>OY728159.1:922294491-932294491 GCA_963277665.1 Viscum album
GTAAATTAAACAATTTCATAATCACTTATCATTCAAAATTTTATTGGATTAGGTTTATATTTAAATATATATCTCTAATAAATTTTATATATAATTTTCATAAATCTGTTGGGAAAAGGTAGTAGAGATGGATTTATAGACATATATGATATTAATTCCTTGTGAAGAAATTGGGTATGAATATGGATTAAATTGTGGTTTTGGGTAACTATACTAAAAAAAAATAATATGAGAATATGATGACTGATAAACCATGTAGTGGTTCTATATATTTTTCAAGGTAGGGGATATCTAAATTTATCTTCCATTATATGATATCTACATACTTACAATATTTTCTTTGTTTTCTTCAAAAAAATCCATATACACATCATTCAAATGCTTTTTGGGTTATTTTTTACATGAATCATTGTAAATTATTCAATTATAGTTTTATGATTTGTTTCTTTTTTCACTTCGGTGAATTAAAAGGATATGAATAGTCTTGGGAAGTTATGAGTTGGTATGAAATTGTTGATTGATGGTGGGTACCAATTCATGGGGGCTTGTGTTTGAAGGTTATTTTCATTCCTTTATTATGTTGATACTATTATGAGTTATTGGTGTTTTTATATATTAATAGTTTGGAAGAGTGTGATAAAAAGGATAAATAAGGGATGCTTATTACCCTACTAAGATTATTTTGTTTCTATCTAGGGGTTATGTTTGTTGATGTGGGATGCATAAGAAGGTGTAATCCTTGTACAATATTCATAAACTCTATATAATTGTAGTTATGGGTGTCATATGATTACTATAATGAATGAATATATTTCAGTAGGACCATCTTTGGATGGAGAGTTGGGATGAACCCTATAATACAGAGGTTATGAAGTAAGTCATGGGTATATAAGTGTTGGGTTTTATACATTGTTTCTCATATAATAATTTTTATTCTTAATATATTTGATGTGTTTTGTTTTTTCTATAATTAATTTGGTGTTGCTGTGGAATGTAAATTTTCATAGAGTGAGGTGTGGAAGATTTTAGGAATTTTTGGAGGAACAGTTGATGAGATTATAGGTTATTTGTTAATTTTTATCTTGTTTTGTGGAATCCTTATTATGGAAAAATTATTATAGTAAATGATTTCAAGTAACTTTTTTATTTTTTTAGTGTTGGATGTTGTTTGGTGATGGTGTGTTAAGTATTTTTGAGGATGTGTGGTGGTAGTTCATAAGATGTGTGCAATGGATATGTATAGGTGGCGATTATAAGGCCCCGACCTTAAACCATACTTAAAATTGATTTAAATGAATAATTCACATTGAGGATCTTTTCAGGTTTATATTTTTAGAGAATTAGGACATAACTATTACATCTCAAAAGATTACAAAGTAGAAACTTCTACTAAGTTTCCATAAAATAAAAACTCTTAAAATGAAACATGTCTAGTTCCATGTTTTTGGTAGCATGACTTTCCCTTGATCCCATCCTTGAACCTATTCCACGTTAAGTCCTGTGAAAAACATTTCAAAAACTTGGGATGAGCATAAAAAGCTCAGTAAGGGATACACAAAGAATGAAAACTGTTAGTTTTTCAAAACAACAAATAAACCATGTATACTTTAACAAAGTAATACTTTTCACCTTTCCGAAGTAGTAAAAACTCTTCACTGAATAAAAGTTCATTACATACCCTTATGTAACCAAAATATTACCATAAAACCCATATAAAGATCACATAACATATAAAGGTAACTTGGGACATAAACATACATAAGTGGAATAACCATAAGGTCGACTTCCACACATATCACTTAATGAAATATCCATTCGGACAACTTCCATACATACTTAATGGAATAGCCATACGACCAACTTCCATACCCAATGCATTGGAGGTTATTACGTAACCACCCGTCCTGGTATTCACGACACCACCCGTCATATGGTTCATCACGTAACCACCCGTCAAATGTCCAAGTACCATTTTAAAATCATAATACATAAAACAAATATAATGGAAAGAAAACATTTCCACACTTTGATCACAGTATATCACATAAATATATTGACATAACAAATCCATTATAAAAACCATTTTCAATACCAAAATACATAAAAGAGTATATTTTATTTATTTCATTTTAAAAAAACATTATGGCTTGTTCATGAAGCCAAAGACCAAATAATACTCACGGCGGCAGAAAAGGTCGTTGTCACCGCGTACGTTAAAAGAAACATTCTTTTTTGTCATTTTGTAAAACACTTCGTAGAAAAAGATTCCTTTTGTATAAAAGTAAAAGTCAAAGGGGTTTATACACCGTATAAAGGAAAGTTGTGTATAAAACGAAATATGCATCAATGAAAGGAGATTGAGACGAAGTCCCTTACAAAGACAGTATCCTTAGTTTAAGGATAAATCAATTGCATAATTATGTGTGACAAATGAATACACCAAATAAAAGTGGATATTAAGTGTAAAACAATAAGAGGTTATTCACACATATTAATATAATGATATATTCAAGGGGTACAAGTTTATCCCAAAGAATCAAATTTGGGTTAAAAAGTTCCCTTGCAAAAATTTGACAGCCTAACAGCGTCACTTCAAAGTTCAGAAAAAGAGTTGATGAGAGATAAAAAAGGGTATCTCATCACTTGGACATAAAATTTACATCAATAAGGATATATGAGAACATATCCCAAAATAACAATATGTGAATTAAAAGACCCAACAAAAGAAGTCTTTTAAAAAGACGAGGGTGAAAGGTTCCCTTACCGACTTGGGTATCTTTCGAAACATACACCCCATGAAAGAAAAACAATACATAATTGATGTAAATACTCATAAACGAAAGTATATTACACAAATAGTAGAATAATGGGAAGTACATACACCACTCAACAGAAATTGTGGGAAATGTAGCATAAATCTCACTGGAATAAAAGTGAGATGAAAAATCCCTTACAAAAACTCGGCAGCCTAACGATGCCACTTAAAACTTCCAAAATGGATTGATGAGAGAAAATAGGGTCTCTCGTAATATTAACATAATGTTTAAAAAAAGAGGAAAAGAAAATCCCCCAACATAACAAAGAGGAGATTAAAAGAAGTGACATAAAGAAGAGTACTTAAAAAGAAGGAGAAAGGTTAGATCTCTTACGAAAATTCGGCAGTCTAACAGCGCCACCCAAAACATCCAAAATTGATTGATGAGAGAGAATAGGGTCTCTCATCATATTAAAAATAAAAAAATACAGTAAGAGTAATATAAAATAAAATCCCAATAACAAGAAAGATGAGATTTAAAAGGAATGACAAAAAAGGGCGTACTTAAAAAGAAAGAGAGGAGTAGGATCCCTTACCTCGGGTCCGACTTGACTCGATCGTTCTTTAACGTCCAGAATAATAAACGTGAGTTAATTTTTAGTTGCTTAAGAACCCTTTTCAAGTTCATTATTCCTTTTATATCACTTATTTACATTTTATAAACATCATGTAATCATTTAAGTTAGTAATGTTTGTTTTGTCGATATTTGGTTCTTAAGTCGAAAGTGAACTTATTACAATTAAATGTTGTTAGTGTGGTCAATGTTTCATTATATCAAGAATGATATTCATGATTTGGATATCATATATATAATATATATCAAGAATATACATGTATTTATAATATTACATAATCATTTAGAGGTAATAAATGGAATGCACCGTTCATGGAGACGGTAAGCCGTACGTACGCATGAACGCTACTTTCAATTTTCTTGGTCATATTAATGGAATTAAAACTAAATGAGAGGTATGTATATTTTAATTCCAGAATTATATTCATCATTTATATGTATCATTCATCATATATATCCATTATATACATGTAATTATAATATTACATTACATTTGGGGATAATAAATGAAATGCACCGTTAATGGAGACGGTAAGTCGTACGTACGCATGAACGCTACTTTCATTTCTATATCATACTTTAATGGAAATAAATAATAATGATATATAGGTATATTATAATTCCAGTATAAAATCATATATAATAACTTTTAATCCATCCTTTATACGTCCCACATATGGCATTAACGAATCAAATCACTTTGAGGGGGCGGTAGTCCGCACTTCCTAAAATGAAATTATCGTGTTTACCCATAATGGAAGCCATAAAGGTATGCTAAAAATGAATATTACAGAAGCTTAATGAAAACATAAACATATTATATATCATATATAAATATAGTTACATCTTAATGGTCACCTTTTAAGGTGTTATATGAGTGTTGAACAATCATCGTTTCGTGAGGCAGAAATTTGCCATCCACGGAAACAGTATGTTCTTTAACCATTAGATGTAGGTGTGTGTAATTGTAGCTAGAATAATTCTTATAAAAACATCCTAGTATATTTAATATACTTTAGTTGTTACAAAATAAATGAATAAAAAGAGTTTAGGGGGTTGGAGAAGCAAAATAAAACAAAAGGACTCAAGTGAAGACATTACCTTAAAATCGGGTAACTCCATTTGGTTTGAGATAAAAGGCTTGCTTGGGAAGACTTCTTCCCAAAGTGAGACCTCAAGAAGTTATAGAGGGATGTGTAGAGACAAAATGGGTAGGGTTTTGCCGAGCCAAAGGCTTTGGGAGTGTGGGTAAGGAGGTAGAGGTGGGGGCCTTTTATAAGAGGAGAGGAGGGGCGCTCTTGTAAAGTCACAAAATGTTACTTTATTTTCAAACGTGTTTCGGATTTTAAAGGTCCCACATTGATTTTTTTAGAGGATAAGGTGATAAGGGTTCTAAATCCACTCATCCAATAGGTTTTGGACATGTGTAGGTATTAGATATTACATTATCTTTCCATTTTATTTAAATCGTTAAATAATGAGGTCATCGCTGCATCATCATGATGTCATAAATAATTTAATTTATATAATGTCTAAAAATTATAAAAAAATACTATGGTGTAGGAAATCGTTTTATCTTTCCAATGACTATTTATAGTGAAAAATCTGACTTTTATAACCCCATGTAAAAATTGTTTTAGTAAAACATCTCCTGTGTGTGTCATTTTTTACTTTAACATTAAATAACAAGGTATTTATGTCATTTTTCAACCAAAGTGGCTCCATGGGGTCCCCAAGTTGACCCATGGATTGAATTTGTCGGCCATGACACATCCAATGAGTGTAGGACATTTTTCTAGGTCATTTCATTTTATTAAAACATTATTTTTACCTTAAACTACACTAATTACCTCTAATCGCGATTAAAAACATAATAAGTTACTATTCACCAAAAAATTATTTTAATCCCATTGAACCACATTTTACTTCTTAATGACAACCATGTATATCGGATTTTTGAAATTAAATACACAATGATGTCAAAATTTCATTTAAATGGAAAATCAGTTTTTATAAGTACCACTTAGTGGTTTCACTATTCATCAAAAATTGAAGTTTTTCAGAAAAATACCAAAACATCACCCTAAGCTATATTTGATATTACTAATTCAAAAATGATGTCTATTTTACAAAATTCAAAACATATTAGTTGTATTAATTAATTTAATAATTAATTCCCACTGTCAGAGCAAATAGCGTGTTTTTATGAAACAATAAGTATCAAAAGATTGACACTAGTTTAAGTCCATTTTCAAAGT
Organism: Viscum album; assembly: GCA_963277665.1. Taxonomy (NCBI): domain Eukaryota; kingdom Viridiplantae; phylum Streptophyta; class Magnoliopsida; order Santalales; family Viscaceae; genus Viscum; species Viscum album. Next base: position 922,300,140 of record OY728159.1, read on the forward strand.
GAAATTAATTCCAACAACCACTATTTTATTAAATGGTAAAAATATATTCTAATTTCACTTTAAAACCAATTCAAAAGATAATCTAATCATATAAATAAATCAGATTAAAAAGAGGGTTTGAATTAAAATACAACATTTTTCACTATTCATTAAAAATTGAACTTTTTCAGAAAAATACCAAAAATTTACACAAAGTAAATTTTGATATCCCGATTCTAAAAAAGAATTTTATTTTGTCAAATATAACACATAAAATTTTCAAAAAGTGGATTTACAAGAGGTTCGCCATCAAAAGGAAGTTAATCGACTTTTTAAAGAATATTGGAATGTTTACGCTTAAAATTGGATTCATTCGCATTTTTAATACTATAACATTTATTGTAAAGAGTAAAAATATCTGAAAAACATATATAATCATTTTTTAGTTAGTTCTGTTCATTCCCGCCATTACAACGGCTAGGCGTTAACTTCCATTTAAAATAATATTATTTTATTATTAGAGTGCAATGTAAGATTCCCAAGAAACTCGTTGTTGCGTATTGGGTACGCCATCGAGCATAGCATCCCCTTTAAAGTAATATTAATATTTGATTCAAAAATATGGATAAATATAAAGATTTCATATTCTTTATTTACCTGGGGTGTTACATCCTTCCCCCCTTTTGGGAATTGCGTCCTCGCAATTTTAAAATTGGGCTTGGAAATATCCTTGAAAGTGCCACATGGGAACAAGAGTCGGTAAAACAATCACTTTAAAATAAAGAAAGATAAGTACAAAGGTCACCCGAGTTAACCCATACTAGGATTCCAAGTACGAAAATATGGACATGGAGGAAAAAACAATGGGACATGTTCTGATGGAGAGTGATAGAAAACATGTTTATGAGAAAGTTAACCACAATAAAATCACAAACTTGTGATGGGTTAAACGGTATTCGATTCCCCAGTAGGAAAAGTTAATAGACAACATTTTTGTTTTAAGTTACTTTTTATTGAGTAATTTATTCATAAGGAAACATAATCACTTATCATGTTGACTTTCAACTTTTACACAAACTCATATTTTCTCCAAAAGACGAGTATTTAGGAAGACTTTTTCACATTAAGAGTACTATAATCAACTTCTAGAGAATCACCTAATCCACAAAAGAGAACTATATACTTCCCATGTATTTAGACCAACACCAAAACCAAAAAGGCTAGTACAAGATCAGATAATCCAGAAAAGGATAACCCCATATAAAAATAAAATCTATTCTTAATCTCCAAAATTTGTCCAACAAAACCCAAATATCAATGAGGACCATTCGATAATCAATTTGTCCATAAAATTCTTCAAAGTAAACCAAACTAAGATTGAAACCCAAATATTTGGGGGATTTAGTCACATATTCTTCCATGTTAAATCGTATCATTTATCTCCAAACAACATTAGTTGCTCTTAATGTCTCGTATTGAAAAGTAATTAACTAATCACATATCCTCCATGATAGGTTAATAAATATCCATAGATAACCCAAAATCAACTTACTCTTAATTCATAAAATCATCTAACTAAAAAGAATCAGTCAAACTAACCAGGGACTTCACGTAGTCCAGTGGTAGGCGATAAATACCAGTTTCACTTTGGTTGTGGGTTCGATTCCCGCAGCTTTGTCTGACGCGATGAGTTGTCACACTGTCTGCATGTTGTCCTTTTTATAAAACTCCAAAAATAACCCTAACATGTTTTAACCTCAATCGTTTCCTTATGCCTTTAATTTTCATCCGAATTCGTTAAGATCTCAACATCTTAATTCTTGAAGTCTTATTTCACCACCATAAGATAAAATAAAATGATTCCCAAAATGATTAACATCATACCTTGATCATGGCGTCCACTCGGTTTCATCGTCATCTTGTTCACGTAGGTATAAGTCCCATGCATTACAACAATGATTTAGAGATCCTTCAAAATCATTTTCTTCCTCCATCCAAATACACCTCGTACAACATGGGTCATATGGGTGTTCACAGAAAAATAGTTTTGGAAAAATAATCATGTATGACATAACATTCCAAAACATATGATAAAATATGATTTCTATAAAATAGTCGGACCGAAATTGAGTTGAAACTTTCCATTATTGGTCCTTTTAAAATACCATAATTATGTGATGTGAGAATATATTTTAAAAGAAAATACAAATAGGTTGTGCAAGGGTCTCCTTCATCAGCACCATTTTTAAAATCATAATATGCTTCAAATTCTTGTGATAAGGTAAAATATTTGAAAATACCTTGATAATATTTACCTTCTCTTGAAAATATGAGAATATTGTGAAAATAGTATTTGTCTAAAAACAACCCATGATCCACGATGATAACGAGGTATAGTGGAGGTGTTTGATATCTCAAACAACCGCTTCCAAGTGAGTCGTATGCTAGAAAAAGTTTCACAATCATCCGAAGATGACTTTGCAATAATTATTGCAGGCATGTCATCAGGAAGAGATAGGAATGTCGTTTGAGATCCTTCTCCTTCCATTCGTAAACGACTTTACTTGACCTGAAAAAAATGTTATAAAACAAGGATTTAACTGAAATAATAGATATAGGGACTAATCATGTGTCTAAAAAAACTCATAATCCCTAAAGTTGTTTAAACCGACCTCTGATACCAACTATAAGGCCCCAGACATAAACCATACTTAAAATTGATTTAAATGAATAATTCACATTGAGGATCTTTTCAGGTTTAGAGTTTTAGAGAATTAGGACATAACTATTACATCTCAAAAGATTACAAAGTAGAATCTTTTACTATGTTTCTATAAAATAAAAACTCTTAAAACGAAACATGTCTAGTTCTATGTTTTTGGTAGCATGACTTTCCCTTGATCCCATCCTTGACCCTATTCCACGTTAAGTCCTGTGAAAAACATTTCAAAAACTTGGGATGAGCATAAAAATATCAGTAAGGGATACACAAAGAATGAAAACTGTTAGTTTTTCAAAACAACAAGTAAACCCTGTATACTTTAACAAAGTAATACTTTTCACCTTTTCGAAGTAGTAAAAACTCTTCACTGAATAAAAGTTCATTAATTACCCATCTGTAACCAAAATATTACCATAAAACCCATATAAAGATCACATAACATATAATGGTAACTTGGGACATAAACATACTTAAGAGGAATAACCATAAGGTCAACTTCCACACATATCACTTAATGGAATAGCCATTCGGCCAACATCCATACATACTTAATGGAATAGCCATACGGCCGACTTCCATACCCAATTCATTGGAGGTTATAACGTAACCACTCGTCCTGGTATTCACGACACCACCTATCATATGGTTCATCATGTAACCACCCGTCAAATGTCCAAGTACCATTATAAAATCATAAGACATAAAACAAATATAATGGAAAGAAAAAATTTCCACACTTTGATCACAATATATCACATAAATATATTGACATAACAAATCCATTATAAAAACCATTTTCAATACCAAAATACATAAAAGAGTATATGGTATTTATTTAATTTCAAAAAAAATATTACGGCTTGTTCAGGAATCCAAATACCAAATAATACTCACGGCGGCGGAAAAGGTCGTTGTCACCGCGTACGTTAAAAGAAACATTATTTTTTGTCGTTTTGTAAACCTCTTCATAGAAAAAGATTCCTTTTGTATAAAATTAATGGTAAAAGGGGTTTATACACCATATAAAAGAAAGTTGTGTATAAAACGAAATATGCCTCAATTAAAGGAGATTGAGACGAAGTCCCTTACAAAGACGGTATCCTTAGTTTAAGGATAAATCAATTGCATAATTATGTGTGACAAACGAATACACAAAATATAAGTGGATGTTAAGTGTAAAACAATCAGAGGTTATTAAAACATATTCATAGAACGAAATATTCAAGGAGTACAAGTTTATCCCAAAGAATCAAATTTGGGTTAAAAAGGTCCCTGGCAAAAATTTGACAGCCTAACGGCGTCACTTAAAAGTTCATAAAAAGAGTTGATGAGAGATAAAAAAGGGTATCTCATCACTTGGACATAAAATTTACATCAATAAGGATATATGATAACATATCCCAACATAACAATATGTGAATTAAAATACCCAACAAAAGAAGTCTTTTAAAATGAGGAGGGTGAAAGGTTCCCTTACCGACTTGGGTATCTTTTGAAACATACACCACATGAAAGATGGACAATAAATCATTGATGTAAATACTCATAAACGAAATTATATTACACAAAGAGTAGAATAATGGGATTTACATACACCCCTCAAAGGAAATTATGGGAAATGTAGCATAAATCTCACGGGAATAAAAGTGAGATGAAAAATCTCTTACGAAAACTCGATAGCCTAACGGCGCCACTTAAAACTTCCAAAATGGATTGATGAGAGAAAATAGGGTCTCTCATCATATTAATATAAAGTTTAAAGAAAGAGGAAAATAAAATCCCCCAACATAATAAAGAGTATCTTAAAAGAAGTGACATAGAAGAGTACTTAAAAAGAAAGAGAGAGTTTAGATCTCTTACTAAAATTCGGCAGCCTAACAGCGCCACCCAAAACATCCAAAATGGATTGATGAGAGAGAATAGGGTCTCTCATCATATGAACAATAAAAAAATACAGTAAGATTAATATAAAAGAACACCCCGATAACAAGAAATATGATCTTTAAAAGGAATGACATAAAAGGGCGTACTTAAAAAAAAGAGAGGAGTAGGATCCCTTACCTCGGGTCCGACTTGACTCGATCGTTCTTTAACGTCTTGAATAATAAACTTGAGTTAATTTCTATTTGCTTAAGAACATTTTTCAAGTTCATTATTCCTTTTATATCACTTATTTACATTTTATAAATATTATGTAATCATTTAAGTTAATAATGTTTGTTTTGTTGATATTTGGTTCTTAAGTCGAAAGTGAACTTCTTACAATTACATGTTGTTCGTGTGGTCAATGGTTCATTATATCCAGAATGATATTAATGATTTGGATATCATATATATAATATATATCCATCATATACATGTATTTATAATATTACATAATCATTTATAGGTACTAAATGAAATGCACCGTTCATGGAGACGGTAAGCCGTACGTACGCATGAACGCTACTTTCATTTATTTGTCATATTAATGGAATTAAAACTAAATGAGAGGTATGTATATTTTAATTCCAGAATTATATTCATAATTTATATGTATCATTAATCATATATATCCATTATATACATGTACTTATAATAGTACATTACATTTGGGGATAAGAAATGAAATGCACCGTTCATGGAGACGGTAAGGCGTACGTACGCATGAACGCTACTTTCATTTCTATCTCATACTTTAATGGAAAGAAATAATAATGATATATAGGTATATTATAATTCCAGTATAACATCATATATAATAACTTTAAATCCATCCTTTATATGTCCCACATATGGCATTAACGAGTCAAATCACTTTGAGGGGGCGGTAGTCCGCACTTCCTAAAATGAAATTATCGTGTTTACCCATAATGGAAGCCATAAAGGTATGATCAAAATGAATAATACAGAAGCTTAAGGAAAACATAAAAATATTATATATCATATATAAATATAGTGACATCTTAATGGCCACCTTTGAAGGTGTTATATGAGTGTTGAACAATCATCGTTTCGTGAGGCAGAAATTCGCCATCCACGGGAACAGTATGTTATTTAACCATTAGATGTAGGTGTGTGTAAGTGTAGCTCTAATACTTCTTATAAAAAATTCCTAGTATATTGAAGATACTGGAGTTGTTACAAAATAAATAAATAAAAAGTGTTTAGGGGGTTGGAGAGGCAAAATAAAACAAAAGGACTCAAGTGAAGACATTACCTTAAAATCGGGTAACTCCCTTTGGTTTGAGCTAAAAGGCTTCCTTGGGAAGACTTCTGCCCAATGTGAGGCCTCAAGGAGTTATAGTGGGATGTGGAGAGACAAAATGGGTAGGGGTTGGCCTAGCCAAAGGCTTTGGGAGTGCGGGTAATGAGGTAGAGGTGGGGGCCTTTTATAAGAGGAGAGGAGGGGCACTCTTGTAAAGTTACAAAATGTTACTTTATTTTCAAAAGCGTTTCAGATTTTAAAGGCCCCACATTGATTTATTTCGAGGATAAGGTGATAAGGGTTCGAAATAAACTCATCCAATAGGTTTTGGACATGTTTAGGTCTTAGATATTACATTATATTTCCATTTTATTTAAATTGTTAAATAATGAGGTCATCAGTGCATCATCATGATGTCATAAATAATTTAATTTATTTAATGTATAAAATTATAAAAAAAATACTATGGTTTAGGAAAACTTTTTATCTTTCCAATTATTATTTATAGTGAAAAATATTACTTTTATAACCCCATGTAAAAATTGTTTTAGTAAAATATCTCATGTGTGTGTCATTTTTACTTTAACATTAAATAAAAAGGTATTAATGTCATTTTCCAACCAAAGTGGCTCCATGGGGTCCCCAAGTTGACCCATGGATTTTATTGGTCTTCCATGACACATCAAATGAGGGTAGGACATGTTTCTAGGTCATTTCATTTTATTAAAACATTATTCCTACCTAAAACTACACTAATTACCTCTAATCGCGATTAACAACTTAATAAGTTACTATTCACCAAAAAATTATTTTAATCCCATTGAACCATATTTTACTTATTAATGAAAACCATGTAAGTCCGATTTTTTAAATTCAACACACAATGATGGAAAAATTTCATTTAAACGGAAAATCAGTTTTTATAAGTACCACTTAGTGGTTTCACTATTCATCAAAAATTGAAGTTTTTCAGAAAAATACCAAAACTTCAACCTAAGATTTATTTGATATTCCGAATTCAAAAATTATGTCTATATTACAAAATTCAAAACATATTAGTTGTATTAATTAATTTAATAATTAATTCTTGCTGTCAGAGCAAATAGCGTGTTTTTATGAAATAATAAGTATCAAAAGATTGACATTAATTTAAGTCCATTTTCAAAGTGAAATTAATTCCAACAACCACTATTGTATTAAATGGTAAAAATATATTCTAATTTCACTTTAAAACCAATTAAAAATATAATCTAATCATATAAATAATTCAGATTAAAAAGAGGTTTTGAATTAAAATACAACATTTTTCACTATTCATTAAAAATTGAACCTTTTCAGAAAAATACCAAAAATTGACACAAAGTAAATTTTGATGTCCAGATTCTAAAAAAGAATTTTATTTTGTCAAATATAAAACATAAAATTGTCAAAAAGTGGATTTACAAGAGGTTCTCCATCAAAAGGCGGTTAATCGACTTTTTAAAGAATATTGGAATGTTTACGCTTAAAATTGGATTCATTCACATTTTTAATCCTATAACATTTATTGTAAAGAGTAAAAATATCTGACAAACATATATAATCATTTTTTAGTTAGTTTTGTTCATTCCCGCCATTACAACAGCTAGGCGTTAACTACCATTTAAAATAATATTATTTTATTATTAGAGTGCAACGTAAGATTTCCAAGAAACTCGTTGTTGCATATTGGGTACGCCATCGAGCATAGCATCCCCTTTAAAGTAATATTAATATTTGCTTCACAAATATGGATAAATATAAAGATTTTGTATTCTTTATTTACCTGGGGTGTTACAACGATGTTATGAAATGAAAAAGTGTGGGGTTATATATATATGGTGCTCATGTATATAGATTAGAAAATACATTTTCGGTGGGGCAATATGAAGAGGAAAATTGTTGATTATGTGTCAAGATGTTTATTTGATAAAAAAGTGATAGATGATAGATAGTATCCTAAAAGAGTTTGACAACCTTTTCTTATTTATTTATTAAAATATTATTATATTGTTGTGGACGTTGTCACTTTATTACCAATGAATACTCAAAAAAATAATGAGATATGGGTTATTGTCAAACAACTTACCAAATCAGCACATTTCCAATAAATAAGACAATAATTCCATTTGGATAACCTTGCGTGACTCTATATTAATGATGCAATATGAATTCATGGGGAAAATCATTCCATTGTGTTTGATAATGATCCATGATTTAATTATAAATATTTGAAAATTATTTTTAAGGATCTTGATACCGATCTTTATTTCAGCATTTCTAATCGTCCTCAAATTGATGGGAAGTGAGAAAGGATGATAAAATCATTATAATACATGTTGATATCATTCTCACTGGACTTTTAATGAATTTGATTTTAGTATTTACATTTTTTAGAGTTTTTATAACAATAGAATCCCTTCATGTATTTAAATGGAATAGTATGAAGCATTATATCCAAAGAACCGTCAAACACAAACTTGTTGTGATGATGTTTGTGAAATGAATCTTGTAGTCCCAGAACATGTTGAGGAGAAAATTTCAAAGGTAAATACTATTCAAATTCATATAAATACATATCAAATTAAGAAAAAGATCTATACCGATAATTGGATGAATGATTTGGAATTACATATTGGAGACCACATTTTCATAAAGGAATCTCCCTAGAAGTGTGTTATATGTATTGGTATGAAAAGAAAAATGATCCTCAGGTACATCATAAGTTTTGAAATCCTGAATAAAAATTGATTTGTGGCTTACCATTTGGAAATTTCATACAACCTTTCTAAATTATATAATGTGTCCCATATCTATTTGTTAAGAAATTACATGACATAACCAATGCATGTTCTTAATAGGGATGAAATATAGAGGAACATGATTTATTTTACAATGAAGATCCTATCTAAATTTTATACACTAGAGAATAAGTTTTCAGGAATAATACAACTCTGTTGGTAAAGATAAATTAAAAAATCATAATACCAAAGAGGTGATATGGTAAACTGAGGAAATTATGATGAAGAACTACCAAAATATATTAACCAAAAGAAAATATTGAAATCTTAAGGATGAATTTTTTTTAATGAGGGGATAATGTAGCATCCTGAAAATTTATGGTATGTCTATTTTTAAATTAATTTAATTTCATTGATAGTTTGCGTTCCACTCAATATCAAGTTCAAATGAATCATAGTCTATTACTACGTGACCAATAAAATTGAGATGTTAAAAATGGTGGGTAATAATTGGTTTAACTAAATTAATAAAATTATATTTTTTACAGATTTATAAAATAAAATCAATCATTATCAATAAAAATAAAAAACATTTGAATGTTAAAGAATTTTTTTTGAATTTTTTTTGTACATGAAACAAATTTAGGTAATAATAAATGGAATTAGTCAGTATTTTTAAAATATTTTAATTAAATGAACATATTATGTAGTCAATAAAATATTTTCACATTCATTTTCAGTTTTTACTAGTCATAATACAAGAATCAATTCTGGATTACGATTAGAAACAGTATTTTTTGAAAAAAAAACGATTTTCATCATGTATTTGAACATATTTTTAAATTAATGTATTAAACTTATAGAAATTGAATATTGAAAAACTAATTACATATTTAGAATTATTAGTTCCATATTTGGTAAATGGATCTTTTTTTATCAATATTAATTGTAACTATGGTAAAAATTACACCCTTGGTAAAGGGTAAATCATGTTAATCTTTTTAAAAACAAACTAACAAATTTAATGTTTTAGATTAATTATATTTGATGACATTAATTTAACCCTTTCCATATTAGGATCTAAGTTTACATGATTATTGGAAACTTATCTATGAAAATGACCAATACAATATATATAAATCAACAAATGTTAAAAAATGTGACTCTCTTAATTATAAATATCTATTATGTGTCCATGTAGGGAAAAAATAAGATATGATTGAATATAAATATTACTTAAAAAAATATCTTCATGATGTTAATTTATTTCTAATTTTTAGAAATTATATAATTACTTTAAAATATTTTCCAATGCTAATATGGTATTTATTCAATAAATATTAAACTAAAATATTTTATATTAAAAATATTTAAAGTGATATACTTTGAGGGTTTTATAGTGTTCCATGATAATTTTTTTAATATGACATATTAGTGATATGTAAATTAATTTTATTTGAAATTCAATGTTTTCTTAATGTATTTGAAGTCAAATATAATTAATGTTCTCAAAATTTACATTAGTAATAATTTATCAAAATTAATATATTAATAAATTATTTTTCAAAATTAAAATATTGAAATAGTAAAATGTGGATATTTTATAGCCTATAATTTAATAAGTTTTCTATTAATGAGTCATCAACTACCTTATATGTAATATTATAACAATTTAAGTGTGAATTTTTTTAATTGTGGTTATTGTTAAAATTTGTTATCTAAGTGTTTAAACCAAAAGATAAGTTCTAAACTACCTCAAAAACCAATAAATAATAATATTTTGTTGATATTTAAACCATAACTTACCCTCAGTATCAATACCAATCAATTTTATCCATTTATGTTAGATAAATACTTTATTATAATTTAATCTTTTATGAAATTCCAACAGTTCACCACACCTCAATTATTAAAGGACACCAATTCCTTCATTTCTTTACACAACATTGAGCAACCAAGATTATAAATCCCTTGAAAATTAATATCCTCAACATCCTTATACAATTTAAAATCGTTTTTATATCCCTAAATGGACAACCTTATGTTCATTAAGAAAGGGTCTAACGAAGGTCTCCCAAAGAAAATGTAATTGTCTTACTCAACCTCATTCAATTTATTTCATCTTATAAATATTATATATATCTTAATTATTTCAAAAAATAATAACTTATGTATCCTAGATATAATTAAATTTTATTATTATTATGAAACCACCAGTACAAACCCTCTTTCCAATTAAATAGGAAGTGAATGTATCACTCGTGTGTACGTACAACATACCATCTACATGTATCAATACAATTCATTTTTCATCACCATAATTTATCCATGGTTACTATGATGTGTTTAATATTTTTATATGATAATTATTACATTAGTATTCCTCTTTAATTATAATATAATATATACCTTATTACATTCTAATATTTTTGGAAACGATAATGGTGTTCATGCATAAGTGTGGACTCCCACCTCCATGAAGTGATGTGATTTGTTTTTTATTTATATATTAGATGGATAGTAAAGAAAATGAATTTTATGAATATATATAATTTATATGATAAAATAATGGTTCTTAAATGTTGAAATATTCTTTTCTTTTCTTTCATTCCATCTATCGAATAATGAAAATAGTATTTATGCATACATATGACTTACAATCTGAATGGATGGAGTAATTCATTTTTTACCTATACATTTTATTGATTACTATAAATACAAATATAATTGATAAAAATTATATTTATATTATTATTAACATTTTTTAGTTGATGAAATCTTAATCAATGTACTAGGACCAAAACAACCGATTTAAAACATAAATGAAAGGCAAAGTATTTAATATTTGAAATAGTTATTTTAACAATGAATTGTTAATACACATGTGATAAAATATTATAAGTATTTAATAAATGTTATTATATAAATTTTTTTTCTTCTGGAATATATTTATAGTAAATAAATATAAATATAAATATATATTATATAGTATGTTTGAATCGTACAAAGAAAATTAGGCATGAGGTAAGGGTTTATTTCACAATCTCAACATTATTAGTGATTGTATATATTTATGTCCCCACTGGGGAAATATTTTTCTTCCATATACATATTTTCCATAATATCTTTTACACAATTTTCATATTAATATCCAATGATTTATAAATTATATTTTTTACAATGTTTGAATTTTTATAAAATGTTTTAAAAGGGATCTTCTTCTCATTTTCTGAATGAGGTACTTTTAAACCATTTAAAAACTGTTCTAAAGGAATGTTTTTTAACATAAAAGACATCAATGCATTTTACTAACATCATGGATAATATTTTATTTGAATAATAATTCATATGTTTAAAATTTTGTTTTCAATGAAAATACTTTCCTTCATATATGTGATGTTTTAAAAATATGTGATTTCAAAGTGAAAAGGGTGTTTTACGCAAGATTTTATAATGATATTTTAGAAATATTTTTATCAATGTCAACATCCTTGATTGAATTATACGATATAATAAAATTATACTCTTTTGAAACCATCTAACACTTTGTATAGGATTTTTTATGATCATTCTGACAGGGGATATACTATTTTGATACCATTCGCTATATTACTCGTGATGGTTGGTGATTATGTTTTTTATAGGGGTTATTATTATCATTTAATGTGATAGTTTCAATATAAATGTTTATAATGATAATGTTTAACCTCTTTTATTTGATGAATGTATTGACCATGGTAAAGTATGGTTGGGGCCTATTATAACCCCTTGATGCATCTATAGGTCTCCTAAGACAAGCTAGTTTCTGTGTTAGATGGGGCCTTACCAATTTTTGTAAGATGTATCGGTATAAGGCACTGATCGTATGGTTATGATAACTGAAATTATGAATTTACCCATTATGATATTAGTTATTTTTTTCATATGATTATTTACTATGTTATGATATTCATGGATAAATTTCATGTTTGGGTGATTATTTATATGATCTTATTTTGTCATCATTTATTCCCACCATATTATTCTTCATGCTTATGTTATTGGTTAAATGGAATATGTTGTCAGATATTTTCATTTTCTTATTTTATATACACTATTTTTTCATGTTATCTTTCATTGTATGCATACACTTATAGAGCATCCAATATTAACCCTTTATTATGTTTATTATTCTCAAGGATTCCATAGAGTGAATTGTGACTGATATGCAAGGACAACCTAAAGATAATGATGGTTAACTCAATGAAATTACTATTTTGTCTCATGTTTTCAAATATAATGTAATATTCATCTATGTATATTATTTAATAAGACTACTAACCTATTAGGTCATTCAGTATGCAATTACACGTATCAAGTGTCAATTTAATAAAGTATAATCCAACTCTATGCTAGTAGGGATGGGATTTTTACACATTATAACATAAAAAATTGCCTCTATAATGTATATAGGTTAGGTAAACTTCGAAAAATTCTTACCATATTTGATTATGTTCTTAAACATTAATTAGTCTTAATAAAATATTAATAAAAGTAATTAATTTATTTATAAAAATTATAAGTATAGATTTATCAAGAAATTTTGAAATGTTGATTCAAAATTTGGCCTTATTTAATCTAATTGATTCCTTAAATTTGAGAAAATATTATTTTAAATTAAATAGACATAACACATAAAAATATTTATTTAAGTTAAAAAGTATCTTTAAACATGAAACTAATGTGTAATATAAAATTTCCATTGTTACTTATTTTTGTGATTTTTTCTAATTTATTATAATAATTGAAGGGTTTGTGACATTAAAATCAATCCCTAACTAAATTTTTTCAAAATATCATTAAATTAAAATAAAGGATATTAAATAGTTTTATTTATTAAATTAAAAATTTTTATTTTCATTTTAAAAATGTTAGTGATGTTTTTTCTAAGTTCAAATAATGTTAAAAAATTCCTACATTTTATTTATTGACTTTTTATATGACAACTTAAATGGTTTTATGAGATTTTATTTAATTATAATATGTTTATAAAGGCATGAAAATTATAATTTTTAGAGAAACTGTATTTTCGACTAAAAATATATATTTTTTAAAAATTCTAAAAAAATACAAAATTAATAAATTTCGAAAATATTAATTCGAAATTAATGTTTATTTTATCTTATTCTATTTCAAAAAATTATATATTTAAATTTTATTCAGAAAGACAAAATATAATGATAGACTACTTTTATTTAAAAAGTCCTGATATATTATGTGTTCCGAAGATTTTTTTATCTATTTTCTAATTTAAATAATTTTAGAATTTTATATCATATATAGATATGTTATATTTTTTCATAATGATCTTTTCAATATGATTATTATAATTTAATAACGTATCACAAACTTTATTTTTGTACATGTGAAGAAATACATAAAAATCAATATTATTTAAGGGAAATTATATATACTAAAATACTAGGATGTTACATTATACCCTTCTTAAATAAATTTTGTCCTCATATTTACAAAAAATATATTAATTATGGGTGTCAAAAAATATAGACATTAAATAAGATAAAATTGAAAATAAAATTTCTATTTTGATATCGTAAGTAAAACTACATGAAAAGTCTTCTTCCTCCATCAAGTTAACATAATAATTCATTTTACCTCAGTATATGGATTATTTATATCTTCCTATACACAAACAAAATATTTTTTAATTCCTTTGAGTAATTTCATAGTGTGTTTCTTCCCACATTTTTGACATATATAAAATTGAATATTATTTCATTTATCATTATCATCACTAAATCATTCATAAGACCTCATACTTCCTTTCATTGGTTTGTATTGTAAATATACTATATTCACATTTTTAATCATATTATATTAGATTTTATTATGGATAAAAAAGTATTTGTAACCCCTTTTTTGTCCCAATAGATTGCTGGTTGAGACAATCACTGTATTGTTTATTGCATCCATTATTAGCTCAGTTCTTTATTTCTCCATCCATTATAATAAAACAATGTTTATGCATTATAATACCTAAATTTTTTAATGTACAATGGGAAAATTTGAACATAGAATAAATAAATCATAAATGAAGTGTATACCGAAAATTATGAGTCCTCAACTATAATCAAGGTTTTCAATGATCGTTCTACTATGAGGTTTTGTAGTCTAGTTAACTTCTCTAAGATAAAATATTCAAATCCATCATAATTTTATGTAAATAGAATATCAATTAACCCATATATATCCCCCAAGTGTGTCTTTATCAGTGTATAACAATACCCCATTCACCATGAACTAAAATGATGACCGATATATTCTCATTCAACTATATTTATGTAAATCCAAAGCTTCCATAATATTCTTCTTTTTGAATAATACAATAGCTTGCGCTTTACGCAACTTGGAGTTCTAGCACACCACGACCAATCAAACTAGAGATTTAAAAATGGAGTTATGAATATTAATACCCACATTTTGAAATTTTATAAACATTATTTTTCAAAATTAACTCCATTCTTGTATTCGGAATATCAAAATTAACTTAGGGTGAAGCATTTATATTTTTATGAAAACATTCAATTTTTAATGAATAGTGAAAAACATTGCGTTATTGTTTAAAACTAACTTTTTATTTAAATAATTATTTATTTAATTTAAATTCATTTTAAGTCAAAATAAATATAAAATATCTATATTATTTCAATTTAATTAATTGGAGTCATTTTATAATAGTATTAGATGTATAAAATTTTATTGAACATTTTAACGTCTTTTACCCACCTTCTAGGAACGTTAGCAAATTTGAATAAAATGTAAATTTAAAACTTTTGAGAATTGAATTTAAAAAATCCTGGAGACATGTTTTATATCTGTAAGAAAAATTTGGTTCAATAGGATGAAAATAATTTTTGGTAAATTGTAACTTTTGATTTTTATTTAGCACGGTTAAAAGTAAATAGGGTAATTAAAGTTAAAAATGATACTATAATTACCATAAAACATGTCCTAATTCTATTGGATAAGGGGTTTTCCACAAAAATCAACATTAGTAATAGAATATGATCCACTTGGATTATATTAGGACATTTATTATTATTTTATTTAAATAAGAGTTTAAAGTTTCAAATTCTAATTGTAATAACTAAAACATTGTTAAAATAGGGTTATACAAAAGATAAATTTGAAATAAATATTAATTAGAAAGATAAAAATATTTCCTTAATAATGGAATTTTATTTATAATATTTAGACATTATAGAATTAAATTTATATATGATGCAATGATGATGAAATATTTACCTTATTAAAGAAAGATTAATACAATTGATGTTATAAATATTAAAAAAATGAAAATTTATACTTTTGATGCATTCCAATAATTTTCTAGGTTCTTATGACAGGTGAGGATTTATTTAATGTATTTTTTCGATGTAATTAAGTTTTTATGACTTTAACAAAAAACCAAATACTAAAATGTGTCAAAATTGACATAAATGAGTTTTTAAAAAAAATACTATATTGTTAAATGATATAATATTCCTAAAAATATATTCTTTAGCCAAAGGACTTATATAATGATATATATGTCATTAATGAACCAGTTGTGGTTATTATGAATTTTTTTAGTATGTTTATTAACTGTGTTATATAAAAATACAAGAAGACGTTGTAAAAGTTAAACTATTTATCTAAGAGTTAAATCTAAAATATAAAGTTTCTACGGTGATCTAAAAATGTCTAAAATCAATTTGTTGAAAGGGTTTCGACCCATACTGACCTTAACCTAGAAATAAATCCTTTTAAGAAATTATAATCTAAAAATGATTTTATAATAAAATAATATTTGAAGCTTTTCCTAAAGTGACCCTCACCTCTCCTATGAAAGGTTACTTACCCTTCTCCTAATTTCAAACTCCAATTCCATTTGGGTCAGCCAAAACCTACTAAAATATCCTTCCAACTACCCTCAGTTTAACCTAGATGCCTTAATTTGTTCATAAATCAAACCTATGTATCCCTTTTGATCAATTCAAAAGGAATCATCGAAAGAAGAGGTAATAATTTCATCACCTCAATAAAAGTGCTTTTCTTCTTCCATATCCACTTTATTTGTTGTTTCCGTACCAAAAATAATAACTCTAGTTCCTTTTAAATACTACGATGTTATTATAAATATGGTACAACGGTAATCATTATTCTATCTGTCCTATGAATGACAAAGTCACGACATGTGTGTACGTACGGCTTACTATCTCCACGTCGTGGTGTAGTATGTTATTCAACACTTCATTACTTTGATGGGAATAATAATGTGCATAATTGATGTAAATAATAAATATAAAATTTTAATAATTCTTTATATATGATATAACATCCAATTACATATTATTTTACTATAAATAGAATGATATTGTCGCTCGTGCGTACGTACGGATTACCGTCTCCATGAACGCAATAAGATTAATTCCCCAACATAACAATTCAAGAATAAATTTCATTTTATTATTGAAAAAATAATGTTTAAGAACATAATATCATTATGTATACGAATCAAATACATCCTATCCATAAAAAACATGTCTTACATTACAAAATATATAATGTAAAACAAATCAGTTAACAACCAAAACAATGATACTACTGAAATATTATTAACAAAGCAATATTAGAAGATTATATATGATATCAAATTTATATATTTTGTTTTATTATAATTTAATAACAATGTTTAAACTAATTTACATGAGGTTAACATACCCTATATTAAGTAAAAGTAAAAGGTAAGGGTTAATTTTACAGTCTCTTTATTATCTGAGGTTGTTTATACATAAACATCTACTGGGAATTCAATATCTTCCAAATCCGTCTTTCTTAAAAAGGTATTTCAAAAGATTTTTACTATTTCCTAGAATATGTTTTAAAGAAATTTAATGTATTAACATATTGAATTCTAGTTTTAATATGAATGTTTATGTTATGTTTCAACCTTTTCATATGATGAATGCATTGGACTTAGTTAGTGATTGGTAGAGCCCGCTATATCTCCTCAATGCATCGGTAGGTCACATGAGAAAAACTAGTGTCTTAGTATAAGGACTGGAAAAAATATTAGTCGTAGTCTTGGAAAGAGGCCTTGAGTATGTGGTTATGATGTCCGACATTATGCACACTATCATTATAAAATTAGATTTTGATATTACATGATGTTATTCCACTAGTGTAATATACATGTGAATATGTAAATAGAATTATTTGATTTATATTTTCTATATTATTCTGAATTTTATGTTTAAAAGGCCTTTGTTTTAGTCTTATACATTGCATTAAATGTTTATTCTTATTTATAACAGTTTCTGCTATATTGTTATCCTTAATGAGCATATGTGCTAACCCCTCTCTTATGTTTTCTTTTTCCCAGGATATGAAGAATTATATTATGATTAACCTGTAGGGATAGGCTAAAGGATATGAGTGTGTTCAATGGAGACAAAATGTTGTTTTTTTATTTCATGATGTAATGTAAAACTTATTTATGTATCTAGTACTTCCAAGGATACTAAACTAATCAGTCTTTCAATAATTTATCTCTTGTGATCATGCCAATGTTATGTAATAATGCACCGACTCAGGGTAACTAGGGTCAGGGCATTACAGTTGGTATTAAAGGAAGTTTAGTACAAACCTTGGAAACTAGATTTAGAAAATCTCTCATTAGGTAAAATTACCCTAAGATAGACTTTGAGGATTATAAATGAAATTCATAGAATTTTGTTCATGTAGATATTTTGTAAATTTTCTAAGAAATTCATCCTTATCTAGATACAAGTAGGTTGAGGCAGCTCTGGCACAGATTTATGTAGGGGTAAAACTCGAGAACACCACTTTGAGATAGACTTGAATGGGAACTGGTGCACGACAATGGGCCTTGCTGTACTCTTGTTTACGACACTCTTGGGGGATATTCTTATTATAATTCAAAATTTATTTACAAACCATTATAAATTATTTATGAGTAAATACTTTCTCAATGAAAACATCTTTATGATTATAGATTATATACATAAACTTTTCATTTTATGTTAGGTATTTTAATACTTTGGAATTATGTATTGAAATTCATAAATTAATCTAGTGTATGCCATTTTTTAGAAAAGGAACCTAGTATAAATAATGGAAACAATATCAATGAATGTAATCCTTATAGGTATTTCCCTCCTACTCAAGATAATTATAGTGGTCTTGGTGATGAAATTGGTACTGAATAACCTATAACCATACATGAACAACTCACTCAGGTTATGAATAATCACCTTAACCATGTGGGGAAACCCCATCCACAATGTATAGTATCAATGATAGACCACTTCATGAGGAAAAAACCACCAAAATTACATGGGCTTAAAAATCCATGTGTAGTTGGGCAATGGATAAGTTCCGTAGAAAAAAAATTTCATGCCTTGGGGAGTAGCGAAAGGGAAAAATTAGTAATGGAATCTTATTTCCTCACAAGAGATGCAGATCAATGGTGGTCATTAATTGAAAAAACAAAGGAGGATGAAGAAGTATCAAATTCGGAATGGATGGAATTTAATGATATTTTCTTAGAAAAATACCTTTTTCGTGTCCATCGAGCGGATATGGAAATACAATTTTTATGTCTAAGGAAAATGAAGAACGAGAACATAGAAAATTATGAGGCTTACATTACAAGGTTAGCAAGGTACGTTGCATATTATATACGTAACCCATTGAGTAATATTGATCGATTATTTGATGGGTAAAAACCATTTCTCTATAGAAAATTAGTTTCATAATCCTTCTCATCGTACGAAGATATTTTCTCACATGCTATCAAGATAGAAAATTAATTCTCTAAGTATTACTACATTAAATAAAATAAGGAGAAGAATATATATGGTGAACACTCTGGAAATGTAAATAAGGGGAAGAAGGGAATAATTGAATATACATCCTGTAGTAAATGTGGGAAGAAACACCCTGGTACTTTCCTGAAGTGAATGGGTGTTTGTTACAAGTGTGGTGAAAATAGCCACCAAGTACGTGATTGTAAGGTAAAGAAAGAGGCTATCAATGTTTAATTATACAGTTGTAAAGAATTTAGGAATTATGAAAATTAATTCCCTAAGTTCCAAGGAAACATACCTCATAAAATGTCAAGGGAGAAAGGCCAAGCTTATGTGATCACAGCTGTTGAGGTTGAATTTTCGAATTACATGGTGATAGGTACTTTAATGGTTTTCTCAAATTTAGAAAATGTTTTATTTGATTCTAGATCATCGCATTATTTCATATATTCTCATTTTTCAATGAAAATTAGATATTTTTAATTTTATTTAACAAGGGAGTTGTCAGTAAAAACTCTTAATGAAAGTATCATTGCAACAATGTTTTATGAATCAGTTATTATTATGAAATATAAACGTGATTTATCTGATTATATGATTGTCATATCCATTATTGAATTTGGTATAATCCTTAGTATGGATTGGAAATAGTACCATGATGTAACAATTTATTATATGAAGAAGGAGGTTACAATTTTTGATGAAGATAAGGAAAACCTTATATTTAGAATAGAAATGTCACCATCTGATTCTTATCTAGATCCACCCATAGTAGCTCTACTAAATTCAATTATTATGGATGAAGGGAGAAAAATAACTATGGGTGAGATAAAAAATGTTCAAATAGAGTATGTTCCTATTGTGAAAGAGGTTGTTCATTTGATTCCAGAGGATTTACCTACACATCCTTCAAAATGAGAAATTGAGTTTTCCATTAACATAAATCCTGGTTCAAGTCCCATATCGAATCCCCCTTATAGAATGGACACTGTGTAATTAGATGAACTAAAGAAACAAATAGAGGAATTGAGTAATAAAGGATTTATTCTCCCTAGTGTTTCTTCAAGGGGATCCCCTCTTATTTTTAATAAGAAGAAAGATGGATCTATGCGGTTGTGAAATGAATACATGGAGATCAATTTTATAACAATAAAGAAAAAGTATCACCTACCTCAAATTAATGATTTATTTGATCAACTTCATGGAGCTCAATATTTTTCAAAGATTAACCTTCAATCTGGGTATCATCAATTTTGCGTGAAGAAGGAAGAAATTATGAAGACAATATTTCATTGTAGGTATAGGCATTACGAGTTTACAGTAATTCCTTTTGGACCGACTAATGCAACCTAAGATTCCATGGATCTAATGAACAGAGTTTTAAATTAATATATTGATGAATTTATAGTGGTATTTATTGATGATATCTTGGATTACTCCAAAAGCTAAAAAGATCATGAAAACCACTTGCACACTATTCTAAAAAACTCTTAGAAGAAATGAATTATATGGGAAGTTTAGAAAGTGTTAATTCTAGATTAAGTAGATTTTTTTTCTTGGCCATCTTATATATAAGGATAGAATCTTTGTTGATCCTTCTAAGACAGGAGAAATCCAAGAATGTCCAGCACTGATTAGTATAATTGAGGTATGCAGTTTTATTGGTTTAGCAGGTTATTATCGGCGCTTCATCCAGAATTTTTCAGATTAGCTAACCCATTAACCAAGATCACATGTAAATTGGTTAAAATTGTTTGGAAAAAAGATTTTGCATAATGTTTTTAAGGATTGAAGAAAATATTAGTCAACTCACTTTTTTTGACTATACCATCGAGGAATGATGGGTTTGTTATTTACACTGATAGTTCAAAGAAAGGACATGGTAGCGTATTTATGCAGAATGATAGAGTTATTGCCTATGCATCACGACAGCTAAAAAATCATGAAAAAAATATCCTACTAATGATCATGTGTTAGAAGTTGTAATCATTACTCTAAATATATGAGGCAACAATCTCTATGGTGAAAAATGTGAGATAAATACAGATCACAAGAGTTTGAAGTATATTTTCTCTCAAAAATAACTCAACATGAGGCAATAGAGATGGCTCGAACTACTAAAGGATTAAGATTTCACTATACACTACCACCTAGGGAAGGAAAATATGGTGGACGATGCATTGAGAGGAAACGATCATGGAGTTATGAACAAGATGAACGTTGAAATTGATCCTATGTTTATGGATCTAGTAAAGATGGATATAGGAATAATCATGGATGGTGAAACATAGATACTTTTTCAAATGGTTTCCAATCAAAATTTACTAGAAAGAATAAAAAGATCTCAGACTGATGATGAGGAGTTTCAAATGAAAGTTAAATCTATGAGCAATGTGAGATTGATCGACTTCATATATGAATATTTATTTTTTTAAATTTGGGAAGAGACTTTGTGTTCCCGATATACCTGATCTAAAAAGGGAATTTTTTAATGATGCTCATAGCTCTAATTTCTCTATACACCCTAGTAGCACTAAGATGTATAGAGATTTGAAGGAACATTTATTGTGTGAAATCATGAAGAGGGAGATTCCTGATTATGTGTCAGGATGTATGGGTTGTAAATAGGTTAAGGCTATGAAACAACATCCTAGAGGAGTCATGAAACCTCTTCCCATACCTGAGTGTAAATGGAGTGATATTGTGATAGACATTGTCATGGGGCTACCAAATACTCATAGAAGGAATGATGCAGTATGGGTCATTATTGATTGTATTACCACATCAGCACATTTTCTTGATATAAGATAATATTTACCACTTGAATGTTTAAAAAGTATATATATTAATGAATTTTTCAGACTTCATGGAGTACCCCTATATATTGTTTCAGATCATGATCCCCATTTCACATCAAGATTCTAGAAATATTTTTAGAAATCTCTAGACACTGAACATTGTTTGAGCACTACCTA
Source organism: Viscum album (assembly GCA_963277665.1). Taxonomy (NCBI): domain Eukaryota; kingdom Viridiplantae; phylum Streptophyta; class Magnoliopsida; order Santalales; family Viscaceae; genus Viscum; species Viscum album. Next base: position 922,322,633 of record OY728159.1, read on the forward strand.
CCACCCTCAAACTAATTGACAAACAGAATGAACTATTAAAATTTTAGAAGACATGTTGAGATCTTTCTATCTTTACTTTCAAGGTATGTGGTATTAATATTTACCTCTGGTATAATTTTTCTACAACAATAGCTTCCATTCAATTATTCATATGGTAGCATATGGAGTGTTATATGGAAAGAGATGTTGCACACCAACTTGTTGGGATGATGTTAGTGAAAGAAAACTCGTAGGCCCATAACTTATTAAGGAAACAATGGAAAAAATGAAGATTATCTAAACCCACATCAAATCCACTCAAAGTAGGAAAAAGAGATGCCGATAACTGAAGGAATGAATTATAATTTCAAATATGAGAACATGTTTTTTTGAAGGTATCTTCATGGAAGTGTGTTATACAATTTGTTTAGAAGGGTAAATTAAGTCCCAGGTACATCAGACCTTTTGAAAATTTAAAACAAATTGGAGTTTTATCTTGCCGTTTTGCAATGCCTCCAATTATCTCCAAAGTTCATGACGTGTTCCATGTATCCGTGTTGAGAAATTGCATGTCTGACCCAACGAATGTACTCACATATAATGAAATAAAACTAGAACCCAATTTGACTTATTGTGAAGAGCCTTTCATGATTCTTGATAATAGAGAGAAAGTGTTGAGAAACCGGACGACTTTTCTGGTAAAAGTTCGTTGGAGAAACCACAAGATAGAAGAGGCAATGTGGGAACCCATGGAACTTATGATGAAGAACCACACTAATATTTTTAGGCAGTATTATTCTATAAATTTCAAGGATGAAATTATTTGAAGGTGGGAAGACTGTAACACCCCAAGATTCTACACTATTCTTCCTTTTGAATAATATAATATCTTGTATTTTATGGAACATCGAGTTCTAGCACACCACGCCCAATCAAACTAGCCATTTAAAAAAGAAGTTATGAATAGTAATACCCACTTTTTGAAATTTTATAATTTTTATTTTTTCAAAATAGACTTATATTTTTGATTCAGAATATCACAATTATCTTAGTGTGATTTTTGATGAAAACTTTTGATTTTTATTGAATAGTGAAAAACATTGTGTTATTGTTTTAAACTGAATTTAAATTTAAATATTTATTTATATTATTTAAATTTATTTTATGTCAAAATAGATACCAAATACCTATATTATTTTAATTTAATTCATTAGATTCATTTTATAATAAGATTAGATGTATAAAATTTTATTGAACTTTTTAACGTCTTTTACCCACATTCTAAGAAAGTTAAATTTTTATCATAAAACATAATTTTACTGCTTCTAGGAATGGAATTTGAAAAATAAGAGTGACACAGATGAAATTTGTAACTTAAATTTGGTTTAATAGGATTAAAATAATTTTTTATGAATATTGACTTTTGAATTTTATTTACCACGTTTAAAAGTAAATAGGGTAAATAAAGGAAAAAAGAAAATTATAATTACACTAAAATATGTTCTAATTCTATTTAATATGTGTTTTTGGAAAAAAATCAACCTTAGGAATAAAAATAATCCTCCTTGATCCACTTGGATTAGATTAGGACATTTATTATTATTTTATCTAAATAAGAGTTAAAAGTGTGAAATTAAAATTTTAATAACTAAAAAAATTTTAATATAGACTTATACATAAGATAAATTCTACTATAAATATTTATTAGAAATATAAAAATAATTACTACATAATTTTATTTTATTTATAATTTTTATTCATTATATATTTTAATTTATATATGACACAATGATTATGGGGTAATTACCTTATTAATGAAATATTAAAATAATTAATATTATAAATATCCAAATATATATAAATTGAGACATTTGATGAAATCAACTAATATTATAGGTTATTATCACATTTCAGAATTTATTTAATGTATTTTTTAGAATTAATCAAGTTTTTTTTACTTTTACAAAAAACCAAATACTAAATAGTGTCAAAATTGACATAAATGAGTTTTTAAAACAAATACTATATTATTAAAGGATATAATATTTAAAAAAAAACAAGGTTCTCCAAAGGACTTATATATTGACATATATGTAATTAATTAACTACTTTAGGTTCTATTGGAATTTTTTAGTATGCTTATTAACCATGTAATATAAAAATATAAGAAGACATTGTAAAAGTTAAACTATTTAATTAAGAGTAAAATCTAAAAGATAAGGTTAAAATGGTAACCTAAACTAGTCTAAAAACTATTGGTGTAGAGGTTTTAAAACAATACCCACCTTATACTTGATATAAACATTTTTATAGAAATTAGAAATGGAAAATGATTTTATAATAAAATAATATTTCAATCTTTTCCTAAAGTGACCCTCACCTCTCTTAAAAATGGGTACTTCCACATCTCTTAATTTCAAGCCTCCAATGCCATTTAGCCTGGCCAACACCTGATAAAATATCTTACCAACTACCCTCACTTCAAAATATAGTCCTTACTTTGATCTTAAAGCCATCCTAAAGAGCCATTCCGATCAAATAAACAGGATGCACCTGAAAAAGAGGTAATAATTTCATCACCTCTTTCAAAGTTATTTTCTTCCTCCACTTCCTATTTCTTTTTTGTTTCCATAAAAAAATTATAAATCCAGCGCCTTCTATATACAGTGATGTTATTATGAAGATGGTACAATGATATTCATTATTTATCCATCCTATGAATGACAATGTCACCATATATGTGTATGTACAACTCACTGTCTCCACATCGTGGTGTAGTTTGTTATTCAACACTTCATTATATGGATGGAAATAATAATGAGTATAATGGATGTAAATAGTAAATATAAAATGCTAATGATTCTTTATATATGATATAACATCCAATTAAATATTATTTTACTATCAATAGAATGATATTGTCGCTCGTACATATGTACGGATTACCGTCTCCACGAACGTGATAAGATTCATTCCCCATCGTAACCATTCAAGAATAATTTTCATTTGAAGATTTAAAAATAATTTTTAATATCATAATATAATTATGGATATGAATCAAATACATCCTATCAATATCAAACATGACTTATGTAACAAAACATTTAAAGGAAAACGAATCAGTTAAAACCCGAAACAATGACATTACTTAAATATTATTAACAAAGTAATATTAGAAGACAATATATGATATCATATTTAGGTATGTGGTTATTTTATAATTTAATAACAATGATTTAACTATTATAAAGGAGGTTAACATACCCATGATGAAGGAAAATTACAAGGTAAGGATTAATTTTACAATATCTTTATTATCCGAGTTTGTTTATACGTAAGAATCTACTGGGAATTATTTATCATCTACATCCATGTTTCTTAAAAATGCATTTATTTTTTAGTATTTCCTCGAATACGGGTAAAATTAATTTATACCCTAGATTTACTTTTTAATAAATTTTTTTAATGGAATATTTCCATCGTTTTCCAAAAAATTTACTTTTTGACCTTTTTATCAAATTAAGGTAAGAGGATTTTTTTAACATATACGGTAGGTGCAGATTTTCTACCATTATTAAACCTTCAAATCCTTCCTTACAAGCTTACAAGAATATTTTCAAAAATAATTGTTTTCATTTATAATTAAGCGACTCTTAAATGATTTCAAAATAGAAAGAGATATTTCTCTAATAGTTTTCATTTCATCCCTGTCAACATTCTTTTATCTATTTTACACTTGACTGAAATTGATTAATTATGATACAATCTTAAATATTTTTTTAAGATTTTATCATATGATTGATTGTGGATGTGTTATTTTTATACCATTAATGGTTTATGGTTAATGTATTAACATTTTGTATGCTAGTTTTAATACAAATATTTATGTTATGTTTCAACCTTTTCATACGTGGAATGCATTGGACTTAGTAAGTGGTGGGTGGATCCTGCTATAGTTCCTTGATTCATCGGTAGGTCTCATGAGACAAACTAGTGTCTTGGGACAAGGCCTTGACTATGTCTTATCTATAGTCTTGGAACGAGGCCTTGACTATGTGGTTATGATGTCCACATTATGCATTCCATCATTATGAAATTAGCTATTGATATTACATGTGATTATTAGACTAGTAGAATATCCCTATGAATAAGTAAATGGAGTTATTTGATTTATCATTTCCATATTATGTTGATGTTTAAGTTTTATAGGATTGGGTTTTTGTCTTCTACATTTCCTTAACTGTTTATGCTTATTTATGTAGTTTCTACTATATTGTTATCCTTACTAAGCATCTAAGCTCACCCATTTATTATGTTTTCTTTTTACCAGGATGTGAAGAAGTACATTATGATTAACCAGTAGGGATAGACCAAAGGATATGAGTGTTTTTAAAAGGGTACACAATGTTGTTTTTTATTTCCTAATGTAATGTAAAACATATGTATGTATCTAGAACTTTTAAAGTTACTAAACTAATTGGTCTTTCAAGACATGATCTCTTCTGATCATTCTAATGATATGTAATAATGCACAGATTCTAGTTAACTAGGGTTGGGGCATTACAATAAAGAGTTGTTACACCTAGATGCATGTTTTCCAAAATCATGTCCTTATAACAGTATCCATAAAAGCATGTAGTTTATAGGAAAACCAAAAAAATCTATAATTAACCAAAAATCCAGGAGGTTCTTTGATAATTAGATTTTTACATTGGGTTTCCACTAATGATCTCTTATAATAATCCCCAAATAACAAAAGATATGTGACACTTCCAACCTAAAGGTTAATTTATACCGTTTAAACTAATATCATTCTTAACTCATAAACCCTTGATTTCATTAATAAATCAAAAATAATTCTCAAATAATAACATCCTAACCTCTAAATTTATCTATAAACTCCTCTAATACAAACTCTAGTTCCCCAAGACCTTTACTCTTGGTCTCAGAGAATAAAAAACATAACATAAAATACATGCTCTAATAAAAAATCTATGATTACCGTATCTTTTAAACATTTACAAACCAGGTACCTTTTAGTTTAGGGTTTTATAGAGTTAGTAGAAATCACTAACAATTAAACTTCAAGTATTCTAATTAAATGAAATCTTCTTTTCTCTCCATTATATAAGAAGCTAATAAATCCATAATGAGACTTCATGGATTCCCATAAATTCTCAAAAATAGATAATATTATAATATTAAAATAATTAATACTTTATCTCAAGACATAGATAAATGGAAATAAAATAAATGGGTGAGATGAAATTATGAGTAAGGGTAAACATAACAATAAAGAATTACATGTGATAATTGAAGAAAAACGTGGTATCATAATAAGGATGAACATAAACATGGAATAATGGAATAAAGAGAAGATATCATATGTATGTGTATTAAAAATTGATCATAACATAAGATCAAGGAATCACTGGTATGTGGAAATTATATAGAGGTGGAATCATAAGTCAAGGATCCCTAACTTGTTACATAACATAGTTGGCTAGGCTAACTTCCCACACACCATAGATAGCTAGGGTGATTACCCACATTCCATGACATCTCATGAGATGAAAACAACACTCATGAATTAGAGAACTATCTTGGAACACACATCACATAATAAAAATCATCCATATGTGTTCCCCATAATTTTAATCAACATATAACAAAAACCCAAGGAAAAAATTTGGTTTTATGACCTTTTCATGCGTTTCCATAAGGAATCATTCATAATTACATCAAGATACATATCATAAAAAAATCATGGAAAATAAACGAGTATCCAATGATTATAGTAATCCTTCTAGTTAAATAAAAAATAAATATTTATGATTAAGAATATGGTATTTACATAGTATAAGTAATGGATATACTGTTTTGAAAACATATCACCCATTCAATTGATAAATTGTGTATCATAGTAAACTAAAATCAATAAAGTAATGGAGTATAGGGAATTTGTAGTGGAATGAAATTAGTAATAAATATTTATTATACAAGTAAATGATTAGGAAAGAATAAATGTAGTGATAGACCATACAATAAATGTGAAATTAAATTTCCTAATCCAACTACATAAGGAATGTTGGTGGTATAATTTGAATAATATCCTTTAACAATAATATAACATTGTTAAAGAACAATTTTAGAAGCACTATACAATTTCTTTGAAAATAAAAAATTAAATTTTACATTGAAAACATTTTAAGATTATTATTTTATTAAAATACAAAAGTATAAATTTCCTTTTTTAAAAACATGAATGTATAGAGTTGAATTCTCTTATAAAATAACAATATTGGTGGAAGGAAGGTTCACATGGAAACATTTAAGAGAGATTCCTTCCATTAAAGATGAACCATGTGGTAAATGTTAACAGATTTTCTTTTAAAATAATTTTTATGAAATGTTAATGTAGTTAAAAAAAACCTTAAAAATATTTAATGAATACTTTTGAATAATTAAAAAATATTACTTGTAAATAAAAGCATTTTCAAAATTATCTATATATAAAATGTTAAAATTCCATTAAAAACCCTTTATAATACTAACGTTTTAAAAAGGATATTAAAAATTTCATTTGAAATGAGGTTAAGGTAATATTTAAGGTTAATAGAGATGAATATATTGGGGTTATAAATCACACATTCAATATGTAAAACCTGAAAATGGAAGGAAAAAATATTGGAAAGTATATGATTTATTCTAATCAATATCTTTTTTTAGGAAGCGTTTCATCAAAATAGAGGATATTAGTGAAGATAATAAATATCTATGGAGGGAAATGAAATATACAATTATAAAATATAGTGGTTGGAAAATTAGAATTGGAATATCAAAATCAAGGAGGGACTTCCTAACTCAAGGGAAAATAGGTTTGAGTTGTGAAAACAAATACGAATTGAGTAACATTTTAATCAAACCCCATAAGGGGAACGAGTGTGAAAATGCACTTTATATACCATTAATAAAATATTTTTCATGATAATATAATAATTTTACATCATATACTTCTTATAAAAAAATTGGTGTATAAAAAAATGTGTCACAATGAAGGGAGTGTGAGACAATAATCTCATACCTTATTTACTTTTTTAGTTCATCACTCAATAAATTCCTATAAAACAACAATGTCTATCTTACTAAGAAATTTCATAAACTTATTAATCTATATAACCCATTTCTATAACTCATTTATAGTTTTTTACTATGAATATAGTGGTTCAGTATATCTTGTTTTTAAAATAGGGTGATACCACAATTAATTATCTTTCACATGATTTGTAATGATAATATTGATTGTTGATATTAGAAAAAATAATAATTACTATGTTATATATGTTTATATAATATATATCCCACAATGTTTCACTTACAACCCATGTTAGTTTTAATTATGACTTTAGAAGATGAAATGAGAGACAAACTCATTTCAACAATTTTTAAGGAAATCATATTATATATTACCAACCGTACAAGATATTAATATTATAAATCTATAAACATTAATATATATTTAATAGATAATAATTAAATATCATTAAATGAAAATAAAATTCAGTAATCATTCATTATATAAGCATTACCACATCACTCAATTTGGCGGTAAACCTGTCAAAATAAAAGTAGGTCATAATGATTGAATGAGTGAGAAATTGCAATTATAAAGTGTTAATATTATATTTAAAGAATATTATACCTGTAATACATGTAATATATCTCTATAAAATTTATTCTTAGAACCATTAAGAATGGGAGGTTTTAATAAATAAAATCGGTCATTTGTGTAGGTTGTTGTGTGCACGTACACGTGATTAACTGGAAAATTTCCCGATTTACGGACAAAGTGCCGATATATGAAAATTTAATCATATCATAATTACATTTATGTTATAAAACTAATATTAGTTCCTTAATTTTATGTTTATGTCTATACATGTTAGTTGGATAAAATAAATATGAACAACATCATGATTTAGATGAGGTAGTATGCATACACACATGATCAATTCATTTTTTTCATAACGGGTGATATAGAATGAATAAATTATTGATACTATTTTAATATAATGAAATATAAGTATATATATATATTATATTAATATCATTATATGCACATTTTTATAGAATATTAGTAATATAAAAATTAGAAATAAAAACTAGGAGGAGAATATTATTAACATTCAGAACTATGATTTTCTTGGGAATTATCCTTGGAAATGAATTTATTATGAAAAATAATGAAGGAAAAATTCTTAGGTTAATGGTATTGTATTATAGGAGGATTAAATGGGAATATTTTTAGTCAATAACATGATCAAAATTGGGTGCCATGTAGGTGTGGGAGTGCAACATTTTATAAGTGAAGGAAAGGGAATTTTCCATAGAAAAGAATGTTATATATGTAGAAAGAATGTATTGGTATGAAAGTTATGTGAGGTAGGTTAGATAACATTGGTAATAAATGTAGGTAATAAATTATAATCTAAAAAATTACCTCTAGAAGGACTGTATGTCATCTAAACTTAGGAAAATTCATTCCATATCAAATTACTCTGTTAAAAACTAATTCATCTTAATTAAATATTTATCATGGTGATTGATTTTTTATTAAAAATACAAGTATAAACTTATTAAAAAATTGGTATATGATGGTTCTGAATATGCACTCAATTTAAAATAATTAATTCCATAAATATGGGAAACTATGATTTTAAATTAAATAGAAAAAACCTAATAAAATTGTAATTAAATAAAAGTGTTTGTTTAAACATGAATCTTATGTATAGAATAACTTTTTCATGGTTATAAATTTTTGTGATAATAATTGATTTATTAGAAAAAAATGTTATGTGAAATTAAAAAAATTGTAAATCCAAATTTTATCACAATATTAATTATTTAAAATATATAAATTAATGATATTTCATTATTAAAGTAACATTGTACTTTAGTTCTAAAAATATTCCCTATGGGTTTTATAAGTTTAAATTATATTATAAAATGAATAATTATTTTCTTTAATATAATATTAAATCACAAAAATTGTTTTATTTTAATTGATTCATTGTTATATATATATAGTCATGAAAATTATAATTTTCATTAAAATTGTATTTTTGACTAAAAGTAATTTTTTTTTTAAAAATGATCAAAAATTAGAAAATGAAAATTTTTGATATCCTATTTTAAAAAATATGGTTAATTATATATAATTATATTTATATAAATTATATATATATATAACTTTTAATATTAAAAAATATAACATATGGTTAGACTTATTTTATAAAAAACATCTTATTAAACACTTAGTACTTTTAGAATTATTTCCTCCCAATATTCTAATTTAATGAATTTATTTATTTTATATCACATTTAGATATATCATATGTAATAATAATGATATTTTAAATACGATTGTTTGAATTTAGTAATGTATTCCAATTATTGTTATAGTGTGTGTGAAAACATATTTCAAACTCAGTATTATTTGATGGAAAATACATAGACTGAAATCTTAGGATATTAAAACATAGAAGAAAAAATGGGTATCCCTGTCAAAACCTATCACAAAGTCACCCCATGAATATTTATTATCTTCTGGATATATATATTCCATAGAGTATCTACCTCCAATGATTCCCTAATGAGTGGAAAATGGGTTGACCATGTCAATCGGTCTATAATCACTAAAATAGAATATTTTCACTATGAGTGTTGGGTAGACGAATTACAATATTTATGGAGATATCATCAGACTTACAAACCATTAAGGAAAGATTTTGAAGTAATTCAAATGCTCTATGATTCTACGATTTGATCCTCTGGATGATAAAACATTCTGATACAAAATCCACAGCTGGCCTTCTCATACCAGGCCACCAGAACCAACTAGTCAAATTATAAAACATCTTTGTATTCTTCATGTGAATATCCTAATTTAGTTAATTTCCCTTGGAAATCACATCCTTACTCAATGTCAATAGAAAAAAAATACAATTATTTATATAGATAGTGTCATTGGGAGATCAAGACCAATCAACCGAGGATTCCCACCCATTTAAAACACTGGTAATATGCTTGAAGTTTGGGGTGGATGTATGCTCACTCAAAACCTTATAAAAATAGTGGGTGTGTCCTAAATAATGTACATGAATCCTTTGTCAATCTTCTTGTAACTACATAATCATACTATCAGAAAAACCTATCAGAAACCACTCAACAATAAATTTTTAAAATTCCCAGATAAGTAACTTCCTACTAAAGACATTGACAATAACATTCACCTTATTGGGTATATAAAAGATGGAAAAATTAAAGGTCTAATTTTACTCTAATAAGTGTCGTTTCTTGATATTCATGTTCATCAAGGAGATATTATACTTAAATCTCTTATGATCTGAATAAATTTTAAACCACTCTATGAAGATGTAACAATGCCAAGTCCTCAATGCATGCATCATAGAAGCCAACATCAAGTTGTGGATGAGGCAATTCCTCTCTTATGGGAATAGAAAAAAAGTAGAATAAGGCATCACATTATCCTCATTTATAATTACACACACCAATCCCACACATGGGGCATCATAACAAACTACCTATCCCTTCACAGGATTAATGAAGAATCAATATTTGAGATGATATCAAATGAACATGTAAATCCTAAAAAGAACATTGGCATTTCTCACTCTACTCAAACACCAACTTATTTCATGTGAAGGTTTTCAAGGGAAAGGATATCCTTGATATATCCCAAAAAGCACCCGTAATACTTATCAAAGCCTAAAATTCTAATAATATTAAATATGTTCTATGGTTTCTCCCAAATACCAAACTAATTAGATCATATTAGGGTCTGTAGAACATGATTTCTTATATATCACATGGCCCAAAAACAATACCCCTTAAACCCTGAATTGGAACTTGTTAAACAAAGTATACAGATGATTCTCTCTCAAGGATCCAAAAATAACACTCAAGTAATCTACATGGTCTTTCTCCATTTATGAATACACCATGATGACATTTAGAAACAAGACTATAAAGGATTCCAAAAAACAGTGGAAGGTTTGGTTAAGAAAATCCATAAAGACCATGCTAGTATTAGTAATTAAAAATGAAATATCTTAATACTCAATGTGAATCTACCAACTCCTAACGACATTTTTTGGTTCATCATCTTCCCATAACCTCAACTTATGATACCTAGACCTCAAGTTGATCATTGAGAACCACCAATATCACTTGATATGATAAAAAATATCATGAATCCTAATAAAAATGTATTTATTCCTTACAATCACATGATACAACTTATGATATTTTATGAAAAGTAAAAGACTCCAGTGTACCTTTATTTAAAAATGTACTAGTGATCCCCATAGTGGAATATTGGATAGATAAATGACTTTCATTGATGGTCCTCCTACTGATCCATTAACTCCTTTAACATAGCAAGAGTCATCTTATATGATGAAAAATAAATAGGGATCATCCCAAAGAGAAAATTGATAGTGAACATGATCTCACCCTTGAGTGGTAACCCATAAAAATCATCTGTAAACACCTTAAGGTGAATATCTAAAACCACTAGAAGATAACCATATAAACCCCTCTCTATATACTTTATGATTAATTTAAAAAATTGACATGATAACCATCCCACATTTGAAACAACAATCCCAACTTTCCCTTTAACACCCCAACTCTAGTAACATAGAATTGGTGGTTATATTTCTATATTGTACCCATATATAAAAAACTACATCCATAAAGATCAAATTGTTTATTAGTCTTGGGAGACTATATAGGTACATTATTCTAATATTATATTTTAAACATGGAATAAAACATAAATTTCCAGGGATAAAATAATTGTTTCTTTTATAATATATATGGAATCATTAATAGATATCGTCTTGTCATCCTGGGAAAAGGAAAATAGAATAAGGGTGAGATCAAAATTGTAGTAATGGTAAAAATAAGAGATATCAATCAATGATCATAAGTGATAACAGGAATAATTGTACATGAACATGATTATAACTTGATAAATTCATTCCTATTAGTCAAATATATATAATCATAAATCATGGAATATGATTTTTTTCATAAAATATATAGGACATAAAAGAGTTAAATCATCAATAATCAATCATAATCAACGTAAAAATATCATAATCATTAGATATAATTTTTTTCAATACATAAAAATATAGTAAATAAAATCTTTATTCAAGTATCAATTCTAAAACTATAATGGTAGATTGGGTTCACTCTTAATTCCATAATTTTTCAAGTTGAGGTTCACTCTCAAGATTATCATAGTTGATATTTCCCCATACTAAACAGGTTTCACTCCCTATTCTAGTTCTTATTATCTCATGATAAATAATTTTTTACCCAATTAATTGAAGTGTAATAACAGACCCTCCCATATTTGGATTATAAAAACATCACTCATCATTGGTTTATAAAAGAACCACCCATCCCTTATTTAATATTTTACAACATATAAAATAATGTAAACAACATATATGTGTGCCCCAATATACTAAATTATATATTATATCTTCTTAGTTTATCCCATGGAAAATAAATGAGTTTCATAATCCTCTCATCATAATAATCATAAACCATCCATAAAAATAATAAATATGTCATCATTGGCTCATATCCTTAGTAAAGAATATGTAACATTAGAGGATGTTATTATAGTTGAAAAATCCCTTTAAAATATCAATGGAATATTTCGTGAGGAAAATACCATTTTCATTTTGTAATTTCTTATTTAAAATATGAAAATAAATAAAATATTAATGAAAACATTTGATGAAAATACCCACGAAAACCTGTAAATTAATCTTAAAATGAAATAATAAAAATGATGGTGAAAAAATCCATTCATACCATATATGTTAAAATATGAATTTTTTTTCAAACTTTTGATAAATATAAAAATTTAATTGTTTAGAAACAATTTATTTAAAAATATTCCTTTTAAACCATAGAAAACTAATTAAAAGGTAATAAAATATGAATTTTAAAACACTTCAAGTATAATTATTAACTCTCATGTAATATTTTTTAAGAGATTGGACTTGGAAGAAACATTTCATTGAACAAATAGAAAATATGAATGGTGTTTCTTTAAAAACAATTTCTTGGTTATTTTAATTACAAAATAGTGTAAAATAGTAATAATATATAAAAAATATTTGAATAAATATAGGTGAAGAAAATTAATGATTTTTAGGGTAATTAAAATAACTGAGAATGTTTTTTTAAAGAAATAGTGATCTTATTTTTATTGAATAAACATGATCGGTGAAAAGAAACGTGGAAAAATGTATAGGAATATTCAAAGGAAAGAATAAACATGATGGTGAAAAATCCATTCATATCATATATGTCAAAAATAACATTATTTTCTCAATTTTGGTAAATACAAAAATGGAATTGTTTAGAAAATATTTATATACAAATATTCCTTTTAACCCATCGAAAATAAATTAAATAAATGAAGATTTTGATAAAAAAATTAGGTATAGTTACACAATTTTACAAAACACTTTTTAAGACTTTAGACACTACAGAAAAGTTTTAACAGCCAAAGGGGAAATAAGATTGGCATTTCTTTAAAAACACCTATCAATTATTCTAATTACCAAAGAGAGGAAAATAGTAATAATATATAAAATTTATTTTAATAAAAAAGGTGAATAAATTAAATGTTTTTATTGGATAATATCCATTTAATTTCCCTCAATGGAAATTTTTCATAGACAATCCCCAAAATAAATGTGATTTTAATATAAACCCTTATTGATTTAGTAAAATTTGAATCAAAACCCCATGAAAGTGAGACAAATAATTTTACGTTTTAATACTAATAATTTTTATTACATTAAATATAAAATAAATTCATAATCATTATATAAAAAAAATAAACTATAATAGTGGTGAATATGGCATATGTCTCACATAAAAAAATTAGGATCAGGAAACCTTACCACATTGATAACATTAAAATAAAACCCGTATGGAAGAAATAAATTTAATTGAATACTTAAATACATGTAATTAAGAGTGAAACATTATGTAAAATTTTCAATAGGTAGTATATACACCTCATAAACATAAATATATTCATAATATCCAATATATCCCGACAAAACAATATTGAGATGAAGAACTCTTACCTCAAGTCCAACATGCTTCATAAGTGATATAAACTCTAGTCTAATAAATTTAAATTTACTATAATTATATAAAATAAAAAAAACTCATACTTACAATACCATTTATAATTTAATTATAACATCTTATCACCATTTCTTAACAATTTTTTATTAAAACCACTATTCCGAGTGATCAATATTTCGTTTATCCTAAATGTTTTGGTTTGACAATTATGATCCTTGTAATTTGGACATGGATGAATCATATAAATAATGTTAAAAATTATATAGAAATAATAAATATTTATTATATACAACTTTATACCCATTAATATAAAGAGTTGATAATAAATGAATTTTATCACCTCATCGAGATGGTAGTATGTTCGTACGCACGACTAATGTATCCCCATTTCGATAGATGAAACAAAGGTAAAAAAATTAACCTTAATAGAAGCATAATAATATCATAAATATTTATTAAAATCTATCATTATAACCATCATTTTGTGGCGGTGATTGAAAATTAATGACATTACTACGTGGAAGTAGTAGTCCAAACATATGTGCATCCGATACTTTCATTTCACATTTGAGAGAAAGGGTATGGAAGATGATTATCCCAATATAATAATAATAAATTTTTATATTTATGATAATAGATTCATTATTTTAGTATTTATACTATTGATTTAGATGAATTATAATAATAACTAAATGTTTAAATATTTCGGTAAGATGTTACCTCTTCTTTGAGAGACATCTTTTGGATTACAACATAATCCATATTAAGATGGTTATATGAAAAGAAAAAAATCTAAAAAAAATTTAAGTGAATGAATAAATGATTATACTATGGATGTTATTAGATTATATATAGTTATCAAAAACTATAAATGATAGAGAAGAGGAGATTTCATTTTTTTACTGGGGGAAGCGAGACACTATGAATTACTTTAAAATATTCAAATATAATATATAACATAATCATTTAAAGTAGCCTAAAATGGAAATAATTTCAAATTTAGAACATTATAAGGTATAAATAACATCAAAAAATAAATTTTAGATATGTTTATGGGGGATTTTAATCACTATCTTCTTTTTAACCCCTTTGTTAACTTAATTACCATTAACTAAGGTAACCCATTATTTAGATATTAAGGATTATAAAATTACTTTTACATTGAAAAGTTAATGAATAATTTAATATTGTTGAAATTTTATACCATTTACCATAAAAGTTTTCCCCTATCAATATTTTTTTTAAATTACTTAAAAAACATTAGTCAACAAAAAAATACCATAAAAGCCATTTTTGGGACCATTCATTTAATTTGAAATCAAAGATATAAGGATAGAAGTGGAATTTTAATATATAAACATTTAACATCATTTAAAATTTATAATTACACATTCAATTAATGTATTATCTCAATTAATAAAACATACTAATTATATCATTATTAAAGTCATTTTATTTGATTTTATTGATGTATGAACAAAAACTATCACGATATTATGTTAGCGTTTAAGGTAATTATATCATCAATATATTAAAAATAAATCAGTATAATAAAATGATATTATATATGTTCAAAATAAAATTTTATATTCATTCATATCTTCTTTTTATCGATATGGAAACATATATGTGAAATTAAAATCAAGAAAGTCGCATTTTGTATTACTCATTTCCATAAAATCAAATAAATGTCAGAATTTAAGGAATATGGAAAGAAATTACCATATTTTCATATCTATAATTATTTTTTTCTAGAAAAACATAAAATTGGATAAATTAAAGTGTTAGGGTGATTTTTTAGCCTTATCTCATATTTATAACCCTGTTTTAATAGTTTTACCCCTACCATTGTGACAAATATTTACAATTGTTACTATTTATAATGAAAATATATAAAAGAAAACAATTTAAAAAATTTAATCATATAAATTCCAAATATGGAATAAATTTTTGAATATTATGTTTCTAGAACATTCAAATATAAATTTTCATATAAAATTTTAAAACGCATTGAAAACATCTTTTAGAAAAATTCATTTTAAACATAGAAATGAACTTATTCAAAAATCATGTATAATATTGATTAATATGTAATTAATTTAATTAAAAATTATTTTTCTAATTATGATCAAATTATAAATATAGTGATACTTTTAAATTACTTTATTTAATTAAATTAATAGAAAGTGTTTTAAAAATCAATATTTTTCACTATTCACTTAAAATGTATCCTTTCAGACTAATCTTTAAAATTCACCCAATGGTACAATTAATATACTTATTGAAAAAAGTTGCTAATTTAATCAAATATTATTTATTAAAAATGGTATAAATTAATAATGTTTTTTATGAATAGAATATAAAAACCCATTTTTTAAGTAAACATATTTTTGACGTAAAAAATGACTACTAAAAGTTAAGTACCTTTTGATTATTAATTAATAAATATACTATAATTATAAAAAACATGTATAGATATTTCACCTAATGTGGTTACTTATATATATATATCCAATTTAATGAGTTGTTTATAGTATATCATTATTCATTTTAAGATTGATTTTTCATGTCAAGAAAGTTGTCAAAAACATACAGTTTATTTAAAGAGAAATATATTCTACAGTCTATGGTTGTTAGATTCTAACCCCTTAAAAAAATTTAACCCTCACAATTTTAATTATCACTTACTATAATTTTTTTATCATGAAATTATAATAAAATAAGATGTGATTCTATCATGATATTAATTTCAACACTCCTATTAGAAAACACTATATTCTCAAATTAATTACATCATAGACCTTGTATGTACCATTATAACATTAATGAGTTCCCAAAAATATACCTTGATTCTCAAGAGATACTCTCCACATTATAATCGATGGATTTATTTTCCTCTTAAATGTGTCGAGGAAATCATTTACTATCATGGTAGAGAATACAAGATGAAAAACATAATTATCTAATTTCAGCACCATAAGTATAATTGTATCATTTGATTATTCTTCAAGTGGTTTTACATCCCTTTCTCATATTATATTCTATATGTTAAATAACTATGATTAATTTTTTTATGCATGATGCACAAAAAATAATTTTTAATAGATTATAAGGCCTATAAAATAATTACAATTCATACCTCCTATCTCTCAAAATTTGAAAAAATTGATATGTCTAGCACAAGTTATATATTATGAATAAATATTCATAAAAAAGTCTCCAAAAATTTTATAATAACACCCAATGTTAAGCATAAATCATTCTATAAATAAATAAACTTTAAATATTTTATAAATATGACACACCAAAATTTAAACCCAAAGACTAGAATGATTTTATCAAATATTCTTCCATGATCAACATAACAATAATCACCAAAAAATACTATTCACTCATAAGTTCATAAACCAAAAATTTATATACCCTAGAAATATAATAAAAAAATATTCTAATTTCCATAAATATAATAAGTCCTTATAAGGGAAGAATAAAGTAATATATTCTTATAAAAAGATACTTAATATAGACTATCCAATATATTACAACAATCCAAAATAAAGAAATAACCTTAAAAATAAATCACATTATCATCAAATCACTAATAAATTTAATGGCCACTAATATTATCCAATTTAAATTATTAATGTCAATCATATTTTAATATTTGTAAATTATTATTATCTCAAAATAAAACACTTATTATTTATTATCTATCACTAGATCTTGTGTTTAAAAAATATATCACTGTTCCATAAATCACTTTTCTAGGTTATCGGTACCATGACATGTATGTTTCTATATACATAATAAAAAAATATATGACAATTATCCTTATATGTTTCATGATTCTTATGACTAGAATACATTTTTTAAAACACTTATATAACATAATTATTTAAACCTAATACATAAAAACATCAATCATTCCACTTCCTTCTTAAACCAATAACTATGATTTATGACATTATTCTTAAATACTTCCTTTCAAATATCATTCATAGTATCTTCATCGTAAACAAAAAAATTACTCATACAAACTCATTTATCCAATTTTTGATATTTCACTATAGGAGATTGATTTTCATAATAACCATATATTACAAATTTAAATGATTTAATTGAACTTTATACCACATGAAAACCATTATCCCAATCACTCCATTAACCAAAATTTTAACTTTTCCTCATAAATTTACTTCTTCATATCCTTTTCTCTGCAAAGAAACATTTATCCATTCCTCTAAGAAATTCCTATGAGTTCTTTATTACACATTTTGGATGTATTGGAATGTGAATATTCTTTATTCTATGGAAATCATCATAGGAACATTCATAATAATCTATTTTTCCTGTTATTATTTATGTCAAGAGACTCACATAGATTAATGTTGTTAATCATAAATTGAGATGTATAGTTAGGTATGAACCCAAACATTTATAATATATATTCCATTTCATTGGTTTCTTAGGAGTACAATCACTTCATCTTTTATCAAATTCAATATTAATATAATTAATCGTTGTTCCATTCATTAAATAAAAGAAAATAGAATAGTTTTTGCAAAAAAAAAATCAAATTGAAAATCAAATAATCATG
This sequence comes from Viscum album, assembly GCA_963277665.1. Classification (NCBI taxonomy): domain Eukaryota; kingdom Viridiplantae; phylum Streptophyta; class Magnoliopsida; order Santalales; family Viscaceae; genus Viscum; species Viscum album. Next base: position 922,341,420 of record OY728159.1, read on the forward strand.
AAAAACCATCCAAAGGATATCAAAATCATGACACCTAGTTTTCCATCTATTAAATCATAGTATTATTCAAGTCCATCCATGGTATTATCTATTCAAATCCATAATAATGTTTTATAATGAAAATATGAATTATCAAAGGACAATCCATCAGGAGTGTCAATCTAGGTGTGTAGAATTGTTCCCAATCACTATGCATTGATAACGATATCGTTAATATCTAATCCACCCCATTAAGAGTTATTACCCATAGGTTCATTTGTTCCAAAGACACATCCACTTTCTAATATTTATAAAGGTATATAGTTTATATAAAAATAAAAAAACCAATACTTTAACAAAGCATTATGATATTATCATATAGTTAGAAAAATCATTTGAATATATCATAGGGTTATGTTCTATAATAAATGTTTTCATAAATATAGTTCCCCAAGGACCTAAAAATTGTTATCTGATACAAACTATAACACCCCAAATCCAATAACCTAGAGAAGGAAGTTATAATACTACATTGTAACAATTTACAAGTGATCAAATCCTTAAATATTGAATAGTTTAGTAGAATTGGGTGACTAGATACATACATGATTCTCACATTACATTTGAAAACATGAAATGAATAATAAAATTAAAGAGAGAAATTTATAATTTTATTTATTATATTTTTTTTTAATTTGTAAATCCCTTCATGGTTTCATAGATAAAGGAAAACATAATAAAGAGTGAGTTAATATGCCCAGTAGATGTAAAAATAAGAGATATCAATCAATGATCATAAGTGATCATATGAATAAGGGTATGAGAACATGATCATAACATGATAAATTCATCCCCATCATGCAAAATATCTTTAATCCGGAATCATTGGATAAGGATTTTTAATAAATGTTATAGCATATAAAAATGTTGAATCTACAATAATCGATCGTGATATATGAGATCACATCATATGTACAAGACATATGTTTATGGGATAAACATAAGAATATAAAATGATTTCCATTTTCAAGGATCACTGCTATGATAATCATATTGCATGGGGTTAAATCCCCATTCCATCCTTTCTATAGTCTTATTTCACTTCCAAGACTATTATATTAGATACAATCCCTTACTAAACTGGGTTCAATCCCCATTCGAGTCCTCATTATCCCATGAGATATTATTCTTTATTCAATGTATTGGAGTGCTATAAAGGACACACATGTATATTTTTTATAACTTAAACACCCATTGATACCCCATAGGGTGTCGTTAATGTCATATAGTGCTATTTTTTTAAAAAATTTATCAAACCTAGATACCCTAACTAAAATGGTCTGGTACATTTCCAATCTAAGTGTTTAACTCATAGAGACAGTCTGTATGCTCTAAAATAACACTAAAAATTCAAAAAAATTGTTTCTTTATTTTTAGTAAAGATATATAAAGAGAGATGGAGAGAGAGAGAGAAATTGATATACAAAGGCAGATTGGTTTTTTTGGATATCAACATTGAAGACGTGTGGGGGTTAAGTAGTTTTAGGATTCTTAGATAATTCAATTTTAGAAATAAAATTGATTAATTCATGTTTGGCATCAGATTCAAGATGTGGTGGATCAAATAGTCATAGTATCTCATCCTAAAGAAGGTGATCACCCTTTTTCCCATGGTTATGTAATAGTGGAATTTATGAATCTAGTTTTTCTTGATACCATTTTTCAACATGGTTACCCTAAATACAAAAATGGTTATGCCTCAATTTTGGGTAAATGATTACACAATTTTTAAATGTTTATTTTAGATTAAAATACCAATTTTTATGATAAAATCCAAAGAAAGGGATTATAAAATTGTTAAATAAACTGTAGAAATATAAATACATGAATAAGAAAGAAAGAAATATCTAATGACACCTTCCCCATCTAGATACATTACCATTGCATGAGGAAGTGTTAACCCACTTATCCTAATGATGAGGGAGTAAAGGGAAGTAAGAAATAAAAAACATAAATGAATGAAAGAGATTAAACTTCTAAGGACCTTGTACAATATAGATTCTCACTCAAAGGTTTGATATTTGGAATCCCTTTTGTGTAGTGGATCAACCCTCTATTTATAGACCCCCCTAGAGACCAGTAATAATTAATTTGCCTAATAATGAGTCAGAAATTGGTCATGGGTGGTCCTGGAGTCATAAATAGGCCTTTTCAAATTGATACATCAAATGAAGAAATTTCTTGGTCATCCCTGATTTTCCACATCATGTAAAAATTTCAAGAGGTGAAATTTTTATGGGATGGAAATATTCACAGATTATTTTTCTCTTTGTAATGTTTTTCCGTTATGTCATATTACATGATGTTCATCTTGAAATTCTATCTCTAGAAGTCCCATTTCATCCTAGATCTTATGTTTTGTGCCCTAAAAGTGTTCCATGATCATCTATCAACATGGGAAGCATTATTATTTATGGTTTGGCACAATGGTATGAAGTGTCCCTGGTAGAACTATCTTTTTTCCCTAATATTATCTTCTTTGATATTTATTTTCTAAATCTTACTTCTATCAAGACACAAATCACAAAAAGAAGTTAAATAATATAAATATTGGTTATAATATCAATTAAATTATGAAAATTAATTCCAGAAAAAATCGTAAAATATATACATGAAATTCATGTATTAAAATAACCCTGTACAAGAATTCATACATGCCCTCAAGGATTTATTCTTAACATACTAAATACAATTATCACCTTACCATGGTATAAATTAAATGTTCATATAATAAATTGATTAAATAGGTAACTAAATGTTAGATCATTACACATAGAAAATCCATTAAGATGCCATTTTCCAATAAAAATAAATCAACCATGTATTTTACTTTTGAACATTTAAAATAGTAAAGCCTTTTCATTAAAAAGTTTTCATATTGAATATCATTATTAACATTCATTCCATTAATATTTTACCTCACAGGAATTTTTTCAATCATCATCAGATTACAAATGTAAACATAGTTATGCATATACCTTAATAAAATTTCACATACCACAGGCTTATAGGGAATCAAGAATCTCAACCACATAAATTCAAATATCACAATTAATAATTTTTGCTTCAATGTTTATGATCAAATGACTCAAAGGATTAGGGATGGTAGGAAAATGATGTGGACAATAAAGGATCAAAAAAAGTTTCAATAAAAAGTGTAATTCATGATATAAATATATAATCTCTATCAAAATCTCCATCTATAGATGTCATCTCTCTCATCCCATACAAATATCAATCTAATCTCTTGATATATGAAAGAAAAACGAATGAATCATCCTCTCTTCCTATTTTTTTTAAAAAATTGCTTCTTTTTTTTTTCTATTTTTAAAGTTATTCTTAAGAAAAATCTTACTACCACCACCAAGCCACTTACGATCAATAGATTTTAAATTTTGAAATAGTTATTTTTAATCCTCCTAAAGAAAAAAAATCATTTTTTCTAAAAAGAGGGTTGAGTAATAAAATAAAATAAAAAACACATGGACTCTCCCAAGATCACAATGAAAACCCATAAAAATTTATATAATGAATTATATCTCAATACACCTTGGAAAATCATTCCCCCACACTTATTATTTTAAATATCATGAAAATCATTTAGAGGATGGTTTGAATGTATAAGATAGGCTAGTAAATCATCTCATCTAAAAAAATCTTCATGTATCCTAAGGTATTAATGTATGGTTGTTCATGGATAAAGGGTTAAGAAAAAATAATACATAAATAATTTTAACAGTGACTTTGTTTGGTCATAGTATTGATAATATGACTCAAAAGTTCTGGAAGAGAACGCGCCTAATATTCTTAGGAAATATATTTTAGAAATAGTTGGAAAATAGATATTATAGTATGTCTTAGGACAGAGAATAAGGGTTGGGATAACTACTCATCGAAATGAATATGAATAATTAAATAAAATAATGAAAATATAAAAAATTCAAATCATGATTAAATATAAAAAAAATAACAATGATTAACATGATCCTTAAAATACTAATTTTTCAAATTTCAAACCACAAAAATTTATCTATAAAATCATTTCCAAAATTTTTTCATTTAAATTTATTTAAAAATAAATTAATAATCATCACATTGCATGTATCCTAGGTAGTTTATGTTTGAATGTTCAGTTGAGTAAATAAAGAATAAAGAAATGAAATTTGATTCCATGGTTAAATATTTTAAAAAAATTTAATATGAAGAATATAGTTGAATGAAATATAGTTTTGAAATTCTTAAACCCCATTTTGATGTTTCCTTGAACATATTTGTGCATGTTTTTCCTTAATCTTTTTCTTAACTTGTATGAATTTCAGGATGTGTAATTTGTTCCGCAACATCCTCCCACTCTTCCTAATAAATTCTGCTACTGTGTTGATAGTTCTAAAAAATAAAAAATTAATAATTGAAATCATAGGACATTATCAATAAATTTTGGAAAAATTTGGGCTTGACTGTATGTTTATAAAAACAAAATATGAAAAATAAATAAACAGGGTTTCCTTTAGTAAGTGATTTTTTTCCGAAACTTGGATTGACCTCACCTATTTATTCTCATTTGGTTGATGGTAGGAAAGAGGTTACATAATATAAGTCTATAAAGGGTTGAAGATTTTATTCCTCCATATTGACTGGTGTTATCCATTTATCTAATACAAATTTTACTCTTCCATTGGTTGGTACCTTCTCAATTTATGTGGGCCCAATAAAGGGGCTCCTTACCATTCCTGAATATTAAAATTTTAACTCACTAGAAATCCAAAATTGTTCTCCTTCTTTGAATTCCTATTTGATTAAGGATCATCCGCTATATTCATCTTTTTATAGTGACATATTATATTTCATCATCTTTTTATCACTTTATTCTTTATTTTCAAAAAAAACTACATCATCTCTTCTTCAATGGATAATGACGTTTTAAACTTAAAACAAACTATATTTTGGGAATTCATCAATTGTTTCATATGAATTCATCATTTCATACTAAAATTTTTTCTTCAATTCTAATCCTATAACTGTTAAACTAAGCTCAATATTTTTTACATCAATTAATTCCCTTGTCATAGAGAGGAATGGGCTTCCAAATATTATTGGGACCTCTTTTTCATCCATGTCCATCACCAAAAAAAACCATCTAGAAATTATAACTTATCTACCATGATGATTCCATCTTAAATTATTCCACAAGGACGTCTCATTATTCTATGAGTTTTTATAATCTTAACTTGAGTTGGTTGGATCTCTCTCAATACCATTCTCTTGATTTTTTATGTGACATTATAATTAAACTACCTCCTAAACCACATAAATCTCTAAAATATCATTAGAACCAATATTAATCAGAATGAAAAACTACCTATATCACTTTTGGTATTTGGTGGGATTATTGAATCTACTATAGAACATTCCCAGTCCTGGTAATTGTGTCCAATTCTTCTCGATTATTTTTGTTTGTCACCAACACCTTTATCAATTTTACATAGATGGGATTGTTTTCAATTTTCTCATCACATGAAATATTAATATGAATAATTTTTAATATCTATAATATCTTTTCCTTTATTTAATCAATATTTTTATACATTAACAAATATATATATGATATTGGTGGTTGGTACAGTTGTACTTCTTTTTCTTGCATATGTTTCATAACTTTTATGTGCTTTTATTTACTCCCTTCCATGAGTTTTTCTTAATTATTTATTATTAATTCTATAGAACACCCTTTTTTATTCCTTCAAATTCTATGAAATATAGCTTCCAATTCATCATGGGGTTGTTGGTCTTGGAATCATATAAGTAATCCTCTAGAATTTTCTCTATCTTACTCACCAATCTGACTAACTTGAGTTTTCAAGATCATCATTACAACTCATTGGTTTTTTGAGTCATCTCTCCATTATTTGATTTTATTTCCTTGAAATTTTGAATATGTTGTCAATTATTTCAGTGAATATCCTATGGTAGTCATAAAGGTTTTAAAGGTTTTCTCCAGTTAGTGGACTTGACTTTTTAGTGTTGTCCCGTGGTGATGTGGTTGAAAACCTTATTATCATAGTTAAAATCATTGCCCTTGATTATGATTTTTATATTGTGGTTGTTTTATCTTCCATCCCATAATATAATTTTGTTTATTAGAGTCCAAATAATTATCTTTTGAATATTACATACCTTGTGATTTTTTGTTTTTCTACATTACATTGAGTTTCTATAGAATGAAATTTATTTGTGTGGAAACCAATAAATTTTCTACCATGTGAACTTCTAATTTTCATTCTCATTCTAGATTCCACTAAAAACTATAGCTTGAAATATCATACAATAACTCGTATTGCTCCTTGGGAGATTTTCTTATAAGATAACCTCCTACGGTAGCATCAACTATCACGAAACTTCACTTAGAAATTCCACTGCAATTTTTTTATTAGAATCCAAATTTTAATTCCATGATGTGGACACTATCTTATAAAAACCTTATATCTATCACATTCACTATATAAATATTCTTTAGTAAATTTATAAAGATTTTGAATACTTACCCACATATCCATTGACATTGAGGGTGGGAAAATATTATTATGTTTTTTACAAGATCCCCCTAGGTGGTGATCAAATAAAGGGGATGAATTGGATCCACTATAATTTTTTCCTTAAATGACAATAATAAGAGACATTGTCTCAATGATTAAATTTTAATATTATGAAATTGGAACGTGTCACAAATGTTTAGGAAACACACAATTTGTGAGTTGGGGTCTTAATGAGGTAGCCTGAAAAATGTGATTGAGCATGTAATTATTTGGATATCTAATAACTCTATCTTGAAATATTCAGAAATAAATTGTTGTATGAGAATACATGTATTGGCCCCCAAAATTTTAGGGTCTTCGATATTTGATCAATAGTTTCCCCTGTTGATTTCATTTTTGGAGCTCTAGTCATTCACTATGGACTAGTTAATGTTCATATCCTTCATATTCTCTACTTCTAGCAATGTTATACTATTATTTCATAACATTTTCTCTTTCATTTCATAGATTGTGAATGGTCCTTTCTAAGTATGGTTCATTTCCAATATCCTAAATTTTCTCTTTCCCATAGGTTGAGTATTCATGAAAAATTATTAGAGAAAAAAAAATAACATGATTGGCCCAATTTTAAATTAAATTATTAAAATAAAAATATTTCCTACAATTCTAAATTAATTTATGCATAATATAATCCACCCTAGGAAATTGTAATAGAAATTTGACAGCCCATAGCGTGTTGATATTTTTTTTGGGCCTACAAAAATATATTAATATATAAATCATAGAAAACCTAACTACCTATGCATGGAAATTAGTCATCCATAGTGTTGAAACCATAGAGATAGCCTGTAAAATTGAAATTAGCTATAGGTTTTCATGGAATTTTTTGATTGATTGGTTGGAAATATATAGAGAGAGATGGAGAAAAAAGTGTGTGATAGAGGAATCATAGTTTTTTGGATATCAATATTGAAGGCATGTCAGGGTCACCAAGTATTAGGGTTTTAGTGCAATTAGATTTTAGAAATTAAATTAATTAATTCATGTTTGGCATCAGAGTTGAGATCTGGTGTATCCAATGATCATTGTATCTCCACATCATTGTAGTGTTCCCCGTTTTACCATGGTTAGGTAATTGGGGAATTTCTGAATTGAGTTTGTCCAGATGAAATTTTTTAACTTGGTTTCCCTAAATGTAGCATAGTTCATGCATGAATAAAGGGTAACTAATTGAAAAATTATTAAATGGTCCTTTAAAATTCAAATAACAATATTTAGGATAAAAGAAAAATAGTGTGATCAGAAATTGATTAAATAAATTTTAATAATATTTATACATGAATATGAAGAAATCAATATCCAATGACACACTCCCCCTTTGGATATATAACCCCAACATAATTTTAGTTTTATCCCCTCATCCTAATGAAGAAGGAGTACGGGGAAATTAAGAAAAAAAATGAAAACATAAATGAAAGATGGAGATGAAACTATTGAGGACCCTACATAGTGAAACCTCTTACTCTATCATTGATCTCCAGGTTCCCTTTAGTGTGACAGTTTATCCCTTTATTTATAGATTCCCCTATGTATAATAAAGAATTCATCAGACTCATAATGAGTCAAAAGGTGGTCATGAGTGGTCATGGATCTATAATCCGATCTCCTTTAATTGATATGTCAAATCTTTCCATTTCTTGGGGTGTCCTAGTTTTCTCATGATGTGTAAATAATTCATGACATGTAATATTTTGGGGGATGAAAATATTCACAACACATTTTCAAACCATGAAATCCATTCATGTAGTGTAATTTTTATAGGATATTAGTCTTGAAATTTTAATTTTGGATGATTTATTTCAACCTAGTTCTTCAATTTGGAGATCCAGAAGTGTTCCATGATCATCTATCATCATGGTAAGCGTTTTTTATTCATTTTTTTCGTCATGGAATGATGTATCATAGTGAAAAGTGTATTTTTCTCATCATAATCCCCTATTTTCTATTCCTTTCTCAAATTTTAGTTGTATCCTACACTAATTAGAATATAAGTTAAATGTATAAATAATTTAAGGAATATAAAATATTTTATGGAAATTATTGTATTAGAACACCTTAAAATGTATGCATGAAATACATATATCACCCATACATGGTATATAATGGACCCACACATCCATGGTTTATAACATAACCACCCACAAAATAATTAATAAATTAAATATGTGTTCTATAAGATCACAGAACATTCATAATTTCAACATAGCATAAATAATAGAATATAAGTGAGTATATTAAACATACTTTCATCATAATAATAAAAAATTCATTGAAATAAAAAATATGGTATCCTTGGATCTGGTCCCCACTAAATCATAAGTATCATCCAAAGACATTATTATAGATAAAAAATTCTTTTAAAATACCACAAGAATATTTATTAATGAAAATACCATTTATATTTTTAAATAACATATATAAAATCAATAAATATATTAAATATTTAGGAAAAAATTAATTTAAAAGAAACATGGAAACATTTAATGTAATTTTATATGAAAATAATAGACATGTTAGTGAGAAAATCCATTCATATCATATATGTTAATAGAGAACATTTTTAACACTTGTGGTAAAAGTCAAAAATGACTTATTCAGAAAAATTCCCTTAAAATGGTTAATATTAGTCATTTAAAAATTATATAAAACGTAATTACAAGGAAAATTTTTAAAAAATTTAATTATTGATAAAAATTTTAAAAACCCAATTTTGAATATGATAAAAATTGATGAAAAATATCATCAAGAAAGAGAATATAAGGTATGATTTTATTTAAAAACATTTTTTGGGTCATTTTAAGTGACAAAAAGGGAAAAATGGTAAGAATACATAAAAAAATTAAATTAATAACCATATGAGAAGACAAAATATTTTTTTTAAAGGATAAGAGCTATATAGTTTCCATGAATATAAATTTAGAATATTAAATCCCAGAAGAAATGAGATTTTAACATAAACACAAACCACTTTGGTAATCTGTTAATGAAAACCTCATACAGGAAAAAACAATTAGATGGATTTGTAAAACAAAATAATTTTTACTATAATAATCATTAAATACATTCCTTTTAAATATATAAATATTATATAATAAACAAGTGGTGAATATAGAATAAGTCTCATTGAAATAAAAGTGATATGAGAAACCCTAACCATATTGGTAACATTCAAATAAAAACACATAGGATGAAACAATGTGAATTGTAAACATAAATAAAAATAATTTTGATTTATAAATGATATTAAATTTTCAATGGGTAGTATATACACTGCAGAAGCATAAATATTTATATAACATCAAATATGTCTCAATGACACAATATTGAGATGAAGAACAATTACCCCATGTACGACTTTCTTCATAAGTGTTATAACCACCAATATAATTAATCAAATTTTATTACAATTCTATAAAAAACCATATTAATACTTATAATACCAAATAGGTATTACATTTATCATCTTACCAACCATTTATTAAAATTTATTTAATAAAATCATTCTTTTAGGCGATAACTATTTCATTGTTTATGTATGTTTCGATTCGGCAGTTGAAGTCCTTGAACATTGATCATGAACTCATAATATATATATATTTTGAATAAATATATAAATATAATATATATTAATTATATATATATATATATATTCATAACCCTTCATATAATATGGTGATGAAAAATAATGACAATTGCTTCATGGAGGTGGTAGTCTGTATGTATGAACGACTGTTGTTTCCACTTTTTGAGAGATAGATTGGAAAATGGTAAAAAATAATTCACCTTTATAGAACCTTAATAATATAAAATATATAACAAATATTCATTAAATGCATCTTTAAAACCATAAATATGATGCGGGGATGAAAATTTACTTGCATCACTAGGTTTAGGTGGAAATCCACACGTATGCACGAGCGATACTCTCATATATAAATTGAGAGAAAGGAGGTCGAATATAGTTTTACCATAATAATAATAACATACCAATACATTTATAATAATGGGTTCATTATTCCCTGATATATGAAATAGATTTAGAGGAAATAAAATAATATTGAAACATTTAAATATTCTGGAATGATGATTAACACTTCTTTGAGAGACATCCATTGTCTTGCACCTTATGCCTTCTTAAGATGGTTTTTGGTTAAGAAAAAAAGATAAATAATTATGGGAAGGATTATATTCATATTATGGTGGCAATTTATTATCTGTAGAGATCAATATTTGTGAATAAATTATAATAGGAGGTTCCATTTTATATGTTTGAGAAATGATAGACATAGAATTACTTAAAATACTTGAATATAATATATATATATATACATATCATAATCAATTAAAGTAAAAAATGGACATAATTTCAAAGTCAGTACATGATAATATATAAAAAATTTCATCAGTTTTTTTACATGTTTATGTTTCATTTTAAATTGTATCTTTATGTTTAATCATGTCATTAATCATTTTTAAACTTAACAATTGTATCACATTTTTTAGTTTTTAGTAGACTAAAATTAACTTCATATGTGAGAAGTGGAACCAAAATAGTCTTTTTGACCATGGAGACCATTTTAAAGGAAAATTTTCTTCTTTAATATTTTATTAATTTTTAAATAATTGAATAAAATATTTTTTTATATAAAATATCCTTAATGGAATGTTATAGACTATTTATGAAATTTGACGTTAAAGACATCAATACAAAAATCAAATTCTTATATAAGAAAATTTAAAATCATTTTATCTTTTTAAATACCTATAAAATTAATTTAATCCCACAATTCATCAAAAACATATTAATTTTATTATTTTTAAAATCATTTAAATTGGTTTTTCTACCCATTCCATAAGCACTGTTTCAGCATTGCATAAGCATTTAAGGTAATTATATCATCAATAAGAATTAAAAATAAATTAATATCATTAAAAAAATATTTATGTAAAAATAATATTTTATATCTATTCATTACTTTTTTTATCCTGATGATAACATATAAGAGAAATTAAAATCAAGACCGTGACATTTTTATTTATCCTTTTCAAAAAATAATTTTAATGTTATAATAGAAGTAATGGGGAAATAAATTTCCAAATTTATATTTATAGTATTTATTTGGTAGATTAAAACTCATAAAATAGGATAAAATCTTGTGTTATAGAAACTTTTTGTCCTTATTACATAGTTTTGACCATGTCTAAACTATTTTACCCTTATAGTGGTGTTAAATATTTACCATTTTTACTATACATAATGAAAAAAAGGGAAGTATTAATAAATTTGAACCTTATGATAAAAGTTGTGGAATAAATTTTGAATATTCAATTTATATATATGAATGAAAGAAATTTAAATTTAAATTAATAAAATTCAATGAAAAATAGTTTTTAGATAAATTCATTTTTTTGCATAAAAATGAACTTATACCAAAATCAAATATAATGTCAGTTATAATATAAATAATTATATTACATATTATTTTAATTGAAAATAAAATTCAAAATATAATAATACTTCTAAATTACATGAATAATTGAAATTAAATGTTTGTATAACAAAAAGGTGGCATTTTACACTATTCACTAAAAAATAAATTTTCTAGAAAAATATGAAAAATTAAACCTAAGCTAATATTGAAATAAAAATTTAAAAAACTATATTAACTTGTTACAATAAAATTTATAATAAAATAATATTAATTAACTATTATGTTCTTGCAAAAAATTAAATAAAACTAATTTTTGAGGAAACCATATTTTTAAAGAATAAAATTACTTCAACGAAGATTGAGTACCTATTTATTAAAAATTAATAAATATATTTTAAATATATATAATATTTAGAGATATTTTTCTGAAGTAACCCATTACTATTCATAGAAAAAATCTAATGGCTAGGTTATAATATATCATGGTTAATTTTATATTTAAGTTTGCGTGTCAAGAATGTTATTGAACACTTAAAATTTATTTATGGTGAATTAAATTATAAAACTCAGCGTGTAATGCTCCCAACACATTGATCCTACTCACCATGGATGATGTGAGTGCTCACATCATAATTTTGAAAATTGATCCTCAACTAATAGAATTCAATATGATCATTGAAAATGATCGTCCAATCCATACCGATGATGCGATAAAAATGTCTAGATGAAACATAAGAAAGTCCCACATGAACTCTATTTCAGGGACTATAACATGAAACTATAGGAACACAAAACCTTTCTCTTTATCCATTATAAATAGGGTATGTAGATCTATAAAAAAAGAATCAAATTCATTTCTATATCCAAATAATAATGAAAATTTAATGGGAATCACGCATATCAAACAAGGAAAAATGCATAGAATGAGAAATAAAAAATGTACCTCTTATAGTGTTTAGCCTAGAATTAAGGACATCAAGTGATACACCTACTACATAAAATCATCCTGAATCAAACCTTCAATAATCCTTATTATTTGTTTTAGTTTCCACTTTAAACTATGGATAAGATCCCACACTGGTGAAAAGTCATCGTCTTACAACTTGAGGAAGCTAATGGCACAAAACCAGATGATTGATGAGAAATATTTCCACCACAATGAAGGCATGTATCTTGCTTCCACTTCTAACTAGATCATGAACTCTAGCTACCACACACTTTTAAAGAAACCAAACTAAGGATTTTCTTCCCTTTTGAATCTATCTTATCTATCACTGCATTGTCCACCTCCTCAATATAATTTTATAAGAAGAAGAGGATAGATATTAATCTGATATTAGTATTCAATCCCATCTCAAAATGACTAATATATAGATAATAATCCATGAGAAGAATTGAAAAAAGTGAACTAACTTAGGAAATCATGTAGCATATTCCATCAATGGATGGTCTCCTTTCCCCATTATCAAGAACTTACAGACCTTCACTACCTTTTGAATCTCAATATAAAACTACTAATTAAAATATTTTCAAAGGTTTTCTAAGTGATACCCTCATGCATATTTTCTTGTTCCATCGATTCCCACCACTTCCAACCCTATTATTCCAATATATAAATAGAGAATCCCACTTTCGAGGTCTCACGGGTCTTCAAAATGTGAAATATACAGTTGATAATTTGGATACATTCCTTAGGATCAAGGATAAAATTGTCCAAAAGGATGAATAATGGATTATGATCAGTATACTTCTAAGCATGGCCTATTTTCAATTATAGAAAAATTTCAACCTCATGTATTATATATTGGATTCTAAGGTTGATTAAATCCACTAAAGTAGGGCCTACCGAAGGATTATCCTATAGAACATGCTCCATAGCATCCTCCATTCGTCTATAAGATGTCCTTATAGGTGTAATTATCTACAAAACAGAAAATAATTACTCAATAAAATCATAATTATATCACAATCACATCAATTTAACTATATGAGTCCCTTATAATAGGTCTTCAAAAAATTCAATATAAGAGACACATTCAAATGATGAATGGGTGGAAACATAAAAAAGTTTAGCAATTTTCCACTATGAAATGTTTGGCCACATAGTTTGTTGAACCAAGAGGAAACCATCCAAAACTAAACTGGTAAGATTATATACATGTCCTCATAGTATCTACATGGTTTCCACTAACCATTTTCCTAAATTATTCATATATTCTTTCTATCCCTATTTCAACGTAAAACAAAAAATTTATGAAGAAAAATATATTATTCTTTCTAAAACCCATAACAAATGATGAAAAACATGAAATATCATTAAAAAACCAAAACCCAAGTTGAAATTATAAAAAAAATTCATGACCACAAATGAAATGTAAAGGATTTCTACAAGAATGAGCTAGTTAGTCACTCCTCTGCACCTATCTCTGAAGCCCATATGTTCCTACCTTCTTTCTTTCAGTAACCCTAAACCAAGAACCACACCTTTATTTTATTTTTTCCATAAATAATCCCATTTCAACATGACTCATCAACTGAGCCAACTCACCACAAGGCTCAAAGAGTATTCATGATTTCCCTGGGATGGGGATAATTACTAGGGAATTACACTTAACCATTTTGGAATGATTTGACTAATAAAAAATATTATGTCCCAACCATGAATTATGTTACTGCACCAACAAAATAAGATATAATAATATATATAAACATATAAATGATTTATATGAAAAAATTACCCAAATAAAATATCATAAATCATAACATCAGTATCTATAAAGAAAACATATTCCTAATATCCAAGGGATATAGCGCTAAAATGTATAGGAATAGTGATGAAGACCCACAACAGAATATGTATAATTATATTATAGTATAGAACCCCAAAACTAGTCCACATTAGTGAACTCTATGAGAACATGTATCCACCATCCCAACCAACCAATGATCTAAGTAACCAAGAAGAGACACTGAACTGCATAGTGACCTTACATTTAACTACGTCCAACAAAACAATTTTTTATATACCCCAAGAAATAAATAGGGTTTGATGCAAAAATCCCTATAGGAAACAACCATGAATCTATTTAAGTCAATTATACTGTAAAACCACTAAATCTAGTTTGAAAACTCATTTTTTAAAACAATTCTACCTTTAAAGCATGTTCATTTTAAATTATTCCCTTATAAATCCCTTTCCCCCCCAAATGACATAAAGGTATTATTTTTAATTGATTTTTGATAACCCCCATTTCATGGGATGAGGGGGAACCCTTACAAGACCCATAGGTTTATAGATTACAAGACCCATAGGTCTTAAGGAAATATATAAACTATAACTACATGGAACTGCTCCTCCCCAGCTTCTTCATCGTGATATCTTCTCTCCACCTTCGCATGGATTGTTCAGCTAAGCTTCCCATTCTTGCACAAGCTAGTTCTGATGGAAATGTCATAACCTATCTTTCTAAAAATCCTTCTTAGCTTATACTCTGTTGAATTCACCTGATCTGAATCCCCATTTGGTGTCTTCTCCTTGTAGAGTTTATCTGGTCATTATGCACTTTTTCAAGTGGCCCAAAGGCCTTGCGGTGGACTGAAGGCCTTGAGGTGCCCCGAAGGCCTTGAGGGCCTAGAAATCCTTACTATCCCAAAGACCATGGGTGGACCGAAGGCCTTAAAGGACCCAAGGCCCAAACTAGTGGCCCAAAATCCCAAACAGATTAATAGTTCCAGCTGCTACAGTACCGAACAACACTGAACGATTCCTGATACTATATATCTATAGTAAACACAGAAATTATGTCTTTTCCTAGTTTTGAACTCGGGTATCTTGGATGCACTAGCTGAGTCCTCACAAACTTTACCGTGGCTCTTGTGCTTATAAACCCCTTTTTATTTCTTCAAAAAACTATTTTCTCAAACATTGTATATAAGGATCATTTAAATAAATGAATCCACCCAACTTGACATGCTCAACACACACACATATGGCATCAATATAAACACAATAATAAACATCATCAGATAAACAAATAATAGAAAATAAATATAATCATAAAATGTATCACTCAATCAAGGAAATAAAATTTTGTATAAAGAAAATAAATCCCATCTAAGAACATGTAATATGAACCATAGTCCCTAACCATTATAGTGTAGTGTAACTCTATAAAATGGGTTTTATTGAATCAAACTATTATATATGAAATTCAATTTTTAATTAACAAATTATACATTATATAATTTATTTATAGATAACATAATCTCTAATTCGAGTATTTGGATCTATTATAAAATATAGTTGGTTATATTTAATTGACCATTAAGAATCTTAACCGCTGAAAGTGAAGTTGTTATAGAGTGAACATTATGATTATTATATATTAACATTTATGATATGTCCTAATTAACATGGATAGAATAGGTAAAGTACTGTACTGGTATGATCATACCCTAGGATGTCGAGTTAATAGAGCTTACGCTGGTGATGGAATTACAGGGCTTTACCCTTGTCAAATACCAAGGTAAAAAAACTATAACTTAAACATGAATGAAACCATTTATAGGATATGTTCAAGGTTATTATTCACACAACCCAAAAAATGTTTGTTGAACCACCACAAGAAAGTACGGCCATCGCACACCTTACCCATAGGGCGTACAATGGTGTGATAAGGGGTTATTTATCTAGACCCATTAATATGAATTTTTATATTTTATTTCTAATAATATAATGATTATGTTTATCAATTTTCACTATTAAAATATATATAATATTAAAAATGAGTTTATATAAAATTTATTTTGTTATGATGAAATCAAAATTGTATTTTTCAAAATTATGTGGTTTTAACTATCTTTTTGATAAATTAATGAATTTTGAAATAATATTACTTTAAAAAAAATAATATTAAATAATATTTATATATACAAGAGTTTACAATTTAATAATGTCCTACGTAATATTTATATGGTTTATAAAATTGTTATTTTCATAAAAACAATTATTTTTTAGTAAATAAGGATTTTAATTTAAATGTTTAAATTATAATATTTAAAGAATAAATTTTTATAAAATAAATATAATTTTTGAAATAATCACATCAAAAATATCTATTAAATAATTTTTTATATTTATCTGAGATAGTACAATTTATGCATGAAAAAATTAATATAGTATAAATGTACTCTTTGTATTATAGAACACGATGGAAGAAAAGTGATGTAATATATTGAATAAAAGGAATCCAGGAACAAAAATATTTTTCACCTTGAATATAATGTTATTTTTAGGTTATTTTATTAAATTTTAAAACCTTTAAAAATACATCTAATACATATTTAATATTTTAAGGATTTAAAATCTATTCTTTTTTAACGTGACTCACTTCCACATCACATATGGTATTATTTTAATATTTTAGTCCCTTTTAATTATAAAATATTTAAAAAATCAACTTTGGAAGAAACCTTGGGAAAATATCATTGGATGGTATTTAGCGAATATATTATTATATAAAATGTAAATACACAATTTAGAATTTAATAATTATTTCATCTCAGTTTCTTTATAAATAACCACCCAACCTCCTATACCTATAAACTGAAAACCCAATGAGATTGAATTTAATCTCCCTATAGCTATCTAAATTCCTCCCTTGGTTTTCAAAATCTCTTAATAAGTTCCAACCATTATTTTAGAAATTCACTCTCTAGGTATGGTATTCTGTATAGAATCCCACCATTTTATTACATGACACTACATTACATTGTAAAAACAAATGATATTTTAATGTTTATTTTTTTATAAATAAGGTTCATAATACATGAAAACTTAAAACAATATTCTAAATTCGCATAAAATTCAAATAAAATGTTTTATCCTAGGTAAATTTGATTTATCTCATAACCTGGGGATATACAACCAAGGAAAGGGTGAGTACAAGGCCTAGTAATGGAATGTAAGGGAAACCGTTTACTTTGGACCTTGAAAAATATCTATAAGAACATGAGTCATTGTGATAAGGATTGAGAAATAGGAATATAATAATAAAATAAAATTTAAATACAATATCTAAATGTGGAAAAAACATTTAAATGAGACATTCATCAGCCTATCCCTAATGTTTGACACTAAGGTGTCATTAAAATTACAAGGTTATTCACTAAAGTAACATAAAACATGTATTCTCCAGATATTAAATTCATTACCCAATGCATTGGAGTAATACCAGGGAACACCATTAATATTTATTAATAATTTTTTTCTATACATAACATAATAAAATATTTCATAAATAACTCATGACGAATAAAATAATTTAGTTTCATATCAAAATCATAGCATTTAAAAAAGTGCTTAAAGGTAATTTTATTATGTCATTGTTGACACAAAAAAGGGAATGTGGGTTTTATGTATGTAAACACCTGAATATTTTTTTACATCTTGTTGGATACCCCTGGAAAAAACTGGTTTGGGTATTCAAAAAAATAAAATAAAATGGAATTAATTGAGGAGAAGTGATAAATTATGAGAAGAAAAATCAGCAACATAATGGGTACAAAAAATAGTTATAGAAAATGGTGTAAATATAGGTGATATAGGTATCAAATTTATAAAAAATAATTTTTAAGGGAATGAATAAAAAGTAAATAATATAGTGTAATGGATTGGACCTCTTTGGTACATCCCTTTGTGAGAATCTGGTGTTTGGAGTGTTTTAGGGAGCCAGTGTGATTTATTTGAAAACTTTTTCTAATTTCCAATTTTCACAATGGTAGTTTATGATGGTGAATTTAATATGTAATTCATGATGGTGACTCACACTGGTAGGTTATGATAGTGAGTTACAGTAGTGGGTTGTGATGGTGACCCACAACGGGGACTTACATCGCTAGGTTGCGACGGTAGCTCACTAAATGGTTACTCACAGAATGGTAGCTCACCAAATGGTAGATCACCGAATGGGGGCTCATAAAATGGTAGTTCACCAAATGGTTACTTTAAAAATGTTATCTCATCGAACGGTGATTTCTAATAGCGACTCAGGATGGTGACCCTCGATGGTGACTCGTGACGGTGACTCGTGACGGTGACTCGCAACAGTGACTCATCTAACGGTGAGTTGTTTCCAACATTTTCCCTTTTCTCATTTTCTTAGTTTCGACACTTTCATGTTTTATTTGATGTAATGTGATTTTAATACCATATTTTATGATTTTTGAAGCTATTTTGAATAATATCTATCTTCTAAAAACATGAAGCTTCCATTGACTTCTAAACTATGTGGTCTTGGTCAAGATTCACCTTTAATGGATTTAAAAAATCCTTTGTCTAGTAGATTTAGGACGCGGCCTTTCTAAAAAAGAAATCTTCTGGTCTTTGTGTGCTCCCTTTTCTCTTGGTACAAATTTACCTAAACCTTTCTTCCATGGGGAGACATATATTTTAGTTGTAGCTTCTGGATCATGTTTTCCTGGGAGGCTTTTCCTGCATTTTCACCCCCTTCTTTAGCGTAATAATTGTTGATTACCTATTATTCCTAGTAGGGATCCCGTCAACTCTCTTAATTGTGTATCATGTTGTGTTGGTACATAGATATTCTCTTTGATATTGAAATTAAATTTGTATTTTTAAAGATAACTGAATTGGTATTAAATCAGTAAACTAGGGATGGGGAAAAGTGATGCAAGTTTCTATTTTAATTGGTTTCACTATAAATAATATTTAAGTAGGATAGTCACCAACTGAAAATCATGGTCATTGGGAATCTTTTTTTTGAACACCTATGATTGATTTTGAATGCTTGTTGTTGGTTTTCTGTTGAATGAATACATGAAAATTGTTAAGCACGTGTACCTGGCTAATAAATGGATACCCTAGGATCAAACCTTCTATGATAACCCACAAATTAAAAATTGGAATTGAAGTAATTAGTTACTAGTTAAATAAATATATCCATTTATTTGGTTTTTGGGGTGTTGTGGTTGAGGGTATGATTGTACGCAGGGGGTTGGTTCTGTGATGTGTGTAATGTGGTTAAGCAGTAGGGCTACCGATAATGGATGTGATGGGATGTATTGCTGGGTGAGATTTGGAGTTGGGAGTTTACCTGTTGAGAGGTTGTATTGGGTGGGATGAGTTTGAAGAATAATGGTGTCACTTCACATGGGCGTTTCCTCATTAATATCATCCAGTAAGCTTCACCCAGGTCTCGAGCTCAGTTTATGTTATATCACGAATGGGTGTTAAAAAGATAAGAAATACCTAGTGGGTTAATTTATCGTTGTTCTTATTCTTCTATGTGACTTTTCACTTTCTTCTAGTTATTCTTTTCTTTTATTAGTTTCTTTGATCGTAATGGGATAAATGAATAAATGATCGTTTAATAAAGAATGGAAATTTTTTTAAGTGAGTTGATTGGAAATATGAAATTGGTTTTGTGGATTGTTGAGTAGTTGTGAATTTAGAGGTAGCAACAAAGTTGATGGTATTATGGGTTGGTTGTGGTTTGATAACCCATAGGTTGTTCTAAGTGTTTGGTATCTATATTTATTTACTTTTACTTGTCCTTATTTCTATACTCACCCCACCATATTTGAGAACTATGTGCCAAACACCCCCACTGTCCTGAGGGAGGGTGTCTTTCCCAAACATCTTGGTGGGAGGATGGATGGATGGCCACCCACTCTTCCATTATCCATCTTCCAGGTAGCGATAACCCAATATTCCTCAGGATCGTTGTGGTTTGTTAGGCCTAGTTGTCTACGGGAAGATCCTGCTTCCCCATGTATCATCATAATTAGATTGGTTGTGCTTGTGCATGCACCTTCTACATGAAATGGTTGTGTCTAAGGTGTTTCCAGGTGTAATGTGATATGGATCATGGCCTCGGTGATGGGACGAGGTGTATTTGTGTCCTAGGTGCTTGTAGGTAGGATGTGATGTGGCTCATGGCCTGGGTGATGGGTTGTGTTGTGGTTTGTGGCCCAGGTGTGTGCAGGTAGGTTGTGATGTGGTTCTTTTAGAAGAGGTGGGAGCTCAAAGATGTTTGTCATTAGGAATGAGATTCTAACTAGTGGGAAGTGGTGTGAGGTACCCAATAATCGATGTTCATACAATATTAATTTACTTTACATTCATTACATGATGAGTCCACCTTTCTAAGAAAGGGGTTGATAGTATACCTTGTTAGGTGTTATTGGGTTCTGCTATTTTCTCATAGGGGAATTAGTATGGCTCTTCAAGTTGTGTACGAGAGACTTTATTTTTTTCCACTGTGTATACTTGTATTATCACCCTAATTATATAAATTTTTTTCGATTTTCTAATAGGATTTCTTGGACTGCGCTGGACCTCACAAGCTCAGTCGTTGGGATAGTTTCTGTATCGAAACTTAGCATTTCTTTCTGTATTTAATTTGGATTTTCCTTGTATTTTTAATAGTTTTACTTTTAATCATGAATATGGGATGTATGTTGGAATTATTTTCTATATATTAGTTGGATTTACTTTGGTTTGTACCATCTTATCTCCTGATCTTGTTTTCTTTAAAAAGGGA
Organism: Viscum album; assembly: GCA_963277665.1. Taxonomy (NCBI): domain Eukaryota; kingdom Viridiplantae; phylum Streptophyta; class Magnoliopsida; order Santalales; family Viscaceae; genus Viscum; species Viscum album. Next base: position 922,363,047 of record OY728159.1, read on the forward strand.
AATTCCTCCCATTTTGTGAGATTTTATACCTTTGGTGATGGTCTCCACCCTGATACCGACTAAAGGCGGGACTCGGGGGGTCACCATATCCCTTTATTCATTAAAATCCCAGGTGGGGTATATTTGGAGGCATGGGTTGTGATAGAAATGTATTAGAGTTGATAGTTGAGAGATAAGATAGAACATGGGGTTAGGGACAATGAGGTTTTCATGCATTGGTAGGAAACTATGTTAGGTGATCTTGGTGTGTGACACAGGCTAGGGATGATGGACTAGGAAATTAGATTTTAGGGGCCCTCATGATTCTATGAAAACACTCTGAGCCTACCAAACTACCATGTGAGGCTACATTGTTTTCAGGGTAGAGATTCTAGGAAAGGTATATGCATCATTATGACTTTTGTTCTTGTTTAACATGGGTGTTCTGGAAAAGTTTAAATGGATATCTAAATGAGTTAAATGAGTTAAGATGAATCTTGAATAAAATTCCATTATAATCGGGCATATGAATTCATAGTTTACCTTTTCCATTATGGAACTTAGTTATTGTCTTCATATGTCTTGTGTTATTGAGGCCCATCATAACGATTCGATTGATTGATGGAGGGTTGATCTAGTGGAGGAGGTTGAACAGTGGATGAGAACATTACATGATTTCCAGCGGTAGTCCAATGGAATATATGAGGGTATTGTTTCAGACATGGATATGGAGATCTAGATCAAGGATCTTGATATCACCTTCAGTTTGATATAGGCTCCAAAGGAGTACATGGTTCCTTTAGCTGATAGTCATATGCAGGGATCTTCACGTCAGTGGTGGACATTGTACCTAGGGGAGAGGAAGGGGGATAACATTTTATGTGTCGATTTTGAGAAGGAGAACAAAAAATAATTCCATTAATAGACCATGAAGGATGATAAGAGGTTGGAGATACTCTCCCTCTAGTATGGGAGTTTGTTGGTATGGGATATGGGAATTAAGTTCAAATATGTCCAACATTTTCACCTGGATGTTTTCCCGGATGAGGAGTCTCGTGTGACATTCCTTGAGGAGGAACTTGGTCCTTCTATCCAGAATGTAGTTACTCCCTTTACAATGCCAACGTACATAGAGGTTTAGAAGAAGGTGGAGGTGATTGAATGGATGAACTCACAAGGAATTATACCCAAATAGGGGAATCAATGGATTTCATAAAAGGGAAAGGTTAACAATAGATAGTCTCAGGAACTAGGGCTTTCGAGGTTTGAACTAGTAGGGAGTTTACCTCAGCAGTTTCTGTTCCATCCTTTTATTGTCAGTGTTTTTTGTTCCCCTCATGTGGGCTTGGGGACAATGTGTTTCTTCTATGGAGTCTAAAAAAATCATTATAGTTAGTTCCTAGTAACTGTTCAATCTCAATATGTAGGAGGTGGGTAAGTTCAATGCTAGTCTCATTAAAAGTTTCCAGCTAATATGTTTCAGCAGTAGGGACAGTTGGCTCATTTTTCAATGAGGGGAGATGGAGCTGGTAGAGGTGAACCTCATTATGGTCTTCTTTCTCATGGACCACAACCAAAGTTTGGATTTAGAGGTAGTCATCATAAGAGGGGTATAGAATATGGGTTTGGTTTGTTGCAAACTATAGATGTAGGATTTCTAGTAGGGATAGAGATCGTTAGATGTATGGTTAGTTTGTTTAATACGCTTTCTTGTAATTTTTTTGATTCAGGATCTTCGCACTCCTTTGTTGAACCCGGTCTATCCCATGCTAATGGACTAGACATAGAGAGGCCTCCCATTCCCCTAGTTTTGAGTAAACTAGTTGTAGGTCAGACTAGCTTGGTTAATTTGTGTGGGGGATGTAGACTAATAATAAGACCACATCAGTATCATGGGGATATTTTCTTGTAATATATGTAGCTGTTTAATGTCATTCGTGGCATAGATTGGTTGTATTCTATGAATTATATTATTGACTTCTTCCTGAGGAGTGTCTTGTTCTCATAGGAGGATGGATAGTGTGTTGTTTTTATTTATGAGTGAGGATGTCAAGTGGTCAGTCATCATATGAAGCCCCTTGTTTATTTATTGTCCGAGTTATCAGTGGAATCAGTGGATGCTAAGACGGTGGTGGTTCCAAATGTTTTTGGGGAGTTCTAAGATGTTTTCATTGAGGATTTTGTGACTCTAATCCCTCACCGTGATGATTAGTACGTGATAGACCTACTACCGAGTTCTTCCCTAATTTTGATGGCTCCTTATCGATTGGAACCTTTTGAGTTGCAGGATCCGAGGATTCGGATTGATGACCTGATAAATATGGGTTTTATCCCACCCAGTTTTCCACTGTGGGGTGATCTTGTCTTATTTGTGAAAAAGTTGGATGGTGGTTTGAGGTTGTGAATAGACCACCAGAGGTTGTATCAGGTGAATGTTGAGAACTATTCCCTCTCCTAAGGATAGATGTTCTTTTCAACTAGTTGGAGGGGAATGTTTGGTTTTCTAAGATATATCTATGGTCTGGAAATCACCATTTGAGGGTGAAAGAGAGAGATATCTCAAAGACTACTTTTAAATCCAGGTATGGGAACTTTGAGTTTATAGTCATATCGTTCGATGTTATGAACACAGTAGCCATGTTCATGGGGCTAATAAACTCAATATTTCATGTGTTCCTAGACCTATTTTTCATAATATTCATCCAATACATATTGATCTATTTGAAGTTAGAGGAGGTGGATATCGAGTATCTCATGAATGTATTGTTGGTCCTTCAACGCCACCATCTCTATGGAAAGTTTCACCGGTGCAAGTTGTGGACACGAGAGGTACATTTCATTGATAATTTGGTTTCCCAATAGGGTAAAATAGTGGACCTATTGAAGGTTGGTGAAATTTTTCTTAGAATGTACCCAAGAATGTGGTAGAGGTTCGTAGTTTTCTCGGTCTAGAGAACAATTATCATAGGTTCTTACATGATTTCTCTGTATTTGTAGCTCCTTTTATATCCTTTACTCAAAAGGGCCATGATTTTGTGTGGAGCGAGTAGTGCTAGGTAGTGTTCAACTATCTAAAGGGGAAGTCAGTCAGTTCTCCAATACTCCAATTTCCAAAGGATGGGGTGACGTTTGAGGTGTTTTGTGATGCTTCCCAGGCGGTAACAGGATGTTTCTTAATTTATAAATGTTTTGTGAACTATTATGGGTCAAGGTAGTTATGTCCCCATGAATGTAACTATAGAACCCATGACTTGGAGTTAGCAATATTTGTGTTCACACTGATGTTGTGGCAGAATTACCTTATTTGGGAGCAGTTTATGGTCTTCACTGATCACAAGTGTTTGAGGTATATCATTTCCTAGTGATATATAAACATGTGAAGGAGGAGTTGGATGGAGTTTCTTTAATACTATGATTTTTAGATCTCCTACAGCTCTAGAAAGGGGAATGTCATGGTTCATTATTTGAGAAGAAAGTCACAGAGGGATGCTGTTCGGGAGTCTATGTACGCATAGAAGAAAATGGAGGAGTTGACATCCCTTCACATAGATGCATGGATGGACTATGGAAGAGGTAGTTTTTTTTCATATGACAGTGCACTCTTCTCTGATATAACAGGAAAAAAAGTCTCAACAACGAGACTTAGAGGAAGAGGTGATGTGAGATCTCATTAACTATGGTGAAGCTCTAGAAGGATGGTTAGAGGCGGTTTAGAATTTGATATTGTTTTATAGAAAGTTGATTGTTTCAGTGGAAATGCATGATAGAGTTCTCTTTGAGTTTCATATCTCACCCTTGCATTACACCCAAGATTTTCAAAGATGTACCATTGTTTAAGGATGCAGTTTGGTAGCCTGAGATAAAATGGTCAGTGGAGGAGTTTTTAAAAAAATTATTAGTCTTCCAATAGGTGATGGTTAAGCACCATGTCCTCAGTATTTTGTTTAATCCTTTGGATTTCCCTGAGTGGAAGTGGTATTACATCTAGATAGATTTATTCAAAGGATAACCCAACTCTTAGGTAGGTCTTGATATTTTATGTGTGATAATGGTTCAGTTAATGAAATTTGTCCACTTCATAGTGAATAATGATTCCGGAATAGCGGATTCCTTAGAAAAATGTTTGTTAATGAGGTGGTTAATAATCACAGAGTTCTTAGGACCATTGTCTCATATTGCGATGCACAGTTTACCTCACAAGTCTATAGGGGACTGCAATAAGCCATTGGAATCCAACTACGCCTCAACACTATCTTCCAACCTCAAATAGATGGGAAAATAAATTAGACTATCTACAAATTGGAGTATATGTTGTGGGAATGCATCATGGAATTTTCAGTTCTTGGGTGCAATAGTTTCCCTTGGTATAGTTCATTTATAGTAATAGATACCACTCTTCCATTGACATATCCCCATTTGTAGCATTTATAGAATCCCATTTCGTTCTCCATTGAGCTGAACAAATGTTGGGGAGATAGTTGTTATTGGTCCCATGTTAGTGAAAAGTATAATAGAAATGATTTAGCTTGTTTATGAGAGGATGAAAGCGGCGTAGGACCAGTAGAAATATTATGCTGATCATAGGAGGATACCCATAGAGATTATGGTTGGGGACCATGTGTTATTGAAGGATTTCCCTTGACGTGGTCATCAGAGTATTGGTGTATGGAGAAATATTTCTCCCCATATTGTAGGACCCTTTGAAGTGTTGAGGAGATTTGGAAATGTGTCATATCAGTTGGCATTTCCATCGCAGTTATAGAGGGTCCATGGCGTCTTCCTCATCTCCAAGATTCTCCCATATCTTCCCGATGACTCACATGTCATTGAATGTGGATAATTACACATTACGGATGATATGATGATTGTGGAATGAACAGTGGAGATCCAGGATAATCAATATAAGGTTCTTCATGGTCGTACCATTCCTTTGTTTAGTGTGCTATAGAGGCATGGTACTCAAGAGGAGAGTAATTGGGATCAGGAAACGTAGGTGCATGCCTAGTAGTTGGATATTTTTTTAGCATATTTTTCTATATTTTTTCTTATATAGTGAAGTTGGAGCCTTGTTCTATATGATTTAAAATTCTACATACCTGATGATTTTTGTGGTGGGATGTATGATTAGGTCATGACATGTGACAAAGGGAGGACATGATTTCTAATCAAGATGCATTAACTATGATGTGATCAAACCTATGATGGTGAGTCAGTACTGGAAAGAGCAGATAGTATCTTGTCATGGAGGAAGGAATTCACATATTCGAGTATTTGAATAGTAAGGTTTTTTTATGTCTGTGGTGTGTCTTATGGTCGGTTGGGGTATCATATATCGAAGGATGTGTTCTTGTATGTCAAGGTTTCACTCCAGCTTTTAAACAACACAAGGTTGTTTACCATTGAACTCTAATGTGTTTAGTCAGTAACGATGTTTAATGCATGGTGAGAAACTTGAGAGGTGTCTCAAGGGGTGGTTTTCAGACCTTCTCTCTATCTTCCCTTATTAGTTTTTCATGAAATATTGAGGATGATAATACTTTGAGAGTTATCTGATTTAATGTCTCAGACCTCTCTATTCCATTACATTGTGAGAATCTGGTGTTTTAAGTGTTCTGGGGAGTCAAGGTGAATTATTTCAAGGCATTTACAAATTTATAGTTTTTACAATGGTAGGTCACAATGGTGACTCACACTGGGATGTCATAATGGTGATTCTCACAAGTAGGTAGTGATGGTGACTCGCATCGGTAGGTCATGACGGTGACTCACAACAGTGACTCGCACTGGCAGGTCATAATGGAAGCTCACCGAACGGTGACTCGCCAAATGGTATCTCACTGAATGGTGACTCTCTAGATGTTATTTCACTAAATGGTGACTCAAAGAATTGTATATCATCGAATAGTGACATCTAATGGTGACTCGTGACAAGGACTCGCGACGATTACTTTCGATGGTGACTCACACCGGTGACTCATTAAATAATGATTCATTACCAATAAATTTTCATTGTTTTTATAGTTTCACCACTTTTACATTTTCATTGATGTAAAATGAGTTTAATACCTTATTTAATGGGTTTTAGATCCATTTTGAATCAAATTCTATCTTCTAAAAGCCTAAAGCTTCCCTTGACTTTCATCACTTCCTCTAGTTCCCATGTAGCCTCTTTATACATATAGTTTCAACATAGCACTTTGACAGAGTGAGTTGTATTGTTACGTAGAACATTATATCTATGGTCTAAGATCTTCGATGGCTACTCTTCTAAAAAGATCATTTTCTAATTGCACCATTTTTGGATTCAGTACATGTGAGGGATCTGGTATGTACTTCCTTAATAGAGATACATGGAATACATCGTGTTCTTAAGACATGGTAGGTGGAAGTGTTAGTCAATAGGTCATAGCTATGACACAATAAAGGAACTCTAAGGGCCCAATGTAGCTGAGATATAGAATTCATTTCTTCCCAAATCTCATGTTTCTATTATATGGAGATTTGGGGAGGAATACCATATCTCCAGCCTTAATCACTAAGTCACGTTAACCATTCTCTACATAGATCTTCTATCAACATTGGGCTTCCATGATGTGATGTTGAATGGTTTCACCTTTTCCACCATTTCTTCATCCATTTCTAGTCCTATCATCTTACATCAACCGACTTTATCTCAGAACTCTAGCGTTTATATTCTTTTCCCCTATAGGGCTTCATATGGAACCATTTGGTTACTCGAGTAGAAACTAATGTTGTAAGAGAACTCAATCGGATGTAGATTTTGGTCCCATAATCCATTAAAGTCTATAGAATAAACTATGAAAATGTATTCTAGTGTATTAATAGATCATCCATATTTCACATTAGTTTTAGGATGGTAATCCATACTGAAGTTTATATCATTATTTAGTACTTGTTAGAGACTTTTCTAGAACATTGAGGTGAATCATGGATCTTGATCGGTTATAATCAATAGTGGTACTCCATAAACCCTTAAAAATTAACTAATATATACTTGTGTATGTTGTTCTAGTGAGAAATCCTCTCAAAATATGATAACGTCATCTGTCATTGTATGAAAATCTACAACAACTCATATATATTTGTTTCCTCAAGATGTCTTCAAAAGTCCAGTGACAAATACCATAATGATGTTTTCCCATTTATATGTTTGTATGGGTAATGGTTGCATAAACCCATTAGAATTTTTTCTTTAAAAAAAATACATGATGACATACTAGGAACTTTGATATAAATTCAGTGATCTTTATATTTATATTGTACCACCAATAGTTCTCTCAAGGATCTCAATACATCTTTTTTCTCCATGGATGAGTAGATAAGAACGAGATATGTTATTTATTCAGTAGTTCCTTATTTATATCAGGATCATATGGTATACAAAGTCATGACCCAAATCTTACAACTCATTCCTCATCAATTCTAAACTCTGAGGATTTTCCATTCTCATTGTTTCCACCTTTATCTATATTTACACATCATTTCCATTGGGCATCGTTTATTTTATCCATAAGGGATAGTTGGGAAATCAATTGAGAAAGGATATATGATATTAATTTCTTAATGATTTACATGGACATCCTTTGTAAATATATGATGATTTGAGCCTTATCAATTATAATCGTTAACAATGTTGTAGGATCCTTTTTAATTAGAGCATTGACCACTTTATTTATCTTACCATGATGGTAGTGGATTGATATGTCATAATCCCTATTGAGCTCTAACCACCATCACTATCACATATTAGACTCATTCTGTGTGAATATATGTATATATATATATATATTAGGCTCTTAGGATAATTATATATCTCACACATCTCCCCGTAGAGATAATGCCTTCATATTTTCAACATGAAGATCACATCCACCAACTCAAGAGCATGACTACAATAGGTTTTATAATTAATTATAAGCATCAATAAGGTCTAATAATTAAATTTATCATTTTTTATTAGTACACATCCTAATGGTTTTTTTAAGAATCGTTGTATACTACAAAGAGTAACCCACTTGTCAAAATCGATACTATCAATACAGTGATGAGATTCTATGGTAACTCTTTGATGATGTCTTCACATTCACTAGTCTAGACCAAATTTTGTCCCTTTTGATTCAGATTGGTTAGTCGGTTTGAAAATCATGATATGTTCTTCATAAATCACTGGTAACACCCAACTAGACCAAGGATACTTCAGATCTATGTTACATATGCTGGTATGGGCCACTCTTTGATTTTCATAAGCATGGAAGGGTCCACCGATATTTCTTTGCTGGTGATAACATTCCACAAGAATGATAATTCTGCAATCCAAAAATCACATTTACTATACCTTTCATAAAGTTTCTCCTTTAGAAAAGTCTTAAGCATAATATTTAAATTCTCCTCATGTTCCTACTTTCTCTTGATGTAAATCGTATTATCATTAATAAAGACTAAAAAAAATTTGTTGAGGTATTCTATAATGTCTCTATTAATTAATTCCATTAATATTTCTAGAGAATTAGTGATTTCTAAGGGCATCACTATGAACTCATATTGTTTATACCTATTTTTAACAACGTTATTGGGAATATCTTCCTCTATCACATTTAATTGGTGATATCCCAATTGAAGGTCCACCTTAGAGAAATACTTGGTCCCACACAGTTGATTGATCAATTCTTCAATATGTGGTAGGGGATACTTGTTCTTTATCATGATTTTGTTGTGTTAAATATAATAAATGAATAGGTATATTGATACAACCTTCTTCTTGACAAAGAGGACACATTCACCCTAGGGTTAAACACTCGATTATATGATGCTCTTATATATATTCTATTATAATTTCTTCTTCATTTCCTCCAACTCAATAGTGTCCACTTCATAAGGTTTCTTTTATATATATAAAAATATTGATGAATATGTTCAATTTATAACTCAATCCCTTAGTTAGGTAGAAGAATGGTCAATTATTCAAGGAACACACCAGTGTAGTACCTCACAATGGGAATGTCTTAGAGCATGATTCTATCCTTTATCTCAATCAATTTAGCTACATATTCTTACTTATAAGGAAATAATATCCACACTTGATATGATGATTTTGAAACATATTCATCCTCTTCTTTACACTTATACATAATTGTAGGATTCCTCGAGATGTGAAGTGTGATCTCCCTTTGTCAATTTTTGATGTTGTCTTTATATAAAGATATCCAAATCATGCCCAAAATAGAATAAAACTCTACCAAAGGAAGTAGGGCCTTATTTTTGGTAGGTTCAGTCCAAAAACATTAACCAAATAGTAGTTATATACTTTGGATGCAATAATTTCCCAATTTTTAATTCATATATATAACTCAACATCCATATTTCGAGGGGTGTTTGAATAGTTATACTAAACTTGAAAGATATGAAAGAATGCATAGAACGTGAATCAAATAGTACATTCATTATTCGTGAATGAATAATCGGAATACCTATCACCACATCATTATTGGGATCCATCGAATAAGTTGTAATGAGAAAATTCCTCCCTTTCTCCTTTGGATTTGGTGACTATTGATGCTGATTACCATAGAGGGATCAAGGTTTAGTGCACTCGCAAGCATAGTTCCCTTAATCCCTATAGTTGAAGCATTTAACTGTTGGTAGTGATCTCCTTTTTTCCTCCACATTTTCTAGATTCCCCATGTCGTTTTGAAATTCTTGAGATTGGTGTTCTTATCACCCAATCTTATAGAATATCCCTATCCCTTTGATTCGGTTCTCAAGATGCTTCTTCCCGCATATTTTACATGTGGGTAGTTGAGATTTCTTTCAACCTTTCTCGTTAGATCCTCTAGCATGAAACACTAAATTTAATTTCATATCACCATATCGAGGGGACCATTCTCCAAACCCCATATTCACTTTGATACCACTTCGAACAACTTATTCATTACTCCCAATATCTTGAATTTATATATCATTTTTAAGGTGTGGTTTAAATCCACTAAAGAATGTATCAATTTTTTTATCACTGTTGATAAAAAAACCCAATGAGTACTTTGAATGCCTTATTTAATTTTGTTCATAGGTTGTGAAATATTTTCCGTACTTCTACTTCACTCTAATAATTCTCTCTATATTTTTATTATGATTCTGAGGGAAATTCTTGTTATGAAACATTGTCCTAGAGTCCTCCCACTCTATCTATTTAATTTTGTCCCTTGGCATGGTGTGTTTAATCAATTCCCACCATTGATCAGCATCTCTATCTAAATGATAAACATATAGAGTCACATTATCAATCTATGAATAGTGATTCATTTAAATGATCTTCTCTATTGAGTTTACCCACAATTCCACAACTAGTGGATCAGAAGATCCACTAAACATTAGTGGTAGTTGGCACAGAAAATACTCCATAGCCATATTCTTCCTTTTTGGTGAAAGTGGTCTATCCACATTATTAAAGTTATTGTTCATAGATTAATACAATTGGGTGATCATCTCCATTAAATTTTCAACTCCACCTCCCAAGGCAATAGGGATGTAATTTAGGAAATAACAACATTCTAACTCACATGGGTTTTTGTCCTGGTTTCTCCTGGTTCCTACCATTTTCTAAAATAGAAATGGTTAGAATAAAAAATATGTCAACAAGTCATAAATAAGTAATTTATTCCATTCAGAAATTAACTCTAATGGAATGTCTTGTGGGATAATTATATATATAATTTTTCTAAAACAATGATTCATGAGTAATTACATCTACTTATTCATATACTAATGGTTTTAACTAAGGTTCTCTAATCCCGATTCCCAAATTAACTAAACAGTGCTCTGATACCAACTATAGAAACCAAAATTTCATTTACTTAACTATTACATCATTTTAAATATAAAATATATAGTAGAATTGAAAAACCAGAATCCAATGGCTTAGTGTATTAGGAATATTAGTCCCATACAGAAGTTTTACATAATAAAACATAAAAATTTATTTAATACCTTTTCCCTAGATTCTTATTGGCCCCCCGTGTTCTCCATTGTATAATTATTCACAAGAGGATATAATTCAAAAGAAAGAGTGATATAAAATCTCAATAACAAGATAAATAAGAAAATTAATCAAAATAAAATTTTGTGAGAATAATCATCATCGTTATAACATAATCAAATAATTAAAATCATGACATGAAACATTAGATAATGTCATGGAATTTGGTAATGCATAAAAATGAAACATCATGTCTTAGTGGTCAAATACCAAACATAGTTTTGAAAAAAATAAAGCATCGTGTTCCCACATATATCACTTTATCTCACAATATTCATCATATTACCCAATTCATTGGAGCACTATATAATTCTGCGTGAACCATAATTTCATAACATTTACAGGCGCTATATAATTCCTAGTGCACATGTCAAATCATAACATTCATATTTTAAATATTGGACATAAAATTACCCATTTAAAGGAATGGGTTTCATTAAATAAATAATAAATTCATGAACATTGAAGTTCCTAATATAAAAAGGGATTAAGATTCTTAGTATCAATCTTGATTGAAGAAGAAATAATCTCATGATAAATAAAATATGTGTTTTTTAGAAAGAAGAGTTATTTTGGAAACTATTTTTATTTTTTATAAAACTATATTGGAAACATGTATATAACATAAAGTAAAATTAAAGGAAAAAATAAATGATATTTATATAAAAATAAATGAACATCCATTCTGAAAGTGGAGTGAAAAATAGAAAACCCAAAGAAATAGAGTTTTGATTGAAAATCCCTTTAACTTATTTATAGATGATTTATTTACTTTAATATCATTTAAAATCAAATTAAATTAATTAATTCAGAAATTAAGAGTCTTTTGTACTTGAATTTGGTTAATTATAGTTTTATTATGTTCATTTATGGGCTTTAATATGACTTATAGTGTTTAATTTTATTATTCGAGAGTGTTCATTTTCTTGGATTTCATGATTGGTTCACTTGTAAACATGTAGGGAAGATTGGGTAAAATGAGGATATTCCTAAAAAATTGAAATTATATATTATTAATGAACATATAAAAAATTAAATGATATTTTAAATAATATGGTTATATATTATGGGGGTGAATCATTAGGTAAATAGTTAATGATATTCTTTTAGGTTTATTTTTGCAGTTTCGATCAAACCGAACTGATTTTGTTTTATCATTTAGTATCATGTATATATGTTAGTTCAAGAACACAAAAAAAATTATAAAATATATTTTATAATATATTTAAACCTTTATAATGGTTTTATTAAAATCCATGAAAGTAGTGAAGGAAAATGAAAACTTGTTGTCCTTGAAGGTGATAAATGAACACATCACGGACAATGTTTCATTCTTAGAATAAAATTGCACAGAGTAGGGGTTTGATGATGGATTATTCAATTAGAGTAATAAAATTACATTATATTTATGGTAATGGAGTTATAATTTCATTTTGATGAGGGGAGGTGAGGATATGATAAGAAAATAAAAGAACTCGAAAAGAAATTAAAAGAAATGAAATAAGATTTTTACCTCTTGAATCCTTATCCTTGAGAACCTTCTTAGTGGGATTGTTTGTTATATTTTTTCGAGACAAAAGTATTATTGATGTATGGGAGAGTCTTAGGAAGTGTATTGGTATAATTTTTTCAATTCACAATGCTTGGTTGTCTTGAGAAGAAGAGGTGGCGAGGGGTTGTATTTATAGGGGAGGATATGGGCATTTTATCATTATTTTGTTGTTTTGTTTATTATTTTGGATCAAGTGAGTGAATAGATATAGAATTATCACTAAATGTATTAAAATAATTAAGGATATTTCTATATTTTGGGCTTACATCAGCCATACATTATCCAGGACTCAATAATTCTTGTATTTAGTTTTTTATCGTAAATTATCGTATTTCACTATTCACAAAAAATTCACGTATTTTAAAAAGTATCAAAAAATAACCCTAAACATTTTTGGACCAATATATTTAAAATGTGAAATACATTTTATGAAAATAATTTTATAAATATGAGTAAATTATTTTCTAACTAAAATCATCATTTACTCGAAAAATAAAGATTTTAAAATTACAACTCGTTTTATAACACTAAAAAAATAACTAAGGTCTCTAACATTATTTTAAAATCAAAATACAAAAAAATAATACATTATGAATAAATTTAATGAAAATAAATTTAATTTTAATTTTTTACATTAATCCTAATATTGTAACGAAATATTTATGACTAGGGAAAATACCAACACTAAATTAATGAGTTTTAGAATATTTATTTACTTATAATATGATATAATTATATTATTCATTCATTCATTTATAAGATGAATAAATATAATTTATACAGTCATGTTTGATGTTACGATTCATTTGTCTAGTTTACTATTCATAAGAATTATATTACTATTCCTAAGGTCAAGTTACTATTTCATTGGTATTGGTTCTTTAACTTTGATAAATACTACTTATTTCATTAATTATTCATTTGTAATGTTTTATTGTGTTCTTAATAAGATTTAATGTGGTTTATACTATATAGAATAATAATAGAAGTGAGTTTCCATTGAAAAAATGTTGGGTAGTTACATCATGTGTAGGATAATTCTACTTGTGGGACTTCAACTATCAAGATATATAAGAAATCGCCAAGTCATTTTGCATGAGGATACACCCCAACCCTTTTCGAGAAGAATCGCTAAAAATAACAAATCCTTATCTGATATAAGGTAGAGTTAACATAGACATAGTGAAAAATTTCTTCTTCAGATCTTGGAATCATTCTTCACACTCCATTATCCATATGAACTTTTCCCTTTTCTAGTAAACATGGTTAGTGCATTAGAAAGTCAGGATTTTTATTTTAAAACCCTCTAATAATATCCTATTTAAACAAGTAAACTATGAATATTAGTTACTCTTGTAGGATGAGGCCACTCCTCTACAAAAATTATGTTTGTAGGGTCAATTAAGATTCCTTTATTGGTTACAATGGGTCCCAAGAAAGCAACTTGTCATAACCAATATTCACATTTTTGAAATTTCCAAATAGCCTCTCCTTCATCAAAGTTTGCAATATAAACCTTAAATGGTCCTCATTCTTCTCATGAATTTTGTAATATATCATAATATCATCAATAAAAACTGCCAAAAATTTATCAAGGTAGTCCTTAAAGATCATATTCATCAAATCGATAAATATAGAAGGTGTATTAGTCCAGATTAAGGGCATAAGAACAACCAATAATACCCATATATTGATCTGAAGGTAGTATTTAGAATATCTTCTCTGTCCACCCCCAATTGATGATAACTGGATTGAAAATAAATATTGGAGAAGAATTAATACCCCTGAAGCTGGTCAAATAAATCATCTATCCTTTGAAGAAGTTACATGCTCTTCATTATGATCTTATTACATTAATTATAATCAGTTAATAGCTGCATTGATCTATCCATATTCATCACAAATAGAAAATGTTCTCACCAAGGAGACACAATTGGTTAGATAAACCCATTATCCAAAATATCTTGGAGTTATTTCTTTAATTCCCCCACCTCCACATTTTCCAATCTATATGGGGTCTTTAATATTATCCTGGATATATGCATGTTCTGAATGGAGAATTCAACCTTTCTTTCTATGGGTGGTCCATCTAAATCCTCATGAAATTATTCAATGTATTCATGAATGATGGGTACATTCCCTATTCTATAAATTTATTTCCTTCTTCATATTCACCAAACATTTACATAAATAAGGAAATGGGAGGTTATTCTATATAATTATTGGGTTGGGATATCACTAATTTTAAAATGAATATAGGATTTCCATTCAGTACCACTTGTATTTCCTTACTTCTATAGTTAATATTAGTATTATATCCTGATATCCAGTCTATCCCTATTATAGTGTCAAATTTCATCATGGGAATGACTACTTGATTTAGGAGGATATTGTTCTCTCCAAAGATAATACTAGCGTGTCTATACACTTTTGATGCATGAAAAATCCCTCTAGTAGTATTAAATGATAACTCTACTTATAATAGTTTAAGGATTGAATCTATATTAATTGCAAACATATAGGAAATAAAGGAATTCATAGAACCTGAATCAAACAATGTACTTGATAGCTTTGATAGAATTAGGAGAGTACCTTCCACCACATCATTTGGAGCATCCACTTTAGCCACCATGATATCAAAAGCCCATCCTTAAACTTTTTTCACATGATGGGTTTGATGGTGATTCCCCTCTATTATATTTGGCATGGAAAATTTATGGAAAAGTTACCATGTTTTCCACACTTATAAAATTTTACTTCAATCTAGGATTACAATATCTTTCCATTTTCCAATGTTTTGAGATGTTAAGGAATCACATCACTAAGAAATTTCCATGAAATATGACCATATCATCCACACTTGTAACATTACCCTCTCCTGAGGAAGTATTTCCATGAATTATTCTTCCGAATTTTTTTTCAGGTGGGATGTTTCAATTGATTTTACCCTCTTTTGTGATCAATGTTCCACCCTAATCATAGCTCTATTGATCTATTATTTTCATTCAATATATGGGACAACTACATCTATCAGAACTATAGTTCAACATTTATAGCACTTTTCACCATCTACCCATACTTATCATAGTCTCAATTGGATATATTATTCTTTATATGGGTTCTTAATACTCCAAAGAATCTATAAAAATTTCCATTAGGATAACTGAAAATATAGAAATGTAATGAGAAAGACTTGTAAGGTTTATGTCTTAGATTCCCACATATTCATTTTCCTCCAACTTCAGCCCTAGTAATCCATTCTCTATTATTTTTCATCGAATGGGAGAAATATATTTTGAAAAAGTTTCCCTTGAACACTTCCCACTTTATAACTCTTATCTACCTTCTTGGAATTGTGTTTTTAGTTAGTTACCACAATTGGTTAGCTTCTCCCTCTATGTCATACATGACATGGGTGTATTTTTCTTTCCAGGAATAATATATTATGGAAAATATATTTTCTGTAGATTTTATCCATTATTCATCAATCAATGGATTTGTAGATCCACAAAAATTAGGTGGTTGTTGATTCATAAAGGACTCAATGGAAATTTTTTCCCTTCTGGGTGAATCTAGCCTCTCAGCTTGATTCAAGTTATTGTTCATAACTCAAGCTAGTTCATTCATCATTCTTGTAAAATTTTCAATTCAGGATTCCATTGGAAGGAATCCATCACATGGTATGTTGCACTCAACATTTATGTGGTTCCCCATATTTTATTCCATTTTTAATGAAAAAATTAGTGAGAAACATGATTCATATAATAATATTATAATTATAATGTAATTTTTATTTCTTAAAACATCATTCTTAAATATGTTATTTTTTAACAACAATTATATTTTTATATCCTTCATAATGGTTTGTAAAAAGAATTTTATTAACCAAACATATCCCCTAGGAGTGTCAACCCAGAAGTGTGGAAAAGCCCATATTCATGTACCAGTTCTCATTCAAGTCTAACTTTAAATAGTGATTTTATGTTTTAAACCATATACATCTATTCCTAAGACACATCCACTTGTTCGTATCCAGATAAGGATTTATTTTTTTGAAACCAAGGACTTAATACTTCCCCAAAATACTAGGATGTTTTTCTATATGTAAACTTTTCTATAGGTTTATTCCTAATTTTTTCAAATCCTAATTTCCACAAATAACTATGCTATCATTTTATACCCAAAATGACTTATCACCTTTTTACTACATCCAATTTCACTACATTGTAAAAACATGTTATTTTTAAAGTTTAGTTTCATTGAAATAACAAACATAATGATAACCTAAAATGTCAATCTAAATCCACTTGAAAGGATTCTTAAAAGGTTCATCCTATGCAAATTTACTGTATCTCATCACTTGTGGACATTCAATAAAGGAAAGGGTGAGCATAATTCCCATTAAGTTAAATCAAGAGAAACATTTTACCTATGAACATGAGGAATATAAATAAGAGAATGAGTCATAAAAATAATGAATTATAAATAGGAATATAAAAATAATAATAACATGAAACATAACATAGAAATTTGGCTAAAACACTTAAATTAGACATTCATAATCATATCACCAAGGTTTTTAACTAAGGTTTTATAAAAATTTCCAAGATTATTCACTAATGTATCATTAATCATGTCATCTCTAGAGATTAAATTTTTTACCCAATGCATTGGAGCACTATAAAATCTATAGAAACCCTAGCCTTTAACACATACTATTAAATGATTTTAAGAGAAATTAATCATCATATAAAACTAATGATTGTAAAGTATAGTTTCCTTGGAATATTATGTAAATAATTAAACATCATGAATACAAAATAAAAAAATATCTTATTTTATATTCATAATTATCTCTTAACTCCCTTTGATCACTTACATCTACTTAGGATATCCTGGGGAATAAATAAACCAAAGGAATTATCTAAAAATCCCAATATGGGAATAAGATTAGGAATAAACATAGAACATGGGTTAGATGACATAACATGATTACATAAAAGGAATGGAACAATACTAAATAACATGTATATGGATACATGGATTGACTATAGAAGTAGGTATGTGGAGTCTACTCCTAATACTGTTATGAAGAAACAAGTCCAAAATGTTCAAAGTAGTGGTGTAGATGTAGAGGTCATTAGTTCATTAGAGAATATGGAGTAATCGTGGGAAGTTATATCTTCTAAGCATTCAGTGGATCAATAGGCTCTAAATGAAATTTTCAAAGATATTACCTCTCATAATGGGGTATGGATATTTATTTAGGATTTATCTGGTTCTGAAATGGACACTTCTTATGCCCAAATGGTGAAAGGAAAGGGAAGGGATTATATTTAGTTGTTGAATAACATGATAATGGAAGTGGAGGATCATGTATAAGACTCCTATGAAGTGGGTAAAAAACATGAAATACTTCACTACCAGTCACTGAGATTTCTTCAATTTTTAGAGAACCACTTTAAGGGTGTTCATAAGCCCTTCATCCAAGTATTTATGGATCTATTAAAATTCAAAATGTGGTTTCTATTAGAATAATAGAACAAAAATAATATTTTGGTGCCTAGAATAAGGTGAACATTGGAGTTAACATTATTAATAGGTTCCAGATGTTAGGAGATCAAGGATCGAGGAAGTTAGATGTAGAAGTATGGGAGTCAATTAAGTATAAAAATAACAATACTGCTACCCTATTGAAGGGATCTAAAATGGTCCATAAGGGCTTGGTTTATGAAGTTATGCATCTATTGAGTGATAAAGATATAGACTCCAAATATTCTTCAGAGTGGGAACAATATTATAAGTTGATGACTGATAGGTGTGGATATTAGAATAGGAGGCTAGGAAATGCCACTGGAAATTTTTCAGTTAATAAAAAGAAAAAATCCAAGAAGGGAAAAGACCAATCCAACCTTCTGAATTCTATGTCAACTAAATCATTCAATAAATTAAAGATAACTGAGGTATAGGATATACCCATCCCAGTGGAGGATCAGATAAGTGTTATTATAGGAGGGCCAGAAACACCTCCTGGTGATGAGTATATTGGAATTGTTCTTCTTCTTCAATTGAATGAAGAGATAATTCATGAAGATTTCAACATAAATGTTTAAAAAGAGAACTTTGATATAATTTATGACATATTTATTTTATTTTCCCTTAATCAAGACCAATCTAAGTGGATCTACAAACAAGATCGTATATTGTAATTTGGAATCGTCAAGGGGAAAATTAATTTTGAAGAATATATCCAGATCCTGGGCAAGATGACCAATCATTTTGAAGATATTATCAAGAACAATTCAGTGATCTAGGTAACTTTCCTCCAGTGTCTAATTTATAGGTTGAGTAATTATAATTACCTTATTTTTATTTTTAATTACTTTGTGAGTTCCTTCTATGTTTAACAAACACTAATCTTAGAAAAAAAACTATATCACATGGTGGAGAAATCCCCTAAAAGAAGCTGGTTCACTCCCAGTTCCAACATGATGTCTCATGAGACTAAAAATTACCCAATTCATTAGATCGGTACATGGGCACACCCATCCTAAAAAGTTTATAAGTATTTTTTCCATATGTATAATCAATCATAATAGATAAACATAAGGATTACCAAGGAAAGAATTATGTATCAAAATCATGTCAATAGGCATAATGTAAGTGAATATCTTAATGGTGTCTATATAAGAATTGATTTAAATCACACATAGACATTCATAAGGTAAAATAGGCATATATCAGGATAAGTTAACATTTAACTTAATTGAAAACATTCAAAAAGTGTGTTTAAGAAAATTTATAAATAAAACATTCTAGAATGATTTGAGGAAAATATTAAAGATCATTTATAGATAAAAAGATTTAATATTTTGTATAAAACTAAAATGAACTGAGATATATATTCATGATAAAATTAGTGATTTTATAAAAAAATGGATCCAAATAGTTTATGGATGGTACTTCAAAATAAGTCAGAATCTCGAAGCACCCTTTAATCATGCTTTCTTATCAAGAACAATTGAGAATAATACTTTATAAAAGATGTATTTTCCCATAAAATAAGGAAGAAATGATCTAAACACATGATTTTGTAACATATAAATATAATTTAGAATAATTATATAAAAATAAATATGAATTACATTGGGTTAGTGGGAGATAAAGAAAAACCCGATGAAAAAATGGAGGTTAGGAATGAATCCCTTACCTTATGATTGAAAGTGTTCTATACTTGATCTTATTTTCCTTGAAAATAAAATTAAATATAGTAATTAATTAATTCAAAAACATTTATTAATGTATTTTATTTATTAAAAAATGTTATCTTTATTTATGGCCTTTTTGATGAGTTATAATATACAATTTTGTTGTTGGGGGGAGATTGTTATCTTGGTTGTCATGATTGGTTTTCTTGTATAAGTGTATGAAAGTTCATTTAAAATGGGAATAGACATCCAAAATTAAAGTTATATGTTATTAATGGAAATAAATAATATTAAACATTTATATAATTCATTCAATTATTTTGGGTTAGGATGAATCATTAGATAAGACAGTAGTGATAATGGTTAGGATAATTTTCAATATTTTTCACTCACAATGAACTTTTTTTGTTTCATTATTAATATTTTTTGTGAATGTTAGTTCCAGAACATAAATAAGGTTATAATATTTATTTGGAAATATTTTTCAAAAATTATAATGTTTTTAAGACCAACCTTGAAGGGGGAAAAGTAAAATAAAATTTTTTCGTCCTTGATGGTGATAAATTAACACCTCATGGACATCATTTTCTTTTTTAGAATAAAGGGGAGAGGATAATGAATTTCATGAAGGATATTCAATTAATATGAAAAAAATAAATTATATAAAATATACTTTAGTTATCATGGAAATTTTATAATATAATGCGAGGATATAATTAGAAGAGAAAAAAATTAAAAGAAATTAAAAGAAAAGGAGAGAGGATTTTTCCACTTGAATTTCTCCTCCTTGAGAACCTCCTTAGGGAAAAGGTTTTTGTATTTTGATGGGAAAAAATGATCATAGATGTTGGGGGGAGGATTGGAAGGAGTATTGGGTAGAATTAGAAAAATCTAAAATCATTTAAGGTGTGAGGAAAAGAGGTGGTGAGGGGTGTTATTTATAGTGGAAGAGCGGGGTGTTTTCTTATTATTTTATTAATTAGTTAATTTTTTGGCTCAATAATATGAATAGTTTGAAAATTATTACTAAATGTATTAAAATAACTAAGTTAATTCAATATTACTATTATTAAATCAGTGATTACTCAAGGAATAGTGTCTTTAACTTATAATATATATATATCGAAAATTTAGGTATTTTACTATTCACAAAAATAATGTATTTTAAAAAAATCCAAAAAATTCACTCTAACATTTTTTTAATGTGTATAATTAAAATATGAACTCAATTTTATGAAAATAATTTTCATAATATAATAAATTTAATTTTTAATTAAAATAATCATTTAATTGGAAATTACAGGTTTTAAAATTATAACAACTTTTATAACACTTTGAAAAATTAATTAGGGTCTCATAAAATTATCTTATAATCATAAGATAATAGAATATTAATTTCTGAATTATTTTTTTCAAAATAAATTTTCTATAAAATAATTAAATTAATCCTAATATTGTAAATTTATATTTATGTCTTACAAAAATAAAACACTTAATTTTTTATTTTTGAAACAATTA
Source organism: Viscum album (assembly GCA_963277665.1). Classification (NCBI taxonomy): domain Eukaryota; kingdom Viridiplantae; phylum Streptophyta; class Magnoliopsida; order Santalales; family Viscaceae; genus Viscum; species Viscum album. Next base: position 922,384,357 of record OY728159.1, read on the forward strand.
TTTTCTTATTCCATGAATGAAATATATCATATTTTCATTCATAAGATACTCGAATTTTATTTATGCTTTCGTAGGTTAGGTTAATATTTTATTGGTAAAATTACAATTCCTAAGGGTCATATTAATATTCCAATGGTCATGTTAATATTCTATCGATAGAGGTTCCTTGACATCTAAAAATATTCCATATTTAATTTATTCTTCATTTATAAAGTTTTCATTGCGTTCTTAATGGGATTTTATGAGATTATACTATATGACATAATTATAAGGCGTAATCTCCATTCATAAAATTTTGGATTATTATAAGGGAACTCTAATCATATTATTTAATTAAGGTGATCCACATATATCATAATCAAACATTTAATAAATAACTCATAGAGAATAAAATAAATGTTCTTCATATTAAAATCATGGCATTTTAAAATTTTAATTAAGCAAGATTATTATTTAATTTTGATACCATGAAAAGGGAATGTGGGTTTTATGTATGTCAATATTAGAATAAAATAAATAATATTTATATCTTTGTGAATATCCCTAGAAAAGATATTTTTTTGGGTATTAATAATAATAAAATAAAAAGGAATTTATTATGGATATGGGATCAATTTTGAGAAGTCAAATCGATAGCATAACATGTATAAACCATGGTTTTACAATAGGGTAAAAATAAAAATCATAGGGGTATCCCATTGATAAAACAAAATTTTCAATTAAGGGACTGATTAAAAAGGAAATACTATAGAGTTACAATAACATTCATAATATATATAAAAAATAAGTTCTTGAAATGAAGAGAAAAAGAAGAATATTTCCCTTACCATAAAGAGTTATTCCTAAAACATGTGGATTAGAACATTGGGGGCTTTAAGACAAATTGGGAGGACTAATTAGGATATATAAATTCTATATATTCTTGTCTTATTGATAAATTGTTAATGGAAATGGATAAATATGTTGGTATTTATATAAAAGTGCATGAAATGTTTATTAATTTCAAAATATAGACTTTAGAAACAAAGGTTGTGGAAAATAAAAAATCATGGGCTCGTCTGTGGTATTTTCTATGGTATTGGACACTTAATTATTATTATATATTATTTTAATCCGTAAGAGTTGGCAAAAATTTTATATTACTTCTTTGGGCATGGAAAGGTAATGTTTCCACAAGAATACTATTTTCTTTTGTTAAAGCTTCCATTTTAGATTTTTGGAATGAAAATGATAGGTTTAAAAATTTATTAAAATCTATTAAATACTTTATATTAATAAAGTAACATAATTTTAGTTTTTTATTTTGGATAACTAATTATTACATCATTATAAAATAATTCTGAAGTCATTAAAAATACTGAAAACCGAAAATAGTATTTTTACCATACACCAAAAGAACAAAATATTTTAGAAAATTGTTATAAATTCACCCTAAACTAATTTAAATTTTCCTATTTCAAAATTGATGTATATTTTATCATAATAATTCCCTAAATATAAAAATTTTAACCATTAAATATAAAAAAAATTATTTAAGAAAATAGAGGATTGAAAATGCATAGTAATTTTTCTGACACTTAAAAAAGTATTTATCTTTTATATTTAAATAAGAGTGTTTTTATCAAACTATTTCATTAAAATAAACATTATTAGTAATACCTTAGTTTATTATAATAATTTATATCTTTCTGAAAAGTACAATGTTTTCCAAAAAAAGTCAATCCATCAAGTTCTTCAAATTTTATTTTTAGAAACAAAATTATTTAGAAAGAATTCATGGAATAACAATTTTATTTATAAAATGAAGTTATACATTAAGTAACTATTTACATGAAACATAACCCCTTATTAAACTATCATAAGACCAAATGGTACGGTGTACTGCCGTGATAGATTCATGGGGAGGCTCACCTAACATTGCTTGAGTGGTAATTTCCAGTAACATGAAAATCTCTCATAAATACTTAGTTCTATATTCACTTATTGAAGAATAGATTGGGATTGAAAAAGGGTAAACCAAAATGATGATACCTACTTCCCAAGCTCTGAAAAAAAGGGATTCATATGGTACAACTCTACTATTTGATGCTAGAATTTCATCTTTCAGCAATAATTATTCTTTATCATTTCCACTTATAAATTATAATGTAACAAAATTATTACCAAGATAAAAGTTTCCAATGGTCATATAATGGTTGAATATCGATAGTCACATTTGAAATTATACTCACTTAAATATTAAAGAGATATAGTTTTAGTGAGTATGAAATAATATATCACACATTTTTTGAGGAAACAAATTTCATTTAAAATTATGGGTCGTTACATTCTCTCATCATCCTCTTTATTCAAGAACATCCTTTGTAATATTTCATTATATAGAAAATAAAACATATTGGATTTTTTACACATAAAATTTACAGTCCTTATTTTTTCAAAAAATTATATATCATCATTAACTCTCATTAAATCAATCCATGAATCTTTATATACAAAAGTTATGCTATCGAAATTATCCAAAGATTTTCCCTGAAAAACATTCTTTTTGTTAAAATCCATCCGATTTTCACCATGAGGGTATTCACCTAGATGTAACTATCCTTAATTGATTTGGGAATTAAAATTTTATAACCCATACTCCTTAATCACGGGATTATAAGTGATGAAATCCGTACTACTGTTGTATGATCTATGTGGGACACAAATGATAGTATATGATATAATGTGACAAATGGGAATAAAAATATGTATCCCCCAATGCATTGGGTAATGTTTTTATCTCCTGATTGATTATGAGTAGTGAACATGAGGCTATTCTAAGAACACTATTTATTGATTCCTTTATGGTTATCCTTGATTTTGTTTCTTCAGATGCCATGTTTTATGTTGCTTCATGATTTTTATATTGTCTAAAAGTTATCATCTTATATCATGGATTGATGTTCATGGTTATGATTCTCACCCTTTTATGTGACCTTGAAATTCCTTTTCACTCACAAGTTTTACTTTTCTCTTTTTATGCTTTGATTATTCCCTTAATGATCATTATATATCAATCCTTCTTTATGTTCATCCCCTGGTTATCCAATGCAGTATTAGATGATTGATGGAATATAAGGGAATGTTTTGGAATTTTTAAATAATGTTGTTCTAACCATGATTCTTGTTATTTTTCTATCTTTCTACTCCCTCAAATAAAATTGGTCTCACGATTCGTTTTATTGTATTTAGATAATCCTTACGTAATAAATCATTAATTAAGATGTGTTAAAGATATGGTTTGTCATAGTTGGTATCCTAGAAAGGTCTAGTTGATTTTTGGGGACAAGGATTTGAAAATAATAATGAAAAAAATATTTATAAGACTAAACATAGGAAAATATCCCTAAATAATAGGGAATTTCATAGTACATTTTTTACAAACAAAAAAATCCCTATCAAGATACTACAGGTAGATGTGGCTTTGGAGGAGTTGTACCTATGGGTAATTTTCCTAAAAAGGAAACATTAGGTATAAAATCCATCAAAACATGGTGAACATAAAATAATCCTTAATAGACAACTGGTGGGATACTCTGGAGGGATATGATTTGGAAAATTATAATTTTCATTATGATCCATTATGAATGAAATAAGAATTACTATGAAATTTATATGAAGAAATAGACAGTCAATTTCATAGATTAAAACCATGATGTTGATAGTTTAAGGAATGTATTTCATATATGAGTTATCCCCTCAATGCTCATAAGTTTCCATTTTATTTTAATAGTAGTTTGAAAAATATTATCCCAAATTTTACCGTTATATTATCTAATGTATGGAAATGGGAGGATCCAAGTCAACAAACAACACAATTAGAAATGTGATGACTTCCAAAAAGATATGTCCAACCTGATGGGATAAAGAGTAGAGAGATTTATGAAAATACATACTCAATTAACTCATGTTTTAAATAGAATCAAGAATATTGGGAAATCCCACATCCCTCAAAGAAATATCAAGATGAAATTTTGAACTTTATGCAAAAAATGCCGCTAAATTTTAGTGGGTCATATGATCCTTTAATCATGGAACAATTCGTCGATTCCATTGAAAATATATTATTTATCCATCAATATTCAAAGAAAGAGAATGTTGTGCTAGCTATTTACCATTTTGAGGGAGAAACTAATTAATGGTGGATGCTTGTAAAAAATAAAATTTTGAGGATGAGATCTAAGTGAAGGAGTGTAATGAACTCTAGAAAATGATTTTTGATAAGTATGTTCCTCAATATTTATGATTTAAAATAGATAGGTTTTCCTTAGAATTAATAAAAAGGATGACGAATCCATCTAGGCATATAATGTGAAGTTAAAAATACCTTCATTATATGCCTCCAGATTTATCAATGACCACAAAAGTAATGTTAACCGCTTATTTTCTAGGATAATGCCGCGTCTATGAAAATATTTGGTGATTCGAGATTTTGATGACAACTATGAGGAAGTTTTCTGATGTTCCCTCAATGTTGAAATGTATATCAGTGAATATCAATGGTATCCTGGGTCTAGATCAAGGTAGTATAGAATATATTTTCATCCTATGGGGATAATGGAGAAATATCACGGTGGAAAGAAGGCACAAAATCCATTTTGAAAAAATTGTATAAAGAAGCAGCCTGGATATTACTGAAGGGGGGAAGGAAATACTTTAGGGGTGGGAATAAAGGGAACCATTCTAGAGAATGATAATGGTAGAACCCCACTAATGTGATGGAATAAATAAATACTCCAGCAAACCATAATTCTATTGTCAAAATTTTCAACTAAAAGCACTAATGACATTATGTGAACTAATGCACTAAATTTAGGGTTTTCAATGATAATCAATTTCAATAACCACCAAGTCCTAGAATGAAAGTGTGATCTTATTCCATCAATACTATTGAGGTGGATCCATATAATGATGTGGTGAAAGGTTGGCTAGTTATTAATTTATGGATAATGAATTTAGTATTTGATTATTATTCTATAAATAATTTCATATCATATATGTTCAGTTGAAATATTCAATAACCACCTCAAATTGTGGAATTATAGTTGTTAGTGAAAATGTAAAATGGGAAAATTATTTCATCTCTAGTTTATAACTTCTCCCTAATCCATATTTTGGGAATAAATTTTCCATAAAATATTTTGACGCTCCCTTTATAAGAATTTGACGTATTTTTGGACATGGATTTTCATTCCTTATATAGGGATAACATAAATTTATGAGAGTAGGAAATAACCGTCTATATCCTAAATTGCACTCTGATTATACAGCAATGTGAGGAGGAAGATGAATCTACATTGTATTTATCATTTTAGGAAGGGATTTTATTTCTTAATTGGAAATAATATCAAGATTAAATCACTGTGAATAAGGACAAGTTCAACCTTGATGAAATTCACATTATGATGTAATATGATGATGTGATTCCAAAAGAATTATCTGGTTTTCTTTAATTTCATGAGCTCAAGTTATATATAGAGATTATACCCAAAGAATTTTCAATACCAATGAATCCATATAGAATGGAAACTTTTTAATTTTAAGAGATGAAGAAGAAGATACAGGATAATCTAGAAAAATGGTTTATATTACTAAGAGCCTCATCATGGGGTATGCCAATACTCTTCTTTCAGAAGAAGGATTGGTCAATTCACTAATGCACTGATTATCATGAGATCAATAAGATCATGATAATGAATAATTATCCTCATCCTGGGATTGAATAATTATTTTATTTGTTACATGGTTCCTAGTACTTATCTAATTTGGATCTTTGGTCAGGATATTATCAAGTAAAGGAGAAGAATGAGGATATCCCTAAAGATTATTTACTATAAAGTAAAAGAACTAAAAATTCATAATTATTCAATTTGGACTCACAAATTCTCTAGCTATCTTAATGAGAACAATGAATTGAGTCTTTTGGTACTACCTCAAAAAATTTGAGGTAGTATTTATATATGATATTATTATATACACTTAAAGCATGGAGAAACTTGAGGTGAACATGAAAATTGTACTAAAGACCTCAAAAGGAAAACGTTATATGAAATGTACAGTAAATGTGAGTTTTTTATGGTTCATGTATCATTCTAGCATCATGTTATCACCATAAAATGAATATAATTGTATCTTTAAAAGAATGAGGTAATTTAATGATAACCTAGACTGACATCTCGGATGTATATCCATAGTTTCTTTGGATTAGTTGAATATTATCAATGTTTTTTTAAAACTTACAATGATATTCATCACCAAAACCAATATAACTCAGGAGGTAGTATTGTTTTTAAAGGCTGATGAATGTTAGGATAGCATTAAAGTGTCAGAAAAGGCACTAATCACAGAACCTTTGCTAACATTACCCGCTATAAGGGATTTTTTTGTGATCTAAAGTGATGTGTCCAAATAGGGATTGGACAAATAATAAAGTGTTATCATATTCCTCCTAGATATTAAAGAAATATTAGAATAACCACCCAACCCATGATCTAGAATTGTACTTTGTGATCTTTGCATTGAGTATTTGGAGGCATTATCTCTATAAGGAGAAGTGTGACATATAAAAGGATCATAAAATCATTAGGTATATATTCACACAAAAGGATATTAACATCCACTAATGTTGGTGGTAAGAGATGACCTAGTATTATTATCTTCCAAATAATTACCATCCATTGTAGGTAAATAAAGTGGTAGCTTCTTTGAGTAGAAAGGATCCTACAAACATATCCATGATGAGGATTGAAAGGGATTCAGACTTATTAGAAAGGAAAAGGTTTTAAATTGAAATAGTAAAAGGATCATCATCTAACCTTGATCAAATAACTATTCAACCATCAATTTTTAAGATGGTCATGGAGGCCCAAAAATAATATAAGTAGGTACAATGAGATGCAATGAATATTTAAGAGTTCAATTTTTATAAATATAGAGTCTTATGGTTTGGAAACCAAGATATGTGTCCCATCAATCAAATATCTAATGAGAGAACTAATATATGATTCACATAGCTCATCATTCTCTACTTTTTCATAAAGCTCTAAGATGTATAGGGATAAGAAGAAAAACCTCCATTGGGAAACCATGGAGAAATAGTTTTCCAAATTTGTTTCTTGATTCCCAATATGATAAATCATAAATTATGATTGATAAATGTCTACAAGGATGACAAAACCTTTTCCAACAGAAGTATTGAAATGGGAAAACATAGCCATGGATTTTTTTCATAGGACTTCCAAAGACATATAAAGGAAATTATTCCATTTGGGTTGTAGTCAATCGACCTACATAGTCAATGAACTACATTTCTATCAATGGAGATTTACCTCTTGACCAACTCTATAAGATATACATAAGGTAAGTTATAACAATACATGGATTAGCACTCTCCATTGTATCTAATTGAGATCTCAGGTTTACCTTGAGGTTCTGGAGAAGCCTTCAGTAAGCACTAGATACAAAGAGAATTATCAATACCACCTATCACCCTTAGGAAGATGGTCAGTTTTAAATCACTATTCAATGTCTATAGGACATGATAAGATCATGTTTAATGGATTTTAAATATATTGTGATCAACACCTTACCCTAGTGGAGTTCTCAAATAACAATACTTTTCAAACTATTATTCAAATGGAATATTGTGATGGCCTGTATGGGAATAGGTGTTAGTATCCAATATACTAGGATGATGTTGGGGAGAGGATGCTTATGGGACATGATAATATCTAAGTGATGATAGAGAAGTTTTAAACCATTCAGCATCCTATAAAACAAGGAAAAAGTCAATACAAAATATAGGTAGACAATCATCAATGATACAATGATTTTGAGGTTAGAATAATATATTCCTTTTTATTTCACCTTGGAATAAATTCATGAAGTTTGGGAAGAGTGGAAATCACATTAAAAGATTCTTAGGACCCTGTGTTATTCTTGATTACACCAGATTTGTGGCCTATCAACTTGAACCCCACATACCCTATCACATATTTGTGATGTGTTCCATGTATCCCTCTTAAGTATGTACATATCAGATCCATCACATGTACTAAATCCAGTGTTGGTGCCCTTGGAGAATGATATTTCGTATGAGGAGAAGTTTTTGAAGATCATATATTGTAGATATAATTCTCTATAAAATAATATAGCTCATCAGGTCAAAGAGATGTAGAGAAACCACATGTTTAATGAATTAATATGGGAACCATAACAGACAATGAAATAAAAGAAACCTCATGTATTTTAGTTTATGAATGAAATATCACGAGATAAATTTATTTAGGGGGTAAATTTAATGGATTGCACTATTGGGACCAATATGAATAGAAAATATTTTTGAATTAAGGAATGTTTTTTTTTCAATAGTGTTATCTTTTGTTGTCAAAAAGTAAAAATAGATTCACTTTGTAAAATGCCTTTGAAATTATGATGATGCTTTTTCGATTTTTGTTTCACAAATATCATAAGTTGTTTGGATAACTTGTGATGAAATCATTATGAAATAAAGGGTGGGTGATGGTGTTTACAATCATATTCTAGTTTAATCGGAAATAAATATGGTGTTTGAAAATAAAAAAGTTACAACACTTTCCTCAGTAAATCTGAGGATGCTAATGGTGATTGATCATGGAATATATATCAAGATAGTTAGGGTTTGTGATGAAATTTTTTTTTTGAATAAGAAATATGATAGTGAAGTGGCCTGGGTGTTCATGCCAAAGTAGTTATTTAAGGTGGTGCAGTTTCATAGTGTTTTCCAATTTTTTTGTCCTCAAAATATGAAGTTTTTTATGTTAGAAAATGAAGATTTTTTGTAAGGGATTCTATGTAGTGCAGTATGTTGGACATAAAGAACAGTTTAATAAATTCATAAGAAGTATGCGAAGCGTTGACAGAAATTTGGAAAATGAAGGATTCTGCAAAGCATGGTGTGTGGATCACATAGGAGAAACGATTCATAGGTGGATCATGGTTTGTGCGAGTCTTGCTGTTTTTCAGACATAAATAATTTATTGCGAAGGTTTTTGTTCATGGAATAGAGGTAATTCTTTTAGAAACCACAAAGTAAGAAAGGTTTTACATGGATGGAAAAGTGAAAATAGTTAATGGGATATGTATGGTACATGGGGAATATTATACAAAATTAAAAAATTGGCTAAAAATGATTAGTGATTTTTTTTGATCTATTGTACAATATAAGGACCAAAAGTCCCATAATTAATAAGATCAAATTTCATAATGTAATATCTTCACTCAGAGGAAAAATTTGGCTGTTTTTGGAAGATTTTGCAAGGGATAATTCTACAAAGGGAAGAAGTATGTGAAGAAAAGATTCCAAAACAGACAAAGTTGTCATCCGAGGAAGAGGAGGCATATGAAAGTATAAATGGTTTGCTGAATAATAGATGGTCTGTAAAGGAAGAGGTATCCCATGAAGGGAAAATATTTCCATGGAAGGTAAATCGGATTGAAAAGAAAAGGCAACCCATTTTGCGTGGGTGGTACGTGGAGCATCGAAGATATGTATGGAATTTTATATCCTTGGTGAAGAAACAATTCCCATAGGAAGAAGGCTATTTGAAAAGCCCTGATTCTATACATTACGCAAAGGATATAGATTGTTCGTGAAGGATGCATGTCAGTTTTCAGAGGATTAAAGGAAGTTCCTACCAGCTTTTGGGTAGGAATTATAATAATTTTTTGGAAAGATATATTTTTTGAAAGATGATCTAGAATCACCAAAACAATGAATCTAATAATTTTTTGCTAGAAGAAGCAGACACACTATTGTATTATTTTCAAAGTGTTACATGAGTGAATAGGAAAATCCTAGTACTTGTATTCCACATGAAAGTATTGTTTTCTAGTAGAATTTGTGGTATTAGATTTCTTCTATACCATACCATTGAATTATCTACTCTTATTGAGTAGTAATCCTTGTAAATTCTTATGTTCTTATGGATGTTTGTTTGGATTGTTTTCTATAGGGAATGAACTATTTAACTGGTGGTGATGGTTGTTTCAAAAGTAATGAAACAAAAAATAAAAATATATCACTAATTCAACCCCTCTCTCTCTTAGTGAAACATGAATCCTAAATAGGAAACATCAATTGTTATTAGTTATGAATGATTCCTTCATTTGTTCCTTGATGAAGCTTTGAAGAGAAGCTATGATGGATTATATGAATTGTCTGAACAACAAGGGGATTCCAATATTTTATGGAAGGAATTATTTTATATGGAAAGGTATAATGATGCCTTACCTTATTTCCCTTGGATATAATGTTCTTGAACCTACAATATATATATTTACTCCTTTTTATGACAAGGTTACTCTTACAACTGTCGATAAGAAGAATCCCGAGAATGATGGAACAGATAAAAATGATTTACTATCATCACTTTCAGAAAGTGAGTTTTTAATATTGAAAGGTGTTACTACAAATAAAGCTATATTGGATAAGATAAAAAACATCTATGAAGGAAACACTAAAGTGAAGAAGGAAAAACAAAAAATATGGTGGCCGAAGTATGAAGACTTGAAAATAGGTGTATTTGAATCAATATGGGACTTCTTTACTAGGGTAACTGACATTTTTAGTACAATCAGATATATTGGTTAAAAGTTGGAGGATTCTATAGTTGTTGAAAAGCTATTAATAAATATTCTTGACAATTTTGATGCTAGAGTTTCTTCATTGGATGATAGAGACCATAAAACATTATAACGAGATGATTTTCATAGCACTTTCATTACTATTGAAATGAAAAGGTAGAAGACTACGAAGCAAAAAAATGATAGAGAAATGTATTTCAAATATGTAAAAAAAGGGAATTCTAAGGAGGCACTTGAGGAATATGATGTTCTTGACTATGACTTTAAAATATAGTTAATTAAAAACATGATGATATTTTATACTTATTTTCTAAAAATGTGAAAAAGTGGTATAGGTAAATATATAGGGAAACTTCCCCCGAAATGTTTTTAATATGGATCTATTTGGAACATTATGACTAATGTCCATCAAAGAAAAATAATAATAAGACAACGAGGATGGAGAAAGAAGGACACCAAGGTTATAAAAGAAACATGTTGATAATGATAAATAAGTCCAAAATGTAAGGAAAAAAAGTTATTTAAATAAAAAAGAAGAATTTTTTTTTTCTAAATTTGAATAATAAGAAGATAGTGAAGTTGAATCTAAAAGTTATTTTTCTAAAAATGTTGAAGAGAATACCTTCATTACAACAGTGAATAATGACAATTTTAGGAGCATTAGTTCTGAAGAATAATAAACTCAACAAGAATCTCATATAAAATAAGATTTTCAAGAATGTTTGAGAATGATTAGAAGGATTGATAATGAAAATAGAAAGTTGAAAAATAAAAATTTCTTATTAAAAAACAAAGAATTTTTTTCTAATGAGAATTTAAATATTGTAAAATATATTATTGGTCTAAAGAGTTCTCTTGAGAACGAAAATAATCTCAATAAAAATCTAGAAGTAAAGTAGAAGGAAAAAAGTAGAAGATTTGTAAATTATCCCACAAAAACTTTCTAAATATGAAAAATAAATATAAGTTTTAAAAACATGATCTCAAAATTTGGTGAATGTTTTTGTAAGGACGAAACTAATAATGATAAAAAAAATTACCTTCAAATGTTGATATGAATACTAGATTTGGTTTAGAGAATAATAGAGCTAAGAAAGTAACGTATGCATACAATGTTAAAAATGATGAAAATTTAGATGTTTCTAAAAATAATGATTAAAAAAAATTATATTATATCTCAATCTGATAATTATTGAATAAAATATAATCTAAAAAAGAAATATTCATTTGAAAATATAATTTTTTATGGGTAATAGTTTTCTTTGAAGAATTTTACTGAGCAAAAACTCAGAAAACTGGTAAATCCAAATGTTTTTGAAGAAAATATTCTTTGTATGGATACTGTTGGTATTGTGGGGGATTCATAAATTCAAAAAATATGTGTTGGTTCAACCAAATACATTAGTACTATTCCATAGGTTATGGAAGACATGGTTTGAGGGGGAGTCAATCCTCTCAAAAGAAGAAGTCTGAGAAAGAGGTTCTGAAGAAATATGAGAAGGTTGATGTGAATGTTGAGAATAGATTCCAACCACTGGGAACTATTTTTGAAAGATGTGATCAACCTCTACATCTTGATATGAGTTGTATTTTTTTTACCATCATAACAAAAGTTTCATGATAATTCTTAGAATCCATATGTGAAGAATTAAAAGGAAGAAATAAATCTCTTATTGTTGAAACTAGGTTTAAATCTATAAAAATGGTAAAAACCATGGATTCTTGATTGTGGTTGTTCTTATCATATGATAGTAGATTTAAAGATATTAAATAATTTTAAATACTTGAAATAAGTAAAAGTGAATTTTGGAAATGATGTATCTTTTAGAATCAAAGGTGTTGAATCAACCATCCTTGAGACAGTAAGGATGAAATCCAGGAAAATTTTACATGTTTATGTGCTGAAACACAACCTACTAATTATTTAACAACTTTGTGATAAGGGTAAGAATGTTTTCATCATAAAATAAGGTTTTTTTGTTAAAATTTAGGTATATAGAAAGATAATTACAAGAGTTCAACATACAAAATGAAACTCTTTCCTTGTTGGTGAAATACAAAACTCTTATTAATTCAGTTTGCTGGAAGAAAATAAATTCTGGAGAAAAATGATAGCATACACGTGTCAAATAAACATGAGAAAGTAATGAAAGTGAGATAGTTTTTGTGTTATTCCTAATATTTCATGAAGAAGAGATTGGTGTTTCATTATCTGTCCAAAATGAAATATTAAAAATTATGTGCAATAGAAAGTTGACATTAGTTTAAAACATCCCTTGGAACTTATTCATTATTATATCTGTGGTACAGTGAGAAAAAAATAAACTAATAGAGATAAGTACTTAATCACATTCATTTATGAATTTACTCAAATTACTTGTGTTATTTTCATGAGACTTAAGTCTAATGCTCTGAAAATGTTTAGAATTTTCCGGAGCAAACAAGAGGATTGTGAGTATTCCGTAACAATGTTAATAACTAAAAATGTAGGTGAATATAAGTATGAGAAAAATGAAAATTATTTTGAGAATAAAGGAATTTATCATGTCTTCAGTTCACCATACACACATCAACAAAATGGGGTTTCCAAAATTATGAATCAAAGTCTGGTGGAAATGGGGTGAAATATATTACTCAACATTGTCTCTCTCATTTCTATTGGAGACAATCTAGGATTACTACTGTATATATTCAAAATTAATGTTTCTATATGTCAATTTTAGATATGAATCCATATGAAATTCTTTATGGAAAAGACTCCATGTTTGAAACAATTAAGTGTTTTTTAGAGTTCATGTATCATAAAGAAGAAAGGTGGAAACCTTGGAAAGATTGATAAAAGAGGTGATGATGGAATTTTACTTGGATATACTTCATAAGGAAGAGGATATAGATGATTCCACAAGGAAACATGTAGATTTTTTATTCTACTAATGTGAATGTTGTTAAAAATGTTGAGAAAGAAAAGAAAACATATGTTTATATGAAAGTTGAGAAGGATAATGAAAGTTTTGATGAAATTTATGATAATGATGTGGATAGTGGTAATCCTACTCAAGAAGAAGAATCTGACTCAGCTATTTCGTGTGATTAGGATTAAACTAAAACTGCTCATCCTAGGATGAGCAAGAAAGTGGAGACTAAGAACAATATTAGTGATCAACATGAGAATGTTCAATCCAGAAGAACATCAAATGTTGTTACACACACTTCTATGTATTCAAAAGTCATGATGAATGATGTGAACATAGATTTTGAGAATCTAGAATGGGTTCAGGCTATGAATGAAGAAAATTATTAAATAGAAAAGAACGATACTTGGGAAATCATACCCAAACTAGATAACAATGAAATTATTGGTACAAAATCAGTTTTCCCGAACTAAAGGAATGATACAGAAGAAGTGATAAGGAAAAAATAAATATTATCTTGAAAAGGTTACTCATTAATTAATGTTGTCGATTTTTATGAGACTTTTTCTTTGGTGGATAGATTGAAAATAATCATAACATTATTTAAATTTCTAAAAAAGGAGGTTACAAATTTTTACAAATTGATTTAACGTTCTTATTTCTGAATGGGGGTATTTATGAAGTGGATTGCATTGAACAACCCTATTTCATTTTTATTGGGAAAGATGAATGTTATGTGTGTATGATGAAGAAAGATATGTATGGGATAACATAGTCTTTGAGATAATGGTATTCCAAATTTGATAGTTTCTTAAAGAAGACAAATTTTAATAAATGAAGAGTTGATAGAAATCTTTACATGAAAAAAGTCAAGAGATTTATCTCATTGTAATTGTTTATGTTTATGAAATTATCTATTTTGGAAATGATTAAAAATAATCTGGAAGATTTGTTAAAGATGTGAAAAAATTGTTTTAGATTTCCATACCAGGAGAAATGAAGTACTTTGGTTTGTTACAAATTTTACAAAAGAAGAACCACATTTTTTTCTCAAGAAAAGTATGCTAAGAATCATCTTAAGATTTTTGTCAAGGAAAATTTAAAAACTATTTCTTCACCAATTTCAATGGGAACTAAGTTTTATAGTGATGGAGAAGGTAAGGAAGTATGTTAAATTTTTTTTTGAAAGATGATTAAGAGTTTGTAATATCTGACTGCCTCATGGCCCAACATTTTTTATATTTTTACCTTACATGCATGATTTTATAATGCTCCTAAAGAATCACATTTAATAGTTGTAAAAATAATTATCAAATATATCAAAGGCCAAAAGATATGGAATTAGTTAAGATAGATCAGAAAATGATGACTCTTTTGAGTATTTTGATGTTGATTGGGCAAGAAATTATAATGATAGAAGATCCATATCTAGTGGAGTTTTATTTCTAGGGAAAATTTGTGTTAGTTGGCACAAAAAGAACTAGGATTCTACAATTAGTAGGGATGATGGTGAGTATGTTGCTACCACTCCATATGATACCCAAATTTGGTGGATGAAAACTCATTTTTAAGAATTACTTGTTGAAGTAAATTTACCCTTGCTATTGTGATGTGATAATCAAAGTACAATCATCCTTACAAGAAATAATGTAACATATTATTGTTCAAAACATATTTCCATAAAGTAAAACTTTATCAAAGAGCATGTGGAAAAAAGTTAATTGAAGTTGGAGTATGTTCTTATATCAAATCAAGTAGCTGATATATTCACAAAACCATTATCAAAGGATCCATTTAATAAATTGAAGTTGCACACGGGCGTCCAACCTCCTTTACATCAAGGTTAATGTATGTGTTTTTCCCCTCCCTCATATTTCCTTTGGATAGTGTTGTTAAGGGGGAGGATATTTTCATAAATCTATCCCTATAGAAGCAAGCATAAAGGGGGATTTGTGGGCACTCTTTGAATATATCAGGTAAGTTTGTGAACTATTATAACTATTTTTTGGATTGGTTATACAGAAACAAATTTTCTTTGATTCCAAGAATGATGAATAAGTGGATAAAATCATGAAATATAGATTGGGAGAAAAGATTATTATGTTTTGGAGATGGTTGAGGTTGAAAGTTTTATTTTTTGAGAAGGTTGAGGAGGAAATATTAAGAGGTTTTATAGTAATTACTTTTGAACAACATGGTTTTGTTATAAATAATTCTTGTTTCTTACAATTAGTTATCTAACGTAGGATTATAAATTTTTATTAGTAATCCATAGTTTGAAGTTAAAAATCTCAATTATTTATGAATATGGGTTGACAACCAAATCAAAGGGGGGAGATAGTTGGTACCAAGATGAATCGATAAGCTTTTGGAAGTATAGAAAGTCTATTTTCTAGTGTATTGTCTTTTGTTGCCAAAAAGGACTAATATATTAACATTGTAAAATGACTTTTAAATTATGATGATTCATTACTTATTTTTATTCCTCAAATATCATAATTTGTTTGGAGAACTGGTGATTTATTCCTTTTGAAGGAAAGGGGGAGTGAAGGTGTCACTAATCACATTCTAGTTTGATTGGAAAGAAGTATGGTGTTGGAAGACATGAATGTTACAATACATTCTTTAGAAAATATGATGATGCTAAAGTTGATAAATAAAAGACTATATATCATGACCAATAAGGTTTTTGGTGAATGTAGTTGATTTTTTAATTATCCATATGACAACAAAACATCAAGGGTGTCCCTGCCAAAGCAGATATTTTAGGTGGGATAGTTTCCCAGTGTTTGCCAATTTTTTTGGAACTCAAAAAATTTGAATTTTTTATTTTAGAAAAGGATTTTTTTGAAAAAGAGTCTATGGAGTATAGTATTTATTCCAAGATGGATATTTCTTGGAATTCATTGGAGGGATTTGGAGAAGCAAAAGAAATTCTGTAAAGGAAGGATTTCATGAAGTGTGGTATTTAGACCCTGTAGAAGAAACGATTTGTGGGTGGATCACTGTTCATGTAATTTTTGCAGTTCATTAGAGGTAAATGGTTCTTGGTGAATGTTATAATTCATAGAATAGAGGAAATGATTTTGGGAACCATAAAGGAAGAATTTTTTCATGCAGACCATGGTGGGAAAAATGTTTGTGGGATGTGCACAGTACACGGTGAAGACTGTACCACATTGAAAAATTGGGTAAAATGGATTAATGAAATGTTCAGATATATTTTAATATATGGGTATTACTAATCCCATAATTACTGAGAATTATTTTCATAAGATAAAATCTTCACTTAAAGAAATAAGTTGGATAATCTTGGATGAGTTTGCGAGGGATAATTCCACGAAGGGAAACAGTAAGCGGAGGAAAGACTCCATGAATGGTGAAGGTATCTACAGAAGAAGAGGAGGTTTTTGGAAGAGGTGATGGTCCATAGAAGTAGAAAAAGTTTCCTAGAATAGTATATAGTCCATAGAATCTAATGTATTCTATAAATGATGAAGAGGTCCGTGTATGGGAAAGTGACTCTCAAAGTAAAGGTTGTCCGCGAATCGGGTGTGGTATGCAGAGCATCATCGGTATGCGGGGAATTTTCCATATATAGAGAAGATAAGGTTTATAGAGGAAGAAGGTTTTGTATGAATTACTCGTGCTATAATGTATGGGGAGAATAGAGGTTGTTCTCAAAGGAGGTAGATCATTTCGTAAAATACTAAAGGAAGTTTCTACCAGCTTCTGGGAAGGAAATATAAGATTTTTTTAAATATTTTTTTTGAAAGCTGATAAAGAAGCACAAAAACATTGAATTACTTAATTTTTTTCTAAAAAAAGAACATGAACTATTTGATTATTTTAAATGTTCTACACTAGTGCAAGAAAAAATCATACTCATTTTATTCCACACAAAAGGATTGTTTTCTAGTTGATTGGGTTCTATTGGATTGCTTCCATACCATACCAAGGATGTTTCTAATATTATTGAGTTGTGGATCATGTAATTGTTTTGTTCTTATGGATGTGTGTTTAGATTGTGTTCAATGGGGAAAGAACTCCATAATAGGAGGTGAAGTTTTTTTAGATGCAAGGAAACACAAAATAAAATGATATCACTGATTCACCCCTCCCACTCTCAGTGATACTTGATTCCTGATTGGGAAACTTCGTGAACATTTTAAAATGAAAATCCATTTATGAAGGAATAAAAGTATTATTATGTAATATAGTTATTGAAAACACATACACTAATTTGGTTATTTTAAACCATTATAAAATATATTCAATCATTTTTAAAAGACCTTTAAGCATCTTATCTATTGATAATATACCTGAATGGCCCGAAGGCCTTTATTTTTATTGATTTTTGATAACCCTCTTTCAAGGGATGAGGGGGAACCCTTACAGGGCCTGTAGGCTCAGAGATTACATGGCCCGTAGGCTTAGTATATATTAATGTTAATAATAATGTCTAATTTTTATAGACAAAAGAGATGATGGCCTTGACCAGTAGGATCATACCCATTGATGAAAAATTATTGGAGCTCAAGTGGAGATAGAATCACTGGGTTTTTCCCAAGATCATGACCAAGTTGAAACAAAATAATTGAATCATAAAAGGAATTGTTTACTATATAATTTCAATCTAATTGAGATCGTAACCCAAACCAAGTGCACCAAACTGCCCCAAGAATGTACCTCCATTGCACACCTTACCATTAGGGAGTATAGTTCTATACTAAGGTGTTATGTATATAGAACCTAGTAGTATGAATTTTAATGTTTTATTTACTATAAAATTATGATTATGGTTATCAATTTTTATTATTACATTATATATACAATTAGACATGAGAAAATGAAAATTATATTTTTATACAAAAAAACCAAATTTGTATTAATGGGAAATATATGATTTGAAAACTATTTTTAAGAAATTATAAATTTTTTAAATAAAAATTACTTTAATATAATTATAATATTAAATAATATTATTATAAAAATGATAATATAATTTAATGAAGTTCATTGTAATATTTATAATGGTTATAAAAATGTTATTATCATAAAAATAAGTGTTTTAGATTAAATAATGAGTTTTTAAAATGAATATTCTCAGATATATAAAATTATTTTGATAAAATAAATATTATTTTTTAAATAATAAATTGAAAATTATCTATTGCTAAATTTTTCAAAATTTTCAAAGAAAGTTAAACTTTTTGATAAAAACTTATATACAATATAAAAATAAAAACTGTATTATAATATCATAATGGCCACTAATATATGTAATAAATTATATAAAAGGAATAAATTGGAAATTGTTTTTTCATTTAATATAATTTGTTACTAATTTCATTTAATAAAATTTATAAACCAATAATGAATCAACTAAAACATATACTATATTTTATGGGTTTAAAATACTTTTTTATGAACATGAATAACTTCCACATAAACATTGATATTATATTAATATATTTTGTTCCTAGCCTTATAAATTAATAAAACCACTCCACTGTGAAAAAATAATCAGAAAATCCCAAAAAATGTATTTGATTTTTATTATTTTATTATATATATTTCAAATCCTACGTCTAAAAATTAATAAAGAATTTACCTCTATTTTGCTACAAATACCCATCAAAAAACCCAATCCTCTTCACTCAAAACCCATTTAGCATTAATTTACCCTCCATATCCCTCCTTAAATACATCCCATATTGTAATAAATCTCTTAAGAATATCCAACTAATATTTTAGAAGCTTGCACTCAATGTATGTAATTCTCTCCTCCACATTATTTAATCACTTTCTTTATATATCTCAATTTGATTTCAAATTTTTAATGTCGGATTTTATTTTTTGGTTAGATGAAATTATATATACATATTGAATACATTTATTTAATATTTATTCATGAAATATTTCATAATGCACTTGGTTTTCATTTTTTTCAACAGAATTAGTCATTATGAACATATAAAAAGAAATATTGAGAAGGCGACAAGACAGAATTTACACAACATACATCATATACATGATGTGAAGACCTCATTTAATGAATCACTATAAGGATTCAGACCAACCCATGAATCTTTTTCTTGATTTTATGACATACACAACATGTGAATCCATGATACGATTTTCCATCTTTCAAAGAATAGAAGCCTCCCAAAAGTGAAATAAACGCATGAGGTTTAGAGATTCCATAATGTGAAAGTTTCAAAGGATATTCGTCAAAAGATAATAATATATTATTTGGTAGGAAATGTGGATCTCAATTACTGAGCATGTCACCAATATACATGATGTGCCGATTTCCAAACCAAGGTCACTTAATCTATCATATGATGTGCATAAATTGCATCCATTTACTTCACATGTATATTAATATTTCCAGTACTCCGCCACAATCTTTAACTTCACACAATTTTAGTTTCTTCTGTTTTCCTTCCATAATTTTCATATCTTTTCATTCTAATATATATTTATTTCATTCCTTTCATTTTTATTGAATATTTCTATGTTTTTAATCCATCAAAACTTGTTCATCACTATTGTAATACCACTTTGGTTTACGACATTTGTTTCCATCACCTCCCACCATTATTAATTGATGCCTATATGGTAATTCAACATGACATCATCCATGATAATTAAATGGTTGTTTTTTATTCTAGTATTCTCATTTTTCATTATTTCATTGTTTGAAGTAAGTTTCATGTTAGATTTACATTTCTTTCAATTGTTTGACAATGATTATTTCTTTTTTAATACAGAATTATCTCTTTTGAAATTGTTTTATTATTTGTTATATCATGCTTAATATTTCATTGATTTTGATCATCACCTCTATCTGTATCTAATACATCTAGGGTTAGAGGGAAATAATAAGGGAGTTTCTGAACCTAAAAATTCTTTATATTGTCCTATGTTAACCTTATGTCTAGTAATTTGGTTAATAATAAATTTTCATCACATTTTTTCGCACAATCTTCAACATGGAAAGTGATATTGAAAAAATCTACCCTAATTGGAGTTGATCAAGACTATGACCATTATCATGTGATTCTTTTTGATAGAATACAATCATAATGCACGTAATTTTTTGA
Organism: Viscum album; assembly: GCA_963277665.1. Lineage (NCBI taxonomy): Eukaryota > Viridiplantae > Streptophyta > Magnoliopsida > Santalales > Viscaceae > Viscum > Viscum album. The sequence continues at coordinate 922,405,040 of OY728159.1, forward strand.
ATATATATTGACCATTGGATAGTTCCATCATAGGTGGATACCATTTCTTTGACTAAAAACAATTAGTGATGTTTTCACCGCTTTGCAACCTAATCCATAAAACTATCCTAAGATAAATACACTTTCTAAATATCCCAAAAATTGATCCCAATAATTTAATTTATTAATAATAAGTAAAAACAAACTATATATCCTTAGTTTAAACTAAACCTAAAGAGTGAAATTGAGGAATCATTATTTAGGGTTTTGTTCGAGTGGCTGCTGACCTACATGTAGTCCTCATGGGGCTTACCTCACTCTTCTACTTTACTACTACCATGTAGTATGTTTAGTCGAGTACTATAAATTCTAATATAATCCTAAACAATCTAAATTCAATAAAGAGTTTGGGTGATTCAAATTTTGACACCATTACTGGGGATTATTATTTCTCTGGGATAGTGACCTTTGGATCGAACATAAGATTACCTCACCCCTCCCCCTTACATCTATTTCCTTAATCATTTGTATTTTACATTTTTATCCTTCAAGTAAATGAGTATCCTCTTTATTCTCACTTTCTCTTTTTTTCTTCATAGATAGTACATGCACTAGGGGACCATGACCCCCTCAAGAAATTTGGATGCACCAAAAGACATTCTCTTTGATATTGAGATCTTCAAAATAATCACCAAACATCATAAATTTTAAGTGTCTTAGCACAAAATTTTTTCATCCCCACACCTTTAAGAACCCAAATATGTTCATGCTAACAATTTGGGTGAGTGACCAATGTTGTAGGAGTGCACTGTTACAGACTACAGTTTGTCATACATTAGTGGTTTTTAACCTATCATTGTACAACCACATATTTTGGGGCACACTTTTTAAATAAAACATAATCTCATTCACTTGATCCATAATATGTGGATGTTTAGTGTGTTTCAAGTTGAATACCCTTAAATACACAATTCGAACATTATTGAGGTCTGTGATACCTTTTTCAAAAAAATAATATCCTCATAATCCATTTGATTAAGATTCATCCATGTTTCCTTGTTTGATAGATCCATAATTTTGATAAAAAGTCAAGATATTAGGTTAATAATTAATTGGTATGATTTAGAAAACATATTTATTATCAAATAATTCCCACAAATCTGGACATGGATGCTCCTAAATGAAATAGAAAATTTCACCGAGGCAGATGGAAAATCAACTTGGGATACATGAGACAAATTCACAGAGTTGAACCACTAATTTCCACATCATGGAATAGATGTGTGGATTCAATTATAGATGTTATACCATGTAATTGTTCATTCTTATTATAATATGGTATACACAATTTCATATGGATGAATCTTTCTCAAGACATTGGAAGGTGGAAATCCATTGTTGATTAAGCCTCCCACAATTCTAGTTTATGGAAAATTGATAAAGTTCCTCCTTCGCATGGAATTACTTAGCTGAAAGAAACCACTCACCTAACTTCTTAAGTAATGGATTTGAAAATAATCCTGAATAATATTAGTTATCTATTGTTCCACAACCCCGTCCTGATTCAAAAATGTTAATTCAATCATGTGATATGTGTGGAGACCCACATTCTTACCAATATTGTTGGGCATCGATTAAAGTACCCAAAACTCAATATTCTAATTATATCAATTACAATCAACATCCAGTGTATTACTAAAAACCACAATAATATCAATAGAAGATAAAATACCATTAGAGTAAAGCTCATCCCAAGTAGAAAAATCAGGGTTACATAAAATAGAGGAGTGAATATGAACCACAAAAGAAACATGGACCACCTAGGTACCCACCACACGATCTATCTCTTTAACCAAAACAATAATTCAAACCACATATTCCTAGAGGTTATCATTATCTACCAGTACAACTGTATTAGTTTCAAAAATCTCCACCAAGACCTCCTCAACAAGAACAACATCTTCAAAACAATCCCGAAAACCCACTCACTTTTTCGTGAAAAAATTATACCAATGGATGAAAACCTGGGAGTTGAAATGAAAACCCAAAGAGAAACCATGAAAAATATAAAGTACCAGATGGGTAAAATTTCAATAACCTTTTCCGAATAACTACCAGGTATATTTACCGATGAAACTACAGTGCATCCAAGAGAATAAGAAAAGTTAGTGGTTCTTAGTAGTGGTAAAGTACAAGAATTTCAACAATCATGTAAGGACAAGGTAGACGACCTAGAAGAACCAGATAAATGGAAAAATGAAATCAAAGAATATGACAATGATAGCACAGAAGAAGAAATTAAAAGAAAAATTATTGAATCATATGTAACTATAAAACCCCCCACAAAAGGGAAGACCAAAAAAGTAATAAGATTATGTAATACCACCATCATACAAACCCCCACATCCAATTTTGGATAGAATGATGAAATGAAATTTCAAAGAACAAAAAAAAATTCTATAAATATTCTATCAACTGCATATCTATATCACATTTCTTAAAGTCATTTCCAAAATTCCTAACTTTGTGAAATTCCTAGAGGAACTAATATCTAACAAGAGGAAGATGGAACACCTGGGATTCATCCCCCTAAATGAATAATTATATGACATTTTTCAAAAAAATATTCCACCAAATATGTGAGACCCCGATAGTTTTTCAATTATTTTCACCATAGGGAATGAAGCTTTGGAAAATCATTAAGTGATCTTTCTACAAGAACAAATATAATTCATTTGAGTGTCTTTAATAATATAGGGATCATATAATTAAAACCAACAAGAGTTTCACTTCAACTGATGACCAATCATTCAAGCATCCGTGATGGATTCTCAATGATATCATTGTTAATGTTCGAAAGTTTATCATTCCTATTGATTTCCCCATTTTATAAAGGGGAAAAGAAGGAAATGTGCCAAATATTCTAGGATGACCACTTTTAGCCACTAAAAAGGCTTTAATAGATGTTGACCAAGGGATATTGATATATAGAGTTGGAGATGAAAATGTTTTTTTCGACTTCAAAAAGGCATCCAATAAAGGTAATGATTATTTTTACTATCATGATATATTTCAGATTGATGGTGGAGATGATTTTATTACCATTAAAGATGATAGGAATACCTTACCCCTAGATGAAGATGATGATAGTGATCATGATAATGAATACTACTTGTAACCATTAATGAGGGAAACTATACCACCTTTCATACCCATTATACTTAAGCTACAATTGTTGTAATTAAAAACCTTTATGATCACACTCAAGAACTCATTCTTTAAGACATTAGCAACACTTCCAGTCACTATGATCCTAGATATGACCAAAAAATAGTAGTAAATGTTGACTGATTTCCTAAAAATGTATAAAAACTCAATATCCAAGGGAGTGGCTTGCCTTAAAGGGATCATTACCATAGTTTAGACCAGCCAAATTTCATGCGTAGAGGGTGATAAAACCAAATTCCAACCCCAGAGGTGACTAATCCCACCAATGAAAGAGGTAGTTATGAAATAAGTGATTAAAATTCTATATGGAGGATACTATTTTCTATATTTTCCCATAAATGCGTGAATCCACTGAAAATTATTCCAAAGAAGGGTGTTATAACTTTTTTGGAAAATGATGAAAATGAGTTGATCACTACATGAACAATCACTATATAGAGAGTGTGAATCGATTATAGGACTCTAAATTTGGAGACCTGAATATATCACCTTCCACTACCATTTATGGATCAAATGTTGGAAGTACTATTAGAGAGAAAATTATATTAATTCATAGATGGATGCTTATTATACCATACAATTTTAGTCGACCCATGATACCAATAAAAAACCATGTTAACTTGTTCCATTATAACCTTCTCCTTCTAGTGAATATCATTTGGTATGTGCAACACACCTAAAAATGTTCAATGGTGCGTGAAACATATATTCCAAGACATGGAAGTGGAAATATTAAAGACCTTAATGGATGAATTTTTAGTGTGTGGATGATCCATTGAGTATTTCTTATTAACATGGATCTAGTCTTGGAAGACAAAAAAGAATAATTCCATGTATTAATGTATAAAAAGTGTCACCTCATGATCTGAGGAGGTATTTTCCTCAAATATAAAATATTAAAATAATTCATGTATGTTGATATAACTAAAATAAATATGATATATGACTTATGTGAGCCTATATACTGAAATAAAAAAGAATATTTTTAGGCCACACAAGACTATATCATCACATCATTAAAAATATCATAGAATTATCCCACCCATTTGACACACTTATTATCAAAAGTCACCATTTTTTGTTCATAAAATACTGTTGAAAAGAATTCCTTACCCAAAAAAATTGTCTAGTGGCTGCTCAAATCATAGATTCACCATATTGGTATGAGGATTTTGGAATGATATGAAACTCATGGGACTTAATTTTCTATTTTTTCATTGGACAAGAAGCCAGAAATATATTTTATCTCATTTAATTTTTAATCACACCTTGAATGGTGCTCAAGTAAATTATATGAAGACTGAAAAGGAACATCTCATAGTTATCTTTGCATTTGAAAATTTTCACTCATACCATGTATTGTCGAATATAATGGTCTAAACTGACCAATAAATACTTTAATATCTTCTAAAAAATATTATATCCCACATTTGATACAATTGTTTCTTATGTTATAAGAGTTTTAATTCATAATAAATGACACAAATGGAATTAAGAACATCATCACAGACCATTTAACCATACCTTCAATAAACAACATAAAAAATGAAGATAATCTTGATGCCAAGGATGACTTCCACGATGAAGCCATTATCATTATAAATACCCATGATAGACCACAGTTTTTGGATATTAAAAATTATATCACCATGGGTTCACTCTACCCTAAAATTACCTTCAAAAAGGGGAAGATATTCTTAGTTTAAGCATTACATTACTACTAGGATGTGCTGGTAATTTTTGAGCACTATCATAATGGGTTATTGGGGTGGTGCATCCAAGAAGGTAAATGATAAAGTGTAATAGACATGTTTTATATGTCACCAGCAAGAGTTATTGATGTAACTAAATGTACCATAGATAAAATCCTTCAAAGAGGGATATTTTGGCCCATGATTCATCAAGATGCATGGACATCTTTTCAAGATTATGATCAATGCAAGTAGACTGGGATCATAGGAAAAAGATATGAAATTACCCAGAATACCATCATGATATTTGCACTATTTGTTTTATAGGGAATTGATTTAAATGGACCATTTCACAATTCTCAGGGAATGTTTTACATCCTAGTCAGTGCTAACTACGTCTCAAAATAGATTGAATCCAAAGACACTGCCCATGATATAAAAAAAGCGGTAATGAACTTTTTAAATAAAAATATCATATATTTATTTGAGTTTCAATGAATACTCATTAGTGATCTGGGAACCCACTTCAACAATACCTCTGTAAGAGTCCATCCTGAAACGTATGGCATTCTATATTGCACTGGTACTCTTTTACACCGACAAACAAGAAGAAAATTTGAAGTGTCAAACAGGGAAATCAATCAAATCCCAGAGAAGACAGTTAATGCTAGTAGAAAATATTGGAGTGTCAAACCAGATGATTAACTTTGTGAATATCACATTGAATAAAAAATGGCCATTGTCACTACTCCATTCCAACTAGTGTATTTAAATCCACACCACCTTATACTGAATTACAGAAATTATCTTTCTGGAAAATCAGAAATTTTAAAAAGGAATTTAATAAATACATTGAGGTATGAATGATCTAAATATATTACCTAGAAGAAATTAGCAAGGATTACTATGAAAATTATATGTTTTTAATGAAAAATCAATGAATTTAAATGATAATGGAATCTTGTTTCAAATATTCACTCATGTGGATAATGTTATGTTGTTCAATTCTTGATTTAAATTATTTTATTGAAAGATAAAATCCTATGGGATGGGTCTTTACCAAGTCATTATGGTTTTCCCTTTTGGAGTTATCAAGATTCATAAATGTGATAATCCGACCTTAAAGGTTAATGGGAAATGGTTGAAAATTTAACTAGAACCCCTCCCCGAAGGATACTTCATCACTCTTAAATTCACCTGATCCTTTTTTCCATTCATTTGTATTATGACGTCATTGTTTGTGATTTATGGGGGTCAACCCATATTGGATTTTTTTCATTTTAGTAGTGTAATTAGGATTATTGTTTTCATTTTAGTATCATTCTTGTCCATATGTCACCCTTGAACATCACTGTACAGAAAAATCTACATGTATCTGATTTGTTTTTCATTACTATTCACTATGTGCACCTACCCATTTTACTACTTTCATCATGTTTAAACTAAGTTGACTAAGGTTTCATTTAATGCAGGTTTTTTATTTATAAATAATTATTTAGGTATCCCAATTTTAAATCATCATCCACCATGTTTCCCCATGGAATGACACTCAAACAAAGTGATATCAGTTCCATAAATTCAATTTTAATGTTTTCATTTCATTTTATCTATACTATATCTATGATATCTCTCCCACAATACATTCCTGGATAGTTCACAAAATTCCTCATTTAAAATGTTTTGGAGTCTTTATTGAGCTTTTTTATATATATACATGTATAATTTTTTCTTTTTCACCATTGCATGATGGATTTTTCATTCAAATCATGCTTTAAACGTAAAAAACTATTTCACCCATTTAAATAAAATACAATGTTAGATTGTAAATTTTTGTATACATTGTGTTAATCTTGTATAAAAAATTTTACTTGATTGATGATCTTAGTAATTTAATTCAAATTTAAGTTTTTTGAAATATATATTTACTAAATTATTACTTGATTTTATATCCCAATTGATTACTAGTTATTTTTATACACTCTCAATCCTAATAGGATTCTTGAACCATGATTTTTTTTATTATTTTATGAGCACATTTCATGGGAGACAGATGGGGTATTTAAACATATTAGAACATGCATTTAAATCTAGTTTATTCTATGACTGAATAAATTCAATTTTAATATGATTGAGGAAATATTTGTAGAGACACTTTTTTCTTATCTATTTCAAGTTGATTATCCCTTCTTTCTATACTCTTGTTATTATGCATGATTATCCTTTAAAAAGTGTTGGTGGATTTTCAGTCAATTAACATTGGACATTTATAATGAGGATATGTATTATGACATTTCTACCAAACCAATATGACATGATCCCTGATCACACTTTTCATTCTATGCCATCCCTATTCCTTTAAAAAATATAAAAGAAAAAGAATTTTTTTTTGTTTTAAGAATGTCAAAAATCAAAATTTCCAGACCTATGAATCCTCTAATGCATCATATGTGGTTAAGGGATGGTTGTGATATTTTTCTAAAACATGACATTTGAAAAAAAGAACCTGGTACATTTTTAAAAAAACTTGATTTACAAGTGGATCTACTTGATCTAGTTGTATCATGCACACCATTTGATCATAGAGGATTCACTTCATTACATAGGTTACATTAATTATGTATTATAATTTAGATTTGATCCTCCTTTTATGCATGATTTTCACTTTCATACCACCATAACTCATCCTTATAGTCATTTGAACCATTTTTCTTGAAGCCCTCATGAATAATTTGGTATATGTCATTAAAAAGTGGATATTGTATAACAAATGAAAAAATATGGTTAGGAACATTTATTCAGGGTATGCACATAACTCTGGTTACATTTTACCTTTACTGATGAGAGAAAATTTATTGTGGGGTAAATTGAAAATTGGGTAAATAATTTAAGGAATTATTATGCAATTTTAATTAAAAGAATAAAGAATATGGATAAAGAACAAAATTATGACGCATAACCTATTTTATCTGCAAGAATGATTCTGGAGTACTAAATTTTTTAGATTACACATAGTTTTATTCTCTTGGTCATAATTCATATTTCCTGTTTCAAAAATTTTTTCTCTTGGAATCCATGTTGAAATTATTTTTTCTCGAGGAAAATAAATTGTTTAAGTGGGGGTGAATTTGATTCCATGAGATTATATATACATTTTTGATACATTTATTTAATGTTTATTCATGAACTATTTGGTAATGCACCTGGTTTTGGTATATTTTTTAGTAATTAAAAATTATAGACTTAAAGAATGTAATTATAAAAAAGTGTCAAAATAGGATTTACACACCTTGTATCACATGAATCATGTGTAGACCTCATTCACCTATATTTTCAAGGATAAAGACCATCCCGTGAAGAACATACTTGATGTCAATACATTACATAGCCTGTGAATCCGTTACATGATGTGCAACATTAAAACATCAGAATCCCCCCAAAAATAAATGAATAACTGAAATTTATAGATTGCATGATGTGAATGTTTCGAAGGATCACTCGGTCAAATATAAGAACCAATTCTTCAGGATGAAAAGGGGATCTCAATAAAGGGTGTGAAACAAACTTACATGATTTGGAGATGTCAAGACTGAGGTACCTTAATCCGATAAAAGACATGTATGACTTCCATGTAGTGTACTTCATAGACCTATTAATATATATAGTAGTCTACCACACTCAAGGGCATTGCATAATTTATGTTTCTATAGTTTTTCTTCTTCTGTTTTCATCCATTTGATTATAAAACAGATTTATTCTATTGATTTCATTTTATTGTTGAATGATTATGATTTATTACTCATTTAACATTTATTGTTGACTGTTCAAATCAAGATTTCATTTTAAATTTCCATTTCCATCACTATATCTCATTCTTCATTGATGCATACACAATTATTTATCATTTCTTCATTCGTAGGAATTTTGTGGCTGTTTCTTTTTTAATTCTAGATTTATCTTTCTTTATTAATTCATCATGATAAGTTAGTTTTTAATATAATTTCTTTACTTTCAACTGTTTGATATTGATCTTTTTTTAATATTAAATTTCCTATTTTTAAACTATTCTATTATTACACATAGTATGCTTAATATTTTCTTACTTTTGATCATTAATGTCATGTATAGTTAATCCATTAAGGGTTGGGGTTAAGAGTAGAGGTTTTTCAAAATCTAATGTATATTTAGATAGAACCTTGATATCCCTATGGATAGTAATGAGGATAATAATAATTTTTCATTGATTTCTATTGAACAACCTTGACCGTGGTAAGGGAGATTGAACAAAACAAACTGGATTGAATTTGAGAAGGAATGTGACCTATATCCTGTGACACATTCTTCATATAGTTCAAGAATAATTAACCTATGTTTTCATCTATACCTTGACTATGGGATAGTTACTACATATTTAGATCCAATTTGTTTGACCAAAACCAATTGGTGATCTTTGTACTAGTTAAAATTCTATGCCATGGGACTATACCAAGATAAATATAGGATAATATTTTGTTAATAAACCTAAAATATATGTCTATCTCTTACTTTATAAGTCCGAATTTAAACCAAACAACATAGCGTTAGTTAAAACCACACCTGAAGTGTGAAAGTGAGGAATCCTTGTTAAGGGTTTTTTTATTGGATATTGACTTGTATGTAGTCCTCATGGGTTCGACCCCGCACTTTCACTTTACTAAACCCTGATAGCAGTTTAGTTTGGGACTATAAAATTCAAATATGATCTTTGTTCATGTGAATTCAATGACACTTAGGGGTGATTCATTTTTAAACATCCTTTTAAGTGTCCTTGTGATTTCAGTTTAATGTGAGACTATGTTTCACTCTCATTAAACCATTCTGTGAATCTTTATATACACACATTATCTTATAAAAATTACCTCATGATATTCATGAAAAATATTTGTGTATTGATTACCCATCCAAATTTATTCTCTACACTATTCACCCAGATGGACCTATCCTTCCTTGATTTGGAACTTCCCTATATATATCCCATAATTCTTAATGATGTTATTAAAAGTGATCAAATAAATTCTTATGTTGTATGATCAATATGCCACCAATATTCATGCACATGATATGAATGGGATAGGTGGGTCCAGAAATATATACCCCTATAATAGATTGTGTTATATTTCTATCCCATGAGATACCATGTATAGTGAAAGAGAGGTTATACAAAGTACACAATGTAATTATGTCCTAGTGGTTATCCTTGATTTTTTATTAGGATTCCTTGTTTTATATTGTCTCTACATTCTTATGTTTCTTTGATGTTGTTATATTATACCATGCATAAAGGTCCATGTTTATGATTCTCATGCATTATGTCACCTAGATATTCCTCTTGACTCACCTGTATTAATTTCATCATTCAATGATTTTATTATTACCTTACTAGGATTTATATATCACACCTTTATTATGTTAATCTATAGGAAATCCCATGAATTATTATAATATTGATGGAAATTAAAGGCATATTTTTAGTTTTAAAATAATGTTGTTATAAACATGTTTAAAATTATAGTGATATGCATCTAATCATCAAAAGACAGTTGTTCTGATGATATTTTATTATTGTAGTAACTGTATCTTTATGAAATAAATCATGAATTATGATGTAATAAATATATGTGTTTTCATATGTTTTTTCAAGAAAACTACGAAAGATAAACAATTCAGAAGCCCTCTTTATATTCCTTTCTCCCAACAATAATCCCATGGGATCTCCCATTCCATATGGAGCCATTTTAAATTTCCATTGATGTTCATCACAAAGGTTCCCTCATTCCATTGGACAACACTCTCCTAGTCAAATTCAGGTATACACATGCACACCCAATGTCCCCCATGTGATACACCATTCCAAACACATAAAAATGAAAAATTTCTAATCACATAATCCATTTCAAATTCCAATTTAACCAACCAAAATCCACATTTAAATAAGAAAACTATCTCAAGGTAGAAACATTTTGAAAAGCCCCTTTAAAATCAATTTAAATTAATAATGCCTCTTTGATACCTTTTATTAATCAAATGGAAGTGCATCCAATCCAAATCCATCTAAATAGACACATTATTTCATCAATTTTCCATCGAAATACAAGAACCACTAATTTGACATACTGACCTCGGTGCCACTAAATGTTGCCTTCAGCCGGTGGGCCATATTCCCTCAAGTCCGCCTCCCAGTATGCCAGAGGGTGCTGACTAGTATAGGGGGTCTGGTAATTAAATCTTGGGGATACTAAACCTGCTTTTATCTGAATAAAACACCAAATAAATCAAAAAAAACAACCAAGTGAGAAATATTATAAATAAAAAACAATACAATTTGATATGAAATTCAAAACAAGAAAATACAACACTCAACAGAAAGGTAAAACAAGCTATGAAAAAGTGAATGTCAAGTATCTGTAATAAAACTAAATGTAAAGACACAACGACTCCCAAGTGGGTCCCAAACCACGTCCAGAATCCTCTCCCATTCTCCAATCCGAAACACCAACATATCATAAGGCCTTTCCCTTATCCAGTACTATAACAACAAAGTCTACTTAGGTGCTAATTAGGCAACCTGAATAGGGTGTGAGCTCTACTTAGTTGTCCACCACCAACGACATCTAAAAAAATTCCATTCTAATGATAGTTTATGCAGTTTAATGAAGCAATAAAAATAATGCTTAATTAAAAAGTTGTCACATTGTCATTTAATAATTAATTACAACATTATTACTAGTTTCAAATATTTTTTCCATTTAAATCATTATTCATTTAGTGTTGAACGCCATTTCGAGAACCCCAAATCTCATTCAGTTTAGGTATCCATGCCTAACATTGTATATCTCATTCGATGTAGGTCTTCATTCCTAGCACCGAAAAATCTCAAACTTGGATAACTATTGGGGAGAAACCCCAAGTCCAATTCCCAAGTTCTAACGAGTATAGAACTCCGTGTCTAGTTCCATAAAAATATCATCCATTTAATCATTCTTTAATTCATAAGAATTATCAATATCATTCAATTATTAATCCCATGATTATTTAAACACTTAAAAGTACATTAGTTAAGTAAATAATTAATTAAGAACATAATCCATTAATTAATTCATCAATTAATTAATCAATCAAAAAAATAATCATTCCATAATTAAATCTCACAATTAATTATCCATATCTCATCTCAAGTTGTCACAATTAATTCTCACAATTAATTATCCTTGATCAACATCATTGTACATAACTGATTCTCAAAATTAATTTTCTTACATTGCCAAAAATCATTTCATAATTAATTTCCCCCAATTAGTTATCTTAACATAATCAATTCAATATCTCAATTGAAATATCTCAAACCATATCCAATCTCAAAAAAAATATCTATTTGAACAACCCCCCATTCGTTTGTTCTATGATTAATTTATCAATCAATCCCAAAGCCAATGAAAAGACAATTCCACATTCTTAATTTCACTGATTTAGGAAATCAATTAACAAGGGAAGCTAGAAAGTCCATAAACTCACATTCAATATCAAATCCACGAGTATGGGAGTTTCATTTAGACCACATACATCAGTTTATAGACATATGTTAACACAACTGAAATTTACATAATTCAAGAGGCACAAATTCATTGATCATGCTTCGGATCTAAATCCCTAAAACAAAATTAAGATCAAAGGCACCAAGATCTTTCAAATATATATCTAGAACCATAATTCTAGATATAGATATCAACTTATAAGAATAGATCCATAGAAACGGTGGAGATATTCCATTAAAATATTAAGGAATGATATAGGAATAAACGGGAGAAGAAATGGGATGAAATCGACGTATCAGGGAGAGATAGGATCTACAATTCAGTCTTTCGATCTCTAAGAACGATGTTCGAATCACATTAGAATCCCTCCCGAAGGATCTAAGATCACCTAGAATTTGTCAAGCCGAGCCAAGGTTAAAATATTGAAGTCTCTAGGGTTTGGGTGGTTTTAAAAATAGATTTTTGGATAATTAATCCAGTACACACAGTTTTCTATGTAGGGGTGAATGGTTAGGGAAAACCCTGTGCCAACCCTACAGACCTCCCCATCCTCAATTACACGATCGACATGGAACAGTCGCATGATTTTTCAAACCATGCCCAAACCGTGCATATCCCACTGTCTATTAGTTTTTTAAAAAAACTACCCAACCATACCCCAAGGAACTAATCCAAAACAAAGGTGCATAAAAACATCCAAAATTACTTGAAAAACTATCCGAGATGACTCAAGAAAAGGCCAGGATCTTAAAATCTCCCCGCCATATAATTTCTCTTCCTTAAGTAGCACTCCCAATCATCTATATGATTTCAAGACAAAAATATTGGGCCATTGAGCCCTCATGTCTACTTCCCGTTCCCAAGTTTCCCCTAGAACGCTTCTATGTTTCCATAACACATGAAATAATGGCACAGTCTTTCCCCATAACAAATTCACACTGCGAACCAGCACACAAATTTGATGCTCCTCAAAGGAATCATATATCTCAAGGTCAACCTCTTACACATTAATCACATGGAAATGGATGGGGTGATACTGATGTAGTTGTGAAACTTTGAAAACATCATGCATAATGCTGAATTTATTTGGAAGGGCTAATCAGTACACCACTGGCCCAATTATATCCATCACCTCAAATGATCCTTCAAACCTAGGCACCAACATTCCCTACCTCTGTATCATGTGGTGACACAATCTCGGAGATACCTGAAGGAATACATGATTTTCCTCTATAAACTTTAGGGTTCATATACATTTATCAGCATTTGTCTTCTTTCTACTTGGAGTTACGGACGTACATTTTTGAATTAGCTGCACCTTCTCTAATGTTTTCTCAACAAGACTCGGTCCCAATAGCTCTGAATCACCCACCTCCAACAAACATTCTAGTGATCTACATGGTCTACCAAAAAGTTCATCATATGGTTCCATCTGTATAGTTTCCCGATAACTATTGTTTTAGCCAAACTCTACTAATGACAAGTGCCTCTCCCAAGAACCACTGAAGTCAATCACACATGCTCGTAGAATATCCTCTAACTCCTATATGGTATGCTCCAACATCCCATATATATGTGGGTGAAAGGAAACATGTAACAAAACTTGTGTTCCAAGCACCTTCTGCTTTCCCTTCCAGAAGAGTGAAGTAAATTGAGAATCACGATCTAAAACAGTATTCTATGGCACCCCATGAAAATGAACTATCTCTCTTAAATAATTTTCTCCCAACTATTCTACTATAAAAGGCTTCCCTAATGGGAATGAAATGAGCTACCTATGTTATTCGATCCACAATAAGCCAAATATCATCATTCTTCCTAAGTGTCTTTGGAATTCCTACCATGGAATCCATAGTCATGTCATCCAACTTCCATTATGGTATAGGAAACGAATTCAATTTGCCTCAAGGACGTTGATGCTCATTATTCACCGAATGATATGTGAAACGGCTTACTATGAACCCTACTACCTCATTTTTTATTCCTCGCCCCTAAAATTGTTTTCATAGGTCACTGTGCATTTTGTTTCACCCTAGGATATACCACCCACTTTGAGGAATGAAATATCCAAATGAGTTCCTCTCGCATACTCATAGGCACAATAACCCAATTATTCACATAGATGATTTCATCCTCATCAATTATCTAGACTAAAGGTGTCTCTCCACCTTCAAGGATTTTCCACAAGTCTAAAAACTCTGGATCCTCATAATTCATATCCATGATACATCTCAATAGTGTAGAATCCAATTCCATAGAATCCAGAGTCATCCTATCCTGACTCTCCTGAACTACCACATGCATTTCTCTATGAAAAGTCACTATATTCCTCTCTGCACTCGACTCATATTCCAACTGAGTTTTAGTTTTCCCTCTCAAGGAATTAGCCACAAAATTCCCTTTTCTAGGTTTATATGCCAGTTCAAAATCAAATGACTACATATATTCTACCCATATTCACTGAAAATGAATCAGGTCATGCTATGAAATGATAAACTCCAGGCTTTGGTGATCCCTAAATACTATAAACTTTCCACCCAAAAGATAGTGTCTCCAAAACATAGGAGCATAAACCACTTCTTCCAACTCGAGGTCATCTATAGGGTAATTCCATTAATGTGGCCTCAAATTCCAAGACCCATAAGAAATGACTCGATCCCCATGAATCAACACAGCTATGATTCAAATCCTAGAAGTTTCACAATACACCGTGTAATCCTCACACGACTTGGGTAAGATCAATATTGGTGCATATGTCAAGAACTTCTTGAACACATAGAATGAATTCTCGTATGGTTCTATCCAATCAATCATTATCCCTTTATTTTTCAAACCTGAAAGTGATGCTGAAAATCATTAAATGTTCTAGATGAACATCTTATAATAAACAGTTAATCCCAAAAATCTTCAGATATGAAAAAAATTCTTTGGATTCTCCCTATAAATCACTACCTACATGTTTTCTGGGTCCACTATCACACCTTCATCTGAGATGATAATCCCTAAAAAGTGTACCCTATCAATCTAAAACTAACATTTAGATAGCATGGAATATAACCAATGCTCTTTCAGGGTACCTTGGACAATGTCAAGATGTTAGGAATGATCATCATGAGTCACATAGTACACCAAGATGTCTTCCACAAACACCACCACAAAATAATCTATGTACGGATGAAAGATCAAGTTCATAAAGTCCACAAATCATGTTGAAGATTTTTTCATCCCAAAAAAAATTAATATAAACTCATAAAGGCCATAACTACTTTTGAATTCAGTTCTTGGTATATCAGAGGTCCGAACTCTCACTTGATGATACCCTGATCTTTGATCAATCTTTGAGAACACACAATCCCCCTTCAGCTGGTTAAATAAATCATCGATATGTGGAAGAGAATATCAGTTCTTCAAGGTCATTTTATTTATCCACTGGTAATCGACACACCATTATAAACTCCCATCGGCCTTATTTGCAATCAAAATAGGATATCCCTAAGGATATGTACATTAAAAGGTAAACCATTTATCCTCCAATTCCACCAACAATGTTTTGAGCTCTTGAAGACCTGTCGGTGACATTCTATAAGTTGGAATAGATAACAGGTCATCCCCCGAAATGAGATCAATAGTGAATTCCACATCTCTCTTAGGAGGCAACCCTGAAAAGTCTTTTGGAAACACATCCTGAATCTGTTCTACTACTTGGGAAAGGAATTCTTTACTTCCACTATCATCATCCAGTAAAATACTAGAAACTTGGGCAATGATCTCTCCAAATTGCGAAGTAATTGGACCATCTTGGCCTACAAGGATATCCCATTCTCCACGATGAACATACTAGTCACCCTTAGGAGATACAAATGTCACTCTCTTACAGTAACAATCTATGCAGGATTGGTATGAGAATAGTCAATGCATGCCCATAATTTGGTCAACTCCCATTATATCATGGACACAGATATCCCAAAGAAAAAGAATCTCCCCAATCACTAGCGAACATACCATGCAAAAATAGATATCCCTTGACTGTGTTCCCAATGGATTATCGGTATTCAACACCCCACCTACTGATTCCACCTCCAAGATCAAATCATTAACAAGACCTTCATATATAAAGGAATGAGAGGCACCAGTATAAAAAAAGGTAGTATATAAAGTATATGCAACTAGAATTGTATATCTCATTGTTGATGGACCAGTCTTTCTCTCCACAAGTGTAGGTTGCACAACATGTAACTGCCATACCCCTATTCTCAATGGAATCGTATGACTCCACTTAGTAGCACCACTCTAATGATATGGGTGCTCATACCCTAAATCATAACGTCTTCTACATCTACTTCCTCTTCTAGTTGAACTCCAGCTGCAAGTCCTCTATAGTGTAGAAGACTGCATTCCCACACTATGACTCTGAGCATCTTCTCCCCCAGAACCAGCTTGTCACTGCTTCCTACCAAACATCTGTAGGTGCCCCATCATTCCACAAAAGCGGTACTCCATTTGTGGTCAAGGGAAATGTGTACGATAGTGTTAATTCATACTGCACTGGTTGCAAAGCACATGGGTAAGATCTGGTGCAACAGTTCCTCATGGATGTCCATATTGATTTCCACTACCCTAAATAATGTTCTCATAATGGTGATTTCTTCTATTGAAATGAACAATCCTAGATCATCAGGTGACAGAAAAATATCCAGTACTAGAATCCCCCTTCAGTTTCCTCTTTGAAATAAGAACTTGATTAAACTCTTATGAGAACTTCTTCAACCTAAAGATATTCACCTGGGACTTAATTTCACACCTAAGTCTATCCTAAAATCATTTTTGAAAAGAAGACTCATATACCACCGAAGCTAGAGAATGATGCTCCAAATCTGTGAAACATTTAGTGTAATACATTATGGGAATGCTTCTTTGGGTCAGATACTTATACTCTAGAGCCTTATCTTATCTCAGTGTCTCTGGATAAAAGTGATCTAAGAAATTATCTTGAAATTTCTTCCATAACATTTCATCTGTTTATCCCGATCATACGTGAATGTCACAATAGCACTTCACTAACCCCCATAAAATATAATTATCCAACTTGAAACTCATAGAAGGAGTCTCAAAATGGTCAAGTATCATCTCTATGGATTCAATCTAGAATTCGGCTCCCTCAGGTCCACCCTCTCTAGTAAAACTAAGAGAATGATGTAGCTGAAACTCCCTTGTCAACTCAAACATGTTTTTCAGAACCTACCATGGGTGTCTCTCTATGAATTACATGAAGGGAGAAAATTTATCTCCAAACTATTCCCCTACTCCTCAGCATGCACCAATGGTGCCTCATGTTAATGTTCTAGAAGTTTGTTTCAAGCCAAACCCCTCAGTCCCTCCCTCAATAAGCATCATGGAGGCATATCTCTAAAAATCCAAACACACATATTATGTCTCATAACATGACCTTATAACATTTACATTAGATGGGAAACTAAAAAAATGAGTTTCAGCATGCCCTTTCCCCCTTTTCTTTCCACATGGTTAAAAACGAAGCCTAATCACTACCCTTAACCATCCCACTCTTAGGTAATGGTTAACAAAGGTACATACATTATTATTAATTAATTCAACCATTTATTATTGAAATTATTTTAAATTATTAATTCAACAATTAATAAATTAATTATACTCATTTCATCAATCAAGGTTTTCCTTAGACACTCATTTATTCTCATTTTGCTTCATTATTTCAATCTCACAACAAGGAAAAAAAATTCATGTTCGACAACATAATTATAAACCATTTTCTCAAGAGTTCCTAGAATGATTCATGTTAGAACAACCCTAAGTTCCTTGAATGATTCATGTAGAATCAAGTATCATGCCTCTTTAGGCCACAAATCAAAATTCAACAACTGTGAAAACAAATATCGTATCACACCACAAGTGCATCGTCTATGGTGAAATAATATCCATTTACAACAACTAACAAAAATCTCAACAATCCCACCCCGAGTTCTCATATTTTCCTCCATACATGGATTTGCAACTCCCATGCACATGCTCATTACCAAGCTGAGAGTATTCGTAGTCTCTTGTATTCCATTCCCAAAATAGTAAGACAAAAGAAGATGAAAGAAATAGAAATTTCTCTGATACCACTTTTTGATATCCCGAAGTGGGTTCCACTAAACGATGCCCTGGGTTAGTTGGCCACATACCCTCATGAACACCTCCCCATAAGCGTAAGGGTGACAAATAGCAGCAATGGTTTGGTAAGCTAGTCTTGGGGAGTCAATACCCTCTTATCAGAATAAAACTCCAATAAGAGAAAAAAATAATAACCAAGTGCATAATTGTATAAATAAACATAAAAATACCATTTTATATGATATTCAAAACAATAAAACACAATACTCAACTGATATGTAAAACATGCTATGACAATGGGAATGTCAAGTTTTACAATGCAATAAAAAATAAAGACACACTGACTACCATGAGGGTCCCAAACCGCATCAAGTTCTGTATCTCATCATCCAATCCCAAATAGCAACCTATCCCAAGTTCTTGACATTATCCTATCTTACTACAATAATGTCTACTCAGGTGCTGATCAGGTGGCCTGAATAGGGTGTCAACACAACTCAGTAGGCCACCGCCAACGATGTCTATAACATTTCTTGTCAAAAGATATTTTATATAGTTTTATAAAGAAATAAATACACTGTATAATTATATAGTTATAAAATTTTCATTAAATGTTTAATCATCACATTAGTCCTAGTTTCAATTCATATTTTCCATTTGAATCATCATTTAATATTATTATTCATTTGGTTTTGAATGTCTTCTCAAGAACCCAAAATATCATTCAGTGTTGGTATTTATACTTAACAATCCATATCTCATTTGTTGTAGGTCTTATTCTTTATCACCCCTATAACACCCAATTATTTCATAGTATGTAATATCTTCAAATTAATTCAATAACTTGCGCTACACGCCACATCGAGTTCGAGCGCACCACGACTTAGTAAAATAACCGTTCATAAAGCGATTATGAATAATATTAACTTCATTTTTAATTTTATATAATCCATAAAATTTTGACATCCATAATATGGGTTTCATAGACATAATATAAGAACAAATTTAATTTTTTAGATAAAGGATATATTTTTCATAAAATGAAATTTTACCACATTTTAATGGAAAACCATTTTTAAATACAATTTTTGAGACTTTAATATATTAATTTTGACAAAAATACACTTATTCTTATAATTGAGACATAAAAATTTAGTTTTGATAAATTTTGGGTGTTTCTCTGATAACTTTCATTGTTTTGTGAATAGTGAAAATACTAAATTTTAATTGAAAACAAATTTTTTAATCAAAATAATTTATAGTGTCAAATTAAACATTTGAGTGGTCTAAAAGTATAATTAGATTATATTTTTATCATTTAATACAATGTAATTTCACATTTAAATTTGACCTAAATAGATGTCAATCTTTTGATAGTTTTTACTTTTTGAAAACCCTATTTTTTGGCTTTGACAACATGAATTAATTTTAAACTAATTAATGAAAATTATATGTTTTTAATTTGGTAAAATAGAGTTTTTTTTAATTTTGAATATAAAAATTATTTTAGGGGGAATTTCTAGTATTTTTTCTGAGCACTTTCAAATTTTTATGAATACTGAAAAACACTACATTATAGTTTAAAACTAACTTTTTATTTCTATGTTTTTTATTTTATTTAAATTTATTTTAAGTCAAAATAGATATATAATACCATTATAAGTTCAATGTAATTCATTGGAGAAACTTTATAATAAAATTAGATGTATAAAATTTTATTGAACTTTTTAATGTCTTCTTGGCACATTTGCAAATTTGCAGAAAATGTAATTTTACCGTTTATGTGAATTGAATGTAAAAAATAGAGAAAAATGGTTGGTATCAATATTTAAAATTTGGTTCAATATGATTAAAATATTTTTTGGTGAATAGTATATATTGACTTTTATTTAACACGATTAAAAGTAAATAGGGTAATTAACGGTAAAAATGATATTATAATTACACTAACTCATGTCCTAATTCTATTGGATAAATTTATTTCGACCAAAACCAACCTTATGAATAAAATATGATACTTTTGTTCAAAATGGATTATATTAGGACATTTATAATTATTTTATTTAAAGAAGTGTTACAAGCGTTAAATTCAAAGTTTAATAACTAAACTATTTTTATTATATGGTTATAAAGAAGATAAATTTAATTATAATCATTAATTTGAAGGATAAAAATATTTTATAAATAATATTATTTTATTTAGGATTTTTAGAGATTAAAAAATTGAATTTATTTATGACACAATGATGATGCAGCAATTACTTTATCAATGAATGGTTAAAATAATTGATTTTATAAATATAAAATTAAATGTAAATTGAGGTTTTTAATGAAATCCATGAATTTTCTAGATTACTATAACATGTAGAATTTATTCAATGAATTTTATTATAATTAATCATTATGTTATAACTTTCGCAAAAACCAAATAATAAACAGTGTCAAAATTGACTTAAATGAGTTTTTAGAAGCAATACTATATTATTAAATGATATAATAATCCTAAAAATAAAATGTTTGAACAAAGAACATATATAATAATATATATTTCATTAATGACCATGTTAGATTCGATTTTAATTCTATAGTAAGTTTATAAACCATATAATATAATAATACATTGAGACATAGTAAATGTAAAACTATTTAACCAAGAGTTAAATATAAAAGATAAGGTTAATATGGTGACCTAAACTTGTCTAAAACCTATTGGTTGAAAGGGTTTCGACCCATAACCACCTTAAAATCTAATTAAATCCATTTTGAGCAATTAGAAACTGAAAATTATTTTATAATAAAATAATATTTCAATCTTTTCTAAAGTGCCCCCACCTCTCTTATAAAAGGAAACTTCCCCTTCTCTCAAAATCACAACTACAAAGACATTTTGGTCTGCCCAAACCTACCCAAATCTCATCCAAAATTCCCTCTCTTCAACCTAGTTTCCTTCCCTTGAGAATAAACCGAAGCTAAGGAGCCCTTTTTTTAAAATCAAAAGGAAACACACAATGAAGAGGTAATTATTTTATCACCTCTTTCAAAGTTCTTTTCTTCTTCCACTATCTCATTCATTGTTATTTCCATATCAAAATAATAAATCCAGTAACATCTATACACTGTGATTTTATTATAAATATGGAACAAACATTATCATTATTATAATAACCTATACTTTACATAAATTGTTAATATTTCAAAATTGAAGCACACTTATTACAACATATGACAAAACCACAAAGGACCATATAGGTATAGTGTCTTTAGAAACTGGGAAACATAAACAACTAGTTCATAAATCTTCTACAGTGTCTCCCATTTATTTCATCATATCTAGGGTCCCTTTTAGAATATTTTACTTAATATCCATCTTCCTGACCTGGGGAAAAGAAAACATAAAAGGGTGAGATCAAATGCTCAGCAAGGGCAAATAAAGGAAATCATGTCATATCTTTTTGAAAATCATATCCTGCAAAAGAGATCATAATATCTTAACATGGAATAAATCATAGAAGTGAAAATGAGATCCCAATTATCATAACATGAAACTTGAAACTTTGTGGCATGCACACATAATCATGGAAAATCATTTCTTGTTAGTCATGACTCATTGCCAAGACTATCTTAGCGGACAAAGTCCATTTCTGAACCGAGTTCACTCCTCGTTTCAGTCCTGTATCACTGAACCGAAATAACCTTCCGTTCCAGCCATGTCTATCTCAGGAGATATAAATCTTTACCCAATGCATTGGAGGGAGATATAGGTCCCACCCATCTTATAATGAATCTTTTCTTATGTGTGCCACATAATCATAAACTATACATCATAGCGTAACCCATGTAATAAAAATGGGATTCTTAAACAACATGACATCATAAAACAATTCATATAAGATAAATAAAAAAAATATTTCCATCACAACATAATAAAATCCAAGTAATAATTGGGATAAAAACAGAACCCTTTTATTATCTTAGATGGAAAATAATTTTGATAAAATACTTGAACTCCATTCTTGAGGAAAATATCCTTTCTACTTCAAAAAAACTTTTCCTTTCTTAACATGTCAGACAATATTAAACTAAAAGAAGTTGATTAAAAATAAACTTGAATACTTGTAAAGGATACTTCTTGGAAATAATGTTTTAGAAATCCATTCATGCCGTATAAGTTAAAAAAAACATTCTTCGTACTTTTGTCAGAAAAGTCAAAAAGTACCTCGTACGAAAAACGACAAAAGATTCCTTTCATTTCTTTTACTAAAAACTCACCGAAGGGTAAAAATGGATTTAAAAAATTGTATGTGGATGGAAATAATATTACATATTTATGAAACTGGATGTGGATGATAAAATACACCCCAGTAAATACTTACGAATAAACAATCTCGGATAAAAATGAGATTGTGATATTTCCCTTACCTTAGGTCCGATTTTCTTTGTACGTGTCCGAAGCTCCTGTATAATGGTTTAGATAATGTTATTGACTTATTACAGAATCAGACATATTGATATTATATCATATATGGTCATATTATTAGCTTCTTGTTAGTAATATTTCATTGCTACTTGTTACTCGGGTCTTTATTGCCTTTTGTTCTTATGCGTGTTTTGATGAATAAATTATTATTCTTCTTTTAAGGTTATAGATACCTTATATCCAGAATGCTATTAGTGTAACATATATCATATTTATTCATTCAATTCATTTATATAATTATTATGTAATGATGATAATGTAGAACGAGTCGCTTCACATCGTGGAGACGGTATTCCGTACGTACGCACGAGTGATGATATCGTTCCTATGATCGCGGAATTGTATTGGAGTATATATATATTATTTCAGTATCAATATTACTTTATAATAATCATAAATAGTTACTCATTACACCATTATACCCATCCTTGTAAGGTGATGGTGGAAAATAGATTACACCACGGCGTGGAGACGGTATTCCGTACGTACGCACGCGCGGTGATTTCATTTTTCTGTACGATGGATAGAAGGTGAATTAGGGTTGTTTCATATTTATAATAACATATCAGTATGTAAGTAATACTGATTTTATTACATTATCATGAAACAACTAAAGAAGAAGAAGTTGAAGAAGAAAGAAATTGAAAAGATCGGTAATGGATATTACCTCTTCTTTGGAACGCTTCTTTGAATCCTCCACTTAGGGAACTAAGATTGATCTTTGAAGAAGACCAGGACCTCTAGGATTATTCTAGGTAAGTGGAGAGGATAAAATGGCAGGGGTTGGCCGAGCTTGAGTGCTCAAATTGGTGTGAGGAGGTGCCCTTTTATAAGGGAGGAGAGGGGCCCCATAGGAATATCTCAAAATATTATTTTATATTAAAGTCAAAATCGGTTTATAATGGTTCCAAAGGGTCTTATTTAGAAGATAAAGTGGGGATGGGTCTAAATCATATCAACAAATATGATTTAGACAAGTTTAGGGTATTATTTTAACCTTATCAATTAGATTTAACTCTAAGTTAAATAATTTAACTTTTACCGTGTCTTTTTGTTTGTTTTCACTATATGGGTAATAAACTTACTATAATATGCCAAACGAACCCCAAATTATTTATTATTAATATATATATCCTTATCTAAGTCATTTGGCCGAACCTTAGATTTTTAGGAATAAAATAACAATTAATAATATAATATTTGATTTAAAAACTATTTTGTGTCAATTTTGACACTATTTGATATATGATTTTTGTGAAAGTCATAACAGAATTATATGTTCGAACCTAGTTGATTAAATCAACACTAATATATCATAGTAACCTAGAAAATTAGTGTAATTCATAAAAAGTCTCAAATTACATTTATTTATGTGTTTATAACATCAATTATGTCAATATTTCATAAATAAGATAATTACTGCATCATAATTGTGTCATAATTAAATTAACTTATTTAATGTCTAAAAATTATAAATAAAATACCATTATGTAGGAAATATTTTTAGCTTTCTAAGGAATATTTATAGTCGAATTTATCTTATGTATAACCCCATATTAAAAATAATTTACTTATTAAACTTTGATTTTAACTATTTTAAACCTTCTTTAAATAAATTAATAATAAATGTCCTAATCTAACCCAAGTGGGCCTAAATGGTCATATTTTATTCATAAGGTTGTTTTTGGTCGAATTACACTTATCCAATAGAATTAGGACATGTGTTAGGGTAATAGTAATATCGTATTTACCTCTATTTACTATTAACCGCGGTAAAAAAAGTAAAAAGTTACTATTCACCAAAAAATTATTTTTATCTCATTGAACCACATTTTACTTACTGATATCAACCGTGTCTGTCGGATTTTCGAAATTCCACTCACAGAAGAGGTAAAATTAAGTTTTATGCAAAATTCAGTTTTTAACCTACCACTTAGTGGTTTCACTATTCATCAAAAATTGAAAGTTTTCAGAAAAATACCAAAATTTCACCCTAGGCTAATTTCGGTATTCCGAATCCAAAAATGAAGTCCATTTTGAAAAATAAAATTTATAAAATTTCAAAAAGTGGTTATTACTATTCATAACGGCTAGTTTTAATAATATTTTAATATCATATCGTTGTTTAGTGAAACTCGGTATTGCGTACGACGCAAGCTATCGAGGAAGGTCGCGATTGCGTGTAAAGTAAGCCAAGCGAGTATGTAGTGAAAGATTCCTTTGATAAAAACAAAATATTACTCATAAAAATCTCGGGTGTTACATTGTACCCCCCTTAAAAAGAATTTCTCCCTCGAAATTCGTCACTTTGTAACAAACAGATGAGGATACTTCTCCCTCATCATATCCTCAAGATCCCATGTAGCTTCTTCTAATTGGTGGTTCCTCCATAAAACATTCACCAATCGAGTGGTCTTATTTCGTAGGACTTTTTCGCTACGATCCAGAATATCTATCGGTTGTTCTTCATAAGAAAGATCTTGCTCCAGCGGTACAACTTCTGAGCTGAGTACATGTGAAGGATCAGGTATGTTCTTTCACAGGAGAGATACATGGAACACATCGTGAACTTGAGAGAGATTCGGTGGAAGCGCCAATCGGTAAACTACCTTTCCAACACGATCCAGTATTTCGAAAGGACCGATATATCTAGGGCTCAACTTCCCCTTCTTTCCAAATCTCATAACCCTCTTCCAGGGAGATATTTGTAAGAACACTTTATCACCCACTTCAAACTCTAGGTCTTTTCTTCGGTTGTCGGCATAACTTTTTTGTCGACTCTGAGCTGCTCTTATGTGTTGTTGAATAGATCTGACCTTTTCTTCCATTTCATCAACGAGATCAGGTCCTAATAGCTTTCTTTCCCCAACTTCATCCCAGCAAGTTGGAGTCCTGCATTTCTTTCCATAGAGAGCATCATAAGGAGCCATCTGAATACTGGAGTGAAAGCTATTATTATAAGAAAATTCCACCAAAGGTAGGTGTTGATCCCAACCTCCTTTGGAATCCATAGAGAAAGCTCTCAACATATCTTCTAGGGTTTGAATTGTTCTCTCAGACTGACCGTCTGTCTGGGGATGATAAGCAGTGCTGAAACTCAACTCTGTATCCAGAGTATGCTGAAGACTTCGCCAGAACATCGAGGTAAATCTCAGATCCCGATCAGATATAATAGAAAGTGGTACTCCATGCAATCTTACCACTTCCTTTACATATATCCTGGCAAGCTGATCTAGAGAGAAATCATCTCTAATAGCAATGAAGTGTGCATACTTTGTAAGACGATCAACTATGACCTAGATAGCATTATTGCCTTTGGATGTTTTAGGAAGTCCTGTGACAAAGTCCATAGTGATGTTTTCCCATTTCCATTCAGGTATGGGTAATGGTTGTAACATCCCCTTAGACTTCTGTCTCTCAGATTTAACTTGTTGACAAACCAAGCATCGAGAGACATATTCAGCAACATCTCTTTTCATGCCATCCCACCAGAAGTACTCTTTCAGGTCCCTATACATCTTCGTGCTTCCAGGATGAATAGAGAATGAAGAAATATGAGCCTCATCCAGCAGCTCCTTCTTTAATTCGGGAATGGGAGGAACACAAACCCGATTCCTGAACTTTATTATCCCATCACAATCAAGGTTGAATTCAGGAACATTTCTCACCTTCTTTTGTAACTCTACATCTTTTTTCTGTGCCTCTTTAATCTTCACATGTATAGATGGTTGAACATTCATTTGAGAAAGATAAGATTTTTCCCCTTCAATTATAATTCCAAGATCCATCCTTTGTAAATCCATAAATATTGGATCTTTTGTGATCCTCATCATGGATAAACTAGCATGTTCTTGTCGACTTAATGCATCTTCCACCTTGTTTGCTTTCCCAGGGTGGTAATGGATTGAGCAGTCATAATCCTTAATCAGCTCCAACCATCTTCTTTGATGCATATTCAACTCCTTTTGTGTGAAAATATACTTTAAACTTTTATGATCATTATAAATATCACACCTTTCACCATAAAGGTAATGCCTCCAAATCTTTAATGCAAAGATTACCGCAGCCAACTCCAAATCATGTGTTGGGTAATTTTGCTCATGGATTTTCAACTGTTGTGAGGCATAAGCTATCACCATATCATTTTGCATAAGAACACACCCCACTCCCTTCTTGGATGCATCACTGTAGATCACAAACCTTTCTCCACTACAAGGCAGTGTGAGCACAGGTGCACTGGATAACCTTCTTTTCAACTCCTTTAAATTCTCTTCACATTCCTCTATCTAAACAAACTTAACTCCTTTTCGAGTCAACTTGGTGAGTGGATTAGATAATCGTGAAAAATCTTTTACAAAACGTCGATAATATCCATCAAAACCAAGATAACTTCGGATCTCAGTTACTGTTGTTGGTCTTGACCATCTTTCGATAACCTCTCTTTTTGCTGGATCCACAGATATCCCCTCTTTTGAGATTATGTGACCCAAAAATGCAACTTTTTGAAGCCAAACTTCACACTTGGTAAATTTGGCATAAAGCTTCTCCTTTCTCAGGGTCTTCAATATAATTCTCAAGTGATCTTCATGATCTTCCTTGCTCTTTGAATAGACAAGAATATCATCTATAAAGACTACCACAAATTGATCAAGATAGTCTCTAAATACTCAATTCATTAGATCCATTAAAATAGTAGGGGAATTAGTAAGACCAAATGGCATCACGATAAATTCATAGTGTCCATACCTTGTACGGAAAGCCGTCTTTGGTATATCCTCCCTTTTGACCCTTAATTGATGATACCCTGAACGAAGATCAATCTTGGAAAAGTATTGTGCTCCGCGTAGTTGGTCAAATAAGTCATCAATGCGTGGGAGAGGATATTTGTTCTTGATAGTGATCTTGTTAAGTTCTCGATAATCAATTCAGAATCTCATTGATCCATCTTTCTTCTTAACAAATAGAACAGGTGCTCCCCAAGGTGACGCACTAGGGCGTATGAATTCCTTATCAAGATTCTCTTGGAGTTGCTTCTTCAATTCCTGCAACTCAATTGGGTCCATTCTATAAGGTGTCTTTGAAATAGGAAAAGCACCCAGTACGAGTTCTATTGAAAACTCAACTTCACGATTTGGTGGAAGACCCGGTAATTCCTCCGGAAAGACATCATAAAACTCCTATACGATGGGAATAATCTTAATCGTAAGCTGCTCACCAACAATTTGAGATAAATAACCTTCATTTAGTGGAATCAAGACCCATAAGATGGAAGGAATTTCCACTGGAAGGTTATATTCATCCTTGCATCGATAGACGATCGTAGATTGATCTGGAATATAAAATGTGACTTCCCTTATTTGGAAATTGATATGAGCTCCATGTAGAGAAAGCCAATCCATTCCAAGAATCACATCAAATTCCACTAAAGGAAGGATCACAAGATTTGCAGGAAGGACTTTCCCACAAACTTCGATCAGAGAAGAATTATAAACTTTTGATGCGACTGTTGTGCCATTAGGTGTTGTCACAGCTAACTCAACATCTAATTGTTGAGGTAATACGGTGATACCCTTAGAAAATGCTTTAGAAATAAAAGAGTGGGTGGATCCAGAATCAAATAAAACATTTTCTACTTTAGAGTGGATGGTAAGTGTACCTTTCACCACTTCGTTATCGTACTCCACATCGCTGATAGAAATTGCATGTGACTTTCCTTTGTCTTTAGCCTTAAGATTTTGTTGACGTCGACCATCATCATCAACCCTTGGATTTGGGAATTGATTGGCATAATGCCCCAACTCCTTGCACATGAAACATTGAAGTGTAGTAGGTTCATTCTATGTATCCCTTCCTTTGTTTGCATCATTAGACATCTTCTTCCCATTATCGCGGCATTCAAATGCCCGATGACCCTCCTTTCCTCATTTGAAACATTTACTTGTCCCTTTAAGACAACTCCCTCCATGTTTCTTTCCACACTTTGAGCATAAGGGAAAGATCATATTCTTTTCAGTGTGCTCTTTAGATTTTCCTTTGAATTCCATCTTCCTCTTCTTATCAAACCCATGTGACTGATGGGTTACTCCAATCTCCATCTCGACATTGAGAGCACATCGAACGATTTCCTCGTAGCTATTGAAGTCCCTTATGGCTAACGCCCTTCGAAGAGTTGGTTTTAAGCCACTAAAGAATCGACCGATCTTACTCTCAGGTTGGATAATAATACCAGAAGCGTACCTTGCAAGTCTTGTAAAATTTTCTTCATAGGTACCAACAGATTCATCATCCCTTTGCTTCAGTTCAAGAAACTCTTTCTCCATCTTTGTTCGGAGAATACGAGGGAAGTACTTATTAAAAAATAAGTTCTTGAATGCGTCCCATTCCATAGACTCAATTTCATCCCTTTGCCTCGTATTCTTAATAAGATTCCACCATTGATCAGCATCTCCTTCCGAACGATACACTGCTAGGATGACTTTATCATGTTCAGAACATTGAAGAACTGAAAATTTCTTTTCAGTAGTACTAATCCATTATTCAACAACTAATGGATCAGTAGACCTGCTGAAAGAAGGTGGACGCTGCCTCATGAAGGATTCAACAGAATGTTGCTCCTTCCTTTGCTCGTTTGGAAGTCCTTCATGATTCATAGCTTGAGAAAGTTGTGTGAGCATGGATACAAGATTTTGCATTCCAGCTCCCATATCGTTTGGTTTCTCAGGGGGACAATCATTTCATTGCCCATCGCATTCCGCATTAACACGGTTCCTTCAGGTTCCATCCATTGACTAAAACCAAGAAGAATAGTGTGACCAAAACTAATTATAATAGGAAAACCACATAATCAAGGATAAAATTTCACACTTAAGGTCTTATCCTAGGGTATTCATGGCCATTTTTAAAACACTAAGATTGTGTTCTATTCTTAGACTTATCCTTAGGGTTCTTACTAAGACTTTCACATCCTAGTTTCTAAAGGTTGACTATACCTTTCCTCTGATACCAACTATAACGACCCATACTTTACATACATTGTTAATACTTCAAAATTGAAGCACACTTATTACAACATATGACAAAACCACAAAGGACCGTATAGGTATAGTGTCTTTAGAAACTGGGAAACATAAAAAACTGGTTCATAAATCTTCTATAGTGTCTCCCATTTATTTCATCATATCTAGGGTCCCTTTTAGAATATTCTACTTAATATCCATCTTCCTGACCTGGGGAAAAGAAAACATAAAAGGGTGAGCTCAAATGCTCCGCAAGGGAAAATAAAGGAAATAATATCATATCTTTTTGAAAATCATACCCTGCAAAAGAGATCATAATATCTTAACATGGAATAAATCATAGAAGTGAAAATGAGATCCCCATAATCATAACATGAAACTTGAAACTTTGTGTCATGCACACATAATCATGGAAAATCATTTCTTGTTAGTCATGACTCATTTCCAAGACTATCCTAGCGGACAAAGTCCATTTCTGAACCGAGTTCACTCCTCGTTTCAGTCCTGTATCACTAAACCGAAATAACCTTCCTTTCCAGCCATGTCTATCTCATGAGATATAAATCTTTACCCAATGCATTGGAGGGAGATATATGTCCCACCCATCTTATAATGAATCCTTTCTTATGTGTGCCACATAATCATAAACCATACATCATAGCGTAACCCATGTAATAAAAATGGGATTCTTAAACAACATGACATCATAAAACAATTCATATAAGATAAATAAAAAATATATTTCCATCACAACATAATCAAATCCATGTAATAATAGGGATAAAAACAGAACCCTTTTATTATCTTACATGGAAAATAATTTTGATAAAATACTTGAACTCCATTCTTGAGGAAAATATCCTTTCTACTTCAAAAACACTTTTCCTTTCTTAACATGTCATAAAATTTTAAACTAAAAGAAGTTGATTAAAAATAAACTTGAATACTTGTAAAGTAAACTTCTTGGAAATAATGTTTTAGAAATCCATTCATGCCGTATAAGTAAAAAAAACATTCTTCGTACTTTTTTCGGAAAAGTAAAAAAGTACCTCGTACGAAAAACGACAAAAGATTCCTTTCATTTCTTTTACTAAAAACTCACCGAAGGGTAAAAATGGATTTAAGAAATTTTAGGTGGATGGAAATAATATTACATATTTATGAAACATGGAGGTGTATGATAAAATACACCCCAGTAAATACTTACGAATAAACAATCTCGGATAAAAATGAGATTGTGATATTTCCCTTACCTTAGGTCCTATTTGCTTTGTACGTGTCCGAAGCTCCTGTATAATGGTTTAAATAATGTTATTGACTTATTCTAGAATCATACATATTGATATTATATCATATATGGTCATATTCTTAGCTTCTTGTTAGTAATATTTCATTGTTACTTGTTACTCGGGTCTTTATTGCCTTTTGTTCTTATGCGTGTTTTGCAGAATAAATTCTTATTATTCTTTTAAGGTTATAGATAACTTATATCCATAATGGTATTAGTGTAACATATATCATATTTATTCATTCAATTCATTTATAGAATTACTATGTAATGATGATCATGTAGAACGAGTCGCTTCACACTGCGGAGACGTTATTCCGTACGTACGCACGAGTGATGATATCGTTCCTATGATCGTGGAATTGTATTGGAGTATATATATATTATTTCAGTATCAATATTAATTTATAATAATCATAAATAGTTACTCATTACACCATTATACCCATCCTTGTAAGGTGATGGTGGAAAATAGATTACACCACGGCGTGGAGACGGTATTCCGTACGTACGCAGGCGCAATGATTTCATTTTTCCGTAGGATGGATAGAAGGTGAATTAGGGTTGTTTCATATTTATAATAACATATCAGTATGTAATTAATACTGATTTTATTACTTTATCATGAAACAACTAAAGAAGAAGAAGTTGAAGAAGAAAGAAATTGAAAAGATCGGTAATGGATATTACCTCTTCTTTGGAACGCTTCTTTGAATCCTCCACTTAGGGAACTATGATTGGTCTTTGAAGAAGACCAGGACCTCTAGGATTATTCTAGGGAAGTGGAGAGGAGAAAATGTCAGGGGTTTTCCGAGCTTGAGTGCTCAAATTGGTGTGAGGAGGAGGGGGAGGAGGTGCCCTTTTATAAGGGAGGAGAGGGGCACCTTAGGAATATCTCAAAATATTATTTTATATTAAAGTCAAAATCGGTTTATAATGGTTCCAAAGGGTCTTATTTCGAAGCTAAAGTGGGGATGGGTCGAAATCCTATCAAACAATAGGATTTAGACAAGTTTAGGGTATTATTTTAACCTTATCAATTATATTTAACTCTAAGTTAAATAATTTAACTTTTACCGTGTCTTTTTGTTTTCTTTCACTATATGGTTAATACACATACTATAATATTCCAAACGAACCCCAAATTATTAATTATTAATATATATATATCCTTATATAAGTCATTTGGCCGAAACTTAGATTTTTAGGAATAAAATAACAAATAATAATATAATATTTGATTTAAAAACTATTTTGTGTCAATCTTGACACTATTTGATATATGATTTTTTTGAAAGTCATAACAGAATTATATGTTCGAACATAGTTGATTAAATCAACACTAATATATCATAGTAACCTAGAAAATTAGTGGAATTCATAAAAAGTCTAAAATTACATTTATTTTGGTGTTTATAACATCAATTATGTCAATCTTTCATAAATAAAATAATTACTGCATCATAATTTTGTCATAAATAAATTAAATTATTTAATGTCTAAAAATTATAAATAATATACCATTATGTAGGAAATCTTTTTATCTTTCTAATGAATATTTATAGTCGAATTTATCTTATGTATAACCCCATATTAAAAATTATTTACTTATTAAACTTTGATTTTAACTATTTTAACCCTTCTTTAAATAAATTAATAATAAATGTCCTAATCTAACCCAAGTGGGCCTAAATGGTCATATTTTATTCATAAGGTTGTTTTTGGTCGAATTACACTTATCCAATAGAATTAGGACATGTGTTAGGGTAATGGTAATATCATATTTACCCCTATTTACTATTAACCGTAGTAAAAAAAGTAAAAAGTTACTATTCACCAAAAAATTATTTTTATCTCATTGAACCACATTTTACTTACTGATATCAACCGTTTCTATCGGATTTTCAAAATTCCACTCACAGAAGCGGTAAAATTAAGTTTTATGCAAAATTCAGTTTTTAACCTACCACTTAGTGGTTTCACTATTCATCAAAAATTGAAAGTTTTCAGAAAAATACCAAAATTTCACCCTAGGCTAATTTCGGTATTCCGAATCCAAAAATGAAGTCCATTTTGAAAAATAAAATTTATAAAATTTCAAAAAGTGGTTATTACTATTCATAACGGCTAGTTTTAATAATATTTTAATAGCATATCGTTGTTTAGTGAAACTCGGTATTGCGTATGACGCAAGTTATTGAGGAAGGTCGCGATTGCGTGTAAAGTAAGCCAAGCTAGTATTTAGTGAAAGATTACTTTGATAAAAACAAAATATTACTCATAAAAATATTGGGTGTTACAATTATTCTATCTATCCTATTAATTATAAAGTCACCATGTGTGTGTATGTACAACTTACTGTCTCCACGACATGGAGTAATTTGTTATTCAACACTATGTTATTTGGTTGTATATAATGACTAGTAATATGTATATAAATAATGAAAATAAAATGATAATGATTTTGTATAATTAATATACCATCCAATTTCACACCTTTTAATTATTAAGAAAATCATATTGTCACATGTGGGTATGTACGACTTACCGTCTCCACGACACGATGAGATTCATTTCCACGTTCACCATTCAATGATGATGATGAAAATACATATTATTAATAAGTATGTAATATATGACATAATTATTATAATGGAAATATATATATATATATATTTATGTATTTACATTTATCTCATTCACTTACTTCCATTCAATATGATATGAAAATGTAAACAGCGTTTATGCGTATGTACGACCTATCATCTCCATAAACGGTCATTTCCATTTCATATATAAATCAATTATACAAATTTATATTCTGAATATATATGATATATAAATAATGTTTTATATTTTAAATTAATTAAATAATTATTCAAGTGATACAATCAAGAATAAAAAGTTAAAACACTTACGATAAAGAAAGATATTATTACATGAAATGCTACTTTAATATGGAAATAATTATTAAATAGGAAGTATAAAGTCATAAATGAATCATGTATGATATCATAAATATTAATATGGTTCATTTTTAATTTAATAACATACTATGGTCATTATATTATAGGTTAAATAAACCCTCAAATAATGGAGAGTACAAGGTAAGGGTCAATTCCTCAATCTCATTATTGTCCTAGATTTTTTATGTGTATGTATTTTTTGGGAAATATTTATTATCAATGTACATGTTTCATAAAATAATTTTTCAAAATTATTCTCTTAAGGTACTCTTTAACTAAAAAATCATTTTAAATGTTTTAAATATTTATTCTTATAAATATTTCTCATTAGTGTCCATGTTTTAAAAATGGTTTTTAACATTAATTTATATCGTCATGAATATTTTAAAATGTTAATTCCATTAAAAAGTTTCAAAGTGGTATGAGAATGTTTTATTAAAAAATATCTTTAATATTTTATCCTTTATAAATTGTGTGACTTTTAAATGATTTCATGAAAAAGGGGTATTTTACTCAAAGAGTTTTAATGATCATTTTCACCTATATCATCATCCTTTACAAGATATTATTCTAGAGTGATGTTGATTTATTATAATACAGTATTCCATATTTTATTGAATGATTTATGATATGTTTTACTGTGGATGTTCTATTTTTATACCATTCATGGTTTATGGATTAATTATTGACATTTAGTATTCTAGTTTTAATAAGAATGTTTATGTTATGTTTCAATAATTTTATATGAGGAATGCATTGGACTTAGTAAGGGAAGAGTAGAGCCTTCTATAACTCCTTGATGCATTGGTTGGTCCCATGAGACAAATTAGTGTCTTAGCACAAGGCCTTGAAAAAAAATTTATTTGTAGTCTTGGCATGTGTCCTTGACTATGTGGTAATGATGTCTGGCGTTAGGCATTCCCTC
This sequence comes from Viscum album, assembly GCA_963277665.1. NCBI lineage: Eukaryota > Viridiplantae > Streptophyta > Magnoliopsida > Santalales > Viscaceae > Viscum > Viscum album. Next base: position 922,440,310 of record OY728159.1, read on the forward strand.
ATTATAAAATTAGTTATTACTTGTGATTATTCACCTAGTAAAATATCCACGTACATGTTTATATAGTAATTTATGATTTATTTTCTCCATATTATGTTCATGTTTATTTTCAAAAGGCTGTTCTTTTTTTATTACACATCATTCCTTGAATGTTTATAGCTTCCACTAAATTATTTACCCTTAATAAGCATCTGAGCTCACCCCATTCTTAAGTTTTACTTTTCCAAGATTCCAAGAAGTGTATTGAGATGGATATTCATGGTTAAGGTATGGGAATAATGGAATTATCAAAGGATTATTTTTTTGTTTAACGTTATAAAGTGTAATGAAACATTCATTTATGTAATTTATTTTCCAAGTTTACTAAATAGATCGGTCATTTGGGACATGATTCCTTGTAATCATGCCAATGTATAAAATAATCCACCTGATCTAGGATTCTAGGGTCAAGGCGTTACAGTTGGTATCATATAAATTTTAACAATAAACATGGAAACTATATTTAGAAAAACGTTGATTACAGAAAATTATCCTAAGATAGAATTTAAGGATTAGTGTTGAAGAACTTCCAAAAAATCTGGTAATGTAGTGATTTTGTGAGTTTTCCAAGCAATACATCCCTGTCTAGATACGAGCAGGTAGGGGTGACTATGACACAAATGTACATAAGAGTGAAAACTTTGACCAAGAGTTTCAGGCCCGACCTGGGGTATCCTGGTACTTTACAATGGGCCATGCTACATTCTTGTTGATGACACTCGCGGGGGATATGATTCGGAAAATTGACATTTTTTTTACAAACCATTATGATAGATTTGTGAGTAAATATGTTAGCAGTGAAACCATTTTTATTATTGTGAGACAAGATATTCAATTAATGTTGATAATTTTTCATGTTTTTGGATTATACATTATGATATGATCTAACCTACTGTATTCAATCATTTAGAAATGGCGCAGAGTAGAAGGAATGAGAACTCTAGCAATACATATGATCTAATGATTAAGAAGGATCATATCTTTCATGGACTTAAGACAACATTTAGAAGGGAAATATTATCCCATGTATTCTCATCATATGAATAAGTAGTATCATGTGATAATAAAAAAAGTAAATAATTCTCTAAGTCGTATGGTTTTGAAGGGAAGCCAGAGAAGAATAGGATGGTAGAGAAAAAGATCCATAAAAGGAAGAAGTGAAAGAAAGATTTTCCCATATGTGATAATTGTGGAAAGAATCACCTTGGGATATTATTGAATTGAATGGGTGTTAGTTATATGTTTGGATAAAAAGGACACAATTTTCGTGATTGCAAGGGTAAGGAAAATCTTTCAAATGTATAATGTTTCATCTGCAAGGAGTTGGGACACTACCCGAATCAATGACCCAATCATCAAAGTATACCCCAAATAATGCCATTGGATAATAATCAAGTTATGATACTAAAAAAATGAAGATAATGACTAGTGTTATTATGTTTTTTATTAAATAATTATGTCATTTGATTATTGTATCTATGATTTACCGGTAATATGAATTATGGAAATATATACGGATTGTACCGCAGTACCATTTCATTAAGGATTTGAGATTGTATGGTACTAAGAAAAGTGACTCAATAACAAGTTAATATTTTTGTTAAAACACATGGTTGAAGGAATGATAATCCTTAATATGTCCTGATACTGAGGTAGTGATTTTGGAATAAGAGATGGTTTATTTGGATAAATTAAATTGGATATTCCTTACTACCTTGGAACTGATTAACGGTATGTTTATTCCATCATTGTTGGAGTATTAATTTTTTTTGGATATAATGAATATATCTTGTATTCTATAAGAAATAAGGTGGAATGAATATAATCAATAAGTTTTTATGGTAATTCATGGTGTTACCATGTTTTAAGAGAATAGATGATGAAGGTACTCAAATGTTATTATATTGAAAAAGTGATCTTCCTTATAAATTTTGGACTGTGAGTTTGGATAGAAGTATTTTGGATAAGTCTAAAGGTTGGAATGAATTAAGTTGGACATTGGATAATATTCTTTAAGGTTAAAACATTTCTTAAGATTATTTTTTTGATTTTTATAAAAACCACAACTCGGAGGTTGAGTGACAGCCTGTCATGTCCCGCAAGGCCGCGAGACTTGAACCCACAATTGAAGGGCGATAAGGGTACATCACCTACCACTAGCCTACGTGATGTCTAGGATAGTGTAATGAATATTTTTAAAATGGTATGACAGATGAATTATAAATTTATTATTTTTGAAACCATATACAATTAGGTTTAATAATGTTTTTGAGTTCTATTATCATTTAAAGAGAAAGTTGAGTTTGTTGTAGAAATTAGTTAATGGATGGACCTCTATCTATCAAGTATTTTTTTCTATGAATAAATTAATTGCATAAATTTAGGGAAGGGATCTCAAAACAAAAAAATTGTTATCCTAATATCGTATGTTTTGTTGAACTGAAGATATTTTAAATCATTATAGATTGATGGATTTGAGGCCCCAAATTTTACACTTGTTTTTTATTGATGAACTCAATCAATCCCTATAAATATTTACATTTTTTCTTAAAATTATATGTCTCTAATTTCCACCAATGTTCTCCTAATCGAGATCATAATTCAGTGGTGACTTTTTCATTTCCCTTTCCCCCTTATGAAGACTAAATTTTATTAACTCAATTTCCTATGTAGGTTTTCCACAAAGGTATTTTTCTATTTTTACCATTTTATTTTTGAAGAAAAATTTCAAATTTGTTGGATGAAATTTATTGAAGGAAGGGAGAATGTAACACCCTAAGATTTCATAGTACGTTATATCTTCAATGTAATTCAATAACTTGTGCTACATGCAACACCATGTTCGAGCGCACCACAACCTAGAAAATTAGCCATCAAAAAAGCGGTTATGAATAGTATTTACTGAATTTTGAATTTAATATACTACATATGATTTGAACATCCATATTTGGTGTTTCGTAGACATAATATAAGATAAAATTCAATTTTTTAGATAAAGGAAGTATTTTTCAGAAAATGCAATTTTACCTCCTTTTAATGACAACCCATTTTTAAATAAAATATTTGACACTTTTATATATTAAATTTCATAAAATAAACTTCTTTTTTAGAATCAGGACATAAATATTTAGTTTCGATAAATGTTTGGTGTTTTTCTGATAACTTTCATATTTTTATGAATTGTGAAAAATACTAAATTTTAATTGAAAACAACTTTTTTAATCATACTAATTTACAGTGTTAAATTATACATTTGAATGGTTTTGAAGTATCATTAAATTATATTTTTATCATTTATTATAATGTAGGCCGTTATAAGTAATTTCACATTTAAATTTGACATAAAAACATGTCAATTTTTTGATAGTTTTTACTTTTTAAAACCCCATTTTATTATTTTTGACAATGAGAATAAATTTTAAATTAAATAATGAATTTAAATGTTTGGAAGCTGAAAAAATAGTAATCATTTTTGAAATCAAAATATCAAAATTAGATTAGGGTGAATTTTTGGTATTTTTTTGAAAACCTTCAATTTTTGATGAATTTGGAAAAACACTGCGCTATTATTTAAAACCGACTTTTTATTTAAACAATTATTTATTTTATTTAAATTTATTTTAATTAAAAATAGATATATAATACCTATATAAGTTCAATGTAATTTTATGGAGTCAATTGATAATAAAATTAGATGTTTAAAATTTTATTGAACCTTTAAACGTCTTCTACCCACCTTCTAGGAACATTTGCAAATTTGTATAAAACATAATATTAGTTCATCTGTGAATTTAATTTCAAAAATCTGAAAGACACGGTTAAAATTAGAAAGTAAATTTTTTTTCAATAAGATGAAAATTGTTTTTGATTAATAATAACTATTAACTTTTATTTATCATAGTTAAAACTAAATAGGGTAATTTAAGGTAAAAATAATATTATAATTACCCTAACACATGTCCTAATTTTATTGGATAAATTTATTTCGACCGAAACCAACCATAGTAATAAAATAAGATCCTTTTGGTCCACTTTGGTTTATATTATGACATTTATTATTATTTTATTTAAAGAAGAGTTTAAAGTGTTAAATTCAATGTTTAATAACTAAACAATTTTTAATATAGGGTTTTACATAAGATAAATTCATCTATAAATATTAATTAGAAATATAAAACAATTTCCTACATAATGGTATTTTATTTATAAATTTTATAGATTAAATAATTAAATTTACTTATGACACAATGAGGATGTAGTAATTACATTTTCAATGAATGGTTAAAATAATTGATATTATAAATATAAAAATAAAAGTAATTTGAGGCTTTAGATGCCATTCCCAAATTTTCTAGATTAATATGACTTGATAGGGTTCATTCAATTAATTTTTTTTGAAGAAATCATTCTGTTAGGACTTTCACAAAAACCAAATACTAAATAGTATCAAAATTGATCTAAATGTGTTTTTAAAATAAATATTATATTATTAAATGATATAATAATCCTAAAAATATACGTTTCGGACAAAGGAATTATATAATAATAGATATTTCATTAATTAACCACTTGAGGTTTTTTTGGCATTTTATAGTGAGTTATTAACCATATTATATAAAAATACAATGAGACGTTGTAAATGTTAAACTATTTAACCAAGAGTTAAATATAAATGATAATGCTAACATGGTGGACTAAACTTTCCTAAAACATATTGGATGAGAGGTTTTCGACCCATAACAACCATAGCAATGAATTAAATCCATTTGGATCCATTAGAATCTAAAAATTATTTTATAATAAAATAATATTTCAAAATTTTCCTGAAGTTCCCCTCACCTCTCTTATAAAAGGGAATTTCCCCTTGTCTCAAAATCACACCTTCAAAGCCATTTGGCTCAACCAAACCCTTCCCAAATCTCCTAAAAACATCTCTCACTTCAACCTAGTGGCCTTAACTTGATCAGAAAGCCATCTTAAGGGGATTTGTTTCTTCCAATGGCCCGAAGGCCTTCATTTTTTATTTATTTTTGATAATCCACCTTTCAATGGGTGAGGTGGGAGCCTTACAAGGCCCGTAGGACTTATATTTATTCATTTCCCATAGGCTTGAAATATTACATACAACCCATACTAACTACTTGGAACTGCTCCTCCCCAGCATCTTCAACGTGAAATCACCTCTCCACCTTCGCATGGATATACGACTAGTCTTTCCCATGCATTCACAGTCTTGTCCCGATGGCAGGTGTCATACCCTCTCATTCTTGCAACCAGTTTAGCTTTTGCTATGGTGAAAGCTCCTTGCTCTTCTTCATTCTGATTCTTGTTCCTTGTAGTTTGTCTGGTTTGCATATGCACATTAAGGTGGCCCGAAGGCCTTGAGGTGGCCCGAATGCCTTACTGACCCGAAGGCCTGGGTGGCCCGAAGGCCTTAAAAGACTTAAGGACCAAATCGGTGGCCCGAAATCCCAAATGGTGGCATATTCTCGGCTACTATAGTGCCAAACAGTGCCTTCTACAGTTCCCGCTACAGTTCCTGCTACAGTTCTTCACAGTCATGCTACAATACTACTATAGTACCCTCAAAAATTATCCCCCACCTGGATTTGATCCCAGGTCTCTTGGATGCACTTAAGGAGTCCTCGCCAACTGGGCTGAGGCTCATGTGATAAGGGTATTTTTTTTCAAATAAAATGTAAACACCAAAAGAAGAGGTAATTATTTTATCACCTCTTTTAAAGTTCTTTTCTTCTTCCACTATCTCATTCTTTGTTATTTCTATACCAAAATAATAATTCCAGTACCATCTGCATAATCTGATGTTATTATAAATATGGTATAACCATATTCATTACTCAATCTATCATATTAATGATAAAGTCCCTATGCATGTGTACGTAAGACTTAACGTCTCTACGACGTGGTGTAATTTGTTATTCAACACTATGTTATTTGGATATATATAATGATGAATAATATGTACAATATAATGAAAATAAAATGATAATGTTTCTTTATAATTAATATACCTTCCAATTACAAACCTTTTAATAATTATGGAATTGATATCATCACTCATGTGTATGTACAACGTACCTTCTCCACGACACGATGAGATTCATTTCCACATTCACCACCCAACGATGATTTTAAAATAGATATTATTAATAAGTATGAAATATTTGACATAATAATACTACTAGAAACATATATATATGTATGTATATATGTATTTACATTTATATCATTCACTTACTTCCAGTCAATATGATATGAAAATGGAAACATCGTTTATGCTTACGTACAGCCTACCGTCTCCATAAACAATGGTTTCCATTTCATATATCGATCAATTATACCTATTTATATTCTTAATATATGTGATATATAAATAAATTCTTATATGTTGGAAGAAATTAAATCATGATACATGTGATATGATAAAGAATAACACGTTAAAACACTTACGATAAAGAAAGCTATTATTACTCAAAATGTTAGTTTAACAAGAAAATAATTATTAAATAGGTACTATAATGATATAAATGAACCATTTATGTTATCATAAATATTAATACGATTTTGGTATAATTTAATAACATACTATGGTAATTATACAGGTGGTTAGACTTACCCTTAGCTAAAGGAAAATACAAGGTAAGTGTTAATTCCTCAATCTCATTATTATCCGAGATTGTTTATGTGTAAGCATTTTCTGTGAAATATTTATTATCCATATCTATGTTTCATAAAATAATTTTTCAAAATGATTATTTAAAGGTACTATTTAACTAAAACATCATTTTAAATATTTTAAATATTTATTATTATAAATCATTCTCATTAATGTCCATGTTTTCAAAATGCTTTTAAAGATTTATTTATATGGACATGAATGTTTTAAAATTGAAATTCTTTTAAAAATATTCAAAGTGTTATGGGAAACTTTGATTAAAAAATATCAATTAAATTTCATCCTTTATAAATTGTGTTACTTTTAAATGATTTCATGGAAAAGCTGTATTTCACTCAAAGAGTTTTTCTGATCATTTTTATCGATATCAACATCCTTTACTGGATATTATTCTTGATTGAGGTTGATTTACAATAATAAAATTATCCATATAGTATTGAATGAGTTATAATATTTTTTACTATGGATATGAAATTTTTATACCATTCATGGTTTATGGATAAAATATTGATATTTCGTATGCTAGTTTTAATACAAATGTTTATGTTATGTTTCTACAATTTTATATGAGTAATGTAGTGGAATTAGTAAGTGATGGGTAGAGCCTGCTATATATCCTCGATGCATTTCTAGGTCTCATGAAACAAATTTTCGTCTTGGGATAAGGCCTTGAAAAAAAAATAATTTTTAGTATTGGAACAAGGCCTTGATTACGTGGAAATGATGTTCAGAAATACGAATTCCCTCATTATGAAATTATTTATTACATTTTATTATTATACTATTAGAATATCTTTGTGCATGTTTATATAGTAATGTATGATTTATTTTTTCCATATTATGTACAAGTTTTTTTAAAGGGCAGTTTTTTTGTTACATGTTATTCCTTAAATATTTATAGCTTCTGCTAAATTATTTACCCTTACTGAGTATCTGATCTCACCCCTTTCTTATGTTTTAATTTCCAACAATTACAATAAGTGAATTATGATTGATATGATGGGTCAAACTATGGGAATAATATCATTCTAAAATAGTTATTTATGTTGTGTAGTGTGTTATAATGTTTAACATGACATTCATGTAAGTAATCTATTTTCCAAGACTACTAAATTGATTGGTCCTTCAAGAAATGATTCCTTGTAATCATGATAATTTATTAAAATAATGCACCAGCTCCAGGTTTCTAGGTTCGGGGCATTACAACCCCAAAATCTCAAGTTTGGATAACAATTGGGGAGGAAATCCATGTCCAAGTACCAATATCTAATCAGTCAAGAAATCCATGTATAGCACCAAAAAAATATCAGCCATTTAATAATTCTTAAATTCACAAGAATTATCCATATCATTCAATTATTAATACAATAATTAGTGGAACATTTCATAGGCCATTAGTTAACTAAAAAATTAACTAAGCACATAACCCATTAATTAATTCACAAATTAATTAACCAATAAACACAATTCTCAATCCATAACTTATTCTTTGTAATTAATTATCCATATCAAATCATAAATTTTCATAATTAATTCACACAATTAATTACCATTGATCTAAATCATGGCAGATAATGAATTCATTCAATTACTTATATTACATCGCCAAATATCATTTCATTATTAATTTTACACAATTAATTTTCTTCACAAAATCAATTTAACATTTCAATTAAAATATCTCAACCCGTAACCAATCTCCAAAAAAATTCTATTTGAGAAACCACCCTTCATTTATTTCGTGATTCAATTATCAATAAATCACCTAGCCAATGACATGTCAATTCCATATTACTAATTACACCAATTTATGAAATCAATTATCAAGGGAAGATATAAAATCCATAAAATCACATTCAATATCAATACCATGACTTTGGGAGTTTGATTAAGACCACCTACCTCGGTTTATTGATAGACGTTAGCCCAATAGAGATTCCAAAAATTTGAGCAGCACAACGTCATCAATAAAGCTCCAGATCTAAATCACTAAACCTAAATTAATATCAAAGGAATCATGATCTTTCAAATCTAGATCTAGATCCAAAATACTAGATCTATATCTCAAAATATATTATTAGAACCATGGAAAAATGAGATATTACATGAAATGATCAAGGAAAGATAAAGGAATGGATGAGAGAAGCAATAGGAAGAATTACACTTTCCAATAAAAGAGAATATCTTAAATTTGGGCATCCAATCTCAAAGAACGATGACTGAATCACCTAGGAATCCTTCCAGAAGCCTCTCGGATCACCTGTACTTTTTCAATCCCAAGACATGGTCAAAATATGGGAGTCTTAGGGGTTTGAGTGGTTTTAAAAATAGATTTCTATATAATTGATCATGCATGCATGGTTTTCTAGGCAGGTTTGCACGGCTAGGGAAAACTTTGTGCCAACCGTGCTGACCTCTCTCCCCAGGTTTTCATGGTGGACACGGTTTAGTCGCACCGTTTTTCAAACTCTAAACAATCCTTGAAAAACCCAACTATATTTTATTCTTTCTTAAAAAATCACTGAAACGCTCCCCAAGCCACTACTCCAAAACAAACGTACTTAAAAACATCCAAATGTGCATGAAAACGTGCCCAATATGACATAAAAAAGGTCAGGATCTTACAACTAAAAACATGGATATACCATCAATAATAACAAAATATATAGGTAATAAAATCATTAAAACAAAGGTAAATATATAATTAATTGAAATTCATGGAGATGTTCCATAAAATAGAGATGAATACCTTAATACTTAATCCAAATTTTCCACATTAAAACCCAACCACTTGTTTTGAGTTGGCTAAATACACACAAAACTAAAATACAATGAAATTTCACAAACCACACATCAACAATCCTATGATTTTTCAAATCAAATGTTAGGGTTTAACAATTACATAAAAATTTAAAAAAAAGGATAAACAAGGGGAAGATTAGAAATCTTAATGAAAATGATCTTACGTGATGATGAATCAGAAATAATTTGAGGTAAATCTTCAAAGATATAGAGGAGAGAAGCTCCAATGCATGGGATGAGGTATAAACATGAATTTAGGGAGAAAATAGGATAATATAAGATAATTATGATAGGGGAAAAATTTAAAACCCATTTTACGTACCTAGATGCACCAAAAGTGTTGGTTGTATGATTAAAATAACTTTTCGCAAACTTTTTGGGAACCATTATCACCCCAAAAATAGGACGCATGATTTCTAGAGAATTCAGAATGGTTGGACAAGTTGTACTAAAACTATGAAAAATTATATTATCCCTAAAGCATCACCCACTCATGGTGAGCCATATGGTTTGACAACCCATGTGGTAACTATGTTCTAGGGCTTTTTACCTTAATGACCAAGGTTTTCAAAAGTAAACACTCAAAAAATCCCATAATGATTAAAGAAATATATAAAACTTGAAATAATATATATGAATGACCTGAAGGTGTCATACATAGTTATAAAAATTAATGCTACAATATAAGGGAGGGGTGTTGATTTCCTTGATTATCCATAAGGTGAATAGAATCTTTCCTGAATATACATTTTTTTGGTCTTCTAAATTAATTATTGTTAGATGGTCTAATAATGAGTTGTGATATACAATATTAATTTTTTCAAAATATTAATCATTTCTTGTATTACATATATTTGATAAAATTTTAAAAAATAAATATGATAATATTACAAAATTTATGAATAATATTATTATAATTAAATATGAAACTTGTAACACCCACGGTTTGAGTAGTGTCCTTATACTCTTACTGTTTTTAAATATCTTTTCTGGGTTTTAGTTGGGTTTGGTTGATATGGTATGGTTCTCAGATATTTTTGGAGTGGTGGACCTTTTCTTGTCACACCACAACCAATAAAATGACCATGGGATATCATGGTGAATTTTGAGTTCTCTTATATAACATGGGAATGGAAAAAATGGATAAGGGAGTCCATTAACATGGGTATGGAGATCTAGGATTTTTTTCTGTTGGAAACATTGAGAGATCCTCAATACATTTTATCCTAAGGCATAAAAACCCTAAAAATCCAATTCCCTATTCCCCTGGGTGTGTTGTCTAGCCATGTCACACCTCCCCTGTATTTCCAATATAGAGAAACCACACATGTTTTCAGCTGTACTGATGCATTGGGTCTGTAAATCCTATTTTTGAAATAGCTTAATATTATTTCTATCTTGGTGAAAAATAATGGTATTTTCTATAATATTTACAGGGGGTAGATTTAATTCATTTTTTGACTCAATATCACCTATTATAAAATGTCCCTTCTTTATAACATCCCATGTTTTGGGATGGGTCGGAACTTCTTATGAAGTTTGAATTTTTCTCTATTGGTGGATGAGTCAATTTGTGAACCAGAAATTGGAATGAGGTTTCAGGAGGTTAAATACCCAAATAGAGTACTTTTGGGCATGTTCTATGAATCAGTGGATATACTTGGTGTCTTAAGAATGTATCATAGGAGGAACTGGTATCATGGGATACTAAAATCGTATGTAGAGGCCATTTATGCTATAAATGATATTTACTTCATAAAAAGGGGGAAATTGGCCAACAAATTTATAGTGAAATTCATTGAATTACACTGTATAATACCCTAGTCACACATTCTACCCATGAAACATACATTAGAAAACTTTTTCTTTGGCCATAAATTATCCAATTATGTTTTTAATGGGATAGACCCTCTTCCACCTAAAAAAGAAAAGAACATGTTCTCACATAGCCATGGGAGGTCTTTTCTCCCTCTCTTCAAGGTTTTGATGAATCTCCTCAACTTGAACACCATTTTTATTAATGTCAGTCATGTTGGATCACCATTAGTAATCCTATGAGTCCTCTTAGTTCTTTTTTACCTTTTCTCACACCGTATTGGATTACATTTCGATTTCTACTCATATGGACTATTTCTAGGGAATTTTTTTATTCATCTAATTTCTCTCATTTAAATTCCAATCAAAGGATTATACCAGATGAGTAGAGAATCCTATGAATGAGTTAGGTGGTCTATGAATTTTCTAATTGGTGTCATCATTTTATAAAAACTTCCTCTTTTATGGTGTGTCAAAGAATCCATGTATCAGTCCGTAAATGTGTAACCCTTAAATATAATCACATAGACTATGATTCGAAGCCATTATGTGATCTTTGACACTGTTAAAGGCTGATAACTATGTGCACAACACCCATTGGGTGGGTTGATTATATTCCTTAGATGTTAATGTGTGCAATTATCCAAAACACCACAATGTATGTTTGGCCTAACTTTTAAAACAAAAAAAATTAAATGATATGGAATAAATTGATTGAATTACTCTAAAAATAAATCTATACAAGGACAATTTTATATTATGAAGTATTCCCTTGGAATAAAAAGGGTTTAGAATGAGATGTACAACCCACATACATAAATTTCCTATAATTCTATACTGATTTTGTAACAAAAAAACAATCTAAGGTGTGTTTTCTTAATTATTTAAATGTATGAATTGATAAAATTTATAAATAAGAGGTTTTATAGACACACCCACTTAGAACTTATTAATTAGGATTAAAGTGAATATTGAATGACATTAAATGAGTTATAATGATTTTTTAAATAGAATTTCTATTCACATGGACATTATTACTTTGTTAAGTGATTAGATGAATTAAATAAATCACGATGAACATTTAGAAAACATGTATATGTGAATTGAGTAATTATTAATTTTATAAATTACTTGTTATTTATCATGGATTTTACCATAGAATATGTTTATTTATTAAATGTAGTGATCTTACTTATTTTTTATACCTTGAGTGATATTTTGACTCTTGGTGAAAACTTCCATGGATAGGCTCATTGGTTAAATGGTGTTATGTGATTCCTTTAAAGACATTCGGATTACTATAATAGAATTACATTGATGAGATCTAGGTCATTTGAATTATGATACACCTTTAGCAGATCTTGTATTCCATATATGGAATACCTCATATTAGATCATAAGTTTTATGAGATGATATACACCTTCAATGATATGTGGACACAATATAAAAACTACCATGGATATGATCAGATGTTAAATGGGATTATAATATGCCTTGATTGATACCTAGACTCTTGGTATGGACTTCCATGGATGGTATCATAGGTTATATAAGATTATAGAATTCTATTAATGATACCTGAATTAAGATATAGAATTCCTTGGATGATCCTAGAGGATTAATGAAATAATATAATGGTTGATTGTCATTTGGATTACCGTGATGTTGGACTGTATATGTCATATAACTTGTAAAACATATATGGTCTTCTTGATAAACATGGATTCCTAGGATTATATCCCGGGGTCCTATGATTATATTATCACCATTATATTTTATTCTTTTCATATAAATATTTACTTTCATTACATCAACCTAATGATCATATAATGTCTGACATTGTCCGAAGTAGTTATTGTTAGCCAGGTGTCCACTGAGGATCCCAAAAAGACTCATTATCATTAAATCATTCGCTTCCTTATTATAACTACAAAATTATATATCTAATATAAAATGACTTGATTTCATTAAACATCATTGGTGGTGGCCGATTGAGTTTATCTCACACCCAATTCAGGGAGCCATTGGGTACCAAACATATTACATATATACAAGTTGGGAATAGGGAAAGGGAAAATAATTATATGATTGATTACTATTAGGATGTGATCTTGGTAGCAGATGGTGGAGCCAGTTATTAGGATTCCAATGGGATAGTGTTGGGTCCTTGTCTTCTTATTATACATTTAGGGTCATTCTTCTTGCTACCATGTCTACCTATTTCATTTTTATAAACATGAAATCATTTCAATATGATTCTGATTTATTTTTCTTATTTCATTATAACATTTGGATGATTTAATTTTTCTACTTTGTGTTCTTACTTATATCAATGATAACTTATTTATATATATACTACTATTAAACTCTTATTATGTGGTTATAATATCACTTCCATACCATTATTAGACCCTTGTAGACAATTAATTGTCTTTGGAATATGTGGAGGTGTTCACGAGGAGTGGTGGTACTCAAATTTGGGTGATTATCAGTGAACTAGAATAATAACATTACAAATTATATTAGAGCCTCATTCCCCTTTGTCTTTCTATTTGAGTTAGATTATATGAGACTAGGAATTTCATATAACATGTAAGATAGATTATTTTTATGTCCATCCAACCCACACATGGTGTAAAAATAATGTTTACAAAGATGGAATTGTATATATTGTTGTTATTATAGATAATTATTATTTCACCTTGAGATATTGATGTACCTTTCGACCAATTACTGATTTATTAGTTTTACATTATTTAACTGTTGACTCATTATTGAAAGTAACTATTATTCATGAATCATTTAGGAACATGAGGATTTGAATTTTAGGCATATTCTATTCAATATTTATTTTAGTACTAGCATTGTCCATTGCATATAATCCGTGATTGGAATGTTATGCTTAAACTATTATAACATTTCATTCTAGTATAGTTATAAATAAAATAGGTTATTAATGTCTCTAAATCAACACAAATTGTTTTTTCCCACAAAGCATTATGGTGGTAATTTATGTAACCAATTATGATATGTTTAAGCCATGGAAATATTGTTACCAAGGATGAATCCTTAACTGTTTTCAGTTAAATGGTTTCCAATTGTAATTTATAAATCTCAAAATTTTATAAGTTAAGAATAGTGAACCATCTAATCTAGCCATCCTATTTTACCTATTACATTCTGATACTAGATGCATGGTCTAGTTATAGTTTATAAAGTGACAATTATATATTATAATGGGGTTTAGCATTATAATTTGGTAATAGTGAAACAAAAAACTATATCATTGTATAATTTTTTTTTAAAATTTCACTCATAAAATGATTTGGTTGCTTATGGATATTATACTACACTCAATCCGTGTAGTTCAGTCATGGTGTATGATGGTTATGAGATAAAATATACTCAACCTAAGATGGATAGTCCTAAATTGATATGATTATATGATAAACCTATTAAGAGTTAAAATAAACAATAATGAATAAATTAGTATTGAGATTCCCTTAAATGGACCCAGTTTGTAAGGACATGACCTTTTTTGGTCTCCTTTATCATTATATTCCTTGGTGCCGAACCCCATGAGGGTATGCTTGTGATGATTTTGGGATGGTTATCTAATGTTTCAACCTCCACTTATATGAGATAAATAAAAATGTATGTTGGAATATTACTAAACCTATTTACTCCAATAGATAAAATATTGGCTATTTTTTTAGATTTATCAAATTGAGAGTTTAGTTATTCAAAATACTAATTAAAACCAAGATAGTTTTCTCCTCTGTAGATTTCAATTGAACTTTTCTTTAACTAAGACCCATTATGAAAACCATAGGATAAATAAATGATTGTTAAAATGTAAATTATGAGATATGATCCCAAATGTTTCATGGAATTAGCTAAATTAAGTGCTTAATACATATTCCCAAATAAAAGGTACATTATATCCATAATAGGTATACGATTTTTTAAATATTTGTATAAATGAGAATAGACAAAATGAATTAATATTATAAAATTTGTATTTTTTAATATCCTTGAACCTCATGTAAGGGTTATTTTTATATTTTTCATTGAGGTTTTCCATGAACAAGGATGTGAGCATTGCCATGGAACATGAATGACTTCTCCTTAGAATTTTGTTGAATCCAAACGATGGATGGTAGATCCTGATGACCTTTTCTAGTAGGAATATATTTTGGAAATATGATGAATTATACTAAAAGGATGGGTTTTCCCATTATGTTAAAACCCAAGAAATAATAAGTCGGTTGACTTTTGAACTGAACTAGTGGGAACACTATGTGTCATTCTATGATTGGTTGAGTCAGGTATTACTCTTATCTAATGAAATAACAACCCTATGAGAAGGGTGGTCATTGAGTATTTTGATCTTAAATGGGTTATAAAACATAAACATACCCAATGTGGGTGGTAAACATATATGTAGAACATCAGAGAGAATCCAGGTATGATCCAAGGATTAACCATTTCATCTTGATGCATTTTGGAACGACAACCTAAATAATTGTTTAATTTAAAGGATGTTTCCATGTGATGTGGGTAATTTGAAATGAACTGGGTGAATTTATAGAGTTGACTTGTAGTTAGATCATGGAATTTATGGTAAAGAGACATGATGTCCGGAGTTGTTCAAGGAAAATAAATATCATTTTGATGTGAATGTGGATAGAATATTTCTATACAATCCCATCAATGGAATCCACAATGTAACATCTTAGTGTATTCCTAGTTCTGTGATAATCATGACCATTACAATGAAATCATCATAAGTACATTGGGAGAGACTCATTTATATACTAATATAAGGGAATTCAATTAAAATAAAACATCATTTAGGGTTTATTAAGTCACTCCATGGGAGTGCACTTGAGGAGTGAAATATGATAAGACATAAGGTGGGGAGTACACCCTTTTTATGTCTAGGTTGGTAATCCTAATTTTAAATTAATTTTTAGCTAATTTTCTGAGAACTATTCATGAGATTCTAGAATGGGTTATGTTGAAGATTACATTAGCACTGAGGAATGAAATCATTATTATCCATTCTTTTTGATATTTCCATATATGGACATAGCATAATATGTGGTAATTAGAAAATTTTAATTTCATTTCTATGATGATATGAAAGATACTGTGGTGAAGATAACGATTTCAATGACTGATGGGAGACCCAAATGTGATGAAGGATCATTGGATTTTAAGATTAGTTGTTGAAAAATAATTTGGATCTATATTCCATTGAATAAATGATGTCATGAAAATATGGATTTATTTTAAAATTAAAGGTGTTGGCTCAAGGGATTATGGGTAATATATCGGTTGTTTTATGCTTGAGAATAGTCATGGACCTAAGTCTCCATTTAGGTGTTTCCTATCCCATGTGACTCTTGGATTATCGAGTAGGGATGACTTGAACATATTCAAGAACAAATTCTAATTTTTTAGAACGACCACTCTGTGAGATACCACATTCTAGTTTATTAAATGTTTCTAATATTTGTATGTCTCTTCTATGTACTGACATCACACCTATAAACACTTGAGTATGAGTTAAATTAGATGATATCTTTGGACTCCAGTAGTTATGTGCTAATTCTACCAAATTGTATAGTTGATCAGATTGATAAGATCGATGATAAAACATATCATTCATGTTGTAGGTTGATATGGAAGCGGTGTAAAGGTCATCCATGACTTTTCATGGAAAAGAAGAATCTACAAGGCTGTGTTGGGATGATTAGAATTCAACTGTTCTAACCACATTGATGAATGTAGGTGAGGTAATCTTTTATAATCATGTTTTTATATTTGGTAACCATGTTTGGAGAATCATAGGATGGTAATGATGTGTTTTGATAGAAAATTATGATGGTGGATGTATTGTGATACAGAATTGTTCGTTGTAGGATATGACTTATGGTGGAAAAATCCATTGGTGAATTGATAAAAATAGATGAAAATGTGATGTTGTCTCAGGTTAAATGGTCTTAGATAAGCGACGACATAATGTTTCATTATTTGTTACATGTGTTGTCTCAATTTTTATCTTCTTCATCATTGTATATTTAAAGTGATGCTTGGAGGCACATTTAGTGTTTGAAAATGAAATATGTCCATTTTGATGAGAAACCCCTGACCTAGGTAGGTCAGGTAGTTCAGCCTTATAACCCCCACGTCCTCTTGGGGTTGTAAATTTATAATATGGGGAGGTTGTAACATCCCTTGTTTTTTTGATGGGTTGGAACATGTAAAGGAGGTTTAATTTTACTATGATGTTTGATGGGACATTTTTTGGAATAGAAATTGAAAAGAGGCACTATGTGATTGAACATACAAACAATGTGTTTTTATGTTTTATAAGAACTGTTGGACATCGCTAAGGGTCTAGGAAAGTACTAGAGTTTGAAAAGAAAGTGTGGCCAACTAAAAATGGATATAGAGACCATTTATGCCATAATGATCATCAACATTGTAAAAAAGGGGAAAACATGACAATAAATTTAATGTGTAAACCCATTAATTATATCGTTAAATTACCTTTTATAGAATACCACCTATGAAACATTTGTAATAAAACATATTCTTCCATTGTAAAATCACCGGTTTTTTTGTTTTGTTTTTAAAGGGGCTCATCCCTCTTCCTCACAAAATTACAAAGAACAGTAGCACGACCAGTCGTACGAGCTCTTGTATCCCTATTTTATAGGTTGTGATGGATATCCTCCATCTGATCTCTATTTCAAATGTCTTTAGTCATTTTGGATAACCCTCAATATTTCAAAAAGAGTTCTTAATTATTTTCTCTATTTCTATCACCATGTTGGATTCTATTTCCATGTGAGATAATATTCCATATTGTTTTGGGAATTTTTTTATACTTATAACTTCTCACCATCTGTGCTAAAAGAATGTATGATATTAGTTGAGTAGAGAATCCATAGAATGAGGTAGTTTGTCTATGTATTTTCTCTTATGTTTCATCATCTTATAAACGTTTTCACTCTACATCATGCCAGATTCTCCATGTGTTTATCCCTAATTGTGTAACCCTTAATTTTAATCACCTCTTTTACAATTTAGAGACTTTATTATCCCTTTGAAACTATTATAGGATTAGACCTAAGTGTGGACCACCCATTAGTGTGTCTATTATATTCCCTTGATAGAGAATTTTTGTAATTTAAAAAAACAATATTAACTCTGTTTTTACATACTAATCCCTTTTAAAATTATAAATTATTAACTTGGAATTTTTTTTAATTAGATGTATAACCCATATACATAAATTTTCTTATAAGACTACGTTACCTCTGTAATGAAACACCCATCTAAGGTGTGGTAGGTTAATTATTTAGTAAGAATCACTTGATGAACACTATAAATGAAATGTTTTAAAAACACACACACACTTTTCCTTTCATAATAATGATTAAATTGATTACTAAAATAAGATAAATGAGTTATTGGATGAATTAAATGAATCATGATGAACAATTAAATGACATTTATACTTTCATAATCCCTTTTAATAAACTAAAAATGAAAAGATTAAAAGTTTTTTAGTGATGTTTTTTGAGTTGGAATGGATTTTCCCATGGCCTATGCTTAATTTTTGAATGTAGTGAGCCTGGTTATTTTTCTTATTCCATGATAAATACTTACACACCTAATGAAAACTACCATGGATGGGTTCATTGGCTAAATGATGTTATATTAAGCCATGGGAGACACTTGGATTCATGAAATGGAATGCCTTGTATGGGTTTTAGGTTGATTGAATTATGATAGGCCTTAAATTACATAAACATTCCTTATATAGAATTTCTCATAATGGATCATAGGTTGCATGATATGATATACTGCATGAGAGATACCTAGAATCCAAATGCAGGCTTCCATGTAAGGACTTAGAGGATAAATGCGATTATAGTATGCCATTATTGATACTTAGACTCATGATATGGAATATCATGGATGTGATCATATTTTAAATGGTATTATATATTAACAGGATAGATACCCAGATTATAATACGAAATTACCTATATGGTCTCAGTGGTTTAATGAAATTATGTTTTTCTTGATTCTTATCTGGATTTCCATGATGCATGACTGTAAATGTCATGTAAGTTATAAACCTTATATGGTCTTCTTGATATATAGAGATGCTTGGGATTATATCCATGGTTATAAAGACCACATTACCACTAATATATCTTATTCCTATCATATATTAATTTATTATCCTTAAATTATCCTTGAGGTCAGATATAGTATAGATTAGGTTGAAATAAGTATTGCTATCCAGGTGTATATTGTGGAACCCAAGCCTATTAGTTGTCATTTATTTATTAACTACCCTATTATACACACACATTTCTCTATTTTTTTAAAGAAAAACTGTATTACATTTGATTTCATTGGTGGTGGCCTATTGAGTTTATCTCAAACCATAATTGGGTCATCATTGGGTACCTGAACATAATACTTATATATAGGTTAGGATCAGGTAAACCACCTAGTTTTAGATAATTTATTTCTATTAGGATGTGATCTTGGTGGTAGATGATTGAGGCAGTACTCAGGATTCCAATGGGATAGTTTGGGTTCATTTTCCTTCTGTTATACATGTATAAAGTTCCTTCTTGGTTCCATGTATGCCTATTTAATCTATATAGGCATGACATAATTTGTATATGAATTTGATTTATTTTTTATGTATTATTAGCATATTGGGATGATTTACTTTCACTACATTGTAATATTACTACTTATGTAGTTTTCATATATATATATATATACAACTTTTCTGCTCTAATTATGAGGGTATTGTCTCTCTACCATACCATCATTATACCCTTTCTACATGGTGGTAGCCTATGGCATATGGGGAGGTATCCTTGAGTCCATGTGGTGCTTAGTTTCATGTACTTATCATTGAACCATACATAGGTCATCACATTATTTCTTTTCTAGGTAGATTCAGATCTTTCATTTTATGGTGATCTCAGGGATTCCTTCCGGCTGGCTGGTTTTGGTGTTTCTAGAGTCTAATAGTTTGTGATGTAGTGTTTCCTTCACTCTTAGTTGGTGTGGTGGTATTGATCGTAATAGGTATGTGGATTCACTTCCACTTTAATACTTTCGAAAATGGGGGTTTGGTATTCTCAAAATCATTCATATGTTATTCAAGGAAACTCTTCGATAAATATATCATGAATATGAATGTTGACGAATGATTTTAAAATGATATTCTTTGATATATATATAAAAAGTTGTTTTCTAAAAATCATTATTAAGAATATGTTCTCCATGACTGATTAAATTGATTTCTTACATTACTTTGTATCCTTTTTTATATTTTATGGATAATATTTGGAAGTACCACTATCAAATAATAGAGAACATAGGATGAATCATGGTTGGATGGGCCACAATATGATCGGGTCACCAAGTGACAAATTTTTGACAATGAAAATCACAACGCATGAGTATATAGATTTATATGGAATTAATTTGTGTGTGTGTGAACATTATATGGTTAAACTATCTTTTAAGGAATGATTACATGCTTTGATTTATTTATTTTATATGGAGCTCATTTATAGGCTTATATAAAATGGTTAACTGCTTCTTATCTATTTTTTTGTAAAATGTGCTAACTTGTTATTTTCTTGGTGGAATGTGTCGGGATGCCTCTAGAGATTAACCAATAAGTTTTATAGTCTCCCCATACCTGGGAACTTAGTTCATGTACATATTTCATTTTATAGGATATAGGTATGAGGCATGTTTCTTACTTCACTAGTGATTCCTATTGATATTTATGTTTTGGTTGGTTGAGATGGAGATTGAAATTATTAATTTCATAGTAGGAATTAGTGATACCATGTAGATAGATACGTTATTAATTTTGAGTCTTGTTTATTTATTTATTTATAAATTCATCCACAGTTATTATAATATTTTTAATTTACTAAGTAGTTTATTGAGATGTATGTTTTATTTATCATGTATCATAGAGTTGGGTTTTTTGTTCTCATTTTGTATGATATATTATATTATTTTAGAATTTTAATTAATTCCAGAATGTCTCAGAAAGACCTTGGAATTTATATTTATCCATTGGTGTCTTGGGGACTTCACTTAAGGGTAGTATCACCTCACAACCAACCCAAGCCAATGTGTTGGAAGGGGATGATACAAATGGTGTATGTATTTATTGGTCCATCATCTTGGAATGGTATCAGTATTGGATTTTACTACATCACTGAATTGTTAAAAGGAGATATGAATTCTGTAACCTGATATCTATAAAACAAAATGACCTAGATAACCTTTTACGATGAACTTCAACATATCTAGGCATTCCAAATATAACAATTTTCTTAAATGACTTATAGATATGTCGTAAACTCACCATCATGGGTTTAGCTATTGATAGATAGGTATCATGCGTTAGTAAAGGTACTTCCCACTAGGATTACATTTCCACATGATTAATTTATTTTGGAGATACAATAATGTGATTGTTTTTTTGATTCATGAAAAGATAAAAAAAGTTCTAAATTGTTAACTTCTTAAAAGGTTATTTAGAATAAATATTCCTCTTATTAAGTGAATGTGAAACAAAAAAGAGGGTGTATCTAATAGCATGGTTTATCCCTATATAAGAGTGAACCGAGATTTGGTTTCGAGTATCATTCATTCCTTTCAGAATGTTGATGAGGGACCTTGAGATGAGGAACCTCATCAAGTGAATTACTCGGAATGTTTTCTAAAGTATAACCAAACTATGTTTTGTGGTGATTATAGACCTGATAAAGAATAGGCGTTGTTGATTAGGATGGATATTGATTTTGAATTCTTGGGAAATCCAAAAGAAATAAGGTCCAGGATAAAGAAATATTCTTAGAGAACTGGTTCAAGTATGGTGGGACATAGTTGTTAAATCAATGTAGAATCAAGACCTTTGTTTGAAAGGATTTTTGGAACTATTTAATAAAAAACTAATTCCAAACTCATTCCCAATATCAAGGAAGAAAAACTTATTTCAACCAGACTAAAGAAGTATATAATTGACTGAATGTGATTAAAATTTAACACACAATATTATCTTTTCACCTGAGGTAGCTGGTAGCAAGATGATGGAATCTTGAATCATTGTAGTGGGTTTCTGACCCGAGGTTTTCTCAATAGTAAAAATGTTTGGTATTAAATATTTTATTGAAATTGTTTAAAATGCACTAGTTAGAGAGAGATATCTTACATTAAATCTAAGTGGAGGTGATTCATTTTTTATTTGAGTGTTTGTGGGAACATTAGCATGGGAAATAAATTCAATATAGAGTAATAGTCCTGGGGTAAGAAGGTAAAAAAATCTACCATATCAGTATATTATCCAACATATTGAATTAATAAACCAATATTTTTCTGTGTTGACCTATTTTAAACATGAGGAAGGAATACACTACACCCCAGAGTAATTTCAATTACAATGGTAAGAAATGGAAACCCAATATGTCCTTTCATAAACATTGGAAATCAACTACTACAACTAAATTGATAGAACCTCGAGGTTTTCATGCTCAAATGGAACAACCCTAGCAGATTAGTTCTGAACCACAGACTTGGGTCAACTAGGATACCTCATGGTACACTTCAGTTTTATAGTATATACATCAATTGAGAAGCATTATCTATCCCAGAATAGTTAATCAACATATATACAAAAAATAAAAAACTATCTTGACCAAGATAACAGGTCCCTCAACAGTTCCAGTTACCATTATTTTGAACTCAAATTTTATGCATGGATTTTTTGAAAATAGTGGGTCACATTCTTTTCCTATTTCTCATATGGTCATACAAATGAGATTACACATAGAAATGATGAATCATATCATGAGTATCAAGAAACATCTCAAAAAACGAGAGTGTATGGGATTCAAGTGGAAAACATGTTTTATTTATGTTAGCACATTGTATTTCTATTTGATTTTATGGTCCTAGATATGGATATTTTTTATATAATATTTTTAATGGACTAACTTGTGTAATTGAAATAACATATTGATATATTTTCCCGAAAAGTAACATTCACATCCACATATGGATCTCTTTATATATTCAAGGGTAATGGGATATAAATGTTGGTTGAGTGGGGAATTCAGTGTCATTAGGCATATCCATGATAGGCTTGTTAATGAAAATGATCCTAGGATCTATATATGAAACATGAAATAAGACTATCCTTTCCATAGTAGAAGGATACTCTAATTTATTTTTGAATAATTTCTATGGGTTACCGGCCACGCGGGATGTCAAATTTTCAATCAATAAACTCTCAAAAAAAAGAGTGACTTCACCCATATCTTATTGAATGGTTCTAACATAGTTATAGGAATTAAAGGTCCATGTAAAAGACTTAGAGAGTATAGGATTCAATAAAACAGGTACATTTCCTTGGTTTGAACCATTTTCATTCATAAAGAAGACATATAGTTCAATCCTTTTATGTAATTATTAACATAAATTAAATCAAGATACAATTAAAAATTTGTATCCACTTCCATAAATCAAGGATCTATTTGATCAATTAAAGGAATTCGATCAATTCACTATTAATGGAAAATTATTTTTATATCATGAGATTAAAGTTATGAAAGAGGATAATCCAAAGAAACCAGTCTCGAGATGATACATCCATTATGAATATATCTTCATGTGTTTTGGTTTAAAGAATTAACTTAATGTCTTCATAGACTTGATGAACCATATATTCTATAAGAAACACGATTCTTTTGTAGTGGAATTTATTAAAAATATTTATTTTTAACCTCAAAGTAGAAATGATCATGAGGATAACTTAGAAATCATGTTAATAACATTTCATGATAACCTCTTGTATGTTTTTTTCTAACTATAAATTAAATATACATGTAGATCATTTCCTTTGGAATGTAATTTCTATAGAGGGTATGATTTTATATCTATCAAAGATAGATTCATTCATCTCTTAGAAGTTACCCAATAATGTTTGTAATATATATATATATCCATCTTGGATTAGTATGATATTATTGATGATTTGTACCAGATTTATTGAGACTTTCTTCCACTATAATTTCTTTGAAATGAAATGATTTTTCATTCACATAGACTGATGAATGTTTTAAATTATTTCTTGAGCATAAATCTAATATCACTTCAACACCCATTTTCATATTTTTAAAACCATTTCATCTATATCTGTTCTATTGTGATTAATCTAGAATAAGTATTGAATGTTTTCACATAAAAGGGGATCTTATTGTGTGTCTTAGTTTAGGGTAACTATGAATGATTCAGAAGAATTATCATATACATGAAAACAAATTATCTGTATGTTTACATTTCTCAAAACAACTACAACCACATTCTCTATGGAGAAATGTTCATAGTCTATACTAATCATAAGAGTTTGAAATATATCTTCTCATAGTGAGACTTGAATTTGAGTAAATGAAGATTTATAGAGTATATCCAAATGTTTGAATTGGTATTAGTGTACACATATGGAAAATGGAATTTTATAGTTGATGATTTCATTTGAAATTCATAAAATGACGTTTTCTGGGAAGCTCATGACTAGTTGAATTTTATGAGCATCATTATTGACTTGCATATCGATTGTGACACACATGATAAGCATGTAATTTTCTTCAAATATAATCATGTTCCTGAATTAGTGTAATTTTTAAAAGAATATTAAATATCATATCCAAATTTCATCACCCTTAGGTAAAACTATAATTTTAGGGAGACTATTGATGACTAGATAAAAGATGGAAACACTTTTTTACTCATTTAAGACCAGATTATATCCCCAAAGTTTTTTAGTAACAACTTCATTTAGTGGTTGACCATTAAAAATAGTCTATTCATTCTAGTATTCAAAAAATCTACAAGCTGATGAAGTCTCGTTTTTTATATCTAGGTATGAAATGAAAGATTTCATATTACATTATGAAATATCTATCTTTTCATTAGTTAATTTTCAAATATCCATAGAGGGTGGTATAGTTTAGTTTATTCCTATACCTATATGGAAGTGGAATAGATTTCCATGGATTTTCTCATAAGTCTAACAAGGAAAATTTGGAATAATGATGTTATTTGGATGATTTTGGATTAACTCACCATGTTAGTACAGATCTTCCAAATTTCAGAATCTAGGATAGTAATGGATTTGGAAAAGATATATATTTGAGAAGTGGTCATGTTGAATGGAGTTATAGTTTTTATTATCTTTGATACAGGCCCTTGATTCACTTATTGATTCTTTTGACCATTATAGTAGAATCTAGAAACTTTGATTACCATGGGAATGACATATCATCCTCAAATGGATGGGTAGTTTGAACACACAATTCAGAAATTGGATGTTATGATTAAAGAATGATTCATTGACTTTATCCACTATTGGAAGACCATATGTTTCTAGTGGAGTTATACTACAATAAAAATCTCAATGAATTGATATATATGGCCTTGTTTGAGGCACTATATGGGTGACCGTATCATTATACAACTTGTTGTGTGGAAATATGAGATACATCACTTATTTGACGTATTATTGTCCATGGGAGAATAGAGATGATCCAAATGATTCAAAAATGAAGGGATATAGATCAAAGGAAACTAAACTTTTATCTATATGATCATTATAAACCATTTTCTTTCAATGCGATTGAACACGTCTTCTTAAGAGTTTCCTCGAGACATGGATATAGACACTTGGGGAAGAAAAAGGAGTTGAACCCATGGTATGTTAGACCATTTGAGTCTGTTGAATGGAATGGAACAACTATGTATCTGTTAGACATAATGCTTAGAATTAGTTCTATCCATAACCTCTTCAACGTTTCTCAACTGAGTAAGTATCAGCAGGATCCCAATAATATTATTAGTTAATACCATGTTACTCTTTAACCAGATGAAACAATTAACCATGAACCAGTTTGTATTATTTATATATAAGAGAACATCATATGTTGGAAAAAAATAGCCTCAGTATCAATACTAGGAGAGAAATTTAATATTCTAGAGGAAACATTGGAGATTGAGAAAAAATTGAGGAGTGGAATGTAATTTTCTAAGGCGTCATAAATATCTATCTTTCAAGGGATGGATTTCCCTACAGTGGTATAAGGACCTGACCTTAAAACATTACATAATCTTGAATTAAATGAATAATTCACATTGAGGATCTTTTCAGGTTTAGTGTTTTAGAGAATTAGGCCATATCATTTACATATCAACATGAAAATTACATGTTGACACTACTACTCAGTATCCATTTTTTTATAAAATAAAAACTCTTAAAGAGATACATGTATAGTTCCAAGTTTTAGACATCATGAATTTCCATGATCCCATCCTTGACCATATTCATATTTAAGTATTGTGGAAAACATTTAAAAAACTTGGAATGAGCATAAAAAAGCTTAGTAAAGGTTAAAAAATAAATAAAGGAAACATTAACCCATCAATAAATAAAAATCAATGAAACCATACTTTTCAACCATAACATACCTCCTAAAATCATAAGATTTATTAATAACACATAGAAATCATAAATAATAAGGGTAACTTGTGGCATCCATATCATACATTCATTATAGCTTTCAAAACTATGTATGGAGTTATATTGGAATACCCATCATAGTTTATTATCTAAATCTCTTAGGATAAACATTAACATTTACCTTCGACACATTTCCAAGTACATTAGAGAGCTATCTCGGGCTCACCCGCCCTAGGTTTATCATGGAAATACCCATATACATAAACAATTCCCAATAATCATAACATATTCATAACACATAAATCAAGAATAAAGGAAAGATAAAATTTTAAAATTTCAATCACAATATATCATTTCATGATATAGACATAATCAATGCTTTGTCAAACCATTTTCCAAACCATTTAAAACATTTAATATAGATATTTTTGAATTAAATTTTCTCATACCACATTGAATCTTTTAAAGGTATTAACATTTTAAAACATTAATTTCCATAATAATAAATCCTTAAAACCATTTTATAAAGATGGATATTAATGAGAAATATTTACAGGAATAAACTTTTAAAAACAATATTTAATTTAAGAATTTTTTAACCAAATGAGAGATGCTTGAATAAAAATAATTAAGGCGTAAAATTTAATTAGAAATTTATAATATCATGAGAATAAAGGTATTAATGATATAATATTCCAATGGAAAGTATATACACTATATAAAAGTGAATTGGTTCATAACAACAATGAATTCTCAATTGAATGTAAATTGAGACGAAATCCCTTATAAAGATGGTATCCTTATATCAAGGACAAATCAATTAGATAATTATGTGTGAAAAATATAAATACACCCAATATAAGAGGATATTAAGTGTAAAAAAATCATAGGTCATTCACATATATTCATAGCACGACATAATCAAGAATTATAAGTTTAACACAAATAATTGAAACTAGGTTAATAAGTCCTCTTACAGAAATTCGACAGCCTAACAACATCGCATTAAAATTAATAAAATGAGTTGATGAGAAAAAAAAGTATATAAAAACATGGACATAATATTTACATCACTAAGGATATATAAGAACATATCCCAAAAATTGAATAAGGAAAACCAAATACATGATATAAAAGAAATATTTGACTAAGAGAGTACATTAAAATGTTCCTTTACCTATTTGGTAACAAATGAAACATACACCCCATGAAGGAAGGATCATACAATGAAGATTTAAATAATAATAAATTAAATTATATTACACAAATAATACAATCATGGTCAGTACACACACCACACAAAAAGAAATAGTGGCAATATAGCAGGATTCTCATGGGAATAAAAAGTGAGATGAAAACCCCTTACCACGTTGTAACCAATCGAGTCATTTGAAAAAAATTTAATAAAAAAAAAATGAATAACACAATACCCTGAATATAAATATAATAATGGATATATATATAAAAATATATATAATTTCAGTACACAGTACCCCACATTTAATAAATATGTGGAAAATAATAGAATTCTCATGAATTTATAAGTGAGATAAGAAACCCCTTACATCGTATCCGACTTGACTCGTTAGTTCCATGTTGTTAATAAATAATGAACATAATTTAATTTCATACATGATTAAGAACATTTTTAATGTTTATTATTCTTTTTATATTACTTATTACATAGATATAACAAATAGTTAATTATTGGAGTTCATATTGGACATTTTGTCGATGTTTGGAACTTGAGAAAAAAGTGAACTTGTTATAATTTCAAATTGTCCATGTGGTCAAAATTATATTATATCCAAAATAATATTCATGATTTAGATATCATATATATCATATATATATATATATCCATTATATATGTCTTTATAATAGTACATAAAATTTGGAGATAAGAAATGAAATGCACCGTTCATGGAGATGGTAAGTCGTACGTACACATGAATACTACTTTCATTTATATTTCAAATTTAATAGAACTAAAAAATAATGATAAATAGGTATATTATAATTACATTATAATATAATATATAATTTAATTATCTCCAACCTTTATTTGTTACATGTATGGTATGAACGATTCATATCACTTTGTGGGGGCGGTAGTCCGCACTCCCTCAAATGAAATTATTGTATTTATCCACAATGAAAACCATAATGGTATTTTATATATAGAAAATAAAAAATAATATAAATAATATAAATATAATATGTATCCCATATAAATAAAGTTCCATTATAATGGCCACCATGAGAGGTGATGGGAGAAAATTGAACAATCATCATTTTGTGAGGTGGTAGTTTGTCGTCCACATAAACAGTATGTTCATCAAACATTAGATAAAGGGTTGTGTAAGTGTAGTTAGAATCCTTGTCAAAAAAAACCTATTATATTTATGATACATTTTTTGTTTTAAAATAATGGAATAAAAAGAGTTTATGGGATTGGAGAAGTAAAATAAAACAAAAGAACTTATGAGAAGACATTACTTTAAATAGGGTATATCCCTTTGGTTTGAACCACACTGTTTACTTAAAATTTTTTATGCCTATGAGAAGGATTCTAGGTGGGGTATATTAATGTATGGAGCTTAATTGGGTAGATTTTGTACGAAAAAAGGGGCTTGAGAAGTGTCGTGAATGGGTTATAAGCTAGGGCTTTTTGTAAGGGGGAGGAGTAGCACTTTAAGAATGTTTAAAAATATTATTTTATTATATTATTATTTTCGGTTTCTAAAGTTTAAAATCATATTAAAGTAAAATATAAGATGAATCATGTTAGAAATAAATTCATCCAATCATAATTTGATAGGTTTTGTATATTTGTTTATTCTTTATAATCTTATTTATTTAAATCATTCATTAATGAGGTAAACACTGAAGCAGTATTGTTTCATAAATAATATTATTTATTTGATGTCTAAAAATTATTATAAAAATACCATGATTTAGAAAATATTTTTATATTTAAAATTAATATTTATAGTCTAAGAGATGATATATATGACCCTATGAAAATATTTATTTACTAAAAGATATATGTTTATGTAATTTTTGTCTTTACTTTAAATTAATTAATATAAAGTGTTATTATCACTCTTAAGTGGATCCATGGGGTCCCAAAATCGGCCCAATTATGAAAACAGTCTAAAATATATTAACCAATAGGATTATAATACATTTTTGGGTAATTTTAAATTATTATAATAATATTTTGTTACCCTTATTTTTCAGATTTACCCTTTAAACATGATAAATAAAATTTTAACTGAAGTAAATATTCATATTATCTTAAAATAAAAGTTATCTATTTAAACAATTTGGTACTCCTGATTCCAAATATGGAATCCTTTTTTACAAATTAATAACACAAAATTGGTAGAAATTAATTTAAAATTAATTCCCGTTATCAGAACAAAATAGCGTGTTTTTAAGAAATAATAAATATCAAAACATTGACACTTATTTATGACCAATTTCAATGTGAAATTACATCCAATGAAAAAAATTAGATTAAAGGGTAAAAAAATAATATAATTAAAATTTAAAACCAATTAAAAATATAATCTAATCTTATAAATATATTAGATTAAAAGGATGTTTTGAATTAAAATGCATTATTTCTTCACTAATCATTAAAAATAAATTTGATCAGAAAAATACAAAAAATTTACCCAAAGTAAAATTTGATGTTATGATTCTAAATAAGATTTTTATTTTGTCAAATAGAACATATAAAAGTGACTAAAAATAGATTTAAATAGGGTTCCCCATTAAAAGGTGGTAAATTAACCTTTTAATGAATATTAGAGTATTTATGTTTAAAATTAGAATCATTCACATTTTAAGCCTATAACTTTCTTTGGATAAATGTAAAAATATATAACAAAAATATATAATCATATTTTTGTTAGTTCTATTCATTCCCACCAATAAAACGGCTGTGTGTCAACTATTATTTAAAACAATAATAATATTATATTATTTTTCGATATAACTCAACATTGTGGAAATGTAAGATTTCAAAGAAACTCGTTGTTTCATATCGGTTATAGAATAAAACATAGAATCCCCTTAAAGTAAAATTAATATTTAATTCAAAAATATTAATATATAAAAAAATTTATATTCTTTATTTACTTGGAATGTTACATCCTTCCCCCTTTTGGAAATTGTGTCCTCGCAATATTAGAATTGGGCTAGGAAATTCATTGAAAGTCCAACATCAGAAACAAGTGTCAATAAAAATATCACTTTAAAAAAAATAAAGTGAAATACAAAGGTCACTTGAGATAGACCATACTATTATTCCATGTAGGAAAACATGGATATGGAGGAGAAAACAAATCATCAAATTCTAATAGAAATTGATAGAAAACCTGATTAGGAGAAAGTTAACTATGAGAAAATCACAAAGTTGTGATGGGTTAAATGGAATTTGATTTACTAGTAGGAAAAGTTAAAAGACAACATTTTTTATTTAAGTTACATTTCATAAAGTTGATGAATTTATTTTTGAGCATAACCTAATACAAAAAGGAAACATACTTACTTGTCATGTAGAGCTTCATCCTTTAATAACATTATACCAAAAACTCATTTTCTACAAATTTTAACTATTATAGATGACTTGGTCACACCTGAAGTGCTAAACTAAACATCTAGAGTATCACATAATCTAAAAAAGATGAACTATATATTTCCCCAATCTTTAGACATCAACCAAAACCAATATTTTTTAGTACAAGATCTGATAATCTCCAAAAGGATAATCCTTTAGGAAAATAAATAATACTCTTAATCTCAAAAATTCATCAAAAAGAACCCAATGTTCATGAAAGACCATACAATATACAGTTGTCCTTAAAATTATTCAAAATAATCCAAACTAAGATTGAAACCCAAAACACAGAATGATTTAATCACATTGTCATCCATAGTAAATCATAACATTTATCTCTAAAAACATAGATTACTCTTAAAGTCTCATAATGAAGTGTAATTAACCTAAACACATATTCTATATGATAGATTAATCATTTCCATTAATAACAAAAATCAACATATGTTCACAATAAAAACATATATTCATCCAGAATAATATTTCAACCATTACTCCAAAAATTAAATCCATTATTTTTTTATTTTCTTGAAGCATATAGTGTTCCCAAAAGAGATAATGTCTTCCAAAATATCCTTTATTTCATAATCACCAAATCATTTTCCTATACTAAGGATGTCTATTTGATACAACAAAAGTTCATAAAATCAACATATTCTTGATCTATAAAATTATTTAACATAAAAGAATAAGTACTACTAACTAGGTACTTCACATAGAACTGTTGTAAGTGATGCTCCCTTACCGCCCTTCGGTTGTGGGATCGATTCTTGTGGCCTTTCCGGATGCGATGGGTCATCACCCATCATACGGGTTGTCCTTTTTATAAAACTCAAAAATATCCCTAACATGTTTTATCCTCAAAGGTTTTCTTATACCTACCATTTTCATCCAAATAAATTAAGACCTCAACATCTTATATATTTTCATTTTGCTTCACCTCTATATGATAAAATAATACTATTACCAATAGAAATAACACCATAACTTGATAATGGTGTCCATATGGTTTCTTCATCATCTTGTTCATGTAAATAGAAGGTCCATGCATTACAGCAATGACTTATAGATCCTTCAAAATAATTTGCTTCCTTCATCCAAATACACCTTCTACAACTTGGGTCATATAGGTGTTCACTAAAAAATAGTTTCAGAAAATCATCATGCATGACATATAATTTCAAAACATCTGACAAAACATGACTTTTATAAAACATTCGGACCGAGTTTGAGTTGGAACTTTCAATCAATGGTCCATTTAAAATACCATAAGTATGTTCTGAGAGACTATATTGTAAAAGAAAATATAAATAGGTTGCATAAGGTTCTCCTTCTTCATCACCTTTTTTAAAATCATAATATGATTTGAAATCCTATGATAAGGTAAAATTTTAAGAAAATGCCTTGATAATATTTACCTTTCTTAAAAATAAGATAACATTGAGAAAATATGATTTGATTAAATAAAACCCATTATCCATGATGATATCGAGGTATGGAGGTGGTGTCTGCTATATCAAACAACTTCTTGCCTGTGAGTTTTATGCTAGAAAAAGTTTCACAATCATCTGAACATGACTTTGCAAAAATTATAGCAAGCATGTCATCAAAAATATATTTGAATGTTGTTTGAAATAATCGTTCCTCTATTTATATCTAAATTTCCGTGACCTTAAAAATTTATAAAACCAGTCTTTAACTGAAATAAAATACCTAGGGACTAACCATGTGTTTAACTAAAAATATTAATCCCTAAATTTGTCTAAACCGGCCTCTGATACCAACTATAAGGAACCGACCTTAAAACATTGTATAATCATGAATAAAATGAATAATTCACATTGAGTATCTTTTTAGGTTTATAGTTTTAGAGAATTAGGACACAAATATTACATATCAACTTGAAATTTACATGTAGAAACTACTACTCAGTATCCATTTTTTATAAAAAACCTCTTAAAAATAAACATGTCTAATTCCAAGTTTTAGACAGCATGAATTTTCCTTGATCCCATCCTTGACCCAATTAATCTTTATGACCTATGGAAAACATTTCAAAAACATGGGATGAACATGAAAATATGTGTAAGGGTTATAAAATAAGAAAAGTAATCATTAACCCATCAACAAATATAGATCAATGAAACCATACTTTCAATCAAAACATAACTCACGAAATCAAAATATTTATGAATAACACATAGAAATCATAAATCATAAAGGTGAATTTTGGCATAAATATCATACTTAAATTGTAGATATCATAGCTACATAGAGATTTCTATTGGAATAACCATCACAGTATATTCCCTAAATCTATTATGAAAATTTTTAATGTTTACCTCTGTCATGTTACCCAACGCATTTTAGAGCTATCTCATGCTCACCTGCACTAGGTTTGTCACAGAATCACCCATATAAATAAACAATTGCCAATAATCATAACGTATTCATAAAAAAATAAATCAAGAATAATGGAAAGTTAACAATTCCACATTGCAATCACAACATATCATTTCAAGATATAGACATAATCAATGCTTTATCAAACCATTTTAAAAACCCTTTAAAACAATTAATAAAGATATTTTTGAATGAAAGTGTCCCATACAACTTTGAAGATTTTAAAGGAATTAACATTTTAAAAAATTATTGTCCATATTAATAAATAATTAATACCATTTTTGAAAGATGGACATTAATGACAAATATTTACAAGAATAAATCATTAAAAATAATATTTTAGGTAAGGAGTTCTTAACCAAATGAGAGATGCTTGAATACAAATAATTGAGGAATAAAATTTAATCAAACCATTATAATATCATGAGAATAAAGTGACTCATAGTATAATGTTCCAATGGAATGTATATACACCATATAAAAGTTAATTGGTGCATAACAACAATGAATTCTAAATAGAATGTAAATTAAGACCAAATCCATTATAAAGATAGTATCCTTAGATTAAGCATAAATAAGTTACACATTCATGTGTAACTAATATAAATACACACAATATAAGTGGTTATTTAGTGTAAAACAATTTGAGTTCATTCACACACATTAATAGGATGACATAATCAAGATGTATATGTTTAACCCAATGAGTTGAAATTGGGTTAATTAGTTATCTTAATGAAATTTTATAGCCTAACGACATCGCTTTAAAATTCATAAATTGAGTAAATGAGAGAGAAAGGGGTCTCTCAACACATGGAAATAAAATTTATAGCAATAAGGGTGTATAAGAACATATACCAACATAATAAAAAGGAAAAAAAGACATGACATAAAAGAAGTCATTGACTTAAAGAGTACGGTGAAAGGTTCCCTTACCGATTTGGTAACATAAAAAACATTCTCCCCATGAAGGAAGGATCATATAATGAAGATTTAAATAATAATTAATTATATTATATTAAACAAATAATACAATCATGGTCAGTAAATACCCCACACAAAAGGAAATAGTGGAAATATAGCATGAATCTCATGGGAATAAATAATGAGATGAAAACACATTACCACATTATAAACAATCAATTCATTTGAACAAAAGTTTATAACCACCCAATAAATCAAAGAATACCATGAATATAAATATAATAAAGAATATATATATATAATTTCAGTACACAATACCCCAACTTCAATAAATAAGTGGTGAACAATGGAATTATCACGAAATTAAAAGTGAGATAAGAAATCCCGTACCTCGTGTCTAACATGACTCGTTTGTTCCATGTTCTTCTTGAATAAATAACATAAGTAAATTTCTTAATTTATTAGGAACCTTTTTGAAATTTATTATTACTTTTATATTACTTATTACCTAGACATAATAATTAGTTAATTATATGAGTTCCTATTGGACATTTTTTCGATGTTCAGAACTGAAGAAAAAAAATAAAATTGTTATAATAAAAAATTGTCCATGTGATAAAATTCCATTATCTAGAGAATAATACTCATCATTTAGATATAATATATATCATATATAAATATCCAGTATATATGTATTTATAATAGTACATAAAATTTGGAGATAAGGATAGAAATGCGCCGTTCTTGGATACGGTAATCCGTACGTATGCATAAACGCTACTTTAATTTTTATTTCATATTTAATGGATTGAAAATGTAATAATAAATATGTATATTATAATTCCAGTATAATGTCATATTTAATTTAATTATTCCCATCCTTTATACATTCTATGTATGGAATTAACGAGTCATATCACTTTGAGGGGGTGGTAATCCGCACATCCTCAAATGAAATTATCGTATTTACCCACTATGGAAACCATAAAGTTATTATATAAACTAAAAATACAGAAGACTATAAAAAATATATATCACATATATATCACATATAAATATTTTTCCATCATAATGTCCACCCGGAGAGGTGGTAGGAGATAATTGAACAATCATTCTTTCGTGAGGCAGTAGTTCGCCATCTACAGAAACAACATGTTCTTTAACCATGAGATATATGTGTGTGTAAGTGTAGTTAGAATAATTATCATAACAACAATTTAGTATATTTATGATACTATTTTTGTTATAAAATGAAGGAATAAAAAGAGTTTATGGGATTGGGGAGGTAATATAATACAAAAGAACTTAAGATAAGATGTTAACTTTAAATCGTGTATCTCCCTTTGGTTAGAACCAAAAGGATTACTTGAATTGACTTCTGCCTAGATGAAGGATTCTAGGAGGGGAAGGGGGATGTAGGGAGAATAATTGGTTAGAGTTTGGGTGATCCAAGGGGATTTAGAACTATGAGTAATGGGTTAGAAGTGAGGGATTTTTATAACGGGGAGGAGGGGATATTTAGGAATGTTTAAAAGTATTATTTTAATAAATAATTATTTTCAGTTTCTAAAGGTCCAAAACTTATAAAAGTAAAATATACTATGACTCATGTTTGAAATAAAATCATCCAATAATAATTGGGTAGGTTTTTGATATACATTTAATCTTTACAATTTTATTTATTTAAATCATTCATTAATGTGGTAAACACTACAACATTATTGTGTCATAAATATTTTTATATATTTGATATCTAAAAATTATAAAAAAAACCATGATGTAGGAAATTTTTTATCTTTAAAATGAATATTTATAGTCAAATATATAACTTACATAACCCTATATAAAAATTTATTTACTAAAAGATATATGCTTTTGTCATTTTTGTCTTTACTTTAAATTAATTAATATAAAGTGACATTATAACTCTTAAGTGGCTCCATGGGGTCCCAAAATCGACCCAAGTATTTCCATGGTCTGAAATTTATTATCCAATAGGATTAAGACACATGTTAGGGTAATTTTATATAATTATTATTCTACTATTTTGTTACCCTTTTTTACCAGATGTACCCTTTAACCTTGGAAAATAATTTTTTTACTGAAGTAAATATTCACATTGTCTAAAAATAAAAGTTAACAATTTACACAATTTGGACCGCCTAATTACCAATATGGAATCCATTTTTACAAATTCAAATCAAATAATTGGCCAAAATTAATTTAAAATTAATTTCTGCTATCAAAACAAAAAGTGTGTTTTTAAGAAATAATAACTATAAAATGATTGGCACTTATTTATGTTCAATTTCAAAGAGAAATGACTTCCAATGACCAAATTTGGATTAAATGATAAAAAAAATAATATAATAACACTTTAAAACCAATTAAAAATATACTCTTATATTATAAATATATTAGATTAAAAGTAAGTTTTGAATTAAAATACAAGATTTTTCACTATTCATTAAAAAATGATTTTTATGAGAAAAATACAAAAAAATTACCAAAATTAAATTTTGATCTATCTATTGTAAAGAATAGTTTTACTTTTTAAAATAGAACATATAAAAGCAACCAAAACTAGATTTAAAGAGGGTTCACCATCAAAAGGCGATAAATCAACCTTTTAATGAATATTAGAGTATTTATGCTTAAAATTAGATTCATTAACATTTTAAGCCTCTAAAATTTATTAGATAAATGTAAAAACATTTAGAAAACATTAATAATCATATTTTAGTTATTTATATTCATTATCACCAATATAATGGCTATGTGTTAACTACAATTTAAAATAATTATAATATTATATTATTTTCCAATATAACTCAACGTTGTGTGCAACGTAAGATTTCAAATAAATGTGTTGTTGTGTATCAGGTACACCATCGAACATAGAATTCTCATTAAAGTAAAATTAGCATTTAATTAAAAATAATAATAAATATAAAAATGTTATATACTTTATTTACCTGGGAAGTTACGGGTAGAGAGAAATGTTACAACCATATTTTGAAGTATTTCCTTATATTTATAGGGGTTTAAATATATTTTTATAGTTTAATTTGGATCTATGGAGAAATGTTATGGTTCATGGAGATATTTGGGGTAGTGGTCCTTTTCATGGAACTCCATGACTAAAAAACTCCCAAGGGATGCTATGACCTTGTGAGTGGTGTGTTGTGAGATTTCTTATGCAACAGGGGCATGGAAAAAAATTTCAAGGAAGGCTATGGACATGGGAATAGATCAGTGGAGATTTTTCTATGGTCAATGAACCAAGAGGGAACACTATACCATATCCCAGGGCATGGTGAGCCTAAAATGGGAAATATCACACACAAGGGTTTGTTGATTAGTTGTGTCACACCTCAATAGTATATCCTATTTAGAGTAACCACTCCCATTTTAGTCTAATATAGAGAATTGTGTTGTAAAAATCTATTTTTCAAACCACTGAATCTCTCACATATCTTTGGGAAAATTAATGGGAATCACATGATAACTTCATGGGTATAGATTTAGTGAATTTTTTACTCATATAACATCTTGTAGACCATAGTCTTCCTCAAATTATAGGTATATTTTGATCATACGTATTAGATTGATATCATTGATGCCTTATTAGTAGATTCTTATGGAGTTTATGATGTCCAATTTTTTGTTCTAGTGTGTTTTCTTCTCCTAGGGACGTCATATAAGGTTAGTAGGACCTCCAACTTGACCCAAAAAAATGGGTTAAGGTTGAGATGTTACAATTCTTGACATGTAAAGAATCAAAACGTTACTACTAATGAATTTTTTAAATATGTTGGTCGATATATTCCATTATACTTAAAAACATCATATATAATAATATGGTAATATCATAGTTTTGAAATATATAATTGCCTCTAAAATAAAATTTTACACACACATGTATGCACTCACAAGCACATAGACATGCACCCATACACCCACACACAGAGAGATAGTAAGGCACACACAATCAACATGAAAAAATTATGAAATAAATTCTTCAATATAAGCTAAATGATAATATTTATTTATATTAACTCATAAGTGCATTTTTTTAAAGTAACCATATTATGATTTATATATATGTATACAATTATTTATTTATTTATATGCACGTGTTTCAGTGTTTTTTATAACAAAAAACATCATATATGAGTACTTGACATTTTTTAACATATATATAATTTTTATTAGAAAAATGTTATAATATTTATAATCAACATCCATAACAAATTAATATACATTTCTTATTGAATCCTTAGATACTATTTCTTCCTCCCTGGTGATAAATATATTCCAATCAACTAACACATGAATATTTTTGGATTATAATAATCTATTAAATTTACATTAGAGTAATGAGAGTGGGGAAACATCATATTCCCTCAAGTGAAATGTTTTTTTAAAAGTGGGTTATGATAAAAGATCTAAAAACAATTTAATATATCCTAGAAGTGATAAAAACTATCAATACTAACATAATAACACTAAGATAAAAAATTTAATAAAAATTAATCATTGTTATAATGATATAAATTTGAAACATGATATTGACACATGATCAACTGATACTGATCTTCATTATTTTATATTTATTCTAATTTAACATGAACTCAAATATTGGCATATATTTCATGAAAGGTTAAAGCATGATGTACATAATAATTTGTGAAATGGTTGTCTTTTTTTATAAAATATTCAATAGTATTGATCTAGTATAACTTAAATGAAAGTAATGAGTGGAGTTATATAAGTTTTTTTGGTTTCAATAATAAAGATAATGTTACTATAGAGAACTAAAATTCCAATAATAGCTTATTATTTAAAAAAATGTTAATCTCTCTTTTATTGTATTATTGAAATTATTGAAAGTTACATTAATATTCCATATATTTCATTTTATTTAAAAATGGGAATGAATCATTTACAACTACACCTAAAGGAAATACATCATATGTCACAAACCAACCCGGGTCGACCCTGAACCGGTCACCCGAGCCGGTTCGCGACATGGCCCGAAAGGCATTCCTGATCTTCCTCGGCTGGAAACAAGCTCCACGGCATCAACAAATCTGTGGGAATGATTTCTCCCAATATAAATAAATAAATAAAATAGATGAAATAAAACAGAGCATTGAAAAATAAATAAAGAGTGTAAAGTAACTAAACAAGAAAAAATAAAATAAAACTAACCGAAAGTGACAACCACTATCTCCGTGGGACCTCGTGGGTCACTCTCCAACTCTTGACCGAACGTTGCCCAAGGAGAACGTACCCAAGATATAGCCTTCAAAAACACTAAAAACAGAAAATAACTATAGGCATGAGTATTAAAACTCAATAGGGTAGCCTGATATCTATTCCCAATGCACTGCCTTTAAATAAAGAAATTTACTAAATGCAGGTTTGAAAAAAATTATATAAAATATTATTTTCCACACAAACATTCATTTCTAAAACAAGTATCAGTCCATTGGCCTTTTTAATTTAAAAAAAAGTTTATCGTTTGAACGGAATATGTATATTTCTTTTTAAAATATTTTCTATGAACCATTTAGAAATCCAAACATTAGTCATTATCCAAAAAGGAAGAATCACAAATAATACACAACACACACTAAGGGTAATGGAAAGAGTGGCACATAGGGTCCAACAACTGAACTAGTCCTCTCAATCATCCACCACATACAAATAAACACTAAAGGAAACATGGGTCAAACCTAGGAGATCGTGAACAATCGAGAATGTACTATACATGTGACTCATTCTGAAAGTATGCTCTAACTCGATGACGTCATAACGTCCTAACGCCCGGTATAGCCCTTCATGGCCTAACCGAGGGGACCAATCCCTATAGCAGCGATAACCCAGTATTCCCCTACTTTGGAGCCACTAACCAGTGCATAATCTAAACTAGTACATCAATCGTTCTCTGAAGATTCACTCACTATGATAGGTTCCCATGTCAACACAGGCAATAAAAAGGGGTACATCCATAATGTAAATCAATCAGTCACAAGACACAAATATCAAACACAAC
Source organism: Viscum album (assembly GCA_963277665.1). Lineage (NCBI taxonomy): Eukaryota > Viridiplantae > Streptophyta > Magnoliopsida > Santalales > Viscaceae > Viscum > Viscum album. The sequence goes on from OY728159.1 coordinate 922,481,271, forward strand.
TCATGCAATCAACTCACTCCAATGACCACCCCTGAGTAACCCCAATGTGAGTTTTTCCAAAATAATTTATTTTATTAAAGTGTCAGACGGGCCTTCTCCAACATTAAATAAAAACCTCATTTCTCAAGAAAACCCAAAACACTTCTTCAAAATAAATCATTTATCTTTAAAACCAGAAATTCATTTGAAATTACGTGAATTAGGTTTAAAGGAAAAACTGGCATTCTTTCACTACTTGGTGTCCGCTCATCATGAAAATATTTCAAGTGTCGTGTATCAAATAAACGGCTCTTTTTACACAAAATAATCATTTAAAAATTAATTAACTTATATTATTTCACATTTATCAAAATTAATAAAACATAAATAAATTAAAAAATTCTAAATTTAATGGTGAGTGGAGTGGGGGACCAACCTCAAGACGGCGCGACGACATCGCAAGCTCGAAAACAAGGTGCGACGATGGTGCTCACTCGGAAACGCCCCGCACAGGTCCTAAAAAGTTAAATTGACCCAAATAACATTTATTTAATAAAAAATATAATCAACCTGAGTCATATATATATATATATATATATATCATATATAAATATCAAACGGGCATAAAATAAAAGGGGTAAACCAATGGGGGGTCGCGATTAGAAAACGACCACCAGAGGGCGTCACGCCTGATCAATGGAAGGCGTCCGCGCGGTTGGACGCGGTCCAACCAGGGCGGGTTCAGTGAGGGCTGACAGACGACAGCGAGAGGAGGGACCACTGGGCTGCTTCGAACCCGCAGGTCAAGGCAGAGCCGGCTAGGTGGGCGGGTCTGGTGCGCTGAGGAGGCTAGATCGGCCAGGGTCGCTGCGGGCCGGTGGATGAAGTGGAGGGGCTCACCGTGCTGCTGGGAAGGAGGGGTGCCTCACGCCGGATGAAGGAGGGATGGGTAGTGGGGCTCATAGTGTGGAATATTTATGGGGATGGCGTGCCGAATGTCTCACAAAATGGGAAGGGGGAGGCGCGGATAGGGGAGGGCTCAGGTGAGACAGGCCGGGGAGCTGGATTAGTTGGGTGCCACTACAGGAGCCGGATCTGGCGGAGGGCTGCATGGGAGGGGTGATCTGAAATCCTGTAGGTGTGTAAGAGGTGGGAGAAAACAGCTGGTGGGTGATCGGGGGATCTACAACAAAGGAGGTGTGCTGATGCAGGAGGAGAGGAGGGGATTTTCTATAGGCTGGGAGATGCTCGCTGCTGCGCGAAGAAGAGAGGGAGCAGGGGGGGCTTCTGGGCTACGCATCCTGCAGGAGGTGCCAGACCGAACAGGTGGGCAGCTAGAGGAGGGATTCGGGTTGAGGCGCCATCGGGTTGCAGGTGCCGAGGTGGGCTGCTAGCTAGGTGCAGTGGCATGCAAAAGAAAACAAAAGAAGAGAGGCAGGGGGACATCCATGTGGAGAGAAAAAAGAAGAGAATAAAGAAGAAGGAAAGAGAGAAAAAGAAAGGAGGAGAAAAATAGAATAAAATAAAATAAAGAATGAAATAAATAAAAATAAAAATAAAAATAATATTATTATTATTACTACTACTAATAATAATAATTATAATAATTATAATAATAACAGTAACAACAACAACAATAATAATCTAATAAAAAATAATAATAACAACAACAACAACATCAAAAAAAATAACAACAACAACAACAACAACAATAATAATAATAATAATAATAATAATAATAATAATAATAATCGGTCAACCATGCAGTCTCCGGGACCGAATGCACAGTCACTACTAGCGGTGCGGTGACCGTGTACCCACCCGGACCGAATGTGCGTGACCGCTAGCAGTGCGGTGACTGTACAATGGCCCGAGACCCACTGAAAACATCAAAGCATCCAAAATTCAAACCCGTACCCAGTCCCGACTCTACCCAGAGTTTCATGACGAAGAAAAGAATAAAAACATAGGCGTCTATAGTCGGGGTGTGACAATTCGCCACACTACATACACTTTCTGCCCCCGGAAAGTCACCACACCAACAGTTGACACAACTTGAGTCCATTCCCAGGAAAACTCATAGAGAACTGAGGGCATTGGGGTGACCATTCCCAACAATCATCACACTCGACCAATTCAAGGAAAACCACTGCCTGAGATTGAGGGGAGAGCATGATAGGGTTCTCCCCACCACAATAATTCACTAATACAAAAACCCTTGAAACCTGAATAAACCACCCCCGGGGGGGGGGGGACATGGGAACTCCCAAACCAAACTAATTAATTTTCTCCACAAGTAATGAACAACAGACCTGAGACTTGATGAAAAGCTTGCTACGGAACAATCAAGCAACTTGAGGATGAGAAATTAACACAACACCTCCCAATAATTTCACGAAACAAACACCTCCCTAACGAACACACCTAAGACCAACTCAATATTAGAACAGGTCCATTTATTCACGGGCCCACACCATTCAAAGAGACCAATCAAATTAAGAACCACACTAAGAGCAGATAAGACAAACTGTATTGTGGGAGAACGAGCTCATCACACCACCACAACAAGGATGAGCTTACAACAACGATGAGAATAGAACAAGGGAAATTTTGGATATTTACATTCAAAACATTAAGACATTATCTTGACCGAGGTTCCACACACCCTCGACAACTTCTGACTATGGGAGAGCTTCACCTTGAGACCTTTGGTTGGGGCCCTGATAGATGAAGCATCTCCTGCCACATAATCAGGAATTTTCATCTCCTGGTTTCTAACTCCTTCATCACGAGTGATGCTTCTTCCAGAACTCTCCCCGGTGGCCCGAACAGTCACATGATAGGAATAATTTTGAGGGATGCGAAAATGTGGCTTAGAATGCATGAACTTTCCAGACTAGTGGTAGGCGAGAGAACACTCCAACAAACTAGGAGTCGGTACAGACAGAGATCCTTGCCAAATGGGGAATCTTCACAAGAGACGACTCCCACCAACTACACCTGAGACTCTACAACGATGAGACATCCCACCTTTACTCATCCAGAACTAAACCTTCAAATAACTCTGGGACGGTACGAACCTTAACTACCCTGGGAGTTCCCAAAAACCTGAAGACACACTATCTTTCTGAACTATACAATGGCCTCTAACAGACATCGATTACCTCAAAATGAAAGCAACACACAAAACGAACTGATAATTGATCATAACTCATTAACAACTTTTAGAGGCTTTTTGGATGGCATACTCATGACAACACGAAAAACACCATCAAAACTGGCATCAAGCCAAAACTCAATCAAGGAAACAACACAAGCCCCGAGCAATTGGCCAATAAGCCAAACATATACAACACAAGGAGAAATCACTTTTCCAAAACTATTATTTCTTTTCAACTTTTTTTAATAACTCACCTATGGAACTTTATGAACCGTCACATGTGAGTTTATTCAATCCCGCACACATCACCTGCGAACAAGATCCCCCACACACTTCCATACATACCCACGCACGTGTGACCCTCCATAAGAAGTTCCAAAGATCAAACACTTCTTTTCCTTACCAAATATAAAAACATACAAAGTTTTTCCAAACCAATACACCTTCTCTTTAGAAACCCACTTTATTAATTTTGAAAACAATTTAGAAGAAACACTTTTCCATTTCAAAACCAATTTCACTTTTAACGCACACTCAAATCAACTGAGATTAAAACAAAACACAAGAAATTATAACCCACTAGAATGAGGAACTAGTGCATATGTCTGACCCAACAACATGGTGGTGATCCATGCCCCAAGTAAGGAATAACACTAAAAAGACCTTAAATTGGGCACTTGGACTCTATATGGGTCACCGCCCCATGTGAGGCCACAAAGTGAACCGATTCACACCCATTGTCATTCCTCAATCCAAAAAAATCAAAGACAAAAGAATCAAATCCTGGACTAACCCTAGTAACTCAGGTCTCATCACGAGCGGTGGTGATCAGGCACCGACCCGTAACCTACCTCATGAGCCCTGACAGTCCTAATCTCCATCTACCGGATATCCCAAATAACAAAGGGCGCACTGAAAATGCAGGGTCCACTAAGAGTCGAACTCCTCTGACACCATTTTTTCACAATCCAACCCGGGTCATGTCACGAACCGTCCTCGGGGCCCGTGCCGTGACTACCCCAAGCCCGCCTTCCATAGGCCAGGGGCTGGCGACTAGCACCAAGGCGAAAATCCAGGTAAAAAGGGAAGGCATTGCCTTTGTAAAGTAAACAAGCACCACAGAGTAAGCAAGCGGAAAAGTAAACACTAAGTAAAAACAGAGTGCGGAAAAGTAAATGAGCCTGTATACAAACCCAACTGAAAGTAAAGTATAACTCGAAAGGGAAAACAACAACTGTAAAGTAAAAGCCGCAACACCAAGTTGTCCACTGGAAATCCCACCTGAAGGGTGGGTACAAATAGCTCCACTGCTCCTCGGGTCCCGCCGTCCGCTCCGAGCACGTCTCGCCCAGTGGTCCACCTCCAGGTACTGACTCGTCGTGTAGTCCACCTCCGGGTACCGTCCAGTCCTCGAACACTCGGCCTCCATCAGCACTGCCTGTCGTCTGCAACCAACACAACGAGGTGCGGGCATAGCCCGTGCAGGGGTGAGTATAACGATACTCAGTAGGGACCCCGAGACCCTCAAGGTCTCTCTAAAACCAACAAGGATAACCACAAAGAAGATCTCAACAGATAACCTCTACTTAGATATATGCCCATACATATACCTAAGTTATCAAGTAACCCATCTCAATCATGAGGCAAACACAAGGTCAAAAGTCTCAGCTGAAACCAGGATTTTCATCATCGAAACCGTAACTGCTGAAGAGCTCCATCTCTGGAGTGTACAGTGGTCCTGTCACAACTCGGAGGTACTGCTCACTAACTTAAGACTGCTGTAGTACTCCACCTATCGAGTATTGCGGGCCAGCCGCTACCACCAAGCGCTCCCATGTGCCGCTACAACCAAGCGCACCACTGTCGTGGGTCTGCCGCTACAACCAAGCGCTCCCATGTGCCACTACAAACAAGCGCACCTCTGTTATGGGTCTGCCGCTACAACCAAGCGCTCCCATGTGCCGCTACAACCAAGCGCACCTCTTTCACACACCGAGTCGTTCGATCAGAAGTCGTCGGGTCTCAGTCAGCTACACGGTCTACGTGCTCCGCCCGATCGTCTCCGGGAGGGTCCGCTCCATGAGCTACTGGTAGATACTCCAAGTATCACAAAGTCCCGCAAGGAAGTATCTCAAAGGACCACCTCGACATAGGGGTCTCAACGCAACAGACGGCGCGTCAATCGGACGCCTGGTCTGTGAGTTATTAGCCTTTTCGTCCCAGGGGCCCAGTTGGTTTCGTGAGCGAACCAATCCGACCGTAACTCAACTATACCCCGAACACTCACAGGGTATACTCATAGGGACCGTTTTTCAACGTGATCACCAATGTTGCTGACGGTTCGTCAAACGGACGTCAGGTCTGAAAGATATCAGCTTTTCCGTTCCAGGGGCCCGGTTGGATTTCAGTGCGATCCAACCCGGCCACTATCCACTGTAACCCAAAACTCGGGCGAAGGATGCCAAAAGTTCCGTATCATCAACAGGAACTCAACGCAATAGACGGCGCGTCAATCGGACGCCCGGTCTGAGAGTTATTGGCTTTTTCGTCCCAAGGTCCCGGTTGGTTTTCGTGAGCGAACCATCCCGACCGCACACCGACGGCATCCAAACCTCGAGATGAGTAAGCCAAAATATCCGTCTCACTTAGAGGAAACTAACAAAGCTGACGGCACGTCAATCGGACGTCCGTAGCTCAAGATATGAGCGTTTCCGCTCCGAGGGCCCGGTTGGTTTCGTGTACGAACCAACCCGGCCGATCTCAAAGTATTCTGAAACCTTGAGTGCGATACCGAAACGACTGTCTCGATCCAAGGATCACGTTGCCACTGACGGCGGGTCGTTTGGAGGCCCGTAGCTCAAGATACGGCCATTTGAACGAAGTCCGTCCGAAGACGGGGGGTCCGGGCCCGGGCCGACCCGGCCCGACCCCCCCTGGTTGGCCCGAACCGGGTCGGGTCCGACTCGGATGGCCCGGCCCGGCCCGGCCAGGGCCGGTCCGGCTCGGCTCGGCCGAGCGTCCGAGCGGCCGATGCAGGGGAAAGCCGCCGCCCCGCGTGACACCCCCGCGGCACCCGCGGGGTGTCGGCCAGACACCCGCGTGGTGCCGCGTGACAACCCCGCGGCACCCGTGGGGTGTCGCGCTGGACACCCGCGGGGTGTCGCGCTGGACACCCGCGGGGGCCGCCGCCTCCGGCCGCCGGCGCCGGTGACCCGCGCCACCACCGGCTTCTGCGGGCCGCCGGAGTCGCTCCGGTGGCCCGTTTTCCTTCCCGTCTGCGCCGTTGTTCCTCTCGGGTTCCGTTCTTTACTGCGGGATCATCAAACACCCGTTGTGGCACGTTCCGTCGTCGCCTGCCAAATCCGCAAAACACGAAGAACAGCGGAGGGTTGCCGGGCCGTGTTCGTTTGACCCGCACCCTCCGCGTTAGATAAAAACAACGGGAGAAATTGTTCAACACATGAACCGAGAATTTTAATAAAATAAAATTGTTCACTTGAAACCGGCTTTTAAGTTTTTAAAGAACGTTCACGAGAATATAAAGAGGGGTATTCCAAAATTATAAAATCCCTACCTCGTTGATCGTCGCGCGCGGGCGTTCTTCGTGGAAAGGCTCGTCGCGGAAGAGGGGGATCGTTGCGTCGTCGCGGAAAGGCGTCGCGTCGTCGCGGAAGAGGATTCGTAGACGAAGACGGAGGTTGTCCGAGGTGGAACGACATCTCCCTTCCTTTGATGTGGAAAGAAGAACGAGGGATGGCGCATTGTCGTTCTTCGGAAGAAGGACGTGACGACGTTCTTCGTCGGAGACCGATTCGTTCTTCACGTTCTTCGTCGTTGAAGAAGATGTTCTTCAAGCCTCCCAAATCCTCCCAACGTGACAAGACTCAAAAAAAAAATCCCAAGTCTTATTTTATTAACACAAGATAAGAAATTGAATTTCAAAAGAAATGAAACGATCAATTAATCTCAAAGAATTAATTGTAACAAATTAACAGCCCAATTAAATGGGGCGTTTCTTAACCATAAAAACGTACGGTTGACTTCTTTTAATAGGGGGGGGGGTGCAGGTGCGTTACTTAAGAAGAAAATAAACGGTGGGGCTCGTGCGGGCCCCACCTCACAAATATCCTACCGAGGGGGTAGGATATTCCTGGATAGCACCCTATCCAGTTCAACTTAGCTCAAGCCGCCTTTAAGTGGCTTCAAGTGGCTTCCAAGCGGCTTAAGGGAAATAAAATAAAGTTGTCGTAAAATTATTTTATTTCTTAACTTTAAGCCCGAAAATTAAAAACCACACCCGAGCAAACGCAACTCCGGAAGAGGCGTTTCTAAGAAAATACCGGCGCTGCGATTTCATCAGTGCCCTCAGAATTCGATTCCGGGCACCAGTTTAAAAGTTAGAAAAACTCGCTCGTTCGTTCACTGAACGTACCCAAGCCAAACTTCGGAAAATGATTCCAGGCACACCAGGCCTTGGAATCAGGTGCCGTCAGAAACTGCGTTCTTGCAAAATTCCAAAGAAAATTAAGAAAAAAATTTCCTTGAAATTTACGGGTCTTTACAGCTCGACATTGAACTGGTCACCTGATCCGGTCTGAGATATAGCCCGAGAGGTGTTCCAGGTCCTCCCGGGCTGGCAACAAGTGCCAGCGCATCAACAGAGCTATGGGAAAGATTTCACCCAGTATAAATAAATAAATAAATCAGCTGAAATAAAACAGAGCAGTGCAAAATAAATAAACAAATTAAAGTAACTAGACAAGAAAAAAAATAAAATAAAACTAACTGAAAGAGACAACCACTATCTCCGTGTGACCGCGCGGGTCACTCTCCAACTCACAACCAAACGTCGCCCAAGGAGAACACACCCAAGCTGTAGCCTGCAAAAATACTAAAAATAGAAAAGAACTATAAGAGTGAGTATTAAAACTCAGTAGGCTAGACCGATATCTATTCCCAATGCACTACCTTTAAATAAATAAATTTACTAAATGCAGGTTTGAACAAAATTATATAAAATATTAGTTTCCACGAACACTTTCATTTCTAAAACAATTATCTGTCCATTGGCCTTTTTAATTTAAAAACAAGTTCAACATTTGAAAGGAATATATTTATTTCTTTTTAAAACATTTTCTGCGAACCATTTAGAAATACAAACTTCAGTCATTATCCAAAAAGGAAGAATCACACATAATACACAACAGACACCAAGGGAAATGGAAATACTGGCACACAGGGACTAGCAACTGAACTAGACCTCTCAATCATTCACCACATACAAATAAACACTAAAGGAAACATGGGTCAAACATAGGAGATCATGAACAATCTAGAACGTACTATACATGTGACTCATCCTAAAAGCATGATCTAACTTAATGAAATCATATCGCCTTAATGCCCGGTATTTATCTTCGTGGCCTAATCGAGGGGACCAATCCCTATAACAGCAATAAATCAGTATTCCCCTATATTGGGACCACTAGCCAGTGTGTAATCTAAACTAGTGCAATAATCTTTCTCAAATGATTCCCTCACTATGCCAGGTTCCCATGTCAACACATGCAATAAAAGGGTGCGTCCCCAATATAAATAAATCAGTCACGAGGCACAAATATCACACACAACTCACATAATCAATGTACACCAATGATCACCCCTGAGTTACCCCAATGTGAGTTTTTCCAAAATATTTTATTTAATTAAAGTGTCAGACGGGCATTCACCAACTTTAAAGAAAAACCTCATTTCTCAAGAAAACCCAAAACAATTGTTCAGAAAAAATCATTTATATTTAAAACCAGAACTACCTTTGAGATTCCATGAATTATTTTTAAAGGCCAAACTAGCATTCTTTCACTACTAGGTGTCCTCTCATCCTGAAAATATTTCAAGAGTTGTGTATAAAATAAACGACTCTTTTTACACTAAATAATCATTTAAAAATTAATTACCTTATGTTATTTCTAATTTTTTAAAATTAATAAAACATCAAGCAATTAATAAATTCTAAATTTAAAGGTGAGTGTAGTGGGGGACCTACCTCAAGATGGTGTGACGATGGCACACGCACGGAAACAAGGAGCAACGATGGTGCTCACTCGGAAAGTCCCCGCGTGGGTCCTAAAAAGTTAAACTTACCCAAATAACATTTAATTAATAAAAAATCTAATCAACCCAAGGAATATATATATATCAAATATAAATAACAAATGGGCATAAAATAAAAGGGTTATACCAACGGGGGGGTTGTGACTAGAAAAAGACCACTGGAGGGCGTCACGCCGGAACAGTGGAAGGCGTCCGCGCGGTTAGACGTGGTCCGTCCAGGGGGCGTGGCAAGGGCCAGTAGACAGCAATGATAGGAAGGAGAACTGGGATATTTTGAACCCATAGGGTGAGGCAGAGCTAGTTGGGTAGGATAATTTGGTGCGCCGAGGAGGCTAGATCGGTAGGGGTCGCTGCGCGCCGGCAGACGTAGGGGAGGGGCTTGCCGCGCTGCTGGGAAGGAGGGGTGCTTCGCACCGGATGAAGGAGGTCTGGGAAATGGGGATCGCGGCATGGAATAGTGATGGGGGGGCTAGCTCGTAAAATTTGAAGGGGGAGGTGCGGGTAGCAGAGGGCTCGGGAAGGACCGGCCGGGGCCCTGGATTGGTTGGGCGCCACTACAAGATCCAGATATGGAAAAGGGTGGCATGGGAGGGGCGAGCTGGAAGCCTGTAGAAATGCAGGAGGTTGGAGTGAATGGTTGGCGGGTGAGCGGGGGTGCTGCAAAAAAGGAGGAGTGCCGTTGCAGGAGGAGAGGAGGGAGTTTGCGGGAGGCTGGGAGATGTTGGCTACTGCGTGAAGAAGAGAGGGAGCAGGGGGGCTTATGGGCTGCGCATTCTACAGGAGGTTCCAGACAGAATAGGTGGGTGGCTGGAGGAGGGAGCCGGGATGAGGCTCCGTTGGGTAGTAGGAGCCGAGGTGGGCTGCTAGCTGGGTGTAGCTACGTGGAAAAGAAATAAAAGAAGAGAGGCAGGGGGACATCCGCGTGGAGAAAAAAAGAAGAGAAAAAAGAAGAAGGAAAGAGAGAAAAATAAAGGAGGAGAAAAATAGAATAAAATAAAATAAAAAAGTAAATAAATAAAAATAAAAATAATACTAATATTATTATTAATACTAATACTAATTATAATAATAACAACAACAATAACAATAATAATAATAATCTAATAACAACAACAACAATAATAATAATAAAAACAACAAAAATAATAATAATAATAATAATAATAATAATAATAATAATAATAATAATAATAATAATAATAATCGGTCAACCGCGCAGTCTTCAGGACTGAACGCACGGTCCCTACTAGCAGTGCGATGACCGCGTAACCACTTGGACCGAATGCGTGGTGACCGCTAGCAGTGCGGTGACTGCACGCTGGACCGAGACCCACCAAAAACATCAAAGCTTCAAAAAATCAAACCCGGACCAAAGCCCGACTCTACCCAGAGTTTCAAGATTGAGAAAAGAATAAAAACATAGGCATCCGTGTTCAGGGTGTGACAATTAATGTAACAACTGGGCTTTGGTGACGGCACAACCACCCCGCCTTAATATGGCTGTCGGGTGCCGGCCCACCAGGTAAATCAAACCCGGACCAAAACCCAACTCTGCCCAGATTCGTAAGACTGAGAAAAGAATAAAAACATAGGCATCCATGGTCAGGGTGTGACAATTAATGTAACAACTGGGCTTTGGTGACGGCACAACCACCCCGCTTTAATATGGCTGTCGGGTCCCGGTCCACCAGGTACCACCAATTGCCCCGCAGACACGTGTTCCCCACCCTGGGGTCCACCCACATGCCCGAACTAGTCATCTGACTAATGACTGTCCCCACAGGCCAACACATGTCCTTTCCAGTGTATTTTGTCCTCACTCACACACACCTTGGGAAACATCCTAGAAGGTCACCCATCCTGAGCACTACTCCAATCCAAGCACGCTTAACTGTGGAGTTCTAATCAGATAGGCTCCCCAAACGGAAGGTGAAACTTGTTGACATGAGTCATAACATTTATTCATTTAACCCTTTTTCATTTGGGGATGTTACAATCACTCCCCATTTAGAGCACAACACCCTCGTTTTGGGCCCTATATCTCAACCCTGGCAGTGCACCACACTTAAGGTTGGGTACCACCTCTGATACCAAATGTGACAACCGGGTCCTAGTGATGGCACAACCACCCCACCTTAATATGGTTGTCGGGCCTTGGCCCACCAGTTACCACCAGTTTCCCCACAGACATGTGGTCCCCACCCTGGGGTCCACCCATATGCCCGAACGGGTCATCAGACTAATTACTGTCCCCACAGGCCAACACATTTCCTTTCCGGTGTGTTTTTTCCTCACTCAAACACACCCTGAGAAACTTCCTAGAAGGTCAACCATCCTGATTACTACTCCCGTCTAAGCATGCTTAACTGTGGAGTTCTAATCAGATAGGCTCCCGAAAAGAAAGGTGCATCTTGTTGACATGAGTCATATCATTTAGTCATTTAACCCTTTATCATTTGGGGATGTTACATCATACTAAATTATGAATGAAGAGAGTTAAAATTTGAAATAATGACAGTTTACAAATATATTATGATTTAGATAAATTGATAGAAATATTGATGAGTCCAAAAATTTAATGTTTATTAAATACACAAATATTAATAATGAAAAGATCCAGTGTCCTTATGAGCATCCTTAATAGAAATAAGATAGATCATTAATACATTGAATTCCTTGAATAATCCATGAACATGTGTATTACACATTATATCAATGGAATGAAAACTAATGTTATTTGACATAGTGTTTATGATATATTTTAAATTACTATAATCATTTATAACATTCTTACTTGGTTAAAAATAAATGTGACAATTTTTATGTAAATAAAAATAAATTGACTATGAAATGATACAAAGCAATATTTGGAACCTCTATTTGAAAATATGATTCCATGGTTGTTCTAACACACAAAATATAATCCATTTATGTTACCATAAACATAAATCTTGATTCCCAATATCAATCAACAATTTTTTATTAAGGGATTTCATATTATCCATTCCCATTCCAATACAAAAATATTTCCATGTTTGTTTTAAGTCATCAAAAACATACATTCCAAAAGTAGGTGTATTTTAGGGCTTTACCAAAAATTATTAGGTTATTAATTTTTCAGGAGGATTGGAGGTTAGGAATACATCACCATTATGTATGGAATTATTGCCAAATCTATGAATCTATTATAGATTTTATTCATGTATTTTAATCCTTCTGAAATTCTAGTATAGGATCAGTTACCATAATACCAGTTATCAATAAAAACCATATGTTTATGTAAAAATCTATATATATCATAGTTGTTATATATTTTTCTTAATATTTAGTGATGATATAGTTTTAATGTTTCACATTTGGAAAAAAATAGAGATTACTTCTATTCAGGGAGATGATCGATACCAAGAATGTGGATTCCTATGTATCCCTATGAAAGAAAATCAAAACCCATATAGTTTGATTCCAATTAATGAGACACACCTCACCTTTTAAGGTTAGCTGAAAATACCAATGTAGTTATATTTATGGTCGGGAATCCATGACCAAATTATGATTATTTAATGTTCATGTTTTTTGAAACAAATGAAATTATTTTAAGGTCATGAATCTAGGATTGATTGGTTATTCGTATTGAACCTTAAATAAGCATCCTACATATTCTAATTGATAGGAATCAAAGCACATAGAGTTCAGATTACATAGTCTAAGTTCATGTGATAAGATCGATCCATGCTATTTAATATCACGTGATAAGGATATTTGTGTCATAAAAGGGGTGGTGGTAAGGTATTTAGTTGTCTTATACATGATATTACCTTTTAATCCATGATGTCATTTATTAACTATAAAATATAGGATTTTGTTTTGTATTTATAGATTATAGTAAGCCCATATATGATTTATTTGTAGTAAAATGGATGGAAAAAAAAGATTAAGAAGGGATTATATAAGATTTTTTCCTTTTGGTTCCTCCTATCTATTTAAAACATGGTAGAAGAGGATATTGTTGGGAATTACACATAGTAATAAGTTCATATAGGACACATACTTCAGAAACGAGGAAATATCATGAGAAATTATGGGGATTATTCTTGATCTTACCTTTTTGTTCATATTATTTATTGTTCATTAGGCGAGAGTGGACATGGACTAAGTTTACACCTAGTAAGAGGCCCGTATTGGATGATTATTCTTTAAAATTGGTGAAAATAGGACACTATGTAGGTATTATTCATGAGCTTTCTTTTTTGCTCCTCTTTTCTATTGGTAACTAAGAAAGAGATGATATGGTTGGGTATTAGAGTAAGTGGGAAGAATTGGTAAGAAAATAATGCCCTAAAATGGGTTACTAAAGAGGAATGAGTAGTTCTTATGCCTGATTTTTCCTTTGATACTAGATCTAGTCCATTTCTTAGGTTATGGAAGTAAAATTTGGGGCTTACACCTAGTATGCAGCACATATATTCTAGGCTCCAATGTATGTGACTTGGAGGAATGAGGTTCCAATGGATGTTACAAAGGAAATGTGGTGTCTAGGTAATGAATATGGAGAAAAGTGGGAATCCTAGTTATGGTACTAGATGAAGGAGATTATCTAGTTTAATCCCAAGGTAAAAGGTAACCCATGTAAGGAAGTGTAGATGAAGTGTCACTTAGGTTAGAGGCTTAGGATATGTGGTACCTAGGTTTGGAACTTGGGAATGGTGTTCCCTAAATATAGAGTCCATGTAAAATTATCACGCTAATAGTGTGGCCTAAGAAAAGGGTCTCCCATGTTTTGAGGCTTGCGTAATGGATCTCAAAGGTATATGGTCTTTGGTAAATTCTCTCCCAATTTTTGGGTCCTAGAAAAATTGTATCCAAAGTGTGGGGGGCATGTTGAAGTCTATGGATTATTTAGGGGCCTACATGATGGTTTACCTTATTGTAGGGCTCAATGTGAAAACTATCCTTAATACAGGGGCACTAGAGATTGATATTCTTAGTAGGGTACCTTCTTGGTGGATAGGAAGCATGGAACTATATCGTTTGATCCACAATATTTCTCAGGCATGTGGTGATCTAGTGTAGCACCTCAAGGTATCTAGGGGCATGACTCCATGGTATAGTTCCTTTAGAGAGTCTAGGGTGTGTGACCAATTTCCTTGAAATTATTTATGAAGTAACCCAATTATTACATATATAAATATTATATATTTTAAGATTAATATTCAATATATATCATAATAATACACACCTAAGAACTATTAAGGATTAATATCATTTGAAAATAGATACATAATAAAAAAATTTAATGGATGATGTTGAATATATTACGCAATCAATATTTTCATATAGTACCCTTATAAACATATCACACTTTATAAAATTCTCCATAACCTAGGGAAATGGAAACATAAGAAGGTGTTAGATCAAATTCTCACTAACAATAATCATGGGAGGCACAAATTGAATGATCATAGTTGAACATAATATATTCATAATATTTTGTTAGTATACTTATTTTACATGAAGTTCATTCTCAAATACATACATATCATATATTGAGTCATGGAGTAAATATTTTTCTTAATAGAAGACCTAAGTCATAAGAGGGTAGAGGATCTAACAATCATAATTCATGAAAGTATAACATAGACATAAAAACATGGAATAAGTATGGAAGATAAATATAATAAAATAAATAATATTTCAAGTATACCCACCAATACATTCCTCATATCATATTTCAAGTCTACCCGTAAAGTCATTCACCACATAGTAGGCTTGGGCTAACCAGCCAAGTACCTTGTTGGGTATGGGATAAATATCTATATACCCTATTTGACATGGGTGAATCACCATCGTATCCTTTGATATAGTAAGAAATAAAACATTTCCCAATTCATTGGATTCATATAACATACCCAATAATCATAAAATAATAAACCATTAATGCATATTCCATATAAAAAAATTCATATTTCCTTAATAGGTTAATAAACCCTTGAGAATGTAATGGGTTTCATGAAAATATTATTAAAACATAATCCTCATAAAAAATATATATAAATTAATTGGATGGTATAATAAGATCATAACACTAGTGAATCATAATAATCCTTATAGAATGTTGACATAGATGAAAGGTCACTTTTTTTAAATGAATTTAAAATATTCTTTCCAAATTATGAGCAAACATACCATGCCATTTGGTGAATATTGAAGAACTAAAAATATTAGAAAACTGTTAATAGGATATTGTTTGTAAAAAAATTGAATATTTTAAATAAAAATTCATGATGATGTAACAACATGATGATGCGAAAATCTGTTGATGGATTATAAGTTAAAAGAGAACATTCCTATCATACATTAGTAAAAAATAAAAATGATTCTTAAAAAAATCACATGATTATTTTTTAATATTTTATAAATAGAATAAAATTAGTGAAAATTAATTTTATTTAAAAAATATTATGTATAGGAAAAAATTTAAATAAAATTATTGGATGAAAATGGATATAGAAGATAAATATTTCCAACCGAAAAATGTTAATAGGGTTATCTTTTCTAAAAAAATCATATTTTTAAGTAACAAAAAAAGGATGATGAAATAAAAACATGAAAACCCCAAAAATACCTAGATTAGAATAAAATATAAGGGTTTTACTAGATAATAATAATATAATCTCCCTTATTAGAAATTTTACATAGATCCAAAAAACTTATGAAATTGTGACATTGTAATGACCATCCAATTATCATTGGCTTGAGAGTGTAATGAGTCATTACTTGGCCTTAAGTGACATCCCCAAGGCACTAAAGGCTGGAAATAAATGCTAAAGGGTTTCAAAATAGATGGGGGATGATTTACACTTTAACTGAAAACAACCAAAAAATAAAGAAAACCGGATAAACATCTCCAAGGAACCACTAAATGATTCATGACTTAAAACCAAAACAACTCAACCATTATTTTCATAATAACCCAACCAAGTGAAACAACAGAAACCAAAACCATATCAGAGTAAATAGTGGAAAAACAACTAGAAGACAATAAGAAAAAACCCCAACTCTATGCTCCACAGCTCTATGCTCCAACATCATGAACCATACCAAGTGTCACGAAGTAGTGCTATAAATGTGCGACACTTTACCTTTTCCAACATCCCGGTATATGACATCTGCAAAAGGACCAACGTTCCAAAGTAGGGGTGGGTAATGAAACTCAGTAGGTTTTCCCCGATGACTTCCCAACCCATGCCTCTAGGATAAAACATATTAACACAATTATATAAAACAATTTATATAAAACAATTTATATAAAACAATTTATATAAAACAATTCTAAAACAATTCACAATATAACAAGTTCCATGTCAAAACCATTTTCCAACAAAACCCATCTTCCTCAAGAAAAGAAACCAAACAAAGTTCCCAATTCCATTCGCATTTCCATTTGACACTTTCGTTCCATTTCACCAATCCACAAAACTAACCATTCATGCAACTTGGACCTCCCTATACTCGCGAGTGGTGAGTTATCCTTCTACTCAGTCGTCACTAAGTGGACTACCTTGACGGGGGTACTTCACGACCTTATCTGTCCCAACCTATTGATGGGGAAACGCCCATATCCATCCCAATGCATATGAACACACACCACGACCCATGAAATCCATGCCCAGAACCAAGTGTGTTCAAAACCTTTCAATAAAGCATCTCCCTTTTATTAAAAACCATTTCATTGAAGTAGAAAAACCATAGATAATTTAAAATCACCATTTAAAATTTCCTTCAACAACCACTTTCCAAAAACACACAAATTTCATCACCGATTACTAAAAAGGGGTTTCAACCATTCTTTCATAATAGATAAACAAACCATTTCAATCAACGAAAAAAATTTGAAACTAAGCCATCAAGTTCTAAGAAAGAGGAATTGAGGGTGAATCCACCTACCTCAACAAATTGGGTGAAACCAACCAACGGATGAAGAATGCCAAGAACACCAAGTCACAACTCCAAAAACCCTCCTTAGATCTCTTCTTAGAACACATCAAAACCAAATATTTTCATATTTGGCATCCACACCCATAGATATACACATAACAATTATAGATCTAAGAAAATGAGAGAAGAGGAGAAGTAGATCTAAGTAGATCTATGAAACCGATCAAGAACGATTACATACCTTAAGAATCCAGCTTCGATTCGCCAAGAGAAGCCTTCAGATAACCTCCAAAACGCTTGGGATAAGTCTTCCAACCTTCAAAGGGGAGTAATCCCGAGTTAGGACCGCTTATAATGTTTAAAAAAGTCAATTAAAGGAAAAACGATTAAGATCTACAATTTTAGGATCTAACTTTAAGTGACTGCACGGTTACTCCGCAGGGTTTGACAAGCTATGCACTAACCATGCGTTGGATACTACCTCAGCCACCCTTCTCACATGGTTTGGCCGCACGGTTAGACAAACCGTGTGCCGACCGTGCGGAAGCCACTACCTCCAAGACCCACTATGCATGGTTTGGCCGCAAGGTTAGACAATCAGTGCACCAACCGTGCGACTTCCCCTTTGCCTCCAAACATCATTCCAAGTTCTCCCGACTCTCCCATTCAACACCCTTAACTTTAAAACCATGAAAATAACCAAGAAAGGGTTACATACCAAAAACTTGGGTACTAAATTCTCCCCAACACTGGACTTTCCATCCTCAGAAATTAGAAAACCATCGCTTGACTGAAAGAGTTCTGGCCACTACTCCTTCATTTCTTTCTCGCGTTCCCAAGTCTCTTCCTAAATCTGGCAATGTTTCCACAAAACCCGCACTAGGACGATTCTCTTTCCATGCAAGACTTTATCCTGACTATCCACAATCCGCACCGGGATATGTACCAATGAATCATCCGGCTCTAGGTCAACGTGATCCCATCTGATCACATGGTCAGGATCAGGCTAATACTTCTTCAACTGAGATACATGGAACACATTATTCACTACACTGACCCGTGGTGGTAATGCCAACTGATATGACACCTCTCTAACCCGTTCCAGTATCTCAAAAGGTCCTATATATTGAGGAGATAACTTTCCCTACTTTCCAAAATGACGATGTCCAAGTCTTGGAGAGATCCTCAAGAATACATGATCACCCACAACGAACAACGACGGTCTTTGATGGTGATCTGCATAAGATTTCTTACAAATCTGAGCCGTCTCCATCCTCTTTCTAATAAACTGAATCTTCTCCATTTTTTCTTGGACAAGGCTCGTCTGAAATAGTGATGTTTCGCCAGTTTCCACCCAGCATAGTGGAGAACGACAAGGATTCCCATACAATGCTTCAAACGGAGCCATACATATCGAGGCTTGATAAATTTTATTGTTTTATAACTCCACTTAGGATATATGCTCCTCCCATGAGCCACCAAAGTCCATTACACAAACCCGAAACATGTCTTCCAATGTTTGTATCGTCCGCTCAGATTGCCCATCAGTCTAAGGATGATACGCCGTACTCCTCGTCAACTGAGTCCCCAAGGCTTGCTGTAATGATTTCCATAAACGAGATTTGAACCTCTGATATCTATCTGAGACGATAGACACTGGTACCCCATGCCTTTTACCAATTCTCAGATATATATTTTTGAAAGATCTTCCACCGTATAAGTTTCGCAAATCGGGATGAAATGGGCTAACTTGGTTAGACGATCCACTATCACCCAGATGACATCGTGTTTCCAGACCATTCTTGGAAGACCTGTAACAAAATCCATTACTATCTGCTCCCATTTCCACACTGGGATAGGTAAAGACTGTAACATATGAGCTGGTCTCTGATGCTCTGCTTTAACATTCTGAAAATTTATGCATCGCGAGACGAACTCGGCCACCTTCCTTTTCATCCCGCTCCACCAAAATTTCACCTTTAGCACCTTATACATCTTTTGTGTACCCAGATGTACAACCCATCTCGAATGGTGGTAAGCATGAAGGAGTTTTTCCTAACAAACCATATGTACAACCATCCGATCTCTAAAACACAAAACTGAACTCCCATCCAGCTTCCATCCCTTAGTGGTCTCCCCATTATTGAGTTTTGAACTCATTGCAACACAACCTACATCGGATTCCTATGCCTTTTTTAATATCTCTTCCAAATCAGCAACAAGTGTAGTTGAGAAGAAAACAAAAACATCACCTAGGTTTTCACATTCCACATGCATGTCGGCTAAGAACGACATCAACTTCCATTCATATGATGCTTCCTTTTCCAACTGAGCATACGACTTCCTGCTTAATGCATTGTCCACCGAATTGCCCTTACTCAGTGTATACATAAAGTCAATGTTGAACATTTGAAGATACTCCATTCATCTCCTATGCCTCAGATTCAAATCTCGCTGTGAGAAAATGTGTTTCCAGCTTTTGAGATCCGTAAACACAGTAAATTTCTCACCAAAGAGATAATGTCTCCATGTTTTCAATGCATGGACGACTGCAGCTAATTCCAAATCATGTGTTGGGTAAATGTTCTCATGAACTCTCAAATGCCTTGAGCCATAAGCAAAAACATGGTCTCCTTGCATGAGAAAACAACCCAACCTTGTTCCCGAAGCATCACAATACACCACGTATCCTTTCCCTGATTCTGGAAAGATTAAGATAGGTGCTGATGTAAGGAGAACTTTCACCTCTTGAAAAGATCTCTGACATTCCCCAGTCCATTGAAATGCATTGTTATTCTTTGTCAAAGCTGTCATAGGTGAATTTAGTTGTGATAATTCATGTACAAAGCGTCGGTAATAACTAGCTAGACCAAGAAAACTTCATATTTCAAAGACATTCTTTGGTGGTTTCCAAGAAATAACAACTTCTATCTTTTTAGGATTCACTGAAACAAATTTCTCAGAAATTACAAGGCCTAAAAAATGTACCTCTTGTATCCAAAAACCGCAATTTGATAATTTGGCATACAATTGATGGTTCCTTGAGATTTCCAACACCATCGCTAAGTGTTTCTCATGCTCAGCCCTTGTTCTTGAATACACCAATATATAATCCACAAACATCACAACAAAAGAATCTAGATATTGTTGAAATATTCGATTCATCAAATCCATGAAGACCGATGGTTCATTTGTTAGACTAAAAGGCATGACTACATATTTGGAGTGGCCATATCTGCTTCTGAAGGCTGTCTTCAGAATATCCTCCTTCTGCACTCGCAACTGGTGATATCCTGACCGCAAGTCAATCTTGGAGAACCACTGAGCTCCTCTTAATTGATCAAATAGGTCATCAATGCATGGAATTGGATATCTATTCTTTATCATATCTTGGTTAAGTTTATGATAATCCACACATAGCATCAATGTTCAATCTGCTTTCTTTACAAAAAAAACTGGGGCTGCCCACGGAGACACGCTTGGCCGAATGAAACCCTTGCTTTCCAGCTCCTGTAACTGCACTTTCAATTCCTTTTACTCCATTGGTTCCATCCTATAAGATGTAAGTAAGATAGAACTGGTCCCTGGAATGAGATCACTCGTAAACTCCACTTCTCTTACAGGTGGTAATCCTGAGAAGTTTTCAGGAAAAACATCAGGAAATTGATCCAACACAGGTGGAAAACTATTTTCTGTGATCTATTCCAATGATGCCAAAGTCAACTCAGCCAATTGGTAAGAGATCGTTCCCACCATTGGTGCCAACAAGCTCTTTGCGCCTTTCTTTACAATCCTCTCTCCTCTGAAGAGATGCTCCTTGCCGTCCTCAGTCGTGAAACTAACCATTCTCCAATAACAGTAGATGTGAGCCTTAAACCTTGTCAACCAATCCATACCCAAGATTATATCATAGAAATCCATATACATCATGGAGAATTCCCATTTCATCTCAACTCCATCAACAGTTATAGCACATGCTCTACACATGATGTCTTGACATTCTCTTTCACTAAGAGGATTTTGTAGTTTCAAGATAGAAGGAATCATTTCCCATTTTAAACATAGAAAGTCAACATCACGATAAGCAATAAAGGAATGTGATGCACCTGTATCAAACAACACTTTTACAAAGGTAGAATTCAAAAGAATCGTACCTCTTACTAATGATGGTCTAGAATGATCATCAACAATCATCTGCTCATCTCCATACAATTGCTTCATCACTACATTGTTATCCTTGTTTCCTTGATGAGATTTCCCTGGTTGAGGAGTCATGGTATTTCGAGAATCAGCATGGATAGCTCTGTTATGCTGATGAGAATTACTCTTCTGTACTCATTCTGTCAAAGCATATGATGCTTGTGACGCCTGGGAAGTGTCAAGTGCACCCGACCTCAGAGTATTTCTACAATAGCGATGTAGATGGCCCATTTTCTTGCAATTGTGACATTGTCTAGGTTGTGCCATACACTCTCACTTTATGTGATTAGTAGATCCACATTGAAAACACCCAGCTTTCATCATGGGTCGTGGAGGAAGGTTCACCGATCCAGCTGCCTGATTCTGATTCACACTTCCACCGTGGAAGTAGGTTTCCCTCTTCCGCCTGTTCCCAGCATTAGAGTTCCCACCCATTCCCATGGATACCATCATGCTTCCTCCTATATATCCCAAGATATCATGTTCATCAACCTTTTCTCTATTCACCATCTTTGTATAATCCGTAATACAGAGCACTGCTATCTTCGATCGAATCTCCTGCCTTAGCCCCGATTCGAAGATGCGCGCCGTTAAAGAAGAACTTGCCGCAACCTCTGGGGAAAAACAGACTAAATTCATGAACTTAGCCGCATATTCTGTGATAGAGAGGCTCTCTTGTTTCAAGCTAAAGAAGTCCGTCATTTTCTGGATCCCAAATGTGTGAGGATAGAGTTGTTTGTTAATTAATTCTTCAAAATCCTCCCATGTAAGGCCGTCGTCCAATTTAGCCTGTACCGCTAAATCCCACCACTGACGTGCAAGATCCTCGAGAATATATGTCGCCAGATTTACTTTCAGCTCTACTGGTGTGACAATGAAATCAAATATACGATTCATCCTGCATAGCCACACCTCCTCCTTCTTGGGTTCAACATCACCCCGAAAGATGGGTGAATTCTGCTTCTGGAACTGGGAGGAATGGTATATATGCCTTGACTCATCCCTCCGATTCCCGGTGTCCACATCTTGGAATTCTTGAACTATACTCTAAACCAGCTCCTGGTTCACACGTGGTTCAAGTGCAACCACATTCTCTGCAGCTTCTTCAGGTTGGTTTCTATGACGCCTAACGGGTGCCATTTTCTATACAAACAATGCATGCCGTTAGTCTCACTTCCTAGCAACTGAAGTATTAGCATTTCAATTTCTATCACATAAACTATCACATCATTGTTTTCCAACCATCTAACTTATCCACATGTTCAACCATTTTTGAAAACATCCCACATACATTTTGAAAATCCACCCGTTTTTTAAAACATAGTAAATATCCAGTTTTCAAAATCTTTCATTTGAAAATCAATTTATGCATTTTTCATAAAAATTCACCTTGCCCAAAATACTAAATCATTCTTATCAATGAGATATGCCATCCTAGTGGGAAGTCATTCCTCTAATTCATGTCATGATCATCTCATTGGCTAAACCCATGACAATGAGATTTGCATCATTCCAGAAGTGCATCCAAAACACTTATGTACCCAACACCCTGGTAACTTGAAGTTCAACATTAAAAGGTTAGCTACGTCCTTTTATGATATACATTTCATGTTCTGACAATCCTACTCTTGTCTAAGATGATTAACCAAGGAATAGACGAGAAGGAATTTAAACTCCAGGACAAGAACATTGATAACCACGTGTTAGGAAAGGACCGAACAAGCTGATACCATTTGTAATGACCCACCAATTCTCATTAGCTTGAGAGTGTAACGGTTCATTACATTCCCTTAAGCGACATTCCCAAGGTTCCAAAGGGTGTTAATAAATGCCGAAGGGTTTCAAAATACATTGGGGACGATTTACCCTTTAACTGAAAACAACCAACAAATAAAGAAAACTAGATAAACATCTCCAAGAAACCACTAAATGATGAATGACTTAAATCCAAAACAACTAAACCAATATTTTCATAATAACCCAACCAAGTGAAACAATGGAAACTGTCACACCCCGACCGCAGATGCCCTTATTTTACTCTTTTCTTGGTCTTGGTCTGAAATTTTAATGTTTATTTGTGTTGAAGGGTTTCGCGCCAGTGTGCAGTCATCGCATCGTTAGCGGTGACAGTGCGGTTGGCCCGGGTGACTACGTGTTCGCCCGACGTTTAAATTTGAGAATTTTATGTTGTCATTTTATTATTATTTATTTTATCATTATTATCATTATTATTATAAAGTTTATTTACTATTATTATTATAAAGTTTTATTAATATTATTATTATAAATTTTTATTATTATTAAGATTAGTTTTTATTCTTTTATTTAGTCTTTTATTATTATTATTATGGTTATTATTATTATTATTATAAGGTTATTACTATTATTATTACTATTATTATTATTATTATTGATTATGTATATATATATAGTTTTTTTAAACCCCCCTAACCCTAAACCTACCCAGCCGCCTCTTTCCTCTCCCTTCTCTCCTCTCTTCCCGCAACCCCCCCCCCCCCGCTCTCTCTCCCCCGAGTGACTCCCCCGCCCCTCTCCTCCCACGGTGCCCGCAGCCTCCTGGCGTCCCCGCTCCCCATCTCCGCCTGCTCCGGCGCTGCCCCGCCGCGCCGTCCTCCCCTCTTCCACGCCGGATTCCACCACGCCCTGCACCCAGCCGCCGTCCCGGCTCCCTCTCCCCCTGTCCCGGCTTCCCCGAACCTCTTCGCCGCTGCCGTCCCCGACCCCTCCGCACGACCGGCCCGTCGCCGTCTCCCTCGTGCGACCCCGCCGCGCCCAGCGGCCTCTCCGACGCTCCCCGTCCCGTGCACCGCGCCCGACCGCCCTCTCCCCTGCTCTCCCTCCCGTTCCACCTCTCCTTCACCGCACTGCTGCCACGCCCGCTTCCCGCCACCGACTCCCCTACGCGCCGCCCGCCGCGCCGTCCCGGCCTCCCCTGCGTGCCGCCAGCCGCGCCGTCCCGACCTCCCCGTCCCAACCGCCGCCGCTCCCCGGCCTTGCTCCCCCTTCCCCGCGCCTCAACCTAGCCGCAACAAGCCGAGCCCCTCCCTCCGTCATCCCACTCCGGTGCACGCCAGCCTCCTCCTGTCCCGGTCCTTCTCCCGTCGCCTCCGGCGACTCCAGCCACCGTCCCGGCCTACCGACCTCATCCGGCGACCGTCCTCCACCGGCGTCCCGACCCCTGCCCGTCACCGCGCCCCACCTCCGGCCGCCGCATCACATGCGCGCTGTGAGTTTGTTTTTATTATTATTTATTATTATTTTATTTTATTTTAATCTTATTTTTATATATAACGTTTATCATTTTTGTCATATTAATATTAATATTATTATTATTATTATTATTATTATTATGATGTTGTATTATCATTATTACATTATTAATATTAATATTAATATTAATATTAATATTATTATTCTTATGATGTTATTATTATTATATTATTATTATATTAATATTGTTATTATTATTATATTATTATGTTATAATTATGCTAAATTATTATTGTTATTATTATTATACTAGTATTATTATTATTACTATATTATGTTATTATTATCAATACTATATTATTATTATTATTATTAATATATTTATTATTATTTTAATTATTATCATATTATTATTATTTATCTATCGGCTTATTCATTTGGTTATCTATTTATTCTATTGATTATTTATTTATTCTTGTATTTATTATTTATCTATATATTTATTTATTTGCTTATTTGTTTATTAATTTATTTACTTATTTATTTTCCTCTTTATTCCATCTTGGTGTTTTTATTTAATTAGAATTAAGCCTTTTTCTGTCGTGGGTTGGGTAACGTGTACTTATTTCCACTGTTCAGCGTACGCAGTTTGTCCACAAAGGATTGTCCTACTTTCCGTTGGGGTTCCGTCGCATCCGCTCCTTGTTTGAGGTAGGAAAATTCAACTATTTCCTTTCCGAGGTACTCTGCTGATGCTTGAATTGTTTTAAATAAATTTTATTCCATGATTCGCGTGTTTATGATATCCTTGCGCGGCTTATTTTGGTGTTTTAAAATCTATAGTTTTTGTTCGAAAATTAAGTTTGAAGCAATTATATTTTATGCCAAGGTAGTTGTCCACTAGATGTTGTTCTACACGTTTTATTGTTTATATAGTGCCCCTGTTTAGGCGTTGCTAGCTAAGGTGGAACTAAATGCCTATGTTCTCTTATGTTATCAATGGTTGTCTTGAGCGGTGTTTTCTTTTTGTAAAGAAAGAATCATTCTTGGATCTTATTATCCTGTGCTGGTTAGTTTTATGAAATTTAGTATTAATTGGAAATGTTGTCGTGCCCCTTTGTAGGTTTGATGTACCACTGGATGTTGACACATCCATGGGTGCACCAGGTGCACACATGGATGTGACCTCAAATGAAGATGGTGTTTGAAATTGTTACCATTTATTTTTATTTATTTTTATTTTTATTTTCTCGAAATCTCGACTTTTCTGAATGGTTCTTCATTTCAAAATGTTTTCGCCTCTTCATGAGACACATTGAACTGGTTTAAAAAGAAATCTACGAAAGAATGCCCTTTTGGCCTTTAAACATAATTCACGGAATTTCAAATGTGCTTTTAGTTTTAAATATAAATGGTTTCTTCTGAACAAGCATTTGGGTTTCTTAAATAAAGTTCTAAGTGTGTTTCTGGTTTTCAATGAAACGGCGTGAGTCATATCCCTTTAGAAATGCTTTAGTATTAAATGGTCAAAATGTAAATGATATGACGGCCTGGTTGGCACTTTATTAAATGTGAAGTGATCATACATATATATATATATATATATATACGTACTTGTGAGGGCATCTCTACAGGGGGACTTCCCTTCGAGGGTTGTCGTGTAGCGATGTCCGTGTAAGGGGTTGGCAAGTGCGGTGATATGAGTCACGCGTGCGTGGGCCTCCCACTTACACAGTGTTACTAAAACCACCATGGGTTCCTGGGCGTCTTGTAGATTATCGAGTGGCGGTTGCTTGCTAACCCTGATTAGATGGGTTAGTACCCCCTGGAGTTGTGGACAGGCCAGGAGGGATGTGCCGCTAGTTGGCTATTAGGGCGGCCAGTTGGTTATTGACTATGGAGTACCACGCCAGCAGGTAGTCTGAACCCGAGTACGTCTAGGGGTTTTCTAGGGATGTTTAGGATCACCCATGGTTATTTTCTCCCTTGATTGTTTACTTACAGTTATTCTTTACAGCTCATATTATTACTTGTGTCCTTTTTCACTACTTGCATCATGCATTGCTTGTTTACTTCCTGTTTCACTGGTTTGTTTTCAGCCTGTACTGTTTAACTGTTCCTTTTTAGCACAGTCGTAATATTATCCGTATTTGGTTTTGTTTATAAAAATAGGAAATGGTTTTGAAAGTGATTTATAGTGTGCAGATTTTCAAATGGGGGAAAACATGTTGTTTATTTTAAAAATGTAAAAAAATATATTTTTTTATAATTGTATTTTAAAACCTGTGTCAACGGATTTCTCGGGAAAGGAAACATTTGGATTCAGTGGATTACTTTGGCCTACCTACTGGGCATTTTTAATGCTCACGCCTATATTATCATTTCAGTTGCAGGTCTTCCCTTGTTCAGGTCTTCTGTTTTGAGTCGCTCAGTGTTGGAGTGAGGTTTCTCTCTAGTTGGGTGGTGACCTGAGAGGTTACTTGGAGGTACGTGGTCGTGTGGCTTTTATTTCCTTTCCACTGTTAGTGTTTATTTGTTATGTTCTATTTACTTTTGTTTGGGCTGAAATCGTTCCCAACAATCAAATTTTAATGCCCGGCACTGGTTCCCATCCCAGGGCGATCGGGAACGCCCCTCGGGACTTGCCGCGGACCGGCTCGGGTGACCGGTTCAGGGTCGACCCGGACTAGTTCGTGACAAAATGGTATCAGAGGAGGTTCTTGTTATTTGGGTTGTCTGGGCGGTGGAGATTAGGACTGTCGGGACTCGAGAGGTAGGTACGGGAAGGATGTCATGAACCCTCGCCCATTCCACACCTCGAGTCGCCAGGGGTAGTCCGGGAATTGTGTCCTTGTCTTTTCTGGTTTGTCTTGGATTGAGAGATGACAACGGAGGCAAGCCGACGTTACGTCGTGATTTCACATGGAGTAGTGACCCATGTGGAGTCTAAGTACACGGTTTGAATTCCTCCTAGTGGTCGACGATGACTTGGGACATGGCCCACTACCATGTCGCTAGGTTGAGCGTGACTGCTAGTCCCTCACTCCAGTGGTTGATGCAAATTTGGATGCTGCTTTTGTTTTGGTCTGCGTAAGTATGTTGTTGGAAATGAAAAAGGTTTTTGAAAAAAATTGGATTGGTTTCTTTTAAAAGACCTTAAATGTATGAAATGGGTTTTAAAACTGAAATCTCTAGATTTGGAAATCTTTTGTTTGCTTGGAATTGGTTAAGAATGATTTGGGGTGAAACCCCAGTTCCTCTTTATGAACGTTTGCACATCTGTGAGAATGCATGAAAAAAATGCGTGTTGGTGCGAGTAATAATGGACAGTGGATGAAGACATGTGCAACGGGTCATGGGAGTACAATGGTGTGTATTTTAAATTTAACACTTGGCTTTGTTTTCTAAACTGGCTTAAAAGGGGAAACAATTTTGGAATGTTTTTGGTTAGAAAATGGATTCGTTTTGGAAAGTATTCTTAAAGAGGATGGTTTTAAAGTCTAAAATAAAAAAGGAGACTTTATTTTGGGTTGTGTTTGTGTTTGTTTGGTCTTGTGCTGACTATTTTGATGAAGGTGATTTTATTGAGGTTTCTTCGGGTTGATATTGGTTTTGGCTTTGTGTTTTATATGTCGCTCAGGAAATGCCGCCCAGAAAGGTCTCTAAGGATTCTAATAGGT
This sequence comes from Viscum album, assembly GCA_963277665.1. Taxonomy (NCBI): domain Eukaryota; kingdom Viridiplantae; phylum Streptophyta; class Magnoliopsida; order Santalales; family Viscaceae; genus Viscum; species Viscum album. The sequence goes on from OY728159.1 coordinate 922,509,570, forward strand.
CATGCTCAGTTTTTGGTCCTCCTCAGACTTTGCATATTCTCCATGGTGATCAGGGTCTGTTAGAGGTAGTGAAATGGCTCGAGGAAGTGGAGCGTGTCTTTAGAATGTTGGGAACTCCCGATAATGTTAAGGTTCGTGCAATTATGGAGTTGTTTGAGGGTCTAGCTCTAGACCAATGGAAGAGGGTTACCCCATCATCAATGCAGGTTGAAATGATGTGGGATGTATTTAGAATCGTTTTCATCCAATGGTTTTTACCTGAGGAAGTGAAGATGGAGAAAAAGGGAGAGCTTGTGCATATTCAACAAGGCCAACAGACGGTGAAGGCATATGTTGACCATTTCAAGGAACTGATTCCCTTTTCTCCAGAGGTAGCATCGCATGAGCTCATGAAGGTCTCTCTTTTCACCAGGGGTCTTTGTCCAGAGATCAAGGAGCGAGTCCTCCCTTCTAAAGACCTTCGTTTCGAGAATCTCATAGAGGAAGCATTCTTGGATGAGTTGGTTTCCGGTGTGCGGGTGGTTAATACTTCATCATCCCCGGTTGTTCGTAAGAGCTCCCCCTCTAGTGTGGAAAATACGCCAGAGATACTTGTTCCTCAGGAGTTATTCCCCTTGGTCCCAGCTTCCAGTTCATCAGATCGTTCGATGGTATGGTATCAGTGTGGTTGTTTCGGGCATTCAAAGCCGTCTTGTCGCAACCCTCTGAAGATGTGTCATCGCTACGGTTGTCTGGGTCATCTGGAGATGTTTTGTAGGAAGTGTCTCTTGAAGAGGACGCTGTGATTGGAGAGTGTCAATACCTGAATTTGAGGCAGGAGATGCTTCAGCCATCAGAGCCCCAGCTTCAGGTCTCGGGGTGAAGCTCGCGCACAGTCAGGAGTTCCCAGGGTTATGAAGCCTTGGTCCAGGTTTTGTGTTCCGTGTTAGCAGTGGAACAATCAAAATATTTTAGCACTTGTTTTTCTGCTGTTATGTTTTGATGTTATTGTATGTCAATTGTTTTACCATGGGGTTATCATGGACTTGTTCTATTATAATACATGTAGTCTGGTTTATGTGGATGTGTTGTTTCTGAATCGTGTGTCCTTCTTAAAAGTGTGTTTAACCCTCGTGTGGGTTGACCTTGTTTTAGTTATGTTGTCGATGTGGTTATGTTTTGTGGACTTCAATGGATCATGTTTCCAATTTGATGTTGGTTAAATATTTTTCTGTGGGTTTTCCCTGGTGTTGAAGTTGTTGACTCTAGTCGTGGGTTCAAGGTTTTGATGGAGGTGTAAATCGGATCATGTTATAGGAGTCGGTTTGGATTGGTTATGAGTTCCCGCGATGGACCCGCCTCTGTGTGGTAGTATGTTTTGAGTGTTAAATTTTTTGAACTAGTTAAGTTCTTGTGGTGGGGAGAACCCCTTTATGTTCTCCCCTCAACTTCGGACTTAAGTTTTCCCTTGAATCGGTCGGGTGTGACCTGTGTGGAGTATGGTCATCCTGAGATTCTTAGTTCTCTTTGGTTCCTTTAGTTCCGTTTCGGCGTGGACCTGAATCTTGACTGACTTGTGGCTTGGTGACTTTCTGGGGGCAAAAAGTGTCTATGGTGGGGAGAATTGTCACACCCCGACCGTAGATTCCCTTATTTTACTCTTTTCTTTGTCTCGGTCTGAAATTTTAATGTTTATTTGTGTTGAAGGGTTTCGCGCCAGTGCGCGGTCATCACATCGTTAGCGGTGACCGTGCGGTTGGCCCAGGTGACTACGTGTTCGCCCAACGTTTAAATTTGAGAATTTTATGTTGTCATTTTATTATTATTTATTTTATCATTATTATCATTATTATTATAAAGTTTATTTACTATTATTATTATAAAGTTTTATTAATATTATTATTATAAATTTTTATTATTATTAAGATTAGTTTTTATTCTTTTATTTAGTGTTTTATTATTCTTATTATGGTTATTATTATTATTATTATAAGGTTATTACTACTACTATTATTATTATTATTATTATTATTATTATTGATTATGTATATATATATATATATATAGTTTTTTTAAACCCCCCTAACCCTAAACCTACCCAGCCGCCTCTTCCCTCTCCCTTCTCTCCTCTCTTCCCGCAGCCCCTCTCTCTCTCTCTCTCTCCCCCGCGCGACTCCCCCGCCCCTCTCCTCCCACGGTGCCCGCGGCCTCCCGACGTCCCCGCTCCCCATCTCCGCCTGCTCTGGCGCTGCCCCGCCGCGCGCGTCCTCCCCTCTGCCACGCCGGCTTCCGCCGCGCCCTGCACCCAGCCGCCGTCCCGGCTCCCTCTCCCCCTGTCCCGGCTTCCCCAGCCCTCTTCGCCGCTGCCGTCCCTGACCCCTCCGCACGACCGGCCCGTCGCCGTCTCCCTCGCGTGACCCCGCCGCGCACAGCGGCCTCTCCGCCGCTCCCCGTCCCGCGCACCGCGCCCGGCCGCCCTCTCCCCTGCTCTCCCTCCAGTTCCGCCTCTCCTTCACCGCACCGCCGCCGCGCCCGCTTCCCGCCGCTGACTCCCCTGCGCGCCGCCCGCCGCGCCGTCCAGGCCTCCCCTGCGCGCCGCCAGCCGCGCCGTCCCGACCTCCCCGTCCCAACCGCCGCCGCTCCCCGGCCTTGCTCCGCCTTCCCCGCGCCTCAACCCAGCCGCAACCAGCCGAGCCCCTCCCTCCGTCGTCCCGCTCCGGCGCACGCCGACCTCCTCCTGTCCCGGTCCTGCTCCCGTCGCCTCCGGCGACTCCAGCCGCCGTCCCGGCCTGCCGACCTCGTCCGGCGACCCTCCTCCACCGGTGTCACGACCCCTGCCCGTCGCCGCGCCCCACCTCCGGCCGCCGCATCACCTGCGCGCTGTGAGTTTGTTTTTATTATTATTATTTATTATTATTTTATTTTATTTGAATCTTATTTTTATATATAACGTTTATCATTTTTGTCATATTAATATTAATATTAATATTATTATTATTATTATTATTATGATGTTGTATTATCATTATTACATTATTAATATTAATAATAATAATATTATTATTATTCTTATGATGTTATTATTATTATATTATTATTATATTAATATTGTTGTCATTATTATATTATTATATTATAATTATGCTAAATTATTATTGTTATTATTATTATATTAGTATTATTATTATTACAATATTATTTTATTATTATTATGATGTTGTATTATCATTATTACATTATTAAAATTAATAATAATAATATTATTATTATTCTTATGATGTTATTATTATTATATTATTATTATATTAATATTGTTGTTGTTATTATATTATTATATTATAATTATGCTAAATTATTATTGTTATTATTATTATATTAGTATTATTATTATTACAATATTATTTTATTATTATTAATACTATATTATTATTATTATTATTATTAATATATTTATTATTATTTTAATTATTATCATATTATTATTATTTATCTATCGGCTTATTCATTTGGTTATCTATTTATTCTCTTGATTATTTATTTATTCTTGTATTTATTATTTATCTATATATTTATTTATTTTCTTATTTCTTTATTAATTTATTTACTTATTTATTTTCCTCTTTATTCCATCTTGGTGTTTTTATTTAATTAGAATTAAGCCTTTTTCTGTCATGGGTTGGGTAACGTGTACTTTTTTCCACTGTTCAGCGTACGCAGTTTGTCCGCAAAGGATTGTCCTACTTTCCATTGGGGTTCCGTCGCGTCTGCTCCTTGTTTGAGGTAGGAGAATTCAACTGTTTCCTTTCCGAGGTACTTTACTGTTGCTTGAATTGTTTTAAATAAATTTTATTCCATGATTTGCGTGTTTATGATATCCTTGCGCAGCTTATTTTGGTGTTTTAAAATCTATAGTTTTTGTTCGAAAATTAAGTTTGAAGAAATTATATTTTATGCCAAGGTAGTTGTGCACTAGATGTTGTTCTGCACATTTTATTGTTTATATAGTGCCTCTGTTTAGGCATTGCCAGCTAAGGTGGAACTAAATGCCTATGTTCTCTTATGTTATCAATGGTTGTCTTGAGCGGTGTTTTCTTTTTGTAAAGAAAGAATCATTCTTGGATCTTATTATCCTGTGCTAGTTAGTTTTATGAAATTTAGTATTAATTGGAAATGTTGTCGTGCCCCTTTGCAGGTTTGATGCACCATTGGATGTTGACACATCCATGGGTGCACCAGGTGCACACATGGATATGACCTCAAATGAAGATGTTGTTTGAAATTGTTACCATTTATTTTTATTTTTATTGATTTTTATTTTCTCGAAATCTAGACTTTTCTGAATGGTTATTCGTTTCAAAATGTTTTCGCCTCTTCATGAGACACATTGAACTGGTTTAAAAAGAAATCTACGAAAGAATGCCCTTTTGGACTTTAAACATAATTCACGGAATTTCAAATGTGCTTTTAGTTTTAAATATAAATGGTTTCTTCTAAACAAGAATTTGGGTTTCTTAAATAAAGTTCTAAGTGTGTTCCTGGTTTTCAATGAAACGGCGTGTGTCATATCCCTTTATAAATGCTTTAGTATTAAATGGTCAAAATGTAAATGATATGACGGCCCGGTTGGCACTTTATTAAATGTGAAGTGATTATATATATATATATATATATACGTACTTGTGAGGGAATCTCTACAGGGGGACTTCCCTTCGAGGGTTGTCGTGTATCGATGTCCGTGTAAGGGGTTGGCAAGTGCGGTGAGATGAGTCACGCGTGCGTGGGCCTCCCACTTACACAGTGTTACTAAAACCACCATGGGTTCCTGGGAGTCTTGTAGATTATCGAGTGATGGTTGCTTGCTAACCCGGATTAGACGGGTTAGTACCCCCTGGAGTTGTGGACAGGCCAGGAGGGATGTGCCACTGGTTGGCTATTAGGGCGGCCAGTTGGTTATTGACTATGGAGTACCACGCCGACAGGTAGTCTGAACCCGAGTACGTCCAGGGGTTTTCTAGGGATGTTTAGGATCACCCATGGTTACTTTCTACCTTGATTGTTTACTTATAGTTATTCTTTATAGCTCATATTATTACTTGTGTCCTTTTTCACTACTTGCATCATGCATTGCTTGTTTACTTCCTGTTTCACTGGTTTGTTTTCAGCCTGTACTGTTTACCTGTTCCTTTTTAGCACAGTCGTAGTATTATCTGTATTTGGTTTTGTTTATAAAAACAGGAAATGGTTTTGAAAGTGATTTATAGTGTGCGTTGGATTTTCAAATGGGGGAAAACATGTTGTTTATTTTAAAAATGTAAAAAAATCTATTTTTTTATAATTGTATTTTCAAACCTGTGTCAACGGATTGCTCGGGAAAGGAAACATTTGGATTCAGTGGTTTACTTTGGCTTACCTACTGGGAATTTTTAATGCTCACGCCTATATTATCATTTCAGTTGCAGGTCTTACCTTTCTCAGGTCTTCTGTTTTGAGTCGCTCAGTGTTGGAGTGAGGTTGCTCTCTAGTTGGGTGGTGACCTGAGAGGTCACTTGGTGGTACGTGGTTGTGTGGATTTTATTTCTTTTCCGCTGTTAGTGTTTATTTTTTCGGTTCTATTTACTTTTTTTGGGGCTGAAATCGTTCCCAATGATCAAATTTTAATGCCCGGCACTGGTTGCCATCCCGGGGGGATCGGGAACGCCCCTCGGGACTTGCCGCAGACCGGCTCGGGTGACCGGTTCCGGGTCGACCCGGACTGGTTCGTGACAGAAACCAAAACCATATCAGAGTAAACAGCAGAAAAACAACTAGAAGACAACAAGACAAAAATCAAATTTCATGATCCACAACTCCAAGCTCCCACATCACGAAACATCCCAAGTGTAATGATGTAGTTATATAAACATGCGGCACTTTACCTTTTCCAACATCCTGGTATATGACATCTGCAAAAGCACCATAGTGCCAAAGTAGGGGGTGAGTAATGAAACTCAGTAGGTTTTCCCTCATGAATTCCCAACCCATGCCTCTAGGATAAAACATGTTAGCACATTTATATAAAACAATTTATATAAAACAATTACAAAATAGTTCACAATATAACAAGTTCCATGTCAAAACCATTTTCCATCAAAACCCATCTTTCTCAAGAAAAGAAACCAAGAAAAGTTCCCAATTCCATTAGAATTTCCATTTGGCAAATTTTTTCCATTTCACCAATCCACACAACCAACCATCCATGAAACCTGGACCTCCCTATACTCACGAGTGGTGAGTTATCCTTCCACTAAGCCATCACATAGTGGAATACCTTGACGGGGGTACTTCACGACCTTATCCATCCCAACCAATTAATGGGGGGACTTCTCTCCCTTATCCATCCCAATGCATATGAATACACACCATGACCCATGAAATCCATGCCCAAATCCAAGTGTGTTCAAAACCTTTCAATAATGCATCACCCTTTTATTGAAAACCATTTCATTCAAGGAGAAAAACCATAGCCAATTTAAAATCACCATTTTAAATTTACTTCAACAACCACTTTCCAAAAACACACAATTTTCATCACCCGTTACTAAAAAGAGGTTTCAAACATTATTTCATAACAGAAAAAAAACCATTTCAATCAAGGAAAACAATTTGAAACTAAGCCTTCAAGTTCTAAGAAAGAGGAATCGAGAGTGAATCCACCTACCTCAACAAATTGGGAGAAACCAACCAACGGACGAAGAACGCCAAGAACACCGAGTCAAATCTCAGAAAACCCTCCTTAGATCTCTTTTACTAACACAACCAAGACCAAATATTGTAATATTTGGCATCCAAACCCTTAGATCTACCCATAACGGGAATAGATCTAAGAAAATGCGAGAAGAGGAGAAGTAGATCAAAGTAGATCTAAGAAACTGGTCGAGAACGATAACATACCTTAAGAATCCAGCTTGGATTCGCCAAGAGAAGCCTTCAGATCGCCTCTGGAACACTTGGGAGAAGTTTTACAACCTTCAAGGGAGAGTAATCCCGAGTTAGGGCCGCTTAGGAGGTTTAACCAAGGCAATTAAATTCAAAACGAGTTAGATCCACAATTTTAAGATCTAACTTTAAGTGACCGCACGGTTTGACAAACTGTGCACTAACCGTGTGTTGGATACTACCTCGGCCACCCTTCTCGCATGGTTTGGCCACACGGTTAGACAAACCGTGCCCCGACCGTGTGAAAGCCACTGCCTCCAAGACCCACTACGCACTGTTTGGCTGCACGGTTAGAAAAACGGTGTGCCGACCATGCAACTTCCCCTTTGCCTCCAAACATCATTCCTAGTTCTCCCTACTCTCCCATTCAACACCCATAACTTTAAAACCATGAAAAGCATCAATAAAGGGTTACATACCAGAAACTGGGGGTACTACAGACATAAACTCTTATCTTAGGTCTTGACTTACTTCATATGCACTAATAATATCTAGCATATTAAATTTACATTTATTATAAATATATAACAGAACCATATTCAAACTTATCTTAAAATATATCATTATTTTATAATTTCTATTTTTCGATTTATAAAAAATATTCACTAAAATCAATACTTTTATGTTAATTGTTCTATTTCATAATCATTTTTTAGTTATAATGATTCTGATCCTTAAAGCTTGTTCAAGGTTTCATCATCTAGAAAATAATAAAAATTGAGAAATTATAATATTTATTCATCATATACACTTTTATGACCATTCATATAAAGCTTTAATGAAAAATGAGTTACATCACTTCATGAAGATGGTATTTCATACATATGAAAGAGTGATATTTTTATATCCCAATGAATGGAAATAAATAAATGGAAAAATAATCTATCGTTATATATTTATAATAATATCATTAATATCATATATATTCATTATATAAATCCTTATTAATATTAATGTTATGATGAAATTAAAAATTAATCACATTGTTTCATAGAGATGGCAGTCCAGAAATACACACAAGCAATGTTTTCAATTTTTTAAGGCTGGAAGAAAATTAGGTAAAAATTATTTTATTATTAAAAATATGGATTATATAATAAAAATCATATATATCCATTAAATTAATCTATATGACCATACCCATGAGGAGATAGTTAAAAATAAAATACACCACTTCATGGAGGTGGTTGTTCATGCGTAGGCATAAACGATATTATTATTTACTATTAGATATAAAAAATATATAAAATAAATTTGAAATTAACATAAAAACATTTAATTATTTTAAATTTAATGATTTATTCTATTTAATATGGTTTTATAAGTATTTGATGAGGTTAATGTAGAAAGAAACTTGAAATCGATCGATGAAGGAAATTATCTCCTCTTTAGGTATCTTCCTTTAGCTTAATCCTTAATCCATCATGAGATGGTCTTTTGGTGGAACAAAACCTCTAGGACATGTGTAGTACATTTTTTAAGGTTTTTTAGGTTTTTTAGATCTATAGTTCTAAAGTGGGGTATATAAGTAAGAAGAGGATGTTCCCTTTTATAAGTGAGGTGGGTGGTAAACTTATAAATACTTGGACGTTTATTATATAATACATTCTTTACTTGTGTAAAGGGGCTCAAAATATACTTATTTGAAAATATTATACTCTTAAGGTTGAAATAAAATCCAGCAATAATATTTAATAAAGTGTGTTGTGTTATTTTAAACCATATCACTCATGTTAACCCCATTTATCCCTTTTAATCCATACTGAGGCGACATGATTTCAACCATTGTAATAATTCATTATGATTAAAAAATAATTTGAAATTATTACATAATATTAATAATTCTCATTTGAGTATGTAATCCATTTTAAATGATTTAGTTCCAAGATGTGGTAGAAATTAAATCTAATTTCTATGCACAAAATTCACAAAACTCGTTAATAGAGAAAATGTTTTTTAAGAATAAAAGTGTTATTATTATCATTACATTCCTAGAAAAGACCATCAAATGAATGTTAATATATTTTCCAGAAGATAGTATTTAAAATAATCATTAAATTTGTTAATAAATATTGTTTAATTAAATTTTTTATAATAAATTACATTACAAGTAATAAAACATTTTTTTTGAAAAATATATATTTTTTCCATCCTTTCAACTTATCTGTATTTCTGAACAAATAATAATCAATGATTAAATTATTATTAATTTCTATATATATATATTATCAATAATTGATTACTAGTGATCCCTATACTTTTTAAATAAGTACATAATTTATAGAAAATATAATTCTTAAAAAATTAGGTCTTATATGATTTTATTCTTATCATTTAAAATTTGATTACTTATTTCCTAATAATTAATAAATATATTTTCATCAAGGAAAAATTTTATACATATTTTTTTCATTTTATTTATTCCCATTTAAACCCCCCCCCCCAATCCAAACAAATTATTATTAAAGTTAAATTTAATAATAATATTTCAATATTATAATATAGTTAATCTAATCTTATTGGTGTGTGCAAAGAAAGATATCAAAGACATCAAATTTATTAAAGAAAAATATATATTCTATAATCACATGTTGTTTTATAGTACACTAGTTATTAGAACTACTCCATAAAAATTATTTTACTCAAACTCATTCAAACAAGGATACTTCCATTTCATCACATTCTCGAGTTCCCACATTCCTTCCTAAATCATATTGTTTTCCCATGGAACATTGGCTAGGTGAGTGGTATTGTTTCAAAGAACATTATCTTTTTGAATAAAAATATCTTTATAATTCTCCTCATATTAAATATAATTCTCTAGTAGTACAACTTTTTATTTCAGTACATGTCAAGGATCAAGTATGTAATTATTTAGAAGAGATATATGGAACACATATTATACTTGGTAGTGGTTTAGTGTATGCACTAAGTGATAAAATACCATCCCAATATGATAAAGAATATAAAAGGGACCAATATATACAGGGATAAACATTCACATTTTTTATAAATATCACAAATTTATTCCAAATATATATTCAATGGAGTATCGTATCACCATCTTCACACTTTAGATATCACTAATGAACATAATTTCTGAATACACTCAATAGTGACCTAATGTAATATGATGTTGTGTGAAAATTTTACAAGAGGATGTTATTGATCCCAAGAATATTTTTAATCTATAGATCATGCTATCAACATATCTTCTAGGTTTTTAATGACCCTCTTAGTTTGGAAATCTATTAGATGATGATACACAGAGATAATGTTGAACTACACATTCAAATAATTCTAAATAATTTGCTATTGCTTTGAGGCAAACAACATATTTCGATCAAGAAAATAAAATACTATATAAAAAATTACCACATACTTAATGTATATTCTAGTTAGCTAATAAAGAGAGAAATATTCTCTAATAGAAAAAAAAACTTGTTTACTTCGTCGACTATAACACAAATTACATTGTTTCTATTAAATGTCTTGGGGGGTCCTACGATGAAATCCATGTTGTTGTTTTCTAATTTCTATTTTACTTTGGGAAATCAATATAAAATACACTTATACTTCAATTAATGATCCTTAGATCTATGATATATTAGGCATCGAGGTACATATAGAACAATAATTTTTTTCATATTGTCCATCCATAAATACTCTTTTAGATCCTTATACTTCTCCATATTTCGGAGTTGAACAAAGACTGATGAGTTATGTACTTCATCCAAAAACTCTTTATTTAATTCAATAATTAATGTGATACATATCTGGTTCCTAAATCTTATCATTCATTGTTGGTCAAGGTTGATCTCTGGATCAATCCTTACCTTCTTTTGTAGCTTCACATCTTCCTTATAAAACACTTTAATATTCACATGAATGGATGGTTGAACATTAATTACAAAAAATATAAGATCCTTCCCCAATATATAATATCTATAGGTCTTACCTCTTCAAATATATAAGTATTATATATCTTAATATCCTCATCATATAAAACTAGCATAGTCCTTCTGACATAAAGCATCTACCACCTTATTCTTCTTTTCAGAGTTGTAATGCATTTAGTAGTTATAATATTTAATCAAATACAACCATATTAGTTGGTGCATATTAAAACATTTCTATACAAATATATATTTCAATATTTAATAATTAGTATATATATATACACCACACCTTTCTCAATATATATAATGCCTCCATTTTTCAATGAAAAAATATTGACGCCTATTCTAATTCACGAGTTGGGTAATTTTGATCATGAATATTCAATTATAATGAGGTGTATGTTATCACAATATCATTTTTCATATGAACACATATTGTTACCTTCATTGATTCATCAATATATACCACAAGCCCTTATCCACTTCAAGGTTGTCTAAGAAAATATTCACTGGCCTACCATCACTTCAACTCCTGGAAATTTTCATCACATTCCATTGTTTACTAAAACATGGCTCATCTGAATGTCGATTTTGTTAATTTATTTTATTGAAATGAGTATTTTCTCCCACTTTATCATTAATATCCAATTACTATATTAAAAATAGATATTCTGTTCATTGTGGTTATTTTGGGCCATTATTTAATAATTTTTGTCATAGAATCCAAAAATGTACACTCACATGTAATCACATGACTTTGGAATGATACTTCTATGTCACACATACTAAATTTTTCATACAATTTCTCTTTATTAAATGTTTGCGACACAATACCAAATAATCTTCGTGTTCTTCATTTCTATTTCAACATATAATCATATAATCTATAAAGACTACTATAAACTAATCAAGCTAATATCTAAGTACTATATTTATTATATCTATGAATATATAAGGGTCATTGGAAATTCCAAATAGAATTACTATAAATTTATAGTGACAATACCTTATATTTAAGTTTGTACTATGTATATCCCCCATCATTCCATCAATTGATGATGTCTATAATGAAGTTAAATCTATAAAATATTGATTTCTTCACAATAGATTAAACAAGTAATCAATACGAGGTAGATTATACTCTTTCTTGATAGTTATATTATTAAATACACTATAATAAATGAAAAGATTAATTTCCCCATATTTCCACATAACAAAAAAATGTGCACCACATAGTGACATACTTTGGTGTATGAGTCCATTTTCTATATTCTCTTGGAGGATCTTCTTTAAAACACGATACTCAACTAGGTTAATTATATCATGAGTATTTGAAATAGGATTAGAACCCTATATGAGTTCTATTGAAACATAACTTCATGATTCTAGAGAGATAAAATTAAACCTTTAGGGAAATATATCAGTATATTCCAAAAAAGAGGCATATCTTAATTATTTATTTTCTCACCAACCATTTTTGACAAATAAACCTCATAAATAGGTAGTATGATATATATAATGGATGTACTTTCCATTAAAAGTTCATGTTTATCCTAAAAAAGATAGACAATCATAGTTTGATTTAGAATATCAAATGTGAATTCCCTTTCATGGAAATTCATATGGACTCTATATAAATAGAGAAAATTCAATCCCAAAATCACATCAAACTCAACTATAGGGAGAATAAAATGATTTATTAGAATCACATTCCCATAACTACTATTGTAGGGAGATATACATAATATTAAGTCATCATAAAATTATTAATTTTAAATGATAATTCTATATATAACCATTAAGTTGGTTCTATAATGCTTTTAGAAAATTCAAGTGATATAAAAGAGTGCGTATAACCTGAATCAAATAAGATATTTTCAATTCTAGAGTGAATGATAACTGCACATTTAACAAGATCATTCTAATTACCAAATTCAGTATTTGTGATTTCATAAGAACTCCTTTAATCCTTTGTATTAGTATATTTTTACACAAATTTTCATAAAAAAACTAATTTTTTAGAACATGTTGATATAATGTTCACACTCCTTGAAATTGATTCATTAGAATGTGGGACGTGAAATCAGTTGATCTTTCCATACATCCATTTAAATGACTTAAGACATAACATCACTTTTTAATTCAAGTTCATGATGTCCTTATTTTACAACTTGAAGCATTTACATGTCCCTTGGAGATATATTCGACCATTTTTATTTGCATTTTGGAATTAAGGAAGATTATTTTTATATCCTCCATTGGTTGTATTCTTGAAATTTCTTCAAAACTCTATATTTTTCTTCGATACCCAAAACTAAGGGTAAATCAGAGTATGTACACTACATTCATCCCTGATATCACATCATAAAATTTCTTCATAGTTATAAAAGTCACTAATAGCCAATTTCTTTCAGAGACATGGTCTTGAACCACTAAATAATTCATCAGTTGTTCTTTCATGGTCAATGATAAAACCAAAAATTTACATTTCATGTCCAGTGAATTTTTCCACATATGTACTAATGGATTCACCATCCTTCTATTCCATTTCCATGAATACCCCTACCATTTCATGTGAAGCGTTTTTGGAATATAGTTATTGAAAATTAAATTATTAAATCATTCTCATGCCATAGTGTCAATTTCATCATATTGCTCTACATTCTAAATATGATTCCCCCAATGATTATATTCACCAAATAAAGGAAACAAAAAAACAATCCTTCATATTTTCTAGGAATAGAAAAATAAATAATAAATTTTCTATAGAATTGATCCATTACATAGAAATAAGTGGTTTGAAGGAACCATTAATGGAAGGTAGATATTGTTAGATAAAATAATCAATGCTATATTTCTTCTTCGTGATGACGATTATAAGTTCACCGTGATTGATGTTTTCACTCATATCTTGAGAGAGTCATGTGATCATAACCACAATATCTCACATCTTGAGTCCCATTCCATTTAGTTTATCATGAGGATGGCTGTCACATTATCTGTCAGATTATTTGTTCACATGATTCATCCCAGAAATAGTCATTGGATAGAACCCAAAATATTTGGGTTAGTATCAAGAAACCATATTTGTAGTAGTCAATCACATTATAATGAAATTTATTCCTTATATTTCCAAAATTATAACACCTTCTTATCAACCTATGATACATTATTTTTTTATCCTAAATAACTTTCAAGTCATCATATTTAATATTTAGTCATATCCACTCATTCCTAATAACTAAATATAAATAAAACCTACTCTAACATTGACTTTGTTGAATCTGGCATTAAATACATAAATATTACATCATTTTATATGAATTTTTAAAACGTCTCTCAATAATACACATCATAGAAATGTAAATATTTTCTATCATTAGAGACTAGATATATAATTATCATATTTCATAAAATATATTAAATATCTTCCACAAAACTTCCTCTCATATGTTACCATTCTAAATTTATCTAACATAATAATAATCACCATAAAATTGGTAAATGGAAGCATTAGAAGTGGTTAGATAAAATTTAAAGTAAGGGTAAACCTAGGGACATCGATTAGAATATCATTAGTGAATATAATTTATTTGTAAGGGTGCGATAAAACTTTCCTCACACATGAAAGTCATACCCAAATGCATAAATCTAAATCCATGATTAATGTAAGAAATATTTATCCTAACATTACATGTAATTCATAAGATTACAGAGCATCAATCAATTATAATCCATGAGAGTATAACTATGGAATAAGAATATAAAATAAAAATTTGTCATAAACATGATCATATAAAAAATATGTCAAGGACATCCACTAAGATATTCATCACATCATATGTTAAGTCTATTCCCTATTAAATTCATCACATAGTAGGCTTGGGCTAACAATATGTGTATCTTCTTAGGCTTGGGGAAACTACATATATACCCTATTATGATTGGGATAACCTCCCGTATACCATTTGAGTTAATAAGATATAAAACATTAAAAAATACATTATAGGTATATAATAAACATTCCTATAAGATAATAATAAACTATTCTTATATATTCCTCAAGAAAATAAGTGCTTTTATTATTCCTTCATAGCCTAATTAACCCATGAAAATGAAATGGGTTTCATGAAAATATCCCTAAACCATCATCATCATAAGATATAAATAGAAAAATAATTGGATTGAATCATAAGATCCTATCCCATGGGAAGTATACAAGTCCTTAGAGGTTGTTGACATAGATGAAAAATATTTTTTATAAAATCATTTAAAATAAGTTCTAAAAATCAAAAGAAACAACCATTTTATTTTGGTAGAAATTTAAAAACTAATTTTCCAAGAAAAAAGGGAAGAGAATTTTCTTTGAAAAAATTTTCAAATATATAATTGAACCTTTATAATGAAAGGATAGAATGATATAAGGAATTTCTGTTCATTTTATATATGTCAAAAGAGAATATTATTTTCCACTTTTATGAAAATTGAAAAGTGACTCATAAGAAAAAATCTAAAGAGATTCATTTTTGATCATTTTAAAAGAAATATAATTTAGGAAAATTGATTTTTTAGATTTTTTATTTATAGTTAAAATAATATTGATAAAATAATTTGACTTCTAAGGATATGGAAGACAACGATTCTCATATGGATAGTGGTAATAATATCAGATTTTATAAAAAAATTCTTCTTAGTTTTAAATACCATGTAGAGGATAATAAAATTAAAACATGAAAACCCAAAAAATAATAAGTTCCAAAGAAAATATATTGGTTATAAAATATAATAATAATCATTTAATTTCCCACATTGAGAATTTAACATAAATAATTTTAAAAAGAATTGAGATTGTAACATAAATCCTTCTCTCAGGTCTTCACATTATTCATACACATTCTTAAATTCTTATATGATAAATTTATAACAGAACAATATTAATAATTATCTTAAAATATATCATTCCCTTATAATTTCCAATTACCATTTATTAATAATTCCTCATTAAATTCAACATTTGGGGGTTTACTGTTATGTTTCCCATGCATGTATATGTTCGATGGTTCCAGTCATAGAACCTATGTCATGGTATCATCATTTTCAAAATATTAATCATTTCATAGGTATCATATTTTTTCATTATATACACTTTTATAATAATTCATATAATGTAAAGATGAAAAATGAATTACATCACTTCGTGGATATGGTAGTTTGTACGTACACATGAGTGATGATTTCATTTTAAAATTAATTGAAATAAATAAAAATAATATATATTTATTAAATAAATATATATAATCATACATTATATATAGTGATGAAAATTAAAATACATTACATCATGGAGATGGTAATCCATAAAATATGCATGAGGGATATTTTTATATTCCATTAGATGTGAATATGATAGAAAATGTTTTTGAAACTAAAATAAAAAATTATTATTAAGTAAGAATACTAAGGTAATCATGTTATGATGGGTTTAGATTATTTTTCAGTATTTAAGGTAGAATGAAACTCAAAATTTATCGATAAATACAATTACCTCTAATTTGGTTATTTCATTTAGCATACATAGTATGCCTTGTTGAGATGGTTTTTTTGGGGAGAATAGGACATCTCAGATGTTTGTAGGAAGGATGGTAAGGTATTTGGGAATGGAATGGATAAAATAGAGTGATCATGTTTTGTAGATAATTGAGATGAGAAGGTGTCATTTTATATGTGAGGTGGGTGGTAAACATGGAAATACATGGATCTCTATTATATAATATATGTATTTCCAAATTCAGGTGGCCCCAAATTGTAAAATTTTCAAATATAAAATGTTTGAGTTTGAAATATAATAATCCAATGATATTTTGGAATATTTTTTCTGAAATTATAAACTTATCTATTAGATAAAACCTATTTTAAAGCATTAAACCCTTTTAACTCTTATAATGGTAACATTATTTTCATAGTGGTAACTATTCATTATAGATAAAAATTAATTTTTTTAATGTCTCTCATTTTCCATGAATTATTTTTGGATATTATATATATTATTATCAAGACCAGGTGCTGAGACGACGTGTCATTCCAAGGCCCGATGTTCCATGAATAAATGATTGAAATTTATAGAAATATTTAATAACATGTACAGGTAGTTTTCCAATAAAGGTACAATAACTCCTAAAAGGATGCCCATATTAGAAATATGATGGAACCCTTGAGTTCATATTGAAATTTTTTACCCTAGGCATGACTAAATATTTTCATTCATGGTTCGTTTGTGGGAAATTCATCATGGGTGTAGAAAATGAAAAAAATTAAAAAAAATTATTTTATTTCATTTCACTAGAACATCAATAGTCCCTCCTTTAAATAGATAGTTACAATGGAAATATAGTGTTTTCCAAATAACCTTGGAGATGCTAGAGGATCTATGGGATGAAACATATGTAGATCCTCTCAAGTAGGTGATGGTGGAACCTCGAATCGAAGATCGACGAACACTAATCATTACAGATCTCGCCAACTATGTCTAAACAAAGACCTTTATTCACCAAAAAATGATACAAACTCTAGGTAGTTTGTTATTTATGTGCATTTCTTCCTCATTCTTCAATTCTGTGATGAAAAAAAGCAATCGATGAACAAATTGATTTTCAGATCTACCACCTTGCGGGATAGGTTTAATTGCCAGGATTTAACAAGATATTTTCTTAAGGTAAATATGTTGATGGTTTCGTCTTATCTTTCTAATGTAAATGATCCACAATTTACACGAACATTTATTGAGGTTAGTTCCTCTTGATTGATTGTTCTTTATCCTCCAATTATGCATTTCAAGATTGGCATTATTCATTGTCCAGGGGTTCCACACATCCTAATAAATTGATCATTGCATGCTATATTTTTTAATCAATAATCCAAAAACATAGATCTAGGATTGGAAAAAAATGATAGAGGTGAGACTATGATGGAAGAATAACAATTTGACTATGATAGTGGTTTGATGTTGATCTAGGGATGAAGGAGGCGAAAATTGGGGTAGCGGCTTCAGTCTGACCGGGAGAGTGGGGCGGCGCATGGCCAGGTAGTAGATGAGGTGCCGGTGGAGGTGGCCAGTGGAGGATCCCAGTGGAGGCAGACCATGGCCGGGATCTATTTGAATCTATGGTGGTGGATGTGGAGGCCCCGGTGCGGCCAGCAGAGGTCGATGCGGCTATGAGCTGCATGAGACACAGGTGCGATCATAGCGGGCTGAGCCAGGTGGACTGGGTAAAAAAATGGATCGGGCAAGAACAATATGCCATATCATTTATGCGGGTTGGTTCATGCCACTAGTGAAGACAAGACTAAGATCAGTCCCAGGTTAGATTTCAGGAAACCAGGTCGAAGCATGGCTATGGTTCACTGAGGCAATAGGCCGTGAAATTTGGTCGTGGTGCTGTGGCAGCTCAAGCTGTTGTAGGCACAGTGCTCACATGGTTCTATTGACCATGGTAGTCGACCATGGTGTCATGGAAACTCGAGCTTCTATGGGGAACAGTGACCCCACAACCATTTGATGGGCGGTCGACCCTGGTGGTCGGTCAGCATGGTACGGGGACCGACCACAATGGTCGATCCGTGAGCACAAAGACCCCAAAAGTTTCAAATTATCCTAACTCTTAAACTGAGCATCCAATCAAAAATACATTTATGGAATTGAGACCCTAATGTAAAGGTAGTTTTTGGAACCTATGGTGGGTTTTTAGTTAAGACCAATATTGGTTTAGGGTGTTCCATTGGTCCTTTCCTCTAGGGTCTAATGCGAAATTACATCCACATCACTGGATTTTAATCCCCTATAGAGGTAGAGTCTTAGATAGAGTTTCAGTATCCCTCTGTGAGATTGGAGTGTGATCCTCTATCACCCCTAGTAGATTTTTTAGAATAATATAACCTCACTGAATAGGGTGTCGATCCTCTATCTAGAGGGATGCATTAATAGGGTTTATGGAATCATTGTCATATGGCCCCCTATGTAGCGGGTTCATCTAGATTGGGTTCATGGTGTCTCCCATTGGTTGTGGGTGTAATCCCCTCTATGTATGTAACAGTATTCCGTAACCAATGCATTCTCTTTGGATGAGACCCAAATAAGATAGATATCTTCATTGAGCATCCCCGATGATATCATGGCTTGAGGAGTGAGTTATCCCAAAATGAGAACGCTTTGAGTGGAATCCTATTTTTGGGAGTCTGTTAGGAACTCCTGATGGTGTGGTGTATCACCTTAGTATATCAAGGTTTTCTATACTTCTTATATCTATTATAATGTGTTACATATTTTATTGAGATTACCATGCATGGTGCTTCGTGTTTAGTGTTTTCGGGGTATCCTACTGAATATTGTTATACTAAAACCTACACATGCTTTTCCCACACGTGTGATGTCTTTTGCGGATAAAACTTTTTATGGATTCTTAGGTACACCAGGACATGATGGGGACTTGTGTAGATGGATAGACCAAGGTGTGTTCTTGCAGATACAGACATCAATCCTAATACCCTTTTTATTATTAGTTTACTTTTCATTACAGACACTTATTGGTGGGATTATATTCTATTCCTTTTTTACTTTAATTCTTGTCATACACTGCTTGTCAGATATAGTGGAATGCATGCAATTTTTATTTAGTGGTTTATACATTTAGGAATATTGTGGGCATGGAGAAGTGTGCGGTGTGTGTACAGGTAATAAGAAATGTCTCATATGTTAGTGATATTTTTACTCAGTTCTAGTCACCAACCCCTAGCCAATTGGAGTTGGGCATGGGGAGTCATTTCATTGACCTCACTGGGACGAATCATGATAGAGTGGTATTAGATCAATTGGTTCAACTTTATGATCAAGAGTCTTTGAGGTTGTTTTGGGGAAACAGTGTTCAGTGTTTCGACTTCGACTTTCAGGCTAGGGATCCCAATGCTGGTGTAGCAGTAGACATATACATACACCCAGACTCTAAATGACTACATTTGAACTCAGTCCATGAAAACAATTATTACAGAGATGCATCATGTAGGAATGATTATGTCCTCCATGTCCCTCTTATGGAAACTACCCAAATATACTCTATTGATGATGGTATATCTTGTTTTATTATAGGGGCCTCCACATAGATATCTAGGAAGGATTCTCCCACGTGATCAAGAGGTTTATCCATCTAGTGACAAGGCATCGGTATAGGGGTTTGTACCAGAGAGAGCACCTCTGGGTGATTTACCCACAATACCACCACCCTTCGAGCTGTAGGTACTTCCAACATAACTAGCCAAGGATGCACGTAGGCTGAGTGAATTTCATGAGTTTTAGTGGTAGCGACCTCCCATGTTTTAGGGTGATCCAGACACCTAGATGGGTGAGGATTGGATAGAGGTATTAATCCGTGTTTTACACCTTATGAGGATTCCTACTGACCAAATGGATGTTCTTTTTCCAATTCTTCTCCAGGGATCTATGGGGTGATGGTGGAGCTAGGTAACTCAGTTACACAATGAGAAAACTCTCTCTTGGTAGAATTCAAGCAACTTTTCAGAGACGAGTTCTATCCAGCCACATTGTGATCAGTATGTGTAAAGGAGCTCCTACATCTATAGACGGGTAGTATGACCATGGTGGTGTATTCAATGATGTTTACTAATCTTTTGTGATACTTGTTGGATTTTTTATGTGTCTAGTTCTTCAGGTATGATAACGTCAAGAAGGGATTGCACTGGGACATCAAGGTATTTGTGGTATGACTTTTCATTTCTACATATATGGGGGTACGTGAGAGAGACCTGATAGGGGAATGTTTTCAGGATGTGTAGACATCAGTAGTAAGAGATATCAGTAGGAACCATATAGTTGATACCTCGACAGTTGGTATGCGATGATATTTATAGGGATCCTAGAAGGTCAAGTGCTTTAGGGGGTGATCCCAAGAGTAAGGGTAAACGATGTGGGGCTCCCAAGGTGTCCTGAATTAGGAAAGGGACAAGCGGTCTTTCTCAAGAAATGGTCATGGACATCTGGTATGAGATTTCATGACCCATCATATAGCTAATCATAATATAGTTGATGGAATCCTAGATAGAGATAGAGATTGGATCTGGGTGGTTCGTAGGGTGGAGGATACGGTGGAGGAGTTGGCAGAGTAGCACGAGGTGGTCGACTTTTCAAAATGTTAGCACCACCAACCCCAAGTGGTCCACATTAAGCTCAGGTTGCTGGTGGAAAGTGATGAGGCTAGTCATGGGATATAAATGGTTATGACTCCATGGATCCAGGGGTGATACAAGGTAATATCTATGTATTTTACTCTTTAGCTACAATTTTTATAGACACAGGTTCAAGTCATTCCATTATTACCTTGAATCTTGTTCAAGACTCGAAGATTCTAGTCGAACCACCGACTCAACCATTATGCTTGGAGACTCATACTAGAGATGTCTATACGATTACACACTGGTGCCTAAAGTTTGGTTTGATGCTTGGAGGTGATGGTTTTAGTTGGGACCTCATGGTACCGATGTCTAGGCCTTACGTCTTCATTCTTGGTATTGACTAGTTATCCATATTTCATGATCAGATTGACAGTTTTAGGTGAAGTGTGTGGTGTGCCAGCAGTGATGGAACTAGGTTTCCTTTTTTGGTGAAATGGAATCATAGGAAGTGAAAGATAGGCTCACACAAAGGATGGTGCAGTCGATTACTCATCATTTTTCTAGCCTCCTCCTCCGTATTGTGCAAGATATGAGTCCTTGATTTCCATCAATGGTGGTGGATCATTGGGATGTCCTTCCTAGATAAGTTCTAAGATTACCTTCCCATAGTGATATAGACTGATGCATTGATCTACACCCTGAGAAGGAACTCATATCTACACCTACATATCATACGGATCCCACAAAATATTCTTTATATTAGGATATATTTGGAGAAATATAAGAGGAAGGGTTGTGTTTCACCCTGTATATCCCCTATTTTATTTTCCATGAAAGTAGAAATGACCTTGATGTTATGTGGGTATTATAAATACTTAAACTAGGTAAACATGAAGAAAAAGTATCCACTACCATGGATCAACTACCTATTTGATTAGTTGAAAGGCGTGTGAGGGTTCTTAAATATTTCCCTCAGATCACGCTATCACTAGCTATGAGTGAGGGATGAGGATATACAAATAATGGACTTCAGTTGTCATTTAAGTCGTTATGAGTATGTGTTGATTCTTTTTTTCATAATGAATTCACCAAAAGTGTTCATATTACTCATGAACTAGATCTTTTATCCTTACATAGACTGGTTCTTGGTGGGTTTCATTGATGATATCCTAGTGTACAGAATATAAGAGGAGGATCAAGTGAGACACTTAATGATAGTCATGGTTACTCTCTTAGAGAACCAATATTATGGGAAGCTATCGAAGTGACAGTTGTTGATTCAAGAGGTCCATTTTATGGGATACGTTATATTATATTTTGGAGTTGCAATGGATCTAGGAATGGTTGAATCAATTCTTACTAGGTATCCAACCAAGAGTGTTACTGAGTTGATATGTTTATTTGGATTGGAAGTGTAATACATGAGGTTTGTACCCAATTCCTCTATATTGGAAGAACCCTTGAAATCTTAAACATGAAAGGGGAATCCTTTTGTTTGGATAGAAAACCAATAGTCAGGCTCTCAGTAGCTGAGGCAGAAGATGACAAGAGATAACATCTTGATGTTACCTGATGAAGGTGTCGAGTATGTGGTGTTCTATGATGCATGAGGGACAATGCTTGGTTGGGTCTAGGTGTAGAATCAAGTAGTGATTGCTTATGATTCATGCCAGTTGAGACCACATGATAATAACAACATGAACCCCAATCTTGAGTTGGTAGTGGTAGTCTTCACATTGAATATACGACAACAATACTTGATTGGAATGAATTTTATTGTCTACTCTAATTACAAGAGTCTAAAGTATATATTCTCTTAGAAGGATATGAAATTGGGAGAGAGGTGATGGATATTTTTCCTCAAGGACTATGACTTTGATAATTTATATACTCCTGGGAAGGGTAACATAGTGGAAGATTCTATTAATATGAGATCTAGTTTGCAGTTGTTGAATGAGGAATTAGAGAAGTTAGACTCATTGTAGATATCCTATATAGTTGGAGATTGAGAATCATACCTCTAATCAATGGTTGTCACACCTCCAATTTTATAAATAGTTAGGGAGTCACAACTTGGGGATAATGACTACGAGAACCTATGTGCTAATATATCCATATAGCATAGTCTTTATGGATACTCAAAAGGTGGGAAGAACATCATTCCTTTCAGAGGACGTATAATAGTACAAGTGGCATTGTAGGAGGAGGTTCTGAGGGTTTTTTATATAACCCCTTTGGTGGTACATACAACTGTAGAGAAGATGTACCTAGACCTCCGATGCTAGTTTTGATGGCCAAGGATGAAGAGAGGGGTTGTAGTGTTTTTTTCTTAGTGCCTTACTTGTCAACAAGAGAAGGCTGAACACAAGGTTCCAGCAGAAATATCTCAACCCCTTGAGCTACCATAATAGAAGTGGGATGGGATATTAATTGACTTCATGATTGGTTTACCATGTATATCTATGGTACAAGATTCCATATGGGTGATCTTTGACTGAATCACCACGTAAACCCACTTCCTAACTATCAGAGTGTAGAGTTCAGTTGAGAGCTTAGGATTCCTCTTCGTGAAGGATAAAGTTAAAATACACAAAGTTCTATCAATGATTGTTTCAGATTTTGATTCTCACTTTACATCCTAGTTTAGAAGGGATTATAGGGGCATTTGGGACCCTACTAAACTTGAGCACCACATTTCACCCACACAGAGATGGCCATACTTAGTGGACCATTCAGGTTCTAGAGGACATGTTGTGGGTTTTCATGATAGACCTGTATGTAGTTGGGGGGGGGGGATCAACTACCTCCAGTGGAGTTTTTTACAACAAAAACTAAAATTCCACCATTGGTATGGAACCATGAGATGCATTGTACAGAAGACCTTGTAGGCCACCACTTTTCAAGAATTTCATAGGAGAGTTAGCCCTCATGGGCTCAGAGTTGGGAAAAGATAATATGGAGACTGTGAAAATCATCCCAGAGTAGATGATGACTGTGAAAATCCATCCAAAGTCTTACGTATATAGGAAATGGATGCCTTTGATTTTGAGTAAGTAGTCCATGTGTTCTTAAGGGTTTCACCGTGACTGTACATACAAATATTTGGTCAGGATGACAAGCTGTATAAAAGGTTCATTGAACCATTACAAAAACTACATGAAGTTTGTGAGGTAGTGTACTACTTAGCTCTAACTATATATTATACTAGGTACACGGTGTCTTCCACATGTTTCAGTTGAGGAGGTATGTGCATGACTCATTGCACATCATCGACAGGGGGGAGCTTGACACCAAGTATGTTGCTGTTTTTATTGAGAACCTAGTGGAGATTGAGGATTGATAGGAGAGGACCCTTCATGGGTGATCAATTCTCTTAGTGAAAATTCGGTGGCAACCCGAGAATATCTAGGAGAACACATAGAAGTGGGAGTCTCAGATTCATGTTCAGTACCCTCATCTGTTTGAGTAGCCCTTGTATTAGATTTTCAAGGACGTAAAGAACTAAGTTTGGGAGATTAAAACATATAATATTTTTCAATTATTATTTGTGTATATTATATGTATTATTTTTGAGACATGGTTCAAATACGAAATGCGATTCTGTGGCCCGGTGTTCTCGGAATAAATGTTAGAAAAATATTAAAATATTCAACAAACACTCATGTGTAGTTTTCCTAAAAAATATTAATAACCACTTAATGTGATCCCATATTAGAGATATGAGGGAACCATTGAGACCATTATGGATTTTTTACCATAGGTATGACTTAACATTAGGCAGTGTGGGACATTTGAGGAAAATCCATCATGGGTGCAGAAATGAATAAAATAATTAAATAAAATTATATTATCAAATCTTATTGACGTAGAGAAAATATAATATTTAAATAGATGGTTATGTTGTAAATACATGGTTAACATCATAACCCTTGAAACTGTAGAGGATCACTAGAGAGGAACCTCTAGATATCCTCTCGAGCAGGCGAAGATGGAACCTCAGATCAGAGATCGATGGACACTGAACTTGACAGATCTCACCAATGATGATGACACGACTACTGTTCTTCACCAACGATCTACCAAAAATCCAGGTAGGATGTTTTTTTATGTGTATTTATTCCCCATTCATAAATTATATTATGACCTCTAATCAATAAATGGATGGATTACTTTGTGGATCAATCGCCTTATGAGTGGGTTTAATTGTGGGGAGTTAATGGGAGAATTTATTTTGGTAAATATATTTGTGTTTTCAGCTTGTTTTTCTAATGGAAATGATCCATGAACAACACGAAAATCCATCTAGGATCATTGAACTTGTTTTATTGTGATTTTATCCCCCAATTCTTCATTTCACTATGAGTGTTCTTTGTGTGCTCGGGGTTCAACACATCCTGATCACTCGATCGTTGCATGCTCAATTTTTGACACAACGATATAAAACTATAGATATAGGATAAGAAATATGTGATGGAGGTGTTATGGTGATGGAAGTAGTGTGATTTGGATGGGAAAGTTGTTCGTCTTGGATTCAGATTGGTAGTATGTGATGGCTGGGGCGGCGGCTTCATCCGGTCCGGGCAAGTAGGGCTGAGGCTGTGCCGAAGGAGGTGGCTGGAGGAGGTTACCAATGGAGGTGGAATGTTGCAGGCCACCGCGTGGGTTGGTGGAGGTTGAAATTGAAGCACCAGTGGGGTTGACAGAGGAAAACGTGGTGGCAAGCCATGTGAGATGTGGCGGAGAGCCATGTGAGACACGATGGCGAGCAGAGTGAGCCAGACTAGGTGGGACAAGTTTGGCATATGGGCTGGGCCATAATAGTGGGCCAAGTTGGGTATGTAGGTTGGTTCAGGATGATGGGTTGGGTCGGACCCAAATCACACCCAGGTCGGATTCAGGGAAACTGAGGCAGAGCCCGATTGCTGTCAACCATAGCAATCGACCGTGGAGATCAAACATGGTGTTGTGGAAACTCAAGCTTCCATAGGAACAATGACCACACAGAAATACCATCAATGCTGGACGATTGTGGTGTTATGTAAACTCAAAAAACTATGGGATGCAGTGGCCACATGATCATTCAATGGGTGGATAACCATATGGCTCTGTCCATGGGCGTAGTGACCTCGACAATTTCAAATGATCATAACTTCTAGGAGGAGCATCTAATCGACGATTTGTCTATAGAATTGAGTCCCTAACAAGAATCCATCCATTATGAGACCAATGGTGGGTTTTTTGTTTGGACCAGTATTGGTTGAGAGCATTCCATTGGTCTTTTATTTGAGGGTTCAATGTGGCATTACCTCCACATAACTAGATTTTGATCCCCCAAAAAGGTCGAGTCTCAGATAGAGTTTTCATATCACTCCATGAGGTTAGAGTGCAACCCTCTATCACCCCTAGTAGAGTTTTTGGAATCATAATAACCTCCCTGAGAATGGTGTTTGTCCTTTACCTAGCAGACTACATTATTAGGGTTTGTGGAATCATTGGCTTATGATCCTCTATGTACCAGGTTGAATCGGAATGGGTTCATGTTTTCCACCAATGATTATGGGAATGATCCATTCTATTTGTATCATAGTATCTATTTACTAATTCATTCTCTTTAGGTGGGTCCCAAATGTGAAATATATATTTGTTGAGTGTCTCCAATGATATCAGGGATTGAGGAGTTAGTTCTCCTGGAACGAGCATGATTTGAGCGAAATCATATGGCCGGTAGTTGGTTAGGACTTATGTGGTGTATCTCATGAGTAAATCTGGGGTTTCAATACTTCTTGTTTCTGATAAAAAATGTTACATATTGTATTGATCTGATTATACTTAGTTCTTCTTGTGTAATGCTTTTGGGGTGTCCTGTTGAGTATTTTTATACACATCCATGCACAGGTTTTTCCTTCATGTGTCGTGTCTTGCCTAGACAAGAGAAATTTTGATAGAGTGATAGGCGGAATAGGACTGGACTGTGCCTTGTGAAGATGCATAGACTACGGTGTGTTCCTATGGCTACAAAAAGTAGTCCCAATAACTTTTTTCTCACATGTTGGACTTGTCATTACAGACTATTTTTGGTGATCCTGTATTTTGGATTTGTTTACTTTATTTTTCTTCATGTTGTACTCTGGTTGTGGGATATAGTGGTACGCATGAATTTTTTACTTAGTGGGTTTTACATTTCATCATTTGGTGGGCTTGGAGATGTTTTTGTGTGTAAAAGTACATAGGGAATGCCTCCCATGTTATTGATATGTCTACTGGGTGCTAGTCACTAGCTCTTACCCTATTGGATGCAATCTTGGGGAGTCGCGACATGGGCCCCACATGGAAGGGTCACGATGAAATTGAACTTATTACCTAATATTTTTTTTAATTTAAAAAATTCAATCCATTTTACAAGATTTAATTCCTTGATCTCGAAGAAAATAATTCTAATATTTGTGCACAAAATACCTAAAAATCATTTTCCGAGAAAGGTATTTTTATGCATTAAAATTATTTTATTCTCAATAATTTCTTATTAACAACCATTATATGAGTGAAAATATATTTTATTAAATTTATTATCTACATTTTTAATTAAAATCATTCATAAATTTTGATTATTTCAAATTAGTGAGATATAATACATTACACACAATAATAATATTTAGTTCGAAAAATATATTTATTACCTTCGAATGTTTTTATTCTCATTTCAAACCAAATAATTATTTACAAACAAATAATCCTTCCTTTTATTATATAAATTAATAATCATTGTTCTTTGGTAAATTTTTTTTTAAAAAAAAGTACATAATTTGCAGAAAAAACAATTCATAATAACTTTTATCTTTTATGATTTTATTATTATCACTAAAATTTCAGTACTTATTTCCTAAGAATTAATCAATACATTTTTAAAGGGAAAAATATTATAAATATTTTTCATTATTTAGTTTGACCTATTCATACCTTTAAATCCAATGACTATGCATCAAAAATTACATTTAATATTAATATTTTAACTGTATAATATGGTTTCCCTAATCTTACTGTTACGTGTAAAGAAAGATATTGAAAACAACATATTTATTAAAGAGAATTATATATTCCAAAATAAAGAGGTGTTACATGTTCCATTAGGTTTAGACTTTAGAGTCACATGTTGGGACACTATGTCAAAAACACAATTTTGTAGCGGGTTTTCACATTTAGCAGTGTTCTAAACCACCATTGAATGATATGAAACACTTTCTAGAAATTGTTTTTACTAGTGTCTCTAATCAATTAATGGTGGGTTTTTCCCAAAAGTTTTTTTCATTTCTTGTATCTTTTTAACTGATGTTTTTTTATTATTCAATAATTCATTTGATATTTACATATTTATTGTTTTTTTGTTTTTTTAATATTTATTTATATAATTTTTATTTACATAACCCTATATTTGGAACATGAGCATATATATATGTAGGATGAGATTTTAACCCCTACCACTTGGTTATTCTATAAAAACATTGCCACCCTAGCGAGCTATTCATATGGTGATTAATGAAACTTTAATATACTTATATATATATACAGATAAATATATTTAAATGAAGAAGTAAAAATATATTTATTTGTAAATTTTCAATAATAAATAACAAATAATAAATAGTAAATAATAACTAAATGATAACCAAGTAATAAATAATAAATAATAAATAATAAATAATAATATTATTAAATAATAAAAAATAAATAAATAAAAATAATTTAAAAAATTAATAATTAATAATGAAAAAATAATGAAAAAATACTAAATACTAAATAATAAATAATAAAGGGTATATAAAAATAATAAATAATAAATTAAAAATGATAAATAAAAAATGAATAAAAAAGAATAAATAATTAAAAAATAATAATGAAATTATTTACAAATAAATAATTAATAATAAAGAGCAAATAAATAAAAATTCATAATTCATAAATTGATAACAATTCTATAATAAAAGATAAATGGATGATAAATAAGTAATAAATAGAAATACATAAATAATTAATCCATTATAAATCAATATATATTAAATAAGAAATAAATAAATAAATAATAAATAATAATCAACCAAATAATTAATAATAAATAAATAAATATAATCAAACATAAATTTATTTATGTATAGTGATTTCTATTGAAATATCTTACAAAAATATATAAATATAAAAATTTTAACATAAATCTATCTAAGTACAAACACCATTATATATATATATATATATAAGTTTATGTAAATAAAGAAAACCAGATATACATATCTTTAAATATCTATAAATATATATACATATAACTATGTTTACATAAATATCATATAAACTAACACCCATATATAATCAGATATAATTGTATATAAATATATATATATAACACCGGAAAATATAAATAAATATAACTATATAAAAATACATAAAAATATATATATATATAATTATAAATACATATAAATAACTATATATATTCCATCATAAAATATATATACACATATAAATATTTATTAATATAATTAAATATAGATAAGAATATATAAATTATAAATAATTATGCATTAATATTTAGAAATACGTACACACACATACATATAATAAAAAATAAATCCCCAAAATAGGAGAGTGAACTACAATTATAACACCATCATATCATTTGGAAGGCAAACTCATAGAATAAAATCAAATATGACTTAACATTCATACTAATATCCTCCTTAATGAAGCTGGAATTCTATCAAATGTTCAAAAAATTGAGTGTCCAAACTAAAAATATAGTTCTGGAGGCCTTATATGAATTTTCTTGATAATGAGAAATATAAACCCAAGCCCCCCAGTCTAGATGATGTAGGGATCATCACACAGTTTGATTTAATAACTCGTAAATCCAAACAGACACCCGAATTAAATGTTATGGCTCTCTAATGTTGATGTTCTCTTTTCATCTGATCTTAGAATAGTTGTAACGCCCCGACCCCAGTTACCCAGAGTCGGTGCATTATTACATAACATTGGCATGATCACAAGAAAGATCAAATCCCGAAAGACCGATTGGTTTAGTATCCTTGGAAACACTAGATATAATCATAAAGTTTTACATTACATTTCAAAGTGAAAAACTACTACAACAACAAAGTCTTCATATCCACACTATTAACCCCTCATAATATCCCTGCAAGTCATTCATAATTTACTTCTTCACTACCTGGGAAAAATAAAACATAGAAAAGGGGTGAGCTCAAATGCCCAGTAAGGATAAAAATATAGCAGAATATTCAAAATAAGCATAAACATTTAAGGCAATGAATTACTAAAACAAAAGCCTTTTAAAATTGAACATCAACATAGTATGGAAAAAGTAAAATGAAATAATTCCATTTACTTGTTCACATGGATATTCTACTAATCAAATAATCACATGCAATATCAATAACCACTTTCATAATGTTGGAATGCATAATGCCAGACTATCATAACCACATAGCCAAGGCCTCGTGCCAAGACTACAAATAAGATTTTGTCAAGGCCTTGTGCCAAGACACTAGTTTGTCTCATGAGACCTACCGATGCATCGAGGAGCTATAGCGGGCTCCACCCGTCACTTATTAAGTCCAATGCATTCCCATATGAAAAGGTTTAAACATAACATAAACATTCGTATTAGAACTAGCATACGAAATGTCAATAATTTCACCATAAACTATAAATGGTATAAAAATAGCACATCCACAGTCAAACATATCACAAAACCTTCAATATAATATAGAAGTTTTGTATCATAATAAATCAACTTCAAATAATCTTAAAATCCATCAAAGGATGTTGACATAGATGAAATCAAAATTCTTTTTAAAGAAGTATCTCCTTTTATTTTGAAATCATTTAAGATCCATTTAAAATAAAACATTTTCTTTGAAAATATTCTTATAAGCTTGTATGGGAAGCTTTGACGATTTTATAACGGCGGAAAATAACCGCACCCGCCGTATAAGTTAAAAAAAACATTCTTACCTCAATTCTGTCGAAAAGGTTAAAAAGGACCTTGTTTTGAAAACGACGGAAAGATTCCTTTATAAACCTCTTATAAAAAGTCAAACAAGGGTATAAATGACTTTAACCCATATTCTTGTAAATAGTAAAAATGTTTTGAAATTCATTTCGAAGAAACATGGATGTGGATGATAAAGAGATCCCAGTAGATTATTACGTATAATACAACCTCGGATAATGAAGAGATTGTGAAATAACCCTTACCTTGTACTTTTCCTTTGTTGGGGTAGGTTAACCTCCTGTATAATGGTGAAATAATTGTTATTAAATTATACAAGAATCATATACATTAATATGATATCATATATGATCTTTTAACATTTCTTTATTAATAATATCTTAGTATTATCGTCGTTTCAGGTGATAATCGATTCGTTCTTCTTAAATGTTTGGTTACGTAAGACATGTTTGTAATGGATAGATTAAATCTTATTCATAATCAGAATGATATTAACATTATTTTTAACCCTAAAATGAGAATAAGACTTGAATGGATACGATGGAGGATGGATCTCACCGCGTTCGTGGAGACGGTAGTTCGTACGTACGCACGAACGCTACTTCCATTTAATTTTTATTTTAAAAGAATTGAATCCAAATGATACATAGGTATATTACTATTCCAGTATAATATAATATTTTATATATGTTACTTAAGTTCATTAACACCATCCTTTATACGTTCCATGTGTGGTATGAACGAGTCATATCATTTTAAGGGGGCGGTAGTCCGCACTTCCTCAAATGAAATTATCGTATGTATATACAACATGAAACGAATAATGGTATGAAATAAAATGGAATTACAGAAGCTTATATATAAAATATATATCATTAATCTCATATTTAATTACAGTGCCATCATAATGGCCACCATGAGAGGCGGTAAGATGTATTTGAACAATCATCGTTTCGTGAGGCGTTAGTTTGCCATCCACAGAAACATTATGTTCATCATCCATTAGATGGAGTTGTGTGTATGTGTAGTTTGAATCCTTCTTATAACAACATCCTAGTATATTGTGTATACTGGTGTTGTTACAAAAGAAAGGAAATAAAAAGAGTTTCGGGGTTGGAGAAGCAAAATAAATGAAAATAATTTAAGAGAAATCGTTACCTTTAATCTAGGTAACTCACTTTGGTTGGAACCAAAGGACTTCTTGAAATGCTTTCTGCCTAAGGGGAAGCTTCAAGGAGGAGGAGAGGGATTTTTGGAGCTTAGTTGGGCAGAGTTTGGACGAGCCAAGTGGCTTGATAGGTGTGAGGAAAAGAGAAGGAGGAGTGCCCTTTTATAAGAGGGGTGAGGGGCACTTTTGGAAAAGCTAGAAATATTAATTTATAATAAATTCATATTCGGTTTCCAAAGGCTCCAAAGTTGACTATTCAAAGGATGAGGTAGGGATAGGTCGAAAACAACTCATCCAATATAATTTAGACAGGTTTGGGTACTTATATTAACCTTATCTTTAAGTATTAACTCTAAGTTAATTAGTTTCACTTTTACAATGTCTCTTTGTATTTTTATATAATATGGTTAATAAACTTACTATATACATCCAAGAGACCCCCAAGTGGTCCATTAATGATTAACCTATCATAATATATGTCTCTTGGCCGAACCTTAGATTTTTAGGAATTTAATATCAATTAATAATATAATATTTGTTTTAAGAACTCTTTTATGTAAATTTTGACACTATTCAATAGTTGATTTTTGTGAAACTCATAACAGATTGATTACTTCGAACAAAGTCAATTAAATCAATCCTAATATATCATATTATCCTATAAAATTAGTGTAATTCATTAAAAGTTTCATATTATATTTATTTGGGTATTTATAATATCAATTATGTTAATTTTTAACTATTTTAGTAATTACTGCATCATCATTGTGTCATAAATAAAATAAATTATTTAATGTCTAAAAATTATAATTAAAACATAATTATGTAGTAAATCATTTTAGCTTTCTAATGAATATTTATAATCGAAAATCCAACATGTATAACCCTATGTAAAAATTGTTCTTCTAAAAGATGTAAGCTTATGCCATTTTTATTTTTATTTTAACTTTATTAATATAATGTGTCCCTACCACATACAAGTGGCTCCAAGGGGTCCCCAAATTGACCCAAGGATGCTCATGGTCGGGTATGTGTCCAACAATAATGTTAGGACACGTTTTAGGTTAATTTTTTATTATTATAATATTATTTTTTAACCCTTATTTACCGGATTTACCCTTAACCATGGTAAATAAAATATTTACCACAGTAATTATTCAAAATGTATAAAAATAAAAGTTACCTATTTACACAATTTGGACATCCTGATTCCAAATATGGAATCCATTTTTCTAAATTCAAAACACAGAAGTGGCAGAAATTAATTTAAAATTAATTCCCGCTGTCAAAACAAAAAGCGTGTTTTTAAGAGATAATAACTATCAAAAGATTGGCACTTGTTTATGTTCGGTTTAATTGTAAAATTTTGTCCAATGACCAACATTATATTAAATGGTAAAAATATATTCTAAATATACTTTCAAACTAATCAAATTCATAATTTATCACTATTAATTATTTTGATTAAAAAAGTTGTTTTTAATTAAAATTTAGTAATTTTCACTATTCATCAAAATATGAAAGTTATCCGAAATGTACCAAAATTTCACCTTAGGCTAAATTCAATATTCCGAATCCAAAAATGAAGTCCATTTTCAAATATAAAATATATATAATTTCAAAAAGTAGGTATTACTATTCATAACGGCTAGTTTGATTAGTTATGGTGTGTTAGAACTCGGTGTTGCGTACAACACACGCTATCACATTATTCAAAGAGAAGCGTACCGTAGAAGCTTGGGGTGTTTCATTTTAAATTTTTGATGTCCCCATTTAGTCAAAAAGTTTAAAATATAGTATTTAAAAAGGGTTCACTATTAAAGTTGATAAAAGTGCAATACTGAAAATGAATTTGTTCTTGCATTATATCTAAGAAACTCATAATATGGATTCTAAAATTATAAGGATTATATAAACATTAAAATTTATCTAATACTATTCATAACCTCTTTTGAACGGCTTGTTTGGTAAGTCATGGTGTGCTTGAACTTGGTGTTGCTTGTAGTGAAAGTTATTGAATTATTTTGAAGAACTAACACACTATGAAATCTTGGGGTGTTACATTCTCCCCTCCTTCAATAAATTGCGTCCTCGCAATTTGAAATTGTTCTTCGAAAATAAAAGGTTGAAAATAGATAATATATTTGTGGGAAACCCCACATCGGAAATTGGGTTACTAAAATTTAGTCTTAATATGAGGAAAAGAGAAATGAAAGGGTCACCACCAAATTATGATCTTGATTAGGAGAACATTGGTGGCAATTATAGACATATAATCGGAGGAAAAACGTAAATATTTATAGGTAGTGATTGAGGTCATCAATCACAAACAAGTGTATAAAATTGAGGTCCTTAAACTCATCAATCTATGATGATTTGAAGTACCATCGGTTCAACAAAATATATGGTTTCGGGATAACACATTTTTGACGTTTCAAAATATCTTAGTTGAAATCCCACATCGAAAAATGAATTAACGAGGCCTCTATTTAAAATAAAGAGTCGAAAGTATGAAGATTACCGAAAATAACACATACTAGGGTTCCATGTAGGAAAATATGGATATGGAAGAAAAATCTAACCATCAATTATCTGATGGAGAGTGGTAGAGAACATGGCTATGAAAAGGCCAACAGTCCCAAAGCCATAAATTAGTGATGATTTAAGGTACCATCTAGGAAAACATTTTTGTTCTAAGTTTCTTTTCTTAATATTGAGGAATTTATTTATGAGATTGGCTAAGATCATAAGGAGATATACTTACTTTATAATTAGAGTTTTACCACAAACTCATCTTTCACTCTAAAAGATAATATAATGTAAAAAAATTCTATTTACACTATTCGTATAGGGTTCCAAAATAAACGAATTTATAATTCATCTACATGATCTTTTAATAAAAACTACATTATTTAATCCAGGACATCTCATGGGCCAGTGGTAGGTGATACACCATTGTCGCCCTTCGGTTGCGGGTTCAAGTGTCGTAGCCTTGCCGGACGCGACGGGTTGCCGCCCGACCTCCGGGTTGTCCTTTTATGGTAATCCAAAATAATCCAAACTAGAACTATCCAAAATACTTCTGTCCAAACTCACAGTCCAACATTTATAAGGAAGGTAAACATAATATAGATCCTTTTTACCGCGTAATAGCATATTAATACCTTCATCTTGTATTCTTTTAATACACTGAAACATCCTGAATTACCATATTCCTTATTGATTACGTTCATGCTCCCCTATTCCATATAGAATGCTGGATATACTTCATCAATCCAAAAATGTTTTAAACCCCAAAAAAATTATGGAATATACAAATCATTAATCAGTCCCAAGGTAGTCAATAATATCCAATATAATTTATCCAAAACAATCACATATTATTCCAAAATCACTACCTCAGTATCAGAACTATATTATAATTTATCATTCTCTCAACCATATATTTTCCAAAAATTTATCCTTCTATTGAGTCACTTTTCTTTGTTCCACACAATCTCAAGTCCTTAATGAAATAGTACTGCAGTACAATCCTTATATACTCCATAATTATTATAACAAGTACATTGTTGATACAACACTCAATTGACATAATCAACATAAGAACTCTAATCATTCCTCTTCATCTGTGGTAGTATCATAACTTGATTATTATCCAATAGCATCATTTGCGGCATAGTCTGATGACTGGGACATAGGTTCGCGTAGTGTCCAAACTCCTTGCAAATGAAGCATTGTACATTTAAAACCATTTTCTTACCCTTGCAGTCACGTACTTTGTGCCCTTTTCCTCCACACTTATAACAAACTCCCATTCCTTTCAGGCAAGTTCCAGGGTGTTTCTTTCCACAGTTACCACATATGGGAAAATTCTTATTTTCCCTCTTCCCTTTATCCATCTTTCTCTCTTCCATCCTTTTCTTCTCTTGCTTCCCTTCAAAGCCATAGGACTCAGTAAACTCTTTACTTATCTTATCAACACATGATGTTATTTCTTCATATGATGATAATACATGGGAGACTATTTCTCTTATAAATTCTAGCTTAAGACCATGAAAGATATGATCCTTCCTTCTCTTTGGATCATGTGCATTTCTGGAGTTCTCATTCCTTCTACTGGGTGCCATTTCTAAACAATGGAATACACTAGATCAGTTTATGAATCAAAATACATAATCCCATACTTATAAAATACTTAACTTAATTGAACTATTTATGGATATAATCCATAATCATAAAAATGTTTTTCTTTGAGGAAGTATATACTCATAAACCCTTCATAATGATTTGTAAAGATAGTGAGAGTTATCCTAAGCATATCCCCCGGGAGTGTCGTAACCAAGAGTGCAACAAGGCCCGTTGTCGTGCACCAGTTCCCGTTCGAGTCTAGCTCAAAGCGGTGTTTTCGGGTTTTACCCCTAGGTACATCTGTGCCAGAGCCGCCTCTACCTGCTCGTATCCAGACAGGGATGTATTGCTCGGAAAACTCACAAAATCTCTACAATACCAAAATTCTAGGAAGTTCTTCTATACTAATCCTCAAAGTTCATCTTAGGTCTACGTGCTCTAATCAGAGTTTATCTAAATCTAGCTTCCAAGGTTTGTACTAAACTTCCTCTGATACCAACTGTAACGCCCCGACCCCAGTTACCCAGAGTCGGTGCATTATTACATAACATTGGCATGATCACAAGAAAGATCAAATCCCGAAAGACCGATTGGTTTAGTAGCCTTGGAAACACTAGATATAATCATAAAGTTTTACATTACATTTCAAAGTGAAAAACTACTACTACAACAAAGTCTTCATATCCACACTATTAACCCCTCATAATATCCCTGCAAGTCATTCATAATTTACTTCTTCACTACCTGGGAAAAATAAAACATAGAAAAGGGGTGAGCTCAAATGCCCAGTAAGGATAAAAATATAGCGGAATATTCAAAATAAGCATAAACATTTAAGGCAATGAATTACTAAAACAAAAGCCTTTTAAAATTGAACTTCAACATAGTATGGAAAAAGTAAAATGAAATAATGCCATTTACTTGTTCACATGGATATTCTACTAATCAAATAATCACATGCAATATCAATAACCACTTTCATAATGTTGGAATGCATAATGCCAGACTATCATAACCACATAGCCAAGGCCTCGTGCCAAGACTACAAATAAGATTTTGTCAAGGCCTTGTGCCAAGACACTAGTTTGTCTCATGAGACCTACCGATGCATCGAGGAGCTATAGCGGGCTCCACCCGTCACTTATTAAGTCCAATGCATTCCCATATGAAAAGGTTTAAACATAACATAAACATTCGTATTAGAACTAGCATACGAAATGTCAATAATTTCACCATAAACTATGAATGGTATAAAAATAGCACATCCACAGTCAAACATATCACAAAACCTTCAATATAATATAGAAGTTTTGTATCATAATAAATCAACTTCAAATAATCTTAAAATCCATCAAAGGATGTTGACATAGATGAAATCAAAATTCTTTTTAAAGAAGTATCTCCTTTTATTTTGAAATCATTTAAGATCCATTTAAAATAAAACATTTTCTTTGAAAATATTCTTATAAGCTTGTATGGGAAGCTTTGACGATTTTATAACGGCGGAAAATAACCACAACCGCCGTATAAGTTAAAAAAAACATTCTTACCTCAATTCTGTCGAAAAGGTTAAAAAGGACCTTGTTTTGAAAACGACGGAAAGATTCCTTTATAAACCTCTTATAAAAATTCAAACAAGGGTATAAATGACTTTAACCCATATTCTTGTAAATAGTAAAAATGTTTTGAAATTCATTTCAAAGAAACATGGATGTGGATGATAAAGAGATCCCAGTAGATTATTACGTATAATACAACCTCGGATAATGAAGAGATTGTGAAATAACCCTTACCTTGTACTTTTCCTTTGTTGGGGTAGGTTAAACTCCTGTATAATGGTGAAATAATTGTTATTAAATTATACAAGAATCATATACATTAATATGATATCATATATGATCTTTTAACATTGCTTTATTAATAATATCTTAGTATTATCGTCGTTTCAGGTGATAATCGATTCGTTCTTCTTAAATGTTTGGTTACGTAAGAAATGTTTGTAATGGATAGATTAAATCTTATTCATAATCAGAATGATATTAACATTATTTTTAACCCTAAAATGAGAATAAGACTTGAATGGATACGATGGAGGATGGATCTCACCGCGTTTGTGGAGACGGTAGTTCGTACGTACGCACGAACGCTACTTCCATTTAATTTTTATTTTAAAAGAATTGAATCCAAATGATACATAGGTATATTACTATTACAGTATAATATAATATTTTATATATGTTACTTAAGTTCATTAACACCATCCTTTATACGTTCCATGTGTGGTATGAACGAGTCATATCATTTTAAGGGGGCGGTAGTCCGCACTTCCTCAAATGAAATTATCGTATGTATATACAACATGAAACGAATAATGGTATGAAATAAAATGGAATTACAGAAGCTTATATATAAAATATATATCATTAATCTCATATTTAATTACAGTTCCATCATAATGGCCACCATGAGAGGCGGTAAGATGTATTTGAACAATCATCGTTTCGTGAGGCATTAGTTTGCCATCCAGAGAAACATTATGTTCATCATCCATTAGATGGAGTTGTGTGTATGTGTAGTTTGAATCCTTCTTATAACAACATCCTAGTATATTGTGTATACTGGTGTTGTTACAAAAGAAAGGAAATAAAAAGAGTTTGGGGGTTGGAGAAGCAAAATAAATGAAAATAATTTAAGAGAAATCGTTACCTTTAATCTAGGTAACTCACTTTGGTTGGAACCAAAGGACTTCTTGAAATGCTTTCTGCCTAAGTGGAAGCTTCAAGGAGGAGGAGAGGGATTTGTGGAGCTTAGTTGGGCAGAGTTTGGACGAGCCAAGTGGCTTGATAGGTGTGAGGAAAAGAGAAGGAGGAGTGCCCTTTTATAAGAGGGGTGAGGGGCACTTTTGGAAAAGCTAGAAATATTAATTTATAATAAATTCATATTCGGTTTCCAAAGGCTCCAAAGTTGACTATTCAAAGGATGAGGTGGGGATAGGTCGAAAACAACTCATCCAATAGAATTTAGACAGGTTTGGGTACTTATATTAACCTTATCTTTAAGTATTAACTCTAAGTTAATTAGTTTCACTTTTACAATGTCTCTTTGTATTTTTATATAATAT
This sequence comes from Viscum album, assembly GCA_963277665.1. Lineage (NCBI taxonomy): Eukaryota > Viridiplantae > Streptophyta > Magnoliopsida > Santalales > Viscaceae > Viscum > Viscum album. The sequence continues at coordinate 922,549,037 of OY728159.1, forward strand.
GGTTAATAAACTTACTATATACATACAAGAGACCCCCAAGTGGTCCATTAATGATTAACCTATCATAATATAAGTCTCTTGGCCGAACCTTATATTTTTAGGAATTTAATATCAATTAATAATATAATATTTGTTTTAAGAACTCTTTTATGTCAATTTTGACACTATTCAATAGTTGATTTTTGTGAAACTCATAACAGATTGATTACTTCGAAAAAGGTCAATTAAATCAATCCTAATATATCATATTATCCTATAAAATTAGTTTAATTCATTAAAAGTTTCATATTATATTTATTTGGGTATTTATAATATCAATTATGTTAATTTTTTACTATTTTAGTAATTACTGCATCATCATTGTGTCATAAATAAAATAAATTATTTAATGTCTAAAAATTATAAATAAAACATCATTATGTATTAAATAATTTTATCTTTCTAATGAATATTTATAATCGAAAATCCAACATGTATAACCCTATGTAAAAATTGTTCTTCTAAAAGATGTAAGCTTATGCCATTTTTATTTTTATTTTAACTTTATTAATATAAGGTGTCCCTACCACATACAAGTGGCTCCAAGGGGTCCCCAAATTGACCCAAGGATGCTCATGGTCGGGTATGTGTCCACCAATAAGGTTAGGACACGTTTTAGGTTAATTGTATATTATTATAATATTATTTTTTAACCCTTATTTACCGGATTTACCCTTAACCATGGTAAATAAAATATTTACCACAGTAATTATTCAAAATGTCTAAAAATAAAATTTACCTATTTACACAATTTGGACATCCTGATTCCAAATATGGAATCCATTTTTCTAAATTCAAAACACAGAAGTGGCAGAAATTAATTTAAAATTAATTCCCGCTGTCAAAACAAAAAGCGTGTTTTTAAGAGATAATAACTATCAAAAGATTGGCACTTGTTTATGTTCGGTTTAATTGTAAAATTATGTCCAATGACCAACATTATATTAAATGGTAAAAATATATTCTAAATATACTTTCAAACCAATCAAATTCATAATTTATCACTATTAATTATTTTGATTAAAAAAGTTGTTTTTAATTAAAATTTAGTAATTTTCACTATTCATCAAAATATGAAAGTTATCCGAAATGTACCAAAATTTAACCTTAGGCTAAATTTGATATTCCGAATCCAAAAATGAAGTCCATTTTCAAATATAAAATATATATAATTTCAAAAAGTAGGTATTACTATTCATAACGGCTAGTTTGATTAGTTATGGTGTGTTAGAACTCGGTGTTGCGTACAACACACGCTATCACATTATTCAAAGAGAAGCGTACCGTAGAAGCTTGGGGTGTTTCATTTTAAATTTTTGATGTCCCCATTTAGTCAAAAAGTTTAAAATATAGTATTTAAAAAGGGTTCACTATTAAATTTGATAAAAGTGCAATACTGAAAATGAATTTGTTCTTGCATTATATCTAAGAAACTCATAATATGGATTCTAAAATTATAAGGATTATATAAACATTAAAATTTATCTAATACTATTCATAACCTCTTTTGAACGGCTTGTTTGGTAAGTCATGGTGTGCTTGAACTTGGTGTTGCATGTAGTGAAAGTTATTGAATTATTTTGAAGAACTAACACACTATGAAATCTTGGGGTGTTACAATAGTACTAGTTTTTTTATTATTAATTGTTACAAAATTATGATTTAATTTTATGGTATTTCTTTTCATAATCATTGATTTGACATGATGTGGAGAATAAATGGACACTTGAATCAAAATTTATTCATTTGGAGCTAAAGTTAGATTTTCAAATTTTCATAGAACATTAATATGAATTACTTAATAGATAATAATTAATAATTACTAATTAATAATTTTTTAAAATATATAAACACACACATATATGTATATATATATTTAAATAGATTTATATTATGTTTTTTAAATATTAATGCATTTATCAACGTTTTTTATAGATCCAACAGAAAATAAAAAAATAGAAGTTGTTTTTTAAAATCACATTTGAAATTAAATAAAAAATAAAATTTATTTTTTTTCTGATTAATTAGCATTAGTTAATAAAATAGCACTACTAAAAATATTAAACAACAACATATATCAGCAGTTTTAAAAAATATCCCTTACAAACCACTGTTAAACATCGATTTTCTTGTAGTGATATGAGGGATGGCTTGGCTATGTAGAGCCATATCATTTAATCATCTTCCATTAACATGTGTCAAAAGTCAAATGAAATTTTGTCTATTTATAAACAATGAGAAAAAAGTGTTTAATTTCATTAATTAAGAACATTGGTAGAATATATGGGGTTCCAACAATTTATTTTAACTGAAGCTACATGGATAATCCAAAACCTAGGATAATGACACCAGGGTTAATGGACCTAGGAACATGAGACTAGGGAGTTCATTCTAGACTTGGGTTTTCAAGATGATGATGTATGTGTAGGTTCTGGGAACAATGGTAGAACGTTGGTGGGTGTACCAAACTTTAATTTTAGCGTTAACAATGATCAATCTGAGATTGATCATGATAATAAAACTTTGGATATTAGGAATAGAACTAAGAATGAAAAAGAAAGAGGGGAGTCCCCGAACCATAAATTGGATCATCATTTGCTGGTTATAATTAATTTAATTAATTGACAAGAATTACTTTGATGGAATTCTTTCTTCGTTGTTCTTTCTGGTCACGATATGATGTGATTCGTCATTACATCACAGAATCCATGTGTATGATTCCTGTAGTAGTGATCCACACGTACTCCATGTACTCTTCACATCGCCGAAGGGATCTCTGGGTGCTATCACGGAAGAGCCTCCACTTGTGATGTCCTCCTTCGATTTCCTTGATCCGGTGGAGGTGGATCTCTCTCTCGTAGCTTGAGAGCGTTCTCGGTGGAAAAATAATTCTCTCTTGGCTTTGAGAGATTTTCCAAATCCATTTTCCACAACCATAAAAAATGGCTAGGCTAATGAGAAATATATAATTGGAATTTTTAATTACATAGAATAATAAAATTAATTAATTAACTGAAATCATTTAATCATTTCATTTAATTCTTAGTAATACCTCATGTCTAATAATAATAATTGACTATTATTATTACTTGACAAGCACCCAACTAATTACACATAATATTATCTAATTAATTAAATAATATTTATTTCTCATAAGTTCCAAGAAAAAAATACATTGCGTGTATATTTAATATACATACCGTGTACTTTTATTTTTCCATTTATCATTATTTCCTCCACCACATTTATTAGACCTTGAATAATGGCTATTTATTTCTAAAATAAATATCACTAAATTAATCTCTAATAAATATATTATTTCACCCACAATATATTCTATCGTATAAATAGAGTCAAAATAAATGCGATCAGGAAACCATAAATAATTCTTAAACTAAAATCAGGAATAACCATTATTTAACATGTAAAATTAGTATTTAACTGAGATAATTGGACACACTTAGTGTGTGACCCTCTTGGCCTTTTTCTCAGTGGAATTAGGTAGAGCCTACGTAAAGTTCAATGTTAGCATCAAGAAACATTCCAAGGAACTCATAGAGAAATAAGTTAACGTTGCAATGACGTGTCAACTCCTACGAACTCTTACTATGTAATATAATACCTTTGTCATTATATCTTGAATCAAGCAGGTTTCATGCTGGTGCCATAAACCCATGTGCTCGATTATTCTTTCTTTGACTTCCAAGAATTGAACTTTCCCATTCCTCACCATGGACATATATTTAGTTACGCTATATAAATTCCATCAAAGGGCATGAGATAACAACTTCTATTATGGAACAGAAGGGATAAATCCTTTCCCGCATTATCAATTAATGTAGTATCACTCATGACGCACCCAACATATCCTACCTCGCTGCGAACTGTGTGTCGTCATAGTTTTATCAATACATCTATGTGCGAGAGTTGTAATACCAATTAATAAGAATATTAATGTTTAAGGACCAATACACAGGTCCGTAGATAGGAACATCCATTGACACTATGAAATGTGGATTTCCTACTGACGGGTCTCGTTCTCATAATATCCTCATGGATATTACCAAGGGAACACACCAAGAGAATGTGCCTCAATCTTTTATGAGTCCTCACCCCTAATGGCCTGTATTATTTGTGTCCCTCAAATAACATCATCTGAACATAGAACATATATTAAATAAAATAATTATGGTACTCTTGGGTTCTCAGCATAACAGGGATCCACTAGGACCCTTTAAGGAAACATCTATCCTTAGGAAATTATCATATGAATTTTCACGTAAAAGAAAAATCAAGATGTGATAAGGTATTTTTTAATAAATAAAGTACAAAGTTTTTGGTTCTAGGCCACCAAATCCTACAGACTCCCTGTTGGACTACAAAAAACTGCTAACAAACTTTAACCCACAATCTCTCACATGATATTCATGCGTCTACTGAGATATGACTTTATTCATGGGGTATTCCATGTTCTCTTCTGTAGATATTCTGCTCACTGCAACTGCACCCCTTTGATAGAAATACCTTAAGAGGTGAAACTTCCGGAGTATGTGCTTTGTCAGTTGATGTGACATTGGTTCTTTTGAAAGAGATACCGCTTCAGTATTATCACAATACAACATGATAGGATCTTTTCTTCTAGGAACCACATAAAGCTCCTCGACAGTGTTCTGAATCCATACGGCTTCCGTGGCTGCATCATAAGTAGATATATATTCATAATTCATTGTAGAATCGGTGACAACTAGTTTCTTTGAACTCTTCCAACTCACATCTCCTCCATTAAGACAAAAAACATATCCAGATTGTGACTTCAGATCATTGTGATCTATCTAAAAATCCTCATTAGAATATCCACTGATGACAAGCTCCTCGTCTCGTCCATACAATAGGAACATATCCTTAGTTCTTCTCAGATACTTAAGGAATGTTTTAACAGTGGTCCAATGCTCTTCTCCTAGATCTTCTTGATATCTGCCTACCGTGCTCAGTGCTTAGGCAACATCAATCCTAGTACATAACATGGCATTAATGATGGATCCTATAGCCGAAGTGTATGGGATCTTACTCACTATATCTTTTTCTTGTTGTATCTGAGGAAACATTTTCTTAGAAAGATGTAGGCCATGTGGCACTGGAACCAATACCCTCTTGGATTGTTCCATACTAAATCTCTTTAGTATCTGGAAAATTTATGTACCCTAACATAGTCTAAGTAGCCTCTTCAATCTATAACGAATGATATTGATCCCTTTAATGTAGGCTACTTCACTTAAGTCCTTCATGAAGAAACACTTGCTCAACCTGTCCTTAACTGACTGTAAGACTGTTGCAACATTTCCAATAATAAATATGTCGTCAACATATACTACTAGGATAACGATCACATTAATATTAAACAGATTATAAACACATGGCTCACAATATTTCTTAATGAAACAAATTCCTTTATGGCTTCATCAAATTGAATATTCCACAACCTGGATTCTTTATTTAATCCATAAATGGATTTCTGCAACTTGAAAACCTGTTTGGCTTCACCTGGTGTGACAAACCCTTCTGGTTGTGTCATATAGACATTTTTCTGAAGGTTCCCGTTATGGAATGCTATTTTGACATCCATTTAACAAATATCGTAGTCATGGTAAGCTGCTATGGAAAGTATGATTCTTATGGATTTAAACATGGAAACTGGCGAGAAGGTTTCATCATTGTCAATTCCTTGATGTTGTCTAAATCCTTTAGCCAGTAGACTTTCTTTATAGGTGCTAACATGACCTTAACTGTCTAGTTTTCTATTGATTATCCATTTTCATCCAACATGCTTTTCATCAACTAGCTCATTGACTAGAACTCTGACTTGGTTCTGATACAAGGATTTCATCTAAGAACTCATAACTTCTAGCCATATTGCAGATTCTGAGCTTTCTAATACTTCCTTGTAAGAGTGAGGTTCATCATTTTACAACAATAATGATTCACCATCCTTAGTGACAAGGAAACCAATTCTCTCTCGTTTCCTAACCTCTCTTGAGCTCATACGCATTACTTGGTTTTCTGGAACCTCTTCCACGTGGAATTGTGGAACTTGTTCCTGTACCAACTCCGGTGTATCTTGAGCATCAACTTCATTAATGTTAATCTTTATCCTACTATCCTTTTTGAGGATGTGCTCCCTCTCAAGAAAGATGGCTTGTATAACAACAATCACTTTCTTTTTTGAAGGTTTATATAGGTAATATACTTTAGTTTCCTTGGGATATCCTATAAAGATACACTTCGTGCCCTGGGGTGATAGTTTGTTGCATGAGAAGGTCTTAACCAATGCCTTGCATCCCCATACATGTGTGTACAACAGAATGGGTTTCTCTCCATTCCATTACTCAGAGGGAATTCCATTTTCTACCTTGGTTTTTACTCGGATTAATGTGTATGTTGTTGTCTGTAATGTATATCCCCAAAAGGATAATGGAAGATCTACCTGACTCATTATTGACCACACCATGTCCAAAAAGGTGCAGTTACTACTTTCACTAACACCATTCCATTATGGTGTATAAAGAGGATTGAGCTGACATAGAATCCCAGAACCACTTAGAATATCGATGAACTCTTGGTTCAGATATTCTCCACCTCGATCCGATCGAATCTTTTTTATCTTCTTACCAATCTGATTCTCTAGATCATTTTTGAATTCCTTAAATTTATTTAAGGCTTCTGACTTATACCTCATTAAGTATACATAGCCATATCTACTCAAGTCATTAGTAATAGTAATGAAGTAATAATATATACCTCTAGCTTCTACTGGAAATGGTCCACACACATCCATGTGCACCAATCCTAGAAGCTCTTTGGATATTTCACCCTATCCACCAAAAGGAGGCTTAGTCATTTTACCCTGCAAATAAGCGTGAAATCTATCATGTTGTTTTATATCAGTAGAGTCTAAATAGCCATCTTGGCAGAGCATTTTCATGCGCTTCTCATTTACATGATCAAGACGGTGATGCCACAACAGTGTGATGTATGAGTCATGTGATTCTATTTCGTTATCAATTGCCAACACTTGGTTTTTGAAATTTAATACGTACAAACCATTATTTAAATGCACCATACCATAACATACATTGTTCTTATAGAAGAGACAACCCTTATTTCCAAACATGAACATAAATCCATATATATCTAAATAAGATAGAGAAATAATGTTTTTGGTAACACTAGGTACAAAATAATAGTTATGTAAAACCAAAATAATCCCAATCGGCAATGAGAGGTGGTAATCACCAATGGATAACGCAGCCAGCCTCACACCATTGGCAGCTCGACGATCCTCCTCTCTAGCAATATTTATAACTGTACTTGGTTCCTACAGTTGAATACATATGTGGGCCCCACAAGATGTATCTAATACACAATGTGTAGAAATGGAAAGATTACACTCGATAAAGAACGCACCTTTAACGTCCCCAGGCTTCTGGGTGTAGTTCCTATTCTAATGCCCTTGCTTGCCAGATGAAAAACATACCGCCTCCCATTCCTCACCATGACTCTGGATCTTCCCCTTCTTGGAGAGACATTGCTCTGGGGCTTCAGACCGTTTATAAGTCTTTTTTCCCTTTCCCTTGTCCTTCCTTTTTTTATTCTTCATAAGAATTGTCGGTTTGTCATGCCCCATGTCCTTATCTACCTGGTGAATTAAGGTCATAATTTTTAATAGTCTCTTCTCATTGTTCCTCATGTTGTAGTTGATAATGAAGCTAGAGAAGGTCTTGGGCAGTGATGATAGGATGAGATCTGTACACCACTCATCTAGGAACTTAATCCCTAAGATGTCCAGGTGTACAATTGTAGCCAATGAGCTTGACTACATGAGGCCCAAATGGCGCAGACTCTCTAAGCATAGTTGTAAATAAAATTCATTGGGGATCTCATATCTCTTCTGTCTCACCTTCTCTTAATAGAGATCCTTAAGGTGAGACATCATGCTATACGCGTCCATGTTTTCATGTTTCTTAAAGAGCTCATTAGACATGGCTGACAGCATGAAACACTGGACATATATGGCATCATCCATGTGTTTCATATAGAGAGATAGTTCCTCATCACTAGCCTCTTTTCCATGCGTAACTAGAATAGTCTCTTCCAGTATATACAATTTTCTCTCATGGCGAAGGATGACACATTAACGCATCTCCCACTCATGGAAATTGGTTCTGATGAGAAGGTTTTCCTTCTCACATATGGCTCTCAATGATATTTTTGATGTCATTTTTCTTTACGTTTCTATAGATTAAAATGAACAAAGGTTTAGTAATTTATTATGATAAAATTGCGACAAATAAATAAATTAATACATATTAGTCTCCCGCTTTTTTTATCGAAACCCAATTGCCCTCACCATTGACTTCAGAATATCTTATTGCCTGAATATTCTAGTGGAAAGGATCCATATTGCACATCAAATTACCCCAAATTGGGTTTTTCAAGCAACTTTAAGGGTTTTAGGTAGGAATTCTAAAGTCCAACTACATTAACTCGCAGCTTCGTGATCCACTGAGTGGACTCCCCAATCCTGAAATCCTTTTATTGTTGGATTTTCTCAACCTTGGACTTTTGGTCACAACAAGTCATGATGTGGTAGTCAATACTTGATGTGAACCAATTCAAGTCAACCCAAAACCATGAATTTAGAATTCCATGATAATTGAAAGCACCCCAACTATGGTTGTTCAAGAACTTTGATATATGGTTCGATTCTAACCCAGATTATGGAAGGATATACCGACATAATATTTCTTTGAGGGATTTTATCCTTATATGTATATTTCCATTCTATTATCTTTGATTACATTCTTCTTAATATTATGTGGGATATACATAAGTTATTTACCTTGTCTAAGAAAATATTTATGCATATGCTGGTCTTATTTTACTTTCATCTTGCATGCTTGTTTAATCCATTAATTGTGTGATCATGACAACACACCCACAATAAATAAACCTTCCAACTCACTGAAATAAAATAAATGGTATGATCATGAGATTGTTCTATTGGTTAGTTTATCTATTATCTTGATAAACTAACCCATGACCAAGGGGAGAAAGACCATGATCCTTTCGAGTTCGGGTTTACAGCTTTCCACCTGTCCACCTTTGTACCTGCATGGATTGGTTTCACCTTGGATCCTGACTTGGGCCGCCTCCACTAGCTTGGGAGATCCATACATTACATATGCATTTATCTCACATGCATGTGAGGGGTAAAAAGGTTTTTTTACATAAATGAAACCTTGGTCACGCATGCCCTGTATATTAATGAGAAGAAGGCTCGCAGGCCAAAAAATTTAATTTAAATTAATTAATTAAATGAAACCATTCACAAACAAAGGTCTTGGTCTAGCTCATTATCATCCGTAAATGCAATGATATTTATGTATATATAAAACTAACCTACAATTCATTAATTGTTCTTTTTTAAGATAAATCACGCTCGAATCAATTAATTATCATTAATTAATCAACTAATTTATCTTAAATTCCTTTTTACAATTTCCTTGATATTCTCATCCATTATAATTAAAAAAAATCATTTAAAATTATCTTTTTACGTAACTTGTACCTTGGAGGCAACCCAGGGAATTCACGTCCATAGCTACCCAATTAGTAGAAATTATCATTACACATATGATAAATTAAACACGTATATATAAACACATATAACATGTTTATCCTCAGCTTTACGCCTGCACATTGGTACACGTCTCAAGGGTTTGTATGATTTAATAATAAATTTTAATAAATCTGCACAATTAGGATGAGTACACGACATGTAGTTTCGACTACACGACATGTACTTTTGGTCACCATCCATCCGAAGTACACTCCCGGGAACATGGCGTGTAGATGTACATTAGAAATTTTCAGAGTACACGTCATCTTTAGTGGAACACATGCCGTGTAGTATCCGTGTTACATAGTTTCTGGTAGGGAAGTCATGTACAGGTTACACGGTCTAACCCTAGTCCAAAGGGACTACATGCCGTGTTCAGAGGACCACACGACGTGTAATCCAAAAACCATGTGCCACCAGTTCCTGGTCAATACAAGGTGACATTTATGACTTTGGAATACTCCAACACACGACATGATTTGGTGGACTAGTCTGATGCTTTGAACCTAGACTACATGGCATGTACTTTTTGATACATGCTATGTATTATAGTGTTGTATGGCTAGGAACTTTTGGCACCTCTGGATGAGATCATCTATTTTATTTTAATCAAAATTAAAAGAAAATTTTGTTTCTTCATGGTGAATGTGAAACGTGAGTGGAGGAACAGATCACAAGATTCATAGTTTAAAGAACAATTAATCTGAATCGAAAAAACTAAATTATTAAATGCATAAATCACCCACAAAAAAACATAAATAATTATAACCAAAGATATAACCCCTCCGATACCACTTGTAGGTTCCGAGCATTGCGGATGCGCGTTGCTGGGTGTACCCAACTTTAATTTTGCATTAACAATGATCATTCTGAGATCCATCATGATAATAAACTGTTGGATATTTGGAATAGAATAATGAAAGAAAAATAAAGAGGGGAGTCCTAGAACCATAAATAGGATCATCATATATTGGTTATAATTAATTTAATTAATTGAAAAGAATTACCTTGATGGAATTATTTCTTCTTTGATGCTTCCAGTCATGATCTGATGTGATTCATCGATGCGTCGTAGAATCCAAGTGTAGGATTCCTCTAGTAATGATCCACACATTCTCCATGTATCTTTGGACATTATCGAAGGGATCTCCAAGTGCTGTTATAGAAGAGACTTCTCTTGTAGAGTCCGCCTTCGATCACCTTGATCCGGTGGAGGTGGATCTCACTCTCGTAGCTTGAGAGCATTCTTGTTGGAAAAAGAATTCTGTCTTGTCTTGAGAGATTTTCCAAATCCATTGTTCACAACTAAAAAAATGGATAGGATAATGAGAAATATATAATTGGGATTTTTAATTACATCGAATAATAAAATAAATTAATTACCGGAAAGAATTTATTAATTTCATTTAATTCTTAGTAATACCCCTTGGCTAATAATATCAGTAAACAATTATTATTGTCTGAAATGTGACAAGATAATTAAACCTAATATTATTTAATTAAATAAATAATATTTATTTCTCATAAATTCTCAGAAAAAAATACATGGCGTTTATATTTTATAAAGATGGTGTGTACATTTATTTTTCCATTTTTCTTTATTTCCTCCACCACATTTATTAGACCTTAAATAATGGATATTTATTTAAAAAATAAATATCATTGCATTAATCGCTAATAAATATATTATTTCACCAACAATATATTCTCTCAAATAACTAGTATTGAAATAAATGAGATCAGGCATCCGTAAATACTTATTAATCCACAATTGGGAATAATCTTTATTTAACTTGTAAAATTAATATTTAACTGAGATACTGGGACACACTTAGTGTGTGACACTCTTGGCCTCTTTCTCAGTGGAATTAGGCAGAGCCTGCCTAAAGTCTATGGATAGCATCTAACAACACACCAAGGAACCCATAATGAAAGAAGTTAACACCGCAATGACGTGACACATCCTACAAACGCTTACTGTGTAATATAATCCATTTGTCATGATATCTAAAATCAACCAGGTTGCATGCTCGTGACATAAAACCATGTGCTCGATTATTCATTCTTTGAATTCCTAGAATTGAACTATCCCATTCCTCACCATAGCCATGGATTTATTTAGGCTATATCAATTCCATCAAAGGGAATGAGATATCTACTTCCGTTATGGAATAAAAGGGACAAATACTTTCTCTCATTATCTATTAATGTAGTATCATTCATGACGTACCCAACGTATCCTACCTCAATGTGAAAAATGTACCATCATAGTTTTCATCAAGACATATAAGTTTGTGAGTTGTAATACCCATTAATAATAATATTAATGTTTGAGGACCAATACACATGTCCGCAGATAGAAACATCCAATGACACCATAAAATGTGGATTTCCTACTGGCAGTTCTTGTTCTCATAATATACTCCTGCATATTACCGAGGACGCACACCATGAGAAGGTGCCTAAAAGTCTTATAAGTCCTCACCCCTAATGGACTGTATTATTTGTCTCCCTCAAATAACATCATCTGGCTATAGACCATATATTCAAGAACAACGTTATAGCACTTTTGGGTTCTCATCATACCAGGGATTCGTTATGACCCTTTAATGGAACAACCATATTTAGGACATTATTACATGCATTTTCACATAGAAGAACAATCAAGATGAGATAAGGTATTTATTAATGAATAATGTACATAGTAGTTGGTTCTAGGCCACCAACTCCAACAGTATGGGCATAGGTGTGAAGGACTAGATCATGCATGTGGAGTTCATATCCCACCACATGGCATAAATGACCCATTATAATTAGTTTAATATAAAGGATTTCACATTCATGTTATCCCATGATTTTTAGGATTATATTTTTAGAGAATTTGTAAAACCATTATAATAAAAGTGGACACAGCCACACAATGTGGATTTTTTTACACAAAACAGTTTCCTAAATTCATCTAGAGGTTTTATTCAAAACACTTTTCATTATATTATGAAAAGTGACCATATATAAAATATTCACTATGATATAGTTCATACAAATTCTTAAGTCCTAGGAAAATAATTTAAAAATGTTGGATGAGAATAAAATGCACATTAAGTGATATACAAATAAAGTAAACCTATTAGTGCAGTGAAAATTTTGAACACCAGTAACTTTTATTTTATTTTTTCACAATATAGTTTTATTGTATATAATAATTCATAATCACATTTTAAAATTGACCTTTGGTCAAAGGAATCATTTAAAACCCATGAAAGCATTAAAAAATGAAGGTATATTGGGATAACATTAGAAAGCCTGAAAAATATTTTTATTGAAAACAAACCATTCCCTTTTAAAAGCTCATATACCTTCTTATTGAAATAAAAAAATTTCCATTAAAAATAATTATAATTAATCAAAAACTTGGTAGGAACATTTTGAAATTATAATCATCACTCATTTTCACTCGTTTTTCACAAGTATTAAATAACTCAAAATTAATTTTGATCATCATTTCTCTACACAATAAATCATTACCCAACAAAATGGTGGGTTATATCCCGAGTCCATTCCCACCCATCATCATTTATAATTTCTAGGAACTATTAAATGAAAAAAATATATAGTATATTTAATATTTCCATCATAACACTTATTTAGACCCCAAATAAAATTCATATTGCATAACCTCATAAAAATAAGGACAAATATCATTTTCTTAAAAAATTAAAAATTATTAAAATAATGGGAATAGGTTCTCCATAAGAAATATATAATTTTTGAGATTATGGTTGATAATTAATAATGTCTATAAGGATATTAAAATGTGGTTATGCGATAAAAATTACAAAAACAATATTTTTTCAGTTTTGTAGAGAACAAAAAAATAATAATCCTAAAATACATTGAAAATATTCATTTTCATTTTTTAAGTAAATTAAAATGTTTTTTAATATTTTCATTAACAATATTTTATCTATAAAAAATAATAGTTTTTAATCATGTACATGATGATATACATTTAAGATAAAAATTTTAAAAATTTAAAACAATATTTTAATGAAACCCTCATATGACTTTTATAAATGTTGAATAAAATTAAAATTAAAATTAACGACAAAAATTAGATATTTTAAAAAATTAAATTCAAGAAAATTAATAAAATAAGCAATCCATATGGTAATTTATACCCCACACAAAATTAAAATGTGTTGAATATGGAATAAGTCTCAAATGAAATTGAGACGATAAATCCCTTACCTTAAGTGTCGTCTTTTTTCATACATCCTCTACATCACGAAAAATAATTATATAGTAATTATTTAATTTACTAATAATATTTTTGAAAACTAATTCCATAATTATTAATATTTTTTTTCATTTACTACCATGTTCATTTTTGTTACTAAATCAGTTTAGTCCACATTGCACATTTTGAGATCGTTTGGTCAAAATCATCTTTGGTGCGGTGACTATGGTCAAAGGGGTTTGGGTTCCACATTTTAAATAATCTAAATAATGTAATAATTTTAATTTCATTACAATAAATATAATTTTAAATATATAAATATAATTTGGTAATGAAAAATGATATGTGTTGTTCATGGATGCGGTAGTATGCACATATACATGAGGGGCATTTTTATATTTCCAATAATTGAAAAAGAAGAAATTTAGATAATATTTTTGTCATTAAAAACAAAATATTATATCATAAATTAAATTTATATTCATTAAATCTATCATCATGCATATTTTTGAGAGGTGATAATGAAATATTAAACACATCGCTTTGTGGAGGCAGTAACATGCACATACTCATGAGAAATGTTTTCATTTCCTATGGGATGCAAATGAGGTAGAAAATATTTTTGGCATCAACATAATAAAATATTAATATAGAAAATATTCTGACATTATTATATTAGGCTATTTATATTATATTCAAATGAGGTATAAGAAGAAAAAACATGACAGAATTAGGTTAAGACTGATATCTCCTCCTTCGATATCTTCCTTTGGATTACACATTAAGACTTATAGGATTAATCTTTTGCTGAGACAAGGACCTCTATGATGCAGAGAGGTCAGTTATGGAAAAATTTGGTAGAACATGGTATTCATATATGGCTCAATTACTTTTTATATGTAAGTAGAGGAGGTTACCTTTTAGATGTTAGAGGAGTGTCATCCTTTTAAATATTAAGAACATTAAAATATAATTAATCTACATCCCATTGAAAAAACCTCAAAATTAGTTTAATATTTAAGATAGAAAAATTTATAGTCTAAATAAACACAAAAAATAAAATTTGAACAAGAATTATGATATTTGAATCCAAATCTATTATTTTAAACCCCTCCTTTAACCCTTTTAAATGTTATCTTGGTGAAAAACTTTTACCCTATTAATTATTCATTATTACCAAAAATGAATTGAAATTTATTACATAATTATAATATAATGATTAAAATATGGAATATATTTTAAAATATTTGTTTTCTTAATGTGGTAAAAATAACTTTTAACATATATTTTTAAAGTGAAATGAAAATCCGTTTTTAGAAAAAAATAATTTTTATGCCTAAAAACGATTTTACACCAAAAAAAAATATAATCTTGGTTTAAATTGAATTAATTTTATTATATCAAATAAAAAGAAACTTATTTGACTATAAAACCAATCCAAAATATATAATAAACTTATGAAATCTTTATTAAAATAGAAGAACCAGAAACAATTTCTATTTAAATAAAAAAATTACTTAGATTTCTAAAATGTCAAACATATATTTATAAGTTCACATTTATCATTGTTAATGTATAATAGTACTTTATTGAATATTATTTATTTTTAAATAAAAATTTCAGAGGAGTGGTTGAGGAAATTCTATCCAGTTCTGAGTGAATTTGATGAAAAACAACGTAGAAATCCACTTAAGGGAAAAGATTTGTGAAGGTCCACACCTATGCAAATTGATGTAGATCACAAAAGTCCCAGTCATGGGGAGATTTAACTATATACTATGTTCAATTTAAGACTTAATTCATGGAGCTCCATTTTCACAAATTTCTTAGACACACAGAGCATTGATGGTAACCTCCACATAGTGCATGTCTAGATTCGCAGAGTTCAATTTCATGGAAGTCCCTAGTCGTGTCAAGCATTGATGGTAAACTCCTCCTTGTGTATGTTCTTATTTTTGGGTATATTTTTTTTGATGTACCTATACATGATGATCTTTTATGGTAACCATAATGCAGAATAACTCTAGTTTGCATAAACCCTCCTATTCATGAATCTCATAAAGTATTATGAAAGCCTCCATATTTCACAAAACCAATTACGTTTCCTATGTTTGGCCTATAAATACCCCATACATCTAAATTTCAAGGGTTATGTGACCTTTCAACATCCTAGAATAGATCTTATCTCACGATACATAAATTACTCATGGGTGAAAAGAGACATTGACTTCTAAAGGTAGTCATCTTTTAGGAAACTACTTCTGAGGGGTGTTTTAGAACCTCAACCCATGATGGATATTCCTATCATATATTTCCATTTCCTTAATGTAATAACACATACATTACGAATCTTGGGGTTTCATGAGATAACTATCCTTCTTGAATCAAACCCCATGGGAATCAGGACTTTACTCCATTGTAGGTTCACCATATTTTGTGGAACATACTCTTTCATGAGACCCCAAACATCCATGAGAACCCTATCCTTCTTGAGGCCCCAAACCTTCAAATGACCAAAACCTTTGAAAAAATAATTCTCTAAGCCTCTCAAAATTTGATCAATTAAAATGATCTCTATTAATTTTATTTGAATTCCAAAGTCCCATGTGATCATCGTAAACTGACTCAACTACACTAAAATTCCATGTGCGACCTGTAACACCTAGCCTTATGTCCAGCAACTTTTCTCTATGTGTGTCATATGACTTAATCCTACCAACTGATCCAAATCATAGGAACCCTAAATTATAGATTTCCTAAGAATAGGTACACTAATTTTAGTAATACTAATTTCCAATCCTCCATGTAAGTGCTAATTGCATATCCTGCCCAGTGGTGCATGGTCAGTTGTTACCAAATCCCTAGAGGTGATGTCACTAATGGAAGTGAATTACCTATCTTGGAAGAGATTCATTATGATGAATATTATTTCTTCCTTGACATGGTCTCCCATGAGGTGTAACCCATTTTTATTTCTAATATTCACAAGGTAAACCTACATTGCTTCATGCCCTAGTCATATGAAGTTAAACAACAAAAAAGGGTTCTCAGCACAAGTCATAAAACTGTAGCATTACCCGATGCAATGAACACAAGATTCCACATATATGATTATCATAGGATTCCACCTTCTCCAATATATTCACATGGGATAATCCTCTGTCATCAAGTAGATTTCATATGTATTCTTCAAATTATCTCCCCAAGGTATGATCCCTCTACATCAGGATGATTCTTTGAAAAATCCACACACCATCTTTCCAAAGGATGGTCCTCCTGAATCAAGCAGTTTCATCAAAAATTCCTCACACCATCCTTCATTGACACTCCATCCATGACACAAGCATCCTTTCCCCATAATGTTAAACAACATTGAATGGTCAATCCATATGACCTTAAACTACAAAATCAAACAACAAGGGTTTCATCTCCATATCTTAAATAGGGTATGTAAGACACCTCGCTAAGGTTTTATCCCAACAACCAAATACCAATGATAAATCCTCCCCTTGGGGGAACACAATCCATCCTCATAGTGTGAAATCATCCCCCCTAGGGGGACTCATTCCATCATCCCAGTGTGAAATCACCCCCATGGTTGATGCCCTCCACCAACCTAGTGTGAAATCACCCCCTTGGTGGGACAAACTCCACTATCCCACTGTGAAAACATCCCCCTTTGGGGGGACAACCACATCATCTCTATTTGAAATCATCCCCCATGGGAGGAAAAAATCCACTATCCCAGTGTAAACTCACTCCACGTGGGATCAAAAATCACCATCCATTTGTTAAATCATCCTCTTAAGGGGACACACTCTATTATCCCTGTTTCAAATTATCTACCTTGAGGGAAACACTCCACCATATCAATGAAAAATTATCCCCATTAGGGAATATAATCACTTATACCGATGTGAAATTATCCCCCTGGTGGGGACACACACATCCATACATGTGTGAAATATCCCCCTATAGGGATAAAATCCAAAAACCTATCAACAAAAAACCTTAAAAGAATGACATAATTCATCTTAAAAAGACATTACACTTGTTCCCTAATTGGGAACCCTTTCCCTATGAAATAAACATCGGTTACCTAATGTAAAAATACTTAGAATACCAATGCCCAATGTGATCTACTCTTTCATGAAAGACACAATATGAATTGGGTTACACACCTAAGATGTATCAAACATGAATTTCCTTCCAAATAGGATGACATTACAAGTGCCCAATTTACCCAACATCTAGACATTACCAATGTTCCCATTACTAGTACTCCCATAACCATAGGGTGTTACCCTATCTATATGGATGAATTGTTATTAATCATCTTCCACATTGATATTGTTCTGGGAATGACTTTCACAAAAATGAAATAAATCTACAAAGTAGACATATTATAGGCGATCGACTCCAAATAAGAATCCATGGAAGGAGGAAATGACATCTCATCATCCGAATTTGATCAAAGAAACTACATAATTGAATTAATTGATATAACTTTGATTCCATTGGAAAATGAAATTTCAGGGTAACATTAAGTTTAAAAGAAGATATGGACCCAGCGAAAGCCACAAAAATAGAAATTGTGAACCTGGTGTGAACATATTCTACTTATCTATGGGGAATATTAACATTTGGTGCATCGATAGAATTTTCTTTGATAAAATCACAATATTTGAATCTAGATATCACTATGAAAATAGTGGGTCTAACATATAACACCCCTGGGAATTAGGGTAGATAACAATGGGCATCCTCATTATGTGACACTGTCAACGTATATCTTTATCTTCTTAAGGAATAATGGATGATGAAGGGGGGTTAGGAATTAATTCCACTATACATGTACTAATGTTTGAATCCATATTCCATAATTGATTCAAGCTACAATAAATCGATGACCTAGGGATAATATGTACCAGGGTAGGGGAAAGGTCGATGCCGAAATCCAACATGATTACACCCCTTCCATGAATTCCACCAAACCTTCAATTGTTACGAACCCAAGCCCCATATCACCCTTTGAGTTCATATAAAGGAGGGTTATGAACACCCTAATATTATAGTATAAGAAATAAGTGGTCATTACCACCTAGGATATGTCCCACCATGTTCTTGATCCATCACTAACTTTTCGACACTACCCCACCTAATAGACGTGCAGGGGAAACCTCCCACATTACAATGATTAATCGATTAGTGTGGATATTCACAAAGAAAATTGATAGATCGCTCCGTATGTTGAGGAGGTAGGGTATTTCCAACCCACACCTACATTGACCACCACTCAAGAGCTTACCCGGAGGGCACCCACTAGGCCAAATCCGCACCACCATTAATAAGTTCTATAGAATGATGAAGGAGTCAACCGTATCCCCACTCTGCTAAACCTGGACATGAACATTTTGCACCAACATAATGGGAAGGCATCAAATATTTTCCAATAAGGGTTATCTTCTGTAGCCATTCTAGACAATTAAACTATTTGAATATCCCACCAGGCCCATACAACAAGTGAATGGAGAACCGTCTTTTCCTATCGAGGATCGAGACTCCAAATTCCTCATAGGTTGGATAGGTTGACTCTCATTTCCAAATAAACCACAATAATCTATTATGGGATATCTTTAAATGAGGAAAATTAATGTGGATATCCACTCCTCACCACCACAAATGAGCAGAAAGGATCTCCCCATTCCACTACCATCTAAATGTAGAGATCCTCTGTACTCCATCAATATCTAGTATAGAAGTCCTCCCCATATTTTTACTAACCAAAGAAGAGGTTATCCCTGAAACATCACAAATCAATATGGAGTCCCTCCCTATTTCAAAAAAATTTATTTCCCTAAAGAACTATCCAAAAGAAGGAGGGTGAACACTCTTTATGGTGGTTGTGCTCATAGAAAATGCCATAAACTACATAGAGAAAACCCAAGAGACTCTTAGAAGTCCTAACATAGGGATTTATAGTGATGTAAGAGGTATAACTTTGGGAATTACCATGTAATCACTGAACTATCAAATTTTGGGGTGAAAGGAAGATCAATGAGGGGACCTTCACCTTAACTATCTGAGTTTGGGGAATAATCTCGAAAATTGATGATTATGATCCCACAAGCTAAAGTTGACGTGATCCCCAAATCCCTACGCATGTACGTATAAGTGGGTGATATTATGTCCTCCTTCCAAGGACTCATAGGGTAACTATTCTGGTTACTACTAGTTCCCTTCTCTCTATGTTAATAAGAAAAGTTAGAGAGATGTCAGTGACTGGGGTGATTCCCTCAAAGGATGGTGAGCACTCTGTTCAGACCCAAATGGTAATTTTCTCTAGCAAACATGACGTATTGGTAAAAAATTCACCCAATATTAACATGATCTTGAATCTGGCTCCACCTCCAATATAATTCCTTATGTGTTGTGGATCTTTGAACTACATGACACCCCCTATTCTAAGAGAGAATCCATAAAGTAGGTCTATGTCAGTGCTTCCACCCTTATATCAGCCTGCACCAATATTGTATTTGGCCGACCTAGATAAGGAACCATCCTCAGACTGATAATGAATGTGGAAGGTTTTGGCCACTGACTAACTATCAGTTGTGTTCTAGCCACCTACATCTTTAGACTCTTTCATCCCAAAGTCCCTCACCATGGAACGGGCAATGTGCTTTCTCTAGATTATATGGCTATGTTTAATTTTCTCCTATACCATTATATGAACTAACTAGGTATCCAAAAGAACCTCAAAACATCAACACGTGGTGCAAGAAGGTTGAAATTGCAATAATCTCGGTAGATCATCATCATGAGTCATATGGCTAAAATTAGACTCTCTAGAAAACATGGGTTAAGAGCATCACTATTCATCATTGAGTCATGTAAGAGGCATATGTACATGTATAGATCTGAGGTTGGGGGTAGTTCATTTTCCCCATTTCAGCCATATCTTGGGATATTGAAATGACCGACAATCTGGCCTATGCACCGACGATGAATATTCCCCTTTGAATACTACCACGGTAAATATGGTCATCAATAAACTATTATAATATTATAGGAATAGGGCCACCGACATAGGACATGATACAGAAAACCTTCCTAAAGGGGCCGGACAATACCAGGAAGACCCCCCAACTGGTGCCTCACATGCCTGTAGAGTCTAGATTTGGGCCTCAAAAGTCCCCAAAATTAGACCTTTATACTTACCAATTAGTATTTGGACAATGGAATGGGATATTTTTAACTATAAGACCCAACAATGACTATATCAAATTTAGAGTCTGAACCAATGATATCATCCTTACTCCAGCATTTCAAGGACTGAAAAAGGATCACTGCTAATCTAATTTTTATGTGGTACCCAAACCCCAAGAATTCCTTAAAAGTGATATCATCTATCATACAATAGGGAACACAATCCTCCCCATCCAGACTCCTTATTTTGATTGTGGTTTCCCCGCACAGTCGATCAACGAAAAATCTAGGGGATACATCAAGATACAAATATATGGGTCACCCAACAAACATGAGAGGTGTGATTATCCACCTTGAAATGAAGGTTGTTCTTACCATAATGTTTTGACACTTTCAACAGATTGGTTTTTGTAAACCCTCAATAAAAAGAAATTATATATTCCCTTATCCCCTACCTTGAGGTACTAGAAACATGATAGGTCACACTTCCACCTAAAATAAAGTCATACCCAGAATGGATGGACAATGTTTGAGCGCCCCTGGAGTTTGGTAACCCATGATTAACCATTTTAATGGGATGGATAACCTGATACAACATATCTCCCACTTCTCCTGATTATGAAGTAAAATGTTAGGGACTTTAGAATAACATGTGGCCTCCAAGCTCTAATACTTCACCCAGAGTCTGGATGTGTTTTCATTTATCTGGTACAATCAACTTCCCAATAGGTCTATTTCCAGATGGGAGTTTTTTTATAGATATTTTCTCTACCAGATAACCTCTAGTGCATACAAGATGATCATCACTGATATTTTCAAGTGAAAATAGTGTCTTCATGAGAGAGTCTTTGAATTTTTCTCTCAATGGAAGGGACTCGTGTACTTACTTGATAAACCACTATCCCATGTGAAGCTACTCATGATGTACATGAATAATGTTTGGAATGGGCTAGTTCATACCCTCATCTCCCTAAAATACCCTGATGGATTACAAGAATTATTCGAAAAGGATTATCACTTGGAATAATCCTTATAGCATACTAGACAATAATCATGCCCATTGCTGCATCCAAATCCCACAAGAAGAACATTGAAAGAATATAAAATTGTCACCTTGCATTAAGAGTTCCATAATATAGTGAACTAACTGGACCCTTTGTTGTAATATGCTGATCGAGAATAACCCTATTAGGTATTTCTTCATCCAAAAATAGCCTCTCCTAGAGTTACATCCGTAAGAACAACCCCCTTGACGAGAGAAAGTCTTTCTAGCCTCTAATTAAGGGTAGGATCAATAGGTTACATTTCTATACATAAGAAACAAGATATATTTATTTTGGGGTTCAAAAGAACCAAGATAATTCAACTACACCCTGATGAAGGGAATCTTGATGTTTCTAGAATGGAAGAGGACCAAGGAGGATGGAATCATTAGTCGTGCCGACCACTTCTCATATTAAAGGATCCTTGGACACACCATCATAGAAATATTTGCATTCAATGATTGGATATAGAAACATGTATATCATGAATTAGCCAAGATGGTTGATGTACCAATGCAGGCGACACATATCTCTGTTTAATTTGACTATGATTGTGAAGACTCTAGCGAATGGAAATAGGTCATAAATCATGGGATATATAACTATGATGATTAGTGGGATAGAAATGACTTATTTCTTACCCATGTAATTATTCACACCCTATTGAGAAATCTAGAACCTTCTATGTTCTCCATGCCTCACCTGACCACTACATCCATATATGTATCACAACAATCCAGTTATTGAAAGAATAGACAGTTACATCGCAAGGGAAATCAGAATTCTCTACTGGTACCAAAACCTCCTTTCAATCTTGGTGACTTCATGCCTCATGAGTTGGTATATGTTTCCAGGGTCCACCTATCTTTGTACTATTCTACTGATGATGATTAGTAATATTCATTTATAAATATTTTGGATCTATTAGACCATTTCATTGATCATGATAGAGAGGAATTCTGTGAAAACCCCTTAGGTAACTCTAACCAACAGTGTCATAAGAGAGATAGATTACATGTGAGCCGTCATAATTTTAATGTCAGCACTCCAAAACAAGATACTCATGGTACTAAGACCAGGTAGTAGGAGTTTTTTAGATATTAGCATGAAAAATATTTTCAAACTTCTCTATCATGTAAAACTATATAACCAACTATATTAGTTGACCGTGCAACCTAAATGCAATCGCATCATGCTCATATATGTCTGGAAAGAGATTGACCACAGAAGACCAATACTCAGCGAGTATTTGTACAATATCCAATAGAAAAATGCATCTAGTACTATCAAGTCCCAAAAAGTTCATACAATAACATCATCTACTTCCTCTACTATGGAACGACCCCCAGAAGGAAAAATATACTACCCTCGTATGGAATTATGATGTTTTAAAGGTCCTCACTAGTATAACATCCATGATTGCATGCATTATAGTTCCTCACTAATCGAAGGAAATGTTTGAGTCCCTTAATGAAGCCTCATAGATATCACTCTAGTTTGAGGCTTGGGAAGCTTTCATTGAGGCTTATTATGCATAGGAGGACGATCAAGAAGAACTTAGATCCATCAAATAATTTTCTAGAGAAAATGAGGGTGTAATCACAATGATGAAAATACTACCAATTTATATAATTTCCCAGTTCAATGGCATGGAAATTCACTACTTTATAGTGGATACTAGATCTAGGATAAACCTTATCTCGACTAAGAGGCTCAATAAATTGCGACTGATAAAAAAAACTAACTCCCTCCAAACTGATGATTCTTGAGTACGATAAGAGTGAGAAAAAGTCGTGAGAAAAAATTTGATTGAAGAATAAATTCAGGTGTTCAATATCTAGAAAAAAATTTAAGGTAGTCTTATAAGATACTTACAACAATATGCCACTGGGGAGATACAAGCTTAATTTTTAAGAATCAGTACCCTCTTCATACCATTGGGGCATCGAATACTTCCTTAATGGTTGAGTTGGTGAACTCCAGGGAAATGAGACCCCTTTTGACTCTTATGTGACCCAATACATAGATGATGGATATTACAAAAGGATATGAGTGTAAGTCCAGGCCAATGGGTTTGAGCACATCATTACTCCCAATTACCGAGCAACTATAATAGTATGTCCATGTGTAGACTTGAAAGATAGCTTAGTTCTATTGATTCACAAGTTAGATCCCACGACGCCAGACCATAGGGTTTTTTCATTGCCTATAGGAAAGAATAAAGATCTTATATAACCTCATAATACAACATAGAACAAACTCATCAAGTACATGAGAAATATACTCCTACGAACTGTTGATAATTTTCCCCATTTCCATTGATCTACAGCATTCCCGCGGGTTTTACAAAGAATTACTGACTCAATGAAGAGAAACTCATAACCATTTCTTCAAAATCAAGAGTGGACCTAATGGTAAAAATTTAAATTAAATTTTCTTCATACCTTATATCACAAGGATCTCTAATTAACTTGAAACCCTCATCGAGGAAACTATATCCGCAAGAGAAGACATCAGTTCCCCCTCAATAAACTAGCCTAGAAGAGCCACCACCTCCCACTAGTTCTCCTATATCATATGATAAAGAGGGTTTGTAATATTACCCTCCTACATTTGAATAGGGTATATCCACCACCATTTAGGAGTTATCCTAGGTGAATCTCATTATAGAAGAAGATCTAATCCCATCATTGATTAGTTCAACAATGTCTTCATATGAGGAGAAGCAGTATGTAGTCTTCCAAAAATAGAATGGTGGTGTGTTATCCTAGAGACACGATGAGATATGATGGATATTACCTGAGGTATTTTTTCATCATCATAGCCAACCAATAAGTCATCATCGGTTCAAAGATCCTCCAATAAATATGAACCCCTACCACAGTGCTATGGTCGAGGATGAAGTACAAAAAATTAACAAAGTCAAATTCATTAAGGATGTTTAGTTCACCATATCGCTAGATAAAATCATCCCATTCATGAAGTAGAGTATACATATCAGATTATACATAAACTATCGAGACATCAACCACCATTGTATGATGGATGATTTTCACCTTCCAATGATAGAGCTGCTGATTGATAATATGGTTGGGTTTAATACCCTCTATTTCAAGGACATATACTCTTGGTATAATCAGATCTAGATAGAAACTATGGATAAAAAGTCCATGGACATTAGGGGGCCACAATGGATTTTGTTCTCTCATGTTATTCATTTCACATTGATGAATTCTAAAGACAATTTCCAAGGAACCAAGCACTATATCATTAATCCAATTACCATGACATTTCTGTAGTGATATATGTATGATTTGGTTGTCAAATCACTCAAGCATCAAGAACTATCTAAAAGATATTGAGAGTTTTTTTTGGATTCCTCTTCTCCCAAAACTTAAAGATGAACACCTTGATGTGTGCATTAATAGTTACCTATAGGGATGTTAATGGATTAATTTTAAGATATGGAATAATTTATATTGACACTAAGAAGATCAAGGCCATCAGTCAAATGAAACCCCTGAGTAATCTCTAAGAGTTGTGAGGCCTCGAGGGACACTTAACCTATATACAATTTTTTTTGTAAAAAAGGATGGAAAATGTAATATCTTCTCGAGGATCATGAAGAAATCCACCATTTACCAGTGGGTTGGTGAGTTCCATACCACATTTGAGGAAATTAATATGTACATAATACAACCACTTGTTTTGATGAAACCCATTTTAGGAAATCCTATAGTCTATTATGTTACCACCCATGACTAGTCACTTGATGACCTCCTGGCCTAGATGAACAATGAGGATTGAGGAAATATCCTATACTATCTCAGCCGCATGCTTCCTAACATAAATACCAGACAATACCCCATGAAGAATATATTCCCTATGAAACATTTTATAATGCAAAATATGTGAAATTATTTGTAGTAGCGTGGGATATATCTAGTGTCGTGAGTAGAACCACTAATCTATATCATCAATTTTCCCATACTGATGGGATGGTTGGAATGTTGGGAAATGATCCACCAGTTGTTCGGTGTCCGGTTTTTTCTAGAGAAGACCATCAAAGTCTAAGTGTTGCAAGAATTTCTGGCCACCCATCCAGCCCCTAATGATCTTCCTTGGATATCAATTTATTAGAAGAAGTTATTATTTTATTTCATTATGTTGTTCCATGATGGAATATTCATTTCAATTGTACCTCCCAGATTCTGATTAGTAGAAGGCTAAACAAACCCATCCTAAATAGTTTAGGCCGAGGGATAATTTGTGTCACCTCGGAATTAGTATTATTTCCATACACTTTCCTATTTTCAGAAGGCTGAATGAACAATCATGAAGAGTATAAGGCTCTAATTATTTTTCTAGAGTTTTCCATTGAAATAGATGTCCCCTTTTTTCATATAAAGGGAGAAACTGAGTTAGTCATCAATAAGATAAAGGGTGACAACATCGGTAGAAAGAATGGTCTTGTGCCCCAGATAGAGCTTACTCATCATCTAATGTACCAATTTCCATCCCAATCGATGGTGAATTATGTTCCATGGTAACAAAATTGTCATGCTGATGCCATATATATTCTATCCAAATACCATATAGTACTCAAATATGATGACATGTTTATTCATTTGGAACACCATAGGGTCATCTCCCCCACTACTTTAGATGATAGAAACCAATAGGAAAACCAAAAGGATAAAAAAACATATGTGTTAAGTCCCTCCAGTTCCCCCAAAACTAACAAAACACATGATCAGAAAAGTCCTTTCATCGAGTACCTATAGTGTGGAATTATCCCACTAGACTGAGCAAAGCATGAATGAATACTCCTACTTGAAGCACGGTTTACCCACCAAAGTGGGACTAACCATGAGAAATCCTTATAATGATGTGGTTTCTATGGAATTATTTTTTTTTGTATCCAAGGATAGAAGATACATCAGTTTACTCAAGAGATAATTGATGGATCCTATGAGATTCTTTCAAGAAGGGTTGAATCTCTCCCAATAAATTTGGAGGTTGGGATAATTTTGGGTCACCATAGTCTATGAATTCATAGATTTCTCCATGATGTGTCATTAATTTCATATCTAAAACCACTTAATTCATCAACTGTTAGAGTTTCTCCCCATGACCATGTACTAATAACCCATTAATGTGTGGGAGATTAACATTGTGGGACCATTCCCACCCATCATAACTCCTCAGTGTAGGTTAATTCTAAGTGAAAAGAAATTCTTCTCCAAATGAGTAGAAGTGATTCTTCTCAGGGAATTAAAAAACTTTTCTTTGATCATGTTCATGATATCCTACATCATCCATAAATTTTTATTCCCTCATTCTATTCACACATACGATAGAACCCTCTTCCAAGCCACTGATATGAGGAAATTGTATGCTAAGTACTATATCTGGTCCAACCATACTTTCCACTACCATGTACAGAAAAATATGAAGGTTATAGAATTCAAAAATATCTTCTAAAAAATATTTCTAAAAATAGTAGGCAATAAGAAATATATTTGACCTAACAATCACTCCAATGCCCTATGGAATTAATGGATGATAACCCAAAATTCCACTCAGATGACCCATACTCCCTAGTGTATATAACATAATATGTCTTACCAACCATGGTTTAGTTTTCATAACTCTGAATAAATATTTACGACAACTAGATTATAGAAATAATTATATAATTATTTACAGATGAGTTGGATTCCCTTTTGGAAAATAGTGTCTAAGAGTTACACAACATAGAGAGGCATAAAAAAAGGGTTGAGAGAATGTTCAACAATAATTTTTTCCTCTAATACTTCATATAGGGTGATATGATATTAGCTCTGAGAATGCATATGATACCTAGAAAAAATCAACCAATGTTGTATCCCAAGTGGGATGGCCCATGCATTATCCATAAGGTCTATTTTAATTAAGAATACTCTTTGATTATCTTGGACATAGAGCGTACCAAAACTCCCACCAATGCCAAGTTTCCAAAGAAGAACTTTTCTTTAGTATTCATGGTCCATGCATTTTATCCATAAACTATTTTCAATTAGTCCAATCTCAACACCATAAACTTACAACATCTTCATTTCCTAGGAATTAAGAACTTAATCTATTAAAATCAGTCAAAGCTCTAAGATCATAAACTAAAAAATCCGCATGGCCTAATAATTATGACCTAAATCTATTTTGAATTGGTCTGATATAAATGAACTAAAATAAATACAATCCTTGTGGTCCAAAAATAAGGACCTTAAATTATTTTCAACTCCAATAGTTCCAACTCTTTAAATTCAATAAAGTAGTAACCGTAGTTTGAGTTATATTAATTTAAAGTAAAAACACCAACACCCCTATTGCATAATATTAAACTACAGACTTACATTATGTAGTGACCACATGATTACTCATGTACTAAATGTGAAATTTCTATTAAAGAATTTCCTAGGTACATTATGATAAACTATTACCTTATGCCTTTACATAAACATATAATTCTCCTGTCAAAGAGGATTGAAAACATTTACATGATGGTATCCTACCACTCCAAGTTCTAGAACTATGTGGGGATTTATTCCCATTCCCATGGGATATTTAGTGATTCCTTGACACCACTACTCCAGAACCAACAATAAATTCAAATGCATTTTTCCTTTTGGACCCAATTATATTCCCATAATTATGAATATAAAATATGTGCCCTTTGTTTCAATTTATTATTGTGGTATTTGGATTATATTCCCACTTTTAACATATTGTTCAAAATCTTTCATTCCATGAAAATAACCATGAATCAAACACCCCCTATGTCCATGTATACCAACATTAATCTATTTTACAATAGTAAAAGATGTAGGTTTCGAGCGCAGCGGTAGGGAAGGATGGGAATGTAACCAACTATCCAAATTTCCATGATCTATGATTAATCCAGGATCATTATGGTGATAAATTCTAGTATCCATAGAATTGAATCAATGATAAATGATAAAAGATAGAACCCAGAACTGAGTATAGAAGATCAAAATATTTTTTTATAGTTTATTTAATTAAAATAATGAATTAACTCTAAGGTGATTCTTTCTTCTTTGATGTGTTCAACCATGGGTCCGAGGTTTGGATTTTTTGTGATATATAATTCAGGAATATAATTTTTCTAGTGGCGATCCACACATGCTCTATGTATCTATGGATGTCGCCGAAGGAGTCTCTGGGTGATAGCATGTAAGATCCTTCTGTTTGCGATGTATAACTTTGATCTCCTTCATAATTGCTTAAAATGCATCCTCCTAGATTCAGTAGTGGAGGATCTCTCTCATTCATGATTGAATTCTTGGTGAGGGAAGTGTTCTCTAGGATTGAGATATTATTTCCACGTATGTTGTTCACACAACCATTGGTTAGCTGGGGGAATAAACTCTTGTCTAATTAGAGAATAATAACATAAATAGGAATTTATTTCACCATGTAATAATAAATAACTAGCACAAGTTATTTATTTTATTTTATTATTCCATGTGACCCCCCATGTCAAATAATGATAGCAATGCTATTATTTCAATGAAATGTGACTAACATGAATATTATATTAAAATATTATTTAACCAAACAATATTCATTATTATTTCTCACTGGATCCATAACTCAGTCCGCCTATCATCCTCAATATTAATCGGGCCTTGAATAATGGATATTTATTTATTAAATAAATATAATTGCATTATTCAGAAATAAATAAATATTCCATCCGAAATATATTTTCTTGAATAACTAGAGACAAAATAAACGTGATCAGGTATACTTGAATAAATATTAAACCATAATTTGGAATAATTTTTATTCAAATTTTTAAATAATAAATTATTTAACTGAGATATTGGATACACATAGTATGTGATCCTTTAGGCCTCTTTCTCATTGGCATTATGAAGGATTTCCTAAATTCCAAGATTACTGTCTATAAAGGGGTCAAGGCACCAATGAAAAATATGTTGATGTAGACATGAAATATCACCTCATATGAAATATTACCATGTAATATAATCCCTTTGTACTGTTATCTCATATCATGTGGTTTTCATGCAAGTTCCATCAACCCAAGTGCTCGACCTCTCATTCATTGAGCTCACAGAATTGAACTTTCCATGAGAATTCCATCACAAGGGATTTATTTAGGCGATATCATTTCTATAAAAGGGACTAAGTTATCTTCTTCTATAGAAGTGAAAAATCCATTATCGTATTATACATTAGTGAAATATTACTCATGACACACTGATCATATCCTACCTCACCTTGAATATCTTTCATCATGATGTTTGAAGATACATATATCTTCACGAGTAATAATATCAATTAATAATAATTTTAAAGTCTAAGGACCAATACAAATGTCCATAGATAGAAAAATTTAATGACACATAATAATGTGGATATTCTACTGGCCGACCTTGTTCCAATAATATTATCCTAGATATTACCAAGGGAGAACACCATGAGAAGGTTTTTCAATGTTTTAGGAGTACCCACCCCTAATAGCCTGTATCATTTTTGTCTCTTCAAATGATATCATCTCACCATAGAAAATATTTTCAAGAATAGTGTCATGGAACTTTTGGGCTCTCATTTTAGTGGGGATCCACTATGAAAATTTAGTGAAACAACTATTCTTAAAACAATATCACATACTATATCCCGTAGAAGAATAATTAGGATGTGGTAAAGAGTTTATTAAAAGTCATCCAATTAATACAGGTTTATGATAATGTATAAAGAATTTTGTTTCTAGGGAACCAAATCCAATAGAATCCCACATTCACTAGAGATAACTGCTAACAACTTTTAGTCTGCTAGATCTCACTTGATATTCATGATTCTGCTAAGATATGCATTTAGTCAATGGGTTTACCACATTATCTTCTGTGGAAACAATTTTCACTACAACATCACCCCATTGGTAGAAATCCTTCATGAGGTGATACTTTCAGAGTATGTTCTTTGTCAGTTGATTTGACCATGACTCCTTTTCAAGAGCCACCACTACAGTTTTATCTAGATACAATGTAATGGTATCCCTGATACTAGGTATCACATCATGCTCATAGAAAATGTTATGAATTAAAATGGATTCCTTGGATGCATTGGATTCCTCTATATATTCAGACTCCACCGTAGAACCAGAAAAAACTAGTTTATCTAAACTCTTCCTACTCACAACTACTCCATTGAGATAGAAAACATATCATCATTGTGACTTCAAATCATTCTAATATGTCTGAAAAACAACATCAGCATACCCTCTAATTACAAGATCCTCATCTCCTCCATTCACCAGGAATACATCCTTAGTTCTTCTCAGATACTTACGGATAGTCTTGACAACAGTCCAATGTTTTTCTCCTGGGTCTGCTTGATATCTTCCTACCATGCTCAGTGCATATGAAACATCATGTTTGGTACATAACATGGCTTACATGATAGATCCTATCGCTAAATCGCATGGAATATTACTCATCCTATCTTTACCATGTTGTGTTTGGGGACACATTTTCATGGAATGATATATACCATGTGACAATGGAACCAATCACCACTTGGATTGTTCAGTACTAAATCTATTTAGTATGTGGTCAACATATGTACATTATCTTTTTCTATGTATCCTCATGGAACTATCAAAAATGATCTCGATCAGTATAATCTAGGCTCATTTGCCTATTTCCTTCATGGATAAGAACTTATTCAACTAGTCCTTGAATGACTGTAAGACTAGTATGTCGCTTCCAATAGGAAAATATTTTCTCAACATACACTACTATAATAATTTCTATATTCCCATTAAACCACTTGTAAACAAATGGCCCACATTCATTCTAAATGAAATAAAATTATCGTATGGATTTATTGAATTGAATGATCCATGACATGGATTCTTTATTTATTTCATAAATGTATATATGTAACTTCATACCCTTTTAGCATCACCTGGTTTCACAAACCCTTCTGGTTGGGTCATATAGACATCTTTATAAAGGCTTCCATTAAGTAATTTAGTTTTGACATCCATCTTCTAAATATCGTAGTCCTGGAAAGCTACTATGGAAAGTGTGATTAGTATGGATTCAAAATGTAAACTAGTGAAAATGATTCTTCATAATGAATTCATAGATGTTATTTAAAACATTTCACCACTATATATTTTTTATAGGTACTAACATGGTGTTTATTGTACTATTTTTTCTTGAATACCCATTTACACACAATATGCTTTGCATTAATTATCGGATCAACCAGAAGAAAAATGTGGTTCTGATACATGGAATCCATTTAAAAATTAATAACTTCTATCCATCTTATAGCTTATGAGCTCCCTACTACATCCTTATAGGAGAGTGGTTTATCATTTTAGATCAATAATGAATCACCATACTAAGTGACTATGAAACCATATCTCTATGGTTACCTTACCTCTATTGTACTACTTCATAGTACTTGTGTTTCAGGAACTACCTCTTCCTTGGGGATCTGTTGAACTTATTCTTGTACCAACTCCTGTGTATCTTCGAAATCAAATTCATCAAAGTAAATCTTTCTCCCACTATCCTTTTTGAGGATTTCCTCCCCCTATAGAAAGATGGTCTACCTAGAAAAAATCACATTATTGTGTGAGGGGTTGTATATGTAGTATAACTTTGATTCTTTGAATTACCCTATAAAGATACACTTCATTCCTCGAGGTGTTATTTTGTTTCATAGGAAATCCTTTACAAGTTTATTACATCCCAATACACCTGTATGAAATAATGTGGGATTCTTTCCACTCTATAGCATGAGGAAAATCCAATTTTCCACCTTAGTTGGTACTTGGTTTAATGTGTATTCCACAATTTGTAATTAATATCCCCAAAAAATATAATCAAAGATCTTCATGACTCATCATAAACCTTACCATGTCCAATAAGGTACATTCCATCTTTCACTAACACCATTCCACTATGGTGTAAAAGCTGGGGTTAGTTGAGATAGAATCCCAAACTCCTGTAAATGTTCGAGGAAATATTTGTTAAATTATTCTTCATCTCGATCGCATCGAAGATTCTTTATCTTCACAGCAAGATGATTTTATTCTTCATTCTTGATTTAAATGAATTTTTCATGGGAATCAGACTTATACCTCATTAAGTAAATATATCCATATCTACTAAAGTCATCAAGAAAAGTTATGAAATAAGAATATCCACCTCTAGATTATACCAGAAATGGTCCACTAATGTCATTGGGAACCAATCATAGGATCTATTTTCCCTTTTACCCTATCCACCAAATGGTGATTTGGTGATTTTCCTTTGTAAATAAGCATGACATTTATCATGTGGTTTTATCTCCAAATTGTCTATATAAACATCTTGAATGGAATTGGTCAAACACTTCACATTTACACGACTGAGATATTGATGCCTCAATTGGGTGTTTTATTAGTCATGTTATATTGGTTCATTACCAATTCCCAAAACATGGTTCTCATAATTTAACACATATAGAGTATTATTTAAATGTGCCATACCATAACATATGTTTTCCTTATAAAAGTGGTAACATTTATTTCCAAACATGAAAATAAATAAATTTGTATCTAAACATGATACAATAAATATGTTATTAATAACAATATGTACAATATAATAGGAATGTAAATCCAAAATCATTCCCATCTCCAATGTGAGGTGGTAGTCACCAATTGAAAGAACATATATGCACACACCATTGACAGCCCATATATCCATCACTACTCTGGAAATTTTCTAGAATCTACTTGGTTCCTTTATTTGAATATAGATGTCAGCCCCACAAGCTATATCTAATACCCAATATATAGAAATGGAAATATTTCTCCTAATAATGAATGCATTTTGGATTCCCCTTTCTTATAGGTGAAGTTTCTCTTCCTATGGTCTGACATGCCTCATTCAAAGTATACTACCACCTTTTCCTTTCCCTGTATATGGATCATTTTTTCTTAGTTGAATGATGCTTGGAGGATTTATATTATTTATAAATCTTATTCTTTATTTCCTTGTCATTACTCCTCCTATTCACTATAAGGACTATAGGTTTTTTCTCCCCATGTCCTTATCAACTTGGCAAATGAGGGTAAAATGCTGTGATAGAATATTATCTGTATTGATCATAAAATAATTCATAATCAAATTAGATAAGGTCCTAGGTAGTGATAATGGTGTGAGAAATGTACACAACTCATTTTGGAATTTAATCCTTAATATGTCTATATGATCTATGTAGACAATAAGCTTGACTACATGAGGTCCAGATGGCGTAGAATTTCCATGCATAGTAGTGAAAAAAGAGTTGTAGATGTCATACCTTTTTTATACTGACTTCTCTTGATAGAGATCCTGAAAGTGATACATCATATTATAATCATCCATTTCCTCATATTGCCTCAATATCTAATTGGTCATGGATGATAGCATGAGGCACTGAACATCTGTAGTATCATTCAGATGTTTCTCGTACATAGAGAGTTGGTCATCACTCATCTCATTTCCAAGAACAATTGGTAAAAGGCTCTTCCATCAAATAAATATTCCTCCCATGGTGAAGGATAACCCAAAGGTGCCTTTTACCACTCATAGAAATTAGTACTAGCGAGAAGGTATTCTCTCTCGAGTATGGATCGCGATGATTTGTTTGATGTCATTTTTATGTTGTTTCTACAAATAAGATGAATAGAGTTTTAGTACTTTATCTTGATAAATATTAAAAAATAAATATTTTAATATCTATTATTATCCCACTAATTTTCAAAACCCAATAGCCCTCACCATTATCTTTGGAATATCCTATTTCTTGGACATTCTAGTGGCAAGGATCCATATTACCCCTCGAATTACCCCAATTATAGTTAGTCAATAAAGTTGAAAGGTTTTAGGTAGTAATTCCAAATTCCAACTTCATTAACTCATAGCTCCATGATTTGTTGAGTTGACTCCCTAATCCCAAAATTTTTATTTTGTATTTCCTCAACCTTTTCCTCTCAGTTTCAACAAGTCCTGCTAGGGTAGTATACCCTTGATATAAACTAAGTTATGTTATCCCAAAACCTCAAATTATAATTCCATGATAATTGAAAGCACACCAAATAGGGTTGGTCAAGAACTTTGAACTATGGTTCGATTATAACCGATGTAATTGAAGGTTATATGGACTTAATATTTAATTAATTGATTTTATCATTCATACGAAAATTTAAAATTATTATTTTTTCAAATTATTTTTAATATTAAGTGGGATATAATTACGTGATTAACCATGTATAGATAATAATTACACATAATCCATTTTATTTTTAGTTCCATCTTATATTCTTCTTAGTTCATTAATTATGTGATCATGTCAAGCATCCATAATGCAAAACCATACAAATAATAGAAATAAATAAATGGTATGATTATGCGCTTTAATATTCGTAAACTTATATATCGGTTGATAAAATAAACCGTAAACTAGGGATGAAAGACCTTGAACTATTAGAGGTTCGTGTTTACAGCCTTCCACCTATCCACCTTTGTATTTCCTTGGATTGGTTTCACCTCAACTCATATCATGAACCACCTCCCCTAGCATGGGAGATCCATCAATTACATTTTATTTTAACTTAAACACATGTGAGTGGTAAAATAGGGGGTTTACATAAAATAAACCATGGGCACACATTCCCTACATATTAATTAGGAGAAAGAACGTAGACAAACAATTTTAATTTAATAAATAAATTAAAAGGGAACCAATCACATAAAAGGTTTGGTCTATCTCATGATAATCCACATACATACAATGCATTATTCATTTAATAAAATTATAATACAATTCATTAATCAATCCTATTAATATAAATTTTTCTGAAATCGATTAATCCTTATCCTTAATTAATCAATCCTTTTACCTTAATCCTTTTCTGAATTTCCATGGTATTCTCATCCATAACCTTGTACATAACTTGTACCATGGAGGAATCTTGGTGAATACCCATAAAAAACTACAAAACATGAATTTATATTTTTATACACTTTATTATTTGTGACATATAGCATGAATGGTGAATAATAATTGTAATATGACTCATAAATGATCTGAAGATCATTGAACATTATGAAGATGTAAATTTAAAAACACACACACAAACAAATATAAATACAAATATCTCAATACCCTATCACATGTTGTGAATCAGTTTTATGGCTACATGAAGTTAAATGTCTCAAAGGTTACATAATATAATAATAAATTCTTAAATTTATGTAACAAGGAAATAGTACATGACATGTTGATCTGACTCATGGCATGTACCCTCCTCACCATCCATCTAAAGTACATGCCTGGGGAAATAGTGTGTGACGTGTACTTCAGAAGTCACCAGAGTACACAATTTGTCCTATGAGACACATTCTATATAGACTCCATATTACACAGTCTCTAGCTAGGTAATCTCTATATGGGATACAAGAATTGAACCTAACATGAAGGGACTACATGCTGTGTCCAAGGGGCCACATGACATGTAGTCTGGCTGACTTTGTGCCAGTCTATCCTGGTCAACATGTTGCCTAAGAATTACCAACACAGTGTGACTTTAATGCACATGACTTGAGTAATTTCCAAATTACTCTAGGTGTGTTGAACACAACTACACAGTGTGTAATCTTTATTACATGGTGTGTGTGGCATATTACAGAACATGTATTTCCTAATACATAGTGTGTACTATCATTTTATCTGGAAACAATCATTGGCACCTCTTTATGAGGTCCTTAATGTAATTTTAATCCAAAAATTATTCTTTTCTATTAGATATGTGAGAAATAAAAGATGAAGAATATATCTCAAAATTCATATTACAATAATGATTAAACATGAATTTAAAAACAAAACTACTAAAGAGTAAATCATAAACGAATTATTTAAATAATTATAAACAAAAATATTACTACTCTGATACCACTTTTAGGTTCTCAGTACAGCAGAAGTGCATGATGTGCATGTACCAAATGTTGCAAATTCCCATGATCGATGATTAATCTGGGATTAATACGATGATAAATGCACGTATCCATGAAATTGAATCGAAGATAAAAGACAAAACAGATAACATGGAACCTAGAAGAGATGATAAACATATTTTCTTTATAATAAATTTAATTATGTTAAATAATTAACTCCAATTTGATTCTTTATTCGTTGATGTGTTCGACCACAATTTTGAGGTGCAGCTTCATTGTGATATATAATCCAAGGATAAGAGTCCCCTATCGGTGTTCCACACATGATCCACACATATATAAATGTTTTTTGAAGAAGTATCTCTTTTCTAGAGCATAATATACTTGCATTTGTGATTTCATCCTTATAATTCCTTTATTATCACTTCTAATGTGTTCTCCTAGATCTGGAGGAGGAGGATCTCTCTCATTCTTGAGAGTGTTCTTAGTGAGGGAGGTGTTCTTTGGCCTCAATACATTTTGTACAAGAATGTTATGCATAAAAAAATCGGTTAGGTAGTGGAATCATGCCTTGGATAATTTGATAATAATAACATAACAGGGAATTTAATTCACTAGTTAATAATAAAAAATTAGAACAAGTGTTATTACTTATTTTACTATTCCATGTGAAACCCTATGTCAATTAATAATAGAAATGCTATTATTTCCATGACATGTACTTAACTTTCATTTTATATTTAAATATTATTTTACCAAATAATATATAATATTATTTCTCACCAGTCACATAACTTGGTCCGCAGATCCTCCTCAATATTTACCAGGACATGAATAATGACTATTTATTTATTAAATAAATATAACTATATTAATCACCAAAAGATAAATATTATATCAGAAATATATTCTATCGAATAACTAGGGATGAAAGAAATGTTATTAAGAATACTTGAATAATTAATAAACCACAATCAGGAATAATATTTAATACACTTATTAACTAATATATTTTTTAACTCAGAAACTTGATACACTTACTGTTTGACCCGCTTGGCATCTTTCTCAATGGCATTAAGCTGGCCTGCCTAATGTCCAAGATTACTATCCAATAACGGGTCAAGGAACCCAAGAGAAAGTTGTTGATGTTTCAAATACATGTCACCTCATACAAACTTTGACTATGTAATATAATCCCGTTTTCTGAATTACACCAATCAAGCGGGTGGCTTGCAAGTTTCATAAACCCATGTGCTAGATTTATCAATCTTTAACATCCCGAAATTGAACCTGCATAGAGAAAACCCAATACAAGGGTTGAGTTAGGCTATATCATGTCTATCAAAGGTCCTGATAAATCTACTACCATATAAGCAACAAATCCTTTATCATATTATTCATTAATATAATATTACACATGATCCACCCAACATATCCTACCTTTCCCGAAACATCTTTCATCATGACTTAAACCTATACATCTAAGAGTGTGAGTCATAATACTCATTAATAATAACCTTACTGTCTAAGAACCAATATACACGTTCTTAGATTGGAACATCTAATAACACTTATGAATGTAGCTTTCCTACTGGTGGGTCTTGTTCTCATAATATCTTCCATGATATTACCAAGGGTGCACACCTGGAGATATGCCTCAAAGTCTCATGACTCATCATGCATGATATACTGTGTTATTTTGTGACCCTTCAAATTATATCATATGACCATAGAACACATATTAAAGAATATTGTCAAGTAAATTCTGATCTCTCATCATACCAGGGATCCACTATAACGTTTTAGTTCGACAACTATGTCATGTAGAAGAAAAATCATGATGTTATAAGGATTTTTTTATCATTCATCCAATGAATAAAAGTTTATCATAATGTATAATGATGTTGGTTTCTAAGGAACCAACTCCAACACAAGAATCAAGACTTGACTATATTTTATAGGTTTCTCTATTCCAAGACTTATAAAATTTAACTATGTGAAACCAGATTTAGGATTTCTTCATGTGGTGAAGAGCCTCCATGGATCATATCATGCAGATTTTTGACTCATTGACACCACATAAACATCATAATATTACATATCACATAGTCCATTATCTATGAACCTAAACTTGGAGTCCTTTTCCATGAATTATGACATTAATCTATGTCAATCTGGCATATTGGGCCCCTTGATCTCACAATTTAATTCATCTTTACTATTCCAAAAAACATATGAATATACCATCTTCTATAACTATATGTTACATGATTCCCATTCTCATGATAATCTTTTTGATTCCTAATCACACTTTCTTTAGGACTAGACACAAATTCACCAAAAAAAAGATATGGGACCCATAGTGTTATCGCCCCAGAATGGGACTTCACTTTAGGTATTATACACTTTCATATTTCATGACCCATTAGCGGCCTGGGTGGACCTCGTGACCTAACATGGGGAAGAGAATAATGGGAAAATTAATTTTCAAGCCCTTCCAACATACTAAACACTAGAAATTATCTTATATTCTTACCCTATATAAATTTTATATTCATAATATCCTTCTATTAGATGATCAATTATCCTCACATAAGAGGATAAACCTTACTAGAATCAATCTCTTACAACACTACCTTCTAGAACTATATATGGATTGATTCACATTCCCATGGGATATGCAGTGATGACCAGATTTCATATTGCATGTCTAGTCTCCTCTTTCAACTTGTTATTGGTACTTTCCTCACCTTGAAATATGATGTTGTCCTAGGGTATTAATTTTCATACATTTTTTGTCCCTCCTTTCAAATCAGGTTATCGATCTTTCATTCTACAAAATCCTCCTAAAGACACACATCCCCCCTTTGGTCCATGCCCAATGGCCATACACTTATAGCATCCATAGTGTGTGTTGTATGAAAATAAAATAGAAATCCTAATATCATGAGTGTATGATGTTAATCTATGATATTGACCAAAATAAAATCAGGATTCCTCATATGATAGATATGAGATAAAATAAACCAAGAACCTCAAAGCATGACTTTAATTTGTAATCATACCCCATATAAAATTAGGATGCCACATACGATGATTATTTAAAGAATAAAAATCCATACTCCATATAAAACCAATATTAATCATATGATAAGTGTGGGATGATCAATAAACCTTACCCCATACAAAACTGGGATTCCTCATTTGATAAATATGGGAAGATAAAAAAACCATACCCCAAAAAAATTGGGATTCCTCATATGATAAGAATGTGAAGATAAAAAAACCATACCCCTTATAATACCAGGATCCCTCATATGATATGTATGGAAATATCAAGACACATTACCTATAAAAAATCTAGATTCCTCATATTATAAGTATGGGGTGATCAAAAATCATTACGCCAAACAAAATTTGGATACCTTGTATGAGATGTATGGGAAGAATGAAAATCCCTAACTTCTATAGAACTAAGATGCCTACTAATTTGATATGATTTGATATCCTCACTAAAGAGTATGCATCCCCTTAAAAGTTGGTCTCCTACCACACCATCTTTCATAATGATCTGTGGCCTGATTCCAAATATCATGGGAAATGTAGTGACAATAATATATCTCAGTATGGGCTTAACCCTAGCATCAACTCACATTGTGGTATTTCCCATTTAGTTTGAAATTAATTATCTCTTGTTGTCATGGTCATTTATCACATTTGAGCACATTTAATAATATCTATTAGGGTACTTAATATTCCCTCCAAAACATTCCACATTTACTCTTTATTGCTTTTAGATTTCATCTATTGGGATTATCATCATCCTTCCAATCTGAATGAGCTCCCTAACTATAATGGTCCTATGCCACAAAAGATCACCTACCATCTAGAGCTCATGTATTAAAGGGTATTTAGTAAAAAATAGAAATACCCACATTTCAAAGTCATTCAAAGATTGATCTTTATGTTTTTACCCCATCCTTAACCAATACAGATGTAAAGACTATATTTCAGACATAGTCAGGAGTTGTTCCCCCCTCATCACTTATTCCTGTTTTACTATCAATATCTCAAAATTCCTGATCTCCTTCATGGTAATTTTCTATCCAATTCTACCCTCATTGTTTTCTCCCCTACATTCAATTGGAACACCATATTAATCTTTATTTCTCACATAAAACATAGATCACATAGGATTTTGAATTGGGAGGGAGTTTTCCTCATGAATGGTTAATATAGGCAAGTCCCAATGGTCCAAAATCTATATCATTAAATTAAGATCCCAAGACAAAGCGTCAATACCTTGAACTATGTACACATTGTCTCGAAGATGTTTTCTGTGGAGTAGAGTTTCCTTATATGCCCATCCTTTCACATCGGGTAAACTTTAATCAATGATGCACATATTCCTTCAATTCACACAAAACATGGTCTTATAATTTCAACCATAAACTATTTGAAATTGGTATGAACTCTAAAACTATAATCTAAGGTCTTATGTCCAAGCATCCTAAATTTAAACTATGTGAGAGTCATCCTAGGAATGTTTCATGTGGTGTCATGCCTCCTTATCCCCCGGTTCACATCAGGCCACCACCCTTACATGTCAAGAAATCTAATTTGACATGAATTCAATCGATTTTACAATCATTATATCATTAAAACTATTTACCCTTTCTGTTTTGAACTGTAAAACATAAACTAAGAGCTCCAGTATATGAATCGTCACTTTAAACTATGTACAAGTCACATCGGGAATGTGTTGTATGGTGTTGTTCCAACTTGTACCACAATTCACATCGGTTTTTCACTCCACCATGATACATTTCCATTTGAGATTCTCACCCAATGGTCCAAGAATCACAACCATGAACAATGTGCATGTTTTCTTGAAGATGTTTTCTATAACTTTGGGTGTTCTCCTTGGCACCTCAATTCACATCGGGTTTCATCCCTTCCATTCCACACAAAACCCCTTTGGGTCACACAATCATATTTTCCAATAATCACAACCTTAAACTATGTGGTAATTTTTCGATATTAGTTTTTATGGTTTAGGTCCTCATGTGCTCACTATTTATTTTGGTGTAGAATCTTATAGTGCCATAAAATTATTTTTGGGGACGAACCCCATTAGGTCAATGAATTTACACATTAAAATATTTTTAGAACCATGGTTCAAGATTTATGACTACATAATATGATCCATGGTTTGAGAATTATGACTATAATCTTTTTTTAAATTCATGGTCCAACTGGTATGGCATCAAACTACCAATGGAAAGAGAGAAAAATGTATAATGGGTTGAAAACCCATAAGGTCAACCTGAGAAATAGTCGGGCTTCCCCTATCATTTTACTTCTATGATTGGGAAAAAACAAAGGGGATAAAAGAAATAGGTACAATGCCATCAGTGATCCACTATTGACCATATAAAAATTCCAAGTGCACTAGATGATCCCCTCGGTTCATTATAAATATAGAGACAAATCCTAAGATCCCCTTTTCTCTGGATCAATTCTAGGGAGTACCCCCATTGTGTTACCCTAATATTCCTTTAATCACCATGTCTAGGCAAGTGTTATTCATATATGTCAACATGTTTGGGTCTCAAGACATCAAACTGTATGCATTGATATCCAAATCACATGGCATTAAACTATGTGATATATTTTTCTCACTATATGATGTCAAATTGTTTCTATGTCATACTCACCATATAATTTTAAAATTCATTTCCATCTTTATTATTTCATGAAATTTAAATATATAACATTTTGGGCCCTAACATAATAATCCACTTCTATATCTTCGGTGTAGGTCACCTATTAGATCATTCATGTTAATTGACTGTTGCTCGACATATGAGATGAAACATCCCATGGATAATGAGTCTAACCTTTTTTCAAATTGATAAACCTACCAAATATTCTAAAATACATGGTAGTGTAATTATGAGATTGGTGAACTCCATTCGAACATTTCTTTACATCATATCCACTCTTTTCATCTCCCCTGACCTAGATCTATATCATCCTCCATAATCGAATTGGCCTCTCTTAATGGTTTGGTCCTATGCCACACTAGATCACCAAACATCTTATGTACACACCCTGAAATACTTCTAACAACATCATGAGGTAGTTATCATGTTTTGAAAAAGGTTATCAATTGAACCTCATTTCGTTTTTACTTATCCCTAGAAAAAAAAGAAAAATGTATTTTGTTTTTTAAACAAGGTCAACAATTATCCTCCATCATCACACCACCCACTTTTTGTTCCAAATCCTTGGAGTACTAATTCAAAAATATTCATTACCCCTTTGTTAAGGTAGAATTAAATTCCCATGAAATTAACCTACTTGTGCAGTAGTGTAAGTTGGGAAAGAATATTTTTTTAGAGAGTCACAAGCTCCTGCAAGAACATTCTTGGTTCGGAAAATCTTAGTGGTCAAAAAACAATTTTAGACACTTAAGATTCAACCATTTTATTTTAATCTCATATAAATGAGAAATATTTCATTTTCCCTTATTTACCACACCAAGCTTGACTCACGTGGTCTTAGGGATTCCTTGTTGGCTGTTTTTTTCATTGCAATTGGGATGAAACAAAATGAAAACATTTCAAATAAAATGGGAATTTACATCAAACCTTACATGGTCTTGTAGGTTTATCCATATTTTTGAGCCTCTCCTTTATTACGAGATAAGGTAAAATTCCGATAAGGTTTAGTCCCAAAAATTGAGTGCCTGATCTCCAGCAACCTTTATTGAGTAGCCTATGGAGTAAACTATTTCTCTGCCAGATCATCCACCTCTTCACAGATATCAGGGAAAACTACTTCATCCCTAATCTGCAACTAGCATTGCTCAACATGGCACTCAAATACCATATATTCCACCTTTGACACCATATACTCAACTTATACCAATTGTACCATCATTTTTTAAAAGACATCTAATTGAGTAGTAATAATTGATGTTTGCTCCAATAATTGACCATATAAATGAAAAATACTCTCCTTGGAATCTTGATGTTCTATGGATCTAAAAACATTGTGGTTATCCCATGGAACATAGAATTACGATAACTAATCACATTTATACTCAATCAAAAAGTCCCAAGATAGTGTGAGGAGGACATTGGATTCCACCCCAATAGTCCATATCATGAATAGCATGTGGGGGAGAAATCCCACTAGGTTTGGAAGCTCAACTACCAGGTTGTCAGTGATGATGTTTGGTGTGTTCCTTCACACATTATGATGAATGAATCGATCTACCTAGATGAATTCTGAGCCAAAATCATAGAATTATTTAGGCGACATAGGCTCAAATGGAGGAGATACCACCAAAACATTAGTGTCCAGGTCATATATAGTGATAAACTCAAATAGAATGAACCCTAATTCTTGGGAAAACATATACTCACTAGGCCCCTAATCCTCATCAATTGCCTTGACAACCTTTTACAGAGCCTCCGGGGTAGTCTCAGTCTGCATAGGCTCCTCAACCACTTTGGTTGGTGGAATGATCCTAGCCATCTTTATTGAGGCCTCATCTCGAGAATCTCTCATTGATGACACTTCAAGAATTAGTATTTTCATCACAGCCTCC
The DNA here is from genome assembly GCA_963277665.1 of Viscum album. Taxonomy (NCBI): domain Eukaryota; kingdom Viridiplantae; phylum Streptophyta; class Magnoliopsida; order Santalales; family Viscaceae; genus Viscum; species Viscum album. The sequence continues at coordinate 922,593,882 of OY728159.1, forward strand.
ATAATAACTATAATTTTTGGCATGATTTAAGCCTCCTACAAAAAGGATTCATCTCTAAAAGTCACCTCCCATGGTGATTCTTTGGTAGGATCATCCACTATATCCACCTCATATGTCCCTGTTGTGGGAAAATTATCGAACCCCTGCATTGGGGCCACAATCATGACAACCCCATCAAGTGGAATCTCTATGGATGGTCCAGTTGCCACAAACTCCCCAACCAACATTGTTAGGAGAGTAACAACCACTTTCACTTCTATGACTTTATTCTCCACTATCTCATATGTGGGTTCATGTTGATGATCCCCTAACATGACATAAACTAATAATTAATAATGATCCATTCAAACATAGAAAGGAAGTGTTGGCAAGAAAAAGATATAAATGGGAAAAGGATAGAAGGAATAGTATAGTTTGGCCAGTAATTCAGAATGGTTCACAAGAAATCCCTCTAAAGAGGGTATTCTCCAAAAACTCCCCACCCTAGTCGCAGACCCCACTTTAGTTAACGATTGACCACCCATAGTTTTCCTGTCAAGGAAACTCCCCAAACCCGATTCTTCAAGGATTGATGATACATATCCCTGTATTTGAGGTCCTTCATGAATGTACCCATTCCTTGTTCTCATCTATTCAAACAAAAGTTAAAAAGTAGTTAGGCTGTAGTTATAATGGATGGGATATGTTCAAGGCATGAATGGTCAAAATATTTAACTGATCGGTGGTGGAACCTCTTTTCGTGTGTGAGTCTCAATAGGCATCACATACCCACGAATCCTCCTCTTACCCATATAGAAGAGGTGTAGGAAAAACTATCTCACATTCCATGAGATTTAAAGAAGATGGAATGCTCAGAATCTCCATCACATAATTGGTCATGGGGTGTGTAGATCATTCAAAGTTGACTGGGTCCTCCATATCTATGATGAAATATACTGACTTGGCTCGGGGAATGTGGTGGCCTTCACTGGCATGAAACAACCCATTGAATAATATACTGTCTATATTGTTAAGCTTCTATATCCCATGGAGAGTTTCAATTTTTATGTAAACCCCCTTACAATCCTAGGCTTCAAGGAAGATAGTGTCACTACTTGCATCTGGGTGATACAACTGCTTCCCTGGGCCTTGGATGTGCACCCTCAAGACAAACCCAAAGGGTCCACACTTCTCCCAATGATTTTTCCAAATAGAATCAAGAATTTTTCCTTACCCATCCCAATGCCTCTTTCATGTTCCAAACTATAGAATGATAAATCTACACCAGTTCGTCTACCAATCAGGTTTACCCTATCACTGTGGCAATCCACAACAATTTATGGTCTTTAACCTTGAGGTTGTGGGGTCCCTTCTTCATTATCATGAGTAGTTATTCTCCTCAGCTTCTCCCTAGGATATGTGATATCCCATCTCTGTGCATAGTCATGGATGAGCCCATATGAAGCCTTAAATAGATATATCTATTTCCAATCTTTTCTTTCTTCACACATAAAAATGTTCCATAATATTCTGATGATCCATGGTTGATGTTTTTTAACACATCCTTGTATTCCCTTAAGGTCAACAACTATATTAACTAAAACTACCTTATGATCTAATGTGGAGTGTATGGTTTGTAGATCACCTTGTAATTGAACCTCAGTACTAGTACCCATCATTAGAGGTCTAGAAAGGATGACTTCTACTCAGTATTCGACAAGTCATAATCTATCACCACTCACATGAGAAGGGGGAAGGGGTGGAACATGAAGTGGTCCACTAAACATGTCCTAACTAGCATTTCAACTGAGCTTGAGTTGAGATGATGACTCTCGGTGATTTTTAGAATCAACAGATGATGGTTTCTGCTGGGAGGAGGGATGGGGTTTATATATTCATATATTGTGTGCAGTTACCCAACCTTATAGAGAATGTAAGGGCACAAACACTCTTAGAGGAATATTACCTTGAAAGATGTGTAGAATCAACTTGAATAGATTCTTCTGTACCAAGATAGCCAATATGGTGTATTTCCCTATCGCTAATATCTCTACCATAGAGAAGGTTCTCGGTTTCACCCCCATGTTCTCAAAACTCATTGGGATAATCCATATATAGATTAGTGCAATGATGAATACCACTATCTTTATTAAGGGATCCTTATGATTCATATTGTATCCCCACAACTTCCATTATGTTGCCATAATAATCCTCCAGTGAGAGTGATCCTTTTCTTTCAAGAATTCCTTAGGGTATTGACACAGACTCATGGGTAACCCCTCTTCCAATTCATGAAAAATGTACTAAAACACTGGTTGAATGGGATTTACATCATCCTTATCATGTTCTCATTCACCCCCTGCACCAAATTTAGCAACTCCCTTGTTACATCTGGTAGCTACTATAGGTCATCCTATAAATTCTCAGTGGGTATAATTTTTCATAAACTATTCCATGAATCAGGATCACAACAATCCAGTAAAGATTCTACAAGATGATGTTGACCTCCCCATGGTGCATAAAAATGTGTTGGTTCTTGGAGACCACCTTCTATGTATCTCAAGCATGATATCGAGGAGGAAATAGACATGGAACTGTGAGGGTCATGCCACATCATTATGTATTATATGCTTAATATCAACCTCAAACCCATGGAAGAAATGGAACTACCTATATACCCAGAGACACTCATCTATTAAATTTCCTCCCCCACAGAAGTCCCAACCATGTATCTACTCCTTGAGAAGGTTCCCCAATCCCAGCATAAAAATTTTCATACTAAGGGGGGACACCTCTACCTCAAACGCCTTCTCACAGACATTTTTAGATGGTTCCAGAGATTGTGTGCCATGGGAGACACAAGATCCTTAAGGATGGGGACTACAATGACTATATTCCATTGGTACAATCTATGTGATATCCTAAACTAGTAGGTGTTCTCATATTGGTCATCACTAGGGATGACCTCTTTTTCCCTCATACTGAATCCATACTATGAAATCCTCCTATAGAGAGGCTATTCTTGACAAGATTTTGTCATAAGTGAGGTATGTTTATCATAATATGATGCAATCCAAATGTTCTCTATAATCATTATGTTCCCATCCACCTCCTCTTCATGTGTTATGGAAACATCCACACCTTTATAAGTCATTTTCTCCAAGAAAAAAAATATTTTTTGAGGATGGTATGTGAAGTTCGGCTCACAAAAGTTGATTTTTCATAATTGTCTTCACAGATGTATGGTCATATTCCATTTGAGGAAGCATGGTTTGTGAAATTTTTGCGTTTCACGAGTAGTGGGGATTAAAATAAAAAAATTCTCATGAAGGCTCTTAGACTCATGAAAAGAGTGAAAATTCCTATCATTCATGATTTTCTCATAGTCAAATAAGGGACACGTGCCCATATTTATAGGATCACAGTCAGACTGAGTTTCATGAGTGGGGATCACCAACTGCCATTCTTTAGGATTTTTACCTCAGTGTCTAGCCCTCCTTTTACCTAGTCTGATCTAATTCAGAGGGGGGGATTTTAATGACAAAATATACATGTAACAGTACAGATCAAGGAATGTATGACTATTTCATATTGAATCTAGGACACAATGGACCAAAATCTAGAAAATGGACTGGGTATAGAAGGTCCCCCACCTCCATGAATGCTTACATATCAGGAAAGACCTTGTCACGACCCGCCTTCACCAAAAGGATGGAAGGGTTAGCTGATTTCAAGGATCTTCCTTCTTTATGTTGAATGAGAGATAATGACCCCCAAAACACGCCTTCAATAGGTCCTGGGGTGGTGACCAGAACCAAGGGCATGTGATCACACACTAAATGGAAGGTATTACCCTTTTTCTTTTAATAGGATCAGGAGATAAGATAGTGAATCCAACAAAACCAAAACTGAAAGTAAAAGTATAGCCAAGAACCATTACCAATTCATGTCACAAAAGTAAAATCCACAATGTATAAGGAGACTACAAAGAAAAATACCAAAAGAAATAACAAAAACAACTGCAATTATCTGCCACAAGGTCTAAGCTAGTACGGTCCAACATGGTCCCCAAAGTCCTCCCGGAAACCTGAAAGCAGTTTCATATACGTAGGGTGAGCATACAAGTATACTTAGTAGGGAAAAACTAGAGACTCTCATGCAAAAGTGGGGAGTCATACTAATGCCCTGTGAGAAAAGAGATAAACAAGCACCTAGCAAGGAAAATAACCACCCAAGCCTCACTAAGGCACACTCCCCAAATAACGCAAGTCATGTAATGTATAGTAATAACACATCGATGTTTGGGTACCCCGTGCCGCTTTCCCACTAGTTCTTGAAGACATCCTATGAATCGAACCAATCCCTCCATTTTCACCGCAGTCACACTGCCTCACCCGCCCGCACACACCTAGGACACAACCACACATCCTGCTCGCAAACACCTAGGCCACAACCGCTATCGCACCCGTAGACACCTAGGCCACAACTGTCACACGTAACCATGCCTGTAAACACCTAGGACAGAACAACCACTGCCATGACCGAAGATACCTGGGCCTCATCCTGAAGATACATGGGAAACCACCTACCTGCACACACCTGGGCCAACCACCACACTACCTTGCTCGATGATTCTTAGGCTAACAATGGACTTCAGGCCATCACATCCTACCCAAAGATACTTGGGCTATCCGGGAAAGGGAGAAACAAGGATCTAATAACCAGCCACTAATAAAAGTGTTGGGAAAACATCCTACCCCATGAAATGGAGGCATTCATCCCTAAGTTCTCAACTTGGGTGGGGAGAGAATAAGAAACACAAAAATATTACAAGTATATGTATAGGTAACAAGCACTCACCCAATCTAGGTTTTTCTTCAGCCAGCCTAAAGAACACTATCCTTACTATTCATTCATAAGAGAAGAGAACAACACCCATTCCCAAGTCACAAATCACCTCAAACCAAATCCCCATTTTTCCCATCCTTGATTTCATGTTCAGTAATAATGTTTAAATAAGTTTCTACACAACTAGGCAACTAACAACATAATCACAAACCATGGGAAAAAGTTATAGCCAACAACAATTCAAGCATTCACACTCGGTTCTCTTGTAAAGTTACAACAGCAAAGGGATATGTGAGATCCCTCGAAGTACTGGAACCAAAGAAATCCCCAAGATACAACCCAATGTCCTCAAAGTCCAGGAGCCAACGGTTTCTCAACAAAAAAGGATCCCACCCCAATTCATGATATAAGCAGAGTAATCACACTGCCTCAAGGTATAATTACAGGGGATCCCATCCCCACCCGTATCACCCCATAAATCGGCCCGTGAAAGAAAAACCAAACTGCTACCACCAACACAAGAGGTATTTTCAGATTTCAAATATTTAACACATTCTATGGCTTCAATTACACTGTGCTTTAACCGGGGTTATTAGAAAAAGGGGTTGATCCTAGTGATTTCAATTTATTTAACTGAGTATACGTAGTTAACCAATTCCATGTTATGGTTATTTAAACATCCAGGAGAACTGAGGTTCAATAGTGCACAGAGAAAGTCCACCAACAACCATGATTTTCATTGAAAATAGGCCTATACAGTTCACAACACATAACTACAAAAAGAGTAAATTAGAACATAAATCACACCCCCTTTTATTCTTTAAAATTTGTTTGTTATCTTCATTAAGTTAAGTTTCATCGGTTTCCACAAAGGCAAAAGCATTCCCACCCCGGATTATACACATAAAGAAGGGACAGAGGAGAAAATATCTACCTGATTGATCAAGGATCAACGTTTTTATCCACGTGCCAAGAATAGGGGATGCACGATTTACAGGGGAGGGACGTCGGGAACTCGAAGGATGAGCAGACGACTTCAGCCTAGGCGCACCACAGGTCCCGGGAAGGAGGTACTTCAGGCACACCAGGGAGAAGGGATAAGTCTTCCAAAAAGGAAGAAGGGGGAAGAATAATTTCTTCTGGGATATATAGATAAAATCCGATTGTTACGGGATAAGAAATTTGAACGCTTTGGAAGTCGGATCATGGTTCTTCCACGTGATTGGGTGGTTACACATGACTGGATTATTTGTTATTTTGTAGGGAGGTTTCATTGATTTTTAGATATTAATTATGGGCTTAAAAACAGCCTTGAAATGCTTCAAAAGTTTAAAAAGGCCTAAAAGTGGGGTTACGGGGAGGCTGTAGAAGAAAATCCTGCCAAGGATGGATGACACCGATAGGTCAGGCCAATCGGTCGCACCGAAATTTGGAAAAGGGAGGGGTCATGAGGTTCTGGGACATTAAATAAGATACCTCTCAAAGTATTCTCACCCTCGAGAATCCAGAACCAGACTCGAAGGAAAGAGGGGGAAGGGGTGTCCGAACAACCACCCCAAAAGATACCTCTCAGGAGTGAACCTCTCTAACAGAGGAACACCTTATTTCCTGCCCAACCACAGACACCCTTCTAATCCTTCCCCCGTGAAACCACGCAAAACAAAAGACTAAACCATCTATCCAGGTAAGAGAGGGTTTTACCTTCCTCCGTGTTAAGATAATATCTACTTTGGGCAGCACTGACTCGCCCGCACGGGTTTAGGCACATCCACTTTAATGCATCCTAACTAGGAATCATGTCCTCCCCTCCCCATCCTTTAGGACACTTCACACACATTCACAGAAAAGGAAACTGCACATCCCATAGTCAACAAGGTAAAGCATTACATAGAAAACACGTACTGACAAAACAAGATAAAACTCAAAACAACTCTGGGTACTGGACACACATATGCGCTTCCCTCTCATAGGTACTCTCCTCAAGCCCACCGTGCCTCCATAACACACGAACCAATAGGATGGTTCATCCATGAAGCACCTTCTCCTCACGACCCTCGATCATCAATGGCTGTTACACGAAGGTTTCATCGTCTTTGATATCTAACTCTCCCCAATCGATGACATGGGATTCGTCGTGTAGATATTGACAAAGCTGGGACACATGAAAGACATCGTGCACCGTTTGCAGGTGTTCCGGAAATGCTAGTTGATTAGCCACCTTGCCGACACGGTGAAACACCTCGAAGGGTCCGAAGAACCTAGGAGAGAGCTTACTTCCCCTGCCAAACCTCCGCTATCCATGCTGAGGGGAGACCTTAAAGAACACGTAGTCCCCGACCTCAAATTACAAGGGCCTTATCCTATCATCCGTATATTAATTCTGCCGATCCTGAGCCACCTTCATCCTTTCTCATATAAGATGAACCTTCTCTGTCCTGCTCTACACCACCTTCGGGCCAAGAACACCTACCTCCATGACTTCTGTCCAGCACACGGGTGAGCGACACAGCCTCTCGTACAGAGCTTAGAACGGATCCGTGCCAATGGTAGAGTGGTAGATATTTTTGTAGGCGAACTCCACTAGAGGAAAGTGTAGCACCCATGATCTCTCGAAGTCCAGGATGCATGCTCGTAGCATATCTTCCAAGTTCTGGATGGTGAGCTCTGTCTTCCCATCTGTCTGGGGGTGGAAGGCACTGCTAAGGCGCAGTTGGGTGCCAAAAGCATGCTTCAAACCCCTCCAAACTCGTGAGGTAAATCGTGCATCCCTATCCGATACTATGGACCATAGAACTCCATGAAATCACAGCACCTAATCCACGTACCTTCGTGATAAATCATCTACTGCACTCGACTCCTTGATTTCCAGAAAGTGAACCGATTTCGTCAACCGGTCCACTATTACCCATATGGCGTCGCACCCTCCTTGAACCTTGGGTAGCCCACCACAAACTCTTCCACTGACCTTTTTAATCTAGGCCACCAAAACTATCTCTTCAGACAGTGGTACATCTTGGAAACTCCCGGGTGCACTGCCAGGGGTGAGTTGCGGAACTCACTAAGAACCTGGCCGCACATCGCCTCTGGAACAAACAACCTTCCTCAAAAAAGCATTTGGCTCTCACCATCCTCCATCCACCCTTCTGGAGCATTTCCCTAGTCAACTTGGGAGAAGTTTCGTATGAACCTCCGATAGTAACCTGCTAGCCCGAGGAAACTACAGACCTCTACCATGTTCTTGGGTGCTTCCCAAGAAACAACCGCCTCAACCTTTGATGGGTCCACCGCTACCCCTTGCTCGGACACTACGTGCCCAAGGAAGTTCAGTTCTTGCGTCCAGAACTTGCACTTAGAGAACTTCCCATAGAGCTAGTGCTGTCATAAGACCTCTAAAACCATCCTAAAATGCTCTTCGTGGTCCTCCTCTGATCTTGAATAAATCAGGATGTCGTCGATGAACACAACTACGAACTGAACTAGGTAATCCTAGAATATGGGGTTCATAAGCCCGATGAACATAGCTGAGGCATTCGTAACACTGAAAGGAATGACTTCAAACTCGAAGTGCCCATATCTGCACCTGAAGGCCATCTTCGAGATGTCGCCCTCCTTCACCCTCAACTGGTGACATCCAGACCGTAGGTCGATCTTCGAGAACCATCCAGCCCCTTTCAACTGGTCAAAGAGATCGTCTATCCTCAGAAGAGGGTAGTGATTCTTGATCGTTACCAGATTCATCCTCCTGTAGTCTATGCACAACCAAAGACCACCATCTTCCTTCTTTGCAAATAAGACTGGAGCACCCCACAGTGATGCACTCGGTCGAAGAAAACCCTTCTTCATCAAATCTTCGATCTGAATCTGAAACTCATGAAGCTCGGAAGGCGCCATCCAGTAGGGAGCCATCGAAATCAGGCGAGCACCAGGTTGCAAGTCTATCCCAAACTCGATATCACGTCGAGAGGGTATAGTAGTCACCTCCTCCGGGAAGACGTCCATAAACTCACTGACGATACCTGGTACTTCCACCATCTCAGCATCCACTGACTCTATGGACAACTCGGCTAACAAGGAGAGGAGGGGTTCCTCTTGACTACTGCCCTTCTGGACACTCCGCTCGTTGGTGAAAGTAATACGTCGACCACCAAAGTCTGATAACACAACCATTCCTCAGAAGCAGTCAATGATGGTACACAAAAAGAACAGCCATTCAATTCCTAGGATGACATTATATGTTTGTTTCTATAGAATTAGTAGATCCCTGACTGACTGATGTGGCCCTATCATCAGCTTGCATCCTCTACAAACATATAGAAAGTCGGTCTGACCTCCGACTGGTGTGCTCAGCACCATGGGCACTGGAAGTCTCTTGGCATCCAGACCCAGAGCATGGACCAGACCGGGTGCAACAAAGGAGTTCAAAGCTCTGACATTGAACAAGGCGTAAGAAAGGGTACTGAACAAACTGATCGTACCTTGAACAACCTCCGGTCTTGCTAGAAATGCTGCCTCCGCGGCGTGAAACTGTCCACGCCTAGCTCCTCCACCCCTCAGCTATCGTCCACCTCCCTGACTATGCCCTGGTCGAGGTCCCTGAGGAGCACCCTATGTTTGGCCTCCCCCTACAATTTCTGCAATTGGAGGAGTGGGAGCTCGCTGCCCCTACTACTGCTGCCGAAAGGGCCTAGCCGGAAGCTGCGGCTGAGTCAGGTGCTGGGACTATACGCCACTATCGTACTATACTCGGTCCGGGCACTGATTCAGGAGATGTCCATGGCTCCCACAGACGAAGAACCTCGGTCCTAGGCCTGAATGGAAAGGGTGAGAACTGGGGGACCGGAACTGGAATTGGTGTGGTCTGCTCCCTACTGGTCGGAACCTAGAGGGTCCTGATGCTGGAGGTCTAGTGCTGACGGCCTTTCCCTTTGACAGGCCTAGCTGAATCCCCTCTCGTGACACACTGACCAGTGTGTGCATCCTCTCCACCACCTATGCCTTCTTCTGTACCTCCATGTATGTCGGCAAGGTGAAGGGGTAACGACGTACTGGAGGGAGGGTCAGGGCGCCTCCTTTAAACGTCTCACCTGAGACTCCTCATATGGAAAGAGGTTCGGAGCAAAGCGGAGGAGGTACTTGAACATGATCCCTAGCTCCCTTAACGACACACTCCCCTATTGGAGGGAGAGTATCTCCTACCTCTTCTCTGCCTTCATCGTAGAAGAGCGGAATTCTTCCTGGAATTCCTTCTCGAAATCAGCCCATGCCACCTCAGCCTCTCCCCTCTCCCCCAGGTAGAAAATTCACCACTGACGCAATGTTCCCCACTTCTGAATGATGGACAGAGGAACCCAGTACTCGGTCGGAGCCTAGATTAAGTCGAAGGCTCTCACCAGCTCCTCTAGACAGCCCTCCGTCTTCATATCAGAGGTTCTACCCTCGTACTTCTCGAGGGTCTGTCGCTGGAAGGGTTAAAGCGTCTTCTACCCCTGGTTGTCCTCCTCTTCTCGATCAGCCCTCTGCTAATCAGCCAAGTCAACCACCTGGCCCTCGATCTCCCGTACAACTCGTGGTCATCTCCTGGGTGCCATAATTGCAAGATAAACAAGGAATGCCTAAGCCCATGTAGTGCAGAATATTGTTCTTAAGACATCTTAAACTTCTTTATTTATTTTTGAATCCCCAAAACACCCAGAAACATGAGAACACAAGTAATTATGATGCATTTACCTTTCCTAGGGTCTCTACCCTACAATCAGTGTAGCCTCACTTGGTCATTCGGTAGGTCCAGAGTCCTTACATTGGATCACGGGGGCCCCTAAAATACCGTGTACTAACCGGTCTTCCCTGACCTAATTCACGCACCAATGTCACCCAACACTGTTTCCCTATTATCCCATGCAATCCTCACTGTGCTTACCCCTAGACTCCATCCTATCTCTCAACTACCGGCCTCTGATACCATTCTGTCATGACCCGCCTTCACCAAAAGGAGGGAAGGGTCAACATAATGCCAGACCCTTCCTTCTTTATGTTGAAGGAGAGATAATGACCCCCGATACCTACCTTCAATAGGTCTCGGAGTGGCGAACAACACCAAGGGCATGAGATCACACACTAAATGGAAGGAATTACCATTTTTCTTTTAATAGGATCAGGAGATAAGATAGTGAATCCCACAACACCAAAACTGAAAGTAAAAGTAATGCCAAGAACTATTCCCAATGAATGTCACAAAAGTAAAATCCAAAATGTATAAGGAGACTACAAAGCAAAAGACCAAAAGAAAGAAAAACAGCAACTGCAATGATCTTCCACAAGGTCTATGCTAGTATGGTCCAGTACGGTCCCCGAAGTCCTTCTGGAAACCTGAAAGCAATTTTATATACATAGGGTGAGCATACAGGTATACTAAGTATGGAAAAACCAAAGACACTCATGCACAAGTGGGGAGGCATACTAATGCCCTGTGAGAAAAGAGATAACTAAGAACCTAACAAGGAAACTAACCACCCAAGCCTCACCAAGTCACAATCCCTAAATAACGCAAGTCAAGTAATGTATAGTAATAACACATCGATGTTTGGGTACCCTGCACCGCTTTCCCACTGGTTATTGAAGACATCCTATGCATCGAACCAATCCTGCCATTTTCACCGTAGTCCCACCACCACACCCACCCGCACACACCTGGGCCACAACCACACATCCTGCCTGCAAACACCTGGTACACAACCACTATTGCGCCCGCAGACACCTGGTCCACAACTGTCACACGTAACCACGCCTGCAAACACCTAGGCCAGAACAACAACTACCACGCCCGAAGACTGTTGGGCCTCATCCTGAAGATACGTGGGAAACCACCTTTCTGCACACACATGGGGAAACCACCACTCTACCCTGTCCAAAGATTATTGGGATAACAACGTACTTCAGGCCTTCACAGCCTGCCCGAAGATACTTGGGCTATCCGGGAAAGGGAGCATAAAGGAGCTAATAACCATCCACTAATAGAATTGTTGGGAAAAACACCCTCCCCCATGAAATGGAGTTGTTCAGTACTAAGTGGTAAACTTGCGTGGGCCTGAAATAAGAAACACAAAAAAACTACAAGTATATGTATAGGTTACGAGCACTCACCCAATCTAGGTTTTTCTTCACCCAGCCTAAAGAACACTATCCTTACTATTCATTCATAAGAGAAGAGAACAAAACATATGCCCAAGTCACAACTGACATTAATCCAAATCCCCATTTGTCCCATCCTTGCTTTCATGTTCAGTAATAATGTTTAAATAAGTTTCTGCACTACTGGGCAGCTAACAGTATTAGCACAAACCAAGGGAAAAAGTTATAGCCGACAGAAATTCAAGCATTTACACCTGGTTCTCTTGAAAAGTCACAACAACAAAGGGATAAGTGAGATCCCTAAATGTACTGGAACCAAAGAAAACCCCGTGATAGAGCCCCATGTCCCCAAAATCCAGGAGCCAATGGTTTCTCAACAACAAAGGATCCCACCCCAATTCGTGATATAAGCAGAGTAATCACACAGCCTCAAGGTATAACAATAGGGGATCGCATCCCCACCCATATCACCCCAGCAATCGGCCCGTGAAAGAAATATCCAAACTGCTACCACCAACACAAGAGGTATTTTTATATTTAAAATATTTAACACACTCCATGGTTTTTAATTCCACTGTGCTTTAACCAGGGTTATCACATAAAGGGGTTGATCCTAGTGATTTCAATTTATTTAACCGAGTATACGTAATTAACCAATTCCATGTTACTATTATTTAAACATCTAGGAGCAACGAGGTTCAATAGTGCACAGAAAAAGTCGACCAACGACCATGATTTTTAGTGAACATAGGCCTGTAGAGTTCACAACACATAACAAAAAAAAGATTAAAGCAGAACATCGATCACCCCCCTTTTATTCCTTAAAGTCTGTTAATTATATTCATTAAGTTCGGTTTCATCAGTTTCCACAAAGGAAAAAGCATGCCCACCCCGCATGATACAAAGAATGGAGAGACGAAGGAGAAAATCTCTATCTGGTTGATCAAGGATCGACGTTTTTCTCCATGTTCCAAGAACAAGGGATGCATGATTTTAAGGGGAGGGATCTCGGGAACTCCAAGGATGAGCAGGTGACTTCAGCCTAGGCGCACCACAAGTCTCAGGAAGGAGGGACTTCAGGCACACTAGGGATAAGAGAGAAGTCAGCCAAAAAGGAAGAAGGTGGGGGGGAGAATAATTTCTTCTGTGATATATAGATAAAATCCAGTTGTTACGGTATAAGAAATTTGAATTCCTTGGAAGTCAGATCATGGTTCTTCCACACGGTTGGGTGGTTACACATGACTGGATTAGTTGTTATTCAGTAGGGAGGTTTCTTTGATTTTTAGATATTAATTATGGGATTAAAAACGGCCTTGAAACGCTTAAAAAGTTTAAAAAGGCATAAAAGTGGGGTTATGGGGAGGATGCAGAAGAAAATCCCGCGAAGGATGGATGACACCAATCGGTCCCACCAATCGGTCGCACTGATCGGTCACGCCAATCAGTCTCGCCGATCGGTCGCGCAGATCGGTCACGCCTATCGGTCGCACCGATCGGTTCCACCTACCGGTCGCACCGAAATTTGGAATAGGGAGGTTCATGAGGGTCTGGGCCATTACAGTCCTAGTTTCATAGAGCATTGATTGTAACCTTGGTGTATTTTATATTCAAATTCATAGAGATCCATTTTTTGAATGTCCCAGTCATTCGGAGCATTGACAATATCCTCGGAATATCATAATTCCATATTTTCAGAACCCCATTTTGAGGAAGTCCCCATCCATGTAAATATTTTATGATAATGTTCATGTACCATCACTCTAGTTTGTAGAGCCCCACCTATTCACGAATCTCATAAATTTTAAATAAATCCTCCATCATTCATAAAACCAATGTTCATTCCTCCTCTAAGTATATAAATACCCCCTATGTCAAACTTTCAATGATTATTGAACCTTTCATCCAACAATAAAATCATTGAACTCATGTTACTTATAATTTTCATGACTGATAAAAGATATGAACCCCTAAAGGTAGCCATCATTTTTGAATCCACCTTTAATTGAATTTTAATAACTTCAACCCTTAGTGGAGATTACATTCAAGAAGATCATTGGACATCACATAATAATAAATACATCTGAGGATCATGGAGTTTTTTTAGACAACTATCCGTCACTAAACTATCCCCATGGGAACCATGAATTTACATTGAGGTAGGGTTACCATATTTCATGAAACATACAATTTCATGAGAACCATGACCTCTAAAATACCTCTATCCTTTTAGAGGCCCTCAAACTTTAGAAAACCAAAAATTTTGTGGAAATAATGATCCATTAATATCCATGGTTCCTCCTCTTTAGTGATACCCTTTCACAAACATTGAGTTCCCAGGTCTCCAGTGATCATCCAAAATATGTGCAACTGCACTCCACATCCATGTACAACTGGTACCACTTACCCTGGTGTCCTACAAATTTTCCCTAGGGTTGGACTGGTCCATCATTCTATATACATATCCTATGAATTGGTAGCCTAAGTAAATTCACTCCAAAGCATTTGTACCCTAACATCTAGCTTCCTAATTTCCACTCCATCATGGCTGAACACCATTTGTCACCCATAGGCACATAAGTGGAGGTCATGTAAGCCATATGGGGGGCATTTCTGAGCAAAATGGATTTCCTATCATGGTAAAGATTCCTTATGATGAATATTCCTCCAACCTTGTCCTGGACCCCATTAGGGTGTAATCTCCATCTACATCTAAGATTCATGACATAAAAATACCTAGCTCTACATCCAAATTGTATGTCATTAAACTACAAGACAACATCCCCCTCCCATGATGTAAAAATATAGTATTACCCTATGAAATGAACATAGGATACACCATTTACATTCATTATAGGATTCGACATTATCCATCATCTCCCAAAGGGATGATACTCTTATAAAAGGAATCTTCCATGTGTCAACCCCACACCATATCCCCAAGGAATGATCATCCTATATTGGGAAGCTTCTATGTGTAAGCACCACACTATTTCAAAAGGGATTTTTCTCCTGTATCTTGAAGATTCCATGTCTAAGCCCCACACCATCCCTCACTGAAGCTCATTCCTCAACATGAGAATATATTCCCCATGATGTTAAAACATATGGATCAGTCCTGTAAAACAACCTTAAAATGAAACATCAAACTATGTAGGTTTTGATCCTTGTCTATTACATTATTTACACAAGACACCTCCATAAGATTCAATCTCGAAAACCAAATCCCATCATAGAATAATCCCCATTGGGAGGTCACATTCTATCATCTTTATGTGAAAGAATCCCCCTTGGGGGACACATTCCATCACCCTAGTGTGAAATCATATCCCTTGGGGGGAAACATTCGACCATCCCGGTGCTAAATCATCCCCCTTAATGGGGACACAATCATCCAACCTAGTGAGAAATAATCCCCCTTGGGGGACTTACTCTATCATACCAATGTGAAATCATACCCTTTTTGGGGACACACTCCATCATCCCAGTGTGAAATCATCTTTCATTAGGGGACACAATCCACTATCTATATGTTAAATCATCTCCCTTGGGTGAAAAAAACTCCATTGTCCCAATGTGAAATCATACCCCTTGGTGGTACACACTCCACTATCCTAGTGTGAAATTGTTCCCCTTGGTGGGAAACACTCCCATCACTGTGTGAAATTTTCCTCCTTAGGGGGAAATACTCCACCATCCAAGTGTGAAATATTTCCTCGAAGTGACACACTCCACCACTTATCCCCAAAGGTAATTAAAAAAATGAATCGATCCATATCCACAAGACATTAAAATTGTTTCTATATTAAAAACCCATACCCCATGAAATAAAAACTGGATTCACGAGGTAAAAATAATTGTATGACTTACATCCCATATTGTTGATTTCCTCGTGAATGATAGGGGATGCCTTGGGTTTTGTGTTTAAGATACCTCACACATGATATTCCCTCCAATGTGGAAGTATCGACAGGTTCCCAATCTACCCAACATCCATATATTTCTGAGTTCCCAATGATAATACCTCTCATGAATCAAGGTTACTTCTTTATTGAGATAGATGTAGTGTAATTAACGAATGTCCCCCTCAACATGGAATTGAGAATGAGTTTCATAAACATGACTTAAATATAAGAGGGGGATCTAGACTAGGATACAAGATCCGAAGAGGAATCAATTTAAGGAAGACCTAAAATCCCATCATCATGATTCAGTCAACGAGCCTACATTTTCTATGAAAGTGATGGAAATCACCCTCCCTTGGAAGGTGGTATTGTGGGACAAAAGGAAGCATGCACGATGCTCTATCCCCAATGAAAGCTTCAGAATTTTTTTTCTATCAAAATGGTTTCACAAACATTCAAGTTGTTATATTATCATTATAATTTCATAAAAATTTATATATTTTAAAAATTTATATTTTTCACAATTCAATCTAAAATAAAATATTTCATAAAAATCATAAAAAATTATCCAATTATTATTTTGAGAATATGATATAAAAATGAAATTCCTACTTGTCAATTAAAATTTCTAAAATTATGAAAATTATATTTGAAACAAAATCCTACATCACATGGAATAATAAATTACCTAAAATAAAAAAATTATGTTTTTATTTAACATTTTAAAAATTTATTTGAAAATCTATGATAAATATGTATCCATAAACCGAATACTTATAAATGGTAAAAATTATTTCTATGATTACCATGGATATTAGATACTTCAACCTAAAATAAATTTTTTCCTCACAATTTTATTACTTAAACCAGTGAGTATATTATTCCCTTATAGATCATTCAAATTATCATGTTTCTTATTTGATCATGTGATTATTACATAAAACCATGACTACATTAGTCACCATATTTTTCAATACCAACTCTAAATGATTTATTATTTTAATAGGATTTTCCTCATAAGAAATATTTTCTTCTGACCATATTACATAATGTTGGAAAAAATGAGATGATCAGGTATACATTTCCTTATCATGGAAACATGAAACACATCAACTAAATGGGATAAATGGGGGGGGAATGGATACTCACAAATAAAGAATCCCGTATTCTAAATAATTTCATTTAAACCAATAGATCATGGACTTAATTTTTTTCCTTCTAAAATTCATAATAGCTTTCTAATGAGATACTTAAAAAAATATGCCCCCAACTCAAGTGAATGATATTCCCTATAGTTATCTATATTACCTTTTTTCCTGCTCTAAGATACCCACGTTTGGGGATGAATTATCATTTCCTTCTCAACTATCTCTTATACCAATTATGGCTATAAAATATTTCTTTCACTAACATCATCCTAACATGATAGATTTTGAAATCACTTTCTGTATAGTGAATCAAATGGTTCCATCTATGTACTATAATGAAAACTATTATTTTAAGAAAATTATACTATGGAAGTCATTGATCCCAAATTACATGATAATACAATGAGAAATGATGATTTATATCTTACACAGTCTTAATTGTTTTCTATGAATGTTATTTTGATTATAAATGAAAATAAATAATGAAATTTAATTTAATTCCCAATGACATCTGAAGACCATTTTAAAAATTTGATATCTATCTGGGATCATGAACATATATAGTTGATTGAGTCAATTTTTTAACCTTTCTATCTCTCTAGGATTTAGTATAGCAAGATTATCTGAAGGAATAATCTCTCAAAGAGAAATAAAATTCCAATATTTAGTCAAAACTATCAACAATAACAAAAAATATATCTATTAGATTGAGACATATTTCTTAATACGTCCTTGAAATCAGTATATATATTCTCCCATTTTAAATAAAGTACTAGAAATTACTGAAGAATCACATTCAATAGCTATCATTCAGAATTAAACTATTGAATCTTCAAACATTTAATCTTATAATAAAAAATATCATTCATCATTATATTACATAAATAATATAAACGAAGGTATATAAACACATTATTGATTCTATGATTAATAGAAATTGGAAAGGTGTGAGCCTCACTAAATAATTATTTCTTCAACTAAAAATCATTTAATACAAAAAACCATTTTCTAACCCATTAAAACCCTTATTTACAATGATAAACTCATGAAATTTTCCTTAAAAAATATATTCTTAGAAAACCCATGTTCTTCATTCTGAGACAGATTAGTTCTTTCTAACAAAGATGATTGCATTAAAATATAAACTCAAAAAGAAGGATTTTCTATATATAAAAATTCTAGTATATCATTTATTATATAATTAAGAAATGTATCATATTTAAATGTGATATGGTTAATTATGAATTAAAAATTTTTTCTATAGAAATTAAATACCTTGTTTTATTTACCTAGATGATAGTGAATTGAAAATAAATAATCCATTATTTGTTCTAGCCATATTCATTTCTTTATTTTTGATTGTTTTAGTTTTCATATATAATTTAAAACATTATGATCTTTTATGTTTAAAATTTCTTCCCATATACACTATGTATCCAATTTTTTTTAAAAAAATACAATAGGGAACACATGTTCATGAATATGATAATTTTTTAATTGGATTTCAATTAAAGTGATGTATATAAAATTACCCAATAATTATACTTCAAAACAAGATAATTTACGTTTAGAAAAGAATTTATATGAATAAAAATTCATTAATTCATGATAGAAGAGATGAAACTAGATCAAAAACCATTATTAATTTTAATTAAAG
Source organism: Viscum album (assembly GCA_963277665.1). NCBI lineage: Eukaryota > Viridiplantae > Streptophyta > Magnoliopsida > Santalales > Viscaceae > Viscum > Viscum album. The sequence continues at coordinate 922,612,547 of OY728159.1, forward strand.
AAAAAATTTGTCACACTCAATTATTTAAATGAATTTTACTCCCTTTAAAGTTATCTTATTTAGTAGGCTAGATAATAGAGAAATGTTTTTAACAAACCATCAGTAATAACCCACAAATATAAAAATACTACGAAATTTAGTGAGATTTTTAGGTATTTTCCACTCTTACACCACTAGAGTTTTAGTACGATCAATGGTTATTCCATCTATAGAAACAATATTTACAAGGAATGAAATTTGGGGAAACCAAAATTCATAATTTCTAAAACTTCCATACAAATTATTTTTATTTTATAGTCTAAAAAAATTCTTAAATGATTATCATATTCTTTATATCATTTAGAATATAATATAATATCTATAATGAATACCACAAAAAATTTATTTAAAATAATAAAATAAATCTGTTCATAGGAACCATAAATATAAATGATGCATTTTTTAAAATTGAAATGCATAACAACAACCATGAAATTTCCATTCCCAGTATGAAATTCCATCCATGAAATGAAATATTAATTATCTTTTAGATGATGGTATCTATATCTAAGGTCAATATTTGAAAAATACTTAGCACCCTATATCTAATCAAATACATTAGCTACATGAGGAAATATCTACTTTTTCTACACAATAATGTTATTGGGTATTATATAATCAATTAAAAGCCTCATAGAAATATATATATTTTTAATAATGAAAATTATAAAACATGTAGGTTATGTTATTTGGATGATTAAACCCTTATTAGGAAGTCTTGTAACTATTTCTTAAACTTTAACAATTCTATTAATGGAATTATATATGGGGGTTCCAAAATTTTATCAAAATTAGGAACAATGTGAACTAGTAAATAAAACCCCTTTATTGGGGTTAAAAATATAAAAACATTAGGAAATACTTTCCTCTATTAATTTACCAGTTGAACACCACTAATTTGAATAGTTATCATATTTTTAATGATATGTAAAAGAATCATTTCACTCATAATGTTATTTATTTTCCCAGGTTCTTAATATATTATCAAAGGTAAGAACTCATTCATATATAAAATGATATTATTTATGTAGTTATTACTTTTATATTACTCCATTTACTTATTTTCAATGAAAAGTTCATAATTGCTATGAAATACTAATGTATCAAAATTAAAAATAATTTTTAAGAATTTTTTTTATAAATCCACATTCAAGTCCTTTTATTATTTTAATTATAACTCTCACACTATTTATCTATATTGTGTGATTTTTATTTTTTAGGGTTCCTATTTAAATTTCCTACATATCATTAAATAGGATCTTGGTCCAATCCATCTATTTTAATTGTCATATGGTCTATAGAAGAGGGCCCATAGAATCTGTCAAAGAAACTGGACCAGCCACATCGATAGAATTTATCAGCTCAAACAGAAGATTGAATTTTATGAAACTACTGAATTTATTCACAAATATCTAAAAGAATCGTGGATAAAAATATTAAGGCCCAACTACGCCGAAAATAGTTCTAACTGATGCTTTGACGTCCATAATACCATTCTACAATGAAATTAAAAATATCCCACCATTCCTAACTTTATCCCAATACAATCTTCCAATTGAGCTAATAATTTTTATTGTTAAAAAAACAATATAGAAAGATTAGTTTTTTGAATAAATGATTCGTATTTGAGGTCATAATCCTCGCCTAAAATGCATTCACATTTAGACCAAGGAAAAACTAGATAGGAAAATGGACATAATATCATTATTTAAAAAATAGTCATTCCTTTGGCTAACAAAGTCCAATGGCCATAAATGTTTTTGGGATAATAGTAAACATCAACATATAAAACTTTTAATAAGAATACATCTCCTGATTCTACTGTTAGAATTCTCAAATTGGTGATCTATCTTTAGGGGCATATTTAGAGTGAAAATAGTCCACTACCTTGGGATATAAATACGTACCCCTCTTGTCCTTGAAAAGGGTTTAATTTTTTGGGAATAGATGGATATATTATAACGACCAAGTATCTTATAGATTCTTAGAAGGATCTTATTAAAACAATTTTATAGTTGATTGACCTTTCCTTCATGTACTCTTTTGATTTCCTATTGCGTTCTTCTTCATTTATTATCTCATAAGTGTTTGTATTGTAATTTTGTTTTAATGCATGTTTATTCTTAATTACAACTTATCCTCTTCCACCCTCTATTGAGTAATTTTAATGTTTTTAAATTTTTATATATAATTTTTTAAATCATTCTTTTATTTCACTTTCTCATTATATAAAATGTTTGTGTTTAATTCTCTTTACCGTTTGTGGGTCTGTTGAATGCCCAACTCTTATCTTGTCCCTTTATTTTTTATATCTTTTTAACATAGGACCATAAAAATTCCAACCAGATAATTAACCACCAAAATGTATGAGTAAACCTACCATTTCGGTGAGTCATAATTTGGGGATTTTAAGTTATTTAGATCATTTTCTCACCGGGTAATCTTAAAGTTAACATTATTTATGTTAAACATAAAATTTCATGAATTAATGAAATGTTTTTTTTTAAATTTTGTGATTCCACAGATTATTGGAAACATAAATACACAACCATAAGAAATATTTAATTGATAATAGAACCATATTTATGTTATCTCTTCGATGAAAGCGTCAAAACATGGGAATTATGATCCAAATCAGCTTGTGAAGTGACAGTTAATTTAATGTAATAAAAATCAAATATCTAGGATATCATAATACTAAATCCTCAATAATTAACTCACCCCAATAATTATCAAATTTTTAAATTAAACACCATACATCAATCAATTTAATTATGTTCTGCATACAAATCCACCACCCCAAATAAAAAGACAAACAAAATAGAAACAATCGAACCTAAAATTTGTATCATCTCTGAGGATTCAACCTGAGTGCCTCTATACACATTAGCAAAGCACTATACCATTGAATAGTCAATAGGATAAAATCGATAGTGCTTCTAAAGGCCTGATTTTCAGTGTTGGTGCCACTTATTACTGGTGGGTTTTAATTTTTAGAAAAAATAAATAAAAAAATATCTGAAGAATGAAAATGGAAAACCCATATCCTCATAAAAATAATAATCTAAAAAACCAAAATGACAAAAATGTTGCATTTGTAAGGACTCGGCCCTTGTTTCCTATAGATGATTCCTTATTACATTAGATTTGAATATAAACAAGGAATAAAAATCTTAACAGAATGCATATTTTAGTATATTTGGAAACCAGATAAATAAATAAGTTCAAAATTTCCTCAGGAAATGAAAAAAAACCCTAAATTATTTCATTTGGAACATCCAATACTCCTGGAATATGCTTAACGACACTCATAACTTACTTCTTCATATCTTGGGAAATGAAAAATAAGAATGGGGTGAGCTCAAATGATCAGTAATAGTAGGAAACATAGTGGAAGATAAAATAAATATAAATATTAGGTACGGGAAAAAATAAAACACATGCCTTTACAAATAATAAATTTTAACACATTTTGGTACGGATATGAGATGGGTAAATAATTCCATAAAAAAATAATCATGGTTATTTTACGAGTCATATAACCACATGAAATTTCAATTACTATATTCATAATGATATATTTTCATATTCCAAAAATTTTAAAACATTTTGTCAAGGCCTTGCCCAAGATGTCTAAAAATGATTAAGGCCTCAACCAAAACCATATATCAAATTGGGAAAGGCCTTGACCAATTCTACATATATTTGTCTGAGGAGACCTACCGATGCACCAAGGGGCTATAGAGGGCCCCAAACAACAATTAATAAGTCCAATTAATTATTTATAAGAAGTGGGTGAACATAAAAAACATACACACTCATATTGAAACAAATATATGATATGTAATGAACTTTTCCCAATCATTAATCCTAAACACAACAATTCAGAGTAATATGGTGAATGGTTTCAAGATAAAATATCCATAATCAAACTAATAATAAACCATTCAATAAAACATGGTGTATGATAAATTAAGAGATAAACCATAATGAGTAACATGATTCAACAAAGGACATGGGCGTTGATAAATATACTTTAAAATTATACCATTGAAAAATCCTTGAGTAAATAATCCCTAAACATTCCAAAGTGTCCCATACCACCTTGAAAATATCAAATCATAATCCCATAGAATATCATGAGAATATGGGTACTCTTGATATGATATAACAAAGGGTAATAAATATATCAAAATATATAAATAAGTGGTGAACAAGTCATATGTCTCATAAAAGATAACATGATATGAGAAAAATAATTTTTACTTTCAAAGGAAGAGTTATTTTGTAAAATCATTTATATTTTCAATGAAATCAAATTTTACGAATTAATTTCCAATAAAATAAAATACTATGGCATTTAAATTATATTTTAGGAATAAATGATTTCCCTCTAATATGGAATCATGTAAAAAGGAGTTCTTAAGATTCATTAAAAAACATTTTAGATAAAATTAATGAATGTTTTAAAGAGAATTTTAATGTTGAAAGGAACATTTGTAATCGTAAATCTAGAAATGATCCAAGATCATTTATCATGATAAAATTAGTTTTTTTTCTCTAAAAATAATGGTGGATTAAAACTGATTCTTGTTTACATATGAAAACGTGTAATAATTAGAAAATATTCCTTGAATCAGGTTGGTTTATCAGGATAAAAATGTTGAATGATCCTCTTAAAAATGTATATACCCATAAAATAAACAAGGATCCATGATGGTAAACATATATAGGATATTCCCTTAGAATTTATGAGGAGTAAAATCTAATATATGATAATTTCATTGAAGTAATTAGACAATAAATGTTACCTGAATGAAAATGAAGGATTGGGTAGAAAACACCTTACAACTTTGTAATCAATTGATTGGTATGCCCCAAAATTAATAATATTAAAATGATACATTGAATACCATGAAAATAAATATATTAATTATATATTACATTAATGGTCAGTATACATACACCATCCACAAGTATTAGTAGTGAATATGGAAAATCTCACAAAAAATGGATGTGAGATGAAAAAACCCCTTACCTTAAGTCTGAATGTGTTCTTCTCTTGAACTTAAGGTCATAGAATATGAAATTTTACTAATTTATGACTTATTTCAGAAAAGATTAGGAATGTATTTGGTTTATCAGAATTCTGTTTAGTTCATTTACTCCATTATTGATTAGTTATTATATTGATTTTCATCGTTCCAGAGTGTTCGTTTTCTTTATTTTCATAATCGGTTCCCTTGTTCATAAGTAATAGAGTTCATGTGGAATGGATGTAAATCAAGAGAATTAAAATTACATACGATTCATTAACCTCCATAAGTGTTAATGGACATTTCTATCATTTTGATACATGAAAAAAGGATGAATCATTAGTTGAAATATTAATGACATTCACTTAGTGTATTTTAGCGGTATTTTGATAATTAGAAACTATTTTGGTCATACGATTTACTAATATGTATGTATACTGGTTCCTGAATATTAATTAGGTTATACTACATATATTATTCTCTATTTAATCCAAAAAAATGGTTTCAAGACCAGAAATGAAGGAAAAATTGAAGAAGAAATCATTGTTATCCATGAAGGTTAAAAATCTTAACCCATAGACATAGATTTCATTTATAAAGTAAAAGATAGTGATAAAGTAAAGATATTGATGATGGTTGTTCAATTAATATGATATAATTCTAGTATATAGATGATACTATATCTATCAGGGTCATTTTGACAGAGGAGGTTAGTAGAGGATAACAAAATAAGATAAATTGAAATGAAAATAAATGAAAAAGAAAGGTGATTTACCTCGTAAAATAACCTCTTTGAGAATCTCCTTAAGGGTAGGGATTTTGGAATTTTGGAAAGGCAGAGAGCTTCTTGGATGAAAGGAGTGAATAAGTAAGGTTATCTGGGTAGACCGTTGAAGATTATCAATGATTAGAGGTGTGAAGAGAAGAGAGAGTGTGTTTGTGTGTGTGTGTGTGGGGGGGGGTATTGTGGAGGAGGGGAGGGTTTTCAAAGTTTTTAATCATTACTTTATTATTTTCCCTCAAGACAAGGAATAATGATGATTAAATAACCAATAATAATAATAAATGCATGCCATTTCAAACCAAGTGTTCTTACATCACTTATAATGTCATAAATAGTATATTTAACTAATAATTTGTATATACGACATTTTACCATAGTTCCCTATTCATAAAAAATTTGAGTATTTCAGAAAAATACCAAAAAAATCACCATAACCATTTTTTGACGTATATAATCCAAAAATGAATTCCAATTTTCAAAAATAATTTTCTAAATATTATTATTATAATATTTAATTTAAATCACAATTTACTCAAAAAATAGTTTGAAAACATTTATTTACTTGTTCCAAAACATAGGTATATCTTACATACACTTGAATATTATTTATATACTATCATATTCAAGGTTACTATTCATTAGGTTTTTGTCAATATTCATAAGGGTGTGTTACAATTTATAAGGGTTGGTTATTTTTCACCAAAAATTCAGTTTTTCTTAACGAACTCTAAATGACTTAATGATTACAACCTTGTGAGTCAGATTTTTTAAATTCAAGTCACAGAGGTGGAAAGATTATTTTTAAGTAACTAGGATATAACAATGTGGTGTTTCTAGACACTCAGTATTTCATGCATTCTATAATAAATTTATTTTTAAATTCTTAGGGTGTTACATTATCCACTCCTAGTAAAAAATTCATCCTCGAAATTTAAAATTGAACATCGAATGTTAGTGGTTGATTATTGAAAATTAACTTTTAGGAATACCAAATCAAGAATATAGTTAAAATATTCTATTAATAAGTGGAAATGGAAAACCATCAGTTACTTCAAAACAACACATTCTAATTGGAAAAATGGTCATGGAAGATTAACCAAACCATCATGCAGTGACATTAAACTCTAAAACCCATACAATGATCAACTTAAACCATTTTGTAAATGGTTAAAAATTCAAAAATACAATGATTCAACACATTATAATGATTGCCTCTAAATTTACAACATGAACTTATCATTAACCCTTAATCAACAAGAAGATGCTCTAAAATTCACATTCTAAACATGTGAATAACTTCATCATGAATCCACTTTAAATATGGTAATAACTTTAATTACCTTAAAACCATATTTGAAGTATGCATTTCTATGTATTCCTCAAGTAAGATACATGTTATTGGATATATTCATTAAATCCAAAAAGTGTAGTAAAATCCATCAATGATAGCATAGACCACTTCTTGACAAGTTGATAATCAGTTCCAAGGTATTCAGTACTTATCTGAATCAATCATTTCATCATCATTACCTTAACATGAGATATATATTAAGGGGTGTTTTCCCTCCATCATGTTTTTTATTAAAGGCTTAAATTTCTACTAAATCACTTTCCCATTGTACCATATAACCTCAAATACATAATGAAATAATATTTTAGTACAATATTTATATATCTCATAATTATTACAACACGTACATTACTGAAACAATATTCAAATGTCATAATTATTGACTAGTAATATTAATCATTTTACTTCATCTGTGGCATCATGAAAACATTATCATTATTCAAAATCATTATTTGTGGTATATTAATTTGATTATTGGGACATTAATTTGCATTGTGTCACATCTCATTGTAGTTGAATCATTGAATATAGGTTTGTCTTGCAATTATGAGAGTTGTGTCCTTTTTCTCCACACTTTAAAAAACCCATTTTCCTCTCAAGCATATAAAAAGGTGTTTCATTCAACAATTACCACATGTGAAAAAATAAATCACTCTATATTTCCCTTTATCCATGTTTTTACCTACCACCCTGTTTTTATTTTTCATCCATTCAAATCTATAGGACTTAGATATGTCTTTATATACCTTTTCACTACATGATACTATTTCCTCATATGATTTGGATACTTTGAAAAGAATCTTCATTTTAAATGATGGATTAAGACCATCGGAGATATGATCCTTATTAATCTTCACATCTCATGGATTAGTGAAGTTATAAATTATTATATTAGTCCCATTTATAATCAATTCCATATTATATATTAGCTTGTAACATTATGAAATGTCTATGACTCTAAACATGGTATAGCACATAGTATAAATTTATGGACATTAAGTACTAGAACCATATATTTGGTTACTTTGGGGGCATAAATCCTTCATAATTATGGGTAAATAAAATGTGCATTATCTTACACATATCCCCAGGGGGTTTCAAAACCAAGAGTGTAAAAATGCCCATTTTTGTGTACCAGGATATCCCAGGTCAAGCCCAAAATTCCTTGTCAGAGTTTTCACTCCAAGGTACATGTATCCCCAAGCCACCTCAACCTATTTGTATCTGGGCCTAAATGTATTTTCTAGAAATATCTTCATAATATATTCCTTACAAATATTCCAGGATGTTCTTGTATGTTTTTTCTATAATACTACCTTAGGTATTTGTTCCCTAATTTACATTTTCTAATATAGTTTCTATGTTTTTTACAAAACATCATTCGATACCATCTATAAGGACCCAACAGTAGTTGCCCAAATCTAGTGCCTTATTAAATTACATTGGCATATAAAAAAGGAATACACATCCCAAAGGATCAAACATTTTTGTATATTGGGAATCAAGATACATAAATAATTTCAAAATTACATCATGAAATGAAAAACAACACAAAATTATTCCATTAGGAACATCCAAGACTCAAAGATTATGCTTGCATGTCACTCATAAATTACTTCTTCATATCCTAGGAAAATGAAACATAAGAAATGGGTGAGCTAAAATACTCAGTATGAGTAAGAAATATAGTTTAAGATAACATAAACATAAACATTTGGATTGGTGAATAAATGAAAACAAATTCCTTTAAATATAATAAATTTGAACACATTATGGCACAAATATGAGTTGAGTAAATAATGACATAATATGAAATAATAATAGGTATTCTACTAGTCAAATAACCACAATTTCAATTACAAGCTTCATAATGAGGGAAGTGCATATGCTGGACATTCTTAAACATTTTTTGAAGACCTCGACCAAGATGTCTAAAAATGATTAAGGCCTCGGTGAAAACCATATATCAAATTGGGAAAGGCCTTGTCCAATTCCACGTCTATTTGTCTCATGAGAACCACCAATACACCGAGGGGCTATAGATGACAACACCTGATAATTACTAAGTCCAATTAATACCTAATATGAATGGGGTGAAAATAAACAACATACACATTTATATTGAATGTAACATATGAAATGTAAAGAACTTTCCCCAATAATTATTCCTAAACTCAACCATTCAGAGTAATATGCTTATTGGTTTCATGATATCACATCTATAATCAAACTAATCATTAACCACTAAATAAAACATGGTGGATGATAAAATTGGAGATAAAACTCAATGAGTAACAAGATTAAACAAAGTACACTGACATAGATGAAGATATTTTTCAATGATACCCTTGAAGAATCCTTGAGGAAATAATCCTTAATCTTTCAAAAGTGTCACATACCACCTTTACTCATTCAAATATTAATCTATTAGTATATTATGAGAATATGGATACTCTTGATATTATATACCAAAGGGCAGTAAGTACACCTCAGGATATAAATAAGTGGCGAACAAGGCATATATCTAATAAAAGATAATGTGAGGTGGTAAAAATCCTTTTTTTACTTTTGAATGAAGAGTTCTTTTGGAAAACCCTTTATAGTTTCCATGAAATCATATTGTAAGAATGAATATACAATAAAATAAAATAATAGTACATTTAAATTATATTTTAGTAGTAAATTATGTCCCACTGAAGTGAAATCACGTAAAAAGAGTACATAAGATTCTTTAGAAATAAAACATTTTACAGTAATTTAACGAAAGTATTGAATGGAATTTTAAAGCAGAAAAAGAAATTTACTCTCATATATAAAGAAATGATACAAGATGATTTTTCTTGATAAAATTAGTGTTTTTATAAAAAATGATGGTGTCTTAAAATATATTCTGGTGTACACTTGAGAACGTGTTGGAATTTGAAAATATCCATTGAATCGGGTTTGTTTATCGGGATAAGAAAAATGAATGATCCTTAAAAAACATGTAGATCCCTGTAAAATAAATAATTATTATGGATGATAAAAATATATAGGAAATTAACACAAAATTTATGATGTGTAAATAATAATAAATAAAAATTTCATTGAGGTGATTAGACAATAAAAGTAACCTGAATGAAAATGGAGGTTCCGGTAGAAAAACCCTTAAAACTTTGTAATCAATCGATTTATATGCCCAAAAATTATTAATATTGAAATGATAATTTTAATAAAATTAAAATAAAGGTATTAATTTTATCTTACATCACTGTTTAGTATACATACAGCATACACAAGTATTAGTAGTTAATACGGAAAATCTCACAAAAAATTGAAGTGAGATGAAGAAACCCCTTACCTTAGGTCTGAATGTGTTCCAATCATGACCATAAGGTCATGGAAAATGAAATTAGAATTATTATTAACTTATTTAATAACATTTTAGTCATTTATTTAGTTATAATAATTCTTTTTAGTTCATTTATTCCCCTATTAATAAGTTATTATATTGAATTTTGTTGTTCTGGAGTTCTCATTTTCTTTATTTTCATAATCGGTTCTCTTATTCATAAGTAATGGAGTTCATGTGGAATGGATGTAAATCTCCAGAATTAAAATTAAATGTTATTTATGTACATAAAAAAGTGTTAATGGTCATTTATATAATTTTTTTACAAGTAAGGATGATGAATTACTAGATAAAATATTAATGACATTCACTTATATTATTTTTGCGGTATTTTGATATTTAGGAACTAGTTTGGTCATACAATTTAATAATATGTACATATTCTAGTTATCTAATATTAATTAGGTTATAATAATTATATTATGTCTGGTTCAACCATAAAAATGGTTTCATGACCATTAATTAAGGAGAAATTGATGAACTATACTTCGTTATTCATGACGGTTTAAATTGGAACATCATGGATGTTGATTTTGTTTATAAAATATAAGAGAGAGATGGTAAGGATGTTGATGATGATTATTAAATTAAAATGATATAATTTTAGTATATATATGATAATGGATTTATAATAGTCATTTGGATATAGTATGTGAGGAGAGGATAAAAAATATAAATTGAAATGAAAATAAATGAAAAAGAATGGTGCTTTACCACTAAAAATAACCTCTTTGAGAATATATTTAAGTTACGGGATTTTGGACTTTTGGAAATACCAAGAGCTTCATGGATTTGGAGAGTGAATAAGGAATGGTATTTGGGAAGATATTTTTTGAGCTTCAAGGCATAGAAGAGTGAAGAGAAGTAGGAGTGAGGGGGGGGGGGTATAGTGGAGGAGGGGAGGGTTTTCATAATTTTTTAATCATTAGTTTATTAATTTCTATAATGACCAGAAATAGTGACGATTATATGACCATGAATAGTAATAAATTCATGTAAGTTTGGACCAAGTGGGTTTACATAACTTATGATGTCATAAATAGTGTATTTAACAGATAATTTGTATATACGCTATTTTTCCGTATTTCACTATTCATCAAAAATTCGAGTATTTCAGCAAAATAACAAAAAATTACACTAACCATTTTTTGACGTATAGAATGAAAAAATGAATTCCATTTTTCAAAAATGTTTTTCTAAATATGATTAGTTTTATATTTAATTAAAATAAAAATTTCTTCTAAAAAATAGTTTAAAACATTAATTTAATTATTCCATAACATAGGTATATCATACCTCCACTTAAATATTATTTATATAATATCATTGGTATGGTTTCTATTCATTAGGTTATATCACTATTCATAAAGGTATGTTATTATTCATAAGGGTAGGTTATTATTCCATAGAAATTAAGTTTTTGTAATCGTACTCCAACTAACATAATGATCACAATTATGTGTGCCTTATTTTTTAAATTCAATTCAAAAAGGTGGAAAAATTATGTTTTCATGACTAGGTTATAATAGAGTGGTGTTTTTAGAGACACAATGTTTCATTCATTCTATAATAAACATATTTGAAAATTATTGGGGTGTTACAGCCTTTCTCATCCTACCAAGAATTCTCTGAATACCCTATAGCCTCCCTAAGAATCCATTATATTGGTTTGACATATAATTCGAGTGAAATCTTGTCCAACATAAGAGGAATATTAGGGATAGTGAAATTAATCAAAACCAATTTATTACCCATACAATTGTTCTCGATATGACCAATACAAGGAACTAAACAAAAAATATCTCACTTACCCTAATATAAATTACCAACCCCTTGGTATTCAATATCCAAATATTGGGGATGATTAAGAACTAAAATTGGATTTGATTCATCTTATACCTCATTTCCAGGGGTTAGATTGTGAGAATACACATCTTCACCTAAAATAGTTCCAAGTGATGTGCTCTATTATCAATCCTCAATGTGTTTCTAAGGAAAAAATCAAACTTCCAGAATTTCCTATCTCCCTAACTAACTCTGCTATGTCATGGATCTATTACCTCTATCCTGGTTCCATTACTACAAGGAATGACATCAAGTGACACTTCTTAGATAAATTCTTTTATTTTTCATTTACTACTTCTATCTGAATGGAAATAAGTTTTATCCATAAATTACCTAATGAATCACTCTATGATAATTAAGAGAGGTTCAAAAATATTTTGTAAACATTCCCACATCACTATATCCTGGAACAACTATTAATACTATACTTCTATGAGTTTTTTGAGATGTAGAGAGAACTCTCATTGATGCCAGAAGTGGCAATGCTCTTATGGACAAAACATCTGGTGCTACACAAGTTATCATAATAAACATGGATCCAAATAGAGGAAATTACATAATTGATCACATGCTCAAGTAAAACAAGTACAAGAGAATCAATCAATAGATCAGAACAAGATTATTAAGTGGATAAGTAGACTAAAATTTCTTATAAAATAACTAGAAGTTGCTGCCAAATCCCCAATCTAATCTTGTCTATAATCTATGTTCCCTACACCTATAAAAAATTGAGGAATCTACAGCTCACCATCTCATCCAACCGACACTTTTCCATAGCTTAAACATGATCCATATAATTATTCTAGTATAATGGAGAACAATGAATCATATGTTTAAAAAAACATCATCCCTCAATAATCAGTTTAGTTCATTAAAAACTCTAACCAACCCCACTTTAGGCCCTTCTCTTCTCCTTATAACTTAGGCTCAAGGTATGGTAATTCTGTTTCTCATCCCCCTCGATTACCTACTCCAAATCCAAACCAATTATAATATCATAAATGTGGTTGTAATAACCAACAACCTCATCCTTTTTTTCCTCAACCTCAATAGAAAAATCTTCCCCTTGTTCCTTATGGATTCCATTATCCGATTGAGCCTTCCCAATTCCCAACCCAATACAAGAACATTCCCAAGAACTCAAGTCAATGTTACCCAAATGTAGGACATTCCACTTATTCTAAGAAGCCATGGTAAAGTTATGTTGAGGATATTTACTCCTTCACCCATTATATCCTTAAAAACTCTGAGTCTCAAATAGGCCAACATGCATCCCACCTAACTCCGAAACAATAATCCAATTAATTCAAACTCCCAGGTCAACTATTTTCCTCCCCCAAGCGTAATGTAATTGTAATTTCACTTTGATATGAAAGAAAATTTCCATTCCCAATGACGAATCATAAAATAAACCTTTGAATTTTGCGATTTAAAAGGAAAAGAACCAATATCGAGAAAAATAAAATGATGCTACCACCTCATCTCATTCCATTCCTCTAAACAACCCAAATCCTTTTCCTCAAGATGTATCTAATCCAAGGAAATCATTTGATCCCATTCCTAAAATGCATGACATGTTTAGACATGTTTAAATCCATATTACCCTCTTAGATACCATCAAAAAAATCTCCATGTATGTAATGATTCTTATGTAATTTTTCACCCATAAGAGAAATCTTATGACCATCAAGAATGTTTCAACCCAGTAGTCTATACCCATGAAGTGAAATAATATTGGAACCAAAACGGTTCCATGCCAAATAGGGTGTTACAAATTTTATCATGCACTCATTGACCTATGAGCCTTAATAAATGTCATTACCAAATCTGTCTACTCCCACATTAGTCAAGGTCCCTTAAACCCAATGGGTGTTTTCATTTAGTTATCCAAACAAAGCACAACCAGTCCTATGAAAAAAATAAAGGATTTCCTTTTCTGAGCTAATATACATATCTTCTCAACTGATTTCTATTTCCTTGACATGGATGGTGAGATGACCTATTTTCGATCTCCACTAATTCTTGGAAGACCATACCTCATGATGACTAGAACTAAGATTTATGTCAATGTGAGCATCTTATCCATGGATTCTGGTGACCAACTGGTCAATTTAAAAACATTCAATCCATCATATACCCATCATAGGATCACTATGAATTCTCAATCCATACTCATAGGACAATTTTGAGATTCAATTTACGCTCATTCCATCATGTTCATAGTGTTCTAATGAGATAGAATATAGTAAAATTTTCATGATGATTACCCAATTCATAAATGTTTTTGTTAATGTTGACCATTAATTCATAGAATCCATCAATCTAGAGGATCATGAAAACTCAATTGAATACCATATCAACATTTATCTTTATTGTTCCACCTTGGATTGTATGAAGTAGAGTGAATCAAAATGAATTTAAATCCATTCTTTTGATCCTATGTTTTCTAGCTCACAAATAAAGGATAAAAATAATCTGATCCCCCTTATCGAAAAACTAAAATATGAATTTGTTTTCCATTATCATCCTTATCCTATCATTGTCTCTACTTTAATTTCTAAAATAGAGGAGTAAAAACATCTTAACGTGTTAGAGGAAAAAAAGACCCTAGGTTATGACCTAGATGAAATACTAGGGATCAAACCTGCCCTTTTCTTGTATCACATCCATCTTGAAGATTCATCCAAGCCAATCAGACAACCATAAAGAGGATTTAATCCACTCTTACATGAGGTAGTTAGGGATGATATCACCAAGATTATTAAATATGGTAGTATCTACCTAATTTCCTATAGTTAATTGGTTTGCCTTATTAAAGTGGTTTCTATGAAGGGTGGGATAAATGTTGTCCCAAATGAACCTAGAGAGGTGGTCACAACTCAAGTAAAAAAATATCATGCAGGCATCGATTATTGGAAATTGAATACTGAAACACAAAAATATCACTACCATATTCCTTTTCTTGATAAAATTCATGAATGATTCGATGGAAAATAATGTTATTGCATTAATTAAAGATACACCAGTTACTTTAAAATCCCAATTGAAACTTATTACTAAGAAATGACTACATTCACTTGAACCTTTGGAACATATGCATATAGGAGAATGAATTTGGGCGTTTTCAATGCTCCTACAACATTCTAGAGGTATATAATGAGTAATATTTCTGAATTCATTGATCATTAAATAGAGATATTCATGGATGAAATTATCATTTATGGTGAATCATATTAATACATATTTCATTCATTGTCTCTATTCATAAAAAAGAGTATCAAATGTGACCTTGTGTTGAATTATGAAAATAATCACAGCAATGTTAATAATGGGATTATTCTACAGAACATAATTTCACAAAAGGGTATTAAAGTTGATTTTTCCAATATTTATGTTATCTAATCACTTCTGTAACCCACATAAGTTCGTCACATCCATTCATTCCTTGGTCCTGATAGTTTCACTCAAGGATTCAATGATAAATTCAGTATGATTTCCCTCCAAATCAATCTAATACTACAAAATTATGTTAAATTCCATTTTAATGAGTCTTATAAGAGGTACTTCATTGAACTCAAAGTTGTTATTACATATTATCCAATAATCGAACCCCAAGATTGGTCCTTACACATTGATTTCATGTGTGAGTCTTCTGATAGGTCTATAGGGGTCGTTCTTAGTCAAAAAAGAGAAAATATTACTCATGTCATCTATTATACCTCAAAAATATTAGCTGACACACAATCTCAATACACTTAGATTGAAAAGGAAAATTTATTTGTGGGTTTATCCATGGATAAAATCTATCCCCATATCATAGGTTCCAAAATAAATATATTTACAGTCCATTTATCTTTAATGTTATATTCAAGAAAAATGATACTAAATTGAGGTTAATAAGATTGATATTAATGCTATGGGAGTTTTTCATTATGATTAATGATATTACTGGAATGGAAAACATGGTGTTTTACCACCTGAGTAGAATTTATAATTCTTTTCAGTTTTATATAAATGATCGTGAATTTCCAACTAAAAACCTCTCATCTCTCACTCTAAAGTTACAATGGCATTCCCTAATTACAAATTAGTGGGTAGATGGTGTTTTAAAAAAATATTATCAAAATAACAATAACTGAATCTAAAAAGTGATTAAAAATTATATTTTTGGGAAGATAATAAACATTGAAAAATTGGGTCTTACATGGTAATTAAGAGATGTGTTGATGAATATAACCATTCATCCACCGTATAATTATACCACTCAATGTCTAGAGGTTGATACTCTGGACCACAAAAGACCTCTCGAATGGTTCTAGACTCTATATTCTTCTACACTTCACTATTCAAGGACTCACATGAGTTCTTTCAATCTTGTCCCACTTTCAAAAATATTGGAACACATTCTAAAGGAAATTAAATTCCCCAAAATCCTTTAATCTTTTGTGATATATTCAATGTTTTGGGTATCAATTACATGGGTAAATTTCACCCTTACAATGGATTCTCATACATTATTCTTGTGGTAGATCATGTTTCTATGTGGGTTGAGTCCAAAACCACTAGTGAATGCTATGCACATACTATTAGTGAGTTCATAAAAACCCATATTTTTCATCGGTTTGGAACACCACATGCCTTGATTAATATCTTAGGAAATAATTTCTATAATTAGACCATGTGATGTGTTTTGAAAAATAATGTGGTTTTACATAAAACATCAACTTCTTATCACCCCCAAACAAATGGAATGGCTGAACATTCAAATAGAGAAGTGAAAAGTGTTCTGGAGATAATTGTGAGGACCCCTAGAAGAGACTATCTGAAAAGTCTTAGTGAAGAAATTTGGGATAATATAACATCTTATAAAACACCTTTTGGGATGTATCCATTTAGTCTAGTTTTTTATAAAGCATTTCATTTACCAGTTGAAATCTAACACAATTCATTTTGGGTTGTCAAAACATTTAATTCTGATCACAAAAAATCTGGGAAAGAGATATTTTTTTAGTTGAATTAACTGGCGGATCTTATTTAAGATTCTATTGATAATTCCAATATATAATGTGAAAATTAAAAGGAAATCCATCATAAAAACATCCTTTGAAATGTATTCTATGAAGCTGAAAATGTAATTCTCTTCAACTGTTGATTTCAGATTCACCTAGGTAAGCTTAATTCTCATTGAAAATTTCCTTTCATTAATATTAATATTTACCCATTTAGTGCATTCAAAGTCGAAGACCCCTCTTTATAAAAGACATTCATAGTTAATGGTCATCAATTAAAGCATCACCATGATACGATACACATCTCATGAACCACATCGACTTCTACCAGATCCCCAACTACTATAATAGACCCACCACTAGATGGAGATTACAACACCTAAAATCCATCCCAGGGGGAACCTATTTCCCTTTAACTATCTATCTATCTCTTTCTCACTATCTTAATCTCTCAATATTTCACTCTCTTTACAACTTTATTTCTTGTACTTCATATCTTATTTACATTTTCTTACTAATTTCTTCATCAAAACTTATCCCCCTCTTTCTCTTGTGTGTGTGTGTATTTTAAAAACACTGTAAAATCTAAAACATAAATAAAATAATAAGATTCATAATTACTAACAATTAAATTTCGAAAAAAATTTAAAACCATTTTGGGAGTCCAAAGACTAGTTTTTATCTCAAACATTTCATAATTTCATCATAAATATCAATAAATAATGTTGTGTCAATAACAACAAATTTTGAATGCTCAAATTTTGATTTGGAAAATTATTATTCCTCAACCGTGATGAAAAAAATTAGATTTCAGGAAAATACCACCTATGTCCATTTTTTCAAACAATTTTTTTCACCCCTTATTATGATTCTTGAGTTTTTAGACAATTGAGCATAATTTCCTACTTTATTGTAAATTAATATGATAGAGTCATTCTCTGCAACTCATGAGAATCACAATATCCAAATGGTATTACATTATCCTTACATAGATCCTCCTTTTAAAATCCCGTTATAACCATTAAAATCCCTTTTTAGAACACTAAAATCCCATAACCGTATCCCACCCAACATCTACCTTGATTTACATCCCATAATATATTGAAATTTAAGTGTGGGTGGAGTGGATTTTATTTTGGGTGTTTTTTTCTTGATTTTCATCACGTAAATAAATACATAAAGGAAATCATATGTCTAAGTGTGGGAGAGATTTTTTAATTCCGTGAGAATTGGGAGTGTATCAAAATTTAAGAAATTTTTTATAGGTTATTATAAGGGGATAAAAAAAGTGAAAAAAGCAAAAAACAGAAAATAAAAACAAAAAACATAAAATGAAAAAAGATGGGTTTGGTCTTTGTTTGGTCCAAAATCACACACCCTCAACCCTTGATCTTATTATAAATATTAATATTAGTTTTCTAAGGATATCAAACATGGGATGGGAGATGAGTGTGAGATTTTTACAAGGTTCAGCTTTCGAAAAAATGCAAAAAAGAAGAAGGAAAAAAAGAACACTTGCATCATCTTTTATTTTTTCATTGGGAAATGCTTTTTGTTTTGTAAAAATTTATACTTTTCAATTCACTCATATGTATTTATTGAAATATAATAACCTTTTAAATATGGGTTTCCATAACCATCTAATTAATTTTTTTTTTAAAAAATCCTTTCTTTTTCCATGTAGGTTTTTTACCCATATTTTCCTATCCTTTGGACATTATATCCTTACCTTACCATACCCATTGAAAACCCCAAAAATTCACCTCTTTATTCTTGTTCAAATTATTATTGGTAATATAAGACAATATCTATTTCAAACTCTATTATTTTAACTTTGGTTGGTTGATCAGTGAACCTTTAGGAAAATTTCTTTTTCATCTTGAGAGGAGTAAGTTATGAGTGATTAAATTTTTCATTTCTAATTTTGTGCATGAAAAATGAATTGTTTTTGGAAAATTATTTCTACAAGAATTTTTAGTGGAATTATTCATGTATAAGTGAATTTGTTTAGACCCCCTAATTTGTCAACACATAATTTTAATATTTGTTTGTGAGTGAAAAAGATTTAGTTATCTATTTATATTTGTTGTACAAGAGGAAATGAACATGAATAAATGTGGGGGAGTTTATGTTTTTCATTTATTAATCAATTTTTATTTACTAAATTTACTTATTCCTAATGGAAATTTGTTAATTGGTGTGAAATAATTATATTTTAATATTAAATATAATTTTTTAGAATTATTTTTATTATTCCAAATTCGAGTCAATTTACTATTTTAATTAAAAAACTCACCATATTTATCCGAATTGAGTTATTATATTTTATAATTTTTACTTATTAAATTTCTTATATATAATTTAACTATATCTTGGACCAATTAGGCCATTTCAAGGGTTATAAGGTCCACATAAGAAGTCCCACAGAATCTGTCAATAAAATAGGAACAACCATAATGATTGAATTTCTGGGATCAATCCAAAATCCAAAATTTTATTAAACTCCTGAATATATTATAAAATATCCATTAAAACTATGTATAATAATATTAAGTTCCAAATCCACCAAAAAGAATCCAACTGATGCTTTCAATTCCAAACCACCATTCTGTCTGGAAATTAAAAAAGGCCACTATTATTGACTTTTCTCCCAATTGATTTTCCAATTGTGTTGAGATTTTGTGGTATGAAATCCCTAATATAAGTGGAAGTGTTTTTAGAATAAATCACAATAATTTGAGGGCATTTTTTGGGAATAAATTTAATCACATTTAGACAAAGGAAAACCCCAAATTATAATTTCTAGAATACCAATGTACTATAATATAACCCTAATATTGGATAAAAAGTACAATGAAAACAAATGTTTCATTGTTGAAAGTCACAATAAACATAGAAAAAATTTTAGAAGATGATAAATCAATAGCTTACTATCTGAATAATAAATTTTTTGATTCATCTTGCGGGAAGGATTTGGAATGTAAACAGACCACCACCTTGGGCTATAAATACACACCCCTCTTCTCCTTGAAATGAGAAAGAATTTCAGATCATAAAATGCTATATTAGCCAAGAAAAAGATCTAAAAATTATTAGGATGTTCTTACAAATTCAAGATTGTACTTGACAGAAATTTCCTCCATGCTCTCTTTTGATTTACTTTTGTGTTCTTCTTCATTTGTAATCTCATATGTGGTTGTATTGTAATTGTGTTTTAATGAATTTTTCTTGGTCATTATATCCTATCCTCATCCACCCTATGTTGAGTAATAATAATTTTATTAAATGTTATTATTATTTTTTAAAATCATTACCTTCTTTATCTTTCTCATTAAATCATAAGTATATGTTTAATTGTATTCCCAATTTGGGTGTTTGTTTAGATCACTACTCTTATCACATCACATTATTTTTCTTATCTTTCTAAATTGTCACCATAAACATTTCACCCCAATTATTATCAACCAAAATGGTTAACTAAATCTACCATTTGGGTGAGTAATAATTTTGGGTTGTTAATTGATTGTGAGCTTTTACTTGATGAAAATTATTTAGGTTAACATTGTTCCTTTTAAAGATAAAACATCATGGATTAATGACATATTTTTTTTAACATATGAATTTCAGGGATTATTGTAAACATAAATAAATATCCATAAAAATATTTGACTTATATTAGAACCTTAGTTATATTATGGATTGGATTGAAGCCTCAACATTTGGTAATTCTAATCAAAATAATCTTGTGAATAGGATGTTAATTTAATTAAATATAAATAAAAGCATAAAGATATCATAAGAATAAATCCACAATAATAAACTTACCCAAATATTTAAAAAATTGTTAAAATTAAAATAATCCATCAATCAATTTAATTAAGCTCTACAAACAAACCTCCGCATTAAAAACACAAATAGAATAGAAGAAATCGAATCTAAAATTTGTGTCATTTCCATGAATATGACCCGAGTTCCACTATAAATATTAACAGAGCACCACACCATTGAATAGTCGATAGGTGAAAATTATTTTTGACTCAAAAAATCCAGAATCATTTTGAAAATTTAGTATAATTTTTTTATCTTTTATAATATATCATAGCATGATAAACTAGAATCCAATCAATACCAAGAATTTCATCAAACTCCACTATCGGTAAGGTAATGAGATTTATAGGAAGAACCATTCCATAAATGATAATAGGAACATTCCTATAAACATACATTTTTTAATAATTCTACTAGGTGGTTCGACCATAATTTATGTATTCTTTTATTAAGGTTTTATAAACATTTTACTAGAAAATTGAATGAAAATAAAATTATCATAGACATTTGATCAAATTTTTTTAGCATAATTAGAGTAGATAAGTAATGTACCAATCAGAACATCATTTAATAGTCCAATATTCACCAGGGTAGTTGAAAATGATTTTTTCACAACCTTCTACTCAATTTCATGATTATTTATATCTTTCAAGTATTTATTTCTAGACATATTAATATAATGACCCATCTTAATGAAATTTTAAAAAATATTAACAGATTATCATTATTCCTTTAACCATTACAATTATATTTTTTTTGTAGTCACAATTCAATTGTATAAATATACTACCATAATGATAATAACTTAATCTTGTCAAACAATTGGTAGAATATATTTTAACATATTTTGAATAGGTTATAGGATTAGATAAAAATTTCTTTAATGTCTACTTCTCCATTTCATTCCACCATCACTACTTCCAGCTTTTATTATCGTGACATACATAAGTGTCAGTAAACCCCATATAATCCTTCTCAGAATATCTAGCTACATCAATATTAAATTTAAATTAAATATAGAAAAAATATATTTATAAACATAATTTTATACTAGTGTAAAATCTATCAATCTTAATCGCATGGAACATGATCAAATGTGGTCAATAGCTATAAATTCTAGTGAAATGTTTTTCTTAAGATGAAACTGAGGTCATTTAGCATTAGTCTGATTCTGAAAATTTCCTTTCCTTTATATGTTTATGAGTTTTAGTGATATATTTCTAAATAAAGCTATCCTTAATATCAATATACTCAGTGGTATCAATTCCATTATTCTCTTTTTTATTCTTCATTAAAGACCACCA
Source organism: Viscum album (assembly GCA_963277665.1). Taxonomy (NCBI): domain Eukaryota; kingdom Viridiplantae; phylum Streptophyta; class Magnoliopsida; order Santalales; family Viscaceae; genus Viscum; species Viscum album. Next base: position 922,635,134 of record OY728159.1, read on the forward strand.
CTGATCAAATTCACCATTAAAATAGTAAATATAAAGTGTTACATTACAATGCATTGAGAATCACAAAAAATCAAATATATTTTCCATATAATTGATCTATTATTAGTCTTTCACTAGGTATGATGATCTACAAGATAATGGGGGGTTTTATTTCATTAATTTTCTCACTATAGACATGTTCCTGTATGAATAATTTAGTATCGAATTTTCATGGATTTCACCATTTGTATCAAGTATTAATTGAGTTAAAACCCCCCAAGATGATAACCTTTGGCTTTAAAAAATTATTTTTTCTATTTCAAAAGGACATTATCATTATGATGCATTCCTACCTCTGCCACCACAATTATTATGTGGAAAACCATTTTATATAGACATGGATTAGATGAAATAATACAGAAATACTCAAATCCTACCTCATTATAATTAAACTATAAATTTAAATTTCTTAAACACTAATTTTTACATTATTCTGTCCTCTAATGTTATCAAACCAATACTTTGATAGCAACTGTAACACCCTATGGATTAAATAACTTGTAATTATATGTATAAAATAAATTATTTCATATTATTACATTACCATGATATTTTATATTAATATTTTTTGATAATTTGTAAATCCATTTGAAAAAATGTGGAAAAAATTAGTATTTGAATGTTTTCCTAAAACTTTTACAGTGTTATTGGTGTTGATAAATTACTGTCTAATCAAATTATATTAAATTTATATTTATTATAACATATAATCATTTTAATTTTATATTTATTATTTTTTTTAAAATAAATATATTTTAAAAATGGAAATGGATAGTGTTTATAAAAAACATTAAAATGCTATTAATATTTTAATTTTTGTTAAATTTTATTTTCATAATATTTTTTAAATTTTTTGTTTAGTTTAATTAAACAATTGGTTCATATTTATTGATCCACTAGGATATCCCTGAACCATACTAATGGGATTCAAGGGTTTAACCAAGTGGGAATGAAAACCTTTGGTATCTCATATAGTGGATTAGGAGTGTTAGTCCATGTGAATGTCTAAAGTGATTAGGTTTGTATATAAGGCACACTGATTCACACATTATTTGGTCATAGAATGACCACAGAGCTATGACCCATGTGTGTGTGTGATGGGGTGTAGGTACTGAACCTTACTAAAATCTTAGAAATAACATCCCTTGAGTTGGTTGTTATACCATGGCTTTCTAGCATCACAAACCAGATGTGGGATGGAGAACAAACATCACTATTCATACATTGTTAAAAACAAAAATATTGATTAACCATTCGATTAATATAATATTTATCATTAAATATAATTGTAATATCATGTGCCTCATTTGTTTTTCTTATCCTCCATCTTCAAATTTTCCAATTGTCTTCTTCCTCGACTATCCTTGTCTATTTCCAGTTCATTAGAATTCATGGATAAACCTCCCACAAACTAAGCCTAGGGGGTCATGGCCATTAATATAATGATTTTTATAACAAGAAACCAACTTTATCTCTTATCACAAATTATTTTTATAAACAACAATCACTCGTCTTATTCTTCATATGCATCCTTCATACGTTTTGTTGTTAATATCGGTTCTTCTAGGGTATTAATATTTTTCAAACATGGTGTATCCTTAACTATCCCAGCTTTTCATTTTTTTCATCTACCATTCACCCGAAGGTAGATATTTTACCATCAGTAGATCTCATTTCAATAATATATCATGGTCCACCGGTAGATCCTTCATTATTATATCTTTACAACTGTTGACCATTGGTCTTGACCAACAGATTACATGCACTAAAAGAATAAACATCCACTAATATATTAAACCCTAATGGAAGATCATTCTATCCACTAGTACATGTATCTTAACTAGTTGTTCTAACCAATAGTGGGTCCTCCTTATTCATTCATGCCTTTCTTCATGCTCTTTGATAGTAAACCGAGTTTATCACCGGTAAATCTCTTTGCAATACTAGTTGATCTTATTTTCACCATAGCTTGGTAGCTTCTTCCTTCAACATTTGGTAAGATTTTATTAGCACAAACTAATCAATAAACATCAGCTATTCTTACCAAAAAATCACTATCTTATACCCCAACAATATATCACATCCACTGGTAGATCATTTTTCCACCGGTAGATTACATCCACCTGTACATCATTTTCTAACCAGTATATCTTTCAACCATTAGAGATCAATGATAGATCAATCTTCCCTGGTCCACCAATGGAAGACCAGTCCTTTATTGAACTACCATGGTAGGTCAATCTACCACCAGGTAATTTTGACCCATCATTAGTTCAAAATATTGTATCTAATTTTTTTTCTATTATTTGTTAGTTGACATTGTTTAAAAAAATTAGTCAAATTTTTTATTATATTTTGACGAAATTATATTTTATGTTGTATAAAAAATTATTGTAAGCATTATTTTAAATTCACCAATTAATGTAGTTTTATTTCCTTCAATTCTCTTTTTATAAACTTTTATTGTCTTAACAATTAAGAAGAATATTGTTTCATTTATACTATATTATAAGTCTGAATTTTGTAAAAAATTTATAATTATTATTTTAATTCTTTCATATTAATATTCCAAGAACAAATGAAAAGGAAAATTATTCAGTATTATTCAACATGGGTTTTACATTCGAGGTAATGGTAACACTATTTAATTTTAAACACTAACAAGTGTCATCCATTTATTTTACATAAACACTCTCCAATAATATCTTTTTCATAATGATTTGAGAGACATATTTAAGTAATGAAAACAACTTCACTATAGATCATTTGATAGATTCTTCTTTGATACAACTTCGACATATTCTGATTGCTCCCATTTTTTTCAAGAAAATTTTGGAACTTCTATAATATGGATACAATGATAAAAAAACATCAAGGATCAAAATTTTTTATATTCAAATGATCAATAATTTTTGATATTAAATATATTTGAAATTTTTGATCATATTAAAATTTAACTATTTTTTTCATGTAATATTTATTCATTTATTTTAATTTATTCAAGTCTGTATTATGATTCTCCAAATAAAAATCAAGTCTGGTATTGTCATGTTATTAGACCACCAAAAATAAAGACAGGGATGTGACTCCCAAAAGAAATTTAGGTCATGGAATAGGGTTTCGTCTACTATAAATGATTAGGTTTTTTCTTCATGTTCTTATAAAAGGTATATCCTCGAACAAGGTTCTCACAAAATTAAATGTAAAGTTCATAAGGGCACAAATCCTATCCAGGAGTTGAGAAGGTTGAGAAGTGGACTAGGATATTTAGGATCTGAAACACTATTAATCTTGGTATTCTTTTTTTTATTTATGAATTACATAATTTCAAGAAAATTTACACACTATATAACCTTAATACAAAATATCTGATTGTTTTTTATTTAAAATTTTAAAATGAATATTCACCACCACCAATAGTCATCATTTCAGTCACTATAAATCGAAAAATTTCTAAGAGATCCTTAACTTTGATGGGTTATTCTTTCGGTTTATTAATTTATTTTTAACTCCATGCTAACTTGATTTTCCTAAATTAACAGATTAAGGAGTAAGATAAAAAGTTTCTTCAAATATGGAAGGTATAAATTAAAATAATTGATGGAATCCACAAATAAAACCAATTTGTGTATGGAAGTGACTATGTTTATTGGAAACAAAGAAATGAATCCTACCTAAAAAATTTAATTGTCGATAATTGGACTATTATAGATAAGACATATGAGATACCCAATGTGTATCCTAAAACAGTTGTAAGTAATGAGATGGTAAAATATGTTTTAAATTAAATTCTTAAAAACATTATATACTATGATATAAGTAGAAGTGTCTATATCCATGTCTTAGGTTTTAATACATCCCACAATATATAGAGGATAGTTAAAGTAACTCATTATGGGTTTGACAATATCTGGAGAACCAAGTTAGGAATTATCTTAGCAGAACACCAGAAAATCAAGATGGAAGATAAAGAATCAGTAAACAAGATGTTCCATCAGTTTTCTAGTATTAGTAATGGTATGAGTTCTCTTGGAGATGTTTTTTATAACACAAGTCAAGTGGAATGTTTAATGGGATCTCTCCTAACAAGATGACATTCAAATAAGTTTTTCACTGATGAGAGTAATAATTTAAAGGACTATGATTTTGATTGTCTAAAAGGATCTCCACTGTAGCATTAGTTAGAAAGAAAAATTATTTGAAATGTGGAGTCTACAAATAATAAAATTATTTCACATTAATTTAATTTTATTAATACCCATAATACCTCTAAATCTGTGTTCCTTGAAATTTATAAGCAAATAGATCACTTTAGTAAGAAGTTAATAATGTTCATCAAAACCTAAGGTAGAAAGTAGTAGTTCAAGAGGATGTCCAAAAAATACTATAAGAAAGTTAATACTAGTAACAATATTTTTTTTTCTTAATTAACATGTTATGAGAGTTGGAAGAAAGGTAAAATAATGATTGAATACTCTAAAATCAAAAATCAAATGATAATAAAATGTGAAAACAAAAGAAATTAAAAATGATAATTATAACATTTCTGAATCATTTTCTGATTTTGATTCTGTAAATCCTAATGTAAAACAACCAGTTAATGAGAAAAAATCTAAAGAGGATTTTAATTATGAATTTTTAAAATTCAAAGTGAAAAATTACATGGTTAAAAAAAATTTGCTAGTAAATGAAAAAGATCAATATATGGTATTTAAATTAATTTGTGATGATCTTAATAATGTAGAAAATTAATGTAAGAGGTTAAATCAAGAAAATTAAAAATTAAAAAACACAGTTTCTAAATCCAATGAAAATGTTTTTAAATATTTAGATAATATTCAAAATGATAATATATATTTTAAAAATAAAGCTATTTATTTTATGATAATTTTTAAAATTTTGTTGAAGGAAAAGAGAAATGTGATAATATGGTGTATTCAATGAAACTAAACACCAATGAGAATGGTTATGGGTTACAACAGTTTATCAATAAGTTTAAATAATACTAGCCTTGTTAAAATATCATTTCTAAGTATTTATGGTGTAACATGTTTTTAATGTAGAATGAAATGGAATTACACTAATGAGTGTTCACTAAGATTTACAAAATAATTTGGACACACTATAAATTTCCTTAATAATAAATTACCTTCTAATGAATCCATTAAAAAACATTATACCAATTTTCAGGACAAAATATTCTAATAGTAATCCATTAGTAACCAATTTTGAATGGTTACTAAAATAATCTATTTAGTTGTTTAATTTCATAAAATATGTATTAGATAACTCAATGACTCATGGTACTTTGAAAGTGGCTACACTGTACACATGATAGGTGATATTTCAAAATTTCAATCATTTTATTCGTGTTATGGTGGCTGATGTACAATGATTTATCATGAATCCCCCCTCAATATTTTATTTACATAAGCATAAAATATAGTGAACACCCACGGTCTGTCTCAAGGTAGAAATTTACACAAAACTTAATTTTTATTAAAACTATTTATATTTTAACTGATATAAAACTAAATAATATAATTAATGAGGATTGAAAGATATAGTAAATATTGATATATATAAATATATATAGAGTTTATGCAAACAAAACACTTATAAATATAATGATGTTAAAGAGAAAATAGATTCTTTTAGGAGAAAACCTAGAGTGAACCTTAAACATCTCATTATTTGTTTCAAATTTACATAATAAACATACACTATCATATGAATGAAAATCCACTTTTAATTTTTTTTTTAATATATAGTGCCCTAAATAATCACTGAGAGACCACAAATCCACCGCCTGATGAAGGGAAAATATTAAATAAGAGAAAGTTAAGTCTCTAGTGGAAAGTGGAGGCACAAAGTCACATTACCAACTAAGACCCCCTTTTCATAACTCTATGAAAATAAAAAACAATAGAAAGATTGTAAAATGACATGGGTGCACAACTGTATTGATCCCACACAACTTCCTCGGCTTAGTTACAGATGATCATGAGTATTAGAGTTCATAATGGAGAAGAAGGGGGGTGGAATGAGAAAGAAAGAGATGAAATGAAATAAAGAAAAGATGGGGGCGCATGGAAGAAGAAACCCAAATAAAACCATGAATGGATAATATATTATTTTAAATAAAATAAATTTAAATTTAATTTAAAATAAAAATTAATTAGAAACAATGAAAAGAAAAATAAATCGAAAAAAAGAAGTACAACAACTTCCCCTACAGAATCCATCCTCTAAAAATTGGATCTTGTTTCATCCCCCATATGATTGAATCAACCCAATTTACCTTACTATAGTGTCATCAAATTAAAAATTCTTATAATACCTCAAAATTTCACAATAATTGGATGTATCTAGAAGAAGATATGTAATTTATAATTATTATAACTTTTTTAGGGCTGAGAATTCTAGGAATATCACTTAAATGTATATCGTTCAATTTCCACTTTATTAATTGAATAAATACATGTTATTTATTAATATAAATTTCCAATGTGACCCCTTTCCTATAAATTTAGAATAACCTGAACTGGATATGTTTATACCGAGTTACGAATCAGTTACAGAGGTGGGGTCTACATGGTCATCCAGAATAATTTTCCATCATGATTTCTTTTTGACAGACCTTATATGGTTAAGTTAGAGCTGAATTCAAAGAATAATGTATAGGAATAAGAACATTGAAACCATAAAAAAAGAATCTAATCATTTAGAGTTATATTTTAAATTTTATGCATGAAATATAGAAGCACCAAAAAACTGTTAAATTTCTAGAATGAAGCTATTTTCACAATTAAGCACAAATATCACAAAAAATAATAATATTTTGAAAATAATCTCAGTTTAAGTAATTGGAAGGGATTAAATAATTGAAATGAATATAAAGAATGTGGAAAATATTATCTATATCTATTATCACAAATTGAAACCATACTTTTTCTTAAGAATAAAATCGCAACATGGAATTCAAAGGGAACCAATGTTACCAATTTTTAAATTTAAAATCAATAAAAATTAAACCATTATTAATTTAAAATAAAATTTTGAAATTCCACGTAAAATATCAATTTAAATTCCCATTTTTCTATGAAATAATCAATTCATGCATTTTACTATTCCCCTTTAAAAAATGATTGAACTTCTCCTTTCATTCATTCACGCTTTACAAATTATTATTATTAAACATGTAAAATATTGATTTACATCAATTTTAATTATTTTATATCATCTATGATGATAAAAATAATTTAGAGTTATGATAATATCATTAAAAAATGTTCCTCATCCATATAATTTTTTATATAAATAATCTATATAATTTTTTAAGAAAAAAGGAACATAAAATCATGAAAACTTGCAATAAAGGTTCAAATGACTCTAAGGCTTCAGGTTGGTTGGATTTGATTCTTTAAAAATTAAGGTTCAATGCGAAGTTTTATCTCTTAACTACAATTCATGATATCAAAAATAAAAGTGCCTTTAAATTCTCCTATTTAATATAAAAACTCCCACTTCCCCAAAACTCAAATTAATGTCATTATCAAATTATTCCTAATACACGATTTTTACATTGTCTTTAATTATTATTCAAAATATAGTTTCTTTAAATTTTTTATTTTTTAAAATGTTATTCCTGAAGAAAACCTCACATCCATCACATAACCACATATGATAAAAATCAGCAGTCTTGTAAGGGGGATTTTTGGTTTTCCAAATCAAAACCCATTTTTGTTTTATTTTTTTTCTCAATTTTTTATTACAAAGGGAAAAAATGAATAGTGAAATGAATGAATGAGAGGACCTTTCTCAATATCCAAAATAACACCCCACATTTCTTCTTTACAATGTATATTATTCATTCCACCAGTATTCCATTTATCCCCAACATTTACATTACAATATCATTAAAATACCAAGAGTCGGGTAGAAATTGATAAAATGGATTAAAACATGGATCATACCTATAAAGGTTATTAATGGCCTCTATGAGCTAAATAAGAATTGTTGTAACGATGGCCTATTATGGATAATTGGTTTATAATAATATTTCTCAATAATTTTAAATGTGTTTTTTCATAGTCATAGCTTTGAAAAGTTCAAATGAATGTTCTACTAGGTGACATTCCCCAAGATCACTCAAAAATATGCTCAAGATAAAATAGGAAGTACTTTGTCTATAAATACTCTTGGGAATGGGAAATATGATTTTGGATAATCACTCATGGAATGATTAATAATAACAAATTTGATTACATGAATTACATAAATTCAAATCCTGAATAATTATAGGGAAATTTCATTTACATGAATCAATTAATTCCCTCAAATAATGAGTCCACATATTAATATCAAGTCTTCACAATAAAAATTCAATTATCAATTTTACTAATTAAATTTCATTAAAATTGAAATCTAAATCATGGAATAACAAGATTCCTATGAAATTCATGTCTCCTAGAGAAGTCAAGTAAATCATGAATTCATGTGTGGGAAAGTAATTTCAAGTTTAGCTCAAAATATGTTTTTTGGAAAAAATATAGAGTTTAAAAGATAAATAATAAATGTAAACTTCATTTGGAAATAAAACATAGTCCTCTTTACTCCTTATATATATATGGATTTTTTATTCCATCATGAACCTAAAAAAATTATACAATTAACCACAAGGATAATTTCAATTAAAAAATATTAGAGGGAGATGTTTCATTCTAGACTAAAAAAATTTGAAATTGAAATCATTTTTTGAATGTACTAGAATGCAGATAAAGGATAAATCCTGGTATGATCCCCTAAGTGGGCCTTGAATGTTTACTACCTCCTGAAGGGCAGTACCATCTGTTATCCATAATTTTTTGGTCGTTGGAGTTTCTTAGATATGAACCACCACATGTTTATATTCCCAAAATTCATTTCATTGTTCATATTAAAGAAAATTCCATGTATCAAGTTCATTATATATTCACCCTTTGTAATGTGGTAAATCTTTCATAGAAGGGATAATATGAAGTATGAAACCTCCTCCTCCTTCATTTCTACTTTTTAAATGTATTCATCCCAATCATATGGTTTCTCCAGATGTTATGAATTAAAATAATAATAAAAGGGGGATTCAAAAATTAAATTTAAATAATTATTCTTAAAAACATAGATTTTAATATCAGCATTGTGTATGACTTTTACTTCTAGAAGAGCCACTTTCTTTTTTTCTTGTGCTCCCTATAATAAATATTCAATGTCTTCAAGGATATGTAGAAGCTCCTAAAAAATTGAAATTTCTTTATCTTTATCATCCTCTATGGAATATTAAGAGTCATCCTATTCTAAAATTTCAAAATAGTTGGGAGTAATACCCAAATTTGTTTCAATAAATTAAATGATTTTGAGTTCAGGAATGTATCAACTCACAAAGTCGGTTCGTCTTGAATATCTCTTTCGATATAAAGTGCACCTTTGAGTTGAACATCACTAGGAAGAGGTAGGGAGTCAGGATCTTATACCTCTAATTTGGCCTCATATTATTGAATTTCTTAAATAAAATTAGGAAATATTCATGGAACATCCTTCTTGGCCTCAAATCATTGCATGTCAACATGTAGTTGACCGATTAGGATCATCAAATATTGAGGTGTGATGTATGTATCTATTCATATTTACATATACTTGACCATTATCATTATAGTATTATCCCTTCATTAGAGTTCATCCATAGTATAATATATTTCTTCCCCTATCACAAGTGAGTAAATGTTCTAGGAATTAAAGAAATAATTATTTAAAAATATCAATGATTTTATTATTATTATTATTATTTTGAATTTTTTAAATTTATGATTTTTTATGACAAACAGTGTGTGAAAGTGTTTTTCATCCCGAATAACTATGCCAAATTTTGGTGCGAATATTTTTCTTGAATCTATAATAAATATTTTATTTACCTAAGCATGCAATATAGTGAAAACATAGGGTCAGTCTTAAGGAGGAAATTTAAACAACACTAAATTTCTATTGTCACTATTTATATTTTAACAAATATAAAAATAAATAATATAATTAATTGAACTCGAAAGATATAGGAAATATTGATATATATAAATATATATAGATATGATGCAAATAGAATTGATGCAGAAAGAATATTGTTAAACAGAAAGGAGATCATCCCTGTTAAACACCCAGACTGATCCTTCATCATCATTTTATTAGTTTCAAATTTTTATAATAACCCTATCCATCACATGCTTGAATATCCTCTTCGAGATGTGGTTTTAAATATATTGTGCACTCAAAAATCACTAAGAGACCACATATCGTCCTCCTCGATTAAGGAAAAATATTATAGAATAGAAAGTTAAGTCTCATGTGGCATGTGGAGGAACAAAAGATGGTTACCAAATAATACCCCCTTGACCTAACTCTAATAAAATAAGAATCAATAAACATGAATGTGCAATGACTTGGGTTCAACACTGGATTGTTCCATTAGGAACATCCTCGAGTTAGTTACTCATGAAAAAGAGTATTGGAGATTGTAATAGTGAAGAACATGGTGGAATGATAAAGAACGAGATGAAAAGAGAATAAAAAAAATATGGCGGTTTTTGGAAGAAGATAATAAAAATAAGTACCATAAATGAATTAGATTTTATTTTAAATAATCTAAATTAAAATTACCTTCAAATTAAAATAAAAGTAAAAAATAATAAGCTATCTTATTAATGTTCGATCTTGTTTCATCCACCATATATTCAAATCACCCCAAGGTCTATTATTATTTGATGGTTGAAATTTAGTTTTCTATATTACCTCAAAACTTCACACTAATTTGACGCATATAGTGAATGTTATGTAATTTATAAGGAGTATAATTTTTTTAGTCTCAGAATTCTATGAATCTAACTTCAACGTGTATAATTCTATTACCACCTTGAATATTGAATAACTCCATGTAATTTATTTTTTGGACTATTATATGAGTCATATTTCATATAAGTCTGTCATAGCCTCAATTGTAGGTGCGTAGATAATGTTATGCTTCAGTTATGGAGGTGGAGTCCATATTGTCAACTAGAATAAATTTCCAACAAGATTTATTTTTAGGGACCTTTGATGGCCAAATTTTATCTGAATACAAAAGGGAAAGTTTAATACCATGAATATAGAAATAATAAAAATATAACAACAATTTGAGTGATGTTACAATTTTTAGGATCAAAATAAAAAATCTCCAGAAAACTGTTAAATTTCAAGAATTAATCAATTTTCACAATTAAACCCAAAAAATAACCAAAAATACTAAAATGATGAAAATATTCTCAATTTGATTAATTGTAAGGGATTAAATAATTTAAATACATTTAAAAATGAGTAAAATGTTACATCGATCAATGACCTTATCACATTTGGTGAAAACTGTAATGGTCATATTAAAGGTATTAAAGATGTTGGATTTTCTAAAATATTTATAATTTCAAAAGTATCATATATAATTAGTATAAAATATACTAGTATATGTATATCATAATTCTGTAATTATGGATTAACTTTTATTTTTGAAAATGATAAATGAACTATTCTAAAAAGTAATTTATTTTTATTTTTTTCAAATATAAATTTAAATGTATACATCATTGATTTTTCTGATCTAACCAAAAAATGGTTAACTATTTAATGATGATTAAATAAATGAAATTCTATACCATATAATATTACGAATTCATACAATATTTTTTTTTCAGAAACTGTTACATCAGGAATAGGTTTTGGAACTACCATAGTTACATACATGTAACCATTTTAATTGTGATTTCTATTTAAAAGGTAAGAAACAAAAAAGAAATATTTAAATCTAAAAATTATATTAGTACTTCTAGATAATTAAAATTCTTATATATTAACTTTTATTATATTTATAACATTCTACTTTTTGTGTTATATAGTATGTATTTTTAATTCTCGATGATTATAATATATTGGTATGGATTAATTTCTAATATAATAAAAATGAAACATTTTCCATATTTTGTTCTTTATGAAAACATATTCAAAATTTCAAAAATATCTAAATTATCGCTATCATAAGTGATATAGGTTTTGAATTAATGAATTTATAATTTGATAAATTTTGAGAAAAAATGGATATAAACACTTTTCTCAATCCCTTATATGCTACAATTGAATGGTGTGGTAGAAAGAGAGAACATATTTACTCAAGAAATGGCTAATTCTTTTCTAATGGAATTTAGTATGCATCAGTACATTTAATAAGAATATATAAATGCATATTTTTGTGTTTTAAATATAGTTTTTATTATACCTTTCCTAAATAATACCCCTTATGTACTTTTAAAATGGATCAAACCCAAAGGTGGATATTTTAGGGTCTTTGGGTACAATGTGTATATCTTAAATACAAAAAAAATAATGTACATCAATTGGATTCTAAATCAGATGAAGGGATATTTTTTGTATATTCCAATGCTATCAATGAATATAGATTTTCTAATAAGTATATTTTTTAATATTTTTTCTTGTTATGTTTAACGAAAATAATTCTAATAAACAACATTCTGATTCAAGAAAATAAAATAATGAATTTTAAGAATTTTATTTTGGTGAAGATAATAACCAATAAAATGATAATTCACTAGTCGAGGTGGAGAATATCTATTCTAAAACTAATCTAAAGGAATATAAAACACTTAAAGATAATTCTATTGAAAAATTAATTGGTAATTTAGAATCTCATATTCTAACCAAAAAATCTATTTTACTTTACTGTGTAAACTCTTCATTTGTTACTAATTTAGTTCCTATAAATATTTAAAATGATTTAATTAATTCAAGTTTTATTAATGATATCTGTGATTAATTAAATAAATTTCAAATGAATATAGTCTAGATTTTAAATGATTTTCCAAATGAAGAACCTATTATATGAATTAAATTTATTTTTCATAATGAACTTGATGAAGATAGAATCATAGTTAACAATAAAGTTAGGCTTATAGCTCAAGTTTATTCCCAAGAAGAGGGAAACGAATTTGAATATTCATTTACTCAAATTTCTCGAATATAAGCTATTATAATTCTATTCTCCTTTTCTAATTTTCTAAATATCAAATTATTTCACATGGATGTATAAAATTCCTTTTCATATGGAATTATTTCATAGGATTTCCATGTTATACAACCCACTAGACATGTAAATGATAATCTTAGAAATCACATTTTGAAGCTTCATAAGTCCTTATGTGGTCTTTAAAAATATCTAAGAGCATGGTATAAAAGACTAAAAAAGTTTTAATTTAAAAAGTATTTTTTTAAATGAAAGGATTATCAAACCTTGTTTATAAAAAGTGTTTTAAATAATATAGTAATTATAAATATATATTGATTGATATAATATAGATATCAACAAATTATTCTCTGTGTAATTATTTTCTAAAAATTATGACAAGTGAATTTGGAATGTTCTTAATGGGAGAAAAAAAGATTTTTCCTTGGCCTTCAAATTAATCATCGGAAAGATTATATTTTATAAAATCAAGATATGTATGCTAATGAACTTGAAATAATATTTAGGGTTGATTCTAGTAAGAATTTGAAAAAACCAAAGAGTAATAATTACATATTACACATAGATGTGTTTGGAAAGTCAGTTGATATTAAAATTTATAGTGGTATGATAGGCAGTCTATTATATCTCACTACATCTAGACCAAACATAATGTTCTAAGTCACTTTGTGTTCTCAGTTTCAATCCAACCCTAAAATAATTCATTTTAATGTTGTTAATAGAGTAATCAGGTATATAAATGGTATTGGTAGTACTATGTTGTTCTATTATATTGATAATTGTTTTGATTTACAACATTAATTTGATTATAAATTTAGAGGTTATAGAATTTACTTTAAAATTACTATAGGTATGTGTCACTTTTTAGGAAAATGTTAAATTACATTGATTTATATGGGAAAAAAGTGGAAATTTTAATATATGAATCTAAATATGTTTTGGCTTCTAGTTGTTGTTCATAGAGTAATTGGATAAAACAAACATTTAATGATTTCAATATCGATTTTGATAAAATTCATATTTTCTATGATAATTAATGTATTATTTCAATAATTAAAAGCCATCTTCAACACTATAATAACTACCAAAGAGAAGTTATATTTAATTATATTAGGGATCTTGTAAATAAATGCGATATTTGTTTATAAATTGTTAATACAAACAAAAAAAAAGATGATTTTTTTCAAAATCATTAGATTCTATTAAATTTTAAAAACGAATCTGGAATTGGGTTTTTAGGAAGCCTAATGTCACTGTTTTGTATAGTTATTAATCTTAAATATTATATTACATGATATCTATAATTGAAAGTTATTTCTCAACTCTGATTTAATGGTAATTAGATATTTCTATTTAAAATAATTTGTTAAACTACTACTCTGTCTTAATTCTACATTAATTGAAAACTATAAATATATGTTTACTCTTATGAAAATACAATTTTCTTGTTGTTGATTTATTAATAAAGTGAAGTCTATTTTATAGGATAAATTCTAATAAAAAATTTGATACATTTAAAAAGGTGGGATATTTTAGTTCAAAATTAAATAAATGTTATGTTGTTTAATTTAAAAAATGGGTAGTTTGTTTACATTTTAAAGTGGTTCTAATTCTTTAATATTGTTCTAGGTTATCATAAATTAATATCTCACAACATTTTATTTAATTCATATTGTATATAACGTATAATTATTTTAAGTAAACTTATATAATGTTTTTTTTCAACAAATATTTTTTAATATTTGAATTGGTTGTGGTTTAAAAAATGTTTTAAAATACTTTTAATGTTTCAATATTTGTTATATTATATTAAATAATATTTATTTATTTTGTTCCGGAGTAAGTAAAAAATATGGCCATCTATTATGATTCGTCGGCCATGCCCTCAACCACACTAATGAAACCCAAGGGGTATACCCTATGAGAATTCCTTCCATTAGAAATCCAAATAGAGTATGAGGTGCACTAGGCCATGTATAATCTTAAGAAGACTAGGCCCATGTATTAGGCCACAAATTTCAATAGAGTTTGGGAATTATAAACCTATTGGGACATGACCCATGTGTGTGAGTGATGTGTTGTGGGTGTTGAACCCTAATGATAGCATGGAATTGGAACCATGTGAGTTGTTTTTTTATATCACACATTCTCTACATCACAAAAATGATGTGGGACATGGAACTAACTCTAATATTCATCATTTGTTTTGGAAATTGGATAGTGCTCAAACAGTTTTTTAATATGATCTCCACCATTTGATCTCATTCGGACCTCCAATGCCTTATTTTTTTATTACTCTTATTCTTCTTAATCTTATTTTATTGTCTTCTTCCTTGGTTTTCCTTGAGCATTTTCATTTCATTAGAAGTCATGAAAGATCCTCCCATGAACTATTATGAGGGTGTCATGGCCATTCATAGACTGAATTTTATACAGTGAAAGATTCTTAATATAATTTCACATCTTATTTCAAGAAACAAGGGTAGATTTATTTTTTATTCTTCTTTAACCATACATTATTTTTTATTCTTATTGTTCTTCCATTTTTTTGATCATTTTCAACCATGGTGTCTAACTACCTACATTGATTTTTTATTTTTTTCATATTTAGTTTGAACCATGGTAAATCATTTATCACTATTAGATATCAGTACAATGGTGGATCATGTTCCCATTGGTAGATCATTCACTAGTATATCATTATAATGGCTAACCATTGGTCTTAACCTATAGATCACATCCATTGGTATACCAAACATCCACAGGTAGATTAAACCCCAATGTTAGATCATTTAATTTTCTGGTAGATGTATCTTATCCATTTTTTTCTCACCCATGGTGGATCCTTTTTCACATTGAACATATTTCATTAAGAAATTAGTTATTTCAGTGAGTCTGTCATTGGTAGATCTCCTTTCTTAACTAGATGATATCCTCTTCCCCATAGAATTAAATAATCTTCTTTTAGCATTTTTTAAGAATTTATATAAACCAAATACTTTGTGAACACCATCTATTATTTTAACATAAGATTAATCTTGGACCCTATAAGTATATCATTTTTTCAATAGTTGATCACATCCATTTGTACATCATTCTTACACCTTTAGATCTATTAACCGTTGGACAGAAACAGTTGATCAATCCCAAAGTAAAACAACCAGTTAAAGAGAAAAAATCTATAGAGGATTTTAATTATGAATTGTGAAAATTTAAAGATAAAAATTACATGGTTAAAAAAATTTGGTAGTAAATGATAAAGATCAAGATATACTATTTAAATTTATTTTTGATGATCTTACTAATATAGAAAATTACTTTAAGAAGTTAAATCTAGAAAAAAAGAAATTAAAAAACACAACTTCTAGATCCAATGAAAATGTTTTTAAATATTTAGAAACTATTTAAAAAGATAATATGGATTTGAAAATTGAAGCTATTGATTTTAAGTTAATTTATAAAATTTTGTTGAAGGGAAAGTGAAATTTGATAATTTGATGTCATCAATGAAACTAAAAACCAATAAGAATGGTAATTGGTTAAAAAATTTTAACAAAAAGTTTAAATAATACTAGCTATGTTAATATATCATTTCTCATTATTTCTAGTGTAACATGTTTTTAATTTATATTGAAATGGAATTACACCAATGAGTATTCACTATGATTTACAAAATAATTTGTACACACTGTAAATTTCATTATTAATGAATTACCGTCTAATCAATTCATTAAAAATACATTATATTAATTTTCAAGACAAAATATTCTAATACTAATCCATTTTTAACCAATTTAGAATGTTTACTAAAATAATCTATTTAGTTTTTTAATTTCATTAAATATATCTTAGAAGACTCAATGACTCATGGTACATAGAAAGTGGATACATTGGACACATGATAGGTGATATTTCAAAATCTCAATCATTTAATTCATGTTATGGTGGCTGATGCACAAGGATTTATCATGAATCCTCAGTCAATACATTATTTACTGAAGCATGCAATATAGTGCACACCCACGGCCTATCTCAAGGTAGAAATTTACACAAAATAGAATTTTTATTGCCACTATTTATATTTTAACTGATATAAAACTAAATAGTATAATGAATTAGGATTTAAAGATATAGGAAATATTGATATATATAAATATATATATATATATAAATATTTTATGCAAAAAATATACAGTTATAAATATAATGATGTTAAACATAAAATAGATTATTCTAGGAGAAAACCTTGAGTGAACCTTCAGTATCTCCTTATTTGTTTAAAATTTACATAATAAACATACACTATCATATTCATGAATATCCAATTTTACATTTTTTAATATATAGTGCCCTAAATAATCACTGAGAGACCACATATCCACAACCTTGATCGAGGGAAAATATTAAAGAAGAGAATGTTAAGTCTGTAGTGGAAAGTGGAGGCACAAAGGCACATTACCAACTAGGACCCCTTTACATAACTCTTTGAAAATAAGAAGAAATAAAAAGAATGTAAAATGACATGTTTTCACAATGGTATTGATCCCCCCGAAACTTCCTTGGGTTAGTTACACATGATCATGAGTATTAGAGATCATAATGGAGATGAAGGGGGTGGAATGAGAAAGAAAGAGTTGAAATGAAACGAAGAAAAGAAGGAGGTGCGTGGAAGAAGGAACTCAGATAAAAACCATTAATGGATAATATATAATTTTAATTAAAAAAAATTTAAATTTAATTTAAAATAAAAATAAATTAAAAACAATGAAAAGAAAAATAAACTGGAAAAGAAACAAGTACAATAACTTCCCCTCCAGAATCCATCCTCTAAAAATTTGATCTTCTTTCATCCTCCATATGTTTTAATCACCCCAATTTACCATAATAGAGTGTTATAAAATTAAAATTTCGTATGATACCTCAAAATGTCACAATAATATGATGCATCTACAAGAAGATACGTAATTTATAATTGTTATAACTTTTTTTGGGGCTGAGAATTTTAGGAATGTTACTTCAATGTATATCATTCAATTTCCACCTAACTAATTGAATAAATACAAGTTATTTAATAATATAAATATAAAATGGGTCCCCCTTCATATAAAGGTATAATAACCTCAACTGGATATGTTTATAATGAGTTATGATTCAGTTACAGAGGTGGGGTCCACATGGTCATCCCGAAAAATTTTCCATTATGATTTCTTTTTTACGGACCTTAGATGGATGAGTTGGAGATGAAGCCAAAGAGGAATGTTTATGAATAAGAACATAAAAACCATAAAAAAATGAATCCAATCAGTTGGTGTGATATTTTAAATTTTATACTAGAAATATAGAAGCACCAGAAAACTGTTAAATTTTAAGAATTATGCTATTTTCACAATTAAGCACAAATATCACAAAAAATACTAATATTATCAAAATAATATCAATTTGAGTAATTGGAAGGGATTAAATAATTGAAATGAATATAAAGAATGGGTAAAATATTATCTATATCTATTATCACATATTGAAACCATACTTTTTATTAAGAATAAAAGCTCAACATAAAATTCAAAGGGATCCAATATTACCAATTTTTAAATTTCAAAGCAATAAAATCAAAAAAAAATTAATTTCAAATGAAATTTGGAAATTCCACGTAAAATATCAATTTAAATTCCCATTTTCAATGAAATAATAAATTTATGAATTTTACTATTCTCCTTTGAATGATTATTGAACTTCTCCTTTCATTAATTCATGCTCCTCAAATTGTTATTATTAGACATGCGAAATCTTGATTTACATCACTTTTAAATATTTTCTCTCATCTATGGTGATAAAAATCATTTAGAGTTATGATAATATCATTAAAACATGTTACTCATCCATAGGATTGTAAACTAACTACTTTGTATAATTTGTTAAGAAAAAAGGCACATAAAATCATGAGGACTTACAAGAAAGGTTCAAATGACTCTAAGGCTTTGGATTGGTTGGATTTGATTCTTTAAAAATAATTTTTAAAGGAGAATTTTTATCTCTTATGTACAATGAATGATATCAAAAATAAAAGTGAAATTAAATTTTCCTCTTTAAATTAGAAACTCCCACTTCCCCAAAACTCAAATTAAAGTCATTATCAAATTATTCCTAATGTATAATTTTTACACTATCTTTAATTTTTTTCCAAATATAGTTTCTTCCTATTTATTATTTTTTCAAATTTTATTCCTAGAAAAAACCTCACATCCATCACTTAACCACATATGATAAAAATCAGCAGTATTGTAAGGGGGATTTTTGGTTTTCCCATTTTTGTTTTATTTTATTTTTTCTACAATTTTTATTACAAAGGGGAAAAAATAATTAGTGAAATGAATGAATCAAATTACCTTTCTCAGTAATCAAAATAACACCCCACACTTCTTCCTTACAATGTATACTATCCCTTCCACCAGTATTCCTTTTATCCCCAAACATTTACATTAAAATATCATTAAAATACCAAGAGTAGAGTAGAAATTGATAAAATGGCTTGAAACATGGATCATCCATATAAAGGTTATTCATGGTCTCTATGAGATAAATAAATATTTTTTTAAAGGTGTTATATTATGGATAATTGGTTTATAATAATATGTCCTAGTAATTTTAAATGTCTTTTTGCATAGTCATAGCTTTTAAAAGTTCAAATTAATGTTCTAGTAAGTGAAATTTCCCAAGATCACTCGAAAATTTGCTCTAGATAAAATAGGAAGTACTAGGTATATAAATCCTCTTGGGAATGGGAAATATGATTTGGTAAAATCACTCATGGAATGATTAATAATTACAAATTAGTTTACACAAATTACATAAATTCAATCCCTAAAAAATTATAGGTAAATATCATTTACATGAATCAATTAATTCCCTCAAATAATGAGTCATCATATTAATATTCAGGATTCACATTTAAAATTCAATTATACCTTTTAATAATTAAATTTCATTTAAATTGAAATCAAAAAATGGAATAACAAGATTCATATGAAATTCATGTCTCCTAGAAAAGTCCAGTCAATCACGAATTAAAGTTTGGGCATGTAATTTTTAGTTTTAGCTCAAAATATGTTTTTTTTGGAAAAAATAGAGAGTTTTAAAGATAAAAAATAAATGTGATCTCCATTTTGAAATGAAACTTATTATTATTTCCTCCTGTTATATATAGGGAATCCTTTTTCCATCATAAATGTATAAAAAATTATACAATTAATCACAAGGATAATCTTATTGAAAAAATATTAGAGGGAGAGGTTGAATTCTATACTAATAAAAATATGATGTTGAAATCATTGTTTGAATGTACTAGAATGCAGATAAAGGATAAATCATGGTAAGATCACCTAAGTGGGCCCTGAATGATTACTACCTCCAGAAGGGTAGTACCTCCTGTTATCCTTAATGTTTTGGTGGGTGGTGTTTCTTAGATATGAACCACCACATGTTGTTCTTCCCAAAATTCATTTCATTGTTCATATTGAAGAAAATTTCATGTATAAAGTGAACTATATCTTCCCCCTTTGTAATGTGGTAAATCTTTCATAGAAGGGATAAGATGAAGTATGAAACCTCCTCCTCCTTCATTTCTAATTTTTCAATGTATTCTTCCCAATCCTATGGTTTTTCCAGGTGTTATGAATTAAAATAATAATAAAATGGAGATTCAAAATTCAAAATTTGATAATTAATTTTAAAAACATAACTTTTAATATCATCACTGTGTATCTATTTTACTTATAGAAGATCGACATTATTTTCTTCTTGTGCTCCCTATAATAAATATTCAATGTCTTCAAAGAGATGTAGGTGCTTCTCAAAAATTTAAATTTATATATCCTAATCATCCTATATGTTATATTAAGTGTCAAACTATTCTAAAATTTCAAAATAGTTGGGAGTAATACTCAAAGTTGTTTAAATAAATTAAATGATTTTGAGTTCAGGAATATATCAATTCACAAAGTCATTTCTACTTGAATATCTCCTTCAATATAAAGTGCCTCTTTGAGTTGGTCATCACTAGATAGAGGTAGGTAGTCAGGCTCATCTACCTCGAATTCGGCCACATATTATTGAATTTTTTCAATAAAATCCGAAAAGACCCATTGAACATTCTTCTTGGACTCGAATGTTTGCATGTCAACATGGAGTTGATCAATTAGGCTCATCAAATCCCGAGGTGTGATGTATGTATCTATTCATATTTACATATACTTGAACATTATCATTAGAGTATCAAACCTTCATTATAGGTCATCCTTAGTATAGTCTATTTCTTCTTCTTTCACATGTGATTAATTTTTCCATGAATTAAAGAAATAATTATTTAAAAATATCAAATTTTTTTTATTATTATTATTTTAAAATTTGTAAATTTATGATTTTCTTTATGAAAAACAGTGTGTGAAAGTGTTTTCCATCCCTAATAACAATGCAAAATTTTATTGTGAATATTTTTCTTGAATCTGTATTTTATTTACCTAAGCATGCAATATAGTGAAAACAAAGGGTCCGTATGAAGGAGGAAATTTAAACAACACTAAATTTCTATTGTCACTATTTATATTTTAACAAATATAAAACTAAATAATATAATGAATTTAATTTTAAATATATAGTAAATATTGATATATATAAATATATATAGATATGATGCAAACAGAATTGATGCAGAAAGAATATTGTTAAACAGAAAGGAGATCATCCCAGTAGAAAACCCAAATTGAACCTTCATCATCTTTTTAGTAGTTTTAAATTTTCATAATAAACACAATCAATCATATGCTTGAATATCCTCTTCAAGCTGTGGTTGTAAATATATTACGCACTCAACAATCACTAAGATACCACATATCCTCCTCCTCGATTAAGAAAAATATTATAGAATAGAATGTTAAGTCTCAAGTGGCATGTGGATGAACAGAGGATGGTTACCAACTAATAACCCCTTGACCTAAATCTAATAAAATAAGAAACAGTAAACATGAATGTGCAATGACTTGGGTTCAACACTAGATTGTTCCCCGGGGAACATCGTTGAGTCAGTTAATCATGAACAAGAGTATTGGAGTTCGTAATGGGGAAGTACATGGTGGAATGATAAAGAAAGAGATGAAAATAAAACTAAAAAATAAGGGGGTTTTGAAAGATGAAAAAAAAAGAACCAGTAATGAATTGGTTTTTATTTTAAACAATTGAAATTAAAATAACCTTGAAAATTAAACTAAAGTAAAAAGGAATAAGATATCTTATGAATGTTGGATCTTGTTTCCTTCACCATATATTCAAATCACCCCAAGGACAATTCTTATTGGATGGATGAAATTTAGTTTTCTATATTACCTAAAAATATCAAACTAATTTGACACATATAGAGAATGTTATGTAATTTATAAGGAGTATAACTTCTTTAGTCTCATAATTCTATGAATCTAACTTCAATGCATATCATTCTATTACCACCGTAAATATTGAGTAACTCCATGTAATTTATTTTTAGGATGATTATATGAGTCCTATTTTATATAAGGTTGTAATGGCCTCAGTTGGAGGTGTGTAGATAGAGTTATGCTTTAGTTATAGAGGTGGAGTACACACAGTCAACAATGATAATTTTCCAACATGTTTTATTTTTTTACTCCCATTGATGGCCAAATTTGATATGAATCCAAAAGAGAAAGTTTAATACAATAAATATCATAATACTAAAAATATAACACCAATTTTAGTGATGTTACAAATTTTAGGATGAAGAAAAAAAATCTCCAGAAAGCTGTTAAATTTCCAGAATTAAACCATTTTCACAATTAAACCCAAAATAAATGAAAATAAAAAAATTATGCAAAAATTCTCAATTTTATTAATTGGAAGGGATTAAATAATTTAGATACATATAAAAATGAGTAATGTGTTATATCGATCAATGGCCTTATCATATTTGGAGAAAAATGTAATGGTCTTATTAAAGGTATTGGTGATGTTGGATTTTCTAAAATAGTTATTATTTAAAAAGTATCAAATATAATTAGTTTATAATATACTAGTATATGTATATCACAATTGTGTGATTATGGATTAACTTTTATTTTTGAAAATGATAAATTAACTATTCTGAAAAAATAATTTAATTTAATTTTTTTCATATAGAAAATTAAATTTATACACCATTGATTTTTCTGATCTAAGCAAACAAACGGTTAAATATTTAAATGTTTCTGAAATAAATGAAATTATCTAATATATAAGGATTAGGAATTTATAAAAAAAAATTCATGAACTGTTACATCATGAATAGGTTCTGAAACTACCCTAGTAACGTACATGTAAGTATTTTAATTGTGATTTCTATTTAAAAGGTAAGAAACAAAAAAGAAAATTTTAAATCGAAAAATTATATTAGTACTTATAGATACTTAAAATTATTATATCATAAATTTTATTTCATTTAAAACCTTCTAGTTTCTATGTTATGAAGTATGTATTTGTAATTCTTGATGAATATAATATATTGATATGGATTTGTTTATTATATTATAAAAATGAAATTTTTTCCATATTTTGTTCTTTCTCTAAACTTATATGAAATTTCAAAAATATCTCAATTATCTTTATCATAAGTGATAGAGGTTTTGAATTATTGAATTTATATTTTTATAAATTTTAGTGAAAAAATGGATATTAACATTTTTCTCAACCCCTAATACACCACAATTGAATGTTGTGGTAGAAAGAGAGAACATATTTATTCAATAAATGACTAATCCTTTCCTAATGGAATTTACTGTACATCATTACATTTAATAGGAAGATATAAATTAATATTTTTGTGTTTCAAATATAGTTTGTATTATACCTTTCCTAAATAATACCCCTTATGAACTTTTATAATGGTTCATACCCAAAGTTGGATATTTTAGGGTCTTTGGATAAAACGTGTATATCTTTAATAGAAAAAAATAATGTACATCAATTAGATTCTAAATAATATGAAGGGATATTTTTAGGATATTCCAATGCTATTAATGAATATTAATTTTCTAATAAGAATTGTTTTTAATATTTTGTTGTTGTTATGTTTAATGAAAACAATTCTAATAAGCAGCATTCTGATTTGAGAAAAGAAAATAATGAATTTTGAGAATTTAATTTTGGTGAAGATAGTAACCTATAAAATGATAATTCACTAGTTGAGGTGGAGAATATCTATTCTAAACCTAATCCAATGAAATAGAAAACTCTTAAAGATAATTCTATTGAAAAATTAATTGGTAATTTAGAATCTCATATTCAAACCAAAAAATCTATTTTACATTACTATGTAAACTCCTCATTTGTTGATGATTCAGTTCCTATAAATATTAAAAATGATTTAATTAATTAAAATTGGATTAATGATATCCGTGATTAGTTAAATAAATTTGAAATGAATATAGTCTAGTTTTTAATTGATTTTCAAAATGAAGAACCTGTTATATGAATTAAATGTATTTTTCATAATGAACTTGATGAATCTAGAATCATAGTTAACAATAAAGAAAGGATTATAGATCAAGATTATTTCCAAGAAGAGGGAAATGAATTTGAATATTCATTTAGTCAAATTTCTTGGATATAAGCTATTATAATTCTATTATCCTTTTCTATTTTTCAAAATATCAAATTATGTTACATGGATGTAAAAATTTCTTATCATATGGAATTATGTCATATGATTTCTATGTTATACAACCCCCTAGGCATTCAAATTATAATCATCCAAATCACATTTTGAAGCTTAATATGTCCTTATGCGGTCTTTAAAAATATCTATGATCTTGGTATAAAACACTAAAATAGTTTTAATTAAATATTATTTTTTTAAATGTAAGTATTATCCAACCTTGTTTATAAAATGTGTTTTAAATTATATAGTAATTATAAATATATAAATTTATTGATGTAATATATGGTTCAATATATTATTCTCTATGTAATTATTTTCTAAAAATTGTGACAAGTGAATTTCGCATGATCTTTATGGGAGAACAAAAGATTTTTCCATGACCTTAAAATTAATCATTGGAAATATTGTATTTTATAAAATCAAGCTATGTATTCTAATGAGCTTGAAAAAATATTTAGGGTTGATTCTAGTAAGAATTTGAAAACACCAAAGAGTAATAATTGCATATTAAACCTAGATGATTCTAGAAATTTAGTTGATATTAAAATCTATAGAGGTATGATAGGCAGTGTTTTATATCTCACTACATCTTTACCAGACATAATGTTCTAAGTCACTTTGTGTTCTCAGTTTCAGTACAACCCTAAAGAAATTCATTTTAATGTTGTTAAAATATTAATCAGTTATATAATGGGTAATTTGAGTACTATGTTGTTCTATTCAATTGATAATTGTTTTGATTTAATACCTTAATTTGATTATAACTTTAGAGGTTATAGAATTTAGTTTAAAATTACTACAAGTATATGTCACTTTTTATGGAAAAGTTAAATTACATTGAGTTCTATGAAAAAAATAGTGGAAATTTTAAAAGAGGAGTCTAAATATGTTTTTTCTTCTGGTTGTTGTTCATAGAGTATTTGGATAAAACAAACATTTTATGATTTCAAAATCAATTTTGATAAAATTCATATTTCCTATGATAATTAATGTCTTATTTTAATCATTAAAATCCATCTTTAACACTATAATAACAACCACATAGATGTTATATTAAATTTTATTAGGGATAATTTAAATAGAGGGGATATTTGTTTATAAATTGTTAATACTAATAAACACATAGCTGAAATTGTTACCAAATTATTAGATTCTATTAAATTTTAAAAAAGAATCCGAAATTGGGTTTTCTGGAAGCTTAATATCACTGTTTTTTCATAATAATTGATCTTAAATTTTATATTACATGATTTCTATAATGGAAAGTTATTTCTCAACTCTGATTTAATACTAATTAGATATTTATATTCAAAATTATTTGTTAAAATACTACTCTATCTTAATTATAATTTAATTGAAAACTATAAATATATGTTTACTCTTATAAAAATATACATTTCTTGTTGTTGATTTCTTAATAAAGTGAAGTCTATTTTAAAGGATAAATTCTTATATAAATTTTGATATATTTAAAAAGGTTATATATTTTAGTTCAAAATTAAATAAATGTTATGTTGTTAAATTTAAAAAGGGGGTAGTTTGTTTACATTTGAAAGTGGTTGTAATTATTGAATAGTGTTCTAGGATTTTATAAAGTTCTATCTCACCATATTTTATTTAATTCATATTGTATATAACATATAATTATTTTATGTATACTTATATAATGTTTATTGTTAAGAATAAATATATTTTAATATTTGAAGTGGTTGGGGTTAAATTTTTTTTAAAATACTTTTAGTGTTTTAATGTTTTTTATATTATATTAAATAATATTTCATTAATTGT
The DNA here is from genome assembly GCA_963277665.1 of Viscum album. Classification (NCBI taxonomy): domain Eukaryota; kingdom Viridiplantae; phylum Streptophyta; class Magnoliopsida; order Santalales; family Viscaceae; genus Viscum; species Viscum album. The sequence goes on from OY728159.1 coordinate 922,661,749, forward strand.
TTCTGGATTAAGTAAAAAATTGGGCCATCTATTATGATTCTTCGGGCTTCCCCTTGACCAAACTAATGAAACCCAAGGGGTATACCCTATGGGAATTCCTACCATTAGAAATCCACATATCGGATGAGGTGCACTAGGCCATGTATAAGCCTAATAACTCTGCGCCCATTTATAAGGCCACTGATTTCAATATAGTTTCTTCCTGATAAGCCTATTGGGACAAGAACCATGTATGTGATTGATGGGGTGTGGGTGTTGAACCCTAATGAAATCTTGGAAGCGGAATCATGTGAGTTGTTTGTAATATCACACATTTTCTACACCACAAAACTGATGTGGGACATGAAACTAACTTTAATATTCATCCATTTTTTTTGAAAATTGGATAGTACTCAACCATTTTTTAATATGATCTCCACCATTTGATCTCATTCAGACCTCCAATGCCTTATTTGTTTTTATTAATATTCAACTTCTTAATATATTTTTATTGTCTTCTTACATAGTTTTCCTTGAGGATTTTCTGTTCATTAGAAGTCATGAATGATCCTCCTATTAACTATTATGAGGTTGTCTTGGCAATTCTTAGTCTGAGTTTTATACCATGAAAAATTCTTAATATCATTTCACATATTATTTCAAGAAACAAGGGTAGCTGTAATTATTTTTATTCTTCAACCATCAATCATTTTTAATTCTTAAGGTTCTTACAGTTTATTGATCTTTTTTGACCATGGTGTCTAACTGCCTACACTGATTTTTTGTTTTTTCATTTTCAGTTTGAAACATGGTAAATCATTTATCACCATTAGATATCAGTACAATGGTGGATCACATTCCCATTAGTAGATCATTCACTGGTACATCATTATCATGGCTGACCATTGGTCTTAACCTATAGATCACTTCCACTGGTATACCAAACATCCACTGGTAGATTAAACTCCAATGTTAGATCATTTTATTTACTTGTAGATGTATCTTAACCATTTTTTCTCACCCATGATGGTTCCTTTTTCTCATTACACACATTTTGTTATGATATTAGTTATTTCAGTGAGTTTGTCACTAGTTGATCTCCTTGCATAACCAGTTGATCTCCTCTTCCCTAAAGAATTAAAGCATCTTCTTTTAACATTTTATAAGCTTTTATATAAACCAGATACTTTGTGAACACAATATATTGTTTTAATATAAGATGAATTTTAGACCCCATAAGTAGATCATTTTTTCACTAGTAGAAGACATCTATTGGTACTTCATTTTTCCACCTATATATTAATCCACGGTTGGACACAAACAGTTGATAAATCAACCTTCATGAAATTTCAATACATTTTCACTTCAAAATATTATTTCTCAAATAATTAATCATTATTTTTTAATTTATGTTGTTAAAATAAAATATTTGTAACCTTTTTTTATATTTATTTGAAATATAATTATAATTTGTGTAAAAAATATTTGTAATAATTATATTATGTTCATTAATTCATACAGTGCTATTTCATTCAATGACCTATTTTAAAACCATTTAATTCTTAACAATCTAATATATTGTTATTTTATTTATAATATTTTATAAATATGAAATTTATAAATTTTAAATTCTTATTATTTTAATTTTTTTTATATTAATACTTCATGAAGAAATTAAAGGTTAGAATTTTGTTTGTTTTATAGTATGAATTTTACAGTCGAAGGTAATAGAAACATCATTATATTTTTATAGACTAAAAAATTTCATGGAGTTATTGGACATTGATATTCTCCTTGATGATATTTTCCTTACTAATCTGAGAGAAATCGTTAAATAATAAAAACTTGTCCAGTAATGTTCATTCAATATATACCTTTGTGATAAAAATTTTACATGTTATTCCGGCTCTCATTTTGATCATGAAACATATACAACATCTATACTATGGCTATGATCACAAAATATCTTAAACATTCAACATTGGTCCATTCAAGTGATCAATGACCATCATGCTTCAACCTCATTAACATTTTTGATCATCATCCAATTTATCCGTATTGGTTTTTATTTGTGTAATATTTATTCTTTTTATAGTATATCTCTGAGTCCTATTTATTATTTACCTAATCAAAAACAAGTCTTGCATTGTCTTTTTATTCCACCACTAGAAAGAATGTCTGTATTGTGACTCCTAATCAAAATTCAGGTCAGACACTAAGGTTTTTTGACTAGTAAAGGACTTGGTTATGAAAATTGGTTCTTATAAAAGGTAGTGTTTATAATAAGGTTCTCACACCTATAGAAATGAGGTTCATAGTGGGTATCAATATTCTCATGGATTATAGAAGGCTGAGAAGTGGACAAGGATCTTTATGATCTAAATCACTATATATTTTGGTGTTCTTTCTTTTTATTTCTACATCACCTCGTTGCAATAACACAACACTCACATTAGATATTTATTTTATAAACATTAATTATTTTTTCTATAAATTTTTAAACTACTATTCACCCCCTCCATTCATTATTTCCATCAATATCGATTCAATATACATTTCTATATAGTGTATATTTTAAAAAAATTAATTTCTTAAAATAATTTCCTGGTTTCATTCAATAAACCTATCCTTCCCTAACGATGAGACACAATAGTGGAAATGATTTAAATTTTTATAGTTCCTACACATATGTAGATTGAAAGAAAAATATTTGAAAATTTTATATGATTAAAAAAATGATAGTAAGGGATATAAAAATAAAGGAAACCTATTATTCTAGTGAAAAACATGTAAAACTCAAAAATAGTTTTCATTCTCAATATAAACAATGATGTTATAAAAATAATTCACAATCAAATGTTAAAATAAAAAATTTCTCAAATTAATACTTTAAACCGTCATTAATCATAGAAAAACAGTAAATTTATATAAGGAAATCAAGATAACCCCTGAAAATTATTTTTATTCAAAACATATCTTTCACTTTCAAAATATTGTATACCTTCATATTAAAACAAAATCCCATTAAATATCATCAAAATCATAGAAAAATGATATTGGATGCTTGTTATATTACATTCATCACCTGTTCTCAGTCGCGAAACCCAGAAGGAATAACTTACAATGAATTAATTCAAAACATAACTTTTTAGGGAATACATTATTATCAAATTTATTTTTTGGGATATATCCTAGGAACACCCATCATAATATATAACTTCGAAGAACAATTACATTATCCAAAAATATAAATCATTTATTTTCACATTATAAAATTCATTTAAACCTATAATCAAATTTACATTCATACCTCTCTTAATAATATGGATTGATATAATTTTCATTTAAAAAAAATTCCAAAAACAATGGGAGGAAGATTGTCATTCAACATAATGGAAATTTTATATAAATATTTATAATTAACAAAAAACATGATGAATGGACAATAATTTCATTAGATAAATTTTTTAAAAAAAATCTCTTTACACTTTAAAATTATGTCAAACTAACTATATGAAAAAATATAAAAAGATTTATTTGTAAATAATTTTAGAATAATGTATATAATATTTGAAAATTTATTTTAAAAATTAATTAATTATAAATAATAACAATTTTTAAATGATTACAAGAATGGGAAATGTAAGGACAAGAGTTTAAAATATTTAAAATAATGTTTTAATGAAATATCCCTTATGAACATAATAGACTTTGAATAGAAATTATGATGGATAAAAGAAAATGAAATAGTTTTGGAATTCATTGTAATTCCAGTATATTAATGATAAAAACAACCGTATATTAGTGAATACACGACATAAATGAAATAATTTGGTAAAATGAAATAATCCTAAAAGAATTAAATTGAGATGATAAATCTTTTACCTTGAGTCTCATGTTTATTTTTACATTATATATCCAATGAATAATTAAACTATAAAAATTATTTAATATAATAAGAAAATTTGAAATTTTTATAACATATATTAATTTTTTAGTAGAACTATTACTATGTTCTATATGCTTACTATATCAGTTAAGTTAACATATGGCGTTTTGAGGTCGTTCAGTCCAAAAAAAGCTTTGTTGTGTTCACCATGGTCAATGGAGTTATGGTTATATAACCCAAACAATTTTAAAAATGTTATAATTATCTTTTTAAACATTAAATTTAATTTTAATACTATAAATTAATGTGGTCATGTAAAACGAGATACATCGGTCTTGGAGGTGGTAGTATCCATAAGCGCATAAGTGATGTTTTAACTATTCTAATTGATGAAGAAAAGAATGTAGATAGTTTTTTATCATTAAATATTCATAATAATGACATAAATATAATTCTTATTTAATAAATATATTCTTATTTACAACGATGTGTGGTGGTGATGAAAAAAGAAGCACATCGCTTTGTGGAAGTGTCAATCTGCACGTAGAGATTGGCGATGTTTTCATTTCCCATAAAACTAAATAGAGGTAAAAAATAGTTATTAAATAAATATAAGGATATTTTATTTTATTATATATATATATATATATATTATTATTAAGTTTATAATTTATATAATGGCGGTATAAGAGGAAATACACATTAAAAAATGCAGTTAAGGCTTATTCATCTTCATTTGATATCATCATTATGATTCAACATAAGCCTTCAAGGACTGGTATTTTGTTGAGACCAAGACCTCAAGAATGTGAGGATAATATTTTGGGAGGTATTAGTTCTAATAGTTTTTGATATATATAGCACAAATATGTGGATATTTGAGGATATGAGGTTCCCTTTTATAAGTGAGAGAAGTGTCACCCATGTAAATATTAAGAATATTAATATATAATAAATGTATTTCCCATTGAAAGCGGTTCCCAGTTAGACTGAATTATAATATAGGATAATTTATGGTCTAAAATTAATAATCCAATCCAATTTATAAATGTTTCAATGACATTTAAAACCATATCTCTGAGTTTAAACCCTTACTTTAACCATTTTAACCCTAACCATACTAACAATCTTTTACCATGGTAATAATTCATTATTAATAAAAACGAAATGGATTTTATTAAAAATTGTGAATATAATTTTTTAAAATTTATAATCCATTTCCTAATATTCAATTTTATGAAGTGGTAAAAATCACTTTACATTTAAATTCACAAAACACAATGAAATTTTGTTTTTTTAAAAAATTTCCTTTTTAAGTATAAAAATGAATTTACACAAAAATACAGTACAATGATGATTAAAATAAAGTTAATTGGATTAAAATAAATCATAGGATGCTAATTTTATATTAAAATCAAACTAGAAACAAAATTATATTTTTGAGAACATGATTAAAGAATGAGAACTAAAAATAGTTTTTCTTTGAATAAAAACATTACTTATATTTCAATAATGTCAAACTTAAAATCATAAGTTCAAAATTATAGTTTTAGGATAATTATATTAATAATTAAATATTTTTTTTTTCTATAAAATTCGTTTTGTAAAATTTAAATCCACTATTATATCATGATAATATCATAAAAATGACAGTATTTTTGAAATCACTATTCTTCATTATGCACCCAAAGATAAACTATTTAAAAAAAAATAAAAGAAATCTTATGATTATTTTTTAAATTAGGATGTAAAAAATGAATTCATTTTTTTCAATTTGATTTTATAAAATTTAATAATCTATCTTTTTAATAAAACAATGTCATATATGGAAAAATAATTTATTTAAAATAAAACTAGTCAATTTTCAATTGAAAAATTATATAAAAATGTACATAAAATATGATGAATATGACCATAAAATGATTACTTATAATTAATAAAATTTATTTATTTATTGAATTATATGGGATTTCCTAGTTTTCCTTGGTGTGAAATAATTTTTTTAAAACTCCATCCAACTTCAAACAACCACAACTTTTAATTCTGGTGTCTATTTTGGCTCCATGAGTAGTCAAATCAATGTGTGAAAAATGATATAATCACATAGATACTATATTTCTCTGTATGAGGTATTTTATAAGGATAATATGTTCCCAAAACACCCTAATAATTTTTTTTATGGTTTCGATAACACTATTTTTAGCAATATATGAAATACATGCACGCCTCCCAGTGGGAGGCTCCTACCATCACGTCACTAGGCAAAGAATATTTTTTTTAAAAATACCTTGGTATGTGATAAATCATTTAGTATACATATATTATATTTTCTTAATCTTTATGTAGTAATATAATTTTATTGCCGGACTTTTCTTGTTTCATCTGAGTGAGGAACATATCATGGTCTCTATAGAAATGTCTATAACACTCATTTTTTGGTTCTGACATTGGTGAAACGTTTTTGAGAGACCTAATGAGAACATGAATTAAATTTTTTATTCTAGAGTTGTGTTTTTTATAGTAATAATTTATTTTTGAATGTATGGTTTCATGGACCACCCCAGCAGTATCCATTCTATGCTGGCTATAATGATTGGAATAACCCTTGAAGCCTACCTCTAATAGGTTATTAGTTCATGACTAGCATCGAGTGTCTATGTCAAAAAAATATAGGATAAATTACGTGAAATATATATCTTATTAAATGAATAAAAATCCAAAAATCTAATCTATAATATAATTAATCCAATACTAACACATTGAATGTAATACAATGAAAAAAAATAAAAATACAATGGGCGATGCCTATAAAGAGACCATAGACAACATATATGATTCATAAATTCCTAGCCCAATCTAATTCTCAATACAAGTAACATGAAAATTATATTTATATAAAAAGGGTGATCATATTTTTTTTGATGGGTATTATTAGATCATTGAGGTTGTTCAGAAGAAACTAGTGTTCATGGTCATAACCACGGTCTTATTCATGGTATATTAATTTGTATTTACATTATGTCTTATTTCATGTATGTGGATTGGTTTAATTATATTATAGAGATACTTGGAAGATTATTTATTGATTTCATAAGATATACAATGACAGAAATTCCTGCTATATGTTTATGATTTATACCCCCAATTCTAGTCACAACCTCACAACTTATTGGAGGTGGGCTTCAGGGGTTACTCTTGTATTCACTCATGGACATAGAGAGGTATTAGTTGGGGTGGTTCATGAAAAAGTTTAATATGATAAATCATATCACTACCTAAATATATTGAAATATAAAACCATCCTCTCTATGGATCACTCATGAAGTAATACACAGAAATAGGTCGCATGATAACTAAATCATATATGGAATAAAGATACACCACTTCTACTTTATGACTAAACCCGTTACCCATAACATTGATGACTTATTTCTTGGTTCTCATATCCCCTCCATAATTCATAATATAAATCCATGAAAACATATCAGAAATACATTTTCGTTAGACATTGTATATTTTTACACACCTTTCCCAGCTACATCATTATCACATACTACACATCTATCCACACACATCCCAACCACATCATCATCATATTACTATAATCACATAGTAATATTGAGATCCATCACATTCCATGTAAATAAAAATTACACCTTAATCAATTGTAACATGTGTATAAACATACATGTAATAAACATAAGCCTCTATCAATAGGATATGAGTATATCCTATAAGTACAAGCCACCACAACACTCATATAAATGTAATTCATAATTGAGATCCATTACAACCATATGCATACATACCCTATACCATAAGAAAATACATGCCAAATATACTTTACACTATATTGAATCTATGAAATAGAGTTGGGTAGGAGGAGTATCCCTTTAGTTGAATCCTCAAAAAAATAGATGTTGGGAAGAGAACCCAAAACCCAAGGATGAATACGAGTGTTGGATCCCCCTACTAACTTAGGCAGTGGAGTGTATGAAATCAAGGAAAAAATGATAATCCAATGCATGATCTTTTAAAGGAAACTAACCTACCCTATACCCTATTGATAACTAACATTGCACAGGATAAAAAATATTTCATTTTTAGGATTAAGAATCCAGAACATGTCTAAGAACATAGGAATCATGGTTCAATGTTATCACTAGTCATTTTACATAGTTCAATTACCGATCTCTTAAATTTAAATCACCATTAATCCATGTTTAATAGTTTGAAAACTATTTTAATAAAACAAGAATTATATTCAAAGTATCAATTATAAATTTCATGTCCCATAATGCTTAATCGTTATTTTAACTAATCCATGGTTCCCATTTAATATATGATTAATAACATCATCACACATTCCCACTAGTTAATTTGTAATTCCTCATCATTCCATATTCATGAGTTATTTATGATCCACCAAGCCTATCTCAATGTAGAGATGGGCCCATAAAGAAAATAATAATTCATTAGGAAGAACGAAAAGGAATAAAATATTAGTAGGAAGAAAAACATTCATAAAGAAATGATCCCAACTTGATCCAACCACCCTAGTATCATTCGTATTCCCATTCTATATCATTCATAACATCCCATAATCATCAAAATCATGTCACTACCACCACCAGTGGAAATACACAACCCCTTCTAAATAATCCAATTACACTCTTTTTCTTTTAAATTCCAAGCCATAAAGGGTTTTATTTTAATTCTTAGTAAGAGATATCTCATTTCTATAAATTAATTAAAATAATTCAAATTTTTTTAATTAACATGATTATGGATAAATAAATGTTACATCATTCAAAGCATGAAATTTTATAAAAAATAGGGAATAAATTCATTCATCCATAAGTTATTAATTCCATAAATAAATGTGTTTCTTATCACTTGATTTACTAATTATTTATGATTATGCTTCCAAAAAATAAGAAGAAAATATATATATAACTAATAGTTTTTATAATATTTCATAAAACAAGATCAAATAAATAATTTACCATGTAATTACATTCCAAGAAATTGTGAAAAAATCAATATATTTCTTATTAATTATCTTCTATATCATTTCATTATTTATAATATTATCTATATTTTAATCATGTTAAATACATTAAAGAACTATAATAATCACAATTTAAAACTCTCCCACTATCTAGAAAATGAAAAGAGCCAAGCACTATAGATAAAATCATAATTGGATATGAATCACAGAACCCCTTTAATTTTCCCGAATTATTAATTTTTTATTATTTCCATACATATGTTAATCCCATCTATTTAATTATTAGAAACATAAGAATGATAATCCCCCATATATATATAATATAAAGGATAAAATTTTAATACCCTACCATAATATAGAGTTTAAATGTTCACTGAATGAGAATAGAAAGTTGGATGAATAACACTAACATGAACATTGATAGAAAATTCATGAATCCTAATTATATCTCCCATCAAGAATTATCATTAAAAAATTTGGGATAAAATCGTATAAAAAATTGGTTTTAAATATTATAACTTGAAATAGAAGAATGATAAAATAATATGATGTTAAAAAGTGAGAAAAAGAGATACCTTTTTTAAAAGATCATCATCTCACAATGAAACGTCCTAATAATCAATCACAATACCTAGGATTATCCACAACACAACCAAAACCACATAAGGTTTCAAAAAATATTTTAGAAATATATATAATTCAAGTAGAACATTGAATATATATTCATTCATAGAAAACATAGTTTCATAACATGACAAGGATTATTTACACCATTATGGGCTAATATTTTTACATCATGGTAAAAGTTCCCAATATAGATCCCCATTTCCGTCGAGTAATTTATATATCTTAAATCAAAAATGGAAAATTTTACTAGAAAAAGATTTCATGGAACAACATTTAAATTCCAAATAATCTTTGTATAATCTAATTTGAATTTCCATTCAATATGACAAACCCCAAAAAACCCATGACATTGCTCAAATACTACAATACAACAATACCCAATACAATAGAACTAATGAATCAACCTCCACTTGATCATATATTGAAAATGTCCTTCACCTGAAAACCTATAATAATAAAAGGAAATAAATAAAATTTTAAAAACCATATATGATAATATTTCCAAAAGTAATTTTCTAAAAGTCCTCCCCAAAACTCATCACATTGTGTGTTGAGTCAAAAGTCTCTTTTTGAATTTTCTAATAATTGTTTTTATTGAAATAAAAAAAATTGTATTAAATTCACAATATCTAATAATTTTATGTCCAAATTATTTTTATAATGTTTTTATAAAAAAAATACACATTAACCATACATTGAAATAGATTTAAAGTATTCATGAAACTAAATTACATTATCTATTATGATTATTATAATCATCCTATAAACAATAATTATCGGATTTAGTGAAACCGATAACAATCAGATTCATATTAATAAATTTCATCATTATGACATGAATAATTAAATTAATAGGATTGACTTATATTTTACTCATAAATATAGAAAACTATTTTATTGTATTTGAACCTTCTTACTCTTTATACTCTAAATATATATTGATAAAATTATTTTGTACATTCTTTATGAAATAAAATGTTTTCAGGGTTTCAGTTATAATATGATATTTGAAGTTCCAAGTGTTGAGGTACACCAAAACATTTCTAAGAAAATATGGTTATTGTAGAATAAGATGACTTTTATGAAGCACGCATCTAAATAGATGTACATTTGAAGAGTTTGAGAGTGTGGTTTACATTATTTTTCATGTGAGTTTGGGCTATGATTTTCCTCCCATTTTTATAATGTGTAAAAGAATGAGAAATTTTTTCCAATTTTTTTATAAATTAATCTAAAGAGATACTACTTATAATAGAAACCATTTTAGGTTATCTCCTTAAGAATCTGCTGTATTTCTTCATGCGGTTATGATTGTTGTGATTATAATCGAGGGATTTTGAGGCAAGGAAAACGTGGGAGATTACCAGTTTCTTGATCAAGGACTTGTGGGGATGGCAAGACAGAATCAGATCATGTATCGAGGTATTTCAGGGATAGGCAGATAGAATTAGATCATCGTATTTATGGATTACCCTGATGTGGGTAAGGTAGACTATATTGAATGTTTAAATTAGGGGACCTTTATCCTAGGTCACTAAATACCTTTCTCATTAGGGTTAAATATTTGTATTTATTTGTTTACTTGTTTTATTACAAGTCTTTCATTTTCACTAAAATTGTATTATAAAGTGAATTATTTTATATTAATCTTTCTATTTGTATTTTTGGTATCATAATAGTATTAATTATGATTATTTATCATTATCTATATTACATTGAATACAATTTTACTATTAATAAGATTCTATATTCTTTAAGATAGAATCATTACATTTTTTATTACTCTAGTTTATAAAAAAAATAATGATTGTGATACTTTTTATGAATACTCTCATATTTCATTTTCAATAGTGAATATAATTAATCAATGTTTACATTACCACTACTTACAAAATATTATTATATTCACTAGAATCAACCGTGTGGATTATATATTAGAATATAGTAGATTAAAAAATTCTTATAATTGGAAACAAGGATCCATTACCAATATAGATTTAATAATTAAGAGGTTTTTTTTAATTCCATTAGTTTAAACTATTTTAAATTAAATTATTATATTGTTATAAAAAAGTTTTTAAAATTACAATTATCCCATCTTTTATTTAGATATTATATGTACATTTCGATACTACTCCATGACCAAGGATAGGCATTCCAGAATTGGACTTACAACCATAAAAAAGAGGGGTTACAACCTCTCAAGGCCTATGACTATATGACACTACACTTCCCCCACTTCAAGAATCTATTTTCCAATTAAGTTTCATGGACATCACATATAACATAACCCCATGAAATTTCTCATCTATTAAGAATCCATAACTCATGAATTTTAATCCTTCTCTTAACCTCAAGGCTCCCACAAAACACTCTTCATACAGCTTAAACACCCAAGAAAATAAAAATTAAGGGTTCCAAAAAATTTAGCCCATTTCATTGGATACCTTTCAAATGATTCTCAACCATAAGAATCAAAACAAATCTTGGGAAGTAAAAATTAAAGGGGATATAAAATATTACCCAACAAGATAGGTCCCACTAATATTTATATAATAATAGCATAACCAAATCATCAAAAAGGAGGACACACAATCAATCAACAACAATTATATAAAAATTAAACAATTATATACATATAATCTAAATATAAATCAATAAATTAAAAAATAAAGATACCAACTATTAATTATCAACTCATATACCCAAGTATAATCTTCTAAGATACTATTTCTCTATAGGACATGAACCAAAGAAATAAAATTCCTTTATACAAACTTTTCATAATGTTTTTGTATCTAGAATAGATATTCCTCTAGAATCACATCATTTTAAATATTTTATTCTCTCTATTCAATGTCATGGGATTTATACTCAAAATAATAACAAATCTATAATACATGGAAAATTTTATGGATCTATTTTATCCATGGGGATGTTCTAACCAAAATTAAATTCACCAAAAAGTTCAACAACCTAAAAGGCCCAAAAAATCAACCAGAGGTCATAATTTCCTAACCCAACCTCTACAAAAAATGAATAAGTGATACCTTCCAAAACTCATGATCTTCTAAAATTCAATGTAGAGGTATCATCTTTTGATAAAAAATATGACATATAGTGATCTTGATCTACCTTCATCTATTCTTACATCACCTTCAACTTATTTATCATTCTCTAGAACAACTTGGTTTGGAAATAGCCAATTTTCCACAATTGATATAACATAATAGATATATATAAGTTCATACATATAGTACTATGAACGAGATCACCCTGATGGTAGATTTATAGTTGTTAATAGAAAAAATAAAATCAATGGTATTTGATTTACCTATAAATCTCTAAAATCATGACTGCATGCATGATTTTTTTTCTAATGTGTAAATATTTTTCTCTATTTGATAATATATATGTGGACAAAAATTCAATAAATGGTATAATGGAGATCCAAAATATCATGGGAGAACTTTACATTCTTGGGGGTAAACATGGGATCATGAACTATGATTATTAACTTTAGATCACTACAGAGTATAACAGGTTCCTAAAGATACTCCCCTGATAAAATGTACATCGCGATCGCCTCCTTTTCACCAGAAAGTGATCCAAATTAATCAAATAAACATGATCACCCTATTATCACTATATGAAACATTGTTTTTAGGTAAAGTGATGAATAAGTATTTTTAAATTCCCTCCCACTTCCACTAGGGTATAATGAGTGGATTATGAAAACCACTATAAACATAATAATTAGCCTTATTAATCTATATAAAAAATACTATTATATAAACTTTGTTACTAATAAGTTGATCCCAAATTACTAGAACTAACTCCTCAAGATAAGATAAATGTTTGTTAAATTAATAAATACCTCCAAATGTGAGATTTTTAACTCATCAAAAACCATCTAGCACATCTTTAAATGCATGAAGAGCCTCTCACCGAATAACCGCATATGATGATTATCCTCAGACCACCCCTTAGTTAAATCCCTATAAAAAACGCCCCACTAATGTTTCACCTCACAATCTCCCAACAAATATTCATCAATTTACTGAACCAAGGATTACAACATAATCAACTGGAAGAGACAACATCTACATAAACTTATCCCACATTATGGATCATACAAAAAGACATACCATCACACTATATTCAAAAATAAAATCATGAATGAAACCACTACATGACTTCTTAATGAGTTATCCAAAACATTCTCATCTGTAGTTTATAAGCAATGTCAAAGTTATAATTCTTTAAGAATTATACCAATTGCCTCTTTTTTATTTTCAATTTAACACCGAGATATTTTAATGTATATTTCATTTAAATATATTCAATCTCTTAGATATATTTATATTCACAAAACATTTATATTTTTATATAATAATCTTATATTAGATAGTGTGTACGAAAAACAACCATGACCATAAACATCTCGTAAAATATATTATTTTAATATGACAGTTACGGCAGCATTGTTTAATTGATGGGTATGATCTGGATTAGCTGAAATATGATATATATATATACATTCTAATAAATAAAAATTTATTGATATATTTTTAATATATAATTAATCAATTATTAGGTAAATTCAATTTATGATTTAGAATATATTATCTTCAAAAATGGTTTTATTTTATGTTTGAAATTATAAATAATTTTTACCCCAATTATAAATTTTATTTTAAAAAAGGAATATAATTTTTCAAATAAGTATATCAAAAATTGTTTAGGGATTTTTTTTATTTTTTTAAAAGGTTAAATTTTTAGTGAATAGAAAAAATACATATTTTTCAAATATTATTATATATATTTCTTAAATTAAGTAATGTTATGGTCCCTTAATTCATTTAATTTGATATCAATGTAAAAAATTTAATATTTAGTTAAATTTAAATAAATTAATTATATTTCAATCAACTTTATACTTAATTTTGATATATGTTTAATTTATTCTTTAAATTTTTTTTTAAAAATAGTTTTAAAATAATATTGTTCCTCTATTTATTTAATTAACATAATATTTAATAATGAATTATTTTATAAAAATATATATATATTATGTATCTAATTTTATAAATTTAAATTTATATCATGATGATTACTAGTAATATTGTTAATATAAAATCATTTTATGCATGAAAATGCATTTTTTTAATAATGTTTTCAACTTATTTGGTGTGTTTATACTTAAATTAAAATTTTACACATTTTTTGAATTAAATTTGGTATATTATATTACATATTTGGAATGATAAAAATTAATATTATATAACAACTTCGAATTAATTATTTTCATAGAAAATAGTAAAAATAATAAAAATTAATTACGACTGTTATGGTAAAATGAGTTTACATGGGTTTAATCTATAATTAAAATGGTTTAAATGATCTAACAACATGTCTAATTCCAATTTTATAGACATATTTAGACATTAAAACATCAAAAGTTCAATAACAAGCCATTTTGGATCCTTGTGGCATGTGAAAAATGTGGGTATGATTTATTCTTTTAAAAAATTCCATGTGTTTCATCCTCAACAATTATAAAAGACCACTTCCTCCCCACACCTATCAACACCTCTCATGACATTTAGATCAAAAAACCCAAAAAATATATATCCTAAAAATCCTTATCTACATTTTAGAGCATATTTTCATCCCAAAAAACCAACCCTAGGATCCTTAATAAAAGATCCAAAGTAGGCTCTACTAAGAGAAGGTAATTATATTCACTATTATCGTTCTCTTTTACATCTCCTTCTATAACCTTCAATTATTTGTTAAAAAATCCAATATAATAATAAATATATAACATATACTTAGATTTTTTAGGTTTATAAAATAATATTAATCCATCTTATTCTCCATTAAATGTGAAAAAATCCATCTCTCGCGTGTACGGTACTCAACATACTCGAGAACCAATATAATTTTTTTCATCAATAGCTCACATGGATAGTCATAATGATGGAAATAATGAATATATATAATAAATATTACATGATATTAATTATTTAAAATTAATATATCATCCACTTCCTTACCTATTAACCCATTAAGGGAATGATATTGTCACTCATGCATACATACAACCTACCAGCTGAAGGAAGTGATGTGATTCATTTTCCATGTATGAAAATAAATAAGGTTTATAAAAATGTTTATAATGAAAAAAATATTATATTTTTAAATTGAATATAAATCTATATATAATGTAATTATATCTATACATGCTATTTGGAATGGCATAACTTATATTTCTTTTCGAGTTACTAATCGTAGGATAAATTGCACCTATTCCCTTAACGATCTCAACGATATCATCACAAATGTTTATCAAGAAGAAAACATGGTGGTAGATAGCCTGGCCAATGTGGGATTAAATCAAGATATTACCTAGCTCAATGACCTCCCAACTAATCATATTCCCTTGCATAAAAAATATTGTAAAATGATCTCATATTTTAGAATTTTGTCAACTCTTTTTTAATAATAATTCTGCTTTGGTCTTTTCGAGATAAGGAATCATCCTTAAAAAATAATATGACAAAACAAGACAATTAATAACCGGAACAATGCTAATGACAAATTATTATTAATTATGAGTGATAGTATTTTATCATAAGACTGTATACAATATTATAAATACAAATATAGTGATTTTATAAATTTATAACCTTTTTATTACCATTATATATGAGTTAAATAAATGTTCAACTAAAGGGAAACATGAGGAAATGGATTTTGTCTCAATTTCCTTTCATTGAATAAATTTTTAATGTTTTTTTCCTAATAAATTTTATATGGTGTATATAATGCCCCTTTAAATTTAATATCCTAAATCATTAAAATTTTATTGCATTTTGTGTTATTATTTGAATTATTTTATCCAAGTGGACTTGGCATGGAAATTACCAAGTTGTAATGAATTCCATAACACAATTTTTTTCATTGGGTCATATTACTTCTTCATTATTTTTATAGTCTACAATTATGTGTGTAATTTATTTTAATTTTACTATGTTTTATTTGAAATTGTTTAATTTGGATTTATATTTGATATACATAATCAATTCATTGATTAATTATCACTTAAATTTCATAATCATTATAACATTTTCTCATGTCAAATTATATTTTTTGGGTCATATGTTATGTTATACGACTATATGATTTTATGTGGTGTATATACTTCCCATATTGTATTATATATCATGAATATCAATATATTAATGACATTTAATGTTTTAGTTTATTTTTTTCCTTTCAATGGGGTTTGATTCATAAGATACCACGGTATGGGATTTGTTGACTAATCTCATTTTAATTGGGAATACTTGTACATAAATTTTAAATAATGAAATTTATTTGACCATTCATTTAATTTATTTATCATTTATTTATTCATGTTTTATTCTTTTAATACAACAATCTTTGTCTATTTGGTGCATAAAATTAGTGAGAAAATATTTTTAATAAAATCCATGTTCATTTATCAGTTTGATCAAAAATAGTTTTTTTTCCAAATCCATTCTTATTAAAAAAATATTCAATTTTTTAATTATTATAGTTTAAATTCATTACTACCCTATATTATCTTTTCCAGAAAATTAAAAGAAATATTCCATTCGTTTTCCTAACAAGGTAATTTTGAAATATAATCATTCATATGATCATTTAAATTCCCCAATATATCTATATTATACATCATGGATATACTTATTTCAAAAATCATATATCATTTCTTCATATGGTGTTTTACTTTGAATATTATTTGATTGATTGGGGAAATATTGATATTCTTTATTCTTTATTCTATATGAAAATTTATTAATAAGGAATATTGGTCATGAATTAAATATATTATTAGATATATGAGGAATATAGCAGATATATAGTGTTTCTGGGGCCTGAAATTATATATTCCCTTGAGCATCAATAGTTTTATGAGGTGAATCGGGATGATATCACAAAATGTGTTCATAACCATAGATTTAAACCATATTTTGAAAGATATTGATGATATATATATCAGGATGTATCAGATCATGAAAATAAAATTTAATCATTTCCATCATTAATAATTTAGTTATTATTTTCCATGTGATTAATACATTGAAATTATCCAAGGATACATTTCAGTAATTTGTTATTTATTAGATATCATGCATGTTAAGTTATTTACATTTCCATATTGAATATGAATTATGTATTATTCATTACTAATTCATGGTAGATTCAAATTTATGTAACTCTTATTGATCATCTGACGTAACCCATATTTTTTTCCTTTCCCCAAGACATGAAGAAGAAATCATTGAATGGGTTAAATGATATATAAGTTTTACATTCACTATCGTTTGTATCATGTTTTCAAATTTTATATGAGATTTATGTATGTATCTTTTTTACAAAGAATAATAAAATATTTGATCCATTGAGTTATGATTTTTGGCATCTAACACCAATTTATCAAGGTAACCATAATTTAGGGTATACTGTGTAAGGACCCTGACCCTTTAAATGATATTTTTTCCTAAAAAATGAGTGTTATATTATATTATATAAGATATAAACACATATATAATATAGAGAGGCAAAAAAAATTAATTCCTTAATGAAAATTTTTACATTAGTCAATGTCTAAACCCATTAGAATAAAAAATATTACTAGTGAAAAAATTAAAAAATAGGAAAACTATAATGGGAAATTACGGATTACCCCATTCTTCAAGAATAATCCGTCTCGCAAAAAAAATATAGAAAAGAAACAAAATATTTATAAAACTATCAAAATTTTAGAAAAATAATATATCCCTATGATAAATAATTCTAAATATTGAGTGAAATAATAAAGTGGTATTGAAAGAAGCTAATATGATTATTAGAATAGTGACCTGACCTTTGAGAATGGAAACCTACCCATTGGGAATAATATCATTGGTGTTGGGAATTATAATTTAACCACAATATAATAATGTGTAGTATAAGTAATATTTATCATGATTAATATTATTAAATATAAAAATTATAACTCAAAAAATAAATATCATTTTTAAAAAATCTAAAAAAATATTGGAACATTTTTAATAATGTATTTTTAATGTACATTATGAAACTTATAATTATAATAATGAAAATTAAAATTATTAATGTTAAAAATTTATTATATTCAATTTCTTTGATAAAACTGATATCATTTTTGAAATCATCACATCACAATGTTCCAATTCTTATTTTTTTAATTATCTAAAATACTTCAATTTTAAAGTGAATGGTAAAAATATAGTTTTTAATATAATAGGTGTACGATAAATGATATCATTAATGATTTAATAATGACCTAATAATTTATATAAATTTATGTTAGGACAAAATATATTTAATTTTATAAATGATTCCATAAAATACAATAAACATAATTTCGAAACCTAAAAAGTATATTGCAAAACCAAAAGTCAAATGTGATCCCTCAAGATAAAAATTTTCATTTTTTCCACATTATTTTTAAACAAACTAATTGAATTATAATAATAAATAAGTTTAATTTCTTAAAACATTTCTATTATATTGATATATAATTTATATTTAAAAAAAATTCACTATTATACAATTTACCTTTGAGATAATATTTTATTCTAAAAATACACATATCCCCATGTATAAATAAACCCTCTACGTCACCTAGTAAAAACATTCCTCTCCCACATTAGAAAGAAAAATATCTACCCAAATCATCTGTCTCAATCCCATTATAATATCTAGGGATTTTATATAGAAAAAAAATTCAAACATGGTGGGAGTTTTAGTGTCATTCAAGAGAAGCTATGCCAATAAAGAGTAAGTTTCTTTCAATTATTCTACCATTTTCTTATTCATCTCATTATTTTTTCCAATGAACTTAATAAAAAAATCATATAAAATTAATTATTCATTAATTTTAAATTATATTATTGATATTAACCAAATTGAACTATCATAATTATGACATATATAGATTTCAGACTACCGTTTGCTCCTCTTTCGGCAATGTCTTGTCAATGGTCATTTAATTGCCTACGAGGACATTGTTAATCATTTTACTATTACCAAACCTAGGGAGGGTTACCATAAAATTTTTATAATATATAAAGGTATAAATATTTTTTTTTATTTTCTATAATTAGTACCAGTAACATATAAATTACATTGAAAAAATAGTGAAGTCGAAGAAAAATGTAAATTTTTAATAAAAACATGATATCAAAATGGATTCCCTTTAACCAAGGAAATTAATAAATATAATAAAATGATGATAATTAACAAATACCTTTAAAAATTATCATAATTCACTTTTATTTCAATTTTTTAATATATAGAAGTTTTTTTATTCGATAGGTGGAAAAAGATAAAATAAAGCTGGATTTAAGTTACAGTGGTTCTTGAACCCAACACATTTTTAATAGTTTATACCAATTTCACATTAATTTAACTATATATATTTTTATATTGATTCTTAAATATCTTCTATCCATTATTCCCTTTTAATTTGTGGATATAAATTTTTCTACCTTGCTTTATAATCCAAATGCAAAGATTTTCCAAAAAGTCGTTTCCTTCCAAAACATATCATTAAATCCTATTTATTTGTTTCTTCGTCACAAAATAAGGTTGATTTTTATGATAAATATGTTTTATCTTGTTAATTTTTTTACTTCCATGTTTATTCATGAAATAATGCATTTTAAAACCCTTATGAAATCAATTACCTTCCATGGATTATTTTTAGATTTTGATTTGTATAGGTTCTATATGGGATGCATGATTATGTAAATAATATGATGTCATAGGTGGGACCCTAATTATATATCCCTAAAATTCATTGTGAAATGTGATATATATCTTAATATAATGTTCATTAATGGTGAACATTATTCAATTATTGTTCACAATGATGATGTTACAATTATGAACATATGTTATATGTAAACATGATGCTAGCTTTGTTCGAAATAATGTGTGGTATTTGGAATCTAAGATAAGATGTATAATTTTTATTAATTAACACATTACATGAAATTATCAAATTTTTACCCAGTGATTATGATGATGATACTATTATTATGAAATAATTATGATGATTACTCTCACCTATGTACTATTTATTCATGTCTCTTATTTTTATTATGCTATCCTTCTCTTTATTGGGTTTTTACATCACCCCTATCTTTGATGTGTATCCTATAGTGACTACATGTAATAAGGAGAATGTGATAGATTAATAAGGTTAATAAATAATAATTTTAATAATTTTTATGTTTTAATTTGTTCAAGTGAGTTATTAACCTAATTTTCCCAAGATACAAGACCTTTCGATCCACGAATGTATAAAAATTATATAGTTTTTCTTTAAAATGATATAATAGTTATATAAGATAAAGTTGTTCTTTTATATATTGGAGTTGAGGTATTTACCTAAAATCATTCTGTTAAAAGATATTATTCAATATCTTTTGATCTATAATGATATAATAGTGTTCACTAATGAGGCAATTCCACCATAGCTTTTGAACAAACTCCATTGAAATAAGACTGAGATCGTGGATAGAGTAGTAACATTCATGAGGAAATAACTGCAGATTCCCATATAATATGGCTAATCTGTAGTGTATCACAATAAAACCTAATCCATGAAGCAACACATCACAATAAACCTCAAACAAGTTAGACACCTATTTAAAATAGAGAACGTGAGCACTAATCAACATCTCTTTGGAAAATTAAAAAGTACGACACCATTAGTCAGTATATACAAAAAGATGATCCTTTATGGTAAAAGATGATATTGGATTCACAGTAAGAGATAATTTTGGAATGATCATCTTGCAATATTCTGAAAAACAAAGGAAAATTCAAACTTCAATAACATTCTTAGAATCTACCACAAAAAAAACTACCATAAACATTAAAGAGTTCACAACAACTCCATGTTCAGACGTATCAAGCCCCAAAAATGGCACCCTAAAGACCCAAAACACAAAAAATAAACATATTAAAAAATAAATAATGATACTAAATAACCTCCATAACAATTCAAAAATGACATACATTCCCCTCCTTATACATATAATGCATAAGAATATCATCAATGATAACCAGTATAAGCTAGTTGAGAAACTCATGTCACTCATAATTCATCATTCTCGTGAACACGATTAGTACTTTTATGATATATGGAATATAGTATACCTTTTAATTTACCAAAAAATTGTATCAAAGGTAGAATTTGATAAAAATTTTATGATGTGGTTATATATTTTATTATGTTTTAATGTGATACTATGAATATATATTTAGGGAATTAAAAATGGTTTCATCTCAATAATTATTTTCATTGTTTAAGAGAATCATTTGATGGGAATTTATAAGATGATGGGATTATTGTTAAAATAATAGTATATCGTTAATTTTTTAAAATAAATGATTTGGATAATAACTTATAAAAACCTTTTATAAGGATCCATAAGATAACTTAGTGAAATGATAGGTTTGTTTTATCTTATCACCAATATTAAAATACACTAAATATGATACATTTTATTAATATACTGTATATTGATAAGAATTCATGTGACAATACCACTATCTCTCTTCTTCAAATTTCACGAAACAATTTAGAAGTCATCAATGCATGTCTAGTCTTGGAATCATTGGGAAAAGTAAAATACATGTCACCAAAGTATAAAGGATATTGTATTTTTCTTTTTATAACAACATATATATTATATAAATGTTTTAAATTATATTTATGAGTTCCATGTTGTAATGAAATATATACAGGGATTCATTTACAGTATTAATATCTTTTTATCAATGAAATTCCATATGGGAATGTTTTAAAAAGAACATTAATTTTATATATTTGGTAGAGAATTTTATTATTATGTACATATACACTTTTTTTCTTAATAATGTGTGACTCATGATAAAAATTTATTTAATTTCAGTATGGATATTTTAGTAATGTTATCTATCATAATAAATTATCCATTTTTAAGGATATATAATTAAATATTGTAAAATATAGTGACATATTTCTTGTATTTATTCATTAACATCATTATTCCCCCAAATCATTACTTGGTTAAGGAT
Source organism: Viscum album (assembly GCA_963277665.1). Taxonomy (NCBI): domain Eukaryota; kingdom Viridiplantae; phylum Streptophyta; class Magnoliopsida; order Santalales; family Viscaceae; genus Viscum; species Viscum album. The sequence goes on from OY728159.1 coordinate 922,684,401, forward strand.
ATAAAAATGTTTTCCATGGATTACTTAATATAATGGTAATAAATTTTGTTTTATATGAATATACTAAAATGATATTTGAAAAATTGATCCCAACCTAAGGGTCACACTGATAAGTGATACATTATGAGAGAAAGATGCAATTTTTAATGAGTTCCTTAAACAATTAAATTATATATGACTACCAATGTCTTAATATATGGTAATAAAATAATGTAACGGAATAACGGGGAATAAATTTTTGATTTTATTATATAAGAAATTATAATAATAAATTTTATTTTTACTATAAAACTCATAAGTGGTTTAAAGAGTTTGTAAATAAGAACCTGGAGAATATTAATAAAAATAACCCTCATTGAGTTGAAAAATGAAATTATAAAAGATCATAATAAAAATTATATTGATTATATGAAACATAATACAAGTAAAAATTTGAGCATGGATTTGGATTTAGTTTTTGACAATATGAGTTCATTTATAGTGGTATGAGAATAAATGTAACTCACATGATTTTATATCTCATCAGAATGTTCATATTCTTCAAAAAAATAAAGATAGTAAGATTATAATGAAAAATATTTATATAAAACTATTTTTATAATAAGTGTATTTATTCAGTACAAATTATATGATTCCTATGTATATAAAAATATAATACATTGGGGATATTTATCAAAATTCAGTTTATATTATATTAAGATTATACTACCACTATTTAGTATTAATTTGGTTGACAATAAAAATAAAGTTCAAATCGAGGATTTGATCTCTATGAAAGTAGATATTAATAAGGAAGGGTATAAATATGATCTTTCATTTAAATCCTAATTTTTATCTATGTTCTATTTAATTATACTTGAAATTTATTTATTATTTCACCTTTAAATAAAATTGAAAATGTAAAAAAATTATGCTAAAACATATATTGGCATTTAGGATGACACATATTCTAGGGAATCAAATTGAATGTTATTTTATTTGGGAAGAGATATTATATATGGTAAATTATCATGATGATAAAATTTTTATTTCAAACATTAGTAAATAATGACTACAAAAAATTAATAAAATGTTAATGTATGAAAATATAAAAAATCAAAAAAAGATGACAATGAAAATAAAAGGACCAAATAAAAAATTTAATACAACTACGAATGAAAATAATGATTTATTATGTTATAACTTATAATTTTTTTATTACATATAATATTATTATCACATATAAAAGTGGTTTTACATATAATTTATTATTATATATAATTTACTATGACATATGTTTTTTATTCATATGATTTTTCAGATTTTTATTACCATGAAAACGTGAAACAGACATTTATAACAAGTAAAACACAATCTATCATTTGGAACTAATTAAAATTATCTAGATGGTGTAATTAAAATATTTATTTGAATAAAAAACTTTTGAATTAAATACAAAACAATCCTTGTATAATTGGAGTAAAAATTGAAAAAAATAGTAATTTTTTAATATGTATCTTCATTCATTTTTTAGTTGTTCCATTTATTTTTACTTTATAATGTTAAATTATAATAGCTAATATTTTCATTTTATTTCATATATAAATTTATATTTGTTTAATTGATAATGTTGACCATAACATATAAGAAAAATAAATAGAGATTTGTTTTAGAAATAACAAAAGTAGTTAATGGAATTCTATGATTTTAATTATTTCAGACACTGTTTTTCCTTGTGTATTAATTTTTTGGGTTTATCATATTATTTGATATGATTTTTTATAGAACAAACTTATTTTAAATATTTACTTTCATTTTTCCAAAACAATCTATGGAAATACTAAAATTACAAGTATAAAATGATGAAGTGCGTCAAATATTTTAATATATTAGAAAATATCATCATCAACAGAATTGAAAATTTCAGTAATTATAGAGAATAAAAATAATATTATTATTTAAATTTTAACAGTGGCCAAATAAAATTTTCACATAAATATTTTTAAATGGGACTATGTAAATGAGTAAATGAAGGTATACATTTTAGATAATGTGGTATTAAATTTTTTTAATTATTTTTTTAATTTCATTATTTTGTATAAAAAAATTTGTAACTACATTATTTTATTTTTCTATATTACTTAATGACTGATATCAGTTATAAGAGTTATATTATTTAAATTTTATAGAAATAATAGAATAATTTTCTTTATTTTTTGATAACATAGAATAAAAATAGTGTGTGAGAGAACATCAATTGGATGATACCATAGTTGATTATATTTTTTTTAACTAAAGTATTATGATTTATTTTTTTGATATGTTTTGATAATGAATCCTTAGATGAAATAATGTTTATTTTAATATAGAATAATTTATTATTTTTATATATTAATTATTTATCTATGTTTTTATATTTGTATATAGAATAACAGATAAAAATAAATAATTTTAAAATAAATATTCATAATCTTATAAGAAAGAGTATTTATTGGTTAGCATGTCTGGAGAAATAATCTACATATAAATACATAATTTAGAAATATTTTTTCTCCAGTATATAATATTAATTATTCTATAACATTAATATGATATATTATCACTTATAAAACTAATATTGAACTTGAATGAAAATATATTAGTGCCATATCTCACCATATACTATTCATAGAGGCTCAGACCAACTGATAGAATAATTTTTTTGATAATTTTATTTGGAAACCACAAACTGATATATATGTTTTGTGTTCTTCTTTATTATTAATAAAATGATATATTATATTAAAATTTTTAATTTATGCAATGTTATGTCTTCATTATACACACCCATATGTTTGTAGAATTTTGAAAAGGTGATCTTCTAAAGATCCATATGTCTTCAGTTCAATATTAGGAGTCATTTGTGAAGACCCATAAAATTCAAGGAAATTTTTTTCTTAATATTCTTTGGAATTTTAAAAGAATGTAGTTTCTGACGGCGCCTGATTCCAAGGCCCGGTCTGCCCGGTATAATTTTCCAAAGTTTAGCTCAGGTACGTTCAGTGAACGAACGAGCGGGAATTCCTATCTTTTGAATCGATGCTCGGAATCGAATTCTGAGGGCACCGATGGAACCGCAGCGCCGGTAATTGCTTAGGAACACCTGTTCCGGAGTTGCGTTTTCAAGAGAGTTGATGATAAAAATTGTGGAAGTTTATTTTATAATTATTCTACAATTTTTATTTTAACTAAGTGGATTAGGCTTTGGGTGGAAGTTGGGTTACTGCCCAAATTCCCAAGGGAGGTTATGAAGGTGGTGGGGCCCACACGAACCTTACCCCTTCACCTTCCCTATCCTTCCATAACTCTTCACTTTCTTTAACCCCCCCCCAACTCACATTTAATATTTGACAACTTATGTTTAATAACTTTTGTTATTAATTAAGTGAGTTAAGTGTGGTTATTTGAATTTTAAACTCTTGAAATTAAAATATTTGTTATGTTAATAAAATAAGAGGTAAGATTATTTTATTTTGGGTTAGTTCCTTTGTTTCATGGGAGGATTTGGGGAGGCTCGAAGAACATCTTCTTCAACGACGAAGAACATGAAGAACGAACCGGTCTCTGACGAAGAACACCATCCTTCCACGAAGAACGACAACGTGCCTTCCTTCCTCTTTCAGCGCAACACGTGAGGAGACACCGCTTTCTCCTCAGACGCACCCCGACATATTCTTCATATCCTCTTTCCACGACTCTGCTCTTGGAACCGAGGTAGGGGGTTTACATGTTTTCTATACGTGATTCTCTTCCGTCTTTTATTCGCGTCTATTTGGACTGGATGATATCAGTTAATGGGAGGAGGCCAGACCGCACAAACAAGGCCATCCCCCTCCCATTTTGTTTTTCTTGTTGTTGCGGATCGAAATAGATTGATGCGACATCATCACGCCGCGCGGGATCGGGTGGTAAGGATGCGCAACATCGTCACGCCACGCGGGATCAAGCGGCAAGTATGCGGAACATCGTCATGCCGCACATTCAAATTTTAAACTCTCGTGTGTGGGTTTTTGATTGCAAGGTGTTTGTATAATTTATTTTGGATAAATTATACCCTCGTCAATGATTAAAATCATGTGTTTATTTTTTTCCAATTGATAACACCTAACGCGGAGGACGTGGGCCGAACAAACACGGCCCGACAACCCTCCGCAGCTTGTTTATCGATGTGCGGATCAACGGACGACGACGAAGCAGGCCGTTATGGCGTTTCAATCCCTTCGCAGTGAAGGTCGGGTCCCGGGAGGACCGTTGGCGATGATGGCAGAAGAAACGGACCACCGGAGCATGTCCGGTGGTCCACAGAAGGCGGTGGCGGCGCGCCATGCCGGCGACCGACGGTGGCAGCGCACGACCGGAAGGCCGGTGGCGGAGGTTTGCCGCCGGCTTCAATCAGCGGCGAGGGGGGGATCCACGCACCCCCGCCTGTGGCTTCCACTCGGCCGCGCTGGCTGAGCCGTGGCTGGCCGGTCGAGCCGGACCGAGCCGGTGGGGCCGGGGCCCGCCGGGTCGGACCCGGGCCGACCCAGGGGGGGTCGGGCTGGGTCGGTCTGGGCCCAGACCCCCCTTTTCGGACCCTCATTGGTCTTTTGCCCATATCGTGGGCTACGGACCTCCAATCGATGCACCGTCAGTTGCGTAGCTATCCTTGGAACGAGGCGGTCGTTTCGGTATATCGCACTAAAGGGTTTGGAATACTTTGGTTTCAGCCAGGTTGGTTCGGATACGAAACCAACCGGGCCCTCGGAGCGGAAACGCTTATATATTGAGCTCCGGAAGTCCGATTGACGTGTCGTCGACTTTGTTGGATTCCTCTAAGTGAGACGGATCTTTTAGCTTACTCCGCTCGAGGTTTGGATGTCGTTGGAGTGTGGTCGGGTTTGTTCGCTCACGAAACCAACCGGGCCCCTGGACAAAAAAACCAATAACTCACAGACCGGGCGTCCGATTGACGCGTCGTCAGTCTCGTTGAATTACTCCTGATGAGACGGAACTTTTGGAATACTTTTCCCAAGTTTTGGTTGCTATTGGATAGTGGCCGTGTTGGATTGTACCCGAAATCCAACTGGGCCCTTGGAACAGAAAAGCTGTTATCTTTCAGACCAGACGCCCGTTTGACGAACCGTCAGTGACGTTGGTGATCACGTTGAGAAACGGTCCCTTTGAGTATACCCTATGAGATTTTGGGGTACAGTTGAGATACGTCCGGGTTGTTCCGCTCATGAAACCAACAGGGCCCCTCGGACGGAAAGGCTAATAACTCACAGACCGGGTGTCCGATTGACGTGCTGTCTGTTGCGTTGAGACCCCTATGATGAGGTGGTCCTTTGAGATACTTCTTCGTGGGACTTTGTGATACTTGGAGTATCGACCTGTAGCTCGTGGAGCGGACCCTCCCAGAGACGAGCGTACGGAGTACAGAGACCGTGTAGCTGATTGAGACCTGACGACTGCTTGACTGACTCAACTTGGAGTGAGTCGACTAGACCAGTGGACGGAGCACCTGATATTTGGCGACAGACCCACAGCGGACGGAGAGCCCGGTAGTTGTCCGTAGACCCGCGGTACTCGACAGGAGAAGTACCTTTGTAGGCTATTAGGGGGAGAGCCCGGTATTTGGCGATAGACCCACAGCGAACGGAGCACCCGGTATTTGGCGACAGACCCACAGCGGACGGAGCACCCGGTAGTAGGCCGCAGACCTGCAGTACTCGACACGAGGAGTACCTCAGCAGTCTATGGTTAGTGAGTAGTACCTCGGAGTCGTGACATGACCACTGTACACTCCAGAGACAGAGCTCTTCAGCAGTTTCGGTTTCGATAATGAAAATCCTGGTTTGAGCTAAGACTTTTGACCTTTGTGGTTACCTCATGATTGATATGGGTCACTTGATAACTTAGGTATATGTATGGCCATATACCTGTGTAGTGGTTATCCGTTGATTTCATGATCTTGGTGTTTCCTCAAGATTGAGATGGGTTACTTGATAACTTAGGTATATGTATGGGCATATACCTAAGTAGAGGTTATCTGTTGAGATCTTCTTTGTGGTTATCCTTGTTGTTTTTAGTGATACCTTGGGGGTCTCGGGGTCCCTACTGAGTATCGTTATACTCACCCCTGCACGGGCTATGCCTGCACCTCATTGTGTTGGTTGCAGACGACGGGCAGTGCTGACGGAGGTCGAGTGTTCGAGGACTGGATGGTACCCGGAGGTGGACTACACGACGAGTCAGTATCCGGAGGTGGACTTCACGGCGAGACGACACTCGAAGGAGGTTGACGTGCGAGAGCATTGTGGAGGCTATCTGTACCTACCCTTCAGGTAGGACCCGTGGTGGACGATCCCAGAGCTGCGCCATCTGTACCTACCCTTCAGGAAGGATCCGAGGAGGACGACCTAGGAGCCACTTCCATTCTTCTAGCTGTTGTCTTTTTCTTTTGTACTTTGTTCGTTTGTAGTTGTACTTTCAGTTGGGTTTGTATTCTGGCCCATTTACCTTTCAGCACATTCTTTTGTACTTAGTGTTTTAATTCCGCTTGTACTCTGTGGTGTTTTGTTTACTTTTATAAAGGCAATGCCTTCCCAGTTATCGGGATTTACACCTCTGGTGCTAGTCTCCAGCCCCTGGCCTATGGAAGGCGGGTTTGGGGTAGTCACGACACGGGCCTCAAGGACGGGTCGTGACAAATTGGTATCAGAGGATTCGGTTCTACCGCAGAACTTATAACTCTGATATTTTCTTTCTATGAAACAATAGTGTTAAGAGTACCGAGTGTGGTTTTCAGTTCAGGGAGTCCAGTGTTGGTGCGGGCAGCCGATGTATCCATACACCAGGACCCTGACAACTGATTTCTGACTTTGTGAATGAAAACACTGATTGTGTGTGTGTTTCCAAAAGTTTTATTTAAATATCATCTCAAACCAGGTCAGCTCACCAGGTATAAGTCTTTTTACCGTGTCATGTTTGTTTCATTCAGGATGCCTCCCCGCAGACGGCCAGCTAGAGCCCCGAGAGTTATTTGTATTGACAGCCCGCCGAGCAACGTGGCCTCAGTACGGGGCTCTATTCTAGTTGAGGCACCAGCGGATGCACCAGCGGTACTGCTACCCATTGGGCCACCGATGCCACCAGCCCCAGCAGCAGAGGGTGCACGTCACTTGAGCGCACTGCACGAGTTCCAATGCCATAGGCCACCCAGGTTCCAGGGAGAGACGGACCCGTAGGCGACTGAGGATTGGCTGGAGACTGTGGTGAGAGTCTTTAGGCTAGTGGGGACTCCGGAAGACTTCATGGTGATCCTTGCTGCCAGCCTTCTTCAGGCAGCAGCAGGCAGATGGTGGAGCCTGATGCTCCAGATGCATGACAAGGCGACACTTCTTTGGGCAGACTTCGAGAGCCTGTTCCGGCCAGAGTTTGTACCAGCCACCCTTCGAGCGGTGCGTTTACAGGAGCTACTTCAACAGTGGTAGGGCAGCATGACAGTGGCACAATATTTAGAGAGGTTCACAAACCTCTCGCGCTACTCCCCAGATATGGTATGGGACCCATTCTTCAGGGCCCGAACCTTCGAGCAGGGACTCAGGCGAGATATTAGAGCATCTTTTGTTTCTCACAGCATTCCGACACAGACAGGGGTGTTGGAGAGAGCCCTCTTAGTGGAGAGTTTCCTTGCTGATCAGTCTCCAGCAGCAAGACCCACCACTAGCCGGCATGCGGCAAAGTCTTCTGCAGCAGGCAGTAGACAGGTGACGCAGAGGTCCAAGAGGACCAGACCTACCGGTGGCCGACTACACGACTCAGGTTCAGTTGTGCGGGGAAACCGGGGTGGAGTCAGAGCCAGAAGTTCCGAGAGTGGACAGTGTTACTCCTGCGGAGGAATTTGTCACATGGAACGTGACTGTCCGACCCTCCATGCAGATGACCAACAGTTAAATGAAGAACCTCCCAACTAGAGGCAGAGGTTCGATCAGGGAAGACTACAAGGAGCAGGCGGCCATGGAAGAGGAGCTGGTCGTGCAGCTGGAGGTGGACGACGCTTCGGGGTGTTGCCACTCTCACCACCAGGAGGCCCACCCCGACCGCAGGGGACAGGAGGTCATGGGAGAACTTAGCATCAGGAAGCTGAGACCTATGGTCATGTAGCTCTGGAAGCAGATGGACATGAGCGGGACTAGCTCCATACCTGGAGGCTATTGATCCTGTTGCTTCTAGTTTTGTTGATGTTTGTTTGTAGTTGCTTCGTGTCTTTTTACTGTGAGCTTCAATAATAAAAAGACACTTATCTTTGTGATGTTTTCTTTCCTGTCCTTTTGTTTGGTTGATACTGAGTGGTCCCAGTTAAAACTGTTGACTTGACCCTCACTTTCTAGAGTTCTACTGGAGGAGACCTAGTGACCTCACACTAAGGCCGACAGTGTGACTCGATCCTTGGAGACGAGAGTGACAGTTGGATCTCTTGGTAGTTACGTCAAGGCCTTACGACGTCATCCATGGCATGAATGCATCATTCATGTCTAGATTGACTGTATTATGCAATGAATGTGGTTCATCCATGGGATGAGACCAGATTTCTTTTATCAGCAAAGAAGAAATCATAGCAGCTCTTGTGAGACTAGAGAATGTCCAGGTCATCCAAGAGCGGATGAGGACAGCACAGGGCCGACAAAAGCCCTATGCTGACAGAACTTGGAGGCCTCTAGAGTTCAAGGATGATGATCATGTCCTTATACGGGTCTCACCTCGACGAGGTTTACGGAGATGTGGCCAAGGCGGCAAGTTATCTCCGAGGTTCAACAGACCTTTCTAGGTCCTCAGCTGGGTAGGCGGGGTGGTTTACCGCTTCACCCATCCACCTCAGTTGCACCGGGTGCACGATGTCTTCCACGTATCTCAGTTGAGGAGATAAGTGATCGACCCTTCACATATCATCGACCATGAGGAGCTGGACAATGGAAATGGGGTGTCTTTCACGGAGGTTTCAGTGTGAATAGAGGATCGACAGGAGAGGATCCTTTTAGGATGGTCGATTCATCGGGTGTGCTTTCACTGGCAGTACGAGAACCTCCAGGTGAGCACATGGGAGCGGAAGGCTCATGTGCGTGCTCAATACCGCTTTTGTAACCCTAGTTTGTGTTGAAGCTTTACGGGGACGTAAATCCCTGAGGTGGGAGTAATGTAAAGACCCGTAAAATTCAATGAAATTTTTTTTATTAATTTTCTTTGGAATTTTACAAGAATGCAGTTTCTGACGGCGCTTGATTCCGAGGCCCGGTGTGCCCGGAATCATTTTCCGAAGTTTAGCTCGGGTACGTTCAGTGAACAAATGAGCGGGAATTCCTATCTTTTGAACCGATGCTCGGAATCGAATTCCAAGGGCACCGATGGAACCGCAAAACTGGTAATTTCTTAGGAACACCTGTTCCGGAGTTGCCTTTTCATGAGATTTGATGATAAAAATTGTGGAAGTTTATTTTATAATTATTCTACTATTTTTATTTTAATTAAGTGGATTAGGATTTGGGTGGAAGTTGGGTTACTACCCAACTTCCCAAGGGAGGTTATGAAGGTGGTGGGTCCCACACGAACCCTATGCCTTCACCTTCCCTAACCTTCCATAACTCTTCAATTTCTTTAACCCCCCTCAACTCACATTTAATATTTGACAAATTAAGTTTAATAACTTATGTTATTAATTAAGTGAGTTAAGTGTGGTTATTTGAATTTTAAACTCTTGAAATTCAAATATTTTTTATGTTAATAAAATAATAGGTAAGCTTATTTTATTTTGGGTTAGTTCCTTTGTTGCTTGGGAGGATTTGGGGATGCTCTAAGAACATCTTATTCAACGATGAAGAACGTGAAGAACGAACCGGTCTCCGATGAAGAACACCATCCTTCCATGAAGAACGACGACGTGCCTTCCTTCCTCTTCCACCGCAACACGTGAGGAGACGCCGCTTCCTCCTCAGACGCACCCTGACATCGTCTTCATATCATCTTTCCACGACTCCGCTCTTGGAACCGAGGTAGGGGGTTTACGTGTTTTCTATACGTTATTCTCTTCCGTCTTTTATCCGCGTCTATTTGGACTGCATGATATCAGTTAACGGGAGGAGTCCGGACTGCACAAACACAACCGTACCCCTCCATTTTTGTTTTTCTTGTTGTTGAGGATCGAAATAGATTGACGCGACATCGTCACGCCGCGTAGGATCGAGCGTCAAGGATGTGCGACATTGTCACACCGCCTGGGATCGAGCGACAAGTATGCGCGACATCGTCACGATGCACATTCAAATTTTAAACTCTCGTGAGTGGGTTTTTTATTGCAAGGTGTTCGTATAATTTATTTTGGATAAATTATACACTCTTCAATGATTAAAATCATGTGTTTATTTTTTTTTTAATCTGATAACACCTAACGCGGAGGACGCGGGCCGAAAAAACACGACCCGACAACCCTTCGCAGCTTGTTTATCGATGTGCGGATCAATGGACGATGACGAAGTAGGCCGCTATGGCATTTAAATCCCTTCGTAGTGAAGGTCAGGTCCCGGGAGGACCGTTGGTGAAGACAGCAGGAGAAACGGACCACCGGAGCGCATCCGATGGTCCGCGGAAGGCGGTGGCGGCGCACCGCCAGAAGGCTGGTGGCGGCGGTTTGCTGCCGGCTTCAATCAACGGCGAGGGGGGGGGGGATCCGTGCACCCCCGCCCGCGGCATCCGCTCGGCTGCGCTGGCTGAGACGGGCCCAGCCGGGTCGGACTCGGGCCATGACGGGTCGACCCGGTTCGGGCCGACCCAGGGGGGGTCGGGCCGGGTCGGTCTGCGCCCAGACCCCCCGTTTCGGACCCTCTTTGGTCTTTTTCCAATATCTTGGTATACGGACCTCCGATCGATGCACCTTCAGTTGCGTAGCGATCCTTGGAAAGAGACGGTCGTTTCGGTATATCGCACTCAAAGTTTCGGAATACTTTCGGTTCGGCCATGTTGGTTCGGATACGAAACCAATCAGGCCCTCGGAGTAGAAACACTTATATCTTGAGATCTGGACGTCCGATTGACGTGCCGTCAACTTTGTTGGATTACTCTAAGTGAGAAGGATCTTCTGGATTACTCCGCTCGAGGATTGGATTCATCAGAGTGCGGTCGGGTTGGTTCGCTCACGAAACCAACCGGGCCCCTAGAACAAAAAAACCAATAACTCACAGACCGGGCATCCGATTGACGCGCCGTCTGTCTCGTTGAATTCCTCTTGATGAGACGGAACTTTTGGCATACTTCTCCCGAGTTTTGGTTTCTGTTGGATAGTGTCCGTGTTGGATTGTACCCGAAATCCAACCGGGCCCTTGGAACGGAAAAGCTGTTATCTTTCAGACCAGACGTCTGTTTGACGAACCGTCAACGGCGTTGGTGATCACGTCGAGAAACGGTCCCATTGAGTATACCCTATGAGATTTCAGGGTACAGTTGAGATACGGCCGGGTTGGTCTGCTCATGAAACCAACCGGGCCCCTGGGACGGAAAGGCTAATAACTCACAGACCGGGCATACGATTGACGCACCGTCTATTGCGTTGAGACCCCTATGACGAGGTGGTCCTTTGAGATACTTATTTGTGGGAATTTGTAATACTTGGAGTATAGACCTGTATCTCGTGGAGCAGACCCTCCCGGAGATGAGTGTACGGAGTACAGAGACCATGTAGCCGGCTGAGACCTGACGACTGCTTGACCGACTCGGCTTGGAGTGAGTCTACTAGCCCAGTGGACGGAGCGCCCGATATTTGGCGACAGACCCACGGCGGACGGAGCGCCCAGTAGTTGGCCGAAGACCCGTGGTACTCGACAGGAGGAGTACCTCTGTAGGCTATTAGGGGGAGCTCTCGGTATTTGGCGACAGACCCATAGCGAACGGAGCGCCTGATATTTGGCGACAGACCCACGGCGGACGGAGCGCCCGGTAGTAGGCCGCAGACCCGCAGTACTCGACAGGAGGAGTACCTCAACAGTCTAAGGTTAGCGAGCAATACCTCGGAGTCGTGACAGGACCACTGTACACTCCAGAGACGAAGCTTTTCAGCAGTTTCGGTTTCGATAATGAAAGTATTAGTTTGAGATGAGACTTTTGACCTTTGTGTTTACCTCATGATTGAGATGGGTCACTTGATAACTTAGGTATATGTATGGGCATATAACTAGGTAGTGGTTATCCTTTGATTTCATGATCTTGGTGTTTCCTCATGATTGAGATGGGTTACTTGATAACTTAGGTATATGTATGGGAATATACCTAAGTAGAGGTTATCTGTTGAGATCTTCTTTGTGGTTATCTTTGTTGGTTTTAGTGATACCTTGAGGGTTTCAGGGTCCCTAATGAGTATCGTTATACTCAACCCTGCACGGGATATGCCCGCACCTCGTTGTGTTGGTTTCAGACGACGGGCAGTGCTGAAGAAGGTCAAGTGTTCGAGGACTGGACGATACTAGGAGGTGGACTACACGACGAGTCAGTATCTGGAGGTGGACTACACGGCGAGACGACACTCCGAGGAGGTTGACGGGCGAGAGCGTTGGGAAGATATTTGTACCTGCCCTTCAGGTAGGACCTTTGGTGGACGATCCAAGAGCTGCTCCATCTGTACCTACCCTTTAGGTAGGATCTGAGGAGGATGAGCCAGGAGCCGCTTCCGTTCTTCCAGCTGTTGTCTTTTTCTGTTGTACTTTGTTCAGTTGTAGTTGTACTTTTAGTTGGGTTTGTATTCTGGCCCATTTACCTTTTAGCACATTCTTTTGTACTTAGTGTTTTACTTCCACTTGTACTCAGTGGTGTTTTGTTTACTTTTATAAAGGCAATGCCTTCCCAGTTATTGGGATTTACGCCTTTGGTGCTAGTCGCCAGCCCCTGGCCTATGGAAGGCGGGCTTGGGGTAGTCACGACACGGGCCCCGAGGACGGGTCGTGACATCATTGATCATCATGAATATATTAAGGGTATATATTTTAGGTCACTAAGAATAATCTATTTATTAAGAAAAGGATTAGTCTTAGAGAAAAAAACGTTTCTATGTGGGGAAAGGTTTTACCGGAAAAAATGTCATAATTGAAAAGTTAATGAAGGGTTAGGTAGTTTTCATTACCGGAATTGACATTATCTCTAATAATAATGAATTTTTTATGGTGATATTCAAGACATAACCATCCAATAATAAAAAAATTACAAAACTAACATTAGGAATACATTTTGGCATAGAGTTTTAAAGGATTAAAAATACCATACATAACAAAAACCCACACATTTTCTACTATGTTTATATTTTTATTAAAAATAATATTCTTAAATGATACACCTTCTTCATTCAAGAAAAATCACCATAACTTGAGTTTTGAATTCTTTATCAATCCAAATGATCCTTAAACCATATAAAATCAATATAAATTAGAAAAATACCCATATTAAACTAATTAAGGAGATAAAAAATAAAAACAACTCATTAGTTTTTGAAATGAATGAAAAACCATGAGGTTTAGTTTGATTTTATCAATGTAAAATAAGATATAGATGAATTTTATAAGAAAAATCTTAATCAATCTTGACATTATATTCAAAATCATGATAAATTGATTTCATATATAAAAAAAAGAATCTTATAGAATACTTATATTAATGGATAAATATAATAGATTCATCGTAAATTTTTTGAGGAATATAATATTCATATCACCTATAATATCTCACAATAACTCGTAATGGAATAAACCATTCGGTTGACATGGTGAGCCATATTTTTCATACATGATTTTTTCCATTATTTGTTGAAAATATATTTCATTAATAACTTCAAAGGATAATCTATGGTTTAGTGTCTTGGAGACTAGGTACATAATATAAAATTTCCATAAATATTATTTAATCATATTTAAAATCTCTTTTAATCTCATCCTAGTACACATCACTAGATAATATTTTAATGGCATCAAACCTTAAAGGAATAGGTGAACATAAATTTCATTAAGGGATAACAATGGAAATATGAAGTGTGTGACCATGGATATTTTATGAGGTTTAACAATAGATCATCATCATAAATACAATATTCATAAAATAATATCATGATCATAAGTACATGGGGAATCAAACACGAGCTTGATTATAAGTATATTAAGCCTAACATGGAAATAAATCAACAATATAAAAATGAAACATTATAAAGTGTATAACCAATGTGTCATAAAACATATTACCAGGGCTCTTCACCAAGGTATCACAAAATTGTTATCTCTAGTCATTTATTCTTTACACATTACATTGGATCTCTATTGGGTTACAACCTTCATATGTATAAATTCATGTGTTCCACAAATAGCTTATATAATAAAAACATTTATCCTTTTTATAACACTTGATTAGGGATTTTGGTGTCCCTAAATGGAATCTCCCAATCAATGAATCATTATTATATCTATACTAATTACCTTCATTGAATATAGTGGTGGGTATTCATAAAATGTTTTAGGGAAAATCAATGGATTATTTTGGTAGTATAATGGGTGTAAATAAGAGTTAATAGAAGTGTATAATGAGAGGGGATGCTATTATCCAATAATTTGGAAAGTAAAGGATATAAATATATATATATGGACATGTGTAAACATAATTATTTAGAAATAGAAGTCATATAATGAAGGAAATTATTTAATTTAAAAGAGGAGGTAGAGAAACCCTTACCTAAAGAGGTTTCTTTTTAATGATTGAAAAGAGATTCTTGGAAGCTTAAAAACTCATTGTAATGTATCTAGATAGAAAAAGTGAGCGAACATTCATTTTCAAAGTCATATGAGTTAATAGGAATGTTAAATTTTGTTTTTATAAGAAAATATGGGGAATTTTTTTATTAATTTGTAATCATATGCCTTGGAAACCTAGTTAAAAAATATAAAACCATTGGCTTTCACATAATTTTTTCCCCTGGAATTTTCCAAAAGTGGGTTTTTTGATTTTATTAGCTTAGGAACTGAACTCCATAAATTAATATCATTGATGATGTGGATTTTATAAATGTTTATAAATAATTTTTTTAAATCATAAAATATTATTTTTCTTTTAAAGGTTCTTTATATGTATGTAAAGCTTAAATTATTACATAAAAATAAATTATTTTAATGATAAAACACTTTTTTTGGTCTAGGAGATCATTAAAGTATTTTTTTATTATCTATTGTGTTATTATAACTATGTAATACCTACCGTATATTGATATCATATTTTATTTTTTACCAAAAAAATCATTATTGTCAAAAAATTATTAAAAATTCACCATTGGATAATTTAATCAATCTGATTTAAAAAATGTCATCCAATACATTCGTAAAATTATCTGAAAATGAGAATTTTAATTTTTTAAATAAATTATTTACTTATTACAAATTTATAGATTTTATTACATAATAAACTTTATAACCCATACAAAAAATATCTAGGACATTATGAAATTTCATTATCATTTGAATTTAGATAAATTGTTTTTCTATACACTATTACGTGTAACTAAATTTTATCTAACATACCTGAATATGCTATAAATGTGTAATTTAATTAAAACCACATATTTTCAAAATTTATCATTATCCCTTATTTGTATCCAAAAATATTTTTTATCATATTCTTCTTATATTCATGTGTATATTATTAATAAATTTATAATGAAAATAAGATTTAAGGGACAATATTTCATATCTATAAAGAAACTTATAGCTTATAATAATTAATTCTCGGTATATAATTTTTTATTACACATGTATAGACCCTAATAGTATGGTGTGTGATGGAGGAACATTCATGTAGTGGATTATAATTCTTTGATCCATGGGTGATCACCACCATCTTGAAATTCTCCAATAATAGACTTCACTCGATATTTATTTTTAAATCTTTTATTGTGTTTGGATAAGGGAATGCCTAGGTGATGCTACCTCCCTCCCATGTTATAACAAATGGGTGTCAGAATGTGTGATCCTATTGGCCATGGCCACTGTTTATCCTTCCTGCATCAATTATCACTCATAATTACCCATTCTATAAACAAATTCAAATGGTTATATTTCCCAATGGACATAATTCCCAAAGGCTATATTGACTAATGGTCATATAGGCCAAGAGTCAAGTAATGATTAAATCCTTCTTGTCATGTTTCCCATCACACAATATATATACACAACTATTCTCATACTTCATCATTCATTTCTTCAATTATTATGTATATACATTTTTCATTGATAATTTCTATCATATTAAATACTATTTAAAATATTTTTATTATTTTTATTGTTGGATAAATCTTCATTGGATAATTCAAGACTATGTAGTATACATTATAGTGTGTATTGTTCATTTTAATTTATCTCCCTTTATTATTTAAAGTTGATATAGTAAATATTAATTCATTATATGTAATGAAATTATGATTTACTTCTATGTTTTTTATTGAAAAATATAAAAATATAGTAATTTTGAACCATGAGTTAATTAATTAAAGAACTTCTTAGGCTATTATATTCTCCCCCTTAAGAAATTTCACCCCCATAATTTATGTCCTTCATTAAAATATATGGATGTATTTATATTTCATCACATTACAAGGATCATAGATGTATTCTTTGACCTTTTTTATACAAAACGAATTCCTGGGATAGGTTGTCTCATTCCCGAACACTTGTTCACTTTCATTAAGAATATAGATTGTTTCTTATTTATATGATAGTTCTGGTTTAAATTCATTTTCATTTTTTTAGTATATGAATTGGGTCTGACATATAATTTCTTAACTCTAGAATTTTAATGATTTCATGAACCTTGGAATTATTTGGAGGTAGTTCTACATGATAGGAAACTACAACAAGTTCTATAATGTCAAGTGGTCTAATGTAATGTGAAATCAATTTATCATGCTTTCCAAATCTCATGAATCATTTATATGGTTATCTTGTTTGGAATACAAGATCCCCAATATAAAATTATATTTCCTTCCATTGATTTTCAAAATAACTATTTTACTAACATTGAATGATCTTCATATATTCTTGGAGGAGTAGTATATTATTTATAGGGTTTTCTAAATTTATATAACTAATAGTTTTCATCCTCATAATTTAACCCAACATGTTAGTGTTTGAAATCACTTCCCAAAGATTTCTTCGTAATGATCCATTTAAATACTCAAATGAAAAACATTTTTATTGTATAATTTTTC
Source organism: Viscum album (assembly GCA_963277665.1). NCBI lineage: Eukaryota > Viridiplantae > Streptophyta > Magnoliopsida > Santalales > Viscaceae > Viscum > Viscum album. The sequence goes on from OY728159.1 coordinate 922,701,673, forward strand.
TAGTGGAAAAATATAGTCCCATATCCCTTGATAATAAAATGAGAAAGCCCACAAAAATCCATTAATTTTTTGAATAGTCCTATCAAATAGGACATCAGTTTCCATATATTTGGTTATGATAAGGTTTACTTCAGTATATATTGTGTTTTTAAGGTTCTTATAAAAAATATATATAATTATAGGATCACAGTTTGAAATAATTGAATGTGGTTCCCCATGAAGTCTTAATTCTTATTGAATATATAGATGAAGAACTTTCTCAGGATAGAAATCCTTTCATCTGCAGATGAAATGACCAGACTTCCTTAACCTATCATTGATTACCAATATGTTATTATTTATCTTGAATGTATTATGAAGTATAGTAAAAAATTACATAGTGATATTATCCCACTTATATATAGATATGGGTAGAGTTTCATCACTATGATGGGTAGTTATCTCTCCACCAACACTTATTGACATACCAATCATCTTGTAGTATAGTCTGCATCACTCTTTACATGTTATCCCTCCAATAGTGATCTCATAGATCCATGTGCATTTTTGTACTTATAAAATCTATAAAGAAAACTTTTTTTGTAAAAATAAACATGTTAATTATTTATCTCTATAATATATATGATACATTTCCTTGTACCAAACCTCAATCCTTCTTCTTGATTAGTATTAAACTTAAAAAGATTCTCATTTTTCAAATCTTATACCTTCTTTTATAAATTAAGATTTTCTATTAATTCCTTCATTACCATCTCTAGTAATTATTGTTAGAATATAATTCGGGATTATTTTTTTGATTTCCCTTCCATTATGAATTACATGTACACATTTATTAGGTACATGATTAATGGATCTCTTTCAGTCCTCAATATAAAAAGAACTCTAGGGTCATTCCTACTCAATAGATCAATGACTTTATTTTATTTTCTTAATTGATAATGAATAAAAAATTAAAATATTTAAGAAATAATCACCATATATTATGTATCACGTTCAATTATTTTTATGTGAATATATAATTAAAAATCTAGTGGTCAAATCATATATCACACTTCTCCCTATAAAGATAATATCTTAATAACTTTAATTCAAATATAACTATAGATATCTCTATATCTGGTGTTTGATAATTAAGTTAATGAGGCTTCGACTATCAAGATACATAGTAAATCATCATGTTATTAATCATCGGCACACACCTTTTTTCATTCAAGGATGAATCACTATAAAAGAAGATTATTGTAAATTCATTATTGGAATCCTCATGTGCTAATCATGTTTTAAAGATCACAAATCTCATTACTGTTAATTAATCTTGATCTTCATTTCACATATTGCTAATTCTCTTCAATATCAATAATAGCTAAACATCATGTTTTTATAATAACAAATCTTATGGATGTTAATTACTCTCTTCATTATTTACAAGTCTTATGCATAATCACAAATCTCACATATATTATCACACCTTTATACTTATGATTCACATTCTCTTACTCTATAATGATTAACCTTAATCCACAATCTTCATACCATTGTCTTAGTCCAAATACAGATATTTGTCTAAGTATGGAGACACCGTGAAGGACTCACCGTGAAGGAATCACTGTGACCAGACACCGTGACCAGACACCGTGACCAGACACCGTGACCCAGACACCGTGAAGGACTCATCGTGACCAGACACCATGACCAGACACCGTGACCAGATACCGTGATCCAGACACCATGAAGGACTCACCGTGAAGGAATCACTATGACCTAGACACCGCGAAGGACTCACCGTGAACCACACACCGTGAAGAAGACATTGTTTCTATAATCAATGTGGCACCGTTTCTTAAGCTTTTATCAATATTATTTAAATAATTCTAACGATCATATATGTTTTTTTAATGAAATTAATGTTATTTAATGATAGTTGTTGTTATGTCAGGAAATCGTATCTCGAACCTATGAAAAGGAAATCATTCCTACTGCCAGAACTCATGGAATATATGAAAGTCTGAGATGCAGTACACGTGAAAAAAAAACGAAACAAGCAACAATGAAACAAGAAGAGAAGCGGTGTGCAAGTGTGAATATACAACAAGAAGAACTTACATACACCCAAGTGCACTGTGATGAACAATAAGAAAAATCATGAACAAGAAGGAGAGTTCAAGACCTTAAAATAACTCTCATGAGAGCAATCCAATACTGCTGAAGAACACACGACGAATCAAGAGATCTTTCTCACTCCTAAAGAAGACAATCTGAACTAAGACACTCTGTTTTTCAACAGAAAAACTAGAGAAGGACTCAGAAGCATTCTTGCTGAATCCAACGAGTCCATAGCTACATTGACAATCACTAGAGCTTTCTAAACTCTCATCTATCTTCTCTATGTGTTTTATTTATTAACTTTTGAGTAGTGTGGTGTACTCTGTATATCTTTACACACACTGTCTTCTGCACTGAACTTGAGGATATCAAAATCCTCACTCAAATTCTCTTAACTTCTGTTTACCCATGTCAACTGTGGAAGAGGTCCTTGTGTGACTTGGTCTTTGTTTTGTTTCCCACGAAGAACAGTGGTAGAGGTCCCTGCGTGGCCTGGACAGTTTTGTAAAACTGTTGTTAACCCCGATCCAGGGTGTGGATCAAAATTTTTATATATTTGAGAGGAATAAGTCTCGGCTTGAGACTGAACCTCTTGTTATATCTGTTGTGCATCTTTTATTTAAGTTTAAAGAATACTACATATATATTATTTATTCTACTTCTATTACTTTGAAATACAAAACTATTTTGAAGCTACTTTGATAGTTAAATTAGTAAGTGTTTACACTTATTGTAAATTAATAGGTTATCTTCAAAAGTTAGTTTGATCATGTGGTTAAATTAACTGAGACCTAATCAATCTTTAGGAATCTAAGTGAACATTTACAATATGTATAAATTCACTACAGTTTAACTTATTTTATAAATCGGGGGATTTTAACTAGACAATATTTTAACAGAAATTTTAATTGGAACTAAATTCACCCCCCTCTTAAGTGTGCACTCCGACCAACATTTGGTATCAGAGGATTAGTTTTTGTTTAATGATTTTTGAAATACCTTGCTTTATAATAGTGATTTTAGTTTCATCTTTAAAGATCGTAAATTTCTATTAATTCTATATTTTTATCTCTTTAAATTATCTTTCTAAAATCTAGTTATGGATAATAGACTAGAGGGTTCTGCTACTAACATGCCACCATTCTTTAATGGTACAAACTATGCTCAGTGGAAACTTAAAATGAAAATCCATTTAGAAAGCATACGTTTTGATATTTGGACTTCCATAGAATCAGAATATAAACATCCAACTACTGCTAGATCCAATTGGGATGAACCTATAAAGACTACTTACAATAACAATTATAAAGCCATGAATGCCCTATACTATGCTTTAGGAGATGAACAGTTCAACAGAATTTCTGTTTGTAAAAATTCTTTTGAAATTTGGGATACTTTGGGTGTTTCTCATGAAGGAACAACCAATGTTAAAGAAATCAGATTAAATACTTATACTATTAAATATGATAATTTTAAAATGAAAAATGATGAACCTATTTCTAACATGTATCTCAGGTTTAATGAGATAGTCAATACAATGAATTCACTTAGAAAGGTTGTTCCAGCAAAGGAATAAATTATGAGAATATTGAAATGTTTACCAGACCGATGGAGAGGCACATCTATTTCAATCAGAGAGTCATGTTACATTGTTGCTCTACCTGTCAATGAACTCATTGGTAAGCTTAAGATGTATGAGGAAGAACTCAAGGTGAATAAAGAGGAAGATTATAAACCTAAGAGGAAATCTGTGGCTTTCAATACTAATTCTTCAAAGACAAAGGACAAAGATAAAGCTCAACTACCTACTGACAGTTCAACCAGTGAAAATTCAGACTCTGATAGTGATGCTGAAATAGATCAGATATCCATAATGTTTAAGAAATTGGATAGGTAGAATAAATTCATCATAAAATAAAATTACAAAGGAAAGTATGACAATAAGGGACATTGGAGGAAGGATTGGAAAAATTCAGATAAAATTGATGAAGTTTTCTGTTATGAGTACAAAAGAAAAGGACATATTAAAGCACAGTGCACAAATCTCAAATTCAAGAAGAAATATGATTACAAGGACAGTAAGTACAAAAAGGCTATGAAGGCTACTTGGAGCGCTTCTGAGGATATCTCTAGTGAATCTGAAGATTCTGAGACTGGAACCAGAAATAAGGAAAACATGTGTTTTATGAAAAACACATCTGAGATAATCTTAGATACTCCTTCTTTAAATTCTTGTTATTCTGAAGATAGTGCAGAATGTGATTCTGATTCTGAAAACCTGACTAGTGAGGAATTGTTTGAATATTGTAATATGCTGGAAGAGACATGCAATGAACTTAAGGATAAATACAAATAATTAAATAAACAGAATTCTCTCACTACTACTTTTAAAACTGAACTTACTATTGAAACAGAGAAAAATGTTCAACTGTTAAAGGAGAACACTGAACTGAAAATGTCTAATGAGAAACTCAGAAAGTATTAAGAGAAATTTAAAAATGGAAAGGATACACTAACTCAAATTCTAGGAAAGAAAGTTGCACAAAAAAACACTACTGGAATAGGCTACAAACCTGGACAGAGATAGTTTACTAAGAATAGATTTATTCCTAAATCTGGACAGAATAATTCTAGTTCTAGTTCTAGACATTTATATGCTTCAACTAGTTATATTCATAATTACAGATCTAATAAGGTTTATCTTTCAATGTCTGCTGATTCTATAAATTTTATGAGACCCATAAGACAAATTTGGGTACTGAAATCTTTGATTGCTAACCCATCTGGACCCAGGAAGATCTGGGTACCAAAATCTTTTCCTATCTAAATTTGTTTTGTAGGAAACATGCTTAAAGAGCTCTTGTAGGAAGACTTGGTACTTGGACAGTGGATGTTCAAGAAATATGTCAGGAGACTTCTTATGCTTTAAAAGCTTAGTCAGAATTTATGGAGGATTATTCACCTTTGGTGATAATTCTAAAGGGAAAATCATCAGCTTAGGCCAGATTGGTAACACTGAATCAGTATGAATTTCTAAAGTTTTATTTATTGATGGACTTAAATATAATCTGTAATGTATTTCTTAGTTATGTGATGATGGTTTCAATGTTAAGTTTTAAAATTATTCTTGCAATGTTTTTATTTCTAAAAATTATTTAGTATTTTATGCCCTACGAAATGAAAATGTTTAAGCTGTTGATTTAAATTCTTTAGCCATGCAGAATATTACTTTTTTAAATTAATTTCATAAAGAGTCTTGGCTTTGGCACAGAAGATTAGGACACTACAATATACACTCACTTAGAAAACTTACCAGGAAGAACTTAGTTAGAGACCTACCCAAACATGAGTTTCTGAATGACAATGTTTGTAATCCCTGTCAAAAGGGAAAGCAACACAAAATCTCTTTCAAACCAAAGAAAGAAGTTTCAAATTCTCAACCTATCGAGCTGGTTCACATGGATTTGTTTGGACCATCTAATGTTTCTAGCTTAAATGGGAAACACTATGTCTATGTCTTAGTAGATTACTTTTCTAGATATACTTGGGTATACTTCTTATCTCACACAAGTGATGATTGTTCTTACTTTGCTAAATACTCCAAATCTGTAGAAAATATTAGTGTACATAAGATTAAAACTCTAAGAACTGATCATGGCCGTGAGTTTGAGAATCATGAGTTTGAATCCTATTGCTCACACAATGGCTATAGTCATAACTTTTCTGCCCCTAGGAAACCTCAACAAAATGGTGCAGTAGAAAGAAGGAATAGAACCCTGCAAGAAATTTCCAGAACCATGCTTAATGAATATGACCTACCTATTTATTTTTGGGCTGAAGCTGTAAATAAAGCTTGTTATATTATCAATAGAGTCTTGATCAGACCTGTTCATAAGAGGACCCCTTATGAGTTGTGGTACCATAGAAAACCTAAAGTCAATTACTTTAGAGTATTTGGATGAAAAGTATTTATTCTTAATACCAAAGATAATATTGACAAGTTTGCATCCAAGAGTGATGAAGGAATTTTCCTAGGTTATTCTATTTCTAGTAAAGCCTATAGAATTTTCAATAAAAGAACCAAGTGTGTGGAAGAATCTGTTCACATGAAGTTTGGTTAAACTGATCCACATGAGCCTAAAACCTCTCTTGAAAATCTTGAAGAAGATTTATCTGTTCTGGACCTTAATAACAAATCAAATGAACCTGCTATAAAGACAACCAGTTCTGGAAATTTTCCAGATCCTGCTTCTGTTGATTCCCAACCTGTTGATTAACCTGATGTTTCTAGTCCTAACTTTACTAGATCAACTAGAATTCTAAAGAACTATCCTTCAAATGCTGTTGTAGGAAATATTGATAGAGGGGCACATACTAGAGATTCTCTTAGAAATTAGGTTGAACATAAAGCCTTCTTCTCACAGCTTGAACCTAAAAACACTGATGATGCTATTAATGATGAATTTTGGGTAATTTCTATGCAAGAGGAACTCAATCGGTTTGAAAGAAATAATGTTTGGAATCTTGTTGAAATACCTAAGGACTCTTTCATAATAGACACTAAATGGGTGTTTAGAAATAAGGTAGATGAATCCGGAAACATGGTAATAAATAAAGATAGACTAGTTGCACAAGGCTATAGTCAAGAAGAAGGTATTGAATATGAGGATACTTTTGGTCCAGTAGCAAGACTAAAAGCCATTAGGATTTTACTTGCTTATGCTGCACATCTAAATTTCAAAATATATCAAATGGATATCAAGAGTGAATTCTTAAATGGACATATTGCTGAGGATGTTTTTGTTGAACAACCACCTGTATTTTAAAACCCTTATTTTCCAAATCATATTTTCAAAATATCAAAAGATTTATATGGTTTAAAGCAAGCTCCAAGAGCTTGGTACGATAGATTAAGTAATTTTCTAATTTCTAAAGGTTTTACAAAAGGAATAGCTGATCCTACTCTGTTTATAAAACGAATTTCTAAAGATGTTTTAGTTGTACAAATTTATGTAGACGATATTATTTTTGGATCTTCAAAAACTACATTATGTACTGATTATTATAAAATGAAGCAAAATGAATTTTAAATGAGTTTAATGGGTGAACTTAAATTCTTTATTGGTTTTCAAATCCTTCAAAATAATGATGGAATTATTTTAACTCAATGTAAATATACTAGAGACCTATTAAAAGGTTTTGGATTGGAGAGCACAAAAAGTAGTGACACTCCCATGAGTACCACCTGTAAGATGGATCTTGATGAAAATGGTAAATCTGTTGATCAAACCACCTATAGAGGAATGATTGGAAGTCTACTCTACCTGAATCCTAGTCATCCTGATATTATGTTTAGTGTGTGTATGTGTGCTCGTTTTCAAGCAAACCCTAAGAGTCACATTTAAATTCTGTAAATAGAATTTTCAAATACCTCAAGCATACTCCCAATTTAGGACTGTTCTATCCCAAAGGACAATCATTGGAATTAGTTAGTTATTCTGATACTGACTTTGATGGATGTAAGCTAGATAGAAAAAGAACCTCTGGAACATGTCACCTTTTAGGCAAGTCACTAGTATCATGGTGTAGTAAAAAACAAAATTTGGTTGCATTATCCACTGCAGAAGCTGAATACATAGTTGCTGGCAGCTATTGTGCACAAATTTTGTGGATGAAACACACATTACTAGACAATGGATATTAATTTAGACATGTATCAATAAATTGTGACAACACAGGTGCTATTAATATTTCTAAGAATCCTGTTTCTCATTCTAGGACAAAACATATTGATGTAAGACATCACTTTTTGAGGGATCATTATCAAAAAGGTGATATCACTTTGGAATTCATTGGTATTGAATATCAACTTGCTGATATATTCACTAAACCATTAAATTCTGAAAGATTAGACTACATCATACATGATCTTGGTATGATTAATCATAAATGAATATCTTACTGATCTTAATACTTTACTGTACTTTAATTTACGGTTTCATACTTACTGTTTCTATGTAACTGTTTTATGCTCACAGTCTGACAACTCACTTTCTCACCGTGACTATATAAAATGCTCATTGTCTCACGATGATGACTAGATTTCTATCTCACTGTAATGCCTACTCACGGTCTCACCGTGAATTTTTTTATTTTAATTTTAACCCGTATGACGGTAATTTTTATTTCACAGCTATTTGATTTCCCGCGTCTTTGTTTTTATGACGTTTGACATTCCAAAATGATAAAACATAAGGGTTTCATTCGATTCCTTACCTGAACTCTCTCCTGAACCTTCTCTTCCCTCTCACCCGAACCTTTAGTGAATGCCAAGGATGAAGCATCCATCTTCACCCTCGTCTGAGAAGCGCCGCTCTAAGAAACAAAATAGGATACCGAGGATAACTCTTGAAGGAACTCTAAACCCAAACCAGGTAAGCCTAACAGTTGTACCTGAAAAATTGGTTTTCCCTGAATGGTTGTTGTCTAGAAGATCGTTAGTTTTGAATGTTTTAAGAGAAAAAGGATGGCTTGAATGGTTCACTGGACAAAATAGACCGATTTACCTGAGACTGGTATCTCAATTCTATTAGTATGTGAAGTTTTCTTTTGAGTTTGGAGAAAGCTTTATGGTGACCAGCTGGATCAATGGTCAGAAGTGCTCTTTATCTTTAAGGGTGTGGGCTGAATGCCTAATAATCCCACATGAAGGAGTTTGTGAAGATTACCAGAGAGACCCTCCTCCAATAATCGACATCTTTGACCTGAAGACTTCTTTGGAAAGTCTAACTGGAAATGGAAAAAAGCGAAGCGCCATAACTACTGAAATAGATAGGGAGACAAGACTTCTATTCAAGTTTGTTTAGAATTTGGTTAGTCCAAGAAAAGGATATTTTGCTGTGATGAAGTATCAGGATGTGTTCCTGATTCACCTGTTGATGAATGGCCATAAGATCAATTTGTGTAAGTATGTTATCAACCATATCTGTGAGCTAATCAAAGTAACTTCCAAATCCACCTACATGTTTCACTCAAGGATGATTTCAGCTATGTTAGATTCAAAAGGGATGGTTGGACCGAATGAAGAAAAGTTAGAGGACCTTGATTTCTACATATCCATGCCTATCATCAAAAGGATGAAGATAAGCTAGAACCCCTGGAAGAAGTAGTGGGTTGAGGATAATGATCAATTGTATAAAAAGTTTAATTTTGTTGACTATCCAAGAAGGCATAAGAACCTAGCTGATCCTAGTTTAGAACTAGATGAAGTGGATGATTATTCAGAAGAAGAAGAACAAGAAGAAGTAACAGCCGACGTACCACCTAGAGAAGAACCTGTAATACCTCCAATGGAAATAGTTATGGTTGAAGAGGAAAGTGCTGTTGTCCTTGCTCTTATCCCTGCTGAAATACCTCAAGGAGAGGAAGTTGTTGTTGAAAAGGAAAGGACTAAGGATCCTTTAGTTGTTCTTCATGAGGAAGAAGCTCATCCCAATGCTACAAGGAAATTGGTTTTTCCTGTTTCAGAATAGCAAGAAACCTTAGAGGCAGATCTTGTTGAAGAGACTCTTTCTGTTGAGAAAGAAGCAAGTCTGGAAGCTTATCCAGTGAAATAATTGGTTCCTGAGATTATTCCATCTGCTGAAGAAAGAATGGAAATTTCCTTTCAGCTGGAAATGAAAGAGTTTTCTGAAGAGATTAGGGATGATTCTGTGGATCTTGTCCATGTTCCCGAACCTCAAGAATATGGAAGGGAAGCACAAGTTGAGGGGGAGGAACCTTAAAATCTTGATATGCTGGAATCTGGATCTGCAGAAGCTTCTCAACCATCTGTTACTTTTTTTGTGTACTCTCAGTATGTGTTCCCATGCTTTTATGATGTGAATGAGTCACAGCATGTGATTGCAACTAGAATGGATCTTTATTATCTGTTTCAACTGAAGTCCTTAGCTCATTCATAACTAGAACCAGAGCCCCTACCTCAATCTGAATCAGAATCTGAGTCTGTAGATAACTCTGAACCTCAACCAGAATCTGAACCTCTACCTTTACCTGCATCCTTACCTGAGATTCACTTCTTTGTGACCAAAGATGATCTGAAAGTTTTTGGAGAGACTTTGTTAGCTGGAGTTGAGAAAATTGTCTCACTCATCCTCACCCAGTGACCCAGTTAAGTCAAGAAGATTCATCGATTCTCTTGGAAAATATTATCTTGCATATTCAACCAAGGATGATCTGTGAAATTCAAGATGTCAGAGTAGAGAATAAGCTGCTGAGTGCTGATGTTGCAAATATGAAAAGTATGGTAGAAAGTCTGAAAAAATGAGTTATCTTTGAGATCCGAGCATGCTCCTGTTTCTGCCCCTGCACCTGTTGTTGTTTCTCCTGAGTCTTCGGATTCCCTCCTTGCTAGGGAGATTGTGTCTCAAGTTCATCCATACCTACTATCTTTTGATGAAAAGATTGGAAAAAGGCACACCATGATGTTGTAATGCATGAGAGATCTTGTGGAAAATATGAATAAGCTTACAGATGAATACACTGGACGTCTACAAAAAGTCCTGAAATAGCTCAAAGTTCTAACTGAAGCTGTCAAGGCTTCACCTGTTTCTGGTCAGACCTCCACACCTTCTTTGGATGATTCTATGCTGAGATCCATAATAAAAGAAGAATTTCATAATGCATTCAGTGGCTTGGATCTATCTTCTTTGTTAGAAGTGATTAAGAATGGTGATAGAGCATTGGACTTGGTTAGGATTCATTCTAAGATAGCCAATGATTCTCAATAAGATATCTCCAAGAAAATAGATTTGTATCTCTCCCAGATTTTCTCTAAAAGTGATATGACAGATCACTTTAGATATATTGTGGAAAATTTGAGAATCCCTATGGTGACTCAAGATTTTATAGGTCAAGTTCAGAAACTTTCAGAGTTCACCAGATTGTTGGTCAGATTTCTGGAGAATAAGGATGATTTTGAAAAGGCTATGCAGTATGGTGGTGAAATCATTACTGATTTCATCAATCTTTTGAAGCTGTATGTTCATGTGAAGAGTACTGTTATAGTTGCTCCAGTTGCTGCACCTCTTAGACCTGGACTACCTGCCATAGCTTCAACTACAATGACAGTTAGCCAAGCTCTTTCTCAGATCTGGCCAGTCATTCTTGACCTACTACAGCCTAGATCTTCTACTGCTCCTACTTTGGCTCCATCTATTTTTGAAGGTCTACCCTTACCCTCATTGTCTACCATATCTATGCCTTCTTCTAATTCAACACCAGCTCCTACTACTGATAAAGGCAAAGGCACAGTGGATCCATGAAGAGTCTGAGGGCTGTTTTTCTTTTTGATGGGATGTCTTTTGTTGTTTCATGTTTTCTTGTATTTTGAACCCTTTTTTAATACCAAATGCAGTGTTTCATTTCATACTCTCTACTTTTTGATAATCCCAAAAGGGGGAGGAAAACTATATGTAACAGCCCAAGATTTTATGAAAAAATATTCTTTTTAATTTCACTAATGTCTTGTGTTGTACGATACACCAAAAGGAGCTTGCACAACACGCATCCTTGACTTGCCTTGCATTACACGCAATCGCGACCTTCCCCGATAGCGTGTGTAATACGCAATACCGAGTTTCACTAAACAACGATATGCTATTAAAATATTATTAAAACTAGCCATTATGAATAGTAATAACCAATTTTTAAAATTTTTTAAATCTTATTTTTTAAAATGGACTTCATTTTTGGATTCGGAATATCGAAATTAGCTTAGGGTGAAATTTTGGTAATTTTCGGATAACTTTCATATTTTGATGAATAGTGAAAATTGCTAAATTTTAGTTAAAAACAACTTTTTCAATCGAAATAATTAATAGTGATAAATTATTAATTTGAGTGGTTTTAAATTATATTTAGAATATATTTTTACAATTTAATACAATGTTGTTCATTGGATGTAATCTCACATTTAAACCAGACATAAACAAGTGTAAATATTTTGATAGATATTGTTTCTTAAAAACACGCTATTTGTTTTAACAGCGGGATTTAATTATAAAATTAATTAATGCAACTTCTATGTTATGAATTTGGTAAAATAGACTTCATTTTTGAATTCCGAATATGAAATATAGTTTAGGATGAAATTTTGGCATTGTTCTGAAAGACATCAATTTTTGATGAATAGTGAAACTACTAAGTGGTAGTTAAAAAACTGAATTTTTCATAAAACTAAATTTTACCGCTTCTGTGAATGGAATTTCAAAAATCCGAGAGACACAGTTGATGTTAGTAAGTAAAATGTGGTTCAATGAGATGAAAATAATTTTTGGTGAATAGTAACTTTTTACTTTTATTTACCACGGTTAAAAGTAAATAGGGTAATTAAGGGTAAGAATGATATTAATATTACCCTAACACATGTCCTAATTCTATTGGACAAGTGTATCTCGACCAGAAACAACCTTAAGTGTAAAATATTATCATTTAGGACCACTTGGATTAGATTAGGACATTTATTATTATTCAAAGAAGAGTTAAAAGAGTTAAAATCAAAATTTATTTACTAAAACATTTTTAATATAGGGTTATACATAAGATAAATTCGATTGTAAAAATTCATTAGAAAGATAAAAAGATTTCATACATAATCGTATTTTATTTGTAATTTTTAGACATCAAATAATTTAATTTATTTATGACACAAAGATGATGCAGTAATTATCTTATTAATGAAATATTGACATAATTGATATTATAAATACCAAAATAAATGTAATTTGAGACTTTTTATGAATTCCACTAATTTTCTAGGTTACTATGATATATTTGTGTTGATTTAATCAACTTGGTTCGAACATATAATTCTGTTATGACTTTCACAAAAAAATCATATATCAAATAGTGTCAAAATTGACACAAAATAGTTTTTAAATCAAATATTATATTATTAATTGTTATTTTATTCCTAAAAATCTAAGGTTCGGCCAAATGACTTAGATAAGAATATATATACTAATAATAAACAATTTGGGGTTCGTTTGGCATGTTATAGTAAGTGTATTAACCATATAGTGTAAGAAAAATAAAGACACGGTAAAAGTTAAATTATTTAACTTAGAGTTAAATCTAATTGATAAGGTTAAAATAATAACCTAAACATGTCTAAATCCTATTGGTTGATTGGATTTCGACCCATACCCACTTTAGCTTCGAAATAAGAAACTTTTGAACCATTATAAACCGATTTTGACTTTAATATAAAATAATATTTTGAGATATTCCTAAGGTGCCCCTCTCCTCCCTTATAAAAGGGCACCTCCTCCCCCTCCTCCTCACACAAATTTGAGCACTCAAGCTCGTCCAAACCCTGCCAAAATCCCTTTTCCACTTCCCTAGAATAATCCTAGAGGTCCTGGTCTTCTTCAAATACCAATCTTAGTTCCCTAAGTGGAGGATTCAAAGAGGCGTTCCAAAGAAGAGGAGCTTCGGACACATACAAAGAAAATCAGACCTAAGGTAAGGGATAAATTTTCAATCTCATTTTTATCCGAGATTGCTTATACGTAAGTATTTACTGGGGTTACGTTTATCATCCATGACCATGTTTTCTAAAAATGTTTTTATAGAATGTTTACCATTCTTCCATGAATGTTTAATGTCATTTTTACCCTTTATTGACTTTTTACCACATTGTATGAATGGAATCTTTCCTTTGGTTACCATATAAGGTACTTTTTTGACTTTTCCGACAAAAGTACAAGGAGAATGTTAATTTTAACTTATACGGCGTGAAAGGATTTTTACGATTTTCATAACACCTCATTTTCAAGAAGCTTCCTCTACAAGATTTCATGATTATTTTCAACAAAACCCTTATCTTTTAAAATTGCATGATGTTTTGTGAAAAGAAAATGATTTTAAAGAAGAAAGGATATTTTCCTCAAGAATTCATTTCAAGTGTTTTTCTCAAAACTATTTTCCATATAAGAAGACATTATTTGATGTGTATGTTTCAAGTAAAATGTCTTTATTATTTAAATGGTTTCCATTTTCTTATGACGAAATAATATCCATTTTTATGGATTATGATGGCATGATGTTTATGAAACCCATTTTATTTATTGGGTTATTATGAATGATGTATGTTTATTTTGTGGCACACATAAGAATGGTATCATTAAGAGATGGGTGGGACCTATATCTCCCTCCAATACATTGTGTAAAGATTTTATATCTCATGAGATAGACATGGTTGGAACGGTAGGTTATACCGGTTCTGTGAAACAGGACTGAAACGAGGGTGACTCGGTTCAGAAAGGGACTTTGTCCACTAAGATAGTCTTGGCAATGAGTCTTGACTAACAATAAATGATTCTATATGGTTATGTGTGTATGCCACAAAGTTTCATGTTTTAAGTTATGATTATTGTGATTACATTTCACTGCCATGATTTATCCCATGTTATGAAATTATGCTCTCTTTTGCAGGTTTAGATTTCCAAAAGTTATGTTCTTATGAATATGATGTGATTGATTTTTCTTTTGTTTACCCTTACTGAGCATTTGAGCTCACCCTTTTATGTTTTCTTTTCCCCAGGATATAAAGAAAGGTTTTAGGTAATAAAAAAAATAGAATATCTTTTTGGGAGATATTGAAGATCTTTCAACACGATTAGAAGATTACGTTCCGAGTTTCCAAAGACACTAATCTATTACGATCCTTGTGTGTGTGTTTTTTTTGTTATGTACTAAGTATTCCGCAAAAGTAATGTAATGTTCATGTACGTTAAGCTTTGAGTCTCTATAGTTGGTATAAGAGGAAAGGTTTAGTCAACCTTTGGAAACTAGGATGCGAAAACGTTAGTGAGATCCCTAGAGATATTTCTAAGGTATGTCTAGGGATTTCCCTAAGGTTAAGTATACGTATAGGTTATAGTACTAGAATTACGCTAACGATCATAGAATTAAACCTAAGATGTTAGATATTGAAGGTACTCCCCCTTTATTATGTTGTTTTCCCTAGAATGATTTTTGCCTCTCACACTATTCTTTTTCGGTTTTAGACGATGGCTGGAACCCGAAGGAACCGTGTTGATCAATGCAATGGAAAATGCAATGATTGCACTCTTGAACAAACAAATGTTATGGGAGATGGAGTGAAAAATCTTATTTCTATACTTACACAAGCTATGAATCATTCTGGACTTCCAAATGAGCAGAGAAGGGAACAATATTCTATTGAATCCTTCATGAGGCAACATCCACCTTCTTTCAGTGGGTCTTTTGATCCACTTGTTTCTGAACAATGGATCAGTACCACTGAAAAGATATTTTCAGTTCTTCAATGTTCTGAGCATGATAAAGTCATCTTAGCAGTATATCGTTTGGAAGGTGAAGCTGATCAATGGTGGAATCTTATCAAGAATACGAGGCAAAGAGGTGAAATTGAGTCCATGGAATGGGACGAGTTCAAGAACATGTTTTTCAGTAAGTACTTCCCTCGTATTCTTCGAACAAAGATGGAAAAGGTGTTTCTTGAGCTGAAGCAGAAGGATGATGAATCTGTTGGTTTATACGAAGCAAATTGTACAAGACTTGAAAGGTATGCATCTGGCATTATCATCCATCCTGAAAGTAAAGTTGATCGATTTTTCAGTGGCTTAAAACCAAGTCTTCGAAGGGAATTAGCTATAAGAGACTTCAGTAGCTATGAAGAAATTATGCGTTGTGCTATCAAGGTCGAAATGGAAGTTGGTGTTACATATCCATCTCATGGTTTTGACAAGAAACGAAAGATGGATTTCAAGGAGAAATCTCAGAATAATGGTGAAAAGAATATGAATGATTCCTTATGCACAAAGTGTGGAAAGAATCATGGTGGAGATTGTCTTAAAGGGGCTACAAAATGTTTTAAGTATGGAAAATAAGGTCATCGAGCAGCTGAGTGTCGAAGTAATGGAAAAAGGGTTTCTAATGATGTGAATAAAGAAAACACTGCAGAGAACGCACCACCAACACTTCAATGCTTCAAGTGCAAGGAAATGGGGCATTATGATAATAAATGCCCTAATCCAAGGGTTAGTGATGATCAACATGAGAAACCACTGAAGGCAAAGGACAAAGGGAAGTCACATGTGATCACTATTGGAGATGTTGAATATGACAACGATGTGGTGGAATGATTAAGTGTTTATGTAATGGGATTCCAAAATAATATTGTATCATGGAGTATTGGAATATTTATGTATTGGTCTAATGTGGTATTCAAAGTGATTGAGATATTTTTGGAAATAAGATGATATGCGCATAATGAAGGGAAAATGAGAAAATGAAATGTTTAACAGTATTCATTAGCTCATGATTGATATAAGGACTAAGTGATATCATGGTTTGAGTATATAGAATTTTGAGGATTTTGATATGTGGAAAGTGTTAAATTTTAACTGCATTCATGTTTTCACTAAGTTTCAATGGGTATTCAAGAGAATAAATGATTAAGGACTTTGAATGTTTGGAATGTGACAAAAAAAAACATATCTTATGCTATATGGGGATCAACGATGGTATTAAATATCTGGTAATCGTTTTCACTATGTTATGAGAGTGGACTGCAGTATTATGGATAAGCCTAAAGATTGGAATGGATTATGTTGGAAATAAGTTAGTATTGTTTAAGGATAGATGTTTTTTCGATATTATTGATGGGATGTTATAGTAATATAGTTTTAGAAAAAGGACAACCTGCAGGACGGGCGACAGCCCATCGCGTCGGGCAAGGCTGTGGGAATCGAACCCACAACCGAAGTGCGACTGGCCTTTATCGCCTACCACTGACCTACAGGAAGTCCCTGTTTAGTAGAAAATACTTTTATTATATTAAGCAGTGTGATATATGAAGTATAAGACCATTTTAGGAACCATATATGATTAATAACTTTTGCTAACATTTTGTTTGAGACAGATGGAATGACCCGTCATTCTATCACATGATCTGCTAACACTTCACGAATAGCAAATTCAACTTCATTTATTTAAGAGATGAAGTGGAAATTGTTCAAGGCACGAACAACAGTGAGATTGTACCAAAATAAAGTAAGTATTTATTCTAATTCAAATTATTCAACTTTAGGGAAACGATATTGAAAACCAAAAATGTTGTCCTAGTGATCTTATATCTGATGAATCAGATGGTACCTTAGATCGTCACAAATTTATGGCTTTGTGATTGCTGGCTTTTCCATAGCCATGTTCTCTACCACTCCCCATCAGAACATGTTGGTTAGATTTCTCTTCCATGTCCATATTTTCACCTATGTGGAAACCCATTGATTAGTTTATTTGGGTAACCGTTAAGTTTCATACTTTTGTTTTTAAATATTGGTTTTGGTATTCCTTTTTACGATGTGGGTTTCTATTAAAGAAACTTTCGAATAGTAAACCATTTATAACCCCGATTAATTTCAAGGGCGAAATTCATTTTAAGGGCGGTAGAATGTAACAGCCCAAGATTTTATGAAAAAATATTCTTTTTAATTTCAATAATGTCTTGTGTTGTACGCTACACCAAAAGGAGCTTTCACAACACGCATCCTTGACTTTCCTTGCATTACACGCAATCACGACCTTCCTCGATAGCGTGTGTAATACGCAATACCGAGTTTCACTAAACAATGATATGCTATTAAAATATTATTAAAACTAGCCGTTATGAATAGTAATAACCACTTTTTGAAATTTTGTAAATCTTATTTTTCAAAATGGACTTCATTTTTGGATTCGGAGTATCGAAATTATCTTAGGGTGAAATTTTGGTAATTTTCAGAAAACTTTCATATTTTGATGAATAGTGAAAATTACTAAATATTAGTAAAAAACAACTTTTTCAATCGAAATAATTAATAGTGATAAATTATTAATTTTAGTGGTTTTAAAGTATATTTATAATATATTTTTACAATTTAATACAATGTTGGTCATTGGATGTAATCTCACATTTAAACCAGACATAAACAAGTGTCAATCTTTTGATAGATATTGTTTCTTAAAAACACGATATTTGTTTTAACAGCGGGATTTAATTATAAAATTAATTAATGCAACTTCTATGTTATGAATTTGGTAAAATAGACTTCATTTTTGAATTCGGAATATGAAATATAGTTTAGGATGAAATTTTGGCATTGTTCTGAAAAACATCAATTTTTGATGAATAGTGAAACTACTAAGTGGTAGTTAAAAAACTGAATTTTTCATAAAACTTAATTTTACCGCTTTTGTGAATGGAATTTCAAAAATCCGAGAGACACGGTTGATGTCAGTAAGTAAAATGTGGTTCAATGAGATGAAAATAATTTTTTGTGAATAGTAACTTTTTACTTTTATTTACCATGGTTAAAAGTAAATAGGGTAATTAAGGGTAAGAATGATATTAATATTACCCTAACACATGTCCTAATTCTATTGGACAAGTGTATCTCAACCAGAAACAACCTTAAGTGTAAAATATTATCATTTAGGACCACTTGGATTAGATTAGGACATTTATTATTATTCAGAGAAGAGTTAAAAGAGTTAAAATCAATGTTTATTTACTAAAACATTTTTAATATAGGGTTATACATAAGATAAATTCGATTGTAAATATTCATTAGAAATCTAAAACGATTTCCTACATAATGGTATTTTATTTGTAATTTTTAGACATCAAATAATTTAATTTATTTATGACACAAAGATGATGCACTAATTATCTTATTAATGAAATATTGACATAATTGATATTATAAATACCAAAATAAATGTAATTTGAGACTTTTTATGAATTCCACTAATTTTCTAGGTTACTATGATATATTATTGTCGATTTAATAAACTTGGTTCGAACATATAATTCTGTTATGACATTCACAAAAAAATCATATATCAAATAGTGTCAAAATTGACACAAAATAGTTTTTAAATCAAATATTATATTATTAATTGTTATTTTATTCCTAAAAATCTAAGGTTCGGCCAAATGACTTAGATAAGAATATATATACTAATAATAAACAATTTGGGGTTCGTTTGGCATGTTATAGTAAGTGTATTAACCATATAGTGTAAGAAAAAAAAAGACACGGTAAAAGTTAAATTATTTAACTTAGAGTTAAATCTAATTGATAAGGTTAAAATAATAACCTAAACTTGTCTAAATCCTATTGGTTGATAGGATTTTGACCCATACCCACTTTAGCTTCGAAATAAGACCCTTTGGAACCATTATAAACCGATTTTGACTTTAATATAAAATAATATTTTGAGATATTCCTAAGGTTCCCCTCTCCTCCCTTATAAAAGGGCACCTCCTCCCCCTCCTCCTCACACCAATTTGAGCACTCAAGCTCATCCAACCCCTGCCAAAATCCCTTCTCCACTTCCCTAGAATAATCCTAGAGGTCCTGGTCTTCTTCAAAGACCAATCTTAGTTCCCTAAGTGGAGGATTCAAAGAGGCGTTCCAAAGAAGAGGAGCTTCGGACACGTACAAAGCAAATCAGACCTAAGGTAAGGGATAAATTTTCAATCACATTTTTATCCGAGATTGCTTATACGTAAGTATTTACTGGGGTTACGTTTATCATGCATGACCATGTTTTCTAAAAATGTTTTTATAAAATGTTTACCATTCTTCCATGAATGTTTAAAGTCATTTTTACCCTTTATTGACTTTTTACCACATTGTATGAATGGAATCTTTCCTTTGGTTACCATATAAGGTACTTTTTTTGACTTTTCCGACAAAAGTAAGAGGAGAATGTTATTTTTAACTTATACGGAGTGAAAGGATTTTTACGGTTTTCATAACACCTCATTTTCAAGAAACTTCCTCTACAAGATTTCATGATTATTTTCAACAAAACCCTTATCTTTTAAAATTGCATGAAGTTTTGTGAAAAGAAAATGATTTTAAAGAAGAAAGGATATTTTCCTCAAGAATTCATTTCAAGTGTTTTTCTAAAAACTATTTTACATCTAAGAAGACATTATTTTATGTGTATGTTTCAAGTAAAATGTATTTATGATTTAAATGGTTTCCATTTTCTTATGAAGAAATGATATCCATTGTTTATGGATTATGATGGCATGATGTTTATGAAACCCATTTTATTTATTATGTTATTATGAATGATGTATGTTTATTTTGTGGCACACATAAGAATGGTATCATTAAGAGATGGGTGGGACCTATATCTCCCTCCAATGCATTGGGTAAAGATTTTATATCTCATGAGATAGACATGGCTGGAACGGTAGGTTATACCGGTTCAGTGAAACAGGACTGAAACGAGGGTGACTCGGTTTAGAAAGGGACTTTGTCCACTAAGATAGTCTTAGCAATGAGTCTTGACTAACAAGAAATTATTCTCTATGATTTTGTGTGTATGCCACAAAGTTTCATGTTTTACGTTATGATTATTGTGATTACATTTCACTGCCATGATTTATCCCATGTTATGAAATTATGCTCTCTTTTGCAGGTTTAGATTTCAAAAAGTTATGTTCTTATGAATATTATGTGATTGATTTTTCTTTTGTTTACCCTTACTGAGCATTTGAGCTCACCCTTTTATGTTTTCTTTTCCCCAGGATATAAAGAAAGGTTTTAGGTAATAAAAAAACGGAAGATCCTTATGGGAGATATTGAAGATCTTTCAACACGATTAGAAGATTACGTTCCGAGTTTCCAAAGAAACTAAACTATTACGATCCTTGTGTGTGTGTTTTTTTTGTTATGTACTAAGTATTCCGCAAAAGTAATGTAATGTTCATGTACGTTAAGCTTCAGGTCTCTACAGTTGGTATCAGAGGAAAGGTTTAGTCAACCTTTGGAAACTAGGATGTGAAAACGTTACTGAGATCCCTAGAGATTTTTCTAATATATGTCTAGGGATGTCCCTAAGGTTAAGTATACGTATAGGTTATAGTACTAGAATTACGCTAACGATCATAGTATTAAACCTAAGATGTTAGATATTGAAGGTACTCCCCCTTTATTATATTGTTTTCCCTAGCATGATTTTTGCCTCTCACACTATTCTTTTTGGGTTTTAGATGATGGCTGGAACCCGAAGGAACCGTGTTGATCAATGCAATGGAAAATGCAATGATTGCTCTCCTGAACAAACAAATGTTATGGGAGATGTAGTGCAAAATATTATTGCTATACTTACACAAGCTATGAATCATTCTGGACTTCCAAATGAGCAGAGAAGGGAACAATATTCTACTGAATCCTTCATGAGGCAACGTCCACCTTCTTTCAGTGGGTCTTCTGATCCACTTGTTGCTGAACAATGAATCAGTACCACTGAAAAGATATTTTCAGTTCTTCAATGTTCTGAGCATGATAAAGTCATCTTAGCAGTATATCATTTGGAAGGTGAAGCTGATCAATGGTGGAATCTTATTAAGAATACGAGGCAAAGAGGTGAAATTGAGTCCATGGAATGGGACGAGTTCAAGAACGTGTTTTTCAGTAAGTACTTCCCTCGTATTCTTCAAACAAAGATGGAAAAGGAGTTTCTTGAGCTAAAGCAGAAGGATGATGAATCTGTTGGTTTATACGAAGCAAATTTTACAAGACTTGCAAGGTATGAATCTGGCATTATCATCCAACCTGAAAGTAAAGTTGATCGATTTTTCAGTGGATTAAAACCAAGTCTTCGAAGGGCATTAGCTATAAGAGACTTCAGTAGCTATGAAGAAATTTTGCATTGTGCTATCAAGGTCGAAATGGAAGTTGGTGTTACATATCCATCTCATGGTTTTGACAAGAAACGGAAGATGGAGTTCAAGGAGAAATCTCAGAATAATGGTGAAAAGAAGATGAATGATTCCTTATGCACAAAGTGTGGAAAGAAGCATGGTGGAGATTGTCTTAAAGGGACTAGAAAATGTTTTAAGTGTGGAAAAGAAGGTCATCGAGCAGCTGAGTGTCGAAGTAATGGAAAAAGGGTTTCTAATGATGTGAATAAAGAAAACACTGCAGAGAACGCACTACCAACACTTCAATGCTTCAAGTGCAAGGAAATGGGGCATTATGCTAATAAATGCCCTAATCCAAGGGTTAGTGATGATCAACATGAGCAACCACTGAAGGCAAAGGACAAAGGGAAGTCACATGTGATCACTATTGGAGATGTTGAATATGACAACGATGTGGTGGAATGATTAAGTGTTTATGTAATGGGATTCCAAAATAATATTGTATCATGGAGTATTGGAATATTTATGTATTGGTTTAATGTGGTATTCAATGTGATTGAGATATTTTTGGAAATAAGATGATATTCGCATAATGAAGGGAAAACGACAAAATGAAATGTTTAACAGTATTCATGAGCTCATGATTGATATAAGGACTAAGTGATATCATGGTTTGAGTATATAGAATTTTGAGGATTTTGATATGTGGAAAGTGTTAAATTTTAACTGCATTCATGTTTTCACTAAGTTTCAATGGGTATTCAAGAGAATACATGATTAAGGACATTGAATGTTTGGAATGTGACAAAAAAAACATATCTTATGCTATATGGGGATCAACGATGGTATTAAATCTCTGGTAATCATTTTCACTATGTTATGAGAGTGGACTGCAGTATTATGGATAAGCCTAAAGATTGGAATGGATTATGTTGGAAATAAGTTAGTATTGTTTAAGGATAGAATTTTTTTTGATATTATTGATGGGATGTTATAGTAATATAGTTTTAGAAAAAGGACAACCTGCAGGACGGGCGACAGCCCATCGCGTCGGACAAGGCTGTGGGAATCGAACCCACAACCGAAGTGTGACTGGCCTTTATCACCTACCACTGACCTACAGGAAGTCCCTGTTTAGTAGAAACTAGTTTTATTATATTAAGAAGTATGATATATGAATTATAAGTCCATTTTAGGAACCATATATGATTAATAAGTTTTTCTAACATTTTGTTTGAGATAGATGGAATGACCCATCATTCTATCACATGATCTGCTAACACTTCACGAATAACAAGTTCAACTTCATTTATTTAAGAGATGAAGTGGAAATTGTTCAAGGCACGAACAACAGTGAGATTGTACCAAAATAAAGTAATTATATATTCTAATTCAAATTCTTCAACTTTAGAGAAACGATCTTGAAAACCAAAAATGTTGTCCTAGTGATCTTATATCTGATGAATCAGATGGTACCTTAGATCGTCACAAATATGTGGCTTTGTGATTGCTGGCTTTTCCATAGTCATGTTCTCTACCACTCCCCATCAGAACATGTTGGTTAGATTTCTCTTCCATGTCCATATTTTCACCTATGTGGAAACCCAGTGATTAGTTTATTTGGGTAACCGTTAAGTTTCATACTTTTGTTTTTAAATATTGGTTTTGGTATTCCTTTTTACGATGTGGGTTTCTATTAAAGAAACTTTCTTATAGTAAACCATTTATAACCCTGATGAATTTTGAGGGTGAAATTCATTTTAAGGGGGGTAGAATGTAACAGCCCAAGATTTTATGAAAAAATATTCTTTTTAATTTCACTAATGTATTGTGTTGTACGCTACACAAAAAGGAGCTTGCACAACACGCATCCTTGACTTGCCTTGCATTACACGCAATAACGACCTTCCTCGATAGCGTGTGTAATACGCAATACCGAGTTTCACTAATCAACGATATGCTATTAAAATATTATTAAAACTAGCCATTATGAATAGTAATAACGACTTTTTAAAATTTTGTAAATCTTATTTTTCAAAATGGACTTCATTTTTGGATTCGGAATATCGAAATTAGCTTAGGGTGAAATTTTGGTAATTTTCGGATAACTTTCATATTTTGATGAATAGTGAAAATTACTAAATTTTAGTTAAAAACAACTTTTTCAATCGAAATAATTAATAGTGATAAATTATTAATTTGAGTGGTTTTAAAGTATATTTAGAATATATTTTTACAATTTAATTCAATGTTGGTCATTGGATGTAATCTCACATTTAAACCAGACATAAACAAGTGTCAATCTTTTGATAGATATTGTTTCTTAAAAACACGCAATTTGTTTTAACAGCGGGATTTAATTATAAAATTAATTAATTCAACTTCTATGTTATGAATTTGGTAAAATAGACTTCATTTTTGAATTCTTAATATGAAATATAATTTAGGATGAAATTTTGGCATTGTTCTGAAAAACATCAATTTTTGATGAATAGTGAAACTACTAAGTGGTAGTTAAAAAACTGAATTTTTCATAAAACTTAATTTTACCGCTTCTGTGAATGGAATTTAAAAAATCCGAGAGACACGGTTGATGTCAGTAAGTAAAATGTGGTTCATTGAGATGAAAATATTTTTTGGTGAATAGTAACCTTTTACTTTTATTTACCACGGTTAAAAGTAAATAGGGTAATTAAGGGTAAGAATGATATTAATATTACCCTAACACATGTAATAATTCTATTGGACAAGTGTATCTTGACCAAAAACAACCTTAAGTGTAAAATATTATCATTTAGGCCCACTTGGATTAGATTAGGACATTTATTATTATTCAAAGAAAAGTTAAAAGAGTTAAAATCAAAGTTTATTTACTAAAACATTTTTAATATAGGGTTATACATAAGATAAATTCGATTGTAAATATTCATTAGAAAGCTAAAAATATTTACTACATAATGGTATTTTATTTGTAATTTTTAGACATCAAATAATTTAATTTATTTATGACACAAAGATGATGTAGTAATTATCTTATTAATGAAATATTGACATAATTGATATTATAAATACCAAAATAAATGTAATTTGAGACTTTTTATGAATTCCACTAATTTTCTAGGTTACTATGATATATTATTGTTGATTTAATCAACTTGGTTCGAACATATAATTCTGTTATGACTTTCACAAAAAAAATCATATATCAAATAGTGTCAAAATTGACACAAAATAGTTTTTAAATCAAATATTATATTATTAATTGTTATTTTATTCCTAAAAATCTAAGGTTCGGCCAAATGACTTAGATAAGAATATATATACTAATAATAAACAATTTGGGGTTCGTTTGGCATGTTATAGTAAGTGTATTAACCATATAGTTTAAGAAAAAAAGACACGGTAAAAGTTAAATTATTTAACTTAGAGTTAAATCTAATTGATAAGGTTAAAATAATAACCTAAACTTGTCTAAATCCTATTGGTTGATAGGATTTAGACCCATACCCACTTTAGCTTCGAAATAAGACCCTTTGGAACCATTATAAACCGATTTTTACTTTAATATAAAATAATATTTTGAGATATTCCTAAGGTGCCCCTCTCCTCCAATAGTAAAGGGCGCCTCCCCCCCTCCTCCTCACACCAATTTGAGCACTCAAGCTCGTCCAACCCCTGCCAAAATCCCTTCTCCACTTCCCTAGAATAATCCTAGAGGTCCTGGAATTCTTCAAAGACCAATCTTAGTTCCCTAAGTGGAGGATTCAAAGCGGCGTTCCATAGAAGAGGAGCTTCGGACACGTACAAAGCAAATCAGACCTAAGGTAAGGGATAAATTTTCAATCTCATTTTTATCCGAGATTTCTTATACGTAAGTATTTACTAGGGTTACGTTTATCATCCATGACCATGTTTTCTAAAAATGTTTTTATAAAATGTTTACCATTCTTCCATGAATTTTCAAAGTCATTTTTACCCTTTATTGACTTTTTACCACATTATATGAATGGAATCTTTCCTTTGGTTACCATATAAGGTAATTTTTTTGACTTTTCCGACAAAAGTACGAGGATAATGTTAATTTTAACTTATACGGCATGAAAGGATTTTTACGGTTTTCATAACACCTCATTTTCAAGAAGCTTCCTCTACAATATTTCATGATTATTTTCAATAAAACCCTTATCTTTTAAAATTGCATGAAGTTTTGTGAAAAGAAAATGATTTTAAAGAAGAAAGAATATTTTCCTCAAGAATTCATTTCAAGTGTTTTTCTGAAAACTATTTTCCATATAAGAAGACATTATTTGATGTGTATGTTTGAAGAAAAATATCTTTATGATTTAAATGGTTTCCATTTTCTTATGACGAAATGATATCCATTGTTTATGGATTATGATGGCATGATGTTTATAAAACCCATTTTATTTATTGGGTTATTATGAAAGATGTATGTTTATTTTGTGGCACACATAAGAATGGTATCATTAAGAGATGGGTGGGACCTATATCTCTCTCCAATGAATTGGGTAAAGATTTTATATCTCATGAGATAGACATGGCTGGAACGGTAGGTTATACCGGTTCAGTGAAACAGGACTGAAAGGAGGGTGACTCGGTTCAGAAAGGGACTTTGTCCACTAAGATAGTTTTGGCAATGAGTCTTGACTAACAAGAAATGATTCTCTATGATTATGTGTGTATGCCACAAAGTTTCATTTTTTACGTAATGATAATTTTGATTACATTTCACTGCCATGATTTATCCCACGTTATGAAATTATTCTCTCTTTTGCAGGTTTAGATTTCCAAAAGTTATGTTCTTATGAACATGATGTGATTGATTTTTCTTTTGTTTACCCTTACTGAGCATTTGAGCTCACCCTTTTATGTTTTCTTTTCCCCAGGATATAAAGAAAGGTTTTAGGTAACAAAAAAACGGAAGATCTTTATGGGAGATATTGAAGATCTTTCAACACGATTAGAAGATTACGTTCCGAGTTTCCAAAGACACTAAACTGTTACGATCCTTGTGTGTGTGTGTTTTTTTTGTTATGTACTAAGTATTCTGAAAAAGTAATGTAATGTTCATGTACGTTAAGCTTCAAGTCTCTACACTACAGGTGTCAGTTCTATAATAGTATAAATGGGGGAGAAAAACTACAAGTATCAGTTCTATTATGTTTTTGCTATGCTAGTATCTTTAATATTACATGTCATTTATATACTGCCTATATATGATTTGTGATCATCAAAAAGGGGGATATTGTTGGACTCCTCATGCGTTAATCATGTTTTAATGATTAAAAATATCATTACTATTGATTAATCTTGATCTTCATTTCACGTCTTGCTAATGCTCTTCAATCTCAATAATAGCTACACATCATGTTTTTATAATAACAAATCTTATGGATGTTAATTACTCTCTTTATTATTTACAAGTCTTATGCACAATCACAAATCTCACATATATTGTCACACCTTTATACTTATTATTCACATTCTCTTACTCTCTAATGATTAACCTTAATCCATATTCTGCATACCACTGTCTTAGTCCAAATACAGATATTTGTCTAAGTATGGAGACACCGTGAAGGACTCACCATGAAGGAATCACCGTGACCAGACACGGTGACCAGACACCATGACCAGACACCGTGACCGGACACCGTGACCCAGACACCATGAAGGACTCACCGTGAAGGACTCACCGTGAAGGACTCACCGGGAAGGACTCACCGTGACCAGACACCGTGACCAGACACCGTGACCAGACACCATGACCCAGACACCGTGAAGGACTCACCATGAATGAATCACTGTGACCCAGACACCATGAAGGACTCACCATGAAGGACTCACCGTGAACCACAGACCATGAAGAAGACACCATTTCTATAATCAATGTGACACCGTTTCTTAAGCTTTTTTCAATATTATTTAAATAATGCTAACGGTCATATTTGTTGTTTTTAATGAAATTAATTTTATTTAATGATAGTTGTTGGCATGACAGGAAACCGTATCTCGAACCTATGAAAGGGAAATCATTCCTACTGCCAGAACTCGTGGAATATAAGAAAGACTGAGTTGCAGTACACGTGAAAAAAAAACGAAACAAGCAACAACGAAACAAGAAGAGAAGTGGTGTGCAAGTGTCAATATACAACACAAAGAACTTACATACACCCAAGTGCACTGTGATGAACAAGAAGAAAAATCATGAACAAGAAGGAGAGTTCAAGACCTTAAAATAACTCTCATGAGTGCAATCCAATACTTATGAAGAACACACGACGAATCAAGAGATCTTTCTCACTCCTGAAGAAGTCAAGCTGAACTACGACAATCTTTTTTTCAATAGAAAAACCAGATAAGGACTCATAAGAATTCTGGATGAATCCAACGAGTCCAGATCTACATTGATAATCACTAGAGCTTTATAAAATCTCATCTATCTTCTCTATGTGATTTATTTATTAACTTTCGAGCAGTGTGGTGTACTCTGTATATCTTTACACACACTGTATCTTGCACTGAACTAGAGGATATCAAAATCCTCACTCAAATTCTCTTAACTTATGTTTACCCATGTCAACTGTGGAGGAGGTCCTTGTGTGACCTGCTCTTTGTCTTGTTTCCCATGAAGAACAGTGGTAGAGGTCCCTGCGTGGCCTGGACAGTTTTGTAAAACTGTTGTTAACCCCGATCCAGGGTGTGGATCGAATTTTATATATATTTGAGAGGACTAAGTATTGGCTTGAGACTGAACCTCTTGTTATATCTTCTGTGCATATTTTATTTAAGTTTAAAGTATTTTAAATATATCTTATTTATTCCACTGCTATTACTTTGAAATACAATACTATTTTGAAGCTACTTTGATAGTTAAATTTGAAAGTGTTTACACTTATTGTAAATCAATAGGTTAGCTTAAAAAGTTAGTTTGACCTTGCGGTTAAATTAAATGAGACCTAATCAATCTTTGAGAAGATAAGTGAACATTTACAATCTGTATAAATTCCCTACAGTTTAACTTATTTTATAAATCAGGGGATTTTAAGTAGACAATATTTTAACAGAAATTTTAATTGGAACTCAATTCACCCCCCTCTTGAGTGTCCACTCCGACCAACAGCCATCATAGGTGCACCAACCTATATATACATTGGATCTCAGATATTTTATTCACACTGCTTTTTATAGATATACTTATCTCACATTTGAGTTAAGTTGGTTATTCGATTTGAAATACATAAAAAATCACCATCATTATATAATATCCAACTAAACCATAGAAAATATAAATGCCAGTTATTATTGCAGTTTGAGGCCACTACACTCTGGCCTTTATC
Source organism: Viscum album (assembly GCA_963277665.1). NCBI lineage: Eukaryota > Viridiplantae > Streptophyta > Magnoliopsida > Santalales > Viscaceae > Viscum > Viscum album. The sequence continues at coordinate 922,730,890 of OY728159.1, forward strand.
TTTGTTGGATAAAAATAGATTCCATCACTGGTAATAACAGGTCTCAATAAGTTGTATTTTTTAAACCCGAACACAATTCTTCTAAATTTTCCAAAAATATTATATTTCCATAGTGTTGTTTATATGACATTTATATTATCCCCAGACTCCACATGAAATTCGTAATATATTATAATATCTTAAATAATGGGTGTAAAAATTTTATCAACATTGTACCTAAAGACTATATTTATCAAATCCATAAATATGGCAAGAGAATTATCCAATCAACAATGTATAACAATAAAATAATTGTGTTTTTATCTTTTTTAGAGGGTCATCTTCAGAAATATTATTTCCTTACCCTCAGCTAATGATACCCCAGTCAAAGATCAATATTAGAGAAGAATTGGGCCTCGTGATGTTCATCAAAAAATTATCAATCCTTGTAAGGGGTATATTTTCTTCCATATGATCCTAATATTTTCACTATAATCATTCAATATCATCATTGATCTATATTACTTTTTCAAAAATAGAATTGGTGATCCCAAGGTGACCCCCTTAGTTGAATAAAACTATTCCCAAAAATTTTGTGAATTTACTTCATTAATTCATCTAAATGCACATATTCTATTTAATATGTTGTCCAAGATGTTATCATGGATCGGGGTATGGTTTCAATTGATAAATCTATCTATATTTCATCAGGTGGTCTACATAAATCTATTTATAATACAATATTTTATTACCATACAATGGGTACATCATATATCTTTATAATTTCGCTTTCTTATACATCTTCACAAATCATTTCTATAGAAATGGAAATGGGATGTGAGTATTGACAAAACTCAAGCTAGGATATATATCCATTGAAGATAATCATAGGTAATACCTTTAAAAAACTAAAATTACCTTACTTAGAAAATTGATATTGTAATAATACTTTGACATATAATACATCCCATGTATTATGTAAAATTCCCCCATTGTAATGACCAATAGATTTGTAGAGATATTTTACTCACAAATGTTAATAGGCGTGTCCCTATATATCCTTGATGATTTAATAGTTACACAAGAAGTTTTAATAAAAAACTATACCACTAGAAATTAATGGTTTAATTTGATTTAATTTTCAAACATATATATAATAAATGAATTCATAAAACTAGAATAAAATAATTTAATTGTAGATTTGATTTTACAATGGGTGTTCCTTCGATTACATCATTTATCACATTGGATTTATCTCCCCATATGTGAATAATTTTAGAATATCTTTTATTGGAATTATATGTATCTTATTATTCAATTTCATATATTACGTAATAAATCTCCATGAATGTTCTGATCTATATGTCCATCTCTTCCACAATTGTAACACTTTCCAGTTGCTATTATAAAATTTCTCAAATGCTACATCCCACACTAATTTTTCAGTATTATTAGTTGTTCCATCCACTATCTTCCATGTTCAAAATTCCTTTTAGAAATTTTATCCATCTTTATGTTTTTATTATTCAGTTCATGAGACCATAAAACATTTATAGACTCCATTTTCATATTGATATCACACTGTGTTATCTCCTCAAAACCCCCAAAGCCTTAGATTTTTTGATCTTTTCATAGATAAGTCCTTATACCAATAATTAATCAGTCTCTCTTCCCATCACAATCAATGAGAAATATTGATGTTTATTATAAAATACATCTAAAGTTTATCTCATAACATCTCATTGATTCATTATCTTATTTATTTAAATCTAGGAATTTCATCTACATCTTCGTTCAAGAGGTGTGAGGAAGATAATTGCTTAAAAATAATTTTTTGAAGTCTTCCCCCCATGCATTAAACCTTATCCTTTGGATTCATGTTCTTGATCATTGTCCACCCCTGACTGGATTCTCCTGCTAAGAGGTATACTACCAAGGTAACTTTTTCTAACTCAATGTAATGGGGAATAGAAAACATATTTTATAAAATATTTATTCGTAGTTAAGTTATTAGTTTATCAAGGGTTCCAATAAAAATTAGTGGTTATTGATGCATGAAGAATTCTATTTCTAGTTGTTCCTCCCTTGGTAAATATGAATGATCAAGTTGGATTATTGTTATTAAAGACCTGAGTAAACTGATTCATAACCATCATGCTGTTTTCTACTCAGTAGTACATAATATTAAGAATAACCCTTTTAAAATTTCCACCACATCCATTATTCACAAGGTATCTTATATTTCCCACCATTATTTTATATAAAGAAAAATTATATCAAAAAATTGCAATTTTTTCATTATTATTCAAATAGTTATAAAGGGATGTATATAATTACATTTTTAAATTACAAAATTATATGATGGTATACTTTAATCTTAAAAAAATTACATTGTAAATATATCATTAATTATAGTTTATAATAATCATGTGATTATTCATAACATATCACCCATTAGTGTTTAACTATGTGTGAAGAAACCCACCTATGATGCACTAGGTGTAGGTTTAATTAATATACAATGTTCCTTTTTGGGGTTTTTACACATAGATACATCTATTATTGATCCACATCTACTTGTAGTATCCAGGCATTTGATTCATTTTATAGAAACCACTCACATTATAAATTAAAAAAAAATTAGGAGGTTTTCCTTTATTTAGACATATCCTTATGGTTGTTTCTATGGATTTTCTATCATATAATTTTTAAAAAATTAATCCCTACCTTTGATACAATATATGGATACCCAGTTTTTGTACATTATTTTTTCCATAATTAATTTACTAAATAATACATTAATTACATCGAAGGAAATTTTGATGATTAAAATCAAGGATACATGGGATATAATACATGAAGTACATAAAAATTATATGTTAGTGTTGAAATTATCCTTTAATCTTATCCTAATTCAATTTACTGAATTCTATTTTCCATAGAGATACATCAAAGGAAAGGGTGATCATAAATCACCACAAGGGATATCAAAGGAAATATGATGTATGTAGCCATGATAATATTTTTTGGTATAAAATAAGATCAAGATCATAAATGTATACAAAATGACATAGGAGCATAATAATATATACATGAGGCAAAACATTATAAATATATTATATGCACTTGAGGCATAACATGGAAATGTGGAGATAAAAATGAGACATTAATAAGAAAATAACTATGTTTTATCACAAAGGTATCGTAAAACATATTAATTAGGTTATCCATCATGGTATCACAAACTTATTATCTTCAAATATTATTTCCCTTCCCAATGAATTATACCTCTATTAGGGCTGATCTTTTATTTGTTTATATCCATGTGTGCCACATTGAAAATATTTCATAAAATAAATTTTAATATCTTTAAACCATGAGTTTGGAATTTTGGTTTCATTAATTTAATTACCCAGTAAATGAATCATAATTACATGTTGATGAATTCCCTTGATTGAAGATATGGTTGGGCATTTACAAAAACATGGAATGGAAAATATGGTAAAATTATTTTATCATAACAGGTGTAAATTAGAGTTCAAGAATTGGTGTATGAGAGACAAATTTAATTTATCATTATTTAGGTATTATTTTATATCGTTGAATATATGGAATCCTAATATTTTATAAATCAATGTCTTATGATGAAGTAAATTCATGAATAGAATTTTTTTGTAGAAAATCCCTTAAACTGAGAAGATTATAAGGCCCCAGCCTTAAACATTACTTAATCTTGAGTAAAGTCAAGAATTAACATTATGTATTTTTTGAGGTTTAGAGATTTAGAGAATTATACCATAACAATTACATTACATCTAAAATATTTCAAAGTAGAAACTTCTACTCACTATCCATTTTTTTCATAAAATAAAAACTCTTGAAAATAATAGTCTTTTCTTGTTCCATGTTTTAGACAACATGACTATTCAATGGTCCCATCCTTGACACTATACATCTTTAAGTCCTGTGAAAAACATTTTAAAAAACATGGGATGAGCATAAAAATCTCAGTAAGGATTATAAAATAAATAATGAAAACATTAGTACATCAGTACATACAATGAATAAGCTCCTTAATATACCTCATGAAATCATAATATTTATGAATAACACATAGAAATCATAACTTATAAATGTAACTTGTGTCATCCATAACATACTTACGTTGTAGCTTTCACAGCTACATAGGGAGTTACATTTAGAATACCCATTACAGTATACTCCCAAAATCAATTAGGAGAAACATTAACGTTTACCTCAGTCACGTTACCCTATTCATTGGAGAGCTATCTCTAAGTCACCCGCCCTAGGTTTACCACAAAACCACCCATATACAGAAACAATGCCCAATAACCATAACATATTTATAAGACATAATAAACTGAAATGAAAGATAGCATTTCCACATTTCAATCACAATATATCATTTAAAAATATTAAAATAACCAATCCATTATCAAAAGAATTTTCAAAACCAAAATACATAAAAGAGTATATGATATTTACATTCCTTTTAAAACAGTATGACTTATAGCAGATGCCAAATATCAAATAATTCTCGTGGCGACAGAAAGGACATTTTCACCGTATACGGTAAAATGAAACATTACATTTTTCATTTAGTAAAACCCTAGATAGAAAAAGGTTCCCTTTGAATTAAATGAAAACTAAAAGTGGTTTATACAATGTATATAAGAAAGTCATGTAGAAAAAAATATGCTTTAATGAAAGGATATTGAGACGAAGTCCCTTACAAAGATCATGTCATTACATTAAAGATAAATTAATGACATAATTATATGTGTAAAACATAAATACTTCAAATATAAGTGGATATTTAGTGTAAAACAATCATCAGTCATTCACACATATTCATAGAACCACATAATCAAGAAGTAGAAGTTTAACCCAAAGAATGGAAATTGTGTTAAGAAGTTCCCTTACATAGTGTCTAACTTAAATCGTTCATTCTTTAATCTCCTGAATAAAAAAATACAAGTTAATTTATACTTTCTTAATAACATTTTTCAAATTTATTATTCATTTTATATTACTTATTACCATGTTATAAACATTACATAATCATTTAAGTTACTAAAAGACATTTTGTCGATATTTGATACTTGAGTCAAAAATGGACTTCATATAATTAAAAGTTGTACATGTGGTAAAAATTACCTTATCTCCATAATGATATTCCCGATTTAGATATAATATATATAATATATATCAAGTATATATTAGTATTTATAACAGTACATAATAATTTAGAGATTAGAAATGAAATTCACCATTCATGGAGACGGTAAGCCGTACATACGCATGAATGCTACTTTCATTTCTATTTAGTATTTAATGGAATGAAAATTTAATGATACATTAGTATATTATAATTCAAGTATAATATCATATATAAATTCATTAAATAAATCCTTTATATGTTTCATGTATGGAAAGAATGAGTCATATTACTTTGAGGAGGTGGTAGTCTGCTCTTCATCAAATGAAATTATCATATTTACCTATAAAGGAAACCATAAATGTATTCTATAAATGAAAAATAAAAAAGTATAGAGACAATATAAATATATTATATATCACATATAAATATAATATATATAGCATATAAATAAAATTCCATCAAAATGGGCACAATGAGAGGTGGTGGGAGATATTTGAACAATCATCGTTTCGTGAGGCAGTAGTTCACTGTCCACAAAAATAATATGTTCTAAATCCATTAGATGGAGGTGTGTGGAAGTGGAGTTTGAATCCTTCTCCTAAAAACAACCTATTATATTGAGGATATTGGTGTTTTTATATAAATAAAGAAGAAGAAGAGGATAGGGATAGAAGAAGTAAAATAAAAGAAGAGAACTCAAGGGAAGACATTACCTTTAAATCGGGTAACTCCCTTTGGTATTAACCGAAAGGCTTTCTTGAAGTTACATATGACTAAGGTAAGTCTTATAGGTGGAAGAGAGGGATGTTGGGAGATTATTAGACTAGAGTTTGGATGATCCAAGGGTCATGAGAGGTGTGATTAATGGGTTAGAGGTGGTGTTGTTTTATAAGAGGGAGGAGGGGATTTTTGGAATGTTTGAAAGAATTATTTTATTATAAAATGATTTCCATTATCAAAGGGTCAAAAATTAATTTAATTTAAATATAAGGTACATATAATTTGGAATAAAAAATTTCAATAAGAATTGGAAATTTTTTGTATATTTTTTAATCCTTATCTTTTTTATTTAACCCTTTGTTAACTTATTTATCATTTTCCATATCCTCTTCTATATTCATACTATATGGTTAATATATTTACTATAAAATGCATAGAGACTGAAAATGGATCTTTAATAAAAAAGTTAGTATAATATATGTCATTTGGCCAAATATTATATTTTTAAGACTATTTTATCATTTAATAAAATATTGATTGATTTAAGAACTCTTTTTTGTCTATTTTTTTACTATTCATATCATGACTTTTTACAAAATCCAAACCAACTTTATTCCTTCAAAAACCCTTAATTAATTCAAATATAACAAGTCATAGTAATAAATAAAATTCGTGTATGGCATAAAAAGATTCAAAATAAATTTATTTTAATATTTATAATTCAATTTATTTGAATCCTTTACTAATGAAGTAATTACTGCATCACCATTGTGTCATAATTAAATTTATTTATTTAATGTCTAAAAATTATAAATCAAATACTATACTGTAGGAAATAGTTTTCTATTTCAAATTAATATTTATAGTTTAAGATATCACTTATATAACCCCATATAAAATTGTTTTACTAAAAGATACATGTTTATGTTATTTTTGTCCTTACTTTAAATTAATTAATATAAAGTGTCATTTTTTACTTTCATGTTGCACCATGGGGTCCCAAAATCAACCCAAGGATGACCATGGTTAAACATGTATCATTCAATATCATTATGACACATTTTAGGATAATTTAATATTATTATAATATTAATTTTCACCCTTATTTACCAAATTTACCCTTTCACCATGGAAAATAAAATATTTACTGAAGTAAATATTCGTAATGTCTAAAAATTAAATTTACCTATTTACAAAATTTGGTTCTCCTGATTCCTAATATAGAATCAATTTTCCCAAATTCAAAACACAGAAGTTGCATAAATTAATTTAAAATTAATTCCCGTTGTCAAAACAAAAAGCGTGTTTCTAAGAAACAATAACTATCAAAAGATTTACCTTTGTTTATATCGAATTTAAGAGTGAAATTTCATCCAATTACCAACATTTCATAAAATGGGAAAAAATAAAATCCAATTAAAAATTCAAAACAATTAAAATAACAATATAAATATATAAATAAATTAGATTAAAAGGCAGTTTAGAATTAAAATGCATCATTTTTCCCTATACATTAAAAAATGAACATTATCAGAAAAATATCAAAATTTAATCCAATGTAAATTTTGAATTCATGATTCTAAAGAAGAAAATTATTTTTTCAAATAGAACATATAAAAGTGTCAAAAACTATATTTAAAAAGGGTTCTCCATCAAAGGTGGTAAATTGATTTTTTAGAGAATCATAGAGTGTTTATGCTTTAAATTAGATTCATTCACATTTTATGCATCTATATTTTATTAGGTAAATGTAAAAGCATTTACCAAACATGTATACTCATATTTGTATTAGTTCAATTCATTCCAACCAATATAATATCTATGTGTAAACTACCATTTAAAATAATAATAATATATTATTATTTTTCGGTATAACTCAACATTGTGTACAACATAATATTTCAAAGAAACCCATTGTTGCGTATAGAGTACAACATATAATATAGAATCCCATTTAAATTAAAATTATATTTTAATTCAAAAATAATAATAAATATGAAAATGTCATATTCTTTATTTATGTGGGATTTTACATCCATCCCTCCTTTTTAAAATTTCATCCTCGAAATTTTATTCAATTATCAAATAAATTGGGGTATTTATCCCTCATAGAATTTTTAGATTCCCACGTTTTCTCTTCAACCATATAGTTTTCTACCAAACCATTACCTGATGAAATACCATATTCTGCAACACTTTCTCTCTACGGTCAAGAATTTGGGCTGGTTGTTCCTTATAAGAATGATTATCTTCCAACTGAACTACCTCTGTACTGAAAACATGAGATGAATCTGGAATATAATTTCTCAACATTGAAACATGAAATACATTATGTACTTTGGATAAATAAGGAGGTAAAGAAACTCTGTATGCAACTCATCCAACTTTCTCCAGGATTTCATAGGGTCCAATAAACCTCGAACTCAACTTTCCCTTCTTGCCAAAACGTATCACACTTTTCCATGGATAAACATTGAGAAAGAGAGGACCACCTACCTCAAATGAAAGATACATCTTATGGTTATTCACATAACTTTTCTACCTGCTTTGATCTATTCTCTTGTGCTTCTGAATCAATTGAAATTTTTCTTCCATCACATTAATCTATTCTTGTCCCATCCGATTCCTTTCACCTACATCATCCCAAAAAGTAGGAGTTCGACACCGCTTTCTATATAATGCCTTAAATGGATCCATAGACATACTGAAATGAAAACTGTTATTATAAGAAAATTCAACCAATGGAAGATGTTGGTACCAACTTCCCTGGTAATCCATTGAGAAAGATCATAGCATATCATCCAATGTCTGAATTATTCATTCCGACTGCCTATCTGACTGTGGATGAAAAGCTATACTAAACTTTAATTCAGTACCCAATGACTTCTGAAGGCCTCCCCAAAAGTTAGAAGTAAACATGAGAACACGATCAGATACAATGGAGAGGGAAACTCCATGCAACCTGATTATATCCTTATCATACAACCGAAAATGTTGATCTTGAGATAATGTATCTCAAATAGGAAGAAGAGGAGAAAAATTAGTCAATGAATCAACAATAACCAAGATTTCATTATTACCTCAAGAAGTAATTTGGAAGTACTATAATGAAATCCATGGACACATTTTCCCATTTCCTCCTTGGCACTAGAAAAGGATGAAGCATCCCATTCGGTAACTGCCATTGTCCATTAACTTGTTGACAAGTAAAACACTTCATAGTAAAGTCACCAATATCACTTTTCATTTCATCCAACCAATAATACTACTGATGTTCTCTGTAAATCTTAGTACTGTTAGGATAAACTGAAAATTGGGAACTATGAGCTTCACATAACAAGTCTTTCTTCAACTATGAGTCAAAAGGTACACATAATATCTTTCAAAACCAAAAAACACAGTCTTTATCAACGTTCAATTAAGATAACATACCCTTCTAAACCAACTCTACCTTTTTCTGCAACTCATTATCTTCCTTCTCTACTTTCATAATACTGACCAATAGAGATGATTTCACTGACACCTGAAACAAAATAGAGGAATTTACACACCAAAAACTATTATGCCAAATTTCATCAAATCATTAATAAATGGATCATTTCAAAATGTAACATATTTAAAGTAGCATTATTCATTCAACTAAAAGTATCAACCACTTTATTTTCCATTCCTAGATGGTAATGAACCATGCAATTATAATCCTTGAAAATTTTTAGCCATATCCTCAATATCATATTCAATTCATTCTTAGAGAATATATACATCAAAATTTTTTGATGAGTATATATTTCACATTTTACTTTATACAGACGATGCCTCCAAAATTTTCAAGAAAAAACAATAGTATCTAATTCCAAATCATGTGTAGGATAATTTAACTCACAAGGTTTCAACTGATGTGAATCATAATCAATTACCTAATCATTTTTCATTATGAAACAACCATATCCTTTCAATAAAGCATCATTGTAGATAACATTTTCACCATTTATGGAAGGCAATGCTAAAATTGGAGCATTCACCAATCATATTTTCAATTCCTGAAAACAATCATCAAATTATTTTTTCCAAATGATTATAACACCTTTTTGACATATCTTATTCATTGGGCTAGATAACCATGAAAAAATGTCAACAAACCATCTATAATAGCCTTTCAAACACAGAAAACTATGAATCTCTTTTATATTTATGGGTCTTGACAATTGTTCAAAAAATTTTGTTTTAGTCGGATAAACAATTATGCCATTTTTTGAAACAACGTGTCCAAGGAATGAAATTTGTTGTAACCAAAACTCACACTTTCTGAATTTACAATATAGTTTTTTATGGTTTTCAAGACAACCCTTAAATTACATTCATGATCCTATTTACTTTTATAATATACCAAAATATCATCAATAAAAAGAACCACCATTTTTCACGTGAGCCAACTATGCCATTATTGAAAAAAATAGTTCATTTCCGAATCTGACCATCTCAGGTTGCTGATTTGGAAGTTCATTTCCCACAGTATTCCTTCCCATCACAACTACCAAATTTACACTACAAAAAATTATTCTGAAAATAGAAATATCTTAGGTGAAGCAACATGGTAATCTTTAAAAGCTATATCATTTTAATTTTACCATAGATTTATTTATGGATATTAATTTAACAATACACTAACTCCAAAAGTTGTCTAAACTGACCTCAGATATCAACTATAAGTCCCAAGCCTTAAGAATTAGATAATCTTGAGTTAGGTGAAGAATTCACATTGAGGATATTTTCAGGATTATAGTTTTAGATAATTAGGCCATAACGATGGCATTACATCTCAAATATTACAAAGTAGACACTTTAACTGAATATCCATTTTTTCATAAAATAATAACTCTTGAAAAAAATATGCATGTTTAGTTCAATGTTTTAGATAGAATTACATTTATAGGATCCCATCCCTGACCCTATTCATCTTTGAGTCATATGAAAAACATTTCAATAAACATGGGATGAGCATAAAAAGATCAGTAAGGATTATAAAATAAAGAAAGAACACATTAGTCCATCAATACATACTAAGAATAATACCTTCAACATACCACATGAAATCATAAAATTTATGAATAACACATAGAAATCATAAATCGTAAAGGTAAATTTTGGAAACCATGTCAAACTTACATTGTATCTATCAAAGCTACATAGGGAGTTACATTGGAATACCCATCACAATATATTCCCTAAATCTATTAGGAGAAACATTAAGGTTTACATCCATCATGTTACCAAATTCATTAAAGAGCTATCTTGGGATCACCCACCCTAAGTGTATCATATAACCACTCATATACAAAAAAGAATTTCCATGAACCATAACATATTAATAACACATAAAACAAACAAAAAGGTAAGATAAAATTTCCACATTTCAATCACAATATATAATATAAAAATATTGACATAACCAATCCATTATCAAAACCATTTTCAATTCCAAAACACGTAAAATAGTATATATTATTTATTTTCCTTTTAAAAACACTACGTCTTATTGAGAAAGCCAAATATCAAATAATTCTCACGATAGTGGAAAGGTTGTTGTCACCTTGTACATTAAAAAGAATCATTCCCTTTATCATTTAGTAAAATGATACATATAAAAAGCTTCCCTTTGAATAAAATGAAATGTAAAATGGTTTTATACACCATATAAATGAATGTCACATAGAAAACAAAATATGCGTCAATCAATGGAGATTTAGATGAAGTCCCTTACAAAGATCATATCATGAAAGTAAGGATAAATTGATGACATAATTATGTCTGAAAAACACAAATACAACCAACATAAGTAGATATTAAGGGTAAAAAATTCATAGGTCATGCACAAATATTCATTGCACAACATAATCAAGAAGTATAATTTTACCCCAAGGAATGGAAATTGAGTTATGAAGTTCCCTTACCTCGTGTCTGACTTGACTTGTTCGTTCTCTAATCTCTCGAATAATAATCTAATGTTAATTGCTACGTTATTAAAAAAACATTCAACAAATTTATTCATTTTATATTACTTATTACCATGTTATAAACATTACATAATCATTTATGTTAATAATGGTCGTTTTGTTGATATTTGGTACTTGAGTAAAAAATGAACTACTTATAATTACATGTTGTCCACGTTGTCAAAATTATATTATCTCCAGAATGATATTCATGATTTAGATATCATATGTATCATATATATATATTTATATCCAGTATATATATTTAATTACAATTGTACATAAAATTTGGAGAATAGAAATGAAATTCACAGTTCATAGAGATGGTAAGTCCTACGTACAAATGAACACTACTTTTATTTCTAATTCGTATTTAATGGAATGAAAATGTAATGATACATAGAAAAATAATAATTCCAGTATAATATCATATTTAGTTTCATTAATTCCATCCTTTATACATTTCATGTATGTCATGAATGATTCATATTATTTTGAGGGGGCAATAGTTCGCACATCCTCAAATGATATTTTCATATTTACCCATTATGGAAACCATAAAGGTATGTTATAAAGTAAAAAAAATTAAGTATGGAGATAATATAAATATAATATTAATATAATATTAATATAATATTAATATATTATATATCATATATAAATACTATTAAATCATAATGGACACCATGAGAGGCGCTAAGAGATATTGGAACAATCATTATTTTGTGAGGCAGTAGTTCACCGTCCACAGAAACAGTATATTCTAAATCTAGAAGATGGAGGTTTATGGAAGTGGAGTTTGAATAATTCATATAAAAACAAATTATTATATTGATGATACTGTTGTTTTTATGTTAAAAAATAATAAGAAGAGCATAGGGTGTGAAGAAGTAAAATAAAAGAAGAGAACATAAGGGAAGACGATACGTTTAAATCGGGTAACTCTCTTTATATTGAACCAAAAGGCTTTCTTAAAGTGCCTTACCCCTAAGGTAAGGCCTCTAGGTGAATGATAGTGATGCTGAGAGATTATTGGAGTATAGTATGGATGATCTGAAGGTATTGAGAGATGTGAGTAGTGGGTTAGAGGTGGTGTCTTTTTATATGAGAGAGGATGGACTCTTTAAGAATGTTTGAAAGTTTTATTTTATTTTAAAATGATTTTCAGTTTAAAAGGGTCAAAAACATATATAATTAAATGATAATTTACATATATGTTGAAATAAAATCATCAAATAATAATTGGATAGGATTTGGATATTTTTTAATCCCTATCTTTTTTATTTAACCCTTCATTAACTTATCTATATTTTACCACGTTCTCTAATATATTCATATTATGTGGTTAAATTTTTTACTATAAATTTCCAAGAGACAAAAAAGGAATCTTTAATGACATTTTTAACATCTTATATGTCATTTGGAAAAATATTAGATTTTTAGGACTATTAAATCATTTAATAAAATACTAATTTATTTAAGAACTCTTTTATGTCCATTTTAATACTATTCATATCATGAATTTTTAAAAAAATACAAAACATGATTGTTTTGAAAAAACATCATTAATTCAAATATAACAACTCATAATAATCAATAAAATTAGTGGATGGAAAAAATGTTCAAAATAAATTTATTTTAATATTTATAATATCATTTTTGGAATCCATTATTAATGAAGCAATTACTGCATCACCATTGTGTCATAATTAAATTTGTTTATTTAATGTATAAAATTTATAAATAAAATTAAATGATGTAAGAAATTGTATTATATTTAAATTTAATATTTATAGTCTAAGATATAACTTATATAAACCCATATAAATTTTTTTTATTGAAAGATATATGTTTTTGTTATTTTTCCCTTACTTTAAATTAATTAATATAAACTGTCATTTTCACTTACAAGTGGCTCCATGGGTTCCCAAAATCGGCCCAAGGATGCCTATGTCTGAAATATATCATCAAATATGATTAGGACACATGTTAGGGTGATTTAATATTATCATAATATTATTTTTTACCCTTATTTACAAGATTTACCCTTTAACCCTGGTAAATAAAATATTTACTAATGTAATTATTCATAGTTTCTAAAAATAAATGTAACTTATTTACACAATTAAGACCTCCTGATTACAAATATGGAATCCATTATTCCAAATTTGAAATGCAGAAGTGTCAGAAATTAATTTAAAATTAATTCATATTTTTAAAACAAAAACTGTGTTTTTATGAAATAATAAGTATCAAATGATTTACCTTTGTCTATGTCCAATTTAAGAGTGAAATTTCATACAATGTCCAAACATGGATAAAATGGTAAAAATATAATATTATTAAACTCTAATACCATTTAAAAGAATAGTATAACTATATAAATAGAATAGATTAAAAGGCTAGTTTGAATTAAAATGCAGTATTTTTTACAATTCATTAAAAAATGAACATGATTAGAAAAATAGAAAAATTTAATCCAAAGTAAATTTTTATGTCCCGATTCTAAAGAAAATATTATTTTGTCATATATAACAAATAATATTGAAGAAAATAAATTTAAAAAGGGTTTACAATCAAAAGGAGGTAAATCAACCTTTTAAAGAATATTAAATTATTTATGCTTAAAATTGGATTCAATGACAATTTTAAGACTCAATATTTTATTGGATAATTGTAAAAACATTTAACAAACATATATAATAATATTTTTGTTAGTTTGGTTCATTACCACCAATACAACGACTATGCGATAAGTACCATTTAAAATAACTATATATTATAATATTATTTTTCACCATAACTCAACATTGTGTGCAACGTAAGATTTCAAAGATACCCATTATTGCATATGTAGCACACAATAAAATATAGAATCATATTTAATGTAAAATTAATATTTAATTAACAACTATAAATAAATGTGAAAATTCCATTTTCTTTATTAATATAAGATGTTACAAGGATGATTCTCAATGAATGGTTAGAGCTTCATGGAAACTGAATAACTCCTTGGAAATATTGTAGACATAAAAAATGAGAGAAATTAAATTCTAAATGGAACATAAGTGGATAGAAATGGGTGATTTGTGGGTTTTATATGGAAAACATGGAATATTTGTTTACTAATTTCTAACTATGACTTAAATGCCTAGTTAATAAATTAAAAAACCCTACGAATTACCAGGGTTTTTTTCATGGTATTTTCCATATAGTATTGGTTATTAAAAATAAATTAGTTTATAAAATAACTCATTAAATTAATATTAATTATGATCTAGAAGCGAGTCATGATCATAATGAATTGTTTTAAAAATATTTATATAACCTTTTTGGTTTTGAATGGTTATTTATCATTTTGTAAAATTAATAATCTTTCATTAAAATACATTCTTTTAAGGATAATTTTTTTTAAATTTTAAAAATCAATTATAATATTTATTTTATCACTTTTATTTCATTATGAGTCTATAATAAAAATTAGAAATTTATACTATATTTTTCATTTTACACAAAAATTTGATTATCTTAGAAAATTATGAGAAAAGAACCAGTGGCTTATTTCAACATTCTAACTTAAAAAATGATATCCATATTATTTATAAAAGTATCAAATTATGAGAAATATAAATTTGAAAATAAAATATACTTTTTATTAAAAAAATTGTATTTATGACATAATCAACATTATGACCCTTATGAAAATTATCTACGATATTATATAATTATATAATTATTTATATTTACATAAATTGTGTGTTATAATAAAGTTCCCTGAAAATAAATTTTATTTAAAATTCGTTATTTCTTCATATATATTTAATATAATTGAAATTATATGTTTTCCAATAATATAATTATGTTTTTTAGAATAAAAAAATCTCTTTATCATATTAGTCTTATATTCATGTGTATTTTATTAAATAAAATAATAATGAAAATGATATTGAATAAGACAATATTTCATTTTTAAAAATAAATTAAAACTTAATAATACTAAGGACTAAATACCTTACCCCTTATTGCACCAATGTATTTCATAAGGGTGTTGGGTGTGGTTGTGGAATTTCATGGGGTAGCGCAACGCAAAATGATATAGTGGTGATCTACACTATCTTGAATTTATTCCGAAGATTATTTTTCGTGAGAATTAATAATTGATTCTATGATTAGTATTAATCAAGGGTTAACTCTAGAGTTGTTACCTCCATAATACGTTAAAATGATGGTAATCAATAGGCATGATCCTATTAGACAAAGGGAGTATTTCTCCCTTATGAATCAATTATCAATCAGAATTACCCATCATATAAATGAATTCTAGTGGTCATTTTTTCCACTATTCATTGTAACAACAATCTTATTTGACAACACTTAGGTATTGATCACATTTCTAATTACACATTATTATACATTAATATTTTATACCAAAATTATAAATGTTCTACACCTCCCTTGATAATTTATGTCATATTCCTAACTGTTGGATTTATTTTTAATATATTTATAACATAAGAAATCTTAATTGGATAATTCAAATCTATAGAGTTTACATTAGTGTTTTCATTATTCGTTTTTTTTATATCCATATATTATTTATATCTGTTATATTTGTTATTAATTTAGGATATATAATCAAATTAAATATTCCTTCTATGTTCTCATATTGTCAAACATAATAAAATAGTGATTTTGAAATATGATTTGTTTTATCAGAAAAAATTCGATCCATTAAAGTGGATTCTAATATAATTTCTATAAATAATAAATCATTACCCAATAAATTAGGGGGATATATAATTTTTTCCCACTAAAAATAATGTAAAATATCAAATAAATATAGCATGAATAAAATAATGTGATATTTTAATTTTAACTCAAAATTATGAGAATAATAGTTAATCCTAATAAATCAAATGAAATTGGTTATCAATTCTCTTTTTTGAGGAAAATAAAATATAATATCATTTCTAACCTGTGAAGAAAAGGAATACATGTAATATTTCTATGAGGTTTATAGAATTATTTAAATTTTAATAGGATACCAGATTGAAATAAAAATATATAAAAAGGAATATGAAATTTTAATATGGTTTCAACGAAAAAAATATAAAAAGAATAAGGAAGTCAAATAAATAAAATAATATTATAATAAATAGAATCCTTTTTAAAAGTTTCATATGTTATGAATAAAAATTCAATAATATGAGAATCCATATTGGAGGGAATATAGATCTTTTTATGTATAATATAATAAAATATCTGTAGGAAAAATAAATAAATTAATGAGTATAACATGATAAATCCATGAAGAAATGAATATGGATTACATGAAAATTTAATTTGGAATATGACCCAAAAAAAATGATGGATAATTTATAAATATAAACATTTAATGGATAAATGATATTAAAATTAATCCATATATTTTGGGAAAGGTTAAAGTGATAAAATTACCCTTACAATAATCCTAACATTTAAAGTAACAATAAATCAAAAAAGATATCAAGAGGTGGAGATATAAATTATATAAAGAAGAAAATAGCATATGAGATTATTAATAAATACATAATTCCCATTATCGAATAAAAAATAAATACGAAATGTTAATGACTTATCTAGAATAATCTTAACTACACCAAAGTTGTAAGACTATATAGCCTCTAGTATTCCTTCATATAAGCTAGTGGCCACAGACTAGTGGAGAATGTCCAAAATTAATGTTGGGGAGACTTTACTCTCAATAAAATAGTCATAAATATCAATTAAATAACCAAAAATAAATTAACATCACACATTAGAGTATGCAGTGTTGAATTATAAATAAAAGAAAACCATAAAATATAAATATACATCCATACTATAATTTTTGAGAAATGTTTTCATATTTAAATACATCCTATTAGATCTACAACATGGAAAATCAAAAATGAATCATCAACAATGAAAATTAAAAAAACAATTAGCAGCATTAATAACTTCAGAATAACTAAAATCTATCTCCACACACTATCGAGCTACTCCAGCTTAAGTCACCATGGAACCAATTCTTAGTACTATATTTCAATCATAAATTTTTATTACACACTAGGGTTCACATTTAAAAAGTGTTAAATACATCGATGAATGTTATTGAGAATTTATCATAATATAATAAAACAAATACATTGTTATTTAAGTGGAAAGTAAATAACAAAACATAAAAAAATAAAATCATGCACATTGGGTCAACTAGTGATAACCATGCCACCGTAAAATCGTACCCTACCTTGTTTAATTAATATGGAAAGAATAAGGAACCACATGCTAAAATATGGATTCATACCCTATAAATTAGGGAAGGATTTCATACCATGCCATGAATTCTACCATCTCACTTAGGTTAGATTCTATTCCAAACCTCAACCACTTCATAACATGTCTCAACCACTACCCACCCACTTGTGGAAAGTTCATGCACATAGTGTTGACCACATATCCTATCTTATACCAGCAGTATCTCACATTTGGTGATTCCTAATACTGTGTTTTTACCACATCACAATGACAACTCCCCTGTCACTCAGGTTGGCACTAATTATCACATCCTAGGAAAATACCTACTCACTCAAGGCCATCTAAGTGAGAACCTTATAAATTAGGTTGAGGCCATATATATAATTTGTTCTACATCATATTAATCTCACCCCTCTCACTCAGAGTGGGTATCACAATCACATACAAGAACTATACTCTCTCAGGGATGTCCATTCTAGAAACCTATCACTCAATATTAGCCCACACATAATGTCTCTGCATTAATCAGAAGATCATAATTAAGAACAAGTATAAAACAATAATCATAGAAAACTAGAACATACCAAATGCACACCATGGATCACATGGCCAGCCTCTAGCACTTGAATAGCCTCTCATTTGATCATCTAATCCCTTACAATGTTTTTAGCTTGAAAATATTGTCTCTTGCAACATAACGATATACCCCAAAGAAAATCTTATTATACACCTAGCCTCTATGAATAACTTAGATATCTATATATAAAAATGGAAGCTCTACGAAATAAACCCATAGGCATACAAATATCATTTATATGAGAAACTACTAGATATCTCATAATTAAATCAGTCTTATCCATTGATACCATTCCACACATGTAGCCCCACTATGACCCTATAACCCATAGTCCTTTAATGACCCTATCGTCAAGTGTTCAGACCTAATACCAATTAAAATTCTTACAACAATGTTTTGGTCATGATCTACATGGGCCATGAAAAGACCAAACTCTCATGGCCTCATGGAATATTATAAAAAATCCATCAAGATAATTCCGAAATCAGCACAAAACTATATCCCATGTAACTTCACCACTACTAGTGATGCTATAACTATCACCTAGAGTATACCCTTCCGACACACATCATTTATCCATAGAGGAATTATCCCACTCATAGCATGAAGCTTGTATATAATCCACCCGAAAGAGGTTATTCCCAATCATGTTTGAGACGTATGTCTATCTGGCCCACCATCTATAGAATTTGTACCCTAATACCTTGGAAAATACACTTCACAAATCCTATATTGGTTATTCACTACTTACTATAATCATAAAACCTATCATAAGACTCTCATAAAAAAAATTAGCATTCTTATACCATAGTTGAAAGACATCACATGATTATAATTCCTAAACACTTAGTGTAATTGTCACTCTAAAACTAAAAGGATTAACTCTACCTAATATCTCAACTTAGTTAACTCTTAGTCCCTATCAATTTTATCCAAACTGATATTCCCATGTACGAATGAGATATAATTAATAAATATACACATGATTAAGTATTATAGGGACAAATTTTTCCATATATAAGTTACCATACTCGGGTTATGCTAGACAAGCCCCATCAAGCCCCGAATGAATCCACAATAGCATCCAAAGTCTCATCTCATGCCACAAAAATAAAAAATTAATTCTAAAAAATTTATAATTAATTTTATAAAATTAATAAAATGCATCATAACAATTTAAAAATAAGTATTCCATATTGAAACATATGAACCATGACCAACATGTGTTCATAGTCTATAACACACCCCCAAACATCCATAAGAAAAAGACATATCATTAGAACTCATTAAATCTATAATTTAATACAATTGATTATAATTTATCATTTAAATTTACAAAAGATCATATCTCTCTAGAAACAATGATATATGAAGTCTTTCCAATGACTCAGTACATCCTTTATCCACCACATGTTAATACCCCTCATTTAGGATGTTTAATCCATGCTCTAGTGTAATCATCAATCAAATTTAAACATCACATAATTAGAGGAATATAATAATGAAAAATAACAGGGTAATAAAGAGGAGTTTATTCATATAAAAAAGTTAAGATCAAGCCAAAAATCAATTTATCAAGGGATAAAAATAAGGAGTATAAGGGGTAAGGGGGTTTCCCCCCTTGTTGATTAATCCTAAAGGAGAATGATACCACCCAAGTCAAGGTCTAATAGAAGATTGTGGAAAATAACATTGTTACTGAAATAAAAAACCATATAGAACCCATCGATTATCCAGTTAGCCACCACTGGGAACATGGTGATCAACCATCTGATTGGTTAGGCACCAAGACCTATAGGAAAATATACCATACCACTAGGTACCTAGATTCTCTAAACTCGGTAAATGGTGTTAACTATAATAATTTTGTAGTGATACCATTGATCTATCATTTTCCCAGATAATCGATTATCAACATAAGCCTCCCGAAATAACACAATGAAAGAAAAAACACCTACAAGAGATATACGTTATCTTGTATACTCAATCAATATATAAATTCTCAAAACATTCCTATTATAGAACCAATAATTTAAATTACTAATTAAAACAAAAACATGTAAATTCCCTGGTACTTATATACTCTCCACTATATGAATTCTTATCCTCTAAACGCATCAAAGAATATCTATAAACTTCCATTTCATTAATATAAACATGATATCAATCCTCAATATTAATTCTGTATTTAATCCGATGAAACTCAACTACCAACACTCAAATCATAGATACAATATATTTTCCCAACAATCTCAAGTTTATTCATCAATAGACTTCTGTAATACCTGATTTGACACACTTATAGTGATTTACATATCATCATTTACAATTACTCAAGAAAGAACCAATTCGTCCACTACTAGAAAATTTTTCTTGAAAATGATCTGCCTCACATGCTAAAACTTTATTACATCTTTTTATTATGAATCCATAACTATGGAAGGCATTGATAAATTTGTAGAACATCTATATTAATTTCATAACCAAACACCTGGTGTGATACCATGATTGGATCCTTAATCAACTAAATCCATTGTCTTTATCAATTTATTAGCATTTAAGCACCCCCAATATGAATCATATTCAAATCTAACCAAACTTCACTCCCGGTTTTCTATCAACACATATACACTATATGAAATACCACCTTAATTTCATATCTAGTTTTCACCAAGAAAACTGAAATAATCAGAAAAACCTATACATCATCGTTATAATGTCATCTAAACTAACCATTAACCAATCTCACTACACCCAAAAACATTCCAAAATATTGGTTTTATACTAAATACTTATAATATTCTCCCAACAATAGGATTATCCTTATTGTCATCATACTAAACCAAGACATCCATTTTAGTAGGCTATATCTAAATCAATTACTTAATGTAATAGAAGAATGTGACCCACCTACTCATCCCTGATTACTAGAATAAAAAAAGAAAATAATAATCATTGTTATAACCTAAATGTCACACTATATGTTCAAAAAAATTCTCTCACATTGATGGTTCCACCCTATATCATCCAATGTTGTGATCCCCACTATATGGATTCCCTTAAACAAATAATTTTCAAGAATAGAACCTAACATATTCTAACATCGCATGCATGTTTCTATTTTCAGTACACTCTTATCCAATCACTGAGAACCCTTTCCAACTCCCATGATTTTATTGACTGCACTATGATTCCCAATTCACTTTTCATCAAAAAGAACGGATGATCCATCACTCATCCACAACAACTCCAAAATACATATATTACACTAAATAATTTCATCACCATTAATAAATATCAATCTTTGATTTATAGTGGATTTTAACATATTTCACATTATTTCAAAATCCTCAAGTATTTATTATATTTCCATAGATAGAAAAAATCATATTCCTATAAAATAATGAAATAGTAAGACCATAAGCGTCTTATTGGTTTCATCATTACATGACCTGTAAAAAACACCTGAAAGCCACAAAATGACTTCAATCACGCCCCAAGGGTTATAACATACCATCTTACTCAAACACCATGATTCATCTATGTTTTCAAAACATTGGGTTAGACACACCATCGCCATATTTCTCATGTTCCCCTATAACTTATATAATATTGAATACACCCATACACTATTTATTAAAACCCTATATAAAAAAATGGTTAAATAACATAACAAATATGCACATTCCATCACACATGAGGGAATTCATGGAAATACCACACCCTAACTCACTTCTCTTTTTCCAAGGTGGAGTGAACTCTCTCCAAAGGACCCCCTAACATATTCTTTATACAACCCATTTTGATCTCATCCAATCCCAAATGGTTGTCCACTCCTATATAACCCAATAATATGACCAAGATCATTCACCAATGAATAAAGTACCATCAAACATTGTATCTCACTAATAAGACACTTTCCATGCATCCCTCACATGTTAATAATGTCTTAGAATAACTCATGACAATTATTTCTTCAAGGAGACCAAAAAATCAAACACATTAAAAGTCAATCCACATGATCACTTTCTACTAAATCATCATTTCAGGACCATAACATATCTACCCACACACTAACCATCATAGAACTAACTATTAGGGAGTGAAATACACTATCCCATAAAAAAGAAAATCAAAACCAACAAATATTGAAAGAAATATGATCTTTATTCAAATCAAAACCATGATACCACAAGTCCCCGCAGTGGTTCACATCATAAAAGGATGATGAATTCTACATTCTATTCTATTTACGCTCTCAAAGGTATCTGAATCATCATAGAAACTTTTTCTCATTCCAAACCATATTTGAGATATGACTTAACTTTATTAAACTATCACAAAATCTCCAATGCTTGAACAAACCCGCAAAGGGTGATCATCTAACCCTTAAACCGAAGGACTATATATCAGTTATAAGGGAACATCCACTAATAATATCTACATAAATTTTTATTATACAACACAATAATGAGTTGAGTAGATTTCCAAAAAAATTAAATCTATGAAAACAATATCTAAGTTTTTGTTGATACATTAAATAACTAAATCTCATGCCATCAGTAAAATAAACAATACACAACCACAACAATTCCATATTAATTATACATTCCAAATATGATATATCTGTTTATTCCTCAAAATGTAATGGTCTTAGTGAAAATACATATAAGAATATCCCTAACTAGCTTATCATACTTGAATAAACATCTCAACAGTAATCGTGAAAACTGAGTACTACAATCCCATAATCTGGGAAACATGTACCTCCCGTTGGAAAAATGATTATGACTCACTAACCTGAGGTCCATCATAAGATTGAACACATTATTAACTTTGACATTCAAGTCCCAAAATAGTAAGATAAATAAAAAGAATGACTAATATATCTTTGTATCACCTTGAATAAAATTTGGTAGAATATTATCTACTGTTGACTATCTATAATCAAAATTGGGGAGAATGTAATCTCTATATAATAGTCATAAATAACAAGGAAATAACCAATAATCAAGAAACCTCACATATCAGAGTAAATTTCATGTAATTAATCCTATAAAAAACCACAAAAAATTAAACATACACACATGATATAACTAATGAACAATGTAGTCATACATGTATACATTCCAACACGTAACCCACTTGGTGGATCACATATTAAACCTCAATAAGAAGAATAAAAAATTAATGTGTCTCTACTACAACCATGATCATAACTCCAATCTATCATCACACATTATCAATATTCTCTAATCCAATAGACTATAAAACATAGGTTCAGTCCTGAATATCAATCATAATGTCTAAACAAGCACTACGGTTCCTATACATGTTTTGCGAAATAGATATCTGTACGGTATCACTAAGTTTCCATGATATATGAAATCATAAACATGTGAATGCATGAGGAAAATAAATAACATGAAATAAAATATACTAGAATGCATGTTCAATTAGTTTGTGTCAAAACAACCGCCATGAAACCCAAACCTTCCTTGAATGGATAACATGAGAAGGAGAAGTAACTTCATGCTAAATGCGTTGACTCGTACACTATAATTATGGTTAGTATTTCATTCAATTTCATGATGAATAGCTATTAACCTAGGGTAGGGTCCATTTCAAACCTCAACCACATAATACCATGTATTTACCTCAAACCCATCACCTTCGATAGGTTTCCTTGTAATGTATCAATCTCATATCCCAACTCATATGGGAGGGACCTATGTATAACATATATAAATATTTATTATTTTTAATAAATATTCAATATATAACCCAACTAAAAAATCTATATAACCATAAATTATTAGTGTACTTATAGAATAGATATAAAAAAATATCTTTAAGTACTATCTTCATCATATCTAGCATATTTCCTTATATAAGGTACCTTTATAGACTCATCATTCTTTATATGAATATTCATTACATGGGGAAAATTACACAAATGAAAGTGTGAGAATAGATGTTCAGTAAGGGTAATCATGGGAGATATCAATAAATGAAAATATGAATGTATATCAGGAGTGTAAGGGTGAGGTAACATGTTATTATCAAAAGAAAATGATACCCATTAATTCACAGGTCATAATCATGTTAAATGATGAAACACTCTGAATCCACACTCATGGATTTGGTGCTAAAGACAACAATAATTTTTTATAAAACACTTTTAGAAAAATAAGTTACCAAAATTTAAACTGATCACAATTTAATATATTTTATTTAAATCAATTAAATAGGTTCCTCAAGATCATCTTGGTCTAGTGTTTTGGAGGATTGGGATAAATTAAAACAAAAACCATTACACAAAAAACTGAAAACTAATATTTTTATATAATTCATCAAAATTTATATCAGATTCACTCACAATAACTTTATAACTGAAAAATAAATCTAAAATATCATCATCTCATCACTAATATAGGTGAAAAAATATGTAAAACATTAGGTGAGCGCAAAATTTATCAACATAGGGTGTTAAAACAAATGGTGAAATCTTTTGTTTTTAAAAATTCTATAAAAACTCATATAAAAATATTTATTTTTATACACATAATAAAACATTTGATTTAAAAAAAATTATTTCCCGAAATAACATTTTAGGGTATCAAAAACCATAACATGTATTTTTCAAAACATTATTTAAAAGATTAATTATTTTGAAAACACATTTTATTTCAATGCATAATATTATTTTTAAAAAATCCTAATTTATCCATTGAATCTTCAAATCATTACTATTGAATATAATATCTCTTTTAGGGAAAAAATGATACATGAAAAAAATAAGAAAATAATGTGTCCACTAGTAGTGCTGAAGGCCTAAAAATAACTTCTAGAAAAAATTCCCATTGAGTTTTTTATTTCATTCCCCAATACTCATCAACATAATCAATACCCAATTTCCTAATTTTAAATGAAACATTTTTTAAGGACTTACATTAAAATTAAAAATTCATTAAAAACCCCCCAAAATTTTAATTTCAATATAATTTATTTTTAGTGTGAAAAGTAATTATTGATATCATAATAATTACCAATTGTTTCCATTTCTAAAACTACATAATTATATAATGATAATTAAAAATAAAAAATATATAGGAAATAATTATAAATGTATCAGATAAATAATTATAATTATGGAAAATGATTTTCATAAATTATTTTATTTTAAATAATAAATATAGAGCATGGATATATAATTTATATATTCATGAATGAAATCTATAGAATTAAAAGAGTATTCGATATATAAAATAGTGATTATAACACTTTTAAAACCATCATTGATATCAAAAATAAATATTCCACTATAAGGACTTATAAAATTTTAAATGGGAATTTTAAGAATAATTTTTTATATAAGAAAAATATTGTAGATTAAAATGAAATAAAATTATAAAACAAACATCCATTAAAATAGTGTTTTAGAAAATAAAATATTATTTCAATAAAATCATTGTTTTATTGTAATAATATTTTTCAAAACCATGAAATTGATGTTTAAAAACGAATTTCCCATACCTTTGTTATTCTTCAAGAATTAACTTCATCATATCTATTACTTCACAAAAACTCTTAGATTCCTCCTTTTCACCTTCCCTCCTTCAGATATGATTTCTTAAAACTCATTTTCTCAATAAAAATTAAATTATGCATAGAAAGGATGCATTTCAACATATATGGTTATTCGCTTTTTAAATCCAACCCTTATAGAGAATCACAATATAATATTAGGTTAAGCTTATGAATTTGTTTTTATTATATATATATATATAATATTAAGATCGTATATATCTCAATATATCCCACAATAATCTCACAAATTCTATAATTTATTTTTTGTGTTATACAATTTTATTAAAATATTAATCATATCATTCCAACGGATACACTCTTTAGCACCTATTAAATACAAATGAGGACAAAAATACCATGATAGGATTATGATATTATCCCAGTCCTTATCTAAGGCACCACACCCTCCCATTATAGACCCCCTATGTTTGTCCATTATATATCCATCTCCCACCATGAGAAATAGTTGTAATAGTTCCTCAAACCTCCATATACATAGTAGTGATGGTGGGGAATATCTACTGGTCTATATGTAATTTGGTATATTGATACTACTAAAAATAGACTGATATTCAAAAATTCCACTTTTCATGATATATAGTATCCCACAATGTTAAGAAAGATTCAGTTCCCACATACTTCAATTATTTTCAAGGCTCAAATCCCTGTTTGGATTGATTTACAGACGTGAAACTATATTTGTTTTCCAATATTAACGGTTGATTTCAATCTGACACACACATACACACATAATAATACAATGATATATATATATATATGTGTGTGTGTGTGTGTTTATATCATTGAAAAGATACATTTGATCACGATAATGACTAGAGTTTTGTTTATATGCCCAGATTGATCCTCTTGGTAGTTTTTCCATTGTGACATAGGTATATTGATGCATGTTATAATGTTATATATTTTTTCTTGAGAACATGGAATGGATTCATGTGGAACATCATGGGGAAATGGAGGGTCTTAACTCTTTGAAGGGAATCATGGAACTTGGAATGCATTGGAAGAAGAAAAAGCAGAAGGAAATAGAGGTGTTGAGTTTAGTGAGCGAGGAATGTGGCGATGTCGGAGTTTGATAAGATGAACTAAAGTGAACGTAATTAATGTCCATCATTATTTACATAATTTTTATGTATATATACAATTACCGAATTATTGGAACTAACTTATATTTTTTACATGGCCTCATTATTGTTTATAAGTGATTACACTTCATTGAATCCATGAATGTTAGTTGTCAAGTCTGCTCTAGGCGTCTTATCTCAACCACTTCAAAGCCATGTAATGACTTATTTCCTTTCCCCCATGCGTGTTATGAATAATATGTGTACATCCAACCTTGGGTTTCTTTGTCTATCTTGATATCACTCGGTCAAGGGGATTCCATTGAACACTTTTTTTATACTATTTATTTTTTTAAAAGTATTTTCATTAAAAAGAAAGATACAATTACTATATCTAAATTAAATACTATATTAAATTAAAATAATCTATATATAATTGTTATATAAATGTATAAATATGTTATAAATTTTAATTATATATACATATATAAATAAATATACTTATAGTTTTCTTCACATAGCATTCGATTTGTCATAATGTCAACTTTTCATGATAAGTTTTACACCAAAAAGAAATTTCAATATACTTGCATGAAAAAGATATTATACTAACCATATTTTTAATAAAAATTAAAATGATATTAATTACATATATATATCCTAATAAATATATATTAATTTACATTATACACATAAACATTTATTTAAATGTAAAAAATGACATTTTCTAAGTAATGGGATGATCTATTCTACACCATTAATGAAATTGTGTCATCACAACTTTAGTTATCCAAATAAAATTTTAACTTACAAGTAAAATTCATATAAATACATTTGTTAATGACAAAAAAATTGATCAAGAATATATTTTCTGTATGAAATTTTTATGAAATTACAATTCGAAAACACATTCTTCCAAAATACACTTCACTAACTCTTAACTAAAAAACAATCAACCATTTGATAATCTATAAGATTAATTCCTTAAAATAAAATAAAATTATTGAATAAATTAATCTAATATTCCTTTAACCATAAAAAATGTTTCCCCACAATCCTCAAAAAAGACTGTATAACTTTTAAATTAACCTCAAATGATATCATCATGATCTCTAAAGTTGTCTAAAAATTTTCTATGATACCAACTAAAATCCCATGAACCCACACTCCAAGATCTGGTGATAATATCATTAAATATTTTCATATAATTTTACTTTTAAAACAATATAAGTAATGAAATTTTAAACAAATGAAAATATATTTTTATTAACTAAATTTGAGTTAATACATGCCTATGGAGCATTCTGGTCTAGAGTTTGGGAGGAATGAGATAAGATAAAAAACACATTACATAAAAAATGAAAACTGCTATTTTTATAAAATTCATTAAATTTTACCTCATATATGGAAACACAGAATCTTTAATTGAGGCCTTAATTTTTAATAGGTTTTATAAATCAAAACTACTTATTAAAAAAATTAAAATGTGGGGTGACCAAAAAATTTCTCAGTAATGGGTTTAAAAAAAGTGAAATATTTTCCATTTAAAAATAATATAAAAGTATTTAAAAAATATTTCCTCACATATAAATGAAAAAATTTGATATAAAAAATAAAAATACCAATTTAGGGTATCTAAATTTATAAGGTATTATTTTCAAAACATTCATTAAAATACCATTTATTTGGAAAACCATTTTATTTCAAAACATAATATCCATTGTAAAAAATCTAATATTTCTCCTATGAAACATAAAAAAATTAATTTTGAAAATATTATCTTTTTATGGAATGTCAAGATACCTGGAAAACTCTACAAAATCCTTATGGTCACTAGGAATAATAAATGTCAAGGCATTAATTCTAATACAAAGTCTCTATGAGGTCATGGGTTCACTCCCCATTCCTCATCATCATAATTAATACATATGTTCCAAATTTTAAATAATTGTTTTTTCTAAAGATCCCCTTTCTCATTA
Source organism: Viscum album (assembly GCA_963277665.1). Lineage (NCBI taxonomy): Eukaryota > Viridiplantae > Streptophyta > Magnoliopsida > Santalales > Viscaceae > Viscum > Viscum album. Next base: position 922,760,268 of record OY728159.1, read on the forward strand.
TAAATCTACTAAAATAACCTTTCAAAATCATCACATCTATGTAATTTATTTTCAATGATGAAAATTATTATACATATAATAAACATTTACAACAATTTCATTTAAGGAAAACCCATAATTACATAAATATTAAGAGATATGTAAAATTCATAGAAAACACTTATAAATGGTTCATAAAAATAATTAAACATTTGTAAATTCTTTACAATTATATAATGTCAATGATAAATGTAGTTTCTATAAATACAATATATGTATTCATGAATGAAATCCATAGAACTAAAATATCATTTCGTACATAAAAAAATTATTTTAACACCTTAAGAACATTATTTTAAGTAATAAATTAATATTCCCTTATATGGACTTGTAAAATTAAAAATTGGTATTTTATGTAAACATTTAACATATAATAAATCTTTTGAATAAAGAAACTAAATAAATGTCTTAAAAAGCATGGCTGCTAATATGGTTATAAAAATTAAAATAGAATTTAAATATTATCTTTTCCCCCTAAAATAAGGGGTTTTAGAACCTTGAATTGTGAGTTTAAAAAAAATTCCCTTACCTTTTTTCTATTTCTCGATTTAATTTCTTCATATAAATTACATCATTGAAAAAATTTGAATATTATTTTTTATCTTCCCTTCAGTAGAATTAATTTTCAAAAGATCATTATCTCACATAAAATTGAAATTTGACATAAAGGATGCCTTAAAATATACAGGGTATATTTTTTTTTAAAATCCAAAACCTTTTAGAACTTATAAATTTAATATTAATTAAGCATGTGATTTTTTTTGTTTTTTACATATATATAAAATATTAAGATATATTATATATTAATATATACTTCTATAACCTTACTAATGTATACATTCTATTACATTATAAGTAATTTAATTATAATATTAATGATGTCATTCTCTTAGATACATACTATAACACATACAAAAAACATAGATTAAAGAAATGCCACATGGAGTTTGTTTCCAAGAACCAAATTCTTCATAAATTATGATAAACCTATATTTATTTATTAGAATATTATTTAATTTCTTATCACATCAAGATTTTTCTTCTACGTGGTGTAGTATGCGTTAATGTCCTAACAGTAGTTATCACACCAAAAGGTTATAGCAGTAACCCGCTATGTTGAGAACCTAGAAGTGCTACGTCACTATTCCTGAATAATTTTTATAGGTCTGGATGATATCATTTTAGGGACACAAATGATACATGCTATTAGGGGTGGAAAATAATAGGACTATGAGGAACCTTATCATGGTGTACACACTTGGTAATTTACAATAGGATATTATAAGAATGAGGCCTGCTAGTAGGAAATATACATTAATAATTTTCATTGGATATTTCTTTCTATAAGTGTTTTTATTAGTCCTTAGACTTTTAATATTATTATTAATGGATATTATGAGTTACGTACTTTGATGTGTTGATGAAAACCGTTATGATGGATGTTCACATATTGGTAGGATATGTTGTGTGCATCATAAGTAATATTGTAGTATTGAATAATGTGAGAAAGAATTTATCCCTTCTATTCATTAACAGATGTTAATATCTTTGTACCTTTGATTTAAATGAAATAGGATAAATAAATCCATTGCCTTATGGTTCTATAAGAATGTTCTATTTCTAAAAAGTCAAATAAATAGAAATCTTGAACATATGTAGATGACACCGGCATGGAACCTGCTGGACTAAAGATATTGTGATAAATCGATTATATTTCATATTAAGCATTCATATGAGGTGACATGTTGTTTCTTAATTAACTTATATCTCTATGGGTTCTTGGGCATATTGCTAGGTGATATCATTGTATTTTAGGCAGGTTTACATAATTCCATTGACAAAGAGGCCTAGAGGGTCACACACTATGTGTATCCAAGATCTCAGTTATATAATACTTTGTTATTTATTATTTAAAAAGTTGAGTAAATATTATTCCCATACATGGTTTAATAATTCTTAATTTATGCCTGAACACATTTATTCCATCACTATTTATTGGAAAAATCTATTGTGAGTGGAATATTTAATAAATATTTATTTTCTATTTAGTAAATATAATATAAATTTATTTATCGAAAAAAATGAATTAATTATCATTCAATAAATAAATAGTCATTATTGATGGCCCAGAAAATATTATGGAGGAATGGCAGGAAGAAGTATAATATCCAATGAGAAATAAAAATATTAGATATTTTTTATTTAAATAGTATTCAATTATAATTCTACCGTTAAGTGCATGTCTGGATATTATAATATTACTATTATTATATGACATGGGGGTTCACTAGGATTAATAAAATAAGTAATGTAACTTTTAAAATTATATTATTTTAACTTTATATATATAAATACTTGATTATGGTATTTTTTTCATTACCTTTTCAAAGAAAAAGTTTTTTTGTATAACATACTAGAGAAAAACCTCTCAAGCCAAGAGATATTTTCCTTATCTAAGAATGATTTCAAGAATGAGAGTGATCATTCTCAACTAGATCAAGGTGAATTCTTTGGAAGTGGTTCTCAAGGAGATTAATGGTGGATGAAGCATGTGCAAGTATTATACATGTGAGCACCAGGAGACTCCTCTGGAGACATCTGAAGATTCAGGGAACACATGTGGATCACTTTCAGATGAAATATACCCTTGATTTCTACAACACAATGACCATGCACTATAGATCTGTGGTCAGATGCATCAATAAAGAAATAATAATCTTTGAAGTAATTATTTATTTAATTAAATTAATTACAAACAATATGTGTTGACCCCCACTCTATTGGTTCTAGGTTTTAATCCCTTTCTTGATCATTGATTCAATTTCATGGATCTTAGTGTTTAGGGTCTCATAGATCTCAGATTGATCATTGATAATGGAAACAAGAAAAGTTGGGCACTGCCCCTACTATGCTTCTACAACACCAAGAACCTTAAAGTGGTATCAATTGGGGAATGTTATTGTTTATAATTATTTTTAAATCGTTGGAAATATACATAATCAAATTTAGTTTTTAATTAATGATTAATGATTTTTTAATCTGAATTATGATATACCTTTCTTCCTTCATCATTTCTCATAGATCTAATATAAATGATAAATTTTATGATTAAAATAAAATTTGATAATATAATCCAGAAATTACAAGGATTCTACCCAGATGACACAACATTACACAATGTGTAACAACAGTTACACACTATGTAGTTGTGTTCAATGCACGAGGAGTTAATTCAGGTATTAGACAACTCGTGTGCATTAATGAAACAATGTGTAGTTAATTATTACCCCACTTTATTACTAGTATATACTAGAAAACTATAATCTAGACTACATGTCATGTGGCCCACTGAACTCTATGTTTAGTCTCTTTAGTTCAGGGTCACAATGTGTATTTTATACACAGCCTACCCGAACAGTGACCGTGTAACATGAAGTCAACACAGCGTGTGGCCCCCATGACAGATCGTGTTGTCTAAAATTTCAGAGGTTCACATCACACATTGAGTCCCTAATCTTATATCTCAGATATATAGTGAAAGTTATACATTCCATATAGATCTTATCTACACACCATGTACTTTAAAATAATTAGGAAAATTTAAAATAAATATTTAATTAATATATGGATAATGTTCAGATCTATATATCATGTGTAAGGTATATATCAAGTTGTTACTCAATGTGGATTCAAGCATTACACATATTTGAAAAAATAATTTGATTCATGTAATCATCCATGAAGTACACTTTGTGATAGTGCGTGTAATCGTGTATGCTATATATCCCTAGAGTAAAATAGTATATGACTACAATACATGTTTATTAGATCCAGACATGCATTCACCATATTAAATCCAACTTGAATTTATGTACAAGTTTGATTTTGAATTAATTTATTTAATTTGTTTAAAATTGTAATGGATGAGAATCTCACGGAAATTCAGAATGAGGATTAAGATATATGGATTGATTAATTATAGAAAATAATAAATCAAATTGAGAATTGTTTTTCTTAAATAACAAAGATTAAAAAATTTAATGCTAGTACTATTAAATGGGTTATTTTTTTCATGCATGTGGATGATCATGAAAGAGACAAACCATTATATGTGATTGGTTTAATATTAATTTATTATAAAATTTTTATATTATCATGTGTTCCTTCTCTCCTCATTAATATGTAGGTCATGTGTTCCCATGTTTTCTTTATATAAACCACTTTTTTCCCTCACATACGTGTGAGTAAAAGGCATATGTAATGGATGGAGCTCCCAAGCTAGTGGAGGTGGTTTAAGTTCAGAGACAAGGAGAAACCAATCTAATTAGATACAAATGTGGACCGGTGGAAATATATTAACCTGAACCTCAGATGAGTTTAGGGTATTTATCCCCTAGTTGAGTGGTTAGTGTATCAACCACTCGATAAAATAACCAATAGAATAAACTCAGGATAACACCATTTATTTTATTTCGATCAGTTTCATGGTTATTAAATTATGTATATTTTTTTGTGATCATATAATTAATAAATTAATAAGAATGAAAGATAAAACTAAAATAAATCAGCTTATGCATAATTATTATCTATGACCTCGTTAATCACATAAGTAAGCCAACATAATATTAACATGAATATGATAAAGATAATAATTGAAAATTAACACATAAAATATAAAATGACTCAAAAAAATATTAAGTTAGTGTAGACTTTCATTACTTAAGTTAGAATAGAAACATAATTCAACTTTATTGGCTAGCCAAAGCTGGGGTGATTTCAATTATCAGGGAATTCTAACTTGAGGTTTTTGGTTGACTTAACTTTCTTGACATCAAGGATTGACCGCCAATGCAGGATATGGTGTAACTGAGATGAAAAGGTTGAGGAAATCAAAATTATTGATTTAAGGATTGGTGAGTCCACTCAACGGATCAATGAACATTGAGTTAATGCAATTGGAATTTGTAATGCCTACATAAAACCATTTGAGTAGCTTGACCAGCCAAATTTAGGGTAATGAGAATGGGAATATAGATACTTATAAGTAGAATATATAAGAAATATGATTTTATAATGCTAATGGTGAGGGATATTAGGCCCAGATAAAATATTAGGAGTAGAAAAGGTGACTATGGGACTAAGAGTTAACAAAGATGTCATTACGATCCATACATTAAAAGGAAATCCTTCTCACCAGTAGTAATTTCTAGGAGTAGAAAAGGTGCCTATGGGTCATCCCTCTCCATGAATGGAAACAGTATGTGCTAGAAGAACCTTTACCAGTTGTGCCTAGAAATGAGGCAAGTGATGAAGAGCTATCTCTCTATAATTATCATCTAAATGATGCTACAGATGTTTAGTGATTCATGATATCATCTATGTCCAATGAGCTTCTAAAATAACATAAGGATATTGATTCATATATCATTATGTCTCTCCATTGAGATCTTTATCATGAGATGGTTAGAAAACAGAGTTATTCTATCTTCAATGCTTTGTTTATAACTAATATTGGTGATTCTTCACCAACTGGGCCCCATATAGTAAAACTAATTTGATATTTTAAATTCTTGAACATATAAGGGATTGAATTCCCATATTATTTTCATACATATCTAATACATTCCTCACTTACTACTACCCTCAACATATTTACTGTTAATTAAAATATAGACAAAAACAAGAAGAGTCTATCAGAACTTTTGACCATGATTCTTCAAGTGGATGAGGACATGGGGAGTCATAAAACCGTGATCCATATAGTGAATAATAAAAATAAGGACATGGAAAAGGGTAAAAAGACTTTTAAATATTGTAAATCTATAGAGAACCGTCCTACCAAGAATAATTTGATCTAGATACCGGGAAAAGAAAAGGAGTCAATATGTCTTTCATGTGGCATGTCAGGCCACTCGATGAAGGTATTGCACCCTGAGGAAAGGGGAAGATAAATGTTCATTTTTTATCAAGTTATATCCTTCCATTTTTACACAATGGGTATTAGATATAGCTTCTAATTCTCACGTCTATATCCACCTACAAGAACCAAGTATATTTTGGAAAATTTCAATAGGATAGGTGGATCGGAAAGATTCAAATTGTGTGAGGATAGCTTCTCGTTCCATTGCTAACTACCACCTTTTATTTCTAATAGGAATGATTTTGGTTTTATTTGATTGTTATTATGTACAAAATATTACCAAAAAAATAATTTATTTATCATGTTTAGATACAGATGGGTGTATATTCATGTTTGGAAATAATTTTTTTTATATAGAATACATATGTAATGGTATGGAATATTTAAATAAAATTCTCTATGATATTAAATTATGAAAACCAAGTTTTGTAAAATGATAAAAAATAATGTTCACACAACTCATATAACCCCCAGTTGTGGAATCACCATCTTGGTCATGTAAATGAGAAGCCTTTGACAAATCTCTATCAAGATGGTTAGTTAGATTCTTTTCACCTAAAACAACATGATAATTATCATTATAATTTACAAGGTAAAATGACCAACCCACCGTTCAATGGATATGGGGAAAGGTCCATAGATCATCGATGATTATTACACATAGACGTGAGTAGACCATTTATAGTAGATATTAGAGGGGTATATTCTTACGTCATAGATTTTACTGATGACTTGAGTATATGTGGATATATATACTTAATGAGGTATAAGTTAAAGTCCTTTGAGAAATTAAATTAATTCATGAATGATGTAGATTATCATATTGGTAAGAAGAGAAAGAATCTTTGATCAGATCGAGGTGGGGAATATCTTAACCAAGGGTTCATTGACTATCAATGGGAGTTTGTGATTATTTCTCATATCACTCCACCTTATACACTATATTGGAATGGTGTTAGTGAAATGATGAAAAATACCTTATTGTACATGGTAAGATCAATGATGATACATTTAGATCTTCCATTATCATTTTGTGGATATGCATTATAAGATATGGAATATACATTAAAATGAGTAATAACTAATGTGGAAAATGGAATTCCCTTCGTTCTTTGGAGTGGAAAGAAACCCATTATATACATACACATGTATGGGTTTGTGAGGAATTAGTTAAGTATTTTTACTGAAAAAACTAGCACCTCGAGGCATGAGGTGTACCTTTATAGTCTATCCCAACAAATTAAGTAATACGACATATACATCCCATTTGACAAGAATCTAACTGTCACTAGACATGTTGTCTTTATCGAGAGGGAGCACATCCCTAGAAGGGATAGTGAGACCATGATTGAATTTGAAAAAATTCATTCTCAAGATACACAAGATTTTGTATAGGATCAAGTTCCATAGTTCCTCACGGAATAATTAGTTCCTGCAACACAATTACTTCATATGATTCTTAGAGAGTTAAGGGAACGAATGAAATATGGTTTTCTAGTCACTGAGGATGGCATCTCATTATTGTTGGAAAATGATAAACCTCTACCCTATAAGAAGGTAGTAGAGAGTGTATAATCTATAATATGGATAGAAGATATGAATTCAAAGATGAATTCCATGAATCAAAACCATGTGTGGTTTTTTATCAATGCATTAGTTGATGTAAATCCTATTGGGTGTAAATGGGTATTCAAGAGAAAACTGTACATGGGAGGTAAACTATGTACCTATAAAGCAAGGATAGTGGATGAAGATTTTAAATATCATCATGGAATTGACTATAATGAAACCTTTTCACCTATTTCCATGTTTAAATCCTATAGAATCAAAAATTCCAAAGAAGTTTACCAAAACATTGATATTTGGTTGATATATTTCAAAACAACATTCTTTAACGAGATTATTCATGAAGATGTCTACTTGACACCACCAGAATGGGTTATAAAACCAGGTGATGCAAAAAGTATTTTCAAGTTACAATGATTCATTTACCGATTGAATCATGATTCTATATCATGGATCATTTGATTTGATGAAAGAATAAAAAAACTTGGTTTCATTATTAATGAATATGATCTATGTGTTCACAAAAACTTTAAAAGAAATGATGTCATTATCCTAGTACTATATTTTGGTGACAAATAACTTATGGGAAATGACATATCAATCTTACAATATGTTAATGACTAGTTGAACAAGTGACTATCCATGAAAGACTAGGGTGAAACTGCCTACATTCCAGGGATCAATATCATTCATGATAGATCTAAGAGGCTAATTGGACTAAGTAAAGGTATATATATTGACTAGATACTAAATAGATTTAGTATGGAACAATCTATATGGGGATTGGTTCTAGTGTCACATGTCTTGCATCTTATGATGAAAATGTGTCCCCAGACACAACAAGAGAATGAAAGAATGAGTAGGATCCCACATTCTTCAGTGATAGGATCAATCATGCATGCCATGTTATGTAGTAGAATTAATGTCTCTTATGAACTGAGCATGGTAGGAAGATATCAAGAATATCTAGGAGAATATAATCATTATTTTGTTAAAGAAATACTTAATAATATAAGAATATCTAAGGATATGTTCCTAGTGTATAGTTGAGATGAGGATATTGTCATCAGAGGGTATGCTGGTAGTGGTTTTCAAAAAGATAATTATGATTTGAAGGAATCATCTGGATATTTTTTCTTTCTCAACGGATGATTTGAGAGATAAAAGAGTTCAAGGTAGCCAGTTTTTGATAATTCTAGAGTAGAATATGAGTATATAGGGGCATCTGATGTAGCCATGGAAGCCTTTGGAATTGGAAATTTCTCTAGGAGATAGATTTGGTGCCTATAAGTAAATCCCCTATCACAATGTATTGAGATAATACGATAGTGTTGAATCTTAAAAAAGAGACAAGGCCATACCAATAGATAAAGAACATACATAGGATATAACACCACTTGAGGGATTTTTATCAAAGGTGTGAAGTTGAAGTGAGTAGAGTGACCATGGAAGAGAACACGGGGAACACCATAAATAAAGTCCTATCTCATCAATATAATGAGTATCATGTGAGATCAGGCTGGCTGAATTTTGATAGTTGTTGGATCTAGAGCATGTGGGGGACTTTTAGGGTTGGTTCCATAAAACCAAATTCATAATACATTATGATAAACATGTATTCAATGTTTCCATTATTTGTTAGCTTCTTATCACATCATGGTTTTTTGTCTAGGTGACATAGTATGTGGTAATGTTATAAGAGTATATTTCCCACTAAAAGGTCATAGAAGTTCCTTTTAATGGTAAGAACGAATAAGTGTTGTGACACTATTCTTAAATATATATTCTATAGACATATTTTATCACATGAGGGACACAAATGATACATGAAATCATGGGTGGAGACTCATTGCAATTTGATTCATCTTATCATGGTGTACACCTTTGGTAATATCTATATGTATATTATTATAATGGGACCCGAAAATATGAAATCAACATTTATAAGTGTCATTGGATGTTCCCTTATATGGACGTGTGTATTAGTCCTTAGTCATTAAAAGTATTTTTAATGGATATTATGTGTTGCGTTCTTTTATATACTGATGAAAACCTTGACAACAGATGTTCATTATGAGATATGATACATTGGGTGTATCAAAAGTAATATAGAATTAATGAATTAATCATGAAAGGGTTTATCACTTTTGTTCATTAATAAAAGTTAATATATCAAGGCCAATGATGATAATGATATAGAATAAATAAATTTGTGTCCATGGTGTTCTATATGCATGATCTATTTCCAACAAGTCAATGAAAGAGATATAGAGAACATAGGTTGATAGAACCGGCATGAAACCTTCTTGATTAGAGATTTTAAGATGAATGTATCAAGGCCAATGTTGAGATTTTATGATGAATGTAAGATTTTTTATGAGGTGACATGTCCTTGTAAAATTAACTTCTTTTTTTTATGGTTTCCTTACCATGTTTATAGATGATAAAAGTGGAATTTAAGAAGGTTCACCTAATTATAATGAGAAAGAGGACTAGAGGGACACAAACTATGTGTATCCATGGTATTAATTAAATAATTTAATATTATTTAATATTTACCTTGTTAAGTAAATATTATTCACGTATGTGGTTTAATAATTATGTATGTTTGCATGATAACATTTATTTTTTCACTATTTACTCAAGAGAATATATTGTGAGCATAATATTTAACAAATATCTATTTTTTTTGTAAATTTAATATTTATTTATTTATCGGAGATTGATGATGTGATATTTTCTTAATTAGTAAATAATCATTATTCAAGTCTTAGTGAATATTATGGTGGAATGGAGGGCTGAGTTAAATGGTCTGATGAGAAATAATAATAATTGATACTGTTTAATTAAATAAGATTTAATTATACATTCATGTAATGAACATGTCTGTAAAAAATAATATTACTATTATTATTTGACATGGGGTTTCACTGAGATTAATAAAATAATTAAAGTCTCTTGTTCAATTATTTTATTTTAACAATAATGAAATAAATACCCAAATATATTATTTTCTCATTATTATAGACAATAATTTTTTTTTGTGCATAACATATTGGAGAAACACCTCTCAAGCCTAAAGATATCTTCTTTCACCAAAAACTCTCTCAAAAACATGAGCAATACTCCTCTACCGGATCAAGGAGAATTATTTCCAAGTGGTTCTCAAGGTGAATGAAGGTGAACGGCGCAAGCACATGGATCTTTCATGATACCACCTAGAGACTCCTTCATCGATGTATAGAGATTCATAGAACACATGTGGATCACCTCAAAAATAAATATAACCATTATTTCTACAACACAATAATGTTTCACTATTTATATTTGGCCGGACACATTAATGAAGAATGATTATCTTTGGAGGAAATTCAATATTTAATTAAATTAACTATAAACAATATGTGTTGATCTCTTGTCTCTTAGTTTCAGGATACCATCCCTTGTTTTTTATTTGATTCAATTCCATTGTTCATGGCATTTAACGTTGAATATTTCTCAAACTAATCATTGATAATGGTGAAAATAAATGTTGAGCACCACCCCTCATGGGATTCTGCTATGATGAAAAACTATAATACCATGCTATTATCATAATATTACCGCTTTTCTTGTTCGATAGACCTCACACTCATATAATAGTCCCCAATATAGGTCCCTTATAGAGCCATCTCAATCAATGAAAAATAATTATAATGTTTCCACAAACCTCAATGTTCACATTTGTCATGGAAGGAATTCCTTACTAGTATATGGGTATTTTGGTCCACTAAAACAAGTTCATACCGACTGATACACATAGATTCCACTATGTGTGATATACCATATCCCACAATTTCATGCGTGATTTGGTTCCTATCTAATGTATCTATATGAATGGATCTGATCAATTCAAGATTGATTTTCAGGAATGAATCTATATTGGTTTTCTAAATATTACCATTTTCTTTAAATTTGATGCACACACATAAATAAATAAATAAATATATATATATATATATCCGTGTGTGTTTGTGTGTGTGTGTGTGATTATATTTGTGATAAATTTTTTTGAAGACAAATTTTATCAAAGTTTTATTTATAATCCATGTTTGATCCTCTAAATAGAGTTTTAGTGGTGATTTGGATACTTTAATTCACATTATACCATTATATATAGATTCTAGATAACCTAGCATTGATGTGAAATGATGATGTTTTATGAAATGTAGGGTTTCAATTCTTCTATGGCCTGAAATAAAGAAGATGAGGCTCATGCCAGAGGAAGAAGAAGCATAAGTCAATGGAGGTGTTCAGTTTAGTGTGTGAGGAAAGAGATGATGTTCAAGTTTGATCAGATTGTTTAAAATGAATAGATCAAGTGACCCTAAATCATTACATAATTTTGAATTAGAGAAACAATTTACACATTTAATGATTCCACATTTATTATTAACATAATCTCCAACTTGTTTATTAGAGAATAAACATTATTGTTTCTCTGAATGTGAGTATTTTGGACTTCTATGGGCGTCTCATATCATCTTCTCTTGAGCTACACACATTCCTTCTTATACTCCCTAATGTGTGATATGCACAACCTATGTAGACCCAACCTTATCCTTGATTTGATATCTTGATATCCCACAGCTAAAGTGTTGGATATGAACATTTTTTTATATAATGTAATTTTATTTTAATGTTTTAAAAAAATAAAATTTAGTAAATATATCTTAAATAAATAAAATATTTAGCTAATATAATCTATGTATAATTATTTTATTCACATGGCAAAACATTAATAATTTCCATGTCATATATATATATATATATAATTATAGTAATTTTATTTGTAATTATATTTTTCATAATGACAAATTTTCTTGATAAATCTTATACTTCAATAGAATTTTAATATTCTTCCATCGAATTAATATTCTAATTAACATAGTTTTTACATTATTTTAATGATTATGAAAAACTTTTATTTTTTCTAAATGATGTATTCATATAAATTATTCACATAAAAAATTATTTATATGTAATATATATATTAATAAATTTTGGGATGTTACACATGACATAAAACATTAGAATTTCATTTAGTTTGGTAATCATAAAAAAGTAATCAGGAACTATGAGTTAAATTAAAAAACATATCAATATGTCCTAAGAGTATGAAAGTATCATATGCATTGAAACTATATCCTACATCAAGTTTAACTACTAAGACCATAATATCATAGAAAATTAGGGATAACCATACGTATCCCAAAACATATAAGAATGGGAATCACCATAAGTTCTTTAAATCATAATGGATTATGAATACCTACCTATTTTCAATAGTGGATCAATCCCATTATCTAGTTTTCAATAATTATCTCATGAGGTATAAGGATTTAGTCAATTAATTAGAGGGTTATAATAAAACCACCCATCATATAAGGAAATCTATATATATATATGTGTGTGTGTGTGTGTGTCTTTTTGGTACATGTTCATAAACCATTCATAATATCCACATATCATAAACATTATAATAGAGTTTAGTTTCATAAATTTCCCATCATAAATTAGTTACAAATGGAGAATAAATGGGTTTTATATAATCAATGTAATTATAAGACATCCATATAAGTGTATGAAATCATAATACCAGTTTCCTAGTGAAAAAATGGAAATCCTTAAATGATTCTGACATAGATGAAAAATATATTTAAATGAACATTCATATCATTCATTGAAAACATAAATAACATTCTTCTCATTTGAAAATATTTAAATTAATATTTTCATTATATTGGAAAAATACTATTTAGTGTACAAATTGAAAATTATAAATGAATATTTAATGAAAATAATGGTCATGGAAGCGGTAAAATATTTTCATGTTAAATACATTAAAAGAAAATATTCATTTCACACATTTGTAAAAAGTACAATATGATTTGTTTATAAAAATGTTTTTAATGATTATATTGTAAAACCATAAAAATAAAGTAAAATTTTGTGTAAATGTATTTTTTAAAACCCTACAATTATATTTAATAATGTTCTTAAAATATTTTTTACGTTCAAGGACAAGGAAGAAAATAAATTCAGACGAATTAGAAAAATGGGGGAATTTTCATTAAAAACCTTTTCTAGATAATTTTTTTGTACCAAAGAGAGAAAACATATAGTAATACATATAAATAATAAGAATAAATGTGGGATATTAATATATAGGGATTTTAAAGAATAGTGTGAAAAATAATCCCTCAATGAAATTTTTGTAAAGTCAATCCCGATAGGAAATGAGATTGTGACATAAACCCTTAACTCAAGTCTGGAATTTCATTATAATGTTCAAACATATTGTAGAATAAATATGGATTTTTAATAAATCTAATAAAAATAATAATAATATATATAAATCAATTTATTATTTACATATAAAATCTTTTGAACCATTTATTAAAAATCTATTATTAAAATCCATGTTCTGGATGATAATTCCTTTTGTTTTTCATGCAAGATTCAGTTTGGATGCCACAATCATTGTACATTGATAATGGATACATCATATACTGATTTTTAATCATTTAAATAATATAATATTAAATCATTATATATTTTCTACAACTATTCATATAATGTGACGGTGATAAATTAATCACATCACTTCATTGAGATGGTACTCTGATTGTAAATATAATGGATGTTTCGAAATTCCAACAAATGGAAGGAAAAATTAAATAATAATTAAAATTTATATAAATATATAAATATCATAAATATATTATAAATTCATTAAATCCATCATTATAATCATCAACATAAAGTTTTGATGAAAAATGAGACACATTGCTTCATGGAGGTGGAAATCCACACATAAGCACTAGAAATGTTTTCTTTTACCATATGATGGAAATGAGGTGGATAATGGTTTTCAAATCATAATAATAAAAATTTATTATATTTAATAAAATTAATTCATTACTTTAAAATGGATACCTTATATATAGAGGAATTAGATGAATAAATAAAATTGGATGTTTGAGTTAAGAGTTATAACTTTTCCTTGAGAAACCTCCTTTGGATTACATTTTAAGACTACAAAGAAAAGTTATTTTGGAATAACATAAGATATATTAAGTGGGTATGGAATATAATATGTTATTGAGGTATCTATTAGAAAAATAATGGAGGATATAAGGTTCTCTATTATAAGAGAGGGGAGGGGCACCCTCATAATTACATAATGTATTAAATTCATATAAATTAATTTGTTGGTTCATGTGGCGCAAAAATTGATTTTTTTTTAATAAAGAATAGTTATAATTAAAAAATTATTTCATACAGTAATATTTATATATTTTTAGGTTATTTTTAACCCTTATCTCTTAGTTTTAACCCCCTGTTATTCCTTTTTATGATAACCACAATATCAAATTATTTTAATCTTTAGGGGTTAATAATGTTACTATAAATGGATAATTGACCCATAAGAAGATGATGGTTGATATTATTGACCATATCCAATTAACATGGATTAAGTTAAGAACTTTATATATTATAATTCATTTAATAAAATACCATTTAACAAAATATTCCTTTAATTTCATTTTCAGGACTATTCACATATATTACCATTAAAGACAACAATATTGAAATGGAATTTTAATAAAAACTTTTAAAACAAAAATAATATGTTATATTTGTCACGACCCATCCTCGGGGCCCGTGTCGTGACTACCCCAAGCCCGCCTTCCATAGGCCAGGGGCTGACGACTAGAACCAAAGGCGTAAATCCCGATAACTGGGAAGGAATTACCTCTATAAAAGTAAAAAAAACACCACAGAGTACTAGCGGAAGTAAAACACTAAGTAAAAAAGAAAGTGCTGAAAAGAAAATGGGCCAGAAAACAAACCCAACTGAAAGTGCATCTACAACTGAATGAAAGTACAACAAAAAAAGACAAACAGCTGGTAGAAAGGAAGCAGCTCCTGTGTCGTCCACCTCAGATCCTACCTGAAGGGTAGGTACAGATAGCGCAGCTCCTAGATCATCCACCACAGATATTACCTAAAGGGTAGGTACAGATAGTGCAGCTCCTAGATGCTCTCGCCCGTCAACCTCCTCTGAGTGTTGTCTCACCGTGAAGTCCACCTCCGAATACTAACTCGTCGTGTAGTCCACCTCTGGGTACCGTCCAGTCCTCGAACACTCAGCCTCCATCAGTACTGCCCATCGTCTGCAACCAACACAATGAGGTGCGGGCATAGCCCGTGTAGGGGTGAGTATAACGATACTCGGTAGGGACCTCGATACCCTCAAGGTCTCACTAAAACCAACAAGTATAACCACCAAGATGATCTCATCAAATAACCTCTACTTAGATATATGCCCATACATATACCTAAGTTATCAAGTAACCAATCTCAATCATGAGGAAACACAAAGATTACAAAATAAACGGATAACCACTACCCAGGTATACGCCCATACATATACCTAGGTTATCTAGTGACCCATATCAATCAAGAGGTAACACAAAGGTCATAGACTCAGCTCAAACATGGATTTTCATTATCGAAACCGTAACTTCTGAAGATCCCCGTCTCTGGAGTGTACAATGGTCCTATCATGACTCCGAGGTATTGCTCACTAACCTAGGACTGCTGAGGTACTACTCCTATCGAGTACTGTGGGTCTGCTGCTACAACCAAGCGCTTCCCACCCTGGGTATGCCGCTACAACCAAGCACTCCCCCTCATAGCCTCTAGAGGTACTCCTTCTATTGAGTACCGCGGGTCTGCTGCTATAACCAAGCGCTCCTCCACCGTGGTTCTGCCGCTACAACCAAGTGCTCCACACAGGGCTATCCGAAACACACCGAGTTGATCGGTCAAGCAGTCGTCAAGTCTCAGCCGACTACACGGTCTCCGTACTCCGCACGCTCGTTTATGGGAGGGTCCACTCCATGAGCTACTGGTCGATACTCCAAGTATCTCAAAGTCCATCTAATAAGTATCTCAATGTACCGCCTCTTCATAGGGGTCTCAACACAACAGACGGCACATCAATCGGACGCCCAGTCTGTGAGTTATTAGCCTTTTCGTCCTAGGGGCCCGGTTGGTTTCGTGTGCGAACCAACCCTGCCATATCTCAACTGTATCCCGAAATCACATAGTGTATACACATAGGGACCGTTTCTCAATGTGATCACCAACGCCACTGACGGTTCGTCAAACGGATGTTCGGTCTGAAAGATATTAGCTTTTCCGTTCCAGGGGCCCTGTTGGATTTCGTGTACAATCCAACTCGGCAAAAAAACAACTATATCCAAACCACGGGAAAAGTATGCGAAAAGTTCCGTCTCCTTAGGAGGAATCTAACCAAGTTGACGACATGTCAATCGGACGCCTGGAGCTCAAGATATAAGCGTTTCCGCTCCGAGGGTCCGGTAGGTTTCGTGTGCGAACCAACCCGACCGAACCCAAAGTAATTCGAAACCTTGAGTATGATATACCAAAACAACTGTCTCGATCAAAGGGTCGCATCACCCCTAACAGTGAATCGATCGGAGGTCCGCAACTCAAGATATGGGCAAAAGACCGAAAGAGGTCCGAAAACGGGGGGGGGGGGGGGTCTAGGCCCGGACCGACCCAGCCCAACCCCCCAGGGTCGGCCCGAACCAGGTCGACTCAACTCGGGTCCGGGTCCCACCCGGAAGGGCACGGCCTGGGCTGGTCCGCCCAAGCCATCCTGACTCAGCCGGGTGGCTCGCTGGCTCGACAAGCGAGCTGGTGCTCCGTGGACGCGGCACGCACCGCGTCCCCCTAGATCCCCAGCGTCCGCAGGATCCACATGCTCGCCGTTGCGGCTTCGGCCGCAGCGGTTTCTCCAGGGGGTGCACCGGGGCGCTGCCGCCTCCGAGCAGCCGGCCGGTGCCGGCCACCGCCACCAGCCGCGCCGGCGACCCGCACTGCCGGTGGTGTCCGCGGGCCACCAGAGTTGCTCCAGTGGTCCGTTTTCAATTCCGTCTGCGCCGAAGCTCATCCCGGGTCCCATTCTTCACTGAGGAATCAAAAAATTGTCTCTGAGGCCCGTTCCTTCAATGACTGTCGATCCTCACATAAAAAGAACAAAATGCGGAGTCTTCGGTTCGCCTTCACGACCTCCACTACCACCACACTTTTGTTTGGCCTCAACGGCGCAGCGCGACGGCGCCACGCATACTTTCCGCATCCCTCCAGGTTCCCGCGCGGTGTCGTCGCACCATGCCGCCATCTTCCGAACCACAAAAACACAACAACGAAGGGGGAGGAGGGTCGGACATGTTCGTGTGGTCCGACCTCCTCCCGTTATGTTGACAACAAGCGGCCTAAAAAAAGAAAATATGAGGAACGACAAAGGATGTTTCACGAACAAGAAGCAATAAACCCCTACCACTTCCCACAACAATTTAGTCCCAACCCACAAGGAAAACATTTGTGGATCAACTAGATAATAAGTTGAACCGTGTTCTTTGTTTTCCTTAGAATGAACGAAACGAGGGAATAAAATCATTCTCAAATTAATTCCTTACCTCAAGCATTGTCGTAGTATGAGAGTTCGTCGTGGAATTAACCGTCATAGAAGAAGAGGATCGTCACGGAAGAAATTGTCACGGAAGGAAATTCATTGGTGTCACGGTATATGGTGTCACGTAGTCGATCTTCGAGGATTCGGCGTTCTTGTCGACCTTCATCATAGGTCGGCATTTCTTCGCGTTCTTCGCGTTCTTCGTCGAAGAAGAAGAACTTCAAGCCCCTTAGTTTTTCTCCCAAAATCCTCTCAACACAACAAGGCCAATTAAATAAAATAAGTGGTGTCTTATTTTATTTACACACAAACCAACGCTTGAAATTCAAAAAGAAAAGAAACGATCAATTAATTGAGGGGTTTAAAACCACCCAATTAATAGAGGCGTTTATTAAAATGTTTAAACGCAAGAGTTGACTTCATTTAATAGGGTGGTGCAGGTGCGTTACTTAAGATGACAAGAAACGGTGGGGCTCATATGGTCCCAACCCCACCTTAATCCTATCAATGGTAGTTATCAACAAGTGGTTCTCACCCCTAACTCCCTTACATAGGTTATAGCCGCAAGAGAGAGGAAAAGTGTTGTGACACAACACTTAATCCACTTAACAAGAAAAGCAAAATATAATTGTAAAACAATTAAATTATTATCCCTCACATTAAAAAAACAACCCATCCCGAGAAAACGCAACTATTGAAAGGGGTCTTCATAAGCAATCACCGGCGCTGCAATTCCATCGGTGCCCTCAGATTTTGATTCCGAGAACTGGTTCAAAAGTTAGAAAAACCCGCTCGTTCGTTCACTAAACGTACCTAGGCCTAACTTCAGAAATTAATTCTGGGCACACCGGGCCTCGGAATCAGGCTCTTTCAGAAACTGCACTCTTGTAAAATCCCAAAGAAAATTTAGATAAAAAATTCCCTTGAATTTTACGAGTCTTTACATTACTCCCACCTCATGGATTTATGTCCTCGTAAAGCTTTAACACAAACTGGGGTTACAAAAACGGTACTGAGCATGCATCTGAACCTTCCGCTCCCTTGTGCTTACCTGGAGGTTCTCGTACTGCTAGTGAAAATGCACCCAAGGAATCGACCGCCCTCGTATGATCCACTCCTATCGATCCTCGATCCCCACTAGAACCTCTGTCAAAGTCACCCCTTCGCCATCGTCCAAATCCTCATGGTCGAGGATATGCGAAGGGTCAAGCACGTATCTACTCAGTTGAGATACGTGGAAATCGTCGTGCAACAGGTGCAACTGAGGTGGATGGGTTAAGCGGTAAACCACCATGCCTACCCGGCTAAGGACCTAAGAAGGTCTGCCAGACCTCAGAGATAACTTTCCGCCTTGGACACATCTCCGTAAACCTCGTCGAGGTGAGACCCATATAAGGACATGATCGTCATCCTCGAACACTAGAGGTCTCCAATTCCTGTTATAACTGAAACTCAAAACGACTGCTTCTAGAAGGGTAAGGTTGACCGACTCAAGAGTGATCGGTCACACCCTTTTTTGAATGAGTTTATCATGTGCTGCCTGGGGTTTCCTTTCTGCCAACCAAGGACACCCCATCCCAACGTTGTAGTTAAACCACAAACATATTGCCTAATACTGTCAATTTGTGTATGAATTGTGATTGCCCATTCCATACTCAATCCAACATCGTAAGGCCTCGAGGCTTCCACCAAGAGATTCCAATCAAAACTCTCGTCTCGAGGGTATGACCACACCGTCGGTGTAAGTGTGATTATCGAGTCTACTCCCAAGGTATCTCCAGACGTGAGGGTCAATTCTAAGGCTTACCGGAAACTCTAGGTCTGGGACAAGATTTGGGAAAGCAAGGAATGATTCATATCGACGTCTGTTACTACACCAGCTAGTAGTGGACACATACTATCCCTTGAATCATTCTTAGAGCCATTGGGTCGCTCTCCCTGACGGAAAGTAGCTACTCTCTTCCCCTTCCCTCCAGCTCCCTGAGCCTGGCAGGGACAACTAAGGCGGGTGGTTGTAGTATGTTAAAACATACACCACCAAATGCTGCTTTCCTAGCTCTACCTCCACGTCTGCTGCTTCACAGACTCATCTATCCTTTAAGATTCCTCTTATGGAAACATTTAACACATCCGAGTCTCTCTGACTGGTACTGGTTTCCAGCTTCTTACTGCACTGTGCAGTCTTCATCCGCTCCTGGATGGTATGCACCTTCTTTGCCTACGCTTTGAAAGAGATGCTAATATTTATACTTTTCCGAAAAGGGAAACTCGATCTCATCTGTTGGATGAACCACGTCCATTGCCTAATATAGTCAATCCTAACATGAATGATGTATTCATGCCATGGATGACGTCGTAAGGCCTCGACGTTACTACCAAGAGATCCAACTGTCACTCTCGCCTCCAAGGGTCGAGTCACACTGTTGGCATCAGTGTGAGGTCTCTGGGTCTCCTCCAGTAGAAATCTCGAAAGTGAGGGTCAAGTCAACAGTCTTAACTGGGACCACTCAGTGTCAACCAAACAAAAGGACATGAAAGAAAACATCACAAAGATAAGTGTCTTTTTTTTATTTCATCTCATAGTACAAAGACATGAATATAACAACAACATGGAAATAGAAGTACAAGGGATGTATCTAGTAGTACTGCTTCTGCCACCTACTACTAGAGCTCTACTACCTTGTCCACTGCTCGGCTGTTGCTCAAGAACCCGCCACTGCTTCTGCCTCAGTGGCTCCTCTAAAGCCAGCAGATCGACTGTGCGGGGGGTCAGACAGTCACTTGCCAGGTGACCGTTCCTGCCACATTCATAACACTTCCTGCTCCTCGTACGGCTGGATATGGTCCTCTTAGACCTCTGCATCATCTGTCTACTACCCACATATCACTCGGATACTGATCGAAAATCCTACGACAAAGGCAGCAACTCCTGTACACACTCGGGGTGTAGAGATACTAGCACAAAATCCACCATGAAGAAGGTCTCGAAGTCTTACCATGTGAAGGTCATCCCGTCGCAAAACTCGAACAAGTGGCTCCACCACCTGCATGCTTCTACCTGAAGAAGGCTGGCAACAAAGATCACCATGAAGTCTGCTGGCGTCCCCACTAGCCTGAAGACTCTCACCACAGCCTCCATCCAATCCTCAGCCGCCTGCGGGTTTGTCTCTCCCCGTAACCTGGGTGGCCTCTGGATCTGGAACCTGTGTAGTGCACTCAAGTCGCGTGCATCACCTACTGCTGGGGCTGGTGGCATCGGTGGACCAACGTATGGTAGTACCACTGGTGCCTCCGTTGGTGCCTCAACTGCAAGATGACCCTGTACCGAAGCCTCGTCGCTTGGTAGGCTGTCAGTACGCACATCCCTCTGGGCTCTAGCTGGTCGTCCATGAAAAGGAATCCTGAATGAATCATACGCTACACGGTCAAATGATTTATACCTTGTGAGATGACCAGGTTTGAGCTGACTTTTTAAAACTTATGGAAACACACACACAATCAGTGTTTTCGTGCACAAAGTCAGAAATCAGTTGTCAGGGTCCTGGTCTATGGATACGTCGGCCGCCCGCACCAACACTGGACTCCATGAACTGGAAACCACACTCGGTATTCTTAACACTATTGCTTCATAGAAAGAAAATATTAGAGTTATAAGTTCTGCGGTAGAACAGACTCCTCTGATACCAATTTGGCACGACCCGTTCACGGGGCCCATGCCCTGACTACCCACAGACCGCCTTCCATAGGCCAGGGGCTGGCGACTAGCACCAAAGGCGTAAATCCCGACAACTGGGAAGGAATTGCCTTTATAAAAGTAAAAAAACACCACATAGTACAAGCGGAAGTAAAACACTAAGTAAAAAAAAAATTGATGAAAAGAAAATGGGCCAAAATACAAACCCAACTGAAAGTGCAGCTACAACTGAATGAAAGTACAATAGAAAAAGACAAAAATCTAGTAGAAAGGAAGCAGCTCCTGTGTCATCCACCTCAGATCCTACCTGAAGGGTAGGTACAGATAGCGCAGCTCCTAGATCATCCACCAGATATCCAACCTGAAGGGTAGGTACAGATAGCGCAGCTCCTGGATTCTCTCGCCCGTCAACCTCCTCCGAGTGTCATCTCCCCGTGAAGTCCACCTCTGGATACTGACTCGTAGTGTAGTCCACCTCCGGGTACCGTCCAGTCCCCGAACAGTCGGCCTCCGTCAGCACTGCCCGTCGTCTGCAACCAACACAATGAGGTGCGGGCATATCCCGTGCAGGGGTGAGTATAACAATACTCAGCAGGGACCCCGAGACCCTCAAGGTCTCACTAAAACCAACAAGGATAACCACCAAGAAGATCTCATCAGATAACCTCTACTTAGGTATATGCCCATACATATACCTATGTTATCAAGTAACCCATCTCAATCATGAGGAAACACAAAGATTACGAAATCAACGGATAACCACTACGCAGGTTTACGCCAATACATATACATAGGTTATCTAGTGACCCATCTCAATCAAGAGGTAACAAAAAGGTCATAGACTCAACTCAAACCAGGATTTTCATTATCGAAAACGTAACTGCTGAAGAGCCCCGTCTCTGGAGTGTACGATGGTCCTGTCACGACTCCGAGGTACTGCTCACTAAACTAGGACTGCTGAGATACTCCTCCTATCAAGTACTGTGGGCCTGCTGCTACAACCAAGCGCTTCCCACCATGGGTCTTCCGCTACAACCATGAACTCCTCCACCATGGGTCTGCCGCTACAACCAAGCGCTTCCCATTGGGCTATCCGAAACACACTGAGTCGATCGGTCAAGCAGTCTTCAGGTCTCAGCCGGCTACACAGTCTCCGTACTCCGCACGCTCGTCTCTAGGAGGGTCCTCTCCACGAGATACTGGTCAATACCCCAAGTATCACAAAGTCCCTCGAAGAAGTATCTCAATGGACCGCCTCGTCATAGGGGTCTCAACACAACAAACGACACGTCAATCAGACGCTCGGTCTGTGATTTATTAGCCTTTTCTTCCTAGGGGACCGGTTGGTTTCGTATGCAAACCAACCCGGCCGTATCTCAACTGTATCCCGAACTCACATAGGGTATACTCATAGGGACCGTTTCTCAACGTGATCACCAACGTCACTGACGGTTCGTCAAACGGACGTTCGGTCTGAAAGATATCAGCTTTTCCGTTCTAGGGGCCCGGTTGGATTTCAGGTACAATCCAACTCGGACAAACTCCAACTACATCCAAACCTCGGGTGAAGTATGCCAAAAGTTCCGTCTTCTCAAGAGGAATCCAACCAAGTTGACGGCACTTCAATCAGACGTCCGGAGCTCAAGATATAAGCGTTTCCGCTCCGAGGGCCCAGTTGGTTTCGTGTGCGAACCAACCCGGCCGAACCCAAAGTACTCCGAAACCTTGAGTGTGATATACCGAAACGACTGCCTCGACCCAAGAGTCACATCGCCACTGATGGTGCATCGATCAGAGGTCTGCAGCTCATGATATGGGAGAGAGACTGAAAGAGGTCCGAAAACGGGGGGTCTGGGCCCGAACTGACCCGGCCCAATCCCCCAGGGTTGGCCCGACCCGGGTCTGGGTCTGACCCGGAGGGGCGCGGCCCGGACCGGCTGGGCGTGGCCCAGCCCGATCCGCAGAAGCCTGCCCAGCTCGGCCGGGTGGCTCGCTGGCTCGGCCAGCGAGGTGGCGCTCCGCGGACGCGGCGCTCGCCGCGTCACCCTGAATCCCGCGCGGCCGCGGGATCCACATGCTCGCCGCTGCGGCGGTTTCTCCAGGCGGTGCGCCGGGGCGCCACCACCTCCCACCGTCGGCACCACCGCGCCGGCAACCCGCGCCGCCGGTGGTGTCTGCGGGCCATCGGAGTTGCTCCGGTGGTCCATTTTCAATTCCGTCTGCACCGAAGCTCATCCCGGGTCTCGTTCATCACTACAGAACCAAAAAATGGTCTCTGAGGCCCGTTCCGTCAATGCCCGTCGATCCGCACGTCAAAAGAACAAACTGTGGAGTCTTAGGTTTTCCTTCGCAGCCCTGACTACCACCACACTTTCGTTCAGCCTCAACGGCGCGGCGCGGCGATGCTGCGCATCCTTGCTGCATCCCTCGAGGTTCCCGCGCGGTGCCGTTGCACCCTGCCGCCATCTTCTGAACCGCAAAAACACAACAAAAAAGGTGGAGGAGGGTCGTCCGTGTTCGTGCGGTCCGACCTCCTCCCGTTAGGTTGACAACAAGCGGCCCAAAAAAAAAATAAAAGATGTGGAACGACAAATGATGTTTCACGAACAAGAAGTAATAAACCCCTACCACTTCCCACAAAAATTTAGTCCCAACCCGCAAGGAAAACATTCGCAGATCAACTAGATAATATGTTGACCCGTGTTATTTGTTTTCCTTAGAATTAATGAAACGAGGGAATAAAATCATTCTCAAATTAATTCCCTTCCTCAATCATTGTCATCGAATGAGAGTTCGTCGCAGAATTAACAATCACGAAAGAAGAGGATCGTCGCAGAAGAAAGCGTCATGGAAGGAACGTCGTTGGCGTTGCTGTATATGGCGTCGCATAGTTGATCTCCGAGGATTCAGCGTTCTTATCGACCTTCGTCGGAGGTCGGCGTTTCTTTGTGTTCTTCGCGTTCTTCTTCGAAGAAGAAGAACTTCAAGCCCCTTAGCCTTTCTCCCAAAATCCTCTCAACGCAACAAGACCAACTAAATAAAATAAGTGGTGTCTTATTTTATTTACACACAAACCAACGCTTGAAATTCAAAAATAAAAGAAACGATCAATTAATTGAAGGGATTAAAACAACCCAATTAATAGAGGCGTTTATTAAAATGTTTAAACGCAAGAATTGACTTCGTCTAATAGGGGGTGTGGGTGCGTTACTTAAGAATAAAAGAAATGGTGGGGCTCGTGTGGGCCCCACCCCACCTTAATCATCTCAAAGGTAGGTATCAACAAGTGGGTCCCACCCCTAACTCCCTTACGTAGGTTATAACCATAAGAGAGAGGAAAAGTGTTGTGACACAACACTTAATCCACTTATCAAGAAAAAGGAAAATATAATTGTTAAACAATTATATTATTATCCCTCACTTTAAACAAAAAAACCCATCCCGAGAAAACAAAACTCCTTAAAGGGGTCTTCTTAAGCAATCATCGGCGCTGTGATCCCATAGGTGCCCTCAGATTTTTATTCCGAACACCAGTTCAAAAGTTAGAAAAACCCGCTCGTTCGTTCACTAAACGTACCCGTGCTTAACTTCGGAAATTAATTCCGGGAACACCGGGCCTCAGAATCAGGCGCCGTCAGAAACCTCATTCTTGTAAAATCCCAAAGAAAATTTCAAAAAAAAATTCTCTTGAATTTTACGAGTCTTTACAATATTTATGAAATAAGTATATATATAAAAAATTAATACAAATTATATTACTTTTAATATTTTTTTTAAATCCATTTGTTTTTTCTATTAACTGAACAAGTACTACATTGGTGTTGCATATGCATATAAGATAATAATTCTATCAATAAAAATTAATAATATATTATCCTAATAAAAATAAATAATTTACATATCAAATATATATTTATAAACATAAATAACCTCTTATTATCCTTATGAAAATATATTAGAAGTAATAAAACAAATAGTGGAAATTTTTTATTTATTATTTACATAAAATAATATTTAGGTCACTATAAAATAAAAATGGAATAATGATGAAATATCATAGTATATTATATGATTATAGTCGAACTAAACTCATCAATTAGAAATAATTGAGCATTATGTTATATTTTTAATGTTGTATCATGTTATTTTTATATTTAGTTACAATATTTTCTGTTACTAAGGTGACAAATGTTTAGAATGACAACTATTCATAATGAACAACAATAAAAGGGAATTATTTACCAAATTTTAACCTCAATATTGTAAATATTGAATAAATTTTTATATATTGAATTTATATAATTTACAGGAATCCATTTTATAATAAGTGATTAAAATACAACGAAAACCGTTTTTTGGAAAATGTATATTTAAGTATACAACTGGATATATATTTATCCAATGAATATTAAAAAAAATTAGATGAATGTTAGAAAAATAGATTGAATATTTAATATATATATTTTATTAAAGTCATTCATCACTATTTGTTATATTAATTAATTATAAAAAAAATCTATCATAAAAACTATTTTTCCGAAGAATTATTTTTTTCATTCAAATGATTTTATCAATTTATAAATAATAAAATCATTTTTTTCATGTATAAAAACAATTTTCTTCATAACATAATTAGTCATATTCATACCCTCTAATCCAATAGATTGAAGATAACTATTATATTAAAAAATAATTGTATAGTATATTATGGTTCTTTTTAACATGGGGATGCATGTAATGAAATATGTTAATGAAATGAAATTTACTTTTGGAGAAATATATCATAATGTCTTGTGGTGCTATATTCACCCCATTAAAAGAATTTATACTTTAAAATTCCACCACACTAATACAAATATCTGAGGATACCTATGCCTCATAATATTTCCCTATTCCCACATAGCTTTCCCAAACTTATGGTCTACCCATAATACATTAACTAGGTGAGTGGTCGTTTTTCACATCAAAATATATTTTTGATCTATAATATCTAATTTTATTCCTAAAAAATATAATATTTTTTTATTTGTAGGACCTATGATTTTAGTATATGTGAATAATCAGGTATGAAATTACACATGAGAGATACATTGAACAATCATGAATTTGAGAGGGATTCTGTGGAAGCACCAAAAGATAAGAAATGATCCTGATATCCTCAAAAACATTTTGAGAATAGATATGTATAGGGATCATATTTCCCTTATTTACAAATATTATATCCTTATTAAGTGATATTTTTCTTAAATTGTGATATTGATAAGAATACAATTTCAGTAACATTGGTATCTAGACCTCATTATTGATTGTCAACATAATTTTGTTTTCAAATATAATCTTCCCTGATTTGAAATTGAATAGAACTAATATTCTATGTTATTCCCTCAACTAGATCAGATCCTAATAGCCTTAATTCTTTAACTTATTTCAATAACATTGGAGTTCTACACTTCCTAGAATATATGTCTTTATAAATTTCTATCTATTTTTCCAACTGAAAGCTAATTTTGTAAAAATATTATACCAAATAAAGGTACAGATCCCAAACACCATTTAAATCCATAGATAAAGATATAAATATATAATCAAGATCTTAAATGGTCCTATCAAACTAACAATACATCTGAGGATGATATGCATTATTAGAACTCAAATCTATATCTATATCCTATTAAAAAATTATCTTTAACTATGAGGTAAACCTCAGATTACAATCAGATATAATAAAACATGGTACTATAGTAAATCCTACCACTTTGTTAATGTATATCCTGTAGATATGATCAAGTGAGAAATATTCTCTAATTTCAATGAATATTTCTAATTTCATAAGTTTATTGAATAAAACACAAAATATCATTATTCCCATCATATATTTTTTAGAGTCCAAGGATGAATATGGGGTAATATTTTCCTATTTCCATTCGGGTATGGGTAATGGTGGTAAAATTAACTTATAATTTTGTCTCTCATCATTAATTTATGATATACAAAACACCATGATATATACTATACAGTATCCCATTACATGTTATCCAACAAAAAATACAATTTCAGAGGTCTATATATCTCCATACAATGAGGATGAATATCGAATGATAAACTATGTGTTTTATTTAACAGTTCTTTCTTTATAATTGGTATTGAGGGGACATGCACATAGATACTAAAACTTATCACTTAATCACAATCATGGTTGAACTGTGGAATATTTATCACCATATTCTATAGTTCCACATACTCATTCTTTTCTAGTTTAATCCTCATATGGATGGTTGACTGACCATAAATCTAAGAAATATATGGTATATACCCTTTCATTATGACTTAAAGATAAATATTTTTCAACAAAATAAGTATCATATTTATTTTATTCATTAACATAGACAAACTAGAATTTTATTTCTGAATCAATGCATTATCCACCTTGTTCTCCTTCTTAGGGTAATAGAGTATTAAGAAGTAATAATAATTAATCAATTGTAGCCATCTCATTTGGTACAAATTAATATCATTCACGATGAATATAATTTTCAATATTGTATGTATATTATATATGTCAAAAATTTCACTATAAACACTTCCCTATATATAATGGGTAAAAAAACATTTTCTAACTACAAATTAGGATTCAGGTAATTTTTCCCACAAAATTTCTTTTGGCACTAGGCAAAAGTTATCCCCATATCATTCAATAGGAGGAAAAATCTCATCCCCTTTATTTCTGAATCACTAAAGATCACAAACCCTTCTACACTATAATATAGCGTAATCACAGACAATCTAATTATCCTTATTTTAAAATCCTTGAAAATTTCCTTAAATTCATATATCCAAATGAACTTGGCTCCATTCTTAGTCATCTCAGTCATTTGAATAAGTATCAAAGTGAAATCTCTCACCATTAATTGATAGTATCATTTCAACCATGGAAAAATAAAAATTTCAGTTATCATAGTTGGTCTAGGTTACTGTTTAATAACTTCTATCATTGAAGGATCCACCTATATACCCTTAGTTGCAATTATATGGTTGAGGAATGAAACTTTGTGTAGATAAAATTCAAATGTGGAAAATGTAACATATATATTCTCCTTCTTAAAGGTCTTTAGAAAAGTCATCAACTATTCTTCCTTCTCTTCCTTTCTATTAAAATATAAAACTATTTCTTTTATAAAGACTACCACATTATGATTAGGGTAGTATATAATGACTCTGTCAATTAAAACCATGAATATAAATATATCATTAGTTATTCCAAATGGTATTATTAAAAATTAGTATGACCATACATCATATAGAAGGTTATTTTAGGTGCATCCCCCTTTATTACCATCAATTGATGATATCTAGATCAAAAATAAATCATAAAAAAACATTCAAATCCAAACATATGATCAAAAAAATTCATCAATTTAGGGTAAATGATACGTGTTGTTGAATGTGATATTGTTATGTACTCAATACTATTACACCTCATGATTTTAAAGGGAGAAAATTATGTTTGATAGCATAAATTACATTCAACATTGAAGATGGATGAGAATTTAAATCCATAAAAACATCACAATATACTTCATTTAAAATATATTTAATCTCTTAGAATCATTGTTGCACACACATCCTTGTGATTCTTATGTTCGATATCTTATTCAACATGAAACACTAAACTTATCCAACCAATGAAATATATAACTATTATAACCTAGCCGTTAAATTAGAGGGTATGAATAGTATTAACTTCTTTATGAAATACACACACACAAAAATATATAAATAAATAAATATATATATATATATATATATATCTAACTAAATATAATTTATTGATAAATATTAAGTAAATAATAATTTAATTTTTAGTAAAATGATTATATTTTTCAAAAATGTGTTTTCTTCAATTTTTTTTATCACAAAAAGAAAATTGAAATCAATTATTTAAACTATAAAAAAATTTAATTTTTAAAATTAAAATCATTTTTGGAATTGTAATATAAAAATTCAAATTGGGTAATATTTTATTTTATTTCAAAAAATATTTATTTGTCATTGAATATTAAAAAATACCGACTTTTGTAAAAAATTCATTTCTTTTCATTAAATTAGGTAATTTTAATATAAAATTGTGTATGAATATGATTTCATGTCACATAATTATTCTTTATTTATATTTAATCCACTTAATTAAATTTTAATAATCATTATATTGGATTTTATTATATATATTTTTGTTCAAAAATGGTCTGTTCTAAAAACTAATTTGATGTACATAATGTTTCTCTTTTTTAATTAATTAAAATAACCTAGAATGTGGGATGATTTAAATGAAATATAAATATTATATATCAATTAATATTAATTTATAATAATACAATGATTATTATTATACATTGATTTAATATAAAATCATTTTGTTTTTGAAAAAAATCCACTTCACTACCATAAAATAGTCCTTTAAGGGTGCTAAGATGGCCTTTATCTGTGTTAGATAAGTATTGACTTTTAGAGAGAGATTAAAAGCATGATCCTTTTATCAGTCCTTCAATAAGTGCTGATAAATGACCATTTATTAGTTTTTATAAAAATACTGCTAAAGGGTATTATTGCATCGTGTTGTAACATCTCACTATAGCACCAGTGCAGTGTACTAAAACAGTACACTAAACCACCAAAAAACAGTAAAAAATAATAAAAATAAAATATAAATATAGAATTTAAATGAAGGGAAAAAAATCTAGGATCCTTTTCTCAGTTTTGGCGATGTGATGCACATTTTAAAAAACAATTATAGTAATATATCAAAAAAATGGACTTAGAGTCATACCTTTCATACCATGCATCCGATTAATAATTAGATTATTCTTACACATATCAAATGACTTATGGATCATTTTAATTATGTATCAAATAAATCTTAATGTGTTTGCTCTATTTTTATTATATAACTTGAATTTTGATATTAACATATAATTTTAAACAAGAAACACACAATTTGAATCATACCATCACATCATCTTTCATTTTCATGAAATAAAAATTACTATATGTCAAATATAACATATTAATATTTTTACTTAATTATTAACACAATTCGAGCATGTTTTATCAATTTTCAACGAGCAATGCTTTTGGAACTAAAATGTAGATTTTAAACAGATAAAGAATTCATTGATTCATATCGGACACATCATATATAGTATTTTGGTAAAACTAATTCATATTTGTAAAATTGAATTAAGGAAGGTTTTTATAAAATATCAAAACAATTCAAATGAAAATTTTCAATTTTGAGTCTGGGTGTTTCCCTTTTTTCCAAATTGATGTTAATTTTAAATAAAAAGTCACACTTGGTGTCATATCAGTCACACCATGGATCCGATTGAGGTGTGGATAATTATTAAATGTCCCATATAGATCATGGATTATTTTCATAAAGTTTCAAAAGAATATGAGTGTGTTTACTCAGTTTTGAGTACCACACTTATCTTTTTTACAAAAATGTCATATTAAATAGGAAACATTCACTTTAACTCATACTGATATAATCATGTATCATTTTGACATGAGAATGATTCCTACAAATTAAAAATTATTTTTAACCAATTTCAGAAATTATGAAGAAGATCTGAGTCTGTTTTTTTGGTTTTCAGTGACTGCCATTTTTTGAACTAAACTCTTGATTTTAAATAGATTACAGAAACTTTGGGTTATACTGGACACATCATTTATCATATTAAAATATGTATATTTCCTGCACATTGAAAATTACTTATAAACCATTTCCTAATGTATGAGAAATATATATAATTTTTTTCTTGGTTTTGAGTAGGTTGGTTGCCCTTTTTACTAAAATTAATGTCAATTTTATATAAAAAGATACACTTTGACCCATATCAGTCACACCATATATCATATTATGGCATAGATAATTCTTACATGTTAAAAAGGGATTATGGATCGTTATCATGAAGTAAAAAAATAAACCAAATTATTTTACATAGTTTTTGTTACCTTACATGTCTTTTTTTACAAAAATTTCATTTTAAAATGGAAACACACATTTAGAGTCGTACTAATCACATCATGTATTTTTTTATGTGAGAAGAATTACCATATGTTCCAAATTACTTATATTAATATTTCCAAAATTATTAGTAAAATTATGAGTGTGTTTTCATGGTTTTTAGTTAGTGATATTTTTTGAATTAAATTACTGATTTTAAACTGATAACGGACACATTAAGTCATACTCAGCACATCTTGTATCAAAATTAGGTGAGGATGATTAATAAATATCACATATGTCTTATGGATCATTTATATAAATTATAAAAACAATGTTAATTAATTTTAACGATTTTGAGTAGGTTAGTAGTATTTTTAATAAAATTAATGTCATTTTTAAATAAAAAGATGATCTTGGAGTCATAACAGTCACACCATGTTTCATGATGAGGTATGGATGATTCCTATGAATCTCAAGTGATTTATGGATAATTTTCCTAATATATCAAAATAATATGAACATTTTTTCTCATTTTTGAGTATGTCACTTGTTTTTTTAATA
The DNA here is from genome assembly GCA_963277665.1 of Viscum album. Lineage (NCBI taxonomy): Eukaryota > Viridiplantae > Streptophyta > Magnoliopsida > Santalales > Viscaceae > Viscum > Viscum album. Next base: position 922,792,606 of record OY728159.1, read on the forward strand.
AAATGTCGTTTTAAACTACAAACAGGCACTTAGACCTATACTGTTCACATTATGTATCCATTTGATGTGAGAATGATTCCTACACGTAAAAAATGACTTATAAATCTATTTCCTAAATTATCTAGAAAATATGAGTGTTTTTTAATTGTTTTCAGTGAGGGACATTTTTTAAACTAAATTGTTGATTTTAAACATATAACAGATACATTGAATCATATCTGTGACACCATGCATCAAATTGATGTGGGGCAGATTCCTATATGTCCAAAATGACTTATGGATTGTTTCAATAGTGTATCAAAATAATATGAATATTTTTCTTAATTTTTAGTATGTAAGTTGTCTTTTTTTAAATTTTTCAGGTAAATTTTACATAAAAATCACTTAGAGTCATACCGATCACACTGTTTGTCTGATTGAGGTGAGGTTGAATCCTACATGTCCCTAAGTATCAACAAATCCTAAATTAAAATGCATCCAGGTTCCCATTATCTTTATATGATTAAATTCCAACACTTCATATTTTCTTGATGTTCTTAGATGAATTGTATTTCTCATTATTAAAAGTCATAAGTGAATATGAAGATCACAGACATGTTATATCATGATAATTCACCAAAATGGGAACATGAGCTTACTCTAATCTCCCATATTTCCACAACAATAATGTTTTTTTTTGAAAAATAACAATGTATAAATATATAGTGTTGGCATTTCGACAATCAAAGATAATGAATATGGAAAATGCGGTCACTTTGGCAGAAAGAATCATTTTATCCCTTTTGTGGATTGTTGCATATAGTCGAAGAAAATATATAACTTCCCAAAAGATATACAAAAAAATTGAAAAACTAATAGATAAAAATTATAAGGAAATTAACTTACAAATAATAGATAAAATGATGACAAAATTAATTAAATTTGTAGTAAGAATTCAACTTTTTCTCATGTTTTTGATAATTCATGATGCATTTCCTAGTTTTTATTATCACAACTGTAGGTTCAAAGTCTAATTCCTCAGGATCATGAGATGTTTTGTACAAACCACCCTAACTTGAAAATAATAATCCACTTTTACAAGAAAATAATTATTATATGAGTATTATTGAGAGAAATAAATTAAACATAAATATGAAACTATACATTAATTATACAAATATTGATTTTAATATTAAATTTTTTGACCACCTGAATATATAAATTGTAAACTAATAATGATGATAAAGAATGCAAATAGATATCCCCAAACAATCTATCAACAAGGATGGTGGATGAAGAGAATGTAAGATACATTGGATTGAATATTTGAATCATTTGAGGGAAAGTAATGATATTCAATTGGGTTAATAAAATAATAATTTTGTACAATAAATAAATAAATACCGATAATATATTCATTATCAATGGTTAATGCATCCCATTTGTGAGAATTACATGGATGGAAATTTTAGATTCTTAGGGTGGAATAGAAATTAAATGTTAATGATTGATCTATTTTAAGATGGATTAATGTAAACCACACATAGTGTTTATTAGATGTGTGATGAAAGAAATGACGTGGTTTTTATTATGTATTAATGTGTGAGTTATCATTCCAATATGGCTATATTTTTATCAACTGTAAGAAATAAAAGAAATGATGAAATCAATTAATAAAATATCATTGGGGATCAAAATGTTTTGCAAAAAACAAGAATGAGTTAGACTCTAAAAAACCTTATTTTATTTCTATGTGGATCCTAAATAATTTAGGGAAGCTGAAAATTATGATAATTGTATCAAATATATGCTTGAGGAGATTGATCTGAATAAGAACAATGTCACATGGAAAATTGTTCCAAGGATTTGAGACAAAAATGTTATTCGAACCATGTGGGTTTTTAATAAAAAATTCCATAACAATGGAAAATGGAATCAAAATACATAATATATAGGGTGTTCTTAGTGTTCCTTTCACAGCTCCTAGATTAATAATTTTTTGGAATTTTGGGTTTTTTATTCATGTTTTCATTTTTGGGTTATTTTGGATCATTTATAGCTTCCTTATCATTCTAAAGACCACTAATATTTTTTAAATCAATATAATTGTACCTAGTATTTAGTTTAGTGGTTCCAAATAGATTACCCATATTTCACCCTTCGAGATTTCATGAAAATATACTTATTTGTGACTCATTTTTTTATTATGTAATGTAATTTTTATTTATCTAAATTGTGTATAGACTTCTATGATTAAATCCTACAAATTATTTTTTGAAACATGCCCATGACATCATATTTATAACCAATGTTTTCATCATATGGTTGTAATTAGAATATTTTCCTAGATTAGGGTTAAAATTCAGGAGGTGTGGTAGGACTTTGTGCTCCTTTCTCTCACAAGGAATGAATTGGTTATTAATGGAAGCCCTTGTCATAGTTATCAAAAATTGGAAAATACTATTTTTTGAATTATATTTCCATTACAATCTATTTTGGAATTATTAGGGACATAAAAAGGTATATCAAAAGTAGGAAAATGAGAATATTATTTCCAAAACATTCCCCTATGGTTTAATTTCTATGTAAGGGTGTTTTTAATATCTATGTTAGAGAATCAAGTAGATTAATCTTTACCATAGAGAGAAATTTCAGTTTCTCTCCATGAAATAGTTCTACAATTAGAATAATTTTGAAATTAGTTATGTTACATGTTGTTAAACATATATTACTGTTCTTCCACTATATTTTCAATAATGTTCCATCTAAAAGACTAATTGACAATAATTTATTGTTATGGTATTAGACATTCATAAAATGTATCTGTATGAATTTATCGATTATATTAATGATTGTTACATTTTAGAAGTGACCCCTAAATCTATCCCAAGCCTCAGGAAATAATACAATGTCATACTAAATAAATCCATTAATTTTAAAACATATTTCCATTCTTATTATTCGAGGAAAAAATTTCATGAAAATCATTATATAGTTGTTCCCATGTGTCAGATATTTCATCATACATTTTTCAAAATAATTTCTCGTATAACCTTCTGAAATAGAAAGGGATAACACTAAAATTCATCTCATACTTAATCAACCCATAGAATAACAATTATTTACACTGCATAATATAAACCCCAATGATGTCCGATATTTTATCATCCAAGTGATTTGCAATGTAATATTCTAAACCAAGGACAACATTGACCTCTATATTGATTGAATTCTCATAATTAGATGATTGAAAAGAGGTAGATTTCATAAAATATAGGTACTAGGATCCCATTATACCTCACAACAACAAGACCAAACATTTTATTTGATATATTTCAATTTTCATAGTACTAATTTTCCCCCATGGAGAACCTCATGCTATCGGGGAATACGATACTTAAATATATCTAAAAAATAACAATTTTGTGTTGTTTTATTATAGGACAGTGAAACTAGAATTGTTGGGATACAATTATGTGGGATGAGAAGGATCAATGGATAAACAAGGGAAATAGAAATATAAAAAAACTCAGATATCATTTGAGCCTTGGTTTCAATCAACCCTTGAACTGCTTGAAACTTGGATTCGAGTAATAGAATAGTTTTATCCTTGATTATAGTCTAGATTTGAGCATAGATTTGACAACGAGAAGAACCGATAGCAGGTAGCTTCCACTAAGAGTTTTGGACATCATGAACTGTTTTATGCTGGTTAGGGTTCTTAAAATAGACCGTGAAACTTTTATTAGCAGTTTAAAAAAATTACAGTTAAAGAGTCTTTTAACAACTCTTAGTTAATAAGGGTTGATAAAATGAATATTTATCAGTGTAATTTTTAGCGCTTATTAAGATTGATTTTATCAGCACTAAAAACACACTAATTAATACATATAATAATTTAAAAAAAAACAATTGATTACTATATATAATTATAAAACTTATAATATCACTTTTTATATAATAATAATTTTATAATTAATTTAATATACAATTATTTATTTATAATAATATATGAAAATTTTTAAAAAATAATATTTAATTCATTATATATATGTATATAATTATATATATATAAACATAGTAAATATATTTATTAAAATTTTATAATTATTTATTTGTTTTTATAAAAATACTTTTTAAACAAATTTTATTTATTTATTTAGAATTATAAATGTATAATATCTGTAAATATACAACTATAAATATATTTATTTATAAATTTTTAAATAAAGATGAATACATATTGAAAATTTGGATGTGTTTGATTAATATAAATCATCAATAAATGGATATATATTGAAATAAAAAAGAATACATATTGAAAATATTAAAACATTGTAAATTTATATATATAATAAATATATAATATAAATTTTCCAAATTCGCAAAAAAAATATTTGTGTGTGTGTACTTATATAAAAATGCATTAATTACATATATTTGAAATCAATACAATACGTTTGATCTATGTTATAAATCTAACAATAAAATGACATTCAATTATGTCCATTAATAGATGCAATTAGTCAGTTTTTTTAATTCAAATTAATTTTTAATTATAAACCATTATTCACTAAATATATTATTATTTAATGTAAACCATAAATAATGTTTTGTATTATAAAAATCTTATTTATATACATTAATATATATCTATATATTTAATATAAATAATTTATTAAAATTATCAATAATTATCTAATAAATAAAATGTGTAATATTTTTCTTATTTTACTTTATTTAAATTATATTTGTTTAATTTTCAATTTTATATATATATATATATTTAATGCATAATATTAATTATTATTTATAATATATATATATATATATAATATAATAATTTTATTCATTTTAATCAATAATTATTTAATGAATAAAATTTGTAATATATTTTTTAATAAACTCATTTTTTGTTTTTTTATTTATTTCATTATTTGATTTTCTTTATTGTGGACTTTATTAGTGAAAAAAATATTGCATTGATAAATGGTTTCCTTTATCAGCACTGGAAATGAATATTTGATAAAGAGTATCCATTATCAGTGCTAAAAATAAAGCACTAATAATGGTTACCCATTATCTGTGTTAAGAAAATATCTATTAAAGGGTTAAATTTATTAGATATTTATTTAGTACTGAAAAATGATTTTATTTATCAGTGATGATAAATTACATTATTAATGAAGTATTGTTTTGTACGAGTGCTTCTAGAAAACCATTTTTTTCATCAGGTCTATGGGTTTTGTTTTACATTTTATTTTTGAAATTTTGAAAACATTTATTTGGAAAAAATAAAATTATTTTTTAAACTAATCGAGTTAAAATTATATTATTGTGATGTTTTGATAAATTTTTAAAAAGAATAATATTTGGATTAATAGTTGAAAATACTGAATTGTAATTGAAAACATCTTTTTCATTTGAATTATTTATTAAGTTAAAATATTTTTATAATTATTTTCAATTTAAAATTAGTTCATATATATATATATATATATCTAATTATCAAATTTTGATCATTTTATTAATTTTAAATTTTAATTTGGATATAAACACATTTTAAAATTTCAGACATTTTCATTTAAAAATTTATTTTATCGTCACATCTGGGAATTAATTTTAAATTAAAATTTTCCACTTTTTGGGACTCAATTTGGAAAAATATGTTACATAGTTTTAATAATAATAATTTATAATTTCAAATGAGTTCATCTTAATTTTTTTCAAAAATTAATAGTGAAAACATTAAAAATTATTTACCATGGTTTAGGAAAACAAACTGTTTAACTAAGGTGTTAAACTAAAATATTAAGTGTTAAAATAACTTTAAAACAAGTCTAAAACAATTTTATGGCCACATTTTGACATTACCTCCTCTAGTTCCAATATTTTTTTATTTTATAATTTTTTGACATGACAAAAACGTGGATATGACTGAATCTTTAAAAAATCACAAGTGTTCCACTCATGTCGTTTAAAAAAAGCCACCACCTATCCTCTCTTTTTCACACCATAAAACATCTTTAGTTATAAAAAAATCCACTAATGATATCATAACTTCTCTAAAACAATCCTAGAATCTATATTTTGGGATTAAATCCAATATATGAAGGATATTTGTGAAAAAACTAATGAGGATACCTGATAAAGGGGTAACGTTCTTCAACAAGTTTTTCATTTTAATTCATTTTACACCTCCTTAAATTATTATTAAACCATGATTATATAAAATACATAGTATATTACATATACTGAGATGTTTTTATAATATTTTAATTACCTAAATCCTTATCTAATACCATCCAATGGCTTATAAAATAATCATTCGTGTTTGTGAAAGATAAACACCTCACAAACTGATGTCATTCATTTTTACATTATAACCTATCAAAATTTCGTATGATGCTGGATATAATGTATATATATGATATTTATATCATAATTATACATATTTAATCATTATATAATATTTATCTTTTTTTACTTTCCATTATTTGGGGGATACAATAACATTTCTCTTGTGTATGGTGGACTACCACCCTGTGAAGCATTGTGATTCTTCTTTCACTAACAATTTACAAGGAATGTAATAAGGAATATTTTAATGGATATATGTAGTAGACATGGAATTATTATCATGTTAATTAAATATTTATACTTATGGAAATATAATATATAATTTTTTTTTTTCACTAAAGAGATGATAACATTGTTCGTGTACGTGTGAATTACCGCCTTCACGAAGTGATATGACTCTCTTTTTATCACATCACCACATCAATGATATATATAAGAATATTTAATGAAACAATCTATTATATATGGTATAATTAAAATTATCAAAATAAAAAATTTAACTTAACTTTTTTCTATAATTATCATGGAAATATGGGAATGTTACTCATGATTTTGTATAACATACCGTCTCCGTGATTATAACATAGTATATTTTTCATAACCATACATAACGAATGGAGATAAAATTATAATTGATATTTAAATATGATAATTATTTAATAAATGTTATTTTGAATATTATTTAGATATATAACATAAAAAAGAACTAGATCATCCAAAACAAAGAGTGGAAGATAAAACAATGAAATTAGCACCCAAAACAATGGAAATAAAGAATTATTATTAATGAATGGATTATAAGATATTTTAAAAGGATAATAAATGATATTATAAATATTTATATTATTATTTAAAAATTTAAAAACATGTTTAAAACCACAAACAATTATTTTAAAGCATGATCAACCAAATAGAATTATGAGGTAATGGGTTTCCTGTCTAACATTTATTTCTATGATCAGTATGCCATTTTCACAACTTATTTTTATTGTTTGGTCTATATAATACGCATTAATATATTTTATGATTATTTTTATAAATTTAATTTTTATTTACATACAAATTTGGGATCTCTCTTTCAAAAGGTTTATCATTTCATTGTTACCATAGTTGTAAGGGATTTTTCTCTCAATATTCCTTATTTAAGACATATGTTATGTTATACTATTATCTTATTTAATGAGGTGTCTATATTTCCCCATTGAAATTGTATATCATGAATATCATTATTTTCATGGAATTGAAACCTTAAATTATTGATATTATTTGATGAGGATTATAATTCAAAGTTAACAATGTGGAAAGAGTTTTAAGTTATAATCTCATTGTTTATCTAGAATGTTTGTGATTAAGTCACCAATTTGGAAATCTTATGATATACCTCTCTAAAATTATTAGGAACATATTCTCCTCTGGTTATTTCTTGAGAATAAATTTTTTCTATTCATTTTCCCCTCTTTATATGCTCAAGAGTTAAAAAGTAAATTTTTATGAAAAAATGTTTTTATTTATCTCATATGTATAAAATAAATTTTCTTCAAAAAACAATGATTTAAATTTTTTTTTTAAAAAATTATTAAAATTATTTGAAAAAGAAAATTTTACCAATGTATTAATTTTGTTACCATTTTTTTAATGTAATATTCATGTCATTTTCCAGATTATGATCATTTTTATTTTACAAATGATGGGAAATGAATTTTTTTTAACATGAACATCATGAATGAAATTTTCTAACATCATTACCATTATTTTCATAAAAGAATATATTATATGTTTTCAATTTTATTTTAAAACCAATGTATATTAGAAATATAGAAATTTTTTTTCTAAATGGAAATGATATTTTCCTAAATAAATGATTTAAATGAGTTTATAGAGCTTCCTTTATAGTATTTCCAAGGTTTTTTTCAATGATAATGAATTTCAAAAAATTTTGTGAATTTTATGTATTTAAAGAGTTATTTTCAATATAAAAAGTATTAATTTCCAAAAAATTTTATAATTATCTTGTAATATTATTTGCATTAGTCAACTCCAACAACCCTTATTGTTAATTATGCTCTAACGAGGATATTTTTTAACGAAATAATAAACATTTTTTTGGATAGACTATGAGTATTTCAAAGAGATTATTATGGAACCTGTATCTTGTCCATGATTTAATCATGATTCAAATAAATTAAAATAAAACCCATTTATTTTCCATGGGATAATAATTCTACATAAGAAAATGATTTTTTCGGAGTTTTATGATTAAATACACGTTTTATGTACTTTATTCATGATGTGGTTCTTAGAAATTATATACAATGGGTGCACCCAGATAGTTACAAGTGAGCCCAATATAGCTTATATTATGGATAAAACCAGATAGTGCTACAATATATTGGGTAATGATTATATTATATAAATAATTATATTGGATGTAGGTCATATGGTTATTCCAAATATAATGGTTTTTTTAGATTTTTGTAAGTGTTTAAAAAGGATGGTGGTCTTAGAACACAACATATTTTATGTATGATTTTCATGGGTTTAGAATGTTTCTTTTATTATTAATTTATATCACATGGCTCATGATTATTAGTTCTTATGACACTTTATTTTGTTAAATCCTTATTCCATGTTTCACAATTTATGATTCAGGTCGTGATGGGTATGAGTTCTTTTATGATTCTCTCATGCACACTGATTATGTAGTCATACCATTATGTAATTCTTATGTAAATTGACGACATTGATACCTTTATTGACCATTTAAGATCACCATTATTATGTTTTCGATTACCTAGGTTATAAATAATGTGGTTGGATGAATTATGTCAATAAGTTATTTAATAGGGATGATGATGACGACATAATGTTATATAATAAAATATATCTTAAGCAGGAAAAATTTTCATTTAATAAAATGGGTATTGTTTATGTAAGAGTGTTTCCTAAATCTATAAATCTATAAACCAAAAATGTCCATGAGAATATAATTGGTATAATTTTTTTCGTTTTTATGTTGTAAGGTTGGAATGGAAAAAATTGGTTATTAATTATCGATGTTAGAAAAAGAAATGTAAAGATTTTTATTTTAGCACTAGATTTTGGAGTGTGTGTTCTGGGATGTTATAGTTGATATCAGATGAATGGTTTATATTAATTTCTAAATTTGGATGTTTTAATGTGATGTTATCTTAAGAGAAATGGATACCATCACTATTTTTTATGATTAATTTAGATCAAAAGTTAATAGTCATAGACACACCATTTGAGGCTTTTATGTAGTAACAATTATGAGGTGTTTATTGGAATTTTAGGATTTGTTTTATTAAGTTGGGGTACTTTTAGTCCCTAAGACCAACATGATGTGGTAATTTGGGAGGAATTAATTTTTCATGTTTAATTAAAAAAATGAAAACCCAAAGTTCAAGTGGAAACTTATCACATCTATAAAGGTCACAGGGCTTGAACACTCAATCAGTGGGAAACAAGGGTTTAAAACATACCACTTGACTCCCTGATATCTTGGTTAGTATGCCATTTTTATATGTAAATATTAATCTTATGTCAAAAACATATCAGATCTTATTTTATAGGAAATGGTTGATATATCTCGGAATAATATATGGTCAAATCATTATAATATTCAGATTTTATATTTAGTCGAGAAATGTTTGATTAATTTAAGGATATTTATTTATAGAATAATTTGGTTTGAACAATGGGTGTTATTGACGAAATTTGGATATTATTGTGGGAATGTTTTTTTGGATATTATATGAACATGTTCATACCATTTTGGTTTTGGTTAGTGTCTAAATACATGACTAAAATCTTGTTATGCTTTGGGGATAATTTGGTCCTTTAGAAGTTTATTTTAGTGCTTTTGACATTAAAAATTCATCTTTAATTCACATAATTTATAGGAAAAGATGAAATTATGGTGGATATTTATTAAAGGATGAAATTATTTTAATCAGGTGAGTATATTTTTATATAAAATTAGTATATATGGTAATATAATTCCTAAACTCTAGTGAAAATATATTGAAACAAAAAATTTATCCTAGTACCTTTAATTATGATGAATTGATGGTTTTTTCAATCATCGCAGATATATGGTTTTGAGGCCACAATCTTTTTCTTGATCATTCAATTTATTATGATGAATGAAATTTATAAATCTATATTACTTTTTATGTTTTTCCTCTATTTCCATATATTCATATTCAACAAGTGTTCTCCTACATTGAAACCATGTTTTGTGTTATTCCAGAAGACCCTCATAATTCCCTTTCAAAATAATCAGGAAGAGTTTAATTAACCATTTATTATTTTATGGGTTCATAGAAACATATTTTCAAATGTACATATATGGATTACTAAGATAAATTTCAAATTGCGATGATGAAATTTATTATAGGGGGAGAATATAACAACATAGGATTTTAAAAGAATAAAATTAAGTTCAATAGTGTAAAAAATAAGAAACAGTTATCTTAGATGAGAATGTAACTCCCCAAGACTTTACAATATAGTAAATTTTTCACAAATTTAATATATTTGATTTCATGAGGTACATACAACCCAATTATTCTTTATTTTTTATAGTGTATTCAACAAGAAACACTACTCTTAAATGACTTATATATATATATATATAACCATCATAACATAGCCATTAAGTTTTATAGTAATAATAATATTAACCACATTGTGATATAAATAATTACATACACATATATAAATATAATTTTTTGATAATGTTTTAGAAAATAATGAATCAATTTTTAGAAATGTGATTTTATTCGTCAAAATTATGTTTTCATCAAAAAGGATTTTTTATTGCTTTTAAAGAGAATAATATTATAATAATATTTTGTCAATTATAGAAAGTCTATTTAATTATATTAACTTCATTTATGGAATATAAATATAAAAATTTACATTTGGTGAGAATTTTTAATTTTTAGGAAAATATTGATTTTTCAGTAAATAGTGAAATATATAGATTTTTGTAAAATGTAATTTCTTCTTAATAAATACTAAAATTAAAAAATAAGATAATGTTTGAATATTATTTCATATATAATAAATATTAATTATTTTTATTTTTTCCACTTAATTAAATTTTCATAATCATTGTATTGTATTTTAATATAAGTTAGTCTGTATGTTTAGAAAGGTGATTTTTCTAAACACTATTTTAATATACATAATTTTTATCCATTTTAATTAATTAAAATAAATTTTAAAGAGGAGATATTGAAATTAAATTTATAAATTATATATCAATTAATATTAATTTATTTTCATAGAACCATTATCATTGTACATAAAGTCAATATAAAATCATATTTTTCTCAAAAAAATTCTCTTCTCAAAAACAAAATTTTCGTTGAACTATGGGTTTTGTATAATAATTAATTTTTAAAATTACGGTAAAATTTATTTTACAAAATAAAATTTCATTCTCAAATAATAAATTCAAAATTATATTAGAGAATTTCTTTTTGAATTTCCTGAAAATATTAATTTTCAAACAATTTGTGAAAAATAATAAATTTCAATTGAAAACTACATTTTAATTTAAATTATTTTTTAAAGTAAATTATATTTAAATAAAATTTAAATAAAATATAAATAAAATTTAGAAAAAATATATATCTATTTTTCAAATTTAGTTCATTTTATTAATTTTAGTTTTGAATTTGGATATAAAAACTTTGTAAATTTATAGACATTTTCTCTTTAGAAACTCGTTTTATCATCGCGTCTACAGGATTTGTAAAAAATTAAAATTTTCATATGTGAATTGAATTTTAGAAAATAAATTACTTATTTATAATCAGAAAAATATCTAATTTAAAACATAGTAAAGTTATTTTTTGACCAAAATAAATAGGGGTAATTTTAAAAATTATTTCTCGTGGTTAAGGTAAATAACTGATTTATCAAGGGTTGAAGTAAAATTAGAAGTGTTAAAATGAACTAAAATCATTTCCAACTCCCATTTTATGGCTGTATTTATACCTTAAATATTATAGGGTCAATAATGGTCTTTCTTTATCATTATTCATTACAAAAGGGTATAATTGAATCTTTTCTAGAAATTACAAGTTTGTCAATCACCTCACTTATAAAATGTATGCACCTCTCCTCTCTTCTTAACACCTTAAAACCTATTTAATTATTCTAATAACTACCCAAATAACTTAAAAAATTCCCTAAACTCATCCAAGAAGCCTTATTTTTCAATAAATCCAACATTGGAAGGATTGTTGTGCAGACCTAATGTTGATAGGTAAAAAAGAGGAAATGTTTTAGAATGAGCATTTTTGTTTTATTTTTTTCTCCAACTACATAAATTATTGTTAATACATGCTGATATAATAACCAAAATATTATCCATATAATTTGAAATCTTAATAATAATTACATGACATAAAAATATTCCAACTTCCATCAAATTGGTAATGAAATAATGGTTTCTCTATTCGGTGGACTACCGCCTTACAGACCGATGTCATTCATTTTTCCATTACAACTGATTTTAGTTGGGTATAATGATATATATATAGTATATATAGGATATTTATAACATAATTATATATTTTTATAAATTATATCGTATATACATTTTAAATTTCAATTTCGTAGGGGATGCGATAATGTTCCTCATGTCTACGATGGACTACCGCATCGTGAGTCGATGTGATTCATCTTTCACTAATGCTTCACATGGAAAATAATAAGGATAATATAAATTAATATATGTGATATAAATTACATAAATATTATATTAATCACATATTTATAATTATGAAAATATAATATATCATTTTATTTTCCTAAACTAAAATCATGGTAGCATCGTTCGTGTACGTCTAGACTACCACCATCACAAATTAATGTGTCACTCTTTTCATCACCACATCACCTGTAACACATATATAAGAATTTTTAAAGTTATAATATCATTTATATGAAATAATTATCATTATTTAAAGATAAAATATTACTTACCTCCTTTCCATTATGATAATTGAAAGACAGAAACATTACTCCTGCGTACGTTCAGACTATCATCTCTATGATTTTTACATCTTCCATATTTCAAAACCATTATTCATGATTGGATGTAAAATTATAATTTATGTATAAATATGATAATTATTTCATTATTATTATTGTTCTATTGATGTGAAAATATAATATGCATAAGAACTGGAACTTTCATAATAATTACGAAAGAGAAAACAAGGCAATGAACACCTAAAATAATGAATATAAAGAAATATTATTAACGAAGGGGAGGTAATATCTAATAAAAGGATCACATATGGTATTATAAATATTTATATTATTCATTAATAATTTAATAAATTGATTAAAATAATGATAATAGAGTTCAAATCATGACCAACCCAAAAGAATCATGAGTTATAGGTTTTCTTGTCTCACTTTTATTTCTATGAGATGTATACCGTATTCACCACTTATATTTGTTTTGTGTTATATATAAATACAATGAATGTATTTTAGGATTATTATACTAAAATTTATAGGGATTTAGATATCCATCTGAGTATCCCTCTTTCATAGGGTTTACAGTTTCAATATTACTAAAGCAGTAAAGGATTTTTGTCTCAATTTTCCATCTTTGAGAGTTATGTTATGTTATATACCTATCTTCTATTATGAGGTATATATACTTCCCATTTGAAATTTTATAGCATGAATATTTTTTTAATTATATTATAATTTTATTTTAATGATATACTTTCATGGGTATTATGATTTAATGTTACCAATGTGTTAATAGTTTTGTGTTACAGTCTCAACGTTTATCTGAGTTTCTTGTTATTAAGCCTCCAATAATTTAAAATTATGAAATTCCTCTCAATAATTCTCACGAATTTTTTTATCAACTTGTAAATTAATGGTAATACATGTTTCCATTAATTTTACTCTCTTTATGTTCTAAAGATTTTAAAAAATAAACTATCTTTATTTATCCTTTTGAACAAAAACCCCTTTTCTTACAAAAACCAAATTTTAGGAAGATGTTTTCAAAAAACATTTTTAACATTCATAAAAGAAAAATTTACACATGTAATATTTTTTTAAAAAAATTATTTTAAGTAAATATTCATGTTGTTTTAAAATAATTCTCATTTTTTACCAAAAATGTGAATGGAATAATTATTCTAACGTGTATGATATTCATGTAATTTTCTACCATCATGACCATTATTTTCATTGAATATAACTTGATATTTTTTTGAGTTTATTTGAAAGGAACGATATTTTTAAAATGAATTGAAATGTTTTTTTCTAAATGGAAATTATATTTTCATCAATAAAATTTTAAAATTATTTTTCAAACATTATTTATCTATTTTTTATGATTTTTTAAAGAGTGAAGTATTTCCTTGATATTTTGTGAATTTTTATTTTTTAAAAAGTAACTCTCATAATAAAAATTTTATTTTCATAAAAATGTTTTTAATGGAACTCTAATGGTATTTATATTCATCAATTTTAATAATCCTTGTTGTTACTTATGCTCCTATGGGGATATTTTTTAAGGATGCCATCATCATTATTTCTCTGGATGGATTTGTATTACATCAATGTGTTTGTTATGGAAGGAATTTCTTTTCTATGATTTTATCATGTTGTAAAGATATTGACATGAAACCCATTTATTTTCCATGGGTAAGAAAATTTGGAAATAATACTGATTTTTGTAAGTCTTCTATGTTTAAATACAATCTCTATGTAATTAATTCAAGATCATATTCTTGGAAATTATATATGATGGGTGTACCTGGATAGACACAGGTGATCCCATTATATCTTATTTGATGGGTCTGACCAGATATCCCTCTAATGCACTGGGTATTGATTTTCTTATTTGGATAATTATATTGGTTATCGGTTGTATCGCTATTCTAATTGTAAGAGTCAGTCAAGGGGTTTTAAGTGTTCTATGATGATTAAGTTCATAGATTCCAAAACATTTATCTACGATTTCCATGAGTTTATAATGTTTCTATTGATATAGATTGATATCACATGGATCATGATTATTATTTCTTATGACTCTTCCCATTGATAAATATTTATTTTGTGTTTCATGATTGATGATTTGGGTCTGAATGAGTATAATTCCTTTTATGATTTTCTCATGCACTCTGATTATATCATCATACCGTGATGCCTTTTTTGTACTCATTTTTGCAATTCAATGGTTAATGATTATGTTTACCCTTATATAGAATTTGAGCTCAAAATTTTTATGTTTCCATTTCCTGAGGTTATAAGGAATGTGGTTGAAGAATATATGTCTAGAAGGGATTTCCTATGGATGATGATGAAGAAATAATGTGAAATAAGAAAATATAGGTTAAGTGGGAGAAATTATTATTTAATTACATGGGTATTGTTTATATAGGATTTTTATCCTAATTATATAAAACTCAAAACCTAAATTGTTCATAAGAATTAAGGTGACCATGTTTTTCCTTCTATTATTCTAGGATTTGGATGGAAGAAAATTGGGTCACAATTATTGATATCAAATATATAAAGTATTGTATATGATTTCAGCATCTAATCTAAGAGTGCAGGTTCAGGGCTACTAAAAATAATCAATGCAATGATGCACTAACCGACCTTTACTCATAAAAAAAAAAAGAAATGTTGAAACCCATGGTCATGTAATCGATAATATTCATCCTTTATCATGGTTATCTAGGAGTTTTTTATATAATTACTTAAACTCAATTGGGTTCATTCTATACCGAGTATTTGAAATAGGTGGAGCACATGATAGTTGTTCTACTAAAAAAACAACTTCATGATTCAGACTAAGACATGATAACTCTTCTAGGAATGAATTAATAAAATTATATATAATAGACATGTCCACAATGTTTATATTCTCCCCAACCATATGAAATTGATACCCTTAATGGGTAAAAATTAAAAATCACAAGGCAAAATAATTTCCATTGGATATTCATAGTCATCCTCACTCTAGTAAATGGTTATAGATTTAATCATAATATAAAATGCTACATACCTTCTTATAAAATTGATATGTTCTTTATATATACAATTCCAATCTATAACTCAACTCACATGAAATTCTAATAGATGTAAAATCATAATGTTTTTAGGAAGCACATCCCCATAAATTTTTGAGATGTGGTCATCATACCATTTGTATTTTTCACCACTAACTCAACATATAATCAATGAGGTTGAAATATTATATCATTAGAAAATTCTATAGATATGAAAGAGTTGGTAGAGATATAACGAAATAAAAAAAATTATATTATTGATTAGATGATATGTGTACCTTAATCATGTCACACTCATAACCCATTACTACATTCATGATCACATGATATTTCCATTTTTCTTTGTGATTAAGATGTTTTTCGAGATAATAATCATGAAAAAAAAATTAATTCATCTACTGGTTGGGTTAATTTCTATAATCATTGTATTTCAGGAAATGGATTGTGGATGGTTCATTATTTTTAATTTTTATTTCTTTTATACTACTAATTGTCCCCTTTATACCCTTTCAACATTCATGGGCTTTATTACTATACCCTTCTCATTTAAATCACCTCATGGTTCCATTCGAAAAAAATTCATCGATATTTTCCCCACATTTATGGAATATAGGTGATTGGAATTTATTTCCTCCATGTGATTTATTTCTGTTTTCACGAGATTATTTCGTCATTTTATTATCCAAAACATGGGGATGATTATAATATCTAATTCCTATTTCTACCTTTAGGGAACATCAAATGATTTCTTCATATCCACTTAAGTATCTTAAACATAATGCCTTTTGGTTAATTATTTTAAGCATCCAACGAATCAATAAATTTCACTTTTAGGAATAATAATTAATCCAAAAATATACCATTGGATTCTTCTAAAAGTTTCTTCATTGATACCAATGATTTTATTGTGATTCTTTTTAAGATCAACGAATTCCCACACCATTTTTCTACATAGTATATGAGATAAGTACTTACTAAAGCAATATACAGATAAAATTACCCCATTATCTAGACTCAATTTATTCACCTTGAATAATTTTTATAATAATATTCCACCATTATTCTACCACACATTCCAAATGAATAATTATAAGATAACTTTTTCATGTTCTATGAACCGACAGATAGAAAAAAAATTCTCATTGGTACTGATCCATTACAATACTACTAGTGGATTGGAATACCCACTAATATAAGGTGGATGTTTCCTCATAAAATAATAAGTATTATGTTTTTCAATCAATTGATAATTTATAAGATTCCTATTATTTAATAATTGTGAAAGTTTTATGAGAATAATAATATTATTATGTTTTCCATCACCTTACCTTTCCATTTATTTGGAGTAAAATAATTTCATTTTCCATCATATTCCTTATTATCATAATTCCCTATGATTAAAACCGATGAATAAAACCATACATCTTAGTATACGAATAATGAAATAATCTGAGTGAAAAATAATATAAACATGAAAATCATTCTTAAGATTTCCTAAATAATGACACCTTTTAATCAAACTATGAAATGTATAGTTCATCCTATATCACCTTAGTTCAACATAGGCTATATTATGTTTAATCCCAATATTACTCATACTATAATCTCCAAAAAATAATTAAACCCTCCCCAAATATCAACTTATGTGTACGAAGTATAACATTTAAATATATTATAGATTTTTTATGAATATTCAATATATATCATACATAAACATGGTCATGAACTATAAAGGATTATTATATAATTATACTAGATATATAAACACATTATTGGATTATAATATTTGTAATCCCTAATATTTATAATTACATAAGTAACTTGATCACCCATATGGTGTCATCAATACCCACTACTGTTAAATAAAATTAAAATTTAATAGAACTCAGACCAGTACAATTAATTAATTAAAATTTAGATAACAGAAAGTCAAGGTCGAACCCATGATATGGTGAAATTATTTATTTTATATTTTATTAAGATAAAAATTTATTTTATTTGAATAAAAATAGAAATATAATGTTTAATTTATTTGAAAAATGTTTCTCTAAATAATAAGTGAGACAATAAGAAAATCTGGGGTTTGAAAGTAGTTTGATAAAATCATGATATAAGGGAAAATTGTATTTTTATAAATGAAATGATAATATAAAGATAAGGTATTTTATATTTTAGGTTTTCTATGAAATTTGACTAATAAATTAAATTTATTGTAAATTACATTTGTTAGATATGGGATGAGGAGGATCCAATGTTAAGGATACCCCCTCATTAGTCCAAAAATACCATATTTCCCATGGTCCTAAAATTTGGTATTTTAATGTTCTATGTTTATGTTGATACCATATTTAAATGTTTTCACCATAAATGAAAAAAAATTCATTTCTAATTTCAATAATTACTTTCACAATTGAAAATCACTTTATAGACTCATTAATCATTTGTCAGGATCTGAGAAGAAAAAATATATTGGAATTTATTAATTGAAATTATAGACACCATAATACATGAAAAAAATAAACAAAAAAATCCAACACACCTTCCCCATTAATCTACATTACCCAAGAAAATAGATAGAGTTACCCCTTTACCCCAGTGATAAAGGAATAAGTTCAAACGAGAAAACATATTTAAATAATGAATGGAAATCGGAGAAAATGAAAGGCAGAGGACCCCGCACAATGGGTCTTCTCCCCCATGATTTGGTCTCTGGATCTGGTACTGTAAGTAGAAACACGATACTGTATTTAAAGATCAACAAGGGTAACCTTATTGCATTTAACTTTCATTTAATTGTGTCCAAAAGAGTCTGTCAGCATTAATGGTTGTCCCAAGAAATTTTAGGTAATAAAATTTGGTCACCTGAACATTTCTCATTAAACATGTCCATTTTACACCCCATTACAACCTTTAACATTTCAATCCATGATTTTAAGACATAATATTTCATAGACTGGCATAGAACATGTCTATTTAAAGTAATACAATATATTATAGTGTTTTTGTGGTGTGTTGCGACACGATGCATATATATAACACTATGACACATGACTTTATTCTCCCATGTGTGTTTTCTCCTCCTTGATTTTTCTAAATACATTCCTCTTACAAATTTATCTTCAAAAAACGAATATTAATGTCATAAAACATGTTTTATAGTCCCAAAAACTCTGTTAACCATTAATATGGAATTATGACATCTTGGAGTCTCCTATGACCATCCCTTGACATGAAAAGAAATATATTGATAAAAATATCAACCATTTTTTCTCTTTTTGATCATTTTCCATAAATTTGTGTATCCTATAACATATGAAAAAACATAGATGTACTTTCAAGAATTAAAAATTAAATTATCATAATTAATTTATATATAAATAAATCATTTGTCCATGAAATGTATATATCAATACCATTATAGAATCATCATACTTAGTACCCTTATTTATAACCGAGGGAAAAATTACACATAAGAAGGGGTGATATTAGATGCTCACGAAGGGTAAAAATTGTTGATATTAATAAATTATCGTATACAAGTATATCAAGATCATTATTGTATTAGAATATGTGACTAACAATAGAAAATCATACATAATTATTCATATATCATAACAATGATTCATGAAATTACGTATTGGTGTTTCACAAGATTGGGGAATCATCAAAAATAAATCATGATCCATGAGTTCCAATTATATGAATATCAAATATTCATAAGATTATGGAACTATATTAGGAATAGAAAATATATCTTATAGGAAGGATTATAATTCAGACCCCCTATCCAATCCTGTCATGCATCACAACTTTTTTCCCATATCATAACGATTCAAGAATAATCACCTTTATCTCATATCATAACAGATCGAACATCACTAACTATTTACCATTTTTTTTAACAAGATCAACCCATTTCTGATTATTATCTCATGGTATATAAGGATTTCCCCCATTGAATTTTGGTGATTAATTTTCCTTTCCATCACAAAAAGAAAACTATTCATATGTGGGCCAAGAGATCATAAGCCACTCATCATTTCAATATATAATAACGTCTAGAATAGAAATTGGTTTATTAATGATCTCATCACAACATAATTAAGTTATGAGAAGCTAAAAGTTTCATGGAATCATTATTGTCATAACTCATATAGAAATGTGGATGGAATCATAAGATAACATAGCTAGTGAAATATAAAAATCCTTAATGGCTGCTCAAATAGATAAAAAATTCATTCAAAAGAACCTTATACTATTTCTTTTTTAAACATGAAAAAATATTTTGTTCCATTGATAAAATTTAAATTAAAAATTTATTGAATATTAAAAAAAATAAATTTATTTTTAACTAAAAATGGAATCATTTAATGGAATCTTTAAAGAAAATAAATACCCTGAAAGTGGGGAAATGCATTCTATCTACATATGTTAAAATAAAATATTCCATTTATAACTTGGTAAAATATTAAGAACAACTGATTTGAAAAAACATAAATTTAAAAATATTATTTTTAAACATTTATAAAAATTTAAA
The DNA here is from genome assembly GCA_963277665.1 of Viscum album. NCBI lineage: Eukaryota > Viridiplantae > Streptophyta > Magnoliopsida > Santalales > Viscaceae > Viscum > Viscum album. The sequence continues at coordinate 922,813,570 of OY728159.1, forward strand.
TTTTATTTTAAATTATCTTTAAAAAAATTATCTATATAAAATAAATTTCATAAAATAATTTTGAAGAGTGCGAACATGGAAGGAAACGGTTCATCGAGGAAAGTGGAAATAAGATTGAATTTTTTTAAAACATGTTCATTGTAATTTTTTGAAGAAAAGAGATGAAATTTATAGTAATACATAAAAAATATAAGAATGAATATATTTTTAAGAAAATATATAGATTATGAAGGATAATATTCTTACAATTTCCCTTAATGAAAATACAGAAAAGAAAATCCTAAAAATATTTTAAATTGTTACATAAACACTTACCTTAAGTATTATCTTGCTTTGTATGAGTCTAAAACACATGTATAATTTGTATATATTTATAATTAATCTATTAATGAAATTTAATAACTAATAACATACCATATATGATTTACTTATAGTATCTTATCACCTGTTAATTAACAATTCATTATTGAAATATATATTTTGTGTGATTTGTGCTTATTTTTTTGTTCATGTTTCAGTATTGATGTCCCGATGCTATTACTTTTATCATTTTTAAATAATATAAAGAATTTTAATCTGGCTATTATTATCATATTTAGAAATTATAAAATCTTTTATAAATATTAATATAAATCAATGATGAAAATTATTTTACATCATTTCATGGGGATGGATGTCTGTACGTACGCACAAATGATGATTCCAAGTTTTTATGGATTGAATGGTATAATAGTAAAAAATTATTCCCCGTTATTGAACTATAGTAATTTCCTAAATATCATATAAATTATGTAAATACATCATTATAACCATCAATATGAAGTGATGATGAAAAATTAAAGGCATCGCTTCGTGGTGGTGGTGGTGGTCCACACATACATACAAGTGATGTTTTCATTTCCAATATGATGGAAATAAGCTTGATAATGGTTGATAGATACTCATAAAACAAATTATGTGTGTTTAATATAATTAATTAATTATCTTAAAAAGTATATCATTGATTTTGAATTGGTAGAGTAAGAAGTAAAATTGAGTTACTCAGTTAATAGTTATACCTCTTCATTGAGAAACTTCCTTTGAATTACACATTAATCATTGAATGGATGGTATTTTGGATAGAATAAAAGCTATAAGAATTTGTTAATGGATATGGGATGGTATTAGGTTATTTCTTATTTAACTGTAGTACATTAATATTTTGAATAAGGAATAAGATGATCTTCCCTTTTATAATTGAATGGAGGGGAAAACATGGAATTACTTAAAGTATTTAAATAATAAAAATTAATTTTCATGTTCTAGTAATTAAAAATTGGAAAATTTATATTTTAGGATGAGTATAAGTCTATAAACTATCATAAAATAATATTTAGATATTTTGAGGTTATTTTTTAACCATTATCTCTATGTTTGAACCCCCCATTAACCCTTTTGAAAATTACTATGATATCAATTATATTTACTCTTTTGGTGTTAGGATTTTTACTAAAAAAGAAAAATGAAACATGAAAAATAAATGCTTTATATGATCACCCATGTATTATTAGCATTACTGAAGAAAATATTTTTATTATTTTTTTATTTAATACAACATTATAAAATATAAATACCATTAAAGTCATTTTTAGGAATATTAACATATTTTGACAGTAAATACAAATATGTTTAAATTTAATAGGAATAAAAAAATTAAAAAAATATTATTATAATTCATAGACCACAATAGATCATCCAAATTATATTAATTTTAATTTTTTTAAAATCAATTACTTCATTTTTCTATAACTTGAAAAGGTATCGTGTCAGCGTTTCATAAATTCTTAGGTAACTATTCTATAATTAAAACTGAAATGTAGACTTCCAGGATAAAAATAAAATTCATATTTCAAATAATCATTTAGAACTGAACACAACTCAATTTTATAATTTGGAATAACATTATCTATATTAAAAAAAGAGAGTGACATTTTGTATTTATTATTTACTTAAAATAATAATAAGGTGATTATCAAATAATGATGTCACCATGATTTCAATTAATAAAATATTAGACGAATATAGTTTAAATAAAGTCATCATATACAATAATTTTAGGTGCTAGATAGTTTTTAAAGCCTTATCACATTATTTTTAACCTTAATTCTCTAATTCACCCTTATGAGGTGATGTATATTTACTACGATTACTAATCATATTAATAAAAAATAAAAGGGTCCTATTATCCAAATTGAAATATTTTAATTAAAAATATGGAATATATTTTTAATTATTTAATTTCTAGAAATTTCAATAATACATTTTAAAATATGTTTTCAAAATGAAATAAAAACCCTTATTAGATAAAATCATTTTTTACCATGAAAATGGTTTTATTTGTACCCCATTCCTACTGAAAACCATTATATAAATATAAAAAAATTAATATAATATATAATAAATAAATTTCATTAAAATGAATAATAGATTTTGATTAATTTATTTTATTTTTATTAAAATACATTGTGTTCATAAAAATATATTTTTGAAAAAAAATTATTATTTTTGCATTAAAGTACTTTTATCTATTAATAACAAAAAAACCTTTCTATTCATGTTTAAATTATAATTTTTTATATTTTAATTTTTTCTCTTCATACCATTTAATCCATAATTGTGGTGATTAATTTTAAATTAAAATACAATTCAATAGCATATCATGGTTCTTTTAAATTTTTTGTTCCATGTAAAGAAATAAATCAATGAAATAAAATTTATTTCAAGGTAAATATATCATAAATTATCATGGTGTTACAAATATAACCACCCTCTAACACATGGTGAGGTATCATACCATAACTTACACCACAACATAGTTATTTCTCCTCTCTCATATATGGTGGGTCTAAAAATACCATTTGGTACCAATACCCGCTCACTTAGGGTATTCGATTTTGAAACACTCTAACATGTGGGGATACCTCAAATCCGTTCCATTCCATATCAAATAAATAACTTCCTTATCATATATGGTGTATCTAATAATAAAATTATATAATAATACCCTCACTCATAGTGGTATATTCCAACACCCTATAACATAGGGAAATTCCCCCAATCAAATATCATTATCAACCATAGGATCATTGTCAGACACACAAAAAAACACATACAAACAAGAATGAAAACCTAGACATTCCAAAATGATCATTATAGCTCCCATAGATAGATCAAAGCTCAAAGTTATCATATTATCTCATTAACCTATACCATTCCAAGATCACTACCTGGAATAATCCTCTTACAACCTTACCACACACCCTAAATTACATCTCATCACAATCCAAACTTATTAGGATAAATTCCAAAGTCATACATGAAAATGAAAGCTCTATAAAATGAAACCATAAAAATTCTTATATTCTCATTATGGGAATCCACTATGTTTTTTTAGAAATAAACATGTCTTAACCATCCATATCATATCACACTATCACCCCTTGGTGACCCCATGGCACATAGTCCGTACCCAAACATTTCCTTAAATGGCTGGGTCCAACGGCAGATCCAATTATTATATCAATGACTTTATCCCAACCCCAAAATAGAATTCTAAAACCATTAACTTAAGGCCTCCTAGAATCTCATTACCTAATATTAAATTCCATTCCAACGTCAACCTATACCAGGACCCCATCTAACTTATAACTTAAGAGAAAAGGCTATCACATGGAGGAATATTATCCTAATACACCATATCTATACATCCGGAAAATATCCTACAAATAGAAAACACCATGAGTCCAATCCACCCTTAATAGTGTATTTACAATTAGGCATGATATGTATATATATTTTACTTAATGAACCTAGGACTAAGTCCCCCAATCAAACCAAAGAAGACTTATGGAATCCACCCTATGATATTCACTATTTAATCATAGACGAATACCTATCTGGTGACTCTTATAAACTCAATTAAAATTCACACAGACAGAAATAAAATCCTCAATTGAATTGTACTATATCGAAACACAGAAGATAACTCACACTGAACTAAGGAGGCTCAATGAAACCTAATTCCTCCAATTAAGGTGCTATCAATCCCTATCTATTTTACCCAAAAATAAATTCTCATGAATAGATGAACAATCATACATAAACATGAATATGTTTAATAATTTGAGGAACCAAATACCTCCATAATATTGATACTATCCTTAATCCATGCTTTCAAATATTTGATAAAACCCAACAAAAGACACAAAATCATCCAATATCACTATCTCAAGCCACAAATCTCAAAAAACAATCATTAAAATTTATAAATATTTTAGGATATAAATACTAACATGGAAAAATCTCTAAAAACCCATTTGCATAACCCATAACACTAGAACCATGACCGAAGACATGAATAGAGTCATTTAATCCCCTCGAAACATCTACAAAAAACACTTATCATCTGACACCCATAAAATCACCAATTTAATCCAATTAAATATAATTTAATAAATAAATTATTTAGAAAAAATACCTTAACTAAAATTATGAAATATGATGTGTTTTCATCATCCTGAAACATCCTTTATCCATCACATTATAAAGACAATTCGTTTGGGATGATTCCACCTTTCTCCTATGGAATCTTCACTCAAACCCTCACACTAAACATGATTAAATCAAAGTAAATTATAATGAAGAAGAAATGGGGAGAAATGGGATGATTGTATGTCTATAAGGCCATGATGAAAAATCTTAAAATTTCAAGGATTTTTTTGGGAAATGTGGAAATAATAAAGGTTATTATAAAAACCAACAGGGGTTAACTAATAATTTCACCTCAATCAGCTCACCAAATCGCTCAATGTGCAATACAAATCACCACAGGCTAGAGAAAAGAAACAAGGTGTCATAGAAAGAGTCATGAGAATGATTTCCCCAAATGAATAAAAATAATAAAATAAAAACTAGGGTACCATATCATATATCCAAGACACATCATTCAATGAAATAACCAAAACATAAAAGGTAACTTTTAATAAGTAGATAGTAAGTTCCAAAGAAAAAAATCACCGTAATAAAACATTAAAAAACCCCATTTTTATATATCATAATGAAAAAATATCACCACCATCCCTACCCACTAGAAGGAAACATGAACTAGGAGTGTATTCCTTTACATAGATTTTATCATTTTACTTGTATCATATAAAACTAATGCTACAGATGACCATTGGAAAAAGTAATCTGTGAGAACTAAATCTTTGAAGGATACCAAATAAAGAATCAATAAAAAATTTATAGATTTGAACCTATTATTTCCTGTAAAAAAAATTTAAAAAATAACTCTAAAGAAATTAAAATCCATATAAAATAGTATTTTGGGTTTCTTTAAAAAACATGCCATATTAAATTGCATAAATAAATATGACATAACATTTTCCATGAGGAGTTAGAAGATGAAATAGAAATGTTTCATGAATCAATACCCTTATCAGGTGGGAAATAAGAATATATAATGAACATGAACATAATGTATCCATATATCGGCAAGGGGAAAATCACACCATAAGGTTTTACACATCTCAAATGAATAATACAATAGGATAGCATAGGTGACTCTAAAGTGTCTAGGAACATTAATCTACTGAAAATTCGTACCACTATAAATATATGGAATCACGCCAAACTCCTATATTGGTAGGTAACTCCACTGGTGATTTCATATTTCTAGTTCTTCCCTATACACTAATGTATTTGAAATGTGATAATACATTTATATTCCATTTAAGAAATAAGTTCACATTTTATTAAAAATTATCCAAGGTAGATCTATTTCATTTAATACAAACATTTTCCTATAAACAATTTCACTGTGATGAAACACCATTATCATTATTATTAAATCATTGCCATTTCCAAACAACCTTTAAGGAATTTTCAATTCTAAACATCAATATTAAAAATTATTTCTCAAAGAAACTCCAATTTGAAAACAATTTCATTACTATCAAATATCTTGTCACCTACTAGGGAACTAGAAACAAAACCAATTAAATATAAAATATGAAAGGATCCTCATAATAACCTAATGAATTCCAATTGATATTCTAATGGTAAAAACACCACTTAAATAATAGTGAAAATTTTATTTTCATATGGATTAGAAATGCGAGATTAAGTGATCAAATACTAATGGACATAGATCTGATGAAAAAAGATCAATAATCTATGTCCATATAGATCCAATGATCTATAAATTCACTATCCATATTTCACCCATGAAAATCCACACATCCAAATGGAAAAAATATTTACCATGAGGGATAGATAGAGACAATAATATCACAACAAAGCCTCAATATGAAGTAAAATAAAATATTAGTTATAGTGGTCATATTTGATGAAATAAACACATATTATAGGATAAAATTTAATTTTAAGATTTACTAAATTGTATTCCCATTAACATCATAAATGACCTAACATGATTCATTGGCTAGCTGGAGGTCCATCAACGAGCTAGTGATAACCCACTTGAAAACAGGTGTGTGTTGGAAAAATGATTTCACCTCTAGTCCCTCCACTAGTTATCTTGTGGCATTAATAGACATGAAAGTGTTTTGTTATCTAGCACCAGCTAGCTGATGGCCCTCATCGGCTAGCAGGTGGACTCTTGATGCCTCCAATAACAAAAAAATACTTCTCCCTACTTAAGAGTAAGCTAGAAAATAAAGATTTTTTAGAGAGGCTCTATACCGAATTAAGATTATTAGGGAGTTAAAATTCATCAATCATTAAAATATTTTTACCCCAATAAAGACTCAAGACAATCAAACCAAAAATAGATATCGTCATTACTATGTCAATAAGACCTCACACTCCCTTGTCTTTGGTATATCCATAAAAAACTACCATATCACTCATATTGATTAGATAATGTTTCAATGTTTCACCTTATCTTTTCAGTATATAAAATTAACATGTCCTTCAACCACTAAACTAATAGGTTCTGTCTCAATTTCCTCCCCATCAATTATATTGAACAGATCTAGATAATAATTTTTCTGTTGTAAAATATTAACCATGTCATAGACAGAATTCAAATGAGATGGTAATTCTAATTGATAATCCACCTTGTAATGTTTTTCTATAATATCAACCTGGATGACATAATATGGTTCTAACTTACCCTACATCCCTTGAAATTTATGTCTACACTATGTAAAACTCTAAGGGAAACTTGATCCCCTTATTTTAAATATTACATATGATGATGTTAATTAGTATAGGATTTTTGATGACTGTGTTTTCTCTATACTCTTCCTGATCAATTTCATGAAATACCTAATCCCATAAATAATCTTCAAAACAAAAAAGGATTTTTTCCAACCACTTCCCATTAATGAGGCAATATAAAAGGCCTCTCACATAACACCAAAAATGCTTCCTTATAGATCTAATTCTAGTAACTATTTTCAAAAATGAACCCCAATAAGGGAATATGTTTCTCTTAAGATCAATTAAATTCATTCCCACATGATCTAAGAATGTTTACAAGAATCTAGATAGCTCACTCAAGCTTTCTATATATGAGGATGATGAGTCATGCTCTGCTTCAATTGGATATCCACCACTGCTTTCAATGCACTCAAAAATTTGGATGTGTAGTGGGAGTCCCTATCTGACATGACATCAAATGGAACATAATGAATTCAGAAAATCTCCACCACATATATTTTCCAATGGTCCTATACCATCATTGAATGCCTGATGTGGGGGGTGGGGGGAATTCATTTATTTCATGAGTCAATAAATAATCACCTATATATTATTTTTACCACTCAGAGTCCATGGTATCCTAATCAAAATTTATTTGTATGTATAATCCAATTTTGATACACAAATGGGAAAAGTATATAGTGAACTAGTAGGTATCTAATGTTCTAGATATATTTTCTAAAGAAAAAGGCACTAAGACACAAAATTCATAATTTATTTCCTCATTTTCAGACACCAGTAATTAAATCTCTAGTCATGATAAATATTGGTTAATCTGGGATTAATGGACTAATAGTATATGTGTCCATCATATATCAATCCATGTATCAATTTCATAAAAACATTGATCTTACCTTGCCAGTAAAACTATCCATTGGGAGATCATGATCACTCACTTAAAGACTCTCTTCCATAAAAATTCATGGTGAAGCCTTATCACACAGTATCCCCTTCCTATATATGTTTCATATTAATCACCCACGTGGTGTCATTAATTTTATTTTAGGAAAACTAAAATAAAAACATTTATATAGCTAAGACTGGTGTGGTTAATTAATTAAAGTGTAAAAAACTATATGTCGAGGTCCAACCCACGAGATGGTGGAATAATATAATTGATGTCTAAAAAATTAATTTTTTTCATGAAATGGAATTAAATGGTTTTGATTTATTAAAAATTTTTTTTGAAAAAGAATAAATGATAATTTAAGGATATTAGGGTTTCAAATGTTGTTTAATGAACGTATAAAATGTGAGCATATTTATTATTGGAAATCAAATGAGATAAGTATGAAAAGGTTTTTTTAGATTTTATGGTCTTGGTGAAATTGGATTTAGAAATTAAAATTATTATTAACCATTGGTTTAGATTCAAGACAAGGATGATTCGATGTTCAGGGTATCCGTCTTTAGAACAAAAATACCCAGTTCCTCTATTTCTAGTAATTTGTGGTTTTAATGCACTATGTTTATCTGGATACTATATTTAATCCCGAAAACCCTAAATTTATTTATAATCATTCCGGATCTAGGGTAATTATTTGTGGAATTTTAAATCCAATTATAGATTCCTTAATCAATGGTCATGATTTAAGAAGAATGGAGTGATTATATTTTAATAATTGAAATTATTGATACTCTAATACATGAACAAAATAAATAATAAAATCCAACCAAACATACCACTACATATACATCACCCTAGAAAATGGTGGGGGTACCCCTCATTCTAGTGGTGATGAAATATGGGGGATGGAGAAATAAATATTAAATCATAAAAGAAAACCAAAGAAGAAGAATGGTGGAGGACCCTACAGGGAAAAACTTCTAACCATTAGCTTTGGTCTCTATATCTGATACTGGATGCATTGAATTTTTCCACCATTTTTAGATCTACAAGGTGCATGGGATGAATTTAAATTTCCCATAAATGCTTTAAAGTGGTGTATTTAGTCATTAATGGTTGTCTCATTCAATACCAGTCCATTAAAGCGGGTCTCACAACCATTTATCATTAAACCTAGTTATTTTAAGCTCCTTAATAGCCTTTTACATCATAATCCATGATTTTACAAAATAAGATTTCCTGGAATAACATATTTTAAGTCATTTTATGGTGAAAGATGATTTTATTGAATTTTTATGGTGTCCGATTTTGTGATTTATATGTTTCATTCCATGACGCATGTATTTATTCTTCTATGTGTGTTTTCTCCTCTGTACATGGTCTTACAACTTGTCACCTAAACATTTTACATCATAACAAGAGTTTTTATGATGTGAAACCTGTATTCCTAATTTCCAAAAATATATTTTTCTTTGAATCATCTATTATGTACTCCTAGAACCTATTATGATCATCCTATGTCACAGAAATCCATGGTTTGATTGAAATATCGAATATTTTTATCCTTTTTCTATTTTCACATAAATTTTTTTATTTTCCCATATATGAAAAAAATAAACATATAGGATGGAATTAATAATTAACTTTTCAAAATCAATGTATTCATATATCAAAATTGTGGGTATGAAATGTACATATCAAATCATGCACACTTTAATTATGAATTTTTATTAAGGATGGAATGTCAACATACTTAAAAGGACATTCATATTACAATGATTTAAATTAATTTTCAATAAATTAAATTGATTAAATGTGAAATTAAGTTTTCAATATTCAAATAGTAAAATTCATCAATGCATCATTTTCAATGACTCAAGTAAAAAAGGAGTTTTACATTTCTTCTTTGGAAATAAATAATCATTTTCTTTAGTTTATTTTTAATTTTGAATTCACCTTTAATATGAATCTAAATTTAAATTTACCTCACTTTTAATTATTTTCACCCATCATAGTGGTATAATTTTTAATTGAATTAATAATATACATTAAAAACATGTCAAATACCATATGCTTTCAAAGAATATAACATATTCCCCACATAGAGACACAAACACATTTAATCATGAGGTCATCTTCATTATGATCAAATGACTTTGAGGTTTTAGGGTGGGGGCATAAATTATGAAATAAAGTTAATCTAAAAGGTAGGATTGAGTCTATAGAATAATTCATAATATAAAAAGATATGTCTAATGAGAATATCTCTGTACTGATGTCATCTACATGATCCCCTTAAAAACCTCAATGTGAGATGAGAATAAAAGTTGGCCCAATAAAATAATATCCCACTCTTTATTCATGTTTATTTTTTTTTAAATTTATGCTTATAATAAATCTAACATCCACCAATTAACTACATACGATCAAAATATTATCAGTTTGGTAATAGTGATTTCTCTATCCTCTCAATACACAACCCAATTTTTTAATTTTTAATTTTATTTTTTTTTTATTTTGAGAGAAGTGAACAATAAAATACAATGAATAATATCAAGGCCTCCTCTAGGTCATAAGAAAAACCCTATGAAAAATATCTTCAATGTTGTGCATCCTTATTCACCATGTTTAGCTTCTCCCAGAATCATATTCTATTAAATATCATGAAAAATACAATGAGTTGGGTAGGCATGGATATAATGGGCTTCTATAAGGTTTATCTCCCAATAATGTAATGCATTGATTATATAATATTAAAAAGGATTAATAAAATTTGGTTCCAAAGATAAAGAATTTAGAAAATATGACTCAATCATAATAAAAGTGATTTTGATTATTTATAGTTTAAAGAGATTCCCAAAATGTTCTAGAAGATAACATGTATGATTCTATCAGAAAATGTAATATAGAAAGAAATTGGAAATATTGGACTAAGAGAATGTCTGGAGGATGATATGAATGCCTTAGTAAACTAATCATGGTAATAAAATAAATAATTGAATAAATTATTGAAAAAATCATAAATTCAAGGTAAGATAAATCTCATAAAAATTTTATTTTGAAAATTCAATTACTATAACTAAATAAAAATTTGCTAAATCCTAATCCAAATGTCACCTTAACAAATTCTTTCCCTATTTTTTCATTTAAATTTATTGATAATGAAATTAAAAAATCAGGGATAACCAGGTATCCTAACTATTTTATGTCTCCTAAATCATTTAATTAATGAAATAATTATATTCAGGGAATTAAATTGTATGTTAAAATATCTATAAAATTAATTTTGGTAAATATAGTAGATAATTAAATAATTTAAACTGTTACTCCATTTTCATAACACTTTTTGTGAGGCCCCAAAATTAAACAGTAAATAATCATGAATTAAGTTAATAATTCACATTGAGGATCTAATCATGTTTCTATTTTTAGAGAATTATTCCATAAATATTACATTACATCTCAAAAATTTCAAATTAGACACTCCTACTCAGTATCCATTTAATTCATAAAATAAAAAACCCTTAAAAGTAAGAAACAAATCTATTCTTGATATAAATCTTGTTAAATTCTTACTTTCTCTTACCCTTCCTTATACCCTGTAAAAAACATTTCAAAAATATTGGATGAGCATAAAAAGCTCAGTAAGGGTTATAAAATAATGAAAGAAATCATTCTTCCTTTAATGCATACCAAACAAAATCTCTTTAACGTACCTCATGAAATCTTATGATTTATGAGTAACACATAGAAATCATAAATCATAAAGGTAACTTGTGGAATCCATATCAAACATACATTTTAGCTTTCACAACTACATAGGGAGTTACTTTTGTAATACCCATCACAATATATTCCCTAAATCTATTAGTAGAAACATTAAGGTAATCCTCTGTCATGTTACCCAATGCTTTAGAGTGCTATCTCAGGCTCACCCTCCCTAGGTTTATCAAAGAACCACCCATATGTGTAAATAATGCCCAATAAACAGAACATACTCATAACACATAAAATAAAAATAAAGTAAAGATAACATTTCTACATTGAAATCACAATATATCATTTTAAGATATTGAAAAAACCAATGCTTTATCAAACCATTTAAAAAAATTAAAACAATTAATGATGATATTTTTGAATCAAAGTGTCCCATACCACATTAATGCTATTAAATGAATAAAAATTTTAAAACATTAATTTCCATATAAATAATTTCATAAAATCATTTGGAGAAAATGGTCATTAATGAGTAATATTTAGAAGAATAAATCTTTAAAACATTTATAAGAATGTTTTTGTAAATGAGCCTCTTACCATGTGAGAAAATACTTGAATAAGAATAATTATGAAATAAAATTAAAAAAAGCTTATAATGCTATGAGACTAAGTATATTCATGATAAAATATGTCAAAAAGATTTATATAGACAATATTAATGTTAATTGGGGTATAACAACAAATAAGTCTCAATGGAATGTAAATTGAGATAAATTCCCTTATAGAGATCGTATCATTTGATTAAGGACGGATCAATGACATAATTATATGTGAAAAATAAGAATACACTAAATATAAGTTTATATTAAGTGTAAAAAAATCAAAGTTTATTCAAAAATATTCATTGCATGACATAATCAATTAGTTGATGTTTAACTCAAAGAATTGGAATATTGTTAAGAAGATCTTTATATCCTAAAAATATCGCTTCAAAATTCAGAAAATGAGTTGATGAGAGGGAAAATGGTCTCTCAACACATGGACATAAAATGTAACAAAATAATAATATAAAAACACATATCCCAACAAAATATAATCTAAATTTAAAAGACATAACATTAAATAAGTCTTTAACTAAAAGAAAAGGGTGTAAAGTTCCCTTTCAAAGAGCGTACAAATGACCATTGAATTTATCAATTAGAAGATTATGTATATAAATTGTATATCAACCCAAATGGGAGTGAAAATTAAAACATAAATAAAAAATAGTAATTCCACACATATTTATAGCATGAAATAATTAAGAATTAGAATATTATCCCAAATAATGTAAATTGGGTTAAAAAGTTCCCTTACTAATTTGGTAACTTACGAAACAGACACCCCATGAAAGAAGGATCATAAAATAAAGATGTAAATACCCATATATTTAACGTATAATAAAAAACATAATACAATCATAGTCAGTAAATACACTACACAATAGTAAATAGTGTCAAATATATAAGGAATCTCATGGGACTAAAATGTGAAATGAAAACCACTAACCTCAAGTCTGATTTGTCTAGTATGTTCCTTGTTCTTCCTAAATAATAAACATATGTTAATTTAAAAATTAATAAGAAAATTTTTAATGTTTATTATTCCTTTAATATAACTTATTAGCTTTCTATAACAATTATTTAATTATTTGAGTTTATATCGGACATTTTGTCAATGTTCAGAATGTGAGTCAAAAATGAACTTGTTATAATTACAAATTGTCCATGTGGTCAAAATTCCACTCTCTACAGAATGATATTCATGATTAAGATATCCTTTATATATATCATATATATATATTATATATGTATTTATAATATTCCATATCATTTCTATATATGAAAATGAAATGCACCCTTCAGGGAGATGGTAAGCCATACGTACGCTTTTACGCTACTTTCATTTAAATTTTTTCATCTTTAGAGGAATGAAAACCAAAAGATACATAGGTATATTATTATAAAATTATAATATAATATTTTATATATGTTACATTTGTTCATTAAAACAATTCTTTATACGTTCCATGTATTGTATGAACCAGTCATATCACTTTGAGGGGGTCGTAGTTCACACTTCTTTAAATGAAATTATCGTATTTACCCAGTATAGAAACCATAAAGTTATTATTTTAATAAAAAATACCAAATCATAGAGAAAATATAAATATATTATATATCAAATGTTAAAAAATATCCATCATAATGGCCACCATAAGAAGCGGTAGAAAAAAAATTGAACGGTCATTGTTTCGTGAGGCATTAGTTCGCCGTCCACAGAAACTGTACGTTATAAATACATTAGATAGAGGTGTGTGAAAGTCTATTTTGAATCATTATTTTTAAAAACTAACTAGTATATTTAGGATACTGGTTTTGATATGTAAATAATGAATATGAAGGGAATAGTGAGTGTAGAAGGAGAATAAATGAAAAGAACTTGAGAGAATACATTACCATTAAATCGGACAACTCCCTTTGGTTTGAATGAAAAGGATTTCTTGAATTGAAATATTCTTAAGGGAAGGCTTCTAGAGGGAATATTGGGATGTTGGGAGACTATTTGGAAATATGTTTGACAAACCATGGGGCTTGAGAGGTGTGTTTAATGGGTTATAGTTGATGGCCTTTTATAAGGGGGGGATGGGCTCTTTAAGAATGTTTGAAAATATTATTTTACTACAAATGAATTTCAATTTCCAAAGGAACAAAAGTCATCAAATTTGAAGATAAGAAGATAAAATTAGAAATAATTTCAACCAATATGTTTTAGACTAGTTTTGGTTTCATTTTTAACCTTATCATTTAGGTTTAACCCTTAGTTAACTAATTTAACCTATACGATAACTTCTTGTGTATTCATACTACATAGTTATTATACTTACTATTAAATGTAAAGAAACCCAAAATGGATCATTAATGACATTTTTAACATAATATATGTAATTTTACCGAATATTTTATTATTAGGACTATAATATCATTTACTAAAATATTTATTGATTCAACAACTCATTTATGCCAATTTTTATACTATTCGTATCATGGGATTTTACAAAAATACAAACCAAATTTATTATTTCTAAAAACTATCACTAATTCAATTATAATAAGTACTAAACATCTATAAAATTTTTGGGTGGCATAAAAGTTTAAAAATAAATTTATTTTAATATTTATAATCTCATTTATTTAAAACTTTCATTAATGAGGTTATTATTACATCATTATTTTGTCATAAATAAATTTATTTATTTGATGTATAAATATTATAAATAAAATAACATGATGTGGGAAATATTTTATGATTTCTAATAAATATTTATAGTCAAATATATCAATTATATAAACACACATTAATTTTTTTAGCAAAACAATACATGTTTATGATATTTTTTTAACATTAAATAAAAAGTTATTAATGTCATTATCTTAACCAAGTGGATTTCTAAGGCCAGAAGTATCACCCAAGGACTGAATGGATCATACATAACTCACCCAATATTGTTAGTACAACTATTAATATAATTCTATACGATTATAATATTATTATTACCTTGAATTACCCTATTTACCTTTAACCATAGTAAAAAAAACCAAAAGTTACTATTCACCAAAAATTATTTTCATCCTATTGAACCACATTTTTTTTAATAAATAAAACCATATATATATTAATTTTGAAATTAAATTCACATAATCAGTAAAATTTCATTTAAATGAAATGGTTGGTGTTTTAACTACTACATAGTGTTTTTCTCTATCCATCAAAATTTGAATGTTTTCAAAAAATACCAAATATTCACCAAAATATAATTATGAAATTAATGATTCAAAAATAATTTCTATTTTCCCATATTCAAAACATATATGTTTCATTAATTAATCTAAAAATAATTTATTCCTTCAAAAATAGAAAGCGTGTTTTAAAGATGTAAAAACTACAAAAATATTGACTTGTGTTTATGTCCAATTTCAAAGTAAGATTAAATCTAATGACGAAAATCAGATTAAGTGGTAAAAATATAATCTAATTACAATTTAATACCAATTTAAAAGATAATCTATCAATATAAATAAATCAAATGAAAAAACAGTTTTGAATTAAAATGCAGTACTTTTCACTATTCATTAAAAAACGAACTTTATCAGAAAAATATAAAAAATTTACCCAAAGTAAATATTGATATATAAATTCTAAATAAGAAGTTTATTTTGTCAAATTAATCTTATAAATGTAGAAAAAACAATATTTAAAAGGGGTTCCCCATTAAAATGCAGTAAAAATATCTTTTAAAAATATAAAAGTATTTATGCTTAAAATTAGATTTATTTAAAATTTAAGCCTCTAAATTTTATTGGATAAATATAAAAACATTTAGCAAACTTGTTTAATGATAATGTGGTTAGTTCTATTCATTCCATACAATAAAACTATTAGGCATTAACTAAAATTTAAAATAATATTATATTATTATTTTTCAGTATGACTCAGCCTTTTGTGAAATATGAGATTTCAGAGAAACCCATTGTTGTGTGTCAGGTAGACCATATAACATAGAATCCCCTATAAAGTAAAATAAATATTTAATTCAAAAATATTAATAAATTTGAAAATTTCATATATTTATTTACCTTGGATGTTACATCCTTCCCCCCTTTGGGAAATTGTGTCCTCGAAATTTTATAATTGGGGTTGGAAACTTCATTGAATGTCCCAAATTAGAAAAATATTAATTAAAACTATCACATTAAATGAAATAAATATAAGTAAAAAGCTCACCTAAGATAACTCATATTAGTATTCCATGTAGGAAAACGTCAATATGGAAGTGAAACTAAGTGTCATTTTCTGATATAGTGTGATAGAAAACTTGATCAGGAGAAAGTTAAAACCCATAATACCATAAAATTGTGATAGGATAAATGGTCTTTGATTCCTTAGATAGAAAAGTAAAAGGACAATGTTTTTTGTTTTATGTTTGTTTTCATAAATTTGAGGAATTATATTTCTACTTAGAAAAAAAATAAGGAAATATACTTACCTTTCATGTAGAGTTTCATACTTTGATAAATTTCTACCATAAACACATATTTTCTAAAAACGATGAGTATTCAAGATGGATAGGTCCGACATTATGCACTATAATCAACTTCTAGAGAATAAAATAATCCAAAGAAGATGAACTATATATTTCCCATGTCTTTAGACATTAACCAATACCAAAATGGTTAAAATGAGATCAAATATTCCCTAAAAAATATAATCCTTTTTAAAAAGTAGTACTACTATTTTTCCCCAAAATTAAAAAAACAATACCAAAAGCTAATCGAAGACTATTCAACACACAATTTTCAATAAAATAATTCAAAATTATCAAACTAATATTGAAACTCAATATTCAGAAGGATTTGATCACATAGCCTTCTATAGTAAATCTTACCATTTATCTACCAATAACATCCAATACTCTTAATGTGTCATACTGAAGTTTAATTACCTTAATCACATATTCTCAAAGGTAGGTCAATCATTTCCATAAATAACCCAAATTTTTACATGTCTATAACAAAAACATATATTCTTCCAAAATAAAATTTCAACCGTTACTCCACAAATGAGATCACATAGTATTCTATTTTCCTTAAGAATATAGTGTTCCCAAAATAGAGAATGTCTTCCAAAATAACCTTTATCACTTAATCACCAAAGCATTTCTCTATCATAAGGATATATGTTTGATAAAATATAATTTACATAAAGCAACTTATTATGGATCCATAAAATAATTTAACCAAAAAAAGAATAACTCATACTAAACATGGACATATTGTAGTCCGGTGGTTGGAAATAAATCCCAGTCGTACTTTGGTTATGGGTTTGATTCTCGTAGCTTTGTCTGATGCGATAGGTTGTCACATAGTCTGTGTGTTGTCATTTTTATAAAACTAAAAAATAAACCTAACTTGAATTAACCTCAACGATTGACTTATACCTCTCATTTTCATCCCAACTAATAATGACCTCAATATATTTATTTATGAATTATTAAATGTATTTACATTTTATTACCTCTATAAAAATACAAAATTCCCCAAAAAAACATCATACCTTGATCTTGGTGTCCACATTGTTTCATTGTCATGTTGTTTACATAGATAGATGGTATACGCATTACAAAAATGATTTTTAGATTGTCCAAAATCATTTGATTCATTTATCCAAATACACATCGTACAACATTAGTCATGTGTGTGATCACAGAAAGAGTTTTTGGAAAATAATCATGCATTACCTATAAATTCAAAACATCTGATAAATTATTTTTTATAAAATAGTTAGACAAAGATTGAGTTTAATCATTCAATCAGTGCTCCTTTTAATATACTATAAGTATGTGTTGAAAGACTATAATTTTAAAGAAAATATAAATAGTTTGTGTATGGTTATCCATTTTCATCACCTTTTTCAAAATCATAATATGCTTCAAAATCTTGTGATAAGGTAAAATATTTGAAAATTTCTATATAATATTTACCATTCTTGAAAATACGTGAATATTGAGAAAATATGTTTTGATTAAACACAACCCATGATCCATGATGGTATCGAGGTATAGTGGAGGTATTTCATATCTCAAAAAAAGCTGGAAGGTGAGTTTTATGTTATAAAATGTTTCAGAATCATCAGGACGTGAATTTACAATAATTAATGCAAGAAAGTCACCTGGAAGATCTAAGAATTTCTTTTCATATCCTCTTCCTTCCTTCTATAATAGAATTTCCTTGATCTGAAAAAGTTGCAGAATAAGGATTTAAATAAAATAGAAGACACATGGACTAACCATGTGTCTAATAAAAAATCTCAATCCCAAAAGTTATCTAAATCAACATTTGATACCAACTATAAGGCCCCAACATTAATCATTAAATAATCATGAATTAAGTTAAAAATTCTCATTATTGATCCTTTCTGGTTTAGTGTTTTACAAAATTATGCCATAACTATTACATTGAATCTCGAAAACTACATTTTATAAACTCTTACATAGTATTAATTGGATTCATAAAATAAAAAACTATTAAAATAAAACAATAATTCTTTTCTTGATATAAATATTCTTGAATTCTTCCTTTCTCTTACCCTTCCTCAATCCATGTGAAAAACATTTCTAAAAAATGGGATGAGAAAAAAATCTCATTAACGGTTATAAAAAAATTAAAAAAATCATTATTCCTTCAACACATACAAAACATAATCTCTTAAACACACCTCATGAAATATTAATATCTCTGACGAATGCATAGAAATCATAAATTATAAAGGTAACAAGTGGTATCCATATCAAACATACATTGTATCTTTCACAACTATGTAGGGAGTAACACTTGGAATAACCATCATAGTATATTCCCTAAATATTATAGGAGAAACATTAATGTTTACCTCCATCACGAAACCCAATGCATTGAAGAGCTATCTGGGGCTCACCCGCACTAGGTTCATCACAGAACCACCCGTATATGTAAACAATGCCTAATAACCATAAAATACTCATGAAACATAAATCAGGCATAAAGGAAAGATAAAATTTCCTCATTTCAATCACAATATATAATTTCAATATATTGGAATAATCAATGCTTTTTCAAACCATTTTCAAAACCATTTAAAACAATTAATAAAGAAATATTTGAGTCCAAGTGTCCTATAACACATTGAAGATTTTATAGGAATTATCATTTTAAAACATTAATGTCCATATAAATAAATCCTTAAAACCATTTTGAAATCATGGTTATTGATTGGAAATATTTAGAGGAATAAATCATTAAAACATTTAAAACAATGTATTAGTTAAATGTCTCTAACCACTTGAGAAAATACTTGAATAAGAATACTTAAAGAATAAAATTATACAAAGATGATAAAATCATGTGAATAAGGAGATTGATGATATAATATGTTAAATGGAAGTACATACACCATATAAAAGTGATGTGGTGTATAAAAACAAAAAAGTCTCAATGGAATGTAAATTAAGACAATGTCACTTACAAAGATCGTATCCTTCGATTAAAGATAAATCAATGACATAATTATGTGTGAAAAATGAAAATACACCCAATATAAGTTAATATTAAGGGTAAAACAATTAGAGGTCATAAAAAATATTCCTAGCAATACATAATCAAGATGTATAAGTTTAACCCAATAATTGAAAATTAGTTAAGAAGTTGTCTTATAGGAATTCGACAACATAACAACGTCATTTTAAAATTCAGAAATTTAGTTGATGAGAATGAAAAGGGTCTCTCATCACATGGAAATAAAATGTACAGAAATAAGGTTATAGAAGAACATATCCCAACATAAGAAAATGGAAATTTAAAATACATAACCTAAAAGAAGTCTTTAACTCAAAGAGAAGGGTCTAATGTTCCCGTACAAAGATCGTATAGATGACATTAGAATTTATCAATGGGAATATTATGTGTATAAACAGTATATCCACACAAAGTGGAGTGGAAATAAATACATAAATAAATAAATAGTGATTCCACATATAATCATATAATTACATAATTAATAATTAGAAGATTAACACAAATAATTGAAATTGGGTTAAAAAGTTCACTAACAGATTTGGTAGCATATGATACATACACCCTATGAAAGAAGGATCATAAAATGAGGACGTAAATACACATAAAATAAATAATATTACAAAAAATAATACAATCTGGTGTAGAACATACACCACAAAAAATTAAATAGTGGAAAATGTATACCAAATCTCATGGGAATAAAAAGTGAGATGAAAACCCCTTAGCTCAAGTCTGATTTATCGTGTAGGTTGCTTGTTCTTAATGAATAATAAACATACGTTAATTCACACTAGCCTAAGAACATTTTTAATGTTTATTAATCCATTTATATCACTTATTAACTTACTATAACAATTAGTTTACTATTTCTGTGAATATCAGACATTTTGTTGATTTTTGAAATTTGAGTAAAAAATGAACTTGTTATAATTACAAATTGTCTATGCAGTCAAAAGTACATTATCTCTAGAATGATATTAATGATATATATATATATATATATCATATATATCTATTATATCGCTATTTATAATATTCCATATCATTTGGATATATGAATATGAAATGCACCGTTCATGGAGATAATAAGTCACATGGACACATGAACGCTACTTTCATTTCATTTTTTTTCATTTTTAAAGTTATGAAACCCAAATGATACATTGGTATATTATTAGTAAATTATTATATCATATTATATATTCAAAGACCTGGAAATTCTGTGGAATGTTTTTTTAAATACATTGTAATTTTACGAGTCCACAGTTTCTGATGACGCTTGATTCTGAGGCCCGGTGTGCCCATAATCAATTTCTGAAGTTTTTTTCATGTACCTTCAGTAAACATATGTGCAGGATTTTATATCATTTCAACCGATGCTCGGAATTGAAATCCAAGGGCACCGTTGAACTCAAAGAACCAATATTCTTTTAAGGAGACTTTTACCGCAGTTGCGTTTCAACGTGAATGGATGTTAATTATTGGGGTTTCCAAATAAAAATTAAATAAAAATGTGTGTGACATACTTTTATTTTAAAGGTAGTTAAAACATTAAAAGGGAGGTTGGAGGTAGAACCCACAACACCCTAACCACCCTTGAGAGGATGTTTTAGGGTGGGGCCCACCCGAACCCTTTAACTCCACTATGCCCCCTTGAGCTCTCCATTAATAGGGGAAACTCATGGAATTACTCTTAATAGTGGAAAAACAAATTAATTAATTACTTAATAAATTAATTTGAGTGTTTTGAATTCTTTTGAATTCATTACACCAACATTAAAATAAGAGATCTTATTCTTTTATTTTGGGTTAGCATAATCCATAGAGAGCATTGTAGAACTCTTGGAAGAACATCATCCTCTCAATGAAGAACACTCCTCATCTCCGAATAACGACGATACCATCTTTGATCATCATCCAATCCACAAGATAAGGTGCTTCCCATGAGGAATGTTAATGACGCTTCGCCCTCAGACTTTTCTCGACGTCAACGAATTGACGTCTTACCTCTTTCCTTGACTTCCACAACATACTATGAATCGAGGTAGGGGAAATTGGATTATTTTTACATATGAGTTATTCTATCCATTCCTCATCGTGTGTTGTGATCTTAATGCCGAATGTTAACAACATAACGAGGAGGTCTCGAACGACACAAACATGGTCCGACCCCCACCCCGCCCTCCCTTGTTGTTGTACTCATTGTGTTGACGAAGGAGGCTGATCATGGAAGAGGAAAGCAGCGCAAGGGCCTCCGTCGCACCACGCATCGGAAAAGGTGTGGCCAAGCAGGCCGCAGTGAAGCCAGGGTGGGGTGCAGTCGCACCGCACCGGAAAAAGGGTCCCGGCCTAGGAAGGCTGTGACCAGGACATGCGGCGGCGGAGGGTGTGATGCCGTCATGCCACACCAGTGATGGGGAGTGGCTGGCCTGAGCGGCCAATCGGGAGGTGCGGGACCCCATCGGGTCCCACATGGGTTGGACCGGTGCCACCAGGTGGCTGTTTGGTTCTACCCAAATGGCTTAGCCGTTCGGGTCCCAGGGGGGCACGCACCTCCCCCCTAGCACGGCCAGGCCAGGCCGCCCACGGCTGGGCCGCCACGCGCCGGGCCAGCCGTCGGGTTGTGTCATCTCATTGGGACGGGCCATCCCCTCGTCTCAGGATGTTTCCTCAAACCAGGTCGGACTCGTGATCTGGGTCAGACCCTGGTTCAGACTGGGTCAGGCCAGGTCAGTCCGACTGGGTCGGACCAGACCCGGACCCGCTATGGCGGTTTACACCTTTTAGCCCACATCTAGGGCTACATGTGTTTGATTGATGTACCGCCTGTGATGATGGAATTCATGGAGCGAGAAGAGTTTTTTGGAATACTCCACTTGAGGTTTGGATGCAGTTTTGGTATGGCCAGATTGGTTTGAGCCTAAAAACCAAATGGGCCTCTGAAACTGAAATGCCAATAACTCTCTGACCGTGTGTCCGATTAAAACGTCGTCTGTCTCGTTGTGTTCATTATGATGATATGGAACTACAGGATACATCAAATCAAGACTTAGTGGTATTTGATGTATCGACACTTGGATCGAGGTGTAGACCCTCCCAGAATCGAGTGTGTTGTGTGCGGGAACCCTAGGGCTAGCTGCGACTGAGATGACATGATCCTCCATTGGATCGACAGTGGCGATACTGTACCAGGATCCTCCATGGGTTCGATAGCGATGAATACTATACCATAATCCTCTGTGGGTTCGACAGAGATGACTAATGTACCAGGACCCTCCGTGGGTCCGAGAGTTCTGACTTCTGTTCTCTGTGCGTCCGATAGAATAGCTAGTCCAGTATCTTGTGTGGGTCCGACAGTTTTGCTGGACCTGTGTCCTGTGTGGGTCTGACAGCTTAGTTGAATCAATGACTACATCTGATCATCTCTATCACTCTACGAAAGATGTATACATGTGTGAGATGAGTCACGTCTTTCAACCATTATCATCGTGGTGATTGAATTTAAGTCCTTTGTGAAATGGGTTGTGCTTGGGCTCAATTGTTGGAGTCGGATTGTGATTGATAACTTAGATATATTTATGAGAATATACCTAAGTATGGGTGGTTGATACTTCGTGGTAGTATCTTTCTACTTTGGTTTATACTTTGCAGATATTGGGAGACCTTCGGGGGTATCGGGGTCCCCTAATGAGTATTGTTATACTCACCCTTGCACGCGCTTCGCCCGCACCTTGTTGTGATCTGTGCAGACATTGGACAGTAGTGATCGAGGCTGAGGGTGAAGGATGGGAGGCTACATGGAGCTGGAAAAAACGGGACAAACCTCAGGGACGAGTTGTTCGTGTTTTGTACTTACCCTTCAGGTAGGTTTCCCCGGTGGACGATCCAGGAGATATTTTCCCTTTTTACTTGTACTTGTACTTGTCGTTCAGTTGGGTTTTTATACTAGCCAACTTACATTCAGCACACTTTACTTTTCTATATTGTTACTTGTTACTTCTATTGCTTGTGTTCAGATTGTGTGTGTTACTGTTTTAAAGGAAATGCCTACCCTTTTTGCTGGGGATTCTCCTTTGGTGCTAGTTGCCAGCCCCTAGCCTATGGAAGGATGGCTTGGGGTAGTCACAACATGGGACCCAAGGACGGGCCGTGACAAGTTGGTATAAGAGGATTCAGTTCTACCACAGAACTTGGACTCTAGTTCTTTTAATAGTAATAGTGTGAAGTGTTTTGGCTGTGGTTATTAGTTTAGGGAAACCAGTGTTAGTGCGGTGACCGACGTATCCATACACTAGGATTCTGACTTCTGATCTCCGACTCAGTGCATGAAAAAACTGATTTCATGTGGGTTTACTTTGAAAAAGTTATCTTCATGATTACTCTATGTCAGCTCAACAGGTATACTGTTTTAACCGTGGCGCACATGTTTTTTTTCAGGATGGCCCCATGAAGGTAGCTAGCTAGGGTTCCGAGTTACATACGAGATGGTAGCCCACAGAGCAAAGAGGCCCCGGTGCAGGGCCCCATCACAGCGGAGATACCAACGGTACCACTACCCACTGGTCCACCGATACCACCATCTCCAGCTGCAGAAAGTGCACGCCGTCTGAGTGCATTGCACGAGTTCAAAAGATAGTGTCCCCCAGGTTCTTGGGAGAAACGGACCCATAGGCAGCTGAGGATTGGCTGGAAGCTGTCTTGAGAGTTTTCAGATTGGTAGGGACACCAGCCTACCTCATGAAGATCCTTGTCGCGAGTCTACTACATGAAACAATAGGCAGATGGTGGAGCCTGATACTCTAGGTGCATGAACAGGCATCATTACTCTGGACAGACTTCAAGAGTCTCTTCCACTCAGAGTTTGTTCCGGCCACCCTTTTTACAGTGCAGATTCAGGAGTTACTTCATCTGCAGGAGGGCATCATGAAAGTAGCTCAGTACTCATCGAGGTTCACCGATATCTCGCGCTACTCCACTGATATGGTACAAGACCCATTCTTCAAGGAATGAACCTTTGAGCAGGGACTCAGGCATGAGATAAGGGCTTTGATGATCTCCCTCAGCATCCCTACATAGGCAGGGGTCCTGGAGCGATCCCTTCTAGTCGAGAGTTTTTTTTGCTGAGCAAACACCATCTGCGAGACCCACCACAGTGCGACACATAGCATAGTCTTCTGTAGCTGGTAGTAGAAAGATGTCGCAGAGGTCCAAGAGGACTAGACCATCAGGTTGGAGACCCCAGGATACATGTTCGGTTGTGTGTGGCACATGATACAGAGCCATCTATAAAAGGAGTAGGTAGTGATATGCATGCGGTGGGCAGGGCCACATGGCTTTTAAATACCCTACCCACCATGAACATGAGAAGCAGATAGTAGAGGGACCTCCCAGGTAGAGGTAGAGGTTCAATCATGGTGGTCCTCCGGGAGCATGCAGATGTGGTAGAGGAGTTGGTCGAGCAACGGGTGGTGGACAACGTTTCGAGGCTCTACCACCACCACCACTAGGAGGTCCACCCCGACAACATGGAGCTAGCGAATAGAGGCGGGTTTAGCTCTGGGCAGTTGAGGCCTACGACCATGGTGCACCCCAAAATATTCGAGGTACTATCTATGTCTACACCACTCTTTCTGCAGTACTTATAGACACATGTTCGGGTCATTCTTTTATTGCCGCTTCCCTTGTTCGGAGCTCAGAGATTCCAACGGAGCCATTGTCTCAATCCTTACGGCTAGAGACTCCTATGAGAGCAGACTCGATGATTATGCACTAGAGCCAGAAGTGTGAGATTACTCTAGGAGTGAGAGGTTCGGCAGGGATCTCCTTGTAGTGGCGTCGAGGCCTTACGACATCATCTTGGGTATGGACTGGTTATCCACAGTTCATGCTCAGATTGATTGTATTTGGGGAAAAGTGTAGTGTATCTGCACATATGGAACCAGTTTCACCTTCCCCGGTGAGAAGGGAGCCTTTTCAGCACAGGATGGACTTACATAGAGGACTAGGCAGCTGATCACACATCGGTTGTCTAGTCTCATCCTCAGAGCGGTTGATGTGTGGAGTTCGAGTTTTCCTATTGTGGTGGATCAGTACGTGGATGTTTTCCCAGACGATGTTCATGGACTACCTCCTCACAGAGAGGTTGACTTCAACATTGAAATTTACCCCGGAACGACACCAATATCTACTCTAGTATATCAGATGGCTCCTGCCGAGCTTCGTGAGCTGCGGGTATAGCTGCAGGACTTGCAGGGGAAGAGATTTATCTGTCCCAGTGTTTCACCCTGGGCATCCCCAATTTTGTTATCCAAGAAGGAGGATGGGAGCTTGATACTATGCGTTGACTACCGTCACCTAAATCAGGTGACCGTTAAGAACAAGTACCCACTTCTGAGGATTAACAATCTCTTTGATCAGCTCAAGGGAGCACGATGGTTCTCGAAGATAGACCATAGGTCAGGAAATCACCAGCTCAAAGTTCCAGAGAAGGATGTGCAGAAGACGGCCTGAAGGTGTCGGTATGGACACTATGAGTTCTTGGAAATTCCCTTTGGCATAACCAACACTCCAGCAGTGTTCATGAGTCTCATGAACCGGATTTTACAGCCTTACCTCGATCTTTTTGTCGTAGTACTCATTAACGACATACTGATCTACTCAACTACTTAGAAGGAGCACACCTACCATTTGTGGGTAGTACTGGACACACTCTGAGAGCACCGGATTTATGGTATGATCTCGAAGTGCCAGTTTTGGATTCGAGAGGTTCAATTCTTGGGACACATCATCTCAGAGGTTGGAGTTTCATTGTATGCAGTGAAGATTGAGGTAGTGCTTGATTGGGAGCCACCCGAGATTGTGATGGAGGAATGAAGTTTTCTAGGACTAGCTGGGTACTATCGGAGATTTGTGATAAACTTCTCCAGAGTTACAGCGCTGCTTTCAGCTTTGAAAAAGAAGGGGCAACCCTTCGTGTGGTCAGAGAGATGCCAGCAGAGCTTTCAGCAGCTGAGGCAGAGGTTGACTAGTGCGTCGATCTTGAGGCTTCCAGAGGAGGGCATAGGGTATGTAGTATACTGTGATGCATTAGGGACTTGACTCGGGTGTTTCCTGATGTAGGAGTGAGTAGTGATCGCGTATGGATCTCGGCAGTTGAGACAACATGAGCATAACAAAGCTACCCATGACTTGGAATTAGCAGTAGTGGTCTTCGCCTTGATGATGTGGTGGAATTATCTGATAGGAGAGCGTTTTACAATCTATTATGAACACCAATGTCTCATGTACATCTTCTCACAGAAAGACCTGTCCCTGAGACAATGGAAATGGCTTGAGTCCCTCCAGGACTATGACTTTGAGAAAGTCTATACTTCTGGGAAGGGGAACATTGTAGCAGATGATCTCAGCATGAGATCAGGCATTCAACTGCTTGGAGAGGTGACAAAGCAGCTATCTGCGTTGCAGATATCCTTTGTGGATAGAGATTGAGTTGCCTTTATATAGTCTCTCACGGTCACTCCTCCACTTCTTCTGCGTGTTAGGGAGGCACAACGTGAGGACTTTGACTGTGAGACGTGTCATGCTCAGATATCCTCAGGGTAGGAACCTGATGGATTTTTTGAAGGTGGGGAGAACATTATGCTCTTCATAGGATGGCCCATGGTACAAATTTAACTTCAGGAGGAAGTGTTGAGGGAGTTCCACACTTCCCCTCTGGCGGTACATCCAGGAGTAGTGAAGATGTATCAGGACCTCTGATGACTGCACTGGTGGCCAAGTATAAAGAAGGTAGTAACAATGTTTGTCTCACGATGCCTCACTTGTCAGTAAGGGAAGGCGGAGCACTAGGTTCTAGCAGGATTAGTTCATCCCTTAGAGGTCCCAGAGTGGAAGTTGTATGGGATATCCATGGATTTTGTGATGGGACTTCCACGTACATATAGAGGACACGACTATATCTTGGTGATTGTCGGCCGACTCACCAGTCGGCCCACATCCTACCGAACAGAGAGTAGGGATTAGTGGAGATCATGATATGCCTCTACATACAAGAGATCGTATGGCTTCATGGTGTTCCATCGACGATTGTCTCCGATTGAGATGCTCGTTTCACTTCCTAGCTATGGAAGGGGTTGCAGGAGGCTTTTAGGATGCATCTTCACTTGAGCATCACCTTCCATCCTTAGAAGGATGGCCAGACTGAGTGAACCATTATGACTCTCGAGGACATGCTCTATGCATGTGTCCTCGATTTCAGATGCAGCTGGGAAGATCACTTACCCTTGGTAGAGTTTGCGTATAACAACATATACCACTCCACCATCTGGATGGAACCTTACAAGGCACTTTATGGCCGACCTTACAGATCACCTCTGTGCTAGACTGACCCAGGGGAGTTAGCACTTGTAAGATCAGATATAATACAGGCTACGACGGAGAATGTACAGATCATCCAGGAGAAGATGCAGACTGCATAGAAGAGGAAGAAGTCATATGTTGATAGGAGATGGGACCACTGGAGTTCGAGGATAGCAACCACATATTTCTATGAGCTCATGTAGACAAGGTCTATGGAGATTTGGACAAGGCTTCAAGTTATCTCCATGATTCATCGGACCTTTTTAGGTCCTCAGTAGGGTAGGAGAGGTGGCCTACCACCTGGATCTTCCACCGTAGTTGCACCGGGTGCATGAAGTCTTCCACGTATCTCAGTTGAGAAGATACATGCATAACTCGTCCCACATCATCGACCACGGGGAGCAGGACATCGATGATGTGGTGACTTTCACAAAGGTTCCAATGGATATTGAGGATCGATAGGAGTGGGTACAGCGTGGATGATTGATTCCTCTAGTGCACGTTCACTGGCAGCACGAGAACCTCTAGGACAGCACATGAGATCGGGAGTCTCAGATGCATGCTCAGTACCCCTATTTGTTCCCTTAGTGTGTGTTGTAGCTTTCGGGGACATAAATCCATGAGGTGTGGAGAATGTAAAAACCGATAAATTCCTTTGATTTTTTTTAAATACATGGGAATTTTACGAGTCTGCAGTTTTTGATGGCGCTTGATTCTGAGGCCCGGTGTGCCCGGAATCAATTTCTGAAGTTTTGTTTGGGTATGTTTAGTAAGCATACGTGAGAGATTTTATATCATTTGAAATGTTACTTGGAATTGATATCCGAGGGCACCGTTGACTCTCAGCACCGATATTTTCTGAAGGGGACTTTTACCACAGTTGCGTTTCAACGTTAATTGATGTTAATTATTGGGGTTTCCAAATAAATATTAAATAAAAGTTTGTGTGACATATTTTTATTTGAAAGGGAGTTAAAACCTCCAAAGGGAGGTTGGAGGTGGGACCCACTACACCCTAACTAACCTTGGGAGGATGGTTTAGGGTGGGACCCACCTGAACCCTTTAACTCCTAAAAACCCCCCTGAGCTCCCCATTAACAGGATAAAATCATGGACATCCTCTTAATGGTGCCACCACAAATTAATTGACGACTTAATTAATTAATTTGAGTGTTTTGAATCCTTGTGAATTCATTAAGCCAACATTAAAATAAGAGATCTTATTCTATTATTTAGGGTTGGCATAATCCTTGGAGTGCTTTGTAGATGTCTTGGAAGAACATCATCCACTCGACGAAGAACACTCATCATCTCTGAAGAACGATGATACCGTCTTCGATCATCGTCCAAGCCACAAGAGAAGGAGACGCCTGTGAGGAAGGTCGACGACGATTCATCCTTGGACGTTTCCCGACGTCAACGAAACGACTTGTGACCTCTTTCCACAACTTCAAAAACTTACTTTGAATTGATGTAGGGAAAATTCGATTATTTTTATGTATCAGTTATACTCTCCTTTCCTCATTGCATGTTGTTCTCTTTATGCCAAATGTTAACAACTTAACGAGGAGGGCTCAGACCGAACGAACACGTTCTGAACATCCCCCTCCATTGTTGTTATACTAATTGTGTTGACGACAGAGGTGGATCATGTAAGAGGCTGGTGGTGCAAGGGCCGCGAACACGCCACAAAAAAGAAAATCCGCGACCAAGCGGGCCACAGACAAGCTGGAAGGGCACGCTGCTGTCGCACTACGCTGGAAAAAGGGTCACGGCTAGGGCGGGGCATGGCGGAGGAAGCATGACACCATCGCACTATGCTGATGATGTAGAGATGAGGCTAGGCCAGGCCACTGAGGAGGGTGCGGTGTCGTCGCACCTTGCCGGGGATGGGGAGCGGCTGGCCCGAGAGGCTTTCCGGGAGGTGCAGGACCCCGTCGGGTCCCACGTGGGATGGACCGGCACCACCGAGCACAGGTTTCTTTCTCCCCGATTGTCTTATCCATTCGGGTGCCAGGGGGCGCGCGCCGCACCCCCCCGCCCCCCCCCCCCCCCCCGGCGTGACCAAGCCGGGCCGCCACGTGCCGGGCCGCCCTCGGTCTGGCCACCACGGGTCAGGCCACCACAGGCCGGGCTGCCCTCGAGCTGGGCTGCCATCGGCCGGGCCACCCTCGGCTGCGCCACCCTCAGCCGGGCTGCTTGGGGCCGGGCCTTCCCTTGGTTGGGCCACCCTTGGACCGGGTTGCCCATCAGGTCAGGCCATCTCTTCGGGCCGAGTCGTCCCCTCAGCTCGGGATGTTTCCTTAGACAGGTTCGGACCTGCGATCCGATTCAAACTGGGTCGGCCTAGGTCAGTCTGACTGGGTAGGACTGGACCCGGACCCGCTATGGCTGTTTACACCTTTTAGCCCGTATCTATGGTTAAAATTGTCTGATTGATGCACCGCCAATGAATATGGAATTCTTGGAGAGAGACGATTCTTATGGAATACTCCACTTGAGGTTTGGACGTAGTTGGGGTACGACCGGGTCGGTTTGAGCATAAAAACCAACCAGGCCCCTGGAAAGGATATTCCAATAACTCTCAGACCGGTCGTCCGATTGACGTGTCATCAATCGCATTGGGTTCGTTATGATGAGAAGGAACTACGGGATACATCAACTCACAAAATCATGGTAGTATATGTATCAACTTTTAGATCGAGGAGTGGACCCTCCCGGAATCAAGTGAGCTTTGTGCGGGAATCCTAGGGATGGCTGCGACTGAGATGACAAAATCCTTCGTGTGTTCAACAACGACAATATTGTACCAGGATACTTCGTGAGATTGACAGTGATGACTAATGTATGAGAATAATCTTTGGGTTAGACAGAGATGACTATTGGACTGAGATCCATTGTGGATCCTACAGTTCTGACTTCTTTTCCTGTATCCTATGCAGGTCCAACAGAATAGCTGGTCATGTATCCTGTGTGGGTCCGACAGCTTAGCAGGTCTGGTATCCTGTGTGGGTCTGATAGCTTAGCTTGTCCTTTATCCTATATGGGTCTGACAACTTAGATGAATCAGTGACTACATTAGATCACATCTATCACTCTAAAAAATATGTATACCTGTGCGAGCTGAGTCACGTCTATCAACCATTATCATTTTGGTGATTGACTTTATTTCCTTTGTAGAATGGGTTGTGCTTGGGCTTGAGTGTTGGAGTCGGAATGTGATTGATAACTTAGGTATATGTATGGGAATATACCTAAGTAGGTTTGGTTGATACTTCATGATTGTATCTTTATAATGTGTTTTATTTTTCGTGGATTCTGGGAGACCTTCGGGGGTCTCGAGGTCCCTTACTAAGTATTGTTATACTCACCCCTTCATGGGCTTTGCCCTCACCTTGTTGTGTTCCGTGTAGACGTCAGACAGTAGAGATCGTGGCTGAGGGTGACGAATGGGTGGCTTCTCATAGATTTACTAGATGGGACGTACCACATGGATGAGTTGTTCGAGTTCTGTACCTACCCTTCAGGTAGGATTCCCCAGTGGACGATCCAGGAGTTGTTTTCCCTTTTTTACTTGTACTTGTAATTGTTGTTCAGTTGGGTTTGTATACTAGACCACTTACATTTACCACACTTTACTTTTCTATATTAGCACTTGTTACTTCTACTTCATGTGTTTAGACTGTGTGTGTTACAGGTTTAAAGGAAATGCCTTCCCTTTTTACTGGGGATTCGCCTTTGGTGCTAGTCACCAGCCCCTGGCCTATCGAAGGCGGGCTTGAGGTAGTCCTGGAAAGGGACCCATGGATGGATTGTGAAAATATATATGTTATATAAGTTCATTAACACCATCCTTTATACGTTCCATGTATGGTTTGAACTAGTGATATCACATTGAAGGGGCAGTAGTCCGCACTACCTCAAATGTAATTATCAAATTTACCCATTATGGAAAACAAATTGGTATGATATAAATGAAAAATACCAAGAATAGAGAAATTATAAATATAATATATAACACATATATTATTATTCCATTATAATGGACACTATTAGAGGATGTATGAGATAATTGAAAAGTCATCGTTTCATGAGGCAGTAGTTCATAGTCTACAGAAATAGTATGTTCTAAATCTTGTAGATTGAGGTGTATGTAAGTGTATTTTGAATAATTCACAAAAAAAACATAGTATATTGATGATACCAGTGTAGGTATGTAACCAAATAAAAAGTAGAGAATAGGGAGTGGAGAAGGAAAATAAAATAAAATAACATGAGAGAAGACGTTACCTTTAAATCAGGAAACTGAATTTGGTTTGAACCAAAGGATTTCTTGAATTTCCTTATTTCCAATGGAAGGATTCTATGTGGAATAAAGTGTTTGTGGGAGATTATTTTTTGTAGATTTTTGAAGAGGCAAGGGTCTTGAGTGGTATGTGTAACGGGTTAGAGTTGATGGCCTTTTATAAGTGGGAGGATGGGCTCTTTAGAAATGTTTGAAAATATTATCTTATTATAAACTGACCTTTAATTTCAAATGGTCCCAATATCACCAAATTTAAAGATAAAAATACCATTATTTTCAATACTCTCAACAAATAGGTTTTATAAATGTTTTGGTTTCCTTTTTAACCTTATAATTTAGCTTTAACCCTTAGTTAACCAATTTAACTTTTACCATGTCTTCTTGTATGTTCATACTATATGGTTAATATAGTTAATATAAAATTACAAGAAACCCAGAATGGATAATTAATAACATTTGTAACACCATATAAGTCACTTTAAGGAATATTATATTTTTAGGACTTTTTATCATTTAATAAAATTTTGATTGATTTTAAAAGCTAATTTATTTCAAATTTTAAAGTATTCATATCATGACTTTTTAAAAATACAAAACAAATTGATTCTTTCAAAAAACATCATTAATTATACTATAATAGGTCATATTTAACTCTAAAATTAGTGGATGGCCTAAAAGTTTAAAAATATTTTTATTTTAATATTATAATCTCATTTATTTAAAACATTGTTTAATGAGGTAATTATTATATCATCATTATATCATAAATAAATTTATTTATTATATTTAAAAAAATATAAATAAAATAACATGATATAGGAAATAAATTTAGATTATACATACTATTTATAGTCAAATATATCATTTATATAACCCAACATTAAAAATGTTTTATCAAAACAATACATGTTTAAGATATTTTTATTTTTACTTTAAATAAAAATTTATTAATGTCATTATCTTACCCAAGTGTTATTAAATGGAAAAAAGTATAACCCAAGGATTTTATTGGACAGCCATGACTCATAAAGTAAGGTTAGGACAAGTGTAAAGATAATTTTATATTATTATAATATTATTTTTACCTTGAATTACCCTATTTACCTTTAATCATGGTAAATAAAAACCAAAAGTTAATATTCACATAAAAAATAATTTAATCATATTGAACCACGTTTTACATACTGATGACATAAATTCTTGTTGATTTTTGAAATTCAATTCATAGAAGTAGTAAAAGTTCATTTAAATGAATAAAACTATTTTTAAACTAGTATGTGATGTTTTTCACTATTCATCAGGAATTTAACGTTTTTTGAAAAATACCAAAAATTAACCCAAATCTAATTTTGATATTAAAAATTAAAAAATGATGTATACTTTAACAAATTCAAAATATTGATGTTTCATTAATTAATTTAAAATTAATATCTCTTGTGAAAACGAGAATGCATGTTTTTAAGAAGTAAAAACTACAAAAAGGTTGACATGTGTTTATGTAAAATTTCAATTTGAAATTACATCCAATGACCAACATTGGATTAAATGGTAAAAATATAATCTAACCATATAAATAAATGAGATGAAAATACATTTTTCACTTAAAAAGTAGTATTTTCAATATTCATTAAAAATGAACATTATTAGAAAAATACCAAACATTTTCCCAATGTAAATTATGATATACCGCTTGTAAATAAGAAGATTATTTTTTAAAATGAAACATATAAAAATAAAAAAAAAATATTTAAAAGGGGTTCACCATCAAAAGGTTGTAAAACTACTTTTAAAAATATTAGAGTATTTATTTTTAAAATTGGATTCATTTAAATTTAAAGCCTCTAAATTTTATTATATAAATTTAAAACCAAATAAAAACATTATTAATCATAATATGGTTCATTCATTCCTACCAATAAAATGGGTTGGTGTTAACTTCCATTTATAATAATATTATATTATTAATTTTCAGCATGACTCACCCTTGTGTGCAGCGTGAGATTTCGATTAAACCCATTGTTCTATGTCGGGTATTCCATCGAACACAACAACCCCTTTATTGTAAAATTAATATTTATTTCAAAAATATTAATAAATATGAAAATTCAATTTTATTTATTTAACTTGGATGTTACACTTTTAATTTTGATACATAGGTTTTTCCTACACCAGATTCATGACGTCAATTGGATTCATGACATGTATTTTCTAGATTTCATTATATGAATGGGTTTTATGATGAGAGTTATCCTTGCACCTTTATCTCATGCTTCCTACTATGGTTTTTATTGTCATATGAAAGAAAAATAACCTAGTGAATGTCCATGATAATATCAATGAAATTTGGATGATTTGGGAGAGACTGAATACATCAAAAAATAAAAAATGGAAAGTACTATAAAATCCAGTTACCTACTAGAAGTGATTTTGTTTAATGACATTGGATAAACCTTACCTATTTATAATTCAACTCAAGTGATAGATGATTTAAACTATTTTACATAGTTGAGGTCTAAAAAAAGGGACAAATGTGACATGTGAATATATGTTTTTCCCTAACCTTTTTAAAAAAACATAAATATTCTTATTGGTAGAA
This sequence comes from Viscum album, assembly GCA_963277665.1. Taxonomy (NCBI): domain Eukaryota; kingdom Viridiplantae; phylum Streptophyta; class Magnoliopsida; order Santalales; family Viscaceae; genus Viscum; species Viscum album. The sequence goes on from OY728159.1 coordinate 922,848,807, forward strand.
CATGATCAATATTCATTTAGCTGATCCACTATTTATTCTTTAATTTTGATGAACTAACTGAAATTTTGTGTACCATCCATACTCATTTTCTATTTTCATACATGGTGGAATTTATTCCACTATGGTGACTTTGTTATTGGTCTTTAACTTCTCTTTCTTATATTCAGTGCTTTTATATTGAATATCCTCTTGTATGAAAATAAATACAACATCAACATCTTCAAATTTATCAATATATTCCACTTCATGTATATAAACTTCTCCTAGTTCATTATCTTATATCACATCACAATTATTCATCTCTTAGTGGATGTGTAAACTTAAATATTTACTTCCATCGCTCAAATAGAGTTCTACATTTTGTGCATCAATCAGTGATCTCACAGTAGACATTAACGGTCTTCTCAAAATAAGAGAAGTCTGATCCTATTCCACATCTTGAACTATTAAATCCATGGGGAAGTAGATTTCATCATCTATGAATAGTAAGTCCTCAATCAGTCATCAAGGTTGTTTGACGTTTGAATTTTATTATTAATGTGAAACTCATGTGGGATTCAGTCCCTCTAGTCTCAAGGTTTTTATGGTGGTGTAAGACATGATGTTGACACATGGGCCTAAATAAAATAAATATTTTCCAAATTTATTAACCCTATGAAGGATAATAATTGAGAAACAACCCAGGTCATGTTTCTTCTTTGGTAGGTCCTTTGATTCAAATAGTAAGAGCTCACGTTGTAGTGGTATGGATCCAATATCTTTATGCATAATCATGTTAGTCCACAGTTATATCAAGAATTTTACAATGGTTCAATTTTTTTTTGAGGTCCTCTAAAAAACGATTATTAATATGTATTGGCCAAAAATACCTCAAGGTACCATTGCATCCTTTTTGGGTTGGTTGTGTTTGTTGAAAAAGTTGGTTTCTATGGTGAGTTATCATATTCTAGTGAAATTGTAGACAATCTATGTCTACACAGAAACATGAAACTAGAATGGATGATCTGAAGGTGGTAAAAAAACAATAGATACAATCATTCACTATTTTTCGATGTTTTCCAAATTTTGGGTCAAAAACTTAGAGAATAGAGACAATTGTTTTTTGGAAAAGGGAGTTTCTCTCTGGTGTAAAAAAATATAATAATTTTAAATTCTAGGAATTTTTCAACATTAGAAAATCATAAAATTTAAAAGGAAATATTGGCTTTCATTTCATTAAGTGGCACACAAGTTATCAACTGGATCACAAGTAATCATGTGGCGGGAAATTCCTGAATTGGTGGGAAAGTCAAGAAGTGGTGTGCAAGTAATGAAATGGAGTGCAAGGTGAGTTTCACACCTCATGTGTAGGGTCAATAAATGCCTATAAATATACGACAACCCTCATTATTTTATATAAGTACAACACTTTGAGAAGATCCAAGTATGATCATGCAAGTGTAATTGGCGTGCATGTTGTGAGTAGTGCATGAGTAGCGAGTTGTGCGCAAGTTGTGAGTGGAGCGCAAGCAGTTGCACACAAGCTCTGAGTTGAATGGTAGCAATATGTGTCTTTCAAGTAGTGGGGGGAAATAAGTGGCATGTAAGTAGTGGGACATAGGTATAAAGTTCAGCAAAAGTTTATTTTGGAATGCAAGTAGTGGATCTCAAGTGTAAATTTTTTCACATTTTTGTTTTCCTATAACAAAGGAAGTGTTTGTGCACTAGTTAAAGTGTGAAGAAGTCACCCTATGGTTGTGTGAATGTGGGATGTTTACCAGTACACTTGCATTATAGGGTTATTAATCATTGGATGAAAATTTAACTTCAATGTAGCATCTATATACAGTGGAGAATGCATTAATTAGAGATAATTAAAGGACCTAAAAGTCTCCAAAATATTAGTGGATCTTCAGAAGAAGTAGTGAGCTCTCTTCAGTTGAAAGAGGTGTGAGATTTCAAAAAGTGATTGGTCGTAAACTAGGAGGGATAGTCATTGCACTCCAATCATTGTAAACAGTAGTGTGGTTATAGTGGATTTGGTATATCAGTACATCGTTGGTGTTTGCTCCATAGACGTAGCCCAGTGAGGGGTAACCAAGTAAAATTGTAAGTTCATATTCATGATTTAAGAATTTTTCATAATTTTCAATGTGGAGGAGAGAAGAGAGAGTTTTATTTGAAAATGAAACAAGATCAAAAGGGGAAACTATTTTAAAATTTCAAATCCTGATTCACCCCCTCTCAGGGTATCTAGCCTAGTGGACCTAACAATTGGTATCAGAGCGAAAGGTTGATATCAATGTTTCTCTCTCAATGGATGTCCCCAATCATAAAAAGGATTATAATCCTTAAGGGTAATAATTTTCAGTTATGAAATAAGCAGATGCAACCCTACATACAATATTTGGGAATGGATGTGCTTACAATAGTAATGCATGGTATCACAAACACCATCAATAATGGTACATCATCAGAGGATGAAATAAGGGAACTAGATGATGAAACTAAGGGAATCAATGATTTAGGGGGATCCCTATCCAATTCTATCTATACGATGGTGAATCCATGTAAAACATCTCTTGCTATGTGGGAAAATCTACTAAACATAAATGATGGATATTCAAATGTTAGAGAGGCAAAGACGTAAGTTCTTTGGAACAAATATTAAAAGTTTAGAATGAACCCGAACAAATTTGTTGATGCGTTCTTTGATAGGGAAATTTTTTAGTGGAAGACATGTGTAGTTTTGGGGAAGTTATTAAAGACAGGAAGATTTTGATGTGTATAATGAGGATACTTCCACCTCAATTCAATCTGAAAGTTTTTCTATTAGAATATAATGATATAAAAGAGATGAAATTGGATAACTTTCCTAGTAACATTGTAAAAGATGAAATGATAAATGATTATAGAAATGATGTGGAAAATGGAATATATAAAAAGGTGTCATTCAAGGACATGACGAATAACCCCATTGAATATTCTTAGGAAGAAGAAGAGATAGATGAGGTAATATCATTCCTTTCCTCAATTATTCAATGATTAAGATGAATGTTGATGGGGAAACATTTTATAGTATGTTTTTGATGTGGAAAGGTTGGTCACATTGTGGAAAGGTGAACCAAAAAGAACCAATAATATAATGAGGATAAAGTTGAAATCACCATAAAGAAGCCTTCAACCTATCTGAAAGGTAAGAAATTATTCCTGAGAAACCTCTTAAAGAAGTATCTTCTAACACAAGAATATGATAGTTCAAATGAATCTGATGTTGAAGAGGTTGAAGAGATTGCGAACTATAAAGACCATAGAGATAATTTTATGTTGGAGTCATCATAAGCACCTAGAAAAGAAAATAAATTGAAAATGATGAAGAAGAAGTTAAAGGAAGAGTAGATATGGATGATGAATTAGAAACAACACTTGAAGAAAAAGATACTTGGAGATACAAAATGAATAAAGTAAACAAATTATTTCATGATTCCAAACTTTTTATGTAGTAGAAAGAAGAATATAATACAAAGATGATAAAAGAATCTAAAAAACAGAAGTCTTCAATATCAGAGAGCTCAAAGAAGGTTTTTGTGTTCATGTTTAAAATTGAGATATATAAAAGTGAAATCAGTAGTTTGACTAACATTAGAAGAGATAATGTAAAACATATCGAACAATATAAAGAGGAAGTTGTAGGTTTGCGACCAAATGTTAAGGATCAAGAAAAACCCTTGACTCCTAATGTGACATTAGAAACGTGGATAACTTTGAAGACAAGAAAGCTAAATGTGGAGAATAAACATCTAGAAAAAAATATCAATATGAAAGATAAGGCAAGTATGTGTCTTGATTATAAACATAAAGTGACCATGGTTAAAGATATATCACAAGAACCCTCTCTGATATTGAAGATTGATTTGGGTATGATACAGAATTAGAAGATTCAAAGGACCCAAGGAACATTCAGTGGTGTAGAAGTGACACATTGGATTGAACCTCACATTAGTTGTAATTGCTATGAAAATATGGGACATTAACACAATATATGTTCAATATACAAAAGATACCGAAGGTCACAATAACAACACTAGAACTCAGATAGAGAATGGTACTAGAGATCATCCTCAAATGACATTTTTTTTGTGTGGAAGATTTGGGAACATAGCTGGATATTTTACATTAACCATGTAGTGGAATGTTCCAAAGCAGAACCAGAGTGCTCACAAGAAGAAAATCAGAAAACCAACAAGTGAGTTGAAAATGGAAAGAATGATTTGAATATTTATAGGATAAATTTTTTCCATCATATTCTGAAGAAGACTAAGGTGATCAATAATTACAGAGTATGAATTAAAAAACATGGATAAAAATGAAAAGATGTGAGAAGGAAGTCATTATAGAAATTACCTATAAAGCATTAGACCATTTGGGTGTATGGATCATTGATTCTGTTGCACAACACATATAATAGAGAATTAGGATCTTGTTACAGGAATAAATTATAACAAATAATAAGTTTTAAAATTTTTAAATGATGAATTCATAAAGATAATTGGATCTGGAAAATCCGTGTTTGGGGGAAGGGATGAGATTCATGATGATGTCTTTGTAGTAGAAGGTCTCAGTCACAATCTACTTAGTGTCTATTAACTATTTTACTTAGGTGATTCTATAAGATTTACTAATTAGATGTGTATCCTCAAAAGCTGATATGGTGAAATTTTCCTACTAGGAAAAGATACAATGGGAAATATGTACCTTTTAAGTGGATATAATGATATGTGCTTTTTTTTCTAGGTAGGAATAGAACATGTTTTGGAATAAACAAATGGGTCATCTATTCCAACCATACCTAGATTATGTGGTGATGTGTGATGGAGCTAGACACCTCCCTATGCTATAACACAGTCATAATCATATGTGTGATGTATTTCAATAGGGGAAAATCATCATAATAACATTAAAGGATAAGGAAAATAAGTCAAAAAGAGTGCTTGAGTTGGTGCATTTTGAAGTTTGTGGACATATCCCTCCATGAAAAATTTACAGGATGAGATATTACATTCTTTTCATTAATTATTACTGTATAATGACATTGGTATTTGTCATATCTCAAAAGTCTAATGTATTCAGCTGCTTAAAAAAGTATTATATGGAATTAGAAAGGATTCCTAGGTAGAAAATTATGATGTTTCATACTGATAATTTTATGGAATTCACAAACAGTCAGGTAGAATAATATCTCGAGAGACATAGGATAAGGCATCGAGCATCTTCAATGAGAACTCACCAAAATAATGGAGTGGTTTAGAGGAAAAATAGGATCATCAAAAACATGGAAAGTACAATTTTTATTGAAAAAACATACCAAAGAAATTTTGGAAGGATGCAGTTTTGAAAATGGTCTAAATTTTTAACATGGATCTATTGTTTCTGAAAGAAGGAAAGACTCCAAATGAGATGTGGAAAAGAATGAATCCAATAGTTAAGATTATTCAGATCTTGGATCTATGTGATTTATTCTCAAAAATGAAAATCGTACAAAATTTGAATCAAGTGGAGGTGAGGGGATTTTCCATGGCTACTATAGAAAAAGGAATGAATATAAATTCTTTAATAGTAGTATGGAAAAAGTAGTTGAGTGAAATGATGTCACTGTAGTGGAAAATGAAGATAATATTCAACAATATATTGAACAGTTTCTTGATGAATATGATGAGGTGATAAGTAACATAGGGGGTGATAATGTGGAAGATATTGATTCAAAAGAAGACAATGACCATGAGAAAGAAGATGTCATGTATGTATCAACAAATATGCCAAAGAGTCGATCTAAAATTGATTAGAAAAAACATCGTCGATGATCATACAATTCCTCTTCAAACATGAAGAATGGTGTTATTACAAGAGACATATTAATTATCTCTATTAGAGTTGAAATATTTTGATGATACATCTGGAGATGAGAAATGGGTTTAGGCTATAAATGAAGAGCTGGAACATACTGAGAAGAATCAGACATTGGAGATTATTTATTGGCCAACAGATAAGAATGTAATCGGGATTAAAAAGGACTTTCACAATAAGATAAATAAAGACGAAACAATGATTACAAACAATGAATGAATATTTTTCAAAGGCTATTCGCAGATAGAGGTTATTGATTTTGATGATACATTTGAACATGTTTTAAGGTTGGAAGAAATCAAATTATTCATTCACATTGGAGTGCAAAGAATGTTAAATGTTTTCTATATGGATGTCAAATCTGTATTTTTTTAATGGGGTTTTGGAAGAAGAAGTTTATATTTATAAGACATATGTTTTTCTCATTCATGAATACGAGAAGATTTTTTATCAGTTGAAGAAATAACTATATGGGTCGAAAAAAGCACCAAGATCATGGTACTCGAGGCTTGATCAGTACTTGAAGAAGCATAGATTTCATCTTGGCAGATTTTATTATAATATCAATTTCAACAATGATATTAATCAAAGGATGATGGTGTTAGTTTAGGAATATGACATAAAATTTGGTGGATCAGATGAAGAAAAGTGTAGGTAGTTGATCAAATTCATGAAAATTATGTCTGAAATGTCAATGATTAGTGAGATGAAGTTTTCCCTTGGTTTACATGTGACATAAGGAAAAATGACACTTTCATTTCTCAAACCAAATATGCCAAGGAGGTTATGAGAATATTTGGAATTGAAAATTTCAAGGAGATGAAGACACCAGTTGCTACCCAGATGAATTTATCAAAGATGATGATTTAAAGGAAGTTAATATCATAGAATATAGGTAGATTATTAGATGTTTACTATACCTTACAGAAACAAGACCTAATATGGTTTTCACAACATTCCAAGAAGTGAGATACCAAAGCAATCCAAAGGAATTCCACATGATTGCAATGAAAATAATTATATGGTATATTAAGGGAACTATGGATATGTCTTTTTGTATAATGATAAATGTTATCAATAGCTATTGGGATATACAATTGTAGGTTGGGATGAATCAGCAGATGATAGTAAATCTATATTGGGAGGTTCTTTCTATATTGGTGGTTTTTGTATTTCATGACATAGAAAGAAGAAATATAGCATTCCATTGAGCACCATAGAAGGTAAGTATATTTCTCCACTCAAGCATGCATACAATTATTGTGGATGGAGAAACATCTTGATTATATGGGAGTCGAAGTGAATCTCCGATTGGAATCTTGTGTTATAATTTGAGTGCTATCAATATTTTCCAAAATCCATTTCATCACTCAAGGAAAAAATCATATTAAGATCAAATATCTTTTTATCATGTAAGTGGTGGGGAAAGGGCTAGTTAATTTAGAGTATGTTCCTACATAGATACAGGTTGCTGACATGCTAACAAATTCCATCCCCAAGGAAGTTTTTTGAGAGGCATCAATTGAATTTGGGAGAATAGTCAACTCCCCACACATAAAAAAGTGTGGATGTGGGACCCCTCTCTCTAAGGTATGACATGTTTTTTCTTGATGCAATGATATTTTTTTCACCCTATTGTAGACTCCAAAAGAGTGACTTTTGGGTTCATTGACAAAGGGAGAGAAAATGTGACTTTTCAAGGGAGAGAAAGTGTTTCTTTTTATGTGAGAAAATGTCTTAGCCAAAGACATGGGGAGAAGTTGATTGGTGGTGCAGTGAGATAGGGGGAGAAACAATTTAGGGGGAGTAGGATTTTAAAATCTAATGTAGTTATAAATTATTAGTCCATAAATATATATCACTACAACTGATGTATGTGATAAAATAAGTGGATTTGTTTCAAAAATTGGTGTCAGGAATGAAGTGATTCATTGATGCACATTTCATTATACTCTTGTTTCTCATGCCAAGAATTGTTAGTGTGGTCTTAGAGTATTTGAAGGATAAATAATTTATTTCTATTAAAATCTCAAGAGGGGAATTTTGGTTGAATATGGAAGAAGATTTAATAGGGTATCAAATTAAGTTGAGTTTTCAAAAGACCCGAAGGGTGCGATTGTTGGAAAAAAATATATCAAGGTATAATTGAATCATTTTTAGGTTGGTTTTTTCTGTTGAAAAAAAGGGTTTATATGGAGATTTTTCATGTTATAGAGATATTTTTGAAGATATATGGTATCAAATAGCCATGAAAATGGAATGGATGATCTGGACATGGTACAAAATGAATAGACAAATGGTGGAACTATTTTGTAGTGTTTGCCAAAATTTGGGTCAAAAAACTAGAGAATGAATACAAGTGTTTCTAGAAAAGGGTGTTGTGCTCCAATGTTAAGGAGGATTGGAATTTCACAAGACAATCATTTTTCAAAATCTTAACATCAAAATATGGAAATGGAAAGAGTGGTTTGTAAGTCATTAAGTGGAATGAAAGTCATCATGTGGCGCGCAAATCATGAAGTGGCGCTTAAGTCCGGATATGGAATGAAAGAAACAAAGTGGTGCATTAGGTGTGTTCTTCCCCTCATGTGTAGGGTAAATATAATTCCAATAAATAGACTGTTACCCTTATCATTTAATAGAATCTCAACACATAAAGGATATCTGAGCCCAGATCACGCAAGTGGAAGAGGTGTGAAAGTAGTGAGTGGTGTGAAATTTTTGAGAGTTATTCCCACGAAGTAAGTGGCACAAAAGTAGTGTCATGTATGCAGTTAGTTTAATGCAAGTTGTTAGTGGAATGTAAGTAGTGGCATGCAAGTAGTGGCGTGCAAGCAGTGTCATGCAAGCAGTGGCCTGAAAGAAGTGGCACACAAGCAATGGAACACAAGTAGTGGTTAGCAAGTATAAAGTAGAATATAATTTTCTTGTGGAACCCGAGCAGTGGCCCTCAAGTATAAAATGTCTTCCACGTTGGTTTTCCTGAAAAACATTAAGTGGCTAGGCACTAGTCAATGTTCCAGAAAATCACCCTAGGGTTTCGTGAAAGTTAGTAGTTTCCCAGTACACTTGCGGTAAAGTGGTATTCATAAGTTAATGAAAATTGGACTTCTATAGAGAATACACATATAGTGGAGGATTCATTTATTATAGATAATTAAAGGACCTATAGGTCTCTAAACATTGAGTGAATCTTATGAAGAAGAAGTGATCAATCATCAATTGATATAGAAGTGAGATTCCAAATTTCAATTGGTTGTAATCCATGTGGGATAGTGAGTTCACTACAATCATTGTAAAAAACTGTGTACTTATAATGGATTTGGTACATTGACACATCACTAGTGTATTCTCCTTAAACATAGCCTAATGATTATGGACCAAGTACAAATGTTGTCTCTAGTTTGTGATTTAATATATCTCCATACTCTTCAATGGGAAGGAGAGAGATGAGAATTTCTTTAACAAATAATCATAATTAAAAGAGGAATTGTTTTTAATTTTTAATACACAGATTTACCTAATCATAGGGTATCTAGCCTAGTGGACCTAACAATATGAAAATATTAAAGTGGTCTAGAAATTTACCTTTTTGTGTCGATCATTTCTTATGAAAGTTTCTATAGAAACTTTAATCATGAATTATATTTTTGTGGTTATTATTCATCATATTCTTAAACTACTATATTTTATTTGTTCAATTATAGATCTCTAAAATAATGTTTAACTTGTTTCTCTTGTTGAATCCTACATTATTCATTCTTATCCTTTATAAATTTACAATTTTGCAGAGATATGAATTTCAACAAATTCTTCTTGTTCTTCTTCCTAGTATCCTCAAAGAACTTCTATTTGTTTCACTTTGAATTTCTTATAGATTTTTCCTACTTTCCATTCAGGTATTATGAGTTTGGCTTTTTATTCTATTGATTCAACCTTTAACCCCTTTAGTGGTTCACATTAACCATTTTAGTATGGAATAAATTATTTGATAGTATCCACAATGGTTCTAATGAATGAGGGCAAAGTATCATCTATAATTTAGACTTAGCTCTGTAGATATGGTCCCGGGTGTTCCTAAAAAACCGATGATCCTGGCTGATACCCTTTAGTTTGTTGTTTTTGTATCCCCAAACCCTGAAAATTATTATTAAAGAAATAGCCATCATAATTATCATATTCTAAGAACATTATTGGTGATATTATTAATGACCCCTCATGGTATTCATTTTTTTAGCGATTCCATTTGTGAAATCAACTATCTATTATAGTCGACCATTTGGATTCCTCTTTATTGTGTTCCCTCAATCTTCTATTAAATGTTGTTTATTTCAATTTCATCTAGTAGGTTGTATCTTTCTTCTAAAATTTTCTTCCTCAGTGACCCAACATCTAGAACATCTATGACTGATATACTTCCATGTGCAATTACTTTTATAAAATGGTTGGTTTTAAATTAATAATTCAATACATTGTGGATAAATTTTGTGATTAAATAATTAATGTTTTCCCAAGTAGAGTGATGAAGCTCAAATTTTCATCTATTTTATACTTTAAATAATTGTTTATAATCCCACAAAAGTGTTATTGGATGGGTAATTTTCATTTTTTTAGGTTTTAGTGTTATTTTGTGCCCAAATGTGAAAAACGATTAATTCTGGATTTTTGACAGAATTTTACGTTAGGGGTATTTTGGTCATTTACGGAAAAATAAAATTCCAAATTTTATGATTAATTTTTTTAGAATACTTATTTTATTTTCTTCATTTTTTTCTGCTGGACCAGGAGCTGATTCGGTAATCTAAAGGGTTTAAAAATTCATTAAAGTTGGGAATATTTCTTGGCGGACAGCGTGGACCCACCCAACATAACAGACATCAAACACTGCCTACACATTTCTAAATGATGTGTTTCCACCTGGGATAGGACGCGGACATATAGTTCCGACTCTATAAGAAAATTGGGGAATTTGGGATGTAATTAAGGAGTCAATTAAACGACATACATTTGGAGGATCCATCCTGGAAGCTTCGTCTAGAAACAGAAACTGAAAATGAAAAATTCATAACTCCTTCATCCGGTTTTCATATTAGCTGAAATTTTGAGGAGAGACGGACAATATAATTATGAACAACATTAATGAAGGGTGTAACCCCTGAAGAAGTCATTAATAGGGTGTAAAATTCCTTGACTTTCGGGTGTCGAATTCTGCCTATAAAAGGAGGCCATCACCTCCTCCTCAAAGCATCCCATTCTCCATCCATTCCTTCCAGGCACCATGGAGGAGATCTACACTTAGGGAGGCTGGCCGAAAATCTTCCCCCTTTATTTTTATTTTATTTCTTTTGGTTATTTTTAGTTTTCAATTTTAATTTAGATTTCTAATAAATTCATTCATTGTTTTTGTTTTTGTGTCCACTGATTCACCCTCTTTTCTTCCTCTCATCTTACCATCGTGATCTATAATACTCATGATCATGAGTAACTAATAAGAGGAATATACCAAGGGAGTAATCTGGTTCTTGAACCCAAAACCATCTTATTATTATTCTTTGAGTTAATTCTAAGGATAATTTATAGTGGGTGTAATCCTCACTGTGGTTGTCTAAAGGTTAACTTCTTAATCTACAACCATTTTCCCTCGATTGAGGAGATGGATGAAGGGTGTGCTTGGCGATTTCTAAGTATACTTTTCATTCACAACCAGGGTAGAATAGGGTGTGCACACATACGATGGAGTGTATACACTAAGAATATTTGAAGCTGGCCAATGAAGGTGCTCCCTGAATATTCTCTCGGGAGAACTTCCTTTCTTCCCTAATTACATTCTGTTTAGCATTGCATGGTAATTTAGAATTAAATTTTAGTTTCATATAATTTATGAATTTCATTTATTTTATTCAATTACATTTATTTCATAAAATATTAAACAAAAAAAATAATTAGATTAGGTGGACTAGAAGTAGTGATTTATTAACCACAAAAGCTCCTCAAGAGAACGACCTAGGTCAGCCACTGTGCTGCATTTAGTATAAATATTTTTGAGAGTGCACACGACAACACTCCGTCAAATTGGCATCGTTTATGGGGAGCCAAGTGGTTTTCATTCCCTATTTTTATTCACTTTTTGTAAATTATTTTCCTTTCATTTAAAAAATAAAAAATAAAAAAATCATAAATTTTCAAAAACAAAAAAAAATCTTCTTCGTTCATGATGTATTCAAAATATGATTATTATGCATGGACTGACCAATCTCAAGTGAAAATTTTTTTTTACAATGAACTCGATTCTCAGTTTCATAGGATTAGTGATAAAGTGCAAAACCTAGAGAGCCAAATAGAATTGATTGCAGAATATGTACGCACAACCCAGGAGAAACCGGAACCTGAGCTGGAACCTGAGCTAGAACCTGAACCAGAATGAGTGGTGGAAGTGATTTTACCAATCAAATTTTATGTTAAAGAACCTGAGGCGGGTGAAAAAGAACATCTAAAGGAACTTATCACATCATCCCGCACTCAACCATTGCTCGAGGAGGTCCCTGAAGTACACATTCCAACTGATGCACTGATGGGAGGTCAATATTTTTTCGAAGAATCTTGGAATAACATTGTCGATGATAACTTGAAACATGATCTTCTGATGCTTGATATTGAAAAATTAGTACCTTTTGACCTCACTCTTTATTTGGAAGATAAAGAAGGAGATGCACCTGCTGAGATGGAGTTTCCAATGGTCTTTTCAGATGAAATCAATTTCCAAGCTAAATTACTTGAAAAGGGAAGATTTCTTTATTGATTAATCATGTTTTAATTTTATTCAAACTGAATTGTTTTCTGACTTCTCCTTTCCTGAAATTTCAGATACAACACAAATGGATCAGGCCTTAGATTTTGATGATGATACCACCAAAGTGGTGGTAATCGAGGAAGAAGATCTGAAGAAGCTGGTGGTGGTGGAACTACCTCCTCAACAAAAATTTACATACCATATGGAGGAGGACACCTCCGAAGTTAACAGGGAGCATCCTTATCTTTTATTCCCTCCCACTTTGAACCTAAAATTTCTTATTTATTCTTTCTCGGTGGTTGAGAACATTCTTATCTTATTTGGGGTTCTCTACTTTCATTGTTTAATCATGGATATAGGGAAAACTCACATGTGGTGGTTCATCTCAAAGAAACCACACCAACCTTCTGATTGGGGATAATCTACTAAAACTGCCTGACTAGGGGCAGTAAAAAACTAGCACCTACTTGGGGGTCTAAACCAAGCATTATCTCTTTTCTTTTCCCTTTCTCATTCTTTTTATTTATTTTTCTTATGTATTTTAATTACTTTCTTGTAGTTTTAAAGTGGTTGCTTCTAGGAGCTTAACTCAAGGCATCGACCTCTAAAATAATGTCAGGTTGTATCTTTTGTTTCCTTTGATTTTCTACCTTTATATTTATATTTTGTTGAGTTGAAATAAGGGGTAGTTAAATTTATGTATGGGGGAGTGTCAACCTGCATAGTTCTTGTTGTGTGCTTTTCATTTTTTTTATATTTTTAGGATTTTTGAGCATTAATGAATATTCTTATCACTTTTCACACATAAATTTATTTTGAAAGAGATGAAATGATTTATGAAATAATGTATTTTAAATGATTGTTGATGTGATTTTTTTTTCTTGAATTGGATTATCAATCATTTTTATGAGTTTGACTGATTTTTGAAATCCATGACCATGAAACACTGACTGAAAATATTTTTCCAATCCTGTGAGGTATTCTAAACCACTTTTACATATTCTTCCTAATACCCACACTTTCTTGAGGGAAACTTGAATTTTGTGTGAGAACCAGAATTTGTGAATAATTCTCTTTCGAAGCTTTGGATTTCATGGAATGTATTTATAATGATTTAGGAATCTATATGGATAGCCACATTTTATCTTGAGACCCACCTTTACATTTATCCTTTGTAAGCCCTTAGATTCCATGAATTGCCTTATAGGTTTTAAGCCACATTAGAAGCCAATTTTTCCATACCTACCTGCACTTTTAGTATTTTTTCATTGATATTTCAAGTTTGGGTTTGGGGGAAGGGCCTTTTATGTGCGTTCATTGGGATGTGTATCATTTATGGGTAGTGCGAAGTGTTTGTCAATACATTGGGCATTGGACAATAAGAGAATTGGGCATGCTTCATCATTTCATAGTGCTTTATTTGTTTCATCCATTTCTCCATAAAAAAAAGAAAAAAATTGAGATAAGTTTGAATTCATCATTGTAAATTATGTTATGACTCATTTCCCTCTCAAAAATCAAGGGCATGAATTTTCATTCATTCATTGTATTCAATTTTCAGCTCATCCTCCATAAAAAAAAGAAAAAGAAAATAAAGCTGTGCCTTTCTGGAGATTTGAAAAAAAGGGGAGAACATAGATGATATCATTCATTATAAGCACTTATTGGATCTTGTACCATGTCACAAAAGGGGGTGGTGATTTTTTTTCACATTTTCAAGTGTGATTGAGATAGGAATTACCTCTGTTTTCCCTTGATTTTATCATGCATTGTACTTAAAAGTCCAACCTCCTCTTTCTAGCCTGGAACGTTTTTCAATAATTTTCCCACCAACCCTAAGCCACAGAATCATTTGAACCATTAATTAAATCCCTCATGATTAAATTCATATTTATGTTTCACACTGTGGATAAATGAAAATTTTCACAAACCTATGGTGATACATACGTATAACTCTAGATTCAATTTCTCTTGAGTGAAGAGTGACATAAAATTCAATGTGAGGTGGGTTGTGATTGGGCCATGTATTGATTAATGAGGTTGAACAAATTTTAGCGATTGAAATGAAAATAATAGAGAATTATTATTCATATTTGAGACATGATGGAATTCTATTTTGGATAAAATCATTGATATTTTCTCATTTTTGATTGTTGTGTGGAAATTGATTTGGATGTATGATGATTGCCCAGGAGTGCAATGTTTAAATGTGGGGGAGTGATGAAGCTCAAATTTTCATATATTTTATACTATAAATAATTGTTTATAATCCGACAAAAGTGTTATTGTATGAGTAATTATCATGTTTTTAGGTTTTAGTGTTATTTTTAGCCCAAATGTGAAAAACGACTAATTCTGGATTTTTGACAGAATTTTACATTAGGGGTATTTTGGTCATTTACGGAAAAATAAAATTCCAAATTTTATGATTAATTTTTTTTTTCGAATCATTATTTTATTTTATTCATTTTTGTCTTCTAGACCAGGAGCTGATTCTGTCATCTAAAGTGTTTAAAAATTCATCGAAGTTGGGAACTTTTCAGGGCGAACAGCGTGGGCCCACCCAACATAACGGACAACAAACTCTGCCTAAACATATCTAAATGATGTTTTTACACCTGGGATAGGACGAGGACATTTATTTCTGACTCTAAAAGAAATTTGGTGAAGTTGGGAAGTCATTAAGGAGTCCATTAAATGACATACATTTGGAGGAACCATCCTGGAAGCTTCGTCCAGAAACAGAAACCGAGAATGAAAAATTCATAAATCCTTCATCCAATTTTCAAATTAACTGAAATTTTGAGGAGAGACGGACAAGATAATTCTGAACAACATTAATGAATGGTGTAATGCGTGAAGAAGTCATTAATGGGGTCTAAAATTCTTCGACGTTGGGGGGTCGAATTCTACCTATAAAAGGAGGCCATCACCTCCTCCTCAAAGCATCCCATTCTCCATCCATTCCTTCAAGACACCAAGGAAGAGATATCCACCGAGGAAGGCCGGCCGAAAATATTCCCCCTTTCTTTTTATTTTATTTCTTTTCTTTATTTTTAATTTTCAATTTTAATTTAGATTTTTAATAAATTCATGCATTGTTTTTATTTTTGTGTCCACTGATTCACCCTATTTTCTTCTTCTCATCTTACCATCGCGAACTATAATACTCATGATCATGAGTAACTAATAAGAGGAATATCCCAAGGGAGTAATAAGGTTATTTAACCCAAGAACATCTTCTTAATATTATTTGAGTTAATTCTAAGGATAATTTGTAGTGGGTGTAATCCTCACTGTGGTTGTCTAAAGGATGACTTCTTAATCTACAACCATTTTCCCTCGATTAAGGAGGTGGATGGAGGGTGTTCTTGGTGATCATTAAGTATAATTTTCATTCACAACCTTGGTAGAATAAGGTGTGCACACATACTATGGAGTGTGTACACTAAGAATATTTGAAGCTGGCCAATGAAGGTGCTCCCTGAATATTCTCTCAGGAGAACTTCCTTTCTTCCCTAATTACATTCTGTTTAGCATTGCATGGTAATTTAGAATTAAATTTTAGTTTCATCTAATTTATGACTTTCATTTATTTTTTTCAATTACATTTATTTCAGAAAATATTAAACAACAAAAAGAATTATATTAGGTGGACTATAAGTAGTGATTTATTAACCACAAAAGCTCCTCAAGAGAATGACCTAGGTCAGCCACTGTGCTGCATTTAGTATAAATATTTTTGAGAGCGCACATGAAAACTCTCCATCATAGAGTAAAGAGAATCATCCAAAAATTACCGAATTTTTAAAATGTTTTCCCATAAATCCATTGATTTTGAAGGTAAGAAGAAATGAGAGAGAAACTTCCTTACCAAATCATCCTATGTTGTAATTGAATGAGTTAGAAAACTGTAAATCCAGTAAAACGATCAATATCCTACTGAAATATTTTTGTTTCAAGACTTATTGAATGAAATTAGTCATTAGGGAATTGGAATGTATACAAATCTCAAATACACTTTACAGATGTTCATTCATATTCTCATGAGGTAGTGTGCTGGACTACATGGTGCTCATCATCATTTGGAATGTTATAGGTTTGATCTCAAAATGATTTTCTACATTAGGAGGCAACATGATGATTGGTTGTAGTCATATGTTGGATGGTCGCCGAAACTCTACAAGTGTACAAATCCCCAAATAACCTTGAAGTACCCTTGAATCATAATGGTTTTCCTCACTATCCATCTTTAACACTCTATTCTTCCTTAATATATTTTTGTTTTTTGATCGAACACATTAATTAATATACCATTCATTTTGAGTGAAGTGGGATTGAATGAAAATTAAAAACAAGAAATCTATATCAAGAACACACCAAACATAAAATGGTAAATAAAATAAAAAATAAAAAACATAAAAACTAATTAATAGTCTTCCTCAGAAATGGATAAAATTTTTATCACTAGTTGGGTGCCATTAATTACTTTTAGAGATAACCAAAATAATAAATTTCTAAAACTCAGACCAATGCAGTTATAAAATTAATATATATAAAATATAAATTCTAGGTCAAACATATGAGATAGTGAAATTAGTTATTTTAGGGTTTAAAAACATTTAATTTGATTTTGCTAAGGATAAATAAAATAGGTTAGATTTATTTGAAAATAGTTTTAGAAAACAAGAAGAGAGAGTAGAAGTAGATTGGGGGTTTGAATTTTGTTTGATGAAAGAAAGAAATGAAGTTGGATTGATTATCTAGAAATCCAATGAGAAATGTATTCCAGGGATTTGTAGATTTTAGGGTTTATGCGAAATTGGAATAATAAAATAAATTTATTTTTAGTATTGGGGTTAGATTTGGGAGGAGGAAGATCTTATGCACAATATATCCCTTACTTAGTACAAAAATACCCTATTTCCATTATTTAGATAATTTTGGGCTTTAATTAACTATGATTAACATTAATCTATATTTAAACTTAATGAACCTAACTGAAAAAGTGGTTATTCCCAAATTAAGCTAATTATTCTCATAATTGTAAATATATTTCTAGATTCATTAATCCTTAGTCATGATTTAAGAAGAAGAAATATATGGTGATTTATTATTTTAAATTGGAGAAACACTAATACCTGAATGAAATACATAATAAAACACAATGCACCATTCCCCTTCGTTTATCACCCTATAATATTGAACGAGTTACCCCCTAATCATTGTGGTGAGAGAATATGGGGGGATGAGAAAAAAAAGAATTAATGAAATAAAATATGAGAGGAATAATGGTGGTAGAACCTACACATCATAACTTGTTGCCTAATATTTGGTCTTCAGATTCGATACTAATAACAACAACTACTTGATACTATATTTATATATCTTGTTGGGTGATCATGATGCATTTAAATTTCACATAAATATGTAGAAAAAGAGTTTTTATCCATTAATGGTGTCCAGGTGCCATTTCAGGTCATAAAAGTGTGTCTTCCAAATTTTTCTTACCCAACCAGGCCGTTTTGGGGTCCCGTGAAAATAATTTATAGAATAATACATGATTTTTTTTGAAAATATAATTCCTTGGCCCAAAATGAAAAAATCTCAATGATTATTAAAATAAAGATTATAGGAGTCTAAAATAAGTGATCATTTTACAATCATGTCATGTAATGAAATGAGATCAGTGGGGAGGTCTTTAGACCAGGTGGTGCCTTGATTTACTCTAATGTGGGCTAGACAATCTGCAATTATGTGTATTGTAGAATCACTATAGAAGTACTATGTGTTTTCTGTAGCATTTACTATAGTAGTTAATGTTCATTACTGTAGCAGCTGGAAAAATTCACCTAGGGCACCAGTTTGGGATTGGAGTCCATAAGGCCTTCGACCCACCCATGAATTTGGGTCAATAAGGATTTCAGGTCACCTCATGGCCATCATAACACCTCAAGGGCTTCAGGGCCACCTAATATAAATATGCACAAACAGATTATCCAAGGAACCACCTCAAGAGGAGGATTTAAGAGTAGAGTGCATTCACTAGAGTAGGAAAAATGGATTTTTAAGAATGATAGTGTATGGAATTTCCATCAATACTAGGCATGTGCATATCTACACAAGATAGCTAGTTGAATATTCATTCATAGCTGGAGAGCTGATCACGATGCGGATGCTGGGGAGGGGCGGTTGGAAGTAGTCATAGTCTGTATGATTTCTTTAAGAATTATAGGTCCTGTAATGTCTCCATGCCTATAGTCAATGTAATCTCTAAGACTACGGGCCTTGTAAGGGATACCCCTCATCCCATGAAAGGGGTTTTTTCAAAAATCAATAAAAAAAAATCCTTCGAGCCATTTCGGTATATAGTTGAGGTCAATAAGCAAGCAGGTGCATTCCTTCCAATGGGAAGTAATATGACGAGCAATATTTGTCACACCCTTCCAAATTACTTGCATAATGGTCATCGAGTCACATTAAATCCGGAGGTTGTTCAAAACAATGTGCTTGGTGAATGAAATAACATTTATTAAGCTCACCATATCAGCTTCAATGGAGGTGTTCATGCCAAATTTACACAGGAAACATCCAAGGATCTGACTGATGTTATTCCGGAAGATAGAACCACATCCCACAAGGCCCAGATTTCCATTAGAGGTGCCATGAATATTAATTTTGATCCAATTATGATGAGGAGCTCTCCAGAACACCTCCAGAGTACGACAAGGTTGACTGAAAATTCCATTAATCCGTAGACATCACATAATTCAGAAGTCATGGATAGTGTTGGGGAAATGTCCCCTTTGCATCAAACGAGCTACATGTATGGAAATAAGGATCTACATGCAACCTACATTTCGATTCATTGAGTAATTGTTATCCATAATAGAATTCTGATCATACCAGACCACATGGTCTAGCTTAGAAATTAAATCTAGGAATAGGTTTTTGATTTTCTAAGAGCCTTCCATTTCTACACATTTCATTGGTAGAGTTTTTGACGAAGTCAAGAATCAGCTATCTTCTGTAAAAAAATTCATGAATATAGTTCCAATGATTAGAAGCAATAAAACATGAAATAATAAGGTGGTTAGCATGTTCTTTGTGTTGATTATAGATTCTAAACCTAGTGCAGAGTTATATTCAAAAATATTGAAGGAAGCTCTTTGTGGGTAGTCTGTTGTAAGGAAGTCTCCAGATGACATTGAATCTTGAGGGATTTATCCAAGGCATGTTGAAAAGTTTTATCCAACTATACTCACTTTTAGATTTACAGAAATAATTATTGTAGAAATTTTTTCAGTTAAGCATCCCATTTTGAGTAGGTTCCCAAATTAAGAAATAATTAGTGTATGAAAAAAGTTTGCATTAATGACATTTAGAATAGTATCATGGAGGTAGTCATGATAAGAGCTTAGAAATTCTCTAATAGAGTAGTTCTCACTCTAAGGTATTTGATCAGGAGAAATCATAGAAATTAAAGGAGTGCCAGTCAAGTTATCCGACCAAAATTTCATGGAGGAGTCTCTAGATATCATCCATCGGGAGTTATTCATAATATTAGAGAAATATTGTTTGATGGATGGATATAAGGAAGAGATATTGAAATTCAAATTTCCCATCTCATGTTTTTCAATATATCTATTTTTGAGGTAGGAAATAGCATCAGAAGAATTGTGAAAAATGTTCCATGTAAGTTTAGCTTGAAGGGATTCCTTAAAGTACATTGTATTTTTATTGTTAATACCACCTATCTCAATGGGCATGGAAAATGTTTACCAGGGTATAGTCACAAGTTTACTTTCTAGATTACTAGCAGTCCACAGGAAATTATTTAATGATGTGTTTATTTTTTTGATCAGACCAACATTCCATTTATATCCCATCATGGAGTAAACCAT
This sequence comes from Viscum album, assembly GCA_963277665.1. Lineage (NCBI taxonomy): Eukaryota > Viridiplantae > Streptophyta > Magnoliopsida > Santalales > Viscaceae > Viscum > Viscum album. Next base: position 922,869,384 of record OY728159.1, read on the forward strand.
CTTGGAGACAATAGTGGATTTTACAAGGTAATTCCTACCAGCCAAAAATAGAGATTTACCTTTATATGTTGAAAGTTGGTTTAGGTCTTGGTAAAATATAGTCACATAGTGTCACGACTTGGGCCTAAACCAAAATATGGGAACACCAAGACAAGTGAAAGGGAGCGTACCTTCTTCCACACCTAAGTCACTGAGAAGTTTACATTTTCTACTGGAAGTAATTTCCCCCCAAATAAGATAAAGTATTTTTTTCCAACTAATGGTTTTACCAGAAACCTTATCACAGTCGTTTTGTGGAGAAAAATGATGTTTTTGAATTTTCATGGTGTGTCACAACATGTTGTATATGTGTCCGGACGTGACTCCTGCCCTTCTTCTCTTAGGTGTGATTTCTCCACTTGGATTGGCCATAAAACGTCTTTCCCATAAAATTTTAATCATAAAATTAATATATATAATGTAAATCTTTTATTACAGTTTTAAAAACTCTATTTCATTGTTAATCTTCACTTTTATCCTCCTAGAAGATCCTATGTCCATCCCTGTTCATGGAAACCCATATTTTTATGGGGATATCTTATTTATTTCAAATTATTCTCATTTTTGATAATTTTTTATATTCATCCAAATATTAAAAAATCATTAAATGTGCATACAATAATTAATTAATAATTTATCAAAATCATAGAATTTATTTTACAAAAATGAATTCATGAAATATACGTATCAAATATGGTCATCTACATGTGTTCTTAAAAGAGAAATTTTTATGACTACTTGTTTTTACCCTCATATCCTAAAAGAGAATCTCAACATACAATCCCATTAAACTCTACTATTACACTGATTCCCTCAATTATTAAGTCAATAATTTCCTACTCAAAGCATCTATGATCACAATTCCTTTTTTGGGGTGGTAATAAATATAAAAATCAAAGGTCTGAAGATAATATAATGAGAATCTCTATATCAGCATCATAAGCCTATGATTGAAAATATACATGAAACTCTTATGGTATTTATATAGTGTAAAGAAATCCTGAGAAAGATAATAACTTAATGTCTTATGATATTGCACCAATTTATTTAACATAGGATCATAAATGGGATATTTCATTTCATATGAGTGAAACTGAGGAGATCCATAATCTACTATTTACCATTCATTAGATCAAAACCGAAACCCATACCTGTGGAGTGACAGTAAACATCATAATCAAAACCCGGCTTAGGAAGCGTCAAGATTGGAGAAAAATTCAATCTCACATTCAAATCCTCAAATGATCTATGGAACTAATCAATACATAAAACTACACACCAATACTAGAAAACTCAATTATATGAGATACAATATTAATTAATTCTAGAAAAATGGGCTTGTAATAACATGATAATTCCAATAGTCTTTGGATCTCAAACAAATTTCTACGCTACTCCGCAGACATCACTGCCTAAATATTTTCCCAATACACTGATATGACCTCATAAATAACGTAGACTATAAATCTACCCTCTTGAATCTAAAAAAAATATTTGGATAACTTGCCTTATATATTATGTCATTTTAGAATCACAGGAATGGTATTGAAAATATCAGAATAACGTTGCTCCAAATTATGATAAAATAAGGATATAATCTACCTGAAAAAACATGAATGGATGAAAGAATTTATGAAGGATTCAATTCAAAAAATCCATAAGCACCAAAATAGTGTTGGTAAGTCCAAATGGAATTACTATATTATAATAATTATCAAACCAACTCCTCAACCCCATATTATGAATATCATCCACTTAGACCGTCAGGTGATGATACTCTGATATGCGATTAATCATCAAGAAAAAACTAATCTCCCATGAGCTAATCAATATGGTCCTCCAACTTAGACAGTATATATTTGTTCTTCTCTATCTGCAAATTAAGTTTTAGGTAATATAATGAATTTAGTATAATCCAATCTATCTTCTTTGTAATGATCACTAGAAATTCCCAAGGTGAAATTCTAGGAAAAATAAATCTATTAACATAGAGATCCACAATCCAAACATTTATTTATTTATATTTAAAAGGATGCCTATGGAACAAGTATAATGAAATGGTCCTGATACAAAATGAAAAGTGTATAGAAAAGACCAATTCCCAATAGGTTGGAAACCATGAGAAATAATCTTTAAAATGGTTAGGATACACACTCACCACAATAGGAAAATGACCACTAAGACATAAATTAATAACATTAAGAAACGTTTATGACAATTAGAATGCTATCATATCAAACATAAGCCTTAGCCCCGTTGGTGAGGACTGTTTAAGTGCATCAAAGAGAACCAAGATCAAATCCAAGTGGAGGATAATTACTGAGTTACTGTAGTAGGTACTGTTTGGAAATATAACAGCCAGAAATATTCCCTCGTTTGGGCCTTTGGGCCATAGATTTGGGCCCTGAGTCTGTTAAGGCCTTCAGGCCACCATGGCCTTTAGGTCAGTATGGACATAGGGCCACCTCAATGCCTTTGGGCCACCATAAGTGCAGATGGAAACCATACAACCATTAAGGAACAAGTTTTAGGAGGAGGAGGGGCAAGGAGCCTTCACCATAGCAGAAGCTAAATGGGTTGAAAGAATGAGAGGATATGGAACCTACCATCGGGAAAATATTGTGCATGCATGGGAAAGCCTAGCCGAATAGCCAGGTAAAGGTGGAGAGCTGATTTCATGATGAATGATGATGGGGAGGATCAGTTCCAAGTATTTAGTCTGGGTTGTATGTGATGTTTGAAGCCTACGGGAAATGGGTTTCTTTAAGGCATACATGTCATGTAATTCTTACACCTACGGGCCATGTAAGGGTTCCAACTCACCCCTTGAAAGGTTTATTATAAAAAATAAATAAAAAATGATGGCCTTCGGGCCATTAGAGGAATGATATCATATCATTTATAAGAGAAACAAGACCCACTCTCCCAAATCTATGATCCCACTCAACCTAAAATTCATGGGTGACTCCAAAAGATGAAAATAATTATACATAATGATGAGAGTAATCAATCTAGAATTTATATCTAATCATATGATCCATGCTAATTATAAAATCACAAATGTAAACATTAAGAACATGGAAATACTAAAAGATTTTGTGGTTGGTGATCATCACCCGACACTTCGGACATAGAAAACCATTCATCAATTTATTTCCCAAAGGAGTGGAAGATTAATTATGAACGACATAATATCTGATTATAATCCAAAAAAATCAGTAATCATGAATGATATAAGGGAAATAGTTTCTCCTGTATCATGAAAATTTTCTACCATAGAAGATGTCATGAAAATTGTACCTATTATGGTATTTGGTCTTGCGTATAACTCCTCTAGTGTATACTCCACTACAAAGATATATCCATCCTTATCATACCGTTTCTTTATAAAAAGATCATCACCATTGGCATGAGGTTTATATCCATCATTTTGCATTATCATATCTAAATTTCAATCCCATTGTGATGGTGGATCCAACTGTACAACCCTAATATTACCTCTTAGAGAAACTCAAAAGATGATATGATTTCTCACATGTGTGATACACCCTCTGTGTTTTCAAAAAAATTGAATTTATTGTGTCCCTTTCACCCCCATAGGTTTCATACCAAGTTATTATAACCTGCCATCTGTTGCGTACTCCTTCCATTACCATAATTATAGTCACCTAAATTCCTCTTCTAACCAAGAAAACATGAGCTAACACTCTCTTTCACTGGTGCATTGAAGAAACCTATTTTCCCCTAAATATGGGTATCATCCATAATTTCCTTTTTCAAAACCATAATGATGGTGGGTTAGAAAATTGGAAACAATATAAAAAAAAATACCATCCCTAATGACCATATAAATCCTACAAAACATGATATAGTCATTGGATACAATCTTTTGATATATGTTAACCAACTTAAAAAACAAATTAACATACTCGAAGAATGAAAAATGTCTTTTATTTTATTAAAAAAATATCATTCCTTCATCACTCTTAGTGTCTCAAGATATAACGTTAAATTGATGGATTTATTCAATGTGATAAAAGTAAAATCTTCATTAAACATGGATTTCAAAATAGATTCCCACCAATTCCTTTTCATCCTTCAAGTATATAAGTGTATATACAAACCATAGAGATTTTTATAGTGTTTAGAAAGTAGAAAAGCCATCAAATCCTCTTGATCAATTCTTTTGATTCCTAAGGTCCTTTTTAATGACTAGAAATCAGTGGATGCTGCTTAGTGAAATTCATTGAATGGTCCACCCTCTTATTTGGTCCAAAATTGGTGACTTGGACCATGGACTATATCATTTTCACTATAGTTTCCACTATAATTGATTTAACCATAGGATTATCATGTTTCGATTTCACCATAAATTGTTTGCTGGAATTCTGATATTCTATTATTAAGGGGCCATATTTAATAAAATAAAGTGAAATTAAAAATTTAGAATATAATTATACTAAATTATCATAAATATAATTTAAATAAATGTATCCAAATGACTAAAACTAGAAAAATGATGCCAGAGAATCATAGACCTCCCACGGTAACATGAGGTTTATTGTGAATGTGAGATGGTCAAGCACACTCCCGCACTACCTTTCATGTTCCAACTATCATATATATATTTTATTATAAAACACCCTGAAAAAAATTTGGTGATACAAAAGATTGTGTATAGTAATTAACAGTAACATGACGCTTTGATATAAATTTCTAACAAACCACCATGGTCAACCAATTATGTCACCCGGAACAGCCTATCAAAAGGATTGATACACTTTCATTATTGCCTCGAGTTGGAGAAGATCACTAGGTTGTCACACAAAGATAAATGGGGAAAATTTCCCACTCATCAATCATATGATAAGATAGAAATGAATAGGGCATCATTTAAGATATCCAAGATACATCATATGTAAAAAATAAGCAAAACAAAAAAGTTAGCATCCAATAAGTTAATAACAGGGTCTAAATCAGATGACCAAGAAAATAGAACATGAAGAAACTCATGGGTCTATATATATGTGACCCAATATCACTTACATCCCAAATAGACAAAATGAAACATAATCCTGAAGATCCATCCTTAACATGACTATCATACCTTTACATATTTCACACAAAACCAAGGCTATAATCACCCAAAAAAGTAGGTTGTGAACACTAAAGATCAATAAGATACAACTATACAATATATATGATTACTATCCACATAAACCAATTAGTTATTGTATAAAATAGTTTAAAAAAATATCAAAACAAATCATGGTCAACAAAAAAAAACCTTCTGGAAATATGGAAACTTTGCCCAGTAATATCTTACTCCACAAGTCATCACTTTTGTATAGCTTTCCAATGTACCCCATGGTATTCCCGTTGTGCTAATAAATTACAATCTCATTTTGGAATTACTTTAAAATTTATTAAATCATTCTCTAATTTAAATACATTTCATTTCATTCCCATGGTTTCATTAATTTTATTTATAGAAGTGAAACATCACTTTCATTCTTGATAAATCATTTCATTTCAAATCCATCTTTGAGGAATTTCAAAAAATTCAATTTCAACCTTAATATTTTGTATTCAATGAAATTATATTTTGAAAACAATTTAAAAGCCATAAAAAATCATATAACATCCCATGGATCTCAAAACAAAAAATTCAATATAAAAAACCAAATCCATATCAAAAGAACTCATGGAGTTCCAAGGGCTAGACCATACTATAGAGACGCATACCTCAATAATTATGAAAACAACATTGCCTTTTAGGCCAATGATAGGAGATGAATAGATTATATTCTAAATATCCTTGATCTAATGTAATCAATATCAGTTCTCTATGTTAATTCTATATCAACAGTTATAGCCTCGCTTGTAATCAAACACACAGAGAAGAATAGAATAAAATGGGTTGGAATAGTCATGATATTATACCAATGAAGATCTAATCTTCCAAAAATCATGTAGACCAAACATCAGGGATAGGGAGAGGAAAATTAATATAACCAAGGAGATTATAAATCAATTAAAATCAAATTATGGTTGAGAGGGTTGTATTAATGGATATAAACAATTAATTTTTGCTTAAATGATATTTTATTTGCTACTAAACTGCAAGACTAGTGGAATAACTGGACAACTGCTAGGCCTCACCAACTGGGTAGTGGAACCTCTAAACATAGAAGTGTTCTTCTAGAGAGTAATAGATTATCATTGGCCCTCACCAGCTAGCTAGTGTCCTCCTTTTACCAATAACGTCCAAAAATTATTCTCTCGACCTACAAGTGACCCAGAAAAGAAAGAGATGGATTTAAGAGATCCTAGATACCCGATTTCAAATATCTAGGTGTAACAAGAATGGGGGGATATGCCACTGGTCTTGCGGTGCCATTGGTAATGTAATTTCATCATTAGATTATTATTTTTGTATAATATTTAATTGAATACTTTTTTGAATGGAGAAAACTATGTCATTGAATTTGTAGTGAGGTGTCTTGCATTGGGTGCATCAATGGTAGAATGAAATTGATTGAATAATCGACATTTAATTTTTCTTATTTTGAAAATGACATATTTCAACTAGTTGATAAGGATTATATTACCATTTATAAATCTATGGACATGGTAGAATAAGGTAATTCTGTACAATAAGGTCAATGAAAAATAAAGTGATAAAGGATGATGACACAAAGTATGCATCTTTCATTATGAAATATCCTGAAACAAAGATATTATATTACATGGTGTGTGTCGATAAGAATTGTTTTCATTTTTTAAATTTTTTCATATCTCTTTAAGGGACTTGATGAGTTTCTCAAATTGACTCTTAGTATTTGAATAGTATTCACTTCTATCATGATAAGGGCCTAGAGAGTCACATAGTAAGTGTATTAAAAAAACCTGGGCTATTTTGATGAATGGTAGTTTGGGATAAGGTGATCCCCACCACGAGGTCTGGGATATGTCAATGGATATTTGATCGATGTGGAATAAACTTATTCATATTATTAATGTTTATAATAATTATTACTGAGTTTATTTACAAAATTAATATACAAGTACTAATGTAATTGTATGAGGGAATTTTAATAAAATGAATATTATTTTAATATTAATGTTTTGTTTAATATTTTTAGGAATGAAGAGTCGAGTTAATGGATCAGTTTTATGAATTATTATATTTATTATATTATAGGTATGTCGTAAGAATATAAATTTAATTTATGAAAATGTTAGTTGGTCATAATATTTCATTTACAATTTATGTGGAATGTAATAAATATTCATGGGTCGTTGATTTATTTTTAGGTAATTTCATTTACTCACTATATAAGTGAGGGGATTATCTCAAACAATGTACTAATAAATATGAGTATATGAGACTCTCCATCTACTATCTTGACTCTTAGAGAGATACACTCTAATTCCAAGAACATGATCATATTTATTCTTAATAGATCTATGAAACGATATACCAATGATCGTCTGTATGTCGAAGGAATTGTCAAATTGTTGGTCCAGAATCTGGAATTGACAATCAATTTTCCAATAGACTCTCAATGTTCATTGGGATGAACCAGAAATAATCTTATTTGATTCATCCTGGAAACAATTACTAGTGATGAGATGATTTTGAGCTTGAATTCATAACCGTATAGGTAATTTTGATTCAATTGTTGTTCTTTAAATTTGTCTCATAATGATCCTTCGGCCTCTATTGGAGACGTTCTTTGATAGTGATGATGTAATTTCACTGATCATTGGTGGAGAATTTTAAATCCAAAAATCATATTCTTCCATTTTGCATCCCAATACCATAAATTGGTATCTAGGTGATCACATAATTACTTATGAAAAAGAAAAATTATACTGGGATTAAATTGGGGTATTGGGAATCGTTACTGTCCCAATACCATAGATAAAAAGTTCATAATTCACCGGAGGATGCATTTTACTCCAAAAAAATGTTTCAAATTATATAGATATATGTGTTTATTGAGGGTGTAATTAAAGAACATATTTATATATTTTTCAATTTTACCATAACCCAAATGACAGAGTCAATTTATGGTGAGCTTTAATATACTAACCCGTAATCTAGTGGCCCAAATTTCTCTCTCTAATGATGCATATATTCCACTGTTTGTGATATTTTTTAAAAACATTTATTTTAAATAGCCTAAAGGCCTAGGATATTTGAGAAAATGAATAAAACATCAAATTTAAAAAACTTGGAATGAAGGTTATACAAGGGGATATTTTTTTAAAAAAATATGGGCAACCCATATCCCAATAAAATCAAAAAACCCATCATACTAACTAAAACCTCTCTAAATTCTTTATTGTACGATGTCCATCCTGTTGAAGGCCTACCCCACCAATGCCACCATCCACTGGCCGTGATTCCAAGGCCTCCTATCTGCCACTATCGACCAACCCATAATGGCACTAGGTGTATGCTACCCAACCAAGGATTGGATGGTTTGGGTCTTACCTAACCCATCTGGCCCTATCCATGTCCAATATTCATATCAGAAGTTTTACTGGAAGCTTGGGATCCATGAAATTTTTTTATTTATATATATATATACAAAAACAAACAAATATATAAATCACTGAAACCCACATATATATAATTATGATTTATTTTCTAAATAAAAATTAAGTGGGACTGAGAAATTAAAAATAAAATTAAATAAACTTTTTAAATTTACATATTTCCATTAAAATAAATTTATGATGAATTTAATCTTATCACCCTTTTATGATTGGTCATAATCTAATCTTGATCATTGAACACCAATATAATAATGAAAGAAAATTTATTTAATTATTTGTGCAATTGTGTGTGATGCATGTGATGTTTGTAATTATTCAATTAAATAGATAGTTTTCACATTTTGTTTACTTGTCATTGTATGTTCAAGGACCTATGCTCCATGATAAAAAATTTTTATTGGTATTATAGACTCTCTTGATCCCCTTGCATATGTGAGAGTATTTTTTTATTATGATGAATATGGATGAGGATGTTGAATGTCATGTACCACATCAAGATAATGAAATATTCCAAATGAGAAGTAATTAAATGGGATAGAGGTGTGAGCTACGATACAAGTCAAAAATGACTTAGTTACTTTACCCGTAAAGACATATTGATTCATTGATAATAAATTGATCAACCGATATCAAAATTTGAAGACTAGACACACTTTTAATTGAGTTTATGCATTATTTTTTATTGTTTTTGGAATTTTTAAATTTTCACGATCACATAAAATAATAAACGGATACCACATAGATTAAATCAATTTAAGAGAATATTAATGTTTTTCAATTTAGTGGTTAATAATTTGTGATTGTGATAATAAAATATGTGCATATAAGATGGAATATTACTTCAGCCATTGATAAATAACAAAAACCACTGAAAGATAAATTACGTTAAACAACTACCTTCATTACAATTTGATAAAAAATGAGGTGTATGAGGTGATCATAATCCCTATTTTAGGGTGCCCAAAAATATTAGGGAGTTCTTTTGAATTTGATGGGATGACTTAGCTAATGATGAAATAAAATAAGTAGCAAAAAATTTCATGTTACATATTTAGAGGAAAAGCATTGAGTAAATAAAAGTTTTGATTTCAAAAATATGTGGCATCACTTAACAAATTAAGGAGCACTGAGTTTATATAGTTTTCTAGTAAAAATTATACTTTGTAGCTATCCATGTAGTTGGGTATCCATAACAAGGACTATAAGTACTGATTCTAGGTTTCTTTTCCATTAGAATACTATAGAGAATGTGTATTCCAAATATGGTAGTGAGGGTTACAATGGTTTCATAAAATAGTGGGAGACATTAATGATTTAATTAATCAGTAATGTCTAATCGACAATCAAGATAAAAGTCCAAATCTATAAAATATTATATTTTTAAAAAAATGGAATGAAGTACCACTGTATTATATGATTACTGTTGGTTAAATAAAATGTCCAAATAGGCACGCGTTTGTAATGAGTAGTATAGGAAATAGTGTAAAGTACTATAACATAGAAAATTCGAGGATTTAGGGTCCTAATACATGTTGATCTACCTTAGGCTGTGAGACTACGAATGTTTCTTAAAAGAGACACATGTATATGGTATTTTATGGGATATGTCATAATTTTATCATCAATGTTTGGTGAGATTTTTTGATACAACATCAAGACATGGATGATTTAAACTATTTTCTAATATTTGAAATGTTTGTAAAGAAAAATTGAAACATGATATGAATAAGGTGATGTTTTTAATAGATATGTGTAAAATAAAAGATATATAATAATCTTTCAATAAGTCACTTACATATATTAATTTTACCTAATTAATATAGTTTCTCTTAAGATTAAAAAATGAAAATTATATAGAAAATACTTCATTACCATTTGGGTAATGCTCGCCAATAATATATGTAACTAAAAAAAGATTAACCATAATTTTATAGGGAGAAAAGGATGAAATACAAGACTAAAAAGCTAATGGAATGTGTGATTACAAAGGAACCTTCACAATAACTTTCATTGAAAAGAGTTTTATAACCATAAAAAGGTTATTTGCATTTTATGTATTAAAATATTAATATAGAAGTTTACATATAATGAACTAAATTGAAGAATAAAGTATTCACTTACTCTTCCGTAATATTCATCATTTTATGTAATGATTATATCATATAATATGGGTCAGGAATATAATTTTATTATCACATATTTGTATTTAAATAAAATAAAAATTTTAATATGGAAACATTATAAGATTTTAGGTAATTTTTATAAGAATCTATGAAATATTTATTCCCATGTTAGTGGTGATAAGTACCCAAATTATATATTTCCATGTTTAATGTTTCTAGATGAAATTTTATTGAATATAACCAAAATAAAATATATCATGTATCTATTGGACACATGGATACATTTTTACATTTTGGAATGTGTTTGTTTTTTTCTAATAAAAAACTAATTCTCCAGTAGTTCTTGAGAAATTATTAATAATTGATGGATATATAATGTATTATTCAGTTGTACCATGTTATATGAAGACAATTATTTATCTTGAAAACCAAATGTAGTTATCAAGGATATAATAATAATTGTATTTAGACTTAGTTGATAAAAATTACATAGGTATTATCAACGTATATAACTTTTTATTTTTGGAAAAATAATCCTTTATAAATAAAAAACGACCAAAAAGTTTTTAGAATGAGTGAACTAGTCCTTGTTTAGGTTAGTGGAAAATATACATCATAAGATTAAAATAATTTTTCATTATGTAAAATAAAAAGTCAGTGTATCATATGATTACCATTATATAAGGTATGTTTAAGACCTTGTAATGGTTTTCCTTTTTTGTTGTCTGGGTAGGGTCGAGGTGGACTTGGGAGGATATAACTAATTCTGAACTTGGAGATTTTTTTCGATTCTGAGCATAAAAAATGTTGGTTCTCCATCCTATTAGGAATTTACATACCATTTAATTTGGTTACATGAAGTGTAACTTCTAAAATAAAAATAAATATATTTTTAACAGAAGGTAATGGGGTTTTCTGTGATTTTGGGATTTGTCAATTACACTACATATAATCAGGTTACACGTCATTTAATTTATTGAGACATGTTTTTATATAGGAAACTCTAATGAAAATAATATTTCATCCTCTAAAAATTTCCCTACAATTGACCCAAGTGCCATTTATAGGCAATTTTGTAACCCTTAAACCCTTTTTGTTTATTACGTTCAGAAATTGATACTTATTGCAGTTGCGGTGTGACTCACTAGGTAAGTATTAACACTAATTATATATCCCTTTATATTTCCATTCTTAGAATTTTATATGTCATCTTTGGATTTATGGATCTAAGTTTTTTCTTCAACTCCTGTTTCTTGGTTGAGTTTAAAGATGTTAGGCAACTTCATTCTTGTGGGTGGGTTCCATTGTAGGATGTATGATTCTTAGAAAAAAGTAGGGGGTTTCGTAATGATGATAAAATTTGATTAATCATATATTAATAGATATAAATTATATTTCTTAATTTATATTAAATTACTTCAAACTGATTATAATTAATTTGTTAAAAACCCAATTTCATTGTATTAGGGGATTTTAATGTGAAATTGAATTTTAGATAAAAAATTGTGGAAAACCCCTAATTCTTTTGAATTGGGGTGGGTTTGAGAAATTAATGTAAAAATGTAAAATTTAAATTGTAGATTTTAAATTATCAAATTAATTTATTGAAAATTATTTCAATGTAGTAATTGAAAAGATGTATTGAAATGGTTTTGAAAAACATTCAGTGGTTTATCTTGGAAAAAGGCATGTTTTGATTGAAAACATTTGTATTGGGTTTTAAATGGAAATTTGGTACTTTTTTATTGGGGGAATGAGTTGATTTGTATTTTTTATAGTTTAAATTAAATTTCAATCATTGATTGAACTACAGAACATTCGATCATATGTATTTATTCACTTATTGGGATAACACTATTTTGACGCTTTACAACTTGAAAAAAACATTGTGCATTAGGTCACAAACATTATGGGATGATGATGAGTCACCTTTTGAAAGTGTTAGAAGGACATGTGTATAAAAATATTTTCTTTATCACATTCGAGTGTGTAAGTTTCTCGTAACCGGGACATATCATACTTTTTGGTAGATGAACATGTTGCTTGATTGTTTATATATGAGATATAAATGTGTGCCAATGTAAGTAAAATATTTTTCATGCCAAATGAATTTATATAAATTGGATTATATAATTTTTTTGAAGCCATTTTTGATGTATTTATATCATTTGAAATGTGAATCATTAATTCTTTTAATTTATCTTTGTACTTCTAGACCTATTTATTTAATCATGAATTATTTAATTGGTTAATTAAATTTTAGAATATTATTATGGAATCCTTTGTTATGACCCAATGGTCTTTTATCTGACACAGTACTTGTGCCTTTTAGTGTTTATATATTACCTTATTCCAGGTTCGAGAAGGGATAAGGCACCACTTGGTGGTATTTATTGTAGATCCTTGGAGATTGGAGAGTTACATCCATTGGGAATTAGGTTTTTATCATTTATTGTGGTACTTTGTTGAAGTACTTTTAGGTTGTCTACCTATTAGAATTCTGGTACACTACTCACTATGGATATTTCTTTTGTATGAAAACTATTTTTTTCTTCTTCCATAATGCCTGTGGAAAAATAGTCCCTACATTCATTTTCATGATTCTTGGTACTTTTCGCCAACCTATTTGTATCAGGAATACCCTTCAGGCCACTTGAGGATCCGTAGGTTTGTCGAGTTACCAGGATACCCATACTGGTTCTTGACATTAAGTATAGTATATGCATTTTCAGAAAATATGAGTTGCATCTGGCTTGTGTTCCTAATAATTTGTTAACCAAACATTCTTCAATCGTTACAATATAGTGTGGAGTGATTCCTAAATTCACATTAAATTATACAAATCAAATTTTCAATTTTGATAAGGAGGGAAATTGATGATTTTGACATGTTAATATTCATCAATAAAATATATCACAGAGTAGTTACTAAACAATTTTTTTAAATACTCTAGAGTCATGATGTAAGTAAAATGAGCACCAATGTTAATAAATATATCTATTCAACATTCTTCCATTATTTATTGAGAAATGATTCCAAAATATTAGTTTTATCCTGTAACTATATTCCAACAACATGTTAAAATGGATATCATATGAGTAATAGTATTAACGAAATCCATAATGTTATAATAACATGTGTTTGGATGAAAAGTTTTCATTTAGGATATAAAAACATGCAATAAGAAAAACACAATTTGTATAGGAAATAATTATCTTAAGGTTCTCTACATATATTTTTGAAATCCCTGATATATAAAAGCTATATTAAATGTGAAAGAATATATTTATATAAAATCTTGAAAATATCTATTTTATTTAGTGGGATAATGATTAAATTGTATATAGTAAATGTTATATATTCATAACTAGTTATCATAGGAAAAAGTTCCATAAGAAATTGTTGAAGGGAAATATTCCAGAGATTGATACTTTGTATAAATGATAAAACAAATTTAGTAGGTTTTTATTCACCATGGTCGGTGATAGACTATTCATTGAGGTTAATGATTCCTACAAGTAAGTAGTAAATGGAAACCTAATTAGCTAAATGAGGTAAATTAATATAAAATAATGGATCATATGTATCAAAGTACTGGTCTTAATATATTGAATATAGTGATTAGAATTTAAGAGAGACTCCACATGAATGGTACAGGTGTGGTACCAATATAGATATATTTGTAAGATAATGTCATTATTCCTAAATCAATTATAATTTTATATGCTGTAGATGTATTATATAATTTTTTTTTGGAAATGGATGTAATGAAAAAATTTCTTGGAAGGAATCTATACAATGAAAGAAGAATGGGTTTTTGACACCACAAAATTCCAATTAAAGGTGAAAGATACCATCATCAAGTTTTGGATTTATTTTAAAAAAATGATCATATAATATTCATATATAAATATTTATTTCATGTTTCTATAAGGGGTTAGTGGGAGAACTACAATTTTCAATGAAAACAAGGTTATTAAAATATAGAAAAAACTATTTTCCTTATAGTAAGATAGGACAATAATGAAAATAAATATATAGATATTTACTTAATGTAGAGTCCTCTATTCTAAGGAATAATATATAATAAGGTTGAACTAATAGTTTTTTAAGAAAATTTAAACAATTAAATTTGAGGTGTTCCATTCACCCAAATTATTATAAGGCCACATTATTCTAAGCTGGCATTTATTTTTTACTCCTTCCATTGACTCAGTTCTGTTCACCCCAATTCATCTCCAATCAAGAAAAACATGATCTACACTTCTCTATCACTATTTCATGGAAGAGTTTTTTCTTCCCAGCTATATTAGTATCATCCATAATTTACTTGTCCAAAAAATTAGTAATGGTTAGTAAGAAAATAAGAATTTTTAGAGACCAAATATCATCCATCAATCCCATATCAAACTTAAACACCATGAAATATTCATTGCATAAAAACATATGATATAAGTTCACTAACTTGTATAACAGAGGAACATACTCCATGAAAGATATATCCTCATGCTTTGATAAAATACACTCTCATGCCTTCATTACTTTTAGTGTCTAAAGATGTAATGTTACTCCCCAGCCCTATTTAACCAGAGTCAGTGCATTATAACATAACATTGACATGATAAAAAAAGATCAAGTCTCGAATGAATGATTAGTTTAGTAGTCTGGGAAACACTAGATATATTCATAAGTCTTATATAACATCATAAAGTAAAAAAACAATAACAACATCTTGTCTTAATATCCCCTCATACTAATCCTACAGGTCATTAGTAAATTACTTCTTCACATCCTGGGAAAATTAAAACATTGAAAGGGGTGATCTCAGATGATCAGTAAGGATAACAATATAGTATAAACTTTCATAAATTTGCATAAAAATTTAAGGCAATGTATAACTAAAACAAAAAGCCTTTTAAACTTGAACATCAGCATAATACGACAAAGATAAAATGAAATAATTCCATTTAATTATTCACATGGATGTTCTACTAGTCGAATAACAACATGAAATTTCAATAACCACTTTCATAATGATGTAATGCATAATGCCAGACTATCATAACCACGTAGCCAAGGCCTCATGGCAAGACTACAAATAAGATTTTGTCAAGGCCTCGTGCCAAGACACTAGTTTGTATCATGAGACCTGCCGATGCATCGAGGAGCTATAGCGGGCTCCACCCGTCACTTACTAAGTCCAATGAATTCCTCATATGAAAAGTTTGAAACATAACATTAACATTCGTATTAAAACTAGCATACAAAATGTCAAAACTTTTAACCACAAACCATGAATGGTATAAAAATAGCACATCCACTATCAAACATAACTCATTAGATACAATATGGATGATTGTATTGTATCATATTGACCTCAATTAAGAATAATGAAGGATATTGACATAGATTAAAATAATCATCAAATTATTGGGAGAAATATCCCCCTTTTTCTTGAAAAAATTTAAAAGTCACACTATTTGTCAAGAAGCCATTTAAAATTGATTTTTTAATCAAAGTGTCCCATACCACTTTGAAACTATTAAAATTATTTTTAATTTTAAAACATAAATGTACATATAAATAAATACTTAAAACCATTTTTAAAACATGGAGTTTAATGAGAAATATTTATAAGAATAAACCTTTAAAACATTTAGAAATGATATTTTAGTTAGAGTTTCTAACCAAAATAGAGACGCTTGAATACAAATAATTGAGGTAATAAAAACATTGTAATATCATGAGAATAAAGGGATTCATGATATTATATATCAAAGTACATTATATATACCTTATAAAAGTGATTTGGTGTATAACAACAAAGAAGTCTCAATGGAATGTAAATCGAGATGAAATCTCTTATAAAGATTGTATCCTTAGGTTAAGGATAAATAAATGACATAATTATGTGTGACAAATATAAATAAACTCAATATTATTGGATATTCAGTGTAAATAAATCAGAGGACATTCACACATAATCTTGTAAAAACAACACCAATGAATTGGATATTTAACTCAACAAATGGAGATTGAGTTAAAATTACTCTTATCAAGTTCATATCGATGACTTGAGAATTTATCAACAGAGTGATTATGTGTATAAAATTTATATCCACAGAATGGGGAGTAGAAATTATTACATAAGAAAATGAATATTTATTCCAAACATAATCTTGGAGTAAAATATTCAATTAAGTATGCATAATGCCTAATGAGTGGAAATTGAAATTTAAAATTCCCTTATCGATTTGGTAACATAATACACATACACCCATGAAATAAGGATCATACAATGATGATGTAAATATCTATAAATTAAAGTATATTACACAATGATATAATCATAGGCAGTACACACACCACATGTAATAAATAAGTTGTGAAGAATGGAAATCTCACGAAATTAAAATTGAGATAAGAAACGCCTTACCTTGAAATTTTCCTTGATAGAGTGTAGGTTAACCTCTTGTATAATGGTGAAATAGTTTTTATTTATTTATACAGGGATAATATACATTATTATGATATCATATATGATCTTTTAACATTTCCTTGTAAATATTATCTTAGTATTATCGTCATTTCGGGTGTTACCTTACTCATTTTCTTTTATAAGTTTTGTTAGAGAAGTACTGTTTGTTATGGTTAGGTTGTATATTATTAATATAAGAAATGATATCAAGTCATTAAACATTATTTTTAATCATCAAATGAGAACTATACTTGAATGGATACGACGGATAATGAATCTCATCACGTTCGTGGAGACGGTAGTCTGTACGTACGCACGAACGCTACTTCCATTTCATTTTTCATTTCAAAAGTTATAAAAACCAAATGATAAATAGGTGTATTATTGTTAAATTATAATATAATATCTTTATTTTTTACTTATGTTCATT
The DNA here is from genome assembly GCA_963277665.1 of Viscum album. Classification (NCBI taxonomy): domain Eukaryota; kingdom Viridiplantae; phylum Streptophyta; class Magnoliopsida; order Santalales; family Viscaceae; genus Viscum; species Viscum album. The sequence goes on from OY728159.1 coordinate 922,887,022, forward strand.
AATACCATCCTTTATATGTTCCATGTATGGTATGAACGAGTCATATCACTTTGAGGGGGTGGTAGTACACACTTCCTCAAATGAAATTATCGTATATATGTACAACATGAAAGGAATAATGGTATGATATAAAATGTAATTATAGAAGATTATATATAAAATAAATATCATAAATATCATATTTAATTATAGTGACATAATAATGGCCACCATGAGAGGTGGTAGGAGATAATTGAACAATCATCATTTCGTGAGGCGTTTGGTTGCCATCCACAGAAACATTATTTTCTTCACCCATTAGATTGATGTGTGTAAGTGTAGTTAAAATACCTCTCATAACAATATACTATTATATTTAGGATACTGGTTTTGTTACAGAATAAAATAATAATAAGTGTTAGGGGTTGGAGAAGTAAAATAAAAGAAAAGAAGCTAAGAGAAATCGTTACCTTTAATTTGGGTAACTCCCTTTTGTTTGAACCACAAAGGACTCTCGAAGTGCCTTATGCATAAGATAAGGCTTCTAGGAGGAGGAGTGGGATGTAAGGAACTTAATTTGGAAGAGTTTGGACGATCCAAAAGGCTTGAGAGGTGTGAGAAATTGGTTAGAAGTGGTGTCCTTTTATAAGGGGGAGGAGGGGCTCTTTAGGAAAAACTGAAAGTATTAATTTATAATAAATTCATATTCAGTTTCTAATGGCTCCAAATTGGATTATTAAAATTCTAAAGTAGGGATGGGTCTAAAAACACTCAACCAATATATTTTAGACAGGTTTGGGTCACTATAGTTACATTATCTTTTAGATTTAACTCTTTGTTAAATAGTTTGACATTTACCATGTCTCTTTGTATTTTTATATTATATAGTTAATAAACTTACTATATACTTACAAAATACCCCCAAGTGGTCCATTAATGATACACCTATCATTATATAAGTCATTTGGATGAATCTTATATTTTTAGAAATATAATATCAATTAATAATATAATATTTTTTAAAAACTCTTTTATGTCAATTTTGATACTATTGGATATTTTGTTTTTGATAAATTCATAATAGCATTATTAAATAAAATAAAATTCATATAAAAAATAATAAAATGTCATATTAAAAAAAAAATTATTTAAATCCATAAAAAGTCTCAAATTACATTTATTTGGATATTTATAATATCAATTATTTTAATATTTCATTAATTAGGTAATTACTGCATCACTATTGTGTCATAAATAAATTAAATTATTTAATGTCTAAATATTATAAATAAAATACCATTATGTAGGAAATATGTTTATCTTTATAATGAATATTTATAATCAAAATTATCTTATGTATAACCATATATTAAAACATTTTTAGTTATTAGACTTTGATTTTAACTCTTTTAACTCTTCTTTGAATTAAATAATAATAAATGTCCTAATATAATCCCAGTTGACCAAAGAGGTTCATATTTTATTCCTAAGGGTTATTGGTCGAATTATAATTATCCTATAGAATTAGGACATGTGTTAGGGTAATAATAATTTCATTTTTACCCGTAATTACCCTATATACTTTTTACCGTGGTCAATAAAAGTAAAAAGTTACTATTCAACAAAAATTATTTTTATCTTATTGAACCACATTTTACTCCTTGATATTAACTGTGTCTCTTAGATATTTGAAATTCCACTCACAGAAGTGGTAAAATTATGTTTTATGTAAATTTGCAAATTCTCCTAGGAGATGGGTAAAAGAAGGTGAATAGTTCAATACAATCTTTATATGTCTAAAATTATTATAAACTGACTCCAATGAATTACATTGAACTTATATAGATATTAAGTATCTTTTTTTACCTAAAATAAATTTAAATAAAATAAATAATTATTTAAATAAAAAGTTGGTTTTAACCAATAACTCAGTGTTTTTCACTATTCATAAAAAATTGAATGTTTTCAGAAAAATAAAAAAAATTTACCCTAGGCTAATTTTGATATTCCAAATCCAAAAATGAAGTCCATTTTGAATGATAAAATTTATAAAATTTAAAAAAGTGGGTATTAATATTCATAATGGCTAGTTTTATTGATTGTGGTGTGTGTTATAACTCAAAGTTGCGTACAACACACACTACTGTATTATTCAAAGAGAAGTGTACCGTGGAATCATGGGGTGTTACATGTAACTTATAATTGATGGATTTCATGAATGTGGTCTAGATGATATCTCTATGATACATATATTTCATAAACAATTCCCCCAACTTTTTTCTCATCCTTTAAGTATATATGTCGATAAATAAACATTGGTGTTTTCTAGAGTATTTAATAAAATAAAAATACATACAATCCTCTTGATCTATTCATCTAATTCATTGGTTCCTTTTTAATGACTAATTTTCAGTGGATGTTTCTTAGTGAATTCCATAGCATGGACCACCCACTGATCTGGTTCAACATTTTTGACTTGGCCCACATACAAGATCATTTTGACAATAGTTTCCACCACATTTGAGGTAAGAGGAGGATTTTCATGTTTTGATTTCATGACTACTTCATCACTAGAATATATAAATTCCCATTCAAATGATTTATATACTATAAATCAATGCGGACTGAAAACATGTATAATATCATTCATTGACTTTATCATAAATACACTTTAAAGAACTAAATTCAAAAGGATAAAACTATAAAAAAGGATGACAAACAACCCTCCACATCCCATGGTAACTAGAAGATTATTGTAAATGCGATCTATCCAGGAACAGTCCCCCATTACCAATCATGTTCAAACTATCCAATCTATAAATTTTTAACAACCCCAAGAAAAAAATAACGTGATACGAAATATTGAGTGTAGGAATTAACGGTTCTGGGTTCGGGTGCAATGGAAGCATAGGAGGGAAGGCCCCAACATTGATTTTTTTCTTAATCGATGACCATTATGAGATATATGTGCGAGGAACAATGTGATTTGTGAAATTGAATAAAAAAATATAGGGTAATCACGACAATACCCAAGAGAGGATATCAACACATACTGTTTATAATTAATTTAAATAAATAAATAATTAACTTTCAAGTTATTTTTTCTTCGATGACCCATCCAACCACAGATATGTCATGAACCATTATTGTGTTTTTTACAAAAAGGTTATATTTCCTCTAGCGGTGATCCCCACATGTTCCACGAATCATAAGATGTCGTTGAAGTAGTCTATGGGAGTTTTCATGGAAGATCCTTGTGTTTGCATCGTCCACCTTCAATCACATTGAGAACCGCTTCCAAAGAGCTCTAGTTGATCTGGTGGAGGAGGATCACTCTCGTTCTTGAGAGCATTCTTGGAGATGGAAGAACTCTTTAGGCTTGAGTGGTTTTTCTCCATCCCATTGCGCACAAGAATATTGTCTTGGATTAGGAGAAAATAATATAATCAGGTATTTATATCGCTAGGGTTAAAATAAAATAATTGCACCATTTCCATTATTAATTTTATTAATCATAGAGAAACCCCATATGAAATAATAATAGCAATATTATTATTTCCTAACATGCACATAACTTGATAATTGTAATTAAATATTATTTGATAAAATAGTATTAAATATTATTATTTCTCACCAGACCCTTAATATTGGTCCACCAATCCTCCTCAATAATTATCGGTCCCTGAATTATGACTATGTATTTATTAAATAAATATCACCACATTATACAATAATAAATAAATAAATATTATATTTTCTAAATTAAGAATAAATATTTATTAAATATTCCACTCATAATATATTCTGTCAAATAACTAATTGTAGAATAAATGCAATCAGACATACATGAATAATTATTAAACCATGATTAGAAATAATATTTATTCAACTTATTAAATAAAAATAATATATTATTTATTTGAGATCCTGAATACACTTAGTGTGTGACCCTCTAGGAATATTTCGAAGTGACATTAGGAAAAAATACCTAAAGTAAAAGGGAAGAACCTAGAAATGTGCCAAGGAACCCATAGAGAAGGACGTGAATGCCACAACAACTTGTCAGTTCATAAGAATGATTACCATTTTATATAATATCATTATCAAAATATCTACTCAAGCATGTTGCATGCCAATTTCAACAACCTATGTGCTCGATATCTCTTTCTCCGACATTCAAAAAAAACAACTTGTCGATAGAACACCATGGACACAAATTTATTTAGGATATATCATTTCCATCAAAGTGATTTATATATGAGCTTTCCTTAATATGAAGAAGGGATAAATCATTTCTCTCATTTTTCATTAATGCAATATTTCTCATGACAGACCCAACGTATCCTAACTCTCTATGAACAACCATCATCATGATTTTCATCAATATATCAAAGTATGTGCCTCATAATATACATTAATAACAATATTAAAATCTATGAAAAAATACACCCATTAACAGAAAGAAACATCTAATGATAGTTATATATGTGGATTTTCTACTAGTGCTTCTCATTATCATGATATCCTACTATATATTTTCAAGGGAGAACCCCATGAGTAGGTTCCTCAAAGTCCTATGAGTCTCCAACACTGATATCCAATATCATTAATGTCCCTCAAATGATATCATCTGGATACAGAACACATATTCAAGAATTTTTTCATAGATCTTCTGGGTTCTCATCATTGTAGGGAACTGTTATGACCTTTTAGTGAGACAAAAACTCTTAATACATTATCACATACTATGTCACACTTAATAATAATAATCATGATGTGATAAGTAGTTAAATAAAATTAAAAACAATGAATAAATGTTTATCATTCCTTAAAAAGAAGTTGGTTCTAGGGAACCAACTCCAATAGAAACTCACTTGCACTAGATAAAACTACTATCAATCTTCAATCTTCTAGCATGCACATGATACTCATATGTTTACTATGATAGAAATATAGTCAAGGGGTCCACCACAATCTATATTGTGGGTTCTCTACTCATTAAAAATTCACCCCTATAATGAAAATACCTCAAGTGGTGATACTTCAAGATTATGTTCTTTGTATGTTGGTGTGACCTTGGATCTTTTTCAAGAACTACCACTATTGTATTATCATAATGCAATGTGATAGGTTCATTACTTATATGTACCATATCAAGCACATGGAAGATGTTTTCAATCCCAAAAACTTAATTAGCTATATAAGAAGCCACTATATACTCATATTCCACTTTAGAATCGATGAAAAATGGTTTCATTGATCACTTCCAACTCACAGCTCCTTGGTTGAGAAAAAAACATATCTTAATTGCAACTTCAGATCATTCAGATCTATCTAAAAACTAGTATTAACATACCCTATGATTAAAATATCTAATCTCCTCCATATAACAGGATCATGTACTTATTTATTCTCATATTAATAATGATAGCCTTAACAGCCATCCAATTTTGTTCTCCTTGGTCAGCTAGATATTTTCCCATCATGCCCAGGGTATAGGAATCATCATGTCTAGTATATAACATGGAAAACATGATTGAACCTATTACTAGAGCGTGTTGTATCTTATTTATTCTCTCTTCCTCTTATTGTGTCTCAGGACACATTTTCTTTAAAAGATGTATGCCATGTGACACTGGAACCAATACCATTTGGATTGTTCCTTACTAAATCTATTTAGTATCTTCTCAATATATACACCTTGAATTGGTCCAAGCAGCCTCTCTTAGATATGTCATGTGTGATCTTGATCCCTAAAATGTAGCCTGCTTTACCTAATTCCTTCATGGAGAAGCAATTTTTCAACTTGTCCTTAACATATTTTAAGATTGTTATGTATTTTACAATAATAATATGTAATCAACATACCCAGCAGGTATATCCAGAATTTAATATTCATACTATCTATTAAAATAATAGAAAAAAGTACACCGAGATATAGGCGGGGTCAAACAAAGTGATTTTCTACCCTCATTCATCAAAAAAGATAAAGACCATAATAAGATATGTCATTCCCATAATCAGAGTCATCAGCAGTTTCCTATTCAGATTGAGACTTACCCTGATTGAGGATCTTAAGAATATCAAAATTTAACATGCCTTGTAGCTTAGAAGAATGAGTAGACACAGTGCGAGGTGTGTTAGAATAGTCCTTCCTTGGCCTTCTCTTTGAGGGAACAGGAGTGAGGTCCATACAATCATCTATCATACCTTTTATAGAAAAGATTGTATCTTTTAAAGATATAGATTAACCACTGTTCTCTTCCACCCCTTCGGCCTAAGAGATGTCACCCAACTTTTCAGATATCTTATAGGAATTCAAAAGATTCTAGATTTTTTTATGGAAATCAACATATTGAGGAGTCCCAATGTGATCTAACCCATGATTCAACTAAACAGTCCCATAACAGAGCAATCATGCACTAGGACTAACATTCATGTTTTTAAATGGAGGGTCAAAATGATTAGTAGACACATCAATAGAGAGGATAGCATCATTTCCAATCTCAACCAATTCAGTAGGAGCATTGGATTTCATATCCTTAGAAAAAGAAGAGGGACCACTAGCAGTTTGCATCAGGGCCTTATCGACCACGAGACCTTTATATTTCAAACATGACACCTGAGGGGCATACTTTCTCACCATATTAGCCTTATTGGAAACTTTTTTGTCGAGAAAATCATCATCATGAGAAAGATACATTGACAAAGCCACACACTTTCTCTTGATATTCATTCTACAGAGAGTAGATGAATGACCCTTCATACCACATCTCTCACATGATATATTTTTCTGACATAACTCTAAAGAATTTCCAATGGACATACATTCAATACAGAAAAGAGGCTTCCTTTCATATTCAACATAAATATGAATACTTTCAGTGGGAGTGGAGAGCGTTACCTTATCAATCAAGGTGGAGCTCAGATCAATCTCCACAAGCATTCTGGAAAAATGTCCAAAACAAACCACTTCAGTTTCCTTGTCGAGACAAATAAGAGTTCTAATCTCCATACCAGTGTCATGCAGAATCTATGGATGCCAAAGGACCCAATTAATTCTATGAAAACGAACCCAAAACTAAGAAAAGAAATTTCTTACACACAAGGCATTGACGTCGAGATACCATTCATGAAGGTGAAGCCATCCAGGATTTAGAGCCAATGATCCAATGCTATACGCATGTATTTTTCAAGAATTAAAAAAAATTCAATGAAAGAATCCACAAACAAGAGAAATGCACCGCCAATCAGAGGATCCCTATAAAAAGGAGATTCTCTTGATGAGATCATCAAATCTCCAAGGCTTCTCACCATTTGGTAGAACAAGACGTGCAATCAGGGAGTTCTTCCCAACTGCAATCCTATCATCAAACACATCAAAATTAAGTTAAAAAAGTTCAGTTTACCCATTTAAAAGGATACTACTAGAGGAGTCAGTGTTTGAGGAAAAAGGAGGTGCCAATGCAGGATTGTCCATTACAACTCATCCTTTTAGATCCTTTACAGAACCACCACAATTCGGGACCTTCAAGATATCTTGTGATGTCTTCAACTGGGAACCAAAAATCACAACATAAGTAGAGTTCAGCGAAACCCTCCTCGGAACAGATTGCACCTGCACCGCTTCATTCACGCGATAAGAATAATTAGCTTGAGCATCTAGCTTAGATCTGAAATCATGGACTACCGGAAAATTCAACACAACTGACGAAGAAGGGTTTTTCATACTGCCTCCAACAGGACCTCGAGCCACACAGTCCATAGACGAAAACTGGGATATGGATTAAATTCAAACACCATATGGACTTGAAGAAAACATAGGATCTGAAACAAGATCCTGCATGCTTCCTCCATCCAGATGATCACCATTCTGAGCATCGCGATCCGCGACCAGGTTTGGGTCTATCACCACGTTATTAAGGTGAACAGTGGGTTGGATGGGAGAGATCAAATTACCTCTAAGACGTAGCACACCTTCATTCTAGGCTGTCCCCACTTTTCCATCCATGAGCAAAAAATTTAGGTAGTGCGGGATAGACATGGAAAACCCTAGGAAGAAAAATCACATGCACCATGGATTCGTAGCTTGCTTCAATACATAAATGAATATCTGAAAATTGAAAATAATTTTTTCATCACCTAGTGTCACAAAACATTATTTTTTATGCCATATATAAATATTCATGAAGGTTCCCATTAATTAAATCATTTTTGACATCCAACTGTAAAATCTCCTTATCTTAGAAAGCATTTATGGAAAGTATGATTCTCAAGGATTTTAACATGGAAACTATTGAAAGGTTTTCATCATAGTCAATTACATTACACTATTTAAAACCTTTAGCTTCTAGCCTCTCTTTATAGTTCTGGAATTTTCCTTCCATTTCGAGTTTCCACTTGAATACCCATTTACACCCAATAGTATTTAAATCAACTAGTGCATCGATCAGAACCCAAACATGGTTCTAATACATGGAATCCATCTTAAAATTCATAGCTTGTATCCATCAGGAAACTTTTAAGCTCTTTAATTCCACTTTTAGAAAAGAGTTTCATCATTGTAAAATGATAATGATTCACCATCCTTACTGACTAAAAGATCACATCTCTCTAGTTTCCTTACCTCTCTTACACTCCTATGTAGTACTTGTGTTTCTTGACCAACTTTTTCCACGGGGACCTTTAGAACATCTTCCTCTACCAACTGTTGTATTTCTTGAACATCAACCTCATTGAAGTAAATATTTTTCTCACTATACTTTTTGAGGATGTTCTCTCTCGCAAGAAAAACAACTTGTTTTTTGAAAATCACTTTCTTGTCTAAGGGGTTTTATAGGATATAACCCTTCATTTTCTTGGGATACCCTATAATGATACACTTCGTGCCTCAGGTTGCTAGCTTGTTTCCTAAAAAATCCATAACAAACTCCTGACATACCAATACACTTGTAAATGCTAAAATGGGTTTCATTATACTCTATAACATGAAGGGAATTCCATCTACCACATTAGTTGGTACTCATTATAATGTGTATTATTCATTTTGTCATGAATATCCCCAAAAGGATACTGGAGGATATGCATGTCTCCTCATCGAAGTTATCATTTCCAATAAGGTAAGGTTACTCGTTTCACTAATATTATTACACTATGGTGTACAAGGTTGTGTGAGTTGATATAAAATCGTAAATTCCCATAAAATGTTGATTAACTCATAATTAAGATATTCACAACATAGATCTGATCGAATATTATTTTTCTTTGTACCAAGTTGATTCTCTACTACATTCTCGAAATCCAGGAATTTTTTGAAAGACTCATACATGTACCACATCAAGTTAATATATCCATAACTATTGAAGTTTTTAATAAAAGTAAGGAAGTAAAAATATCAACCTCTAGCTTTTACTAGAAATGGTCCACACACATTAAGGTGTTCCAATCCTAGAATATCTATGGCCCTTTCACTCCTTCATCTGAATGGTGGCTTGGTCATTTATCCTTGTAAACAAGAATGACATATTTGTAGTTATTTTAGCTTATAAAAGTCTAAAAAAATTATCTTGGAAGAGCTTTGTCAAATGCTTCTTGTTTACATGACCAATATAGTGAAGCCAAAGCTAGGTGTTATATGAGTCATGTGAACTTGATTTTTTATCAATTGGCAATTCATTATTTTCCTAAATTAGTAAATACATACCATTATTTTAATGTGTCGTACCATAATATATGTTTTCCTTATAAAAGAAACAAATTTTATTTCCAAACATGAATTTAAACCCATAAGTATCTAAATATGTTACAGAAATTATGTCTTTCGTAAGAGTAGATACATAATAACAATCACATAAAAAAATAATCTATCTTGTTGGAAATGAATGGTGGTAGTTACAAGTCGCTTGGGTGGACGCCCTCCCTCCATTGACATCTCGTACACCCACCTCTTCACTAGAAATTTTCTATAATCTACTTGATTCCTACATTGTGATATAATTATGATAACCAAAATCTATATCTAATACCCAATGTGTCGAAATGGAAAGACATCACATGATAACGAATTCACTTTTTTCTTCCCCTTGATTTTGGGAGTATTTCCTCTTGTAGTGTCCTAGCTTAACACAAGGAAAACATGCTTCCTCCTTTTCCATGTCCTGCCTCTAGATATTTTCTTTTTTTGAATGATGGTCCTCTGGTGAATTAGAAAATTTATAGGTCTCGTACATATTATTTGTATTCTTCCTTTTATATTCACCATAATAACTACATGTTTTTCACACCCCATGTCTTTATCCATTTGGTGAATCAATGTCAGAGGTTCAAACAAACTCTTCTCATTAGTTTTCAAATTATAATTCATAATAAAACTAGAGAAGGTTATGGGATGTGATGAAAGTATTATATATGTACACAAATAATCCAGGAATTTAATCCCTAAGATGTTCAGGCATTCAATGTAGCCATTAATCTAGACTACATGAGGCCCAGCTAGTGCATAATCCTCAACCGTAGAGCTAAAAAAAGAATATGAGATCTTTTATATCTCTTTTCATTCCTTATCTTGAGAGATATCATAAGTTGAGACATCATGCTATAAGAATTAATTTCCTCAGGTTTCTTTAAGAGATCATTGGACATGGATGATAACCTGAATCCCTAATCATTTGTAACATCATTCAGATGTTTCTCATCGAGAGATATCTCTTCATCACGTGCCTCATTTCTAGGTGCAACTGGAATAGGTTCTTATAGAACAAACAATTTCCCTGCATGGTGAAGGATGACACGTAAATTCCTATACCATTCCTGGAAATTTGTGCCTATAAAAAGGTTTTACTTCTCAATTATATATCATAGCGATATGTTTGATGTCATTTTAATTGTATTTTCTACAAATAAGATGAGTAGAGATTTAGTACATCGTCTGATAAATTTAGAAAAATAATAATATATTTATTAGTCCCCCATTATTTTATCGTAACCCAATATCCCTCACCATTGGCTTCAGAATATCGTATTGCATTGATATTCTAGTAGAATAGATCTGTATTATCATTCTCATTACTCCAACATTGGCTCTTCAAGCAACCCGATTGGTTTTAGTAGGTATTCCAAATTCAAACTATATTGACTCAAAATTACTTTATCTGTTCAGTGGACTCCCCAATCCAAAAAACATTAATTTATATTTCCTCATCCTTTGCCTCTCAGCTACACCATTTACTTATTTGGAAGTCAACCCTTGATGTCAACCATGTTAAGTCATCCCAAAACATCAAATTAGAATTCCACAATAATTGAAATCACCCTAACATTGGTTCGTTATACACTATAAACTATGGTTTCATTCTAACTGATGTAACCGAAGGCTATACAAATATAATATTTTATTGAGGGATTTTAATATATTATACATAAAATTATAATTATTATCTTTATATAATTCTTGTTAATATTAAGTGGAATTACCAAAGATATTAACCTCTTTTTAGATAATATTTATTCATAAGATGGTTTATTTTAAATCCATCTTGCGTGCTTGTTAATTAATTAATTATGTGATCCCGAAAAGACATCCGTAAGGAAATAATAATTAAACTAATAAAAATTAAATAATGGGTATGATTATGATCTCATTTTAATGGTTTGTTTATCATGTGGTTGATAAACTCATCACTGACCTAGGGGAGAAAAAACATGATGCAATCTGAGGTTTGTGTTTATAGCTTTCCTCATATCCACCATTGTGTCTCCTTGGACTGGTTTCACCTCTACTATGAACTTCAATTGCATCCAATATCTTAGGAGCTCCATCCATTACATATGATTTTTACTCACATGAAGGTGAGGGGAAAGAGGGGTTTACATACATGAAACCATGGGAACAAAATTAATACATGTTAATGAGGAGAGAAGTCACACAAGCCAACAATTTAATTTAATAATAAATAAAAAGAAACCAATCACATAAAAATGGAATGGTCTATCTCATGATCATCCACATACTTGTAACAACTTATTCATTTAGTAAAAGTTACATTCAATTATTTATTAATTATTATTTAAGATAAATCATGCTCGAATTACTTAATTATTATCTTTAATTAATCTATACATTTATCATGATTTTTATATTAATTTCCTTTAGATTCTCATGCATTATAATATGAAAATAACTAAATAAATTCCTTAAAAATTTACCTTTCACATAAATATACCTTGGAGGTAACATGGTGAATACCTGTCGAGATCTACCAAAAATGTAATATACTTGTATAATTATTTACTCTTGTGACATATAGAATACTCGATTTACTGTGCACTATCACGATATGTACATCATATATGATTACACAGATCACAATAATTTTTTGGCCACATGTTATGAATCAATGAATTTAGAGTAAAAACTTATAATTTAACATATATAGGATATGTAGATATGAACATTACATAGACATTAAATAAACATTTAAATATTTATGTATATTATTATTCTAAATCTACATAAATCGGTAAATGTAAATGGTGTGTAGATTCAATGTACATGGTGTGTATACCCTTCACTGTCTATGTGAAGTACATGCCTATGGACTCGATTTTCATGGTGTACTTCAATAAATTATAGAACACAGAATGTATTGTGGGCCACAAACTATGTTAAATTTTTGTTATGTGGGCACCAGTCAGGCAGTTTTTTGGATGTAATAAACTACATGACCCTAACCCAAAGGGACTACATCTCGTGTCCAATATTTCAAACAGTGTGTACTCCAGTTGACTGTGCACCTATCTCTCCCGATCAACATGTATTGTAGGAATTAACTACACCATGTTTCATTAATGCACACAACTTGAGTAATTGTATAATTATCTCTTGGTGTATTGAACAGGAAAACATGATGTGCACTTTTGTGTTATCTAGGAAAAATCCTTCATTCCTCTAGATGAGTTCATGAATATTATTTTTATCATAAAATTAATCCTTTTTTAAATCTATGAGAAATGATGGAGGAAGAAACATATCTCACAATTCATATTCAAAAGAATGATTATAGATGAATTGAAAAACTAAATTATGAATGCGTAAATAGCCAATGATTTATAAATAATTATAATGAATAATTTGTCCCTTCGATGCCACATGTATGTTCTGGGCCCAATAGAAGTGTAGGAGGGCGGGTCATAAATTTTTTCCTAATTGATGATCAATGTGAGATCTATTCACAATGAACTCCATGATCAATATAATTGAATCAAATAAATAAGAGAAAGGGTAATCATGTTGGAACCCAATAGAGGATATCAACTAATACTGTTTATAATTAATTTTATTAATTAATTATTACCACCAAGTTTATTCATTCTTAGTTAATGGGAATGGTCGTAGATTTCCATTGTACTATCATTGAATTATATAAATCAGGGGTATATTTTCTCTAGAGGTGATCCACATATGTTCCATGAATCTCTTTACATCATCGAAGGAGTCTCTGGGTGCTAGCACAGATGTTCTTTGAAATTGTGTTGTCCGCCTTCGATCACCATGAGATCCAATTCCAATGTGTTATCCTTGGTCCAGTATAAGAGGATCACTCTCATACTTGAGAGAATTATTGTATAATAAATAACTCCATATTATTGAGAGGTATTTCTCTAATATATTATGCACAACCACTTTGGTTTGGATAATGAGAAATTAATATAATCAGGTATTTATATTTCTATAGTTAAAATAAAATAATTTCACAATTTACATTATTTATTTTATTAATATTATTGAAACCGCATGTCAAATAATAGTAGAAATATCACTATTACCTTAATTGCGCTTAACATACAAATTATAATTAAATATTATTCGATAAAATAAAATTTAATATTATTATTTCTCACTGAACACTTGAACTCGGTCTGTCATTCCTCCTCAATATTTATCATGCCTTAAATAATTACTATTAATTTATTAAATAAATATAATTATTGTATTCTCCAGTAAATGAATAAATTTTATATTTACTAAATATAAAATAAATATTTATTTAATATTCCACACACTATATATTGTCTTTAATAACTAGTAAGAGAATAAATGTGATCTTTCATATAAGAATAATTATTTAACCGTGACTGGGAATAATATTAATTCAACTTGTTATATAAATAATAATATATTATTTAGTTGTGATCCTAGAAAAACATAGTGTGAGATTTTCTAGGCTTCATTCTTAGTGGAATTAGGTGAACCTACTTAAATTATATGGCTTGAATCTAGAAATACACTATGGAACCCATAGAGAAATAAGTTAATATCATAACGACATGTCGCCTCATATGAAAGATTATCCTATAATGTAATCCTTTTATCATAATATATCTAATCAAGTAGGTCATATGCCTATTCCATCAACCTATGTTCTTAATATCTCATTCATTGTATTTTAGAAATAGAACATTCCTATAGATTAACATGGCCATGGATGTATTTTGGCTAGATCATATCCATCAAAGTGAATAATATTTTATCTCTCATTAATAAATATAATGGATAAATCCTTTGTCTAATTATTCATTAATGAAATATTACACATGGAACACCCAATGTATCTTGCCCCTCTATGAACATCTTTCATACTGGTATTCATCAATACATAGAAGTACACAAATCATAATAACCATTAAGAATAATCATACAGTCTAAGAATGAATAAAAATTTCTTCCAACAGGAAAATCTAATCACACTTAAATATGTGTATTTTATACTTGAGAGTTTCAATTTCCATAATCTCCTACTAGATATTACCAAGGGAGAACACCATTAGAAAGTTCCTCAAAGTATTATGAGTTTTCACCCATGATAGCTTGTATAATTTGTGTCCCTAAAATGATATCATCAGTCTATATAACATATGATCAGGGATAGTGGTATAGGACATCTTGGTTCTCATCATAGCGTGGATCTCCTATGACCTATTCACATGACAACTAGTATTAGGAAATTATCACATACTATGTCATGTTGAAGAACAATCATTATGTGATAAGAAGTTAATTAATATTCAAAACAATGAATACATGCATATCACAGAGTAAAAATAAGTTGTTTCTAGGGAACTATCTCACAAAATGGAATCCAAATCCTTGGATACCAATTTATAACAAACTAACCAAGATCAACCAATAATGTCACCCAGATCATTCCATTACATGGCATGAAGCAATTTCATGCTCGCCACAGGCTGGAGACAAGAACTAGGTTATCACACAATGAGACATGGGTAAAAGTTCATAGTCAACATGAATATGATAAGATAGAAACAAATCGGGTACCATAGTAGATATATAAGATATTTCATCTGTCAAATAAACCAAAACATAAATGGTTACATATAATTAGTTGATAATAATTTCTAAAGCTGATGATCAAAAAATATAAATTAAAGAAACTAAGGGGTCCATATCCTTATGAAAAATTACCACCACTATCCCAAATAACCAAAAATAAATAATAATAAAAAATCCATCCACAACATGAATATCATACATTTACGTTTATCATACTGAACCACTACCACAATCACCCAAAGGAAAAAGTAGGGTGTGAAAACTAATATTCAAAAAGGTTTCACAAGAGAATCTATATGATAAATATCTACATGCATCCATTACTTATAAAACATAATATATTTGAAAACATGTTAATATAAATTATTTTAAATATAAAATCAACCATTGGAATTATGGGTATCACCCATATTGATATCTAACTCCACCAGGTATCACGTATGAATAGTTTTCTTATGTACCTGGATGTAATTTGACTTGCTAAAAAATTTCCATCTCATTCAGGAACCATTTACGCATTAATTTAATCATTGTCTAATGAAAATCCATTTCATTTCAATCCCTTGTTTTCAAAAAAAATTTTATAGCAGGGATATATTGCCTTTATTCATTATAAATCATTTTCATTTCAAACCCATCTTTGAGTAATTTCATCAAATTTAATTTCAATAATAAAAATCCTTTTTTAATGAAATTACATTTTGAATAAAATTTCATAACCATTAAAAATCATGTCACCTCTCATGGACCTCAAAATTTCAAATACAATATCCAAAACCAATAATGAATCAAAAGAACTCAAGTAATTCCAAGGGATATACCATACTATAGATAATCCTACATCAAGAATGAACAAACTAACATTTACTTTTTGGCTAATGATGGGAGAGGAATATATTATATTTTCAAGAACCCAGATCTATTGTAAACAATGTCAATTACCTATGTCAATTCTAGATATTGTGATCCAATGTGATAAAAAATCATACCCATGGAGAAAAAGAGAAGGAAATAGGTTATAATACTTACTATATTAAACCAAAAAAGGTCTAAGCTTCCAATAGTCATGAATATCCTCCATTGAGGAGAGGGACATGGATAAGAACTTCACCAATGAGTCTCTAAATTAGTTGAAATAAAATAAAGGTGGAAATCGTCATATTAATGGATATAACACTTATTTTGGGACTAAATGGTATTTTAGTAGTTCCTAAACTAGAATACCAGTGGCATAGAAGACCGATCGACGAGCCTCACCAACTGGACAGTAGAACATATAAATAAAAAATCATTCTACAAGAAAGTACTAGCTATTCAGTGCCTCTCTCCATTTAGCTAGTGGACTCCTTCTACCACAAACATCCAAAAATCCTTCTCTCATCCCATAGGTGACCAAGATATGAAAAAGATACAATCAATATAGGCTATATAAGATATTTTGAATATCAATGTATAACAGGAATGAGGGAATACCCTTTATAGGTTTGTCCATTGAAAGACTAAGAACCACAAGTGGGGATATAAAATTGAATGGTCTAGACAAAAACCTTCATCAAACCAATAAATAAACCCTCAATAAACACTTTGATTACCTTATCATCCATTACAAGGTACCTGATACTTGGCTGCCCCCCCCCCCCTAGAGCACTACCAGTAGCTATCATGAGGGAATCTTGGTCCAAATGACTAAATAAAAAAACCATTGGGTACTAAATATATCTCTAATGCAGACCCAATATAATGTTTTTTAATGTTATAGTTCTAACACCAGATTTTATTTTTCTAAATTACTTGATCCACCTCCTTGGTCTCATGAATCCACATAAACACATCCAAAAAACATAGAGATGTTCAAATAATGGGATAAATAATCTGAATCCAAATAATCCAAACTCCCTTGATCTAGAATAAACCATTAGAAATTTTTCTAGAAAGAATTACATTTAAATCTTTAGATCATTAAAATAACTCGATGAAATTAGACTAAGTAAAGAATGCCCTTACCTTTTTCGTTTAATCCACTACATAGTCAAATCATTCCTTAGTATTTTATTTCTAATGACATTGATAGGACTTAATATTTTCACCAAAATTTATAAGAAATAAATAAAAATTATAGATGACATATTTTGAGAATAATATGTGTTGTAAATGAGGGTGTCCTAGACCTAACTTGAATACTACTTTTCAATTATCATATCATGTATACAATGTGTTATGAATGCTATACTCTTTTCATAACAGTGTTGAACAATCTTCTTTTACTGTTTGAATAGTAATATTCAATGTTTATTTTTCATATTAAAATAATACAAGAATTCTAATGCTATAATTATAACATATATATATTACATGATAGTAATCTTAAATATTTGTCATATGGTCCAAAAAAATTATACTAACAAGGAAAAGATGATTTTTTACTATTATATTTTGGGTGATTATAAGCTTTGACACTTATTCTCACAAATTTCACATTTGTTCATGTTGAGTAGATGAGATAATGAGAGACAAACTGCCATTAAAAACGACACATGTTTTTGGTTTCATTGGCAGTTCATATCATCAAAAATGTATATTGGTATTTCAACTTGAGATTTTTATCTATGTATAATATTAAATCAAATACATTGATGCAAGGGAAAAATGAGGTTGTTGAAGTTGTAGTGAGGTGACTTGAGTGGGGTGCATCATTTCTAGTGTGACATTGATTGATTAATCAAGATATAATTTTTTGCATCTAAAAGTGATATATCGGTCCTAGTTGATCATGATTATAGTATCTTTTTTAGATCCAAAGACATTTTAGAAGTTTATAAGTTTATACAATAAATTCAATAAAAAATATATTGATAAATGATGACAACATCAATTATGTATTTTTCATTGTGAAATTTCTTTAAATTAAGAGATTATATTACACGATGTGCATTTGTGGAAAAGTTTTTTATTTACATGAAATTTTATTATCCCTTTATGGTATTTGATGAGTTTTTGGAATTTAATATTGGGCATTGAATAGTATTCACTTGTATCAAGATAAGGTCATAGAGAGTCCCACAAAAAGTGTATTCAAAAGTCTGGCCTATTTTGATGAATATGAGTTTAGGATATGGTGGGATCTATAATGATGTCTGGGATATGATTAAGGATATATTATCACTGAGGAAAAAATATATTCATGTTATATAAGTTTATAATAATTATTTTTGAACTTATTTATTAAATGGATATACCCGTATTAAAGTTATTACAAGGGATAATATTAATAAAATGAATGTTAGTTAAATTTTAATGTTTTGTTTAAAATTTATGTGAATGAATAGTTGAGTTAATAAATTGGTTTTATCTCTTATTATATTTCTTATATTGTATTTAAGTGGTAAAAATACAAATGATGCTTATTAAACTTCTAGTTTGCCATAATATTTCAATTATGACTTTTGTAGAGGATAATAAATATTTGGCCGTTGTAGAGATCTTTTCATGTAATTTCCTTAACTAACTATATAGGTGATGAGAGTCTCTCAAAAATTGTACTAATCATAATTATTATATGAATTCCTCTCACACCCTCTTTCTTCATAGAGAGAGAAACTCTCATTCCAAACACTTAATCACAATTATTGTTCACATATCTATGAAATGTTATACGAATGATCGTATGGATTACTATGGTTTTATGAGATTTATTCTCTAGCATCATGAATAGACAATTTTTGATCAAATAGACATTATATGCATGTGTGGATGATCAATAAAGAAAATTTTTTTATTACATCATGAAACAATTACTAAGGAAGAGAGGATGTAGATCACGGATTTAGATTGGTAGAGGTAAATTTTATTAAAATTTTATGCTTAAATTTCATCACATAAGGATACTTAGGCCTTTACTTGGGGTGTTCTTTTCTAGTGATGACATAATTACATTGATCAATGGTGAAAAATTTTAAATCCCAAACTCATATGCTTACATTGTGCATCCCGATCCCATCAATAGGCATTACAGTTTTAACGTGAAGATTTTTGTCAAGGAAAAATTATACTGGTATTAAATTATTGTAGTGTGTATCATTACGATCCCAACACAACTGAAAAAAATTCAATCCTTCATCATATGATGATGTTTCCCCCATCCATAGTTCCAAATTTTGATGATATCATTATTTATTGAGGGTTTAATTGAAGTAAATATTTATATATATTTCATTTTCATCAAAAACTATACAGGAGATGGAATTTCTAAGGAACTGTAGTATTCCAACCCACAATTTAGTAGCCCAAATAGTTCCATATAGTGATGCATATATGACAAAGTTTGAGAAATTTTTTAAAAAAAATATTAAAATATCCTAATGTCCACGGATATTTGAAAAAATGAATAAAAAAATTGAGTCATAAAAATTGGGAATAAGGGCTTAACCGATGGTAATTTCATATTAAAAAACAATATGGGAAGCACATCACTATACCAACCCACACCACTCTGTATGAACCATTTCACGTTGTCCATCCCATCAATAGAATACCTACCTATTACATAATTCCACCATCAAATGGCTTCGATTCTAAGGCCTCCTATTAGCCATGATCGACCAACCAAAAATATGTCATAGTGCATGCTACTTAAAGAATGATTGGATGGGGCGGGTCTTACCCAACCCATCCCATCCCATCCTGATCTAGTATTCCAATTAAACGATTTACTCTCCATGTGGGGTCCATGATCAAAATATTGTTTATACATCACACACACACACTTATATATAATTAAGATATATTTTTCAAATAAAAATTTAGCAGGAATGAGAAATTAAATAAAAATTAAATGAATATTTTAATTAATTTATTTCACTTAACATAAATTTATTGTGAATTTAGTTTTATCACCCTTTTACTATTGTGTTCCATCTGATCTTGAGCATTGAAAACCAATATAATTACGATGGTTAATTTATTTAATTATTTATGTGATTGTGTGTGATGCATGAAATGTTTGTAATTATTAAATTAAATAAATATGTTTCACATCATATTTTTGTGTTATTATATGTATAAGGACCTATGTTCCCACACAAAAATTAATTTTCTATAATATAGGCTTTCTAATTTCATCACCTACATCCTAGAATTATTGTATTACAACGAATATGGGCGAGGACGTTGTATGGTCGATATGACGCAATATTCAAAATAAGATGGTGTTACATTAGACTAAGGTGTGAGCTATGATATGAGTAAAAAGAGAGTAAGGTGTTATCCCTATGGAGTCACATTGATCCATTGAGAATAAATAGATCATCCAATATCAAATTCTCAAGACCGGTCACTCTATTTATTTAATTTATGAAATGTTTATTATTGTTTTTTTAGTTTTTAAATTATAATAATAACATAAAATAACAATCAAATATTAAATAGATTAAATCAATTTAAGACAATATTAATGTTTTTATATTTAGTACATATTTAATTGTTAGTTAGATCACATAGTTCATTAATATTAGATAGAATAATTTTTTATTCATCGAGAAATAATAAAAACCCCTCAATGAAAAAACCAATCAAACACCTATCGTCATACATATTTAACGAAAATAGTTGTACGAGATGATCATCATACCTAGTTTACAGTTCCTTCTGATAGTGTGGAAATATTATGAATTTTATGTGATTACATAATTAAATATATCAACAAAAAAGTATAAATATATTTCTGATTATATCTTTAAGGGTTAAGCATTGAGTAAATGAAGTTTATGATATCAAAAATCCATGAAATCACTCTACAGATCAAGGAGCTATGAGTTTTTGTGGTTAGATTGTAAAACTCCTACCTTATAAATCTATATGTAGTGGTGTATCCATCCCATGAACTATGAGGGGAGTTTTCCAGGTTCTTTTCCATTATAAAGCTATAGAGAATAAGTACTACAAATCTCGTAGTGAGGGTTACTATGGTTTGATAAAACAGTAGAAAACATTTTATGATTTAATTAGTCATTAATGTATAATCTATACTCAGGATAAATTTATTAATATAATAAATATTAGGTTGTATAATAAATGGAAAGAAGTACCACATATATTCAATTATTATTGTTGGAGAAAGAACATGTCCAAATAGGCATGTGATTGTAATGAGTTGTATAGGAACTAGAGTAATGTACCATAATATAAGAAATTCAAGATAGGGGGATCCCGAATAACTATTGAAACATCTTAGGAAGTGAGGTTGTGAATTTTTCATACAAGAAACACATATATAAGGGATTTTAGGAGTTATATCATAGTTATATCATCATCGTTTGAAAAGTGTTTTTTATACAACAACAAGATGTGGATGAATTCACATGTTTTCTCATCTTATATATGGTTGTAAGGTGAAAGTGACACAAGATATGAATAAGTTATGTTTACACTAGATACCTGTAAATTGAATGATATATCATAATCATTCAATACATTTCTTTGATAAGATACTTTCACCCAGTTAATATAGTTTCTCTTAATATTATAAAATGAAATTTATAGAGAAACCACTATATTAACTTTTGGGTATGGTTTTCCAAGAATATATATTACTAAAAAAAGTTTAATGATAATTTTATTTGGAGAAAAAGTTGAAATACAAAACTAAAAGGAGAATGTAATGTTGTATGCCAAAGGATCCTCCACAACACCTTTAAATTAGTTGAGTTTGATCATCATAAAAAAGGTTAATTTATTCATAAGTCCTCAAATGATCCTTTGGATGTTTAAATAAAGTGAACTGAATTGATGAAGAAAGTATTCACTTCCTCATCAGTAATGTTCATCTCTATATGTATTTTTTATATTGTACCACATGTTTCTGGAATTCAATCATCTTAACACATATGTGTATTTAAATACAATAATAATGTTTGTATGGAAACATTAAAATAATGTGATTTTTTTCAAGCATATGGGGATGTGTGATTATCATGTCCGTTATGAGAAGTACACAAATTATATATTTCAATGTTTAATTTTTCTATTTGACATTTTATTGAGTATAAAAAAAACATTTATCTCATGTATCTATTAGAGATAAGTAGATATTATTCCATTTTGGAATGAATGATGTTTTTTGTGTAATACAAAACTAATTTTTCAGAAGTTAATGAATCATTATAAATAAATGATGGATATAAAATGTAGGACATAATTATACCTAGTTATATGAAGACAATTCTTTATCTAGAAAACATAAAGTAGTTTTCAAGGATATAGAAAGTATGGTATTTAGACTTTGTGGATATAAATAAATAAGGGATTATCAAAATATATAATTGTTTTTCTTAGAAATAATTCATTATAAATAAAGGATGGCCAAAAATATTTTAGAATTGGTGAACTACTCCATGTTTAAGATAGTGGTAAATATACTTCATAAAATCCCATAAATTGTTCATTATGGAATTCAAAAATTATGTGTAGCATCTCATTACCATTCTACTAGGAACTTATCAAACCTTGTCATTTTTTTCCTTTTTCGTTGCCTAGGAAGGGCCTAAGGGGAATTGAGACGATAACAATAATGGTGAAGTTACTGATTTTTTGCATTCTTTGTATAAAACAAGTTGTTTCTGCAGCATACTGGATATTTACACATCATGTAATGTGGTACACAACTTGTATCTTATAAAATAATAATAAATCTATTTTAAATAAAAGGTGATGGGTTTTTTTTGCATCATTTGGGGATTTTTCAATTACATGATAGGTAATTTAATTACACATCATCTAAAGTACTGAGTGTTGTTTTTAAACAGGAAACTCAACAAAATATTCTATTTCCCCCTCTTGAAATTTATAAAACCTCGACCCAAGTAAAATACACGACCGTTTTGGAATCCTTGAGGCCTTTTAGGTAGTTTTGTTTAGCAATTCATCATTACGGCTATTGTAGTGTGACTCACTAGGTAAGTGTTCTCCCTATATCTCCATATCTTTTTATTTCCCTTATTGGAGATTGATATATCAATTCATGATTGATGGATCTAAGCTTCATGTTGTTCAATCATGTTTCTACATTGAGTTCATTGATGTTCTATTCCTTTGTTCTTATCTATGGGTTCTTGTTGTGGGATTTGTGTTTCTGAGAAAAAGGTATGTGGTTCCGTTTTGATAGAAAAATTTGATTATCCTTGAATTTCTAGATTTCTATTCAATTGTTTAATTTAAATTTAGTTACTTGAAACTAGTTTCAATTAGTTTCATTAAAAAATTATATTGAATTGGTGGATTGGAATGTGAAATTGAATTTCTGGCATAAACTTGAGGAAACCCCCAATTCCACTGAATTGGGGTGTGTTTGAGAAATTGATGGAAAATTGTGAAATTTAAATTATTGGATTTAAATTATGAAATTGGATTTTTGAAATTTATTTCAATGTTGTATTTAATAAAAAGGCATGAAATTATTTAAATAAAAACCCATTATTTTTATCTTGGATAAAAGGCATGTTTTGATTGAAAACTTAGGTTTTGGATTTAAAATAAAAAATTGGAACTTTTGGAAGGGGTAATGGGATGAATTTTATTTTGAAAAATTTCAAAATAAATTTCCCATCATAGAATATAATTTAGAAAATGAAATCCATGGTATTTAGTGAGATAATGGTACCACACAATTTTAATCCTTTATAACTGAAAAAAAACATAGTGTATTAGGTCACAAACCCAATGGGATAGTTATGAGTCACCTTTAGCTAGTGTGAGAGGGAATTGTGTAAACAAGAATTCTTGTGATTAACTTATTGTGTGTGAAGATCCCATAGCCTAGGACTATCATTCATTTTGTAATATAACCATGTTGGTCTCTAGTTTATATATGATATATAAATGTGGGCTAATATTTGGAAATGTTTAACATTACTAATGAATTTATATAAAAATTTTATATCCATTATTAGTAAAGATTTTTTTTGAATGTATTTCCATCATTTCAAATGTAAAGCATGATGTTTTTTAATTATTTTATAAAATTACATACCTTTTTATTTAAACTTGAATGATTTAATTTTTTATTTAAATGTCTAAATAATTTTATGGAATATTTGGTGATACCCTACTGGGATTTCAAATCACACCCTACTTGTCCAATTGGGTCCTTATAGATTATCTTCTTCTAATTTCAAGCAGGGCTAAGGCCCCCCATGGTGGTTTTAGCTATTTCCCCTTATGGAATGGGGAGTTTTTTCCATTGGGACATATGTTTTTATCTTGTTTTCTGTCACATTGTTGTAGTAATTTTGTGCAGTTTACCTGTTTTTTTTTCTTGTACACTACCCCCTATGGAGTTTTATTTTTTATGCATTCTGACTTATTTATATGCTTCTGTAATGCTTGTGATAAAATTGATCCTACTCTCATTTTGTATTATGTCAGGTGCTACTCACCAACCCAAGGGGATCAGGAACACCCTTTGGGACATATCAAGACTGGTCTAGTTGTCGAGTTACCAGAGCACACTGGCTTGTTCTTGAAATTAAGTATAGTATATGATTGGTGAGAAGACATGAGTTGCAACATGATTATGTGTTGAATAATGTATAGACCTAGAATTCATCGATCATTATAAGTTAGGGTGGATTAGTTACTAAATGCACATTACCTTATACAAACAAAAGGTGTGATGTGGGTGAGTAGGGACAATGGTGATTATTACTTGTTAATATCCATTACTAAAATATAGCATGGGGTAATTCTTACACACACATATCATTAGACAAATCAAATCCATGATGTATGTAATTTTATCATCACTGTTAATAATAATATATATTGAACATTATTCTATTATTTATTGAGAAATGATTCAAAAAAATCTGTTTTTCCCAAAACCATATTCCAAAAACATTTCCAAATGGATATCATATGAGTTATAGTATGATTAAAATCCATCAAGTTATAATAATAATAGTTTGGTTGAAAATTATTCATCAAAGATATGAAAAACTACATTAAGAAAATATGATTGTGCATCTAAAATAATTATCATAAATTTCACTATGGATATTGGAGAAATCCCTGAGATTGAAAAGTTATAGACAAGTGATAGACAATATTTATATAAAATGGTTCAAATATTTTTTTTTCGTGAGAGAATGATTAAATTGGATATATTAAATTCCCAATATGAAAAAACTAGTTGTCATAGTAATAATTTCCACAAGATATTGTGGGATGAAAATGTTCCAGAGACACATACTAAGTAGGAATGATTAAACCAAGGTAATTGTTTTGTATTCACCATGGAGAATGATAAATTATTCATTTAGACTAATGATTCAAACATGTATGAAGTAAATGGAAACATGTTATGATATATGTGGTCAATTAAAATGAAATAATTGATTCCATGTATTAAAATACATGCGATTAATATTTTGAATACAATGGTCATTATTCAAGAGAGAATCCACATTCATGGTACACTTTTGGTAACAAAAATGATCTATTAGTAATTCATGTCAATATTACTAAATATATTATAATGTTACTTATCTTATATACATTTTATGATCATTTTATCAAGAATTGTATGTGATGACCAAATTTCTTGTATGGCGTCTATACTACACAATTGGAATGGTTTTGTGATGCCATAAAATTACAATAAGGATTGAAAGCTACTATCATCCAGTTTGGATCGATGTAAGAAAAAAGTTCATATAATATTCATATTAATGATTTTTCCATGTTTCTATAAGGGGTTATTGGGGGAACTACTATATTCAAATAACAAAATTTTAGATAAGAAACATAAAAAACTATTGGTATTATAGTAAGTTAGGAAAAGAATTAAAATAACTCTACAATGATTTAATTTAAAGTAGAAACCTATGTTACATAAAATAGGATCTAAACTGGTAGAACTAGCTGTTTAATAAAAAAGAAAAAATTACATATTCTGAAAAATCAATTAATATTAAAAGTTTTAACTATTCATTAGATTTATTTTCCAATGTAATATGGCCTAAATAAATCTAATAAGACACATATAGGGAATAAGATGATATCATTGTAGTGAGTTGAATTATATAAGATTATGTGATGGATCAATCACATTTTCCACACCTAATAAAAGATATGATATTTCAATCATTAATATTATGAAACAAAAATATTATTTGAAACTCGGAGAACAAAATGAGAATCATTCAGAACTATCCGATTGTACTTGAGATTAAACTAGAGGTTTGATCCAAGAACATAGAGAAAAATAAAAATTACTTATAATGGGAAAAAACTTGTACCCCTTTATATCAGTATCATCCAATGTTGTAGTTAGGATAAGGTAATGATCCTGAGATTCCAATTCATGACTTTGATTTCTATATTTACAAATCTAGAGTGTGTTGTGGATTTTGATGCAACTAAATAAGAAGTATAAAAATACGTAACTATTTTTTCTAGTTCTTGAAATCACACCTACTAAGTAATGTTATATCATCATAAAAATTAAGATAATCCTTATATTATTACTAGCCATGATTTCATTTTTATATAGTGGACAAATGTAATATACTTAGGGTTATCATCTCTTGAGGTGTCTTAATCAAGGAGGGTAATTTATAGATAGTAGAATATCCACAAAAAAGTGATATAGAAGTCTGCATGACTAATGCTATACCTCAACTGATGTATGATCTTATTATGTAAGAGCTAACAATGTTAGATATAATGTTGGCTCATGTGAAAGTGGGCATGTTGTAAAACTTGGTTCCATATACCCAAATTAAATTGTAATTTTTTATTACCATATAATGTATACTATGAGTCATGCATGATAAATTATGACCATAATTGTGTTTTATTGTTTAAATGGAAGTGGTCATAGATTATTTATCGTATCAAAATGTTAAAGGGGTTTCTAGCTTTTTATTAGAACCTAAATATGCCACACAATTAATGTTAAATATCTGTCTTATGGACCTGAAACATCATACTAAACAGACAAAGATGATGTGTGAATATCATGTGATGGGGGTTCACAAGTATGGGAAATCGTCTCATGAATTTCAAAAAAAATTTTCTCTTGTATATGAGATTATGGGTACTAAACTGCTAATAAAAACAACACATGTTTCAGTTTTCATTGGTAGTTCTTATCTGTGAAAACATGTAATGGTCTATCAACTTGAGTTTTTTATTATTGTATACTATTTGGTCATGTACTTTGATGCAAGGAAAAAATTAAGGAATAAAAGTCATAGTGAGGTAGATTTCATTGAGTGAGTCATTTTTTTGTTTGACATCGATTGAATAATTAATAAGGAATTTGTCTATATTGAAAGGAAGTGGCATATTGGGCCTTGTTGACTGGGATGATGATACCCATAGTAAATTCAAGGCCAATTTAGAATAGATAATTCCATCAAGTAAGACCGGTGAAGGGAAAAAAATAATGGGTGATGAAATAATACAAAAATCCTGATTTATGAGATATCATGACATAAAGAGATTATATTACACTATTGTATTCATAGGAAAAGATGTCATTCTTATGAACTTTATTCATCTATTTAGGGTACTTAATGGGTTGTTGGACCCCTCTCTTAGTCTATGAATATTATTAACTACTATTTATATAAGGTCCTAAAGGGCCACTCACTAATCATATTAAAAATTATTTCCTACTATGACGTATAAGAGGTTAGGACTTGGTGGACCCTACTACCGGGACAAGGATATAACTGAGGATATATGATCTCCAAGGAATACACAATCTCATATTATTTGATTTTATAACAATTAGTATTTAATATATTTATTAAATGAATTTAAAAGTATTAAATTAAATACATGGGTGAATATTATTCTAATGAATATTATTTTAAAATTCACGGTTTGTTTAATATTTAGGGGAATAATAAATCGAGTTAATGAATCAGTTTTATCACGTACCATATTTTTTATGTTACAGTTATGTGGTGAAAATATAAATGATATCTAGGAAATATTTTGTTGGTCATATGATTTAATTAATGACTTTTGTAGAGAATAATTAATATTTAGGTGCTAGGGAGCATTGTCCAGGAAATTTTATTAACTCTCTATATTAGTGTGGAGAGGAACCCTTGCATTATAATATTCATTGTGATTTTATAAAAGCTTCTCTCTCTTCTCCTACATAATGGAGGGAGAATTTGTAATTCCAATTAACCAATCATTGTTATTATTCGTAGATTTATGTTAGGTCATATCGATAATCATTAGGACGTTAATGGTGTCGTCATATTTCTGCTCTAGCACCCGTAATTGATGATTGTTTCTCCCACAATATTTTGAACCATGTGTGGATGATTTATATGGAATAAGATTAAGTTTATTCAAGTAATTACTACTCCCAATGAGAGGATTTCAACAACAAATTAATATTTTAAGAGTTAATTTTAATTTAATTTCTGTTCTTAAAATTCATCATGTGAATATCCTCAGTCTTTAATTAGGGCTATGATTTACTGATGATAATGTAGTTACATCGATCACCTATGAAAAATATTAAATTCCCAAATCATCTACCTCCATTGTGTTCCTGGTACATTAAATATGGAGATAAATATCAACCTTTGTGATGGTTTGTAATGGGTTGAATGAAAGCCCTTTCATACATAATACTCTGTGATATTTGTCATAAAATTAGTTCCAAAAGTGTTAAGGAAGGAAAATTTATAAGTTAAAATTGGATTTTAATTATAAATAAATTATTTCTAAATACATTATCAATATAAATATTGGATGATAATTTTATATGTGATTTTATAAATTTATTAGTAATCATTGTCATAAAATAATATATATATATATATAATGTTTATTTTATAATTTTTCTAAAAAATTATTGTGAAAATTTTTTATTTCAAGTTTTATCATTTAAATAATTTTATACATGTACTAATTTTACATCAAAACTATGAAACACTCTTATTATAAATAACTTTATCACTATATATATTTGAAATCCTTAAATATAGTCATTTTCTCAAGTTTCATAAACCCCACACCAATATTATTCAGGCAATATAAATAGTTATACTATTATATAATTTTAAAAAATTAAATTAAAATCAATTTATTATTCGTTATTATAATCCTATAATTCTATTAAAAATGTTATTTATTCTAATTATTATCATGATTACATATTTAATAATATATATATGGATTTTATTATGCTATGTATGCACTGGGTAAGAATTTATATAATTACCTGGTTATATAATTTTAAAAATAAACAATCAGAAAAAATATTTGATTATTCATGATATTTACCTCTAAAAAACTTGAATATCCTCATCACTTCTCCACTTTATCACTATGTCATAATTTCTAAATTTTCATTGCACAAGCACAACAATAGCACTGTTAAAGAACTTAGATAGGTATCTATAAATTTTAATATATTTATACTGTTCAAATAATATTTATATGATATTTTAGGTATCTAAAATTTTCTTAAATGATTAATATATTTTTAAAAAATTACATTTAATTCTAGATAAATATTTATTAATAAGAAGTAAAATTTAATTAGCACTCAAACCCGTTTTTAAAAAGAAGTTATAAATGTGTTACTTGAACTCCTTATAATTTTTTTATCACATATCATATGTACATTTTTTTATATTATGTATTATAACTTGTTCCATACCATTATCAAGTGATCCATAAAATTCCAATGTTTTATAATTCAATTTGAACATTAAATGTAATATATCTTTAAAATTAATTTTTATTTAAATGTTTCACTCAACATATGACCAAAATAAATTCAAATATAGACTTTAAAAATAAAATTTTTAACATAATGAAAATATATTTTTTGAATGAATATATCCTCTATAAATATTTAATATGATTTTTACCAAAAATGTTAATATATATCACTTTTATTATTTACTATAATACAAATATTTTTATAATTTATTTAATAAAATACATTCCCTATAATTTTGAAATGAATATTATAAATACGAAATTCATTTCATTAAAATAAATCTATAACGATTATTTATAAAAATATATAATAAAAACTCATAATATATTAAAAATAATATATTTTCAAAGAATAAAATATAATTAATTTTGAATGGAATATCATATTCTAATTTCACAACATTCTAAAATTAATTTTAAGATTATTATTATAGTATATATATATATATAAATACATCTAATTAAAATAACATTCAATATATAATATATCATATCCATAATTTGTTCTATAAATAGAACAAAATAAGTAATGATAGTAATTTGATATATCTAAACATAAAATAAACGACATTTTTTATGCGGTAATCATAATAATTTTAAATTTATATTTAATATATATTTTGAAATGAAAAAAACTATATTTTTTGAATAAATACATAACATGAATATTACTTACATATAATAATGATATATTAAAAAACAAGTTTATTACATCCACTATAGACCTTATTATCAATATTTCATTAACACAATTTTATGTTTTGATACTATTTTATATTTGATCAATATTAAAAAATTCCATACTAAGATAAATTATTATTTTTATGAAGAAAATTTCCATGAATTATTAGTACATCACTCTAATTATTTTAGTACATTCTCTAGAAAAATGTAAAATATCATATCTTTTAATACAAGTCACGTTTCACTAAATAATTTTCTTCAATTATGTTGTTGTAAAAAAATTTAGACAAAAATTATGAGTTAGATATCCCCAATAAATATGTCTTGTTAATAAGTGATATTGTAGGATGATTAGTGGACTGAACTATAATTCATATTTGGAATAGAAATTTTGACCATTTATTTTAGTTACCACTATCAAATTTTTTTAAAAATATAATCTCTAATAATGTATAATTTAATTTTTAAAGTATTATCTATAAAATATATCGTAAAAATGAAAAATATTTTAAAAAATATAAATATTTAATTGAAAAATATAAGTCAAATAGAAGACAGGTAACTCAATTATTGAGATAATATTTAACTAAAATCAGAGTAAATATATATAAGTGTAAGGTTTAATAGGACAATATAGTGGTGTTGTTAAATTTTTACTTGTTTAGAAAAGGGACCATGAAAACTGTTACACTTGAAGTGGTGGAGGGGGTCCTTCAATACGATATGAGTATCTTATCGAGTGTCAATTTTCCAATGTGGTATTTTTACCCCATATGATTATTTATTATTTTTAATAAATATCTAAATTATAATTGATTGTAAGATATTTTGGGTACCTATATCACAAAATTAAAGTCCCATGTAACCTCACATCTATATTTTTGTTCATCTCTCTATAAAAAAATGGTACCCATTGTGAAATTTCTATAAAAATTATAAACCGATTAGAACATGCATTATGTGATACGTTCATAAAAAGATATAAATTTGACTACCTACATGAAAGGGTAATTTTTTTATCTTAATAATTTTTAGAGTTTAATTTAGTATTACATTACAAATTTATAGAGATAATAGAATATTGGTTTCTTTAAAACCCAATGTTAAATAAATTATAATCAAATATAATGTTTCAATTTGAGGGGAATTGGGAAACCACTAATTATTATTGGGCATTGTTAAAAAAATATGTATATAAATTTTTATATATATTTTTAATTTAATTTAGTTTTTTATAAAAATATATGTTTCATTATTGTCACTGTTTTAATATCATATCATACCCAAATTATGAGGAAGTAAATCATTTCATTCATTATAATAATTAACACTAATTTTTATTACATGCTTAACATGTATATTTTATAAGATTTATGTTTAGTATAAATTTTATAGTCATGAAAATAAGGAAATATTTCAAAATATATAATCTTTACTCACTCTTCCCATATGGTAAAATCGATCATGCATAACAAGTAATGAAACCATCATATTTAGTAAAATTTATTTTCCATTAAATATGAATCAATCAGAAATAATTATTTTTATGTTTTCATTTTTTAATAAACCAGCAAGTAGTTATGATTTTTTAAGTGACTATGCTAAACCATTTTCTTAGACCATTTAATCGTCTAATAAAAAATTTTAACAAATAAATGACAGTTTAGTTCCCTAAAAGTTAACCTATATAAAACAATTTTTGAACTAATTGAAAAAGAATTAAAAATAATATTTTAGATCCTAAAAACCCATCTTTAATGAATATCAATAGTTAATTACAAGATTTATGTTTCATTAAATGAATAAAATTGGCCAATAACCCTTACCAAACATTACTGATATCATAATAGATATATAATTATTCTTCTTCAATATATATTACCTAAATAATAACATATTTTACAATGATTGTGGGTCTTCATGAGGAAAATTATTGAATTAATATAGGTTCATTACACTTATGGATAGTATGGACTATCCCACATTGCTCACAACCTAACGTATTTTTTAATATTTATTTTTCTATTAAATGGCGAAATTATAAAAGTTAAATTATAAGAAATAATATTTAATATTCATATAATTAAAAAAACTATAATATTGAATAATGAATATAGTGTCAATAATGAGAAAAATATTATGTATATATGAATTATCTGGTCTATATGGGTGAATCATTTAAAGAAATTAAAGGTTAAATCATGAAGCCAATCGGTTGGTCATTTTAGTCAACACTTCCAATATAATTTACTCAGATGTAAATTTATGATGAAAAATGATTTGAATGTGGTAGTTTGATAGATATAGAAATATGATACAAAAAATTATCAATTAATTTAATTTTTCAAAAAGAGTTTATTGAGATGTAAAAGTAAGGTTCTATTACCAATTGACTATGATAGTATAACAACCTATGATAGATGACACACCCATGGAGAAAAAAGTAAACTTATTGATGGTTATGTATTTTTTTACTAGCATCCAATATTCTTGAAAATTTAAACCCTTTTTTTGAATTTAAATTTATTTAATTTTTAATATTGAATTTATTATTATTAAAATTATTTAAAATTATGGGTTTTACTATTAATCTTGTATGCTTGCACTATGAGGAACACAGTTTGTATATATAATCCCTTAAAATAGGATTTTAAATTATAAACTATATAATATTTAACTCATAATGGGTTGATGCATTTTGTTCAAGATAAACCATATTCTTATCTTTATATCATGGAACTATAATGCTGATCTAGTTTATAATTTTTCCACTTTGTTTCTCTTCATATATTTTTTTTTAGTAAAATATAGTTAGACTTTCATAATTTATTTGAGTTAATGTATTTATATATCACATAATGGTGATTAAACCCCTTTTACACATTTATTAAAATATTGTATACCATTTTTTATAATATAATAAGTAGTGGTGTTAAGAATATATTTAACTTAGGTAACTAATCTATTAATTTACTTGGTCGATGTCATCAACTCACTATTATTATTAGATTGCTTATATTAACATTGTGTAGTATTATTATTTAATGATTTAATTAAATGGGGGGGGGGATTAATTCCATTTATATACCCAAAAAACTTGTTTAATATCTTTTACATTATTTTTATCCATTTCTTATTTAACTTTTATTTTATTTAAAGCAAAAAAAATTAATTTATAAAAAATTTGGAAAAGTTTTTTTTGTTTTGTAAAAAATATTTGACATTCATAATCAGTGTTTTAATGTATCGATCATGTTCTTGGATTTTTATAAATGTTTTACAATGGATTTAACTTATATATATAACAATGTATTTAATATCACTTTAAGAACTGTTTTTATTTTTTTACGAAATCCTTTAACTGTTATTTTTATGGATTAATTTACATAAACAAAATTGACTAAATATCAATAGATTTTGAATCCATATTACTAATTAGAATTATAATTTCACAAAATTTTGAATTATTTTATGGGAAAATGAATATTAGAGTCCTAAAATCATTTTAATTCTTTTTTTACCATATTAATTCCAAAGGAAGAAATTAGTCTTTTTGTAAGTGGATGTTTTACAGAGGAAGAATACGCTACCCCTAAAAATCTATTATTTAATTGAAATAATTATTCCTTATAGAATATAAAAATAAAATTCCATTTGTAAAGAGTGGTATTTTATATAAGTGGTAGTATTTATGGAATTTATAAGAATCCCATAGATCATAGAAAGGAATACAGTGATTCCACATCACATTCTTATGATACCAATCACAAATATATGTATACCATTATTTTGAATCTTAGTGAAGATAAATTTAATAAATTTTTTATGTTTTCTATTACCTATGAGACATGAGATTAAATACATATAATAATAGGTATTATGATTTAAAAATTAAATGTGATGAGTAGATTAATGAAATGCATCAATGGATTATTAATTCAATCAAAATAATGATTTCAGATAGACAAATTATATCTTCAAATAAATAGGTATAAATAATTATAACTTATATTTATGTGAAATGGATAATTATAGTTTTTTCATTAAATGGTGTTATGATATTTTATGTCTCTACAATTAAAGAAACTCATTGTGAACCATATGATGAATTACGAAGAATTTGGTTATATAATTGTTACATTGATAAAAAATGAAAGAACACTATTTATTTAAAATATATTTCAAAAGGGAAGAATTGAAAATTTAATACATTAATGATGATATCAGAGAGTAAATAATTTATTGAGTCAGGGTATTTAAGATGTATTAAAGAAATAAAAAACAACTCCAAAATTATAGTAAACAAAAAATTACACATATAGTTTTTGTAGCATTTTCACAAAATCATAAATAATAATTTAGTTATTACACACATACTAAAACCTGAATCCCTAATGTATTTGGAGATTATACATATATATTACATTTAAAATTTATAAGAATATAAAATAATTCTCTATTTTCTGGAAAATACTCCTATGAACCCATCAGACCCATATTGCTACATATTTTCCCCCAGGGATATTCACGATGAAGGAAAAGGTGAGATAAAATCATAGTAAGGGAAAAACATAATAGATATGTAAATAAAGTGTATGAGTGATCACATGGTACATCATAAAAAAATTAATATGTCAGAATCAATAACTATAGAAGCATAAAAACTGATAAGTTATATTATATCTTGAACAAACCTCAGTAGTACCCTCTTGAGCCAACTGGGAAAACAAAATCTATCACTGAAGACTACCTACAATTAGACACATGTTGGAGTCTATAATTTAGGGTAAATATCACATAAATATGTGAATCATTAAACTGAATATTTAACCCACATAAAGAATAATAGATCCAACAATAAAATCTATAATAATAAATAACCAATCCCAATACATGAAATGTCACCCGATGTATAAACAAAAGAAAAAAACATAGGAAATTACTATGAGTGACCAAGAACACCTTTATCCCACTAACAATCACCATGATCTAGAAATACCAAGCTCAATCACCCACTAAATCATAACAACATGAAAATATATTTATATATATGTGGTTCAGAATACATTTATACTCAGTATAATGCTCAACAAAGACAATTATTTAAATGTGGAAGAATCATACTGAAACCCCAATGAATAAAAATAGAATTAAACTTATTACCTAAATAAATTGAACCATATCCTTATACTTACAATGGTATGATCATAATTTAACACACTAAAATATGTAACACAATATATAAATCATATATTAGAGAAGGGTACCCCACTACCACTTTCCCAATAACCAATTCTCCCAAAACCATAATGTCATACATCATGGTGCTCCTATCCACATAATAAGTCACTTTTGAAATTTATTGAAACATATCTCAAACATATCATTATCATAGTGACAATACATATCTATGAAAACATATAACACCAACATCACCATCATAACCCCAAAACCACATAATATAATTGAGATCCACACAAACCAATTTTGGTATACACCATGCCTTAATATATTAACCCATGCATAAATACACATACATGAATGTCAGAAACTATATCCTATATATGAGTATATATTATAATCTCAATCTATCAAGACCTACATGTACATATATGTCATAACTGAGCACCATTTTAGCTCGTATAAGAACATACTCTATACTATAAGCCACCAAAACATGGATATTCTTACACACTATGCTATATATAGAAAATATAGTGGGGTGGGGGAGTAGTTAGTCATCAGAATCATTAAAACCCTTTATATTAGGGATAAAATCTAGAACCCAAGGAAACATATGGGTGTCGAATAACTCTACCAACTCAGGTGGTGGAGTATAATAAACAATTAACATAATGATAGTCTAGAACATAACATGAATATTTTACCATAGACAATGACTATAGATGGCATCCCACAAGAGAATTTGTCTACCATTTCTATGGAATAGAATGTTTAAATATTATAAAATACCATAATAATAATTATGTATTAATACTAATAAATTACATTATAATCACTCATTATAAATTATTCATTAACCTTTTCATAACCATAAATGCCAAAGTTTCTTAATATTTAATGTTGAATTCTAGTTTTATAAACCATGATCATAGCGTTCATCAAAACCAATCCATGGCTCCCATTTTACAAATCATTACCACCACCAACACCAATTACAATTAGTTAATTTCTCATTAATTTACCATTCCACATTTTTGGATAATATATAACTCATACAGACCTATCTCAAGGGTGTGATGTACCCATGTGGTAATAATAAATCTATAGTAATTAGAAAATAATGACAAAAAAGTAACTAGAAAAAAACTCTAAGAAAGGATCCCAAATAAAGAAAACCATCTTGGTTACATCCTCAACATAGTTTTATATCATCACAACCACCACATCACAAATTTCATCAAGCGATTGCCACAACCAGGGTAAAATATCTCAACCCCTAAAAAATAACATGACCATGCATGTTTCATTTAAATTCAAAAAAGGGATTTATCACTCTAAATATATAAATGGATTTAAAAACTATTTGTAACAACAATAATTTATTGATAATTCAATTATATATAATTCAAACATAAAATATTATAACATACATGGATTGAACTATTTGACCACTGTTTAATAATTCTTGTAATCATCATATAACATTACAACCTATTTAACCATATTCCTTACAAGTTGGGTTTAGAAAATTTATCCAAATAAGACAGAGCTAATGAAAACTATTATCATTTAATGAACAATCTCAAAGAAAAAAATTAATCATTCTAAACATCTATAAGGAGGAATGATAAAGATCATTGAATACCACATTCTATATATTCCTTATCTTACAAACATTCGAATTTTTGATCAAATTTAGGCTTGTAAAAAATGAAAGGGATGCATAGATAATCCTAACATCAAACATTCTCTCTATCATTAAAATAACATGAGGTAATATCATAAACAGAAGAAAACTCATAAATGAATCACAACTACCTTCCAATACCCTTCAATTTTGAAATTATATATTGTTTTCTTCATTTGGTTAACCTTAACGATTTACCCATTAAAGACAAATCATGATGTGTCGACACTTCCACATAATCAAAGGAAAGGTCTTGACCCCTTTCATCGATATGTTTCTTCATAAAACACCATTCTAGAATGGAGGAACTAAGGATCAACCAAAAAACTCGATTGAAACCACCCTAGGATGTAGCCACAGTGAACAATCAAAGACTATACCTGAATATTTTTTCAAACCATACAAAACACATTGTCACAACATCTTTGAAGGAATAAATTAAGTGGAAAAAACATAAAAGGAGAAGTGGGGAACCTTGGATTGATATATAATGCATCACATTATTCTATAATCCAATATCCTTATAGGGGAAACATAGAGGAACCAATACATGACTGTGGTGTTCTAGGTGTTGAAGTAAGGATCCAAAATTATACCCATAAGGAGCCAAAATCCCTAATTATAAAGAACATAAAACAGTACTTCCCCATATAATTGTGGCTTCAACCACAACCATGGTATGCCTTGTCAAGTCAAATTCAAGAATATTTCCTTTAAAAGTACATATCACTTTCACTTATTTGAAGTTATTTCACCGATTTAAAGGTAGGTTTGACCATCACCAAAACATGTTATTTGCAAAAAAAACCATTGAGACTTGGAATGATATATCCCATAAGGATCCTAAATGACATAAAATAATTAAATTCTCTATTTTTAACAAACCATGACCAAATCCATGGTGTGGGGGAATCATCCTAACTATTTTCAATGAAAATTTATAAACTGATTACACCACAAAAAAACAACATGAAATCTTTCAAAATAAAATATTAACCCACCCTATTTCCCATGGATAAATCCCTTCAGCACCGTGACCATGAAATAACCATCCACTCAGCATGGAGATATTTACATGGCTCAACCAATGAATATAATATGTTAGGGTTAAATGTAGTATAGAATAAAATCATAAATAATAGTAACCCTTAAACTCCCCATAATAAATTTCCTTTCAAAAAAAGATAAATACCATCCTTATTCTACACAACAACCTCACTGAACTCTCTAGAAAATCACAGCCTTCCAAATAGGATTTTTTTACCCCATATTCCAAAAGAATAAAAATAAAAAACTCCCATGGGAAGGGATCAAATACCATTGGACCATAGAGACACAAAATTGGTATTTTGAAGCTTAGAGAGGTAATGAATTTCCCTTCACATTAGTAAAAATTTTAAACTACCTCTATAAACCACTAACTCTTCGAATAAAAAAGGAAGGTGTTTAGAAAAAAACCAAACTCTTTCTCATATAGATGTAAAATAATTCTCATGCTCTAAAATAAAAACCAATCCCAGAGAGGAATAAATAGGGGTAAAGAATAAACACCGAAATGAGACTCCTCTCAATGGAATAACTATAATAAGTGTAAAATAACTCACATAATTAAGGAGGAAAAATCACCATTATCAAAAACATGTCATAAATTAATACATGTTCATACATATTGGATAAAAAAATCAATCATCAAAAAACTTGGGATACATATTTTATATATACACATTATATTTCCACACACACTCATCAAAAAACCTATATCACCACTGGAAAAAAAATCATAGAAAATAATTCTCATTCCACACCTCCTCTTGATGGTCCAAAATCATGACTTGTTGTTCCTTGAATAGAAAATAAAATTTTACTTGTAAATAACCTCTTCAAATGACTTGGGAATTACTGTGAAGATAACGAAGAAGCTGTGATACATGGGAAACATCACGAATATTGTTCATTTATGAGGGAAGTTATAATTAAAAAACGACCTCACTAAAATACTATAATATCTAAAAAGGTAAAAAAATTATTGATAAGAAGTAATCCTATGACTAAAACATAACATAACATAATGAAAATATACCTTCAAGGAAAAATCTCTAATATCAATCATTATTAGCCTCATAATATGATCAATATTGTAATTATAATGATATTGAGCTTTAAAAAACCACTCACGAATCACTCACACATTCTTTGTCATATTTTATGAAAATTATACTATTAGAACATATAACTATCCTAAATTAATTCAAAAAAATATAGATCAAATGAGACATCTATACAGTGCTTCCAAAGTGGTTGTATTGGGGGTGGGGTGATAACTATTGATATAGGAAAACATCACCAAAGTTTGTTTCATCACCCATTATCCTACATGACAGCGAATTAATGGAAGTATTATACCTTATAATATATATATATAGGTTGATATGTATCATCAACCATCTGTTGAAGAAAATATATATTGAGGTATACATATGAACATAAATCATATTGAAAGAATAAATACACTGGAGAGTTAAAAGGATCATGATCACATATGATTGACTTGGAAAACATATTGAACCTCACAACCTCCTATAAATAATATTTTATAAAAAATAAAACTTGATCAATTCTGTAATTAATAAAAAGTGATCCGAAATTGTTAAATGGTCAATGACCACCTAGATATCATCATATCCAACATAGGATTATGGTAAAATCATGAATAATTTCATCAAAATAAACCCCCTCAAGTTCCATTGAGGAACATTAAGAAATATAATAATACCATTAGGAACATGTTTCTCAGTGTAAACCATCTAAAAAACTAAGAAAATTGATAAAAATTTTACAACTGATCACTTCAACCCTGAACACAAGCACTGACTCCTCAAGGGACGATATATATTCTCCACACTAGGATATACAACTAATGGTGAAATATTGATCTCATAAGAAAAAACCTCATGAATAACCATGAGAACGTAGATACTACCCTATAATAACACCTAATGAAGATTATCCTCAGACCATCCCTGAGGGGAATCAAATCAAACAACACAATCCTTCAAAACATTCACCTCATAAATCATCTACATAAGATCCCTCCTCTTTTTTAACTAAGGATAAATACAAGATCATTTGGTAGGGATTCCATTTAACATCCACTTACTCAATATATATTTTCATCATTTAATGTTGATCTATAAATCTCAATGAATCCATATAATCATGAATGACATAGCTAAACTATAAAAAACTGGGTGATTAGAATGGGTTATTTTTCCATTTTAAAGGGTTTTTATCCCATTATAAACACTTTAGCATTGGGTTCCTTTAACCACCACTAAAGTGGACGCCTAATCCATTTAGAGGCGGTTATGGGTAAGAGATAGTAAACAATTCCTATGTTTAGTGGTGGTTAGATTAGATTGGATTTTAACCCCATCTCATTTTTCTTTAAAATTCATTATATTTAAGTTGGTTTGGGGTGGGTTTAACCTACCCTATTTGACTGTGTGGGCGAGGGCATGTTTAGGGGTGGATCTTAAAACCACCCCTAAACTAGAACTTATATATATATATATATATATCACCCAGTGTCGTAGACACCACCGAGTCACTATTGACACCCTCACCCTTGAAACCCACCTGAACACCGCTTGACACTCCCCTTTCCTAGCCGCTAGCACACCATGAAACACTCCACTTAGACCCCGTGATAGCCACAAAGACACCACTTAACACACCCCCTTGGGAGCAGTTGAGACACCTTGTTATAACCCACACTGAGACCGCTTAGAACCCACCCGGACACCCCTAGACAGCCACTGTGAGTTCCACCTTGACACCAACATGGACACCCATGGAAGCCACTATGACATCCACCCTATGTGACACCCACAATAAGAGGAACCTTGACACCCCAGGACAACCACCTTGACACCCACCCTTACACCCACCGAAACCCGGGAAGCACCCCACACCACAGAAAACAATACATGGACCTTCCCACCCAGTCTAAGGGCCCAAACTCATCTACTGGCCAAGAACCATAGGAGGACCGCTCCGCCCATACTCGTAGTAAAAATAATTTTCACGACTTAGAGTGGAACAACAGACTGCCCGAACAGAGACCAACAATATTTCCACTATGTTTCAACGCTTTTGATATATAGTATTCAATTTTTTAAATTTATATACTAAAATATTGTATATTATATATATGGTTATGGAAGTATAAATAATATAATATATTTTTTATATTGCATATATTATAAAATGTAGACATATATATT
Organism: Viscum album; assembly: GCA_963277665.1. Taxonomy (NCBI): domain Eukaryota; kingdom Viridiplantae; phylum Streptophyta; class Magnoliopsida; order Santalales; family Viscaceae; genus Viscum; species Viscum album. Next base: position 922,928,939 of record OY728159.1, read on the forward strand.
ATAATTAATTATAAGTATAATATATATAATTGTGTATAATATATATTCATAAATAATTATATTTAGATATATAAATATATATTTATACATATATATTTCTAAATACATTAATATTTTTTTGTGTGTGTGTATTTATGTATTTATGTGATATTTATATATGTGATATAATTATAATATATATATACACTCATTTTTATATATTTTTATAAATATGTGTGTGTGTAGCAATATAATTATTAATTATTATTATTATTACAATGATTTTTAAAGTATTAAAATTATATGTTTGTTTTATATATACTATACAGTTATACATGTTATGGTTTATATTATTCATAGATTATGTAAAATACATTTATATTATACACTTATGTATGTGATTAAATAAGTTTATATTATATCATATATATATAAATATATGTCCCCATAAAACTAAATGATTTCATTTAATTGGAAATATATATATAATTAAATGATATATATATATATATATTAAATTAATTTATAATTTATATGGTACACTAATATATATATAAAATAATTATATAAATTTTAATAAACTAATATGTAATAAAATATTTATAATTGTATATATATAATACAATTATATAAAATTTATATATGTATTTATATTTAATGTTGTCTATATTATATAAATTTGTGTACATAATATAACAAAAATGTATTTATACATAAATATAGAATACAAATGTATTTTTTATAATATATGTATAATATAAATCAGAAAATAAACATATAATTTTAATTAAAAAATATATATCTTTTATAAATTTGAATAAATATATTTATAATTACATTTATATTATGTATACCAAAATTTATAAATGTATATATATTTTATATGTATAAGTATTAATTTAATGTATTTATATAATGTCCCTATATATGTGTGTTTATAATGTATTTAAATACATTTATATAATATGTATATGTAATATATATATTCAAACACATGCACACTCAAACAGACATATATTATAATATTTTAATTTTTAGGAGATTTTTTTTAAATAAAAAAATTATAGGGTGTTTAGAAACCCATCTAATAAGAGAGATTTGCGGTGGATCATTACCCCCATCAAATTTATTTATTTGAGGGGGTTAAGAACCCTCTATAATGCCATAAATTATAAGGGGTTCAATACACTTTATAATTCCATGAATTAGAGGGGGTTTAAAATCCCATCTAAAGTCATCAATTTGAGGGGGTTCAAAACCCCTTCTAATTTCATCAATTTGAGGGGATTCAAAACACCCTTTAATTTCTTAAACTACAAGGGGTTCAAAACCCCATATAATGTTATGTATAAGAGTGGGTTGAAAACCCCCTCTAATGTCATGAATTAGTGGGGGTTTAAAACCCCTTCTAATGACATCAATTAGAGGGGGTTCAAAACCACCCTATAATTTTATCAATTAGAAGGGGTTTAAAACCCATCCTACATTCTTAAATTTGAAGGTGTTCAAAACCCCCCTCTAATTACATAGATTACAATGGGTTCAAACCCCCTATAATATAACATATTAGTGACAGTTCATGAACCCTCTATAATATCTTAAATTAGAGGGGGTTGTGAACCACAAATATTTCAGTTTTAATAAAATAAATTATATATGTGTGTCTGTGTAAAAACTATTGTTATATATATATATATATTCTAAAATACAACAGAATATATAGTGTAACTAATTATTAAATTAGAGGTGGTTTTGACGTAATCACCTCTAAAATAAAACCAAATATTAAAAAAATATTACACTAACAATTTTAAAGGGGGGTTTTGAACCCCGTCTAAAATTATTGATAATTAGGAATTGTGTATAAATATCTCTAAAAGTAATTTAGCTGGGATTGTTGTTAACCCCTTCTAAAAACTACCGCTAATATGATATTTTTTGTTGTTCTAAGTGAAATTATTCTATATACATTATCCAAAAAATTCCCTTTCTCCAATGTATAATAAATATATAAGTCATATTCTAGTATAAATTAAATCAATTAATATTTTCACAATATGAAATTATAAAGTGAGAAGATATAATTATATTTCTTATAATCCGTGAAGACTATAATTCCTTCACTTATGCAGTTAGGTCATGACAAATTTAGTGAAAAACTATCATAGCATGTTCGAGATCAAATGCATAATAATTCTATTCATGAATCAACATTTTAAAAGAACCATAGGAGATGTCTACTCTCTACTGAATCAGATCTCAACCCAATCCATTATGTAAGTCATCACAATCAATATGAATGATAATTCTATACTTAGAAAAATATATAATTAACCAGATTCTCTTTTAGATACTCAAAAAGCAGTTTGGTACGGGTTAGTCCAAAAAATATATTTATCCTTCTATGTAAAGGAAATCAAATGAGTCATATCCAAAGGAACTCAGGTAAAAACCACTTATAATAATCTTCATGACTATGAGAACTCTGATCCCCAAAAATGGATCCCATATTATCTACATGTTCCTCCATTGATTCAGAATAGACAAATATTTTATCAATGAACACAACCAAATTTTATTTGATAATCTAAAAAATGTTTAATTTATTAGTCATATAGAGACTCTAGTTTTTATGGAATCAACCTATGAATATTAATGGAGGTCCTATTGGATTTATTTATATTTCTTTAAATAAATATTGGGTGTCATTGGTACCTTTACATTGTGTAAATTAAATAATAAAAAAATTAATAATCTAATGCGATAATTTTAAAAAATAAAACTATATCTCTTAAATGGAGTCTCAGTGTCACGACCCATCCTCAAGGCCCGTGCCGTGACTACCCCAAGCCCGCCTTCCATCGATCAGAGGCTGGCGACTAGCAGAAAAGATGAATTCCCAATAAAAAGGGAAGGCATTGCCTTTAAACTTGTAACAGACACAGTTTGAACACAAGTAGTAAAATCAAAAAGTACTAATATAGAAAAGAAAAGTGTGCTGAACGTAAGTGGGCTAGTATACAAAACCAATTGAACAACAAGTACAAGTATAGGTAAAAAAGGGAAAACAACTCCTGCATCGTCCACTGGGGAATCCTACCTTAAGGGTAGGTACAGAACTCGAAAAAATATTCCTTGAGGTACGTCCCATCTAGTCCAACTTCGAGAAGCCTCCAGTCCATCACCCTCAGCCTCGATCACTACTGACCATCATCCACACAGAACACAACAAGGTGTGGGCGATGCCCGTGCGGGTGTGAGTATAAAAATACTTTATAGGGGACCTCAGGACCCACAAAGGCCTCCTAGAATCCACTAAGGATAAACCAAAGTAGTAATACACAATCACAATGTATCATCCATCCATACTTATGAATATACCCATACATATACCTAAGTTACCAATCATAGTTTGGCTCTTACACTTGAGCCCAAGCAAAACTCATTCCATAAAGGAAGTAAAGTCAATCATTTCGATGATAACAACTGAATGTCAAGACTCAGATCACACCAGTATAAAAATCATGTAGAGGGTTAGATATGATTATGTTTAGCCACTAAATCATCTCCTCTGTCGAACCCACATAGGATCCTGGAATAATATCAGTGTTGTCGAACCCACAAAGGATCCCAGTACAGAAGTCATTGTTGTCCAACCCACAGAGGATCCCAGTATTGAAGCTATTACTCTCGAACCCAAGGTGGATCCTAATACAATATCGTTGGTGTCGAAACCACAGAGGATCCTGGTATAGTAGTAGGTCCATGTAGGATCCTATCATCTCAGTTGCAGCCAACCATAAGGTTCTCGCACACATCATACTCAATTATAGGATGGCCCACTCCTTGAGCCATGTGTCGATACATCAACTAACACAATGTCTTATGTTGATGTATCTTGTAGTTCCGTATAATCATAAGGAACGCAACACGATAGACGGCGCACCTATCAGACATCCGGTTTATGAGTTATTGGCATTTACGTTCCAGGGGCCAGATTGATTTTTTGGTTCAAACCAATCTGGACATACACCAACTGCATCCAAACCTCAACTGGGGTATTCCAAAAGAGCTGTCTCACTCCAAACATTCCATTACAGCAGGCGGTTTTTCAAATAGACACTCGTATCCCAAGAAAAGGGCAAAAAGGTGTCAAATGGCAAAACAGGTCCGGGGCTGGTCCGGCCTAGTCGAACTGACTTAGCCCAACCTAGTCTATACAGGGGTACGACTTGGTATGTGGATCTGACTTGGACTGAGGAAACTTCCTAAGATGAGGAAATGACCCAACCCGAAGAGGCGGCCCGACCCGATAGACATCCCGGACCGAGGGCGGCCCGACCCAAGATAGCCTGGCCTAAGGCGGCTCGGTCGAAGGCGGACCGGCCTAAGAGCGGCCCGACCGACCGGATGGCCAACATGGCTGGAATCTAGCCTTCATTTCCCCGTTGACAGACCTGCGCGTCCAGGCCGACCACGCTGTAGGAGGGGTGTCGCGCCCCCGGCTTCTGAAAAAACCAACGCTAAGCACAAGTTTAAGGTATCGCGGGACCCTTCGAGTCCCGCCTTGTGGAGCGCCGCTGGTGTCCGTCTTAGCTGACCGTCATGGCCTTTGGATGCAGTCCGTCTCCAGCGCGGTGCGATGGAGCTACACCCCTTCGTCGTGGCCCTCCCTGGCTGCGATTCTGCATCACTCGCACAGTGCGACGATATCACACCCCTCTGTCGCGGCCCGGATGGCCACATACCTCTGCTAACCTCTGCATGGCGTGATGGTGCAGCATGCCTCTACCATGGCATGTCGTGGCTGCGGCTTCCCTTCCACACGGCATGATGGTGTCGTGCCCTCTTGGAGACCCGGCGGCGTAGAGCCATCGGTTTTCTTCACGGTCAGCCCGATGTCGGCCGCCATTACTCCGCCTCCGCCATCAACAAAACGAGAACAACAACAGGGGGGGCAGAGGGTCAGACCGTGTTTGTGTGGTCCAAGCCCTCTTCATTATGTTTTTAACAATCGGAATATCTCAACTGTCATTTGAACGATGAAGATCAGAAATAAAACTCACACATAAAACAACTCAAATCCCCCTACCTTGATTCGATGAACGTTGACAAAGCAGCGGAAAAAGGGCGGACATAGATTTGTTGACATCAGGAAGCATCCGAGGATGAAGCGTCATCGGTTTTCTTCATGGGAGGCTCCTTCTCTTTTGGTTTTGTTGAAGATCTAAGGAGAAGTATGTCATTATTCGGTGTTTCTTCATTGGAAGGATGAAGCTCCCTCTCTCAAGATTTTCCAAAAGATTATGACAATAACCAAAAATAATAAAGCATGACTTCTGTTAATTATTTGGCATAACAACACAAAGTTGTGTTTAATTAAATAAGGGAACTCATTTAATTAATTCTATGGAATGGCTCAAATTCAAAATTTAGAGTATGTGAGATGTTCCAATAAATGAAGAGAGGTGTCAAATGAAATAATGGGTATTTAATGGGGGGTAAAGAAGCTCGTGTATTCCCCAAATAATAATATCCTCTCATGAAAGGTTATGTGCGAGTGTGACCCACCTCTAACCTCCTCTTGGAGGTTTAAACCGCCACAAATAAAAATAAAAATAACACTTTTATTTTTATTTAATCTAATTAAAAACCCCATAAACTATCTTCCATTTTCATTAAAACGCAACTGTGAAGATGGTCTCAGTAAGAAAATACGGACACTGTGAGTTCAACGGTGCCCTCAGATTTCAATTCTGAGCACCGATTCAAAAGATATAAAATCATGCTCGTACGTTTACTGAACATACCCGAAAAAAGATTCATAAATTGATTCCTGGCACAACGGACCTCAGAATGAAGCACCGTCAGAAACTACAGATTCTTAAAATTCCTATGTATTTAACAAAAAACTTTCCACAGATTTTCCTGGTCTTTAAAATCTCCCCACCTCAGGGGTTTACGCCCCCGTAAGCTACAAATCACACTAAGGAAAGAAATGGGGGTACTATGCACGCATCTGAGCCTCTTGCTCCCATGTGCCCTCCTGGAGGTTCCCGTGCTACCAGCAAATGCACACCAGAGGTATCGACCGTCCACGCATGACCCACTCTTGTCGATCCTCAATATCCACTAGAAACTCTTTGAAAGTCGACCCGTCATCCATGTCCGTCTACCCATGGTCAATGATGTGGGAAGGGTCGTGCACATTTCTCCTCAGCTGAGATACGTGGAAGACGTCGGGCACCCGGTGCAACTGTGGTGGAAGAGCCAGGTGGTAAGCCACCTCACCTACTCTACCGAGGACCTCGAATGGTCCGTTTAATCGTGAAGATAACTTGCAACCATGGCCAAATCTCTATATACTTCGTTGAGGTGAGACCCATAGAAAGACGTGGTCACCATCCTTGAACTCCAGTGGTCTCCATATCCTATCATAATAGGACTTCTGTCAGCTCTGTGTAGTGTTCATCTGCTCCTGGATGATCTGCACTTTCTCCAATGTAGCCTACACCATCCCTGGTCTTACAACTGCTGACTCCCCTGGGTCAGTCTAGCATAGGGGAGATCTGCAAGGTCAGCCGTACAATTCCTCGAAAGGTGCCGTCTCGATGGTGGAGTGGTAGATGTTGTTATACGCAAACTCTACCAAGGGTAAATGATCCTCCTAGCTATGACCAAAGTCAGGGACGCATGAACAGAGATTTTCCTTGAGAGTCAGAATGGTCCTCTCAGTCTGACCATCAGTCTGAGGATAGAAGGAGGTGCTCAGACGTAGCTGCATCCCGAAAGCCTCCAACAAACCCTTCTATAGCTGAGAAGTGAAGCGTGCATCATGGTCGGAGATAATAGAAGAAGGTATTCAATGTAAATGCACTATCTCCTACACATAGAGGCATCCCAAGATCTCTACTGAACCCTGATCTTTGATCGTTAGGAAGTGGGATAACTTGGTAGTTGGTCGACAATCACCCAGATAGAGTCGTGTCCTATGAATATATGTGGAAATTCAATCATGAAATGAATGGTATCCCATCCCACTTCCACTCTGGGGCGTCTAAGGGATGAACCAAGCCTGCTGGAAGATCCTGTTCATGAGACTCTAGAACACTGCTGGAGAGTTGGTTATATCAATGGGCATAACCAAGAACTCTTTCTGGCCATATCGACACCTAAAGGCCGTCTTCTACATATCCACATTCTGTACTCTGAGTTGGTGATAGCCTGACCGAAGATCTATCTTCGAGAACCAACGCACTCCCTTCTGCGGATCAAAGAAGTGCTCAATCCTTGGGAGTGGGTACTTGTTCTTCAAGGTCACCTGATTCAGGCATTGATAATCAACCAACAGACGCAAGCTCCCATCCACCTTCTTGGTGAACAAAATCGTGGATGCCCAGGGTGAAACACTGGGTCAGATAAATCCTTTCCCTTTTAAGTCCTCCAACTTTACCCGCATCTCACGAAGCTCAGCGGGAGCCAACTGATATGCTGGAGTAGATACATGTGTCATCCTGGGGGTACTGTTCAATGTAGAAGTCCACCACCCTGTGAGGAGGTGGTCTTGGTATATCATCAGGGAAAAAATCCACGTATTAATCCACCACAATAAGAAAATTTAGACTTCGTACATCAATCGCTCTGTGAATGAGGTGATCCAATTGATGTGTGATCAGCTGCCCCCTCCTCTAGGTATGTCCATCCTGCACTACAAAGTCTCCCTTCTCACTGATGACGGTAAACATCATCCCACCCTCGCAGACACACCTCAAATTCCACCTAGTACAGTCAATATGAGCATGAACTGTGGATAACTAGTCCATAACCAATATGACGTCGTAATGCCTCGATGCCGCTACGAGGAGATCCCAACCGAAACTCTCGCCTCCTAGACTAAGCTCACACTACCAGCACCAGAGTGTAATCGTCGTGTCTGCTCCTGTAAGAGTCTCTAGACATAAGGATTGAGCCAACAGCTTCGTCGGAATCTCTAAGATCCTTATGAGGGAAGCGACAATTAAAAAATGACTCACACCTGTGCCTATAATAACTGCATCAAGGGTGGAATAGACACATAAAGTACCTTAAATCATCTTAGGTTCACGGTGGTCATATGCCTCAATTTCCTAGAACTGAGCCTACCCCTGTCCTCCAGCTCCCTGTGGTCGGGGGTGGACCTCCTGGTGGTGGTGGTGGTAGAGCCTTGAAACGTACTCCACCACTTGCTGCTCAGCCAGTTCCTCTTCCACATCCGCCTTCTCCTGGAAGAAAACCATGGTTGAACCTCTACCTTTTCTTGGGAGGTCCCTCTACTGTATGCTGCTCATCTGCAAGGCAGGTCGGGTAGTCACGAGCCTTGTGACCCTACCCACCTCATGCATAGAACCACCTACTCCTCGTATGGCTGGCTCTATCTCATGTGCCCTGCACAACCGAACCTGTATCCTGGGGTCGTCCACCAGATAGCCTAGTCCACTTGGACCTCTACAACATTTGTCTACTGTCGGCTGTGGAAGACTCTACTACCGATTTCCCTATGATGGGTCTCACCACTAATGACTGCTCAGTAAGAAAGATCTCCACTAGAAGGGCTCGCTCCAGCACCCCTGCCTGTGTCGGGATGCTGAGGGAGATCATCAAAGTCCAGATTTCATGCATGAGTCCCTGCTCGAAGGTCCGAGCCCTGAAGAATGGGTCCCATACCATATTCATGGAGTAGCATGATTGGTTGGTGAACCTCACTGAGTTCTGAGCTTTCATCATGCTACAGTGCTATAGATGTAGTAACTCTTGAATCCGCATTGCATGAAGGGTGGCTGAATCAAACTTTGACTAGAAGAGACTCTTGAAGTCTGCGTTGAGTAATGATGCCTTGTCAAGAAACGTGAGCATCAGGCTCCACCATCAGCCTACTGCTGCATGATGGAGACTCGCAGAAAGGATCACCATGAGGCCGGCTGGTGTCCCTACCAATATGAAAACTCTCACAATAGCCTCTAGCCAATCCGCAGCTGCCTATGGGTCCATCTATACCTTGAACCTAGGCGGCCTCTGGTACTGGAACTCATGAAATACACTCAGACAAGGTGCACTCTCTATTGCTGGATCCAGTGTCATTGGTGGCCCAACGGGTAGTGGTAATGCCGGTACCTCCGCTATGATGGGGCCCTGCCCCGAGGCCTCGTCGCTCGGTGGGCTACCATCTCATACGAAACTTGGAACCCTAGTTGGCTGCATATGAGGGGCCCTATTGAAAAGAAACAGGTGCACCATGGTCATAACAATATACCTAGTGAGCTAACACAAAATAATCATTAAGAAAACATTTCAAAGGAAACACACATGGAATCAGTTTTTTCATGCACTGAGTCAGAAATCAGAAGTCAGAGTTCTTGTGTATGGATACGTCGGCTGCCGAACCAACACTAGTTTCCCTAAACTAATAACCACAACCATAACACTTAAAACTATTTCTGTAAAAAGAATTAGGGTCCACGTTCTATGGTGAAACCAACTCCTCTGATACCAATATGTCACAACCCATCCTCGGGGCCCATGTCGTGACTACCCCAAGCCCGCCTTCCAAAGGCCAGGGGCAGACGACTAGCACCAAAGGTGAATTCCCGATAAAATGTAAAGGAATTTCCTTTAAACATGTAACACACATAGTCTAAACACAAGATGAAAAATCAACATGTGCTAATATAGAAAAGAAAAGTGTGCTGAAAGTATGTTGGCCAGTATACAAACCCAAGTGAACAACAAGTACAAGTACAAGTAAAAAGGGAAAACAGCTCCTAGATCGTCCACCATGGAATCCTACATAAAGGGTAGGTACAAAACTCGAAAAACTCATTCATGAGGTACATCCCATATAGTCCAGCTCCGAGCTGCCTCCCGTCTGTCACCCTTATCCTCGATCACTACTGACTGTCATCTGCACATAACACAACAAGGTGCGGGCGATGCCCGTGCACGGGTGAGTATAACAATACTCAATAGGGGACCTAGAGACCCCCGAAGGTCTCCCAAAATCCACTAAGGATAAACCAAAGTAGTAAGACACAATCACGAAGTATCATCCATCCCTACTTAGGAATATGACCATATATATACCTAAGTTACCAATCCCAGTCCGGCTCCAACACTCGAGCCAGAGCACAACTCATTCCACAAAGGAAGTGAAGTCAATCAATTCGATGATAACAAATGAAAGACTAGACTCATCTCACACAGGTATACAACTCAGGTAGAGGCATGCAGATGATTAGGTGTAGCCATTGAATCATCTCCTCTGTCGAACCCACGTAGGTTCCTGGAATAATATCAGCGCTGTCGAACACACGGTGTATCCCCGTACAGAAGTCATCTGTGTCAAACCCACGGAGGATCCCGATATAGAAGTCATTGCTGTCGAACCCACAGTGGATCCTGGTACACAATCGTCACTGTCAAACCCATGGAGGATGCTGGTACAGTAGTAGGTCCATGTAGGATCCTATCATCTTAGTTGCAGCCATCTGTAAGGGTCCCACACACAGCACACTGCTTTCCGGGATGGTCTGCTCCTCGAGCCAAGTGTTGATACATCAACTTCCATGAAGTATTGTGTTGATGTATCCCATAATTATGTCTCATCATAAGTAACCCAACACGACAGACAGAGTGACAATCGGACGATCGGTCTGTGAGTTATTGGCATTTTCGTTCCAAGGGCCTGGTTGATTTTTAGTTTCAAACAAATCTGGCCATACCACAACTGTGTCCAAACCTCAAGTGGGGTATTCCAAAAGAACCGTCTTGCTCCAAGCCTTCCATCGCCGCAGGCGATTCGTCAAACGGACTCTCGTAGCCCAAGAAGAGGGCGAAAAGGTGTAAACTGGCCAAATCGGTCCGCGTCCGGTCCGACCTAGTTGGACCGACCGGGCCTGACCCGGTCTATACCGGGGTCCGACCCGGTCCATGGTTTTGAATCGGTCTAAGGTAACTGTCTGAGATAAGGGAATGGCCCGACCCAACAGGCGACCCAGCCCGTGGGCGGCCCGACCTGAGACGACCTGACCCGAGGGCAGCCCGGAACGAGACGGCCCAGCCTAAGGCGGTCGTGCCATAGGCGGATCGGCCTTGCGGCGGCCCAGCTGGCTGGCTAGCTCGCGTGGCTGGAGGCTGGCCCACCTGGTGGGTGGCGGGCCAGCGTGGTCGTGCGGGCCGACTCGAGGGGCCTGGCGGGCCGGCCCATGGGGCTAGGACAGCCACACCGCTGGGGGGGGGGGTGCCGCCACCCCCTGATTCAGAAGGAACCCGCACTAAGCACCGGTTTGGAGTGCCGCGGGTTATTCGGGTCCCACCTTGTGGAGCACTACCGACAGCCAGCTCAGCCGGCCATCCTCCTTTGACCGCTGCGGCCTTTGACTGTTGCGGCCTTTGGCCGCCATCCCTCTCTACTGCGATGTGACGACACCGTGTCCCTTTTCCACAACCTGCCCTGGTTGTGGTTTTGCATCACCGACATGGCACAATAGCATCGCGTCCCTCTGCTGGCCTCGGGGTGGTGCGACAGCATCGCATGCCTCAGCTGCATCTCATCGTAGCCACGACTTCCCTTCCATGCGGCACGATGATGCCCCACCCTCTTGGTGACCTGGTGGCCTTGTGCTGCCAATTTTCTTCACTGTCGGCCCAATGCTGGCCACCATTGCTCCACCTCCATCATCAGCACAACAAGAAAAACAACAGATGGGAGAGGGTTAGACCGTGTTCATGCGGTCCGAGCCCTCCGCGTTACATTTTTAACAATCTTTATATGTCAACCATCATTTGAATGATGAAGATCGGAAATAAAACACATACATAAAACAACTCAAATCCCCCTACCTCTATTCGATGCATGTTGATGAAGTCACATTAAAAGGGTGGATGTCGATTTTTTTATGTCGGGAAGCGTCTGAGGATGAAGCATCGTCGACATTCTTCGCAGGTGGCTCCTTCTCTTTTGGCTTGGTCGAAGATCGAAGGAGAAGTTCTTCGTTCTTCGGTGGTTCTTTGTTGGAAGGATAAATCTCCCTCTCACAAGATTTTCCAAATGATTATTCCAACAACCAAAAATAATAAAGGATGACCTCTATTAATTCTATGGCACAACAACACAAAGTTGGGTTTAATTAAATGAGGCAACTCATTTAATTAATGTTAAATAATGTTTCAAATTCAAAATTTAGAGGAGGTGAGAAGTTCCAATAAATGAAGAGAGGTGTCAAATGAAATAATGGGGAGTTAATGGGGGTTAAACAGCTTGTGTGGGCCCCACCTAATAATATCCTCTCAAAATACGTTTTGCGCAGGTGGGCCTCACCTACAAACTCCCCATGGAGGATTAAACCACCACAGATAAAAATAAAAAGTAACCCTTTTTTATTTAATTTAATTAAAAACCCCATAAACTAACTTCCATTCTCGTTAAAACGCAACTACGGTGATGGTCTCACTAAGAAAATATCGGCACTGCGAGTTCAACGGTGCCCTCATATTTCAATTTCAATCACCTGTTCAAATGATATAAAATCCCTCTCATACGTTTACTGAACATACCCGATCAAAACTTCAGAAATTGATTTCGGGCACACCGGGCCTCGGAATCAAGCGTCGTTAGAAACTGCTGACTCCTAAAATTCCCAGGTATTTAAGGAAAAACTTTCCACCGAATTTTTGTGTCATTACACATAGATGGAGAAGTTGGGACTATTTTTAGATTTGGAACATGGGTTTTATCCTAAAAAAATAATTGTTTAATTAACATCCAACAACATAGTGGTATGTAAAAATGAGTAGATTAAAATTGATTAAATAAATAATTTTTTAATTGTGAATAAATTGTTAGATATAGAAAAGGATCTATAGAAACCATATATATAATAATATAAAATATTTGTGACATTTCCCCGAGAGATTATAGGAGAGGCTCATGGTGGAAAACATTATAGGATGAACATGGGAGAAAAGATCATTGACGAATGCATGAATATACATCAATGGAATTAGTATAGTGAGATATTCACAAGATATTGTTCCAGTTTTAATGTATGGATTTTATTGTGGGATTTTCCCAAATCATGGTGATTTTTGTGAACATGTGTTAATATATTATAAGTTGAATATTTGTTTGGATAATGCATGGTGCTGTTAAATTTTGATTTCCCTTGAAATTATGAATCATTGTTTTTTGTTCAATGTATTGTTATTATGAATTTAATAATTCATTTTCCCCTATGATCAATGTCCAAATCAAACCGAACCATGGTTAATTATTTAATCTAATTTTTTCACGGATTTATCCCACTATCCATCATGTGTTCATCCCTAATCATTGATATTTGGTTGGTTATTCAACATATCCAATAGACAAATTTCATTACATAATTTTAATTAGTTCTTTGGATCAATTGTGTGCATTTTATGGGGATTATTATAGTTCCATGGTAGAGGTTGGGTGATGGAAGGACACCAAGTGTTGATAGGAGGAGGTTGTCTCTAGAGATATGAGGTGTGAAATGGTAGAAATAAAACAAAAACATTAATTTTAATGATTTGTGGCTAGAATCTAACATCATTTCATGAGAATACCTCGAACAAAGTGGTCATATCATAAAGAATATTTTTTAATAAATATGTTGTTTGATGTGGTTTTCATTGATAATCCTTCATTGTAAAAATATGTTTCTATTAAAATACCAACTACAAAATTTGTAGATTGATTTTCAGGATGAGAAAATGATCACACATTATGGGTCCAACACCACATACCATTTGTCCCTTATCACACATGATCATCTTTTATAGGGATTAAGTGATCAATGTCTTAATTGGAGTCACTCACTTTTGTTTTGAGACCAAAACCCATTATTTTTTATGGGGAAGGACTAGGAAACTATGATATATGAAGAGTACCACCTTTATTCATATACATCATGTATTTTATCCTTCAAATAATATAGGTGGATCCTATTATTTTATTTGGGGAACCAATTCATGGATATTTCATTATTTAGTGATACATGTCAAGTGTCCCAAGGTGCATGTTTTGTACACCATTCGTACCCCCTACTTGTCATGTATTATTTTTTAAACTCAATTTTAGTCATATAATTTGTCCATATTGGATGTTTTACTTCATATAACATGATGGAGTCACAAAAATTAAAGTAAAAGATGTGGAATTTGGAAACATGAAAATAATTGGACTCTTTAGCATGGTATACATGAGGATAAATTCTATGAACACCATTTGTGATCCCATTGTGAATGAAAATCCTACTTATAAATAGAGATATGTTAGCTTTTATTTTCCTCTCACCATCGACCTGAAGGTTCATTAATTTAACCTAAGACTAGGGTCTGAGATTTTATTCATATGAATTAGATTACTCTGGTCTTCCCCCACTTATATATGTGTGTGGTCTATTATTTTCTTAGACAGTAACCCCCTATCCAAATAGATTGGGTGGGGTACCTAATCCTCCATTGGAGTCAGTATTCCCCTAACTACTAGGGGTGCATTATACTCCATTATGGAATATGATATGTTACATTGTTTTTTAAAGTGTAATGGATATATAGGTTTTATCACAGAATTCCATTGGCTATGAAGTCTGAGACCATACATTTATTCTAGGGTCCTTTCTATAAGCATATCTATGTTCTTTTTTTTGAACTATAAATTTTTCTCTTGATATGACCCTTATTTTGATGCTTTATTTACTCGATATTTTTAGTATATTATTTTGGGTATTTATATACTCTCCCTTTCATGGGATCATCCCACACATGTCTTTTCTTGCGCAGATCATTGGTAGTTTGATAATAATGAAGGTGGACCATGTGATGGTTGTGTATAGTGGTGCATGGTGCTGCTATCACTTGGACCATGGTAGGACTCTAGAGGTTTTATGTAGGGGAATTATTCTTTTATCATGTTTTTGTTAGACTATGTTTATATGTGATGCGTTTGTATTGTAACATATGTATGTTTTTTATTTACTGTCATACTCTATTGTGGGTTATTATAAGTTATTCATGTATTTATTAATCCATTCATTCGTATTATACATTAAAAAAGCATTTTTGGTGGTTTAAAGTGTGTGTATAGGTTTATAAGGATAAGTCCTTTCATTTGTGTGGTATGCGTAATCAGTGCTAGTAACTAGCACCTGGCCTTTTGGATGCAGGCTTCGGGTGGAACATATAACCTACTAATAGCCTAAGAGGGAACCTGGTGCATTTAGTCATTTTATATTTATATCAAAGAGGTTTTTTATAGTGATGATGTTTAGAGATATATGCATCTTGAGGATTGGATTGGAAATTAGGGAAATTGTGTTTAGATGGTTAAAATTTTGGGATCAGACTAGTGAACCCATAGATGGGGCAATGGGCCATGTTTCCATGCACCAAGAATTTTATAACTTGCCTTTCAAATCGATACATAGAGACAGTGATTGTAGGTAAAATAATGGTACATGCATCATCTAAAAATGGTAATGTTTTTTTATTTCCTTCTTATGAAAACTCCCCATGTATTCACTTTCAATTGAGGTATATCATGTAAGACGACAAGATACCAACTTTTAGAAAACTATAAAATATTTCCATATAGGTTTATGATAATTAATATCTTAGTTATGAGGCCCTAGTTCATGGGTATGTGAATGAGATATATCCTTCAAATGGAAAATTACTAGTTATTCCAACCATTGAGCATTGAGAAGACACACCTCCAGTGGTTCAAGTGGATTCTTTATGTCATATTAAAAAGTAGTTTGTTACTACATCATAAGATGATAACACATATAGACTGAATAAACTACACGTGTTATATGGTAGAGGCCACCTTGGATCCATGGTATGTTATATCTATATGTGGAAGAGGACTCGATGGAGTTGGTAGTCTGAGGGTTCCACCATTTTGGGACCTCACTTAACTAGATGGTAGTCATAGTAGACAGTCTTATTCATAGGGAATCTAGATATTGTTAGTGTATGGTTATTTAGATTCATAGTGTCTCGAAAGATCCATGGATTGAGATAGAGCATCATTTTTTAGAGGATTATTCTCTTAAAACATTACAGTAGGTAGATTTTTAGAAGCTCCTCAATTTCCAGCAAGAGTGCATATCTGTTACTAGGTATTAAACAATGTTTACTAAACCCACATGATACTATATTTTCCTAGATTTTGAGGGGTTATTTTTGTTGCAGATGTTCAAGTGAGGTATTCATTGATACATTTGATCTAGTATGGTTCCTATATACATACCCACATATATTGGGGTTCTAGATAAATACTTAATCGAAGTGAATATTATGTGGGGTAATCATTGGGTGGAAGGTGGAGTCAGAATCCTACAAGGGGTAGAGTTGTCTGAAGCTATTTCCATACGATATGATTGTAGATCATGACCCGAGATTCATCATTTTTTACAAGGATAAAATACATTTTTTAGTAGTTTATTGATCTCATAGGGGGTCTAGTCAGCTATGATATAAGATATACTATGATAATGTTGGTTGCAGACATCAGGTGAGGGACTACCCAACCATCCAAGTTGTTGTAGATAAGAATTTCATGGATGGACTACTGAAGAAGAGGAAATGGGGAAACTGGGGACATCTAAAGGGTAATAAGGGTATTATTTAGGGAGGGGGTTATAGAAAATAAAATAGAGGGGAATGATGAAGTGTTCAATTTTATGAACTAATACCATCATTACCAGCTTCTTGTACACCACATGGGGAAAAAAGATCTAACAAACATGGATATAGAATGATTCATGTGATGGAGGGAAATGAACAGGAAAAACGTGACATTAAATAAGGTATGTTAAATGTCTTCTTGACATTAGAATCAATTTTGGTAGACCTAGTTATGTTCCATTATTTTTTTAAATTATCCCTAATTCTTGAACTAGATATTCCAATAGGACCACTAGCTCGACCCTTACAGCTAAAGGCCCATATCAGGGGTGATTATACAATCACACCCATATTTTTAAAGTATAACCTATCTCCCATATGAAATTGGTTTAAATTGGATATTTCAGTGGTTGTGATGAAACCATATGATTCCATTATTGGTGTGTACTTTCTTTCAGAAATGCATGATCAGATTGATTATAACTATTAGAGAGTAAGACATATGTCTGAGGATGGATTGATATTTTAATTCACTAGAAAGATTAATTTTCATACCTGATGAGTTAGAATCCCAAAATAAATGTTGTGACTAGTTTTACATCAATTGTCTATCTTGACCATTGATTTCATAAAATCAGCTGATATTCAAATTCTTGAAGTAGTGGAGGCATAATAAGATGTTTTCATTAAGGATGAACCATGTCTACCACTTCATCCATCGATTGATTTCTACATTTAAATGTTTTCTAGGATCTTTATAATCTCTTATACAACATATCTTATTTACTCTATAGAGAATCAAGATCTATGGATGGGTTTCAAGGATATTTGGAGGTAGATATTTATTAGGATTAGTGTGTACCCAAAGACAGGGTTGAAATTTTTCATTAAAAAGGTGGAAAATAGCTTGAGGTTATTTATTGAATATCATTTACTAAATTAGGTATAATCTATGAAAAAATATCGTCTATATAGAATCAATGATTTTCTGAACATTTTAAGGGGGAAATGTGGTTCTTGAAAATTAGCCTCATTTCAGGCTATCACAAGTTGTAAGTACATGTATAGGATATACCAAAGAAAAAAATTGTTGTAACTATAGTATTAATGATTTCATAGTTATTACCTTTTTAATTATTAATGCCAATAAATATTTATGGGGAACCTAAATCAAATATTCCATCCTTTCCTAGATATGTTCATTATGTTATTCACCGATGAAGTATTTTTTTACTCAGTAACATAGGATGAGAATGTTCATAATTTAAGGATGGTTGTAGAGATATATTGGGATCCTCAGATATATAGAATCTATAAGAGTTTAAATTCATGATTAGGATTCCCAATTCATTGGACACAATATTGTATAGGAAGGAACAATCATGGAATATGTTAATATTAAAGAAGTTCTAGATTGAGAGCCACCCATGATTGTGATGGAGGTGTAGAGTTTCCTAGGTTTAGTTGCGTATCATCATGGATTTATTAGAAATTTATATAATATTTGATCACATTTTAATACCATGACCTAGTAGGGGAAGTTGTTTGTTTGGGTGGAGAAATATAACAATACATTTCAGGTGATGTGGAGGAGATTATCTTTAAATAGTATTCTGAGACTATTAGAGCGGGGAATTGATTATATGATGTTATGTGACACCCCTAGAGATCATACTAGATGTTTCATAATGCCGATGTATGTTTTCATTTATTATACATCACAATAGTTGATACCCAAATACTAGAATTATGCTACCCATGACATGGAGTTGGAATCGCTGGTGTTGAACCTAAAGAATTAGAGACACTGCATTATTGGAATGTAGCTAATTGTATAATCTGACCACTAGAGTTTTTGAAATTTCTTCATATAGATAATTATAAACATCATATAGTGATGATATAAAGAGTTATTATAGTAATATTACTTCAAGATTGTCTATACCACTGGGAAAGGATATATGGTGGATGATTCCCTCAATAAGAAATTATATTTCCAGTTTTTAGGAAATTCTTCGGAGATGTTGGCCTCATTGAAGTTGCAACAACCCCAAACCTACTATCATTGAGCCAATTTATAATTTATTAAATTTTCATAATATACAAAGTATCTCATCCAAATGGATGGATCCATTTATTAGTCTTGAATAACCAGATATATATATATATATTATACCAATATTACATAAAAAATATAAAATTTATAGAAATAATCATGCCTCATTGATGTTATTTGTAATTTCCCTCTCCAAATCATGTGAAATTAATAATTAAATTGTGATATCAAATGATCAGTAATATTTTTGTAAATTATAAGCTATCATGAATCAATAATGAATAATAAATATGGAAAGAAACATAAATTGTTAAAAAAATCCATTTAATTAAATAAAATGATCATGAAATTCATCCATGGATTATATGATATGAAATAATCTAAAATATTATAATAAATTAATTCTTAATAAAGGAAATTATTAATATTATATTTCATGATCATATATATCATGATATATCTTCCATCATGACATAACACCATGAAAGTTTAAACTATAGGTAAGAATACACCAAAAACATTTTTAAAAAAGGATAGAAAATAAAATATGTCTTTTGAGACCTATTGAATAATCAACAAGATATCTATAAATAGTCCCCACTCGTTACTGTATCTCTAATAAATTACTCATATCCAATTATTAATTTAATTCAAACACAATATTTCATATCAATAAATATCTATATTCGGTTAGGAATATATATTTATCTGGATTACCCAAGTCCATAAAACATCATACATAGTAAAACACTGTATTTATAAATGATATGAATTTGAATAAATAATAGTATCCTTGATAAATAATATATATGTAGAATATAAAATTAAAACATTATGATCAAAAGAATGTGAATATTTCATCGAAAATTTAATGTATAATAATTAATCAAGATATGATTGATGACCATAAGAAAAGTAGACTTTTAAGAAAACTAAATTCCTTTAAATAGTGGATGGGAAACATTTAAAATAGGTTTTCATAAATAGTTTACTTTTAAAATTTAAAAAAATCTTATAAAAGATTCTAAATGGTGTAAAACCGTTTTGGTTTTTGGAATGGACATCAACACATATACATTAAAAACATTCCTTTTGACATTTATATAAAAAAGGTGTAATATAACATGTTTTGGGAAATCATTAGAAATATTCTTTTCAAACCATGTAAATTTTTTTGGATAACCTAAACCAACCTTAATAAATTATTTGAGTAATGAAAATGAATTTTGTAAAATTATATATATATATATGGACTTGGAAGAAAATAATAATCGATCCAATAGAGAAATAAGATCGATGTTTTTAAATAAAATAATACTGAAAGAGTAACATGAATTGAATCATTAATCATAATGAAGAATTACACATATACATTAAATACCTCAAATGTGAATTAAATACACCACAAATAGGTAAATAGGTTCATAATACCAAATATGTATCAATAGAGTGCATATTTTGACAAGATTCTATAACTATTGTCTGATTCATCACTTCTGTTATCTATATTCTTGAATAATATATATATTTATTATTTATTTATTAAAAAATATCATTTATTGTTCATTTTTTATTTATTACCCTGTTATATTTAATCAGTTAATCTATATTTTCTGTGTACATTTTGATGATATTTGGTTCATATGGAAAAATTTACGGTAGGTTGGATATGGTAAAATTGAAAATTGGTATATAATATAAACAATAATAATCATGAAATAGTTATCATTTTTATACATCAATTATACTCTTCAAATAGATCACCATTGATGTTTATGAGAAATGAACTCTGTTATAATCATGGAGAAGGAAGACCATACATACACATGAGTAACATTTTCATGTTTCAATGACCATGGTGCAAAGAATTTAAATATTTTTTATCCTTAAAGTGTGATCATTATATCATAAATAATATATTATATCCTTAAATAATCATATATAAATTAACCATGTGTTTTTCTAGTTCGAAAATAATCACATCACTTTGTAGAGGTGGTAGTCTAGAGGTATTAATAAACAATGTTATATTTTTGAAATCAATAGAAATGTAAAAAATATATAATATATAACATTTATATAATAAATAATATGCCATGAATATAATATATACATTAAATATGTCCTAATATTTAATAAAGAGAGGTAGTTTTCAAAAACAAATTATATTTGATTATGAGGTGGGCGTCCATTGTAAAGAGGAAGAATAGATTCAATTCTTATTTGTAGGAAGAGGAGATGAATAGAGTTTATCCCAATAAAATAATAACAACATATTATATGGATGTAACCTTGGTAGAGTATGAAACAATACAATCAAGGTTAAGAATTATATATCTTCTTCGGAGAACCTCTATAGATTTTAACCTAAATACTTCCTAGGATATTTTTTAGATAATATAATGGAATATATGTATTTTAGAAGGAGTTAAAAAATTTAATTGATCTTGTATTTTATAATAAAAAAATCTCTTTATATGAGGAGAGGATAATATTGGGGGGGGGGGTGTCCTTCTATAAGTGTGGAAGAGGACACCCTTGAAATTTTAAAAAATTGTAAAATATATTAATTCCATACTCAATACAAATGGATCAAAAAACAAACATTTATGAATAATTGATGTTATATGGTAAAATATATATTATACACGTTTTAGGTTGTTTTATCACATATCATATTACATAAAGCCCCAATTATATCAGTTTTAGAAATAATTGTGGTGATTTTTTTACTATTTCACATTCATTATAACCAAAAATTAAATTAACCTTATTAAATAATATTAATTATTTTAATAAAATATTAGATATATTTTATTTAAATCAATTTAAATAAGAGTTATAATTTAATTTAAAATAAATATAGAAATACATTATAAAAAATAGTTGTTTAGACAAATGTAATTTTATGTTTTAAAATGTTTTTACAACTAATTCAAGTGTAAAATTAATTAAAACAAAAATAATTTGGTTATATATAATATAATTAAACAATTGTTTTCTTGATATTGTTTTTAAATAAAAATTTATCTTTATAAATTATTTAAAAAAGGTGGTTTTTAAAAAATGAGCATTTTCACTATTTATTAAAAAATTCATATATTTAGATAAATCCAAAAAATGAACTCTAATCTAATTTTGAAGAGATGAATTGAAAAATTATTTTATGTTTCTTGAAATAAATATTTATAATTTATTAATAATGATTTAAAATAAAACCATATAATTCAATAAAATTCATTTGTTTTAAAAAAGGGAATTTCCCATTTCAATAAATATTTTACTAATATTATTACATATCTCTAAAATATAATTAATGAATATTAATAACATTTAAAAAAGGATTTATTCAGAAAATACCTAGGTTTCTACATTCTTCCCTCATACAAAAATTTGAACCTCAATATTTTCATGAATATCACTTTCTAATCAAATGATGGTTGTTGTTCTTTATAAAATCCTCAAGTTACCACATTGATTCACACATTTTGTTATTTTCCCTCTGTAAATTTTCTATAAATGTCATATGACTCTTCAAATCATGATATATAATTTTCGTAATATATATAGGAACTTAACAGTAAGATAGATAATGTTCTAGTTTAGTTTCTTCAGATGTGATCACATGAATTTGGGACACCATATACTTCCTTGACAAATAAATATGGAAAAAATATTGTATTTTAGGAATGAATGGTGGAAATTTCAAATTTTTAATAAAAAAACACATACCATTTTTATTGTTTTAAAATATTTGATGTACATGAATCTCAATTTTTCCTTCTTACCTAGCCTTATAACACCCTTCATTAGAGATACTTTCAAGAAAACAAGATCTCCCCTTGAAATTCAAAATATTTAATTCTATTTTCAGAATAATATCTTTCGAAATTTGAGATTCTCTAATATGTGTCTGAATAGCCTATAATTTTTTCATCATCTCTTATACATGTTCAAGGCATACAAGCTCTCATTCAACAACTTCATCCCAATAATATGGAGTATGATATCACTTTCAAAATAATTCTTTATATAGTTCCATTTGAATATTAGAATGAAAATTATTTTTATATGAAAAATCTAAATAAGATAAATATTCTTCCCACTTACCAATAAACTCATGTAGGAACAAAATCATCATGACTTTTAATTTTTGAATAGTCCATAAAATCTACCAATAATATTGATGTTGATAATCAGTTCTCAAATGAATCTCGGTATCAAGAGGAATTTGAATAATTCAATATTTTGTTTTGTAAATCATGAATCATAATAAAAAAAATTGATATAGGGTCAACATTATGTATTAAAACTTAATTAATATAAATATTTTCATGGTTCTGAAGAGGTTAATCATTTCTTATCGCATGGAAATGTGATGATTTTGTAAGGTGATCAATAATAACCCATTTTCATCATTATTTATAAGACTCATGGGAAATCCAGTTATAATGTTCATATTAATGTCATCCTTTTTACACATAAGAATAGGTAGATGTTTCATAATTCCTCTAGGATTCAATCTCTTTTACTATAGCTTTTGAAAACCCAAGCATATCGATATATAATCAGAAATTTCACACTTCATGTTATCCCACCAAAAAATTTCCTTCAAATATCTATACATTATGGTGTTTCTTGGGTGTATAATGAAATTTGAGGAATGTGGGTCATTTAATAAATACCTTTTCTTCTTAGGTATAGATATAACACAATGAAACTTTCGAAAATTTAGAACAATGTCCTAATATATTATGTTTTACAATTTCTCAACCTTTACAACATTGTTTTTTTTAAATTATCATAATTGGGATGATAAAATAGTATATTTTCTAATAAATATGTCTTTGAAATATTTTTAAAAAGAATTTTTCCCCCTAGACATAATAATTCGTAAATTAATATTTATAAAATCCATTAACATAGGATCCTTATCAATCATTAGTTTGGACAAAACTCTATGATACTTCCTACTCAATGCATCTTTTACCATATTTTATTTCTTGGTGATGGTAGTGTATTGAGTGATTATAATCCTTGAGAATCTTGTTCCAATTCCAATACCTCATGCTATACTCTTTCAATGAAAATATTTATTTTTAACTACTATGATCTAAGTATATCTCATATCATTCATCGTACAAATAGTGTCTTTGAGTCTTCAATGCAATGATTATGACTGCATACTAAATATCATTATTTGGATAGTTCTCTTCATGAGTCTTTAAATTCATTTATTCATATCAAATAAATTTTTCATTTTTTATAAGGGAAAAACCGACCAACTTATTTGATTCATCAATACATATCTAAAATCCATAAATTCCTGATAGTAGAGTTAAAATAAGATCATTGGCCAATACCCACTTAAATTATTTAAAAACATTATTGAAATTAATTTCTCCATGTAAATATAAACTCTTTATGTGTACTCTTTGTTAATAGGATATCCAATAAGGAAATTTTCTGAAAAAATCACTTATAGTAACATTCCAAATCAATGAAACTACATACCACAATTTTTGTAATTCATGTAGGCCACTATTTTTGTATATTTTTCAATGTAGGATCAAATGAGATTCTATACATAAATACTATGTGGGAAATAAAAGGAACTTCATAAATCTAGAATACATAAATGCTAAATTTACCATATAATGATTTTTTATTAAGAGTATCAAGAATAATTCTCAAGTGATTATTGTGGTCTTCATAGCAGTTATAATATATCAATATACCATTAAAAATACCACAAAAAATAATTATGATATTATTTGAATACTATGTTCATTAGATCCACACTAATAGATGGATCATTAGTCAATCCAAATTGTACTATTTTAAACACAAAATATTCATACATCATTCAAAATAAATTATTCTTATTTTCTTCTTTCCTTAATAGAAATTAGTGGTACCCATAATAAATGTCAATCATTGAAAAATAATATGCCTTATGAAGATAATCGATTAAGTCATCAATGTGAGTAATATGATACAGATTATTTATTATAATAGTATTTATTTCCATATAATCAATGTATAGCCTCATAGATCCATAAATATTATTAATGAAATTAATAGGGGATACCCAAGTTGAAATATTAGGGAGTATAAATCACTTATCACACCACTCCTTTAGTTTTTTATTTAACTCCACAAAATCCATAATGGCCATTATATACTGATTCTCTGATAAAGGTATTCCATTAGGGATTAAATCAATATAAAACTCAATTTCAACCTCTAGTTTATGTAGAAGTAATTACATAGGAAATACATCAATGTATTCCTATACAATATGAACACAATCAATTTAAATATTACATTTTTCATCTGTAGGTTGTGTTTTGTATTATTCTCAAAGAATCACATTTAATATAGCCACGTTGAGTGTTTATAGACATGACTTAAAAAATTATGTCTCCACTCCAAGGATATGTAATTTCGTATATTCATCACGAATCCTGATTTCTTTCTTATTGAAATTAAATTTTCATTAAATTTTTTAATTCTAGCTCATTCCATGGATTATATCAAAATGATCCATAATAATAATAATAAATTAAACAAATTGGGAAATTTTGTGTGTCATAATTGTAACGTCCCGACCCTAGTTTCCCAAAGTCGGTGCATTATTACATAACATTGGCATGATCACAAGAAAGATAAAATCTCGAAAGACAGATTGGTTTAGTATCCTTGGAAACACTAGATATATTCATAAAGTTTTACATTACATCATAAAGTGAAAAACTACTACAATAACTAATTGTCTCCATAGTCCACACTATTATCCCCTCATAATATCCATGCAGGTCATTCATAATTTACTTCTTCACATCCTGGGAAAAATAAAACAAAGAATAGGGGTGAGCTCAAATGCCCAGTAAGGATAACAATATAGCGGAAACTTTCATAAATAAGAATAAACATTTAAGGCAGTGTATAACTAAAACAAAATCCTTTTAAACTTGAACTTCAACATAGAAAGGAAAAAATATAAAGAAATAATTTCATTCACTTATTCACATTTATATTCTACTAATCGAATAATCACATGAAATATCAATAACCAGTTTCATAATGATGGAATGCATAATGCCAGACTTTCATAACCACATAGCCAAGGCCTCGTGCCAAGACTAGAAATAAGATTTTGTCAAGGCCTTCTGCCAAGACACTAGTTTGTCTCATGAGACCTACCGATGCATCGAGGAGCTATAGCGGGCTCCACCCATCACATATTAAGTCCAATGCATTCCCATATGAAAAGTTTTAAGCATAACATAAACATTTGTATTAAAATTAACATACGAAATGTAAATAATTCATCTATAAACTATGAATGGTATAAAAATAACACATCCACAGTCAAACATATCACAAAACCTTCAATACAATACATAAGTTTTGTATCATAATAAATCAACTTCAAATAAGCGTAAAATCCATCAAAGGATGTTGACATAGATGAAATCAAAACTCTTTTTACAGAAATATCTCTTTCTATTTTGAAATCGTTTAAGAGTCATATATTAATAAAATAAAACATTTTCTTTGAAAATATTCTTATAAGCTTGTAAGGGAAGCTTCGACGATTTTATAACGGTGGAAAATATCTGCACCCGTCGTATAAGTTAAAAAAGAATTCATACCTTAATTATGTCGAAAAGGCTAAAAAGCACCTTGTTTGGAAAATGACAGAATGATTCCTTTATAAAACTATTATAAAAAGTCAAAAAAGGGTATAAATGACTTTTACCCATATTCGTGTAAATAGTAAAAAAGTTTTGAAATACATTTTTAAGAAACATGAATGTGGATGATAAAGAGATCCCAATAGATTATTACGTATAAACAACCTCGGATAATGAAGAGATTTTGGAATAAAACCTTACCTTGTAATTTTCCTTGGTTGGGGGTAGGTTAAATTTTTTTATAATGGTGAAATAATTGTTATTAAATTATACCAAAATCATATACATTAATATGATATCTGATATGATCTTTTAACATTTATTTGTTAATAATATCTTAGTATTATTGTTGTTTCGGGTGTTAACTTACTCATTTTATTTTATATGTTTTATTACGTAAGCCATGTTTGTAATGGATAGGTTGTATCTTATTCATATCCAGAATGATATCATGTCCATAAAAATTATTTCTAAATCATCAAATGATAATTATACATGAATGGATATGATGGAGAATGAATCTCATCGCGTTCGTGGAGACGGTAGTCCGTACATACACACAAGTGACAATATCATTCTTTTGATATTAAAATAATATATAATTGGATGGTATATCATATATACAGAATTATTATCATGTTATATTTATTATTTACATGAATTATAAATCATTATTATACCCATCCAAATAATAATTTATTGAATAACAATTACACCACGACGTGGAGACGGTAAGCCGTACGTACGCGCGTATGGTGACATGTTATTCAAAGGATGGATAGAATACTGAATATGGTTGTACCATATTTATAATAACATCACAGTATATATAAGATAATGTAGTTATTATTTTAGAATGGTAATAATATAGTAAGAATAAGTGGAAGAAGAAAGGAACTTGGAAAAGGGTGGTGAAATCATTACCTCTTCTTCGAGTTCTTCCTTTTGATTTGATGAAAAGGGCTCTTAGGTTGGATTTATGAAAAAAGGAAGGCCTCTAGGATGAAGTGAGGGAAGTTGAGAGAGTATTTGGGCAGAGTTTGGCCGATCCAAAAGGCTTTGAAGGTGTGAATTAAATAGAAGGGGCAGTGCCCTTTTATAAGAGGGGCGAGGGGCACCTTTGGAAAAGCTAGAAATACTATTTTATAATAAATTCATATTCGGTTTCTAATAGCTCCAAAGTGTACTATTTAATTTTTAATGTGGATATAGGTCGAAAACCACTCAACCAATAGAAGTTAGATAGGTTTGGGTCATTATACTAACCTTATCTTTAAGTATTAACTCTTAGTTAATTAGTTTCACTTTTACAATGTCTCTTTGTATTTTTATATTATATGGTTAATAAACATACTATAAACATCTAAGAGACCCCAAAGAGGTATATTAATGATACAACTATCATGATATAAGTCTTTTAGACGAATCTTATATTTTTAGGAATTTAATATCAATTAATAATATAATATTTGTTTTAAAAACTGTTTTATGTCAATTTTGACACTATTCAATAATTGATTTTTTGTAAAAATCATAACAGAATGATTACTTCGAACAAATTTAATGAAATAATTCGTAACATGTCATATTAACCTAGAAAATTAGTTTAATTTATAAAAAGTCTCAAATTATATTTATTTAGGTATCTACAATATCAATCATTTTAATTTTTCCCCATTATGGTAATTACTGAATCACCATTGTGACATAAATAAATTAAATTATTTAATGTTTAAAAATTATAGATAAAATACCATTATGTAGGAAATCGTGTTATATTTCTAATGAATATTTATAGTCGAGAATATAACATATATAACCCTATGTAAAAATTGTTTTTCTAAAAGATATATGCTTGTGTCATTTTTGTATTCATTTTATCTTAATTAAAATAAAGGGTCCCTATCACTTACAAGTGGCACCATGGGGTCCCAAAATTGACCCAAAGATGGCCATGGTCGGACATGTATCAACCAATAAGGTTAGTCCACGTTTTAGGGTAATTTGTTATTATTATAATATTATTTTTTAACCCTTATTTATGGGATTTACACTTTAACCATGGTAAATAAAATATTTACCGAAGTAATTATTCAAAATGTATAAAAATAAAAGTTACCTATTTACACAATTTGAACATCCTGATTCCAAATATGGAATAAATTTTTACAAATTCAAAACACAGAAGTGGCAGAAATTAATTTAAAATTAACTCTCGCTGTCAAAACAAAAAGCGTGTTTTTAAGATATAATAACTATCAAAAGATTGATATTTGTTTATGTTTGGTTTAATTGTGAAATTATGTACAATCACCAACATTGTATTAAATGGTAAAAATATATTCTAAATATACTTTAAAACCACTCAAATTCATAATTTATCTCTATTAATTATTTTGATTAAAAAAAAGTTGTTTTTAATTAAAATTTAATAATTTTCACTATTCATCAAAATATTAAAGTTATCTGAAAAGTACCAAAATTTCACCTCAGGCTAAATTCGATACTCGAAATCCAAAAATGAAGTCCATTTTGAGAGATAAAATTTATAAAATTTTAAACAGTAGGTATTACTATTCATAACGGCTAGTTTGATTGGTTGTGGTGTGTTAGAACTCGATGTTGCGTACAACACACGCTATCACATTATTCAAAGAGAAACGTACCGTAGAAGTTTGGGGTGTTACATTCTCCCCTCCATCAAATAATTTCGTCCTATAAATTTCTAGAATACTACCGCATGAAACGACTCAGGTGGTTCTTCATCATATGTTCCTCGGGTTCCAACATTGCCTCTTCCATCATATGGTTTATCCACAAAACTTTTACCAGACGCATCGTCCAGTTTCTTAGTACTTATTCTCTCGTATAAATAATCTTAACGGGTTCTTCGCAATAAGACAGATTCGGTTCCACATCTAATTCCTCAAAGGTGAGTACATGCATTGGGTCAGGTATGTATTTCCTCAACAGATATATGTGGAACACATCGTGAACTTTGGAGAGACTTGGCGGCATTTCCAATCGGTAAGATACAACCCCAATTCGTTCTAGAATTTCGAAAGGTCCTATGTACATGGGACTCAATTTACCTTTCTTACCAAAACGTATGACTCCATTCCATGGAGATACCTTCAGGAAAACATGATCACCGACTTGAAATTCCAAATCCTTACTTCGATTATCGGCATAGCTCTTCTGCCTACTTTGAGCTACTTTGATGTGATTTTGGATTACCTTCACCTATTCCATCGTTCCCTCCACCAGTTCTGGGCCTACAAGTATTCATTCACCAATGTCATCCAAACAGGTCGGTTTGCGACATCTCTTTCCGTATAACGCTTTATATGGTGCCATCTGAATACTCGAATGGAAGCTATTATTATAGGAAAATTCTACCAGTGGTAAATATTGATCCCACATACCCTGAAAGTCATATGAGCAGGATCTCAACATGTCTTCTAAGGTTTGAATAGTTCGTTCTGATTGTCCATCTGTTTGAGGGTGGTAGGCAGTTCTCAAATGAAGTTCAGTATCGAAGGCTTTCTGAAGACTTTTCCAGAATCTTGAAGTAAAATAGGGATCATGATCAGAAACAATCGATAGGGGTACTCCATGAAGTCTCAAAACATCATCAATATGTAGTCTTGCTAGACATTCTCGTGGTAGATCTTATCTTATTGCAAGAAAATGTGATGAATTGGTATGATGATCAACAATGACCCATATTGTATCGTTCCTTCTAGGAGTCTTTGGTAGCCCCATGACAAAGTCCATCGTAATATTGTCCCATTTTCACTCCGGTATGGGAAGAGGTTTCATGACTCCTCCAGGCTGTTGCCTTCCATCTTTCACTTGATGACTAACCATACATATTGAAAAAAAATCAGTAATATCCCTCTTCATGTTGTCCCACCAAAAATGTTCCTTCAAATATCTATACATTTTGGTGCTCCCAGGGTGTATAGAGAAAATGGAACTATGAGCATCATCCAGAAATTCCCTTTTTAGATCAGGTATATCGGGAACACAAGGTCTCTTCCCGAATTTCAAAATTCCATCTTCATACACAATGTATCTCAATCTCCC
This sequence comes from Viscum album, assembly GCA_963277665.1. Lineage (NCBI taxonomy): Eukaryota > Viridiplantae > Streptophyta > Magnoliopsida > Santalales > Viscaceae > Viscum > Viscum album. The sequence goes on from OY728159.1 coordinate 922,959,449, forward strand.
ATCATTCACAGCTTTAATCATCTTTTGAAATTCTTCATCATCAGTCTTAGAACTTTTAATCCTTTCTAGTAAAGATGGTTTGGAAACCATTTGAAAAAGCATTGATGTTTCACCTTCCCTGGTTATTCCCATGTCCATCTTCACTAGATCCATGAAAATTGGATCCCTTTCAATTATCATATTGTTCAAAACTTCATGGTCTATTCTGCTCAAAGCATCTTCCACCTTGTTTTCCTTCCCCGGGTGGTAGTGTATCGTGCAATCATAATCCTTGAGTAATTCAAGACAACTCCTTTGCCTCATGTTGAGTTCTTTTTTTGAGAAAATATACTTCAAACTCTTGTGATCATAATAAATCTCACATTTTTCACCATAGAGGTAGTGCATCCATATCTTCAAAGCAGAGATCACAGCTACTAACTCGAGATCATGAGTAGGATAGTTTTTCTCATGAATTTTCAACTGTCGTGATGCATAGGCAATAACCCTATCATTCTGCATAAGGACACAACCAAGGTCTTTCTTCGATGCATCACTATAAATAACTAACCCATCATTCCCCGATGGTAGATTCAATATAGGAGCATTGAATAATCATCTATTCAATTCTTGAAACATTTTTCACACTCTTTTTTTCCAAACAAATTTAACCCCTTTATGTGTGAGCTTCGTTAATGGGTTAGCCAATCGATCAAAATTCTGGACGAAACGTCAATAATAACCTGCCAAACCAATAAAACTGCGTACCTCAGTTATACTCGTAGGTGCGGGCCATTGGTGGATTGCCTTGGTCTTAGAAGGATCAACAGAGATTCCATCTTCAGAGACAATATGGCCAAGAAAATAAATCTCATGAAGCCAGAATTCACACTTGCTATACTTCTCATATAATTCATGTCTTCTCAGAGTCTTTAGGATAATGCGCAAGTGACCTTCATGATCTTCGTAGATTTTAGAGTATACCAAGATATCATCAATTAATACCACCACAAATTCAATGAGATATTCCTTGAAAACTATATTCATCAGATCCATGGATACAGAGGGTGCATTAGTCAATCCAAAAGGCATTACAGTAAACTCGTAATGCCTGTACATGGTTCAAAATGCTGTCATTGGAATGTCTTCCTTCTTTACACACAATTGATGTTATCCATATCGAAGGTAAATCTTTGAAAAGTATTGAGCACCATGTAGTTGGCCAAATAAATCATCAATGCGAGGTAGGGGATACTTGTTCTTTATTATTATAGCATTGATCTCCCTATAGTAGTTACATAACCTCATAGATCCATATTTATTTTTAACAAAAAGAACACGGGCTCCCCATGGAGAAACACTAGGGTGAATAAATCCCTTATTACTCAATTCCTCTAGTTGTTTCTTTCGTTCAACGAATTATACAGTGGACAATCTATAAGGGGTCTTCGATATAGACCTTTATTCATGAATTAAATCAATGGAAAACTCAACTTCTATTTCTGGAGGATGTCCAGGTAAATCTTCCGAAAATACATCTAAATATTCTTTCACAATAGGTACATTCTCTATTTGAACTTTCCTTTCCTCACCTACAGTCATTTCATTCTCTTCCTCCCCAATAATTGAATTTAGTTGAGCTACTGGGGGTAGATCTAGATAAGAATTAGGTGGTGACAATTTTCCTCTAAAGATAAGGTGTTCCTTATCATCATCATAAAAAATCGTAACCTCCTTCTTCTTACAATAAATCATCGCATCAGAATCCGAAATCCAATCCATACTGAGGATTATATCAAACTCAATCATAGGTATGACGATGAGATCAGCGGATAAAGAACATTTATGTGCTCTAATGGGGACTGATTCACAAAACTTTGTTGCAATGATACTTCCCTTAAGAGTTTTAACTGAAAACTCCCTTGTTAAATCAAATAGGAAATATCTAATTTTCGTAGCAAACTGGGAAGATATGAAACAATGTGATGATCCAGAATCAAATAATGCATTTTCTAAACTTGAGGAAACCATTAAATTACCTGCCACCATGCCTTTCAGAGCTTCTACCTCAGCAGTAGTGATAACATAAGCTTGGCCTTGATCCCTTTGCCTTTTCTAAGTTAAGTTCCCCTGAAGATTAGGAAATTCATTATCATAATGTCCCATCTCCCTGCAATAGTAGCACTGAACATTGGTAGCTTCCTTCTTCCCTTTTCAATCACGAGCTTGGTAGCCTTTTTCACCACACTTGTAACAGACACCCATTCCCTTCAAGCATGTACCGGGGTGTTTCATCCCACATTTACCATAGGATGAATATTCAACCTTTCCCTTCATCCCCTTATTTCCATTCCCAAATTGATCAGAAGATCACTTCTTCTCTTGCATTGCTTTAAAGTCATAAGACTCAGAGAGAATTCTTTTTCTGTCTTGATAGCACATGAGACAATGTCTTCGTACGACGAGAAGGATTGTGAGACAAATTCTCGACGGAGAAATGGTTTTAACCCATAAAATAAACGATCAATATTACTAATTGGGTTACGTATAAAATCTCCAGCATACCTTGCTAACCTTGTAAATTTAGCCTCATACTTTGCGACATTCTCATCCTCCTTTTGTCTCAGACTTAGAAATTTCCTTTCCATATCTGCTCGATGGTCAAGAGGAAAGTATTTTACTAAAAACAGATCTTTGAACTCCCTCCATTCCATATTTGATACTTCTCTATCTTCCATGGTGTTTTGAATCAATGACCACCATTGATCAGCATCTCCAGTGAGGTGGTAAACTGCCACGATAACTTTTTCCCTTTCACTACTCCCAAAAGCCTGAAATATTTTTTCTAGGGAATTTATCCATTGCTCAGCTACTAAGGGATTTTTACTCCCATTGAACATTGGTGGTCGTTGCCTCATGAATCGATCTAACATTGATCCTCCATGCTGCGGATCAGGGTGCTCCATACGGGTAAGGTTATTATTCATAACCTGAGTGAGTTGTCCCAGTATGGTGATTCACTGATCGTCACTTATTGCATCACCATCTCTACTATAATTATCTTCAGCAGAAGGGAAATCCCTACATGGAGTGCATGCATTGATACGGTTTCCATTTCTTCCACTAGGCACCATTTCTAAACAATGGCATAAACTAGATCAGTTTATAAATCAAAATACATAATTCCAAACTTATAAAACACTTAACATAAATTGAACTATTTATGGATATAATCCATAGTCATAAAAATGTTTTTCTTTGAGAAGTATATACTCATAAACCCTTCATAATGATTTGTAAAGAAAATGAGTGTTATCCTAAGAATATCCCCTGGGAGTGTCATAACCAAGAGTGAAATAAGGCTCGTTGTCATGCACCAGTTCCCGTTCGAGTCTAGCTCAAAGAGGTGTTTTCAGGTTTTACCCCGAGGTACATCTGTGCTAGAGCCGCCACTACCTGCTCGTATCTAGACAGGGATGTAATTCTCATAAAACTCACAAAATCTCTACAATTCCAAAATTCTAGGAAGTTATTATATACTAATTCTCAAACTTCATCTTAGGTCTACGTGCTCTAATCAGAGTTTATCTAAATCTACGTTCCAAGATTTGTACTAAACTTCCTCTGGTACCAACAGTAACGCCCCGACCCCAGTTACCCAGAGTCGGTGCATTATTACATAACATTGGCATGATCACAAGAAAGATCAAATATCAAAAGACCGATTTGTTTAGTATCCTTGGAAACACTAGATATATTCATAATGTTTTACATTACATCATAATGTAAAAAACTACTACAACAACATATTGTCTCCATAGTCCACACTATTATCCCCTCATAATATCCCTGTAGCTCATTCATAATTTACTTCTTCACATCTTGGGAAAAATAAAACATAGAAAAGGGGTGAGCTCAAATACCCAGTAAGGATAAAAATATAGAAGAAACTTTCATAAATAAGAATAAACATTTAAGGCAGTGTATAACTAAAACAAAAGCCTTTTAAACTTGAACATCAACATAGTATGGAAAAAATAAAATGAAATAATGCCATTTACTTATTCACATGTATATTCTACTAATCGAATAAGAAAATGCAATATCAATAACCACTTTCATAATGATGGAATGAATAATGCCAGACTATCATAACCACATAGCCAAGGCCTCGTGCCAAGACTACAAATATGATTTTTTCAAGGCCTTGTGCCAAGACACTAGTTTGTCTCATGAGACCTACCGATGCATCGAGGAGCTATAGCGGGCTCCACCCGTCACATATTAAGTCCAATGCATTCCCATATGAAAAGGTTTAAACATAACATAAACATTCGTATTAATATTAGCTTACGAAATGTAAATACTTCATCCATAAACTATGTATGGTATAAAAATAACACATTCACAGTCAAATATATCAAAAAACTTTAAATACAATGGAGAAATTTTTTATCATAATAAATCAACTTCAAATTAGTGTAAAATCCCTCAAAGGATGTTGACATAAATGAAATAAAAACTCTTTTTATAGAAATATATCTTTCTATTTTAAAATCATTTAACAGTCATATATTTATAAAATAAAACATTTTCTTTGAAAATATTCTTATAAGCTTGTAATGGAAGCTTTGACAATTTTATAACGGCGAAAAATAGTCGTACCCGCTGTATAAGTTAAAAAAAACATTCTTACCTTAATTCTGTCGAAAAGGTTAAAAGCACCTTGTTTGGAAAACGATGGAAAGATTACTTTATAAAACTATTAGAAAAAGTCAAACAAGGGTATAAATGACTTTAACCCATATTCATGTAAATAGTAAAACTGTTTTGAAATACATTTTTAAGAAACATGAATGTGGACGATAAAAAGATCCCAATAGATTATTACGTATAAACAACCTCAGATAATGAAGAGATTGTGAAATAAACCCTTACCTGGTAATTTTCCTTGGTTGGGGGTAGGTTAACTTCCTTTATAATGGTGAAATAATTTTTATTAAATTATAAAAGAATCATATACATTAATATGACATCAGATATGATTATTTAGCGTTGATTTGTTAATAATATCTTAGCCTGAATGGCCCGAAGGCCTTCATTTTTTATTGATTTTGATAACCCCTCTGTCAAGGGATGAGAGGGAACCCTTACAAGGCCCGTAGGCTCAGAGATTACATGGCCCATAGGCTTAAGAGATTACATGACCCGAAGGTCTTAAGGGAAATCAACCAGACTATCTACAAGGAACTGCCCCTCCCCAGCATCTGTATCTTTTGATAGTAGCACTCCACCTCTGTTAATAATATCTTAGTATTATCGTTGCTTCGGGTGTTAACTTACTCGTTTTATTTTATATGTTTTGTTACGTAAGACATGTTTGTAATGGATAGGTTGTATATTATTCATATATAGAATGATATCAAGTCCTTAAACATTATTTTTAAATCATAAAATGTTAATTATACTTGAATGGATACAATGGAGAATGAATATCATCCTGTTCGTGGAGACGGTAGTCCGTAAGTACGCACGAGCGACAATATCATTATTTTGATATTAAAATAATATATAATTGGATGGTATATCATAAATAAAGAATTATTGTCATGTTATATTTATTATTTACATGAATTATAAATCATTATTATACCCAAAAATATAATAATTTATTGAATAACAATTACACCACGGCGTGGAGACGGTAAGCCATACGTACGCATGTATGGTGACTTGTTATTCAAAGGATGGATATAATACTGAATATGGTTGTACCATATTTATAATAACATCAGAGTATACATAATATACTGGTGTTATTATTTTATAATGGTAATAACAAAGGAAGAATAAGTGGAAGAAGAAAGGAACATGGAAAAGGGTGGTGAAATCATTACCTCTTCTTCGGGTTCTTCATTTTGATTTGATCAAAAGGGATCTTAGGTTGGCTTTATGACTAAAGTAAGGACTCTAGTATGAAGTGAGGGAAGTTGAGAGAGTATTTGGGCAGAGATTGGCCGAACCAAAAGGCTTTTAATGTGTGAATTAAAGAGAAGGGGGAGTTCCCTTTTATAAGAGGGGTGAGGGGCACCTTTGGAAAAGCTAGAAATATTATTTTATAATAAATTCATATTTGGTTTCTAATTTCTCCGAAGTAGATTATTTAAATTTTAAGGTGGGGATAGGTCGAAAACCACTCAACCAATAGAATTTAGACAGGTTTGGGTCTTTATACTAACCTTATCTTTAAGTATTAACTCTTAGTTAATTAGTTTCACTTTTACAATGTCTATTTGTATTTTTATATTATATGGTTAATAAACATACTATATACATCAAAGCGACCCCCAAGTGGTCAATAAATGATACACCTATCATGATATAAGTCTCTTTGATGAACCTTATATTTTTAGTAATTTAATTTCAATTAATAATATAATATTTGTTTTAAAAACTCGTTTATGTCAATTTTGACACTATTCAATAATTTATTTTTGTAAAAATCATAACAAAATGATTTATAGCATCCCGTATTTTTATAACATAACTTTCATTCCATTACACGAAACTAAAGATCTTTAAGGTTTTGTGTCTTGGAAACAAGGAACATAAAACATGAAACAAAAAAAACATTCTTCTTAAACACTTGAAAGGCTTCTCCTCATGTTCATCCTAGGCTCATTACTGCATCTCATAACCTGGGGACATACATCAAAAGGAAGGGTGAGAAGAAGGACCAGCAAAGGAAACAAGTGAAACATTTTACATATGAACTAGAGATACATCAATAAAGTCATGAAAAGAACTTTACGACATGAAAATGAAATCATGAGGCATATCATAATAAAAATAAAACATTTTCATAACTTGAAGATGTGGCTACATAATTTAACATAGACAATCATGAACATATCACCATGGTCCATCCCCATGGTTTCATTTGAAAATTACCAAGGTTATTCACCAAGGTATCTTGAAAATTGTAATCTCTAGTGGTTACATCATTACCCAATGCATTGGAGCGCTATCAGGGCGCACCCTTAAATTTTCCTTTATTATCATGTGAGCCACATATATCATCATCAAACATTTCTTAAATAACCCATATAGCATAAAATAAATGGGTTTCATTTCTTAATCGTAACGTTTTAAAAACTTCTTTAAAGACATGATCTTTACGTCACTTTAAAACCCACAGAAAAGGAAGGTGGGTATCATGTATGTAAATAACAGAATTTAAAATAGAACATTTTGGTATATATTTGAATACCTTTTTAGAAGAAAGATATTTTAGTATTCACTTAATAATATAAAATAACTTTAGAAAAGGATAGAGACATTTTGAGACGGAAATTCTGCAGCATAACGGCTATGTTACGAGGTTTTAGAAGACATTGAAAAGAGAGGGAAAATGGGTCAAACATTCATAAATGACCCATAAAACAGTATATGGAAAGAATAAGAAGGATACATGATCATGGTAATGAAATTTCAAGGACATAATATTTTAAATGAAAAACATGGAAGGAAGACAAAAATTAGATTTCCCTTATGAAAGTTCGGCAGCATAACGGCGTTACTTAAACATCAAACAAAATGATTTGAAAAGATCAAATAGGGTCTCTCATCATGTGAACATAAGAGTTCAGTATGATATATATAGAGATAATGCCCCAAAATAATTAAAAAGGAACTTGAAAGGCTTGAAATGAAAGTAGAACTTTGAAAAGAATGAGAAGGGTGAAAGAATCCCCTAAAAATTCGGCAGCGTAACGGTGCCACTTAAAACTTCAAAATACTAAATTGAAAAGGTCAAATGGGGTCTCTCATAATATGAACATAAGATTCCAGTATGATAGATATAGAGATCATACCCCAACATAACAAAAAGGAACTTGAAAGAATTGACATGAAAGTAGAACTTCAAAACGAGAAGGGTGAAGAACCACTTAAAAATTCGGCAGCCTAACGACGCCACTTAAAACTTCAAAATAATGAATTGAAGAGATCAAATGGGGTCTCTCATCATATGAACATAAGAGCCCAGTATGATAAATTTAGAGATCATACCCCAACATAATAAAAAGGAACTTGAAATACTTTACATGAAAATAGATCTTGAAAAATGAGAAGGGAGAAAGAATCTGTTACAAAAAATTTGGCAACCTAACGACGCCACATAAAACTTCATAAAACGAAATAATGAGAGTAAGAGGGGATCTCTCATTATATGAACATGAAAAGTGAAGTAAGATGAGTATAAAATAACATCCTTTAACATAAGAACATTGAGCATAGAAGGAATGACATAAAAGAGATTACTTGAAATTAAAGAGAGAGGTCAGATCCCTTACCTTAAAACATAACTCTTAAAACTCAAAGGATGGGACCTTGAGGGCTTGGCGGCACCATGGGAGGACTCCTTGGGAGGTAATGACACCAGAAATTCGTTGGGGGAGAGTGGGGAGTCGAATGGATGAGAGGATGGCTTGGTATTTATAGGGAAAGTGAGGGGACAAGGCATTAATGGCAAAGGGACACCTCATTAGTGGTTTTGGAAAAACCATGGGCTTGCCCATGGTATTTGCCCATGGTATTGGCCACATGGGATACCTCATACCTTATATTACTATTCATAATTCGAAAATATTGAATATATACTTAATACAACATTTAATGATGTCATTAAACACCTGTAACTTAAAAACAATAATTTCACTATTCATCGAAAATTCAACTTTCTCAGAATAATGCCAAAATTTCACCTTAACAAAATATCAATGCTCTGATTTCAAAAATGAAATCCATTTTATAAAAAAAATTTCTAAATATTTTTAATTTAATTTTTAAATAAAAACACTACTCATCGAAAATTCATTTTTTCAGAAAAATCCCCAAAAATTACCTTAACATAATATTGATGCTCTGAGTTCAAAAATGAAATCCGTTTTATAAAAATAATTTTCTAAATATTTTTAATTAAATTTTTAATTAAAAACACTATTCACCCGAAAAAACTAATACTTGAATAATAATTTATGAAACAGTTATTTAACCATTTTATTGAATCACATTACTTAATCAAGGTGGCTAGCTTATTTTAATACTTTCTTTAAGTGAGATTACTAATCCATTTGGACACATTATTAATCCTAATCATAAAATCACTATTCATAATTTACTATTCATCAAAAATTAAGTTGATCTTATTAGACTCTAAATTTCGTACTGAACATAATTGTAGAAGACCATTTTTCCAAATCATTACACATTTTTAATTATTTAAGGTTTACACAACCATTTTTAAAATATCCTTTTTCTAAAATTCATCAGAAATATGCATACTATATTTATCCGGTCGTTTGAAAATTCATAAACTTCATCATAAGAAGAAATCCCAATTTTTATTTAAAACAAAGGATTACACAAGGCAGTTACGGTCTCCTTACATAGCCCCTTATCACACCAGTATAGGACCTATGTGTAAGGTGTGCTAAGGTGAGAGAATCTGAGGGAGGCTCGGCCAACATCGCATGAGTAGTAATTTCTATCAGTTTGAACTTCTCGCGAAGGCGATCCCGTTCTAGCTTCACACGATGAAGTTCGGCTTGGGTTTGGTCCAGAGCAAAGCCCAGTGGTGCTACCTCCTTCCCATGTTCTGTTATATGGGCTTCGATCGGTCCAAGACTACTGGGTGAGGCCATCGAATCTTCTTTCTATATTAATTAACCAAGATTACTTGTATTTAGAGACAATAATCAAAACGTTTAGTTTCCAGTGGTCATATTGACCAATGGTCATATAACAGTCAAAAACCAACGGTATCATTTTAATTATACTCATGTTATCAAATGAAACATTTTTGTTGAGTATAAAAATAAAATAAAATAACACATAAAATTAGGAAACAAGATTTATTCAAAATTTTGGGTCGTTACAATCTTCCCCCCTTAAGAAATTGCGTCCTCACAATTTTTTTAAAATTAGGTTTTGAAATTTCATTGAAAGTCCCACATCAGAAAAGCAGTCAGTAAAACTATTACTTTAAAAGAAAGAAAGGGAAGTACGAAGGTCACCCGAGTTAGCCCACACTAGGATTCCATGTAGGAAAACATGGACATGGAAGAAAAACAAAGGGTCATGTTCTGAGGGAGAGTGATAGAGAACATGATTAGGAGAAAGTTAACCATAATAAAATCCCAAACATATGATGTGTGTAAACGGTCATTGATTACCTAGTAGGAAACGTAAACCAACAACGTTTTTGTTTTACGTTCCTTTTCATAATTTTGAGGAATTCATTTACTACATAGAACAAAAACATAAGAAAATATACCTACCTTCAAGTAGAGTTTAATCCTTTAATAATTTTCTACCAAAACTAATCTTTTCTCCAAATGATGATCATTCAAAACTACTTGGTCTCATCAAAACACAAGAATCATCTTCTAGAGAATCACATAATCCACAAAAGATTAACTATCTATTTCTTCTATCTTTAAACATTATCCCTAAAATAGAAAGGGTAAGGTAAAACAACTCTTCAAAAAGAAAGAATCCCATAGGAAGGGAAACTATTTTTAAATCTTCAAAGTTCCATGGTACTACCCAAAGTTCATCATAGACCATCCCTTAAATAACGGTCCTTAAAAATTCCTCAAAATAAACCAAACTAAGATTGAAACCCAAATACAAGAGGGATTTGATAACATAGTCTTCCAAAATAAACTTCATTGTTCATCTCCAAACAACATCAACCACTCCTAACATCTTATAAAAAAATTATCTAGACTAAACATATTTTACCCAAGATAGGTTAATCATTCCCATAAGTAACCTAAATTACTATAAGTCCTCCTTAAATTCATTGATTCTTCAAAATATAAGTCAACCTTACTCCTCAATGAAAATACCGCAGTAATCTATTTACCTCGATCATATAGGGTCCCCAAAATAGTGAACATCTTCAAAAATAATAATCATCTTTTAATACCCTAATCATATCTGTCGTATTAATACGACAATCATAGCATTTCCTATCACATTGGTTGTTGGGACATGTTCTTCTATTTCCCGCCATTAATTAAGAAAAGAAGCTATAATTAGGGGCTTAAATACTTAGCAAATAATCATGAAAAAAAACTTAAAGCATATAAGGATAACTTGTAGAAGAAAAGTATACCCTAACTTGTGATCCCCTAGGTTCCCATCTAGATTATCCATGATCATATATTCTTATGTGAACCTTTATTTAATTTTATCTTTGTTCCTTTAACAATGGTTCATACTAAGATTATGAATTTACCAAAGCATATCCCCCGGGAGTGTCGTAACCAAGAGTGCAGCAAGGCCCGTTGTCGTGTACCAGTTCCCGTTAGAGTCTATCTCAAAGCGGTGTTTTCGGGTTTTACCCCTATGTACATCTGTGCCAGAGCCACCTCTACCTGCTTGTATCCAGACAGGGATGTATTTTCTTGGAAACCCCTTACTCAATACTCACCAAAATACCAGGAAGATTTCCTATATTTAAACTCTTCTATAGGGTTATTCCTAGATTTTTCATATCCTAATTTCCACAAATAACTAAACCATCCTTTGATACCAACTATAGCATCCCGTATTTTTATAACATAACTTTCATTCCATTACACGGAACTGAGGATCTTTAAGATTTAGTGTCTTGGAAACAAGGAACATAAAACATGAAACAAAAAAAAAACATTCTTCTTAAACACTTGAAAGGCTTCTACTCATGTTCACCCTAGGATCATTACTGCATCTCATAACCTGGGGACATACATCAAAAGGAAGGGTGAGCAGAAGGCCCATCAAGGGAAACAAGTGAAACATTTTACATATGAACTTGAGATACATCTATAAAGTCATGAAAAGAACTTTAAGGCATGAAAATGAAATAATGAGGCATATCATAATAAAAATAAAACTTTTTCATAACTTGAAGATGTGGCTACATAATTTAACATAGAAAATCACGAACATATCACCAAGGTCCATCCCCAAGGTGTCATTTGAAAATTACCAAGGTTATTCACCAAGGTATCGTGAAAATTGTAATCTCTAGTGGTTACATCATTACCCAATGCATTGGAGCGCTATCAGGGCGCACCCTTAAATTTGACTTTATTATCATTTGAGCCACATATATCATCATAAAAAATTTCTTAAATAACCCATATAGAATAAAATAAATGGGGTTCATTTCTTAATCGTAACATTTTAAAAACTTCTTTAAAGACATGATCTTTACATCACTTTAAAACCCACAGAAAAGGAAGGTGGTTCTCATGTATGTAAATCCCAGAATTTAAAATAGAACATTTTGGTATATATGTGAATACATTTTTAGAAGAAAGAGCTTTGAGTATTCAATTAATAATTTAAAAGAACTTTAGAAAAAGAGATATACATTTTGAGACGGAAATTCTGCAGCATAACGGCTATGTTACCTGGTTTTAGAAGACATTGAAAAGAGAGGGAAAATGGGTCAAAAAATCATAAATGACCCATAAAACAGTATATGGACAGAATAAGAAGGAGACATGATCATGGTAATGAAATTTCAAGGACATACCATTTGAAATGAAAAACATGGAATGAAGACAAAAATTAGATTTCTCTTATGAAAGTTCGGCAGCCTAACGACGCCACTTAAAACTTCAAAATACTAAATTGAAGAGATAAAATGGGGTATCTCATAATATGAACATAAGAGTCCAGTATTATAGATATAGAGATCATACCCCAACATAACATAAAGGAACTTGAAAGAATTGACATGAAAGTAGAACTTCAAAACGAGAAAGGTGAAGAACCACTTAAAAATTCGGCAGCCTAACAGCGCCACTTAAAACTTCAAAATACTGCATTGAAGAGATCAAATGGGGTCTCTCATCATATGAACATAAGAGTCCAATATGATAAATTTAGAGATCATACCCCAACATAATAAAAAGGAACTTGAAATACTTTACATGAAAATAGATCTTGAAAAATGAGAAGGGAGAAAGAATCTGTTACAAAAATTTTGGCAGCCTAATGGCGCCACTTAAAAATTCATAAAATGAAATAATGAGAGTAAGAGGGGATATCTCATTATATGAACATGAAAAGGGAAGTAAGAGGAGTATAAAATAACATCCTCCAACATAAGAACATGGAGCATAGAAGGAATGACATAAAAGAGATTACTTGAAATTAAAGAGAGAGGTCGGATCCCTTACCTTAAAACATAACTCTTAAAACTAAATGGTTGGGACCTTGAGGGCTTGGGGGCACCATGGGAGGACTCCTTGGGAGGTAATGAGACCAGAACTTCGTTGGGGGAGAGTGGGGAGTCGAATGGATGAGAGGATGGCTTGGTATTTATAGGGAAAGTGAGGGGACAAGGCATTAATGGCAAAGGGACACCTCATTAGTGGTTTTGGAAAAACCATGGGCTTGCCCATGGTATTTGCCCATGGTATTGGCCACTTGGGACACCTCATACCTTATCTTACTATTCAGAATTCGACCATATTGAATATATACTTAATACATCATTTAATGATGTCATTAAACACCTGTAACTTAAACACTATAATTTCACTATTCATTGAAAATTCAACTTTTCTCAGAATAATCCCAAAATTTCACCTTAACAAAATTTCAATGCTCTGATTTCGAAAATGAAATTCATTTTATAAAAATAATTTTCTAAATATTTTTAATTTAATTTTTAAATAAAAACACTATTCATCGAAAATTCATTTTTTTCAGAAAAATCCCCAAAAATTACCTTAACATAATATCTATGCTCTGAGTTCAAAAATGAAATCCGTTTTATAAAAATAATTTTCTAAATATTTTTAATTAAATTTTTAATTAAAAACACTATTCAATCGAAAAAACTAATACTTGAATAATAATTTATGAAACCGTTATTTAACCATTTTATTGAATCACATTACTTAATCAAGGTGCCTAGCTTATTTTAATACTTTCTTTAAGTGAGATTACTAATCAATTTGGACACATTATTAATCCTATTGATAAAATCACTATTCATAATTTACTATTCATAAAAAATTAAGCTGATCTTATTATACTCTAAATTTCGTACTGAACATAATTGTAGAAGACCATTTTTCCAAATCATTACACATTTTTAATTATTTAAGGTTTACACAACCATTTTTAAAATATCCTTTTTCTAAAATTCATCAAAAATATGCATACTATATTTATCCGGTCGTTTGAAAATTCATAAACTTCATCATAAGAAGAAATCCCAATTTTTATTTAAAACAAAGGATTACACAAGGCAGTTACTGTCTCCTTACATAGCCCCTTATCACACCAGCATAGGACCTAAGTGTAAGGTGTGCTAAGGTGAGAGAATCTGAGGGAGGCTCGGCCAACATCGCATGAGTAGTAATTTCTATCAGTTTGAACTTCTCGCGAAGGCGATCCCGTTCTAGCTTCACACGATGAAGTTTGGCTTGGGTTTGGTCCAGAGCAAAGCCCAGTGGTGCTACCTCCTTCCCAAGTTCTGTTAGATGGGCTTCGATCGGTCCAAGACTACTGGGTGAGGCCATCGAATCTTCTTTCTATATTAATTAACCAAGATTACTTGTATTTAGAGACAATAATCAAAAGGTTTAGTTTCCAGCGGTCATATTGACCAATGGTCATATAACAGTCAAAAACCAACGGTATCATTTTAATTATACTCATGTTATCAAATGAGACATTTTTGTTGAGTATAAAAATAAAATAAAATAACACATAAAATTAGGAAACAAGATTTATTCAAAAATTTTGGTCGTTACATGATTCATTCAAAAAAAGTTAATTAAATCATTCCTAACATGTCATATTAACCTATAAAATTAGTGTAATTAATAAAAAGTCTCAAATTATATTTATTTGGGTATCTACGATATCAATAATTTTAAGTTTTCACTATTATGGTAATTACTGCATCACCACTGTGTCATAAATAAATTAATTTATTTAATGTCTAAAAATTATAAATAAAATACCATTATGTAGTAAATCTTGTTATCTTTCTAATTAATGTTTATAATCAAAAATCCAAAATATATAAACCCTATGTAAAAATTGTGTTTCTAAAAGATATATGCTAGTATCATTTTTTTATTCATTTTAACTAAATAAAAATAATGTCTCCCTATCACTTACAAGTGGCACCATGGGGTCCCAAAATCAACTCAAAGACGACCATGGTCGGATATGTATCAACCAATAAGGTTAGAACGTGTTTTGGGGTAACTGTTTGTTATTATAATATTATTTTTAACCCTTATTTATCGGATTTACCTTTTAACCATGGTAAATAAAATAGTTACCGAAGTAATTATTCAAAATGTCTAAAAATAAAAGTAACTTATTTACACAATTTGAACATCCTAATTTCAAATATGGAATAAATATTTCCAAATTCAAAACACAAAAGTGGAAGAAATTAATTTAAAATTAATTCCTGTTGTCAAAACAAAAAGCGTGTTTTTAAGATATAATAACTTTAAAAAGATTGATACTTGTTTATGTTCGGTTTAATTGTGAAATTATGTATAATGACCAAAATTGTATTAAATGGTACAAATATATTCTAAATATACTTGAAAACCACTCAAATTCATAATTTATCACAATTAATTATTTTGATTAAAAAAACTTGTTTTTATTTAAAATTTTATTAATTTTCACTATTCATCAAAATATTAAAGTTATCCGAAAAGTACCAAAATTTCACCTTAGGCTATTTTCGATACTAGGAATCCAAAAATGAAGTCCATTTTGAGAGATAGAATTTAAAAAATTTCAAAAAGTAGGTATTACTGTTCATAATGGCTAGTTTGATTGGTTGTGGTGTGTTAGAATTCGATGTTGCGTACAACACACGCTATCGCATTATTCAAAGAGAAACGTAACGTAGAAGCTTGGGGTGTTACAATAATGGAAATTTAATGAAATAAGATTATTTTAGTATAATTTACACTTGGATTTTTAGTGACAGATACCTTCTTAATGTGTTATGGTAATATATGATTTTATTAGAAAACATAGAAGATATAAAAGTTTGTGGGAATCTAGAATCAAATAAACTATTATCTAAATTTGAAGCTGTTAAAAATGTACCTTCCATTAGATATTTAGAAACCCCAATCATAACTAGAGTAATTGCAAAATATTTGTCTTCTCCCCTTGGACTCTTTTGAGGTAAATTCCATTGATGCTTTGGACAATGGTTTCAATAATGCATTTTATTATTATTAAAGAACTCAATAGTAGTGGTCTCTTTCACCACCTTACATTCATTAGCCAAAGGATCTTTATCTCAAAACATGTAACAATTTACCATTCCCTTTATTTGTTTCCAAGGATGTTTCTTTCTAAATTTATCAAATTATGAAAATTGCTCCTTTATCTTCTTCTTTGCACCATTCATAGTTTCATGGTGTTCATCCAACCCCTTATTTCAAATATTTCCCTTGAACATATAGGATATAAAAGATTCCATCTTTGGTCTAGTGGAACATGATATTATATAAACATATGCTGAAAATGGTTGTGAAACTAGTACCCTTCATATACTCAAATTAATCTTATCAATGAAATGATCAATCTTGCTTTCTGGATTACATATATAGTCTAAATCATTCCAAAATATTTTTGAAAATTTTTCCTAATAATGTGGAAAATATGATTATTCATTACAATTTAATGTGAGTAACTTCCTCTCTATTTCTTCTCACTATTCTCAAGGGAATAATTTCTCAAAGAAAATTACTTTAAATGTTCTCCATTCTATGATATCTATTTCTTAATATTCTTTAGTATTTTAAATCAATGAAAACCATTTATCTCCATAATAGTTAAAATAATACACAATTAAAATTACCATTTCAATTTCATTATATCATAAAGTGAATAATATCATCTCGAGAACCTTAATACATTATTTATATACCTTTGGATTTATAGTTACACTAAAATATTGAGGATTCTGTCACGATAATCGATCCAAAATAGGAGGTTCATCCTATAGAAAAAAATTTCTCTTGATTTGGGAAATTTTATTCAATGCTATATAAGTAATATATTCTAATATTACCATGATCTTCTCAGTTTCCATACCAACTATATTTTCTTCTTTGGTAGGGAAATATCTAAAGTGTTTATGTGTGTTGATTCCATTTCTTCTCTTAGATTCCATCACTGAATAATGATACACACTGAGTTAACTCAAAATAACCTTAACTATTGGGGAATAAAATAAATAACCCTCTAATGGTATATTTTCTCAAATAAAATAATGTATTATCAGAATTAACTTGTTATATATATTCATTTAAAATCAAGTACCTATTTTTTTACTAATCTTATTAAGATACCAACTCTTACATCACAAAATATATTAAACCAAATCCATTCAATAAATTATTAAATTGTTATATGATATAATCGATCTTATCACATGTTATTGATTATTTTAGTTATCTTAAAGGACTAGAGATTTATATATGATCCTTATGATATATTTGATATATGAAATAAATAGATTAAAAACCTTCTTGAATCCATGATATTATTAATCATATCCTTCTTCGTATCCCATAGAAAAGAAAATAAATAAAGGATTGACATATATTATTATTAATATTTGCATAAAGAAAGAATATATCATGAATAAATAAGTCATATTAAATATGTTTAGGAAAATAATTGAAAACACATTCCATTTAATCAATATCACAAGCTCAAAATAACTCTAAAGATAATATCAAATAAAATAATCTCTTGGATAATATTTAAATAAATTAAATAAATGAAATTCATAATATTGGATGTGATGATCTCATATATCATGATATATTTATTATAAAGTCCTTTTTCTAAGAAATATGAAATTACGGTTAGGCATGCACCAAAAATAACCAACTTAAATGTGGCTATCAAACAGATTTGTCTGATGAGTATTATCGATGCATCAAAGAGATATATATAACTATACCCAAATCATAATAACTTTTCAAATTCATTAATCAAATTTTTATGGATCAATTTAATTAATAAACGATATTCCATTTGAAAAAATAACTATATTGATTAAATTGTAATGATTTAACATGTTTCCCTCAGTCAATCAAAAAACATTCATAGTAACATTATTTATATATAAATGTTATAAAGTTTAATAAATAATAATATCTATAATAAATTATATATATATTTAAGAGGCATTTAATTTCAAATGATAAAAAAATGGTTATTTATAGTGAATGTTAATATCAAAAAAATAATCATGCCATAAGAGATGACCACCAAAAAGTTGTTTTTTAGTAAAATGAATTATTTTAAAGAATGAAAATGAAACATTTAAAATTTGTATTCATAAAGTGTTTCCATTTGAAAATGATTGAAATATTATATAAGACTGTAAAAAGAGTAAAATGGTTATGGAAGTGGGATTTTTTTGTTAAGGACATGTACGTCAAAAAGAAAACATTCCTTTTGAATTATTTACATAAAAAATTGGAAATGATCCATTTAGGGGGAAAATAGAAATAAAAAATTAAACCCATTTAATACATAAAATTTATATTAAAATTAATTTAATATAAAAAATTTAGCAACAAAATTGTACTTTTATAAATTAATTATAAAAAATATGGACATGGAAGAAAAATATACCCAGTAAAAAGTAGAAATAAGATTGATCTTCCCCAATAAATTCATCTTGAAAGAGTAACATGAATTTATCATAAGTCATCATGATTAAGTATATATTCTTGTTAAATACCTAAATTTAGTATTATATAAATCACATAAATCTAAATAGCTTCATAATACCAAATATGTCTCAATATGATAGAAATTGAGGTGAGATCCCTTACATCATGTTCGACTTGTTACAAACATTCTTCATCTCCCTGGATAATAAAACTATGTTAATTATTTATTTTAATAAGATCTATTTCATGTTTATTCTTCAATTTATTTTTTTTACAACCATATTATAATTAATTACATTATCATGTAAGTATATATTCGACATTTTGAGGATATTTAGTTCATATGTTGAAAATGAATTTGGAATATTGACTATTGTAAAATAGGTCATTATTCCATCATCTCCAATATAATAATATGATAATTATAATTTTTATACATAAACTATAATTTTTAAACATTCCATGAAATATGGTTATGAAAAAATGAATACATTATAATCATCAAAGCGGTAGGTCATACGTACCCATGATTAAAATTTTAATTTTCAACAATAATAATGGAATTAAGGTAAGTGTTTTTAAAAATACTAGAATTATAATCATATTATAAATATTATATTAATTATTTAAAAAAATTATATACACCATCCATGTGATGTTTTGTGAAAAATGAATCACATCGCTCAGTGGAGGGGGTTGTCCACACATACGTAAGAATGATGTTATATATTTTCAATTAATGAAAAATAAGTAAATACGGGATTTATTACTTTTTTAGAATGATAAATATATAATTAATAATATATATATAATTTAAATCCATATTTATGGCCATCTGTAGTAGGTGGTGATGGGAAATTAAAATAGATCGGTTCGTGAGGTTGTAGTACTCTATACCTTTGAATGATGGATTCATTTCCCATTAAATGGAAGCTGAAATTAATATAAGGTATATAATTATCCAAATAAATTCTCATTATATGTAATATACTAGTGTTATTATTTTTTTAGTGTTAAATAATACTTTAAGGAGGTAAAAGAAGAAATAAAATGTAAACACATGGTTAAGAACTCTACTTTTTTTAATACAGCCTATTTAGGTTTATTCCAAAAGCATTCCTATGATGGTTTTATAATAAAACCATGGACTCTATATTATAGTTATGGATTTAAATAATTAATTTGGTTAGGTATTGGATGAATAAAAGTCTCTCAATTTGTGTATAGGATAAAATAGGGGGTTTCTTTTATAAGTTAGTGAGAGGGCACACTTAAAATATTTAAAATTAATTAAATATATTAATGAATTAATCAAGCTAAATGAATTCAAAATTGACATTTTTTTTAATATTAAATGATATATTTTAAAAAATATGTCCATAATTACGATATTATACATGTTTTTAGGTCATATAAATTGTTATCTTTTTAGTCTAACCCCTGCAAAACTAGTCTAATCAAATTGTGGTAGTAATTGTTACTATTTTTAGAATTCATTTTGATTGAAAAATAAATTTACCTTATTACAAATTATAAAATAAAAAATTGAAAATATATAATCAATTTTATCAAATTTAATTCACATAAGTGTAAAATTTTAAGAAAATATTAAATTTGAAAAAGATAATGAAACAAATGTTTTTCTTAAAAAAATATTTTCATCCATAAAAATAAATTTATACAAAATTTAAGCATTAAATTCAATAAAAATACCATAATTAAATAATAAATAATATTATTTAACCAATTTTCATTTAAAATATTTTAAAATTAAATTGAAAATTGAAATTTTTTTTAATGAATTTTCAATTTTAAATGAAAATCATTTGTCACAATTGATTGAAAAATAAATCATTTCAGAAAAATATCATAAATTCATAGAAAAATAATTTTGAAGTTATGAATTCAATTGTTTTACATTTTTTCGAATTAAAATTATATCATTTCTAAAAATATATTTTAAATAATACTATATAATGTATTCAAATCCAATTTGGTTAAAAATAAGGTATTATTCATTTCGACAGAACAATTACCAAAATTTATTATATCTCTATAAAATATATTTAATGAACATTAATGAGACTAGAAAATGATTTATTATAACAATTATTAGTTTGTTATAATAGTTTTTTAGGGTGGAAAATGTAGGAAGAGCGTATTTGGGATCAATGGTAATTGCCCTTCACATCTACAACACCAGAGGGGAGAAAACATGTGGACTTTTATTATGACGTCTTTCAATACCAAATATTATAAATAAATATTTTTTATGGATTATTAGATATTAAAGAGCACATAATTATTTTCAAATGGAGGACAATAGGGAGTGTCATTCTTCTTGAAGAGGTGTTAAGTGAGTTATATATATCCCCCATAGTAGTAAATCCATGAGTGATAAAGATGTACCATGGTCATCAGTGATAGTTTTTTATAGAAAAGGATGAATAGGAGTGTTAATAGTTCATTTTGTGTTGACTTAACTATTATTAAGCAATTATATAATATATGGTTAATTCATGTTTCCCAACCTTTGGAGGTTCTAGTATAGAAGTGGGATGACCAATCAATGGATTTTATAAAAGATATTCAGCAAACAATATTATATAATGACAAATTTTTTGTTATCATGAACAAAATCACCATGTTATACAACTTAGTATCCATTATAGATTATATTTGTGTGGATTTCTGGGGATGATTTTATGTAAAATAGATCAATAATATTATTGAATTACCCTTGACGACTACTTCTAATTGTGATTTTTATTTCATATCTCAATTGTAGAATGGATTACAATATTCGTTCGATATTGAATATTGAATTTGATAATAGATCCACTCTTAGAAGTATGGATAAAACAAGAGTAAAATTTATATCCCTGAATACATGTATCATTATTGTGTGTTGGACATTAGAATAATCTGGAAGGATCATCTTCCCTTAGTGTAGTTTTTATACATTAACATCTTTCAGTCCACTATTGGTATGGAACCATTGAAAATTTGTTTAGAATACCCTATGGGAAACCATTACATTGGTTATAAATTAGTGGGTCAACACATATGGGGACCGAGTTAGGGAAGGAAACATTAAAGAATGAATTTATCATCCTAGATTGGATTAAGACGATGTAAATCCATCATAAGTTCAATGAATACTACTGATGGAGACCCTCAATATTTGAGGAGGGAGATTATGTGTCCCAAATGGTATCTCCACAATATGGGCGACATAGATTTTACTAGAGTGGTAAGCACTATTACACCTTGAAATTTTAAAATAAAAGTATTATATTTGATCGCATATGTGACATGTGACACCGAGATCAAACGAACCACAAAATATTATTATTTAAATGTTTTATTTATAACCTAGATATTAAATTGGTAAATAATAATAATATTAAAAACATTATGAAATATAAATATTTTATACTCATTTTTAATGTATGAATTAATTATTTTATTTACTAATAAGTTTTTTAGTAAAGTCATTTTATTCTTAAAAGTACATTTTCTTAATACATTGTGTATATTTATTTTTATGAGTGAATATTATAAAAAATATATGTAACTTCTAAAAATATTATTTATAAGAATTATATATTTTTTGAAATCAACATATTAAAATTATCTTAGGTTTATTTTATGTTATTTTTCATAAAATATTTATTTTCCAGTGATTAATGACAAATACTAATTTTTATAAAAATGTCATTTTCATTATATTAAAATGCCTCTTTATCATTTTAATTTTACATAGAATTAAAATATTTACACTTGATTTATATATAATATAAATAATTAAATTTTATTTATCTTTATATAAAATTTTTGTATAGGTAATTAGTTTTTTCTTAAAATGCATTTATCATGAAATGTTTTTTTTCATTGAATTTTTCCTATGTAATTATAATTTAAATTTTGAAAATTAGGTGTTTTAAATTATTAAAAATTGATACCATATTATGAATAATTAGTTTATATTTTATTAAAATTTCCAATTTTAGTTTTGTTTAATATGAAATTTAAAAATTGTAATTTTATTTCTATGGTAAAGGATAAATCAGGTAAATTAGGTTGAAAATAAAATGATAAGAACTATAAAATGGCCATAAAACAAGAAATGGTCTTCCTAGATGTTTATATTTCTTCTATAATGCTCCAATATTTGGCCATATGGATTTTTCTGGACATCAAGTTGAGATTAGTACATTAATAGTATTTTATTTCACGAAAATCCAAAAATGTCCCTCTATTGATTTCAATAAGTTTAATATTTTATATATGAGGTCATCAAAATAATATATCCAAATATAAATATTTTTTTGAAATATAAAATATTTTTCTCCATCATGGAAATTTATTTATAATTTTTAGCGAGGAAATAATAAACTTTAATTATTAATCAATGTTGATGAGGTAATAATTAAATTAATAAAAAATATTATATATAAATTTTCAAAATTTACATACTTTGATATATTTGTGGGGATATAAGAATTATTTATATTACCATGACATGTTTAATATATAATAATGTATTTTTAAAAAAATATGTTTGTCTTCATATTCTTAAATTCAATGTAATGAATAATATCAAAATTTTCAATAATGATATTTTAATGGATTAATATTTTATTAAAATACTAAAAAATAAAAAAAATTAATAGAAAAAATGGGATAAAATATTGAATAAAATTACATCCCATGATCATTTATATTCCATTTTAATTTATTTTTTGATAGAATAGTTTTATTATATTTTAATATTTTGGGAAATGCCAAAATTTCCCCTCACCTCAATTATAAAAGGGAACCCATTCCTTCACTTGTTAACATTACATTGATCCTTCTAACTTGTCCAACCAGATCATTCCTCTTATTAACTTACTTATATATTTTCTGGATGATATGGTACTTCCAAATGTCCATCCTTATATCCTTTAAGAAGAGATAAAAGAAGTCTCTCAAAGAAGAGGTAACTGTATTTACCGAGTCTTTCATGTTTATTTCTTCTTATACTTCCTAATCAAGAGATATTCCATCATATATTAATAAATATAGTATAATATATTTTATTAGATGCTATTATTATTTTTAAACTACCATATTCCACCTTTTATTAATCCAATGAAAAACAAAAGTAGAAGACACACATGCGTACTAGTTATAGTCTCCACAAAGTGATCTAATTTATTTTCCAAAACCAATTTAAATGGGTTATTATAATATTTAAAATATTAGATATATATGAAATATATGAAATTATATTGATTATAATAAATTTTAATATCATCCATTTTTCTAATGATTCACCATTAAGGGAATGATACTCTCACTGAGGCATACGTAAAACCTGCTATCTTCATGAAGAAATGTGACTCATTATCCATATACAAAATTTAATAATGGTTCTAAAAATTTATCAAACATTAAATATGATTCTTATATAATTACTAAAATTCTATACATTATGAATATATATCCCATTTACAATAACAGAAAATTACGTGAGAAAACATGAATAGAAAAATAAAGCAGTTAACTCCTAAATCAATGGTAATAATGAAATATTATTAACGAACTGGTGGTAATATGTTTTATAAGGATTATATATTCTATAATAAATATTAATATGGTTGTAGTATATATATATTAAATTATTTAAACCATAATACAAGAGGATAAATTACCTTCACCAAAAGTAGAGTGAATGCTAAGGAACTTCATCTCAATTTCCATTCATTGAGGCATATTGTAATTTTATAAATATAATTTATTTTATATGATTTAAATACATCCCATTTGACATTTAATATCATTATTTTATAATTATTCATGGTATTTTCAGTTTCAATTTGAATAATATTATCAATGAGGTTTTTTTTTAATTTACAAAGTGATAAAATTTATTATACAATCTCTCTTTATTTAGTGATTACTAAATTTCTATTAAAATAGACAATTAATTCTGATAATTTTTTATTGGATGGTAAATTTATCATAAATATACTTATTTTCTTATGGTGGATATAATTATTTAATAATATGTATTCAATTTTTACAAATGGTGTTCACATTAAATGTTATCTGATTAATTGTGGAAATATTGATAAATACATCTTCTTTAATCAATGCATATATTTGATGATACGAAAAAAATTATGAATTAAATCAATCACTAAATATAGGAGTAATGTATTGGACCTAGAGGGATAGGTGGGGCTCCAAATTATATATCCCCATGATGCATCGATAGTCTCATGAGGTGAATCAGTAAGCTAGCATTAAACGAGTTTCTACATACAGTTTTAAATTATCATATGAAAGGTCTAGATAGTAAAGGTAACATGTGACTAATAATAAGAATTCCAGTAACTAATCAATTACATCATTTAGAATTATGTTATTAATATCCCTAACATTTTTTTATGATATTATTTAGGTATTCAGTTTGTTCCCAATTTATTGATTAAATGGTAAGATTATTCAGTTATTCACATTGAAATATTATTTTTCCTTATATTATCATTATATTAATGATATTTAATAAATTTAATATGCATTAATTTATTTTAATTTCCATATTTATTATATTTAATTTATTATTAATTCATGATATCCTCTACTCTATGTAACCTTTTCCAATGATTTGATATCACCAATATTTTATTTCATTTCCCCAAGATATGAAGAATGAATTAATGATTGAGTTCAAGGATTCATAAATTATATTAGAACTATTTTATATCTTCTGTATTTTATTGTTATTTTTAAGTTAAATATGTATTTATTTTACAAATACTAAAAAACTATTCAGTCATTTGAGAAAATATTACATGTCTCTTATTCCAATGTAATAATGTAACCACAGACTGTCGGATATTGGGGTTATGGTATTTATAGTTTCTATTATAGGATGTTGACTAAAAACCAAGGAAACTATATTTAGGGAAACATAAATTATGAAATATAACCCTATGAATGACTTTTAGGAAAAATCTATGTATATGATGACATCCCATAGATTTGGTAAAGACCTTGGATAACCATAGTTAAACATAAGGACTCAAAGATTGAGAATAATTTTTCATGATTTATATATCCATCCATGATTAGTTTATAATATAGTTTGATTATTATGGATTGATTTATTCACATAGTTTTTTGGTTTTAGTCAATGGATTGAACTATTAGGAACTGTATATATATAGAATTTTATAGAAAATGTGGCGATTCAGAGAAACCAAATAGAGTTATAATGGGATTGAAATAAATGGTGATTATTCATAATTAGTAATAATTATATATGATTATAAACATACTCCATAACCAACCCTTATAATAAAGATGTAGAATATGTTTAGAGTTTTCTCA
Source organism: Viscum album (assembly GCA_963277665.1). Lineage (NCBI taxonomy): Eukaryota > Viridiplantae > Streptophyta > Magnoliopsida > Santalales > Viscaceae > Viscum > Viscum album. The sequence goes on from OY728159.1 coordinate 922,985,569, forward strand.
GAGCTTGTGTAGTTGAGGCCATGAGGGAAAGAGGGCTCAATTTCCATTATGTTAGAAAATTAGAAAGAGACACAATGGGGATTGTCTCAAAAGAATTATAAAATGAATTATGTGAGGGAAATAAAGGCATAATTAAACAAATATTTGACAAAAAAATTTATATTATGATGAAAGGAAGTTAATTTCATCTCCGGGATGTATATATAGTTTTTTTCCTTAAATGTGTGGAAATTTGGAAATACCCATTTCAATTCCCTCTTTTAATGTTTATCACCTCGACCAAGGATGGGTTTATTGTTTTATTTTCTAATCACTAAGGTAAAATAATGGATCTATTATTTATTATGACTCAAAAACTATGTTGCAGAATTACTCTACACATGGTATTTTGGTTATAAGAATCCTGAAATATTTTAAGGTTGTGTTGACATTGGAAGATTATATGTATTCATTATCTTAATTGTTATAGAAACCCAGTGTTTATGAGTTTTGATGATCCTTTCTGATAAATTGTTTTAATAATGATTGTTTATTTGTCGAAAACTAACCATTTTGTATATTAATGTTTTGGGTTTTCAAAAATTGGACCCATCTCCATCGTAATGAAAATTTATCCGACTCATAGTTCGTTAGAATGATAAAAGTTGTTGAAAGCATGAATCAGAAGATAATGTGGGTGAAGTGTTATATTTTATAAAATTATTTTTTTTCAGACTTAAATAATTATACTAGGAAGCACTGCATGTAAATAATCATATTCAAGTCCATTGACATGACATTTCAAATCAATTGATCCAAAATAATTGGATTCATAATTTGTATTTTCCTGGAATATTTTCTTTTCAATAATAAGAGAAAGAAATAAGTTGATGAATTTGAAAGAAAGAAGTTACTGACAGATATTTTGTTTTGGGAAAAATACGTACTACTATTAAATAGTTTTGAAAAATGATTGTGAATTTAGGATTTGGGTGGTTCTTATAGTTTCTAAACAAAATCAGACAATTCTTTTCGGTTCAAAGATTCTCACAAATCAAGAAATCATTAATGATAAAATATTTTGAAGAAATGATGGAGATGTTTGAATAATTTCAGAGTTTCGATATATATATTTCATTGTAATTGGATTTCCATCATAATGAGAATTCAATCCTAATAAAATGATAAGAAATAATATTTTGGAATTGCTGATAAGGATACAATATTCAGAATCATAGATAATTATACAAAATTCAAAATCACTGAGAAGGATATAGAATTCAGAAAGAGGTGAGAAGGAAATAGATTTATAATGAGTTAAGAAGGAAAAAACATTGTAATGAACAGATTCCAAAGAAGAATTAAAATAAAATTTCTAGAATTTTATTAAGAGTTGAAGTAGTCAAACTTGAAATTAAATTTTTCATAAATCTTGAATAAATATAAGGTGGATTAAATAAATCCAATTTGATATGTTAATGAGATATATTTTCTATGTTTTTGTTATTTGAGAATGCGGGAAATTGTTTCAAATTTCCCACTTATATTTTTTCAGTCAGCTATAAATACATTCTCAGATCATTTGTCCACTAAGGATTTTTCATGAAAGTGGAAAAGGTAGATCGCTGAAGAAATTAGGTGAAATGAATTTCTGTCCAGGGATCTCCAGAGGAGGATCAGAAAATTAATTGTTCGTCAAAAGATTAACCAGGATCATATTGAGAAGATATTATTGATTCAATCGAATTGTGGTAAATCAGATTGATCATTTGAGTATATTTTGAGGATTACAAATTGATAAAGGGTTTATTTTATTTATTTTATTTTATTGAATCCATCATAATGATAAAATTGGATTAAGACTAATCATATTGATAGAATCATATCCAGCCTCATCGTATTCAGATAATTAGATCAAGACTCATCATATTGTGAGTATCAGATCAAGACTCATTAGAATTAGAATATAGGACCATCAAAGTCGAACTGATAATTGGTATTGATATATTATGGATAATTTCAAAAAAGTAATTATTCTTTTGTTTGGATCAGTTTTTTATAAGAAAAAAGAATAAATATACTAGATTCAGTGTAATCGTTCCTATCAAGAGATAAAAGGTCTCAAATGGGTGTTGGAACAAGTTGTATTCACTTCATTATAATAGATTATTTCCATAGAACCACAGGAGTGTCTATGTAAATGATATAGTTTCTTACACCATGTCCAAACCTTTTAAATAATTTGTCCTTTAATTACTTTCCGATTTTTTTGGCATGGGTATTTATAAATAGTTAACAAGGAAATAAAACATAACAACTTGTAGGGTTTACATTTCTAAAAGTTTTTATTCTTATAAAAAGTGAACAATTCAATCAAATCCCCTCCTCAGTTCTTATTTGATCCTTTGGAACATCAATTCGTATTAGAGCCATGTACAGTTATTAGAACTGTTTAATGGATAATAATAATTCTATCAATAGTAGAAGAATTAAATCATTTTTTGGATAAAATTATTATGGATGGAAAAATATAATGATTTATTATCTCTTATCTCTTAGCCTGAAAGCTTTTTATGATGCTACTATTGGGTTTCCACCTATTGAGAAAGATTCCCTAATGACCATTGCTGATAATAAAAATATAAAAGTTAATGTAAAGGCTAGAAATACTATTCTTATGACCATATCAGAATTATTGTATCAAATGGTGATGGATATCAATACATTAAAAAGTATGTGGGACAAACTGGAAAGTGTTTTCATAGGGAATACTAAATTTAAGGAAGAAAGAGCTACAAATTTTCCTTAGTAAGTATGAAGACATCCAAATGAGAGATGACGAAGAAATTGATGAATACTTTACCAGCGTAATAGAAATTTTTTACAACATAACATTTAGTGATGTCTTGGATGATTCTACATTGTGAAGAAACTTATGAGAAACATTATGAACAAGTTTAATTGAATAATTACTTATTTATTGGATAAATACGATTTATCTCTTGATGAATTACATAACTTTCTTGTTTCATACAAAATGAGGAAAACTCCCATGATTAAAAAGATGATTATAGATGAAATTGTTTTTGATGCTATAAAATAGATGAAAATACATGTTCTTAAAAAATACGATCCTTATGTTTCAAAAGATAAATTGGATTATGATTTTAATGAAAAAATCAGATATCTTATATCCAAAAAATATTAAATTAGAGGAGAAAATTATGGAGTTAAAATTACTCTCAAATGTTTAGGTTTTACTATAATGAGACTCATTTATATGATTTATGACAAGATGAATGTTGGTGAATATTGAGATGATTCTATTGATAAAACTGTATGGATGAAGCAGAAAAAAAACGACGAGAAAGAGAAGTTATCCAACAAACACAAGAATCAGTTTTTAAGACAAAAACGAATTATGTTGAGCAAGAAAGATTGATCTGACTCAACTGACAACAATTATTCTAAAGATGAATGTTCTTAAAAATTTAGAACCTACATTGAAAAGGTTGAGAAAACAAATGACTCATTATAGAGTGAAGAGGGAGATGAATTATCTTATAGAGAGTATCATCTTAGAACAGATATTCCTGCATGTATTAAGAAAAAAATCACTCAAAAAATAAATTAGAATGATAAATATATATTGAGAAAAATTTACTAAATGAAAAAATGATATCATCAAGTAGGAGGATGAATAAATTGAGGATATTTTATATTACAAACATAGAATTGATAAATAGGGATTGATGATTGATGATCTTAGTAAGTAGCTAGAATCTACCGAATTAGAACTTAGAATATTTCAATACAATATTCTTGAGTATGAAATTAAATTGAGGAAGATGAATGAAAACTTAACCAAATCTTCATAACTAAAAGTTAATTCTTCTAAGATACTTATAAGGCTCAATACAAGAATCAAGTGAAATATTCTCTTATAAAAAATAATATTTCCTATGATTTTTTTTAACATTTTTTTCTCTGAAAAAAGTATTGGGAAATAAATGGATGGAGAAAGGATTTGAGAAACCTATCAAATATATAAAAGTAGAAACTCACTCAAAAGGATATATGGACTACATCCAGAGTATGGTAGATATGAAACAAGATACCAACCTCAAAAAAATTTCTATAGAGAAATATATTTATTAAATAGAAAATAATGATTTGATGGCTATTGATGGTGTTGTTGAAAAATGGGCCTAGAGAATATATTTTTTTCACAGAATATCTCTACTCAATGAAAGGTTTGAGAAATGTGGAAGAAATAGTGAATGTGAAATGACAAAGATTCCAAACATACAAAAAGTTAAAAAGGTGAATTCTAAAGATGTTAGATACATTTCAACAATAAATTAATTTAAATGTCTAGAAACTTTTTTCGAAATATGTGATCAATATTTTCATCATGGAAGAGGATGTATGAAACTCCTTCTATATGAAATCTATTATAATATAAAATAAAAGGAATATAAAAAGAAGAAAGTCGAGGAATGAGATTTTTTTGGTTGAGAGATATTTGAAAGCAAGTGAAAGGAACAAACCATGGATTCGTGATAGTGGTTATTCATCACATATGATAGGTGACAGAAAAAACATGAATCTTGTTGATATTAATTATAGAGGAGAATTTACCTTTGGTAATGATAGTACCATACAAATCAAAGGAATCATAATTGCCGAGATTGAAGCAAAAATTTTAAATCCAAGGAAGTTATATTTCTTGATGGGAAAAAACATAACATACTTACTTTAACTGAACTTTGTGATGACGGGAAAGAAGTTGTCTTTAGAAAATATTTTTGTATCCTCAAAAGTGTGAAATATGTAAAATTTATTACAAATGGGATAAACCAGTGGGAATCTCTTCTGAATAGGGGAATCCAATAACACATATTACTTCAGTGTGGATTATGGGAAAAAATTATTGTTCCAAAGACATGGTCACCTTGGATTAAAAATTATAAACAAACGTTCTAAATTTGATACCATTTGAAAAATTCTAGAATTTAAAGGAATAGATAAAGAAGTTTGTATAACTTGTAAAAAGGGGAAGATGTCTAAAAAATGCCAAAAAAGAGACGAGCATTAATCTAGAAGAATACTTGAGCTTATTTATTCCAATTTATGTGCGATTATGAGATATCTATTAAAAAAAGAGAATTATAATTTATCAATTTTGATAATAAATTCAAATTGGATGAGTAACATCATGTTTATGAAGAACAAGTTAGTGAGAAATCAAATGTTCAAATTATTTAGAAAAGATACCGATAACAAAATTGGGTTTCCATAAAAAAATCTAGAAAAGATAAGGATACCAAATTAAAAGAGAAGTATTTGGAAACTTATATTATTAACAATGGTATCATATATCAGTATTGTGCTGCCTATACTCTACAAAAAAGAGTTGGAGAAATAAATAATAGAATATTTGTTGATATGAGAAGAATTATGTTAGTTGAATACAAAATTTCAATATTCTAATGGAGGGAAGCTGTTACTATAGTTACATGTGTTCAAAATAGATGTTTTGTAAGACCTAAATATAACATGACTCTATGAAATTTTGGTATTAAAAAATATCATTGAAATACTTTAATATTATTATAATTACATGTTTTCTCATAACAAAAAATCAGGATTTGGGAATGTTTAATGAGAAAGTTGAGGAATGAAATTTTACGGGTTATTCACCAAATAGAAGAAGTTACAAATTTTGGAATTTTTCTTTAGAAAATATGGTGGACTTATATGAAGTGATGTGAATAAAAAAACAAAGTTTCTTAACAGATTTTATTGAGAATGCTGATCAGGATAAACTGGAGATTTCTGACAATAGTGAAAGTATTTCAAAACATCCTTATCCAGATTCACAAGAATTGTGTGATAAAGAAATTTCAAATGGGAAATAAAAATTTAAATTTGATAACATAAAAAAATGTGGAATAAGAAAACATTATAGGGAATCATAAGTCTCCAGTTCAGACTATAATGAAGTTGATATTTGAAAATCAGACATTACTTATCTCAAAATTTGAACAAGAATTAGTTTTATAGGATATTCGACACAAAGAATATATGAATGATTTGAATCAAGAGTTGGATGAAATTTAGAATAATGAAACATGGGAACATATTCTAGGTTCAGAAAATAAAAATATTATTATGAAAAAGTTGGTTTATAGAAACAAAATTCAATTAGTATGGATATGTTTAAATAAATAGAGAATGACTTATTTGTAAGGGATTGCATAAATGGAAGGAGAGGATTTTGAGGAAACATTTTCCCCATTTACAAGGCTAGAAAATATGTTAATGATTCTTGTAGTGGTTTCTAATAAAAATTACAATGTCTATTAGAAGGATATAATATCAACTTTCATAAATAGAGATATTGAATATGATGTTTACATTGAACAACCTTGTGGGTTTCTACTTGATGTGGATGAATACAATGATTAAAAATTGATGAAATATTTGTATGGGATAAAAAAATATCCATGTTATTCATATTCAAAGCAGTAATTTTTTTTTAATAATGGTACTGTTTTTGAAAGGAAATGTTAATATCAACTAATATGTGAAATATTTTGTCTCTAGAGCTCTAATTGAAATTTTTTATGTTGGAATCATCTAGTTTTAATACTGAAAAATCATGTTTAATTATGTTTACTCATGATTACATATATCTTAATCTGTTTAGTTATTATTTTATGTCATATGACAATGGATGAATCACGATTAAGGTGAAATCACTATTGGAAATCCCACTAAATGCAGAAAATCAACTATGTATGAGTTACCATTGATGTATACTCACTGTTAAGATGTATCACAATCATGTATCTAACCATCAACATAGATGATAAATTTTGAAAAAGTAAGAGGCATTTTTATTCAACACACAATCAACAACCTCAATGAATTTTTGTAAAATATGAGATTCTATTAGAATTAGTCACAGCTAAGTCAATCTACTACCAGATACAGGTCAGTATCAATTCAACCAACTACCAGAGTGACTTACCGATGCTTGACTCATCATTCCTAATTATAGAATGCATTATGTATGAGTCACTAATCCATACTTACCACTAAGTCCAATACACATTTCTGAGTCACCATTCAGAGACACTGTTCCAATTCACCATTCAAAGACACTGTTCTGAGTCACTGTTCAATGACTTTATAAATTCTTCCATTTTCATTTAAATTCCAATTTCTTCCTAAAATTCATATTTTTTAAATTTAATGAAACTGATTAAATTGATGATCATTTGAAGAAAATTTTAATATCATTGTCAGAATTCAGTATGAATTACGAGGTACCATGATATGATTTGGATCATTTTCCATATCGGTTTTAGTTTATAAAGGAAATACTAGATGAAAAATAAAGTTGAGTTGAGAATTCATTCATTTAAAAGATACATGTGTACTTTTAGTTGTGAAAAAATTGAATACACTACTATGAACAGAAAGTGAGGAAAATTTTTTAAACTAAAAATTAAGATGGGATAATAAATCATCGAGTAAATAAATACCTTCCTGCAAAAAAAGATATTAGCTCTCATGATGCTCTATTATGCTCTATATTTATTAAATTCAGCTCATAATACACTTTAAGATATCGTACAAGAGTAGAAAGTTGCATTGCATATCATATAGTGTATTCAAACTCTATTATCTTTAATTTAATTTTCCTGTGTATTATTTTAACTTTATCAGTAGTGTGTGTATATCTCTATTCTATGAACACAAATTGACTCTTGTGAAAAAATAGAAGATACATATATATATATCTTCGCAATCTATCATTTACACCTTTCAATACCCACTGATAACAGTGGAACTGGTCATTTTGTATCTTTTTTTTGTACTCCCACAAAAGAAGTGGAAGATGTCTAGCTGAATTGGAAAGTTGTGAATACTATTATGTAACCTGATCATGGGTGTGAATCAATATTTATTTACATAATCTTCTTGAAAATAATAGATTTCAAAGTAGATAGGAAAAAGTCTTAGCTTCAAAATGATCCACTTTTTTTAAATTCAACCATGTTTTTCAAGTTTAGTTTTCACTATTTGTGTTAATTTAAATCAATAAACATCACTTTACTTTGATGTATATTCTTATATAGAATTTGTATTGTAATTTCATTAGTATATATATTTCAAAATATAAAGTGATAATTAATATTATGTTAACATAGAACTTATCACTCTTTGAGAAATCCTTCAAACAACCAAATCATTAAGAATATACTCCTTTTGTTAACTAGGAAATTATTATTTCAAATTGGGGGAAATTTAAATAATTATTTTACATTTAATTTTTTATAGGAATTCAATTCACCCCTCATAAATGTCCTTCTGAGACTAACATTCTATTTCATAGCTTGTTAATTTTTTTAAATATTTTCAATTATGGTTTTATTTGTGTTTAAAAGATCTCTAAAATAATTTCAGTTCGAAATTAGTATTTTGTTAAAACTTGTTTTTATTCATTATTATAGATAATAATCATGGAGGTGCATCTACCAACATACCTACCTATTTCAATGGCACAAATTATGCTCATTGTAAATTCAAAATGAAAATGCATTTAAAAACCATCAGTTTGGAATTTTTTTCTTCAATTGTATTTGAATATAATATACCTTCTACAACTATAATTACTTGGTATAATCCAACAAATCCAGGCTATGATAATAATTTTGAAGCTATGAATTCCTTATATTGTTCTCTAGGTGATGAATAATTCAATAGGATTTCTACTTGCAAAAAAAAACTAGGATATTTGGGATACTTTTTCGGTTTCACATGAAGGAACCACTCAAGTTTAGGAAATGAGGATTAACACATATACTATTAAATATAATAACTTCAAGATTAATCCTATCAAACCTTATTCTAACATGTACCTCATGTTTCGTGATATTTTAAATACAATGAGCGCATTGGGAAATACAATCACTACAAAAGAATAGATTATGTGAATCTTGAGTTGTCTTCCAGAAATATGGAGAGGGACTTTAGTATCAATTATAGAATATTGTGACATCGATGAACTAACTATAAAGTAAATGATTTGAAAGATGATGATTTATGAGTAAGAGATTAATGTTAATCAAGAGGAATATGACTAACCCAGAGGAATGTTAGTGAATTTCAAAACCAATGCATCGAAACAAAAAGGGAAAATTCATGTTAATACTAAAATTTATAGTAATGAAGATTCATCAACTGCTAGAGATGATACAATGGCTCATCATGCAAGAAGATTTAAGAAAATATATAGAATGAAAAATTTATTTAATTGGCCTAAATATCAAGGGATATATGATAATAATGGAAACTAGGAAAAGGATTTGAAAGTAAGTGAGAATACAATGAGACAATCTTTAATGAATGTAAAAGAAATTGATATGTGAAGGGTAAATATTCAAAACAGATTTACAAGAAGAAATATGATGACAAAGGAAAAAAAAGAAGGTAATGAAGGCTACCTTGAGGGCTTATGAGGACACATCCATTGAATTAGAATCATCTCATAATGAAATGGGTGAGGAATCCAACATGTGTTCCTTGAAAAACACATTCGAGGTAACCTTAATATCACCTCCACATATTTCTTACTATACTAGAGATAAATCTGAATATGACACTTTGGAAAATATGACAAATGAAGAAATGTTTTAATACTGAAAAATTCTTAAGGATTATTTAAATTATTTAGAAGATAAATATAAATATATCAGAAAAATATACTCTTTCTACATTTGTTTTATCAAAACTCGCTATAGAAAAAAGGAAAATGCTCAATTTCTCAGTGAGAATACATAGATTAATATTTCAAATGAGAAATTAAATTAGTATCATAAAAAATTTACACAAGATAAAAATACCATAACTAAAATTCATGGAAAATAAATTACTCCAAAATATACTACGTGCATTAGATTCCTTCCTGGGAAATGGAATTTTGTTAAAACAATTGTTATATATAAATATGTATAGTTCTCTTTTTTACCTATATGATAAAAAAATTATGAATGTTCTAGTGCTGGAAAATAATTTATTACTTCTAACACTTCTGGACCTAAAAAAGTTTATTCATCCATAAAATTACAAAATTCCTATAGAAAACCCATGAGAAAAAGGTCGTTTCATTAAACCTTAATTACTAATATTACTAGACACATTAAAATATGGGTACCAAAGTCTTTTCTTATTAATCTATTTTTGTCGGAAAGTTGTTTGAGGAGTTCATGTAAGAACTTTTGGTACTTGGACATTGGGTGTTCAAGACACATGAAAGGGGATTACTCTAGCTTCAAGAACCTCATAATGATTTATGGTGGACATGTCAGCTTTTGTGAAAATTAAAAATGGATAATTATTGGAATTATCCAAATCAGTAACAAAAATTTAGTTTTAATTATTAAAGTTCATTTTGTTGATGGTCTATAGTACAATCTACTCAGTATTCCAATATTATGGTGTGATTGTTTTCATGTCAAATTTGAAAATGATGCTTGTAATGTTTTCAATTCTAAGAATTATTCAGTCTATAGTGATTTCAAAAATGAAAATGTGTATTTTATTAATATGTATTACATATCCACATAGAATATTTCTTGTTTATGTAAATTTTATAATGAATCTTGGCTCTGGGATATGAGACTAGGCCATTCCAAAATTCACTTTCTCATAAATACTACTAGAAAATAATTAGTCAATTATCTACCTAAAATAGAGTTTCTAAATGATAAATTCTATAATTAGTAACAAAGATGAAAACAACATAATCTATTTTTGAAACCAAAGAAATATGTTTCAACTTATCAACCTCTTGAGTTGGGTCACATAGATTTTTTTGGACCATGTAGAGTTTCATGTTTAAATAGGAATCACTATATCTATTTTCTAGTAGATAAATTTTCAATGTATATTTTGACCTTCTTTTTCACTCACAAAAGTGAGGCTTGTTCTGATTTCACCTTGTATGAATGATCCTTAGAAAAGTTATGTAGACATAAAATCAAAACCTTATGAATACACCATGTCCATCGTTTGAAAATATTAAATTTGAATCATTTTTATCAATAAATGGATAGATTTATAACTAATATGCTCCTTGGAAATCCCACAAGAATGGTGTTGTAAAAAGGAGAAATAAAACATTAGAATAGATAACTCAGACTATTCATAATGAAAATGATGTACTTATTTATTTTTGGGAAAAATAAATGAATACAACATTATATATAATAAATATAGTTGTATTTTGAATTATCCTAAATAAAATGCTATATGAGCTGTGGAATAATAAGAAGACAAATGTTAATTACTTTAGAGTTTTGGGTAGAAATTCTTTATTCTTAATAAAAAAGACAATCTTGAAAAATTTTCCTCATAGAGTGATGGATGAATTTTACTAGGTTATAAAATATCTAAAAAAGCCTACATAGTCATTAATAAGTAAACCAACTATGTGGGAGAATCTGTGCATGTAATGTATGATGAAACAAATCCACATGAATCCAAAACATCATTAGTAAATATTGAGGATAATATGTCAAATCTATAATTCAATTCTAAATATTCTTATTCTATTGTTAAAGAAGTAGAAAAATAATCAACTTTTGGAAAATTTATACATTCATATCAAATAGGACCTAATCTTAGAGAAGATCCTGAATTGACCAACCCTTCTTTTTCTAGATTTGTTTGAACTCTTAAAAACTATCCTTTAGATGATGTAGTTGGAGACATATAAAAAAGAATATAGACTAGAGAGTTTCTAAGAAACTAGGTTAAACATCATGTATTTTTGTCACAACATGAACGCATTAACATTAATGATGCAATCAATGATGAATTTTGGGTGATGACTATGCACATATAATTAAATAAGTTTGAAATAATCAATGTAAAGAAAATTATTGATATACCCAAAGAATCCTTGACCATAGGCACTAAATGGGTGTTTAAAAACAATGTGGATGAATGTAGATTAGTAGTAAGAAACAAGGAAACACTAGTTGCAGAAGGTTGTAGTCATGAAGAAGGAATAGACGATGAATAAAACATTACACCTGTAGCCTGGCTTGAAACTATTATAATACATATAGATTACATAGTACTTTTTAACTTCAAACATTATCAAATGGTAATAAAAAGTGCATTCCCGAATGGCTATATAGATGAATATGTTTTTATGGACCCCCCCCCCTAAGTTTTAAAAATCATCATTCTCCAAATAATGTATTATTTTTGACAAAAGAAATTAAGGGTTTAAAAATGTTCTAGGAGATTAGTATGATAGGCTGAACACTTTTCTAATTTATAAAGGATTATCTAAAGTTATAGATGATCCAAATATTTTCATAAATATAATCTCTAATGGTGTTTTAGTTATTAAATTGTATGTTGATGATATTATTTTTTGATCATGAAAATGTTATTTATATATTGACAATAAAAATGATGAAAAATGTGTTTGAAATGAGTTTAATGGGTGAAATAAAATTCATTCTTGGATTAAAAAATTTCAAAATAAAGAATGAATTATTTTAAATTATAGTAAACATACAGAATATCATTTAAAATTATTTGTCTTGGATATGAATAATTGTAGTGATACTCCTATGAGTACCACCTATAAATTAGATCTTTATGATGATGGAAAATCAATGGATCAAGATTTTTATAAAGGTATGACTATAAGTATTATCTTTATAAATGTTATCCAATCTGATATTATGTTTATTGTATATATGTGTGCTCATTGTCAAGATGATCCTATATAGTCACACATTCTCGTAGTCAAAATAAATATCAAATACCTCAATTATAATACCAAGATAGGACTATTCTACCCTACAAGACAATAACTTGGCTTAATTAGTTATTACGATGCTAATATTAGTGTTTTCCAGTTAGATAGAAAAAAACCTTTAAAAAATGTCACTTTTTTGGAAACACTCTAGTTTCATGGTGTAGTAAGAAATTAACATCCATTTCATTATCTACTATTTAAGATGAATACATAGTTTCTGGTAGTTGTTGTCCTCCAATTATGTTGATGAAACAAACATTACTAGACTATGGATATAAATTTATGTAAGAACCTATAAATTGTGACAAAAAAGTGTTTTTAACACTTCTAAGAAACCTATTTCCCATTTGAGAAAAAATAATATTAATATAAGAGAATAGTTTTTGATAAATAATTATAAAATAGGTGATATAACTCATGAATTCATTAGCACTAAACATCATCTTGCAGATATTTTTACTAAGACATTAAATTTATGGAGAATGGGTTATATATTACATGAGTTATGGATGATCAGTTTTGAGTGACTCACTATTAATGACTCACTATTGGGACTCACTATTTTTTCTCAACATTGGGACTCACTGTTAATGACTCACCATCGGGAATAACCATAGATGAATCTCCAATGATGACTCAGCATTGTGACCCACCATTGATGACTCACCTATGGGACTCACCATTGATGACTCATTGTTGGGACTCACCAATGACGGCTCACCATTGGGACTCACTTTTGATGATGCACCGTTGGGACTCACCATTGATGAATCGCCATTGGGACACACTAATGATGACTCAATCTTCGGACTCACTGTTGAGTTTTTCAGTTATTTACCTAGTCATATCTCTCATTAAAACATAAAATAACTATTTTATTTATTAATATTTATTTTATTCGACATTTTTTATTTATGATTTTGAAATCCCTAAATGATAAAAATAAAATTGATCCAAATCATATCCACTTATTTAGACATTCTAACTTCTCTACAAACCAAAACATTATCTCTAAAACCTCTACATACTTATTACTTCAAACAAACCCCTCTGAATATTTCAAAATGGATCAAGTAAAGTGTTTATCTATGACATCTCTAGAAGAGTCTCATCCTCGAAGAAGCTAAAAAGGTGACTCACTTAAACCCAAATCTAAACCTATTAACCACACACTTGAAAACTGAAGAGTCGTTCTAGAAAATAAAGAGTGTGATGATGGTATTATTTCAGTTAAGTGTCTATTATTGGATGTTTTTGAAGAATAGTTTAGTTGGAATAGTTTTCCAACAAAAAATGGGCTCTGTATCCAGGGCTAGCTCACGAGTTTATCTGTATGCGGTGTTCATTTGTGATGGAACAAATGAATTTTGGAAAAGTCAATAATAAGTGTGAAAAGGTTTTCCTTTTATTCTAGTAAATGGGTTTATTGCTTAAACATACCTCATGAATGTATTTATTAAGATCCCCATGGAAGTTCACCACTTGTAGATGACATATTTAATAATTAAGAAGCCTAAAATAAGTTAGCTAGAGATGGAATGTAACATCCCAAGTAAGTAATTAATAATAGAAATTTTTATATATGTCTATTTATGAATTAGATAGTGTTTTAGAGGATTAAAATGATAATAAATCCAATCTTAAGCATGGAATACACTAATATTTTTTAAAGATTGTTTTACTGCCTTTTGATGGAAAACCATTATTAAATCAAAATTTTGACAATTTTATAAGCTCTATTTTTCAATGTAAATATATTATTTATTATTGGGACAATGAAATTTACCATGGTTTAATTTTTTGTATTTTTCTGACAATGTTCATTTTTTAATGAATAGTGAAAATACTGCATTTTACATCAAAACTGCATTTTCATCTAATTTAATTATATGTTTAGATTATAATTATAATTGGTATTAAAGTTTAAATAGAATATATTTTTACCATTTAATCCAATGGTGGTCATTGGAATTAATTTCACATTGGAATTGGGAATAAACAAGTTCCAAACTTTTCGTAGATATTGTTTCTAAAAAACCCGCTATTTATTTTAAAAATGGGAATTATTTTTAAATTAATTATTGAAATTTCTGTGTTTGGAATTTGATTAAATGGATTAAATATTTTGAATTATAAGTTCCAAATCATGTAATCAATACTCTTTTGTTTTTGGACATTATGAATAGTAATGACGGTAATTATCGTTAATTATCTTGTTTAATTAGTAATCAGGTAGTTAAGGATAATAAAATAATATCATAATAATAAAAAATGACCCCAAAATGTGTTCTAATTATACTGGTTGTGTCATGTCCTACCATGGGACGCCTTGTGACAAACTTGGGGACCCCATGGAAACATTTTTCTGTGATAATGACTTTTTATCTTTTTATTTTTAAAGAAAGTTAAATATAACAAAGAATGCATCACCTGAGTAAAACATTTTTTATTTTGTCTACATAAATGATATATTGGAATATAAAAAATAATTGGAACGATAAAAATATTTCCTACATCATAGTATTTTTTTTATAATTTTTAGACATTAAAAAAATTAAATTATTTATGACATCATGATGATGCAGCGATTACCTCATTAATGAACGATCTAAAAAAATGAAACGATAATGTAAAATCTAAGACTTACACTTGTCAAAGACCTATTGGATGAGTATATTTAGAACCCTTATCACCTTATCCTCGAAATAAATCAATGTGGGACCTTTTAAATCTGAAACACATTTCAATATAAAGTAACATTGTGTAACTTTCCAAGAGTTCCCCTCCTCTCCTCTTATAAAAGGCCCCCACCTATACCTCCATACCCACACATATCAAGACTTTGGCTCAGCCAAGACATGATCATTTTATCTCTCCACATCCCTCTATTCATCCTAGAATCCTTACCTTAGGTAGAAAGATCTTCAAGAAACCATTTTGGTTCAAACCAAGAAGAGTTACCCGATTTAAAGGTAAAGTCTTCTCTAATGTTCTTTTGTTTTATTTTTCTTCTCCAACCCCCTAGACTCTTTTTATTAATTTATTTTGTAAAAAATCCAGTATCTTAAATATAACAGGATTTTGTTATAAGAAGTATTCAAGCTACCCTTACAGACACCTTTATCTAATGGTTAAAGAGCATAATGTTTCCGTGGATGGCGAATTTCTACCTCACGAAACGAGGATTGTTCAATATTCATTTAACACATTCAAAGGTGTCCATTAAGATGTAAATATATTTATATATTATATATAATATGTTTATGTTTTCTTTAAGCTTCTATTTTTTGCATTTTTTTCATACCTTTATGGTTTCCATTATGTGTAAACGTGATATCTTCATTTTTGGAAGTGCGGACTACCACCCCCTCACAGTGATTTGATTCGTTAATGCCATATGTGGAATGTATAAAGGATGGAGTTAATGATATTATATATGATATTATACTGGAATTATAATTTACCTTTATATCATTATGATTCAATTCAATTATATAGGAAATATAAATGAAATTAGCGTTCATACGTACGTACGGATTACCGTCTCCACGAACGATGCATTTCATTTCATAACTCTAAATGTTATGTAATGTTATAAATGAATGTATATAACTGATATATATGAAATATATTATATCTACATCATGAATATAATTATGGATATAATGGATATTTTACCACATGAACAACTTGTAATTATTAAGAGTTTATTTTTGACTCAAGTACCAATGATCGACAAAACGGTCGTTATTAACATAAATAATTACATAGTGTTCATAAAATGATAATAAGTGATATAAAAGGAATAATTAACTTGAAAAGGTTCTTAAGAAAGTAAAAATTAACTCAAGTTTATTATTCAGGACGTTAAAGAACGATCGAGTCAAGTCGGACCCAATGTATGGGACTTCGTCTCAATCTCCTTTCATTGAGGCATATTATGTTTGATACACAACTTTATTTTATGTAGTGTATAAACCCCTTTGACTTTTACGTTTATTCAAAAGGGATCCTATCTCTCTCTTTATTTTTAAATACTCTCTTTTATGTCATTTCTTTTAAGCTCATCTTTCTGATGTTTGGGGATGTTCTTTTTATATTCCTAATTCTGATCTTTTTATGTTCATATTATGATAGACCCTATTTGATCTCATAAATCCTTTTTTTGAAAGTTTTAATTGGCGCCATTAGGCTGCCGAGTTTTCTTAAGGGATTTTTCATCTCACTTGTATTCCCATGAGATTTATGCTACATTTGCCTCCATTTCCTTTGACTGGTGTATGTACTGCCCATTATTCTACTCTTTGTGTAATATACTTTCGTTTATGAGAATTTACATCAATGTTGTATAGTCCTTCTTTCATGGGGTTTACGTTTCGAAATTTACCTGAGTCGGTAAGGGAACCTTTCACCCTCCTAATTTTAAAAGACTTATTTTTTTTTTCTTTGTCTTTTAATTTACATCTTTTTATGTTGGGATATGTTCTTATATATCCTTATTGATGTAAATTTTATGTCCAAATGATGAGATACCATTTTCTCTCTCATCAACTAATTTTATGAATATTAAAGTGATGTCGTTAGGCTGTCGAATTTTACCAAGGGAACTTTTTAACCCAATTTCAATTTCTTTGGGTTCAACATGTAGTTATTGAATATGTCATCCTTTGAATATGTGTGAATGACCATTCCTTGTTTTATAATTAATATCCAGTTTTATTGGGTGTATTTTTATTTGTCACACATAATTTTGAGATTGATTTATCCTTAATTTAAGGATACCTTCTTTATAAGGGATTTCATCTCATTTTACATTTCTATTGAGACTTCATTGTTGTTATGCACCAATTTACTCTTATATGGTGCATATACTGTCCTTTGGAATATTATATCATGAATCCATTTATTCTCAAGATATTATAAAGTTCTGATTAAATGTTATTCCTCAATTATTGTATTCAAGTGTCTCTAATTTTTGTAAAAACCCTTTAACTAAAATATCGATTTAAATGTTTTAATGATTTGTTATTATTTATATCCATTTTTTCAAAATGGTTTTAAGGATTTATTTATATGGATATTAATGGTTTAAAATGTTAAAATCTTTAAGGTGGTATGGGACACTTTGATTCAAAAATATCTTTATTAAATGTTTTAAATGGTTTTGTAAATCAGTTTCTTGAATGGATTCATTATTTCAATATCTTAAAATGTAATATTGTTATTGCAATGTGGGAATGTTATCTTTACTTTTTGTTTATGTTATGTGTTGTGATTATGTTTTGTTTCTTGGGCATTGTTTATGAAAACGGGTTGTTCCGTGACAAAATAAGGGCGGGTGAGCCCGATATAGCTCTCCAATGCATTGGGTAACCCGAAGGGGTTAAACGTTATGGTTTCTCAGAAGAGACATAGGGAATATACTTTGATGGGTGTTCCAAACGTAACCATGAGGGTTAATCCCTATGTAAGAATTTTATGAATTCCTCAAGATACCTTTATGTCTTATGATTTCTATGATTTATTCATGATTTGATGAGGTATATTAAAATGCTTATGTTTTATAAGTAAAGTATGATTTCATACATGGAATAATGTTTTCATTTCGCACTTTTATATCCCTTTATGATCTTTTTATGATCATCCCATGTTTTTGAAATGTTTTTCACAGGTCAAGGGAAAGGTATATGATGTGATGATAGTGTCAAGGAAGTGTCAAGAAAGAATCTGTATTTTATTTTAAATATGTTTCTGATGATGGAAAAAATGAGTACTATCTTCTATGTAACCACATTATTTAAATGTGGAGTGTAATGCATGATTTATGATATAATTCTCTAAAACTATAAACCTTAAAAGATCCTCAATGAGTATTCTTGAAATAACTCAAGATTAAGTAATGTTTAAGGCTGGGGACTTATAGTTGGTATCAGAGGTCGGTTTAAATAACTTTAGGAGTTATAATTCTATTAAATTATTATCCAAATTTTTTTATGGTCAAATTGAAATGATATAGAATTTGAAGATTACCATGTTTCTTCATCTAAGACACGTTTGTTCCAAATGGTTTTCTGTAGAGGAAACAAAGAATCAGTGCTAGGAAGGCATACAGAAAGAAATGACCTTCCGAATCAGCATCCTGAGATGGTTGGAATTGGAACTAAACAGTTTGTTGAAGTAATGGTGTAGTTGACTCAAGAAATAAATGGTGGTGGTATCCATGCACGAGATTATCCAGATTAACCATATAGGAACATGTCAGTGGTGGAACATTTCATGAGGAAACATCCCCCATCATTCAGAGGATCATCTGACCCTGTGCTAGTTGGAGGGTGGATTAAAGCACTGGAGAAGATTTTTGATGTCATGGGGTGTTCATACAATCAAAAGGTTAGTCTTTCAATTTACCATTTAGAGCGTGAGGTAGATCAGTGGTGGTTGATGATTAAAAATATCAGGGACACTGATGAGATTGATGCTCTCGACTGGGATGAATTCAAAGGTATGTTTCTTGAGAAGTATTTTCCTAAGGATGTTCGACATAGGATGGAAAATAGTTCTTGGAATTCAGGCAAGAGGACGACTCAGTGGCTTCTTATGAAGAGAGGTTCACTCGATTGGCAAGGTATGCTCCAAATTTTATCCGAGGCATTGATAGTAAAATCAACCATTTTTACTCAGGATTAAAGACAAAATATTGAAGGGCATTGGCTTCTTGTGAGTTCAAATGTTACGAAAAGATAGTTCGATGTGCTGAGAAGGTGGAAATAGAGTTTTCCATTGATCAAGTGTTCTATAAAACCAACAGAAGAAGAGACCAAGGTGGCAGGAGAAAGGGAAGAATTATTCAAAAAGGTCTGATGGTAAGAAAACTATGTTTCCATTTTCTGATAAATGTGGTAAAAGGCATGTTGGGGGATGTCTTCTGAATTCTGGAAAGTTCTACCGATGTGGTAAGACGGGACATAAGGCTCTTGATTGCACTGAAAAAGATCAGGGTGATGGTAAGACCAAATTTGATTTACAGTTAGTGAAATGTTTCAAGTGCAATGAGATGGGGAACTATGCAAATGATTATCCGAAAAAGAGCTCTAGTGATTGGAAGTAGTTAGACTACAATAGAAAGGGGTGGTGAAATCCTTTTCAACTACTTCATCATATGTTGGGCCATCAAATGAAGTGGTATCAGGTACATCGTTTTTTTTAATATTATGCCATTATGTTGTTTGATTCAGGGTCTACACATTCTTTCTTCTATGAAAACTTTTCTAGTAAAATGGGAATACCATCTCAAGAAATGAATCCTGAAATTTTGGTAAAAACACCTGGGAGAAATGTTGAAGCAAAAAAGAATTTTTAAGAATCTTCCAATCCTTATCTGTGGAAAGAGCCTACTTGCAAACCTTACTATTTTACCTCTAGTAGAGTTTGATGTTATCCTAGGTATGGATTGGCTCTCTATTTACCATTCTAAGATTGACTGTAGATCTAAAGAATTTTCTTTTCAGAAAGACTTTCAGTTTGTGTACAAGAACGAACCCTTTCTGTTGATAACATATCAAGAGGTCGAGAAACTTGTAAAATATGGAAATGAACGTTACCTTGCACATATTGTTGAAAACAAGGGAACTGTTCAGATTAATGATGTACCAGTGGTAAATGAGTATCCTGATGTTTTTCCTAATGAGTTGCCTAGTATAATACTAGATCAGGAAGTTGAATTTACTGTTGACTTAGTTCCTGATGCTAAGACAATTTCAAAACCCCCATATCAAATGACTCAAACTGAACTTTTAGTGTTGAAGGAGCAATTTCAAGATTTATTAGAGAAAGGATTCATTCGACCTAGTACATCACCATGGGGTGCTCCTATCTTATTTGTTAAAAAGAAAGATTGTTCTATGAGACTTTTCATTGATTATAGAGCCTTCAATAACATCACTGTTAAGAACAAATATACATTGCCTCATATCGATGATTTGTTTGATCAGCTTCAGGGAGATCAATATTTTTCAAAGATTGACCTGAGATCGGGGTACCATCAGTTGAAGGTAAAGGAAGCAGATATTCCGATGACCGTGTTCCATGAAAGATACGACCATTATGAATTTTTAGTTATGCATTTTGGGCTAACCAATGCACATGTTGTATTCATGGATCTTATGAATAGAATTTTCCATGAGATCTTGGATAAGTTTTTGGTTGTTTTCATGGATGCTATTTTGGTGTTTTCTAAAAGTAAAGAGGAGCATGAAAGACATTTAAGGGTTATTTTTCAAACCTTAAAAGAAAAGAAATTGTATGGTAAATTCAGCAAGTGTGTGTTTTGGTTGCATCAAATTTTATTCCTTGGTCATATTGTTTCTAAATATGGGATAACTGTTGATCCTGCAAAAACAAAGGTTGTTGAAGAATGGCCAAGACCCACAAATGTAACTGATATTCATAGCTTCCATGGTTTGGCAGGCTACTACCAAAGGTTTCTTATAAATTTTTCATGGTTATCTAGTCCAATGACTAAGCTAACTCATAAGGGAGTTATGTTTATCTGGACAAAAGAATGTGATGATTGTTTTTAGGAATTGAAAAGAAGATTGGTGAATGCTCCAGTTTTGGCACTACCTTCCAGGAATGGGGAGTTTGTTATCTACAGTGATGCTTCATTGAAAGGACTGGGTTGCATCCTAATGCAGAATAATCAGGTAATTTCTTATTCTTCACGTCAGTTAAAAACTCATGAGGTAAATTACCCTACACATGATTTGGAATTAGCTTCTGTTCTTTTCGCTTTAAAAATTTGGAGGCCTCATTTGTATGGAGTAAAGTGTGAAATATATACCGATAAAAAAAGTTTAAAGTATATATTCACTCATATAGAATTGAACATGAGATAGAGGAGATGGCTGGATTTAATCAAGGATAATGATTGTACAATTCATTACAATCCGGGAAAATAAAATAAAGTGGATGATGCTTTGAGTCGAAAAAGTAATGCTTCATTAACAATGTTGCGTTTGGAACGTGATCCTTTGGTTAATGATTTGATGAACTTTGTCGTAGAAGTTGTTGGTGCAGGATGTCCTTCTGTTTTGTTTCAGGTATCAGTGAAATCTTCTCTATTAGACAGAATTAAGCAAGCACAGAAGCAAGACAGCAAGTTGCATAAAACGGTAGAGCTGGTTCATAAGGGTAAGTTTCCTAAATTCAACATTGATAATGATTGTGTTTTGAGATTTGGTAAGAGGCTGTGTGTGCCTTGTGATTCACAGTTGAAGAGAGATTTGTTATCTGAAGATCATATTTCTCCGTTTTCAGTTCATCCAGGCAGTACTAAGATGTATATAGATCTTCGAGAGTACTACTGGTGGGGTAGAATGAAAAGAGATATTTCTGATTTCACTGTGAAGTGTTTGACTTGTCAATAGGTTAAAGTAGAGCGGCAGTTAATGAAATGGATTCTTAATCCTTTACCAGTACCAGAGTGGAAATGATAGAATATATCCATGGACTTTGTTCTGGGATTGCTGAAGACACCTCGAGGTAATAATGAAATCTGGGTTATTGTTGATCACTTGACTAAATTTGCTCATTTCCTTGCTATACGAGATAATTTTTCCCTATATCAACATTCCTGATTGTATCATAATAAGATATTCAGATTACATGTAGTTCCTCTTTCCATTGTATCTGACCGTGATCCCAGGTTCACTTCTAACTTTTGGAAAGGCCTTCGAAAGTCGTTGGGTACTAAATTAAATTTTAGTATAGATTTTCATAATCAATCATATGGACAGTTAGAACGAACAATTCAGATGTTGGAGGATATGCTGCGTTTTTGTTCTATGGATAATCAGGGAAGTTGGGACCAACATCTTTCTTTGGTTGAGTTTTCTTATAATAATAGTTTTTATTCCAGTATACAGATGGCACCATTTTGAGGTATTATATGGGAAGTGGTGTCAAACTCCATATTTCTGTGATGAAGTGGGTGAAAGGAAGTTGATGGGACCAGAATTGGTAGAATAGTTGGCCGAAAAAGTTCTACTAATACAGAGACACATGAGAACAGCTCAGAGTATGCAGAATATTTATGCACACAATAGTAGGAAGGATCTCTCTTTTGAGGTAGGTGATCATGTTTTTCTCAAAGTTTCACCATGGAAAAGTGTGATGCGATTTGGTAACAAAGGAAAGATGAGTCCATGGTTCATTGAACCATATGAAATTTTAGAGAGAGTTGGATCAGTGGCATACTGAGTGTCTTTACATCCGATTTATCTCAGTTACACAATGTTTTTCATGTTTCAATGTTAAGGATGTACATGCCAGATCCATCTCATGTTTTGAGTCCAGAGGTAGTTCAGCAGGAAGAGAACCTATCTTATGAGGAACAAATTGTCCATATTCTTGACCACCAGGAGCAAGTGTTGTAAAATAAGGTGATTCATTAAGTAATGGTTTTGTGTAAAAACCACATGATTGAAGAGGCAACATGAGAATCTAAAAATTCAATGAGGGAAAAATACCCCCACTTATTCAATAAGTAAATAAATTTTGGGGTTGTAATTTTCTAAAGGGGGAAGGATGTAACATCACAAGTAAGAAATGAAAAATATATATTTTTATCTATGTCTATTCATGAATTAGATAGTGGTTTACGGGCTTAAAATGAGAATAAATCCAATCTTAAGCATGTAATAAACTAATATTTTTAAAAGATTGTTTTATTGGCATTTGATGGAAAACCATTTTTACATCAAAATTTTGACAATTTTATAAGCTATATTTGTCAAAGTAAACATATTCTTTATTATTGGGACATTTAAATTTACCTTGGGTTAATTTTTCGTATTTTTCTGACAATGTTCATTTTTTAATGAATAGTGAAAAATACTGCATTTTACATCAAAACAGCATTTTCATATAATTGAATTATATGGTTATATTATCTTTTTAATTCATTTTAAAGTTTAAATAGAATATATTTTTACCCTTTAATCCAATGGTGGACATTGGAATTAATTTCACTTTGAAATTGGGCATAAATAAGTGCCAAACTTTTCATAGATATTGTTTCTAAAAAACCTGCTATTTGTTTTGACAAGAGGAATTATTTTTAAATTAATTATTTCAATTTCTGTGATTGAGATTTGGTAAAATGGATTACATATTTGGAATCATAAGTTGATAATTCTGTAATCAAGACTTTTGTTTTTGTCTATTATGAATAGTAACGACGGTAATTATCGTTAATTATTTTGATTAATTAGTAATCGGGTAGTAAAGGATAATAAAATAATATTATAATAATAAAAAATTACCCCAAAATGTGTCCTAATTCTACCAGTTGTGTCATGGACGACCATGGGATGCCTTATGCCAAAATTGGGGACTCCATGGAATCACTTTTGTGTGATAATGACTTTTTATCTTTTTATTTTTAAAGAAAGTTAAATATAACAAAGAATGTATCACCTGATTAAAACATTTTTAATTTTGTCTACATAAATGATATATTGAAATATAAATAGTAATTGGAAATCTAAAAAAAATTCCTATATCATAGTATTTTTTTTATAATTTTTAGACATTAAATAAATTAAATTATTTATAACATCATGATGATGCAGCGATTACCTCATTAATGAACGATTTAAATAAAATGAAAAGATAATGTAAAATATAAGACTTAAACTTCTCAAAGACCTATTGGATGAGTATATTTAGAAACTTTACCACCTTATACTCTAAATAAATCAATTTTTGACCTTTTAAATCCGAAACACATTTCAAAATAAAGTAACATTTTGTAACTTTTCAAGAGTGCCCCTCCTCTCCTCTTATAAAAGGCCCCCACCTCTAACTACTTACCCACACTTCTCAAGCCATTGCCTCAGACAAGACTGGCTCATTTTATCTCCCCACATCCCTATATTCATCCTAGAATCCTTACCTTAGGCATAAAGCTCTTCAAGAAACCATTTTGGTTCTAACCAAGAAGAGTTACACGATTTAAAGGAAAAGTCTTCTCTAATGTTATTTTGTTTTATTTTGCTTCTCCAACCCCCTAAACTCTTTTTATTCCTTTATTTTGTAACAAAACCATTATAATCAATATAAAATTATGTTGTTATAATAAGGATTCTAGATACACATACACACGCTCTCATCTAATGGTTAAAGAGCATACTGTTTCTGTGGATGACGAATATCTGCCTCACGAAACGATGATTGTTCAATATTCTTATAACACATTCAAAGGTATCCATTAAGATGTCACTATATTTATATATGATATATAATATGTTTATGTTTTCCATAAGCTTTTGTATTTTTTTATTTTTGGAATACCCTTATGGTTTCCATTATGGGTAAACGTGATATCTTCATTTTTGGAAGTGCGGACTACCACCCCCTCAAAGTGATTTGATTCGTTAATGCCATATGTGGAACATATAAATGATAAAGTTAATGATATTATATATGATATTATACTGGAATTATAATATACCTTTATATCATTATGATTCAATTCAATTAAATAGGAAATATAAATGAAAGTAGCTTTCATGCGTATGTATGGCTTACTGTCTCCATGAACAGTGCATTTCATTTCTTACCACTAAATGTTATGTAATATTATAAATGCATGTATATAATGGATATATATAATATATATTATATCTACATCATGAATATAATTCTGGATATAATGTATATTTTACCACATGAACAACTTGTAATTATGAAGAGTTTATTTTTTACTCAAGTACCAATGATCGACAAAACGACCGTTATTAACATAAATAATTACATAGTATTCATAATATGGTAATAAGTGATATAAAAGGAATAATGAACTTGAAAAAGGTCCTTAAGCAATTAGAAATTAACTCACGTTTATTATTCAGATCGTTAAAGAATGATCGAGTCAAGCTGAACCCGAGGTATGGGACTTCATCTCAATCTCCTCACATTGAGGCGTATTATGTTTTATACACAACTCTGTTTTATATGGTTTATAAACCCCTTTGAAGTATACGTTTATTCAAAAGGGATCCTACCTCTCTCTTTCTTTTTAAGTACTCTCTTTTATGTCATTTCTCATAAGCTCATCTTTATTTTATTTGGGGATGTTATTTTATATTCCTAATTCTGTACTTTTTATGTTCATAACATGAGAGAACCTATTTGATCTCATAAAACCTTTTTGGGATGTTTTAATCGGCGTCGTTATGCTTCCGAGTTTTCGTAAGGGATTTTTCATCTCACTTTTATTCCCATGAGATTTATGCTACATTTGCCTCTATTTCCTTTGAGTGATGTATGTACTACCCATTATTCTACTCTTTGTGTAATATAATTTCGTTTATGAGTATTTACATCAATGTTGTATAGTACTTCTTTCATGGGGTGTATGTTTTGAAAGTTACCCGAGTCGGTAAGGGAAGCTTTCACCCTCCTAATTTTAAAAGACTAGTTATTTTCTTTGTCTTTTAATTTACATATTTTTATGTTGGGATATGTTCTTTTATATCCTTATTTATGTAAATTTTATATCCAAGTGATGAGATACCATTTTCTCTCTCATCAACTAATTTTATGAATTTTATAGTGACGCCATTAGGATGTCAAATTTTACCAAGGGAACTTTTTAACCCATTTTTGATTTTTTTGGGTTCAACATGTAGATGTTGAATATGTCATCCTTTGAATATGTGTTAATGACCTTTTCTTGTTTTACACTTAATATCCACTTATATTGGGTGTATTTTTATTTTTCACACATAATTTTGAGATTGATTTATCCTTAATTTAAGGATACCTTCTTTATAAGGGATTTCATCTGATTTTATATTTATATTGAGACTTCATTGTTGTTATGCACCAATTCACTCTTATATGGTGTATATACTATTCTTTGGAATATTATATCATGAATCCATTTCTTATCATGATATTATAATGTTTTGATTAAATGTTATTCCTCAATTATTGTATTCAAGTGTCTCTAATTTTACTAAAAACCCTTTAACTAAAATATCTCTTTAAATGTTTTAATGATTTGATCTTATTAATATCCATGTTTTCAAAATGGTTTTAAGGGTTTATCTATATGGATAATAATGGTTTAAAATGATAAAATCTTCATGGTGGTAGGGGACACTTTGATTCAAAAATCTCTTTATTAAATGTTTAAATGGTTTTGTAAATGGGTTTTTGAATGGATTCATTATTTCAATATCTTAAAATGTTATATATGGTATTGCGATGTGGGAATGTTATATTTCCTTTATGTTTAAGTTATGTTCTATGATTATGTTTTGTTTCTTGGGAATTTTTTATGAAAACGGGTGGTTCCATGATAAACTAAGGGCGGGTGAGCCCGATATAGCTCCCCAATACATTGGGTAACGTGAAGGGGTTAAACGTTAAGGTTTCTACGAAGAGATTTAGGGAATATACTATAATGGGTATTCCAAACGTAACCATGAGGGTTACTCCCTACGTAAGATTGTTATGAATGCCTCAAGTTACCTTTATGTCTTATGATTTCTATGATTTATTCATGATATGATGAGGTATGTTAAAATCCGTATGTTTTACAAGTAAAGTATGATTTCAAACATGGACTAATGTTTTCATTTCAAACTTTTATATCCCTTAATGAGCTTTTTATGCTCATCCATTGTTTTTGAAATGTTTTTCACAGGTCAAGGGAAAGGTACATGATGTGATGATAGTTTTAATGAAGTTTCAAGAAAGAATCTATGTTTTATTTTAAATATGTTTCTGATGATGGGAAAAATGAGTACTATATTTTATGTAACCACTTTGTTTTAATGTAGAGTGTAATGCATGATTTATGATTTAATTCTATACAACTCTATACCTAAAAATATCATCAACATGTATTCATGAAATAACTCAAGATTAGGTAATGTTTAAGGCTGGGGCCTTATATGGAACCTCCAGAAGTCCCATATCCACTTATCTTGATAGAGAATGAAAATTGCTGTTTAAATTTCTTCGGCATCCACTTTGTCCAATGAAATGAAACTTTTCCTCTTTAAAGTATAAGGATGTTTATTTATTGTGTCCTTTGAGACAAGGGTATAAGAAAAACCTATTCATATACCTTATGGTACATATGTTTGATATGATAAATCCACATTCAATGTCAAACTCCATTTTCTACTCAAAACAGATTTTTTCTATGTTGAAAGATAAATGATTAGTGAATGAAGGTGAGAAAAATTTCATAGATTATGACGGGGTTTTCATTAAAATGTCCACATAAAATAGAATGAAGATAATTTGGATTTATTGGAAGAAATAGTGGGTAGAAGACATTAAGAAAATCATTAATGATTTTAATTCACTTAAACACCCCACCAGACGAAAGGATATATTTGATCCTACTTTAAGAGTATATTATGTTTTAAAATATCTAGATGTGGAGGAAATATATGTTAGGGTGGATGTATAAAAAGAATCCCTTATTGATGTGATAAGAGGTCCTAACATTTCATGAAGCCCTGAAGGAATCACATATGGTCAACATAGTTCTCCAAATAACAATTTGATAACATAATATCTCCTAGGGGATGATGATGATGAAATTGAAGAATCTAAAGTTGTTGAATATTATAGTGGAAGTGGAATCTTGGAAAAAGAATATATTGATTAATATGATGAAGAAAGTGAAAATAAGGAAAATAAAGAGGAGGAGGAAGAAGAGACTGGTGATACCAATGAAGAAGGGGATGAAAAATGAAGTGGTGAAGCTAATAGTGACTCAGATCATCCTATTAATGATCAAGGTCATGATTCAAAACCTAAAAATTATAATGATGTAAATTAAGTGGAAAAGGAACTAGTATTCGAATATCAAAATGCTACAGACTCAGTTTTAGTTGATAAAGATGTTATTGATGTTCAATTGCAAGATCAAGTTAGTGCTTAGAAAGAATCACCTATTAAGAGGTATTAAAAATCTGATAGAGTTAAAGATTAAACTCTTAATCCTTTTGATTTGTCTATTGTGCCTGAATAGGAATTATATCCTAGATATGTCACATTGGGCTTGGACTATCCAAACTCTGACGTTGAATATTCTTATACTAAGGGATCCCTATTTGAAGAAGTGTATCTTGCTCATAGAGTTCAAGATGGAATAGATCTAGCAATAGCTTCTACACCTTCAATTGAACATGTGTTTCCTAATAATGCAAGTTAGAATGATTTCAGTGTTATTAAAGAAGAATCATGATCATCTGTTAATGATGTCCTTCAACCTCAACCAGCAACAATGTGCCATCATAGAAAAAGTGATTCTACTATGATTTTAGAGAATGTTATCTCATTACTACAATCTTAAATGGTTTGTGATCATAATGAAATAATAATAGTGAATAAAATGTTGAGGGAGGAACTAAATTGTCTCATTCATTTAGTTAAAGTCATAGAATCTGAAAATAAAGAAATTTTTTGAAAATTTTCTAAAAATTCTTAGCGATAAATATTTTATGTATTCTCAGGACGCTACACCTCATCTTACAACACATGACTTGGAACTTTTAAGAATATTTTTTATAGTGTAATTAAATTGTGAATCAACCTCAACTACTAATACTTCTTAGGCTATTGGAATTGATATGATTATATTTGTTGTAACGGAAGAGATTAAAACCGTTATAGGTTGTTTGAACAATCGTTATTTATTAAAATCCAAAAGAACAGTAATCGTGTGCATGAAATGTTATGAAATTATATAAAAGAGTCCAAAGAAGATTTAGATTCCATCACTAAAATGGTGGATTATTACTTCTCCATGATTTATTCAAATAATTAGCTTACTTCTCAATTTAAATACTTGGATGAAGATTTAAGGATACACCCTATCACCAAATATTTCAAAGAATATGTTAGATAAATCAAGGATCATGGTTATACATTTCAAACATTCATTGAAATTAAGGTTGAATTTACAAAAGAAATGAATAAATGTGGTCAAATAATCATGAATTTTATCAAACACCTAAAGCCCTATTTTCATGTTCAGAGTACTGCCATTTTGGAACCAGAGGCCTTCCCCATTCACCCTATAACTGATAATATACCCTTATGTTAAATATATTGATATGTTGATCCTTAGATTATGTATTCTCTCACTCAAGATACTTATTACCCTCATCCTCCATCCCTTTTACCTTTAATTATGTCTCCAGTTTGGTAAATTCATCCTCAAATCTCTATTATGTATCAAGAACCAATGCCCCCTTCTAATTCCACTAAAAATCGTACCTCTAAATTTACTTAGAGAGTTCATTTCTATTCAATCAGCACCTCGACCACCATTCATCAATTCAATACCTCAACACCTTCTATATCTAGTATTTCTCTACCTTCTTTTTCTGATAAAGGAAAAGCAGGCAGGGATCCTTCCTTGGTGAAATCATGATTTTTTATATTATTCCGTGTTAGGGATATATTTTGACATTTATTATCATCCTATGTATTATATTTTTATAATATAATAAATTATCTCGTTTTATATTTTCTATGTTACTTTTCTCTTTCTATTTTTTCTCTTTTTGATAATCCCAAAATGGGGAGAAAGAGTATATAATTTAAACAGAGAAAGATAATAATTATGGTATTTAATTTTATTTGATTATGTTTATCTTATGATTTAATCTCTTATAATCTATAAAACATGTTAATTATAATAGTTAACTCTGACACTTTAATCATTATGAAAGATTCATTGTGTTTCATAAAATTCCATAATTAGTGATCTTAATAGGGGGGGATATTATTGGCCTCCCCTAGATTTTTTTCTCAAAAATCATATTTAATTATGTTTACTCATGTTCACATATAGTATTAATCTATCATGTTAGTATTTTACATAATATGACGGGTTGAAAAAATATGACAAAGGACGAGTCTCCATTAAGGTGGACTCAATATTGGACATCTCACTAAAGGTAGACAATTGGTTAAGTATGAGTTACCATTAATGTAGACTCATTGTTAATTTTTCACAAGGTAAATTATATCACTGTCAATATAGATGTTTAATTTTGAAAAAGGAAGAGGCATTTTTCATTCAACCCAAAATAAATAGTCACTTATAATTTTGGCAATGTATGAGTTACTATTGGCATGAGTTACCACTAAGTTGAACTATTGCCAGATACATGTTACTATTAAGTAAACCAACCACTAGAGAAATGTACTGGTAATTAAATCACCATTCATGATTATAGAATGTTGTATGTATGAGTCACCACTCTTGATGTATCACTAATTCTAAGACACCATTCATAGTTAACATTTAAAGACACCATTCCACATCACCATTCAGAGACACCATTGCGATTCAACATTCATAGACATATTCATTTCTTCCTTTGACATTTAAATTCAAATTTCATCCAAACGATATTAATTTTGAAATTTAATTCAACTGATTAAATTAATGATCCATTGAAGGAAACATTAAAATTGCTATTAGAATGCCTTTTGAGGTACGAATTACCATGTTTTGACTGAGATCATTCACTTTATTGGTCGTAGTTTATAAAGTAAATACCTAATCAAAAACATAGTTGAGATGATATGTCATGCGCTTGAAATATACACAAGAAATACAAGAGGTGAAAATAACATGATACTAATGTGAACTCAAGGATTTAAACATTTTTGCAACAAAAAACTAAGATAGGAGAATGACTCATCAAGAAAATAAATACCTGACTGAAAATATAAGACAATAGCTTTCATAATGCTCAATTTTTCTATATTTTTCTACAATTAAACTCAGGATCCACTTCAATATAACTTCCTGAAGTCGCAATCTACATCACCTATCACACATAGCTTGCTAACTATACTCTCTTTAATTTTATATTCTTGTGTATTGTTCTAACATTACAAGAACTGTGTGTCTATCTCTATTCTAAGAGAACACCTTGAATCCTATAAAAAACTGGAAGATACATAGATGTATTCACAATCTATATTTTACACCTTACACTACCCTAAATAACAGTAGAAGAGGTCCTTGTGTGGCATGTTTTGTTTTATACTGAAATGGAAAATGTGGAAGTGGTCTAGTTGACCTAGACAGTTGTGTAAGTTGCTTTCTACCCAGAACAGATATTTATACCAATGTTTATTTATATAAAATACTTGGCACAATGGGATAGGATTAAGTCTCAGCATAATATTGAACCCCTTGTTCATATTCAGTTGTGATCATTTAATTTATGTCTTCACTATTTTTGTTTATTTAAATAAAAAAAACACTTTACAATGATAGTTAATCTTAGATAGTGTTTATATTATAATTTTATTTAATAGATATATTTTATAATCTAAAGTAATAATTCATATTTTTTTTAACTGATAACTAATCACTCTTTGACAAATATTTTGCACAACCAAATCTTTTATAAACTATTCATTTGTATTAAAATGATTTTTTATTTGAAATTTATGTACTTTATGTAAATATTTTTTATAGAAATTTTTGTAGGAACTAAATTTACCCCTCTTGAGTAACTTACTCAGGACAATTGTCTATATGTATGATATAATTATTCTTATGGTTAATGATTTTGATTGTAAGAGATTTTATGAGGAAATAAGGAAGAATTTTGAAATGTCAATTTTGGGAGTATTAACTTTCATAAATGGTTTAATAGTTTATCAAAAAGAAAAATACATTTTATATCCTCAAGAAAAGTATTTTGGGGAATTGTCAAAAAATATTCGAAGGGCATAATCCAAAAAATATCATACTCCTATATCTATGAGAAGAATGTTGAGTAAAGATGAATCTGTAATAATTGTGAATCATAAAAGCCATCATAAGATGATAAGAAGCCTTATTTACCTTACAACCTCAAGGATTGATATTTTTTATGCTTCTACATTGTATTCAAGGAATCAAAATAATCAAAAAGAAGACATATGTTAGAAGTAACTAGATATTTGAGATATATCAAAGGAACAAATTCACATGGGTTGTTATACAATAGGAAAAGAGAGATGAATTTTTATGTTTTACTAATGTCGATTGGGGTGGAGATTATAATGATATAAAATCATCCTCAGGGTGAACATTTTTATTGGATGAATGTCGTGTGAGTTAAAATAGTACGAAACAAATTTGAGTATCTTTGTTCACTGCTAAATTAGAATATTTTATAGCTACTCCGTCTTGCACTCAAATGTTGTGGATGAAATTTTAGATGGAATACCTGAAATTGAATGTTTCTAAACCATTGAATATCCGTTGTAATAATTACAATGTAATCGGTCTTTCTAAAAATATTTCTGAACATTAAAGATTTAAACACATTGATATATGGTATCACATTTTTAAAGGTAAAGTTATTGTTGGAGATGATTGATTGGAATGAATTTCAACAAAGCATGATATTGATGATATCTTTACAAAAGCAATACTAAAAAAAGGTTTGTGGAGTTGAAGAAGCAACTTCATGGTCAACCTCCTCCCATGCCATCCCAAACCTCATTAAGATGAACCCCACTGTGATTTGGATTATGTTGACATATGAGGAGAGAAATTAAAAAATTTGTACATTGTAAAAAGTTTTTACATAGCTTTACTTTTTGAATCTAAATCTATGGTTATAATATAATGGGGGTGAGAAAAAGAAATGTTATAGATAAAGAAATTCGAGAAAGGAAAATATAAAAGTTGGAGTTTTTTTTAACATTGACACCAAATTTGAATTCCATCGGGGTAGAAAATTACTTCAAAAACATTACCAAATCCAGTACTATGGTTTCTGGACACTAAATTTTGAGAGAGGACATGTTTTGATAAAATAAAAAAAATATCTGTTGTTTAAAAAATTTGAGTTCTAAAAAAAATCTATGAGTTGGAAAGGTTGTTAAAAAAGGTTGTAAGAAAATCCAAAGGGGGATATTGAAAAAACTTTTTGTTATTTTTCTACAATGGTTTTTTATTTTTTGATAACTAAAACATTTATATAATAATTTTTAGGTTATACATGAATCAGACCCATATCTATCATAATGAAGATTAAATAGACTCAGAGTTTGTTAGAATTTTGAAAGTTGAAGAAAGTTTGAATTCAAATATAAAGGGGGAGAATAGTAATTTTTTGAAGAATTATTGTTTATAAGACTCATAGAATTGGAATAGGAATAACTATATTTATATAATAATATTCTAGTCCATCAGAATGACATTTCAGATCATTAGATCCCTTAGAATTAGAGGCAAAATTTTTTGTTTTGAAGAACTTTTTCTTCTCTATAATTGGATAAAAAAAGATGTTTATGAGTTTGAAATAAAGAAGTTGTTGAGATAGAAGTTGTTCAGTGATAAAAAAAATTGTTTCTAATGGGTTTTGAAATAATATTGAGAATTCAGGAGTTATAATAATATTATTCATTATAAAAAAATCAAATGATGCTTTTCTAGTTATAAGGTTTCCAAAAATCATGAAAACATTCATGATAAAATCTTTTGAAGAAATGGTGAAAGGGTTTGACGAATTTCCAAGTTGAAATATATAGATTCAGTTACAATGGAAATTACTTCATAATGAGAATTCAATCATAATTAGTTGGGAAGAAAACATAATTCTGAATCACCAAGTAGGATACGGAATTCAGAATCACTGAGAAGGATACAGAATTTAGATTCCCAAATAAGGATACCAAATTCAAAATCCCTAATAAGGATACCTAATATTGAATGAGCTGTGAAATAAAAAGATGTTTAATTATCTTAGAAGGATAGAGATTCATTATAAATGGATTATGAAGAAGAATAGAAATAAAAATTCAATAAGTTTTATGAAGAGTTTAAGAGGTCAAACATAGGTTATAATGTGATAGATTTTCATATTTTTTGAAATTTTTGTAAGCATGTAAAGATTTCATGTTTCCCTCTTTTGTCTTCTAAGTTCCCTATAAATACCTAGATCATTTTTTCACTAGTGATTTTTCACACATGAAAAAAAGGAGGATCACTAAAGAAATTATATAAAATTAATTTATTGAGAGAGATATAATTAGGAGGATAAGAAAGGAGAATGTTTATTTATCGGATTGAGCATTATCATATTTAGTATATTTTATTTAGTTAATTATACTGAGGTAAATTATAGAGAGCACTTAGAAAGATTTTTTTTTCATATTGAGAATGGATTCATCATATTGTGTCCATCATATTGCGTCCATCATATTGAGTCCATCATATTGAGTTAAAATATTTCAGACACATAATATTGAGATAATCATATCCAACCCCATCATATTCAGTGAATTAGTTCCAGACTCTTTGTATTGAGAGATTCTGATCTAGACTCATTGTATTGGAAAATTGTAACCTCGCCAAATAAGAATGAGGATACAGATTGAACAAATATGGAGTAGATTTAACAATGTATTTATTCTTTTCCTTTGGTCAATAGTTTTATAAGAGAAAATTGTAAAATAATGGGAGTTATTAAAAAAATTCCATTAGACAAATATATGGTGTCTAACGGGAGCTGGCACAATTTTTAATCACATCATAATAATTTTTAACTTCTATATACCAAATGGAGTTTCTATAAAAATGATGTTCGTTCTCACAATAAGGAAAAACATGTAAATCTTGTGTTTAATACATGATTTCCAATTTTTTAAGGCATGATTATTAAATAAAATATGATAAGAAAGTAAATTTTACTAGGTACTAGGGGTTATGTTTCTAAATGTTTTTATACTTATAAAATGTGGGACACTAATTCAAAACTCCTCCACAGTTGTTATTCAATCATTTGAAACTTCCAGTTTAATTTTTATCGTATGATTAAATTATTAAACACACTTATGAGAATTTATGTTATCGGAGTTAACAATGAATAATGATATTTTTGGAGATTTTTTTTGAAATACAACCTATTGGTTTGGTATATGTTTTAGTGAAAAAGTTATTTATATAATAACGCCTTTAAATATTTTGGGCATAAGTTTAAAGATAATGGTACTAATTACAGTTAATCTTATCTTGGATGTTGAGGAAATAATTGGATTAAAATTATGTAATGTGATAAGAATTATATTAAAATATATTTTTAAAAAATACAACCCACATGCTAAGTGACAACATGTCGCATCTAGTAAGGTCTTGGGGATTTATCACATAATATAAGGGTGATAAGGGATAATTTTTTATGACTAGCCTATGTGATTTCCTAGTTAGTATGAAATTTTTTAGTGGTTATGAATATAAATCATAAGTTGAATTTGGGTTGCATATTATATGATCAAATCCATTTTTGAGGTGAATAACAATGTGTCAGGAGAATATATTAGCAAGGTATTTAAATATTTATTATGTTATAATAAGAAATACTTTATTCTATTTGTGGAAAAAATTTATGTTGATATTTAGTAACCATATTTTTTATCTTTGAATTTGGTATGACATAATTTAGAAGAGGATTATGTTAAAAAATTAGGAAATGGATTATGTTGAACATTTGGTGTTATTGGATAACATTTTCAAATCATGTTGGTTTTGGTAAATATTTATTGGTCGAAGTAATGAGTTATGAACATTATCATTCATTTAAATGTGATTCAGGTATACAATAATATATTTCCTTATATAAGTGAAGATATGGAAATATGTCAAATCACATCCAAATGATGATATTTTGATAATAAAATTGAACTAAATAAAGTGATATTAATTTATCTAGTGATTTATTTGGATAGTAAA
The DNA here is from genome assembly GCA_963277665.1 of Viscum album. Classification (NCBI taxonomy): domain Eukaryota; kingdom Viridiplantae; phylum Streptophyta; class Magnoliopsida; order Santalales; family Viscaceae; genus Viscum; species Viscum album. Next base: position 923,022,186 of record OY728159.1, read on the forward strand.
AGAATCCCTCGACATTAGGTATATAACCTTGAGATAAAAATGTTGTTTTTTACTTTTATTATCATTAAATCAATGGCCTTTCAACCCCTCACATATTTATGGTTCTTAGTGGTTAAATTTATCATTAACATGATCTCTATCACTATTTATTAGTCCTTCGGTGTGAATTTTCTCTTTGATGTCTTAATTTTCACATACCACTAATTTTATACTATTTGGAAACCAAGATTTATGTTGAACTTAGAATTTACCTTTATCCCATTTTAATTGAATGTTTTATTAAACCATTCTTTATGATGTGGAATTTCAAAAAAAGTTAATTTAAAATTTAAAAACATTTACTTTCAGGTCCATGTTTAAATATAGAGGAAAACATTTAGTTAATGGGGGATAATGTAACACCCTGGGATTTTAATGTAAAAACATTATATACGATAGAGTTTGTGACATGCAACACCGTGCTAAAGAGAACCACAAAATATTGTAATTTATATGCGACCATTGTAACCTAAAAATTTAATTTGTGGTAATTAATTTTAATAACTCACTAATGAAATATATAAATTTCATACTCATTGTAAATGAATGAATTAATTCTTTTTTAATGTCCACATGATTTTTAGTATAGTAATTTTATTCTTCCGAAAGATGTTTTCTCCAAAAACGGGTTTCCCTTATTTTTATGTGTATATATTAAAATATATTACAAGAAATTAAATAAATTTTATTTATAATAATTAAATCATTTATTAAATCATCATATTAAAATAATATTAGGATGGATTCTATGATTTTTCTGCAAGGATTTTTTTTCTAGTGAATCGTAAGAAATATTGATTTATATAAAATTGAAATTTTAATTATATTAAAAGTACATATATGATTTGAATTTTATATTGAATTAAAATATGTACTATTTATAAATATATAATATAATTAATTAAATTTTAATAATCCTTATTCATAATTTTTTATAAGTAGGATTTTTCTGTTTAGAAACGCAATTTCAACAAAACTGTTTTTTGTTGTGTTTTTATTACAGAATTTTAAATTAATTTCATAAACTTCTCAGTTTTGAATTTTTAAAAATGGATTCTATATTTAGAATTATTGAGACAAAATTTAGTAAATATGACCTATTTTGGTCAATATTAATACTAGACATAACAATTTTATTACCATCGTAAAGGGTAAATCGGATAATTCAAGTTTAAAATAAAATTATAAGAACTATAAATTTACCATTAAATATGAAATTGTATTATTGGATGAATCAATTTCATATATAATCATCCAATATTCTTTTTTGTAAAATTTATATCCATTTTTATGAGATTATGACCTTTATAGTATTTTATTCCAAGAAACAAACATGTCACAATATTATTTTTGATAAGTGTAATTTATTTAATATAATGACATCAAAAGGATATGTATGGATAAAAATAATAATTTGAAATATAAATGATTTATCATAATCATTGAAATTTATTTTCAGTTTTTAGTGAAGAATTTATTAACATAAATTCTTACACAACAATGTAGACGTAATTATTAAATTAATTGAATACTCAAATAAATAATATTAAATATATTAAAAGTAACATAATTTGAGATATTAAATGACACCCATGAATTATATAGATTAAAATGACATATTTAGTTACAATAAAATGTATTTTTCTAATAGTACTTGTTTTAATGTTGTTGTTAATTCCAATGTAATGAATAATATTAGAATAGATGATAATGTTATTTTATGGGATTGATATTATATGAAATTATATATAAATATAAAAAAAATTAAAACAAACAAATAGGAAAATATAATGTCTAAAATTTCATCCCCTATTCATTTATAGTCCATTTAGAAGTTTTTTCTTACAAAATAGTCTTATTATATTTATACTTTTTGAGAAATTCCAAAAGTGACCCTCACCTTAATTATAGAATAGTGTCACTTCAATTATTTATAGAAAATTAATCCATATATATTAAATAAAACCTAAACATTTCTATTATAAAAATACTTATACGTTTCATATAGTTTATAGTCTTTTAAAAAACCAACCCTATGTCCTTTAAGAATAGATCTAAAGTAAGTTCGCCAAAGAACATATAATTTTATTTATCAACTATTTCAATTTTATTTCTTTTTATACTTCCTATTAATGTTTTGTTTCCATACAAAATTAATATTCTATAATAAATACAATGATATATTAGTATCATTATGATAACACCATAGTTTACTTTTTATTCATCCTATGAAATGTAAAAGCACCGCACGTGCTTACGTACTACTTACCATCTCCATGCAGCCATGTAAATTATTTTCATTACCACATTACTTTTATAGTTATAATTATGGAAATAGTGGATATATATGATATATATTAAATTATTTTTAGTCTTGAAAATTAATATATCATCCATTTCCCTACCCAATCATCATTTAGGTAATGACACCATCACTCATTTGGACATACGAACTACCGTCTTCATGAAGCAATGTGACTCATTTCCCATATCCACGTATCAATAATATATATATATAAATTTATTAAATAATTATATATCATAATTATTTCATTAATAAAATTTTATATAATATTAATCTATACCCCATTCACTTGAAACATAACATTTGTGACAAAATATACATTGGAAATTGAAGTAGTTAACACACGAAACAATGGTAGTAATTAAATATTATTAACGAATTGGTGGTAAGCTATCATATAATGATTATATATGATATAATGAATATGAATATGGTTTTATTATAAATTAATAACACTATTTAAACAATTATATAGAATATAAAGGTATGTTCAACCAAAGTATAGTTCAAGCAAAAGTACTTTATATTAGTTTCCCTTTATTGGGGAATATTATAATGTTATGCACCGATTTTTTTACATGATTTATATACACATCATTTGAAATTTAATATCATGATTTAGTAATAATTAATTTTATTTTATGTTTTATTTTGAACTATTTCTGCTATGTGGATTTGATAGGAAAATTAACATGTCATAAAAGTTATTATAAAATATCACATTCTTTTGTGATTGTTAACTTTATCGTAAAAAAATCTCTTTCTTATGATCAATTTCATTGGATATAAAATTACCCATAAATATATATATAATCATATAATAGATATAATTATTTCCCAAATCATATATAATTTTTACATACGTCATTTAAATTGAATTTTATTTGACCAATTGATAAAATATTGTTAAATCTATGTTCTTTACACAATTTGGATAATTTACTTCAAGAAAAAATGGTCCTATATTAAATTTATTATTCGATATATGGGGAATAATTATGAACTTTAATAATATGTGGGGAGCATTATTATTTTTTCCAATGCATCAATCATATGATGCGGTGAATTGGTAAGGTAACATTATACGTTTTTCGACATGATAATTTAATATTTAACATAAAAGGTCTTTGTTGTAGTGGTATCATGTTACTAAGATAATGAAATAAAATAATTAATAACTTACTTCATTGGGAATTTAGTTATTAATTTCCATGATATTTTCAAAATGATATTATTCATAGATTAATTTTCTTCTCAAGATATTGATTAAATGAAAACTGTTTTTAGTTATTTACATTTCATATATTGATTCTAAATTATCATTTCATGATATTAAAGTATTTATTAAATTTAATGAGTAGTCATTTATTTAGCAGTCCATATTTATTTTGTTTCATTTATTATTGATTCATGATAGATTCCATAGTGTGAAATACTTACTAATCATTTCAGATCACCCTTATTTTATTTATTTTTCCCTATGATATAAAGAAATAATTTATTAATAACTTCATGTACGTAGAAAATTTAATCTTACTGTAAAGACCCGAAAATTTCAAGGAAACTTTATTCTTAATTTTATTTGGATTTTGTACAAGAACGCAGTTTCTGACTGCGCCTGATTCTGAGGCCCGATGTGCCCGGAATCATTTTCCGAAGTTTGGCTCGGGTACGTCCAGTGAACGGATGAGCGGGTTTTTCTATCTTTTAAACCATTGCTCAGAATCGAATTCCGAGAGCACCGATGAAACTGCAGCACCGGTAATTGCTTAAGAAGACCCTTTCCGGAGTTACGTTTTCTAGGGAGGTGTTGTTTTAAGAAAAGTGAGGGATAAAATATAATTGTTACAAATGTATTTTATTCTCTTGTTATGTAGATTTAGTGTTGTGTTACAACAACTGATCCTCCCTTAAGTAGTTTAAATCTATGTAAGGGAGTTAGGGGTAGGACCCAGTTGGAGTTAACCACCCATGGGAGGATTTAAGGTGAGGTGGGGCCCACACGAACCCCACCCCTTCAAATTCCTAACTCCCTCAACTCACCCTTTAATGTTGACAACTTGGCTTGAAGTAATTAAGTAGGATTAATTCAAACTTTTGAAATTCATATTTTTCTTATATTGTGTTAATAAAATAAGACTTGAGCTTATTTTATTTTTGGTTAGAGTCTTGTCGTATTGGGAGGATTTGGGAGGCTCGAAGAACATCTTCTTCAACGACGAAGAACGTGAAGAACGAATCGGTATCCGACGAAGAACACCATCCTTCCATGAAGAACGACGACGTTCCTTCCTTCCTCTTCACCACAACATGTGAGGAGATGTCGCTTCCTCCTCAGACGCACCCCGATGTCTTCTTCAAACCCCGTTTCCGCGACTCCGCTCTTGAAACTGAGGTATGGGGTTTACGTGTTTTTCCTTACGCGATTCTCTTCTGCGATATTTGGCCCGCATGATATCAGTTAACTGGAGGAGGCCGGACCGCACAACCATGACCTCCCCCCTCCCATATTGTTTTTCTTGTTGTTGCGGATCGAATGAAATTGACGTGGTGCCGTCGCACAACGTGGGATCGAGTGGCAAGAATGCGCGACATCGTCACACCACGCATTCAAATTTCAAACTCTCGTGCGTGGGTATTTGATTGCAAGGTGTTCGTATAATTTATTTTGGATAAATTATACCCTCGTCATGTTTAAAATAATGTGTTATTATTTTTCCAATTGATAACACCTAACCTGGAGGGCGCGGGCCGAACAAACACGACCCAAAAACCATCCACACCTTATTTATCGATGTGCGGATCGACGAACGATGACGAAGCAGGCCGCTATGGCGTTTGAATCCCTTCGCAGTGAAGGTCGGGTCCCGGGAGGACTTTAGGTGAAGACGACAGGAGAAACGGACCACCGGAGCGCGTCCGGTGGTCTGCGGAAGGCGGCGGTCGCCGCCTGCTTCAATTAGCGGCGAGGGCGGGCTATGCACACCCTCGCCCGCGGCTTCCGCCCGGCCGCGCCGGCCGAGCAAGACCGAGCCGGCCGGGCCGGGCCGTGCCTGCTGGGCCAAGCCGGGCCGATCCGGGTTGGACCCGGTTCAGGATGGGTTGACCCGGTTCGGGCCGACCCAGGGGGGTCGGGCCGGGTCTGTCCGGGCCCAGATCCTCCATTTTCGGACCCCTCACGGTCTTTCGCCCATATCCTGAGCTGTAGACCTCCGATCAACGCAAAGTCAGCGGAGATGTGATCCTTGGATCGAGACGGTCGTTTCGATATATCGTACTCAATGTTTCAAAATACTTTGGGTTCGGCCGGGTTGGTTCGGATACGAAACCAACCGGGCCCTCGGAGCGGAAACGCTTATATCTTGAGCTCCGGACTTCCGATTGACGTGTCGTCAACTTTGTTGCATTTATCTAAATGAGGCGGATCTTTTGGATTACTACGCTCGAGGTTTGGATGCTGTCGGAGTGCGTTTGGGTTGTTTCGCTCATGAAACCAACCGGGCCCCTAGAACGAAAAAGCCAATAAATCACAGACTGAGCGTCCGATTGACCCGCCGTATGTCTCGTTGTTTTCTTCTTGATTAGACGTAACTTTTGGCATACTTCTCCCGAGTTTTGGTGGCTGTTGGATAGTGGGCGGGTTGTATTGTACCCGAAATCCAACCGAGCCCTTGGAACCGAAAAGCTGATATCTTTCAGACCCGACGTCCGTTTGACGAACCGTCAGCGGCGTTGATGATCACGTTGAGAAATGGTCCCTATGAGTATACCCTATGAGTTTTTGGGGTATAGTTGAGTTTCGGCCAGATTGGTTCGCACACGAAACCAACCGGGCCCCGAGGACGAAAAGGCTAGTAACTCACAGACCGAGCGTCCGATTAACGCGCCGACTGTTGCATTGAGACCCCTATGATGAGGCGGTACTTTGAGATACTTCTTTGTTGGACATTGTGATACTTGGAGTATCGACCTGTAGCTCGTGGAGCGGACCCTCCCGGAGATGAGCGTACGGAGTACAGAGACCGTGTAGCCGGCTGAAACCTAATGACTGCTTGGCCGACTCGACTTGGAGTGAGTCGACTAGCCCAGTGGACGGAGCGCCCAGTATTTGGTGACAGCCCCACGATGGAAGGAGCGCCCAGTAGTTGGCCGCAGACCCGCGGTACTCGACAGGAGGATAACCTCTGTAGGCTATTAGGGGGAGCGCCCGGTATTTGGCGACAGACCCACAACTGACGGAGCGCCCGGTAGTATGCCGCAGACCCGCGGTACTCGATAGGAGGAGTACCTCTGCAGTCTTAGGTTAGTGAGCAGTACCTCGGAGTCGTGACAGGACCATTGTACACTTCAGAGATGGATCTCTTCAGTAGTTACGTTATCATTAATGAAAATCTTGGTTTGAGCTGAGACTTTTGACCTTTGTGTTTACCTCTTGATTGAGATGGGTCACTTTATAAATTAGGTATATGTATGGGCATATACCTGGGTAGTGGTTATCCATTGATTTCATGATCTTTGTGTCTCCCTCATGATTGAGATGGGTTACTTGATAACATAGATATATGTATGGGAATATACCTAAGTAGTGGTTATCTGTTGAGATCTTCTTTGTGGATAACCATGTTGGTTTTAGTGAGACCTTGAGGGTCTCGGGGTCCCTACTGAGTATCGTCATACTCACCCCTACACGGGCTATGCCCGCACCTCATGTGTTGGTTGCAGACGACGGGCAGTGCTGACGGAGGCCGAGTGTTCGAGGACTGGACGGTACCCGGAGGTGGACTACACGACGAGTCAGTATCTTGAGGTGGACTTCACGGCGAGACGACACACGGATGAGGTTGACGAGCGAGAGCGTTGTGGAGGCTATCTGTACCTACCCTTCTGGTAGGATCCTTGGTGGACGATCCAGGAGCTGCGTCATCTGTACCTACCCTTCAGGTAGGATCCGAGGAGGACGACCCAGGAGCTTCTCCCTTTCTTCCAGCTGTTGTCTTTTCCTTTTGTACTTGTTCAGTTGTAGTTGTACTTTCATTTGGGTTTGTATTCTGGCCCATTTATATTTCATCAATTTCCTTTTTTACTTAGTGTTTTGCTTCCGATTATACTCTGTGGTGTTTTGTTTACTTTTATAAGGGCAATGTCTTCCCTGTTATCGGGATTTACGCCTTGGGTGCTAGTCTCCAGCCCCTGGCCTATGGAAGGAGGGCTTGGGGTAGTCACGGCATGGGCCCTTAGGACGGGTCGTGAAAAATTGGTATCAGAGTAGTCGGTTCTACCGCAGAACTCATAACTTTGATATTTTCTTTCTGTGAATCAATAGTGTTAAGAGTTCCGAGTGTGGTTTTCAGTTCAGGGAGTCCAGTGTTGGTGCGGGCGGCCGACGTATCCATACACCAGGACCCTGACAACTGATTTCTGACTTTGTGCACGAAAACACTGATTGCGTGTGTGTTTCTAGAAGTTTTTAAATGTTATCTGAAACCAGGTCAGCTCACCCGTTATAAGTCTTTTGATCGTGGCATGTTTGTTTCTTTCAGGATGCCTCCTCACGGACGACCAGTTAGAGCCCCGAGTGTTGTTCGTACTGACAGCCTACTGAGCGACGTGGCCTCAGTACAGGGCTCTATTCCAGTTGAGGCACCAGCGGAGGCACCAGCGGTACTACTACCCGTTGGGCCACCAATGCCACCAACCCCAGCAGCAGAGGGTGCACGTCGCTTGAGCGCACTGCACGAGTTCCAGTGCAAGAAGCCACCCAGGTTCCGGGGAGAGACGGACCCGCAGGCGGCTGAGGATTGACTGGAGGCTGTGGTGAGAGTCTTCATGCTAGTGGTGACGCCGGAAAACTTCATGGTGATCCTTGCTTCCAGCCTTCTTCAGGCAGCAGCAGGCAGATGGTGGAGCCTGATGCTCCAGATGCATGATGAGGCGACACTTCTTTGGGGAGACTTCGAGAGCCTGTTCGGGGAAGAGTTTTTACCAGCCACCCTTCGAGCGGTGCGTATACAAGATTTACTTCAGTTGCGGCAGGTAAGCATGACAGTGGCACAGTATTCAGTGAGGTTCACAGACCTCTCGTGCTACTCCACAGATATGGTACATGACCCGTTCTTCAGGGCCCGAACCTTCGAGCAGGGGCTCAGGCGAGAGATTAGAGCTTCTGTTGTTTCTCACAGCATTCGGACACATACAGGGGTGTTGGAGAGAGCCCTCTTAGTGGAGAGTTTCCTTGATGAGCAGTCTCCAACAGTAGGACCCACCACTAGACGGCTTGCGGTAGAGTCTTCTGTAGCAGGAAGTAGACAGATGACGCAGAGGTCCAAGAGGACCAGACCTACCGGTGGCCGACTGCACGACTCAAGTTCAGTTGTGCGGGGAAACCGGGGTGGAATCAGAGCTAGACGTGCCGAGAGTGGACAGTGTTACACCTGCGGAGGAATTGGTCACATGGAACGTGACTGTCCGACCTGCCATGCAGATGACCAGCAGTTAAATGAAGAACCTCCCAGTCAGAGGCAGAGGTTCGTTCAGGTCAGACTGCAACGAGAAGGCGGCCATGGAAGAGGAGCTGGTCGTGCAGCTGAAGGTGGACGACACTTCGGGGTGTTTCCACCCCCACCACCAGGAGGCCCACCCCATCCTCATGGGACAAGAGGACATGGGAGATCTCAGCTTCAGGCAGCTGAGGCCTATGGTCATGGAGCTCCAGAAGAAGATGGACAGGAGCATGACTAGCTCCTGACCTGGAGGCTATTGATCCTGTTGCTTCTAGTTTTGTTAATGTTTGTCTGTAGTTGCTTTGTGTCTTTGTACTATGAGCTGCTATAATAAAAAGACACTTATCTTTGTGATGTTTGCTTTCATGTCCTTTCGTTAGGTTGATACTGAGTGGTCCTGGTTAAAACTGTTGACTTGACCCTCACTTTCGAGATTTCTACTGGGGGAGACCTAGTGACCTCAGACTGATGCCGACAGTGTGACACGACCCTTGGAGGCGAGAGTGACAGTTGGATCTCTTGGTAGTTACGTCGAGCCCTTACGACGTCATCCATGACATGAATGCATCATTCATGTCAGGATTGACTGTATTAGGCAATGATTGTGGTTCATCCAGGGGATGATACCAAATTTCTCTTATCCGAAAAGAAGAAATCATAGTAGCTCTTGTGAGACTAGAGAAGGTCCAGGTCAACCAAGAGCGGATGAGGACAGCACAGGGCTGACAGAATCCTTATGCTGACAGGACTTGGAGGCCTCTAGAGTTCGAGGATGATGATCATGTCCTTATACGGGTCTCATCTCGACAAGGATAAAGAAGATGTGGCCATGGCAGCAAGTTATCTCCGAGGATCAACAGACCATTCTAGGTCCTCAGCTGGGTAGGCGGGGTGGTTTATCGCTTGACCCATTCACCGCAGTTGCACCAGGTGCACGACGACTTCCACGTATCTCAACTGAGGAGATACGTGATCGACCCTTCGCATATCATCGACCATGAGGAGCTGGACGATGGTGATGGGGTGTCTTTCACGGAGGTTCCAGTGGGGATCGAGGATCGACTGGAGCGGATCCTACGAGGACGATCGATTCCTCAGGTGCACATTCTCTGGCAGTACGGGAACCTCTAGGTGAGCACATGGGAGCGGAAGGCTCAGGTGCGTGCTCAATACCGCTTTTGTAACCCTAGTTTTTGTTGAAGCTTTATGGGGACGTAAAGCCCTGAGGTTGGAGTAATTTAAAGACCCGGAAATTTCAAGGGAATTTTTTTCTTAATTTTCTTTGGAATTTTACAAGAACGTAGTTTCTGACGGCGCTTGATTCCGACGCCCGGTGTGACCGAAATCATTTTCCGAAGTTTGGCTCGGGTACGTTCAGTGAACGGACAAGTGGGTTTTTCCAACTTTTGAACCGTTGCTTGGAATAGAATTCTAAGAGCACCGATGAAACCGCAGCGCCGATAATTTCTTAAGAAGACCCTTTCTGGAGTTGCGTTTTCTTGGGAGGTGTTGTTTTAAGAAAAGTGATGGATAAAATATAATTGTTACAAATGTATTTTATTCTCTTATTAAGTAGATTGAGTGTTGTGTTACAACACTTGATCCTCTCTTAAGTAGTTTAAATCTATGTATGGGAGTTAGGGGTAGTACCCACTTGGAGTTAACCACCCATGGGAGGATTTAAGGTGAGGTGGGGCCCACACGAACCCCACCCCTTCAAATTCCTAACTCCCTCAACTCTCCCTTTAATGTTGACAACTTGGCTTGAATTAATTAACTAGGATTAATTCAATCTTTTGAAATTCATCTTTTTCTTATATTGTGTTAATAAAATAAGACTTGGGATTATTTTATTTTTGGTTAGTGTCTTGTCATATTGGGAGGATTTGGGAGGCTTGAAGAACATCTTCTTCAACGACGAAGAACATGAAGAATGAATCGGTCTCCGATGAAGAACGCCATCCTTCAACGAAGAATGAAGACATGCCTTCCTTCCTCTTCACCGAAACATGTGAGGAGACGCCTCTTCCTCCTCAGACGCACCCCGATGTCCTCTTCAAACCCCCTTTCCGCGACTCCGCTCTTCAAATCGAGGTAGGGGGTTTACGTGTTTTTCCTTATGTGATTCTCTTCCGTGATATTTGGACCGCATGACATCAGTTAACGGGAGGAGTTCAGACCACACAACCACGGCCGCCCCCCTCCCATATTGTTTTTATTGTTGTTGCGGATCGAATGAAATTGACGTGGTGTCGTCGCACGACGCGGGATTGAGTGGCAAGAATGTGCGACGTCGTCACACCACGCATTAAAATTTCAAACTCTCGTGCGTGGGTATTTGATTGCAAGGTGTTCGTATAATTTATTTTGGATAAATTATACCCTTTTCATGTTTAAAATCATGTGTTAGTATTTTTCCAATTGATAAAACCTAACGTGGAGGGCGCGGGCCGAACAAACACGGCCCGAAAACCCTCCATAGCTTGTTTATCGATGTGCGGATCGATGGACGACGTCAAAGCATGCCTCTATGGCGTTTGAATCCCTTCACAGTGAAGGTCGGGTCCCGGGAGGACCGTAGGCGAAGATGGCAGGAGAAATGGACCACCGGAGCGCGTCTGGTGGTCTACAGAAGGCGGCGGCGGCGGTCGCCGCCGTCTTCAATTGGCGGCGAGGGCGTTCCGCGCACACCCTTTCCCGCGGCTTCCCCCCGGCCGCGCCGGCCGACCCGCGGCTGGCCGGTCGAGCCGGACCGAGCCGGCCGGGCCGGTTCGTGCCTGCCGGGCCGAGCCGGGTCGGACCCGGTTCGGGCCGACCCAGGGGGGTCAGGCTGGGTCGGTCCGGGCCCATACCCCCCCGTTTTCGGACCCCTCACGGTCTTTCACCCATATCTTGAGCTGTATACCTCCGATCGATGCACCGTCAGCAGGGATGTGATCCTTGGATCGTGACGGTCGTTTTGATATATCGCACTCAAGGTTTCGGAATACTTTTGGTTCAGCCGGGTTGGTTCGGATAAGAAACCAACTGGGCCCTCGGAGCGGAAACGCTTATATCTTGAGCTTCGGACGTCCGATTGACGTGCCGTCAACTTTGTTGGATTCCTATAAGTGAGACGGATCTCTTGGATTACTACGCTCGAGGTATGGATGCCGTCGAAGTGCGGTCAGGTTGGTTCGCTCACGAAACCAACCGGTCCCCTGAAACGAAAAAGCCAATAACTCACAGACCGGGCGTCCGATTGACGCGCCGTCTGTCTCGTTGTTTTCCTCTTGATGAGACGGAACTTTTGGAATACATCGCCCGAGTTTTGGTGGCTTTTGGATAGTGGTCGGGTTAGATTGTACCCAAAATCCAACCGGGACCTTGGAACGGAAAAGCTGATATCTTTCAGAACAGACGTCTGTTTGACGAACCGTCAGTGGCGTTGGTGATCACGTTGAGAAACGGTCCCTAGGAGTATACCCTATGAGTGTTCGGGGTATAGTTGAGTTACAGACGGATTGGTTCACACACAAAACAAACCGGGCCCCGAGGACGAAAAGGCTAGTAACTCATAGACCGGGCGTCCGATTGACGCGCCGACTGTTGCGTTGAGACCCCTATGATGAGGCGGTCCTTTGAGATACTTCTTTGTTGGAATTTGTGATACTTGGAGTATCGACCTGTAGCTCGTGGATCAGACCCTCCCAGAGATGAGCGTACGGAGTACGGAGACCGTGTAGCCGGCTGAAACCTAACGACTGCTTGGCCGACTCGACTTGGAGTGAGTCGACTAGCCCAGTGGATGGAGCGCCCGGTATTTGGCGACAGAAACACGGCGGACAGAGCGCCCAGTAGTTGGACGCAAACCCGCGGTACTCGACATGAGGAGTACCTCTGTAGGCTATTAGGGGGAGCGCCCGGTATTTGGCGACAGACCCACAGCTGACGGAGCGCCCGGTAGTAGGCCGCAGACCCGCGGTACTCGACATGAGGAGTACCTCAGCAGTCTTAGGTTAGTGAGCAGTACCTCAGAGACGTGACAGGACCACTGTACACTTCAGAGACGGAGCTCTTCACCAGTTACGTTTTCGTTAATGAAAATCCTGGTTTGAGCTGAGACTTTTGACCTTTGTTTTTACCTCTTGATTGAGATGGGTCACTTGATAACTTAGGTATATGTATGGGCATATACATGGGTAGTGTTTATCCGTTGATTTCATGATCTTTGTGCTTCCCTCATGATTGAGATGGGTTACTTGATAAATTAGATATATGTATGGGAATATACCTATGTAGAGGTTATCTTTTGAGATCTTCTTTGTGGATAACCATGTCGGTTTATTGAGACCTAGAGGGTCTTGGGGTCCCTACTGAGTATCGTTATACTCACCCCTGCATAGGATATGCCCGCACCTCGTAGTGTTGGTTGCAGAAGACGGGCAGTGCTGACGGAGGCCGAGTGTTCGAGGACTGGATGGTACCCAGAGGTGGACTACACGATGAGTCAGTATCTGGAGGTGGACTTCACGGCGAGACGGCACACGGAGGAGGTTGAAGGGCGAGAGAGTTGTGGAGGCTATCTGTACCTACCCTTCAGGTAGGATCCGTGGTGGACGATCTAGGAGCTGCGTCATCTGTACCTACCCTTCAGGTAGGATCCGAGGAGGACGACCCAGGAGCTGCTTCCTTTCTTCCAGCTATTGTCTTTTACTTTTGTACTTGTTCAGTTGTAGTTGTACTTTCATTTGGGTTTGTATTCTGGCCCATTTACGTTTCAGCACTTTCCTTTGTACTTAGTGTTTTTCTTCCGCTTGTACTCTATGGTGTTTTGTTAACTTTTATAAAGGCAATATCTTCCCTGTTATTGGGATTTACACCTTTTGTGCTAGTCACTAGCCCCTGTCCAATGGAAGGGGGGCATGGGGTAGTCACGGCACGAGCCCTGAGGACGGGTCATGACAAATTGGAATCAGAGGAGTCGGTTCTACCATAGAACTTATAACTTTGATATTTTCTTTCTGTGAAGTAATAGTGTTAAGAGTACCAAGTGTGGTTTTCAGTTCAGGGAGTCCAGTGTTGGTGCGGGCGGCCGATGTATCCATACACCAGGACCCTGGCAACTGAGTTCCGACTTTGTGCACGAAAACACTGATTGCATGTGTGTTTCCAGAAGTTTTTAAATGTCAGTTGAAACCAGGTCATCTCACCAGGTATAAGTCTTTTGATCGTGTCATGTTTGTTTCTTTCAGGATGCCTCCTCACAGACGACTAGCTAGAGCCCCGAAAGTTGCTCATACTGACAGTCCGCTGAGCGACGTGGCCTCAGTACATGGCTCTATTCCAGTAGAGGCACCAGCGGTACTACTACCCGTTGGGCCACCAATTCCACCAGCCCCAGTAGCAGAGGGTTCACGTCACTTGAGCGCACTGCACGAGTTCCAGCGCTAGAGGACACCCAGGTTCCGTGGAGAGACGGACCCGCAGGCGGCTGAGGATTGGCTGGAGGATGTGGTGAGAGTCTTCAGGCTAGTGGGGACGTCTGCAGACTTCATTGTGATCCCTGTTTCCACCCTCCTTTAGGTAGCAGCAGGTAGATGGTGGATCCTGATGCTCCAGATGCATGATGAGGCGACACTTCTTTGGGCAGACTTCGAGAGCCTGTTCCGGGCAGAGTTTGTACCAGCCACCCTTCGAGCAGTGCGTATACAGGAGCTACATCAGCTGCGGCAGGGCAGCATGACAGTGGCACAGTATTCAGTGAGGTTCACAGACCTCTCGCGCTACTCCACAGATATGGTACGGGACCCATTCTTCACGGCCCAAACCTTCGAGCAGGGGCCCAGGAGAGAGATTAGAGCTTCTGTTGTTTCTCACAGCATTCTGACGCAGACAGGGTTGTTGGAGAGATCCCTCTTAGTGGAGAGTTTCCTTGCTGAGAAGTCTCCTACAGCAGGACCCACCACTAGCCAGCTTGCGGCAGAGTCTTCTGTAGCAGGCAGTAGACAGATGACACAGAGGTCCAAGAGGACCAGACCTACCGGTGGCCGCATGCATGACTCAGGTTTAGTTGTGCGGGGAAACCGGGGTGGAGTCAGAGCCAGACGTTCCGAGAGTGGACAATGTTACTTTTGCTGTTGAATTGGTCACATGGAACGTGACTGTCCGACCCGCCATGCAGATGACCAGCAGTTAAATGAAGAACCTCCCAGTTAGAGGCAGAGGTTTGATCAGGGCAGACTGCAAGGAGCAGGCGGCCATGGAAGAGGAGCTGGTCGTGCAGCTGGAGGTGGACGACGCTTCGGGGTGTTTCCACCCCCACCACCAGGAGGCCCACCCTGACCGCAGGGGACATGAGGACATGGGAGAGCTCAGCTTCAGGCATCTGAGGCCTATGGTCATGGAGCTCCGAAAGCAGATGGACAGGAGAGGGACTAGCTCCCGACCTGGAGGCTATTGATCCTGTTGCTTCTAGTTTTGTTAATGTTTGTCTGTAGTTTCTTTGTGTCTTTGTACTATGAGATGCTATAATAAAAAGACACTTATCTTTGTGATGTTTTCTTTCCTGTCCTTTTGTTTGGTTGATACTGAGTGGTCCCGGTTAAAACTGTTGACTTGAACCTCACTTTCGAGATTTCTACTATGGGAGACCTAGTGACCTCACACTGATGCCGATAGTGTGACTCGACCCTTGGAGGCGAGAGTGACAGTTGGATCTCTTGGTAGTTACGTCGAGGCCTTACGATGTCATCCACGACATGAATGCATCATTCATGTCAGGATTGACTGTATTAGGAAATGATTGTGGTTCATCCAGGGGATGATACCGGATTTTCCTTATCAGAAAAGAAGAAATCATAGCAGCTCTTGTGAGACTAGAGAAGGTCCAGGTCATCCAAGAGCGGATGAGGACAGCACAGGGCTGACAGAAGGCTTATACTGACAGGACTTGGAGGCCTCTAGAGTTCGAGGATGACGATCATGTCCTTATATGGGTCTCACCTCGACAAGGATAACGGAGATGTGGCCAAGGCAGCAAGTTATCTCCGAGGATCAATGAACCATTCTAGGTCCTCAGCTGGGTAGGAGGGGTGGTTTATCGCTTGACCAATTCACCGCAGTTGCACCAGGTGCACGACGACTTCCATGTATCTCAACTGAGGAGATACGTGATCGACCCTTCGCATATCATCGACCGTGAGGAGCTGGACGATGGTGATGGGGTGTCTTTCACGGAGGTTCCAGTGGGGATCGAGGATCAACAGGAGCAGATCCTAAGAGGACGATCGATTCCTCGAGTGCACATTTTCTAGCAGTACGGGAACCTCCAGGTGAGCACATGGGAGCAGAAGGCTCAGGTGTGTGCTCAATACCGCTTTTGTAACCGTAGTTTGGGTTGAAGCTTTACGGGGACGTAAAACCCTGAGGTGGGAGTAATGTAAAGATTCAGAAATTTCAAGGAAATTTTTTTCTTAATTTTATTTGGAAGTTTAAAAGAACGCAGTTTCTGATGGCACCTGATTCCGAGGCCCGGTGTGCCCGGAATTATTTTCCGAAGTTTGGCTCGGGTAAGTTCAGTGAACGGACGAGCGGGTTTTTCCAACTTTTGAACCGTTCCTCAGAATCGAATTCCGAGAGCACCAATGAAACCGCAGTGATGGTAATTTCTTAAGAAGACACTTTATGGAGTTGCGTTTTCTAGGGAGGTGTTGTTTTAAGAAAAATGATGGATAAAATATAATTATTACAAATGTATTTTATTCTCTTGTTAAGTAGATTGAGTGTTTTGTTACAACACTTGATACTCTCTTAAGTAGTTTAAATCTATGTAAGGGAGTTAGGGGTAGGACCCACTTGGAGTTAACCACCCATGGGAGGATTTAAGGTGAGGTGGGGCCCACACGAACCCCACCCATTCAAATTCCTAACTCCCTCATCTCACCCTTTAATGTTGACAACTTGGCATGAATTAATTAAGTAGGATTAATTCAATCTTTTGATATTCAAATTTTTCTTATCTTGTGTTAATAAAATAAGACTTGGAATTATTTTATTTTTGGTTAGAGTCTTGTCGTATTGGGGTGATTTGGGAGGCTTGAAGAACATCTTCTTCAATGACGAAGAATGTGAAGAATGAATCGGTCTCCGACGAAGAACACCATCCTTCCACGAATAACGACGACGTGCCTTCCTTCCACTTCACCGAAACACGTGAGGAGACGCCTCTTCCTCCTCAGACGCACCCCGACGTCGTCTTCAAACCCTCTTTCCGTGACTCCGCTCTTGAAACCGAGGTAGGGGGTTTACGTGTTTTTCCTTACGTGACTCTCTTCCGCGATATTTGGACCGCATGATATTAGTTAATGGGAGGAGGCCGGACCGCACAAACACGGCCTCCCCCTCCCATATTGTTTTTCTTTTTGTTGCGGATTGATTGAAATTGATGTGGTGCCGTTGTACAACGCGGGATCGAGCGGCAAAAATGCGCGACGTCGTCACACCGCGCATTCAAATTTCAAATTGTCGTGCGTGGGTATTTGATTTCAAGGTGTTCTTATAATTTATTTTGGATAAATTATACCCTTGTCATGTTTAAAATCATGTGTTATTATTTTTCCAATTTATAACACCTATCGCGGAGGGCGCGAGCCGAACAAACATGGCCCAACAACCCTCCGCATCTTGTTTATCGATGTGCGGATCGACGGACGACGACGAAGCAGGCCGCTATGGCATTTGAATCCCTTCGCAGTGAAGGTCGGGTCCCGGGAGGACCGTAGGTGAAGACGACAGGAGAAACGGATCACCAGAGCGTGTCGAGTGATCCGCGGAAGGCGGCGGCGGCACTCCGCCGGAAGACCGGTGGCGGCGGTCGCCGCCGGCTTCAATTAGCGGCGAGGGCGGGCCGCGCACACCCCCGCCCGCGGCTTCCGCTCGGCCGCGCAGGCCGAGCCGCGGCCGGCCGGTCGAGCCAGACCGAGCCGGCCGGGCCGGGCCGTGCGGGTCAGGCCGAGCCGGGTCGGACCCAGTCCGGGACGGGTCAACCCGGTTCAGGCCGACCCAGGGGGGGTCGGGCCGGGTCGGTCCGGGCCCAGACCCCCCGTTTTCGGACCCCTCACGGTCTTTCGCCCATATCTTGAGCTGTAGACCACCGATCGGTGCACCGTTAGCGGCGATGCGATCCTTGGATATAGACAGTCGTTTCGGTATATCTCACTCAATGTTTCGGAATACTTGGATTCAGCCGGGTTGGTTCGGATACGAAACCAACCGGGCCCTTAGAGCTGAAACGCTTATATCTTGAGCTCCCGACGTCTGATTGACGTGCCGTCAACTTTGTTGGATTCCTCTAAGTGAAATGGATCTTTTGGATTACTCCGCTCGAGGTTTCTATGCCATCAGAGTGTGGTCGGGTTGGTTTTCTCACGAAACCAATTGGGCCCCTGGAACGAAAAAGCCAATAACTCACAGACCATGCGTCCGATTGACCCGCCGTCTGTCTCGTTATTTTCCTCATGATGAGACGGAACTTTTGGCATACTTCCCCCCGAGTTTTGGTTGTAGTTGGATAGTGGCCATGTTGGATTATACCAGAAATCCAACCGGGCCCTTGGAACGGAAAAGCCGATATCTTTCAGACCAGACGTCCGTTTGACGAACCGTCAGCAGAGTTGGTGATCACGTTGAGACAAGGTCCCTATGAGTATACCCTATGAGTGTTCGAGGTATAGTTGAGTTATGGCCGGATTGGTTCGCACACGAAACCAACCGGGCCCCGGGGATGAAAAGTCTAGTAACCCACAGACCGGGCGTCCGATTGACGCGCCGATTGTTGCATTGAGACCCCTATGATGAGGCGGTACTTTGAGATACTTCTTCGTGGGACATTGTGATACTTGGAGTATCGACCTATAGCTCGTGGATCAGACCCTCCCGGGGATGAGCGTACGGAGTACGGAGACCGTGTAGCTGGCTAAAACCTGACGACTGCTTGACCGACTCGACTTGGAGTGAGTCAACTAGCCTAGTGGACAGAGCACCCGGTATTTGGCGACAGACCCACGGCGGACGTAGCGCTTGGTAGTTGGCCGCAGACCCACGGTACTCGACAGGAGGAGTACCTCTGTAGGCTATTAGGGGGAGCACCCAGTATTTAGCGACAGACCCACAGCGGACAGAGCGCCCAGTAGTAGGCCGCAGACCTGCGGTACTCGAAAGGAGTACCTCAGCAGTCTTTGGTTAGTGAGCAGTACCTCGGAGTTGTGACATGACCACTGTACACTTCAGAGACAGATCTCTTCAGCAGTTACGTTTTTGTTAATGAAAATCCTGGTTTGAGCTGAGACTTTTGACCTTTGTGTTTACTTCTTGATTCAGATGGGTCACTTGATAACTTAGGAATATGTATGGGAATATAGCTGGGTAGTGGTTATCCGTTGATTTCATGATCTTTGTGTTTCCCTCATGATTGAGATGGGTTACTTGATAACATAGATATATGTATGGGCATATACCTAAGTAGAGGTTATCTGTTTAGATCTTCATTGTGGATAACCATGTTGGTTTTAGTGAGACCTTGAGGGTCTCAGGGTCCCTACTGAGTATCGTTATACTCACCCCTGCACGGGCTATGCCCGCACCTCATTGTGTTGGTTGCAGACGATGGGTAGTGCTGACGGAGACCGAGTGTTCGAGGACTGGACGGTACCCGGAGGTGGACTACACGACGAGTCAGTATCTGGAGGTGGACTTCACGGCGAGACGACACACGGAGGAGGTTGACAGGAGAGAGCGTTGTGGAGGCTATCTGTACCTACCCTTCAGGTAGGATCCGTGGTGGACGATCCAGGAGTTGCGTCATCTGTACCTACCCTTCAGGTAGGATCCGAGGAGGACGACCCAGGAGTTGCTTCCTTTCTTCCAGCTATTTTCTTTTCCTGTTTTACATGTTCAGTTGTAGTTGTACTTTCATTTGGGTTTGTATTCTGGCCCATTTACTTTTCAGCACTTTCCTTTGTACTTAGTGTTTTGCTTCCGCTTGTACTCTGTGGTGTTTTGTTTACTTTTATAAAGGCAATGCCTTCCCTGTTATCGGGATTTACACCTTTGTTGCTAGTCGCCAGCCCCTGGACTATGGAAGGCAGGCTTGGGGTAGTCACGACACGGGCCCCGAGGACGGGTCATGACACTTACTATGTTGTATCTTGTGTATTAGTTTATAATGTATGAATTAAATATTAATCTAGTTTACCAAGACTACTAAACTATTTGGTCCTCCAGGATGTGATTCCTTATAACTTATTCCAATGTAATAATGTGACAACTGACTATGGGCTATAGAGGGTGAGGCCTTTACATGATATATCCTATATTTATCATTTTATCCTAGATCCTACATAGGGTTACTGAGGTTCCATACTCCATGGACTTACCAATGTATTTGGATTCGAAGCACAATTTCTTCCACGTGTCAAAATTGAAAATATATATAAACAATCCATCACATGTAATTGATCAGAGAGAAAATGACATTAAATATAATACCACCTTGACTGAGTAATTAGTGGAATTTTATGATTTTTCAACGAATACCTTTAATGGATACGTTATTTCCCTCATAAACATTCTTTTTAGTGATAGAATCATTAAGAGAGATCATGGGAGCATGTGAAATAGATGTGAGCTCATTAACCTCGCCTATTTATGTTGGTCGTTCCTTTTTTTCAAAAAACCATGGATGTGGGGTGGGGTTAATGACTTAGGTTTTTTGGATTAGAATCAGAGAATATTATTGTATGTTTTCATTAATTTACATGTATTATTGGAATGGATATAGGTTGTCATTGGAATCTTGATATTGAGTAAAAAATAGTACAAATTTTTATTGAGTCCACACATTCACTTTTTGAATTAATGATGTGCCCCTTGAATAGAGCCACGGATGGGGAAACATGGTTGGATTTGTATTTGGAACATGGATTTCAGTCTTCTAATGGCTAAATATTCATTCTCTTATTTTTCAAAAATGGTGTTCTATCTTGGGTGAATTAAAAATTATTAAATAAATAATTTATTTACATTATATTAAGTATATTTCACTTATAATGATCTATACAAACCCTTATTAGTTTTTTATTTAGGGTTATCCAAATAAACCTTGGATAGAGATCCACATGGTAGAATGAATTATAGGATTAAAATTGGGTCAAAGATCGGTGAAAAATTCATCAATATTCATCAATGGCATTGTCATATTTAGATCGTCCTTAATAAACAATTTTATTCTTAGGTAGAATTTATTTATTTGGGATAATACCATTTTTTAATGTTACAAAATGGATCAATATATAATATTTTGAATCCTTATTCTGATATCGGATGGACCAATAAAAATTTTATTTCTCTAAAAATTATAAATTATGATTGTTTGTTGTTAGTATTGTTATTAACCGATTTATTTTTATATTTTCACCCCAAGATCATTGAATGAATCATTATTAACAATAATAAATTATGTACTCTTGTGGTTTCTTGCATTTATCATATTGTTCATCTTGAGTTCATATCTAGACATTGATTTCTGGTCGATTTTTTAACAAACCTGTTCATCTTATTTTTTTGTGTAATTAAAATCTGTTCTCTAGATAAATGTTTTTCATTCAATTTAGATGATTATAACAGGATGGTTGATTCTAAGAGATTTAAAAATAATAAGGTGGGATGGTATCTATCAATATCTCGACAGATAGGACATGCAATAATGAAAATGTGTTGGGGACATTGCTTCCAGTGATTATTGACTGGAATCTGATATCTAGTGAATGGAATACCATAGAGGAAATCGTCATTATGTTGAAAATAATACTCAATGAATAAGGGGTTGGATACAATTCTCACGGTGAAAAATAAGAAATAATATAGAGTCTTTATTAAAGGATACTAATTTTTGAGAATTGTTATTTACGGATTTTTAGTCAATGAAAAAATTTATTAAACATAAACAAAAGATTATTTCAATTCTCTATGGTAGTTTAAATATTATATGTGTTCAAAAAAATACTTATAATATTTTTTAATTATTTTATAGATAATTCAAAAAATAATAACATGAGTATTTGAAGTTTTAATGTATCACTTCATCCAAATATGATGATGCACATTGGAACATTGTAGATTAGTACCAATACTTGTCTAATAAATAATTATAAGTTAATAGAATTATTTTAAACCAAGATGAGTTATAAAGTGATTAAATAGAGAAGTAATGTAAGTAGATCATGAAATATTTGTTATTAGACATTGATATAGTTGGTATTCTAACTTCATCATAGAAATAAACATCAGAAATATTCTCATCCATTTGGAGATGGCATGTGACCACCATTTTTCTATTTTCAAATAATGTTATTATAATAACTTATTTTTGTATTGAAAAAATTGTAAGTTTAAATTTATTGACAATATTTATCACTAAATAGTCTATAAATGGTTTAATAAACTTAGTATGGTAACCATGCAGTGTAAAAACTTCAAGATAGAGAGTGATCTAAAATATTTTGTTGTTTAAAAACATAGAATTATAATTATAAATTCCTCATAGATAACACAAAACCTGATTTTAAATCTCATAATTTCTCAAGGATAATTAATATTATTCTATTTATTAGCATAAATAAATTGATTGAAATTTTAAATTGTTTAAATATATGGAATATGTATCAAATATTTAGATTATGCTTTTGTAAACTATAATTGTATCTCATGTGTAAGATGTTTTTATTGATTATTATTAATTATTATAAATATAAATTATTTTTAATTAAAACTAAATGAAAAGGGATTTTATTTGTTATTTTTGAAAGACTATGGAATTCACTAAATGTGATCAGAAAATTTTATAAATAAGAGGCATTAAAATTATAAATTTTAAAATTTATATGTTATTATTATTATTAAGAGGATAAAAAATTTGAGAGATTTACATTATGGTGATTCAATGGTTATTAATGTCTTAGAAATTGAAAATATTTAATTGATCTACATAGAGACTAGGTATGATAGAGGATTAAAAAATTATTAGAAACCAATTAGAATGGGATTTTCATTTACATGGGATTTCAACAAAGGTTTCATTAAATATGTAGGAAATTCTTTTAAATAAATGATGAGTCAAACATCTATATTTCTAAATATTGAAGGCAATCCATTATTATGGTCTCAAATACACTCAATAAAGTATTTTCTATTGAATATAAAGTATATAAAGCTAAGGATACTATAGATTTGGGTATATGATAACTAGAGGATCATTACCATATGAAATGGATATTTTCATCTTGTTTTTAAATCTATAAATGATCTACATTTTATGCAGAGGTAGGTTTTTTATAATTTTAACAAAATGGTATATTTAATCTTATTCCTAAACATTAACTTTAATAAACACACTAAGATTCATGCCAATTCCCAAATATGTGTGAGGATTCATAGACTTAGTTATGGATTCTGGAACCTAATAATTATAAATGATATTGCATCATGTATTTGTGAACCTCTAAAGATGATTGATAATACAATTAAATCAAAAATAGTATACTATTCTACCGTTCTTATGAATGAGTTCAATGAATTTCTTTTAAAATTTATAATGTTAGCTGAACATGATTTTACCATCATTAAGAATGTATGAAACTTGAGACTTAATCAGGGGTGTCCACTAAGAATGAACATTGTAAGGGGGATAAAAACAAAATAAAATGGATAATTTCACTGGGATAATAAAACATTTAAATTTGAAGATCAATATAATTTAATATTATAGAGGAGTAATGAGAATTTTATGGTTAAAAAGGATATGATGGAATATTACACCATGATAACATAACTTCTTCTAGAGTGGTATCAATCAGGGGGTGGGGGTTATCAGTTATGACTTGGAATACCTAGATAGAATATATAATTTAAAATGAAATACATGGAATGATTTAGGGGATGGGTAAACTATCCTTACAATACAGAATGGTCAGCCATCATCTAAACCCCTTGATTAGGGTGAAAAAATCATAAAATGTTCATACCTCTTTATAAACATGTTGATAATCAAGTAATGGTTGGCCTAGTGACTAACATGAATCCTATAGAACAAAATAAATAGGTATCTAATGTTTTTTTGGAGTTGGCTTCACTAAAACCTATTAATTAATTATATGAAAATGATACATATGAGGTGTTATGAAAATAATTTCAAGTAACTCAAAGAAATTATCTATCATCTACATAAATAGCTAAAATGAGTATGCCTAAGGGTTATATTTATAATAAAAGGTCACACTATGAATGAAGGAAGTAAATATCTATAAACATGAAAAAACAAATGTCCTCTTTAAGAATTTTCAAGGTTTGACCAATATAGGCATTTCCATTATAATAAAAATTCTTATTTCTAATCATCATCCACTAATGAATGAGATTAATAAACCTACGGAAAAAATTATCCTTTTGAAAATATTTACCTTTATGGTTCTGGGATATAACATTATGGGGACTAATTGACACACTACTTCTATGGATGCTCAATTCGTGCTTACATATACTAATGTGATTAAATTTTTTATTCAAATAAATTTGAATATATTTACTTATAACAATATTTTTGATGTTACACCTTAAACATATCTCTAATTTTTATTTCAAATAATTTTTAAGGTATAAGGTTTCTTTGGTTATAAATTAGGAATCACAAAATAAGAGTCCATGATTATTGGTTTCATACTTTTGGTTTCAAGATGTTCATGTTCATGCATGAATAGGCTGGTGAGGTGGAATTATTTATATCTAGTATATAATATTGGGATTTCATAAACAACAATGGCTTAATGGAAGTTACTTTTACGGGTGAAAAACTACTATGGTAATGAATATGGAACAAATATGAGCACAAAACTAATACCATATATCAAGGTATATAATAAGTAAATTCATCCCATAATTGACATTTCCATCAAACTATTCATAATATAGTAGTCTTGGGATAATCACCCATATTCCATGTTCTTCGTGGGATTACCAACCTTATACCATTGGGCATAAGATAACTACTTATGTACCCTTGATCTTAGGTTGATCACCTATGTATATTTTTTCTTGGGTTAACCATTCCAAACCCATTTGAGACAATAAGGTATAAAAATTTAACCAATTAATTGGATAGATATAACATACTCAAGTATCAAATAATGATGTACAATACATTTGTTTACCAAAAGATTATGAAAACATTTATAATTATATCATGAAATAATTAACCAATGAAAAAGAATCAAGTATCATGTAAATATTAACATAAGATAATCATAATACTTATAATGAAATAATATAGGTAGTATAATTATTTAACATATCTATAGAATCATTATAAACTTTAATGGATTCAAACATATTTGAAAAACTCATTTATAAGAGAGTTAGGAAATTACATTGAAAATAAAGAAGAAATATCATTATAATTTGATAAATTTTATTTAAAAATATATATTGGAAGAAAATGGGAATACATAATTTATTTTTAAATAATTAATACATTTTGATGAATATTATTTATGAAAATGGATATTAAAGTTTGGATATTTGTTAATGTGAAAAAAATTCTTTTCACACATTTGTTATGTGATTCAAATTTAATGGAAAACCCATATTGATAAAGTTAAATGAATATAAATTTTTGTAAATATAATAAAGAAAATTTAAAAAGAACTTATGTAATCATAGTATTATAGATAAATACCTCTATAAAAAAATATAAATAATATGGACATAGTGGAGAAACCTTCCCTACCAAAATTAGTAAAAAGGCCCATTTTTATTACAAGAATAATATCCAAAAACTAAGAAACAAAATACTAATAAAATGGTTATAATACATGTAAATCCCATGAATAAATAGATTATATGAGAATATATGGGTTTTATGTCTAGATAGAAAATTATTCATTTATAATCATGAATTGAAAATGATATTTGAATAGAAAATCATTGCGGAGTTGGTTACATTTAAATCACCCCTGGAAAAATATAACCTTATATGGATTTACAAATACCTTTATTTTAATTAAATTTATGATAGTGTCTACGTAATAAACCATTAAAAACAATATATTTTTTGAATATGCAACATAACTCAATTAATGGAAAATTGAGATGACAATACCCTTACCTTTACTCCTTAATTCCATGAACGCTATTTAAAACATGTGTAATACACATAAAAATATTATCCAATGGTTGAAAAACCATATTAATATTTATTAACTTTTACACTCTTCAATTATAATCTTTCATTACTCAAATATTAGTTATTATTTATTTTCATTATTTGATGTTAATAATTTTGATCGTTCCATGAGAGTTTAACAATTGAGATTGATTTTCGTCCTCATTGCATTATACTCAATTAATAATTAATATATAATTATATGTAGTAAAATCATTTTGTTTGAATTATTTATTTATATCACATTTTATTTTATATAAATGTTGGGTATGGTTCTTGATAATTGAATTCTTGAAAAATAGTTTTTATGTTATTTACCAATAAATATGAGTTACATAATATTGATCCTTATTCTTAATTTCAAACATAAAAAATCATATTAATGTCATAAATTTCTCTGAAATATCATATATTACCTATATTATTTTCTTAATTCTTATTTATTTTGAAAAAATGCGATGTCTGTAAAACATTATTCATATTGGCGGTTAAACCATCCAAAACAAGAAAATCATATAATAATGGATGAGTAAATGTTTACCCTTTTATAATATTATTATAATATATTGAAAATCATAATGATGTTAGTATAATATTATTATGGTAGAGGATAAGGTTTATAATGTTTTTATATGAGAAAGAAATTGAAAAAGTTATACAAAAACTTAGATACTTGCTTGATGAATTCTCCTTTTCTCAATATCGGTTCCCCTGGAATGATATATTTAATAATTCATTATGAAATCAAGAGACAAAAATTGTATATAAATGATTTTGGAGAAGGAAAATGAACCATATTCAAGAGTTATCCCAATAGTCTGAGTAGTTTGGATTTGGAAGAGGAGGGTTTCTTTTATAAGTGAGGAGGGGAACAATTTTATAAATACTCATTCCTTAACACGAAATGAATATCATTTTAAAGGAAATTGTATTTTATGTGGACCAATAGTGGATGAGAGATAATTTTTAGTCTATAAATCCACTATAAAAACATTTAGATATTTGATTTTATGATATTTTATGTCATTTCCACTTTGTTTATCCCAATATAACCTATTTTTCCTTTACTGTGAGAACTCTATTTTTACCTCAATAAACTTTTTTATGCCTAAAAAATAAATTGAAATCCTTTCCTAATTTGAAAATGATGATTAAAATTTTTGGTTCCATTTTATTCAATTCAGTTTATAAATAAGGGAAACTTATCTTCTAAATGAATATATAAATTATATTAAAAAAATATTTTATCAAAAAATTTCATTTTAAACATTTTTTCCCTAATCATATTTCATATCTATAAAAATTTAAATGAGTTTAAATATATTTTATTATAAATTGAAATATTATATTATATTCAACATTTAAAATTGGATAATTTTATTTTTGAAAATTCACTACAAGTTAAAAAAACATTCATTTGAAAAACTCTCTTTTTAACAGTAAAATATATTTTTTATAATTTATCATAAATAAAATGTTGATCAATTAATTTTAATTTAAATATATATATATATATAATTAATTTCACTAAATTTATTATAAAAGGATAAATTCAACATTTATAAAATTATTAATGTATAATAAAATAATGTTTTTATATATTTCATATTTAATTGTCCTTGAATAATTAAATAAATATTCTTCATATTTACATAATTATTTGAAAGATTATATATATTTACATTATAAATTCATCATTTTTATTAATCCATTTGATTGAAATAATTCATTAATAATAGAAATAATATATAACATTAAGACTATATTTATATAATTAAATATAAAAATTATTTGTTATAGTTTTCTATCATTATTCATCATTTGTGAAATATATTAATTTAAATTTGTAACTAACAATTAAACATATATAATACATCAATTGGACCCATGAATACCTAATGACTACATATCCAATGACCATCCTTTTCATTCTCATATATCGACTTACAATATATATATGCCATATTTCATTCCTATATGTAGCCATACAATCATCACAAAAATATTTCGTCAAATTTATTTCTTTCTCAACAACACTATTATATTTTCATTTTTTTACATCCTTCTATAATGTAACACCCTATGAATTTAAATTATATTTTCTTCATAAAAAAAAATATGATAAATAAATTGTTTCAGACTTTAAACCAAATTAAAAAACCATGATTCCTTAAAATAAAATTATTATATTTAAATATTATAATACATCTATTTAATTAGCTCATATTAAAGGAAGTAACCATATCAAATAATCTACAATGAAAAAGGAATGAAATGACATCAGGTCGGAGAAGTATCCCTTATGATGCTCATGTTTTTTGAGCATGAAAATGAGGTAGCTTTATTAGTGTTTATCCTATAAGAAATCCAAGATGATATCTAATAATTATGGTATGATTTAAATCATATATGCATAAAGTTTAATCTTGTGAATATTTTCTTAAGATCCATGTTCGCTGAATGAACACCTGGTAATGCAACCAGATATTGTCATATTCTTATGTCTTATCAAGGTATATGTAAGATTTATTTATTTTTGAATTTCAATGAAATAAACCTATTATTATTAAAAAAAATTAAATTTATTCATTTACATTTATTGGAAGAAAAATGATAGAATGCATATTAAATACATGAATCATTTTATTTAAAAAGTATATATTTTATCTACAATTATATATCTAGGTGATTTATTGTAATAAAATAAATATACAATAGATAAAATATATTATTGATATAAATAATAGATTAAAAACATTATATTTTAAAATTATTATAAAATATGAATAAAAACATTTAAAATATAGAAAAATTATTTTTCAATAAAACAGTTTTCACACTATTTTTAATTTTCATTTAAATGATAAAATTTTAAATGATAGAATTTAAATTATTAAATATGTACTTAATTTTTTAGTCAAGAATATCAATATTCTGTTAGGGTTAATTTCTAGGAATTTTTTTTTAAAATACATTTTTTTTATATTAATAGTAAAAGGTACAATTTTTACAAAAACTATAGAGTTTATTACTATATCAATATATAAGTAAATCATAAAAAACCTATAAAATATTTTTCATGATAAAAATTTTATTTTTGAATTGATATGAAAAATTTAAAAATAATATTTAGAATTTAGAAATCCTATGTTTAACATCGTGAAAATTATGCACTATTTTTCTAATAAATAATATATTTAGACATTCTTTTTCAATTATGTTTTCGTTAGAGTGAAATTCGGGTTTGGAATTTTTTTTAAATTCAATTGACACTTATTTTCTTAGTTATAATACAATTACTATCATTAAAATCCAATATATTGATAATTATTTACACAAATGACATTAATGCTTAAAAATAAACTTTTTTTGAAAATATGGTTTTACGCCTTACACACACTAATGATACAACTTTTTTTCCCAAAAATATATATTTTTTGATAAAATTAATTTAATATTTGAAATTTTTTTTCCAAATTATGTTATAAGTCACATTTTATTATTCTTCATCAAAATAGAGTTACTTAGGTAAAAAATAATTTCCAAGTAAAAAAAAAGGTAAAAGTGAAAACTATATGGTTAAACGACCTAAAACCATATTTTAAAATATATGGTTAAGGATTTTATGACCTTATAACTTCCCCAATATATAATTTACCATTATAAGATCCATTATTAACTTTCAACAATGTCTTTATATATTATATTATTATAAAAATTCCCCTTCCTTCACTTATAAAATGCACCTTCACCACCCAACT
Source organism: Viscum album (assembly GCA_963277665.1). NCBI lineage: Eukaryota > Viridiplantae > Streptophyta > Magnoliopsida > Santalales > Viscaceae > Viscum > Viscum album. Next base: position 923,052,042 of record OY728159.1, read on the forward strand.
ACTCCTTATAACCAACACCCATTTATTAGATTTTTCTTAAAAAAATTCACTCCCATAAAATCATAAACATATCCTAGTTGTTTTTTATACTAATAAGACAAACCAAAATAGGATTAATCATGTATTCAAATGATTTTTCCAATGAGTATAGTAAAACATTCGAATTACTCATTTTCAAATTTAAGTATTTTCATTATTATTCCACCTCATTATGTTAACTTTTATCCATAATATAATAATTAATGTATTTTTATGTATATAATAACATTTTATTATGATTATGGAATAATCATTAACTATCCTTTATCTTTTCCTATAAATATAAATATGTTTCCATGTGTATGCGTAGAACTATGTGTTTGATTTTTCATCACCTCCATGGATGGATTGATCAAAATGTGTATTTAATGGATAAATAATATTTATTTAATTTTATTTATATTGTTTAATTATAAATCATTCTCTATCTCTCTATCTTTAAATGAAATTCAAATTTTGTTTCTTGTGCATATGTACAGAATACCACCTTCACAAAATATGATTGTTTAATATTTCATCTACTATTATATTATTTATCATGATATCATAAAATATTATTCAAAACATTAGAAATATCTAAATAAGGTAATTATTATCAAATTATAATGAAATTATTCAAAATATTCACATTCTTTACAAAAGTCACACTTATATTGTAACTTATTATAGTTTGGATTGGTTTCACCAAAAACATGGAAATGTTATAATGTTATTTAATTGATGAAAATGGAAAGGTAAATAATGGTTTTATTATAGATTAATTTTTATATAATGTTATGTTTATGGCCATTGAATTTTTATATTACTATTCACATTATTATTATTTCTCCAGACTTCTATTCATAAAAAATTACTCAAACAAGATCCCCACTAAATTTGTCATCATGGATCGTAATTAATATACTTATGGATTTAAATTGGAAATATTTAAATAATTGAAAAATATATATTAAATTTATGATAATGATCACCTAATTATAAAATTTTAATCTATAAACATGAATTTATAATTAAATTACAAAATAATTAATAAACAAAACAATTGATGATAGAAATATCTTATAATTGATATAAAAAACAAAGAAGAAATATATTTTTAATAAATAATAAACAATAATTTTTTATAGAATTTTATACGTAACAATAATTTTCTTAAATGGTCTACTATGATATTTATTTTTTTATGTATGAGGTTAGAGTACATTATGTTAAGTGAGATTAAAAGGTAAGGGTTTTTGGTAACTCAATTTTCATTTATTGAGGTACGATTGTTCTTATTGAATGTTATTTTAAGAAACTGGCTATTTTATACCATATGGTTGTATTATATTGATATTACAATTTATTTTAATGGTATCTAAATTTATATCAAATAATTATCTTTTCAATGTTTTCATACTTCTTGAATTATGATTTTTTATAAGGGTGTTTCGTATCAATTTCCTTTCATTGGGACATGTTTTTATGCACCTAGTTTCATTTATATGGTTTGTATAGTGCATATTAGGAAGATAAAATCATGAATTATATTTTATTCATGGTATTTGTGGTACTATTTCACTCACACTCATTCAAGGGGTTTTTATGAAAATGGTTCTTGTCATAACCCATCCCCCGGGGCCCATGTCGTGACTATGCCAAGCCCGCCTTCCATAGGCCAGGGGTGAATGACTAGCACCGAAAGGCATATCCACTAAAACTAGGAAGTCATTGCCTTCAAATCCTGTAAACACACTCATCCATGCACACAGCAAGATACAAACACAAGTAAACTGTATAGAAAAAATAGTGCTAAAAGTAAGAGGGGACAGAATACAAGCCCAACAGTAAAGGTACAAGTACAACTGGAAATAAAATCTAAGTGAAGAAAGATAAAGACAACAACAGGGTTATCCCCGGAGGTTTCTTCCTGAAGGGTAGGTATAGACTGCCTCCTCAACACTCTATGTCTTCCCTTCTCCTCTACATACCGACACGCCCTATGGTCCACCTCCGGGAACCATCCATTCCCGGTACCCCCAGCCTCGATCAGCGATGTCTGTAGTCTGCACCAAACACAAAAAGGTGATGGTGAAGCCCATGTAGGGTTGAGTACAACTATACTCAGTAGGGACCCCGAGACCCTCAAGGTCTCACAAAAAAACAAGGGATAAACCACAAAGCTTGTAAACCAGTGACAACCCTACATAGGTATATTCCAATACATATAAGTATGTTATTAAACACTAACAATCTCATTCATGAGGAAATACAGGGCCCAACTCAGTAGCCAAAGTACTATTGTTCCACAAAGACAAGATTACCCCGAAGGTAAGTACCACACAGGTTCGCCGCACCGAATAATAACAGAAAGGTATCACCACAAATGTTAGTACCACACAGGTATGCCACACAGAAGAATACCACTAAGGAATCACCACGAAGGTATATACCACATAGGTACACCACTCATAAGAATACCACAAAGGTAAAAAATAATATCACACCAGGTATAACTTAAGAACAATATTAGAGATTATTAGATGTAACTACTGAATCATCTTACTCTATAAAGTGATAGACCCACATAGGATCCTAAATCATCAGACCCACACATGATCCCATTACATCATCAGACCCACACCAGATCCTAGTATAGGATACCCACACATGATCCCAGTACAACATCAGACCCACGGAAGATCCTAGTAGAGCGGACCCACATAGGATACTAGTACATCATCAGACCCACACAAGATCCTAGTATAGCAGACCCACACAGGATCCTAGTACATAATCATACCCACACAAGATCCTAGTATAGAAGACCCACACCGTAATCTATTACATCATCAGACCCCCATAGGATCCTATTATACAATACCCGTACAGGATCCAAGAGTAGTCCCACATGGATTCCTAGAGCGGATCCATGTGGGATCCTCAAGCATAGACCGACGGAGGATCCCTTTCTCATGTTACTGCCAGTTATAGGGTTATTTCACTAATCTCTCTTGATACTGGGAGGGTCCTCTCCTCAATCCATAGGTCGAATACTAAAAATTACATGAAGTCCCATGAAGAAGTATCCCAAAGTACGCCACGTAAATGGGGTCTTAGCGTAACAGATGGTGCGTCAATCGGACACCCGGTCGGTGATTTATTATCCTTTTAGTCCCAAGGGCCCAGTTGGATTCATGTCCATTCCAACCTAGCTGTACCCCAACTTTATCAAAAACCCATGTGGGGTATACCAATGGACCATCTCGATCTAATGTTTCTGGTGCCATAGACGGTTCTTCATTTCGACACTGTATGAGGGAGATATGTCGAATAAAAGATCCTGTAATAATAATAATAATATTATTGGGTGTTTCGTGAACCCGATCCATGACCAAGAATTTAATATTCAACATTAGTCTTAAATTGACCGTCTTAATGATAGGATCATGTTGCCAAATATGTTATGTCAATCAGACTCCACACAGAGGAATTACGGAGGGTCGAAGATTTAATAATAATAATATATTATTCTTATTCGAGCGTTTCGGGTACCCGATCCAAAAACATGAAAAAGATATCCAATATTTGACTCATAATTTCTATCAGGGTCGTACTACCCCTAACAGTTCATGAAACTGAGGTCACCCAGATAATTTATGAACAAATTATGGTTTTACAACCAAAAATAATAATAACATTATTTATGTTATAATTATGTTATTCTCTTTTTCCTTATAACCCATCAAAATTGATATTTATACACTAGGGATGAACCTCCCCCTTATTCCAATGATTTCCTTTTTAATATCTTTAGATTTTTAATTCATTTCTTTTCAACTATTCCTCTCTCCAATTAACTCTTATTTCCCCACAATTTTCACGCACTGTTCCTGCAAGCAATCAAGCCCATAGCTTCTCCTGCAACTCTAATAATAGGCTTCCTCCACACATTTAGAACCACTATCGCACTACCTATCTCACCCAGAGCTACACCACAAAGACACACCAAAATTGTACTCCACATTTCCCCTTTCGTGGCCCACTGCATCTTCATTATAACCCCAAAAAATAAAATGATTGCATATCTGTGATCCTTCGGTTGAGGGATATGTGTCCATATGTTGCGCTCAATAGAAAATTCCATTTCCAGTGCTAATAAATATTTTGCCGGCTCCTTCCACGAGCCATTTCAGCTTCGTTCCAAGCCCAAAAAAAATCAATCACGTATTTGTGATCCTTGCGTTGAGGGCTCCGCGTCCATAAACCCCACATAGAAAAACTCAATGTTTCTCGCACAAATTAATATTAGATGATAAAGAATGCATGAAAAATTCACGAAGAATAAAAAGAAATAGAAGAATGTATTATGTGTGAGATGATGGACATGTTTTTTTGGCCATCGTCATCATGAATTTAGGATATGAAAAATCAATAAAACAAATTCAAACATATATAAAAACCAATACCTCGATTGTCTATTGGAGGTGGTGTTAGGAAGAAGATGAAGTCGATGAGATGGAAATGTCATCATTCATTGATCCCGCAAGATGTTTCCGATCAGCACTCAAGAATCATCCTCCTGCCCCGATTCTGGAGGAATCTCTTCATTGGAGAGTGTTCTTCATTGGAGAAGATGATCCTCCAAATGCTCTCCCCAATACTCCTTTTTCGAACACTTTCCCCAAACTTAAGAAAACGTGGAGCCAAATTATTAAATTATGTTTATTATTTTAACAAGTTAAATTGGATCGTTAAATAAATTTAGGTTGTATCATTAACTAGAGTAATACCAAGGGTTTCCCCCACATTAAATGGGAGTTCAGGTGGTCCCCACCACTAAGCATTCGAAATGGTGGTTTCAAATAACATAAATAAAAAGGTATTTTTTATTTTTTTCTTCTCCCAAGAAAATATGAAATACTAACATGCAACCTCGACCCACTGCGGTCAAGGTGAAGGTATCCTTAAGTGAATATCAGTGTTGCGAGTTCAATGGTGTAATTGGATTTAAATTCCAGGTACTGGTTCAAAAGTTAGAAAATTCCACTCGCACGTTTACTAAACTCACCTGAAAAAAGTTTGGAAAATTATTAATAGTCACCCTCAACCCTTACCGGTCGATGTTAGGGTCTTCCCAAGTGAAACACGCCACAACGAACCCAATGGTACTCTCATAATTCCAATCCATGTTACCGTTTAGTGTTATGAACTTTTCAAAAAAAATAAATGTCACTTATTTATTTTATTTATGGCCAAAAACTAACATTCAGTAGTGGACTGTGTCGGCCTAAGTTATTTTCTTCCGAAATAAATCATACCCTCACGAGTTTAGCAGTTGTTTAGGATTTTCAATCTGATCTACCATTTGGGTGTTATAAGCATTTGTCAGTTAAAATAATTTATTTTATTATTTTATTTATGGTTATTCCATTTTTGGGTTTTCTCACAGGGGGTCCAAGATGAGTAAACATAAGTCGTTCCTAGGGTAAAACCACCATCTTGAACGCAAAAGTGCCCTTATATTTATGGTCTGAGTTACCATTTATGAGTTATTCCACTTTTTCAGGAAAGCTGCATACACTCTAATTAAAACTCAACCAAACATCGACGGATCATTTTAGGCACTCCGCGCCTCAGAGTTGCTTGCCGTTTAATTTCATGGTCTTGAAATAATTTCATATAATAATAAAAAATTATACATAATTTTTGGGACATTACTTTCACCCCATCATAGAGATTTACTTCAACAAAAGCCACTACGATGGAAAAACAACCAAAAGAGGGTATTGAGCATGAATCTGATCCTCTCACTCCCATGTGCTCTCTTGGAGGTTCCTGTGCTGCCAACGTACACACTGCAAAGGTATCCATCATCCAAGAAGGACTCTCTCCTGTCGATCATGAATCTCTATTGGATCCTCTGTAAATGACACCCCATCATCTAAGTCTATCTCGATGTGGTAGATGATGTGAGATGGTTAGTGCACGTATAACCTCAACTGGGATGTAAGGAAGATGTCACACACCCTCTCTAACTGTGGTGGAAGAGACAAGTTGTATTCCACCTTGCCTACCCTATGAAGGATCGGAAAAGGACCAATAGACCTCAGTGATAACATTCTCCCTCGTCCAAATATCTGCAAACCTCGTCGAGGTGAGACCCGTAGGAAGACATGAAGTCCCTCCTCCAGTCGGCATAAGACTTCTTCAGAATCTGAGCAGTTTTCATTTTCAAACAAGTGAGGCATTTTGATACAAAATATGTCACTGATTTCTTCATCCCTGGCCTCCAGTACTAATGCTAATGGTTCGGGAACATCTTCACCACACTAGGTTGTACCGCTTGATGGGATGTATAAAACTCCCTCAACACCTCCTTCTGTTGTGCTACTGGTACCATGGTATATCCTCTTAAGAGGACAATGTGCTCCCCACCATTAGAAAATCCATCAGGTTCCTGCCCTGAGAATATATGAGCACATTGGTCCTCACAGTCAGCGTCCCCATGCTACACATCCCTGATTCACTAAAGAAGCGGGGGAGTGAATGTATGAGATTGAAGAGAAGCTGCTACAACTCGATCCAAAAAGGATATTTGAAAAGTGTTTAGCTACTCTGTTTCCTCACTCAGAAGCTGCAGGCCAAACCTTCTAATGAGTTCATCTTCTATCATGTTTCATTTCCTAGGAGTATAGACTATCTCAAAGTCATAGTCTTGGAGGAACGTTAGCCACTCGTGTTGGGAACTGAAAACTCAAAACTTCAACATCCAGGACAATGAGGCTGAATGACTCATGAGTGATCATCTGCAACCTCCAATGTAGGAGTTTATCCTGTGCTACTCGGGATTCCTTTCTTACTGACTATTGAAAACCTCATCCCAACGTTTTAGACAAACCACAACATTTTTTCCGAATACAGTCAATATGAGTATGAATTGTGGATGTACAATCATACCCAAACTAACATCATAAGGCCTCGATGCTGCCACCAAGAGGTTCCAAATGAAACTCTCACCTCAAGGGTCAGATCACACCATCGGTGTAAGTGTGATTATTGAGTCTCCTCCCAAAGGTATCTCCTGATGTGAGGGTCAAGTCAATAGTTTAACCGGAATCTCTAGGTCTTAGACATGATTCATGGAAGGAAGGAATGATTGGTACCTATGTCTATTGATATGACAACAAGTATCAGACATAGACCGTACCTCGAGTCATTCCTAGAGCCCTTGGGTCGCACTCCTTGACTGCATGCAGCTACTCTCTTCCCTTCTCCTCCATCTCTCTGAGCCTGGGGAGGACCACAATGGGGTGTGGTTGTAACATGTCGAAGTGTACACAACCTCATGCGGATACCCTAGATCTGCTTCCACATCTGCAACCCGACAGATTCATCTGTCCCTATAACTTATTCTTCTCAAAACATTTTTACACACCCAAGTCTCTCAGACTGGTGCTAGTTTTCTACTTTCCCACTACTAACATTCATTGGCTACATCTGCTCAGCCAAAGAATTTTCAACCACAAAGGTTATCTCTAAAACCCTAACATAAGTTGGAATGCATAGAGGAATAGTTCTAGCTTGGATGTCCCTAAATACATTTCACTCAAAGGTTTGAGATCTGAAGCACTGATCATATTGTATTAATCGAGTAATAGGAATGATCAGTACGCCGCGATGAATACTAAACTACCGACATGTCATCCTATCAAAGTTATTTATGCTCTAGGGAACTCTCATCCACCTCCTCAAGCCAGTCCTCAGCCACCTGTGAGTCGGGACCACCTCGTAACATAAAGGGTATCTGATGCTGAATCATGCATAAGGCATTAAGCCTATATGTGTCCTTTACGAGTACTACCAGTTGTAACTGCTGACCCATGGGTATTGATATTGCTGACACCCTACCCGAAGGTAATATCTTGTGTAATGGTCCACGTACCGAAACCTCATCACTATGTAGAGCATCGTCATGGTCACTCACTGAAAATGACTAGTTACAAAGATCTATATCTGCTCTACTAGTGTATCAACTAGGTGAAATACTCTAGCAACCGCCTCCAGCCAGCCCTCAGCCGCATGGGAATATGTCTTGCCTCGAAACCTCAGAGGCCTCTGCTGCTAGAACTCATGAAATGTGCTCAGTCAACATGCACTGTCTGCCAGTGTGGCGGGTTGTAACATCCAAGTTTAAAAAAAATTGAAATGAATGAAACTTGGTTTTAAGTAAATATTTTTAACTATCCTTTAAAACAAAACTTTTCCTCTTCTATGTTTTTAATTTCAAGAAATTGTGATTTAAAATTGTGTTTAGAATGTTATTTGGTGTCTATGGGAACTAATTGTTTTTTGGTAAATAGTAACATACCATTATAAATAGTAAAATGAATAGTAATGTGGGAATAATGAATAGTAAGATTTTTTATTATTTAATTTTCTTATGTATTTACGATAATAACATCTTGGTTAATTTTTCATCGTGATAAAGAAGTAGTTGTAGAATTAGAATTGTTAATTGTTGAATTAAGTATTCTTTTATTTAAAAATTAATATAATAATATTTAGAAAATTATTTCCAAAAAATGGGCTTAATTTTTCAATTCTACACGTCAAAAATTTGTTAGGTTAAATTTTTGGGATTTTTATGAAATTCATTAATTTTCGATGAATAGTGAAATACGATAAAATACCGTATATTCAAATTATCAATAAAATAATCTATTTGTGACATAATAAGTGATGTAAGGCCACTTGGTTCCAACTCACACTCCATTATTACAATTTGATGTCACATGAACTAAGACGATTCATAATCTTGGGGAAAATATTATAATAATGATTAAAATAATGAAAAATACCCTCTCTCCTCCACTATAAATTTCACCCTCACTCTCCTCTTCTTCCCACACATATCAAGCCCTGAGCCATGCCTATGTTATACTCAATACTCCTCCCAAGGCTCTACCCGACGTCCTAGAGATGCTGGTCTCACCAAAAGAAAAAATCCAAATCCTTTAAGAAGGATCTCAAGGAGAAGAGATCAAGAGGTAAACATCCTCTTTTATTTTCTTTCTTTTAATTCATTTTATGTTATTCTCTTCCTTTCCATTTTAATAATGTTGGGATATTTCATTCCATATCCCCCCTTAATATCCATATTATATATTAGTGATGCGATATTACATTTCTCTAATCAAACTATTTTTATGAAATTTTAAGAGACGTCGTTAGGCTGCCGAATGTTTGTGAGAAATAACTCATGTTTTCTTTTATTTCATTATTTATTATTCTTCTTTCCTCACCCCCTTTTATCCAAGAGGAATGAAATCTCTAGAATCATTTATATTATGTATGTTATCTTATTGATGAAAAAATCCTCATCATTAATCATCTCCTCTCCTACTTTTTAAGGAATAAAAACATTGTCTGCGATGTGTCAAATTACCGACATCGTAAATGATGTGATTTCAATTTCAATTAATTATTTCAATTCTAGCCATTAAACCATTTAAATGGATGAACCAGGTTATAATATATGTGTTATGACTCAACCATGGTTCTGGAATTATTTTGTCCTGATGCTTCTAATTTATAAAACGAAATGAGGTAGTCTTCATCAAAGAACCACTAAAATGATCTAAACGACCATCATTAATGTTTTAACATATGAATGATCCTAAAATTAAACATTAAAACGATAAATTGTATAAATTATGGTATTGAAAATATGTAAATAACATTCCATTCCAATTCTGTAATTTCCCTTCCAATCAATAAGAACATCCACCATGAACAAATCATGGAAATCATGTTAAGAACTCAGCCAAAAACAGTTCAAGGAGAAAAATTCTAAAAATTAAAGGGTGAAATGATGTTATGAAATAATAATATATGATGTTGGTAAGGAAATTCTTAACCCAATTTCCATTCTTTGGGTTATCCTTCTACTTCATTATTTATGTGGTATTAAAATTGTATGTTTGATGAAAATTGTTTATATTATCATGAGTTATGAGTATTTACTGTAAATAAACATATCCCATTCACTCTATTAAGTCTCACATAAATTATATGATGTTAGTAAGGGAATTCCTAACCTAATTTCCATTATTTGGTTTAACCTTCTATTTCATTATTTATGTTCTATCTAAATTGTTTGTGTGATGGGTTCTAGTTATATTATGTTTTATTATGTGTATTTAAAGTATATATAGATACCCCATCCACTCTATTAAGTCTCTATTCAATTGTATGATATTTATAAGGGAATTTCATTAAAAATACTCTTTTTAAATTTAGTTTTACGAAATTACAAAGCAATGTTTTTATGGAATAATTCATGTTGTATGATTATTTTTTGGTTCTTGGGAATTATTTATGATGAAGTATGGGACCTATATCTCCATCCAATGAATTAGGTATGAGTAAGTTGGAGGTCTTCCATATGGTTACTCCAAGTGTAACTATGAGGGTTACATACTGTAAGGTTTCCATGAGGGTTACAAATTATAAGGTAGCCAAGAATGGTTATAATATTATGAATTTAATTCCCCAAGTTACCTTTGTGATTATATTTATGTTCTCATGTTTTGTGTGGATCTTGTGAAAATATCTTGTTACAAAAATTAAGTATATATGGGTGAAAATAATGTCTTTTGAAAATGATTTCATACGTTATGAGTATGAATGGACTAATGTGATCTTTCCTTCTTTTCCATCTCTTACTGAGCTTTTGTGCTCATTCCATGTTTTTAAATGATTTTCACAGGTTAATGGGTGTGTAATACATGGAATGAAGACATGTTAAATGTTGAAGAATTGTCATGGATTCTTGTTTTAAGATTTAATGTTTTATATTTTGAAAAAAATGGAAACTGATTTTATGGTATCCACTCTATAATAATGTGTTACGTTAGGAATGTATTGTCCCAAATCTCTAAAGCTCAAAACATTAAAAGATCCTCAATGTAAAAGAAAGTTTTTTCTTTACTAAAATCAAGATTCTGTACGTAATAAGGTCGAATCCTTATATTTGGTATCAGAGGAATGGTTTAGACAACCTTAGGGATTTAGAGTTTTCATTAAACATACGGTTAGTCTGTATGTCTATTCATTAAGTTAAATCCATGTTTTATAACTTTTTAGATTAAGGAAAATAATTTTAAAATGGAAGGAGGGGGATCTCAAATGATATTCATATCTCTTCCTAATGACTTTCTTGCAATAATTATTAAAAAGTCATGTCCAGACGACTTTGGAACATTTTATAACATACAACTCACTTTCAAGCAATTGTTTGAGATATCAAATACCACAACTATACCTCAATACCATCATGAATCATGGGTTTTATTTTATCAAATCATATTTTCTCAGTATTCTCATATTTTCAAGAAAGGTAACTATTATCAAGGAAATTTAAAATATTTTACCTTATTAAGAGATTTTTAATCATATTATGATTTTGAAAGAGGTGCTAAAGAAGGAGACCCTTGCACAACCTATTTATACTTGCTTTTAAAATATACTCTTTCAGCACATACTTATGGTATTTTAAAAGGTCCATTTATTGAATGTTTCAACTCAAACTCATTCTGGCTATTTTATAGAAATCATGTTTTATCAAATATTTTGAAATTATATGCCATGGATGATTATTTTCCAAAACTATTTTTTTCTGAACACCAATATGACCCAAGTTGTACAAGGTGCATTTGGATAAATGAAGAAAATTATTCTGAAGGATATTTAAATCGTTTTTTCAATGAATAGAACTTTTATTAACATGAGAAATATGATTATGAGACCAGGTGGACTCCATGATCAAGGTACCCTCACTTGTTTAATAAGTACATAAAATTGCAATGCCATAATTTCCGAAAGGTGGGGATAATGTATCATCCCAGTTTTTTTTAAAAATAAATTAAAATTAATGTAACTCTATTTTAAGTAGATATTTTTATCTATCATTTAAAACATATCTTTTCCACTTCTCTATTTTGAATTTCAAGAAACTGTCATCTACAGTTGTGTTCAGTATGTATTTTGGTGTCTATTAGAACCGACATGTTTTTTTGGTGAATAATAACATACCCTTAGGAATAGTAATTTGAATAGTAATGTGACCATAATAAATAGTAATTTTTTTAAATTTTCTTAAGGCTTTATGATAATAACATCGTTGTTAATTTTTCATCATGATATAGAAGTAGTTATAGAATTAGAATTGTTAATTTTTGAATTAAGTATGATTTTATTTAAAAATTAAATTAATAATATTTATAAAATTATTTTCAAAAAATGGACTTCAATTTTGAATTCATCACATTGAAAAATTGTTACGGTAAATTTTTTGGTTTTTTCTGAAATTCCTTAATTTTCGATGAATAGTGAAATATGATATAATACCGTATAATAAAATTATCAGTAAAATACACTATTTGTGACATCAAAAGTAATGCAAGTCCACTTGTTTCGAACTCAAATTCCATTATTACTATTTGAGGTCACATGAACTAAGACTATTCAAAATCATGGGGAAAAATATTATAGTAATGATTTAAATAATGAAAAATACCCCCTCTCCTCCACTATAAATACCACCCTCACTCCCCTCTTCTTCCCACATCTCTCAAGCCATGATCCATGCCTATTTTCTGCCCAATACACCTACCAAGGCTCTTCCCCACGTCTGACAGCTTCTAGTATCCCCAAAATACCAAAACGAAATCCCTTAAGAAGGATCTCAAGGAGAAGCGATCAAGAGGTAAACATCCTCTTTTATTTTCCTTCTTTTCATTCATTTTATGTTATTATATTCCATTACATTTGGATAATTTTGGGATATTTCATTCCATATCCCCCCTTACTGTCTATATTATGTTTGAGTGAAAAGATATTCCCTTTCCCTTATCAAACTATTTTTATGGAAATTTAAGAGATGTTGTTGGGCTGCCGAATTTTCATGAGAAATTTCTTAAGTTTTCTTTTATTTCATGATTCCTTTTTCTTCTTTCCTCACCCCGTCTTATCCAGGAAGCATGAAATCTCCAGAATCATTTATATTCTGGATGTTATCATGTTTATGGAAAACTCCTCATCATTATTTTTCTCCTCTCCCACTTATTTAAGGAATTAAAACATTTTCCATGATGTGTCGAATTACCGACATCATGGACGATGTGATTTCAATTTCCATTAATTCTTTCATGTCTGGTCACAAATCCATTTATATAGTTGAACCATGCTATAATATATGTGTTATGACTCACCCATGGTTCTAGAATTCTTTTTTGCTCATTCTTCTAATTTATAAAATGAAATGAGGTCGTTATTATCAAAGGACCACTAAAATGATCTAAACGAACATCATTAATGTTTTAACTTATGAATAATCCTCATATTAAAAAAGAAAATGATAAATGGTATAAATTATGGTACTGTAAATATGTAAATACATTTCCATTCCAATTCTGGAATTTCACATCCAATCGATAAGAACAACCACCATGAACCAATCATGTAAATCATGTTAAGAACTCACCAAAAAATAGTTCAAAGAGCAAAATACTAACAATTAAAGGGAGAAACGATGTTAAGAAATGATAATATATGATGTTAGTATGGGAATTCTTAACCCGATTTCCATTCGATGGGTTATCCTTCTACTTTATTATTTATGTGGTATTAAAATTATTTGTTTGATGAATTTTTTTATATTATCACGAGTTATGTGTTTTTAGAGTATATATAAATATCATATTCACTCTATTAATTCTCACGTAAATTATATGATGTTATTAAGGAAATTATTGACCCGACTTCCATTTTTGGGTTAACATTCTGTTTCATTATTTATGTCCTATTTAAATTTTTTGTGTGATGGGTTCTGTTTATATTATGTTTTATTATGTGTATTTATAGCATATATACATACTAAATCCACCCAATTAAGTCACTATTCTATATAATGTTATTTATAAGGGGATTTTCATTAAAAATACTCTTTTTAAATTTAGTTTTATGAAATTCCAAAGCGATGTTTTTATGGAATTATTCATGTAGTATGATTAAGTTTTGGTTCTTGGGAATTATTTATGATGAAGTGTGGGACCTATATCTCAATCAAATTCATTGGGTGTGAGTATGTTGGAGGTCGGCCATATGGTTACTCCAAGTGTAACTGCGATGGTTACACAAAGTAAGGTATCCATGAGGGTTAAAAATTATAATGCAGCCAAAAAAGGTTACAAGATTATATAAGTAAATACCCAAGATACCTTTATGATAATATTTATATTCTCATGTTTTGTGTAGATCTTGTGTATATCTCATGTTTCACAAAGTAAGTGTATTTGGGTGACAAAATGTCTTTTGAAAATGCCTTCATACTTTTCGAGTATTCATGGACTAATGTGCTCTTTCCTTCTTTTCCATACCTTACTGAGATTTTGTGCTCATCCCATGTTTTTAAATGATTTTCACAGGTTAATGGATGTGTAAGACAAGGAAGGAATCCATGTTAAATGTTGAAAAATTGTCAAGGGGTCTTGTTTTAAGGTATAAAGTTTTATATTTTGAAAAAAATGAAAACCGTTTTTGTGGTATCCACTCTGTAATAATGTGTTACGTTAGGAATGTATTTTACAAAATATCTAAAGCTCTAAACTAGAAAAGATACTCAATGTAAAAGGAAGTGTTTTCTTGGCTAAATTCAAGATTATATATGTAATAATGTCGGTTCCTTATACTAGTGGTAACTCTTGCCCAATGGGTGGTGGTGGTGCAGGTACACCACCCAAAGGTTTCAACCTAGTAAGAGGGCCCTACACTGGAGCCTCGTTTCTCGGTGGCCCATCATCGTGTACTCTCTCAGGAATCTTAGTTGGATGACTATGCAGCAGAATCTTGATAATGAACAGGTTCTCCATGGTCATTAAGTTATAACTAGTGATTTGACTCAAACAAAACACAAGAAAACTTTTCAAAACATACACACAATCAGTGTTTTCAGGCACTATGTTAGAAAATAGAAGTCATGGTCAGGGTGTATGGATATGTAGACCACTGCACCAACACTGGATTCCCATAACTGATTACCACACTCACTAAACATAACACTATTTCCATTAAAAATATCAGAGTCCAATGTTCTAGGGTATAACCGACTCCTCTAATACAAATTTCTCATGACCCATCCTACGGGGCCCGTACTGTGACTAACGCAAGCCCACCTTCCATAGGCTCGGGGCTGGAAACTAGCATCAAAAGGAATATCCCCTAAAACTGAGAAGGCATTGCCTTTATATCAGTTAAACACACTCAAACAAGCACACTGTAATATACGAACACAATTAAACTATATAGAAAAAAGATTGTTGAAAGTAAGAGGGTCCAGAATACAAGACCAACAGTAAAGGTACTTGTACAACTGGAAATACAATACAACTGAAGAAATAGAAAGACCACTATGGGGTCATCCTCCGAGTTTCCTACAAAAAGGGTAGGTATAGATCGCCTCCTCAGTACTCCATGTCATCCCTTCACCTCTTCCTACCAACACGCCCTATGGTCCACCTCCAGGCAGTGTCCAGTCCTAGTACCCTTAGCCTCGATCAGCAATCTCTGTCGTCTGCACCAAACATAACATGGGGCGGGTGATCCCCATGCAAGTGTGAGTATAACGATAATCAGTAGCGACCCTGAGACCCTCAAGGTCTCACAAAATCCACAAAGGATAAACCAAAAATCATGTAAACTAGTGAAACCCCTACTTAGATATATACCCATAGATATACCTATGTTATCAAATATTACCCATCTCATTCATGAGGAAACACAAGGCCCAACTCCTTAGCCAAAGAAAAACTCTTCCACAAAGGAATGATTACCACAAAGGTAATTACCACACATGTATCCCACACAAAAGAATACCACAAAGGTATCACCATGAAGGTAAGTACCACATAGGTATGCCACACAGAATAATACCACAATGGTATCACCATGAATGTAAGTATCACATAGCTACACCACATAGAAGAATACCATAAAGGTAAAGACTGAGCTCACACCAGGTATAACTTAGTTACAGTAATAGAGATGATTAGATGTAACGACTAAATCATCTTACTCTATTAAGAGATAGACTCAATTAGGATCCTAAATCATCAGACCCACACCAGATCCCAGTACATCATCAGACCCACAAAGGATCATAGTACAGTATACCCACATAGGATCCTAGTACATTATCAGACCCACACAGGATCCTAGTACAGCAGACCCACCCAGGATCA
This sequence comes from Viscum album, assembly GCA_963277665.1. NCBI lineage: Eukaryota > Viridiplantae > Streptophyta > Magnoliopsida > Santalales > Viscaceae > Viscum > Viscum album. The sequence goes on from OY728159.1 coordinate 923,068,361, forward strand.
TAGTACATCATAATACCCACATAGGATCTTAGTACAACATACCAACACAGGATCCTAGTTCATCATCCGACCCACATAGGATCGTAGTACAGCAGACCCACACATGATTCTTGTACATCAACAGACCCACATAAGATCCTAGTACTACAGACCCACATTGGATCCAAGAGTAGTCCCACATGGATTGCTGGAGTGGATCCATGTGGGATCCTCGAGCACAGACCCACGCGGGATACCTTTCTCATTACAGCCAGCTACAGGGTTCCCACACTAAGCTCACATGATTTTGGGAGGGTCCTCTCCTCATGCCACATGTCGAATACTCCAACTGATATGAAGTCCCACAAAGAAGTATCCCAAAGGACCACCACGCAAAATGCGTCTCAACATAACATACAGTGCATCAATCGGACTCCTGGTCTATATGTTATTAGCCTTTTAGCCCAAAGGGCCCGGTTTCATTCGTGTTCTATCCAAACCGTACATACCCCAACTTTATCAAAAACCCATGTGGGGTATACAAAAAGACCATATCGATCTAAGGTTTTTTCTTCCATAGAAAGTTCATCATTTCGACATCGTATGAGGGTGATATGTAAAATACAATATCTCAAAATAATTATAATAATAATAATGTGTGTTTTGTGAACCCGAGCCACAAACCAGAATTTAATATTCAACATTTTTCTTATATCGACCATATTAATGACAATATCATATCACCATAGATGATAAGTTAATCAGACGTCACATGAAGTAGTTATGGAGGGTCGAAGATTTAATTATAATAATATATTATTATTATTTTAGCGTTTTGGCCACCCGATCCAAAAAACCGAAAAATACATCCTATATTAGAGTCATAATTTCCGTCTCTAAGTTATGTTCATACTTCCACTGAAGGTTTGTAAAACCATGGTCGCAGGGATAAGTCACAAACAAATTATGGTTTTACAACCAAAAATAATAATAACATTATTTATATTATTATTATTTTATTCTTTTGTTCTTTATAACCCATCTCAATTGAGATTCGCGCACAAGGGTAGCTCCTCCCCCTTATTCCAATGATTTCCTTTTTAATTTATTTATATTTTTAATTCATTCATTTCAACTATTCCTCTCTCCAAACAAATCCTCTTTCCCCAAAATATTCACACAGTGTTCCAGCAAGCAGTCAAGCCCACAGCTTCTCCTGCAACTCTAACCACATGCTTCCTCCACACGTCTAGAACTGCTGTCGCGCCGCCTATCTCGCCTGGAGCTACAACCCAATTACCCACCAGAATTTCACCTCCACATTTCCCCTTCAACGACCCACTACATCTTCATTCTAAACCTGAAAAATAAAATGATTGCATATTCACAATCCTCGGGTCGAGGGCTCCACGTTCGTAAGCCAGACACAATAGAATATTATGTTTCCAGCGCCAATAAATATTTGGACACATACTTCCATGAGACTCTACAGCTTCGTTACAAGCCCGAAAAGTTAAACGATCACATATTTGTGATCCTTTCATCGAGGGATTCACGTCCATATATCGCGCTTAGCAAAACTCAGTGTTTCTAGTGCCAATAAATATTAGGCGTAGAAGAACGCGGGAAGAACACGTGAAGAATAAAAAGAAAGAGGAGCATGGTATATGTGAGGAACGATGGCCATGTTCATTCAACCATCTTCATCGTGAATTTAGGATATGAAGAATAAATTAAAAAAATTTAAACATATATAAAAATTCCTACCTCCATTGTCTGTTGGAGGTGGCGTGAGGAAGAAGAGGAAGTCGATGAGATGGTGACATCGACATTCATTGCTTCGATAATATGATTTTGATCTGAGATCAAGCATCGTCCTTATTCTCCGATACCATAGGATGATCTTCATTGGATATTGTTCTTCTTTTGGGAAGTTGATCCTCCAAAAGCTCTCCCTAATTCTCCCTTTGCCAATGCTTTCCCCAAACTCAAGAAAAAGAGGAGCCAACTTATTTAATTAATATTATTAATTTAACAAGTTAAGTTTGCCCATTAAGTAAATTTAATTTGGCACAATAAATAGGGGAATACCAGGAGTTTTTTCCATATTAATTGGGAGTTTGGGTGGTCCCCACCACCAATCATTCAAAATCATGGTTTCAAATAAAATAAATAAAAAGTTATTTATTTTATTTTTTTCCTCTCATACGAAAATCCAAAAAACTAACTTACTCCCTTGACCCACTGTGGACAAGGTGAAGGTCTCCTTAAGCAAATATTGGTGATGAAAATTCAACGGTGTCCTCGTATTTCAATTTCGAGTAACAGTTCAAAAGTTTCAAAATTCCGCTCACGCATTTACTGAACGTACCTGAAAAAAATTGAAAAATTATTAATCATCACCCTTAACCCACACTGGTCGAGGTTAGGCTCTGACCTATTGAAACACACTCCAACGAACCCAATGGAACTCTTAGATTTCCAATCAGATTTACTGTTTAAAAGTTATCGATTGTACAAAAAAACAATTTTCACTTAATTATTTTATTTAAGGCCAAAAACTAACTTTCACTAGTGTCCCACACCGACCAAAGTTAGTATCTTCTTAAATAAATCATTCCCTAATGAGTTCATCTGTGGTCTCAGATGTTCAATCTAAGCTACCGTTTGGGAGTTATAAGCATTTGAAAAATAAAATAAATTATTTTATTATTTTATTTACAGTTATGCCATTTTTTTTCTCACAGGATGCCCATGCCGACTAATCTTAAGTCATTCCTAGGGTAAACTCACCTTCTTGAACACAACCATGCCCTCATATTTCTAATAAAAGTTACTATTTAACATTTATTCCAATTTCATTGGAAAAATTCTCACACACACTAATTAAAACTCAACCAAACTTCGACGGATCATTCCGGGCACTCCGAGCCTCGGAATCACACACCATCAGATTTCACGGTCTTGAAATAATTCCAAAAAATAAATAAAATTATACCGAATTTCTGGGACATTAAATTTCTAAATGAGTAAAGGATTTTGATAACTCAACCCTTATATAATTGATATATAATAATTATTTATGAAACTATTTCATCATTTCATGGGTTATTCTACAATAAAATTTCATTTTATTATATTTTGGTTTCATATATGGGGAAAATAATTTTTAATTCAAATATACTTCTATAATGAATATCATTCTCTTAAAATTATAACATTTCTAATAATAATTCAATTCATTCCAATGTATTCCCTTTATATTTTATATAATTTTGTATTCCTACTAATGTTATAATTTATATTTGGAATCCAATTATGTTTTATATCTTATCATATTCAAATTTCCCCTTCCATTTTTTAAATGTATGATTAATTATACTTCTTATAATGTGGGCTTCAGAAATGAGTTTTCAAAACAATAAAATGGCACATTACTTTAATGATCACATTTATATCATTCACTCAACATTTCCTAAATATAACCTTTTTTTATTTTTCAAGGATCCATTATTTATGAATATATATAACATTAAATGTTTTCAAAAAAATCATTTCACATTTTTTAAAATGACTTTTGAATGTGAACCATAACTTCTTCTTTTAAGACTACGGTGAAAAAATTTTCTAATACAATATTTTATGATTTGAATTTCATTTTACTCTTTATCAATAAAAATATGTATCTTCTTTGGTGTAATTATTAATGAAAAATCATCTGTATACCCATGTTATTTATTCCTTTTTGTGATTAATTCTTGGGCATCTACTGATCTAATTCTAATTAATTTTTATGTGATGTGATTTGATGTGTTCTTCTTATGAATGTGTTTTTTCATCAATTTCAAAATTAATAAGATATTTTATATTTTACTTGTGATATGCCGAAACAATACCATCTTGTTATTTATTCTGATGTATTTTGATAGTATAATTACATTTATTAGTGGGTGAAAGTATTTGAATTATCTGTATAACTATTACTATAAATTGTGTTTTTAGAACCCTGAACTAAACCTTAGGGTCCATGACATAGATAAACAAGACATCATGAATTCCTTCTCATATACAAGAGACCATAAACAATTATTTTGGGTCATAATACTCTCATTGGGGAAACTATAACCTCAATATCGTGTCAAAAAAATATACAAATAAACAAAAACATAATATGAAAATCCGAGGAATATGAAAATGTCTATATCTAAAATGTAAAGATGAAGGCACAAATATTATAAAAATAAAAAAATGTGATCATATTGTGGTAATAAAAAAATAGATTATATGGGAATAAAGATATATAAAAACATGTAGAGTCCTCCAGAGTCTATCTTAGTCCTCCACCTCCTCAGTTTTCAACTATACAGTTATCATCCATGAGCCCATTACACCTTAATATATCCCTATTCAAGAATTTTTTGCATGCATCGAGATTCCCGTGATGGGTGAGAGTACTAAAACCAAATTTTAACCCACCAATTAATCCTTTATAATTGGACATAGGTATAAATGGTGTATTCTAGGATATTAAAAAATGTTTAAGAAATCATACAAAATCACAAAGATGAATCAAGTAGACATGCAGTAACCAAGCTTCGAGAACACATGGACATACCTTCTTTTGCTTCATGCTAGATGGATAATGAAAGGATATCAAAAGTAATAAAAACAAAAAAAATTATACTTAACATGTTTCTTTATAACATTAAGGAACCATATTGAATTGCTACTCGACATCCACTAGACAAAAAATAAATCATACTACTCGATATCCCCATGTAATAGAGTTCCCTTGCTACTTATCATCCATTAGGAATCAAGTGAAACATATAACATGAAATAAACTAGGGATGAACTATATCGTGTTACATGAAATCCATGAGGCATCATCATACTCTTAACCTATAATCAGGTCCATCATCCCCATTTTCAGAAGACATGGACACCCCCTAAAGGGATAACCATTTCACGATGGTCCACCTATTCTGAGAACTAATAAAACTACGTTATTTACGTGGTAATACATATAATAGATAATTAAATACTATGAAATCATAACATATCATCATGAACATAATGAGTATAAGATAATACATGTGATCAACTTCAACATGGACAATCAAGATAAAAGATTACTAGTGGAATCAATCAAAAATAAATGATCTCACTAGCTATGAACAAAGCCAAATATAACCACAATCAATCTTGGTAAAAAATAATTCCCAAAAAAATAATCACACCATGGAAAAAATGTATACAAGGGTTCTAAAATGTATGGAAAAATATACTAAAATGTTTTCAATTAAGTCATTTCTCAAAAGATGACCTCATACCAACCGAAACAATATATGACATACCAAACTCCTAGAAACGATTCATAAGGAACAAGTTAGCGGTTTGTGAGTAAGGAGGAGAATAAGAACAAGCCAAAGGTATAATTAACATTAAAACAATTCTCAATGATAATAAAGTTTAATATCAAATTCTAATCGATCGGAGATAAAAGTAATCACTCAATGAAAAAAACTTTAAAAAGAGTCGAGGATCATACGAGATTAAACTAACCAGAAAAGCCAAATTACATTAGAATTTTTGGAATAAAAATGAGGAATTGCACATAAATAAAGAAGAAATGTTATATTATCTAATGAATTACTCCAAAATAGAAGAAAAAAATTAGGATGCAATGCAACCTTAGATTAATAAAATGGAGGTAATGATCAGTAAAAAAAGATAATTATGATCGTTGAAGAAGATTAGACATTATCAGAACCTATTTATTTTATGCATTTGGAATTAGATAAGAAAAATGATGAACCATAAAAGGGAATTTTATATTGATTAATTGAGGGATATAACATATTTATAACCACATTAACAAAACCTAAATTAATCATTCACATGTTTCTTTCTTGAAATAATCATGATCTAGGAAGAATATAATTTGTTTCGGTTATTTAAAACATTAAGCACGAACATTTCTATTTCCTACACTATGTTTGGGTGCGTCCTTTTCATCCTTAAACACATAGACCAAAATGGATTTCCCAATGAATTTTCACTAAGAATAAATCCATTTTCGCTTATCCGTTACCTCAAAAACTGGAGTGATCTTGTTTCTCATACCATGAAAAATGACATTACTTATAATTCACTACATATTGTACATGGCTTGGACAATTGATCCTCTTGAATATTTCACATAGAGACAATCCCTGAACCCAAACAGTCTATGCTATGGGAATATTATTGGATGTTTTAGATAATAATCACTAAAAATCACTTTAAGCCTCTAAAAACTAATCCAACTCTCAAGACAATAACCAAGAATGGATCTATATAAAAACTCAATGTTGAAAAGATTAAATAATAATTTTATATTCAAAGGGAAATTATTAATGATATTATAATCTCCCCCTCTAACAATATCTCTTCCCTATGAAGCATCTACTAGGGACACTCTCTTATAACTGAGGAAACTGAGCTCAAACATCAGATTCCAACTCGCATGTCCCCTCCAAGATCTTTCCATGATTCCATAGGATCTGGACAAGTAGTACCATGTCCCTTCATATTACCTTTTATCTCCAATATATAATATACATTCGGAATTACATGTATTATGCGTTAGTATCTTGATCAACATCCTTACACATAATGACATGTGTAGGATTTAGTATGTTCCTCTGGATCTAATAAACATGAATAACATCGTATATACCTCGATAATGTGATGCAAGATCCTGATGATAACCCACTATTCCAACCCACTATGTGATCATTAAGGGTCCAACATATCACATGGTATAATTTCCTTTCTACTGCAAATGTTGATGACCTAACCCAGTAGACACCCACAAGAAAAATCTATTACCAAAAGTAGAATCTGGAGGTATCATTCTACGATCTTTATAAGATCAATGTATATTTTTAGCTATGATCAGAATCTTATAAATCAACCACACACTTACATAGGTCTCTTGAACAATTATAGCCCCCACAATTTCTGGTTCACCAGCAACATGCCTTCAAATTTTTGAATTATATTTCCTATAATAGAGAGCATCATAAGGAGGCATTTGAATTGAAACCTAACAAATATTATTATATGTGTTCTCAACCTAGTCTAGGTGATCATCCCATGCTAAAAGAATTATTGGAAGAAATATCAAAGAATATAATCTAATATAAATATTTCTCTCTAAACCAGAATATCATTCTTGGGATAGAATGTTGTCCTCAACCTCACCTAATCCCTTAAGGCCTTTAGTAATCCTTTTATAAATAATGATGTAAAAAATTCATGTATATTGGATAAGATGATCATTAGAGATCTATGAAATCTTATAATATCATGTATATATTGATTTCCATGATTTTATATTAAATTAGTCTCATAGATATGTAAGAAATGATGGACATTAATTATATTATAGATATTCTCTCTGAAAATGTCCCAGATCCTTAGGGACCTTCAAAGCCCCATTAAAAAATTCCATCATGTAATCCCCCCAATTCAATAAGGTCACAAGAAGTGGCTGGAGTAAATCACAATGAATTTTGTAATCAATATTTATCCTCCAAAAGGTAAGGAATAATTAATTGTATCATGAAATGTACCCTTTAATATCTAGACCAACGAACTATTGGTTGAACTAATGCCACATACCTGTCACACTAGGATGAACCACCAACATAGAGTTATATAATTCTATGATCAAATCTTCCCTAATGGAATAATGGAGTAAAACTCTCACATATACTTGGATCATATAATAACCATCCATTAAGAACCCATGTATCAAGTAACCACATCTTAGTCATTCATGCATATATTTCACTCCATGTTTGATTCTTGGAATTTTTTTTTTCCGAGTGTACCTTATGAAATTTGATCACTAAATGAGCACACATAATTGATACCTAGTCATTGTAATCATATATCCTCCAATAATCCCCAAAACTCATTCGATGATATTGTTCCTCTAATGTATATTAACCAAGCACATAATTTACCCACTTATTATGAATAAGAGAATCTATAACAACATTTTCTTTACCCAGTCTACCAGACATCTCAATGTTGTATTTGTAAGGATTCTCTACCCAGTTTGTCTATATTAGGTTGAGGTCCCACAGTAAGAATATATAACAGAGGCTCTTGTGACCCATGAATATAAGGAACCAATCACTAAAGAAATAGTGTTTTCAAAACATCAAAGCATGGATTTAAACTTACTACTCTAAATAACTAGTAGGATAGTTTTTCACATGCGGTCATATATTTCATGACTCATAAGCTATATACCACTCACTATTAAAATATCATTTTCTCATAAATTACATACCCCAAAAACCTCACATCATAAATCTAACCTTTACACTTTTATATCTTGGCCTAATGTCATTATTCTTTAAATGTACATAGTATTCACTTGATATGTCATGAATTCTTCTCTAGGGTTAGTGAGTAAATTAGGGTATCATCAACAAACCCCATGATGATTGAGTAAAGTTAAGGGTGAGATAACATGTTCATTATATCCATGATCATTGCTAATATATTTTTCAAAACATTCGAAATAACTAAGTACTTCTATATCCCATACATAGTTCAAATTGTTTTCTTCAGGATGCACCACTATCTAATCCACCCCTAGTGATATACATATTGGAATTGATCTTGGAGAACCACTGTGTACCTTATGACTAATCAACGATTTCATCAATCCAATGAAAATGGTATTTATTCATTATGTTCACGTGATTTAGCTTCTAGTATTCAAAATGAAGATAAATACTAAAATATTCTTTATTTCGGGTTAGAATAGGTTAACCCCATTGTGAAGTACTAAACATGATAATGCCCTTATGTTATATGTTCAAATGTTACACCATGAGTTCCATAAAAATTTCTAAAACATTATGATAACTGGGTATTGAAATTGGCTACATACTTGAATTGATATATCTTATGAACTACAATACTCTATCAGGGGGAATTCCTATTCATTCGTTTGAAAAATATGTTGATAAAGATCTATAAATGGAAGAATATATTGGGGGGATACCATTGATCCTATTGAAAGAGACAATCCTAAAATATTCAACATGATAGTCACATGATGTCTTATATCTAGAAAAAATCTACCCACTCACATCTCCAATTCCATGGTCATCAAGAAAACGTCTTCATTGGGTGAATTAAATGATACCTATATTCAATAGAAAATAGATTGATCATGATATCTCTTCAACACATCCATGACAAACATCACATCAAACCTCATTATCTTTAATATAATGAATTATCACAATTTTTTAACATTATAAATTAATATAGGATACTTGGAATTACTAATAAAGATCCAAATTCATTTCATATTGTTTTTCAAGGGAAATAAACCCAAAAGACAACCTGACTAGTTTTTCAAGTCGAGTAATTACATGTGAAAATATAAAGAAAAAAGAAGAACTAGAGTCAATGAAATCAGTAGACAATGTGTAACTAATCAAAACTGTACCATCAATAATAGATGGTCCCTGACCACAATAATTTGGTGTCTAATCCACTACATATACACAGTATGAATCATCTCCATAATGATATCCATGACGTATGTGACTAGCCTAAGACATTATGATCTGTGAATGAAATTGTGGACCAAAACCTGATCCTTAGTTCCTTAAATTCATGCATCTTGATCCCCTATGGAAACCAATCAACATATATATTCATCACATCCATTGGAGATTCCCCATCATTACACATTATTGACATAGACTCTAGTGTAATGGGAATACACTTCGGTAGTCTCCAATCATCCCAAAAATAAAATTACAATGGAATTCTTTTTAGGGAAATTGATGAATCTGAATTATAATCCACCCTCATACCTCTACTATACTACACATTCCTGATCATCTTATTCATGTTACCGAAATTGATAGGCATCATAACAGCAGGAGTTCTAACATGCTATGAAATGTAGGGTATATAAATATCATATTTCCAATACTCCAACAATATCTTCTTGATAGTTAAGTCCTTAGGAAGAACCTCTTGGTATGTCGTTTTGGGACCAAGATGAATGGAAACGTTTTTGGAATTATGGAAAGGTCATTTTCAAGAGTGTTTTCTTTTGTTGTTGAAAAAGATAAATCAATTAACATTTTAAAAGGTCTGATTAAATATGATGATGATTTGATGGTTTTTAATTTAAAAAAATCATAAGTTGTGTGGATTAGTATGATGAAATCCTTATAAAAGAATGGGGATGAAAATGAGATTCCAATTGTATTCAGTTTTGATAAGATAGAAAGATTTATCTGGAAGACATGGATGTTACAATAAATTACTTGGAAAATATGATGATGTTAAAGATGAGTGGTCAATGGTTAAAAATCATGATAAAAAAGGTTTGTGAGAAGAGAATATGACCACAAATCTGTATGATTGGAGTTTTCTGAAGTAGGTGTTTAAGGTGGTGTTGCTTCCTAGAGTTTGCCAAATTTTTGGGTCTCAAAATCATGATTTTGGTTTTTGGGAAATAGATGTAATTATATAAAGGCATTCATAAAGCATAGTTCTTAGACTATGAAGGAAAATTCTTGGACCGCATAGGAGGTATGTTGAGAATTGAATGAGAATTGTAAAATGATTAATTCTTTAGAGTAGTGTTATACATATTGTGAAGGATGGTACATAGAACATGTAGGGAAAATGAATCATAGAAGGATACTAGTTTGTATGATATGATTTATTTACATTAATAAAATCATTTGGGGTTGAGATGTGGTGATGTTTTTTTCAAGGGAATTGACCCACCAGAAGGAAGAAATGTTGTATACTAACCATATAAGGAAAATGGTTCGCGGTAGGAGCACAATCCATAGTAAAGGTTGTACCACCTTTAAAATTCGTATAAATTGTATTAGCATGATTTTTTGACATATTTTACTATATAAATGAACTAATCCCATCATTAAGCTGGAATTTGGATATATTTTCATATATTCACTGGTGGAAGAATTTGGCTAGGATTGAAGAGTTCGTGAAGGAGGATTCCATGATGGAAAGAGGTAACGAGGAAGATATTCCATGGAGAATGAAGTGGTTTATGGGGGATCATTTCCATAAAATATATTATCCATGGATAATGTTTTTTGAAGTAGTTTGTGGGGCTTGATTTCCTGTAAAGGAATAGGGGACGTAAGGTATTAGTGTCCTATGAAGCAAATTTCATCTGTAGAGCAGGGGTGATCGAAAATGAATCAGTAGTACATGGGGAATTATCCATTCAAAGAGTAGATAAAGTCCATAGAAGAGGAGATGATCCATGAAGAACTCACACCACATGGTGCAACACACTTCATAGAGGATACATATAGTTTGTGGAAGAAACACGACAGTTCACTATGTACTAAAGAATGTTCCTACAAGCTTCTGGGAATGAAATAAAAGAATTGTTTTGAAATATCAAATTTTTGGAAGTTTACAAAGAAGAACTATAATAGTTAACTATGTCATTTTTTTCTAGAAGAATCACACACACAACTTGATTTTTTATGAGCTAAATTATTAAAAGGGGATGTCAATATCATTGAATTGCATATAAAATGATGATTTTCTAGTGGATTATGTTGTATTATATTATTTACAAACCATACCAAGGATGTATCTACTCTTCTTGATTAGTTATCCATTTAAATTCTTGTGTTCCTATAGATGTGTGATTGAATTGTGTTCTGTAAGGAAAGAAATATTTAACAGAAGGAAAAGGAAACTTAATCTCCAGGGAGAAATAAAAGAAAAATATATCCTTGATTCATCACCCATACTCTCGATGATACTTTAATCATGACTGTGCTAATACAATTAGTATCAGATCCTATGGATCCCTTCATTTATTCTTTACTAATGATTTGAAGATAAGTTTTTATAGAGAATCTTAATTGTGTGAACATTAAGGGGTTTATGTTCATTAATGGAAAAAATTATTATATCTAGAAAGATATAATCTTTACTTATCTTATGTATCTTGGGTATGAATCTCTTGAAGATAAAATAGATGGATTTCCACCTATTTATGACATGGTTCCAATTACTGCTATCGAAATGATAAATCATGATAATTATGGAAGAGATAAAAATTCTTTACTATCCTCACTTTCTGAATGTGTTTTTTAATATTGAAAGGTGTTTCTCCACCTAAAGGTATCTCGGAAAAGTTGAAATCATTTTTGAAGGAAAACTAAATGTGAATAGAAGAAAAATATAAATTTGGAGGCTAAAGTGTAATGATTTGAAAATGTTTTAGTTTGAATCTATTGGGGACTTATTTAAAATGGTAAATGAAATTTATAATAATATCAGATGTCTTGGTGAAAGGTTATAGGATTTTAAAGTTCTTGAAAATATCTTATGTATTCTTCCTGATGTGTTTGATGTTTATTTTTCTTCATTATAAGGGAGAGACCATGAATCATTATCTCTATAATATTTTAATAGTTATGTCATAAATTTGGAAATGAGAAGGGAGAATATTAAGAAGAGAAAACAAAAATATGATATAGAAATTTATTTAAACATTTCCAAGAAGGAAAATTATAAGAAGACTCTTGACGAAGATTATTTTTCTATCTTTGACTCTGAAAATTATGTCAATCTAAATCATGATAAAATATAATTTTTATTTTTAAAAAATTTTAGAAGAGGTATAAGTAAATAAAGAGGGAAAATTCCATTGAATTGTTTGATTGTGGATCAATTATAAATTGAGTGGGTCATTTCCCATAATTAATGAAATATCAAGATATTGATGAAGATGAAAGAATGTCAATAAGGTCATGGAAGAAACACGGTGATAAAGATAAATATTCTTATAGAGGGAAGGATAAAATGTTCTTAAATTAAAAAAGAATAATATTTGGGTCTAAATATGAAGAAAAATATTTTAGTGAAGTTCAATTGTAAGAATATATTGTTGAGAGATCTAGAGAGAATAATTTTATTGTAGTGGTGAATAATGATGATTTCAGATATAGTAATTTAGAAGAAGAAGAAAATCAACTTGAATCTAATATGAAAGAAGAGTTGAAAGAATTCACGAGTAAGATTATAATGATTGAAAAGGAAAACATAAAGTTGATAAATGAAAATTAATTATCATATAATATTGATGTTTTTTATATGAATTTAAATCTGTTAAAAGTGATTTATGATCTGAATGATTCTGTTGAGAATGAAAATAATCGCAATGAACATATTGAAGTAAAGCTGAAAGAAAAAATAAAAATAGTGGGAACTTGTCCATCAAAAACAATCTAAATCTGAAAAAGGAATAAAAGTTTCCAAAAAACAATCTTAGAAGATAATTAATGGTATGGTAAGAATGAATCTAATAACGATCAATAAATGCTTCCCTCAATGGTTGTGACAAACTATGGAATTGGTTCAGAAAAGAATAAAGTAGGGGAATTTATGCACATGGCCAAAGTAAACAATGATGAAAAATAAAAAGGTTATAAAAATCATGATTTTGGAAAGAAAATAATATTACTTATGGTACTGATAAGTCCATAAATAACTATGATAAGATGAATAAAGTGACATTTAAAAATAGAATGACTGATGTTCAATGAATTTCTATTATGATGGTTGCTTAGAAGAATGTTCACAACTCCCGTTAGTATGGAAGTTTCAAATAAACATATTATTTTAATGGATACTGCTAGTTTTGTGGTAAATTTGGATATACCAAAAATGTGTGTTGGTTAAACCGACAACATAACAACTCATCCATAGGGTATGGAAGGCAAGGTTTGAGTGGGAGTCAACCCTCCCAAAAAAATTTGTATGATAGGGATGTTCAGAAGAAATATGATAAGGTTGGTCTGAATGGTGAAAATATGTTAAAATAAATGGAAACGTTTTGTGAAAGATGTGAAAAACCTATACATATTGATAAGGGTTTTATTATTTTGTTACCAACATAAAAACGTTTCTTGAAAATTCACAGAAGTTGGAGGTGAAGAAAGAAAAAGTAGAAAAAAGCTAATGTTGTTGAAACTGATTAGAATGTTATAAAATGATAACGACTTTGGATTAATGATAGTGGGTATTACTATCATATTACATGAGACTTAAAGATTCAAAATAATGTGAAAGACTTTAAATAAGTAATGGTGACATTTCAAAATGAAACATCTTTGAGGATCAGAGGTGTTGGATTAGACATCATTATGAACGAAAAGAAAAAATCTATGAAAACATTATAAGTTTATGGGATTAAACACAACCTACTGAGTGTTTCATAAACTTTATATTAGGGTAACAAAGTTATCTTTATAATATATTCTGTTTTTATAAAAATTGAGAAATATGGAAAGATAGTTACAAGAGGCCAAGTTACAAAAGGAAACTTGTTCCATGTTAGTGAAATAACAACCCTTGTTACATGGGTTTGGTGGAAGAAAATAAATTATGGAATGAAATGAGGGAAATTTTTTTCAGTGAAACATGATAATGATATCAAATTGAGGTAGTGTTTGAGATACTCTTGATATTTCAATAAGAAGATATTAGTGTTGCACTATATGTTCAAAAGGAATGATCGCAAATTCTGTGCATATGAAAGTAGATATTTTTTTCCAAACAACCCATGGAAAATATTCACTATAATATATGTAGTATAATGAGAAATAAATCAGTAAATGGAGAAAAGTACATCATCACATTCATTGGTAAATTTACTTACATTACTTGGGTAATATACAAGAGACATAAGTCAGATGCTCTGAAAATTCATAAATGTATCAAATGGAAAGATAAGAAATAATGTGAGTATTTAGTGAAGATGTAGAGAGCTAAAAATGGTGTTGTATATAGGAATGAATAATTGATAAATTATCTTGGTAGGAATATAATTTTTTATGATTCCACTTCACCATAAACATCTCAACAAAATGGGGTTTCTAAAAGAAAGAATAGAATTTTGGTTGAAATGGGTGAACTATGACACTTAAACATAGTCTCTTCATTAGTATTCAAGGAAATAAATGAGTGTTTCTATGTATATGAAAAACTATTGTTTCTACATTCCATGTTCAGATATTAATCCATTTAAAATGTTTTGTGGAAAAACTAAATGTTTTAAACACATTAGTGTTTTGGGAGTTCGTGCATCCTAAATAAGAAAGGTGGAAACCATTGAAAGATTGAGATAATTGGTGAAGATGGGATTTTTCATGTATATTCTATATAAGTAAGATGATAAATATTTTTAAAAAGATAAATATGAATAATTGTTTATTTTTTTGATGTGAATGTTTCTGAAAATGTTGAGAAAGAAAATCAGACTTATACTGATATGAAAGTTGAGCAGGATAAGGAATGTTTTTCTAACAATCCTAATAATTCTACAAACCATGGTAATTCTAATCAATAAAAAGAATCATACATAGAAATTTCAAGTTATGAGATGGAAACTCAAATAAATTATCCTAGGATGAGTAAGAAAATGGAGGGTCAGAACATTATTGGTGGTCCATATTAGAATGTTCAAACAATATAAACATCAAAAGAGTTTACACACACAACATTTTATTCAATAGTCAAATTGAATGATGTGAATATATCTTTTGAGAATCCAGAATGGGTTCATGCTATGAATGAACAACTTGATCAGATTGAGAAGAGTGATACATGTGAACTCTTACCCATGATAGTTAAATAATTTATTAACAAAAAATGGGTTTTCCATAATAAGTTTAATAAAAAAGAGGAATACATATGGAAAAACTAAAAGATTAGTGTAAAATGGTTACTCAAAAATTGTAGATGATGATTTGGACCAGACTTTTGATCTAAAGGATGGTTTAGAAACAATCATAATCATTCATGAAATTGTTTCTCAATGAGCTTACAAAATTTATCAAATGGATGTAAATTCCACATTTCTAAATGATAATCATGATGTGGTCATTTATATTGATCAAACATGTGGATTTTTTATAGTTAATGATGAAAGTTATACGTGTAAGCTAAAAAAATCCTTGTATGGGCTAAAACAAGCTTCGATTTCATGGTACTCCAAATTAGATTCTTAATTAAGTATTATGAGATTTAGGAAAAGAATAGTTTATGGAAGTATTTACATCAATGAAATTATGTATCTTTCTCTAATTGTAATTGTTTATTTTGATGAGATGAAAAAGTTTTTTGGGATGTCTATGCGAGGATAAATGAATTACTAGATTTGTGTACAAATTTTTCAAAAGAAGAAACCCATTTTTATTTCTCAAGAAAATTATGATAGGAAACTTATTAAGAGGTTTGGAATGGATAATTAAAAACCATTTTCCACACCAATTTTAGTGGGAACCAAATTATATAATGATTCAAAAAGATTTTTGTAAGCTACATAAAAGTTTTTTATATCTGACTACCTCAAGAATTGACATTGTTTATGTTATTACTGTATGTGAAATATTTTAGAGTTCTACTAAATAAGAACAGTTAATTTATGGACAAATAATTCTAATATATATCAAAGGTAAAACATATTTTTGAATCATGTTTTATAGCTTATAAATCATTGACTTATTTTTGTATTTATATGCTGGTTGGGTAGGAAATGTTGATGATATAAGATTGAAATCTAGTGAAGTTTTATTTCTACGGAAAATTTATGTTAGTTGGTATACAATGAAACAAAATTCTGTAATAGTTATAATGGATGAAGGTGATTATGTTTCTTTCACTCAAGATGCTACCCAACTTATCTAAATGAAAACTCTGTTAGAAGACTTATGTGTGGAGTTGAAATTACCCTTTCTCTTGGGATGTGACAATAAAAGTGCAATAAATATTACAAGTATTCCATTATAAAAAAAATTAATAAATATTGACATAAAGTATCACTTCAGCAAGGATCATGTGGTGATGAATGAATTAATGCTGGAGTATGTTTCTACATTGGAACAAGTTTCTGATATTTTCAAAAAATCATTACCAAAGGAACCATTTTATAAAATGAGGATGAACATGTGTGTCCAATTAAATTCATTTAAAGGTTAATATATGTGTTTCTATCCCCAATCTCATCGTACCATTGAACATTATTTTCATGGGGGACATTTGTTTCATAAATCAATCCTTATGGAAGCACGCATAAAGGGGGACTTAGGGGTAAGCTGTGAATGCAATGTGTAAATGTGTAAACTATTCTAACTGTTTGTTGAAGTGGTAGAAGGAAAAAAATTATTCCAGGAATTTCGAATAAAGATGTAGAAGAACATTTAATATTTAAATAATGATGATGAAGAAATTCTGAATAGATTTCATTATCACTACATTTTTTGATATTTTGGTTTTTTCTATGAATAATTATTATTTACAATAATGAGTTATCTTACATAGGCTTAGAATTTATGATCATTAATCCATAGTTTTTAGTTACAAAGATCAATGATTTATGAATCTTGGTTGAAAAAAATCCGATGTTGGATATTGTGGGGACAAGGATAGATGAAAGAAGTTTTTGGAATTAATAAAACATTGTTTTCAAGAGTGTGGTCTTTTTTTGTCAAAACAGTTAAATAAATTCAAATTGTAAAAGGGAACAGTAATTATGAAGATTCTTTTCGAGTGTATGTTTCACAAACATAAATTTTTTTTGGAGAACATGTGATAAAAGCCTTATAAATGAACGGGAAAGAAAAGGCGATGACAATCATATTCAGATTCGAAGGGAAAAAATAAGTTACTAGAAGATAATGAAGTTACAAAAACATCTTGGGAAAATCTAACAATGCTAAATATGATCAATAAAAGGTTATACCCATGATAGATAAAGTTTGTGATAAAATTATATGATTGAAAATTAGTATTGATGGAGTTTGACGAAGCTGGTGTTCATTGTGATGTTGTATTCCAATGTTTTCCGATTTTTTAGGTCTCGAAATTGGGATTTTGGTTTTGGGAAAATGAAACTTTTTCCAAAAAGATTCCTTGAAGAACCGTTCATTTACCATTAAGTATTTCACACAAAATCCATAGGATTTATATGGAGTAATGAAGGGAAGTAGGAAAGGGAAGGATATATATAATAGCGCTATGTGGACCATGATGTACGGTACATAGACCGTGTGGGTAAAAAGGATCACGGGAGGATTGCAATTAATGGGGGAAGTTTTGTTCACTGTGAGGCTATCTCTTCTGTTTTAGGGGTAGTGATCCATTGTCATATGGAATTGGCCTCTGGGATGGAATAATGGTTGTACACAGACCGTGTAGGGAAAATGATTCAAGATTGGAGCACAATCTACGGTGAAGGCTCTACCACATTGAAAATTTGGGTAAATCAGATTTGTAGGATTTCTGGATTTATTTTCCAAAATAATGAACTGAAATCCTATCATTATGTAAGAGCTCATTTGATAGAGAACATCTTTGCTGGTGGAAATTTTTTTCTATGTATGAAGAGTTCATGAAGGGGGATTCCATGAAGGAAGGAGTTCATGGGGAATAGATTCCATAGAGAAGGAAGTTGTTCATGGGGGTTCATTTCTACGAATGATATTGTCTGTAGAGAGAGTTTATGGAAGTAGTTTTTCATTATCAATAGACCACAAAATAAATGGTTCTGTGAGTTATTGGTGGAAAGTGAAGAAAAGGTTTCCATATAGAATCAGTAGTACATGACCCATTTCTCAACTATGGAGCAAAGAGTGTCCACATAAGAGGAAGTGATCTATAATATACTCACACAATGCGGTGAAACATAGTTCACAGAGGATATAGATGGTTCACAGAGGATGTATGATACTTTGTGAAGAACTAAAAGAAGTTCCTACCATCTTCATGATATGAAAGATAAGAATTGTTTTGAAATATCAAGTTTTTGGAAGCTAAAGAAGAGTCACCATAATATTGACTTGTGTAATTTTGTTCTAGAATAAGTACACACTATTAGATTGTTTTTGAAGGGCTAAATGAGTCTAAGGGAATATCCCAGTAATTATATTTCACACGAAAGAATTTTTTCTAGTGGATTGTGTGGTATTTTGTTTTTCCAAACCATACCAAGTACATAGCTACAATTGTTCATTACTGATCCATGTAAATTTTGAGTTCATGTGGATGTCTGTTTGAATAGTGATCAGCATGAAAGAAATATTTAACTGGAGGAGCATTTTATTTCATATCTAAGGAATATTTAAAGAAAAATATATCACTGATTCACCCCTCCCCCTATCAGGGATAGTTGAATCTTGACGGGGCAACTTCATGTTATCACATTGAAGCTCTTGACACAACACTTTATGTGAGGATAAAGTCTGATATCAAGCTTACCCCATGTGAGATTCAAATTAATGAATCTCATTGAAATTTTTAGTTTATTTAAATACCATAAAATGCCCCTACTGTAGCTCTATGAACTCAAATAATATATCTGACATAAACAAGATGAGAAATATTTTCCCTAATAAGATGCACTTAAAGGACTTCAATGTGAGACCCTCAATTATTACATCCTATTCATCTCACTCCACCATCTCTAGGAGGGCCCCAATATCATGAAAAATGCCATATTAACCACTCTACAATATAATAACAAAAAATTATCAAAATAACTCTTATCGATATATATGAAATATTCAATATCCTGGCATCCGCTAATTCCTTGAAAATATTATGTAAAATGGATACATATATATATTTGGAGTTGTCAACCATGGACCTAAGTGTCCCTCCTCACTATTAATAGACTAGAAGAAGGGATCTTGGTTGATGTGGGCCTGCTCTATGTGATACATTAGAAGGTGAAATAGTATGATCTTATACATCGTTCATTTTAGAAGGTGGTAGAATAGGGGAATCCTCCAGAGTGGGAGTTCCTTGAACTAAATCTTCTGGAAGTCCCATCATTATCCTTTAGGGAATCATCTTTTTCCATGTTAAGGAAAAATATAGAATATTTAAGTGTAATCCTAACTATTCTATGGGATCACACTATAGTCTTCCAACGTGTCTACCCATTTCATATGGTATACCCCTCCAAGTACTAATCATTGTCATCCATCATTTCACATTTTTATAGTTATATATATACTAACACAACATCATACAAAGTTTCTAATAACTAATTCCCTCATTGTTATGTCACAATCACGTTTTGACAAATAAATCACACAAAATCTAATACAATTATATTAAAAATGGAAAAAATAAGAGATTAAATTAAATAACTACTATATATCACAAAAACATGTATATATATATATCCTATTATTTTAATTCTCATGTCATTATTCTTGAATGCACCCACAATCGCATTAAACTATAAAAAAATACCATCAATTGTAACTCAAAGGTTTATTACACATGAATAAGAAAGGTCCATAGTAACTCCCCTACTAGAGTCTCACAAAACTTGTCACCAATCTACCATGTGCATGGACAATTAAAATATATTAAAGGGAAGAATCTATAACAATATTTTGTAAATCCTTGACTTAAACCACTATGTCCAATATAGAGAGCCACTAGACCTCATGCATTCCTCCATGTATACTAGAGGTTTCCAACATGTAATGAGGGTTTGAACACCATTGGTGGGGAGACTATAGACCCAATATCATGATTTATATATATTAAAATAAAAACAAACATAATATGATAATTGGAGAAAATTATAGAAGAATATAGTTCTAATCAAAAGATAAAGGCACACATGTAATATAACTAAATTAACAGGATCGTAGTGTGGAAAGAAAACCCATAGTATACATGTAAGAAAATAAATAAACAAAACACTTTAGAGTCTACTAGAGTCCATACCGATCCAAGACTTACTACAAGCCCCATTGCTCAGAAATCATCCACTTTCCCTTTAACCATAATTAAATCTCTATAAAAGAAGTCTGCATGAAGATCGATATGCCAGTGCAGTGTGTGAGTATTGAAACCCAGTATGACACCACCAATGCATCCTTAACATCTTTTTAATGGTTTATATTTGAATTAAATAATAATAACATATATTAATTAACGAATAACAAACAATCAATCATTTTTCTAGTGGTCATGCGTTAACTAATCGAATAGAAACCCTGTCATACCAGCTTCGAATCCATGCCAGAATGATAATGATATTATGTCAGAAGTAATGAAAATAGAAACAAATATAGTGAAAATATTTATTGAAATTCATAATGTATCATTTTTACATGAAACTCAATATCCACTAGGCATCATGTGCATCATGTTACTCAATATCCTCGAGGCATCGAGTGCTCGTCCTATTTCGAATCCACTATAAATCGAGTGAGACATACCATGTGGAATTAATTACATATCAAGTGTTTCAAATTACTCACCATCCATGGTACATCATCAAACCCCTATCTTATCCTCATGTCGATCATTTCCATCACCACATTCCATTCTCACTCCCACTAAAAGGTATAACTATTTTATTAGGGTCCACATATTCTGAGGGGGAAGAACAACACTTCCAAATGTATGGTAACACATATAACATTGTAGATAATGAAAGACAAGCATAAAGCATCACCATGATAATAAGTAGAAACAAATAATACATGTGATCGACATTAATATTTTCAACGAATCTGCAAGTATACTCATGAAAAAATAAAGAAAAAATGGACTCACATGCTACGTACAAACCCAAATTCGATCACAATCAAGAATGTTAAAAAGACAAGCTTACATATGAATAATACTAATACAATTAATTTATAAAATCTACCCAAAATGTAAGGAACATACAACATAATGGTTTTCAAGTTCAACATATCCTGAAAAATATTTAAAAACTAATTAGAACATTTTTGAATGACATAAGATCATAGAAAAGGTTCTAATATGATAGTATAAGTTTCATTGAGTTATTGGAGAAGATTAAAAATACAAGGGTAGAATTAACACTTACCTAACATTAAATTATTTTCAATGATAGTCATCGAGTCTGGTTGAAGTGATATGAACATTGTCTCTCATAAACAATGAATAGAAAGTTTTTTTAGGATCCAACAAGTTTGATCAATTATGAAAATAATAATTACATGATCATTTAGCAAGGAGAACAAGTAATTTAAACAAACAAACAAAGATTCATTTTATTCTTCACCTAATCACCCCAAAATAGAATCACCATTAAATAATTATGGAAATATACCATAGACCAATCAATGGGGGGGATAGATCTATGAAAGGGTGAAATCTGATCTCAGTAGAAGATTTAAAAATGTCATGAAATCATTCATTGGTGTATCTATAATTATAGTAGGAAAATTAGTAACCAATAGGTTTAATCATTGATTGATTAATAGAAGGTTTTAACCGTATAATGACTACATTAAATACCCCTAATTAAATCTATATAATATTCCCTTTTAAAATGGTGTAGATTTTAGAAGAACACTAGGTGTTTTGGTTTTTTTAAAAATGAAGCATTACTTCCTCCACTCTCTACACTATGGAAAAGCCTTGACCATGGTATCCATGATCATGGAACCAAAAATTGATTCCCATATCGCATGGCCTTGAGATGTAATCCCCTTTCCCCTAACAATGTTTTCAAAAATAGGATCGCTACAGTTCCCCATAGCATGGATGACAGTATCCCTTCCCTTTCTCCATGGTTTGGCCATGGCCTTGAAATGTCATTTCCCCTTTTATCAATTCACATAAAGATAAGATAGGGGAAAAACGTCTTGCGTTATGGGAACTTTTTTTCCCATTTTGGTTAGAAAAACACAAAAACTAACTTCAAGACATGATATGATACTATAAGATCTCATTACATTATCCAGTCACCGATCCTTTTAAAACTCAATGGAGAAAATATGAAATTGTGATTTTCATATTCAAAAGAAAACAATATAGGATTTTATAGTGTTAGTTTTAGGGATGCCTATATATAAAGATATCCCATTTATTAAATTGGGAAATATTGTCTATCTATATACTATTTATTTCAATGTGGATGTTTACTAATTACCATGTAATAATGGTTATGTATTTTATACTTTATTCATTACTTCATATGATGAGTGTATTGGACTAAATTAGTGATGAGTGGGGCCCAAGATTTCTCCTTGTTTCATAAGTTGGTCCCTTGAGATAAACCTTCTTTGTTATTTTTTGTATGCCTTGCCTATTTATATAAGATTTATTGACATGATTCCTTATCAATATGATT
This sequence comes from Viscum album, assembly GCA_963277665.1. Taxonomy (NCBI): domain Eukaryota; kingdom Viridiplantae; phylum Streptophyta; class Magnoliopsida; order Santalales; family Viscaceae; genus Viscum; species Viscum album. Next base: position 923,091,574 of record OY728159.1, read on the forward strand.
AAAATGTTCATCATAATGCATTATATCATTATGAATCTAGTTATTTCTAACAATGTACTTATTAATAATTTTAGTTCATCATTGGTTTTATTTAAAACTCATGTGATCAGTTACATGGAATTACGTTGATTATCATTTACTTTATTCTAAAATATTTATGGATTTTTATTAGTTTTTAGATTCTGGTATACTCTTTCCCTTAATGAGGTTTGAGCTCGCATTTCTTTTATTTAAATTTCATCATGTAATAGAAAATTTTATTACAGAAGATATTTTTAGAATAATAAATTGTTTTTATAATTTATGGGTGAAATTAAAGACGTATAATTTATTAAGTAGATCATCATATTGTGGAAAAATTTCAATTTAAGAATAAATTCATGGAAATTTTACGTTAAATTTTTTCCTTAGTTCTATATATACAAACATAAATGGTTTCAGGACTGTGTGTAGTGCAATATTTTCTGTAAATCATATAATTATTGGACAATTATATCTAGCGTGAGTCAATTGGTATCATAGAGATTAAGATGTTATCAGTTGAGGATAATTCATGGGTCATAAATATCATCAAGTTTTGATATGTTTTGGTTGAAAATAATTTAATGGTATAGACAAACCTTTGGGTTCATATTAAATTTTATATTAAGATAATATTTATCTATTTTTGTCGTTTAGGGATTAAGGAATGATTACATCATATAAGACTTAGGGATGAGTCTAAATATAGGAAAACATTCTAAATATTGGGAAAGTATGGTGTGTGTGATATCTTATAAATTAAATGTAAGAACCCAAATCTTCTATTTCGGGTATCGATCTTGATTTCTGGTGTTTTTTATAAAAATCGAAGTATCTAGAAATTTAAGGAGTACATGCCGTGTACTTAGGAGTACACACCTTGTTGTCGATTTCCATGGGTAGCTATATACTGGTCGTGTCACAGATGAGTACATGGACATGTTGGGTGACATGGAGATGGCCTAAAGTGGGGTCCAGAAAATGAATATACACACTGTGTATCATAAAAGAACATGTCTTTTATTTTTATATATATTTTATAAATCGGACTGGGGTCACGTCTAATTCATATAACCACTTTCTTCTAGCATCGTCTCATCCTAGAACGACCAAAGATCACCAATTCTTCTCTGAGCCCTCGATGGACCATCTGTTATCCGAATTGAACACTATCGAATGCATTAGAACCACATCGTTGTGTTATTACTTCTTCTATAGCCAATTATCATGATTTCTAGTCTTACGTGAGATATTCAAGGTTGAAATTTTTGATGTTTTTATAGATCTAGGACGTTCTAGGTTAAATCAATGGCTAATATTCAACTATATCGATCGTACAATCTTGTGGTAGGTGTTTTGTGACTTTATATAGATGTCATTGATTTATAAGTTCAAAAAGTGCCCAATACCCTAGTTTAGGGTATTATGTGATTAGGGAATTTTACCCTATTAATTACTTCTATTCTTTTTTTCTTGATTAAGAGTGTCTTATTATGAATATGGTTTATTACCTTGATAGGTATGTGTTTTCCCATGTTTGTTTGATTTTGGATGTTGGGTCTAGAAATTCATGTTTGGTTGTTTTACTTTCCTTTCCTAGTGTTGTTAGGATGGAGTGATTATTTTATGATATGATTTTTTATGCATTTTATTAGTATAGCCAAGTATTATTTGATATTTACTTTGGTTGTTACATATAATTGTGCATGATTATATTACATAGGGCTGTGAGAACCTGGTGTTGGTATACCCTATGGGGAATGGACACTAAGGGCTTCACCAGAGTGTCTATTATACTTTTCACATTGCGAGACCATAGGGGGATGGACATGAGTGATCCCCCATAGTGTCTGTAGTTCCATGTTGCGATAACATTGGTGGAATTGGACATTTAGTGCTTCCCCAAAAAGTCTATAGATTACCATTACGAGAAAAAATGTGGACTGTATAGTTAGTGCTTCCTTAGAGATTCTTTGTTTAAGTTGAATTAGAGGGGTTGGACTGTGAGTACATCCCAATGGGTTGCTTTTGAATGTTCTTTTGAGTAATTATTAAATATAAATGAATATAGTTGAATCTTTAAGATTGTTACTTTTGATTACTTCCTTGTTTCTTACATATTTTGTCATATTTCCTGCTATATATATTCACTGATAGTTAGGCACAGATCCTTGGGAATTTTCAAGATGGGATTCATCTCACACCCTATTTGAGTCATGCTTTTGGGCCCAAACTGATTATATTTTTGTAGGTATAGATAAGGGCATGCTCCACTCTACTTCAGGTACTTGTCTATAGTGGATCTGGAGAGCATGGGACCAAATTGCGGTGTGGGATGCTCTTGGAGTTGTTTATGTCACACCCTGGATCAGGGATGCCCCAAATCCGGTGTGGACTTGAAATAAATACATGATTCATAATTTTTTTTTTTATAAGAAAAAGCTGAAAACACGCACACATGTTCCACTAGAGAGGGTCATTTTGGTTAAGGTCATGGAAAATCATATACAATTATTACAATTCCATTAAAAATAAGAAAAAAAATTTCATTATGAAGTCACCAAATATAGGGTCTCAAATCAACTAAGCTTGTAAAAAACTTATTTAAAAAGTATGGTGAGCATACACATGCCCGATATGGGGTTTTAAAATAACATAATAGAAAAATTAAAACCTATCTAAAATATTTCTTTAAAATTATTCAGAAAACATTTCCTTTAGGAATTCTATAACACATGTATCATAACATAATATTTTTTCTATGAATTAAAAGATCATATTTCATGGAATACCAACCAAATTCCAAAGAAACATGTTCTGATTATAATCATGCTCATATTGATATAATAAGTAGATACAATCTACTGTTAATCAGTATGACATATGAAAATGAAAGTACATGATTTAAAACTAAGATTATTACATGACTAGAGTTGCACATAAAACAATTTAATTTCATTATTTACTGACTATGAAACATACACTGGATCATAAATCTATGAGTGGTGAAAAATAAATAAGTTATATGATTTTACTTCATATGATTCCCATAAACATAATCTCTCTAACCAAGAATATTTTACTAGTCAAATATTCTCTTTTTTAATTAAATTACATATTCATATTGAGGAAATTGCATATATAGGACTATGTCAACGCCTAAGCCAAGATGTCTAATGACTAAGGCCTCATCCAAAATTCATAACTCATAATTGGGAAAGTCCTCCACCAATTCCACATCTAGTTGTCTCATGAGACCTGACGTTGCATGGAGGGGCTATAGTTGGTCCCAAATATTGCATAATAAGTCGAATCCAATACTCATATCTCTAAATCAAAGTGCACAAACCACTTTTATTTATTAAATTACTTTTCACTTATCATTAAAAGTGTCACATTTTACTTCGTTTCTTATTTATCATTATTCAAAGTGTCTCATACCTCCTTGAATAATTTAATTTATCAATTCCCTAAAAGGACATTTGTGTTTGATTGCTTTCTATATCATTTACATATTCAACGTAATTCATGCATATATAAACTAAAAACAATTCTATCAATGTATGACACTGAATGACAAGTATGGTAGGCAATACATGGGTCAATTACTAAATTCCACATAAAACACTAGTTTATCGCATAAAATGACAATCCCCAAAAGCCTTATTATTAATTCAATCATTTTATATTTTATAATACAATTCATACAATTAGGATATTTGTCATTTTTATTAAAACCACATGTTGATAAATGGGAATAATTAACAAAATGGAATAGAATGATTGAAAATATTTATTGCACCTGATTCAAAATGCTTTAGAAAAATAAATAGATTATTTATTTCTTCTAAAAAAATATGAGGGCATACACTAGGGTAACTATTGATCTTGTATAAATGTGGGGTAAAATTATATGAACTATATATACAAAGTGTATAAGAAATATTTATTCAACCAACCCATGGTTTAATAGATCAATATGAACACTGTACATCCCACACACATAATTAAATCACCCAAAATTGGTTTTTTTGAAAACAAAATTAGTGTATGATCAAAACCCAAAGGTAGATATACATTTAGTCATACCAACATATATAAGTGTTTTCTACAAAAATATAATTCTTTACATTTTACTAAACTACTTAAACATAGAAAATCAGTATTTAGGAGTCTTAAAATGAAGCATATTAGAGGTTCAACTCAACCAGTATGAATATATATTTATATAAATAATTATATAATGTGTACATAAAGGATCATAAGTTAAATGCTTCATGAAACATTCATGTTTTATAACCGTTAGAAACATTAGTTAATAAAGGGTGTATAAGTCACAAAACATGACATAAAATATAAAATGGTTTTAAAATATATACATATATAACCAAATATACAATATATGTGTAAGGGTTTAGTGAAAATATTAAATGAAACATTCATGTTTCATTAATTAAAACAAGGGTTCATTAATTATATTGGTTTTATATGATATATAAATGGTCCTATTTTGAAACACATAAAAATATACTTATATATATATATAAGAATCAACATATATATATATATATGTGTATTTATATTTATCAAACACATAAGAACTCTAACCCTTGATCGATAGAGGGTTATGAACATGCTTAATATTAAAATTTCACCTACTTAAGAGGGAAGAATTAGACATATTTTTAACCATATATATATATATATATATAATTATATATGTATATACATCTATATATGTGTATATATATATATATAAACCAAAACCGAAATATGGAAAGATAAAAATATGACCCTTACTTGGTTTGAGGTGGAGGAGAGGCTCAAAAACATGTTGGAGGCTTGAGAAAATTAACACCCGAGAGGATAGAAGTGTAACTGGTCATATATATAAACTATACTATACATAAGACATATATATATTTATTTTAATTACACTTGCTGGAATCCCGAGGCCAACTCTGTATATAGAATGACTGAGGGTGAGTCTTTGTGGAAGTTGAGGGTAAGGGAGGGTCCATTGGAGTCACGGGTGTAGAATAAATGGAAAGGAGAAAGTGGAATAAACCACTGGTTCAGCTCATGTAGGAGGAAGAAGTCACCACGAAGGAGAAAAATATGAAAAATAATTGGATGAAAGATATTAAGTCTCACCTAGATCAGATGACCGGGGTGCGTCTTTGAATATTATATATGTTGAATGATTTTGATCCAAAAGAGAGATGATCTATTGGATCAGAAAGATGGGGTGATTTTAAAATGAAAGGAAGTACTGTGATTAGTTCTCGATCGGATCAGATGGGGTACAAAATTTGAAAAATTAAACCATCACCTCGGGGGTTCATTATCCAAACCAAACGAACAAATCATACTATGTGCGACATGATCTGATGGCCCATATCACATCCCAGCTGAAAATCGCCATCCCACATTGAAATGGAGAGAACTCTGTGACTTCCTTATAAGCTAAAGGCTCCAAGAATTAGTCTAGAAATCCTCCTCCCCCCTATCGATACCGCCCCATATTGGGTTCTTCTACGGGTACCCTCCTGCACCCACCCACACCTCTGTGCCGCCCCACATGGTGGCACACTTTGTTCCTTCCACACGCACTAGTGCACCCGTAGGTGGTAGCTATGCCCCTTGTGCACGCTAGACCTAGCATGAAAGATGCATGCACACTATGCCTATGCTATTTCCAGGGGTTGTGGGTGAGAAGCCCTATAAAGGCTTTGAGAGCTGCCATAAGCTAGCCCTCGGCTAGGTGGGGTACTCTCCAATATTTTAGCCAAGTAAAATTTTATTTTTTGTTAATATTAAAATATGATTTCATATACATAAATAGGTTCAAAAAAATGAAGCCTCTATATAACTGCATATTTTCCTTAGTTGTTTAAATGGAAATGTATTAAAAATAAAAGGTGATAAATCAATGTTTAATAAATCATTAAAAAAATTATATTAGTATTACATAAATCAAAAAAATATTCTTAGTTAAGAACATGGTTTTATACATCCAGGGGTAAACACATTTATAAAATCTTTTCATCACATTTGAAATATTAGAAATGTATTTGAAATACATACCTCATTTTGAAACCATACAATATTAAATCATTATCCATTTTAATGTTTATAAAAACAGTTTATCTGTTTCAAATTATAATTTCAATGCATACTCAAATTATTTTGGAAAATTAATAATACCTAAATATTTAAAATTAAACCAACAGAATGACCAACGAAAATAATTATATTCATTAGAACTCAACGGACCCTAATGGAAAACGGTTGATTAAAGGCCCTATATAAACATGTATTAGGGTGTTCCATATTCCATTCAATATGGTGAAAAATGGTGCTCATCATACCACTAATGCTCAGTATAGCTATTTTGGTTCTAGCCATGCTATTTTTCGTTCTGATTGAACAGAAGGATCTTCTCTATTTACAGGGTATTTTTGTTTAGTTAAGTGGTCTCCCATTTCCTCTGATAGGGCTTTTATTAGGTATTTTTTGTTAGTCATATTCTCTTAGTTTTGAAGAAATGTAATCAATTCAGTATTTAATAATAATTCCTTGTCTTTATTTCATTTGTTCTGTTTCGATAACATGAAGATTAAATAGAATAAAATCATTATATTATTATCACATGATAAATAAGTTTTGGGGCGTCACATTACCCCCCCCCCAACAAAGAATTGAATCCTCAAAATTCTAAAACTCACAATCACAACCACCGGCAACACTAAGCACACATAACCTCCAATATCCCTTCACTAGAACCACCATCGTGGGTAGGGTTATGTCGACCTCAGTTGGATTCCTAAGGTAGTGTTAATCTTCTCAATTTCCTTGGTCTAGATACACTGGGACATCTAGGGTCAAACTTGTGCATAAAGCACTCAACCTTCCATAGGGAGGCATAAGTGATGTAGAGGTCAGAGATTTCAGAGTGCATTTTTTTCCTATAAATCCCTCATACCACATTGTGACTAAAAATATTGATGTCATAGAGGACCCTGTACATACTAAAACTCCTGACCTAGAACATGTAGGGTGTTTGATGATCACCTTCCAAAGAAGCTTATAGGAAATTACCTACATCTCGATAGTCATCTGCCAAATTGAAACATAGATAAAGAGCATCATGATACTTCCCTCATTCCCTATGTTCTACATATTGTAATTTTTCAATACAATTTTAGGCAAAAAAATTTCCTTGTTAAACACAAAGGATGTTTGCATAGTTTGAAACCAAATGGAGTTGTTTGCAGGTCAGACGTATGTTTGCATTGGGTTGGTATTCCTCTGTGCATGTCTGGAAAATTATAATCTCTAAAATTTTAGTAGGTAGTTATAGTAGACTGGTTTATAAACTCATGTCCATTTCTGTAAATTTCAACAGATATTCTATTATCAAGGCATAATCATATTAGAATAGAGACTTTATTTTTGAAATCATGTTACGGTACCAAAACATACATATAATTATCCAATTACACATATACTATAATCCCAAAGTGTTACATAACTACTCACTCACTCTCACAAAACACTGGCATGAATATCTCGTCATCCTCAAAGATGACACTTCACTGATGTTAGCGGTTTCCCCAAATCATAGACAAATAGATTCTCAAAGTGGTTATAAATTCTTCAATCTCCTTGGTCCAGATGCACTGTGGGAAACTAGGATCAACCAGATGTGGACATCTATGGTTCAGTGTTAGGGATGCATGACATGTTTGTAGCTCGGAAACATTGGTATGAACTAGAAGTCAATAATGCAAATGGGTAGGATCATCCTTAATATCCTGAAAATCCATTAATTCAACACAGATATCGTAGGTAAAAATTTGACATATTTACATCGCGTGGAGATCACCCTTCTATGCACCCTCTTGGAGGTCATCTCGAGATGAAGCGTTATCACCTAGGGTGAAACACCAAAATAATCTCTTGAAGTATTTTCCTTGCTATGAATAGAACTAGAATTGTGCGTTCATTACAAAAACCATCATCAAGGACTTCTCCTTAGTAAAATTGTAGTACTCGAGGAGAATTCGATGCATGATAGAGGGTTTTTCATTATAAACAAATATTTTCAAAAGTCTCAAAGGTTTTGACACATTATTTTCCCACTATGGTATCTAATACTTCGGTTGGAAGAGACAGAAGGTGTGATTCATCAGCCATCTAAATTTTTTAAAGAAACTACTACATAGTAACTTAAAACCAAATTTTTAATATTGTTATAATTTTATAGTGTTTTCTAAACCAATCCTTTCATACCAACATTCACTCTATGACCTCGGGCTGCCCTGAAGCTGATGAAGAGTTAAAATAAACATATAGTGTATAATTATTTTAAAAAAGAAACAGCTAAACACACACACACGTGTTTCACTAGAGATGTTCATTTTGGTTTAGGTCCTAGAGAATCAGATTCAATTATGACAATTCCTTTAGAATTGAGGAAAAAGACTTCATTTTTGAATCTGTAAATAGAGGGACTCAAATATACTAAACCTATAAAAGAAAACAGATTAAAAATGTAGGGTGAGCATACGAATGCCCAATAAGGGGTTTTGAAATAACATAATATACCATTTAAAATATTTCAATAACATTCCATTAAAATTATTCATAAAAAATTTCCTATATGAATTCTGTAACAAATATATCATAACTTAATATATCGTCTAATAATTAAAAGATCACATTTCATGGAATACTAACAAATTTACAAAGAAACGTGTTCCAGTTATAAGAATGCTCGTACATAAATAATAAGTGGAGAAAATATAACTTTAACAGGTAATACATGTGAATATGAGAGTACATAATTTCAAACTACTAGTATTACATGATCATAGTTAGGCATAAAATAATTTCATTAATTTCATCCTTTTATAATTGTGAAACATAAACTGGCTCGTAAATCTCTGAGTGATGAATAATTAATAAGCCATAAGCATTTACTTCATCTGATTCATATAAACCAAAGATCTTTAACCAAGATTATTCTTCAAGCCGAATATTATCATGGTTAATTAAATTACATTGTAATAATGAGGAATGTGAATATGCAAGACTATTTCAAGGACTTGGCCAAGATGTCTAATGATTAAGGCATCGACCTAAATCGATAAATCATAATTGGGAAAAGGCCTCAGCCAATTACATTTCTATTTGTCTCATGAGTCCTAACAATGCATCGAGGGGCTATAGAGGGCCCCACTCGTCACATAATATATCCAATAAAATCCTCATATCTCTAAATCAAAGTGCACATACCACTATTATTTGTTAAATTTCTTATCACTTATCATTCCATGGGTAACATTTTACCAGGTTTCTTATTTCATATTATTCAAAGTGTCTCATACCACCTTGAATAATTTAATTTTTCAATTCCATAATAAGTCATTTGATTTTTATTACATTATTTAGAATTTACATTTTCAATGAAATTCATGAATATAAGAGTTAATAAAAATTCTATCAATGTATGACACTGAATGAAAAGTATGGTAGGCAACACATGTGTCAATATCTTAAAAAAAATTAAACACTAGTTTATAACATAAGATGAAAATCCCTAAAATCCTTATTATGAAGGTAAACAATTTATATTTAATAATAAAATTATAAAAATTAGGATATTTGTCATTCATAATAAAAACACATGATGATAAATGGGCATATATAATGAAATGGAACTTAATGATAGAAAAAATTTATCATGGAAGATTCAAATGCATTAGAAAAATAAATAGATTATTTCATAATTCTAATATTATTAGGAGGCAATACACTATGGTAACTATTGATCTTATCTAAATGTGGGTTAAAATTATTTGAACTATATATAAAAAGTGTATGGGAAATATTTCCTCACCCAACCCAGGGTTTACTATATCATTATGAACACTATACATATGGAAACCTTGCTCATTATAACACAGTTAAACATGATTTATTACTTAAAATTCTCTTGATTCAACATAGAAGCTAGAGAGGTCTACTGTCTTTGGGGCTTAGGATCATTACATAACAACTTAATACATGAAATATGACATCTTTATTCAAAACTTAATTTATATGACCACTACATTCCCTCGTACTTTGTATTGTATGGGATAACCTGAGGACATGGAAAAGAAAAGGGTGAGCTATAAATCCCAGTAAGGTAATAAACCTGAAATGAAATAAGAAATACAATAAATTTTATAAAATTGGCATATCAATGGAGAAAAAGATAAAAATTAACATAAATGCATTATAAATTCTGATAATCATATCATGGAGATGGGGCAACAACACTTAACATGGAATTAACATGAGCCAAGGCTCATTGCACATGAGGCATGAGTAAACCATCCTTTCACTTGAAGCACAATTAAACCCTAATTTCACATTAATTATCATGATTCAACACCCATTGCACATGATTTATCATGATAAAATACTTTACCAAATTAATTGGAGTGTTATTTGGGTGCACCCTTCTTAAACATTTCATTTCATGCATAAGTGTGCCACATGGATCATAAAACATTGATTCCGTAAAAATAATCATTTATTCACCGATCAAATATTTTGGAATTCATAAATGAATATCCGGAATAAATAAGTAATGGTGCATAAAGGAGAGGACCATTCATAGAGAAATGAGCATTGTATTCAGAACATAATGATTTTGTATTGGAAAAACATGGTGCAATTTCGGCTACATAACTGCGTGAAAAAAGAATTCATAAAAATGGTTGATGAGATATAAAGGGGTGTCTCATCATATTTACAAGAAATGGATAGTAATGGGGTTATATTAATATATTTCCCAACTATTGTAAAGGAATTAAAAATAATGATACAAAATAATTGCTTGAATGTATTTGAGGAGAGAGAAATTCTTTTCGGAATTTCAGCGTAGTAACAGGTGTACATGGGAGGCATCAATGAGTCGGAAAAGGGATATATCTTTATTCAAACATGAAGAGGGTAGTATGGGGGAGGTGAGAAATAATACCCTGATATTTATAATAGAAAATAATAGCGTATAACAACATAAGGAAACAAGGACATAAATTAGGAATGTGAGAATCCTTTACTTTGAAGCGTGATCCCAATGGCTTGAGAGGGGCTTGAGAGAAGATTATTAGTAGCATGGGGCACCTTGGGAGGATTATAGATAGTGTATGTCAGATTTTGGATGAACTCCAAGGGCTTTGAGTGAATAGGATGTGGGAGTTTGGGAGGGTGTATATAGGAAAGTATAGATAATTCTTTTTTATTTAGGTTTGGGAAAACAGACATTAAACTAATCAATACCACAAACAAGCCCATGGTTTTTGCCCATGGTTTTTTCTATAAAGGGGTGTGGAAAACAATATTTTATAATTCCAATGTCCGAACTTCTTATAATAATAGGATTCCTTATATGAAGGTGAGTTATAATCTCATGGAAATCAATTTAAAAAGCTAAAATGTTTTATAAGTCTTGAAGGGTCCACTAAAGATTAATAAAATAAATAAAAAAAACATCAAATCAAATTATATTAATTTTAAAACAAATATTGGCCATAATTAATGTTTTTAGTATTTTATTACATCACTACTAGGTCATTATGATGTCATAAAACACATTATATATTTAAAAAGTATTTAATTTTTACGCAAAAATTCGACTGTCTCGGGAGATTATGTAAAATTAACAATTGTATAATTTCAACATCATGATTCTAAAAATAATATACATTTTATCCAATTATTTTTCAAAATATGTGAAATTTCACTTTTAAAATAAGAACATACATTTTTTGAAAATTCAAGGGTTTTGCAAAAAAAAACAACTTTCCACCCTTAATAAAAATTACAATTTCATTCATAAAAATATATGATCATTTATATTTAATTAAAATTAATTTAATAATAATAATATTTTATTAAAATTTTATTTAATTCAAAAATCCATTAATTCATCAAAATAGATTTCTTGTTTTCATATTAAATAAAAATACTATTTTCTTTAAAAAAATATTTACATAGTAACATTAATAAAATGAATGTATATTCATTATTATATAAAAAAATAATGCAAATATTCATAGTACTATTGTCTTTTTACATAACCCCTTATAACGCTCACATAAGACCGAAGGGTAAGGTATTCGATGGTGACCGACTCTTGGGGTGGCTCAAATAACATCGCCCGAGTGGTAATATCTATCAAAATCCACTTCCCTCATAGGCGGTTCTGTTCTAGATTAATGCATTGCAGCTCAGATTGGGCTTGGTTAAGTGCAGTGTATAATGATTCCACTGCCTTTTCGAGCTCTGACAAATGGGCTTCGAATAGGGAAAGTCTACTGGATGAGTCCATCAATTCCTTTTCTGAGAAAATTGTATTTGTTAAATCCCTATATTTATACTAATCATCTAATCACTATTTAACGACTATATTATAAATATTCAAAATTTATAATGGTATTTTTTAATCCAATAACATAAAACCATGTAAGTTCATATGTTTTATATACCCATAATATGAAAATTTAAATATATCTAGTGGAATTTTCATTAATGACTGTTTGGGTCGTTATAGTCTTCCCCCCCCCAAATGAAATTTCACCCTTGAAATTTCCTTTTCCAAAACTAAAATAGATGTGGGAAACTCTGATTTATCACTTCACCCGAGTCCCACATATCTTCTTCAAACTTGTCGTTTTCCCCCCACGCCTTTAAGAGGGCATTTTCTTATTTCGTAGAACTTTTTCTCTATAATCTATGATCTTTACTAGTTACTCCTGATAAGTAAGATAATCCTCTAGTTGTTCTACCAATGAAGTGATTACATGTGAATGGTATGGTATGTACTTCTTTAAGAGGGTTACATGAAAGACATCTTGTACTTTGGAAATAGTAGGTGAAAGTGCAGGTCGATAGGCCAAAACCCTGACACGATCTAGAATCTCGAAGGGGCCGATGTACCTAGGACCTAACTTCCCCTTATTTCCAATCCTAATAGCCTTATTCCATGGAGATATGTATATAAATACCATGTCTCTATCATTAATCTCAATGTCTCATCGACAGTTATCTTCATAACTCTTTTATCGACTATGGGATTCCTTGATATGTATTGAATGGTTTTCACCCTCTCAACCATTTCTTTGACCATTTCCAGTCCTAGCTTCTTACGCTCATCGACTTCATCCCAACATGTCGTTGTTATGCTCCTCTTCCCATACTGGTTTTCATAAGGTGTCATTCGGATGCTCGAGTGTAAACTATTATAATAGGAGAATTAAACCAGAGGAAGATGTTGACCCCATCCTTCTTTATAGTCCATTGAACCTGATCTTAACATATTTTCCAGTGTCTAAATAAATCTCTAAGATTTTCCCTTAGTTTGAGGATGATAGGTCGTATTGTAGTTCTATTAAGTATCCATATAATGTTTAAGACTCTTCCAAAACATAGAGGTCAATCTTGGATCATGATCAGATATAATAGATAGTGCTACTCCATGCAGCCTTACAACTTCCCTGATATATATCTGTTCCATTTGATCCAATGAGAAATACTCCCAAATTGCAATGAATTGTAAAGACTTTTTAAGATGATCCAAAACAACCCATATTGCATTGTAGCCTTTTGATGTCTTTGGAAGTCCAGTGACAAAGTCCATGGTGATGTTCTCCCAATTCCATGCTGGTATGTGCAATGGTTGCATCATCCCCTAAGACTTCTTTCTCTCTGACTTCACTTTCTAACACACCAGATACTTAGATGTATACTCAGAAATCTCCTTCTTCATATTATCCCACCAATAATTCTCTCGGAGATCTCGATACATCTTTGTGTTTCTTGGTTGAATAGTGAAATTTGAACTATGTCCATCATCTTAATGTTCATCCTTCAGCTCTGAACTTGGTGGAATGCATAGTATTTTCCCAATTCTATCAATTCCTACTTCATGAACATTGAACACTTAGGATTACCCTTTTCTAATAGCTTCCACTTTCTTCTATATTCCTACACCATCCTTTTAAGAATCCTTTAATATTTCTAAAAGATATCTTTGTGTAATAATTTGTGAAAGGATTGATGATGTTCCCTTATTTATGATTCCCATGTCCATATTTATCGATTATAAGAAGATTGGATCCTTTTGATTTCATATAAATAATATAATCACTATCTCCTTTATACTTAGGGCATATTCCACCTTGTTCTCTTTCCCTAGGTGGTAATGGATTGAGCAGCCATAGTCTTTGATCATATCTAACCATCTTCGTTGGAGCATGTTCAACTCTTCCAATGTGAATATATACTTGAAGATTTTGTGGTCTGTATATATTTCACACTTTCCCAAAAGAGATAGTGGCACCATTTTTTTAAAGTGAGTATCACTTTAATCAACTCTAGATCCTATGTTCGATAATTATGCTCATGATCTTTCAATTTACATTAAGTATAAGCAATAGCTTTTTCATTTTTTTATTAACACACAACCCAATCCCTCTTTTGATGCATCACAAAATACCATAAAGAGTTCTCTACTTGTGGGTAAAGTGAGAACACACATATTGATAAGCCACATTATCAACTCCTTGAATCTTTCTTTGCATTCATCACTCCAAACAATATTTACACCCTTCAATGTTAGCTGGGTTAGAGGGTTGGGCCATCATGGGAAATTTCTCACAAATCATTGATAATATCCACCTAACCCCAAGAAGCAATTGATATATGTTATCGATGTTGGCCTCAACCATCCCTATATTGTAGCTAACATGGAGGGATCCATAGATATCCCATTGCTTGTGATAAAATGGCCCAGGAATGGTACCTCCTTCAACCAAAACACACACTATATATACATTGTATAGATATTTTCATTTTCCACAGTCTCTAGTACAGTTCTTAGATGCTCCTCATGCTCCTCCTTAGTTTGGGAGTATATTAAAATATCATCTATAAATACTACCAAATATTTGTCGAGATAATCTCTAAAGACTCTATTTATCATGTCTATGAATATTTCTTTAGAATTATTGAGTTTTAATGGAATTAAAATGAATTTATACTGCTCATATCTTTTACGAAATGTAGTCTGGGGGATATATTCCTTCTTCATCATTACTGTATAAAATCCGGACCGCAAATCTAACTTAGAGAAGTATTGTGATCCACGCAGCTGAATGAACAAGTCTTCAATTCATGGAAGATGATACATGTTCCTTATCGTGATTTAGTTGAGATCATGATAATCAATGAAAAGGTGCATTGAACCATCTTTCTTCTAGATGAAAAGGACTAGTGCGCCCCATGGTGAAGAACATGAGCGTATAAAACCTTTGTCCATATTCTCCTATATTTGTTTCCTTATCTCTTTAAGCACAAAAAAATTCCTTCTATTTGGTGTCTTGAATATTGGAAATACCCCAAGTATATGGTCAATTAAGAATTAAACATCTCTTATTGGAGGGAGACTAGACAATTACTCGTGAAACACATCAGCGAATTCCCTCACAAAATTCATGTCTTCATGGACGGTTACTTCCTTTGACAGAATCTTTTGAGCTAAATACGCTTGCTCATAGGGTAGTAATATCAATGATTGAGATTTTGGAACCAAAAAGATTCATACTTATCCTTTCACTTGTACAGAATCAGGGTTCGATTCTCCACATGGAGAGTGATTTCCCGCTCCTGACAATTTATGTTGGATCTATATATGGAAATCCAATCCATGCTGAGAATTGTGTAAAAGTTTACTATATGGAGTATGACGAGGTTCTTAGGGAATTTCAATACAAAAATTATGACAAGGTAGGAGTTATATTCATGGGATGTAATGATTTCCCCATTTTTTGTACTAACCAGCATATATAATTCTATGATTTTTGGTGGTTTTGGGATTGTTCTACTAAAAATTCGGGATATAAAGGAATGTGTATAGCCAAAATCAAAAATTAAATTCTCCATTATTGAATGAATTACTAGTGTACCTATCACCACTTCGTTGTTGGAGTTCACTTCGGTAGTAGTGATAGAAAAACCATGCCCTTGGTTCCTTGGAGGTTGTTGGGTGCCTCAAAAAATCCTTGGCATAGGAAACTGATTTGCAAGGTGCCTTGGATCATTACAGTTAAAGAATTGAACAATGCGTTGAGAGTTGAATGGAGCATTCCTCTAATCTATAACATCCACATGATTTTCTTACCGACAGTTAATAGCCAGGTGCCCTTCTCTTCCACACTCAAAACATTTCTCCACCCCCTTTAGGAAATTTCCTAGGTTCTCCGTTCTGCACCTTTGGCAAGTGGGGTGTTGGATTTTCTTAGCCCTATTGGATTTATCCATCGAACCACCATAATTGAAGTCCACCTTACGTTTTTCATCTCCATGACACCCCTTATATTCATCGATCTCTATTTTGACATTGAGGGAACATCATACAATTTATTCCTAGCTCTTGAAGTCATGGATCGGTAGGGCTTCTCGTAGGCTAGTTTTCATCCCACCAATGAATCACACAACATTGCATTCAGGGTTAAATACAAATATGGAGTCGTATTTTTCAATCCTTGTGAAGTATTCCTCATACACTCTGACTGATTCGTCGTCTTTTTTATCATGAGGGAAAGGAATTCTGTTTCCATATTAATCTGCAGGGTGTGTAGAAAATATTTTTCAAAAAATATCTTCCAGAAATTCTTCCATTCCAATTCCTCGATATCCTCCTCTAGATTATAATTTTTGATCAATGTACACCATTGATCAGATCCACCCTCCTTATGATAAGAATCTAGAAGAAACCTCTCTTGTTCGGAACATTGAAGGATGGTGAAGATCTTTTCAATGGAGCAGATCAATCCTTTGACAATTGAGGGATTTGATGATCCATTAAAATTTGGAGGCCTTTGTCCCATGAAGCTCTCGATAGTGACTTCTTAATTAATGGGGGGGTAGAACATTCTTATTGACCCATGATTATATTCAATTCTTGAGTTAACTGATAGAGTATCATGAAAATGTTCATGATTCTCGCTCCCACTGTATTGGGGATCTCATTAGAACAATAATCACATTGACCTTCTCATCAGTTGTTAGCATGAGTCATCCTATTATTGGCCATTGGCTGGAATAAAAGGAATGTTAGGGGTAACACATAAATGGTAATTCAAATATGAAAACTGATGACTGATAAATTACATTTATTTCCTTAACTTATTAATCTATAGCATCAATCTATGTTACCCATGATCTTCTTTCTAACATGTATTCATAGAGGATTTTTTTATAAATTTCCTTAACAATATTTCATAATAAGCTTTTTAATTTACCAATTAATATCCCCAAGAAGTGTCATAACCAATTGTGCAACAAGTCTAGTTGTCATGTACCAGGATACCTCAGGTCACGCTCGAAACTCCTTGTCTAAGTTTTCACTTCGAGGTACATATGTGCCAGAGCCACCTCTACCTGCTCGTTTCCAGACAACGATGTATTTTCATGATAAACCAATTACTCAATACTCACCAAAACCTAGGGATGTTTTTATTCTAGTTAGGCTTATCCATAAGGAATACACTAGGGTTTTTCTAATCCTAGTCCAAAAAGTAACTAAACCAGTCCTCTGAAACCAACTATGACTACCCTGCTATTTATTACACACTTAAACATGATTTATTACATAAACATCACTTTAAACTACATAGAATATTGATAGGTCTAGTGTATTTGAGGATTAGGATCATTAAATAACAAATTAAAATATTAAATACAACATCTTTATTAAAAACATCATTTACATGACCACTAAATTCCCTCGTACTTAACATTGCATGGGATAACCTGAGGACATGCATAAGAAAAGGGAGAGCTATAAATCCCAGTAAGGGAATAAACATGAAATTACATGAGGAATACAATACGTGTTAGAAAATAGTCATATAAATGGAGAACAAGAGAAACATTAAAATAAAGGTTGGATAAAGCATGATAATCATGACATGGAGATGTGGCAACAACACTTAACATCGAATTAGCATGAACCAAGGCTCCTGGCACATTTGCATGAGTAAACCCTCATTGAACATGAAGCACGAATAAACACTCGTTGCACTTGATTTATTATGAGTCAACACCCATTTGACATGAAGTATCATGATACTTTACTTTACCCAATGTGTTGGAGCATTATTAAGGTACACCCTTCTTAAACATTTCATTTCATTCATAAGTGTGAAACATGGATCAGAAAACATGGATTCATTAAACATCATCATTTATAACATAATAGGAATTTGGAATTCGAACATAAAACTATATAATAAATAAGTTAATATTCAAATAGGTGAATACCCATGATAGTGAAATGGGCATGGTATTCACTACACAATGATTTTGTCTTGAAAAAATGTGGTGCATTTTCGGCAGCATAACGGTGTGACAGAAGAATTCATAAAAATGGTTGATGAGAGAGAAATTGGTGTCTCATCATATGTACATGAAATGGAAAGTATGGGGGGTCATATAGATACATTTCCAAACAATTTCAATGGAATTTATATTCATGATACAAAAGAATTGCATGAATATAAATGAAGGGAGGGAAATTTCTTTCAGAATCTCAGCTTAGTAATATGTGAACAAGGGAGGCATTAATATGAGAGAAAGGGGATATATCAAATTTTGATCATGAAGAGGGAAGTATGGGGAAGGTGAGAAATCATACCCCACCATTTATAATTGAAAATAACAGGGAATATTAATATATCAAAACATGGACTTAAATAAGGAATGTGAGAATCCATTACAAGGAAGTGTGATCTCAAAGGCTTGGGAGGGGCTGGAGAGAAGCTTCTACGAAACTTGGGGTAGCTTGGGAGGATTCTAGGGAGAGGAGGGTTGATGTTGGAAAAATTATAAGGGAATTTATTGATGTGGATGTGGGATCTTGGATGGGTTTATATCGGAATAGAGAGGGGATTATTTATTATTTATGTTTGGGACACAAGACATTAATCTAATCAAAACCATAAACCAGCCCGTGGTTTTTGCCGATGGTTTTTTCCAACAGGGAGTGAAAAAAATATTTTATAAGGATAATGGCCGAACTTCTTAAAATAATAGGGTTGCTTATATGGAGGTGAGTCACACTCTCAAGGAAATCTTTTTAAAAAGCTAAATTATTTTATAAGTTTTGAAGGGTCCACTAAAGCATTGAAAAATAAATGAACCCAACCAAAAATCACATTATTTGAATGGTAAAAAATATATTGTCTAAAAATAATGCTTAAAGTATTTGATTACATCACTATTGGGTCATTATGATGTCATAAAACACATTTTATATTTAAACGGTACTTAATTTTTACCCAAAAATTCAACTATCTCGGAAAATTATGAAGAATTCACCATTGTATAATTTCGACATCTAGATTCAAAAATAATAGTCATTTTATCCAAATAATATTCTTAATATGTGATTGTTCACTTTTAAAATATAAATGGACGTTTATCGAAAATTCATGGGTTTTTAAAAAAACAACTTTTAAACCTTAATAAAAATTAAAATTGAAATTATTAAATTATATGTTAATTTATACTTAATAATAATTATTTTAATAATAATAATTATATTTTAATAAAATACTATTTAATTCAAAAATCCATTAATTGATCAAAATATATTTTTTGGGTTGACTATTAACTAAAAATACTATTTTCACTTTAAAAAATATTTACAAATTAAAAATAATAAAATTATTTTATATTCATTATTATATAAAATAATAATGCACATATTCATATTTCTAAGGTCTTGTTATATAAAACTTTATAACACCCACATATGTCTGAAGGGTAAGGCATGCGATGGTGACAGACTCATGGGGTGGCTCGGATAACATCGCTCGACTGGTAATCTATATCAACATCCAATTCTATCATAGGCGGGTCTGTTCAAGCTTAATGTGTTAAATCTCGGCTTGAGCTTGGCCTAGAGAGAAACCCAATGATGCCACCTCCTATCAGAGCTTTGGAAAATGGGATTCATATGGAGCATGTCTGTTGGATGAGACCATCGTTTCCTTTGTCTGTGAAAATTGTATTTGTTAAAGCCCAATATTTATACTAATCATGTGATCACTATTCAATGACTATATTAGCAACTGTCACAATTCTTAATGGTATTTTACAATACAAAAACATAAAACCAAGGAATTGCATATTTTTATATACCCATAGTAGTGCATTTAAATTTATCATAGTAATTTAAATTTATGACTGGTTGGGTCGTTACAATACATCGCACATACATAATAAAATAACCAAAAAATTGGTTTTTTTGAAAACATAATATGTTTTTGTTCAAAACCCCAATGTAGATATGCATGTAGCCATACATACATATATAAGTGTTTTGTAAAAAAAATACAATTCTTTACATTTTACAAAACTACTTAAACATTGAAACACAATATTTAGGAGTCTTAAAATCAAGCATATTAGAGTTTCATCTAAAACGGTACGAATATATATATATATATAAATGATTATATAAAGTTTACATAAATGATCTCAAATTAAATGCTTGATGACACTATCATGTTTTATACCCATTAGGAACATTAGTTAATCAAGTGTTTATATGTTTCAAAACATGCCATAAAATATAAAATGGTTTTAAAATATATACAAAAATAATCGAATATAAAATATATGTATAAGGGTTTAACAACAAGATTAAATGACACTTACGTGTTTAATTAATTAAAACAAGGGTATATTAATTTTATTTATTCCATATGACATATAAGGGGGTTGGTTTTGAAAAATATACATATTTTATTTTTTATATATAAACATTGATATATATATATATGTATTTATATTTATCAAACACATAAGAACTCAAACCCTTTCATGATAAAGGGTTATTAGAACATTTAATATTAAAATTTCACCATCATAAGTGGGGACAATTAGGCATATTTTTAACCATATATATATATATATTTATATATATTTATATATGTATATACTTCTCTATGTATATATATATACTCAAACTGATACATGGAAAGAAAAAAATAGGACCCTTACTTGGTTTGAGGTTGAGGAGAGGCTCAGAAACTTATTGGAGGCATGAGAAGATGAACACCCGAGAGGATGGATGTGTAATGGGTAATATAAATAAACTATAATATACATAAAACACACATATATTTTAATGAAACTTTATGAAAAATCTGAGGCCCACTCGGTATATAAAACGTTCGAGGGAGAGTCTTTGTGGAAGATGAGGGCAAGGGAGGGTACACTAGAGTCATGGGTGGGGAAGAGATCGAGAGAAGAATGTGGAATAAACAATTGTTTCATCACATTTGATAGGAAGAAGACACCGTAGATGAGAAAAATCTAAAAAAGAATTAGACAGCTTGGATTAAGTCTCACATAGATCAGACAGCTGGGGGCATCTTTGAATTTTATAAAAGATTAATAGTTGTGATCCCAGGGAGAGATGATCGAACAACTCAAAAAGATGTGGTGATTTTAAAATGAATAGAATGGATGCGATTAGATATCGATCAGATGTGATGGCCTAAAAAAGGAATAAATTTAAACTGTGGCCCTGGGGGTTTGTTAGTCAAACCAAATGAACATATCAGATCACGCGCGACAGGATCTAACAGCCCAGATCACATCTCGAATAAAAATCATTAACCAAATCAAAACAGAGCGAACTCCTTAACATCCTTATAAGCCTGAGGCTCCTAGAATTCATCCAGAAATCCACCTCCCCCTCCAGGTATCACCCTATACCAGGTTCTTCTACGGGCGCACTCTTGTGCCAACCCACACCGTTGTGCCACCCCACATGGTGGCGCGCTCTGGTCCTTGCACACAGACCTGTGTTCCCTTATGGGTAGTTATGCCTCATGTGCGTGATGTAACTAGAATGCACAATGCATGCACACTACCCCAGGGCTATTGCCTAGGGTTTGGGTGAGAATCCCCATCAAGGACATGAGGGTTTCCATAAGGATTCCCTCAGCTAGGTAGGGTACTCACCTATATTTTATCTAAGAAAATGATTTTTTTTAATATAAAAATAATTTTTTATAAACGTAAATACGTTCAACAAAATTGAATCATCTACTATAACTACATATTTTCCTTATTTGTATAAATGCTAATGTTTTAAAAACAGATGGTGTTAAATCTAGGTTTAATACATCAATAAAAAAAATTTATAATAGTATTACATAAATAAAATAAATTCTTAGTTAAGACCTTGGTTTCATATATCCGAGGGTAAAAACATTTAAAAAATAATTTCATCACATTTGAAATATTTGAAAACTATTTCAAATATATACCTCATTTTAAAATCATACTATATTAAATCATTATCCATTTTAATGTTTATAAAAAGAGATTATGGGTTTAAAATTATAATTTCAATTCATAATAAAATTATTTTGGAAAAATAAATATACCAAAATACTTTAAATTAATCCCATAGAATAACCAATCGCTATAATTATAGTCATTATAACTCAACAGCTTCTTAAGGGAAATAGTCGAATCAGGGCCCTATAAAAAATTGTATTAGGGTGTTCCATATTCAATACATATTGGTGAAAAATGTTGCTCGTTATACCACTGATTCTCAGTACAGTTGTTGTAAATCTGGTTGTGATGTTTTTCTTTCTGACTGACTGGAAGGATTTTATCTATTTACCAGCTCTCACTGTTGTATTAAGTGTCCTCCCAATAGATCTGATACAGCTTTTAGTAGGTATTTTTGGTTAGTTGGATTTTCTTAGTTTTTAGGCAATGTAATCAATTCGGTATTACAAAATAATACTTTGTGTATATTTCATATGTTTTTTTCGGATAACATGAAGATTAAATAGAATAAAACCTTAATATTATTATCACATAAGAAATAATTTCTGACCAACGGTCACGCCCTGGCCCTGGGCTACCCCGAAGCCTATGCGGCGTTGAAATAACTACATGCTATGTAATTTTTTTTTCAAAATTAAGAAACTGAAAACACACTCACATGTTCAACTAGAGAGGGTAATTTTGGATTAGGTCTTGCAGAATTAGATACATTTATTACAATTACTTTAAAACTGAGAATAAAGTCTTCATTACTTAGTCAGTAAACAGTGGGACTCAAATCTACTAAACCTGTAAAAGAAAACATATTGAAAATTTAGGGTGAGCATATGAATTCCCAGTAAGGGGTTATAAAATAACATAATATAACAATTAAATCCTTTCGAAAATGTTCCTTTATAGTTATTTAGAAAGAATTTCTTTTAGGAATGTTATAACACATGTATCATAACATAATATTTTTTCTAAGAATTAAAAGAGCACATTTCATGGAATTCCTAAAAATTACAAAGAAACATGTTCAAATTATAAGATTTCTCATAAAGAAATAATAAGTAGAGATAATATAACATTAATGTGTATGAAATTTCAAAATTAAAGTACATAATTTAAAACAAAGAGTATTACACGATCAGTGATGTGCATAATATAATTACATTAATTTCACCCTTTACTAATTGTGAAACATACACTGGCTTGTAAATCTCTGAGTGCTGAATAATTAAAAACACACAAGCTTCTACTTCATCTAATTCCTAGAAACATAAACTCTTTAACCTAGAATATTCTAGTAGTTGAGTTTTATCTTAGTTTATTAAATTACATAGTCATAATTAGGATAGTGCATATACAGGACAATGTCAATTCCTTGGCCTTGATGTCTAATGATTAAGGCATCTGCCAAAATCCATAACTCATAATTGGGAAAAGGCCCCAACCAATTCCACTTCTAGTTGTCTCATGAGACCAACCAATGCATCGAGGGGCTATAGTGGGCCCCACTCAACACATAATACGTCCAACGCAATCCCCATATCTCTAAATCCATGTGAACATACCAAATTGATTTATTAAATTACTTATCACTTATCATTCCATGTGTTACATTTTAGTTGGTTTCTTATTTCATATTATTCAAAGCGTCTCATACAACCTTGTATAATTTAATTTCTCAATTCCATAAAAGGCCATTTGAGTTTGATTACATTCTTTATCATTTACATATTCAAATTAATTCTTGATTATAAGAGTTAATACCAATTATATCAATGTACGACACTGAATGACAAGTATGTAGGCAACACATGTGTCAATAAATATAGAGCACATTAAACACTTTTTTATCACATAAAATGACATTCTAAAATATCCTTATTATGAATGTAATCAATTTGTATTTCATAACACTATTTTAACAAAAAATAATATTTTCCATTCATATTAAAAACACGTAGTAATTAATGGGAAAATAAAAAAAGGATCTTATTGATTGAAAACATTTATTGTGTTAGATTCAAATTCTTTGAAAAAATAAATAGATTATTTAATTCTTCTAAAAATATTAAGACGGCATACCCTAGGGTAAATATTGATCTTGTATAAATATGGGTTAAATTTATGTGAACTATATATACAAAGTGTGCACACAATATTTTTTCAACCAACCCACAGTTTAATAAACCATTATGAACAATATACATCCCATATACATAATTAAATCACCAAACAGTGGTTTTTTATTAAAACATTATTAGTTCATGATCAAAACCCGAAGGTACATATGCACATATCCGTACATACATAAATAAGAGTTTTGTACAAAAATATAATTCTATATATTTTAAAAAACTACTTAAACTTTGAAACTCGGTATATAGGAGTCTTAAAATCAAGAATATTAGAGGTTCATATAAACCGGTATGAATATATATATATATATATATATATATATTATATAATGTGTAAATAAAAGATTTCAAATTAATTTATTGATGACACTAGTATGTTTTATACCCATTAGGAACATTACTTATTCAACGGTGTATATGCTGCAAAAAATTCTATAAAATATAAAAGTGTTTTAAAATATATAAATATATAATTGAATATATAATATATGTATAAGTGTTTAACACCAAGATAAAATGACACTTATAAGTTTCATTAATTAAAACAGGGGTTCGTTAATTTAGTTTGTTCCATATGATATATAAAGGGTTCTATTTTTAAACATATACATATATGATTTTATATATATATAAAAATCTACATATATATATATATGTATTTATATTTATCAAACAAAAAAGAACTCAAACCGTATCTCAACAGTGAGTTATGAACACCTTTAATATTAAAATTTCACCATCTTAAGAGGGGAAAATTTGACATATTCTTAACAATATATATATATATATTTCTATATTTATAGAGAGACTTATATAAACACAAACCAAAACGTGTAAGGACTAATATAAGACCCATACTGGGATTGAGGTGGAGGAGAGGCTCGAAAACTCGTTGTAGGCTTAAGAAGATGAACACCTGAGTGGATAGAAGTGTAACATGTCATATATATATATAATATATTATACATAAAACACACACACACACATATATATATTATAATGACACTTTTAGAAACCCAAGGCCCACTTGGTATATTAAACGACCGAGGGTGAGTCTTTGTGGAAGATAAGGGCAAGGGAGTGTTCACTAGAGTCACATGTGTGGAAAAAATAGAAAGGAGAAAGTGGAATAAACCACTAGTTCAAAACATGTGGGAGGAAGAATACACCACAGATAAAAAAAATCAAGAATATAATTGGAGGTCTCAGATTAAATCTCACCCAGATTCGATGTCTATGGTGCATCTTTGAATTTTATTAAAGATTAATTGTTATGGTCTAAGGGAGAGATGTTCGAATGACTCTGAAAGAGACAGTGATTTTAAAATTAAAGGAATGACTACGATTAGATCTCAATCGGATCATACGGTGTTCAAAATGTGCCAAAAAAAACCTTGGATGTGGGTGTTTGTTAGCCGAATCAAATAGACAGATCATATCGTGCGCAACATGATCTGATGGCCCAGATCACATCTTGAATGAAAATCGCAATCCCAAATCAAAACGGAGTGCAATCCATGACTTCCTTATAATCCTGAGGCTCCATGAATTCATCCAAAAATCCCCCTCCCCGCTTCTAGTACCTCCCCATACTGAGTTATTCTATGGGCGGGATTTTGCGCCCACCCATGCCTCTGTGCCGTCCCACACGGTGGCACGCTCTGGTCCTTTTACATGAACTTGTGTGCCCTTAGGAGTAGTTATGCCCCCTGTTCTCACTAGACCTTGCATGCACAATGCATGCGCACTACCCCTGGACTATATCCAAGGGGTTGTGGTTGAGAAGCCCCATCAAGGCTGTGAAGGCTACCACAAGGTGGCCCTCGGCTAGGTGGGGTACTCACCTATATTTTAGCTAAGTGAAATTTTATTTTTTTTTAATATAAAAATAATTTTTTATATACATAAATAGGTTCAAAAAAAAATAAATCCTCTACTATAAAAACATATTTTCCTTATTTGTATAAATGCTAATGTTTTAAAAATAGATGGTGAAAAATCAATGTTTAATACATCATTACTAAAATCTTATATTACTATTACATAAATCAATAACACATTCTTAGTTAAGACCTTGGTTTTATACATCCAAGGGTAAACACATTTATAAAAGCTTTTCATCACATTTGAAATATATAAAATGTATTGTAAATACATACCGTATTTTTATCTCATACTATATGAAATCATTATATGTTATAAATATTATAAAAATATTTTATGTGTTTGAAATTCTAATTTCAATGCATACTTAAATTATTTTTGAAAACTAAATATTCCTAAATATTTTAAATTAAACTAATAGATTGAAACATCGAAATAATTATAACTATTAGAACTCAATGGTCTCCTAAGTAAAACAGTAAAATCAAGGCCCTATATAAACATGTATTAGTGTGTTCCATATTAAATACAACTTGGTGAAAAATGATGATCATCATACAATTAATGATCAATTTAGCTTTTGTGGTTCTGGCCATTTTGTTTTTTGTTCTGACTTACCCGATAGATATTCTCTATTTAACGAGTCTCATTGTTATTTTCAGTGGTCTTCCAAAGGATCTAAGAGGGATTTTAGTATGACTTTTTGGTTACTATAATTCTCTTAGTTTTCAAGCAATTTAATAAATACAATATTTAATAAGAATTCCTTTAGTTTATTTCATATGTTTTTTTCGGATAACCTGAGGATTATATAGAATAAAACAATAATATTATTATCACATGTTAAATAAGTTTTGGGGCGTCATAGTTTACTTGTTTTCCTTGGTACTTTGTTTTAGTACTATATTCTAGAATTGTGACGTGTTTGGATGCATTCCTAGATACTTGTGACAAGCATCATTATTTATATATATGTTGTAGTTTATTTTTTCTCTTCAGTTTTCTAGTGTTTACTTATTTTGTGGAATTACTGCTTCTGATACTATTATCTATTTGTTTCTATTGTGTTACTCTGCCAATGAGGTCATAATATCCCCACTATCACACCAAAGGCCCCCGCTACTAGTTTTCATCCTATGGAATTCTGGAAAATGTGCTTGAGGCCATGTGACCAACCGAGTACAGGGCACCTCTGGGAGGCACCCAGAACTAGGACGTTACAATGTGGTATCAAAGGCATTATTTTCTTCTAAACATACTATTTGGAGCCTATAGATTGGGATATGAAGGAATATATAGTTGGTAATAAGTTGTGTTAAGGAGTAGTTAACTCGGGTATAGGGAAAATCCAAAATGCCTCAAATATTGAAATATTTATGGTTATTCCATTGTAAGAGTTCATATGATGTCAACATTGGGTGATTCACGTGTTTTCTGTTGATATAATATTTGTTATTGAGGTTCTATTTTTTTTGTATCCCAATGAGATCAGGGTATTCCATCTCATGCATCATATAACCACTTGCTAGAGATCACATGTCAGATATTCTTTTCATACCAATTAGGGTGCATTAACAATTCCATGGTATTGTGATAGATGTTGTGATAGATGTTGTGATAGATATGCATGCTGTTGTGATAGATTTTTTGACAGAATACCACTTATTCGATATGTTATTGAATTGTGTAACGTTTCATTTGAATGAATGTCAATCTTTGGTCCCTCAGGTGTGATGGGCCCTCATATAATGGAATTTTATGGATTATTCCACTATTATATTTTTATATGACATGAATATGATGCCATGCTTTGATTCACATAGAGTATGGGCCCCCACAGATCTGAATTTGGCATGTTAATGTTGTTTTAGTGTTCTTATTGGGTTTCTGAGTAGTTTCTAAGGATTTATGTCCACCAAATCCCAAAATACACAGTGTGTAGTGATGAATACACACCATGTATCATTATGTTTGAGAAGGAATAAATTTTCATAAGTACACACCATGTAATTTGAGTACACGCTATGTATTCCATAAAAGTGTGACTGGAAATGTGGGTAGAGACACTGGGTTGGGAATGTTTTGGTGGCACACACCGTGTTGTAAGAGCCGTGTATCCAGTCGTGTGACCAACGAAACAGATGGATGAGTCTCAGGTTGTATATGTCTTTTTCTGTTCTTATACGCCATGTAGATTCGACTGTTTCACAGACTGTGTGACTAATGAAATTTATGGTTATAACATAAGGGGTACACATTGTGTCCAGGGTGCACCGGTCAGGCAGAGTAACCCAGGAAGGATCCATGTGTTTAAATATGTAGAGGAACACGAGAAGGGGGAAATGATTCAAGTGCATGCCTTGCCTCATAGAGAACAAACAATGTGTATGGGTGTTACACGACCAGTTTCGGTATAATAACACACCCTGTTAAAAGCACAAGGGAACACGCCATGTAGGGGACATACACACTGTGTATTCCTATTATGAAAAACGTAGATTTTTTTTCATCCCCCTATTTCTTTCTAGAAATTATAATTTTAAGTCCTCGATAATCTCGAACTGTGGTGTGTGCTTGACCATGCATTCCACCGAGACGTCCTTCAGTTATATGCCAGATACAAGGAAACGATCAGACACCGGGCATGGAAGATCAAGGACTACCAGCAGATCCTCTAGTTGTGCATGTCTTGGAAACAACCTTCATTCCATATATCGGTACTCATGCATAGTTATGAGAGGGTTTAATGAGGTTTATTCATAACTTTGGGGGAGCACAACATCCCGCACCATCTATGGAAGAGTTGACGTGGATTTTTCCAAAGCAGCATTCTCCAACATTAAGAGAGGATGGACGACTTCAGGCATAAGAGTTGTGGTTAGAATCCATGTTGTCAACCTTTTATAATCTAGAGGTGCCTCCAGATAAGAGGGTGAATCTTGCTATGTACATTCTTTGGGATTCTGCCAAGAGACGGCGGGATGTGATGTAACAAATGGGTCTCGGTGACATCACATACACTCCACCTTTAACAAGGTCATCTGGTCCTGACCCACCAGGTACCACCAGTTTCCACGCGGACATGTGGTCCCCAACATGGGGCCCACCCACGTGCCCGAACGGGTCGTCTGAAATTTTTTTAGTCCTTGTTAATCATGAACAGGGATGAATGCATGACCAAGAAGAGTCATGCAACCAAGAAGTCCTTTTGTTTTATACCAAATACATGGTAATGATCATACATTGGACATGGAAGATCAAGGACTACCAGCAGATCCTCAAGTTGTGCATGTCTTGGAAAAAACCATCATTCCAGATACTGGTACTGATGTACAGTTCTGATAAGGGTTCATGAGGTTTATTCATAACATCAGGGGAGCACCGAATCCTGCCCCATCTATGGTAGAGTTTACGTGGGTCTTTCCAAAGAAGCATTCTCCGACATTCTTAGGGGATAAAGGAATTATGGATGAAGAGTTGTGGTTAGAATCCACGTGGTCAACCTTCGATAATCTAGAGGCGCCTCCAGATAGGAGGGTGAAGCTCTCTTCATACATTCTTTGGGATTCCGCCATGATATGGTGGGATGTGATGTAATAACTAGGTCCTAGTGACAGCACAAACACCCCGCCTTTAACAAGGTCGTTAGGTCCTGGCCCACCAGGTACCACCAGTTGCCCTGCAGACACGTGGTCCCCACCATGGGACCCACCCACATGCCCGAATGGTTCACTGACTAATGAATGTCCCCACATGACAACACATGTCCTTTCTAGTTTTCTTTTTCCTCACTCGCACACACCCTGGGAAGCTTCCTAGAAGGTTACCCATCCTGATCACTACCCCAGGCCAAGCACATTTAACTGTGAAGTTCTAACCAGGTAGGCTCCCAAAAAGGAAGGTGCACCATGTTGACATGAGTCATATCATTTAGTAATTTAACCCTTTATCATTATGGGGTGTTACAATCACTCCCCCTTTAGAGCATAATGTCCTCGTTGTGGGCCATACATCCCAACACAGGAAGTGCACCACACATAAGGTTGGGTACCACCTCAGATACCAAATGTAACAACTGGGTCCCGACAACAACAAAGACACCCTGCCTTTAACAAGGTCGTCCGGTCCTGGCCCACCAGGTACCACAAATTGCCCTGTAGACACTTAGTCCCCACCATGGGGCCCACCCACGTGCCCGAACGGGTCATCTGAATAATGATTGTCCCCACATGCTAACCCATGTCCTTTCCAGTGTTCTTTTTCCTCACTTTTATACACACTAGGGAATTTCCCATAAGGCCACCCATCCTGATCACTACTCCAGGACAAGCATGCTAAACTATGGAGTTCTAACCAGGTAGGCTCCCAAAAAAGAAGGTGCACCTTATTAACATTAGTAATATCATTTAGTAATTTAACCATTTATCATATTGGGGTGTTACATGTGATATCATAGGCAAGGAACCAGCAGGGTATGGTTTGGGATGAGTTCCAGTGTGCCTTCTATGATTACATCTACCCAAAGGCTTTGAGGCCAACATAATCCAAGAGTTCATGAGTTTTGCATTGGGTACTTTCTCAGTCATGGAGTATTCTTCTAACTTTATAGAGAATCAGTTCTTCAAACCCATTCTAGGGGTTGATGAGTAACACCTGGTGAAGATGTTTGAGGATGGACTCAGGAATCACATCTGATCTCATGTGATCATCATCAGGTTGACTTCCATCACATTTATTGTCAACCAGTCTCTAAGCACAGAATGAGACCTGAGGGATTCTAGAGCTGTGATCTAGGGAATCCTGGCACATAGTATTGGTAATCATATGACTAACAGTAGGAAGTGTTGTAGGTATTCTACTTGTGGAGATCCAAGTAGGAGATATACTTCTTTCGGTAGCCAGGTGATATGCTACCAGTGTGGAAAGAGTGGGCATGCAAGTCCATGATGCCCGAGAGACCCAATAGAGTGATAATATTGTTGAAATATGGGACATATTAAATGTTTCTACCAGATTTTCTCACCAGTATCTAGTGTTAGGGGTTCTGTTACAACTCCATGTATCGGAGCACGACCCTTATTCCCACATCAGTCTAGGAACTGGAGTTCGTCTGGCCGTTCAGGCCGAGGTAGAGGTCTTTGCCATGGATTCCAGTCACATTTATTTGAGTGACAATATGTTGGATCATCTCAAGGTGGATAGGTAGGGTTGTGGGGCTGTGATATAGGTCTCACATTGGCATAGGAGCAGACCCATAATGAGTAGGATCTCGAACCCACTACAGTTAGAGGTGTGATTATAGATTCCTCAGTTTTAGATTCTGCACTTTTTGATACTATGTTTTCTCACTGTTTCATATATTGTTTTATTATGGAGAGCTTGGGGATCTATTTCATTACTTTTTCTTATATCTTGACTCTATACACTTCATTGGGGACTAGAACATATGGTGTACGCTAGTGTAGGGAGTTCCCACTTGAGGATGGTGAGTGTCACTTCATATGGGACCTCTATGTCTTAAATATGAAATGATATGTTTTCACTCTCATAATGGACTGGATGGTTCCCAACTAGGTTTTCGTCGAATTCTATCAGCATAGGGTGTGTTTCACATCACGAGATGGAAGTTTGTTTTTATACAAGGACGAATGAGATGTCTCGGCGAGTAAATAGGGAGCCAAGAATCATGGCATGGGAGAAGTTACCGGAAAAATTTGTAGTCTATATCTGGATGACTAGGGGAAAACACATATATATTTTCCATTAGTGGTGGATCATTTCAGTGATATCTTTTGAGAGAAATTTTCAGGTTTACCTCAGGAGAGAGAGGAAAATTTCTCTATTGGGTCTGTGCTAGGAGTGGCCCTGGTGTCCATTCCTCTTTATAGGATGGATACAACAGAGTTATAGGAGATCAAGAATAATTTTAAGGAGACACAAGAAATGGGATTCATCAGACCCATTACTTCTTCAAGGGGTTCACATGTCCTGTTTAAGAAGAAGGTGAATGGTACCCTCAGGATTTGTGTAGATTAGCAGAAGTAGAAATAGTTGGCGGTCAATAATGGATATTCCTTTCCGAATAGTGATGATCTATTTGTTCATCTTTGAGGAGAAGGAGTGTTCATGATGATTTAATTGAAATCAGATTATCATCAGTTGTGTGTTAGACCATCAGATATACCTCTTACAGCCTTTCGGAGCAGGTATGGTCTATACGAGTATGTGGTTATGCCATTTGGACTCACGAACATGTCTACAGTTTTTATGGAATTGATGAGGTGATTGTTCCAACCATACTTGGACTCCATTCTGGTGGTTTTTATGGACGATATATTGGTGTACTATCACACTCTACATGACCATGATATCCATCTTGATATCATTTTGAGTACACTAAGAGGGCATCAGTTATATGCTAAGCTTTCAATATTCCCCTTTTGGATGGACCAGATTCACTTCTTGGGTAAAATTATCTCAATGGAAAGAGTATCAATTGTCCAAGATAAACTGATATGTAGTTTCCTGGTTGAAACTGAAGAACATATTTGAGGTACAAATGTTACTAGGGATGGCGGGTTACTACAGATGTTTTATACAAGACTTTTCATACTTAGCAGCACC
Organism: Viscum album; assembly: GCA_963277665.1. Taxonomy (NCBI): domain Eukaryota; kingdom Viridiplantae; phylum Streptophyta; class Magnoliopsida; order Santalales; family Viscaceae; genus Viscum; species Viscum album. Next base: position 923,124,666 of record OY728159.1, read on the forward strand.
ACTGACAGGCCTAACTAAGATCGGTGAAAAGTACATGTGGGATGATTTTTGTGATTCATCTCATCATGAGATAAAAAAGAGGTTGAATTCTTCACAGATATAGGTTTTCTAGATTCAGGATAGAGTTATATTGTTTACTGTGATGCATCTAGTATTGGGCCGAGAGGAGTGCCTATCCAGGGGGAAGGCGTTATTGCATATAAGTCTCGGAAATTTAGGCCACATGAGAGTAATTACCTGACATATGGTATTTAGTTGGTAGTATTTGTTCATGATTTATGCTTTTGGAGAAATTACCTTTTGCGATAGAAATTTGTAGTGTACACTGTCCACAATGGTCTTAAGTATATCTTTACTCAGCGTGATCTAAATTTGAGACAGAAAAGGTTTGTTGAATACCTTCAGTCTTTTGACATTGAGCTTGACTAAATTCTTATGGATGGAAACATAGTGGATGATGTGTTGACAATGAGGACTCAGATACATGAATTTTAGGAGGAAAGAAGTGAGGGGTATCTTATGGCTCAATTCTATGAGATTCATTGGGAGGTGCACGACAGACAGGGGCAGACATTTCTTTCTTATATAGTTGTTACCTCTACCCTACATTATCGATTGTGAAAAAGGATGCTATCAGATTTTTAAGGCCTTATTATATGGAAGAGTGTGTCAGTAAAGGAACCTATTCCTATATGAACCATAGATGAGGATTATATCATTCATTTTCATGGGTGCATGTGGGTTCCAGCAGACATACGTGAGGAGTTGGTGCTGAATATTCATTCTTCCATTTGGGAAGTTCATCATGGAGTCACCAAGATTTATAGAGATCAACACTGTTTGTATTGGTGGCCATGAATAAAGAGATATATCTCTAGATTTTTCTTAAGATATTATACATGTATGATGGTGAAGGCAGAGTATTAGAAACCTGCATGGATTTTGAAAAAATTATCCATTCATGAGTGGATGTTGAAGGATGTCACGATGGACTTCGTGACAGGGATACCAAGATCCCCTTGAGGGAATGATGCATTTTGGGTTTTCATTGATAGAATCATAAAGGTTACACACTTATTACAGATCAAGTTGACCATAAATGATGATGATCTAGAAAAGTATTAATTATAGGAGATTGTATGTTTACATGGATTTCCACACTATATCGTTTCAGATACGGATGCCTGTTTTACTTCTCAAGTCTGGTGGGCATATAGAGGGCTTTGGGTACATAGGTACATCTGAGTACTTCTTACCATCCCCAAATAGATGGCCAGTATGAGCGTACGATTCAGGTGCTAGAGAACATGTTTTGAGCATGAATCCTAGATTTTGGTGGTTTTTAGGAGAAGCACATACCTCTGGTGGATTTGGAATAAAATAATATTTTTTTGGAAATTATTCATATGGACCTTATGAGGCTTTGTATGGAAGACCATGTCGATAACCCCTATATTGGATGGAAATAGGAGAGGCATCTATGTTGGGACACTGTCTTGTCTAGGAGACCACAAAGAAGGTGGAGTTGATTCAGAAGAGTATGTCTACTACACTGTCGTGATAGAACTCTTATGTAGACCAATAGTGATAACATCTGTAGTTCGAGGTCAGAGATCAGGTTTTCCTACATGTCACACCATGGTTGGGGAACATGGTGATTATGAGATATGGGATGCTTTCACCAAGATATGTTAGGCCATTTTAGGTTTTGGAGAGAGTCGGGCCGGTTGCTTATTATTTGTAGTTACCTTAAAGGTATCGATCCATGCTTGAAATCTTCCACATTTCACTGTTACAGCATTAATTCTCCAAACCATTTCATGTTTTCCTACCTCAAGAGGTTGAGTTAGAGGTGGATGCATCATTCAAGGAGCATTGAATCTGTATTGTCGATCGAAGATTGAAGGTTCTCCATGGTCAGTCAGTTCATGTGGTATGGGTGCTATAGACACATGGTCGAGTGCATGAAAAGACTCGGGAGACTGATGCCAATGTGCTATCACAGAGGCAGGAGTTTTTTAATGATTATTCTTAATTGCCACCATCTTTGGGAAATTTGGTGATGAATTTCTATATGTGGGGATGTTCTTAAGAACACATATCTTCTTTTTTGGGTATGGATGTTTATTTTTGGTGTTTTTGAGAAAAAATCAATTTTCTGGATGTTTTAGGAGTGCATTTCATGTACTGGCCATGTAACAGCCGAGTACATAGCCATGTGGGGTGAATTGGAGATGGAATAAAGTGGGGATAGGTAAAGGAATATACACATTGTGTATCTTAAAAGAACACATCATGTATTTTAATTTTTAATTGATAAATCAGACTGGGATCACATCTAATTAACATACCATACTTCTTCTAGTGTTGTCTCATCTAGGAGAAATCGAAGATCACCAAATCTTCTCCGAGCCCTGGATTGAACATCTATAATTTTAATCGAACACCTTCAATTGTGATGGAATTGAATCAGTGAATTTCTTCTTCTTCTAGAGCCTCTTATCTTGATTTATTCAATTATATGAGTTGTTCAAGTTTGATCATTTTTTAATTTTTTGTAGATCTATTATGTACTAGGTCAAATCAAAGTCTAATATTCAACTATATTGTTCGTATAACATTGAGGTATGTGGTTTTTGCCTTTACGTAGATTTTTTTTGATTTATTTGTTCAAAAAGTAACTAATACACTAGTTTAGGGTATTCCATGTTTATGGAATTTAAACCAATTAATTCCCTCTATTCTTTGTTTTCTTAAGTAACAGTTTTTGAGTATAAATATGATTTAGTACATTTTTATTGATGTGTTTTCCAATGTTTTTTTGATTTTGGTTGTTGGGTCTAGAATTTCATGTAATCCTATTTTTCTTTCCATGGCTTTTGTTTTTTGGATAGAGTTATTATTATATGACATGATTGTTTTATGCATTATAGTTTTATAGCTAATTAGTATTTGATATTTAGTTTGGTTGGTAGATATCACTGTGCACGATTGTATTACACAGGGTTGTGAGAACATGATGTAATTAGACCATATGTGGAATGGATGCTATGGAATTCTCTAGAGTGTCTATTCTGATTTTCAAGTTGAGATACCATAGGGCGGATGGACACGAGTCCTCCCTCAGAGTTTCAGTAGATCCATATTGCGAGACCACAATAGGAATTAGAGGATTGTTGATTCCTTATAGAGTCTATAGCTTACCATTACAAGACCACATGGGGAATTGATGGTGAGTGCTTCCTCAGAGAGTCTCTGTCTATGTTGAACCGTAGGGGGTGGAATGTTATTACTTCTCGGAGGGTTTCTTGTGAATATTTTGTTGAATATTTATTTAATGTAAATAAATGTAGTTGAAACTATAGTATTGTTACTTTTGAGTACCTCAATGTTTATTACTTATTTTTGAATATATCATTCTATTAGGCACAGATCTTTGGGTGGTTTCATACTTGGATTCGTATCATGCCCTTTTTGGGTTATGATTTTCATCCCAAATAGATTTAATTGTTGCATGTATAGATAATGTCAAGCGCCCTTCTACGTCAGGTATATAACTATTGTGGATCGGTAGAGCATGTGACCAATCTAAGGCTTGTGATGCTGTTAGAGTTGTTTACTATTTTTCCATAGTACTATGTATTAGTTCTTTATTCTACCCTTGTGGATTGTTTGTATACTTTCCTAGATACTTGAATCATTCATTATTATTTATATATATGATGCAGTTTATTATTTATTTTTTGTCTTCTTTTGTTTACTTATTATGTGGAATTATTACTTACACTACAGTTATCTATTTTTTTCTACTATGTTACTCTACCAATGAGGGCATAGTTTCCCTAATATCACACCCTAGTCCCTACCTACTAGTTGGCTACCTCTGGTGTTCGGGGAAATGTGCTTGAGTCCATGTGACCAAATGGGTATGGGGCACCTCTAGGTGGCACCCAGAACATAGACTTTTCTTTAAATACATATCTTGATTCTGGAATATGGATTTGGTTGTTTCATAGATTCCACTAGGGGTTAACTACTTGAAAAATGATGGTTGATTATCATCATGATCATCCCTCAATGAATTTTGAGTGTGAAAATGATTGCACACCTGGATATACACTCATAAGGGATATTATTTTGAGAATAAACATTCCATTTATAAATTATTAGGAAGGACCTTAATCTATAAATAATAATGTTGGAGAACCAAATAGAAAATAATAACACATAACATATTGTAAGATGTATACACTGAGAAGTTATGATATATATATAAATCAACATTTTAATTTTAGGATAAAGAGTATATTGATTTCATAGGGCATAAATATAACTCTCCTTTCAGTTTATAATCTTATGAGAATGTTATTGATAACTTTAAAATTGTTTTTTTGGTATTAGGTTATGAATTATAAGAGAATATTATTTTAAAGATAACTAGAATGAAAAAAAAATTAATAGGAAAAAATTAAAGATTCATAATAGTAGAAATATTAATATTTTTTATCTACATATGATGATTTACTCTGGTTGGATATTATCATGACCATTTTTTTAGTATTTGTTTTGAAATAATCTCTTGAAAATGAAGCTATGAAAGTTATGTCTCTAGAAACCCCTATTTATTATAATCCAACTAATGAATCATTTTTGGCATAAATGGTTCTAGAAAATAAATATATTCAGATATATTTATTAAGAGGTAAACGATGATTTTCCAAGTCTTTCCAAAGATATTTAATATGATATTTTTTTATAAATTATAGCTATATTCATGAAAAAATTCTAATAGTTTTCTTATTAACTGTTGACTAAAATTATGAGGATGTAATTTATTTATGGTGTAGAATGAAACACCTTTATATTTTAAATTACATTTTCAATTAAAAAATTATTTTGTAAATCGCTCATCTCACATGAAGCACCAATCTAAAATGAAAATGTGATACTTTAAAATAAAAATATTTAATTTTAACCTTATAAAATAGCCATTAAATTAGTTGGTATAAAATAAAGTTACTATATTCTAAAATCTATAAACGAAAATGAATGAAATTGCATCTGTAGTGGATAAATGCCATTGATGCTCATTTTTTAAAACATGGAAAGGAGGTAGCTTTACAAGGGGTTTACCAAGACCATTCCCAAGCCTATATTAAATACTTACAGTATTAATGAAATATAATTCTATATAAGTTCATGCTTATGTTAATTTCTACGAGATGCATGCTAGCGGAATCACAAGTCACGACTGCCACCAGACCTTATATTATTAATAGATCATACTAAGAGATCCTGAGCGGTTATGTTAGTAGAAATTATGATTTAGTAAACATATAATTATTAATACATCACATTTTTTAACATTATAAGGAAGATAAATAATATAAATTATTACAAGTATCATTTTATGCTAAAATGATTTTATTTCAAAATTTATTTTTATGTGATTTATTTTATAAAAAAGGTTATATCATGGATAAAATATAATTTTATATAAATAATATATTAACCATAATTTAATTATAAATTGGTATAAAATAAGAATATGGACAATTAATATTTCATAATTTTATTTTTAAATGAATGAAATTTTTATTTATATTATAATTTTTCATTAAAAAGGCAAATTTATATATTATAAAATTTTAATTTTACAAAATTAAATTCTTTTTTGAATCAATAATCTATATATTAGCATATAATTATTTTTTAAAATATTTGGAAATAATTTATATTTTTGTGAATTTTGATAAGTATAGTTTGGAGTAAAATTGTGACATTAATAACTATATCGAGAATTATTTGTTAGAAAAACATAAAAAAAATTTATGAAAAAAATATATTTATGAAGAAAAATTAATAATGAAAATAACACATTATATAATTTCAATAAATTTTTTTTATCATTTTATAATATAAGCAACTTTTTTTCTAATAAAATCTATTTTCAGTTTTTTGTCTTTTAATTATGTTTTTTCTAGATGAATTTTTTTTTTAATATTTATTTTTATTTGAAATAAACTAATTTTTTTATTAAAAAGTAAATTATTATAATTAAAATAAAAAACATAGATATTTTTTCTTAAATGTTACATTTATTCATAAAAATTATCTTTTTTTTCTAACAGTAAGCCTTTATGCATTAAATGGGAAATTATAAAAGCTACATTTTATTTAAAATAAAAAAAAATTGATCAATTATTTTTCATATTTAGAATCTATTAGTCTAAATTATATAATAAAGCTGCATTTTTATGCATGAAAATATAATTTACAATGTATAATTGTTTTATCACTATAAAAATAGAAAATGATAGAAGAGAAAAATTAAAGAGTGCAAGTCATAAAAAATTTCATAAACATGAGAAAAATATATTTTTGAGGTTATTTCTAACTCACCCATTACGCCCTCCATTATTTTCCATTATTGGATATATTTGACCATTGAATGGAGACATTACCATTTACATTATTAACGAAATTTCAATGCTTTAATTTATAAAATGAACCTTTATCTCAAAAACTCCCATCACACTAAAATCCACATAGATTGAAAAAAAAATATTCCAAAATAACTCCATGAAATGCATAGCCACATCCTAGAGTTTTTTATTATATTATACCACCCTCAAAGGAATAATTATTTTAGAAATTGAGTTTTCAATGTAGTAAGGTAAAAATCCAAAGTTACTCTATTTCCGTTTTAATTATTTTATTTTATCTTCAAAAAATATTAGTTTTACATAATAAATTAAATTATATAAAATAATTAGTATTAATATAATTATTTTTTAATAGGATTAAATAATAACTAACTACACTTTCCATTTTAGTAGAAAAGAAAAAATATTATCATGTGTTCCTCTAGACTACCAGCTCTGTGAACAACGTGTTTACTTTTCCAACACCACCTAGAATGAATAGTTACAAATGGGTATGTAATAGCTAAATTTGATATATATAACTTTTTTAATATTATAAAATTATAAACCATTACCTATCATTTGTTATTCTATATGAAAAATAGACATGTATACCGTGAGTACGTGTTGACTACCACCACGATAAAATTAGATCTTTTCATTTTTCACCTATAATTTAATTCATAAAAAATATGTCATTAAATATATTTTCAAAATCTTAAAAAAAATTATTATTTTTATTATTTAATAATGATATTATCCCAAAATATTATATTTCACAACCATACTCACCAATTAATTTTAGTTGTTTCTTGTTTATGTAAATTAAATCATATACATGAACAATAATATAAATATATATCATGGTTGAATATTGGACCTTAAAAACTAGTGTTACTATTTATGAAATATCAATTAATATTTTTATGTAAATTAAAATTTTATATTAAAATTTTTCTTATTAATATTGCATTTGACAATTTTCATTTAATATTATCAAAAAAAGCATGCTACCAATTTCATCATCAATAATCACAACTAAAATACATATTGAATGAAATTATAAAATTATAAGTCATTATAATTCATCTACTATAATAAATAAAATGATATCATAATGATGAGCTTTTAATGTATATACAAGAATCAACAACTCCATTACCAAGCTAGTACTAGACAACACAATCAAAGATCATAACATCTTATGATGAAACTAAAATATAAATATGTAATATATTAGATGTAAATAATTAGTAATGATTCATATAATAGGTTATAGGTATGTTTAATGTTATTAAATATGTGATAAATATATTTAATTTTTTAAATAAATGTTTATATAACATTCGACTGAGAGAGAAAAAAAATTTAAGGGTTTTTAGTAACTAAATTTTCATTCATTGATTTGTAATAGTACTTCATGAACATTATTCTTATTAATTGGGAATTTAATTACCTATTAATTTATTATAAATAACATACTCTTTACTTTATATTTGTGGAAATTTCTATCACATAAAATCCTTTTAAAATTTAACCCACTTCATTAATGATGATGTTCATAATGGCGTTTCTTCAAAATTTCCATTCTCCATACATGTTTTTAATATTCAAAAAATTTAAATTAAATGGTTGGAATACCAACAATTAAAAAATAAAATTAATTAATTACTTTTATTACTTTTATTTTATTATGAGCTTCAATACCTGTTTTTAAATAGTATTTTTAAATGTTTCTTCAGTTGTAATGGATATTGATAAAAATTAACTTCTTTCATTGAGTTATGATAGTTTTTTGTGAACTATATTATTTTTATATTGGGGTTTTAAACCAAAAAAATATATTTTTATACTATATTTTATCTTCATCTATGGGGGAAATTAAATTATAACTCAAAAATCCTTTCATGATAAATTTATTTCACAAAAATATATCATTTTGTTAAGAATAATCCTAATCCTCATTATGTAAGATATTTCTCTTTCATATCCATGTTTTCTATTCCAGAAAATACTCTCACTTATATTTGGAAACCCAATCATGAGCTTTCTCTTGTGATCTTTACATTTCCCTTTCATCTTTTCAAAAAGATAATTAATTATCCTTTTTATAATCTGGGTTGCAAAATTTTATTTTCATAATATAAAAAAAAATATTTACATTTAATGTACATATTTTAATCTTACACTCTATATTTCCTCAAGATATAATTATTTTCTTCTTGAGGATCTATTATTAAAGAATATGTTTTAATGTAATTTTATTCAAAAAAATCACTTCATCTATTGAAAATGATTTTTTAATGTTAATGAAAAAATTAGTTTCTACAACTATGTTACTTTTTTTCTTCTAAAATTCTATTTTAATATTAGGATTACGTTTTCCTCATTATCTCTAAAATATCAATCTCTTTTATATAAATGTTTTTTTAAGCAACCATTAAATTGAATTATGAAGTATTCATCTATGTGATTTAATTTTGGGTATTAACCAATTCAATTATTGATCCTTTTTTACTTTTATACCATTTGATGTATTCTTTTTATGAACTTCTTATTTATCTATGTCAATATTGTTCAAAAATTGTATGTTTCACTAGTGATATTACACAAAGATACCATTCATACTCTTTCTCTAGATAGATTATAATAATAAAATATAATTTATTGATTGGGTAAATTATTAAATTAAGCATACACACATTACTCTATACAGATTTAATTTTATGGATTCCAACATAGATAACTATTTAATTTATTGAATATTGTAATATTTATATTTCATATACCTATCATTACATTTTAGATGATTATTTATTATTATGTAATATTGGTTTTGTATCATATATTTAATTCAGTATTTCAAAATATGAATACATGTGAGATAATAAATGATGCGTGGATCCTTTAATAACATTTGAAAGCATCAGTAGGTCTCATGAGACAAACAGGCTCAGGTATTTTTTGAATGATTTAACTACTAATGTATGTTGTCTTGGCATGAGTTCTGAACATTATAATTATATTTTTTACAATTATCCATTAAATCATTATGAAACCAATTATTTTTCCCCATATTATAATTTATATTTTTATCTCATCCTTGGATTTCATTCTAGTTCATGTTATTAGTTATATTCCATTATTTTATTATCATTTAGTTCCTTTAATTTTATTCATGCATTTTTTATTCTTTGATTGGTTCTATTATATACATTACCATAACGAGAATTTGGGTTCACCCTTCATATGTTTCAATTTATCAAGATTAGGATGAAATTTATTGCACATGATATTTCTATGAGAATATAATTCCTTGAGAATTTATGGGAGAAAATGGAGAATTATTTTGTATTATAAAGTTCAAAATCTGGTGGAAAAACATTCCATTTGATGAGAAAGAACAAAATTATATTAGTTATTTTTTCCCATCCCTCAAAATCTCATAAATGAAAAGGGAGAATTATTGAATGTAATTTATCATTTTAAAAAAATCTTGTAATTATATGAATGTTATATCTTGTGTGTGACACATACTCCAAATTATGGTAATGATCTTCCAGGAAAATAGTGATTATAAATATTACATTTTCATGTTAAATTTATTTACATTTACATTTACATATCATTTATTTTATAATGTTTTTATATATTATTATCTCTATTTATTAATTTTTCTATTATATTTTAGTATTTTATATCTATTAAATTTTTCAAAATTAATTTTATTATTGTGTTTCAAGTGAAACAACTGATCCAATAAAATATTTATTTAATGGAATATTCATAAAAAATCTATGGTGTTATAGTCTAAAAAAATAAATATATTGATCCCAATGAATTTAAATTATCATTAAATTGTACAAAAAAGTACCAAAATAACCCTCTTGATTGGGTATTATGGAATATATATTGATTTAATGTGTACAGGATGTTCATAGTTATCCTATCACTAATATATGATCATAGGTTGATTTTTGATATCAAATAAGACCTCCCTTTCCTATCATTTAATATGAGTTTTATGTAGAGAGATCCAAACACTGACCAAAATATCATTAAATTCTGAGTAATGGGATATTGATAAAATATTTTTAAAAAAAAATTCCCACAAAAATCAATCATGGAGGAGGTATGGACTTGTGATGCAATCATCACAACACTATGAGTTTTTACAGATAATTCAATATCTAATAATTAGTGTTCTAATTTTATGCTCCTAGAAAACTTTGTAGATATTATTGATTGGGTATAATATTTATCAAATAATACATTTGTAAATATGGAGTTGATGATGAGTGTACTTTACAACACTTATTTTTCTTTAACAACATCATTAGTAGTGATTTTATCATCATTAACATTATCCTTTGGATTTTGAGGTTGCTAAAACTAATTTTCATTATTAACCCATGCAATGGTGCATTGGTATAGATAGTTTCCAAATTAATCACATTTAAATTTTTTAATTATTAGAGTTACCTTATGATGAAATTTGTTTTTTATTATTTAAAATACTTCTCATTCCTTGAATTTGTTTCCCTATGTCATTATTTGATTAATTTCCTTAGGTTCTTCTATCCCTATTTCATAAATGTAAGAAGATAAATTTTTATTCTTCCATGGTATCTATCATATAGAATGTAATAAAAATTATTTTTTGATATTATTTTCTATGTTTGGAAGATTGAAAATGATTAGGTTTTAAACTATATTCCACCTAGTATTATCTATTCACTAAAGCCAAAAGATTAATATGAGTATTATGTAATAATAATCAGTGCAAGAAATCATATTCTAAATTAAATAATTTTTTTTTTCAGAATCATGAATCCTTTTATTGAACCTATACATTTATATATTCATCATTCATCAATTTAGGTTCTATATAATTTATTTTATGTTTTATTTTCTTATTCAATATGATCAAAACCAAAAAAATAGCTATTGCATTCCATGATTCCAATCTAAGTGGCCAGGAACCATGCCTCCATATTCAATGATAGAAATGAAACCATTACACATATACTTTGATGACATGTGATATGACCTGAGAGTAACAACACATAGTTTAAATTATCAAACATTCAAAATATAATGTTAACACATTACCCAAGAACCGAAATGATTTGTGTATTTAGAGATTACTAAGATGATTTTATTATTTTTAAATATGTATTCCACATATCCAATAAATAATATTCACATATGGTACCCTTATAGTAATACCATGCCTCTTATTCTTCTTTATAACTAGGTGAATGGAAACATTAAAATGGGTGAGTTTATATGCTTTGTAAGGGTAAATATGAGTTTCATCAATCAAAGATCATAAGTTATCATAAGACAAGTATGTAGGTATATCAAATTACATAAACATGTTATGAAGGAAATTAGAACCAATTAATCATAGGTTATGTATCATGTATCATGAAATAAGGATTGGGAATAACATAAAACATGATTCATGAGTCAATAATATGTGATCATGATATAAGAAATATTAATAACATAAGAAAATGGGAAAAATATGTGTATAAAACTAATAACATGTGTAAATGTAATCCATAATAACATTAATCCCATAATAAACTAGGGAATTTACTTCTTCATAATATTTTAGGCTTAGTATAACCAACCATTTTTATTATTTGGTTCAGTCTTACAACTATTATTCCCTTAGGCATGGCATAACTACTTATGTACCCTTGGGTATGGGCTGACCACCTCTATACACATGGGCATGGGTTTAAAACACATGTATATTTTTTTCATGAGGTATACAACATTACCTTATTCATTTGAGGGATATAAAGGACCCACCCATCACGTAATGATATACCATACATACGTGTGCCACATGATCATGAAAACATTCACAACTCTAATATACTTAATTAACTAGTGAAAAAGAAATTGGTAACATGAAAATTGTAACATAACATAAAAAAATACATCAAAATAAATAATATAGATAGTATCATTACATTACATCCATAGTTAATAATAATAAACACTAATATGTGTTGGCATAAATGAAAATATTATTTATAAGAGTGTTTGAAAATTTATTTTAAAAATAAGATGAAATGTCATTTTATTTATAAAAAATTTATTTCTAAATGAAGAATTTAACATATAATGGTAATAATTTTTTTTTCTGAAAAACATGAAGATGATATTTCATTATTAAAAATGGAAATTTTTTGGAATAGAAATTCATGTGAAAAGTGTTATGAAAATAATATTCCTTTTACTTTTTTTAGAAGAAATCAATGTTGGTGGTAAGAAATAAAACAAAAAAAATAGTAAAATAAGATTATTTTCTTTAAAATACAGTTTAAAACAATTAAAAGTTCCTTATAATCATATAATTAAGAATAAGGGTAATAATAATATAAAATAATTCATATGGACATTGAAGAGAGTGATTCAATGCCAATAGAATAGATAAGGTTGGATTTTCCTACCATAATCAATTCCAGTATATAATGACAAAGAGAAATTTTGAATTGTCTGATATAGATAAACACATTGAATAAATATAGAATACGAAAATATATAGTCTTTAAGGGAGCATGATTATAAAATTTATCTAGACGAAAAATCATTCATAATTAATCTTGATTTGGATATGATCTTGTAATAGAAATCCATTATTTCTTTGGTAACTTTTTAATCAAACCTCCATTAAAAAGATAACCAAAGATCAATTTTTAATTACATTTATTTAAATTAATTTTATTATAAGATATAAAAAAATTTATTATATACACCACCCAAAATAAATAGGGGTTGAAAATATGGATCATATCTCAATAAAAATAAAATTTAGACGATATAACCATTACCTTTAATTTTGTATTCCAAAAAAGTGAATTACCCCATATATAAAAAATATAACCATATTAATAAATAATTTTAGAATCATATGTATATATTATAAATTTATACTCTTATGTTATAATAATTCATTACATGTATAATATTTAGTTTTTGATAATTATCCTCGCTAGGTGTTTGTAATTTATATTATTTAGTGAAAGTTTCATTGTTACAGTGTCAGTCCTCATTCCAAGATACAAAATTAATAATTACCAGATTTTTCAAAGTATATGGATAATTGTTTTCCAATTATTTATGTATTACCCTAGTTATTTAATGAAAAATAATCGGTATGGTTTATTAGAATAGAATTTAGGATGAACATTTTTTGAGTAAATTACCAATAAAACAGAGTTAGATAATACTGACCATTAATTTTGTTTTCATCCTTTTAAAAACATATTCATGAAATATATTATCCCTTATTTTACAATATTATATGTATTAATGTATTTAATATTATTTATGATTAAAAAAATTGTGATACTGTTTCGTCATCATTCATTTAGGTTGCTGAATCAAACCAAATAAGAAAATGTTATACTAGTGGATGAGTAAATGGTTAGAGTTATATAATAATTCTATAATTTTATTATAATCATAGTTATGTAATTATAATATAATTATGAAATAGGATTATGTTTATAAATGTTAATTTGAAAATGTAATTGAATTGTTGGGTGAGGAATATAGATACTTACTTGAAGAATTCTCTCTTTCTTGATACTGTTTCCTTCGGAATAAATGATATAAGAATCATTCATGGATCTAAAATACACCAAACATATAATAATAAAAAATTTTAGGGTAAATGATAAGATATTAATGTGATGAATAAATGGTTTTAGTGGTTTCAAATGAGTATAAGATGTATACTATTATAAGCGATGAGTAATATAAATTTTGTAAACACTCATTCCTAAATGTGTCTGGAAATTCTTTTTCATAGGAAAGTGAATAAAAAGTGAACAAGTAATGGATGTGTTATAATATTTGGTCTATAAATACTCAATACACATATTTATAGATATGATATTATGAAATTTTAACTCATTTGTAGTTAGTTTAACATTGTTTTATCCTATTTAATATTTACCAATTTAACAAAATTTCTACTTTAGTAACTTATTTTTATACTTAAAAATATAGTTGAACAACATTCCTAATTTGGAAAAACTTATTAAAAAAATATTCAATTATATCTACTTATATATCCCAATTTGGGAAATTTATTTTTCAAATGAAAATATTAAATATATTAAATTACTGTTTTTATTAAAAATGTACAATTTCATCTTTATGCATTATTAATCATATTTCATAGAAGTTACTAATTTAATGAGTGTTAATATATTTCATTATTAATTTAATTATAAATTTATATTTATCAATTAAAATTATTAAATTTAATTTATAAAAATATACAACACATTTATAAAAAAATCCATAAAAATGTATCATTTTGACATTAAATAATTTTATTATTAGTTCAAACCAGTTGAAAATAAATCAAATAATTTTAAATTATATATATATTTATTTAATTTCATTAAATTTATCATAAGAAGATAAATTTATCTTTTAAATTAAAACATATATTATATAATAAAACTATGTTTTTATATAAACCCTATTTAATTTTCAAAGTATAATTAAATTAATATTCTTTATTATTATATAGATTTTCAAGAATTATATTTATTTAAATTTTAAATCATTTATAATTTTAAATATATTTTTTGAAATCATTATATAAAAATAACAATAGTATGTAACATATATAAAGAAATTTTTTTATTAAATATTTCTTAATAAAATTTTATCTTTTTGTTCCATTATTTATAGTTTGAGAATTTTATTATTTTTAATTTGTTACTATTAGTTACAAATATTTAATATACCAATTGGATACATGCAATCCCAATGACCATATATCCAACAACCATATTTCAATGACCATATTTCCAATAACTATATATATAACGACTATAATTTATTCATATATATTGCACAAATGATCACTTAAATCATTCATCTAATTTACTTCTCTATCAAAATCTCTATTATATATATAATTTCTTTCTTTCTTTCAACAGTTGTAATCTAGGTGATGATCTTCCTGAAAAATCCATGATGACAAATATTTCATATTTGTATCCTTTTTATTTGCATATGGAATTATTCATCTTCTAATATTATTAATGTTATTTTATATTACACTCTCATAATCAATTAATTTTTATCCATAAGTATAGTATTTAATATCAATAAGATGTATCATGCATAATTTTAGTTTGTTTTCATGTGTGAAAAATTTTATTCCAAACAACAGTAATTTAATGATATATTCATTCTAAAATGGAAGGGCATTGCAGTTGTGGATAGTAAGCATGATTGAAGCTTTTTCAAGATTCATTCTCTTGAGGAATGAGAAAATTTTCACTTTATAAATCTACTGAATAAAATTTTATATCATTACCACATACTCAATATATTTGATAAGGAAAATTAAATTGGTTTTTTACCTTTTATGATGTATAATTATTAGGTTGGTCACCATGACTATTGGTCTATCTTTCAATAAACATATTTTTGAATTAATTATTCCATGGAAATTTAAATTTGTTTTCCTAAGATGTCGAATATAAAAAATTAGCAGAATCCTTAGTGTAAATATAACTTCTGTAACATTTAATTGGAGATCAATGTTCTACAAAAAAAATTAGGAGATTTAAGTAATAGTTTATATGATGACTTTTATTGTTCCATATTTAATAAATAATATGACATGTACTCTCTATTGAATGTTACGATTAACTCCTATGAGGAAATTCATGAAAAATATTTTAGGGATAAATGTCTCAAAGTGGAGGATATGAATAAATTTTTTTTCATAATATTCATAATTTATAAATGGTTAATAATATCTATAGATATTTTTATGATGGTTATGAAATTTTCAATAGAAATAAATAAATAATGGAGACCACTATTGGATTTTACTGTGAACTATTTAACAAGAAATCAATAGAGACATTTAAGAAAAACATTGATGTTATCGCTATAGTTTTTGATGAAATTGAAAATAGGTATACTAACTAAAATTCATGACCTAGAGTTTTTTTTATGTAGTGCTTTCTAACAATCTATTTACTGATCTTAGTCTGGATGGGTTCACTACATGTTCTGTCAAGAATTTAGGGTCAGATCAAATAAAGATATCTTTAGGATAATTTATATATTCTTTTGTAATTACATTCTTCTTAATGTTATTAATTATTTTTTGTAGTTCTTTTTCAAAAGGTTGATTTTATGGATTATATCTACATGTTTTATACTATCAATTTATAAATAAGAGATTAAAAAATTATTAGAATAATTCTAAGAAATTTTTTTTGTCTATTCATTGATAAGGTTGATCCCAACAAATAGTTTTATTTTTTCCAAGGTAGGAAGATTCAACATTGTGTGATCATAATAACTAAATGTATAAAACTATTGATGAAATATAAAACAAACAATATTATTGGTCTCAATTAATATATGATGAAGGCTAATGGGACCATCAATTTGGATTTCTAGTTTTAATTTTTCCATAGGTTTAGATTTAATGGAATTATAATTATTTATTTTTGGATCTTTTTTACTCTATTATTTAGTCCATTCATGGTAATTGTATCAAATATAACTACTTATCTAGTTCATGTATTATGGAGGAAAAGTGATCTATTAAATTTCATCATTTTTATCACTATTGGAAATTATATATATATATTTATTCTCAATTTTTTAAGGGTTCTAAAATTAGTTCTATCTAAACTGGAAGAGTTTTGGACGACCCACCACATTTATTATATGATGATTATCATTTAAGAAGATATTCCATTCAAATACTTGTAAATACTTCTATTATAAACCTAATCCATGGTTTCTTTCTTTATTAACATTATCAGAAAATTTTTGGACCAACGGTGTTCTTAAATTTTTATGGGCTAATAATTTTTATATTGAACCTCTCTTGTTAAATACATTATCATTCCAAAATTATTTATTAATTTATGGTGTATAAATGAACTCATTCTCGTGTTTAGAATCTGAAAATGGTTATAAAAAAATTCATTTGGAGTGGGATGATTTTTTAGAAGAAAATTTTCATATTTCTAAATATCATTTTTACTAAACTAAATAGGGACGTTGGAATGGGACTGATTAAATTGTGTATATTTAATTAATTCCTTCAATCTCAGTTCATATGGAAAAATTTATTTTAAATCTCTAAAGGTAATTAATATCTTATATATAGGTTTTTTAGAAGAATTAAAACTATTAATCTCCACTACACAAGATCTTTTATTTTACCATGTATTAATAAGGAATGTAAATCTGTTTTGATCCATTCAATATGGATTGAATATATGAATTCATATTTTTATTTTTTCCATTGATATTTTATTGGTGTTTCCCTAATCAAATACATTAAAGTTGATATCATGGATTGACACAACATGATTAGGGATAAAATTATATCTCCTTTATTTGAGATCCATGATTCTTACAAAGTGGTAATACATAGCTATAACGTTATCCCCAATATGGACATATTTATTTCTAATATCGATGACACGTGTACCTCTCTTGTAATATTTATTATCAATTAATCATGGTAATACCTAATAAAATAAAAAAATGGAAACATCATTATAAAAAAAAACTTTTGTTTATCCTTTCAAATAAGTTTAACTATGTAGAGAAGTTCATAAAAAACTACCAAATTATATATATTTCTATAAAACTAGGTCTTTTTATACTCTAGTTAAAGTTGATATAAGAAAGTTAAGGAATTAATTGAGAGTATTTTTCTCCAAAAATATATTTATAATTCTATTTTATATTTTTCTTTAAATGACTTTTGATTTTGTGGATTTAATGTTGCCACTATTTATGGTATCCAATAAATTTTTGTAATTAACCAACATGGGTTTACCTAACATGTCATGCAATATGGCCTTCCATATGGCCTGAAGAATATTTCTTATTACCACGGGGTGAAATTAATGGCATAACTATCAACACATAAGTCTATTCCAATGATTTCACTATAAAAACACAACAAAACATATCTCATGTATAAAAATTTAAATATAAGAAAATAGAGTACATCAAGTAAAAATAGGAAAATATCCATGAGACATAAAAACAATCCTTAAAGAGGATCATAGAATCAAAACAAGTCTAAGAACAAAATATTTTCTTCTTATTTCCATCTATAACAACCATTTGAAACCACCTGGAAGAGATATCGACTAAGAGAAGAATCTAAGCTACATGTCACTCTTTATGTTACCTTTATCCAATAACAATGAGTTTTCATATATGAAAATTCATATAGAGGGTCTAAGGAAAACTCCTAGTTGGAAACCACTAATAATCTATACTATTTCTATCCCCAAGAAACTATTAGTTCTTTCATTAAAAAAAACATGTTTCATAATTTAATTTCATATAAAATCAGTATTCATAAAAAATAATTTGGTTTTTCTTTAATGCAAAATGTATTCAATTACCATAGAACATGTAAAAAATATGATTTGCAGCATTGCGTAATTTAGTTAATTTAAATCAATATCTCAAAAGATATAAATGTGAGAAATCAAAAAATGAGGCTTTAACATCATGAATAAAACCAAGAAAAATTTAGATTTAACCTATTGGAATATGAAATAAGGACACATAAGGAACAATGATGTGGAATAAGGTGAATCATAAGGATATAGAGTCCTAACGTAGTCTATTAGTATCAAAACTATAACCTATGGTAGTTCCACACTCATTAAAGTTTGTATATGTCTATAAACCAACACACCGAAGATTACTAAGGGGATATTTTTTAACAAAAAACCATGTAAATAATATAAAAAAATTATAATTCATTTCCAAATTCAAATCATTTACACACGGTTGATTGAATTACTATTTTATATTCAAACTCATCATTTCGGCATTTTATTGAACACATGATGTGTGTACAATGGTTTTTAATGACACCCCACCCTTAAATTCATTTTTTTTAATCCACTAATGATTAACATAAACAATGTATCCCTTATAGATACCAAATTAATCATTTTCACAAGTAAAGATGATTTTAAACACAGTAAAATAACAACATTCCATGATGAAGAACTATTAGTTATAGGCACCTACATCTTGAATTGTGGAAACCCCACTACCTTTAAAAATAGTAAAATGAAACAATGCAATCTTATCATAAAAAAATTGATTTATAAGAAAAAACCCCCATTAAATCTTCTAGATATGTCCATAAAATCCCTTATGATATTTAACAAAAATGGAAAATAGAGGGAGTTGAGAGATCTTTAAATAGTTTGGAGATTCTGGTGAAAATTAGAACATACATCGATGATATCCAACAATAATCAAGGATAATATCCAAGACCTACAAGAAATACCCTCATTGATTTTCAATGAAGGTATCGATAAAGCTAATGATATATTAAAATGAGATTAGGTTTTAAAATTATCAGTGGTAATGTGGTAATTTTACATTTTTTATACTCCACATAGGTCTCATAGTTAGGCCGCATAGTTAGACTAATGCACTAATTGTGCGGTGAGTACTACCCCTTGAAAAGAAAAGCACATGGTTACATAGGAATAACTTTATGGTCATAGAAACCACATGCAAGATATGGAACCACCTATGGAACAAAACCAATTCATCTATATATTTTTCTAGATGAATCACATGGTTAGTAAAACTATTCTAATATTATGAAGAATGACACTAGAACAAATATATCCATATCACATTGTTAATGACAAGTTACTACCAACCAAGCACAGATCATGCACCTCGTGTGTCTCAACCAGAATTCGAAAATGACAAACTATAACTCCCAAAATACATTAAATCCACATTAATAATATTCTTAGACCAAAATAAAACATAAATATAACTTAGAAGGTGTCACAATTCTCCCCACCATACCACTTTATGTCACTAAAAAGTAATTATTATTCTAGATGCACAATGAGATAAGAACACTATTATACCATTAGCCATTAATATTCCAACATCAAGTGGATATTCCAACAACACATTCAAATTGCACATACCAAGGTAATAATTTTATATTTCTTTATCTTATTCTGACAATCTGTAATCTTTACTATATGCTCAACCATTTAGGTGTCATGTGGAAGATCAAAATAATCCCATCGAATCACACATGATATATCCATAAGATACTTATTTAGATAGGAATTATAAAAAATATCCAAAATTTATTCTATGTGATACAATAATTCTAAAAAGTACACCACCATTACAAGATGATCAAAAATTTTTAAGGGGTTGACATTCCACGGTGCTAACTTACCCTGTAACCTCGTGCGATGATTTCTATTATGAGGAGGTACATTTATAAAAAACTGATCTGAAACATCATACTTCAAAAGGAGATAATTATGGTCCAAATATGATTTATGGAAACTTTGAGTTGTCACTAACCCCTTTGGGATCAATAATACCCATTCAATCATTTCATGAAAAAGTCTCGGTCAAAGAAAGGACTTTTCCCCAAAGTCTATACAATCAAATGAAATGTAAATGAACACCCATAAAAATCATCGATAGGTTCCATTTTGATTGAACATTGATAACTATTATTATAGAAGAACTAAACCATGGAAAATTGGTTTTCCAATAATCCTATATAATCAACCATGAATTCTCGAGGCATATCCTCAAGTATTTGAATGGATCACTATATTTTTACATCCTTAAGAGGGTTATATGTTATTCTTAACTTCAATTGTGTTCCTTTTGGATATTGTTATCCTCTCCGAAACTATGATTTTAATTTAATATCTCTATAATAACCTTCAACATAAGGAACTCCAAAGAACATCTTTATATCTTAGATATATGAGTTCATAAGTTATTCAATTTATGTTGTCTCCTTAAAATGATGAAAATGGGACAATTTTGTGAGTCACTCAATATACTGCCAAATCGGATCCCTCCCCATAGGTTTCCATGGTAAACTGACTATGAAGTCCCTTGATGTCTCATCCCACTTCAATATCATAATGGATAAGGGATTCATCAAACCATAAAATCTTGGCCGCATCGTCTTAATCTTCTGGTAGGAAAGGCATTACGTCATGAAGTGCACAATTAAGAACCTCATCCCCCAAAATCAGTATCAATGGCTCAAATAAGGATAAGACTGATTAGTCCCAAGTTGAATATAAAAAATAGACCAATTTCCATTACCCATCAACTATTTCCTTAAAGGTAATAGAATTACCAATCTTCCTTGGAAACATAAGATGCCATAAAGAGACTGAGACTCGTCACTTGATGTCTCCCAATTACAAATGATTTCACTAAAATTTTGATAGTCAGTATCTATTATTTTTCGGATGAATCCAATAATCAAAAGAAGAATCATAATTCCCACAATATAAATAGGACTACCCATAATCTTCTTTCCCATATAAGCACATATCAGAAAAAAACTCATCAAATTCCATTCTTATACAAGTTTATTCATGGATTGAGATGTTAATTTCTTGCTTAATTAATCAACAACCACATTTCCTTTTGTAGATGTACATTCAATTTAAAATTAAATTTTCTAAAAATACTCTACCCATCGTTTCTTTTATTGGTTCAAACCCTATTGGTAAAATTGTACTTCAATATGATATGGTATGAATATATTAAAAATTGTTCATTGAAGGGATAGTGGAACCAAGGTATGGGGGAATGTACCACTACAAAAAATTGGAGATCAAGGGTAGGATAATTCTTATACTAAGGGTGTTCTTGTTGAGATCCACAAGCCACCAACTATTTCTATTTAATTAGATCACATCATATCCCTGTAAATAAAGCATCACAAGAAAATAGCATAACCGAAACCCGGTTTCTAAATAATCAAAATTGGAGTTCAAATTAACATCCTAGTAACTTCCCCAAATGATATTTTACACTTATCATTCCATTAAAATATAACACCTTTATGGGCCATCTTAGTCATAAAGAATGAAATCATAGAGAAATTCTGAAAAAACACATGTAACATCCATCCAAACCCACGAATCATATAATCTCAAACACATTTTGGGATTATTACCATATAATTACCACATGAAACTTTCTATGATCCATTTAGATGAATATATTAGAAATAAAATGGCCATGAAAATTCACTTATGGGACCCAATACTAATGTTTCATAAGATTCCAATATAGATGATGTTATTTATATGTTTTGAGGACACTATAGATATGATTCCTATGTTACCCCTCCATTGTGTATCACACCATAATAATGTCACTAAATAAATTAAGGATTTCAAGAGCCAATGAATGATTTTATTCATAGAATCCATAATAATTCTATGAGAATTAATATGACCAAATTTGATAACAAATTACTCATAACGAACATACGTGATCCTAAATACTTTATTTTGAGGATTTACATCCTAGCATATTAACTAATGGTATCATGATTATAGATCATTATAAATAAATCATCATGATCCCATGAGTTGATCAAATAAGTCATAAATTATTTGAAAATATTACATTTTCTTAACAATAAACAGATTAATATTTTAGTAATCAATACAAATACAAATGCTTTTATAGAACATATTTAAGAATGGAACTAATGAATCCTTTGTTTCTGCACTCATATGAAAGATACCCTTTATCCTCAACATCTTCGTGAAAATATTTATGTCTCCTTATCTCAGTGGTTGATATACAATAAGATGGGATGTATATGAGACACATCCCCAAAAGTTGTTCAAGAGAAAACATGACCTCTCTATAGGATGGTAATGGAAAAAATCAACAGGAAATACTTCATGGTACTCATCCAGAATGGAAGTAATTGGAACACTTAAATACTGTCTGAGATATTTTAGGCCGAAATCTACAAATATAAACTATAGGGGGGAGGGGTGAATTATGTCTTTTCAACATTTTTCAAAAGCATTCACAATTCATCCTTTAAATTTCGACTGAGGATAATGTAGGAAAGTAGTCATTATTTCTGGTATGAATGTATGAGCAGTGTATAAGAACATAAATATTAAACACATCTATTTATAGTGGTTCGGGGCATAAAGATCTCCTAGTAAACACCACCAATTACTCTCTTAGCGCTTTTGGTGAATTTCACTGGTCAAACCCTCATATCAGAAGACCAATCCACAACTGAGTGCAGTTATTTGAATCCTTTATAATCAAGACTAAAAATAGAGTCTTATGGTTATATAATAGATAATTGATAAACTATAACATATATCAATAATATGGTACTACACCAAAAATTAGTATGTTCAATAAATACTCTCAATAAAAATATTTTGAATAATAAGGTTTCGATTGAACTTCATAGTTGAAACAATAACTGATGAGAGATAGATCTTCTTATTAAGAAAGTATTTTCTTTAGGGAGGAGTAGTTCTGAAGAGGTCTGATTTCAATTGATCTTTAAAATAAAAATAGAAATGAATAGTAGTAGTAGACTAACAGAAAATAAAAAAAATTAATATGTATACCTCCATTGTAGAATCTTCTGTATAAAATTAGAGTATGATTAATTGTTGTAGTATAGCAGAAAATAACATCACAATAAATTAGTTTTAATCGTGAATATGTGTCGAGAAATATGGGTCAATATATATCTCAATATATTCTTATTTTAATCATAAAAAAAATATATAACAAATACACTGATAGAATAAGTAAATCATAGATCCTATCTTTTAATTCCATATATAAGAAAATCGCCTGATAAATTGTAAGAATTTAAATTCCCGAGATAGCTCAAAGTTATCGTATATTTCTAAAAGAATGTGAGGTAATTTCTCTACGTAATATGATTCTTTGAATCAATCATAATCATATTTCAATCATTAAAAATGATATTTAATTTTTCCTGATATTCAATAAAGACCATTGCATGAATCTCTGATAAAAACATAAAATCAAATCTACGATGCTAAAAAGTAAAACATAAGGTTCCTTCATAAAAAGAAAAAAAATTAGGGTTCAACTAAATAATATTCAATCTCAGAAGATAACGTTGATAACATAAGTATGATCACATAAGTAAGGTTGATGATCCACACCTTTTCTTCTCAATCACAATATTTCATACTTACGTAGGGTTCTTCAGCCATACTTTTTCACTTTTTCAAATGTATGGTTTCATCCAAACGTAAGAATATTTATCCATACATTTCTATAAATTTAACATTGATTAACCAAATGAACTAAATATTTATCATAAGGTTTAATACAAGCATATGTTTTATTCCTTACATTATGTTTTGTAGTGTACGGTTTGAACTATGTTTTCAGAATATGCATAAGAGTTTTCTAAAAGAATTTATTAATATTCCACGTGAATAATAATCATCAATATAATTCCAAAATAAATAATATAAAAAATATAAACTTCTTTAAATACACTTAAAATTATATCATCAGTAAACCAAACAAGGGTTTTGTGAGCGTCAACATAAATAAGATTTATATAGTATTATTAATACCATACATTTCTAATAATATATTCAAGAAACATCTATCTAAATTTGCATTATATAATTCTATACCTAGGAAAAACAGGCCCCACTCTCTCAGATCCAGAATTCCACAGACCTTGAATGATGTGAGTAACCCACAGGGAGATAAAAAATGAACTCTATGATGAAAAATGCAATTTAGTCCTTTAAAAAACATACAATCTGTTCTAATGATATAGTTATTCATATCAATATCCAGGACTAAGATATCCCACATGAACTCATGGTTTGTGATCATAACCCAGCACTCATGACATTTAAAAACATTTTCTTTACTTCTTCCATTAGGAGTTGAATGATCAATCACAAATGGAATAATATCCTAGTGTAATTACAATTGGTCAATGATCTTAAATGACACAAAATAATGAGATTAACATGTATTTCTTCAAGTCAAGACCAGAGAGGTTGAAATTTACACCTCACCTATAATGACATCTAGACTCACTTAATATTCCTATAGTTTAAAATACTACCATTAAAATCATCTAGACTATACTCCTCCAAGACATTCTTCATTACTAGTGTATCCAACTTTTCATGTGAATGAGATCCACCAACATTCACTACATGTAACTAATATATGGATCCTTTAGTAAATATTGATATGGACATACTTTCTTAAGAGACATTTTCCCAAAAAATGATTAGGGTGACTGTATTTACACCAGTGATATAAAATCATATGTCTTACCATATCATTAATATTTATATGGTAAATTATTATACACTAAAAGAAAACCACCTGATTTTTTTAGAAAAAACCATAGCAACTGATCTTGAACTAAATTAAAATATACTAATATAATATCTCTTATAGTTAGATAAAACACCATAGACACCTATTTTTGAAACATTTACACCACTATGTCCAATATTCTTGGATATTTATACCTTATCCAAATAATATCTATCAACCACCTTGTAAAACTGTTACTGGAACATTAGAATATGAACTCATAGAAACGTGGGATTCAGATCCAGCATAAACAGTTCAGCCTTAAGGTTGTCATTTGTGTCATGTATTGGAGTTAGATTAACCTTCATAGATAAATGAGTAGAATACAACATTATAGAATTTTCTCCTTGATCCAAGGTCACATACACATAATTATTCACCATACATAATGTATTTGGATAGAACTAGTGATTGAAGGCCTTCTTGATAGTTTTCCAAGTGATATCCTAATGTAAAATATATTTCACAGTGGAATCCATCCATTTTCATCTACAACCATCAAGTATATAAGTGAAAAATCCCACCTTATATTTTTTTGGAGTCATTAGAAAGTGAAAATCCATTTTTATCCACTTAATATATTCCTCATGATCTTAGTTTCCTTTACCACCATAGAAGAGTGTAGGATTTTTATGGTAAACTCTAAAGTATGATCCAATGCTCATTACTTGTATCCATAACCTAAATAACCTAGGGATTGAATATTTAAAATTTACATTTCTACTAAATTAGGTCTGATTAGAGGGTATTCGTATGGTAAATTCTCCATCGGTCCTTCCCTTGGATTCTGATAGATTCTTTTTGGTGGCATTATCTATTAGAAATAAAATATTACACCGAACTAACCTAGGAATTAACATTCAAATCAAAACATTATCTTCAATAATAAAAATTAAATCCCTTAAAAATGAACAAATCAAAACATTAAATGTATACTCAAAATAGTAATAAATTTAATTAATGTGTCTAGAAGGAAAATCCTTCGCCCCCAATAGTAATTCAAGGGATAATACGAAAGTGATCTGGTCTGTCACCCTTCCACACTTACCACTCAAGCTCAGATAGTCCTAACTACAGTCAACCAACCTACCAAAAAAAAATCATTTCTTCACATATGATTTTTTGATGATCTAACTTGGGTTGACCCGAAAAATTTCCCACGATTTACCACCATAATGCCTAATGTTGCTTCTTGA
Source organism: Viscum album (assembly GCA_963277665.1). NCBI lineage: Eukaryota > Viridiplantae > Streptophyta > Magnoliopsida > Santalales > Viscaceae > Viscum > Viscum album. Next base: position 923,151,545 of record OY728159.1, read on the forward strand.
TCACTATGGTATGGTGACAAGAACTGGAGTACCAACACATATAAATATGGAAGTGATTTCTCACTAAAACCAAAACATAATATTTATCATGTATAATGACATAATGATAATCATGCATAGTACATAACGGAAGAAAGGGAAAATAACCATGAGAAATAAAAAATAATAATCTAGAAGGTTATACATAGAAACAGAAAAAATTAAGATCAAAACTATTTTTCCTTGTGTCCTTATGTCACAACAATCCCAAACAACAGTAAAAGGGATATTGTCCATGAGAATCATTCAGACTATAGGAATAACTCAACATTACCTATATACAATAAAAAAGTCAGTATATTCCCAATAGAATATGTAGGTTTGGATGATAATGACCAATAGGATACCATCTTGAATTGATTCAATGTCTTTCATATTGAATATATGAGTTCTAGCTTAAAACAACTAATTTCAGAATGAAATTTCATTTAAAAACATTATTCATTAAAAATAATCAGGGTTTCATTTAAAATAATCAATATTCAAACCCATATAATATGGAAATGAACATGAATGAAAATAAATGGTGTAGTATTTAAGAGTTATCCAAATTTAAAAAGATAATCATGTGATTAATCAAAGAATGAAACAATACCATGATGAATAAAACCAAGAAAAAACAGACTCTATACAATGGGAATATGAAAATCAGAAATTAAATTAACACTAATATAATATAAAGTGAATCAAAATGATACTGAGTTCTTACACAATCTATTAGTATCAAAAGCATAACCAATAGTCCTTCCACAAAAATTATGGATTTCATATTCCCATAACCCAACACACCAAAGTTTACCATTGTAAAATGTTTTCCCTAAATAATCAACTAAATCATATGAATTTTTTTATAAAACATTTACACAGTTAAAGCATTGCATACCCTATGCTTGAAATTCCATTTTAGAGTGAAAAATCATTGAGGAGTTATATCAAACACATAATGTGTGTAAATTTTTTTTAAAAGAAATACCCTTTAAAACCATTTTCATATGATACAAAAGATAGATTTACACAATTTATCCTTCATAGATATAAAATAAATATTTTTCAAAAAGTCAATATAAATAAAAAAAGAATAAAAATAGTGTACTATATGAGAAAAAACCATTTTATGGAGGAACCAACCATGATAATTGAGGAATCATAGCCACCATCAAAAACAATGAAACGAAATGAAGAGACCCAATCCCCAATATCATAAATTCATTTGAAAAAACACCAATACATATAAAAACATATAGATCAAGTCCGCATAAAACCCACCAATACAGTTAAAACAAATATATCAAGTCAAAATATCCATTTATATATTCAACAATTGAAAGAGAAGAGAGACCATTTAATTATATAGATAGAGGTGGAGAAAATGAGTGGAAAAAAGAATATGCATCAAAGAGATCCACCTTGAATGGTGGATAATCACTATTATTCCTTTGTGATAACCTTCATTAAATATATTGGAATGGATTAGTTGAGATAATGAGACATTTGGTAGAGATTATGGTTAACAACGAAGATGGTTATGAATATAATTTTCCATTTTTAAAAAATTGTATGAGATACATGGTTAAAACATATGGATAGACAAACCATATGCTATCCATGAGGTTGCTAATACCTATTGAAAACCAAGTCACATGGTCACTTATGAATTTTCAAATGATTATAAAAAATATATAAATGAAAAGAAACCAATTAGAGACCCAATCACATTATTTCACATGGTTTTCAGGGAAACATAAATGATTACAAAAATGCAGGAAAAATTTAATTGGAACCAATAAATCCATATGACATGATTATAACACAGTTACAAATAAGCATGAATGGATCATTTTTCTATCCATATTCTATAAAAATTTAAAAAATAAGCACTGGGTTCCATAAATCCATTTAAACCATAAGAGATATATACAAAGCCAAAAATTATATATAGATATTACCCAGTGCGTGTCACATGATAATATATCAATTCCAACTCAGAGTGGTTAAAAACAATTTTAGGGTGATGTTTGTTGAAATTTATTATCTCGTTTTGATGTAATATAAAATTATCAACATTTAACAATTATGAAATCAACTATTAAATGGACATGACTAGAATTTTATCGTTTATCAATATGGTAAACCCTATATAGTCCTGTTTTGAATGTAACTCTATTTAGAAACTATGTTTTTTAATATATATGGTATTGCGAGAAAATATCGAATATATATCATCCATACTCATGTAATTTTGAATCCTCCTTATGGATGTTTTATTAGAAGAAAAATAGATGATCTATCAAAAGTAATATTTGGGGTTAGTAATATGTAATGGAATATTTAGCGAATTTGTGGAGCCTCATTAACTATTTAATAGGAACTTTGGACTGACATAGGCATATTTAAGTGAGTTGAAGAAGATTTTTCTATAAAATAAAATTAAAATTTTTAATAAATGGATCAATATTATCTCATGTTTGTACTTTAACATTATTATACATTCAATCATGTTCAATTTTTTTACCATTAATGTTTTTAGATATGGGAATAAATGATTCTATCTAGAGTGGATTTTGTCATTTTATATTGAATCGATGAAGACTAGTTGTGTCATTGGGTCCAACTCTTCTTAAAAGGGAAGGGATAGATACATAGGGGTTTTATTACTTTCTATTTATAATGTTTCTTCTATTATATTTCTTCTTTTAGTTATATGATTTGGGTGTTTAATCTTACTGAGATTCATACTGTCATATCAAGCCCTTATTTCCATTGATGCAACACTAAACCTCCATGTCCTAGGCACTTATTCCATCCATCCATTTGATGGTTCAATTTGTCTCAACTAATTTTATGTTAGTTTAATGATAGGATTAATAAAAGGAAATTTAATTTTGGAAGTGAGGTTTTTTTAGTATAATTCCCTTTCAATTGGTTGATATGGTGATGATGATTTTGATTCTGATTGAGGTTGGTTAGGTAGACTTATTTACGCTTAAAGTATCCTAATGATTGAATTAGTGGTTATATTTCATATTTTGTCTCTAGTGGTTGTTTGTTTTTTACAATGGAAACTTGTTTCTATTGGGAGTTCCTCAATTCATGGTGTTAACTATTTTTTTCAGTCTCTTTAAAGACTAGGAGAAGATTTTGTGTAGCACAGTGGTTGTTGTTATTAAAGTGTATAAAAATTCATTTTTGGTTTCTATTATTGTTCACAGATGTTCATTAATGATGATGACGGTTTTTTATTTTGGTGGTGGACAATGGTTTGTCACTGATTTTGAGGGATGATAAAAATGAATGAATTCAGCAAGCAACACAACTATGGTTCTCTTGTCTAGTATAGGGCTTGTGGTGTGTGGGTTTTGACAACATTTTGTTTGTATTTTGAATTTATTTTATTTTTTAAAACTAAAATTCAACCGATTCATGTTCACCTAGGTGGCCTAGCTTACACCTGAATAGCCCAATTGTTTCCTATAAGCTATAAGGTTTCTTTTCGTAATGGTATATGATTCCCACTAGACCAAAAATCATGTTATTTAAATATATAAAAATATAATTAGAAAATATATATATATTCGGAGGGAATTGTGGACTACTCTAGGAACATTGAGTTTATGTTGTCACATACTTATAGGGATGAGAACAATTTCTATTCCATCAAAGCTAATCTATGTTTGATATCAGGTAGTTCTTTTTGGAATTGTTTATTTCTTAAAATAATGATGAGTCTGTGTTCGATGTAATTTTTTAAAAACCAACATTTCATTTTTAATAAATATTTTGGGCCTTATATTTTTTTATCAAATGTAGAAAATTATTGAACATTATTGTTAGAGTGAATTCATAAAAGTAATTTTATTTTATGGTTTTATTTATTTGGTGGCTCGCAACAAAAATTGGCAGGATTCACCTTTATTATACCAACTTATCTTCTACATGATGGTTCTCCAAGATATCTCGAATAAATATCAAGGTTAGGGTATTTATTTTTCTTCTCCTTCCTCCTCTCCTTCCCTTATTTTGTACTTATGGTTTTCTCAAGTCCAAGGTTCTTGATAATTTTGTTTTTTCCAGGTGAAGGAGAATCACAATAATTAAATTGATATTTTAATGTTTTGAGGATACATGATTCATTTCTAACCCCATTACATCTTCATTTGTTACAGACATATATTTTAAGTAATCTTTTTAGTATGTTATTTTATACCTTTTATTTTCACTTATTAAAAAAATTCTTTTATATTAAAAGTTTTTTAGTTAATATAAATATTCTATTAATTATTTATCATTGTTTTAGATGACTTTTCAATAATTTACGTTAATTATTCATGTGAGGAAAAAGGTTTTATTATAAAACTATATATAAATACTACACATATTACATTATTAATAGTATCTTTTTCTTATGAACTGACTTATGATATTTTGGTTAAATTATTGTTAATGATTTATAAATAAAGAATATTATGATTTCATTGAATTTTTTCAAATATAAAGCCCCATTTTACTTGGAGTAATGAGTTTTAATTAAACATTTTATACCCTAGATTTCATTACAGGATGGTGTAATGGTTTATATATATATATGGAAGTAATACGAATTAAAATAGTTATTTTTGGGCATCAATGTGAAAAGGGTCTATTTCATTGAATGGCATGTGGAGGTGATGTGTTTTTTAGATATTTATTTATACTATGCTATTTTGAATTGTTTTGTCCCTTAAATTTATAAACCTGCATGGAATACTTTGGTATCTAAGATTAAATTTGAGTTCTGAGCACTATAAAAGTTTAATATTAAACTCAGTCATGTAACATGTGTTCAGTTCATTACCTATCAAGGGGGTGGCCAATGGTAAGACTAGTGATATAAATCTAGTTATATATGATTTAAGATCACATAATATGCTAACATATAGTGTATATAATATGGTTTTTATGTCTATACCATTTGGATATTTATATTTTTATGTATGAGTTTTTGTACAGAGTTAGCATGGTGTTACTGGTGTTGTTGATACCCATATTAGTTGTATTAAAAGTATTTAATATACTAAACAATCCCTGATCATATTTCCATAATAAACGATATTATCATTAGTTATTGTATTGAATGGAAAAAATTATACCATGATTGAATCAACAGTGCATGGTTTACCCTATTGATGAAATAGGATTAATTGAGATTAGGTTTTAGGAAGGTGTGCTGTTATTTGCTGATTAAAATGAATTAAATTGATTAAATAATTTTATTTTTTTAAATGAACTAACCTGGTAGATACCAATTTATAATCCCCTTTATAGGTAATCTTCATGTTTAGTCTTAGAACACTGGGAGATTGATAGGTATAAAAGGACTCACCATGTGTGACCTTTGGTTATTGAACAGAGGAGGAATAAAGGATCTACACCATGTGATTCTGTGGATTTGTGTATCAAAGAGCCAATATAGAAAATTTTTCAATGACATCACTTGATGATGTGTTCATAACTAATTACTCATCCATATATGAGGTAGGGATTAGGTTTTTGTCCCCAGTATTCAATTTAATTTTTTATGGTATATCATTATAAAACTACCCATAAATCATTCATTGCTAATACCATTTAATCCATGATTTATATTGAGATCATATATTGATTATTATCATTCATTATCCATCCAAAAAATAAGGGTAAATTTTAATTTCTCCATTATCCTTTATTCACTTTTGTTTTTTAGAAATTTCCCCCTCATTTCCTTGTTTTTATATTAGTAGTACACATTTAACTAGTGGATTGACAATTTTGGGAACCAAACTCATTGCACACATGGTCTTTAGTTCCACAATTAATTGTTGCAGGTTTTGAATCACGGTTTATGTCATGATAATGTTTTGATGTAGATGATGTTAATAGATAAATGATTGGAGCTGATGTTTTTTCAGATAGGTGTGTGTTGATGAAATAGGGGAATATTACCTATAATTTATAATGAAGAACGAATGGAATCCATCTTCCATCTGATCCTCGACAATTGTTATCTCAGGGTGTGTGTGTTTTAGAAAAAAACCAAATAGAAAAAAAAGTGATGATGAAAGATGGTAGATATAGTATAAGAAATCTTATTTTTTTCAAAATACCAAACAACATGTTTTTTTCTTTGGGAGAACTGTAACAGCCCATTTTTTATGATTTATTATTTTTCTCAGAAATGAATTTTTTTTTTGTTGTTTTCATTGAAAACTAGAACATGTTATACTTTCATTATAAGAATCACTAAATTAACAACACAATACATGAAAAACTAATATTTTCAGGCAATATGTGTGACATTATGTTTGTCTTGTGTTACACATAATGTTGAGTTCCATTGATAGCTTTTGTTTCATTCTAGACCTATTTTTACAGAACCACAATATACTATAAATCTTTTCATTAAATTTATATTTTAGTTATCACCTAGCCGTTGGAGTGAAATACATGAATATAATTATCTTAATTATGAAACTATGGTTTAAATGTGTTTATAAAATTAATTCTTTCGTTTTCACTTAACTATAAATGAAAATAAAACCAAATTAATATAAAGGGTGTGTTTTTATGAAAATACTATTTTTATAAACATAAATGGGATATATATTAATAAATTAGATTAATCATATTTAGTTAGATATATTGATAAAATATATATTAAAAATTCAAAGAAAATTATATTCATAAAATATATTTATTAGGTATAAAAATGAACAAATCCAATTTTATGCCTAAAAAGCTGTATTTTTTCTAAATGGAAATCTTTCTGCCTTTTAATGCATGACTTTTTTGAATTTTTTTTGAAACAATCATATTTTTTATTTGAAAAATAAACTTCATTATTGATATTATAATTTCAAAATTTACTTTGTTTGAATTTTTGGAATCTTTCTAAGATGATTTACTTTTTAATAAATAGTGAAAACACCAAATACAAATTGAAAACTGAAGTTTTTATTTAATTTATTTATATAGGAATATTATGTTTTAAATTTTTTTAGGTATTATTGTTTATTTATATATCAATAATAATAATTAAGGTCATTCAGTTAAATTTCACATCGATATTGGATATCAAAACATTTTAAACTTTTGAAATTTTTTACATTAAAAACTTATTGTTTTGTCTCATCATAGAGATTATTTTTAAATTAAAATTTTCCAATTCTATAATTTTTAATTGTCAAAATAGACTCCATATTTTTTATTATAATAATTTATAACATATAGTAATTTAAACATAGTTTTTTACCTAAAATTGTTGTGAAAGTAATTTAAATTAATTATAGTGATTAAGGTAAAATGAGTTTACCTAGTGGTTAAAAGTTAATCATAAGTGGAAAAATAAACTAGAATCATGTCAAAATAACTAATGGATGTACATATTTCTACCATAAAATTTATTTTCATGAATTTTTTTCATTATTGAATGATCATGATGTATAAGACCTCCAAATATAGTTTACCTTTTTTGTATTTATAATAATGCCACTCCTCATCTTGTATAAAAGGGCACTGAATCCCTTCAATTATTCTCACTTCTCAAGCTATTTAGATCAGCCAAAACCTACCCAAATAAATTCCCAAGTTCCATAAATTCGTTATGAAATCCTACCTTTTGAAATAAATCCATCAAAGGAAGTCTTTTGGTTCCAAAAAAATGGGAAACCTAAAAAATATGAGGTTTTAATGTGGACGAAGGTAGTCAAGACTTATGGTAATGGTATTTCTAGTCTCTCATTTATTTCTATAGTAAATATTCCATATTAACCACTAGTTTATTTTTTTGGTGTATATAATGTTCCATGACATGTCATATCTTGAATATAATTTATTTCATGATATTAAAATTTTCAATTTATTTTAATTTTTCATAGATCTAATTATTCAAATTCCACTCAAGTAGTAAGGGAATTCATTATGACTTTTTACATTTTTTAGACACATGCTATATTCACCATATATTTCTTATATGTGGTGTATATAATCCACATGAATGTAATTTATAATTATTATACTTCTAATTTTTGGTATTTACATATACATTTGAGGATTACTTAATCATGGGATATGGTATCAATGCTATCATAATGGTAAGGAAATTTTTTCAAAATTTTTCCTTCCATGAGAAACATTTTATACCATACCACTATATTATTTTACAAGGTTTATATAATTCATCATTAAAATTTTATATCATACCTACTTTTACATGATATTTTAAGTTTAATTTAATGTTATTCGTCTATGGGGATAAGGAACTATGTTACCAAACTAGTAAGAGTTTATTTCTACAATATCATCTTTTATTGGGACTATATATTATTATACTTATATTTATTAAATATTATGATCAATATATCAAAAAACATAATTTTTTTATTATTATACGGTTATTTGTGATATCATTATGTAGTGGTACACGTTTTTCATTCTTTGGTACATATGATAACAAAGAAATTGCTTTTAATAAAATCTGACCTCCTTTCTCTCTTTGGTCCAAACAATATTTTATTCAAAGAACATGTATTATAAAAATGTTTTTAAATGATATTTCAATATAGAGATAGAATTAGATCATATCCCCATTGTTTAATACAGGGATGGAATGGGATGTGAACCCACATCGGTAATACCAGGATGGAATGGGCCGTGAACCGGGTTTAGTAATAGACATTTCCACTAAGATTTTCATCAGAGTGTACCTTAAATACTAAGATGGTTTGGGGAGTGAATTCATTTCAAAAATATGGTCTTGGATATTAGCGTTGACTATTAAAGAAATCATTTTATATGTTTATATGTTATCCATAATTCCATATCATATTCTTATGTTATTATTTCATACCATATGCTCAAGATTCCCTTACAATTCATGTCTAATGAACATACAATATTTGTAACCTAACTTATTTATATGATATCTGACATGTCGGGTATTATCTTAAAATCCTATTGTCAGGTTATCAATCCCTTATACACATATAGTTCTTACATATCTCTTTTAATTATCCTTATTGATGATATGAGAACACAATTTCTTATGTTTCCTTTCCTGAGGTTATGATGAAATGTTTTATGTCGGGGTGATAAATGGGAACATGTTTGGGGGGAACATTAAATATCATTCACCATGCTGGAAAACTGTGTTCCATGTTTCCAAAGGCAATAAATTGTTACTGTAATCATGAATTTACTTTTGTAATGTGCTGCATATTCATAAAGAATTATATAATATCGTTGTATTTTAATCCTCAGCCGCTATAGTCGATTTTAGAGGAATGTTTTAGTCAACCATTGGATACTAGAATGAGAAAACATTAGTTATATATCTAGGAATATTTATAAGGATATTCCTATGGATGTATCTACAAATAAATGTAAGGATAATTCAATGTTTAGGAAAATATCTAGGAATTTCGGTAAATGATTGAAAGAGTAGCTTCCAAGAAATTATATCCTTGTATAGATACTAAAATTGGATTTATTTGATGGAAATGAAGATGTTTTTTCTGTGAAAAATAAGGACACAATTCTATTTACTACAATGGTAAAATGAAAAACAATTCTAGTTAACATAATGGAGTAGAAGAATAGCCTTAATAAGATATCATTGACAATTGAATATTTTACATTTGGGAAGTATGAACATTATAGAAATCAATTTCTTAGTGGGAAATCTCATAAAATAAAATCATAAAGGATGTATGAGTAATTGTTTTTCAAATGAGTGACATGTGAAAGTAAAGAAGTGTTAAGGAATAAGATGATAATGAATTTTTAATTATTTGAGATGGAAGTGGTATGATTGAATTATTTTTTTCATTTGTATTAAAGAATTATGAAAAATATAAGGATTTTTTAGTATAATGTTTTTGTTATGTTTTTGAATGAATGTATTGAACAATGTTAATGAACTGGAAAATTTATTTAATGGAAATGTTTTATTTTTTTGGAAAAAACATGATTATGGGAAATGTAGTGAACTTCTTTATAAAATTTTGGATTTTAATACTTCATAAGGGTTACAAGGTTAACCATTTTTGAATTTTGTAAGTTAAACATTATATTATAGTTTTTATATTAAATTAATATCTCACCTAACTAGGTTATTGTTTTATAGTTAATAACCATATATGTATCAACCAATTTCTTATGATTACTAATATAAATCAATCTATATAATTATTTATTCTTTTTGTTCATTTACATGTCCTCACATTCCACACATTTTCTCTTATCTATAAACCTAATTATGAGTTACTTTGGGTAATCATGATGTTTCCAACATTATATTTCAAGGTAAGTTTCATTATATATTTTTACGATTTGGGTTACTATGAAATTAAAATTAATGTATTAAAACATTGATGACCTAAAATAATTTTTAGGGTAAATTCCATTTAATGGGGGTAAAATTTCACACCCTGATTGTTTTATGAATTAATTGTTTTCAACTAAATTTAATTTTTTGACGGCTTGCATTGCATGCTACATCAAGTTATTATTTCATTATATGCAACACCATGTTAATATTTCACAATATTTAAAAATTATATTATATTTTGGTATATCAAAAAATAATTTTGTCATATGATACACCCATTGTAGAGTTCCTTCGATAGCTTTTGTTACACTCAAAGAGTTTTATCAAACTACCATATACTATTAATATTGTTGTTCAAATATTATTTTAATTATCAACTAGGCATTAGAATGGAAGATATAAATATAATGAACTAAATTATGAAACTATGGTTTACACATGTATATTAAATTAATTATTTGGTTAAAAATAATTATAAATGAATATAAAAATCAATTGTATGTAAAGGATATGTTTTTTTGAGGAAACTATTTTTATTCCCATAAATGAATTTTATCTTAATAAATTGAATTAATCACTATTAATGGGATATAATAATGTAATATATATATATAACAAATTCAACCATACTTTTTGAGATTCATTCAATGTGTTTTATAGTCATAAAATAAGAACAAATCCAATTTATGGAATAAAAAAGATGAATTAGTTCTAAAAGTGTGTTTTCAACATTTTATTGGAGGAATTCTTTTAAAACTAATTTTTTACCCTTGTCTAATTTTTTTAAAAAAATTAATTATAATTTTTTAAATATAAATATTAAATTTTAATTAGGTTAAATTTTTTGGTAATGTTTTGAGTAGTTTATTTTTTTTTGATGAATAATGAATAACAATAAAATTTATTTGAAAAATACATTTTTCATCTAACTTATATATGTAGTAGAATTATAATTTAAATTTGTTTTAACATATAATTATTTCAATAATACATCATAAAATCCAATATAGGTCATTGTAATTAATTTCACATTGAAATTTGATATAAAAACATTTGAAACATTTGAACATTTTACTTTAAAAACTCATTGTTTCATCCCATCTGTGGGAATAATCATAAATTAAATTCTTCCACTATTGTTTTTGGAATTTTGAAAAAATGATTTAATATTTTTAATAATCATAATTTACAATTTTCCTTATTTTAATTTTTTTAAAATAAATTATTAGTGATAGTAATTATAATTAATTATACGAATTGAGGTAAAAATGAGTTTACTTAGTTGTTAAACTTAAAACCTAAGGGTAAAATGACATAAAAACTTTTCCATAACCTATTGGATGCACATATTTCCACCATATACACTATTGTATAAAATATTGTTCATTATTGGAGGCACACAATGTAAGATAGACCTCCCAAATAATGTTTACCAATTTTGTATTTATTGGAATGCCACTCCTCCTCCAATATAAATGGGCACTCACCCCATTCAATTATTCTAACCTTTCAATACATTTGGATCATAATACCCCTAAAAAATAAACTCTTAACTTTCCTTCCTTCATAATATAATATTACCATTGGGAATGATTAAAACCAAGGAATTACTTTGCTACAAACCGAAATAAGGTACAAGAAAACGATTAGGCTTGAACATGTACGAAGGATGTCAATACATAAGGTAAGAGGATTTCTTATCTCAATTTAATTTCTATGATACTTATGCCAAATTCACCACACATTTATTTTTTAGACTATATATAATTACCTATGACATGTTATATGAAGAGTTTCATTTATTTCATGGTATTGTATAATTGATGTTGTTCTTTCACAAATCTCATCATTCAAAGGTTAATTAAGTAGAAATCGATTTCCATATAACTTTTTTACTTTTGTGAAACACATTATATATTCACCACATCTTTCTTCAATGAGGTGTATATACTTCCCATGAATGTAATTTATTACTATTATAATTATGTTTTGGTATTGACATGTCTATTTGGGGATCTCTCTTTTATGAGTACATGGTTTCAATATTTCCAAAATAGTAAGGGACTTTTTATCAATTTTCTATCTCTAAGATATATATTATGTTATGATCCAATATTATTTTATAAGGTGTATAGAAATCCCCTTTTAAATGATTAATAATTTCAACTACTTCATTTTATGATATTTTATGCATTATCTAATTTTATTATTTCAAGGGGAACATGATTATATGTTCACAATGTGGTACTATTTTATTTCAACAATCTCATAATTTATCAGGATTGTTTATGATTATTCTTCCATTGATGAAATATTATGATCTATATATCTGGAATTATAATTAATTATCATCTCTTCCAGTGTGTCATGATTTCATCATGTAATGGTGCAATCTTTTCACTCTTTTGTACATAATATAATTAAGGAAGTTATTTTAAGAAAAATACAAGATTATTTCTCTCTTATGTCAGAAATTTATTTTATTCAAAAACCACATTTCCTAAAAAAATTCAATTTTTTTAAAATTTATTTTAATATCATTTTCAAGGAAAATGAATTTTAAAACTTTTTTATCTTTTAAAAAGTGTTAAAAATGGATATCAAATATTCGTATATAATATATCAATGTTTTCTTCAATAAAATAGTTTTTCAAAAAATTTTGGATTTTAATTTCATATTTCAAATACCAAAGGATATTTTACTCCAAAAATATTTTATGTTATTTTTTAATCTATCTTCATAACTTTTCAAAGTGGTTTTTAATTAAAAGGATTTTGAAATTGATTTATTTCTTGGGGAATTTTTTTGAAAGAAATGTTACTTTATTTAAGAAATTCTCCAAGTTATATTTCAAAATCCTTCTTCAATTGAGATGAGGTGGATTGACATAATTAATGATTTACTGGGGTTATTATTGAAAGAAACCATTCCTATTATTTACTTTTATGGTTTATATTTAGAATTAAAATATTTTTATGAGATTTGTTTATATTACATGGGTTATACCATGATAAAACACCTATGAAACCCTCTTACATTCATGAGTTATTCTATGATGATATTTTTTTGAAACTCATATGTTTACTATAAGTAATGTTGTGATGAAATGTTTAAGATATCCATTTAATTTCATGTGTTATGTTATGAAAATTTTATGATTCCATTTTCATTTTATGTGTTATGACAATATCAATTTTTATGATCATGCGACACACATGTGTATGATTTCATTATGTGATGGGCGGTGCCTATATATCCCACCAATAAATTAGGAAAATATTTTTATCTCATGAGATAGATAGACATGTAATAACGAGTTAACATAGTTCAGTAAAATAGGGATGGAACAAGAAGTGAGTTTTGTTTATTAATATAGGGATGCAATGAGAAGTGGACCTGGTTTAATAATATAGGGATGGAATGGGATATAAAATATGTTCTATAATACCAGGATGGAATGGGATGTGATACCAATTCAATAATATTTCATTAGAATGGGCTCTAAACTCAGTTAAGTAATACATGGCTAGAATAGGATGTGAAACCAGTTCAGTAATATAGGTTCTGAATGAAAAGTAAACCCAGTTCAATAATATAGGGCTTGAACAGGAAGTGAACCTAGTTCAATAATAAATTTCTATTATAGGATGTTAACCCAATTTATTAAAGGAACTTTTCTCTATGATGTTCTTAAGAGTGAACCTTGACAACTAATATGGTTTAGCGAGTGAATCTAATCCCCTATGTTTTTCTTGGAAGTAAGATTTTAAAACTATGTAAATCATTTTATATGTTTATGTGTTCATCACAAATACAATTATTATTTTCATTTTATGAATTTATGGCTTATTCTCTTGATTCCCATTTGATTCTGGTCTTTTAAGCTACCAATCATTTTTCTATGACTCATTTATATTTTCATTGATATTAATGGAATGATCCATAAATGTTCTTTTCAGGAACTCATACCCTTATGCTCATGTTATGATAATGTGTCCCTTTTATTTACCCTTACTGGGAATTTGATCTCACCCATTGTTATGTTTCCATTCCCCATGCTATGATGGGAATTGTATATAGGATTACTAAATGGGAAGATCATTATGGTAAGAATTGAAGATCTTTCATCAAGTTAGACGATTGAGTTCCAAATTACCAAAGACACTAAACAGTTACAGTCCTCAGGTATTTAATTTTGTAATGTTATAAATATTACTTAAATATGATGTAATATCCGTGTATGTTAAGCCTGTGTTTATATAAGATCACAAATGGTGTAAACTTATTTCTATGGTAGAAATGGTTTTAGCCATGTTAAAAATCACTTTTCCATACAGTGGCCACTTAAATCATATTATCCTATAAGGAATGATGAGATGTGTACATCGAGTACATTATTGGGACATCAGGTGGTCCCACGTTCTATGTCCCTTATGTCACATGCCATTTACGTGATCATGGCGGGGTATTAGGATACATACATGTTAGGACTTGGTAGTGCACATAATTTACACCATGGTAAAACCTATTTAATTCTATTATATGGTTGTACATCTTGTATATCAATCTCTGAGAATCATATTTGGTCCTGTGAGTAGTCTATTATGAAAATATTTCCACTTAGGAAATGATGATGATCGTTTTATCGACACATGAGATATGACTCATGGTTATATGAGTGGGATGCTTCATCGTGTGATGCTTGGAAAATTAAAAGGCTCATGAATGATAATATAAGTAATGATGGTGGTTTTACACCCCTAATAGTTGATTTTCCATGGTTGTCGGTGCCCCATATCATATGTGTTCATATAGTCAATGCTCTCATATAGAACTAGTGTGCGGTTCCTCTACCTCTAGATTTGGTAATCCCCTATTATCGAGCTCTAGTAGGAATAATTCCTCCAATATAGTCATTACTAAATTGATAATTACTTCATTCAATAATACATGAGTCCTCCATTGTATTTTGATAGTAATTTGTTCAGATAATATTATTGGGGTAGCCATGGCTCTTGGAGGTTCAGTCAAACTCTTCTCTCTCAACTAGTCAAAATGATCAAAATTTATCTATCTTCGATTGTGGATTCTTCTATATGATTATATCTCGGTTTTAATTCCTTCCCCTATTCTCATATTGGTTTATTTAAATATTGTATTTCAATTTATTCTTTTATGTTTTTCCTGTCATCTTATAAGGTATGTATATAGTCACTCCAAGATTGGATTTTCCCCCATGGGTTTTGTCTTATAAAGATGACATGCAACTTGGAAGAGAAATTGTTTGACCTACAATTGGAAGATGTTTTGGTACTAGTATATTATGACCACATAAAATAGTTAGATAATGAGATTGTAGAAGGGTATTTCTCCCTAATTTTATACTATATATTCATATCTGGTAACATTCCTTTTTTGGTTGGTGAGTATTTTTCTTCTTTTTGTACTCTACTTTCATACAGTACAATGATATTTAAATAGAGATTGTTTCAAGAATTAAATTACATGAAAGTGGTTTTGAAATTTATAATTATCCCTATTATTTTTTACATTAATATGTGTGGGTGTATTTATGTGTGTGTTTTTGAATAGGTATTGTAGGATGAGTCATTCCACCATGTCAGATATGCTTACTCAACATGAGTCACCAACCAATATCTTAATGGTTATAGGATTGGGGTGTCATGCATGTATAACGGTTGGTCCAGGAACGTCCCTATTTGGTCAGACTATGATAGATTAGTATCAGATGATGTCTTTTATAGAGATGTTTTTGGAGATAAGTGTGTTGATAAGATTGGTTTAGAAACATAGGGTAATGATATTAGTTTAAATTGAGTTTGGATCTTAGACTATGGAACCTAGTAATGATTTGGTGACTAAAATTTCAATACCACCAGGTTCTAACCACCTTCTTGTCGACTCAGTATAATAATCCACTAGTTTTAGGGAGAATATTGATATATTTATCATATAGGAATAGGTGTTTGGATTTAATTATATCCATGATTCATCTCACAAGATATGCTCATCTAACCATGGTACATCCTATTAAAAATGAGGATAACACCATGATAAAAACATTTAAGGATATTTAGAAAGAGATAATGTTATTACCACATGTGTGATAAGGCCTAAGTGTCGGGACATATCTAGGATGTTTCCCATTGATGTGAGTAGATATTTGTGCTGTTACATGATGGTAAACAAATGGACATGCCTTCATTAGTTCAGGAATATTTTGATCAGTCTTTTGAGAAGTCGATTGTTCTAGGGGGAAATGAATGTGATGTTTCTTATCAACATTAATTCCATGAGTTAAAATGATATAAAGTCTCATCTTTCATTAAGAGATAAACAACCATGTAGTTAATTATTTTCTTAAGTCAATGGATTGAGTTTTCTCGATAGTGTCATCCTCAATCGACCTGATGGTCAGACTTGTGACCGGTTTTTTCATAGAGTAGCAAGATTATGGTGGAGTTTAGTTATGAAAAATCCATGACTAGGTGATACATCCACAGTAAATGTTTTAGAACTTGTTCTAAGTGGAGTGATAACCTTCAACCTTGTACTATTTTAAAATAAAGAGCTTTTGGATTTTAATTAGGGTGATATTACTTTTATAAATAATGTATTAAGGTTAAAAAAACTAAAACATTACTTTACCAATGATGTGAGATATAGATAATTATAGGAGTAGTTATTTAAGGAGGTAATCCATAGGGTCATCCATGTTAGAGTATTACCTCCATGCATTCCCACTTATACTGAAATGCAGGAATATAACATGGTGATTGAGAGATTCTTGATTGAGGAGATTCAAAAATCCACAACTGGAATTGTATATCAAGGAGAAAATAAATATATTATATATATAAGATTCCCTAATTTAGGATTTTGACACTCAAGACATACTCATACCCAAACTCAGACAAGTGGATTTAGAACACAATGAACACTTAGTAGATTTATTAAGTATAAAGATGTTAAATATTATTCTTATAAATGATGGGGGCATATGGATCTTGATTTTATGACCATAAACAATATATATAGTGGTTATATAGTAATAATATCAATGTAATAGATTCCTCATCATGATTAGGGATCTCTAAGGGATGGCCATGGTCGCCCTCTAAGAGGTGGTGCTGATAAACATCATAGTAGAATCCTTAGTTGAGGATATATTGGTAGAGGAAAACTCTATAAACTACTGAAACCTACAACAACACAAAGTTATCCACATTATCCCCACATAGTTGATGGTAAAGGGAGTAGTAAATTGTTGCTTATAGTAGGATGTAATCAGTCTATGCATGAGATAATTAGATATATAATCTATGTCCCCTAAATATTATCCCTAGTACGTAAATTCACAAGAAGGGGAAATTACTTAATTCATATATACGTTTTCTAGGATATGGTGATTCTGAGGGAGTCTTTAACCCAATATTCATGGTTGGAGGTTCCTAAATAGAGTGATTATTAATTTTCACACGTCTTCCAGTAGCGAGAGTTAGTTCTTAGTAAGGATTGTTTCATAGGAGATATATTGGTTACCATGATGAAACATTATGATGTCATATTGACTATATAATGGTTATCTATAGTGCACTCCATGAATGAATTTTTCCATAAGAGAATTATATGATAATGAGATGATGTTAAAATATTCTCCTTCAATAAAGTGATGAACCATTTTTCATAACATTTTATGCTATTGAGGAATAAGATAAAACCTATCTCCCATCAGTGGGAAAGGATGGACCTTATTATTGAAGTGAGATATTAAAACTGTAATCTTCTAGTGGTAGTGTATTATTACATGGATTTTTTCCTAGTGATATTATGGGACTAACACCAATGTAATAGATAATTTATTTTATAGTATTACACCCTTAAACAATAATAATATCTTCTACAATGCATCGTATAGACCGTAATGGGCTATGGGAAATGAGGGTGTGGTTTAATGATGTTCAAGAGAAGTGATTAAATGGACCCAATGTGTCCCCCTAAGTGTCTCTAGTATTTTTTTAATAATTAAAATGGGATCTTGAGGGTTTGTGTTGGTTACTATCACCTGAATCATGTGATTATTGGGAATAAGAATCCCTTCCCATGAATCGATGACTTCATCATCTAGTTAAATGGTGTGTGATGGTACTCAATGATTTTCTTAGGTCCAAATACAATAGGTTAAGGATTAATGAGGAAGATATTCCAAGGATTGAATTATAATGTTTTTATAGGTACTATGAGTTTATAAAGATTCCCATTAGTTTGATTAATTCCAGTGTATTATTAATGAAAGTTATAAACAAGATATTTCATCCATTCATGGACAAGTTTATAATTATATCTATTTATGAAATTATCATTGGGTTTGCACATCATGGGTATAATAGAGTGATTTTTGGGATGTTATTAGACTAACTCTAGGAGCACCAATTATATGGTAAAATCACAACGTATTAGTTTTATATTCAAGAGGTTAACATTCTAGGGATTGTATTCTTTGTGAATGGGGTAGTGTTGGACTAGTTTGAAGGTAACGTTAGTACTTTCTTGGGAAGAACCTAATACTATTCTGAAGGTTTAGAGTTTCCTAGAATTGGTATGGTACTATCAGAGGTTTGGGGTATTATTTTCTAGGATTTTAACTCCATTGAATGAAATGAAATGAAAAGTGAAGAAGTTTAAATGAACTGAGATATGTCATAAATCCTTTGAGGATATAAAGGTGATGTTTACCTATGTTCATATGATAATACTATTAGAGAAGTGTGTAATGTATGTATTTATCTAATATTCCTCTAAATGTGGGATAAGGTGAATGTTGATGTTGAGAAAAACAACAATTCATTATTATTTGAGCGAGCTATGACATAATAAATATATCAATGTCACCCATTATTTGGATTTGGAAACAAAAATATTCACCTTGTGGATGTGGTGGACGTACCCTTTGGGTGATAACATTTTGGTTTACTCAAAATAACAGAGTCTTAGGTATATATTTCCTTAGCGAGACATTATCCTAATATAAAGACACTGGATGGCGTTTTTGAGAGAATTTAAATGTGATATAGTCTATACGCTAGTGAAGAGAAATGTGGTGGTAGATTACCTTAGATGGAAATCCCAGTCTCGCTTGATGGAGGGGGGTCTACATAGCCTCTTTACAGCTAGACCTAGTGGAGGATATATTGACAACATATCTCTAGTGGATGATATAGAATAAACTACTACTATATTAAGTTATAGAGGTTCAATTGGTAGACATATTTTTTGATATTTAACATGAACTTATACCTTTATAAGATACACTAGACAATCTTTATAAATGTGAGATCATTCCATTCATTTATGAGAATAAAAAATGGTTCGAAACATGTTTCTTGAGGAGGGTTTTAGGGATATTCATACATTCACATTAGATGTATGACATTGAGTGGTGGATATTGAAACCCATACATTTCACACATAGACATCACGTCTTAGTAGACGTATATTTATTACGTAACATAATGCTCCAAGAGATAATTATAAAGGTATAATACCTTAGGAATGTTGGATACATAACCAACTAGTTCATAAGTGAACTAAATCATCTCCTATTAATTTATTTATTACAAGAACTCTTAATTGAAATATCATGTTTAATATCTTTATTCAAAACCCTTGGAAAGGAAGTATAAAATGGGTGAGCTCAGATTCTCATTGATTGTAAACAATATAAATATCAATGATAAGTTACATACAGTGTTAATAAAAGTATTTGAGAACATGAGAATATAATTATAAAACATACTATTCATATCATAGATCATAATATTGATTAAATGAAAAGTTAGAGGTAGTTCACAAGGTATGAATCATATTGGAATCAAAGATCATGAGTCATGAAAGTATAACCGAAGCATAAGATATGTGTTTGTAGCATTCAAATTAAAATTGAAAATCATTTCCATATAAGCCATGGATAATATACATAACAATTATTGTTGAATGGGTTCACTCCCCAAACCATATTAGTAGTCTAGGTTCACTCTAAAGACTATCATAGTGGATAAATACCCTTACTGAAATGGGATCACTCCTTATTCAATACTTATTTATCCTTTTTGATATTGAACATTACCAAATCCATTAGAGAGATATACAATTAAAAGCTCATCCATAACATAATAAAAATGATATAGATGTGTTCAATATGATTAAAAACATTCATCATATCAGATACTTAGAAAAGAACTGGACTTCAAAAATATCTTTTCATGGAATAACCCATGGAAATTAAATGTATTGCAAAGGAATTACATAAATTTATGATAACATAACCCATGGAAAAAAAAGAACCATTTTAAAATAAAATATTATTATCATAATTATAAACCTTCAAGTGAATGAGTAGAATTGTTTTCACCAGATTATATCCCCAGTAATGGTTAGGAAACAACAAAGTATGCCATTTTAGATAGAAAATGATTTTATTATATCACTTGGAAGATTTCTTGAAAAAAATAACTATTTAAATTTGAAATCACTTATTTAAAATATAAATAATCTTCAAACATTAGAGAATCCATTATATATTCTAAATATAAATTTAATATTGAAATGTAATATTTTAATTATAGAGTTGTTATGATGGTATAAATTTTTTTCATACAATAAATATTAAAACAAATAATCCATTCACATTTTCGGTGTAAAGTCAAAAGTACCTCATCGTAGAATGTGAAAATAATGGACCATGAACACAATTTTGAAAAAATATAATCATGGGTAAAATTTTATTCAAATAATAATTGAATAACAATAAAAATACTTTAAAAAAAATTTAGAAAACATTGACATGAAAAAGAAAAGATTTTTGACTAAAGAGAGAAATAAATTAATTTTTCCTTAAAAATGTTATTCAATTATATTAAGTATGTAATGTGTGGAGAATGAAAGTAAAACGTGCATTATAATGAAATGAATGTAGTATAACAATGTACAAGAGTCTCCAAAGAGGTATATTATAATATTTCATCATTGTAAACTTAATCATAAACAAGCCTAATAAACAATGAGACTGTAACATAAAAGCTTTACCACATTGGTATTTTTTGAATCATAATACCCATGAAATAATGAAATGTTTACTTACATGTTTATCATATAATTTTCTTTAAAAAAAATAATATAAGACATTCATGGGTATTATATTCACCAAACATTAGAAAAAAGTTGTTAAAATGGCATTTGTCTGGCAGAAATAAAAGTGAGATGAAAACCACTTAAATCTACTATAATTTTAGTCGTACATATTTGGATATCATGTAAAATAAATATAGATTAATTATAAATTTATTTAATAACCATAATTTCATATATATCATACTTTATATTATTTAATTATAATATTTTATCACCCGTTTTTTGGGAATAGTTTGTTAAATCACTATTTTAAGTAAAAACTACATTGTTTTCCATGCATATTTCGGTTAATTAGTCTCTGTATATATACATTGATTTTGGTTTTATCATACATAGAATGTTATTTATGATATAAATATCACATATAGTGATCATATACATATTTATAGTCACCCATACATGTTATATAAAGAAACATTAATTTCATTGTTTAGGGAGATGATATGTCCTACAAACACAAGAAGTGCATTTCAATACATTTGACTGATGGAATGAAAGAAAGTTAAATTAAAATAATATTTATAGAATTATTGTTATATAAAATATATTATATATATTAATAAAATTATCCATATTGCTATCCATATCAAAATAAATCATAAACTTATCATGTCACCTCTTAGAGGGGGTAGTCCACACGTACGCATGAGCGACATTATCGTTATCGGATAGATTAGAAGATAATAAGATAAAAATGATAATTTAATTACAAATTTGTTATAATAAAATAAATATTTTATAAATACTATGAATCAATAATTATATCAATCCTTGATAGGATGGGATGGAAAGCAAACTTAATTGGTTCATGAGGCAGTATTCCCCCATACATACAATCGACAGTTTCATTTCCCTATTGATAGAAGAGTACATGGATATAAGATATAATATTAATAGAATAAACTAATAATTTTTGTTATATACATTCTTAATTATTTCATCATAGTTGCAAAATATTTCAAGTAGATGGAAGAATAAAGAAAACAAAAACGCTCGGTTAAGAAGAATATATATTCTTCGAAAATATTTGTTAGGTTTGAACAAAAATCCATAATAGGATGGTT
This sequence comes from Viscum album, assembly GCA_963277665.1. Lineage (NCBI taxonomy): Eukaryota > Viridiplantae > Streptophyta > Magnoliopsida > Santalales > Viscaceae > Viscum > Viscum album. The sequence goes on from OY728159.1 coordinate 923,174,199, forward strand.
TTTAATTCATAATGGGAATAAAATACATGGGTATAGATTTAAGGAATATATTTTTCAATGTATTAGTAGATTCAAAAGGCTCATGAATTATGGAGAGGATGTGATATGAGCTGTCATTTTATTAGTGGGGGAGGGAACCCACAAGGAAATTTACAAAAAAATCCCAAAAAGATAGAGTCATTCCAAAGAACCATGCTTCAAAATAAAAAAATATTTTTATTATGATTAATATAATGTTAAAATATGTCTATACAATTGTATTTTCACATGTTTAATTGTAAAATAAAAAATATTTTTTTAACCCCATATAAACCTGTATTAACCATAACTGCTATAATTATGTTTAAATATTTTTAATATTAATAATAATAAAAAATTATATTTTCATTAAAATATAATTTCAATTATTATTATTTTAAATATTAAATCTATTTTCTGATATTCAATTCACATATGTGGTAGAATTACACTACAATTGGACCTGTAGACAGGACGAAGAATTGATTTTCCAAAGAATAATATTTCATAAGCAAAAATTATAGATAAAAACTAAATATGAAATTAATTACAATGAAAATAAATATTTAAAAATAAAATAAATTAAAAAATAATAATTTTAAACTATTTTAAGATAATATAAATCTTTGTAAATTTTTTAAACCAATAGTTTGTTTTTAATAAAAATCAACAATTTTTCACAATTCATTAAAAAATTAAAATTTTTGGAAAATTTTAAAAAAATACAATCTGATATAATATATACATTTTTATTTTAAAAAATAAAAAACATTTTGTCTAAATAATATGTCAATAAGAGTTAAAATTAATTTATTAATATGTGGAAGAAACAGGATGTAAACTTTTTTTAGAAAAATACAGTTTCAAACATCAAAATGAATATATTATTATCCCATGCATAGATAAAATAGCTTGTTAATGATAAAAAAATTCATAAAAACATAATATATAAATTTCACTAAAACTGTTAATCAACTTTGGGTAATAGTTTTTTGAGGTTAAAATACATGGCATGTAGAAAAATAGTTTTTTCAGAAAACCAATTATCTAACATCCAAATAATTTTTATTTTCATTTCTAATAAATTTATAATAATTTTTTTACTTTATTAATGTATACTTCATATAATTTTAATTATTTTGTTATTAAAATAAATATTTTCTAAGTTATAATAAAATTCTATTTTAGGGTTTGTTAAAACTCAATATTGTGTTTAAAAGATGCTATTAATGAAACTAAATTTATAAAAATAAAATATTTCATAAAATTTTAGGGTGTTACATTATACCCATATTAAAATGTATTTAAAATTTTAAATTAAATTACTCTGATACCAGCAACTGGTGATACTTTTCTTCTTCATAACCATAGGTTCCCATGTATCTTCCTAAAATTGGTTGTTTCACCACAAAAAATGAACTTTTCATGTGGTCTTAATTTGATGAAAATTCTCACTATGATCTGGAATCTCCACTAGTTGTTCCTCATATAAATTATCTTTATCTAGTGTTATAATAATTTTATCAATTGTGTTTGAATTTTTAGGTATGTACATCCCCTGGGGAGATACATGGAATATATCATAATCATGAGAGAGGTTCGGTGGAAGAGACATGCGATAGGATACAATCTAACTCTATCAAGAATCCAAAATGTTCCAATATAATAAGGAACTTGATTCACCTAATTTTTGAATCTAATAGCCTTATGGATAAATGAATTTATCAAAGAACTTTCTCACCAACATCAAGGTCTAGATGATGATGGTGACTGTAAAAATAACATTTTTGTCGACTATAAGATACCACGATGTGCATCTAAATGGCTCTAAATTTCTCTTTTATTTCCTCATCAATCATATGACCCAATATGTTTATTTCTAAAAATTTATACTAATATATTTGATTTCTACACTTATTTTCAAATAGGGATTCATAAGGATCCATTTTAATTCTAAAAGGAAATCTATTGTTGTATAAAAACATGATCAATGGAAGGTTATAATCCCCACCATATTTGAAATCCATATTAATTATTCTCAACACATACTATAGGGTTTTAATGGTTCTCTCATAATAAACACCTATTTTATTATGATATGAAATATTTAAACTCAAATTTATATCAAGGGATTTCTAAAGATATCACGCGAAAGTCAGGGTAATCCTCAGATCCCAAAAAGATACAATAGAATGTGGATCTATATTAAACTTTTACACTACCTAAATGTTTATCATATAATAATAATATTTAGAGAAGTATTTTCTGATTCAAATGAAATTTTATTAAATTTTATGATGATTAACTATAACCAAAATAGAATTATGGCCTTTAGAATATTTGGTGTCCATTGAAAAATTGATGGTAATGTCTCACATTTCTATTTTGGTATAGGTAATGGATATTACATACCCATATACTTTTGTATCATAACCATATCTTTATCAAATACTAATATCCATGATACAAAACCTAGAATATCTCTCTTCCTATTATCCTACCTGAGATATTCTCCCAGATTACTATACATCTTCTTACTTGCAGGATGAATAGAGATTGAAGAACATTGCGCTGCATCAAACAATAAAATCATTAAATCTGATAGATAAGGAACATATACATTGTTCCTAAACCATTTCATTCCTTCATTATCAAGTTTGGACTAAAGAAAACTTCTCAACTTATTTTTAATGTCTTCATCTTCCTTCTTCACCTCATTAATCTTCACATTTATAGATGGTCGAACACTCATTTATGAAAGATAAGATTTCTACCATTTCATTAAGATTTCAACATCCATACTATATAAATCCATTCATATTGGATCTTATTTATCCAAAAAATAGATAATCTGACATTATTCTTTTGACTCAAAGCATCGACCACCTTGTCACTTTCCCATGGTGGTAATGTATTGAGCATTCATAATTTTAATTTTCTTCAACCATCTTCTCTCGAGAATATTCAGATCTTTTTTGCATTAATAGATCCCTTAAACATTTATTTTTAGTACATATATCAACAATTTCTCCATAAATATAATTTATATATATCATTAATGTAAAAAAAATACTACTTTGGTCTCCAAACCATGAGTTGGATAATTTCTCTCATGAACATTCTGTTATTGTGAGGCATAAGCTATCACCAATTATTATACCTGAGAATACATCAAAATCCATTCTTTGATGATTAACTATAGATTAATGATGTATACCCACCGTATGGTAATGTATGAACATGTATACTAACTCACATTGTGTTGAGTTCCTTGAAATTTTCATCGCATTAATTTTTCCAGTGTAACATTTCTCCCTTCCAACTTATGATAGTGAGTGTATTATAAAACCATGAGAACTTTTACATAGCATAATTATAATATCAATCCATTACAATAAATCGATGGATATCAATCACCCTGTTCATTATGGGTAAATTTTTAATAGCCTCCATCATTGAAGGATCAGCCGATATACCCTCACATGAGATTATAAGTCAAAAAAATGAAACATGTTATAACCAAATTTCCAAGTTTTTAATTTATTTATACAAAATACACTTCCAAAAAACACTTCATTACATTCTTAATGTTATCTTCATGATATTCCTTCCACATTTAATATATAATAACCTCATCTATGAAGATCATGTCATGACCCATCCCCCAGGACCCATGTTTCAACTACCCCAAGCTCGCCTTCTATTGGATAAGAGTTGGCTAGTGGCACGGTGTAGGAATATACCCAAAAGGGAATGAATTTTCCTTTAAACATTTACAAACACACAAAGCTAAAAATGTGTAGTTTGAACACAAATAAAACCATAATTGTCACTGAGACAACCACTAAGAGTATAGTACAAAATGGAATTACAAAGGGGCTAGAATAAAATCCCAAAACCCCAATGAAATATACAACTACCAAAGTATGTCCACTCAAGAACCTAGATGGAGGGTATGTGAAAGGTATCCGCCTCTAACTGTATAAGTATGCTCATCTGTCACGTCTCACTGAGAACCACTTTGTCCCAAACAACCAAGGTCCCCATCTAAGGGTTGATCACCAGCACAAGACTTGCCCAGAGAGGGCTAAGCCCAAAGAGGGGTGAGAAACACAATACTCGGTAGGTACCCCAATCCACAAGGAAAATACCACAAAGAAAGACCATAATGAAAAGACTAAAAAACAAGGACAAATCGCACTAGGTGCATCTCAAATAATATAAGGTAATATTATTAGTCGAAATGTAGAATCTTCTTGTACTATTGAGGGACTCATCCCTGATGAGTCACTAAGGTCCATATTGTTGTTGGACACCTTAGGTCCACATTACTATTGGACCACTAAGGTCGGGTTGGCTCGTAGTCCAATGAGATCCACTTGGCTAATGGATCACTCAGGTCCGCTCGACTGCTGGACCACTGAGGTCTGCTTGGCTCTAGGTCGAACAAGGTTCGCTCGTCATATGCTTTGTGTCACACCCATCTGTAGGAATCTCATTCTCTAATGAAATTGATTCAGGGGAATATACTCTACAAGTCATCAGTTTTATCTTGATTTCAATTGAAACTCACTCAGAGTATACAAAAAGCACAGTCTCTTTGAAAGGGTCCCAACGTTGTCGACAGTTCGTCAATCAAACACCTGGTCTGAAAGATATTGGTAATTTAGTAAACAGGGGCTAGTTGTGTCTGGGCCTAGTCCGACTTGGTCATACTATCCCAGTCAACCTAGCCTAGGGTCCTGCATAACCTGACCTAGTTGATTCTGGGATGAATCGGTTTGTCTAGGAATAGTGGACGAGCCCTTTGTGCCCTACTGTACCCATCCCAGTTCAACCGTGGGTCCATCCCATCGGGTCACGCAACTACCAGGGTCTAACCTATTCTTGTCCACCTTTGTCAGAATGGTACTAACAAGATGGGCTACTCAGCAGCCTGTTTCCCTTTCTGGCATAGCCCAAATCTGTGGGTCAGTTCTCCACCCTCCATGGCTGTCGAGTGGAAAGATGTTTTCCGTTGGCCTGGGCTACAAATGGAAGGTTGGTCTCCTCCAACCCGGATGTCGGGTGGTGGCCGGTTCATGCGGCCACATTGTGGTCATGTGGTGCCACCTCCGTGGCGAGTCTGTTTGCTCAAGCGGACCAGGTCTTCTGAGTTACTCATGGTAAGCTTTGGGTCCATCACACCATCGTGTTTGAAGGACTAATTTTTTCCCCAAATATATCCTATGATGCGGCCGGGAGGCCATGTTCATGAGCCATCACAATCAGCCTTCATGCTGATGGCCCTTATCACCTATGCAGAGCACTTCTAGCGCACATCCTGCTGCCTCCCATTGCAACTTGGTGCCACGTCCTGGTACTGCCGCCGTGGTCTCATGCCCTACGCTCTCGTTGATGTCGTGACCCACATAGCTGTTACCTTTCCTCCTAGATCCTCCTCATCTGATGTGCCACCAACCATATTTCAATGATGAATGAGAAGAACTCAAGAAGAAAATCGGGTAATGAGTTGCAATAGAAGAACTCCAAAATAATGATCTAGGTCTTTGTTCGTGTTAACCCCGATGAGTTCATACCAGTAGGATCACAAAGAACCAAAATATGGAAGAATAATCACTGTGTTAGATATCCTCTTTATCATGCATTATTAACCATCTCACATGAATGATCTAAATATAGATCAAACTTTTCGTGGGTTGGTGTGCGTTCGTCCTTATACATTAAGATCTAGGAAAAGAAAATCATTCTGAAAAACACCCTACCTGGAAAAATGTGATTTCATGATGATGATATTTTGTCCTCATCTGTCCATATTCAGTCACGAATCCACTCTCCCAGGGTGTCGTTATTGTTGTCTAGTTTTCCTGCATTCATAGTTGGAAATGTCTCCGTAGTCATTCATCATAGGAATTCAAGGGTTGTTCGTCATCCATAAATTCCATATATAATTAATGAGGGAATATGATTTTGAATTGCAGTGTATAAACGATGATTTAATAATGAGTATCATACTAGGATTCATCATCTCCTCATCACTTCACAACAATACTGATGAGTCTATTCAAAATGAAGAAGAAAATATAATAAAATAACTATTTTTGTTATTTTATATTTCTTCAGAAAGGTCCAAACACTATCTTTTTCAGTTGACCTATGTCGGTTGATGTTAGGTCCTCACCAGGGAAACCCATATACTCTGATTTAAATAGTTCCCTTGGATTTTTGAATCAGGAACCATTTTGAATGTTAGAAACATCATCTTGCACTTTTATTTAATGAACTTTAAAAATTGTTTGAAAATACATTCTAGCCACTCCATTCCTCGAAATCACATTCGGTCTTAGATACTGGTCTTTAAATAATCCCATGTAATTTTATGAAATTTTACCTGGAATTCTGAGACATTACATCAATCCCACCATTAGGGCATTGCATCCTCGTAAGCCAAAACAAGGGATAATACAAAGAATTAGGGAACAAAGTGAGAACATGATCCTCACGACCACACATGATCTCCTGGAGTTTCCCATGCTACCAATAAAAATTCAATAAAAGAATCAACCATCCATGAAGTTTCCCGTCATCTTGATCCTCCAAATCCACTGGGTACTCTATGAATTATGCCCCATCCTCAATCTCCAGCTCACCGTGGTTAGTGACGTGAGAAGGGACATGCATGTATATCCTCATCTAGGATACGTGGTAGACGTCGCAAACCCTATCTAACTATAGCAGTAGATCCAAGTCGTATTCTACCTCACTCACTCTGCATAGTATCATAAAAGTTCTAATGAACCTGATAGACAACAAGTCTCACCGAACAATTCGTTGTATCCTTCGTCGAGGACAGAACCGTAGCAATACATGTCCCCCCTCCTTGAACTCCAAGGTTATCTGTCTCCTATCGGCATAGGAATTATATTGGCGCTAGGTAGTCTCCATTTTCACTGGGATGATCTTTAACTTCTTAATGGAACTGTGTACCATCTCTAGACCCATTAGTGTTGACTCCCATGGGTCTTTCAAACATAATGACGACCTGCATGGTCGTCTGTACAAAGCCTCTTTTGGATCAATATCAATGGTGGAGTGGTAGCTATTGTTGAACTCAAACTCCACCAGTGGTTGGTGGTCCTCTAAATTGCAACAAAAATAAAGAATATATGCATGAAGCATGACCTCCACGGTCTATGTGGTCTCCTCTGTCTGACCATCCATCTATGGTTGAAAGGTTGTGCTAAAGCGTAGCTGAGTCTAAAACACCTCATGTAATCCTTTTAACAATTGGGATTTAATGTGTGCATTATGATATGAGACTATCATAGATGGGACCATGTACTCTAACTATCTCCTACATGTAGTGGCGTCCCGGGATCACTATTGATTCATGTTCACGAATGGGTATGAAGTGGTCTGACATGGATAGTTGGTCTATGAACACCTAGATGGTATCATTCCCCCTAGACGTACATGGTAATACCTTTAATAATCCTATCAATATTCCATCCCATTTCCACTCTGGTACCTCTAGGGGTTGTGTCAAACCTGCTAGAACCTGGTGATGAGCCTTCACTTGGTGGAAAATGAGGCATCTCGAGACAAATTTTTTAACTTCCTTCATCATCCCCGACCACTAGTACTGACAACGGAGGTCCTGGTACATCTTCACCACACATGGATGTACATCCAAAGGTTATGTATGGAACTCCATCAACATCTCCTCTCCAAATTCCACTGGTACTATGGTGCATCCTCTAAAAAGTATGGAGTGCTTCTGTACATTAGAATATTGATCAGGGGCATACTTTATGGGAATTTAGGAACATTTGGTCACGCAACTGGCATCTCTAAGTTGTGCCTCCCTGAATCATTGTAAGAGTGGAGGGGAAACTACCATCTACTGAAGATAAGCTTCATCAACTCTATCAATTAAGGATATCTAAAGAGAGGCCAACTTCTTTGAGGCATCGTTATGTAGTCTTGAACTCGATCTCTTACTAGAAGAATATGAAACCATGTTCTCATTCCCAAGAGTATAGACAATCTTGAAGTCATAGTTTAGGAGGAACTCGACCCAATTCTGTTGTATCAAGTTCAGATATTTCTGAGAGAATCTATGCTTGAGACTCTTGTGTTTAGAGTAGATAATCAATAATTCAACCCTATGTCAGTGTTATCACATCTTCAACGCGAATAATACCACTACCATCTCAAGGTCATTATTTCTATAGTTATTCCTAGGTGATCTCAGTTGTTGTAAAACATAAGAAATCACTTCTTCCCCCAGTATTAGTAAACAACCATTCCCAGTTCATGATGCATCATAGAACACCACATATTTGGTGCCCTCCTCTAGTCAGCTCAATATAGGATCACTCATCAATATCTTCCTATGTTTCTGAAAGGTCTAATGGTATATTTATGACCATACGAAGTATTTTTCCATCTTCATAAATGACATTTTGGGTGTTTCCACTCTAGATAATTTAGTCAAAAAGCTGTGATAGTACCCATAAAACCCAAGGAAACATCACACATTGATAATTCTCATTGGTGGTTCCCCAGAAAGCACTGCCTGGATCTTCACTAGATCCACCACAACTCTAGCCTCCGAGATGACATGTCCTAGGAAGTGGTCCTTTTGTATCCATAACTCACACTTTGAGAGTTTTCTATAAATATGGTGCTCTTAGAGTGTGTATATAACCATCCATAGGTGTATTTAATGCTCGTCCCTCGGCACTTAATAAAATAAGAAGTCATCAATGAAGACAAAAAAATCAGTCGAAGTATGAATGAATGATCTTGTTCATGAGTTCCATGAAAACTACTAGGGTGATCATCCCCCAAAACACCTGAATGTCCCAAATGCCTACATTATTATTTAATAAGTACACATAGTGTCCATTTCATCTTCTGAAAGACGTCATTGAGATTTCCTCATCGCGTACTCGAAGTAGGTGATTGCCTAATATGAGGTCTATCATCAAGAACTATATCACTTCTTTAATTGATTGAAGAGGTCATCAATCCTAGGTAGAGGATACATGATCTTTATGGTCACCTGGTTCTAGCACCAGAAGTCCATGTACAACCTCAAGAATCTATCTTATATCTTGGAAAACAACATTGGGACCAGCTATGGTGAAAAAATGGGCCTTACGAACCCCTTCCTCTAAAAATCCTCCTACTATACCCTCATCAACCGGATCTCCATATGATCCATCTGATATGAAGGTGTAGATATCAATTTAATCTCAGGGGTAAAGATTATTGTATAAGTTTACCTATATATGAAGAGGTTGTCCTAGAAAATCTTTTAGAAAGACATCGTCGTAATCATCTACAACTATTGGAAAATGTGCTCTCATATCATCCACTACCCCATGTGCCAGGCTAGAAAACTGATGAGTGATCAGTTTCACCCTCTTACGTGTGATTCCATCCTATGCTGCACGAGCTCCCTTCATACTGGTGAAGTAAAATATTATTCTATCCTTATAGACAAACCACACTCTGCACCTAAAATAGTCAATCTAATAATGTGATGTATATTACTAGTCTATACCCAGAATGACGTTTTAAGGCCACTATTCTGCTACTAGGAGATCCTAGGCAAAGCTCTTTCCCCCATGAGTATTCTTACACTATCATCACTACTGTATGATCATCGAATACCCTCCCAAAGTATTCTATAATCATATGGATCAATCAAACGGCTTGATATGAATGTTTGAGCTATGAAAAAGACTATGGAAAGGGAAGAGTTACCTAAACATGTGTATAAAAAAACTACATCTAAAGTGGAGAAGACATAGATTGAACCCTGTATCACCTTTGGGATGTCAGGACTGTATGCCTCAATTGAATGAAGTTGATCCTGCACCTATCCACCTTTTCCTTGATCCCATGGTGGACCACATGGGGGTGGTGGTGGTATTACCTCATACCTACACCCACCTCCGAATGCTCGTCCTACTCCACTTCCTTGTCTGCCTCTTTTAAAAATGTACCATTCCTATCTATTTCAATTCCTTGGATATCCTGTGACCATCTGTCAGTCCAATAAGCATCAATTTGGTAAATCCTGAGCCATGTGACCTTTCACGCCACAAATGTATCATAATATTCTTTTTTGATTACTCCCTCTACCCTGGGAGCCACGTACTACAAACCCTGAGTCCTGGGTTCATCCTCCGAATAGTCTGGCCCATTTGGAGATCTGCATCATATGTCATCCAGCTCACATGAATGATTCCACCACCTGCTACCTACTGGTATCTCCCACCATCGGTTCCTGATCTACGTTTAATATCTCCCATATTAGATCCCTCTGTCATGACCCGTCCCTCGGGGCCCTTATCGTGACTACCCAAGCCCGCCTTCCATAGGCCAGGGGCTGGAGACTAGCACCAAAGGCAGAACTCCCTAAATACTGGGAAGGCATTACCTTTATAAAACCTAAACACACACAACCAGAGTACAAGCGGAAGAAAACACTATGTAAAGAAGTATAACAAGCGTGTTGAAAGTACAAAGGGTCTGGAAATACAAGCCCAATAGAAAGGTACATCTACAACTGAAAGAAAGTACAACTAAAAAGTCAAATAGATGAATATTGAAGTATCTCCTAGATCATCCTCCGAGATCCTACCTGAAAGGTAGGTGCAGATGTCCTCCTCAGCACTCTGAGTCTATCGTTCCGCTCCATGTTCCATCACGCTGAGTGTCCACCTCCGGGTACCATCCAGTCCTCATACACTCTACCTCGGTCAGCGCTGTCTGTCGTTTGCATTCAACACAATGAGGTGTGGGCATAGCTCGTGCAGTGGTGAGTATAACGATACTCAGTAGGGACCCCGAGACCCTCAAGGTCTCACAAAATCCAAAAAGGATAAACCACAAAGAAAAAATCTCAATAGATAACCATTACATAGGTATATGCCCATACATATACCTATGTTAACTGGTAACCCATCTCCATCATGATGAAAAAAAAGATCATTGACTCAGCTCAAACTAGGATTTGATGCATGATGTCGAAATCACGGCTGCTGGAGAACTCCTCCTCTGTTGAGCGCAGTGGTCCTATCATGACTCTGAGGTGCTACTCACTAACCTTAGACTGTTGAGGTACTTTTCATGTCGAGTATCACGGGTCTACCGCCTCACACAGTAGCACTCCCCGCCATGGGTCTGCCGCCTCACACAGTAGCGCTCCCCCAGATAGCCTATAGAGGTACTCCGTCTGTCGAGTACTGCAGGTCGTTGTCACGACCCATCCCCCGAGGCCCATATTGTGACTTTTACAAGCCCGCCTTCCATAGGATAGGGGCTGGAGACTAGCACCAAAGGCATAACTCCCTAAATACTTGGAATAGATTTCCTTTATAAAACATAAACACACACAACCCTAGTACAAGAAGAAGAAAACAATAAGTAAAGCAATATAACAAGCGTGCTGAAAGTATAAAGGGGCTGTAAATACAAGCCCAACTGAAAGGTACAGGAACAACTGAAAAAAGTACAACTGAATAGACAAATAGATGAGTAGTGAAGCAGCTACTGGATCATCCTCTGAGATCCTATTTGAATGGTTGGTGCATATTTCCTCCTCATCACTCCGCATCTATCAGTCTGCTCCATGTGCCATCACGCCGAGTGTCCACCTCCGGGTACCGTCTAGTCCTCGTACACTCTACCTCGATTAGTGTTGTTCGTCATCTGCATCCAACACAATGAGGTGCGGGCATAGCCCGTCCAGGGATGAGTATAACGATACTCAGTAGGGACACTGAGACCCTCATGGTCTCAAATAATCCATCCTGTATAAACCACAAAAAAATATCTCAATAGATAACCTTTACTTCGGTATATTCCCATACATATACTTAATTTATCATGTAACCCATCTCAATCATGAGGAAAACACAAAGATCATTGACTCATCTCAAACCAAGATTTTATGCATGATGTTGAAATCACAGCTGCGGCAGAACTCCTCCTCTGTCGAACGCAGAAGTCCTGTCATGAATCCGAGGTGCTACTCACTAACCTTAGACTACTGAGGTACTCCTCCTGTCGAGTATCGCAGGTCTACAACCTCGTACAGTAGCTCTCCCCACCATGGGTATGCCACCTCACATAGTAGAGATACCCCTGATAGTATATTGAGGTAATCCTTCTATCGAGTACCATGGGTCTGCCGCCTCACAATGTAGTGCTCCTCCAACATGGGTCTGCCACCTCACTTAGTAGTGCTCCCTACCAGGCTAGTCAAGTCACTCTGAAATGTATCGGAGAAGCAGTCATGAGGTCTCATCCAACTACTAGGCCTTCGTACTCTGTATTCTCGTCTCTTGGAGGATCTGCATCACGAGCTACTGGCCGATACTCAAAGTGTTTAGAAGTCCCACGAAGAAGTATCTCAAAGGTCATCCATGTCATAGGGGCCTCAACGCAATAGACGACACATCAATCAGATGCCCGGTTTGTGAGTTATTAGCCTTTTTATCCCGAGGGCCCGATTGGTTTCGTGTATGAACCAACCCGATCATATCTTAACCATACCCCAAAATCCCATGGGGTATACTCAAAGGGACTGTTTCTCAACGAGATTACCAACACCATCGATGGTTCGTCAAACGAACGTCCGGTCAGAGAGTTATTGGATTTTCCGTTCCAGGGGCCCAGTTGGTTTTTAAGCTAAAACCAACCCGATCATACTCCAACTTCATACAAAACACAAGTGGAGTATTCCAAAAGAACCATCTCATCAAAAGGAATCCAACGTAGTTGACGACACATCAATCGTACGTCCGGTCCTTAAGTTATAGGCATTTCAGCTTCGAGGGACAGGTTGGTTTCGGTTTAGAACCAACCCAGACATACCCAAACGTCACCAAAACCTTGAGCGTAATATACTGAAACGACCGTCTCGATCCCAGGATTCCTGTGCAACTGAAAGTGCATCGATCGGAGGTATGTATCTCATGTTATGGGAAATGATCGAAAACGGTCCGAAAGGGGGGGGGGGTCTGGGCCTGGTCTGACCTTCCCCAACCCACCATGGGTCAGCCCGAATCGGGTCTGGCCCAGCTAGCGCGGCCCATCAAGGCTGCCCGAGCAGGGAGGGTGAGGCCAATCGGTCAGCTGGCGCATCATTAAGCTCCGCCGCTTGACATCTGGAATGGCTGAGCCATTCTGTTTCCTTCCGCCGTAGTGGTCTAATTCGACGGCGCGCTGCCGCCGCCGGACGTTGGCGCCGCCATACCGGCGTGGCGCGCCGCTACAGCCTTCTGTGGACCACTGGACGCTCTCTGGTTGTCTATTTCGCCCACCATTTTCACCTATGTTCATATTGGGACCCGAACTCAACTGTGGATGCTCCAAATCGCCGTTGAGGGCCCATTTCATTGTCTCCCGTCAATCTGCGCACAGACGAACAACCAGCGGAGGGTCCGGACATGTTCGTTAGCCCGTGACCTCCGCGTTAGAGGTTAAAACCATAATTAATCATAAAATAACTCCCATGTAAGATTGTAAAATACAAAAATATAAAATTATACAAAAACAAACCCCTACCTAAAGGTTTGTCGTTCGATTACGATATCACGAAAAGGCAGACATCAGTTCGTTCACGTCGTCAAAGGGAGGAGATGAAGGTGTCGACGATCGTTGGCATTCGTCGCTCCAGCAAAGTGCCTTCGATCCAAGCTCAAGCGTCGTTTGTTGAAGATCCGTCGGAAGGAGAACCATTATTCATTGAAGATCATTCCTCTACCAAGAGTTCCCCTTGCCAACGGAAAGCCCAAGATCCCAAACCCCCCCAACTCCAACATAACATGAGTTTAAATAAATTAAGTTATGTTGAATTGAATTCATCAATTAAATTAACCATTAAATGTGTGGTTACAGTATTGTGTAACCACTCATTTGAATGATTCTCATTAATGAGGAGCTTTTAAGTTGAGTGGTACCTATCACCAACAGTTACAAATATTTTAAATTCAAAATAAAACAAATAAAAATAAAAAAATAACTTATTTTATTTTTATTCCACGAACCTAAGAAAATCAAAATTCACTCCACCTCAACTGCGTTCGAGGTGACAGTCTCCTTAAGCAAATACTGGCACTGCAAGTCCATTGGTGTCCTCATATTTCAATTCTGAGCATCAGTTCAAAAGATAGAAAAACCTGCACGTACGTTTACTGAACGTACCCGAACGAAACTTTAGAAATTTATCCCGAGCACACCGGGCCTCGGAATCAGGCTCCGTCAGAAACTGTGGACTTGTATAATTTTAATGAAATTATGAAAATAATTTCCATGAATTTTCTAGGTCTCTACACTCTCTAACACCCTTTCATGATTAGTGATGCGGAGGGAAGTCATCGATACCCATATCTCTCATTGGAGTCCCTGCTCAAAGGTTTGGGCATTGAATAAAATGTCACCTACCATATCTATAGAGTAATCAGAGAGGTATGTGAACCTTTTAGAGTACACATCCATTGTTAAGTTGTCGTGCTATATGTTAATAAGCTCATGTATACGCACTGAGAGCAATGTCATGGGGAAGAACTCCTCCCAAAAAATTATCTCGAATTCATACCTGGTGTGGGTCTCCTCCTCATGAGTCTATATGGTGAAACTCCACCATCTCTCAACCAAGACCTATAGATGGATTATTGCTAGAATCTCCATCTTCTAAATTGCCTCCCTCACTATGTGGATGAATCGTATCACCGCCTTCAGCCAATCCTCAATTACCTGAGTATCTACCTCTTCCCGGAACCTGGGAGGTATCTACCTCTGGAACATGTACAAGGAACTAATCCAACATGCATCTTATACTAGTGGAGCTAGTTTTAATTACTGACCAATGGGCGATGATAAGGTGGGACACCACTTGAAGGTGTCATCTCGAGCAATAATCCCTCTACTGAAGTCTCATCACTCTATGGACCATCCTCGTAGTCACACACTAGAATCTTGGATGGTGGTCTATGTAGAGGCATCTGGAAATAGATCAAGATGAAACACAATCAATAGATTATACCTGGTGTGATGAATCTTACCCAAAAAGATCATGAGAAAACACTCAATGACACATGTAACCAGTGTTTTCATGTACTAAGTCGGAAAGAATAATTCTGGTTCATGGTGTATGGATATGTCGGCTGCTACCCCAATATTGGACTCCTTGGCTAGAAAGATGACCTTGAAACCCTTAACACTATTTCCACATAATTTTTATGGTTGACCTGACCACCTCTAATACTAATTTTTCACAACCCATCCCTCAGGTCCCCTATCATGACTATTCCATGCTCACCTTCCATTGGATGAGGGATAGCAACCCGCACCGAGTAGGCATATCACCAAATGGAAAGGAATTTGAATTTAAAACTGTATAGATTCATAATTCTCAAACTGCAGAATGTAAACACAATGTAAACAAAAACTATTAATGAGACAACCACTAAGAGAACAATATAAACATAATGTACAATGTGCCAAAATACAAGCCCAAAACCACAAAGGAATGTAAAAATTTCATAGTCTGTCCACTCGAGGATCTATTTGAAGGGTAGGACAAAGATAGCTATATGTAGTTTTAGAAGTACATATATCAATCCCATATCACAAAGAACTATTTGTTCCTTCACCACCCACCTCTACATTGAAGCATCAATCACATGCATGAAACATGACACATGCTGGCGAATCCCATACATGGGTGAGTAACAAAATACTCATTAGTGACATCATTGCACAAAGAAAAGACCACAAATAAAGATATAAAATAAAATACCACAAATCAAATAGATCTCACACTAGGTATAACTCAATGTATAGAAGGTAAGATTAATAGTCATAAAGTTGAATCATCTTGTACTACTGAGGGAATCATCCCTAATGAGTCACTGAGATCCATTATGCTACTGGACCCCTGAGGTATTCTTGTATACTGGACAACTAAGGTCTGCATGGCTCTAGGACCAGTGAGGTCCACTAGGTTGCAAGACCACTGTGGTCTTGTCAGTTGCTTTTCCACTAATGTCTGCTTGGATCCTAGTCAACTGAGGTCCACTCATTAAATCATTCATGTCACAGCTAACCATCAGATTTTTTCTATCCAGTGCACATGATTTCAGGTGAATCCACACCTTAAGACATTGATTGTATATCGAATTCCACAAAAACTCACTTATAGTATACCCAAAGGATCATATTTTCAGAAGGGTCTCAATGCCACAAACGGCTCATTAGTCGAATGTATGGTCTCTATGATATTGGAATTTTAGTAAACAGGGTCTAGTAACATCCAAGCCTAGTCTGAATTGGTCCGACAGACCCGACCATCCCGGCCTGGGGTCCCGCATGACCCATCCCATTTTGGCTGACCTGACCCAGCCCAATTGGGTATGGGATAACCCGGTACAGCCTAGACAAGTGGTTAGGCACACTAGACCTTGCTGCACATGACCTAGTTCGACCATGGGTCTTGCCCCCCTAGTCACCCAAAGAATCAGTTCTCATCAGGTCTAGTCCAACTAAATCAAACTGGTTCTGACCAGTCGGGTCGCCAAGCGGTTTTGTTCCCTATTTGGCTTGGCCTAAATCAGCGGGCCATCTATCCACCCACCAAGGCCTCCCATCATCCCAATGTATTCCTCTAGCCTGGTTCACAATTGTGGGCCAGTTCGCCTCCATCCCAGATGTCGTGCGACATCCAGTTTGCAGAGCCACATGGCACTAGGGTGGTCCTGCCTCCTCGACCATTTAGTCCACTCACACCGACCGGGTATTCCATGTGACCCACTTCTAGTCATGATTACAAATCAACATCACAACCCGGTGTCTACATATGCCTACTGACAGTAGGTAGCCCCCATTCTGGTGGCCCATGTCACTGCTACATCATGCTGCCAGCCAGCCGCCTCCCCCATGTCGTCGTGGCCTGGTGATACTACCGCAGTAGGGTTTCACGCCCTTGTACCGATGCAGAAAACTTCATAGTCACGACCCTTCAATCTTATACCTTATCAGATGATGATATGTTGATCATTGTGCCACGAAAAATTGGGATAACCCAATAAGAAAATTGGAAAAGTAGTCGCAACACATAAACACCACAAGAATGATCCATATCTTTCTTTGTGTGGAACAAGATGTGTTTTTAGTAAGATCATGATGAAATAAAATACGGTAGACTAATCATAGAGAATCATTTCCCCTTTATCACACATCATTAACCATAATACATGAACGATCGAACCACAAATGAACCTGTTCATGTGTTGGTTTGTATTCATCATTAAACATTAATAACAATTAAATGAAAATAACTTATAAAAACCCCTTACCTCGAAAAAGAAGATATCTCAAGGATGATCATTCTCTATGGTCCATCGATCTCTAGTCCCGAATCCATTCTCCAAGGGTGTCATCGCCATTATCTAATTTACCGACATTCTCCATTGAAGAGGTTTACTTCATCATTCATCAGAGGAATTTTAGGGTTGTTTGTCAACCATAAATTCTTTTTTTAATTTAATAAGGAAGTCGAGTGTGCATTAGAGAATAACCACACTGATTCATTACTGAGTTTCATTACTTGGATTCAGTGCCACCACGCCACTACACCACAATGTTGATGATCTGCTGTGTAAAGAAGAATATAATATAATAAAATAACTTTTTTATGTGATTTTGTTTTTCTTCTGAAAACTCGGAAATGTATCTTTTTTGGTCGACCCATGCTGGTCCATTTGAGGCCCTTCATACATGAATCCCAATGCTCTGAGGTCAATAGTGCCCTTAGATTTATGATCCGGGATCCTGATCAAAATTTAGGAAAAATTTCTTGTACGTTTATTTGAGGAACATTTAAAATAGTTCGAAAATATGTTTTGGACATTATAGGCCTGAGAATCACATTCCGCCTCAAATCCTGGTCTCAAAGTAATTCCATTTAATTTTCAAAACATTTAAATGGAATTCTGGGACATTACAAACCATCAAAAAATGATCAAGGTAATCTTTACTGACACTATTCATTATATGCATTAGGATATTCATACCATTTGAATGATCAAGTGAAATAATTATATATTCATATTATCCAATCATTTTATTGAATACTACCTTTGGTATATACTCCCCATTTATCCATAATTGATGATATCCAAAATGAAGTCTAGTCATGGAAAATTATTGATCTCTTTATTGTTGATCGACAATGTCATAAATTTATGGTAGAGGATACTTGTTGTTGATTTTGATATTGTTTAGTTCCCAGTAATCTATGTAGACTAACATTAATAAAAATTTGTTGATAAAAAAATTACAGGTTCACCAAAAGGTAACACACTTGGAGGAATTAATCAGTTTTCACTATTCTTGAAGAGTTGATTTATCAAATCATATAACTCAATCAGAGACATTCTATAAAGAGTTTTTTTAAATTGGAGTACATCTAGTTGTGAGTTCTATTAGACAAAAGACTTTAAAATTTCGTGAATGTCTATAAAACTATTCCCCAAACACACCAAAAAAATTAAAAATAGGTATATCATAAACATTATGTTTCTTTCTAACCATCTTATATTAACAGACATTTTGAATAAGATTCAAAACCCATACAATGGTTTTTGATTTCCTTCTTATGTTTGTACTTATCATCAAATTGATAGATGATAATAGGATGGGTTGGAATATAAAACACGACTTCCCTTCCCCAAAAATTGATTTGGGATTTGTATATAGAATTCAAATCCATGCCTAAGATGACATAAAATTCAAATAGAGGGATAATTACATGAATTTTTGGATGTAAAATCCCACAAACATCAAAATGAGAAGAATTATAGACCTGAGTTGTGATTATCATACCTTTTGGGGATTCACTATTAATTCAGTATCTAATAATTGAGGATTTAAATTTCCATACATAGATACATTTATTAATATAAATGGATTTTTTTAAATAATATACAATAGGTTACATAAATATTTGATGATACGTGAAGCCACCTTAACAATATCATTTTATTTTAAATACCTTAATAAAATAGAAACGATTAGCATGTCTAGTAGAAATTTTTGATCCGAGTCAACAAACATGAAAAATAATTAATACCATGTAAAAATCACGATACCTAATTTTAAATAAATGATACCTTAGGTTTAACATAGTTTATCCATGATCATAATCAATTGAAATCCATCATGATGGTTTGTAAAGAGATTATCAATTTCCAAAACATATCATCATAGAGCATAAATCTAGGTGTGCAATAAGGTCTGCTATTGTGAAAAATATGATGATTGGCTTAAATCCCAATGCACCTTTTTTAGAGTTATCAACCTTAGGTAAAACTATTTTAGATCCACATTCTCTTATAGTTTGAAGAAAAGTAAGTAATTTCTTATAAACCAATATCAATAACTTTTACCAAAATTCCATGAAATTTTCCTATACATTAACTAATCCATAGGGTTCTTGATATAGGTTTCTCATCTTACTTATTGATGATTAAATCAAACATTCATTTATAAAAAATATAGAAACCCACATTTTTCATAAATAGATATCACAATTTAATAGATAGGTATTCATTTCATACTGTAATGATCAATGCCTGAATCCTATAGGTATAGTGACTTTGGAAAAATAGATTCATGAATAAATAGATTTTAAGTAAACTATGTCATCTCCCACAATTTTCGTCATAAATATCAATCTTTTTAGATATATCATTCTAAATAAATAACTTTATAATCCATGTAAAAGAATGATAATAATGGCTGAGATTATATACTCTATAATGGGAAAAAACTGATAAATCAATGATCACTTAAAAAGAAAATTATCATAATTGTATGAGAACGTGATCATGACATTTGAAAACTGGGCCTTCTATATGATAAATCAAAATACCGAGTCATGACATAAATCATGTTTGTCCATAACACCAAAATCATAATGGAATCAAAGATCATGAGTCATGTGAACAAAATATAGGAATAATACATGGGTTGGGACATGCACATATGCATATGAAGTCATTTACATAGTATTCAACGAACATTACCAAAAAATCATAGTGGAATGGGTACACTCCCTAACCCATCGTAGAAGTCAGTGTTCAATTAGGAGAAATCATAATGGACTAGTTACCTTACCAAACTAGATTCACTACATAGTCTAGTCCAATTTACAACATGATATATCCATCACCACACAATACATTAAAGGGATAAATAATTCATTACCCACCCATCATATAATTAAAATCATAAAAATGTGTGCCATAAGATCATTAAATATCATCATATCATAACCCATAATAAGAAATGGTTTACATAAATATCTTTTCATTGCATATACAAAGGAAAATTAATTGTTTTCATAATCATGTCATTATAATTTCATAACATAACCCATGGAAAATGAAAAGGGTTTCATAATCATCTGATAGTTTTTATCATAATACATCTAGAGAAACTATAAGGATAATATCATTAGATCATAACCATAGTAAAGGTTCTGAAAAATCAATAGAAGTTTTATTATATGGATTGTTTAATAAAATAACAAGGAACAAGTCTTGGAGAAACTATTCTTTCCACTTAAAAAACAAATTTAATATCTATTTTTTCAAATATTAATGAATAATTTTTCCCTAAAAATAAACTTATATGATTTAAAATAAATATTTAAATAATTGAGTGGTCATAATGGTAGAAAACATAGTTCTTTCCATTAATGTAAAAAATTACCTTTCACAATTTTGATAAAAATCTAGAAGTACCTTTACTATAAATGATACAAGAAGATTCCTTTTGAAAAAATTCTTAAAGAGTAAAACATGGTTTAAAATTTCTTTAAATAATCATTTGGGAATAATAAAATGTTAAAATATTTTTAAACCTCATGGATATGGAAGAGAAAGGATTTCTGACTTATGAGTTAAATATATATGTTTTCCCTTAAGTAATTTTTCTTTGTATATTATGTAATTAATGTGAAGAAAAATAAATTTAAAAATGTATTACAAATAAATAAATAGTGGAGAAAAAATTAACTGAATTTTTTGAAAGGTATATCATAATATTTCAACATTAAAAACTTAGTTAATAATTTTTGTCGTTATATAAAGAGATTATAACATAAAACATTTACCACATTTATACATTATGAATCATAAACCCCATGAAAGAAAGAACCTTACGTGGTTAATTATATCCGAAAATTTTCTTGATAATAATAATAAAACATATTAATATGTTTTATATACAAACACAAAAATAAACAAGTTATGAATATGACATGTGCCTCATAGAAGTAAAAGTCAGACAAAAATAACTTAACTTAGGTTTGATTTCCTTTCAATGTTTCAAGACATGCATATAACAAACATAGAAAAATTATAAAAATATTAAACCACCATATTTAAATATATCATACCATATATGATTTACTTACAATCCATTATCACTTGTTTATCCAAAATTCATTATCAAAATAATTATTTCTAGTAATAACTACATCGTTTATCATGTATTTTTGGGTTTTGTAGTATTGGTATATATACATTGATCATTGTTCCATCATCCAAAGAATATTCATCATTATATATATATATATATCATATATATTTATTATATACACATTTGGATTCATCCTTACATGTTATATATAGGATAACGAACTTCACAGTTCATGGAGATAGTATACCATATGTCCTCACGGACGATGCATCGATTTTTTCGAAGGATGAAACAATAGAAAGGTAAAAAATCACAATTTTAGAATATTTTTTATAATATGTATATAATATATATTTAATAAATCTATACTTATTATCATCCATGTAATAATAATAGGAAAAATGTATCAGATCTCTTGGTGGAGGCGATAGTCCACATGTACGCATGAGTGACATTATAAATTTTCAATAGATTATATGGTAATATGGTTGATGTGATAATTTAATTCCAGAATCATAATTTTTTTATAAATATAATATAAATATTTAAAATCGATCATTATATCCAAATATGATATGTGGTGATAGAAAAATAATTACATCGATTAAAGCAGCAGTAGTCCGTCGAACACACAATCGACAGATTTGATTCCCATTTGACAGGTGATGATATATATAGGTTATGAAGTCATCATTAAAAAATAATTATATGGTAGATAATGGTATTATTATTTTATCTTTATTTGAGGAATATTTTCTGGAGGTGGTATAATAAATAATTCAAAATTTTGTGATTAAATACATTATATATTCTTTAGACAACCTTTTCATGTTTTAACCAATGGATTTTATAAAAACATTTAAATTCTAGAAAAGGACTATAGGTCACGGGGAAAGATATAAATATGGATTTTGGGATAATATGGGAAGAACTAAATGCCACTTTAATTGTGTGGATAGAAGGAGAGGAGGTGTCCTCTTATATGTCTGGGAAAGAACCCACTTGGAAATTTTCTAAAAGAATCAAAAATGATAAATTTGTTCCCAAGAATAATGATTCCAAATAGACATATGTTTTAAGGTGAAAAAATTTTATATCCATATATGGATATATAATTATATTATTTCAGGTTTAATTGGAATAATTTCCCTTTTATTTCAGGTTATCCCTTAGTAAATCCGTTTTTACCTTAATTGAAAAAAATAATTTTTACGATTCTACGATTCATTATGTAAAAAATTATGTTATAATTATTAATTTATACTTATTATTCTTCCTAAAAATATGAAATATATTTTTTCAAATTAATAACACATAATTATGGGAATTTAATTTAATAATAAATCTGCATACATGAAAAAACAATTCCAAAGAAAAAGTTTTCATATCAATAAAAAAATTAAAAAAACACTACTTCAAATTTATGAAAATGGAATAAACTGGATTAATAATAATATATTTGATCTAATTTAACTTTACCAAAATTATAAAAAATGTAACTTTTTAATTGTTTTCAATGCAAATTCTATGTTCAATAAATATCTCCATTTTTCATTATTCATCGAAAATATAATTATTTCATAAAATTTATACAAAAATACTCTATGATAATTTTTAAATGATTATTTCAAAAAAATTGTAATTTTATCAAAATTAAATTATGAATATTTGGAAACGAATATTTATAAAACAAGTGTTCAATATAAGGAAAACACGTTTTTAGAAATAATATAGTTTTGAAGAATAAAACATGTTTCATCCGTATCCCACATTTATAAATTAATTATAAGAATGATACAATATCTTATATAATATTTACTATATAAATTTCCTTAAAATTATTCATCAATAGAGATTAATTTAATTTATTAAGGAAAAAACATGTTTTACACAATAAGATAGTATTTCATAGATACATTTATTTGACTTGCAAATGATTTTTATTGTCATTTATGTTAAATTGATAACCACAGATTTTTTATCATGAGTAAAAAATATAATATTCATAATTTAATTAGTCAATAAATTTAACTACTAGTTTATAATATAATACAATATTATGGTCCATTAAAATTTAGTGTTTTGTGTAATGATTTTATCAACTAAATGAAATTTATTTGTAAAAATATTTCATAAAATCTTAGGGTGATATGTTGGATATATAAAAATATAGTCAGTGGTAATTTTGGTGGGTTGGTTTATGGCAGAGTGTTGGTGAGTATGTTTATTTATTCCATATATGTTCAAAAGTGATGGTAGAACATCAAGTTCCAGCAGGTCAGATTCAACCCCTTGAGTTCCCAAAATGAAGTTTATATAGAATATCACTCGACTTTTTATATGGATTATATAGATATTAAGAGATTTCACTATTTGTTTGATTGTCACTCGACATACCAATTTGAATCACTTTCTTTCTAACAAGGAGTAGAGTTTAGTTATGATTTTGTGGAGTATATACATTCTCAAGATCACATTTCCTCATGGTTTTCCCTCAAGGGTTATCTATGAGGATGATTCTTGAGGAATATCATAATTTTTGGGATGTCTCTAAGAGTCATTCGAGACCCAATTATGAAATAGAATACATTTTCACCCCCTAAATAACTCTATACTAAGTGAATCATCATGTTTTTGGAGTATATGCTGATAACATGTGTATTAATCATTTTTTAGAGTTCGGAGGAACACTTCCCATTTATGGAGTTCACTTATAATAATAGTTGTCACGCTTCAATTAGCACTAACCCATTCAAATATTTATACATGATAACCCATAGGTCACCATTGTAATAGGTAAAGAAAGGTTTGTCATCGCTTATGGGACCATAGATTGTGTCGGTAGTAATATAGTTTGTTTAAGTGAGACGTGATTTAATAAATACTTCTTAGAGTCCACATAAATCTAATGAATAATGACATCATTAATCCTCGTATTTTTAGTTGGGAGACCATGTGTTTTTGAATGTATCTCCAAGAACAGTTTTGTAGAGGTTCGGTTGAGGAAGCAGGCAATCCCCAAGTTTTTTGATCAATTCAAAATACTTCATAAGACTATATATGTTTCTTTTTTCTTAGTCATACACCCAATGATAGAACCGGTTGGTAGAATCATCCAGAAGTCACAACAGAAAACATAAGTTCACAAACCTCACATATTATTGTCTGCGTTGAGATGAATATCAAGGATGAAGCCACAATTTCAAAGTACTAGGAATCCATAAATGATTTTCAAGAGTAGACCATTAATTATTGATCTATGACCTGCTGTGAATTATATGAATGATTGGGAACCTCCAAGAATTGTCATGGGAGCTGGAGATATATTTTTGAGTTTGTTACCCTCCCCATTTCAAGTACATTATTTGTTCATTGGGTAAAAATCCTTGAAGTTGTAGAGAGGGTGAAAACTATGTTTTTTATTTGACCCTTTGGATATTTATGTTTTTATTTCATGGATTTTATATGTAGTTGGTGTGGTGTTATGATTTTCTCTACACACAATAATTGATATTTTAAAAAAAAAATATTACACTATGAATGCCTAAAAAGGTCCCCTAGTGGGTGGGTTCATGAGATATGGTTGACAATAATCCAAATTCAGTATTATATCCTTATAACATATGGTTTTCCCCTTAATTATCATGTCATGTTGTTTTATGTTTTATTATGATTGGTCATTACCATTATTTACATTTATTATACATTTAACATTATGTCTATTTACGTACATAATGATTGAGTAATGATTGATTTTTTTCACATAATTTTTTATTTGTGTTAAATTTATATTGTGGTTGTTTGTCATGTATTTATCTTGGTGGTATGTTATTTCATTAAAATATGATATTTTATAAAAAATACTAGTGTTTTTATAGTAAAATAAAAATAATTTTTGTTTCCATTATTTATAACTATGAAATCAAAAATATATCCATTAATCATTTTAATTATATTGAAAAATGGTTTCATGGATATTTGGTTATGTGATAATGTGTCATCGAGGTTTTAAAAATAAAAATCATAATGTTATTTTTTTAAACTATTAAAAATTTAAAAGGATTAATGTATTATTTTTAAATTAGTATATATGGGTTATTTTATAAAAATAAGATTGATAGAATCTTAAGACTATCTTAATAATATTTTATCCCACACCCTTCATGTATACTATTTTTCTACAAGTATATTGTCTTCAATTGATGTGTCTTGAAGGTGTGGATGATGATCATTTTCCTTATGAGCTGACTACTAGATCCATTTTTTAACTATGTAGATGGTGAAATATGATGTTAATAAAATTTTTAATAGATATACTTTTATAATTTATAATTTATATATAATTTTATTACGATCTATTATTTTCATACATAAATATTACATAATTTTCTATGAATCTTCATTACATTACACAATCCCCGGCTCATGAACCATAATAGTATAGTGCCTTTGGAATCTTGGAACACAATCTTCTAATATAGTGAATTGTTTTCAATGTTTCCGATAAATATAATTCAATATTGTATTCTTCATAGACATAACCCACATAAAATATTTCGTCATTACCTGGGAAAAGGAAACATAGGAAATATTCAGGCCATATGCTCAGTAAGGGTAAACATGATAGATACATAATAATAACATGAACATATGGGTATGAGAACATGGTCATATCATTTGAAACCCATACCATTCATATGAAAGATCATAACCTTGAGTCATATAACAATGATTCATAGTTTATAATAAAACGAATCATAAGAAAATCATATAATGTGATCCATGAGATCGTAAAATTGAAAAAAGACAAGGAATTGGGGAAAATCACACAAGAATTTAAAATCTAATGTCATGATTACCCAACCAGACATTCATAACATGTTAGTCTTGATATGACCACCCATTTAAAATCTCTGGACCTAGGAAAACCACCCGTGTTGCATTTTTTTCGGGTATGGGATGACCACCCACATACCCTCATCATTTGGATTAGGATGACACCCATGTACCCTCATATTTGTTCTTGGTATAATCACTATTATTCACCCATCTTTGTGATTATATTAACCACTAGTGTACCCTCTGGTCTCGTAGAACATTTTTAATTACCCAATGCATTGGAGGGTGATATAGGTCTCACCCATCGCATAATGAAATCATATATATGTGTTATATAAGAACATAAAAATTTATTATACCATAACCAATGAAATGAAATGTGTGTTATAAAAATTTCATCATATCTTAACCTAGGGAGATGATATTGGATTCATAGTCCTTTAATCATAGTATAACCATTGAAATGAAGAGGGATTCATAATCATTTTGACATGGTATATCATGAAAATGTGAAGTCGGTTTCATAAACATCCTGATATCAAACATAAACCATTCATTGATAGAATATTAAAGTTATCCTTGGATCATATCCCTAGTAAGACATAATCTATATCAAATTATGTCATCTTAGATGGGGAAATATTTTGAATGATAACTAAGAACATTTATTAAGGAAAAATAATCTTTATTTAAAAATCACTTCCATTAAATATTTTGACACACATTTTAATTTAAAATAAAACTAGAAAATTAAAAATAAATATTCAAAATTTCTTTTAAAACTATTCATGAGAAAAATATACTTTACACTTTTAATTTTTTTAAAAAAAAATTTAAAACATTAAAAAAACATGGTTCATTGAAAATAGCCTTGAATACATAAAAGGAATCTTTGAAAATAATTTAAAACACTATTTAAACATAAAGAAATTTCGAAATTACTTTATTTTAAAATAATATCCAAATAATTTATTTGAAAAGTAAATAAGAAAAAAATTAATTTTGAGAATAATATTTAAAAATTATAATTGATGCTTCAAAAAATGGTGTGGTCACGATGAATGAGTATCCTATATATTATATATATATAAAAACAAGTATTCCTGTCACATTTTTCTATAGTAGTCAAAATAACCTTGACTTGAAAATGAAAAAATATTCCATTAAAAAAGTTTTTGTAAAAATATATAACATGGGTTAGGATTTCATTTAAAAATAATATTAAAATAGTAGAAAATAATTGAAAATATTTTTTCAAAACATGGTTTTTAAGGAATATAAATTTTTGGCTGAAGAGAGAAATATTATCGTAATTTTACAAAATTATAGTCTTAATTATATTAAGTACCAAAGAGTGGTAAAATGGTAATATTACTTGAATATATCATGAATAAACATATTATATTCAATTTAATGATAATTATAGAGACGTAGATCACGAGGTTTCAATATAGGATACTTAATCATAAAAAATCCCATTAAATGATGAGAGTGTATCATAAAATCATTAACACTTTGGTAACATTAAGTCATAATTCTTATGAAGGAATGAGATATAATGAAACATAAAAAATTTCAAGAATTAAAAAATTCAATATATTTTCTTTCAAATGGACTATATATGAACCCCATCAAAGGATATAAGTGCATATCATAACACACATCTGAAAGAATGAAAATTGAGACAACACTCTATCATTGATTTAGTATTTTCGAAATCGTAAACCCCATGAAAGATAGATACATTACCAGATATGTAAATAAAGTTAAAAATTATTACAAAAATCATTAAATACATACATGGGAAGTATATACACATCATTGAAGGAATTGGTGGTAAATATAGCATGTGTCTCAAAAAAGAAAAAAAATGAGACAAAAATCGATTCCTGCTCGATAAACAATTGAATCCTAATACCAATGAAAGAATAAAATAAAATGTAACCATAGATATAATTAAATAAAGTATATTAATAATATATAATTTCATATGGTATTATGTACACCACACAAAAGAAATGTGTGGTGAATATGGCATTAGTCCCCCAGAAATAAAAGTGAGACTAGAAATCCCCTTACCTAAATTCTTGGATCATGTCGTACCTATTAAAACACCTTGAATAATATATATAAACTTATTATAGATATATTAAAAAACCAAATTAATATATATCATACCCTAAATTAATTTCTTTTTACCATGTATTACGTTTTTTAACAATTCCATGTTAATGTTTCATTTCGGGTAAAATTAACTTTGTCTTTTATATATGTTTTTGTTGTTGTAATTTTAGTTTTTTTATGTTAATCATGAATTAATCATATAAATAATGATACAAATTATAAAATATAATATATATTCAGTAAATATGTGTTTATAAAAATCTATAAAACATTTAAATAAAAAATTATAGACACCAATAATGTAGAATGTTGGTCGTACGTACACATGACCACTTTTAACATTTTCCTGTTGTATTGAATGAATGAAAAGTAAATAATATATATTATCATCAAAGAAAAAAATTAATTTAACACATATTCTAATTATTTTTAAAAATCATTAATACTTTCTATTTATTTCATGAATGTATCACATCTCTTCATAAGGCAATATTCCACTGTACACATGAACAATCCTATGGTGTTGCCAAAAAATCAAAAACATGGATTTAAGTGTGATATAAAAATTAAGAAATCATAATAAAATCAAAAATATCATATATATCATATATAAAATATATTTAAATCATTATTTTTAACCTTGAATGGTGGTAATGGATAAACAAACAACATGGGTTCCTAAGCCAGTAGTGAACTATAAAAACAAATAATGATTTTGTATTGCATTTGATGGAAGTGTGTGTGGTTGTAGGTCATAACTTTAACCTAAAAAGTCTATGTATATGTAATTTAATTATGTTATTATATAATCATGATTTATCTATAATTTATAATTTTTAGGAAGAAATAAAACAAAAAACTTCATTGATAAAAATTAACTCTTCTTCAAGTATCTCCTTTTGGATTACCCCAAAGGCCATCCATGGTTGGTTATAGAAAACAAATGATAATTTTAGTATGGTAGGAGGTAATTATAAAATTTATTTACATATTGATTGACTGGACCAATTGATTTTTATGCTATGAAGGGAGGGGGATAAGGGGTGGCCTTTTATATGGGAGGTGAGTGGCACTCTTGTAATGTTTTGAAAGAGTGAATTCCACTGACATTTATTCAATTTCATGGGAGTACAATAAAGAAAAAATATGAGGAATATAATGGATATGGTAAGAATTTGGATATCATAAAGTTTTTTTAAAAGTTTCTAGGCCATTTAAACCATTGTGTTAAATGTTTAGTCCCTTGGTAATCTCATTTTTCTCCTAGTCATTGTTATTAATTTTAACATCCTTCACAAATAATTATGGTAAAAAATTAAGTCTGACTTATTATTAATTATAAGTTATTAAGATTATAAATATTTAATAAATTTATGTAAATTCAATTCATATAATTCGAAAAAAACTAATTAAAAATTAATCACATAGACGTGTCTATAAAGGAGAGTTTTAAATCAGAAGTGTTCAAAAGTGTACAATTTTTTTATATCAAGTTTAAAAATGAAATATATTAATATAACCTAAATTAATTTATTAAAGATATTATTTAACTAAATATAATTTTAAAAAAATTAAAATATAATTAAATGTATAAATAATTTCAATAAAAATACAGTTTTCAATTAAACTTCAGTATTTTCCACTATTCATCAAAAAATGAAACTTTTCAGAAAAAACCAAAACATCATAAGAAAATTATGAAATTATGCTTTAAAAATGAATTTTAGTTTTTATAATATAATTTATAAAAGGTTCAATTTTTTTTAAAATAATGGCACCCCAAAAAGCAAAAAAACTACCTTTTAGAAAAATACATCTTTTATGAATATAATTGGATTTATTCTTATATATTTTCTAGAAAAATAATATGAGTAATGTTAAATAGTTTATTGAATATATAATATATAAAGTTCATTAAAATTATTCATAAAATGTGTTTTTTTTAATTTATTGATATAGAAAATGTTTGGGCATAGGAAAATAATTTTTTAGAAAAACAATTCTTTATTTTCTAGTAGGTCTTATTTTAATTTTGAATAAATTTGAAACCAATTTATTTATTTTATAAACATTCATAATCCATATATTCATAATTTTGTTAATACTTTTAATACCTCTTATTCCAACCGCTTTTTTATAACTACAATAGTAATTATTTAATAGGTCCCATTTCATTTAAACACAGTGTTGTATGTAATGAAACCTATGTTTGGTGTTTCATGTAACATAATATAATTTTGGTCCCACATGTAAAACAACAAAACATTAGAGTTTCATGTAATGAAATTGATTTTTTTTTTTGTGAATAAAAATCTCAAAATTATTAAATTAATTTAATAAAATCCTGATAAAATCTTGTGGCATTACAAATTTGGTACCTTTTCAATGTAGACCATATATCAAGTTTTAATTTTTATTCTATCACATTTGTGAATGAAAGTTAGTTTATTTAATTAATTAATTTTCATATTGTTTATTCATTATTATTTATTCTGGGTAATTTTTTTTATTGGATATATTGAAACAGTAATCACTTTTTAAAGTTTATAGAGATCGCGAATGTCTGTTGGGTTCTTGTTATGTTGTTTTGGGAATAATAGATAGATATTTAAAATTATATATTACATTTTGGTAACAAATTATCTTTCCATGACTAAATATTTATTTTTTTGATGTGGTGATAAACATAGTCAACATGAGATTCCTTAATTTCATGGAGTTAGTAGAGGAAGAAATATATTGTGATGGTTGATGTTTTTCCTCATTATTTCAAGAAAAATAGATAACAATAGTTATAGAAATAGTAATAGTTATATATTTATGTTTGTATATAAATTCAAGTAGTATCTGGTCAAACAAAGTAGACAATTGGTGCATTAGGATCATATGTTCTATATAAATACCAAGCTATAGGTAGAAGCATGACCCATGGTTTCCATGGTAGATTAGTTGGGAAATTTTAATTTCTATTCATTGAGGTTCATAGAGTTGGGATTCTATAGGCAGCAATAATTAGAATAAATTTCTATTTGAACCTTTATTATATTCTGAATTTCAGATTTTTTTAACATTGGTTAGAGGATGTTCTAGGTTACTAGATGTTTTCCAGGATTAAATCATTTATTGGGTAAATAGATTTTTCCTTGGGATCATATAATTCTATTTATGTGACCATTTGAAGTTATACATGGAATGGGTGAGTATTTTTTATATTTTCAAATATCAAATATTATTTGTATATATATTTTTACTTAATTCTAATCATGGGTCTTTCTATACTTATGAGAGAGTATGACAGTTTTTCTAAATCATTATTCTTCCACTTCATACACTTTCATCATAATTAGATATTTTATTATTGAGGAAACTTGAGGAACATTTTTAAGTTTCATATAATATTTTTAATAGGTTCATTGATTTTTTTAATATGTATATTATGAGTATTCCTTTACTTTGTGCGGTTAATATTAGTATTGAGTTGCATCCTAGTACTGAGGTAGTAATTTATTTTCATCAATGACCACTTAGGGTAACGTCCTTGAATTGATATATTATATTGATTTTTTTAGTAAAAGGATTCATTAATTGTGGTGTGTCACCATGGGTTACACCTATTTTGTTTATTAATAAGGTGGATGACACTTCAAGGCATTTTATTGATTATTATTGGGTGAAAATGTGATAGTGAAGAACCATTGTCATTTTATAAGGTTTAATGATCACTTTTATTTGAAATATGTGACAGTTGTACATCAATGTTATATTTTAATTCCATTATCATTAAATGATGATTTATAAGGATGATATCATAAAAATTTATTTTCATTACTGCAAAAACCCATAATATCATGGGGATCAATTTCAGGAAGGATCAACATTCAAAAACAATATGGGAGGAAACTAAAGCAAAATAAAATATCACTACAATGGATAATTCATGAATGGGGAGTCCATCAAGAAAAATTGAGATATTATGACCAAGGGTTTCTTTTGGAAGAGTTGTACAGTCCCTTCATCTATGCGTGGTACATTCAGACTCTTGAGAGTCATTTTGAGCTCATGTTAACCGTGTGATTTGTGATCATTTAAATAAAATTGACTTAGCTCCATAACATTCACATGGCCCCATCATGAGTATACATCTTTTTCCCAATGATGACACTACTATTTGATGAATTCATTCCCCTAAACAAACAGGTACCTCTTATAAGGACACCCAGACCATGATGAGTTATGAATCCACTCATATAAATATTGGGCACTCCATTCCAAGGGAAGAGAAAATTTAACGAATTTTGAAGGACCATTAAACTTCCAAAAATACTATAACCTCCTTTAACTAATTTAATTTTATATGAATATTTTGTTTACAAAAATTTCGTTAGTAATACAATATTTAATAACTACATGGAATCTTAAAAAATAGGATGGAAACAAATGTGTGGTTCTACTATGAAGCCCTTAACACATGGTCCCTCCATATATGCACTTACCTAAGGTTCCTTAGTGTACCCCCATAAACAAGTTCTATTCATCTGTCCACTTTTATATGTTCATTTGTGATTCCACCCTAGGGTTCCAACATGAATCCCTTAAATAGAGTTCTACCACAGAGAATCTATTACAAACACCAATCATAGTGTGATTCCCACAAATCCTCTTTTGTAATGATATCCTATAAGAGAACAAAAGTTTCAATGTACACACACTCATGTAGCACATTAATTAAACATGAAAATTTAGGTTCAATAAAATATATCTCTACCTCTCATAAATGATCCATGAATGTGAAGTGTCTTACAGAAAGATGTTTATTTCATAAAGAATCTTTATTATTTGTAGTCAAACATCTTTCAAATACATTTATTTTCATATGTCACCTATCCGAGCCATAAAAACTAAAATAACCTTCTAAGAATCATATTGTTAAGAAAAAATACACAAAGTTCCATTCTATGAATGATTACTCCAAAATAACTAAAATGCATGGTTAGGTTGTGCACATTATTATGTACCCCACCAATCATGTATTCCATTAATAATGGACACATCCCAAGAATTACTCCCCAATGATTGGATCCTAATGTAAATCATGATCTTCTATTAAATTGATAATGATGGTTCCTACTAGGAGGATAATGGCTAAACATTACCTTTATCGACATTTTAATCCTCATTATCCAATATATAGTGTCTGATAAACCCCATCATCTAATAGATATCTTTTTTCAAATTAATGGTCTATGAAAATAGAAGGGCATCATATTTTGTGTAATCCTAAAAATATCACCATCAAATAACTCACTTACCATGTCAATCATCTTTGAATACCATACATTACCATTTCTACCAATCAGTGGTCGGGCATCACATTTGTAAGACTTAATTTATTTTTATATAAATCTATATTCCATATGATTATAGTTGTACATTATTTTGAAAAAAAATTAGTTTGAAGTAGATGCATATGTGGGACTCATAATCAGTGTAAGACCCAAACATTATATATATTGGTATCCCTTGTATAAGCCCATATCCATCATAAAGGGGACATATACCAAGTGAAAATCATTCATTAATGGTACATATACCTTTCCAGAAATGCATTACTCAAATTGATATATTCCTGGTGAAACTCATTCCTCGATGGAATATATATCTCATGAGAAAAAAATTCATCAAGAAGGCATATCCACTATGAGTAACTTATTGTTTAAAGGACCACTTTCCTTGGGATTCAATATCACTAATAGGTACATATTCCTTTTGAAATTAATTAAAAAGGATTTTCAATAAGTCCCATACTAACATTTTTTACTCTACTTTATCATAAAATTCATTATAATAAAACTTTAAAATGTATAACTTATGTCCTTACCTCATTCCATTAAACTACATGGGAATGTCTTATCACATGAACTTAAATTTTTAAAACAAAATTTGGGGTATTTTATTCATATTAACTAGGATACATAGTATGCCTTTTTTATGATCAATCCCAACACCATATAAGACTTGGATGAATGACCTTAAAAGGTACATCACATAGTTATAGTCTCACATCCTTAAAAGGAAACACATTTTTCATTATCACAAGATATAAAAAGTTACTATGTTATTAAAAATAAAACAGTAAACAACATGGAATATGATTTCCTTTATGGGCATACATAATAATCCCCTCTCATGGTCATGATACCAAATCTATAATACCTTCGTCCTTTATGGATTGAAATAAACACCAAAGTTCCTAGATATGTATCATTAAACCAATGTATAATCACTAAGTGGAAGAATGATATAGAACCCCAGAGGTATAATAATAGACCTATAGCTAGAGAACCTCTAATTGAAAAATATTTTCCTATTGGTGTAAATCCTCTAATTCATATAGATATACTTCCAACAACATGTTTCAATGATTTTTAATTATCATGGTGGTAAATGATATTGTTACTAATGTCATCGGGAAGGACTCATAAACATGGGATAAATATTTAAGGGAGTCCCAATGTAAGAAATAATTTCCATAAAAAATAGTTAGATGTGAAAAACCTCCCATTAACTGGGCTAATTCAAAAACTAAGTTTCATTACTAATGTCACAATGACTACATTTATTTCAAAAGGAGGTGCTCATTGAATTAAAAAAAAATGAGGTAACATTGGATGATAATAAAAAAATGTGAACCTAACAAGAATCATATAATATTATATGTGATTAATTAATGATGATTTTGTATGAGATACTACATTGATGGGTTCCATGTTTGTTGTTGTTGATTCACATAGGGCTTATAATAATCCTTATGGATAAAACATCAATCAAAATATCATATAATATATTGTACCAAAAAATGTTATTTGTCCAAAATAAAATGATAATAACATTATATATCCACAATATATTATGAATAATAAACTAAAAAACATAATGTATAACTCAGCTATAGAAAGGTTGGTGGCCTTATGAGACAATATAATTTTATTACCAATAGAATTCCATCAGCACGATGTAGTGAATGCCCTGATGAAAGATTACGACATCAATTGTGTTATACCATCCATGGAAATAGAATGGTAGATACATCATTTGATGAATCCCCAAACCCTATCAAACCAATGTAGGGACAATAAAATTTTAGATTTTCCAAACACCATTGAAAACTACTTTGTTATATTTTCCTCAAATAGTGACAAGATAGCTACACATATCTTAGGTATATGGAAATGGATGAAACATTATCGCTAAAACAATCATGGAGTCTCCATGGAGTGATATTTCAATTTTTCATTAACATTAATACTGAATTACACCAATTCATCATGGATATACATATGAGGCCTCCCATGTGATCTCATATCCAGTCACTCTGTCCAGGGCACCTTGAAGGAGGCCCTGACAATGACGATACACCACTGAATGTAATGATCATGGGAATATTACTATCTGTGTCATAGAATAATTTACTTATATAATATAGAAATAAATAGATCCTAATCATATCCCTAAGAAAAATTTTCAATCATACTATAATATATGGGGGTGATAAGACACACCCATCACCATATCATGGAGTCCACCAGTGGGATGGCCCATATCTCTTCTCCTGATAACATTGAGGGTGATCTTAGAAATATGAAAGAAGCTACTCTAGGGTAGTACCATATTTCACCCAAATTCATAAGGATTTCCCGAGTATGTTTAAAAAGAATGTAGATATGGGGTGGGCTTATATCCCCATTATTACTATTTTTTTCAATATATTATGGTATTCACTCAAGGTAATAATCACATACCTTCCCCAACTATAGGGGATCACCAAAATATCATAATAACCACTAATTTATAGGCTTATATCCAAAACTCAAGACAAAGAGATCAAAATAATTTATTGGAGATAATATAGGGTTATGTCTATATCACTTCAAATATATGTGATGACCATAATCATATCATTACCACACCTACTGAAGAGAATACAAGTATTAAAATACTCACTAAGGAAGCTTGTTGGAATATTTTAATAATGATTGAATATATTCCTAGGTAGTTTATTTTTTAACTGAATGGGGTTGGGGTGAATCAGTGATACACTTTTTCTTTTATGTTTCCTTTCAATTGAAAAAACCTTTATTTCCTTTCAATGATTCAATTCCCTATTGAAAAAAAACAAACACACATCCAAATGAAAAAAAGTATTTACAAGGTTCACTATTCAATATAAATAGATATTTCCTCCGTATGATTAGGAGAAAATCCAATACTGTACAATCCACTCGAAAATAATCCTTGGATTACAATGAGTAGGATATTCCCTTTCACACATGTATCACTTTGAATATAATCCAAATGTCCATGTGCACCCTCTTAACACAAATAGGATAATACAGTTGTTATGTAACAACTCAGGTAATTTTCTATTCTTAACAATTTGGAAATTCTATTCAATTGAAACACAGTTCTTCAATTACATACCAAGATGAAAGTTAAGAACCTCCTAGAAATTGTTTTAGAAAACATAGTCCAATTTTTCTGGGTCTGATTTTTCCAGTCTGATTCCTCCGTGTCTGATTCTCCCTGATGAAATTCATTGAATCTGATTCTCTGATATAAAAAAGTTTAAATGAATCAGCACAACATTAATCCAGAATACAATTCATCCTCACTCTAAAAATTCATAGTATGGTAAAACCCATTAAGAAAACCCCATTAGGATTAATTCATCTAGAATTCAAAATCATGAAAATTCAATTGACAAGGATGAATACAATGATCCACTGATTACAAAGAACCCTGAGTACGATGATCATCCGAACACAATAATTACAATCTGGTCATCTTCCCCAGATAAATGTATTCAGTAAAAAAATGGTATCACTTTTTTTAATAGAAAACTCAAAGCTTCTCTCTATATTGTGATTAATTATACCGTGTCGTCAGTCATGTACAATATACCTTTTGACTTTTATAGGTGACCCACAATAGGATTGGGCAGGAATCCCAAAAACATTCATGCTATCTTAAATTCACCCAATTTTGAATTTCAAATAATATATTAGAACAATTATGACTTCATCAACACTTCTAAATTATTCTCAAATCATCCCCAAACATCACCTTCTTTTCTCCAGACACCTATTTCATTTGTCAATCGAATTTTAATTAGTGATTAATACACAGGTCCAATCATCTAAGTCTCATTGTCTCGTTCCAATTTCTAAATAAAATTTATAAAACAAATTTCATTCAAAATTTTATATTTTAATGTCAATCCCCCCCCCCTCAAATAATCATTTAGCAATCACTTTTCTTCGAACAACTGGTCCAAGTAATGTAATTAAACCACTTTGAAATGGATGACTACATTATTGATCAGCTTCTTCAATTCTCTTGAACAACCTAAAATACAAAGAATCTTATACTTATCCAATCATGACCCTAACGAAAAATATATTTGAGAGTAAATCATGCTTCACCTATATTTTTTATCAGTAATTCAAACAACCATTCTACTCTACATGATTGCGTTATACAGAGTATGATCTTTACGAGTACGATTGGCATGAGTGTGAAATGTTTTTATATCATCTGATGGAATAAAATATACAACACTAAATCAGTATAACCCTTTTCAACATGTTCTACCTTTTCAATCAATACAACATTTTCATTCAATAACACATTTTTGATCGATACCACATTTCGGATTAAGACAACCTTTTCAATCAATACCACATTTTCGATCAATAGGGATATGATTATCCTGATAGAAATTTTTAAGTAAGAGTTTGGTGAAAAAAAGCTATAGTAAATCAGAATCACTATTTCAATCAGCGTAACCATTTATTTTCTTTCACCCGGATACAATTGTTTTGAGAAAATATCATCGGTATCACTTCTTTCCCTATCCCACTAGGATACTTTCTTTTTTGAATTGGAATAATAACTTTCACACCCCTTTATTCCATCAAGATTTCATCACATTTTATCACTTAAACTCATCATATATATAAAATATGAATCAACAATGTATCGTCATATTTAAAAAATCATAGGCTTGATGCCCTTGATTTTCCAGAAAATTCTTTTAATACAACTTCTTCTCATTCTGATGGACTATCAAAATGAGTCTAATTATTTGCAGAACATGGGTTCGATTTTTATTAATCCCACAGTGATTAAAATTTTTATCAATCCCATAATGAGTCATATTTTTATCAGTCCCACATTGATTTCTATTTTTATCAATCCCGTAGTGAGTCCGATTTTTATCACCCCCATAGTTGTTTATAAGAAAAAAATGATGTGTCCTTGTAAACATACCATGACAAAAAAACAACACTAAACTCTTTCATCATCAACATGGTCCTAAAAATATCCCCCTTTGGATTTTTTTTCAACCAAGTCCCAGAAACAACTAAACATTGTATCCTCAAGTAATGGATTACATGTCATCAATTCTAAGCCTACATGAGCTAACTCATTATAAGAAACACGGATCATTGATAGAAATACCATGCTGTCGAAAAGTAGTGATTATGAAAATATCTTCATCTCTCTTCCCCATATATTCTTCCACCTCCCAAAAATACAAAAAAAAAATTCATTCCAACAACTACTCTAATAAAAAAAATTATTAGTTCATACACAAAAAAATTTGAAATCACCGGTTACCCCCAACTCCTCATGTTTACATGAATCACATAGATTAATTTATTAAACAATGCAATTATCATCCTTGAAAAAACAATCCAAATGTGATATGAAAGAGGGTCTTGAAACATAGAACTCATCATTGAAGATAAATATGTTAGAAACCCATGTTCGACATCAATTTTAAAAATGATTCATTTGGTAATGGTTTTGTGAAAATGTCTACCACTTTTTCCAATATTGATATATATTAAAGATTTAGTGAATTAACCTCTACATTCTCTCTGATGAAATTATATTTTATATCCATATGATTTGAAAAAGAATGTTGAACTAGAATACTAGTGAGATTGATTGTTCTTTGATTATCACAACCCATTAACATGTTAAACTTCACTTCACCATGTATATCTTCCAATTGTGCTTTCATCCAGATGAGTTGTGTAGAATCTTGAGTGAAAGAAATGAACTCAAAATGAAAAATAATGGGAGTTTGTAAATTCTACTTCTTTTAATTAAAACTAACAAAATTATTTCCCCTAAAGAATAATCCATTGGATGTGTATCTTATATCATCATTATTCCCTTCCCAATATGCATCTTAATACCCAATCAAATCAGTATTATCTGACATGAAATACCAGAATCATATTTCTATTGGGACTTTTATGTATATGAGAATTATTTTTCAAGCAATAATATGTGATTATTTTGGATCACTCTAAAATATTTTAGACAAGGTAAAACAATACACAATTTTGGTTATTGAGGCAAACGAATACAATTGGATTTCAATTACCTTTAGATACATTTTTTAATCCACTTCTTTTCCAACTAAATATTTACATAGCTATGTTCCCTCCAAAATGGGTGAGGAAATATGTTTTGAATTTTCCATGATGAACCTCTTGAGAAGTTCTATAACCTACATTTATTGGGAGAGAAAAAATGTATTAATTCTTTTGAACAATTTGTATCCCAAGGAAGTATTTCATTTCCCCCCACACAGAAATTTCAAATACATTCCTTATATCTTGATAAAATCTTCCATAACTTGTTTTATCATTCCCTGTAAAGATAATATCATCAACATAAACAATAACGACGAGGTAATACTATTCACATTCATTGATATAAATATTTTTATCCACTATTCCTTTCTTAAAAATCATTTTCCATAAGAAGGTATCTACTTTGGAATATCATGACCTTAGAGATTATTTTATTCTATACAAGTATTTCTTCAATATTCACACATAAATTTCTTCCTTCCCAATAAAAAATCAACATGTTTTTTCATGGTAAACATCCACATCAAGATCACCATTTTGGAATAAGGATTTAACATCCATTTGAATGATCTTGTAGTTTCATTTTGCAGTAATAGCAAGAAATATTCTATTTACTTCCAATATAGCAATTAGATAAAATTATTCATTGAAATAAATTAATTCAATATGATAATACCATTTTAAAAACAATATTGATTTGTTTAATATAACCTCAACTTCTTCATTTATCTTTTTTCTGGAATACCCATTTTTTACAATGATATTTTTTTGTTTTTTGGATAGGGTATAAGTTCCCATTTATTGTTCTTTTTAATCTGGTCCAATTCTCCATTCATAGCTTAAAACCATTCTAGATACTCAAAAGCTTATTTCACATCATTCAATTCTACTTTTGAGTATACAAAATTATGTGGGATAGAGCTTGTGGTTCTTCTAGTTTGAACCTTTTGATGTTGATCACTAATTATATTATAGTCTTCCACTTGTTTCCTCAGCCTGGGTTGAGTATTTCCAAAATCTTCATCATCACATGAAATAGTTGAGTCTGATTATTCTTCTTGAGAAGGAATACAATTGTCTATATCATTATTAGAATTTTTTTCAACCCGCTCATCTTCGTTGTCTTCCTAAGAATGTTTATCTTCATCTATCTTTTCATTTACTTTCAAAAAAAATTAATAAAAAAAATTCATTTCATTGTTTAAGAATCCATATCCTCTTCCTTTCAGAGCATATCACAAAATTATTTTGTCTTCTCTATTCATCTCAACATTTATATTATTTCCACATTTCTTATTTATAACACATGGTCTCCCAAAAAAACTAAACTACTTTATAAATATATTATTCCAATAAAATATTCATTTAGATTCCTATATGATTACATCCTATAGAAACAGTGGTTCTGAATGTAAACTATAGTACTAAAGGTTATATTCCAAATGTAATGAGATATGACATGTTGAAGTATTAGGGTCCTTCCAAATTCCACAATGCTTCTTTTATTTGTTTCAGAAACTCCATTTGGTTGGGGAGTGTGTGGGGGACTATACTCATGCTAAATTTTATGTGTCTCATGTTAGTCATCAAATTAATCAATTATATATTCCCCAAAATTGTTTGTTCTCAACCTTTTCACTGAATACTCACATTCCCTCACATATTTCCTTCTGAAAAATTAATACATTTTCAAATATTCTGATTTCTTTTTCATATATATAACATAAAAAATTCATTTAAAGTAATCAATCAAAGTGATGAACAAATTACCTCAATTTTTTATTATTTTCTAATTAGCATACATATATCAAAATGAATCAGCTCCATGGGGTTTTTTTGAACGAATTTGAACAATATTATGCATAAGATTTGTAATATTTCTCTTTATCACTGATAGTGAAACACCCATATCTTCCTCATAGAAAATCAGGAATTTTCTAAACATAGTTAATATTAGATAACTTACTCATATTTCTCTTCCCCATGTACCTATTTCTTTTATGTCACATGTTATTCTCTTCCATCATGCTCATGTAACAAGAGTTTTTTATTTCACCTATCTGAAAAAAAATCCCTTCTGTACATTGGAATCTTGTAACAATATTCCCAATTTCATTATTATTCACAAAAAACCCATATTTCTTGATGATAAATTTGTTACTCTCATCACAGTAATATGAAACACTTAGAAATTTTTTCTTTATCCCATCATCATACAATGTCTTCATGGATTTCATCCTTTTATTTCCAATAAAGGCTAATGCAACACTTTTGATATTTGGGTATTCATTATTTCCAAATATAACTCTTCCATCTAAAATATATTTTACAGTCTTTAACAATTTCAATCATCCTATCACGTGTAAAGAAACCCAACTATAAAGTATCCAATTTCACCCTCGTTTTTTAGCCTTCAATGTAGTTTTAACTACAAGTTTGTTTTAATATTTTGTTACCTTCCCTGCCATTGGTTTGTAGGAATTACGAATAATTTAATAATATGGTAGAAAAACATGGTGTCCTTTTCATGGTTTCTAGATTTTTCATATCTTTCTTAAATAGTTTCTAGGAGCTGGAACCTATTTTCAATCATTACTCTAACCTTCTTCAATATTTTCATGGAAACGTTATCATTATTCTTTGTTTGAAGAGGTTGAATCCCCCTAAATAGTTTACCTATATAACTTGTGGAATAATAGTAATGTATTTGGTTAAACCAATACATAATTTACATGCATCTAAATCCCCCAAAATAATAGCCCTATCCATAGAATGAGTATTTTCCACTGAAACATTCATATTGATTAGAATTGTGAATAAATTTCTCATAAAATTTCTCATCTATATTTTTGGAGAAACTAACATTTTCTATATCATTTGGATTCATCTTCTTCACTCTAGATTTTCTAGATACATATTTTTTATAAACATTTTTAGATTTATGTTTCTTTGAAACATAATAATTCCCATCATTGATTGTTTTGGCCACATACATGACTTTCCCAGATTTCATCTTTTTTTGAAAAATTCCATATTTCTGTTCACCCTTTGAATGTAACCTTTATTGAACCTTCACCAGTTTATCATTTCGAGAGCTTTCACAATCCTCAGTGATAGAGTTTGGAAAAAAATTCACTTCTCAATTCATATTTTGAAAGTTTTTATTAGACAAGTTCCAACTCTTGTTCTTTTTTCCTTCATCTTATCCTCTAGAAGATCATTATGATTCTTTTCTACTTCAAGAGACTTATTCTAATCATTAATATATTTCACCATCTTTTCTCTCTAATTGGACAAACATTATTTGTTGTTTGGGTATTTATATTCTAACTTTTCATTTTTTTATGTCTTCTAATATTTCTCAGAAATTATTTCAACTCTTCATTCAAATGGATTTTATGTTGAGTTTCTTATTCATCAGAACTGCTTCTTTTGTATTCTTCATTATTCATAGTTCCAATAAATGTATTTTCAATACCGTACTCAACCGACTTTTCATATATAATATCACTTCCTTCATCTAATTCATCATTAGATAATAAAATTCTTTATTTGGGTTTAAAAAAATTATTTTCCATCCTTATGGAATAAAACATTACTTTATCAACCTACTTATTCCAA
The DNA here is from genome assembly GCA_963277665.1 of Viscum album. NCBI lineage: Eukaryota > Viridiplantae > Streptophyta > Magnoliopsida > Santalales > Viscaceae > Viscum > Viscum album. The sequence goes on from OY728159.1 coordinate 923,217,755, forward strand.
GATCTTCTTGGCTTTCTTTTTTCTACTTCACTATCCAATTCATTCTTTCCTTGAGTACAATTAGATGAAAAGTAAACATCTCCTCCACATTCAAAACAATTAAAGGGAAGTTTTCCATTATATTTCCATTTAACATTGTTAAATTTTTTGAAAACACAGATAAGATATCATTTAGATTTTCACATGCCTCATTTTTAGAGTTAGAATCATCACCATCTACTTCAATAAGAATCTTCTTCATTTTTTCATTCTTTGTTGCTGTGGAAGACATTTCTCTATCAATATTTGTATTTCTTCTCATAGATTTCTCTCTTATCATTCAATAAGATATAAGAGTGATATTCAAATCATCAATAGATAGTGTCTCAAGATATTTTCTTTCTAATGATGAAACATTTGTATTGAATTGTTTATGTAGGATACTCAAAATCATATCAACAACTGCAGATTCAACATGATTTTTACCATGAAATAAAATAGTACTCACAATATCATTCACCAAGGTAATTAAATCCCCAATAGATTCATGCTCACCCATCTTCAAGTCTTCATAATTCAATCTATAGGTTTGACTTTTATCCTAATCGTTGGACTCCTCATGTATTAATCATGTTTTAATGATCAGAAATATCGTTACTGTTACCAAATCTACTTATTACTTACAAATCCCTTTAATAGTTTCAAATCTTGTTACTAATCACAAATCTCACTTATCTTATCAATCCTTTCTATTTATGTTTCATGTTATCTCCTATACTTTTTACTGGTTATGTTCAAATCATCTTATGTATATTACTGTCTAAGTCTGAATATATATATTTGTCTAAGTATAAAGACACCGTGAAGCTTGACACAATAAGACAGGCTGTGTTCAAGACCCAGTCACAGTGAAGCAGAAACCGTGAAGTCTAAGTCTCAGACACCATGACCAATGAGACACCGTACCACCGTACATCAGACACTCTGATTTCCAAAGTGCTAAGACAGAGTCATCAAGGCACCGTGAATCCAGAAACTTTGAGAAAGGCACCGAAATCCAGAAACCGTGAGTCAGAAACCATGACTTAGACATTGTAAAGGACACACCATGACACAATGATACCGTGAAGGTCACAACATGAATAAAATACCATGAAGGACACACCGGGAGCCACATACTGTGATGGTCGTATCGATAAGGACACACCGTGAGGCACATATCGTGAAGTTCATACCATGAAAGACACACCGTGAAGGAGACACCGTTTTCAAAACTACTGTGACATCGTTTCTTATCCTTTTGTAAATATTATTTAAATATTGCTAATGGTCATATTTGATGTTTTTAATGTAATTAATGATATTTAATGATAGTTGTTGGCATGTCAGGAAACCGTAACTCGTACCTATGAAAAGTTAATCATTCCTATTTCTGGATCTTGAGGAATATAAGGAGGATTGACCTGTAATAGAGGAATGATAGCCACAAATACACATACTAGAACATACGCGAAGCTATATACAATACACGCGAGCTCTATACTGAACAGAAGAAAAATCCCAAGCACGAAGAAGATATTGAAAGAACTTTCAAGAACTCACATGCATGCAATCTGACATTACTAGAGGAACTAAAATCAATAGAACATTCTCACTCGTGAAGAAAACAAGCTGAACCACGACAAATTTTTTTTCCACACAAAACCAGAGAAGGACTCAGAAGCATTTCTGCTGAATCCATGGATTCGAGAGTTGCACTGCCAATCACTAGAGCTTTCTAAACTTTCATATACTCTCTCTATGTGATTCATTATTTACTTCTTTGAGTAGTGTGTGTACTCTGTATATCTTACACACACACTGACTCCTATACTTAACTAGAGGATATCACAATCCTCACACCAAAACTCCTTACTCTTGTTTACCCATGACAACTATGTAAGAGGTCCTTGTGTAGACTGGTATTTATTTTTCTTTCCCACAATGAACTGTGGTAGAGGTCTTTGCGTGGCTTGGATAGTCTTGTACTGTTGTTAACCCCGATCTAGGTTTTGAATGACTTTTATATAAATTGTTTAAGAGGGCTAAGTCTCGGCTTGAGACTGCACCTCTTGGTTATATCTGATATGATTTTTATTTTAAGTTTAAAGTATATAATATCTAATTTATATTCCGTTGGTATTACTTTGAAATAAAAACTATTTTATAGTTACCTTGATAGTTAATCTCGCAAGTGTTTGTAACTATTTTAAATCATTTGATTAGTTTCAAAAGATAATGTAAACTTCTAATTAAATTTACTAAGACCTAATAAATATTTTGAGAACCTAATTAAACATTTACAGTTTTACAAATTCACTACTGTTTAACTTGTTTTATAAATTGGGGGAATTTAATTGAAATATTTTAACAGAAATTTTAATTATAACTCAATTCACCCCCCTCTTGAGTGTCCCTCCGACCAAAATTTTGTATCAAATGTTTGTTTTTGCTAAAAGATTTTTGAAATACATTATTTTCAACTATGATTTTATTTGTATCTTTAAAGATCGTAAATTTCTGTTAGTTCTAAATTTTATCTCTTTAAATATCTTTTCTAAAATCTAACTATGGAAAATATACTAGAGGGTGATGCTACAAACATGCCACCTTTCTTCAATGGTACCAACTATGAACAGTGGAAACTTAATATGAAAATACATTTAGAAAGTATGGGTTTTGATATTTGGACTGCTATAGAGTCTCAATATAAAATTCCAGAAACTAAAAGAACAACTTGGGATGAACTTACTATGACAGCTTACAATAATATTTTTAAATCTATGAATTCTTTGTATTGTGTATTTAGAGATAATGAATTTAACAGAATATCTTCTTGCAAAACTTCCTATAAAATATGGGATAATTTTGGTGTTTTTCATGATGGAATACATAATGTTAAGGAAATGAGATTAAACATATATAATATTAAATATGATAATTTCAAAATGAAGACTGATGAACCTATTTCTGATAAGTATCTCATGTTCAATGATATTTTTAACACTATGAGCTCCCTTGGAAAGGCTGTTCTAGCAAAGGAACAAATTATGAGAATATTGATATGTCTACAAGACCGATGGAGAGGAACTTTTGTTTCAATCAGAGAATCATGTTACATTGGTGCTATTCTTGTTAAAGAGATAATTGGTAAGATTATGATGTATGAGGAAGAACTCAATGTGAATAAGGAGGAAGATGATGAACCTAAAAAAAATTAGTTTCATTTAAGTCTACTACTTCAAAGAGCAAGGGAAATGAAAAATTTCACATACAAACTGAATGCTCAGCAAGTGAAAGTTCAGAATCTGACAGTGATGCAAAAATGGCTCAGATAGACATAAGGTTTAAGAAATTCTAAAGGAAGAAGAAATTTTTCATAAAATCAAACTAAAAAGGAAAATATGACAAAAAAGGTCATTGGAAAAAGGACCGGAAGAAAGCTGATAAGAGTGATGAGGTTGTTTTCGATGAATGAAAAAGGAAAGGACATATAAAATCTAACTTTCTGAAAATGAAGTTCAAGAAGAAACATGACTACAAGGATAGTAAGTACCATAAAGCTATGAAAGCCACTTGGAGTGCTTCAGAAGGTAGCAAAATTGAGTCTGAAGCTTCTGAATCTGAAACGAATCATGCCAACATGTGTTTCATGACCAATACATCTGAGGTACTTGTTTCCCCTATGCTAAATGAGTATTATTCTCGAACTGATTCTAAATATGAAAATATGACTAGTAAGGAACTATTGAAATACTGAAAATGCTTGAGGAATCATGTAATGAACTTAAGGAAAAATATATGTCATTAAAAAAACAGTATTCTCTCACCTCGAATGTCAAATCTTCTCTAGAAGTAGAAAAAGAAAATAATGATCAACTGTTAAAGGAAAATACTGAACTGAAAATGTCTAATGAGAAACTTATAAAAGACTTAGAAAAGTTCAAAAATGGAAAAAACACTCTAACTCAAATTCTAGGAAATAAAGTGGCACAAAAGTACTCTACTGGAATAGGTTACTAACCTAGAAAAAGATAGTTCACTAAAACTAGATTTATTCCTAAATCTAGATAGAATACTGCTAGTTCATGTTCTGGAAATTCATATGCTTCAACTAGTTATTCACATACTTATAGATCAAATAGAGTTTATCTTTAAAACAGAAAATTATTCTGTAAAATATATGAGACCCATAAGACAAATTTTGGGACCAAAATCATTGATTTCTAACCTCTCTGGACCCAAGAGAATTTGGGTACCAAAATCATTCTCTATTTAAAACTATTTTGTATGAATCCTGTTTGAAGAGTTTCCATAATAAGATATGGTACTTGGACATTGGATGTTCAAGGCATATTTCTGGAGATTATTAATGTTTCAAGAGCTTAATAATGGTTGATGGAAGCCATGTCACCTTTGGTGATAATTCTAAAGGAAAGATCATCGGCCTAGGCCATATTGGTAACACTAACTCAGTTTTAATTTCTAAAGTTTTATTTGTTGATGGACTTAAATATAATCTGTTATGTATTTCTCTGTTATGTTATTATGGCTTTAATGTTATGTTTGAAAATTATTTTTGTAATGTTTTTAATTCTAAGAATGTTTTAGTATTTTCTACTTTGAGAAATGAAAATTTTTATGTAGTTGATTTGAATTCTTGAGCTAAACAAAACATTACTTGTTTAAATGCTTTTCATAAAGAATCTTGGATTTGGAATATAAGATTAGGAAACTTTAATATATATTCACTTAGAAAACTGACTAGGAAGAACTTAGTGAGAGACTTACCCAAACATGAGTTTCCAAATGACAAATTTTGTAATCCCTGTCAAAATGGAATGCAACACAAAATCTCTTTCAAACCAATGAAATAAGTGTCAACTTATCAACCTCTCAAGTTGGTTCACATGGACTTGTTTGGACCTTCTAGAGTTTCTAGTATAAATGGGAAGTACTATTTATATGTCTTAGTAGATGACTTTTCTAGAAATACTTGGGTATACTTCTTCGCTCACAAATGTAAAGCTTGTTCTAACTTTATTAAATACTGCAAGTCTTTAGAAAACCATAGCAGACATATGATTAGGGCCCTGAGAAGTGATCATGGACATGAATTTGGAAATCATGAGTTTGACTCCTTTTGTTCAAAAAATTTCTATACTCACAATTTCTTTTCCCCTAGGACACCTCAGCATAATGGTGTAGTAGAAATAAGAAATAGATCCCTTCAAGAAATTGCTAGAACTATGCTCAATGTGTATGATCTTCCTATTTACTTTTGGGACGAAGCTGTAAATAAAACATGTTATATCATCAATAGATTCTTAGTAAGACTGTTCTAAAAAAACCCTTATGAATTATGGAACAATAGGAAACCTAAAGTTATCTACTTTAGAGTCTTTGGTTGCAAAGTCTTTATTCGTAATACCAAGGATAATCTAGACATGTTTGCTTCTAATAGTGATGAAGGAATCTTTTTAGGATATTCTATAACTAGAAAAGCCTATAGAGTTTTCAATAAGAGAACCAAGTGTGTGGAATAATTTGTTCACATAAAATTTGATGAAACTGAACCACATGAACCTAAGTCATATCTTGAAAATCTTGAAGAATATTTGTTTGTTCTAAACATTAATGACAAATTCATTGAACCTATGGTAAAGACAACTAGTTCTGGAAATATTTCAGAATCTGCTCTTAATTAACCCGAACCTATAGAAGAACCTGAAATTTCTGTTATTACCTTTACAATATTAACTAGGAATCTAAAGAATCATCTTTTAGATGCTGTTGTTGGAAACCTGGATAAAGGAACACAGACTGGAGCTTCTCTCAGAAATTAGGTTTAACATTAGGCCTTCTTGTCAGAGCTTGAACATAAAAACATTAATGAAGCTATTAATGATTAATGTTGGGTAATTTCTATGAAAGAATAACTCAATCAGTTTGAATGAAATAACGTTTGGAAACTTGTTGAAAGACCTAATGACACTTTCACCATAGGAACTAAATGGGTTTTTAGAAATAATGTAGATGAAGCTGGAAACATAGTTAGAAACAAGGTTTGGTTAGTTTCACAAGTCTATAGTCAAGAAGAAGGAATTGAATATGATGAGACTTTTTATCCAATAGCCAGACTTGAAGCCATTAGAATTCTACTTGCTTGTGCTGCACATATGAATTTTAAACTATATCAAATGGATGTCAAGAGTGCATTCTTAAATGGGTATATAGCTGAGGATTTTTTTGTTGAACAACCCCCTAGATTTATAAACCCTCATTTTCCATATCATATTTTCAAATTATCAAAAGTTAAATATGTTTTAAAGCAAGCTCCAAGACCTTGGTATGATAGATTAAGTACTTTTATAATTTCCAAAGGTTTTACTAAAGTAATAGATGATCCTTCTCTCTTAATAAAACGAATTTCAAAAGATTTTTTAGTAGTTCAAATTTATGTAGATGATATTATTTTTGGATCTTCAAAAAATTGAGTATGTACTAATTTTTCTAAAATGATGCAAAACAAATTTGAAATGAGTTTAATGGGTGAACTAAAATTATTTCTTGGATTTCAAATCTTACAAAATAATGATGGTATTATTTTAACTCAATGTAAATATACTAGATATCTTTTATAACGTTTTGGATTGGATACCACAAAAAGTAGTGACACTCCCATGAGTACCACCTGTATGTTGGATCTTGATGAAGATAGAAAATCTGTTGATCAAACCACTTATAGAAGAATGATTGGAAGTCAACATTAATTGACTTCTAGTTATCCTGATATTATGGTTAGTGTGTGTATGTGTGCTTGTTTTCAATAAAGCCCTAAATAATAGAATTTAAATGATGTAAAAAGAATTTTTCAAATATCTCAAGCATACACCCAATTTAGGACTCTTCTAACCTAAAGGATAATAATTTGAATTAGTTAGTTTTTCTGATGCTAATTTTTCTGGCTGTAAGTTGGATAGAAAAACCACCTCTGGAACATGTCACTTTTTAGGCAATTCACTAGTATCATGGTGTAGTAAGAAACAATATTCTGTTGCATTATCTACTACATAAGCTGAATACATAGCTTCTAGTATTTGTTGTGCAAAAATTTTGTGGATGAAACACACTTTACAAGACTATGGATATCTATTCAGACATGTACCAATAAATTGTGACAATACAAGTGCTATTATCATTTCAAATAATCTGGTTTCACATTCTAGGACAAAGCATATTGATGTAAGACATCATTTTTTGAGGGATCATTACCAAAAGGGTGATATCACTTTTGAATTCATTGGTACTGAATATAAACTTGTTGATATATTCACTAAAAAATTAAATTCTGAGAGATTAGACTACATCATACATGATCTTGGTATGATTAATCATAAATATATATCTTACCGGTCTTACTGTTTAATATTTTTCTATATTTTAATTTACGGTTTCATGCTTACTATTTCTCAGTTACTATTTCTTGCTTATGGTCTCACAGTTAACACCTTGTGTTCACGGTCTGTCACTTAACTGTATCACCGTGACAGAACAGTACACTCACTGTCTCATAGTGACTACAGAGAAAAGTCACTATCTCACCGTGACGACCTCCAACTATCTCACCGTGACAACTGCTTTTCCCCGCACCATAACGCATACTCACGTTATCACCGTGCAGATTATTTATGAATTTATTTTAATCCGTATTGTAGTAATTTTTATTTCACCACTATTTATTTTCCCATGTTTTTGTTTTTATGACGTTTGACATTCCCAAATGATAAAACAAAAGGGTTTTTACTCGATTACTCACACACTCTCTCTCCTGCTCACTCTCTCGAACCCTCTTTACCTTTTAAACCTTATCTCCTTCTCTCTCGCCCAAAACATCAGTGAATTCCATGGATGAAGCATCCATATTCAACCTCATCTGAGAAGCACCACTCTATGAAACAGAAGAGGACATTGAGGCTCACACCCGAAGGACCCCTGAATCCTAACTTAATAAGCCTCACTATTGCTCCTGATAAGGAAATCTGGCCTGAGTGGATTTTGTCCAGCAATTTGTTAGTCCTGAAAGTATTAAGAGAACATGGATGGATTGATTGGTTCTCTAGAAAAGATAGACCTATTTACCCGAGGTTGTTTGCACAATTCTATCAGTATGTAAAGTTTTCCTTTAATACTGGAGAAATCTATATGCTAACAAGCTGGATCAATGGACATAAATTCTCATTCTCTTCGAGACTATGGGATGCATACCTGAGGATTCCTCATGAAGGGATTTTGGATGATTACCAAAGATACCCTCCTCATTCAACTGAAATATTTGACCTAGAGAATGCCTTGGAAATTCTAACTTGAAATGGGACCAAGAGAGGGGCCATAGCAGCTGAATTTGATGGGGAGACTAGGATATTGTTTATGTTTGTTCAGAATTTGATTAGCCCGAGGAAGGGGGACATTCTTGTTTTGAAATATCAGGATGTATTCATGATTCATCTGATGAGGAATGGCTATAAGATAAATTTGTTCAAATATATCATTCACCACATGTGTGTATTGATTAAGGTCACTTCCAAATCCACTTCCCTATTTTATTCAAGGATGATTTCAGCTATGTTAGTTTCCAAGGGAGTAGTTGGACCAAATTAAGAAAAGCTTGTGGATTTTGAGTACTATTTATCCAAGCCTACCATAAGAAGGATGAAGATAAACTGGAACCCCTGGAAGAAGCAGTGGGTTGAAAATAATGAAAGGGTTTATGAAAAGTTCAAACCTGGGGATTATCCTACAAGGCCTAAAAACATTACTGATCCTGGCTTGGAACCAAATGATATGGTTGAGTATCCAGATGAAGAAGAAGAAGAATAAGAATCTACTAGAGTACCTCATATGGAAGAGGCTGAAATACCCCATGAGGAAGTATCTCCTGTTGAGAAATAAAGGACTGTTGTTCCTACTGAATTTTAAAGAGAAGAGGTTGTTGTTGAAAAGGAATGGACTATTGGTCATTCTTTTGTGCTTGAAGAAGAAGTATCTCCTACCCATGTTAATCAAGAAAATCAATCTGAGGCTGCAAGAGATTTGATTATCCCCGAGCCTGTGACAGAAAACCTCCCTACTGAAAATGAATAAAGTCATGAAGCTCTACCTAGGAACAATCCGTTCCTAATTACATACCCTCTGCTAAAGATAGGACGGAAAATTCCTTTCAGTTGCCAAGGTAGGAAATGGATGAGGAGATTAGAGATGATCCTGTGAATCTTAACCCAGTTCCTAAGCCTCGAGAATCTGAAATGGAAGCACATTTTGATGGGGAGGAACCTCAAAATCATGATATTGATGAAGTTGAGCCTGGTAATGCATCTCCACCAACGGAGTCATACTATGTGTATACTCGATATAAATTCCATAGATTCTATGATGTGATTGAATCACAATAGGTGACTGAAAATGGGATTGGTCTTTCTTTCTCTATTTCAACTGAATTCATTCACACACCCTGAACCTCAACCTCAAACTCAACCTGAATCAGAATCTGAAACAAAAAATGAATGAGAATCGTAACCAGACCCAAAACCTACCCATGGACCACATTCTTCACCTGAATCCTTACCTGATCAGAAATATTTTGTCAGTAAAGAATATTTGATGGTTTTTGGAGAGACAATCTTAGATGGAGTTAAGAATATTATGTCCTCTCAACCTCATCCTATGACTCAATTAAGTCAGGAAGATGCCTTGATTCTTTTGGGAAATATTATTCTACATATTCAACCGAAAATGATCAATGAAATTCAAGATGTAAGGGTTGAAAAAAAATTGCTTAGTGCTAATGTTGAAACTTTGAATGGTTTATTTAAGAACCTCCATCAAAAACTATCTTCTAGATCAGAGCCTTCTCCTGCTCCTACACCTGTTGCTACTTCTCCTGAACCTTATGTTTCCAACATTTCATGAGACATTGTGTCCCAAATGCATCACTATATATTATCTTTTGTTGAAAAGATTTGATAAAGACACACAAAGATGTTGAAACTCATGAGAGAGCTTGTAGAGAATCTGAATAAGCTTATAGATGAATACACTGGATGTATTCAACAGTTTTTGAAACAACTCAAATCATTAATTATAGATGTCAAGGCTACTCCTCCCTCTGGCCAGACTTCCACACCTTCATTGGATGATTCTCTACTCATATCTATAATCATGGAAGAAATTCAGAATGCTTTTAGTGGCTTGGACCTGTCTCCTTTGTTGGAAGTAGTTAAGAACAGTGATAGAGGACTTGATCTTGTTCAGATTCATTCGAAGATTGCCAATAATGCTCAACAATAGATCACCAAGAAGATAGATTTGTATCTCAATCAGATTTACTCCAAATTTGATATGAATAATCACTTTAAGTATCTTGTGGAGAATCTGAAAATCCCTCCAGTGACTCAGGCTTTAAAAATCATGTTCATAAGCTCACTGAGTTCACCAGATTATTGGATATATTCATGGAGAATAAAGACAATTTTGAAGAGGCTATGCAATATTGTGGAGAAATCATTACTGATTTCATAAATCTTCTAAATCCATATCTTCATGTGCAGAGTACAGCTATAATTTCACCAGCTGATGCCCCTCTTCGACTAGGTCTAACTACCCTAGCCACAACTTCCATGTCAGTCAGACAAGCCCTTTCTCAGTTCAAACCAATCATTCTTGACCAACCACAGACTAGATCTTCTACAGATCCTTCTTTTCCTCCATCTATTTTTGAAGGTCTCCCTTTACTATATTTTTCTACCTCCTTTGTGCCTTCCCCCACATTAGAAACAGCTCCTACTACTGATAAAGGCAAGGAAAAGGCTGATCCCTAAAGAATTCCATTGGATAATTTCTTTTTTGATGGGGATGTCTTTTTTTTATTACTACTATAAGATGTATTCTGAACGTTTTCAATGAAATCGTAATTGTTTCACTCTCTTATTTTCACTTTTTGATAATCCCAAAAGGGGGTGAATAAACATGAGACAAACGGGGAAGATAAAGTTATATTTTATTCAATATATTTGTTATTCTATTTTCTATTTTCTCTAAAGTTCAATTCTATTATTTTTACATTATCTGTACATGATTTTTGATCATCAAAAAGGGGGAGATTATTGGACTCCTCATGTATTAATCATGTTTTAATGATCACAAATCTAGTTACTATTAACAAATCTTCTTATTACTTACAAATACCTTTACTAGTTACAATTCTTGTTACTAATCACAAATCTCACTTATCTTATCAATCCTCTGTATTTATGTTTCAAGTTATCTCTTTTACTTTATACTGGTAAAGTTCCAATCATCATAGGTATATTACTGTCTATGTCTGAATATAGATATTTAACTAAGTATAAAGACACCGTGATGCTTGACAGAGTAAGACAGACTGTGTGCAAGACAGAGTCACAGTGAAGCAGACACCGTGAAGTCTAAGTCTCAGACACCGTGACCAATGAGACACCGTGACACCATAAGTCAGAAACTATGATTGCCTAAGTTCTAAGACACAGTCATCAAGGCACCGTGAATCCAGACACTATGAGAAAGGCACCGGAAGCCAGAAACCGTGAGTCAGACACCATGACTCAGACACAGTGAAGGACACACAATGACACAGAGACACCGTGAAGGTCACACCATGATGGTCATACCGTGAAGGACACACCGTGAGCCACATACAATGAAGGTCATACCAAGAAGGGAACACCGTGAGCCACATACCATGGAGGTCAGACCGTGAAGGACACACCGTGAAAGAGACAACATTTTCACAACTACGGTGACACCGTTTCTTAACCTTTTTGTCAATATTATTTAAATATTTCTAACGGTTATTTTTGATGTTTTTAATGCAATTAATGATATTTAATGATAGTTGTCGGCATGTTAGGAAATCGTAACTCATACCTATGAAAATGTAAACATTCCTATTTCTAGATCATGAGGAATATAAGGAGGATTGATCTATAATAGAGTAAATATACACAAAAATACATATACTAGAACATACACGAAGCTACAGACAATACACGCGATCTCTGTACTGAACAGAAAAAAAATCCTGAGCGTGAAGAAGATATTACAATATCTTTCAAGAACTCACCTGCTTGCAATCCGACACTATTGGAGGAACTGAAATCAAGAGAACATTCTCACTCATGGAGAACACAAGCTGAACCATGTCACTCTGTTTTTCCACAAAAAACCCAGAGAAGGACTTAGAATCATTTTTGATAAATCCAAGGAGTCCATAGAAGCACTGAAAATCACTTGAGCTTTCTAAACATTCATATACTCTCTCTAAGTGATTCATTATTTACTTCTTCAAGAAGTGTGTGTACTCTGTATATCCTACACACACACTAACTCTTGTACTGAACTGGAGGATATCACAATCCTCACAATCCTCACACCAAAACTCCTTACTCTTGTTTACCCATGAAAACTGTGGAATATGTCCTTGTGTGGCCTGGTCCTTATTTTTGTTTCCCATGAAGAACTGTGGTAGAGGTCCCTGTGTGGCCCGGACAGTCTTGTACTATTGTAAACCCTGATCCAGGTTGTGGATCACTTTTATATAAATTGTTTAAGAGGACTAAGTCTTGGCTTGAGACTTAACCTCTTGGTTATATATGATGTGCTTTTTAGTTTATGTTTAATGTATACAATATCTAATTTATATTCCTCTGATATTACTTTGAAATAAAAACTATTTTAATGTTACTTTGATAGTTATTCTCACTAGTGATTGTAATTATTGTAAATCATTAGATTAGTTTCAAAAGCTAATTTAATCTTCTGATTAAATTAACTGAGACCTAATCAATCTTTTGAGAACCTAATTGAACCTTTACAGTTTTACAAATTCACTATAGTTTAACTTATTTTATAAATTGGGGGATTTTAATTGAAATATTTTAATATAAATATTAATTGGAACTCAATTCACCCCCCCCCCTCTTGAGTGTCTACTCCGACCAACACTTATTGACTTACATATTTCCTTCATATATTATTTTTCAATTTTCCCCAATACCATTGGTTGTGGTAAAACCATTAACTCTCAAGAACTAACTTTATGAATGTGATGACAATATAGCATTTTTCTCCCTTCTATCATTTTCAGGATTCTTCTAATCAACATTTGTTAGTGGAAATTTTTCATCAATGAGTGGAAACCCAACTATTTTAGCTTCAAGCACATCATAACTGGAAGACATAGGAAAATTCCACATTCAATCATTCTATATATGAAAATTCATTCCATCGAAGACCAGAATTCCGTTACAATTTACATAGTTCAATTTCTCCATCCAATAAATTTTAAAGGAAACCTTTTCTCTCATGAAACCTGTAAATGCCTAGTTACTGTATTGTATCTATGATAGGAGGAGGGGTGAATCAGTGATACTATTTTTCTTTTTTTTTTCCCTTTCAATTGAAACAACATTCGACCCTGGTTAGTGATTGAATTCCATACTGAAATAAAAAAAATGCACATGCATAGGAACACAGGTATTTACAAGGTTCACTATTTAATATGAATATTTATGTCCATGATATGGTTTTGAGGAAATCCAATACCGTAAAATCAAGAAGAAAATAATCCTTGGATTATGAGTAGGAAATGCCGTTGCACTCTGGTCACACTTTTAAGAAAATCGAAATATGTGTGTGACAAATATTATCACAAATAGGGTAATACAATTTTTATTTAACAACTCATATTACCTACGCTTCATTTAAATTTAACAAATGTATTCAATTAAAACACAATTATTCAATTCCTTGACTATAAGAAAGGTAATAACCTAATGGACTTTATTGCAAAATGCTCAGTCCAATTTTTCTAGGTCCGATTTTTCTAGTATGATTCCTCCAAGTCTGATTCTCCTAGATAAAATTATCTTTGTCCAATTCAATGATAGAATACAATAGAAATTAATTAGCACCATTTCAATCTAGAATACAATTCTTCCATAGTCTAGAAATTCCTAGTATTGTAAAACCTCGTATGAAAACCACATTCGGATTAATTCATACCAATATTATAATCAGCTGAATACAATTTATAAGATGAATAAGATGATCCTTAAAGTATAAAGAATCATGAGTACAATGATCAAAAAAATATATTAAATGTAATCTTTTATTATTCCCCGTTCAAATTTATTCAATACAAAACAAAAAAGTATAACAGTATCTCACTGAAAACATAGATCTTCTCTCTCTACTGTGATGAATAGTTCACTATCATTAATAAAGTATAATGTATGGTTCTAATTTTATAGGTGACCCAGAATAGGTGTGGTAGGGAATCCCAAAAACAATCATGCTCACTTAAATTAACCCAAATTTGAATTTCTCTTGAAATGTTGGATAAATTATGGCTTCATAAATGCTTCACGATTCTTCTAGAATCTCTTACAATCTTCACCTCTTCCTCTACAGACTCCCATTTGAATTGTAAGTCTAATTTCAATTGATAAGTAATACATCAGCCTGATCATATGAGTCTTATTTTCTCAATCTAATTATTATCTAAAATTCATAGAATCGATGTGAATCAATATCTTGTGTTTGAAATTTAATCTCCCCCTAAAAAAATCATTAATCAATCTATTTTATTTGAATAACTCATCCAAAAAAGGTAATTAGACCATTTTGAAATGGTTGACTACATTTTTGATCACCTTATTCACTTCATCTCTTGACCCAGTTCAAATAAAGAGAATATTTCTCTCCTCTTTTATTGACCCAATTTAAAAATACATTTGAGAGTGAATCTGTGTTCTCATGTCTTTTCCTTCAGCAATTCAAACAACCATTCTTCTCACCATGATAACTATATATAATGTGATATTTCTGAGTATGATTGGCATGAGTATGAAATTTTTTTATATCATCTAATAGAATACAGGATTCTTAATTACATCAGTATCGCCCCTTTCAATCCATACCACATATTCAATCAATATAAATTTTTTTATCAAAACCACCTTTTCTATCAATACCACATTTTCAATCAATACCACTTTTTCAATACAAGCCACGTTTTTGATTAATATGGGTATGATTATCCTGATGTTAATTTTTATGTAAGAGGTTTATGGGAAAAACAGTTGTTGTAGATCAACATTAGTATTTCAATTGGCCGGAACTTTTAATTTCATTCTCCCAGATAAGATTATTTAGAAAAATGATAATTGACATCACTTCTTTCTCTCTGCCACTGGGATACAATCTTTCCCAAATTGGCATCATCTCTTTCACTCCCCCATTCTTCCAAAAATATTGAATCACAAGTTATCACTTCCACTGATGATCTATATGAAAAACAAATTAGAAAAAAATTGTCACAATTAAAACATCATAGCCACACCGACACTGATTCTCTAGCCAAAAAAACAATTCTTACAAAACTCTTTATCCTCATTAAAATCGACTATTTCAACGAGTACGATTCATTAACAAAAATGTGTTTGATTTTTTTCAATCCCATATTGTGTCTAATTTTTATCAATCCCTATGTGAGTTTTATTTTTATCAATCCCACTGTGATTCCAATTTTTATAAACCCCACACTTTTTTCTAAAGACAAAGTGAAGCGATTTCCTTACTTAAAAAACATACCTTGACAATAAAAGACAACAAAAAACACTAATATCATCAACTGGGACCTAACAGATTAGAGAAACAAATTGTGTTGATGGCCCCATTCAAGGTATCATTTGGAAATCCAATACTCATTTAAGTATCCCATTTGGTTCTCAATGTCTATATACAGCCCATAGTGATATCTCTTCCAAGCATGAAGGTCCAATCAGGTAAAAAAAATTCCAAGACTACCCAAATATGGAGATGTACCCAACAAATTTAGGCTAGATATTCCAAGTACCACAAATAAATCTAGGGAATTCATATAATAAGTAAGGGATATAATAAGTAGAAGTTCCTCAATATCACCCCTTGGACTACTTATCATAGGTTATAGGTGAGGAAATATAGAATGACTTCACTACCATTAAAAAATAAATGGGGATATAATATTTTTAGTATGATATAATTATGGAATCCCATATTGAGGAAAAGGAAAATTTCATGTTAATGTGGATGAAAATATTGAAGGAAAATATAATGGTTTGTTCTGGTTCACAAAAACATCCTAATAAGAAATTACAAAATCTATAAAAGATAATTTTATACACAAACATTGAAAAAATCTATGGGAAAATATCTAGTCTATCAAATAAAAATATCTATCTTATCAAAATATTTATAACAAAATGATGGTGATGAGTGAGATCTGCAACCTTTTTAATTTCACTTCCATCATAGTGGCTCCCATCCCTAAAGATAAAATTTTGTGAAATTTTATCCAAAATAGATGCCAAATTAGCATGAATATGATCAAAAATTTAATCAAAAATTCCCAACCCTTCAGGAAAATCAATGGTTGGGATGAATATTTACCTCCAAACATGACCCTCTTAGACCATAAATACTGTCAAATTAATAATCATGTTACACCATTTATTCTGGTAAACATCAATTAGAGAATTCAGTGAAAGCCAATAGAGGCAATCTCATGTTCATCATCTTTCGAGGTGGGAAGATAAATCCTCACAAAGAATATAAACTAACATTTTCTACTATGTAGGAGTTCATTTAGGAGTATTTCAAATTTTCCCCTAACAAGAATTTATATTTTCAAAATCCCATTATTTACCGGAGGAACATGAGGATATGATTCTGACTATATTATTTTCCTGGTTAAATTCTATCGATTTAAATATTTTAGATAATATGGAGTATTATTATAATGCATAAGTAAGTAATGGGGAAAATCCATTAAAAACATGATGTGCACCGATGTCTTCAAAGAAGGTCTGCATACCCATCAGCAAAGGAAGAACCAAAATCTTGGAGTTCCTCCAATTAATTACTAGTCTCCTGATCAATGAGAATCAACCAATGATATGTGTAAAGGTTTGATTATACCCAAATCCATACCTAAGGAGGTTATAAATATCAATACTGATGATAAGTTGGGGAAATATGATCCTGATTTGGAGAAATTATATATATTTGACACCAAATTACTCCAAAAAAATATATCTATTGAGTATAATTCTCTAGATGAGTCTAATATTTATCATCTAGGGAATCCCATTGATCATGATATAGATTATGATTCATTAAGTGAATAGTATAATAATCATATTTATTCTTGGTATAAGAAACCATTTTACCATACATTGGAAGCTATTAATTTTTAGGAATTTTCACCACTAAGGAAATAATCTCAACCATTTTAAGCAAGATACCCAAGGAAATCTAAAGATAGATATTAATATTCAACCAATTAAATATGACCTTGTATAGATCTATTAATATATATTACTTGAATATATTACTATTAGGTATTACTACTCCAACATAGACTCTTTCAAACCCATTTATAGATAGATGGAATCCATGGAGGGATGAAATGAACTATTACAGTTATAGAGAAGGTCGTACCTCGAGTTGGTGGATGTGAATCCTCCATAGAAAACATTATAATTTATAACTTCTATACATGAAATAATATATGACACACAAAAAAATAGTTGAAACACATTGAATCTCAATTTATCCCCATGACAGTAATAGTCCAATAATAAAAAGTGGAAACACATTGAAGCTTTGTGAAGACTATAGAGGGACTAATGTTCATCTGGTATAACAACATACATGTTGTGTATATTGAAGGATGGAAACACATAAATCAATAAATTATTTACTTATTTTTCTTGATGATGATAAAGAAGATGAAATTTTTTCTGTTGAATATAATGAATAATTTAAAATATTTTATCATCACTCAATGGGAGGGACTAAATTACACCCTAAACATGAATCTTAAACCTGAGTAGTTGTAAGAAATGTATTTACGAATCCTATGTGAAGGGTTTCTGATACCATTAATTAAAGTCAAATACCCCTATATATTACAGGAGTTTCAAATCATGGAAAAGCATCAATAGGGCTATATTCAAAAATACTTGTCAAAATCTCAACCAACACTGTTAGTGGAGGGGAAGAATCATAACATATCATAGGATGAAACCATCATGCTAAAAAATACACCAATTTCATCGTGTAAACAACTGGTATTTTAAATTAATAACACTATTTTTTATAGTGTTTACGACATGTAACACCAAGCCTAAATGAACTCTGAGATACAATTTATAGCTGTTAGGACCTAGCCGTTGAATTGGTTGGTATGAATACAATTAACAAAATTATGAATTATGTATAAATAGATCCTAATATATAAAATTTTATTGATTAATTTTTACTAAATAGTCAGTCAAATTTTTAGTAAATTCATTTTATGCTTCAAAATAATTATTCTTTAAAAATGTTGTTATACTGCTATTTATGATTGTAATTATAACTATTTTTTCCAATTTATGAAATTGGGTTTTTATATAATGAATATCAATTTGTAAAAAATCATTTATAAATTATATTAGGGTAATTTTTTTTAAATTTTTTGGAGATGTTTTATTTTTCCGGAAAGAGTGAAAAATATCCATTTTTTCAAGAACAATTATGTATTTTCATTAAATTAATTAATTTTAAAGACCTATTATTCATGGAATATAAATTAAATTTAAAAATATTATTATTAAATTTTTTAAAATTAATTAATTACAATTTAATCAACATTATAATAAATATTTATGTATTCTTATTTTCACGCTCAAAAAAAATATTTTGAAAACTATTTTTGAAAACAAATCCTTCACTCAGGTGTACGATGGACTATAACCTCGCAAACCATTGTAACATGTTTTACATCCCTAGATCACTTGGAAATTAATAATTATTAACATAATGAGAATATATAATACATTTCACCTGATATTAATTATATAATATTATTATAAACTCTAATTCATTATGCTTTCACACATTATGGGAATGATATAATCACTTGTGCATACATATGGACTACCCTATCCATTAAAAGATGTGAATAATTTTCCTTTTTCATCATTAAATAATTTTTTTAAAAATAAAACATATATTTAAATAATATTTTTATAACAATAATATCATTCTAGAAATGATGACATTATATCATATTTATAAGAACCAGAACATTCATAACACACCATGCATGAGAAACCAAGAAAATTAACATCAACAACAATAATAACAATAAAAAATAATTTTAAAGATAGGTAGATAGATATTATAAGTGTATCATATAAGATATTATAAACACTTATATATTCCTGGTATAAATTAATAAGATTCTTGAAAATATTATACATGATTTAAAATTAGGTTCCACCAAAAGGAAGTATGAGGTGATAGATTTTTCTCAATTTACATTCATTAAGGAATATTTCAATGTTTGCACCGAATTTACTTTATATTGTATGTATTCTCCCACGATTATATGATTTTTCATGAATCATTGTTACATCAATATATTTTATGTTTTAATTTGATTTATTTCATCAAAGGGTATTTGACTTAAAATTACCAAGTGGTAATGAATTTTATAAGTTAATTTCATTTGATTGGGTTTATTACTTAACCATTGTCTTTGATATTATAATATTATGTGTTTAATGAATTTCTATTATCTTATGTTGTATATAATTTGGTTTATGTGAATTTACATTTTATACACATAATCATTTCAATGATAAATTCTCAGTTTGGCGTTATGATCATTCTAAGGATTTCTCATCTCAAATTTTATTTGTTTAGATATATGTTAGGTTATAAACTTGTCTTATTTTATAAGGTGTATCTAATACCCATAGGAATTTATATTTCATTAATCTATTTATTTTAATTTTATTTAATTTTATATTTTATGTTATTCCCTTTATTGGGATTACAATTCAAAATTTACTAAAATGGTAAGTGATTTATGTTTTAGTATGATTATAATATGATTTTTTAATAGTTGAATTTATAAAAAAGTAAATCATTTTATCATTGTCTAGTAAAACCATTTAATTTTTTATCCTATGGTTATTCTGGATTATTTGAAGTAATACATTCATTTTCATTCCATTAATAATAAAACTGATTGGGAATTTTTTTTCACAAAATAGGACCTCGTTTATCTGTTTGGTAAAATATTAATTTTCTACCAAATCCATGTTTTTTATAGATGATTTCAACTAAATAATTTTATTGCGATTGTTTAAAGTCATATTTACCCATAATTTTATTTTTACAAACTGTTTTAAAATGTATCATCCTATTATTTTAAAAAAAAATTACTTTTAACTTTTTAAAAAAATTCCAAAAAAATGGTTGTTTTTAATGAACTTATAATGAATGGAACATAGCTTCCATCATGACCAATCCTTTATTTGAAACATCCTTTACATTTATATATGGTTCTATTCAATGAAAATAATTATTAATATCATGAAAATTTTAAATATTTATAAATATTCTTCAAAGTGAAAAGGGTGTTATCCTAAAAAATGCTTTCAATGATTGTTTCATATATTTATATTCATAAAAAAACCCTTCTGTGTACATATAATCCACTTGGGATATTTTTTAATGATACCATCCTTATCATTTTATTTAGAAGGATTATGATAATTTTTACTAAGAAAAGTATGTACATTTACTTTATTGATTTCTTTAGTAATCATAATCATTCCACTGAAATATTCACTTTCTTGTGCTCATTTACAATAAATTACCCATAAATTTCCATGTTATTTTACATTAAAATTAATATTTCATTTAATGTATTACATTTTTACATATTTTTTGTTACATTTAAATTTATTTGATTGATTGAGGAAATATTTATATTTATTATTCTTTATTAAAAACCTAAATTTTCTAATATGGCATATTGATTATGAAGTAAATCAATCCTTCGATATATGAGGATTTCATTAGACATGCCATGATGGGTAGGCCCCAAAATTATATATCCCATCGATGCATCGATAGTCTCATGAGGTGACTCAGTAATCTATAATTAAGTTATATTTTACCCATTATTTTAAATTTTCTTTTGAAAGAATTTCATGGTATACATATCATGATGTATGAGATCTTGATTTACAATATTATGATTTTACATCATTTAGAAATCATTTATTATTATGCATGAAATTATTGATTTTATATTATCCATCAATGCATTTTTCTCTAAATTTATTGATTAAATGGAAAGTGTGTTCATATTTTTATCTTTACAACTTTTTTATGTCTTGTATAATCATGATTGTAATGTAATCGATTAAATGAATTTTGCATTTATATTTTTACCGTGTGATTTTGAATATGAATTTTATATTTTTATTTATTTATTCATGATGCTTCCACTTGACGTAACTATTAATCAGTGTCTAAGCTCACCCTTATTTTGTTTCCATTTCTAAGGGTAAGAAGAATGAATATTTGAATGAGATAAAAGATGTAGAATTTATTATATCACAATTATTATATTTCATGTTTTCAAATTTAATATCAGATTCCTATATGAATCTATTTTACCAATAATATTAAACTATTTATTCCCTTTAGATGTGATCATTTGTATCTAGCACCAATTTATAAAAGTAACCACTAGCTCTATACTAATGTGGTATGGGTCCATACATATCTTCATCTCCCAATAACACTCCATATCATACAGCGCCTCCAAGGAATAATAACACCAATGAAATCACCCTATATTGGTGTGGGAGGAGGAATATAGTCAAACAATGTTTGAATATTAGACAAGTATTGTTTATCCCATCTAATGATAAAATTCTATATGATACTTAATTATTTAATTAGAAATAACATATTCAAAATAACAAAGACTAGTATACCTAATGATCATAGTCACAATATCTGAAAAAATATTTATCATACCATCAGATATTGGGAAAAACATATAATATTGATTTATATTCAATGAAATCATTTAAAAGATTGTGTATTATATGAATTTAATTTTGGGGAACCCGAGAATAGGTGACATGTCCCACTACTAGTCCACTAGTGGTGAATAAATAGAGACAGTAAGTCCCAAATTTTTTCCAATACAAAATCAAAGACTCAATGAACAAGAAATGAGTTAGTAGTTCACTCACCATTCGTATAGAATTATTAAACAAATCAATTATGGAACTAGTTTTCATATGAATCCAATACAGTTTCATTTTCATCACAGTTCTCTAGTAGTTATCATAATGAATGAAAAAAAACATGTAACTTGAACAAAAACCCTATTGGCTACCAAGATGGTCCAAATATATTATGATTTATTCCCGCAACACTGGGATATTAGAACCCCATACGAAAAGAAACAATTATAATTTGACAGTTGAAATTTTGTATCAATTATTGTCATAAAATTTATAGACCCTTCCCTAATGAGTATGAATTAGTTGAACTCCAATTATCTGATTATAATCGAGTAAGAGATCTTAGAGGCCATTGAGACTAGGGGGGATAAAACCATAGTGTATTCTAATATTCCAGAATAACTTCTAATCAAGAATAACTTTTTGTTTTGTAGTGTGAAATGGTTTCATAGTTGAAATTGGAAACTCTATTAGTATAGAATATTGAAATAATACTATGAAATCCAGATGAAAAATTTTCAATAGCACCATGGCTGTAACAGCCCGAGATTTTATGAAAAATGTTCCTTTTAATTTTATTTCTGTCTGGTGTTGTGCGCTACACCAAAAGGAGCTTGCACAACACACATCCTTGACTTGCCTTGCATTACACGCAATCGCGACATTCCTCGATAGCGTGTGTT
Source organism: Viscum album (assembly GCA_963277665.1). Lineage (NCBI taxonomy): Eukaryota > Viridiplantae > Streptophyta > Magnoliopsida > Santalales > Viscaceae > Viscum > Viscum album. The sequence continues at coordinate 923,240,637 of OY728159.1, forward strand.
GTACGCAACGCCAAGTTTCGCTAAACAACGATATGCTATTAAGATATTATTAAAACTAGCTGTGGTGAATAGTAATAACCACTTTTTGAAATTTTGTAAATTTTATTTTTCAAAATGGACTTCATTTATGGATTTGGAGTATCGAATTTAGCCTAAGGTGAAATTTTGGTACTTTTCGGATAACTTTCATATTCTGATGAATAGTGAAAATTACTAAATTATAATTAAAAACAACTTTTTTAATCGAAATAATTAATAGTGATAAATTATTAATTTGAGTGGTTTTAAAGTATATTTAGAATATAGTTTTACAATTTAGTACAATGTTGGTCATTGGTTGTAATTTCAGATTTAAACCAGACATAAACAAATGTCAATCTTTTGATAGATATTGTTTCTTAAAAACACGCTATTTGTTTTAACAGCGGGATTTAATTATAAAATTAATTAATGCAACTTTTATGTTATGAATTTGGTAAAATAGACTTCATTTTTGAATTCGGAATATGAAATATAGCTTGGGATGAAATTTTGGCATTGTTCTGAAAAACATCAATTTTTGATGAATAGTGAAACTACTAAGTGGTAGGTTAAAAACTGAATTTTGCATAAAACTTAATTTTACCGCTTTTGTGAATGGAATTTCGAAAATCCGAGAGACACGGTTAATATCAAGGACTAAAATTTGGTTCAATGAGATGAAAATAATTTTTTGGTGAATAGTAACTTTTTACTTTTTTTACCACGGTTAATAGTAAATAGGGTAACTAAGGGTAAATATGATATTAATATTACCCTAACACATGTCCTAATTCTATTGGACAAGTGTAATTAGACCAAAAACAAGCTTAGGAATAAAATATGACCATTTAGGCCCACTTGGATTAGATTAGGACATTTATTATTAATTTATTTAAAGAAGGGTTAAAATAGTTAAAATCAAAGTTTAATAAGTAAATCATTTTTAATATGGGGTTATACATAAGATAAATTCGACTATAAATATTCATTAGAAAGATAAAAAGATTTCCTACATGATGGTATTTTATTTGTAATTTTTAGACATCAAATAATATAATTTAGTTATGACACAAAGATGATGCAGTAATTATCTTATTAATGAAATATTGACATAATTGATAATATAAATACCAAAATAAATGTAATTTAAGACTTTTTATGAATTCCACTAATTTTATAGGTTACTATGATATATTAGTGTTGCTTTAATCAACTTGGTTCGAACATATAATTCTGTTATGACTTTCACAAAAATCATATATCAAATAGTGTCAAAATTGACACAAAATAGTTTTTAAATCAAATATTATATTATTAATTGTTATTTTATTCCTAAAAATCTAAGGCTCGGCCAAATGACTTAGCTAAGGATATATGTATTAATAATATACAATTTGGGGTTCTTTTGGCATGTTATAGTATGTTTATTAACAATATAGTGAAAGAAAACAAAAAGACACGGTAAAAGTTAAATTATTTAACTTAGAGTTAAATCTAATTGATAAGGTTAAAATAATACCCTAAACTTGTATAAATCTTATTGGTTGATAGTATTTCGACCCATCCCCACTTTAGCTTCTAAATAAGACCCTTTGGAACCATTATAAACCGATTTTGACTTTAATATAAAATAATATTTTGAGATATTCCTAAGGTGCCCCTCTCCTCCCTTATAAAAGGGCACCTCCTCCCCCTACTCCTCACACCAATTTGAGCACTCAAGCTCGGCCAACCCCTGACAAAATCTCTTCTCCACTTCCCTAAAAACATCCCAGAGGTTCTGGTCTTCCTCAAAGACCAATTTTAGTGCCCTAAGAGGAGGTCTGAAAGAGGCACTTCAAAGAAGAGGTAATTACCGTTACCAATTCTTTCATCTTTATTTCTTCTTCCACTTCTTCTTCTTAGGTTGTTTCATTATGAAGTAATAACATAAGTATCACTCATATACTGATATGTTATTATAAGTATGAAACAACCCTATTTCACCATCTATCCATCCTACGGAAAAAGAAATCACCGCGCGTGCGTACGTACGGAATACCGTCTCCACGCCGTGGTGTAATCTATTTTCCACCACCACCTTACATGGATGGGTATAGTGGTGTAAAGAATAACTATAAATAGTTATTACAACATCATATTTATTCTGATATATTGTATAATCCACTCCAATTCAATTCAATATTTATAGAAATGATATCATCGCTCGTGTGTACGTACGGAATACCGTCTCCACGACGCGATGAGATTCATTCTCCATGTTAACCATTTAAGAATGATTATAATGTATATATAAGAAATAATAATGAAATATATGACATTATAAAGCTACTGGATTTATGTATATATATACATATGTATGTCATCTACTTACTTCCATTTCAAGACAATAAGGAAAGGAAAACCGCGTTCATGCGTACGTACGGACTACCGTCTCCATGAACGGTGTTTTTCATTTTATTTATCTACCTATTATATATATATATATACTGAATATATATGATATATAAATCATATTTTATATTCTGGAAGTAAGTAAATCATGATATAAGTAATAATGATGTCAAGAACAACAAGTCAAAACACCTACGATAAATGAAACGATTTTACCCAAAACGCTTCTTTAACATGGAATTTACAAAAGAACGGGTAATATAATGTCATAAGTGAACCATATATGATATCATAACAATGAATATGATTCTGTAATAAGTCAATAACATGATTTAAATCAGTATACAGGAGGTTCGGACACTTACAAAGCAAGTCAGACCTAAGGTAAGGGAAATATCACAATCTCATTTTTATCCGAGATTGTTTATTCGTAAGTATTTACTGGGGTGTATTTTATCATCCACATCCATGTTTCATCAATATGTAATATTATTTCCATCCACCTACAACTGTTTAAATCCATTTTTACCCTTCGGTGAGTTTTTAGTAAAGAATATGAAAGGAATCTTTTGTCGCTTTTTCGTACGAGGTACTTTTTGACTTTTCCGACAAAAGTACGAAGAATGTTTTTTTTAAATTATACGGCACGAACGGATTTCTACTGTTTTATAAAGCCTTATTTTCATGAAGCTTCCTCTAAAATATTTCATGACTATTTTCAATAAAATCTCTTTCTTTTAAAATTGCATGATGTTTTGTGAAAAGAAATTGATTTTGAAGAAGAAAGGATATTTTCCTCAAGAATTCAATTCAAGTGTTTTATCAAAATTATTTTCCATCTAAGATAATAAAGGGTTCTGTTTCTATCCATATTATTACATTGATTTGATCATGTTGTGATGGAATTATTTTTATGAATTCCTTTACCTTATATGAATTGTTTTATGATGTCATGTTGTTTAAGAATCCCATTTTTATTACATGGGTTACTCTATGATGTATGGTTTATGATTATGTGGCACACATAAGAAAGGATTCATTATAAGATGGGTGGGACCTATATCTCCCTCCAATGCATTGGGTAAAGATTTTATATCTCATGAGATAGACATGGCTGGAACGGAAGGTTATTTCGGTTCAGTGATACAGGACTGAAACGAGGAGTGAACTCGGTTCAGAAAGGGACTTTGTCCACTAAGATAGTCTTGGCAATGAGTCATGACTAACAAGAAATGATTTTCCATGATTATGTGTGCATGCCACAAAGTTTCAAGTTTTACGTTATGATTATGGGGATCTCATTTTCACTTCTATGATTTATCCCATGTTATGATATTATGATCTCTTTTGCAGGTTAAGATTTCCAAAAGCTATGTTCTTATGTATATGATGTGATTGATATTTATTTTGTTTACCCTTACTGAGCATTTGAGCTCACCCTTTTATGTTTTCTTTTCCCCAGGATATAAAGAAAGGTTTTTAGGTAAAAAAAAAGGGGAAGATCATTATGGGAGATACTGAAGATCTTTCACCACGATTAGAAGATTACGTTCCGAGTTTCCAAAGACACTAAACTATTACGATCCTTTTGTGTGTTTTTGTTATGTACTAAGTATTCCGCAAATGTAATGTAATGTCCATGTACGTCAAGATACGGGTCTCTACAGTTGGTATCAGAGGAAAGGTTTAGTCAACCTTTGGAAACTAGGATGCGAAAACGTTAGTGAGATCCCTAGAGATATTTCTAAGGTATGTCTAGGGATGACCCTAAAGATAAGTATACGTATAGGATATAGTCCTAGAACTATGGTAACGATATTAGATTAAACCAAAGATGATAGATATTTAAGTTACTCCCCCTTTATTATGATTTTTGCATCTAACACTATTCTTTTTGGGTTTTAGAAAATGGTTGGAAACAAGGTGATTCACGATAATGAAGGATATGATGGACAATGGAATGATATTCTTCATGAGCAACCAAATGAAATGGGATTTGGAAGTCCAAACATCATTATTATGCCGAATCAGCAATCTCATAATATGATCAATAAAGTAAAATTTGGTAAGTTTCCTGACTCGACTAATAAGAGAAAGATGGAGTTCAATGATGATCATAGAGGAAAGAAAGTTCAATTTCCCCAATGTAAGTCATGTGGGAAGAGGCATCAAGGAGAATGTTTCAAGGGAACTGGAAGATGCTTTGGGTGTGGAAAAGAAGGACACAAAGCAAGTAAGTGCAAAGGAAAAGGGTCGGTTAACACCATGGATGAGGATAATGGTAATGCTACGACATCAAAAATGGGTAAGTGTTTTAAATGTGGAATGTATGGGCATTATGCAAACAAATGCCCTAAGGGAAAGACTCATGAAGAGAATCAGTATGGTCATATGGGTAGTATTTATGTGGATGATGATGAAGAGACTACAAATGATATGTGAGATGAAAGAATTTTTGAAGCTCGGTCAATGTTTTGAGAATGTAGTGGAATGATTACATGTTTATCATGTGTAATTTTGGAATAAAGAGACATCTATGGATTGTTACACTGTTGTCTTTCCTTGTGTTTTGAAAGTGTATGATTAATGTTACCAGTATCCATGAAAGGTTATTCATATATTTTTGGAATGTAGATGATATGCGCATAATGAAGGGATAAAGAGAAAATTAAATGTTTGATAGTGTTCATGAGCTCATGATTGATATAAGGACTAAGTGATATCATGGTTTGAGTATATAGAATTTTGAGGATTTCGGTATGTGAAAAGTGTTAACTTTTAACTACATTCTAGTTTTCACTAAGGTTCAATGGGTATTCAAGAGAGTACAAGATTAAGGCCTTTGAATGTTTGGAATGTGACCAACAAGATATATCTTATGATATATGGGGATCAACGATGGTATTAAATCTCTGGTAATCGTTTTCACTATGTTATGAGAATGGACTGCAGTATTATGGATAAGCCTAAAGATTGGAATGGATTATGTTGGACATAAGTTAGTATTGTTTAAGGATAGAATTTTTTTCGATATTATTGATGGGATGTTATAGTAATATAGTTTTATAAAAAGGACAACCTGCAGGACGGGCGACAGCCCATCGCTTCGGACAAGGCTGTGGGAATCGAACCCACAACCGAAGTGCGACTGGCCTTTATCGCCTACCACTGGCCTACAGCAAGTCCCTGTTTAGTAGAAACTAGTTTTATTATATTAAGCAGTATGATATATGAAGTATAAGTCCATTTTAGGAACCATATATGATTAATCTCACTATAGAATGACTTATGTATATTTAATAACTTTTCCTAACCTTTTGTTTGAGACAGATGGAATGAACAGTCATTCTATCACATGATCTGCTAACACTTCACGAATAACAAATTCAACTTCATTTATTTAAGAGATGAAGTGGAAATTGTTCAAAGCACGAACAACAGTGAGATTGTACCAAAATAAAGTAAGTATTTATTCTAATTCATATTTTCAACTTTAGGGAAATGATCTTGAAAACCAAAAATGTTGTCCTAGTGATCTTATACCTGATGAATCAGATGGTACCTTAGATCGTCACAAATTTATGGATTTGTGATTACTGGATTTTCCATAGCCATGTTCTCTACCACTCTCCATCAGAACATGATGGTTAGATTTCTCTTCCATATCCATATTTTCACCTATGTGGAAACCCAGTGATTAGTTTATTTGGGTAATCGTTACATTTCATACTTTAGTTTTTAAAGCCAAGTTTTGGTATTCCTTTTTACGATGTGGGTTTCTATTAAAGAAACTTTCGAATAGTAAACCATTTATAACCCCGACGAATTTCGACGGCGAAATTCATTTTAAGGGGGGTAGAATGTAATAGCCCGAGATTTTATGAAAAATGTTCCTTTTAATTTTATTTCTGTCTGGTGTTGTGTGCTACACCAAAAGGAGCTTGCACAACACACATCCTTGACTTGCCTTGCATTACACGCAATCGCGACCTTCCTCGATAGAGTGTGTTGTACGCAACACCAAGTTTCGCTAAACAACGATATGCTATTAAGATATTATTAAAACTAACTGTTGTGAATAGTAATAACCACTTTTTGACATTTTGTAAATTTTATTTTTCAAAATGGACTTCATTTATGGATTCGGGGTATCGAATTTAGCCTAAGGTGAAATTTTGGTACTTTTCGGATAACTTTCATATTCTTATGAATAGTGAAAATTACTAAATTATAATTTAAAACAACTTTTTTAATCGAAATAATTAAAAGTGATAAATTATTAATTTGAGTGGTTTTAAAGTATATTTAGAATATATTTTTACAATTTAATACAATGTTGGTCATTGGTTGTAATTTCAGATTTAAACCAGACATAAACAAATGTCAATCTTTTGATAGATATTGTTTCTTAAAAACACGCTATTTGTTTTAACAGCGGGATTTAATTATAAAATTAATTAATGCAACTTTTATGTTATGAATTTGGTAAAATAGACTTCATTTTTGAATTCGGAATATGAAATATAGCTTGGGATGAAATTTTGGCATTGTTCTAAAAAACATCAATTTTTGATGAAAAGTGAAACTACTAAGTGGTAGGTTAAAAACTGAATTTTGCATAAAACTTAATTTTACCTCTTATGTGAATGGAATTTCGAAAATCCGAGAGACACGGTTAAAATCAAGGACTAAAATGTGGTTCAATGAGATGAAAATAATTTTTTGGTGAATAGTAACTTTTTACTTTTTTTTACCACGGTTAATAGTAAATAGGGTAACTAAGGGTAAATATGATATTAATATTACCCTAACACATGTCCTAATTCTATTGGACAAGTGTAATTCGACCAAAAACAAACTTAGGAATAAAATATGACCATTTAGGCCCACTTGGATTAGATTAGGACATTTATTATTAATTTATTTAAAGAAGGGTTAAAATAGTTAAAATCAATGTTTAATAAGTAAATCATTTTTAATATGGGGTTATATATAAGATAAATTCGACTATAAATATTCATTAGAAAGCTAAAAAGCTTTCCTACATGATGGTATTTTATTTGTAATTTTTAGACATCAAATAATATAATTTATTTATGACACAAAGATGATGCAGTAATTATCTTATTAATGAAATATTGACATAATTGATAATATAAATACCAAAATAAATGTAATTTAAGACTTTTTATGAATTACACTAATTTTCTAGGTTACTATGATATATTAGTGTTGATTTAATCAACTTGGTTCGAACATATAATTCTGTTATGACTTTCACAAAAATCATATATCAAATAGTGTCAAAATTGACACAAAATAGTTTTTAAATCAAATATTATATTATTAATTGTTATTTTATTCCTAAAAATCTAAGGTTCGGCCAAATGACTTAGATAAGGATATATGTATTAATAATATACAATTTGGGGTTCTTTTGGCATGTTATATTAAGTTTATTAACCATATAGTGAAAGAAAACAAAAAGACACGGTAAAAGTTAAATTATTTAACTTAGAGTTAAATCTATTTGATAAGGTTAAAATAATACCCTAAACTTGTCTAAATCTTATTGGTTGATAGGATTTCGACCCATCCCCACTTTAGCTTCTAAATAAGACCCTTTGGAACCATTATAAACCGATTTTGACTTTAATATAAAATAATATTTTGAGATATTCCTAAGGTGCCCCTCTCCTCCCTTATAAAAGGGCACCTCCTCCCCCTCCTCCGCACACCAATTTGAGCACTCAATCTCGGCAAACCCCTGCCAAAATCTCTTCTCCACTTCCCTAAAAACATCCCAGAGGTTCTGGTCTTCCTCAAAGACCAATTTTAGTGCCCTAAGAGGAGGTCTCAAAGAGGCACTTCAAAGAAGAGGTAATTACCGTTACCAATTCTTTCATATTTATTTCTTCTTCCACTTCTTCTTCTTAGGTGGTTTCATTATGAAGTAATAACATCAGTATCACTCATATACTGATATGTTATTATAAGTATGAAACAACCCTATTTCACCATCTATCCATCCTACGGAAAAAGAAATCACCGCGCGTGCGTACGTACGGAATACCGTCTCCACGCCGTGGTGTAATCTATTTTCCACCACCACCTTACATGGATGGGTATAATGGTGTAAAGAATAACTATAAATAGTTATTACAACATCATATTGATTCTGATATATTGTATAATCCACTCCAATTCAATTCAATATTTATAGAAATGATATCATCGCTCGTGTGTACGTACGGAATACCGTCTCCACGACGCGATGAGATTCATTCTCCATGTTAACCATTTAAGAATGATTATAATGTATATATAAGAAATAATAATGAAATATATGACATTATAAAGCTACTGGATTTATGTATATATATACATACATATGTCATCTACTTACTTCCATTTCAAGATAATAAGGAAAGGAAAACAGCGTTCATGCGTACGTACGGACTACCGTCTCCATGAACGGTGTTTTTCATTTTATTTATCTACCTATTATATATATATATATACTGAATATATATGATATATAAATCATATTTTATATTCTTGAAGTAAGTAAATCATTATATAAGTAATAATGATGTCAAGAACAACAAGTCAAAACACCTACGATAAATGAAACGATTTTACCCAAAACGCTTCTTTAACATGGAATTTACAAAAGAACGGGTAATATAATGTCATAAGTGAACCATATATGATATCATAAAAATGAATATGATTCTGTAATAAGTCAATAACATGATTTAAATCATTATACAGGAGGTTCGGACACTTACAAAGCAAGTCGGACCTAAGGTAAGGGAAATAACACAATCTCATTTTTATCCGAGATTGTTTATTCGTAAGTATTTACTGGGGTGTATTTTATCATCCACATCCATGTTTCATCAATATGTAATATTATTTCCATCCACCTAAAATTGTTTAAATCCATTTTTACCCTTCGGTGAGTTTTTAGTAAATAATATGAAAGGAATCTTTTGTCGCTTTTTCGTACGAGGTACTTTTTGACTTTTCCGAAAAAAGTACGAAGAATGTTTTTTTTAACTTATACGACACGAACGGATTTCTACTGTTTTATAAAGCCTTATTTTCATGAAGCTTCCTATAAAAGATTTCATGACTATTTTCAATAAAATCTCTTTCTTTTAAAATTGCATGATGTTTTGTGAAAAGAAATTGATTTTGAAGAAGAAAGGGTATTTTCCTTAAGAATTCAATTCAAGTGTTTTATCAAAATTATTTTCCATCTAAGATAATAAAGGGTTCTGTTTCTATCCATATTATTACATTGATTTTATCATGTTGTGATGGAATTATTTTTATGAATTCCTTTACCTTATATGAATTGTTTTATGATGTCATGTTGTTTAAGAATCCCATTTTTATTACATGGGTTACGCTATGATGTATGGTTTATGATTATGTGGAACACATAAGAAAGGATTCATTATAAGATGGGTGGGACCTATATCTCCCTCCAATGCATTGGGTAAAGATTTTATATCTCATGAGATAGACATGGCTGGAACGGAAGGTTATTTCGGTTCAGTGGTACAGGACTGAAACGAGGAGTGAACTCGGTTCAGAAAGGGACTTTGTCCACTAAGATAGTCTTGGCAATGAGTCATGACTAACAAGAAATGATTTTCCATGATTATGTGTGCATGCCACAAAGTTTCAAGTTTTACGTTATGATTATGGGGATCTCATTTTCACTTCTATAATTTATCCCATGTTATGATATTATGATCTCTTTTGCAGGTTAAGATTTCCAAAAGCTATGTTCTTATGTATATGATGTGATTGATATTTATTTTGTTTACCCTTACTGAGCATTTGAGCTCACCCTTTTATGTTTTCTTTTCCCCAGGATATAAAGAAAGGTTTTTAGGTAAAAAAAAGGGGAAGATCTTTATGGGAGATACTGAAGATCTTTCACCACGATTAGAAGATTACGTTCCGAGTTTCCAAAGACACTAAACTATTACGATCCTTGTGTGTGTTTTTGTTATGTACTAAGTATTCCGCAAATGTAATGTAATGTCCATGTACGTCAAGATACGGGTCTCTACAATGGCATGTTCAAAATTAGGAAAATAGAATGAACTTTATAATATGATTCTAAATAGATATAATTCAAAGGATACAACATTAGTGAATTGGAGTTTACAATAAGGGTTCCATTCATACTAAATATTGAAACTTTCGTAATAACTTTTTGAAGGATACTTTATTTTAGGGTCAATTGGTTTTTGTTTGGGTGGGAGTAGTCTATTGGATTGTGTATAGTGTAATATGAGTAACATAATGTAAATAATATAAATTATCTAGGACCCAGTTAGTTATGTTATAGTTGTATATAGTGATGAAATCAAAAAAGGAATCTTATTTATGATTAATAAAAGTTAAAAATGGTTTTCAATAAAGTGTTGAGAAGAATAATTTCTTTTGAGATGACACTGAAGATGAACTATTGAAAACAATGCTTTAATTTTTGTGGAAAGAGATGTGGCATAGAATAAATATTGTAAATATTGTAAAGTGACATGAACTATTAAATCGAAATTTTTTGCTAAGTCATTGGTTATATAATCATATACAATTCATTAATGACAATAGATGGACACCTATTGAATATAATGAGGAAACTATAAGGTGTAATTTCTCGATATTGAATGAATTTTTAGAGGCTTTTTTGTGAACTATTTAGAAAAATTTCCCTCTGATGAGAAGACACTTATGATGAATAATTGGAAGTAGTTCTTATAGTTTTATAGATGGAGATATTTCAAATAATCATTATTATGAAATTTAGAAGGCGGCGTGGCCTATTAAAAAGATGTTTCTGATTGTAGCGGTGATTTCAAGAGGTAATAATATGTCACTTAGTACAATATATATATACCCACACATTTTTGATAAAAATAATGACTATGATATAGGATGAGGACCTGGATATGATGGTTATTGAACAACCTATAATGAATGTGACAGGTGATCGAAAATGGAATTACAATGGTGGTGGTGGATGTCCTAAAGGGAGGAATAAATGTGAAAAACTCATTTTTAGGTTCTAGATCCCATGGTGTTGGTCAAGGATCCTCAAGGATAATGATTGGATGTAGTGTATGAGAATAAGTAATGTGTAGTGACATTGTGATACATACTCTAGTAATTTGAGAAGGGTGAGTAGGAGTTCTGAGTTTCCTTCTTACCCAAAAATCTCTATAAATAAAAATATGTGATATCATTATCTAATAGATAAATGGAAAAATATCCAAACCCTTTTATCCTCTATTTTTAATTGTGATTCCATTTAAAAATCCATGTATGGGTGTGGCATTCATGTTCTCGTATAACCATAGGATAACCCAAAAAACTAGATGTTGAGACAACTTTGTATGGTGGATGGGGTTCCTTGACTTCTAAGTTCTAAAATCCAAAGACTTTATGGAATTCTCCATAATCATGTTCCATAGTTTTGTTTATTTTTGTAAGAATACAGATCTTCTTTTCAAGTATGTATTAATTTTTTCGAGAGTTTTTTAGAAAAGAGGAATTTCTGGAAATTTTTGAAGTACACACCATGTACATTGTGAGTACATTCTATGTACTACATTGCTGTAGGAGGCTGTGTGATGGCCGTGTCATGGCCACACACATTGTCGTGTGGGGTGACGTGGAGGCCGCCTAAAGCAGATTATGAAAAAGGAAAGTAGACTCTGTGTACTTCAAAAGTACATGTCGTGCACTTTATTTTGTTTCATTAAACGCACTAGGGTCGTTTCAAATCTCCAGAACTCACTTCTTCTAGGTTCCATTATACCGAGAGCTCCATACGGCTGCAGATCATCGATGAGAGCCCCGAACAAGCGACCATCCTCCTAATAGAACTCTGTTGGATGTGTTGGAATTGCATCGATGAGTTATCTCCTCTCTTAAACCACCATCCATTGATATCTCCTCTTTCAAGAGTTATCATGGGTTAAAATTTTTATAGGTTTTCAAATATCTACAGCATTATAAGGTGATTCAAGCCTCAAGGTTCAGGTATATTGACCTCCCAATGCCGAGGTGGGTGGTTTGTGCCTTTCTGTTGAAAGCCTTTGAATTTTATGTGCATATTTTCCTAATATCCATGAACAGGGAATTGCGTGTTTACCGTTTTAACCCTATTTTTTGTCTGTATTGCATGTATGATTGATTAGATGATATTGTTTGTGAATAGAGTGATTTTATATGCTTTGGATGTGTTTTCCATGCATGTCTTTCCTGTTTGACCATGGGGTCTAGTTTTCCTGTCAGGATGCTATTACTTTCCCATGCCCAGTATTGTAGGTTTGTGTGACTGTTGTTCTATTTTTCTCTTATGTTGTAGATTGATAGAAAAGTTGTTCTTGAGGATTACTTTGGCCATTACGTGATGCTATACTTGTTGATTTACACATGGTGTGTGAGAACCTATTGTAGTAGACTATAGGGAGAATGGACGTAAGGGCTTCACCAGAGTGTCTTTTATAATACTAAGATGTGAGAACACATGGGGAATTGATGTTGAGTGCTTCCTTAGATAGTCTGTTGTTCCCCGACGCTGGCCATAGAGGGAATGTGTAACACCCAATATTTTATGAGAAATATTTTGTTTTTATGTATAATGTTATATAAAGTAATCTTTCACTACACACAACACTATCTTGGCTTGTGTTATATGCATCAGAAACCTTCCTCGATAGCATGTGTTGTACACAATACTGAGTTTCACTAAACAATGATATATTATATAAACTAGCCATTATGAATAGTAATACCCAATTTTTGAAATGTTATAAATTTTATATTTCAAAATGGACTTCATTTTTTTGATTTGGTATATCGAAATTAGCCTAGGGTGATTTTTTGGTATTTTTCTGAAAACTTTCAATTTTTGATAAATAGTGAAAACACTGGGTTACTATTTAAAAATCGACTTTTTATTTAAATAATAATTTAATTTATTTAAATTTATTTTAAGTAAAAATATTTACTTAATACCTATATATGTTCCATGTAATTCATTGGAGTCATTTTATAATAATTTTAGATATATAAAAATTTTATTGAACTTTTCAGCGTCTTTTACCGACCTCCTAGGAGAAGTTGAAAATTTACATAAAAGAAAACATTACCACTTCTGTGAGTGGAATTTAAAAACTTCGAGAGACATGGTTCATATCAATGAGTAAAATTTGGTTAAATAAGATAAAAATAATTTTTGGTAAACAATAACTTTTTACTTTTTTTACCACGGTTAAAAGTAAATAGGGTAATTATGAGAAAAAATGATATTATTATTACCTTAACACTTGTCCTAATTCTATTAGACAAGTTTAATTCGACCAGAAACAACATTATAAATAAAATATGACCAATTAGGTCCACTTTTATTAGATTAGGACATTTATTATTATTTTATTTAAAGAAGAGTTAAAATAGTTAAAATCAAAGTTTAATAACTAAAACATTTTTAATATAGGGTTATATATAAGATAAATTAGACTAAAAATATTCATTGTAAATATAAAAATATTTCCTACATAATGGTATTTTATTTATAATTTTTATTCCTTAAATAATTTAATTTATTTATGACACAATAATGATGCAGTAATTACATTATTAATAAAATATTAACATAATTGATATTATAAATTCCCAAATAAATGTAATTTGACGATTTTTATGAATTACACTAATTTTATAGGTTAATATGACATGTTAGTATTGATTTAATTAACTGTTTTGAACAAATAAAGTTGTTATGAGTTTCACAAAAATCAATTACCAAATAGTGTCAAAAATGACATTAAATTGTTTTTAAAACAAATATTATATTATTAATTATTATTTTATTCTTAAAAATCTAAGGTTCTTCCAAATGACTTATATAAGGTTATATATATATTAATAATTAACAACTTGAGGTTCGTTTGGCTTGATATAGTAAGTTTATTAACCATATAGTGTAAGAAAACAAGAAGACACGGTAAAAGTAAAATTATTTAACTTACTGTTAAATCTAAATGATATGGTTCAAATAGTAAAATAAACTTGTCTAAAATCTATTGGTTGAGAGGCGTTCGACCCAAACCCACTTTAGATTTTTAATAAATCAATTTTTATATATTAAAATCCGAATATTACTTTATAATAAAATAAAATTTTAAGTTTTTCCTAAGGTACCCCTCTCCCCCCTTATAAAAGAGAACCTCCTCCCTCTCATACTCACACCACTTTGAGCATTCAAGCTCAGAAAACCACTAAAAATTTCTCTTCTCCACTTTCCTAGAAACATCTTATAGGTCCTGGTATTCTTCAAAGACCATCTTTAGTGCCCTAAGAGGGCGTTAAGATGAGGCGCTTCAAAGAAGAGGTAATGTCTGTTACCGATTGTTTCAAATTTATTTCTTTTTCTAATTCTCCTTATTTAGTTGTTTAATTATTAATTAATAACATCATTATCACTAATATAATTATATGTTATTATAAATATGAAACAACCCTATTTCACCTTCTATCCATCCTACGAAAAATGAAATCACCGTGCGTGTGTATGTAGGGAATACCATCTCCATGTCGCAGTGTAATCTGTTTTCCACCACCACCTTACTTGGATGGTTATAATGGTGTAAATAATAACTATATATGATTATTTTAAAGTGATACTTATTATGAAATAGTATACATACACTTCAATATAATTCCACGATCATGGGAACGATATAATCGCTCGTGCGTACGTACAGCCTACCGTCTCCACGATGTGATGAGACTCGTTCTACATGATATTCATTGAATAATGATTATATAAATGAATTTAATGAATAAATATGATATATTTTACACTAATACCATTATGTAAATGAGGTATCTATATCCTAAATTGAAGAATAAGAATTTTTTCGACAAGACATGCATAACAACATAAACCAATGAACACCCGAATAACAAGTAGCAAACAAATATTACTAATAAGAAGATAAAAATATGAACACGTATTATATAATAACAATGAATATGAATCTATAATAATACAATGACATTAATTAAATCATTATACAGGAGGTTCAGATACGTATGAATCATATCAGACCTAAGTTAAGGGAAAATCTTGCAATCTCATTTTTATCCGAGATTGTTTATACTTCAGAATTTAATGGGGAATATTTATCATCCACATCAATGTTTCCCCAATATTTAATATTATTTATATCCTCCTATAATTTTTTAAATCTAATTTTACCCATTGGCGAGTTTTTAGTAAATGATATGAAAGGAATCTTTTGAAATTTTTAGTACGAGGTACTTTTTTGACTTTTTCGGCCAACGTACGAGATGAATGTTTTTTTAACTTATATGGAATGAATTAATTTTTATGATTTCATAGAACATTATTTCCATGAATATTCCTTTACACGTTTTCATGTTTATTTTTAATCAACTTCTTTTAGTTTAAAATTTTATGACATATTAAGAAAAGAAACATGTTTTTCAATTAGAAAGGATATTTTCCTCAAGAATGGAGTTCATGTGTTTTATCAAAATTATTTCCCATCTAAGATAATATAGGTTTTGTTTCTATCCATATTTTTACATTGATTTGATTATGTTATGATGGAATTAATTTTATTATGTCCTTTTATCTTATATGGGTTATGTTTTGATGGCATGATGTTTAAGAATCCCATTTTTATTACATGGGTTATGCTATGATTTATGATTTTGTGGAACACATAAGAATAGTTTAATTATGAGATGTGTGTGACCTATATCTCCCTATAATTCATTGGGAAAAGATTTATATCTCATGAGATAGACATTTATGGAAATCTAGGTTAATCTGGTTCAGTGATACAGGACTGAAACGAGGAGTGAACTTGGTTCAGAAATGGACTTTGTCCGCTAAGATAGTCTTCGCAATGAGTCTTGACTACAACGAAATTATTCTCTATGATTATGTGTGTATGAAACAATGTTTCATGTTTTATGTTATGATTATTGGGATTACATTTCACTACTATGATTTATCCCATGTTATGATATTATTATCTGTTTTGCAGGTTAAGATTTTCGAAAGACTATGTTCTTATGAATATGATATTTCCATTGTTTACCCTTACTGACCATTTGAGCTCACCCATTTGTATGTTTTCTTTCCTCAGGTTAGGAAGACAGTTATTAAGTAGGATATTCCAAAAGGGACTCTAGATATGAATAAATAAACGGGATAAAATATAGATGTTTTATGAACTAGTTGTTTATGTTTCCCAATTTCTAAAGACACATTTCCTATACGGTCATACCATGGTTTTTCTATATGTTGTAATAAGTATGCTTCAATTTTTATGTAATAATAATATATGTAATGTTTGGGTCGTTATAGTTGGTATCAGAGGAGGGGTATAGTCAACCTTTGGAAACTAGGATGTGAAAGCCTTAGTAAGAACCCTAAGGATATGTCTAAGAATTGGACAAAATCATAGTGTTTTAGAAATGGCCAAGAATAACCTATGATAATACCTAAAGCATGAAATTTTATTCTTGATTATGTGGTTTTACTATTATTATTAGTGTTTCTCACACTATGCTTATTGGTTTTAGTCAATGGCATGAACCTGAAGAAACTGTGTTAATGCTGAATGTGATGGTTAATGCAATGATTGTCCCCCTGAGAATCCAAACATTATGGCAGCTGAAATGAAAAATCTTGTAGCCATTCTCACACTACTTTCTCAAGCTATGAATCATACAGTACTTCCAAAGGAGCAATGGAAGGAGCAAGATTCTGTTGAATCATTCATGAGGCAGCGTCAACCCTCATTCAGTGGTTCAACTGATCCATTAGTGGAAGAAAAATGGATCGGCACCACTAAAAGATATTTTCAGTTCTTCAATGTTCTGAACATGATAAAGTCATCTTAGTGGTTTATCATTTGGAAGGTGAATCTGATCAATGGTGGAATCTTATCAATAATATGAGGCCAAGAGATGAAATTCAGTCCATGAAATGGGATGAGTTCAAGAACTTATTTTTCAATAATTACATCCCTCATATTCTTCTAACAAAGATGGAGAAGGAGTTTCATGAACTAAAACAAAGGGATAAGGAATCTGTTAGTACCTACAAAGCAAATTTTACAAGACTTTCAAGGTACACTTCTATGATTATTATCCAAACTAAGAGTAAGATTGATCGATTAATTAGTGTATTAAAACCAAGTCTTCAAAGGGTGTTATCCATAATGGACTTCAATAGCTACGAGGAAATCATTCGATGTGCTCCCAAGGTTGAGATGGAGATTGGAGAAACCCATAAGTCATATGCATTTGATAAGAAGAGGAAAATGGAAATCAAAAAAAATATAAAGAGCACACTTAAAAGAAGATTATTTTTCCCTTATGATCAAAGTGTGGAAAGAAACATGGAGATAGTTTTCTTAAAGAGACAAGTAAATGTTTCAAATGTGGAAAAGAAGGTCATCGGGAATTTGAATTCCGCAATTATGGGAAGAAGATTTCTAGGGATGCGAACAAAGAAAAGGCTACACAGAGTGCACCTTCTACACTTAAATGTTACAAGTCCAAGGAAATGGGGAATTATGCTAATAAATTCCCTAATTCAAGGGTTTTTTATAACGATTTATGTCAACAAAATCTTAAGTCTAAAGAAAAAGAAAAGTCACATGCAATTTCTATCAGCGATGTGGAGTATGATAACGAAGTGGTGAAAGGTACATTTACCATCCACTCTAAAGTAGAGAATGTTTTATTTGATTCCATATCCACCCAATCTTTTATTAATGAAGAATTTTCTAAGGGTATCACTATTTTACCTCAACAATTAGATGTTGAGTTAGCTATGACAACCCCTAATGACACAACTGTCGCATCAAAAGTTTATAATTCTTCTCCGATTAATGTTTGTGGGAAAGTGTTTCTTTCAAATCTTGTGATCCTTCCTATGGTGGAATTTGATGTGATTCTTGGCATGGATTTTCATTATTTATATGGAGCTCATATCAATTTCCAAAGAAGGGAAGTCACATTTCATATTCCATGTCAATCTATGATCATTTATCGATGCAAGGATGAACATAAACTTCCAGTGGAAATTTCTTCCATATTATGGGTCTTGATTCCACTAAATGAAAGTTATTTATCTTAAAATATTAGTGAGAAACTCATGATTAAGAATATTCCCATTGTACGAGAGTTTGATGTTGTCTTTCTGGAGGAATTTCTAGGTCTTCCACCAAATCGTGAAGTTGAGTTTTCAATTGAACTCATACCAGGTGACATGCCCATTTCAAAGACACCTTATAGAATGGATCCAATTGAGTTGTAGGAAATGAATAAGAAAATCCGAGAGAATCTTGATATGTGATTCATATTCCCTAGTTCGTTACCTTGGGGAACACATGTTCTGTTTGTAAAGAAGAAAGATGGATCAATGAGACTCTGCATTTATTATCAAGAACATAACAAGATCACTATCAAGAACAAATATCCTCCCCCACGCATTGATAACTTATTTGACCAAATATGTGGAGCTTAATACTTTTCCAAGATTGATCTTCATTCAGGGTATCATCAATTAAGGGTAAAAAGGGAGAATATACAAAAGACAGATTTCCGTACAAGGTATGGACACTATGAATTTATAGTGATGTCATTTGGTCTTACTAATACCCCTGATATCTTCATGTATATGATGAATAGAGTCTTTAGAGACTATATTGATCAGTTTTTGGAAGTATTTATAGATTATATTATTGTCTATTCAAAGAGAAATGAAGAACATGAAGATCACTTGAGAATTGTATTGAAGACCAAGAGAAAGGAGAAGCATTATGTCAAATTTTCCATGTGTGAATTTTGGTTTCAAAAAGTTTCATTTTTGGGTCACATAATCTCAAAAGAGGGGATATCATTGGATCCAGAAAAAACAGAGGTTATCGAAAGACGGTCGAGACCAACAATAGTAACCGAGATCCAAATTTTTCTTGGTTTGGCTGGATATTATCAACGTTTTGTGAAATATTTTTCACGATTATCTAATCCAATCACCAGGTTGACTCGAAAAGGAGTTAAGTTCGTGTGGATGGAGGAGTGTGAAGATAATTTCAAGGAGTTGAAAAGAAGGTTATCCAGTGCACCTGTGCTCACAGAACCTTGTAGTGGAGAAAGGTTTGTGATCTATAGTGATGCATCCAAGAAGGGATTGGGCTATGTTCTCATGTAAAACGATATGGTGATAGCTTTTGCATCACGATAGGTGAAAATCCATGAGAAAAATTACCCAACTCATGATTTGGAGTTAGCTACAATAATCTTTGCATTAAAGATTTGGAGGCATTATCATTATGGTAAAAGGTGTGATATTTATACTGATCGTAAAAGTTTAAAGTATATTTTCACACAAAAGGAGCTTAATATGTACCAAATAAGATGGTTGGAGTTGATTAAGGACTACAAATGCTCAATTCATTATCACCCTGGGAAAGAAAACAAGGTGGAAGATGCATTAAGTTGGCAAGACCATGCCAACATATCCATGATAAGGATCACAAAATATCCAATATTTATGTTTTTACAAAGGATGGATCTTGGAATTATAATGGAATGGGAAAAATCATATCTTTATCAAATGAATGTTCAACCATCTATACATGTGAGGATTAAGGAGGCACAAAAAGAAGATGTAGAGTTACAAAAGATGGTGAGAAATGTTCCTGAATTCAACCTTGATTATGATGGGATAATAAGGATAAGGAATCGGGTTTCTGTTCCCCCCATACCAGAATTAACGATGGAGCTATTGGATAAGGATCATAGATCCTCATTCTCTATTCATCCTAGAAGCACGAAGATGTATAGGGACCTGAAAGAGTACTTCTTGTGGGATGGCATGAAAAGTGATGTTGTTGAATATGTCTCTCGATGCTTGGTTTGTCATCAAGTTAAAGCTAAGAGACAGTATTCTAAGGGGATGTTACTACCATTACCCATACTCGAATGGAAATGGAAAAACATCACTATAGACTTTGTCACTGGACTTCCTAAAACATCCGGAGGCAATAATGCTATCCGGTTTATAGTTGATCGTCTTACAAAGTCTGCACACTTCATTTCTATTAGAGAAGATTTCTCTCAGCATCAGCTTTCCAGGATATATGTGAAGGAAGTGGTAAGATTGCATGGAGTACCACATTCCATTATATCTGATCCGGATTAGAGGTTTACATTGAAGTTCTGGTGAAGTATTCAGTATACTCTAGATACAAAGTTGAGTTTCAGCACTGCTTATCATCCTCAGATAGAAAGTCAGTCTGAGAGAACAATTCAAACTCTAGAAGATATATTAAGAGGTTTCTCTATGGATTTATAAGGTGGTTGGGATAAAAACCTACCTTTGGTGGAATTTTATTATAATAATAGATTTCACTCTAGTATTCAGATGGATCCTTATGAAGATATCTATGGATAGAAATGTAGGACTCTAACATGCTGGGATGAAGTTGGGGAAAGAAAGCTATTAGGACCTGATCTTGTTGATAAGATGGAAGAAAATGTCAGATATATTCAACAACACATAAGAGAAGATCAGAGTCGACAAAAAAGTTATGTCGATATTCGAATAAAATACCTTGATTTTGAAGTGGGTGATAAAGTGTTCTTACGAATATCTCCTTGGAAGAGCGTAATGAGATTTGGAAGGAAGGGAAAGCTGAGCCCTAGGTATATTGGTCATTTTGAAATACTGGATCCTGTTGGCAAGGTATCTTACCAATTGTCTCTTCCACTGAATCTCTCCCAAGTTCATGATGTGTTCCATGTGTCTCTCCTGAGAATGTACATACCTAATCCTTCACATGTACTCTGCTCAGAAGTTGTACCGCTGGAGCAAGATATTTCTTATGAACAACAACTAATAGAAATTATAGATCGTAGCGAAAAAGTCCTATGGAACAAGACCACTCGCTTGGTGAAAGTTTTATGGAGGGACCACCAATTATAAGAAGCTACATGAGAACTTGAGGATATGATGAGGGAGATGTATCCTCATCTGTTTGTTTCAAAATGACGAATTTCGATGGCGAAATTCATTTTCAGGGGGGTAGAATGTAACACACGAGATTTTATGCGAATATTTTGTTTTTATGTATAATTTTATATAAAGGAATCTTTCACTACACACAACACTGTCTTGGGTTGTGCTATACGCAAGAGAAACCTTCCTCGATAGCGTGTGTTGTACGCAATACCGAGTTTCAGTAAACAACGATATGTTATATAAACTAGCCGTTATGAATAGTAATACCCAATTTTTGAAATTTTATAAATTTTATCATTCAAAATGGAATTCATTTTTGGATTTGGAATATTGAAATTATCCTTTGGTAAATTTTTGGTATTTTTCAGAAAACTTTAAATTTTTGATGAATAGTGAAAACACTAGGTTACTATTTAAAAGCCGAATTTTTATTTAAATAATTATTTATTTTATTTATATTTATTTTAGGTCAAAATAGATATTTTATACCTATATATTTTCAATGTAATTCATTATAGTCATTTTATAATAATTTTAGATATATAAATATTTTATTTAACTTTTCACCGTCTTTTACCCACCTCCTAGAAGAATTTGAACATTTACATAAAACATAATTTTACTGCTTCTATGAGTGTAATTTCAAAAATATGAGAGACACAGTTAATGTCAAGGAATGTGGTTCAATAAGATAAAAATAATTTTAGGTGAATAGTAACTTTTTACTTTTTTTACCACGGTTAAAAGTAAATAGGGTAATTAAGGGTAAAAATGAAATTATAATTACCCTAACACATGTCCTAATTCTATTGGATAAGTTTAATTCGAAAAAAACAACATTATGAATAAAATATGACCATTTAGGTCCACTTGGAATAGGTTAAGACATTTATTATTATTTTATTTAAAGAAGAGTTAAATTAGTTTAAATCAAAGTTTAATAACTAAAAAAATTATAATATAGGGTTATACATAAGAGAAATTCGAATATAAATATTCATCATAAAGATAAACATATTAACTACATAATGGCATTTTATTTATAATTTTTAGACATTAAATAATTTAATTTATTTATGACACAATGATAATGCAGTAATTACATTATTAATGAAATATTAACATAATTGATATTATAAATACCCAAATAAATATAATTTGAGACTTTTTATGAATTAAACTAATTTTATAGGTTAATATGTCATTTTAGTATTGATTTAATTAACGTTTTTCGAACTATTCATGCTGTTAATATTTTCACAAAAATTAATTACCAAATAGTGTTAAAATGGACATAAAATAGTTTTTAAATAAAATATTATATTATTAATTGTTATTTTATTCCTAAAAATATATGGTTCGGCCAAATTACTTAGATAAGGTTATATATATTAATAATGAACAACATGGGGTTAGTTTGGCTTGTTATAGTATGTTTATTAACTATATAGTGTAAGAAGACAAGAAGACATGGAAAAAGTAAAATTATTTAACTTACAGTTAAATCTAAATGATAAGGTTAAAATAGAAACCTAAACTAGTCTAAAATATATTGGTTGATAGTATTTCGACCCATCCCAAACTTAGATTCGAAATAAATAAATTTTGAGCTATTAAAAACCGAATATGACTTTATAATAAAATAATATTAAAAGTTTTTCCTAAGATGCCCCTCTCCTCTCTTATAAAAGGGCACCTTCTCCCTCTCCACCTCAAACCACATTGAGCTTTCATGCTCATCCAAACCCTGACAATTTCTCTTCTAAACTTCCAAAGAAACATCCTAATGGTCATGGTCTTCTTCAAAGACCATATTTAGTTCCCTAAGAGGACGTTAATAAGAGGCGCTTCATAGAAGAGGTAATGTCTGTTACCGATTGTTTCAAATTTATTTCTTCTTCTACATACTCTTCATTAGTTGTTTCATTATTATGTAATAACATAAGTATCACTCATATACTGATATGTTATTATTAATATGAAACAACCCTATTTCACCTTCTATCCATCCTACGAAAAATGAAATCACCGCGCGTGCGTATGTAGGGAATACCGTCTCCATTTCGCGGTGTAATCTTTTTTCCACTACCACATTACTTGGATTGTTATAATGGTGTAAATAATAACTATATATTATTACTGTAAAGTTATATTGATTATTAAATAGTATAAATACACTTAAATACAATTCCACAATCATGGGAACGATATAATCGCTCGTGCGTACGTACGACCTACCGTCTCCACGATGTGATGAGACTCGTTCTACATGATCATCATTGAATAATGATTATATAAATGAATTGAACGAATAAATATTTTATATGTTACAATAATAACATTATATAAATGACGTATCTATAACCTAAATTGAATAATAAGAATTTATTCGACAAGACATGCATAACAACATAAAGCAATGAACACCCGAATAACAAGTATCAATCAAATATTACTAATTAGAAGATAAAAAAATGACCATGTATTATATCATAACAATGAATATGATTCAGTAATAAGTCAATGACATTATTTAAATCATTATATAGGAGGTTCATATACGTACGAAGCATATCATACCTAAGATAAGTGAAAATATCTCAATCTCATTTTTATCCGAGATTGTTTATACTTCAGAATTTACTGGGGAATATTTATCATCCACATCCATGTTTCCTCAATATGTTATATTATCTATATCCTCATACAATTGTTTAAATCCAATTTTACCCATTGGGGAGTTTTTAGTAAATGATATGAAAGGAATCTTTTGTTGTTTTTAGTACGAGGTACTTTTTTGACTTTTCCGGCCAACGTACGAGAAGAATGTTTTTTAACTTATATGGAATGAATGGATTTTTATGATTTCATAGAACATTATTTTCATGAAGCTTCCTTTAGAAGTTTTCAAGTTTATTTTTAATCAACTTCTTTTAGTTTATAATTGTATGACATGTTATGAAATGAATAATGTTTTTGAAGCAGAAAGGATATTTTCCACAAGAATGGAGTTCAAGTGTTTTATCAAAATTATTTAACATATAAGATAATATAGGGTTCTTTTTATATCCCTATTTTTACATTGATTTTATTATGTTATGATGGAAATAATTTTATGATGTCCATTTATCTTATATGGATTATGTTATGATGGCATGATGTTTAAGAATCCCATTTTTATGACATCGGTTATGCTATGAGTTATGATTTAGTGGCACACATAATAATGGTTTCATTATGATATGGGTGGGACCTATATCTCCCTCCAATCCATTGGGTAAAGATTTATATCTCATGAGATAGACATGGCTGGAATGGCAGGTTAATCCGGTTCAGTGATACATGACTGAAACGAGGAGTGAACTCGGTACAAAAATGGACTTTTTCCGCTAAGATAGTCTTGGAAATGAGTCTTTAATTCTAAGAAGTGATTCCCTATTATTATTAAGGTATGTCACAAAGTTTCATGTTTTATTTTATGATTATTGGGATTACATTTTACTACTATGATTTATCCCATGTTATGATATTATGATCTATTTTGCAGGTTAAGATTTTCGAAATGCTATGTTCTTATAAATATGATATTTCGTTTGTTTACCCTAACTAAGAATTTGAGCTCACCATTTTGTAAGTTTTATTTCCTCAGGTCAAGAATAAGGTTATTAAATAGGATATTCCAAAAAGGACATTAGATATGATGAAATAAACAGGAGACAATGTAGATGTTTTATGAACTAGTTCTTTATGTTTCCCAGTTTCTAAAGACAATATACCTATATGGACCTACCAAGGTTTTGTTATATGTTGTAATAAGTCTGCTTCAATTATGAAGTAATAAAAATATATGTAAAGTATGGGTCGTTATAGAATGTGACGTAAGTGCTTCCCTAGAGTGCCTTTAGTACCGATATGAGACTATAGGGGGAATTGACAGTGAGTGCTTCCTCAGAGAGTCTATACATTAGCTAAACAAGACGGTTGAGACTGTGTTTGAGGCCCAGAGGGTTTCTTGTACTTGTTATATAGGACCAGAGGGGTTATACAGAGTGTGCATCCTAGATGGTTACCTGTTGTACTTATCTACATGTTTAGATGTTGCTTGATATTGATACTATGGATTGATACTGGTGAGTGCATCCTTGTTTACTACTTTCTGTACTTCTAACGGCCACGTATTCACAGACTGTTAGGCACAGATCTGGTGGTGGTTTCCTACTAGGATTTTTCTCGCACCCTGTTTGGGCCATGCTTTTGGGCCCCAACAGATTATATGGTTGCAGGTATAGATAGGGGAAATCACCCTTCTACCTCATGTACTTGATTGCATTGGATCTAGAGAGCATGGGACCAAGCTGAGGCTTGTGATGCTGAGGAGTTGCTTCTCTATTTTCCTTTTGTACTTTGGTTTAGAACATTATTCGACATTGTGACTTTTTTGGATACTTTCCTAGACATATATGTATAATTCATCATTATATATGCTCCAGTTGTTTCTTTTTCAGTCTTTCACTGTTACTGTTTTTTTGTATTATTACTGCTTCTGCTATTGAATATCTATTTACTTCACTGTGTACTCTTCCAATGAGGGCATAGTTTCCCCACTATCACACCCAAGGCCTTCACTGCTAGTCAGCAGCCTTTGGAGTTCAGGAAATGCGCATGAGGCCATGTGACCAACCAGGCATGGGGAGCCTCTTGGTGCCTTCTGGAACCGGGACGTTACAAAGTGGTATCAGAGGGATTCATTTCCCTTAATATACTATTTGGAACCTTTATCTAGGGATAGGAAGGATCAAGTACTAGGTAATAAGTTGTTCCCAGGAGTAGCAAATCCGTGTATGGGGAAAAGCCAATCTACCTCGCTTATTGCAATTTCTTCTGGTTTTACAAGTTTACGGTTGATCTGATTTTCACCATTGGGTGAATCACATGTTTTTTGTAATTACTATTGATGTTATTGAGGTTCTATTTTCTATCAAAACCTGATGAGATGAAGGTATTCTATCTCATGCATCATATAGGCACTTTCTATAAATCACATGTCATACATTCTTACCATGTCATCTAGGATGCATTAGCGATTTCATGTTGTTGAGATAGACATTGTGTAGAATATGCATGCTATTGTGATAGATTCCCTGAGAAGAATACCTGTAGTTTTGATAAGATATTGTTTTGTGTAAGTTTTTTCTTTAATGGATGCCAAACATTGGTTCTTGAGGTGTCATGGGACCTCATGGACTGGAATTTGGGGGATCATTTACTTTTTTTCTTTGTTATAGAAATTAGAAGATTCCACGCATTGATTCTCGGGGAGTATGGGCCCTCACGAATCTGAATTTGGCACTTTTAATGTTCGTTGTGGTGTTTTAATGGGCTCCAGAGTAGTTTTGGAGGCTTACTGTCCGAAAAAACCCAGAATACACGTCATGTAGTTTTGAATACACAAAATATGTTCTTCTATTCGGGGTGAAACTGTTTTTCTTAAGTACACGCTATGTACTTTATGTACGCACCATGTAGTCTCTAACCATTTCATATGTCGTGTGGATAGAGACATGGGATGGGGAAATTATGGTGGGAACACGCCATGTATCTGTCGAACATGTTGTGTCATGTTGACCTTGTGTCCTCTCGTGTAACTAACAACACGGACGAATAAATGTTAAGATATACACGCCGTGCCAGGACTACACATGTCGTGTAGTCTGACCCAGGTACACAACCCAATAACAAACAACATGGGTTGGTGTTATCCATCCACATACACACTGTGTCCTCTTGGAACATGCCTTGTACTATTAGTCATTTGTCAGGCCGTGTCACTAACAACACGGGCCATGTGATGATTTTCTAGTACCTGTCATGTCTACCTTGAACACACCATATAGTCTTGTCTTTGGAGAGACATGTGGCTTAATAGTGTAGAAGGAATCGGGAAGAAAAATAGGATCAAGTACACGCTGTCTGTTAGAAAAACAAGATATGTGTTTGGGGTGTTACATGACCAGTTTAGGCCAGAGTACACACCCATGTAAATGACTTAAGGGAACACGCCGTTTAGGGTTTATACACATCATGTAGTCATGTTTTGTAGAACTTGAATGTTATCTTTCTCTTGTTCCCTTATTAAAGTTCTATGTTTCAGTCCCTATTTATCCTAGTCTGTGGTGTAAGTTTTACCTTGTAGAGTCATGCCACTGAGGCATCCTCCAGTTGTCCGCCAGTTACAGGGAAGTGATCAGACGCCAGATATGGCCGATCCGGGAGTTCTTGTGGATCCTCTTGTTGTGATAGTCTTGGAACCAGTAGTTATACTTGATATAGGTGATGAAGCATAGTTTAGGGAAGGCTTCATGAGGATGATGCTGAATTTTCAGGGAGTATTGCCTCATGCTCCATCGATGGATGATTTGACATGGGTCTTCCAACAACAGCATCTTCCTACTTTCTTAAGGGATGGAGGACCCCAGGCTGCGGAGTCATGGCTAGAAGCCATGATGACAATCTTTGAGCATCTAGAGACGCCTCCAGAGAGGAGGTTCAAGATAAATACCTGTATTATTTAGGACTCCTCCAAGAGGTGGTGGGATGTGATCTCACAGGCGGGACACCATCAGGTTATGGTGTGGGAGGATTTTTAGCACTTCTTCTATGACTACTTCTATCTAGAGACCTTGAGGTATGATCGAGACTGAGATATTATGTGTCTAGAGCAGGGTAATCTTTCTGTTATGGAGTATTATTCCTAATTTACCAAGCTATAGCGCTTCACACCTATTTCGGGAGGTGACCAGTTGTTCATGGAAATGAAGTTCAAGGATGGCCTGAGAAACAACATCCGATCACAGGTGAACATATTCCAGTTGACATTTATCACTCCCATCATCAATGAGGCACTGATCACAGAGTGAAATTTAGGGATTCTGTAGTTGTGAGTCAGGGCGGCTTGGTATCTGGAGTTAGCATCCTTCCTACTAACAGTAGGAAGCACCACAGAGTTTCTTCACGTGGTGATCCAAGGAGGCGAGAGACACCTTCAGGTAGACAGGTGGTATGCTACTAGTGTGGAAGGGCTAGACATATGGGGTCATAGTTCCTTAGATACCCTGTGGAGTTCCAATCTTGTCGAAACATGGGTCATCTTCAGCGCTTCTGTCAGATCTTCTCACCATCAGCTGGTGATAGGAGTTTTTCTGTGACTCCGTATTCAGGATTAGCACCACCAGTTTCTCACCATTCAGAGAAGCAGAGTTCTTCTAGCCTTCCAGGCCGAGGTGGAGATAGTGATCATGGTGGTCAGTCAGTAGTCTTTCAGCGATAGTATGGTGGATCAGCTCAGAGTGGTCAGGCAGGGTCACAGGGTCGTGGAGTAGGACAGACCTTTGCAGTGGAGCAGACCTAGCAAGAGAAGGATCCTAGATCTTCTACAGTTTGAGGTATGATCCCAGTTGCCTCAGTTTTACCTTCAACTCTTTTCAATATAGGGGCTTCCCATATTTTTTATCTGTTGTTGTTGTGGAGATACTCAGGCTCTGTATCTTTTCCTCTGTTGATATTTTGACACTAGACACTCTGTTGGTGACTAGAACGACTAGTTTATGTTAGTGAAGGTAGTTCCCTCTAGTGGTTGGTGGGTGTCACTTCATATGGGACTTCTATGTCCTAGAGATGACAGGCTATGATTTCTTTCTTGGAATGGACTTGTTAGTTTCCTTCTAGCCATTCATCGATTGTTATCGTCGCAGGATGAGTTTCACATCACCAGAGGGTGTATCTTTTCTTCATAAGGTTGATTGGGATGTCCATGCAAGAAGAGCGGGTCCAAAGCATCATGGTTTGGGAGTATTTATATCTCATATTGCTAGTCTATATTTGGATTATCATGGGACTTCACAGTTAGACTTTCCTGCAGTGGTGGTTCTTTTTAGAGATGTATTTCCAGATGAATTTTGATATTTGCTTCCAGAGTCTAAGGTGGACTTTTCGATTGAGCTTATGCCAGCAGCAGCACCGATGTCCATTCCTCTTTATAGGTGACTACACCAAAGTTGTAGGAGATCATGAAGTAGTTGGAGGAGTTATAGGCAATGGGTTTCATTTGAGCCAGTACTTCTCCTTGGGGTTCTTCTGTCCTGTTTGTGAAAAAGGCAGACAATACTCTTAGGCTTTTCATGGATTATCAGATATTGAACTAGTTGACGGTTAAGAACCGATACACCTTGCCAAGGATTCATGATATCTTTGATCAACTTCGAGGAGCCCTGGTCTTCTCAAAGATTGATGGGAGGTCTGGTTACCATTATTTGTGCATTTGACCATCAGATATACCTCTTACAACCTTCTGGATAAGGTACGGCCTATAAAAGTATATGGTTATGCCGTTCGGTCTCACGAACAAGCTAGTAGTTCTCTTGGGACTAATGAACCGAGTTTTCCATCCATTTTTGGATCCTTTATGGTGGTCTTCTTGGATGATATCTTGGTGTACTCTCACACTCGACACGACCATGCTACCTATCTTGAGTTCTTTTTGAGTACACTGAGATATAATCAGTTATATGCTAAGCTCTCAAAATTTCACTTTTGGATTGATCAGATTCACTTCATGGGTCATGTTATCTTAGAGACAGGAGTGTAAGTAGACCCAGAGAAAGTGAGAGCAGTAGTTTCCTAAGACCAGCCTAATATTGTCATTGAGGTGCAGATATTTATTGGGATATATGGATACTACAGACATTTTATACCGGACTTTTCACGCATAGCAGCACCGCTGGCGAGTTTGACTAATAATGGTGTGAAGTTCTTATGGTCAGATTTTTGTAAGTCAGCCTTTCAGGAGGTGAAAGGGGGGTTGACGTCAGCACCAATAATAGTATTTCCAGATACAGGAAAGTTATATACTATTTATTGTGTTTCTTATGGTATCAGGCTGGGAGCTGTGCTTATGCAGGGAGATTGAGTCGTTGCGTATGGGTCTCGACAGTTGAGGCCACACGAGAGGAATTGCCCATGCACGATATGAAGTTAGTAGCTGTTGTACATGCCTTACGTTGTTGGAAACATTACCTTTTGGGAGATCATTTTGTGGTTATCACCAACCACAAGAGTCTCAAGTACATCTTCACTCAGTGAGATCTGAATTTGAGACAGCGAAGGTGGGTTGAGTACCTTCAGAATTTTGACATTGAGCATGCCTAGATGCATTGGAAAGGTAATTTCGTGGCTAATGCATTGAGTAGGAGGACTCAGATAAAGCCATATTAAGAGGAACGTAGTGATTGGCAGCTGATGGCCCTATTCTCGGAAATGCATTTGGAGGTGCACGATAGAGAGGGGAAGACCTTTTTTTCTTTTGTAACTGTTACCTCTACCATTCTTGATCAAGTACGAATGAGGAATCTATAAGATTCAGAAGGCCTGGTCCTACAAGAAATTGTTTCAGGAGAGGACACTATTCCTAGATGGACCATAGGTGGGGATGAGATCTTGCATTTCCAGAGATAGGTATGAGTTCCAGGAGATATACGTGAGGAGTTGATGAATTATTTTCATTCCTTAATTTGGGAAGTTCATCTTGGTGTCACCATGATGTACTGTTATCTACACCATCAGTATTGGTGGTCTGGTATGAGAGGGATTTTTCTAGTTTTTTCATGAGGTGGTCCACTTGTCAGCAGGTGAAGGTGGAACATCAAAGACCAATATGGCTTTTACAGCAGTTACCCATTCCTGAGTAAAAGTTGAATGACGTCGCGATGGATTTCGTGATAGGGTTGTCGAGGTCACCTTGTGGGAATGATGCAGTATGGGTTGTAATTGATAGAATTAAGAAGGTCTCTCACTTCTTTTTAACCAAGAATACCATCCGTGTTGATGAGTTGGGATGGTTGTATATCTGATAGATTGTGTGATTACATGGAGTTTCACACTCCATTGTTTCAGACAGAGAGGTGTTGGGCGAAGAAAGAAGGGAATGCTGGCAAGAGGGGGGGTGAATTGCCTTATAAAAAATGATTGACAAATTAAAATCAAAGTTAAAGATGCAGCGGAAATAAAGAGGCAATCACACAAGAAATTGTTAACGGAGTTCGGCCAAAACCCGGCCTACGTCTCCGCTCCCAACTAAACCGTTGAGAGATTCTACCGCTTTCTTTTCAATGGTTTTAGCAAGAAACCCACTAGGCTTTGAGGTAGCACTAGAACCTATTACAGCTTGCTTTTGGTGGTTAAGCAAGAACCCACTTGCTTTTAATGGTTGAGCAAGAACCCACTAGCCTTCTTACAGGTGAAGGCTAGCTCACCTATGACACAAGGCTTTTAAAAGGAAAGGCTTGAAGAAACCTCTTCAC
Organism: Viscum album; assembly: GCA_963277665.1. Lineage (NCBI taxonomy): Eukaryota > Viridiplantae > Streptophyta > Magnoliopsida > Santalales > Viscaceae > Viscum > Viscum album. The sequence continues at coordinate 923,272,515 of OY728159.1, forward strand.
ACCTTAGTGGTGATGTGAAACCCAGAAGAAAGAGGGATGAGAAAAGGTGTTGGGGTTTGTAGGCACAAACCCAAATTTAAAGCTCAAAATGGATATACAATAAAAACTGTATATGAGAAGAAGCCTTGGGCGCCTTTGAATGATTGGAGATGTTGAAGGCCGCTTCCAAGCTTCTTTGGTGGAGCTCCTTGGATGTGGAAGTTGTTGGAGCACTTGAGGTTCCTTTGAAGGAAGTCGCCGGAGGTTGGCCAATTGATACAAAATGTGTCCGTTGGCTTGGTATATGATCCGGTTGGTGTCTGGGGCTTCCTCAGCCTTTATTTATAGGCATGGAACCCATTGGGGGCCTTCGGAGCCGTTGGAGAGGTCTTCGGAGCCGTTGGAGGCCAAAAGAGGTTTGACTGGTCAAAGCCAACGTCTAGTTTGACTGGGCTACCGGCTGGCCGGTACAGCTCCACCGACTGGCTGGTGCCTTGGTAGAGGAGAAGAATTTTGGTCCAAGCTCCACCGGCTGACCGGTGGAGGAGCCACCGGCTGGCCGGTGGGGAGACAGAAGCAGGCCCATTGGTCTGGGTGCCACCGTCTGGCCGGTGACAGAGCCACCGGCTGACCGGTGGAACCTGGCAGTGGGCAATGCCTCTGCCAGGTCCACCGGCTGGCCGGTGCTATCACACCGGTTGGCCGGTGGACTGAAATTCAGTCCACTTTGAGATGCTTTCTTGGGCCATTTTCTTGGCAACCTTGTGCCTATTAACAAAAACACTTGAAACAAGGTTAAACACATATGAAAGTGATTGTGATCATGAAAATAAAACCACGATGGGTTCGAGAGGTACAACAATCTCCCCCTATTTTGATGATCACAATCACCAAAACAAACAATGTAAAATACTGAAATGAAAGGCATGCTTTAAAAGATTTCTCCCCCAATCATCTAAGAATTTCTCCCCCTTTGTGATTATCAAAATAGCACGGGGCATAAAACTTGATTGAGGAAAAGTGTTTGAAAAACTAGATATGAGAATTGAAAAATCAATTGAGATTTTTGAAATTGAAATGAAAATTTGAATAACAGTTTCAATTGAATGTTTTGAATCAAAAACCAATTGAAATTTGAAATTTGAAACCAAATGAAATTTTTGAAATTGAGAGTTTTGAATCAAAAATGAACTTAAATGGAAAAATGAATCGAAAGAGATTTTTGAATTTAAGAAAATTTCTCCCCCTAAATAAAACAAAAGATCATCGGGGAAACGAAACTATTTTTGGCCCGGAGAGACTCGCCAAAAGGGATTTTTCAATCCAAATTTGTTTCATGGAGGGTCTTCTCCTAAAAAACTCGTCCGAATAAAAAAAGATTTGGGTTGACCGTACGGGGCATTTTTGCAATCACACTCATATATGAGGTGCCCGGGTTTTTTACAATAATTGCAAAATTTATAACTAGAGCTCCCCCTTACAAAAACAGTTGGAGCATGGGAGGAAGAAGCTACATTGGTATATCCTAGCCCTTGGGTGGTTCTTGAAATTCGTTGGGAACCAAGAAATTCTGAAAGATTTTTTTCCCCTTGGGTGAATTTGGCTAGGGATTCTCTAAGGTCCTTGATGGTTGATTCCAAAGAATCAACATTTGGGAAATTTTGGATTTTTAGGGACAGTTCCTCCTTCTCTTTGAGAAGTTGTTCTTTTTCGGAGGAAAGTTTTTTGAAATTCTTTTTCAAAGAAACAAATTTAGAAGAAAGTTCATGAAAACCATTTTCTAATTGGTCTCTAGCATGTTGGAGTTCTTCATATGATAAATGATTAAAATAATTAGAAGAACTAGAGGATGATGAGGAAGAAGAGTCGGAAGATGATACCTCATGTTTTTCCATTAGGCATTTTTTACCTTGGTCGCTTGAGGAGAAGGAGGAGAAGGAGGAGCTATCACTCCAAGATGCCTTTGAAGACTTCTTCTTTTTCTTCTTCTTGGCCCTTTTCTTGTGAAGTGGGCAAGCGGGTACGGATTTTGCATCGGGTTCTTGCTTTTGAGCAGGTTCTTGCTTTTGAGCCATGCTAGTACCTTCATGGGTTAGCTCTAAATATTTCCAAATATCATAAGAGGTAGTGCAAGAAGAAATACAATTAAATATATTATGGTCTAAGCCACAATGAAGAGCATTCATGGCTTTGCCATCAAGCTCGAAATTTGCAATGTCGGCGGGGGTCCATTTAGACTCATCGGGAGAAGAGAGCGTAAAACCATGCATAACAATTCTAAAAATAGGATAGCTAATGCTTTTAAGAAAAGTTGACATGCGGGTTTTCCAAAAAGAATAGTAGGTTCCATCAAACAATGGAGCACGACCCAATGAATGACCTTCGAGGGTTGGAGAAGAAGAAGCGGTAGAAGCCATCAAAAAGTATCTTAAATTTGAAACCGGTTAGGGTATTACTCAAATTTTTCCTTTGATACCAATTGTTGGGCGAAGAAAGAAGGGAATGATGGCAAGAGGGGGGGTGAATTGCCTTATAAAAAATGATTAACAAATTAAAATCAAAGTTAAAGATGCAGCGGAAATAAAGAGGCAATCACACAATAAATTGTTAACGGAGTTCGGCCAAAACCCGGCCTACGTCTCCGCTCCCAACTAAACCGTTGAGAGATTCTACCGCTTGCTTTTCAATGGTTTTAGCAAGAAACCCACTAGGCTTTGAGGTAGCACTAGAACCTATTACAACTTACTTTTGGTGGTTAAGGAAGAACCCACTTGCTTTTAATGGTTGGGCAAGAACCCACTAGCCTTCTTACAGGTGAAGGCTATCTCACCTATGACACAAGCCTTTTAAAAGGAAAGGCTTGAAGAAACCTCTTCACACCTTAGTGGAGATGTGAAACCCAGAAGAAAGAGGGATGAGAAAAGGTGTTGGGGTTTGTAGGAACAAACCCAAATTTAAAGCTCAAAATGGATATACAATAAAAACAGTATATGAGAAGAAGCCTTGGGCGCCTTTGAATGATTGGAGATGTTGGAGGCCGCTTCCAAGCTTCTTTGGTGGAGCTCCTTGGATGTGGAAGTTGTTGGAGCACTTGAGGTTCCTTTGAAGGAAGTCGCCGGAGGTTGGCCAATTGATACAAAATGTGTCCGTTGGCTTTGTATATGATCCGGTTGGTGTCCGGGGCTTCCTCAGCCTTTATTTATAGGCATGCAACCCATTGGGGGCCTTCGGAGCCGTTGGAGAGGTCTTCGGAGCCGTTGGAGGCCAAAAGAGGGTTGACTGGTCAAAGCCAATGGCTAGTTTGACTGGGCTACCGGCTGGCCGGTACAGCTCCACCGTCTGGCCGGTGCCTTGGCAGAGGAGAAGAATTTTGGTCCAGGCTCCACCGGCTGACCGGTGGAGGAGCCACCGGCTGGCCGGTGGGGAGACAGAAGCTGGCCCATTGGTCTGGGTGCCACCGTCTGGCCGGTGACAGAGCCACCGGCTGACCGGTGGACTGAAATTCAGTCCACTTTGAGATGCTTTCTTGGGCCATTTTCTTGGAAACCTTGTGCCTATTAACAAAAACACTTGAAAAAAGGTTAAACACATATGAAAGTGATTGTGATCATGAAAATAAAACCACGAGGGGTTCGAGAGGTACAACAAGATGCTCATTTTACATCTCGGGTTTGGCTGGAGATCCGGAAGGCTTTGGGTGCATAGGTACTTTTGAGTAAAGCCTACCACCCCCAGACAGATGGCCAGTCCGAGCGTATGATTCAGGTGCTTGAGGACATGCTTCGGGCTTGCATCCTAAATTCTAGAGGTTCTTCGGAGAATCATATACCTCTTGTGGAGTTTTCCTACAACAATAGTTTTCAAGAAACTATTTAGATGGAACATTATGAGTCTTTGTAATGTAGGCCATTTCGATCACCCTTATGTTTTATGGAGGTAGGAGAGGTAGCTATGCTGGGACCTCGCCTTGTTTAGGAGACCAAATAGTAGATATAGTTGATTCAGAAGAGGATGGCTACTGCATAGTCTCGTCAGAATTATTATGCTGATTAGTGGAGACAACCTCTAGAGTTCAAGGTCGGAGATAATGTTTTTCTACATGTCACACAGAGGTTCGGACACAAGAGGATTAGGAGATAGGGTAAGCTTTGAAAAAGGTACACCGGGCCATTTGAGGTGTTAGAGAGAGTTGGGCCAGTGGCCTATCAGTTCTAGTTACCTTAGAGGTTCTAGGCTATGCATGGAGTTTTCCACGTTTCTTTACTTCGACGTTACTTTTTAGAGTCATCTCATGGTTTCCATCATGAGGAGGATGAACTGGAAGTGTATGCATCCTTCGGGGAGCATCCTATCATGATTTTTGATCCAAAAACAAAGGTTCTCTATGGCTGGTCTGTTCCTCTGGTACGGGTGCTCTGCCAGCACGGGTGAGTACAAGATGAGACTTGGGAGAGGGAGGCTGATGTACCATCATAGTGTCCGAAGCTATTCAAGGTTTCTTCTTCTACGCCACCTTGCTAGAGAAATTCAAGGATGAATTTATTTAAGGGGGAAGTTTTTATGAACTCAGATCTACATTATAGGTATGTCTTTCTTTTTTCTAGTGTTTTTTGGAAAATATGTGTTTTAAGAAAGTTTTGAAGTACACGACGTCTACTTTGTGAGTACACGCTGTGTATTGCATTGCCACAGGAGGTTGTGTGCTGGCCATGTCAAGGCCACACACACGTTCATGTGGGGTGATGTGGAGGCCTCCGAAACCGAATTACAGAAAATGCATGTACATATCGTGTACGTCAAAAGTACATGCCGTGTACTTTCGTTTTTTAATTAAACGCACTGGGGTTCCATCTAATCACTAGAATTCACTTCTTCTAGGTTTCGTTCAACCATGGGCTCTGTACGGCCATTTATATTTGACGATCCCCCAAGCGAGTGTCTATCCTCCAAATCAAACTCCATCAGTTGCGTTGGAATTAGATCGGTGAGTTCTATCTTCTCCAAGAGCACCATCCCTTGATTTCTCCTATTTCATGAGTTATCATGGGTTGATTCTTTTATAAATTTTCATAAATCTAAGGATTTCTATGGTGATTCAAGCCTTTAGATTCAAGTATTTTGATCTCCCATTACTGAGGTGGGTGGTTTGTGCCTTTCTATGGAATGTCTTTGAGTTTTATGTGAAACTTTTCCTGATACCCATGAACGAGGTATTTCACGTGAACCGTTTTAGCCCTATTGTTTGTATGATATGATTTTATTCTATATTAGATGATATTGTTTGTGAATAGGGTGAATTGTTGTGCTTTGGATGTGTTTCCCATGTTTTCTTTTCCAGTTTCGACCATTGGGTTTAGTTTCCCTATTAGGCTACTGTTACTTTCCCATTCCTAGTATTCTAGGATGATTTGAATGTTTTTATGTAATGTTCATATGCTGTAGAATGATAGGCAAGTAAATTTTGAGGATTACTTTGGCTTTTATGCAATGCTATACTTGTTGATTTACACAGGGACGTGATAACCTAGAGCACTAGACCATAGGGAGAATTGACGTAAGGGCTTCTCAAGAGTGTCTTTTATAATATTATGATGTGAGACCATAGGGGGAATTGGTGTTGAGTGCATCCTCAGAGATACTATAGTTCCTCGACATGGGCCATAGAGGGAATGTAATGTAAGTGCTTCCCTAGAGTGACTTTAGTACCAATATGAGACTGTAGTGTGAATTGAAGGTGAGTTCTTCCTCAGAGAGTCTATACATTAGCTGAACCAGAGGGGTGAGACTGTGTATGTTTCCCAGAGGGTTTCTTGTACTTGTTAGGTAGGACCAGAGGGGATAGACTAAGTGCGCTTCCCAGAGAGTTGCCTGTTGTTCTTATCTTTTTTTAGAGGTTTCCTGATATTGAGACTGTGGAATTTTACTGTTGAGTGATTCCTTATTTAATAATTTCTACACTATTAACTTTCATGTATTCACTAACTGTTAGGCATATATCTTGTGGTGGTTGCCTATTGGGATTCGTCTCACACCATGTTTGGGCCATGGTTTTGGGCCCAAACATATTATATGGTTGCAGGTATTGATAGGGCTAGTTCCCTTCTACCATAGGTACTTGATTTCATTGGAGCTGGAGAGAATGGGACCAAGCTGAGGCTTGTGATGTTGAGGAGTTGTTTATCTATTTTCCTTTTGTAAAGTGGTTTAGTTCTGCATTCAACATTGTGGCTTGTTTGGCTACTTTCCTAAACATATATGTATCATGAATCATTATATATGCTCCAGTTGTTTCATTATCAATGTTTCACTATTACTATTGTTTGGTATTATTATAGCTTCTGCTATTGAATATCTGTTTACTTCCACTGTGTACTCTACCAATGAGGGCATAGTTTCCCCATTATCACACCCTAGGCCTTTGCTACTAGTCGACAACCTCTTGAATTCAGGGAAATGCTCTTGAGGCCATGTGACCAACCAAGTACGGGGAAACTCTGGGTGGCTTACAGAACGAGGACATTACACTTGTGGTGTAATGTTTTCTTATGATGGAACATTTAAAAGTACACATTTCTCTTTCCCAAAATTTACATCAAACCCGGAAACCATAGACAATAACTAATGTGATCCTAAAAATGAACACACACACACACACACACACATATACATTCCATTCCTTACAAAGATTGAATAATATTGGATGATCCTATAACTTTGGTATAATTGTCACCAAATCGTTATAAATATGGATAGAATCTCAACCCAGCCAAAAAATGATAGAGATGCCTCATGTTTTATTCAGGGAAAGGAACCTATGGTGTATTCATCATCAACCTGTAAACCCTAATAAATAGAACAACCAAAATATTATAAGTGAAAACCGTTTTCCAAACATTTGATATATTGAATAATATCACTATAATTAGAACAATGACATTTATTTTGGATGCGATTCAACTCCCATTGGAGGTCAATGAGAAAGTCTTTCTGATCATTTAAGTGATAAATATTTCAACATAAAATTGGCCAAAAATGTGGTATACCACATCGATACTAGTTCAAAAGAAAGTCATAAAATAATTTATTTTAGGGATTAAGAATGAGAGGCCACCATAAAGGGTCCCATTAAGCCCTTATACTAATCAAGGAAACTATATAATATTGATTCCTGATTTTATTTAATCAATAATTATTATGGGATTAAACTTATACATATCTAAACCCTCTAATCCTTGGGTCACAATGAATCTTATATGAATCTGTTGAACCAGAACATCAATGTGTATGATAAGAGTCACAATAAACCTTCATGAAGAATCAAACTCATAGATTAGTTTAGAGATATCATTTTTTTAATTTCAATACCTTTCGATTACCAAATACATTGCATTCAAAATCATTATAGGAAGTCCATGGATATATATGGATATCAATGTTCCCCCTTCATGGAATCACTCTCTCCAATACATATTCAATGGAATGTTCATGTTATCGTACAATGATAATTCACCCTTTTATTCTTGTGAATCTAAATATATAGATGTAAATTTTTATAAGAGGTAGAGGAAGTAACTTAGGATCGGAAATGTTATCCCGATAAATAGCTCAAATTCACTAGAAGAAGACCCAACATATCCATTTATAGATATTGATAAAGAACACATATTTCCCATAAATTGAATTAAGGTTATAAATCATAATTTTAAAATTCATCATGTTATATATGAACCATTTTCTACAGTCCATGCATATGAATATAATCCCTAAACTTTTTACTACAATAAAGGACTAACCAACCTTAATTATTAGTTAACATAGTCAATAATTATTTACTAGTTGGATTTGATTCCCTAAAGAAGAGTAATATCATAGGGATTAGGTATATTCTACCCCCTTCACTTTATGTTGGTTACATTAGGCTAACAAAAATATTCAGACAAATCATGTCATTTTAGCAGATACAATAATGCCCAAGAATCATCTTCTAGATCTCATAATTCCCATCCACATTTCACCTCCAAAAATCTAGAGTAATAATTAGAGGAAGAAGAGGATCATTGGTATTCCCCACCAGCCTTCGAGTAAGATGGCCCACCAACCATCAATTCACTCTTCCAAGTGATTTGGGGTATTGGGAAATATCTTTGACCACCATTGATTGATACAACTATGACCCATAACAAATAAGTGAAATATATTTCCTCCCTAAAAAACATTGAGATATGTTTTCTTGTAATTATAAATAAACACATAGGTTGTATCCCAATTTGGCTAATCATCCCATCAACTATTCAGATTAACACCATGGTTATAAGAAGAATCACGAAGAGTGAAACAAACCCATGCTTCCATGGTCAATGTACAAGTTGGAAAAAAAATCATGAAATCAAAATTTATTTAGGATGTAAAATAACAGAAATAGATTTCAAATGATTTCCATTTAATGAAAAATAATACAAAAACATGAGTTCGTATCAATTTTAGGGATCTCAATCGATTCTACCTCAAGGATGATATCTTAATTTTGTCCTTAAAGCTATTAGTTGGAGTGGAAAATATATTTCAATTCCAAAATTTCATGGATGAGTATTTTGGTTATAATCACCCTGGAATACCAATTCATGACGAAGATACGAAGAACTTCAAGGAATCCTAAGGGATATATTACTGTTAGATAATTCCTCTCACCTTGAAGAAATATGGTGCCATATATCACTAAGACAGATTCCATAACCTTAATACCATTATTGGGAAAATCATAGAATTGTATATGGATGTTTGGGGGGTAAATTATAAACAAAACTATGATCAAATGGTTGATATTGAAACATTAAAAACACTATGGAATTATAGTATGAAGATGAACACTATGAAGAGTGTTTTTAGTAACATCAAGGGATTTTCATAGCTCAGTAAGACAATATCACAATATTAAATAATATCTTGATAATATTAATGAGGTATAGTACATACCACCTACCCATAATCTTAAAGATATGTGTGTAATCTAGTTTTGTATTTCATATATTGAGACATCATTATTTATTTCATATTAAACTTAATAACCTTTATAAAATTTAAGAATAATAGAGTCACATAGTAATGGAAGAATTTTTTTTAAAAATCATTGATAGTGTCATGTGGTTCCTTATATTCACACTTTTGAAAATGTTTTAGATTGATTGAAGGATCCATATCATTTATATGGTGATCAGGGACTAATATATTGGTGTACTCTTCTTTTATAACGATGATGTAGGAAGGAAAAATAGTTCCTATTATATATACTATTAAATGTTGACTACTGAGACTCAATATTCAATTATCAAGAATAACTATATCTCCCTATTATTTATGTGTTCATTTCGGAGACATTATCTATAGACCCATGAGTTTCAACTAGTTTATCCGGTCAACCCACTCACATATATCATTACTGGACTAATACTAACAGACATGTGAAATAGTTTTTGATCATTATATAACAATTTGAAATCATTTTTTTGTCTCAGACGGAATTAAAATGGATTGTGATAGTATATTTCCTCTTAGAACACACAACCTCAATGTGGCCACCATTGATTTTAATTCTTTAAGGAAAACATATTTTCTTCAGCTTTGACACTCAAAAAATATGGGAAGAATATTGTTTTGGTGGCTTCAGAAGCATGAGTGGAACAAGGGTGGGAAATACGAAGCTCAATAGGGCTAGCTTAAGAATTTTACTCTTCTCCCCATTGAAACAAGTTCTTTTATATTATTTCATAGTATAATAAGGTTTCGATAATAATGAAGTAAAAAACCAGACCCTCATTATAGGCTTTGAGGTTTCTTTGTACAAACTTGTGACCTACTTTATCATATGTGGTGACTCCTATTTGGTGATTATGTAGAATAATTGTGAACATTATTTTAAAAAATAATAATTATTCCTAATTTCATGATTATATAGTAAGTTGGATGGATAAAATCACTTTTTATCCAACACTATCCCATATCTCACAATTACATAATTCATGTGACATTGAATTGAATAATGATTCCCCAACACTAATAGCGCCATACCAGGATAATGAAACCATTTATATAGAACACCACACCATTTTTATACATTTACATGTAAGAGATAAATGAAATAAAAACTACCCATTACCAAGGTGAGTCCATATATTCACCAGCTAAATCCATTATTTGATGGATTTCTCCTATAAAGTACTATCTCCAAATATTAATTTCTGTACTAGATCAAGCTTAAATGGAACCAATCTTGTGGGGGTGGAATATTTCATCATTAATAATATCCTGAATTCTAAAATTAATCTAAAAATGAAAAATTTACTGTATTTTCCGAAAATGAATTTAATTAAGAGAGACCCTCACAATTTTATGGGATTTCCATGCTGATTACTGTGGTGATCACCTTTTTGGATACAAAATTTTCCATAAAATTATCATACATAAAAATTTTTAGACATTGAAAATTTAATACTGCATGGAGATTATTAAGAAATTATATTCTTATAAGATAAATTCTAGAATCATTCATTAACCCCTAGATTTTTTGCACACTAAAAAATATTTTTGACCATTTTTGTATGGGTAAAATATATTAAGGTGTAATATACCCCAACTAGATCTAGATAGTTCAAGTTCATACTTACTACAACTAAATTTTTATCTATGTTGGATAAGTCCATATCCCTCATAGATAATAGAATAATGTCTATAAAAAATATTGTAGACAAATATATTTACTAGTTGTAGTGTCCCTGAAACAATATTTCTAGAAAATTACACCAATTTATATACATAAATGTTAGAAAAATATATACCATAAATATAATATATAGTCCAAATACTAATACAAATAACTTATAATAGAAAATCAGAAGATTTATCCACAAACATAAATCTCTCTAATACACATTGGAAGATGGTGAAAAAAGACAAGAAATCATGGCTATATATTATCCTTTATTATTTCTATGTGTACTACACCATAACCCATAGTAAAACACATGTGAGCCAATGTTGGACAGTATAAGTTGTATAGGTTGTATTTATTAATTATTTTCAACCACCCAGGATTCTCATTTCATTTTAATCCACTATTTTAAGATGAGTGGTCTAATATTATACTGGATGATTTGGAGAGAATAAACAAAAAGTTTACCCACATTGTACAACACGAGAATCCATAATACCAAGTTAGATAAGAAATTAATAAGAAGAATTCCCCCATTCACGCCTCTAAGAATAATTGGTTCTATCTTTGAAAAATTCAATGTTACATTTTTTGAGAATCCTCCAAAACTACAACGAAAATTGGGCTATCTATAAATTATACATAAATTCTAATCTAACATTGCTTACTCCCAGATTACAATGTATAAAGTGTGTATCACGCTCAACCCCAATGTGAGGTTTCATCATATTTATTTAACATAACTTCACATTGAGAATATAACCCAAACTTCTTGTCTTTAAAAATACATAATCTCATCTATTATTTTTGAAGCTAAATTACATCACACCTCAGGTATATATAACATGAACATAAACTAAATAGAGAAGTCCATTTTTTGATCACCAACTTACATACACATGACGTACATATATGTAAATTTCCCATGTATATAGTTCCTCATCAATACTAATTATATTCTAGTGCTATATGTAGAATTTTCATTTTCATGGGGATTCATTGGTTTTGGATATTATGTACTTCCCTTGTGTCATGGTTTAAATAACTTATGACCAAAACTACCCCTTTATCGATACTATGTTTAGATTTATTCCTATTATCACATGATAAAAACTAGCATCTTAATCACCTATCCTAGACCTAGTAAATAATTATAGATAGACATACAATTTATCATGGTGGAAAACCCTTTTTTCATTCATCTCATGCTAATAAAATGCAATATCATTTTTTGAATGACTTTATTTGATACAAATTACCAAGTAAACCTTCTTCATTGTATGAAACTAATCTACATGGAATCCAATTAATTTTTCCATGAAAGTAAAATGAACAAATTATGGTCCACCCTATAATACCTTCAACTGCATAGATCATTATACACTATATAACCGTAATTTGTGAAATCAATCATTAAATAAGCGATTTATATATGTAATCAAAACTCTACTATATAAAATAGCTCAGACCATATAAGTACTCATGTTATTTAGATATGTTATGTAATTTGTTAAATTTTCTTACATCAGTGTCATAATCATACACCTACGTAGTTTTATCCCCTACCCAAAATCATATCATAAACATACACCCAAAGAAAAATAAATTCACCCAAAATCAAATAGAAAACATACACCTGATGGTAAACCAGCTCCACCAAATTACCAAAGATTAGGCCTCCATTACTTGATGGATGTGTCCCAAACCACCAACTGATCCTTATATCACAGATCACATACATAATGATAATAAATCATAAAAAACCATGAAAATATCCTCCCAAGAGCCTTATTCCATATCAAGCCTACCAGACCCATCACATTATCGATGTTGGCCTATTATGTTCACAAACCAACACCATCACTATATACACATCAGACCCACACTACCTATTTGGGTAATTAGGAGACATAAAAATCATCAATAATAATTCCCATTCTAATCCTCTTAAGGGTTACTAAATGTGGGGATTCCTTATATAGTACCCTTGTTTAAACCAAAGCACAAATAAAAAGTATGGGTTCTCTGACCTAAATATTTTCTCTCAAGATAAGTCCACCACATAGATGCTATAATGTACCCTATCAACATCATTATTTCATTATGGAATCATGGGACTTATAAAATCAAACACACTGGAGGAAAACATGAGATATGGATAAATAACCATCCCACTTCCCGAGTCATCCTACATCAATCCAATCACACAACATACTATAAATACTACTAAAGGAACACTCACATGGGTACTTTAATCTATCTAGGGGATGAAAAGTCATCATGTGATCATAAAAACTTGCTCGAAGGTGTCAATTTTTTTAAATATATATCAGGGTCCATATATGAAAATCATTCCTAGTCCATCTCTTTTCCCTACTCAAGGGGTCCAAGGCATCCATTATATGATCCACAATTTTTCACCCATTTTTTAAAATGTGAAACCATCATGACCCTTTATGTCACATATCACATCCCCAATATTCTTCCATCAACCATTGATTGCAGAGGGGCCATGATAATACTTGTGGTCCATATATGTCACGGAATAATTTTATAATTAAGGCCTCAACCATTGGTGACTGAAAAATTAAGTTGATGAAAAATTTCCCTCGTAGAGCTCATCAATTTTTACTTTCCATTCATGTGAATTGATTTTTAACTAAATGATTTATTAACTTTTAACAGTATAATCTCCAACAATGTTTGGACCACACATCAAATTTTTCATACACAGAAACATAAATCATTGTAAATTACATAGGGACCACCAACCATAAAATAAGTCATCTCATTTAATTTATGGACAAACCATCATATCCTATCCTTTTACAAGTACTGGACACACTCTCTTCAAGAACATGATCATCAGGTCATCTAATCACACATAAACAATGATCAAATACTCATATATGGTCCATGTCATAATCCTGACACCATCTTGGGAAAAATCCTTTACAATTTTCTCCAATTAACTATCCAATTAAATAGATAATTTATAAAAACTAGAGTTAAATTAGTAGGTTGATGTACTGTAATCAAAATAGTAAACAACAATGAGAAGAAATTATATATGGATGTCCTCTAGTTATCGATGGAAAATATATGCATCATAACATGATAAATTCACATTTCTATGATGGAATCATCAATGAAAAAAATAGTCAGGTCTCATCACATTAGATGGATTTCAAGAAGATGAAATGAGGTTGAAAGAGGAGGGAAATCACCTCATTCATTTGAAACATTTCACAAAACCACCCTTTTTTCCAAGGGAACAAAATTTAGAAGAAGGAGGATACCCACATGGTTTACACACACAAGGAAGAAGAGGAATGTAGGGTTGGGTGTTAAAATAAAAATGGGTAAAATAAGGAACACACCATTTTTAAATGAAAATTTTGACAAGCCTTAGGGTATTGTTTCATGGATTTCCTAATCATGTGCCCATTGTGAGATTGGAAATATATAAATCAATAAAACTCACATAGTTTGGTAATGTGGTATTACATATGTTGCACAAAATATGAAGATTTCCACTAATGTAAATTTCCATGTTTTACCTAATTTCTGTACAACCATGCAAAAAATATTCACTAAGTCCTAAGACAAATAGAACCTATATGTTTTATGCACATGGTTTTCACTAACCAAGGAAACACTATACACAAGGTAAGACCCCTTATAATTTTTTTAAAATCATCCCAAATATCCTGATACTTTCTCAATCACTAGAGGAACCTTCATAAACATTATCCATACCCAAAACATCTATTCATGATGCTCAAACTCTTAAAATTCCAAAATGAATCCCAATTAATAGAATTATCTCTACTTTCTTAGAAAAAAATTAAAATTCCCGTTTAAAAAGTAATCCTAATCGATCCCAATCATAATTTCACATCCAACTCATCACATTCAATCCATGAATGAAATCAATGTTTTTTCTATAAAACTTCAATCAAGAGGCACAATATTCATAAAAAACTAAATTATTTCATATCAATATCACTTACATACAATGATGACACTTACCCATGCCTGTTTACCTCATGATACCAAGGTCTCATTGATCAATTCAACCATACATTCATATGGATTCCAACCATAATCCTTAATGCACTAGGAGAGATTCCAAGTCATGACACTCCATACCATGGGAATCACCAAAAGAAATTCATTATTATTGGTGTAATGACTCAATTAGTGTGGTTTATGTCATTCCACATGCAATTACACATGAAAAATCATATCAATCGTCCTTTAGAAATATATTCTAAAAATTTATCTACTACAGTTTTCTACGTAGTGTCGCATCACCCAACCTCAATGCCCTAATTCACAATGGCATCCTAAGATCACCCAAAACTGACAATGAAGTGTTTAAAAAATATTTGGTTTAATTATATGTTTGGATCACTAACCACTGACACCATCCTTCATGTTCTCACTAGAATAACCAACATATCACAGATCTACCTCACCCCTGGATAACATCAAGACCATCCTAAGCCCACTTCCACACATTGACTCAATCTAAGAACACATTCAAATCTCAAATGAGGTATTAAAAAAATCACGTAAAATCATATTAACATATTCATGAAAAAACTAGTATATTCTTTGACATACACCAATTGGTCTCATCATATCTTTGAACATAACCACATGAGGATCAAATCACCGTTTTATATGGACCATACCACATCCATTAAAATGTTTAACTAATAGACACAACATGTAATTCCCCGACCCCAGCTACCTAGAGTTGGTGCATTATTGCATAACATTGGCATGATCACAAAAGATCAAGTCTTGAAAGACCGATTAGTTTAGTAACCTTGGAAACACTAGATATATTCATAAATGTTACATTACATGATAAAGTGAAAAACTACAATAAAATAGTCTCAATTTTCCACAATCATATCCCTTTTAGACTATCCCTACAGGTCATTCCTAAAATACTTCTTCACATCATGGAAATTTTAAAACATTGAAAGGGGTGAGCTCAGATGCTCAGTAAGGATAACAATATAGCAGAAGCATTCAAAAATAAACATTAAAATTTAAGAAAATGTATAACTAAAACAAAAGCCCTTTTAAACTTGAACTTCAGCATAATATGGAAAAATAAAATGAAATAATGCCATTTACTTATTCACATGGATATTCCACTGGTCGAATAATCACATTCAATATCAATAACCACTTTCATAATGTTGGAATGCATAATGACAAACTATCATAACCACGTAGCCAAGGCCTCGTGCCAAGACTACAAATATGATTTTGTCAAGGCCTTGTGCCAAGACACTATTTTGTCTCATGAGACCTGCCGATGCATCGAGGAGCTATAGCGTGCTCCACCCATCACATATTAAGTCCAATTCATTCCTCATATGAATAGGTTTAAACAAATCATAAACCATAACATAATCGTATAACATAAAACATGCATAAAGGAAACATAACATTTCCACATTTCAATCACAAGATATCAATACAACACATTGATATAATAAAAGACACTTTCAAAACCATTTTCAATACCATAATAAAAGAAAATTAAATCTTGGTATTTATTTTTCATTTTTAAAAAGTTATAGCTTTTAGAGGAAGCCGAATCTCAAAAAATGGTCACAGCGGCAGAGAAGTCGTTGTCGCCGCATACGTATAGCGAAAAAAACATTCCCATTTTTAGTTTAGTAAAACGCTTCGTATAAAAAGATTCCTTTTGAATAAACATAAAATTCAAAGGGGTTTATACACCTTATAAAATAAATTTGTGTATAAAGCAAAATATGCCACAATGAATGGATATTGAGACGAAGTCCATTACAAAGATCATTTTTTTTAAAATAAAATAAATCTATTATGTGTATTCAC
Organism: Viscum album; assembly: GCA_963277665.1. Taxonomy (NCBI): domain Eukaryota; kingdom Viridiplantae; phylum Streptophyta; class Magnoliopsida; order Santalales; family Viscaceae; genus Viscum; species Viscum album. The sequence goes on from OY728159.1 coordinate 923,289,085, forward strand.
TATAAGTACACATAATTAAAGTACAAATACAAGATAGTAAATAATAATATCATGATATAATTTGAAAGTATGAGATTAACCCAAAGAATAGAAATTGGGTTAAGAAGATCCCTTACCTCGTGTCCGTCTTGACTCGAACATTCTTTATCCTCATGAATAATAAAATAGAGTTAATGTATACTTGATTAAGACCCTTTTTCAAGTTCATTATCCCTGTTATATCACTTATTACAATGTTACGAAAATTATGTAGTCATTTAAGTTAATTACGGTCATTTTATTGATCTTTGGTACTTGAGTCAACAATAAACTTCTTATAATTACAAGCTGTTTTTGTGGTAGAATATCCATTATCTCCAGAATTTTATTCATGATGTAGATATCATATATGTTCTATATATCCAGTATATACATGAATTTATAATATTACATAACATTTAGAGGTAAGAAATGAAATGCACCGTTCTTGGAGACGGTAATCCGTACGTATGCATGAACGCTACTTTTATTTCTATTTCGTATCTAATGGAATGAAATAATATTTATATAAATGTATAATATAATTCCAGTATAATATAATGTATAATTCCATTTACTCCATCCTTTATATATCCCACATATGGTATTAACGATTCAAATCACTTTGAGGGGGCGGTAGTCCGCACTTCCTAAAATGAACATATCGTGTTTAACCATAATAGAAACCATAATGGTATGACATAAATGAAAAATACAGAAGCTTAAGTAAAACATAAACATATTATATATCATATATAAATATATTTACATCTTAATGGCCACCTTTGAAGGTGTTATATGAGTGTTGAACAATCATCGTTTTGTGAGGCAGAAATTCGCCATCCACAGAAACAGTATGTTCTTAAACCATTAGATGTAGGTGTGTGTAAGTGTAGCTAGAATAATTCTTATAACAACATCATAGTATATTTATTATACTGTTTTTGTTTCAAAAGAAATGAGTAAAAATATTTTAGGGGGTTGGAGAAGCGAAATCAAACATAAGAACACAAGAGAAAACACTACCTTTAAAACGGGTAACTCTTTTTGATTTGAGCTTGAAGGATTCCTTGGGAAGACATCTGCCCAAAGTAAGGCTTCTAGGAGTAATAGTTGTATTTGGAGAGACACAATGGGCAGAGGTTGTCCAAGACAATGGCGTTAGAGGTGTGAATAAGGTGGTAGTGGTGGGGGCCTTTTATAAGAGGAGAGTAGGGGCACTCTTGGAAAGTCATGAAATGTAACTTTATTATATAATGAGTTTCGGATATTAAAGGTCCCACAATTATATATTTAGAGGATCAGGTGATCAGGGTTCTAAATATACTCATCCAATAAGTTTTTTACAAGTTTAATTCTTTGATGTTACATTATCTTTTCATTTTATTTAAATCGTTAATTAATGAGGTAATCGCGGCATCATCATGGTGTCATTAAACATTTAATTTATATAATGTCTCAAAATTATAAAAAAATATCATGATGTATTAACCCTTTTTATCTTTCTAATTAATATTTATAGTCTAAAGGTTAACTTATATAACCCCATGTAATAATTGTTTTACTAAAACATTTCTTGTTTGTGACATTTTTATTTTAACATTAAATAAAAAGTTTCTAATGTAATTTTCCTACCAAAGTGGCTCCATGGGGTCCCCAAGTTGACCAATGGATTTTATTGGCTGGCCATGAATCATACAATATGGGTAGGAAAACTTTCAATATATTTTCATATTTTTATAATACCATTTTTACCTTAAATTTCACTAATTATCTTTAGTCGGGATTAATTAAACATAAAAGTTACTATTCACAAAATAAATATTTTAATCCCATTGAACCACATTTTACTTCCTAATTAAAAACATGTATGTAGGATTCTTTAAAATCAAATCACAGAAGTGTTAATGTTTCATTTAAATGAAAAATCAGTTTTTTAACTACCACTTAGTGGTTTCACTATTCATCAAAAATTGATGTTTTTCAGAACAATGCCAAAATTTCACCCTAATATATAATTGATATTCCAAATTAAAAAATGATATATATTATACAAAATTCCAAACATATAAGTTTCATTAATTAATTTTATAATTAATTCCTGCTATCACAACAAATATCGTGTTTTTAAGAAACAATATATATCAAAAGATTGACAACTGTTTATGTCCAATTTCAAAGTGAAATTAATTATAATGAAAACAGTTGGATAAAATGGTAAAAATATATAATAATTATACTTTAAAAACACTCAATATTATAATTTATCACTATAAATTATTCTGATAAAAAAAGTTGTTTTTAAGCATTTCTTATTATTCATAAAAAATGGAAGTTCTCAGAAAAATACCAAAAATTCAACTTAGGATAATTTCGATATTCCGAATCCAAAAATGAAGTCCATTTTAAAATATAAAATATATATAATTTCAAAAAGTGGGTATTACTATTCATAATGTCTATTTTGATTGGTCGCAGTGTGCTAGAATCTCGAACTTGCATACAATGCAAGCTATTGTATTACTGATTGAGAAGCGTATCGTGGAAGCTTGGGGTGTTACATTCTCCCCTCCTTCAATAAATCGAATCCTCACAATTAAATTTGTTTTTAAAATATAAGGTTGAAAATAGAAAATACCTTTGTGGAAAACCCACATCAAATATAAGGTTAATAAAAATATAACTTTAAAAGAAATAAAGATAAGTATAAAGGTCACCCGAGATAGCCCATACTAGGATTCTATGAAAATATGGATATGGCGGAAAAACAAACCATCAAGGTCTGATGGAGAGTTATAGAAAACAAGATTAGGAGAAAGTTAACTACAAGGAAATCACAAACTTGTGATTGGTTAAACGACCATTGATTCCTCAATTGAAAAAGTTAACCGACAACATTTTTGTTTTAAGATACCTTTAATAATGGTGAGGAATTTATTTAGTAGATTTACTAAGAACGTAAGGAAATATACTTACTTGTCATGTAGACTTTCATTTTTTAATAAAATTTTACAACAAACCCATCTTTCAATCAAAAATATAATAGAACTCCAAAATATTATATTTATCCTAATCGTATAATGTTTTAAATATTGACACATACCATTTAGATTAGGAAAACTATTTTGTAATTACCAGGGACTTCTTGTAGGCTAGTGGTAGGTAATAAAGGCCTGTGTCACCATGGTTATGGGTTGGATTCCGGCATCTTTGTCCAACGCGATGGGTTATCCCCCAATTTGGAGGTTGTCCTTTTCCTAGAACTATAGTATTATAATATTACAAAAATAATCTTCATAAATGTTTTCACTTGAAAAAAATACTATCCAATGTTCAACTTAATCCATTCCAACCTTTCTAGTTATCCAAAATACCTCCATCCAGACTTTCTCTAAAAGGTCTCTAAATTCCAAAATCAATTGTATCATCAGATTCCTCAAACAAAGTAAAGTTTCTCTTATTGTCACATATAAAAATATGATTACCTTATTCATATTAAAACCTTAATGAAAACAACAAGTTCTGCAGTACAATCCTTATATATATCACATTATTCTTATAATCAGAATATAATCCTTGAGTCCAAAAGCACAAATACATTAATTATTCCACTTCAACTATAGTAACATCATAAGATTGTCCTTTAACCCTGGGCCTTTTATATGGTAAGTTTCCCTGATTCTTAGGACATTCATTTGCATAATTCCCCATTTCCCTACAATTGTAGCATTCAACATTGATAGACACTTTCTTTCCCTTGCAAACACAAGCCTGGTGACCTTTTTCTCCACATTTATAACAAACTCTCATTCCTTTTAGGCAAGTACCGGGGTGATTCTTCCCAAAATTATCGCATAATGAAAAATACTTCTTTCCCTTTTTCCCTTTATCTGTCTCTTGTTCCACCGTTCACTTCTTCTCTTGCTTTACATTGTTGTCATAAGACTTAGAGAATTCCTTTTCTATCTTGATAGCACACGAGACTATATCTTCGTATGTTGAGAAAGATTGTGATATTACAGCTCGACGGAGAAATGGCTTTAACCCATCAACGAAACGATCGATCTTACTTCTTGGGTTACGTATATAATCTTCTGCATGCCTCACAAAATTTGTAAAGTTAGCCTCATACTTTGCGACATTCTATTCATCCATTTGTCTCATACTCAGAAATTGCCTTTCTATATCTGCTCGATGGTCACGAGGAAAGTATTTTTCTAAGAAAATATCATTGAACTCTCTCTATTCCATACTTGATACTTCTTCATCTTCCTTTTTTTTGAATCAATGACCACCATTGATCAGCATCTCCAGTGAGGCGGTAAACTGCCATGATAACCTTTTCCCTTTCACTACTCCCTAAGGTATGGAATATTTTCTCTAAGGAATTTATCCATTGCTCACCTACTAATGTATTTGTACTCCCATTGAATTTTGGTGGTTGTTGCCTCATGAAGCAGTATAACATTGATTCTCCATGTTGCGGATCAGGGAGCTCCATACGAGTAAGGTTATTATTCATAACCTGAGTGAGTTTTCCCAGTATGGTGATAAGCTGATCAGCACCAGTTGTATCACCAACTCCATTATAATTATCTTGAGCAGGAGGGAAATCCCTACATGGAGTACGTGCATTGATACGGTTTCAATTCCTCCCACTAGGTGCCATTTCTAAACAATGGAATAATCTAGATTAGTTTATGAATTAAAATACATAATTCCATAATTGTAAAACACTTAACATAAATTGAACTATTTATGGATATAATCTATAATCATAAAAATGTTTTCTTTGAGGAAGTATATACTCATAATCCCTTCATAATGGTTTGTAAAGAAAATGATAATTATCCTAAGCATATCCCCCGGGAGTGTCATAACCAAGAGTCCAGCAAGGCCCGTTGTCATGCACTAGTTCCCGTTCGAGTCTAGCTCAAAGCAGTGTTTTCGGGTTTTACCCCTAAGTACATATGTGCCAGAGCCGCCTCTACCTGCTCGTATCCAGATAGGGATGTATTGCTCAGAAAACTCACAAAATCTCTATAATACCAATATTCTAGGAAGTTATTCTATACTAATCCTAAAAGTGTATCTTAGGGCTATGTTCTCTAATCAATGTTTATCTAAATATAGCTTCCAAGGTTAGTACTAAACTTCCTCTGATACCAACTGTAAAACCCCGACCCCATCTAACCAGAGTCGGTGGATTATTGCGTAACATTGGCATGATCACAAAAGATCAAGTCTCGAAAGACCGATTAATTTAGTAGCCTTAGAAACACTAGATACATTCATAAATGTTACATTACATGATAAAGTGAAAAACTACAATAACATAGTCTCTATTTTCCACACTCATATCCCCTTCAGACTATCCCTACAAGTCATTCCTAAAATACTTCTTCACACCCTGGAAAATTTAAAACATTGAAAGGGGTGAGCTCAGATGCTCAGTAAGGATAACAATATAGAGGAAGCTTTCATAAATAAACAATAACATTTAAGACAATGTATAACTAAAACAAAATCCCTTTTAAACTTGAACTTCAGTATAATATGGCAAAATAAAATGAAATAATGCCATTTACATATTCACATGGATATTCCACTGGTTGAATAATCACATGCAATATCAATAACCACTTTCATAATGTTGGAATGCATAATTCCAGAATATCATAACCACGTAGCCAAGGCCTCGTGCCAAGACTACAAATAAGATTTTGTCAAGGCCTTGTGCCAAGACACTAGTTTGTCTAATGAGACCTTCCGATGCATCGAGGAGCTATAGTGGGCTCCACCCGTCACTTTTTATGACCAATGCATTCCTCATATGAACAGGTTTAAACATATCATAAACCATAACATAATCGTATAACATAAAACATGCATAAAGGAAACATAACAGTTCCACATTTCAATCATAAGATATAAATACAACAATTGATATAATAAAAAACACTTTAAAAACCATTTTCAATACCAAAATAAAAGAACAATAAATCTTGGTATTTATTTTTCATTTTAAAAATGTTATAGCTTGTAGAAGAAGACGAAAATCAAATAATGGTCACGACGGTAGAGAAGTTGTTTTCACCACATATGTACAGAAAAAAAACATTCCCATTTGTCATTTATAAAAACTCTTCGTATAAAAAGGTTCCTTTTAAATAAACATAAAATTCAAAGGTGTTTATACACCGCATAAAATAAATTTGTGTAAAAAGAAAAATATGCCTCAATGAATGGATATTGAGACGAAGTCCATTACAAAGATAATTTTTTTTAAAATAAAATAAATCTATTATGTGTATTCACTATAAGAACATATAAAGAAAGTAAAAATACAAGATAGAACATAATAATATCATGATATAATTTGAAAGTAGGAGATTAACCCAAAGAATAGAAATTGGGTTAAGAAGTTCCTTTACCTTGTGTCCGTCTTGACTCGAAAATTCTTTAACCTCCTGAATAATAAACAAGAGTTATTGTATAATTGCATAAGAACCTTTTTCATGTTAATTAGCCTTTTTATATCACTTATTACAATGTTACGAAAATTATGTAGTCATTTAAGTTAATAACGGTCGTTTTGTCGATCTTTGGTACTTGAGTCAACAATAAACTTCTTATAATTAAAAGTTGTTTTTGTTGTAGAATATCTATTATCTCCAGAATTATATTGATGATTTTGATATCATATATATTCTATATATCCAGTATATACATTCATTTATAATATTACATAACATTTAGAGGTAAGAAATGAAATGCACCGTTTATGGAGACGGTAATTCGTACGTACGCATGAACGCTACTTTCATTTCTATTTCATATTTAATGGAATGAAATCATAATTATACAAATGTATACAATAATTCCATTATTATATAATGTATAATACCATTTACTCCATCCTTTATACATCCCACATATGGTATTAACGATTCAAATCACTTTGAGGAGGCGGTAGTCCGCACTTCCGAAAATAAAAATATCGCGTTTAACCATAATGGAAACAATAAAGGTATGAAATTAATGAAAAATACAGAATCTTAAGTAAAACATAAACATATTATATATCATATATAAATATAGTGACATCTTAACGGCCACCTTAGAAGGTGTTATATGAGTGTTGAACAATCATTGTTTTGTGAGGCAGAAATTCCACATCCATAGAAACAGTATGTTCTTTAACCATTAGATGTAGGTGTGTGTATGTGAAGCTCGAATACTTCTTATAACAACATCCTAGTATATTTATGATACTGGTTTTGTTACAAAAGAAATGAATAAAAAGAGTTTAGGGGGTTGGAGAAGAAAAATAAAACATAAGAACACAAGAGAAAACACTACCTTTAAAACGGGTAACTCTTTTTGATTTGAGCTTAAAGGCTTCGTTGGAAAGACGTCTGCCCAAAGTGAGGCTTCTAGGAGTAATAGTGGGATTTTTAGAGAAAAAATGGGCAGAGTTTGTCCAAGCCAATGGCTTGAGAGGTGTGAATAAGGTGGTAGTGGTGGGGGCCTTTTATAGGAGGAGAGGAGGGGCACTCTTGGAAAGTCATGAAATGTTACTTTATTATATAATGAGCTTCGGATTTTAGAGGTCCCAAACTTATATATTTAAAGGATAAGGTGATAAGGTTTCTAAATATACTCATCCAATAGGTTTTTTACAAGTGTAAGTCTTATATGTTACATTATCATTTCATTTTATTTAAATCGTTAATTAATGAGGTAATCACTACATCATCATGGTGTCATAAAAACATTTAATTTATTTAATGTCTTGAAATTATAAAAAAAAATATAGATATAGGAAATATTTTTATCATTCCAATGAAAATTTATAGTCTAAATTTTAACTTATATAACCCCATGTAATAATTTTTTTTAGTAAAACAACTCATGTTTGTGACATTTTTATTTTAACATTAAATAAAAAGTTATTAATGTAATTTTCCTACCAAAGTGGCTCCATGGGGTCCCCAAGTTGACCCATGGATTGTCGTGGTCGGCCATGACTCATCCAATAGGGGTAGGACAAGTGTCAAGATTTTTTCATATTTTTATAATATCATTTTTACCTTAAATTTCACTAATTACCTGTAATCGGGATTAATTAAACATTAAAGTTACTATTCACAAAAAAATTATTTTAATCCCATTGAACCACATTTTACTTCCTAATGAAAAACATGTATGTCTTATTTTTTAAAAGAAAATCATAGAAGTGGTAATGTTTCATTTAAACGAAAAATCAGTTTTTTAACTACCACTTAGTGGTTTCACTATTCATCAAAAATTGAAGTTTTTCAGAATAATGCCAAAATTTCACCCTAAGATATAAATGATATTCCGAATTCAAAAATGATATCTATTTTAAAAAATTCCAAACATATAAGTTTCATTAATTAATATTATAATTAATTCCCACTGTCACAACAAATAGCATTTTTTTAAGAAACAATATATATCAAAAGATTGACAATTGTTTATGTCCAATTTCAATGTGAAATTAATTATAATGAACACCATTGGATAAAATGGTAAAAATATATTCTAACTATACTTTAAAACAACTCAATAGTACAATCTATCACTATAAATTATTTTGATTAAAAAAGTTGTTTTTAAGCATTTTTCACTATTCATAAAAAATGGAAGTTCTCAGAAAAATACCAAAAATTCAACTTAGGATAATTTCATTATTCCGAATCCAAAAATTAAGTCCATTTTGAAATACAAAATATATATAATTTCAAAAAGTGGGTATTACTATTCATAATGGCTATTTTTATTGGTCGCGGATTGTTAGAGTCTCGAACTTGCGTACAATGCAAGCTAATGCATTATTGATTGAGAAGCGTATCGTGGAAGCTTGGGGTGTTACACAACTGTCCAAGAAATAGACAAAAACTAATTAAAAAATTAATTCTCTACCCAATCCTAACCTACCAAAAATTGCATCCTTAACATGAGTAAACATTCATCCATAATGAGGGTCATACCCTAATTTACCAATGGTGTACTTATGTTCCAACATCAAACATCATTGATAATACATTCCAAGTTACACACTCCCATCAACCACACCACTTAACCCCAAAAAAATTCAAATTTCACCTCTCACCATAGTGGTATATTTACCTTTTCCTAAAAACCCTTGTGAAATATTTCATTATGGAATTTTGAAAACTCCTCTGGTTCTTGGATCACACATAGTCACCCACAGATCCACATCCCAATGGAACCACATGTAATTAGTGTGCACTACCTCAATCAGATTTAAATCAAATGGTTGTATACTACTATTATTCATATAAAAAATTTAGACTGACGATCCCCTGATTCACACTTTATCAAACTAGGAAAAACAATATCTCAATGATCTATTTCAAGTGAAACTACCTTATAATACCATTCATTGATAACATGTGCCACTATAAAATTCCTATTTGATATTTATTATTTAGAATCCCCTATTACCTAAGTTATGAACCCCCAAACAGGCATAAAACTCAGTGCTACATGGTCATATCATCTGAATTACACCACCATTATTTGTTTTTATAAATGATTTTATCTCACATTTAACCACTAGATATGATCCATTAAATGTATTAATAATAGATATTGGAAATTCTATTTTTTTACCAATATTCCTTACATCTAATCCATTACTAGTAGTCTAACATTATCACTTATCACCAAGGCATCCACTCAATGTTAAAAGATGTAGGATCCCCAAAAACCTTGAGAGGGGGTGGGTAAATCATGGGGTTAGAATTTTCTTTTAATGTGACATATCTTGTTCCCACATTAGTAGAAACTCATTAAAAATATATGATGTATATGATCAACAATCAATAATTCACATTCAAAAAGGTAACTCCTCAGTTTTACAAGGTTCACCAATAATTGCCTGTGCAAAGATCATACACCAACATAGTGTCGATCGTACCAAAATTCAATAATATTCCCAAGTTATGGAATACAAGTGTTTATACATAGCTGCTATATTCCAAGAAAACTGCATATACATGATTTTTGGGATAGAACTATGTGTCCCTCATAACACTTCCATAAACTACCACTAACTCACTGCCTTGGGTGTAGTCTAACTTAGATTGTCTACATGAAGGTCACTTCAGTATATTAGAATTAAAGTCTTTGCCCATTACTAGAATGAGATTGTTCTAGCATAATTATCCAATGTTGAATAACTTTTGAAATCACTGTTCACATAATCCATTTGATCAATAGTACTATTCACAATGCTGATTCGTGATGCTCACTACCTTTGGAAAGAAAATTACCTTCATGGAACAAAATATCCTCACGTTAATCACTGAGCCTTCATAGAATACACAATCATCCTGAATAACCCATTATATAGAAGCATTTTCATCATTCATGACCCTACTAGTATTTTCGAGAGGCTCAATATCGCATAGAAACCCATATTCATGGAGATCATTTTCCTTCATGAAATCAGAGCGATTCTATATTTTCTCTAAAATATTCATATGAAATAAGGTGGGGATTTTTTTATATATATAAGCTCGACCATTCTTTATTCTCTATATCTTCTAATAAATTTTTATGATATTTTAAAAATAACTTCATTGTGCTCCTCCATTTGCAAAGCTCTATTCAAATTTAATGTTTTTGGAAATATTTTAGTCAAAACACCATATACTCATGATGCTCTAATAATTGTTATCTAGGATAACATTGCCACTAATCACAATGCACCACATCATCACCAATATCATACCAATATTCATGAATATATAACCTAATATCATAGTATAAAAAATATAAATAAACAATAATAATATATAATAATTTAAAAATAATCAATGTATTTAGAAGAAATAATATCCACGCATATGTTATAAAAAATATAAATTTAGGCATATAGTCAGACATCCCAATAGGTCACCCTCTATGGATATAATATATACAAACTAAACAACCATAAATAAATAATTTTTAAATAAGTCTCTACTTACAACCCTGATCTACACCTCAATCTCAGTGTCCAAAATCCAACTGAGCTTCCCCACCTGATCAAGCTACTCTTAGCCTCTTCCATACTTACCTACAATTGGGGATATCTTCTCATGCATCGAAGTTCTCTGACCACCAAATATGGCCCTAATTATAACTCAATAGGCCACCACTAATGCATTTACTACCACATAAAATTATTAAATTTCATTCAAATGTGAAATGGTCAATAAAATAAATAAATACCTTGTAGAAGAATAAATAAAGGACTAATGTCAATCCTCATTATCTAAAGTTGCACTTCAAATCGACCATACCAGAATATTAAAATTTCTTGGTGTCTGTTAGAATATAAACCATGAACTCAAGGGAAACTCAACACACCTAGAACCATATTTGTAACACTTAGGGGGAAATTCACCCCTCCTAGAATCTAGTACCCATATATCAAACCTACTCTGAATAGTGTTATAGTGTCTTTGAACACACATATACAACTATGTGAAATATAACTTTATCCAAATCATATGAATATAATTTGGGGAAATATACACATCCCCAAACCACATAATTATAAAAATTGGGTCTTGTATCCTTTACTCGAAAACGGATTATAAACATACACCCAATATGATATCATGTCAATTGAATTCATAAAGAAAACATACACCTCTGGAAAATTATCTAACTAAGAATCATCCAAAATGATTAAATCCCTAGGTTAAATGAGCTAACCTAAACCCAAGGTATCAATCCTTGATTACATGATGGTCGTGCCTCCCCACCATCACATGAACCTTATATTAACCGTTATATGAAAACATATAAACATAAACGCCTATAGACACATCCTCCCCAGAACATGAAATCATACTATGTGGGTAGGATAATTACATGACCCATCATTATATCTCAAGTTGGATTCCTAGTATAGTGACCAGTCCCTATAATTGTATCCATTTAAGGCCCACACCACTGATCTAGGTATTATGGTGAACCCAAAAATCACCATTTCAAATTTCTACATTGACCCTCTCAAGTGTACCTTAACATGGGTGCACCAATCAGGGTCCCTTGGGTCACACAATAGCATATAAACCCAACATGGGTTCTATTACTGTAAAACCTTCTCTTGGGATAATTATTTCACTCATAGAACCCTATTGTCCTCAGTGGATAAGGCACATTTTTATCACTCTAAAGGTATTAAATAATTGATATCTCACATGATAAGTCAACCTAGTTTATTCCACTCACCCAACCTATCATAAATCTGTTCCCGTGCATAACCACATAGGTACTCTCATTTTATAGGGGGCATAACATTTTCCAAATCAAACATCAATTATCCTGAAGGACATATGAAATATTAGGGTTCTATTTTGATCCACCCAAGACCATTATTCCAAGTCTATCACACATACCTATATAGTGGATCCTATGAACCCATTATAATGTCCTCTACAACACATCTATTTCATCTTAATTTAAACCCCTCGGGGTCCCATATCTCTCATTTCACAATCTAAATATCATCCACACAATCATCAATTAATTAGGAGATACATTATCATATATTTTTAGTGCATCTCAATGAAATAATTTAAAATCAAGTCATCCTCTAATAGTAGTTGAGGCATCAATCCAATGCACAATTACCGTCATGGACCTTGGAACAATATTAACTCAATTCATGAAAAGTATTTTTCAACAAATTTTTTTTATTATGATTAAATTTTTCAATCAAATATACTCATAAGACCCCATATTATACGCATAATAAATAAAAATAATTGATCATTGGGAAGTTCACAGTGATTAACTACCTCAAAAAAGTTATCTCATTCAATTAATGGCATGAACAACATTTCTTAGTCTCATAAAAGTGTCATCCGTACATACATAAAATTCCCAACCATTATCTCATCTCGTCATAACAAAATGATGTCCAACCACCCATGTATGTTCTATGTCATACTATCGATACCTTAATATGAAAAATTCATAACATTCAACAGCAATTCAATAGACAATATAAATGATTTTTTCATGAATCTATAGCTAAATATTTTGAGTGTAATACCTTAATCAAAATATTAATTAATTAAATGAATATATAATATTCGAATATTCTATAAATATAACATGTAAAATAACCATCATAAATAGATGATTTCACTATTATTCGATGAAATCATCAATGAAACCCTATGTTGGGTGACACCATATTAGAGGGATGGCTTGAAAATTAATAAATGTGTAAGGAAATAGGGATAACTCACATCAATTGCTGTAGAAAAAACTCCATTGATATCATTATTTGAAGAGGGATGGAATATTAAAGATGGAAATGACCCTCCTAGTATTCACACATATGGGAGGAGAAGAAGACTGTGATGGTGGTTGAAATCATGTAGAAAAAATGTTATTTCCCAACATTAAATAAAAAATAGACATGAACAATAGTTTTATAAATTGCGCCCAAATTATAATTAAGGCCACTAAAGTGATGTTACATGTTTCTCTAGAAACCACTCACAAAATATGTTCCATTCCCCAAGAAAAATCCGACCCATACCGTTAACTCACATAATTTTTTCTGACCATGTTGTAACAACGTATATAGAAATACCATATCAAATTTCCAAAAATTAAAATCAAATCTCTTGATACTTTCTCAAAAAAATGAGTAACCTCACTGGCCACTATTTATATCAATCATCAACCACATGGGATACACTCGCTATAAAAAATCTTAATATAATACCAATATTCAAATTAACCCCCAATATGAATGTTTAAAATTCGAATTAGATTTATAATTTCCATCCAAAAAAGGACATAGGGATTCACCCCAATAAACCCCCAGCCTTTAATGATTTTTAGGACCCCATACATGATGGTTTTCTATCATTGTTTGATATTATAATGAATTAATTTCGTTTTTTCAGACGATTTAAGCTCTCATAAATTCCCACAAAAGGCTCATTTCCATATGAACAAAAATTGTAAAAAACAAGTATCCTTATCCCATGAATTTATATTTCATGATATAGGGTTCACCATGTATAACCATGAACTACTTATATTGGGATTTCCTATTAGACCTGACATATTTTCAAGTGACGTAGATCTAGGCAAGGTTACCTGATATATGACCACTATAAGAAAACATTCCAGGGTAAAATTTCATATTCTTAAGGTAAACCATGATCTCCTAACATGGGTACAATTAAGGGGGGTTATTATACTTCTAATATCATACCAAATTAAAATCATCCCCCTAAAACATTAAATGAATTTATATAGAGTGTATTTTAATAGGAAAAACATATGGCCTTATACATGATGTTTTAAGAAATATAGTGACATATGGTCCATATATTTAGGACCCACCCATATATAATCATCCAAATTAAATCCACATTAACATAATATAATAACCTAACTATGGTAATATTGGGGCTTTATAATTTGAATCACATCTTGAATATCCCTCCTCAAAAACCAACCTCTAAACCACATGTATTTCGATATTTTATAAACCACTAATTTCAATTGATACTTATAATGTTTAGATCCCAAGGGAACCTCTTCCTAGTGTTATCATTCATGCTACCATATTAAGAATATCTAACTAGACTCATGTTTTCATCTTATTAATAAGGTCATTAAAAATTTTTATTCCCTCAAAAATATTTTCACGGAAGACATCATCAAACATTATTCGATGATCATATTTAACATTATTTTTCCATCTCTATATTCCCAAATTCAAATATCCCAGTAAATTGATTACATATTTTCCATAACCTATTCAAAATTTTTTAGGCACTCAAAACAGTTTAAACCCATTTAGTTTATCATCTCACACCCCATAATGGATTAAGTAGTTAAAACAAAATCTACATATACCCATATGTGATATGATGTATAATAGAATTAGGTTCTTTATTCACATAAGGGTATCGCACTAAACATTCTTTATAGGATATCTCAATATTTGGTTTACGTAATTTGACATTAAACTATGTTTAAATCTCAATGAGATTTCCTATAATAGAAATAGGAACTCAATCGTATTAGGTTATTATTCTCCCTAACAAGATAGGGTTATCATTATTTTATAAATATTGTATTTCCTTAAAATATTTCCCTTAATGGTCTAACTTTTATAACCCTTAAACTATAGGGGAAAAATATATAAAAATATATTATGTTGAAAACTCATTATGGGTGTCTGAAGAAAAATTAATGTCACCAATAACAATTTCATCCCATTTCATTGCTTGGTAAGAATATATAGTAGAAATATTAGAAGGATAAAATATTATAGGATCCAAAATATGACTTTAGAAAATGAAAAAATATGTCATTTTGACCCACATGTCATGTGAAAGGTTAGGTCTGATCCTTCACCTTCTTCCATTAATGCATTTTAGTGTAAGTCTCTTTTATATCCTTATTCCCCAAGAATTGTTTTAATAAATGAAAAAATAATTTTTAGGTTTATTGCAAATTTATTGATTAGCCTAAAACCTATAATATGAATTCGTTCGTCACATGTTTGAATCATTATAATCCATCCATGGATATTTGTAACTGATGAATTTGGGTATGATGTACATGTATACATTTAGTGATATTCATTCCACCATATTCAAAAACTAACTTTATGAGGCACAGTTTCATTCTATATATAATTTCTTGTAATATATGTATTCCTTCAAAAATATATATTGGAACACATAATTTGGGTGTGGTAAGACATCATCCCTATGAACTTGTCACACCCCATCACATACCTATTCTAATGTCTCTAAATATGATAATCATGTCCCATAAACAATGCATTAAAGGTAATTCAGATAACCTCGATGTTATAATTCTATACATCATGCCTATTTTACAATATAGTATATTAAATTGTATATGTGAACCCCACTAATCTTTATCACATGACCCAAAACCAACAAAAATAACTTTTTAGGAACCATGACCACAAACAACATGCATGCACCTATGATGTGGTATATGTTCGAATTATGCACCTCATTCGCATTGGGGTTTTCCTCAGTGCTTCAAAATATACGATATCATATTTTTTTACAAAATTTTATAATCATTAAATACATTAAATTATGTCCAAAACTCATGAACCTAAACTGTATTCACATGCCCCCTGAGGCTATCTCCTTTCATTGGATTCGACTCTTTATTCATAAAGATTTTTTCTCACCCTAACTACTAGGTATACATCCTTGTATTTTGGTTAACGTCTTATGAACAAAATGTTTAGTTATAAATGTTATTTTAATTAGTAAGATTAAATTTTAATGTAAATAGATAATGTAATTACCAAGATGAAAATACATTATTGGAATCAAATGAAAATTATGATTCTATTCTTCCTCAGAAATCACTTAGAATTTCTTTTAAAATATTTGGGTGTTAAGATAAAATAAAAGGATTAAAACATGACAAGATAAAACCCCATAAAGGTAGGTTTAAGTAAATTACATGTTACTATATATTAATCCACCCTCATTAAAGGTCTTGGAAAAATTTAGGGACAAACAATAAGAAAGAAATCTTAGGGATCACATCATATAACCTGGAATAAAGTTGGTATTTGTTCTTTATGTCCCATGACCAACAAAAAAATGAGAACACCCCTCTATTCCTTGCATATTTGTTTAGATGAGTTTTGTGTAACACATGAATGTCTATTTTTATAGTACCTGGTATATTTTTAGAATTTAACTTTTTATACCAAATTTTATTTTTATAGTTATCTATACACAATGTCAGTTAATCCTCCCATTTCTGAATGTAATGACTTCAGTTTATGGTCATGGTACATATTCCAATATATCTGGCCTATCCATACCTATCTAAGAGAAAAAATCAAGGAAGAAACTATATTTCATTTACACGTTTGCTAAAATTGGCGCGTATTGAGATTTAATATGCCAATATTTTTAGGAAACCAGAAACCATCCATGTGAATTTTATTATGAGGAGACCAAATTCCATGGTCTTTTAATTCATAGAATCACTCTATAATATATTTATGGTGTGTTCTACACCATATTTGGATCACCTATATCCACCCATGGGTTTATGTTTAGAATATTAAGGATTTAGTTATATTATAACATTGAATCATGGGTTTGGAAATCAGATTTAACTTTATCCATTACTTTTTAATAACTAATTTTATTCCTTTATAATGATATAACCAATTTTTTGTTTCACATATTATCATTGATCGATAGTGTTAATAGGTAATTAAAATAATTGATAGTATTTTTAAATTGAAAAAGAATTAATTCATTGAAAAAAATAGATGAAAATCAACAAGTAGTATCCCATCCCCCAACATGGTATTCAAAATAAAAATATGAAGAACATAATAACAACATTTTATTAGTCCTAATCCGAAAATAGGCTAATGACTGATTGGATATGTTGATATAATTTTGGAAATTATCTCTTTGAGAAGCTTCAAACTCATCCAATGGATTCCATTTTATAATGTTGGTGTCCAATTCATGATTTCTTTTATAAGAGGTCTCTAGTTTTTCTATTACTTCCAAAAAATATGCTCTATAAATTGTCATTTGTGTCACATATTCTTGAGGCTCCAAGTTTTTATAGTCACCCAATAATGATGTCCCAAGTCATTAGTGGTGTGATGATTCAATTCATTTATAGACTATAGTATATCCTACACTCAATAGTCTCCATAATCAAATCAGGGGTGATATCATTTGGGAATCATCAATTTATCTCAGACAATAAATATATATTAGATGAGTGCGTGAAATGACTGGTAGTCAGATCCACCTACACCCAGACATATAGATAGTTGATTAATCCATTCATCCTTATCATATATCTCCACCATTCATGTCTTAGTAATGATACCATGGACTTGGTTCTAAGACATCTTCTTCACAAACATATTTTCTACAAAAAAATGTCAATATTAAAATTATGACAATCTATTTCGATTGGTACATAATCTATAATGAGTTTCTATTTAGAAGATTTTATCTTGTTAGTGAGATAGATATCGAAGAGTCTTCAATTTCTAATTCATTCTTGTTTTAATGGAATGATTTAGTATAAATTTCCCCCACCAGTGGATTTATTTCTATGTTCTAGAAAGATAAACTCCAGTTATATTACAGGAAATTTTGGTCACTAGCACTAGATATGCACTTACTTTTCCATAAATGGGACATGAAGATGAGTATTTACCATGTTGTTTGGGAAGCATTGTTTTATGACCCTCTAGATGGAAGAGCTTGTTTATGGTGAACTCGGGTAATGGAATCTGAGATGCTAGTTATTTGATTACCCATCAGGAGAACTATCCATGAACACCATTTAGGTAATGATCCTCCCATTTTTATGTATAACCCCATGATATATTTATTGTATTGCTAATAGGAGATAAAAATATCTTGGAATTTGTGTCCATAGATTCTAGAACCAACCAAAACTAGCACATACAAGTAGAGTATTGCTCACTATAACCCTAGTGTAGGGAAATGGAGAATCATTTTATGACCTTCTAAACAGGTTAAAAAATCTATAAGGGATGTATGGATTGAAAATGATACACTTATCCACTCAAACCACTAATAATGAATCTTTATATAAAATGATGATAAAATAATCTTCATAGGTGCCTCCATTGATATGAAAAATTGATCTTGAAGGATCATCATATAGAAAAAATGTGAAATTTTAATGACTTCTAAACATTATTTTGACCTTTATAATAATAAAAGTAATTTTCTAAATAATAGAAATGTTGAGAATCCCTGGGAGTGACTAAAAATGAATAATTTCTATATTTTTACGAATCATTTACTATGGGACATGTTCCATAACCGAACTGTAAAAGAATTAGACTAGAATTATAATTTTATATAGGTTTCTACCATCTTTTATGTGGCCTAACATATATAAGATTAAATAAATAACTAGATTAATTAGATTGATTTCTTAACAGAGTGTCGGTAGATACACCATTATTGGGGTACTAAACATAACACCCCATACAACATCCCTTGTAAGGGAGATCCACCCATTTAGGATCATAGACCAGAAACCTAAAATTTAAAAGTATAGAGAAATTTCTTCATGAACTACACACCGCCATGAAGTGTATTGGCCTACATCATGGTTATCTCAATATATTCTATAAATATTATTATATCTTTGTGAGTAAAAATCATCTAGATCCAAAATCATAGCTTTGAATCATTGGGTTTAATAAATATATCCCAACATTACTCACATGGTATAATAAAATGGGGATAGATAGATTATCACAGTCCCATATCAACCTTAGTAAATATTTCCCTCTCCATGATAGTGTTCTCTTTTTTATCGTCATATATATTAGATATGTGAAGGAATAAATCATACATAATCCTAAGGTTTCCGGTTTCATTCCAACATGGGATTTGTTTTTTCAACCTCCCATGTAATTCTCCATTTTCTACTTCTTGTCTCAGGGCCCATGTGACCACTGAGAGTCTCCAATATCTATTTCAACATTGAGGGTATAATGAACAATATCGTTATAATTTTTGATGTCTCTGATATCCCAATCCATCCGTATACTAGTCTTTATCCCCCTATAGAAGAAATCCACCTTGTATTCGGTGTTCATGAAAAAATCTAGAGGCATACCTTGGAAGCCTTGTAATGTTTGCTTCATACTCCCTGATTGAATCATCTTCCTTCTTCTTGAGTCTGAGAAACTCTCTTTCTATCTGGAGTTGGAGGGTTTTAGGAAAATAATTAATGAAAAACATCATCTTTAATTCCTTCCAATCCATGGAATCAATTTCCTCTTAGGACGTTCTATTCTTGATTATTGTCCACCATTGATCAACTTATCCATCAAACCGATAGACCAGCAGTGCAAATTTCTATTCATATGAGCACTGGATTACAGATATTATATTTTCAATGGAGCTAATCCACTATTCTGTGAGGAGGGAACCAGAATATACCCTAATCATTAGAGGACTTTTCCACATGAAAAATTCTATGAAAACATTCTCTTTTCTTGGAGGAGGAGGGAATTCCACAAGATTAATGTTTTTATTGATAACTTGATTAAGCTGAGTAAGTATTGTCATGATGTTTCGAGAACTCGTTCCCATCATATCAGGTATATCATTATGTCATTCTTCACATTTCATATAAAATTGATTGTCTGAACGTGTTCTTCTATTTCCCACAATTAAATATGAAACATAACATACAATTATAGGGCTTGAATACTTAATTATTGAATATAAAAAAGGAAACTTTTGAACATAAATTGATAAAAATGTAGAGGATAAGTATACCATTACTTTTTATTACTTAGTTTTAAATCTAGGTTATCATAGATATATTTCATAGAATATATTCTTATGGGTTTTTTATTCCCTTAATAATGGTTTGTACTATACTGGTGAATTTACCAAAGCATGTCCCCTAGGTGTGTCGAACCAATAGTGTATAAAGGACCTTTGTCATATACCAGGATACCATAGGTCAAGAACCAAACACCTTTTAGGAGTTTTCACCCATAGGTACATCCATTCCAGAGCCGTCTCTACCTATTTTTATCCAAAAAGGGATGTATTGTCTTGATAACTGACTTAGTCGATACTTACCAAAATCTCAGGATGTTTTCTTATACTTCATCTCATCCTTAAGGTTCATAGTAAAATTCTCTATTCCAAATATCTAAAAATAACTATAGAATCCTCTATTACCAAATATAGTGACCCTAGACTTTTACACACAATGTTACATGATTTTAAGCATAATTATGCATCAATTTAGAAGACAAGGAATACAATGTCTATTGTCTTGGAAAACTAGGTAGAAAATAAATCATTATAAAAACAACATTTGTTTAAACTCCATAATGAGATGCTATATTCCATTGTGATCATATATATGTATAGGTTAACTTGGGATTACATGAACAAAGGGATGAGCTAATTTTTAAGTAGGGAATAACCATAAGAACAATGAATTAGTACAAGGTATAGAATGCATTCCATAATGATATAAAAAGGAATGTAACAAATAGAACTACAAAATATAAACATGGGATCATTTTAAAATGGAATCATAGAAATGTGGAAGAAATATATAACAAGTATTTAGTACATTTCAGGGATAACTACAAAGGAAAATCCCCATAGTAGCACAAGCCAAAGCTAACTTCTAAGACTATTGCACATAATAACACATGCCAAGCCTAACCGCCAAGACCGCCGCACATAACACCACATGAGACTCAAAATTACCCAATGCATTGGAGAAATATTTGGGTTCGACAATATTATATTTCATTAATATTTTTTTCACATAAATAATCATACACAATCAATATTACATAATCATAAGGGTTACCATTGGAATGAATTGGGGACCACAATCATGACATAAAGCATAACAAAAGGGTGTATCATGAAAGCATGCATGAAGAAATTAATTAGAACATATATGGATGTTATTAAGGTAAAATAGTTATATTTCATGTTTTTTGATGTAAAAAAGATATTAGAACATATATGTAATGTAGTTTTGAAATTTTAGAATTTAAAACATTTTTGTGTTGTTTTGAGGAAAATACTCTAGACATATCAAAATAGAAAAGGGAAAATCATTTATATACTACCAGAAGTGAAAAACTAAGTATTTAATAATAAAAATAATTATTTTCTATATTCAATTGCGTCTTAAAATAGATAATAGGGTGAACTTGAAGTTGGGTAAAAATTTTGAATGTTCCCTTAAAACGATTTTACTTATTGGGAAGTATTGAGGGGGAATCACCTAAAAACATGTATATCCCAAAAATATAATGAGGTACGGATCATGAAACCTGAGTTTGAAAAATATAAATAGAATTCATATGTTGTACATAAAAATAAAAGACAACATCATTTCTGTAAAAAAGAAAGATAGGGCAACCTGAATGAATAAAGGCAGTTTGGGTATAATTCCTTACAGATTATTAGCATGGTATCAGGTGTACTTAAGAGGGATTGATGAGATAGAACATGGTTTCTCATCAGTTATAAATCTTGAGGGATGTATGGGGTAGGTGATGAATCATACCCCATCATCAGGTATTACACATAATACGACATAACAAAGAGGCCATTCTTGAATAAAAGTGAAATTGAGATGATCCCTTACCTTCAGTCAGATGGTGTTCTTCCATTGTTATTAACGACCTGAATAAAAACATTATTATTAATAATTAACTAATACTTATATTATTATAAATGTAAAATATTTATTATAAATTTTTTATCTTCATTTATTAAAATTTTGTTTGGTTATCAAGTTCAATTTCTTCGTTCGGGTTCGTTTTCTTACTGGTTTTATTGGTCGATACATGATAAAATAAACATGTATGATGAAGGTGGTTGTACATATTTTAAGATATATTTTTTTTATTGAAAATATATAAGGATACATGTTATAAGAATTAATTTTTTTACCTAATGTGAGGTTGATTCGTTATATAAAACATTAATGACATCCTTTTGGGTTTAATCGGGCGGTTTTTTTACCACAAAGAAAGCATTTTTATTTATAAAAAAAAAGAATGTCTAAAAAAGCATTAAAGAACCATAGATGAGGCGAAATAAATATATTATGGTATATTGCATCCATTAAAATGGTTCCTAACTAGAAGGGAATATAGTAAGGAAAATTGATAACCTGTCGTCCTTGATTGTGCTAAATTAACACATCTCGATCTCTGTTTTTATTTCGTTCAAATAAAATATGGTGAATGGAGAGGAGATAATGAATTGTCCGATTAGAATAATATAATTAAACTACATGAATTTTACAAGATTTATCAAACTATTTGGGATATGGGAGGTGATAAAATAAACAAGAAAGTCAAATAACAAAAAATTAATTAAATAATGGGAACGATGAATTTACCTCTTAATATTACCCCCATTAAGAGCCTCTTAGGAGAGAGGATTATTTATTTTAAAGAGAATAGGGGCAGTTTGACGTGGGGGAGTAGCCTGATAAGAGATTTGGGAATAATATTGGCATGGAAAAAGGGTTGAAAATAGTGAAGAGAAGATATAAGGACGTGTGGTATTTATAGTGGAGGGGAGAGGGGTTTTCAGAATACCGTATTCATTAATTTATTATTTCTCCACAAGACAAGAAATAGTGATGATTCCATGACCAAGATTATTAATAAGGGCATGTGATTTTTAACCAATTTGTATTACATTAGCAGATCTTCATCAATGACTCAATGAATCCATTATTTAGATTTTTTCGTAAATTATCATATTTTACAATTCATAATAAATTCATGTATTTTAGAAAAATACCAAAAATTCCCCCAGAGAATTTTTCGATGTGTAGAATCCCAAAAGAAAATCCATTTTTCAAAAATAATTATCTAAATTATCTAAATTTAATATTTAATAAAAATAATAATTATATCTGAAAAACACTTTTAAATCATTTATTTACTTATTCCAAAATATAGGAACATCATACCTTCATTTAAATCATATTTATATACAATAATAGGTAAGGTTATTATTCATTAGATAATGTCAATATTCATATGGGTGAA
The DNA here is from genome assembly GCA_963277665.1 of Viscum album. Taxonomy (NCBI): domain Eukaryota; kingdom Viridiplantae; phylum Streptophyta; class Magnoliopsida; order Santalales; family Viscaceae; genus Viscum; species Viscum album. The sequence continues at coordinate 923,312,783 of OY728159.1, forward strand.
ATTACTATTCATCAAGATAGGTTAATATTCACCAAATTTTACGTTTATCATATTAGACTCCAAATAACTTACTGATCATAACTATGTATGTCATATTTTTGAAATTCAAATCACAAAATTGTAAAAATTATCATTAAATGTCACATAAAACATAGTAGTTCATTGTGTTTTGATTTCTTGTGATTAAATATGTATAAGAAAATAATCTCCATAGAAAAACATTGGTTCATTAAAGTAGAGAAATATGGAAATTCCTATGGATGATGACAATTGGAAGAAATGTATTTAACTAGACACAAATAACCATTGTTGGGAGTACCCAATTCTAAAATCAACAAGTAACCACTTATTCAAAGGATAATGGTATAATATCATTTTGGAGAAGATTATTCAGTGTGTGGGGATTATATGTTAATTGGAGTCAATGACGTAATTTACAAAATATTGGTTTTAGAGGGATAGAACACAAGTAAAATAGATCAAAATTCATGACATTCTGTTTTTAATAATGTGTTGGGTGTTATGGGAGGTAACTTAATAATGTTATAAGAGGTAAGAAATTTTATCACCACAACATTAAAGTTCATTTGAAATCTCTTATGGAGGATCATAGTGCTACTGTCCCCGGTATGGGGTGATATAAGATTCCATATGTGTGATCTCTATATCGATCAGCACATTCAGAGAGGGTGGTAGTAGGTCTCTTCAAGGTTTGGGGGGTTAAATAGAGGCCAAAAAATATTGGACCAAAGATGAATGTGGAAGGATCTTGTGTGATTGGAGAGATTAGATGGGGTAGGTTATTGTGTGATTATAGGGGTCTAGTGATCATCTATTTTAGAACCATAAATGGAATATGAAACTCCACTGGGGAAATAAAAAGTTTAATTTATAGTGGAAATTCATTTTATAGCTATTGAACATCAATATCATCATGGTGGAGTTAGATTCCCAAATTTTGGTTCATTCCTTCAAGAAAATGTGAGTACCACATGGAGTGAATGCCATAATGAACTATTTTCTAACATCTTTGATTTGAAATGTATTATTTTTAAATATTATATAGATTATTTTTAAGACCATATGCTGATACGTTGTGTGATTCTGAGGCTCGGTGTGCCAAGAATAATTTTTTGAAAAATATTATAATATTTAATATCTCACCCATGAGAATGTCTTCAAAAAAGTTAAATAACTCTTAAAATAGTGCCCACATTAGAAATATAATGGAACCATTGAGTTCAAAATTATTTTTTTACCCAAGGGAGGACTTAAATTTTTTTTGGCATGATCCTTTTATAGAAATGTGGTCACTGGTATTAAAATAAATAAAATTATTTAATAAAATTATTTGTATGCATTTTTTCGACACATCAAATTTTTTCCATTAAATAGATTATTATGTTGAAATACTAGTGTTAACTGCATAACGCTAGATATTCTGGAAGAGTACTAGATAGAGTTGTGTAGAATCCTCTCAGGAGAATGAAAAAAGATCATGTATCGATCTATCGATGAATATTCAGATACAACAGATCTCGCCAATGACAACTACTCGACCGCCATTTTTCACCGAATAATGATCCGAATCGAGGTAGGGATTTAGATTCAATATTTTCGTATCTATTATTTATTCCAATGAGGAAAATAGACTTATCCATGAATATATTGTCCTATGGATCAATCGTATTTTTGTGATTGGTTCGTTTGGAGGTTTATTGGGATTTATTAACATTGGGTTTCTAAATAGAAATCCCCTATTCTTGATCCTTGTACAAGAATTCTTGATCAATGATGATAAAACTTTTCTCATATGCATTTTCCTCTCTGTTATTCACATTCTTCTCTATTGGAACCCTGTTGTTATCAGCTCAATGTTTTACGCTAGTCCCGAAGTCGATCAGATACTCGGATTTGAGCTGAATAGAAAACCCATGTAGGATCTATAAAGATCGGGACCCAAAAATCTCTGATATGTGATTGATTGATTTTTAGGAATCATAGGTGGGATGGTGTTCTGTGGATAGGACCACCCATGCAGCAACGACAACCAGTGGAATCATGTGGTGGTGCAACAATGAGTTTCCGGCGATGGGTGTAGTGGATATGGAAATAGAGGTGGAAGATGTGTTAAAGGTGTCAGTAGAGGACACTGAGTAGCAATAGAAGACACGAAGTGGGCTGGTATTGGTTTGATCAGTGGGTCGGGTCAGGCTGGTTGGCAGTCTGGGCCAGGTGGTCCTGGGTCGAATCTGGGTTGGACTGGGTTAGATTCAGGGAATCCAAGTTGGAGCTGGTTGCAGTTGACCACGACGATCGAACATGGCGGTCGTTTGTGTGATGTAGTCGAATATGTAGTGTTTTCGACCATGCAGGATGATCGACCAAGAGGTAGATTAGTAGGTGGATATATCATGATAGTTATTCCATGCATGGATGGTATTCACTGTAGGGGGACCATCCATGGTGGTCGACTACGACTGTAGGGTTACCTACCAGGGCGGTTGGTCGGCAGACCCTGACAAGTCTATGAGCCTCTTTTTTCAAATGAGAATAAGTCAAAAATAGAGCCTCCAATCATTGAGTCGACTAAAAAATTGAGACCATTACATTAAGATGATGACATTGAGAAAAATCATGGGTTTTTAGTTTAGAAAAATATATTTTGAGAGTGTTACCATTTTCCTTACCTCGAGGATTCATTGTGAAATTACATGAATACCACTGGATTGTAATCACCTCTTAAGGTTCAGCCTCAGATTGATTATGGTTTCCCTATATGATACTATAGTGATATCATATATCGCCTCATGTTTTGTTTTTGGAATTGGCATAACCCAGATGAGAAGAGCGTTAATCCTCCATCCAGCTAGCCATGTTAGCAGGGATTGTGGAATCAATTCCATATGATCCCCCTATATGGTGGGTTGATCCAGATTGAGAGTTTGGTTTTCCAACATAGTTTTAGGAGTGATTCCCTCTTTAGGTATCATTTTCATCCATTACCACTGCATTCTCATTTTGATGGGGCCCAAATGACTTAAACATCTTCGTCAATTGTCTTTGATGATATCATGGATCAAGGAATGAGTTCCAACTAAATAAGCATATTTGAGAAGAATCCCATGGATGGATGTTTTTATGACTTCTTGATGGGGTGGAACATCTATTGAGTATATTGGGATATTCTTGTTGCATGTGTTGTAGACATATACATGTTTAAAGATGACTTCACTTTCATTTGATATGGTTCTTTGTGGTTTCAATGTGTCCTACGGAGTATTGTTATAATCTATCTAGCATAGGATTTTCTTGATAATTTCATGTCTTGTATAGGAAATCATCCTTTTGATAGAGTCCTAGGTGGACCAAGACTAGATAGTGCTTAGTGAGACTAGATAGACCTAGGTGTGTTCCTTTTACTTTTAGAATGCAATCCCAGTACCATTACCTCCAGGTCAGACTTGTGTGGTAAACTCTATGTTGTGGTCTTGTATATGGCCATGTTTACTTTTCCTGTAATTCCTGTTGTAGTCTAGTTGTGGTATATAGTGGTATTCAAGCATTATTTAGATAGTGGGTTTTATATTTCAGCAATTTGTGTCATGGATATGTGTGTGTGTACAAGTACTTGAGGCTAGTTCCTCCAATTTCTAGGATATTCCTACTCAGTGTTAGTCACCAGAACCTGGCCTATTGGAGGTGGGATTGTGGTAGTCACAGAATTGTTCCCTCTAGGACATGTCGTAACAATGTGGCATCAAAGCATTCAGTTCTACTTTAGGATAGGGAGTCAAGTATTGTTTTGGGATACAAGGGTAAGTGTTCTGAGATCATATTTCTAGCTAGGGAAACCAATGTTTTTGCGGTGGCTGACGTATCCATACACCTGGAATCTGATAACCAGTTTTCAAATCGATACATGAAAAAACTGGTTATATTGGAAAACTGTGGTACATGCATCATATAGGAATGGTTGTGTCTTCCATGCCCTTCTTGATTCATATCCCCTGATATACTCTATTTAACATTGAATATATAGTTTTATTTCATGATTCCTCCCCAAATATAGCCATTCAAGATTCTTATATGTGATCATGAGAATGATCCTCTAGGTGGTGAGTCATCGGTATAGGGGTTTGTACTATATATAGCTCATCTGAGTGGTTTACCAGTTATACCACCACCCATCGAAATGTAGCTACAAAGAGCACTACAAGATTATGATGAATGTTGTATGAGTACATTTAATGATTTTCATAGGTAGATACCTCCTAGTTTTTTAAGTGATACAGACTCCCAAAAAGTTGATGATAGGCTACAGGCAGTTACTTGTGTTTTCCACCTTGTGAGGACACATGCCAATCAGCAGTCAGTATTTGTCGTGAGTCATCTTTAGGGATCTATGGGGTGATGTTGGATCTTGGTGACTCTATCACATGAAAATACAACTCTCTCCTAGATAGACATCGAGTGTGTCTTCAGAGATGAGTTACATTCAGCCACTTTGTGATCAATATGCATACAGGAGCTCCTGCATAAACAGCAGTGTAGTATGACCATGGCAGAATATTCAATGTAGTTATTTATCTTTCAATCTACTACTTGGATATGGTATGAGACCAGTTCATTAGGTTTGAGAACATTTATTATAGAATATGATAAGATATCAGGGTATTAGTGGTAACCCTGGGAATTTCTATGTATACTGGGGTTCTTGATCATGCCATATTAGTGGAGAGTTTTATTGAAGATAAAACATTGGTAGTGGGTGCTAGTAGTCAGCATTCATTAGCTGAGATCTTAGAAGAGGGTATACTAAGGTAGTCATATAAATCCAATATGGTTAAGAACATTAGGAGGTTATCCAAGGACTTAGGGTTAGTGGAGCAGAGCTCCTAGGGCAACTTGAATCATCCCAAGGGATGGACGGTGTTACTCATCAAGTGGTCGGGGAAATCTGGAACCAGATTTCCCGAAGCATTGTACAACTGATCAACAGATGGTCGACAGACCTCTAACTCAGAGGTTGAGATAGGTTCAAGGTTTCCCATATGGTAGTGTATGTTTCAGAGGGGTAAGTAGGGTAGAATGAGGTTGTCATAGGTTCAACCTATTACTTCCACCACCCCCAAGTCATCTATGGAAGGATCATGGAGCTGGTGGATAGGGTCAAGTCTAGTAGTTAGAGATGGGTGCTTATGAACATGAGTGTCTATGGATGATACAAGGTAATTTATGTGACTTTTATATCATAGTTTTAGTTTTGATTTACATAGGTTCCTGTATTTCCTTTCATTCCACGAATTATGTTTGAGAAATAGAGATTGTTGTTGAACCGTTGACTCGACCCTTACACTTGGATATTTTTATTGGAGGAGACTCAATGATCACACACTTGTGTTGATAGTGTGACTAGACTCTTGGAGTTGAATGTTTCAGTTGGGATCTATTAGGGCATCAAAGTGTTGAGACACCCTTTTTGGAATGGACTGGTTATCTATAGATCATGATTAGACTCACAGTTTTAGGTGAATGGTGTGGTGTCTCAGTAGTTATGGAACCATGATTTCCTTTTTGGGGAAATGAAAACATAGTCAGTGTAGGATGAGATTACAAATAGGATGGTGCAACTGATTATTTATTAGTTGTCTAGAATCAAATTCAGTGTAGTGGATGATGGAGTTCTATGTTTCCAGTAGTGGTGGTGGAGTATGAAGGCATATTTATAGAATATGTTCAAGGATTACCTCCCTATAGGTATATGGGAATATGCATTTATCTACACCCTAGGATGTCACAAATATCTACATTGGAATTTATGATGTCCTTAAAGAACTTCATCAGCTGAGGATACAGTTGGAGTACTTATAGAGGAATGGCTTCTTGAGACCTAGTGTTTCACCTTGGGTAGCCCCAGTTTTGTTTTCAAAAATAGAAGATTGGACCTTGAGGTTCTGTGTGAATTACCATAACTTAATCTTGGTGACTGTGATGAATAAGTATCCACTACCACGAATCAATGACATGTTTGATCAGTTTGAAGGGGTGCACTGGTTCTCGATGATTGACCATAGATCAGGATATAGCTAGCTATGAGTGCGAGAAGAGGATGTATTGTAGGTGGAAAACGTATTCCATTACAAACACTATGAGTACTTTATGGTTTTTTTGGTGTGACAAATTACCCAATAGTCTTCACAGGAATCATGAACTAGATCTTTCGGCCATACTTAGATTGGTTCATGTTAGTTTTCATCGATGAAATCCTAGTGTATTCCGTGTCCATGGAGGAGCATGTGAGGTGCATGATGATGGTCTTGGATAAAATACAAGAGTGCTAAATCTTTTGGAAGATATCTATGTTTCATTTTTGGTTTTGAGAGGTTCATTTTATAGGAAACATCATTTTAGAGGATGGAATTGCAGTGGATCCAGTAATGGTTGAGGTAGTGCTTTCTTGGGAGCCATCAAACAATGTAACTGAGGTGTGGAGTATACTTGGATTGGCAGGGTAATAATAGAGGTATATACTTGACTTCTTGAGAGTGAAAAAATCATTAATATCATTGAAATTAAAGGGGAAACTATTCGTATTGACAGAAAGGTGCCAATAGTGCTTTCAGGAGCTAAGACAGAGGTTGACTAGAATTCTCATCCTAATGTCACCAGAGGACTGATTCGAGTAAATGGATGTTTTTTATGCATCAAGGACCATACATGGTAGTGTCATGATGTAGAGGCAAGTGGTGATTTATTATGGTTCATTCTAGTTGAGACTACACGATCAAAACAAAGAGACCCATGATCTTGAGATAACAGTGGTAGTCTATGAATTGAATATGCGGAGACACTACCAAATGGGAAATTAGATTATCATGAACTATGATCACATGAGTGTAAAATATATCTTCCCTCATAATGATATGAAATTGAGATAGTGTTAATTGATAAAGTTCCTCAAAAACCATTACTTTGAGACTTCTTATATTATTGCAAGGGGGAACATGGTCGTAGATTCTCTCATTAGGAGAACCAGTTCCTAGTTTCTGAATGAGGAATCAAAGAAGTTGTACTCGTTGCATATATCCTTTATGGAAAGAGATGGAGCAGCAGAAATCCAGTCGATGGATTCCACCCCTCCACTCTTATAGTGATTCGGGGTGGCAAAGCATGGGAATACCTATTTTGAGACACTACATTCTCAGATGTCCATAGGATAAGCACCAAATGGGTACTCAAAAGGTTGTGATCACATTATTATTTTTAGAGACCCCACAGTAGTACTAGTGTCATTTTGGAAGGAGGTTTTTGAGGATGTTTCATACATTCCATTTTAAAGTGAATCTAGGTGCAGTGAAGATGCACTAGGACCTCCGACACAAGTTTTGGTGGTTAGGGATGAAGGAAGTAGTTGTTGAGTCTGTTTCTCAATGCCTTACTCATCAAAAAGTAACTGCTGCACACCAGGTTACAACGGGTCTGGATCATCCCCTTGAAGAGTCAAATTGGAAGTGGGATGGGATATCGATGTAATTTATGATGAGTTTACTATGTATGTATAAATTAAATGATACCATCTAGGTGATTGCTGAACGAATCAACAAATTAGCCTAATTCCTCACCATTTGAGAGAAGAGTTCAGTAGAGATCATGGGATGACTCTATGTGCAAAAGATAGTTAAACTCAATGGATTCCCATCAATGATTTTTTATTATGATACTATTTTTACATCCCATTTATGGAAGGGGTTATAGGAGGAGACTGTGACATAATTTCATTTGAGCACAATGTTTTACCCATAGAATGACGACTCGAATGAGAAGACTATTAATGTTCTAGAGTAAATGCTATGGTATTTAATGTCATATTTTAGCCATAATTGGGAGGATCATTTACCACCGGTGTAGTTTTCATAAAAAAACAGCTACAATTCTACCATTGGTATGACACCATTCATGTATTTTTACAGGAAAGCCTATAAAACACCATTTTGCAGGATTGACCAAGGAGAATTAGCATTTATGGTACTAAAGTCGGTGAAAATTACAATAGATAAGGTTTATATCTTCCAAAATAAGAAGAAGACAACAAAAATCCATAACAATTGTTAATCCAATAGGCTAAAAGGCCTTTTGGTGTTTGAGGAAGGATACCATGTGTATTTTTGGTTTCACTAAGATGGGGATTACAGATTTTTGTTCCAGCTAGAATGAATTCACCAAGGTTCATTGGCCCCTTCAAGATACTGCTTATAGTTGGTGATGTGTCATACCTCATGGATCTACCACCACAGTTTTATTAGGTATAAGATTTATTCTATATGTTGCATCTGAGGATGTACAGGCATGACCCATCACATGTCATCGACTGGGGTGAGATGGGCATCGATGATGGATCAACCTTTTGTTGAGTACCCATTAGAGATAGAGGATTGGAACGAGAGAATCATTTATGAGTGATGTATTCATTTAGTGCACATTCGATGGAAGTATCAGAATATCTCAGAGATCACATGGGAGTGGGGGGGGCTCATATTTCTTCTCAATACCTTATCTGTTTGAGTGGCCTTTATTTTGTGTTCCGGAGATGTAAATCACCATGATGTGAAGAATGTAAAATCTCAGATTTTTTGTGTATTATTTTTAAAAATTATATGGATTAAATTGAAGTCCATGCACTAAGACGATGTGAAATTCTAAGGCATGGTGTTCCTGCAATAAAATTTTGAAAAATATTAAAATATTTAATAGCATGAACGCAATTTTCCTAAAAATGTATAATAACTCTTAAACAGATTTCTATATCAGAAATATGAGGGAACGATTTAGTTTATAATGATTTTTTTATATTGGGTGTGATTTAACATTTTATGGTTCATGCCATTTGGGGAAAAGTTTCCGCAAGCATTGAAACGAATAAAATTATTTAATAAAATTATTTTTTTTTGTTACATTGATGCAATGACTATTTGGTCATTAAGTAGATTATTATATAGAACTCCTAGGGTTAGAATAATAACCATAGATATTAATGAGGAATTCTATATAGATCATTGGAGAATCCTCTTACAAAAATGAGGACATATCGGGGATTGATTGATCGAGATAACATAAGATTCGAAGCATCTCGCCAATGAGAAAGACGCAGTGATCATTTTTCACCAGTGTATGATCTAAATCTAGTAAGGGCTTTGGTTTCAATCCATTATTCAGCATTCATCATTCCCATAATAATATTAGCCTAATCTACAAGTAGATTATCCCATGTATCATTCATATTTCTCTGATGGGTTTGTTTTCATGTTTATCGGGATTAGTTAAAGTTGGTTTTCTATCCCCAAGACACTCATTCTTGATCTTTGGCCATGAATGTGTGAAAAATTATGATAAAACTTTTATTACATGAATTTAACCCTATTTTATTGGTGTTCATCATTATTGGAACCATGTGGTTCCCGACATGACATCACTGGGTGATTCTGAACACGATCAAACCCTCAGAATCGAGGCGAATTGACAAATGAGGCTAGATCTGTGTAGATCGAGACACAAGGATCTTATATATGTGATTTTTTTATATTACTGCTATTGGATGTGGTGTAGTAGTCTACAGAAGGGGCCACCAGTATGACAGTGGTGGCCGAAAGCTGACAACGACATGTAGTGCTAGAGCACAATTTAGTGCTGTAGATGTGGGTTGCCAAAGAAGGTAGTGGCAGACCGATAGATGGAAATAGAAGATATGGAAGAAGATGTTGAGTGGTAATAGAATATATGGAGTGGGCCGAACCAGGAAGTTTGTGTTGGATCTGTGGGTGGGGTCAGGAATGGGGGACCATGGCCGGATCCATGTCAGCCCTGGGTCAGATCCATCCACAACATTAGTATCCAATCATTAAGGTGGTCATTTTTAGTCAATTAGTGGGATTTAAATTTGGTCCATTATAGGTTTAGAGTGTCCTCATGGTCCATTCCTAGAGGGTTTAGAGTGACATTACATCCACATCATTAGATTGTAATCCCATTTAGAATACAAATCCTAGATAGAGTATTGTATCACTCCCAAAGTCTATATTTTTTTCCTCTATCACCACTTCTATAGTTTGTTGAATTGTTGTAACCTTCCTGAGTACGGTGTTGATCCTCCATCTATTGGGCCACATCTATAGGGTTTCTGGAATTATTGGCATATCATCCCCTACATGGATGGTTAATCTAGATTGGGTATATGGTATCCCTTAGTGGTTCTGGGAATGATTATTTATTTTTGTATAATTGTCATTCTTGATCAATGCATTATCATTTTGATGGGGCCCAAATGAGCTAGACCGCATCATCGAGCATCCTAAAAAATATTATTTCTCAAGGAGTGAGTTCTCCCAGAATGATTGTGCTTTGAGTAGAATCCAATGGTTAGTGGTTGGTTATGACTCCCTGATGGTGTGGTATTTCTCTTGAGTATATCTGGTATATCTTTTTATATGTGATGTATGCATATAACTATGTAGATCTGACTTTATTATCAATTTTTTCATTTATTTGTTTTTTCGGGTCATCCTACTGAGTCTGTCCATACTTACCCCTATATATACATTTCATACACGTGTCATGTAAGGTGGATATGATTGAACTTTTTATCGAGTCCTAGGAAGAGTACTACCAGATGGTGATTAGTGAGAATATATAGATTGTGTTGTGTTCATATGGATTTCAGATAGCGGTACCAATACCTTTACTTTTCAGATGTACTTGTGTTACAAACTCTTTGTTGTCGGATTTTATTTGGAACTGTTTACATTTCCTATACTTCCTATTCCACTCTGGTTGTGGTATCTATTTGTATGCATGAATATTTTACTTATTGAATTTTATATTTTATAATTGTGTGTCTTTGATATGTGTGTGTGTGTACATGTAATTTAGGAGAATTCCCCCCACTTGTAGCATATGAATACTTGATGATAGTCATCAACCCCAGGCCTATTGGAGGTGAGCTCGAGGTAGTCGCGGAATGGGCCCCTATGGGGTGGGCCATGACATATTTATTGAATGGAGTGAAGGACCTCAAGACATATTTATAATGGTAGGCCAACCATTATGACCTTGTTGTGTTATTTCATTATGGTAAATATTACTTTCTGTTAATTAGATCATATTTGTTCAGATCAGATCTAATTACAAGAGTTGTAATTTTTGTTGTTTTAAAAAACCTAGTGATTAATATAAAGGTTATAAATTTGATAAAACATTTAATTTCATAATCCTGATAGAAGGAAAATATAATAAAGCATAACCACATCAGAATGGATTTTTCATTAAAGGGGAAGTCCATTAGGATCTCATAGAGAGTTTGCAACCCGATAATGTTTACTGCATAGCGGTGTGGTTCCATTATGCATGCACGGTCTCCACACATATACATGATTCCATAAAATTTGTAAGGATCCTTCAGGGACATGGGTTTATTTTTGATATTTTTATTCCCTTCAAGCACTATGGAAAAAAGGCATTGAGCGGCGATTTGATTTTACTTTTCACGGCGGTTTAAACCTCCACTAACGAGATTGGCGGCCATTTTGAAAAACCGCCTCGAAATCATGCGTCGGGAAACTATTCGTGGCGGGTTTCAAAACCTTCGCAGAACGTTTCACGGTGGTATTTTAACGGCTGTTTAAACCGCCTCTAAATGATTTAGCGGTGGTATTTTTTTTATTTTTTTATTTTTTTATTTATTTTTATTTTTTTAATTATTTTTTAATTATTTTAATTATTTATTTATTTATTTAATTATTTATTTATTTAAATTTTATTTCTTTATTTTTTGTATTTATTTATTTATTTCTTTTATTTATTTTATTTATTTTATTTATTTATTTTATATATTTTATATATGTATATATATATATTTATTTATTTCGTATTTATTTTATTTCATATTTATTTTATTTATTTAATGTATTTTGTATTTATTTTTTTTATTTTTTTATTTATTTACTTTATTTATTTATTTCATATTACTTTATTTACTTTATTTATCCATGCATGCACATCCCATGCACATGCAAATGCACATGCCCATGCAATATAAAGAAATACAACGTTTGTTGTGATTTGAACACCTAACCTCTTGCATATTTTCCAAAGACTTTACCACTCCAGCAAGCTCGCCATGTGGTTAATAAACAGAATTTAATATACATATATATATATTAATTGAAAAAACAAATAATACATAACTAATAGATATAATAAATAAAAATAATAATAAATAATAATAAATAAAATAAATAATAATAATAAATAATAAATAATAAATAAATAAATTATAAATTATAAATTATAAATAATAAATAATAAATATTAAATAATAAAAATAAATAAGAAATAAGAAATAAGAAATAAGAAATAAGAAATAATAAATGATAAATGATAAATAATAATAAATAATAAACAATAAACAATAAACAATAAAAAATATTAAATATTAAATAATAATAAATAATAAATAATAATAATAAATAATAATAAATAATAAATAATAAATAATAATAAGTATGAAATAATAATAAACAATAAATAATAATAAACAAATAATAAATAATAATAAACAAATAATAAATAATAATAAACAAATAATAAATAATAATAAACAAATAATAAGTAATAAATAATAAGTAATAAATAATAAATAATAAATAATAAATAATAAATAATAAATAATAAATAATAAGTAATAAATAATAAATGATAAATAATAAATAATAAATAATAAAAACTAAAAAATAAATAAGAATTAAGAAATAAGAAATAATATATAATATATAATAATATTAAATAATAATAAATAATAAATACGAAATAAAAAAATATTTAAAAATAAATATTAGATAATAAATAACACATAATAAATAAAATATTATTATTAATAACTAATAGATAATAAATAATAAATAATAAATAAGATATAATAAATAAGAAATAATAAATAAGAAATAATAAATAAGAAATAATAAATAATAAATAATAAATAATAAATAAGAAATAAGAAATAAGAAATAAGAAATAAGAAATAAGAAATAAGAAATAATAAATGATAAATTATAAATAATAAATAATAAATAAATAATTATAAATAATAAATAATACATAATAAATAATAAATAATAATAAAGAATAAGGAATAATAATAAATAATAAACAATAAATAATAAAAAAAATAATAAATAATAATAAAAAATAATAAATATAAACAATAAATAATAAATAATAAATAATAAAAAACAAATAATAAATATTAAATATTAAATAATAAATAATAAATAATAAGTAATATATAATAAATAAATATAAATAATAATTAATAAATAATAAATAACTAGAAACAAATATTATTAATAATAATATTTTATTAGTATTAATAATAAATAATAAATAATAAATAATAATAAATAATAAATAACCAGTAACAAATAATATACAATAAATAAGATAAAGTATATTATAAATAATAAATCATAAATCATAAATCATAAATCATAAATAATAAATGAAACACATGAAAATGTATGAAAAGACGTGATAAGGGATGGAAAATCATGAAAACGCATGAAAACGGATGAAGAAGCCCGAAGAATGGGGCATTAGACAGAATGAGAAAGCATGAAAACTCATGAAAACTCTGGAAAACCCCTTAAAAATTCTACACAATCATCATAATAACCCAAAAAACCATTGATAAAGATAACAAGTCATGGAAACCCAAATAAACAGTAATAAATGGAGCAACCGTTAAAACCCGTCAAAACGGTCATAATGTGACAAAAACATTGGACTCACATTAACAGAGATAACTTATGATCTGAGAGTCTGTTACAGATCCAAGACCAGTCAAATAAAAGATCCTAAAACAATATTGGAGCTGATAGGTGAAAGAGACCGAATGGACTAACGGATCGGAAGTTACGACTGTTTAAAAAAAAGCTGATGGGGAACAGGTGCTAGAAATGAGGCATCGAAAAACATAACAAACCTGATACCCACTAAAAAGTCCATAAATTATGATCCATGAGTCCATGTCGGCACCGCGACCAATCAAACTAAAGCTTATGGAACGACCTACGATCTGGCAGGCGGAGGAGTCCGAACTGACATGCAGATCTAAAGATAGGGTCGTTTGAAGACAAGTTCGACGGGACACCGGTGAAGGAAACTGGGTTTTGGAGACCTTCAAGGTGGGTTTTGGGTTGAAAAACATGACAAAATCTTTCTTGTATTAATTTTTTGCGTAGCTCTCTTCGCTGGATTCGATTTGATATGTGGTAGAGCCAAAACGGACACCCGGAGTGAAAGTTATGGCCGTTTGAAGTTGGAGATCTTTTTTCAACTTTCTTACAACTCTCATATCTTATGAACCTTATACTATCTCATGGTTTTGATTATAATTGCTTATATATCTCTTCATGAGCTTCTATTTGACTGGTCTTGGCACTCCAACGGATGCCCGGATCAAAAGATATGGTCATTTTAGTGATTTCGCGGTTTCTCATGTTTTTTTATTTTCTTCATTTCATTTCGGGGCGGTTTTACCCAAACCGCCGCTATTTCGCGGCGGTTTTTTAAAAAACTGCCACTAATCCTCGAAAAATTTTAAAAAAAATAAACAAATTAAAAAAAAATTACACATTTCGCGGTGGTTTTTAAAACCGACGCGAAATACCGGCCTGAAAGCTATTTCGTGGCGGTTGTAAAAACCGCCGCAAAAAAACCACTACGAAATGCATGTTTTCTTATAGTGGATGTATATAAAGTATGTATAATATATTTATAACATAACTACACCCTTGTAGTCATTATATCATATGTAAATTTTTTACTTTCAATTCTGTATGGGATAGGATAACGTCGCTCGTGTGTACGATAGACTATTTCATCATGGAGCGATGTGAATCTTCATTCACTAACACTTTACATATAATTTAATATGTATAAATATAATGAATCTATGTGATATAGATGAAATTATTTTTATATTAAAGGAATATTTATCAATATTAAAATATAATATATCATTTTTTACACTAAAAAGAAGATAACACTATTTGTGTACGTGTGGACTACCACCTTCACGAAGCGATATGACTCTGTTTTCATTACCAACCCTCATTTATGGTATATATAAGTATATTTAAACAAATAAAATTGTATATATGACATAATTATAATTTTATAATGTTTAAGTATTACTTATCTCCTTTCTATAAATATCACTAAAAATGGAAACGTTACTCATGCGTGTGTTTGACCTACCATCCCCATGATTTTTACATAGTCCATTTTTCATAACAACCATTCTTGATAGAAGAAAAAAGTTTAAATGATGAATGAATATGATAATTTAATTGTTAATATTATTAATTTTATTATGTAACTATATAATATAAACATGAATAATAACTTTCATAACAATGCAGGAAAGAAAAAACATGGCAATTAACACCCGAAACAATGAAGATATTGTAATATTATTAGAGAACGGGAGACACGATAGTATAAAATGATCATATATGATATTAAAAATATTAATATTTTTTTATAAAGAGGAAATAATATGTTTATAGACACTATACTTGAGTTTAAATTATGATCATCCAAAAGGAAGCATAAGGTAAGGGTCTCCTCGTCTGACTTTATTTCAGTTAGATGTATGCCATATTCACTAATTGTTTTTGTTATGTGATGTATATACATCCAAAAAACTTATTTTATTACTGTTATCCATAAAATTTATAGGTATTAACATAATCATTTTAGGATCTCTATTTCATGGGGTTTACAGTATCAATGTTTCCAATGTGGTAAGATATTTTTCTCTTAGTTTTCCATCTTTGAGACGTATGTTATGTTATACACATATATTATTCTATGTGGTGTATATAATGAACCTTTGAAATGTTACATCATTAATATCCTTATTTTAATGTTATTATAAGTCTCATTTAATTATATTATTTATCGGGTATTATGATTCAATATTAACAAAGTTGAAAGAGTCGTACGTTATAATCTTATAATTTATCGGGATTGTTTATAATTATTTTTTCAATGTTGGGATATTATGATCCATATTACAATAAACTCATGAATTTTAATATTCTAATGTTATTAATGATATTTAATAGTGATATTACCATTTTTAACACTTTTTTAAAAAAAATAATTGAGAAATTATTTTTATGAAAATACTAATTTATATATCTCTTTGGTCAAAAAATTATTTCATTCAAAGAAAAATCTAAAAAAGTATTACTTTATTTATTACTCTCCTATGTTTTTTTACAGATAAAATAAATTTGTATGCATGTTATACAATTTTTAATTTTTTTTCCAAAAATGAATCTTAATGTAATTTTCCAAAAAAAATGCATGTTATTATTTTAATAAAAATGTGAAAGTGAGCTTCTTGTCATTTACTAAACATTTCACCTTTCTATCCTTTTTATAGTGAAAATATAATTTTAGTTTTTACTTGTATTAAATGTATGTAATTAAAATCTCTCATGAATGACATTTCTATAAAGTTTCCTTTATATGTTTACAAGTAATATTTTTTAAGAAACTGATTTTCCTAATATTCTAGAAATTATTTGGTTTTAAAAGTGGTTTTCAAACAAAACTATTTACAAAATTTTTTATGTTTTAAAAGTATTTTTTTTCAAAATGGAAAGAATATTATCCTAAATAAATATTTTAAATGTTTTTCAAAGCCGCATTTATATTCCTATAAGGATTTTTTCAATGAAATGTATTTTTGAAATATTCTAGTAATTTTTTTGCTAAAAAGGATATTTTCAAAATGAGAAGGTTATTTTCTTAAAAATTTATTTAATAATATTTTAATTGTATTTCCATTCGTAAAATTCAAAAATATTTATTGTTAATTATTTATAGATCATGGTATTATAATGATATCATCCTCATTCTTTCTCTATATGGATTGATATTATTTTAAAGATATTGTTATGGATCCCATTTCATTTCTATGAGTTAACAATGTTTCAAAGTGATTATTATAAAACCCATTTATTTTCCACAGGTTAATCATATATCATATAATATTATATGAAACCCATTTCATTTTAATGGGTTTATCTGGTTATGAAGAAATACTTTTTTTATTTTAATGAGTAATTACAAGCTTTAGGTACATTATTCATGATGTGGTTCTTGGACATTATATATGTTGGGTGTTCCCAGATAGCACCGAGTATCCCATTATGACTTATATGACTGTTTCACCAAGATAGAACTATAATGGATTGGGTAATTATTATGTTCTATAAATAATTATATTATATGTTGTGCACATGGTTATTCGAATTCTAAGGGCTCTATAATTATTTTTTATGTTTTATAAGGCGATAATGTTCTAACATACCAACAAATTTTATCTATGATTTCCATGATTTTATAATGTCTAATTTGACCAATATTGATATCACATAGCTTATTATTTTTTATTCTTATGACTGTTTCCACTGTTAAATCCTTATTACAGGTTTCACGATTGATGATTTAGGTCTTGATTGGTTTGAGTTCTTTTATGATTCACTAATTCACTTTGATAACATCGTCATACCCTTATTCACTTATTATAATAATTGATGAAATTAAATTTTTAATGAATATGTTTATACTCAATGAGAATTTAAGCTCAAACTTATTATGTTTTCTTTTCCCCATATTATAATGAATGTGGTTGAATGATTTATTTCTAAAAGGGATTTTATATGGATGATGATGATGACTTAATGTGAAAAAAGAAAATCAAGGATTATTGGGATAAATTATCATTTAATTACATTGGAATTGTTTATGTAAATTTTTTTCCTATTTTAATAAAACTATAAACCTACAAGGTCCTTGAAAATATAAGTGATCATGTTTTTTCTTTTTATATTATATGGTTTGGTGGGAAAAAATTTGGTAATAATTATTTGTATCTAAGATATAAATGTAATGTTTATAATTTCAATACATGATATTAGAGTGTGAGTTTGAGGTTATTATATGTCCACTGTAAGTTAGTGTAATCATAGTTTCACTAACAAACTTTCTCTTATGTTCCTTGAATTTTTCTTAACAGTCATCTACCCAAAGAGATATTTCTCTCTTTCAAGTTATCAAGGGGAGTGGATTAGAAATCTATGAGAAAATACAAAAAAGGTAAATATTATCCAAGAAATCAAAAAAAAATATGGATCTCAATCACAATGATTTTATGGGCCAACATTTAATAATGTCTATCTATGATGGGTCAACCGATATATCATCACTTCAGATTATATGACATAAAATTGAAACTTTTTTATATCTGAAAATCACACTTTATTAATTTTTTATACAAATTATCCTTCCTTGTGGTGTTTATTTAATCCTCAAATAATAATTATTTCCTTACTTATTTTTTGTATATATAAGAAAAAGACTACGACAAAATGGTCAAGTTAATCACTAAAGATTCTATTCATTAAATAACTGATGATAGCTAGTTCATTAGTAAGACCAAATAGAATCACTATAAATTCATAAGATCCATACCTCATACATATTTTTTTCTTGGGTATAACCACTTTATTTGTCCTCAATTAATAATATCCTAAATGAAGGAATGTTTTGAAAAAGTATTGAGCTCCAGGTAGTTGATCAAAAAAATCATCTTTATGGGGAAGATAATAATTAATCTTGATTGTGATATTGTTAATTTCCTAATAATAAATATATATTTTCATTGATCAATCATTATTAATAATTAAAAAATTGGTTTTTAACAATTAAAATAAAGGGAATTTATCAGCACATATAAAGCAATGACTATAAAAGTGAGGTTAAAGGGTATGATTTATCAATTCCTAGAAAAAATACTCATAATGTCCCCATTTAATTTCACTTTTTTGAGTTATGATAAAGGGGTTATTTATGAGCATTGATAAAGGTCCACTTTACCAATGCTTATTTTTAAGTGCTTATAAAGGTGGAATCTTTTTAGACTTCTATGTGCTCCCTTTCTTTTTGTTTCCCCCATTTATCAGTTCTTTTCACCCACTTTTCAATCATCCCTTTATTAGTGCTTTGGAAAATTCCAACCTCATGCACAGGCCTAGATTTGATCCATGTACCTATCCTTTGGATCTCAAACACCTTTACCACTCTACCATGATGTTTGATTTTGTATTCTTTGATATATCTCTTTTTATATATATTTACACACACATATATATAATTTATTAATATATTAATATAAGTATTTTTAAATTAATCAAGAAAATATATGTTCGTGTAAATGTGATAGATATATATATATACTTATCTTAATTAAACTCTACTATATATTATATTAATTTACATATACGAAAATATAATATAAATATATATCTGTTTATTAATACACACATATATGTATATATAAACAGTATATATATATATGCGTGTCTGTATATTTGTATATTTGTATACATATATATATATATATATTCATATGTTTTATAATGATAAAAATGGTTAGATATGGTTTAAAATAAATTATTAGAATATGTGTTTATATACATATATAAGAATATAAAAAAAAACACACACATATTTTTATTGAGACACACATGATAATATATAAACATTACATATATAAATATAAATTCACATGTTATAGAATTTTTATAAGGTAAATATAATGGTTAATAATTTTCATTCAAAAAATAAACAATAAATATTAATTTTATTTATTTGAAATTTTATTTTAAGTAAATATGTTGATATATGTATTTATACAAGTTATTTTTTATATGTAAATATAATAAAATATGCATATATTTTTATATAAATAAAACTACATTATGAAAAATTATAAAAATTGAAAATAATAACATCAATATGAATGTAATCCATGGGAAATCATTCAGTCTTAACTAGAAAAAGAAAATAATAACCCCATAAAAGAGGTTAAAAGTCGATCAAATATTAAAAATTGGGATACCCAAACATAAAACCCATTTTTGGTGTGCTTATGGGTATTTTTTGGCCATAAAAACATTATCGTGGGATTTCCATGGTCACTAGGACATAGATCCTGTCAAAGGCTTTAAATTTAAGATATATGGAAGAGCCCAAATAGATATACCGATCAAATGTTATGGCCTTTTAAATTCTATTTCATATATTCAACTTATCATAGACCATTGGTTAATTTATTTATTTTTTATTTCATTAAACTCTTATTAAATGACTATTTCTCGATAAAAATTTAAAAATTAATAAGTAATAATATTTTTTAATTTTTTTGTAAGCCATTTTCACTAAAAATATTATATATTAAGTGTAAATGCCTATTTAGAATTATCTAAAATATATTTTAAAAATATATATTATATTTATATCAATATAAATATATATATATATTAATATATAATTTTTAATTTTTGTTTGGAATAATAAACTTTATCAACATTAGAAAAAAATCAATGATAAAGGGGGGCCTTTATGAGAACTTGTAAAAAAGTACTGATAAAGCCCCCATTTATCATCATTTCTTATGAATGCTAATAGGTCCTCCATTTACCAATTCTTTAATAGTATCACTAATAATGGAACCCCTTTATTTACACATTATTTATAATTCTATTAAATAGGGGATTTATCAGTTTGTTTCTTCATGAACTGATAAAAGCCCCACTTTATCAGTGCTTTTTTAGTTCTAATAAAGACACCCTTTATATGCGCTAAAAAATGTGGTGATAAGAGCCTCCTTTATCAACACCATAAAATAGCACTAATAAAGGGGGATTTTATCTGAGATTTTAGATGGTGATAATAAATCCTAGCACTACATAACATAGTTTTGTAGTTGTGATTCTTAATGAAATGAATAGGTGCACCCCATAGTGATTCACATATCCAAAATAATCCCTTGTGAAGATTATCATATATTTTCGTCTTTAATTCCAACTAATTAATCAGGTTTATTAAATATGGAGTCTTTGAAATATGTTTCGTGCGAGGTATGATTTGTATTAAAATATCAACCTCATGGTTTAGAGGAATACTGTGAAACATTTCTTGAATCCAATAACAAACACTCCTACAATCAACATATCATTGATTTTGAGTTTCCCCCAACCATCTATGAAAAAAAACTTTTGAATAGAAATCACGGTCTATATAATGGTTTTACTTTTCATTGGAAATTCATATTTTTTATTACACTAATAGTTGATTTTCCAGAGATAACAACAAATTAAACTACTGGTAAAATAATAAGATTCCAAAAAGCACATTTCCACAAACATAAATCGTATACGAATCATTGAATTGACATGCAACCTTATACCAATAGAAATTTTCACTAAAAATTCCACATATAATATTTGGGGAATGCAATTAACATACTTAGATAATATTCATGATATAATAGAATTCATACGACTAAGATAAAATAAAATACTTTAATATTTTATCATGCCTATCACCACCACTATTTAATTATTCTTTTTGAAATCCCTTATTAAAACATAAATGGTCATCATGGGCATCAATCATCATAGTGATAAATCAAAAGGTCTAAAAAAACCTTTATATGAGGTCTAAATCATGAAACATTCATTTACAAATATAACACCTTTGTTTTATCATAGTTCATTCATGGTCATCATCTATTGAAAATCATTCATAATGGTTCATAAATTAAATGTAAACTAAACCAATCATATCCCACCGGTACAGTCAAATCAACGGTGTGTTATGGGCACACTCATTGTGCACTATAATGATTGTCATGATATACTTGATCAACTATTTTCATGGTTATTATCCCTAGATGCATCTATACTAAACCCACACGAACTTTTAGTATTGAGTTAGGGATATTTTTCCTGAAAAATGACACACCTTTATTTACCAAAAAAAGATACTATCCTATATATATGATTATACTAAGGGATCTTGCTAATTTTTTCTCATACTACTTAATAAAGGTATCTAAACGTTTCTATGTTACCAACTATAGTAACCATTACTATTTATAAATAAATATTTTATCTTCTTAAATGAATAATGATTCCAAAATAATACAATCCTTGCCTAAACCATAATGGTTTTGTTTCTATGGGAACTTGGATACACATTCTAGTACTTCATAATAGATCCAAATAATCTCCCCCATAGTTCTTCATAACTATTACCCTTCCTATAAACAACACACGTAAAACATATCTTCAAATCCATTTGAAAGGAAAACATAATAATGTGTGAGGTTAGAGGGTAGGAAAAGGTAAATAATGAAGATATAAATGATCATTTAAACATAGTAAGAGAATAATGGGTATGATAACATGGTCTTAACATTTTAAATTTATACCCAAAAATTCATCGATCACAAATATGGGACATGATGTAAATATTGGGAGTTCAGAAAACATGAATCAAAAAGGGGTTGAAGAAAATTGTCCATGAGAGAATAAAATTATCATAAGATAATGTCAAAAATTAGTGTCATAAAGTGTGATATAATCATAATCATATAAATATTATATCAATTATACCCATCAATACATTATAAACATTTTAGGCTTAGGTGAATAAACTGTTCACTTGTTTCATGCTTGAGATATCCTTCATTGTACCCTCTTTCAATATTGGGAAAACATATTTTGTATCATATTTAGGGCTTGTGATAACCTCAAATATACCCTTTGATCTCAAGAACATTAATATTTACCCAATTAATTAAAGGGATATATAATTTCTGGCCCGAACACTACATAATGATATATACATTCATATGTATGGAACAAGATCATAAAAACATTCATCATATCATAACCTATGGAAAAGTAAAAGGGTTTCAATTATATTTCATCACCATAAACCTAATAAATCCATAAAAAGGATATAGATGGTATTATTGGATCACATCCCAAAAGACGCATATGCAACATCAAAAAATTTCATCTTAGATGACAATATATTTAAAAGGTCACTTGTAAACTTTATTGATAAAAATACCCTTTTCATTTTGAAATGAATTTTTTAAAATCATAATATTAACAAAAAATATATTATAAATGTTGTTTTTAAAAGAACCATGGATAACTATAAAGTACTTATCGATTCCTTTATTGGTCACGATGGTGGAAAATCTTGTTCAGGTTGTGTATGTTTTAATAAATATTCTTTTAACTTTTTTGGTAATAGTCAAAAGTACCTTGTTCAGAAAAATACAAGTATATTTGTTTTAAACTATTTTTTAAAAAATTAATCATGGGTAAAAATGAATTTAAGAAATAACACGTGAATAATAAAAAATTCATGAATACATATTTTAAAAATTGGATATGGAATAAAAATGATATTTTATCTAAGTGATAAATACTGTTAGACTTGCATAATTTTTTTTCAGTATCAAGATTACAAAAAGAGGGAAAAATAAAAGGGAAAAATGAAAATCATCATAAAACTAGATACTCATAAAAATCATGGAATTCCTAAGAGGTATATTAAGAAATTGCATCATTTGAAACTTAATCGTAACCATTCTATGAAAAACAATGAGATTCTAAAATAAAATTGTTACCTCATGTTTGACTTACACTAAATGCAATTTGTCCTTCTATATAATAAATTTAAATTCAGTATAATTAAATAATAGAATAATTTACATACTTATAATATCATATATTAACCCATTATATCATTTAAATTCCCATTTAATAATAATTCTTTATTGAAATCATCAAGTTCATGTGTTAACTATTTTAATTTTCTTTGGAATTTTGATTTTGTAGTTCTATTCCTCATAATTTGATAATCATTACATTAGATCTAGAATATTAATCCTGAAATAACTTTAATATATATATATATTATATAAATATTTATATCCATATATAAAATATATAGTTAGAAAAATTAATTACACCATTCATAGAGACGGTAGATCATACAAACAAATGAATGTTTTTATCACTTTTCAGAAGAAGGAACAAAAAAAGATAAATAATAATCAAAATTTATAGAAATATTATCATTTAATATTCATCACATATATTAACAATATCTATTTTTATTACAATCCATATAATGTGGAAATTATAAAATTGGTTGCATTGGTTTATTAAGGTGCTAGTCCTCATGTAGACACAGACGATGTTAATTTTTTCCAATAGATTGGAATGTAAGATAACATATTTGAAATTATAATTAAAAAAGAATAATTATTTCATAAATATAATATATAAACATAAAACCCATAATAATAACTATCCATGAAATATGGTGATTTAAAATCAATTGAATCGCTAAGTGGTGGCATAATCCACACATATACAAGAAGAATACGTTCACCACCATTTTGATGAAATATATTGTGGATATGAGTAGATAAATAATAAAAATAAAATTTCAGTATATTTATTATATTGAATATATTATTTTATGGTGAATTATATAGATTTATAGGTGGTATAAGATTAAATTAATTGAATGATGTTTACTAGGAAAAATACCTCTTCTTCAGTATGCCTCATTCAGATCCCATCTTAAGGGAACTTGTAATTGTATTTAAAGAATAAATAACATTTAATTCATGGATAGGGATGTTAAGAATATAATTGGGTTATCTTTTAGGATGTATTCCTCACTGTGGTTTATAGAAATTATATATGGGGTTTAATTTTATAAGGGATGGAAGGGACATGCTTTGAATTGCTAAAATTTTAAAATATAATTGAGTTATTCTCAAAAATATGATTCTTAATATATTTAATGAAAAATAGAATAATGTAAAACTATCATTATATAGTGATATTTTTATATTTTGGGGTCACTTTAAATATTATCTTTTGGTTTAACCCCTTTGTAAAACTATCTCACCCTTATTTGTGTCAACAACGTTTTCAATCTCAAAGGGTTATAATTTTTCATATAAATTAACAATTATAAATTAAATGGAAAATGGGTGATGTTTTCGAAATTTATAATCCAACATGACCAATTTTATGATACATATGATTTTTACATATTTTAATAAAATATTACTTGACATAAAATTTCAATAATGTCATTATTGACACTATCAATTTAATTTTACATTAACGACATGAATATAGTTGTGGAATTAAAATATAAACCTATAAAACATCCCTATAATGATATATTTAACTAAAAACTATTTTATTAGAATAATTGACCTAAATTGTATTACTTTTAATATTTTGGAAATGGTTTATTTTATTTATCTGCTAATTTAAAAAAATATTATATCGATGTTGCGTAAGAATTTATGGTAAATATTAAGTTAATAAAAGTTCTAAATTAATTATCATGATAAAATAATTAATAATAATTTAAAATAAATATTTGTAACCAAAATTTCCATTTTTTTCATATGTAATTATTTTATAGATATTAAATTCAAGAGATTAAAATTTTGAAGTTATTCTTTTATAAAAATAACATAAAGGTCATAATCAAATAATAATGCCACCACGTTGCCATATATTTGAGACATGGATAAAAATGGAGGAAATACGATAATATAATAGGTTAAAGAAAACTTTTTTAATTAATGTGAATCCTTATCACATTAGTTTTAACCCTAATTGACCCATTTTATAATTATTGTGGTGATAAAAATTTACTATGGTAACAATTCATATTAACCAAATAGGGAAATATAATTCCAATTTTACACCTCTTGATTGAAAAAATGGAATCCTTTTTTTCGGATTCTATTTCTAGAAGTGTTGGAATTTAATTTAAATTTTCTTCAACAAGATGCTCAGAAATCATTTTTTTAGATAAAATAATTTCTTAAGTATAACAATTTTTTATATCAAAATTCAACATAAAATTAATTCCAATGATGATGAGTATATTATTTATGATATAAATGAACTTTTTATACTTTTAAAACATTTTTTTAAATTAAAAATTGTAGTTACATGACATAAATATACAGTTTTCAACAAAAACAATTATTTTCACAATTCATTAAAAATTAAATATTTTTAGAAAAATATCAAAATTTCACTCTAAGATAAAATTTAAAAACAAATTTCAAATTTTTTTTACAATTTGTCAAATAAAATTTTGAATAATTTCATAATTTAATTATATTAGTTTCTCACTATAAATAAATAAAACCAATTTTAAATAAATTATTTTTTGAACATATAATTACTTTATTAAAAATAATGTACATATTTATAATTATATTTTATTTATATAAAACCACTATACATAATATTAATATTTTGTTCATTAATATTCATTACAAAAATTTACCAACTTGGTTATAGTGGTATATTATATTACATTTTCTTCAAATTCATGGTTGTGTGTATCACAAGCTATCAAAGATAATTTATTTAATGAGAAAAATGTCATAAAATATCAGGGTATCACATTCTACCTAACATATAAATATTTTATACCAAAAAATTCCTTCACATTAGAACAACAAAACCAGGATATCTTCGTTCATTACATCCCCGAGTTCACATGTAGCTTTTTCTAGTTTCTAATTCCTCTAGAAAACTTAAACCAAGAGAATATTCTTGTTCCAATTGCACTTTATCTCTTTAATCCATGATTTATTCCATTTTTTCTTTATTGGAATGATCATGATCCAGTTACAGAACCTTTATGTTTAGTACATGTGAAGTATAAGGTATGATCTTTCTCAACAGAGATACATGAAACACATTATGAACTTGAGATACATTCAATGGAATCTCCAAGAGATATGTTTCTTTCTATACATGATCAAGAATGTTAAGTGGTCCAATATACCTAGGGATAAACATTAACTTATTCCGGAATCTCATAAAATTATTCCATATAGAATTTCATAGAAATTACATTTCATAAACATCAAATTTAGGATTTCAATAATGATTTTTTGCATTACTTTCCTTTCAACAATGAGCTACCAAGATGTTATGTTAATTGGGTCATATATTCTTCCCCATTTTCTCAACTAGACCAATTAAAATATATTTCTTTCTCTAAAGTCATCCTATAACATTGGGGTTCCAAAATTACTTACATGGATGGATTTATAAGTAGCCATCTAAAGGACCGAGTGAAATCTATTTTTTTAGTAAAAATAAACTAGTGAAATGTGTTGTTCCCAACCACCTTTGAAATTGATAGAAAAGGATCCCAGTATATAATTTATGGTTTTAATAGTTATCTCAGGCTGACCATCTATCTGAATATGATGTGTACTATTGAAAATCAATTGTGTATCCAAAGCCTTCTAAAGACATTACTATAACATCGAGTTAAACCATATATCCCGATCAGACATAATAGAATGTGGTACTCCAGGCATCCTTACCACTTCTTTTATGTATATTCTAGAATGATTTTAAAGAGATAAATATTCTCTAATAGAAACAAAGTGTGTTGGACTCATAAGGTGATTGAATACAACCCAAATAGAATTATGAAAATTAAACATTTTGGGGAGTCCAATGAAAAAATTCATCATAATGTTTTCCAATTTCCAATAAGTTATAGGTAGTGGATGTAACATCCACTTATAATTATGTCTCTATTACATAACGTACGGATATAAAAAAAAATATGTTACATACTCTAAAATATCTCTCTTCATATATCCTCACCAGAAATTCTCTTTCATATCCTTATGCATATGCGGGAATCATCCAACAACTCTTTCATTATGTATTTTATTGATATGACACATTCATGGTTCTTGATTTTTATTATTTGATTTAAATCAAATTCAAATTTAATAATTTTAATAACCATATTATGTAGTTATAAATCTTCCTTCTAAACCTTTTTATCCTCAATGAGATAGATGGTTTAACACTCATTTTAGGAAGATATGATTTCTCCCCTTCTTCAATATTTCAATATAAATCCATTAAAAATACAAAAATATGTGTTATTTTTGTGTCATCATAATAGATAATCTTGAAAGATCCCCTAAAATAAAATAATCATCTACCTTGTTCACATTTTTATGGTGGTAATGTATTGATTGGTTATAAACTTTAATCAACTCCAACCATATTCTGTATCAAATATTCAAAAATATTAAGTTAAAATATACATTAAAATTTTATGATTAGTATATATGTCATAAATTTATCCATAAAGATAGTTCTTCCATATCATTAATGGAAAAATTACCGCAACTTAGCCCAAATCATAAGTTGGGAAATTTTTCTCTTGAAACCTTATTTTTCATGAGTCATAATCTATTCCCATATCTATATGCACTAAAATGAGTCTCAGTAACTTCATTAATGCATCATTAAATATCAAAAAACCATTCTCCACTACATGTTAGTGTAATAATAGGTTTTTTGAATAACATTCTTTTCAGTTCCTTAGAATTTTCCATGAAAACATCTACATAAAAGAAATTTTCTCCCATATGATTTGAATTAATGAAATCATCTGACATCCATTACAAATTATCCACAAAATTTAGATAATTTCAACTCTATCCATTAAAATTTGGGATATTAATTATATTTATTGGTTTGTTATAACATTATGTAGCCTCTATAATTGATGGATTCATTGATATACACTCTCTTGAGATTATGGGACCAAAAATTGAATGTTTTTATTTCCAAAATTTACACTTTGTAAATTTTACGTAGAAGTAATCCTTCCATAAAATCTTTATTATAATCATTAAATGATCTTCATTCTATTTCATTTACTTTGAATATATATACATATCATCAATAAAACCTAAAACATTCTAATCGTGGTAATATATAATGACTTTAATAAATAAATACATAGAGATATTGGGAGAATTAGTAAGAGAAAATGGAATCACCATAAATTCATGATTCTCATACCATGTATGGAATATTTTATTGGGTGTATACTACTTCTTGACCCTTAATTAATGATATCCAAAATGATGGTTAATCTTAGAAAATTAATGATCTCTACACAGTTGATCAAATATGTCACCAAAATTGTTTAGAGAATACTTATTCTTGATTTTGATCATGTTATGTTCTTTATAATTAATATTGATTTTAATTTATCCATGTTTCTTATTTATGAAAATAACATGTGTGCCCCTTGGAGATATACATTTTAAAATGAATTCTTTGTCATAATTATTATAATGTTACCTCTTGAATTCCTATAACTCAATTGGGTGCATTATATTTGGGGTCCTTGAAATAGGTGCATCACCAAGTATGAGTACTATTTAATACTCAACTTCACTATTTAGATGAATACTTAGAAACCTTTCCAGAAAAACATCAACAAACTCCCGTAAAATAATAATGTGTTTGATGGTTAGTTTCTCCCCAACCATCAATGATAAAAACACATTTTGAATATGAATCTGAACTCATATAATGGGTATAAATTCCATTAGAAGTTCATATTTATCATTTCATGAACAGAAGATCATAGGTTGGTTTAGATTATAAAATTTCACTTCCCTTCCATAAAATTTGATGAGGGATTTTCATAAAAATAAAATTAATACCAAACATAACATCAAATAAAACTAGGGGAAGAATAAAATGATTGGGATATAACATATTCTCAAAAAACTCAATCATTTTATAATTATATTTGAGATTAAAAAACTATACCATTAGTATTTTTCACTTCAAATTCAGCATCTAATAATTTGGGATATGAATTTACATTCTTAGGGTCACATCATGAAATAAAATAGTTCATGTTACTAATATCAAATTATATTCTTGAACATTTAAGTGTGCATATCACCACCTAAAATTCTTTATTTATTTTTAATACCATACTAAAAACAAAATGGTCAATTTGAGAATCACCTATCATTTTTCGAAATCATATAATCAAGAAAAATCATTTATGATATGTCTAAAATATGACACATTATTTTAAATATATGAACACTTAGGTTTAACCTATGTAATCCATGTTAATATCTATTCAAATCCAATATAATGGGTTATAAATAAAATGTAAATTGGCCCAACCAAATCTCGTTGTACATTCAAAAGTTGTTTACATTAAGGGAACACTCACCATGAACACGAATAATGGTAGGTATATACTCGACAAAATAATTATAAGGTTGTTACACCTAGATGATTTTTAGAAAAAACCACCTCCACCTGTAGTATCAAGATTGTGATTTTTTTATAAGAAAACCACAATGTTTTCATTACCCTAACTCGAGATATTATTCAATATATAGGATTATCCTATGGGTTCTCACTAAATTTTACCCATTTTAATTTACAACGGTAAGTAACCCTTGATTTGATACCAACTAAAGCTACCCATACATTTGATACAAAAATATAACATACCATTAGACAAATATTAATTACATAATAATAAAATCCATTCAAAAACTATAATTTTTTAGTTCCATTGGAAACTTGGATACCTAATCATCCGGTTGGTAACATATCTACATCATTTATGACGTAATTTTTCAAAACTATCACCCTTCCTAAATAAATCATTCTTAAGATAATTCTTCATATCCTAAGGAACAGAAAATATAATTAAGGGTGATATCAGATACTCATTAAGTGTAAACCAAGATACATTATTGTTCATTAAAAATAACATGAACATATTGGGTTTGAGAAGATGATATTAACCATTTAAAGTCAAATCCATCAATATATAGATCATAAACATGATTCCTGGAATAAATCAAGAATATTTGTAAGACATGGATCAAAAATGGATCAAATAACACGAGTCATGAGAAAAACATTACCCTATAATAATTTCATAAAAGTGTGGCATAAAGTGTGATATAATCATAATCCTATAAGTTTTATATAAAGGCTACTAAAAAAGATATATATAACATGTTATTCTTGAGATAATAACCCATGTATTTTCTTTGAGCATAGGATAACTACCCATATACCCTTTTTTAAGATTGAGATAGCCTACCATGTACCCAATTTCAATAATGGGATAACCTCTCATGTACCCATTAAGATCAAAGAATATTAATCTCTAACTAATAAATTTGGGGGACATATAATTATGGTACCTCCCTATAAATAATCCGAAAAGTATTCATAATTATTATATAAAATCATAAAAACATTCTATATAACTTATATCATTGAAATGAAAATGGGTATAATTGTAATTTACTCATCATAATGATAAAACATCTATAGAAAGAATAAATATTATATAATTGGATCATATCTCCAATAAATGATAAGTAACATCAGATGATGTCTTATTACATTAAAATTTATTCAAAAGGTCACTTCAAATATTTATTTATAAAAATACTTTTTTCATTTACAAAATACTTCTTCAAAATATAAAAATTTACAAAATATTATAGAAACTATTTTAATTCAAATGACGAAAGTTAAATTATAAATAAATCATGAAAACATTCAGCGATCATGATTTTTGAAAATTCTATTCATGTTGTGTGTGTTAAAACAAAGATTCCATTCCTATTTTTGATAAAAGTAAAAGGTATTTCTTTTTAAAAATGAAAAGAATATTTATTTCAAAACATTTGGTAAAAAAATAAATAATGGGTAAAAATTAATTTAAATAGTCATAAGAGAATATTAAAAAAATCTATAAATGTTTTTTTGAAAAAATTGACACAGAAAAAAATGATTTTTAACCGAAGTAAGAAAAATGACAGATTTTATTGAAAACATTCTATTAGTATCATGAATAATTAGAGAGATAAAATGATAGGATAACCTAAAATATCGATAAATAACCATAGGTGAAAAAATTAATGATATTAATGATAGTTAGATAATGAAATTTCAAAATTGGAAATATAATCATGAACCACATTGGTAAATAATGAGATTCTAACCTAAAACCATTACCTTGAGATTGAATTGCATTGAAAGTGATCTAACCCCATTTATAATAAATTTTAATTTTCTTATAATTCTATCTCAAAATATTGTAAATACTTTTAATATAATATATAATTAGATTTATTAATTTCTACAACCATATATTAATACTTATATATTGCAATCATCATTTTTGGGTGTTAACTGTTTCATTTTTCATGAGAATCTCACTTTAATCATTCCAAGATGTGTACTTTGATCATGGTTCCATCTCCGTGATAATATTAATCATTATATAAGTATTATATTTGTTCAATATATTTATATTTAGTGTTATCCCTAAATTATTGAGATAAAAATGAATTAAACCATTCATGGAGACGACATGTCATACATACGCATAAAGATTGTTATCTGACTAGGTTAAGTACCTAGAGAGTGGGAGAGGAAATCAGGGTATGTCATTTTAAAATGAGTGCCCCTTAGGATCTTGCTTCATAATAATAACACTATTCTCTCTCTTTCCCATAGAAATCTACGAATACAATTGAAATCATACATGAGACACAATGACAATGTAACGACGTACCAAATACATTAAGGATCACTGAAACAATTCAAGGTTTGGGTTAGATCACTCATGTTAATTGGATCACTACATTTATAGGGGTTATAGTCTACTCCCTACTTTCCCTAGGTTCACTCCATAAGTATTTTTATCTAGATCAGTACCAGTGGAAATGATCACCTCCTTACACTTCCTTTTCTCACTCCACTTAGAATGTATTTACGCAAAGTTTATAGACTTGTTGTTCCGTTCATTATCAATAATGAATATAACCTCAGTTGTAGATATATTCTCTATTGATGCATAACTTGTATCCAATTGATTAGTACCACATTTACACATATTTATTAGGTAATCACCTTCTAAACACTTTTGCATTTCTCATTGAATTCTCTAAGCTACCCCTCTCTTATGAAGCTTAATCAGCTTTTGAGAAGCATCTTCCTTTCCTGATTCTCAAACATTATCACTAAGTTCACTTAGCCTACATGAAGATCAAAACATTCAGTTATATTTTTATATCCTTTGATAACATCACTACTATCATGATTCTTACAATTTTCAGTCTTCCTTCATAGCCTTTATGTACTCTCCTTCTTCGTGAAATTTTTCTCAAGAACTACCTTAACGAACCACCTTCAAAAATTCGAAGCCTTAGAATCTTTGTTACTTATCAAACCATTCCTAAAGGGGGTAGATGAATATTTATTGGTGTTTCCGAAAATTATAGAATACTCAATATATTTCATCACCATTTTAGAGAGTTTTACAATCTATTTTACAAATATCCTGTTTTCACAAAGAACTATGGGAATTTATTATTCACGATGCTTATCATAGTCTTGTAGATTACCATCAACCCACTACGTATGCGCGATGCTCATTCATAAGTCTCCACACCTTCATGAAACACCCTATATGAAAACCATCTCTCAAAAAACTCATGACTTTACTATATTTTTCTAAGACCTTCAAAGAAATCTAACTTTCATGATGATAGCCAATGTTCAAATTTTGGACCCCATAAATATTGAAAATAATTGAAAATGATGTCATCTTATGTATGGAATTTTTTATACCACCTCTAGAGAATCCCTTCATTTTTCTTGGATAATTATTAACATATGTAGAAAAAAAATCTCTAGAATTCCACAATATATCTTGGAAACCCTCTTTCTCAACAAACACAATCAACACAGAAACACTACAATGTTACCTTGAGCGATTTTTACTGAACAAACATTGTTTTCACTTTTTTATGAATGGAAATAAATAAAGTTAAATTATAATTTTCTTTCAAAAAATAGTTATTAATTCATATATATCATATATCCATTAAATCCACCCATATTATCAACCATGTAATGTTAGAATCAAAAAATGAATCACATCGCTTTGTGGAGATAGTAGTCACAAAATACACTACAGTGACATTATTGTTTTCTAAAGTATTGGAAAGAAAGAAAAAATATTTAATAATATAATTAATGAATAATATATATAAAATAAATATAAAATATAAAATTGAAACCCATAATAAAAACCATCCATGAAGTATAGTGATGGAAAGTGAATTGTATCACTATGTAGAGGTGATAATACAAAAGTACACAAAGAGATAATTTCACCTACAATTTGATAGAATAAACAGTGGAAATTGGGATTCCCATAATCATAATAAAATTTTATTATATTTAGGATACATTATTTATTATTTTATGATGAATAACGCATATTTATAGAAGTTATAAAACAAATAAATTGAAATATGATGTGTATGAACCCAGATATTTTATTCAAGTATGGATCTTGTTTTTAGTTGTTTTGATGGAAAAGGAAGAGTTTGAAAATTTTTATGAGTACACGACCTATATATATGAGTGCATGCCATATACATGGTTCCCATGGGTAGTCGTGTACTGGCCCGGTATCGGCTGAGCACATGGTTGTGTGGACAGCTTAAAGCGGTGGCCGATTGAGGCATGTAGAAAGCATGTACATTAAATGAACATGATGTGTACTTTTATTTTTATTTGACTTATTGGACTAGGGTATCATCTATTCCCTAGAATGATCTTCTTCTAACCTCATTTAGTCTAGGAGTGACCAAGAGTGATGATCAATGTCTGATCCACCATTTCTCCGTCCAATTTCCGATTTGAACTCTGGAGGGAGTGTTGGAATCCCACCGGTGAGTCTTTACATCTTCAAGAGCCACTCTTTCTGATTTATCCTATCTGACGAGTTATTCACGGTTGAATTTTTTTTATCATTTTGTAGATCTATGACATTCTGGTCCGCTTCAAGGGCTTAATTTTGAGAGTGTTCTTCGTATGACATCGAGGTATGTGGGTTTTTTCATTTTGGAGTTTATTTATGAGTTATATATGCCTACGTGTCGATTATCCTTGATTTGGGTATTTCATGTTAAGTAATTGAACTATTCTATCATCTTTCATAGATTGATTAGTAGATTGAGGTATTTCGTATATATATATATATATTATTCCAGATTTCATGTTTAGGGGACACCCCGCAGGTCCATTTCCTTATTTGGATGTTTATGGTTGTTTAGTCCAAGTTGCCTATGAGGCAGACCTTGTATCCTTACCTTTCTTGGAATGTGGTAATTTATTTCTTAATTGAGGCTTGTTAAATTCTTGTGATATGAATTGGAACTAATTAAACTTGTAGTAGTTGATATTACTTTGGGATTCTAGATATCATTTGAGCACGATTGTATTACATAGGGCTGTGAGAACAGGGTGTAGTTAGACCATATGTGGATTTAACATTGAGGGCTTCCCTAGAGTGTCTGTTATATTTATGTTACAAGACCATATGGGTGATTGAAAGTGATTACACCCTCATAGTTCCTATATTATACCATTATGAGACCATAAGGGGAATTGAGGTTTAGTTCTTCCTCAAAGAAACTGTAGTTTATCGCTAAAAGACCGAAGGGGGAATTGAAAGTGAGTAATTTCTCAGTGAGCCTTTGTTTTTGTGGGGGGAAATGGGTTAGACTGTGTGTTCTTTCCTAGAGGGTCATTATATCTTTATTGAATTGATGATATGTTGAACTAGAGGGGCTAGACTGTGATAACTTTCCTAGAGGGTAGTTATGAATGATTGATTGATTATCTTGAGTCTGCTAAGCTAAAGCACAATTTTGGAATCAGTATAACATTTTTGTTATATGTCCTTTTAAGACATATGTTTTTCTATTACATAGGGGATACATAGCTTAGGATAGATCCTAGGGTTTCATTATTAAATGGTTTGAATAATTAATAAATGAAAATCAATGAATTTGGAAACTCTAAGATTGTTTACATTTGAGTACTACCTTGTTTATTGCTTCATTCTTCATTTTATTTCTAGATATATACTCATTGATAGTTAGGAAGAGATATTTTTGTGGTTTCCTATTGGGTTTCATCTCACACCCTATTGGGGTTATCCTTTGGTGCCCAAACTGATTATATTTTATCAGGTATAGATAGGGTAATCCGCCCTTCTTCATCTGGTACATGATTTCTGCAAGAGATGGAGAGCATGAGACCAAGATAAGGTTCTCGATGTTGTTGGATTTTACTATTTTTCTGCACTTTTGATTTATTATTGTATTTCCCACATTGTTACTTGTTTGTGTATTTTTCTAGTTACATTTCATTTGCACCATTTATTTATATTAGTTTTAGTTGTTTATACTATCATTTTTTCATTGTTTACTTTTGTTATATGGTATTACTACTTCCACTAATATTTAATATCATTTTCTATCTTGTTACTCTTCAAATGAGGTCATAGTTTTCCCTCTTTCACACCTAAGGCCCTCACTACTAGTTGGAAGCCTCTACCATTTGGGGAAATTCTCTTGAGGCCATGTGACAACCCGGTATGGGGCACCATCGGGAGGCACTCCGATCAGGGACGTTACAAAGTGGTATTAAAGGAGGTTTTCTTTTCTACATTGACTTAGTATTAAGAGCCTATAGATAGGGATGATAAGGAATATGTATTTGGTAATAAGTTGTGCCCAAGAGTAGCAAACCCATGTATAGGAAAAATTCTTGTTCCCCCAAATATTGCCCCTTTTCTTGTTTTGAAATTATTGCATATGAATTGATTTCATTGATGGGTGATTCACTTGTATTGAAATGGTATTTTTGATATTACTGATGTTCTATTTCTATTTCAAAACGATGAGGGTATTCTATCTCATGCATCATATAGGCACTTGACAGAGATCATATGTCATTCATTCTTGTCATTCAATTTAGGGTGCATTGTCGATTGCATGTTGTTGTTATAGATGTTGTACAATATATTATTTCAATTGTGATATATTCCTTGATAGAATACCTACTATTTGATTGGGTATCTCTAATATGTAATGTTTCTTTTTGATGGAAGCCAAACATTGGTCCCGAAGGTGTTATGGGCCCTCATGGATCGGAATTTGGTGGATCATGTATGAAAATTAGTTGAATTATGTCAATATGTAATATTAATGAGGATGAAAAACATTGATTCGTGGGAGTATGGGATCTCACTAGTCAAAATTATTCATTCCTTGAACAAAATATTATGTTTTTAAGGGTTCTAGAGAGGTTTCAGAGGTCTATTGTTCGGAATCCCAGACAACACAACATGTGGTGTTAAGAGAACACACCATGTGTTCTTTTATTTGGAAAGAAACAACATTTCTTCAGTACGCACTATATATTGTATTTACACACCATGTAGTCTTTAACCGTGTGATTGACTATGTTAGTAGAGACACAGGTTGAAAAATGTTTGGTAGGACATGCCATGTACTATAAGTACACACTGTGCCGATGAGGCCATGTATTCGTCCACGTGTCTAATCAAACAGACGGATGAAACTCAGGTTGTACATGTTGTGTCACATTCATACATGTTGTGTAGAGTCGACCGTGTCTCTAACCGTGTGGATAACGACATGGGTGGTTAGAATATAAGTGTTACACACCTTGTGTAGGGTGAACACGCCATGTAGTGTTACCTAGGAGAGAACTATGTTGTTTAACCATGTATAAGAACATGGGCTAGATGGAAAATTCATGTACACACCATGTCACAGGAGGAACACACCATGTGTAGGGGTGTCACACGACTAGGTTCGGTAGATGTAGACACCCATGTTGAAACCTAAGGGAACATGTCGTGTGGAGGGTATACATGTCATGGAACCCTGTTTTGAAAAAACATGAATGTTTTCTTCTCCTGCTCAATTCTTTCACCTCTATATTTTAGTCCTTGATAATCTTAAACTGAGGTGTGTGATGGACCTTTCATATTCATTCAACCGAGATTTACTCCATCTATATGCTAGATAAATGGAAATTATTCGACAAAAGAAATGGTAGATTAGTTACTACCATCAGATCCTCCCATTGTGCTTGAATTTAAACTTGATATTATGCTAGACACAGGTGCTGATGCATAGTTCCAAGAAGGCTTTTTGAGGTTTATACAGACCTACCAAGGAGCACTGCATCCTTCCCCATATATGGCAGAGTTGACTAGGGTATTTCAATAGAAACATCCTCAAACATTCTGATGGGATTGAGGATTACAGGCTGTAGATTCATGGGTATAATCCATTTTGTGTGTCTACAAGTATCTCGAGACACCTCTTGAGATGATGGTGAAGCTCACAACCCACATGCATCGAGATTCCTCCAAGAGACGGTGGGATGTGTTATCATAGATGGGATTCCAATGAGTTATAGCTTCGGATGAGTTTTAGTGGACCTTATATAATTATTTCTACCTGGAGACCTTGAGGTACGACTGAGCCTGAGAGTTCATGGGTCTTGAATAGGCTACTCTTTCAGTCATGGAGTATTATTATCGCTTCATAGAGCTACAATGCTACACACCCTTATCGAGGGGTGATGAGTAATTTCTGGCCCAGATGTTTGACTATGGTCTTTGAAATGACATTTGAACCTAGGAGAACATCAACATATTGACTTCCATAACTTATATTTTCAACCAAGTGTTGATCAATGAGCGTAATCTGAGGGATTCTGGAGCTCTGAGCCTGGGTGGTTTGACATCCAAAGTTGGTACTCCTACAACTGATAGTAGGATGCATCGCAGGGAGTCTAAGCGCATGGATCTGAGGAGAGTGGATACCTATTCAGGTATCCAAGTGGTATGATAATATTGTTGGAAGAGTAGGAATACGAGACCTCAGTTCCTGAGAGATCTAGTTGAGTCCCTATCATGCGAAAATATGGGACATCTTTAACATTTTACGAGTTTTTCTCACCAGTAGTTGATTATAAGAGTTATGCTATGACTCCACATTCAGGATAAGGATTAGTAAGTTCTCATAAGTATGGGAATTGAAGTTTATCTGGCCATTCAAGCCGTGTTGGAGGCCGTGGCCATGGAAGCCAGTCAACAGGCTTTCAGCGACAGCAGGGTGGACTAACTATGGGCTATCAGGCAGGGTCACATGGTCGCGGTGCAGGTCGGAATTTTGTAGTGGAGGAGGATCAACAGGAGTAGGATCATGAACCCTATGCAGTTATAGGTATGAATCTAGTTTCCTCAGTTTTAGCTTCTTCTCTTCTTGAAAAAGGGGTTTTCCAAATTTTCATATCTGTTAACGTTATGGGGAGATTTGGGCTCTATATCGTTACTTCAGAGGATGTAATGATGATAGAAAATTCATAGGGGCTTATAAATGATAGTTTATGTATATTCAAGGATTTCCCTCTTGAGTTTTGTGGGAGTCACTTATTATGGGACCTCTATGTCATAGAGATGACATGCTTTTATTTCATTCAAAAAATGGACTGGTTGGTCTCCTTCCAATACTTTGTTGACTGCTATTGTTGTATGACGCGTTTCACATCACTAGAGGGTGGGTATTTTCTACACATGGGTGAGTGGGAATTATAGAGAAGTAGAGCTGGACATGAGCATCATGGGTTCAGAGGTGTTACAGCCCACATTCTAGTTTATATCTGGATGAAAAAGGTACTTCACATATGGACTATCCTTATGTGGTGGGTCCTTTCAGAGATTTTTTCTTGATGACTATTTTGGTTTTCCTTTGGAGAGAGAGTTAGAGTAATTTATTGAGCATGGGATAGTAATGGCACCAGTATTCATTCCTCCTTGTAGGATGGCTACACCAGAGTTACATATGGTCATGAAATAGTTATAGGTGTTGTAGGAAAAGGGTCTCATGTGACCGAGTAATTCTCCTTGGGTTTTTTCACTCTTGTTTAAAATTAAGGTGGACATCACCCTCAGAATTTTTGTTTATTATCGGAAGATGAAACAATTTATGATCAACAACCGATATCTCTTGCCGATAATTGAAGATATCATTGTTAAGATTCAAGGATATCGGGGTTTTTCAAAGATTGAATTGAAATTTGGTTATCATCATTTTCATGTTCTTCCATCAAATATAACTCATATATCCTTTCAGAGTAGGTATATTCTATACTATTATTTGATTATATCGTTTTGTCTCATGAATGTGCTGGCAGTTCTCAAGGAACTGATAAACCAAGTGTTCCATCCTTACATGGACTCCATTATGTTTGTTTTCATGGGTGATATCTTCATGTAATATCACACTCAACACAACAATTCCACCTACCATGACACCATTTTTACTACACTGAGAGAGCGTCATTTATATTCCAAGCTCTCAAAATTCCACTTTCGGATGGAATAGATTTACAGCTTGGGTCAGGTTGTCTTAGAGATGGGAGTATCAATATACCGAGAGAAAGAGAAAGTTGTAGCATCCATGGAGCAGGTGCAGAACTTATTTGAAGTAAGAAGTTTTCAAGGGATGTATGGTTAATACAGGTGCTTTATACATGTCTTTTTATTCTTTGAAGCTCCACTGATGGCCCTGACTAAGAAGATTGTAATGTACTTGTGGAAAGAATCCTACGATTCCGTATTTAAGGAGATAAAGGGATGGTTGAATTTAGCCTTGATAACTATTTTTCTAGATCCAAGAAAGAGTTAAACTATTTTCTTATGATGTTTCAGGTATCGGTTTTGGTGTAGTTCTTATGTAGGGGGAATGAGTCATTGTGTACGGGTCTCGGTAGTTGAGGCCACATGAGAGGAATTACCCTATGCACAATCTCGAGTTATCTGCAGTTATTAATGCTTTACACTATTGGATACATTATCATTTGGGAGAGCATTTTGTGGTTTTCACTTACCACAAAAGATTCAAGTATATATCTACTCAGAGTGATCTAAATTTGTGGCAAAAAAGGTTGGATGAGTAACTTCAGTCTTTTGACTTTGATCTTGCCTACATACCAGGAAAGGGCAAGGAAGTGGTTGATGCTTTGATAAGGATTACTCTGATATAGGTAGTTTAGGAGGCCAGTAATGAGTGGAATATTATGGTTCTGTTCTTTGAGATGCATTTTGAGGTGAATGATAGACAGGGGCAGACGTTTCATTATTCTAATGTTGTTACCTCTACTCTTGTGGATCAAGTGATAATGAGGAATCTATCAGATACCAAAGGCCTATTCCTATGGGAGAGTGTGTCATGAAAGGAACACACTCTTAGATGGACCATATGCAAGGATGATATCTTTCATTTTCATGGGTGTGTTTGGGTGTCAGTATTCATACATGAGGAGCTGATGTAGGATTTTCATTCCTCTATGTGGGTGGTTCATCTTGGTGTCACTAAGATGTATTGATATTTACATCATTAGTATTGGTTGATAGGAATGAAAAGTTTTTTTTATAGATTTTTGATGAGATGTCCCAACATTCAGCAGGTGAAGGCAGATCATTAGTGACCAAAAGGGATTTTACTACAGTTACCCATTCCCAAGTGGAAGTGGAATGATGTCATGGTGGAATTCATGACAGTTTTACCAAGGTCTCCTTGAGGGAATGATGTAGTTTGGATTGTCATTGAAATGCTCAGGACGGTCGCTCATTTCATTCTGATAAAGTAAACCTTCAGTTATGATTATATTAGAGGGTTCTACATTTGAAATATTGTAAGGTGTCATGCAGTTCCGCACTCTATAATTTCAGATTAGGATGTCAGTTTTGTTTCTCGTGTCTGGAAGGGTCTATAGAGGGCTTTGTGTACACATGTACTTCTGACTACAACATACCATCACCAGACACATGGATAGTCCGAGGGCATGATTCAAGTGTTGGATCACATTCTTCAAGCTTGCGTCTTAGATTTATAGGGTTCTTGGGAGAGACACATACCCTTATTGGAGTTTTCCTATAATAATAGTTTTCATGTGATGATTCAGATGAAACCATACAAGGATTCGTAAGGTAGGCCATGCTGATCAACCATATGATGGGTAAAGGTAGGCGAGGAAACAATGCTTGGACATTGTCTGGCCTAAGAGACGAATGAGCATGTGGATTTGATTTATAAAAGGATTCCTACTACACAGTCTCTCAAGAAGTGTTATGTTGATCGACAGAGATGACCTCTGGAGATCGAGGTTGGAGATCCTGTTTTCAAGTGTTTCACACTGAGGTTGGGGCATATGAGGATTAAGAGACTGGGAAACCTTTCCTCGAGATATGTCAGGTTGGTTATTATTTTGGAAAGCGTCCGTCCAGTTGCCTATCGGTGGATGTTTCCTTAGAGTTACTGACAATTCATGATGTCTTCCATGTTTCTTAAATATGATTTTTTATTATGGATCCATATCATGTTTTTAAACCATAGGAGGTTGAGTTAGAGGTGGATGCATCCTTTGAGGAGCACACTATACAGATTTTGGATCCCAGTACAAAGGTTCTCTGTGGCCAGTCTGCTCATCTGGTACGGGTGTTATGGTAGCACAGGAGAGTGTAGGATGAGACTTGGGAGAGGGATACTGACGTATGATCCCAGTGGCCATAGATGTTTGAAGTTTCTTCTTCTCCACCCTTGGAATAGAAATTCGGGGATGAATTGCTTTAAGGTGGGAGTTTGTAAGAACCCGGATCTTGTTTTCAGGTATGAATCTTGTTTTCGAGTGTTTTTAGGAAAAAGGAAATTTTTGGATGTTTTTCAATGTGCACGAAGTGTACCTATGAGTACACTCCGGGTAATTATGAGTACACATCTGGTACCCAGTTTCTGTGGGTAGCAGTGTACTGGCTAGCTAATGGATGAGCACATGGTCGTGTGGACCACCTAATGCGGGGGCAGGTTAAGGCATGTAGACTGCGTGTACATTAAATGAACAAACATTTTCCTTTTCTTTTTATTTTATTAATGGGAACATGTTCGTTTCTAATCGTTAGAATGATATTCTTCTAACCTCATTTCATCCTGGAGTGACTGGGAGCGATGACCAAAGTCTGAGACACCATTTCTCTGTCCAAGGTCTGATTTGAACTCTGGTGGGTGCGTTGGAATCCCACCGATGAGTCCTTACTTCTTATAGAGCCTCTCTTCATGATTTCTCCTCTCTCTAGAGTTATTCAAGGTTGAATGTTTTAGTCCTTTTAGTAGATATATGACATTCTAGGCTGATTCAAGGGCCATATTTCAAGAGTATTCATCATATGACATTGAGGAAGATGATTATTTTCCTTTTGGAGTTTTTCTTTGATTTATATGTGCCTAAGTTCCAATTACCCATGATTTGGGTATTTTGGGTTAATGAATTGAAACATGTTATCATATGCATTTGGTAGAATAGTACATTGAGGGGTTTCATTGATATATATTAGTTTAGATTGCATGTTTAGCAAACACCCTATGGGTTCCTTTCCTTGTTTGGATGTTTATGGTCGTT
This sequence comes from Viscum album, assembly GCA_963277665.1. Taxonomy (NCBI): domain Eukaryota; kingdom Viridiplantae; phylum Streptophyta; class Magnoliopsida; order Santalales; family Viscaceae; genus Viscum; species Viscum album. The sequence goes on from OY728159.1 coordinate 923,356,030, forward strand.
CGGTCTAGGTTCCCTATGAGGCAGACCATGTTTCCAAGCCTTTCTTGTTAGGTTATAATTCATTGCTTAATTTTTTCTTGTTAAATTCATGTGATATGCATTATAACTACTTATCCTTATATTAGATAAGATTAATTTTTGCTGCTGGGTATCATTTGAGAACAATTGTATTACAGAGGGCTTTGAGATCCTGGTGTAGTTTGACCTTATGGTGAATTGACATTGAGGGATTCTTGAGAGAGTATGTTATATTTACATTGCGATACCATAAGGGGATTGACAATGAATTCTTCCACATAGTGTCTATAGTATACCGTTATGATACCCTAGTGGGAATTGACGTTGATTGCTTCCTCATAGAGTATATAGTTTATAGTTAAATGATCATAGGGGGAATTTTTGATGAGTGCTTCCTTTGAGAGTCTTTATTTTTGCGGGACCAAAGGTGTTATACTGTGTGGTATTTCCCAGAGGGTCATTAAATCTTTATTGAATTAATTATATGTTTAACCAGAGGATTTGGACTGTGAGAACTTTCCCAGAGGGCTGCAATGAATGATTGATTGATTATGATGAGTCTTCAAATCCAAAGCATAAGCTTAGACTAGATCTTACATGGTTGTTAGATGGTCTTCTGAGACATCTGTTTTTCTATTACATAGCGGATACAAGGAATATTTGAGCTCCTAGGGTTTAATTATTCAATGATTTCAATAATTAATAATTGAAAATGAATATAATTGGAAACTATAGGATTGTATACCTTTCAGTAATTCCTTGTTTATTGCTTCATTATGCATCTGTCTTCTATGTCTATACTTGCTGACAATTTGGCACAAATATTTTGGTGGTTTCCTACGGGAATTAGTCTCTCACCCTATTTGGATCATTATTTTGGGCCCAAATGGGTTATATGGTTGCATGTATAGATAAGAGAAATAACCCTTCTTCATTAGGTACTCGATTGTGGTTGGAGCTATAGAGCATGCGACTAAGGTTAGGCTTGCAATGCTGTTGGAGTTTACTATTTTCTATACTTTGGTATAAGTATTGTATTTCCAACATTGTAACTTATTTTGCATCTTTCCTAGTTACATGTTACATGCATCATTTATTTATTTTTGTTGCATTTTTTTATAATATTAGTTTTCTACTCTTTAGTTTTTTTATATGGTATTATTGCTTCCGCTATTTTTTTCCGATTTTTTTTCGCTGTGTTACTCTACTAATGCAGGAATAGTTTCCACACTATCACAACTAATTCCCCCGATAATAGTTGAAAGCCTCTAGATTTTGATGAAATGCACTTGAGTCCATGTGACAATCGGGTACGAGGCACCTTTGGGTGGCAACCCAATCTGGGATGTTACATGTCGTGTAGGAAGATTGCCACTTCTTCATTGTGCCTCATTTAGATCCATTATTATGTACCATTGGAATGATATCTCAAAAATAAACAAACATCAAATTCATTGATATGTATGTTTAGAAGAGAATTTGTGAGGATTTTTTAGAGATAAATTTATCAATTTATTGTGACAAAAATAGATAAGGGGTGTCCTTTTTTATGGAAGGGAAATGACACATTTGGAATTACAAAAAAAATGAAAATATAATTTAGTCATTCTCAATAAAAATGATTCAAAATGGACATATATTCAAAAAAAAAGTGTGTAAGGAATAATTATGACCATTAAATGAAACTTTATAGGTTCTGGGTCATTTTATACCTTATCGTTTGGTTTAATCCCTTCATTGACCAATTTTAATAATAAATTGGGTCAAGATTTTTTCCATATTAAATGGTTATATTTTTACATAATAGATAACAACTAGCTCATATATGTACAAGGGGTGACAATTTTAAAAATCTCTCATCCTAATTTTCCTATTGAATGAATTTTAAAAAAATTAAATTATTTAGTTAAATATTATTTAACAAAAATTATCGTAAATTTTATTTTTCACACTATTCATTTAATTGGACTTTAAATTCTAAAATATATTTATGTAATCATAATATCAACAATTAAAAATCCCTAACATGCTATATTTATCTATATAATTTTTGGAACACACAGATTCACCAAAAATATATTATTTTAAGATTTTTGAAATCATTAATTTTCTTAATCTATAAATTCGAAAAATATTATGTGGGTAGTGCATAAGCATTGAAGATAATTATTAAACCAGTCAATACTATAAATATATTTACATTGTAAAAAAATTATTATTATTTCAAATAAACATTTAAAACTAAAATTATCCATTTTTTTCCTTATGTAATAAATTTGGAGTTGTTAAATTCTAGAGAGTGAAATTTTGTATTTATTCTTTTCTAAAATGAATAATAAGATCATAATTAACGAAAACTGTGTCGCTTTAGGAGTAATTGTTGAGAGAGTTCCACACATCCCCTCTAACAGTATGTCCAAGAGTGGAAAATATTTACCATGACCTCCGACGATAGCACTGGTGGCCAGGATTGAAGAAAGAAGCAACAGAGTTTTTCTCTTAGTGCCTCACTTTTCAGCAAGTGAAGGTGGAGCATCAGGTACCCGTAGGATTATTTTAGCCATTAGAGGTCCCAGGATGGAAGTGGAATGGAATATCCATGGAATTTGTGAAAGGAATTCCACATACATTCAGGGGTCATGATTCTATCTGGGTGATTGTCGTCCGACTCACCAAGTTGGCCCAATTCCTACAGATCATAGAGCAGTGTTCAGTAGAGATCTTGAAACACCTCTATGTGAAAGAGATTTTGCGAAGACATGGATTAAACTCGATGATTTTCTCTGATCGTGATGCATGTTTCACTTCCCATCTATGGAAGGTTTTGAAGGAGGCTTTCAGGATGCAGCTTCGTTTGAGCATCACCATCCATCATCGGACGTATTGCCAAAATGAGTAGACCATTCAAACCCTCAAGGACATGTTGTGTGCTTGTGTCCTCGACTTTGGTCGTAGCTAGGTGGATCACATGCCCATGGTGGAGTTTGCGAATAACAAAAACTATAACTCCACCATTGGTATGGCACCATTCGAGGCTATGTACGGCTGACCTTGCATATCACCTTTGTAATGGACTGACCCAAGGGAGTCAGCACTCGTGGGACCAGAGATGGTACGAGCTACAATGGAGAAGGTGCAGATCATCCGGAAGCAGATGAAGACTGCACAGAGCAGGTAGAATTCTTATTCTGACAGGAGACAGAAACCTCTGGAGTTCGAGGATGGTGACCATTTCTTTCTATGTGTCTCACAACGATGAGGTTTGGAGTGATTTGGCTGGGGGAAACAAGTTATCTTCGAGGTTCATCGGACCCTTTCTGGTCCTCAGCAGAGTTGGTGAGGTGGATTACTGCCTAACACTTCCCCCTCTGTTGCACCAGGTGCACAATGTTTTTCAAGTATCCCAACTTAGTAGAAACGTGCATGATCATACTCACATCTTTGACTGGGGCGAGCTTAACATCGACGATGGGGCGACATTTTCGGAGGTTCCACTGGAGATTGATGATTGATAGGATAGAGTTCTTCATGGGCGATTGATACCTTCCATGCATGTATGTTGGGAGCATGTGAACCTCTGGGAGAGCACATGGGAGTGGGAGGCTCAGATTTGTGCTCAGTACCTCCACTTGTTTTCCTAGTTTTTTGTGATGTGGATTTCAGGAACGCAAAGCCCTGAGGTGGGGAGAATGTAAAGACCCGTAAATTCAATGTAATTTTTTTAATTATATGGAAATATTTGATTCTGCAGTTTGTGACCGTACATGATTCCGAGGCATGGAGAGCCTGGAATGTTTTTATGATTTTTTTAAGTAAATTCAGTAAGCATGTGAGCGGATTTTTGTAACATTTGAACCGGTGCTCAGAATTGAAATTAGAGGGCCCCGTTGATCTCACAGCGCCGATAGTTGCTTAAGGAGACCTTCACCTTGGCTGCAGTTGGTCGTGGGTGGAAGATAATTTTTTCTACCCATCTTGGGAAAATAAAAATAAAGTGGAAATAAAAATAAACTAACTTTAGTTTTATTTTTCTTTTGAATTATTTTGAATTCTTGGTGGGGACCAATGGATCTCCTCTAACCCTTTGTTTAATTGTTCCAGACCCCCAACATTTAATGACTTAATTAAATTAATTAATTAAACCAATCAATTAAGGGGGGGGGGGCTCTTTATCACCTTTATTGGGATCTTGGTTTTTTCTAGAGAAGAAGCTTGATGGAGGATCTAGCAGGAGGAAACAACAATTAGAGGAAGAAATCTTCTCCTTCAACGAACTTTTCTCCAATGAAGAACTTCGTCAAAGGATGTACAATGACGAACGTCTTCAACGATGATGAAGCGACGTCCATCTTTCCCTCTCCTCACCAATGTCAAAAAATCATTGAGGTAGGGACTGTTGTTTTTGTATACCCCTTACCCCATTCCTATAGTTCTTCCTGATTTAAGAACAACTGTTCCTCTTCCTACTTTTCTAACATGGAGGGTGCGGCCAAATGAATACGACCTGACCCTTACAAAACCTTTATGTATTTTTGTGTTCTTCGCGGCTTGTTTTCGGGTTGAGCGAATCCTGACCATGGTGGTCTTAAATCGATGGTGGTGTCCCGAGATGAGTGAAAAAGTCTTTGGATTGACGAATGTGCCACCGGGGTGCACCCGGTGCCCTGAGGAACGTCGTCGGTGACTAGTGCCAGTGATCAGCACCCATAGGGATCAGGAGCAGTGGCTAGCACTCTGGCCGGTCGCGATGACGTCGGCGGAATGACCGCACCACCAGAGGACAGACGCGACCCATCAGCCCTGGCGGGGAATGGGTGGCGGCCGATACATGGTCAGCCGTGTGAAGGGGGCGACGGCACGCGTCCACGCCTCCGGGCTTACAGGGGCCGCTACATTAGGCCATAGAGACAGGGGGCTTCCTGCCGGGAGCTAGAGGTGGTGTGGAGCGTAACCGCGTCACGGAGGTGGGCTGGCCGTGCGGCCAACCGAGGAGCTGAGCGGGACCCCCCGAGTCATGCATGCCAGCCGCCAGCTCCACATGGCGCTCGCTAGTTGGTCACCCAACCTTAACGGTTGGGTTGTTCGGGGTACCCAGGGGGCACCTCCCCCTTGGAATGTGGCTAGGACGGACCCCACCGTGGGGCCGCCCAGCCATGGGCCACTAATGGGTTGCCCAGTGCGGGCCACCTAACGCTGGCCGCCCATCAGGCTGGGTTGGTTCCCACAGGGCGGGTCAGACCCAGGGTCGGGCATGGTCGATCTGACCGGGTCAGACCCGACCCGAACCACCTTCGACCCCTTTCCATTCGATCGTCCATAACATGAGCTACATGCATTCGTTTGATGAACCGTTTATGGAGCTGGAAACCTTGGATTGAGATGGTCCTTTCTGGTATACCCCACTTGAGTTTTGGAAATTTTTTTGGGTATGACCATGTTTAATCGAACACAAATCCAACAAGGCCCTCAGGACTAAAAATGACAATAACTTACAGATCAGACATCTGTTTCATGCATCGTCTATTGCATTGAGACCCCTATTACATGGCGGTACATTAGGGATAATTCTTCATGGGAATTCATGGAAGATGGAGTACCGGCCTGTGGCTTGAGGATGGGACCCTCCCGTAATAAAGCGAACTTAGTGCGGGAACCTTGTGGCTGGCTGTAACATGAGAAAGGGATCCTATGTTGTTATGTGCCTTGGGATCCTACGTGGGTTTGTGGTTTGGGATCCTATGTGGGTATGTTTTCCAAGATCCCACATGGATCTACTCTAGGAATCCACGTGGGACTACTCTAGGATCCTACATGGGTCTGGTGTACTAGGATCCTACGCGGGTCTAATCATTTAGGATCCTACATGGCTCTGCCTCTCAACAGAGTAAGATGATTCAATAGTTACATATAATCATCATTACTACCGTACCTAAGTTATACCTAGTGTGAGATGAGTTCTAATCATTGTGGTGAAACCATTGTGGTTCTTCTCTGTCTGGTGTTACCTAAGAGGTACTCACCCATGTGATGTTACCTTGTGGTACATCTCCATTCATGGATAGTTGTTCTATCGGCTAAGGTGATGGAGCTCTATGTAATCTTGAAAACTTAGGTATATGTATGTCCATGCACCTATGTAAGGATGGTTGTTACTTCATACCTTGTGATTGTACTCTTACATTTGAGGTTTATCGTTTGTGGATTCTAGGAGTCTTTCAGGAGTCTCTGGGTCCCTATTGAGTATCGGTATACTCACCCCTGCATAGGTTATGCCCACAACCTGTTGTGTCGTGTGCAGATGATAGACAACATTGATCAAGGGTAAGGGTGATGGACATGAGGCTGCTTGGATGTGGACTTAGATGAGATGTACCACATGGATGACTTGATCGAGAGTTGTACCTACCCTTTAGGTTGGATTCCTGGTGGACGATCCAGGAGTTGTTTCCCTTTCAGTTGTACTTGTACTTTCAGTTGGGTTTTTATATTGGCCCATACTTTCTGAATACTTTTTACTATATTAGTTACTTGGGGTTACTACTTGTTTTGTTTTCAGAATGTGTGTGTTATAGGTTTTAAAGGCAATGCCTTCTCGATTACTGGGATATGCCTTTCGGTGTTAGTCGCTAGCCCCTGGCCTATGGAAGGCAGACTTGGGGTGGTCACAACATGGGCCCCGAGGACAGGTCATGACACTTGTGGCAATGTCAACCACTCACATTCTAGCTATATCGGTGTTATTTTTTCATCTAAAAACATTAAGAAAAAATTTGGATTCAAAAATTATATATTTTATTTATTTATTTTTAATTTAGATTTCAACTACTCATTACCCATAAATATATTGGAACATTTAAAAAGTGGAAAAAATAATTAATAAATAATAAATTTTATTTTAAAAAATCATATATATTGAATAGAGCTATTAAATCCCCCACACATAAGATATTATTATCATTAAGCATAATTCACAAATAAATTCATAAATATGGATCATTTAAATAAAATTTTAACATCAAAATTAAAAAACTAAACAAAAATTTAAAGATTTATATATGACCTACATCTTTAAATATTAAATTTTCATAGAAAAAAAATAAATGGTTCATTTTATTCTTTCTATTTTAAAAATTAGGGCCTTATCCAATGTTCTATTCAAGTATCTTACTTTATTATTTTTAATAATTCCACTTTATGATCTACCTCACTTTGAATTTCATTCTCTTACCAAATAAGGAACTAATTTTTAGTGGGTTGAATATTATAAAATAACTATAAGTGCTTATCCATAGGCTTACAAGGGATCTAAAATCTACACCCTTTAGTTTGAAACAATAAAATTAATCTTGAGGTCTAAAAAATGATCATATTACTCGAATGAATAATGTAGGAAGGAATTTGATGTTAAAAAAATTAAAACACTAATTAAGGTTGAAATCTTAGGCACATTTCATGATACTCATAAATCATGTTCAATGGAAATTCCCATATTCATTTGAATGACATCAACCAAACATTAAAACATAATAAAATAATTTGAACATGAAATTAATTCTTAATGAAATGTAACATCTTATTTTCTCTCCCTCATTGTTATCATTTTTTGTACACAATTATACATGTAAAAAATCTTACAATCCTCACGCAACCTAAATTTTATATCATTGAGATACTAATATTCGGAGTTATAAAAAGATCATAGGTTGATATATGGATGATTTTTGACCTACCTTAGACACAACCCTTTTTTCATTTAAAATTTTCAATTTTATTTTTTTTTCAATTTTTTTCCATATGGATAAATATCTATTAAAACAAAATATTTATAATCCAAATTCCAAAATACCATAATATAAAAAAATCGCCCATTATCCTCAATGAAATATGTCCCTTTTACACCATGGAAAACATCTCAAAACACACTTAAACTATTTTAATTCTGAAATATAACAGGTTTAGGGATATGGAGGAATTAATAGGTCTACAATGCGACTCTTCTCTAACAAGTTCATCAATCACTTTTATGACATAAATAAATATTAAATTTCATTGATGGTCTCAAGTAGAAAGGTATCAATAATTAAAATGACTCAATCATTTTAGATTTTACTTTGTTATATCATAGATTTTTCAAGATGCAATGCATGTTCTAGAAGGTTTAAATCCCCCATGTATCTCTCACAAAATGGGTTTTATAATGAACGAAGAAAACTAGCTTATAACAAGACCAATAATAGGACACATATAAAATATTAAGTAACTCATGGAATAAATAATTATAACCAACTAATTAACATGAATTTTAGAAAATGAAATAATAAAAATGTAAGTAATATTCCATATAAATATTCAATTACCCCCTCAATAATGATTATACAAATCCATACCCCGATCATTATTTAATTCATTTAATCTCTAATCTAACTCATTAAATATTAAATAAAATAAAATCCAAAAAATGGAATCATCAGATTACTAAGTGATTTTTTTATCATAGATAAAAAATTAAGAAAAAAAATATATGTGTGGAATTTATATTTTCTATTTAATAATAGAAACACATATTTCAAAAACAATGTTGGGGTAGAAAAAGAAATCTAATAAAAAATAATTCTTCCCATTCCTCATGAAACTCGTCTCTGTTTATCTTCATATCATGACATTAATTTTTCATGGACCTACAAAAGAAAAAGATCCAAATTAATACACATATATGGTAAAAATGTATAAGGGGATCAATATTATATCCTAAAATAAATTATAAAACTCAAAAAATAAATTACTAAGAAGAAAATAAAATAATTGGTTTCTACACCCAAAATGATTTTATTTAAGGTTATTTAGCTTATAATAACATCCTTAATCTTGATATATAAGTATTATATAGGGTTATCCATCTTTTATTTATCTGTAGATGATGTTTTAGTGTATCAAATGTACCTATAACCTTTTGGTACAAAAAAATATACATTTAATTTTGTTGGGGAGGATCCCAAAATTTTCATGGATATATTTATTAGAGAAGTAACTCTTGGGATATCCACACATTATACTCTAACTCTTTTCCTTATTCACTTAATGAAGTTTTAGATTTAAAAATTTTACATTTTAGTTTTAATATCCAAGGCTTCCACTAATTCTTCTTCATGAACCTCTCCTTCAAAATCCCTGATGATCCTCCTAGGGACAAAACATCATTCTTTTCATTGAGTGGATTTATCCCAATCATTGTAAAATTCCAATACCAATTCATCATTTGTCATACCTTGTCCTAATTATTCTTATTTATCTCTTTATTACTTTACAATAGTGTTGGGGGAATATTTAATACCAAAAAATTATATTTAAAAAAATAATTACCTATGATTTGACGTTATACTCAAAAACTCTTATATACATCTCAACAAGGTTTTATTTATTTTTTGATTTCATATTATAATATTAAATTGATTACATTCCCTTTTTTAAAATCCTACAACTTTCTTGATACACCACTTTGAAGGAACATTATAGACCCTATATGAGTAACTCATTAATACTTGGATATATTTGGGTAGAATGGATACCATTCTATTTTATCTTTTCATACAGTTCATCTATTTGGTGTTTATGATATATGACTCAGATGGAATTAATTTAATCTTCTATTAATATGAAACTTCAACCTATCATGAAGACCCGAAAATATTCAAGCATTAAAGGAATAAAAAAGTGAAAAGAAAAGGATAATCTAAAATCGTAAAATAGAAAATTAGCAGAAAAATACATGACTTAATCAACATATTTGTTTACAATTTCTAGTTTTTGAGTATTTGGGATATGGAAGAAAAAACATGATAGTTTTTGATAGTTTCATTACATCAAATGAAATACCAATGTTTAGAAATTAAATGTTCCTATAATAATATAAAATACAATAGTTGTTGACGCCGAAAAAAGCCCGTAACTCCCGGAGGAAGTTTCAGAATGACGAAGCGAAGTCATATTCGGAATTAGAGGCCCGATTTGGGGGCCCGGGATGTGGTGCGCGAAATAAAGGAGGCTCCGCGCGAAAAATTGTTCTGTGCACGTAGAATCACCAGGTTTCGCAGAATTGAGTTGTTGAGGCACACAATCTTTACGTTCCCCGGTTCCACGCGGCGAGCCTTTGCACGCCGGCTGCGCTCGGCTCGAAGAATTTCGCGCGCCACCTGGATTCTATGCCGGAGGTCGCCTATAAATAGAAGGTGACCCCGAACGGTTTGGGGGTTGAGGAATCCAAAGCGACTCTCGTGCGCGCAATTAGGCTCCCCCCGCGCGAAAGATGACTTCCAGGTACATCCCTCATTTTGCGCAACCTTGCCCCGTAGTTCGCCTTTGCGCGCAACTCCACCGGCTTCAGTGAATTTCCCCCCTCCACAGTATTCCAGCCTTGTGCGCATTCCATGCCTCGTGCGTGAAATACCCTGCCGTGCGCGCAATACCCTGTGCGTAGTTCTCTCTCCGTGCGCAATTCCTTTGCTCCAGTTGCGCGCCGTCCCGGTCTCTTGTGCGCAGATCTTCCCTTCTGCGTGCAAAACCCAGGACTCCTCACCTTGACGCCCCTTGGCTGCCCCTGCACCGGTACCTAATGTCTCCCCTGCCGGGCATGCGCGCCATGCGTTGTTTTCCCGCATGACCTTCCAGGCTCGTGCGAAGTAACGTCATGGTCCCTTGGTCCATGTTTCCCATTGCGTTGCTTTGCCTTATGCTTCTCCGCATAGGCATACTAACGACTATTGATTCTTCGCATAGCCACGCTAACGTGGACCCCCCAGTGGTTCTCCCTACGGCCCCCCTTCATTATGGACTTGCCAATGCCTTCCCTTCCACAAGGGGTAGAGGGAGTTGGGCATGTAAGCCCTAGGGGTGTGGAGCTAACCCACCTCATCCAAGCTGCATGACGTTAAACTGCTAAGAAACTCGTCCTTACCACAAAACGTTAAACTGTGGTCCGACCCCGTGCTTCGCACGCCGGGTCCCCCCAGCTCGGACATTTTTTACGCCCACTCGTCTCCACTAGAATGGACTCTTCCTCAAATGGAATGAGATCCTCCTTGTCGGAGCGGCTTTTGTCTGCGGGGGATGGGCTGTCTCAGAGCGTAAGCCCCTAGCCTTTCTTGCGGATGATTGCACCCGTGCATCTCCGTAATTCCCCCCTTCCAAGGCCAGTGGACTCCTCTTCCCACTGCCCTTTGTCGCACCACGGGCCTCCACCCTAGAGTAAGCTCCGACCCCAGGGGCTTCTAACCACGCGTAAGCCCCTATTTCCTCTCTGGGATGCTCAATGCGTAAGCCCCATTCCGCTTCTCATAGATGCAGCCTTTGCGACGTGATCGTCTGGTCCCTGCTGCCTCTTGTTTCCCACACCGAGCATGACTCATGTGGGCTTAGAGTTCGCGACGACCATGAAATCCTCTTATGGGACGCCCCAGAGCGTAATCCCCATCCTAGCGAACTACGTGGACTTTGATCCGTGCTAACACATGGTACGTAGGGAGCCTACACGAGGTTCAATCCCACCACCCGGTCGTCCCGACCTCTCTATGTCAGTTCCCTGACCACCTTGGCCTGCCTCAGAGCGTAAGACCCAAATCCTTCGTCCTGCAAGACATTAAAATATATCGCATCCCGCATGACGTTAAACTGTATTCCGTCCCGCATGACGTTAAACTGTATTCTGTCCCGCATGACATTAAACTGTATCACGTCCCACATGACGTTAAACTGTATCGCGTCCCGCATGACGTTAAACTGTATTCCCCCTCTTGGTCCATCTTAGAACATAAGCCCCATGTCTCACCCCACCATCCATCATGATCCTTACCCGGGCCGCCACATCCAGGTGAGATCTTGACACCCTTTCCCACTCCATGATATATGGGAAGCCGCCCACGTGCTGGCCCCAACATCGGTGTTCCCGCCTAGGGATAATTCAACCCGATCCGTCTCCGCAAGACGTTAAACTCGCGACATACCCCGTGTTTAACACGGGAAGCTGAGGAAATCCTCAGATAGTACGTGTTCCCCACGTTCGATGTGGGATGCATCGGGCTTCCGCGCCCTTGAGAAGCCCTGTGATGAGGGACCAAAGACAGACATGGCGACGACGCCCCAACGTGACCATTCTCCTCACTACAGGTTGCTGTCCCGACAAGACCCCTTGGAGCGTCTTGACGGAAGCATCGTAATTAACTGGCATCCATATAGATATGGCACCGGGAATGAGATTCACGAACACGTCTTAAATCAATGAGGGAGACCCTGACTAGGTAATGAGCTCCGAGGAGTAATCCACGGAGGGAAGAACCGACATCCCATCATCCCGGTTTCGATCAAGGAGCAGACTTCCCTGAACAAGGAACGGATGTCGCCCGCCTTTGGAAAGCGGGAATGCGGGGAAACAAGCAGCGTGCCCTCCCCGGCGGACGGACGCGCGCACCCCGGCGAAAGCGTCAGAAACAAAAAATGGTGAACCCGACGTGAAGATCTTCTCCTCAACACAGGGAATGGTAGCTGTTGGAGAATCGGAATAATAGCATGTCACCAGGTCTGGGTAACCCTCACCGGGACGTGAACCCGCCAGGGGTCGAGGCCGTCGGGACATTGACTACTCCGTTCTGTGACGTCGTCAGCGTGGATCCCTCTCTCCGAACATGGAAGACGGAATGATGCCAGGTCTTGGTTGTTGATCTCCTTTCCTATTGATACTAATGGGTTCATCTCCCTATTTCCAGGAATTAGATCCCTGCATTCAGAGCTCGATTGCCACCTACCCACCGGCGCAGGGGCAGGGGCAGTGTCGACGCGACTACCCCATGTGATCCCACTTATCCCACGGTCACTTCGACATCGACCGCCGTAGCAGCCTGGCGCTTGCACCCCCTCTCCCTGTCATAAATCATCCAACGGAGGGTGATCAATAACCTGGTTCGTAGGTATGACGAGGAAGGGATCATCCCCACCAGGGGCATGGCCCTCTTGGGTCTAGAGGTGGCTACGCCTCACCACCATCGCTTCCCTCGAGGGTCGCGCAGGGAGCCGCCGCTCCCCACGCCAACATTCAACCGCTTCAGGAGCCTATCCCCAGAGCACTATGACACATCCCTCTCCTACGCCAATGAGGTGGGGGATGTCCGGGTCCACTCGATCGGCGATCCGTCCCAGGAGTTAACGGCCAGAACCCCCGCCAGGCTGCCTCGACGCCGCCGCCCGACTCCCCGAGCCGAGGAGCAAGCAATCTTCATGCCCGCACCGCCGGTTCCAGCCCATCTGACTCGACGCCAGCGTTGGGCGCGAGTGGGGGGAGAATGCCTGTCATGGGGCACCAGCATCAGCAACCATTGTGGCCCCATCCACTGCTGACTCCTATTCCCAGATCCCTGCGCATGTTGAGCAGGGGCAGCCATGTGCCCGACTGGGATCAAAACCCCAACCACCCTGCAGGCAGGTTGGGTCGAATCTCCCAGTCGCGGACAATGGAAATGGACACTTCGGACCAATCCACGGTAGTTCCACTTGCCATGAAGTCTCATTCCGTGCCACCGATCTGGGAAGCCGAAAGCTTCTTCGCGACGGCTATGCTCCGGGTATGACTCCTTCCAGCACCCACTGCATGGGGTATGATGTCACTCCCCCTACCGCTGGTCGCGAGCATGGAGTCGTTGTGTATCCAGTCGCTCACTCACATGGAGGTCCTCCCCATGTCCCTTTCGACATCTTTCCCGGTGCTTCTCGAACCCCGGACTTCGGTCCCCTCTGCCCCAGCTCTATTGTGGTCGGGGTAACCCATGATGGAAGTCGTCCTTACCCTGAGGAGCTAGCTAGGGGGAGGAAGGCCGGGCGTCGTCACCGTAGGAGGAATGTCAGGGGGGTCCGAACGAGAATCAGACCAGTCCGTTTCTCGGATTCTGAGGTAGAGTACGACTCGACAATAGAACCTCACCCCAACCTTTCGAGTTGAGGGTAGGGATGGGAACGCGGAGAGTCAGTCTCGTACTCCCCGAATGCGAGATCCATATGATTCCCTCCTCCCTTCGAAGGTATATCCAGGAGGACGAGGACTTGGCGTGCCACCAGGGATCAAGACCGCAGTTGTCGCTGATCTCCTCGGAAGCACCTCATGCCCATGTTAGGGAGGGTGAGGAACTTATCTGGGGACCGACGGAAGGATTGCGAGGCGACTCACCCTCGGCGAGCACCGAAGTTGTGACAGGAGGCCCATCCACCGGCCCATCCTATTGCGACATGGCGGCCAGGGCACTGCAACCCCGGGAGGATGACCCAGGGATCGGCGGCGAATCGGCCTGTTCGCCGTATTCCCCGCCAGCTAGCCCACTGCCCCGACGGACTACCTTGGTGCCATTTCCAATTCCCTGACTTTCCTCGGTGGATGAGTAGGGGAGGAATGTTCCGGACCCCGAGCCAGAGCCGTGGAGCTTCTGGACCGTTCTTGCAGCGGGCCACTTCTCTGAGAAGTTTTGGCCGGTCGTAGAATCAGGTTTTGATGTGCCAGATTCACTCACCCTGGGAGAGATTGAATGCATCCGCTAGATTCTTCGGGTGACTCACTCCCTCCTCCGTCATCAGCTAGCGCCTTATCCCGGGAGCCAAGCGTATCTTGAGGAGATTGGTGAGCAGTGTCGCCGGGTTGACCTAGCAGCACTCCCCGCAGTCCGGAACCCCGAGTCGCTGGGCCTCCACGAGGCCCATCGACAACAATGCGTCTAGAGTTTTAAAGTACTCCGCAGAGTTATTGAGGAGGCCACCCCCCACGTGCACGTCCGTGGGTGGGGGAAGTACGCTGCTCTCCTCTTTTGTACGATCCGCCGGCAGCCCGATCCACTGGGCGACCCTGATGGAACATCGCCAAGGGCAGTAGCAGTCAACATGGATGAACCATCAAATGAGGGAAACATTGTGGAGCCCCTCTATGGGGACTCACCCCCCGAGGACAGGCCACTACTGGACCCATTTGGGAGGATTACTCGCCAACAGAGGAGCCTCCTAGGCCTTCCTATACCCACAGAGGCACTGGCGTTGGGCCGAAACATCGGCAAGGGTAAAGAGCCCGTAGGGTCTGTCAAACTCGCTGACCCATATGCCTCAGTGTAGATGGAAGAGGATGAATCCGAGAAGGCCATGTTGTGCCAACAGCCAGCCGATCAAAAGAGGCTGGTTGATGAGCTCCTGGCCGAACGCATTGCAGAGCGGCGGCCTGTCTACGACAACCCTAGATCAGGAAAGTAGGGGCAGGAGCATCTACCCCTTGCTGAGATCCCCCCGGGCAACTGTGACCGTGTCGTGTTCACCAACAGGGGAGAAACTGGAGCCCATGGAAAGAGGTCGCGATATGTTTTTCCAAACCCTCTCGAGCAACGAGGCAACCTGGGAGGCCCTTCTCGGTTTCCTCCCGCCGCTCCGAGAGTCGCTCTGCCAGATGCCCCCCGAGCCGCTGAGTGTGACAATCGTATCGAAGAGCCTGGCAATGTGCTTGTGGTTAGGGATCCCCGTCATGACATGAATCCGCATCCGGATGATCTGATGGAAGTACTCATCGCTTGCTTGGAGGTCCTGGAAACTCGGTAGGTGGCGATCCCACCGGATGGCAAGCCGTACCCCTTACGGGTGGATGATATGTCGGCCCCGCCGGGATTTGGGAACCCCACTTTGGCCCCCTTTAACAGGACCGGAGACCTGCCACACCATTTGGCCCACTTCAACTCAAGGTGAAGGCCTATGTTAGGGACTCTGGCGCAGCAGGAGGCTTCCAAGCTCCGGTGCTTCATTCAGACACTGGAAGGACCAACATTCATTTGGTACAGCCAGCTCCCTGTTGGATCAGTGACTAGCTGGGGGGACCTTCGTCGACAATTCCTTTACCAGTTCAGTTCCACAACCCGGAAGATGAACATTGCAGACCCCTTCAGGTGCAAGAAAAGGCCCGACGAGCGAGTCGCGGACTTCATCACGCGATGGAAGAGGCTCACATACTCCCTTGACATGCCACTGACTCAGGAGAAATTAATGACGATGTGTGTGGGGAACGTTAAGGCGGAGTTGGTTCCTTCCCTGATCATGAAGAATTACCCTGTAGGGTTCCGGGACTTCTCGGACAAGGCTCAGTGCCTCGAAGAAGCCCTGCAACAGGCCAGTCATGCACGCCCGCTGCCTCCTATGATCACTGCATGGAGAGCCACCAGAGCCGAGCCCACTGCTGTGGCGCAGATAGGGGCCCCGAGACAGCTAGAGTTCCTTCCGGTGAGTCCAGATCAGCAGGCTCATAGGGGTCCACCCCCACAGCCTCCGGCCTAGCAGTGACCACCTCAAAATCGGCAGGTGCCTCCGCGTAACGCGCCGCCACCACCTAGGAGAGGTAATCCGGCTCCGCCTCCTCGGCCTACTCCACCGGCCCCTAGCCATGGTCAGCCCCCAAGAGTCCCCTTTCTAGGCAGAAGGAATCAGGCTTACTCGTTTGGCGAGGCACAGGTCCCCGGTTATTTCCGTAGCGCTTTGGAGCAGAGGATCGTGCGACTGCCTGAGTGCCGGAAGCTAGAAGAGGCGTGTCTCACGGATCACCCTAACTACTGCCCTTATCACCGGTTCCTGGGACACCCCATCCAGAAATGCTATGTGTTCAAGGACTGGATCCAAGACCAGATTGACAACAACATAGTCAGGTTGGGCCCAGCCCCGGCATAGGTGGCAGGTGTCTTCGTGGGATCAGATGGCAGTAGTGACGACGAGGATGGGTGGGAACATGTTTCCGACTGTGGGTCCCAGAATTATAACGGCTGGATGGCCCGTAGGACGGTCGCCCGTGCCCATGGCATCATCCGTGCCTGCCTGGACCAGCCAGAGCCCTCAGAATCTGCAAGCTCCACTTCAGCATCGTCGTCCCAGCCTACTTCTTCCTAGAAGAGAAGGCGGCGATGCATGAAGAAAGAACGTGCCCTGCCGTTGTCGTTGTCTTCTTCCACACTTGGCAATTTCATGCCCCCAGGAAATGGGGATCCCTCCGAGACCCCGTCCGGTAATGGATGACTCCTTGAGCGAGAGCCCGAGGTATGCTTCGGTTAACACCGTAGAGTTGGTAAATCTCTTTGTGGCTCCTGCCGATGAGGAGCGCCAGGTGAACCTCCCCGAGAGCCCGGGGTATGCTTTGGTTAACACCGTAGTGTTGGTAAATCCCTTTGTGGCTCCCGACGACGAGGAACGCTGGGTGAACCTCCCCGAGAGCCCGGGGTACGCTTCGGTTAACACCGTAGAGTTGTTAAATCCCTTTGTGGCTCCCGACGATGAGGAGCGCCGGGTGAACCTCCCCGAGAGCCCGGGGTATGCTTCGGTTAACACCGTAGAGTTGGTAAATCCCTTTGTGGCTCCCGACGACGAGGAGCACCGGGTGAACCTCCCCGAGAACTCGGGGTACGCTTCGGTTAACATCATAGAGTTGGTAAATCCCTTCATGGCTCCCGATGACGAGGAGCGCCGGGTGAACCTCCCAGAGAGCCCGGGGTATGCTTCGGTTAACACCGTAGAGTTGTTAAATCCCTTTATGGCTCCCGACGACGAGGAGCGCCAGGTGAACCTCCCCAAGAGCCCGGGGTACGCTACGGTTAACACCATAGAGTTGGTATATCCCTTTGTGGCTCCCAATGATGAGGAGCACCGGGTGAACCTCCCCGAGAGCCCGGGGTACACTTCGGTTAACACCATAGAGTTGGTAAATCCCTTTGTGGCTCCTGACGACGAGGAGCGCCAGGTGAACATCCCCAATGTCCCCAGTCGTCACCAACGTCGACGGAGCTGTGGCTACGTGAATCGCCGGGGCACGGCGGTCGTCACCTCCAGTCAGGCCGTGCACGCCACCGAGAACAGGCAGCATGCCTGGTATAGAGAGCAGCACTCACGGCTCCCTCACCCAGTGACAATAGGTTCTCTTCCACCACCGTTTGTGTTGCTGGATCGGGCGGAATCACCTTGACCGCGTCGCAACCAGCCCAACCCTGCCACTGGCCGACTACGGCCTTCTGGTCCTAGCATGGCAGCCACCTCTCGGGCTTTAGCTGGTGAACAGCCGGACGTGCCTAGTACCAGTCAGTCACCGGTCCCGCCAGCAGGGCCCGTCATGCCCCCAATCACAGAGCGACCTCCTGTAAGCAGAAGCTCGCGTTTGGCGTGAAAGTATGATGTTCTGAAGCATCTGGCTGGAATTCCGGTGAGGCTTTCCATCCTTGAGGCCCTCCGCCTGTCGTCTGAAATGCGTGAGGCACTCACCGAGGCTCTAAGGGGCCCCCTTCAGTTTGAAACGGAGGTAGCGGCCGCAGAAGCCTTCCACACCGAGGTGATTGAAGACTCCGAATGTCAGGTGGTTATCTCATTCTCCGGTGAAGATGAAGACCCTCCCATATAGGGGCACATCCGCCCGCTGTACATCACCAACCAGTTCAATGGCGTGGAGGTCCGTCGCTGTCTTGTCGACATGGGTTCTGGGATTAACTTGATCCCAACTCGGACACTACGAAAAATGGGGTTGTCCAAGGATGATTTAACTCCCCCCCCCGACCTCAGAATCTAGGGGTATGACAGGACCTAGAAACTCCACTCGGCAAGATTCGTCTGAAGACCCAGTTTGGGGGCTTAATTGCCAATACTGAATTCATGGCTGTCTATCAGGACACTGCCTACAACGCGTTGATGGGCAGGCCGTGGATCCATCTTCATGCGACGGTTCCCTCATCATACCATCAATGCCTCAAATACTCCCTTAAGGGTCGAGTGGGTGTGCTCCAAGGAGATGCGTCCCCATTTGTCTCTTTTTAAGCTCGTTACCTGGATGCTGACTATTACAAGTGCAAGAAAAAGCAGATCCTGGCAGGTGATGTTGAGCTTGCCGCTATCGCGAGCGATCCCTAGGCAGGTTTGGATGACGCATATGTCATCCCAATCCATCGGTTGGAGGCCACGAATCCCAATATGGGAGAGTGCTTTGTTGTCTCGGGTACTAGAGGAATGCATATTTCCGGGTCTAAGCGACGGCGGGAAATCACCTCATACTCTTACACCAACCAGGACCGGGTGATCCCCGAGCCTCCTACCCCCGTACGATATCGGGACGTTGGGCTTATGGCGACGACGGTACGTCATACGTGCCTATTTCACCGAGCCGGGATCGACCGGATCAAGCTAACGTGACACCACTGCTTCGATGTCGTAAAGCGTGGCCCCTTGGGCCACATGCCGGATGGGATTGGATCAACCGCCTTTGTCTCTACGGTCTCCGTGGTGCACGAGTCTCCCATCGTGACGACCTCTGCCGCCCAAGCCGGTGCTATCTCCCCATCAGGGTCGAGCAGACCCGAAAAGGCTCCCCCCGTGGACGATCCTTCCACAAGCGGAGAAGAAGACATGGAAGATGCTCCTCCTGCCTTTTAGGAGGGCGTCTCCTCCATGGTCGACGAGCTCGTACAGGTGAACCTCGGTAGTGAGGCGGACCCGAGACCCACATTGGTCAACGCCGCTATGCCTCCCGAGGAACGGAAACAGTACATAGACTTCCTCAGACAGCACCGTGATGTGTTTTCATGGAGTTATGATGAGATGCCGGGACTAGATCCCCAGGTAGCTGTCCACCGGCTTGGCCTCCCAGCAAACCATCGCGGGTTCAAGCAGCCTCCCAGAAAAATGCACCCCTTTCACAGTGCCATGGTTTAGGCCTAATTTGATAAGCTCATTAAGTACAACTTCGTCAGGGAAGTACAATACCCCAGGTGGTTATCCAACATTGTGCCCCTCAGGAAGAAGAACGGGCATATCAGGGTCTGTATCGACTTCTGTGATCTTAATCGCCACTGTCCGAAGGATGACTTTACCCTTCCCGTGACAGAGCTGTTGATCGAAGCAACGGCTGGGTTCCAAGCCTTCCCCTTCATGGATGGGTACTCCGGGTATAACCAGATCTGGATGGCCCCCGAGGATGAAGAGTTCACTGCCTTCAGGGCCCCCCAGGGCACTTTCTGCTATCGGGTTATGCCCTTCGGCCTGAAGAATGCGGGTTCCACCTATCAACGGGCTATGCACCGTATATTCAAGCCGATCCTCGGGACGCTGGTGGAGTTCTATGTATATGACCTGGTGGTTAAATCTCGTCAGCGTTAGGACCATATCAAGGACCTTGAGAAAGTGTTCGGTTTGCTCCGTTCACATCACTTGAAGATGAACCCGTTGAAGTGTGCCTTCGGGGTCACCTCCGGAATGTTTCTTGGCTTCATCGTCAGGTATCGAGGTATCGAGATTGACCCGGAGAAGATCAGGGCCATCAGTCAGAATCCTCCCCCAAGTAATATTCGGGAGCTTCGAGGCCTCCAAGGCCACTTAGCCTATATACGTCGATTCATTGCGAATCTGGGCGGCAAGTGTAAGCCCTTTTCTCGGATCATGAAGAAAGGTGCCGCCTATGGGTGGGATGAAGAGTTCCAGACCACTTTTGAGGAAATCAAGCAGTATCTGCTTCAACCTCCGGTCCTAATTCCACCCGCTCCCGGAAAGCCGCTGGTCCTTTACCTGACCGCCCTGGAGCGATCCCTCAGCGCCCTTCTCGCCCAGAAGAACAATGAGGGAACAGAGAATAACCTCTACTACCTCAGCCTCATGCTCCTCGACGCGAAAGTTAGATACTCTCCCATCGAGAAGAGCTACCTGGTGTTTGTAATCTCCATACATAAATTGCGGCACTACTTGCAGCACCATGAGGTACAGCTGATCTCTCAGGTAGACCCGTTGAAATACATCCTGAGTTGGCCTATGTTGACCAGCTGATTGGCGCACAGGGTGGTGATCCTCTAGCAGTTTGACATTAGGTTCGTACCTCAGAAGGCCGTCAAGGGACAGGCGTTGGAAGACTTCTTAGCTGCTCATCCAACCTCTGCGGACCAGCCGCTGGATTTGGGCTTTCCTGATGAGGCAATCCCCTCAGTCGATCACGCCACCCCATGCTGGCAAATTCACTTTGATGGCGCCTTTCGAAGCCCTACCGATAGAAGGCTCAATGATCCTAGGCTTAACAGAGTGGGCATGGGTATCGTCATCATCACCCCGGAGCAAACGGTTCTTCCATATTCTTTCTTGTTGTCAGAAGGCTCTACCAACAATGAGGTGGAATATCATGCCCTCATCAGCGGCCTCGAGTTGGATATGGAGGTTGAAGTACCCCACCTATATGTAAAAGGGGACTCTGAGCTAGTCATCAAGCAGGTTAACCGTGACTACGCTATCAGGAATCTAGAACTCGTGACGTTGCTGGAGTGTACCCTCCATCTAATGGATAAGTTCCCATCCCGACCAGATGTCGTTCACGTTCCCCGGTCACAGAACAGTCGAGCAGGTGCTTTGGCCAGCCTGGCCGCATCACTCTCGGAGCCCGAACAAGAAGACCTAATCATCCACGTAGCGCACCGAAGAGTCATTGCTCCTGTTATCCCGGAGGGCGGTCGTAGCCCGCGAGTGAACCATCTCACCGCTGGTGCCCCCGCATCAGGACCCCCCGGGGCTTCATTCATGGTGATCGAGATAGTTCCTGACTGGAGGACACCCTTGGTTGAATATCTCCGGCACGACAATCTTCCGATGGACCGAGAAGAGAGGGAACGAATCCGGCGCCGTGCGCCGCAGTTCACCCTTCAAAGCGGTCACAGCCGTGAGCAGCTCCTTTACAGGAGCGGGTTTGACGGTGTTCTCCTCCATTGTCTTCAAGGAGTTGAGATCCTGCAGGTCATGCAGGAAGTGCACGCTGGCTCTTGTGCCGCCCACCAGGCCGGGTCGAAGTTGTCCCACCAGATTCAGAGACTGGGATACTTCTGGCCCTCCCTGATCCACGACTGCATCAAGTATGCCAAGAGGTTTCATGCATGCCAAGTTCATGATAACTTTGTGCATCGGCCACCAGAGGCTCTCGATACTACTAAGTATTCTTGGCCCTTTGCAGTCTGGGGGTTGGATGTCATAGGGCCTTACCCGCCGGCGACGGCCCGCTAGTGCCGGTTCATCTTAACCGCCACAGATTTCTTCTCAAAGTGGGCAGAGGCAGCCCCGCTTAGGGAAGTCAAGGCTGGTTCTATCGCCGACTTCGTGAGTTCCAATATCATTCACCGGTTTGGAATACCTCAAGCTATCCTCACGGATAACGGAACCAACTTCTGAGCGGCCGAGCTGAAGAGATTGTACGCCAAGTACAACATTCGCTCTAACCACACCTCCCGCTATCATGCGCAGGTGAATGGACAGATTGAGGCATTTAACAAAACCCTCTCTAACATTATGAAAAAAATGGTTGGTCAGAACAAGAAAAGTTGGCCGGAAAATCTCCCCAACGCCCTCTGGGCTTATAGGATGACGACTCGAAATTCCACCCAGGTGACCCCGTATTCCCTGGTATACGGAGCTGAGGCCATCCTTCCCATCGAGGTCCAACTGCCCTCACTGCGCACGGCGGTCTACAACCAGCAAGCACTGGACAGAGTTGCCGAGATCCGTCTAGCCGAATTGGAAGCGCTGGACGAATGTTGGCTTCGCGCTTTACATAACATGGAAAGGCATCAGACCAGGATGACTCGAGCTTTCGATAAGAAGGTTCACCTACGCTCCTTCCTACAAGGTGACATGTTGTTGACTCTCAGAGCGCCAATGATTCCCGACAGGAAACCACCCAAGTTGGAACCCAAGTGGGAGGGACCTTTTCTTGTCCATAAGGTCTAACCCAATGGTGTGTATTCACTGGTGACTATGGATGGTGAGCGTATCACTCCTCCCACCAATGCTAGGTTCCTCAAGAAGTAATTTTCCTAAACTGTATGGTCCTGCATGAACTTAAACTGTATGGTCCAGCACGACCTTAAACGACACTCTTCCCTACATCTGGGCTCCATGGTCCGAGCTCTAAGACCTAAAACTAAGATCCTCTTTTGGTTCTAACCTTTTCACGGTCCGAGCTCTAAGACCTAAAACTAAGACCTATATTTCGTCTAACATGACGTTAAACTGTATTTCCAGAACTATGTCTAGCTTGATTCCCATCCTAATGGGATACATAGGAACGCTCAGACCTTTCGTCTTTGGGTCCAGCTTGAGGTCCTCTGTCGCGTCTGTTTCGCCTTTGGGACTTCGACCATAGGGTCGTGTGGCATGGTGTGAGATTATGTCCCCATTCACATCGGGTTTGCGATAGCTGCACCCCGCGCACCATGTCCTCAGGGTTTAGGCCTCCTATGTCCAATGGCATCTAAAGACACATATCAAGAACTACGTGTGGCTTGATTCCCATCCTTATGGGATATGTAGGACCGCTTGAACACCTAGATGTCAGGTCCTTCCCCATCTCTTAGGAGATCCCACGATCTCCCGGTGCCCAGGGTGTATGGAATTATGCCCCCTCTTTTGCCCAGGGATCCGCCATCTTCTGGATGCTCTCAGACTGAGCCCTCTGACCCTTTCCAGTGGTCTCCTGATGTGCTCAAGGAACTCTGGTCTAGAACTTGGAGTGCCAGATTCGACATAGGCATGTTCCATCCACTTGCCATGATTCGTGTTCCCCTTCATTCGGCCCCCTTCATCCTTCATACCAAGAGGGACCCCCAAGAACAGCATGGGTACAACGCACAAGGGATATCCTACCGTCATGGGCCAATTCCCCCGAGGGTTTCAGAAAACAAATTGATACAAATCCTGCATTGCGAACATGGTCAGCGGTTGATGCTCATTTGTTTGTCCCCATGGCTAAAATGACAAGATGTTGTGTTGCGAACATGGTCAATAGTAGTCCTCAGTCATCACGCCGGTTCCCCAGTCCCTGAATGTTGGTGGCATGGTTCATGTCATGTTCTACCTCGTCGTGCCAAGGTGGAATCTCGAAACTCCTTGTACTAACCCTCAGTACACCCCCGCACATCAGACAGACCGAGATGGGTAACGGTGTCTCTCGGGGCTCCCGCTATCTGAGCGCTAGAATATGTGCTTGGGTCTCTTCTTTACGGGTTGCGTGCAGCTTGACCTTCATCCCCTTAGGGGTGTGAGGAGTCGCCCAGACATTGCGTTTTGGGCCCAGCCAAGCTGGGATCTAGCATATACTGCCCCTCCCTGATTGTTGAATCCTCATAGGCCCCTTTGCCTGAGGCTCCTCTCTCGGTTGGTCCAAACCATATGACCATAAACTGTGGTGTTGGTCCAAACCATATGACCTTAAACTGTGCTGTTGGTCCAAACCATATGACCTTAAACTCTGCTGTTGGTCCAAACCATATGAGCTTAAACTGTGCTGTTGGTCCAAACCATATGACCTTAAACTGTGTTGTTGGTCCAAACCATATGACCTTAAATTGTGATGTTGGTCCAAACCATATGACCTTAAACTGTGCTGTTGGTCCAAACCGTATGACCTTAAACTATGATGTTGGTCCAAACCGTATGACCTTAAACTGTGTTGTTGGTCCAAACCATATCACCTTAAAATGTGCTGTTAGTCCAAACCATATGACCTTAAACTGTGTTGTTGGTCCAAACCATATCACCTTTAACAGTGATTTTGGTCCAAACCATATGACCTTAAACTGTGCTGTTGGTCTAAACCATATGACCTTAAACTGTGTTGTTGGTCCAAACCATATGACCGTAAAACTGTGGTGTTGGTCCAAACCATATGACCTTAAACTGTGCTATTGGTCCAAACCTTATGACCCTAAACTGTGACATTATCGTCCTGGCCTCATGAAGAAAAACGACACTGCATTGTGGTGACCTCGTTGTAGAGGACATCACGTTGGGTATTGGTTTTATGCCATGCCATTTGTCAACGCCTATCACGGATTGATGCTTGTGGAGACACCATGGCCTGCTACTCTGAGCTTGTTGCTTCACAAAAAAACCCACTCACCTTAAAGGACAAACAGGATTTATCAAATGCCGCTTCTTTTAGTGCAAGGGCCACGCCCGCACTCCCATTTTTCCTTGGCACTGGTATCTTACCATGTCACTTTCAGAACTATGTATGGCTTGATTCTCATACTTATGAGATACGTAGGAAGGCCTGGGGAACTTCCCCGCGGGTCCAGCCTACCTCCATGTTCGGTCCCTCGACTCGAGCATTTCCCTGGAGAGCAAATGTTAAGTAGGTCTTAGGTACTCCTTCATGTTGGGTTTTGTAACCACCTAGCCATGTATCCATTTCTCCCCTTTCCACGGTCCGAGCTCTAAGACCTAAAACTAAGATCCTTACGGTCCGAGCTCTAAGACCTAAAACTAAGATCCTTACTGTCCGAGCTCTAAGACCTAAAAGTAAGATCATTACAGTCTGAGCTCTAAGACCTAAAACTAAGATACTTACGGTCCGAGCTCTAAGACCTAAAACTAAGATCCTTATGGTATGAGCTCTAAGACCTA
The DNA here is from genome assembly GCA_963277665.1 of Viscum album. Classification (NCBI taxonomy): domain Eukaryota; kingdom Viridiplantae; phylum Streptophyta; class Magnoliopsida; order Santalales; family Viscaceae; genus Viscum; species Viscum album. The sequence continues at coordinate 923,381,494 of OY728159.1, forward strand.
AAACTAAGATCCTTACAGTCCGAGCTCTAAGACCTAAAACTAAGATCTGTATTCTGTCCCGCATGACGTTAAACTGTATTTCGTCCCGCATGAGGTTAAACTGTATTTTCAGAACTACGTGTGGCTTGATTCTTATCCTCATGAGATATGTAGGACCGCCCGGATGTTTCATCTTGGGTCCATCCCCAGGGATTAGTAAACCCTGTCCTTATTGTCAGTCGCTCGACCCGACTACATGGGAAGTGGTGTAATCGGAATATCTACCCCGAGCATGTTCGGGATGCCCCATGGTAATAATGGGAAGCGACAGTTCTCTTGACAAAGAGGTCCTGCCTGGAAATTGGGACGACCTGTGATCAGGTTTTTACATCTGCTTAATGTGCCTTCGCCATGGTGGCACAATTTCGGGAGTGTTGGACTCTGTTCGAACAAACCACCACTCCACCTTCCACGCCTTGCGTCCCCCCTTGTTCGGACCCTCATTTCCTTTCATGTTTGACGGGACCCCCTAACAGTATGGATGCTCGACCTATGGTCTTCTTACTATCCTGGGCCAATGTTCCGGAGAACTGGTCATGTTTGACAGGACCCCCTAACAGTATGGATGCTCGACCTATGGTCCGCCTACTGCCCTGGGCCAACGTTCTGGAAAACTGACCTACGATATTTGAGGTAGGCCCCGTGTTGTGAACATGGTCAGCGGTCAGCCCTCATTTATTTTCCTCCCATTCCAGGCCAACATGATATGGATGCGGTGTTTCTGCCACGGTTGACAGTTATCCTCCATAGTTATGCCCCATTGGGTTCCGAATTTGGGCAGCGTGATTCACCCTTCCTATCCATTCCCCTGTGTTCGGATGGATTTCAATGCCCCTGGAATTTCCCCGCTTGTGTGTAAGGGCACATTGAGAAGTCGACACATCAATCGACTCAGGGGTCTCCTCAGAAGTCCAGACCCAATTTTGGACGCCTGAAGCTTGGTCAATGCCTCACAGTTGAACGAAATGATGGTACGAGCATCTTCTGCTCCTTGCATTGGGAACAACCCACAAGAGCCTAGGGATGAGTTGTTATTTGTTTCGGAACTATGGTTGAGATCATGGAACCAAGGGTAAAAATGAGTGGATTTGACCACATATTGGACTGAGACGATGACCAGTACAAGAAGAAAGTTCATGAGATGGCAAAAAGAAATCCCTTAGGGGTCAGCGTGCTAAAGAGATCTTTCCAGCGCTGCTACCCTCTGGTTGGTAGCCTCCAGGACCGCTTCTCACTCTTTGAAGACTCTATCCTCATCGACCACCATAGAGCGCAGCTCGCCAGCCATAGCTTGTGTCTGCGCCCGCTTGGTTTGAAGTACGGCCATCTGGCGACTCTCCTCCACCAGTTGTTCCTACGCATCAGCCAGTTGGGCCGTCAGTTGCTCCATGAGCTCAGAGCATGTTGCGATGAAGGCCTCTTTATCTGCCACCTGCCCTTCGAGGTGCCGGACTTCTTGCTCCGCCCTCAGCAGCGATTGAGCACTCGATGATCCTTCCCGGCATTGGGAAATGTTGGTGCGCCAGCTGCTCTCGTGTATCTTCTCGGCCATGTAATCACGGACCGCCAGATGAAGGCACTGCGCGTCAGCCCCTCCGGCGCACAAGAAGTGCAGCCAGGTCTGAAGTGATCCCATCCGCCTCAGTCAATCCGACTCGGGCTGCCTGAGGAAGCGCTGGATACACTTCCACCCTTTGCATCGTGTCATCCGGCTCTCCTCGGAGGCCTCTGATTCTGAGTCATCAATCTCCTCAGGGTCAGAAGGTCGATATAGGGGGAAGGCCTCCAACAGATCGGCAGCAGGATCCACCCCAGGGGTGTCTTCGTGGGGAATAGAATCTTCGACGTCCAGGCAACCTTCTCTCGCCCCAGCAGCAATGATGCCTCCACCAGCTTCCGACCGCATTTCAGGAATAGCTCCGCTGATGTCCGCCGCCCCCTGTTCATCTATTGCCGGGGCCAGCTCAGTGCAGTGATCATGTTCCGAGAGAGGTGGTATGTCCATCGCTGATCCACTCGCAGATGGCCCGGGCTCCGCAGCCTGACGTGCCTCCAGTGTTGAGATCACTACGCAGGGCATATGCTGGTCAGATGGGATCTTTTGACACCAAGCACCAGTAGTGAAGCATGAGACTTACAGGAATCCAGAGCGTCGGTCCCCAGTGTTCCGGCCTCTGCAGGAGCCGCCATAAGGGGAGACACCTCTGCGCTGGTTAATTCAATGATGGGTGTCGGATCCTCATCATGTCCCACTGGTTCCTCTCCGCCCTCCTCTGGTGGGGTCACCCATCCACCGCTCAGTTGCTCCTGAGTAGGATGGGGAAGTGAGTTAGAAGTTGGAAAGTAGAATGGATGAATGAGGGAAATGAATGAAGACAGAGACAAACCTCGAGAATCTCGATTATGTCGAGATCAGAGTCGGCAATCTCACCGCTCTCTCGTAGACTCCCTTGGTAGGTCTCCCCTTGCGACCCCTCACCTTTGGGCTCCTATTCTTCATCTTCTCCCTCAACTTTGTCCTCTCCAGTTTCCTCCTCCCCCTCCGGCTCCTCATCGCTGTCGCCTTCTCCCGACGGAATCGCTTCCGGATCATGCTCCTGGCCGAGCATCACATTCACTAGGAAAGTTGGCTCTGCACGCCGCCCCCTTTGACGTGCGAATTCTTCCATGGCCGTCAGATAAGCATGCCGCCGATGGAATTTCACTCGGTAGGTAATTCGAACGAGCCCGACCTCTGGTAGTTGGATCCCGTTCTATATTATCTTCTGCCATATGGATTCGACCCTCAGCGATTGCCACAGGGTCATCCAGGCCGACCACAGTTCTGGGAGAATTGCATATTGGGATGGTTCGAGCAGATATCTTATCTGCTTCTTGGGAAGTTCCCTGGCCGCCTTATGTGACCCCCTGTGGGTAATGAGGACGTGGAAGCACCATGTGATGTTCCCGCTACCGAAGTCCCGGCCTGCGCAGGCCTTGCTGCCTGACGCGCCCTTGGTTCCCCCCTTCCGACGACACCGTGCCTTCTTTCCCGTCGCCCGATTTCCGCGCGAGTAACCTCGAGTTGTCGGACGCGCTTTGCGTAATAGCCCCTCAGGGTACGCAATGGTCCAGTTTTCGGCATATTCGATTGCTAGGCCGGCATCGACCCCGGTGAGAGGAAGAGTAATGACGTCGCCAGAGCCGAAGGTGGTAAACATCAACCACATCAGGTGCAGGATGCATGGATTCTTCTCCTACCAGACAACCGTGAATACTTTCTTCGGCATTCACTGATGGAACCCGAACTACCTGGCGAATCGGGACGGCACGTAGGGCTCACAGATCACCTTCCCGTCGATCTGAGCCATGAGAACCCCGCCCCGAATGCTCTGGATGTATTCCTATTGTTCCAGAGAGCCTCGCCCGTTATCCACCAGCTGGCCAACTGGGGTGGGGAACGAGCTGAAATTGAAGTTGGAATGGTTGCCAATGCGGATTCTCACGCCCTCCTCATTGAGCGTCAATGGAGCCACCCCTACAATGTTTAGCATGGACGGTCGCAAGCCATTTCCCGGAGGACGGACGACGTTTGGGAAAGTATGCCCGCCGAGATGAGCCGCCACCCAGCCATGGAAGATCTGGATGGGACCACAGACCCTATGAGGCGACCTCCCTCGTGAGATGCGCCCCAGGATGGTATAAATCTTGTCCAGCATGGGGATGCCCAAGTTGAACTGTTTTTCTGTGGCCATGGAGCCCGCCATCACCAAAGTCGCTGGACGGACGCCCATCCTCATGTCCCGCACCGGTAGGAGCCACCCGCTCAGAAAGGCAGCAAGGAAGCCGGCATACCAGAAGTTCGGGTCTCAGGCCTCAATGACGTGGTAGCCCCATGATTGGTATTGCCCTGCCTCCAGGGTCTTCCAGTATGACCCGTCTTTTCTCCTCTGAGTCGCGGTTGGGCATCGTTTTCCCCATCCCGGCATCTTGATAGTGGGATCCCTCTCAAGGAACAGGCTGAACCAGCCCATGTAGGTGATGTCCTTCAGGAAGTCCTTGACCCCCAGCCTCTCCTTGGCCAGCTGCAGCATGTGCCACGTCAGCATAGGTGTCCACGACCTGTCTCCCCAGGTGTTCTTTGGAGGAACGAACTCGTCGTATTGGTAACCCTCTAGTGGGATACCTCCGATGCAGTGGACGTCCCACAGACTGATTCTGACTTCCCCATGATGAAGGTGGAACGTGTTGGTGTCAGGAGACCACCGGGTGAATAGCTCCAGTCCAAGTTCAGGCTGGCGGTGGAAATGGAACTACGATGTCCATACCGCCTCGAACATGCCGATATACCGCAGTTCGTCCCCGAACTGGTCACAGGTATGGCGAACCCAGAACGCCCAGGCCCATTCACAGGTGATGTTACCCACGAACCACAGGTCCCAATTCTTCCGCCAGCCCTTCGTGTCATCCGTGATGCTTTGACGGAACGTGCTTGCGTAGAGGGTCGGAGAATCCTCTGCCATAGGCTCGTCCCCGGTAATGATCCTCGTCCTCGGTTTCAGGACATAAATGTCCATATGTCTAGTTTCCCTAGTAGGATGGCCATTTTTGGTGATGTTTTAGCGAGGATGTTCGTCCTCTCGAGTCACCCAGGACCGCGGTGTGTCCACCTCAAAGCCTGCCAGTTTCACCTCCTCCAGGATGCCAAAATTCCAGAGTGGGAGGTTTTCCGATAAGGGATATGCCTTCTGGGCCGGAGTCAGCAGATTAAAAAAGGTCAGGTTGTTGGAGACAATCAACTTGGCACCATAGACCTCCTCGTTTGCCGCCATTTCTGTCCTACGGGCAGCAGCTTCCCCCTCAGCAACTCGGTTTGCCGCCATCTCGAATTTTTAGGGAGTTGGGAGAAATCAAGATGGAGTGCGCGGAATTGGAGAGTTCGGCGCGAAATCTGGATGAGTTGCGTGGAATCTTGGAGATGAGTGCGCAATCGGCACACGGAGTGCGGAAAATCCCAAACAGGCGCGAGATTACGGCTGAATTTTAGATGGAATTCGCGATGCCAGTGTGATATTACGCGTAGCAGCGGAATCAATTTCGCGCACGAGAGCGGTAAGCTTATCGCGCGGAAAAAGTGGAAGTATTGATCTGGGACCCAGTGCCTCTTTTTATAGGCGAGGCCAGGGTTCCGCGCCGTGCAGAAAGAGTATTTCACGCGCGTCTGTAGGTTTTGCGCGCCCCATCAGAATTTGGCGCGTAACTTGACTAGGAGGATCAACACTTTGGCATTTGTGCATTTCCCTTGGAATCCGATTGTTGCGACCTCTCGCCGTTCCAATTCCAAGGGGGGGAATTTGTTGACGCTGAAAAAAGACCGTAACTCCCGGAGGAAGTTTTGGAATGACGAAGGAAAGTCATATTCGGAATCAAAGGCCCGATCCGGGGGCCCAGGATGTGGTGCGCGAAATAAAGGAGGCTCCACGCGAAAAATTGTTCTGTGCATGTAGAATCACCGGGTTTCGTGGAATTGAGCTGTTGAGGCGCGCAATATTTGCGCGCCCCAGTTCCGCGTGGCGAGCCTTTGCGTTCCGGCTGCGCTCGGCGCGAAGAATTTCGCGCGCCACCTAGATTCCGCATAGGAGGTCGCCTATAAATAGAAGGTGACCCCGAACGGTTTGGGGTTGAGGAATCCGAAGCGACTCTCGTGCGCGCAATTTGGCTCCCCCCGCGCGAAATATGACTTCCAGGTACAACCCTCATTTCGCGCAACCTTGCCCTGTAGTTCGTGTTTGCAAGCAACTCCACCGGCATCAGTGAATTTTCCCCCTCCGCAGTATTCCAGCCTTGTGCGCAATCCGTGACTCGTGCATGCAATACCCTGCCATGCGCGCAATACCCTGCGCGTAGTTCCCTCTCTATGCACAATTCCTTTTATCCAATTGCGTGCCGTCCTGGTCTCTTGCGTGCAAACCTTCCCTTTTGCGCGCAAAACCCCGGAATCCTCACCTTGACGCCCCTTGGCTGCCCCCTGCACCGGTACCTAATGTCTCCCCTGCTGGGCATGCACGCCATGCATTGTTTTCCCACACAACCTTCCAGGCTCGTGCGAAGTAACCTCATGGTCCCTTGGGTCGTGTTTCCCATTGCGCTGCTTTTCCTTATGATTCTCCGCATAGGCACGCTAATGAATATTGCTTCTTCGCACAGCCACGCTAACGTGGACCCCCCCCCCCCCGGTGGTTCGCCCTGCGACCCCCCATCATTTTGGCCTTGCCGATGCCTTCCCTTCCACAAGGGGTAGAGGGAGTTGGGAATGTAAGCCCTTGGGGTGTGGAGCGAACCCACCTCGTCTAAGCTGCAGGACATTAAACTTCTAAGCACCTCGTCCTTAACAAAAGATGTTAAAATGTGGTCCGACCCCGTGCTTCGCACGCAGGGTCCCCCCAGCTCGGACATTTTTTACGCCCACTCGTCTACACGAGAATGGACTCTTCCTCAAATAGAATGAGATCCTCCTTGTCAGAGCGGAGTTTTTCCGCGGGGGAAGGTCTTCCTCAGAGCGTAAGCCCCTAGCCTTTCTTGCGGATGATTGCACCCATGCATACTTCCCCCCTGCCAAGGACAGTGGATTCCTCATCCCACTGCGCTTTGTCGCACCACGGGCCTCCACCCTGAAGTAAGCACCGGCCCCAAGGGCCGCTAACCATGCGTAAGCCCCTATTTCCTCTTTGGGCCGCTCAACGCGTAAGCCCCATTCCGCTTCTCACGGATGAACCCTTTGCGACGTGATCATCTGGTCCCTGCTGCCTCTTGTTTCCCACACCGAGCATGACTCCTGTGGGCTTAGAGTGCGTGTCGACCATGACATCCTCTTATGGGCCACCCTAGAGCGTAAGCCCCATCCCAGCGAACTACGTGGACTTTGATCTGTGCTAATGCATGGTACGTAGGAAGCCTCCACGAGGTTCAAGCCCACAACCCGGTCATCCCAACATATCCATGTCAGTTCCCTGACCACCTTGGGCTGCCTCAGAGCGCAAGCCCCAAATCCTTCGTCCCGCATGACGTTAAACTGTATCGTGTCCCGCATGACGTTAAACTGTATTCCGTCCCGCATGATGTTAAACTGTTTTCCGTCCCGCATGACGTTAAACTGTATCACGTCCCACATTACGTTAAACTGTATCGCATCCCACATGACGTTAAACTGTATCCCCCCTCTTGGGCCGTCTCAGAACGTAAGCCCCATGTCTCACTCCACCATCCATCCGGATCCTTACCCGGGCCGCCACATCCCGGTGAGATCATGCCACCCTTTCCCACTCCATGATATATGGGAAGCCGGCAACGTGATGGCCCCAACATCGATGTTCCCCCTAAGGATCCTTCAACCCGATCCATCTCCGCAAGACGTTAAACTCGCGACATACCCCGTGTTAAACACGGGAAGCTGAGGAAAACCTCATATGATACGCGTTCCCCGCATTCGATGTGGGATGCCTCGGGCTTCCGCGCCCTCGAGAAGCCCTGTGATGAGGGACCAAAGACAGACATGCCGACGACGCCCCAATGTGACCATTCTCCTCACCGCAGGTTGCTGTCCCGACAAGACCCCTTGGAGCGTCTTGATGGAAGCAGCGTAATTAACTGGTGTCCACGTAGATATGGCACTGGGAATGAGATTCACGAACACATCTTAAATCTATGAGGGAGACCCGGACTAGGTAATGAGATCCGAGGAGAAATCCACAGAGGGAAGAACCAACATCCCATCATCCCAGTTTCGATTAAGGAGCAGATGTCCCTGAACAAGGAACGGATGCTGCCCACCTTTGGAAAGCGGGAATGCGGGGAAACATGCAGCGCGCCCTCCCCGGCGGACGGACGCGCGCTCCCCGGAAAAAGCATCAGAAACAATAGTATAATAGTGAAATAACTGGGTTAATCCCACAATGAACAGTGATACTAAATACGGTATCAAAGTAATTTTTAGGTACTCAGAATATTGCTACAAAACATTAAATTAAACTAAACAAAACTAAACTTAAACAAATTTTACTAATGTTAAACTAAGGTGATGAGGGAATAATGGAAGGAAATTTATATCCAAGGAATTCTTTTAATTATTCAAAACATCTTAAGTAAAAATGTGAAATAAATCAAATCAATAGTTGTGATACTCCTTCGGGTAACTAGTCCTAATTGTTCGGCATAAACTGGAACTAATTAATTCCAAAGTATAATTTATTTAAATAATCCTAAAATACATAGTTTCATTAAACACAATCTAAAGAGTGAAAGGCATATCTATGTAAGATCTCATTCCCAACTCCCCTCATTTACATTGGCGTTTTCCCCAAATGGAATCAATCTCACTAGATTAATATAGGATATGATTTGGAATTATCATAACTATATACTAAGGAATATAATGAATTCACAAGTGTAAAATAATCACTAACATGTAGTACAAATAATTTTCATCAGTTCCACCCTCCTTTATAACACTTATACACTCATGATCAAATGTTTATCATCCATTAAAAAATATGAATCCTCGAAGAGTGAATAGATTGATTAGATACAAATAAAGATATTGATTTATTTAGAGAAAACATAATTGAATTTATTTTTGAAACCAATGATTGAGTTTCACTGTTAAAAATTTAAATTCAATAATGATAACAAAACCTAAACTACACAAGTTCTCTAGTGGTCAGGCCACTATACCATCCAAATCCTCCTTATTTATGATCACCTTGACATGTGTAAAACATCTACTTTTAATGGAAATGTATTTCCCATGATACCTAATGTGATAGATTAATTTAATAGAACTAAAAGGGAATGGGTAAAATATAGGTCCTTTTCTTTATATGAATTATTACTAAATTAAACCTCAAATTTCTTTTAGATTTTTGATCCACACAATGATATCTTTCAAAAATAGGGCATAAATATAAAACATAAAAAGATAGATCATCACCTGATATTTAAAAGGATTAGTCTCAATATGGGGACCTTGTCCTTACCTTAATGGTTATACCACCCAAATATGGATTCTCCACAAAATTCAATAAGATTACAAAGGTATGGGAAACAATTTTTTATACCCCCTAATAACCATTCTCCTTGGTTTACCTGGTTCTACCACCTATCAACCAACTCTTCTACCATATTTTATTATACCCCCTCAACCATCACATTTTCCCCTCTTCCTTTTATACTAGCTATAACCCTAGCCTTGAGCCTTTAAATAAATTATACCTAAGATACATGCTCTTAATTAATATTTCTTGATCCATTGTAAAAATATACTCATAAATAGAGAGTTTTCCCCACAATAAGATTCAATCACCTTTCTCTATTTGAATATTTTAATAAGATATTCAGTAGCACTATGAATATTATTCCTTTCTTGAAACATCCTCTAGTTCTGGAATGATAAGGATGTACTCACATATCAATATTTCTAGAACATTTTCTATAAATATTACTCTATATAATGTTTATCTGGTAAGATCTATCCTACACACTCTATACCATGAAAATTTTTGGTACTATCTTACTTATGTAAATCTGTATGATGACTCCCAATTATATACAGATTAGTATGATGGTACTCTATCTAATATACCTAAAAAAAATAGACCTTGGTTTGATAAGTCTTATTGATGCACCTCCATCTGAAACTCAACCCATTTGGTACTTCTTTATCTGATTGAGCTTGACATGGTATCCTATTTTTAATACTCTATCATCGAATGTCATTTCCTAATAAACCTTCATCTGATGAACCCCCTTCTGATAATGATCCTTGAACAAATTATAATATTGGTCAGAAACTCTTTTTTTGTAATCATAATATATTCATCACTTTCTGTCTATACAAATAGCAGTATTAGAATAGCTCTAAATGATCTATCCCCCTTTTAGAGGATCAATATACTACCAAAAGTATGGAGAAAACACAAGATCCAGATTTGAACATCCCACTCAACTCAAATCACATTTGACTACCATAAAATTTTTTGAATCTTTAAGTTCAACATTCTTCATAAGAGATTCCAGAAATCTTAGTTTCAATGATCTCTATCAAATTTTCCACAATGAACATCTATATTTATGATCTATTAGTGAACTATTCAACGTCATAACTATCATTGACATAATAATGTTTTGTAAACACAATCAAACCTCCATCCTTTAATACATAACATGGATATCCTCTGTTTAGAAACTATCATATGAAAAAATATTTCTAGAGAACTACATCTAGTAAACTTATTTTATTACCATCAGTCTGGTTACCTCATTTTCGAAAATTTATTCTAGAAATATATTTTTGGTGGGAACATAATTGTCTATTAAATAAATTTAAAAACATCCTTAACTTACTACATCTGATTATATTTGTAATAGTCCGTCTAATGGACTTGATAATTTTTTTCAATGATAATTGAAATGTTTTTTCCAATGTACATTTAAAATTTATGTCTGATGGAATTTATAGTAGTCTATCCAATGGAAATTTTTAAAATATGTATGATGATCATTGTAAAAACCTATATCATCTTTTTCGGATGGACTCATTCTTTTAATTAACATACTTATACATCAGATCATAAGTTATAACTTCACCACATTATGTATTGAACATTATACAACTAAAACTCCAAACATTGTAATCCATCCTTTGGGGCTCATAATATATGAAGACACATAATTGAACTTTGTAACTCATAATTTGTAAATACTTCATGGATTTATCTTTTTATAGCTTCATCATTTGAAAAAAAGTAGTTATAATCATGGATATCATTAGGATTTTGGTAATTTGAAGATTAATATTGTATTTTATAACTTAATAAGGTTTCTATAGACATAAAAAACTCCACTTTTCATATTTTCAAGAACATATCCTATAAACACATATTGAAATCTTGAAAAAAATAATGTAAAAATATTTGATCCCAATAATCTCTGCCTTTCAGTTTGTTGTTATTTTTATCCCACATAATCTACAAGTTAAATTTTTGTACTCATTTATTTCTATCCATATATTTTTACATTTTCAATCACCCAATTATTTACAGTAAAATGAAAAGGGAAACATTAGGTACATCTCATATAATCTTATTTTATCTCAGAATCCTAAAATCTCTCCTCAAGAGAAAAAATATACCATGATACTCTAAGAAAAGATACCTTAATTAGAAGAATATATGCCTACATGGATAAAACCAAATAAGATGACTAGAGTCTAGAATCATGGTGGATAATGTTTCTTAAATATATTATTTTATGTAAAACTTTACTCAAGTTTATTCCACTATATTCATATCTAGGGCTATATGAGTATGTTTTTTAAGGTAAAAACTACACCTATATCCATAAACACATCAAAATAATTCATGTTTTTAAATTAAAATCACATTTCTGTCTTTGATTTCTCAAAAATAATCAATTCTCCTTAAATATTGTTTTGATATAACCAAGGAAACCATGATACTCATATATGAGATTCAAATTCTCTCCCTATTAATGGTAGCACAACTTATTTAATTATTTTGATAGTAATGTACCATGATTGATATATATTATTTCAAAAAAACCTCTCAATGACTTATCAATGTCCACTACTTATTATCCTTAAATTCCAAAACTTATAGTTCAAATAAAAAGAATAAAAAGAATAAAGATTAAAATAAATATTATATATATGTAATATCCAGTCTTAGAGTTTTCTCTTACAATAAAATTATTATTCTTATTATTGAATTTAGAATGAGATGTTATTTCTTCATTTTGATTATAATTTATATATTTTTAAATGGATTTATTCACATATATTGGGTGTTTAGATGAGGTTTTCATATACTCTCTAATTTTCGAAATATCTTCAATACTATATGTTTGTAGTATCCTTTTCATGATCTCCACTTAGGATGGTAAGATTGTCGTACATTTAATTGTATAATAACCATCATTCTCACATATATCACACTCATTATGAATCATAAAACAACCATTTATAGATATACTATCATAAAATTTATTTTCATCTTCTGTATCCTATATTTTTTTTGATTCTTTCATATGATTTTCAGGTTCATCTATCATTTTAACCTTGTCTTCAAGACCTATCCAAATAACTAATCTATAATTTCCTCCTTAAAAATTTATTAATCTCCCCACATGAATCACATAAAAAATTAGTCTTTTTCACCTTCCAAACAAGATTTTTTTCATAATTATTATTGTTTGAAAATTTTGTATTTATCTACATATCAAAACTCTCTTCTTTATTCGTACATATTCACTGGTAGAGAAAAATTGTACCAGTATGAATAAGATTTGTAACAAAACACTCCACAACACTAGAAGTGACCTTAACATCATGATATTTTATACAAACAGTAGTTTTTTAATGATGTTTTTGATTTTTCTCTTAATAAATTGTGGGCGTCTTTGTTTGAGGGTAGATATTTTTTAAGTATTCCACACTTTCTTTAAAGAAGTTTTTTTCTCCCAAAACACAATTTTCCATTCTCATTAAATATTATCATTCTAATATAAGTTACTAGTAATAGAATGTGAATATTGATATTTCTTATGGATAGAATCCACCTACCTATGTGGATCATCATTTAACTATCTTGAAAAGATTTACCTTTAACTTAAATGGATTTGGTGAAGTCTTCATTAATATTATTTAACACACATTGTACGATACGACACATTGATTAATTCTTTGAAAACTCTTACTATTTCTCAACCAACAATTACTCTATATATTTTACCATCTTCTCAGATTAACCCAACTTCAATATGTTCTTATTATATTCCATAGTAGGTGTGGTTTCTTCCCTACTGATATTATCTTATCTGGATGGTTTTTCATAATGATATTTTAGATTATTTTCTTGGTAAATCATATTGATATTATATTCTATAATATCATGAAGGAGTTCATATCATTTTTGATACAATAATCATTCTCAGAAGATGTATCCTTAGTTTCTTTCTTTAACATCTTCTTATCCTTCATGATATGTGTAATTTTCCCAAGAACTTCTTCAATGTTTTTTAAAATATATTAATGTTATATTATATTTCATCCATCATCATTTATACATGAAAAATAAATTATATTTTTATTATGAGAATATAAGTACAAATACCCATTAGATTAATTATTTGATTATTAATAATCATTCTCTTTTCCTCTTAATAAATTTTTATTTTCTTAAAAAGAATTTTCTTGTATTTCTTCAACTTATATTTCCAATAATTATTACCATTTTCCTCTAATGAAAATAAATAAACTTATTCCTTAAAAATTATCATAAAAATGGTCACCAATATTAAAATTACAATAATTAATATATATTTTAACTTTTAATTTCCGATTTCCTTTTTTTCATCTCTTAAAAAGAAGAGGTATTATTTTTTAAATATCATTTATCCTCCTTGGAATCTGAATCACATGATTCGACTATAATTTCTTCATCTCCTAACTCCCCTTTTAATATATCATAAAATTCTCTCTCATATTTATCCTTCTTCTTAAATAATCGTTCTTTTCTCATATCATATTTTATTATATTGTTATGATGTTCATCCAGATATTGATCACCTCGATCTTCTAAAGACAAAACATTGGGTTCAAACTTATCTAGAATGTTTATAACAAATTTCATAACAATAATTGAACAATATAAAATATCCAAAAATCACATAATATGGATAATAATTTCATTAAATCCTATTCAGTACATATATGTACTTACATCTTCATCCATCTCGAGAACTTCGAATTTTCTTCTCAAGATTTGTAACTTAGGATCCATGACTTTTATGTTTCCTTTATAACTGCTTCTCAACACATCCAATATTTATTTTTTATTTTAAATCCCCATAACTTTTTAAAAAATCTTAGTTAGAGCCATCAAAATACCATTTTTAGATTTTCAATCAATTTATAGATTTTCATTATCACCATATATTATAGAAACAACATTATTGAGATGAAATCCCACTATTTCTATATTACAAACTTCTAGATCAATATATTTAAGATAAGTTAACATCATATTCCTCCAACTATGATTATTTTTTCCATTAAATATAGGAACATACCTAGTGTTATAAATATTTATATTATCTGTCCTTAGTAAATAGTCCGAACCTTTCATAGGAAACCTTCCCTAGAATAATAATTAAATCTCCAAGATCAATTTTGGAGCACTGAGTGATGGGGATGGTGAGTTATTAATCTTTTAATTTTTATGAATTATTAAAAAAATAAACCTCTTAAATTTGTTAGATATTTTATTTACTCAAAGATAACAATTAACCTTTCCTCATAAATAGAAAATAAAAAGGGAGAGAATAAATTAAGATATTTATAAGGTTTAGCCTCAATGTGAGAACATACTCCATGTTATATTGTTTATTCCCCTAAATTAATTCTCCACCAAATTCAATATGAATAAAAATTCATAGAAACCAACTAGTTATACCCCATATAATTGTTTCTCAAGTTGAACCTAGTTCTACACCCCAATAAGATACTATTATACCATAGTTTATTATACCCCCAACTTTCCACAATTTCTCCTATTTATTACACATTTTTGATATCCCTATTAGAAAGCCACTTTAGTTACTAGTTATACCACACAACTATTATATATTCCTCCTTCTTTGTTTATCTACTCTCTAGACTTCAAATTCTTCATACAATCCTCTTCTACAAGCATATTAGATCACCTTTTATTTTTTAAGTCTTCCTTATGATCTTAAACAACTCAATAAAATTTTTTCCAATCATGAAACATCATCGTTATATTTAAATATTTGGATATAATAAAATATCAATATTTGTAGATATTTTCAGGATATATTCCTAATAAAAAATTCAATCTCATAATATAATATCTTATAATCTCTGTCTGGAACACTCTTCCTATATCACCTTTGTCTGACACTCTCCGTATGATGAAACTCTTTTTGATGCACCCTTGTTCGATACTCATATGTTTGATGGTCCTCTTCCTGATGTAACCTCATCTGATATTCATTCATATTATGACTTTATCTGATTTACCTCCATATAATCATCTATCCATGTAATACTTCTATGTTTAGTGGATCTTATTTTGGTCTCCTCCATTTGGCAGTCCTTTTTTTATTCCCTCATTCTGATATGCCCTCATCTAATTCACCTTTGTATGATATACCTCATTCCAATGCACAAAATTCCACCATGTAAAATCATGGTTTTCAACTAACATTGTGCTATCACAAAAACATAAACACTTTTTCTCTATAATAACTACCATATTAGAATAGCTCAGAATGAGATATCATCCTTTTATAGGCTCAAAATCCTCCAAAAAGTAAGGAAAAATTCTAGCCACAAATTTGAACTTCTTTCTTAAAGAAAATGTCATTTAACCCCCTTTAAACATTACATAACATTGGACCCTACATTCCCTATGTGAAATTCCTTAAATATTGGTACTAATAATCTCCATAAAATCTTCCTCATGTCTCGGAGAGGTTTTTTATCATTTAAAGAACATATCATCATAATAATAATTGTTGAATTTATAATGTTTTTTAAATATCCTTAATCATTAATTCGATAATAATTTGTAAATATATCCTCTATCTATATACCATCATCTAAAAAATCATTATGTAAAACTACATATGGTAATATAATATTACCATCGATATAATAGCATATTTTATAAAATTCTTCTACGAAATATTTGTTCAATGGAGTCAATATTTTCTATTAGGTAAACATCCAAACTACTTTAACATAAACTGACCGATCATATTTATAAAGTAATTTCTGATGAAATTTGTAGATTTATATTTGATGATACTTGTAAAGCCAAGTTGGTTAGACATTCTACATGTATGTCTAGTGAATTTTCTAATAGTATATCTTATAGTATTTTTGAGACTCTATCCAATGATCATTGAAAAAACTATATGATGGACTCATTATAGTAGATGCGATACATATCCATTTGATCATTAGTTATATATTCCCCACTTCATAACTGTAACATTGTGTTTTCGTGACTCCAAATAATGTAAGTCAACCTCTATTACTCATACTTTGTACTACCAAATATTCATACATTGTAATATGAATGTTACATAGATTTCATTGATTGAATGTTTTAAAACTTCAACCATTGAATAAACTCCACTAGAATCGTGAATATCATCAAGATGTATGGTACCTTGATTATTGGAAAAGAATTTCATGGATTAGTAATTTATTTTTAAATATTGTATAAAATATTTTATTCATATTTCATGAACTTATCCAAAAAACACTTATCCCCGTATTTAAAAAAAATAAACTGAATCAAGTTAGGAAAAACAATACTCTCACTCTACATATATTATCTCTATATCTACATATCTCTTATATCTTATCTATCATCAAATAAATTTCAAATTTATTAATAAATTTTCAATTATATCCTTAGGCTACAATTCCCAAACTCTCGATACAAAATTATTTAAAAATTGTGTAATTAAGGCGAGACTCCGATTATTATATCTAAAATAGATATAAATATTACCACATATCCATGGATTAAAATGATACCAGATCTCCTCAACTCAATGTTTTATCATGAATATTAATTTTTTGGTTAAAATAACCATAATAACTCTACTAAAAATAAAAATTTTCACCCTTATATTGTCAAAAACATATTTATTAATATCTATATTAACACAATCCGTCATTTTCTTATTCTCATACAAAAATGAAACTAAATACCTCATGTCTTAAACTCTTAATACTTTAAAAAACCCCTTTGTTTCTATGGTTAAAGTGATCTTATATGGAATAATTCTTAAAAATTCACTAAATATGAGAAAATTCCATTACATTACCCTTTAATAATGCAAGGGAAATCATACGTCACAAAGTTCTCAAGATACCCCCAAGCTTTACCCCATAAATGCTCACTATGGATTAAATGTTTCCCTCCTACCTCAACCATCTTTCTATAAAATATTGTTTCTCCTTTAACATAGAATAATAATTAATAGAATCCACAACAATGACATGTATGCATATATCTATTTAGTGCGATATGAGGAATGCTTATGTAGGTTCTAGGTAAAATCGAAGCATCCATTGTTGGTATGACCATGTCATATTTTAGTATTAATTTCTTAGTAATAAATTACTCGCCTAATAAAAATGTCATGGAAAATTCAAATAATATATTTCATGACTATATTAAAATGATGGAACCAAAACTAGAAGATCTTAAAATGTAATTAATTATTATTCTGTGGAAGGATATATAATTACCTCAACTTGAAATTCTACTTTCATTGTTGATCTGGTGAACTATATCTCATTGTACTATAATTTCACTATACGATGAAAGTGTAGAATCAATGTAGAGGTGATCCACATGTGCACTATAATAATTTAATTTCATTATATATTCTTCAGGTACTAGAATGACTGATCGAAATTTCTTTCGTTGTTCATGGTTTATACTAGTAGTATTCTCCTCTATGGAAGAATAAATCATGCTGTTCTCTCAAAATATTTAATGTGGGGGTAGAGATAATTCACTATAATTCTTGATTAAGTGTCTCTGTATCTATTGTGCATACTAAAAAAATTTATTAAGGAGTCATAATTAAATATTTATTATGAATGTTTTTGGGTAGGAAAATCAAAAACAATCCCCTATCCATATTTAATTTTCATAGTTGACCAAATGACCATTAAAAATAATATTAATATTATTAATTTCCTCACATGTGCAATAAATTACAAATCAAAATAAATATCATTTATATCAATTATAATCAAACTTTTATGATCTGTCTTCTTTTCTTAATTGGTATTTATGAATCCTCTAATAATGACTATTTCATAAATTAATGTAACACCATTATTCTATGATAAATATAAAAAATATATAATTTTCCATAGCTGAAAATAATAATTATTTATTATTATTTAAAAATTTTATTCTTTTCAATAACCTATGATTAAATAATGGTAATCATATAAATTATATTAATCTCATTTATTTTTTAAAAAAATTATTACTTAGTTTTAAGATAGATTCCAGATAAAATAAGTATGAGAACCTATTGGCCTCTTTCTAAGTGGTATTATTCATAACCACCTAAATCTAATGTTAGAATCTTGAAACATTACAGTACTCCTATAGTAAATGAATTTATTTGTACGATGACATCCAACCTCTTATAAATGATTACCATGTAATATAATACATTTATAACGATATCTCTGATCTGGAAGGTGGCATGACAACGCCATCCTCTTATATTCTCAATTTATATTAATTTGGAATTATATAAATTAATTCACCTATCAAAAGCCATGGAAAAAAATTTATGTTGTTAATTCCATTTGCATAAAAAGGCCAAATATATCAACATATGTCATGGGATAAAAGGGTTAAATGCTTTCTCACTTTATCCATTAATTAAAAATCACTCGTGACACACCCAACATATCCTAACTCACCATGAGAATTTTTCATCATGATTTTCATCAATACATCAAATTGTGAGAGTCATTATATTCGTTAATGATAATATTAAATTTTGAGGATCAATGTACAAATACATATATAGAAACATCCAAAGAAACAAGGAAATGTTCCTTTCCAATTGACAGGGTTGTTCTCATAACTTTTTTTCTTAGAGACTACCAAACATGAATAAAATGAGATTGTTTTTACATTTCATATGAGCTTCATACCCTTGATATCATGTATCATATGTGTCAAACCATCAAATATCATCCAATCTTTGAATATGGTTTAGTAATAATATCATGTTACTTTTAGGTTCTCATCATATCGAGAAAATACTATGATCATTCCACAAAACATCTATTCTTAGGAAATTATCACATCAACAATATTATGAAAAGTATTAATAATAATGTGAAAATAAAAAATCATTAACAGTGAAAAAATGTAATGAAATACTGAACAAATCAATTATATAGTAGAAACTTCAACTAACTCCCACTTTCAATAAATCCAACTGACAAAAACATTTAGTCCACTAGCTCTCGCATGATACTCATACCTCTATTGAGATAAATATTTGGTCATTTAGATATCGAAATTTTCTTATGTGGATACACTTCTCAGCCCAATGTTACATCTTTGAGAAAAATATCTCAAGATATGAAATTTTTAAAGTGTTTGGTTTTTTCCCTGGTGTGACCATAACTCCTTGGATAGTTAAACTGTTACAACATTATTATAGTAAATTGTGATAGGTTACTTAATACTAGATTCCAAATCAAAAATTTTCAAAAATATAATAGTTTATACTACTTATGTAGCCGAATTATAAGTTGCAATATACTCACACTCCACTATAAAATTTGTGACAATTGGCTTATTTAAAATTTTCAAGATCACAACTCCTCTATTGAAAAAAAGATATATCTAAGCCATGACATTATATCATTCTGATCTATCTAAAATATAGAATCTCTATAACTCTTAACTAAAAACTTTTTATCTCCTCCATACCCCATAGAAGATATCATTCGTTTATCCTGGATTCATAAGGACAGACATAATATAAATATATTTTTTTTCATTTATATCTACCAGATATCTTCATACCAATATCAAATTATTGGAAATATAATGACTCATATAAAACATAAAATTTATGATGAATCCTATTGCGGAACTGTATTGAAGATTACTCATTCTCTCTATATCCTTGGGTGTTTGTCAAATAAAATTCATAGAATTATGTACATTATGTGACACCAGATTAAATCTCCATTTGAATTATTCTATAATGAACCTCTTCAGTATCTAGTAAATATATATACCTTTACTTATTCAATACAACCTCTTGGATCTATCACACATGACCTTTACCCTAGAATATAGAATGATACACCTAAGTACTTCATGGATAATCACTTGGATTTCTTAACCTCTTGTAAAAATGATATATCATTTCCAAGTAGTAATATTACATCAACATACACTGCCTTAAAAAATGTTACACCCACTAAGCCACTGGTAAACACATGGTTCACGTTAGATCATAATGAAACCAAATTGTTTTATGTATTCAACAAATTGAATTTTCAAGAACAGTGTTCTTGATTTAAACATAAATTGATCTCTACAACTTTCATACCATTTTAGCATTTCCTAGAGCCACACATTCGTTTGTGTTTTTAATAAACACATCCTATTGATTTTTTCTATTATGTAAATAAGTTTTGACATCCATTTTTCAAATCTCATATTCATGGAATGTTTTAATGGAAAACATATTGTTTATGGGTTTAGACATGGAAACTGGAGAAAAGGTTTCATCATAATCAAGGAATTGATGCTTCCGAAACCCTTTATATAATAATAGTTCTTTATAGGTATTCAAATTAACGTTCATGTCTAATATTCTCTTGAATATAAATTGTCACCCAATTGTATTTATATCAATAGGTTGATAATTCTAAACCCAATCATTCTTTTAATACATGGAATCCATAACATAATTAATTGCTACTGTCCAAATTATAGATTTTTGGATTTATAATTGTTTTTTTGTAGAGATAAGATCATCTATTTTAACTAAAATTGATTAACCATAATTGTTAACTATAAAATCATATCTCACTGGTTATCTTACCTCTAATGAACTCCTTCAAAACACTTGTGTATAAAAAACTACTTCTTCTATGGGGATCTATGGAATTTTATCTAATACCAACTCTTGATTACCATGTGTATAAACTTCATTGAATTAAATCTTTCTCCCAATATCCTATTTAAAGATATTCTCATTCTATACAAATGTGAAATTTATTTAGTTAATCAATTTCTTATTTGTAGGGTGGTATAATTAGTATCCTCTCAATTCATTTGGATACTCAATAAAGATACTCTTCATTCTTCAGGGTAAAAGTTTTATTTATTTATCTAGATTTAATAAATTCCTCACAACCCCATTCACAAACATATGAATGAATGGGTTTCCTTCCATTCCATAGCTCAAAGGGAATACTTTTTTCACATTAGTTGGTACTCATTTTAGTAAGTATAATTTCATATCTAATTCATCTATAAAAAAACAATAAATGTCTTATTTGAATCATCATTAGCCTTACCATGTCAAAAAAGGCATGGTTTATCATTTCAACAACACCTTTACACTTTAGTGTATATGCTGGAATGAGTCTAGATATAATCCCAAACTCATATTAAATGTTGATAATGTTGTGGTTAATATAATCACCACCACAATTGTGTCAAATATTATTTATCCTTATACCAATATGAATCTAACCCTTATACATAAACTCAAAAAAATTCAATGGATTCAAAATTATAAATAGTTATATTTATTTAACAATACATTATCAATTCATCATAAAAAGTAATATAATGTGATAATCCACCTGAATACTCTACTTGGAAAGGTCTCCATACATCTGTGTGTACCAAATCAAGAAGCTTTATGACCAATTCACCATGACCACTGAATGGTGGTTTGGTCAACATACATTATAAATAATCCGGACATCTCTCCAGTGTCAAATTCTCAAAAGAGTCAAAGTCAACACCTTGATATAGAGTTTGCAAATGTTTCTCATTTAAGTGACCGAGATGATGATGACATAACTCAGTATTATATGAGGCTCCTTTATTTGTTTCCTTAACAATTGAAAATATATATTTTTGAAAATTAATACATAAATAATATTATTTAATTGTTCAATACCATAACATAATCATTATTTATAACATTCAAAACCCTTATTACAAAAGATCTAAATAAATAAATCCATATATAAACCACAAATAAACATAATTTTACCTGTTACATTAAGCACCTAATTAATATTAATTAAAACCAAAATCAATCATATCATAAATGTGGGATCATATTATCCAATGGTTAGGTTTTCCAACTTCACTATATTGGAATCCAATGAATCCACCCCATCAATGGTAATGTTCAAAAATCAACTGATTTAATTTATTTATTTACAAATGTGAGAACCATTGTTAGTATCTTGTAACCAACTTATATATATAGAAATATTAATCTCAATAAATGGAACACCTAATGGTTTCCCTTTCTTCTTTGGTTGGGTGAAATTCCTCTTCTAGTTGCCCTACTTTCCACATGTTAAACATACCACTTCATGTTCCATTCCTTACATTTGGATATTCTTATTATTGGAATGAAGATGCTTTAGATCCTTAGAAGTGGAGTGAGTCTTCATCACCTTATCATTATTATTTCTCTTCTTATTCACCATAAGGATAGTGGGTTTTTGATGAACATGTATTTATCAAATTGGAGAACAAGTGTAAGGGGTTCAAAAATTATCTTCTAAATAATGCTTATATTATAATTCATAATAATACTAGAGAAGTTTCAAGGAAGAGTGTATAGAATGAGATATATGTACAACTCATACGGGATCATAAAACCCAAGAAGTCTTGGTGCTCAATGAAACCAATCTTCATGACTACATTTACCCAATATAGAACTGACTCTCTACATTTGTGTTTGAAAAATGCATTGGATAACTCATATCTCTCTTTATCATTATAGTGATCCTTAAGGTGAGAAACTATTATATGAATATCCATATAATCATATGCGTTTATAATATCATTGTTCATGGACAATAGAATGAAAAATTGTACATCTATATCATCATCTACGAGTGTCAAATAGATATATTCTTCTTCCTCATTATCCTATTTTGGAAATAACTTAGGAAGAGGGTTTCCTAGAATATATAATTTCCATTCATAGAATAGTAAAATGCAAAAGAACCTATACCATTACTAGAAATTCACATTGGTTATAAATCTATCCTTATTAATTATGGATCACATTTTAATTGTTAATGTTTTTTTATTATCCATTTCTAAAAATTAAGTGCATATAATTATTATTTGTTTTTATAAAAAAATATATAAATAAAATTAAAATTGAATTAAATTTCATTAATCTCCAACTATTTGTTTAAACCCAATATCCCAAACTATTAGTTTCAAAGTATCTTGTTTTTTAGATATTATAGTGGAAATGATCTTTATCCCCCTTCTCATTACCCTTACCTAGGCCTAAGAAGCTATATTAATGTGTTTATGAAGTGATATCCTTACAACTACATTAACTAATATTTCCTTGATCTGTTGAGTTGACTCCCCATTTTTGAAATCATGTTGGAATCTTTCCTCAACATTTTTTTCTTATTTCCACCATGTCCTACTTAGCCAGTCAACCATTTATGTAAACTGATTTAATTTAAACAAAAACATCAAGCTAAAAGTTCAATGATAATTGAAAGAATCCCAACATGTGTTGGTAAAACAGTTTGATCTACAAGGTCATTTCAATCATAAGTAGTGGAATAATTTTTGATCTGATATTTTATTTTTAGGTATTTTTTTCTTTATGTATAAAATTCCATTTTATCATTTAAAAATAATTATTAATATTAAATGGATTTTACATAAGTTATTAACCAAGTTTAATAAAACATTTATTCATCATATAGTTATATTTTATTCTATATTTCTGTTCTTTTAATTAATTTATTAGGTGATCACACAACATTCAAAACCAAATATTATTACCCATGAAACTGATAAAATTAAAATTAAATTTTCATGATCCTGAGATTATCTAATGGTCAGTTTATCAAGAAGATGATAAACTAACCCCCAATCCTAGGGTAAAACACACCTTGAACTATATCTTTCTTCATTTTGTATCATTACACCTTTTATACTATGTATTTCTTTAATTGGATTTACATCACCTCCTTAACTGAGACCTCCACCTCTCAATTGGGAGCTTATCCATACATAATATTTTACTCACACTAAGGTAAGGATATTAAAATTATTTAACAAAAGGGTTTTACATAATAAGGGGGATGGGATTACAAGAAGGCCATATTATGAATTTAAAAAAATTAATTTAAAATAAACCAATCATACAAAAAAGTACTGGTCTAATATCCTACTAATCCATACAGGAATAAACAAACATATATTTTAAATATTATTGTCAATTAATTTAATTCATTATTTAATTATGATAATTCACAATTAATTAATCTAATTAATTTTATTTATCATAATTCCATACAAGCATCCTTAACTCACCATCATCTATAATTTTTTTAAAAATTTAATTTCTTTTAAAATTAATGAAGTACACAAGTGTACATAGAGGAAAAATTTTATGGTTATCCATATTCTGAAATAGAATTATATTATATATATAATTATAAATCATTTTTATTTGAATGTACTATAAAATATATAAATCACAAGACTTATGAAAATAGTTTTAATTGTTTATTTAATTTTTCACCATGAAAAACTAGACACACTATCTGTAGTAGACTACACTGCATGTAAAATAGTACATGATGTGTATTATCTTATACCCATGTTTGCATCACTTCGATTAGCTCTAGTCATGTTTCTTGTAACATGTGAGTTTTAAGCACATGACATGTAGTGCAACTCATAGGTTATGTGAACTCGGAGTTTCATGTTCTCCCATTCCCGTTTACTATCTGATACATGGAAAACTATTACACCATATGTTCAAAACTGCAAGAAATCATGGGAAACACATCATGTATATATGTTACATTCTGTAAAATTCTTCATGTTGTGTTCTGGGATATCTAAATCTACATGATGATCTGTTTTTGTTAGATCTTATATCCTATTACCTCATATTTTTCAGACTTTATCAAAAAAACAAATATGAAAATAAAAATACATAGTGTATAATAAATAAGTATATGTCATGTACTCTAATTTTGTCTAGGAATATATTTTGGAACCTTCATATGGTATTAATCCAATGTTCTATCATTTTTAGTCATTAATAGATTACTGTTTATATTGTAAAGAACAAAGAAAAAGAAGATATGACAAATTATGAAAAATCAATAAATAGACATTAGTAAAAGAAAATGTAAATGCATTCAAAAATCAATGAATAAAAAATCCTTATAATTAGATTTGGGACTTCTATGATACCACGTGTAGGTTTCTGGGCACAGAAATAAAATCCTTTTATTGTGTGGACCACAATATTTTACTATTAATTTACTTGTAATCATTGATTCACAAAATCAAAATATCTTGTTCAATGAAAATATTATATTACATTAATATATTATAACACTATAAGTAGAAAAAGTGGATGTTCATATGTAATTTAAAATTAATTTATGAGAAGATCTTGAATTACCTCAACATGTAATTCCACATTTGTTTTTGATTTAGGTAACTAAATGTCATCATAAAATCATTGGAATGTTGGATATAAGTGTATAATTTCTTTTTATGGGGATCTGAACATGCACCATGATCTCTGAATGTCACTGTATAATCATGGTATTATAACACATTCGATGTTGATCACATTAATTATTTATGGTTGACTGAATCATTATTGTTTTCTAATAAAGAAGAACACATGATCTTCTATTGGAATATTGAGAGAGTAGGAAGGTATAATTCAATATACGGATTGAGAAAGTATCTATCTATCCCCTACAAATAGAAGAAGTGATTTTGGATGGAATTATAATTATATTTTAATCATAGTAGGTTTAGGGTTAGCAAATCACACACAATCCCATAAATATCTTTAATATTCATTGTTGAACCCATTTGAAATAATAATAATAATATTATTATCAATCTATTGAAATTTTAAAAGTATTAATAATATAAATAAATATCAATCATACCATTTTTAATCATCACACTAAGCTCTGTCCACATTCCCTCATCAACATTTAACAATCCTCCAATAATGACTATTTAATAAATAAATGCCACATTATTACTCTATGAAAAATATAATAAGAATTATGTTTTCCAAAATTAAAAATATATATTTATTAATATTACTTAACTTTTTTCCTTTTGAAAAATTTGTGATTAAATTATGGTGATCAACCAAACTAAATAAATCAAATTTATTTTAACCTGTTAAATTCATTGTATGAATTTAACTGAGATTGATAATACACTACATGTGTGACCCTCTAGGACTATGTCTCAATAGAATTAGGTATAATTTTTTAATTTACTACATTATTATCTAGAAACACACCAAGTCTTTAATAGAGAGAAATGTTAATGGAACAATGACATCCATCCAACTATGAATTCTTACAATGTAATATAATTCCACTATTGTGATATCTCTAACCAAGTAGGTTGCATGCGTGTGTCATGAACCTATATGTTGGATGTATCTTTTTTTGAATATCCAAAAATTGAATTGGTCACTGAACACCTTGTCCATGGATTTATACAGGTGGTTTAATTCTCATCAAATGGATGGATTTATCATCTTCTATCAAAGTATTGAAGAGGTAAATCCTTTCTCATATTACCCATTAATTCAATACCACTCATGGAAAAACCAATGTATACTAATTCACCGTGATAAATATTAATTATGGTTTTCATTAACACATAATTGATCAAAATTAATTATATCTATTAATGGTAATATTTAATTCCAAATCTCAATGCACACATCCATTTATAGGATCATCCAATGACACATAGAAATTTGGATTTCATATTGATGGGTTAGTTCTCATAGCCTTCAATCTTGGAAATTAAAAATGATGAACACCATGAGAAGGTTCATCAATACCATATGATCCTATTAACTTGATAGCTTATATCATCTATGTCCCATTAGACAATATAAACCCACCATAGAACTTGGTTCAAGAATAATGACATGACACCATTATGTTCTCATCATAGTGGGGATCTTTAATGAACATTTAAGGTGACATATATTCTTAGGACATTATCACATACAAATTTTATTTAGGGGAGAAATGATAAAGTGATAATAAAACTTCATTAATAATGAAAAAAATGTGATATTATAATAAACTAGTTAATTCTAGGGAACTAACTCTATCTTATAAGTCTTAGGATGTTTCCATATTCGAAATTGATGTTTGGCCATCGAGCTACATCATCAGAAATATCAGTTTTGTGGCATAAGTCATGTTAATGTGAAACAATATGAATCCATGAAAGGGGATGTGGGTGTTAGGTTATGGTTATTCCATTTTAATAAGTTAAAAAGTAATCAGGTGATTATGAGTTCCACATCATATTGGAGATAATTCAGGCATTATCATAAATAAAAAGTGAAATATAATTAGACTAAAAAGGATTTGTGGTACCAACATGTTCCATGGTTCCCTTAATATCATGATGAACCACACGTTTCTAGTGCCTACATGCATTGGTTACTCCTCCTTGACATTCACACCCACTATTGTGCTGACCAACACTAGGGTTGTGCCTCTTCTGTACACACTTACACTCATACATGTGGGTCAGCATAGTGGCCCTTGTAGTTGAGCCGATCTCTCACATACATGCTATGGGGGAATATTTTTTTCTATTAAAAACACAAATTGTTATATTATATAAGTAAATCCATTAAAAATATATATATATAATTTTTTTTCCCAAATTTAATGAATTTAATTAATATTTATTTAAAAATTAGATACACAAATTAGAGAAATAATTTTTTCTTCTATCATGAATTATGGACAACTCTAATTACTCCATGATCTTTGTAATCAAATATTTCTCCTATGATAATGTTTTATCATTTATTATAATTAGTCCTTTATGAATCATTGAAATTTTTTCCCTTGATATGTTTTTTATATCACTATATATTTTTTTATTTCACTGGGGAACTATATATAGAATTTTTTTAGAATAAAGTCACGTGTGAAGACTTTTGTGCAATATATTGATGAAATAATGTGTAATAAGACATCTATAGATATTTTATTCATAAAAACTAATTATTTGGGTTCTAGGATTTTGTGTTTATTTCTGAGTTTAAATTTTTATATTAGGGAAATGATGTAAAATTTGTCTACGTTATATTCATAATATCTCACTTGGTATCGAAGATAGTGTGTAAAGTATGATTTTTTAGCACCAGATCAAGGATTTCAGGTTTAGGGTGCTTCATTTAATATTAAAGTAGGGTGTAGTTATTTTTTGTGATTATGATAAAATTTATAAGAGAAAACTATATCGATGTTATATTCAGTAAACCTAAATGTAAACTGTTTTATAATTTAGTACATTGTATGACTTATTTCCCATATTAAATGATAACGTCCTTTTATAATTGTTATTTAATACTCACACTAACCTATTGGGTTTTATTCAATGACCTTAACTCAGATGAATCAAGATAAAATAGGTAAAGTAAAAAATATAGGAATTATCCTAATAAGAAACCAAATAGGAATATATATAGAGAGAAAACCATTATGTACATTCTATCTCAGGTTATGAATAATAGCATAAATTGTGTTGATATCTCAAACGCACTAATGGGGAAACTTGTTATCAATTAATTCATGTGAAAACACACATCCTCCTTTAGTGGTTCTTCTAGTATACTAATTTTTTATCAATGGATCAATACACTAGAGAATTTATTTTTTATTCTCTAGTTCTCAGAGCAAGAAAAGAATATTTTGTATATTTATCACATGGAATGTGAACTTGACCAATAGAAGACATTGATAAAGAACATGGGAAAAAAGAATAAAACCACAAACTTAAATATAATGATTTTATGGGTAATTTTCCAATTTTTTTCATTAAAATATTTATGTTAAAATAGAGATAGGTTTCATTGAGTTAAAAAAATATATGATTAATCCTTAGGTACTTATGAAGGAAAATTCACAACACATGGAAGGTAAGCTGCTGGTTTTATCATTTAACTTGATGTAAAAAAATACAAGTTATTTAGTGGAATAAAACCAAATATATGAATGGAATTTGATATAAGGGTCTTTGGTAGCAATGAATTTTTTTTTGATGTGTTATGAAGGAGGAACTAGAGATTATAGACTCCCATTATTATTATGTTTTTAGGTTAATAATAGGAAATAATAATTTTAAAATACAAATGATAAAATTCATTGAGGAAAGAAAATTCATCTTCCTATATGCAGACAATTTTTTATAAATAATGGTGGATTTGATTGAATTAAATGGGGATATTCTTCATGCATGGAATAGAAGGTTATTATGAAAATTAACGTCAAAGGGATATGAATAATGAAGAGGGTGATCAACCTAAGGAACCACCAACCCTCCAATGATTTAATTATATGGAGTATGTATAGAATGCCAAACATTTTAACAAAACAAGTGACAATAATGATAATAATAATTACTAAACTATTTAACCAAGGAATAAATTGAAACACTATTTAATCCTAACTGTAGAAGTGGACTATAAAAATAATGTGTTTTATAGTACACTCATCATCCACTCTATAATTAAAAATTTATTATTTGGTTCCATTCTGACCTACTCCATAATATGTGGGAAGTGGTCTAGGTGCATCCATTCTATAGTCCAACAATTATATTATCAAATAAAACATCAATAATGATTATTGCATCTTGTGTCAACAAATCATCCCAAAATAAAGTCTAGGGGATGTGATTCTTGATAATATTATTATACCCCCACTGGTCAAATTTCAAGTTATTCTTGGCATGAATTATATCTCTCTACATTTAATATGTATAATTTTTTTGGATAAGAAATTCATATTTTTCATGCTAGATCAATCAACGATAGTATATCGGTGAAATGATGAATATAAACTCCAAATGGGAATAATTTTCAGTATATGGGTCTTAATACCTAGTCCTAAGGGATAATTATATCAAATGGTTTGGGAGAAAATAATTATATGGGATATGCCTATTTTGAGGAGAATTATGAGTTTCATAGTCTTACCAATGATAATAGTGTTAACATCTCATTTTAAGTTACATCTCAAATCTTGTATATCTTATGGACACCCTTACACAATTTCATGATAGATATATAATTGAAATTATGAGGACATTATTTATTGGGGGGGTATAATACCTTGGGGTTTATGAAAAATTATCTTTGTTTAAACATTTTTTCAATAATTCTATTTCTTTCCATTTTGTCAAATGAAATAAAATTTCTTTAAAAATAATTCAAATATAATATAAATCAGACTAACACATTATTCCCAAGAATGGATCATTAGAAAAGTACACGAAACTATTTATTAAATACTATATATTATTAAATATAACGTTTGATGATATTTATTAGAAGTTCATAAATTAAAGGTGGATAATAAAGAGAAAATTATAATAATTTTACATTTCGTGGATCTTATTCATTAATGCAGACCACCATTAATAGAACTAAACATATAATGAAATTAAAATATAAGGAAAGGATAAATCATTACAAAATGTACTAAAAATATAATGGAATAATAATTTTGATAAAGAAGTTATAAAACAATGAATTTATAGGATGTAATGGGGGGTAATAAAGCCATTATATAGCCATTTTAAGGGGGTATATACTTGATGGGTATAGTATGAGAAAACATGTTACCAATTTGGAGTTACTGATATTTAGTTAATATACCTAAATATTATTTATATGCTAAAAATATACATTTCTATTATAAATAATTTAAATTAAATAAAATAATATAGTGTGTGATAGAACTTATGGAGACTAATAAATTAGTGGAGATTCCTTTTGTTTTAGAAATTTACTTATAAAACACGCATTTTTATTAAACTTATTATTTTTGCACAATTATTTAAATAAAATGGATTGATAAAAATTAAGGATTGGTAATGTAAATACATAACATATAAAAAATAATTATTTGGTAATAATTAATACTTATTTAATAATTCATACCTAAAAAAAGAAATATTTAAATGAATTGTTTGACATATATATTTCAATTATAAAACTAAATTTATCAAATTTGGAATATTAAATTAAATGTGTTTAAAAATATGAAAATATGAATAATCATCCCTATATTTTCAATCAATTGGTTATAAATAAAGGTAAAAAACCTTAATGACAAACACATATATTTTTCATAGAATTTGTTTATATATGTCAAACATTTTTATCAAAATAATTTAAATTAATCATTGATTAAAAATTATAATAAATATATTTATTTATAATTTTAATAGAAAAACTTATTATTATTAATATATTTTCATTAAATATAATGTTATATGATAAATTTATTTGATTCTTAAAATATTTTTTTTTATTTTGTCATGTGCTATATGTTTTTATATTATAATTAATTTTTCTCTATTTTAGATATTGAATAAAATGAAATGGATTTCAAATTATGAATAATAATATTGAAATTGTTAATAAGTTTAATTTTTTTAGGAATTAAAATAAATCACTAAGGTAAAATTTAGTTACAATGATAATGGTAAAAGTTTAATTTTCAAAACATTAAATTTTATAAATCCTGAGAAAATTTTATATAAAAATAATAAATTGATATATTTTAAAATATAAAAATAAATTTCCATTTACATTTTTGAAAAATTTTATAACACTCATTTAACAATAAATTTATTCGAAATACAAATAAGAATGCCTCTTTTTCAAAAAGTTTTTTTCTATAAGCTTTTTTTTATATCTTTTGTTATAATTTAAAACTTAAATTTTTATTAAAAAAAATTGAAGAATATAAAATGGACATAAAATATAGAATCATCATTTCAAATCTATTTAAGTGGGTCATTTTATATTTTTAATAAAAAATAATTACCATGAGAGATTATTAAAAAAGATAAAAAAGGGTAAAAAGAGGTAATTTATCAAGGATAAATTATTTTAATTAACTTAAATTATAATGATTGTATAATTTTTTTATGATTTTAGTTAATAATGTGATCATAAAAACAATCCACTCCCTAAATCACCTAACACCCATGAGAAATTATCTTTAATCTTCGTGTAACATATACTGTTATGGAAATGTATCTCAATATCACTTATAAAAAGAGATATCTAACTCCCAGTCCAAATAACATTATTCGTTTTAATACCTCCTAAATACCTTCCAAAATGTTCTCACCTTTATTCCACTATACCATTTTGAATACTCTAGTCACCAAAAGGTTGTCAAATCCCTTCATTGTGAAGAAAGCTATTGTGAGAATGGGTAATTTCATCAAAGTGGAAGATTCTTTTTAACTCATTTTTGTTTTCTTATATCCTAAAAAATTCTTAAATATTATTCACCACTCTAATTTTGTTCTATTAAAATAATTATTCTAATGTGAAAATAATATTTTTATAATATATCTCAACATTCTTACTCATTCATTGGTAAAAATGTATTCTTGTTTGGGTTGGTTCTATCACCAATATGAATGATAATATAATAATTATATCATGAATGATTAATAAAAACTAAAATATAGTAATATAATGTAATAATTTTGAGTTTAATATGTTTTATTAATTATATAATTGTAAAAGTAATAATTAAATCACTATTAATATATCACATATTATTCTTTAAGAATTACTGAAATAAGTGCATTATGGGTTTTGTATTGGAGAATCGTACCCGAAAATTCTATGAAACTAAACTATAATTCATAACTTATTATAAAGAATAAATTATATTACCTTGAATATTATAGATATAAGGAACTTATGAAAATCAAATAATAACCAAAACCTTTACAGTGAAGACAGATAAGGAATGATGGAAACTACAAATAATATATGACCAATGTTGAAAAAAAATAAATAAAAAATGTATTGAATGAATAAAAAATATTAATATAAAAGATAATATACAAGAATACGATTTTTAAATATATTATTTATAATTATTAGATTATTATTAGGGATAATAGAGTGCATCTGACTAAGTGAGAATCCAAGGTAAGGGTTGTTATTTCATTTTCATTTTCTTTGATAAATATTTAATATTATACACCTATTTTCATTTATATGAATATAAAATAAATACATGATATTTTATATCATTAATATAATAATATTCATGTTATTTATGTTCTATTATAATTTCTCCCTTTTATTGGATTTTGATTCAATGGATACAAAAGTTGGTTGGGTTTCCTTCAAATGTCAATTTATAATAGATATTTCATATATTTGAACTATTATTCGATGAAAGTGATTTTCATTTATCTCATAAAATCCATCTATTTTTTTTTAAAATTTTTAGGTTAATAACCATTTTACTACGATTTATTTCATCACCCAACTGAACGTATTTTTGTTGTTAGAGATAACCTTGTCTCATCCTTTCAGTTATGAATCATTCTCCTTCAATCCCATATTAAATATTCCAAAATATGTTTCTCTATATTATTTTGAAATATAAATATTTATAATATTCCACAATCTCTATATTTAACATTAACTATTTTGAAAATTATGTTTTATAACTTTTTCTTGAATGTGGTTTTTTCATTAACACTTGTTAAAAATCTTAAAAAGGTATTTTTTTCATATTCATATATTTTATCTTCCCCTTAATATTTCTTCAATAAATAATTACTTATTTTAAATGTTTTACGATTTTTATTATTTTAATGTTGTTTTTTTAAATCCTTCTTATTATTTTCTCAAAAATGATTTATTAAAGTGACTTGTAATATCGAATCTTAATGATAATGATAAAAATGTTTTATGAAAACTATTTTAATGACTTCGATTCGATTTTCAACTTTATATTAAAATAAATTTTCTATTATTGAGTCACATTTATGATTACCCTTTATTTGATGTTATGATAATTTTGGGAGATTAAATTTTATTATCAATTATTCTAACTCATGGTTTCATTTTATTTGAGAATATAACATGTCATACCTTATTCAACCAATAAGTATTAGTTTAATAATAAGGGTTGGACACTCTTAAAATCACAAAATATTTTTTTTATATTGTATATAAATAAGAAACCCATAACAATACATTTGTAATATTGATATATAATGTCAATTAATTCCACAAAAAACAGGATTCTTAAGTTCAAAATCTTTTTTCATTAATGATATACCTCCTTTATTCGAGACCAATTTCCTTTTTTTGGATCTAGGATTAATAATACTTCTTACTCAACCTTAATCCCTTTTAAAATAATTAAAAACATGGAATGAGCCCAAAAAATATTAGTAAGGGAAATTTAATTAGAGGAAAACATTATTCCTTTGAGAAACTTTAAAACACATAAGCATTTTTCATTTTATTGTAATATGATTTGATCTTAAAATAATAAATTACATACCACAAAAATAAACATATTTTCCCATATTATATCATAAAATTTTTATTAACAAGAATAAAGGGAAAATAATAATCTATAAGTGTTTCTAGAATACCAGGAAAATATTTTCATGAAAAAAACCTTTCACCCTTAAAAGAACATAAAAAATAGATAGATCATAATCAAATTTTATTACCATATGAAATAAAAATATTTTTATAAAAATTAATCAATAAATTGATCATCAAATAAATCCATGGATAATATCAACTAATAAATCACAAGGATAATAATAACTGAATTATCAATAAATAAAATGAATATTGTTAATCATTCATGATCATACCTTCATAGAATCATCAAAGAAACCGTAAATATTGTAGTCATGAAATTGGAAAAGGAACATTCGATAATTTTTAGAAATAACCCAAATACCCAACTATTTTTACAATATCATATAGCCATGATCTATAATATCACACCAACATTTTTCTCTTAACCCTTTGTTCTGGTTCGTTATTGGATCTCAATTTTTTAATCTGGTTCTGGGTGTGAAGATGTTTCAAATTTGAGGTGTTTATTGGTCTATTTTTATCATAAGGTTGTTTCTTAGTTTTTTCAGGATTTATTAGTAAAATCATTAGATTTGGGGCTTGGAAATGGAATTCTCACAGTTAGATCATATTTTTATAAATTGTGTAGCTCAACCCAAGTAATATTGAGGCCAGATGATTTTTGGGATAACAGTGTTTGACATAGTTGGATCATAGTTTGTAAAAACTTAGTAAACACCATGTGGGGTTCCTTGTGCGTCCATTTTAGGTGTTCATGGTCTGTGCATGGTTTGGTAACCCATCCAGCCAAACCGTGTGAGCTACCTAGATCTAAATTTCTAAGAAATTCTATGTACCCCGTTGGGAATTTTAACCCAAAACTCCTCCCCTCTTCCTCCCCTAATTCTTATTACCAGAAAGGATCCCCTACTTTTCACTCCAAGCCTCTCCTCATCTCTATAGTGATGATATATGTTTTCTTTAAGGTTTTAGGCTAGATTTATTATGGTGATTCAATTCTCTCTTCTACCTCTTCTACTTTCCCCCATTTTTATTATTGTTTTCTTCTCCTATGGTATCTTGGAAATAGGTTTCATGTCTCACCATGATTTTTCAGGATTTTTTTATTTAGGATTACTATTGGATGATATTGGTTCTTGGAGCCTTTGTGTAGTGGTTTTTGGTGTGCATTGTTAAATAATATTGATATTGATATAGGTTTCCCTTTGAACTTTTCATTTTAATTTAAGATTCACTGGTTTCATACTTTTCAAACCACCCCTGAGTATGAAATATTGATGTGGGATCATTAAAAAGTTTTTTTGTTGTGAAAGGAAGTGATTTCATCATTATTTTCTGATAAATAAAATTGTTTTCTCAAACAAAACACACAAAGTGTTTGATAAAATATCCCACTTTCATTTTTGAGTGTTGTGTAATATTTAAAACATGGTTTGACTCTGTAAATAACATTTTTACATTTTAAGAGATGAATTGGGTTCCTTGAATGGGTTTTCAATGTGGTTTTGGATTTCATAGAATGGAGTAATTATAAATTGTAAATGATTTGGCATGTTATGGTGGTTAATAGTTAATTTGGCATTTTTGTAAAAAGGGAAAATGGTATGTTTTCACCCCTTTTTATGGATGTATTTGGTTATTTAAAAATATAATGGTTTTTTGAAGGGTATCTAAGTCCCATTTGGAGATTTCTTGTAAAATACTGAAAGAATTTATTATTGAAAACACTAATTGGACATTTCTATTTCATTGGTTATGTTGATTGTTTTGGGAGGCCCTCACTGAAAGGATCCCTTATGAACATATAGTTGGAAGGAAAGAGATTTATTTTCAGTGACACATGGGTGATAACTATTTTGTGAGTTATTATATATGTTTATGTGATTAGATGCTCCATTGGAATCAGTTGGCCCACCCTCATCTAAAATATTGACAGGGAGAAACTGGAATAGTTATTGATTTTTTTAGAATGATTTATGTTCCTGTTAAGTTATTCCCTAGCTAGTGGCCCATATTAAGGGTATATTTTTTTTATTTTATGGGATTACTCCCCTTGGTAAGTACCTATTCGGGTTTGGATGAGCCTGCGGTAATATTTCATGTCCTCAAGGGAGGTATTTTTTCCATGATAAGTCAAGAGGTATAGTATGTTTTTGTAACACCCCAGGTAAATAAAGAATATGAAATTTTCATATTTATCCATATTTTTGAATAAAATATTAATATAAATTTAAAGGAGACACTATGCTCGATGGCGTACCCAACACGCAATAACAAGTTTCTTGGGAATCTTACTTCTCACTCTAATAATAAAATAATATTATTTTAAATGGTAGTTAACGCCTAGCAGTTGTAATGGAGGGAATGAATAGAACTAACTACAAAATCATTATATATGTTTTTCAAATATTTTTACTTTTTACAATAAATGTTAGAGGATTAAAAATTCGAATGAATCTAATTTTAAGCGTAAACATTCTAATATTCTTTAAAAGGTCGATTAACCACCTTTTGATGGAGAACCTCTTTTAAATCCACTTTTTGACAATTTTATGTGTTATATTTGACAAAATAAAATACTTTTTACGAATCGGTAAATAAAAATTTACTTTGTGTAATTTTTGGTATTTTTCCAATAAAGTTCATTTTTTAATGAATAGTGAAAAATGTTGTATTTTAATTCAAAACCTCTTTTTAATATAATTTATTTATATGATTAGATTATCTTTAAAATTGGTTTTAAAGTGAAATTAGAATATATTTTACCATTTAATCCAATAGTGGTCTTTGGAATTAATTTCACTTTGAAATCGGACTTAATCTAGTGTCAATCTTTTGATACATTTTGTTTCATAAAAACACGCTATTTGTTTTGATAGCGGGAATTAATTATTAAATTAATTAATAAAACTTATATGTTTTGAATTTTGTAAAATAGACATCATTTTTGAATTTGGAATATCAAATATAGCTTAGGGTGAATTTTTGGTAATATTCTGAAAAACTTCAATTTTTGATGAATAGTGAAACCACTAAGTGGTACTTATAAAAACTGATTTTCCATTTAAATGAAATGTTGCCACCTTTGTGTTTTGAATTTCAAAAATCTGACATACATGGTTTTCATTATGAAGTAAAATGTGGTTCGATGAGATTAACATAATTTTTGGTGAATAGTAACTT
Source organism: Viscum album (assembly GCA_963277665.1). Lineage (NCBI taxonomy): Eukaryota > Viridiplantae > Streptophyta > Magnoliopsida > Santalales > Viscaceae > Viscum > Viscum album. Next base: position 923,419,043 of record OY728159.1, read on the forward strand.
ATTAAGTTTTTAATCGCGATTAGAGGTAATTAGTGTAGTTTAAGGTAAGAATAATGTTTTAATAAAATGAAATGACCTAGACACATGTCATACCATAATTGGATGTGTCATGGCCGACCAATAAAATACATGGGTCAACTTGGGGACCCCATGGAGCCACTTTGGTTGGAAAATTACATAAATATCTTTTTATTTAATGATAAAGTAAAAATGACACAAACATGAGATGTTTTACTAAAACAATTTTTACATGGGGTTATACAAGTCATATTTTTGACTACAAATAGTCATTGGAAATACAAACAGATTTTATACATAATAGTGTTTGTTTTATAATTTTTAGACATTAAATAAATTAACTTATTTATGACATCATGATGATGCAACGATGACCTCATTATTTAAAGATTTAAATAAAATGGAAATATAATGTAATATCTAAGAACTACACATGTCCAAAACCTATTAGATGGGTGGATTTAGAACCATTATCATCTTATCCACGAATTATATCAATGTGGGTCCTTTTAAATCCGAAACTCATTTTCAAATAAAGTAACTTTTCTTTTCTTTCCAAGAGTGCCCCTCCTCTCCTCTTATAAAAGGCCCCCACCTCTACCTCTTTACCCACACATCCAAAGCCTTTGGCTCGGCCAACCCCTGCCCAATTTGTCACTACACATCCCTATATAACTCCTTTAAGCCTCACTTTGGGCATAAGTCTTCCCAAGGAAGCCTCTGAGATCAAACCAAAGGGAGATACCCGATTTTAAGGTAATGTCTTCACTGGAGTCCTTTTGTTTTATTTTGATTCTACGACCCCCTAAAATCTTTTTATTAATTTCTTTTGTAACAACTCCAGTATCTTCAATATACTAGGATGTTTTTATAAGAATTATTCGAGCTACACTTACACACACCTATATCTAATGGTTAATGAACATACTGTTTCCGTGGATGGGAAATTTCTGCCTCACGAAACGATGATTGTTCAACACTCATATATCACCTTCAAAGGTGGAAATTAAGATGTCACTATATTTATATATTATATATAATATGTTTATGTTTTACTTAAACTTCTGTATTTTTATTTTGTGGCATACCTTTATGGTTTCCATTGTGGGTAAAATACGATAATTTCATTTTAGAAAGTGCAGACTACCTCCCCCTCAGAGTGATTTGATTCGTTAATTCCATATGTGGGATGTATAAAAGATGAATTTAAAGTTATTATATATGATGTATGTTTCGTATAAATGATGAATATAATTATGGAATTAAAATATACATACCTCTCATTTGGTTTTAATTCCATTAATATGACATAGAAATGAAAGTAGCGTTCATGCGTACGTACGACTTATCGTCTCCATGAACTGTGCATATCATTTCTTACCTCTAAATGATTATGTAATTTTATAAAAACATGTATATTCTGGATATATATGATATATATGATATCCAAATCATGAAAATCATTCTGTATATAATGATCCTTTGACCACACGAACAACATGTAATTGTGAGAAGTCCACTTTCGACTTAAGAACCGAATATCGACAAAACAAACATTATTAACTTAAATGATTACATAATGTTTATAACATGTAAATAAGTGATATAAAAGGAATAATGAACTTTAATAATTTTCTTAAGTAAGTAGAAATTAACTCATGTTTATTATTCAGGACGTTAAAGAACGATCGTGTCAAGTCGGACCCGAGGTAAGGGATCCTACTCCCCTCTTTCTTTTTTAAGTACACTTTTTTATGTCATTCCTTTTATAGCTCATATTTCTTATTATTGGGATGTTATTTTATATTACTATTATAGTAATTTTTATGTTCATGTGATGAGAGACCCTATTCTCTCTCATCAATCCATTTTGGAAGTTTTGAGTGGCGCCGTTAGGCTGCTGAATTTTCGTAAGAGATCTAACCTCTCTCTTTCTTTTTAAGTACTCTCCTTTATGTCACTTCTTTTAGGATCATCATTGTAATGATGGGGGATGTTATTTTATATTCCTCTTTCTGTAAATTTTATTTTAATATGATGAGAGACCCTATTTGATCTCATCAATCCATTTTTGGAAGTTTTAAGTGGCGTCGTTAAGCTGCCGAGTTTTCGTAAGGGATTTTTCATCTCACTTTTATTCCCGTGAGATTTATGCTACATTTTCCACAATTTCCTTTGAGTGGTGTATTTACTATCCATTATTCTACTCTTTGTGTAATATAATTTCGTTTATGAGTATTTACATCAATTTTGTATTGTCCTTCTTTCACGGGGCGTATGTTTCGAAAGATACCCATGTCGGTAAGGGAACCTTTCACCCTCCTTTTTTTAAAAGACTTATTCTGTTATGTCTTTTAATTCACATAATATTACATCGGGATATGTTATTATATATCCATATTTATGTAAATTTTATGTCCAAGTGATGAGATCCCCTTTATCTCTCTCATCGACCCTTTTTGTAAAATTTTATGTGATGCCGTTAGGCTGTCGAATTTTACCAAGGGAACTTCCTGACCCAATTTCGATTTCTTTGGGTTCAACATGTAGTTATTGAATATTTCATCCATTGAATATGTGTGAATGACCTTTGATTGTTTAACCCTTATTATCCTATTATATTGGGTTTATTTCTTTATTTGTCACACATAATTATGAGATTGATTTATCCTTAATTTAGAGATACCTTATTTATAATGGATTTCATCTCATTTTACATTTCTTTTGAGACTTCATTGTTGTTATGCACCAATTCAATATTATGTGGCATGTATAATGTCCTTTGACATATTATATCATGAATCCCTTTATTCTCATGATATTATAAAGTCTGTATTAAATGTTATTCCACAATTATTTGTATTTAAGAGTCTCTCATTTTGTTCAAAACTCTTAAACAAATATATCGTTTTAAAAGTTGTAAAGATTTATTATACTGAATCTTTATCTTTAATTTCCATGTTTTCAAAATATTTTTCAATATTTATTTATATGGACATTAATGTTTTAATATTATAATTCAAATAAATGTTTCAAAGTGGTATGGGACATTTTGATTCAAAAATCTATTTTAAATGATTTTCTTTGAAAATGGATTGATTAATTCAATATCATGGAATTACTTATTTTTATTGAAAATGAAAATTTTGTTATTTAAATGTTTATATTTTCAATATTTTATGTGTAATGATGGTACTTGGATATTTTACGGGTGGTTATGTGATAAACCATATGACGGGTGGTGCCGTGAATACCAGGACATGTGGTTACCTTATAACCTCCAATGCATTGGGTATGGAAGTCGGCCGTATGGCTATTGCATTAAGTATGTATGAAAGTTGGCCGTATGGATTTTCCATTAAGTGATATGTGTGGAAGTCAACCGTATGTTTATTCCACTTAAGTATGTTTATGTCCCAAGTTACCTTTATATGTTATGTGATCTTTATATGGGTTTTATGGTAATATTTTGGTTACAGAAGGGTAAGTAATGAACTTTTAATCAGTGAAGAGTTTTTACTACTTCGAAAAGGTGAAAAGTATTACTTTGTTAAAGTATACATGGTTTACTTGTTGTTTTGAAAAAACTAACAGTTTTCATTCTTTGTGTATCCCTTACTGAGCTTTTTGTGCTCATCCCAAGTTTTTGAAATGTTTTTCACAGGAATTAACGTGGAATAGGGTCAATGATGGGATCATGTGAAAGTCATGCTACCAAAAACATGGAACTAGACATGTTTCGTTTTAATAATTTTTTTATGGAAACTTAGTAGAAGTTTCTACTTTGTAATCTTTTGAGATGTAATAGTTATGTCCTAATTCTCTAAAACTCTAAACCTGAAAAGATCCTCAATGTGAATTATTCATTTAATTCAATTTTAAGTATGGTTTAAGGTCGGGGACTTATAGTTGGAATCAAAGGGAGATTTAGATAACATTAGAGGTTAGGGTATCCTCTAAGCACAAGTGACACTACCATAATGATTAGGATTTCAGAAAGAGTCCTAGTTTTAGATAAAGTGAATGAGTAAGTATATATTAGTGGTCAACTTCCTCATTAGTACATGATGGTTTTTTTGATATACTCACACTGAAATTTCTGTTTTTAGTGAATGGATGGATCTAGCAGGCACCAAAGTGACAATAGGTTTGAAGGAAACTGTGGTGGTTCTCTGATTACGAGACCGGATGAAATGGGGGTTTCAATAAGGAAACTCATGGTTGTTCTAAACCAACTATCAAGGAGTCATGATCAACCACTTGTACCTTGGTATGTTCTGTAATGCATCATGTATGATATGGACAACTCGATGTGGAAGTTCAGGTAATAATTATTAAGGTAACCATTAGGTTTTATATGATCCTTACTTTTTAGGTAATTATGGGTTACTATATGATATGATGGAAAATGAAAGGAATGAGATAAAATTGAGGTTAAAATATGTTATGATCATTTTTGAAGATTTTATCTCGATTTGGGGAATTTTTTAAGAATTCTGTAGTTTTGAAAAAAGGGCAACATGCAGACCGTGTGACAACCCGTCACGTCGGACAAAGCTGCGGGAATCAAACCCACAACTAAAGTGCGACTGGTATTTATCGCCTACCACTGGACTACGTGAAGTCCCTATTTAGTATGATTGATTCGTTTTAGTAAGATGATTTTATGAATTAAGAGTAAGTTGATTTTGGGTTATCTGTGGAAATTTATTAACCCATCATAGAGCATATGTGATTAGGTTAATTACTTTTCAATTCGAGACTTTAAGAGCAACTGATGTTGTTTGGAGATAAATGTTATGATTTAACTTGGAATACTATGTGACTAAATCCTTCAAATATTTGGGTTTCAATCTTATTTTGGTTTACTTTGAAGTATTTTATGGACAATTTGTTTATTGAATGGTCTTTGTTGATCTTTGGGTATTGTTTGATAAATTTTGGAGTTTAAGAATAGATTTGTTTTTTTTTAAAGGACTATCCTTTTTGGGTATTATCTGATCTTGTACTAACCTTTTTTGTTTTGGTTTTGGTTAAGGTCTAAAGATATGGGAATTATATAGTTTTATTTTTTGGATTAGGTGTTCCTCTAGAAGTTGATTATTTTACTCTTAATGTGAACAAGTCTTCCTAAATACTCGTCTTTTGGGGAAAGTATGAGTTTGTGTAAGAAATCTAAAAAATGTTGAAAGTCAACATGATAAGTAATTATGTTTCCTTATGAATAAATTCCTCAATGAAGAGTAACTTAAAACAAATGTTTTGTCTGTTAACTTTTCCTACTGGGGAATCGAATACCGTTTAACCCATCACAAGTTTGTGATTTTCTTATAGTTAAATTTCTCCTAGACATGTTTACTATCACTCTCCATCAGAACATGACCCTTTGTTTTTCCTCTATGTCCATATTTTCATACATGGAATCCTAGTATGGGTTAACTCTGGTGACCTTTGTACTTATCTATCTTTATTTTAAAGTGATTGTTTTACTGACTCTTGTTCCGATGTGGGATTTTCAATGAAGTTTCCAAGCCCAATTTTAAAAATTGAGAGGACGCAATTCCCAAAAGGGGGGAAGGATGTAACACCCCAAGTATATAAAGAATATGACATTTTCATATTTATCCATATTTGTGAATAAAATATTAATATAACTTTAAAGGAGACGCTATGCTCGATGGCGTACCCAACACGCAATAACAAGTTTTTTGGGAATCTTACGTTGCACTCTAATAATAAAATAATATTATTTTAAATGGTAGTTAACGCCTAGTTGTTATGATGGCGGGAATGAATAGAACTAACTACAAAATTATTATATATGTTTTTCAAATATTTTTACATTTTACAATAAATGTTATAGGATTAAAAATGTGAATGAATCCAATTTTAAGCGTAAACATTCTAATATTCTTTAAAAGGTCGATTAACCGCCTTTTGATGGATAACCTATTTTAAATCCACTTTTTGAAAATTTTATGTGTTATATTTGACAAAATAAAATATTTTTTTAGAATCGGGATACCAAAATTTACTTTGTGTAAATTTTTGGTATTTTTCCGATAAAGTTCATTTTTTTAATGAATAGTGAAAAATGTTGTATTTTAATTCAAAACCTCTTTTTAATATAATTTATTTATATGATTATATTATCTTTAAAATTGATTTTAAAGTGAAATTAGAATATATTTTTACCATTTAATCCAAGAGTGGTCTTTGGAAATAATTTTACTTTGAAATCGGACTTAATCTAGTGTCAATGTTTTGATACATTTTGTTTCATAAAAACACGCCATTTGTTTTGACAGCGGGAATTAATTATTAAATTAATTAATTCAACTTATATGTTTTGAATTTTGTAAAATAGAAATCATTTTTGAATTCGGAATATCAAATACAGCTTAGGGTGAATTTCTGGTAATTTTCTGAAAACTTCAATTTTTGATGAATAGTGAAACCACTAAGTGGTACTTATAAAAACTGATTTTCCGTTCAAATGAAAATTTTACACCTTTGTGTTTTGAATTTAAAAAATAAGTCATACATGGTTGTAATTAAGAAGTAAAATGTGGTTCAATGGGATTAAAATAACTTTTGGTGAATAGTAACTTATTATGTTTTTAATCGCGATTAGAGGTAATTAGTGTAGTTTAAGGTAAGAATAATGTTTTAATCAAATGAAATGACCTATAAACATGTCATACCATAATTGGATGTGTCATGGCCGACCAAGACAATCCATGGGTCAACTTGGGGATCCCATGGAGCCACTTTGGTTGGAAAATGACATAAAGACCTTTTTATTTAATGATAAATTAAAAATGTCACAAACATGAGATGTTTTACTAAAACAATATTTACCTAGAGTTATGCAAGTAAGATTTTTTACTACAAAGAGTCATTGGAAAGATAAAACGATTTCCTACATCATAGTATTTTTTCTATAATTTTTAGACATTAAATAAATTAAATTATTTATGACATCATGATGATGCAGCGATGACCTCATTCTTTAACGATTTAAATAAAATGGAAAGATAATGTAATATCTAAGAACTAAACATGTACAAAACCTATTGGATGGGTGTATTTCGAACCATTATCACCTTATCCACGAATTATATCAATGTGGGACCTTTTAAATCCGAAACTCATTTTCAAATAAAGTATCTTTTCTTTACTTTCCAAGAGTGCCCCTCCTCTCCTCTTATAAAAGGCCTCCACCTATACCTCTTTACCCACACTTCCAAAGCCTTCAGCTCGTCCAAAACCTTCCCCTTTTGTCTCTCCACATCCCTATATAACTCCTTGAAGCCTCACTTTGGGAAGAAGTCTTCACAAGGAAGCCTTTGAGCTCAAACCAAAGAGAGTTACCTGATTTTAAGGTAATGTCTTCACTTGAGTCCTTTTGTTTTATTTTGCTTCTCCAACCCCCTAAACTCTTTTTATTCATTTACTTTGTAAAGACTCCAATATCATAAATATACTAGTATGTTGTTATAATAATTAATCGAGCTAAACTTACACACACCTACATCTAATGGTTAAAGAACATACTGTTTCTGTGGATGGTGAATTTCTGCCTCACGAAACAATGATTGTTCAACACTCATATATCACCTTCAAAGGTGGCCATTAAGATGTAACTATATTTATATATTATATATAATATGTTTATGTTTTACTTAAGCTTCTCTATTTTCTATTTTGTGGCATTCCTTTATGGTTTCCATTGTGGGTAAAACACGATAATTTCATTTTATGAAATGCGGACTACCGCCCCCTCAAAGTGATTTGATTCGTTAATACCATATGTGGGATGTATAAAGGATGGATTTAAAGTTATTATATATTATGTATTTTTCTTATAAATGATGAATATATTTCTGTAATTAAAATATACATACCTCTCATTTGGTTTTAATTCCATTACTATGACATAGAAATGAATGTAGCGTTCATGCGTACGTACGGCTTACCGTCTCCATGAACGGTGCATTTTATTTATTACCTCTAAATGATTATGTAATATTATAAATACATGTATATTCTGGATATATATGATATATATGATATCCAAATCATAAATATCATTCTGTATATAATGAACCTTTGACCACACGAACAACATGTAATTGTGAGAAGTCCACATTCCACTTAAGAACTGAATATCAAAAAAACAAACATTATTAACTTAAATGATTACATAATGTTTATAACATGGAAATAAGTGATATAAATGGAATAATGAACTTGAAAAAGGTTCTTAAGTAAGTATAAATTAACTCAAGTTTATTATTCAGGACGTTAATGAATGATTGAGTCAAGTCGGTCCTGAGGTAAGGGATCCTACTCCTCTCTTTCTTTTCAAGTACACTCTTTTATGTGATTCCTTTTAAAGCTCATCTTTCTTGTTATTGTGATGTTCATTTATATTACTCTTACTGTAATTTTTATGTTCATGTGATGAGAGACCCTATTCTCTCTCATCAATCCATTTTGGAAGTTTTGAGTGGTGCCGTTAGGCTGCTGAATTTTCGTAAGAGATCTAACCTCTCTGTTTCTTTTTAGTGAATGGATGGATCTAGCAGGCACCAAAGTGACAATAGGTTTGAAGGAACCTGTGGTGGTTCTCTGATTAAGAAACTAGATGAAATGGGGTTTTCAATAAGGAAACTCGTGGTTGTTATTAACCAACTATCAAGGAGTCATGATCAACCACTTGTACCTTGGTATGTTCTATAATGCATCATGTATGAGATGGCCAACTCGATGTGGAAGTTCAGGTAATAATTATTAAGGTAACCATTAGGGTTTATATGATCCTTAATTTTTAGGTAATTATGGGTTACTCTATGATATGATGGAAAATGAAAGGAATGAGATAAAATTGAGGTTAAAATATGTTATGATAATTTTTGAATACTTTATCTCGATTTGGGTAATTTTTTAAGAATTATGTAGTTTTGAAAAAAGGAAAACACGTAGACCATGTGACAACACTTCGCGTCGGACAAAGCTGCGGGAATCGAACCCACAACCAAAGTGCGACTGGTATTTATCGCCTACCAATGGACTACGTGAATTCCCTGGTTAGTTTGATTGATTCTTTTTAGTAAGATGATTTTATGAATTATGAGTAAGTTGATTTTGGGTTATCTATTGAAATTTATTAACCCATCATGGAGGATATGTGATTAGGTTAATTAATTTTCAGTACGAGACTTTAGGACCAACTGATGTTGTTTGGAGATAAATGTTACAATTTAACTTGGAAGACTATGTGACTAAATCCTTCAAATATTTGGGTTTAAATCTTAGTTTGGTTTACTTTAAAGTATTTTATAGACAATTTGTTTATTGAATGGTCTTTGTTGAACTTTGGGTATTTTTTGATAAATTTTGGAGATTAAGAATAGATTTGTTTTTTTAATGGATTCTCCTTTTTGGGTATTATCTGATCTTGTACTAACCTTTTTGGTTTTGGTTTTGGTTAAGGTCTAAAGTTATGGGAATTATATAGTTTTCTTTTTGGGATTAGGTGATCCTCTAGAAGTTGATTATTGTACTTTTAATGTGAACAAATCTTCCTAAATACTTGTCTTTTGGGGAAAGTATGAGTTTGTGTAAGAAATCTAAAAAATGTTGAAAGTCAACATGATAAGTAATTATGTTTCCTTATGAATAAATTCCTCAATGAAGAGTAACTTAAAACAAAAGTGTTGTCTGTTAACTTTTCCTACTGGGGAATCAAATACTGTTTAACCCATCACAAGTTTGTGATTTTTTATGGTTAACTTTCTCCTAGACATGTTTACTATCACTCTCCATCAGAACATGACCCTTTGTTTTTCCTCCATTTCCATATTTTCATACATGGAATCCTAGTATGGGTTAACTCGGGATACCTTTGTACTTATATATCTTTATTTTAAAGTGATTTTTTTACTGACTCTTGTTCCGATGTGGGATTTTCAATGAAGTTTCCAAGCCCAATTTTAAAAATTGCGAGGACGCAATTCCAAAATTGGGGGAAGGATGTAATACCCCAGGTAAATAAAGAATATAAAGTTTTCATATTTATCCATATTTGTGAATAAAATACTAATATAACTTTAAAGGAGATTCTATGCTCGATGGCGTACCCAACACGCAATAACAAGTTTCTTCGGAATCTTACGTTGCTCTCTAATAATAAAATAATATTATTTTAAATGGTAGTTAACGCCTCGCTGTTGTGATGGCGGGAAAGAATATAACTAAATACAAAATTATTATATATGTTTTTCAAATATTTTTACTTTTTACAATAAATGTTAGAGGATTAAAAATGCGAATGAATCCAATTTTAAGCGTAAACATTCTAATATTATTTAAAAGGTCGATTAACCGCCTTTTGACGGAGAACCTATTTTAAATCCACTTTTGACAATTTTATGTGTTATATTTGACAGAATAAAATACTTTTTTATAATTGGGACATCAAAATTTACTTTGTGTAAATTTTTGGTATTTTTCCGATAAAGTTCATTTTTTTAATGAATAGTGAAAAATGTTATATTTTGATTCAAAACCACTTCTTAATCTAATTTATTTATATTATTAGATTATCTTTTAAATTTTTTTAATGTGAAATTAGAATATATTTTTACCATTTAATCCAATAGTGGTCTTTGGAATTAATTTCACTTTGAAATCAGACTTAATCTAGTGTCAATCTTTTGATACATTTTGTTTCATAAAAACACGCTATTTGTTTTGACAGCGGGAATTCATTATTAAATTAATTAATTCAACTTATATGTTTTGAATTTTGTAAAATAGACATCATTTTTGAATTCAGAATATCAAATATAGCTTACGGTGAATTTTTGGTAATTTTCTGAAAAACTTCAATTTTTGATGAATAGTGAAACCACTAAGTGGTACTTATAAAAACTGATTTTCCGTTTAAATGAAATTTTGCCACCTTTGTGTTTTGAATTTCAAAAATCCGACATACATGGTTGTCATTAAGAAGTAAAATGTGGTTCAATGGGATTAAAATAATTTTTGGTGAACAGTAACTTATTAAGTTTTTAATCGCGATTAGAGGTAATTAGTGTAGTTTAAGGTAAGAATAATGTTTTAATAAAATGAAATGACCTAGACACATGTCATAACCTCATTGGATGTGTCATAGACGACCAAGAAAATCCATGGGTCAACTTGGGGACCCCATGGAGCCACTTTGGTTGGAAAATGACATAAATACCTTTTTATTTAATGATAAAGTAAAAATGACACAAACATGAGATGTTTTACTAAAACAATTTTTACATGGGGTTATACAAGTCATATTTTTGACTACAAATAGTCATTGGAAAGATAAACAGATTTAATACATCATAGTAGTTTTTTTATAAATTTTAGACATTAAATAAATTAACTTATTTATGACATCATGATGATGCAGCGATGACCTCATTATTTAAAGATTTAAATAAAATGGAAATATAATGTAATATCTAAGACCTACACATGTCCAAAACCTATTGGATGGGTGGATTTAGAACCATTATCAACTTATCCCCGAATTATATCAATGTGGGACCTTTTAAATCCGAAACTCATTTTCAAATAAAGTAACTTTTCTTTACTTTTCAAGAGTGCCCCTCCACTACTCTTATAAAAGGCCTCCACCTCTACCTCTTTACCCACACTTCCAAAGCCTTTGGCTCGGCCAAACCCTGCCCATTTTGTCTCTCCACATCCCTCTATAACTCCTTGAATCCTCACTTTGGGAAGAAGTCTTCCCAAGGAAGCCTTTTAGCTCAAACCAAAGGGAGTTACCCGATTTTAAGGTAATGTTTTCACTTGAGTCCTTTTGTTTTATTTTGACTCTCCAACCCCCTAAAATATTTTTATTAATTTATTTTGTAAAAACTACAGTATATTAAATATACTATGATGTTTTTATAAAAATTATTCGAGCTACACTTACACAAACCTACATCTAATGGTTAAAGAACATACTGTTTCCGTGGATGACGAATTTATGCCTCACGAAACGATGATTGTTCAACACTCATATATCACCTTCGAAGGTGGCCATTAAGATGTCACTATATTTATATATTATATATAATATTTTTATGTTTTACTTAAGCTTATGTATTTTTATTTTGTGGCATACCTTTATGGTTTCCATTGTGGGTAAAACAGGGTAATTTCATTTTAGGAAGTGCGGACTACCGCCCCCTCAAAGTGATTTGATTCGTTAATGCCATATGTGGGATGTATAAAAGATGGATTTAAAGTTATTATATATGATGTATGTTTATTATAAATGAGTAATATAATTCTGTAATTAAAATATACATACCTCTCATTTGGTTTTAATTCCATTAATATGACATATAAATGAAAGTAGCCTTCATGCGTACGTACGACTTACCGTATCCATGAACGGTGCATTTCATTTCTTACCTCTAAATGATTATGTAATAATATAAATACATGTATATTCTGGATATATATAATATATATGATATCCAAATCATGAATATAATTCTGTATATAATGAACCTTTGACCACATGAACAACATGTAATTGGGAGAAGTCCACTTTCGACTTAAGAACCAAATATCGACAAAACAAACATTATTACCTTAAATGATTACATAATGTTTATAACATGGAAATAAGTGATATAAAAGGAATAATGAACTTGAAAAAGTTTCTTAAGTAAGTATAAATTAACTCAAGTTTATTATTCAGGACGTTAAAGAACGATCGAGTCAAGTCGGACCCGAGGTAAGGGATCCTACTCCCCTCTTTCTTTTTAAGTAAACTTTTTTATGTCATCCCTTTTAAAGATCATCTTTCTTGTTATTGGGATGTTCTTTTATATTACTATTACTGTAATATTTATGGTCATGTGATTAGAGACCCTATTCTCTCTCATCAATCCATTTTGGATGTTTTGAGTGGCGCCGTTAGGCTGTCGAATTTTCGTAAGAGATATAACCTCTCTCTTTCTTTTTAAGTACTCTCCTTTATGTCACTTCTTTTAAGCTCATATTTGTTATGATGGGGGATGTTATTTTATATTAATATTGATTTAAATTTTATTTTAATATTATTAGAGTCCCTATTTGATCTCATCAATACATTTTTGGATGTTTTAAGTGGCGCCATTAGGCTGCCGAGTTTTCGTAAGTGATTTTTCATCTCACTTTTAATCCCGTGAGATTTATGCTACATTTGCCACAATTTCCTTTGAGTGGTGTATTTACTATCCATTATTCTACTCTTTGTGTAATATACTTTCGTTTATGAGTATTTACATCAATGTTGTATTGTCCTTCTTTCACGGGGTGTATGTTTCGAAAGATACCCATGTCAGTAAGGGAACCTTTCACCCTCCTTTTTTTTAAAAGACTTCTTTTGTTATGTCTTTTAATTCACATAATATTACGTTGGGATATGTTATTATATATCCATATTTATGTAAATTTTATGTCCAAGTGATGAGATCCCCTTTATCTCTCTCATCGACTCTTTTTGTAAAATTATATGTGACGCCGTTAGGCTGTCGAATTTTACCAAGGGAACTTCCTGACCCAATTTCGATTTCTTTGGGTTCAACATGTAGTTATTGAATATGTCATCCATTGAATATGCGTGAATTACCTTTGATTGTTTTACACTTAATATCCTCTTATATTGGGTTTATTTTTTTATTTGTCACACATAATTATGAGATTGATTTATCCTTAATTTAGGGATACCTTATTTGTAATGGATTTCATCTCATTTTACATTTCTTTTGAGACTTCATTGTTGTTATGCACCAATTCACACTTATGTGGTGTGTATAATGTCCTTTGAAATATTATATCATGAATCCCTTTATTCTCATGATATTATAAAGTTCGTATTAAATGTTATTTCGCAATTATTTGTATTCAAGAGTCTCTCATTTTGTTAAAAACTCTTTTACAAACATATCGTATTAAAAGTTGTAAAGATTTATTATTCTGAATCTTTATCTTTAATGTCCATGTTTTCAAAATGGTTTTCAGTATTTATTTATATGGACATTAATGTTTTAAAATTATAATTCAAATAAAAGCTTCAATGTGGTATGGGACACTTTGATTCAAAAATCTATTTTAAATGATTTTTATTGAAAATGGATTGATTAATTAAATATCATGGAGTTACTTATTTTGATTGAAAATTAAATGTTGTTATTTAAATGTTTATATTTTCAATATTTTATGTGTAATGATGGTACATGGACATTTTACGGGTGGTTACGTGATAAACCATATGACGGGTGGTGCCGTGAATATCAGGACGGGTGGTTACGTTATAACCTCCAATGAATTGGGTATGGAAGTTGTCCGTATGGATATTCCATTAAGTATGTATGGAAGTTGGCCGTATGGCTATTCCATTAAGTGATATGTGTGGAAGTTGACCGTATGTTTATTCCACTTAAGTATGTTTATGTCCCAAGTTACCTTTATATGTTATGTGATCTTTATATGGGTATTATGGTAATATTATGGTTACAGAAGGGTAGGTAATGAAATTTTATTCAGTGAAGAGTTTTTACTACTTCGAAAAGGTGAAAATTATTACTTTGTTAAAGTATACATGGTTTACTTGTTGTTTTGAAAAAACTAACAGTTTTCATCCTTTGTGTATCCCTTACTGAGCTTTTTGTGCTCATCCCAAGTTTTTGAAATGTTTTTCACAAGACTTAACGTGGAATAGGGTCAAGGATGGGATCAAGGGAAAGTCATGCTACCAAAAACATCGAACTAGACATGTTTTGTTTTAAGAATATTTTTATGTAAACTTAGTAGAAGTTTCTACTTTATAATCTTTTGAGATGTAATAGTTATGTCCTAATTCTCTAAAACTCTAAACCTGAAAAAATCCTCAATGTGAATTATTAATTTAATTCAATTTTAAGTATGGTTTTAGGTCGGGGCCTTATAGCTGGTATCAAAGGGAGGTTTAGATAACTTTAGAGGTTAGGGTATCCTCTAAGCATAAGTGACATTACCATAATGATTAGAATTTATGAAAGAGTCCAAGTTTTAGATAAAGTGAATGAGTAAGTATATCTTAGTGGTTATCTTCCTCATTAGTACATGATGGTTTTTTTGATATACTCACACTGACATTTCGGTTTTTAATGAATGGATGGATCTAGCAGGCACCAAAGTGACAATAGGTTTGAAGGAAACTGTGGTGGTTCTCTGATTAATAGACTGGATGAAATGGGGTTTTCAATAAAGAAACTCATGGTTGTTCTAAACCAACTATCAAGGAGTCATGATCAACCACTTGTACCTTGGTATGTTCTGTAATGCATCATGTACGAGATAGCCAAATCGATGTGGAAGTTCAGGTAATAATTAATAAGGTAACCATTATGGTTTAAATGATCCTTACTTTTTATGAAATTATGGGTTACCCTATGATATGATGGAAAATGAAAGGAATGAGATAAAATTGAGGTTAAAATATTTTATGATCATTTTTGAAGATTTTATCTCGATTTGGGGATTTTTTTTAAGAATTATGTAGTTTTGAAAAAAGGACAACACGCAGACCGTGTGACAACCCGTCGCGTCGGACAAAGCTGCGGGAATCAAACCCACAACCAAAGTGCGACTGGTATTTATCGCCTACCACTGGACTACGTAAAGCCCCTGGTTAGTTTGATTGATTATTTCTAGTAAGATGATTTTATGAATTAAGAGTAAGTTGATTTTGGGTTATTTGTGGAAATCCATTAACCCATCATGGAGGATATGTGATTAGGTTAATGCCTTGTATATTTCCACTTAGTTACTTATGGTGGATTGTTGAAATTTATGTTCGGTTGGTTATTATCTTGTTCTTATTTTTTTCCCCTTATAGTGTAATTATTGTGGTACTCTCATGTGTGATATACTTATTTGGAAAGTGATGAATTTTTTTCAAAGGATTTTAGAAAATTTCTTCTCTTCAAAATGATTCCCCCTTCTTGTCTCGATTCTAAAATGAAATCATCACTTTTCCCTTAAAATTATGAATGATGCTTTAATTGAAATGAAAATGGTTTTTCAAATGATAATGTTAAATGGAACTTGTGTTTTTTTTAATTCTAAAATGTGTATAAAATTTTACAATTATATATTTTATTTAAAATATTAAGATGATGTTTATTTTATTTTAAAGGATGTTCGTTGGGAGTAGATTATTTAGGCATGCCTACTGAGTTTCAATACTCATGCATATAGTTATTTATAGTTTTTGGTTTCTGAAGAAGTTTCCATATTATATATGATAACCTTGGGAGATGGTGGTTTTTGGATTTGAGCGTGACCCTCAGGGTAACATGGAGATGTTGTGGTTGTCAAGTACAGTTTGGGTTTTTCTATGTAGTTTTTTGTCGAATTTGTTTTGATTTTAGTTTATGTGAAAATTATGTATAGTTTTGTAATCATATTTATATCGAACTTCTCTATTTATTTCCAATTTTTGGTTTATTTATATTGTGGTAAATCATTCCCTTGTTTACTTTGTTGATTCCTTGGCAGTATTTTCCAGCCTATGGGGATCAATAATTCCCTTCGGGCCATGTCATGGATCAGATTTGGGGAACAGTATGTGGATGACCCATGTTGGTTCAGGAAAAAATGTTATTAGAGTAGGCTCCCTTAAAGGAACTAGCTTTTGGATTTCCCTCTTATATTTGGTGATGACAAGGTAGATGGATTAGGATTTTTAGAAGCTCAGGGTGTAGATTTAGGGGAGTGTCTTGAAAACACATTCTATACCAATCCTAGGTTATCAATGGGATGTATGGTTTTATTTGGTCACATGAGTTCTTATAGTTTTTTGGTATTTTGGATGCAAAATGAACTAGGCTGAAGGTCTCCGTGAGCTCACAGGGTATAGAAAGCCATGTGTTGTTGGGGACATGGTCCTAGAAGACTCTCTGTGGAGGTGGGGTGATTTTTATGTGGCCACCAACCATGTGTCTATGTAATCCATCGATATTAGTTTCCTCTTGTTAGTTATTTTGTATCACCCTTGATTCTAGAATTTTTTTTGAGAAATCTTGTTTTTGAATTCAGGAAAAAGGACATTAAGATGTAAATGGTTTGATATTTTGAAAATGGAAAATGATTTTTCAAAATTGTTTTTTGAAGTTGTTACTATAAAATGGTTCTATATATAATTTGATTTTTGAGTAAATCGAATGAGCATGTCGAGATTGAATTGTTATAATCAAAACCCGGAGTTTGTTGAATTTTATTTTTTTGAAAATAAAATATCTATTCTTAGATAAAGTTTAAAAATTTGTTTTGAATAAGAAGGAATGAGTTTTTACTCAAATTGATTTGATAGAATGATGTTGGTTGAGATACTAAAAATTGGTTTGAATAAATTTTTTGGATTTTTTTTACGAAATTCATGGGATTTATATTTTGAAATGGTTTAATATGTGGAATTTGAAATGGGTGTTGACTTGGTAGTTAGAGAGATTCTGAATTTTTTTGTGAATTTTAAAATGGAATGTGGATTGAGATTATGAAAATATCAATGGAATTTTTTGTTTTGAAAATAGAATATCCTATTTTGATATTTTGAATTTCCATGGCTTATCACATTCATAGATATGACAAGGAAGTGGATTGATGATGATATGAACATATGGGTGCCCATATAGGCATGGTTGGTGAATGCTCGGGGTGGAATGAGAATGTGCATATGAGTGAGACTCTAATGAATACCATTGGTGAGTATGAAAATCCACTGAGTTTGATTAATTTCAAAAGTGTTTTATGTTGATAGTTTTGATGTTTCGATATCCAATAGTTGTATGGATTGTTTTTTCTATGTTTTCAGAATGTTTCTTGTGTTGTGTTTTGAGTTTGAAAACACTTTTTGACGAGTAGGTTTTGATTAAGATCATTGTTTTTATGTTTCATAATCTTTTACCCCATATATATTTGATGGATATTCTATGTGAAACTATGGATGGTTCCCCATTTTCAGGATTTTTAGTTGATAAAAATAAGGATTTTTTATTGTGTTTCGATGGGTAAATACACCTCTCTTTTATGGCCAAGCCAATCCTCGCTATTAAGAAGAGTGGATGTAGAGAATTGAAAGGATATTAAGCCTAATTGGGTTCCCTTAGTCGTTAATGGTAACCTCTTAAACCTTTATGCATAAAGGAATGAACTGGATGTGGTAGAAGTTCTTTTCTCAAAATAATATTCAAGAAGATCTCAGCATAGAGTTCTTTAAGGCATTGGTCATTGGAAAATACATATTTAAGAGGATAAAGGTAAATAATGTAATGGAGATGCACTAACTACAACAAGTTTATGGGTCGGTGTTGGAGTTCCATGCTCATTTTTAGATATAGTTCCATATGATACAAGGGATGTTTTGGACGATTCCCCAATGGAACAGGATTTTGAGTGTATGATCTATCCTAATCTACAGTCAAAATTTTTGGTGTTTAAACTATATTTGTTTACTGAGAAGGTGAGGTAAGTTATTTTTCTTGAAATTTTGATAGAAAGGGTTTTTATGGTAGTATTCCATCCTTCAGGAAGCTATTAGTGGAATTTCAGAAGGAGAATGGGGAAGTGGCAAGAAGCTGTTGGAGCTAGTCATGGAATTTAAAGGCCTGAAGATATTCTTACGTCTTATTCTAGTCATGGGATCATGGTGTGACATTAGTGTAGAAATAGAGGTCATAATAATCCATCATTCCTGAGTTCTCCAAGGCCCGTCCATATTTGTGGGTTCCTAGGACACGTGCAATGGTTATGTTGGGGTGTTACCAGGATGCAATGTGGTTTCAGTTCATAGTAGTCTAGTGTGGTTTGGACTTAGCTTAATGTATCCCTATATTTTAGAACATCCTTTTGTTTTTGAGGTTGTTTTTTTAGTGTTTTCTTTTATTTAAAATGTAAGGATTTATTGTGGATCTCCTAAAAAATATTGTTTCAATGAAATTTTGCTTTCCTTTTGGAGATTTTGGATCTTCAGTTCTATGTGGTGGAATGTTTGGAATGTGCATCTTGTAATTCCATGTTTAGTTGTGGAGGATATTTCAGAAAGTGAGTTTCCTTCATTAGATCCTGATTGTGATGAAATAGATGCATAAAACATTAGGTCTCCAACCATAGGCCCTGGAGTTATGCTTTTCAAACAGTCAGGGGATGATCGAGTGTGTGTGGAACTTTGGTTCAACATTTTTCTCCACCATTGGGGTGAAACAGTTTAAGTATTTTTTATATTTTTTTCCTTTACATTATAATATAAATTTTTTTGATCAGTTTTTGTTTAGAAGTTCTCTTTTCTAGAACCCCTTGTGGTGGTATTTT
The DNA here is from genome assembly GCA_963277665.1 of Viscum album. Taxonomy (NCBI): domain Eukaryota; kingdom Viridiplantae; phylum Streptophyta; class Magnoliopsida; order Santalales; family Viscaceae; genus Viscum; species Viscum album. The sequence continues at coordinate 923,438,459 of OY728159.1, forward strand.
TGGTCCACTTTAGAATGTTCTTATATTGGACCATGTTGGGATATATGAAGTATCATGTGATATCATTTAAATCAAGTGGGTTATTATTAGTGGGGAGACCAATAGTGGGTCTTATTGGGAATTTTACACAAATCAAAAAGTTCTAGTTGTTTTCTAATGTTGAGGATTCATTTCAGGCCTCCCTTATAGGGAATGCGACTCAATTTTGTTGGTGTTTCGATAGGTTGTGGCTCCAGTATTCATGATGTTTCTCGGGAAATGGTTTTGATTGTTGTTTTGTTTTGTTCTAGAGGTATATGTTTTAAAGGGATGTGGTCGAGTGGTTCTTTTTTTAAGAGTTTTAATTATGCGGTTTTGGAAATCCTTAGACTTTGATCAGTCAGATAGAAGATGTTGTGGCTTTCTATGGGTGGAAAGTGTTAATGGTGGAGCGAAATGTCACACCTATATTTTTATTTTCACCCATTATTCGGGTTCATTTTGGGATATAGATTTTTCTATCAAGTTCTTGGTCTGATAAGGTTTCAAATATTTTGTGTTTCTTTTTATATTTTTTATCTTATGGTTGTTCCTCAGTTTGTTCAGGTGATCATGGTGAAGAGTTGAGATTTTGGGCTTAGAAGTGGCATGCACATGGTTGGTTCATGATTTGATAAACTATGTGGAAAATCCCAGGTAGCTATGTAGTAAAGTGAAATTTTGGGGTAGTGGAAGTTGGCACGTTTAGAACAAGGTTTGTAAACCCTACGTCCAAAACCATAAGGGTTACTTGTGTGTCCAGTGAGGGGCGCACAGTTTGCACATAGCTTGGTAAACCGTGTGGCCAAACTATGTGAGTTTCCCAGATCTATTTTTTTAAATTCCAAGTATACCCCATCATTATTTTTACCCAAAACACCTCCTCTATTCTTCTCTTTATTTATGTGACCTAAAAGGAGCCCCTCCCTTTCTCTCAAAACCTCTCTTTCTCCCCCACGGTGTGGATTGAAACATCCCAGGTAAATAAAGAATATTAAATTTTTATATTTATTAATAATTGTGAATTAAATATTAATTTTATTTTAAATGGGATTATCTTTTCAATGGCCTACCCAACACGCAGGAATGGGTTTCTCGGATGTCTAAAATTGCACACAATGCAGAGTCATATTGAAAAAATAATATAATATTATAATTTTAAATGGTAGTTAACGCCTAGCTGTTCTATTGGTGGTAATGTACATAACTAACCATATAATTATTATACTTGTTGGATAAATGTTTTTACATTTATCTAATAAAATTTAGAGGCTTAAAGTTAGAATTAATCCAATTTTAATCATAAATACTCTAATATTTAAAAAAGGTAGTTTTACTACTTTATGATGGAAAACCCCTTATAAATCTAGTTTTTTTAACTTTTATATTTTCGATTTGTCAAAATAAACTTATTTTTTATAAGTAGGACATAAAAATTTACTTTGGATAAAATTTTGCTATTTTTCTAATAAAGTTTATTTTTTAATAAATAGTAAAAAATACTGCATTTTAAGTCAAAACTATTTTTTCATCGAATTTATTTAAATGGTATGGTTATATTTTTAAATGGTTTAAAAGTGTAATTGGATTATAGTTTTACCATTCAATCAAATATTGGTCATTGGATGTAACTTCAGTTTAAAATTGTGCATAAACACATGCCAATCTTTTTGTAGTTCTTACTTCTTAACAACATGCTTTCTAGTTTAGAGAATATGAATTAATTTTAAATTAATTAATGAAACATATATGTTTTTAATTTGTTAAAATATAAATATTTTTTTAATTTGGAATATTAAAATTATCTTTGGGTGAATTTTTTTTATTTTTCTGAAAACGTGCAATTTTTTATGAATAGTAAAAACACTTCATAGTAGTTAAAAACCTAAATTTATATTTAAAATGAAATTTTATCACTTCTATGAATATAATTACAAGAATTAGACATACATGGTTGTCATTAGTATGTAAATTTTTTTTTAATACGATGAAAATAATTTTGGGTGAAGAGTAACTTTTGATTTTCATTTACCGTGGTTAAAGGTAAATAGGGTAATTTTAGGTAAAAATAATATTATAATAACATAAACTTTCCTTAACACTAGTCCAAACATTATTGTTTAAGTAATTTCCGACCAATAAAATCCTTGAGTGATACTTTTGGCCTTTGAAATCCAATTAGATAAGATAATGACATTAATAACTTTTTATTTAATGTAAAATTAAAATTTCATAAACATGTTTTAGTTTTCTAAATAAATTTTAATGTGAGGTTATATAATTGAAATCTTTGACTATAAATAGTCATTAGAAAGATGAAAATAATTCCTAGTTCATTGTATTTTATTTTTAATTTTTAGGCATCATATGATTAAATTTATTTATGGCACAATGATGATGTAATGATTACCTCATTAGTGAATGTTTCAAATAAATGAGATTATAAATATTAAAATAAATTTATTTTGAACCATTTAATGCCATCAAAAAATTTTATATATTCTTATAACTTGTTATATTTAAATTAATGATTTTTTTTATAAATAATCAGGTTGGTTTGGATTTTTAAAAAAATCATGATTTGAAAAGTATAAAAATTGACATAAATGGGTTTTTAAATCAATTAATATTTTATTAGAAGATAAAATAGTCATAAAAACCTAACATTACGGTAAATGACATATATGATGTTAATAATATAATTAATAATCCATTTGGGGTTTTTTGACATTTTTTAATAAATATATTAATGATATAGTATGAATATACAAGAAGACATGGTAAAAGTTAAATAAGTTAACAAAGGGTTAAATAAAAAAGGAAAGGATTAAAAAATATCTAAAACCTATAAAATTCTTATTAGATGATTTTATTTAGAATTATACTTATTTTAACTTTTTATTTAATGAGTTTCGGACCATTTCAAACCAAAAAAAAATTATAATAAAATAATACTTTCAACATTTCCTAAAGATCCCCTCACCTCTCTTATAAAAGAACACCACTTATAACCCATTAGTCACACTTATTAAGCCATTTGACTCGTCCAAAATCTTCCTAAATAATATCCCAACATCCCTCTCTTCATTATAGAAGACTTACCTTATGTAGAAGGCACTTTAATAAAGCCTTTTGGTTCTAACCAAAAGAGAGTTTCCTGATTTAAAGGTATCATCTTCCCTCAAGTTCAATTATTTTATTTTACTTCTTCACTCCCTATGCTCTTCCTATTAATTTATTACATAAAAACAATAGTATCTTAAATATACATGGTTTTCTTATGATAAGGATTTTAACAACACTTACACACACCTCTGTCTAATGGGTAAAGAACATACTGTTTCTATGGATGGTGAACTACTGCCTCATGAAAAGATGATTGTTCAATCATCTCTTACCACCGTTCATGGTTTCTATTATGATAGAACTATATTTATATGTGATATATATTATATTAATATTATTTATATGCTTCTGTTTTTTTCATTTATCGTTTATCGTTATGGTTTCCATAATGGGTAAATATGATAATTTCATTTGAGAGAGTATGGACTACTGCCCCTTCAATGTGATATGACTCGTTCATGCCATATGTGGAACATATAAAGGATAGAGTCAATAAAATTATAATTGATATTATTCTAGTATTATAATATGCCTATTTATTATTATATTTTCATTCCATTAAATATGATATAGATATGAAAGTAGCGTTCATGAGTACGTACGGCTTACCGTCTCCATGAATGGTGTATTTCATTTCTTATCTCCAAATGTTATGTACTATTATAAATACATATATATACCGGATATATATGATATATATGATATCTAAATCATGAATATCATTCTATATATAATGGAATTGTTACCACATGACAACTTGTTTTATAAGAAGTTCATTTTGGACTCATTTACCAAATATCGACAAAACAACCGTTATTAAATCAAATGATTATGTAATGTTTATAACTTGGTAATAAGTTATATTAAAGGAACAATAAACATCAAAAAAAATTTGAATCAAGTATAAATTAACTTTATTTTATTATTTAGGAGATTAAAGAACGAACGAGTCAAGTCAGACACAAGGTAAGGGACTTCATCTTAATCTCCTTTCATTGAGGTGTATTTTAATTTATACATGACATTCTTTTATATGGTGTATAAACCCCATTTACTATTCATTTAATTCAAAGGGAATCGTTTTCTACATATCATTTTACAAAATGACTAATGGAATGTTTCTTTTTTAACGTACATGATGACAATGACCTTTCCACCACCGAAAGAGTTATTTGTTATTTGGATTCCTTAATTAATCATTATGTCTTTAAAAGGAAAATAAATACCATATAATCTTTTATGTACTTTGGTATTGAAAATGGTTTTGATAATGGATTTATTATGGTGTCATATTTAAAGGATATATTGCGATTTCAATGTGGAAATGTTATCATTATTTTATGTTTGTTTTATGAGTTGTCAAGATGTTATGGTTCTAGGGAATTATTTCCATATATGGGTGGTTCCATGACAAACCTAGGGTGGGTGAGCCAGAGATAGATCCCCAATGCATTGGGTATCGTGATGGAGGCAAATGTTGATGTTTCTTCTAATATATTTAGGAAATATAATGTGATGGGTATTCCAAATGTAACTCCCTATGAAGCTGTGAAAGCTACAATGAAAGTTTGATATGGATTCCACAAGTTAACTTTCTGATTTATGATTTCTATGTGTTATTCATAAATCTTATGATTTCACAAGGTATGTTAGAGAGATTATGTTTTGTATGTATTGATAAAATAATGTTTTATTTCTTTGTTTCATAACCCTTACTGAGCTTTTTATGCTCATCCTTTATTTAGGAAATATTTTTCATAGGGTATAAGGAAGGGTAAATGAAAGGGAGAATTCAAGGATAATTAAAATAATAATAACTCGTGTTTTATTTTAAGAATATTTATTCAATGAAAAAATGGATACTATGTTGAAATGTCAACTATGTAATATTTGAGATGTAATGTAATAGTTATGGAATAATTCTGTAAAGCTCTAAACCTGAAAATATCCTCAATGTGAAGTATTAACTTAATTCAAGATTATGTAGTGTTTAAGGTTGTGGGATTACAGTTGGTATTAGAAGTAAGCTGAGATAACTTAAGAGGATTTTGTGTTATTTAAGAATAACTGATATAACCATAATGGTTAGCATATTAGAAAGATTCATATTTATTTTAGATAAATCGAATGAGTTTCAGATAACATGAACAACTATGTTTTAGTTTTTACTCCCCTCCTAAGATATTATATGATTATTTTACTGGTATACTCACACTAACCTTTTTGGTTTTAGTCAATGGCTAGATCTAGTAGGAACCAATGTATCAATCGAGGCGAAGAAAACTGTAATGGTTTTCTGAATAAGAAACTAAATGAAATGGGAGCTGCAATGAGAACCCTTGTGGTTATTCTCAACCAACTATCTGGAGTTATGATCGACCACCACGACCTTGGTAATTTTTATAAGGCATAGTACTTGCAAGAAACAAATCCCTACAGAAGTTCAGGTAATAATCATAATGGAATTTACATTCAAAAACCATATGTGTTAAGGATGTGGAATGAAACACTTAGGAAAACAATTCAAAGGGATATGAAGATGCTATAGATGTGGTAATGAAGGTCATAAAGGAAGAACCTACCATGGAAAAAAGGAAGCTTCCAGTTTAATCTATCAAAGGGAAAGAAGTTATTTTCTAAGGATCAATTGAATATTTTAAATGTGGTGTTCATGGTCATTATACACATAGATGTCCTATTAAGAAGGTTTGGGAATAGGATCAACGTGATTATAAAAATATATGTTTACCAATTCTGAATACCATTCCAAATGAAGATGAGGAAACTGATAATGAACAATGAAAGGAATAATGTATTATGAAATATGTTGGAAAAGAATGGATAATGGATCATGATGAATGTTCAATGAGTAAAACGTCTTCATATAAGGGATTCAAGAGTTATGGTACATTTTAGGATGATGAAATGCTTAAAATTATTAATGATCTTTTGATGATGGGATTACATTTGATGAATTTTTCTTGTATGTGTAACCATGATGTTTGATATGTGAATTTTTTTAGTAAATAGTTATCTTTTCTTGTGTGTACATAATGGATAAGATTAGGGGTTCATATAATATTTTGTTTTTTAGGAAATTATAGGTTATTACTTTATGGGATGAAACTGAGAGGTATGAGATAATATTTGTGGTTAAAATTTTTTATGGTTAATTTTAAGGTATTTATCTCATTTTTTGGAATGTTATAAAAGTTTGCAGTTTTTTGAAAAAGGAAAAAATGAAGACTGTGTGACAACCTGTCACATCAGACAATACTGTGGGAATCGAACCCAAAACCAAAGTGTGGTTGAGATTTATCACCTACCACTGGACTACATAAAGTACCTTATTATTATGACTAATTATTTTTAGTTAAATGATTTTATGGGTCAAAAATATGTATATCTTGGGAAATTTTGTTTTATCAAATGGATATCTTTAGTATAGGAAAATTATTTTGTGATTAAGTGATAAAGGTTATTTTAGAAGATGTTATCTCTTTTGGGGCCACTATATGCCTAAGCTAAATAGAATACTATGGGATTTCAATTGAGTAGTAATGGATGAATTTTTTTATAAGAATCTATGTTTTTATTGTGGACTTTTAGCGATTTGGGTTATTTATGGAAATGATAAACCTATCATTGATATTATGTGATTAGGTTAATTACTTTTCAGTATGAGACTCTAAGACTAGCCAGTGTGATTTGGAGACAAATGTTATGATTTATCATGGAAGACTATGTGATCAAATCCTCCTGAATTTTGGGTTTTAGAAATATTTTGGATTGTTTTGAAGATTTTGAGGACTATTGTGTATTGATGGGTCTTTTTTAAACTTTGGGTACTATTTGTTGAATTTTGGAGATTAAGAGTAGTATCTAATTTTAAAAAGGATTATACTAATGGGGATTATCTGATCTTATACTAACTAGTTTAGTTTTGGTTAAGGTCTAAATATTGGGTAAATATGTAGTTCATATTTTATGGATTATTTGATTCTCTAGAAGTTGATTATACCACTTTTTCTGTGACTAAGTCATCTTGAATACTCATCTTTTGGAGAAAAGATGAGTTTGAGGTTGAAATTTTGATAATGATAAAATTCTAAATGACAAGTAAGTTTGTTTCCATATGTTCTTATTCATACTATTAAATAAATTCCTCAAAATTATTAAAACGACATAAAACAAAAATGTTGTCTGTTTAGATATCCTAATGTGGATTCAAAGACCATTTAACTCTTCAAAAGTTTATGGTTTTCATATTGGTAACTTTATCCTAATCATGTTATCTATCACTCTCCATCAGAACATGACACTTAGTTTCTCCAATATATACATGTTTTCATGGAATCCTATTATTAGTTATCTTGGGTGAACTTTATACATATATTTATTGATTTTAAATTGATAGTTTTATTTACTCTTTTTCTAATGTAGGGATTTAAATGAAGTTTCCAAAAAATTGAAAAATTATTATGAGGCAATTTCCCAAAGGGGGGAAGGATAAAACTCCCAGGTAAATAAATAATATGACATTTTCATATTTATTAATTTTTTAGAATTATATAATAATTTTATTTTAAAGGGGATACTATGTTCAATGGTGTACCCAATGCTCTACAATAGGTTTCTCTAATGTCTTATGTCACACACAATTCTGAGTTATATTGAAGGGTGACAATGGGTCTAGAATGGACCCCTTCTCGCTAGGGCATTCCACTCTCTCCCGACGCCCTTCTCGTGTTCTAGGGTTTCCCCTCTCCTGTAATGGGATGTTTTGATGCCACCGTCGTGATTGTTTGATGCGGGAGCCCCTGGTTGTTCATACCTGCTCCGTCCCTGAGTTCCTTCACCCCTCTCCATATTAAATCTGTAGTGGGGGTTCAAAGGGGGCTTTGGAATTTGTGGTTCTTCTGGAAAGGTTTTATCTAGGTTCTCTAAACATGACTTGTTCTTTTCGACTTCTGAATTCAGTTTCATCATCATCTGGAACCCTCGGCTGCTCAAATATCTGCTCTGGTTTCAAGCTCCTCTAATCCTTTCCAAGTCAGACCTCGAGTTGTGTGATGTTATGTGGTGGATTTTCTAATGGTCTTTGGAGATGATGCTTCTCGTCGGTGATAATGGTGTGTTTCTAGTGATCCACTGCGGTGATGAGGATGATGATCAAGGTAGCGACAATGGTTTAATATGGAAGGATTTCACGGTGATATGATGGATGCCGTCTTCAGTGTTAGTGAGGGTCCTGAGGTGGTTCAGTGACCGAGGCAGTGATGATGGTATGAATGACTATCTATTTGGATTTCAAAATTTGAAATGGATGGCTGACATGGTTATGGAACTCGTGGAGTTTTTATTTTTATTTTTGTGGAATTTGAATGTTGAATACGAACTTTGAATGTGGTATGGTGGGGTGGGGTTTCTTATGCAGTATTATTTTGTAACTTTATGTACGGTTCTCACTTTCCCAAAAAGTGGTTTTTATAAAATAAAAAAATGGATTGTGGCCTGAGTCATATTGAAAAATAATAATAAAATCATATTATTATTTTAAATGGTAGTTAAGGACTAGAAATTTTATTGGGTGCAATGTATATAACTAACCATTTTATGATTATAAATGTTTGTTAAATGTTTTTACATTTATCTAATAAAATTTAGAGGCTTAAAATGGGAATGAATCAAATTCTAAGCATAAATACTCTATCATTTTTAAAAAGTAGTTTTACCACCTATTGATGGAAAACCCCTTTTAAATCTCATTTTTTCACTTTAATATGCTCCATTTGAAAAAATAACCTTCTTATTTATAAGAGGGACATCAAATTTTACTGTGGATGAAATTTTTGGTATTTTTTGAAAAAGTTAAACTTTAATTAAATAGTGAAAAATACTACATTTTAATTCAAAAATGTCTTTTCATATGATTTATTTAAACGGTTGGATTATCTTTCTAAATGTATTTAATGTGTAATTGTATTATATTATTACCATTTAATCCACATTTAGTCATTGGATATAATTTTACTTTGAAATTGGACATAAACACATGGCAATATTTTTTAGTTGTTACTTCTTAAAAACACGCTTTCTAGTTTGGACAACAAAAATTAATTTTAAATTAATTAATGAAACTTATATATTTTTAATGTGGTAAAATTGGCATAATTTTTGAATTTGGAATATCAAAATTAACTTTGAGGTAATTTTTTTTATTTTTTTGAAAACATTCAATTATTGATGAATAGTGAAAACATTGCAGAGTAGTTAATAATAGTCATTTTAATTTAAATAATATTGTAACGATTATGTGAATTGAATTTCAAAAATACTACATACATGGTTTTCTTTATTATATATATTGTAGTTCAATAGGATGTAAATAACTTTTGGTGAATAATAACTTTTGATTTTTATTTACCGCGGTTAAAGGTAAATAGGGTAATTCAACATCAAAATAATATTATAATAAAATAAAATTACCTTAACACATGTCCTAACCTTATTGGATGATTAATTTACAACCAATACAATCATTGGGTGAGACATCTGGCCTTTGAAATCCATTTGGATAAGATAATGTCATCAATAACTTTTTATTTAGTGTAAAAAAATAAAAGTTTCATAATCATGTATTATTTTGATAAAACCATTTTAATGTGGGGTTATATAATTGATATATTTGAATATAAATAGTCACTAGAAAGCTAAAAATATTTCATACATCATGGTATTTTATTTATAATTTTTAGACATCATTTAAATAAATTTATTTATGACATAATGATGATGTAATTATTATCTCATTAATGAATGTTATAAATAAATGATAATATAAATATTAAAATAAATTTTATTTTGAAACTTTTTATGGTATCCACAAACATTAGAGACGAGTATGACTTGTAATATTTGAATTAATTAATGTTTTTTGAATGAATCAAGTTGGTTTGAATTTTTTAAAAAGTCATAATATGAATACTATCAAAATTGACATAAAATATTTTTCAAATAAATTAATATTTTATTAAATGATAAAATAGTCCTAAAATTTTAAGATTCTGAAAATTACAAATATGATGTAAAAAATGTTATTAATGATACATTTGGGGTCTCTTGTCATTTTATTGTAAATATATTAACCATATAGTATTAAAATACAATAAAACAAGGTAAAAGTTAAATAAGTTAACAAAGGGTAAAATAAAGATGACTTGGATTAAAAAATATCCAAAACCAATCCAATTCTTATTATATGATTTTAATTAGACTTATATTAATCTTATCTTCTAATTTAACATGTTTTTGACCTTTTAAAACCTAAAATAATTTTATAATAAAATAATATATTCACACTTTCATAAAGAGCCCATCCTCCCTCTTAAAAAAGGACACCACTTCTAACCCACTACTCACCCATCTCCTGCCCCTTGGATCATCCAGACTCTATCTAAATAAGATCCAAAAATCCATCTCTTCCTACTTGAATCCTTACCTGAGGAATAAGTAACTTAAAAAATCCTTTTGGTACAAACCAAAGGAAGTTACCTTATTTAAAGGTAACGTCTTCCCTCAAGTTATCTTCTTTTATTTTACATTTTCACTCCGAATTATCTTATTATTATTTGTTTAAAAAACACAAGAATCCTCAATATACTAGTTTTTTGTGATGATATGTATTATAACTACACTTACACACACCTCTGTCAAATGGGTTAAGAACATACTATTTCTATGGATGGTGAACTACTGCCTCACGAAATGATGATTGTTCAATCATCACCTACCACCTCTCATGGTGGAAATTATAATGGAGAATTATTTATATATAATCTATATTATATTTATATTGTTTATATGATTTTTTATTTTTCATTTATATCATACCATTATGGTTTCCAAAATGGGTAAATAGGTTAATTTCATTCGAGGAAGTGCAGACTACCGCCCCTAAAAGTGATATAACTCGTTCATGCCATACATGGAACATATATAGGATGGAGTTAATGGAATTATATATGATATTATTGTAGAGACTCAATGCATTATGTACATAGACATTACATTACTTTTGCAGAATACTTAATACATGACAAAAATAGACGCCAAAAGACTATATTTGTTTAGTGTCTTTGGAAATTCGTAACATAATCTTCTGATCATGGTGAAAGATATTCAACATCACCCATAAAGATCTACCCCTTTTTTCTTACCTAAAACCTTTCTTTATATCCCGAGTTAAAGAAAACATAAAAAGGGTGAGATCAAATGCTCAGTAAGGGTAAAAATGGAGAACATAAAAACAATCCATAAATATTTAAACATAAAAACATGAACATAAAACATCAAAATATTGATCAATGAGATAAATCATGGAAATACATAAGGCATAGATCATAAAGGAACAATAATCATGATAAAATGGAATGGGAATAAAACATGGAATTGTAGAAACCATTAAGCACATGTTATGATTTCCATAGTAGTCAAGGCATTGTTTTCAAGACCATCCTAGTGGACAAAGTCTATTACTGAACCGGGTTTACTTGTAGTTCCAGCCCTATATTACTGAACCTGATTTTACCTGTCATTCCAGCCATGGTTATCTTGTGAGATATAAATCTTTACACAATGAATTTGAGGGAGATATAGTCCCCACCAATCTCATATTGAAATCATACTTACGTGTGCCACAAAACAATCATAAATCATTCATCATAACCCAAATAATAAAATGGGTTTCATAAACATCATCCCATCGTGACATAATCCATATAAAACAAATGGATATCATTTCATCATAATAAAAATAAAACCATGTAAATAATAAAGACATTATACTTGAAACATAAAAATGCTAAATAATGTCATATAATATGGAAAATAGTTTTGATAAAACACTTGAGATGAATTCTTGAGGAAAATATCCTTTCTTGTTCAAAATCATTTTCTTTTCACAAAATGCCATGAAATTTTAAAAGAAAAAGATTTTATTGAAAATAATCATGAAATATTGTAGTGTAATATTCATGAAGGAAAGGCATTATGAAACCATAAAAATCTGTTCATGCCGTATAAGTTAAAAAAACATTCTCCTCTTACTTTTACCGAGAAAAGTCAAAAAGTGCCTTGTATGATAAAGAAAAGAAATATTCCTTCCATAACACAAAGTAAAAGTAAAAGTGGGGTAAAAATTACTTTAAACATAAATGGGAGAATATGAAACACTTTATGAAAAACATTTTTATTGACAAGGATGAAAAATAAAACCCCAGTAAATACTTACAAATAAACAATCTAGGATAAGAATAAAATTGGAATAATTATCCATTACCTTATATCCAATTTCTTCCGTATGTTTTCGAGAATACTATATAGTGGGTTTAAAAATATTATTAACCTGTAAAAGAACCATAATAACATTTATGATATCATATATGATTCACTTACGACTTTATATTACCTGTGCATTTGACAATTCCATGTTAAAGCAATGGTTTGGGTAAAATCGTATCATTTATCGTATGTGTTTGGACTTGTTGTTATTGATTTTATTATTACTTATATCAAGATAAAATTACTTCTATAATGTAAAACATGATTTATAAATAATATATATTCAGGATATATATGTAAATAATAGATAGATAAATTAAATGAAATACATCATTCATGGAGACAGTGGACTGTACGTACGCATGAACGTTGTTTTTATTTCCTTATTGAATTGAATGAAAGTATGTAGAGTACATATATATATATATATCCAGTAGAATTATTATGTAATAAATTTCATCATTATTATATATATATATATATACTTTATAACCATTCTAAAATGGTTAACATGGAGAATTAATCTCATCGCGTCGTGGAGACGATAATCCGTACGCACACACGAGCAACGATATTGTTCCCATAACTGTTGAATGGTATTGGATTGGATTATATAATATCTTGGAATTAGTATCATTTTATAATAATCAAATATAGTTATTATTTACATCATTGTACCCATCCAAGTAAGGTGGTGGTTGAAAAACAGATTACACCACGGCGTGGAGACGATATTCCGTACATACACACGTATGGTGATTTCGTTTTTCGTAGGATGGATAGAAGGTGAAATATGGTTGGTTCATATTTATAATAACATATAAGTATATGAGTGATACTAATTTTATTACTTTATTATTAAACAACAAAATAAGAGGAAGTAGAAGAAGAAATGAATTTGAATGAATCTGTAAAGGATATTACCTCTTCTTTGACGCGCCTCTTCTAAACCTTTTCTTAGGGAACTAAATTTGTTCTTTGAAGAAGACCAGGACATCTAGTATGTCCCTAGGGAAGTGGAGAAGAGAAATTGGTAGAGTTTTTCCGAGATTGAAGGCTCAAAATTGTGTGAGGAGGAGAGGGAGGAGGTTACCTTTTATAAGATAAGAGAGGGGAACTTTTGGAAACCTCTAAAATCTTAATTTATAAAAAACTCAAACCCCACTTAAAAACCACCAAAAATGACTCAAATCCGAATATTATATGAGATATGGTTGTAATGTGATCAAAAAATAATATTTATTCATGTTGGTAATTTATTTTAAACCTTATCAACTTGATTTATCTTTATTTAATCCATTTTATTTTATTTGTGGTAATAATATTCTAAATTTTAAATCGTTATAAATAATTACTTATGTGCTGTTAATTGTACCCAATTAGATACTTTATGACATTTTAAACCATATAAATTTAATTTTATAATTTTTAAATATTTTTGTGATTTTTAAACAATTTCATAATATATTATTTTTATAAAATGACAATAGTGTCAATTTTGATACTTCATTTATTTGAATTTAAATTAAATCCACAAAAAATATATTTAAAAAAAACCATTTAATAGATTCCTAAAAAGTCATATTCATGTAAAAAATTCATGGATCAAATTAATTTGTTCATATATTATTTAATTTAATATTTTTATAACCATTTATTTGAAATTTCTCTTAATAAAATAATTACTACAACATTTTTTGTATAATTAATTAATATAATTATTTGTTTCATAAAAATAAAAACTAAAATCCTATGATTAAGATAAGTATAATACCTTTAATAATAATATTCTTTCTAGAATTTATCATCATAAAATCACAACATTTAATTTGTTATATTTATTAAATTATGAAGGTGACATCTTAGACATCATTTAAAATAATATAATATAAATGTTATAATATGTTTTATAATGCTCCGAATGGTCCCCAAATATACCCTTGAATGTTTAGTGTATAGATATACTCTACCAATAAGTTTTGGTAAAGTTTATGGTATTTTTGATAGGTATTATTATTTTAATAAAAACTATATTATCCATTTTTCACTAAATAAAACATTTCTACATCATTAATGTATAAGCCATTAAGGTAATTAAATATTTATTAAAAATTACAAATAAATTATCATGATAAATAAAAAAAAATTTATTTCAAATTAGAATTTATAATCTAGTTTATAGTATGTATAAACTTATATTAAAAATAATCTAATTATTAAAGATTGATTGAGACATATTTCACTTTCCTTTAAATAAAATATATAAAAGGTCTTAATCAAATACGAGTGGGTTCCATTAGATTCCATTTCTACCCAAGTATGATTTAGGAAAAAATATAATCATCCAATTACATTAAGACAAGTGTTAGGGTAATTTTATAATATTATATTTACCCTTAATTACCTGATTTACCTTTAATTATGGAAAATAAAACTTACCTTTAACTATGGCAAATAAAATTTACCGTAGTTACTATTTATAATGACTGAAAATAAAAAGTATCTTATTAACATAATTTGGACCTACTGATTCCAGATATGGAATCCATTTTTACAAATTCAAAACACATATGTTACAGTATTTAATTTAAAAGAAATCTCTTTGTCGAAAAACACGGGTTTTTCTGTAAAACATTGCAAAATATTGAAATGATTTAACATATGAATTCAATGTAAAATTATTGCTAATGACATAATTTATATAAAATGGTAAAAATATATTTTATTTATACATTAAAACCATTCTATATTATAATTTAACCATATTAATTATCTTTATGAAAAAAGATGTTTTTATTTAAAATTTAGCGTATTTTAACTATTTATCAAAATATGAAACTTTTCAGAAAAATATCAAAAATTTATTTTAAATAAATTTTTATATCCTGATTCTAAAAAAGAATTTTATTTTTTCAAGTTGAACTTATAAACATGTCGAAAACTATATTTAAAGTTGGTGTGCCATCAAAAGGCTGCAAAACTGCATTTTTTTAAAAATACTTATTTTAGAAGAAAAATTTATTTCATTCACATACCATGTTCTATAAAATGTGTAAGATAAATTATAATGTCCTAAAATTTAAAATTTAGTTACTAATATTCATAATTTCTAGTTCATAATAATATTATAATAGTATATCATTGTTTATTGAAACTCAGTATTGCGTATAACACACGCTATTGAGGAAGGTTGCTCTTGCGTGAAACACAAACCAAGAATAGTGTTTGCGTACAATACAAGATAACACGGTGTTGCGTATAGTGCAATATAATCTTGGTGTAGAATACAACACAAGACATCAAAAAAAGTAAAAAGAATATCTTTCATAAAATCTTGGGGTGTTACATTCTACCCCCTTAAAATGAATTTCACCCTCAAAATTTGTCGGCGTTATAAATCGTTCACTACTTGAAAGTTTCTTTCATAGAACCCCACATCATAAAAAGGAATACTAAAACTTAATTTTAAAATTTAAAGTAAGAAACTTATGTTTTACCCAAATTAAATCATCATTGGGTTTCCACATAGGAGAACATAGGTGAAAACATGGATATGGAAGAGAAATCAAACCATCAAGATCTGATGGAGAGTGGTAGAGAACATAGCTATGAAAAAGATAGCAATCACAAAGCCATAAATTTGGGATTATCTAAGGTACCATTTGATTCATTGAATATGAGAGTACTAGGAAAAAAATTTTGGTTTTCAAGATCATTTCCCTAATGTTGATGTATTTTTTGCATAAGGAGAATTACTTACTTAATTTCAGTGTAATATCATCATTGATAATTCAATTAACAATTTCCACTACATCTCTAATTTAAAGTAATGAATTCGAATTTGTCATTCGTGATGTGTGAGAAGATCATGCGATAGAATGACACGTCATTCCATATGTCTCAAACATAACGTTAGCAAAAGTTATTAAATAATAATAAGTCCATATATGGTGATATTAATTTTATGTGGTTCCAAAAAGGGACTTATACTTCATATATCATACCACATAATAAAATAAAACAAATTTCTACAAATTAGGGACTTCTTGTAGGCCAGTGGCATGCGATAAAGGCCTGTCGCACTTCAGTTGTGGGTTTGATTCCCGCAACCTTGTCTGACGCGATGGGTTGTCGCCCATCCTTCATGTTGTCCTATTTCTAAAACTGAACTATTATAACATTCCATAAATAATATCAAAATTTTTTCTATCCTTAAACAATATTATCTTATGTCCAACATAATCCATTTCAAATATTTAGTCTTATCCAAAATACTTCTATCCAAGATTATAGTATAAAGAAAACGATTACTAGAAATGTTATAAACCAAGAATGTGAATACCTTCATTTATCCCCCATATATTAGAAGATATATATTGTTGGTCACATTCCATACAAGTGAATAGCTTAATCATGTATTATCTTGAAACATGAATTACCATAGAGTATTTTTGAAAACATGAATGCTGTCAAAAGTCAACTCTTTCCACATACCAAAATCCCAAAATTTCTATATGCTCAATCTATGATGTCACTTTGTCCTTATATGAGCTCATTAATACTATCAAACATATTACTTTTTCCTTATCCCTTCATTTTTCGCATATCATCTGTTTTCCAAAAATATTTCAATCACTTTTCATGGTTACTAGTACCATATACTTATATAAAACCACAATGGACCAAGACATAGATATTCCAATATACCACAAAAGTACCTCAACAACATTATTCTTCATTAAAAATACATAAACACTTCAATTCATCATCTTCAATGATTGACATGGAATAAGTCCTTCCTAGATTTAGATGTAACCTCTTGGGTCAGGGCATTGAGTTGGGCAATTCCCATGTTCTCCATAGATAAGACACTGAACTACATAATAGTCTTTCACTCTATGACCCTCTCCCCACATAGTTAACAATTTCCCCTCCATTCGTGGTATTAATCAAGGTTCTTCTTACATTCTTTAGAAATCTCAATCTTCCTTTATCTATGCTCCTCACCATGTGAATTTGCATAAAATTCCATCTTTCTCTTATTTGATGAATTAGGAATATCACTAAAGTTCACCCTGTTAATCATATATCGCGATGACTGATTTGGCATAATCAAAATAACTTTATTTTTAGGTATTACGCAATTTTGTTGCTCATAGTCACCAATTTTTCCATTGGATTCAATGTTGACCCAATTCCTTCTGGTTCCCTCCATTGACTAAAACCAAAAACCATGGTGTAAGAAATAGTTAAAATAACGAGAAACCCCATAATCATAAAAATTATAACTTATCACACATTTTTAATCCATGAAACCTTAAGTTTACCCTAGGTTATTCATGATCATAAAAATAATTCTAGGACTCTAACCTATAGTTATACTAAACCTTAGGGACATCCCTAGATATACCTTAGAAATATCTCTAGGGATCTCACTAATACATTCGAATCCTAGTTTCCAAAGGTTAACTAAACCTTCACTCTGATACCAACTGTAGAGACCCAATGCATGATGTACATATAAATTACATTACTTTTTCAATATACTTAATACATGACAAAAACAGACACCCAAAGACCGTATTAGTTTAGTGTCTTTGGAAACTCATAACATAATCTTCTAATCATGGGGAAAGATCTTCAATATCTCCCATAAAGATCTACCCCCTTTTTTCATACCTAAAACCTTTCTTTATATCCTGAGGAATAGAAAACATAAAAAGGGTGATCTCAAATGCTCAGTAAGGGTAAACATGGAGAACAAAAAAACAATCCATAAACATTTGAACATAAAAACATTAACATAAAACATCAAGATCTTGAGTAATGACATAAATCGTGGAAGTACATAAGACATAGATCATAATGGAACATTAATCATGATAAAATGGCATGTGAATAAATCATGGAGTTGTGGAAACCATTAAGCACATGTTATTACTTCCATAGTATCCAAGGCATTGTTACCAAGACTATCATAGTGGATAAAGTCTATTACTGAATCGGGTTTACTTGTCATTCCAACCCTGTATTACTGAACCGACTTTTAGTTACCATTCCATCCATGGTTATCTCTTGAGATATAAATCTTTACCCAATGCATGGGAGAGAGATATAGG
The DNA here is from genome assembly GCA_963277665.1 of Viscum album. Taxonomy (NCBI): domain Eukaryota; kingdom Viridiplantae; phylum Streptophyta; class Magnoliopsida; order Santalales; family Viscaceae; genus Viscum; species Viscum album. The sequence continues at coordinate 923,457,064 of OY728159.1, forward strand.
TCCCACCCATCTCATATTTAAATCATAATTATGTGTGACACAAAACAATCATAAATCATTCATCATAACCCAAAGAATAAAATGGGTTTCATAAACATCATCACATCATGACATAATCCATATAAAACAAATGTATATAATTTCATCATAATAAAAATAAAACCATGTAAAAAATAGAGACATTATACTTGAAACATAAACATGATAAATAATTTCATATTATATGGAAAATAGTTTTGATAATACACTTGAGAGGAATTATTGAGGAAAATATCCTTTCTTCTTGAAAATCATTTTCTTTTCACAAAATGCGATGAAATTTCAAATGAAAGGGATTTTATTGAAAATAATAATGAAATCTTGTATAGTAAGATTCATGAAGAAAAGGTGTTATGAAACCATAAAAATCAGTTCATTCCATATAAGTGGAAAGAACATTATCCTCTTACTTTTATCGAAAAAAGTCAATAAGTACCTCGTTTGGTAAACAAAAGAAAGATTACATCCATAACACAAAGTAAAAGTCAAAGAGGGGTAAAATTCACTTTAAAAATACATGGAAGAATATTAAACACATTATGAAAAACATTTTCATGGAAAAAGATGATAAATAAAACCCCAGTAAATACATACGAAAAAAAAATCTCAGATAAGAATGAGATTGGAATAATTATCCCTTACCTTATGTCCAATTTCTTCCGTATATTTCTGAGACTCTTGTATAGTGAGTTTAAACATATTATTAACTTGTAACAGAACCATAATAATATTTATGATATCATATATGATTCACTTACGACTTTATTTTACCCATGCATTTGACAATTCCACATTAAAGCAGTGGTTTGGGTAAAATCTTATCATTTATCATATGTGTTTGGACTTGTTGTTCATGATTTTATTATTACTTATATAATGATAAAATTACTTCCATAATGTAAAAAAGGATTTATATATCATATGTATTCAGGATATATATGTATATAACAGATAGATAAATGAAATGAAATACACTATTCATGGAGACGGTAGACCATACGTACGCCTGACTGTTGTTTTCATTTATTTATTCAATTGAATGGAAGTAAGTAGAGTACATATATATATATATATATATATATCTATAAGAATTTTTATTTTATAAATTTCATCATTATTTTTTATATATATACTTTATAATCATTCTGGAATGGTTAACATGGAGAATGAATCTCATCACGTTGTGGAAACGGTAATCCGTACGTACGCACGAGCGACTATATCGTTCCCATAACTGCTGAATGGTATTGGAGTGGATTATATAATATCTTAGAATTAGTATCATGTTATAATAATCATATATAGTTATTATTTTCACTATTATACCCATCCATGTGAGGTGGTGGTGGAAAAACTTGTTACTCCACGATGTGGAGACGGTATTATGTACGTACGCACGCGTGGTGATTTTGTTTTCCATAGGATGGATAGAAGGTGAAATAGGGTGGGTTAAAATTTATAATAACACATAAGTATATGATTGATACTTATGTTATTACTTTATTATGAAACATCAAAATAAGATGAATTATAAGAAGAAATGAATTTGAAAGAGTTGGTAAAGGATATTACCTCTTCTTTGGCGCGCCTCTTATAAACCTCCTCTTAGGGCACTGAAGATGGTATTTGAAGAAGACCAGGACCTATATTATGTTTCTAGGGAAGTGTATAAGAGAAATTGGTAGGGTTTAGGTGAGATTGAAGGCTCAAAGTGGTGTGAGGCTCAAAGTGGTGTGAGGGGCTAAAATATTAATTTATAATAAACTAAAAATCCACTTGAAAACCTCTAAAAATTACTCAAATACTAATATTAGATGATATAGGGTTGTAATATCATAAACCAATACTATTTAGACATGTTGGTAATTTATTTTAAACCTTATCAACTCGATTTATCCTTATTTAATCTATTTAATTTTATTTGTGCTAATAATATTATAAATTTTAAATTGTTATAAATAATTACTTATGTGTTGTGAAGTGTGTATAATTGGATAATTTATGACAATTAGAACATATAATTTTAATTTTATAATTTTAAAATATTTTTGTGATTTTTAAACAATTTTATAATATGTTATGTTTATAAAATAACAATAGGGTCAATTTTGACACTATTCATTTATTTGAATTTAAATAAAATCCACAAAAAATATATTTTAAAAAAAACTATTAAATAGATTCCTAATAAGTCATATGAATCTAAAATATTCATGGATAACAATAATTTTTTCATATATTATTTATTTTAATATTTGTAAAATCATTCATTTGGTATTTTTCTTAATAAAAAAATTACTAAATTGTTTTGTATAATTATATAATATACTTATTTGTTGCATAAAAATTAAAAATAAAATACCATGATGAAGATACATATAATACCTTTAATAAATGTATTTTTAATCTAATTTATCATCTTAAAATCACAACATGTAAATTTTTATATTTATTAATTTATGAAGGTGACATCTTTGACATCATTTAAAATAAAATAATATAAATGTGATAATCTAATTTATAAGGATCAAAATGGTCCAAAAATATACCCTTTGATGATTAGGGTATATATATACTCGACAAATAAGGTTTGGTCAAGTTTCGGGTCTTTTTGATAGGTATTATTATTTTAATAAAAACTATATTATCGATTTTTCACTAAATGGATAATTTCTACATCATTAATGTATAAGCTATTGAAATAATTAAAAATTTCTTAAAAATTAAAAATAAATTACCAAGATAAATAAAAACATTTTATATTTAAAATTAGTATTTATAATCGAATTTATATTCTGTATAACCTTATATTAAAAACAATCTAATTATTAAAGTTTGAGTGAGACATATTCAACATTACATTAAATAAAATAAATAAAAGGACTTAATAAAATACAAGTTAGTTCCATTAGATTCCATTTAGACCCAAGTATGATTCAGTAAAAAATATAATCATCCAATTATATTAATACAAGTGTTAGGGTAATTTTGTATTATTATATTTACCCTTAATTACCCGATTTACCTTTAACTATGGTAAATAAAATTTACCGTAGTTACTATTCATAATTTTTAAAAATAAAAAGTAGCTTATTAAAATAATTTGGACTTAATGATTCCAAATATGGAATCTATTCTTCCAAATTCAAAACACATATTTTTCAGTATTTAATTTAAAATTAGTCATGTTGATAAAAATCACAGGTATTTGTTTAAAACATTGCAAAAGATTTAAATGATTTAGTCAGTGAATTCAGTGTAAAATTAATTCTATTTTCATAAATTATATTAAATGGTATAAATATATTCTATTTATACTTTAAAACCGTTCAATATTATAATTTATCCTCATAAATTATCTTGATGAAAAAAGTTGTTTTTATTTAAAATTTAGCGTATTTTTACTATTAATCAAAATAAGAATCTTATCAGAAAAATATAAAAATTTTATTTAAAGTAAATGTTTATATCCTAATTCCAAAAAATAATTTTATTTTATCAAATTGATTCTATAAAAATATCAAAATATAGATTTAATGTGGGTGCACTATCAAAAGGTGGCAAAACTGCATTTTTTTGATAAATACTCATTTTAGCCGAAAAAATTATTTTGTTCTCAAACGATATTCTATAAAATGTGTAAGATGAATTAAAATGTCATAAAATTAAAAATATAGTTACTAATATTCATAACTTCTAGTTCATAATAATATTATAACAATATATCATTGTTTAGTGAAACTTAGTATTGCGTATAACACACGCTATTGAGGAAGGTTTCTCTTGCATGCAAGACCAACAAAGATTAGTGTCTGCATATAATACAAGATAATACGGTGTTGCTTATATCACAATCTAATCTTGGTGTATCGTATATCACAAGACATCAATGAAATTAAAAGGAATATTTCTCATAAAATCTTGGGGTGTTACAATTATACAATAATTATATATATAACTATGTATAATTATGTTTTCATACCATTAAATATGAAATAGAAATGAAAGTAGTGTTTATATGTACGTACAACTTACCACATCCATGAACGGTGCATTTCATTTCTTATCTCCAAATGTTAAGTACCATTATAAATACATATATATACTAGATATATATGATATCTAAATCATGAATATCATTCTGGAGATAATAGACTTTGACCACGTGGACAACTTGTAATTATAAGAAGTTCATTTTTTACTCAAGTACCAAATATCGACAATACGACCCTTATTAACTCAAATGATTATGTAATGTATATAACATGGTAATAAGTGATTTAAAAAGAGTAATAAACATGAAAAAGGTTCTTAATAATGTAGAAATTAACTTTATTTTATTATTTAGCAGTTTAAAGAATGAACAAGTCAAGTCGGACACGAGGTAAGGGACTTCGTCTGAATCTCCTTTAATTGGGGCATATTTTTATTTATACATAAAATTATTTTATATGGTGTATAAACCGATTAAACATTTCATTTCATTCAAAAGAAATATTTTTCTACATAGCGTTTTACAAAAAGACAAAGGGAATGTTTCTTTTTAACATATGCATTGACAACAACCATTCTGCCATCATGAGTGTTATTTGATATGTGGCTTACTTAACAAGTCATACTATCTTTAAAAGGAAAATAAACACCATCTACTATTTTTATGTATTTTGGTATTGAAAATGGTTTTGATAATTGATTGGTTATTTTAATATATTTATATGATATATTTTGATTGTAATAAGGAAATTTTATCTTTTCTTTATGTTTTTTTATGTGTTTTGAATATGTTATGGTCCTTGGGAATTTTGCACCTATATAGGTTGTTCCGTGATAAACCTAGGGTGGGTGAGCCTGAGATATATCTCCATTGCATTGGTAACGTGACCGAGGTAAATGTTAATGTTTATCATAAGAGAACTATGGAATATGCTATGATGGGTATTCCAAACGTAACTCCCTATGTAGCTATGGAAGCTAAAATGTATGTTTGATATGGATTACACAAGATACCTTTAATATTTATGATTTCTATTTGTTATTCTTAAATCTTATGATTTCATGAGGTATGATAAAAAAGCATATGTTTTGTATCTATTGATTAACTAATGTTTTATTTCTTTATTTTATAAACCTTACTGAGGTTTTTATGATCATCCCACATTTTTTAAATGTTTTTCATAGGGTATAAGGAAAGGTAATAAAAAGGAAGAATTCAAGAAGATTTATATCAATAAAACAGTTCTTATTTTATTTTAAGAATTTTTATTTTATGAAAAAATGAATACTGAGTAGAAGTGTCAACTATGTAATATTTGAGATGTAATGTAATAGTTATAGCCTAATTCTCCAAAACTCTGAACCTGAAATGATCCTCAATGTGATTTATTAACTTTATTCAAGATTGTGTAATTTTTATGGTTGGGGCCTTAAATAGATCTAGGTTTTATTCGAGGTTTTGGACTAGATTTCTCAATGTAATCCTCTACTCTATTCCCCCACTTCATATTTCTTCCATTTTCCCTTGATATTTATTCCCCTATGGTATTTTGGACCAAGGGTTTATGTTTAACATTTATTTTTGTAGGTTTTTTTTTCATATTTAGGATTCCACTTGGTAGATCCCCATTCTTAGAACCGTCGTGGTGTGTTTTCGGGTGTTGGTTTGTGAAGTAGTGTCATATTGAGGTATGTTTCCATTTAAAATTTTATTTTTGAATGTAAATTAATTGATTGATATCTTTTCACACCTTTATTTCGTATTAAATATTTATGTGTGATCATTGAAATGTTTTTTTGGTGTAAATATTAGTGATTTATTCTTTGTTTTGTGATAAATACAATTGTTTTTCCAAAAATGCACACAAAGGGATTGATAAAATGTCTTATTGGTATTTGTGTGTGTTATACAATATTTAAAGCATGGTTTGTATTTGTAAATGAATTTTTGATGTGTGAAGAGATGAATTGGGTTCCATGAATAGGTTTTAAAAGTAGTATTGAATTTAAAGGAAATTTGTAAATGGAATTTGAAAATTATTTAGAATGTGATGGTAGTTAATGACCCATTTGGTATTTTTTTTAAATTGGGAAATGATATGTTTGCACACCATTTTGTGGATTGATTTTTTTTTTATGAAATTAGGGTTTTGTGAGGTGTGTTTGAGGACTATTTGGAAATATTGAAAAAAAATGGTAAAATTATTTATTATGGAAAACTCTTTTTGGATTGTTCTCTTTCATTGGTTATATTGATTATTGTGGGAGGGCCACACTGTGAGGCTACCTTATGAACTAACAAATGAAGGAATGAGATTGATCCTTGAGTTGAGTCAAGGGATACCTATTGTTTGAGTAATTATATATGTGTTTGTTAATGCATTCTTAGTTGGAATTAGTTAGATCACCTTCTTCTATACTCATAAAATGGAGATCCTGACAGAACTATTAATTTTTTGAGGACGATTTTAGCACTATTTAGTTTACACTGTATCTAGTGTCCCATATCAGGGGGATATTTTTTTTTTACTTTGGGATTGTGCACCTAGGTTTGTAACATTTTGGGTGCGGCCGAGCGTGTGGGCATATTTTATTTCATCGAGTGCGGAATTCTTTCTCGGGTGAGTTAAGATGTATTATATGTTGTGGATTATTCAAGATCTCATAGTCCACTCCCATGTCTATTGTCCCTTGGTTACATATTTTGGATGATTAAATTGCTTGTTTGGTTGGTTACACTCATGCGCTTATTTCCATTTCATTATAGTGTAATTAATGTGGTACTCACATGTGTGATATAATTCATTGGAATGTGATGAATTGGTTTTCAAATGTTTTTTGAAAATGTCTTCTCTTAGAAGTGTTTTCAATCTCTTTTTCCAATAGTAAATTTAAAACATCACTTTCCCCTTGAAAATGTAAATGTTTATTTTATGAAAAATAACTTCGTTTTGTAAATGAAAAAGTTAAATGGATCATTATTTGTTTGGAATCAGTAAATGATTATAAAAGATTACATTTATATATTATATTTCAAAATTTATGTAAATGTTACTTTTATTTTATAGTAGGTGCATTGGGAATAGATTATTTTACCAAACCAACTAAGTTTTAATACTCACACCTATAGATCATTCTTGTTTTTAGTTTCCATTGAAGATTATATGTTGGGATTGATTGCTTTAGGATATGGTTGGTTATGTATTAGAGAGTGAATGTTGGGGTCACATGGAGATTTTGTGGTTTTTAGGTTCAGTTTGGGTGTTTCTATATAGTTTTATTGTCCAGATTGTAGTATTTTCAGTTTATGTTTAAATGAGGCTCTGTTTGGTAATCATTTTTATATTAGGATGTAGAATTTATTATTGCTATTTGGTTTATTTATAATGGATGAAATTGTTCCCTTGTTTAATCTGTTGATTCCCTTAAACTAGTTTCTAGCATATGGTGATCGAGAATGCCCTTCGAGTTATGTTGTGGATTGGCTCGGGTGATGGGTTCAGGGTCAACCCGCAATGGTTTATGACATATGCATCATGCTAATTTTTTATTCTCTCATGAGTACTATTGAAGAATAAAATATCTATCTAAAACTATTAGACACCCTTAAATTAAATATATCCATTGCATTCATCATATATTGAATCAATAATATAGTCCATAATCAATATGAATTCATAATAAATATTATTATTAGAGAAATGGAATACATAATTTAAATTTTTTCCTTAGTTAATAATTTAGAACTACATAACCATAATACTTACAATGAAATAAGGTTGATGATTTCATTTAGATAATATTAAAAATTATGTATAAAAAAATTAATGGAAGATTACATATATGAAAAATGATTTTATAAAATCATTATAGTTACGCTTAAAAAATAAGTAAAAAACCTTTTCTATTGGTATATTTTTAAAACTAAAAATCCTTAGAAAAATGAATGAAGATATTATTTAAAAAAAATAGCTAATTTTTTAGTAATATTTATAAATAATGAAGTCGATACCTGTTGCGAAATGTTTTCATGTGGTAAATGTTAAAAAAAATATTTTACTTTTTTGTAAAAATTCAAACATAACACATATTAAAAACATTGAAAATTTTACATTTTTAATCCATTGTAATTAAAGTAAAAGTTAGTTTAAAATTAAAATTAAATATATTTAAATAAAAAATAAGATCATTCTTGAATAATTTTATGAACATTTACATGGATGATAATGAGTTTAAAACGTTTAAAATAATATTTTAGAAAAACAATTATTACCACAAGCCCTGAATCTTTTCACAAACTTTCTATCTCCTGATTATTAAAATATTTTTTATTTTATACTTGATAAAGAAAATTTATTATGTTCATTACACCATAAATATTCATTGTATTTAATTTAATACAGTGAATTATTTAGTTACTAATTAATTTAGGTCTCTATGTGATGTTTTGAGGTTGTTTACTTTATAATTCTAAAAAACATCGATAAGATGATCATGGTTATAGGGGAAACTGATCATTATCTCTAGAAAATTAATCATGAAATTTTTATCTTACTTTTATAATAAATACAATTTTATTACTATCTATTTATGGTGGTCATTAAAAATGAATTATAGTATTTTCTGAAGAGAGTAGTCAGTATGTGTTCAAGAATGACTTTTCATTTTTCTACCAGGTGGAAATAAAAAAATTGTGAATAATATTTTAATTTTACAGAATCATATATATATTATATAATTCATATTTATTCATTATTTACATCAACAAGACCAACCATGTGAGACAATGATAAAATTAGAATCACAATGATTCGTGGTGGTGGTACTGCACCTTTATGCAAGAGCGACACTGTCATTTTTAGACATATTGAAGTGTAAACATGTAAGAAAACTTTTATCTTTTATGAAATAGAATTATGTTATAAATTTTATATATGTGAAATTTTTAATCATTTTAACCATCCATGAATGCTAGTGATGGAAAACCCATATCACTTGAGGTGGTATACTATATGTATGCCTAAATGTTGTATTTATTTCCCTTATAATTGGAATGGATATCAATAAGGGTTGTGAAATTGAATTAATAACATTTTTTTGACATAATAAACTTATATTATTATATGGTAATGTTCATATAATATTTAAAGGATGTGGAATATAAATATATAGGGAAATACTTAGTTATGGGGTATACCTCTTCTTTGAGAAACCTCTTTAGCGTGCAACTTAAACCTTATAGGATGGTACTTTGTTGGAACCAAAGCCTAGAGGATATGTGTAGAAAGTATAGGAAGGTATTTTAGTAGATATTGGTTGATATAAATGTAATAATATTTTTGAGAATGAGTGTATATGAAGTTCTCTTTTATAAGTGAGGTGGGTGAGAATCTTGTAAATATATGAAATATCAATATATAAGACATGTCTAACTCATGTAAATGTATATTTGAATGTTTTAATTTCTTTGAGTACTATCATTATTTTTTAAAATCAGGAAAAAGTTTCTTAAAAAAAATATTTCACTAAATTATATTTCCCAAGACATCATAATGCTTTTAGAAAAATATTTATTCAACTGAATGTAATATATTTTTTATATGAAAAATATAAACTTTACATATAAGTTTGATCCATTAAACTGACTAAATTATGATCCCTCATATGGACTAAATGATATTCCATAAAAATGACAGAAGATTATTTAATTAGACTAACCAATAGATGATCTATCAAACTGACTAAAGTTTAGTCCATTAGACTGAACAATGTATAGTCTATTAGATTGACCAGAGTCCAGTCCGTCAGATTGACCAATGTAAAGTCCATCTAAATGAATAAATCTAGTATATCAGTATGAATGAGTGTACTCTATCAGTGAAACTTATATTAGTCTATCGGTGCGACCAAATTTACTCTACCAGTGTGACATATTTTATTATATCATATCGAAAATATTTTTATTCCATCAGAAATATAAAGATAATAATTAAATTATAAATTAAATCTTCCAAAATGATTTTATTTACAGAATTGTAATGGGTCTACCAAATTAACCTCATAAGGATATGTACGTACTAATATGTCAATATAGAGATAATTCAAGGCCATTACAACCAACTCTGAGAACCATGGAAATATTACAACTGGAGGTGTGCCCATAAAAAGAGGTGTGTTCGAGGATATGGGAGAATATTCTTTTGACAACACAACCCATTTGTATACTTGATTGATGTGAAGTCTCATTACTTTCTATTTATAATATTTTAGAGAGTTTTCATTCTGAGGATTCCATATGAGGATTATAGAATCCCTAGAACATTTTTTATTTTTATTCTTTGTTTGATATGGATTAAGATCAATGGATTTAAGGTATAGTAAGATGGCTTGATTTTATCATGATGATCTAGGGTTTCTGGGGATAAAAAGGCAAAGATGATTCTGATCATTTCAATCAAGTGATTTATTCATGAAAAAAACATGCCATATATATTTTTCATCTATGGATAATTTAATTCATGGTAATTTAATTACATTAAACTGAAGGTTAATGTGTCCTTATTCCATTTATAAAAATTGTATTAGTTTTACTATATAACTTTGTAATGTTTCAATTTACTTGTTGCTAAAAGTTATAATTTTCTATCATTCATTTGGAAGGAATTTTTATATTAATTTTTTTTTCTATACTCTAAATTACTATACTAACTCTAAGTCCATTATATATACTATGATCATTGGAAATGAAATGATTTTTATAAAATAACAAAGATGATTGTTTTTTAATTATTTGAAGATTTTTAACTATAATTCACCCGCTCTTATATCCATTATAAACTCTTATGCTCCAATAAATAGTATTAGAGTAAGTTTTACTACTTCAATTATTGGTTCATAACTTTTTTTATTTTAATAAGGTTCTTATGTTTTAGTAAATTTTTAGTATAATATTTTATTTTCAAATATTAGTACATTGACATGAATATTATAGAAAGTGTTTCTTTATAATAAGGGAGACTTAAATGTTGTTTCACATTAAAATATAAATCCTAGAAGACCAACAATCATTGATGGTCTAGGCTATGAATATCGAATGGACAAAATGAAGATAATTTTTATTAACAGTTAGGTCGATAACTTTTTAATGTTGACTAGAAATTACAGGATTCATGAGAAGGACGTTTCTATATTTAAAAATCTAGAGAAACTTGAATATCAATTAAACCATCAAGTAAAAAATATATTTCTATATTGTATTAAAAGTAATATATACATACATATATCATCTTGTGAATAGTCTAATAATATTTAGAATATATTTTATGTTACACATTTTATGACTTCTAATGTAATTGAGACTATAAGAGAAATGATAAGGGATAATTATTAAGATAACGTTTTTCTATATGGTGAATTTGTTGTGAAGATTCATAATATATCCATCATAATAATAAATAGTATTCTATATTATAGTGTTAAGGATATAAATTATGAAATTATGGTGGAAAATATTTTTGAAAAAATTAGATAATAAATAGAATCCAAAATAATAGCATTAGATGACACAAGAATGATAAAAAATTTAACATTGGATGAGTTCATTAGTACCCTTACCCAATATAATGGTAGATTAAAAAGATATACATTAAAGATGAAGAAAAATAATTGTAGAGTTTTATTTGATACTACTTCCAATTTTCCACATAATTTTAATTCATCCAAAAAGATTTCATTGTCATTAATGAAAAGGAAATTTAAATTTGAAACAAAGAGTATTTATTCAAAATAGTCTAAGAAAGAAATTTCTAATCATTCCAATAGGATGAATAAAAATTTTGGGAAGAAATATTTCTGATATAATTGTGAGAAGAATAAAAATGTTAGAAGTGATAAAATGATTCTTCTGAATTTTTCTACTATGAGTGAAAAAATGTAGTACATAAAAGTCTTGATTTTCAAAAGATTAAAATAAAATAAAATAAGGATAATAATTTGGAAAAAAATTCTATGAAAAACTAATAACATAATAATTAAAAAATTATACATGAGTGAGACAATTGGAGTGAATTTGGGGGAGACATTTCGTTAGTAAATTCTTTAGATGACGAGTTTTTAGTTTATAATAATATGGGTATCTATGTTGAGATTTAGAAGGAAAATATTTTCTTCATGGAAAAGGTATCTCCTAAATCCTTACCCAATCTTACTTTAAATACCTACTATCCTGAAAGTGAAAATGATAACCATTCTACATCATCCAATGTGGAATACTCTAAATCAGAAGAAAATAATTCATTAGCCACTTTTTATTAATTATTTATATTAATAAAACTACTAGAAATATAGAATTGAAAAATTACTAAAAAACTAGATATTGTGGGTAAAATTTCACCTAAATCAATATCAATAATATGGAAATTCTCTACTGATAATTAAAATAATTAAAAAAAAATTAGAGAATAATATTTTTGAGAAAACAAATATCACTAAATAAAAAAAATATAATATCAAAAAAAATTCTTCACCAATATATATATATATTTTTTATTCATGTAATAATTATATTAGGGATAAATATTTAGTTGTAATACTAAAATTTGAAATATCAAGTATGAAATTTTTTTTCTCAAAGGTTACGTTGGGAAAAGAATATATTTTCATGAAATATAGATTAATTAATCCTCATAAGGATATATTTGGGATGTGCTATAATAATAAGAAACCTATTTTCTAAAATAACAAGTTATTTCAAAAACTAGATAAATTTTTCACCAAATTCCAAAGTGGTGGGCATTGAAAAATAATTCTTTTTTAAATAATGTTTAATATTTAGGTTTTCATAATGATTATTTCAAAAAATAGTTATCATATTCTCAACATAGAGATGTTATAAAGATGTTGATACCAAAAATATCACTTTTAAATAATACCAAAACAAATAATGTTTCAGTTCTGATATTCAAATTATATTGTTTTTAACATAATAAGAAGTGAAACAACAATATATGGTACATTGAAAGTTTTTTTTCATGGAATATAACCAAGAGAAAAAAATTTATTCAACAAGATTATCAAAACTAAATGTGAAAACGTTACCTTTGGTGACAATACTCAAGGAAAAATGATTTGAAAATGATATATTTTAATTCTTAGAAAATCATTAATTTCAAACAACAATTGTAGATATTAAGCACAACATTATTATAATATGTCATTTATTTGACGAAGGATATATTTTGAACATCGAGAATGATAAGTTTATAATTCATAGTTCAAAAGAAAAAGATATTCTTTCTTCCAGTCAGTTACATGACCTCAAGTGATCCTCCCCATATATCAGATATTTTGGAATAGCTATAGGGGTCTAATATATAACATGGGTAGATTATACCCTCTTTATCCAATAATCCCAATAATAGAAATAAATAAAGATAACCAAATTATAATAACTATAACAAGAATAATACAAGTATAACAAGATTACCTAAACATGAATAAAATATTTAAAATAAATAGTAGATATTTCATTCTATATATGTTCCAAGTGTCAAAATAAAACCAAAAAATAAAGACACACTGATAAATCCACAGGTGGGTCCCGACATCACATTTGGTTCCCTCATCCATGCTCCATACGAAGTTATCCATAAAACATGGGGATCATACCCTTATCATGTCCTATAAAGACAATGTTTATTCAGGTATCAATAAGTCATCCAAGGTATTGTGTGAGTACAACATAGTAGGCCACCACCAATGATGAAAAAAATATGAAGTCTATAATATTTTATGATCTTGTATAATGAATAAATTACAATAATATATAAATGTTTTCATATTTCATCAGTATTTAATTGACCACATAAATTACCAGGGGTTCACAGTGACACATAAACCATCAATACCCTCATCAGCCCATGCCGAAGTCTAAATGATCCCCAATGGATATCAAATATCACTATACAATTGAAATCATTTATAATTTCATTTTAATTAATATCATAACCAATTGTAATCATATCCCAATACCAATCTCATGGGTGTAAAATTTTGTGTCTTCCACCCCATGGGTATTTAAAGCATCAATCTATATCCCACACCTCTTGGGTTTTTGGAGAATCAATATTTGTCCCATAAAATAGTATTTTCATTGTTTCATTTGGGTCTAGAACATCGTGGATAGCACATTGTGGGTATTTAGAGAATCTCTCCATTTATCACACCCCATTTCTCAATCAATCACATATATCAAACATATCACATTTAACAAGGTTAATCAACATTAATCTTCTCATAAAAATTTCACATCATGATATACAATCTAAATCATCAATTCAATCATTATCCTTAATTTAAATAAAATATAATAATATGAAAAAGTCACCAATAAACCAACTAAAAATATTTATTCACATAACCCATTATCCTTTAAAGTCTAATCCAATCATCCCTTTATTCCCGTTATCAATCAATTGAATATCTCAACAAATAGGAAATCACACAATCCCATTTAATCCACACATAAGCGCAAAGTCCCATCAGCAATATTTTCAAAAAAGACTAGAGAACCTCATGGTAAAATACCGAGAAAAATAAACCCTTAATTTATAAACTCCTCTACAAGATACTTAAGTTCGTGAATCTTTATTTGTGGAATTCTATAAGTTGGAATTAAAACCATCTTAGATAAATTTATGAACTCAATCATAAACCCCACATCTTTATCAGGTGGTTGTCCTGAGATTTCCTTTGGAAACATGTCGTGTAACTTGTCTACTCTGGGTGGAATTACATCATGCTTCGCAACTGTATCATCCCACAAAACACTTGAAAATTAGTTGGTGAGCTCCCCTAGTTGCTGATGAATTGGACCTGCATGACCTACCTAAAAATCCCACTCTATATGATGAACATAATTTACAATCTTAATAGAAGTAAATGTTACTCTATGGTTGTAACAATATATGTGGGATCAATATTTATCTTACCATTTCATACACAAAATAAATTCTATGCCTGATATATCAAGGATGTAAAGATCCCCTTGGAAACGATACTCCCCAATATAAAGAGAACACCACTTGAATAAACAGATGTATCTTGACCATACTCTCCAAAATATATTGATCATCATAACCGCACTCATGAATTACACCATTAGAAAAAAAAATGGTTTCAAATTTATGAATATATAAAGGAATGAGAGGCACAAGTACTAAAAAAAATAGAAATTATAGAATATACAAGAATAGTACCTCTAAATGTCGATGGTCTAACCATGATATCCACCGATGTAGGCTAAGTGACATGAAAATGTCCTTCCCCTCTTCCCTATGATGCATTCTATGTCTGTTGAGCTAAAACACTCTACTGATACGGGAACACTTTCCTAGAAGTATCACATCCACTACCTCAACTTCTATGCCTAGTAGAACTATAACTGCTAGATTTTTATGTTGTAGAAGACCCCCTTCCTATAATATTTTTACCAATAAATTCTATATCACTTCTCATATATCTTGGGGTCCTATATAACTAATGTTTATTCCACTTCCTACCACGATCTTTTCACTCTACCGGTGGTTAGGGGAATTTTCTTTGAAAGTGTCCGGACCTGCCGCACTGGGGATATTGTTCTTAAGTAACGTGTTTTGAATCTGACCCTTCCCGCATGCCACTCAGATTTATATCACCCTTTTTGGAATTCTCTTAGTGACACTTCTTACTCTTAGAATATGTGCCTCTATATCATCTAATAAGATCCACCTTTTCCCACAAAAATCCTACGCCAGGTTCCCCTAATATATGAGAGCCTGATGCATGACATCAGAAATTTTTTTCTTTGGAAACATATTTACCTTGAACAAAATCTCACATTTGAGACCATCATGGAACCATTTTTCCATATTATCCACATCCCCTTTAAACATAAGTGTAAATAACTATAAATCAATAAAGTTCCCATAATAGTCCATCACAGACATAATCCCATATGTCAATCTCATGTACAAAACTACCCTCTATTTCCTGAGCATCTTAGGGTAAAAATGATCCACAAACTTCTCCTAAATTTCCTTCAACTCCATATACTGTATCTTTTCATTCCAAGTATCGATGTCCCACAAACACTTCTCCCAAGCACATAACATGTAAGCTATAATTTTGAATCACTTCTCTATAGAAGTCTATATGTCGTCAAGAATCATCTAGATAGACTCAATCTAGAACTCATCTACCTCTGGTAAATCATCTCTAGTGAATGTCAATGGGTGATACAACAGGAAATCCCATGTCACGTAATACATACTCTTCACGAAAAACCCTTGGTCTCTTTCCATAAGCTGTATATACTATGAAAATTTATCATGGAACCACCCTTATGCTTCCTCACATGGAACTATTGGTGCCTCAGGTTCCACCACTACATGAACATTTTCATCCATGTCTTCCAATAATTTTATTAACCAGGGTGATAATGGTGGTATGTCTTTACAATTCCAAACACAAATATTAAGAAAAATTATAATACACTAACACATTTATTTAATATGGATTCAAAAAATCCATGACAAATGAATTCTTATTCCCCACCACATGGTCAAAACTGAGGCACTCTCACTATCATCAACCATCTCTCACCTATGCCATAGTTTACATTGGGTGACACATTTTCACCACTCAAGTTTCTCTTTAGACACTCTTTTATCCATGTTATTGAGCACATTTATCATAAATTAACAAATATAAATTTCATATTAAGAACCTCTTCACTCAAATTAAACATATAAATAAAAGAATTTTCATTTAAAAAGCATACTGAAAACATGATATACTATGTGTGCCTAAAATGATGCATGTCAAAAATAATCATGTGTTACAAAAAGGATGAATGCTTACTCAATTTTCGTTGCATTCTAGTACGCGACATACAAAATCATTAAACAATAACATCACACCACAAGTGAATCACCCAAGGTGAAATAAAAACCAATTGTAACATCAAACATCAATAACAATAATCCCACCCTAGGTAAATCATTTCCCCCCATACATTGGTTACCTACTCCCATGATCAAGATTATGTACATGGCCCGACTATTCTTAGTCTCATGTATACCTTTCTTAAATATAATACAAAATAAAATAAATCAAAACCAAAATGGATACAACTTTGTAACATCCAGACCCGAGTGACACATACTAGTTCCATGACATGGTTAGTTACGTGACCTCAAGGAGGCCTCCCCATATACCATAGTCTGGTGATTAGAAGCGAGTGTCTAATATATAACGTGGAGATACTATAGACACTTTATCAAAGTAGCACAATAGAGGATATAAATAAAAATAACTAAATGATAATAACAATAACCAGAAGAATACCAGTATCTCATGATAACAGAAGTTGAAATACAATATCCCAACAAAATAAAAGATATGGCATGCCATATACTTGTCAAGTGTCAAAATAAAAAGAAAAAATAAATAAACTCTCTCAACACCCAAAGATGGTCCCGAAATCACATCTAGTTCCCTCATCCATGCTCCATCCCATGATATCCATCGAACATGGGGCTCTTTCCCCTATCTTGTTATGTAAACATAGAGCCTATTTAGGTACTTATTAGGTATCCCAAGTAGGATGTCAGTATAAATTAGTATGCCACCACCAATGGTGTCTAAACCATATCCAATCTTTAACAATGTATTAATATGTTTATTAAATAAAGTAAAAAATATAAACAGTTTTCACATTACATTATTCTTTGATTGAACATATAAATTACACTGGGTTCATGATGACACATGAAGCATCAATAACTACTTTGGCCCATGTCGGAGTCTGAACATTCCCCATGGAATATAACATATCACAAAACCATGTTTTCCATTTATCATTTCATTTCAATTCATATCCTGAACATTTGGAACCATAGTCCAATTCTAATTTCACTAGAATAGAACATCATCTATAGCACCACATGGGTATTTGGAGCATCCATACTTATCCCACACCTCATGTGTATTTGGATCATCCATTCATATCCCATACAATAATATTCATATGGATTCATTCTGGTCTAGAACATAATGGATAGAACCCTGTGCGTATTTAGAGCATCAGTCTGTGTCCCACACCCCATTTCTCAAATAATAACATATATCAGATATTTCACATTTAACAAGGCTAATCAATATAAAATATCTAATAAATATTTCACACCATGATATACTAATTCAATCATCAATTCAATCATAATATTTTATTTTAATCACATGGAATAATGTAAACAATACACCAATAAACCATCTATCAACATTTATTCACATAACCCATTAACCCTACATGGTAAATATAAACATACCTTTATTCCCATTATCAATGGATACTGTATCTCAACAATTATCTAATTACATTATCTCATTTAATTGAAAAATACCATAATCCAAATTTCTTATCAATTTCATAATCACATTATTCCATTAATTAATTAATTAATTAATTAATCCAATTCAAGATATGGTTTCCAAACATGTAAATTTCTATTTGACAATTCCATAAACACAATTTTTATCAATACTATTCGATTTTTAATTGATACCACAATCCTAATGATCTTTGATATATGCTCACCAAAAAAATCCCCAAATTGAAGCCGAACGTTCAATTGAATAACAAATAATGAGATCTAGATCCAAATACTAAATCCAAGATCAAAAGAGTTAGATCAATGAAAACATAAATCCCAACCCACACCAATAGAAGAAACCTATTCCATATTTATTAGTAAAGTGAGATTAGAGAAATAGAAATATTATCATGGAGATATCACATATTGGGAGAGGTGAAGATCTATCAATTAGATCTTCATTTCATCAACAACAAAAGTTTGAATTATTTGGAATCTGTCTGTGAGAATCCCAAATTGAGACATCACCTTTTAGGTCGATCATGGGGAAATAAGGCAGAAATTCAATTGGGGTTTGGGAATTTTAAAATAAAAATTCATAGAAAATTATTCTGCATGAATGACTTCTGGGGCTAGGGTACATGATTTTGAAAATCATGGTACCAAACTCTGCACCACTCCTCCAGTTGTTTACGGTTACTTATAAGAGGGTATACAGTTTGGAAAACCATACACCAATTGTTAAATCTCTCACTGTCTAGGGTTTCATGTTTTTCTAATTAAGGGAACACGGTTTGGGAAAACTGTGCACCAACTATTCACCACCCAATACCTATCCAATCCAGTCTCCAATTTCACCCAAATGTTCCCCAAAGAAAAACCCAAACAAGATATACTCAAAAAAATTAAAAAGTGTACCTATAAAAGAGCACATGACTTCTCTAGAAATTTTCAGGATCTTACATGACCTGACAGTGTTTGTAAACATAACTTAGAAGTCATTAATAGCCAATATCTACCATGAATTTGTTCCAGGGATGTATAATCATGGTTATATAATAGATGATTATGTCACTAAAATGATTAAAATTTTGATAAACTATCTAGAAAAATACTAGACAAAGATCCATTAGAACTAAAGTTTGATACATCAAAAGTTTGTGATCCTTATCAATTCAAAAATCAAAATAATTCATGTTTTAAATCTATTCATTTAGTCTCATCTTTTCATACATTGCAGTTATTTTACATTGATTTATTTTTTCCCACAAAAATTGGAATAATCGGTATAAGATACTATGTATTTGTTTTAGTTGATGATTACACTACATATACATGGGTTTATCTTCTCAAAAATAAGATAGATGACGTTTTCTATTTTAAAACAATCATATCCTAAGTTAAAAATGAGAAAAATTTATCCTTGATAAATATTTATTGTGATCATGGTGGAGAATTCTTAGATATCAATTTTGAAACAATTTGTAGTAAAAAGGGTAAAATATATAACTTTCCAGCACCTAGAAGTCCACTATAAAATGTAATAGTTGAATGAAGAAATATAATTATCCAAGGGATTAAGAGAAACATATTGATTTAATACATAATTACCAAAAAAATTTGGGATGAAGTAGTCAGTAATTCCTATTACATTATAAATTGAGATTGAATCAAAACTTTTATTAATAAAACTCTTTATGAGTTGTGAACTGGAATAAAATATTATATTAATTATTTCAATGTTTTTGGATGAAAAAATTTCATTTTAGAAACTAAAGATAATTTACCTAAATTTTTACTCAAATATAATGAAGGAATATTTGAATTTTATTCTATAACTATTAAGAACTATAACGTTTTAAATAAAAACAGAAGCACTATTGAGGAAAAATTACATGTTAAATTTAACAAAATAGGTCCTTTTGTTTTCATAAAAACCTCAATTAATATATTCTAAATCTCATTTTAAACCAATGTCCAAAATATTATCTCATGATAGAAGAACTGAATAATATTTATTTTTTATATTCAACCATAATAATAATATCAACCTTTTGTTGAATAACAGTGTTTCGTAATCCAAAGACATTGGTTGATCCCCATGAATCATAATAATGATAATATCATTAGAGATTTTGATAAACCGATTAGAACTATAATATCATTAAGAAATGAAGTAGAAAATTGTTCATTTTTCTAATAAATTGAACCTAAAATATCAGATAATTATTTTTGTGACTAACATTGGATAAAATATATGATCGAAAAACTCAATGAATTTGAAAGGAAACAAGTTTGTAAGTTGGTTAAATAAAATAATGATACTTATATAATTTTTATTAAAAGTGTTTTCCAAAATAAGTATTAATAAAATGTAATTATAATAATAAATTAAAAAAAGCCTCCTTGAAAAGTGTTATAATTAATATAAGGGAATAAAATATGAAGTAACATATGATGTGATAGAAGAGAGGAATCTATTCATATTATTCTAGAATTGGTATCATTTTTTAATTTCAAAAAATTTTAAACTCATGTGATGTGTGATTTTTATAAATAATATGAACCAGATGAAGTTTATGTAGAACAACCCACTTGTTTTATTTATAAAAAATCTATATAACATCAATATAAACAAACTAAGGGACTTCATGGAATTAAATAAGCCCCTAGATCCTAGTAGGATGGATTAATTAGATTTTTATTACTATAATGTAATTTTGTTAAGGGAGATATAGATCCAAATATTTTGTATTAATTATATTTCTAAAAACATCATCATTATTAATTTTTTTTTAATGAAATTAGTTTTTTTCAACATAAAACCATTTAATAGATTACACTACGAATATTATGAAATAAGAGTTTGAAATGATTATAATGGGAGAACATATATATATATTAGGATCTAAAACATAACAAAAAGAATAAAGAACTTTTTTATCTAAACATAATTATATAAAATATATTTTTAAGAAGTATATATATGAAATTATTAAATTTATTAGTACTCCTATTAAAACCTCATATACAATAAATATTTAGGAATCAATGAAACTAGTTGATTATGAAATTATATAAATAATTGGTAGTTTAGTATACATAACATCTAATTGTCCTTATTTAATATTTTATATTTTATTTTGTGTAGGATATCAAGAAAATACACAAGGGTCCCATTTTAAGGATGTACAATGATTTTTTATCTTAACGTAACTATGGATTTACGTTTATTTTAGAATTCCAGATATTTTTTTACTATTGATTATATGATAACATTATTGTACGTAAAATAGATTTTAAAGGTATAGTGATCGAAACATAATATACATAATATTACATAATTTTTTTATGAATATTAAGAACATTACAAAAGCTAATTTATGAGGACCATAATATATTAGTGTCACTGTAAACATGGAAATCACTCTACAAACATTGTGAAAGGTCTTAGATGTTTCCTACAAAGATCTTCTCATTTAGTACGCCAACATAAAACATTGTTTCATAACCTAGGGAGTAGAAACAAAATAATTGGTGAGCATAGATTCCCATTATTTGAAATCTAGTGAGGTAAAAAAGAAATAATCGTAAACATACGGGTATAAGAACATCATAATAACATTATATGATCATACCCTTCATATCAAATATCATAATTTTTATTCATGACATAAATATTGTAAGTTTGTAAGACATGAATCGTAAAGAAGTAAAATAGCATAATCCATGTGAGCATAATATTGGTATAAGACATGGAATTTTGGCTAACACATATGCTTATAAAATCTTTTCATATTAGCAAACTCTCACCACCAAGACCATCATAGAAGACAAATTATATTACTAATATGGGTTTACTCGCCATTCCCTCACTATATTACAAAACTGAGTTCACTTTCCTATCCATCCATGTATTACTGAACCGAGTTCCCAACTCATTCTATCCTTGTATTACTGAACCATTTTTACTCCTAATTCCATAACAATATAATTATACCATGTAAAATCCTCATTTTTTCCTTGTATTATTGAACCAAGTTCACTCCATGTTCCAACCCCACATTACATAACTGAGTTCACTCCTTATTATTTTCCTATATTATTAAAATGATTTCACCCCAAATTCAAGGCATGTATTAGAAAATTGATTTCACTACTCATTTAAGAAATATATTACTAAATCGAATTAACTTCCCATCCCATCCTTGTATTAATGAACCAAGTTCACTCCTCATTCCAGTCTTGTATTACTAAACTGAGTTCACTACTCATTCCAACCATGTATTACTAAACCATGTTCACTTCTCATTCCAACCCTTTATTTTCAAATTAGGTACACTCATCATTCCATCCATTTCTTTCTCAGGGTATATATAAATCTTTAACTAATAAATTAGAGGGAGATATAGGTATCATCCATCACATAATGAAATCATACATATTTGTTCCAAAATATCATAAACATTCATCATATCAAAACCCCTAAAATAAAATAATCATCATGAAAATATCATCGTATATTTACCAATATAAAAGGGATATTATTCATAATAATTTATTCATATCATAATCCAAGTGAAGAGGTGGGTTTCAAAAGCATATAACCTGTGGAATAGAAACAGTTTTAATAAACATCATGTAATCAGAACATAAATCATTCAGAGAAGGAATAAGAATGGTGACATTGGATAATATCACCATTAAGGTATTAGAAACACCAACAAATGTCATCTTAGATGGAAAATAATTTTGAAATATCTTTTAAATTTTTTCTTTAAGAAAATATCCTCTCATATGTTGAAAAAACACTTTTTAAATCATAAAACATTTTGAAATAATTTTTTATTGAAAATAGATTTAAAAACATATAATTTATGATTTGAAATCAATAAAATACATTTCTTTGAAAAAATCCTTTGAAAACTTATAATTTATGCTTTAAAATCATTTAACACCTTTCTTGAGGAAAATATCTTTTCAGCTTATAAAAATTATTTCTAAAACATAAAACATTCTGAAAACCATTTTCTTTGAAAATAACCTTCAAAACTTATAAATGAATATTTTTAATCCATTTTAAACACTTTTTAAAACATAAAATATTTTTTAAAACCATTTTATTTGAAAATCACATTACAAATAAATAATCTCAAAAATATTAGGAAGAACATTTTCTTTAAAAATAATCTGAAAATCATTAAAATAAATATCCAGAGAAAAGATGGTAATTTATATGGATAAATATTTACTTTCAAAACATTCTTTTTTTATCGACAAAATCATAGAAAATTTATTATATTAAAAAGCAATAAAAATATTTCGTTTATTTTTTTAGATAAAACACGTGTAGAATTTTATTTTAAAAGTCATATGATAATATTAGAAAAATTTTGAAAACATTTTTAGACAACATGGATTTCAAATAAAATATAGTTTTGGTTGAAGAGAGAAATAAATTTAAAATTTATTAAAAAATAATTATTTATTATAGGTAAGAAAGTGTGATGGAATATTATAATTACTTTAAGAAATCATTGATAACTAGACAAAAATGAAATCCATGATAATTATTAAGGGATGGGATATCATATTATATCAATATAAGAATAATCATAAACAATCCCGATAAATGATGACACTGTAGCAATAAACTCTTACCGATTTTTTATCATTGAATCATTATTCTGATGAAAGAATAAAGTCAATTGAAGCTCACAATATCATAGAAATGAGGATATTTATGATATAAGAAGTAAAATAATAAGTATATACAACTCTTAAAAGAATATAGGTTTATAACTTACAAAAGAAAATTTTATTGACAATAAATTAAATAATTTCCTCACAATTTTCTAAATATGTTTATTTATAGAGTATTTGGGAGTGGATCATTCATTGGAAAATTTGATAAAAATTCCAATTTTTCTGTTTTTTAGTTCACTGTAATATTTTAGATAAATATATTTTTATATGTATTACATAAAAATTAACATTTTTAACTATGTTCCTAAATTAATGGGCTATAATATTAATTCAGGACATATGAGCTAAATTGTGCATTTGATTGGACTTAATGGGCCATGAATTTATATTTGGGTTGGACTCACCAGATTGGAAATCAGTTCAATATTTGGTACATAAAATCTTCTTCTATTCTTTGAAAAGGTCCTAATTTATTGATTATATCTAGGACCCAATTAAGCACTAATCACCCTTTTGGAAGGATAGCTAATTCGCACATTTTGGTGGAAAAATAGGCAATGCAATGTGAATTAATTTATTTGGCTGATGTTCTCCATTCACACTTGAAGCCACATAAAACCTATCCTCCACTCCCCTCTATAAATTTGTGTTTTTATCATTTAGAGGTATTGAGACCTTAATTAAAAAGTTGAGGTCAGATTATAAGTTGTTCTAATCCGATTCTCAAAGCATTTCAATAAGGGTATCTCTTAGAGCAAGGATCCCTTCATCAAATCCTTCTTTTTCTTCATGTGGTAATATTTTTGATTGCATAATAAAAATCATAGTTTATCTTTTATTTACTCTATTATTTTAAATTTTATTCATATTTTAATCTTCATATTTGGTCTAGAATTCAGTAGTAGAAACAAGACTAGGTTATACCCTTTCTAAACCCTTGTGTATGAAAAATGTTTCTATGATGACTACACTGCTCATGGAAGACTAATTCTTCTTAGTAATCGATCTAAATCTATCCATATTAATATAATTATTTTTAATCAATGAGATACTATAATTTACATATTATTATGTATGAATTATGTTTGTAAATTAAAATAAACTAATAAATCAATTGAACAATTAACACAAAACTCACGAGGTTGACTCCTGTGTGAATTTTGAGAGTGAAATCTTAATCAGTGAAAAAAAATCACACCGGATAAATTTTTAGATTTAAAATATAACCCCTAAACACAATTTATCCTCATTTTATAGAATCTATATGTTACCTAATTTACCACTGATCATAATATTGACTTATAATTTCAATCAAAATAGGGTGCTATGATTTCATGTTTCAAAGCTAGCGTGGGGGTTAATTCACTTCGTCTTTGAGGTAATGTTAACTCCTGCAAGGTTCGTTGGTAAAAAAAATTTGGGGATCATTATTAAGTGAATATTAATTTAAATTATAATGATTAATAATTAAGTGAATAGGTAGAGTTATATCGATTATTCCTTTTAAAATATTTTCTAAAAACACATTCTCTTTGTGTTTTCTTAATCTCATTTCAAATAAAAAAAGAACCAAAAAAATGAAAACATCATCCAGAAAACTTCATCTAGATTTATAAATGGTAAAAAACCCACCATAAATTTTATGTATTATATTTATTCTCTTTTATTTTATTTTTTAAAATACCATTAATATGTTGTTTAGTTTATATCTTCAATTGAGAGATGTCCTTGGTTAGCCACTCTGTTGTACCTAAGTACCCAAAAATAATATATCCTTTAAAATTTCCCCTGACAACATTTATCAAATCATCACTATTTCTCGGGAGGAAAGTAATATATTCTAAAAATTAGAGGTATTGATTTTATTTTTCATTTAATTATATTCTTCTCCTCTTTCATTCTTCTTTCCCCTTTCTCGTGTTTTTTACTCTTACTCACTTCTTTTATATTTTTCAGACCAACTCAATATTCTTTTATTTTTATTATGGTCCAATTTTATTCATTTAATTTTAATTTTAATTTTATTTATGAGACAATATATTCCCAAATATCTATTAGATCTTGAACCTAAGATTGAGATTAGCCTTAGGGATCGACCAGACAAACTAAGCCTATGGGAAGTTTCAAAATTCTACCAGTTGGGGAATTACTCCATTCAGGTAATATTGAAATAAGAAATAATTATGAAAAAAGAACCAAGGGATAGAAATAATAAAAATGAGAATAATAGATCCATTCAAGAATTGTATGAAAACAACATTAATTATCAACGAAATTTTATTGCACACCCAAATATAGAATCATATACAGAACTAAAATCTGGGTTAATTCACCTGCTTCCAAAATTTCATGGCCTCTTTGCTGAGGATCCCAAAAAATATGTAAAAAAATTTAATGAGGTTTTCTCATCCTTAAAACCAATAAATTTATCTAAATATCAAATTAAATTAATATAATTCCCTTTATAACTTGATGGCGCTTCAAATTAAATGATATATTACTCGTAACCCAAAGATGTAATATGTTTTAATGATTTGAAACTTCTTTACATTCAGAGATTTTTTCCTTCTTCATGTACCACATCGATTCGCAAAAAGATCTAAAAAATAAATAAAGTCCTGAGGAATTCAATTTAAAGTACACGGAGCGATTCAAGAAATTTTGTGCAAGATTCCCACATCACCAAATCAATGAGAAACTTCTCATCCAATACTTCTATGAAAGTCTCACACCTAGGGAGATAATCATGGTCGATACCGTAGATGGAGGGGAATTGGTCGACAAAACACAAATATATGCACGTGCATTGATCGACAAGATGGCACAAAACTCCCAACAATTTAGCGATCAAGGTACCCCACATTTTATAGGAGTACATCTGTTAAGTCCTTCATCTCATGAAAATCATTTGATTGATAATATGTTGTAAGAATTGACCATTATGGTGATGCAGATTTCATTAGCTCAAAAGACATCCCAACTCACTCCTATGAGGCTATGTGGAGTTTTCACTATAACAAACCACCAAACTAACTATTTCCCCTAATTACTATAGTTACAAGATTGTGCAACATTATTCCTTGGGAGACCATATTAACAGAAACAACAACCACATTCCAAAAATAATTGTTATTCCTTTTCACCAACATACAACCAGGGTGGAAGGATCAATCAGACATGAGTTATGGCTCTAGACAACAAAAAAGTTCCTCTTTTCAATAACATTTCCTGCAGCCTCTACTATATGGATAGGGTTTCCAAAAAACAGAAAAGTGTTTTGAAGCCCAATAATCAACAAGTAAATAAAAAAATACTTCTCAACCAATGGTGAATTATAATACTAATAATATATTGAAAAAAAAATTCATAACAAATAGAATGAGTTGAAGAGTCAAGGTTCATAGACGAGGGAGGTGAAGACTCAAATGAGCCAGATTGCCACTGCACTCCATGAACTGGTATGCAAGAACTCCTAAAATATTTCTCCCCAACCTAATCTAAATCCCAAGGGTAATTTTTGTTCCATCACATTGAGAAATGGGAAGAAAAAAATAGATACATCTACACCTGTCGTTCCATCAGGATTTAGCTTTACTCTGGAGAGGCCCCATTCAAGAACCACTGATGGGTATCCCAAGGATAATGGAAAAGGTACAAAAAATATTGACGATGTTCCCCTTAAACCCATTACATTTACAAATAGAATTGTAAAAACCATGAATATGGCCCATGAGGTGATGCAAAAAAGATGTTTTGGATACATTCATGCATGTTGATATCAACATCTCTCTACTTGAAGCAAAAAAAAATTCCAAGGTATGCCAAATTTTTAAAATAACATTGTATTAATAAAATAGGGATCATGGTAAATGAGAGGATAAATCTTGAAAGTAATTTTTCAGAACACATTACACCAAATCAAGAAATTCCAACAATGTGAAAGGATCTAGGGACTATCACCATCCCATGAACCATAGGAGAGATACACTTTTTTTATGCTTTATGAGATTTAGGAGCTTCCATAAATGTTATGCCTCACTCTTTTTTTCTCTTCTTAACAAGTTGGTGAGTTAAATCCAATGTGATTAGTGGTGAATTTGGTTAATAGAGCTACATCATATCTTGCAGGAGTCTTGAGGATGTACTTGTTAGTCTAAGATACATGACCTTCTCAACTGATTTTTATATTCTCAGCATGGAGGATGATCAGGTATGTTCTTATTATCCCATTATTATAGGTATTTAATTACTCAAATCATTAATAAATATCATAAAATATCCATGAGGGTAAACATTCCAAGGATTTTGTAGATGATGCTGTGAAATTTAATGTTATAGACTCCTTGAAGTACCCCTCGTAGGGCCATTCTGCTTTTGTTATCTACCATTTGGAACTACCAAATAAAAACCCCATAGAATTTAATTTCCCTATGCTTAGGGAAATTATTATTATTGGTTCTAGTTTAATGTATAAGATTACTTCCACACCTTTTTCTATTGAAAATATTCACTTAGATTTTTTTTTGAAATGGATTTGTATTCTGATTTTGATCGAATGTACTCTGATTATGACATGCTTCTTGAGTATACTGATGGATTTGATTCTTTATTCTCTTGTTTTGATAATGTATATTTTTATACTGATGTTCATTGTACACATATATCAGTTTCTTCAATTTCTTATCCCATACATCACCCCACTTCACTGGAACTCATGTCGTTGTCGTTGAATCTAAAATACTCATACTTATTGATTAGTGAGAAATTACTTGTTATCACTGCTAACAATCTCTCTTTTGAACCTGAAGAAACACTTATATTAATTTAGGGAGAACATAAGGTTATTCGGGTGGAGATTCGGTGACATATCAGGTATTAGCCCTGTATTTTCATGTATATGATTCTTTTGGAGGGCAGAGACAAACCAGTGAGGCAGAGAGAAAGGATACTCAATCCAACTCTTCTAGATGTTGTAAAAAAAGTTTAAAATTTCCCGAGGATGTTATAATTTATCCAATTTCATATTCACAGTGGGTACGTCCTATACATATTTTTCTTAAGAATACTGGTCTTACTATTGTTAAAAAAGATAAAGAAGGGTTATTTCTAATGAGGGTGCAAAACAATTTTCTTGTGTGTATTGATTATAGGAAACTAAATCAGTCCACTCGCATGGACCATTTCCCCCTCCTATTTATTGATTAAATTTTTGAGATACTAGCGTGAAAAACACACTATTGTTTCTTGGATGGATTTTCTGGATATTTTTAGGTTTGTATTTCCCTGGAGGATTAAGAGAAGATAAAATTCAATTGTCCATTAGGAACATTTTCCTACTATAGGATTCCATTTTTACTTTGCAATTCCCATGGTACTTTCCAGATATACCTAGTGATTATATTATCTAATTTTATTGAGACTTTCTTGGAGGTATTTATGGATGATTTTACGGTGTATGGGTATTTATTTGAAGATTTTATCTCTAGTTTGGGAATGTTTTTGATTCGTTTTGCTGAAAAGAATCTTGTATTAAACATTAGAATATGTCATTTCATGGTTGGGCACGGCATTATCAGAGGGAATATAGTGTCAAAACATGAGATAGCGGTTGAAAAATATAAGGTATATATTATTTCATCCTTACCTTATCCTTCATTTGTGTGTGATTTTCGATCATTCATAGGGAATGGAAGATTTTATCGGCGCCTCATCAAAGATTTTAGTAAGATTTCTCTTCCTATGTCATGACTACTTCCAAAGGATTATGATTTTGTGTTTCATTATTCTTATAGGATATCCTTTGTTATTATAAAGAGGTTCCTGACCACTTTAGAAATCATTCAGAACCCACAATGATAGTTTCCATTAGAGCTTATGTGTGAGCCTCCAACTTCACGGTCGGAGCTATCTTATCTCAGAGGGTGGAGGGATGCTCACATGTGATTGCATATGCATCGAGGACATTAGATTTAGCCCAACAAACCTACATAACCACGGAAAATAGTTTCTTTCTTTCATATTTTCTTGATATATATTCATTCTATATTTATTGGGCTCTAAAATTGTTTTTTATGACAATGTAGATCCTATGTGCCTCTTGAAGAATTTAGTTGCAAAGCCCAGACTAATTTGATGGATGCACCTTCTTCAAAAATTCGATATTAAGATAAAATAAAAGATGGGGTTAGAGAACCAAATGGAAGACCACATAAATAGGCATACTCACAAATTAGAGGCCCACATATTGGATTAGGTACTACTTTGGCACACTTTCCCCGATGAGAATCTTTATTCCATCTCATGTATGCATCCTTAGTATGCTAATATAGTTAACTACCTTATTACCACTGAAATATTAAAAATTTAAAGAAATATCATGTCCAAAAGTTAAAGAGTGAGTCAATATTTTATGTTTGGGATGATCCATACCTTTGGAACATGTGTAGTGATCATGTTATTAGGATGTGTGTTCCAGATAATGAGTTTGATTCTGTTATTCATTTCTTCCATACACTTTCATGTATATTAATCTTTGGACCCCAACTAATAGATAAAAATGACTTAGACTCTGTATTATATTTCCCTAGATAATTCAATGATTCCCAAGTATTTTTTAAATCATGATCTCATTAATAACATAGTGGGAACATTTCTAGGATACACGAGATACACCAAAAAACATACTATTCTTTGAGATTTCTTATCTATGCGGAATCGATTTTATGTGTCCATTTCCCAGTTAAATTTTTTCTTGTATATTTTGGTTTCTATTTATTATGTGAGTAAATGGATAGGGGCTATGTCCACTAGGACTAATGACTCTCATGTTGTAGTCGACTTTGTCAAGAAATAGTTTTTTTGTAGGTTTGGAGTGCCAAAGTATGTCATCAGTGATCAGGGGACACACTTTTGTAATTAGAATTTTGCTTCCTTCATTCAGAATTATGGGGTGACACACAAAACATCCACACCATACCACCCCCAAAGAACGGCCAAGATGAGGTCTCAAATTATGATTTGAAGGAATTTTTGTAGAAAAACGTGCAGCAAAATTGGAAGGATTAGAGTAAGTGATTGGATGATGCATTGTGGGATTATAAGACTGCATACAAGAGCGGCATCAGATTGCCCCCATTTTTAATTGTTTCTGGGAAATCATGTCATGTCCCTATGGAAGCCGTGCATTAGGTATTTTGGGAAATGAATAAATGAAAAATGGATTTGGAACAAGATGAAATTCAATAGAAGATGCAAATTCTTGAGCATGAGGTGATTCAATTTTATTCATATGAGAACTCAAGGACCGATAGGGAAAGATCAAAAGAATCTCATGACAAAATGATACAACTAAGGGATTTTCATGTTAGAGAGAAAATCCTTCTCTACAGTTCACAACTAAAGTTAATGCTTGGTATGTTTCATTCTATATGGATAGGTCTTTATATTTTATCTAATGGTTTTCCAAATGGTTTATTGGAGATCACACAAGAGGACACTAGAAGGTGCTTTACAATCAACGGGCAATGCTGGAAACAATACATTGTGGGAAGTTCTACTGATGTAGTGGATTTCATCACACTTAATAACCCCATTATCACTGTAGAATATGAATCTTTTCATAACGCTTACAATTTTAAATTACTTTTCCGATTTAAAATTATATAATTCATGTACATATGACATATCATAGGTTCACATTGAGAACAATGTAATATTTTTAGTGTGGGGGAGGGGAAAAATTTTTGGGGTAGATATTTAGGATTTTAATTTGGGTATTTTGTGTGTATTTTCTATTATTTTTTTGGTTAAAATTTTCAAAAACCATAAAAAACCAAAAAAACATATATATCAGATAACATTATCATGTGGAACATATGGAAAATGAATTTTTTTTCCAAATTCAACTGTAAAATTATAATCATTAGAAGTATTTCATAATTAAGGGTTGTTTTTTATAAAAATTGAAATTTTCGATGGTATGATTAGTTGTTTTATTATAAAACCTTTTAGATTTTGACATCATTAATTGTGATATTGGTTCAAGGTAAATTGTTTCATTTATTTCTCTACACAAATTTTCACTCAATCTTAACTTGTGAAATTTTTCCTACTCAATTAAAGGTATATTCACATTAGGTAAAAAATCATTGGTTAATCCATACATTTATTTCTCTTACAATTTGATTCATTGCTATACTGAATTGACCTATGCATGTGTACCTATTATCTGATTATTGTACACCCTAGAAAATAAAAAACAATCATAAATAAATAATGTGAGTTGTGTCTTGGGTAGGTCAAAAAACATTATTCCTCGTCCTTCGATCTTGTTATAACTATAAAAATTAGTGTCTTGAGGAGATCAAACACTGGTTGAGATTTGATTGTGAGATTTCTTCTAAGAGAAAATAAAAAAATTAAAAAAAAAATAAATGATGAGAGTGATGAAATGTACAACATATGGGGATATCTATGTAACGAGATTGAGGATTGACTTTCAGGAATACATATGTGAGTGGGGCTTGAAATTCAATTTCAAAGGAATGTATAATATGTTTGGTGAATTAAACTAGGTAAGAAGAATTTTTTTACACGAACTGATTACACTGAATAAAATATGAAGATATGAGCTTAAAATGACCGGCACAGACATGCATGGGGATTTAGTAGCACTGTAGACCCATGACTTGTTTCGCAGTGTTTGGTGTTATGAATCCCAATATATTTTGTTTTGACACAATTTATGAGATAATGACCTTAAAATTTTGTGATATTGACTCTTTATGGAATTATTGCTTTTCCTATATTCTCCATTATGGATTGAAAAATATGAACATGCATATCTTGTCACATTGTTTTTTGAAATACATGATATGAGGTTTTTCCCATGAGTGAAGAAGGGTAAGTGTTGAAGAGTTAATAAAAAATATTTTTATTGAAAATTTTATTGATAATAACTGAAATATTTTCCTCACATTATTCTAAATACGTTTATTTATATAATATCTGGGATTAGATAATTTATTTAAAAATTTGATGAAAATTCTTGTTTTTTCATTTTATAGTTCCTTATAGTATTTCAGATATATATAATTACATATATATTGTTTAAAGAATAAATTTTTTCTAATGTTTTAATGACTTAATATGATACAACTTTCATTAAAGACATATTTGCTAAATCAAGCATTTTATTGGACATAATGGGCTATGTAATCAAAGTCGGGATAGACTCTCCAGATTGGACATCGGTTTTGTATTAGGGCCATAACATCTTCATAATTTATTTTATTAGACCCAAATTGGTAGTGGAGATCTAGGATTCAACTCTGAAAATATAATCTAATAGGAAGGACAACTAATTCATTCATTTTGGTGGTCAAATAGGCAGTGCAATGTGGATTAATTTATTTTGCCGAATTTCCCCATTCACACTTGAAACATATTCAAACCATGTCTCCCCATCACTCTATAAATTTTTATTTTTATCATTTGGAGGAGTTGGGACGTGAATTAGTAAGTTATTTTCAGATTATAAGTGTTTTAACTCCAATTCTCCAATCATTTCAAGAATGGTATCTCTTGAAGCAAGGA
Organism: Viscum album; assembly: GCA_963277665.1. NCBI lineage: Eukaryota > Viridiplantae > Streptophyta > Magnoliopsida > Santalales > Viscaceae > Viscum > Viscum album. Next base: position 923,490,807 of record OY728159.1, read on the forward strand.
TCCCTTCATCAAATACTTATTCTTCTTCTTAATATTGTAATATTTGTGTATGCATAATAAAACTCCAAGAATATATTACATTTATTCTATTATTTTCATTTTTATTCATCTATTAATATTACTATTTTGGCGGGAATTAAATATTGTAAACAATATTGGGTTATGCCCTTTCTAAAGACATGTGAATACAAAATGTTTCAATGATGACTACACCATCCCTGGAAGAGTAATTATTCTTAGTAATAAATATAAATCTAAAAATATTTAATTATTTATTTTGAATCAATGTGATACTGTAAATAACATATTATGATTTATTATTTGTGTTTTTTAATTGAAAGAAACTAAGTAAGAAATTGAACTATTAACACAACAATCATGAGGTCGAGTGATGTGTGAATTGTGAGAGCACAATCTTAATCGGTGAAATAAAAGCAAATAAAATAAATTTGTAGAGTTCAAATATAATCCCTATACACAATTAATCCTCATTTTTTAGAAGTGATATATTCCCTAATTTACCACTAAACATAATCTAGACATAGAACTTCAATCAAATTAGGCTGCAACGATTGCAAGTTATGAATCTAGCTTGGGATTTAATTCACTTCATCTTTGTTGTAGTTTTAAATCCTATAAGGTTCGAGGATTAAAAAATCAGGGGATCATAATTAGATGGAAATTAATTTAAATGATAATTATTAATAAGTAGGTGAATAAGAAGAGTTATATAGATTACAACTTTTAAAATATTTTCTTAAAAACATATTCTTAATGTATTTTCTTAATCCCATTTCAAAAACAAAAAGAACAAAAAATGTAATCTTCTTCCAAAATTCTAAATCTATCTTTATAAATGGTAAAAAAATCCCCCATCCCATTTATGTACTGTGTTTCTTCTATTATATTTAATTTATTAGAATACCATTAATAAATTTTTTAATTTACTTCGTATTTTGAGAGATGACTTTGGTCATCCACTTTGCGATACCTAAGTACCCAAAAATCATACATCATTTTAAAGTTCCCACGACATCATCTTTTAATATCATAGCATGTGTCTCAAAGGAGGAAAATTGAGAGAATAATCCTTTACCAATTTGGTAACATTTGAACTATAAACCCCTTGAAAGATAGATACTCAAATGAATATGTAAATAAAAATATATTTTATAATAATAATCATAAAATTGATTCATTGTATATATATACAATACATATAATATTGATATGGTTCATATATCATGTGTCTCATAAAATTAAAAAGTTAGACTCAAATCCCTTACTACTTGAGTAAATTTATAATCATGAGATACATTAAAGAATAATATAAATATAAAATTTTAATTGCATGAAATAAATTAAATTCATTATAAAACATGTTATATAGAATTATATACATGACATAACAAAAATGGGTGGTGAATATTGTGTAAGTCTCATAGAAAAAAATGAGGTAATAAATCCTCTTAACATAAGTCTTGATTCCATTATTACTTATTCAAAACTTCGGTATAATAAATATAGGTTTATTATACATATATTATAGGACCATATTAATATATATAAAAAATATATAATTTAATTGTGTTCTTATATTACCTGTTTGATAAAAATTCTATGTTAATGTTATGTTTCAGGTAATAACTGCTTTGTTTTTCATATATGTTTTGAATTACTATTCTTCGTACTCTTACATAGATCATGATTTACTTTTTTATTGAATTTAAAACATGATATTAATATCATATATATATATATAAATATATTTATTCTATATTTATTTATAATAATGTAAAAAAATTATAAATTGGAAATGAAATACGGTTTTTATGGGGATGGTAGGCCATATATACGCATGAACGTTGCTTCCATTATCTTATCATATTGAAAGAAAGAAAAATAATATATATATATATATATATATCATTATATAAGAATTACTATGTCATTAATATAACATATTTATAATAAACCCATCATTAATAAATTCCATTTAGATCATGGATGAATCACATCACTTTTTGGAGGCTATAGTCCACACGTCCACAAATAATGTTTTCGGGATCCCCAGAAATGTAAAGCATGAAAATATGTGTTATATAATAATTAAATAAGCATTAATAAATCATAAATATCATATATATCATATAAAAACATTATTTACACCATTATTAACATTCTTTAGAGGTGGTAATGGATGAACAAATAACATTTTTTCGTGAGGCGGTAGTCCACCGTAGTCACAATCAATTATTACATATCACATTTGATGGAATTTTGGTAACTTTTAGGTCATAAAATTAAAATAAAAACATATAAGTATATTTTAGATACTTATTATATTGTATAATCATGATATAATAGAAATTTAAGAGGTGAATATGGAAATAAATCATAATTTCTCATTGAAGAATGTTTCCTCTTATTCGGGTAACTCAATTTGGTTTGCACCAAATTTCCTCATTGGTTTCTATTACAACAAAATTTAGTTATATAATATGTGAGGAGTTTTTATTTTATTTTTTTAGTTATGTTTTGGATGATCCAAATGGCTTGAGAGGTGTGAATAAGTTAGGGTGGCGAGTGCCCTTTTATAATGGAGGAGGAGTGGAATTCTTTTAAATACCAAAAGATTTACAATATTGAGACATCTCCATGGCGTCATGTGCCTAAAATAATAAGGATACATAGGATTACTTCCAATGGACTGAGATGAATACCTAGTGCCTATGTAACCTTGTATATTTCCTTTACACATGAATTTAAATAGTATGTCTTGAACTGAAATGAACTACATGGGTTTTTATTTCTATTATAAACATGAAATATAAGATGCCACATAAAGTTTCAATATTATCTTCAAAACACCAATCAAATTTGTGAATGGAAGTAAACTCAATAGTTCTTGGTTATATTGATTAAAAATATAAACAACTGTCCATTTCTTAGAAATAGTTTGAAACAAATGATGATACTTGGATATATACATATGGAATCATTTATAGTACCCCCTTTAAATATAGAAGGATTCCACATAAGATCATTTTTTTGGTAAACATCACTATATTTTTATGTGGAATAGATTCATGAACATATCATTAGATTATAAGAGATTCCCAAAATATGATAGACCCCCCCCAAAGGGGTTGATGATACTGAACTCCCATCACCTTGAACACAGTGAGTTTCTAAGAACTATTGGGTCTGAAACCCCAAAGGACCACTTACCATTGGAAGCCCAGTCTGTACATAGTTATGGATACAATATCCATTATGAGTTTCCATAAATGATTAAAATGGTAGACCTGAGGAGAATGATTTTGAAACCATACATGAACCTCCCACAATCAATAATAATATATGAAACAATGAAGATGAACCCAATATGAATACATGTAATGAAACCATAACTAAATCATTATAAGTATTGGGCATGCATGCCTCTTGGACCCCAGGGATAACATTATCTATCAAATTTTTAGGGAATCATGCATAAATTAGACATTCAATACTAGATCGAAAAATTCACAGGCACTTGATTTAATATTTATTTATTATTATTTTTTATTGACATAAAAAAATTAAAAATTAAAATCATTTAATGTCATTTTCATGACTATTCACTAATAATGAATTTAGGGGAGTTCAGATAAAACATTAATTTTAATATATTCAATTTATACTTAAATAGTACTTTATAATTATAAAATAAATTATTTTAATAATATAATTCATCAATAAAATATTACTTTTATTGTTTTTAAAATAATTTACATGTTTTTTTACTACATTCACAAGAACTGCATTTACATTGCGTAGGCGTTTAGGGTAATTACATCATCACCAAAAAAAATCATAAATATTGTTTAATAATATATAATTTTATAATATATATTCATTAATATTTCATTTTTATGTATATCCTTATAGTGACAATATAATATGTGATACATAGTAACATTTTTTAATTATTATAAAATTTAAATAACACAATGTTTATAATCAAATTCATGTGACACAAAATTGTTATATTTTAAAATAGATAAGCGTTATGGTTTAATTAAACTCATATAATTAAACAAATAGATATTTTGGGTTTCTTTTGAGACCATATACCATAGTTTCAACCTTTATTAACACAATTTACCTATTATCGCGGAGACAATCCTTTTATATGGTTTCTATTCATTATGAATAGAAATGAAATGGAACCTATTACATAATTTGAATATTATGATTCAAAATATGTAATTAATTTTATTATATTTAATTACTAAAATTAGTAAATATTACCTTTATGTTCACAAAACGTATCAAAAATCCATTTATATTAATATTTTTATTTAAATCATAAAACCTAATTTTATACAAAAATCATGTGAAATGTTGATTCCCATGGTATCAATTAGGTTATGTTTAACAAAATTACTTTTTTGGAATTTCAATGAAATCAAAAACCATAACGAATATTGAAATTTTATTTATTAAAGAAATCAAAATGATAGTTTTTAAAAAAAGAAGTGTTTTTTCACTATTGACAAAAAAAACCATTTAGAAAAATACAAAAAATTATTCTTAAGATTATTTAGAAATTATAAGGTAAAAAACTATTTCCATTTTATCATATAAAATTTATAAAATTTAAATATATTATTCATAATATTTACACACCAAATGTAATAAAACTCATTTTTTAAGTATGAAATGAATTTATACTCATTCCTTAAATTGTAACCACTATTTGGATTAATGTTTATTTGATTTATTAAATATATGAAATATAAATTTCATTAATTTAGTTCATATATAGTGATTATCTTAACTTATATTGATAAAAATACATTGTTCCCATAAATTATCATTTTAAAAATATCTATTTTAATTATATATAATATTATTATCAATTGGGTTCCGATTTACCAGGAATTATCTAGTGCATCTGTTTTAAATGAAAATTAGCTATATATAATTCATAATTTGGTTACTTTTACCCATACCCACCAATCCAATGGATAGGTTATAACTATCATATAAATATTTCTATTATATTCCTCCACTCTCTTAAGATAGATTTCGCGTATGGTAGATGCTATATAACATTGTATTATTTACATTAGAATTACATATTAAAATATTGGGATGTTACCTTCACCCTATATTATAAAAATTATTTATTCTCTATTTGAATTTGTTCCCCCATGATGAATGTATCTTAACAAGGGTGTAATCTTTGATGTCAATTCTATTATGATAATGAATTACTATGTTACTACAAGGAAACATATTATCTCTTAAAATTTTCTAAAACCATGTATTTAGCATTATAAATCTCATAAATATTCAATAGGTTTCAAAAAGAATACCTTGATAGTTGAGAACTATTTTCCATATAAGACTCAATATATTTCACTTCTTCTTGATTGAGTTGAGGAATTATTTTACTATAAACATAGATAACATGTCTAGATATACATAATATATCTCTATCGATGTCATAAGTGAATCTGCATTCGTTGGTTGTGTTTTTAGTTTTTTCCACTTATGCTGCATATCAAATGATACATAACCATGTTGAATTTTTCATTCTTGAAGCACAAAAATTTACTTTTAATAAAAAATAATATAAATAAAATAATAAAAATATAATCCTAATATAATTAGAAATTAACCAAAATAATTTTTTTACACTAGTTAAGATAATTTTCATTATGAATAAACTTTAATATGAATAAATAATAAATTAATCTTTAAATCATTGAAAATAGCACCAAAATTTCAATATAAAGTTTTCCAAATATAACATAATTTATAACTCTTCATAATATACCAAAAAATTTGGAATCCAAATATTAAAACAATGTTTATCATATATTATCCCAATATAAACTTACTATTTATCTCTAAACAACACTATTCACTCATAAAGTCACATAACAAAAGTGTATATTCTGTGGCAATATATTCTCCAAAATATAGGAATCTTTTCCATAAATAATATAGATCAAAATAAAGCCATAATAAAATAATAAATGAGATTAAAATATATATCAATCATTATTCCTCAAATAAAACCCATAATAACCAATAGTAGTTCCATTAACATTAAAATTAAAATTTTCTCAAAAATATAATAAACTTATCCAAAAACATTAACTACTTACCTACAAAATCACTTTTCAATCCCATGGTTATCTATATAATAAAACATATATTAATTCAATGTAATAACCCTTATATCCTAATTAATAATAAATAATTCTAATGGTTATGAATCCCTTTCAAATTATGTCCAAAAAATATAAAATCATTCTTCTTCAAATACCATTTTCTCAGGTTAATCCCAAATCTTACATATGCCTAAAACATTTATTAAGACTCAATAAATGTCTCCAAGTTACTAACATCACATAGATCCTTAAAAGAGTATTAGTTCCTTTAAACTTATTAAAATCATTATATTTATCAATAAATCAACACTACATCATGAATCTCAAAACCCTATATGAAGACACATCAATCATTCATCATTCTTAAAAATAATTTAACCGAAATCATATTATTATTCCATAACACATAACTCCTATAATGAAAAATCTGAATCATTCCCTAAGATTCATCAATATCAACATAATCATGCTTCTTATTTTGAAGATAAGAAAAACCATTAGAATAAAACATACCTTTTATATGTTATTCAATTCCACATTATCGTTAGCCTATAAATTTTCTAATCCATTATTCAAATGATGTTTCTGTTTTCCATTATGATATTTACTCCTAGAAAATTGATATTCATAATTCCTATACACCCTATATTAAAAACATATTCCTATTTTTGGATACATTTCTCTATGTTCATATCCCAATAATATGAAAAGTAAGAAGTTTTGTCTTTTTTACCTTTATAATAATTATCACCTAAAGTTCCATGAAACACTATTTTTATTTTATTTGGTTGTTTAAGGGACTCACCTAGGTTTTGGTTGATAATAATAACTAAATATAGATAGTAATACATTAATAGAAGTGGTATAACTCAATTTCATATCCCACTCGGTATCTCATTCAAACAACCACCCCATTTTCCTTAATGTCCGCTATTAACATGGTTCCAAATACTTCTAACAATTTAATAAAACTAAAAACTATTAATATTTTTTTATCAAATCATAATCAACCATCTAATAAAAATGATAGAAAATAAGATATCCATAACCATTTAATATTCTTTTGAACTATTTCAGTTCGATAAGAAACCATAATTATCCATTATATACTAGACATTATTTTTAGAGATAACTTATAGCTTATCATCTAAAAGAATAATATTAACCTCTAAATTGTTCTCATTAAAAATTATTAACCTCTAGAGCTATGAAAAACCTTTTGTATTATACCAATTAGAACACCCCATACCTTATTCAAGTCATAATTATGATTTTAATAACATTGGTTTTACATTATTACATTCACATTATTTTTTATGTTTAATAATTTAAACAATCAAGAAAACAATAATAATAAATATGGAAAATTGACATAAAGTGTCCAATATTTCCACAAAAATTGGATTTCTAAGTTTATAGTATTGTTTCATTTATTTCACACTTACTTTATTCAAGTATAATTTTATTTATTCGCATATATAATTCATAATAGTTCCTACCCATCCTTAGGCTATGTGAAGAAAATTTAAACATGGAATGAGAAAAACAAAGTTCCGTATGGTATATATAAATAAAGGAAAACCACTAATATTTAGAAAAAACATGAAAAGACCAATATGAAAGGTTTAATTTAACGATTATAAGATTTTTTATTACAAAAATCTCCTATATACTCTTGAAATAATCTTATTTTTTCAAATTTTTCAATAAAATGTTTCATAAGAAATCATAAGTGAAAAATCATAACTCATAGGGGTTTCTTGAAAAACTAAAAATATTATTTATTTGTGAACAAAATTTTCACCCTTAAAAATTATTAAACATTAATTTATTTAAATTTAATATTTTCATATCTTCAAAAATAAAATGGTTTCCACAAAACCCCACCCATAACTTGGTCATGAAATTAATTCATGTATAATATCTACTAAAAATTCACATTGATAATAACAACATAATTATAAATTAAGGACATGTATAGTGTCACACATTTATGATCTTACTTTCAAGGCCTCAACCAAGACATCATTAATATATATTCCAGACCTTGTTAAATAAAACATCAACAATTGGGAGGTATATAGAAAATACCCAAATATTATGACATGATCTTACAATATCGACCTATATATCATGTCAACATGTTTTGTCTCATGGGATATATAGATTAATTGAGGTGTTATCTATAACTATTATCCACCAACCAGTTAAAAATTTCTATTGAATTCATAATATATATAATAAAAATCATAATACATAATTTTTATTCCCTTATAAAGAACATTCATATTGTAAAACTATCATTCAAAACATAAATATTTTCCACATTCAGTAAAATAGAAAAATATGATAATAATATATCTAGATAAATAAGATGAATGGTTTCATTTAGAGAATATAACTAATGAGGTATAAAATAATTTAATATATATTGTAATTTATTAAAAATAATTTTAAAAAGGCCTTAGATTTATTATTTAAAAAATTTGAAAAGAATAATTATTTTTATAGCATTTAAAAACTAAGACTTCCTGGAAGAAATTGGAAAAAACTTTATTTCAAAACTCTAGAAACATGTAACGTGGTATTAATATTGAGTAATGGATATGAAGTTGAGAATAAGAGTTTGAGAATTGAATTGTAAAATAAAATCATTTTTCACTTTTTTAAAAAGTAAAAAAAATAACCCATATGGAAAATGATTAATTTTTTCCTTTTAAAACATTTGAAAAGATAGTAAAAGTAGTTAAAAATTATATTTACCAATATTTGAAGCATAAATAAGAGAATTCGTAAAACATTAAAAGAACATGGATATGATTAGAATATATTTTAAAACTATTTAAATATTTTTAATGAAAAATATCATCCCTCATGAACCAATTCATTTCATACATTCTCTAACTCATGAATAACAAAATTATATAAATTTTATACATTCATACGAACCTTTTTTGTTTCCATCCTATTATCATTATTCCCCATATTTATTTTTCTACCATGAATTATTTAGTTATTAAATCTGTTAAGTCAACATGATATGGTTTGAGGTTTTTCAATTTTTAATCCCAAATAAAATCGATAGATTTACCACGGCCCATTCAGTCTTTCTTACATCATCTCTAGAATATTAATCATGACTTGATTATAATTTAATGATGTAACACCATGAGATTTTAAAAGAGTAACATCATGTTAAAAAACATATATGATTGAAAAAATACAGCTTATAACTTAATGTAACACCCCAAGACATTAAAATATTTTTATTTGTATATAAATTCAATCTATTTCTTCCGATGAATAAAACACCAGATTTAAAAAAATGTTATACTCTATTAAAAATCATTTTTTTTAAACACGAACATTATAACCTAGAATTTATTTTGGAATGTTTTATTATTACTAGACAAAATATTGAAATATTATTTTTTACACAAATATAAAATAAATTATATATTTATCTATTGATTGTATATAAAATAAGAACCATTTGTTATAAAAAAAATATTTTCTGAAAAAAAATATTATTCTAAAAGCTGGTTTGGTCACACTCTATACACATAATTTTAAAATTAATTTTTTTCTCAATTAAATAAAATATATTTCAGAAAACAATCATCATTTTTTAAAAGTACACATAAAAATTATCATTGGGAGAATTTTTGTTATTTTTCTAAAAAATATTAATTTTTTATGAATAACGAAAAATTAAAATATTTTTATTGAAAATATAATTTTTTTATATTATATAAAAGGTTAAATTATATTTAAAATTGGATTTAAATTAAAATTAAATTAATTATATAACAATTTAACTAATTTATTTAGTTGGAATAAATTGAGGAGGAATTTTAATATAAAAAATTTCTAAACTTTTAGAGGGTTTCCTAAAAAAAACAGTATTCTCACCATGCATGTGGGTTTAATTTTAAATTTAGTTATTCTAATTGTATGAATTGAATTTAGAAAAATTGTTTTAATATTTTTAATCATCATAATTAATGTTACATAATAGGTTCAATGAAAATTTTTATCATAATAAATTGTGAAAATAGATAAAATTAATTATTGTAGTTGTGGTATAAATGGGTTGTCATGGGGTAAGGTAAGAAGATAAGGGTTAAAAATGAACTAAAATATTTAAAACACCCATTATAAGGCCATATTTGGATCGTAAAACCTATATTGTTCAGTAATGTCCCATCTTCCTGGCTTTTGCAATTATAAAAATTTGGGTACCACATTATGTTTTAAAAAATTCCATGCGTCTTTTCTCCTTTACTAATACAAGGCCACCCACTCCCATATCCTCCTTACACATAAAAAATAATTTGTTTTTTTAAAAAATAACCGATTTTATTTCATAATCCTCAAAAAATAACTTATAAATATTTTATTTGTCTTATATTCACTCTATAAAGTCTTTAGGTATAATGCTATAATGGTTTTCCATTGAGTAGGTGAAACTCTTTACACGCATATTTGTTTTATTTATTCACCCACATCCTTCAAAACATCTTCATATATGATATCATAATAACACAAATATATAATATATGTTGATATATTATTTTTTAAGTGAATGGCCTATATCTATCTCTTATTCCATCAAATGGGAAATAAAACTGGCAATCATGTGTACAGAGGACTATTGCCTCGCAAACTGGATTAATTATTTTTTCATCACTACCTTTCAAGGGTGAATATAATGATGGATTTAACATATTTATATGATATTTATGAAATTATTATACATCATTAATTACGATATCAAAAATAACATCTTAAATTTTAATTTTTAGCGATATGATACTGTAGCTCGTGTGTATGATAGACTACAACATCACGAAGGGATGTGATTCATTTTTATCTTATGGTTTACATGAAAGGTAGTAAGGAAAATTTTAGTAAATATATGTAATATTTATGAGATTGACAAACTTATACAAATATAATAACACATTTATCTTATTATATTTCAATCCTTTGTAAAATATAAACATTACTCATGCATACGTGTAGACTACCACATCCACATAACGATGTGAGGTATTTATCATTTTAATTTTTCATGGATGATAATAAGGACATATTTTATTAATATAAAAAATTTATATAACATAAAAATTATTCTATAATTATTATTTAATATTTATTTTTCTTTAATTTCATCTATTCAGAAAAATGGAATCAATGTTCATGTATACGTATGGACTATTGTCTCCATGAATAGTGTAATAGACTTTCTATATTTATTTTTTTTAAATTACACTAAATACATATATATTGAATACATATGATATTTATATAATCATTAATATTTTAATGATTTTTTTACATGATAAAATTATAAGGAACAAAATTAATGAACTAAAACATAAATGATAAACAAAGCAATTTTAACATGAAGGTGTGATTTTAAAAAAGAAGTGTTAATATATGGGTGAAAAAATACTATAAGTAAAACATATATGGAATGAGATATATGATTATGGTTCTATAATATATTTATAATAAACAAATATTTTTTATACAAGATGATCATACACATATGAAGGAAATCCGACCAAGGGTAAGGGTTTCTCATCTCAACTTTACTTATGTGAGTCATACACCATATTAACTAATTATTCCTTAATATTTTGTATATAATACCCATTTTGATATTTTATATCATGAATAGATTTATATTAATGATATTTAGTTTCATTTGAAGTTATTATTTCATGGGGATTATGATTTAGAATTTAACAAATAGGTAAGGGTTTATCTCATAATCTCATCATTATTCTGAATTGTTTTTGTTTAAGTATTCCTTGGGATAATTATTTGATATTTCTATCTAAAAATAAATATATTTTGTTATACTATTGTTATTCAATAATGTATTATGTTAATAACTCTTATTACCACTCTTTTTTACTTTAAAATATATGGAATATGTATTTAAGAAGATCCAGCTTTAGTTCTCTCTTGGGTTGAAAATCTCTTTTCCTCAAATTCCATGTTTTATAGATAGGTTTTAAAAAATGTTTTCCACCATTCCTAATTATTTATTAAATAAATTTTATCCATTTTTTACTTTGTAATCAATTTTTTGGAATGAATCCTTATATCATTTACAAAATAAGTTTTGTTTAGATTTTAATGAAAATGATAAATTAATAATTATTTTAACATGTACTACATGTAAAAAATTTCCTATCATCCTAATTTGAATGTTTGAATGGTTATTTTGATGAAAAATAATTTCAAAATATTTTTTGAACATTTAGTTTTAAAAAATGATTTTTCAAAGTGAAAAAGATATTTACCTCAAAAATGATTTCCATGAAATTTTTATACAATTTTTATTCATCGATGACATAATCAATTTATTATACTTATGATCCAAGGAGGATATATTGTATTGATACCATAAATATTATTTATCAATATGTTTTATGATAAATTTTACTAGATATGTAAAATTTTATTACCATTCACCATTTTAATCTTGATGATTTAGGATAATGTTTTTTAATCGGGTGAGTATGAACATTTTATATGATAGTTTTTCAATAAAAATGTTTAAGTTGATTATTTTACACCCCTTTAATATGGGGACTTCATTATCCTTATTAATTTATAAGTGGGACCCCAAATTACATATCCCCCTAATGCATCGATAGGTTTCATCAGACAAATAATTTGGACAAATTAAATGGGTTTTTACATATTGATTTAAACCTTCTTGTGAATGGTATTGAAATTATGATTCATAATAAAAAATCATGCATTCACAATTTATGATACTTTTTATTGATGTTCCATTTAACTATTAGATTATTTTTAATTTCGATTTTTAATAATAATGATTATGTGATTATTTTTATGGCATTATTTGATAGTAATTTATTACAGTCATATTATTCTTCATGTTCATGTTTTAGATTAAATGGAATGTTTTTATGTTATTTAAAATATCATATAGATTGTGTCTTATGTATTATTAATTGTTTTCTCTTTACAAATTCCCTTACTAATAAAATTATCTCACTCATTTATATGTTTTTATTTCCTTGGGATTCAAAAAATGTATTATGACTCATATGTCAGGATATGATAAGGTAAAATATGGTTTTCTCAAAGAAAACACTTTGAGTATTATATTATTCCAATTATAATGTTATATTCATGAATGTATCTATTTTACCAATACTAAAAAACTCTATGGTTATTTGGGATGAAATTACTTATGTTCAATAAAAACATAATTAATTATCTACTAACTTTATACTATTAGGGTCAATTATGTTATAGTTGGTATAAATATAATTATAGTTTATACCGTGGGATCTAGATTTTGGATATCATAGATTAGGGAACATAACTAGATGAATGAATTTAAGATAATTATAGAATAATATCTTAACAATTTTTAAGGAAGATATTGTGATGTTTTTCCTACAAATACATCACAATTTGGATATTATATGGGCATGTGGTTCTAGCATAGATTACCTCTGGGATTTGAGCTCTCAAAAAAGAAACAATGGGCTTTACTCTAGTGTTTACTAGTTCATGACAATGAAAATTACTATGCACATAGTATGAAACTCTTAGGGGATATTATCAGGATAATTCTCATTTTCTTCTCAAATCATTATGAAGGATTTTAATATATTACTATGATGCGAAACCATTTCCCCAAGAAACAATTTTTAGGTTTATGAGGTTACCCAAGCATAAAATTTTCAATTTATGAAAAGTGTCTCATGTGTTTTGGTATTATACATTGTGTTTTATAATTTTATTATCTAATATAATTTATACCATTAATTATAAATGAATCCTAAAATAAGTAATGAAAATTTTATCACTTAACATACTACATGTAAGTATTCCCTTATTAGAAAGATAATGAAGAGAGCTATAATAAGAACTAATGAAATTATGACCATATTGGGGAATCTAATTCCGGTTATTAAAAATAACCTTACCATTGTGGAGAGAAATATAAATCCACCTCATGGTGTTTTAATTTTAGAATAATTTATGTGTTATCAACATCCATTATTAAATGGCACTAAATATCTATCTGTAGATAAGAAAATATATATTCCTTAGAGAATATATTTCTTTTTTTGGAAGCAATGAAAGGGAGAATGATTTCATAATAATTTATCATATCTCAAGATATAGGGATAAATAGTGGTTATTGATTCAAAACACTATTAATGATTAATAAATACAAAACATGACAAGAATGTATTATAAGGTACTCTTTTTGGAAAAATATCTTCCTAAAAATAAATGCATAGACATGGAGAGATAAATTATGAATCTATTAGAAAATAGAGAAAAAAATGTTGTGTAGTATGAAGGAAACATTACAAGGATAAATATATATTCAATGAACTATGTATGAAATCTAAAGGGAATTATTGAATTTTTCTTTGATGGTATTAAGATACTTCTTCAAAGATAACTAGTCTCACAAAAATTCAAATCATATGAAAACATAATATTTTGTGGAATCAAGAGAGATATAGAATTATTCAAGTCAAATAGATTAAAATTTAATTAATAGAATATAAATATAGAAGATAGAAATAAAGATAAAGGGAATAAGGGAAAGTAGAATTTATTTCATGTCAAAATTGTGGAAGGAAACACTATGGTACATTCTCAAAGAGAACGAGTGTTTGCTGAAATTGAGGTGAGAAATTACACCATTCTTATGATTAAAAGGGAAATTAAGAATATACAAATTTTCAATGCTTAAACTATAAGCATATGGTGGACTAAAATAGATAATTCATCAAGAGTTAAGGGGATATACACCAAAAGAAGTTTAGCAATCATGGAAAAGATTATGTTTTACTATGACCATTGTAGAATAATGTACATGTGTATTAGGATTTGATAATTTCATTGAAATAGTATTTTATCAGTGATGTTCTTGTTATAAGGATCATAAAACATATATTGTTTATGTTACAATACTTTTTATATATGTATTTGAGAGTATATGTTGAATGATATCGATGACTAGGAAAATTTATTCATCGGTAGGTTTATATTTTTGGAAAAATAATTATTGAGGGTTGATAAACAAAACTATGTTCTTGGTTTTTGAAAATAATGACAGTGATATGTTTCTAGGATTTTATTTTTGACAATGAAATTGGAAGCTTATTTTTTGGTTTATGTTATATTTTTTGTAGTTTATTTTATTTTTTTGATTTGTAGAATATATTTAAAAACCAGAGATTTTATTTTTTGGATGAATTTGTGTTTTCATAATTATCTTATAGTGATCAAGGTATTAAAATATTTGGTATGTGACATTAAGATATAATTTATTTTTTTTTTCAAATTTAATGTTAGGTTAATTTACTAAATTTAGTGACCTTCCATCTATTATTTTTGACATTAAATTTGGTTATACGTAATTTTTATGAGTATATAAGGTTAACCATTTTTTGAAATGGATTATGTTGAATTTAAGAAGGTACTATTTAGGAATTAGAAATTAATGAATTATATTGAAAAAAAATTCAAACACTTTTGGTTTCAGTGGAGACAAAAGGATAAATTTTTCCACTTTTGTGGATCTTATGATTTGTTAAAAGATAATTTTAATGCTTCATGAATAAAAAAGTAAATTATAGATATTAATTTTTAGAGTAAGTGAGAATGTGGAAATTTATCGAAGTACACCCAATGGAAGAAATTTTTCTTATGAAATAGAAAGATTTCAATTATGTATAGTTCTTTATATTCTTAGACAATAAAGGAATTACTCTACTCACAAAAAGGATCATCAAACATAAATGTTATACTATTACCATCATTTTTATGAATAAAATATTCCCTTAACTCATTATAGATTTAGGGATTTTTGGACATTAAATTTTTTAGGTCATTCACTTTCTTATGATAAATTATCTTTATCAAAAAAATTTAATCCTTGAGCACTAGTATTAAATTCCATGTCCATGATTTCATTTCCCGCCAATGTTCTCGTACTTAGAAAACTATTAATGTGTTATTCTAGATGAACTTCATGAATAAAATTTTATCTTAAAAATAGAAAGTTTTTTTAACCCTTTTAATAAAGTGAGTTTCCAATAACGGTATTTTAAAATGCCAAACCCTTGATTAATGATATGAAGATGAAATGGTGATGAGAATATTTATTTACGATGTTAGAATGTGACACCCAAATATTTTTAAAGAGAAACATCGGGTTAAATAGTGTATATGACATACAAGACCAAGATTTTAAGAGAATTTAACACCCAAATACAATATGATATATTTAATTTTTAATAAATTTAATCACTTCATAGCTTTTGATGCTTGAAAAACTATGTTTAAATGAACTGTGATACTTAATTAAAATATTATTATTTAAACATGATCATTACAACCATTACATTATGTTTGAGGTTATGAACATGAAATTGTAAATAATAAAAACTATATGGTATCAACATATATAAAATAAATAATTTTTTAATCAATTTATTATAAATAAAATTATATACATTGAAAAGAAAAAAGAAAATGTTTTAGAAAAACTAAAAAGTCAGTTTAGTTGGGTATGAACACATAATTTCAAAATATCAATTACGAAATTTATAAAAAAATTAAAAAATCATGTTAAAATTATATTTGGCTGAATTTTCATTATTTTTGTAAAATGTATAATTTTTTTAATAGTTAAAATGATGTTTTTTTAAAAACTGCCTTTTCTTTTAAATTGTTTAATTCGTTAATTTATATTTTAATTTTTTTAAAGTTTAAATATTTAAATTATATTAAAATTTAAATAATTTAGGTCATTTCAGTCAATTTAATATGAATTTATAATATAAAACAGTTTAAACTTTTAAATGTGTTTATTCAAAAAAAAACTATTTTTTCATCACGCATGAAGGTTTAATTTTAATTGAATTATACCAATTATGTGAAATCAACCTAGAAAATGGATTTAATATTTGTAATCAGAATAATATATATTATTTAAAGGGGTTAAATTAATTTTTCACCATATTGAATAGTGAAACAGTAAATACTAATTAATGTGGTTACGATAAAAATGGGTTTATCGTGGGTTAAACTAAAAAGATTTGGGTTTAAAATGACCATAAAATTATCGAAAACTAATTGGATGGAATTATTTTGACCTCATCACATATATTATTTATAATTACCCATTTTTGTGTATTTGGTACAATAAAACTTTGATATCACTTTTTATTTTCAAAAATTACATGTCTGTTCTCTCCCCTACTTATAGAAGTCTGCTCGCTCTCCTCAAAATTTCACTCTTTAAAAAAATTATATTTAAATTACCTACCCAAATGTCTCAATTAATCATATAAAAAATTGTATATACCTTTTTTTGAAAAAAAATATAATCTAGAAAGAGTTTAGGTATAAACTTGAAGTGGTTCTCCAAAGAAGCGGTAAAACCATTAACACACATATTTCTTTCGTTCCTTCCTCCACCCCATTAATGTATTATTTATATATGATAATATAATAAAATAGTATATAATATATAATTATATATAATTATATTATTTTTATGATCTTTATCCATCTCCTCTCCCATCAAATGGGAATTGAAACCGTCGATCGTGTGCATGGTGGACTACTGCCACACGAACTGATGTAATTTGTTTTCCATAACCACATTGCATGTATGGAAATAATGATATATTTAAAATATTTATATTATATTTATGAAATTATTATACCTATTTAATTACCATATCACATATACTTCTTACTTTTTATTCTGGGGGGAATACGATAACATCACTCGTGTGTACGGCGGACTACTGTCTCATGAAGAGATATGTTCATTTTTTGTCTTACGCATTACATAGAAGGTAGTAAGAATAATTTTAAGGAATATATGTGATATTTATAATCTAAAAAATAATTCTGTAAATATAATATGACATATATATTCCCTCTTTCCAATCTCCTATAAAACAATAACGTCGCTAATGCGTTTGTGTGAACTACCACCTCTATGTAGCGATGTGAAATGATTTTCATTTTATTTTTAGATATATATTAATAAGGATAGATATTTTTAATATAAATACTATATATAACCTAATAATTATTCTAGAAAGGTGAATTTATTTTTATTTTTATTTTATTTTTTCCATTGAGAAAAATCGAATTAACGTTCATGCGTACATATGACCTATTGTCTCCCTAGATAGTGTAATCAATATTCTATCTATAATGTGAATATATTACCATAAATATATACATAATGAATATATATGATATTTTAATGATGTTTTAAATTTTATATATTATGAAACTATGGTAAAAATAAAAATACTAAAACTACCAAACTAAAAAAACATAGAAAACGAATCAATTGTCACCCAAAATATTGATTTTAACAAAGAATTGTTAATAGATGGATGAAAAATGACTATTATTAAATAATATATGGTATGATATATATATATATATAATATTTCTTTAAAATATTTTATAATAAATTTATATTTATTATATGTTCGTTTTGGACACATATGAATGAAATCAAGCCTATGGAATGGGTTTTTCAACTCACTTTTACATTCATGAGACATACGACAAATTCAATACTTATTCCATTATGTGCCATATATAATTCCCCATTTGATAATTTATATCATGAATCTATTTAAATTCATGGTATTTAATGTTTCATTTGAATTTATTTACTTTATGGGTCTTATGATTCAAAGGATACCAAAGATGTAAGGGTTAATTTTATAATATATTTATTTTTTGGGATTTTATTCTTTAAAAATTTTGCGGGGGAATTATGATATATTTATATCATAAAATCAATATATTATCTCATAATATTTTTATTCATGACCTTTTTCAAGTAACAATACCATTTTCCCACTCTTCCGTACTTAAAATTATAGATAAAATGTTTTTAAGGAAATCTATCATTATTTATCTATTCGGTCAAAAATCAATTTATATCAAAATACATGTTTAAAAAAAATTAAAAGGTTTTGAACTTTTAAAATTGATTTATGAATAAATTTCACTCATTTTTACTTTTAATAAAAAAAATTATAGGAATATTCATTTGATAATTAAAATTAGGTTTTCTTTGATTTTACTAAAAACTTGAAAGGAATATTTTTTTTTGACTTGTACAACATGTAAAAAATTTACCAAAATCATGACAAATAAATGTTTTAAATAATACTTTATATGTTTAAATGTTAATTTTGTAATAAAATTATTTTGTAAATATTTTGTGAACTTTTAGTTTTAAAAATAGATATGTTTAATGTGAGAATGTTCTTTTCCTTAAAAATGAATATAATGACATTTTAATGGATTTTATATTCATTAATAACCTAAAATAATTATATTATTTATGACCCACTATATATATTTAATATATATAATATCCATATTATTTATAAAGATTTTTTATGATTAGTTTTATGAGGATGTATAATATTCTTACCATTCACCATTTCACTCTAGATGATTTATGGTTATTTTTATTAATTAAGTTAACTATTAGAATTTTGTATATTAGTTATTAAATAAAGATGATTACGTTGAATATGTTTAAACAATTTAATAAGAATAATTAATAGGAATTATTTAGTGATGTCTGGGGTTCGAAATTACATAGCCCCTTAATGCATTGATAGGACTTGTCAAAAAAAATAGGTTGAAAAAATTAAATGTATTTTAACCATATATTTAAATTGTCTTATGAATTTTTTCGGAAATCTATTTTAGATTTTCAGAATTATGGATTCCATCATTATGATATGATTTATTGATGTTCCTTTTGATTATTTGATTAGTTATAATATTCATGGTCAAAATTCAATATTTATGTCATTATTTATATGGAATAATTTGATCATCATTTCTTCCTGCTATATTATTATTCATGTTAATGATATTTATTAAATGGAATGAGTTTAATTTCTTTACCTTTCTATATTGATTATGTATTAGTTATTCATCATAGATTTTTCTAAACACATAACCTTACAAAGCATCTAAGCTCACTCATTTATTACGTTTTATTTTCCCAAGATAACATTAAGTATTTTATGATTTATAAGAAAGTATATACTAACAGAAAATATTTAATTCTCAAAGTAATCATATTTAGTATTCTATGTTTTCAATTTTAATGTGAAATTCAAGTAGGTGTTCATTTTACCAAAACGTTGAAACTATACTCTCCTTAATGACATAATTCATTGTATCCTATTAAAATGTAATACAATAACCACTAGCTATAGGATAATTGGTTTATATTCTTTACATTAGACATTAAATGAAATTTTACAACCAACCATGCATGGTGGTTGTGAAAAATTAATTAAATCATTTCATGGATACAGTAGTTTGTATGTGAGCATGAGTGGTGTTTTCATTTTACTAATTGATTGAAATGAAATAAAATTGATATTACTTTACATTCATATATTGATAACATTTTTATATATGTCACACTTATTTGTTAGTTTCATCCTTATGACTATACATGAAATGAGGTAAAGAAAAATTAATCACATCACTTTGTGGAGGTGGTAGGTCACCCATACGCATGAGCGGAATGATCATTTTCCAATAGATGGAAGGGTAAGAATATAAATGATATATTATCTTTAAAAAAACATAATTATGTTATAAATAACATATATATTCATTTCATCCAATATTTTAATCAACCATGAAAAATGTGATGGAAAACCAAACACATCACATTGTGATAGTGGTAATCCACATATACACTAAAACAACATTTTCAATTCCCATATGATGGGAAATGATGTTAATAGGGGATTTTTATTGATAACAACAACATTTTAGTATAACTAAGATTATGATGTTATTACCTGATCATGGTTATAAAATATTTGAAGGAGGTGAAGAAGAAATGAACATGAAAACTCTCAGTTAAGAGTTTCCTCTGTTTTGAGATACCTCATTTTAATTGCACCTTAAAACTTATATATTTATCATTTTTTTAAACTAGAAACACTTGTAAATTGTGAGGACGTTTTGGACTGAATTTGTGTAGTTCTTGATCAAAAATGATATCCATTTTATCAAATAATTTTATTAAAAGTACCAGAAAATAATCATAATATCTCCACAAAAAATGTAATGATACCATTATGAGGAAAACATAATTCAATTGTACAAAATTAATTTATGAAAATCAATTATCTTTTAGATACCATTTAGATGAATTTTTATTTATTTTATTAATGATATCTTCTATTCATTTCATTAAAATAATTAATCTATAATTATTTACTAAATTTTTATTTACGATTATACATTGTACACAAAAATCATTTTTCTAAAATATATATCTATTAATCATATATAATATTATTTAAAATTGAGTTATTATTTCCAATTAATTTATTGTTACATTTATTTTCATTAAAAATTATATACATATATTTCATAATTAATCTATTAATTTTCATACCCACCAACCAATGGGTAGGTTATTACTGTAATATAATACTATTTCTTTAGAATATCATCATTTTTTAAGCATGATATTGTGTGTATTACCTGATATTATAATTAGAATTACTTAAAGGACAATTATGTATTTAAATATAGTTGTTCTATAATCACCGTTTAAAAATTTTATGAAACTCATTTTCTTTCTAATGGATTTATTTCATTATATGATATAGGTGGATTTTAGATGCATATAAATAAATTTAATATCCTTATATAATGGGTGGTGATATATTTTCCTTCAGTGTATAGTTAAATTTTTATTTCTAATGAGTTTAAAAAGGATACAAGGGTAGTTACCCCAACCCCAAAGGTACATGTGTTATCAGAACAAGACAAAAAAGAGTAACCTAGTGGTTAGACCAAGCCCAAAAAGGGCAAACATACTGTAATCCCATGACCAAAAGTTACACTATTGGTTATCAAAATCCTAATAAATGATGTGAAAGTGGATAGCCAAGCCCATTATGTGATGATAGTCTTAGTACTAAATATTAACACATGTTCTATGTCATATCTCAACATCACTTTCACGTACGTATATTGTTTTTTACTATCTCTTGATTCATCCATTTCATGGGTCATTTCCGGTTAAATTTTAGAGTTTTTAAATTTTTATGGGCTTGTTTGTGGATGGTCAATGGTTAGGGACAAATATGTGGGTCATATCAAGGAACATTTTATATTTCTGTGGAGTCCTAGATGATAGAGAATAATTGGGGAACAGTTAATCCAAATTGTGAGGCGTTCTCTTCAAAACATGTATCATTGGATATAGGCATTTCAAATGCTAGGAACATGGTTTTTCAAATTTTGTTTCCAAAATATGTAAATCATATCATATCCAATAATGTTGTACATGATTTGTGCTTATTTTTAAGACCATTCTAGTTGGAATTAACTATCTGAAAACCATTTTAATTCTAAAAAACACCTCACATTGACCTAATTATTTCACCCTAACATTAGTGACACAAAATATAGGTTGTTATTGGGTTATATTGAAGATTCATTACCTCTCAGTGATTTATTTTGATAGATAATATGGTGATTGATCTATATTTTCAATTGTATGTCTCTTTTATTCTTATTTCATTTTCTATCTTTAAGATAGATCATCATTATCTTGACATAAAACATAGATAAAAGGTTAATTAAGAATATATAGGGTTTATTGGATGATATAGTGATGTTTTAATTATATCATTCATTGAAAGGGGTGGAATTATTTGATACATGTTGATCATTTTCTGAAAATTTTATATCTTCAAGCTAAGTAGACTCTATCTATAACTAACATATTTGTTAATTCTAGAATCATTGAATGTGATATTTATCTTATAATATTCATGGTTTAGGATATTTTCTTGATCCATCGATCCATATAATCCTTTTTTGTGTCGATCCTGTGGAATTTTTGTAATACCAATTATTTGAGGTTGATTGTTTTTTATAAATTCATTTTCTTATGAACTAAGCATGGTTCCCATTTATAAACATGATTTATAAAATATTAATGCAATAATATCTTCTTTATTGAAATTAACATATTGTGGATTATATTACAAAACATATTCCCCCGTTTTACTTGATAATGAAATGTTGATTTCAATGCACTGTATGGTTATTTAAAAAAAATTATTTTAACTCTATGTTTTGGTGAGAAAAAAAGCATTTTTGGAATGATTTTTGAAATGTGATACTCCCTTTTGAAATTATTTGATGTTTCATCACATGAGATCATAGGGTAAATAAGAGGTTGGGTCATGTAGGGGATTATTTCCATGACACGTAGGGAGGTTCATGCATTAGGGTATTTCTATACTCCAGAGGCCATTATTTTGGGGACCTATTTACATGTCATAATAGGGGGTTCACACATATGGTTATTCTTATTCTTCTTATGTTTTCATAAAATGTTCTTTTTTAGTGTGCCCTAGAAAATATTGATCACATGGGGTGAGGACCCAATCCAAACTGAACCAACAATATCCTTGTGTCACTTTCCAATTTTCATTTTTTATATGGAATTATGATTAATTCTCTAAAATTGATTAATAGATTATTTTAAAGTGATTTGAAAATTTTTTATGTGAAATTGTTTATAAACTACTGATAAGGGGGAATTTACTTATTTTAAGTTAATTTTTGTAAGTTTTATATCATGACGTTTCTTCTGCTAAAAAGAATATATTAGTATTATTTAATAAAGTCTTATTTTGAAAAACATGGTGGGATATAACTACGCTAGTTTTTCTCACACCCTACACACACCCGTGGGTGTATGCCTTCTTGTTTTGGACGATGCAGGAAAGGGAATGGCACTAAAGTGTGGTGGTGGGTATTTGATTTAGATGGTTTTGGGACTCAAGTGGTGATATAGTGGTATATTTTTCACTTTTGATGTGGAAATAGGGTCTGTTATCTTTTTTACATGGGTTATTCTTAGACCATGTACTTTATTATTGGTTATTATTTTTGTTATTTATTTATTTTCTGATCTATGAATATATTGTGGAATTTTTTATCCGTACATATAATATATTCCCATTTGGTTTTTTTATCTAGATAGAAGAAATCATTCCCTAGGTTTTCCTTATCGCTCGGGTTCTTTTTCTTGGCTCATGGGGGTCGAAAACACCCATCAAGTCGTATTATGAGCTTATTCGAAAACAAAATTGATGGGTAATCCAAGTTGTTTTAGGAAAAATTGGTATCAAAGTTGGTTTTCCTTAAGTTTTCTTGTATTAGGATGTTTGGTAGATTGGAGATAATATTGTATTGATATTAGTGGTATATTATGGGTGAGTTCATGAAATCTCCTATCGTAACGAACATTATGTTACAAAAAGATGTTTGGAAATGTGTGTTATGTGTTAGGTTTGGATCTAATACTAGTTATTAAATAAATTCCCTTGACTCAAATAGATAATTATTCCATGTTTGATGGTCTTTTTTCATTCGTTTATATAATACCATTTTTCGTAAAATACATCCTCATATTCTCTAAGAGGGAAATTCAAATGTTTATTCATGAGGGAACCCTCCAATTGTTCAGAACATTATTATATCTATTGAAAGGGTTTTATATAGAGTATAACAAAACATAAATATTTCATAAACATTGATTATGGAGGCCCAACTAGTTACTAGAGGTGATAATGATATAACTCTTGAATTCCACCACCATAAGCCTTTTTTCCTTTTAGGTGATGAATAACCCACAAAAATTGGAGTACTGGTAAGATATTATTTACCAGATTATTGAGTTGATTGTGGCATAAGAATATATTACGGTTAACTATGTTACATTAATGATTTATAGCTCTAGAAAATGGTGGAAGAACATCATGGTCTAGGAGAAAAAACTAGAGATCGTGGAGCGAAAAGATATCAAGACCATCTTCTTTTCTGTGGTTCTTCCCAAAATCCATGATTTTCGAAATTATTATAGAGTTTCTTTCCATTCAAAATGGTGATTACTTAGTAAAAGATATTTCTAATCATTTTTCTAAATTAGTTTTTTTTTCTCCCAAAGTTGAGACTAATGAAAATCTATAGGCTTGGAGATTCAAGATGAGATTCCAACAATACATTCATTCACATGTCTTCATGTAGAATCTTTTCACCTATGAAGAGGAATTAGATTGAGTGTGGACATCAGAAATGGATCTGGAGGGAATGTAATTTTTGTTGGGACTTTATCCTTTACTCAGTGACACTATTAGTGTGTCACATGGATATGAGTAGTACTAGAATGATAATTAAATAGGTTGTAGTGGTAGATATCAACAATAGGCTTCCTCTACACCATCATTTGTAGTCAGAAGTGTTCATTTAACTTTCTACATAAGTTTAACATTAGGGAACAGTAAGATTTATTTTCAAACACATATTAATATCAATAGTTATTATAGTTATTAAGATCATTTTTAGTGGTATGTTCATGCTCTATATTCACCTCATTATGGATTTGGTTCATCTTCTTTAATGAGAACTATGGTATTGTCAGAAGCTTCTTTGCCTATAGTACTCCATCTACAGGGCTCTAGATTGATGTAGATTCTTGTAGTAGATAATTTTATGGTAGAGGTTGATTCGAGCTCAGTGATGGTCATTGCTACCATATAAATTTCCTCATTTATAGAAACCACACTATTTGATACATGTGCCTCTTATTGTTTTATATCAACCCATTTTTTAAATTTTTTTTAATATTAAAATGGAACTCATGGTATTCATTTTAGTGATGGTGGGGCCTCTTAGGATGAAAATGGAGTATGTTTTTCAATTCCCTAATAGTTATATCTTTATCTATAATGTTGAGTAGTTTTAGATTTTCTAGTTCTTGACATAAACCTCTTTCACATTAATATTGGGATAGATTGGATGGTTTCCCATTTAGTTCAGGTCGACTAATATCATTGGTAGGTATCCTTTATATCACCTAATGATAGCTCCTAAATGTTTAATGGTGAATGGGATATGTGGTTTAGCTTAATCAAACCTCATAATCTAGAATTAGATATATTTATATCTACTATTTCATTTGAATTTGAGAATGAATCCTCAAGTTGTGATCTTCATTTGGTTTTTGTGGATTTAATTTTTTTCATGATGACCTCTTTTATCTTCCTTTATAAAGAGACGTTAATTTTTCTTTTGATCTGGTGTGTGGAAATCAACCAATATATATTCTTTCATATCATATAAAACATGCTATGTGCAAAGAGTTGACAATTCAGCTAGATGATTAAATAGTGAAGGGAATTATTTATGCTATGATATCACCATAGGAAGCTCCAGTTATTTTTTCTAAGAAGGATTATGGAACTATCCATGTTTTTTCAAATATTGAATTTTTAATAAGACAAAATTAGGAATAAATATTATTTTTATGGTATCAATGTTTCATTTGATATGTTAAATTGGGAATATTATTCCTTGTAGAATGACCTCTAGAATGGTAATCATCAGCCTAGATTTAAGGAGTGTGATATTCTGATGACTGTGTTCAGGAGCATGTAAGAAAACATTGAATATATTATGATGTTATATATTTGAAATAACACTCCTACAATTTAAATGGATGTGAATAACCAAATACTTCACCATTATCTAAATACCATTGTTGTGTTGTTTATGGATGATATAAAGATTTATTCAAAATCTATAGAGGAGAAAGAGTATAACCTATAATTGGTTTTGGGGATGATGAGAAATTATTGTCTTTAGGATAAGTAATTCAAATGTGGATCCATGATTAAAGAATTTATGTTCTTGGGAACTTTTTTTGGAATGTGGAATCTCTGTTAATCTTGAGAAGGTGGAAATTGTCTTTTCATAGGAGGTACCATGTAAATCCATTACGATATAGTACTTATTTGTGATAGATGGTTATTATTTGTTATTAATGAATGTTTTCTCAAAAAAATAATCATTATTGATCTATCTTACTAATAAAGTGGTGAAATTATGACGATATGAAAAAATTTAGACTTCCTTTGATGAATTGAAGTGATGTTTATTCGTAGATATTTTGTTGATTTTATGAGAGTTTATACAGTATTATATGGTGTATTGTGATGCTTCAGGTCCTAGTATGGTTTATGTTTTATACTGGGAGATCATGTAGTGGCCTTTGGTTCTCACCAGTTTTGGGAATATGAGAGTAATTATCCAACTCATAATCCTAAACTCAGTACAATCATTAATACTCCTAAGGGTGGACGACATTGCTTTTTTGGGAAGAGGTTATTTATCAATTATGGTCATCTGAGTCTGGGAAACATATTCTCAATAATATACTTAAACCATAGGAATATGTGATGGGTGAATTAACTTTATACATATTATATTTAAATATCCTACACCCCTGTAAAGGGGAACGCTTTATCTAACTCCCTTATTAAGAAAATTTCCTCTTAGGTCTCATAGATTATATGGAATAATTGAATCTCATGGGAAAATTTTCTTAGATACATATTTAGGTTAGGGTGGATGGAAAAAGCTTGATTCTCACTAGTTCTTAGTTGAATCCACCCCTCATTGAGTTGATTATATAGTTTCAGTAGAAGGATTATGAGTTCTAGGAAATTAGGGGATCCATATATGGAAGGGAGACCACTATCTGTTGGTATCTCTCTTTAGAAGCTATTTTTTTATGAGTCAATGTATCATCCCAATAACTATTAATTAGTACATGATGTGTTATTTTCATAATTCCTTTAGGGGTTTTCACCTCTACACAACACATATGTATTATAACATGAAATATTGGTTCTGGTGATTACGAGTGAAGCATGTAATACCCGAGACTTTTATAAGAAATATTTTGTTTTTATTTTATATAAATCATCAAAGGAATATTTCACTACACACAACACTATCTTGGCTTTCATTACACACAATCGTGTCCTTCCTTGATAGCTTGCATCGTACGCAATACCGAGTTTCACTAAACAATGATATGATATTAAAATATTATAAAAACTAGCTGTTATGAATAGTAATAACCACTTTTTGGAATTTTGTAGATTTTACTTTTCAAAATGGACTTCACTCTGGATTCGGAATAACGAAATTATCCTAGGGTGAAATTTTGGTATTTTTGGGGAAACATTCAATTTTTGATGAATATTGAAGTCACTGGGTTACTATTTAAAAATCAACTTTTTATTTAAATAATTCATTATTTTATTTAAATTTATTTTAGTTCAAAATTGATACATAATACCTATATAAGTTCAATGTATTTCATTGGAGTATTTTTATAATAATTTTAAATATATAAAAATTTTATTGAACTTTTCACCGTCTTTTACCCACCTCCTAGAAGAATTTGCAAATTTACATAAAACATAATTTTACCACTTCTGTCAGTGGAATTTAAAAAATCCTAGAGACACGGTTGATGTCAGTAAGTAAAATTTGGTTCAATGAGATGAAAATAATTTTTGGTGAATAGTAACTTTTTTCTTTTATTTACCACAGTTAAAAGTAAATAGGGAAATTAAGAGTAAAAATGATAATATTATTACCCTAACACATGTCCTAATTATATTGGATAAGTGTAATTCGACCAAAAACAACCTCAAAAATAAAATATGACCATTTAGGCCCAGTTGGATTAGATTAGGACATTTATTATTAAATTATTTATAAAAGGGTTAAAATTGTTAAAATCAAAGTTAATAAGTAAATCATTTTTAATATAGGGTTATACATAAGATAAATTCAACTAAATATCTTCATTAGAAATCTATAATTATTTCCTACATAATGGTATTTTATTTATAATTTTTAGACATTAAATAATTTAATTTATTTATGACACAAAGATGATGCAATAATTATATTATTAATGAAATATTGACATAAGTGATATTTTAAATACCTAAATAAATGTAATTTGAGTCTTTTTATTAATTCCACTAATTTTATAGGTTAATATGACATGTTATTATTGATTTAATTAACTTTTTTCGAACTAATCATTCTTTTATGATTTTCACAAAAATCAATTACTAAATAGTGTCAAAATTGACATAAAATAGTTTTTAAAACAAATATTATATTATTAATTGTTATTTTATTCATAAAAATCTAAGGTTCGGCCAAATGACTTAAATAAGGTTATATATATTAATAATAAACAACTTGGGGTTCGTTTGTCTTGTTATAGTATGTTTATTAACCATATAGTGTAAGAATACAAAAAGACACGATAAAAGTAAAATTATCTAACTTAAAGTTCAATCTAAATGATAAGGTTAAAATAGTAAACTAAACTTGTCCAAATTATATTTGATGTTATTATTTCGACCGATAACCACCTTATATTTGAAATAAATCAATTTGGAGCTATTTAGAACCAAATATGGCTTTATAATAAAATAATATTTTTAGTGTTTCCAAAGGAGCCCCTCTCCTCCTTTATAAAAGGGCACCTCCTCCCTCTCTTCCTCACACCACATTGAGCCTTCAAGCTCAGCCAAAACCTACCAATTTATCCTCTCCACTTCCCTATAAACATCCTAGAGGTCCTGGTTTTCTTCAAATACCAATTTTAGTGCCCTAAAAGGAGGTCTCAAAGAAGCCCTTCAAAGAAGAGGTAATGTCCGTTACCGATTCTTTCAACTTTATTTATTATTCCACTTATTCTTCTTTAGTTGTTTCATTATTAATTAATAACATCAGTATCATTTAAATACTGATATGTTATTATAATTATGAAACAACCCTATTTCAACATCTATCCATCCTACGGAAAACGAAATCACCGCGCGTGCGTACGTACAGAATACCATCTCCACGCCGTGGTGTAATTATTTTCCACCACCACCTTACTTGGATGGGTATAATGGTGTAAATAATGAATATATATGATTATTTTAAAGTGATATTGATTCTTGAATAGTATACATACACTCCAATACAATTCCACGATCATGGGAATGATATCATCACTTGTGCGTACGTACGGAATACCGTCTCCACGATGTGATGCAACTCGTTCTACATGATTTACATTGAATAATGATTACATAAATGAATTGAGTGAATACATATGATATATATTACACTAATACCATTCTGGAAATGAGGTATCTATAACCTAAAAATAGTAATAAGAAGTTCTTCGACAAAACACACATAAGAACAGAAAGTAATAAACACCCGAATAACAAGTAGCAATGAAATATTACAAATAATAAGAAAATAATATGACCATATATGATATCAAAAAAATTATTATGATTCCGGAATAAGTCAATGACATTATTTAAATCATTATACAGGAGTTTCTGACAATTACAAAGCAAATCGGACATAAGGTAATGGAAATATCACAATCTCATTTTTATCTGAGATTGTTTACACTTTGGAATTTACTGGGGTGTATTTTATCATCCACATCCATGTTTCCTCAATATTTAATATTATTTCCATCCACCTACAACTTTTTAAATCTAATTTTACCCTTCGGTGAGTTTTTAGTAAAAGATATGAAAGGAATCTTTTGTCATTTTTCATACGAGGTACTTTTTGTCTTTTTCGACAAAAGTACGAGAAGAATGTTTTTTAACATATACGGCATGAATGGATTTTTAAAACATTATTTCCAAGATGTTTCCTTTAAAATTTTTCAATTTTATTTTTAATCAACTTCTTTTAGTTTAGAATTATATGCCATTTTATGAAAGGAAAAGTGTTTTTGAAGTAGAAAGGATATTTTCCTCAAAATGGAGTTCAAGTGTTTTATCAAAATTATTTTCCATCTAAGATAATAAAGGGTTCTGTTTCTATCCCTATTATTACATTGATTTGATTATGGTGTGATGGAATTATTTTTACGAATTCCTTTATCTTATATGAATTGTTTTACGATTTCATGATGTTTAAGAATCCCATTTTTATTACATGGGTTATGCTATGATGTATTGTTTATGATTTTGTGGCACACATAAAAATGGTATCATTATGAGATGGGTGATACTTATATCTCCCTCCAATGCATTGGGTAAAGATTTTATATCTCATGATATCGACATGGCTAGAACAGAAGGTTAAACCGGTTCAGTGAAACAGGACTGAAACGAGGAATGAACTCGGTTCAGAAATGGACTTTGTCCACTAATATAGTCTTGGAAATGAGTCTTGACTAATAAGAAATTATTCTCTATGATTATGCGTAAATTTCTAAAAGATTCATGTTTTATGTTATGATTATTGTGATTACATTTCACTACCATGATTTATCCCATGTTATGAAATTATAATCTCTTTTGCAGGGTATGATTTCCAAAATGTTATGTTCTTATGAATATGATGTGATTGATATTTCTTTTGTTTACCCTTACTGAGAATTTGAGGTCACCCTTTTGTATGTTTTCTTTCCCCAGGTCACGAAGAAGGTTATTAAGTAAGATATGCGAAAGGGACTATAGATATGATGAAATAAATGGGAGACAGTGTAGATGGTTTATGAACCAATTGTTTATGATTCCCAGTTTCTAATGACACTATAACTATATGATCCTTTCTGGTTTTGTTATATGTTGAAATAAGTGTACTTCAAATTTGAAGTACTAAAATTGTATGTAAAGTATGGATCTTTTTATTTGGAATCAGAGGAAAGTTATAGTCAACCTTTGGAAACTAGGATGTGAAAGTCATAGTAAGAACCCTAAGGATAAGTCTAAGCATAGAACACAATCTTAGTGTTTTAGAAATGGCCATGAATAACCTATGATAAGACATTAAGTGTGAAATTTTATTCTTGATTATATGGTTTTCCTATTCTAATTAGTGTTTCTCACACTATTCTTCTTGGTTTTAGTCAATGGTTGGAACCCGAATGAACCGTGTTAATGCGGAATGCGATGGGAAATGAAATGATTGTCCCCCTGAGAAACCAAACGTTATGGGAGCTGGAATGAAAAATATTTTATCCATGCTCACACAACTTTCTCAAGCTATGAATCATGTAGGACTTCCAAACGAACAAAGGAAGAAGCAACATTCTGTTGAATCCTTCATGAGACAACGTCCACCTTCATTCAGTGGGTCTACTGATCCATTAGTTGCTGAACAATGGATCAGTACTACTGAAAAGATATTTTCAGTTCTTCAATGTTATGAACATGATAAAGTCATCTTAGCAGTGTATCGTTTGGAAGGCGATGCTGATCAATGGTGGAATCTTGTCAAGAATATGAGGCAAAGAGATGAAATTGAGTCCATGGAATGGGACAAGTTCAAGAACTTATTTTTCAATAAGTACATCCCTCGTATTCTCCGAACAAAGATGGAGAAAGGGTTTCTTGAACTAAAGAAAAAGGATGATGAATCTGTTGGTACCTATGAAGAAAATTTTACAAGACTTAGAAGGTATGCTTCTGGTATTATTATCCAACCTGAGAGTAAGATCGATCAATTATTTAGTGGCTTAAAACCAAGTCTTCGAAGGGCCTTAGACATAAGAGACTTCAATAGCTACGAAGAAATCGTTCGATGTGCTCTCAAAGTTGAGATGGAGATTGGAGTAACCCATCAGTCATATGGGATTGATAAGAAGAGGAAAATGGAATTCAAAAGAAAATCTAAAGAGCACACTGAAAAAAAATATGAGCTTTCCCTTATGCTCAAAGTGTGGAAATAAACATAGAGGGAGTTGTCTTAAAGGGACAAGTAAATATTTCAAATGTGTAAAGGAAGCTCATCGGGCTTTTGAATGTCGCAATGATGGGAAGAAGATGTCTAGTGATGAGAACAATGAAAAGTCTACAGAGAGTGCACCTCCTACACTTCAATGTTACAAGTGCAAGGAAATGGGGCATTATGACAATCAATGCCCAAATCCAAGGGTTGATGATGATGGTCGATGTCAAACTCTTAAGGCTAAAGACAAAGGAAAGTCACATGAAATATCTATCAGCGGTGTGGAGTATGTTTTATTTGATTCTGGATCCACCCACTCTTTTATTTCTGAAGAATTTTCTAAGGGTATCACCGTATTACGTCAACAATTGGATGTTGAGTTAGCTGTGACAACCCCTAATGGAACAACAGTCGCATCAAAAGTTTATAATTCTTCTCTGATTGAAGTTTGTGGGAAAGTGCATCCTGCAAATCTTGTGATCCTTCCTATAGTGGAATTTGATGTGATTCTTGGCATGAATTGGCTTTCTTTATAGGGAGCTCATATCAATTTCCAAAGAAGGGAAGTCACATTTCATATTCCATATCAATCTATGATCTTCTATCGATGCAAGGATGAACATAACCTTACAGTAGAAATTTCTTCAATCTTATGGGTATTGATTCCATTAAATGAAGTTTATTTATCTCAAATGGTTGGTGAGAAACTCCTGGTTATGAATATGCCCATTTTAGGGGAGTATGATGATGTCTTTCTGGAGGAATTACTGGGTCTTCCACCAAATCGTGAAGTTGAGTTTCAAAAGAACTCGTACCGGGTTCTTTGCCTATTTCAAAGACACCTTATAGAATGGACCCAATTGAATTGCAGGAATTGAAGAAGAAACTCCAAGAGAATCTTGATAAAGGATTCATACTCCCTTGTGCGTCACCTTGGGGAGCACCTATTCTTTTTGTTAAGTAGAAATATGGATCAATGAGACTCTGCATTGATTATCAAGAACTTAACAAGATCACTATCAAGAAAAAATATCCTCTCCTGCGCCTTGATGACTTGTTTGACCAACTACGCGGAGCTCAATACTTTTCCAAGATTGATCGTCGTTCAGGGTATCATCAATTAAGGGTCAAAACGGAGGATATACCAAAGACGGCTTTTTGTACAAGGTATGGACACTATGAATGTATAGTGATGCCATATGGTCTTACTAATGCCTCTGTTATCTTCATGGATCTGATGAATAATGTCTTTAGAGACTATCTTGATCATTTTGTGGTAGTATTTATAGACGATATTCTTGTATATTCAAAGAGAAAGGAAGAACATGAAGATCACTTGATAATTATATTGAAGACCCTGAGAAAGGATAAGCTTTATGAAAAATTTACCAAGTGTGAATTTTGGCTTCAAAAAGTTTCATTTTTGGGTCACATAATCTCAAAAGAGTGGATATCTATGGATCCGGAAAAAAAGAGGTTATCCAAAGATAGTTGAGACCAACAACAAAAACTGAGATCCGAAGTATTCTTGGTTTGGCTGGATATTATCGACGTTTTGTGAATGATGTTTCACGATTATCTAATCCACGCACCAGGTTGACTCAAAAAGGAGTTAATTTTGTTTGGATGGAGGAATGTGAAGAGAATTTCAAGGAGTTGAAAAAGCAGGTTATCCAGTGCACCTGTGCTCACACTGCCTTGTAGTGGAGAAAGGATTATGATCTACAGGAATGCATCCAAGAAGGGATTGGGGTGTGTTCTTATGCAAAATGATATGGTGATAGCTTATGCCTCACGACAGTTGAAAATCAATGAGAAAAATTACCCAACTTATGATTTGGAGTTAGCTGTGATAATCTTTTCATTAAATATTTGGAGGGATTATCTTTATGGAGAAAGGTGAGATATTTATACTGATCATAAAAGTTTAAAGTATATTTTCACACAAAAGGAGCTGAATATGCACCAAAGAAGATGGTTGGAGATGATTAAGGATTACGACTGCTCAATTCATTACCACCCTGGGAAACCAAACAAGGTGGCAGATGCATTAAGTCGATAAGACCATGACAGTTTATCCATGATGAGGATCACAAAAGATCAAATATTTATGTATTTAAAAAGGATGGATCATGGAATTATAATGAAAGGGGAAAAATCGTATCTTTCTTAAATGAATGTTCAACCATCTATACATGTTAATATTAAAGAGGCCCATAAAGAAGATTTTGAGTTACAAAAGAAGGTGAGAAATGTTCCTGAATTCAACCTTGATTGTGATGGGATAATAAAGTTTAGGAATCGGGTTTGTGTTCCTCCCATCCCCGAATTAAAGAATGAGCTACTGGATGAGTCTCATAGTTCTTCATTCTCTATTCATCCTG
Source organism: Viscum album (assembly GCA_963277665.1). NCBI lineage: Eukaryota > Viridiplantae > Streptophyta > Magnoliopsida > Santalales > Viscaceae > Viscum > Viscum album. The sequence goes on from OY728159.1 coordinate 923,526,079, forward strand.
GAAGCACGAAGAGGTATAGGGACCTGAAAGAGTACTTCTGGTGGGATGGCATGAAAAGCGATGTTGCTGAATATGTCTCTCGATGCTTGGTTTGTCAGCACGTTAAAGCTGAGAGGCAGAAGACAGGGGACGTTACAACCATTACCCATACCTAAATGAAATGGGGAAACATCACTATGGACTTTTTCACCGGACTTCCAAAAACATCCAAAAGGCAATAATGCTATCTGGGTCATAGTTGATCGTCTTACAAAGTCTGCACACTCCATTGCTATTAGAGAGGATTTCTCTCTGGATCAGCTTGCCATGATATATGTAAAGGAATTGGTTAGATTGCATGGAGTACGACTTTCTAATATATCTTATCGGGATCTAAGGTTTACCTCAATGTTCTGGCGAAGTCATCAGCATACTCTGGATACAAGGTTGAGTTTCAGCACTGCTTATCATCCTCAGATAGACGGTCAGTCTGAGAGGACAATTCAAACTCTGGAAGATATGTTGAGTGCTTGCTCTACGGATTTCAAAGGTGGTTGGGATCAACACCTACCTTTGGTAGAATTTTCTTATAATAATAGTTTTCACTCCAGTATTCAGATGGATCCTTATGAATCTCTCTATGGAAAGAAATGCATGACTCCAACTTGATGGGATGAAGTTGGGGAAAGAAAGCTATTAGGACCTGATCTTGTTGATGAGATGGCAGAAAAGCTCTGATCTATTCAACAACACATAAGAGTAGCTCAGAGTCGACATAAAAGTTATGTCGAAAACTGAAGAAAAGACTTACAGTTTGAATTGGGTGATAAAGTGTTCTTACGAATATCTCCTTGGAAGAGAGTAATGAGATTTGGAAAGAAAGGAAAGTTGAGCCCTAGATATATCGGTCCTTTCGAAATATTGGATCGTGTTGGGAAGGTAGCTTACCGATTGACGCTTCCACCAAATCTCTCTCAATTTCATGATGTGTTCCATGTATCTATCATGAGAAAGTACATACCTGATCCTTCATATGTACTCAGCTCAGAAGTTATACTGCTGGGACAAGATATTTTGTATGAAGACCAACCAATAGAGATTCTCAATCATAGTGAAAAAGTCCTACGGAACAAGACCACTCTCTTGGTGAAAGTTTTATGGAGAAACCACCAATTATTAGAAGCTACATTGGAGCTTGAGGATATAATGAGGGAGACGTATCCTCATCTGTTTGTTACAAGTGACGAATTTCGAGGGCGATATTCATTTTAAGGGTGATAGAATGTAACACCCGAGACTTTTATAAGAAATATTTTGTTTTTATTTTATATAAATCATCAAAGGAATCTTTCACTACACACAACACTATATTGGCTTGATTTACACGCAATCACGACCTTCCTTGATAGCATGCGTCGTACGCAATACCGAGTTTCACTAAACAACGATATGCTATTAAAATAATATTAAAACTAGCCGTTATGAATAGTAATAACCACTTGTTGAAATTTTTTAAATTTTATTTTTCAAAATGGACTTCATTTTTGGATTCGTAATATCAGAATTAGCCTAGGGTGAAATTTTGGTATTTTTCTGGAAACTTTCAATTTTTGATGAATAGTGAAAACACTTGGTTACTATTTAAAAGCCGAATTTTTATTTAAATAATTATTTATTTTATTTAAATTTATTTTAGGTCCAAATTGATACATAATATCTATATAAGTTCAATGTAATTCATTTGAGTATTTTTATTATAATTTCAGATATATAAAAACTTTATTGAACTTTTCACCGTCTTTTACCCACATCCTATGAGAATTTGAAAATTTACAGAAAAATTAATTTTACCGCTTATGTGAGTGGAATTTCAAAAATCCGAGAGACATGGTTTATGTCAATAAGTAAAATGTGGTTCAATGAGATGAAAATAAATTTTGGTGAATAGTACCTTTTTCTTTTATTTACCACGGTTAAAAGTAAATAGGGAAATTAAGAGTAAAAATGATATTTTTTTACCCTAACACATGTCCTAATTGTATTGGATAAGTGTAATTCGCCCAAAAACAACATTAGGAATAAAATATGACCATTTAGGACAACTTGGATTTGATTAGGACATTTATTATTAATTTATTTTAAGAAGGGTTAAAATAGTTAAAATCAATGTTTAATAAGTAAATCATTTTTAATTTAGGGTTATACATACGATAAATTCATCTAAAAATATTCTTTAGAAATCTAAAACGATTTCCTACATAATGGTATTTTACTTATAATTTTTATACATTAGATAATTTATGTTTTTTATGACACAAAGATGATGCAGTAATTATATTATTAATGAAATATTGACATAAGTGATGTTATAAATACCCAAATAACTGTAATTTGAGACTTTTTATGAATTCCACTAATTTTACAGGTCAATATGACATTTTAGTATTGATTTAATTAACTTTTTTTTAACTAATAATTCTGTTATGATTTTCACAAAAATCCATTACAAAATAGTGTCAAAATTGACATAAAATAGTTTTTAAAACAAATATTATATTATTAATTGTTATTTTATACCTTAAAATATATGGTTTGGCCAAATGACTTAGATAAGGTTATATATATTAATAATAAACAACTTGGGGTTCGTTTGGCTTTTTATAGTAAGTCTATTAACCTTATAGTGTAAGAACACAAAAAGACACGGTAAAAGTAAAATTATCTAACTTAAAGTTAAATCTAAATGATAAGGATAAAATATTAAACTAATTTGTCCAATATCTATTGTATGAGAGTATTTCGACCCATCCCCACCTTATCTTAGAAATAAATCAAATTGGAGCTATTTAAAACCGAATTTGGCTTTATGATGAAATAATATTTTTAGTTTTTCCAAAGGAGCCCCTCTCCTCCCTTATAAAAGGGCTCCTCCTCCCTCTCTTCCTCACACCACTTTGAGCCTTAAATCTCGGCCAAACCCTGCCAATTTATCCTCTACAATTCCCTAAAAGCATCCTAGAGGTTCTGGTATTCTTTCAAAGAGCAATTTTAGTGCCCTAAAAGGAGGTCTCAAAGAAGCGCTTCAAAAATGAGGTAATGTCCGTTACCGATTCTTTCAACTTTATTTCTTCTTAAACTTCTTCTTCTTTAGTTGTTTCATTATGAGTTAATAACATCAGTATCACTCATATACTGATATGTTATTATAAGTATGAAACAACCCTATTTCACCATCTATCCATCCTACGGAAAACGAAATCACTGCGCGTGCGTACGTACGGAATACCGTCTCCACGCCGTGGTGTAATCTATTTTCCACGACCAACTTACATGGATGGGTATAATTGTGTAAATAATGAGTATATATGATTATTTTAAAGTGATATTGATTCTGAAATAGTATACAAACACTCCAATACAATTCCACGATCATGAGAATGATATCATCGCTCGTGCGTACGTAGGGAATACCGTCTCCACGATGTGATGTGACTCGTTCTACATGAAATTCATTGCATAATGATTACATAAATTATTTGAGTGAATAAATATGATATATATTACACTAATACCATTCTGTAAATGAGGTATCAATAACCTAAAAAGAAGAATAAGAATTTATTCGACAAAACACACATAAGAACAAAAAGTAATAAACGCCCAAATAACAAGTAACAATGAAATATTACTAATAATAAGCTAAGAATATGACCATATATGATATCATAACAATTATTATGATTCTGGAATAAGTCAATGACATTATTTAAATCATTATACAGGAGGTTCGGACACTTACGAAGCAAATCGGACCTAAGGTAAGGGAAATATCCAAATCACATTTTTATCTGAGATTGTTTATACTTTGGAATTTACTGGGGAGTATTTTATCATCCACATCCACGTTTCCTCAATATTTAATATTATTTCCATCCACCTAAAATTTTTTAAATCCAATTTTACCCTTCGGTGAGTTTTTAGTAAAAGATATGAAAGGAATCATTTGTCGTTTTTCGTACAAGGTACTTTTTGACTTTTCCGACAAAAGTCCCAGAAGAATGTTTTTTTAACTTATACGACCTGAATGGATTTTTAAAAATATATTTACAAGAAGATTCCTTTAAAAATTTTCAAGTTTATTTTAATCAACTTCTTTTAGTTTAGAATTGTATGACATGTAAATAAAGGAAAACTGTTTTTGAAGTAGAAACTATATTTTTCTCAAGAATGGAGTTCAAGTTTTTTATCAAAATTATTTTCCATCTAAGATAATAAAGGGTTCTATTTCTATCCCTATTATTACATTGATTTGATTATGTTTTAATGGAATTATTTTTATGAATTCCTTTATCTTATATGAATTGTTTTATGATTTCATGATGTTTAAGAATCTTATTTTTATTACATGGGTTATGCTATGATGTATGGTTTATGATTTTGTGGCACACATAAGAATGATATAATTATGAGATGGGTGGAACCTATATATCCATCCAATGAATTGTGTAAATATTTTATATCTCATGAGATATACATGGCTGGAACGGTAGGTTAAACCTGTTCAGTGAAACAGGACTGAAATGAGGAATGAACTCAGTTCAGAAATAGAATTTGTCCACTAAGATAGTCTTGGAAATGAGTCTTGACTAATAAGAAATGATTCTCTATGATTATGTGTGTATTCCAAAAAGATTCATGTTTTAAGTTATGATTATTGTGATTACATTTCACTACCATGATTTATCCCATGTTATGAAATTATGATCTCTTTTTCAGGGTATGATTTCCAAAATGTTATGTTCTTATGAATATGATGTGATTGATATTTCTTCTGTTTACCCTTACTAAGCACCTGAGCTCACCATTTTGTATGTTATCTTTACCCAGGCCAGGAAGAAGGATATTAAGTAAGATATTCCAAAAGGGACTATAAATATGATGAAATTAATGGGAGACAGTGTAGACGCTTTATGAACCAGTTGTTTATGTTTCCCAGTTTCTAAAGACACTATAACTATACGATCCTTTCATTGTTTTGTTATATGTTGTAATAAGTGTACTTCAATTTTGATGTACTAACATTGTATGTAATGTATGGGTCATTATAGTTGGTATCAGAGGAAATGTATGGTCAACCTTTGGAAACTACTATGTGAAAGCCTTAGTAAGAACCCTAAGGATAAGTCTAAGCATAGAACACAATCTTAGCATTTTAGAAATGGCCATGAATAACCTATGATAAGACCTTAAGTGTGAAATTTTATTCTTGATTATGTGATTTTCCTATTCTAATTAGTGTTCCTCACACTATTCTTCTAGGTTTTAGTCAATGGATGGAACCCGAAGGAACCGTGTTAATGAGGAATGCGACGGGCAATGCAATGATTGTCCCCCTGAGCAACCAAACATTATGGTAGCTAGAATGCAAAATCTTGTAGCCATGATCACACAACGTTCTCAAGCTATGAATCATGCAGGACTTCCAAACGAGAAAAGGAAGAAGCAACATTCTGTTGAATCCTTCATGAGACAGCGTCCACCTTCATTCAGCGGGTCTACTGATCCATTAGTTGTTGAAAAATGGATCAGTACTACTGAAAAGATATTTTTAGTTCTTCAATGTTTTGAACATGATAAAGTCATCTTAGTTGTGTATCATTTGGAAGGTGATGCTGATCAATGGTGGAATATTATCAAGAATACGAGGCCAAGAGATGAAATTGAGTCCATGGAATTGGATGAGTTCAAGAACTTATTTTTTAATAAGTAATTCCCTCGTATTCTCCGAACAAAGATGGAGAAAGTGTTTCTTGAACTAAAAGAAAATGATGATGAATCTGTTGGTACATATGAAGAAAATTTTACAAGACTTGCGAGGTACGCTTCTGGTATTATTATCCAACCTGAGAGTAAGATCTATCGATTCTTTAATGGATTAAAACCAAGTCATCTAAGGGCCTTAGCCATAAGGGACTTCAATAGCTACGAGGAAATCGTTCGATGTGCTCTCAAAGCTGAGATGGAGATTAGAGTAACCCATCAGTCATATGGGTTTGATAAGAAGAGGAAAATGGAATTCAAAATAAAATCTAAAGAGCACACTGAAATGAAGATGAGCTTTCCCATATGCTCAAAGTGTGGAAATAAATATGGAGGGAGTTGTCTTAAAGGGAAAAGTAAATATTTCAAATGTGGAAAGGAAGGTCATCGGGAATTTGAATGCTGCAATGATGGGAAGAAGATTTCTAGTGATGCGAACAATTAAAAGGCTACACAGAGTGCACCTCCTACACTTCAATGTTACAAGTGCAATGAAATGGGGCATTATGACAATCAATTCCCAAATCCAAGGGTTGATGATGATGGTCGACGTCAAACTCTTAAGGCTAAATACAAAGGAAAGTCACATGCAATTTCTATCAGCTATGTGGAGTACGATAACGATGTGGTAAAAGGTACACTTACCATCCAATATAAAGTACAATATGTTTTATTTGATTCTGGATCCACCCACTCTTTTATTTCAGAAGAATTTTCTAAGGGTATCGCTGTATTACATCAACAATTGGATGTTGAGTTACCTGTGACAACCCCTAATGGCACAACAGTCGCTTCAAAAGTTTATAATTCTTATCTGATTGAAGTTTGTGGGAAAGTGCATCCTGAAAATCTTGCGATCCTTCCTATAGTTTAATTTGATGTGATTCTTGGCCTGGATTGTCTTTCTTTATATGTATCTCATATCAATTTCCAAATAAGGGAAGTCACATTTCATATTCCAGATCAATCTATGATCGTCTATCGATGCAAGGATGAACATAAAATTCCAGTGGAAATTTCTTCCATCTTTTGGGTCTTGATTCCACTAAATGAAGTTTATTTATCTCAAATGGTTAGTGAGAAACTCATGATTAAGAGTATGCCCATTTTAGGGGAGTTTTATGATGTCTTTCTCGAGGAATTACTGGGTCTTCAACCAAATTGTGAAGTTGAGTTTTCAATAGAACTTGTACCGGGTGCTTTGCCTATTTCAAAGACACCTTATAGGATGGACCCAATTGAGTTGTAGGAATTGAAGAAGAAACTCCAAGAGAATCTTGATAAGGGATTCATACGACCTTTTGCATCACCTTGGGGAGAACCTGTTCTGTTTGTTAAGAAGAAAGATGGATCAATGAGACTCTGCATTGATTATCAGTAACTTAACAAGATCACTATCAAGAACAAATATCCTCTCCCGCGCATTGATGACTTATTTGACCAACTACGTGGAGCTAAATACTTTTCCAAGATTGATCTTCGTTCAGGGTATCATCAATTAAGGTTCAAAAGGGAGGATATACTAAATACGGCTATCTGTACAAGGTATGGACACTATGAACATATAGTGATGCCACATGGTCTTACTAATGCCTCTATTATCTTCATGGATCTGATGAATAGAGTCTTTAGAGACTATCTTGATCATTTTGTGGTAGTCTTTATAGACAATATTCTTGTATATTCAAAGAGCAAGGAATAACATGAAGATCACTTGAGAATTATATTGAAGACCCTGAGAAAGGAGAATCTTTATGACAAATTTAGCAGGTGTGAATTTGGGCTTCAAAAAGTTTCATTTTGGGTCACATAATCTCAAAAGAGGGGATATCTGTGGATCCAACAAAGAAAGAAGTTATCGAAATATGGTCGAGACCAACAACAATAACTAAGATCCAAAGTTTTCTTGGTTTGGATGGATATTATCGACATTTTGTGAATGATTTTTCACGATTATCTAATCCACTAACCAGGTTGACTCAGAAAGGAGTTAATTTTGTTTGGACGGAGGAATGTGAAGAGAATTTCAAGGAGTTGAAAAGAAGGTTATCCAGTGCACATGTGATCACACTGCCTTGTAATGGAGAAAGGTTTGTGATCTACAGGAATGCATCCAAGAAGGGATTGGGGTGTGTTCTTATGAAAAATGATTCGGTGATATCTTATGCCTCACGACAGTTGAAAATCCATGGGCAAAATTACCCAACTCATGATTTGGAGTTAGCTGCATTAATATTTTCATTAACGATTTGGAGGCATTATCTTTACGGAGAATGGTGCGATATTTATACTGATCATAAAAGTTTAAAGTATATTTTCACACAAAAGGATCTGAATATGCACCAAAGAAGATGGTTGGAGATGATTAAGGATTACGACTGGTCAATTCATTACCACCCTGGGAAAGAAAACAAGGTGGTAGATGCATTAAGTCGACAAGACCATGCCATTTTATCCATGATGAAGATCACAAAAGATCCAATATTTATGTATTTAAAAAGGATGGATCTTGGAATTATAATGAAAGGGGAAAAATCGTAGCTTTTCAAATGAATTTTCAACCATCTATACATGTTAAGATTAAAGAGGCCCAGAAAGGAGATTTTGAGTGACAAAAGAAGGTGAGAAATGTTCCTGAATTCAACCTTGATTGTGATGGGATAATAATGTCCAGGAATCGGGTTTGTGTTCCTCCCATCCCCGAATTAATGAAGGAGCTACTGGATGAGGCTCATAGTTCTTCATTCTCTATTCATCCAGGAAGCATGAAGATGTATAGGGACCTGAAAGAGTACTTCTGGTGGGATGGCATGAAAAGAGATGGTGATGAATATGTCTCTCGATGCTTGGTTTGTCAGCACGTTAAAGCTGAGAGACAGAAGTCTAAGGGGATGTTACAACCATTACCCATACCCGAATGGAAATGGGAAAACATCACTATGGACTTTGTCACCGGACTTCCTAAAACATCCAAAGGCAATAATGCTATCTGGGTCATAGTTGATCGTCTTACAAAGTCTGCACACTTCATTGCTATTAGAGAGGATTTCTCTCTGGATCAGGTTGCCATGATATATGTAAAGGAATTGGTAAGATTTCATGGAGTACCACTTTCTAATATATCTGATCGGGATCTAAGGTTTACCTCAAAGTTCTGGCGAAGTCTTCAGCATACTCTGGATACAGAGTTGAGTTTCAGCACTACTTATCATCCTCAAACAGACGGTCAGTCTGAGAGGACAATTCCAACTCTAGACGATATGTTGAGAGCTAGCTCTACGTATTTCAAAGGTGGTTGGGATCAACACCTACCTTTGGTGGAATTTTCTTATAATAATAGCTTTCACTTCAGTATTCAGATGGCTCTTTATGAATCTCTCTATGGAAAGAAATGCAGGACTCCAACTTGATGAGATGAAGTTGGGGAAAGAAAACTATTAGGACCTGATCTTGTTGATGAGATGGAAGAAAAGGTCTGATCTATTCAACAACACATAAGAGTAGCTCAGAGTCGACAAAAAAGTTATGCCGAAAACGGAAGAAAATACTTAGAGTTTGAAGTGGGTGATAACGTGTTCTTACGAATATCTCCTTGGAAGAGAGTAATGAGATTTGGAAAGAAAGGAATGTTGAGCCCTAAATATATCGGTCCTTTCAAAATACTGGATCATGTTGGGATGGTAGCTTATCGATTGGATCTTCCACCAAATCTCTCTCAAGTTCACGATGTGTTCCATGTATCTCTCCTGAGAAAGTGCATACCTGATCCTTCACATGTACTCAGATCAGAAGTTGTACCGCTGGACAAGATATTTCTTATGAAGAACAACCGATAGAGATTCTCAATCATAGTGAAAAAGACCAACAGAACAAGACCACTCACTTGGTGATTATTTTAAGGAGAAACCACCAATTAGAAGAAGCTACATGGGTGCTTGAGGATATTATGACGGAGAGGTATCCTCATCTGTTTGTTACAAGTGACGAATTTCGAGGGCGAAATTCATTTTAAGGGAGGTAGAATGTAACACTCGAGACTTTTATAAGAAATATTTTGTTTTTATTTTATATAAATCATCAAAGGAATCCTTCACTACACACAACACTATCTTGGTTTGATTTACACGCAATCACAACCTTCCTTGATAGCTTGCGTCGTACACAATACCGAGTTTCACTAAACTACGATATGCTATTAAAATATTATTAAAACTAGCCATTATGAATAGTAATAACTACTTTTTGAAATTTTTTAAATTTTATTTTTCAAAATGGACTTCATTTTTGGATTCGGAATATCAAAATTAGCCTAGGGTAAAATTTTGGTATTTTTCTGGAAACTTTCAATTTTTCATGCATAGTGAAAACACTGGGTTACTATTTAAAAGCATAATTTATATTTAAATAATTATTTATTTTATTTAAATTTATTTTATGTCAAAATTGATACATAGTACCTATATAAGTTCAATGTAATTCATTGGAGTAATTTTATAATAATTTTAGATATATAAAAATTTTATTGAACTTTTCACCGTCTTTTACCCACCTGCTATGAGAATTTTAAAATTTACACAAAACATAATTTTACCGCTTCTGTGTGTGGAATTTCAAAAATCCGAGAGACACGGTTTATGTCAGTAATTAAGATGTGGTTCAATGAGATGAAAATATTTGTTGGTGAATAGTACCTTTTTACTTTTATTTACCACGGTTAAAAGTAAATAGGGAAATTAAGAGTAAAAATGATATTATTTTTACCCTAGCACATGTCCTAATTGTATTGGATAAGTTTAATTCGCCCAACAACAACCTTAGGAATACAATATGACCATTTAGGCCCACTTGGATTAGATTATGACATTTATTATTAATTTATTTAAAGAGGGGTTAAAATAGTTAAAATCAAAGTTTAATAAGTAAATCATTTTTAATATAGGGTTATACATAGGATATATTCAACTAAAAATATTCTTGAGAAAGGTAAAACTATTTCCTACATAATTGTATTTTATTTATAATTTTTAGACATTAAATATTTTAATTTATTTATGACACAAAGATGATGCAGTAATTATATTATTAATTAAATATTGACATAAGTGATGTTATAAATACCCAAATAAATGTAATTTGAGACTTTTTATGAATTAAACTAATTTTACAGATCAATATGACATTTTAGTATTTATTTAATGAAATTTTTTTGAACTGATCATTCTGTTATTATTTTCACAAAAATCTATTACTAAATAGTGTCAAAATTGACATAAAATAGTTTTTAAAACAAATATTATATTATTAATTGTTATTTTATTCCTAAAAATATATGGTTTGGCCAAATGACTAAGATAAGGTTATATATATTAATAATAAACAACTTCGGGTTCATTTGGCTTGTTATAGTAAGTTTATTAACCTTATAGTGTAAGAACACAAAAAGACACAGTAAATGTAAAATTATCTAACTTAAAGTTAAATATAAATGAAAAGGAAAAAATAGTAAACTAAACTTGTCCAACATCTATTATATGAGAGTATTGCGACCCATCCACACCTTAGCTTAGAAATAAATCAATTTAGAGCTATTTAATACTGAATTTGGCTTTCTAATAAAATAATATTTTTATTTTTTCCAAAGGAGCCCCTCTCCTCCCTTATAAAAGGGCACCTCCTCCATCTCTTCCTCACACAACTTTGAGCCTTCAAGCTCGGCCAAACCCTACCAATTTCTCCTATAAAATTCCCTAAAAACATCCTAGAGGTCCGGGTCTTCTTCAGAGACCAATTTTAGTGCCCTAAAAGGAGGTCTCAAAGAAGCGCTTCAAAGAATAGGTAATGTACGTTACCGATTATTTCAAATTTATTTCTTCTTCCACTTCTTCTTATTTAGTTGTTTCATTATGAGTAAATAAAATCAGTATCACTCATATAATGATATGTTATTATAAGTATGAAACAACCCTATTTCACCATCTATCCATCCTACGGAAAATGAAATCACCGCGTGTGCGTACGTACGGAATACCGTCTCCACGCCGTGGTGTAATCTATTTTCCACCACCACCTTACATGGATGGGTATAATGGTGTAAAGAATGAATATATATAATTATTGTAAAGTGATATTGATTCTGAAATAGTATACATACACTCTAATAAAATTCCACGATCATGGGAATGATATCATTGCTCGTGCGTACGTACGGAATACCGTCTCCACGATGTGATACGACTTGTTCTACATGATTTTCATTGAATAATGATTACATAAATTAATAGAGTGAATTAATATGATATATATTAAACTAATACCATTCTGGAAATGAGGTATCTATAACCTAAAAATAAGAATAAGAATTTATTCGACCAAACACACATAAGAACAAAAAGTAATAAACACCCGAATAACAAGTAGCAATTAAATATTACTAATAATAAGCTAAGAATATGACCATATATGATATCATAACAATTAGTATGATTCTGGAATAAGTCAATGACATTATGTAAATCATTATACAGGAGGTTCGGACACTTACGAAGCAAATCGGACCTAAGGTAAGGGAAATATCACAATCACATTTTTATCTGAGATTGTTTATACTTTGGAATCGACTGGGGTGTATTTTATCATCCACATCCATGTTTCCACAATATGTAATATTATTTCCATCCACCTAAAATGGTTTAAATCCAATTTTACCCTTCGGTGAGTTTTTAGTAAAATATATGAAAGGAATCTTTTGTCGTTTTTCGTACGAGGTACTTTTTGACTTTTCCGAGAAAAGTACCAGAAGAATGTTTTTTTAACTTATATAGCATGAATGGATTTTTAAAAAAATATTTCCAAGAAGATTCCTTTAAAAGTTTTCAAATTTATTTTTAATCAACTTGTTTTTGTTTATAATTGTATGACATGTATATAAAGGAAAAGTGTTTTTGAAGTAGAAAGGATATTTTACTCAAGAATGGAGTTCAAGTGTTTTATCAAAATTATTTTCCATATAAGATAATAAAGGGTTCTGTTTCTATCCCTATTATTACATTGATTTGATTATGTTGTGATGGAATTATTTTTATGAATTCCTTTTTCTTATATGAATTGTTTTATGATTTCATTATGTTTATGAATCCCATTTTTATTACATGGGTTATGCTATGATGTATGGTTTATGATTTTGTGGCACACATAAGAATGTTATCATTATGAGATGGTTGGAACCTATATCTCCCTCCAATTCATTTTGTAAAGATTTTATATCTCATGAGATATACATGGCTGGAACGGCAGGTTAAACCACTTTAGTGAAACAGGACTGAAACGAGGAATGAACTTGGTTTAGAAATAGACTTTGTCGACTAAGATAATATTGGAAATGAGTCTTGACTAATAAGAAATGATTCTCTATGATTATGTGTGTATTCCACAAAGATTCATGTTTTAATTTATGATTATTGTGATTACATTTCACTACCATGATTTATCCCATGTTATGAAATTATGATCTCTTTTGCAGGGTATGATTTCCAAAATGTTATGTTCTTATGAATATGATGTGATTGATATTTCATTTGTTTACCCTTACTGAGAACTTGAGCTCACCATTTTTTATGTTATCTTTCCCCAGGTTAGGAAGAAGGATATTAAGTAAGATATTCCAAATGGACTATAAATATGATGAAATAAATGGGAGACAATGTAGACGCTTTATGAACCAGTTGTTTATGTTTCCATGTTTCTAAAGACACTATACCTATATGGTCCTTTCGTTGTTTTTTTATATGTTGTAATAAGTGTACTTCAATTTTGATGTACTAACATTTTATGTAATGTATGGGTCGTTATAGTTGGTATCAGAGGAATGGTATGGTCAATCATTGGAAACTAGGATGTGAAAGTCTTAGTAAGAACCCTAAGGATAAGTCTAAGCATAGAAAACAATCGTAGTGTTTTAGAAATGGCCATGAATAACCTATGATAAGACCTTAAGTGTGAAATTTTATTCATTATTATGTGGTTTTCCTATTCTAATTAGTGTTTCTCACACTATTATTCTAGGATTTAGTCAATGGATAGAACCCGAAGGAACCGTGTTAATGAGGAATGCGACGGGAAATACAGTGATGGTCCCCCTGAGCAACCAAATGTTATGGTAGCTAGAATGAAAAATCTTGTAGCCATGCTCACACAACTTTCTCAAGCTATGAATCATGAAGGACTTACAAACGAGCAAAGGAAGGAGCAACATTCTGTTGAATCCTTCATGAGACATCGTCCACCTTCATTCAGTGGGTCTATTGATCCATTAGTTGTTGAACAATGGATCAGTACTACTGAAAAGATATTTTCAGTTCTTCAATGTTCTGAACATGATAAATTCATCTTAGTTGTGTATCGTTTGGAAGGTGATGCTGATCAACGGTGGAATATTATCAAGAATATGAGGCCAAGAGATGAAATTGAGTCCATGGAATTGGACGAGTTCAAGAACTTATTTTTTAATAAGTACTTCCCTCGTATTCTCCGAACAAAGATGGAGAAAGAGTTTCCTGAACTAAAAGAAAAGGATGATGAATCTGTTGGTACCTATGAAGCAAATTTTACAAGACTTGCAAGGTACGCTGCTGGTATTATTATCCAACCTGAGAGTCAGATTGATCGATTCTTTAGTGGCTTAAAACCAAGTCTTCGAAGGGCCTTAGCCATAAGGGACTTCAATAGCTATGAGGAAATCGTTTGATGTGCTCTCAAGGGAGAGATGAAGATTGGAGTAACCCATCAGTCATATGGGTTTGATAAGAAGAGGAAAATGGAATTCAAAGGAAAATCTAAAGAGCACACTGAAAAGAATATGAGCTTTCCCTTATGCTCAAAGTGTGGAAAGAAACATGGATGGAGTTTTCTTAAAGGTACAAGTAAATGTTTCAAATTTGTAAAGGAAGGTCATCGGGCATTTGAATGCTACAATGATGGGAAGAAGATGTCTAATGATGCAAACAATGAAAAGGCTACAGAGAGTGAACCTCCTACACATCAATGTTTCAAGTGCAAGGAAATGGGGCATTATGCCAATCAATGCCCAAATCCAAGGGTTGATGATGATGGTCGACATCAAACTCTTAAGGATAAAGACAAAGGAAAGTCACATGAAATTTCTATCAGCGATGTGGAGTACGATAACGATGTGGTAAAAGGTACACTTATCATCCACTCTAAAGTAGAAAATCTTTTATTTGATTCTTAATCCACCCACTCTTTTATTTCTGAAGAATTTTCTAAGGTTATCGTCGTATTACCTCAAAAATTGGATGTTGAGTTAGCTGTGACAACCCCTAATGGCACAACAGTCACATCAAAAGTTTATAATTCTTCTTTGATTGAAGTATGTGGGAATGTGCTTCCTGCAAATCTTGTGATCCTTCCTATATTGGAATTTGATGTGATTATTGGCATGGATTGGCTTTATTTATATGGATCTCATATCAATTGCCAAAGAAGGGAAGTCACATTTCATATTCCTGATCAATCTATGATCGTCTACCGATGCAAGGATGAACATAACCTTCCAGTGGAAATTTCATCCATCTTATGGGTCTTGATTCCACTAAATTAAGGTTATTTATCTCCAATGGTTGGTGAGAAACACACGATTATGAATATTCCCATCGTAGGGGAGTTTGATGATGTCTTTCCGGAGGAATTACTGGGTCTTCCA
The DNA here is from genome assembly GCA_963277665.1 of Viscum album. Taxonomy (NCBI): domain Eukaryota; kingdom Viridiplantae; phylum Streptophyta; class Magnoliopsida; order Santalales; family Viscaceae; genus Viscum; species Viscum album. Next base: position 923,541,596 of record OY728159.1, read on the forward strand.
CCAAATCGTGAAGTTGAGTTTTCAATAGAACATGTACCAGGTGCTTTGCCTATTTCAAAGACACCTTATAGAATGGCCCCAATTGAGTTGCTGGATTTGAAGAAGCAAATCCAAGAGAATCTGGATAAGGGATTCATACGCCCTAGTGCGTCACTATGGGGAGCACCTATTCTGTTTGTTAATAAAAAAGATGGATTAATGAGACTCTACATTGATTATCAAGAACTTAACAAGATCACTATCAGGAAAAAATATCCTCTCTCGCGCATTGGTGACTTATTTGACAAACTACACAGAGTTCAATAATTTTCCAAGATTGATCTTCATTCAGGGTATCATCAATTAAGGGTCAAAAGGGAGTATATACCAAAGACGGCTTCCCGTACAAGGTATGGACACTATGAATTTATAGTGATGCAATTTGGTCTTATTAATTCCCATTTTATCTTCATGGATCTGATGAATAGAGTCTTTAGAGACTATCTTGATCAGTTTGTGGTTGTCTTTATAGACAATATTCTTGTATATTCAAAGAGCATGGAAGAACATGATGATCACATGAGAATTATATTGAAGACCCAGATAAAGGAGAAGCTTTATGACAAATTTACCAAGTGTGAATTTTGGCTTCAAAAAGATTCATTTTTGGGTCACATAATCTCAAAATAGGGGATATCTATGGATCCCACAAAAACAGAGGTTATCAAAAGATAGTCGAGACCAACAAAAGTAACTGAGATCCGAAGTTTTCTTGGTTTGGCTCGATATTATCGATGTTTTGTGAATGATTTTTCACGATTATCTAATCCACTCACCAGGTTGACTCGAAAAGGAGTTAAGTTTGTTTGGACGGAGGAATGTGAAGAGAATTTCAAGGAGTTGAAAAGAAGGTTGTCCAGTGCACCTGTGTTCACACTGCCTTGTAGTGGAGAAAGTTTTTTTATCTATAGTGAGGCATCTAAAAAGGGATTGGGGTTTGTTCTTATGTAAAATGATATGGTGATAGCTTATTCCTCACGATAGTTGAAAATCCATGAGAAAAATTACCCAACTCATGATTTGGAGTTAGCTGCGGTAATCTTTGCATTAAAGAATTGGACGCATTTTCTTTATGGAGAAAGGTGTGATATTTATACTGATCATAAAATTTTAAAGTATATTTTCACAAAAAAGGAGCTGAATATGTGCCAAAGAAGATGGTTGGAGCTGATTAAGGATTACGACTTCTCAATTCATTACCACCCTTGGAAAGAAAACAAGGTGGAAGATGCATTAAGTCGACAAGACCATGTCAGTTTATCCATGATGAGGATCACAAAAGATAGAATATTTATGGATTTACAAAGGATGGATCTTGGAATTATAATGAATGGGGAAAAATCATATCTTTCTCAAATTAATGTTCAACCATCTACACATGTTAATATTAAAGAGGCACAGAAAGAAGATGTTGAGTTACAAAATAAGGTGAGAAATGTTCCTGAATTCAACCTTGATATTGATGGGATAATAATGTTCAGGAATCAGGTTTTTGTTCCTCCCATCCCTGAATTAAAGAAGGATATGCTGGATGAGGATCATAGTTCATCATTCTCTATTAATCCTAGAAGAATGACGATGTATAGGGACCTGAAAGAGTACTTCTGGTGGGATGGCATGAAAAGAGATGTTGCTGAATATGTCTCTCGATGCTTGGTTTGTCAGCAAGTTAATGCTAAGCGACAAAAGTATAAGGGGATGTTACAACCATTACCCATACCCGAATGGAAATGGGAAAACATCACTATGGACTTTGTCACCGGACTTCCTAAAACATCCAAAGGTAATAATGCTATCTAGGCCATAGTTGATCATCTTACAAAGTCTGCACACTTCATTGCTATTAGAGAGGATTTCTCTCTGGATCAGCTTGGAAGGATATATTTAAAGGAAGTGGTAAGATTGCATGGAGTACCACTTTCTATTATATCTGATCGGGATCCGAGGTTTACCTCAATATTCTGGCGAAGTCTTCAGCATACTCTAGATACATAGTTGAGTTTTAGCACTGCTTATCATCCTCAGATAGACGGTCAGTCTGAGAGGAAAATTTAAACTCTAGAAGATATGTTGAGAGATTGCTCTATGGATTTCAAAAGGTGGTTGGGATCAACACCTACCTTTGGTGGAATTTTCTTATAATAATAGCTTTCACTCCAGTATTCTGATGGCTCCTTATGAAGCTCTCTATGGAAAGAAATGCAGGACACCAACTTGTTTGGATGAAGTTGGGGAAAGAAAGCTATTAGGACCTGATCTTGTTGATGAGATGGCAGAAAAGGTCCGATCTATTCAACAACACATAAGAGAAGCTTAGAGTCGACAAAAAATTTATGCCAACAACTGAAGAAAAGACTTAGAGTTTGAAGTGGGTGATAATGTGTTCTTATGAATATCTCCTTGGAAGAGAGTAATGAGATTTGGAATGAAAGGAAAGTTGACGCCTAGATATATCGGTCCTTTCGAAATACTGGATCGTGTTGGGAAGGTATCTTACCGATTGGTGCTTCCAACAAATCTATCTCAAGTTCACGATGTGTTCCATGTATCTCTCTTGAGAAAGTACATACCTGGTCCTTCAAATGTACTCAGCTTAGAAGTTGTACCGCTGGAACAAGATATTTCTTATGAAGAATAGCTGATAGAGATTCATGATCATAGTGAAAAAGTCTTACAGAACAGGACCACTCACTTAGTGAAAGTTTTATGGAGGAACCACCAATTAGAAGAAGCTACATGGGTGCTTTAGGATATGATGGGGGAGAGTTATCCTCGTCTATTTGTTACAAGTGACGAATTTTGAGGGAGAAATTCATTTTAAGGGAGGTAGAATGTAACACCCGGGACTTTTATAAGAAATATTTTGTTTTTATCTTATATAAACCATCAAAGGAATCTTTCACTACCCACAACACTATCTTGTATTTCTTTACATGCAATCGCGACCTTCCTTGATAGCTTGCGTCGTACGCAATACAGAGTTTCACTAAACAACGATATTCTATTAAAATATTATTAAAACTAGCCTTTATGATTAGTAATAATCACTTTTTGAAATTTCGTAAATTTTATTTTTCAAAATGGAATTCATTTTTGGATTTGGAATATCGAAATTAGCCTAGGGTGAAATTTTGGTATTTTTATGGAAACTTTCAATTTTTGATGAATAGTGAAAACACTGGGTTACTATTCAAAACCCGACTTTTTATTTAAATAATTATTTATTTTATTTAAATTTTTTTAGGTCAAAATTAATACATAACACCTGTATAAGTTCAATGTAATTCATTGGAATAATTTTATAAAAATTTTAAATATATAAAAATTTTATTGTACTTTTAACCGTCTTTTACCCACCTCCTAGGAAAATTTGAAAATTTGCATAAAACATAATTTTACCGCTTCTGTGAGTGGAATTTCAAAAATCTTAGAGACATGGTTGATTTCAGTAAGTAAAATGTGGTTCAATGAGATGAAAATAATTTTTGGTGAATAGTAACTTCTTACTTTTATTTACCACTTTTAAAAGTAAATATGGTAATTAAGAGTAAAACTGATATTATTATTACCCTAAAACATGTATTAATTCTATTGGATAAGTGTAATTAGAAAAAAAACAACCTTAGGAATAAAATATGACCATTTAGGCCCACATGGATTAGATTAGTACATTTATTATTAATTTATTTAAAGAAGGGTTAAAATAGTTAAAATCAAAGTTTAATTAGTAAATCATTTTTAATACAGGGTTATACATAAGATAAATTCAACTACAAATATTCATTAGAAAGATAAAATTATTTTTTACATAATGGTATTTTATTTATAATTTTTAGACATTAAATAATTTAATTTATTTATGACACAAAGATGATGCAGAAATTATATTATTAATGAAATATTGACATAAGTGATGTTATAAATACAAAAATAAATGTAATTTGAGACTTTATATGAATTAAATTAATTTTATAGGTTAATATGACATGTTAGTATTTATTTAATTAACTATGATAGAACTAATCATTCTGTTATGATTTTCAAAAACAACAATTACTAAATAGTGTCAAAATAGACATAAAATTGTTTTTAAAACAAATATTATATTATTAATTGTTATTTTATTCCTAAAAATATAAGGTTCATCAAAATGACTTAGATAAGTTTATATATATTAATAATAAACATCTTGGGGTTCGTTTGGCTTGTTACAGTATGTTTATTAACCTTATAGTGTAAGAACACAAAAAGACACAGTAAAAGTAAAATTATCTAACTTAAAGTTAAATCTTATTTATAAGGTTAAAATAGTAAACTAAACATTTCAAAATTCTATTGGATGAGCGTATTTCGACCAATCTCCACCTTAGATTCTAAATAAATCAATTTGGAGCTATTTAAAACCGAATATGGCTTTATAATAAAATAATATTTTTAGTTTTTCCAAAGGAGCCCCTATCCTCCCTTATAAAAGGGCACCTCATCCCTCTCTTCCTCACACCACTTGGAGCCCTCAAGATCATCAAAACCCTGCCAATTTATCCTATCCACTTCATTAAAATCATTCTATAGGCCCTGGTCTTCTTCAAAGACCAATTTTAGTTCCATAAAAGGAGGTCTCAAAGAAGAGATTCAAAGAAGAGGTAATGTCCGTTACCGATTCTTTCAACTTTTTTTCATCTTCCACTTCTTCTTATTTAGTTGTTTCATTATTAATTAATAACACCAGTATCACTCATATACTGATATGTTATTATAAGTATGAAACAACCCTATATCACCATCTATCCATCCTACGGAAAATGAAATCACCGCACGTGCGTACGTACAGAATACTGTCTCCACACCGTGGTGTTATCTATTTTCCACCACCACCTTTCTTGGATGGGTATAATGGTGTAAAGAATGAATATATATGATTATTTTAAAGTGATATTGATTCTGAAATAGTATATACATTCCAATACAATTCCATGATCATGGGAACGATATCATCGCTCGTCCATACGTACGGAATACCATCTCCATGATGTGATGCGATTCGTTCTACATGATTTTCATTGCATAATGATTACATAAATGAATTGAGTGAATAAATATGATTTATATTACACAAATACCATTATTTAAATGACATATCTATAACCTAAAAAGAATAATATTAATTTATTCGACAAAACACACATAAGAACAAAAAGTAATAAACAACCGAATAATAAGTAGCAATGAAATATTACTAATAATAAGTTAAGAATATGACCATATATGATATCATAAAAATGAGTATGATTCTGGAATAAGTCAATGACATTATTTAAATCATTATACAGGAGGTTCGGACACTTACGAAGAAAATTGGACCTAAGGTAATGGAAATATCACAATCTCATTTTTATCCGAGATTGTTTATACTTTGGAATTTGCTGGGGTGTATTTTATCATCCACATCCATGTTTCCTCAATATGTAATATTATTTCAATCCACCTACAATTTATTAAATCCAATTTTTCCCTTTGGTGAGTTTTTAGTAAAATATATGAAAGGAATATTTTTTCGTTTTTCGTACGAGGTACTTTTTTACTTTTCCGACAAAAGTACGAGAAGAATGTTTTTTTAACTTATACGACATGAAGTGATTTTTAAAAAATTATTTCCAAGAATATTCCATTACAAGTTTTCAAGTTTATTTTTAATCAACTTCTTTTAGTTTAGAATTTTATGACATGTTAATAAAGGAAAAGTGTTTTTGAAGTAGAAAGGATATTTTCCTCAAGAATGGAGTCCAAGTGTTTTATCAAAATTATTTTCCATCTAAGATAATAAAGGGTTCTGTTTCTATCCCTATTATTACATTGATTTGATTATGTTGTGATGGAATTATTTTTATGAATTCTATTATCTTATATGAATTGTTTTATGATTTCATGATGTTTAATAATCCTATTTTTATTACACGGGTTATGCTATGATGTATGGTTTATGATATTGTGGAAGACATATGAATTGTATCATTATGAGATGGGTGGGACCTATATCTCCCTCCAATGCAGTGGGTAAAGATTTTATATCTCATGAGACAGACATGGGTGCAACGGCAGGTTAAACCGGTTCAATGAAATAGGACAGAAATGAGGAATGAACTCGGTTCAGAAATAGACATTGTCCACTAAGATAGTCTTGGAAATGAGTCTTGATTAATAAGAAATGATTCTCTATGATTATGTGTGTATTCCAAAAAGCATCATGTTTTAAGTTATGATTATTTGTATTACATTAAACTACCATGATTTATCCCATGTTATGAAATTATGATCTCTTTTGCCGGGTAAGATTTCCAAAATGTTATGTTCTTATGAATACGATGTGATTGATATTTTCTGTTTACCCTTACTGAGCATTTGAGCTCACCCTTTTGTATTTTTTCTTTCCCCAAGTCAGGAAGAAGGTTATTAAGTAAGATATGCAAAAGGGGACTATAGATATGATGAAATAAATGGGAGACAGTGTAGACGCTTTATGAACCAGTTGTTTATGATTCCCAGTTTCTAAAGACACTATACCTATACGGTCCTTTCGTGGTTTTGTTATATGTTGTAATAAGTGCACTTCAATTTTGATGTACTAACATTGTATATAAAGTATGGGTCATTATAAATCATATCATAGTTGAATTTATGATGCATTTCTATACATGCGAAGAGATTAAGGGTTGGAACCGAAATCGATTTAATCATATTTATCCCCTTCTTTCACTAGTCTAGAAATGGGATGAGGAATCCATGGATTTCATTATTATATTCCCACTGACTATCTGATAGAATATCACTATCATGGTGGTGATTTATTGGTCAACTAAACCGGTTCAATTTACCCTAATTCAGGACACCATTAAATTTGAGGATTTCGGAATGTTGTATGCGAATGAAGTTCTAAGGATTCATGGGTTTTTCTTATTTTATATAACTGAGATCCTGAAATTTATTCATTATTCTATAGGGGTATCATGGAGGTTATAAGGACTCAAGATAGATTGAGTATGGATTATCATCCTCATATGTATGGTCAAACAAGGCATGAAATTCCAATCCTATAAGATATGATATGTTATTTTAATATATATTTCATAGGATATTGGGATAACAATGTAGGAATAGTTGAGTTTTATTATATTAATATTTTTTATTCATATATCAAAATGGATCCATTCAAAGCATTGTAGGGTCAAGCTTGTAAATTTCTCATTTGTTGGTTGGAGTTAGGAAAAGCTACTCTTTTGGGGCCAAGGATTTTCTAGGATATTTGAAAAGATATTTCGGCTATAATTCAATGATTGGTGAAGCACTGATGATGACATAAGTCTTATATGAAGCATCAAAATAATCCTTTGGGATTCATAGTTCCTGACATGTTTTTCTTAAAAGTATCACCTTGGCTGAATCACCGTCATCTTGGGATGCAAGATAATTTTTATCTAAGATATGTTGAAAAATTTATTATAATTTACCAAATTGGGAAGGTAAAATATCAGTTTTGGTTTATATATTATTTGAATGCAATTAATGTTATATTCAACTTATTACAACTAAATAAATATCATCCTGGTCTATCTCAAGACTTTATTTGTGAAGCTATTTGTATATAAATGGATGTGTATATGGATAAAGAATAACTGAATATTTTTTATTTTTATGGGAATGTACTATTTTTAAATTATATTCCATTAGAAAAGTTTTTATGGTGGTATGAAACTGGTTCCCATGTGACATAGGAGTGAGAATCATTGATGAGAGAGCAATGACATCATCTCTTTTTGAATCAAACTTCTACAACATGACTTTTTTGGGGAATAAAGTGATATGGTATGTATAATTTCCACATTATAATATCATTTTAATGTATGAATATAATTTTTTACTATATATTTATTCAATCCTTTCATGGGTTGTTTTAGGTGAATGTTTGACATTTTTTGAGTCTTTTTGGTCTATACAGTGTTTGTTCATGGTTAGGTAAAACATTAGATGTTATCCAAGGAAACAATGGAACTTGTTTTAGAGTCTTTAAGGAGGGTAAAATGTTGTTACAAGGTTATTATAACCTATGTGGCCATCTCCAAAAATCATTAATCCATGGGAAAGTTAATATCACAAAGTTGTAGCATGGTTTATCAAACCTTGTAGGTAAATTACGATAACATAAATTATATAATTAGAATTCATTTTAGAGTCCAAAAACACCTTATTTTTACCTCATTATTTCACCATCTATTCAAAGTGTTACAGAAGATATTATTCTTATGTGATTTTGGATATTCCTTTCCTCTTGGTAATCAATTTTGATAGATCATATGGCGTTGGATCTATATTTTCCATGGTATGCCTCAATTCTTCATCATTAATTTTCTTGATTTTGGTTCTCTACGCTTTAACTTGAGTGAAATAATATATCAAAGGGGTATTTAACATATATAAAGTTCATTTTATGATCTATTTATGTTTCAATTAGATCGGTAATTAAAAGTGGTGGAATTATTTTCATCTTGGTTGATCACTTTGTAAATCTTTTGGATCCTCATGGAAAGTGGTATCTCTCCCTCTATAACATTCTATCTCTCACAAACTATTTTATTTAGACCTTGGAATCATTGAAATTGTGTTGTATGTTAAGGGATTCATTTTTCAGGATCTCCTCTGAATTCCTAGAGCCATATTCTCATTTTATATATTTATCCCATCGAATTGTTGGAATTCCAAGTGTTTGTGGTGGGTGGTTTCACTTAGAGTCATTCTCATAGGAACTACAGATAGTCACACATTTCTAAACATGATTTATAAACTATTCATGATATGATTAATGATTTATTAAAAATTTTATATGGTGGTTTATCATATAAAATGGTGTCTCCAATATATTTTATAAAGATATGGACACTTCCAAGAAATGTTGTATTGTTTGAGTAAATTGTATTTAAAATCATGGATTTTTTGTGAAAAAATGTTTTTTATTGATTATTGAAATTATATATTCCATTTTGAAATTAATTTAAAAGTTCAAAACATAGGGGTCTAGGGTACTAAAGTTGTTGCATTTTTTCGGGACTTGATTCCATGAATCATAGGGATTTTAACACTTTTAAGTGTCCCTTTTCTTCCCAAGTCATCGTGTTTGGGAATTTTTCACATTACATTTTAGGGGTTTTCATACATATAGTTGTTCCTATTCTCCTTAGGTCATCATAATTGGGTCCTATTTGGTGCACAAAAGTAATTATTGATCAGGTGGTGTGATTTTCCTATCCATATTAGACCTATAATATCCTAGGGGTACATTTAATTTTACTTTTCTTTGAGGATGAATTACAATTAATTCTTTATAAATAAAAAAAAATTAATTTTTTTGAAAAGTATTTTAAATGATATTGTTTATAAACTAACCAAAATGTGGAATTTCCATGTTTTAAGTTAATCTATGAAATTTTTACATCATGTCATGTCTTCTTTAAAAATAATAATGTTTGGATTAATTAATAAATTCTATATATGTAAAATTTTGTGGGATCCAACTATTATTGTTTTTCCTACACCCTATGAACACAAATGTGTGTTTTTAGGCCTTGTTTTGTCTGATTGGGGGAAGAGAAAGGCATTGTGGTGAGGCGATGTGTATTTGAGTTAGCTGAGTTTGGGAATCTGGTGGTGATTTGGAGGTATGTTTCCCATTTATCACATGGAGATAATTCTAATTATCTTGTTTACGTTGGTTTCTCTATGATCAAGTACTTATTTAGGGTTTGTTGTTCTAGTTATGTATCTCTTCTCCTCTATTTGGGTTGGTTATGGAATATTTACCCATCCTTTAATATATATCACATTGGTTGTTGAATCCCAGTGAAAAAAAACATTCCATGCTTTATGTTTGATGCTCAAATTCTTATCACCAGTCAATGGGTATTACAAAATCCCTTCAAGTTCTATCAAGGATAAGTTAAGAACATGATTGATGGGTCACCAAGGTTAGTTTATGAAATTATATGCTGATATTTATTCTATATTTCTATGTTATGACATATTTCTATGTCATGATCAATGGATTATGATTAATGTGTTATGCCATTGAATTCTTTTTTCATGGTATATGTTTGATATTTTTTGGTTATATGTCCTTCCATCTGGTGTTATGGTCAACTATTATGATTTCACTTTATTTTTAATCAGATATTTATATAATCTGATATTTTCTCATTTTCTTATTATATACCATTTATAGAATGTTTAGATATTTTCCATTATTAAAAATTTAAGATTTCTTATTTTTTCCCTTTTCCCGAAGATAATTATTTGTAGGATTATACTTAGAGGGAATCTATGTGTGGAGAATTTTATGGGAGATATTAAATAAATTGTTTGAAATAAAAAATCTATGTGGATAATCTCAGAAGTCACTATAATTTTGGGTTCTAATACAATGTGTTTATGAGTGATATATAATGTTCAAATTAAATAAATGATATAAAATTTTTGTATGTTAAATGAAGTATATCACAATTAACATCAAACTCAGTGTATAATTTTTTTGTTTTCAGCATTAGATTCAAGAGTTTACATATGTGTAAATTAAAACCCTCTAGGGAGAACCAGATATATGAAATTATCCTCTGAAATTCATCTCAAAAATAAAATGCATAGTTTTGAATTGTAACTCTCTATTTAAATCTACTATATCCAAATAAGTTGGCCTGTGATATGTCAAACTAGTTTCAATCACTTGTTGATTATCATACTAGGGGTATGTAATAAACCATTGGATAAAGCATCGCCTATTAAAGAACCAAAGTCTATGTACAATACACACCTATAGTACCAAATGTTTGTGAATGTGTGAGAGAGAGAGAGATTGTCATAACAAGAGTTTTTTATTCATAGTTCAATTCTAAAGCACAAAATCCATATCCCTCCATATCATTCATTAACCATATGATATGAATGCATCACAATCAAACTAATCAATCTAAATACATATTTGTAAGAAATATATAATTCTAACACATTGAAAAAAAATATATCAAACTCCCGATTTTCAACAAAAATGAAATTAGCCATCTCAATACACATATGATAGCTACTTATCCTAGAGTACCCTCCAAGGTTATTTTTACTCCCATCACTAGGAACAACAACTATAATATCTCATGTCATTAAAAATCATAGATCAAGGTATGTCATCTTAATTATAATCTAGATCACTACTCAAATTGGAGTCTCCATTTTCCACATAATCATTGAAATACTCATTAAACTACATGTGATACTACGCATGTCAAAAAAATATTTTCATAAATATTTGAATTATCAACGCCCCAAATTGTTAAAAATAGGGCATCATAATAATCTACATGTTAAAAATATTTGAGGGATAGCTTTTAAATTTTTATGAGTCATGTCCGTCGTAATCTCAATGTACAATATTTTAAAATTTTAAGAACACCCTCCTAACAAATGTACATGGAATCAACATTATATTCATCATGATCGATGTATAAATTTGAATGAAATAAAATTATTTATTAATGAAAAAATTATATTAGATGAAAAATATAAATTTGATTTAAACCTAAATTGAAAGGGGGCCATTGTGATCCCAAAACCAGTCCTGAATTATATCACCACCCCTATTATTCGTGACCTAACCCACCACAACCCCACTAAAAATTACAACCCCATTATCATTATTATCAGATCCCACAATTGCTCCTCCCTATATTTCCCACTCTTATTGTGGTTCACCAAATATTTTCCCCTCATGTATGAGACTCACCAGATCCGAACGTCACCCAAACTGTATTCAACTTCCTATATTTGGATACAAACCACCCACACTGCTGGTTTACCTTCCCTACGATCATCAAGTTACCTCATTTTCAAACACCCACTACCACCATCCGGGTGGACCAACCACTCAGTTTCAACCTCCCTAAAAAACCCACTAATTCCATCCACTCGTACATGAATAATATCATGGTAAAAAACCACTATAAATCAACTACACACCATTACCTTACACATACAACCTCAAAAACTCTAGTATGTAAACTCTTATATGTTCTAAAAGACTATCTTCAAAAAAATATGTGTTGTGGAAACATTAGGATTCATAATGCTAAATAAGGTTTCAGATAATGAATATAAAAAACAAAATAACAAGAAGTTAATAAACATGAACACATGGATTTATGCGGTTCAGGAAAAAATATATACATCCATGGAGAGGTTGGATCACATCAATATATTGAATTTAGAATTACATGGAGACAATATGAGTTTCGCACATAGAAACCCTAGCTCGAATGAGTCAATAAAGAAGATGATCCACTATTTAACCAACTACCTAGTAATTCCACTATGCTATAGTGCCACAACCACCCATGTCCACACTATTATAGTACAACAACCACTGAATTCCATGATGTTGTAGTTTCAAAGGAATGAATTATATGGAGCTACAATGCCACTATCTTCAAAGCACAAGATGCTATAGTTCCCTAATATAATATATTAGTACACATATATGCTACTAACATAGATGATTTACTTAATCTATGCTCCTATAATTATTCACACACCATTTTCTGATTCATTTTAGGGAATCGGTTTCAAGCTGATGATTCATCAAATACCTGTTTTATAGAATCCCTCCTTTTTATAACATAACTTTTCATTAGATTTTACAAACAGAGGATCTTTAAAGTCTAGTGTCTTGGAAATTAGGTACATAAAACATGAAAACAACATAAAACATTCTTCTAATTCATTTGTAAGGCTTCATCATATTTTCATCCTATGTTAAATTATTGAGTCTCAAATCCTGGAGACATACATCAAAGTAAAGGGTGAGCAGAAGGCCCAGTAAGGGTAAACAAGGAAACAACTTACTTTTGATATCAATAAGAACTTCAATAAAAACCTAAATACATGAGCAATCGAAGTATTGGAATATAATAGAGAAAATAAATTGAAACATAACTTGAAGATGTGGATACAATATATAACATAGAAAATCATGAACATATCACCAAGGTCCATCCCCACGGTGTCATTTAAAATTATCAAGGTTATTCACCAAGGTATCGTTAAAATTGTAATCCCTAGAGATTACATCATTACCCAACACATTAGAGCACTATCAGGGCACACCCTTAAATTTTTCTTTATTATCATGTGAGCCACATATATAATCATCAAACAATTCATAAATAACCCATTTAGCATAAAATAAATGGGATTAATTTCATAATCATAACGTTTTAAAAACTGCTTTTAAGACATGATCTTTATGTCATTTTAAACCCATGAAAAAGGAAAGTAGGTTTTGTGTATGTAAATCACAGAATTTAAAATAGAAAATTTTGATATATATGTGAATACCCCTACAGAATAAAGATATTTGAGTATTCACTTAATAAAATAATATAATTTTAGAAAAAGAGAGAGACATTTTGAGACGAAAAGTCTGCAGCATAATGGCTATGTTACAGAATTTTTGAAAACATTGAAAAGAGAGGGGACATGGGTCACCCACTCATAAATGATCCATAACACAGTAGGGGAAAAATATTTTTATTATTTAAGAAAATGGTAATGAAATTTTAATGATATAATATAGTAAATGAATAACTTGAATGGAAGACAAAAATAATATTTCTCTTATGAAAATTCGGCAGCCTAACGACGTTACTTAAAACATCAAAAAAATGAATTGATGAGATAAAATAGGGTCTCTCATAATATGAACATAAAAAGGATAGTATGATAGATATATAAGATCATAACCCAACATAGGAAAAGGATCTTGAAATAAATGACATGAAAATAGAACTTGAAAAATGAGAAGGGTGGAAGAATCCCTTACAAAAATTCGACAGCCTAACGATGCCACTTAAACATTCATAAAACGAAATAATGAGAGTAAGAGGGGATATCTCATCATATGATCATGAAAAGAGAAGTAATATGAATATAAAAGAACATCCCCCAACATATGAACATGGGGATTAAAAGAAATGACATACAAAAGTGTACTTGAAAAGAAAGAGAGAGGTATGATCCCTTATGAAAATTCGGCAGCATAAAGAGGCCACTTAAAAATTTAGAAAATGAAATGATGAGTGTAAAAATGAGTCTCTAATTATATTAACATACAAATTACAGTAATGTTTATATAAAATAATATCCTCCAACTTAAGAACTTGGATCATAAAAGAAATTACATAAGAGAGAGTAATTGAAAAGAATGAGAGAGGTAGGATCCCTTACCTTGAAGAGTAACTTCGAAATCTTAATGTTTGGGACCATAGGAGGCTTTAGGGCACCTTGAGAGGAATCCTTGAGAGGTAAGGAGACCTAAAAATCATTGAGGTGGATTTTGGAATGGAAATTATGAGAGAATGGATTGGTAATTATAGGGTAAGTGAGGGGACAAGTCATTAATGGCCAAGGGACATCTCATTGGTGGTATTGGAAAAACCATGGGCTTTCCCATGGTATTTTTCCATGGTATTGGCCACTTGAGACACCTCATACCTTATATTACTATTCATAATTCAACCAGAATTATTACATAAATATTACATCCTTAATAATTTCATTAAACATCTGAAACTCTAAATTGGAAATTCACTATTCACCAAAAATTCATCTTTTTCAGAAAAATCTCAAAATTTCACCTTAACAAAATATCGATGTTCTGATTTAAAAAATGAACTCCATTTTGTGAAAATAATTTTCTAAATATTATTAATTTAATTATTATATAAAAACACTATTCACTAAAAATTCATTTTCTCTGAAAAATCTCCAAAAATCACCATAACCTAATATCGATGCTCTGAATTCAAAAATGAACTCTATTTTATAAAAATATTTTTCTAAATTATTTGAATTTAATTTTTAATTAAAAAACACTATTCACCTAAAAAAATTAAACTTGACTAATAATTTCGGAAACAACTATTTACCTATTTTATTGAATCACATTACTTAATCAAGGTGACTAAATTATATTAATACTTTATTTAAGTGAGATTATTAATACATTTGGTCACATTACTAATCCAAAGAATAAAATAACTATTCATAAATTATTATTCATCAAAAATTAAGTTGATCTTATTAGGCTCTAAATTTCATACCGAACATAACTGTAGAAGAACATTTTTTGAAAATCATTACACATTATTAATTATTTAAGGTTTACATAAATATTTTTTTAAAAATCCTCCTAAAATTCATCATTAATATGCATACTATATTTATCCGGACATTTGTAAATTAAAAAACATCACCAAAAGATGAAATAATAATTTTTATTTAAATGAAAGGATTACACAAGGCAGTTACAGTTTTGTTACATAAGCCATTATAGCACAAGCATAGGACCTAAGAGTAAGGTGTGCTAGGGTGATAGAATCTTGGGGCGGCTCAGCCAACAATGCTCGAGTACTAATTTCTATAAGCATAAACTTCTCGTTAATGTGATTCTGTTCCTACTTCACATGATGAATTTTGGCTTCAGTTTGGTCCAGAGCAAAGCCCAAAGATGCTACCTCCTTCCCGAGTTCCATCAGATGAGCTTCGATCGGCCTGAGACTGCTGGATGGGGCCATCGAATCTTCTTTCTATATTAATTAATCAAGATCACTTATATTTATAAACAATAATTGTAACATTTAGTTTCCAATGGTCTTATTGACCAATGATCATATACCAGTCGAAACCCAACGGTCTCATTTTAATTATACTCATTTTATTAAATTAAATAGTTTTGTTGAGTATAAAATAAAATAAAACACAAATTTAGGGAACAAAATTTATTCAAAATCTCAGGTTGTTACATTCTTCCCCTGTTGAGAAATTGCATCCTTGAAATTTAAAAACACATGGGCTTGGAAATTTCATTAAAAGTCCCACATCGGAAAAAGAGTCAGTAAATATATTACTTTAAAAGAAAGAAAGGGATGTACAAAGGTCTCCCGAGTTAACCCATACTAGGATTCCATATAGGGAAACATGGATATGGAAGAGAAAACAAAGGGTCATGTTCTGATAGAGAGTGATAGAAAACATGACAAGGATAAAGTTAACCACAAAAAAATCACAAATTTATGATGTGTGTAAACAGTCTTTGATTACCGAGTAGGAACCAAAAACAAACAATGTTTTTGTTTTATGTTCCTTTTCACAATTTTGAGGAATTCATTTACTAAATCGAATAAAAACATAAGGTAATATACTTACCTTCAAGTATAGTTTCATCCTTTAATATGTTTCTACCAAAACTAATCTTTTCTCCAATCTATGAGCATTCCAAAAGACTTGGTCACATCAAAATCACAAGAATCATCTTCTAGATAATCACATAATCCAAAAAAGGAGAACTATATATTTATTTTGTATTTAGACATCAACTAAAACCAAAATGGTTAGTACGTGATCATATAATCCCCTAAAAGGATAATCCTTTATACAAAAACTAGTATTAATCTTTAAAATTCAACAAATCATACCCAATGTTCAAGAAAGACCATTAAATACAAAATCGTGCTTAAAATTCATCAAAATAATCCAAACTAAGATTGAAACCCAAACTCAAAAGGATTTAATCACATAGTCTTCTACACTAAATCTTAACATTTATCTCCAAATAACATCGACTACTCGTCAAATCTCATACTAATGTGTAATTAACCAAATCATATATTCTGTAAGCAAGGTTAATAATTTTCTAGAAATAAAACAAATCACCATATGTCCATAATAAATACATAAATTCGTACAAAATAAAAATTTCAACCATTCCTCCCCAAATAAAATCATGTAGTATTTTTATTTTCCTTAGGCATATAGTAATCCAAAATAGAAAACATCGTCCAAAATAACCTTTATCATTTAATTACCAAATCATTATCCTATACAAAGGATATCAATTTGATAAAACACATGATTCCAAAATCAACTTATTCTTGATCCATAAAAATAGCAGGTATATTAGTCAGTCATAAGGGCATAACAACAAACTCATAATGCCCATATCTTGTTGGAAGGTTGTTTTTGTAATATCATCATTCTTCACCCTCAATTGATAATAAGTAGAATTATGATCAATATTTGAGAAGAATTGAGTCCCACGAAGTTGGTCAAACAAGACATCAATTCATGGAAGAGAGTATTTGTTCTTCCCTGTGATCCCATTCAGTTCTCTATAATCAATGAATAGCTGCATCAATCCATCCTTCTTCTTCACAAAAAGAACTGGTGCTCCCCTAGGAGACACACTTGGTTGGAAAAGCTCATTCTCAAAAAGATCATGGTAGTTGTTTCTTTAATTCCTAAAGCTCCAAATATTCCATCCTCTATGGGGTCTTTGACATCAGATGAGATCCATGTATGATTTCAATGGAGAACTCTACCTCTCTTTATGGGGAAGGTCTGGGTAACACCTGAGGAAATACGTCAATGTATTCCTAGATGATGGGGGCATTTTATAAAAGAATAAATCCTTTATTAGAAACTAATTTCATTTAATAATATTTTAACTAAAAGGATTTTATGTCATAAAACATCATGCTTAGACAATTAAATTTTTCTATAATTCCTTCATAATGATTCATAAAAATCACGCGATTAATGAAACATATCCCCTGGGAGTTTCATAACCAAGAGTGCCAGAAGACCCATTGTCTTGTACCAGTTCCCATTCGAGTTTAGATAAAAGAGGTGTTTTTGGGTTTTACCCCTATGTACATTTGTTCCAGAGCCACCAATACCTGCACGTATCCAGATAGGGATGTATTTTCTTGATACACCACTTACTCAATACTCACCAAAATACCAGATAGATTTCCAATATTTAAAATTTTCTATAGGGTTCTTCTTAAAGTTTTCATATCATAATTTCCATAGATAACTAAACCATCCTTTTATACCAACTATAGAATCTCTCCTTTTTATAACATAACTTTTTAATCTATTTTACAAATAGAGGATCTATAAAGTCTAGTGTCTTAGAAATTAGGGACATAAAACATGAAAACAACATAAAATATTCTTCTAATCCACTTGTAAGGCTTCATAATATGTTCATCCTATGTTAAATTATTGAGTCTCATATCCTGGAGACATAAATCAAAGTAAAGGGTGAGAAGAAGGCCCAGTAAGGGTAAACAAGGAAACAGTTTACTTGTGATATCAATAAGAACTTGAATAAAAACATAAAGACATGAGCAATGGAAGTATAGTCATATCACAGAGAAAAGAACATGAAACATAACTTGAATATGTGGCTACAATATCTAAATTAGAAAATCATGAACATATCACCAAGTTCCATCCCTAAGGTGTCATTTAAAATTAACAATGTTATTCATCAAGGTGTCGTTAAAATTGTAATCCCTAGAGATTACATCATTACCCAATGCATTGGAGCGCTATCAGGGAACACCCTTAAATTTCTCTTTATTATTATGTGATCCACATATATCATCATCAAACATTTAATAAATAACCCATATAGCATAAAATAAATGGGTTTCATTTCATAATCATAATGTTTTTAAAACTGCTTTTAACACATGATCCTTATGTCATTTTAAACCCACGAAAAAGGAAAGAGGGTTTCGTGTGAGTAAATCAAAGAATATAAAATAGAACATTTTTTTATATATGTGAATACCTATGTTGAATAAATATCTTTTAGTATTCACTTAATAATATAAAATAATTTTAGAAAAAGAGAGGGACATTTTGAGAGGAAAATTCTGCAGCATAATGGCTATGTTATAGGGATTTAAAAAACATTGAAAAGAGAGGGGACAAAGGTCACCCACTCATAAATTACCCATAACACAGTAGGGGGATAGAATATAAAGTATTTAAGAACATGGTAATGAAATTTGAAAGATATACCATATGAAATGAAGAACATGAAAAGAAGACAAAAATAAGATTTCTCTTATGAAAATTCAGCAGCCTAACGACGTTACATAAAACCTCAAAAAAATGAATTGATGAGATTAAATAGGGTCTCTAATCATATGAACATAAAAACGACTATATGATAGATATATAAGATGATAACTGGACATAGGAAAAGGAAATTGAAAGAAATGACATGAAAATAGGACATGAAAAATGAGAAGGGTGGAAGAATCCCTTACAATAGTTCGGCAGCCTAACGCCGCCACATAAACATTCATAAAACGAAATGATGAGAGTTAGAGGGGATCTTTAATAATATGATCATGAAATGGGAAGTAATAGGAATATAAAATAACATCCCCCAACATAATAACATGGGTCTTAAATGAAATGACATACAAAAGAGTACTTGAATAGAAAGAGAGAGGTAGGATCCCTTATGAAAATTCGGCATCCTAACGAGGCCACATAAAAATTCAAAAAATGAAATGATGAGAGTGAAAAGGGGTCTCTCATTATATGAACATAAAAATTAATGTAAGGTGAATATAAAAGAACATCCTCCAACATAAGAACTTGGAGCATAAAATAAATGACAGAAGAGAGAGTACCACTTCGACAAAATCACGATTTAGCGGCGGTTCATTTTCATTTCGTAGTGGTTTAAACCGCCACTAAATAGATTGGCGGCAGTTTTGAAAAACCGCCGCGAAATCTTGTGTCGGGAAACTATTCGTGGCAGTTTTTAAAACCGTCGTAGAGCATTTCGCGGTGGTTTTTTAATTTTTTAATTTTTTTTAAATTTTTATAATTTTTATAATTTTTTTTAATTTTTTAATTTTTATAAATTTTATTATTTATTTTATTTTTTTATTTATTTTATTTTATTTTATTTTATTTTATTATTTATTTATTTTATTTTATTTAATTTATTTATTTCGTATTTATTTTATTTATTTCATATTTATTTTATTTATTTTATTTTATTTATTTTATTTATTTTATTTTATTTTATTTTATTTATTTATTTCGTATTTATTTTTTTATTTCATATTTATTTTATTTATTTTATTTATTTCGTATTTCTTTATTTACTTTATTTATCCATGCATGCACATCCCATGCACATGCCCATGCACATGCCCATCCAATATAAAGAATACTGAGTTTGGTGAGCTTTGAACCCCTAACCTCTTGCATATTTTCCAAAGACTTTACCACTCCAGCAAGCTCGTCATGTTGTTAATAAATAGAATTTAATATACTTATATATATTAATTGAAAAAACAAATAATACATAAATAATAGATATAAACTCAATAATAATAAATAATAAATAATAAATAATAAAAAATGAATAATGAATAATAAATAATAAATAATAAATAATAAATAATAAATAATAAATAATAAATAATAAATAAACATAAATATAAATAATAAATAATAAATTAATATAAATAATTAATAAATATAATTAATAAATAATAAATAATAAATAATAAATAAATATAAATAATAAATAATAAATAAATATAAATAATAAATAATACATAAATATAAATAATAAATAATAAATAAATATAAATAATTAATAATAAATAACAAATAATAAATAATAAATAATAAATAATAAGTAATAAATAAATATAAGTAATTAATAAATATGGGTAATATATAATAAATAATAAATAATAAATAATATATAGATAATAGATATAAATAACAGATAATAAAAAATAAAAAATAAAAAATAAAAAATAAATAAATATAAATAATCAATAATCAATAATCAATAAATATAAATAATAAATAATAAATAAATATAAATATAAATAATAAATAATAAATAAATATAAACAATAAATAATAAATGAATATAAATAACATAATAATAAATAATAAATAATATATAATTAATAAATATAACTAATAAATAAATATAAATAATAAATATAAATAATAATTAATAATTAATAATTAATAATTAATAAATAAATATAAATAATAAATAATAAATAACAAATAATAAATAGAAAATAATAAATAAAAAATAAAAAATAATAAATAATAAATAAATATAAATAATAAATAAATATAAATAATAAATAATAAATAATAAATAATAAATAAATATAAATAATAAATAATAAATAAATATAAATAATAAATAATAAATAAATATAAATAATAAATAATAAATATATATAAATAATAAATAATAAATAATAAGTAAATAGAAATAATAAATAATAAATATATAAAAAATAAATAATAAATATATATAGTAAATAATAAATAATAAATAATAAATAATAAATAATAAATAACCAGTAACAAATATTATTATTAATATTAATATTTTATTATTAGTAATAATAAAAATTAATAATAAATTATAAATTATAAATAATAAATAAATATAAATAATATATAAATATAAATAATAAAGAATAAATAAATATAAATAATAAATAATAAATAATAAATAACCATTTACAAATAATAGATAATAAAGAAATTAATGTATACTATAAATAATAAATAATAAATAATAAGTAATAAAGGAAACACATGAAAAATATGAAAAGACGTGATAAGGGATGAAAAATCATGAAAACGCATGAAAACAGATCGAGAAGCATTTAAAGAATGAGGCATTATAATGAATGAGAACACATGAAAACTCATGACAACTCTGGAAAACCCCTTAATAATTCAAAATAATCATCATAATAACCCACAAAAAACCATTGATAAAGATAACAAGTCATGGAAACCCAAATAAACAATAATAAATAGAGCAACCATTAAAACCTGTCAAAACGGTCATAAAGAGACAAAAACATTGGACTCACAATAACAGAGATAACTTATGATCCGAGAGTCCATTTTTGATCTGCCGCCTATCAAATAAAAGATCCTGAAATGATCTTCGACTTGAAAGGTAAAAGAGTACGAATGGATAGGCGGATTGGAAGTCACGACCATTAAAAAAAAGCGGATGGGGAATGAGTGCTAGAAAGGAGGCATCGAAAAACATAACAAACCCGATAGCCACTAAAAATGCCATAACATATGATCCAGGAGTGCATGTGGGTGCCGCGACCAGTCAAAATGAAGCTCATGGAACGAGCTATGATCTGGCAGGCAGAGGAGTCTGAACTAACACGCGGATCGAAAGTTAGGTCCGTTTGAAGACAAGTTCAACGGGACACCGGTGAAGGAAACGAGCATTCAAAGGCCTTTGGAGGGGTTTTCGGGTAAAAAAACATGACAAAAGATGGATTCTTTTGAATTAGTGTGTAACTATATTCACTGGATTCGATTTGATATGTGGTAGAGCCCAAACGGACACCCGGAGCGAAAGTTATGGTTGTTTGAAGTTGGAGAACTTTTTTCAACTTTCTTATAACTCTAATATCTTCTGCACCTTAGATCGTCTCATGGTTTTGAATATATGTGCCCTTAGATCTCTTTATGAGCTTCAATTTGACTGGTAGTGGTGCTCCAACGGACGCCTGGATCAAAAGTTCTGCTCGATTTAGTGATTTCGGGGTTTCTCGTGTTTTTTATTTTTCCATTCATTTCGCGGCGGTTTTACCGAAACCACCGCTAATCCTCGAAAAATAAAATAAAATAAAAAAATAAAAAAACATTGTGGCATTTCACGGTGGTTTTTAAAACCGCTGCTAAATGGCAGTTTTCTTATAGTGTACTTGAAAAGAAACAGAGAGGTAGGATCCCTTACCTTGAAGAGTAACTTAGAAATCTTGATGTTTGGGACCTTGGGCGGATTGAGGGAACCTTGAGAGGACTCCATGGGAGGTAAGGAGACCATAACTTTGTTGATGAGGATTTTGGAATGGAAAGGAAGAGATAATGGCTTGATATTTATAGGGGAAGTGAGGGGACAAGTCATTAATGGCCAATGGACACCTCATTGGTGGTATTGGAAAAACCATGGGCTTGCCCATGGTATTTTCCGATGGTATTGGCCACAAGGGACATCTTATACCTTATATTACTATTCATAAGTCGACCAGAATTATTAAATAATTATTACATCCTTAATGATGTCATTAAACACCCGAAACTCTAAACTGAAAATTCACTATTCACCGAAAATTCAACTTTTTCAGAAAAATCCCAAAATTTCACCTGAACAAAATATCAGTGCTCTGATTTCAAAAATGAACTCCATTTTACCAAAATAATTTTCTAAATATTTTTAATTTAATTTTTATATAAAAACACTATTCACTGAAAATTCATTTTTTTCAGAAAAATCCCCAAAATCATTATAACCTAATATCAATGCTCTGAATTAAAAAATGAACTCCATTTTATAAAAATATTTTTCAAAATATTTTTAATTAAAAAAAATATTCACTCGAAAAAACTAATACTTGACTAAAAATTTCTGAAACAGTTATTTACCTATTTTATTGAATCACATTACTTAATCAAGGTGCCTAAATTATATTAATACTTTATTTAAATGAGATTAATAATCCATTTGGTCACATTACTAATCTTGAGCGTAAAATCACTATTCATAAATTACTATTCATCAAAAATTAAGTTGACCTTATTAAACTCTAAATTTCTTACTGAACATAACTGTAGAAGACAATTTTTTGAAAATAATTACACATTATTAATTATTTAAGGTTTACATTAATATTTTGAAAAATATTCTTCTAAAATTCATCAATAATATGTATACAATATTTATCTGGACATTTAAAAATTCACAAACTTCACCATAAGATGAAATCATAAATTTTATTTAAATGAAAGGATTACACAAGGCAGTTACAGTCTCGTTACATAGCCCCTTATAACACCAGCGTAAGACCTAAGAGTAAGGAGTGCTAGGGTGGTAGAATCTTGGGGCGGGTCGGCCAATATTGGTCGAGTAGTGATTTCTATATGCTTGAACTTCTCGTGAAGGGGCTTCCGTTCCAGCATCACATGATGAAGTTCAGCTTGGGTTTTATCTAGAGCAAAGCCCAATGGTGCTACCTCTATCCCAAGTTCCGTTAGATGAGCGTCGATCGGCCCGAGACTACTGGATGGGGCCATCGAATCGTCTTTGTATATTAATTAATCAAGATCACTTTTATTTATATACAATAATTGTAAAATTTAGTTTCCAACGGTCTTATTGACCAATGGTCATATAACAGTCGAAACCCAACAGTCTCATTTTAATTTTACCCATTTTATTAATTAAAATAGTATTGTTCAGTATAAAATAAAATAACACACAATGTTAAGAAACAAAATTTATTCAAAATCTCAAGTCTTCACATGTTTTTTCCCATTTTTTCTCTTATAGTGTTCTACAAAATTCTAAATATCAACCTCTATTCATTAATAGATCCCTAAATAGGAACAGGATTACTTATAATTCTCTATCTACATCATCTTTACAAACATGTCGGCTAGATTTATGGTTCCAAGATTCTTCTATAATGTTACCGACCCATATTGTATTAACCCTCTAATAAAATGTTATTTAACAGAATATGCTTCATCCATGTATGAAATATTGGTTTCTTTGTAAGATTTATGTCACTCTAACCATAAAAGTAAAATAAAATTTCATATAACTTTTTACATAGATCAGCCAAGAATTCTTTCATCCAAATAATATACTTTCTAGAATCTGTAATAGAATTGTATTCAACCTCTATGGGGGGATTAATCTCCCACCTTCTACAGTAGTGATATATATCACACTATAGTTTCTCCACAGTTATGAAAATAACTATGTTACACATTTTTCTATCAACATCACCTCTATGGTCAAAATCCACATAGTCCTATAATGATATTCCTTTCTCAAAGCATATAGATACATCATTGATTCCCTCCAAATACCTCATTATCCACTTCACTGCTTCCCAATGGTGTTTTTATGATTATCCATTTACCTGCTCATATCAACCACTTATTGAAAAATTTCGGGTAAAGTATAGACCATTGAATACATCAATATTCTAAAAGATGATGAATATGGTATATTTTCTTTATACTCAACCTTTTAATCCATTTTTAATGCCTACACCTTTTATTGTTGGAAATGAATTTCCAAGTGAATAGAAAAATTATTTGATTCTTATATACTAAATATTCTCATAAAAATTCCAATGTAGTTTTACTTTGATAATGTGAAGGTTTTTTATCTTTATTCTCTTTCAATATTCATCCCAAAAATATAGCCAGCCTCAATAAGATATTTCATCTTGAACACCCATGTTAGCTTCCCTTTCAACTCTTCAATCTATTTTATATGTGATGTTTCAATTATAATGTCATCCACATGAAAAGGTAATATGTTGTATCCCTCACCAAAATACTTGAAATAGTATCATTAATCCATGATAGATCATTTTTTATGCATTTTACTCATGAATACATTAAATTGTTTTTCAACTATCCATGCATATTTTTTAACTCATATAATATTAACTAGATTTTGACAATATGGATTCCTTTACTAACATGATGTATCCCTATAGCCACTAAATTTAAATATCCTCCTCCAGATCTCCGTGAAAGAAAATTGACTTCACATAAAGCTACTTAGGATGAAATTATTATGATGCAACAATTATAGGAACCACCTGGATGGGGTTATGATTTATTATAGGTGAATTTTTTTGGAGATGTCTACAAATTACATCTATTTAAATCCATTCACCACTAGAAATTATTTATACCACCACTTACCATAAATTTCATACATGTAATGGTACACCCATTTGTTCTGCAATTCATTCTTTCCTTATAGAAAAGATTTTGAATCCAAAGTGTTAATATCACAAAATGAAGAAATATCCTCCATCATAGCTATCTCCAATATGTTTTAATCCTTAAAATACATTACCTATTCAATAAATTCTAGTTCTCCACAACCATTCAATAAAAAATAATGTAATGATGGAGAATATGTATAGGAATTCTTCTTCTTGTTGATCTCATCAACTCCACTCAAGGAGTAAGATCAACTGGTTTCAATATTATATGGTTAGGTACACCTTCAAGCTCTAATTTCTCATGGAATTTTGAATCTTCATTACCACTATAAATTTAAGCTTCCTGATAGTTCTTCTAAATAAAAAATTCATTAAATATTATGATTGGGAATTTTATGATCATATTTTCTTTATCATCCCAAAAGTGATAATCAAACTCCTCAACACCATAGACAGTAATGAAACAAGATTTTTGAAAATCATCAAGCATGTAACTTGTATGAGCATAAATATATATATAATCCAAATAAAGAAAGTATCATAATTGTAGAGTCTTACCTCCATTGTAGACACTATTTTTTTGAGTATTCATTCCCCCATTGATAGAGATGGACTATTATTGATGGGATATGCTTCCATGTTTACTACCTGGGCCCAAAAATTCTTAGGAAAACCTGAGTGTAGCCTCATGTTAGTGGAACTTTCACTTAGAGTCCTATTCATCCTTTTACCTGCAACATTATGCTATGTATTTCCCATTAGAGTCTTCCCCCCATTGAATTACATTATTTTTAACAAATTATTTGAACCCATTACTTCCATAGTATCCACTATTGTGAGACCTCAATCAATTAAACTTTTTTTCGGTATCATTCTCTATAATGGTATTCCACTTCTGAAACACCTTGAATACAACAAATTTACCTTTCGTAAATTAATCTCATGCCTTTCCAATTGATATGTTAATAAATTTCATTGATTTTTTTAACCTCAAATATAATATACTAGTGTTTTCCTCAAAACATCAGTGTGCATCAGATATAGATTCTCCACCTTTCATGATCTTATATATTTTAAAAACGATACATTGTTCTTTTTTCTAATTATATAATATTTACATGAGTTAACTTTAATTAGCTTTGTATTTGATATAATTTCAGTTATTTCCAACACCTTCATCACTTCTCACTCATGTGGCCTAGCTTGTAGTTCTACAATTGTGAATCCCAAAAACAATATTTATACAATAATTTTCATGATAGTTTCTCTCATTTTAAAGGGTTTAATTCATTACTACTTGATATATGACTACATATCCCTTATTAATCATTCATGCATGACTAGAAAATGTGGTAGTAAAAAATGAATCATCAAGATACCCAAAGTAAATTAAACTTCTTCTTAGTGTTGGTGTATGCATTATATTTTCTGGAATAAGAAAACTCCCCCTATTTTTCTTAATTTGTGCATCATGATTCCCTGTAATATTAAAGGGTTCATAATTAGTATGTTGAACCTTAAAAATATTTCTAGAAACATAACTACTCAGTAAACCATTCACCAATGTGGAATGAAAATATTCTCATGATTTTAATAACCAAAACATCATAGGGGTATCCACACTCAGAAACAACACATCAGTAGTTCCTTCAGTAGTCATGTTTAATGTATTGGTTTCAAGAACCTTCTATTTTTCTCTACACTCCTTTTTTATGGGTTATTTTTTCTTGAAATTCTTATAGGTGGGACTAGGAAATTTTTCCATTAATTTAATATTTTTACTTTATTTCGATTATGCACTCTAATTATTCCAATATGTATATCTTAATCTTCCTTCCAAATTAATAGGAGAAAAAAATAATATACCCAACACTCCTATTTGAATACCCGTACTATGGAAAGATTATCAAATAGCTTTCTAAAAAAACATTCTATTCCTTTATGAATTTCTCACGGTTGTTACGGTCGATTCCCAACATCGATGTAATAAATATGGTTAAAACATTTCACATGCCTCATCATCAAGGGTAATTCATACTTATGTATAATGACTTTTGATTATGATGAATTCATTAATTTGATATAAAACCCCCCTTTAATCATTTTCATATTTAATAGTCATAGAATTAGGTGTACATTTTTGGATACTCAATGATTCTCATATATAATCATAAGTGGTTTAATCAACACAACCATCATCTTCTCCACTCTAATGAACATATAATTTTTTTCCAATATAAGGATAATAATACCAAGAACATATCTACCTATTATATACCACTCCATCTACTCCATATCTATTTGTTTAACACTGAGAAGTGGAAGGAGAATATTTTACAAGTAAAGGATGTGTTTTAACTACATCCCCTAGTTACAAAAGATAGTTACATCAATGATATCAATATTCACGTATCCTTCTTCTATAGACATCATGTAGTTAAATAAATCCATACTAAACATATAATACATGTTTTTATGGAAAAAGTTAGATTAAAAATGAAAAATAAGTTTGAAGATAAAACAAAATAAAGAACAAAATAACTAGAAGTTGTTTAACATAGGGACAATGATTTATGCAATTTGGTAAAAATTGCTATGACCATGGATAAGAAGAATAACTTCACAAATTCAAGTGAAGAATTATATTGGGATAATCAGAGTTTCATACACAAAAACCCTAGAACTAATGAGATAATAATTAGTAACCTGCATTGTTCATCCAAATTCATAGTAAGTTCATTGTGCTACATGTAACTCAATGATAAGACGCAATGCCATTAATATACTCATTCTCTAATGTTTTTATGATGATTTTGAAAAAAAATATGCCAAAATTATCTTCAAATAGATCATTATCCAATTATCATAAAGTTAAATTGTGGAAGGATACATCAATAATGATGATAAATTAGAGTACAATTACATCTCCCACCCCACACCTTTACCTCTACACATAACATGTGAATAAGTTTAAATTGGAAAGAAAAAGTTTCAATAAATCCAACTATAACATCCCTCATACCACCTAAAATGGATAATATCTCCATAACCATGGGGATTTAAGTCACTAAGAATATCAAAGGGGTTGGAAAAACATAATTTCATGAGGGATATGATAACAACATATCAAATAGATGACAAAAACATAAATAGAATTATAATGATGTTGAAATAATTGTAGAAAATGAAAGATATTTTTGGTCTGAACTAAATCATTTAAAAATTATAGATGGTAAAAAATTATATCTTTTATCATCTTCCTCCTTATCCTTCATTTTATATAATTAGCTAAAGGAAGGGAGATTCTCTCCTTCCTTAGATTATTTGCATGTGTCTCGGCTGATAGTGAGGATTTATTCAGCTAGGAATCTTGAATCTTCCAAAAATTTCTCATCATTCCCACCATGGTCTTTTTATTATTCTTACAAATCATGAATATCACCATTTGGTTAGTTTTTTGTATTTCACATCTAATTGGATAGAAGAAAATTGTGGAATTTTATTTTTGGTCATCCTATTCAAGTTTGGGAATCTTAGTGCATAAATATACCTCATGGATACCTTTACGTGTAAAATTTTACATATATTGTAATAGATCTTGACACAATGATTTTAGCCTATTGTATCCTTTTGGAACCCTTTATTTAAATGAGGTGTGGAGGTATTGTCCGTTGGTACCAAATTAAATTGAATATTACCTTTAAAAAGATTTATGTGGCGCCCCCTTGACATTTACATGGGTGAATATATCTTGTGGATGGAGATCATAAATTTTTCTGAAAATGAAATCTCATTAATGGATATAACAAAAAATTTGAAAATTAATTTCTCAAATGTGTCGTGAAATCTATTAAAGGCTCTAAATTATCTTACAAATGGAGAATCATCCTATATGGTTGCTAACAAGACTCCCCAAACGTAAATTATCCTATGCATCCTTTATAATATTTTAGGATATAAATTACGTTACAAGTAGTGAATTCTCATATAGGGCTATGTAAAAACTTTTTATAACGAAAATTATCCTATATGAATTAGTGTTGGTGAAATTCCTCTTTCATTTTCATCTCTTCTCACATAAAATCATGAAAATAATTTCTATATATAATTTTATTCTAGATCTAATAAAAATTGACTTAAATACATAACAATAGAATAAATATCCCTTGAATAATTAAATTTTAGAATCAAAATATCATTTAAACCTTTTAATTATGTCCCAAAATTGAATAAACCCTCAATGAAAAAAATTAAGGAATTTATTATTTTTATTAAATATTTCACAAAAGTTAAAATAAATTAACCACCTGAATACATGATAAATCAGGGGATAATTATCAATGAAAAAAGTTGAATTATTTGATATTTTTGCTCTCATAAATCATTGATCCCATCCTTATGTGTACGGTATCTTGAAAATATACATCATATCACCTTATTTGGTCATTCCTTTTTGATAATGAGTGATGATATCTCCCCATTTTTATAAAATATTTCATTTACCTAGACAATTTTTAACTCCCCTTTCCCATGTGGGTAAACTTCTCTCTTTCTTGGATTGATTTTCATGTGTCCATGTTGTTAATGAATTTCTAGATTTAGTTAAACAAGAATTTTAAGGTAATATTTTGATCCAATGAATTGTATATTTTAGCCAGATGATATCTTCACTAATAAATGGCCCCCAATGTATGATATCCCTTAATTTCATAAAGTTTAATTATTTTTTATATTTTTCTAGTGATTTATGGATATAAAAACACTTTTCATGTGCTTCCAATACTTCACTATTTTACCTAAAATAGTTTTCGAATTTAAGAATTATTAGTATGTTTAATTCAACATACCTTACATTGGGTTTTTAAAGTATATTATCATGGAAACGTATTCCTGAGTAATAAACCTCTAGGTAATTTTGGAATATTGACATAACATTTCTTGTGACCTCACATTACGTTTGATCATTGATGTATTCTTGAGTTGTAAAATGGGTCACATTATTTCTAACGTATCCTTATGGCTAAGCACTAGTTGTGTTGGCTTGGAAATATAATATCAACCTCTTTATGTTTTTGATTTATGGAAGAAAAGAATCCCAACACTGATTACATTACCATAAACTCCCATCATTATATTGATCTCCATGCAATTTTTAATCTTAGACATATTTTTCATTGGATTCTATGAGACAAAATTGAAGAGACAACGTCTTAAGTATTTTCATCACATTACATTTGAGATGGTTTAGTCATAGTAAGTAAATGTTGTCTCTAAATATAAGTGAAAATATCCTCATTCTGATTTTCATGGTATTTTATTATAGTTCTTATATACTTTCATATCTTGATGCAAGAATTTGTTTATCCAAACAATATTCTCATGCTCCCCATCAATGCATTTTCTTGGCCTCAGTAGATGATTAAGGTTTAAAAAATTGTAACATTGACTCTTGGAAACATTCTAAAACCACAGGATAAGATTTTATGTATTAATATTTTTTACCTTATAATCTTTTATAGCTCCTTTCACTTCAAATTTACATTATAGAACCCCTCTCTTTATGTAAAAACCCAATATTTTAGATCCCATAAATTAATAATATCGTCAATAGCTTGTGTCACATGGTAAACAAAAAATTTCAAAACCCAACTATAAAAAACCATGAAGTATTAAAACTACATTATTAATATAATATTTATAAGATAAGAATATAATAATCAATTAAAATAAATACACATTATTTTTTTCTTTGATTAAATTTTTCAAAAGGTAGTCTTTCATAGAACTATTAAAAAGATATTGTATTTTACCTTCATAAATTAATTTGAACATAGATAAAGATTATAATAATTTTTAACAATTATATATAGGAAATAATTTGTCAATTATTCATTATTTATAATTTTTAGTGAATTATAATTAAATGAACTTGATGTTTAAAAATTTCATTTTTTTAATAAAAGCAGTTTCTCCTTATATATTGTAATTTTATTTAAATGATAAAATTTTCAATTTTTTAAATTTCACATTTAAAATATTAACAAAATTTTTATATTTAAAATTTCAATAATATATCAGGATTATTTGTTTTTTATTTCTCTAAAATAATTAATTTTTAGGTGAATAATGAAAAAAATATTAATTTTTTTATACCATCAATTTTATGAAATTTCCATAATTCAAGAATGAATTAAAAACAATTAATCGCTTTATATAAAAAAATATATTTATGTTGTAAAAAATTCATTTAAAACTTATATGGTGAGTTTATTAAACCTATGCGTAATGTTATGGAAACTTAAGTAATATTTTACTCTAAAACTATTTTTATTATCATATATTAAAATTTTGTTCTCATCACTTTTATAAATAAAATATATAAAAATGGATTTAAAATGTTATATCAACATGATCATATTATATATTATGTTCAAATCCACTATTGTAAATAAAATTATGACTATAAAGATTAAATTTTGTTCCCTTGATAATGGTAAAACAATTAATTTCATAGAATTATTTTATTAATGTTGTTTAATTTTTATCTAATCAAATAAGTTGATCTCTTATGAAAAATAAATTAATTTTAATTTTATAACTAATATATAAGTATATTATCACACATTAATTAGGTAATTAATTTTAAATAGTATATAGAACAATTAATTCTGAAAATAATATTTATTCTACAAAATAGTTATTTCTATAATCTATATTTTTTTAATCTAAATGATACTTTTCTCCAATTATAAATTTAATTATAATATAAGTGTATTTAATTTAGGTTGATACCAAAAAAAAGTTTCAAGAGGGATTTCCTTATATTTTTAATAATATAATACTTATTTGGTTAAAAACAAGTTACCAACATCAAAATCGAAATGAATATATATATATATATATCAAGTGATAAACGACATGAAACATGCTTAAAACATTTATGAAAATTAGTGGAAGATGATTTATTTATCTTATCTCACCCTTTAATCTATTTTTATCATGTTTGTAATAATTAAAACCTGATTATTGTCATTATATTATTTAAAAATAATGGGGGTTCACCAAAGTTCCCTTTTCTTCAGTTAGAAAATGGGGTCTCTTATTTATACTCAAATTCACATATAACCTTTGAAATTTCCAATTAAAATTTCCAATATATGACTCTTTTAATTCCCTTTCACTACCAAAATCACTTGGTCACCTTAAGTAATTATAATCCCACTATTTATAAGGATACATTCAAGAGAAAGTTCTATATCACAAAGTGAGTATTACTTCATCCTTATCCTTTTCATCACAATATTTATCTTCCAAATATAACCTATGCATAGTAACATAATGACCTCAGAATAATTTATATACTAATTTGTTTATATTAAGGGAATGAACATTATTTAATCCTTTTTTATCCACATGGAAGAAAATAACATAATTCATGTATACATGCAGAATACAACATCTATAAAATAACATTTTTTCATTTCAATCTAGATTTTAATTATTTATAAATATATATATATATATATATATCTTGTTCACAACCTTAAAAAATCTTAATAATATCATTATAATTTAATTATAATTATATTATTTCAAAATAAACAACTTATTAACATTTCTCATCCATCGTGATATTGTGGGTTCCTATTGGGGTCGGTCTAACCACCAACTTGAACAATGTTATAAAAGTCTATCATTGATAACTTTGAGTACATAAATAAAAAACTATTTTATTCTAATAATAAAATCATGATTTATTTTAAGGTTTAAAAAGGTCATATTAAATATTTACCTTGTTATTAAAATATTATCTTCGATTGATAAAACAACAGAAATAAGCTGACATCTATTCAATTTTACTAAAAAATAAATAAGACAAATTTAGAATAAGATAAGATATTGATAAATTAATATAATCTATATATACGATTATGTAAAATTATCTTCGATCTTTAAACTTTGTATCAATGAATGGGTATCAATATTAACATTATAATACATGCTCAAAACCGTTATGGTTACTAACACTTGATGGTAAAAAATGCTTCAACTAAAAAATATATTCATAAAAAATTTTAATAAATTATTTATATAAAAGTTAGTGTATATTAATAAGTTTATTAAATTTATTATTATGATATTTCATTATAATGGAGATTAAAGAAAAAGTAACTTAGTGGGTAAATATGGTAAGAGTTTTTTTGTATCATTTTAAACTCAATGAGTTATGATTGATATTGCATGCCACAATTTATTTTATATGGTGTATTCGATTAGCTATTTACTTAATTTATGACAATATATTCCATTTTATGATATTTTAATTTCAATCTCCTGGTCCCTCCCTTATGTTTTCTTTATTCTTACATAACCAATACTATTCCAATTTTTTCAGTAATCTCATTTTCAAATTGATAATACTTTTGAAAGATGTTTCATCTAGGTAATTCATTACTTTTCTCTATAAAAAAAAATAATTTTATAATCCAATAGTCATTCATGTGGTTTTAGTCATCTTCCCCTAATTTAATATTCCCACTTGTGTCATTTTTACATATTGTAACAAAACATATGTCATCTCTTATTTTTAGTTAGAAATCATTATCCTCAATGATCATATTCACTTAATAATTTCACTAATGAACTTATCAATTCCTAAAACATTATTAATTTTATTTTCTACTAATAAAACTTTAATAATTTTTTTACATAAATTTTTCCCATCATCTGTATGGGTCTTTTTCATTAAAGTGTGATGCAGTTATATTTTTATTGTTTTCTTTATGAACACCTATTTATGACTTTTTATTATTCTTATATGAAATATCATGTCTATGTTTTCATATTTTTAAAAATAATATATTACTCCGCTGGTTTTATAAAATATTTCATACTTAATTTTTTTTTAAATGTTAATAATGAATCTTATTTCTAAATTGATTTTCCAAATGAACCAAAAATAATTTCATCTAACCTAAAACCCTTGGAAAGATTTTATTCTTGATAATAAATATTTTTCATAGGATATCATCTAGATTATAACATTGAATGTATTATGGAATTATATTTTTATCATAAAAATATCCATCACTTCCTTTGTCTTTCATAACTATAAAATGTGAATAAGAGTTGTTTTTCTTGTAATGTATTTCCTCTGTAAACACTTTATACATCATTCCTTTTATTTAAGTTTGATCTCTTATATATGATTCCTAAATTTATTTGGGAAATTATTGAACAAATTATAAACTTTTTATCTATATGGTATAAAAAACATATATTTTAATGAATGTAATTTACTTAGAATGTTATTTATTATCATTGGATACCAATTTATATTTCAAGGGTTTGTCAACTTTATTGATGGAAGTAAATATATTTCCCTTATATGAATTAATTTGAAAAGGATATGAAACAAATATCATTTTTGTAGTTTCATTATGATATAATGATGATTTATTTCTTATGGAATTCATATATAAGGATGATTATGAGTGGGGTCTTATATCACCATCAATTAGTTTTGGTTTATGTTCGTATATCATGGGATCGTAATGTGAAAATATAATGACTTTTTTCACATAGTCATCAGAGTAATGAGTTTTTTCACATTTTTAGGTGGGTAAATAATGATTTATTTTCACCTAAGATTGGGAATAATTATTTTTATCACAAGAGTTAATATGATTATTGTTTTTTCATATCGTTATTTTTTTTAGTTTTTCCCACCTTTTAAAGTATATTTTCTTTTCATGCTATGTTGAATTATATGTGTTTTTCCTATTTTCTATAATATTCCACACATTCATGTGATCCAATTATATATACCATGATTTATGATCTATTATTTTTTGGGTGTAACTTATTATGTTTATAAGAAATATCTATAGGCTCATTTTATTCTCACTTCTTATCTTTGATTATTATAACATAAGTTTACCCTTATTGACCATATAATATCACCCCTTTCTTATATTTTTATTTCCCCATGTTTAGAATAAAATTAATATATAAGTACTATCTAGAATACTATATTACTTCAATAATAATTGGGAAATGTTTAGTACTTGTTATGGATTATGAAGTTTATCATTAGGTGGTAAACATGCCCATTAGTTGAAAATAAATTGATTTTATTGGTTAATGTTTTTTCTTAATTTTCTAAAACTCTAAACCTAAATGATTTTTGTAATGTAAATTAACATAATATTCTCTTTAAGTCATGTAGTTATTATATGACCATGTCAACGAAAAATTATACCTTGCATCCAAAATGATTCCAAAAAATCAATGACTAGAATTAAAAAAATATAATATAAATAATATCTTCAAAAAATAAAAAACCGTATGTGGATTTCCAAAATAACGATATTATTTACAAAACTAAATAAAATATAGAAAAAAATATTTAATACCTAAAAAACAATGTAAAAACAATAGATAAAAAATTTAAAAACCAAAAATATAAAAAAAAAATTATAGTGAGCCCACTCATCAAAATGAAACTATAATAGTTGTAAAAATTAAATGTGGGAAATATAAGGTCTCAAACATCAAAATAAAATTTCCATTGTAAAAAATATATAATTATTTGTAATAAAATAGGTCCTAAATGTTAAAAAAAGTGAAAACATAAATACTAAAAAAATAAATAGAAGGTTTAGTATAAAAGGATCAAACAGTCTATGGAAATAATATGATGTCACACATAAACTGCCAACTCAGTTCAAAATATCTTAACAACCTAAGTTATCCAAAAAAAATCAAGTCTCAACACTTAAAAGGAAGAATATGTAAACATGATCATCATTATATCATCAATTCACACAGATTTTCCCATATTCCAGGATAAAACATTTAAAATGAACAATATCCTTAGCAAAATTTTAGTTCAAAAAAGAGATGATTTTTAAAAGATATCAATAATATTTCTTGACTATCCATCCTTTGATAGATACTATATCATGAGAAATAAACTGAACACATTATTCCATAACCACTATATAATTCATCTATCAACCTAATTGTACCATCCAATCAATTTTCTATGAATATTACTCGGTCAAAAAATAATCAGAGGCTATGCATTGGAATATTTCAGCCATCAAAGACTATTCTAGATTATCTTTATTATCAAAAAGGACATTAATAACTAAATATTATTGAAAATTTTTCGAATACCAATCAAATAATTGCATATTCCAAATGAAAAACACAACATTGATCACAATCAATGGTTCTAATAATATTCTATCTTGAACTGATTCCACTATAGCACTATATGGGTTAAAGGAAAAATAAATAGTGACTCTTGAATCCAACCTATAATAAAAAATTGGTTCGTTACTAGCATAAAAGAAATAAATTTCTCAAATGGGAGACATTAACTTGTGACTATCACAATAGAAGACTATAAAATCAATGGAAACCACCAAACCATGAACCATATAGAATCCATGATTAATGAGTACCATAACAGTATGAAATTCATGAAATATATAAAATTTAATTAAAATATGAGACAAATATTACTATCCCTAGGATACAAAAAAATATAAATAGGGTCATAATGCCCAGAAAAATTGTATACCTCATTGGTACATGAAATAATACAAAAAACAAAACCTTTATATTTCACCTCAATCATTAAGCTAATAATACTCAAAAACTCCACATGCATAACCCTAGAAACCTATATATAAAATTAAAGGTGATAATGTTTATATATTCTATAATTCATCCTATATGGATGAATAAACAAATAAAAAAAATTCTGCATAACAGTAAGAATAGTAAAATCATAATAAAAATTAATATTTTTTTGTAATAAAAATCACTCAAGGGTAAAAAATATCAAATATTAACTAGTGAATCACCCCATACTCAAATATAATTAGATATTATAAATGAGTATATTAAATTATAAAAATCTAAAAATTGTAGTTTATATGTCTAAATCAATATAGTTTTTAATTAAATATTTCACAAAAAACAACACTATTATTTATTAAAAATATTTTATAGAATAATAGAAGAAATTAAAAATAGGAGGGCCCCAAAAAACTATTTGTAATAAACCATCATCAGAAAACCTGACACATCACCCTAGTAGGCCCACCATAAGGTAGAGATAAATAATTTTACAAAATTATCTTGTATAACTGATGAAAAAATAGGCTATATAGTGGAATATATGTGCATATCCATGATACTTAAAATTTAAATCCAAAAAGGTATGAAACATAAAGAAAACTAGACAAGACATAAGTTGAAACTTAATGTGATCATATGGAACCACCATATTGTTCCAGAACAAGGGTGATGAAAACCAAGAGAAGCAGGATAAGTACAACACAACCCTACCTTTACTATATTCTTAAAAAACAACATCTATAAATTCTAAATGGATAAATTAAGGAATGATGACAAAACCCAATAGGATATTATTAAAAAATATTTACAAAGTCTAATGGCATGAAAATGTTAGCTATTGAATTAAAAAAATATTGTCTATAAAGAGTCTTTGGATGATAAATAATTTTTTAAAACATCCTTTAGTTTTTATTATATTCTTTCATATTCACATAGACAAGGAATATGAAAATTATAGGTGGTAAATCTTGTGATCATAAGATACACCAACCATGCATACCCAATAAGATATGAAAGTGAGAAAAAAACCATGAAATAATCACATATGTGTAAAACCAAGCTTTAATAAGAGATAAAAAATTATGGCGCTTTTCAATGTTAACATGTACATGAATATATATAAAAATAATAATAAACTAGGCACACTGTGAATCCAAGTGATATCGAGTCCTATCAATGTCTGTTAATATCAAACCTCTACTTCTATAACACAAACTACTAATGAAAATACCATTTCCTAATGCACCCAAGGTTCCCAATATTCTATATTTTCCAAAAAACATTTCATAAAAATTTTCACTATTTAAAAAAAACATGTCAACTAATTATCTATTCTATAATTGAAGAATCAATTTTTTTAATCAAACCCACCTTTATAAAATTTTATCAAACAATTTGTTTGAATAAATTCATTTTTATGTAAAACCACTATAAAAAAATTTATCCCATGAATATGTTCATCCTTGAAAAAAATATATCATTTTCATGAAATAAACAAAAAATATATATATATATAAAATAATAAATTTATAATTTAGAACATTTATTGAGATACACCTACCTCAAGAATCAAGGAAACTCGTCTCCTTAGAAAACAAAGATTAGTAATATATAGATTGATCCCCCCTAAGGATAGATCTAAAACAAACAACATCAATCCTATATCGAACCCCTAATATTAATCCTCAACATCTCATTCAAGTTCAATAGAGAAAAAAGAATAATATATTCATTGAGGATCTAATAAAAAGGGAGAAACCTTGATCAG
Source organism: Viscum album (assembly GCA_963277665.1). Taxonomy (NCBI): domain Eukaryota; kingdom Viridiplantae; phylum Streptophyta; class Magnoliopsida; order Santalales; family Viscaceae; genus Viscum; species Viscum album. The sequence continues at coordinate 923,580,791 of OY728159.1, forward strand.
AATGTGACATACCTTGTATAGATATATCTAAAATTAAATAATTGTATCAAGAATTAATGAGAATAAGACACTAAATTATTAGGGGAAATTATTTTTAAGCCTAATGGGGATTAAGAGGTTATTATATATAAAAACTCCATCGTAAAATGAGTAAATTACATATTTTAAAAGGTTTTGATCATGGAACATGGTTTGGACACACAGTTAGTCAAACCATGCACCAACCATATGTGGCATCTGTCCTATGAAAAATAGGGCACATAGTTTCTGATATATGAGTCACATTATCTAGGAATCTATTCTCAAACTATGTGATACCCATATAAAACAACCTTGGCACCCAAATAGTTTCCTTGGTGGGCCACATAGTTTGACTAATTGTGATAAAATCATGAAAAAAGTTCAAGTGCCTCACAATTCCATGATGCAAGGTTACTCTGTAGTTAGAAATAAATGTGTTCCATAAACTTGAACCATGCATGTTTCTTCCAAAAATTCTATTTATTAACCTTTAAATCCCAAAAAACCTCTAGATCAAACTGATGAATAAACCAAGATCAAACCAAGGCATACATCTGATCCATAGGGAATCACAATTCTCCCGCCATAATATATTTGTGTCCCTAAAAATTAATCATGATTTTAAATTCACAAAAAAGATAAGTCCACTACTACCTCATCAACAATTCATGGTCACACATATCATGTTTCTCTTATCTTCACATCTATATTACATGATCGAAGGGGAATTTTTTTTGATGAAATATCTTATCATCGCAATCTATAATATGATTTATTTTCTCAACTATGGTGGTTTCAAGAACAAGATCAGCATCTTCCCATTAGATTGCATGAGAAGGGTTTTGTTTATACACCCTCATTTGGGAAATATTAAACATGTCATGAATTTATGTCAAAAAATTTATAAATTCCAATCTATAAGACATATTTCGATGTTTCCAAATGATCTCAGAGGCGCAAATTATCCTTAGTTCCAACTTACCCTTATTACCCAACCGATAGTGATCCAAGTGTGTATAACTTTGATAAAAATCCAATCACCAACCTCAAACTCAATAGGATGTTGAATATGGTAATAATATAATTTTTGATGATTTTATTCCATGACTAATCTCTCTAAAATAAACTACACCTTTTAATTCATCTTTTGAACAAGGATTGGTCCAATGAGGGACCACTATCCGAACTCAACCCAACACAGGGGATGTATACATGGCTTACCATATAACACTTCAAAGGGAACAATATTAATCAGAATCTTATAAAAGTTGTTCTTGGAAATTTCAACAAGAGGAAGATGATTCTCCCAGGAACCACCAAAATCAACCACACATGCTTGGAGAAAATCTTCAATGATAATAATTTCCCTCTCTATCTTTCCATCCATCAACAAATGATATCCCATGATTAATTTCATATTGAAACCTAGAACCCCTTAGGATCCTTTGTGAAATAGGGTTGGGAAATATGGGTCCTTGGTAAAAATAATCATAGAGGTAACCCCATAAAGTCACATAAGATCTTATACATATATATTCCTAAGATAATCCAAATTCATCATATCTTTGATAGGGAGGAAATGAGATGATTTTATATGTTGATCAAGGATCACCCAAATCACATACCACCCAGTAGGATTCAATGGAAAACCCATAATAATTTCTATAGAAATATTATACCACTTTCACATTAGAACTGGCATGGGTTGAAAAAACTGGCAGGTCTCTGGTATCTAGTCTTACTAACATGACAAGTAAGGCACATTGACATTAATTATATGACCAACCACCCCATCTATGAATTTTGTTTCAATATCTCGGATCCAGAAACATCTTGGTACCCCATAATTCACTAAACATCATGATTAGTATCCATATTTCATAAATTCTTCCCTTAGAGATATTGGAACAACCAACCTACTTAGGAAATGAAAAGTTCCATAGGAAAACTAAGAAAATTTGATCGAAGTCGCACCACTATTTATGATTTCACTAAAACTATATAAATATGGTTTTTTAATTGATCATTCAAAATTTAATAATAAAATAATGAGTTATTCTTTACTGCGGCCAAGAAAACCTTTGAACTAGCCTCTTTCAAACCCAGGTTCATCTTAGTGAATGAAAATCATAAAAGAACACTCCAATTCCAATTATTAGAAATCTTGAGTATATAATTTCTTTTTCCATGCATCAACAATGACATTCCCTTTCTCACATGTATTTGAAATAACAAAATTAAAATTTTGAAGACACTTAACCTGGCATATTTGTCCCTAGTTCAAATCCCTCTATGTAAAATATACTCCATTATTTTATGATCAAAATATTCCATAAATAACTCCCCACAGAGAAATTCACAATATGTTTTAATAGATTAGATAAAATTTTCCCACTCAAGATCATTAAAATTTTAGGTCTTCTAATTTGGGAAAAATTAGTGAGATTTATATGCCATAACTTATTTTACCTACTTCATGAAACATCTCAAACCCATAAAAAACATCATAGAAAATATATTTTGATGAAACTAGTTCTATAAAAATTAGAATATGGGAAAATTTAAATGTCACCTTTAGTTCCACAAAATATCGTTTAAATTTCCCATTTCATTCAATATTAATACCATTTTGGGGCAATGTTATGATAGTAGATGCATTCTTGGAGATGTCTTCAACGATCCACAATAATGACTAGAAAAGACAAAGAAGATATAGATCTAAAATAAATTTTTGGGATACACCCCTGATATTATCACCTAAATATTTTTAGGGTTCTCTAAGATTACATTTTTAGATATAACATTACATTGAAACTACAATTCTTGTATCAAAAATTCACACTTGGAAAGATTTCCATACAAGTGATGTTCTCTCAAGGTTCTAATGATGATAAAAAATTGATCCCAATGCTCTTCCCCTAACTAGGAGTACACCAACATATCATACATTAAAATGAATATAAAAGATTCCAATAACTGATTAAAGATATAGTTAATTGATTCCATAAATACCACACGATAAGTAGTGACACCTAATGGAACCATCAATATCTCAAAAATCCCATACCATCTCATAATGGTTTTCTTATGTATATCATCTTCTTGGACTATTAACAGATGGTACCCTAATAGAATGATAATATTTGAAAAACAATGATACCCACTAATATGATTAAATAGAGCATTAATTAGTGTTATGAGATACATTCTATTGATGAACACAATATTAGACTTTTGATATTCAAATAATTTTTTGAGGCTTTTGTTGGCCATCATAGAAAAAAGGAAAAGTGATCCCTGTGGTGAAATATTAGGATTAATAAATCCCTTCACCTTAATATTCGCAATATTGTACTTAAATTCCGCTAATTTCTCAGGTCCCATGTGAAAAGGTTGCATAGAAATGGGCTTGGTGCCCAAGAGTAGGTCAATAGTAAATTCATCCTTCCTCTATAATGGTAATCCAAAAAAATTAGGATAGACCTCAGGGAATGCACTCCCCACAAAAGGAAGTGGACTACTCAAGTGAGATTCAGAATAATAATGGAACATATTTGGATACATTCATGAGGTCATTCAACCATAATGAATAATAGTCCCCTCTCTCTTAGATCTAGAATCGCATTCACCATTAAACAGAAGAGAGATCACATTAGAGGTAAGATTTGAACATGTCAACGATAACATTTAATCCAAGCCATAACAATTATCATTGAATCCATGAAAATGATATGATCAATGATTTTATGTCTGAGGATGAGGAAATACTGTACAAATGAAAATTCAGATATTGTCACCTATCACACCGAACCATGGAAACCTTATTCAGACTTCTTTCCCAAATGTATGGAAACATACAATAAGCAAGACATGATATCTAAAAGAAAAACCACAATTTCCATTAAAATTGATGATATGAAAAAGAATTATTTTCTCCCATATTTAGTAAATATATAATTATTATGGAATATTCAAACATTGTACCTCTAATAGTAGTTGGTACTACTTCATATTCCTTTGATGCATACTCTAATATGTAAAGACAACAAATATCATCTACTCTTTTAGATTTATTTGCTACATAAACACAATCATTTTCATGTATATAAGTCATACCAACCCTAGAATCATCAAACTGATCCTCTTAACCCACAGTAATAGTGGATCTAGCTTTACTACCTCAGGAAATTATTCTAAAAAAATAATGAGGTGGGAAGAATTTCTAAAATGATGGAAAGATCAATGTTATTCCTTACATTTAAGTGTTTTATGAATGGGACATCCACATTAATAGAAAAAACATTATTTTATCCAAAGGAATCCCAATAAATGGTCCTTACTGAAAAATACTACATTTAAATTTCCTTTTCTGGATTGATAAAATAGCTTGGATAACAGCTCCAACAACCAAACATCCCCCTCAACATCTCATCCATTATATGTATGCATCAAACAAAAACACATTATTGAACACCTCCAAAAAGTTTATAAGTTATAATAGAATCAGTTGAAAATTAATACAGTCCCCCAAACCAATATCAAACCTCTGATCGTTAAGTTATTTATTAGTAAAAACATCATTTTCTAGGTGCACAGACATATTGAAATAGATGGAATAATATAAGAAAATATGCTCCCCATCCTCTAATGTTAAAAATTATTGATTCTTTTCCGCCCACAAAACATTAGGGTAAAAATACTTGTGGGAGATTTTCTTGAATAATGACCAAGAAATATCTTCATGAAACATTTCTTGCTCAAGATTCTCACAGTCTTATTCCTTGTCCCTCAAGCCGGTAAATGGGAAAATGAAGAATAGATTCCATTAGAGTTTTCTTGAAATATAAATCCTTTCATTCCCCTAATTCCTCACTTAATGATCTTGAGGTCTTTTATCACTATGGAAGATGGGTTGATTCTTCTTAGTAAATTAGGAGTCATGATACACCACTCATCCCTGGTTCCCAATGCATTACTACCCTAGAGTATAAATAATGTTTATTATATATTCAACTAATGAAGATTCTACTATAGTTTTTTCCTATTGATCTTTCTTTTAAGCTTACAATATATAATTTCAATTATCTATTATATGATTCATTTTCTAATAAACACAATACGATAACAACAAAATATATGAGAAAATTCCCAAATCATAAAAACCACATAAATAATCCATGTCATTTCTATATAAAAACAAGAATTTAAAGAAAATATATCTTCTATGAATTAGTTAAAGAACCTAAATAGGTAATATGTTTAGATAAATAAATTCCAAATATATTTTATTTTGATAACCATAAATTGAAAGTATCAAGCCTGAAAAAAAAACCCTGACCACCCTTAGTTACTCAATTTCAAACACAAAAGTGACTTGGCTAGGAACCCTCCTACACTTAATAACTAAATTAAAAATTCTATAACTCTACTATATAATATAACCTAAACTAAACCTAAGTAGTTTCAAAACAGTTCAAGCTATGTAGGTTATCTAAATCCATTTTCTAATGAATCTGCTAGGTTTAACTTGACACATCAACCAAGTAGGCCTGCCAAATGGTGCAGAGAAAAAAATAAATAGAATTATCATGTAAATAAAAATAACTAACAGATTATAAAGAGTAAAAAAAATTAAATATCCATGAGATATACAATGTTAAGACTAAAGGGATAAACTAGAATGAAAAATAAAAAAAATCCATATTCTGAAACAGTATGTGACAATCTATCACCACTAAATTATCCAATAATAATGTCGATGATAACCAAGAGAATGTGTTGAACAAAAATATACACTTCCATTTACCAAATTCCTACAAAACCACATATGCAAATTCCCATATACAAAAGTAGGGTGTGGGCATAATGCCTTATATTAATTCACCAAATAATCTATACAATTTCCAATTCCATGAAGATGTTAACTACTGATTTTAAAATAATCATTCTTATAATGAATATTTAGAAGATAAATAATTTTGGAAAAAATCCTTTGGTTTTTATAAAATAATTTGATATTATAAAAAACAATCAATATGAGAGGTATTGGTTAGAAATCATGTAAGAATAAGAAAATCCAACCATGGATACATTATAAGATAAGAAAATGAGTAATCAACCATTAAATATACAATAACTTGTTAGATCAAGAATAAGATATAATACAAACATTTGGGCTCTAGAATATGTGGATATATACTCATACATATTCTAATAAATCACTATAGTAGACATCATATGAATCCAACCGATATTAAGTCATGTCAGAGTCTATTGATTTAAAACCTAAAGTTGTATAACATACAATAACAGTGAGAATTAAATTTTATAATCTCCCAAGGTTCCCATAATTATATGTTTTCCAAAATCCATTTGTAACCTGTGATAACTATTTATAAAAAAATATTAGTTAAAATATACCGTATCCATATTTCAAATTTCAGTTTTATTCAATACTAACCATGTGGAATTTCATTAAACACTTCGTGTGCATAAATATGTTTTAAAGAAACCCATTTAAAATAAATTAATTATGTAATCTATTCAGATTATTATAAAGTCCATCGATATCTTAAAAAACCTACATAATTGAATAATAAAAATAAAAAATTCATGCATCAGAACCTCTGTATAGTTACACCTACTACAAGAAAATAAAAAACTAGTAGATTTAAGAAATAGAGATTACGAAAGATTAGATTGGTTCCTCTCTTGCATAGATACATAAAAAACATAAAACCTCTATCAAATATATTATATCTAGTATCTAGATAAAATTAGGGTTCCAATGAGAAAATAAGAGAATATATCTAGTGGGGATCTATGAAGAAGTGTGAAAAATTTATAAAAATGATACATACCTTGAAGAAATTGGTCAAGAATGAAGGAATTAAATAAATAATCCAAGGTAAGAAGTATATAGAGTGTTGGGGAGGATTACCTCCATCCTAATGGGGATTATGAAATGACTATATATATAAATTACAAAGGGAAATGGGTAATTTACAACTTTTTAAAGGTTTGGATTAGGGCACATAGTTTAGGATTCACAGTTACAAAATACATAAACTAACCATGTGTGGCCTCAATTATATGAAAAATATAGTTCTTGGTTTCAAGGAGATGATCCACGTGGTTTGGAGAAACAGTGATCAAACAATATGACACCCTTGGACAACCACCCAATCACCTTCATAGTTTCAATGGAATGCCACATGATATAACTAAACATGCTAAAACTATAAAAAATTCATCAGTAGCCTCTTATATCTATGTAATATAGTTTTTTCATGGGTTATACTAATAATTAACCCTAACCATTCACCTGGCATGTTTCCTCAAAGAATCCATGTTTTCAACCTGTTCTGCTCAAAATCCTCTAGAATAGTCTAAAGGATAATCCAATATCAAATTAAGTTATAAATTTGACCTAGAGGGAATTTCAAAACCCCTTACGACCCAAAAGAATAGTCTCATTGACTCAAATAATTAAATACATAAATCACACACTCTCCTAATTATGTCTATATCAACAACATGGATGCATAAAAAATGAAATAAATATCATTTCCTCCTCAGTATGATTGTGTAAAACACATATTCTTATAATAAACACTTCTATATGTAATTAGGGTACTATATCTACTAGATGGCCTATACACTAGCATAAATTCTATGTTTGTGTAATATCACACATGAGAAAAGGACTCGAAGGTTATGGTAGTGTAGTTAATGACGCTCCCATCAATAAATAACAACAAACAATAAGAAAAATATCTCATATAATCCTATATAAATATACCTTCAACTATAATAATTCATCATCATGAAATCTAAATTATTGTTGTTCCACTAAATACTCTCACTAGGTCAATTTATTTATGTCAATAATTAGGAGACTAACCTTCATATATGACAAAAACACAAGGGATATCCAAATAAATATCATTATTTTACATAATCTATATAGATGCCACAATGGTGTATCGTGAAGGAAAACAATCTATTTTAGTATTTTATTACCATAAAATTCATAAAAGGATATTCCCAAATATGGTTGATTACATGTCACTCATCCCATCTAGATCACACAAAAATCCGTTTTATGATGTCCAATATATCAAAGAACGACACTATAACCACACTACACTCATTGAGTACGTAATTAAATAGAGAAATAATGAAAATTGTAATAAAAATTGTCATATCACTATATAATTCTCATGAAGTGACTCTACATTATACCATATATACTATTTGTCATACATCATCATTATATTAACGATAAATTCATCACTATATCAAGATCAATTTATATGCATGTGAAATATAAAATTTCAATACTAGAGAAATGAAATTATTTATCATCAGTTACATTTTCTATCCACATTAAACATATTATTAATTGTATAGTATCTACTTGAAAAAAAAACCATTCCAATATTTTTTTCATCACTCATAACTACAGACAATATCTTTAAATCCCCATATCACACTAAATCATTTATTGAAACAAGTTATATTAACTATAATCAATATCATGTTCCCAACCTACGTATTTGGGTGAAAAAAATCATCGCAATAGTTATTGAACTATACATGTACATACTCATATCCAAATATTTATTTTTTATAAATTTAACAATTATTGGAGTCTCATATTATTAAACAGAGGGTTCCATCAAGATATAATCATGTAAATGATCTAATACAACACCATTAAAACATTCATAGGTTGCATATTCAATGATATTGATATTCAATAATTTGAAATACAACCTCCCCAAATTAACTCTTCCTACCTTGAAATTATCTTCATCATGACCAATAAGGAAAAATGTTCAAAATAGGAAATTGATTTATCAGAAATGATTATAAAATGATAAATTCTCATTTTATAAAATCTTGGACCAGAAGGAGTTATATATGGGGATAAAGTTCCATGTCATGGTTTTTAATTTTAAATCACATGTTAGTTTTGAAATAGTCATTATATCCACATGATTATGATTCCACAGATGAATAAAAAATATATAATATCATATTGAAGAATTATATTCAAAATTATTTTATTGAATAGTTTATGTAGTTTAAAAAAATAAAAAATATTAATAATGATGATAATAAAAATAATAATATATCATCATCATCATTATCATCGACATATTATTTATACAGCTTACACATTAAAGGTGGTGTACATTTCATCGATAGTGTGCATCTTGTATTTTTCTTTATTTATTTTTTGTTGCCCACACTTATCTCCCTGAAATCATTTCCACTTATATTATTCTTCTCATAACCTAATACAACCCATTAAATATCAAAACCTCATTTTTAATATGATTGTATCACATAACCTAACCTTAACTTAACTATAACTGTTGACATGGTTTGTTAGAAGAGTTTACCCCTTACCCACCACCCTCCAAAAATCTAAACATCCCCCAAAAATACACCTCTCTAGATTTTAGCTACCAAACCACATAGATGAATCATTATTTAATTTCCTTGAGTTTCCTTCCTCATAACCATTGAGGTTCCTTAATTTGAAATTATTCTCTATCACTATTCTTATAATGACCATCAAATTTCTTGTATGAATTTGAGGATCATTTTTATTACTTCATTGCTTATTCTTATATGATATTGAATGTGTTTGGAGGGTGTTGGGGTATATTAATGGTAATAAAAGGGAACTAGTTCCCCCTAATAAAATATGATGTTTGAAGGTACTAGGTACCCAATTTGTTAGTTCGTTCTCTTATAGGGGTTGTACCCTGATCAACTTGATGATGGGGGTGGAATGAGTTTGTGGAAGGAGTAACGAGTACCTAGTTGGATTTGGTTGGGTAATTGGTGGGTGTGGTTTTGAAATATAACCCTTATGCCCCTTTTCTAAATTATCACTGCTTACCTCAACCCCCACTTAACCAAAACCAAATTTAGGGTCTCATTTGTCTTCATAAGACCCTCATATATCCCTTATTACTTGTTTTAAGTGTCATTTATTATGGAGGTTATCTCTTGGTAAGTCTACCCTTTAATATCCTCTAAGTGTTTCATTTTTTCAATGTTTCATTTTTTTCATGTCAAACACCAATTTAGAGATTTTTTTTGAATTTTTTAGGGATTATTTATTTTGAGATAGACTCCAGTAAAATGACATCATATGTGAGATCACATTAGATTAAGGTATGAATTTATTACAATAATATGGAATTTAAATATATTTGTACATAATTTCTTTTTTTCAGTGTGTCAGTTTTTTGAGATTTTTTTTATTTTGAGTATGTCTATTTTTGGTGAGTTTGGATTGATGTAATTAACACATTTGACGGTAGAAATGGGTAAAATGGAATGGGTAAGATATAAACCAAACTTATTCAATGGTATGCCGTATGGTTTTATTTTTTGGTAGATTAGGAGTTATTTGATCTCTATTGAGGCTAGAGGAATCTTTTGGATGTCTATATGGGTATAGGTGATGGGTTAAATCAATTGTGAAGATTTTTTGTGAGTAATCATGGATTGTATGGGTGTCCTAGAGAGGCCAAATTGGAAATATACAATAGGTTAACCTTATCATTTCTTTGGTTCTGGGATTTAGTTTTGGGACTAGTTGTTATCCCACGGTAATTACATGATTTATTGATGTTTTTTATTCTTGGAATGTTAAATATTAATACAGATGATGTTGAGACAAGATACTAGTGTGTAGATGTTGGATTATAATGAGGTTGTGACCACATCCTATGTGAGTGGATAGTGTCATGTGATGTGATTGTGGAACCACATCATGAGTGTGAGGATAGAATCATGTAATGTGATTTTATTAGATTGTGGGTATTGATTTCCACATGAGTAAGTGGTTTGATTCCAGGATAAATATATATTACCCCAATTGATTTAGAGGGTGTGGTTTGAGACTCGATGTGGGACTTGTTCTAGGGTCATGCCTTTCATGAGAAGGTTCAAGTAACATTTTAGAATATATTTTTAGTATGATATGATTATTCATTTAGGAATGGATCTAAAAAAATTATGGTCAGGTTTATGGAGGCCTATTTTAAATTTGAACACCTACATAGGATGCATTATTTTTTTTCTATTTACATTCAATCAGTTCTTATACTCTCATATATCTACTGCACTTATGTTAATCATTTCCTAGTGGTTTCCATCTTGGTTTATTAACCACATCCCACAAGGTCAACCATGTTTTTCAGTATATTTTTTGTTAAGGATCTATCCAAAGTAAAGTTTTCTACATCAATCTAATGAGTGGGTGAAAGTGGCTATGTATAGATAAAATTTTAGGACATATTGTGTAATTTCTATGACCTGAATACCCACATGACACCTAGATCACATGAACTAGTAACCCATGAGTGCTCCATGATCCCAATAGGGTAAAAATACTATCATTGGTCTCGATATAGAACCTAATGAATAATTTACCAAATTACTTATAATGAGAATTCATTGATGGACTCTATCAATAATATATCATGAAACATTTATAATTCAGACATCCCAAAATAAATTATATAATAGTACAAAACCAAACCATTTATATGAACTATAAATAAAATATAAAAGAGCCCAAAATACTTTAAAATGATTCATACAATAAACCTATGATTCTAACCCACTCATACAAACTAGTATATAGTAAAAATATAGGTCTAAGGTGTGAAAAAATGCTTCCAAAAGGAGAATGAAATTATCTAAACTAAATCGCTAGAGAAATCATATAACTATAAATATAATGTGGAAACCAATCCTGATTATATATCAAACTTGAATGATCTATTAAGATGATCTACTAGAAAATAGTACCTAAAAGTAAATGATTTGAAACCAATTATTTATTGTATGTCATCCAAGGTGTCCATGAAGTTTTTAGAATATAATAATTAATATGGCACCACGAACAGTGCCTTAACATAGAAGTGATGTAAAAAATGTGTACTTAAACGTTTATACACTCACACACACACAGATACAGGATTAGAAAAAAGTAGGACTTGTAAATATTACTTCTTTTCTATCTAAATATACATAAAACATTCACACTGAAATACCCATCCCATTGGGAATAATAGATAGTGTATACTTAAATCAGTGTGATCTTGCAGCCCATCCCTTTAGGAATGAGGGAATAGGAACAATAGTAATTGTCAAAAGATAATTTCATACAATCCTATTTTACAATTACTGGAGAATTTAATAAAATAATAGTGATTATGATATATATTGGTAATTCTCTTGATATCGAAATAACTTGCATCAAACAAAATTCACAAAATTTTAAAATATTATCATGCCCATGAAATATTATAAAATACATCACTCAAATTGATTTATACAATAGGTAAAGATTTTATTATCACAACATATGATAGAATTATTGAATAAATAAAACACAAAAATGATATCATTTATCATTTTTTCAAAATAGAAATAGAATTCTCATCATAACATGAATCTACATTCATTCCCAGAATATTTAAAACTATAATAGATATCAGGAATGATTGTAATTAATATGTATATAAAGAATTATTTTATTAAATAAATATCCTAGAGGCATTCTACCTGGACAATAAGAGATTAACATAATTAACCATAAGTAATTTCACATAGTAAATAGTTTTAAAATTCTCTATTTTATTATATTAATTTTTTACTATGTTTGAATAAACTATAAATAGTTCTAGAAAAAATCTTTAATGTGGAAAGTCATTAAATTAAAAAATTGAGAAGTTTCATATAACTAGAGAATTTTTTTTAATTCAATATAAATCAAATGAATAATTTTATGTTTTCAATTTATAAACCAACTAATAATTTAAAATGTAACCCTAAAAATAATTACTATTAAGTTTTGTTAATGTAAACATGTTTTAAAAGATAAATTTTATATCATGTGGAAAATATATTTCATTAAAAATTTTAGAATAGGATGGAAAAAACAAAGAGAAGAAATTAAATTTGGAAAACATTTACCAAAATAAATAATTTCCAATTTGGTGAATTTATTTATATGAAACTTATTTAATACCTTATAAAAATCATTATAATTATCAATTTATAAGGTTAGGTGTTTACTAAAATAAAGAGTCTTTCCATGTCAAATCATGTCTTCCAGCCTAATAAACCAAGTCGCCACCTCACCACTAAACAAGTGACCTTTCCATAGGTTGTGATTGGTTCTCTTGATTGTGGATGATTCAAGTTTAGATATAAATTTGTTATTACATTAATAGTTTAGGTGATGTAATCATAAGTATACAATAGTTATCATTTTAGAAAACCAAGGTGGTTTACGAAAATAAAACATTTTAACATAAATGACACCCTTAAACTGATTTGAGACTAACTACACTCCAAGGGATTTTTTTTGTTACAATATTAATGTAAAATAATGTACCCATGACATTTAGATAGTTGGATTTAGCAAAATAATTTATGCCTCTGTTACCTACTCAATTCTTAATGGTAATTCATCAACATGGTTCAAAACTAACTAATAGTGTTCAAAGTAAAACCAGTTCATTAAAATTCATTATATAATTAATGGAAAAATTATTGTTGCAATGTCACAAATGAATCCCTTGGGAAAATGATTAATTATTTATACAGAAATATAAATGGTAAAACATCAATTTAAATTTATAAATATATAATATATTCTCTATTAATAATTCCATTAAATAGAAATCAAGTATGTTGTAGGTATATTTAGAGAATAAATTAGTGATTTGAGACAGCCCACCATTAATTTTGGCATGATTTAGGATTCTAAAATAATATTAGCATTCCATGAAATTATTAAACCACAATTACATAAAAAAAGAAACAAATAAACAAATAAGCACACTAAAAAATTATAAAATTAAAATTAAGACTATATCAATCAAAATCATAAATTATCCTAAGAATCTAGTATCATACATCCCAAAATAATCTCAAGGGAATAATCTAAGATTCTAAATTAGAATCTAATGAAATCTTGGTCAAACCATAATATAATCTCTTTTTATAAAAATTATAATGAATGTAAGGAAACAAACATGTCGAAATTTCCTTGGACCATGAGACAATAAATCCATTGTTTTTTTAATTATTATACTATGATCAACTAGAATTCACATTAGAATACATAACCATCATGAAGGAAATTTTAAAAATTAAATTTCAAAATAAGGAAGGAAGTTTTAAAGATAATACTCAATTTTGATTCTAATATTAAATACGATTATTAATATTCCAATTATAAAGATTAAATAGTGGTTGGAAGATGGGATTATGTAAGGTAATGGGAGACCTCAATTTAGCTGAATTAGAATAAAAAATGGTAGGAATAAGAGAAATGGACAAAAATATTTAAATGGAAATGACTTACCTTCCCTTCATAAAAACACTTCAAGAGAATACAAAATATTATTTCTATGGAAAATCGGTTCCCAGTGGCACCCCCACACCCAGAAGATAATTCATACTCCAACAAGTAAAATATTTCAATTGCAGGTTTAACCTAAAAGTGGCACCCATTATAAGTTCTTAGAACCCGAAAAAATCCTTGAGATCCTTGAACCTCATCCAATAATACACTAACATTCATCCTCAGACCCCTAAAATAATACTGAACCCCTAAAATAAAAAAAACCCTATTTATCCTAGTGGTTTTTTTAGAATATTTTTAGTCTTTTGTGATATTTTTGAGATCCCTAGGTGAATATTTTTTTTATTAAAAAAAGAACAATATTCATAAAGAGTATTATTGTTGTATAGGGATAAATTTTAAAAGGAGTTGAAATATATATGTTTATTGTGTTGTATTTTTAAAAAATATATGTAATATTTAAACACACGTAAAATAATATTTATTATGTGAGGTGAAGGGCTTTTGGTTGTTTTTGGAACTTATAAATTGGTATGGAGGTGTTTATATGCAATCTTGAAATGGCTTTGAATATGAGAATATTTAAACTAAAAATTGAATTTTGCTAAACATTGAATGGTATAGACATATCTTCACAATTTTGTGATATATATTTATAAATTTGAGTCATGCATTTGTAAAGTCGATACATAACTTCATAAGGTTGGGAAAAATATTCATAAGTTTGATACAAGTAATTATAATAATATGACATGTCTTTGTAAGGATTATACGTGTGTTTATATGGACTAGAAATTTCTTCATATAATTTATAAATGTTTTTTTGGTGTAATGACATAAACCCCAATAATATGGTGTAGGTTTATGATTTATTACACGTACATATGATATATAGAATATCATCTTGATGGACTAAATAGTTTATAATCCTTTGTAAACTAGATACATTTAGGATTCCTATATAATATTTCAATAAAAAAAATTACAACATCATTTTTTTGAGTATATCATTATTGCCTCAATATTATACTTGAATATTATTTATAGTACACTTCTTAGATTCCTAGGAAAGGAAATAAAAAAAGGGTGAGATCAAATACTCAGTAAGGATTACATATAGTGGAAGCTATCATGAATCCTTAACAATAATAAACATGGAAATGTAAATAATTGAACACACCTATCATTTAAATAATTCTAGTATCATTATTTGATGAGGTATAATACATTTGAATGGATACATAACTAAAAACTCATTCCATTTAATCAATAAACTAAGAATACAATATATTTAGAGGTAATATCATTATGAACAGATGATGGAAAAAAATTACATAATTCATAATAAAGGAAATGCATAATTATTGGACATCATCATCTCTAGAATCATGACACATATACTATTATGATATTCCACAAAGTAGTTTAATAATGATGTGTATGTATACACCTAAAACCCATTTAACTATGTTTATCCAAATAATTGATCTCCTAAGACTTTATATTCCTCAAGGTGATATCTATAAGTAGGCCGATCAATAACTGTATGTCCAACACATTCCTCATATATCAAATAATCGATTTAATTCAGGAACATTGTATCTTTTCAGAAAATTTACTCATCGAGTAAGGAAAACATATTAAAAATAATTTCCCAGTCAATAAAATAATTTTTAATGTAAAATATATTATGTATAATTTAAATATGTTTTATGTAATAATTATATACATGATAAATAATATGGATATTGATGGTAAATTAAATTTTGAATGATAAAAAAAGATAATATTTCATGGTAACATTAATGATTACAATAATTAATCAAGAAAGGATATGTTAATAATTTACAAGGTAAAATTGATCATAAACCATCTATATAAATGAAAATTATATTATTAGTACAACATATACCTAATTTATCATTATTTCAATATATGGTTGATGTCATTAATTAATACAAAGATAATAAAATTTTCATGAAAATATTCTATAAGAAAATGTCCTTTTCACTTTGAAAATATTTTTAAAACTAAATGTTCATAAAATATTATGAAAATAATTCTCTTTAAAAATACCCTACAAAACATAAGAAGTATGTTCTAAAAAATTGAGTGTTTATGCCAGTTGGAAATTCCATTCATGGTATACATTTTAAAACAAAGGTTCCTTTCAATTTTTCAGAAAGGGTCAAACATGCCATGTTTGGAAAACGACATGATTTTTCCTTTAAACATTTTTTCATAAAAATTCAAAATTGGGTAAAAATATTTTAAAAAAATTAGTTTTATAATGTCATATCCTTTTTGGAAACATTTTATGAAACAAGGATATAAAAGAAAAATGATTTTTGAATGAAGAGATAAATGATGTTATGTTTCATTAGAAACATTTTTCAATAATTTTTAGTACTGAAGAATGTAAAAATGGTTATATTAATATAAAATATAATGAATTAATATAATATAATAAAATTAAATGGATTTATTCTCTAATTTTCAAATAATTTTCTTCAATTCAAATTCAAGCATAAACAGTCATGATTAAAATTTAATTGTGAAGTAGACCCTTATGAATATTGTAACATTCATGTTAAAATTAACTAATGAATAGAATATGTGTATAAATTTTAAATCTACATATAAAGTTTAAAGAAAATAATTTATCATCCAAATTCATTACACACGTAATCTTATAATATTAAATATAACACAGAAGTAATATAACCCAATGAAATGAAATTGTATTATGAAATTATTTACCAATTGGTAACATTTAATTAAAAATCACTTTGTATGAAATTATAAATATTGGAACACAAAATATGATGAATTATTAAGGAATCAAGATATGACATGTAAAAGGGGAATTATGAACACCATATAAATAAATAAGGTTCCCAACTGAAGGTTTTCTCCCAATTGTATTTGTAGGATAAATTATGATCAAAATAATGGATATATAATGTTTTAAGGGGATTAATATATTGATTTGGTCAATTATTAGCTGAACCAAATAGATTTTTAAAGTGTGAAGATGGTAGGGTAAGGGTGACCTTTTATATGTGTGGGAGAGGACACACATGGAATGTCTGAAAAAAATTAATTACACCCACATTATTATCACACCAGAAACGTAAAAAATGTTTCATTATAGACCCCTAGAGGTGGAAAAGTATAAATATGTAAATCTAATAGGTTTTGTACAAGTTGGTAGGTTAATTTAACCCTTATATTCTTAGTTTACCACCATGGTAAATTAGTTTTATCCTTAACCAAGATAATTAATTTTTACTACTTTAACTATTCTATACGGTAAAAAATAATTTCAACCTTATTATATAATATAAATTATGATGACTCAAAATATGCAATTAATTTCTTCAAATTCAACTCACTCAGGTGGAATAATCCAATTAAAAATATACTCACAAATGCGACGGAAGAGTATGTTTCCAAAGAGAAAATTCTCATAAGCATATAATGTTTTAATATAAAATTTAATTATTAAATTGATATAATGTCCTAAATTTGTTAAATTATAATATTATATAAATAATTATACTATTCAAAAATATCAAATATTATTTAACTTTATAAATTATTTAAACGAAAAGTTTTTTTTAATAAGAATGATAAATTTTCCCTATTCATTGAAAAATGTTTCTTTTCACAAGAAAAAAAAATAAACCGTAAGATAATATTGAAAATTTTATTTCAATAATTATGTTTATTTTTCAAAATAAATTTTCTAAACTTGTTAAAATTATTTTTAAATTATGTTTTCCAAGAGGGAGTAAACGGTTTTTTAGAAAAATACAGTTTTTAGAAAATGTTTATTTTTCCTTTAAATAATAATTATTTTTCTTCTAATGAATAGATAACAATAATTTCAACTATTTTATTGTATTATTAATACACAAAAATTTAACATAACTTTTATAATGGTATATTATATTAGGATTCATTTAGGCTTGGGGTTGCATGTTCAGAATGGTATTAAAGATAATAAATTTAAAAAAATATATTTTATAGTTTAATTATGATCGTTGTTGAATGTCACATACACTATAAGATAAAGTTGTATTATTTTATAAATTTTTGGTGTCAAATTCTCCCTATATTAAATAAATTTCATCCCCACAACTTTATCTTGTACTCAAAAATCAAGGTTTTGGTATTTGGAAATTTCTTTCTTGAAAACTCACATCATATGAAGAGTTATTAAAGAAACCTCTCATAAGAGAGAAAGGGAATCACACAGGTCATATAGAATAACAAATTACTAGGTTTATATTTCATAGAACATTAGTGGGATGTGGAAATTTTTACATGTGATAAAATGAAAAATAATTATAATGATTGGTAGAGGTCACAAATTAAAAAGTAATTAAAGGTAAATGGAATGTTAAAAACCTCAAATCCATAAATATATGATGATTTAAAACACCGTTTGATTCATGGGTATAAAATTAATTGGATAAAAGAAATTATATCCTTTTCCAAAATTTTAGGAATTATTTTACTATTTAAAGATTTAATGAACTACACTTAGTTGATATCATTCTATTTCATAAGCATAATTTAATCCATTGGTGGTGCCTCTATCAATTTACAATTTTATTTATTTTTCCACGAAATGAATATCCAAATATAATTTTTTATTATAAAATCACTATAATTCACATTTAATGTCTCATAAGATCCATAACAGTGTGTTAATTCTTTCTGTATGTCTCAGAATATTTTTCAAAACCAATATGGTTAGCACATTTTATCTAGTATAATAAATTAGTATATAAACCTCAAGAGTTAAACCACTCATTCAATATTAAATTTATTGATTTAATATTTTACGTAAAAACAATGATATATTAACCAAAACATTATTAAGGCCAACGCTAGGTGCAGCACCCTTATCACCCTTTTCTTGTGGGTTCAACTCATGGCTTTTAAGGATGCAATATGTTGTCATGTGACATCTGGGTTATCCTTTTTATAAAACTATATTTATATAATTCATATAATTTTAACCATGTTTGATAACCCATAATTACTTCTACATCAAGAATATATAACCCTAAAGGTTACCAATGACTTTAAATTTATACCCATAAATGATTAGGGCATCCTTACTTAAATAATTTTTTCACTAAAAAATATTCTACACCAATGGATTATAATTCCATAAATGTTTCCCAATATATCCATAATCCTGGTATTCTCGCATCATATAAAAACATAAATGGTGTTTTTAGGAATTTTAACATATGATCAATATTAAAATCATAAACCCATGATAGTATCTATAAATCTTAATTTAATGATGAAATATATGATTTAAAAATCCAAAAAATCCATAGATGTATCAGGATTATTATAACCAAAATAAAATTTATAAAAATAATAATATAATATAATTATATAAACCGAATTAATACATTAACCCTTTTATTTCTACATAGGTACTTTCTTGGTTTATTAGTTATACTTTAATATAGGGAATGAACTCAGATAATTCCCATGTTTTACATATTTAAGGCAAAAAACTACAATTGGATTACTGGGATGAAATTTATTTTCTTCCATTATACTCTTAATGTTTCCTTAGAAATTAATTGCTTTATGACCTTCTATTTCACACATAAAAATTTTCCTAGTCTATTGAGACACTTTCATAGTTTTATCTTTCCTTATTTTTTACGTGACGTAAATCAAACTTTCTTTCCGCCATGATCTCCATTACGCAAGATCTTAGTGAACTCCACACTTCACTTCTTTACTGAGTCCAATAGTTAATTAAAATATATGTTATTAATCATATTTGAAGATAACTATGTAGTCATAATCGTGATATATTTCACTTCAGTCATTATCTAATTTTGTTTCTCATTGTCGCCAAATTTTCCATCATATTCAATATCACCATGATTCCTTTGGGTTTAATTCATTTGCGTTAACCTATAATTATAGTGTGAGGAACAATTATCATAGTAGGAAAACCATAAAAGTATCTATATTATGTCTAAATCCTGAAACATTATTTTAAATCTAAGTCACCTTAGGTTTAACCTAGTTCATGTATTTCCATTATCAATCCAATTCCTTTATGATATATTGTTTTGATACATTGAATTATCCAAATCATGTCCCATGGGAGTGTAAAACTAAATGCCTAGTAAGTCCCATTTTCATATAATAGATTTTTTATGTGAAATTTTCAAAGTTATTATACCTAGGAACATCTATAGTAGAACCATATCCCCTTAAAGTGTCCAGATATAGATTTATTTCAAGAAAAAAGAACATAACCTCTACCGTGCCAAAAAAATAGATTATTTTTATATATTTAACCAAAATGTATAACATAGATATATGTTCACCAAAAAATGTTTTCCTAAATCTATTTCCAATTTTATTTAATATACTTTCTATGATACCTAATATAATTACCCTAACCCTAGTAACCTTGTGCCTATATCTTCTTTATTGCATTGGTAAAAGATATAAGGAATCAAATATCAAAGAACTGAATAGTTTAGTAATCTGGGTAATCATGATCCATACGTGATTCCCATATTAAATTTGAATACAAAAATTACAACATATTATTGATTCAATAATATCTATATTCCCTATTGAATATTCTTTCTTATCATTCATAATGCACTTTCTGGATTCCTAGGAGTGGAAACAAAATAAGGGAGAACTAAAATGCTTAGTATGGGTTAAGTATATATAATGATATCAAGAATAAATAAGAACAATTAATTTAGAAAGGTAATTAAATCAACAAAATTCCTTTAAAATAATTTTACTATAATTATTAGATAATTAATAATCAATATGGAAAGGTAAATAACTAAAAACAAAATTTATTTAGTAAATAAACTATGAATTAAATGAATTCATAGATAATATCATTATAAGAATTTCATGTAAAATAATAATATAATTATTAATGGAGTAAATGCTTCATTATTGGACTTCATGATCTCAAGAATCATGATACATCTACTTTCAATATCTTTCCCAAGACAATTTAATATAGATGAGTAGGTATATCCGAGAAACACATTAAACTACGTCTAGCCAACGAATTTATCTCATGAGACTACTCATGCATCTTGGGTATCTCTACAATAGGGTCCCAACCATATATATATGAATAATTAATTCCTCATATAACAAATAACCAATTTAATTTATGAACAGTATGCCTTATCAATAAATTTTTCTATTGAGTATGGAATCCATTTTAACAAAAAAAAATATTATCAATCATTTAACTTTGAAAGTAAAATACAATTTGTAAAAATTATTCAAAGTGGGTTCCCTATACCTTACTTGCGATTTAATTTGATTACCACTACAGGTATAGAGTTTGTTATATATATATATATATGTTCTTATCTTGTCATAATAGTGTTGATACTTATATAACCAATATATTTATGGTAATTTTTTTATATTATGTGCCATATCAAAGGGTTATAAAAGATCCCATTCTATAATGAGAAACTAGAGATAATATGAAAATAATGTTAAAGTAATGTCGTATAATCCAGATATATCATAATACCAGAACATAAATGATGTGAGACTATCTGGTAATAGGGTCTCATAATCATTTATAATTCATCTCATGAAGCAACAACTTAGTAATCTCTAGTAGTTGAGATCATAGGGACATACCCACCAATAAAACACCACTTTCATCTGGTTTCATTGGTTTCTCCTATCTAAGAACATGTGTATTGGTCTCATAAAATGAGATAATTATCAATATGATCCATTGGATCATTTACTATGTTTCAAGGTGAAAACCATGACAATAAATTTTTAGTGAGGTAGTATGTATTTATTGCATCATTCTTGGCATAAAAATGGATGAATTATCAAGATAAGATTTGTCACTTTTGATTCAATGAAAATTTATCTTGGGCCATGTTGTTTAGGATGTAAATACCATAATAAATTGATGGATATGGTAGTTAAAGTTATTTCTATTGAGATAGATAAATAAATAATAAATCAAGAAAAGGATGATGACACGTGTGTGCATCCTTCTTTAAGAGATATCGATGACTAATAGCTTAAATGACATAGTGTGTGTTTGTAGGTTTTTAGTCCTTGTTATGAAATTTCGTAATCTATTTAGGGGCCTTAATGGTTTTGTAGACTCAAATATTTTTCTATGAAGTGTATACAGTACTATTGAGATACAGTCCTAGAGGGTCACAAACAATAGTGTAATTGAGAATCAACCCTATTCTGTTGAATAAGAATATAGAACATGGTAAGCCCCACCATGGGGTCAGAGTGTTATACATGTTTTCTTGATCCCCAAAAAAAATTAATTATTATTAAAGTAAATAATAATTAGGTTGAGTTTCATTATTACATGAATTTATAAGTTATTAAGAAAATACAAGTATTAATATTCTGTGAATGAATATTATTATAATATTCTAGGTTCGTTTAATATTATATATATTTAATGAGTCGATTTAATGTCTTGAGTTTATAACGTAATATACATAATATATATTATAGGTATGTAATAAAATATAAATAATATTTTTGACTTTATTTAGTTCATCATAAATAATTACTTATAATAGTTATTTAGTGGACGTTTATTAGAAAAGGGTTGCGAACCCTAATTATGTGTTATTAATATCAACTATATAAGGGGAGAGATTTTCTTCCCAACATACTATTCACTCAGTTGGAATTGAAAGCTTCTCTATCGTCCTAATTAATAGAGAGAGAATCTCTCAATCCAAGCGATCAATCCAAGTTTGTCTTTACAGTTTGAAGACAAAGAATCATGTTGATCGTCATTTCATAAAAGTGACCGCCGGTGCTCTATCCAAGCACTCGGAATCCAATGAAGGACACACAAACATATTTATGAAATGTGTATTGATGATATAGAGGTATTCGACATTGGATATTATGAGAAACTGATACCGAGAACTTACATTATACATGAACATATCAAATAGGAGTGGGGTATCAGTTCGTCTTGTTAATTGTGCGCTAATTAAACCACATGGGATCCGTAGACTATATCAATTACAGATCACCAAAGTTAAATATTTATGTCACTTAGATGATGGAAAATATTTTTTTCATGGAACACTGGCTTTGGATTAGCACCCTGATACCCTTAATTGGAATCAGAGTGATCACATGGTTTTTCTAATTCATGATAAATTTTTTTATTTAAATTTTTTGTAGAGGGTATAAAATGGTTTCAATGAATTCAACAATGGGTCGGTCCTATTTCGAATATCCAAGTTAAAAAGATCTGAAAAAAATGGATCCCAATGTTGTGTTTTGTATTTAATGTTTTCATATTTTAATTTATTTTGGAAGAATACATTATATAAATATATATACATATGAAAACACAAAGATGTATATATCAATGTTCTTGTATTTTCTGAAATTGGGCCAAGGATTCCTCAGAATCTGGTCACTGGAGTTCTTCATGATGTGACCAAATAATTTAGTTGAATAAAATATATTTTTATATTGTATTTTTTTTCTTAATGAAACATTTTTTTCTTATAGTATATTAAACATTGGAAAACAAAAAATATGAAAAAATTGCGGAAGGTGGACCAAGACAAGTTCGAGTCTTCTTTCATGCAGTTGGCCCATCCTATTTGGCCCTACCCAATATGTGGACCCCAATCCCAAGTTTTCATATCTTCCGTCTTATCCCACAAAACATAACCATGGATCTCAACCTCCTTACCTAGTTCATACACCACCACCCCATTCTGAGTATGAACCCCTCCCTCTCGATTGAACCCTATAACCCACTCTCCTTCTAGAGTGGCAAGCAGCACCCTGCACAGATGGTCGCCACTGACACCAATCCACAATTTTTTCCTTACGCCACTTCTAGGTAATTCCATCTCTAATGATATCCCATCGAATTCCATTTTCACCATCAACCACCATTGTTTCCTTTCTAAGATCTTCACTCGCCAGTTCGTGCCACCACAAGGCAATGTCGGCCAAATCAGTTCAAAACTGTGGTTGAACATGGGGCACTCGCACTCATGCCTCCATCCGCCTCATAAACGGTACTGCTACCGATCAAAACCACATCCACCAAGGACCACATCATCTATCCCTAGCCTATTTTTTCATACCTGGATTGGGTAGATATTTCCACCACGAGCTCCATTTTTCCTCTCTGTTGTCGATGAACGTTAGTGGTAACCCCTACCACTACTGACATAGGTCCTTCCAGACCTGATTTGAATCACTATAAGTTGATTCATGTTTTTTTCACTCAGAACAGGTCTAAGCAGGAATTTCTGGGAAAAATAACCCTACATAGGGTTTTTTCGTCCAAAGTTGGTTAGTGGAGCTATAAAATAGTTCTCAAAGGTCCTAGGAGGGGTTTCAGGGCCTATTTGAAATTAATAATTAAAATTAAGGTAATTTGATTAATTTAATTTTAGTTTTAAGTTAAAATAATACTGTTACTTTTGTTTTAAATTTTTTAATCCAAAATATTTAATTAATTTGAGTAGTAAAACAAATTAAATGTTTTAAATTGTTTTTGGGTTTTAAATTTAAATTAAAGAAATAACCATTTATAATAAATTATTTAAATTTATTTAAATTCATGTAATTTAATTCAATACGCTCTTACTATTTAAATTTATTGAAAAATATTTTTTATCATGAAATTTTATTATACCTACTAGTCTTAAGATAGTGGTCAACCCATGTATGTCCATATTTTAAATAATTTAATTATTTGTTTTTTTAGTGATGATTGTAATAGGTAGGTAGTTAAATGACGGTCTGTGGATCATTTTATTTTCATTCAAATATATATAAAGGCATGCACTTTCAATGAACATGTTGTTCAATTCACCCATCATCCCCCTCCCCAGTGCCTGAATATATTTTTATTTAGACAATGATTTTTTTAAAGATGCGGACCCTACCATATTGAGGCGATAATCTAGACATAAAGCGAATACATTACACTAGATGTGCGCTGAGAAATGAATAAATAGTCGACTCATGTATGAATCCCCTTGCTCAATATTGATAAATTATGAATGAATCATTGTAAGATGCTCAAGAAAAATCTGGTTGAATTATTTCTTTTATTCATTGATTTTTAATTTATGTAGTCGAATGATTATTATGTGATGACATAAAATAATAAACAAGAAAAAATATATAAAAGAGAGATGTATGTTTTCCTACTTCATGTTAATTTGTGAGTATGAAAACCTAGATTGAACGTATTTAAAAGAAATGTATTTCATTATTTATGAAATAAATAAATTCCCTCAATGATATATTAAGTCGTGACGATTTCCATTGCTAACATGTAAACAATAACAGGTGTTCGAGGTGCTCGTTATCCATAGTTGATAATTCATATTACTATAGGGGAGTTCTCGTGAGAGTATTGGGTTGAATTAACAACATTTGGTAGTCAAATAGTTTCCATAGCTTAATTTGTATCACTTTAGAAGTATAGAGTTGAGAAATAATGATTTGATTCCAATAATCTGATAGAAAACTCAACAGGTCAAGGAGCCACTAATTAAAGCAATTGGCCAGTCTAGAGCATACCTTGAAACTCACCAAGTAGTGGCATATTCATTACTTATAGACTATGAGGGGAGGTTTTGAGGATCATTTCAAACCACTAGTGTATACTGAATCAAATAGTGATTGATATTACAGTTCAATAAAATAGTGAGAGATATTTAAATTTTATAATAATTTATTAATCATAAATTCAAAAATAATAATCCATATAATGGAATAACTACTAAAATTAATTTTATATTGATCTAAAATTTAAATCACCAACACCACCAGTACACTATCACAACAATTAATTTTGGATAATGAAAATATCATGAGTATACATAACTTCTAGGAGTTGTGTAGGCTCAAGCACATAGAACTATTCTAAGAAAGTAAGATTTATAGGTTGTAATCCTCATTTCCTTCTGAGCCTCCTCTAGGAGAAAGCAAGGATAATAAATAAAAATTGAAAAATCAAGTAGATGATGCACTAGATGTTTAGTGCATCATGCTGTTATCCATGTTCTATTAATTTCAAAAAATGCAGGAGGATGAGGATTCCTAAAAGATTCTAACTAATCTCCATGAATTAAATCAGGAGAGAGAAATTCTAGAAAAGTATTATATTTCTAGTTCCCATTTTATGTAAATGAATGAATAATGGAAAAATTTTGGACCTTGTGTACTCAACATACCCAAGTATATATAATGTCTTGAAGCCCTTGGGTTTATATTGAATCAATAACTAGAAATGGGTCTCATTCCCGCCTATTTACTACAATGATTTTTTACTTTAATTATTTATTATAACATGAATAATATGAAAAATTCTCTCATAGACCATTTGGATTTAGTTTTCCAAGATTATAAGGATATTAAGAATAAAAATTATTCAATCCTCATGGAGAATAAAAGAAATAAGGGATAGGATAAGGGGTCTATGTGAAAATATAGGTTGAAGACACATGTGCACTGTCTATCCAGCAAGACAAATATATAGAGTCTAGGTAATGAGTATGAGGTTGTTTTATTTTTATGTGGAAAGAAAGGAAACTAAAAGAAAAAATTTATTTTTGGTAAGAATAATAAATGTGATGCTTCCACCTTAGGTATTTTTATCATTGAAAGAAATATTTAATTATCTGCAAATTGTGTATTGGATACTACATGTGTATTACAACTATGTATTCATATAAAGAAGACAAGTACATTCAAGATGGATAAAAAAGGCGAAGTTAATCTCTAAGTTGAAATTCGTGCAAGTATAGTAGTCTTATTAGTGGGATATTATCACCATAAATTTCCTAGGGGTTTGGTTCTTGTATTAAAATTTTGTTATTATGTACCCTCTATAAAAGGAAACATAATACCAGTGTCAAGTTTTGACATTATGTGATTTTAATAGATGTTTATAAATAATTTTTTTCACTTATATAAGGATAACATGTGTTATTGTATAGAACATCTTAACAATGTATTATACATAATTGAACTTAAAACCCCAGTAATGAAACTCAATGACAAAACTAGCAAGTATGACTCATAAAACACCAACCATTGGAACTTCATTCATGGTCATAAAATGGAGAAGAGATTCCATAAATTAGACTTGGTTTTGTTAAAACCCTTATATTCTTGTTATGTTTGTTTATAATGTAAAATAACCAAATAAACCATCTCTAGGAAGGGAGAATAATCCATTGAATTAATTGAATTAATTCTTATAGATATATGTGGTCCATTTCTAGTAGAGGTAAGGGTGGTTTTCATACTTAATTACTTTTACTAACGACTATAGTAGATATGGATATATCTACATAATGTGGTATAATTCAGATTAGATTTGGTTGTTTATGGAATACCAATATGAAGTAGAAAAACATCTTGGTAATAAGATTTGGGTACACCACTTAGACTGAGGTAGAGAGTATCTTAACCAGTACTTCATTAATCACTTAAAGGGGTCTAGGATAATATTTCAAATTGCTCCTCCTAGTATGAAGTAGTGAAATGGTTATTGTGAAATGTGCAATATAACCTTTCTAGACAAGGTCATATCAAATATGAGTCACTCAATTCATCCAATATCCTTTTGGGGATATGATTTGTAGATAGCGAAATATACCCTTCACCAAGTACCAACTAAAGCTTCAGATGGGATTCCATATAAGTTATGGTATGGAAAGATAACTAGTATGTAATACATATGAGTATAGAGATTTGAGGATTTTTCATGATTATACATAGTGACTTACTGGCATCCTAGAGCATGAAGTTCATATTTATTGGTTAACATAATGAAACTATAGGATATTTACTATAGAGCCCTTTAGATAGAAATGTGATTGTGGAAAGAAAATCCAAATTTATAGAAAAGGAGAAAACATCCAATGAAGATACATGGGGAGTGGTTGACTTCAATGAAGTTAATACTCATGATGCACATGAGTTGGTACAAGAAAAATCTCCACAAGAGATAGTTGGAGGTGCAGATATTCTAGAGATAGAAGTACCACATTGGTATACTTGAGAGGTTAGATAACTAGAGAGTTGTGGATTTATTATCACCATATCAGGATACACGTTACTCTATGAGGTTAGTTAAGCTCTAACCTACCCAGATTAAGTTGAAGGAAATGATTCTTCTAAACGAGATGATTTCATGCATTCTGAGATGGTTTCCCTGTTCTAAAATCATGTCTATATTTGGTAGACATTCCAGCTTATGTAAAACCCATTGGGTATTAACGGGTGTTCAATAAAAATCTTGACATGGATGGTAAAGTTAGTACCTATAAATAAAGACTCGTAGTGAATGTTTTTTGTAAAAAAATCATGACATAAACTATGAAGAAATCCTATCATCATTAGAAATGATGAAATCCATCAGAATATTTATTACAATAAAAACCTTCCATTATTATGAGAAATAGAGAAAATATGTCAAAACTGCTTTTCTAAATGGGATGTTGGTTGAAAATGTCTATACAACACAACCAGAAGTGTTTGTTAGGTCATAGAAATCCAATAAGGTGTGAAAGCTATAGAGGTCCATCTTTTTGTTGAAACAAGAATCATGATCATCGAATATTCATTTTTATGAGGCTATAAGAGAATTTGGTTTTGTTAAATATGAAATCTATCCTTGTATCTATAGGAAGGTTAATGGGAATTCAATATATTTCCATGTATTATATATTGACAAAATATTAATTATGTCAAATGAAGAAGAAGTCTTTCAATTATTTAAGACTTTGTTAAATGAATGAATTTCCATGAAATACTTAGATGAACAAGCCTACATTTTGGGATCAATATCTACCATGACAGATCTTAGATACTTTTTGGGATAAGTCAAAGTACATATATTGGTGTGGTACTCAAAAGTTACAATATGGAACAATCCACAGAATGGTTCTTTCCCATATCACATATTACAGATCTCTCCATGTAAATGTTTCCACAAATAAAAGAGGAGACTGAGTGATGGAGTAAACTATCTTATGGATTGGCAGTAAGTTCTATCATACGTGACATGCTACGTACTAGTATTGAGGTTTCATTTGCCTTAAGAATAGTGGATAAATATCAATCTAATACATGAGAGCTACATTGAGAAGCTGTTAAAACTATCATTAATTACTCGAAGTGTAAAACTTATATGTTATTGTTGTATAGAAGATATTTGGAACTAATAGTGAGAGGATACACTGATGCTAGTTTCTAAAAAAATCATGCTAATTTGAAATTGTATTCAGGATACATCTTTTGTCTTAATGGTGGTGTAGTGAGCTAGAGAAGCTTGTAGAAATTTGTGGTCATCTATTCTATAGTAGAATATGAGTATATAATGTCTTCTTACATATCAAAGAATGTAGTTTGGATATGGGAATTTTTATTAGAAACTGGGTTTGTTCCCAAAAGTGTAAACCCTATTCCAGTTTATTGTGATAAAACTATAGTAGTATTACATAACAAGGATCCCATGTCATACTTGAGGAAAATCATATAATTCAGTTATTTTATATCTTTAGGTATTTTACTTAGGGAGTTGATTTTTTATTTTAGGTATTATCCACAAAGGATAACATGGTAGACCACCTAACCAAATCCATATCTTAGTAAAATAACGATTCTCAGGTTTGAGCTAGAGGATTGATACTTGTTTGTAGTTTTCTCTAGTATAGGTGGGAGTGTTGAAAGTGGGTTCCCAAGATTCTACCTATGATATAATTTGAATACCACTACATGTATATAGTTTTATATATATTAATTGTTCATATATTTCCTTAACAGTGTATATACTTATGTTTCCACTATTTTTATGATAATGTCCTTAGATTATGTGCCATATTAAAGGGTTAAAGTTGATACTAGGTTATAATGAGAACCTGAAGATACTATGAATTTCATCTTAAATTAATGTCCCATGGTCCACACATATCATACAGATAGGACACAGATGATGTTCAACTATCAAGTGTTGGGGAATCATAATCATTGAGACTTCTCATGATGTTCTCACATGGTGATCTCTAGTAGTTGAGATCACAAAGATAGACCCACAGATAAGATCACCACATGTATCTAGTTTTATTTGTTGTTCATATCAATAGACACCTGTATTGGTCTCTTGACTGGAGATCACTACCTATGTGTTTCATTTGATCGCTTATATTGATATAAGGTGAAAAACATGACTATGAAGTCATAGAAAGGTAGTTTGTGTTGGGTGCATCATTGGTGGCATGACATTGGATAAATGGTCAAGATACTTTTTTTTCATTTGTGATTTGATGAAGATATATCTTGATCCTGTTCTATTAGGATGGTTGTACATTAATAAATCCCTAGACTTTGTAGTCAAAGTTTACCCTATCTAGTTAGATAAACAAATAATAAAACAAGAAAATGATGATGACACAATTGTGCATCCTTCATTAAGAGATATCAATGAAAAAGAGATTATATTACATATTATGTGTTCGTATGTTGGTAGTCATTTATATGAATTTTACTTATTTATTTATGGGCCTGGATGTGTTAATAGACTCCACTCTTGGTCTATGAATATTATTCACTACTATCTAGATAGGGTCCTATAGGTTCTTACACAATAGCACATTCTAGCATCAGCCCTATTCAGTTGAATATGAAAATAGGACATGGTAGTCCCCGAGACTGTGTATGAGTTTTATCCATGTACTATGGACCATCAATAAATAAATAAATAAATAAATTCTTATTCTAGAAAAGAATAATTGGGTGAATTTATTTATTTCATTTATTTACAAGTTATTATGTAAATAAAAGGATTAATATTTGTTGAATGAATATTATTATAATATTTCAGGTTCATATAATATTATCTGTAGTTAATGAGTCGAGATAATGATTTAGGTTTATCGTGAAATATATTTAATATATATTATAGGTATGTGATAAAATATAAATAAAATTTATGATGCATTTTTGTTTTAAATAAGAAATTATTTTTAATATTTATTTATTGGATATTTATTACACGAGGGTGAAAACCCCTAATTGTGTCTTTTGAATATCCACAACATATGTGGAGAAAAGATCTCCCCAACACAATATTCACTTAGTATGAATTGAGAGCATATCTCTCCCCCAGATTGCAAGAGAGAGAATCTCTCAATTTGAGCAATTGACCCAAGTTAGTCATCATAGATTGAAGGAAAAAGATAATGGTGGTCATTAATATATTAAAGTGATCATCGGTTCTCCTTGCTAGCACCCTGAATCCAATGGATGGTACTTATGTATATTTGGAAAGAATCTATGGAGAATCTAGATAGATTCAATGTTGAATCCTTTAAGCAACAAATGTTAGAAACTTGCATCACACTTACGATCACAAAATAAGAATGAGGAGTTTTTCAATTCTATTTATTTTTCTCAGATTAAACTATGTGGGGTCCTTAGACCATATCAGTGATAGATCACTAGAGTTGATGAAGTTTGTCACTCCAAAAATGATAAATTTTAAATTCCTGACCCACTAGCTTCCACTAAGTGCCTCAGTACCTTCAAAAATGATATGTGGTTTAAGTAATAAGTATATCCATGATAAATTACATGGATATTTAGGGGAAATTTAATTTCCCATGATAACAAGAAAGTGAATATTTTAAGGGAAATTAATGATTAAAAATTTAATCAAGAAAAAAAATGTCAATACTTTCCATGAAAAACATAATCATATAACACCTAAAAAATAATAATAATTAGATCAATATAATATATAACCATTGGATCATTTTAAAAACAAAAGTAATATGTCATTTATGAATAGAAATACCACAAAAAGTTAATTAAAATTATTCTTTTGGAAATTATCCTTTTCACTTCAAAAATATTTTTAAAAAGTAAAAGTTGAGAAACTAATATGAAAATAATTTTATTTGTAATAAAAATATGATAATTATAAATTAAAATACAAAACATTTACTGGTTATGAAAGGTTGATACTCTATTCATGCTAGACTTTTTAAAATAAAGATTCCTTTTACTTTTCTTGAAAAAACCTGTAACGTCCTGAGTCCGGAGCCCCTCCACTGGTGCCCCGTACCCAGTTCGCCACATGACTTCAAGCGCATTTCCTCGAATGCAAGAGGCTGCCGACTAGCAGCGAGGGACTTGGTGAGTCGGTGGGGAAACAATGCCCTCATTCAGTAAGGTATACAAGGTAAGAAAACTAAAATAAACAGCGGAAGCAGCATCCAACATGCATAACAAAAGAAACCAAACAACGGAAGCAATGCAGATATATAAAAATGATGATAATAATGAAGTGGGTACAAGTATCCATGGAAACCAGAAAACACAACAACGTGCTGGAATAAAACTGAAACCAAGTGCAAAAGAAAAACAAAATAATCTCCTCAACATCGCGATCCACGGCTCGGTCCCATGCTCCCCAGCTCCTGCTGCAATCATGATCCGGAAGTAGAAGGGCGCTTTCCCTTGTCTATACCTGTATCAACATAGTCTACTTGGGCCCAAAAACATGGCCCAAAAGGGTGTGAGATACAATCCCAGTAGGCAATCACCCAAAGATTTGTGCCTAACAGTCAATGAATACATGGCAGTTCTAAAACAAGAAGCAGTAAACAGAAAATCACAAACAGCTACAATCCAAAGTTCTAAAAAGAATAGCAAACAAGTAAGCAGCCAACAACAAAAGAGAAAACAAGTAACCCTCTGGGTATCTCTCATAGTCTAGCCGATATGGTTCAACCTCCAAATACTAGCAACCCTCTGAGAGGCACACACAGTCTCACCCCTCTAGTTCAGCTACATAACTAAGCGGACTCTCTGGGGAAGCCCTCATCGTCAATTCCCCCAATAGTCTCATATCGTGCTAAATGCTCTCTAGGGAAGCACTCAATGTCAATTCCCCTTGTGGCCCGCGTCGTAGTTAAAAGACACTCTAGAGAAGCCCTTCCGTAAATTCTCCCCTTGGTCTCGCATCGTAATTAAAATACACTTTGGATAAGACCTTCCATTAATTCTCCCTTTGGTCTACTACTCTATGTTCTCACAGTCCTGAGTATAACTAAACATGCACAGCACGTGTATATATATCGTCCATGTAAACCTCAAGAACTACTTGTCTATCAACTGAGGCTCAACATCAAAATAAGGCAACGGTCCATAATCCTACAACTAGGCATGGCAACTAAAAAGATTCCAAACAGGCAGAACGAGCATGGCAAGAAATCTGAGCACAAAAAAAATACTCTAATTACAAGAAATAACATCTAATAAAGAAATCAAGAAAAGCAAGGAAGTAAAAAGGGCATAATAGGAAACACGCAATACCACGTTCAAGGGTATTGGAGGAAATTGCACAAAATATCCATCAACTATCTACGGAAAGGCACAAACCACCAACCTCAATCCGAGGAGATCAATATATGTGAACCTCGACGACAGATTCCCCATAGAATGACGTAGATCTGAGAAAACACAGAAAAATTTCATCCCATGATAACTTGGAAACGAGGAGGAATCAAGAAATAAGGCTCAGGCAGAAGGAAGAACTCACCACAGCGCTTCCAACACAATTGACCGTACTCGAATCAGGGAACAGACGGCGAGGCGGGAGCCCGTCGAAGATCCGGTTGTACGGTCTCTTTCGAACGGTCAAAAACTGAAGAAGAAGACGTATTTGGGGGTTAGGCGTGACCCCGGTCCATTTAATGAAAAAAAAGTATACGACATGTACTTTTTGAGTACACGGCGTGTACATAGAATATACCATACTCTGAAATAACCGGTCTCTACCTTAGGCTTACACACCGTGTGTGTGGCCCAGGCACGACCAGCACACGACTTCGAGCTGGGGAAGAGTACATGATGTGTACTCAAAAAGTACATAGTGTGTACTTCTTAAATTTCCAGAAAATTCATTTTTCTCAAACAAATATAGAAAAAGGAAAACATACTTGAAATGAAGATCCGGGTTCTTACAAACTTCCCCCCTTAAAGAAATTCATCCCCGAATTTCCATAACGAGTCGGAGAAGAAGAAACCATGAATAGCTCCGGCCACTGCGATCGTACATCAGCCTCCCTCTCCCAGGTCTTGTCATGTACTCACCCATGCTGCCGTAGCACTCGTACCAAAGGAATAGACCACCCGCGGAGAACCTTCGTACTACGATCGACAATCCGGATATGATGCTCCTCGAACGACGCATCCGCTTCAAGATCGACTTCCTCGGGATGAAAGACGTGAGAAGGTTCTGAAAAGTAACGTCGTAGTGGAGAGACGTGGAAGACTTCGTGTATGGCCCGATACCTCTGAGGTAGCTGCAACCGATAGGCGACCGACCCCACTCTCTCCAAGGCCTCAAACGGCCCGACGTACCGCGGTGAAAGCTTACCCTGTCTCCGAATCCTTTTGTGTCCCAACCTCGGTGCGAAACGTAGGAAAACCTGATCACCGACCTCGTACTCCAGAGGTCGCCTATGCTGATCAGCATAAGACTTTTGTCAAGACTGCGTTGTAGCCATCCTTTTCTGAATCAGCTCTATCTACTCTGAAGTCTCCTGAATAAGACGAGGTCCTAGCAAAGCTGCCTCTCCTGCCTTCGGCCAGCATAAGGGTGATCGACATGGCCTACCGTACAAAGCCTCGCATGTTTCCATCTGAATGGTCGCCTAAAAAATGTTTTTGTATGCGAACTCCACCAGATGAATATGCTTCTCCCAAGAACCTCCAAAGTAAAGGATGCAATCTCAGAGAATATCCTCAAGCACCTGGATCGTGTGCTCGAACTAGCCATCAGTATTGGGATGGTATGTTGTACTCAAAAGTACCTATGTACCCAAGGCCTTCTGAAGTCCCTGACAGAACCGAGAGGTAAAGCACACATATCTGTCTGAAACAATAGAGCGCGGAATTCCAGGCAGACGAACGATATCCCTGATGTAAAGTTGTCCTAGATCACCAACACTAAAGTTCTACATGATCGGTAAGAAGTGAGAAACCTTCGTAAGTCTGTCGACGACAACCCAAACAACATCGTTCCCTCGATGTGATCTCAACAACCCAGTCATGAAGTCCATCGCGGCATCGTTCCACTTCCACTACAATATGGGTAACAGCTGTAAATGGCCTGCTGGTCGCTGATGCTCTGCTTTCACCTGCTGAAAAGTAGAACATCTCAGGACAAAACCAGCAACATCCATCTTCATACCTGGCCACCTATACTGGCGATGAAGATCCTGATACAACTTGGTGACGCCAGGATGAACTCCCCAAACTGAGGAATGGAAATCCCGCATCAGCTCCTCACGTATGTCTGCTGGAACCCATACACGTCCTTGGAAATGCAATATCTCATCCTCGCCCACTTTCCATCCAGGAAGTGGGTCCTCTCTTGACACACTCTCCCATAGGACTAATCCTTTCGAGTTTGATATCTACCTAATCCGTACCCGATCAAGTAGCGTGGAGGTAATAACTAAAGAAGATAGAAAGGTCTGTCCCCTTCTGTCGTGAACCTCCAGATGCATCTCAAAGAACAGAGCCATCAGTTTCCACTCACAACTGGCCTCTTTAAATGCATGAATCTGAGTTCTCCTGCTCAACACATCAGCAACGGCGTTACCCTTTCTCGGCGTATAGGCAAGCTTGAAATCGAAAGACTGTAGATACTCAACCCACCTACACTACCTCTGATTCATATCACGCTGAGTGAAGATATACTTGAGACTCTTATGGTCAGTGAAGACCACAAAGTTCTCTCCCAGAAGATAGTGTCTCCAACAGCGCAAAGCATGAACAATATCTGCCAACTCCAGGTCATGCGTAGGGTAGTTCTTCTCATGTGGCCTCGACTTCTGTGACCCGTACGCAACGACTCCATCTCCCTGCATAAGCACAACACCTAGACCGACACCTGAAGCATCACAGTAAACAGTTTGGCTCTTGCCTGGCTCTGGAAAGACTAGTATCAGTGCTGACGTAAACCTTTCTTTCAGCTCCCTAAAGGCAAACTCACAAGAATCTGACCATAATAACTTGGCCCCTTTCTTGGTCAGAACTGTCAAAGGTGCTGCTAGACGAATAAATTCCAGAATGAAGCGTTTGTAGTATCCAGCCAGCCCTATAAAACGTCGTACCTCAAAGACATTCATCAGTTTCTCCCAGGAAACTACATCTCTCACTTTCTCTGGGTCCACAGATACTCCTGCCTCTGAGATGACGTGACCTAAGAAGTGAATCTGATCCATCCAAAATTGGCACTTCGAGAGTTTAGCATAAATCTGATTCTCTCTCAGTGTACTCAGAACGATCTCAAGATGTGTGGCATGGTCATTTTGAGTGTGAGATTACACCAAGATATCATCCACAAAGACCATGATGAAGGAGTCCAAGTAAGGATGGAACACTCGGTTCATCAGTGCCATGAAAACTGCAGGTGAGTTCGTGAGACCGAATGGCATGACTGAATACTGGTATAGACCATACCTGCTCCTGAAGGCTGTCAGAGGTATATCTGATGGTCTAACATGAAACTGATGATAACAGGACCTTAAGTCTATCTTCGAGAACCCCCGGGCTCCTCGAAGCTGATTGAAAAGGTCATCAATCTTCAGCAAAGGATATCGGTTCTTGACCGTCAACTGGTTTTGCTTCTGATAATCTACACAAAGCCAAAGGGTACCGTCTGCCTTCTTTGCAAATAGAACAGGCGAACCTCAAGAAGAAGTACTAGGTCGGATGAAACCCTTAGCCTGTAGCTCCTCCATCTTCTTCTTGAGCTCCTGCAACTTTGGTGTGGCCATCCTATATGGAGGAATGGACACTGGTGCCGCTCCTGGCAAGAGCTCAATAGAGAAATCTACCTCACGCTCTGGAGAAAACCCTGAAAAGTCTTCTGGAAAGGCATCCCTAAAGTGATCCACCACTGGAGGAAAGTCTAACTATGGATTTCCATAATCATCCAGATAAATACTAGAAATCTGGGTCGTCACTCTTCCTAGCCCAAGATGCTCGAGTCCTGCCCGACTCGCCCGAACGGCCCATTCACCTCTATTAAGGAAGGATTCACCCTCTGGTGAAATGAAACTGACTCTATGGATATAACAATCGACAACTTCTCGAAAGGGAATCAACCAATCCATGCCAAGGATGACATCATAGACTTTAATCTCTAGGACATAGAGATCCCATAAAAAGTGATACCCTGTAACCTCAATAGGGAACTCTCTACACTGACATGCACTAGATGTCCTCATTCCCAAAGGTGTGTCTAGTGTCAACGAGTCGGCAGAAGAAAAGATGTAGAGTCTGAGGCTCTCCACAAAGGAAACAGAAATAAAACTATACATAACACTAGTATCAAAAAGTACTGATGATAAAACTAACGCTACAAAAATCATACCTCAAACAGTAGAAGGGTCGGGATCCTTCTCATGATAAGTGTGCTCCATGGTGAAGGACTGGTCCGTGCTGCGGCCCTGAGCCCCTGGATGACCAATCTGAGCTGAACTGCCCTACTGGTGCTGAGGAACTGGTGGCTGACCGCCACAGCCTTGACCTCCACCTCGGCCGGAATGGCCGAAAGAACTCCAATTCCCTTACTGGTGAGAAGCTGGCGATGCTGCTCTTGAACAAGGAGTCATAGAAGAACCCCGATCACTAGCTTCTGGTGAGAAAACCTGGCATAAATGCTGAAGGTGACCCATCTTGCCACAATATCAGCATTCCATGGGGTCCCTCTGGAACTGCGGCCTCGGGTGCCCTGTTCGGCCACACTGATAT
The DNA here is from genome assembly GCA_963277665.1 of Viscum album. Classification (NCBI taxonomy): domain Eukaryota; kingdom Viridiplantae; phylum Streptophyta; class Magnoliopsida; order Santalales; family Viscaceae; genus Viscum; species Viscum album. The sequence continues at coordinate 923,619,108 of OY728159.1, forward strand.
CATGTCACCTGGCTGCCTGATGAGGCGTCTCACTTCCTCGAATCACCATGTGTAGGCTCCCTACGACACTTCTTACTGTCATCTAAAGGAAATCTAGCTCTGGAAGTAGAACCGCCATGGTTCGTAGCTCGAGAGTCTCTCAGATTGCGCTCCACAATCAGTGCCTGTTTGATGATGGATGTAATGGAGGTCAGTTGGAAGATGTTCACCTGTGAGCAGATCTCCCGTCTGAGTCCATCCTCAAACATCCTGGCCAAGAACACACCAATCCCATCCCTAAGGGGTGTAAAATGCTACAGTGCAGTGAAACGAGAGGAAAACTCCCTGACAGATAGAGTACCCTTTTCTATGCTCATGAACTCTCGGGCTCGATCGGCCCTCAGGGTCTCCGCGTAGAAGTAGTCGTCGAACACGCACTGGAACTCCTCCCAAGCCATAGACTACTGCTGACCCGCCTGTAAGATCCCGTCCCACTACCTCTTGGCGGAGTCTCGGAGCATGTAGGTGGCAATATTGACCCTCCTCTCTGGAGGCATCTCTAGATGCTCGAATATAGTCAGAATGGCATCCAGCCATCACTCTGTAGCCTGAGGCCCTCCCTCCCACAAGAATGTGGAAGGATGCTGCTTCTGAAAGACCCGCGTCAAGTCTTCCATAGACGAGGAATGAGGCGGTGCTCCCTGGAAGGCCTGCATAATCCTCATGAAACCCTCCCTGAACTATGCATCAGCGCCCGCAACTGGTATAACAACCGGTGCCAAGGCTGGCTCGGCTGGGGGATCGATAGGAAGTCCCTGATCAGCCATGTCTGGCGTCTGATCACTGACTGATGACAGACGTACGACCGAAGGACATCTCAGAGGCATAGCTCTGAAAGATCAAAAGAACACCTTAGATCAGGAAAACAAGGACAAGGAACACAAGAGTACAAAAACAGGGACAAGGGAAGAAAAACACAGAAGATTGCAAAACACGACTACACGGTGTGTATAAAATTACACGGTGTGTCTTATTAAACCATTGACATGGGTATGTACTATTTCCCTACAAGTCGTGTACACTAAAAACTACATGACGTGTTGACCCCCACACACGGCGTGTACTTGAAAACAATTCCTCTGCTCGAGTCTCCTTACATGGCTAACAGACACGGTCCGACTCAACCCGAGACTACACGGCATGTTCGAAACAAACACGGCGTTCACTAGACAAGGCTTTGGCGGTCCATGTTTTTGAGTACACGACCATTTACACGGTGTGCTACGAAAAAACACAGCGTATATAGGTGATGGTGACACCATCCCGTGTTGCTTGTGACACAGCCGGGTACATGGCCAAGACGACAAGGCATGTTACGAACAAACACGGCATGTGGAAAAGAAGGTCATGCCGGCCCGTGTTGTTTGTGACATGGCCGGACACCTAGACAAGACTACACGGCGTGTTCTTAGCAAACACGACATGTGGAAAGGAAGGTCACACCAGCCCGTGTTGTTCGTCACACGGCCGGGTACCTCGACAGGACTACATGGCATGTTCCTAGCAAACACAGCTTGTGGAAAGGAAGGTAACACTGGACCGTGTTGTTCGTTACACGGCCGGGTACCTGTACAAGACTACATGGTGTGTTCCCTATGGACACGGCGTGTTCTTACCCGAGCTTCCCCGGCTCGTGTTGTTAGTGACAAGGCCGGGTACACGGCTCCGAACTCACACGGCGTGTACCACTGGTAGACGGTGTGTTCCCAAAGTTACCACCATGGCACCATGTTCTGCCCACACGGGTAGTGACACGGCCTAAAAACTACACAACATGTATCTAAAAAGTACACACCGTGTATTCTGGTTTTTTCTGGGCAGTAGCTCAGAAACTGCGCAGAATTCCAGAAACACTAAAACAAAGGAAAATGTGCCAAATAATGATCCGTGAGGGCCCATAACACCTCAAGAACACAAAATTCAGCATTCATTTTTATGAAAAGAACAAAACAAATAGTTTTCTAACATAACAGCAGAGAATCTATCCATTATCTATCACAACAACATGCATAATTTACACAGAGCCTATCACAACAGCACGAAATCGCTAATGCACCCTAGATGGCATGGCAAGAATGCATGACATGTGATTTCTACAAGTTCCTATATGATGCATGAGATGGAATACCCTCATCTCATCGGGTTGCGACAGAAATAGAACTGAAATATCAAAAAAATAACCACAAAAGTCATATGAATCACTCTAGGTGAAAACATACCAACCATAAAATCTCAAAACAAGAAAACTGCAATAAACGAGGTAGTATGGCTTTTCTCTATACACGAGTTAGCTACTCCCGAGCATATCTTAATGCCAAGTACCGAATACTTCCTATCCCTAGATAAGGTCTTCAAATAGTAAGACAAGAGAAAAGAACCCATCTGATACCACGTTGTAACGTCCCGAGTCCGGAGCCCCTCCACTGGTGCCCCGTACCCGGTTCGCCACATAACCTCAAGCGCGTTTCCCTGAACGGCAGAGGCTTTCGACTAGAACCGAGGGCTTAGTGAGTCGGTGGGGAAACTATTCCCTCATTCGGTAAGGTATACAAGGTAATAAAACTAAAATAAATAGCGGAAGCAGCAATCAATATGCATAACAACAGAAACCAAACAGCGGAACCAATGCAGATATATAACAATGATGAAAATAAGGCAGCAGGTACAAGTATCCATGGAAAGAATCAAACACAAAAACGTGTTGAAATACAGCTGAAACCAAGTGAAAAAGGAAAACAAAATAATCTCCTCAGCATCGCGAGCCACGACTCGGTCCCATGCTCCCCAGCTCCTGGTGCAATCATGATCCTGAAGTAGAAGGGTGCTTGCCCTTGTCCATACCTGCAACAACATAGTCTTCATGGGCCAAAAAAACATGGCCCATATAGGGTGTGAGATACAATCCCAGTAGGCAATCACCCAAAGATTTGTTCCTAACAGTCAATGAATACATGGAAGTACAAAAACAAGAAGCAGTAAACAGAAAAGCACAAACAACTACAATCCACAGGTCTAACAAGTATAGCACAAAAGTAAGCAGCCAGCAACAAAAGAAAAAACATGTAACCCTCTAGGTAGATCTCACAGTCTATCCCCTACTGTTCAACCTCTAAGTACTAGTAACCCTCTGGGAGGCACACACAGTCTCGCCCCTCTGGTTCAGCTACGTAACTAAGCAGACTCTCTGGGGAAGCACTCACCGTCAATTCCCCCTATAGTCTCGTATCGTGCTAAAGGCTCTCTGGGGAAGCACTCAACGTCAATTCCCCCTGTGACCTGCTTCGTAGTTAAAAGACACTCTGGAGAATACCTTTCGTCAATTCTCCCCTTGGTCTCACATCTTAATTAAAAGAAACTCTGGAGAATCCCTTTCGTCAATTCTCCCTTTGGTCTACTACTCTAGGTTCTCACAGACCTAATTATAACTAAACATGCTAAGCGCGTGTATATATACCGTCCATGTAAACCTCATGAACTACTTGTCTATCAACTAAGGCTCAACATCAAAACAAGGCAACAGTCTACAATCCTACAACTAGGCACGCAAACTGGAAAAATGAAAAACAGGCAGAACAAGCATGGCAAGCAAACTGAGCACAAACAAAATACTCTAATCACAAGCAATAAACTCTACTAAAGAAATCAAGAAAAGAAGGAAAGTAAAAAGGGAAAAACAAGAAACACGCAATACCCCGTTCAAGGGTATTGGTGGAAATTGCACAAAATATCCATCAACATTCTATGGAAAGGCACAAACCACCTACCTCGATCCGAGGAGATCGATATACGTGAACCTCGATGATATATTCCACTTAGAATGATGTAGATCTGAGAAAACGCACAAAAAGTTCATCCCACGATAACTTGGAAACGAGGAGGAATCAAGAAATAAGGCTCAAGAAGAAGGAAGAAATCACCGCTGAGCTTCCAATGCAATCGACCGTGCTCGAATCGGAGAACGGACGGCGAGGCGGGATCCCGTCGAAGATCCGGATGTACGGTCGCTTCCAGACGGTCGAAAACTGAGGAAGAAGGCGTAAATTGGGGGTTAGGCGTGACCCCAGTTCATTTAATGAAAAAAAAGAAAGTACACGGCGTTTACTTCGAATTTTCCGTACTCTGAAATAACCGGCCTCCACCTCAGCCTTACACACTGTGTGTGTGTACCGGACACGACCAGCACACAACTTTGAGCCGGGGAAGAGTACACGACGTGTACTCAGAATGTACACGACGTGTACTTCTGAAATTTCCAGAAAATTCATTTTTCTCAAAAAACTCCAGAAAAAGGAAAACGTACCTGAAAAGAAGATCTAGGTTCTTACAAAACCAAAGTAGCATTGTTTTGAAAATGACATGAATATTAATTTCAAATAATTTTTTAAAACTCCAAAAAAGAGTAAACATTTATTTAATAAATACTTTGTATTTTTTTTAAAAAAAATTTAAAACAGTTTTTGAATAATTGATATGAATGAAAATTGATTTTTGACCGTAGATAGAAATGAAGAAATATTTTAGTAAAAAAACATTCTCTATAATTTTATGTACCAAAGTGTAGAAAAATGGTACTATTAAATAAAAATAATAATTAATTGCCACAGTAGAAGAAAATAAAATGAATTTCTCATCCAATGATAAAATAATTTACTTTAATGACTATTCAATAACAAAAAATCATGATTGAAATGATATTATGAAATAAACCCCGGCAAAGATAATAATGTTGAAGTGAGAGTTAAAAAATGAATTTATTATGTGTATAAAATGTAAATACACATAAAGAAGTTAAAATAAAACAATTTATATTAAAAATTAACTACACACAAAATCCTAAAATATTAAAGACAATGAAGATGTAATATCACCCAATAAAAAGAAATTGAGTAATGAAAATCATTACCACTTGGTAACTATTAAGTAAAAATATATTCGGATGAACTATTTAAAATTGAAACATTAAATACATTGAATTATTATGTAATAATTTAATTACATGTAAACGGGATATTATGTAAACCATATGAATGAGATTAGGTGCATAATATTAAAGTATACCTCAATGAAGGGTCATTCAGATGAAGTTTCTTACCTTATGATTACTTTTGGTTGAACATGATTAAAACTCCTATATAATGATTTTAATAATTTTAATAATTTTAATTAGAATAATATCAATATTTATAATATCATATAGGATCCACTTATAGCATTATATTACTTATTTTTTAATAATTTTTTATTTATTTCACGGGTTCATAGCCTTGTTTTATAATACGTGTTTTGTCATGAATGTTTTGGTTCCCATGTATAGGATACAAATATGTCATATATATAATGATATGAATTCTATAAATATCATATTTACTCATTATATACATTTTTATAATCATTATTGATGTTTTCACATGGAAAATGAATTGCATTGATTTATGAAGATGGTAGGTCGACAATATCATTCTGTTAATGACCAAAATGATAAAAAAATGGTGAAATATTAATCTTATCAGATCAATATCATGATATATATATATCTTATATATTCATTAAATGTATCCTTATTACTTTTTGTGTAAATCATATGTGAAAAACAAATCACATAGCTTCGTGAGGTGGCATTCCACCGTATACAAGAGTGACATTATCGTATTATAAATGACTTGTAAATAAAGAGGTCATATTTAATATTATAGCACTATAAGTATAATAACATAATAAATTTCATATATATATATATATATATGTTAAATCTATCATTGTATTCATCCTTAAAAGTTGCTGATAGAAAATGAATTAAATCGGTTCGCAAGGCTGTAGTCTGTTGTACCCATGATCAGTGGTTTTGTTTCCAATTTGATGGAAGTGGATATGGATATAGGATATTTCCTTAACATAATAACATCTTAGAATATGGAAGAAATTGGTTTTATTATATAATAATTTTTTAATAACATTTTAAGGAGGTGTAAGATGAAACAAAAAAAAATCTCATTTAAGAAGAATACCTCTTCTTTGAATAACTTCTTTAGGTTTGCAACAAAATCCTTTCATGGATAGATTTAGGACTAAAAATAGCTCTATGATATTGGTAGAGTTCTAAGGTAGCAATATTGTTATGTATTTTTTGAATAAAAATTATTTTTTTGTGTGAAGAGGAGAGGAGAGGGGTCGCCTTTTATATGTGGGGGAGAGGACACATATGGAATTTTTGAAAAGAATCAATTACAACCATGTTTTTAAAATTTAAAATGCCTCCAAAATGTATCATTTAAAAAAATAATATTTATTAAGTAATGAATATTTCCATAAAAAATGTTTTTAAATAAAATTGGTCATTTTAACCCTTATTGTTTTGGTTTACCCTTGGTAAATCAATTTTTACATTAATAAGGGTAGTAAATTTTTACTATTTTAAATATTCATTATGTTAAAATTTTTTGATGAATTTATTAGATAATCAAATAATAAATATTAAAAATATGGAATCCATTTTCCTAATGTTAATTCTTCCAAGTGGTAGAATCGAATTTAAAATTATACCTGAATATGTGATGAAAATGATGTTTTCTAGAGAAATAAATCCTATAAGTATATAAGGTTCTATATCAAAAATTAATATGAAGTTGATTCTAATGACCTTAAATAGAAAATTTTCAATATAATTGTACTATTTATACTTTAAAAACAACTTAAAATTTCATTTAACATTGTAAATTTTTTAAACGAAATGGCGGTTCTCAATAAAAATCATTTTTTCACTATTTATTGAAAATGAATATTTTAAGAAAAAATGAAACAAAATCTCCATAAGAAATTTCTTATATTTTTATTTCAAAAATTATGTAGATTTTTTAAAATAAATTTTCTAAAAGTGGTAAAAATTATTTTTAAAATGTGTGTAAAAATTACGATTATATAATTTTTGAGAAAAATGCATTTTTAGTTAAAATTTCATTTTCTAAAATTATTTTTATTTAATTTCAAGTCAATAGATGACCATAATTTTAATATTTTAGTTATTAATATTCGTACATTCCAATTATACAACTATATTATAAGGTATACAATATTATTGTTCATTTAGACTTAGGTTTTTTTGTTTTGGAAACTATTCAAGTGATTAAATTTAATGAAATATATTTCATTGGTTATTTAAGCTCAGTGTGTGTTGTATACAATATAAAATATAATGACATTAATTTTGAATTTTGGGGTGTTATAGCATGGTTCATATGATAATTTATATGTTTTTTCTCTAAACATTGTAATGATGTATCATGAATTCTTAAGGATTATGTGAATACTTCATATGGTTCACAAGAAGACATTATTATGTTAAGAAGTAAAAAGGATTATGTATCATTCATAAGGCTCCAGAAATAAGAAAATTTCGATGTTCCATGATAACTCACATAGTTTAATATGTAGTTATTGGAAAATAATATTTTTTATCTAGTTAGAGTCAAAATATTATATAATGAAAAAGAAATTTTTCATGAGTTAAGATTCATAAAAAATAATTTGTGATTCAAGAAATGGGAGAAGATGGTTTAAATTTTAGAGATGTTTGTTGTGCCATGATAGAATAATATGGAATATTTAATTGAGTATAATTATTTTCCCACATCCTAATGCATACTTTTGTGCCATGATTTTCCAAGACTAATCCAATTAATAAAATAATGGAGAAGGAAATTATTAGGAATAATAAGGGAAGTTGAAGAAATAAATTAATTGTAGATAACTATTTAAAATTTGAATTTAAAATTTAAATAATTTTTTTGGAAACTTCTACTAAAATGAATGATATATTTATATAGGTTCTTTCTTAACAACATATAAGTGTTTTGTGTATTGTAATAAAAATAATATTGTTATGCTGAGACGATAGATATAATTGCTTATATTATTTGGGAGATAGAACATGTGCTTTGTGTAGTTTAATTTGTAGGGAAAAAAGAGGACATTAAATAATTGAAGTTGAAGAGGAAGAATATAATGATGTGGAATATGATTAATGAGAGAAAGGGAAGTTTAGTGAAGTGTTTGTAATGATAAAAATATGGTTCACTCCAATTCATTCAAGTCAAAAAGTGTGAGATCACTTTATTTCATTGAGATATAATTATCTACAGAGAAGGAAAATCCATTCCCCAAATGAATACAATTCAACGGTGAATATTTTTGGGGATGTTAGTTTCAATTTTCTTGTATGAATTAGTTCATGGATATCCCATCACTCTCTAATATGCAAAGTGATTCTAGTGGATTGTATGTTCTTGGGTGAGTTAGAATCATTCCATGGATTAGTTAATAATTATTAATTGTAAACCATATAGATTTAGTTTTATTAATTAGTTTATTTTATTAGCGTGTGTGAGTTTTTACTAAGACCACTTACTCAAACAAGTGATAGAGGTTTATTTAATGACAAAATATAGAAAAAAATAAACCATTGTTCACTGATTAAACCAACCTCTCAATGAAACTATATCATTCCTAGATAAATCAATTTATATAAAAGAAATAGGTTTCTTCCAGAGATCAAAATATTGTATTTTATTAATTTAAATATTTTTTAGTAATAGTTTTTTCATTTAATTCAATAAATCCTCTCTTTGTGGTTGAAGATTTTATCTTTGATTTCTTCTTGTTAACATTAACAACATTAATTCAGTGAACAATAAGGGGATCCCCACTTTTGATTGGAATATTTGTTACATTTGGAATGACCAAGTGATGCATTAATTTTTCCCAACCAGTTTGAATATTTTAATGGTTTCATTAAATAATTTCTTCTTTATGTTAATTTTAATAATATGAAAACAACAAATAAGAAGAATTTGAATGATGATGTAAATGCTCAAATTTACATTCTATCATCACTTTCAGAGAAGTAATTTTTCAAAGTCAAATTCTTCAACATGAAATAAAACAAAATACGAAAAATTAGATAATATATGTGATGGTAATAAAAACGTGAAAAAATCCAAAATTCATGTTTGGTTATTGTATTATTATTATTTAGAGGCGAAAAATGATAAAATAGTGTATGAATTATAAGAAGAGTAAATAAAATTATGAACACCAACAAATGTTTTTGTTGAGAAGTTGGAAAACACTATGATTATTGAGAAGATATTACATAGTGTTCTTGATAGATTTTATGTAAATATTCCCATAATAAAAATTTCATGATATAGGTATTAATATCTGAGATAATCGTGATAGAATTATTATTGCTTATTAATTGTGGAAGTGAAGTGGTTCTGAGAAGATTACAATGGATGATAAAGAAATATACTTGAAATAATTTACAAAACTGAATAGTTGAAAAGTTTTAGAGGTTGATGAATATGATTAATATTTTAGTGTAGATATTGTTGTGATGTTCTATAAATTTATGTCACTCATATTAATAAGATTCCATAATGGAAAAAAGAGAAAAGTAAATTTCAAGGTAAATTACTTTTGATGTGTTTTAGTTATGTGGTGATTATACATATTACTACTAATTATCTAGGGATAAATGCAGATAAAGATGTTGATAGTTAAGATAAATATGGAAATCTAAGAGGTTCCAAGAGGAAAAAACACTCAAACTATTATTTTAATGTGAATAGTAATAATATATCTAAATTTAATAAGACATGTATTTTATCAAAGTTTGAAGATAATGATTTTAGTTTGGATGATTAAGAAGTTGAATATTATAGTAATGATATTGAAATTATTCTATTTGAGAATTCAAATAAAGAATAATCCACAACTAATGATAGGGGAATTAATTTATGTGAGGAAGAGATAAATATTGAGATCATTTTGAAAAGTGAACATAAAAGGTTTCTCTAGAAGTTTTATCACATGGAAAATTAGATTAATTTTTTAATGAAGGGTTGTTAATTATCTATCAATAATGAAAATTTACTTGATAAAAATGATTATAGGTGGAAAATTCATATTAATAATTTCCAAAATCATATTGATCAATATAAAAAGATAACTTTTTTCATAAATATTAATATTAAAAAATATACGGAGCATTATATTTTAGAATAGAAATTAATTATGGTGTAAGTGGAATTAGATAACATTAAATAGATATTTCTTAATTCTATGCATGTATTTAGGGAAATCTCAAGGATGATTATTATAAAATAAGATAATGTCTCGTCGGTAGAAGAGAGTGATGTTTTATATTAAATATCACATTATAAGTTTGATAAGGATCATAAAGGTTTTAGTAAAAAGGTTTATTAAATGTCACAATTTAATAAATCCTATTAAATTCAAATTAATGTTATTCGTACAAATCTAGAAAAAGTTGAAGTACTGATTTAAAATAAAAACTACTATAAATATTGATTTTTAATATGTATTGAAAGATGTATAGAATGAAGAATAATGTGTTTGGAGTCTACCATAATAGGATCCATAATTGATGGTCATAGGATGTAAGATGATCATGTATCAACATATAGACAGCAAGGTATTTTTAGAAGTAAGTACGCTTTTTAAGGATATTGATGGAGCAGTTGAGGTTTTGGTAACTCAGATAGATGATTTTGGTCTAATTACCTATATCACTAGGATTCTATCGGTTATGAAAGACATAGTTTTTGGGGGATTCATGACACTCAAAATATAAATGTTAGAAGTAATCAAAAAAATTTGGACTCACAGTTGGGAATAAATTTCAACAATTAGAAGAGGTTTGTTGAAGGTGTGAGAAGACATTTCACTTTTCTAAATATTTTATTATCATTAATCCTACCAAATTGAGTGTGAATAATAATACTAAAAATAATTGAATAAGAATGTTAAATGGGAATATGAGTCATTGATTGTTGAAGGCATACACAACACATTACAAAGGAATCATCTGTAGATATTGGATAATGTATATTCATCTCATTTGAATTGAGATTTAAAATATATAAAAGAATATTAATATTTTTAAGAAATAGTTAATGACATCCGAAAATAGAGGGTAACTAAAAATTTTAGTAATTAGTTCATCCATCATTTGAGATAACCGGAAATAATTTAAAAAAAGAATATTTTTTGATAGTTAGAAAAAAAATTAATAAAGGTACATCAACTCTATGACCATAATGTGGTATTTATAAAGAATAAATTTGTTATGAAGAAATTGATAAGTAAATATGATATGATGAGTGGAAAAAAATTCATGGAATCATATTTCAAGATAGTCAAACTATGAAAAATATGTGCCTTATATGGTGAAAAATGAATATGTTGGTATGAATTTAGAGATTGATCACTATAAAATGAGTGGATTAAAATATCCTATCAAAATAAGGCTGAGGGTGTGATCTAAAGTGGAATATATTAAGGGAATGGTTAATATAGAGGTGTTTTATTTTTAGGACAATAATTTCAATGTTTTGACATTTTAAATGTAATGAATTGAAAAAAGAATTACTTTTAGAATTTCACATTGTAGAAAATAAAAAAATATGGGAAATCACAATCTAAAATAGGATTTTTAAGTATAACATGCCTAATAATTTTTTTTAATTAAAGGGAGTTTTTAGTATTTTTTTCTAGAGTTTGAAAAGGAATTTTTAACCTCCATTTGTAAAAGGATAAGGTATAAAAAAATCCATTAAAAATATTAATTGTTATTTGTATTCTTATTATAAAATGGGGTAAAATAAAATATAAATCTAATTATGTTTATTCATTTTAATTAAAAATTTTATTAATGAAATTTGGATGAACTATTATAGAGATAATCTAATTATATATTTTTTTATAAAATGGTGGAGATAACACTTATTCAGGGGGAGAATGTATTTAGATAGATTTATTAAAAGGGAATTGTTGGGAGTTCCAAATATGGGTGTGATAATATTTGGGTATCTTTCTAACCATTTTTCTGATCATAAAATTAGGTAATTATTAATTATAGGTTCCCTAAATAGTCTTGAGAAGTTAAAAGAAGAATTGATTCTCAATTTTTCTCAAGTCGTATGTATTCAATGATATAAAATGCTGATTTTTTTTGAAAAATACTATCAATATAATCAAGAAATTTTAAGAGATGGAAATATTTAACTATTTTGTGGAAGCCATGATATTATTATTCAAGGGTATTGTTTCCTATATTGACTTTATTCACATATTCTTAAAATTATTCAATGATGATTCATATCAAAGTGTAATGGGTTTGAAAATAATTTATGATAAAAAAATTACTAATAAAATCTAAATGGAGATATTTTAGAGACCATGTGTATTCATGGAAGTTTTTAAGGCTTTCTAGACTTTTTTTGTATCCTAGGGTGAATTTTTTGAATATAAAATTGAATAGGTTTCATATATAATATGGTATTTATTTGAGGATAATTATTTATGTTGTTTATTTGGATAGGATAATTACGTTGGATATTATTTTATATATAGTAATCTTATCTAAACTCACATGAAATAATTTATATTTTTTGTTGTGAAGGATATTTTTTAGTTTGGATTAATTTGAAAAGAATCTCGATGTGTTTTTAAAAAATATAGAAATGTATTTGAATAAGAGATAATTTAGACTGATAAATTGAAATGTTTGAGATTTGTAAGATTGAGACAAATCATTATATGGTTGATACATGTATTAATAAGATTGGGCCATATATTTTTAGGGTTAATACATTGATTTATATGGTTAGTAAAGGCACTTTAAATATTATGATATGTCTTCATAGAATTAGGACATTTGTTTATAAGGTAAAGAGATGTATCTATAAGGTTGAGACATGTCTTCATACGGTTTATAAAATAATTTTTGAGGTTCATCTATGGACTTCACAATGTGGTATTATAGATTTTATGGTTCATATGAAGACTTCATAAGGTTCAGACTTCGTAAGGTTGATTATAAGTTTTTAATGTTATATCCATAATAAATATCTTATGTTCTACAAGAATTCAAGAAATTTAAAATATGATTACTGGAAATTACTATTCTGTAATGTATATTAACATCAAATATAATAAATTATAAAATATAATTTTCATGGAATAAATATATAAAATGGATTTGTGATTCATGTTAAGGGAGAAAATGATTCACATAATGAATAAGTCAGTTGTATTTTAAAGGATGAAAATGGAAACTTTAGTTATATATATATATATATTCCCATTCTAGGATGTGTACTATTGTGTTTTGAGTCAAAAGGATAGATCTAATGAGTGTAATAAAATAATAAGGAAGTATATTAAAGAATAATAGATGTTTAAGAAAGAAGTTAGGGGTAGTGAGTAGTTTTGAGTTTTAATTTAAAATTCATATTCAAATGTGAATAAAATGATACTGCTATGAAGAAAATATTCAAATAGGGTCTTGCATGGGATTGTATATGAGGTTTTTATTATGAAATGAAAAACTTTTATTGTTTTAGTGAATAGAATAATAATTGAGTATATTATTCAACAGAGAGAAGAAGTGTGATGTGTAGATTAGTGCATATATAAATTAGAATACATGAATAAGTTCAAGAATAAGAAGACAAAAATATTTGTGAAATAAAGTGTACATAGGAAGAAGAATAATATTTACAACAATTTATTTTTGTGAAGAAGTGTGAGAGTACTTTATATAGTTGGGATACTATTATAAAAGGATAAGAATAATCCACACCTCAAAAGAAATAAGATAGTAATTTATATTGGTTGGGAGACTTTTCTGGAGAAAACAGTTTTGATTTTATTATAAACATTATTTCATTGTTATTATCTACTCATTGTAATATGTAACTTTAATTCTAGTGTATTTTATGGTCTTATGTGAGACTTGATCATGTAAATTATTAGAAACTCATTTGGAGTAGTGAACCATTCAAATTGAGTTTCCTTTTATTGTATCTTTTATTGGTGTGTGTGAGTTAAGTTGTGTGATCACTCACTCTAAGAAGTGATAGTGGTTAATGTTTTAATAAATTATTAAGTGGAAAATGAATACCTTTATTCACTACTTAACCACCACCACCTAGTGAAACTATATAGTTCTTGGGTACATTAGACCCCTCATCCAAAACCTAACGTTCAAAAAAACCTATTCTCTAATAATTCAATTCTCCCACTTACATACTTAGTAGAACCTTAATTAAGGTAATAATGAGAAAATCAATTAAAAATTATCATAATATGATTTAACATCCCTAATAAGACCTAGGAGATACCCATACAAATACCTGTACATCTTAAGTGTCAAATTCACTGGTCAGTACATCCATAAAATCCATGATACACATTTATTAATTTATCAAAAGTCACTAAAAAAATCCAAGTACAAAATCACTAAACCATGATCATATCTCCAATACATGATTCATAATTCTCCTAAAACCATTAAAAATAAAATCCATTACAATTCTAATTCCTATCTGCCAAAAATTATTTGAATCATTAATAATTGTTAAATTCCATATCCATAACCATCAAAACCACTAAATCCTGATATATAAAGGAAAACATTATCAATGAATCTAACATATCATTTAATCCACCATCGTGATTCTAATGTTTGACTCATTAAAGCATAGAATAATTAAACCCCTAATGGGATATTGATAATATAGGATGTATAATCATCCATATAAATCTCTTATTACAACTATCTTTCTAGAATTTCAAAATATTGTACTCCCTAAAAAAGGATTTCACTAGGTCTATATTTGTATAACCCACCTTTTTTTAGTTTATAAAATAGATTCCTTTAAAAAGGGGTTATTTAAGACCAATATTTAATTCAGGAACAATATACTAGTTTATTTATTGAAATAAAACATTTTTGTAACAAAAATCATTTTAATTTTTTAGTTTATTTGAATAAAATACTCACATTTTTTATAAAATAAAGACTCATAAAGTAAATGGGAATATTTCAAGTAATATTCATATTAAATTAAAATTTTATTTCTATATAAAAATTGAATAATATTTCAAAATTATGATTCTAGTTTTCCATTTTGAATTCACTTTTACCCAATTAAAATTAAAGATAAAGATAAAAGTGTTTTTACCAAACTAATTTAATTTTAAAAATCCAAAACTGGAGACCCAATTTAGAATTAAAAATTACTTCCAATCACTAACAAATATGGATAACCTATATTTAAAAGAACCAATGTCATAATTTTTAAGAAAAATCCCCATTTAAAACATTCCTAGATCAAATCCCTTTCCATATTTTAAAAAAATTATATTTTAAAGAACTTACTGGACCCAATGAAATTAATAAACCCTCTTATTTAATCAAAAAAGTGACCCACATCCAATTTGTGCAACACCAAAACATTGTTATTGGCATTTTTTATGTAACATCACTGCCTATGAGCCACTAAAAATGTTTCTCGATTCAGTTCACCGTGTCGCCTTAAGAACACCTACCCAATCAAGAAAGGATCCTGACTAGAAGCGAGGGAATAATGATGTTTTGGTGTAGATATTATACCCTTATAATTAGATAGGCACATCAATATATGATAAACACGAAGTGGAAGATAATGATAACTAATTATCAAAGTAAATAATAAATTGATATCAATGCATGACCATGATAATTCATAATTCAAGTATTCAAGTATATATTAGAAGATAAAATTACAATGAAACTGCACTATATAATGAAATAAATAAAATAATCCAAATCCATAAGGAATACTCGGTACATTCTTAGATACTAATCCATAGATCCCATATCCAAACCTAGTCTATAATGGTAAATAGAACATAGAAATGTCCCAACATGGAGCCAAATAAATTTCTAGGTATAACATTGTGGCCTGAACGGGGTTTTAGATAAACTCATTAGGCCACCACCAATGGTGTCAAATACAACCGATACCATGAGTAAAAATTTAGCAGTGTTCATGTATAATAAAATAGTGGTGAATAATAATTATAATAAATTTGATCTCATGTTCCTCAATGACACATGGCTGACCGTACGTACTTTAGCATAAGTATTAATGTCAATGAATAATACTTTATGTATATATATACATATTTGTAAATATATATATAGATATATATATGAATTAGTGATAAGCCTAGACATAATACCAAGTCATCCACATATATTAGAAATAATATAATATAAGCCTCATTCTTTCAATATATGGGTACATGTCCATGCTTATGAATACGGGATACAGAGTGCCCTGCTCTTCTATCCAGAAAATTAATGTGAAACTTCATGATCAACATCCTTAACAAGGGGTGTGAAATATCATATCCAGCCACTGAAATGGATTGGAAATTCCATTTCCATCCACCTACACCAAGGGGTGTGAAAATTCATTTCCCCACAACACTAATTGAGGCCTCTCCCTAATAATATTGTATATGGTAATCGAACATTACCTATGATCCCTTAACCATGGAATTATGTAAATAGAAACCTGGTATTTTTCATGGAACATGTTAATCCCCTTGACCTAAGAGCACATACAAGGTATTCCTACATAGGAATAAAAGGTCCACTTACGGATTAATATAATGTTTATGTAGTTCATATTCAATAATTTACATATGCCATGAGAAGTCATTCATTCTATAATATTAGTCATCATGATTCAATTTTATAATCAATCAAATTATATAAGAGTATAGAGTTCATTTCATTGTCAATTGAGCTATAAAATTATAACATTTACATTATAATTATAAATTAGTCCATAGGAAGAACCCACATCTTCAAACAATTCAACACGCATTTAATCATGTCATTTAATAAGACACATTGAAGTGACAAAGTGTGCTACGTGTAGAATAATTTCCATAATATCATCCAATACAATGAATACCATTAAATGTTTAATAAACATAAATCACACATTATGTAATCAAGGACCAATGGATTATCCAAAAAATTTAATTTTTCAATTCATTTCACTCACAAGGATGACACTAAACACACCCATAGAGATGGTTTACTAAATAGGAAACAAATATCATAAAAAATTTTTTTAATAAAAATCACCTAACATGGTGGTTTGGGTTGAGGTTATCAACCTCAAAACATGTTAAGGGTTCTAAGTAACATCATTTTTGTGCTTTAAGTATTTAATTTAAGACATTTTATATTTCAGAAGAAAAACACAAAAATTATGATGTGTGCCTCAATGATTCATTTTATAAATGATGAAACTCTGATGTAAAAGCATGTAGACTGCTTAAAACATTATTTGGAAGCTTAACTTGTCCAATAAAATGCTATTATTTTTCTTGTAATGTGAGAATTATGAAGAATAAAGAAACATGGAAAACAAGTCATACGAGATAAAATATAAACAACATTAAATATGGAATGACAAATAAAGAAAGAATAGATGAGGAATCAAAGAACAATTATTAGGCTTCCATTAAACCCAATGACACTTAAATCAGACAAATAATAATGGAGGATACCCATAGAGGATGAGACTGTGAAATGGGAATTTGCGGGGGAGCCTCCATGCCATATAGGAAATAATCGGGGTGAAAACCCATCTAACATTGAAGGGTAAAATGGAAATTTTTCTCCTTTTTTAGGGGTGCACAGTTTGGATTCATGGTTATAAAAAACATGTTCCAACCATGAAAATTCCACTATCCAAAATACCTTTAAGATTCATTGTTTCCTCATATATTTTACCAACTATGTTCCAACCATGCCCCAACCGTGCAGTTTTATTGCCTAGGGACAACCCTATATCACATGGTTATAGTAATTGGTTAGGTAAACCATGAACCAACTATATGTGTCTCCTCTTCACACCTGTACTAAGTTCCATAATATCCCATGGGAGACACATAGGTTCATCAAACTATGTTTCAATTTAAGGAGGGCATACACTTTGGACCACTTGGTTATTACTAACCATTCACAAACTGTGCATCCCAATCTATTCTTCCCAAAACAAATTTTTCATAGCTTGGAATATCTAAAACTCATCCAAACACATGATACATATCTCAGGCCTTAAAAACCATCTATAAAACACTTTAAAGAGTACATATCTTGGTATTTCATTCAAAATCACTGTTCAAGGTTTGGACTTCCCACCAAATGAAAAACTCAAATTTCATTAGAAATTATAACCCATCCAAATTATGAGAGGACACAACCTCACTATATTAAAACTTATCATCCTCGAGAATTGTTTTGGAATAGTGAAAACATCACCGAACCTACCTAGGTCAATAAATTTATTCTAAATTGGTTGTGCTGCATTATAATAAATGGCCTACAGGCCTCCAAGCATCACTTTTAACACATGGTACCTAAGCTATAAAAACTCAAACCAACACTCATATTCAAAAATAAAATTTCATTATGTTGATTATCCATGAGGCACTCACATAATACTCTCTTTAATTATCTAGCATATGGAGCTCCCTACCATAGGCTCTACAATTTCATGGGAAATTACAAGCTGTGGTACTCCCACAATCTAATTATCCTATTGAAACACAACCCTACCTTCCTAATGATTCCTCTAGAATGATATATGTAACACCCCGATATTTTATGAGGAATATTATTTCTAATTTCATTGATGTATTATGTTGTAAGCTACACAAAGATTATCTTGTGCTATACACAACACTATATTATCTTGTATCATACTCAAACACTATTGTTGGCTTGTGTTGCATGCAAGAGCGACCATCCTCTATAGCGTGTGTTGTACGCAATACCGAGTTTCACTAAACAACCATATATTGTTATAATTATGAACTAGTTGTTATAAACAGTATTAACCAAATATTTAATTTTATAACATTATAATTCTTCTTACACATTATCTAGAACATTTCATGAGAACAAAATAAATTTTTTGGGTAAAATAAGTATTTTTAAAAAAAATGCAACTTTACCGCCTTTTGAGGGCGCACCCACTTTAAATATAGTTTTTTACACATTTATGAGTTCAATTTGACCAAATAAACTTATTCATTGCAATAAGTATATAAAAATTTACTTTGGATAATTTTTTAATATTTTTTGTTAACTTTCATATTTTGATGAATAGTAAAAATATGCTAACTTTTAATTAAAATCAACTTTTTTCATCAAGATAATTTATTTGGTTAAATTATTATATTTAATGGTTTTAAAGTATAAATATAATATATTATTACCATTTAATATAATTTAATTCATTGTCATTAATTTTACAATGAATTCATAGGTAAAAACATTTCAATCTTTTACAATGTTTTAACTGTTAAAACACATTTTCTCAACAGCGGGATTAATTTTAAATTAAATACAGAAAAATATATGGTTTTAATTTGGAAAAATGTATTCCATATTTAGAATAATTAGATCCAAATTATGATAATAGGATGCTTTTTATTTTTAAACATTATGAATTGTAACTACTGTAAATTTTATTTACTACAGTTAAAGGTAAATCGGGTAATTAAGGGTAAAAATAAGATTATAAAATTACCCTAACACTTACCAAAATTATATTGGATGAATATAAGTCGACCCATATCACCTAAGGGTTTGAATATATTCATTTAATAGACTTTTGACCATTATAATAATGTAATTATTATTAAAATCAAAGAAAGTGACAACATTTTACTCCCTTATATCTTATAAGTGTAATAATTTTAATTTGGTGATAAATTTCAGAAAATATCGAACATAAATAGTATCTAGAAATAAAATAAAAATATATACATCATGTGAATTTATATATAATTTTTAGGGATTAATAAATTATCATTAATGATGACACAATAGTGATGTCGAAATTATTTTATTAATTGAAATATCAAATAAATGGTTTTAAAAATATTAAAATAAATATTATATGAACCATTTAATTTTATATACAAAATTTATAGATAAATGTGACATGTTATGAATCTATTAAATATTTTTTTGAATATATCCTCTATGTGGATTTTATTTAAATTCAAATAAATGAATAGTGTCAAAATTGGCACTATTGTTATTTTATAAAAATAACATATTATTAAATTGTTTAAAAAACACAAAAAAATTAAAATTTATAAATTGAAATTTATATGGTCTAAAATTTCATAAATTATCCAATTATGAATAATTTAAAACACATAATTAATTATAGATAACAATTTAAAATTTAGAATATTATTACCACAAATAAAATTAAATAGTTTAAATAAGGATAAATAAAATTGATAAGTTTTAAAATAAATTCCCAAAATGACTAAATTTTATTGTCTGATGAGATTAAAACCCTATCCCATGTCATATTTTAATTTGAGTCATTTTGGAAGTTATTAAGTAGGGTTTGGGTTTATTATATATTAATATTCTAAAGGTTTCCAAAAGTGCCCCTCTCATCTCTTATAAAAGGGCACCTCCTCCCTCTCCTCTTCACAACATTTTGAGCCTTCAAGATCATCCAAACCCTGTTCATTTCTCTTCTAAACTGGCCTTGAAACATACTCGAGTTCATGGTCTTCTTCAAAGATCATCTTTAGTTCCCTAATATGAGGTTTAGAAGAGGCACGTCGATGAAGAGGTAATATCCTTTACCAATTATATCAAATTTATTTCTCCTTATAATTCCTATTTTTATTTGATTCATGATAAAGTAATAACATCAGCATCACTCATGTACTGATATGTTATTATAAATATTAAACAACCATATTACACCTTCTGTCTATCCTACGGAAAATGAAATCACTACGCGTGCATACGTACAGAATACCGTCTCCACGTCGTGGTGTAATCTGTTTTACACCACCACCTTACCTAGATGGGTATAATGGTGTAAAAAATAACTATATATAATTATTATAACATGATACTAATTATGAGATGTTCTATCATCCAATCCAATACCATTCAATAGTAATGGGAATGATATCATCGCTTATGCGTACGTACGGATTACCGTCTCCACGATGTGATGAGATTCATTCTCCATGTTATCCATTCAAGATTGATTATAAAGTATATATTATAAGTAATCATGAAATATATTACATAATAATTCTATTGTATTTATGTATATATATGTCATTTACTTTCATTTAATTTAATAAGGAAATGAAAACAACGTTCATGCGTACGTACGGTCTACCATCTCCATGAACGGTGTATTTCATTCCATTTATCAGTCTATTATATATATATTTTGAATATATATTATATATAAATCATGTATTACATTATGGAAGTAATTAATCATGATCTATGTAATAATATGAATAATTAAAAGTCCAAACACGTATAATAAATGAAACAATTTTACCCAAAATGCTGCTTTAACAATGAAATGACAAATGAATGGGTAATATAAAGTCGTAAGTGAATCATATATGATATAATAAATCTTATTATGGTTATGTTATAAGTTAATAATATTTTTAAACCCACTATATAGGAGTCTCAGACACATATATAAGAAATTGGACCTAAGGTAAGGGATAATTATTCCAATCTCATTCTTATCCGAGATTGTTTATTCCTAAGTATTTACTGGGGTTATGTTTATCATCCATTTCCACGTTTTCTAAAAATGTTTTAATAAAATTTTATTATTATTCTATGTCTCTTTAAAGTCATTTTTACCCTTTTATGACTTTTACCACAAGGTATTGAAGGAATCGTTCTTTTATTTACCATACGAGGTACTTTTTGACTTTTCCGGAAAAAATACAATGAGAATGTTTTTTTAACATATACAGAATGAAAGGATTTTTATGGTTTAATAACACCTTATATTCATAAATATTCTTGTAAATATTTCATGATTATTTTCAAAAAAGTCATTTTCTTTTAAAATGGCATGTCATTTTGAGAAAATAAAATGATTTTGAAGAAGAAAGGATATTTTCCTCAAGAATTCATTTCAAGTGTTTTATCAAAACTATTTCCCATCTAAGATAAAATTATTTAATATGTTTATGTTTCTAGTATAATGTCTCTATTATTTACATGTTTTTATTTTTCTTATGATGAAATGATATCCATTTTTTTATATGGATTATGTTATGATTGGATAATGTTTATGAAACCCATTTTATTCATTGGGTTATGAGTATGATTTTTGTTTATTTTGTCGCACACAAATGAATGATTTCATTATAAGATGGGTGGGACCTATATCTCCCTTTAATTAATTGGGTAATGATTTATATCTAATGAGATAAACATGGCTGGAATGACAAGTATATCTGGTCTAGTAATTCTGGGCTGGAACAACAAGTACACCCAGTTCAGTAATCGACTTTTTCCACAATGATGGTCTTGATAGCAATGCCTTGGCTACTATGGAAATAATATCATGTTCTTAATGGTTTTCAACAATTACATGTTTTATTCCCATGCTTTTTTATCATGATTGATGTTCCTTTATGATCTATTCCTTACGTACTGCCAAGATTTATTTCCCAAATCAAGATTTTGTTGTTAAAAGTTTATGTTCATGTTTTTAAGTTCAAATGTATATGGTTTGGTTTATTTTCTCCATGCTTACCATTAATGAGCATTTGAGATAACCCTTTATATGTTTAATTTGACCCAGGGTATAAATAAATGTTTTAGGTAAGAAAAAAAGGGGAATATCTTTTTGGGAGATGTTGAATATCTTTCACTGTGATTAGAAGATTATGTTCCACGTTTCCAAAGACACTAAACTATTAGGGTTCTTGGGTGTATATTTTTTATATTTATTAATTATTCCACAAAATTAACGTAATATCCATGTACGTCAAGCTTGGGTCTCTATAGTTGGTATCAATGCAAAGGTTTAGTTAACCTTTGGAAACTAGGATGTGAAATATTTAGTGAAATCCCTAGAGATATTTCTAAAGTATGTCTAGGGATTTCCCTAAGGTTAAGTATAAGTATAGGTTACATTACTAGAATTATAATAACAACCATGAATAACCTAGGATTAAACCTAATATGTTAGAGATATAATGTACTCTGTTTGATTATGTTATTTTCCTAGTATGATTATTAAATCTTACACTATTCTTTTTGGGTTTTAGAAAATGGATGGAAAACGGATGATTCACGATAATGGAGGATATAATAGACAATGGAATGATATTCATCATGATCAACCAAATGAAACAGGATTTGTAAGTCCAAACATCTTTATTATTCCTAATAAGTAATATAATAATATGATTAATAATCTCAACATTGGAAAGTTTCCTGACTCATCTAATAAGAGAAAGATGGTGTTTTATGATAATCAAAGAGGAAAGAAAGTTCAATTTCCATCATGTAAATAATGTGGTGAGAGGCATCGGGGAGAATGTTTCAAAGGAACTGAAAGATGCTTTGGGTGTGGAAAATAAGGACACAAATCCAGTAATTGAAAAAGAAAAGGTTCAGTTAACACCATGGACAATATTAATGTTATTTCTAAGACATCAACAAAAGTTAAATGTTTTAAATGTGGAATGTACGTGCATTATGAAAACCAATTCCATCGGGGGAAATCTCATGAAAATAATTAGCACGGTCGTATGAGTAGTATTTATGTCGGTGATGAGGAAGAGACTAAAAATGATATATGAGATGAATGAAATTTTGAGGAATAAAATGATGAATCTCGGTCAATGGTTTAAGAAGGTAGTGTAATGATTGTATGTTCATCAAGAGTTATGTTTTCTAGGTAATTGAATGGTATTATGGAATAAAGAAACATCTAAGGATTGTTACGCTATTGTTTTTCCTAAATTATTTGAAAGTATATTTTGAATGGTACCGCTAACCATGAAAGGTTATTTAGATATTTTTGGAAAGTATATGATATGCACATAATGAAGGGATAAGGATATCATGATATGTTTGATAGTACTAATGAGTTCATGACTTGTATAAGCACAAAGTGATATCATGGTTTGAGTATATAGATTTTTTTTTTGGGATTTTGGTATGTGGAAAGAGTTAACTTTTTACAGCATTCGTGTTTTCACTAACGTTCTATGGTAATTTATGTTTCAAGAGAATATGTGATTAAGGTATTCACATGTTTGGAATATGATCAACAAGATATATCTTATGATATATGGGGAATAAATGATGGTAATCACATGCTTTGTATATGACCTCTATAGTAATCTTTTTCTTTATACTATGAGATTAGACAGAAGTATTTTGGATAAGCCTAAAGATTGGAATGGATTCAGTTAGACAATAGATAGTATTTTTTAAGGACAAAACTTTTTGATGTTATTTATGAAATATTTTAATAGAATATTTTTAGAAAAAGGACAACCCGTAGGATGGTTGAAAACCCGTCGCGTCGGACAAGGCTATAGGAACAAACCCACCACCGAAGTACGGCATGCCTTTATCACTTACCACTAGCCTACAGGAAGTCCCTAGTTAGTAAAAATTAGTATTATTTTATTAAGTGGTATGATAGTTAAAGTATATGTCTATTTTTGGAATCATATATGGTTAATCTCACCATATATTGACTTATGTAAAGTTAATAACTTTTGATAACTTTTTGTTTGAGATAGATGGAATAACCTATCATTCTATCGCATGATCTGCTAACATTTCAAGAAGAACAAATTCAACTTCATTTATTTAAATAATAGATGAAGTGGAAATTGTTAATGGAATGACCAACGATGATATTACACTGAAATCAAGTAAGTATTAATCCTTATGATAAAATTCATCAACTCTAGGGAAATGATCTTGAAAACCAAAAACGTTTCCTAGTACCATTTTCTCTGAGAAATCATATAGTACCTTAGATCATCACAAATTTACAACTTTGTGATTGTTGGATTTTTCATATCCATTTTCACTACCACTCTCCATCAGAACTTGATGGTTATATTTCTCTTCCATATCCATATTTTCACGTATGCTCTCCAATGTGGAAACCCATTGATGAGTTAATTTGGGTAACCGTTATGTTTCATAGTTTAGTTTTTAAAATTAAGTTTTAGTATTCCTTTTTACGATGTGGGTTTCTATGAAAGATAATTTCAAATAGTAAACCATTTATAACTCTATCTAATTTTGAGGGTGAAATTAATTTTAAGGGGGGTATAATGTTACACCACGAGATTTTATGAGAGATAATATTTTTATTTCTTTTATGTCTTGTGTTTTGAGCTACACTAAAATTAACTTGTGTTATAAGCAACACTATATTAGCTTGTATTATAGGAAAACACTATTCTTGGTTTGTGTTGCATGCAAAAGAGACCTTCCTCTATAGCGTGTGTTGTACGCAATACTGAGTTCCACTAAACAACGATATACTGTTTTAATTATGAACTACCCGTTATGAATAGTATTAACCAAATTTTGTATTTTATAACTTTATCATTCATCTTACACATTATCTGTAACATGATATGAGAACAAAATAATTTTTTTGGCTAAAATATGTATTTTTCAAAAAAATGCAGTTTTGCAGCTTTTTAATGGCGCACCCACTATAAATCTAGTTTTTGACACGTTTTGAGTTCAATTTGACAATATAAACTTATTAATTTCAATAATTAAATAAAAATTTATTTTGGATAATTTTTTAATATTTTTCTGTAATCTTTCATATTTTGATAAATAGTAAAAATATGCTAAATTTTATTTAAAAAAAAAATTCATCAAGATAATTTATATGGTTAAATTATAATATTTAATGGTTTTAAATTATAAATAGAATAGATTTTTACCATTTAATATAATGTAAGTCACTATCATTAATTTTACAATGAATTAATAGGTAAAAATATTTCAATCTTTTACAATGTTTTAAGTTTTAAAACCCATTTTCTCAACATCATAAATAATTTTAAATTAAATACTAAAAATTATATGTTTTGAATTTGGAAAAATGGATTCCATATTTGGAATCATTAGGTACAAATTATTTTAATATGCTACTTTTTATTTTTAGACATTATGAATAGTAACTACGGTAGATTTTAATTACTATAGTTAAAGGTCAATCAGGTAATTAAGGGTAAAAATAAGATTATATAATTACCCTAACACCTAAAAAAATTAAATTAGATGAATATAAGTCTACCAATATCAACTAAGTGTTGGAATATATTCATTTCATTGACGTTTTACCAGGAAAATGATGTAATTATTATTAAAACTAATGAAAGTGACAACATATCACTCTCTTATATCTTATAAGTGTAATAATTTTAATATCATGATAAAATTCATAAAATATGAAACATAAATTGTCTCCAGAAATCCATAAAAATTATCTATATCATGTGAATTTATATAGAATTTTTAGGGATTAAATAATTATCAATAATGATGAAACAATAGTGATGTAGAAATTATTTTATTGATTAAAATATCAAATAAATGGTTTTAAAAATATTAAAATAAATATTACATGAAGTATTTAATGTGATCCACGAATTTTATAGACAAATAAAACATGTTATGAATCTATTAAATATTTTTAAAAAAAATATATCCACTATGTGGATTTTATTTAAATTCAAATAAATGAATAGTGTCAAAATTGACACTATTGTTATTTTATAAAAATAACAAATTATTAAATTGATTAAAAATCACAAAAATATTTAAAAATTATAAATTGAAATTTATATGGTCTAGAATGTCATAAATTTTCCAATTATGGAAAATTCAAAACACATAATTAATTATTTATAAAAATTTATAATTTAGATTATTATTACAACAAATAAAATTAAATAGACTAAATAAGGATAAATCAAGTTGATAAGGTTTAAAATAAATTACCAACATGTCTATATTTTGTTTTCTGATATATTACTACTCTATATCATCTAATATTATAATTGGAGTCGTTTTGGGTGTTTTTATGTGGGATTTGGGTTTATTATAAATTAATATTTTAGAGGTTTCCAAAAGTGTCCCTCTCCTCTCTTATAAAAGGGCACCTCCTCCTTCTCCTCTTCACAACATTTTGAGCCTTAAATCTCGTCCAAAACCTATTCATATCTCTTATAAACTTCCCAAGAAACATACTAGAGGTCCTGGTATTCTTTAAAGACCAACTTTAGTGCCCTAAGAGGAGGTTTATAAGAGGCGCTTCGAAGAAGAGGTAATATCCTTTACCGATTCTTTCAAATTTATTTCTCCTTATACATCCTATTTTTTATTTTTTAATTATAAAGTAATGACATAAATATCACTCATATAATTACATGTTATTATAAATATTAAACAACCCTATTTCACATTCTATCCATCCTATGGAAAACGAAATCAACGCGCGTGCGTACTTACGGAATACCGTCTCCACGCCATGGTGTAATCTGTTTTCCACCATCACATTACTTGGATGGGTATAATGGTGTAAAGAATAAATATATATGATTATTATAACATTAAAATAATTCAGATATGTTATATAATCTACTCCAATACCATTCAATAATTATAGAAATGATATCATTGCTCGTGCGTACGTACGGATTACCGTTTCCACGATGCAATGAGATTCATTCTAAATGTTAACCATTAAAGAATGATTATAAAGTATATACAATAAGCAATAATGAAATATATGACATAATAATTATTCTGTATTATGTGGATATATATATATATATATATTTCATTTAATTCCATTCAATTTTATAAGGAAAAGAAAATAGCGTTAATGCATACGTGCGGCCTACCGTCTCCATGAACGGTGTATTTCATTCCATTTATCGATCTATTATATATATATTTATATTCTGAATATATATTATATATAAATAATTTTTTACATTTTGGAAGTAAGTAGTCATGATCTAAGTAATCATATGAATCATTACAAGTCCAAACATGTATGATAAGTGAAACGATTTTATCCAAAACGCTGCTTTAACATTGAATTGACAAATGAACGGGTAGTATAAAGTCATAAGTGAATAAAATATGATATCATAAATGTTATTATAGTTCTGTTAGAAGTTAATAATATGTTTAAACCCACTATACAAGAGAATCAGACAAATAAGGAAAAAATTGGACATAAGGTAAGGGATAATTATTCCAATCTCATTCTTATCTGAGATTGTTTATTTGTAAGTATTTATAGGGGTTATGTTTATCATCCATGTCCATATTTTCTCAAAAAAATTTCATAAATTTTTTACTATTCTTCCATATTTGTTTAATGTAATTTTTACCGTTTTATGACTTTTACCACAACGTATGGAAGGAATCTTTCTTTTGTTTACCATACGAGGTACATTTTGACTTTTTTGGAAAAAATTATGAGGAGAATGTTTTTTTAACTTATTCGGAATGAACAGATTTTTACGGTGACACCCCAAGCTTCTACGGTATGTTTCTCTTTGAATAATGCGATAGCGTGTGTTGTATGCAACATCGAGTTCTAACAAATCACAACCAACCAAACTAGTCGTTATGAATAGTAATACCTAATTTTTGAAATTTTATAAATTTTATCTCTCAAAATGGAATTCATTTTTGGATTCTGAGTATCGAATTTATCCTAAGGGGAAATTTTGGTACTTTTTAGATAACTTTAATATTTTTATGAATATTGAAAATTAATAAATTTTAATTAAAAACAAATTTTTTAATCAAAATAATTAATAGTGATATTTTATGAATTTGAGTGGTTTTAAAGTATATTTAGAATATATTTTTACCATTTAATATAGTTTTGGTCATTGGACATAATTTCACAATTAAACCGAACATAAACAAGTATCAATCTTTTGATAGTTATTATATCTTAAAAACACGCTTTTTGTTTTGACAGCGGGAATTAATTTTAAATTAATATCATCCACTTATGTGTTTTGAATTTGTAAAAATGGATTCCATATTCGGAATCAGGATTTTCAAATTGTGTAAATGGGTAACTTTTATTTTTAGACCTTTTGAATAATTACTTCGGTAAATATTTTATTTACCATGCTTAAAGGATAAATCCGGTAAATAAGGGTTATGAAATAATATTATAATAATAAAAAAATTCCCTAAAACATGTCCTAACCTTATTGGATGATACATGTTAGACCATGGGAATCTTTGGAGCGATTTTGGGACCCCATGGTGCCACTTGTAAGTGATAGGGACACTTTATTTTAATTAAGTTAAAATGAATACAAAAACGACACAAGCATATATATTTTCGGAAAACAATTTTTACATAGAGTTATATATGTTGGATTTTCAACTATAAATATTAATTAGAATTATAACAATATTTCCCACAAAATGGTATTTTATTTATAATTTCTAGACATTAAATATTTAATTTATATATAACACAATGGTGATGCAGTAATTACCATAATAGTGAAAAATTAAATTGATTGATATTATAGATACCCAAATAAATATAATTTGAGACTTTTTATGAATTAAAATAATTTTCTAGGTTAATATGACATGTTAGGAATGATTTAATTAACCTTTTTCTAAGTAATCATTCTGTTATGATTTTTACAAAAATCAATTATTGAACAGTGTCCAAATTGAGATAAAAGAGTTTTTAAAACAAATATTATATTATTAATTGATATTAAATTATTAAAAATATAAGGTTTGACCCAGAGACTTATATCATGATAGTTGTGTCATTAATGGACCACTTCGGGGTCTCTTGGATGTATATAGTATGTTTATTAACCATAGAATATGAAAATATAAAGAGACATTGTAAAAGTGAAACTAATTAACTAAGAGTTAATACTTAAAGATAAGGTTAGTATAATGACCCAAACCTGTCCAAATTATATTTTTTGAGTGTTTTTCGACCTATATCCACCTTAAAAGTTAAATAATCAAATTTTAAGAAATTAGAAACCGAATATGAATTTATTATAAAATAATATTTCTAGCTTTTCCAAAGGTGCCCCTCACCCCTCTTATAAAAGGGCACTCCCCCTTTTCTTTAATTCACACCATAAAAGCCTTATGGTTCAGACAAACGCTTCCCAAATACTCTCTAAACTTCCCTCACTTCATCCTAGATGACTTCCTTTAGTCAGAAAGCCAACCTAAGAGCCCTTTTGATCAAATCAAAAGGAAGAACCCGAAGAAGAGGTAATGATTTCACCACCCTTTTCCAAGTACCTTTCTTCTTCCAATTCTTCTTCCTTTGTTATTACCATTATAAAATAATAACTCCATTATCTTATATATAATTTGATGTTATTATAAATATGGTACAACCATATTCAGTATTCTATCCATCCTTTTAATAACATGTCACCATACGTGCGTACGTACGGCTTATCGTCTCCACGTCGTGGTGTAATTGTTATTCAATAAATTATTATTTGGATGGGTATAATAATGATTTATAATTCCTGTAAATAATAAATATTACATTATAATAATTTTTTATATATGATATACCATCCAATTATATATTATTTTAATATCAAAAGAATGATATTGTCGCTTGTGCGTACGTACGGACTACCGTCTCCACGAATGCGATGAGATTCATTCTCCATCGTATCCATTCAAGTATAATTATCATTTCATGATTTAAAAATAATGTTTAAGGACTTGATATAATTATGTATAGGAATAAGATACAACCTATCCATTACAAACATGGCTTACGTAACAAAACATATAAAGAAAACGAGTAAGTTAACACCCGAAACAACGATAATACTATGATATTATTAACCAATAAATGTTAAAAGATCATATGTGATATCATATTAATGTATATGATTCTTGTCTAATTTAATAACAATTATTTCACCATTATACAGGAGGTTATCCTACCCCCATCCAAAAAAAAGTAAAAGGTAAGGGTTTATTTCACAATCTCTTCATTATCCGAGGTTGTTTATACGTAATAATCTACTGGGATCTCTTTATCATCCACATTCATGTTTCTTAAAAATGTAATTCAAAACATTTTGACTATTTACAAGAATATGGGTTAAAGTCATTTATACCATTGTTTGACTTTTTATAAGAGTTTTATAAAGGAATCTTTCCGTCATTTCCCAAACAAGGTTCTTTTTAACCTTTTCGACAGAATTAAGGTAAGAATCTTTTTTTAACTTATACGGTGGGTGAGGCTATTTATAAAATCGTCGAAGCTTCTCTTACAAGCTTATAAAAATATTTTCAAAGAAAATGTTTTATTTTATAAATATATGACTCTTAAATGATTTAAAAATAGAACGATATATTTCTCTAAAAAGAGTTTTGATTTCATCTATGTCAACATCCTTTGATGGATTTTACGCTTATTTGTAGTTGATTTATTATGATACAAAACTTTTGTATTGGATTGAATGGTTTGTGATATGTTTGACTGTGGATGTGTTATTTTTATACCATTCATAGTTTATGGAAGAAGTATTTACATTTCGTATGCTAATTTTAATACAAATGTTTATGTTATGTTTAAACCTTTTCATATGGGAATGCATTGGACTTAATATGTGACGGGTGGAGCCTGCTATAGCTTCTCGATGCATCGGTAGGTCTCATGAGACAAACTAGTGTCATGGAACAAGGCCTTGAAAAAATCTTATTTGTAGTCTTCGCATGAGGCCTTGGCTATGTGGTTATGATAGTCTGGCATTAGGCATTCCATCGTTATGAAAGTGGTTATTGATATTTCCTGTGATTATTCGATTAGTAGAATATCCATGTGAATAAGTAAATGACATTATTTCATTTAATTTTTCCATACTATGTTGAAGTTCAAGTTTAAAAGACTTTTGTTTTAGTTATACACTGCCTTAAATGATTATTATTTTTTATGAAAGTTTCAGCTATATTGTTATCCTTACTGGGCATTTGAGCTCACCCCTTTTCTATGTTTTATTTTTACAAGGATGTGAAGAAGTAAATTATGAATGACCTACAGGGATATTATGAGGGGATAATAGTGTGGACTATGGAGACAATATGTTTTTGTATTAGTTTTTCACTTTATGATGTAATGTAAACCTTTATGAATATATATAGTGTTTCCAAGGCTACTAAACCAATCAGTCTTTCGAGATTTGATCATTCTTGTGATGATTCCAATGTTATGTAATAATGCACCGACTCTGGGTAACTGGGGTTGGGGCGTTACAGTTGGTATCAGAGGAAGTTTAGTACAAACCTTGGAAGCTAGAATTAGATAAAATCTGATTAAAACATGTATACCTAAGATGAACTTTGAGGATTAGTATAGAAGAACGTCCTAAAATTTTGGTATTGTAGAGATTTTGTGAGTTTTCTGAGCAATAAATACATGTCTGGATACGAGCAGGTAGAGGTGGCTCTGGCTCAAATGTACCTATGGGTAAAACCCAAAAACACCACTTTGAGCTTGACTCGAACGAGAACTAGTGCACGACAACGAGCCTTGTTGTAATCTTGGTTACGACACTCCTGGGGGATATGATTAGGATAACTCTCATTTTCATTACAAATCATTATGAAGGGGTTATGAGTATATACTTCCTCAAAGAAAGAATTTTTATGACTATGGACTATATCCATAAATAGTTCAATTTTTGTTAAGTGTTTTATAAGTATGGAATTATGTATTTTGATTCATAAACTAATCTAGTTTATGCCATTGTTTATAAATGGCGCATAGTGGAAGAAATGGAAACTGTATCAATTCACGCACTCCATGTAGTGATTGCCCTCCTTCTCAAAATAATTATAGTGGAGCTGGTGATGCAACTGGTGTCGATCAGCTAATCACCATACTAGGACAACTCACTCAGGTTATGAATAATAACCTTACCCGTATGGAGCACCCTAATCCGCAGCGTGGAGGATCAATGCTAGATCGATTCATGAGGCAACAAACACCAACGTTCAATGGGAGTAAAAATCCCTTAGTAGCTGAGAAATGGATAAATTCCCTAGAGAAAATATTTCAGGCTTTGGGGAGTAGTGAAAGGGATAAAGTTATCATGGAAGTTTACCGCCTAACTGGAGATGCTGATCAATGGTGGTCATTGATTTAAAACACGAAGGAAGATGATGAAGTATCAAATATGGAATGGAGAAAGTTCAAAGATATGTTTTTAGAAAAATAATTTCCTCGTGACCATCGAGCAGATATGGAAAGTCAATTTCTGAGTCTTAGACAAAAGGAGGATGAGAATGTCGCAAAGTATGAGGCTAACATTACAAGGTTAGCAAGGTATGCTAGAGATTATATACATAACCCAAGAGGTAAGATTGATCGTTTCTTTGATTGGTTAAAACCATTTCTCCATCGAGCATTAGTCTAAAAATCCTTCCCATCGTCCGAAGACATTGTCTCATGTGCTATCAAGACAGAAAAGGAATTCTCTAAGTCTTATGACATTAAAGAAAAGCAAGAGAAGAATAGATCTGCTGATCAATCTGAGAATGGAAATAATTGGAAGAAGGGAAAGGTTAAATATCCATCCTGTGGTAAATGTGGGAAGAAAAACCCTGGTACTTTCTTGAAGGGAATGGGTGTCTGTTACAAGTGTGGTGAAAAAGGCCACCAAGCTCGTGATTGCAAAGGGAAGAAGGAAGCTACCAATTTTCAGTGCTACAATGGCAGGGAGATGGGACATTATGAAAATTAATGCCCTAATCATCAGGGGAACTTACCTCAGAAAAGGCCAAGGGATCAAGGCCAAGCTTATGCTATCACTACTGCTGAGGTAGAAGCTCCGAAAGACGTGGTGGCAGGTAATTTAATGGTTTCCTCAAGTTTAGAAAATGCATTATTTGATTCTAGATCATCACATTGTTTCTTATCATCCCAGCTTGCTAAGAAAATTAGATATTTCCAATTTGATTTAACAAGGGAGTTGTTAGTTAAAACTCCTAAGGGAAGTATTATTGCAACAAAGTATTGTGAATCAGTCCCCATTAGAGCACATAAATGTTCTTTATCCGCTGATCTCATCGTCATGTCTATGATTGAGTTTGATATAATCCTCAGTATGGATTGGAATTCAGATTATGATGCGATGATTTATTGTAAGAAGAAAGAGGTTACGATTTTTGATGATGATGATAAAAAACACCTTATCTTTAGAGCAGAATCATCACCACCTAATTCTTATCTAGATCCACCCCCAGTAGCTCTACTAAATTCAATTATTGGGGAGGAAGAGAATGAAATGACTATGGGTGAGGAATGGAATGTTCAAATAGAGGATGTACCTGTTGTGAAAGAATATGTAGATGTATTTTCGGGAGATTTACCTGGACATCATTCAGAATGAGAAGTTGAGTTTTCCATTGATTTAATTTTTGGATCAAGGCCTATATCGAAGACCCCTTATAGAATGGCCACTATAAAATTAGTTGAAATAAAGAAACAACTAGAGGAATTGAGTAATAAGGGATTTATTTTCCCTAGTGTTTCTCCATGGGGATCCCTTGTTCTTTTTGTTAAAAAGAAATATGGATCTATGAGGGTATGTATCGACTATAGGGAGATCAATGCTATAACAATAACGAACAAGTATCCCCTACCTCTCATTGATGATTTATTTGACCAAATTCTTGGAGCTCAATAATTTTCAAAGACTAACCTTCGATATGGATACCATCAGCTGTGTGTAAAGAAGGAAGACATTCTGAAGATAGCATTTCGAACCAGGTACGGGCATTATGATTTTACTGTAATGCCTTTTGGATTGACTAATTCACCCTCTGTATTCTTGGATCTGATGAATAGAGTTTTCAAATAATATCTCGATGAATTTTTGGTGGTATTTATTGATGATATCTTGGTGTACTCTAAAATCTATGAAGATCATGAAAGTCACTTGAGCATTATCCTGAAGACTCTGAGAAGACATGAATTATATGGGAAGTTTAGCAAGTGTGAATTCTGGCCTCATTAGATTTCTTTTCTTGTCCATATTGTCTCTAAAGATGGAATCCTTGTTGATGCTTCTAAGACCAAGGCAATCCAAGAATGGATATCACCTACGAGTATAACTGAGGTATGCAGTTTTATTGGTTTGGCAGGTTATTATCAATGTTTCGTCAAGAATTTTGCCCAATTGGCTAACCCATTAACGAAGCTCACACGTAAAGGGGTTAAATTTGTTTCGACAAAAGAGTGTGAAGAATGTTTCGAATAACTGAAGAGAAGATTATTCAATGCTCCTATATTGACTCTACCATCGGGGAATGATGGGATGGTTATTTATAGTGATGCATCGATGAAAGGACTTGGTTGTTTCTTTATGAAGAATGATAGGGTTATTGCCTATGCATCACGACAGTTGAAAATTCATGAGAAAAACTATCCTATTCATGATCTCGTGTTTTCAGCTGTGATCTTTGCTTTGAAGATATGGAGGAACTACCTCTATGGTGAAAAATGTGAGATTTATACTGATCACAAGAGTTTAAAGTATATTTTTTCACAAAAACAACTCAACATGAGGCAAAGGAGATGGCTTGAATTACTCAAGGATTATGATTTCACGATACACTACCACCCGGGGAAGGAAAAAAGGTGGAATATGCTTTCAGCAGAAAATACCATGGAGTTTTGAACAATATGATAATTGAAAGGGATCCAATTTTCATGGATCTAGTGAAGATGGACATGGGAATAACCAGGGAAGGTGAAACATCAATTCTTTTTCAAATGGTTGCCAAACCATCTTTACTAGAAAGGATTAAAAGTTCTTAGATCGATGATGAAGAATTTCAAAAGAAGATTAATGCTGTGAATGATGGGAGATTGAGAGACTTTGTGTATGAAGATGGAATTTTGAAATTCGGGAAAAGACATTGTGTTCCCGATATACCTGATCTAAAAAGGGAATTTCTGTACGACGCTCATAGTTCCAATTTCCTTATACACCCTGGGAGCACCAAAATGTATAGAGATTTGAAGGAAAATTTTTGGTGGGACAACATGAAGAGGTAGATTTCTGATTTTGTGTCAAGATGTATGGTTTGTCAATATGTTAAAGATGAAAGGAAACAGCCTGGAGGAGTCATGCAACCTCTTCCCATACCGGAGTGGAAATGGGATAATATTACGATGGACTTTGTCATGGGGCTACAAAAGACTCCTAGAAGGAACGATGCAATATGGGTCATTGTTGATCGTCTTACCAAGTTAGCACATTTTCTTTCTATAAGAGAATATCTACCACTGGAATATCTAGCAAGACTATATATTGATGAAGTTGTGAGACTTCATGGAGTACCCCTATCGACTGTTTCTGATCGTGATCCCTGTTTTACTTCAAGATTCTGGAAAAGTCTTCAGAGAGCCTTGGATACTGAACATCATTTGAGCACTGCCTACCACCCTCAAATAGATGGACAATCATAACGAACTATTCAAACCTTAGAAGACATGTTGAGATCCTGCTCACTTGACTTTCAGGGTATGTTGGATCAATATTTTCCTCTGGTAGAATTTTCTTATAACAATAGCTTCCATTCGAGTATTCAGATGGAACCATATGAAGCGTTATATGGAATGAGATGTTGCACACCAACCTGTTGGGATGACGTTGGTGAAATAAAACTTTTAGGCCAAGAACTGGTGGAGGAGACGATGGAAAAGGTGAAGGTAATCCAAAATCACATCAAAGCAGCTCAATGTAGGCACAAGAGCTATACCGATAATCAAAGGATGGATTTTTAATTTCAAGTTGGTGATCATGTTTTCCTGAAGGTATCTCTATGGACGGGAGTCATACGTTTCGGTATGAAAAGTAAATTGAGTCCCAGGTACATCGGACCTTTCGAAATTCTAGAACGAATTGGGGTTGTAGCTTACCGATGGGCAATGCCGCCAAGTCTCTCCAAAGTTCGCGATGTGTTCCACATATCTCTGTTGAGGAAATACATGCCGGGCCCAACGCATGTACTCACCTTTGAGGAATTAGAACTGGAACCTGATCTGTCTTATTGAGAATAACCCGTCAAGATT
Source organism: Viscum album (assembly GCA_963277665.1). NCBI lineage: Eukaryota > Viridiplantae > Streptophyta > Magnoliopsida > Santalales > Viscaceae > Viscum > Viscum album. The sequence goes on from OY728159.1 coordinate 923,656,031, forward strand.
ATTGATACGAGAGAACAAGTACTGAGAGACCGGACGACGCGTCTGGTAAAAGTTTTGTGGAGAAACCATAAGATGGAAGAGGCAACATGGGATCTCGAGGAACTTATGATGAAGAACCACCTGAGTCTTTTCATTCGGTAGTATTATAGAAATTTCTAGGATGAAATTATTTGAAGAAGGGGAGAATTTAACACCCGAATCTTCTATGGTACGTTTCTCTTTGAATAATGCGACAGCGTGTGTTGTACGCAACATCAAGTTCTAACACACCACAACCAATCAAACTAGCCGTTATGAATAGTAATACCTACTTTTTAAAATTATATAAATTTTATCTCTCAAAATGGACTTCATTTTTGGATTCGGAGTATCGAATTTAGCCTAAGTTGAAATTTTGGTACTATTCGAATAACTTTAATATTTTGATGAATAGTGAGAATTACTAAATTTTAATTAAAAACAACATTTTTTATTCAAAATAATTAATAGTGATAAATTATTAATTTGAGTGGTTTTAAAGTATATTTAGAATATATTTTTACCATTTAATACAATTTTGGTCATTGGACATAATTTCGCAATTAAACCGAACATAAACAATTATCAATCTTTTGATGGTTATTATATCTTAAAAACACGCTTTTTGTTATGACAACGGGAATTAATTTTAAATTAATTTCTTCCACTTCTGTGTTTTGAATTTGGAAAAATGGATTCCATATTTGGAATCAGTATTTTCAAATTTTGTAAATATTTAACTTTTATTTTTAGACATTTTGAATAATTACTTCAGTAAATATTTTTTTTACCATGGTTAACTGGTAAATCCGGTAAATAAGGGTTAAAAAAATATTATAATAATAAAAGATTACCCTAAAACGTGTCCTAAACTTATTGGTTGAAAAATTTCCGACCATGGGAATCTTTGGGGAGATTTTCGGACCCCATGGTGCCACTTGTAAGTGATAGGGACACTTTGTTTTAATTAAGTTAAAATGAATACAAACACGACACAAGCATATATCTTTTAGAAAAACAATTTTTTACATATAGTTATATATGTTTGATTTTAGACTATAAATATTCATTAGAAATATAACAATATTTAATACATAATTGTATTTTCTTTATAATTTTTAGACATTAAATAAGTTAATTTATTTATGACACAATGGTGATGCAGTAATTACCATAATATTGAAAAATTAAAATGATTGATACTGTAGATACCCAAATAAATATAATTTGAGACTTTTTATGAATTACACTAATTTTATAGGTTAATATGACATGTTAGGAATGATTTATTTAACTTTTTTTGAAGTAATAATTCTGTTATGAGTTTTACAAAAATCAATTATTGAATAGTGTCAAAATTGACATAAAAGAGTTATTGAAACAAATATTATATTATTAATTGATATTAAATTCCGAAAAATAGAAGGCTCAGCCAAGAGACTTATATCATGATAGGTGTATCATTAATGGACCACTTGGTGGTATCTTGGTTGTATATAGTACGCTTATTAACCATATAATATAAAAATAAAAAGAGACATTGTAAAAGTGAAACTAATTAACTAAGAGTTAATACTTAAAGATAAGGTTAGTATAATGACCCAAACCTGTCTAAATTCTATTGGTTTAGTGGGTTTCGACCTAAAACCACCTTAAAATTTAAATAATCCACATTTGAGCTATTATAAACCTAATAAGAATTTATTATAAAATAATATTTCTAGTTTTTCCAAAGGTGCCCCTCACCCCTCTTATAAAAGGGCACTCACCCTTCTCTTTAATTCACATCTTCAAAGCCTTATAGTTCGACCAAAATCTGACCCAATACTCTCTCAAATTCCCTCACTTCATCCTAGATGCATTCCTTTAGTCATAAATCCAACCTAAGAGCCCTTTTCATCAAATCAAATGGAAGAACCCGAATAAGAGGTAATGATTTCACCACCCTTTTCCAAGTTCCTTTCTTCTTCCACTTCTTCTTCCTTTGTTATTACCATTATAAAATAATAACTCCAGTATATTATATATACATTTATTTTATTATAAATATGGTACAACCATATTCAGTATTCTATCCATCCTTTTAATAACATGTCACCATACGTGCGTACGTACGGCTTACCGTCTCCACGTCGTGGTGTAATTGTTATTCAATAAATTATTATTTTGATGGGTATAATAATGATTTATAATTCATGTAAATAATAAATATATCATTATAATAATTCTGTATATATGATATACCATCCAATTATATATTATTTGAATATCAAAAGAATGATATTGTTGCTCGTGCGTACGGACGGACTACCGTCTCCACGAACGCGATGAGATTCATTCTCCATCGTATCCATTCAAGTATAATTATCATTTGATGATTTAAAAATAATTTTTAAGGACTTGATATAATTCTGGATAGGAATAATATACAACCTATCCATTAAAAACATGGCTTAAGTAACAAAACATATAAAATAAAACGAGTAAGTTAACACCCGAAACAACTATAATACTAAGATATTATTAACAAATAAATGTTAAAAGATCATATGTGATATCATATTAATGTATATGATTATTGTCTAATTTAATAACAATTATTTCACTATTATACAGGAGGTTAACCTACCCCCATCCAAGGAAAAGTACAAGGTATGGGTTTATTTCACAATCTCTTTATTATCAGAGGTTGTTTATACGTAATAATTTACTGGGATCTCTTTATCATCCACATTCATGTTTCTTAAAAATGTAATTCAAAACATTTTGACTATTTACAAGAATATGGGATAAAGTCATTTATACCCTTGTTTTAATTTCTATTAGAGTTTTATAAACGAATCTTTCCATCCTTTTCCAAACAAGGTGCTTTTTAACCTTCTCGACAAAATTTAGGTAAGAATGTTTTTTTAACTTATACGGCGGGTGCGGCTATTTTCCACCGTTATAAAATCGTCGAAGATTACCTTACAAGCTTATAAGAATATTTTCAAATAAAATGTTTTATTTTATAAATATATGACTCTTAAATTATTTCAAAATAGAAAGATATAATTCACTAAAAAGAGTCTCGATTTCATCAATGTCAACATTCTTTTGATGGATTTTACGTTTATTTGAAGTTGATTTATTATGATACAAAACTTCTGTATTGTATTGAAGGTTTTGTGATATGTCTGACTGTGGATGTGTTACTTTTATACCATTCATAGTTTATGGATGATGTATATACATTTCGTATGCTAATTTTAATACGAATGTTTATGTTATGTTTAATCCTTTTCATATGGGAATGCATTGGACTTAATATGTGACGGGTGGAGCCCGCTATAGCTCCTTGATGCATCGGTGGGTATCATGAGACAAAATAGTGTCTTGGCACAAGGCCTTGAAAAAAACATATTTGTAGTCTTGGAACGACGCCTTGGCTATGTGGTTATGATAGTCTGGCATTATGCATTCCATCATTATGAAAGTGGTTATTGATATTTCATGTGATTATTCGATTAGTAGAATATCCATGTGAATAATTAATTGGAATTATTTCATTTTATTTTTTCCATACTATGTTTAAGTTCATGTTTAAAAGGCTTTTGTTTTAGTTATACACTACATTAAATGTTTGTTCTTATTTATGAAAGTTTCCGCTATATTGTTATCCTTACTGGGCATTTGAGCTCACCCGTTTTCTATGTTTTATTTTTTCCAGGATGTGAATAAGTAAATTATGAATGACCTGCAGGGATATTATTAGGGGATAATAGTGTGGACTATGGAGACAATATGTTGTTGTAGTAGTTTTTCACTTTATGATGTAATGTAAAACATTATGAATATATCTAGTGTTTCCAAGGCTACTAAACCAATCGGTCTTTTGAGATTTGATATTTCTTCTGATCATGCCAATGTTATGTAATAATGCACCAACTCTGGGTAACTGGGGTTGGGGCGTTACATTTACAGTTTCATAAAACCATATTTTCATGAAGCTTCCTCTAAATATTTCATGATTATTTTCAAAAAAAAAATCCTTTTCTTTTAAAATGGCATGTCATTTTGAGAAAAGAAACTTACTTTGAAGAAGAAACGATATTTTCCTCAAGAATTCATTTCAAGTGTTTTATCAAAACTATTTCCCATCTAAGATGAAATTATTTAATATGTTTATGTTTCAAGTATAATGCCTCTATTATTTACTTGGTTTTATTTTTATTATGATTAAATGATATCCATTTTTATATGGATTATTTTAGTATTGGATGATGTTTATGAAACCCATTTTATTCGTTGGGTTATGATTATGATTTAAGTTTATTTTGTGGAACACGAAAGAATGATTTAATTATGATATGGGTGGGAACTACATCTCCCTCCAATTCATTGGGTAAAGATTTATATCTCATGAGGTAAATAGGGTTGGAATGGCAAGTAAATTAGGTCCAGTATTACAGGGCTTGAACAATAAGTAAACCCAGTTTACCAATGGACTTTGTCCACTATGATGGTCTTGGTAGCAGTGCCTTGGATACTATGGAAATAATATCATATTCTTAATGGTTTTCCACAGTTACATGTTTTATTCCCATGTTATTGTATCATGATTTATGTTCCGTTATGATCTATTCCTTACGTACTACTATGATTTTTTTCCCAACTCAATATTTTGATGTTAAAATGTTATGTTCATGTTTTTAAGTTCAAATGTATACGGTTTGTTTTATTTTTTCCATGCTTAACCTTACTGAGCATTCGAGATCCCCATTTATATGTTTTCATTTTCCTGGGATATAAAGAAAGGTTTTAGGTAAGAAAACCAAAGGGGATTATCTTTATGATAGATTTTAATGATCTTTCACCGTGATTATAAGATTATGTTCCAATTTTCCAAAGACACTAAACTATTAGGGTCCTTGGGTGTCTGTTTTTGTTATGTATTAAGTATTCTAAAAAAGTAATGTAATGTCCATGTATGTCAATCTTGGTTCTCTATAATACACAATAGGTGAAACCTAGTCTCACACATGGAATCTAATATTTTTCCTTTTTATCTTAGAACACTAAAATTTCAATTGATCATTCTTAAATGGTCACGTCGGCTTCTCCATGAAAATCCTCGACCGAAAATTTCACTAAACTTATCTACTATGACAACAAGACCAATATAGATTCATCACCTAACCACATTCATCATAACAATAGAATGAATGTTAAAAAACATTCAGACAACTATAATTGAAGATATTGACTTCAGGAGCGGATGAATTATCAAAACTAGATTCCAATTCCATTAAACCAAGGAACATTAGGGTCATTTCAAGAATGCTGACTGATAATCATAAATGAGAATGTAACTAGCATTAAAAAAATAATCCAATCATACTCCTCTCCATTTATCCAAAAACAAACTGGGTGACCAAATACATTTATCCAAATATTGGGCTCAAGATAGAGTCTTCTCACATGATAGTCCATCCATCTAACCAAAATATAATTTAATTATCTTAGTGAATTTTTGATTATGTCTCAATGGACTCTAATGATTCCATCATGGGGGACAAGATCATCTCTGATCTAGGGGTACACAATGATGTCATCAAGGGTTACCATCATAACCCATTTATTTCTAATAATATCATCCTTCCCCTGAAATTCATTAAAAACCCAAGAAAAATTTGTTAGATTTGAAAAAAACCATATAAAATGGTTTTTAACCAACTATGTCCAATTTAATTAGAGGATAGCAGTTAAACCACCAATATAAGACTCAATTAAGATAGTTTTTTGTATATTTCGATGAATTTTAACCACCCAACAACTGTGAATTACGAGAAGAGGCATACTATAGTCGTTTAACATGGTCCAATGCTTATACCAAGTCCATGGTGGAATTCTCAAGAAAAACTCAGTTAATTCATCCATATAAACTTAAGGAGATAACCAGAAGAACATATTTTTTATTTTTGTCTTAAAATATGACACATAATAAAAGATATTGTTCATGTTACCCTAGTATTCCCAGAGTATCCATGACTATTTTAGAAACCCAACATAGTCCAATAATGACTCATGGTGTCCTTCAATGGTTTTCTGCACATCCAAACATTTCATCATCATACATACATATATAAATAACCATGAATCAAAAAAGTCACATTATTAGGTCACTCAAACACCTTGATCCTTAATCGAACATTCAGACTCCATAAAATCCCATAATGTGTTTTTATATCTAACATTATCTTAAGTACTATAAAACTAAATCTTACCGGACACACATGTTTCCAAAATACTTTCTATCTACACCCAAATTTCATTTATAGTAACACTCCCTCTACTTGTAAGGACTTGGTTAAACATGTTCAATATATTTAGCCTCATAAAAGGAGTGCCCTAGTCATTGGCTTTCTAAAAATTAGAACTCATCCAATGATATGCTCTATTAACCACCAAAATATGTCCTGATATGTAGCTAACAAGATTATACAAAGAAAAAATATTAATAGTAGAAAAGAACATAAAATCTTATTATATCATTCTTAATATCCAAAACCCACTTCAATCAGTGGTGTTATAACACTCCCTTATTTTTACAGCATCAACCATCAGTTGGGAGATTACTCAATTTTTATAACATGAATATCACTCTAATATGGGGATGACCCATGATTATATCCTCCATGTTCTCATGAATCTTTCCAAGTTGTCATAAATCAATATGGATTAATTTAATGTAATACATTATCCCTAAAAATAAAAAATATTTAACTCGTAACTTCATAACTTGACAGGAACTGATTGTAAAAAAGTGTGCCACTTTGATAGAAAAATGGAATAATAGAAACTACCATCTTTTTCAATTTATATTCCCATTGGTAACATGTATCCAAGATTCATATTAACCCATAAAATAATTAACCTGGTTGACAATCCACTGAGTCATCTGTCAAAAAAGAGAAACGATCACTCAGTCATAAAGGCAGAAAAACATGCCCAAGGCATGTCTTGATTTCCAAAACTAAGAATTTCACAGTTCTCACATCCTTAACAAGGAAAAACACATCACATGACCTCTAAAAGACCCAAGATTAATTTTTTAAACTAAAGTTATTTCTAGAGGAAAATGAATCCCTAATATAACCTCTCTCCTAGAACTCTATACAATAAATTACCGACAGTATTTTACCTCTGATGGTGCTACCTCACATGGGCTATCCCCTTACAAAGGAAAAAGTATTTACCTTATAACTAGGTCACACCAAGAAGCTCACTAGGCGTTCCAGCTTAACATTTTTATCAAAACCTAAAAGGTCATGTGTTCCATGGGAAACCTCCCCATTCATATCCAAGGTAATATTTTTTTAAACTACCCCTACTCGAGGGTTGAATATAAGAATGCCACATTATGGTTTTAGGTTTAAGGAATAAAATCGATACTCATTTACAAAACATGAAAAGAATCTCATACATAAGGTTTATTAATTTTCAGTCATAAAGGTAAACTCAACTAAGAACTTTATTTAGCTGATTCCATGCATCATTTGAAAAATTATTAGAAAACCACATTTTTCAAACAACTTATTTTTAAATAATTTATCATATTTGGGCTTAGTTAAATATAATTTCACTCCTATGTTATGGAGGAAAACATTATTTTGGTTTCAATTGGAATTTTAAATAAATAAACACTCATATCAATAAATCTAAAAAGTACATAAAGTCTCATAAATTATAATGTGTTTGATCATTTAAGATGGAACAACACATTTATATGAAACACTATATAAGTGGATAATAATAATTTACGTAATCATCCCATATAACATGAATATAACCCCATGGGGTAAAATACTAGAGCATTAAAATAAGTAAAACAAGCCTATGAGGCTCCCTTTACTCCATTCTGGGATCAGTTGTGTGGAATGTCCTTCCCCTTTTATGGAATCGATACTCTATAAATTATAGTTTACATGACATTTAAATGAAACAAATAATAGTTTAAAATTCAGAACACCCTTAATTGAGTAATCACATAGGAATTAAATTCTAAAACCAACCAATATAGTCTGAATAAATCATATACTGATTCTATTATATGGGTCTTCATCCCAATGTTGTAGAAGTACATGATTTAATAAGTTTCACATGACACGCCATTTGAAAGACATACATAATAAATTACTAGAATTTATTAAAAGAAATTACATTAAATTTAAATTCAGTCATTTAATATATATATATATATATCATGATTCAGTTCGATGTCTAATTATTCTCTTGTTATAAATTGACTTTCCATTATACGATACAATTCTAATTCATGTTGCTAACCGGGTCTTCAAATTCAGTCTTAGAATATAAATAAAAAATATGTTATCATTCTATTATATGTTTCACCCTTACTAATTTATAAAGGCATAAACACTTTAAGAAATTATATTGGTACCCATCTAATCCCAACCACCAATTTTTCATCCCATGCAACCAATGCCAATTTAATTAATCATGACTGAAATATTAAATTAAGTTTCCACCATCAATATATGTGGTAAAACATCATTTAGGTTGATATAGACCCATTAATAAGCCATTATTTTTCTCATTTATCTTACAATAGCCCTTAGCAAAATCTAAAATATATCGTTCCAGGTACTTAGAAAAGGTATAGGCATTGTAGTAACTAAAATAATAATGGCAGGTCATATGAATGAAATTTTAATTATCAATTGCCTATAATGATGGATGAATAATAATTCCTTATAATACTGGGCCAGGGTTAAAAATACAAAAAACTCATAAATCAGTAGATAGTGTAAATTACCTCAATCGCCTTAGGGGTGATAATTATCAACTGTAATATCAGATAGAAAAAATACAATACCATTCATGGCACATTATATTTCCCCCATTTGTGGGTTTCCTAGACCGAGACACTGAATATTTATCATGTACTGACACATTCACCATCTCATGTCTACCAGCCAAAAATAGTAAGAAAACGGAAAAAAAAGAATGATATGATACTACTTTTTAACATCCCGACATGGGATTCACTAAAATAATGCCCTAAACCGTTTCAACATGTGGCCTCAAGAATAAATCCACATATACCAGAGGATACTAACTAGTATCAACAGTATAATAATGGTATAATGGAGAGACTATACCCTCAAAATCACATTGGAAAAGGGGTATATTATCATTGTAACTACATATGAATATATATATATATAATATTAGTGGAATATAATGATAATTTATCATTAATATAAATAATGAACGAATATACATGAATGAACTTGATGTGTAGTAATAAATAAAGTCAATTAAGAAGAAGATGATACATATATAAGAGGACTAGACTAAAGAATGAAATAAATAAAAGACTCAATGTCTAGATGGTAGCTCAAATATTTTCTCAGCTACTTCTCTTGAGCTCCCATATTCAGTCCTAGTCTATAATGGGGAATAACACATAAATGTGTTCCAACCTGAATCAAATAAAAATGAGTGGGTGCCAAAAGTTGGACCAAAAAGGGAGTGAGGTAAACATAGTATTCCACCACCAATGGTTTCTAAAACAATTCAACTCATTTGTATAAAATAATAACTATTGATTAATAATAAATGTAGTGGTAAATAATAATTATAATAAACCAAGGATTAGGTTCCTCAAAAACACCTAGAAGATGATACCTACTTTGTCTTAAGATGGAATGTCTTTGAACATTTCATGCTATGTGTTTATATATATATATATATGTTAATATATTTAAACATATATATATATATATATATATGAAGCTATATATATGAACTGGTGAGGATCCAAGGAGTAAGACCGAGGCATCCTCATATAATAGTAATAACATATTGCAATTGTCATTATTGAAAAATAAGGGTACAAAACCATTCCTTTGAATAGGTGATACAAAGCTTCATAACCAACCATATGAAAAATTGATGTGAGATTTCTTGTGCAAAATCCTCATCAAAGGGCCTAAAACATCATGTCCAACCATCCAAGTTAATTTCAAATTCCATGTTCAACATCCTAGACTAAGGGGGGGGGGTGAAAAATATCATTTCCCAATAACCCTAACTAATCCACCCTTATAATCATTTATTGGGTAATCCTTCTTTTTCAATAATCCCATATCCAAGTAATTCCATACGTAGGAACTTGGTATTTCTCAAGGCGCAGTGTACTTACCATAACCTATGAGCCCATCTATGGTATTCTTACTTAGTAATCCAAGGTTAACTCAAGGTTTATAATAAAATATAGTTAATCCACATTCAATAATTTTTATAGGACATGGGAATTCATTCATACCATAATATAATTAATCATGATTCATTTTGTTAATTAATCCAATTACATAGAAGTATAAGGGTAATGTCATTATCAATTCCACTATGTAATTTGACTATTTATTTTATAACATGAAAGGAGGCCATGGGAAGCACCCATGAGTTAATAAAATTCATCATGAATTTAATCATATCATTTAACAAGCCAATTAATATTGATAAAGAGGGACAAGGGTAGAATACTTTTTAAGATACAATTTAGTCTAATAAACTCCATTGATCGATTAATAATATTCAAGAATACATTAAGGAATCAATGACAAATGGTTCATCCAACCCATTTAATTTATTAAGTCATTTCACTAGAAATGATAAAACACAACGAATCTATATATTTGGTTTATTAAAAGTGGAAAAAATGATCATTATAAATGTTTTAATGAAAATCACCTTTCTGTGGTTCAGGTTGAGGTCTTTGACCTCCAACCATATTAAGGGGTCTATGAAATATCATGGTTGTGGTTTACATATTAAATTTAACACATTTTAAATTTCATAATAAACACCCATATTATATGGGGTGAAAAAAAGGAATATTTGTTAAATGAATTGCCTTTGTGGGAAATCATATAGACCTTTAACCTCATGCTTAGGAAGATACACTCATCAAATATCTGGCTTTGATTTAAGCCAAAATGATAAAAATTTGGGAAATATAAAAACAACCTAAAAATTTAGCATGTGATCTTGCATTGATATATCCTTAAATACATAAAGAAAAACAAAGAAAAAGGGATGTGTAATTGAAGACTAATCTTTACACTTTTAACGTACCTGGTAGTGCTCCAATCAGACCATGAATTTTGGAGAAACCACATGGAGGAGGAGAGTGAGTAGAGGGTGCACACATGTGATCTTTCTAGTCAATAAATAATGGTATATGTATGAAACCCCAATTAAGGTCATAGGAAGAAATGACAATTATTCCCCTATTTTAGAGGATCTTGGTTTGGATGCATGTTTAGGGAAATTATGCTATAACCATTATTGTTTATTGTCTAAAGCACCTCCAAGATGATCAGTTTCCACACATATTTTATCAACCATATGGTAACCATGTGGTGATATTTACCAATCACACCCCTACCTCACACTATTGTAGCACATGGTGAGGTAAACTATCTACCAACTATTCATGGATTCTCTGGACTCCTTCACCATGTCTGTCAGTTTCCCCTGGGTGATGCACAATATCATCAAAATGTGACACTAATCAAACTAGACATAATGTTTTGTCACCATGGTTAACACTAATAGTACACCACTTTTTTTCCTCGAGAACAAAATGATTCACATCCTGGATCTTTTTCAACTCCTATGATCGCTCAAGAAACATCATGAGCCTTAGACCCCATCAAAAATAAACTCATTAATGAGTTCCAACTCTTTTAATTTCGTTCCATAGCTTGGTTTAATTTTTTTCCTACCCACCAAACAAAAAACTCATACTCCTTTATAAATTACAACCCTTCAAAAATATAGGATGTTTCATTTGACTACATTATTTTCAAAAACATTTCTAGAAGTGCATCAATACATAATAAATAAAAAACATAATCATTATTTGGATGTGACATGCCTGAAAAAATAATAAATATAAAAAAGTATATCATGTTGAACAAAATAATATTTTAAATAAATATTACTCATTATATTCATTCTAGGTAAATATTAAAAAAAATTAAATGCAGTTTTATTAGGTAGAACTAATAAAAATGTTGATATCACACCCAGTGAAAAACATATCAGAAGAATACAAAGAACAAACCCAAAATTAAATATAAAAATAGAGTGATGGGAAATGATAAAAATATATATCTAAATAAGAGGTTAGTTTCATGGTTAATGAATGAAGGATATTAAATAAAATAATTCTCTTGTAGATATAACTTTAAATTGGTGTTACAAACTATCATGTAAAAAAGCATGACTATCCCAATCAAAAAATAAATTATTGGTTCATATTGAAATTATATTAAAAAATAAATATTTATAGGAATATATATATCATTTATGTTTTAGTTAATTGAAATTTGAGATTATTCAAACCGTATTATAAAAATTACCAATAAGTACGTAACATGGAATGACATCCTATGTGTTCTTATATTATGATGAATATAATGATGGATGAACCAAAAAAATATTAAACCCTTATCAATTATAAGATAAATATATCTTATTCTATTCCACAATATCCGAGATGAGCAAATAAAATCCCAATCAAACATATTATGACTACTAAATTTATGAACATCCTTAGAAACATCTATTTCCATAACAAATTATTTCATGACATTTTTTTGTCAATTACTTATCAAGTACTAATAATATTAAATCATTTCTAAACCTAAACATTTTAGACATAAAATATCCACAAAATACATCTCTAATATAACTTTTTAATGGGTGTGACTAGAATCCCAAATGATACACCCTTGGGAGTGAACCCATATCCCTAGGGGATAGAAATTACCACCACATGACTCAGTATAACACTTAGAGATTTATTTACCTAGTTTTTTTAAAATAAAATATATGTCTAAAATAGTATCAACCAAAAAAATTCATGACCCATCCATAAGTTAGACATCCTATGATAAATAATTAAATTATACTAAACTTAATAGTTCTTAAGAACAATATATATAAAATCTATTAGTTTATAGACATAAATGAATATAAGACCCCTTTTACGCTAACTAACACAAAAAAATGGAAAATGGATAATATGCAATCCAAATTTGGAATAAGATAAATTCTACTAAATGGGAGAAAGAAAAGAGTCAAACTAGACATCTGGAAACCTCTTATAGTTTCAACTCCATATTGAAAACTGATCCCATTTCTACAAAAAACGTGAATGATCACTTAAGGAGATATAAAAGCTATAAATTCCTTAATTCAAAAATATATAGAAGAATAAAGACCATATATTCATCATTGTTTTCATATATAGTGATAATATAATACTTAATAGGAAACAACCATGTGTGTCTCGACATGGTAGTGATATAATAGGTGTATGCTTAAACACATATACACATTTACATATATATAAAAAATAGTTTCATTAATAGTGAAGGACAAAATATATCCCCTGAGATAGTAAATAATTTTTATAATTAGTAGAAAGTATGAATCATAACTTCCTATACTATGAGGTTCTGTACCTATTGTACCTTCTTCCAAAAATAGCTTAGGTTTTGAGATAAGTTGGACTAAAAAAGCCTGAATTCCTTACCTCCAAATAAGAATAAAATTTTAAGGTTTAATAACCATCTCATGAGAGATAGGGGACCATATAAACTTAATAAATGTTTATATTGTATATTTTCCCATCATGAATATGAGAGTGGGTATAATAAATTTAGAGTTAAACCCATCCCATACAACTTTGTGAAAAAATTAACATAATAACTTCTTGAAAAGTAAATATTAATAGTTGTATACCCCTTATATATTTCAAGTATGTTATTAACTTAGTAGTCATTCTCATGTAATCAAATCTAGTAAAATCAAAAAAAATATGGTAGATATATGATAATTATAGGCATTCCCATCAAATGCTATCAAAAAAATCAATAATCAGGCATTGTATAAAAAGGTAAATGCATGTTTATCCCAATGTGGGACATATAAACATTATAAATACAACATAACAATGAGATAATTTATCATTATTTTTATAATAAGCTAATAGAATTGTTGAGAGAAAATGAAACTATATACTTACTCATTATATGAAAAATCAAAATAATATTCAAGTGTGATAGTAATAAACCTGGAATGAAGCCAATACTTAAAGAAATAAACATTTTAGGGGAATTCTAATGGGGCCAAAAGGGTTTGATAGTCAACCCCAAAGTCATACCAAGGAGGAATTAGTTATGTAAAAAATATTTCATCTTATTAATTATGACCAAGTTTTAATGAACCAATAATTATTCGATATTGAGGATTATATATAACATCCCAAAAAATTGAACTCTCTCACATGGAAAAATCATGATTTTTATAGGAACTCAAGAGTGCCTCCTCATATGAAAGAGTCTACAGACTTGCGGTATGGGTGGAAAGAAAATAGTGGTGAGATGATATCCCCTAGTATTGAGTAAAAATACAAAAAAAATTAACAATATAAATAAATATCAAAGTAATAAACGTTGTGGAATAACGAAACATATGACTAGGAAGTAAAATGAGGAATCGATAAACATAATAAAAATTAATTATGTAGAAACATTCTAAAATGTATCTATATGTGAATCTAGTGAAATAAAAATAAAATAATTATATGAAACAAAATAAACTCAAAGGACCCCTATCCTGAACCCCATTTCAGTTTAATCACCAAACCCCCACCCATCCAATAAGGAAAAAATTAGAAACAATTCCCATTCCCTTTTCAAAACATACATCCATGTAATATTCATGTGTACCAAATGGTGTCCCAAATAGGGGGTGAATAAAATTTGGTGGGTCAACACCTCCGTAACTAAACAAAAACAGTCCAGTAATAAGTTCATGCAATAAAATAAAAAATGATTTTATTAATGAATCAACTAATACAATATATAAATCAACTAACTTTGACACCATGAAGGAAAGTATCTGAGCATGTAGCATAACCTTGCCAACAATAACCATAAACCATGGTATAATCACATAACCAGGAATATCCATCTGTATAACCATTTCATCCTCTAGGGAAACCCTATATATAATAATTTTAGTTTCAAATAGGCCAATACCTCTATTTAATAATTTCTACATTTGTTACTAGACTAATCCTATTATATAATAATTTCATCATATATCACTGAACAACGTGTGCTACATAATTATTTCAAACTCAGTGAAAATCCATATATATAAGGATTTTTGCATCGAGGTGGGATAATCCCACAATATAAGCATTAAAAAATAATTTAGAATATCCCTCTATATAATAGTATTAGTATCAAACTCAACAAGTCAAAATAGAAATTTTATCACAATATCATATCATAAATATCAATGGTTAATATTGAAAATTCCTATTTTTATTTCAATAAAATATTTATTTATTTATCAAATAATCAAAAATCACATCAATATCCAATGAGCTATTACAAAACAAATACAGTATTAAGAAACCACATGGAATATCATTTAATTATAAACACACTTTAATCCATTTACCAATTTATTATTTATCGAGGGTCTTCTCACCCAATGGGTCGCCACAAACCAGCTCATATGATCAATTCAAACCAAATATTTCTAATGAATAACCCAACCCATTATATTTCATCTTATATCATTAAATTAATTAACATGAATGTTGTGCTGGAAAGATGACTATATTTCACATACTTAACAATTAAATAGATCGTAGGGATAGGTTCTTTAAGCCCTACCTTTAACCGGGGATCAAAAAAATGCTTCTAAAAAGAGTTTAAAATAGGGATGTAGGTGAGCAATGTAACAAGAAGAACCCTAGAATCTGAAAAAATGAGATGATAATATATAATAACTAAATTCAAGAGATTTACACCATAATGTTGGATAACAAAGGATGAAGGGGAAACCCTAAGAGAAATAAATTACTAGGAATCAGATGAATAAATGGGATGTCTGCAATTGGAGGAAAGGGGCCCAAGCTATCCTAGAGTGACATAGGATTCTTGGGTGTTGATTCTATATTTGATATGAATAAAAATTATATGCATTTCATTCCCTTAAAATTGTACATCCCACAAGATACATGGCATGTAATCCCCTTCTATGTTGTGTATTTTTAATTTATGAGTTATGATGAAAAATGCATCACTTATGGTTAATTAACCCATGATCAATAATTACATATCATACAAAGTGTTTTCATGGAGTGTAACGAGTTCATGCCCTGATCCAATTCATGACATTCACTCATTCTTGGGAATAATCCAAACCATAACTTCTTACAAAACACCAGAACCACCTTTAAAGAATCATAAACTTGTGGAACCCTTATAATTCCATTTTACACATTTATACATAGACTCCATTAATTTAAAGAAACAGGTATCCCTAAAATTTTCGGTTATTTTCCCCAATACATGCTCTTTTTCTCTAGACAAGACTCAACCAACATGGGTTAAAGACATGGTAACCAAAAATAATTAATTTAAAACTCAGAGAAGAAAATACCTAGACTAATGTGGGGTCTTACACCCTCCCCACTATATATCTTCTTATCTATAAGATTTTATAAGCATCATTATGAGGTATTAGTGACTTATTCTAGCCAGTGTGCTTGATTATTAGACTCCATATCCCATGTATCCTCCTGATACACCCATGATGCCACTATACTCAAACCAAAGTTATTATCATTACACAGATATAATTCTTAGTACATTCTATATTCCATAACAGATGCTCCTCAAAGGAAACATCAACACAATTCTTGATATCCTCAACATCAAAAACATGAGAATGATCATGATGATATATCCAAATATACAACACATGAAACATGTTGTTCATGGGAATATTGTTCTATGGATGGTATAATCGATATGACACTAGAACAACTCTTTCCACTATCTCAAATGGACAGAAAAAACCCTAATGTTATATTTACCTATTTTCTTGATATAGAATTGCCCAAACCTAGGTGAAAATGAAGTGATACATGATGACAAACCAAGAACTCCTTAGGTCATCCATGCTGGTCAGTGTATGATTTTTCTCTACTGTATGTGGTTACCAACCACCTCCTGATCAATTAAACTGAATCAAACATCTACTTTATGAGAATAAGTACAACAAGTGTTAACTCACCTACCTTCAACCAAGACAGAGGAGAACGACACTAAATTTCATACAAAGTCTCAAAATGTGGCATTTAGAACAATTACTATATTTTATTATTATACATAAACTCCAAGAGTTTCATATGATACTCCTATTAACCACCAAAGTCCAAAATATAGTCTCATAACATATCTACCTGAATCACAATGGTCCACTAAGATAGACCACCAGTCTAAGGGTAACAAGTTGTTTTCAAAAGAACCTAGAATCCTAGAGCCTTCTAAAGACCCTACCAAAACTGCATCATGGGATTCAATTCTATATCAGAAATTATACTCCATGAAATAAAATTAAACAAAAATATCCTATTCTTGTAGAGGCTACCGAGATCAATAATAATGAATTTCTCCTAGATGAGTAAGAAGTGGGAAACCATCATTGGTCAATCCATGATTGCACAAACTACATCATTCTTACAGGGTATCCTAGGTAATCCTATCAAAAAATCCATAGTGATATCATCCCATTTCCCCATAGGAATGGGCATAGGCTGTAACTTCCCACTAGACCTCTAGTTCATGGATTTAACCTAATGGTAGGTGAAACACCTTACCCCAAATCCTGCTACATACTTCTTAATTCCTGATCAATAATACTATCTACAGATATCACAATACATATTTTCTAATATTTGATATTCTACCCATCTAGAAGCATGAAACTCTCTCATCATCTCCTTGCACTAGCCATTAGGAAACCATACTCATCCATGGAATATAAGATAATTGCTCCTACAAAGTGACCATACTAAGGGTGGATCCCCAACATATAAAATTTCTCCCAAAACTACGCCCAACGGATCAGAAAATTAATTTGTCCTGATCATGTAATGAAGAGTGCTTATAACATATTTTAATGTCAAAGACACTTTTCTTTTGTACTTATGAACATCTAAATGTATGTCTCCAAAGAGCTCTGTCATCTGCCACTTATCTAAGTAATCCTACACTACCTCTATCTATTTCTTCCAAATCAAGGCATTGACAATGTCATTTCCCTTTACTAGTGTATAAACAATTTCAATGTCTATTGATTATAGATACTTGTCCCACCTCTTTTGCGAAGATTGGGCCCTATTAGAAAAATATATACATGAGGATCATGTGGTCTCTTTACACCACAAACTTCTCGACTGAAGTACACTTTCTCCAACATACCAGAGCTTTTTATCCATATCTAATTCTAGATCATGAGTATGATAATTCCTCTTATGTGATCGATGTTTTCTATAGCCATAATAAATAAATTTATCATCATGCATCAAAAATACATTGAGTCCAACTCCAAATGATTCACAGTACATAGTATATGACTTACCCGAAATAGGTATTGTGATGATAGGTGATGAGGAAAGCCTACCTTTCAACTCCTAAAAATACCTCATGCAAGAATCAAACAAACAACCATCACTCCATTATTTTTCATCCTATACATTATTTATGTCAGATGGGTGAATTCCTAGATGATATTTTAGTAATACCCTTCCAATCTTAGAAAATTCTAAATCTCAAAACCATTATTGGTTTTCCCTTAAAATTACATGACTACATCAATTTCTGGGTCCAATGATACTCGTTCCTCTAAGATGACTTGGACCAAGATGTGCACAATATCAAATAATAAATTTAATTTTTCAAGATTGGAATTAATATGATTCTCTCTTAATATAATAAAGATGATGTCAAGATGTTAGGGAATAATTCTCTTATAACTGGGAGTACACTAAGTTGTCATTTAAAAAAACCACCACATAGTAAACTAGAAAATGATGGAAGATATGATTCTTTAAGGTGGTGAATATTATCATTGTGTTTATCAAACCAAACTGCTTCAATACAAACTCAATAAATCCATACCTACCCGTAAATAAATTTCATGGTATATATGATGTTATCACCCTCATATAGTTGTATCCTAATATCAAATAGATCTTCAATAATATTTTATCACCTCTAAAATAATTTTAGAGATCATCGATACATGGTAGGGGATGCTAGTTCTTGACTGCTATCTAGTTCAATATCCTATAATCCACACATAAGAGTAAAGTACCACTATCCATCTTGGTGAAATGAACTAGACAACCACATGGAGATGTAATAAGCTATATGAAACCTTTATCAAACACTTCCTTTAACTAGACATTCAAATCATGAATCTGTGTTAGAGATATTCTATAAGGTTGAATAGAAACTAGCTCTTAGCCCATCTCCAAATCGATCTTGAACTTGATCTCCCACTCAGGTGGTAAGCCATAGGAATTGTCAGGAAAATATATATTGAAAATGGTCTACCACTAGATAAAAAGAATCCTTTTCCATTCCAACATTATCTATAGACACAACTATTATCTCAACCTTAATACAATTCAATCTAACCTAATTTTTTCCTGCATGAACCTCTTGAATATTTCACTATCCCTAGTGAAAATATTTTATTCATGTTGGAGATAGAACATTATCTTTCCTCCTGTAATATTCCATATGAGCCTCTTATAGAACTACCTAGTCCATGACAAGGGTCAAATTGAATCCTTTATTTTCAAAAAAATAATTCCCAAAACAAACAGTAATATCCATTATATATAGAAAACGCCTTGAAACAGTTGATAAACTTTGACCGCACTCCCAGTGGTGTGTTAATGGTCAAAAACCCATCCATGATTTACACAACCAATCTCAAACCATTTAAAAATATTAGATAAAATGGAATGTGATGATCCTATATCAGAAAAATGAAATAATGGATAAGTGATACAATAATCATACCTTAGATGGTAGAATGTCTTCCTTCCACAATAGAGAAAGTAGTCTACATCGCATGTAGCTGGCTATCCCTTATATCTTGGGATACTGTATGACTCCCATGAGATATACCATGTGCATGGTATTTATATTCCTATATTGGGATACCCAATCCCCTTCTTCGACCTAAAAAACCTTTGAAACTCCATATACCTTTCTAATGAGTGGTAGTTGAGTCTTTTCCAAACTCTGGTATCTTCCTTGATCCCCTTCAACTACAATTCTGTGAGATGTTCCAAAAAATATAAATATAACCCCCAAACACAAACCTGGAACTCCATTGTGGGGTAAATACAATGTGGCCTCTTGTGAACAAAATAACCATACTAATATCATTGAAATATAACATTGTATTTAGATGGATTATCACTTCCCTAACCACTCTTCCTAGTATTTCTTTGGAGATAACTATCATGGAGATGATTATTTCAACCATAAGAAGAGCTCCCAGTTCACCCTGCTGAGATGGATTGGCCATTACTCTGGGCTTCTCATATATTCCCTTCTTGGATGAGTACCTGGTTCATCACAACTAAAAATATATAAAAGAGAAAAATTCTCAAAAGTAACCTAATCTGATAATGAACCCCATATTAAAAAAAATTCACCCTAGATATCTCATCAATATATAAAGATTGATTAAGAAATAATAGGTCGGTGAAACATTTAAGTTAGTATATCATTATTATGCCCTCCAGGGTAGAATGCATGAACTCGTGAATCTTCTCATACCTCAACATCTTTGGATTGAAGTATCTGAGGAAGATTACCTTTATTTCTTTCCAATATATATCTTATTACATCCAATATTCTTCAAAACTATTACACCAATGCTTGGTAGGCCCACAATACAAATATACATCAAAATTCACCCACTTATTTGTGGGTGTATCAAGGTGTTGGTAGATTTTCTATATTAAATCTATCCAAAAAATGACTATCTAAGACCGTCCCAACCCATTGAACAAGGGAATATGAGGTTGGTAAAACTCTCTTGTATTCTCAGATATTTAATTCACTATGAAGACAATCTCCCTTTTCATGGATTGCATGACTTTTAAAAAGCTTTTGACGAGATAAACAACTATCTAATTTCTATGAGTTATAGGAATATCCAATTTAGGTATATTAGAAGAATTTTAATTGACACTCTCCTGTCACTCAAATCAATTATAAAGAGGAGTCATTTTATCTACAAGAAAAACACATTCATTAAAATGGAATAAAAATATGGTCAACCTCAATAGATGAACATAATATAGAACCACTAGCTCATGGTCTCTCAAAACATGGATTAAAACTGTTTTTTCATGATATACCAGTTCATTCATTTCATTTATTGCACATAATAGGTATATCATATCATAGTTCATCAAATAATATATATTACATGCAATAAATATGTCCCTATCATGAACATTTTATGTGATGAAACATTCCAATGTTCCTAACATGATGCATTCATACTCATCTCACACCATACTAGGCCATGAGTATAAATATAAAGAAACAATAAAATCACGAAACGTTTTAATAACCCTATGTGGAATATCATCAAGCATAACAACCGAACATCATGAACAATAATACCAATCCTATGCACCTTGATTATACCACATAGATGGGTTAGCTACTCCCATGTACAAGCTCATTACCAAGTCCCAACTCATCCCAGTCTCCAATCTACATTTAAAAAATAAAAAAACAATTGAAAAACCAAATTTATCCTCTGATACCACTTTGTAACATTCTCGATCTGGAACTTCCTCACGTTTCTAAAACGGGTTGGATGTGAGACCTGAAAGGAACATCCTTGTATGCTATAGGACTTAAACTAGTAGTGGGGTCTGATATATATCATTTGGAGACTATAACCCCCCAGTATAGAGTTACAAAAAAGTAGAACAAATAGGAATAAACAAATATCATATTAACAGAAACACATAAATAATGAAACATACATCAGTTATGTAAATGGAGGAATCAATAAACAAGATAATAATTAATCAAATTTTGATAGGATGACATGTATCTAAATGGTAAACTAAATCAATAAAAATAAAATAATAAGATGTAACAAAATAAACTCAAAAGAACCCAGTCCCAAACCCAATGCAGATTCTATCTCCAAACTCTACATCATCTAGCAGGTAACGAATTAGAAAGAAGGTACCTTTCCCTCTTCCCAACCTACATCCATTTTATTTACTTAGGTAACAAATGGTGCCCTAAATTGGGTTTGAGTAAAACTCAGTAGGTTGACAACACCATGTTGAATCAAATATAGTCTGAAAATAAGTTCATGCAATAAATAGATAAACAAATGTATTCATTTATCAATTAATATAATAATAAAACTACTTCGACACCATGTCAGAATGTCTCTGGGCATGTAGCATAACTATTTCAACCAAAACCATAAACCATGTAATAATCACATAACTGGGAAGATCCCTTAGTATAATCATTTCAACATCTGGGAAAATCCCTATATGTAATAATTTCAACATAATATATGCTAAGGCTATTATATAAGAATTTTATCATTTTTCAATTGGCCAAGACTCCTATTAGAGAATTTCTTCATGTTTCACTATGCCAATCTAGATATAGAATCATTTCAGCCTCTGAGAAATTCCCTTTATATAAGAATTTCATTATCAAACTGTGCCAATCCAACTATATAAGAATTATAAAATTACTAGAAATTGGCCTTGTATTTAACAATTTTAGCAATAAACACAATAAGAAATAATAATAAGGATATCACAAAATCAAAATATAATCCACAATAGTTAATTATGAAAATTAACATTTATATTTCTATTACACTTTTACTTATAAATCAAATTTTCAATAGCCATATCAATATCCCATAATCATTTACCAAAGTGATCCAATATTTTACAGACACATGTAATATCATGTTATGATAAACACACCTTAATCCATTTACCAAATAATTATTTATCCAGGGTATTATCACCTAATGGGTAGCCATAATCTGGTTCATAATGTAAATTAAACGCAAAGGGGTCTAATAAATAATCCAGAACGTGATTTACCATCATCAATCATTAAATTAATTAATGTAAAGAACAATTCAATATTCCATAGGGTTAGGTTTTAAACGCCTAACTTTAACCTAAGATCAATGGAATGCTTCTAATAGGAGTCATTAATAAGAACAAAGGGGAGGAATATCACAAGAAGAAACCTATATAACACAAAATAAGATCAAAAACCAAAACACACCTGCTCAAGATATTTACACTACAATGATGGAGAACAAAGGAAGATGGGGAAACCCCTATGAAAAACAAATCACTGGGAATTAGATGCGTAAAAGGGATGTTTGGGATTGAAGAATGTGGTCTAATGTCACATAGAGAACCTTATTCTTCTAGGTATGTGGGGTTGTATGTGAGATGAATGAAAATTATAAGTATTTGGTTACCATAAAACATCCCATCCATTTAACTAAATATTTTTTAATCCCCTTTGACATCATATATTTTTTAAGGGTTCTGACCTAAAATTCATCACCTCGGGTGAATTAACCACTACCCAAAAATTAAAATTCTTGTAATGTGGTTCCATGAAATGTAACTAGTTCATTCTATGAGATATCTCCTAGCTTTCACTCATGTCATGGAATTGGTATAGAGGTAGTTACACATCGTGTAAAAAATTTACATAGTGTGTAAATTATTTACAGACATACTTAATCCCAGTTTCTGAAAAAACATATAATCCACCTATAAAGCCTCATAAACTCATAGAAAACTTTTATAATCCAATTTATCAAACTCATACAAATACTCCATTATTTAAAATAGAAATACATCCCAAAACATTATGTCATTTTCCCAAAAAAGGCTCTTCGTCTCTGAATGAGACTCAACCTGTAAGGTTTAATGAAAATGTTACTCTAAAAATATGGTTGAACATAAAACCAAAAGAGGGTTGTACCTATAAAAATATGGTATATTAAATTAAATGTATTAATTTTTGGGATAATTATGCAATAAAATTTCATATAACTAGGTAATATATTTGTTGATGAAAATATACTTTAATTGAATCGTTCTAAGTTTCCAATTTAAAATCCGATTGAAACTGTAAAAAATAAACACAACACTTGATATAACACAATTTTATTTATATAAGTATGTTTCAAAAGAAAAATGGTGTATTACAAGGAAAATATTTTTTAGATCATTTAACAGAATTATGAATAATATTAGAGAGGAATCTCAATTTTGAATAAATTTACCAAAAGAAGTAATATCCAAGTTCTATATTTTCCTTATATGAAACTTTTTTAAGGCCTTTAAAACCCAAAAATGTAATCAATTGTCTATATTATATATTTACAAAAAAATATATTTATTTCCAAGTTAAATCACTTCATACCACCTAAAAAACTCAACCACCACCTCACCATAGAATAAATCACTTATCCAAAGGCTAGGTGTTGTTATTTTTCTTATTAATAATTCAGTTTTATGTGAAAATAAGTGATTCCAATAATATAATATTGATGTGACACAAGTATGTAAACATAATTTATGTATATGTAAAACCAAGGAAGTTTATACCTAGATAAATCTTCTCATGTTAATGTTTTTCCTCTAAAGAATTTGTGACTAACCACACTCCAAGGTTTCTATTTAACCTGAAGAGAAATTTCCCAAAAATATACAATCATATTTCAAAAAATCATTTTAGAAATATAAGCTTGGTATTGGTTACCAACACACTTAAAAAGAGAAACACATAGACATGGTTAAATATTTTACAGCATTTCCTAATTTAAAATTTATTTATTAATGTTCATAAGAGAGTCAAATTAAAAGGTTATATTTCACATTTCTATTCAAATCCCAACAAAAAATGTTTAATTCATTATTTTAAAATATCATTGGAAAAAAATACATTTATATATTGAATATATGATATGGAATATATTAATGATGTAGTAAAAAATAAAAGCATGTATCTTGCAACCATAGATTCAGATTCACTCAGTGATTCGAGACCAAAAACTATAAATTTAATAAAGATTGAAGATTACAAATGATTTCCAAGAGAACCTAAAAAACCTTTAAAACACAATTACATAACCAAAGGATCAAAATCATTAAATCCCCATTATACAAATCTGATAAATTGCCAATGAAAACTAGACATGTCAATATCGAAATTTCTATCAAAAATATATTTTCCTAAATACGTTAATAATAAATATGGAACAATATTAGATTCCACTATAGAAATTAATGATCTTTAGATCAATCCATACATTAATAAATTTCTATCAAAATTTAGATGAATATAAGGAATAAAACCTATAGAATATTCCTTGAAAAAAGAGAGAAGAAATCCACATTTTTAGGGTGATTTCAACTATACTCTAGTAGAATTCACTTTATAATCACTATCCATCACAAAGGAAATTTGAAAAGGAGGGAGAATATATAAGAGAAGCAGAGAGTGATGACATTACATTGTTTTTAGATTGAATGAGGCTCATGAATCTTCCGATAACCATGAAGTTATAGAGGATGTAATAGGAGATCAAGTCCAAAGAGACAACCCATTGGCTAAATGAGAATTAAAATATTGTGGGAGAAGAGAAAGGGATAAAATTATTTAATGAGATAGGGAAAATATTCCATTCCTAAAGAAAAAACTTCTAGATTTTAATGGGTACATGGTCTAGGGATGCTAGTTTTGAGTATCTCTTTTCCACATTGATTTGTTTTTTTGGATAATTACATAATTATTTTTTCTATATTGTATTTTTTTATTTCTACTTCCCTCACATAGTTTATTAATTTACAATTATTTATTATTTTTTATTGTTGTTATATTTTAAAATTCCGTGAAAAGTAAACTTACTAGGTAAATAACACAGACATATGATGTTTCTTCTTTTACATGCTGATTTTTTGTAATTTTTACCCATTAAATTACCTTTAAATATTGGTATATTGAACTTATATAATGAATTTTTCTGTTTTATAAAAGGGAAGTTCATAAATTTTTCCAATTACCTGAAAATTTTGTATGAATAATTAACCTTTACTTATCAAATGCTTATTTTTAAGTATCGATATTTTACTCGTACATACTATTTTTGGAAAAGTTTTTTACTTTTAAATTTATTGGTATATGTTCATATTTTAATTTTATGCCTAATTTTTGGGAAAAATATATACACATAAATATCAGGAAAATACTCTTATGTATGATAACCAGTTTATAATTTTTTCTATTTTTTAAAGGATATTACATTGAAACATTTCATTTTATATAGTTTAGAATTTAATTTTTTGGAATTTAAATATTCATAAGATAATTTTACCATTGACAGTTTCATTATCAATTAACTTTTATGATTGATAATATATTGTTTTCTATGATTGATAATTATTTCATTTATATTAAATTATGGAAATATTATTCTTGTTGTGATTATATTTATATATTCAAATTATTATTGGGAGTTCTTTTATAGTATATTTGGAGAAATTTATTATAAAATTTTATTAATGAATGAAACAAGTTTAAATTATGGAGATTTTTATGGAGATTTTTTCAAAGACATATTTATAGGGAATAAAAATACTTCAAAGTATATTATTTTCAAAACTACAAACTTTATTATTTTGTTTTTGGATTAATGATTATATTTTCACCAAATTATTTCCCTAAAACCCTGAATATTTAAAGAAGGAATATTTTTCAACTCAAAAGTAGTTATTTATTAAAAATAAAATATTTCTATAAGTAGAGATTGGATAAAATTGGTACAATAATATATGTATGAGATATTAATGTGAATAGATCAAAAATAAATATAAAAACCCATACTAAACTTCATATCAAAAATTGATCAAGCTAGTGCAACCACTCATACATCATCTATCAGTTTTGTTTTTTTG
The DNA here is from genome assembly GCA_963277665.1 of Viscum album. Lineage (NCBI taxonomy): Eukaryota > Viridiplantae > Streptophyta > Magnoliopsida > Santalales > Viscaceae > Viscum > Viscum album. Next base: position 923,683,017 of record OY728159.1, read on the forward strand.
GTTTTTTATTTATTTTTCCTTCTACCATGTATTTATTTTAATAGGATTATTATTTTCCATAAAAACGTGTTTGGTTTAGTTATATCTTCATAATAGGTATTTTTTTATAACTGGGCTGTGAATCTCCATTAAATTCATGGTAGTGTACTTAGTCATTAAACTATAAGACAAGGCATGTTTTAACTAGGTTGTGACACCCTTAGAAAAGTTAGGATCTTAATGGGTGTGTAACCTCTAAAGGAGTGGAGGGTTATTAAGATTATAAGAAATATATTTTTTATCGCATATACTATAAAAATATCTTATATTCATATTTACATTTTAGTACATTTTTTTAAATATAGTATATCCCCCCATTACATTCAGCTATATAACATTTTGGAAAACAACTGGGTACCCATTTGGCACCCCAAGGATAACTAGTCTTATACATGGTCTATTACGTACCTAGTGTCACTTGAAGTCGTAACTAAAATTTTAACCCTTTATAGTAACCTCAAACCACCAAAACACCTCTCGATCCTTGAACATTGTCCTAAAATACCTTATAAATCTTCTTAAAACCCTCAAAACTAGATCAGACCCCTCAAGTAAAAATTGATCCCAGGACCATAACTGAAATTTTAAACAAACATTGATATTATAAATTCAAATATACCACTTAACCACTTAGTGAAACCATAATTAGGGTAAATGGGATAATTTACATTAAAAATTTACCACCATACAAATTATCATCCCTAAGAATTCCTATGAGACATTTACCACAAATCCTACTTCCCTTAAGTCCCCAATTCACATGTTAAGAAACCCATGGAATACATGATACTCAAATTCTAAATATATAAAATTTCCCCAAAAAACCTATTTATGAGTCCTAAATAACAATACCATGATCATATATCCAATGCACAACCAAAAACATGCCATACACTATACTATAAACATCAATTCAATTTCTAATTTATAACTCCCAATCCATATCTGAATCATAAAAAATAGCTATATCCAATATTTATAACGACTATAATAATTAAATATAAATAACCAAAATACACCTACATCAAATACTCTAACACATCCTAAAATACCCAATCATGTTACTGAATTATGACCCCTAATACTGACGCAACACTAAACCACCAATGGGACATCACTGCTAAGGGGTGTATCATCATCCTTATAACTCTTAAAATGCACCCACAAAGAAAGAAAAAAAAATATGGAAATACCACAATTGTATTTATCTATGTCTATATATACTTGAATTTCCATGAATTTTTGTCAAAAATAAATTTATCCAATGGTTTATGGAGAATCATTCTTTATTTATAAATATGGATAATGAATTTTTTATATAAATATCACATTTTAAATAACACAATTCATATTATAATTTCAATTTAAGTATAAAAATATCTCATATTTTGTTATATAATAATTTTTCTTGACATTTATAACGGGTATTTTACAATTTAGATGTTTTTATTTTTAATTTAATTTATATATTGTATTAAAATTAAAAAACATCTTTCATATTTCCCTATTATAATAAAAATTTACCCATTTAAGAATAGATATAGGGATATATATTTTATTAAACCAGTTTCATTTTAAAAAACAAAAATTAGTGTCCCAATTTTGAAACAGAAAGTTGTTCCCAATACTAAAAAAATAAAGAATTGATTTTTAAAAGAACCAAACTCATATTTTTATGATAAATCACTATTTAAAACATTCTTAGAAAAAATATATTATGTTATTTTCAAAAAAAATATATAACATAATAAATAAATTACCTAACGTGAAGACACAAAAACCCCTTTGAGTTACTCATACCATGTGACTAAATTTCCAGTTGTACATGAACAAAATGTAGTTATTAAGATGTTTAAGAACTTAATTTGTAAAAGAATTTGTATAAGTATATCAATTACTAGTAAATAAAAAAAATACTAAATAAAATGATAACACATTAATATAAATATAAGGAAATATAAATAAAAATTTCATTCTATGTCACTAAACTCTTTAAAGAAATATAAACAGTTATACACTTTACAATAGAATATAAATAGTATAACAGTGTTTTAATAAAGATGAACTAATCAAAAAAATTAATAATTATCAGTGAAAAAATATAAATAGAACACATTAATCACTATTAGTAGAAAAAAATTAGATATAAGTCATGGTACATTCTTAGTAGATATCATTAATCATGTTTTAAGTATCCCGCAAAAAAAATGTGTAGGAAAGAAAAGAATGATTTATTATATAAAACATTAAATAGGGGTGAAAAACTATCAAATAAGGAATTATATTAAAATCAATAATTGAACCAATGGTTGGTTAATTATTCACAAATACATATATATATATAGGAAAACATTTCATATATATATATAAATATATATGTCACCAATTTTCTAGTTAATTATATCCATAATAGATTCCAACCATAGTTTAACAATCATAGGCAAGCAAAAAGCATGTAATGACTAACCATGTGTTGTTTTCCAGTGATTATAAGTATGATACATGAACCAAACAGAAATTGGAAAACCATCATGTCCAAGAGTCATGTATCTTAATATGTTTCACTATATATAGGTTGACCAAATGAAATCCTCACTCAAGAATACTATGCTTATTAATGACTAATAATCCATTGAAACTTGATATTCCTCAATATAGTGACTCATAAATCCATTTTTTGGTGACTTTTTAAGTTCTTAAAATCATAAATTTTATCTAAACCTCAATATAAAAGATCATAGATATCCTCCTAATACAATTCTAAAACAAAATTTTAACATCCATAAATTGAACCACAAAACAACTAGATCATATGTGCCACAACCCCAAGAATTATCCTTAATACAAAAGAGCTTGGGAATAGTTTCATGGGTATTGGTAAAGTATATTGGGGAGGATATAACATCTTAATTATAAATATAAGTGATAATAAATATCTTCAAAAAAACAATCATGCCCAATCCATAAGTTGGGCTTCCTAAAATAGACACCAAAATTATAATAAACCAAATAGGTCTTAAGAACCATAAACCTAAAATCATATAGTCCAAAACCCTTTAAAAATGGAATGCAAGACCTTTATCAAGTTAATCATCTCAATTATACAAGTATATGGTAAATATGTAATTAAAATGTGGAAGAATTCAAATACCACTAAAAGAGAGAAGATAATGAGCCCAAATAGACAACTAGTGACCTATTATTGCCCAAACAACAAAGTTGGAATTAATTCCATTTCCATAAACAACATGAATTTTATAATAAGGTTATTTAATTGATACATGTACCTAAAAGTACATAAAAATAAGTAAAATAGAGGAATCATGTCTTATGAGGTGTCTTTGTAAGGTGAGAGCATGTGATACTCAGTAGTGCACAACCAATGGAGTCTCAATATAGAAATGGTATAAATTGTGTATGGTTAAACATTTCCTTTCATTTATATAAATATAATGAAATAATTTTGTAAAAAATTAATAATAAAATTTTTCAATAACAAATTGGAAAGCACTTTTATAATCTATGTCATCTATAAATGATAACTCAATATACCAGGAGAATAAATACCTATTATACATGATTATAGCCTCATTTTTGGATATCAGATGAATAATAATTGTAAATATTATTGTTTTTTATACTAAATAAGAATTAATATTTCAAAGTGAAATAATTATCCCATGAGGGACATGAGGCCATTTGTACTTGATTTAAGGTTTTCTTGAGGCCCTCACATTCAGATATAGGGTTACCGGTATAATATAGTTACTGAAAACAACCATCCTATAAAATCCAATATATCAACAATTAGTGTAACTACTTAAATAATTCAACAAAATTGAGATAATCCCCCATTATCTTAAAAATCAATAATTAAATTAATGTCCATGTTCATGATATCAATAATTTTAACATCAAAAAATATACTCGTGATAGGAAAAATGGAGGCATTCTCATTAAAACCAATCAAAAAAGTCACTCATCATGAATTTTATAAAAACAATTATGACATAATTATCATAACATAGGATATATATCCTTTCTTGATACAACATAAAAATGACATCGTTTAACATAATTGATGCAACATGGTAATATCATATTTTTGAGAACATAAGATTGTATCCATGCTAAGAATATAAATAATTTTAATAGCACTTATGCATGATATAAATCAAAATATAATAAATGAAAGGATTTAATCCATAAACATTATAAAATCATTCGAATAATACTAAAAGACTTTGGTATAGTTAACCTTAATTTATACCGAGGAGGAACTGGTTAAGAAGGAAGATATTTCAACATAATAATTTTAACTAGTTTTACATGAACCAAATTTGACTCTAGAGTAAGCCTTATATGTGGTTTGGATTAGGATTGAAGGACAAAGAAATTTCCTTCAACTAGAGATTATGTTAATTTATAAATACCTACAAATGTTTAATAGATTTAATTTTCCAATTTAAAATCCCATCCCATCCATTTAAACATAAACTCATCATTTAAAAAAAAATAGGTTTTATTTAAATAAAAAATGGTAAATGTCATGAGAAATATGTTTTTTCATAATATTTAAAAGATAGAGGAAGAATTTAGGATTGTAAACCTAATTTAGAAAAAAATTATAAAAAAATCATTTCTATGTTGGGTAATTTATTCATATTAAACTTCTCTAAATCCATTGAAAAACTATTGTAGTAGTCAAGTGTTGGGGTTAGGTATTTACTAAAATCATTAGGATTTCCATGTTGAATCACTTTTTCACACCTAAAACCCATTTCATCCACCTCACCACTTATTAATTCTCTTATCCAAAGGATGACTATGGTTTTTTAGATCAATTGGGTTTTGGTGAAAATTAGTTATTCTCATAATAGACTATATGTTGGACATATGGACGTACACTTGAGTTAATTATTTATCAATACATAGAGACTTAATATATAATAAATCTTTTAACTTTCGATTTACCCTCAAAATAATTAGATATTATCTACACTCTAAGGATTCTATTTTATTATGAGATTAATTTCAAAGAAAGTGTTGAAAAAAATTAGTTTTTTTGGTTTTTTAATATAATATTGGCTTTGGATACCAAATAACATATCATGGAAAACCCAATGTCATTGTTCAAGAATCAATGAGATTCTTTAAAGTATATATGGTTTAAAAAATTTCACACCACAATAAAGGGAAATTGTTTTTTTAATTAGTCCTAATTGAATTATTTAGTAAAATTTTAGTTCTTTATACAAAAAATATCATTGGTAAAATAACCAATTATATTTTAAATATATTGAATGATATTTATGAAAAAATTATTAAAATAAAAATTAGTTATGTTGTAGACATAGACTTGGAATAACTTGATGAGTCGAGATCACATAAAATAATTGAGGGTAGCTTTATGATTCCAAATGATTACCGATAAACAATAAAAATAATTATATCAACATTTTATAACCAAAGGAACCAAATCATAGAATCACTATAATGGAAAACTAATAAAATAAAAAAGAAAACTAGATCCATAAAAATTATAAATACTCTGAAAATATATTATCATAAATACCTAAATAATCTCCAATGAACATCCTTCTATTCCATTATATAATTAAAATAACTCCAGTTTATGCCATACATTAGTATATTTTCATCAAAATTGAAATAAATAAAATATGAAAATCTATATAAGATCCCTTAATATTGGAGGGAGGAAATCTCCATGGATTAGGGTGTATTACACCATATTCAAATGAAATTTACATTTTAATACCAAGTCATGATAATAGAAATTAGAAAAAAAGGTAGGCGAGGGAAGGTAATAAGAGAGGTAATACTCCACATTTATTTCAGAATCAAATAATCTCATGAATATTTCTAGAACCAAGTAGTAAGGGAGGGTGGAAGAGGAGACTCGAGAATGGTGATAAAAAAGTAATTATTGTTTGGAAAATAATTATAATTCAGTGGGATAATAGAAAACATCTATTTTAAAAAAACCATGAGAGACTACCATGTTCATGGATTAGGGCCATTAGATGCTTGGTGGAACCCCTATTCCATTTGGGGTTCTTTTTAGGCTTGATGGTAACTAGGGGCCTCCCACCAAGAACAAAATATTACTTGTTTGGGTAAATAATAGTTGAAACCTTTCATTGGTACCCTAATACACTAAAAACGCCTCTCAAGCCTTCAACCTCATCTAAAAACCATATAATTCAACCATGAATCCCCATAACTAAATCCAAACATAGAAAAAGAATTATCCCACAACATGGGACAAAAGGTCAAAGGATCCCATGATTTAGCCATTAAAATATCCCATATAAGGTCTTAGTGACACCTTATGTATGGTTATTTGTAAACTGACTATTATATACTAAAATATTTTATAACTATCCCTCTTTATATTTTTATTCTGTCTAAATATCAAATATATTGATCCACCTCCCCTATATATCATTTTCACTGCTAACGTATAACTTTAAATTTATTATTTTTCTATAGCATATTATTTTATTGGTATGGTTTTTTTAACACTAAAACAATTTTTATTAGTTTATTTATTATTTCTTCTTATATAGATTATAATATTTATGGATGATGGAATCAAGGGAATATTCTCCCCATGGTATATAATAATCTATATTTACTATTCAAGAGAATATTTAAGGGAAATTGGACTTCAATGTGAAGCATAACCTTTGTTCCAAAAGCAAATGAATATGGGGATGCTTGTGTGGGAGTGCGGGTTGCTGTGTGATAAACCCACAATCCATGAAAGATATTTTTTGGCTAAGACTTCTTATCTTTATCGACCATATTTTAAATTATTTTAAATAATGTCATATTGAAATCCCCTATTTTCCCAGTCCCCACATTGTTAGAGTAGGATGAATGGTTGGATTTATTGTCATACTCCATATATATCATTTTCAACTCATAATAATATAAATGGATTCCAATGTATATCAATATCAAGTGAGGTACCAAATCTATAATTATATCAGTGTTTATAAAGTTGATAATATTAATTGTTCTGAACTCACTGAGGAGTATGGTCTCATCCCATTGGTAAAAGAAGCTAGTTTTATTATGAATATAGTTAATCTTCTTGGCTACAGTTGAGGGATATGATCTATGAAGTCAATTAACCATTCATAAAATGACCGTGAGTAATGGGAATTATATAAAAACTCTATGAATAGATGTATAATGTTGGAATGTATTTGGAAGGAATGAAACATCCTAGATTAATCCATAGAGTCTTATATTATATTTATCTATAAAAAGATAATCCTTCTAATTTGGTAGGAAATCTTGGTTCCTGACTACTGAGTGTTAAAGGAGCCAACATGGACTTCCGGTATGATGGTGAGGTTGTCTCTTTCTTCAATACATATAAGGATGAAACCATTGAAACCCCATTTATAGAAGACTTTTAATTCATTCGGATCATCATAAAGGGTAAAATTTTCTACTCGACATTGGATATTATCCAACATGGATTGGTACAATATAAATATTTTTATTTGAATGGTGACTTTTGTGGGGGTTAATCTATATAATAATGAAATCCGTTTATAAGTATGTTGGCTCCCCATGCATTGGGTTAGTGCTGTCCCAGTTGATTTCTTCCAAGTCATGAACTATTCCTAGAGAGACTACCCTTCAGCGTGTTATCTCTAAGATTGTCTCATCCTAATCTGGAACATCTAAAAATCGGACAACATTGTTCAGGGCATCATCATAAGCATTCTATGAGGGTGTAACATACATACATGTTGGATAGAAGTGAAATTATTACATCAATCCTATTACATATCAAAGTGGGTGCTCTAAATATTATTTTTAATGATATTTTCACCATTAATATACATAATCACTATTTTATAAACATTGTTAACATTCCAATAGAATATCTACACCTATAAGGATAGATCTAGGTTAATAATGAGAGCATTGTAATTTTCCTCATTATTATTTTAACCTGAAGATATTAAGAAAGAATATGGTAGAACTTCCTTAGATTTGGAAATAAATACAATCCCTAGAACAACTATATTAAGCATTGGGTCCTCCATTATCTTTCTGATTGGAAACTGAGCAGAAAAATAAAAAAACATCTCCCATGTCTAGGTTGTGTCATGGGAATAAAAAATCTCTTCATATGGGATAATTCTATTCACCGGTGTGCTCTCCAAAGTAGTATGTACATTGAGGAATTTGGTTAAACCTTTCCCATTCAATTCTTTTTGTGATACAAATATATATGAAATTACTTTTGGATAACACCCAACTAAGAAACGATTCCAATCAAAATAGGGTATTTGAGGATGAAAATTTGAATTATAGTGAAAGAAACTAGGAAAACCTCATGGTGCATCATGTAATGACATAGAATTTAAACAGTGAAATGGATTAGAAGACAAATCTTCTTGATAGTAGGATATTAGGTCTCAGTATTTAACATTGTCCTGCTAAGGTAATAGAGAATGTTTTCCTTTCCAGTAAATTTTTTCTATGTATAGTGTGTCACCTTGACTTGGGATCTACTTAACTTATTCTCCGAGATGGAGGTCCATTAGGCCTTAATAACACATCCCGATATGCTAAAGGCTTCCGACTTGCATCAAGGGTCTATTAGATTATAGTGATGAGATTATAACCTAGAGTGATATTAATAATAATAATAATAATTTTCATAAAAACAGAACTATATAAGCATTTAATCAAACCCAATGTAATTCTATATAAAAAGTGGTAATAAAAACTCCAAAATAAACAGATAGTCAAAATTAAGGTTGTATATACATTTCATCATAGTAATAAAAAAATTATAAAGGGTGTCCTAGAGGCCGATCATATAAGTATATAATCAATGTCCCTAAAACTAAGTCTATATTAACAGAGATAAAATACATTGTCCATAGCAATCCATACCCTTCAATTGTGTCACATCTCTACTAACTATGGTCCTTCCTGTAAGTCTAATCCCTTACCTGATCTCAATGTCATAAATTCAGCAAGTGTTTGGAGGGGCATGTGCATGGTTTGAGTGTGAACTCAGTTTGTCACCACCAACATGTTCCTATCTTTCATCCATATTTATATGATTTTATGAAAAAATTAAATAAATATAATTAACTCACACATAAAATACATAACCCAAATTACTTATTCTCAATGGCCATAAGGGAGAATTTTACGTGCTTTGGCCAACATAGAAAATTGAATGATTTATCCACGGTCAGTCATACACAAAAAACCATTGGTCTCCAATCCATATACATACTATCTGGAACCTCATTCAAAACAATACAACATGTTTTGAAAGTTAATTATACCAACACCACCATTAACATGACCCATAAATATTTAAAAAGTCTCTTGGGATTCCATTCATTGAATCATTTTTGTCTCAAAATTCTTACATCAGAAGGCATGGTGATATCTATCCTCCCATAATCCTATCCCATGATCCTCAATATAATAGAAAACCTAATCACCCAACTTATGTTCTCACACAACCTTAACTTTGTATTTCTATAGTGACCATCTTTTCCATAACTAATGGTCATCACCATCACCTAAACCACTAATACCATAGAGCCATCCACCCACAATGAGTGGTAAACCCCACCACATTGAGTCCTTATCTTCTGTACACATGGATCCAATGAAATTATCATTCAACAATGATGAGAGGAAATCACTGACATACCTAAGGCACACCATCTGAGGAACTCCATCACAACTTGGGAAGCTCTTCGCCAACCCCAACATGGTAATTACTATCCACCTCATCCTATGGAACATCACAACCTCTTTCCCTGTTATCTACATCACCCTCAAATATTTCATTCCATTCCCAGCCCATTCCCATGGAACTAATGTAATCACATCATAATTAAATTATTCTAATCTACTGACAAAACCAGACTTGGTACCTCAGAATCCCCATTCACTCAAGACACTCCATAACTGGTTCAACATAATTAAATTAGAAAATTATTTCCGGTCTACATCACCCAATAATGATAATAAAATTAATGAATTAATTATATTGGTCATGCCCAAACCACCCTCACTCACACATATTTAAATATGAATCATATTAGATTCAAATAAATAAGAATAAATCTAGGCACAACCTACCTTATACCCATACACATTCACTCATTGTTGAAAGACTTTTTATTCGATCTGAAATGGGAGAAAGTGAGTAATATGAAAAATACCCATGAAATTGAGAAAATGATCATGGATTTAAACAAATTTACAAAATAGTTAGGGAAAATAATAATAGAAGTAAGGGTATTATATCTTTATATCTTGTTATCCAATGAAACTAAAAGAGATCATATCTTCGGTCAAATGAATAAAAACCATCAAAATATATAAAGAATAATGAATATAGGAGATCCACCTACAGTGTGTGAAAATAAGAAGGAAGATAAGGAATAAAAATAAATAATGGAGGGAATTTGGTAATTACCCACTTTTTAAAGGGGTTTATAGTTAGACTACATAGTTTGGATAAACCATTCACCAAATATGTGCACCCACTACCTATTTGTCACTAAGTGTACGGGCTGCCTGAATGGTTTGAATAACCATAAGAATCCAAAACTGGTCACCTCTGTAAATTTCTGAAGGTTCTTTATATGGGTTTTACTAAGTTTTCTTTATTTAAAATGGTATGCACAATTAGTGTTAATCATTACCCAACTACACACCCAATTTTGAGTCTCTTGAATATTGGTTTCCAAATGTAGAAGCTTTTGAAATCAAATTGAACCCTGATAAAATTACTCTAAATTGACCCTTATCAAAAAACATCACATTGACACATTATAACTCTCATTATAATATTTTTAAGATTAAGATAATGTTATACCATCCACAAAATAAAAAATTCAAATTTCTTTGGAATATCTATCCCACTAAAATATTTGGGATGTTACAACCTCCAAACATTATGAAAGCCCTTCCTCAAGCTACGATATCAAAATTGAATATTATCTTGATTATACCCATCTCATAATCATGACTCTAGACAACCTGAGAAACTTGGCCATAGTTAATTCCCCTTATGGAACTCCCCATAGTCGGAATCCACTACATGGTCATTTCTCAACCCAAACATCAAAAATTATGATGTTTAAGCTAACTATACTCTATATATTCATGTACATAAATGTAATATTATCATTAATGCATCTCATCAAATGATCATTTCATGCTTGCATGACAGTCAATACCCACACATTCCAACATCACAATAGATGCCCAAAAGATCATGTGTCACAGCTGATTCCAAAAAAATATCTAAAATTATATATATATATATATATATATATATATTTAATTTCCACAAAATGTCTCAATCTCTACACATCTTATACAAGCCATGAACCATTCTTAATTCCCACATATTAATCATCCCATGGTTACGTCAACTACCAAATGGGCACTTCATGCACCAAAATCAGTATTATTGATGTTATACACTTATTCCTATCTTTTTTATACTTCTTGTAGTAAATTTCATGTAAAAGTGCATAATTGGTGTGAGATACTCATTTTTAATACTAAATATAATTTTTGAGTATTATTTGAAGTAGTCTAAGTGATTCAGTTTACTATTTTATTTTTATCTCTCACTATGATTATCCAAATTTCAAATTTCTTATTTTTTAGTATTCCTTGTTCAATTTACAACATATCATTTTAAGGTATAATTGTCTAATTATTTCATTTTAAGGACCTTATTATCCACTTAAGAAGGCCCACATAATTTGTGAAGAAAATGGACCAGCCATGAAGATTATATTAATGGGCTCAATCTAGATTTTAAAAATATTTTATTCTCTACCAAAAGTAAGGTTAAAATACCATTCTTATTTTATGAAATTTTCAAATCCCAAATCAACTAAAAATAGGCCCAACTTATGTATTTAAATCTAGCCCACAATTCTGTCTGAGAAATGAAATTATCACACAAAACATGACTTTTCTCCTGATGTAGATATCCATTCAATATACGATTTTAAAGTATGAAAGATAAGGTATAGGAGACTGAATTTGTTGAATAAATTTATTGTCTTTGATGAAATTTTATTATTTAGAAACCCATTCATAGTTTATCCTTGAAAAAGTATGTATTGAAATGGACATAATAAAATTGTATAATAAAACTTATATAAAATTTTATACATAAGTCCAATGGCCACAAAATATTTATATTAGATAGAAGATATCAATGTCTAAAACTTTTGATAAGATCCTATCTCGAGATTCGGCTTATAATTTATAAAATTGGTGATGCAAGTGGATGGGATGATTTGGAATGAAAACAATCCACCTCATTGGGCTATAAATACAACCCCCTCTTCTCCTAGCACGGGGGTGGAATTTAAGAAGAGTTGGGATATATTGGAATGACCAAAGCTTTTCCAAAATATTGGGAGGACCTTCCATATTCATGTTTTCACTTGAAATACCCACCCCCCTTTCTTTTTTTTCATGTTCTTTTTTGTTATTATTTTTTGAAACCGTGTAGCTCTTTTTGTAATTTAAATAGAATTTAAAGCATGTTTTTTATTCTTCATCTGTTATTTACATAAACCTTCTATTTTTTAATATTAATGTTATTTCAATATTTTAAATCAAGTTGAATTTAATTATATCATTCTCTTTCTCATTCAATATAAATTCTATATTTAACATTAACTTCACTATTTTATGTGCTCTTAGTCCACTACACTTATATTGTCCTTTTATTTTTTTCACATTATAATTAATCATCATAATAATTACAACCATATTATTAAACAATACAATGGATAAGTAAATCTACCATTGGTGTGAGTTATAATTTGGTGATGTTAGGTGATTGAGATCTTTTTCTTGTTGAATATTTTTTAAATTAACATTGTGTATGTTAAACTTAGAATGTCGTGGATTAATGACATGAGTTGTTCAACATATAGGTTCCATTGATTATTGGAACCATAAATAAACTACCATAAAGAATATCTGATTAATATTAGGACCCTATGTTAATTTAAGGGATTGATTAAATCCTTGCAACTTGGGAATTCTAATCAACGTCATCTTGTAAAGTGGCTGATAATTTAATGCAATATAAAGAAAAGATCAAGGATATCAAAAGCTTAACTCTCTAATTATGAACTCACCCATATCTTTATTAAATCGTTTAATCAATAAATCATTTCAATTAATATTTCCAAAAAAACCCAATCAAAATACAATCAACTAAAAACAATTGACTATTAAAAAGTATCATCGTCGAAGATTTGACCCGAGTGCTTTTAGAAAAATTAGCAGCGCAACAAAACCATTAACGGTTGATAGGTGAAAATTGGTTGCACATCAAATGGAATTGATGCTATGGATAGTTTATTAAGAAGTCATTGATTTTTTCTTATTGTAAAAAACATGTAATTTAAAAAAAATGAAAAAAACAAGAATATAATGTCGCCTCCCTATTAAAATTACAAACAAAAAAATCACAAAGAAAAAACCATCTTCCTATTTTTCCAAAATATATATAAATGCCCCTTATCCTCCCAAACAATCCCTCAGATTGGTTCGATCCTAAAATTTAGTGAACGCTTTTCCAACTTAGGAGGAAAATTAAGGATAATCAAATCATTCAAGAATCAGTCCTCGTATAACCAACTCAATTAGATATGGCTAATACTATGAACCAAACACTTAAAGAACATGTTACTCTTATTATGAATTAAAAACCCCTTGGTATTCAATATCGAAACATAGAGTCTTAATTTGAACTCAAATCAAGTTTGATTCATATTCTTCCTCATTTTCATGGGCTAGCCAGTGAGGATCCACATATTCATCTTAAAGTGTTCTATGTGGTGTGCTCTACCATGAATCCTCAAGGAGTTTATGAGGAAACAATCAAACTCCGATCATTCCCTTTCGCCCCAACTAACTATTCTATGTCATGGATTTACTACCTCCCTCTTGGTTCAATAACCAAATGGAATGACATGAAGTGACCTTTCGTAGAAAATTTATTTCCTACTTCTCGTACAACTTTTATCTGAATGGAAATAAGTGTTATTCCTCAATTCCCAGGTGAACCACTCTATGATTATTGGGAGATGTTCAAAAATCTTGTGGCAACCTGTCCATAACCCTAAATTCCTGACCAACTCTTAATCCAATACTTTAAAAAGTGGTTGTTGGATATGGAGAGAACTCTCATTGCTACCACAAGTGGAGGTGATCTTATTGATAAGACTCTCGCGGATGCAATAGATCTCATAAGAAACATGGATGAAAACAAACAAAAATTCCATACTAGACCACATTATCAAGTCAAAAAAGTCCAAGAGAATCAATCTATAGATCCAAATAAGATGACCAAATGGATGTGCATGCTTACAAGTCTTGTAAGAGAACTAGCATTGGCTGCCGAATCCCCAACCTCATCTTCTCCACAATATTTGTTCCATGGACCTATCAAGAACTATGGAATCTATAGCTCCCAATCTTATCCAATTGACACATGACCACAACTTCAAGAGTATCTATCAGATTCATCTAAAAATGGAGATCAATGTAGCATATTCGTAGAGAAACACCAACCCTCAACAATCAGGTTAGTTCATTAGAACCATCAAACAAACCTAATATGATCCATTCTCCTCTACCTTTAACCAGGGCTTGAGGTATGGTAATCCCATTTCTCATCACCATCAATTACCTCCTAAAAACCAAAACAAATTCCAATATGGTCAAGGTGGTGGTAACTACCATCAAACTTATCCTTTTGTTTCTCAACCTCATAGGAACAATCCTCCTCATGGATTCTACTATCATAGTGAGCCTTCCCAATTTCCAAACCAACAGAATCGCTTTCTTAAGAAACAAAGTCAAGGAAATCACAATCTGGGACAAGCATCTTCTTCTGAGAAACCATGCTATAGTGTAGTGGAAGATCTTTCCTCCTTCACCCGTTCCATCCTTGAAAATATTGAAACCCAAATTGGTCAAATTGAATCCCATCTGATCTATCAATAGTAATCAAATTATTCCCAACTCCCAACTCAACCATTACCCAACCCCAAGGGTAATATAAGTATAATTTCACTTAGTCCAGGTAATCAATTTGTTATTCCTCATGATGAGTCCTCTAAATCCACTTTAAAGTTTGACCTAGAAAATTGAATGGAAAATAAATTAGAAAAGGAACCTAAATCCATCCCATCACCTCCTTCCATTCCATTTCGGAACCGAATTCCATTTCCTCAGGGCGTTTCAAATCCAAGGAAGCCCTTTGATCCCAAACTTCAAATGCTCGATATGTTTAGACGTGTTGAAGTCAACATTCCCTGCTTAGATTCCATAAAACAAATTTCTAAGTATCCCATGTCTCGTAAGGAATTTTGGACCCCTAAAAAAATTTGGACCCTTGAAAATGTTTCTACATAGTAGTCTATTCCCATAAAGTGGAAAGACCCGGGGACCTTTACAGTTCCATTCCAAATTGGAAGTTTCAACTTCAATGATGAACTCATAGACCTAGGAGACTCAATTAATGTCATGCCCAAATCCTTCTTCTCCAAACTTGGTCTAGGTTTCTTACACCCAACGGGTGTTGTCATTCAATTGGAAAATCGAAGAACTGCCCATCTTGAGGGAATAATTGAGGATGTGATAGTTCGTGTCAATGATCTTATATTCCTAGATGATTTCTATATCCTTTACATGGAATGTGAGAAAAACTCTTCTTGATCTCCCCTAATTCTATAAAGACCCTTCCTAATAATAGAGATAACCATGATTGATGTCCATTAATTCATATTATACATAGAATTTGGTGACCAACTCGTAGAGTTCAACATTTTCCAAACCACATGATACCCTTCTGAGGATCACTCTACATTCTCAATCCATGCTTTAGAGGAAACATATTAGAGTCAATTGAACCACATTCCATCTTGTTCATCATGTTATAATAAGAGAGGATATTGTTATATTTTTACCATGATTAACCAAGAAATAAATGGAAAAGTTGATGTTGAACTATCATTTAAAGACTCTATCAATCTAGAGGATTTTGAAAATTCTCTTGAATCACATCTCAATTATGATCTATTTTGTTCCACCTTGGACAGTATTGAGGAAAATGATTCCAAACCAACTGATAGTCCTTCCACCATTCCTGAGTTGTCTAACCCACAAATGAAATAAGATATCGATCTGAAACCTCTTCCAACAAACCTGAAATATGAATTACTTTTCCCTTATAAAATCTAATCCTCTTACTGTCTCTAATACAGTTACTAAAACTGATGAGTCTAAACTTGTTTAGGTGTTAGAGGAAAACAAAAACTCCTGAGGATGGACCCTTGATGACATACCATGAATCAAACTTGCCTTTTTCATGCAACACACCCATCTTGAGGAATCATAATAACCAATTAAAAAACCCCAAAGAAGACTCAATCCACTCATTCTTGAGGTAGTCAAGGAATAGATAACCAAGTTTCTTCATACAGGTATTATCTAATCAATTTCTGATATTGAATGGGTTAGTCCAATTCTAGTTGTACTAAGAAGGGTGGGATAACTATTTTCACAAATGAACATGGAGAGGTAGTCACAACTTGAGTAAAGAAAAAATGGCATTTGTACATCGACTATAGGAAATTTAATATTGAAACAAGTAAAGATCACTACCCTATTCCATTCCATGATCAAAGGCTAGAATGATTAGTTGGAAAGGCACACTATTTGTTTCTTGATGGATACAATGGCTACATCCAAATCCAATTCACACCTCAAGAATAAGAAAAGACAACATTCACTTTTCCCTTTAGAATATAATAATATAAGAGAATGCATTTTGGCCTTTTTAATGCTCCTACAATATTCCAAAGGTGTATGATGAGTATCTTTTTTGAATTCATTGAATACTGCATGGAAGTCTTCATTGCTAACTTTACCATTTATGGGGATTCATTTGAATCTTGATTGAATTCACTCTCTATAGTCCTTAAAAAGTGTGTCAATTGTAAAATTTTGTTAAATTTTGAAAAAATGCAACTTCATGGTTGAAATCAGATTGTTCTAGGGTACATAGATTAAAAAGAGTGTATTAAAGTGTATAATTCCAAAATTGAAGTGATCAAGTCACTTCCTAAACCCACTTCTGCTCGAGACATCCATTCGTTCCTAGGTTGTGATGGTTTCTATCAAGGATTAATCAATAACATCAGTAGGGCTTCCCTCCAACACACTCGGTTGCTCCAAAATTATTTCACTTTCCATTTTGATGAGGTTTGAAAGAGATCCTTCATTGAACTCAAAATTTCTCTTTCATTGTCCCTGATAATCCAACCCCCAGCTTTGTCCTTACCCATTGAGTTGATGTGTGACGATTCTGATAGAGTTGTTGGGGATTTTCTTGGTCAAATAAGATAAACAATTACTCATGTCATCTATTATGAATAAAAAACATTGGATGAAACTCAATCTCACTAAATTGTGACAAAAAGAAACTTTTAGCAGTAGTTTTTCTCTTATATAAATTTCTTCCATATCTCTTAGATGTCAAAATAATAATCTTCATAGAACATTATTATATAAGGTTATTACTTAAGAAATTTGATTCTAAACTGAGGCTAATAAGATGGATCCTAATTCTCCAAGATTTTAACCTTGAAATCAAATATAGACAAGGAAAACGGAACCCTATGGTCAATCACCTGAGTATAATTTCTTATTATTCTCATTCAGATATCATTGATCCTGAATTCCCCATTAATAACCATTCATCTCTCACTCCAAAGTCACCATGGTATACCCTAATTATAAATTACTTGGTTTCTAGTGTTTTTCCAAATAAGATTTCAGAAGAATAAAATAATGAAATTAAAAAGTGATTCACAATAAAAATTTTGGGATGAAAATAATATTTTGAGAACTGGGGTTGGCATGGTAGTTAGGAGATGTGTTGATGAAAATGAACATTCCACCTTAGAATTTTGTCACCCAATTCCTGGAGGTGGACACTTTGGACCAAAAAGTACCTCTCGAAAGGTCCTTGACTCCAGATTCTTCTAGCCTTCAATATTCAAGGACTAACATGAGTTCTGAAAATCATGTCCCACTTCCCAAAAGTTTGGCACAATTTCCAAAAGAAATTAAATGCCCCCAAAGACCTTAATCTTTTTTAACTTCTTCGATGATTGGGGCCTTGATTTCATGGGACCATTCCCCCCTTCCAATAGATTCTCATACATTATTCTTGTGGTCGATTATGATTTTATGAGGTTTGAGGCCAAACCCACTAGAAAAGATGATTCACATACTATTAGTGAGTTCTGAAAAACCCACATCTTCCACAGATTTGGAACTCCAAGTGCCTTTATTAGTGACTTAGGAACCCATTTTTTGTAATAGAACCATGGAACCTATTTTAAAAAATAATGATATTGTAGATAAAACTTCAACTTCATATCACCCCCAAACAAATGTAATGGCTCACTAGCAAATAATGATGTGAAAGGGATTCTTAAGAGAATTGTTAAGTACACCAAAAAGGAATGTCCTGAGAGACTTGGTGATGCACTTTGGGCTTATCAAACTGCATATAAAACACCAATTGAGATGTATCCTTTTACCCTAGTTTTTTGTAAAGCATTTAATTTTATAGTTTAAATCCAACATAAGTCATTTTGGGCTATAGAAACTAGTAATTTGGATTGTGAAAAATCAATTAAAGAAGGATTTTTTAGTATAATGAATTGGAGGAGCTTCGACTTGATTCCTATCAGAATTCCAATCTGTACAAAGAAAATTATAAGGTGCTCCATAAAAAACACATCCTAAGAAAGATATTCCATGAAACTGAAAAGTTATTTCTCTTCAACTCCCAATTTCAGCTTCACATAGGTAAACATAATTCTCATTGAGAAGGTGCTTTTATTATTACTAATGTTTACCGATTTGGTGCAGTAAAAGTACGAGACCCCTTTTCAAAAAAAGGAATTAATAGATAATAGACATCAGATAAATAATCACCATGATAAGACACACAATCCCAGACCAACATCAACATCCATTGGATCCACAAAATCTATAGTAAACCCACCACTATATGGATATATCGACCCACCAAATCCAAACTAGGGGAACGTCTTTACATTTAACTCTCCCTCTCTCTATATATATATATATATATATATTTCTCTATCTCCCTCTTTCTTCTTCTCGCTATCTCTTTCAATTGATTATACCTATTCCTTCAACAAACCCTTTATTTTTCTCTTTCTCTTTTGTGTGGGTGTGTATTATAAAATCACTAAGAAAACTAAAAAAACTAAAAAAATGAAGAAGAAAAAGAGTAATTCTTACTCACCATCCACTTTTGAAAAATTTTCCACCCATTTTTAGTAGTCAAAAATTCATGTTTTGATCTCAATCATTTTTTGTTATCATCAAGACTTTGGATAAAGAATCTTATGTCAAACCCATTAAATTTGGAATGCTCAATTATTTATTTGTAAAATGTTTTCCCCCAAATATGAGAAATAATATTATCTTTCATGCTAAGAACACTTATGGCCATCTTCTAAAAATGTGTGTTTTCACCCTCGAATGTGAGTCTTGAATTTTTGGACCTTTGAGTAGAATTTACAACATTGGTGTTCATTAATATGATAGATTAATTTTCTTAACCATAAGAGAATCACAATATCCTAATACCCTCACATTGACCTTAAATTAATCCTCCTTTTGAAAGCCCCTTTGACCCTATGAAAACATTTTCTTTTATAACCACTTTACAAGCACAATACCTAGTCCCACCTAACATCTACATGTATTTTCATTTCCTAATTTATTGAAATTTAAGTGTGAGGGGGAATGGATTTAATTTTAGGTATCATTTTTTTTAATTTCATAGCGTGTTATAAAATATTGAGGGAAAGAATCTATTTTAGTGTAGGGGAGAGGTTTTCCTTCAGTGGTTTTTTAGGAATGTAATTTCATTTAGGTAATTTTATAATAGTTATTGACAAGTGTTCAAAAAATGGAAAAAACCAAAATAATACAAAAAAATGGGTTACGACTTGGGAGGGTAAAAAATTACTCTTCTTCAACAATTGATATTGCTATAACTATTAAAATTAGTGTCATGAGAAGATCATTCATGTGTTGGGAGATGAGTGTGAGATTGGATTCTAGTTCACCTTTCTTAAAAGTCAAAAAAAAGATGAAAATAATAAGAAAAAAAGAACATTGCGTAATATATTTTTAAGTCATTGGGAGAAGTTTTATGTTTTGTAAAAATTTCATCTTCCCATCCCCTTCAAAATTTCATCCTCCTTTGTATAATTTTTCACACAATCATTCCCTTATAAATATGTGTTTTCTTTGTTGAAATAATGGGTTCCCTATACCCAACTATTCAGTGCTTATGATTACCATATCGTGTATACATTTAGCAAAAAAATATGTCATATTACTATTACAGTGTAACGTTTTTTCATCTACTATTGAAATGGTAATGTTCAAAGATTAATTGTCATAACAACAGGGTATAGAAAATCCCAGGATATAATGAGAACCTCAAGATACTATGACATTAATAGTAAATATATGTTCTATGGGCTAGATATATCTTACTAATTAGACACAATGGATGTTTGGTATCAGGTGTTGGGAGGACATAATCATTGAGGCTTCTTCTTAAGAAGATTTCACTTGGTGATCTCTAGTAATGAGATCATGAGGACATGCTCACCAATAGGAACACCACATGTTTCGAGTGTCATTGGATGTTCTTATCTACGATCATGTGTAATGATCTCCTAACTTGAGAACATTGCCAATGTATGTAATTTGATTGTATACTTTGATGCAATATGAAAACCATGGAAATGAAGTAGTGGTGAGGTAGTTTGTGTTGGGTGTTTCATTGGTGGCATGACATTGGTTGAATGGAAAAGAAATGATTTTACACTTCTAGGTTATGGAAATAATATAACTCGGGCCATATTGATTAGGATTGTAGTACCATCATAAGACCATGGCCATGGAATTCAAGGGTAAATATATCCTGTTGGATCAACAAACTATAAAGAAAGAAAATGACAATGAAACATGTGTTTGTCCCACATTATGAGATATTAATGAAGAGGAGATTATATTACATAGTGCATGTTCGTAGGTTGGTTGTCGCTGCTATGACAATCCTTATCTCATTAAGGTTCATGATGGGTTTCTAGATCCCACTCTAGGTCTGTGAATAATACTCACTACTATCGAGATAAGTTCCTATAGGGTCACACACAATAGCGTATTCAATAATCTACCATATACAGTTGAATAAGAGTTCTGGACTAGGTGGGCCCTACCCGAGGGGTCTAGGATTTGTCCAAGAAATACGATCACCAATGAAATAAATAAATTCATCTTATTCAATTTTATAAGAATGAGAATTGAATTTATTTATTAATATATTTATGGGTTTTAAGTAAATACATGAAAAATATTAATTGATGAATATTTAAAATATTCAAGGTTTAATTAATATATATGGGAATGATGAGTCATGTTTTGGACTCAATTATTCCCATGTAATATATTTAATATATTACAAGAAAATTATAGAAA
This sequence comes from Viscum album, assembly GCA_963277665.1. Lineage (NCBI taxonomy): Eukaryota > Viridiplantae > Streptophyta > Magnoliopsida > Santalales > Viscaceae > Viscum > Viscum album. The sequence goes on from OY728159.1 coordinate 923,704,743, forward strand.
TATTTATGACTTAGTTAAGTAGTCATGATATGTCATTAATAGTGCATTGATTATTCGGGGGCCAGGTTGGCATTTTTGAGTAAACGCATAACACGCATTAAATAGAGAAGGAGGGGATTTCACAAAGAACTATTCCGGGGAAATCTCTCTCCTCCCCTCTCTCCCATGTTTTAGAGAGAGATGACCTGGATCTATAGAGATCATATCAAGCTCTCTCTCAAGAATCACAGGCGAAGCAATGTAGTGATCATTGGAGCGTCGAAGGGTTTATCCGATCTCTGCGCTAGCTCCCAAAATTCGACGGTCGACACTCATGTGGATTTCATGAGGCGCATGTGGATGATCTAAAGTAATTCGGCTTCTGATTCATTGAGAAGGAATCTCCAAAATGAGAAAACATCATGAAAAACATCGGATTCAATCCATATATTTTACAGTTTTATTTTTTGCTTAAAAATATTGACTCATGTTCATCGACTTTAACCGAGCTTCTATTCTCCAAAGTCTACAAGATTACGTCAATCATCAAGGAATTTATTTAAAAAACCTACCTATTTGTGGATTCTTCTACACACCTGGTTCCTTTAAGTGGTATCAGAGTGACATGTGTTGATTTTAAACCATGTATAAATTAAATCTGCATTATATTTAATGAATAGGGTGTCGATACAGTCCCAATTCCATAGACCGCACTTTAATCCAAAATTGGATTACCATTCTATAGTCATACTAAGTTTAACAATGGAATTAATTTTTTTTTTGTTTAATGATGTCCTAAATTGTTGAACCATTGTTTTCTTATTTAAATCCTTGTTCACCAAAATAGTATTTTCTGAGGAGGATTATAAATTATTATTTTTATAGTAATTTTATTATTATAATAATAGTTTTATTACAATAATAATTCAATTATTATAATATTTTATTATAAATATATTTTTAATATTATTATTATATTATTATTTTCCTAAACATATAAAGGTTTTAGGAAAATTTTAAAAATGGGGAGATGACCAACTTTTTCCAATCAAGTTGATTTATTAAATAAAGGGAGATGACCCACATTTATGGGTCAAGTTTATAAAAAATAAAAAAAGGAGGACTTTAGGGTTTGGGGGGGAGGCGACCGGCCCCTCAGTTGTCTTCGCCCAATGGCACGCAACGGCCTCACAGGCCACCTCCCTACACAAGGCCGGTGACACCGCACAGGCCAGCTGCCTCGCCCCGTCTGTAGTGGTGCTCCGAAGTGGTTCCCTATAGCGGTTCCCCTCTTCTAATAAGGCACTGAAACCGCTAGACTCTCCACACCGCCTCCTTGAAGGCGTCTATACTCACTATGACGCCCCCTTACCAGGCTGTTGGCACCCTACCGTGTCCTCCACCAATCAGACCACCCTCCATCTATAGTGATGTCGCGGCACCCACCTCCCACTAGACCGGCCTCCACCTCTGGTGCTGGACACCGGCCCAACCACCTCCCAAGATCACAGTTGTGGCACCCTACATTGGAAAATGACTATCAATTTACCCACACATGTGCCACACGGTGGTGTCGCCCTCCTCCAGTATCATTGTTGGCTGCGGACAGCCCCGTCGGGCAGCATCCAAGCTGGTCCACCTACGACCACACCAACCATACAATTGCATACTCCAATGCACCGGTGTGCATACTCCCAGTCAAAGTAACTAGCACAATGAAACCCCAGCTATTGCCCAGTCCTCCTAGAAGGCAGGTAACACGCACTGCCCCGAAACAGGCTCGAGCGGGCCATCCCAGTCCAAAATGGGCTTAGGCAGACCTACCCATCCCAGAACACCCTTGCATGGGGTCAGTACAGCCCATATTGAGCCTACACAGGTTCTTCCATACCCACACAGGACCTTCATAGGGTTTATGGGGCCTGAGTAATTTTAATTTAATCAAAAGGTAATATAATTAATTAATTTTATTTCAGAAATAAATTAAATAAATTAAATATTAATTTCTGGTTTAATAAATTAATTTAATTGAATGTGGAATAAATTAATTTAATTTAATATTTAATTCAAATAAATAATTAATTTAATTTTAGTTTTAAAATTAAATTAGTTAATCGATACCAAATGATATAAATATTGGATTAAAAAATGAGTGAATTTTTAATTCAATAAAATACCCTTTAGTTTATTTTAAAGCATGTTTAATTTATTTCTGCAATTATTATTTAGATATATGAGAGATTAATGAGTATATAACTGATCATGAGATTGAGACCATCCAATACATGTCTAGTGATTTTTATTTAATTATTTATTTAATTATTCCATGAAACTTTTTAATAATTATTTTTTAAAATAAAAGGTTATCTGCGTATCGTCTCAGTGTCATTATATGCATAAGGTCATACATGTCCACTTCTATGATTTGTACATTTTACGCCCCAATATCTCCTCACATTTATTTGAGTAATGTTTTATTATAATGAGATGACCAGTGACACAGTTCGTGCCGAGTAATGATAGTGCACTAGCCAGGAGACGTGATGCATGGGAGGGGAAGACGCTACAATAAGAGATTCAAGCTACGCGACTCAAGGTATTACACCTTGGGTTTAGGTTGGTCTGTTATTCACTCAAAGGATCAACCATTAGTACCATCCCATGATCAGTTAGTCATTTTATTTTCCATTTTTTATTATTTTCTAAATGTTTAGTTAGATCATGATCACATAGAATAATATTAAACAAGAATGTAAGATAAAATGAACATGTGACGAGATTAAATTCCTATTTCTTGCATGGTCAGTTGTGAGTGTGATAACATAGTATGTTCTTAAAAAATAGAAAATTATTTCTTTCGTTACATTAAAAATAATAAAAACCTCAAAGATATATTAGGTCATAATAGCCTTTTGTCCCTCAAATTTGGACAAAACCGGGTGTTTGGGGAGTCAGTCATACCATAGGTAAAGGTGCCTCTTACTACCGGGGAGTCCTTATAAGAATAATGGGTCAACTTAACTAATGTTCTAGTAAGTATTATCCTTAGATAACTTGCTATCATTTTAGAGGGAAGCAGTTACACCCCAAGCTTCCATGATAGGTTTCTCTTCGAATAATACAACAGCTTGCATTCTATGCAACTTCATGTTCTAGCACAACATGACAAATAAAACTAGCAATTATGAATATTAATTACCCATTTTTTAAATTTTTTAAATTTTATTTTTCAAAATGGAAATTTTTTGGATTTAGAATATAAAAATTATCTTAGGGTGAGTTTTTTGTATTTTTTTGAAAATATTCAATTTTGATGAATAGTGTAAAACATTACATTATTATTTAAAACATAATTTTCATTTAAATAATTATTGTTTTTTATTTAAATTTATTTTTGGTCAAAATAAATACATAATACCCATATAAGTTTAATGATATTCATTGGAGTCATTTTATAATAATATTAGATATATAAAATTTAATTGAACTTTTAACATATTTTACCCACCTTCTAGGCACATTTACAAATTTCCATAAAACCTAATTTTAACACTTCTATGAATTGAATATCAAAAACACAAGAGACGCAGTTGACATCAAAAAGTAAAATATTGTTCAATACGATGATTTTTTTTTGGAATAGTAACTTTTTCATTTTATTTACCACAGTTAAAAGTAAATTGGGTAATTAAAGGTAAAAATGATATTATAATTACCCTAAAAAATCTCATAATTCTTTTTGATAAGTGTATTTAGATCAAAATCTATCTTAGAAATAAAATATTATCTTATTGGTCAACTTGGATTAGATTAGGACAATTATTATTATTTTATTTAATAAAGAGTTAAAAGTGTTAAATTCAAAGTTTAATAACTAATGAATTTTTAATATAGAGTCATACATAAGTTAAATTAGACTAAAAATATTCATTAAAAAGATAAAAATATTTCCTACATAATTGTATTATATATATATTTTTTAGATATTAAACAGTTAAATTTATTTATGAAACAATGTTGATGTAGTAGTTACCTTATTATTGAAATATTAAAATAATTGATATTTTAAATATTAATATAATTATAAATTGGGACTTTTGATGTATTACACAAATTTTATTTGTTAATATGACATGTTAGGGTTGATTCAGTAAATTTGTTTCGATGTGATAAAGTTTTTATGACTATCACAAAAAACAAATACTAAACAATGTCAAAATTGACATTAATGATTTAAAAAAATTCTATATTATTAATTGATATAATATTCTTAAAAATATAATGTTCATCTACAAGACTTATATAAGGATAATCATATTAATAATGAACCACTTGGGTTTATCTTTGATTTTTTATAGTAAGTTCATTAACCATTTATTATAATAATACCAGAATAAATGGAAAAAGTTAAACTATTTACCTATGAGTTAAATATAAAAGATAATGTCAATATGGTGACCTAAACCTATCTGAAACCCAATGGTTGGGAGGTTATAGAACCATCCCCACCTTATCCTCTAAAAAAATCTTTTTGGATCAATTAAAAACCGAATATGATTATATAATAAAATAATATATCAAGCTTTTCCTAAAGTGACCCTCACCTCTCTTATAAATGGGTGTTTCCCCATATCTCAAAATCACACCTCCAAAGCCATTTATTCGGCCAAATCCTGCTCAAATATCATCCCAACTACCCAAAAATAAAAATAGAATCCTTACTTGATTAAAAATATATCTTAAGTACCCCTTTTGATCAAATCAAAATGAAGCACCCGAAGAAGGGGTAATAATTACATCACCTCTTTCAAATTTCTTTTCTTCTTTCACTTCCTATTACTTTGTTGTTTGCATTCTAAAATAATAACTCCAGTACCTTATACTTACTGTGATGTTATTATAAATTTGGTGCATCCATATTCGTTATTCAATCCATCCCATGAATAACAAAGTCATTATACGTGCATACGTACTGCTTACCGTCTCAACGTCATGGTGTAGTTTGTTATTAAACAGTTCATTATTTGGATGGGTATAATAATTAGTATAATTGATATAAATAATAAATATAACATGTTAATGATTATGTATATATTATATACCATCCAATTTTCATATTTTTTCACCATCAATAGAATTATATTTTTGCTTGTGCCTACATACGGATTATCGTCTCCAAGAACGCGATGAGATTCATTACCCATTGTAATAATTCAAATATAATTTTCATTTTATGATTAAAAAAAATTTTAAGAACCTAATAACATTATATATATGATTAAAATATTTACTATCCATAACAAACATGAATTATTTAACAAAATATATAATAGAAAACGAGTCTTTTAACACCCAAAACAATGATACTACTGGAATATTATTAAACAACCAATATTAGAAGATCATATATGATAACATATTTATGTATGTGGTTATTGAATAATTTAATAAAAATTATTTAACTATTATACATGATGTTAAATTATTCTTGATCATAGAAAAGTACAAGGTGATGGTTAATTCTACAATCTATTCATTATCTTAGGTTGTTTATACATGAGTATCTCCGGGGACCTCTTTACTGTCAACATCTATGTTTCTTAAAAATGTATTTCAAAACATTTTTACTATTTTATAGACTCTGGGTTAAAGTCATTTATACCCCTGTTTGACTTTTTATATAATGTTTATAAAGTAATCTTTCCTTCTTTTTCCCAACAAGGTTCTTTTTGACCTTTTCGTCAAAATTAAGGAAAGAATGTTTTTTATCTTATACAGTGAGTGTAGCTATTTTCCGCCATTATAAAATATTCTAACATTCCTTTATAATATTATAAAAATATTTTCAAAATAAATGTTTTCTTTTTTAATTATGTGACTTTCAAATGATTTCAAACTTGAAAGAGATATTTCTCTCAAATAGTTTTGATCTCATCGATGTCAACATCCTCTGATGGATTTTACACTTGTTTGAAGATGATTTATTATGATACAATCATCCATATTGTATTGAAGGTTTTGTGATATGCTTGATTGTGGATGTTTTATTTGTATACCATTCATTGTTTATGGTTAAAGTATTAACATTTCATATGCATTTTTTAATATGAATGTTTCAGTTATGTTTCAACTTTTACATATAAGGAATGCATTAGACTTAGTGAGTGATGGGTGGAGCCCACTATAACTCCTCAATGAATCAGTAGGTCTCATGAGAAAAACTAGTGTCTTGGAATAAATCCTTGACAAAATCTTACCGTTAGTATTTCCATGAGGCCTTAATAATGTGGTTATGATGTTCGAAATTATGGATTTCTTCATTATGAAATTGGCTATTGATTTTACATCTGATTATTCGACTAGTAGAACATTTATGTGAATAAGTAAATGGAATTATTTGATTTATCTTTTCAATATTATGATGAATTTTATGTTTAAAACGTTTGTGTTTTAGTCTTATACATTTCCTTAAATGTTTATTTTTATTTATGATAGTTTTTGTTATATTGTTATCCTTACTGAGCATCTGAGCTCACCCCTTTCTATGTTTTATTTTTCCTAGGATGTGAAGAAGTATATTATGATCATCCTTCAGGGATAGTATAAGGGATATGAATGTGATCAAAGGAGACAATATGTTGTTTTTTTCATTTCATAATGCAATGTAAAACATATTTATGTATCTAGTACTTAGAATGCAACTAAAATGACTGGTCTTTCAGGATTTGATCTCGTGTGATCATTTCAAAGTTATGTAATATTTCATCAAATCTGGGTAACTAGGGTCGAGGCGTTATTGTTTTTATTAGAGGAAGTTTATTACAAACCATGGAAGCTTGATTTAGAAAAACTTCGATTAGAGAACATTACCCTAAGATAGGATTTGAGGATTAGTATAGAATAACATCCTAGAATTTTGTTAATTGATAGATTTTGTGTATTTTCCAAGAAATACATCCCTTTCTGGGTACGGGCAGGCAGAGGAGGCTCTGACACAGATGTACCTAAGAGTTAAAACTCTGACAAGGATTTTCGGTCTTGACTTGGGATATCTAGATACACGACAACAGGCCTTTCTGAACACTTGGTTACAACACTCCTGTGGGATATGGTTTGGATAATTCACATTTTCCTTACAAACCATTATGAATGATTTATGAGTAAAAACTCCTCAATGAAAACATTTTTTTTATGATTATCGTTCATATGCATAAACTCTTCAATTTATGTTAGGTATTTTACTAGTTTGAAATTATGTATTGCGATTCATAAACTAATCTAGTGTATGCCATTTTTAATAAATGGCGCATAGTGGAAGGAATACAAACCGTATCAATGCATGTAATCCATGTAGGGATTTCCTTCTTACTGAAGATAAATATAGTGGAGATGGTGATTCCACTGATGCTGAAAAACTTATAACCATAGTGGGACAACTCACTTAGGATATGAATAATAACCTCACTCGTATAGAGAACCCCAATCCACAATACAGAGGATCAATGTTAGACCTCTTCATGAGGAAACAACCACAAACACTCAATGTGAATACAAATCCATTTGTAGCTGAGCAATGGATAAGTTCCTTAGAGAAAATATTTTATGCTATAGAGAGTAACAAAAGTGAAGAAGATGTCATGGCAGTTTTTCACCTCATGGGAGATGCAGATCAATGGGGGTCATTAATTTAGAACACAAATGAGGATGAAGAAGCCCCAAATATGGAATGAAGGGAGTTTAAAGAACATTTCTTAGAAAAAATAAATTCCTCGTGACCAGCGAGCAGATATGGAAAGACAATTTCTGAGTCTGAGGTAAAAGGAGGATGATAATGTGTCTAAGTAGGAGGCTAACTTTACAAGGTTTGCAAGGCATGCAAAAAATTATATTTTTAACCCAAGGAGTTACATTGATCAATTATTTGATGGGTTAAAATCAATATCTATCGAGCATTAGTCTCAAAATCCTTTTCATCGTATGAAGATATTTTCTCAGGTTCTATCAAGAAGGAAAATGAATTCTCTAAGTATTATGACTTTAAATCAAAGCAATAGAAGAAGAGATCTATTTAATTCTATGGAAATGGAAATAAGGGGAATAAGGTTAAAGTTTAATTTCCATCCTACAGTAAATGTGGGAAGAAACACCTTGATACTTTCATGAAGGGAATGGTAGTCCATCACAAGTGTGCTGAAAAAGGCCCCCAAGCTCGTGATTGCAAGGGAAAGAGAGAGGATTTCAATGTTGAATGCTACAATTGGTGAGAAATGGGGCATTATGAAAATTAAATTCCTATGAGCCAAGGAAATTTACCTCAGATAAGGCCAAGGGAGTAAGGAGAAGCTCATGTGATCACTACTGCTGAGGTTGAAGCTTCAAATGACTTGGTGGAAGGTAATTTAATGGTTTCCTTAGATTTAGCCAATGCTTTATTTGATTCTGGATCATAGCATTGTTTCATATCTTACTAGTTTTCTATGAAAATTAGATATTTCTAATTTGATTTGACAATGTATTTGTCAGTAAAAACTCCTAAGGGAAGTATCATTGCATAAATTTTTGTGAATCGTTTCCCATTAGGGAATATAAACATGATTTATCTACTGATATCATCATCATATCCAGGATTGAATTTGATATAATCATCAGTATGAATTGCATTTCGAACCATGATGTGAAAATTTATTGTAAGAAGATGGAGGTTACAATTTTCAATTGTAATAAGGTGTACCTTATCATTAGATCACAAAAATAACCATCTATTTATTATCTGGATCCACCCCCAGTAGCTCTACTAAAAACAATTATTGGGGAGGTAGAGAATGAAATAACTATGGGTGAGGAAAAGAATGTTCAAATATAGGATGTACCTATTGTGCAAGAATATGTAGATGTGTTTCTAGAGGATTTACCTGAACATCCTCCGGAATCAGAAATTGAGTTTTCTAGTGATTTAATTCCCGGTTCAATGCTCATATCGAAGACCCCTTCTAGAATGGCCACTGTGGAATTTGTGGAACTAAAGAAACAATTAGAGTAATTGAGAAATAAAGGATTTATTGTCCCTATTTTTTCTCCATGGGGAGCCCCTGTTATTTTTTTAAAAAAATATGGATCTATAAGGTTGTGCATTAACTACAGGGAGATCAATTCTATAATAATAAAGAACAAGTATCCCCTACCACACATTGATGATTCATTTTATCAACAACATGGAGAACAATATTTTTCAATGATTTACCTTGGATCTGGATATAATTAGTCTTCTGTGAAGAAGGAAGACAGTCTGAAGACAACATTTCGTACTAGGTATAGGAATTATGAGATTACAGTAATGCCTTTTGGACTGACAAATGCACCCTCTTTCTTCATAGATCTAAATAATATTGTTTTTAACGAAAATCTTGATGACTTTGTAGTGGTATTTTTTAATGATATAATGATATTATCCAGACTCTAAGAAGGTCATGAAAATCACTTGAAAACTAGTATAAAGACTCATAGATGAAATGAATTATATGGGATATTTAGCAAGTGTGAATTCTGGCATTAGGAGATTTATTTTCATGGAAATATTTTATCTATGGATGGAATCTTTATTGATCCATCTAAGAAAAGATCCACGCAATAATGGCCAGCACCGACGAGTATAATGGAGGTATGCAGTTTTATTGGTTTAGAAGGTTATTATCGGCATTTCGTCGAAGATTTTTCTCGATTTGATAACCCATTAACCAATCACACATGTAATGGGGTTACATTTGTTTGGACAAAATAGTGTGAAGAATGTTTTGAAGAACATAATAGAATATTAGTCAATGCTCCAATCTTGACTCTACAATCGGTGGATGATGGGTTTGTTATTTAGAGTGTTGCTTCAAAGAATGGACTTGGTTGTGTCCTTATGTAGAATTATAGAGTTTTTGACTATGCATCACAACAGCTAAAAATTCATGAACAAAACCATCCCACTAATTATCTTGAGTTACCAGCTGTAATTTTTTCTTTGAAGATATGGAGACACTATATATATGGTAAAACATGAGAGATATATACCAATCACAAGAGTTTGAAGTATATTTTCTAATATAAAGAACTCAACATGATGGAAAAAGAGGCCTGAACTACTCAAGGATTGTGATTGCACTATACACTACCACCTAGGGAAGGAAAATAAGGTAGAAGATGCTTTGATCAGAAAGGATCATGGAGTTTTTGAAGAAGATGAGTGTTGAAAGGGATCTTATATTCATGGATCTTATAAAGATGGATTTGGGAAGAATCATGGAATGAAAAACATCAATATTGCTCAAATAGTTGCCAAAACATATTTACTAGAAAGGAAAAAAAGTTCACAGACTGGTGATGAGGATTTTCAAAAGAAAATTAATGTTGTGAACGATGGGAGATTCATTGACTTCATATATGAATATGGGATTTTGAAATTTGGGAAGATACTTTTTGTTCCTAACCTACCAGATCTAAAAATGGAATTTTTGGATGATTTTCATAGCTCTAATTACTCTATACACGCTGGTAGCACTAAGATGTATAGAGATTTGAAGGAACATTTTTAGTGGGACAACATGAAGAGGGAGATTGCTGGTTATGTTTCAAGATATATATTTTTTCAACAGGTTAAGGATGGAAGACAACATCTTGGAGGAGTCACGCAACCTCTTCCCATACATAAGTGGAAATCAGATAATATTATGAAGGAATTTTCATGGGGATACCAAAGACTCCATGAAGGAATGATGTAATATGGGTCATTGTTGATCTCTTTACCAAGTCAGCACATATTCTTGCTATAAGAGAATATTTACCACCAGAATGTTTAGCAAGACAATATATAAATAAATTTTTAAGACATCATGGAGTACCCCTATAATTTTTTTTTGATCATGATCCTTGTTTTACATATAGATTCAGGAAAAGTCTTTAGAAGGCCCTAGATACTAAACATTGTCTGAGATCTGCCTACCACCCAAAAACTGATGGACAATCAGAAAATACTATTCAAACCTTATAAGACATTTTGGGATCTTTATCACAGGACATTAGAGGTATATGGGATCAATATTTACCTCTCATATAAATTTCTTATAATAATAACTTCCATTCAAGTATTCAAATGGCACCATATGAAGCGTTATATAGAAAGAGATCTTGCACACAAACATGTTGAGATAAAGTTGGTGAAAGAAAACTTGTATTCATAGAACTTGTTGAGGAAACAATTGAAAAGGTAAAGATTATCCAAACCCAAATCAAAGAATCTCAAAGTAGGCAAAAGAGTTATGCCAAAAATAGAAGGAAGGATTTGGAATTTCAAGTAAGAGATCATGTTTTCTGGAAGGTATCTCCATGGAAGGGTGTTGTACGATTCTGTAAGAAAGGTAAATTGAGTCCCAGGTACATCAAACCTTTAGAAATTATAGAACAAATTGGAGTTGTATCATACCATTTGGAAATGCTGTGAAGTCTCTCCAAATATCATGATGTGTTACACGTATCAGTATTGATAAAATACATGCCTGACCCAACTCATGTACTCACCTATGAAGAAATTGTGCTGGAACCCGATCAGTCTTGTTGGGAAGATCCTGTCAAGATTCTTGATAGTAGAAAACAAGTGTTGAGATACCTGACGACTCTTCTTGCAGAAGTTCTATGGAGAAACTATAAGATGGAAGAGGCAATGTGGGAACCCGATGAACTTATGATAAAGAACCACTTTATTATTTTTATACAGTAGTATTCTCAAAATTTCTAGGTTCAAATTATTTGGAGGGAAGAATGTAACACCCCAAGCTTCCACTGTACATTTCTCTTTGAATAATATAGTAGCTTGTGATGAACGCAACTTTGAGTTCTAGCACACCACAACCAATAAAACTAGCCGTTAAGAATAGTAATACCCACTTTTTCAAATATTATAAATTTTATTTTTCTAAATGGACTTCATTTTTGGATTTGGAACATCAAAATTATCTTAGGGTGATTTTTTTGTATTTTTTTGAAAAAATTCAATTTTTGATGAATAGTGAAAAACACTATGTTATTATTTAAAACCTACTTTTTATTTAAATAATTATATATTTTATATAAATTTTTTAGGTTAAAATAGATACATAAAAACTATATAATTTTAATTTAATTCACTGGAGTCATTTTATAATAAGATTAGATATACCAATTTTTATTGAACTTTTAACGTCTTTTACTCACCTTCTAGGCACATTTTCAAATGTCCATAAAACGTAATTTTACCACTTTTGTGAATTGAATTTATAAAATATGAGAGACACAGTTGACATCATTATGTAAAATGTGGTTCAATAGGATGAAAATATTTTTTTTGGCGAATTGTATCTTTGGAATTTTATTTACCACAGTTAAAAGTAAATTGGGTAATTAAAGGAAAAAGTGATATTATAATTACCCTAACACATGTCCTAATTCTAATGGATAAGTTTATTTTGACCAAAATAAATCTTAGGAATAAAATATGATCCTTTTTGTCCACTTGGATTAGATTATGACATTTATTATACTTTTATTTAAAAAAGATTTAAAAGTGTTAAATTCAAAGTTTAATAAATAAATTATTTTTAATATAGGTTTATACAAAAGATAAAGTTGACTATAAATATTCATTAAAAATATAATAATATTTCCTAAATAACGGTTTTTATTTATAATTTTTAGAATTAAAATAATTAAATTTATTTATGACACAATGATGATGCAGTAATTACATTATTATTGAATGATTAAAATAATTGATATTATAAATATTAATATAAGTGGAAATTGAGACTTTTTATGAATTAAACTAATTTTATAGGATAATATGACATATAATGGTTTATTAAATAATTTTTTTTCTAAGTGATAATGTTGATATGACTTTCACAAAAACTAAATACTAAATAGTCTCAAAATTGACATAAATGATTATTTTAAAACAAATACTATATTACATATTGATATAATATTTCTAAAAATATATGGATCTTCAAAAGAACTTATATATGGTTATATATATCAATAATTAAACACATGGGGTTCTCTTTGATTTTTATAGTATGTTTATTAATCATTTTTTATAATAATACAAGAATACATTGTAAAAGTTAAACTATTTAACTAAGAGTTATATATAAAAAATGTTTAATACGGTGACCTAAACATATCTAAAACCTATTTGTTAAGAGGTTTTAGAAACATACCAACATTATACTCAAACTAAATCTTTATCGATCCATTATAAACCAAATATAATTATATGATAAAATAATATTTCATGCTTTCCCAAAAATGACCCTCACCTCTCTTATAAAAGGGTACATCCAATTATCTCAAAATCACACCTCCAAAGCCATTTGGATCGTCATAACCCTGATACAATATCACCCCAACTACTATAAATTCATCGTAGAGGCATTATGTTGATCATAATCCAACCTAAGGATCCCTTTTGATCAAATCAAAAGTAATCACTCGAACAAGAGGTAATAATTTCATCACCTCTTTAAAAGTTCTTTTCTTCTTCAACTTCCTATTTCTTTGTTGTTTCCATACCAAAATAAATCTACCATATCATTATACTTAATTTGGTGTTATAATAAATATATTACAACAATATTAATTATTCTATCGATCCTATGAATGAAAAAGTCACCATACGTGCATACGTACGGCTTACCGTCTCCACATTATGGTGTAGTTTGTTATTCAACGCCTCATTATTTAGAAGGGCATAATAATGAGTATAATTAATGTAAATAATAAATATAAAATATTAATTATTCTGTATATATCAGATAACATCCAATTACATACAATTTCACTATGAATAGAATGATATTTTCACTCATGCAACCTACAGATTACCGTCTCCATGAACGCGATGAGATTCATTCCCCAACGTAATAATTCAAGAATAATTTTTATTTTAGGATTAAATTTTTTTTAATAACTTAATATCATTCTAGATATGAATAAAATAAATCCTATCCATAACAAACATGACTTATGTAACAAGACATATAAATGAAAATGAATCAGTTAACAACTGAAACAATGATACTACAGAAATATTATTAACAAAGCAATATTAGAAGATCATATATGATATCATATTTATTTATGTGGTTCTTGTATAATTTAACAACAATGATTTAACTATTATAAAGGAGATTAACGTACCCTTTATCATGGAAAAGTACAAGTTAAGGGTTAATTTTACAATCTCTTCATTATTTGAGGTTATTTATACGTGAGTATCTTCTGGGATCACTTTATCATCCACATCTGTGTTTCTGAAAAATGAATTTCAAAACATTTTTACTATTTCTTAAACTATGGGTTAAAGTCATTTATACCATTTTTTACTTTTTATATAATTTTTATAAGGAAATATTTTTGTCATTTTCCAAACAAGGTCATTTATGACCTTTTCAACAAAATTGAGGAAAGAATTTTTTTTAACTTATACGGCGAGTGCTGCTATTTTCTACCATTATAACACATTTGAAGCTTCCCTTACAATATTATAATAATATTTTCAAAATAAATCATTTCTTTTATAATTATGTGACTTTTAAATTGTTTTAAAATAGAATGAGATATTTCTATCAATTAGTTTTGATTTCATCTATGTCAACATCCTTTGATAGATTTTACACTTGTTTGAAGTTGATTTATTATGATAAAATATTCCATATTGTATTGAAGGTTTTTTTCTATTTTGACTACAGATGTGTTATTTTTATACCATTCATTGTTTATGGTTAAATTATTAACATTTATCATACTAGTTTAAATATGAATGTTTATGTTATGTTTCAACCTTTTCATATGATATATTTATTGGACTTGGTAAGGGACAGGTGGGGCCCACTATAGCTCCTTGATGAATCGATAGGTATCATGATACAAACTAGTTTATTGGCAGAAGGCCTTGAAAAAATCTTATTGGTAGTCTTGGCATGAATCCTTGACTATGTGGTTATGATGTCCGACATTATGCATTCCATCATTAAGAAATTGGCTATTTATATTACTTGTGATCATTCGACTAGTAGAATATCCATGTGAATAAGTAAATGGAATTATTTGATTTATCTTTTCCATATTATTTTGATGTTTATGTTTAAAAGGCTTGTGTTTTAGTCTTCTACATTTCCATAAATGTTTATGTTTATTTATGATAGTTTCCACTATATTGTTATCCTTACATAGCATTTGAGCTCACCACTTTCTATGTTTTATTTTTTCCAGGATGAAAAGATGTATATTAAGACTAACCTAAATGGATAGTATAAGGGATATGAATTTATTCAATAGAGACCCTATGTTGTTGTTTTTTATTTCATAATTTAATGTAAAACTTATGTATGTATCTTGTACTTCCAAGGATACTAAACTAATTGGTCTTTCAGGATTTGATCCTTTGTGATGATGCCAATGTTATGTAATATTGCACCGACTCTGGGTAATTAGGGCTGGTGTGTTACAAAAGCATTGAGTAAATCATCTTTATATTTTAGAAGTTGGGAATTCACTCAACAGGTAAAGGAACCACAAGTTAAAGCATCCGGCCAGCCAAAATCCCCCCTTGATCCCTCCATGTAGTGGCGTAGCCATATCTTGAAGACTATAAGGGGTGGTTTCGGTATCCTTTCCACTATAATACCCAAGCGACAGAGTATTCCAATTCTAGGATAGAGGGTTCATAGAATATTATAAAATAGTTGGAGACATTAAATGATTTAAGTAATTAATAAAAATGTCTTAACTCGTAATCATGATAAATGAACTAATCTGATAGAATTATTTTTTTAGAAAAATGGAATGTTATACCACAAGTTTAAATCTACGATGAAGATTGGACTATGTAATTGTACTCACTAACATGATCATCCATGAATAGTAGAGTCATGTGTGCATAGTTCTATGATATAGGAAACATAAGGTTCCAATGACCCCAACATTGTAAAACTACCTCTATAAGCGAGGGTGAAATTAATTACAGGAGACTAGTGTATAAATAATATGATGGTTATATCATTATTCTCTCATCAACGTTCGATGTCAGTAACAGTTGCTACTCTAGGACATGTTTGATAAAACATGATGTCTCATTTCCAAGATGTTTTCAAGTAGAAAGTGAAGTAATTATATGAATAAAAGGTGACAGTTACACCGACATGTGTAAATTAGAAGATGGATCATGTTTCTTAAATAGATTCCTTTCTCATATCATATTCACCCCCTTACTCAAGTGTCATTTTAAGTTAAAAAATGAATAGGTATTGAGTAAATGCTTCATTGCCAATTTAGGTATGGTTCTCTTAGATAATAATAATATAAAAGATAAGTGTTCTTATAGTGAATAAATTGAAAGACAGGGAGAAAAGGACAACAAGAAAGTAATTCCAATGGAAGATTCCTAACTTCCTTCATTGTATGAGGTATTAACAATGTTTATTGCCATTTCATATTATAAAATAATTCCCAGGAATTTTAAATTAAATAAATTGAATAATAAATCTAGTTTCCCTCTACTTCTTAAAAAATATTCATCATTTTTAATGTTTTAGATTTACTAGATGGGTATTAAATAAAATATTCTATTGACATATGTGTAATATAATACAGTAACCAAGCAAGTATACAATCTATACTAGAAGTCATGTGTATTCTCCAAGTGGCTATGAAAGGGTGATACCTAGGCCAATGGTGTGAAGTACATGACTTTTTAATTTCAAAATAAACTATTTATGTGGAACTATTTCTTATATAACCACAAAAATTAATCTCATGTCTCCTTTGACACATGAATAGATTCTTTTAGGTTTTGGTATTAATTTTTTTTGGGTATTTAAAACTCAATCACTAGTTCAGTAATACATGAATCACAAGAAATGAGTGGTAAATATAAATGTAATACTAATACCCAATTGTTACAAGATAATTCTTTGTCATGTAATACTAAAAGTGGATGTCAATAATATACAAAGTGTTATATTTTGGCTCAGTACCGCTAAATACTTTTGAAATTTTCGACGTCTTTAGTTTTTACAATGAAACTTTTAGTAATAAAGGTACGTCACAATTTTTTTTGGTAATAGTTCAACAAGTGAACGTGAAATATTCCAAGAATAATTTAGAGCTATATATATTGCATATGATTCTTATTTGTAATTAATGAAATGTAAAATGATGTAACTGCATGGTTAAATGATATGACCTACTCCGAGACGGCATGCTAAAGAATATCATGATTGTGCAATCATCGATCAAGATAATTTATTGTGGAGTAATTTATAAACACACATTACCTTATCCACATCACATATTTGATGTTAATGAGGAGGATCGATGATGAATTCTTGCACGTTAACATTGATAAAAAAATGTGACGTGGGGTAATTCCTAAACACTAATTTTATATATCAATGTATTGATGTAAGTACTATCAATGTTACAACATATAGAAACATCCATTATATTTAATGAAATTCATTGAAGATAACAGTGATATCCCACAACCATATGCCAACTATAATGGAAAATGGATGACATACAAGTCATAGTTTTATGTAAATAAATTATTTCATAATAGCATGTGTTTTGATGCAATGGATTCGTACATAAACAAACATGCATCAGGTATAAACACAATGTGCATCTATTGTAAATGATCCAAACAGTTTCTTAGGATGTTTTAGAAATACCTATGATATAAAATTAGGTATTTAAGTAATAGAATACACTTTTATATAAGGTTGAACATATCTATTACAGATAGTGGGAGCTATGTTTACTTCTGTTTAGTCAATGCTCAAGAAGCACAAATATTTGGCATAGGAACTAGTTCCACAAGCGCATGTGAAATAGAGTATATTCCTGAGACACATACTATGTAGAAAGAATAAAACCATGGTGATGGAATTATATCCACCATTGTAGGTGATATATTGTTCATAATGAATAATATATCCTACAAGTAAGTAGTATATTAAAATAACATAAGAGTGACAAGAACAACTAAAATTAAATTAATAGATTCCATTTATCAAAGAGAGAAAGGGATTATTATTTTGAATAATGTGGTGGGTGTTCAAGGGACTTGATACATGGATGGTATAAGTGTTGTATCAATAAGGATCGATGGGTTTGACCAAGTTGTTATGCCTAAATCTCTTAGAATTTTACTTATCATAGCTAATTTTTATGATCATATTATATATAATTGGATATCAAGGCCACCGATTGTGGATAGTGTATATATGATGCAACCATAAAGGGATGGTCATGACAGAAAATGCTAATATATGATTCATGTTAATGAAATCCAGTTGAGGTTTGATGTAAGAATCATGATCAATAAAAATTCATTTGGAACGAATGAATTTCATGTGTCTACAGAGGTTACTTGGAGCACCAATGTTTTATAATGAAAAATATGTTTGAAAAAATATGGAAAATAGATGTTCTTCAAGTCAGATAAGACCAAGATGAAATTTATTCTCTAGTGATTGAATTAAAATAGAAACCAATGTTCTATGGAACAAGAACTGTTGTGGAATATCTATAAGTTTTTTCGTCCTATTCAATCATACATATAGTGACATTGTATTGAATAAAATGTGTTGGATGAATTAAAGATATTATTTGTTGACTATGTGAAAGGGAATAATCTCTTCAGTTTGACATGTCTAATACATGGGAAGAGATAAATGTGGTGAGTTGAAATATATATTTTTAAGAGATGTATTAATCACATATTTCATAGTATATACAAGACATGACATTTCCAGGATATTCTTTATAATAGTAAAATATCAATTAATCTAGGAGCACTGCGAGAGATGCAATTAGAACTTTCTAATTGTACTTCAGAAAGCACAAAAATATGTACTTGGTAATTGGAGAAGAAGGAATACAAGTTTTAATGGATTCAAACTATTCTTCCATAGATCAATATGATATACTATGTTAGTTATGCTAAATAGGATGAGTGATTCAAGTTCATATAAGATAGTGGAAGTCATACCTACAAAGACCGAGTGTGTTGCAGCTTCGGAGGAAATTAAGAAGTAGTTAAATGTAAAAATTTGTTCTAGTTCAGGGAATCTCACTTAGTAAAGAAAAGATTATTGTAGTGTTATTTATAATATTATTACTATCCAATATATCATGTTATTACAGTGGAAAAGTGGGATATACTCGGGATACTATGTCTTGAAAATTTTTACTTAATGAGATAAGGTCGCAATAGAAGAATTTCCAAGTAGTGGAACTGTGGCGGACCTAGTAGCTAATGCTGCTACTTCTTAGAAACATGATGTTCATCATGTGAGTAGCTAACAAGTTTAGTTAGCATGTTGGCTCTAGTGTAAGTGGGAGTGTTGAAATAGTGGCTTCCCTAGACCCCAAATATTGGTTCTTTTGATTACCATATCATGTATACAGTTAGCTATAAATGATGTCATCTTAGCATTATAGTGTAGAATTCTCTGAGTCCACTATTGAAATGGTAATGTCAAAATATAAATTGTCTTATTTAAAGGGTATTGAAGATCCCAGGCTATAATGAGAACCATTATATACTTTGAAATTACTCTTTAATATAGGTTCTATGGTCCAGACACATCTTACCGATTGGACACAGTAGGCGTTTGGCTATCAGGAGTTGGGGGATCATAATCATTAAGACTTCTTTTCATTAAGTTCTCACATGGTGATCACTAGTAGTTAGATCATGATGAAAGACCCCCCCCCAATTAGAACACCTGATGTTTCAGGTGTCATTGGATGTTTCTATCTATGATCTTGTGTAATTTTCTCCTGACTTGATATCATTACCAATGTATGTTATTTTATTTCATACATTTATGCAAGACAAAAATCATGGCAATAAAGTCATGGCGAGGTAGTTTGTGTTGGGTGCATCATTGGTGGCATGGAATTGGTTAAATGCTCAAAAAATTATTTGTCACTTCCTAGTTATGGATGTAATATATCTCATGCCATGTTGATTAGGATTGTAGTACCATCATAAGAACATGGCCATGGCAGTAATGCGTAAATCCATCAATTTGGATTAACAAACAATAAAATATGAAAATGATGATGACACACGTGTCCATCCCAAATTATGAGATATTAATGAGGAATTTATTATATTACACAGTGTGTGTTCATTGGTTGGTTGTCACTCCTATGAAAATCCTAATCTTTTTAGGGGCCATGATGGGGTGTGAGATCCCATTATTGGTCTGTAAATAATATTCACTAATATTGAGATAAGGTCTTAGAGGGTCACATACAATAGCGTATTCAAGAATCTACCCTATTCAGTGGAATATGAGTTTGGGAAATGGTGTGACCCACCACTGGGTTCTGGGATTTTTCCAAGAAATATGATCTCCAATTAAATAAATAAATTCATATTATTATTGTTTAGAATTATGAGCATTGAATTTAATTATTAATGTATTTACAAGTTTCAAGAAAATACATGAAAAAATTTAATTGATGAATATTAAACATATTCAAGGTTCAATTAATATTTAAGGGAACATTGAATCAAGTTTTGGACTCAATTATAGTCATGTAATATATTTAATATTTTTCAATAAAATGATAATAATATTTATGACTCAGTTTAGTAGTCACAATATGTCGTTAATAATGTTTTTGATTATTTGGGGGCTAGATTGGAATATCCAGGTAAACACATAACACACAATAAATAGAGGAGGGGCTTTCACAAAGAACTATTCATGGAAATTCTCCCCCCTTTCCTCTCTCATAGGTTATGTATAGAGATTCTTTGGATCCAAGGAGCCCAGATCAAGCTCTCTCTCAGGAATCCTAAGCAATGTGATGCAGTGATCATTAGAGCATCGAAGGGTTCGTCAAATCTCCACTCCAGCACCCATAATTTGATGATCAGTACTCCTTTGGGTTTTTTGAAGCACATTTGGAAGATATAGAGGATTTAAGATTCTGATTCTTCGAGCAATGATCTCTAATGATGGGCAGACGTCATGCATGACTTCAAATTTAATCCAAGTTTTTATGGTATTATTTTGTGCTTAAAACTATTCATGCATGATCCTCATCTTAAATTGGGCTGCTATTCGCTGATGTCAACACGATTACATTGATCATCAGTGATTTTTTTTAAATCCCACCTTTTTTGGTATTTCATTGCAAGTTTGGTTCCATCATCCATTTCCTTCCACGTTTAATTTCAAAAAAACTGTGCATTGTTTTACCTATGCTCATGTTTTTACCCTCTTCTCCTATCTATTAGAGATTAAATTCCTACCATCCCATAGACACAGAAAAATCCCTAAAAATACCTCTCTATTCTTCTGCACTTTAGGATAGGAAATGGATGCTGAGATCACTTTCAAACTCTAAGATTTTATCCTTTGGTTGTTGAATGAGTGATCCTCAATAAATAAATTTTATCATCTTGAGAGGAGTAAGTTTTGTGTGACCACATTTTCCATTTCTAAATTTGAACATGAAAAATGATTCTTTTTAATCATTTTTTCTATAACAATTTGTGATGGAGTTAAATATGGATGAGTGAAATTGTCTAAACCTCCCTTGATTGTGGAAAAAAATTAATATTTGTTGGCGAGTAAGAATAATTTTGTTATGTTTTTTTATTAGTTTCATATGACGACATTAACAAGACTAAGTTTAGGGGAGTATATGTTATTAATTAATTCATATCATTTTTATAATCAATTTAGAAAATTTCATCTAAAAGTACATAATTGGTGTGATATATGCATATTTTAATACTAAATATATTTTTTACCATTATTTGAAGTATTCCAATTGAGTCAATTAACTATTTTAAATATAAATCTCACCCTAACTATCAAAATTTCATAGTTATAATTTTTTATTATTACTTATTCAATTTCCAACATTTCATTAGAATTAATCATTAGCCAATTCGACCAATTTAAGGGCCATATTATCCACACAACAAGGCCCATAGAATCTGTGAAGAAAATGGACCATCCATGAAGATTCAATCACTGGCCTCAATCCAGAAGTCCAAAATAATTTATTCTCCACAAAAAGTTTTTGTAAAATAAAATTATTATTTTATAAAAATTTCAAGGCCCAACTGCACTAAAAAGGGTCCCAACTAATGCATTTAAATCCATCCAACCATTCTGTATGGGAAAAAAATCTGCACGCAATACATGACTTGTCAATTGATATTGACATCCATTCAAGCTACTATTTTGAATTTTGAAAGCTAAAATATAGGTGGATTAATTTTTTGAAGAATGTTTTTTTGATTTGAGATAATATTATTTTTCAAAAACCCATTCACAATTTTACCTTGATGAAATCTGGATTGAAATGGACAGATTAAAATTCTTTACCCACACAGCCATAACTTTGGATCCTTAAGTCCAATGGACACCAAATTATCAAAGTAGACATAAGAGATCCATATCTAAAAATTTTTATAAGACCTTATCTTGATATTCAACTATCTAATTTATTATATTCGAGATGCAAGTGTAGGGTCATATTTGGAATGCAAACAGTCCACATCCTTAGGATATAAATACAACACCCTCTTCTCCTTGCAAAGGGTAAGCATTTTAGAAGAGAAGGAAATACATTTTAATGAACAAATCCTTTCCAAATTCCTGGAAGGACTGTCCATACTCATTTTTTCACTTGATATACCCGTTATTCTCTTTTTTTTCATGTTATTTTGTGTTCTTCTTATTTGAAATTGTGTATGTTTGTTTCCATTTAAATTGAATTTTAATGAAAATTTATTCTTCTTCATCTCTTATTCACATAAACATTATGTTTTTTAATATTAATATTATTTAAATATTTTAAATAAAGTTGGAAATCATTTTCTCATTCTCTTTCTCATTCAATATAAATTCCAGATTTAACATTAACTTCACCATTTTGTGTGTTCTCAGCACAATACTCTTATCTTGTTCCTTTATTTTTATTCTATTTATAATTCATCATCATTAAAATTAAAACCAGATTATAATCCAAAAAATGGCTGAGTAAATCTATCCTTTGGGTGATTTATAATTTGGTTATGTTAAGTGATTTAGAGATTTTTCATGATGATTATTTTTTAGATTAATATTGTGTTGGTTAAACTTAGAATGTCATGGATAAATGCCATAATTCATTTCACATGTGGTTTCCATGGATTATTGGATACATAAATACACTACCATAAACAAGATCTGATTAAAATTGGAACCAAAAGTTAATATAAGGCTAGGATTAAATTCTTAACAGTTGGGAATTCCAATCAATGTCATCTTGTAAAGTGGATGTTAATTTAATGCAATATAAAACAAATCGCTTGGACATCGCAAGTTTAACTCTCTAATGATAAAATCACACAAATATTTTTTAAATTGTCAAATCAATAAATAATTTTAACTAATCTCTACTAACAAACCCCCACAATAAAAATAAAATCAAATAAAAACAATCAACTATTAAAAGTATCATCACTATAGATTCGACCCGAGTGCTACTATACAAATTAATAGAGCACAAGAACCATGAATGGTCAACCAGAGACAATCAACTGCACTTAAAATGGAACCTTTCCTATGGATGGTGCATTAAGTAGTCATTAGTTTTTGTTTATTGTAGAAAAATATAACAAAATTTAAATTTTTTTGATAAAAACACAATGAAAACCATGTTTTCCTCTTTCTCCCAAAAAATATATGAATGCCCTGTAGCCTCCCAAAAAATTCCTCAAATTTTTTGATCCTAAAATTGAGAGATCTCTTCAAAAACTTTGGAGGAACATCAGGGATAATCAAATCATTCAATAACCAGTCCTTTTATAAACAATTTAATTAGATATGGATAATCCAGGGGAAAAGCATTTAAAGAACTTGATACTCCTAATATAAATTACCAACCACTTAGTATTAAATATCCAAACATAGAGGCTGACATTGAACTCAAATTGGGTTTGATTCATCTTCTCCCTCATTTCCATGGGCTAGATGGTGAGGATCAACATCTTCATCATAAAGAGTTCCATGTGTTGTGATCTACCATGAAGCCTCAAGGGTTTTTTGAGGAACAAATCAAACTATGGGCATTCCATTTCTACTTATCTGAAATATTTATGTCATGGATTTACTACCTCCCTCCTGGTCCCATAACCACATGGAATGAAATGAAGCGACTTTTCAAAGAAAAATTTATTCATGCTTCTCGTAATGATTCTATCTAAAATAAAATAATTGGTATTTGCAAATTCCAAATTGAATCACTCCATGAGTATTGGGATAGGTTCAAAAATCTAGTGGTAGACTATCCGTACCCCTAAAATTCTGACCCAATCTCGATCTAATTTTTCTATAAGGGGTTATTTTCTATGGAGAGAACTATCATTGATATCGTTAGTGAAGATGATTTTGTTGACAAAACTCCTAGAGATACAAAATATATCATATACAACATAGATGAAAAGACACAATAATTACATAATCGAGCACTTGATCAAGTCCAACAAGTCCCTGATAATCAATCTATAGAGCCAAACATGATGACCGAGTGGAAGGGTGAACTTATAGGTCCTGTGTGACAACTATCAGTGGCTACCAAAGCACCATCCTCATATTCTCCACAATCTCTCTTCCCTATGCCTACCAAGAACTGTGAAATCTTCAACTCCCCATCTAATTCAACTGACACATGTCTGGAACATCAAGAGAATCCATATGATTCATTTGGACCAATGGAGCTCAATGTTGCATATTTTTATAGGAACACCAACCCTCAAAAATCAGGTTAGTTTATTAAAAACTTCAACCAACCCCACTGTGAGCACTTCTTTTCTACCTTTAACAAAATCTTGAGGTATGGTAATCCAATTTCTCATCCACCTCAATTCCCTCCTCAAAACCCAAACCAATTACAATATGGTCAAGGTGGTGTTAAATTCCATCAACCTTATCATTTTCTTCCTTAACCTAAAAGGAACAATCCTCCTCCTAGATTCCACTATCCTAGTGAGCCTTCCGAATTCCCATACAAATAAAATCAATTTCCCAAGAACTAAAATCAAGGAAATCCCAATCTGGGACAAGACTCTTATTCTAAGAAACCATTGGAAAGTGAAGTGGAAGATCTAGACTCATTCACCCATTATGAACTTAAAAATATTTAATCCCAAATTGGCCAACATGAATCCCACCTGAACCAGAAAAAACAATCAAATTCTTCCTAACTCCCAGCTCAACCTTTACCAAAACTCAAGGGTAATGTAAGTGAAATTTCACTAATTTGAGGAAAGAAAATTTCTATTCCTCATGTTGAGTCATCCAATACAATTTAAATGTTGACATCTAAAATTAAAAGAAAAATAAATTAGACAAGGAACCTAACCCCATTACCTCACCTCCTTCTATTCCACTTGGGAACCCAATTCCTATTCCATAAGCTGTTTCAAAACTGAGGAAGTCCTTTGATACTGATCCTGAAATTCACGACATATTTAGATGTGTTGAAGTCAACATTACCATGTTAGAACCCATAAAACAAATCCATATGTATGAAAAGTTTCATATGAAATTGTGCACCCAAAAAAGGAAACTTAGGACCTTCAAAAATGTTTCCACCTAGCAGCCTATTCCCAAAAAGTGAAAAGATATCTGGAACATTATAGTTCCATGCCAAATTGGATGTTACATCTTCAATGATGCACCCATAGACCTAAGAGCCACAATTAATTTCATGCCCAAATCCATCTTCTTCCACGTTTTTATGTCCTTTACACCCAATGGGTGTTGTCCTTCAGTTGGCCAATCGAAGAACTACCAATCCTGAAGGAATAATGGGGGATTTCCTAGTTTATGTCAATGATCTTATATTCCTAGCTGATTTATATTTACATAACATGGATGGTGAGACGAAGTATTCTAAATCTCCCCTAATTCTAGTAATACCATTCCAAATGACTGCGAGAACCAAGATTCATGTCTATTCAGGAATCTTATCGATGTAATTTGGTGACCAACTAGCTAACTTCAACATTTTTCAAACTATGGGATACCCATCTAAGGATCGCATTGAATTCTCAATCCATGCTTCTAAGGAATCTTATGAGAGTCTATTAAACCCAATTCCATCACGTTCATAATTTTCTAATGAATGGGGAGCTTGTGATATTTTTTTACCCTGATTAACAATGTCATAAATTGGGAATTTTATGTTGACCTCTCATTCATAGACTACATCAATTGAGAGGATCTTGAAAATTCTCTTGAATCCCATCTCAAATATGATATCTATTGTTCCACCTTTGATAGTATTGGGTAAAAATAATAAAAACCAAATGAAAGTCCTTCCTCCATTCCCGAGTTGTCTAACCCACAAATTAAAGATGATACCGATCTGAAACCTCTTCCTACACACCTAAAATATGAAATGATTTTCCATGATCACTCTTATCATGTCAATGTCTCTGCTACACTTACTAAAATTGAGGATTCCAAACTTGTTTATGTGTTTGAGGAAAAAATGCCTTAGGTTGGACCCTATATGACATACCAGGAATCAACGCTTACCTTTTCATGCATCACATGCATCTTGACGATTCATCCAAACCAATTAAAAAACCACAATGAAAACTCAATCCACTCATACTTGAGGTGGTTCAGGAGTATATAACCTTGAATCTTCAAGCAATTATTATCTACCCAGTTTCTTATAGTGGATGGGTTATTCCAATTCATGTTGTACCTATGATGGTTGAGATTACTATTGTCACAAATGAACACGGGGAAGTAGTCACAACCCAATTGAAGAACTAATGACCTGTGTAAATCGACTATAGGAAATTGAATGTTGAAATAAAAAAGATCCCTACCCTGTTCCATTACATGATCAAATTCTAGAACGATTAGCTATAAAGTCACACTATTTATTTCTTGTTGGATACACCAGATACTTTAAAATCCCAGTCGCACCTCCTGACCAAGAAAAGGAAACATTAACTTTTAAATATGGAATATATTCATATAGGATAATGTCATTTGTCCTTTGTAATGCTCCCAAAACATTCCAAATATGTATGATGACTATCGTTTCTAAATTCAATGAACACTACATGGAAGTGTTTATGGGTGATTTTATCATTTATGGTGAGTCATTAGAATATTTCTTGAATTCACTCTCTATATTCCTTCAAAAGATATTCAAGTGTAACCATGTGTTAAATTTTGAAAAATGAAAATTCATGGTTGAAAATGAGATTATTATAGGGCATATAGTTTCTAAATATGGCATTGAAGTAGATCCTTCCAAAATTGAAGTGATCCAATCACTTACTGAACCCACTTTTGTTTGAGACATCTGTTCATTCCTCGGTCATGTCGGTTTCTAACGGCAATTCAACCATAACATTAGTATGATTTCCCACCCACTCACTTGGTTTCTCCAATATTATTTTACTTTCCATTTCGACGAGGTTTGCACGATAGCCTTTATTGAACTCAAAATTTTTCTTACATCCGCCCCGACAATCCCACACCTATATTGGTCATTACAATTTGATTTAATGTGTGATTCTTCTAATAAAGCTGTTATGAATGTTCTTGGTCAAATAGTAGAAAAAATTCCTCATTTAATCTATTATTCCCCAAAAATATTGGATGAAACACAATATCACTACACTGTGACTGAAAAGGAACTTTTAGCAGTTGTTTTTGCCTTAGAAAAATTCTAGACCTATCTATTAGGCACCAAAATCATCATCTTCACATACTATTCTACTATTAAGTTCCTTCTCAAGAAAATATATTCCAAACCAAGGCTAAGAAGATGGATCCTAATTCTCCAAGAGTTTGACGTTGAAATCAATAATAGATCGGTAAAATAAAACCTTGTGGCTAATAACCAGAGTAGAATTTTTCATTCTTCTCACTGAGAAATCATTGATCCTAAATTCCCCATTATGAACCTTTCAAATCCCACTCAAAATTCACCGTAGTATTCCACAATTTTAAATTACTTGGTTTTTGGTGTTTTATTTTAAATGTTTTCAAAAGAAAAAAATGAATTTGAAAATTGTTTCACAATTCTATTTTGGGATGAAAATATTCTCTGGAAAACTAGGATTGACATGGTAATTAAGAGATGTGTCGAAGAAGGTGAACATTTATGCATTTTACAATTTTTTCACCCAACTCCTAGTTGTGGACACTTTGGACCAAAAAGGACTTCCCTAATGGTCCAAGACTCAGGATTCTTCGAGCCTTCACTCTTCAAGGACTCACATGAGTTCGGTAAATCATGAACTAATTTCCAAATGTTTAGCATGATTTCTAAAATAAATAAAATGCCCCAAATATCCTTTAAATTTTTTTTTGATCTTATATGTTTGAGGAATCGATTTAATGGGACCATACCCCCTTATAATGGATTCACATACATTATTCTTGTGGTCAATTACGTTTCGAGGTGGGTTGAGGCCAAACCCACTAGAAATAATGATTCACATACTGTTAGTGAGTTCCGAAAAACAAAAATCTTCCACAGATTTGGAACTCCTCGTGCCTTTATTAGTGTCTTAGGAACCCATTTTTTTAATAGAACCATGTAATGTATTTTTTAAAAAAATATTTTTTTAAATAAAACATCAACTTCATATCACCCCCAAACAAAAAGCATGGCTGAAATTTCTAATAGAGAAGTGAAAATATTGGCTGAGAGAATTGTTATGTCCCCCATAAAAGACTGGCCTGAGAGACTTGGTGAAGCACGTTTGTCTTATTGAACTAGATATAAAACACCCATTGGGATGTTTCCTTTTGGGATAGTTTTTGGTAAATCATGTCATTTTCCAATTTTAATCCAACATAAGTCATTTTAGGCTATAAAAATATTTAATTTTGATTGTGAAAAATCAGGTGAAGAATGATTGTGGCAGTTGACTGAATTGGAAGAGTTTAGACTAGATTTTTGTGAGAATTATGATATGTACAAAGAAAAGGCTAAATTACACTAAGGAAAACACATCCTGAGAAAGATATTCCTTGAAGGTGAAAAGTTATTTCTCTTAAATCATCAATTTTGGCTTCACCCACGTAATCTTAATTTTCATTGGGATGGTGCTTTTATTATTACTAATTTTTAACCATTTGGTGTAGTGTGTGTAAAATAAACCTCTTCAAAAATGGTATTCATGGTTAATGGATATTGGTTAAAGCATCACTATGAGAGGACACACAATTCTAGACCAACATCGATTTCCATTAGATCCACAACATATATAGTAAACCTACAACTAGATGGATATGGATACCCAACAAATCCAAACTAGGGGAACATATTTCCATTTAACTTTGTATCTATATATCTCTTCCTCTCACTATCACTTTATTGTTCTCCATCTCTATTTTATTTTTTACCTCTTCCTTCATCATACCCTTTCTATTTCTATTTATCTTTTGTGTGGGTGGGTATTTTTAAAAAACTAAAAAAAAATTAAAAAAAATGAAAAAAATAAAATGAGTCATGACTAATCACCATCCACTTTTGAAATTTTGTCCAACCATTTTGAGGAGTCAAAAAAAATGTTTTCAATTTAAAAATTTTGTATTTTAGTAAAGACATTGGATAAATAATATTGTGTCACAGCAAATAAATTTTGAATGCTCAATTTTTGATTGAGAAAATGATTTTTCCCAACCATGAGGTATAATAATGTCTTTCATGCCAAGGCCAACTATGGCCATATTTTTGAAATGTGTGTTTTCACCCTCAATTGTGAGTCTTGAGTTTTAGGACCTTTGAGTTCAATTTCCTACTTTGGTTTTCATTAATCTAGTAGAGGAATTTTTTAACCAGATGATAATCCCAATAGCCAAATAGTCTCCCAGTCCCCTTACATTAATCCTTCTTTTGAAATCCTCTTCCAACCTATAAAAAACTTTTCTCTTATAGCCACATTAAAATCCAAAAACCTTTTCCCACCTAACAACTACATGGATTTTCATTTCATAATTTATTGAAATTTTAGTGTGAGGGGGGGATAGATTTCATTTGGGGTAACCTTTTCTTAACTTTTTAGCGTGTTATCAAACGATTGATGGAAATAATCCATTTTAGTGCAGGGGAGAGGTTTTAATTCAGTTTGTTTTAGTGAATGGACTTTCATTTTTGTAATTTTGTAAATTTATTGACAATTTTTCAAAAAATTGATAAAAATCAAAAAAATGGGTTCTGTCTTGGGAGGGTAAAAAATAACTCTTCTTCTACCATTTATCTTGTAATAAAAATTAAAATTAATTTCATGAGAATATCATCCATGGTTTGGGGGATGAATGTGAGATTTTTTTCATGTCTAACTTATGATGAAATCAAAAAATAAATATGAATAAAAGAAAAAAGAAAAATAAATAACACCTGCATTATATATTCTTATGTCATATAGATATGTTTTATGTTTAGTAAATATTTTATCTCCTCATACCCTTAAAATTTTATTCCCCATTTAAATCATTCTACACATAATCATTCCCTTATAAATATGTGTTTCAATTTCCATCCATGTTTCATTTAAAAAAAATTGTGCATTGTTTTACCCATGCTGATGTTTTACTCCACTTCTACTCTCTCTTGGACAATAAATTATTACCATCCCATTGCCATAGAAAAATCCCTATAAAATACCTCTTGATTCTTTTTCACTTTATGATAGGAAATGGAAGCTGAGATCTCTTCCAAACTCTTAGATTTTTACCTTTGGTTTGTGAATGTGTGAACCTCCATAAATAAATTTTATCATCTTGTGAGGAGTAAGTCTCGAGTGCCCCCATTTTCCATTTATAATTTTGAGACAGAAAAATAAATTGTTTTTGAATAATTTTTCTATAACAATTTATGATGGAGTTCTATATAGATGAGTTAAAAGGTCTAAACCTCCCCAGATTGTGGAAAACAAAATTTTAATATTTGTTAGTGAGTGAAAATAATTTGTTATATTCATATATTTTTAGAACATGAGGAACTTCAAAATACTATGTGTGGGGTAGTTGAGGTTATTAATTTATTCATAAATTTTTTTATACTCCATTTAGAAAATTTCAAGTTAAAGTGAATAATTGGTGTGACATACTCATGTTTTAATACTAAATATAATTTTTGACCATTATTTGATGTAGTACAATTGTGTCAGTTTACTATTATAATTATAACTGTCACCCTGATTATCAAACTTTTAAGGTTATCCTTTTTAGGATTTTTTATTCAACTTCCAACATATAATTAGAAGGAATAATTTTCCAATTATCCCATTTTATGTTTCATATTATCCAGACAAGAAGGCCCACCAAATCTATAAAGAAAATGGACCAGTCTTGAATTTTGAATTATTGGGGCCAATTAAGAATTCAAAAAACTTTTATTCTCAACCAAAATTCTGTGGGAAATACTATTCATATTTGATAAAAATTTCAAGGCCCAACTCCACTAAGAAGGGGCACAAATAATGCATTTAAATCCAACCCACCATTCTGTCTAAGAAATAAAATCAGAACAGAAAACCAAACTTGTCTTGTGATCTAGACATTTATTCAAGATGAGATTTTTCTATGTGAAATATAAGATATAAGAGGCCAACATTTTTGAAGAATGATTTCAGATGTTATGGCATCTTCTTATTCAAAAATCTATTCACATTTTGGACATTAAAATGTATGGATTGAAATGGATGGATGAAAATAGATTACTCAAAACACCATAACATTGGATACTTAAGTCCAATGGCTTCCAAATTCATAGATTAGATATAGTAGATTCATATCTATAACATGATATAAGATCATATCTTGATATTTTACTATCTAATTTATAAATTTTTGATGCAATCGGAGGGTAATATTTGGAATGTGAATAGTCCAACTCCTTGGGCTATAAATACAACCCCCTCTTCTCTTTGCTAGGGGTTGGCATTTCCAAAGAGAGAGTCATACATTGGCACAACCAAATATTTAACAATGTCTTTGGAGGACCTTATATACTCATTTTTTCACTTGAGATACCCTTCCTCCTCTCTATTTTTTCATGTTCTTTTGTGATCTTCTTATTTGTAATTGTGTCAGTCTGTTTTCATTTCAATAATATTTTAATTCATGTTTCTTCATCATCATTTTATATTCACATAAATCTTCTATTTTGTAATATTTATGTTCTTTAAATAGTTTAAATCATATTGGAAATCATTCTCTCATACTCTTTATCATTCAATATAAATTCCATATTTGACATTAACTTCACCGTTTTTTTTACTGGGCATACTACTTTTATATTTTCCTTTTTTCTTCTTTTTATAATTCATCATAATAAACATTACAATCATATTATTAACTAAAACAATGGCTGAGTAAATCTACCATTATGGTGGGTTATAATTTTAGTTTTTTAAGTTATTTCGAGCATTTCCTTGATAAATATTCTTTAAATTAACATTGTGTATGTTAAACTTATAATATCGTTGATTAATGAAATGATTTATTTAATGTGTGTTTTCCATGGATTATTAGAAACATAAATACACCACCATAAACAAAATCTGATTAATATTAGAACCCTAAGTTAATTTAATACTTGGATTAAAGCCTGAAACCTTGGTAATTCCAATCAATGTCATCTTGTAAAGTGGTTGTTAATTTAATGCAATAAGAAGCAAAGCTCTAGGATATCACAATATTGAATCTCTAATATTGAACTCAGCCCAATATTTATTAAATTATTAAATCAATACATTATTTCAGTTAAGATCGGAAAAAATCCCAATCAAAATACAGTTAACTAAAAACAATTGACTATTAAAATGTATCATCGTCAATGATTCAATATGATTGCTTCTATACACATTAGCAGAGCACCAGAACATTGAACAGTAGAAAGGTGACAATAGGACACACTTTACATAACAAAAATAAAAAGAATCCACTAATGATCATGGTGTACATCTTACCATTTTAATATCCTTATCCTACTCTAACTCTGATAGATCAAATGCATACTCTTAGCCTACAGATAGACTACTTGAAGCCTATCTTCCCTATGGAGTTGCAGTATCAACCAGATAGTTACCCCACTATTGGTCCTCTCTATCCTTAGTACGACCTATACGCATAGTAGTATCTCAAATACCATCTCCTAGTACCACAACTAGTCCTACCATAGATCCCTATGTCTAACCCAACACCTAACACCCTAATGACAGAGAAGACATTTGGAAGAAGCTCTACAGATATCCCATATGCCTATATTCCCAACACTCTGTTAGAGGCCGCTCACATTGAGTATGAACATGACCCTACTTTCCAAACCGGAATCACACTGTCAATGAACCACTAATCATTTACCCATTCGAATCCTTGACTTTAATTCTCTATTAATACTCCTAAAATCCTCTCTTCTTGATACCCGAAGTGACACTTCCAAGTTCACCTAACTCTATTAATCATCTAGAATAAGACCTATAATTTGGGTTCCATTAAACTATCAATTCCTAGTTCAAATGCTCTAAGATTGAGGTCAACCTATAGATGCCTACATGTACTCTAATGGAGTCCCATAACCCATATGCAAAGAATCTCACCCTAGTTTTTTCACCACCTTCCATAGAAGGTTAAAAATGATGCATCTCCATGAACCTCTCAGTATAATCCTTGAAAGTTGTATTCCCATGCTTCAAGCTTATGAACTCATGGGATAGATCTTCCCTCAAAGTCTTTAAGAAGATGATATTGAAAAACCTGGTCTCAGATGCCTTCCATGATACCCCCTCACGCCTATCATCATGTACTTGTACATCCTACCGATAATTTTCCAATACCCTAATCATATATATATATATATATACATGTATGTATATATGTATGTATATGTATATATATATGTATATGTATAACTTCAACCTCCACCCTGAGGGTTTCTCAATCAAATCAAATGTAGTCTACATAGGCTCGATCTAGTGTTATACTACATGCAGTCCGCCCTCACCCTTAAATAATAGTGGGTGATACGACTAAAATTCGTACATCAAATATTTCAGGGAAATATCTCTAATCTCTGAGCTCCACTATTAATACTTTGCACTACATATACCAGGATTTCCCTAATATACACATCATTCCATATCCAAAACTCTACTCTCTTATGTGGTTGGGTTTCCTATCTTGGAGCATCTGCCTATGGATCATTATCATACTGACCCTTAGGACCCTCATGACATGCATGATCGAGCCACACCACGTCTCCTTCCTCTTGATTCCCCCTAAATACCATATATGTGTCATCGTGATAAATTCAAAAATATAGATTCATAATAAAAATACTAGTATATATATAAGAAACATGGAAAACTATAATATGAACCACATCTCACCACCCTAACACTTCCCTACCACACCAATATCACTTATCATCTTTTCTCATGGCCCATTTCATACCCTTGTCAGAGTTGGGAATCACATATCAATAATATCATAAGTTACCATCCTGAGATGGATGATTAAAATGACACAAAAATGATATATAGAAAAACACTTTTTATCTTGTATTTTACAATTTAAACACCTCTCCCAATTCCTTTTTTCCTACCCACCATTATAAGATTTTGGACCATATATACTATTTACACATAGGATCATATATCAATCTCATCATCAACTACTTACTTGGGATGGATGAGTATAATAATGCCAAGAATCTATTAAGGGAAAAAATTTATCTTTTATTTGGAACTTTAAAAAAGATAAACCGTTTTTCTATATTCCAGGTTCCAATAGATAATCACAAGCATATACATGTATCAAGAAAACCTAAGTACCTTTCATGATATATAAATTTACCTCCATTTTCATACTCGGACAAGTTTTGTAATGCCATATACCCATAACATCACACCAAAGTGTGCTACACGAGGTGGAATATTGTGAATGAAAAAGTGAAAATCAAGAACATCCATTTCACAAACCTAGAAACTCTTTCTATCACACATGACTAGGTATAAATTACCCAAACACAATATCTTTAACATGTTCTAACTATGTCCTAGTATTTGTTCTATCAAAGACAAAATATAAGATCATTTTTTAAAAACAATTTTTAATACCTCATCACAATAAGAATAAAGGTACTACTACTTTTGACACCTATGGAACTAATACATAAATATCTCCCCAACATGAGATCCACATAACCTATGAACAAGACCTGAGGGACACTAGGCCTTAGGTGTGACTCCGTATATGTAAATGGATTCTGTCTAGAATTGAGGGTATATTGGGTGATTTAGGAGAGACTATACCATGAAGTGATAATAATAAAATTATTATTAATAAAAATAATAAAAATAATGGATATAAAAATGTCACTAGAGAATAATTTTTTAAAACGTAGTGTAATCTTATATAAATATAATTTATAACAATCTCAAAATAAATAGAAAAAATAGATAATGTATATACATGTCATGGTGATCATATAAAATCATGAAGGATCAGTTAAAGGATGATCATATTTGTATGTACACATAAGTTACAAAAATTACAACATCTCAACATAGATGAACCAACTGGTCTACTACCATTAATCCTTTACACCCACAACACATCTCATCAATCTATGTTTTATCCCATGATTTTGATCCCTTTCCTAATCTCAAATCTATAAAGTCTACACGCATCTCGAGGGGCCCATGTTGGGTGTAAGTATGAACCCATTAGGACACCACCAATGTATTCCTATCATATATCCATGTTTATACCAATTTAGTGTAAATTTTAATATACATCCTTAAATAAAACATAAAATAAAAACCCCCTTTACTTGTGCTAAATAGCCACAAGGAAGCTATTTAACATATTCCACCAAGATAAAAAATGGAACGATGTATCCCGGGTTATTCATACTAGAAGAAACCTTATTCTCCCATCTATATTCATACTAACCGAAAACTCATTCCATGTAATAACACATGGGTAACATGTCATGTCAAATTAAATCTGATTGTCATATCAAATAAATAAGTCATAAGTCCCTCAAACTTCCATTCATCAATTCATTGTCAGTTCAACCTTTCGATATCCCAAGGCATGATTACATTTAACCTTCCCAAATCCTGGACTATTGAACTCAGCATTATAGTGATCCTAGTACCCTAACTGATGGTCCCATACACTATTAACCACGGATTTCAATGGTTATCACCTCTTCTATAAATTATGGTCATCACATATCTTGTGATGTAGATGTTATAGAAGCCTCTACCCACATCGAGTGGTAAACACCACCTCACTGACAACTTGTCCTATATGTACAAGATATAAACTATGATATATGCCAAAAACTATGGTAGGAAATCACTAACATACCTAAGACGCACCATTTGGAGGAACTATATCACTACATGTGATCCTCATTTCCCAACCCCCTCATTGTCATCACTATCCACCCCAACCCAGAGAATCTCATCACCTCATTCTCAGTGATCAACATCACCCTAAAATATCTTAGACCATGCCTAACTGATTCCCATGGAACCAATGTATTCACATCATAATTTAATTAATTTAAATCAATGAAAAAACCTACCAAACCTGCTCAAAACCCCCATTAACTCTTTCCATGTCAGACCATGATCAAAATAACTATATAGGCATGTTATTTCCTATCAGGACCTCCCAATATTAATAATAAAATAAAATCATTAATTAAAATGGTAAAACCCTAACCACCCCACTAAGGAATTTTTAAATAATCATTCCATAGAATTGATATAAATTATGATAAATCTACGCATTACATACCATTTACTTGTAGATATTCAATCATCAAATATCATCCTCTTATTCGATCTGAAATGGGAGAAACCCAATAATCTGACAAACACATAGGAAATATATTAATTATTATCATATTAAAATATAAATCCAAATGGTGATATAAAAGATTAATATAATCAAGAGATGTCAAGTACATATTAATAGTTATCCAATATAATTTACGCATCACAAATCTGATCTCAAGTGAAGAATAGACCATAAAATCTATAAAGAGGAGAGAATGGTGGAGCTCATCCTATTGTGTGTGTGAATGGGGAAGAAATAGTGCAAAAACCCTATGTACCCACTACCTAATTAGAATTCATTATTAAATCTTGTATTATAGTTTGACAAACCAGTCACAACCCATGCGGATCACCTGTATAATTTACTACATGTGCCTTATATGGCCATTCACCTCCCTAGAAAGGTTTATACTAATATTACTCCAGTTGAAATGGGTTATATGGTTTTAAACACACTGTTATCCCTAACCATGTTCCAACCATGCACCTAATGTCGTGTCTCCCCTATCTTGGTCTTCAAAGACAAAGGATTCTGAAAAAAAAAAACCAAACCACCAAGACACGTATCGTGTATTAACCCTCATAAAAAACATAAGCATATCGGAACTCTAAAAATTATGTTCTTAAGATTAAAACTGAATCTTTTCCATCCAACAACTAAATGTCTTTAATTTTCTTAGAATATTTGATGCGCTCAGAAATCCCGTACATCACATAAGGAGGCTTTCAAGTGATTTTTCCACAGTATGAATGTATATGATAAGATAAATCCCTTATACTTTCATCATTAAGACTGGTGGGTGTATTAGATATTACATGAGTCTTTCAAAGTCTTCTTGGTCATCTTCATCCCATTGATAAGAAACTCTATTCCTCATTAACTTTGTAAAGGGGAGGCATTTTCTGAGTTGATTTGTTATGAATTAATTAATATAGGATAGGAATCCTTGGATCCCTTTAAATTCTTTAATGTTATTGGGATCTAGTATTTTATAGATCAAATTGTTCTTCTCTGGTTAGACCATGAAATCTTGGTGTCATACCATATGGACCAGAAATATTTCAAATGTTACCCCAAAAGAACACTTCAATGTGTTCATTTTTGTGTTCTGTTGAATAAATTTGCTAAAGATAAATTGGATTTCAATGATATGATCTTAATATTTTCTATAATTTACTATACGATCGTCAACATAGCTTTTTTTAT
Organism: Viscum album; assembly: GCA_963277665.1. Classification (NCBI taxonomy): domain Eukaryota; kingdom Viridiplantae; phylum Streptophyta; class Magnoliopsida; order Santalales; family Viscaceae; genus Viscum; species Viscum album. Next base: position 923,742,872 of record OY728159.1, read on the forward strand.
TCTTCCTAGAAAGAGTTTCAAACTGTGATGCAAGGAACGCTGATAGGTAGTGCCCATATTCGTCAAACCAAATGGAATGATCTGGTATACTAATATCTATTGCGGTGATATAAAATTGCTATATTCCTCATATTCAGGGTCCATCATGATATAATTATACCATAATTAATAATCTATAAGGGATATTTTTGGAAGTATGTGGTCATATTAATCAAACATTCCATTATTATAATAGGAAAATCAGCATTCAGGTCGTGTCATTTGAGATATGTGAAATCAGAGAAGACCTTGATTTGACCATTCATCTTTTTAACAGGGATAATATCAATGGTCCATTTCTAGTATTTAACTTATCAAATGAATTTTTTCTTAATAATTTTCTCATATTTGGATTCCACCTTGGAATCATTTGAGGGATACATTCTCTCGGATTCATATTTAAAACCTTAATGGTCATTTGAGAGGCCAAGGTTATGGGTGGTAAATGTGAACACAACTCAAAAAACACTATGTAATTCCATATGAAGATATAATAGTACCTCTTTATGAAGGATATGTATATCTTCTACTTGTCAAGATTCATGGAGACATTGGTTGCTGTGGTTCATGGATCCTCTTTTGTGCCCAAATTTACAAGAATGAGTTCATCAATGGTGGTTGATATTCCCTCATCAAATAATAGTGGTGTCTCTAAGGTCATCCACTTCTTCCATTTAATGTTTTGTGGTGATAGGTGGTAAAGGGATGTTACTGAGTGTGACAGATCATTCAAGGGAATATCTATCATTTTTGTAATTCAGGGAGTCCTTTCCGAGTATTTAAAATGATAATACATAGGCATTATGGTCTAGAGTATTTCAGAGATTATGGCAACATTTCCCATTGTCACATGGGGTAGAAGATGCATTAATGTCGAAAAAATTTAGGAGACATGATAAAATAATGTTAATATTTTTTATGACATGGTGAAGTTATCTAGTTCCCATGGAATACTAAGGGACTCTAGGGATTCCAATGATGGGATAAAATTGTTTTTTTTTCAAGGAATAATTACATATTTCATTAATCACCCCATGTGTGACCTAACTACCTTTTGATGATAATGTTTCAATGGGAACAATTTTTACTGTACCAACATGGACTAGTGAATCTTGCAAAAAATAAAGACTCTCATGATATGGATCTTTTACCTCTAAAAAATTGGTATCCAACACCTTGAAAATTTTTGAGTAGTTTTTAATTGTTTTTAGGGGTGGTTCCTAAACTTTTGGGAGACAAAACCCATGTATCACACTCTTCCATTATCTTCTTTCCTTTATTACTTATAGAAATAAGCCTCAAAATTATGTGATCTAAAATATTCAAAGGGGGTATCATCCCCATATATCACTCCAACCATTCCGTTGATAGTGTAATTCAAAAATTGATGGTACGATAATAGAACCTCCACACGGATATGAATTCAAGGTTTTCAAAGTATCACATTTTATATTTTGTCATGCTAAATTACCATGAATTTAGAGTGAAACACCAATTTTCTATACTAGGATTTGTGTCTAATTTTTCTTGGTTGATTTTACTCACTCTTATCATATCCCTGAATGGTTAGCTTTGTGGGAGAAAAATCATTCTCATTCTATGTCAAATGTTCTAGAGTACATGTCAGAATATTATTAATCTCAAAGATGTTGTTTTTAAAAGCTCATTGAATGCCAAAATGATCAAGAATACCTGATACATATAGGGGTTTGATATGACACTAGATGGAGTATTCTTGATATTTCTTAGTGAATTAAATAGTGGTATGGAATTATACCAAAGTAGTTTCCACATGATATACCTCAGTTGTAGAATATTTGGTCTCAAATTCATGAGGCCTCTATTGGGTCACAAAAAGTTCTTCCATAAGATCCTTTGAAATGTTAAGGTAATCCACTATAGAGAGCCTGTATGGGATAACCATTATTTTATTGAATATTTAATACGTTTTCATCATTAGTCGGTGATTCCAAATGTGGGGTTTCTCCTTAACATGGGTCTTATATTATAAATCACTTGAGGTATAAAACTTTGGTTGCTGGAAAAATGTTGAAGGTATGCATGTTATTGAGGAGTGAATCCGAGCTAGTATACCCATTCTTCTCAGACGATCAGTTTATAATAGATCTATCAACCAGTATTCCAAAATAATTGATTTTGGATGCCTCAATAAGGATTTAGGGTTACCTCCACACTCCTATTAGGCTCATTTAAGTTTATTCATTTGGGTGTCAGTGTCATATATCGATCCAATAGATATGTTGGATAAATAATAAGCTCGACTATGATTACATCTTCCATTGATCCCTCAACATCTATGACCTATGCCTCTGGATCCTCAATTGGGTTGGAAGAACTCTTTTTTATAAGCATATTCATCATCGAATAAGGGATAAAATATGTGGTTGAAATTAAAAGAACTGAAAGTGGATCCTCATCTAATGAGGATTCCATTTGGTAGAGAATTTCTCATGCTCTAGATGATGAGGTCAATAAATCTACAAGAGTATGGGTTTTTTAGAATCATATGAGACTCTTCATCCTACATCATATTCATCTTATGATGGTAGAATCTTCCTCTAGATGATGGGTTTGATGGTATCTGTTTGGAGGATTTGGTAAGAGAATGAACCACAACTTGTTGATGAAATGTTTCCCTAAGAATAGAATTATCCGGATCAACCATTTTCTTAGTTATCTATTCATAAATCTTTTCTTCACCTCATTTTAGGACATCATACATGTTACCTTCTTCCTATAGTTGGAAGTTAGACACATGAATCACTTGAGATGATGATTTTCCTAACACTACCTATCTAGAATCAATCATTTTCTTGAATATTTCCTTCAAAGTAATTCATTTTTGGATTGTGTGGCCCAACATCTACAGAAAATATAAATTATTAGGGAGATAATTGAGGTATTATTAATAATGTTTCTTTCCCTCAAATAGATTAGGGATATTATTTTCATGGTTGTGATGAAAGAGTAGAGGACATGATCCTCCTAGAAGGAATATGTTTGGTATCTCTAGTCCTCGTATTATGTGATACCTTTTATTTTATCTCCCATAGAGAAGGATAGTTCTGTTCTTGGAATCTCATGGTTGGAGACACGGGGTGACATAGAGCATTTTTGGGTTCATTAGAAACTCTAGGTGTTGGTTTTAATTTGATAGGATATGTTTCTACCCTATCAGATATCATACCATATGTTGATGGTTCAAAATGATATTTGAAATTAGCTCACTAAATATGATACTCTAAGAATTGTTTCATTTATATAAACTCTCATAATTTTCTTGGGTACTTCAATGGGATCAACAATGAATTTTATTCATCTTGGAGGTTCATTGTATAGAGATCTAGTAGCTTCTTCTATGGGAGTGAAATGATTATTGAGTATGTTAGGGACTTATTTCTAGAAATAAAATTGGATTCCCACTAATTTTTATGTTTTTTCAGTTCTTGAGGTCAAAAGTAATTTTTTTCCATAGTGTGGATCTATTTTCATAATTGAATTTATTGAAAAAGTCTTACAAGTATGCGATGTACCCTTTAGGTTGGCTATTATACTAGATGAATGATAACCCCACTAGAGTATGTATAAAAAAATAATTGTATTTACTCTTTCTGGTCTTGTGGTCCTATAATGTGTCCACATCGAGACATGACATTTGGGAGATTCTTCCCTAGATCTCTTGTATTTTTGAGGGTTGGGAATACATGATTCCTAAATTTGGGAAAAGGGGGAGTGGAATACACCCATTCAAGGTATGGTTTCCTATCAGGTGAAATGGGGAAAACCACACTTCCATTTCTTCCATTTAAGTTTAAATATGCTTATTGGTACTGAGAATCATTGGGAAATAATTATCTGAACCATATCATGAGTTTGGGTGGTGGTTGAAGAATGAGACGATCACCCTACATTCATTGGATGGTGATATACGATTTGCATTAGGATCATGAGATTATCCTGGTATGAGAGAGATTTTTTCTGTAATGGTGGAAAATCTTGTCATTCCTTAATTTGTTATTTCTAAGAGGCCATTTGACTAGACTAAGGCACAACATGATTGTAAAACTCTGCCTTAGTGGGACAATTTACCTCCTCATAATTAGTTGGTGGAGAGATATTTACTTCATCTTGATGGTGATTACTGTTTGGAATATTTTCCAATATTAATACATGATTGAATGGTCAAAGATTGAATATATTTTCCATATATAAATAAAATTCTATTATGATGAGAGGAATCCAGGCTCCCTTAGTGGTGGGTAGGATGTAGTCATTCTTTTCCCTTTATCACTAGTGGAACAACATTGATGGGGTAGAAAATCCTTGTTTAGAGGTGTCTTGTTCTAGTACCTCAACTGATTTTGGATATGCATGGCCTCGATTGCCATTCTAGTAAAACCCAGATCTCTAGATATTGTTTCCCCATTATGTGACTCGAGATCCATGTCTCGATCTATATCATCTAATAGATTATTATTGATGATGTTCGATGAGGAATATCATGCAGTAAGAATCATTTGAGTAATAGAGTAACTCCATACTCCCTACTTCCCCTTAGAGATTTATATAATGGTCTTCCACTAAAACCTTTTCACAAAAAGTTATTTCATCATGGAACATTTTGGGGTTTGAAATTGTTTGTTTAATGTTACATCCCAACCAGGATGACAGTAAATCAGTGCTCCCATATTATTCATCATAAGGCTTCAAGTGTTCCTCTCTATAATCCAGAGGCAACAAATTAGGATCTAGTGAATATGGTGTGTCCATGTAGAGTATATTCCCCCATATCAGAGTAAACCAATATGAAAATAATAAGATATCATACAATATAGTAAATAAATAGAGTGTAGAAGCATTAAAAAACTGAAATAGAAGCATGTTGTAATAATAAATGAAATTCTATAAATCTAGAAAAACAATGTCATATATATAACTATGGTCACCCACTATCCCAACCAGACGTGAAGGAGTACATAAAGGAAACTAAAATAAAGGTACAAGGATCCACTACTAACTTGAGCCATACCACATAACTGGTCTCCATGACACTGTTGAACAGATCCAACTCAATCATGTGAACTGAAATGAGTGGCTCCTCTTGATCATGCAACCTTGAGCCTTGTTCTTAACCCTCTATAAATTTGTTCTCAACCTGAAAAGAAAACCTATGTCTTGTACATATATTGAAGTGCACATAAAGGGGTGAGAAATAATCTCAATAGTCTACCCCAATGATAAAATTATAAATATTTTTTAATAGGTGATTTCTTAAGTAATGTTCTCAAACTAGATGAGACACAACTGGAAATGATAAATAGAATAAATAAAGTGAAACCATAGTCGGTCTCTGGGTCCATGAACCCATTCAACTGGTCATTGTACCATTAAGTGTGTGTGTGTGTTTATATATATATATATATTTATGTGAGTATATATTTTACCATAATAACATAAATATATATATACATAAATATGTATATACATGTGTGAAGTAAAAAATCACACAAATCAACAGTTGTTGAACCTTAAGTTGTAATCCTGATTGTCTAGACATCCTATGAAAAGGGTTTTGATCTAGATATAATACCACTCAATCTAAGTGTTATTTAGTCAACCCTCATGTATGTGATCCAAATACAAAATACCTAATTTTTTCAGTCCTTGAAATGTATCAGTTCAAGCTATGTCACTATGGGGGGATACATTTCCCATCCCATGTTCACGCATACCTGCCTCCAATCACATTAATTAAGGGTTATACGTAATATTTGGAAATCCTATAAATATTGTAATGAAATGAATGACATACCACTCATTCCATGTAAATCCATCCTGATTTTAAGCCTAATGAATTAGTCCATAGGCAATCATGATGTCACAACCCTGATAATCCATAAGGGGATAACCCTTAGGCAATTTAAAAGGAATTCTCTCGAGATCCAAGTACGTACTCAGTTTCCATTAAAAATAAAATGACCCATCAAGCCACTCCTAGTAAAATATAAAGAGTTTATTAATGTAATTTTTTATCAACCTCAACCTATGGAGAATATTATACATCCCTTGGGAGAAATTAATCATCCATGAGTGCATCAAAAATTTTGAAAACCAAGTACAAAACCACATTCATGTGATATACTAGAGAGATAATAATCATCCCCAATACCCAGGAACTCATAATAATTCCTGGGTGCATCAAACTAAAAATTTATTTTCAAGAGTGTGTCTCCTTATCTAAATCCCTTGAAGTTTGTTTGGGTATCCCCATAGTATAAGAAAAAATTAAAAGGCTTAAAATTCGGACACTGGGAAGTACATTTGGGTATCATCATAAAATAACAGTCAATAGAAAGGTCTCATCAACCAGGTACCAGGATGTATGTATAGGAACCCTATGAAATTAATAAGAACATAAGAAGGATCGCAGATAGTATTTCTTGGAATCCAAATCACATGATTACAAGTTTGTTATGGATTATAAGGTGGAACCCACTACTATATCTACACAAACATGGCGTACTAGCTCTAGGTTGGTTAAACAACGGGGAATCCACTAGGGCCTTTATGTTATGAAACTAGAGATGCATCCTACTTGGGTTCCTTGAGGTCTATATATAAGAAAATTCATCCCTCTAGGAAACCATGTAAATAATAATCTTTATAAGGAATCTAACACAGGATCCTAAAAAGAAGTAAGTAAATTGAGGAATCCTATAGAAATCACATAGCTCAAACATAAGCGGATGAATCCTATATGGGTTCCTTGGAATAGTATTCATATGTGGAGGTATCCTGCATAGGATCCTTGGAATGATTAAACATGTAAAGGGATCCTACAAGGGATTACCTAGGTCATCATATAAGTGGAGGAATCACATAAGGGACCCCGGGTAACCGTAATAAGGTAGAGGCATCCTAAACGGGATCCTCTAGGTCAAAAGATAAGATGGAATCTTGGCCTCAAATAAAAATTATTTGAAAATAATACTATAAAGTTCGTTCATAGCCCATATTTTTTCAAGGGTCACACTCTAGCTTGGTCTAACCCACCCAACCAATCTATCTCACACTTAGGAGATAACAGAATGCAATTATTAGAGGAAGAAGCTCTTCATTATATCTTGTTCAACCCAAAACACCATTTAAGAGTCCTAAAATCACTACGGGAAAAATTGATTATTGCGAGGGGGTATTTGCGACATGCTTTATTCCCGTCGCAAAAACTCCAACGAAAAGCCTATTTGCGACGGAAATATATTCCCCTCTAAAATGGTCAGTTATTTGCGATGGTAATACAGGACCCTTTGCAATAGATATGGTGCGGTTTGCATGCCAAAACGCGGGAAGCCTACTTGCGACGATCACCTTCTACCCGTCGCAACTAACCAGCGGTGGTAAATGCTATTTGCGACGGGTAATTGTCCCATCGTAAAAAAAAATTTAGCAGGTGTTATTGGCGACGGGGCCCGTCACCAATACCGGCGGCGGTAAATAGGATTTTGTGACGGCAATATCCGTCCATCGCTAATGGTATGTCGGCAGGCAGCTATTTGTGACGGGCCCATTGCAAAAACCCTTTTAACCACCACCCGTAATGAATGTGGGCGAAGGTATTTGCGACGGGGCCCGTCGCCAATACCGGTGGCGGTAAATAGATATTTTTGATGGGGATATCTTCCCATCACTAATAGTATATCGGCAGATAGCTATTTGCGACGGGCCCATCACAAAAACCCCTTTAACCGCCGCCCGTAATTAATGTGGGTGAAGGTATTTGCGACGGGATACCGTCGCAAATAAGACCGTCACAAATAATCTAACCTATATATACCCCACCCTTTTTTTCAAATCATTCACATCTCTCTTCCTCTCTCTCTTTACCTTCCAGTTCTAAGTAGAAAATTTCTTTTGTTTTAATTTTTTCTTAAGAGAACATGAGAGAAGGAGTTAGGAGTCGCAAATTACTTCAAAATATTGAATGTATTTATATATTTTTTATTTTTCTAAATTATTTTTAATTGTTAAATTATTTTAATTGTTAATTTTAATTTTAATTGTTAATTTTAATTTTTTTTAATAGACTGTTTAGTAGCTATATATTACAATTAGATTAAGTGGTTGTACCAAATAATCATTGTCTGGATACAAACAAGTAGAGGCAGCTCTGGCAGAGATATACTTAGGAGTGAAAACTCAGAAAAGGTGTTTCGATCTTGACTCAGGGTAACTTGGTACACGACAACGGGCCTTGCTGCACTCTTGGTTCAACACTCCCAGAGGATGTTTTGGTAATAATTAGAAATAAGTATATTTAATTAGAAATAATTAGAAATTGTTATATTTAATTAGAAATAATTATATAATTATCAAATAATTAAGAAATAATTAGATTTAATTAGATTTAATTAAAAAAAATATCAAATAATTAGGAAATAATTAGATTTAATTGATTAGAAATAATGAGAATAATTAAAATAATTAGGAAACAATTAAAATAATTAGGAAACAATTAAAATAATTAGGAAATAATTAAAAATATTTAGGAAATAATTAAAAATAATTAGGAAATAATTAAAAATAATTAGGAAACAACTAAAAATAATTATGAAACAATTAAAAATAAATAATTTAAAATAATTAGGAAACAATTAAAAATAAAAATTAAAAAATATATTAATTAGGAAACAATTAAAAATAATTAAGAAACAATTAAAAATAATTAAAAATAATTAAAAATAATTAGGAAACAATTAAAAAGAATTAGAAAACAATTAAAAATAATTAGGAAACAATTAAAAAGAATTAGGAATCAATTAAAAATAATTAGGAAATAATTAAAAATAATTAGGAATCAATTTAAAATGATTAGGAAAAAATTAAAAAGAATTAGGAAAAAATTAAAAATAATTAAAAAACAATTAAAAAGAATTAGGAAACAATTAAATATAATTAGGAAACAATTAAAAATAATTAGGAAACAATTAAAAAGAATTAGGAAACAAGTAAAAAGAATTAGGAAACAACTAAAAAGAATTAGGAAACAATTAAAAAGAAATAGGAAACAACTAAAAAGAATTATGAAACAACTAAAAAGAATTAGTAAACAACTAAAAAGAATTAGGACACAACTAAAAAGAATTAGGAAATAACTAAAAATAATTAGGAAACAACTAAAAAGAATTAGGAAACAACTAAATAGAATTAGGAAACAACTAAAAAGAATTAAGAAACAACTAAAAAGAATTTGGAAACAACTAAAAAGAATTAGGAAACAACTAAAAACAATTAAGAAACAACTAAAAACAATTAGGAAACAACTAAAAACAATTAGGAAATAACTAAAAGTAATTACGAAATAACTAAAAAAATTAGGAAACAACTAGAAATAATTAGGAAACAACTAAAAACAATTAGTAAACAACTAAAACAATTAGAAAACAACTAAAAACAATTAGTAAAATTAGCAAGCATTATTGAATGCTCATCTACCTCAACTTTCTTTTCATTTGTGTGTTGAGGCTTGATAGGAAACTTCTGCCTCCACATGTAATATTTTATTTTACTGTCAAAATTATCAACCTTCTCGCCAGCATAGAGGGGAGGTGGTTTATAATTTTGACAGTAAAAGAAAATATTACATGTGGAGGGAGAAGTTTCTTGTCAACCTCAACACACAAATGAAAAGAAAATTGAGGTAGATGAGTGTTCAACCACATTTTTTTCTATTCAATGATTGATTAACAATCCGACCTATATGCATATCTTCGTATTAATAATTAGTAACATAATTAGTAATATAATTAGTAACATAAATAGTAACATAATATAAAATATTATATTACTCTAATATTGAAAATTAAATAATACTAATAGTATAATTATTTTTTTATTATAAGTTTAATATTTGTAAAAAAAATTTAATATTATTAAAATTATAAAAAATTTATTAAATATTACAATTATCAATATTTTCAACAATTTTTTCTTTATTCTTAACATGTTCAAATCTTAAAGGGTTGCCAATTTTCAGGTCACGCCCAATAAAAAGTTTGCGTCAACTGTGTCCAATGTAAACTCCATAATTGTTCTTGCTTGGTTGATCACATCGCAAGTAGCGTTGCAATAGGACAACCCAAGTCATGACTTTCTCATCTATAAGGATCATATCACATGATTTTTACAAAGACCATTCTTTCTTGAAAAATTAAGGGAATGATACTGAATTTCTCTTAATTTTTCTAAGAAAAATGATCCATGTAAAGGGACATGCGAAATGATTCTTAAAGATGAGAACGACATTACTTGTGTCGTCCTATTGCAACACTACTTGCGAGGTGATCAACCATGTAAGGACAATTATAGAGTTTACATTGGACGTTGCTGATGCAAACTTTTTATTGGGAATGACCTAAAAATTGACGACCCTTTAAGATTTGAACATGTTAAGAATATAGAAAAATATGTTGGAAATATTGAGATTTGTAATAATTAGTAATAATTAATCAAAAATCAAACAAATTCGAGTACATGGTTATAAATTGGCACAATTTCCAGTGGATTGGCGGCTACCTTTTGTTCAACGTCTCATATCTTTGCTACTTTATCCCACTGAAATCAGTATGAAAAATCTGCTCTAACGTATGTTAGAGAAAATTTTTCATACTGATTTCAGTCGGGAGAAAGTTAAAAAGAGATGAGCCATCGAAAAAAAGAGGATTTTTTCCCTGACGACTCATCTCCTTGCAAGGATATGAGTCGTCAGGAAAAAGAGTTGCCACCAATCTGCTGGAAACAAATAAGAATAATTAGTAATATAATCTCCACATAGATGATTACAAAATTTTATTTCATTATTCAAGCATATTTCATTCTTCTGGGTATTGCTAAGTATTGCTAAATTAATAATAATTAGTGGGGATGATTACAAACTAACTGTGTCACCTATAATTATTGGAAATTACTAAGAAATAACTCTAATTATCCATCTTCTCTTCTTAGGATATTGTTTTTCTTATATCAAATTATTTAACAACAGTAATGGTTTTAAAATTTTTTAGAAACATATAAATGAATATGGAACAAGGAAATCGACATCAATCAATATTAGATGATAGCACTTGGATAAATCAGGGCAGAAATCTAAACGGTTCTAGTTTAAATCATGTATATGTTGATGGTGTTGTTTCTTTCTTATCATTTACATCATCAAAACAGGAATTTGTTTTAGAAGGGACAATTATGTTTCCTTGTAAAAAAATGTGCTCTGAGAATGTTTGAGACATTTGACATCATTTGGAAACATCTGTTGCAATATGGTTTTCAATCAAATTATATTTTTTTGGTATCGACATGGTGAACATAGTTCTAGAGAAGATACTAATAATTTGATTCTGGATCCATCACGGTTTCATAATTTAGTGCATGATGTTGCAGGATCTAACGTTCAACAAACTGAAATCGAGGATGATGTTGATTTACCTCTCGAGTTGGAACCATCTGAATTTGCTATGTTGTTCAGGTCTGCTGAGGATGCATTATATCCTGGTTGCAAAATAATCAAATTAGAAGTAGTTGAAAAATTTATGGCTATTAAATCAGATAATGGAATGTCAAATAACTGTTTTAATTAGATATTTTCTTTATTTAAAGAACATTTACCTGAAGGAAACGTGTTGCCTGCTAAATATTATGAGAGAAAGAGAATAGTTCGTAATCTGGGCCTTAGTTATCAGAAGATCCATGAATGTTCAAATGATTTCATCATATATTCTGGTGAAAATGAGTCGTTGGATAGTTGTCCCACATGTGGAAAATTGAGGTATAAATAAGCTCAATCAGGGAAGTCTAGATTGATTCCTGTAAAATAGTTGAGATATTTCTTGCTTACACCCAGGTTGCAGCGTTTATTTATGTCTCAGAACACAGCGACAATGATGTCATGGCACAAAACCAATATTTCAAATGGTAAAATCGCGATTCATCCATATGATGGTGATTCATGGAAACATTTTGATCAAGTGCATCCATCGTTTTCTTTAGAATCCCGGAATTTGCGATTGGGTCATTCTACTGATGATTTTTGTCCATTTAGATCTTTTGGTAGTCAGTATTTTTGTTGGCCTATCTTTATAACTCTGTAAAATTTACCTCCATAGATGTTGATGAACAATCCTTATATCTTTTTGACATTATTAATCACAGGACATCCGAAAAATAATATTGATATTTATTTGAAACCATTGATTGATGAGTTAAATTTATTATGGAGTCATGGTGTTGGTATATATGATGCTGCTGCGAAACAGAATTTTGTAATAAAAGATGCTTTGATGTGGACAATTAGTGACTTCCCGGCATATGGCATGTTATCTGACTAGAGTACACGTGGTCCAAAATCATGTCCATACTGTATGGGAGACAACAAAGCATTTATGCTCGTGAATGAAAAAAAAACCTTTCTATTTTGAATGTCAAAGCATATTTCTTCCAATCGATCATCCTTTTTGGAGGAATAAATCTCATTTCAGAAAAGGAAGAATTGTAAGAGATGAACCTCCAAAAATGATCTCAGGTACAGAGTTACAATCAGTTTTATTTTCTTTACCTTCCATCACTTTTCGACCGATAATAAACCAACATAAAATTCATGGCTATGGGAAAGAACATAATTGGAGAAAACAGAGCATTTTTTCGAATCTTCCATATTGGTCTGATTTGTTGGTCCGACACATCTTGGATGTCATGCATATTGAGAAGAACTATTTTGATAATTTATTTCATACAGTTTTGGATACACCGGGTAAAACCAAAGATAATGTAAAGGCACGATTAGATCTTGCCCAAATTTGCAGGAGACCGGATCTTGAATTTTTTTAAAATCTCAGATCATAGAGATTAATGAATCCAAAAGCAACTTATACACTGACCAAAGAGAGTCACTTATTATTTTATCAGTGGATTTTAGATTTGAGACTTCGATATGGATATGCTTCCAACTTGGGCAGATGTGTTAAAAATGTTCATATTACTGGATTAAAAAGTCATGACTATCATGTTATAATGGAAAGACGTATTCCTATTGGATTAAGAGGTTTGTTGAATTATATGATATGGGATTCGATAACAGATATATCATAATTTTTCCGAGACATGTGTTTGGCGACAACAGACTACGATACACTAAGAAAACTGGAAGAAGCTGTTGTTTTAATTATATGCAAGCTGGATAAAATTGTTCCACCGGCTTTCTTTGACTCAATAGAACATTTGATATTACATTTTCCACATGAAGTAAAATGTGGAGGTCTGGTTCAGTTTCGATGGATGTACCCATTTGATAGATGCTTGTAGAAATTGAAAAAAAAATTACGTAACATTGCATCAGTTGAAGGCTCAATTGGTGAAGCTTATTTTCAAGAGGAAATTGCTTTATTCTACTCTCATTATTTTGAATCTAAATATCCTTAAAAATTTAACTGCATGGGCTGGAATGTGGGGAATGTTGATGATGATATGAATAATCAATTATCTGTTTTCAATCAGCCCGAACTATGCTCTAGTAGTGTTCATGATTGATGTCTTTCAGATGATGAACATCATAGAGCTCATACATATGTTCTACTCAACTGTGAAAAAATGTCAACAATTTTACAGTGAGTTCTCCTATCCCTTATTCTATAGATTATGTTACATTAAATTAAACATATTGTATTTGTAGGTTATATGATGATCATATCAAGAAAAAATTTCCACAAATTACAGCAGCTGGCTTAGAAGAACATCGGCAAAAAAATATTTCCTACTGGTTTCAAAAACACGAAACGTACATTCTTTTTTGGTTTTATATATAAAATCAATTATTTACTTGTAATAGTGATAATTTTTTTACGAATTTTTAGGTATATGTACATGCTGATAAGATTGATAGTCGATTGCATATATTGAGTAGCCCACCATCCAAAATTGTTGAATCTTATAATGCATATGTGGTGAATGGTTATCTATTTCATACACGTGTATATGGGGAATCAAAGAAAACAATGAATAGTGGTGTTTGTTTGAAGGGATCACATCATAGAGATATTGAAGTTGACTTTTACGACATGCTTGATGAAATTATTGAACTGTGTTATTTGGGACAGAATTATGTAACAATGTTTAAATGTTGATGCCTGGATATTGAGAGAGGCTTGCGTATTCATCAGACTCATGGAATTGTTGATATTAAACATAAAAGTCATTTTGATGTAAATGAACCATTTTTATTGGATCATCAGGCACATCAAATTTATTATTCAAAATACTGTGCTATTTCAAAAGAGTTGGATGATTGGTGGAGTATAAAAAAAGTTAAATATCGAGAAAATCAATTTACTCAAACTGAATGTGGATCCACTAGAAGTGCAAGGAAATTAAATTTTTCAGGACACTCCTCAAAACACAAATTTTTCACAAAGAGACATGAATATCGAGGATGACAACCCACAGTTAAGGGTTGATGGTGACAATGTTGTAAATGATATTACAACTAAATTTCAAATGACAAGAGATGATAAAAGTGAAACTAATATGGAAATTGATGATGTTGATGAGGAAGATGAAGACATTGACATTGTCAACTATGAAGATGATGATGCAGATGATCATTGACATAGTAAAATGCTGGTTAGAATCATAAAAAATATATATCTATACATAATTGTTATTTTAAACTATTTTCTAATAACAATCATTTCATGTTTCAGATGGACTCAGAAATGTATCATCAGTTGCTGGAGGCTGATCTATGTATGGATAATTCAGTTCTTGAGTCATCTGAACCTTAGGATATTGTCACTATAGGGAGCACTCGGAGGGGGAGTGGTCTTACCAGACCGATGATTCCAGATCCTATCCCGGAGTGACGTCCACCTCTTGAATTTGATGCGCACATGCGGTGGTATGGTAACCAGTGTATTTTAGTTATTTTTAAATATAATTTATTTATATTCTAATTGTTTGATAATTTGTTCTTTTCCCACAGTTTTACGCATAAAGCTATTGGACATGGGAGAGCTATCTTGTGCAATTATTTTTCTCAGCCCTGGCTCACATGGGATCAGATTCCCGCTGATGTGCAGGTCGCCATATTCGATCATTGGCTGGTGCGTAATTAAATATTATTTATTTTGAAATTTAATTCATTAATAACTTTATATTAGGGTTTATGGTATCCTATCGACGAGAGCATGCATGCCACTATCCACGCGGCATGGGCAGTGTCTATGCGTGACTTTTTCCGTCATTTTTTGTATAATTTAAGAAAGGCGGCTGTGAGGAAAGCTGGAGTGACATAATTTGATGTGTCCTGTAGAGACCACCGACCATAGTACATTTCATCTCACGTTTGGGATGGATTATGTACACAGTGGTTGGGTGGTGCGTTTCAGAGGAGATCTGCATTGGGTCGACATAATCAGGGGAGACAAGAGGTGATGCATCGAGATGGTAGTCGTACATTCAGTGCACATAGATAGCGTCTGGTAAGTACATTTTTTAATATTTTATACAACTTTAAATATAAATATTTTATTTTATATTCATATAGGAAGCCGAGAATCCTGGAATTATGACATATGGCGTTTATCGGAGGTTGTACACTGATCCCGCAACTGGAGAGATTAGAGGTGACTTTCAGTGTCATATTGTGGTCAGTATTATTTTCTTTTCAGTTTGAAAATTAAAATCATAAAATATTTTCATTATTTTAATTTCTAATTGAAATTTAAGGGGTCATATGAGGCTGTGACCTCTCAGACACAGGCTGAGAGTCAAGACGAGATGGGTGACCAGACTAGTTCCCACCATTTTGATGAGACGACATGGATGCATGTGACCTAGTATGGCTTTGAAAAGGGCCGAGTAGTTGGTATCAGCGCTCATTTGACTCCTAAAGCTTATTATGGTTCAGCTGCGATGTCGACGTCCAACTCGAGAGGAGCTCGTGGAGAGACATCATCTTCTGCCTCACAGTATTAGGAGCAGCTGCGTGCGCAGAGTTAGCTTATAGAGGATTTGCGTCAGGGGCAGGAGCAGATGCGTCAGTAGCACGATGAGGAGATACATCGATATGAGGAGCAACATCATGAGCAGATGGAATATATGCGTCATCTGACTAATTGTTTAGGGATGGAGTTTTTCTCCACCACCTCCTCCAGGTCGTCCAGATTATCCACCCCCCAGTGATTGTTTTACATGTAATAAACATTTGAGTTCATAGTTTCTTTTCATATTAACTATTTACAATTCCTCTTTCATATTGGTACGAATATTGCATGATTTAATTTGTTTTTATTTTTTTAAATATTTTATTACTTATTAGTATTATTTTTAATGTCTGTTTATTTTAGTAATATTACTTTTAATATTTTATATTTATTATTAATATTGAGAAGTTTATAATTTTATAATTTTAATAATATTAATAATATTAATATATTTTTTTCATAAATATGTATGTTTATTTTTATAATAATAATATTATTTGAATTTTTTATATTATTATTATTATTATTATATTATAATATTATATCATTTATATTCATATTATTATTATTATTTGATATTAATATTTCATTATTATATTATATATATTTTTTATTATTAATATTATAATAATATAATTTCCTTATATTATTAATATTATTATTATTATATACATAATTTAATAATAATAATATTATATTAATATTATATATTATTAATATTACTCTTATTATATAACATTATATTATTTATATTCATATTATTATTATTTTATATTAATATTTCATAATTATATTTTATATATTTTTAATTTATATTATAATAATAGAATTATATATATTATTTTTATTATTTTTATTTTTATATAATACTATACGATTTGTATTAATTATTTTATTATTTTAATTTTTTTAGTATTTGCGACGGGAGTATTTGGGACGGGGTGTCCCATTGTAAATTTTTTTTATTGTCCCATTTGTGATGGAAAGAATACCCGTCGTAAAAACTATTTCTGCGACGGTCCGTCGCAAATACCTACGTCCCAAATATTTTTTAAATTTCCCATTTTCGATAGGTCAGAAACCCGTCGCAACAAATATATCTTCGATGACCCGTCGCAAACACCTTTTTTATATATAAACGAAAACTAATTTGCGACGGAAGAAAAATACCATCGCAAATACTATTTTTGGGATGAGACCACCGCAAAAACACCTATTTGCGATGTCGTTTTCGACAACGGTCAATTTGCGACGGAGCCCCATCGCAAATGGTCTTTTGCGACAAGAGCCCATCACAAATCGCCCATCGCAAATATTTTGTTTTCCTATAGTGAATTACCCAAAGGGTTCCAGCATCATGATCTATGTGGAAATATTATCATGATGGACTACTAATGTATCTAGTTTTATATCTGAGGCTTGAAGATATGAACAAACCATTAAATTTATAAAAAGGGAGGAGTAAAAGGCCTGTATACCCTTATACATGGTGTGTGCCCTCATAGCTCCACCTAATTGTGTACTCCAACTACACATGGCATGTAAAGACCATGCACACAATATGTAACCCATATACAGAATATATACCATACATGGGGTGTATGATCGTGTACTTCACAAGGAATGGACTTGTATTATTTGAAGTCATGTCCTTCTACGTGGCGCGTTTCCCAACCAGGGTCTAGCCATGTAATTTTAATGGGAATGTACCACTACATGACCAGTATATCAAGGAACTCAACTATATATATGATTACTCGTACATGGAATGTATACTGTATATAAAGTGTGAACTACTAAATAGATCATCTTCCAAAATTGGTAAGAACACTTAGTGTGTGTTTCTGAACTACAAGTTGTGTGATTGGGATTACCAAACTGGAAACCCCTCAAATCAGCCAGAAACCAACATTTTTAACCCCAAAAGCTATATATAAGCACTCAAGGGGTCCTAAGAAGTCATTATTGTTCCTAAAATGGGATTGAATTCGATATGTGATGATCTAGGGAATAAAATTAAAAAACCCTACCTTAGGAATCTACTAAAGCTTCACCTATATCAACAATCCATGGATTCTGTATAATGATATTGATCCTCCTAACCTCCGTGGGGGAACCTCTATTCCTATAACCCTATATATATATACATCCATCTACTCTCTGAGTGATGATAAAGGAATCCTATGGATGGGAATTTATGATAATACAAGGGAGATACTATAAAAGGAAAAGGAAAAGGAAAATAAGAAAAAGGAAAGAATGGAAATAGGAAAAGGGGTTCGGGTTCTGCCTGGGTACTCATCTCAATGTTATGCCTCAACTATAAGAAACCTCCGATTTCAGACTCAACGAAGGAGGAATAATTTCAATATAATGATCAATTTATAATATATTACCAAAATAATGTGTGTGAATAAATAAATATTTAATTAATTTAAAATTAATTATTAATTCTTTCCAGAAAAATTTAATGGCTCAGAATTCTACCAAACTCAAGTCCTGGGGTAAACACCCTATTTTAGGATCAACTAAGTGGTTTTCAAAGTTATTTGAGATCGTATTTTGAAGGAAAATTTTAATTTCACACCATACAAGTATATAAAAGAGAAAATTTAAATTTAAGCACCAATTTCCAGTATATCAAAACACGAGACATTATAGTCTCCCCACCATAACCCTTCTTGTCCCCGAGAAGACAAAGTCATCAAATATAGCCATGCACTCATGTAATTAATAAGTACAACTACACTATCTTATATTTCCAATGACTAATACCACAGCATTGATAACTCCTTTATCTTGGAAGATGTTTAACCCTAATCAATATGACAATCTTCACCATAGGATTATCCTTATCAACACCTTGCAACATCTCTTGTTCCCTATTATTGAAAATGGTTTCCTCAGAAATAGTATATTTCAACTGAAAATTTTGTTCACTTGTCTCAA
The DNA here is from genome assembly GCA_963277665.1 of Viscum album. NCBI lineage: Eukaryota > Viridiplantae > Streptophyta > Magnoliopsida > Santalales > Viscaceae > Viscum > Viscum album. Next base: position 923,761,909 of record OY728159.1, read on the forward strand.
ATGACTAATAGTTCAATCCCCATTAAATTTATAAATATAAACTACTCTCCTACCACAATCTCAAGTGGTTTTATCCATCAAACAAGATAAGATTTTTGAAACAGAAAAGAATCTCGACATATAACTGACTCTCTCTCATCATTCTCAGGATGATGTTAAGATAGAGCATGATATTCTATAACTCTATGTAAATTATTATTCCATATATAGGAATATATGTCTCACTATGATCCAATGTCACATTAGACCATGTTTTTATTTTCTCTAACTGACTCAAAACACCAAATTTTTTGATAATGTGTGTCAAGGTCTAGCCATGTGTCAGCCACCTCTTGTCACCCAAACTGTTATCTATGTCATCTCTACTATGGATGGATATTTATAAATTCATCAAAACTCCTAGGAAACCATTCCTATATCATACCTTTGAAACCATCATTCCTCAGATCACACTAAATCACTAACTGATTTAAGATTAAAATGATACTATGTACAATGAATGTGTACCTTTTCTTTCTTACACAATATAGTGGGTGTAAAAACCCATACAAATTGGTCATCATCCAACTCACAATCCCATATCTCATTGGCCATGAATGCCAATATGACCATTCTACAAGGAATTTCAATCCCATTATGTCAGTAAATCCCTTCAAAATTCTTTTAAAAATCAAGAACCTCTCTTGTTCCACAGTTTATTCCATGACCTCCAATCTCATGGAATTATTTTCCTAAAATCTAGGAATAAAATGTAAAAATAATGGATAATAGGTCCAAGAACCCAAAAAACACTACCCATCGAATGCATTCTTGATACCAAATCATCCTTTGTTGTTGTCTCAAAAATTAGGTATCATCATTCATATATCAAAATATATTCGCACTAACGATGCATCAGTCTCAAATGATCATATATCCGAGCTCAAAGCCAAAAAAGGGCATCCGTAAACCTAAACCATTCCAACTAAAATTTTTCCCTTGGTCAAATAAAACATCGACCTTCAAGATTCAGAGTCAAAACTAAGGTCTTATAGGTTTCCCGCCTATCCTTATCAATCAAGACTCATAACTTGGTCACTAGGTTTAACCACATATCCTAAGGGTCAAACCTCTCAACAAGGCCACATCTCACGAGGAATTATCCGTAAAACAATATCGTTATAATAAATCTATAATGAATGTAGAATATCTCTCTAAAAGAGGTATAGAAAATATTTACCTACATGGGTAAAAACTATCCACATTATGCTACTTAGACCCTGATCTTCTCAGAGAATCCTCATAAGGTAATTCCACCTATATTATCATGACATGAACATAGGAAGAATGATGAACTAAAAATCATTGAGCATCTATATATAGTAATAAATCATTGAGTTATATTTCACTATATGTGTTGTGGTATATGTCATTATCATATCTAGTGAAATAACTATGTCACCTTAAACCAAGGCATCAAATTCCAAGGTTGACCTAAAAGGGACAACCATATGCACACAACATCATCTCAACAATCCTTGTTGTAGATCAATGTCGCAGTTCTGTTATTTATAACGACATTGAAAAATATATAGGAAGAAACCATATAGGTTATTACTAACACTTAAAATAAACATACCTAAGTAACAAAAACCTATAAGGATTTGATCACGTGGGAATAATATTCCATATCAACCTACTAAGGTCACTACTCATATTGTGCATGAGTAATGATTGGTCAACCTCACCATAAAACATCGCATATTGTATCCACATAACCTTCCATCAAAAGGAAATGTATATACAAGTAGTATCCATTAATTATAATACCACCTAGAACCTATAAGTGAAAATAATATTTATGTGGTTGCTAAGACATTAAACAATTTTCCTCTGTCGTTAGAAATGATCCCACACTAGTGGGATGATAACATATGAATACTATGTTCCAAAAATGATGAATAAGATTCATTTTTTCATTTCTATAAATGATTCAAAATCATTCACTGGAATACTGAAAATGTTCCATGTTCCATATATCCGTAATAAATAATAACATTCACACAACAAGTGCATCACTCTTAGAGAAAATTGTACACAATTATCACATCAGAGATCGAGAATAACAATCACATATCCTTGGAAACATGGAAATCTCTTAGGATTTGGTGTTCTTGATACATCAATATGATTCCCATCATAGGATCCTAAACATCCCTCATAATCTAATTTACCATATCCAAAATAGTAATTCAATGTTAATGGAACACCTTTGATACCAATTTTTAATGTCCTAGCCCATATGCTACTCAATTGGTTCTCAGACTTGGTCCCCCAAAAGCTCTTAAGAGTGCCTCTATTTATTCTAGAGGCTACCAACTTTTTGTAATGGAATATGGTTTCCCTATTGAGATAATATTCTATCACATCAGAGTAAACCAAAAAAATGAATTGATATCATCAAGATTAGTAAATAAATAAGTTGTGTAAGAAATCAATAAACTATAATAGAATCATGATTTAATAATAAATTAAATAATATAAAACATGAGAATCCATTTCATACATACAACCATGGTTACCAACTGGTCCAACCATGCATATAGAAGTACATAATGGAATCTAAATAAAAGAAAAAGTCTCTACTACTAACTCTAAGCTAGACCACATTCATGGTCTTTATGAAACTGTCGAGTTTATACAACCAAATCAAATGAATCCACATGTGTGGCTCCACTCGATCAAGAAACCCTGGGACCCTACACTACATGATGAAAAATTTAACCAACTTGAAAAGAAGACATAAGGTCTTCTGGTACATGAGGTTCACATACAAGGGTGAGAAATAATCCCTGTATGCCTCCCCAATAATGAACTGATAAATTTGTTTTTAGAAGTATATTCCCTTGCAATATTCTTCGATTTTATGAGACACAACATGAAATGATAAATATTAAAAATAACATCAAACCACAATCGATCCTTATGTATGTGACCCTGTTCAACCAAAAAATTTCCCTCGGGTATATATATATTTATATATATTCACATAAATATATATACACACAAATAAAATTTTATATACATGAGTAATGTTAAAAGTAACATAAATCAACAGTAGTCAATCTACGGGTCCCTAATCCTAATTATTTTTACATCATGTGAAAATTGTATTTAGTTGGATGTCATACCACTCAAGCTATATATAATAATATCAATCTGTAGATCTATTATCTTGATCAATAATAATTGGTTCAAGTAGTGATAAAAATTTATTTTAGAAAGCTTCTTAACCACACGGTTATACTTTTCCTAGCCATGGGTTGTCCCTTACTTACCTCCAATAACTGTAATGAAGGATTCTAGGTAATATATAGTCAATCAATAATTATGGTAATGATATGGATATAATACCACTCATTTCATATAAATATAGCCTGATTCTTGAGCCCTTGGTCCTGGTTTGTTGGAGATATTGACATTGCACCTAAGATAATTCCTAAGAGAATAATCCATAGGTGTTCTATAAGGAATTAATTCCAAATCCAATGACATCCTCAATATCCATTCAAAACAAAATGTCTCAAAATCCCACTCAATGTCAAGTCTATAATGTTTAGTAATGTAATATTTCATCCACATAACCCTATGGAGAATCTTAGGAATTTATTTCTAGAGCATAATCATCCTTGAGTGCATCACTAATATATATCTTCGTGTCTAAAACCATGGTCATGTGATCGATCAAGGGGATAAAAATCAACCCCATCACTCAGGAGAGAATAATCAACCCTAAATATATATCATAATCTAGATCCCAAAAAGTATGTATTGGAATCCAAATAATATAGAAAAAAATAAATAGTATTTGATGCTATTACCCATGAAGCATGTCTGGGTATCATGAAAAAATAAGAGGTAATAAAAATAGATCATCATCCAGTTCCTAGGATGTAAGTCTGGGCACGCCATGAAATAAATAGATCCATACGACAAATCATATGATGTACATTTGGGCATCCCAAATTAAATATCATAGCGTGTCTGTCTCTTTAACTGATAAATAATAAGAATATATGGCCATCAATGATGCATCAACAATAATCATGTAAAAGAATAAATAAAATACCATATATGAAAAAATGACTAGACACACAACTACAACCATAGCATATTTGGCTTACAATATTGGTATTGGTTTTATGGTGATACCCACTACCATCTCTACCAAAACCCAATGTACTAGATCAATGTGGGTCAAACATTTGGGAATGCACTAGGAACCTTATGTCATGACACTATAGAGGCATTATACATGGGATCCTTAAGGTTTATACATAAGAAAAGGAATACCTCTATGGAGCCATAGAAATAGTAATCTACTAAAGGCATTTTACATTCAATCCTCAAAATATGAAAATAAATAGAGGGATCTTATATGGGGTCATCTAGGTTGAACATAAGTGGTTGTATCCTATGTGGGATCCATAGAATAGTATACATGGAATAGGTATCCTTCATGGGATCCTCAAATATAGTAAACAGGTAAATAGATCATACATAGGAATCTCTAGGTCAGAATGTATGTGAAGGAATCCCAGAGGGGATCCTTGAAAATACTAATAAGGTAGAGGCATCCTACATAGGATCCTCAAGGTCAAAAATTTAATTACATATTTTCCTAAAAGGAAAAGACTTTGAACATCATACTTGATAGACTGTTCATGTCCTATATCTAATCAAAGTTCTCAAACTAGGTTGTTTTGAAACCCCAACCAATCTATCTCACTCTAAGGAGATAATCAAATCCAATTATTGGAGGAAGAACCTCTCCATTATTTCTCATTCTCCCCAAAACACTTTTTAGGAGTTCTAGAATCACCCCAACGGTTCTACCATTATGAAATATGTGGGAAAATGTTCAGGATATACTAATTGTGTGTCAGATTATATTTATGGGTATTAAAGATATAAAAACCATCAAAAGGGTAGCAAGAGAGGAGAACATGGTATGTATTCCCTAGTACATGGTGTGTACCCTTGAAAATCCATATAAGAATGTATTTTAGTCAGTCATGGAATGTAAATCTCATGTACATGATGTTTATAAAATGTGAACAACATGTGACAACACGAGGTACCTTTCCATGTTCCTCACATGGTCTGTCTATGTATTCTTCTTGGTTGTGTACTTATACACCACTATTAGCCCACCCGGGGTCTAGTTGTGTACTTTACATAACCTATTACCGCTACACGAGATGTATGTCCAGGTACTCAACTCATGGATTAGTACCCATATATTGAGTATATAACCTATACATGTAATTTAATTCTAAAAATATCACCCTCCTTGAATGGGAACAACAAATGGAATGATTTCTAGAACTACACATCGTGTTATCTTGATTTCCTAATGGGAAACCATTCAAATCAACATGAAATTGCGTTTTAAATCAAAAAATATATAGATGAACCATTAAGTGGAACTAAGAATCCATAAATGGGACTTAAAACATGAATGTGGTAAATATATGGGGGTTTATTTGATAAACATAAAAAATTTCTACCTTTGGGTGGAATCTTCTGAAGCTTCACAAGTATTCATAATCCATAGATGTTGTTTGATGATATGGGTTCTATTGAGCTATGTAGTAGAACCTCTATTCTTTTATCCCATTTATCTCCCTCCCACACCTTATCCAATCTCAGAAATTATTATGGAATCCCCTAGATAGGAGTGCATGAGAAATTATGGGAGAAAAGGAAAAGGAATAAAGTAATGAAGAAAAATAAAATAAAATAAAATGGAAAATGGGTTCGAGCTCATCCATAGTGGCCAAATCAAAGTTATTAATCTATTAAAAAATCCCCATGTTCTAAACTAAACAACATAAGAGGAATCTCAATCCAACAATCCATTCAAAATATATCACCGAATGAACATGTGAGGATAAATTAATATTTAATTAATAAGATATTAAATATTTATTATTCCATGAATATCTAAATGTCTTCGAATTCTACCAAACTCATTTCATAGGGGAAACAAAATATTCTAGGAAAACATTATTTGAATGAATAACAGTATGAGATCATATACTATAGTAAAACTACTATTTTACCTCTTAAAATCATCAGAAAGAAAAAAAATCGAATTTCAAATAAAAATTACAGTCTGAAAAACATGGGTCATTACATTCGATGCTTATTTTGTTTTAATCTATGAATAATGATCCAAAAAAAATTTATGACCCCCTTCAAAAAAAATACCCAAATAAAAGGAGCATATCGGATGGTGGTTGTAATGGATAGAGAACTATCTATTTAAAACCACTTCCCAACCTACAAATGATTAATTTTCTAATAGAAGATTGAAATAATTCCCCCAACCTTAAGGTAAGGGATCGAATTAGATTCTCCTCTAACACATCTTGGATTCTATAGGGGTTTGATTATTTTAGGGGGGGTAGGGTAAATATACTAAATTTCATTTGGCATTACGTTTTCTTGGACCCTTCACTATTATTTTTTACACCCACTAATGATTTAATCATCCTAGGGGTAGAGGCAGGGGAAAAAATTTCCTACCCCAACAAGAAAGTGTTAATACTAGATAAGTTTCATGTAAATTATTAATACAATTCTATTTTAGATGAATTTTTACTCAATCATGATTTGGGTATAATGAATTATAAAATTAAAAGATCTGTGTCATAGGAAGTTGTTTTTTCATCAACAGATTCTTCTTTCTTAGCTAATATTATTTATCGAGCTTTTGACAGGCTGGGATCAATAGCCTATAAACTAATCATTCCATATATCCATACTACTTTAATGACTTATAGATAATATGTTTTTATTATATTGACTAATAGTTGAGTATTTTGTTAGATCATATGGCCTCTTTAATAAAAATGACATTATAGGATTCCATATGTATGGGAATATTCTACCCAAGAAATGATGTAATGTGAAATGATCTTACTATACCGAACTGTGGATTTGTACTTTGGATAGGTAATTAGTAATTATTTTATAGAGTGTCATTAAAATATGGATATTGGCACACCACAGTCTTTTATAGTGCTTTTACAACCCCCATTTTTAAGCCACAATGAATTTCAATAGTTATATCTGATGATAGGTCTTTTCTACTAATTATAGTTGATCACCATTTCCTTCATAACATAAGTGTTTATCCTTTATATGGTGAAGTATCTCCCCTAATTTATTAGGAATGTAATGCATATGTTCCTTATCCAATACATATGGGATGTCATAACAAAATGAAGTAATGGTATAGAATGTAGTTGGGAGATTACTCTAAGAAAATTATTCCCCATAATTTATATTAGAATATTCTTTATTGAATGAATATTTCTCTAATGGGTTTGAAAAAAAAGGATACATTTTTGAAGATGGTGACTCATAACCTATATGAGGCATGAATAGTGGTTGCTTACTCATGAAATATGCTAACTAAGGTGAGGTGTTGCAGGAAATAGATGATGTACCATATGCAGTTGACCCTGATTTATTAAGAACCTATATATATATATATATATTTGAATGTTCCCTAACAAGGGTAGTATATCCTTTCCTACATTAGATATCACTATGGGGAGGTTTTCTACAATAGATTTTAGAGGTAGGATCCTTGTAAACCATCTCTATACTACCATGGGGAGGACTCTTTTGGTAGTTATAACCTTATGCTTCACATGAAAAGTTGAAGAATCCTTGGGATACTACATATATATATATATATATATATATATATATATATCATATGGCCTAAAAGATAATATCATTTATCATGGTAGAAATATTATCATCACCATGAATTGTAATTAGAATATTTTTACCTATAATTTAGGGTTGATAAGGGATATGAAACTTCTTCATGGAATCTAATAAATTATGTCGACCACTGTATTTGGATATCATATGGAAATATTCCCTCTACTATGAAGCTTCTTGGATATACTAGTTTTATTTTGAATTATTTTAAGTAATATGACCCTACCTTTGGGTGGCTATTGAAATTTAGTGGGTAAACATGGATAAAATTTCGATATGTTCTTGATAATGATATTCATTACCCACTGGAATATGTTAATGAACCACTAAAATTTTACAAGGGATATGTGTCTTCTCTAGTATAGATTCTAATGGATGCTCAGATAGACCCTTATTGGTGGGTGTAAGAATATGATATGTGATCTTTCTAGCTACTAATATATACCAGCAAGATAATGAATTGTTATTACGGATATGGGCCTTCCCTAATATGAATACTAAAATATGTTGACAACCCACAGTTGGGGCAAGAATATACACACAATATTGGTTTTCCATTTTCATATTATTTTTTATTTCTTCGATATAAATATGAAATTCTTCAGAGGTGGTTTTTGGAGTATGGTGAAACACCCCATTCAGTGAAGGAATATTAGCCTAATAATATTATTAATCCTTTATCATAATACTTCATTAATCCTACTAAGTATAAGAAAGAATATGTACTTGCACCATTTAAGCTACTCTATCATGTTAAACATGTAGATACACTACTCCAACTATCGGAATAAGAATATGTTCCTATTTTTTGTGATTCCTAGAATATTCTATTGAATCTCCTTTATTACTGCTAAATTTTTTTGGTAGATTATAAGGTATTGAGGAGAAATATGGGCCTTATTTTTTACTCTTTCCAGGATATGATATACTACTTTCTCAATGAATGTAGGAAAATGAACCCACCATCGTACTCTATTTTCCATAGAGGTATGCTAATGGGATTCTTTCATGGGGGTTGGAATATGAGTCTTCCCAATAATTGATTCTATAATGTGATATTATTCTTATTGAATACAAATATGGATATGATCATGCTCACATGTCTCCACTGTAGCGTGTCAATTGTATTCTCTGGTGGAATTGGGGATATGATCCAAATCTTTGTGTTTTTAGATCACCATAACATATGATATTTCATATAGGGTTGGTTTTGAATGACCAAGGGAGTTATCAAATAGTTTCCAATCTCAACTAGACACTGAGGGACAATTGTTTTGTGATACATTATGAGGTTATTGATAGGATCTCTCCTTAATTCAACTAGACCATTAAATACAAAAATAGTATGCCATTTTAGATGAATATTCAATAAATTTTACAATAATACAAACTCGAGGATCATAAAGGTTTTTTTTATCTAGAGACTAGATACATATCTATCCTATTTTTCAATAAGACTATACCCAAGTGGTATAAGCTCTTGTTTGGCATCCAAAACACCCAAGACCAAATCCGAACAGGGGCGAATTTACAGGGGTACTATAGCAGCAATGTAATAGGGGACTATAGAAGAACTATAGCAGTGGTAGACTATAGAAGTGGAAAATCTATAGCGATAGAGGCACTATAATAGTAACTGTAGCAGTGGTGGTATTGTAATTTGTTCTATAGAATCTTAGGTACTATAGCAGTAATGTTCACCAATGCAACCTTTGGCCCAAAAATAGGCTTTCCGTCCTTTTATTTAGTCCACTTGGCCTTGGGCCTTTGGGCTACATTAAACTCATTTTAACCTTAATCATGATAACTCAACTTTTTTCCATGATAACATAATTATATGGAAAAAATCACTAGGAAATTCTAAATAACATGAAAATTATTATTCCTAAATTGGAATAAATTTTATTATAATTATTTTCTATTATCGGTATAAATTACATTTAATAAAAAAACACAAAGCACATCTAAATAATTTTTATGGAGAATACCTAATTTTAGAGTAAAAATTATTTTATATTGAAATAAGTTAATAAATTCCCTAAATGATTTTTTGGTTAAAAATAAACAATTCATTTTTTTATATTTTTTTAACAAGCATGATCGGAATTTCATCTTCCAACCATGAAATTAAATGTGAAGACTGAAATATAGTTTTTAACCTGAATAAAATATAACTTATCTTAAAGAAGTAAATATTTGGTTCCCTTGTTCAAAATAATGTTTAAAATATGTACGTTAACTCCCAAAGAATAAATTTTATCCAAATCCACTAATACAATAGAATAAATTCTTTTTTATACATATTTAAATAATATAGTGATTGATTTTACCAAATTCTACTACTTTTACCATGGTGACAAATATTTACTGTGATAACTACTCATAATGATAGAATATTAAGTTTTATGTATAAAAATATTTAAATAATTTTAATTCCCAAAATAAAATCAATTTTACTTAATATAATTCACATAATTGGAATAATTAAACTTAAAATTAAACTAGGAAAATTTGATAGTATGTCATTTTTGTAGAAAAAAATTATTTTCTTATATATAAATGTTTTTTTAAATATATCGTAAAATTTATTATAATAAATATAATTTTATTTTTTATTATAAAATTTATTTAATTTGTCTTTTAAATCATTTCAAATAAATAATTTTAAATGATTTAAATGAAAATGCATTTTTCAGTCAAATTAGTATTTTTACTATTCATTGAAAAAATCAATCTTTTCATAAAATTAAAAAAACCTTAAGATAATTTAGACATTATTTTCTTAAAAATGAATTTAATTTTTCCAAATAATGTTTCTAAATTTTAAAAAATAATTAATTTGTTTTCTCATGAAAATAAATAAAAAATATTTTTGAAGAAAATGTATTTTGATGTATAATTTTTTTTTTGAAAATTCAGTATTTATGAATTTATATTATTAGAAAACTTGATACATATTTTTTAGAATTTAGTTATTCTTATTCATAATTTCAATTTTAATTTCTAGGTTATAACATTCATGTTTAATAATATTTTTAATATTACGGTACATTAAAATTTTGTTTTGTAAGTGTTGAAATATATTGAAAAAAATAAATTTATTTAAAGAGAAACATACCATAAATATTGTCATGTCACACTCCTATTAAAATACTAAATTGGGGTTAATTCATGGTCAACATCTTGGTCCACCGTACTATGATAATGAAGTTATTAGTCACCACGCTTTGAGGATAGGCTCCTGAAGTTGTTGGTAGTGGTCACTGGTGTTTCCAACATCCTTATATCACTCCTCAAATGGGATGGACTCATAATTGTTATCGCTTATAGGACCTTGAATGTAGCCTCTAGGGAAATAATATATCTTGCCTACAATACTGCCTTACAATCATGTTTTCCACCTAATGATGGAGGGTCTAAACAGGTGGCGTTGTCCTCCTATCTATATGGGTTGTGGATCTTATAATGGTTGAATCACATGAATTAATTATTTTTGGTAATATGATCTCTTTGTATTGAATATATATTTAAATAAAGGTTCCTACAGATAAAAAGACATCATAAACAATAACATCGATCGATAAACCATCACAAGTTGGTGTATATCAGATCATGCATTTTCATATTTCTGTTGGTAAAAGGAAACATTAGGTTACAATTTTTAATTTTATGAGACATGATAAGAAAAATAACATGACATGTGGGAAATATGATTTATTTAGTTATTAAAGGATTCACAAATAGTTCACCATTTTTTTGATCGAGGATGGGTGGTATGGTGATTGGTTTTGTAAGGGGTTGAGAACTGATACACGATCATCATTTTGAATCACTGCTCATACTTTAGATGGTTTCTAATAGGATTTATTCATAGAACCAGAAACACTAAATGGTTCACAAATACATGCAGATATATGATCCTACTTTCAAAAAGTAGGAGTTCCTTGGGATTTATTACCAATTATGATGAAGAACTGACATTCATTAAAGGGATGGGAGGTCAGGCTCATTGCACCCTCTTAGTGGGAATTATTTCATACTCTGAGACTCTATTATAGATTTATTTCATGTACGCTAATATTTCATGAATCTTGGAATGGGACTGGTTATCCTAACATTTAGTAATCAATTATTGTCATATTTCCTTGTGAATATTTATATATATCATAGGTATCCCATCAATGAGAACATATGTATGAATTTGTGGTTCTCTATCAATGATATCATTGTTTTATATTGGAATTTCATTATATTGTTACTTATAATTACATAGTGATACCGATTTGGGGTCATTGTGTTTTAACGACACAACGTCTGGTGGTCTAGATTTTATCAAAATTTTCAATAGTGGTCAATGTTTATTGTGTTTGTATTTGACCCAATGATGGGTAATCCTATATATACTTTTGAAAGAAATCATAGCCCACATAGTTCAGTGCCACTTAATTGGGAATTCTGAACCATTTAAGATGGTGTGACGAAGAATAGTCCATTCATTTTAGCGTCATGTGTTAGAGACGACTAGATGAAATATTCCTAGAAATGATTGGGGTGGGAATTACACATGAGTACCCCTTTTGGATGACCTCATAGTGAATATAGCCCCTAAATTTTGTTATGATATCATATAGAATATGGCCATCTAAAGATGGATCCCATATGGAGTATGGCCTAATGACGAAGATATGACAAGACATAGAAGGAATATGTCCCTATAGATGGGGGTGGGTACTATCAGTAATATTTATTGATTAGAGGATAATACATTGTGAATATGATTCTAATAGCGGATATTTACAAAAGCACAAGAATATAGATAGGTGAGGGAAGGACATAAATGATCTCACATGGAATATGCCCCTACAAGGATGAATATTAGAGATTAATGATGTTTGGTTTGAACCCTAGATAAGAATACTATGTATCCCATTCAGTCAGGAATCAAATTCCATATGGTTTGTATAAAATAGTTTAAGTTTGTGTGACAAGATGGTGTTATAAAGTTTAACATCTTGCGGTAAGGACCCTGTTATGCATTTTAATGTCACATGAGAAGGATGTTGTCCATGTTGTTTAACATCATGTTGTGGGGATGAATATATCAAGAAAGGTGATATGAGATAATATTTAGTGTGGCTTATGCATATTGGGATACCATTGAATATAGGTTGGGGATTAAACTTAAGGAGGAATCCCATAATGGTAACAATTATATCATGATAATGGATTTATCACAACAGATATCTAAGCCCATATGAGTCAAGATTAGTGTGGGAAACAAGAGATGGTGAGAGATAAAACACATTACATGATTGTATATGATAAGATTAAAAATATGATTACACATTAAGCTTGAATGAAGGATGCATTGGGTATTACACCTAATAAGGAGTGTATGGTATGGTAGATAGGAGGAATATATTGACTCGATGTACCGATGGAACAATAAGAGTATATTGACACAAGGCGAATGTGTGGAGATTATGCATAGGTGGAACTAGAAATTACCAAAATAGGTTCATTGACTCAGGTTAAGGTTGGGATTCATATGAGATTATACCTATGAGGTTTCCCTTTCTTGAATTCGAGATGATGAGAGTAGGATACAAAGTAATCAACCTTGATAGTATCATAATTGAGGTATATACATAATTTTGTTGGGAAATAAAGGTGTGCATATCTCCAACTTCCAACCATTTTTTAGGAAGTATGAAGGGAGTAAATTTCACTACCTGATCCGGGAGGATTCCCACAGCTAACTTTAGGATTAGGGCCTGTATTACCAAGGGAATTCAGGATCTTAAACCCCAAGGACCCTGGGAATTTGGTAGGACATGATGGATACAACCTCAACCAAGGGAATTCATTATCAAATGTTGGCACATTGATATATAAAGATAACATTATCATAAATATCTAAGGGATTTAGAGTAGGCCATACTATAAACATTACCATGTTGTAATCTTTGGTAATGGGGAATGGGGTTTCAGGGGATATATCTTCAATGGTATCCTACTATAGTAGTTAGAGAAGTTTCATGAAAAAGTAAGGGAACCTAGACAAATTTTACCCTTGTGAGAGACTGAGAGGAGAGGATTAATCCTATCATAGGACCCATGATTTTTAACACCGTAATACTTGATCCTAGGTGAATTTTATCTTAACTAGGAATATCATGAAATGGTTCACTCGGGTGGGAAAACCCTTGTGATGGATAGGTCATGTGAGATTCTTTGGGTGATGGGTTGCATGTGTGGGAACTTCCAAGTTATGTATTACTTAGGTAAAAAACCCTAGGTGATGTTCCACTGGGGTGATCAACCCCATGTAATGGGTTACTCATGTGATGAGCCTGAGGTGATGGATATCATAGACAATGACCCTAGGATGATGGGTCACTCTAGGGAAAATCTCTATGTTATGGGTCAATCAAGTGATTATCCCCAAATGATGGGATTATTATGCGATGAGTCCTAGGAAATGACTTACATAGGTGTGCACCCCTAAGCGATGGATCACATAGGATATGTACCTTGGGAAATGGATCCCTCATGTGAAGGATTTTGGATACCCACTAACACTACATAAGTTAGTTTTATTATGTATTAAAATGATAAAGGCTACCAAAGGAAATCATATGAGGCATGGGGGAAGCAACTCAAGGAGGATATCTCTCTCACACTCCCACTCTTACAGGAGTAGGGAACTCACTCACTACAAAATTTCCTAGGGGTCTATTTATAGAGACAAGTCCTAAGTGAGTGTTGTAGTACACGCATGCGACATGAGTGACATATAATAGGTGACTAGAGGATACATGATTGAGGTATACTGAGTAGCCAAATTAGACTTGGACAAGGACGACTGCATGACCTAGGGAGACCTGTGAGAGATAGCTTGAGAAACCAAAGGGATCCAAGGAAAGAAATCGTAGGATATTGAGGGGGAATGGGAGATGAAGCCTAGGAGATATAGTATGAAATCCCATTGGGGATTCATGGTATTCTTCTTTATATACCTTTTTCTCAAGAAGTTAACACCAATAATAGTTTCACTAAGTGAAAAAAATATAGTTGTATGTTTTTTAAGAATTTAATGACGAATAAAAACTCATGATTTCCGTCTTAAAATTATAACTATATTTCTTTGTGGATTATATTAATATGGAATTTATTACTTTTACTATTACTTAATATTAATTGGAATGATTAAATAATTATAAGAGTATATATTTAGAGTTTTAGGCCATTTGTGGAAAAATATATTATGGGGATTAGGTATCTGGATGGGCCATTAAGGTTGAATATCTTCTATATATTTATGTATGACTTGTGATTACATAATGTATATAAATGGAAGTGACATGTGATTTTCTTATATCTCCTTGAAGAGTTTATCCTTGTTTTACTATGACATATCTTGGGGCATGGTGATATTTTTGGTTACTAGAGATAAAGGTGGATTTTGTTGGGTTTATTTCAATATTATATACATGTTAGTAGGTTATTTCATATAATCAGAGTATTATAGGTTTGTTTTACTAATTTTCCAATGTATAATTTGGATTAATCTATTTTATATCTTTCTATGAGTAATTTGCAATCATTATAGTGTAGAGAAATGATGTAGGTGGTGGTTGATGTGTTTTTTAAATTTTCACTTTTCGTATAAATCTATAAGAATAAAATAGTTTAGAATCATTGATATTTTTATATGTGTGATATTGTAAGACTTCATGGGTTTCCAAGTATCATTATTTCCAAAATTGACAAAATATTTACTTATCGATTATGGTAGGGGATGTAAAGGGTATTGGGTATTTAAGTGAAACTGAGTACACCATATCATCTATATATTGATAGGCAGCCTAGATAAACATTCCAAACTTTTGAGGGTATCTTAGATATAATTATTTATTATTTTAGTAGTTCTTTAAAATATAATAATGAATTTGTAGAGTTTGTATATAGAGAAATCTAGAGAGAATCAATTCATATGTCCTTGTTCAATTTTTTTTGTAGGAGATCATGTACAACATATTAGTTTTTGATAGATATTGGTGAGTCTTAGTTTCTTGGTCATTTATTTATATTGGATAGTATTGATATAGGTTATTTATTTGGTAGAGTTTTCCTATAAATCTTTGATGTAAAAAATCTTATATAGATAAGATATGTTGACCTATGATTTTTGGTATGGAATAGCTTCTGTTTCATCAAGTTTCCCCATGATGGGGACATAATAGGATTAAAAAATAACGAAAATTGTGACAACCAAAGAGTTTGGATCCCTTAAATTACTTCAATATTCAATAGTTTTTTGTTGCAAGGAACCCCAAAAAAATTAACCACCTGGTGAAAACAAACCATGACATATTAAAATTACATGAATAATATAATAATTATTAGATAAAATGATAATATTCAACTAAAACAATTACTTATTATTAGTTTTCATTTGATTTATATTTTATAAAGTATTCCTTTTGAAGAGCCTTTAACAAAGGTGTTGTATTTTACATTAGTAAAATAAATTAATAAGTGTTTAAATTTTATTAAAATAGGTAATATTATACTTTTAAAATAATATGTCGACATGAAAATATTTAAAATGTTTTGAAATATTTTAGACATATATATATATATACAAAGAAAATTAAAACGTTAAAAAATTTTGGGTTTAGTTTATTAAACCCAAGGGTATTGTTTTGGAAACATTAATTATTATTTTCTTATATTATAAATTAACTTTCATCGCTTTTATAAAGTATATATTTAAAAAAAAAAATATTTTAGATCAACAGGATTATATTATGTAATAATTTCAAATTTTTTTTTGGGAAAAAGGTATGATTCCTAAGATTATTATTAAAATTCATGATAATGATAAAAATATTATTTTTAAGGAATTATATCATTAATATTGGGTAATTTTTGTCTATTAAAGAAAATTAATATAGTTCCAACAAATTAAAAATTTTTGAAACCTATATATAAACATATTATCACTCATTTAATTAATAATCAATACTTCATTGTATCAAAAACACTTAACAGTGAAAGAAACATTTTTTCTGCAAAACTGATTATATATATATTAAATAGTTCAATTTAATTGATAATTTTTACTTATTTATAAATTTAATTAAATTTATTGAGTATTAAATCTAGTTTCTTAAACCCCAAATTTAATAAATATGAGTATAATGAATTTTTAATAAAATATAAATTACTTGGGAAAAAGATGATAGTAAAGTAAAAAACAAATTTGTAAAATGAAAAAAATAAAATGTTTGTAGTCCTGAAACATGTTTAAAGAATGTATAAAATTTAGCTTTTAAGGCTTTATAAACCTTATTGAACCCATCAATCCATTATTCTTTACTTTTTAATCTATTTACCATTGAATAATTTCATTCGATTTACTAAAAATAATGGGTGCTCACAAAAGTTCTATTATCATCACATACAAAATATTATAATTTACACCCTCTTGAATTTACATGTAGCCTTATAAATTTACTTGAAACATGTCTAATTTTACTCATCTAAATGTTCCATTCATTACTTAAATCATTAGGTCACCATTAGTTATCCAATTCCCTTCATTCCCAAAGTGACATTCAAGACAAACTTCAAGGAACAAAAGTGAGTATTGCATAATCATTATCCTTCTCTTCAAATTATATATCTTCCATAATGACCCTATACATTGTAATAAATTGATATCATTACCATTATTATACTTCATCTTAATTATATTATAGGAAAATATATTATTTATTCCATTCCATCAACATAGAAAAACCAAATAACATCATCCATTAATATGTATGAAATACCACCTCCATGAAATAACATTGTTCCATTTTTCATCACAATTTTCATTTCTCGTCCAAAAATATTAATTTATGATTCATAAAAATAAAAATATTTAAATAATATAGTTGTTATTATTTTATAATTATATTATTTAAAAATAAATATTTTCTTAACCATACTCACCCATCGAGGTATAACGTGTTCTGATTGGGGTCGATCTAACCACGCACTTTAACAATGATATAATAATTTATAATTATTTAAAATGGGTTGTAATGAAAAACATTATTATTATTAATTTAGTAAATAATTATTTTTTATGATTCTATAAATTTTATATTCAATATTTAACTTATTATAAAAAATATTGTATTTGGCTGCTATCATTATTGAAATAAGCTGATTATGATTCAATTATTAGACAAAATAACTAAAGAACATATAGAATTAGATAATATATTTAAAAATTAATATAATTTAACTATTATATTACATTAAATTACTTATGACTGATTAACTTCGTATCAATTAATTCGTATCGATATCAATATTATAAAACATGCATGAAACCATTAAAGTTACTACCATACAATGTTAAAAAAAATTATAACTATTATATTCATAATAAATGATAATAAATGATTTATATAAAAGATAATTTATATTAATAAGGTTATAAAATATAGTATTAATATATTTTTTGTTATAAAATATCTTAGAGTTTATTTCAACTAAGCATGGAAATCGGATTAGTGCATCTTGGTATCACTTTCAACTACATGAGACATGTTTGATATTTTGGACCATAATTTATTTTATATGGTGCATTCAATGCCATATTGACTTTAGGTTTGAAAATATATTCCAATTAATGATATTTAAATATCCATTTCATTATCTCTCTCTAAATTTATTTTAATTTGTACAGAACCAATACCGTGAGGATTTTTCACCAATCTTATTTTAAAATAGATATTTCTTTTGGAGGATATTCCATCTGGGTAATTTGTATACTATTATCTTAAAGACCATATCATTTTATCCTCCTAGATTCATTATTGTAATTTTATATTTGTTTTCCCTATTTCATTTTTCCCCTTGAATCATTTTTACCCATTATATGGAAATTGACCCTACCTCTTCTTTTTTGTTAGGAATCATTCTCTTCCATGGCCATATTCATTAGAAAATTTTATGAATGTCCTTAAATTTACCTCCAAAATTTATTAGCTTCACTTTTTTCTACATGAACTTATTTAAAAAATTTAAAGAAATTTTTAACAATATCATTATGGTCCATTTTCATTGAAGTGTAAAAGATATAACTTTTTAATGTTTTCTGGGTAAACAAATTTTTCTTCCATTTTATCTTCTTCTATGAAACGTCAAATATATTTGTTTTAATGTTTTTGAGAAGAAATTATTATTCTAATCAAGTTATAAATTATATCTACCTAAATAAATGGTTTTTATGATGTTATGAATTTTTATTCTTTCACAAGAGACTTTCTTAATGCTCTGATAAAGTCATCTACCTCTATCTCATTTGAAATTTTTTATTCTTGATCAAGAATGATTTTCAAAATATAAGATCCAAATTATTTTTCAAGGTGGATTATGAAGTTTTATTTTCTATCATAAAAATGATCTATTATTTACTTTGTATTTCATTATCTTCCAATATAAATAGGCATTCTATTTCTTCCAATTCATAACCTTCATAAACACTCTTCATTCCCTTCTTTTGATTAAAGTGTGTCCACCTAGATGTCATTCAAAAATCTATTAAGGAAATTATTAACTAAATTATATACAGTTTTTCTATATAGTGTAAATATCATATACTTCATTGAATGGTATCTACCTAGAAATTTATTTAGTATCATTGGGTATTCATTTATATTTCATCGTTTTATCATGTTTTTTAATGATATTAAAAATGAATAACTTATATTTTTTCATTGGAAATGGATATAAAACCCACATTTCATTCATTTAATTTTTTATGATATAATGATAATTTATTTTTTATGGCCCAATCATGTGAGGACGCTGAATTTTGGGGTCATTTATCACCACAAAATGAATTTGTTTTTGTTTATGTGTCATGAGACAACCAAGAATGGACGCAATGAGTTTTATTATATTTTCAAGCATGGGAATTAAGAGTTTGATCATAATATTTTCATATTCTTATGGTTTTTCCATATCTCTATGTTGTTTTTATGTTATTCCACATGTCAAAGTTTCTTTTCAATTTATATTATGTTATATAATATTTCTATACTTATTTTACAAGATATTGTTCACTTTTATGTTATCACATACCTTTCAAAATGATTTATAATCTTTTAGTTATCAAGTATACATTTATTATATATCCTAACTATACATATATGTCTATATTCTGCTCACCTATGAAATTGATTATCATCACTTATGTTTACCCTTATCGAGCATTTTATCTCACCCTTTTCTTATGTAACCATTTCTCCAGGTTATGAAGAATATTATTATATAATATGTATCTAGATGAGTTCCCAGTGTAGAGAATTTGTGATAAAGGTTAAATAATTTTTATGGATTAATAATTGGGTCATATAGTGAAGAAAATATCCATTAGTTGAAAAAAAATGGGGTTTATTGGTTAATGTTTTCTCCTAATTATATAAAATTCACAACCTAAATGATAATGGGAATGTATTGTAATGAAATATTTGATTAATTTTATGTAATACTGAGATGACTATGTCTGTGGGCTATTATAGTTTGTATCAGAGAAAGGATTAAATAACTTTATAGGTTAGGATGTTGGTTTAAGATAATTTATTAGTTGATAGGTTAAGGTTGGTCATAATTTCAATTGAATAGATAACCCATATGGTTAGTTGGGGTAAAATTTATTATTTTAGGGACTAGGATATGAGAACATTAGTGAAATATCTAGTGATAAGTCTAAGGGATAAGTCTAAATATAGGATAACATCCCACTTTTTTTGTATAGTAGAGATTGTGTGGTTAACCTAGAAATAACATACCAATATCGATACTGGAGAGTGGATATGGATGTGGAACATATGATCATATTGGTAATCACCCAAATAATAATGGTTCAGTATAAAATCAATCTTCACTTTGGTGCATAATGAGTTGGGATAATATTGTTCACTTGGAGATACACTCCCCATGAATACACTGTAGTAAATTCACATACACATTAATGAATCATTATAAAGGATTTATGTATGATGATAACTAATTATCTTATATAACCGGATAATAAAATGACAATAGATAATAGAGGATTGAACAAATAGGGTCATAGGTTGAACTGAATATATCATATGTTAAAAAGAAATGCTTTATTGTAGAGAACTTTGTCCAATTGATGTTTTCATATTCATATTTTTGATATTATCTTAACCATTTTGGTTTTAGTATTTGGTAAAAATTGGATCATGAAAATTAATTTCAGAAATGTTTGAATATAAAAAACAACATTGTATTATAACCAAATTTTGGAGGGTACATAAAAAGTCTATTATTTTTGTATATCTCTGTTACAGTGGAAAAAGGGAAATTATATTGTCTTAACTATGGTATTGAGGTTAAAATATTAATAGAAAATGAATCTGGATACGCTTATATATTTACATTATATAGTTATATTTACTGATAAGTATTTTTATTCAATAGATTTTCTTTAAAGGATTTGAAACATATATTAAATGGTATTAATAAGCTTGGAAATTTATTTTATGAAAATGTTAAACATTTGGGGATAATTATTGAAGAACACTTGATTTAGGGATGAATGAATCCTCGGATTAATATAACTATAATGTTAAGATAATAAAGGGTTGATTATTATTGAAAAATTAAGACATATAGTATTAGAAACCTTGGTAATGATAATATTTTCATGATATTTTTTATGAAGATTGTAATATTTTGGGATTTTGATATATATTGTTCTGTGTGTGATATTATAGCATAGTGATTAATACAATTTTAGGGTTAAAGATATTGTTAATTATAAAAGAGTAAATGGTTTCACTATAGTTTAATCGATAATAGATTTATATGTATTTGGGAAAGATTTATTTTGGAGATTGTATAGTTTTTGTATATACATTGATATGTATATGATTGTGTGAAAGGGTAATATTATTTGAATAATTATAAGTATATTATATATCATAATAGACAAAGGTAGAATCCATATTATAAGTTTTACCCCAAATGATAAATAAGTTAAGAATACCCTCTACTACATTTATCAGTGTGTAATAATTATAAATTACAATAACATAATTTATGTAAGGGGTTAGAATGTAATGACCCTAGATTTTGGAACCATTAAATTAGTATTATCTTCAATATCTTATGTTACACATGACAATAAAATCACAAAACACCTAAAAAATCAAGTAATGACATATTTTAATTAAAAAAGAACGAAAATGTTCAAAGATAAAAAAGATAATAAATTAAAATAATAAAATATTATTACTTTTATTTAATTAATGTTTTAAAAAGGCTTACTTTAAAAGATCCTTTTAAAAAGGTATTTTATTTTAAATTAATAAATTAAATTGATCAAAATTTAATTTTTTTATAATATTTTATATTTCGATTTGTATACTAATATAAAAAATTTTAATTGTTTATAAATTTATATGAAATAAGATTAAAGACAACTAAAGGTCTATTTTTTATAACATTAGATTATATATATATATATATCAAAGATTAATTTAAATATTTTAGACTTTTAATTTTACACAATTAACTTCAATTTTTTATTAAACTTGTATATTTTATCTTAGAATAATGTTTTTGATTATATAATATAATTACTTTCTAGGTGAATAGTGAAACAAATATCGATTTTTCAAATACCATCACTTTTATAACATTATCATAACAAGAAAAGACTTAAATGTTTTTTAAACCATTTCTCTCTAAAATTAAAAATTTATAAATTGAAATAATTCATTTAAAAGTGATAGGGAAAATTTTTTAATCCCACAAGTACTGTTTTTTAAAAATTACTAATATTTATCTCTAAAAGTTGTTTTTATTCACTTATATTTAAAATTATTTTTCATCACTTATAAAAATAGAATCTATAAAAATGGATTGAATATTTTAGATCAACATGATTATATAATGTGATATAGTCAATTTCATTTTTGGGTATAAAAATATGATTTATAATATTAAAGTTAATCACTATGATAATTTTAAAACTATCACTAATAGAAGAAATGCCTTTTGAATCAGAGTTTTAAGATATATTATTTAATAACAAAAATTAATAACTCTTTTCATGTCGGCTATTTCTATAAATGTTATGAAAATATTTTTTGATGGTGGTTTAAACATTTATTATTTAAAAAATAAGGTTAAAGTTGTTTTGCCTATGATTTTTAATGTCATTTATTAAATTAATCAATATTATAAGAAATATTTAATAAATCATAAAAATGGATTTCTTATTTTTCATTATGCACCTTTTATTTTTTACATCCAACCTAAAATTTTTATGAAAGTATAAATCATTTCTAATGGTCATTTATAATTTTTCACACACCATATTTACTCATTTCTTTGTTAATCCACCTTTTATTCAAATCTTCCTTCAGAATGTTCTTCAACAATGATTTCACGATTGTATTTATAAATATTATCTTATTGTTTCATGTCACGACCCGTCCTCGGGGCCTGTGTCCTGACTACCCAAAACCCGCCTCCCATAGGCCAGGGGATTGCGACTAGCACCAAAGGCATAAATCCCGACAAAAGGGAAGGCATTGCCTTTATATAATTAATCAAACATAACCGAGTACACATGTTGTAGTAAACACTAAGTAAATTGAGTACAAATGTATGTGTTGGAAAGTAATTGGGCCAGTATACAAACCCAACTGAAAGTACAGTAAAACTGAAAAAGAAAGTAGAACAACTGAAAAATAAAGCAGCAACCACCAAGTCGTCCTCTGGGAATCCCAACTAAAGGGTGGGTACAGATAGTCTCGTCAGTGCCTCGGGTCCATCCGTCTGCTCTGTGTACGTCTCGCTAGGTGGTCCACCTACAGATACCATCCAGCTCCACAAGCGTCGACCACAATCAGTGTTTTCCATCATCTGTAACCAACACAACATAGTGCGGGAAATGCCCATGCATTGGTGATATACGATACTCAGTAGGGAAAATGAGACCCCCGTAGGTCTCCCAGAATAAAAAAAGGATAAACCACAAAGTAAAGATACAAACACTAAGTATCAACCAACTCTACTTAGGAATATGCCCATACATATACCTAAGTACTCAATTCCAGTTAGGCACCAACTCACGAGCCCAAGTACAACCTAGTCCACACAGGAAATCACAACCCAGACCACACAGGAAAGTACGTAAATCACATTGATGATAATGATTGAAAGTAAATAATCAGCTCACATATGGATACTAATCACGAAGAGGGGTGGTGATGATTAGATGTAGCCTATGAATCATCTTCTCTGCCGAACTCATGTAGGATCCAAGTACAGAAGTCGTCGCTACCGAACCCACGTAGGATCCAAGAACAGTAACCATCGTTACCGAACCCACGTAGGATCCAAGTACAGTCGTCATCGCTGTCGAACCCACGGAGGATCCAAGTACTGTCGTCCTCACTGTTGAACCCACGTAGGATACAAGTAAAGTCGTCATCGTCGTCGCAGTCACAACCAACTATAGGGTTTCCACACACAGCATGCTCGATTCTGGGAGGGTCCACTCCATGAGTAAAGGGGGTTGATACATCAACTGTCACGAAGTCCAGAGTTGATGTATCTCGAAGGTCCACCGCGTCATAAAGGGCTAAACCAAACAAACGTGTCCAAGACACTTAGTATAAGATGACCAAGCCATTTTCCAAAAAGTACACGATGTGTTGGTATGGTTATACGTTGTGTCTTCAGACCTCGGGTACTACCTGTGTTCCACAGCCCATGTCGAAGGGTTGTTCATGTAAAAAGTAAGTACACAACATGTGGTATGGTTACACGTCGTGTCTTTAGTCCCCAGGTACTTTCCGTGTACCACAGCCCGTGTCAAAGGGTTGTTTATGTAAAAAGTAAGTACACATTGTGTTGTATGTTTACAAGTTGTGTCTTCAGTCCCTGGGTACTGTCCGTGTACCATAGCCCATGTCGAAGGGTTGTTCGTGTAAAAAGTATGTACACGGCGTGTGGTATGGTTACACGTCATGTCCAAACTTCTACGGTCGACTCTATGTATACTGGCCATGTGTTCGTACATGGCATCAACCCGTGTAATCGGTACATGGGTTAGCTCGCACCATTGGCCTTGTCTGGCCTTGTGGTAGAGTACATGCCCGTGTACTCCACAAAATTTCCATGTATTCCCAAGATAAACATCGAGTCTCGCGTAGTATCCACCTCCTTGTTGTGTGGCGAGTACACGCCGTGTGACAGAGGTCACACGCCATGTGTTAGTCGTCTGACATCTGAAACCCTAGTCACATAATGCCCGCACTACACAGCGTGTTCTCCATGAGTACACGCTGTGTAGTCTGGAATTTTCCAAAAATGACACCTCTGTTCAGCGCACCTCCCTTGATGCCATTTCTTCATTTTCATCGTTCATTTGTCATGAAACTTCAGACTCTAGGTTTCCCCGATCTCCCAAAGTCTATTCCGGTGTTCTCGGGCTTCCGATCGGCTCCGAAAACACGTTTTGAATTCTCGCTTGAAGAACAGTCCATCTCGTTCCAGTCTGAACTATCGCCCGCTATTGTCGCCGCACCTCCGCTAGGTTTCCATGATGATGAGTCTTCAATTTAGGATTGTTGTGTCGCTAAACAAACTCATAACGATCCGTTGTTCGTCGCCCAGGAAGAACATGATGAACCGCAAACAATCACAAAATTGGCGGAGGATTTGGACCATGTTAGTTTGGCCCAGTCTCTCCACATAAGTTCGGTAGCATGCAGTTAAAGAGATCAAAACAAGAAGGAATGAAGATTCAATCATTGATCCAATCAAAACACACCCTTACTTCAACAAATGATGTCGAATGTCAGCATCGCAGAAGACGGTGTCGTGAGGTGATGATTCGTAGACATCGTCGGACTGCGTCCGAGGAGGAAGCGGTGTCTCCTTACTTGTCGTAGGGAATAGAATGGAGGTGTGTTGTCTTTCTTCGTCATAGAGTTGGTGTTCTTAGACAAAGGAGAAATCCTCCCCTCCTTCACAAGAGTTATCTCCAAAAATCCCCACAGCACAAGCTAACCCCCAAATAAAATAAGGTTTCTCCTTATTTTATTTAATCATTCCATGCATTTAAAATTTTAAATTTCAAACATTAAATTAATTAATTAAAGATGTTCAATTAATTGATTAAAGTGTGTTGGTAAGAGTTAAGAGGGGGAGAGAGAGGAAGTGGAAAGGTATCACAAGTTATGAAAAGTTTACAAAAAATTAAGAGTTGGTTTAAGGAGTTTTAGGGAATGTGAAGGGTTGGGGATCGTATGTGCCCCACCTCACATTTATCCTCACATGGGTAGTTAAGAGCTTTTGGATCCCAACCCAACTCCCCCATATAGGATATAACCACCTTATATAAGAAATAAAAATTATTCCACAATTTTTATTCACATCTTATTTAATCCAAAAATTTATAACTTCCCCTCCCGAGAAAATGCATCTTCAATAAAGGTCCTCTTAAGCAATTTCTGGCAATGCGAGTTCATCGGTGACCTCAGATTTCAATACCGTGCACCAGTTTAAAAGATGGAAAAACCCGCTCATTCGTTCAAAGAACGTACCCACGCTAAACTTAGAAAATTGATTTTGGGCACACCGGGCCTCAGAATCAAGTTCCGTTAGAAGCCACAGACTCGTAAAATTTCAAAGTATTTAAGAAAACAATTTCCTTGAAATTTCCTATAATTTACATTTCATCAATTTATTATTAATTATCTTAATTGATATAGCTGTTAATGATTCTTTTCTTTCTAGAAATGAAATCTTCTTTGGATCATGAAAAAAAAAGAAAATCATGCACATGAGATTCACAAGACAAATGATCAAATTACTTACTTATGACAACTTCATATGCCTCATGAAATATATATTCCAAAGTAAATTATGTCAAATTACACCACAATAAGCATGAAAATGGCTTCTAAGATTTTAGTTTCATTTACCTTGTTTTATTATATATTTATATTTTTTATGTTTCTTGATTTTGATCTCATCCATCAGATTAATCAGTATCTAAATGTTTTAAAAAGTTAATACATTCAATTATATTTTTGTTATAATTGATGATGAAAGAAACTTATTAAGTTTGGTTTTTTATAATTGACATTGAAAATGGATTTCGACATTAGTTATTAAAAAACCAACATCGAAAGTTTTATTTAATATTAATTATAAAAAACCAACATAATAATATTGATATTTCAAAGATTATAATTTTAGTTTTTTATTTTCTTAACTAATGTAAAAAATATATTTATAAAATCTATAATAATAATAACAATTGTAAAACCGACTTAAAACCCAAAAAACTGATGTAGAAACCTATTTTTGTACTAGTGTGTTATTTGTAAAAAACTATTTTATTTATATTGAGTAATTTTTATCTAATCAAATAGATTAATATATTCAAATAAATTCCTTTGATATAATATTTAATCCTATATATAAATATATTATCACTCATTAAATTATAAATGAAGACTAACTAAGATTGAGAACACTTAATATTGAAAACAATATTATTTCTAAAAAAAGGATTTCTATATATTAAATGTTTTAAATTAAAAGTTAATTTTATATCATTTTTAAATTAAATTGGATTATATGAATATTAAATTTAGGTTCATCACACCAAAATTTTATAATAGGGGTTATATTATATTTTTAATATAATATAAATTACTTGGGTATAAATTTGTTACCAGGGTAAATACCAAAATGGTAAAATGTAAAAATAAAGTGGTAAAAGGATTGAAATATTATTAAAAATGAGTAAAAATGGTTCTGGGGGATTTTATCAAACTTATCTCACAGAAAACTTCATTAATTTTCACTATTGAAACAATTTACCCTCTAATAGTTTCATTCCAATATTGAAAAATAATGGATGATCACAAAAGATCTATTTTCGTCACTTATAAAAGTTGTTCACTTTAAACATCTCATCATTACAAATTCCCTAAAAATTGATATTAACCCAACCAAATTTTCATAAATTTTAAATCTATTTTACAAAAAATAAATCCCATGGTCACCATAAGTTATCCTAATCCATTCATTTCTATAAATACTTTGAAGATAAATTCTAGTTCCCAAAGTGAGTATTACATAATCCATATCCTTTTCTTCTTAATCATTACCTTCCAAACCTAAAATATAAATAGTTACCTAATGAAAATTTTATCATTATTATACTGATTTTTTATTATATTAATTGAAAACCATTATTTTTTTATTTCTATCCACTTATAAAAACAAAAGGATGTTGATAAGGCATACATGTAGAATACCACCACAGTTAAATAACATTTTCTCCATTTTTCATATAGTTATTCATTATTTATCCAAAAATTGTAATATATTATTTAAAACCTTAAAAAGTTATAAATGATATTAATATTTTAATGTTATAATGATATTATTTCAAAATAAACAATTTCTTAGCCATACTCACCCATCAAGACATAGTGTGTTTCTATTTGGGTTAGTCAAACCACCTACTTGAACAATATTATAAACCCTTATCATGGATGGATATGGGAACTAAATTTATAAAAAATTATAATTTAATAATATAATTATCATTGGTTTATGGTTTTGTAATTTTTTAGGTATTTACATTATTATTAACATATCATCTTCAATAGATAAAATTACCAAAATAATCCAACACCATTTTGATTTTTATGAAAAATAACGAATAGAGATATATAATAAGATAATAGATTTATAAATTAATATAATTTATCAATTAGATTAGATTAAATAGTCTAGGACTGATGAAATATGTATGAGTTAATTGGTATCAATATTTAGATTATAAAACATGTGTGAAACTATTGAAGTTACTAAAACCTGATGGTAAACAATTAAAGTATAAATAACTTTTATATTCAAAATAAATGATCATAATTTAAATATATAAATTATAATTTACATAATTAAATTTACGAGATAAAATATTATGATAAATTTTTTTATACATGATTATAGTATGCATTTGACTACGTGAGTAAATAATGTAAGGGTTTCTTTGTCTCATCTTCAACTATAAGAGACATTTTTTATATGGTACACCATATTTTATTTTATATAGTGTATTAATTTCGATATTTTTATAAGGTATGAAAATATATTCCATTTCATGAGATTTTACGGTCCCTTTCATGATCACCCTCTCATGTTCTTTAGAGTACCACATTACTAATACTATGAGGTATTTGTTACAAATCTCATTTTCAATTTTTGGTTTCTTTTAAAATAAATTCCATTTTGTGAATTTATAAAATTTTATCTCCAAACCCCCTATATATTTATTTTACTCTAGTCATTATTTTTATTTTTCTTGTATTTTCCCAATTTCATTTTCCCCCTTGGGTTATTTTTACATGTTGTAAGGAAACTAACCTTACATATTCTTTTTGGTCTGGTTGTCATCTCTTTGATGACCATATTCATTTGATGATTTTATAATTTTCCTTATCTATACCAAAAAAATTGATTAATGATTTTTTCACCTAGACTCATTTAAAGGTTTTAAATAAATTTTTTCCTTTATCTTTATCAATATTTATCATCAAATTGTGAAAAAATTTGTTTTTTCATTTTCCATGTGAACACATATTTCCATAATTTTTTTTCTCTTTTTATGAAAATTTTTATAAATTGTTTAATTTTTTCTAAAATAAAATCTTAATCACCTTTTTTTATAAATTAATTATACTAAAATATTTTTTTTATATAACTCACCATCCATTAAAATATGATATGCATTATCAATAATATAATTAAAAATATACCATCTACATTAATTCTCAAGGTGGACTGTGAAATTTTATTTTCTTTCATAGAAACGATCCATCATTACCAATGCCTTTCTTAATCATCCATTGTGAATAAGAATTATTTTTTATATAATACCTTTCCTATGTGAGCACTCTATATTTTATTCATTTGATTAGTAGGTGATCTCTAAGATTCCACTCATCAATTTATTGGGGAAATTATTGACTAAAACAGATTATATAAAACTATATGGTGTAAATACAACATATATTTTTTAATTTTATCTAACTAAAATATTATTTTTTATAATTGGATACCGAATTATATTTCATGGGTTTATCATGTTTTTTGGTGGAATTATAAATCTTTTTATTACATTGCTTCATTTTTAATAGATATAAAACCAATATTTTTTAAATGGTTTATTTATAATGTGATAATGACTGATTTCTTATGGATCATATGTGTAAGGATGTTGATGAGTGGGGTCTAATGTCACCCTCTAATGCATTAGTTTAGGGTTATATATCCTGAGATATCTAGGAATAGACATAATGTGTTTATTAACATATGTGTGGGTATAATTAGTTAATCATATTTTTAGGTATTGATATAATGATTCTATTCACATTGGAGTGGGAATAATGAGTTTTCTCAAAATATTTACCAATGTTTAGTGTTTTTACATATCTCTATAAAGTTTTTCATGTTATGATACATTTCAAAGTTTCTTTTCATTTCATACTATGTTATATTCCATGTTTATGACTATTATTTAAGATATTCTACCATTTTATATTATCCCATTTATTATACTATGATTTTTTATCTATGATTTATTGTGTATAATGTTCAACTGTATCATGAATATACCCATAGGTTATACATACTCATAATTTATGAAATCATTCCCTTAATGGGTGAAAGTGTAAAGAAGTGGATGGTATATTAATTTTACAAATTTTTTATAACTAAAAAGGTATTATATATATATATATATATTAGTCACATCATTATGGAAATCCATGTGAGTCAGTGATTGAAAATAAATTACATTGACTTATGAGATGGTAGCCCATCGTACACAAGAGAGATGACTTTATTTCCAATTTTATAGGGGAATTTATGGATAGATATTATACCATAAACATATTATAATCTCAATATAAGGTATATAATGGTATTATTATATTGTATTTATTGAGACATAATTTAAGGTGGAAAAAGAAAAATTAAAAAGAATGATCTTAATAAAAACAATTACTTTCCATGAGAAGACCCTCATTTGGATCACTTATTAAGAACCCTAAGTTTGTTAGTTCGGGAGTAATAGAGACAATAAAATTTGGATAATGATTATGAGGATATGATTTTTAGGTATTGTTCATGTTAAATGGATTTATATGTGTGAATAAGTGAGGGGGGAGTTTCCTTTCATAATTGAGGATGAGTGTACCCATGGAATTTCTAAAATCAATAAATGAAACCCTTGTTTTTTAGAGAAAATTGTTATAAAATAGACCATTCTCGAAAATAAGTTGTTATAAGTTTTAATAAGGGATATAAAATTAGATTTTGATAGGATTTTTGGTCATTTTTACCTTTATCTTCTTAGTTTAACCCTTGATAACCTCATTGAAACCTTAACTGTAGTAATTAGCATTAATTGTTTTTATTATTCATTAAGACAAAAAAATAAGTTAGAAAATTATATAATATTAATTATGATGATTAAAATTATGGAATCCATTTTAATAAATTTAATCCACATAAGGGGTATAATTTTATTTAAATATAAACCAGCAAAACATGTCAAAGCAATGTTTTTCAAGATATGAATTTTTTCAGCATAAGATGGTCTTATTTTAACTATATGACTAGAAAAATTAATAGAATGAAATTAATCTCATATGGTTAGATATGTAATCTATAAATATCATTTTAACCATTCATCATTAAGAATATTTTTTAATTAATTAAAATGGAATAACACTATGCATTTAAATAAAGCCTTCTTAAAATTGCATTTTTAAGAATTCAAATAAACATAAATATAATCAGGTTTTAAGATGATTAAAATATGATTAATTATTTAAAATCTAATTAGATAATAAATCATTACTTCTATGTAAAATTATAACAGTGTTCGGATATTAAAATTAAATAATTTAATGAAATTACATAAAATTATTAGAAAAATATGTGTTTTTACTATTCACTAAAAATCAACCTTTTTAGATAAGCCTAAATATTTTCCCCTAATATAATTTTGTATGTGGATTTAAAGAATGAATTTTTTTTGAAATTAAAATTTCTAAATGTTTTATATATTTATTAAGATTCAAAACTAAAAAGAAAAATAAGTCCACTTTTGAAGAATATATATTTTCAAGAATAAAATGTATTTAAAAAAATGATTAGTTGTTTACGAAAAATTTATCAATAAAAATTTATTGACTAGGAAAGTATTTATATATATTTTATTTTTTAGTTAATTCTATTCATACCCACTAATTTTAATACCATGTTATAACAATCATAAATAGTATCTCATAATCCTTTTAGGCTCAACATTGCATGTTGTATAAGCTATTGAAAATAATATTCTTCTTTTAAAAAAAATAAGATATTACATTCTACTAACCTTAAATAAATTATTCCTTTAAAATTTGAATATGTACTCAATAATTATGGGTTTCTTTTTTGAAGTTACTTCTATAGAAATCCCACATCATAAAAAGGGATAAAAAACATCCTCTTGATAAGAGAGAAATTGAAGTATGTAGATCATATAGAATAACAAATAACTAGGTTTTCATGTAAGAGAACATTGTTGGGACGTTAAAACATGTATTTTTATGAAAAGATTAAATAATTATAAAGAGCTATGGAGATCATTGATGAAAATAATGTGAATGATCAAGACAATTTTAAAGACAACATCACCATAATTATATGACGAGTTAAATAACCATTGATTCATTTGATGTGAAGGTAATAAGATAAGATTGTTTCTTCAAGACCCTTTTCCAAAAGTTGATGAATTATTTTACTATCTATGAATATATGGAAATATACTTACTTGGAATATTTCTATTTAATATGAACAATGCTGTCATTTGGTTTTGCTTCGATTAATTTCAACTCCATCTAATAAACCCAGAAATTAATATCCATAAAATAATTCATATTCCTAACATAATACAATTTAATTTTAATGGATTCTAAGATCCATTAAAAAGTGATACTTATTTCCAACTTTTTATAAATATTTACCAACAAAAAAAATTTCTAAACCTCGAAGGTTACAAATTGGGATGACTTATAATTACTAAAACATCAAAGAATTGATAAACCAGAATGGATACTAATAACATTAATCTTATTTCCACAAAATTTAATGGAACTATTCCTCAAATAAAATTTTCATATACTAAACTCATGGGTTGTATAACCATAAATATCCTTTAAAATATCCTTAATCTTGATAAATTCCTATCACATATAACCTAAACAAATTGTGGGGTTTATGAAATTGAAATTATGATAAACCTTAAAATCATAAACCCATGATGGTATCCATAATTTTTGACTTTATATTATATGAATACATATTCGATTCTAAAAATCAATATAATACTTAGATGTTTCATTATTATTATAACCAGAATACCATTGAAAAATACTTTTACAATTTAATTCTTCAATACCAATACATAAATACTTCAACTTGTTTACTTCAACATAGGTTCTTATTTATTCCATGATTTAGCCTTTAAAAGAGGTCACTGGTATGGATAATTCTCAACTTCACTTTATTTAATACAATGAACTATAAATTGATTACTAAGATGAAATTTATTTACTTCCACTGAACTCCTCACTTTTCCTCAGCAATTTGTTTCTTTTTTCCCCTCTTTTCCACACTTAAAAAATCATATTCCATTGATACATTCTTCTAGTTGTATCTGTTTACGTTTCTTAAATGTAAGAAATTGATCCCTTTTTATTCTATGGTATCCAACACTAGAGATCCTATCTGGATCCATATTTCTTTTCCTTGGGGAGTGAAAGAGTTAGATAGATTATAGATTTTTAATCATATGTTCTTATAACAGATTAAAATTAATCTTGATTTTTTCACTGCAGTCATCATCCTATATGATTTCTCATAATCACCACACTTCCCAATGTATTCAATGTTAACATGATATCTTTGGGTTTTAAATATTGAATAAAACCAAAAATCATAGAGTGAGAAACAATATAATCATTTATAGGATGTCTAAATCATGAAAAAATCTTTCCAATATAAGACTCCTTAGGTTTATCCAAGGATATTAATTTTTGTCATCAATTCAATCCTTAATAATTTTTCCTAATGAAAATGTGAATTATCGTAATCAAACCTTTTGGGAGTGTCAAAATTGGGGGGTAATCACTATAAAATATTTTTCTTTTTCCAGAAGGGGAATATCTATTGGAAAAGGAACATTTTCTGTTGTTAAAGAAATTTACCAACACATATGTCCCTGTCCCATAATTGTGGGCAAAAACACTATCACAAAATGTTTTTGCGACACATAGAATGATTCTTTTACAATTATAATAATACCAAAAGATTATATATATATTTGTCAAAATGTTTAGAAACAAATTAATATTACTAATATATTTGTTATTAATATTATTAATATTTATAAATAATACCAATAATTAATATATTATTATAAATTATATTTCAAATAATTACATGTTGGTATTCCAATATTTATTGATAAAATTTAATATTATATTTATTAATATAATTATATAAAATATATATAAAATATTTATTATATAATAATTATAAAATTAACTAATATGAAACACTAACAAAATGAGACATTATTTGAAAAAACACATTCAAATATAATTTCAATACATGTTTAAACTACCTAAAAAAATAAGAAGCTAAAAGAAACGTACTGCAAATATGTTTAAATAGTTCAAATACTAAATGAATTTCCATTGGACATGATGAAACTTTCTCCTATCTGTATCATGAAAAAATTTAACATCACTATCATGGAATCCCCATCACTTTACATGAGATATTGTTGACTATAATGGATTTGAACATACACAACTTCAACATCATCACTTTGATTGCAGTGCACAGATACCTCCGCATTAGACATGTACCATCACAAAAATTAGAAAATAGTTTTCATTTACACTAATGATATAAAAATAATAATGCACGATATATCATGTAGAAAAATAATGTATGATATAATCTAGTTAATGTGCTTTTAGTTTATAATGGAACTACTTTTCAATTGAAAATTCATAAGCAATGGTGACAACATTAACTAATGGTAACCTTCAAATTAAATATTTTATTATCTAGATTGACCACGTTTAAGGATTTAGTGGGAACCCATACAATTAAACCTTATGAAAACAAACAATCCACATTGAGTATCATACTATAACATGATTAGAGGCTTCATAAGGACAAGAAACACATTTTTTTGTTTTGATAAAGATGCTAATTAAATTCAGACCATCATTAATCTATCACGCCCTTCTAAAATTAATCGGGGAGGGTAAAATTGGAGGGAGGAAACGTAAAAATACAAAAATCATTTAGCGGTTGACAATACCATAAATAGTGAAATCCAAATAGAAATCACCCAAATCCCCCCTCCATGAATGCTCAAAAATCTAGATTCAATCCGACATAATTTATAGGCCAGAGAAGTGAATAATTTTGTTTACCCTTTGGTCTAGGTGGCTCAAGGGGTTGCAACAAACTTTTAACACCTTCTCTCATTACAACAGGTTGCATGTGTCCCTCTTTAGCCATGGATGTTGCGCTATCATTTTGATGAGGGTGATCCGGGGCTAAATATTGGACTTTGCTAACATTTTTCAGGCGTGGTGTTGATAGGATGTGAAAGGTTGAATGTAAATGAGTTGTTCTTCTATTTGTTGCAAATACCTTCATTGACAAAGTGGTGTGTCGTAGAAAACCATCATTGGAATAACACTATTGAAGCAGTCAAAAAACATCAACCAATACAATAGAAAACAAGCATGCAGTATGTATAAAATAAGCCATGATACAATCCCACCCAATAGAAAAATAGTTGTAATGTCCCCACAAGAATAGAAGCACCTAGACCCACGCAGCAGCAACTTCAAACAGGAATATCATTCCAACAACAAGCCCACATGTAAATGAAAAGTTATGGACAGACTATGTTGAAGGCGTTCTATTAAACCAAGCCATACAACCTTTAAATAGCTCCCCAAGGTGTGGATATTAGAACTTGTTTTCTTAACTAGGAATTTGGATCTGATTTCACTGGTTTTACTCCTTTAGATATCTGATATTATGTTAGCAAGTGGTTATCCTTTCCTATCTTCCTTTTCATATTATTTTTATTAAATCCCCTATTATCGGATCCATGGTCTGCTTCCTTTGCATGAGTGGTAGTGCTCAATTTGACCAAAAAACCGCCTTCTTTGGTTGGATTCTCATTACCAAGACCACTTTAGACCTTTTTAGCTACTTGATTTCCATATAAATATTCTATTAAATCTATAAATATGTCAAATACTATAGGATAATAGATGTACAAGCATAAAAAATTCTATAACTCATCAAACAAACCAATCTAGCCATCTACACCAGTAATCCAAAAACTATTACAGACTACTTTATCACATGCTTCCTTCAACCTAGGGCCCTTACCCCCATTAGTTCTCGAATTGAAGGCTCTCTTAAGAATTCATAATTCTGGAAAGCCTCTAATCATGAGTAAAATTCAAGCCACCCAACCCCAACTAGTCTAGGTCGCACTGTTTTCTCCTAGATTATAATACCAACCACATCACTATTTGATTTTCCAAATCCTTCACTCTATAGGCCTCCAAAATGGACCTAGTAACCTATCATGTGAGGGATCCAGTATGTTGAGAAACTAGAAATATTTTTTAAATATTCCTTTCAATACCCACATAAAAATAACATTCAGCCCCCTCCATCAATTAACAATTATTCCTAGAACAATAGGAGATGCCTTAGAATAATTGGGATGCTTGGGGCATCTTAGAGTCACATATCCTTTCCACTTACCAAAAAGAAAAAAGGCAATATAAGTTTCAAAGATTACATATTTCTTGAAACTATACTCACTAGAAATACCAATATATATGGTATCAGGAAAATATTTCCACAAATCTACTTCCATGAAAATTGAGCATAACCTGGAGAGAGAAAATCACAGGAACAAATATCTGAATAGAGAAATATTCCATAATAATTTCCACCAGACATCAAGTACATGGCATTGAATAAATTTAAGTTAATCCCTAACAATCTTACCCAAACAATGAAAATAGTAGTATCCTGTCCCATGTGAAATTTGATAAACCATCTGATGTGAAGATACTAGATTAAACCAATGAAATTGGGAAGATCTAAACCACGCCTTCATGAAATACTCCCTTCAGAAATGACTAAGGAAGGTTTCCGATTTGAGAAAACCTATAGGGATATCATTCTTAAATCCCCAAAATCTCTTCATATGATAAGAGAACTATTGAATTGATATATTCCTACAACCAAAATTATCACCAATGATGAACCATTAAGATCTAAAGCATTCGAGAATTACTGAAGTTAAATATCTACAAATGTGCACCAACCCACAAATCTAGTGACCTTGAAACTAACATCAAGGGCTTTAAACTCCAATGTCCAATCCTGGAAGGTGAAAAGGCATGTTGAAGGAAAAGGATTACCCACTCCTAATGGTGGGGGGTGGGGGATATCGGTCCAAGAATGGACAGCTTGGGCATCGTGAGAGAGAGACCAATTCCACTAGAGATTATTCTTTTGAAAAATAATTATTAATTTATATAAAAAACTATATTGTATAAAAAAATTGGGTATATATATAAATAAAATTTAAAAATATTTCTAAATCATATATATTTTAATTGATTTTATATTTATATTATCAAAATGATATGTATGAAATGGGATATATATATATATACATATACAATTTTCGATAAATTGTTTGATATTATTAAATAATTTATTACACTAGATTTTTATAATGATTTTTTTGTAATAATAATTAATAACAATATATTAATTTATTTGAATATCATATGTTCGTATTACAATGATAAGGAAGCATATTTAAATGTTAGTAAAAGATTTGTTGGTATCGAACTATTAAAATAAACAGATATATTTGTTGTCAAAAAGAATTGTTGGTACCTATAGTTAATATCAAAAAAATTTAATATCTGTTGGAATAAATCATTTTTACCCATATATAAATTATACGTCAGTAATTTTCTATTGGTAAAGGTCTCTTTTTTGTAGTTAATAAGCCCTCTTTTCATGCACAAGGTAAGGATAGATTAAAATCAAAATATACTATTTTCAGAGTTATTACCCCAAGGTAAAACTATTTTATAACCATGTCCACATCTAATATCCAGATAGGGATTTATTCCTAAGAAAACCCAAATTATATCTACCTAACCAAATCATTAGGGTTATCCTCAATTATTTTCCTAAAAGTATACCATAGGTTTATGTTCCATAAACTATGTTTTCTTAAATCTAGTACCGTTGTTTCTATTAAAGTTTATCAATTTACAATTGTAAAAACTCCAACACTAATAACCCATAGATTGTGGTTACTTAAATACATTAGTGACATATACAAGCAATCACATCCCAGAGAATTGATTACTTTAATAGTCTTAGTAAACTATATATGTACATGAATATCACATTACATTTGAAAACATGAAATACAACATTGTGAAAGTAAAAAAACCAACATCCTTGAACTCATTAAAAGATTCATTCTTCATATCCAATGGAAAGAAAACAAAATAAGGTTGAGCACAAATAATCAATAAGAGTTACATAAAGTGGAAGCTATCATGAATAAATAAATCACAATAAAAAGGTGTAATGAATATGGGAATTCAAATATGTGAAAAGACAAACCATTTAATCAACATCTTGACTATAATTATTAGATAAGTCCTAATCAATATGGAAAGGTAAATATAAGAAACCACATACCATTTAATCAATAACTTGAGAAAAAAATGAATCAATGGATAATATAATGCAATAATCACATGGATAATTATAAAAAAATTATTAATGAAGGAAATGATTAATATTGGACATCATGATATCTATAAAATCAAGAACTATCATAAGGTAGTGTAAACATATGGGTAAAAAACTATTTAATGCAATATTACTAATTCTACTCTTGATACAATCTTTATAAATAGGGGATATATAATTTTAGTCCCCACACATCCCGGAATATTATACACATTCCACATATATCATATAATTGATTTAATTAACTAACAATATGATTTATCAATAAATTTTTATATTAAATAATGAATATAGAAAATCAATATTAAGACATTCAATCAATTAAATTTGAAAATAAGTCACCATATCAAGAAATGATATACGGTTTAGGAAATAATTATATCCATGATAAATAATGTGGATATTTACTAGAAATATAATATGCATTGATCACAAGAATGTTAATATTTCACAGGATAGTTTAATTAATACAAGTATTAATCATGAAATATAATTTCAATACTTCCCCTTGAAAAAATGATCATAAACCATATAGAGAAATAATAAGGATGGTATCATTAAATCATATCCCCAGTGGAATATATATAAAATAAAGGGTTATGTCATTGATGAATAGAAATACTATAAAAATATCTTTTAAAACATTCTTCAGGAAAATACTATTTTCACTTTGAAAATCATTTTTAAAAAATAAAAACATTGAAATTATAACAAAACCAATTTCATTAAAAATAAAATTTTAGAGTAATACGAAATGTTTCATATCAATGTTTGGTCATGAGGGTAGGAAATTTCCATTCATGTTGAGTATGTTAAAATAAAAATTTTATTTACATATTTATAAGAAAATTAAAAAGTACCGTGTTCAAAAAATTATAGGAATATTTCTTTTAAAACATTTAGTAAAAATATAATTATGGCTAAAATTAAATTTAAAAAATGATAGTAAAACATTTTTTGAAAACATATTTATAAAACATATATTTGGAAGAAAAAATATTTTTAGTCGAAGAGAGAAATAAAGTAGAAGTTTACTAAAAATATTTTCTCAATAATTTTAACTAACAAAGAGAAGAAAATTGTATTATTACTTGAAAAATTTATGAATAAATATAATTAAAGGAAATTAAAGGGTTTTATTATAAAATGACTATGTAATGTTTTTCAATGTATATTTAAATAAAAACTCACCAAATTAAATTGAGTTTGGAGCATAAATCTATTAACAAATTGGTAAATTTTGAATCATGAGCCCTATAAATAGAATAAAATAAAATGAAATATAAAATACAAGGAATATAAAGTGAATCATGATATAAACATCAAAGTGTAATTAGATAGACCGCATAAAAAAAGATGGTTGTATGACCTAACATATGTCCCAAAGAAGAAACATTAGGACATGAAACCCTTACAATGATCATAATGATGAAGTGATAATTAATAAATCATTGATTATGTTTATCAAATTTAAATCCCATGAAAATAAATTGAAATAAAAAATGTCATAATAGAAAAAAATTACACGCCTAATCTTAAAAAATCAAATATAATGAAGATGTAACATAACCCAATGAAAATACATTGCGTTATGAAATTCATTATAACTTTGTAATTTTGAAGTCACATCCTATTGAATAAAATAATTCAAAAAACATAAAATACCAATAATTATGAATTATTAATGATATTACATGTAAAATGGACAGTATATACACCATATAAAAGAATTTAGGTGTATATCATTACAATATGCCTCAATTAAATGAAATTGTGACAAAATCCATTACCTCAAGGTTCCTTTTGGTTGAACGCACTTTAACCTCCTTTATAATTGTTTTAAGAATGTTTTTAGTTTATAAATGAAGCATATTCATTTTTATATTGTCATATATGATCCTATTATAACATCTTACCAACCTTTCTTTAACAATTTTATTTATTATTACAGTTTTGGGTGTTAATTATCATATTTTCTCATGCATGTTTTACCATGAAAGTTCTTATTATTTTATATAAGATAATGTTACACCATCTAAAAAATGATATTAATGTTAAAAATATCATATTTACTTATTTTAATCATTTATAAAATAATTATAGAATGTTGTATATGGAAAATAAGTCGCATCACTTTGTGGAGACGGCGTGTTGTACATACACATGAGTGATGATATCATAACCTTAATGGGAAAATGGGTATGGAAGTTGATGGAATCTTAATTTCCTAAAATTAATATCATTTTATATTTGTTATATATATTCATTATTTCTATTATTATGGATACCCACTTGAAACAGTGTAGGAAAACAAATTTCATCTATTCGTGAGGTGGTAGTCTATAATACACATGATCGATGGAATTGTTTCCCATTTGTTAGAGGAGCAGATAGATATATATTATTGGATAAAAATAATAAAATATTAACATATGTGAGAAATGTTTTTCTATATTTTATTTTTTTAATACATAATTGAATTTGTAATATTAATAATTAAAAATATAGAGCTGGGTAATGAGAATTACCATTGATTAGATGATCATCATTTGAATATCTCATTAAGGACCTTGGTTGGAATTTTTGTTAAAAAAACCTCTAGAATGTGGATAAGGATGTTGGAGAGATATTTATTTGTTTTCTTGAGTAAAATTTCTTTATATTTTTTAATAATTTAGGGGAGGGAGTTCCCTTTTATAATTGAGGAGGATGAAAAAAATGTAATTTTTTAATAGAATTAATCTTGAAAAAAATTTCACAGTCCAGAGGGCTAAAAAAATAATGAATTTATGAACCTTTGATTTAATATGGTATAAATATTTCCATACTATATGATTTATATAGTTTTAGGTCCTTTTAACACGTTTTTTACAATTTTAACCCTTAGTAAACACATATTAACCTTAACTATGGTAATTAATTTTTACTATTTTTACTATTCATTATGACTAAAAATTAATTTGAAATAATTACATAATATTAATTCATAGGATTCAAAATATGGATTCCATTTTTCCAAAACTCCATCAACATAAGTGGAAAAATAAAATTTAATGATAAACTCTGAAAATGTGTTGAAAACGGGTTTTAAAGAAATGCTTTTTTCAAGCATAAGATTATCTTATATTAAAAATATGACTAGTGATCATCCTAGGATGGATTTAAATAAATAAAATTAGATATATAATCAATATATTTAATTTTAATAATTCATCATTAAATATTATATTAATTAATTAAAATGGTGGAGTATTATGCATTTAGAAAATATTTTTAGAAAATTGTGTTTTTAAACCAAAAAATATACTTATATCAAAATCACATATAAAAATGATTCAAATGTAATTAATTATTTTAGATATAAATAAATTTTAATTTTTTACTATCGTATAAAATTTTAATAATACTGGGACTTTGAAATTACTTAATTTATTGATAATACATAACAATATTTAAAAAACAATATTTTTCATTATTCACTGAAAAATTAGAAAAATCTAAAAAATTTACCCTATTATAATTTTGATATGATGATTTCAAAAATATATTATTTTTATAAAATATAAAATTTTTATAAATTTATTATAATTACACACATAAAATAAAAAATAAAACCATTTTCGAAGAATATGTATTTTGAAGCATAAAATGAGGTCATGAAAAATTTAAGTGAGAATTTACTAAGAATTTATCAATAAATTAATATTTATTATGACCCCTCTTTATATATTTCATAATTAGTTTAATCCAATTCATACCCACTAATTCAACTTATAAGTTATAATAGTCTTAAATAGTAACTCATTATTCATTTAGTCTTAGTGTTGTATGTCGAATACAATATCGACCACAATGTTATTATTTTATATTCTTGGTTTGTTACATAAGTTACCTTGAAATTTTCCTTAGTTTATTTCTAAATTCAAAATCCAACATAATAAATATAAATTCTAAAAATCTTATTTTTTATAAAAACATCAAAAGACCAGAGGTATCTTCTTCCATACAAGATCTCAGTAACTTCTATTTATGTCCCAAAATTCATATAAGGTCTCAAAATATCCCAAAAACATCCCTTATGATCAAAAATATCACCTATTATATTTTATTGGAATTAAAGGAACATAAATCACTTTGAAAATCAATATTCTTATAAATGAATCATCATTTAATTATTCTAAGCTTTCATGAGTGAATTTAGTCTGAGAAACAAGAACATTGGAAAATATTACCATATTGTCTACAAAATTAGGACTTATATCCACATATTTATTACTATTTATATCTTCATACCAATTTAAAAAATAATATTTTATTATCCCTTGATACCACTTGAGATTAACTATGAATCAATACATATTTATCTTAAAAAATATATCCTTGGAACCTATTTATAACAAAATAGTTTATACATAACCACCATAATTATTAGAACGGTCTACAACTCACAAAGACTCACATACCCACATCTGTATGTTGACCTCATAACATTCCACTTTTAATAACTCTCATTAAATAAATTATCCCCCTAGATAATAGATCTATTCCAAATTTTCTAAAACATATATCTATGGATTCTCTCTAAAAAAATTATCCCTCATTACAAATGTATTTTTTAAATATATAATAGAATAAACATAAAGATAATTATGTTTTATTTATCTCACATTGACAATAATATCTAAATAACATTTGAGATAGGGGATTAAATCATCATACATAACCTTCCAAGTAATTATGTTGAACTCCCATAATCAAATTCAGTCTTTGAAACACAACCATTGGCAGTGGTTTTGTGAAAACATATGATGTTGTATTATTTATTAGAAAAACATCCTTCCACAACACATTTTATTTCATAATATAATTGATGAAGTGATATTTGATATCAATGTGATTTTATATTTAATGTTTAATAGTATTTCATGATAAATTGATACCACTTTTATTATCACATCCCAGAAGAAGTGGTGGCTTTACTTCTATGGTGAGATTCTTTAACTGAGTTCTCCTCCACTTTAATAAGGCTATATATTGAGATCCATCCACATATTCTACTTCATCAGTACACATAGTAACATATTTTTTTTATTTTTTACGTTCCAATACAAAACTTTTATATAAAAAACATTGCATGATGAAGACCAATTATCATCAATATATCCAAGAAACTATATTTATATAACCAAATAGATCAATCCTTCAATTACTGTGATATTGTTTTCTGTAGTCTATCATTATTTTCATGTATATGATTCATTTTAAAATAATTAATTGATAATCATTTAGTGAAATTCGATACATGTAACATACAATAACAACATATACAATATATTTCCTTGAATCTCTTAAAAAATC
Source organism: Viscum album (assembly GCA_963277665.1). NCBI lineage: Eukaryota > Viridiplantae > Streptophyta > Magnoliopsida > Santalales > Viscaceae > Viscum > Viscum album. The sequence goes on from OY728159.1 coordinate 923,806,094, forward strand.
ATCCAATTACGTTTTTGAATCCCCTTGGGCCAACTACTTTCCCTTTCTCATCATTATATTGTTTGGTTCCCCCTGAGATAGGTGTAAAAACTAATTTTTAATCCTCTACAAGGAAATTATATAAAATTTCTTGATCAATAATCTGTTGAGAAAGAAAGATTAAATCTTCCACTTAGAAAATTTTTAAACTAAGAAAATGTCTCGTTTATCCAAAAATATATATTTAGAATAATTTTTTCTTTTCTAAAGAAATATCTTCACTAAATTATTTTTCATTTCCATAAAAAATGGATTTATTTATAATAATAATGAGCGGTATATTATTATTATATTTAATGTATATATTGTTTCCTACTCTTCATTTATTCAACATTAATTACTTTGAGAAGGAATCAAACTAGTAATACCCTTCTTCTGGGGCTTATTTTAGCCCATAAAGAGCCTTATTTAACCTGAAAACATAACATTCATCTTTACCATGAATGAAACCACCATTTATTTCAATATATACTTCCTCTTCCAACTTAAATTAATGGAAGTAATAGTTTAAATTCATTTGGTAAATCATGTATTTTTTTATAATATGAATAAATATCTTAATTGTCACTACTCTAGAAACTAATTAGAATGTATAAAAAAATATATTCCTCCAACGCATGAGTAAAATTTTCACATAATCCCTTCCTTATTTCTTATAAATTATCATTTTTCATTCATCTTGTTTTAAAACATCCACTTTGTTCTATTAAAATTATTGATTTTCATTTTGGGTAAAAAATACAATGTTTTATTCTTTGCTATGTGATCCATTTATTAATTCATAGCATCTACCAGCTCTTAACACTCTAATTTCTCTTTAACATTACTTATTTTGACCTATATAAATGGTTTGGTGTGTGGTTTTTCTCCAATTATATTCTATTATAAACCAATATTTCTTATTATCCAATAATATTTTTGAAATTAACATACATTTTCAGCCTTGGATTATATAATATCCTACCCTGAACCACTGAGTTTGAAACTGAGTTCCACATGACCCCATGTGTTCCTCCTTATATAAATTATTTTTCGTACAAGCAATGTGATTTTAAGTCCTTTAGTGGGGAGACTATGACCTCACTATCATTCAATAAGATGCAAAAATATAATAATAAATAATTAGAGTACATGAGGAGATGAAATAATGGAATACATGTCACACAAGTACTAAAATGACTCCAAATGTGGTAAACTAACCAAATTAAACAAATATAGATAAAAAATAAAAAATATAAGAAACCTCCTAAGTCCATCCTGGTATTCTAGTAATACTATACTTATCTGATCATCCTTCTACCACATAGACCATTCCATTCACCAGATCTCTCGTCATTAAATATACAAGTGCACTAAAACACTCTAGTAGGGTGTGAGTACAAGACTCATAGGGGCACTACCAATGAAAAATAAACCAGATGTACTTATGTATACTGGTGTACATCATAATAATAATTTATATATATCAAGAATAATGACATAAAACCCAGAACTGAGTAATCATGTGGAATCCAAGATCCCACCATGCATCGACCAAACCCACTTCATCTCCACGTGGGAAGGATAAGAAAGTATTTAGATGTAATCTAGGAATATCCAAAACATAAATTATCATTATACTTGGAATCATGCCATTTTAAAAATCAATAAACACTAGGAATCAAGAGTTTCATGTTCTCAAAATCCCATATGAATCACGAGATACTCATAATTCAATAAGGATAGATTAACATGATCTATGGAATAAGATAAGCATCATGTGTATCACATGACATCCATGATAAACCATTGTCTCCCTACCTTGTTATTAGGTCCATATTCTCCATCATAAAATGTCATGCACAGAACCCCTATAAGTGTTAAACATGTCACAATAGTCCACCTGCCTTTGGATCCAAGAACAATTTCCACAATAGAACAAAAAACAAGGTATAATAGATAAGAAAACAAAGAACATCATCATATGTGAAGTAGAACATACAATATATGTGATCCTCATTGTAATAATAATATAATAAGTTACTGATGGAAAAAATTTTCACATATGGCTCTTAGGGGATCCACACACACCCACAAGAGATCATAATCAATCACGATGATTAATTATGACTACAAATAATTTTTACTTAGGTAAAATGAATAACAAAATCCCTACGAGGTAGGTAACTTTTTACCTCAAATTTATCGATGAAATTAGTAAGGAGAAATCACAATGTGTGGTTCAAAATCTAGAGTTTAAACATAAACAATCATGAACAACTCTTCTCAAGTATTATAAACAAAGTTATCGACACATCAATTATCAAGGGTTTTCAAAGACTACTGAAACCAAAACCATCAATATTATTTCAAAAATACATAAAATAACATATGTGATGAAACTTTATCTATGTTAGTTATTTTCAAAACTATAATTTTATCCCCACACATCCACTTTCAGTCTTTTTTTTTAGAATTATTATAAAACTCCATTAGACAACAAATATTGCTCTTGGTAAAACTGAGATTATACATTGTCATTATTTCAAATTTTTCTTTGATAATACTATGTAATTATCCTTGATAATTTACATATTTAACCTATAATAATTTGATATCATAGTCACAAAATAATTCCTTTATAATTAACCTTGGATAATTTTTATAATTATCATTTGATATTTTATCTTATAAATTATCCTTTAACAATTATCATATAATAATTTATTATAAATTATCCTATGAAAATTATATGTTATTATATTCTAATAATATCATGGAACTATCATCTATTAATTCAAATTAATTATATTCTCATAATTATTTTAATTATCCTTTGAATTTTTTTTATTATTATTTTTTCATAATCTCGCATAATTATCATTTGACAATTCATTGTAATTATAACCTTTAATTTTTTATAATAATAATTTGATAAACCCTCAATAATTATATTTAAATGATTTTTATATAAATAACCCAATGATAATTTGAGAAAATTATCTTCTATTAATTTATAATTATCTTTTTATAATTTCTAATAAATTATCCTTTGATAATTTTTATGAATTATAAAAGATAATTTGTGGAATTATCCCTTGATAATTTCGTGTCTTATCATTTTATTTTATTTCAACTATTTCCTTTTCTAGAAATTTATGTAAAAGTAAAATAAATTAATCAAATAAATGACAATAAATAAAAAATTATAAAAAAATTATAATTATAAAATAAATAAATGTTAAATGTTACCCTTACATCCAATTTAACCAAGGACCTAACACATGAAAAGGTTATGTCAGTTCTATAATAAAACCTACACTAAACATTTAATGGTTGCCTTAGATTTCCTATCTGAGACACTATTTTAGAGATAATCCATTATTTTAGAAAAAACATGTGTGTGTGATATAATATATTTACCCAACATGCAATCTAAAAGAATGTCCGATGCGCACAATGTTTATGTCACGCTTAGGGTAAGACCTATATTCATGATTTAATGGTTGTATCATATTTTCCATCTAAGAAACCATTTAGAATATATTCAATTATTTTTTAAAATTCACACATATGTGATATAATATATTTAATATTTTTATTAAATTAATATTGGGGCTCTGTGAGCCTCACAATTTCATAGCAACTAAGAAGCGGACATTGAAATAATTCCATAGAATATTCTAAAGTGTTAAAATTGATTGTAACATTACTCAAATTCATTAAATCAAATAACAAGTTATTTTTATTGGAAAATTATAATTTCCCATAAAAATACTTATAAATTTTTAACAAATGGGGTATTATCACCATTAAATATTTACGATACTACAATTCTCCAACTCTATTGACTTATAATCCCCTAGAAGAAATATTAGTGGTCTTTATTGAACATCTCAGGACACTAAGCATGAACATCAGGCCTATGATGCTATGTTTTTTTACTTGATCTATCCATGCTACCACTAAATCTGGAAAGTGGAATCATCTTCCCTCATAAGAAATTCTTTCTTTGTTCTATAGTCTGCTCCAAATGATCCTCATAAGATGTGTCAAGATCCAACTAAACATATTTAAATTCAATGACATGAACCAGATTGGGCACGTACCTATGGAGCTAAGACACATGAAACAAGTCATTCATATCTCAATAATGTCTATTAAGCTTCAAATGGTTTGTTGCTACCCCAATTCTTTCAATGGTTATAAATTGTTTGAAAAAACATGGTGATAGATTTCCTTTATTTCTCAAATGTTATTGTTCTAATAGAAGAGTCACTCTCAAGAAAACCTTTCCACCCATAATGAACCCAAAAGTTCTCTTTATATGGTAGGTATTAATATTTGTCTACTCTAATCGGTGATCAACCTCTTCAAAAATAACTACCCACTCTCAGATGACTCTTGGACCAAACTTGTCCTTATAACCACTAACTCACCCACCTCATTCCAACAAAATTTTGAATGAAATAGCCTCTCATAAAGAGACACATAAGGTGTAATGTCAAACAAATATAGTAAACTATTATTTTACACAATATCAAACAAAGATAGTTGATCATAACATTCCCTATAAATGTCTACCCTGAATTATCTTATCATATCCCCAAATATGAATATCGTTCTCTGAATCTGTCTGTATATCTAAGGATGGGGCATTATAATATTTTTTCATTTCTAGATATTCCTTGTATATGCTTTCAGGCTCCTAGAATGATTGAAATTATCCAAAAATTCGTTTCAGTGTGAATTGAAGATCCATTGTAACGATTCTACCCCTCTTTTGGTATTGATCTTTGATATTATGCACCAATGTGATTTCAATCGTTCTTCCTAAAATTGACATTTATGGTTTGGAAAGCATCCATATAAGATCTTGAAGTATTTATTCTACTTTAAAATCCTCATAATCTTAATTATATTTGTGTCTATGTAATTGTGAATTCAAATGTACTCTTTTGGAAATTTGATCCTAAATTGAATAAATTTAATTATTTCACATGTGATTATGTGACCCTCCTAGGACCCCAATGGAACCATTGGAGTTTGGATACTAGACTTGATGGAAACACATGGGGTGTGTCAATATAATTGAAATAATGATTTATAAATCAAGAATGGTTAAAAATTGAAATAACGTTTGTATGGAATTGAATTAAAAACTTAATGAATACGTTTGATAAATGGTATTATGGGTTTGATTTAGTAATAGGTTATGAAAATTTTTGATAAATGGGTTATGAATGTGGAACTATGGTATGTGATATTTTTAAATGATGTGCACAATTAATCGTGGGATAAGGAATGTTTCGTAAAATACCCATGGGGTTCTGAACTACTGCACTAGGGCCCAGGTTAAATATATTTCTTCACATGTGATCACAGAGCTGTGGGACCAGTAATGCTTCTCCAAGTACACACAGGGTGCTAGACTGCTAATCTAGGCCCCCAATGTATGAATGTGAAATTGAATTTAAATGGATAATGATATCACAAGAATGGGTGAATTGTGATATGCCTATTTAGTTTTCATTTATTAGTATTTTTTATACAACTAAATACATATTTATAGACTATATATTTTATTATCCAATATTTATGGTGGTCTACTGAGTTGTACTCAAACCATACTCAGGCTTCAAAATAGATAACCAAATTGACTTCATGTTTATGGGATATGAGAAGGGAAAGATCCCTATGGTAGATGGATTAGTTGAGATTAGGGATAGAGCATGGATGAGGGAACTATACATGTTGGAAGGACCCCCTTGGAATATGTTATTGTGTATTTATTTTGGTTTTTTATTAGACATTAGACACTCATTATGACATGACATATCTACTATTTTGGTTTATAGTCATTTATCCATGTTTTAGTATTAATATGTGATGATGGTCTTTATTGATAATGGAATTATCATTATCATTGATTACTATCATTGGGATATTATTTATTGATTTATGATAGTTTTATACTTTGAAAAATATGGTATATTCTCCACATGTTTCATATTAGTCCTTAATTTCTAGTTCTCAACCTCTGTCATATGAAGAGTCACACCTGAGGTCCCATAATTAACAATCTTATGAAACTGGTATATGCCCCCAAGATGGGAAAATGAAAATTAGTATATAAGTAATTTTATTTTACTTTTTGTTTTTTATTATTTGGAAATGATATACAAGATAATAAGATGATTCAGAATTGGGTCATGTACTCATGCATGGGAGTAGCTAAGCTATGTGTTGGGTAAAACCCAAGTACCAGGGGTGAGATTATTATCCATGATTATTTTTCAGAAGTTTAAGTTATTTTAACTTTAGTGATACACTTGTACTGTGGTTTTATCAAATTCTAATATTTTCATCATGTCCCTCCATGGAATGGGTGTTAATTATGCATGCATCATTCTAGACACTCTGGATTTTATTATGAAATGCATCATCTTTTTAGTGCATAGAAAATAATTTTATGGGTGAGTTATTTCAATGAATATTCTTTTCTTTACTTGTGTAATTTAAAAGAAATGGCTCTTGATGATATATTTAAATGGTTAAAATGGTGTTAAATGTGGTTATTTTGGAAAGAAAAAAATGGTTGTCTGATGAGAAACATGAAATATTGAAGTGTGTACCCTATGTTTTTCACACCCAACTCTTTTAAACTATTTATTTTATTATATTTTCTAGGATTCGGGTAGTTTGGGTTGAAACTTGACATAAAATTTTTGAGTTCTTGTTTAAAAATGCACGTTTTAGTCTTGATAGCATTCAGCGCACCACGGTCGAAGATGTGTGGCTTTTCCTGAGTCACTGTGAGGCCTCACCTGCTTCACCACAGAGCTTGCCCGATGTTCATGGAGGATAAATAAACTGAATTATTAGTGAAGAAATAAAAATTAATAGTGATAAAATAAAAATAAAATAAAATAAGAAACAGGTGATAAATTTAATGAATTGTTTCACTATTATTATTATTATTATTTGAGTATATTATTAATAATTATAATTGAGTATTATTATTAATAATATAAGTGAGGATAATTAACTTACTTTATTTATTATTATTTATCTATTTTTAGTTTATTATTATTATTATTATTATTATTATTAGTGTTGTATCATTATTAATATTGTTAGATTTATTTTATTTTTTTGTTAATTTTGTTCGGTAGCGTTTTCCCCCTTGGGGTTCATCACACCCCCTCCCCTTGGGGCACTCGCATTACGCCGACCTGCTGCCCACCTATCCCTACTGCCTCCTGCTAGTTTCACTTCCCTCCCCCTTAAGCCGTCTGTGTCACGCAACCCTACTCCACACCACCCCAACATACCACCTCCCTATCTCTATGGCCAGCTGCTGGAACCCTCCTCCTCTTAGTTTTTGTCCAATCGCACCCGTTCTACCTAGTGTGATGCACCCCTGCTCCCCTCTAGCTCCATCGACATGCCTTCGGCCCACCACCAGCTTGCACGAAACCCTCTAGCACAACCCCTTTTTGGCTAGTGCAAACCACTCTGTGTGCACCACCCTCCCATTTTATCTAGTCCCCATCAAACCCCCTTTCTGTCATAGCCGACTCCAGCGCGTCTTTCTTCTGTGGCTTCCCAGCTATCCGCGAACGGACCAGCTGTCTGACTTCCCTTCGGCGACCACCCCTCTGGTTAAGCATCCCCTTTATATTATTTTTTCATTATTCTGTTTTTGGTTTTCTCGTAGTTTTTGGATCCTATTATGAGGTTTAACCATTTATATTACATTTCAATATCCTTGGTTAGGCCCTCTCTTTGATTATCAGTGGCGTGAAAGAGGTGAAGGTGTGTTTTGCTCCATTTCTAGAAGGATCTTTATGTGAGGTAGGTGGTTTCTTTCCCTAGTATCATTGGATGAATTTATTATGCTCATTTGAATTTATATATGTGTTACTTAGTTTCATTTTGTGGTGTGAATGATATTTTTAGAATGATTGGTGTTTTTTATGGTTAGAAATTAATTTTTGACTAAGAAGATGTCAATGTTCTGTGTTGTTTTGGTGTAATTTATTCAAAATGGGTTTTAGGGATTTTTTGGTTGGTGTGAACTTTGTTTTCAAGGGTTTTTAAGTTGCGTATGTTTGAATGTGGATTTTTAATGTTTAGTGAATCACTTTGGGTGGGTTGGATTGGTTTATTAAGTGTAAAAAGGGGGAAAAGTTTTTTTTCGAAATGGTTCTAAGTATGGGTGATCTTATAAAGGGTCATGGAAATTTTCTTATATTTCTTCTGCATTTGTGAAATGGAAAAAAGTTTTGTCTGGTAAATATTGGTGGTTTCATCAAAGAGGCTGGTCTTTGATATTATATAATAAGTGTGTCTATTTTAATGGGATTTTTCATTCAAAAACGAATTGTTTGACATGTTTGATTTGTGGTTCTATTTTGGATTAAAATCATTTAGGGGTGTTTTAAAAGTTATATTTATAAGTTGTTAAAATGGTTTACTTGTTTGGGTAATAGGTGCAAACCATGTTTGAAAAAAAAATAAATGTTTTGAGGTGAACTTTATTTTAAGAGATGGAAATTGATTATGTTTTCATTGTAAAACCTTATTATTCTTTTTAGAAATGTATTTTTAATTATTTATATGATTGACTAATTTGTGAGTGTTATAAGAATTATACTTTGAAAAGGTTTTGGTGTGTGATTGGTTTAAAAAGTGTATTTTTAGTGTTTTTTTGGTGTAAAGCCTTATATCATCTCATGGAATTGCTTTATTAAGTTTTTAAATGATATATATTAAATTGTGAAAGTGATGAAAATTATATTTGAAATGGTCTTGGTGAGCATTTTCTATTTAAATAATAGTTTTTTTGTGCAAGTGGTTGCTTATAATTTAATGTCTTGTTTGGTTTTTGATATATGAATGTGATACACGTTGTGAATTTGAAATTTGTTTTATCACAAAAAGGGAACCTCGGGTGCCTAGGTGGGTGGATTTGGAATATTAAACTAGATATTATGAAATTGGTTCGTCCCTGTTTCATCTAGCATTATTGATGTTACAACACTTACTAAACTTTTGTGATGAATGGAGACCACTAGGTTTATAGATGTGTTTCACTACTAGTAGATTGTGCATGAGAGTGTTGATTAATGTGGTTCGTATTCCACATTTACACTGAGGTAAGATGTCTCTATCTCCCCACGCATACTAGATACCTTAGGGGATTTAGCCACATTGCTCTATTATTCATGATATGGTTCCATCTATTGGCATACAGAGGACCACTTGAATGTGTGGATATTCATTATGCTTTTTGTCTTCCAGTTTACATTAGTATTTGTGAAATGGTTTTCTTCCAGTGCTCTTTTCTATTTTACTTTCATATTTTAAATTTTTTCCTTAAAAGTGTTTTAAATGTATGGTTATAAATAAGCATGTTAAATTATCATTTTGATGTTGTGGCATGGAACCTTTTAGTTGGGTGATACCATGTTGGGAATTTGGCTCACCCCCTATATACACCTTTGGGTGTGTGTAGATATTTTCTTTTGTGTAATACATTTTGAGGCATCATGCTTAATGATGGAGGTTTGGGTTATTGATGGTCTTCTCGTGCATGTTGGTGTTTGTAGATTGTGGATGTCGCACCACCCTTGTTTCTTGTAATTTTGAGTTAGAGTTTTAGTTTCTTTTGTTGTCATTTATTTTTGGATGTTGGTTCATGTTGTAATCCTTTAAATTTGGATTTATTTTAAGGGCCTCTTTGGTTGTCAGTTATCAATTTTAGTTTATCTATCCTGTTGGATGTTTGTGTTTACTATTTCAAGTAAATCATTACCATGTATTGTTTTGATACTCGTGCACTTTTTCCAGCCCATAAGGACCGGGAACGCCTCACAGGACATGTTATAGACTGGGTTGGGCACCTGATCGAATGGAGACTCAACCTTGTTCATGAAAATGTTATCCATTGACTAGGTGAATGATGGTTGAGGGTGGAGATAGTTCTTTGGTTTTGACTATGTGGAGAAATATGGGTGATGAATTGTTATATCCTTAGGTGATTCCTTTTTATGAAGCTATGTTTATGACGGGATATGTGTCCTAATATGTGTGTTTGGAATTGAGTGATATTCCTCCACAATGACACATATTGGCAGGACAACAAGATTATATGGCTAGAAATGATCCTCCAGCTTTGGAACTATAAGCCCCTATATTTTTGGGGGAAGGAGTGTGAGAGATGTTTCATGAGAACATTATTCATTTTAATCATTTTATAGAAATAGAAACAGGGTGGGCTATGTGAAATACGTCTATTATGACATATAGATTTTCAGTTGTGGTGCCCTTAAACCAATACTAGATAAGGTGGACCTATGGGAGCCGAGTTCTCGATTTGATTCTATCTAGATGATTCATGACCATTTAGAGACTCCTGCTAAGAAAAGTGTCATGTTTTAAGATTTTTTGTTATGTGGTCAAGAAAAATGGTAATGGGACATTCAAGATATAGATGAGGATCAGGAGGGGATGGTATTTAAAGAATTAAATGAGAAGTTATTGGATAAATATGACCCTAATACACTGAGTCTATAGAGGAAAAAAGAGTTTACGTGGTTAACCTGGGGGAGTATGTGTGTAATGGACAATTCTAGTTACTTTACGGACCTACAGTTCTTTTTTCTAGTGTTGGTGGGAGATGAGAAAACTACAGAGAAAAGTTTTCATGATGTAATTAAATGTGAGATTCAGTCACAGGCTAACATCTTCTAATTGAATAAGTTTGTTATAGTGGTTAATTAGGCTCTAATTTATTAGGGAAACATAAAGGATGCTTTCATTGAAATGTGTGAGGTTCCTAATGTGAGATTAGGAGGTATTTCTTCCAAGAGTAATAATCTTCACTATGAAAACTTCAACTAGGGAAGTGGAAAACAAAGTGTCCAAGGATAATGATAAGTTACACAAATTAGTAACCGAGTATACTACAACTAGTGTAGTAGGTCGGGAAACATTCATATCTAGTGTCCATGATCACCAATAGATTTTCAATATTGTGGTAGTATGGGTGAATTATAGAGGTATTATAGAATACCTCATCTAATGGGTAATGACTGAGGAGCTAGGAAAAGTCTTAGTACTGTAAGGGGATCTTTTACCCCATATCAGCCGAGAAATTTGAGTTCTTCTAGATATGGTAGTTGAGGTGTAGATGGGTTTATTTTGAGAAAGTCATCCCATATTTGTAGAGTGGTGTAGATTAAGGGACTCAGACTCTAGCACATGGAAGATGGTAAGGAAAATTTAATACACTTCAGTATATACTATAGGATAGTCATGTTGGACCATCAATAGTTATATGTATTATTCTTATAGCATCTATGATATCTAGTGACTTATTTGATACAGGAGCCTCTCATTTTTTATATCTTCTCACTTTTGAATGGTTTGAGTCTGGTGATGGATTTTGAGAGTGTGGTTATGATGATTGACATGCCATTTGGAGTATGTTCAAGGGACATCTATTTTTGTAAGGGGTTTGATCTCAAGTTTGGGGATTATTGGTTTCTTTGGGATCTTTAAAAATATGATATGTAAGGTTTTGAATTGATTTTGGTTATGGATTGGTTGGTTTCATATTGATCCCTCATATATTATTACCATATGAGAATGACCTTTATGTCTTCTGAGGGTAACTATTGTGTTCCCCATGGAGAATGGGATATTAAGTCTTGACATACAGGGCTAGTTCATCCACAACTGGGGGAGTTCACCACCCAAGTTTCAAGTATTTTTCTAGATGATGGGGGTGTGAAACCTTGTTCCTTTCCAATAATAGTGTTCCATTTTCAGGAATTGTTCTCTAAGGAATTATTACGGCTTCCACCTAAGAGAGATGTTGAGATTACAACTGAGATAATGCATGGAGTTGAACCAGTTTCTATTCCACCATACCAAATGGCACTAATAGAGCTTGAAGGTATCAATACTTAGTTGTAATAATTATTGGATTAGGTATTTATCCATATGAGTGTGGAACATTGGGGTTATTTGATTTAAATTTTAATAATTTTGATAGTATTTTTTGTTTTTATTTTGATTTACGGAAGTTGAACCAGTTATAAGTGAAGAACCGGTTTCATCTTCCATGTATCAATGTTCTCTTTGACCATTTTATAGGAGATTATTAATTCTCTAATATTTACATGAGATCATGTTATCATCAATTTATAGTTAGAAATTTCAATATAATGTTGACTGATTTCATAATTTGGTATGAATTATATGAGTTAACCGGGATCATGTTTGGGATAATGAACACTCTGACTATTTTTATAGGCTTGATTAACTGAATATTTCACCCATATGTGAATTATTATTGATTTTTTTGTGGTGTAAATCTTGATGTAATAAAATAATGATGATGATCATACCCAAAATTTTGAAATCATCTTCAGTTCCCTAAGAGAAAATTACATATATTACAACATATATATGTTTCAATTCTGAAAAAACATGGTACATTTATGATGTAACAACATCTTTGAGGAAGGTGTGTTAGGGGACCCAAATAATGTTTAGATAGTGGTTTCTTGGAAACAACCCAATAATTTTTTTATGTCTAAATATTTTTGGACTTGGAAGGTTATTATCGAAGGCTTATCCAAAAAAATTTACATTTGGAAGCATCATATCCTGGTTTGACCAAGAGGGGGTATAAATTTTGAATGGTATGGAGAAAGTGACAGTGATTTCTATTAGTTAATGAAGAATTCTACAATTTCATCATTCTCGATCCTTACTAAACTGGGTGAGAAGTATACTGTGTTTTTTGATTCATTGTGGATCATACATAGAGCATTGTTAATGTAGGTATATTATGTTATTGAATATGGGTCATGGAATTTTAGTCCACATGAATGGAATTACCCTACATGTGATATCTTGTTGGATGCAGTGGGTTATGCCATAACATGTTGGTATCATTACTTGTTAGGTGGAAATTTTAATGTGTATACCAATCATAATATCTTAAATTACATATTCTAGAAGTGAGATTTTATCCTATAGCATTGTAGATGGATTGAGTATAAACATTAGTTTTATTTTGAGTTATCATCCTCACTAAAGAAGGTAAATAGTGTTTCTAACACTTTGAATAGGAATAAAAAAACAAAAGAAGTTTAAGAGTCTAGATCTGAGAAGAAGTTAATGACTATACTAAGTGAGATTATTATTCAGGTTTTAGAGGTCCATGATCAGATGAACCTTATATTATTATTTTTTTAGTCTATATTTCTGAGTCAGATCAATGTGAGGTAGTATGATTATTTGAAAAGTTTTTTCATTAAGGTAATCCTTAAAGGAATGGATTCACCATCCCATTGGAAAATATATGTGGATGAGATAATCTATGTCAAAAACCATATTGTTGTGCCTATTATTATGCTTGAAGAGATGACATGTAATTTGAATTACTTGAATTGGGATGTACATCATGGTTTTCCCAAATTATACCATGACCTACAACGACAATATTCAGGTCCAGATATAAAAAGGGTTATTGTATGCTTTGCGACATGATGCTACACCTTTCATTAGGTAAATTTAAAGCATCAATTACCTAGTGGTTTATTTCAAACATTCTTCATTACAAAATGGATGTGGGATGATGTTACCATGGATTTTGGTGTGGCTCCTTCAAGCATTCCATGGAAGAAATACACTATATGGGTGATTGTAGAAAGTTGATGAAATTAGTCTATTTATTGTATATTCAGGAGACTTTCAGAGTGGGTAAATTGAGGGACATGTATATTTGAGAGATATACTTTTTTCATGGGGTACCACATAGTATTGTTTTAGATTGTGATTAATTATTTACTTCATGCTATTGGAAATTCTAACAAAAGGATTTGGGTACCCAAGTATTTTTGAGTATGTATTTCCACCCATAGACAGACAAGTGGTCAAAATATACCATTCAAATGATAGTGTCCATGCATCAATCATACATCCAAGAATTCGATGTGTCAGGGGAGAATCACATATAGATCCTTGTGTTTTCTAATAACAATAACTATCATTCAACTATTTAGATAGCACCATATGATAATCTTTATAGTTGACCGTACAGATCACCTCTATGTTGGATGGAGGCTAGTGAGTCTGAGTTGTGAGGAAAAATTCTTGACTATGAGAAATTATAACAGGTCCAGTTAATTCAAAAACTTATGTCTATGGAACATAGTAGGAAGATGTCCTATTCTTATCGACATATATGACCCCTTGAGTTTACATTTTTTGATCATGTATTCTTTTATGAGTCACTGAGATTGGGCCATCATAGGATTCAGAGGCAAGAAATGTTAGAAATTGGGTTTTTTATACCACTTAGGATTGTGGATAGGATCTGATGAGTGGCATACTAATTACCTCTTCCATAGAGGTATACTGTTATACGTGATGTTTTTCATGTGTCACAGCTCTGACAATATCACCCTGACCCTTCTCATTTTATCTGTTTTGATAATGTTAAAGTTGTGGTTGAAGCATCCATTGAGGAGCATCTAATTCAAGTTGTGGATCATAGTGAGAATGTGTGGCTGGGAAAGATTATGCCGTTGGTATGATATTAAAGGAAGCAAAGATGTGTTTAAGAAGAAACCTGGGAGAGATGAGCTAATATGTAGGTCCAATGGCCTAAAATTCAACCTAGAAGTCTCATAGATACATAGTAGTGCATCTCTAGGATGCGTTTTTATATTTTTGGGAGATTTTAAGATCCTAACCATTTTGGTGATGCTTTATACGTGTTTTCAAGATCCCAATAGTATTCTAAATCTCTAAAAACTTCTTTTTTCTATGGATGAGTGATATAATTGAAGGATTCCACCACTCTTTTAGTATTGATCCTATATCTTTTACATTTTTGTGATTTCAATCAGTCAACATCAAATTGAGGGTAATGATTTTGTGAGTTTCCATCAATGATCTTGAGGTAAGTTCTATAATTGAAAATTCTCATAGTTTTGATTATATTTTTGTGTACATAATTTTTCAATTTCGATTTCCACATTGGAAAATTTCATCCTAAATTGATTATATTATTTGATTTCCCAAGTGATTATGAGACCCTCTATAGATCCCATTGGAATTTTTGGAGTTTTGAGATCATACTAAATGAAAACCCATGGGTTGTGCCAATATAATTGAAATGATGATTTATGAATCATGAAATGTGAAAAAGGGAAATAATGGGTGTATGAAATTGAATCAAATACATGATAAATTTGTTTGATAAATGAGATTATATATTTGGTTGGATAAAATGTTATAAAAATGGTTGATAAATGGGATATGAATGTCAAATTTTGTTATTTCATATTTTCGATTGATGTAAACAATGAGTTGTGGGTCAGGGACTACTGCTCTAAATACCCACAAGGTTTATGACTGTTAATCTAGGCCCCTAGGTTTTATATATTTATTTGGATGTGATCACTATGTAGTGGGATAAATAATGATGCTCTAAATACCCATGGGGTTCCAGACAACAACTATAGTTCCCCAATGTATGAATGTAAAATTTGATTTAAATAAATAATGAAATACCATGAAATAATGAATTGTGATATTCCATTGATGTAAGGTTTATACTTCAGCATGATTCAAAGAAGGTATGACTAGTTAGGGTGTCATTGTAAACCTAAGGGCTTGTGTGGTTAATTAAAGAATAAATTAACTTTAATCCTATTTAATTTTCTTTTATTCCTTATTACTTATACAACTACATACATTGTTATGAAATGGATATTGTTTAGGAATATTTGGTGGTGGTATTCTGATTTTTACTCACATCCTACTCTAGATTCCGTATTTGTAGCTGAATAGGCTTTAGGTTTATATAACGGGATAAGGGAAATATCCCATTGTTATATGTAAGAGTAAGGATTCATGATGAATCATGGATGAGAGAAATAGTCATATTGTTTAGTCCCTCTTAAGAGATGTCATTGTGTCATTATTTTTGGGTTTTTATTAGACACATGACACTAATTATTTCATAAAATATCTAATATTTTGTTTTATGTTCTTTAACCTCATCATGTGCTCTCATTTCATACCTAACACCCATCTAAATCTTCCACCTCATCGGTTCTCACCTCGTGCTCGTGTCATACATCGATCTAATGAGGTCCTTCATCTCAATAGATGCTTAAAAATTATTGGTTACTTGAACCTCAACATGTATCGCATTACAATGATGCCCAGATAACTATACACCTCATGAAATATTAATCTACTAATGCCCTCACACCTCAATAAGAATGCATCCATCGATGCTCAAATAAATCTTGGTTTCTCACACCTCATACACAAACACACACACACACACACATACATACATACATACATACATACATACATACCTATATATATATCACACAACTAAGATAGTTCCATCATACTAACTAGAATTTGGTTAATCCATAATTACATATCTTGTACGCCTCATGCACACAATATGGACTTGCATCAATAGGTTATGTCAATGAAAAAAAAGAGTAGGGCTACACCCATAGTGTACCTGTGACTATCATCATCTCACCAGCATTCTATGACCTCGGTACCTCTATGAAATGAACATGTCCTGACGCCTGGCTACTCAAAAACTTACCTCCAAATTGTGCTCCACCAGTCACCAGCCACTCACCCCACTGATGGGTTCTACTATCTGCTCTACGGCCTCTGTGTGCAATTGAATATCGACTACCCTCACCTGGTATCGATCCTAATCTTCTATCATACACCTAATTATTCCATGATCCCTGACTACTAGGTGTCTGAGAAGTCTTCCTATAAAACCTCTTGAAATGATCGACTTTCCCACATGCCCAACGATCCCATAAAGGTCACTCACATTGAGTCTAGACATGTCCTTACTGTCAGCACTGGAAGAAACCCATCGACGATCCATTGTGAGGTTGTCTAATTGAGTACCTATTTTTACTAACCTATTGGAACTTATCTCCTCCTCACTTCCTACGATTTGAAGAATCACCATTTGAGTCACCTGAAGCCACTATCCAGCTCGAGCAATACATATTTGTTAGGTTTCCCTCATCTATGTGAACCTAGTTCGCCACTTCTTGAGAATGAGGCCAACCTAAAGATTCTTACTTTTTCAAAAATGGCATGCCATAAACTATCCTTGAAACACTTAAACCTCAAGGTTTCTTCCCTCACCATGACTAGTGAAAAGGGAGATAATTTGGTGAATGTCGCTGCATAATCCATGATGAATATGTCACCCTATTGAAGGCTCAAGAAAAACTGAAACCTATTGTCCCTAAATGCCTCTATAAATAAATTCATGAAGAATATAACCTGAAAATCCTTCTAAGATAGTCCCTTATGTCAATATTCTTGATCCTTCACATCCCACTAGTGCTTAGTCAGTCCAGTGATCATATAGGTTACTAGTTTCACCATCCTCCCTAGAAGATTCTCTAGTTACTTGAATATTATCTTCATCACCTTGATTCAGTTTCAATCCACAAGCATACCACCCTCACCCTGAATAATATTAGAGTACTAAGACTAAAACTCTTGAGTAAGATACCCCATAGATGGATATTTTTCTTGACCACCAATTTTGATACCGGAGATCACACGTACCAAGAATGCTTTGAGATGATTGATGAACCATGGCCCAAACGCAGTCAAATATGGAGAATCCCCCTCCTGCACTAGAAAAAGTACACGAGACTAAACCTCTCCCATAGTCAGTACCTACTAATTTTGGCCCTCAGGGGTATGAACCGTCTGGTCCACCGACGTCACTAAACTATCATCCTCTTGATTCTCCAGCTATGCCTTCTAGGTGGAACCCATTGAATAGAATCATGTGGTCAGATAGAGAAAACACACACACACACACACACACATATATATATATATAATAGATAGGGAAAGTAGTAATAGGCAGTAAATCCTTACTACCCTTACCATTTCAAATTGTAATCATGCCACATGGCCTCCCAACCTCATTGCCTCCTTACCCTCCCACAATAGAGCCAAGTATCAAAGATACCTTGGGCCATGCCTGTTATGAAAATCTACATCATCTCAATGCGATGACCAAGTCACCCAAACTGGTGATCAAAATCAACCCAATACATATTATCTTTATGATATCGTAATATCTTGGCCCAAATCACACATATCACAAGAAATTTATATATATATCACACCATGTATACAAATGCATCTAACGTTTCACATGAAATTTTCACAAGAGCATGATGATTAATAATTTAAATATCATATTACACCTATGAAATTCATAAAAATTAAAAGAAAATACACACCTTTCCTCACTAGGCTAACCTTTGAAATCACCTTCCTCACCATACCAATAAAAGGATCACAAATCATAATAATTATCAGTCACATTCCAATAATTCCACTTAACGTGAAAATCATATAAACCATAAACTGATAAATATTGAACAAAAAATTTCCCAACAATGGTAAATTTGAACATCCCTCATAAATGGGGCTATAAGAAAAAATCACGAGCTATGAATCATATTCCGACCACATTCTAATATCCAATATAAAATAAACCCAGTAGTAAAACATATGGAAAAGAAAAAAAGAAAACTTGATATCATTAGTATCCATCCTTTCACTAAAACTAAATATCAATCAATAACTACTCTGATACAACTTCTAGCATCCCTGACCCAAATAGACACCCAAATATGTTTTAATGCTGGTGTAACTGGCCTTAGGAATTCCTTCTGGTATGCCAAAGGCTTTTGACTAGATGAAAGGGTGTGAAAGAGTAAAATAGGGACACTATACCCTCTGGGTAATGATATAATAGGGGTCTAAGTATATATATTAAACATGAAGTAGAAATAAAGACTGATCAGGCTTGAACCTGATCCGCTAATGGAAGAATCAAATTCAATAGCAATAAATAGTAGAAGAATAATAAAGAATAATAGTGGAATAAATAAAAACATCATAGAATACTACTTATAGAAACTAGAACTAATAATGTATACAATGAATGTTATACATATAAATATCTTTAATGAGTCACCCATGGATGAATTCAGTAGCTACATAAATAAAATCATGCTGATATAGAAAAGTAAACTAAAATAGGAAACTATAGATTATATAGGAACCTCAATGTCCTCTTCCATCTTTCCATTCCAACACTACTAGGATCCAGCTCCAGGGTTCAAAACTTTACCTAAACATCAAAGTATAAAAGCCTAAATTCATCCTGAAGGTCCCGTATACGGTGTGAGAATGAGTCTCAGTAGGATACCACCCATGTGTGCATACCCAAAAAATGTGTTTAACAAGGTGTAAACTATAATGAGTAATAAATCACATTAATAAAGTAAACAGAGGCTTCCCTAGTGCTCAATAAACACCTGAAGCCATCACCTGCATCATCCGACACCAGAATGGCTAAAAGGAGAGGATCCTTTCCCCATGGCCTAAGGTATCATCTGATGTATAATAGCCTTAGAGAACCCTCAGTTTCTACATCAAAATAAGAAACATGGAACCTCATGCCTCTTGAAACCTCGTGACTCAATCAGTGAACCGACGTCCTAATGGCACGCCGTAATGAAGTAAATGATCCTTTATACCCCTTATCAAAAGCACACTTTGTCTCAAAGCATTACATACATAAGTACAATGATACTGATCCTCAAATAAAAAACACCATCAGATCATAGTATGACATCCCTAGGAATAGTGATGTCCATCCTCCAATATAAGTCTCAACCCAAGGGTATCTATACAGGAAGCCTCAACACCCAAGATATAGCCTCAATCCTATCACTAAAAAGATTCTCAACTTCCAGATGGATTTCTATGACAAGAACCCCAAATAATAGTTTCTAATCCTCAATATCGTGGGCCTCTACCCACATGATTCATCAAAACCACCTCACCACTGAGTCAACTTATGTGAAAACGAATCCAATTTTCACTTTGTCTATCAAATGTGATAAGCAAGAACCAAATTATTACCTAATACACATCCAACTAGAACCTAATTTCACTATGGCCATGTCTCTCATGTTTGATGTCCATGCCATGAATTATCACAAGACATTCCCTCAACCTAACATCCTTGATGCCTCAGTTCGACATCCACAATTCCCAATCCCGTGATCAACATCACTCACAGACACACAGACACACACACAAACATATATCTAGGCCAAGCCCAAACTGATGACCTTGCACCCTTAATCCTAATGTCCATGCCAACTCAATCTCTCAGGCCAAGCCTATAACAACCCAATGGGCCTCATCAATATATCAAAAAAATCACATGTATATATAGAATTCAATTTACTTAAATTAAGAAATTCTGTTTAAATATTCGATTAAATTTAATCAAATTGAACAACTTGAAATTAAACAAAAAATTAAATACAATTGATGTGAACATCTTGAATCAAACGAAGAAACTCGATTTAAATATAGCAATTTAGTTAAACAAAGAAACACACCCTAGTTTAAGAACCCAGGTGGTCAAAAACCTCTAACAGGTCCACGCACATATGATTTTTTCTTGGGCATGTCCAAAGACAACCCATAGGGTCTCACTATCATTTTAATATCAAGAATTAGGGTCTTACTAATATACCCAATGACATGTTAAAATCCACACCCTCAAACGATCATGAAAACACAAATAAATGCATGCACCAACAACCTTGGACTCGTAGATGTCGACACATCCATATTATCCTCTAACTCTAAGCAGTTTGAAGAAATGGATGATTCTTTCTGGCACTCGGAAAATCAGTAAAAATGACTCAAACAGATTTAGCACTTTGTGAGGCAAGAGAAAATGATAAATAAGGTGTGTATGAGGAGAGCCTTACTGATACTATTATATATCACCCAATGGTTTGAATAATTGATCAATGCAGAATGAGAGGGAGAAAATCCAATGGAGAAATGGAATGGGGGAAACCCTCCTAATGTGTGCGGCCCATGGGAGAAGGAGAAAAAAAGGATAAAATGGAAAAATAGGGAGGGGTATAAATGTAATTTGACAACTTTATTGGGGGTATCATATTCATATCGCATGGTTTTCCAAACTATATGCGAACTGTGTGGTCTACAGTGCAGAGGTATTTTTTACACGACACCAATCATGTGGCATTCTGCATAGTTTTCTTTAACCATGAAGAAGCCTCTACAGAAACATCATACAAGGTCTCACAACTATCTCCCTCCTCCACACTATTTACCCAAACCATTTGGTATTTCAAAAAAAAGGTTCACGGTTAGCTAGGAGATGTTTCATGATTTACTCTAACCCATGTGCCATGAGCTGCAACTCCAAAACTAGGCCTTTTAACATCTGATGCTCCCAAAGCCCTTCCGAAGTTTCATGACACTCTCTAACCCTCTAAAAACCATCAAAAAACATGATATAAGTCTTATGAAACTCTCAGAGTTAGTTTTTGATCAGAAATAAATAAATTAGCATACCCAACAATTTAGAAATTCAAAACGGGAGAGATTTTTGACCCGATTCAAAAACCCAAGGCACAATATACCCATGCCACCATGGGTCCCGACCATACCTGCTTCAGCTCCATGAAGAAATAATAGTCCTAATGGATGTGGAAAGTTATCAAGAGCTATCCATAATGATGATGAACATGTCACTCGACATACATAGGGAATCAAGTGGACATGTCACTATCATGGGTCGGGCCACAAGGTTATCATCTCCCAACACTATATCAAGACAGGCCATAATGTTTTCATAACTTTAAATTATGTCTTTGTTCATGCCTCAATTCCATCATGCCCCTACCCTCTATAAAATTTTAACATTGTTATCACAACATCTTGTTTTCAATGCTCATATAAGGTGTAATCAAATCAATATGGTCCACCTTCTCCAAGTACCCATAAATACATCCAAAATAATGGTAAAACATATAATGGGGTAGAGCATAAAAAGGTTGTGAATAATATGTCATCATGAAAAATAAATAGCAACATACATGATCATGTGATCAAAATATAACATTGTAAAAAGATTTATAATCATACTCATGGCATCATACACTATTAATGGTTCTCAGGGTATACACACACACCCACATTTAATTTACATTAATAAAGGTCATACAAGTTATGAAAACATAATAATAATATCAAGAGAACAAGACAATACAATATCCCAAAATGGGGTGGAACTTCCTACCTCTAGGTTTTTTATGAAGTACTCCAATATTCATCAAATTATAAATAACAAAAACATTTATCACATCCATGTAAAACTATATCACATGTCAATGATGCCCATCTTGGATTATGATTCATCAAAAAAATTGGGATTTCAAAAGTGTCTGGAGAATATTCCACACTGATAAAGTATTTCTAGAATCACAATCCTCATGATGTACCTCAATGAAAGAAGTACTAGGATATGTCAAAGAATACTATTCCAATTCACGGGATCTGTTGTCCATTCAAGAATGGATCATGAATTACTAATCGAATCTAGAAGAAAACCTCTGTATTATTCAATGGAAAATGATACACCAGGAATCCTGCATCAAAATAGATATGCATGATGAGATTCAAGAAGAATGAGGTATCAAGAAGATAAATCTATAATGACATAACCAAAAATGTCCATTTTTATGAGTAATATATATCTATAATAAAAGATTTTGTTGACTCCTCAAATCCACCATCACGCTACAAAAGTATTGTCAATAGATTAATGTTAAATAATTAATCTTCCATCAATAATATGTCTATGAAAATGATCCATAATCACATACCAGTATCATTCCTATATTCAATATTCGACATAAATCCAATTAAGAGACATAATTAACTCTCTAGATCCATCACTGGTATATGAAATATGGAAAAAATAATTTGGTCCTCATAGAATAAAAAAATCCATCATAGATCTATACACAACTCTCAAGAAATAATTGGAATTTGGTATAAATATAGATAAAAAATTAAACATCACTGGAATGATCTAATATTGAAGAATGAAGGGGAGATTGATGGGAGAGTGAAAGAATCAATGAAGGATGCCTCTATTTTGAAATATGTAGATTAAGGTTGAATTTTTGTATTAAAAAAGGTTCAAGAGTGAGTGGAATAAAATGCCGCATGTTGCATTGAATGTACGCCTATATAGAATTTACTAGCAAGTTTGTGGGCCTCACAGGATGGTTGGTGGCACTACCAGCTGGATAGTGTTTGGACCCCAGTTGGTAAGTGTGTAGGAAAGAAACACATGGGATTTTCTATCACCACCATCTGGATAATGGCTCCAAACCTTCTACCCATTGTGGTTTCTAGAAAACATCAAACCTATAATAACTCCACTAGTTAGCCGGTGGTAGTTTACTACCACTATAAGGTCAATCCTCTACATAAATATCCATCTAATGATTTTTAAACCCTTATTATATATTTAAATTAACCTTGAAACACCTATAAAAAATAATGACCAAAAATAGAAAAGGTGAATTTATAGACATAAACCATCTTATGCATAGAATTTGTAGAGGATGTTACAATTCTCCCCCTCTAAGAAATCCTTGTCCTTGAGAAGTGACTTCAGTGGTTACAATGAACCAACTTGTTCCATTGATCTTAGAAACATTCCTCCTACTCCCATATCTCATCCTAGATCTAACCAGGATGCCTAGAATCAATAAAATTTGTATCATATTCCATTATAAAACTTTCCCACTCATGTTTGTAATCCCCATCGATCACTCCACATACAATGTTGTCCAGATCCTTATCAACTTCCTGGAAATTTATGACATGTGTAGGATTAGGCATTTACCTTTTGATCTGAGACATGTGATTCATATCATGCATGCCTCAGTAGTGAGAAGTATGGTCTAGATGGTACACCATTATTCCAAACCACTCAGTGATATCAAAGGGTCCAACATAACATGGAACTAGAATACCTTGCTTCCTCAAATTTTGGTGGCCTAACCAAGGTGTAACTCTTAGAAAAAACAATTTGCCGGCAATAAAATACAAATGTCTCATCACCTGATTAGTATAATATTTTTTCCATTTCTACACTATGATCGACCTATTATGGATCAATTTCACACTCTCAGAGGTCTTTTGTACTATACAGTACCCCACAACTTCTACCTCACCAACCTAATTCTAATAAATTGGTGAATGAAAAGGCCTTCCATCAATATCCTTATAAGGTTTCATCTAAATCAAAGCATGGTAACTATTGCTGAATGAAACACAACAATTTCTAGTAGATCATCATAAGCTATTAAAAAATCCAAATCATTGACCCAAAGAATATCCTTCTATATAGGAATCCTCCACGTCGAATACTTGTATAAGGACGGTACATGATGATCAAAATCAACTGATTCCCTAAGGCCTTTTAAAATCAATATAAAATCACCATTTAAAACATTAATGTCTATCATATATAATCCTTAAGGTAACTCCATGAAAGTGTAAGAAATCATGAATGTATTGATTTCCAATATTGTCTATGGAGTGAATATCACATATCAATAATAGATGGGAATATTTGATAACCTGATCCACAGTTACCTAAACACTGTCATGGCTCTTCCGGGTCCTGGGAAACCCCATTAAAAATTTCATCATGGTGTTCTCCAACTTCTAAATAGGAAGATAATGTGGCTGGAACAACCCACCAATGTAATGGTGCTCATCCTTTATCCTCTAACACGCAAGTCATCAAAAAAATCCAACAATGTCCATATTCATCCATGGTTTGCATAAATACAACTTAAATTCATGGAACATATTTTACACTCCATGATACACCACCCATTTTGAGGTATTTATCTTGTTGGATATAGCTTGATATAAGCAGGTAATAAAACACTCCAACATACAAGGATCACATCATCATCATCCAATGACCATCCATGTATTTTGTCACCACCCACTATCTATTTTTTGCATCACGACACACATAGAATCAGATTTATGACTAATCTTCACCTTGTCTACTAGGGAAGATTTTATCACTAATTTGGAACAAGTTATTAATCCCTGGTCCTTGATAACATCCATCATATTTTAAGTTGAAAATTTCATTAGCAACTACTTTTCCTTCAACATCCATTCGCAAAGATCCTATGCTACCTATGTATTATGGATAAGGGAATTTACAATAATGTTAACTTTACTTAGTGTATATTTTCTCTCAAATTCAACCATCTAAAAGTTCTATACCCAGTGGCTCTACCTCAAATTTAGTTCCTACTATCTAAAGACATATTATAGGATATTATATTGTGTGTATATAATATACCTATCTCCAAATATAGTGTCTCCAATAGTTCAAATTTTCTACCAAATATTCTACCTCTAAGTCATGGGTATGATTGTTATTCTCATGGGGTCATAGTTAATTTGACCCAAAAGATACTACCCTATCTCTATATGTCAATAATTAAGCCAAAATAAATTTTTATTATTAATAATATATGACATATTTGACCCTAGGTTCAATAAGATTCTACATTGGATTTTTAGTAAACCTCCACTTCAGCTCATGAAAATCCTCCTCACACCATTCCGACCATTGAAAATTCACCCATTTTATCATCATCACAATAAATGTTGTTGATAAATGGGGGAAGTCTTGGATAAAATAATGATAGTACCCTACCGAACCCAAAGTGATCCTGATCTCAAATACATTCTATGGATGTTTCCATGATGTCATTATCTATATCTTCTCTGGATCTATAGATATATTGGTCTCATAAACCAAATTCACAATGACTTTACCTATTGAGTACAAAAAGTGAACTTTAACATCTTGGCATAATGCCAATGTTCATGAAGTGTTCTCAAAACTATCTTGAAATTTGTGGAATACTGCTTCAGGGTTGGTGAGTGATGAAAATTTCATCAATATACACCATGATGAATGAGTCAATATATAATGGAAATATTTTTTATGAGATCCATGAACCATATCAGCACATTCATTAGTCCAAATAAAATGATCCAATGGTAGTGTATACCATACCTACTCATAAATTACATCTTTAAAATGTCTTCTCCTATAACCAAAATATGATCATAGCCTGATCAGAGATTGATCTTGAAGAACCATTGGGCTCCTCATAACTGATCAAAGAGATTTTCAATCCTAGTAAAAAGGTACCTATTAATCACAATCATCTAATTTATCTATTTCTAATCCACATAAAGCTCAAGGTTACCATCTTATTTATTGTCAAAATAAACAAATTCACCCCACATTGATATAAACATTCTAATAAATCCCTTATATTCCAAGTCCTCATGTTATACTATGAGATCCTTCAACTCGGCTAACACCATATGGTATGGGGTATCAAAATTGGTTGGTATCCTAGTATGAGTTCTATCCTGAACTCAAATCCTATATCATGGGTAAGACCAGTGAGTCATCTAGGAAGATATACTAATATAGATACACAACTAGTGGAAATGATAAGTGGGATACCACTGATCCTACTAATATATCCAAGCTTAAAATATTTGTTGTAATTTACCATAGCTATCTCATATCTCCACCAACACTATCTGCTCCCAACTCCTACTCATCGACCATCATGAAAATCTCCCCCTTTCATGATGTGAATGATACTTTTCTTTGATTGTAATAATTATGGGCATGAAAAATAGTCTTCCAGTCCATTCCAATAATCATATAGAATCATGTCATCTCTAGAATCCTTAATTCCCACAGATGTCCATAACTAAGGACAACTATAAAACACTATGGGAATCACTGAAGATAGTTTTAATTCATTCCAAATGGTTTATCAAGGGAGGAAACATAGATAAGAACATGACTGGTAAGTGAAGTCCATCATTAACTTGTGAATATATAAAGGAATGGGAAGAATTGATATTTAAAAATTAGTAGACAAATTAAAAGTGGTCAAGACTATACCATGAATAGTAGATAGTCCCTCACCACCATATGCTGAAGTTTTATCTACAATATATACATAGGATGTCTCAACTCTGCGAACTTGTCCATGATGTACATGACTCAACTAAGTTTCAATCATTTAATCCTACTATTGAAGACCTCATCTAGATCCCTTGTTTTTAGATGACTTCTTCCCTACACCCCGATGGAAACTCATCCTTGAATCTCTAAGTAAGAACTATGGGATATTACCTATCTTACCACACTACCAACACTTTCTCAAAGGTTTCATGTAGAGCTTGTGATAATTTTGGACCATCGCTCTATTGATGTATTGTTGAACTCCTCCTGTGGTGGAAGAAGAAGCAATACTCTACATCACTTCCATACCAATACCCTAATTCATGTCCCCTATCTTCTTAATATTTTCACCAATAGGGGAACTGACCATAGTATTGAGAGGTTCGCCCGCCTAGGTACTGATGGGTAAATGAATAATAAGTACTTGATCTTGCTCCATTCCCTTCTCAATTTTCATGGAATTACGCAAAACTATTTGGTATATCATTAGGTATAATTTACCTCCAATCTGTTGTCAATATTATCACCAATATTGACCTTTCTAGACTTTTGTGCCTCATTTTCAACAAATATAGGAGCATAATGAATTAGTTTAATGAATTGAGTAGAGTGGGAAGATTCCATCATAGACCTCTACTATAGCTTAATGAACTCATATTCTCAATCAAAAATCGGTTTTTTAAGAAAAAATTCCCACAATAAAATCTCCATGAAGGCCACCTAGATGATACACTCACATGCCATAATATCTCATAAAACCCCAAAATCTCATGGTGGGTCCCTCTAGCATGAACACTTCCAACTTCACCTTTTATTCCTTATGAGTCTCAATTAATTCAAAGACACCCTCAATGATATCTATCTAGTCCTCTAAATCCAATGGTCCCCAAATTCCTTGAAAGGATGGTGTATTATAGCGTAGGAATCCATGAGCATAACTATCGATGGAACTTGGTTCCTCTCTACCTTTAGTAGGCACAAGTATAAGGATTCCTAGCTGAGGTGGGACTACTTCCTATTCCACTAGAGAAAGTGTGGGATTTTTCCCTATTAGACCATCCTCATAGAAGGTGGTGGAATATGGAAATCCAACCTATAATTAGTATCCTAACCCAGATAAACTAGTAGTCCAATTAGTCTACTTTGAGGATTTATCATCTAGAGTCTTAAGAAAACATTTAGAAAAACTAAATTCATTAAGATAGATCCTATTCATTCTATTAGATCATATAAAGGTTCTCCTAAGAGGCTACCACAACCAATCGTATATCCCTCCTAGAACTATTTAAGAACTCACATCCCTTTATGTTACTATCATTCATATATATACAACATAACAACATGTTCATGTTCAAATAATTAATACCAAAAGATGTAACATAATATAAAAGAACACTGAAATATCTATCAATCAAAGAATATAGGTCTATCATTAAAAAAATAAGATATTAATGTAAAGAACTATTTTACAATTCAAAATAAGTATATATATATATAATATTATCATACACACCAAATCATGATGCAGAAAAACCCTCAAATACTATAAAACTATAATAGTAACCCCATAAGTGATAAATTGGTGGTTCATTACACATGATCTAGTCAGAAACATGGAAACTCTCTTACCTAAGTCACACATAACTTACATTTTTTACACTATATCCTAGTATTGTCAATATAAAATAAGAAAAATATCCTAGGATAAATTTTTTTAACACCCCAACCAAAATCAATGGGATCAAGTAAGAGAGCCATAAGACAACATGTGAACCTCCCCATATTCAAGAGGCTACTGAATAGAATTGAGGGTCTGAATGGTGCTAGTGGGGAGATTATACCCTTTTTAATCATATCCATAAACAAAAATTATATATAAAATTTATATCCTAGCATATCAAGGAGGAATAATAAGTATCATAATGTAGTAACAGATGACACACATGTAATATAAATAAATAAATTGGGCTCCTAGTGTTGTAAGTTATTCCAAAGTGTAATGGTACATGGAAAAATAATAATAAAACATTATTGAAATACTTTTATCCTATCAAAATACAACAACCAAATCCATTATCCTAAATGAGAAATTTTTCATTGATCTATTTCCCTTATTTGGATCCCTAATCATGAAGACTACACATTCAATGAGTTTCTGATGCATGGTTTTAGTAATAAAGCTTGTAAGAAACCACCAATGAATCCTTAACATGTTTTTATAGGTATAACATGTGTAGTACCTCATAAGTAAATGTAGAAGTAATCATAAAAAATAATACACCAATCAATCATATGATAACCAAGCCATCGAAGGTCCCAATCATATCTATTTCGGCTCTAAGATAGAAGGATAGTCATAATAGATCAAAATTGATTTGGAAATATCCAAAAGGATGTTATACATTTCACTCTTCATCCACTGGGCATCGAGTTAACAATTAACTTTCATGGTTATTTCCAAATGTTCTTCAGATATTGACACTTCCTTCAGGCATACTAGAAGTTCATTGTAACCTAACATTATATCTCAAGTCTGGCCACAAGTCCACCTTGGCCCAACCTAGGTAAAGGTCCAACATCATTATAATATCATTTCATATGGACTCCCCTTATAAGGGATAATCATATCAAGATGGTCCAAAATCACTGAGTACCCAAACAATTCCTACAAAGTCATGATAATACATCTAATAGTCTATACTATATAAAGGAATCCAAAATCATGTCATCATGAGAAATTAGTAGCAACATACATGGAATGGTGATCAACATCTATACATGGTAAAATTATACATAATCATATTCATGGAATCTATAAAATGATCTAATATTTTAAGAAACATTTTTTTCAAATAAGTTTAATTTCTTTGATAGATTAAGGTACACTCAACAACAAGTTTAGATGAACCACGATATACTATTATAATATTATTATCACATAGTTGTTGGATTGGTGGATATTAATATGACTAGATAAATTAAAATAATTTATGGTTTACACATGAATAAAACAAAATCATTATTTATCAGTGAAAATATAAACCATTTGAAAATAATGGATTTTTTTTCTAAAAAAATTATTTTTTTGAGTGCAACGTATTTTCATCCTAATATATTAAATTGATCACTATTGGTAAATAATTTTAATAAAACTTATATATTATATATTCAATAAAATATTTTAAGAGTCAATTTATATTTTTATATATTCAATCAAATTAATATCTTTTATTTATAGGTATTAAATTAGCTAAAAATACAATATTAATAAACATTAAGTTAAAATTTCATTAATGGACCCATTATAATTTTGGACAATATGAATAGTAACTGTGGTAAAATTTATTGTCTTGGTAAAGGATAATTTGAGTAAATTTATGTTAAAACTAAGTGTTAGGGGCATAATTTTTCATCACAATTATTATTATACAAAGTTAATTCAAAATTTAACACCTTAGGATTGATCTTTTTTACTTTAATGGACAATTTTCCATGAAATTTCTTATATAATATTTAAATAAATGAATGTTACAAAATGTAACTCTCTTTGTTTCTAATATCTTATATGTGTCGTAATAGGGGGAAAACAAAGTAATGAAAGAATATGAGATTATATTTTGATATTAATGAAATTATTTTCTTAGTTTAAATTTATTTTTAATTTTTAGTAGTTATATAATGAACTTAATTTCTTATGCAACACTAATGTAGTATTTCTCCATTTAATAAATTATATATAATAAATGATTTTAAAAATATTAAAAGTGATATAATTTGAATGATTTAATGTGTCCCATGAATTTTAAATATCTAATGACATTTTTTGGAGGTTTTAAATAATTATTTTTGAATTCCCCCATTTATCTATGTATTTAAAGTTAAATTTAATAAAAGTGTTAGAATAACATTAATAATATTTTAAATTAAATAAAATTTTCTTAAATGATATAAAATTAATAAAAATATTAGATTCATACAAATTATTGTAATATGATTGAATTTTTTTTACCATGTTTCATTTATGGGTCTTTTATCAATTTATAGTAACATTATTAACCCTTAAATGGTTTAAAGCATTAATTTTACGATAATTGTCAAAAGGGTTAATGAGGATTAAAACAAAAAGATAAGAAAAACAATGTGATCCAAATTTATCTTATTTTTTGAGGTAATTTTTAAACATAAATATTATTTATTTGAATATTATAGATTTTTATTAATTTTTACATCACAAATAATTTATATTAATTTAATATTTTTTGAAATTCCAAGAGTACCCCTTACCTTAATTATAAACGGGAATACCCTCCTTTCTCTTCTTCAAACCACATTTATAATTTTAGATCAACAAAACTATACTTTTGTATCTTATAAACTTCCATATATGCATCCTAGTGTTTTTTCTTCCCAAAATACCAACCCTACAACCCTTTAAAAGAGATCAAAAGGAGTCATTTCAAAGAAGAGGTAATTGCGTAATCCAATCACTTTCTTTTAAATTATTATTTTTACTCAACTAAATCAGTTATATAACTCATAAAATAATAAATTATGTATCCTTAATATAGTAAAATGTTATTTTTATTTTAAAAACACCAATATACAACCTATTTTATATAAATTAGGATGTAAAAGTGTTGATTGTGTGTATGTATGTCTTACCATCTCCACATAACAATGCAATTTTTTTCATCAGTATATTTTATGGATGATTATTATATCAGGTTTAATATTTATATATGACATTTAAGACACAATTATAATTTTTTAATTATAATATCATTTCTACCTAATTACTATCCAGACCATTGGGAAAGGATAACGTAGCTCATGCATACATATAGACTTCAACCACCACAAAGTGATTTGATTGGTTTTACATTTATATTTTATTTGAATGGTAATGAAGATGGATTTTCTAAATATATATCATATATATGATATAATAATTTCCCATTAATGTTTAATTAATAAATACCATTCTTTTTTCCATCCTTTGAAGAATGAAAAGTGTGTTCATGCATATGTACTACTTACAATATCCATGAACGGCGTAATTAATTTTTCTATACCTAACATTTATGGATGACTATAAAGAAATATAAAAAGAATATATATGATATTTAAATAATTATAAAAATTATTTATATCAAGTAACTATGATAAAAGTACAAGGACCAAAACTACCACACCAAAAATTACCTGAAAACCAATGAAATTTTCACCCAAAATCGAGATTTAAATAATGAATTGTTAGTAAATATGTGATAAAAGTGTAAGATCCTAGGATTGTTATGAGATGAATATATTTTAATTTTTCTTGAACCCTAATTTTAATCCTTATAATCATTAATAATCACCTATGGAAGGAGTCAAGAGTGTTCGTGGATTTTTCAGAACTCAGAGGTCATAATTATGGAAAAGTGACATGCATACGGTTTAACCAAACCATGGATATAAGGCAGAATAGTTTGAAAAAACTATGTGGAGTTTTTCATAGATACATAGAGGGGAGTTCATGATCAGAAAATGATTATATGAATTGTTCTCCCCAACCATGTAGGTTCACTGTCCTTGGATAGTTTCAAGTGCAGTGTTGGCACATTGTTTCTCCAACCATGTGTCCAGACCTTGCACCTCTTAAATTTTGGGTGAAATGAATGTTTTACCATCTTTAATATTAATAACTTAAAACTCCTTGATTATTTACCAGAGTATAGAATATCTTATTTTTTCCCTTTTATCTCTCCTCAATCCTAGATTTATTATTTGTGACAACTCTTCAATTTGGACTCAGTTTCAAGGTTTATATGTCACGTTGGATCACCATCAAGAATTTTTCTATCCTTCTATTTTATTTTGATCTGGAAAAAATTAGAGTCCAAATCTAAATTATAATTCATAAAAAGTCATAAGTTATGTGTTCTATACATTTTCCATCAAATTTTGGTTGTTTATACATTATTGGTTTTCTACCACACCTTATACTTTTTGGGCATTGCTTCAAAAATTAAAAAACCCTTAAATAAAATGTTGATTACTTATTTAGGACATTTAGAAACACCCTTATACATGGTTGGAGGTTGGTGAACATGACAAGAACCACTTGTAAGGTTGTTTCATCCCCTTTTCAATGAAAATTTCATTATTGGGGTGATTTGATCTTGCTTTTCGACAGTGGAAATCGAATATGAGAATAAATATGATTCTTAAAGGTTGTAATCACATTAAAATACCTCTTTATTTTTATGTGAAATGAATGAAATAAAGAATCACTTAGATCATGTATGATTATGAAATGGTGAATGAAATGGTTTTTATTAGTCAATTGAAAAAGTAAATAGACATTGATATGGTTCATTATTTCTTAAATAAAACATATTGATAGTTGATGACACGGTATGGTAATAATGTGGGAAAAATGGTTTGGAATTGATGCGGTGAATCATGGTATAGACCTGATGAGGGGAGTTCATAGTATGGAACCGAAGTCCCATTGGATTCCTTGATTTTCACACCTGGGATCAAGACGATTGGACTACCATGGACATGCTCCTTAGGATCTACCTAATTATTTATAGAGTTTTCTAAAAATACTATCTATTTAATCAAAAGTAGATTACATCATCATTGGCCTTGGATCCTAGCCCATGTAGGTATGATATTTTATTACTTGGCATATGGCACAATTTATTATTT
Source organism: Viscum album (assembly GCA_963277665.1). Taxonomy (NCBI): domain Eukaryota; kingdom Viridiplantae; phylum Streptophyta; class Magnoliopsida; order Santalales; family Viscaceae; genus Viscum; species Viscum album. The sequence continues at coordinate 923,839,887 of OY728159.1, forward strand.
ACCATGTTTTGTTGTAATACCTTATTTATTATTTCTAGATCCCATTGATTTGAGAGATTTGATAGTATCACTTATACTTTTATCACCTTTACAAATATTATATTTTGGCACTACTTTAGTATATATATACATACTAGACTTGTTATAGAAACCATTAGTGTTGAACTATGGAGTTTTATCCCTCACCCACTTTGGCCACCGTTTGGTACCCATATTGGCTTCATGGATGTAGGTAGGGAAAATGGAAAATTCTCACCTTATGATTCGTGATTGATCATTTCATAGGATCTTGGGATAACATGACCAAGATATGGATCATGATTCTATTTGGATACTATATTTTTTGTCTTTTTTACTTTTGATACATATTTGATCTAGATTCATGTTTCCATGTATTGATTATATTTTTTATATCATTATGACTTACTCATCATTTTATATGTGACACTACCACTGGATTTGATTATATTTACTCTAATCTAGATGTTTTACTTCTATTATTAGTTGATAATATGCTTCCTCCATTTATTCCTATGTTAAACTGATGTGGTACTCTAATTATGAGGGTGTAATCTCTCCATTGTAAAAATATAGACCCTCATTGTAAGTCAGTAGCCTATGGTGAATGGGGAGGTTCACATTAGGCCATGTGATCCACTGGCTCAGGGCACTGCTTATTGGCTCCTGGGTCGAGATATTAAAAAGTGGTATTAGAGAATTTTTTATTCATTATTTTTATTTATATTTAGGATTGGTATATAAGATACTAGGAAAGACTTAGGATTTCAAAATTATTTTTTCCTGGGTGTAGCTGACCAATATATTGGGAAAAATAAAATTACCTAAGAATGGTACTAGATGTTCTAAATGTGATTTTTACTGTTGGTAAAATTTCATTGTTGGGTGTCTCACAAGATATATGATGTTATTATTATTATGATTGAGGATTTGATTCTACCCATTTCAAAGTACTTCAAGTAATCCTTGATCATGTACCATTTTTGGAATGTTAGAAATTAATGTGTCATGCATTATGTCATTCCATGTTCGATGCATTTCCTAATTTCATGATATCTATTGTATGTTCCTTGAGTGATATATCTATTTTGAGAATAATGTTTCCTCTAGAGTGATGAGAAAAATAATTTTTTACATGAAGTTACTACATTAATCCAATAGTGTTTTCCGGTATATAATGATGCAAACACCGTGAGTAGTCAATTATGGCACATTGGGTTGAGGACTATTAGTCACATGGGATAGAATGTGTTTACAGTTTTGATTGAATGGATTCCATAGTTCAATTTATAAAGTGTGTGGGAATTTATAAAATTTAAATGTTAATTAATATATTTTAACCATTTTGTAATTATATATATATATAATTATGAACTTATAAGAATTTAAATTCTGAAATGAAAATGTATTTATTATATTGAGATTCCAATTGCAACTGAAAGGGTGTTTCCTATATAACTTGGAACTGAAACTCTGTATACTATGACCCCTAACATATAGTAGAGAACTTGATCTTAACCTGACCTTATTATTGGGTACTGGGTCATATCATTTGTGTTTTTATGATTTGTATGTCACCCAAGCCTAGCATTAGAAGAAGGAAGAGGGTGTGACTTGTATATAGGGAGGCATATACCTATACCACTCACATATCAATGTTCTTGTCATCGATAAAGCTTATATTAGGTGTGTAATTGTAATTTGTAGAGACATTCCACAACTTTGGCCTCTATTTGTGCACCAAGCGTGTGGAGACCACCATGCTCTATAGGGGGTGGGCCATGGGCCACAAGTAAAACCTCCAGTAGTTCAACTTAAAGAACCACAAATTATATATGATTTGGTTTCTCATTCCTTATTTTTATATGGATTATAATTATTTATAAAGACTATTAAGTGATCATAATGTATTTCCTCGACTATCAAAATATCGACTCATGAGTTCCAATAGTAGTATCTCTCCACTTTATTGGGGGATGGTGGCCCCAGGTAACTGAGTTATGGCTTCATATTGTCTATTCTATCTTCATGCATCTAGAGATTCCTAAAAAAGTAGGGTCAAAATAAAAATGTATATTTTTTGTATATACTCTAATCATTTCAATGATGTCCTATACTAGGCATATTAGCATCAAGATATGGTTTGTAGGGATTTCCAATATATTTTTGTTTCTACTTTCTCCCTAAGACCTTGAGTGATGAACGAGCCTGAGAGTTCATGCATCGATAGAAGGGTGGTATGTCTGTTAGGGAATATTCATCTTTCTTTATACAACATTATTTCTCTCACCAACTTATCTCATTGATGATTCATATTGGGTGAGATTATTTGAGGAACGTCTCAATCATGTAATTCAATCATTTGTCAACATTTTTTGGTTATCTACCATATCTAAAATAGTGAATCATGTGATTATTCTTGATCAGAGCCTAATGTAAGTTGGGGTAAATGGTTAGGGTAGTTCAGTTTCTTATCATGGTGATGTAGTGTTAGAAGATAGGAAGAAATGATTCAAGACATCCCATGACGATTATACTGACCAGAGTGTCCGGGCTGAATGTCCTTTTTTCTCTCACTAGTGTAGGAATTATGGACACATGCGGAGATAGTGTGGTAAAACCCCGGTTGACTATTGAAACTATGGTGGGATGGGTTATGTCCAATGGTTATTCATGACCTTTCTTCTAATAGTTAGTAAGAGATGGTTGACAAAAAACTCTTGGTTATGGATTGAAATTCACAGCTCCCCATTAGGCTGGGAACTAAAATACTACCGGACATCTAGGCCGAGGAGGTGGTCAGGGATGAGGGATCCAAACACCAGTTTCATTGAGATAGAAGATTGGGATTGATCGTGGTAGTGGGTTTGTTTCTCAAGGTTTCAGTTTTGTCCATATGTATTCATCACAACCTTTACCTGGAGAGAAGATCAAGGGGCCATATGTAGTGCAAGGTACAATATTATTAGATTCCAATATATTTTTCACTCCTTTTGATATATATTCCTCACATTATTTTATTTCTATGGTTACTAAAGGAAGCCTTGGGCTTGATATTTAGTGATTCATTGATATGATGGTTTTGGATACTCTGTTGGGAGTAAGATAAGAATATGTATGTCAATTTAATGAATGTACCCTTTAAATTGGTGGTTATCATTTTAGATGGGATCTATTTATCCTCAATATGATGGGACTCAATGACATGCTTAGAATATCAGGTTAGTTCCTTACCACGACCTTATTGTTTTTTATCACCAAAGGGTATCCTTCACATCAAAAAAAGGATGGTAGTTATATCCAAAAGGGAAATTGGTATGCTAAGGTGGTTTATGATCCACCAGAGCATCATAGAGTAGGTGGAGAGATGGAACAGATTTCAAATATTCATGTAGATAATCAGGGAATGAATCAGACTATTTCCCTCATGTGGTTGATCTTTTTAGGGACATTTTACTTGATTAAATTTCTTGGTAACCTCTAGAGATAGAGGTAAATGTTTCTATATATATCATTCAAGGATTTTCACTAGTGTTGATTTCTCCTTATATGATATCCACTACTAAAATACAGAAGACCAAGAGATAGATAGACGACTTGGATGCATTGGGATTTATATAACCCATTACTTCTCCATGATGTTACACAATCCTTTTTTCTAAGAAGTTGGATAGAACCCTCTGTTTATGTATAGATTACCAAAAATAAAATCAAATGATAGTTAAGAGTTGAGAACCATTTTTCCATGTAAACAACCTCTTTGAACATCTCTGAGGAGATCGGGTTTTCTTAAAATTTAATTTGAGTTTGGATTATCACCAATTGCAGTCTAGGCTAGTAGATATACCTCCTATAATGATTCATATCTAGTATGGTCTACATGTGTACCTGGTTATTCCATTCAGTATTAAGAAGGTGTTATCCATTTTCATGGCCTTGATGAATTGAGATTTCCACACGTACATGGATTCTATCATGGTAGTTTTTATGGATGACATATTAATGAATTCGCATACTATACATGATCATTCCACACACCATGAAGTCATTTTTAATATATTGAGAGATCATAGGTTATATTCCATGATTTCCCAATATTAGTTCTGGATCGATAATGTTCAGTTACTAGGACACATCATTTCATTGGTAGGAGTGTCGTGGTTTCTTGGGATCATCCAAAGAATATATTTGAAATTCATAGTTTCATGGGGATCTTCAATTATTACAGGTACTTCATCCAAGATTTTTCATTTCTAATTATGCCTCTCATGGTCTTGAGAAAAAATGGTGTGAAATTTATATGGTGCGAAGCATGTGAAAAGGCCTCAAATGAGTTCAATGGTGGGTTGACTTTAGCACCAATACTGGTTCTTTTAGAGCCTATAAGAATCTATACAGTTTGATTTGACGCATCTGGAATTATTATGTGGGTAGTCCTGATATAGGGGGACTAATTCGTGGCTTACAAGTCTCACTAATTTAGGAATCATAAAAGGAATTACCTGATGCAAGATCTCAAGTTGGTAGCCTTGGTTCATACCTTTCATTGTTGGAGGCACTATTTTATGGGAGGGAATTTAATGGCATACACATACAAAAAATCATTAAATACTCATTTATGTAGCATTAATTGAAACTTGGGTAGAGAAGGTGGGTTTAATATCTATAGTCCTTCAATTTTGATATAACTTATATGCCCATTAAAGGAAATATTATTGTAGATGCTCTGATCTGGAGGACTCAGACACAGGTTCTAGCACCCTAACCCCAGAAATCCCAGAGATGGTGTCTAATACCATTACATTGGAATTATTATAATGAAATTCACTATAAAGGATCTATTAGCTTAGTAGTATTGGTAAATAACATACATACATTAGTCTAGTTTTATAAATGAATATAATAATTACAATAGATTTTTTTTGTTTATAGTATTATTTTATTCCCACTTATCATATACATACATATCTTTCTTAATACACTTCTTGGATTCTGGGGAAAGGAAAAAAATAATGGTGAGATCAAATTATCAGTAAAGGTTAATTATAGAGAAAACAATAATGAATCAATAAGAGTAATCAATATGTAAAGATAAATCATTGAAAAAATAAGCCATATAATCAATAAGCTGGGAAGGAAGTGAATAAATAATATGGCAAGGTAATATCTAAACACACATTCCATATAATTAATAAATTGATAATTAAGTTGATAAAAAACATAGAAGAGTAATAACTTGAAACACAAGACATTCAAATTACTGGATACGATATAATCAATATATAAAGGAAAATAAATAAAACACATTCCATTTAATCAATAAACTTATAATGAAATGCATCCATAGATTTTTTTCATAGAAAACAACTCATGGATAGTAATAACTAAAATGAAGTAAAATATTAATTAACAAATTTCATGTTTCCCAGGCACATAATACCTTTACCATCAACAAATATTCTCAATATAGTTTAATATTTGGGTATAAACTCATCTATTCTTCTTGAAAACAAACTCAGAGAGTTGTTCATAAAATAATTTCATCTCATTATACAATCGATGCATCAATGGAATTGAATTAACAAGTCCCTATCCCATATAGTGCATGTCCAAATCATTCCTCATACATAGAATACTCAATTTAATTAATAAACAATGTGCCTTATCAAATATCTATATTGAGTAAATACTAAATATTTATAAATAATTACCCAGATAGTCAAATAACTATTAAAGTAATTACTATACTTAAAAGTGGGATATGGTTTAAAAAATGAACATATCCATTATAAATGATATGGATAATTTGGGTAAATTCAATTTCAAATGACCTCAAGAAAGTGAATATTTCAAGGGGACTAAAAATGAATCTAGGAATTGAATGTGAATAGTATTTTTGGCCAAATCAATCAAAAACCATTCCGATGAAGGGTAAGAATGGTATCAATATGACATATACCCATTCTAGTGACAATTAGGTTTTTTCCATTGATGATATAATGGAAGATCAATAAAAAAATTCTTGAGAAAAATATAATTTTTGTTTCAAAAAACTTTTTGAAAATAAATTCCATTGAAAATAAATTTTAAAAATATAAAAAAAATTAAACGGTGAAATTTATTTTGAAAAACATTTTTAAAAGGATAAAAACATTTTTTAAGTCATTTTTATAAAAAATGGTTTTGAGAGAAAATTAATTAAAGACCAAAGAGTGAAATGAAGTTGGGATCTCATAAAAACATTTTATAAAACATTTTGAGTACCAAAGAGTGGGAAAATGGTATTATTACTTGAAAATGTCATGAAAAACTATAAGAGATTAAAATTAATTTATGGATTGATCAATTATCATATAAATTCTTTTATTGTAATTTCAAAAATACGGAATCCTTTTTAGAATGATATTGTGAAATAAACCATTAAAGGGTCATAATGTTGAATTAAGAATTGACCCACTATATTATTATGCATATATGCTATAAATACCTATATAGTAAGTTTAAATAAATAATTATATATTCAAATTCATTGTACACATAATTATATAATATTAACGACAATGAGTAAGTATTGTAACGCAAAGAAAAATGAATTGAGTTATGAAATTTCATTACCACTTGGTAATTTTTTTTTTCAAATACCACTAGATGAAATAATTCAAATTGAAACTCAAAATAAAATAGAAAATGAATTGTTAATGATATTACATGAAAATGTTCCATTATGTACACCATATATAAAAAATTTATGTGCACAACAATAAAGTATTCCTCAATTAATGGAATTGAGATGATGTCACTTACGACTTGGTAACTGTCACAACCCATTCTGGAGGGGCCCATGTCATGAATACCCCAATCCCACCTCTAATAGGATAGGGTATTGTGACTAGTATCGAGTAGGTATATCTCCAAAATGGGAGCAATTACCCTATGTTCTTGTACACATGCCCACTTCTCCAAGCCACAAAATGTTGAAATGTTAAAACCATTGAGATCTCACAAAAGAGTATGATAGTGAAAGTACTGGAAAGTAAATAGGGACAAATACAAGACCACCACCAAGAACATTTGAATAATGTCCAACTTGAAGTAAAGGTATGGGGATAGTTGTATGAATCTTCAGGAACACATCTTGGTTTTTCCAATCTCACTAAGCACTGTTTTCTATTGGTCTTCCCAAGGCTCCATCAAAAGGTCGATTGATTTCAAAAGACATGACATGTGTAGGAAAAATCGGTGTAGGGTTGATTATAAAAATACTCAGTATGACACCCTAAAACCACAAAGGAATATCATAGAAGATAGTACATTCATCTCTACAAATGTATATGTCCATGACACATAAATCAATAATTCCAGATATAATAAATCCAATACACATAGTCTAAAGGTATGACGCATCCAATTACCATCCACATGATTCTGATCGATGCACACTCATTCCGAAATAACTAACTCCTCAAGAAATGAACTCATTGGTGACACTCATGAAGAGGTCCAGCTCATTTGGGCTCTGTCCAAATGAGAATTCATTGGTCAAGGAATACTATGATACAGAGAGAGGGGATTACACCCACCCACACTAGGGGATACCATATATTGTTCCCAGACACACTATAGATACCACATACCCAATTTGGATCAACCTTCTACCTAGGAGATCATGTAAATAACTGATTAGGGGATGGAAAAGATCACACCCAGACTTATTAGGGGATACCACGAACCCAAACATTGTGGCCCACAATATTGAGGAACAACACCCTACTCTTGGAGGTTACATTGATTCCAAAACTCTAGAATGGGTGATATAGGATCATACATTTGTCTCATGGAGGGATACCATGCTATTTATGAGTCTCATCCTCTAGAGATGATTATAATCTAATGATGTGAACATAATACTATACCGAACCCTTGAGTAAAGGACCAAGATAATCTCTCTCAACCTATATTGATCCAAATTAGAAACACACCACTTGTACTAAAATTACAATCATATTGTCAGGGTCTCAAAAACACTGATGGGTCATCTATTAGACAATTTGTTTAGTAGATATGCTCATTTGAAGATTTAAATGGGGTTATTTGGCCCATGGACCACCTAGATCGGCTACCCATGGATCTTCATCACAGTTAGTCCACCTTCCACAACCACCATGGTCGACCACCACATTAAAACCCCCAGATGTTGTGGCTTACGATCGACCGCTGCGGTCGACCATCGCTCGGCTCTGGCCCAGTCGCTCCAGGTCTGACCTATTGGGCCAGGCCCACTTGGCATGACCTGATCATCCGGCCCCTTTCAACCTAGACTAGGACCACTGTGTCAGCTATATCTACTCATACTAAACCTCACATGGCAAACCTCTATCAACTCGTTGGTTCCACCACTACTGATCCACATCACTGTCATCCCCACATCACTAGATTCGCATCCCTACCACATTGTTGCCTCCCAATCATTATCATCTTCAAACAACACCGCCATTGTCTGCACCTCGGCATGAGGATCCAACACTTCTAGTCACTGGTGGTCCCTTCCATGGACCATCACACCTTCTCTTATGCTTGAAAACCCCAATGGTTGTAAATATGATCTCATTGGGTCTTGATCTACACAAATCCCACGTCCCCTGTCGATTTTCCTCCAATCCGAGGATCCAAATGTGTTTGGAGCTACCCAGAAAGTCGATCGGTGACAACGACAATCCAACAGTGAATATTGAAAATAAAACGGGGATAAAACAACAAATAAAAACCTTTACAAATGAACCTCGACCATTGTTTTTGTTATCATCAATTCATTTCTGCTGGAACGATAATCGAATAGTAATTAAAGTCAAACTCCCGATAATCCCCAAGATAAAATCTCATCTAGTGACAATTATTGATCCACAGTCCAATCAGTTTGGTGATTGGTCTGCGTTCATCGTGGAATTCTCCAATGGGGAAAACTCAAAACAATATGGCCTACCTCAATTCATTTTGATCGCTGATGAAGAACGATTTGATGTTTTTTTATTTGGGAAGATCTATAGAATATGAGATGTGACATTCATTCGATATATCATCTTCCACAAATGGTTTATGCAGATGTTTTTTTCCATGTATCTAGAGAAATTTCAGTTTTATAAGGCTAACCCTAAATTTTTGACAAATACATAATAAAAATAAAATTCACTACGTCAAAATAATAATTTTTTTAAGAAATTATTTTATTTTCAGTTACATCCTCCATGAATCTTTCTATAGATGACCCACGCTAAAAATATTATGTCACACCTAGGAAAAATACATTAATCTAAGCTCAACAGTGTTGTTTTATTTCTAATTTGGGAACCCTTTTTGTGTAATTCCACTATTTCTGGAAAACCACGCGTGTGTGATATTAAAAGTTCAATATTTTTCAAACAATTGTTCTAGGAAAATCAGCCCTCAGTATCAAAAAAATCTCAATTCATGGTCTATAAATATGTCCATATAATTTCTAAAAATATTACCTGGGAAAAATTAGACATGGTACATACTTCCATACTTAGGGATTTACATCCCCAGAAAGATAAAACAAAATCTGCTCAAATAGATGATGGTACTGAGCACGAATCTAATCCTCTGGCTCCTATGTTCTCTCTTAAATATTCTCATGTTTCCAATGTACATGCACTAATGGAATTTATCTCCCTAAAAGGATCATATCCTATCGATCCTCGGTCTCCATAAGGTACTAAGAAAAAGTCACACCATCCTCAATGTCTTTAATTACCCAGTCGATGACATGTAATGGGTCATTCACATACCTCCTCAGTTGAGACACATGAAAGACATCTTGTAACTAATCAAACTATGGAGTTAGACCCAAGAGGTATGACACCTCACAAACTCTACATAGTATCTGAATAGGGATGATGAACCTCGGAGATAGATTTCCTCTTTATCAAAATATCTATTAGTCTCATTGATTATAAAATCGAATGAACACATGGTGTCCTTCCTCGAACATCAAATTTCTCTTATGATGGAAATCATAAGACTTATAATGGATCTGTGTAGACTTCATCTACTCCAAGATGGTCTTCACCTTCTCTATAGTAGCTTTCACCAACTCTGGGCCCATGAGTGCTAACTCTTCAATATTTGTCCAGCAAAGTGGTGACCTACATGGTCGCTCATATAAGGCCTTGAATGGAATCATGCCAATGGTAAAGTGATAGCTATTTTTTTATGAAAATTCCACTAGTTGTAGGTGATCCTCCCAATTATAGATGAAGTCTAATATACACTCCCACAATATAACATTCAGAACCTGAATGGTTTTCTCAGTCTGACCATTTGTTTTTGGGTGAAATTTTGTGCTCAAGCATTACTAGGTCCCAAAAAACTAATGAAATCCATTCCAATATCCTGATTTAAAGTGAGAATCATGATATGAAACTAATAATGATGGAACTCCATGGAGTCCAACTATCTCTTGTACATATAGGTGTCCCAATATTTCTACTAAACTCTGGTCTCAAATAGATACGAAGTGGTCTTACATGGTGAGTTGGTCAACTATCACCCAAATGGAATTTTTTCCCTTTGAATTACATGGTAAAAACATCCAAAATTCCATTGATATTTCATCCCACTTCAACTCTAGCACCTTAAGGTGTTGAGCTAAACCTCCTAGAACCCAGTGATTATCCTTAACTTACTGATAAGAAAGGAATCAGGAAACAAACTCAACAACTCTATTCTTCATCTCGGGCCACCAAAAATAATGTTTGAGGTCATGGTACATATTTTCCACACCAGGATGTAACACCAAAGGGGACGTATGGAAATCCATCAAAACCTCCACCTATAATTCCACTAGAACTATTGTGCATTCTCTGAAAATAATGACGTGACCCCACCATTCTAATATACATAGGGGGAATTCCATGTGGACATATGATCATGGAGGGTATCATAGAAGGTATCCACAAAACAGGACTCACTGGCTCTCTATAAAAGTGGAGGGGTGAAAACTATTGACTGGAAGTAAGTTGCTCCACCTCCATTCACAGAGGATATCTTCAAGAAGGCCAACTGCTCTGATTCCTTGTCCAGCAACTGCGAACCGGATCTCATACTGAGGGGATTTTCCACCATGTTCCCATTACCATAAGTATAGAAAATATTAAATCATAGTATTAGTGGAATTCTAGTCATCACCTCTAAATCCAGTTTATATCCTTATGGGAGAAGATATACTTGAGAATATTGTGATCAAAGTAGATGATAAACCACTCTACTATAAAGTAGTGTCACCACATCTTCAATGTGAGGACTACCACTACTATCTCAATATAATGGGTCATATAGTTTTTCTCAAGCGGTAGCAACTGGCATGAACCATAGGTAATCACTAATTTCCTATGCATCATGACACAATCAATCTTGGTTTCTAATCCATCTTAGAACATCGCATACTCGACGCATTCCTCCAATAACATCCAGATGGGAGCGCTCATCAACCTTTTACTTATCACCAAAAATCACTAATAGAACTTATTTATCCACATAAAGGGATTACCCTTTCATTTCAAAGTCTTTGAGAGTTCTTCTACTCTAGAGAAGCATGCTAGAAACCTCTAATAGTACCCTTCCAATCCCAAGAAACTCTGCAACTCAGTAACACCCTTAGGTGGCTCCCATGTAAGAACTGCCTCACCCTTTGCTGGATCCACTGCAACTCCATCCTCTGATATGATGTGTCCCAAAAATTGAACCTCTCAAATCCAGAACAAACATTTCAAGAGCATATTTTACTCATAGATGGTGATATCCAGATCTGAGGTCAAACATTGAGAACTATCGGTCCCCTTTCAATTGATCATAGAGTTCATCAAACCTCAGTAGAGGATAATTTATTTTTATGTCCATCTAGGTTATGTGCTATTAATCCATACATAATCTCAATCTCCCATATGCCTTCTTGAAAAAAAAATTGGGGCTTCCTTGGGTGAAACACTGGGTATCACAAAGCACTTCCTCTATAAGTCCTCCAACTGCACCCTTACTTCCTGATGCTCTATAGGAGACATCAAATATGAAGGTTTTTATATAAGGGTCATCCTATGGTGTAGTTAAATGAATACTTCCATCTCCCTTTGGGGAGGTAAACATGGAATATCTTTAGAAAAAATTCCCTCATAATCCAACAGAACTGTAGGAAATTGATGATTCATATCATCCACTGCATCGAGGGTGAGGCTATCCAACTAATGAGTAATCCACTTCAACCTCACATTGTTAAGTCCATCATGTTTTTTTGTGTTTCATTTTCACCAATAAAGGAAATACTTGTTCCATAACTGCGGACACATCACACTCTACACCAAAAATGGTCAATCTCAGCATGAAATGTGGATAACAAGTACATACAAAGAATGACGTCGAAAGACCTAGAAACTGCTACCAAGAGATCCCAACCAAAACTCTTGCATCTGATATTTAGGTCACACTTTTGGGAACAGTATGTGAACATCGAATCTCCTCATGTAGGATTCTCTATGCCTAAAGTTCAAGTCAACAGTTCAACCGAAATCTTCGAGTCTCAATAAAGGTTTGTGGAAAGAAAGGATTGACTAGTACCTGTGACTATAAAAACTATAACTAAGGTGGAAAAGACATAGGTCATACCTTGTATCATCCTTGGAGTCCTAGTTTCATAAGTCTCCATTGACTATATTTGAACTCGTCCTTTTCCACCAGGTCCCTGAGCCTATCATAGACCACTTAGGGTGGTGGTGGTAATAGTTATAACCTTTAACCACCACTTGCTACCCTTCCTTCCCCTTTTCAATTTACAAAAACCCTATGTAAAACCCATATCCTATCTTTGTATCTCCCTCAGTGGTCCCTCAACCATCTTCTGACCAGCTGAACGACAGGTCGGGAAATCTCATGCCAGATGTCCCCAACCACCACATGAGTAACAACGTCTGTATCTGGGATGACTTGAACCACCCCGGGAGACCTACACCATTGAACCTACGTCCTATGATTTTACCATGAATTCATTGACCCTCTTAGATCCCTACGAATTCCTTTGGCTTCTTACTAGTGAGGTATTAGCTACCTTGTTCCCACTACTATCTCCCACTACCGGTGTCTACTCTCCTAAAAACCTCTCCACTACTGGGGCTCGGTCAAGTATCACAGCATAGGTAGGAATGCTAATGGATAACACTGATTCCCTAATGTCCTAGCTTAATACTTTCTTGAAGGTCTGAGCCCTGAAGAACTATTCTCATACCATATCCATGGAATATCATGAATGATCTATAAATGTCATTGAATACTCCCCCATGGTCATACTTCTCTACTGCAGATCAAGAAGATCTTGTATGTGTACCGATCACAACATGGCTAGATAGAAATCCCCCTGAAGAGATGCTCAAATTAAATTCAGGAGAGATTTGTCTCATCATGACACTATGTCACCAAGATCCACCATCACCACATAGAGCCATGAAGAAGACTCACAGAAAGGACTCCCATATAGTTGACTAGCATCGACACATGGTTGAAAACATGGGTGACTACCTCATTCTAATCCTCATCCAACTAAGGTTCTGGATCACCCTAGAACATAGAAGTTCTTTTTCATTTAAACTCATGAAATTCACTTAGCCTACATGAATTGTTAGATGTTATTGTTGGTAATATATGCTACTCGAAGGGTGGTGGTATAGTTAGTAAACCACCCAGAGGTTCTATGTCTAGTACTTTCCCTTGTACTGATTCCTCATCACTAGGTGGATCATCCTCATAATTATGTAGTGGAATACTAGATGACTATCTTCATGGAGGCATACTAAAATAAAAAAGAATGTACCATGGCCAATAGAGTATATCAAGAGACATGACTCAATAAAGGCATAGAAAACACAACCATTACTATATGATTCATATACTAATTTTTTCTGCAACATGAATTTTCATGTACAGATTTTAAAAGAAGGTAATCAGAGTCCTAGTGTATGGATACATTGACCACCATACCAACACCAGGGTCCATGTCCTAAAATACTAAATCAAAACATTTAACACTATTTTCCGAAAATATAACAACCCATCTCTTTATTTCAAATTTAAAAATGATTTATTACTTAGATTTGTACATAATATAACTCATAAGATTGAGAGGCCTAGTGCCTCAAGGAATTAGGAAAATTATATAAAAACTTAAAATACGAAATACAACATATTTATTTAAAATATATTTGACATGACCAACTCATTCCTTCATACTTAATACGGCATGGGATAACCATAGGACAACCATAAGAAAGGGGTGATCTATAAATCACTATAAGGGATTACAGAAGTCATAACATGAAGAATACAATACATGTTAGATGATTGGCATATCAATGGAGAATAGAAGGAACATGAATATAAAGACATGATAAATCTTTATAATCATAAAATGGAAATGTTGTAACAATATACAATATTATATTGGCATGATTGAAGGCTCAGTGTACATGGATTGTCATGAGAAAACCCTCATTGCAAATTAATTAGCATGAGTAAACCCTCATTGAAAATTAAATAGCATGATTAAACCCTCATTGAACATGAGTTGGAATGGGTAAACCCTCATTGCACACGAATTAGAATGAGTCATCCCTCATTTCACATGAATTATAATGAGTATACCCTTATTTCACATTACGCATCATGATACTAAACATTACCCAATGCATTGAAGCACTATCAGGGTGCACCCTTCAAAAATATTTCATTTTCATGCTTAAGTGTGCCACATAGATCAAACAACATGGATTAATTCAACATCATAAGTTATTACACAATCAAGTAATGTGGAATAAATTCATTTACGACCCAAATCAATAATTATATGAGCATAAAGTTGAATACCCTTGTAAGATAAGTGGGTTTGATATTTACTATATGATAGAAAACCATAGTGCAATTTTGGAACCATAACGACGTTAAATAAAAATTTATAAAATTGGTTGATGAGAGAGAAATGTGTCTCTGATAATTTATACATGAAATGGATAGTAAAGGGATCATGAAAAATTATATCCCAACATATGAAATTTAATTTATGATTCATAATATAAAAGAAGCTCTTGGATAGGAATGAGGAGAGAGAAATCATGTACAGAATTTTAGCATAGTAACGGCTTAGGTAAGTGTCAAAATAGGGGAGGATGAATAATACCTCATTGAAATAACATCAAATGGAAATTAAAGACATGATTATATAATAATGTAAATATAACCAATTGAAATTAAAAAAAATAATTTCAAACAAGGTTCTTGAATTGAAAAAATGAGATGAAGGTGAGGATCCATTACTTTGATGTGCAACTCCAAAGGCTTAAGAGAGGCTTCTTGGGATCTTGGGGTGACTTTGGATGACTCTAGGGAGTATAGAGTAGATTTTGGGTGATCTTAATGGTGTTTTAGTGAAGAGTAATGGTATCTTGGGTAGGTTTATATTGAAAGGGTGGGGGGTTTCTTTATTATTATGGTTTTTCACACCTCATAATAAAATATTAAAACCACAAAACATCCCATGGGTTTTCCCCACGGTATCTACTAAAGGATATTGGAAAAAATTATCTTATAAGGACAAGTCTCGAACATATTAAAATATTCTCTTTCCTAATGTGGAGGTGAGTCACACTCTCAAGGAAATTATTTTGAAATATTAAAATATTTTGTATGTATTGGAGGATTCACTAAGAATTTATAAAATAAATAAATAAATATAAAATAAAAATATTTTAAAGGTAAATAATTTATTTGGATGAATATTTATTTTATATTATTTATTACATCACTATTGGGTCATTATGATGTCATAAAAGACATCATATATTTCTGTGGTATTTAAATTTTACCCAAAAATTCATCTTTCTCATAAAATTATGAAAACATCACCATGGGATAATTTCAATTTCATTATTCCAAAATTAATATTAATTTTATCTAAATACTTTTTTAAATATTTTAATCTTCTATTTTAAAATAAAAATCTACATTTACTGAAAATTGACGGGTTTTGACAAAAATAGTTTTAAACATTCATAAAAATTACATTTGACTTCATAAATATTTTATAATAATTTTTTAATAAAATAAATTTAATAATAATATTTTATTAGAATATTATTTATTTAAAAATACATTAGTTCATCAAAATATATTTCTTAATTAAATTTGAATATTAACCAAAAATAATATTTGATCATTAAAAAACATTTACAATGTAAAAATAATAGAATGAAATTATATTCATTATTATATAAAAAATAATGTTCATAATAATAATGATAGGGTCTTCATACATATCCCTTTATTACACCAGTATACACCCTAAGGGCAAGGTGTGTGATGGTGGGGATTTTAATGGGCTCGTTCGGCGAACATGGTCTGGGTTTTGATCTCGATGGGATTAAACTTATCGCATAACTTAGAAGATTGGATAAATGGTATTCATATGGAATGATCCTACTGGTTGAGGGAATCACATCCTTTGTCTATTTAAAAAGGATTTGTTAAAATAATATATGTATACCCGTCATGTGGTTACAGTTCATGGACTATATTATCGAAAATAATGATACTTAATAGTCATTTGAATCCAATTAGATATAATAAAAGAATTTAACATGTCTTCTATTACCATAATAAATTTACTTAAAATAAATGGAATTTTAATCATCAATTTTTGAAACACTACAAACATCCCCCCTTAAGAAATTTCTCCCTCAAAATTTCCATTTCCCACACTAAAATAGATCAGGGTAACTCTGCTTCATCACTTCCTCCAGTTCCCATGTTGCTTCTTCAAAGATGTGGTTTCACCACAAAACCTTGACAAAGGGAATCATCTTCATTCATGGAAATTTTTCTATACAATCTAAAATCTTCATCGGCTACTCCTCATTAGAAAGGTCATTATCTAATAGTAACAACTTTGGATTGAGTACATGATATGGGTTTGGTATGTACTTCCTCAAAAGTGATACATGGAATACATCATATACTTGAGATAGGATTGATGGGAGTTCTATTTGATAGGACATTGCTCCGATGAGATCAAGGATCTCAAAATAGCCAATGTACCTTTTGCTGATCATTACCATCTTCCTAAATTTCATTACTCTATTCCATATAGATATGATGGGAAATATCATGTCTCTAACTTCAAACTCTAGGTCACATCAACGATTATCAACATAGCTCTTTTTTGACTCTGTGCGGCTTAGATGTGTTGTTGGATGGTCATAACCTTATCCACCATATCTTCGGCCATTTCTAGACTTATAAGTTTTCATTCCCCATCTTCATCCCAATATGTCAGTTTTATATACCTCTTCCCATAAAGAGTGTTGAATGGGGCCATTTGGATTCTTGAGTGTAACATGTTATTGTAAGATAACTCCACCAAAGTAAGATTTTGGTCCAATCCATCTTTGATTTCCATTGAGAAATCTCTCAACTTATGGCATCCCGCCTTTTTATTACAAAACGTTTCATTACATTTTACATACAGAGGATCTTTAATGTCAAGTGTCTTGGAAATCATGAACATAATACATGAAAACAACATAAAACATCCTTATAATACACATATAAGGCTTCGTCATAGGTTCAAACTAAGTAAAATTACTTCATCTCATAACCTGGAGACATGCATCAAAAGAAAGGGTGAGTTGAAGCTGAGTAAGGAAACCAAGGGAATCAATTTTCTTATGAAATCAAAAAGAACTTGATAAAAACATAAAGACAAGAGAAATGGGAGTATAGACATTTCATAATGAAAATAACATGAGCCATAACATGAATATGTGGCTACAAAATTTAATTTAGACATTCATTAACATATCATCAAGGTTCACTCCCAAGGATTCCTAAAATTTACAAAGGTTATTTACCAAGGTATCGTGAAACTTGTCATCTATAGAGATTAAATTATTTACCCAATACATTGAAGAAATTTCCGGGAACACACTTTATATTTATTTACATTCATGTGATCCACATATATCATAATCGAACATTTCATAAATTACCCATATAGAACAAAATAAATGGGTTTCATTTCAAAATTATGACGTTTTAAAATTTCGAGAAAAAAAATCATTATGTCATTTATAACCCATGGAAAGGGAGTGAGGGTTACATGTATGTAAATTATAGAATAAAATATATAATTTTGTTATTTATGAACACCAATAGAAAAGAAATAGTTTTGGGTATTCACATAAATAAAACAATATAATTTCTTGAGAGAAAGAGAGAGGTATTTTGAGACAAATTTTATGTAGCATAACGACTACATAACATGGATTCAGATAACAATAAAAATAGAGGAGACAAGGGTAAAATACTTAGAAATAACTAATAATACAGTATAGGGAAAGAATAAAATAGAAATAGGGACATGGTATGAATATTTTAATGACATACCATATGGAAAGGAAACTTGAAGAAAAGAGAATATGTGATTTGTTTATGAAAATTCGGTAGTCTAACAGCATCACTTAAAAATCTAGAAAATCAGTTGATGAAAGCATAATGTATCTCTCATCATTTGGAAATAAAATTGACAACAAGAATGACATAGAATAACATACCCCAATAGAATGAAATAGAAACTAGAAGACATAACATAAAAATGTCATGACTTAAAAGAGGAGGGTGAAAGGTTCCCTTACCTTGAAGAATAACTTCAAAAGCGTGAAGGTCTGGACCTTGGGAGGCTTGAGGGAACATTGGGATGACTCATTGGGAGGTATAAAGATAAATGTATCGTTGAGGAGGATTTTGGAATGAAAAGAATGAGATAATGACTTGGTATTTATAGGAAAAGTGAGGGAATAAATTATTAATTTCCAAGGGACACTTCATCGGTGGTATTTGCAAAACAATGCACCTCCCAATGGTATTTTACCATGGTATTGGCCACTTGGGACACCTCATAACTTATATTACTATTCACAGGTCTACCAGATTATTTACAGCATGATTACATCATCAATGATGTCATTAAACACCCGAAACGCAAAACTGTATTTTTACTATTCACTGAAAAATCAATTGTTTCAGAAAACTCCCAAAAATTCACTCTAACCTAATATAGATTCTCTGAATTAAAAAATAAACTCCATTTTATAAAAATAATTTTCTAGAAATTTTAATTTATTTTTTAAATAAAATTATTGTTTATTCCAAATATTCAACTTTAAAACTATAACTCATTTTGTAACAGCTTAAGAAAGTACTCAAGGTCACATAAGATTTTTGTATAACCATAATACAATAAAGTAGCAATTTAGGAATAAATATTATGAAAATAAATTTTAATTTTAATTTATTAAATTAAATATAAAATTGTAAATAAAATATTTATGACATACAAAAAATACCAAAACTTAAACTATGATCATTTTTTCACTTTTAAGATGTCTAAAATGTATTTATACATTCATAAGTGACATTTATATTATTAACGTCGATTTACTATTCATTACTATTCATATGGGTATGTTACTATTCATAATTTACTATTCAAAAAAAATTAAGTTGATCTTATTAGACTTTAAATTTTCTACTGAACAGAACTCTAGAAGACCGTTTTTTGAAAATAAATTCACATTTTTAATTTTGTAAAGAATATAAAAATATTTTAAAATACCCCCTTTTTCCAAAAAATTTCAATAATATGAAACCTCTATAAATTCATCCTATATTTATCCAGATATTTGAAATTCACAAATTCTCCCATAATAAAAAGTAAAAATTTTATTTATACAAAAGGATTGTAGAAAGTAACTAAGGATTCATTACATAGCCCCTTATAACACCTGCATATGACCGAAGTGTAAGGTGTGATATAGTGATAGAATCTTGGGGTGGCTTAGACAACATTCCCTTAGTGGTGATTTCTATCAGCTTGATCTTCTCCCCTAGGCGATTCTGTTCAAGATTCACATGTTCATGTTCAGCTTGGGCTTGGTCGAGAGCAAAGCCCAGTGATGTTACCTCCTTCCCAAGCTCTGACTGATGGGCTTCATATGGCCTAAGTCTACTTGATGATGCCATCGACTCTTCTTTCTATATTAATTAACCAAGGTCATTTGGATTCATAAACAATAATTGTAACATTAAGAAGTTTGTTTCTAATGGTCATATTGACCAATGGCCATATAACTATCGAAACCCAACAGTCTCATTCAATAACACACACTTCATTAATTAAAGGATATAGTTTTGTTGAGTATAAAATAAAATAACACACAAATCTAGGAAATAAATATTACTAAAATGTTCTGGTCATTACAATCCTCTCTCCTTAAGATCTTTTGACCCCAAAATTTTAACTCGTACCCTAATAAGAGAAAAGGTGTGGGTACATTTTCCTCATAGACACCTCTGGTTCCCACCTGGATTCCTCACATTTGTGGTTCCTCCACAACACCTTAACATGGTGAGTAGTCTTGTTGTGTAGAACCTTGTCTCTACGATCCAAGATCTCCGCCGGCTCCTCCTCATAAGAGAGGTCATGTTCCAATTGTACCACCTCGGGATTTAGTACATGTGAAGGGTCAGTTATGTACTTCCTCGAGAGGGATACATGGAAGACATCATGAACTTGTGCTATATTTTGAGGAAGTTCAAGCCAATAGGCCACTATTACCATGCTATCAAGGATTTAATAGGGGCCAATATACCTAGATCTTAGATTCCCTTTCTTCCCAAACCTCATGACTCTTTTCCAAGGTGAAATCCGAAGAAAGACTTTGTCACTGACCTCAAACTCCAAATCCATTTAATGGTTGTCAGGATACCTCTTATGCCAACTTTGAGAAACCTTGATGTGTTTCTAGATGGAATAGACTTTTTCTGTTATCTCTGGCACAAGATCAGGCCGAAGAAACTTTCTCTCACCAGCTTCATCCCAAAAAGTAGGAGTTCTACATCGCTTCCCATATAGATCTTCATAGGGTGCTATTTGAATTCTCGAGTGGAAGTTGTTTTTGTAAGAGAACTCAACTAAAGGAAGATGTTGATCCCATCCACCTTTAAATTCCACTGAGCATGTTCTCAGCATATCTTTGAGTGTTTAAATAGTCCTTCCAGATTGGCCATCATTTTGGGTGTGATAGGCCATACTGAAATTCTATTCTATGTTTAGATCATGATGAAGAGTTCTCCAGAATTTTGATGCGAACCTTGGATCATGATCAGATATGATAGAAACTGGAACTCCATGTAGCCTTACAACTTCATTCAGGTAAATCATGGCTAGTTAATCAAGAGAGAAATCTGCCTAAATGGAGATTAAATGGGTACTCTTGGTGAGACATTCCACAATAACCCATATTGCATTGTTTACATTCGATGTTCTTGGGAGACTAGTGATTAAGTCCATATTGATATTGTCCCACTTCCATGGAGGTATGGGTAGTGATTGAAATACCCCTTTAGAAAGTTGTCACTCCACCTTCACTTGCTGACATACCAGGCACCTTGAAGTGTATTCATCAATCTCCCTTTTCATATTATCCCACCAATAATGATCGCAAAGGTCCCTATACATTTTTTGTGCTTCCAGGATGTATAGAGAATGTAGAGCTGTGAGCTTCATCCATCAGCTCCTTTATTTTCAGAGTAGATGAAACACATAGTCTTGTATGAAATTTCAGTACACCTTTTTGATCAATATTGAACTTAGGAAACTTCCCATCCTTTACATCCTCAAACTTCTTCTATAACAATGGATATTCTTTTTGATCTTTCTTGATCTTATGTAGTAATGACAGTTGAGAAATTATTTGGGATATGGATGATGATGTCCCTTCACTTATAATTTCCATGTCCCTCTTCACTAGGTGATTGATCAAAGGAACCCTTTGAATCTTCATCATGGAAATTACAACTGGGCCTTTCTTTCTTAATGCATCAGCCACATTGTTTACTCTTTGGGGATGACAATGAATCGAAAAATCATAGTCTTTATGAAGTTCCAAATATCTCCTCTGTCTCATGTTCAATTCCTTTTTTGTGAAAATATACTAAAAAATTTTATGGTATGTGTATATATCACATTTCTCTCCATAAAGATAGTGCATCCATATCTTAAGAGAAAAAACAACCGTAGCCAGCTCCAGAACATGCATAGGATAGTTCTTCTCATGAGTCTTCAACTGTTGAGATGCATAAGCAATGACTTTGTCATTTTTCATGAGGATGCACCTAAGACCTTTCATAGATGCATCGCTAAGAATAATGAATCCCTATCCACATAAGGTAAAATTTAACATGGGTGCAGTAACCAATATCTTCTTCATATCTTGGAAACATTCCTCACACTCCTTTGTCCAGATGAACTTGACCCCTTTTTGAGTTAACATTGTTAATGGATTATAATGTCGTCAAATTTTTTTCACAAACCTCCTATAATATCCCACTAGTCCAAGGAAACTACGAATCTCAGTTATTATTGTAGGCTGAGGCCACTCCTCTACAACTTTTATCATTGTAGAGTCAATTGTGATTCCTTCGTTGGTTACAGTGTGCCCCAAGAAAGAAACTTCCTAAAACCATAATTCAAATTTACTAAACTTCCCAAAAAGCCTCACCTTCCGTAGAGTTTGTAAAATAACCCTTAGAAGATCTTCATGCTCCTCGCTACTTTTGGAATATATCATTATATCATTAATAAAAACAACCAAAATGTTATCAAGGTAGTCCTTAAAGCCTCTATTCATCAATTACATAAAAATAGTAGGCGCATTAGTCAGTCCAAAAGGCATAACAACAAACTCATAATGCCCATATCTTGATCAGAATGTAGTTTTTTGGAATACCTTCTTTCTTCACCTTCAATTGATGATAACCAGATTGAAGATCAATCTTAGAGAATAATTGAGCCCCACAAAGTTGGTAAAATAATTCATCAATTCATGTAAGAGGGTATTTTTTTACTATGATTTGATTCAGTTATCTATAATCATTTCATAGTCACATCGATCCATCCTTCTTCTTCACAAAGAAAATAAGTGTTCCCCAAGGAGACACACTTAGTCGGTTAAACCCCCTCTCCAAAAGATCATGGAGTTGTTTCTTTAATTCATCCAGCTCCACATTTTCCATCCTATACTGGGTCTTCGATATTGGATGAGATCCAGGTACAAGTTCAATAGAGAACTATAACTCTCATTCTAGGGGAGGTTTAGGCAACTCCTCAGGAAATAACTAAACGTGTTCTTAGATTATGGGGACATTTTCTATCCTCAAACTCTCATTTCCTTCTTCTTCTTCACCGATCAACTCTATAAAGAAGGATATAAGAGGTTTTTATAGACAATTATCAGGTTGAGATATATCTCCTTGGAAGATAACTATATGTTCTCCATTCAAGACTACTCAGATTTCCTTGATTTTTCATTTGATCACAGCATTAAACTTTGAGAGCCAGCCTATCCCTATTATAACGTCGAACTCCAGCTTGGGAATGACAACAAGATTTGTGATAAGATTGTTCACAATAAAGTAAATACTAGAGTTTGTATATACTTGAGATGCTTGGATAATCCCACCAAGGGTCCTGACTGATAACTCTACTTTTATAAAATCAGGGGTTGATTCTAAATTCTTTTCAAACATGGAGGAAATAATGGAATGCGTAGAACTAGAATCAAACAAAGTACTTGATATATTTGAGAGAACAACAAGGGTACCGGCTACCAAATAATTCGAAGCTTCAACTTCAAATGTCGTGATAGAAAAAGCATGACCTTTCTCCCTTGGTCTTTGTTGAGGATGATGGTGGTTCCCCTCCACTACCCTCGGATTTGGACAATGATTGGCGAAGTGCCCTATTTTTTTACACTTAAAACATTAGACATCAGGTTGTGCCTACACCATATTGACCTTTTATTTATTGTTTTGAAGTATAGGTTTCACCTCACTATGTATATTCCTCGCAATATGGACATCTCTTCCACACTTGTAGCATTTCCCGCTCCTGAGCAGGTAGTTCCCCGAATGCTTATTCCCACATTTATTACACGTGGGACGTTGTACTTTCTTGCCTCCTCTTCCCCGATCATAAGTCCTCCCTAAGCTGGGATCTATCAATCTCTTCTTGTCAATGGATTTACGAGACCACTGTGCCACACCAAACTCCATCTCGACTTTCATCACACTCTGAATGTTCTCTTCATATCTATCATAGTCTTGGTTGGCTAGATTATTTTGTAGATACGCTCTGAGTCCACCAAAGAATCTATCAACCGTACCACTTGGATCCATAAAAAAGCTAGATGTGTAACATGAAATCCTTGTGAAGTTCATCCCGTAGCTTCCTATAGTTTCATTATCCTTCTACTTCAGCTCTATAAACTCCTTCTCAATTATTGTTCTCATTGAACGAGGGAAATAATTACTGAAGAAGATCCCTCTGAACTCTTCCCCCTCCATAGCTTAAACCTCAACTATTGGCCTAGTGTTTTTAATCAGTTCCCACCATAGATCAGCTTCTCCCTCTAAGTGATAGACAACCAAGATGACCTTCTCTTTCTCTGAACAGGGGAACATGGAAAAGATATTATCTATAGAGTTGATCCACTATACATTAATCAATGGGTTTTTTGATCCACTAAAGATTGGTGGTCGTTGAGGCATAAAGAACTCAACAGAATGTTGTTCCCTTCATAGCGAGATTGGTCTCTCAGCTTGATTCAAGTTATTTCCCATAACATGAGTCAGTTGGTTCATCATTCGCATGAAATTTTTCATTTCGGTTTCCATCAGAGGGCCATCAGCGCATGGTCAATTACGGTCACCATTTGCATGGTTCGTCCTATTTCTCCCCATCTCTAAAAGAATAAACCTTAGTGATAAGCTTATTTCATTTACAAATATTCTAACTATAAAGGTTTTTATGTCTTAAAACTTCTTTAAACAATTACATTTCTCTATAAATCCTTCATAATGATTCATAAAAAGCTTATGATTAACCAAACATATCCCCCAGGAGTGTCCTAACCAAGAGTTCCGAAAGGCCCGTTTTCATGTACCGGGATACCCCATTCTAAGCCCGAAACTCCTTGTTGGAGTTTTCACTACTAGGTACCTCTGTTCCAGAGCAACCAATACCTACTCGTATCCAGACATGGATCTATTTTATTGATAAACCACTTACTCAATACTAAAGAAAATACAGGAAGTTTTCGAATATTTAAACATTTCTATAGGATTATTCATAATGTTTTCATAGCATAATTTCCATAAATAACAAAACTATCCTTTGACACCAACTATGGCATCCCTCCTTTTTATTACATAACTTTTCATTACATTTTACATATTGAGGATCATTAAAGTCTAGTGTCTTGGAAATAAGGAACATAATACAAGAAAATAACATAAATTATCCTTCTAATACACTTGTAAGGATTCATCAGAGGTTTGTACTAAGTACAATTACTGCATCTCATAACCTGGAGACATACATCAATGTAAAGGGTGAGCAGATGATCCAGTAAGGAAAACAAGGGAATTAGTTTACTTGTGAAATCAATAAGCACTTGATAAAAACATAAAGACATAAGAAATGGAAGTAGAGGGATTTAATAATGAAAATAACATGAACCATATCATGAATATATGGATACAAAATTTGATTTAGACATTCATGAACATATCACAAAGGTTCATCCCCAAGGTGTCATAAAAATTACCAAGGTATCGTGAAACTTGTCATCTCTAGAGATTAAATTCTTTACCCAATGAATTAGAGTGCTTTCAGGGTGCACCCATAATATTTATTTACTTTCATGTGATCCACATAGATCATAATCAAACATTTCATAAATAAAACATAGATAACAAAAGAATGGGGTTTCATTTGAAAATTTTGGCATTTTCAAAGTTCTAAAAAAGATCATTACGTCATTTATAACCCACGGAAAGGGAGTGAGGGTTTCAAGAATGTCAATTACAGAATAAAATATACAATTTTTTTTGTATTTATGAACACCCATAAAAAATAAATATTTTTTCTTATCCACATAAATAAAAAAAGATAATTTCTTGAGAGAAAGAGAGAGGTATTTTGAGAAAAAATTTCAATAGCATAACAGCTATATAACATGGTTCTTCAAAAACAATAAAAAGAGAGGGGACAAGGGTAAACCATTCAGAAATAACTCATTATACATTACATGTATTTAATAAAATAGAAATAATAAAATGGTATGGATATTTTAATGACATAACATATTGATAGGAAACTAGACGAAAAGGGAATATGTGATTTCTTTTACGAAAATCAGGCAGCCTAACGATGTCACTTAAAAATCCAGAAAATTAGTTGATGAGGGTGGAAAGGATATCTCATAATTTGGAAAAAGAATGGACATAAAGAATGATATAGGAAAACATAACCGAAAAAATGAAAGAGAAACTAGAAGACATAACATAAAGAAAGTCATGACTTAAAAGTGGGGGGTGAAAGGTTCTCTTACCTTGAAGAGTAAGTTCAAAAGCATGATGGTTAGGACCTTGGGATGCTTGAGGGAACCTCAGGAGGACTCTTTGGGAGGAAAAAAGACCAGATCTTCTTTGATGAGTATTTTGGAATGAAAATAATGAGGTAATGGATTGGTATTTATAGGAAAAGTGAGGGAATAAACAATTAATTTCCAAGGGACACCACATCGCTGGTATTTTCAAAACCATGGGCTTTCCCATGGTATTTTCCTATGGTATTGGCCACATGGGACACCTCATAAGAAATATTACTATTAAAAAGTTGAACATATTATTTACATCATGATTACATCATCAATGATGTCAGTAAACACCTGAAACTCAAAACTCTATTTTTTCCTATTCACCCAAAATCAACGGTTTCAGAAAAATAAATAAAAAAACTTCACTCTAACCTAATATCGATGCTCTGAATTCAAATATGAACTCTATTATATACAAATATTTTTCTAAAAAAAATTTATTTAATTTTTAAATAAAATAATTATTTATTCCAAAAATACAACATTTAAATTGTAACTCACTTTGTAACACCTTAAAAAAGTAATCAAGGTCCCATAAAATTATCGTATGACCATAATAAAATAAATTAACAATTTAGGATTTAATTTTATGGAAATACATTTCCATTTTAAAATATTAATGTAATTATAAAATTGTAAATAAAATATTTATGACATACAAAAACACCAAAACATAAACTATGATAGATTTTTCACTTTAATGATGTCTAAAATATATCTATACATTCATGGGTGAAGTTTCTATTTTTTTGGTCGATTTACTATTCATTACTATTCATACGGGTATGTTACTATTCATACATTACTATTCACTAAAAAATTATGTTGATCTTATTAGACTCTAAATTACCTACTGAACACCATGATAGAAGACCATTTTTTTAAAATCAATTCACATTATTAATTATTTAAAGAACAAAAAAATATTTTAAAATGCCCCCTTTTTCCAAAATTTATCAATAATATAAAACTTCTATAAATTTATCCTATTTTTATCCAGACATTTTAAATTCATAATTTTTACCATAATAAGAAGTAAAATTTTATTTATACAAAAGGATTACAGAAAGTAACTAAGGCTTTGTTACATAGCCCCTAATAGCAACTTCATAGGACCTAACTGTAAGGTGTGATATGGTGATAGAATATTGGGGTGGCTCGGACAACATTACCCGAGTGGTTATTTCTATCAGCTTGAACTTCTCCCTTAGGCGATTCCGTTCAAGAATCACATGTTGAGGTTCAGCTTGGGATTGGTCTATAGCAATGCCCAGGGATATTACCTCCTTCCCAAGCTCAGAAAAATGGGCTTCATATGGCCCGAGTCTACTAGATGATGCCATCGACTTTTCTTTCAGTATTAATTAACCAAGATCATTTGAATTTATAAAAAATAATTGTAATGTTAAGAATTTAGTTTCTGACATTCATATTGACCAATGGACATATAATAGTCAAAACCCAACAGTCTCATTAAATTATACTCACTTAATTTATTAAAGTATATAGTTTTGTTGAGTATAAAATAAAATAACACACATATTTTGGAAATAAATATTATTAAAAGGTTCGGATCGTTACACAACATTTCCCCAATTTTTTGGATAGTCCACTCATATTAACCATCATTTTGAGGGTGATAGGCCATGAAGAAGTTGATCTCAATATTTAGAGCATGTTGGATACTTTTCCAAAACCTAGAGGTGAATCTTGGATCTTCATTAGACACAATTGATAGTTGTACTCCATGAATCCTTACAACTTCTCTAATATTTATCCTTTCCATTTTATCCAGTGATAAATCCTCTCAAATCATAATGAAGTGTGTAGTAATTGTAAGATGATCCACAACAACACAGATAGCATTGTTTCCTTTTGATGTCTTTAGAAGTCTAGTGAAAAAGTATGTGGAGATTATTTCCCATTTCCATTTTGGTATGGGTAATGGTTGCATCAAACCCTTAGACATCTACCTCTGATCCTTCACTTTCTAACATACTAGGAAATTTTATGTATATCTAGTGATCTCTTTCTTCATACAATCCCACCAATAGTTCTCCCAGAGATCTTGATACATCATTGTCTTTCCTAAGTGAATGGAGAAATGCAAACTATGTGCATCATCCAAAAGTTATTTCTTAAACTCAATATTTTATAGAACATATAGCCTTGTCCCAAATTTCTAAATTCCATCTTCATTGACACTAAACCCCAGGGATTTCCCTTTATTGATAGTTTCCACTTTCTTCAGAATTCCCACATCATCTTTTTGGGCATCCATTAACCTGTCCAAAAGTGGTGATCGAGAAATCATTTGTGAAAGGATTAATTATGTTTCATTATTTATGATTAACATGTCCATATACTTTGAATATAAGAATATTGGATCATACTAAATTATCATAAATTATAGAATCATTGGGTCCTTTCTACTTAGAGCATCATCCACCTTGTTCTTTTTCCAAGGATGGTAGTTGATTAACAAGTCATAATCCTTGATGAGCTATAACCATATTAATTGGAGCATATTTAGCTCTTTTAGTGTGGATATATATTTTAGAATTTTGTGATCTGTATATATTTTACAATTCTACCCAAAGAGATAATTCCACCAGATTTTCAATGCAAAGATTACAGCTGTTAACTCCAGGTCATGTGTGGGATAGTTATTCTCATGAATTTTCAACTACCTTGAGTCATAGGCAACTAATTTTTCGTTTTTCATCAACAAAAATCAAAATCCCTACTTTAAAGCATCGATGATGATTACAAAAGCACTCCACTTGGGGGTAGCGTGAGCACAGTGGAAGTGATAATTCTATTTTTCAACTCCATGATGATTTATTAACATTATTAATTCCAAGCAATCTTGACTCCCTTTCGAGTTATCATAGTAAGAGTTTTTGAAAATAATGAGAAATCTGTCACAAATCGGTGATAATATCCAGCTAACCCAATGAATCTATGGATATCCATCATAGATGTTGTCCTGGTCCATAACTTAATTTCCTTTGTTTGTAAGGATCTATAGATATTCTATTGTGTGCGATGATATTCCTCAATAATGAGACTTCCTTAAACCATAACTCACACTTTTTGTAATTTTCAAATAGATTCTATTTATTCAAGGACTTTAGCACAGTGTTAAGATGGTCTCCATGCTCCTCCTTAGTTTTTGAGTATATTAGAATATCATCTATAAAGACTACTAGAAATTTGTCACGGTAATATCTAAAGTCAATATTCATCAAGTACATTGATATTTATGGAGTGTTAGTGAATCAAAATGGCATTACTATGAATTCATAATGCTTGTACCTTGTACAAAAAGAATTATTGTGGACATACTACTTCTTCACCCTTACATGGTAATATCCCAACCACAAATCCAACTTGGAGAAGTATTGTGCCCCAAGTAGCTGATCGAGCAAGTCATCAATTTTTAGAAAATTATACTTGTTTATTATCTTGATTTTCTTGACCTCGTGATAATTCATGCAAAGGCACATTAACATATAGCGACCCAAGCATGTCTTAAATGGAAATTACACTTCTTTTATGAAATAATTAATACATTACACAAATATATTCCCAAAGACCGTATTAGTTTAGTTTTTTTTGAAGCACAGAACAACATCTTATAACATGGTTAATGATCTTCAACATCTCCTATAAAGAGCTTATCCTTTTGTTTTCCTACCTAAAACCATTATTTATATCCTAGGTAGAAGGAAACATAAAAATATTTATCTCAAATTCTCAGTAAGGGTAAAAATGGATGACATAAAACAAACCATATATATAATAATTTAAAAACATGATCATAATGTTTAAATATCAAAATATTGGGTCATGAAAAAAATATTGGTAGTACGTAAGACATAGATCATAAAAGAACATTAACCATGATAAAATAGAATTTTAATAAAATATAAAATTGTGGAAAAAAATAATTACGTAATATTATTTCCATAATATCTAAGGAATTTCTTCCAAAACCATCATAGTGGACAAATTCCATTACTGAACAGGTTTTACTTTCCATTCCAGCCACATATTACTGAACTGGATTTACTTGTTATTCCAGCCCTATATTACTAAACATGTTTTTCTTACATTCTAGTTATGTTTATATCATGAGATATAAATCTTTACCTAATGCATGGGAGGGATATATAGGTCCCATCTATCTCATTATTAAATCATTCTTACATGTTCCACAAAAACATAAATCAATCATCATAGAATAACCTAAGAAATAAAATGGGAATATTAAAAATAATTCTATCATAACATATATAAAATATCATTAAATCATTATCATAATCAAATCAATGTAATGATAGGGATAGAAAAACACCATATTTAAATAGTGTCATCTTTGATGGAAAATAATGTTGACAAAACACTTGAACTTAATTGTAGAGGAAGATATCCTTTATTTTTTGAAAACATTTTCCTTTATCAAAAAAATCATGTAATTTTAAAAGAAAATTATTTTTTTGGAAACAATAATTAAATAATTTAGAGTAATCTTTATGGAAACAATTCATTATGAAGATGTAAAAATCCATTCAGGTCATATAAGTTAAAAAACATTCTTCTCATACTCCTACTGGAAAAGTCGAAATGTACCTCAAAAGAAATATTCCTTCCATACTATTTAATAAAATTTCATAAATTGGAAAAAATGACTTTAAATAATAGTACAAGAATGGAAATAATATTATATATTTAGGAAATATTGATGTGAATGACAAATATACCCTAGTAAATACTTACGAATAAACAATCTCAGATAATAATGAGATTGAAAAAGTTTCCCTTACCTTAGATCTGATTTCATATGTATGTGTTCGAATATCATGTATAGTGGGTTTAAAAATATTATTAACTTGTAATAGAACCATATTAATATTTATGATATCTTATATGATTCCTTTATGAATTTATATTACCCGTTCATTTGTCAATTCCATGTTAAATCAACGTTTTGGGTAATAATAGTTTTATTTATCGTACATGTTTTGAATTATTGTTCTTGATCTCATTACATAGATCATGATTTAATTACATCTAGAATGTAAAACATGATTTATATATCATATATATGTATTATATAAACATATATTATAGATAGATAAATGAAATTGAATACATCATTCACGGAGACGGTAAGTCGTACGTACACCTGAATGTTGTTTCCGTTTCGTTATTGAATTGAATGGAAGAATATAAATGAAATATATATATATATATCCAGTTGAATTATATAGTCATATATTTTATGATTATTTTTTATATATACCTTATAATCATTCTGTAATGGTTAACATGGAGAATGAATCTCATTGTGTCGTGGAGACGGTAAGCCATACTTATGCGTAAGCAACGATATCATTCCCTTGCTGGTTAAATAGTTTGGAATTGGATGGTATATTAATTATAAAAAATAATCATCATGTTATATTAATTATTAAATTCATTATATATGTCATTATACCCATCTAAATTAAGTATTGTTTAATAACAAATTACACCACTGTGGGGAGAGGGAAAGTCATACGTACACACACATGCTAATATTGTTATTTGTAGGATGGATAAAAGGAGGCATAATGTTGTCCCATAACTATAATAACATATCATAATGTATAAGATAATATATTTATTACTTTATTATGGAAATAACATACGAATAAGAAGTACAAGAAGATAATAATTTTGAGTGATGTGATAAAAAATTTACCTCTTCTCTAGTATCTTCTTCTGATTTGCACAAAAGGTTTCCCTGTGTTGGATTTTATTTCAAAGTGTGGACTCTAGGAGTAAAGGTGGGATGTGGGGAGATTATTATATAAGATGTTGGATGATCCAAAGGTCTTGAAAAGTATGATTTAGTGGGTAGATGTGGTGTCCTTTTATAAGAGGGAGGAGGGACACTTTAAGAATGTCTTGAAATATTAATTTATTATAAATTTATTTTCGGTTTAAAATGGTCCAAAATTCCTCTATTTATAATATAATATTATTATAGTTCTAAATAATCTCAAAAAATTATACATGTCTTATGTTTATTTTAAACCTTGTCTT
The DNA here is from genome assembly GCA_963277665.1 of Viscum album. Taxonomy (NCBI): domain Eukaryota; kingdom Viridiplantae; phylum Streptophyta; class Magnoliopsida; order Santalales; family Viscaceae; genus Viscum; species Viscum album. Next base: position 923,872,601 of record OY728159.1, read on the forward strand.
TGTGATTAATCCTTATTTAATCTATTTCATTTTATTTTTGGTAATAATATTATAAATTTTAAATGGTTATAGATATTTACATATCTGTTATCCATTGTCCATAATTGGATAATTTAGGACATTTTAGAACTTATAATTTTTAATTTTTAATTTGTAAATGTTTTTGAGATTTTAAAATAATTAAATAATGTGTATTTTTATAAAATATCAATAGTGTCAATTTTGACACTATTCATTTATTTAACTTTTAATAAACTCAAAACAAAAGATAATTTCAAAAAAATTAATAAACTACTATCTTGTAATATTCAGCTAGAAAATTTGTAGAGCACATTAGTTAGATCACATTATATTTCTTTTAATATTTTTAATACCATTTATTTTATATTTCTGTTAATAAAAAAATGTATACATCACTATTGTGTCATCATTAATGGTAATTATTTAATATCTAAAAATTATAAATAAATTCAAATAATGTAGATAATTTTATTATATTTCTGGAGACTATTTATTTTTAATGTTTTATCATGTTTATCACTACATTGAAATTATTATACTTATAAGATATATGAGAGTGACATGTTGTCACCATATTTTGTTTTAATCATAATTACATCACTTTCATGGGAAAAATCCCATTAAATGAATACATTACAACCCCTTGGTGATATTTGTCGAATTTAATTCATCTAATATTATTTGGATAGTTATTATTGTAATTTTATTATCTTTTTCATATTTTTTGTTACCCTAGTTTACCCGATTTACCTTTAACTGTGGAAAATAAAAATTTCTATAGTTACTACTCGTAATATCCAAAAACGTAAATGTAACATATTGTCATAATATTTACCCACTGATTACAAATATTGAATCTATTTTTCATAATTCAAAACACATAATTGGAAGAAATTAATTTAAAATTAATTCCCATGGCAAAACCCAAAAAGTGGGTTTTTAAGAAATAAAAACATGTCGAAAGATTATCATGTGTTTATGTCTAGTTTAAATGTGAAATTACTTCCAATGACCAAAATTTGATTAAAGGATAAAAAAATAATCAAATTAATCTTTAAAATAAATTAAAAAGATAATTTAACTATATAAAAAATCAGATGAAAATGTGGTTTGGAATTAAAATGAAGTATTTTCACTATTCACAAAATGTCAATTTCATCAGAAAAATACTAAAATTTCATCCTAAGTAAATATTGATGTACCTATTCCAAAAAAATTATTTTTTAAAATAGAACATATAAAACTTATAAAAAGATAGATTTAAAATTAGTGCTCCATCAAAAGGCGGAAAAACTGTATTTTTTGAAAAAATAATTCTTTTATCGAAAAAATGAATTTTTTATTATTACATGTCTATAAAATACATAATATTAATTTTTATGTTATATAAAATTTAAAATTTAAAATATGGTTAATAATATTCATTACAGGTTGTTTACATCCCATTAAATAATAATATTTTAATAACATATCGTTGTTTAGTGAAACTCGGTATGGCAGGCAATGCAAGCTATTGAGGAAGGTTGTTCTTGCGTGTAAGGAAACACAACTCAGTGTTTCATGTAGTTGATGATTCCTTTGGTTTTATGTATAACATAATCCAAACATAGTTATTTTAAACATTGAACAAAATCTATACTCAGTGTTGTGAGTATTGTACGCCAACATAGTGTTGCGTGTAACGTACAACAAGTCTATTTAGTGTGAAAATAATGTTTGACATAGTGAATTTCAAGATATAAATGAAAATTTTAATTTATTTGAAAATAAATGTTCCATAAAAAAGTAGGGTGTTACATTATACCCAACTTAAAATTAATTTCACCCTCGAAATTCATCGGGGTTATAAAATTTTAACAACTTGAAAGTATCTTTCATAGATTCCCACATCGTAAAAAATAATACTAAAACATCATTTTAAAAAGGAAAGATAGAAACATAATTGTTAGAAAGAGTAACTCATCACGAGGTTTCCACATAAGAAAACATAGGTGGGAAGTGAAAACATGGATATTGAATAAAAATTTAACCATCAAGTTCTGATGGATAGTGATAGAGAAAAGTTCTTGGAGAAAGTTATCAACCAGAAATCCTTAAATCTAGGATGATTTAAGTGACCATCTGATTCATCGGATAAGAAGGTACTAAAATAATTTTTTTTCAAGATCATTTCTCTAAGGATAATTAATTTTTCATGATAAGAAATAATTACTTGATTTTAGTACAATATCGTCATTGGACTTGCCTTGAACAATTTCCAATTCATCTCTTATTCAATTAAATGAAGTTAAATTTTTCAGTCCTAAAGTGATAACAGATCATGTGATCTATAAATTGAATGATAAGTCATTCCATATCCCTTTATCACAAAAATATTATCACAAGTTATCAAATATATGTAAGTCCATCTATGATGAGATTAATCATATATGGTTGAAAACATGGACTTATACTTCATCTATCAAATCTCTTAAATAAAATAAAACTAATTTATACTAACTAGGGACTCCAAATAGGCCAGTGGAAGGTGATAAAAGCTTGTCTCACTTTGGTTGTGGGTTTAATTCCTGCAGTTTTTCCAACGCGATGGGTTGTCTCCCATCCTACATGTTGTTCTTTTTCTAATCCTATACTATTATAACATTCCAGAAATAATATTAAAAAATTTGTCCTTAAACAATTCTATCTTATTTCCAACTTAATCCATTCCAACCTTTAGTCTTATCCAAAATATATCTTTCCAAACTCACAGCACAAAAAATACAATTATGAGAAAGGAAATCTAATAAGCATGTGAATATCTTTATTTTACCCAATATATGATAAGATATATCTTATTGGTCTCATTCCAAACAATTTAATGACTTCATCATGCATTATCTAGATTCGTGGTAAAAACCTAATTTACCATATATCCTTATTGAAAACATGAATGTTTTCTTATTCCAAAATTTAATGGATATATTCCTTATGTCAAAATTTTTATACTTCATCCATGATAACATAACCCTATTATCAATAACTCCACAATTAGATATGAAGAAACAATCATCATCCAATTTTCTTATTCAATTCCATTATTATCTCAACATAAGGGACATAATAAGGGTTATCTTCCCCTTAATCATCTGTTCTCCAAGTATATCACCTTACACTTAAATCACTTCTCATCCTCCTTAGAAATATTCAACATATCCTTTCCAATCCTTAATTAAAAACTTATACTAAAAACACATATATATTTCATGATTCATATAACAGAACATTTGAAATCTGAAATCCATCATCTTAATATTTCCTAAAATATGAATCATGTCTTAAGGTTTCTCAATATTAATCTTCATAGGTTTAATGTAAAAAATACTATAAGAACATCACATACCATTCACATGTCATTTACCATCTATTTATCCTCAGCAGTATGACCAATACTCGTACCATCGTCATGATTCTCTTCATGATATTTACACTTTGGAAATTGAACTTCATTATTACCATAATTTCCAAATCTAAAAAATTCCATGGTTAACCATGTTCTCTGTAGCTATGTCTATTGACTAAGACCATAAAGAAAAGTGTGATAAATGCATATCAGTGATTAAAAACACATAAATAAGGTATATTACTTATAATATTTCAATTTAAGATACCTTAGTTTTAATCCTAGGTTATTCATGATTATCACAAAAACTATAGGATTGTAACATATACTTTACTTATCCTTAGGACATCCCTAGACATATCCTCATAAATATCTCTAGGGGTCACACTAAATATTTTTAATACTAATTTCCAAAGTTTGACTAAACCTTCATTCTGATATCAACTCTAACGACCCAAGCATGACAAACATGGACATTACACTAATTTTGTGGAATACTTAATACATTAAACAAATATATTCCAAAATACCATATTAGTTTAGTGTCTTTTTAAAATTGGATCATAATCTTCTAACTCATTGAAATATCTTTAACATATCCTATAAAGATCATCCCCTTTTGTTTTCATATATAAAACCTTTTTTTACTTACTAGGGAGAGGAAAACAAAAACAATTTGAGCTCAAATGCTCAATAAGGGTAAACATGGAGAATATAAAACAAAACATAAACATAAAAATGTTAAAATATAAACATAATGTTTAAATATCAAAACCAGACATAGATCATAAAGGAACATTAAACATGATAAAATAGCATTGGCATATAATGTGGAATTTTGGAAAACAAATAAGTACATAATATGATTTCCATAGTATCCAAGGCATTGCTTCCAATATCATCATAGTGGACAAAGTCAATTACTGATATGGGTTTACATGCTCTTACACCCATATTTTACTGAACCAGAATTACTTACCATTCTAGCCTGGTATTACTGAAACAAAATTAATTTCCATTACAGTCATGTATATCTCATGAGATATAAATATTTACCCAATTAATTGGATGGGGATATAGGTCCCACCCATCTCATAATGAAATGATTCTTACATGTGCCACAAAGACATAATCATTCATCATAGCATAACCCAATAAATAAAATGTTGTTCTTAAACATAATTCCATAATAATATATATAAAATAACATTTCATCAATAATACAATCAAATCCTAGTGATAATATGGATAGAAAAGTAACCCTATTTAAAGATCATCATCTTATATGGAAAATAATTTTGATAAAACACTTGAACTTATTCTAGAGAAAAATATCCTTTCTTCTTCAAAAAAATTCTTTTCTCAATAATGGCATGAAATTTTAAAAGAGAAGTATTTAGTTTTCAATAATATTGAAATAATTTAGATAAATGTTCATGAAAAAATGCATTATGAAGATGTAAAAAACCATTCTTGTTGTATAATTTTAAAAACATTCTTCTTGTACTCCTATCAGAAAAGTCAAAAAGTACCTTGAAAAAAAGATTTCATTCATACCATTTAATAAAAATTAACCAATTGGTAAAATTGACTTCAAGAAATAGTATAATAATAGAAAAATAATATATATTTATCGAATATAGATTTTAATGGTAAATATACCCCTATAAATACTTATGAATAAACAATCTCAAATAATAATTAGATTTTCAAAATTATCCCTTACCGTAGATCTGATTTCTTTTATATGTGTCTAAAACTCATGTATAATGGGTTCAAACATATTATTAATCTCTAAAATAACAATAATAATATTTATGATATCATACATGATTCCCTTAGGACTTTATATTACCCGTTCATTTGTCAATTCCAAGTTAAGGCAACGTTTTGGGTAATAACCGTTTAATTTATCAGACATCTTTTGACCTTTTGTTCTTGATATTATTACATATATCAAGATTTTCATACTTAAAAAATGTAAAAAATGATTTATATATTATATATATTCATTATATATATATATATAATAGATAGATAAATAAAATGGAATGCATCGTTTATGAAGACGGTAGGTCGTACGTATGCAAGAACGCTTTATCCATTTCTTTATTTAATTGAATGATATCATGTAAATGATATATATATACATAAATACAATAGAATTATTTGTTCATATGTTTAATTATTATTTATTATATATCCCTTATAACCATTCTGGAATGGTTAACGTGGAAAATGAATCTCATCGCATCGTGGAGATGGTAAGCCATACGTACGCCCGAGCAACGATATCATTCCCTTGATGGATAAATAGTATAGAAATGGATGTATATTAATTATACAGAATAATTATCATGTTATATTAATTATTTAAATCCACTATACTCTTAATTATACCCATCCAAATTAAGTATTGTTGTATAACAAATTACACCACGGCGTGGAGACAGTACGCCGTACATATGCACACATTCTGATATTGTTATTCATATGATGGATAAAGGAGGTATAAGGTTGTAACATAGTTATAATAACATGTAAAAATGTAAAATATTATTTATTTATTACCTTTTATGGAAAAAACATAATTATTGGAATTATAAAAAGAAACTAATTTTGAAATAGGTGATAAAAAAATTACCCACTTTTCTAGTATCTCCTTTTAATTTTCACAAAAGGTCTCCATAGGGTGGATTTTTTCCAAAATTTTGGCATATGAGAGGAATGGAGGGATGTTGGGATATTATTTTAGAAGATTCTGGATGATCCAAGTGGATTGAAATGTGTGAGTAAGTGGGTAGAGGTGGTGGACTTTTATAAGAGGGAGGAGGGACACTTTAGAAAGGTCTTGAAATATTAATTTATTATAAATTTATTTTCAGTTTATAATGGTGAAAACTCATTTATTTCTATGATAAGAAGAGTATGGGTCACAATAACCACAAAAAATAAAATTTATTCATGTTTTGAGTTCATTTTAATCCTCATTTTTTTTATTTATCCTTGTTTAATCTATTTTATTTTATTTGCAGTAATAATATTATAAATATTAAATGGTTATAAATATCTACTTATGTGTTGTAAATTATCAATAATTATATTTTTTTTATGAAATTTTAGACCTTAATTTTATGTTTTTATTTTTTACATATTTTTTTGAATTTTAAATAATTAAATAATATTTTATTTTTATTAAATATCAATAGTGTCAATTTTGACACTATTCATTTATTTAACTTTAAATAAATTACAAAAATAAGATAATTTTAACCAAAAATATTTAATACACTACTTACATATAATAGTCACCTACAAAATTCTTGTATCACATTAATTAGTTCATATTATATTTCTTTTAATCTTTTTAAAACAATTTAGTTTATATTTATAATAATATAATAATTTATATGTCACTATTGTGTTATCATTAATAGTAATTATTTAATTTCTAAAAATTCTAAATAAATTCAAATGGTGTAGATAATTTCATTATACTTATTTATATTTTTTATTTTTGATGTTTTATCAATTTTATCAATACATTAAAATTATTATACTTATAAGATATCTGAGAGTGACATGTTGTCACCTTCCATTGTTTTAATTATAATTACATCAATTTCATGGAAAAAAGTTCATTAAATGAATCAATTATAAACTCTATATGATATTGGATGCCTTTAATTTATCCAATAGGTTTTTGGAAGGTATTCGGATAATTTTATTATCTTTATCATCTTGTTTGTTACCCTAATTTACCTAATTTACCTTTAACTATGATAAATAAAAAATACAGTATTTACTACTCATAATATCCAAAAAATAAAAGTAACCTATTAACATAATTTGAACACACTAATTACAAATATGTAATCTATTTTACATAATTCAAAATAAATAATTGGTAGAAATTAATTTAAAATTAATTCATGTTGTCAAAAACCAAAAAATGGGTTTTAAGAAGTAAAAACTTATCAAAAGATTATCATGTGTTTCTGTACAATTTTAGTCTGAAATTAAATCCACTGACCAAAATTGGATTAAATGGTAAAAACATAATCCAATTACACTTTAAAAACAATTAGAAATATAATCTAAATAAATAAATAAATAAGGAAAAAAAGCATTTTGAATTAAAATGCAGTATTTTCATTATTCATCAAAATATGAATTTCATCTGAAAAATAACAAAATTTCAACCAAAATAAATTTTAATGTATCAATTCCAAATAAGAAGTTTATTTTGTCAAATATAATATATAAAGCTTCTAAAAACTAGATTTAAAATAGGTGCACCATCAAAAGGTGGAAAAACAACATTTTTTTAAAAAATAATTCTTGTTTCCAAAAAATTGAATCTGTTGTTATATCATGTATATAAAATACATAAGATTAATTTTTATGTTATATAATATATAAAATGTGGTTAATAATTTTCATAATGTCTATTTTATATCCCATTTAATAATAATATTTTAATAATATATCATTGTTTAGTGAAACTCTTTATTGCGTACAACACAAGCTATCGAGGAAGGTCACTCTTGCGTGTAATTAATGGAAATTCAGTGTTTCATGTAGTGTAATATTTATTTGCTATTACATGTATCATAATCCCAACATATTTATTTTATACATTGAAAAAAATAAAAACTTATTGTTACGTGTAACGTACACCATCTCAGTGTTGGGTGTAACATACAATAAGTTAGTTTAGTGTGAAAGGAATGTCTGAATTAGTGCATTTCAAGATATAAATGAAAATTTTTATCTTTTCGAAAAAATGGTCCACAAAAACATTGTGTGTTACATGACCTATCCTTCTTCATGACGAAGAAGACTAGTGCACCCTATGATAAAGCACCTGGAAATATAAACCCTTTATCTAAATTCTCATATAGTTGTTTCATTAACTCTTAAAGTTCCACACCATCCATTCTATATGGAGTCTTGGATTTTGTTGATGCACCATGTATATGATCAATCAAGAATTAAAAATTTCTACTAGGAGGAAGACCAGGCAATTTATCAGGAAACACATCATTCAATTCCCTCACAATAGGTGTGTCTTCGGAGATAGTTCTTTCCTTATAAAAAATTATCTAAGAAAGATACATGTTCTTATAGGGTAGTAATATCCATGCTTGTTATTATGGAATTGAGTAATATTTATCGTCCTCCTTTCACATGTATAGAATCGGTGGTCGATTTTCCATACGGAGAGTGATTTCCCTCACGCGGAAATTTATATTGGCTCTATTAGGGAAATTCAATCCATGCCCATAATAACATAAAATTAAACCAAGGTATGTAGGATTGGTTTAATCAAGAAGTACAATCTAATAATTGAGATAGGTAGGATTTATATACATGGGATGCTATAATTTCCCCATTTTCCATTTTCATGAACATCTATACTTCTATGCTTTGTGGTAGAGTTTGGATTGTTCTACATAACTTTTGGGATATAAAAGAATGTATGGAACAATGGATGATAAAACTTCCTTTCACTCTTTTATTCTAGTTCTACATTATTCAATATAGACATAGGTATGAGTACTATTAAACTATTAACCACATAAAAGGGAATAAAGGGGTAACATATAAATTGCATTTATTCCCTAAACTTATTAATTTATAGGCCTAAATATATATTATCCATGATATACTTATTAACATTTATTCTTAATGAAATTTTTCCCTTAATAATGGTCCATAACGTTCTTTTGAGTTTAGCAAAGCATATCCCTCAAGAGTTTCAAACTAGCTGTGCAGTAAGGCCCATTTTCGTGTACTAGGTAACCCCGAGCCAAGACCGGAACACTTGTTAGAGTTATTACTACTAGGTACATCTATTACAGAACCACATCCACTTATATTATCCATAAAAGGATATATTTTCATGATAAAAAACTAACTCTATACTTACCAAAATTTAACAATGTTTTCTTACACTAATCCTTGTCTCTGAGGGTTTGCACTAGAGTTTTCTAATCATAATCCCAAAAATAACTAAATCTATCCTTGGATACCAACTATAACAACACTAATCCTTATTTCATATTTAAAAATAATTTATTATATATTTTTCAGATTATTAAACTCATATGATCGATATTTCTAGTGTCTTTGGATCTTATGAACATTACATAACAACTTAAAACATGAAATACAACATCTTTATTAATAACTTCTTTGACATGAACAACTAATTCCTTTATACTTAACACTACATGGGATAACCTAAGGACATACATAATAAAGGGGCTATTTATAAATCTTATTAAGGTAGTAAATAAGTTATAACCTAAAGAATACAATACATGTTATATGATTGTAATATCAATGAATCATTAAAGGAGAACGAATATAGAGACATAATAAAGCATGGTAATCATAACATGGAAATATGGAAACAACATCCAACATGATATTATAATGATTGAAGGATCAGGGTACATGGATTACCTTGGTTAAACCCTCACTGCACATGAATTTTCATGATTAAACCCTCAATACACATAAATTAGCATGAGTAAACCCTCATTGCACATTAATTAACATTATTAAACCCTCATTGCACATGAATTAGCATGAGTAAACCCTCATTGAACATGAATTAGAATGAGTAAAGTCTCATTACACATGAATTATCATTATTAAACCCTCATTGAACGAGACATATCATGATACTAAACATTACCCAATGCATTTGAGTGATATCATAGCAAACCCTTCAAAATCATTTTATTTTCATGATTAAGTGTGCCATATAGATCATACAAAATGGATTCATTCCATATCATAAGTTACTACTTGATCAAGGAATTTGTAATAAATACATTTATGTCCCCAATCAATAATTATATGATCATAAATGCTAATTACCTATGTAGAGAAATGGGTTTGGAATTCCCTACATGATGGAAAATGGTAGTGTAATTTCAGCATCATAGCAGTGTCAAATAGAAATTAATAAAATGGATTAATGAGAGAGAAGGTGGTATCACATCATTTATACAAGAAATGGACATTAACGGGATCCTGGAACATTATATCCCAACATGTGAAATGGAATTTAAGATGCATAATACAAAATAAGTTCTTAGATGTAAATGAGGAGAGAGAAATCCCATATGGAATTTCAGCATGTTAACAGCTTAGGTAAGGTTACAAATTGGGGAGGCTAAATGATGCCTCATTGAAATAAAACCAAATGTATATTAGGTACATGATTATAAAATAACGAAAATATAACCAATTGAAATTATATATACTAATTTCAAACAACGTTCCGGAGTTGAAATAAGGAGAGGAAGGTGAGGATCCCTTACTTTGATGTGTGACTCTAAAGGCTAGGGAGAGGCTTCATGGGAGGTTCTGATGCCTTGGGAGGATTATATGGTGTAGAAAAATAGAGTGGATAGTATTCAAGGAGTTTTAGTGAAGATAAATGGGAGAATGGGTGGGTTTATATAGGAAAGGAGTGGGATTTCTTTATTGTTTTGGTTTTGGACACCTCATCAAAAAATTCAAAACCACAAATCATCCCATGGTTTCTACCAAAGGGGAGTGGGAAAATTATTTTATAAGGTCAATGTCCTAAAATATTTAAATATTTCCCTCGCTTATGTGTAGGTGAGTCACACTCTCCTGGAAATTATTTTCAAACCTTAAAATATATTATAGGTATTGGATTCACTAAGGATTCATAAAATAAATAAATCAAATATAAAATCAAATTATATTAAAAGAAAAAAACTATTTTTCTAAATACCCCTTTTATGGTATTCATTACATCACTATTGGGTTATTATGATGTCATAAAACACACTGTATATTTATACGGTATTTAATTTTTACCAAAAAATTCAACTGTCTCAGAAAATTATAAAAAAAAACACCATTGGATAATTTAGGTGTTCTAGTTCCAAAAATAATATTCATTTTATTTATATAATTTTCTAAATATGTGAATTTTCAATTTTAAAATAAAAAACAACATTTATTTAAAATTGATGGGTTTTGACAAAAATCAGTTTTAAACCTTTATAAAAATTCTATGATAATTTATATTTAATAAAAATAATTTAATAATATTTCGTTATTATAAAATTATTTACTTTAAAAATCCATTAATTCATGAAAATAGATATCTTAATTGAATTTGAATATTAACCAAAAATATTATTTGTGCTTTAAAAATCATTTACAAAATAATTGTAGTATAACAAATGTATATTCATTATTCTCTAAAAAATAATGTACATAATAATAATTATAGGGTATTGATACATATACCATTATTACACAATCATGCATCCTAAGATTCAGGTATGTGATGGTGGGTCTTTCATGGGGCCATTCGGTGAACATGGTTTGGGTCATGATATCGATGAGCTTGAAATTCTCCCATAAACAGTTTCGCCCATGCATAAGTTATTGGATCTCATATTTAGTCTAGTCTAGGGAAAATCCCATAAATTCTATCACCTTTATAATCTCTGATAGATGGGATTTGTAGTGAATGATCTTACTGGTTGAGGTCGTCACATCATTTTTTATTTAAAAAGGATTTATTAAAAACCTTATATTTATGTTAGTCATGTGATCACTGTTCAACGACTACATTATCAACATTAATGATACTTAATGGTCATTTATATCCAATTGGATATAATAAAAAAAGTGCACAAGTCTTCTATAACCATAAAACATTTAATTAAAATAAAGGGAATTTTATTCATAAATATTTGGGTCGTTACACAAAACAAACTCATAGACTCATGGTCCTAATGTAGAACTGACCACTCTGATACCACTCTATCCCAGCCCATCCCAGAGGGGCCCATGTGGTTACTACCCCAACCACACCTCAAAATGACCTGCGGCGGGTGACTAGCACCGTGTAGTCATATTTTACAAATAGGATACATTATCCTAAGTACATACACACACGCACACTTATCCATGCCACAAAATATTGAAATGTAAAATACATGAGGATCACATAAAAAAATTTTGTCAGTAAATGTACTAAAAAGTAAATAGGAAAAAATATAAGCCTACCATAGTGAATATTTAAATCAAGTCCTACCTGAAGTAAAGGTATGAATATTATTTTGTAAAACCACAAGAACACACCTCATTATATCTGATCACAATAAGAACCATCCAATCGTGGTCCTCCTATGTCTCTATCAAATGTTTGATCATCTACAAAAGTCCCAACACATGCAAGAAAATCCCATTCATGGGTGAGTATAACAATACTCAGAAGGACACCATGAAACCCCAATGGAATACCAAAAAGTAAAGTACTTACATCTCTACATAGGTATATGTCTATAGCAAATATAACAAAAATATCCAGATATACTAAATCCAAGAAACACAGTCTAGAGGTATGCCACAACCAATTATCAGCCACAAGATTCTACTAGAAGCACACTCGTTCTGGGAGAATTCACTCCTTGTGCCATGATATCATTGCAGACACTCACGAAGAGGTCCATCTCCTTTTTTCCTTGAAAAAATGAGAATGCATTGGTAAAAGAATAAAATGATATGCCGAGAGGGGATCACACCCAGACACACATGTGGATACCATAGATCATGACCAAAACTAGTGGATACCACATAAACTATCTGGATCATCCAACTATAAAGGGGGTCACACCCAGAACTTATTGAGGGATGTCACAAATTTCACCCAAACATAATGGTGGATTCCACATATGCAAACATTAATGCTCTCTAGATGGAGTTTCAATTCCCTTCTCTCAAAGGTTACCTTTATTCCACAAATCCTCTAGCGGTGATAGAGAATCATACTCCAGTCATGGGGAGGGATACCATACTCTAACTGAGACTCGACCTTTATAGGTGATTACAAAAAAGTTATTTGGACATAATACCGTACCAAACCCTCAAGTAAAGGACTAAGGAAAACACTCTTGGACTATACTAGTACAAAAAATAAACTCACCACTTATTCTAAAATAACCATCTTAGCATTATGTCTTCAACACTGAAGAAGACTAATCAATTGGATTCTCTGTTTAGAATATTTGTTCATTTGATGTTTTAAAGGGTGTCATTAGCCACATGGACCAAATTTCATGGTCAACCACTCAGATCAGACACTTGTGGACTGATCGTTGTAGTTGTTCCACCTATCAAAGTCACCACGGTCACCCCCCCCAGCTTCCACACAACCATTGTAGTTGGAGTCGTTGTGGATCACGGTCGACCATGGCTATGCTCTGACCCGGTCAACCTCAGTCTAACACGGGTCTGACCCGCTCTGCCCAACTCACTCATGTTGGCCTACTAAGCTAGTACTGTTCCTCATGTGGCCTACTTATGTCAGCCACACCAATGTCATTGTCACTGATCTTCATCGCCGCAATCCCCGAATCGTTGTCTCCACATCCTCGTTACTTCATAACCTCCCCATCACTTTAGTTGTATCATGTGGTCACTTTTGTAGTAACTCATCTACAACCACATGCAGCCACCATCACTACTGGTCACTAGAGGTCTCTTCTGAGGACCACCACACCTCCTCTGATTCCCAAAAAATCTCATAGTTGTAGATCCAAACTCCTCGAGGCCTGATTTACATAGATCCAGTATTCGCTTTCAATTTTCATCCAATATGGAGGTCTGATCATGTCTGGGGCCACTCGTTAAGTCGAGTTGTGACCACAAGGATCCAACGGTGAAGAATTAAAAGAATTGGGAGATAAAATCAAAAACAAAACCCCTAATGAATGAACCTCATCTTATGTTCATGTCACCCTCAATCTGTTTTTTTAGAACGATAAATGAAGAGGAATTTAAATCAATCTCTCGATAATACCAAAGATAAAATACCATCCCATAAGAGTAATTAATCCATGGTCCAATCTATTTTTTGTTTTTTTGTGTTCATCATAAAATTAATGAACGAGGAAAACAACTAAAAACAACATTACCTAACTCAATTCGGATTGATTACTGATAAAGAACGGTGTGATGTTGTGTTCATTGGAAATATCCATCTAATATGAGGTGTGCCATTTGATCAATCCATCATCATCCACCAAAGTTTTATATAGAGGTTCTTTCTCCACGTATCTAGATAAATTCTAGGGTTATGAGGCTAACCATGAATTTCTATCAAAGCATTAATAAAAATTAAAGTCGATGCATCATAATAGTAATTTTTTTCATAAAATTATTTTCTTCATGGTTACATCCTCCATGAAATTTTCTACATACAACCTGAACTGATAAATGTTATTCTATGCTTAAGGTAAGACGACTACTCTGATCTCAATGGTGCCCTTAGATTACTCGTATGGGCACCCGTTTAAGAGGCATTCCACTTTTTCAAGAAAACCACACATGTGTACTGGTAAAAGATTAATATTTTTCAAACAATTTTTTCATGAAAATCGAGCCTTATAAACAAATTCCATATCAATGACTTGTCTTAAAATCAATTCTATAATTTCTTAAAATAATACATGGGAAAAATCTGAGATTTTACAGTAACTTTTGAATTTTCATCCCCATGAAAGAAATAATTTCAAATAAAACTCTAAATACCATGAAGATAAATTTATTCCTAATATAAAATACAATAGAAGAATTATATAAACTACACAAAATAAATAATTTGTGAAAATGGTGTTTGTATCACAGAAAGAAAAGTGAGACAATAATCCCTTACATTTCATTTCATTTTGGGTGAATATCTTTAAACCTCATGTATAATTATTTTTATCAAGTTATTAACTTATAAAAAAACCATAAACATATTAGTAATATTATATATTATCATATTATAATATCTTTTTATGTGCTTTTTAACAATCATTCATTGTTTTCAATATTTCATGTGTTAATTGCCTAGTTTTTCGAGTATGATTTGACTTGTTATTTTTGTTCATCTTACATAGATCATGATTTCATCTTCTATACGATGAAATCCATGATTTAAATATCATATATATTTATTATATATGTATTTATAGTTATCCACAAGGTTTTGGAGATAAAAAATTAAATGCACCTTTTATGGATATGATAGGT
Organism: Viscum album; assembly: GCA_963277665.1. Lineage (NCBI taxonomy): Eukaryota > Viridiplantae > Streptophyta > Magnoliopsida > Santalales > Viscaceae > Viscum > Viscum album. Next base: position 923,888,088 of record OY728159.1, read on the forward strand.
CGTAAGTATGCATGGACGCTGCATCCATTTCCTTATCATATTTAAAATAATGAAAAGTAAATGATATATATATATATATATATTATAATCCTAGTATTATATTTTTTTCATATATGTAACATATTATTATTGAAAACATTCTTAATACATTCTATGTAATTTTTAACGAATTACATCCCTTTTAAGAGATGGTAGTCCACACATCCACAAATGAGGTTATTGTATTCCCAAAAAATGGAAGGCATGAAAGAATGGTTATATAAAATTTCAAAAAGAATAAAGAAATTATAAAAAATATATATCATATATAAACTATAATTCCATAATTATTTCAATTTTTTAAAGGTGGTAATATGAAGAATGAATGACATTGGTTCGCAAAGTAATAGTCTGACGTACACATGAATGATGATTGTGTGTCTAATTTAATGGATGTGTTTGGAAGTTTAGGTTGAAATATTATCATAAAATATACTTTTTTATTTAAGATATTGAGTTTATTATATAATCATGATATAAAAATGATTAAAGTAGTGGAGAATTAAATTAAACAAAAGGGATCAATTGAGAATTTTACAACTTATTCATGTAACTACTTTTTGTTTATACAAAAACACTTCCTAGAATGGATTTTCTCAAAATGTGAGTATTCTAGATAAAGAATAGGGTTTTTGGGATATTATTTGGGAGGTCTTTTAATGAGATAAAGGTATTGATAAGTATGAATAAGTGTGAGGGGTGAGTGCATTTTTATAGTAGAGTAGTGGAATTCTTGTAATCTTTTTATTGAGAGAATTCCACACACAATTTTACATGTCAATTGGACTAAATAAGAAACAAAATTAAATCCAAGAGGTTATATGGTCTAAATATTTCTATAAAAAAAATTTTAACAAGTTTCTAGGTCATTTTGGCCCTTATGTTTAAGGCTTAGTCCCTTTTTAAGCTAATATTTCTCTTAATCCTTGTAACTAAGTTTAATTTCTATCATTAATATTTTTAGTCAAAATATAAGTTTAAATTATTATAAAATTAAAATAATTATTATTCAAAATGTGGCCTCCATTATTAAAAATTCAAATCAATTAATTGATAGAAACCAAATTAAAATTAATTCAACAAACAAGATGATAAAGTTGTCTTTTAAAGTAAGATTATTTAAAAGTTTGAAAAGTATTTAAATAAAATTTCAATGATAAATTGATTAAAATTTCATAAATTGAATGAAATAATTTATAATTTATCTAAATAAATTTTAAAATGAATAAAAAATATAATTTAACCTTATAAATAAATTAGATGAAAAGGCAGTTTTCATTTAAAATTCAGCATTTTTCACTATTCATCAAAAAATGAATCTTTAGAGAAAAACACCAAAAATTCAACCTAAGATATATGTGATATTAAAATTTCTAAAATGAATATTTTTTTACATATAAAAGTTATAAAATTTCCAAATTTTAGTTTTAAAATAGGTGCGCCATTAAAAGGCGGAAAACTTTTCTTTTCATAAAAATATAATTTTTAAATATAAAACTAGATTTATTTTTATCATATTCTTATAAAATATATTATATGAATATATAAAATATTTATTTAATATATTATATATATATTTCATTTATATCATTCACTAGTTGTAATTAATTCAATTTTTTAGGATAAAACACATTTGTGGGCATAGAAAAATTTTCTTTTTATTCAATTGGTTTTTAAATTCATTTCTAATTAATTATTAACCAACGAATTTTTATAAACCATATATTTTCAGAATTTATTTAATAACATTCATAATATCTACTTTAATGGTAATTTCATATCTTATTATAACAAATAATATTATTTTAAAAATATATTCTGGTTCGGTAAAACTCGGTCTTTCATGTAACTCATGTCATCAACGAAAGTCATTGTTGCATGAGATAAAAGCTAAATCATTATTGAATGAATTGAAATATATAGAATATATTTAATTTATTTAAAATATTAAATATACCATAAATTATTGGGAGGTTATATTTTTTTCATTGATTGTTGTTCCATGTCATACTGACTATAAAATAAAAGTTATTCTTTTGGAATATTCGAGGAGTTACACAGGAAATTCAGGATGCCAGTAGTGAATGTAAATTGATGGATTGGTTCTTTGAGATGCACTTGGTTGTTTAGGATAGTCATAGAATACATTCCTTTAATCCATGTAAGTGAACTCGAAACTTCTAGATACGATAAAGATGACCGAATTATTAAATCTTGAGGGATTTTTCCTAAGGGTAAGTGTGGTAGGTGAGGATCCACCACCTAGTTGTAACATTGATAATGATGAAATTATAAGTGTTTGTGGTCGGGTTTGGGTTCCAGTAGATACATGGTAAGTGCTGTTGAGAGAGTATCATGCCTCAACTTGGGAATTTTATCCCGGTCTTACAAAGATGAATCATGACCTACGTCAATAGTAGGGTGGCCTAGTATGAAAAGGGATATAGCTAGTTTAGTTACTCGGAGTTCCACTGATCTATAGGTCATGGAAGAACACCAAGTAATATAAGTATGGGTAATTGTGGATAATATGATGTCACCATGAATTTGGTGACCGGGTATCATTGGTAACCCAGAGGCAGTGATGTTGTATGGGTCATTGTGGATAGGATGCCGATGATTTTCCCTTCTTAGCCATCAGGGAGACCTTATCAATAGTTATATTAGGAGAATTTACATCCATGATATTATATGCCTTCATGGGTTTCCTCATACCATTAGGCATTATAAGGACACCCATTTTGCAACATAGTTTCAACATAGTTTACCGAGGGAATTGTGTTCACAGGTGCTTTTGATCATAGCATATCACCCTTATACTAAAGGGTATTCCGAGTGCATAATACAGGTCCATGAGGACATTCTCCAAGCATGTGTCCTCAAATATGGGGTATCTTAGGAGTGGGATATAGCCCTATTTGAATTATCATAAAATAATAGTTATGAAGTGACTATACAAATGGAAACCTATGAGGCCTTGTTTGATTGTACATTTCGATCACCTCTATGATAGTTAAAGGAAGGTTAGGTAGCACTACATAGACCTCATATTGTTCAGGATAATTTATAACAAGTGAAATGGATTAGGAAAATGGTTTCTACAACACAATCAAGAAAAAAAGCCTATGCTGACCATCATCAATGATCACTAGAGTTTGAGGATGAGGATCAAGTATTTTTTAATGTTTTAACAAGGATGGGGTATATATGGATTCAAATACAGGGTAAAACTTCACCTTGTTATGATAGACCCTTAGAGGTTTTTGAAGGATTCAGGTCAATAGCCTATCGGTTGCAGTTAATTTAGAGGTACCAATCCATGCATGCCATATTCCATGTATATTAGTAATGTTTTTATCATTCAGACCCATCTCAAACTCTTCATCCGGATGAAGTTGAATTGGATGTTTATTTATCCTTTGAGGAGAATCTGATCTATATTATGGATCAGAGAACAAATTCTATATATGGTAGATTAGTTCCTTTGGAATGGGTGGTATGTAATTACAACCGCATACAGGACAAGACCTAGGATTGAGAGGACGATGTACTTTTTTAGTGGATAGAGGTATTCTCAGATAATTTTTCACAACCCTTGGAATGGAAACATAGGGATGAGTTTCTTTAAGGGTTTAGATTTTAATATATTGATTTCTACTATGAGGTATGTATCCTTCAAATTTTAGTTGAGTTTTATCATTAAAAACATGACTAATTACCTATGGAAGGAATTAGAAGTGTTTAAATATTTTTTAGAGACTAGATCTCCAAATAATAGAGGAAATGGTCAAGTGAATGGTTTGAACAGAACAAGAATAGGAGGTCGAATCATTTGTAAAAACCATGTGAGGTATTATAGAGCTCATCAAAGGGGAAAACATGGGATAAGAATGGTTAGACAGAGAGTACACCCTAACTGTATGGGTCCACTATCTGTGGATAGTGGTTGGAACATGGTTAGTGCATGGAATGCCCAATCATGTGTCCAAATCATGTTCCACTTAAATGTTGTGTGAAATAACATGTTTACCCCTCTTTTATTTTAATAAATCACCCCTCATTATTCTCTCTATTTCAGTGGACATCACTCTTATTTTCTTCCTTTTATCTCTCCTCAAGCTTATATTTGTCCTTCTTTATAACACTTCAACCTGAACTCCATTCCATGATCTTTTTATCAATTTAGATCACCATAAGTCATTTTTCTATTATTCTTTATTATTAAAATCAAGAAAAAATCATAGGTTGATACTATATGAGTATTCATCAACAAGAATAATTTAGGTGTTTTATACCTTTTTCCTCAATGTATGGTTCTTTATACCTTGAAGTCATTGTGTCTCACCCCTTTCTTTTTTATCATCGATTCCTAAATTAATAAACCCATAAATCAAATTTTAATTTATTTTGTAAGATATGTGATGAAACCAATATACAATGTTGTATTTTGGTTCCATCAATAAGAAACATCCATGGGGTAGGTTGTTTCCTTTTTCCATTGAAAAGTCACTGTTGGGGTGAGTTGATCTTTCTTTTCTTTACTACGAGTCGAATATGTTAATAAAGTGTATTTATAAAGGTTGTAAATACCTTTAAAATACTTTTCATTCTTATAGGAATGGAATTAAATGGAAAATAATTTTTTTTTTTGTATAAATATGAAATATTTAATGGAATGGTTCTGATGAGTAACTGGTAAAGTAAATATACATTGATATGGTTCCTTATTTCTTATATAAATCATGTCGATGGGGGATGAAATGGTTTTTCATCAATTTGGGGACTCCCAATATAACATTGATTCAACAGGTTGTGATATGGAACTGATGACACACTTGGAGTCCTTGTTTTTTACACCATGGTTTTGCCTTGGTTGGACCACCATATACATTCTCATTGGGATTCCACACAAGTATTTACCGAGTTCTATATTGATTCACTTTGTGGACATGAAGAGGATTCCCCATTCATTATTCTTGGTTCGTAGCCCATGCAAGTCTGATACTTGATTACTTGAAAAAGGTTGTGGTTGAATCGTTACCTTGTTTTATAGTTATCCCTTATGTATGGTTTCTTGATCACAGTGATTTGGTATATTGGAAAATATCACTTCTCTATTTAGAACCTTTATTTAAATTATTATTTCACACTACTATGGAATAATGCACAAAATAGACTTGTTATAGAATCCATTGGTGGTGGAATGCTCAGTTTTATCTCACACCCTTTTCAAGGGTGACATTTGGTACCTAAAAAGACTTCATAGATGCAGCTAGGGATTAGGGAAACACCTTCCTGATGGTGATTCATTGATAATTGCTTAGGATCAGGGGAGCATATGAATGGGATATAGATCATGATTCTAACTGTAGATTGTCTTTTTGGTCTTTTTGTAATTTTGAAACATGTACTATATTTTTTTCATATTTCTATGTATTTTGTGTCTTTTTTATAGCACCATGACTTACTCATTAATTTTTTATGTGACACTAGCATTGGCATTGATTATATTTACTCTGATATAGATGTTTTACTTCTTTTGTTTGTTAATGTTATGTTTCCTCTTTTATTCATATATTACACTGATGTGATACATTGATTATTAGGTTATTGTCTCCCCATTATACCGTCTTATACCCTTACTTCTAGTTGGTGCTTCTAGAATATGGGGAGGTGCACTTGAGGCCATGTGACTCACTATTTTGGGGCACCATATAGTGGCTCCTGAGTCCGGATGTTGTAAAAGAGTTAAAAGTAAATTATATATGGTTTCATATATAATATTATGGTTCTGAAATAACATACATAATCAAGGAGGTTTGAATAATAAAAATTGAAGCTGGACCTAAGGTATGAGGTTTTATTTTACAATCTCATTATTTATCGTGATTATTTATGATTATGGTTTTGGTGATGAAAAATTATGATTTACCACTCAAGAAACTCTTGAATTTTATTATCCTCTAGTTATTTATTTAAAATACATGTTTTTTTAATTTTCAACACCTTATATACTCAAGAGACTAAACATATTTTTTTAATAAAATATCTACTTTATTTTCCTCTTCAGTCAAAAAAATTTATTGCATATTCATGTTTTATAAAAATGTTATAAAGAATTTTTTAACTATTCTCCTATGATTTTTTAGATTAATTTTTAGCCACATTTTATTTTTTCACATATGAGGTACAGTTTGAATTTTTGGAAAAAATTATATAATGAACATTATTTTAATATATATAGAATGAACATAACTACCTATCATCATGGCTGATTAATGTTTTAAATATTTCTGTACATGTTCCTATAGTTATTTTCAATGAAAATGTTACCAATTATATTTTAGAAATTTTTTGTTTTTAAAGAAGTGATTTTAAAAAGGGAAGGTTATTTTCCTCAAAAATATTTTAATGATCTTTTGAATTATCAATGAAAACAAACTTCAATTAATATTATGCTTCCCTAAATATATGATCCAAGAATATTTTCCTTAATCTTTCTTTAGATTTTTTATTATTATAATGGAATTATGTTTATGAAAAAATATTCATTTTACATATGATATGCTACAATGAAATTTTTTTAAAACCTATTTAGTTTCATGTTTTTTTAAATAATTAATGGTTTAAGATATTTTTGTACACATTTGTAAGATTTTAATTATGTGACATGTGGTACCAATATCTCCCTCCAATTCATTTGGTAAATATTTATATATCATGATATAAAAAAAATGGTATGGGGAGTGAACCCAATTCAGTAAGGGACATTGTACACTATGATAATTTTTGGAGTGAACCTTTACTTCTATGATGGTTTGGGGAGTGAACCAATTCAACTATGATAGTCTAAAAAAATATCCTTGAATAATATGGAAATGATTTTCTAGGCTTATGTGTATGAAAAAATTCCATGTATTATGCCTATATGATGCTCTCTTGGATAATTTTCATTGATTATTTTATGATTCATGTCTTATTAACATCCAAAATTTGTGAAATAAATTAATATTTTGGTATATGATATGAAATTTGTTGTTTTATAATGTTACCATCATATTATCATACCCTTTTCTCATGTCATGCTTATATTATCATTAATATATTCATTGTTTACCCATACTGAGCATTAGAGATAGCCCTTTATTATGTTTCATTTCCTAGGTTATGAAGAAATGTTTTATGTATGATATGTCTATGGAAGGTAATAGTTATGATGATCGATGTGGAAGATGATGTAGAACTATTATGAATATTTTTTTATGTTTTAATTTTTCTAATGATACTAGACCAATATGGTTTTGGAATGGATAATTATGTTATGTAATGAATATAAATCAACTTATATGTAATATATATGTATGAAATGATCATCTTTCTATAGTGGGTATCAAAGAAAACATTAGTTAATCTTTAGAATCTATGACGATATTACTATTTTGAGAACCTAGGGATAAGACAAAAGATAGGATAAAATATCAATGTTTTAGTAATGATCATGAATGAACTAGCTTAAAGTTAAGGTTTCATAAAAGAAGGTGTCACAATTTAGACATCATATAAATTATTTTTCATGATTATGTGTTTTCCACTATGATTATTGTTTCTTAAACTATTATTTTAGTTTTTGTAAATGGATATAACCTAAATTAAATGGGTAAATTCAGAATGTGATGGAAAATGTAATGATTATACTCTAGAGAACCAGAATTCTATTGGAGCTAGAATGAAAAATATGAATTCTATGATCACAAAACTTCCTCAAGATATGAATTATATTGATCTTCCAATTTAGAAAAAGCGGGAACAATGTTCTATTTAGTCCTTCATGAGGCAACATCCATCTTTTTTAGTGGGTTCTCTAATCCACTAGTCATTGAGAAAAGGATCAATACCACTAAAAAAAATTCATGTTCTCTAGTGTTCAGAACATTAGAATGTTATTTTTGTTGTTTATCACTTCTAAGGTGAAACAGATCAATGGTTGACTCTTATCATGAACAAGAATTAATAAAATTAAATTTATTATAATGAGTTGGATGGGTTTAAGAGATAATTTTTTATTAATTTTATTCCTTGTACTATTTTTTGAAAATAGGGAAGGAATTTCATGAGTTGAAACATAAGGATGGTGAGTGTGTTTGTACATATGAGGAAACTTTTATAAGAATTGTGAGGTACACTTCTCATATTATCATCTAACATGAATGTAAGGTTTATTTATAATTAATTGTACTAAAACCAATCCTCCATAGGGTGTTATACATAAGTTACTTCGTTAGATAAGAATAAATCATTAAATGTGTTATTGAGGTGGAGTTATAGATTATAGTTACCATCAATCTCGTGGTTTTAATAAGAAATGAAAATGGAATTCATAATAAATTTTAAAAACCATGGAGAGAAGAAGATGATCTTTACTTTATAAAAAAATAATATAGTATTAAGGCTGAGGGAAGTTTACTTTAGATAAGTGTTAAATGTTGAATGTTCAGAAAGGAATCTCGTCAAGAAATCATATGGTGAACTGATGTGAAGAATTTGGATAAGGATGAAAATTGAGAGAAAGAACTATAAAATGCAACAACCAAACATCAATGTTTTAAATTGAAGGATTATAGGATTCATTCTAACCAGTTCTAAAATCAAAAGGATAATAATTATGATCTACCTCAAGAGCCTCTTAATCCTATAGATAAAGGTAAATCTTAAAGAGTCATAATTTCTAATGAGGGTTTGAGACCAATGTGTTGAAATGTACACTTACAACCCATTCTAGAACTACTAATGCGTTATTTGATTCAAGATCTACCAATAATTTTATATCTAAATAATTTTCTACATTTATCATAGTAGCTCCTAAAAAATTAGATGTTGAGTTATTAGTAAAACCCTCTAATGGTATGATGATCACATCCCAAGTCAGTGTTTCTTCTCCAGTCGAAGTTTGTGGGAATATATTTCCTATAAGTCTTGTTATTCTTCCTCTAGTTGAATTTTCTGTTATTTTGTGAATGGATTGGATTTATGTTCAAAAATACAACATCAATTTTAGAGGATGGGAAGTTAAAATTGATATTCTGAACCAACCTATTATTTTATATCAATTTGATGAAAAAATTGAACTTCCTATGGAAATTTCATCCATAGTAAGGGTTATGATTCCTATTAAAAATGGAATTTATCTCATATGGTTGGGGAGAAACTCAAAATCTAAGATAATACAATTTATTGGGAATTTATTTATGTCTCTTTTGAATAATTTCATGGTCTTACATTGAATCATGAAGTTGATTTTCCAATAGAACTCATACCTGGTGAAACACATATTTCTAAGAATCCATAAATAATATACCCAATTGAGTTACAATAAATGAATAAGAAACTCTAGGAGAATCTTGATAAGGGATTCATTTGTCCAATTGTGTCAACTTAGGGTGCATAAGTTCTATTTATTATGGAGAATGTTGGATCAATTTGACTCAGAAATGATTACCAAGAACTTAACAATATCACTATCAAGAAAAATTATCCTCTACTATGTATTGTTCAGTTGTTTGATCAACTGTGTAGAGATAAATAATTTTCAATTATTAATCTTCATTTTGGATATCATAAATTGAGGGTAAATTATTATGATATACCCACAATAGTCATACATACAAGGTATGGATTGTTTGAATTTATAGTGATTCCATTTGGTCTTACTAGTTTCCCTATTATCTTAATGAAATTAATGAAAAGAGTCTTCATAGAATACCTTTATCTATTTTTTGTAGTCTTTATAGGTGATATTATAATATATTCCAAGATAAAGGAAGAGGATAATGATCAATTTAGGATTGTGTGAAAGCCCTTATGGAATGATAATCTTTATGAAAGAATTATCAAGTGTGAATTTTAATTTAATAAAGTTTTATTCATGGGTTATATGATCTTAATTGAGGTTATATCAGTATACACTTCAATGAAAAGACATACTAAACATCGACCTAGAATAACCATAATAGCTCAGAACCTGTACTCCTAGATATGATGCTAAAATCATAAGCATTACATTTTCATGTTTGATATGGATAATTTTGAACCAATTTTATTCCATCTGAACCCCACAACATCATAAAGAAAAATTGGATAACTTATATTCTCAAGGACCTTTTTGGTTTAAATTTTAATATAATTATGACAAAATCCTACATAAACCATAACCATGTTCTTAAATGAGTATTTATCCCACTTAAACCACCTTTTATTATTTCACATTATGATATCATCACCATCCATTTTAAATCCCTCTAAGACATAATTCGTTTAAAATAATTTCCTACTAACCTAGGGAAAATGAAATATAAGAAGGGTGAACTCAAATTATTAGTAAGGATAACCATAAGAATTAACAAGTGAATGTAATTAATGAACATAAAATGTTCATAAGGTCATGATAACATAATCAATGTTCATGAGTGAATCATATAAGAACTCATACGTATCAATACCTAAATAATCAATCGTGGAACTTCGAATAAGGATTTAATGAAGGAAGAGTCATAATAATCAATAATCATGTTCCATGTGATATCAACCTTGATCAAATGAAAAATTATAAACCCGTGGAAATAATAGATAAAACATGTTGTTATATTAGAACATTACCATCATATCACTATTACAAACCCATTATAAATGGATTAACCATATGGCTAAATTCCAATATAATTATCCATATTACTTAATAATTAACCAATTAATTGGTGCACTATATGGGACCACCCATCGTATAATATGTAATGATATCACCCAACACTATCTGGGCCACCCCATCATATAAGCTATAATAGGCTCACCAAACTCTATCAAGGCCTCCCTACTATATATATTTTTCAATACCCACAAATAATGTACATAGATCTTACAAATCATCATAAAACTCATAAAAATAACCACTATTACATTTATAACATGATTAACCCATGGAAAAGAAACGAGTTCCCATAAAAATATCTTTGGAACATGATTAACCCACTGAAAAGAAATGGGTTCTATAACAATATCTTTGAAACCTAATTCACCCATTTAAAAGAAAAGTGTTCCAAAACAACCTCATTGAAACAATCCCAATCCATCCTGAGAAATAATGATGATAGAATCAATAAGAAATGTCCCTATTAGAGTATAAGTAATAATAAAGGTTTTTGACATTGATGAATGGAAATACCATTGAAATATCATTAATGAAATTTTTAGGAAAATAACATATTTTAATTTTGAAAAACACCTTTAAAAAACTAAATATTCAAAATATATTATAAAAAATCTTTTCTTTGAAAACCACATTAGAAACAAATATTTGAATCATAAAGAATTTTTTATGGATAATAAACCTTACATTTTTAAAACCCATTTTTAAAACATTATGAATATTCTTTTCTATTAAAAATTCTATCGAAACTAATAAATTAATAATAAAATAAAATAATTGTTTTCACATAGAAAAATTTATTTCATACCAAACACATTAAAACAAATATTAATTTCACATTTTTAGTAAATGGAATATGAAAATTATTTGGAGCATGGCATGAATATTAAATTCAAATTTTTTTAAAAAAATTCAAAAATGGGTAAATATTTTATATACAAATCATTTTAATAATGTTAAACAGGATATATATAACATATCGTTTTGGAATAAATGTGTTTTTGACCAAAGGGTGACATAAAGATGATTTTTATTTAAAATATTTTCTCAATTATTTCAGATAAGAAAGATAAAGAAAATGGTATGATTACTTAAAAAATAATTAGTAAAAATATGAGAATGGAATTAATGGGAATCCCTAAGATGAATATTATAATATTTCATCATTAGATACTTTATTATTAATAATACTAAAAAACGATATAAAACTCTTTCAAGTTTGGTGTACTTGAATTGTAATCCCCAATAAAGGATTAAAATAAATTTAAAAAAACTACCATTATAATAAATAAATTCATGATATTGAATGCCAAAGTTTCTATATATACACCATATAAAATAAGATAGGTACATAACATGACATAAGTATCAAAGATGAAAAATTCTGACCAAAATCCATTACTGCTTTTGTAATATTTTGAATCATAAGAACTAATGAAACATTAAAAATAATTAAACTAAATATATTAATTATATAAAAAATAAAACAGGATTTATATAAAAAATATAAATTAAATTAGGTTCATAACATTACAATTTGACTCAATGAAATGAAATTGAGAGAAAATATCTTATAGTTTTGGTAACATTAAAATCGTAAAACCCTTGAAAGATATATCATGTAATATATATGTAATTACCAATAAAAATATGGATAATATCAATAAAATAAATTAATGTGAAGTATATACACCACACAACAAAAATAATTGGTGAATATAACATATATCTCACAGATTTAAAAGTGAGATGAGAAAACCCTTACATCAAGTTTGATTCGTCATGTTCAATATTTATCATCATAAATAAGAAATTTATGTTAATTATTTAGTTTATTGAGAAAATTATACAATTTTATTATTAATTTTATTTCAATTATTACAACGTTATATACAATTACATAATCAATTAGGTTTACATCAGATGTTTTGGCATAATTTGGCATATGTGTCAAAAATGATTTTGGTTGGATGACTATAGTTAAGGAAGTAATTATTTAAATATATTCAGAACAATAATCATGAAATAAATATGATATTTTACATAAAGTATACATTTAAAAAATCAGGAAATATTGTAATGAAAAATGAACTAACATTACGGCCATAGAGACGGTAGTTCATACGTACGCATGAGTAACATTTCCATTTTTTAATGATCACTATGAAAAGAAGGAATGTAATATTTTATCATTTAATAATGGTAATAATATCATAAATAGCCTATTATTTAATTATATATATTTATATATATCATTCTATCAATTTGGTGATGAAAGAAATAATCACATCGCTTTGTGGAGGCAGCAGTCCACACGTTCATGGGCGACATTGTCATTTTTTAGTGAAAGAAAGAAAATAATATAATATAATTTAATAATGATAAATATGTCATGAATATAACAATTATTTAACTTATATCACATACATTCAATATATTTACCCATATTTCTATCCATGTAAAGTTTCTTTGATAAACGAATCACGTCACTTCGCAAGACGGTAGTTTTCTATACAAACGAGTGATATTATATCATCCCCTATCTAATGAATATTAAAATGGTATATATGATATAATGACCCAATATAAATAATTATTTTATTAATATAATATATATACTTTATATCCATCTTTATAACCAACCATGAGATGTGGTAATGAAAAAATGAATGACATTGATTCACAAGGTAGTAGTCTTCCATACACATGAACAATGATTTTGCAACTCATTTAATGAAAGTGGAAATGATTTTAGGTAATTATTTTACCATATAAAAATATATTTATATTTAATATATTAATTTTATTATATAATCCTGGTACAAAAATAATTCAAGGAGGTTGATAAATAAATAAATTAAAAATGCTCATTGAAGAACGTTACATCTTCTTCAGGTATCTTCTTTATATTTTCACTAAAGCCTTCCTATGTGGGATTTATTCATATAGTAAGGATTATATGATAATTGGAGGGTATATTAGAAGTATGTTGGGTAGATATTTATTGATCCAAATTCCATGGACTATGTGAAGTAGTGTGGGGAGTGAGTGACCTTTTGTAACTTAGGAGTTTCATTTTAACAAATACCCAAATGTATTCACTATTGGGATGTAAATATTACTTCAAGAGGAAAAAATATTGATAATTAATTGGTTTTAGGTTTTATATGGTCAATAGAAACCTCCAACACACAATAAAACACATGTTTTAAATACTTTTTCCCTTAACTTCTAAGTTTCCTAATTTTTAACATTTTGGTTTTCCACTATGGTAACTATTCTTTTTAACCTAGGATGTTTATCCATTAAGACTAACATAAAATAATCCCTTTTAGATAATTTATACTCAATGATTCTAAATATTATATATAATTTTTAAAATCAATACCCTATATGTGTTTAAAATTAATTTTGACTTCAGTGTATGCAATGCGTAAAAACACTCCTTTAACTTTAACCATGCTAACATGATTTTTACTATATAAGTGTCAATATAGTCATTATAATAGAAAAATTGAACCACTAATGTACCATAATTTAAATTTATTAATATTCTAAAATCACTTGGCAGAGGATATTATTTTTAGTAATTTTAAATCCTATAATAAAATATAATTTTTAATAAAATAAATTTAATATTAATTTTCACATTATTCATTTTAATTGAATTTAAAATAATATCCATATAATGATGGAATTAGAATATATTATGTTAACACCTAATTAAAATCATTCATTAAACTAATAAATAATTTAACATAATAATTCATTCATTTTACTTCAATTTTAATATTTTTAGTATCGTTTATTTTCTTTTTTCATTAACTAAGTTGTAACTTTAATGGGATTTGATAAGCATTTAAAGTACTTATTTCAGATATTGAAATTTAAAAAATGTTATCATAATTAAAAAACTCATTTATCATTCAAAATAATATTTACAATTAGACCTATGTTTTTTCTTGTCCCTATCCTAAAGCTTTACAAATTTTAAATGTAAGAAAGTTGATTTTTGGTCTTTTTCATTACCTAACTTATTATATAGGTCACTTTCATGGGAAAGTGTCCCAAGAACAAAAAAAAGTGAGACGAAAGTTATAATAGTCAATATATTATAGTCAAATGGGTGTTAAAAAAATTGGTTGGTCATTTTGACTAATATATTTATAGTTTAACCACCGGGTAAACCTATTATTACCTTAAACGTGGTAAATAATTTTTAATGTTTTCAGTATTCATTTTGGGAACAAAAAAAAGTTTACCTAATTAGATATTATAAATTATTCTGATTACAAATATTAAATCCATATTTATAAATTCAATTCAAATTAGTTCCAAATTTTATGTTTAAAAACTAATCCTGCAAACATAATAATAAAGAGGGTTTTAAAAGTGAAAATGTTCAAAAGTTTCCAAAGTTTTTATATCAAAATTAAATATGAGAAATATGAGAAAGACCAAAATCTAAATATTTGATATAAAACAGAAAAAATGTTACTTTATAAAAATTAAAAATTTAATTTAATATTAGATATTATTTGAACAAAAAAATGCAGTTTTCAATAAAAATTCTGTATCTTTCACTATTCATCAAAAAATGAAACTTTTTATAAAAATCCTAAAAATAAAAATAAGATAATTTTTGTATTCCAGTTTCAAAAATTATTTTATTAATCAAATAAATTTTCAAAAAGTTATAAAAACAATTTTATATTTTTTGCACAAGTCACGATTAAATCATCTTTAATAAATATGTAGTCTTTTTTGAAACTTTTTTTTATATTTTCAATGATTCATATTTTATTACTAATAAATATATAAATAATATACTTTTGAAAACTAAAAATTTTCATTAATTAGTTCATATTAATCATACCATCCTTTCCAAAAAATAGGCCAAAATTTTCTTAATAATATTAGTAATATTTTTTTTAATAAATCCCTATCTATCTTGTAACACATGTTGTTAAAGAGACTCATTATTACATGAATTGGAAAATAAACTCGATGTTTCATGTAATATATTCTATATAATAAAATTTTATTATTTTAACAACCCTAGGTGTTACATCCTACCCCTTTAAAAAATTGTTTCCTCATAATTTGAACTTTATCTAACTGATAAAATATTGGATATTTGAAAATTACTTTTTTAAGACCACATAATAAAAAGGGTTTATAAAACATACTCTTGATAAAAGAGAAAAAGAAATTATAATTTCAACTATAATAACACATACTATATTTCCAAATGGGATTACATATAAGGGATGTGAAGTTTTGGACATAGAAGAAAATCATAAAAAATTATGGAGAGTGATTATGCTCATTGATCACAAACAAGTGAATGGTCTATAGAAGGATAAGAGCCTCAAAAGAAAAAATATATGATGATAAAATAGACTATCAGTTCCCCAAAAATTAAGGTACTATGATAAAATATTATTTTCAATATCATTTTCCTTGAGTTGAGGAATTCTTTTACCTTTAAGTCTAAGAGAAAAAGAAAATATAATTACTTGATGAGTATAATTTCATCTTTAAATCAATTTTCACCACAATATCATACTTTTCATCTAAACATGTGTTTTTAAGATAATATATTTTTTCTAAAGCACTAAATTAAACTATTAATGAACTACATAATCCCTGAAATCATAGTAAGATATTCCTCCAATATGTAGACATTAACCAAATCCAAAATGGTTAGAAAAAGGTAAGATAAAAGAATAATCCATTATACATTTATCTCAAAATTTAATTAGTAAGACCCAAAGTTCAAACCAAATAATTCCAAAAAAAACTATCATTAAAATTCTTCCAATTTTTCTTGAATATCTTCGAAACACAAAGATTAAAATAATTTCAACATAAATTATTCCAAGATAAAGCAATTATTTTCCTCAAAAAAACTTCCATATGTTTTTGAAATAAAATTAATAATTACATATAAATTTTTCATAATTACAAATACATCATGTAGGATAGTTAAATATGTTAATCCTTTGTCTCCCTTTAGTTTTGTGTTACAAACCTATAGACATGCTGTATTAAATGGGTTATCACCCAGCCCTTGGGTTGCCCCTTTTTTTACCATGAAAAAAAATCCGCCATAAATAACACTTTATATTGATCGTATTGGTTATAAATACAAAACAAATAGTAAAAAAACACCCAAAATGTCATTAATATCCTTGAAATCTTTACTATTTAAAACCTAAAATGTGATATCTAAGACATTAAACTCTTATTCAACCTTAATCTTATAGACCTATTATGTTATCTATAAATAATAAGATATCCTCATATGAAAACATTATAATATCCAATGTCATCAAAAACTTGCCTTTAATACCAACTATAATGTCCTAGAACCTACACTCCTAGATCTGATACTGAAATTATAAACATTACATTTCTAGATTGGATGCCAATAATTTTCATTTAATTTTTTTCCATCCAAACTATACAGTATCAAAATGGAAAATTAGATCACTTACATTCTCACGATCCATTAAAGTTGATATTTTTATATAATTAGGAAAAAATACTACATAAATAATACATGTGTCATTAAATGATCATTTATCATACTTAACAAAACTTTTATTATTTTACATTAAGACGTCATCATCATCCATATGCAATCCCTCCAATACATAATTCATTCAACAACATTTCTTGATAACTTGGGGAAAAGGAAACATAAGACGGGAGATCCCAAATGCTTGGTATCATAAATATAAGTATTAACAAGTTAAATTTATCATGAACATACGAAGTGAAAAAAATGATGACATAATCAAAGTGGACAATAAAATAATAAAATAACTCATACCCATCAATACATAAATAATAAATCATGAAACATGGAATAATGATTTAATAATGTAAACAACATTAATAATTAATAATCACAATCCATGTGATATCAGTCTTGGTCATAGTAAATATTATTAACCCTTGTAAATCATAGATAAAACATATTTCTCTCTTGTGACATTACAATCATATCAATCTTATAAAAACTATAAAAATGGAATAACCATACTTCTGACTTCCAATATAATTATCTATAGAACATAATCATTACCCAATGCATTGGAGAAATATCTATATACACCCCTTGTATAAAATATAACGGGCTCACCCGACACTATCTAGGGAACCCCATAATATATAATATCCAAGATCTATAATTAATGTACATAGAGATTACAATTCATCATAAAAATAATAAAAACAACCATTAATCCATCCATAATGTTATTAACCCATGAAAGTTAAATGGGTTCCATAACAATCTCTTAGAAACATGATTAACCTGTTGAAGAGAAATGGATTCTATAACAATATATTTGATACATTATTAACTTGTGAAAAATAAATGGGTTCTATAACAATATATTATAAACATGACTAAACCGTGTAAAAGAAACGGGTTCCATAATATTATCTTTGAAATAATCTTACTTCATCTAGAGAAAGAATAATTGTGGTAAATATCATTATTATATATCAAGTAATAATAATGTTTATTGACATTAAAGAATATAAATAAAATTAAATGATCATTAAATACATTTTGATGAAAATATCCTTTTTCTTTTGAAAAAAACATTTTTTTAAAACTAATGATTCATAGGATATTACAAAAAAACATTTATTTGAATGTGACCTTGGAAATTTATAAATTAAGATTTAAAATTAATATAAAACATTTCTTGATGAAATATACATTCCATTTTAAAAAACACATTTAAAAAAATTATTATCATTTTATTTTAAAATAATTTTAATGAATTATGATTAACCTTAAAATCAAAAAATTGTCATTAAAATGGAGAATTTTTCTCTTAACACATTAAAACAAATATTCCTTTCACATTTTTTGTAAAAGACAAATGAGAATTGTTTAGAAAAAGAATGTAATATTCCTTTCAAAAAATTTAAACTAAAATCCCATGTGTAAAAAGTCTTTTTATAAATCATTTTAAGAATGTTAAAAACTTTTTTGAAAACATTGTTAGAAAAAAAAATGTATGAAATGGGTTTTCGACTGAAGAGGGAAGTAAAGAAGATTTCTCTATAAAATAGTTCCTCACTTATTTTAAGTACCATAGAGTGGGAAAATGTTACTCTTACATGAAAATATAATTAATAACCAGAGGATAATAAAACTCATGAGAATCCTTAAGAGTTATATCCTAATATTTCATTAATAGAGACTTAATCATAAATAGACCCAATAAATGATGATATTGTAACCTAAAACTCTTACCAAATAAGTGCATTTGATTCATAATCACCATGAAAGGATTAAATAAAATGAAACATAAAATATGATAAAAATAAATAAATTAATGATATTTAATGTCAAAGTGGATGTATATACACATCATAAAAGATGATAGGTTTATAAGCCAACAAAAGTCTCAATGAAGGCAAATTGCAAAAAAAATCTATTATTTCTTTGGTAATATTTCGATTCATAATCCCTAATGAAGAATTAAATATCATGAAATTAATTATATTAATGATATAAAATTTAAATGGGATAGTATATTCCACATAAAAAATTTGGGTGTATAACTTTACAATAGGACTCAATGAAATGAAATTGAGACGAAATCCCTTACTGGTTTGATAAATTGGAAAATATAAACCCAATGAAAGAGATAACCTCAAATTTATAATTAAATACCTATATATTTATGTATAATAATAATAAAATACATTAATGTAAAATATATACACTAAACAACAACAATAAATTGTGAATGTGGTATACATCTCACAGAAGTAAAAGTGAGACAAGAAAACCCTTACTTCAAGTTTGATTTGTCACACTTGATATTTATCTTACTGAATAAAAAATTTATGTTTATTATTTAATTTATTGATAAAATTTTAAATTTTATTATTAATTTATATCAATTATTACCATTTTATATAAAATTACTTAATCAATTAGGTTTACATTGGATTTTTTGACGTAATTCAGCTTATGTGTCAAAAATGACTTTAGCAGCCTGACTGTGGTCAAGGAGGTCATTATTTAAATATATAAAAAATAATAACCACGATATAAATATCATATTTATACATAAATTGTACTTTAAATAACAATCATGAAATATGGTTATGAAAAACGAACTAATGTTATGATCATGGAGACTGTAGGTTGTATGTACGGATGAATAACCTTTACATTTATCAATGATCATTATGGAAAGAAGGTAAGTAATATTTTAACTTTCCATAATGATCATAATATTATTAATATCATATTATTTAACTACATATACATATATATATATATCATCATTTTTATGTGGTGATGATGAAAATAATCACATCACTTTGTATAGGTAGTGGTCCACACATTCACGAACAACGTTATCATTTTTTAATAAAAGAAAAAAAATAATGTAACATATTTTTAGAATGATAAATATTGAATGAATATAATAAATATTTTATATTTATCTCTTATATTCATTTCCTTTACCGATTTTACATTCCATTTAAATAGTTAGTGAAAAATGAATCACATCGATTTGGGAGTCGGTAGTCTACCAAACACATGAGGGACATTATCATATCACCTATGGAATTGAAAGTAAAGAGGTATATATATGATATAATGAAACTATGGGTATAATTATGTTGTAAAGATCATATATATATATATATTTAATTTATATATATCACATTAACGAACCGAGATATGTGGTAATAGGAAAACTTAATTACATCGATTCGTGAGGTGGTAGTCCTCCATACACATGAATAATGATTTCATAACCCATTTGATGGAAGTGGATATAGTTTTAGGTAAGTATATTAATTTAAAAATCTAATTTTATTGAAGATACTGATGTTATTATATAATTTTGGTTTAGAACGAATTAAAGGTGGTGGAGAATGAAATAATATAAAAACATTTGTCGGAGAATGTTGCCTCTTCTAAGGCTACCTACCTTAGGTTTTCACAAAATCCTTCCTAGGTTGGATATATAAATAAAATATGGCTTATATAATTAATGGAGATAATTTGGTATGGGATTTTGGAATTTATTGGTCGATCTAGAATCTGTGGTGGTGTGATGAAGTGAGGGGAGTGAGTACACTCTTATAATTGAGGAGAAGTGGCATTTTTGAAAATATGCACAATTATTTACTAATGGGAGGTGAATATTACATCAAGTGGCTCCAAGATAGATAATTTATGGTTTAAATGGATTATATGTTTTATCAATACCTTCACCACATAACAAAAACAATGTTTTAAACACTTTGTTCATTATCTTCTATGTTTCCATATTTTTACCATTTTGGATTTTCACTATGGTATCTAGTTTTTTTAACCTAGGTAATTTATCTATTAAGACTAAAATAAAATGATAATTATTAGATAATTTTTATCCAATATTTCTAAATACTATTTCTAATTTATAAAATGAAGATCTAATGTGTGTTGAAATTTAATTTTGACATAAGTGCATGTAATATACAAAAACACTACTTTAACGCTAATAGCGCTGACAATGTTTTTACTATTTAACGGTCAATATAGTAATTATAATAGAAAAATGTGTATATGAATGTATCATAGTTTGTATCTATAAAAAATTAATAATAAATTTGTATAATATAGGTTTTTTAGAAATTTTAAATCATTTTATAAAATATATTTTATCATAAAATTACATTAATATCAATTTATTACATTATTTATTTAAATTCAATTTAAAAAAATATCAAGAAATGAAAGAATTAAAACATATTATGTTAAAAATATTTTATAATTATATATTAGACTATAGAAATTTTTTAACATAATAATTCATTCAATTTTCCTCACTTTTAATATTTTTTGCATCATTTATTTTAATTTTATCATAAACTGAATAATTACTACATTGAGGTTTCTTAAGATTTAAAATTAATTATTTCATCTCCAAAAAATAAAAAAAATTAACATTAAAAATGTTTTTATCACTTAACCTATGTTATTTTTTTCCTATCTCAAGGATTTATATATTTTTAAAGTAAAAAAGAACCTTTTTGACATAACTTATTATATTGGTAACATTTATGGTAAGTGTACCAAAAACTCATAAAAATAAGGACTAAGGTTATAAGGGTCTAAATTTGGATATTAAATGGTTTATGGATAACGTGTTATGTCATTTAATCCATATTTTATTATTTTAACCCCCCCCCCCCCCCCCCGATGAATCAATTTATACCATAAATATAATAACTAATTTTTACTGTTTTGATAATTCATTTTGGTCAGAAATAAAGTTGAACTTATTGGAAACTATAATTTGTTTTATTCCAAATATTCAATCCATTTTTCAAAATTTAATTCAGAAAAACATAAAATTTTAATTTAAAAAATTAATCATGTCAGCATGATGAGAAGGTGGGTTTTTAAAGTGAAAATATTCAAAAGTTTCCAATGTTTTTATTTCAAAATTAAATATAAAAAATATTCCAATGCACAAATTGGATAATTATATATAATATTGAAAAAAATATTAATTTAAGACTAATTTGAAATATAATTTACCATTTTAGGTTAATTAAATAAAGGAATTTTTAATTAAAATGCTGTATTTTTTAATATTAATCGAAAAATAAAACTTTTCAGAAAAAATACTAAAAATTCACCTTAAGATAATCTTTCTATTAATATTTTAAAAATAAATTTAATTTTGGAAAATATATTTTATGAAGTGGTAGAGTTTAATAATATATTATGTTTTCAAATCGTAATTAAACCATCTTTTAGAAAAACACAGTTTTAGAATACATTTCTTTAGTATTTTAAATGATTCTTATTGTATTACTAATATATAGATAAATAATAAACATGTTCAAAATATATATTTTCACTTATTAGTTAATCCTAGTCATAAAAACCATACAATTATCAAATAGATAATTGTCATAAAAATATTCATATTATATTGTTGTCCAGTAAAGCTCGGTCTTACATGTAACAGAAGTTATCGAAGAGACGCTTACTACATGAATCAAAATCTAAATTCAATGTTTTATTTAATATATGATATTAAATAAAATTTTATTCTTTTAAAAAATCGGTGTATTACACCAGCCATTGTAACAGAGATTCATAGTTTTCTTGGTTTGGTTAGATATTATCAATGATTTGGGGAAATTTGTCAAGGCTCTCAAATCTACTCATGAAGTTAAATTATAAAGGTTAAATGTTCCTTTAAAATAATTAATGTTAATAATGATTTAAGGAATTTAAGAGAAGGATAGTAAGCAAACTTATGCATATAATAACCTATAGTGAAGAAGGGTTTTTAAACTATAGTGATTTATCAAAGAAGGGACTTGTAGAAATCCTCATGTAGACTGGTATGAAATATCTTATGCCTCATGAAAATTAGAGAGCAATGAGAGATATTACCAAACTCTTGATTCGTAGTTAGCTGTAGTAATTTTTTAATTAAATATATGGAGGCATTATCTCTATGGATAGAGGTGTGACATATATACCAATCAGAAAATTTTAAACTATACTTTCACTCAAAAATACCAGAACATGCACAAAAGAATATAGTTGGATAAGATCAAATATTATGAATTCTTAGTGCATTAACACCCTTGAAAAGTGAACAAGTTTGTAGATGCATTGATATGGAATGATAAAGCTATCTTATTTACGATGAGTGTCACAAAAGATCTGATATTTCAAGAATTTAAAAATATGGATATTGAAATATTGATAGAAGGGGAGAAATATTATCTTTCCATAATGAGTGTCCAACCATATATCAAAGTAATTATTAAATAGGCTCATAAAGAATATTTATAGCTATAAAAAAGGTAACAAATGTACATGTCTTCAATCATGATTGTGATAAAATAATATTGGTCTCGAAGCATGTATGTGTCCCTTCAAAACTGTATTTGAAAGAGCTATTGGATGAATCTCATAGTGCTTCATTATATATTCATCCTATAAGTATATATATATATATATGTGAGTATTTTGGTTAGGATATCAAGATGATAGATATTTCAAATTATGTTTCATAGTTCTTGGTATGTCATCAAATTAAGGCTAAGATATTGAAGTCTAAGAGGATATTCTAACCATTACCCATACCTAAATGGAAATAGGGAAACATCACAATGGATTTTTTTAATTATAATCCCCAAAACATATAAAGGGAATAATTCTATATGTGTTGTAGTCAATCACTATACAAATTTTCACAATTTATTTCAATTATAAAATATTTCTCTCTTGAACAAATCACTAGATTATATATCAAGGTAGTGTTAAGATTTCATGGTGTACCACTGTCAATTTAATCTATTTAGAATTTGAGGTTTACCTCAAAATTTTAATGCAGTCTTTAGTAGGCTCTGGATATAGAGTTATGTTTCTGCACTGCTTATCATCCTTAGACAGATGGTTAGTCTGAGAGGACCATTAATACTCTAGAAGACATATTGATAGATTTATATATGGATTTTAATGGTAGTTGGTCGCAAAAAATTCCATCAGTAGAATTGTTTTTACAACAATAGCTTTCACTCCAGCATTTATGTGGCTCCTTATGAAACCCTCTATTGTAGGAAGTAAAAAACTCTAATGTGATGGAATGAAGTTAGAGAAATAAATCCATTAAGACTATATCAAGATAAAGAAGTGGAAAAGAAGGTTAGATCCATTCAAAAAAAACATAATAATAACTCAAAATTGAAAAAAATGTGCTAAAAATTATAATAAATATATAGAGTTTGAGGTTGTTGATAAGGTATTCATACAAATATATCTATGGAATACTATTAGAAATAGTGGATTCAATGTGAATATTATCATACCGATTTTTTATAAACACACATTAAAATATCAATGGAATCCTTTTACTGTAGTTTTTTTTAAAAACCAACATGAAAAGGTCTTATATAATACAATTAACATTGATTTTATATAAACTTTATGTTAAAAGTTTTTTGGAATAACTTTTCATGTCGTTTTTCAAAAAAAATCAATGTTAAAAGTTCAAAAAGAATGTTTTGACATCAGATTTCTTAAAATCTTATGTCCAAACATAATTTAAAAAAAAGAGCATCATTTTTTTGTCAAAAAAAAAGATGTTAAAACCATTTTAAAAACCCATAAAAACTCAAATCACTTATTTTATTTTTTGATAATTTTTTTCTCTCAACCTACGATGCCACTGACAGTCACCCAAAAATCTTGGATGGATATTTTAGTTGATTTTATTCTATTTTAATAATACTTTAATGATCAATTATCATAAATTTCTCATCCTTTTTACTTATTTCATGGTCCATGAAAATATTTAGTGTTTGGGAATCATATTTTTGTCAACTGGGACTATAGTTAAAGGTTTTTTACAAATCATTTTTCTTGTTCATTTTTTGTGAAATAAATTCTTCAATCTTGTAGTTTTAACCCTACCACAAAATTTGAGGGACTAAATCTAAAATCAAGATCAATTTTTTTTATCAAACTTCAAATTTTGTAAATTATTTTTTTAATTTGGAAGATAAATTATTTATCTGTTAGTTGGAAATTTGATTAAATTTTTCATTTTTTAATTAATTTTATTGTTAATTCTAAATTTTATTATTAATGTTTGTTTAATATATAGAATATTTTTTCTGGTATTTTTATTTTTATTTTACAAAAATGATATATATATATATATATATTGAATCTACTAGACGAGGTCCTTTCATTTTTAATTCTAAAAAAATCAATATTTTTGGATTAGCATAAAAAGATCAGGTAGATATAGATTCATATATATCATAATATAATTATTATAATTCAATAAATTTTTATGACATAATATATAAATGTTTCCTCAATTTAAACAAAAGTAAATATTATATGATAGGGATAACCACTCTCATTTTTAATCTTCCTAACATTAAGTTATGCTTTTGATTTATAGGAATCACTTTATACTAGTTATGTTATAAGTAAATAACAATTAATCTGAAAAGATTTGTATATTAAATATAATTTTTAGATTGTATATTCTTACTTTTAATCACATATTGAAATTTTTTAAAAACATATTAACATATGGTAACGGTTTTCCAGAAGATTATTATGAAATAATTACATTGGATAAAATTATGGGTTTAATATTTTAGAAGATTCATTCGTTGTAAATGAATGCATATTATGTTATAGTAAAAATGAATGCTTAACAGATTTACCTCCATTGAATAGTTAGGTTATAAAATTTGACATGGTAGAGATAATAAAATACTTATGATAAAATAACAAAGGTATTTTTCCATCACATGGAGTTTGAAAATGTTATTTATGTATTAGAAAAATATATATTCTATGATATGGAATAAAGTTAATAATTTTTTTCCATAAATGATATGATTCATCCTACCAATGGTAATTCATTAGACTATTTTTATCAAATGTATACATTATTTACTTTTAACCCATGTTATTTGTGTTTTATGATTTCAATCAATGAACTTTTTCTATTTTCTTCTTATGGTACTCAATGCTTTATTTGACATAGATTTTTTACCCTATAAAATTTACCATTATTGTTGATAATTAAAATTTTGAATTTATGTTTAACATTATTTATTCCAATTTAACTAAATAGGAATATTGATATCTATCTTTAATGATCTAGGTAGAATAAAAGTGGTGTTGTGTGATACCTGTTTAAAAAAATATTTAAAAAATTGATAAAATTATTTACAGTTCTTTACTAAGGTCATCATATATTGTTTATATTAAATATTAAAAAAAGAATACCTAGAGTAGTTTATTTATTTTTATTCCTAATAATATTTCATAGTTCCCACCTAATCAACCAAAATTTTGATTGAATGATTTTATGTTTAAAATTTATCTTTTTATACAAAAAGTAAATATTTTTATGTTTTAACATATTAACCTATCATATTGTGTTCTTAAATAATTAATATGTCATGGCTAGATAAATTTATGAAGAACCACTATCAAATATGAAAAATTAGTTGATTATTTCATGGAATTTTCTAAATGAAATCATCAAAAGAATAATTTGATTTTCTATCCATGAATGAAGTGTACAAACATAAGAATGTTACATTCCAAATAAATCAATGATCATCTCATTTTATATTGTTTTAGCCAAAATTTTACATTTTGTAACTTTTGTTCTTAAATAATGGAAAATTAAACATCTAATGTAGATGAAAATATTAAAAATGAGATATATTATTGTAATAAATTATTAAATCAAGATGTTTACGTTGAATCAATCGAAAAACAGAATCTATTGAAAGATTTAGTGGTTAATATAATAAAAAAAATATTCTTATGTTTAACTACATATATAGTGTTATCAATAATTTTTAAATCAGTTATGTTGAATGTAAGAAATATGTGGCGTGATATAATTTTCTTTGAGTTTCTTGAACTTCTAAATGAGATACTTCTAAAAGGAAACTCACTTCCATATTCCAATTATGATGAAATGAAAATATTATTTCCAATGTTATTAGGGTTTAAAAAGATACATTATTTCCCCAATGATTATTTTTTTATTGGAAGGAATGTGAATTTTTATAAAAATGTCCAAAATGTGGGACATCACACTATAATATAAATAACAAAATTCAACTCTACTTCATTCTTAGGTTCTAGCATCAAACATCCTACATGATCAATTTGGTAGCTTCCAATAATCCGTTCAATTAATTCTAATAATTCAATAATGATTCGTTCTTTGGTACCAAAATCAAACCACTTGCTAATTGAATTTGGTACCTTCCAATAATTCATCGTTCGAAGCTTCTATTTAAAAATTCAATTGATGAAAAATTGTTAATATAGAATAAATACAAGCGAATATCTGATGGTAACATACATCACCCTACTTATTGCCAATAGTGGAGGAGATTTGATAAAATTTCCTGATTTTGGAAGTGAGGATATAAATATTGAAATGGGACTATACATAGAAGGAATGAATCCATATTAGAGTCTTAGAATCCAAAATAGTTTATGGCCTATTTTTTAAGTTGTTTAAAACTAAATACCACATATGTATAGAATGAAAAAATATGTTACGATGATATTAATTATTTCTAAGCCAAAAATCTAGTAAATTATATTGATGTGTGTCTTTCACCATTTATTTACTATTTCAATCCTCTATGGATGTTAGGTGTTATATTTTTTTATGCATATAGGAAAGTGTTTTTTAATCTGTGTTATATTATAATTATCACTATAAATGACTTTCCTGCATATGGAAAATTATATAGATATATTGTTAAGGGATATAAAACATGTCTAATTTGTGAGGAAGATACTTCATATTATCAATTACAAAAAGGAATAATGACAGTGTACCTAGGGATCAATGATTTTATCAAATTGATTAACCTTGTCATAGAATAAAAATAATAATTTAATGATATATGGAAATATAATAGTCCTATACAACTATTTTCTATTGAAAAGTATTATGACATGGTGAAAAATATGTATTTTAGATTTTGAAAGAACAAATGTTCTAGTAAGTAGAAAAATATATTGAGGAAATAGTCTATATTTTTTGAACTACCTTATTGTAGATTTTTAGAGATAAAAAATAATATTGATGTCATTCATGTCGAAAAAATCATATGTGATAGTTGTATTGGAATATTTTTCAATATGAAAGGAAAGAAAAAAAATGATGGATCACATGCTATATTGGACTTGATATCTATGGGAATACATTTGGATTTAGCTCCCACTATGAAAGTAAACATAACATATTTACCTTCGTCTTGTCATACATTATGAACGAGTGGGAAGATGAATTTTTTAGTAACTTAAATGTATTATAGTACCTATTGGATAATCTTAAAATTAGTCAAATTTTGCGTCACTAATGGATTATAAATTAATATGTATAAAATCTCAGGACTTTCATGTATTGATCAAACAACTTCTACCAATCACACTACATTATATATTACTGAAACCTTTTATAAACCCTATCATCAGGTTTTTATAATTTCTTCAAATCCATTTGTATTAAATTCATTGAACCAACATTTTATATTTTCTAGGGAATGAAGCATATTTTATAATTTTTAAATTAGAAATGTATTTCCCACCAATATTTTTTTATATAATGATAATTCTAGTGATTAATATAGTGATTTATCTGGTGAAAATGATAAGAATAGTTGGTCTTGTTTATTTATAATGGATGTATCCTTTTGAAGGAGATATGAATTTTTTTAAGGTTTATTTTAATAATTTTATTGATAAAAGGACTCTATTGTTCATAAAATATGTATCACAAGAGGTGATTCAATTTTTTACTCAGTATTTTAATGAAGTGGAACATATTGGTCTCCCTATAAGTTCATAAATAGTTAACTTAGAGGTATTTGAGGCTTAAAGATTAAGTTCATTTCACATGATGAAGTGATGTATGCACATTTATACATTTTGAACAACACATATGAGGTTCAATCCTATATATCATCACATATTTCTCAATGAAAGGTACTATTTCTATAAAAAAATGAAAAATTAGTTCATGATTGAGCATATAAAGACATTTGTTTCATGGTCTAAAAATAAATTTCTCATAGATAGATATACATCTAAAACATTAAAATGTTTAGAAGGAAGAGCATGTATTAATGTGATCCCATGGTCTAGTTTTGAAATTAATTTGTAAAACAATTAAAAAACCAATGATAAGAGTATCATTCAAAATAATAGGGTAATGGTCATTATAGAAGCACTGCATTTTTAAGTACAAAATATAAAAACAAAATTTCTACATCAAAATCATATTTTAGAGTTCAAGAGGATATATAGGATATTTATTATAATAAATATTGATTCATAGTTTTTACGTGTAACTGTCTTGATAGTAATAGTGGTGTGAAACATGTGTTTTATGGGTTCACAATGGTTGAATTAAAAAAACTTAATTGACAAGTGTAACCATATACCATGAAGACACAAGAAAATAAAATATTTTTTATAATTGATCCATATAATGATGATCAGTTTGTCATTTTTCAATGGAAAATAATTCACTTGGGTTATGAAGATGATAATAATGTTATGGATTTATATAAGGTATATTGGTCTACTACCTAATTTCTAGATGATAACAATTACTATAATGAAAAAAAATTCCATACTCTATGAAATGATCATGTTGAAGGGTTATGGGAAAACATTAAATTGTGCTTCTAATTATTCTGATAAATATTTATATTTCATTTCTATTTTTAAATTTAAAATGGTAAAAACTCAATTTCATATTAATAATTGTATTGTTAATTTTATATATATTTATTATATATGTGATTTTTGTGTTAAATTTTATTTTCATAAATTATGGACAAAACTTTTTTGATTTAAAATATTGACATACATTATTATGTTTTGGTTCTATTTATGAATATTAAAACACTTTTTTGTAATTATGATATTTAAATTTGTAAATGTTTATATAATTTTAAAATTACTATTTATATTTAATTGTTTAACTTTTAAATTTTTTGGTTAAGAATCATAACATAAATATAATAATTTTTAAACTTACACATGTGTGACACTATTTTTTTACTTATATATGTTTTAATCATATTTGTAATATACACTTTTCTAATAATATGAAGGTACATCTATTTTCATTACATATTCTATTTCAATGATAAACACAAAGGAAGAGGATAATTTGTTCAGTTATATTTTTTTAATATTATTAAATACTCAATAATATACTTATTTAATGAAAAAATAATTAATTTAAAAAGAATAATTTGTAGACTACTTATATGACTCCTATAGGGATGTATTCTCCTTCTTCTATATATAAATAAATTTATAGAGGTGGTAAAAAGGGGATTAAATGTTTACCAAAATATTTTTGTACACATGGAGATCAGAGAATAAAAATTAATTTTTATAATGATAATAACCCAATTGACCTAAATGAAATGTATTTTACCGGTTATATCACCATGTAGATCTGTTATAAGATTAGAAAATTATATCCTAATTGGATTTCCATCAACCAAATGGTGAAATATTAGTTATGGGATTCCATAATTATAAAATATATCAATTTATTTATTTTTATCTCATTTATCAAAAATGATATATTTCAAATGACTAATTTTAAATTTATTCAATTACAAATGTCATTCAATTTTGAAGAAACAAAATAAATTAATAAATTTTTTTATCTTTATCAGTGGGTCAATAGTTATATTTTAAAACAAAATTTAAAAAATATTCTATATTTGGGAAGTTAAAAAATGAAAATGCATGCCTTAAATGTTGATTTTTAGATATAAAAACATGGAATGAATTTTTCACCCGGTGACATGGTTATGAATTTATGGAATGATAAATATGTTATATTTTAAAATTCATTGTATATAACTAATTACTTATTAGTTTATTTTTAGTAACAATCCACCATGAGATCATATAATGATATCCAATTTAAAAATATACATCCTCATACTTTATCACGAAGATGATGTCATTTATTAGAGGAGAAAATGATTGTAGAAATTTTGATGTATTAAGAGTTCAATCTATAAGCGGTTAAAAAGAGGTCTAATTGGGTCCTCCACATCCCCCTACTCGCTATGAAAAATGGAAGAGAGTGAGAATAATATAAATGAAATGTATCTTATAGAGAAATCTAAGTAGATGAAAAAATTGAATGAAATTAATTTTTATTTTCCATGAAATTATGTGTCTTTTTAGCTTAAAACACTAATATAACATTATATATTTTCATTTCTAAATAAATTTTAGGAGAAATAAATACATGTTAATTTTATCCTGGAGGGTAGGATGGACATCCTAGCCAATGCTTTAGGAAATCCAGAACACTCCAGCCGAATAAGAGGATATGAGGTGGGTGTTATTATTAGGAAATTTTCTAGTCATCAATGTAAGAAATTAAGTAAAATAATATTATATTCCATAAAACTTGATGTGAAATACCTGAATTAGTCTATGGGTGATAAAATTAAATCATTTTTTTAGGATATGTTTAAATAATTGTTGATACAATCACAACCTATGAAAAATTCATAGCCTATATTGTCTGTGTTGCCTACCCAACCTACCCAACTAGCCCACTCAGATCCTCTATATCCTTATTCAAACCACACCTTATATTGGGAGAAGTATGTTGGATATCCCCATGTGCATATTGAAGTGCACAATATTATACATATTTTTGGGGATTCGTTATATCACCAACCTATACGGTTGGGTTAGGTAGGAATATCAATACATGATATTATTGATCCAACTAGTCTACTTCCATTAACTATTGAGTAGGTTACAAGAGTTGGAGATTGTATAGGTCATCTTTTTTATTTTTCTATATAATATTCTTCTTTATTTTAAATATAAGGCATGGGTTTTTTAAAACATTATTTACATTTTATTAAATATTACTTGTATTGTTTTTTGAAATTTAATTTTTATAAGATTATCTAAAATGAAAATAACTGGTATAAATGAAACATAATGTTTAGAAACCAACAACTACTTATACTTTTGATATTTCTGGTGGTATAAAATTATTATCCTAGATTTATTTATCCTTAGATAATATTTATGAGTTTTGGATGATGTCGAAAATATTAGGAAGAGGATATCCCTTGAAAATATTCAAAAAAGATACAATGGACCATGTTTTTTTAAGCTCAGTATGCCAGTGTTGAAATGACTTTCAATATAAGTAAAGATATGTTTCATTGTTTCATTCCTTGAATAAGTATGATATCATGTGAATTACTATATGACATATATAATTAAGCATCTACATATTACTCTTATTCAAAACAAGAAAACTTATGTTTTTGGTATTACAAATGTCACGACCCGTCCTCGAGGCCCGTGCCGTGACCACCCCAAGCCCGCCTTCCATAGGCCAGGGGCTGGCAACTAGCACCAAAGGCGTAAATCCCAATAACTGGGAAGGAATTGCCTTTATAATAGTAAACAAAACACCACAGAGTACAAGCGGAAGTAAAACACTAAGTACAAAGAGAAGTGATGAAAAGTAAATGGGCCAGAATACAAACCCAACTGAAAGTACAACTACAAATGAACAAAAGTACAATAGAAAAAGACAACAGCTGGAAGAACGGAAGCAGCTCCTGGGACGTCCTCCTCGGATCCTACCTGAATGGTAGGTACAGATGACGTAGCTCGTGGATCGTCCACCACGGATCCTACCTGAAGGGTAGGTACAGATAGCCTCCACATCGCCCTCGCCTGTCAACCTCCTCCGAGTGTCATCTCACTGTAAAGTCCACCTCTGGATACTGACTCGTCGTATAGTCCACCTCCGGGTATAGTCCAGTCCTTGAACACTCGGCCTCTGTCAGCACTGCCCATCATCTGCAACCAACACAACGAGGTGCGGGCATAGCCCCTGCAGGGGTGAGTATAACGATACTCTTTAGGGACCCCGAGACCCTCAAGGTCTCACAAAAACCAACAAGGATAACCACAAAGAAGATCTCAACAGATAATATCTACTTAGGTATATTCCCATACATATACCTAAGTTATCAAGTAACTCATCTCAATCATGAGGAAACACAAAGATTATAAAATCAACGGATAACCACTACCCAGGTATATGCCCATACATATACCTAAGCTATCAAGTGACCCATCTCAATCAAGAGGCAAACACAAAGGTCATAGACTCAGCTCAAACCAGGATTTTCATTATCGAAACTGTAACTGCTGAAGTGCTCCATCTCTGGGAGTACAGTGATCTTGTCATGTCTCCGAGGTACTGCTCACCAACCTATGACTGCTGAGGTACTCCTCCTGTCGAGTACCGTGGGTCTGCCACCTCACACAGTAGTGCTCCTATGCCATGGGTCTGCCACCTCACACAGTAGTGCTCCCCCTCATATCCTACAGAGGTACTCCTCCTGTCGAGTACCGCGGGTCTGCCACTTCACACAGTAGTGCTCCTCCGCCATGGGTCTTCTACCTCACAAAGTCGTGCTCCCCACTGGTCTATGCTAGTCACTCTGAATCGAATCAGACATGCAGTCATCAGGTCACAGCCAGCTACACGGTCTTCGTGCTCCGTACGCTCATCTCTGGGAGGGTCCGCTCCACGAGCTACAGATTGATAATCCAAGTATCTCAAGTCCCACGAAGAAGTATCTCAAAGGACCGCCTCATCATAGGGGTCTCAACGCAACAGACGGCGCCTCAATCGGATGCCCGGTCTGTGAGTTATTAGCCTTTTCGTCCCAGGGGCCCGGTTGTTTTCGTGTGTGAACCAACCCGGACATATCTCAAATGTACCCCGAACTCTCATAGGGTATACTCATAGAGACCGTTTCTCAACGTGATCACCAATGCTGCTGACGGTTCGTCAAACGGATGTCCGGTCTCAAAGATATCAGCTTTTCCATTCTAGGGGCCCAGTTGGATTTCAGTACAATACAACCCAGCCATACTCCAACTGCATCCAAAACTCAGTTGAAGTATGCCAAAAGTTCCATCTCATCAGTAAGAATTCAACAAGGCAGACGGCGCGTCAATCAGACGCCCGGTCTATGAGTTATGGGCTTTTTCGTTCCAGGGGCCCGGTTGGTTTCATGTCCGAACCAACCCGGCCGCACTCCGACGGCGTCCAAACCTCGAGCGGAGTAAGCCGAAAGTTCCACCTCATCAAGAGGAAACCAAAAAAGTCGACGGCACGTCAATCGGACGTCCGAAACACAAGATATAAGTGTTTCTGCTCTGAGGGCCCGGTTGGTTTCGTATCCGAACCAACCCGGTTGAACACAAAGTTCTATGAAACCATGAGTGTAATATATCAAAACGACCATCTCATTTCAAGGATCGCGTCGCCGCTGTTGGTGCTTCGATCGAAGGTCCGCAACCGATGTTATGGGCAAAAGACCGTAGACAGTCCGAAATGGGGGTCTGGGCCGGCCCGGCCCAACCCCCCTGGGTCGGCCGAACCGGGTCTGGGCGCGGCCCGACCCAGCTGCGCGGCGCGGCCCGGCCCGGGGAGCCGGCTAGCCTCGTGCTGGCGCGGTGCGACGGGTACGGGGGGTTACAACCCCCCCCCCCCCCGGTTGTCAACCTGGCACGGCTTAAAGCCACGCCACCTCAAACCCGGAACGGCCTGGCCGTTCCGGTTCATGTCCCTCCGCTGCGGCTCAGCTGCGGCGGTTTGCTCCGGCGGCGCGCCGCTGTCACCTTCTGCAGACCACCAGACGCGCTCTGGTGGTCCGTTTCGCCTGCCGCCTTCGCGAACAGTCCTCCCGGGACCCGATCTTTACTGCGAAGAAATTCAAACGTCATTTCGGCCGGATTCGTCCTCGCCCATCGATCCACACGTCAAATAACAAATCGCACTGTCTTCGTGGTTTTCCGGCGCGGCGCGACGGTGTCACGATTCTTCGTCGCGATTCTATAAATTCCCGCACGGAGCGACGAGACTGTGTCACTTCCATTTCAAGCCATGTAGATAACCATCAAAATAAAAAGGGGAGGAGGTTCGGTCATGTTTGTGCAGTCCGACCTCCTCCGTTATTTTGATAATAGTTGGCAGTTAATATCGAAGAACGTCAAAAATTATTCAAGACATAAAAACCAATCCCCTACCTTGCAAAGACGTCACACGTCACCGCGCCACGGAAGAGGTAAGCGTCGCGGTGATCAGACATCGCGGAAGATCGGTGCAGATTCCGTTGACGTCGGAGGGTTAGTCGTCGTCAATGGCGACGTTTCCTGTGGTGGTGTCTCCTCCCTTGACGTGGAGGAAGAAGAGGAGAAGGCACGTCGTCGGTGATCGCCCGATGAAGAATTCGGTGTCTCGCTTCCTTCGACATGGAGAGAAGGTGCATGATGAGACGACGTTATTCATCGAAACTTTGGTGTTCTTCACATTATTCAACAAAGGAGATGAATCGTTCTTCTTCGGAGGAGGAAGTTCTTCAAAACTCAAATGCACTCTTCCCTTCCTCTTAACACAACAATTCTAACCAAAATAAAATAAGGCTCCACCTTATTTTATTTACCAAAACCATTCTTTCAAAATTACAAATTCAAAACCAAAAATCATAATTAATTGATCTTGAGTTGTCAAATTAATTAATGTTTAGGTGTAATGAATTAAAGAAGAGAGAGAGGGAGGTGAGTGGTCACACATTAAAAGGGGGGTTAAACATGTTAAGAAAAGTTTCCTATTAATGAGAGGAGAGTTTTAAGGGAGATTACGGAAGGTGAAAGGGGTGGGGTTCATGTGGGCCCCACCTCACCTTTAATCCTCTCATGGGAAGTTGGGTGGTTACCCCAACATCCACTCAATGGATAAACCACTTAAAAGAAATAAAAATTGTAACTCAATTTTTATTTTATCTTCCACAAATTTTTAAAAACTCCTCCGGTGAAAATGCTACTTCAAAAAAGATCTTCTTAATAAATTACCGGCACTGCGGTTCCATCGGTTCCCTCAGAATTTGATTCCGATCAACAGTTCAAAAGTTAGAAAAACTCGCTCGATCGTTCACTGAACGTAGCCGATCCTAACTTCGGAAATTAATTCCAGGCACACCAGGCTTTGGAATCAGGCGCCGTCAGAAACTGCGTTCTTGTAAAATTACAAAGAATATTAAGAGAAAAAAATTTCCCTTTATTTTTACGGGTCTTTACATTACTCCCACCTCATGGATTTAAGTCCCCATAAAGTTTTAACACTAACTAGGGATACAAATGCAGTACTGAGCACGCATCTGAGCCTTCCGCTCCCAGGTGCTCCCCTGGAGGTTCCTGTACTGCCAGCAAAAACGAACTTGAGTAATTGATCGTTCATGTGGGACCCGCTCCTATCGATCCTCGATCTCCACTAGAATCTTTGCGCAAGTTTCCCTATCATCGACATCCAACTCCCTGAGGTCGATGATTTTTGAAGGATCATGCACGTATCTCCTCATCCGAGATAAGTGAATGATTTCATGCACCCGGTGCAACTAAGGTGGAAAGGTCTAGCTATAAACCACTTTGCCTACCCTGCTGAGGACCTTGAAGGGTCTGATGAAGCGCAGAGATAACTTTCCACCTCAGCCAAATCTCTGTAATTCAATGTCGAGGTGAGACCCGTAATAAAACATGGTTTCTATCTTCGAACTCTCGTGGTCTCTGCCTCTTGTCAACATAAGGCTTTTCTCGGCCCTGAGATGTCCTCATCCGCTCTTGGATGACCTGGACCTACTTTTGTCGTGGCCTGGACCATCTCTGGTCCCACAAGAGCTGCTATGATTTCTTCTTTGCATATAAGAGAAATCCGGTCTCATCCCCTGGATGAACCATGTCTTTTTCCTAATACAGTCAATTCAGACATGAATGATGTATTCATGCCATGGACGACGTCGTAAGGCCTCGACGTTACTACCAAGAGATCCAACTGTCACTCTCGCCTCCAAGGGTCAAGTCACACTGTTGGCATCAGTGTGAGGTCACTGGGTCTCCTCCAGTAGAAATCTAGAATGTGAGGGTCAAGTCAACAGTCTTAACCGGGACCACTTCGTATCAACCAAACAAAACGAAAGGAAAGAAAATGTTAAAAAGGAAAGTGTCTTTATATTATTGTAGCTCATGGTACAAAGACACAAATGTAACAACAACAACATCATGGAACTAGTTATACACCACTAGTTCTACTCCTGTCCACTCGCTTTCGGAGCTCCGTAGTCGTAAGCTTCTTGCTGCCTGAAGCTGAGGTCTCCCATGTCTACATGTTCCCTGCGGTCGGGGTGGACCTCCTGGTGGTGGTGGTGGAAACACCTCAAAGCATCGTCCACCTCCAGCTGCACGACCAGCTCCCCTCCCTTGGCCTTCAGCTCCTAGCGGTCTACCTTGATCGAACATCTGCCTCTGCCTGGGAGGTTCTTCATTTAACTACTAGTCATCTGCATGGCGGGTCGGACAGTCACATTCCATGTGACCAATCCCACCGCAGGAGTAACACTGCATGGCAGGTCTGGCTCTGTCATTCCACTTGGTGCCTCGCACTACCGACCCTGAGTCACGCGGTCGACCACCTATAGGTCTGGTCCTCTTGGACCTCTGTGTTATCTGTCTACTACCTGCTACAGAAGACTCTGCCGCATTTCGGCTAGTGGTGGGTCCTGCTGCTGGAGACTGCTCAGCAAGGAAACTCTCCACTAAGAGGGCTCGCTCCAACACCCCTGTCTGCGTCGGGATGTTGTGATAAACAACAGAAGGTCTAATCTCTCGCCTGAGACCCTACTCTAAGGTTCGGTCCCTGAAGAACGGGTCATGTACCATATCTGTGGAGTAGCGTGAGAGGTCTGTGAACCTCACTGAGTACTGTTCCACCATCATGCTACCCCACTATAGATGCAGCAGCTTTTTTATATGCACCGCTCGAAGGGTGGCTGGTAAAACTCTTCCCAAAACAGGATCTAAATGTCTTCCCACAGAAGTGTTGCCTCGTCATGCATCTGGAGAATCGGGCTCCACCATCTGCATGCTGCTGCCTGAAGAGGGATGGAAGCAAGGATCACCATTAAGTCTGCTGGCGTCCACACCAGCCTGAAGACTCTCACCACAGCCTCTATCCAATCCTCAACCGCCTGCGGGTCTGTCTCTCCCCCGATCCTGGGTGGCCTCTGGGGCTGGAACTCCTGCAGTGCGCTCAAGTGACGTGCACCCTCTTCTATTGGGGCTGGTTGCTTTGGTGGCCCAACGAGTAGTAGTACCTCTGGTGCCTCCGCTGGTGCCTCAATTGGGATAGGTCCATGTACTGAGGCCACGTCGCTCGGCGGGATGTCAGTACGAACAACTCTCGAGGCTCTAGCTAGTCGTCCGCGGGGAGGCATCCTGAATGGAACAAACATGACACGGTCAAACGATTTATACCTGGTGAGATGACCTGGTTTGAGCTGACTTTTAAAACTTTTGTAAACCCACACGCAATCAGTATTTTCGTGCACAAAGTCGGAAATCAGTTGTTAGGGTCCTAGTGTATGGATACGTCGGCCACCTGTACCAACATTGGACTCCCTGAACAAAAAACCAAACTATGTACTTTTAACACTGTCGCTTCACAGAAAGAAAATATCAGAGTTATTAGTTATGCGGTAAAGACGACTCCTATGATACCAATTTGTCACAACCCGTACTTGGGGCCCGTTCCATGAATACCCCAAGCCCGCATTCCATAGGCCAGGGGCTGGAAACTAGAACCAAAGGAGAAAATCCCGATAACTGGAAAGCCATTGCCTTTATAAAAGTAAACAAAACACCACCGAGTACAAGAGGATGTAAAACACTAAGTACAAAGAGAAGTGCTAAAAATTAAATGGGACAGAATAAAAACCCAACTGAAAGTACAGCTACAACTGAACAAAAGTAAAATAGAAAAATACAACAACTGGAAGAATGGAAGCGGCTCCTGGGACGTCCTCCTCGGATCCTACCTGAAGGGTAGGTACAGATGGCGCAGCTCCTAGATTTTCCACCACGGATCCTACCTGAAGAATAGGTTTAGATAGCCTCCATATCGCTCTCACCTTTCAACCTCCTCTGAGTGTCGTCTCGCCGTGATGTCCACCTCCGGATTCTGACTCGTCGTGTAGTCCACCTCCGGGTACCATCCAGTCCTCGAACACTCAGCCTCCGTCAGCACTGCCCATCATCTGCAACCAACACAACGAGGTGCGGGCATAGCCCGTGCAGGGGTGATTATAACGATACTCAGTAGGGACCCCGAGACCCTCAAGGTATCACAAAAACCAACAAGGATAACCACAAAGAAGATCTCAACAGATAACCTCTACTTAGCTATATGCCCATACATATACCTAACTTATCAAGTAACCCATTTCAATCATGAGGAAACACAAAGATTATGAAATCAACGGATAACCACTACCGAGGTATATACCCATACATATACCTATGTTATCATGTGACCCATCTCAATCAAGAGGCAAACACAAAGGTCATAGACTCAGCTCAAACCAGGATTTTCATTATCGAAACCGTAACTACTGATGAGCTCTGTCTCTGGGAGTACAGTGATCATGTCACGTCTCTTAGGTACTGCTCACCAACCTATTACTGCTGAGATACTCCTCCTATCGAGTATCGCGGGTCTACCACCTCACACAGTAGTGCTCCTCTGCCATGGGTCGGCCACCTCACACAGTAGTGCTCCCCCTCATAGCCTACAGAGGTACTCCTCCTGTCGAGTACTGCAGGTCTTCCACCTCACACATTAGTGCTCCTCCGCCATGGGTCTGCCACCTCACAAAGTAGTTCTCCCCACTGGGCTATGTTAGTCACTCCGAATCGAATCAGACATGCAGTCATCAGGTCACAGCCAGCTACACGGTCTCCATACTCTGTACGCTCGTCTCCGGGATGGTCCGCTCCACGAGATACAGGTCGATACACCAAGTATCACAAGTCCCAAAAAGAATTATCTCAAAGGACCTCCTCATCATAGGGGTCTCAACGCAACAGACAGCGCGTCAATCGGACGCCCGTTCTGTGAGTTATTAGCTTTTTCGTCCCGTGGGCCCGGTTGGTTTCGTGTGCCAACCAACCCAGCTGTATCTCAACTGTTCCCCGAAATCTAATAGGGTATACTCATAGGGATCATTTCTCAATGTTATCACCAACACCACTGACGGTTCGCCAAACGGGCGTCCGGTCTGAAAGATATCAGCTTTTCCGTTCCAGGGGCCCGGTTGGATTTCAGTACAATCCAACCCGGCCATACTCTAACTACATCCAAAACACAGGCGAAGTATGCCAAAAGTTCTATCTCATCAAGAGAAATTCAAGGAGACAGACGACGCGTCAATCGGACGCCCGATCTGTGAGTTATTGGCCTTTTCGTTCCAGGGGCCCGGTTGGTTTCGTGTCCGAACCAACCCAACTGCACTCCGACGACGTCCAAACCTCGAGCATAGTAAGCCAAATGTTCCACCTCGTCAAAAGAAAAAACCAACAAAGTTGACGACATGTCAATCGGACGTCCGGAACTCAAGATATAAGTGTTTCCGCTCCGAGGGACCGGTTGGTTTCGTATCCGAACCAACCCGGCCGAACCCTAAGTTCTCCGAAACCTTGAGTGTAATATATCGAAACAGCCGTCTCATGTCAAGGATCGCGTCTCCACAGACGGTGCGTCGATCAGAGGTCCGCAGCCCATGTTATGGGAAAAGGACCATAGACAGTCCGAAATGGGGGTCTGGGCCCGGCCCAACCCCCCCCCCCCCCCCCCATGGGTCGGCCGAACCGGGTCCAGGTCTAGCCCAGCTGGGCGGGGCCCGGCCCGGGTAGCCGGCTGGCCTCGCGCTAGTGCGGTGCAACGGGTGCGGGGGGTTACAAACCCCCCCGGTTGTCAACCTGGCGCGGCTTAAAGCCACGCCGCCTCAAACCCGGAACGGCCCGACCGTTCCGGTTCACGTCCCACCGCCGCAGCTCAGCCGCGTCGGTTTTCTCCGGCGGCGCGCCACCGCCGCCTGCTGCGGACCACCGGATGCACTCCGGTGGTCCGTTTCACACACCGCCATCTCCAACAGTCTTCCCGGGACCCAATGTTTACTGCGAAGGAATTCAAACACCATTTCGGCCTGATTCGTCATCACTCGTCGATCTGCACGTCAAATAACAAATCACGCCCTCTTCATGGTTTTCCGGCGCGGCGCGACAGCGTCACACTTCTTCATCGCGATTCTCTAAATTCCCGCACAGAGCGACGAAACTGCGTCACATCCATTTCAAGCCACGTACATAACCATCAAAATAAAAAGGGGAGTAGGTTTGACCGTGTTTGTACAGTCCGACCTCCTCCGTTATTTTATTAACAGTTGGAACTTAATATCGAAGAAAGTCAAAAATTATTCACGACATAAAAACCAATCCCCTACCTTGAAAAGACGTCACACGTCGCCTAGCCGCGGAAGAGGTAAGCGTCGCGGTGATCGGACGTCGCGGAAGATCGGTGCTGATTCCGTTGACGTCGGAGGGTGAGTCATCGTCAATGGAGACGTTCCCCCCGGTGGTGTCTCCTCCCTTGACACGGAGGAAGAAGCGGAGAAGGCACGTCGTCGGTGATCACCCGATGAAGAATGTGGCGTCTCGCTTCCTTCGACATGGAGAGAATGTGCAAGATGAGACGAAGTTCTTTGTCGAAACTTCGGTGTTCATCAGGTTCTTCAACAAAGGAGATGAAGCGTTCTTATTCGGAGGAGTAAGTTATTCAAAACTCAAATTCTCTCTTCCCTTCCTCTTAACACAACAATTCTAACCAAAATAAAATAAGGCTCCACCTTATTTTATTTACCCAAGCCATTCATTCAAAATAACAAATTCAAAGCCAACAAACATAATTAATTGATCTTGAGTTGTCAAATTAATTAATGTTTAAGTGGCATGAATTAAAGAAGAGAGAGAGGGAGGTGATTGGTCTCACATTAAAGGGGGGGGCTAAACATGTTAAGAAAAAATACCAATTAATGAGAGGAGAGGTTTAAGGGAGTTTAGGGAAGGTGAAAGGGGAGGAGTTCGTGTGGGCCCCACATAACCTTTAATCCTCTCATGGGAAGTTGGGTGGTTACCCCAACTTCCACTCAATGGATAAACCACTTAAAAGAAATAAAAATTGTAACTCAATTTTTATTTTTTCTTCCACAAATTTTTAACAACTCCTCCCGTGAAAACACAACTCCGAAAAAGATCTTCTTAAGCAATTACCGGCCCT
Source organism: Viscum album (assembly GCA_963277665.1). NCBI lineage: Eukaryota > Viridiplantae > Streptophyta > Magnoliopsida > Santalales > Viscaceae > Viscum > Viscum album. The sequence goes on from OY728159.1 coordinate 923,930,664, forward strand.
GCGGTTCCATCGGTGCCCTCAGAATTCGATTCCGAGCAATGGTTCAAAAGTTAGAAAAACCCGCTCGTTCGTTCCCTGAACATACCCGAGCCTAACATATGAAATTAATTCTGGGCACACCGGGCCTCGGAATCAGGCTCCGTCAGAAACTACATTCTTGTAAAATTACAAAGAAAAGTAAGAAAAAACTTTCCCTTGAATTTTGCGGGTCTTTACAATAAATCTTGAATTCATTTCAACTATTGTGAAATATGTGAATACTTCTACTAGAGTTACATATATATAAGAGAGATCATCAAGTACAATGATTAGGTGATGGTTTTTCCCATTCCTTGATGGGTAATAACACTATGATAGTTATGAACTAATTTTCATTATAATGTCTTAAATTGCGATCTTTTTTATATCTATAGAGATAATTGGATGTTAGGAGTACTCTAACCAAATTAATTCATATTATATTAGTTTTTTTCAAAATTATATGGTGTTCATAAAAAATAACTTCTTAGACATGTGAGTATTATTATTTTTTATAAGTTCTTTATTTTTATCATTTATTATTTATAAATGTTTTTTAGTTGATATAAATGAACATTATGGCCATGAAAAAACATTAACAAAGATATATTATTGATCAAAAATCCAAAAACAATCCAATATGTGGAAATAACAGTAAATATATTTTTTATTAGGTAATTATATATATATATATATCAATTAGTTTTTATTTTTAATTTAATATTTTATAACCATATTGTCATCATCAAAAAGGAAGAGTGGAATGTGGTCATTACGTATTAAGATTCATGTATGAGATAAACAAATTGAGTCAAAATTGAATTTGGTAATGTTAGTTATATTAATTATTTTATGATTGATATCAAAATATTCTATTTTTTAATCTTATAAAATTCATTTTAATTATATATTTTTAGTGATTTTGAGACATATGTGAGTTGAGAACTTACCCATCTTCACAGATGGTTTACAAGCTATTTGTTCATATGATTTTGATTTTACTTATCAAGTATATCTATTTTAAATAATGTTGAATAAAATAGTATTTATTCTAATTGTTTTATACTTTTAGTTGATATTTTTTAATTTATAGGATTTTTATTTGGTTGAAGTTAGTAAATTAGGTGCAGAAAGTTAATATTTTAGAAAAATGGGAAACAATGTCAGTTTTATTATTTTTTAGAAGACATTTATTCTTAATTATCATTTTTTATAAATATATTGATAATTGATATATGAAAATATAGGTTATAAAAAAGGTTTACAAATGATCAATTGTAGATACATAATCCAAATAAATTAAACTATTTGAAAAAAAATTAAATGTTTTTTATATTTGATAATATATGTTTTGTCTTATGTATATGTGGGTTGGTTTTTATTTTCATGTGAATATTAATAACCACAGTTTCATCATCAAAAAAGTTGAAATGAAATTATTTTTTCATGTTTCATATAGGCAAAATCGAGACGGTTACGAAAATTTTTAAGGTTAATTATATTAATTATTTTAGGATTTATATCAAAATATTATATTATGAATCTTATAACATTCATTTTTATTTTAAATTTTCAATTATTATACATTATATAAAAATGAATAACTTACCCATCTATAATACTTACAAACTATTTTTTTAATTATGGTTAACATTTAAATTATATGGTATGTCTCTTTTATTTAATGTTTAAAAAATTAATAATTGTATAATTATTTTTTATTAAAAAATTTATATTATATTTGTTTTTACATGTTTCTTGTTATAAAACTCTTTTTTGAGATTGGTTAAAGTTTCATTTATTAGCTATGAATCTTATATTTTATGTTTAAAATTTAGTAATTATACAATTATTTTTTACTTAATGTTTATATATTCTATTTTTTTATAGGTTTTAGATATTCTAGGTATGTATCTTTAATTAAATTTAAAGAAGTTATTATTTATAAAAAAATTCTACTTTTGGTTGGTATATTGTGTATGTTTTATCATTTTGATCTTTGATTTAACTTAGTTCCTTATTATGAGTAAATAAATCATTTAGAAAATTGTTAAACAATTAAGTTTTATTTTTTTATAAGTTATTTAACATTAATTATTATTTTTTATACATGTTTTGATAATTTATATATGAAATTATCAATCATAGAATTTTGTAGTTAAAATATTAAAATGCATCATCTTGATGTTTAGATTTTTTCATTTACTTCATCTTGGCATGACTTCTTCCCTCAGAGTACCTTCCTTACTATAAAAATTCATCAATTATTCTACCCTTTTTCTGGATAATATTATGTTGACCCTATTTCCTTTTGTTTAAAATGTAATTTTTTTAAAATTTTATATAGAATCCTAAGGTGATTTAGTATTAAGTTTATCTTTTTTTATCATATTTAGTTATTTATTTTAATCCTCACTTTTTTTTTCTTCTTACCTTTCATTAATAAGGATATAATAATCAATAATATTCTACCCATCAATAAATGATTTTCATGTTTTTTTAAATATCACATTTTTATATTTACTTTTAAATGTTAATATGTTTCTGGATGGGTATTGAGTTCTTTTTTTAATGTTTATATTTAATATTACATTTTCTAAATAAAATGTGTTAAAAAATGATTCTTTTGTTATAACAGTTTTTTGATGTCATTGAATTTACTATTTGATGAAATGGTTCATGTTTTAAAAGTTTCTTACATTTTTGTGGAATTGGTTGAGTTTATAATGAATTTAGAAAGATAAATAAAATATATTTTCAATTATAAATTTCTATTTGGTTGGGATAAATTTCTATTTTTTTATATATGTGAATTTTTTTTAATAATAGATATATATAAGTGTGTTATAAAAAAATTTAAACTATTTTATGAACACCATAGGTGTTTGGGTTTCTCTATTTGATATGATAAGATTCTTAATATCTTATAATATAAAAGGCCTTTTATGGATTTAAATTAGTCATTACCCAAAATATAATTGGTTTTAAATAAAGAAAAAAATATGTTTTGAATAATTAAGTTGATGCTTAAATTATTCTGAGTAAAATGAGATGTAGTCTTATTTGGGATTCTTAATTTAAATTTTTTATTAAGATGAATGGACTTTTTGTTACAAAAAGAATATTGATCATTCTTGGACTTTTTGTAATAATGTTCTTTATGGATGGAAATTTGTACTTAAAAGGGTTCTATTATTATGGTTATGTTTTAAAATATTTTATTTGTATTTTTTTGGTGTGTCTGTTATAAATTTATGTTATTCCATGTTTTGTTTTTGAATTGGCATTAAATTTTATAATTTATGTTGGTTTGTGATTATTGTTGGATTGGGTTTCATTTTTTGCCTATTTATTATTCTCCCTTATTGATTAGAAAGTTGTAACAACCTAATGATCTTTAATGAATGATTCCAGGACAACCAAGTATGATTAAATTATAATTTATAAGTTATCTTTATTTTCATTGTAGTTTATAAAATAATTATTAAGAAAATATATATTTTATTTTAGTTGTTAAATTATGTTTTTTATAGTTATATTCTCTGATGTATATGTTTTTTATTTCCAAAATATTCTTCACATTTTATATATTTTTTGAATTTTGGGGGATGTTATTTATTGTATAATATTTTTTTTAAAACAATCCACACATGTTTTTATATAAAATGATGTTAAATACATATTATTGGACTCTCCAAGTCATTTTTTTTAATAACTGATGTGGAATGTTTTTAGGGATATTTCCACATTGGTTTTTAAATAAACTAACATTGAAAAAAAGGACTTTAAATGTCAGTTTTTACTAAAACTGACATTGAATGTTCTTATAGAAAAAAATACATTTATACTTTCACCTCCAATTTTAGAAAAATGGCATTGAATGTCTTTATGTTATTTTCCTTGTTAAAACCAATATGACTTTCAATGTCAATTTTTTCAAAAACCAACCTTTAAATTTCAATGATCTATTTTCCACATCAGTTTTATAGTAAAAATGAAATGGAAATATCTATTCAACACCAGTTTATAAAAAAACTAATGTTCAGAGACCCCTTAAATTCAATTTTAGATGATGTTTACACGTAGGTTTTATTAAAACCAACCTTGAAACTGTTATTTATATTTTCAAATGGATAAACATCGATTAAAAATAATGTTAAAATCAAAAATATATAGCTGTGGAAATATATTTTTCCACTAGTATGATATTTGGAAGGAAGGTTAATATATATATATATATATATGTGTGTGTGTGTGTGTGTGGTCCTTTTGAAATTCTTAATTGTATTGGGATGGTAGCTTACTGATTGGCGATCCCACGAAGTATCCCTCAAGTTCATGATGTGTTTTATGTATCTCTCCTCACGAAGTACATACCTAATCCTTCACATGTACTAAATATATAGGTCATACCACTAGAGTAATATCTTTCTTATAATGAACAACCAGTGAAGATTCTATATCGTAGAGAGAATATTTTACAAAATAAAACCACTTACCTAATCAATGTTTTATGTAGAATCCACTAATTTGAGGAAGCTTTGTGAGAACCTAAGGATATAATGAGGTATAATTACCTCACAATTTTTTTATCCAAGTAATGGAACATTTTTAGGGATATTATTTTAAAGGGGTTAGAATGAAACACCACTATATTTAATGATTTGTTTTCAAATATATTTAATTTCTTCAATAGCTTATGTTACACACAACAAAGAGTTATGATAAACCATGATAAACTTCTAAAATATTATTATAACCTATAAATTCGATTGTAGGGTTTAAATATGACTATATAAATTAAAAAAAATTACGTTTTACACATTTATGAAATTAATTAATTAGTTATCAGTGAAAATAAAATTCCTTTAAAAATAATGGAGATATTTTTTTGAACAATATTTTTACGTGTGAATTATATTTTTATCCTAATAAATTGAATTTATCACTAATGTTGAATTATTTTAATGAAATATATATATATTATATTCAATCAAATATTTTAACATTCATTTAATATTTCTTATTCTTCATAGGATAATAATAAATCCATTTTTATGTTTAAAATGTATTTTTTTCAAAAAAAACATTTCCATGGAATTTTTCGCACATAAATTAAAATTAATTTATTTCATTTATAAGAATTTAATTATATAAAATTAATTACATATTTATAATTAAGGATTTAAAATTTTGTAACTATTACCCTTTAATTGTTTATTAATATGGATATAAACAGTGGTAAAATTTATCATCTTAGTAAAGGGTAAATAGGGTTAATCAAGTTTAAAACTAAGTACTAAAGAAATAATTTTTCATCCTTATTCTTATTATATGAAATTAATTTTATCCTTATCACCTTGTACTTGAATTTCATTTTTTAATGGACACTTTTCCATTAAAATAACTTATATAATATTTAAATCAAAATAGTTACAATTTGTCACTCTCTTTGTTTTTAATGTATTTAATTTGTCCACGTAAGGAAAAAAGTAAGGTATGAATGATTATAAGGGTCTTTTTTATGATTAATGAAATTATATTCTTTATAGAATTTATTTTTTATATTTTTCATAATTATATAATGACCTTAATTTCTTACGCAACATTGATTAATTATTTCTCCATTTAATAAAAAATATAATAAATGATATTAAAAATATTAAAAGTGATATAATTTAAATAATTTAATGTATTACATGAATTTTAAACATCTTTATGAAAAATTATGGAGGTTTAAAATCATTATATTTTAATTCTACTTTTATGTTGATGTATTTAATGTTAAATTAAATGAATAGTGTTAAAAATGACATTAAAGAAATTTTAAAATAAATAAAAAATTTTCAATGATATAAAAATCATAAAAACTTATATTTGACCACATGAATGAGATACAGTTGTAAAAATAATACATGGTCCATTTATGGGTCATATTTTGTTTTATTGTAAAATTAATAACCCTTAATGGTTAAAAAAACATTAATATTACAGTAATTATCAAAAGTGTTAACAAGGGTCAAAACTAAACTATAAGAGTAAGAATGTGATCCAAATTTGTCAAAATTTTATTTAAAGAGTTTATTTTAAATCATCATCATATTTTTTTCTAATATTATCAATTTTAATCCATTTTGACTTCAAAATGATTTTATATTAAGTTAATATTTTATGAGATTCTAAGAGTGCCCCTCCCCTTAATTATAAAAGAGAACCCATACTTTACCTTATTCGCATGACTTTGAGCCTTTAATATTTACCAAAATCTACCAATTTATCTTCTACACATCCTTATACACATCCTATAGGGGTTTTCATTCCAAAATATCAACTCTAGATCCCTTTAGAGGATTTCTAAAGGAGTCGTTTCAAAGAATAGGTAATCGCCTTAATTGATCACTTTTTATTACATTTTTATTTTAACTCCTAGATGTCATATATATTCTAAAAAATATTAATACTTTAGTATTCTATTTAAAATTAAATTATATTATGATTGTGAAAATTCCATTATACACCCTCCTTCCCATCAAATGGGAAGTGAATGTATCATGTGTTCATAGGTATGACTTACCTTTTCCACATAGCTATACAATTAATATTCATAATAAATATTTTTTATGAATTAGTATTATGATGAGTTTGATATTTATATATGATACTTATTACGTAATTATACTTCTGGAAAGATAATATCTCTCATGCGTATGTGTAGACGACCACCACCATAAAGCGATGTGATTCGTTTTTCATTTATATTTTACATGGATGGTAATGATGATGAATTTGATTAATATATTTGAAATATTTGATATAATAATGATCCTAGAAAGGGGAATTAGAAATTTATTTTCTTTAATTTCATCTTTTGAAATTTAAAAATAGAGTTCATTCATTTGTATGACTTACCCTCTCCATGAACGTTGTTATTTATTTTTATATCCCTAAATTTTATGGAAGAATATATATATATATATATAATGAATATATATGATATCTATACCATTATTAACAATATTAAAATAATGTAACATTGATCAATGTATATGGACCAAAACTACCAAACTAAACCATACATGAAAAAAGAAGCAATTATTACCTGAAATCGTAATTTTAATAAATAATTATTAATAAAGAAGTAAAAAATGCTAAAAGTAAATAATATATGGATTGATATATATGATTATGGTCCAAGAATTATATTTATAATAAAGTATATTCTAAAAAATAAAATAATTTAGAACTTATTTAAGGGTTTTTATGTGAAAATCCCATTATTTATGAAGATTGTGGATGAGCAAGTTTATAATGATCGAAACTTATTGTAACGCCCCGACCCCAGCTACCAAAAGTCGGTGCATTATTGCGTAACATTGGCATGATCACAAAAGATCAAGTCTCGAAAGACCGATTAGTTTAGTAGCCTTGGAAACAATAGATACATTCATAAATGATACATTACATGATAAAGTGAAAAACTACAATAACATAGTCTCCATTTTCCACACTCATATCCCCTTCAGACCATCCTTGTAGGTCATTCCTAAAATACTTCTTCACATCCTGGAAAATTTAAAACATTGAAAGAGGTGAGATCAGATGCTTAGTAAGGATAACAATATAGTGGAAGCTTTCATAAATAAAGATTGACATTTATGACAATGTATAACTAAAAAAATCCCTTTTAAACTTGAAATTCCGCATAATATGGCAAAATAAAATGAAATAATTCCATTTACATATTCACATGTATATTCCACTGGTCGAATAATCACATGAAATATCAATAACCACTTTCATAATGTTGGAATGCATAATGCTAGACTATCATAACCACGTATCCAAGGCCTTGTGCCAAGACTAAAAATAAGATTTTTTCAAGGCCTCGTGCCAAGAAACTAGTTTGTATCATGAGACATGCCGATGCATCGAGGAGCTATAGTGGGATCCACCCATCCCTTATTAATTCCAATTCATTCCTCATATGAATAGGTTTAAACATATCATAAACCATAACATAATCGTATAACATAAAACATGCATAAAGGGAACATAACATTTCCACATTTCAATCACAAGATATCAATACAGAACATTGATATAATAAAAAACACTTTCAAAACCATTTTCAATACCAAAATAAAAGAAAATTAAATCTTGGTATTTATTTTTCATTTTATAAAAAGTTATAGCTTGTACAGGAATCCGAAACTCAAATAATGGTCATGGCGGCAGAGAAGTCGTTGTCGACGCATACGTACGGCAAAAAAAACATTCCCATTTTTCATTTAGTAAAACGCTTCGTTTAAAAAGATTCCTTTTGAATCAATGTAAAATTCAAAGGTTTTTATACACCATATAAAAGAAATTTGTGTATAAAGCAAAATATGCCTCAATGAATGGATATTGAGACAAAGTCCATTACAAAGATCATTTTTTTAAAATAAAATAAATCTATTATGTGTATTCACTATAAGTACACATAAAGAAAGTACTAATACAAGATAGGACATAATAATATCATGATATAATTTGAAAGTAGGAGATTAACCCAAAGAATAGAAATTGGGTTAAGAAGTTCCCTTACCTCATGTCCATCTTGACTCGAACGTTCTTTAACCTCATAAATAATAAACTAGAGTTAATTTCTACTTGATTAAGAAAATTTTTCAAGTTCATTATCCCTTTTATATCACTTATTACAATGTTACGAAAATTATGTAGTCATTTATGTTAATAACGGTCGTTTTGTCGATCTTTGGTACTTGAGTCAACAATAAACTTCTTATAATTACAAGTTGTTTTTGTGGTAGAATATCTATTATCTCCATAATTATATTCATGATGTATATATCATATATATTCTTTATATCTAGTATATACATGCATTTATAATATTACATAAAATTTAGAGGTAAGAAATGAATTGCACCGTTCATGGAGACGGTAAGCCGTACATACGCATGAACAATACATTCATTTCTATTTCGTATTTAATGGAATGAAATAATAATTATATAAATGCATACTATAATTCCAGTATAATATAATGTATAATACCATTTACTCCATCCTTTATACATCCCACATATGGTATTAACGATTCAAATCACTTTGAGGGGGCGGTAGTCTGCACTTCTTAAAATGAAAATATCACTTTTACCCATAATGGAAACCATAGAGTTATGGCATAAATAAAAAATACAGAAGCTTAAGTAAAACATAATAATATTATATATCATATATAAATATATTTACATATTAATGGCCCCATTTGAAGGTGTTATATGAGTGTTGAACAATCATCGTTTTGTGAGGCAGAAATTCGCCATCCACAGAAACAGTATGTTCTTTAACCATTAGATGTAGGTGTGTGTAAGTGTAGCTCAAATCCTTGTTATAAAAACATCCTAGTATATTGATTATACTGGTTTTGTTACAAAATAAATGAATAAAAAGATTTTAGGGGGTTGGAGAAGCAATATAAAACATAAGAACACAAGATAAAACACTACCTTTAAAACGGGTAACTCTTTTGGATTTTAGATTAAAGGCTTCCTTGTAAAGACTTCTTCCCAAAGTGAGGCTTCTATGAGTAATAATTGGATTTTTAGAGACAAAATGGGAAGAGTTTGGCTGAGACAATGGCTTGAGAGGTGTGAATAAGGTGGTAGTGGTGGGGGCCTTTTATAAGAGGAGAGGAGGGGCACTCTTGGAAAGTCATGAAATGTTACTTTATTATATAATGAGTTTTGGATTTTAAAGGTCCCAAACTTATATATATAAAGTCTAAGTTGATAAGGGTTATAAATATACTCATCCAATAGGTTTTTGACAAGTGTATGTCTTAGATGTTACATTATCTTTTCATTTTATTTAAATCGTTAATTAATGAGGTAATCGCTGCATCATCATGGTGTCATAAAAAATTTAATTTATTTAATGTCTCAAAATTATAAAAAAAAATTCATGATGTAGGAAATATTTTTATCTTTCCAATTAATATTTATAGTCTAAAATTTAACTTATATAACCCCATATAATAATTGTTTTAGTAAAACAAGTCATGTTTGTGACATTTTTATTTTAACATTAAATAAAACGTTTTTAATGTAATTTTCCAACCAAAGTGGCTCCATGGGGTCCCCAAGTAGACCCATGGATTGTCTTGGTCGTCCATGACTCATAAAATAGGGGTAGGACAAGTGTCAAGATATTTTCTTATTTTTAAAATATCATTTTTACCTTAAATTTCACTAATTACCTTTAATGGGGATTAATTAAACTTAAAAGTTACTATTCACAAAAAAATTATTTTAATACCATTGAACCACATTTTAAATCCTAATGGAAACCATGTATGTCAGTTTTTTGAAAATAAAATCACAGAAGTGGTAATGTTTCATTTAAATGAAAATTCAGTTTTTTAACTACACCTTAGTGGTTTCACTATTCATCAAAAAATGAACTTCTTCCGAACAATGCCAAAATTTCACCAAAAGCTATAATTGGTATTCCGAATTAAAAAATGATAACTATATTAAAAAATTCCAAACATATAAGTTGCATTAATTAATTTTATAATTAATTCCCGCTATCACAACAAATAGCGTGTTTTTAAGAAACAATATATATCAAAATATTGACAATTGTTTATGTCCAATTTCAAAGTGAAATTAATTATAATGAACACCGTTGGATATAATGGTAAAAATATATTCTAATTATACTTTAAAACCACTAAATAGTATAATTTATCACTATAAATTATTTTGATTAAAAAGTTGTTTTTAAGCATTTTTCACTATTCATAAAAAATGGAAGTTCTCAGAAAAATACCAAAAATTCAACTTAGGATAATTTAGATATTCCGAATCCAAAAATGAAGTCCATTTTGAAATATATAATATTTATAATTTCAAAAGGTGGGTATTACTATTCATAATGCCTATTTTGATTGGTCGTGGTGTGTTAGAATCTCGAACATGCGTACAATGCAAGCTATTGCATTATTGATTGAGAAGCGTATCATGGAAGCTTGGGGTGTTACATTCTCCCCTCCTTCAATAAATTGCATCCTCACAATTTATTTTTAAAAAAAAAATATAAGGTTGAAAATAGAAGATACCTTTGTGGAAAACCCACATCGAAAATAAGGATAATACAAATATAACATTAAAAGAAAGAAAGATAAATACAAAGGTCACCCGAGATAGCTCATACTAGGATTATATAAAAATATGGATATGGAGGAAAAAAAACCATCAAGGTCTGATAAAGATTTATAGAAAACAGTATTAGGAGAAAGTTAACTACATGATAATCACAAACTTGTGATTGGTTAAACGGTCATTGATTCCTCAATTGGAAAAGTTAAGCGACAACTTTTTTGTTTTAAGTTACCTTTCATAATGTTGAGGAATTTATTTAGGAGATTTACTAAGAACATAAGGAAATATAATTACTTGTCATGTAGACATTCATTCTTTAAAAAATATTTACCACAAACCCATCTTTCACTCAAAAATATAATAGAACTCAAAAATATTATATTTATCCTAATCCTATAAGGTTCTAAATATTAACACATACCATTTAGATTAGAAAAACTATTTTGTAATAACCAGGGACATCCTATAGGCTAGTGGTAGGTAATAATGGCATGTCTCACTATGGTTGTGGGTTCGATTCCGGCAGCTTTGTCTGACGCGACGGGTTATCCCCCAACCTGGAGGTTGTCCTTTTCCTAGAACTATAGTATTATAATATTACAAAAATAATCTTCATAAATGTTTTAACCATAAAAAATACTATCCAAATTTCAACTTAATCCATTCCAACCATTATAGTTATCCAAAATACCTCCATCTAGACTTTCTCTAAATGGTCTCTAAATTCCAAAATCAATTGTATCATCAGATTCCTCAAACAAAGTAAAGATTCTCTTATTGTCACATATAAAAATATGATTACCTTCATCATATTAAAACCTTAATGAAAACAACAAGTATTGCAGTACAATCCTTATATATATAACATTATTCTTATAACCAGAATATAGTCCTTCAGTCCAAAAGCACAAATACATTAATTATTCCACTTCAACTGTAGTAACAACATATGATTCTCTTTGATCCCTTGGCCTTTTCTGATGTAATTTTCCCTAACGATTAGGACATTCATTTGCAGAATTCCCCATTTCCCTACAATTGTAGCAGTCAACATTGATAGCCTCTTTTTTTCCCTTGCAATCACGATCCTGGTGACATTTTTCTCCACATTTATAACAAACTCCCATTCCTTTTAGGCAAGTACCGGGGTGATTCTTCCCACAATTATCGCATAATGTAAAATCCTTCTTTCTATTTTTCCCTTTATCTGTCTTGTGTTACAGTATTTTCTTCTTCTGTTGCTTTACTTTGTTGTCATAAGACTTAGAGAATTCTTTTTCTGTCTTGATAGCACACGAGACTATATCTTCGTATGTTGAGAAATATTGTGATATTAAATCTCAAAGGATAAATGGTTTTAACCCATCAAATAAATGATCAATCTTACTTCTTGGGATACGTATATAATATTCTGCGTGCCTCGATAACCTTGTAATGATAGCCTCATACTTTGCAACATTCTCATCATCCATTTGTCTCAGACTCAAAAATTGTCTTTCCATATCTGCTCGATGGTCACGAGGAATTTATTTTTCTAAGAAAAGATCTTTGAACTCTCTCCATTCCATACATGATACTTCTTCATCTTCCTTTGTATTTTGAATCAATGACCACCATTGATCAGCATCTCCAGTGAGGCTGTAAAAGGCCATGATAACCTTTTCCCTTTCACTACTCCCCAAGGCATGGAATATTTTCTCTAAGGAATTTATCAATTTCTCACCTGCTAAGGGATTTGTAATCCCATTGAATGTTGGTGGTTGTTGCCTCATGAAGCGGTCTAACATTGATCCTCCACGTTGCGGATCAGGGAGCTCCATACGAGTAAGGTTATTATTCATAACCTGAGTGAGTTGTCCCAGTATGGTGATAAGCTGATCAGCACCAGTTTTATCACCAACTCCATTAGAATTATCTTGAGCAGGAGGGAAATCCCTACATGGAGTGCGTGCATTGATACGGTTTCCATTCCTCCAACTAGGTGCCATTTTTAAATAATGGCATAAACTAGATTAGTTTATGAATTAAAATATATAATTCTATACTTTTAAAAAACTTAACATAAATTAAACTATTTATGGATATAATCCATAATCATAAAAATGTTTTCATTGAGGAAGTATATAATCACAAGCCCTTAATAGTGGATTGTAAAGAGAATGATAATTATCCTAATCATATCCCACGGGAGTGTCGTAACCAAGAGTGCAGCAAGGCCCGTTGTCATGCACCAGTTCTCGTTCGAGTCTAGCTCAAAGCGGTGTTTTCGGGTTTTACCCCTAGGTACATCTGTTCCAGAGCCGCCTTTACCTGCTCGTATCCATATAGGGATTTATTGCTCAGAAAAATCACAAAATCTCTATAATACCAATATTCTAGGAATTTATTCAATACTAATCCTCAAAGTCTATCTTAGGGCTATGTGCTCTAATCAGAGTTTATCTAAATCTAGAATCCAAGGTTAGTACTAAACTGCATCTGATACAAACTATAATGCCCCAACCCCAGCTACCCAGATTCAGTGCATTATTGCGTAACATTGGCATGATCACAAAAGATCAAGTCTCGAAAAACCGATTAGTTTAGTAGCCTTGGAAACACTAGATACATTCATAAATGTTACATTACATGATAAAGTGAAAAACTACAATAACAAAGTCTCCATTTTCCACACTCATATCCCCTTTAGACTATCCCTACAGGTCATTCCTAAAATACTTCTTCACATCCTGGAAAATTTAAAACATTGAAAGGGGTGAGCTCAGATGCTCAGTAAGGATAACAATATAGTGGAAGCTTTCATAAATAAACATTAACATTTAAGACAATGTATAACTAAAACAAAATCCCTTTTAAACATGAACTTCCGCATAATATGGAAAAATAAAATGAAATAATTCCATTTACTTATTCACATGGATATTCCACTGGTCGAATAATCACATGCAATATCAATAACCACTTTCATAATGTTGGAATGCATAATGCCAGACTATCATAACCATGTAGCCAAGGCCTCATGCTAAGACTCCAAATAAGATTTTGTCAAGGCCTCGTGCCAAGACACTAGTTTGTCTCATGAGACCAGCCGATGCATCAAAGAGCTATAGAGGGCTCCACCCGTCACTTATTAAGTCCAATGCATTCCTCATATGAACAGGTTTAAACATATCATAAACCATAACATAATCGTATAACATAAAACATGCATAAAGGAAACATAACATTTCCACATTTCAATAAAAAGATATGAATACAAAACATTGATATAATAAAAACACTTTCAAACCCATTTTCAATACCAAAATAAAAGAAAATTAAATCTTGGTATTTATTTTTCATTTTAAAAATTTTAGAGCTTGTAGAGGAAGCCGAATCACAAATAATGGTCACGGCGGTGGAGAAGTCGTTATCGCTACATACGTACGGCAAAAAAAAATTCCCATTTTTTTTTTAGTAAAACGCTTCATATAAAAATATTCCTTTTGAATAAACATAAAATTCAAAGGGGTTTATACACCGTACAAAAGAAATTTGTGTATAAAGAAAAATATGCCTCAATGAATGGATATTGAGACGAAATCCATTACAAAGATACTTTTTAAAAATAAATTAAGTCTATTATGTGTATTAACTATAATTACACATAAATAAAGTACAAATACAAGATAGGACATAATAATATCATGATATAATTTGAAATTAGGAGATTAACCCAAAGAATAGAAATTGGGTTAAGAAGTTCCCTGACCTCGTGTCCGTCTTGACTCGAACATTCTTTAACCTCCTGAATAATAAACTACAGTTAATGTCTACTTTCTTAAGAACCTTTTTCATGTTCATTATCCCTTTTATATCACTTATTACAATGTTACGAAAATTATGTAGTCATTAAAGTTAATAACGGTCGTTTTGTCGATCTTTGGTACTTGAGTCAACAATAAACTTCTTATAATTACAAATTGTTTTTGTGGTAGAATATCCATTATCTACAGAATTATATTCATGATGTAGATATAATATATATTCTATATATCTAGTATATACATGCATTTATAATATTACATAACATTTATAGGTAAGAAATGAAATGCACCGTTCATGGAGACGGTAAGCCATACGTACGCTTGAACGCTACTTTCATTTATATTTCATATTTAATGGAATGAAATCATAATTATATAAATTTATAATATAATTCCAGTATAATATAATGTATAATACCATTTACTCCATCCTTTATACATCCCACATATGGTATTAACGATTCAAATCACTTTGAGTGGACGGTAGTCCGCACTTCCTAAAATGAAAATATCGCGTTTACACATAATGGAAACCATAAAGGTATGACATAAATGAAAAATATGGAAGCTTAAGTAAAAAATAAACATATTATGTATCATATATAAATATATTGTAATCTTAATGGCCACCTTTGAAGGTGTTATATGAGTGTTGAACAATCATCGTTTTGTGAGGCAGAAATTCGCCATCCACAGAAACAGTATGTTCGTTAACAATTAGATGTAGGTGTGTGTAAGTGTAGCTCGAATCCTTATAATTACAACATCATAGTATATTTATGATACTGGTGTTGTTAAAAAAGAAATGAATAAAAAGAGTTTAGGGGGTTGGAGAAGCAGAATAAAACATAAGAACACAAGAGAAAACACTACCTTTAAAACGGGTAACTCTTTTTGATTTGAGCTTAAGGGCTTCCGTGAGAAGACTCTTGCGCAAAGTGAGGATTCTAGGAGTAATAGTGGGATTTGTAGAGACAAAATGGGAAGATTTTGGCCGAGCCAATGACTTGAGAGGTGTCAATAAGGTGGTAGTGGTGGGGGCCTTTTATAAGAGGAGAGGAGGGGCACTCTTGGAAAGTCATGAAATGTTACGTTATTATATAATGGGTTTCTGATTTTAAAGGTCCCACACTTATATATTTAGAGGATAAGGTGATAAGGGTTAAAAATATACTCATACAATAGGTTTTTTACAAGTTTATGTCTTAGATGTTACATCATCTTTTCATTTTATTTAAATCGTAAATTAATGAGGTAATCGATGCATCATCATGGTGTCATAAAAAATTTAATTTATTTAACGTCTAAAAATTATAAAAAAATTATCATGATGTACTAAATCTTTTTATCCTTTCAATGAATATTTATAGTCGAAATGTTAACTTATATAACTCCATATAATAATTGTTTTAGTAAAATAACTCATGTTTGTGACATTTTTATTTTAACATTAAATAAAACATTTTTAATGTAATTTTCCTACCAATGTGGCTCCATGGGGTCCCCAAGTTGACCCATGGATTGTATTGGTCGTCCATGACTCAACCAATAGTGGTAGGACAAGTTTCAAGATATTTTCATATTTTCATAATATCATTTTTACCTTAAATTTCACTAATTACCTTTAATCGGGATTAATTAAACTTAAAAGTTACTATTCAAAAAAATTATTTTAATCCCATTGAACCACATTTTAATTCCTAATGAAAACCATGTATGTCTAATTTCTTAAAATCAAATCACAGAAGTGGTAATGTTTCATTTAAACAAAAAATCAGTTTTTTAACTACCAGTTAGTGGTTTCACCATTCATCAAAAATTGAAGTTTTTCAGAACAATGCCAAAATTTCACCCTAAGATATAATTGATATTCAGAACTCAAAAATGATATATATTTTAAAAAATTACAAACATATAAGTTGAATTAATTAATTTTAGAATTAATTCCCGCTGTCACAACAAATAGCGTGTTTTTAAGAAACAGTATATATCAAAAGATTGACAATTGTTTATGTCCAATTTCAAAGTGAAATTAATTTTAATGAACACCATTGGATAAGATGGTAAAAATATATTCTAATTATACTTTAAAACCAGTCAATAGTATAATTTATCACTATAAATTATTTTGATTAAAAAAGTTGTTTTTAAGCATTTTTCAATACTCATTAAAAATGGAAGTTCACAGAAAAATACCAAAAATTCAACTTAGGATAATTTCGATATTCCGAATCCAAAAATGAAGTCCATTTTGAAATATAAAATATATATAATTTCAAAAAGTATCTATTACTATTTATTATGGCTATTTTGATTGGTCACAGGGTGTTAGAATCTCGAACTTGCATTCAATGGAAGCTATTGCATTATTGATTGAGAAGCGTATCATGGAATCTTGGGGTGTTATATTCTCCCCTCCTTCAATAAATTGTGTTCTCGCAATTTAATTTTTTTAAAAAAATATAAGGTTGAAAGTAGAAAATACTTTTGTGGAAAACCCACATCAGAAATAAGTTCAATAAAAATATAACTTTAAAAGAAAGAAAGATAAGTACAAAGGTCACCCGAGATAGCCCATACTAGGATTCTATGAAAATATGGATATGGAGGAAAAAAACCATCAAGGTCTGATGGAGAGTTATAGAAAACAGGATTAGGAGAAAGTTAACTACAAGAAAATCACAAACTTTTGATTGGCTAAACGGTCATTGATTCCTCAATTGGAAAAGTTAACCGAAAACATTTTTGTTTTAAGTTACCTTTCATAATGTTGAGGAATTTATTTAGGAGATTTACTAAGAACGTAAGGAAATACACTTACTTTTCATGAATACTTTCATTCATTAATAAATTTTTACCACAAACCCATCTTTCACTCAAAAATATAATAGAACTCAAAAATATGATATTTATCCTAATCGTATGAGGTTATAAATATTAAAACATACCATTTAGATAAGGAAAACTATTTTGTAATAACCAGGGAATTCTTGTAGGCTATTGGTAGGTAATAAAGGCATGTCTCACTATGGTTGTGGGTTTGATTCCTGCAGCTTTGTCCGACGCAACGGGTTATCCGCCAACCTGTAGGTTGTCCTTTTCCTAGAACTATAGTATTATAA
The DNA here is from genome assembly GCA_963277665.1 of Viscum album. Classification (NCBI taxonomy): domain Eukaryota; kingdom Viridiplantae; phylum Streptophyta; class Magnoliopsida; order Santalales; family Viscaceae; genus Viscum; species Viscum album. Next base: position 923,948,781 of record OY728159.1, read on the forward strand.
TATTAAAAAAATAATCTTCATAAATTCTTTAACCTTAAACAATACTATCCAAAGTTCAACTTAATCAATTCCAACCTTTATAGTTATCCAAAATACCTACATCCAGACATTCTCTAAAAGGTCTCTAAATTCCAAAATCAATTGTATCATCAGATTCCTCAAACAAAGTAAAGTTTCTCTTATTTTCAAATATAAAAATATGATTACCTTCATCATATTAAAACCTTAATGAAACAACAAGTACTGCAGTACAATCCTTATATATATCACATTATTCTTATAACCAGAATATAATCTGTGAGTCCAAAAGCACAAATACCTTAATTATTCCACTTCAACTGTAGTAAAAGCATAAGATTGTCCTTGATCCCTTGGCCTTTTCTGAGGTAAGTTTCCCTGACGCTTAGGACATTCATTTGCATAATTCCCCTTTTCCCTATAATTGTAGCATTCAACATTGATAGCCTCTTTCTTTCCTTTGCAATCACAAGCCTGGTGACCTTTTCTCCACATTTATAAAAAACTCCCATTTATTTTAGGCAAGTACTGGGGTAATTCTTCCCACAATTATCACATAATGGAAAATCCTTCTTTCCCTTTTTCCCATTATCTGTGACTTGTTCCACCGTTCTCTTCTTCTCTTTATTTACTTTGTTGTCATAAGACTTAGAGAATTCTTTTTCTGTCTTGATAGCACACGAGACTATATCTTCGTATGTTGAGAAAGATTGTGATATTAATGATTGAAGGGGAAATGGGTTTAACCCATCAATGAAACGATCAATCTTACTTCTTGGGTTACGTATAAAATCTTCTGCATGACTCGCGAACCTTGTAAAGTTATCCTCATACTTTGAGACATTCTCATCATCCATTTGTCTCAGACTCAGAAATTGCCTTTCCATATCTACTCGATGGTCACGAGGAATTTATTTTTCTAAGAAAATATCTTTGAACTCTCTCCATTCCATACTTGATACTTCTTCATCTTCCTTTGTATTTTGAATCAATGACCACCATTGATCAGCATCTCCAGTGAGACGGTAAACTGCCATGATAACCTTTTCCCTTTCACTAATCCCCAAGGCATGGAATATTTTCTCTAAGGAATTTATCCATTGCTAAAATTCTAAGGGATTTGTACTCCCATTGAATGTTGGTGGTGGTTGCCTCATGAAGCGGTCTAGCATTGATCCTCCACGTTGCGGATCAGGGAGCTCTATACGACTAAGGTTATTATTCATAACCTGAGTGAGTTGTCCCAGTATGGTGATAAGCTGATCAGCACCAGTTGTATCACCAACTCCATTATAATTATCATGAGCAGGAGGCAAATCCCTACATGGAGTGCGTGCATTGATACGGTTTTCATTCCTCTCACTAGGCGCCATTTCTAAACAATGGCATAAACTAGATTAGTTTATGAATAAAAATATATAATTCCATACTTGTAAAACACATTACATAAATTGAACTATTTATGGATATAGTCCATAATAATAAAAATGTTTTCTTTGAGGAAGTATATACTCATAAGCCCTTCATAATGGTTTTTAAAGAAAATGATAATTATCCTAAGAATATCTCTCAGGAGTGTCGTAACCAAGAGTGCAGCAAGGCCCATTGTCATGCACCAGTTCCCGTTCGAGTCTATATCAAAGCGGTGTGTTTAGGTTTTACCCCTAGGTACATCTGTGCCAGAGCCGGCTCTACCTGCTCGTATCCATACATGGATGTATTTCTCATAAAACTCACAAGATCTCTATAATACCAATACTCTAGGAAGTTATTCTATACTAATCCTTAAAGTCTATCTTATGGCTATGTGCTCTAATCAGAGTTTATCAAAATATACCTTCCAAGTTTAGTACTAAACTACCTATGATACCAACTTTAACGCCCTGACCCTAGCTACCCAGAGTCGGTTTATTGTTGCGTAACATTGGCATGATCACAAAAGATCATGTCTCGAAAGACCAATTAGTTTAGTAGACTTGGAAACACTAGATACATTCATAAATGTTACATTACATGATAAAGTGAAAAAATACAATAACATAGTCTCCATTTTCCACACTCATGTCCCTTTCAAACTATCCCTGCAGGTCATTCCTAAAATACTTCTTCACATCCTTGAAAATTTGAAACATTTAAAGGGGTGAGCTCAGATGCTCAGTAAGGATAACAATATAGTGAAATCTTTCATAAATAAACATTAACATTTAAGACAATGTATAACTAAAAGAAAAGACTTTTTAAACTTGAACTTCAGCATAATATGATAAAATAAAATGAAATAATTCCATTTACTTATTCACATGGATATTCCACTGGTCGAATAATCACATGCAATATCAATAACCACTTTCATAATGTTTGAATGCATAATGCAAGACTATCATAACCACGTAGCCAAGGCCTCGTGCCAAGACTACATATAAGATTTTTTCAAGGCCTCATGCCAATATACTAGTTTGTCTCATGAAACCTATCGATGCTTCAAGGAGCTATAGCGGGCTCCACCAGTCACTTATTATGTCCAATGCATTCCTCAGATGAACAGGTTTAAACATATCATAAACCATAACATAATCATATAACATAAAACATTCATAAAGGAAACATAACATTACCACATTTCAACCACAAGATATCAAAACAACACATTGATATAATAAAAAACACTTTCAAAACCATTTTGAAAACCAAAATAAAAGAAAATTAAATCTTGGTATTTATTTTTCATTTTAAAAAAAGTTATAGCTTGTAGAGGAAGCCGGAACTCAAATAATGGTCACGGAGGTGGAGAAGTCATTGTCGCCGCATACGTACGGGAAAAAAACATTCCCATTTTTCGTTTAGTAAAATGCTTCGTATAAAAATATTCCTTTTGAATAAACGTAAAATCCAAAGGGGTTTATACACCGTATAAAAGAAATTTGTGTATAAAGCAAAATATGCCTCAATGAATGGATATTAAGACGAAGTCCATTACGAAGATCATTTTTTTTAAAATAAAATAAATCTATTATGTGTATTCACTATAAGTACACATAAATAAAGTACAAAAACAAGATAGGACAGAATAATATCATGATATAATTTGTAAGTAGGAGATTAACCCAAAGAATAGAAATTGGGTTAAGAAGTTCCCTTACCTCGTGTCCGTCTTGACTCGAACGTTCTTGAACCTCTTGAATAATAAACTAGAGTTAATGTCTAATTTCTTAAGAAACTTTTTCAATTTCATTATCCCATTTATATCACTTATTAAAATGTTACGAAAATTATGTAGTCATTTAAGTTAATAATGCTCGTTTTGTCGATCTTTGGGACTTGAGTCAGCAAAAAACTTCTTATAATTAGAAGTTTTTTTGTGGAAGAATATCCATTATCTCCAGAATTATATTCATGATGTAGATATCATATATATTCTATATATCTAGTATATACATGCATTTATAATATTACATAACATTTAGAGGTAAGAAATGAAATGCACCGTTCATCGAGACGGTAACCCGTACGTACGCATGAACGCTACTTTCATTTCTATTTCATATTTAATGGAATGAAATAATAATTATATAAATGTATACTATAATTACAGTATAATATAATGTATAATACCATTTAATCCATCCTTTATACATCCCACATATGGTATTAACGATTCAAATCACTTTGAGGGGGCGGTAGTCCGCACTTCCTAAAATGGAAATATCGCGTTTACCCATAATGGAAACCATAAAGGTATGACATTAATAAAAAATACAGATGTTTAAGTAAAACATGAACATATTATATATCATATATAAATATACTGACATCTTAATGGCCACCTTTGAAGGTGTTATATGAGTGTTGAACAATCATCGTTTTGTGAGGCAGAAATTCGCCATCCACAGAAATAGAATGTTCTTTAACCATTAGATGTAGGTGTGTGTAAGTGTAGCTCGAATAATCATTATAAAAACATCATAGTATATTGATGATACTGGTTTTGTTACAAAATAAATGAATAAAAAGAGTTTAGGGGGTTGGAGAAGCAAAATAAAACATAAGAACACAAGAGAAAACAGTACCTTTAAAACGAGTAACTCTATTAGATTTGAGCTTAAATGATTCCTTGGGAAGACTTCTGCCCAAAGTGAGGCTTCTAGGAGTAATATTTGGATTTGGAGAGACAAAATGGGAAGAGGTTGGCCAAGAAAATGGATTTAGAGGTGTGAATAAGGTGGTAGTGGTAGGGGCCTTTTATAAGAGGAGAGGAGGGACACTCTTGGAAAGTCATGAAATGTTACTTTATTATATAATGAGTTTCGGATGTTAAAGGTCCCAAACTTATATATTTAAAGGATAAGGTGATAAGGGTTCGAAAAATACTCATCCAATAGGTTATTGAAAAGTTTATGTCTTATATGTTACATTATCTTTTCATTTTATTTAAATCGTTAATTAATGAGTTAATCGCTGCATCATCATGGTGTCATAAAAAATTTAATTTATTTAATGTCTCAAAATTATAAAAAAATATCATGATGTAGGAAATATTTTTATCTTTTCAATGAATATTTATAGTCTAAATGTTAACTTATATAACCCAATTTAATAATTGTTTTAGTAAAACAACTCACGTTTGTGACATTTTTATTTTAACATTAAATAAAAAGTTTTTAATGTAATTTTCCTACCAAAGTGTCTCCATGGGGTCCCCAAGTTGACCCATGGATTTTCTTGGTCGGCCATGACTCATCCAATAGGGGTAGGACAAGTTTGAAGATATTTTCAGATTTTTATAATATCATTTTACCTTATTTTTTACTAATTACCTTTAATCGGGATTAATTAAACTTAAAAGTTACTATTCACTAAAAAATTATTTTAATCCCATTGGAACACATATTACTTCCTAATGACAACCATGTATGTATGATTTTTGAAAATAAAATCACAGAAGTGGTAATGTTTCATTTAAATTAAAAATCAGTTTTTTAACTACAACTTAGTGGTTTCACTATTAATCAAAAATTGATGTTTTTCAGAACAATGCCAAAATTTCACCCAAAGCTATAATTGATATTCTGAATTCAAAAATGATATCTATTTTACAAAATTCCCAACATATAAGTTGCCTTAATTAATTTTATAATTAATTCCTGCTGTCACAACAAATAGCGTGTTTTTAAGAAACAATATATATCAAAACATTGACAATTGTTTATGTCCAATTTCAAAGTGAAATTAATTCTAATGAAAACCATTGGATAAAATGGTAAAAATATATTATAATTATACTTTAAAACCACTCAATAGTATAATTTATCACTATAAATTATTTTGATTGAATAAGTTGTTTTTAAGCATTTTTCACTATTCATAAAAAATGGAAGTCCTTAGAAAAATACCAAAAATTCAACTTAGGATAATATCGATATTCCAAATCCAAATATGAACTCCATTTTGAAATATAAAATATATATAATTTAAAAAAGTGGGTATTACTATTCATAATGGCTATTTTGATTGGTCGCGGTGTGTTAGAATCTCGAACATGCGTACAATGCAAGCTATTGCATTATTGATTGAGGAGCGTATCATGGAAGCTTGGGGTGTTACACTTATAATATACCTCTCAAAAAACTAATGAAAATTATTTTCCTCTGGATATTTCATTAGAATACATGTTTTAATTTCATCTTCCTCACCTTTTGTACACAATAGTCTAATAAATATATTCTTAAGAAAAAGGAACACTATTTCTCTCTTAGGATAAAAAACATTTTAATTCCATATACACCCTTTATAAAAAAATAATGGTTATTATTATTCTAATGAGATTGTTTGATTTCATTTTTTACCTATTTTCGATTTATCTTAAAAAATATTCAAAGGGAATATTTTTTTCATTTTCCAAATGAGGTACTATTTGAATTTTATGAAAAATTTAAGGAATGAATGTTTTTTTAATTTATATGGCATGAAGAAAATGTCCCACCATCATGGAGACATAGTGTCTTGAATGTCTTTTAGAATTTCACATAGGTATTTTCCATAAAAAATTCCATAAAATTTCTAAATTTTTCTATATTAAATAAGTGATTTCAAAATGAAAATTATATTTTCCTCAAAAATAATTTAATGATATTTTCATTCATCAATGATAAATTAACATTAATTTTTATTATGATTTACATGGAAATGATAAAAGGATAACAACCTTGTTTTTTCTATAGATGATTTATTTTTATGATGGCATGATGTTTATGAAACCCATTCCTTTTCCATTGGTTATGATATTATGAGATTTTTATAAAACCCATTTATTTTAATGGGTTCTCATATAATGAATGGTTTATGATCTTATTGCACACATGAGTTTTATTTTAATTATGTGATGAGTTGGACCTATATATAACTATAATTCATTGGGTAAACATTCATATCTCATGAGATAAATAGGACATGAATGAGAAGTGTATCCACTTCAGTAAGATACTTTCTTCCACTATGATAGTCTTGGGAGTGAACCCTGACTATCCTGATAGTTTAGGGAGTGAACCAATTCCACTGTTACAGTCTTGTAAAAGATTCATTAATAATAAAAAAATTATTTTCTATGATTATTTGTATTCCACAACTCTAAGTATTATACCTATATTTTTCTCTCATGGCTAATGTTCATTGATTACTTTATGATATGTGTCTTATAAAATACCAATATTTATGAAATAATTCAACATTATAATCTATTATATACATGGTGTGGATTTAAAATGTTAATATCATGTTCTCAAACCCTTTTTCTCATGATATGCTTATATGATAACTGATATCTCCCTTGTTTACCCTTACTAAACAATATAGATCACTCTTTTTTATGATTCCTTGCTATGGTTATGAATAAATGTTTATGTATGATTTGTCTATGAAGGGTGATAGTAATAAAGATCTTTGTGGGATGCAATGTACAACTATTATAAACCAATTTTTAATGATTCCATGTTTCCAAATATACTAGAACTTTAGAATTCTATCATGGAATATTATCTTATGTAATGAATATTCATCTTAATAGATTTTATATCTATGTATAAAAAGTTAAGGTCACTATAATCAGGTTTCATTAATGGATAACATGGGCTACACACACTTCCACATGTGATTTATATTAAGTAAGGTATAATAATCTATGGCAACACAATAATAATATCAAGGTAACAAGACTATATAAGAGTCCCAAATGGTAAGAAACCTCATTCCATGAGCTTTTTAATGAAGTTATCTAATATTTGTAAAATGATCAATAACCATAATATGTAGAGAAACCATACAAAACTAACCTTCACATCAAGGATTCCTATCTCCAATTTAGGTTCATCAAATAAAAGTGGGTTTAAAAAAGATACCTGACTAGTTTCCACACCAAGAATTTAGTTTTTAAATCGCATACATCATAGAGTCCAGTAGAAAATCTATATCCAAAATATGTCCAAGAAAAAGATTCCAATTCACTAGATTTGTTACCAATTCAAGAATAGATCATGGATTCCTCAATGAATCTTTAATAAAACATCAGGATTAGTCTAATAATATCAATCCATGAAGAATATATCATTATAAAAAAGATCTAATATGAGATTCATGAATACTAAGGTCTTAAAATGGTTAATCTATGATATCTTTCTGGGAAACATCCACCATTCATGATAGATCCTTCTTTTGTAAAGGGTTTATTGGCAAGTCAAATACATCATAAATATACCAAAGTATCATCAATGGATTTTAGTTCTATCATTAATACACTATCAATAATAGTTTTAGGAAGATGATCCATAATCACATACCTTAAAAGATACCCATAGTTGATGGTTGACCTTGATCTGATCAATAGATTTCATTAACTCAATAGACCTGTCATAAATTTACAAAGGAGGAAAGAAAAAATGTTTTAATCATTATAGAATTTGTAGATTCATTATATATACTTGTATAAATCTCAAGAATGAATATGAATTTTGTGAAGATGTAGAGAAAACATACCATTTTAGTATCACTCGGTGAATCCAACTTTGAATGACCAATGGGATATGAATAAAAGAGAATAAGAATCAGGGGAGGATGTATCTAATTCAAAAAGGGTGATTATGGTCATAATAAGGTATTAAAAAGGTTCAAATTTGAGCATAATTAAAATTTATGGGGAGAGTTAATTGCACACCAAGCCAGCTGTATTAGATAGCTAGTGGGCCTCACAGGTAGGTCAGTGGTACTACTGGATGGCTACTATCTGGTCCCCAAATGGTTAGTGTGTTCTGTAAAACAAATTGGGTTCTCCCAGTACCATAAACCAGTGTATGTAAACCCACCATCTTTTTTGTGGGGTTTTCAAAAAATTGTAGACATATAGAAACTCTATCGATGATCCAATGGAGTCCAATTTCTAGAAGGTAGAAATTTACTACTACCATAAATCTTAGCCTCTAAAAAACTCTCTTTACACCAATTACCAATCCCTTAATACATAAAAAAGAACCTATAGACACCTATAACAATGATGAACCAAAAATATAAAAAGAGAATTTATAAAAATAAAATATCTCATACATAAAATTTAGTGAGAATGACATAGTGGGACTAAAGCAACAACTATAGGAGTTGTGTGATTTGGGATTTATAAACCCTAGTATTTACCATATGTATCCATTTTTATTTTATTAAGGAAAAAGATGGGTCTTTGAGGTTGTGAATAGATTACAAGGAAATCAATTCCACTACTATAAAGAACTAGTATTCTCTTCCAAACATTGATGAATTTTGTGATAAACTTCAAGGAGCTCAATATTGTTCATAGAATGATCATTGTTTTGTGTATCAATAACTATAAGTAAATAAGGAGTATATACCAAAGATGATGCTTTATACAAGTTATGGACATTAAAATTTGATATTAATGTCTATTGGATTGCATAATACACCCGCTATTTTTATAAATCTAATGAACATAATATTTAACGATTATCTCAAAAGTTCCATTATAGTATTTATTAATGATATGTTGATATACTCAAAAAGTTATGACGAGTATAGGAATCATTTTAGAATTATTTTTAAGACCCTTGGAAGAATGTATTCATATTTAAAATTCAGAAAATAAAAATTATGGCTTCAAGAATTTACTTTTCAGTGATATATTATCTATGAGGATGGAATATTGGTTGATCCTTTAATGATAAAGGCAGTGACAGAATGGAAAAAACTAATGAATATAACTGAGGTACCCAGTTTCCTGGGATTGGAATATTACTGTCAAAAGTTTTTTTAAAAATCATTATATAACATGTTAACCAAGTTAAAATACAAAAGTTTAAGGTTTATATATTCCAAATAATGTAAATAATGTTTTCAATAATTAAATAGGATATTGTTCAATGCAATTATTTGGAATTTACCATCAGAAAGGGGAAGATTTGTTTTGTTTAGTGATTCATCAAAATAATTACTTGGATGTGTCCTTATGAATAATGATAGAGTTTTCACTTATGAAGTAAGTAAGTTATATATTCATGAATAGAATTTTCTATCCCATGATATTCAGTTGGAAACCCCAATCTTTTTATTGAATATATGGAGGAATTACCTTTATAATGAGATATGTGAAATATATATAGATCCCAAAATTTTGAAATATATATTCTCATAGAAAGATATCAACATGAGGAAAAGGATATAATTATAAATTCTTAAGTATTATTATTTCTCAGTACACTACACCCTGGGAAGGAAAATAACATGGTTGGTGCATTGAGTAAGAAAGATCATGGAGTTTTTACAAAAAAATGAGGATTGAAAAAATCATATATTCATGTAATTATTAATGATTTATATGGTAATTATTAAGGAATAGGAAATATCACAGCGATTATAAATGGTTTTCATACTATACTTATTAGATAAAATAAAAATTTAATATCTTTATGGTAAGAATATTCAAAAGAAAATCAAATTCACAAATGATGTGAAGTTGATGGACTTCATCTATGAAGATGTTATTTAGATATTTGGAAAGTTTCTTTGATTTCTATCCATACTAGATCTAAAAAGATAATTATTAGATGAATCCCATTACTAAAATTTCTTTGTACTCCCTTGTAGAACCAAAATGTAACAAAATTTGAAGAAACATTTTTTTAGGAAAAAATGAAATGGAAAATTATTAACTATGTATCAATTTTTTTGGTTAGTTGTCAAGTAGTGGTTGAGATAGAACATCATGAAGGATTCATCAAACCTATGCCACTTATTGTAAGGAAATGTGATTATATTACTATAGATATACTCACTTGATTAAAAAATAAACCCATATATAATGATTTCTATTGACCTCACCTAGTTTTAACAATCAAAAATCATGCATAATTATGTTTCTAATGAGTTTAATATTTTAAGTTATAATTTTTAATTATTAGATAGTTTGGAAGAATACTCTTAGTATGATTCATTATTAGTATGACTCGTCAATAAAGATGAATCACCACTAAGGCTTACTCACCGCTCCTAACTCACTGTTAGCCTGACACTCTGCTAAGGATGACTCACCGCTCTTGGATCGCCATTATCCAGAGTCATCATACTAAGACATATTGAAAAATACTCTACGCATGATTCACCATTCTTGACTAACCATTCCTAACCCACTGCTCAAGATATTCACCCCTTTAAAGAGTCAATGTTCCAAAGTCATTGTCATCTTAACACAGTGCTGGAGAGTTACCACCCAAAATACTCACTGCTACCTTTCCTTTTTCATTTTAAATTTAATATTACCAAAAGTAATATTTTTAAAATTTAATTATACTAATTAAACTATGACCTTTTACAAACAATATTAAAATCAATGTCAGAATTTTTTATGAGGTACGAGGAACCATATCATGATCGAAAACATGATCTATGTTAGGTGAAGAATATAAAGCCAAAAAACTCAATCCAAGAATATGTGTATGGGAGATAAGTATGGTTAAAAAAGAGGAAAAACATGACTTAAGTATAAAAAACTGAAAAGAATTGTTTTCATGTATGCAATATTCTAATTCAATAATTCGAAGAAGACACGAAGAAGAAGATTTTTTTGTACACTGGGATATTTTGTACACCATATAACAGAATATTCTATGATACTATGTTTTATAACAACATTTTTGAAAAACGACTCGAATATCATTTCAAATTACCTTTATGGAGTCACAAATCATCAACCCATATCAAATAGAGGAACACTATCCTTTCTATTCTTCTATCTAATTTATTTTTTTACTTTATTTCAAATATGATTAGTGTGTTTGATTATCTCTATTTTATCAATGAACACTGACTCAGGTACATAATTGGAAGATACAAAGATATCTTCACAACTTATCTTTTTATACGTTATATTCTCACAGATAACGGTGGAAGACATCCCTACATGGCTTGTAACCTTTTTTACTCCCACAAAAATTATGGAAGATATATTTGTGACATGGAACACACTATATGTTCTATTGTATATCTTGATCATGGTTTTCGATCAAATTTATGTTTATATAAACTAATTGGTTTCATATGATCACCTAATGAAGAGTAATAATTCTAAACATGAGACTTGGACATCTTGTTCAAATTTATGTTGTGGCCTTTAAAGTTATATTTTTACTGCTCTATCATTTTAAAACTAAAAATATTTCTTTCACTTTGATAGTTAATCTAAGATAGTCTTTATATTATAATTTTATTCAGAAAATTAATTTCAAAAGTAAATATATTATTTTTTATTATTTTAACTAAAAAATAATCACTCTTGGAGAAATCTTGTAAGAGATCCAGAATTTTCTAAATATACTACTTTGGTTAATTGGGATATCTTTTATAATATTTTAGGTATTTTTTTAATCCTTTTTAAACATAAATTTTAATTATGAACTAAATTCACCACCCCCCCCCCTCCAGAGTCTCAGCTCTGACCAGCATTTGGTAACAAAGGAGTTAAAAGCTTTTCCAGTCCTTTTTTACTATTATTATAGTTGTGTGTTAAAGATCTTAAAATTTCTATAAATTATAAATTTTCAGTTCTTTGTAAATATTTTTTATTCATTTGATATGGATAACAGACAGGATGGTCATGCTAATAACAGATCTCCAGACTTCAATGGGACTAATTCTGACCAATGGAAAATTGAAATTAAAATGCATATTGAAAGTATGGGTTTTTAAATCTAGTATTCCATTGTAGATGACTATACAATTCTTATTTCTTCTAGAAATAATCATGATGATGAAACTAAGGCTTCTCATAATAATTATTGAATATCCAAGAATTACTTATATTGTAACTTAGGGGATGAAGATGTTAATAATATTTCTATATGTAAAACTACCTATAAGATATGGGATACTCTATTTGTTTCACATGAAGGAACTAAAAATGTTAAATAAATTAGGCTTAACACTTACACTATTAAATATGATAATTTTAAGATTAATCTTAATGATCATATCTCTGAAATTTATCTCAGGTTCAATGAGATCATGAATATGATAATCTCACTAAGAAATCCAATCACTACAAAAGAACAGATCAGGGGACTCTTGAGATGTATTCTAGAAAGATGGAGAGAGAAATCAGTGTCAATTAGAGAATCTTGTGGCATCAACGAACTACATTCAAAGGAGATAATAAGAAAAATTTATGATGTATAAGGAAGAGATAAAAGTTAATTGAGAAGAAGATGATGAACCAAATTGAAAATCTGTTTCTTTTAAAACCACTACATCTAAGAAAAAAAATAGATAAAGTTCAAGTTCAAGATAAAAGGTCAAGTGATAAAGATTCTTTTCAAATAGTGGGTTCCCTAGACCCAACTATGCAGTACATTTGATTACCATATCATGTGTACCGTTAGTTATACATAATGTTATGTTACTATTATAGTGTATACATTTCTACATCCACTATTATGATGGTAATTTCCGAAGATTAAATATCATATCAAGAGGTTACTAAAGATCCCAGGCTATAATGATAACCAAGAGATACAATGAAATTGATCTTAAATATATATTCTATATTCTAGATACATATTATTAACAGGACACAATAGATTTTTGACTATTAGGTGATGGGGGCTCATAACCATTGATACTTATTCTCATGAATTTCACACTTGGTGATCTCTAGTTGTGAGATCATGAGGGCAGACCTTCCAATAAGAAGACCACATGTTTTGGGTGTTAGTGGTTGTCCCTATCTACAAACATGAGTGTTGGTATCCTAAATTGAGACCATTACCAATGTGCACTATTTTATTGCGTACCTTGATGCAAGTCAAAAGCCATGGTATTCAAATCTTGGTGAGGTATCTTGTGTTGGGTGTGTCGTTGGTGGTATGACATTGGTTGAATGGTCAAGAAAGGATGTGTCTCTTCTATGTTCATGAAGTTATATATCATAGGACTAGTGGATTAGGATGGTGCTTCCTTCATAAGTATTTAGTCAAAGAAGTATAAAGGTAAATCTATCTGGATAGATCAACAAATAATAAATCAAGAAAAAGGACAATGACACAAGTGCGTGTCCTACTTTATGAGATATTTAATGATAAAGAGATTATAGCACACAATCAGTGTTCGTATGTTGGTTGTCATTGATATGACAATCCATATCTCTTTAGGGTGCATGATGGGTTGCAAGACTTCACTCTAGGTATGTGGATATTATTTACTTCTATTCAGATAAGGGTATAGAGGGTCACACATAATATCATATTCAAGAATTCTCTTAATTCAGTTGAAAAGGCATATGGGCATGGTGGTCCCCGCCATGGGGTCTGAGTGTTGTCCAGGTTTTTTATAACAAAAATATTTAAATAAATCTACTAATATTCAAGAATTGAATATTTTGGATTGAATTTATTTAATATATTTACAAGTTTAGTAAATACGAGATAATATTAATCGGATGAATATTATTTTAATATTCAAGGTTCGTTTAATATTAAGAGGGATAGAGATATGGGTTAAATGGATTGGATTTTATCATGTAATATATTTTATATATATTACAATTATGTGATAAAATAATAAACAATATAGATGCAGTTTAGTTAATCAAAATTATTTATTTAGTGGACGTTGAATTAAATGGGGGTCAACGAACCCAACCAGGTATTTACCAACATTATTATAAATAAAGATGAGTCTCTATATCATGGGTGGCCATTCATAATATTCACTCATTTTCATGGAATGGAAATGAGAGCCTCTCTCTCCTCTTACACTCTAGGGAGAGATTCCCTTGATCCAAGAATCTTGGATCAAGATATTTCTCAAGCATTGAGGACATCTAGATGCGATGATCATTGGGATGTCGAAATCGTCATCTGATCTCCATGATAGCACATGGAATTCGATGATAAATGATCCCATGTGTTTTTGAAGTGAATGTGGATGATCTATAGGGATCTTTCTATGGATCCTTCAAGTGATGATCATCATTGACTAGTTACTGTTGACCATGACTTCGAATTTGAAACGGGTAAGTTTTATTTTTATTTTTTTCTCCTTATAATTTATGTGAGATCCTTTGACCTATTTGAGGCTCATATCATTGGCGATGATAATTTTCGTCATCCAACCGATTAAAATTTTGAAATCCCCTGCCCACCAGCTTCCACTGTGGGCCTCAGAACCATTTAGTGGTATCAGTGGGATAACGTAAATTTTTTGGGCCTAGAAAATTAAATTTTCATTACAATTAAGTAGAGGTTTCAAAAACGGTCTCATCAGTTCAAACCATGCGTCGATCCGATCTCGAACCTTGGTTTTAAATTTTATTCATTCCAAAGAACTGATCTTGTTTAGATCGTTCATCGGAGATGATTAAAATTATATACAAAATTATAAATTTTATAATTTTATGATTCGCATAATAATTTTATTATTATAATAATTATACTTATTTTATTATTTTAATATAATAATAATAAATTATTATTTCATTATAATAATTTTATTATTGTAAAATTAAAAGGCTATTACCTAGCCATTAAATTTTTTTTGGGAAAAGGGGACTTGACTTAAAAATTGGAGGAGGAGACCTTGACTCAAATTTTTTTAAAAAAAGAGGAACAAATAAAAATGTAGAAGAAGAAGGACTTTAAAATTTTAAAAAACTATGGGGTGGGGGAGTTTCATGATAGAAAAGAAAAAAAAATGTGGTCAACAGACCCCCCTGGCCATGCAATGCCACCGAAAGCCACCTCCCTAGTTGGATCTAGCCGACACCCCACCCGGCGTCTCACCTCCTGGCCGTCACAGGACCTACCAACAGAGAGCTCCTCTTCACACACCAAGAAGCCCGACACCCCACTCACCATGTAGCACTACCAGTTTCTACCAAGCACGCCAGCCAACCATGGCTCCAGCCTCCTCCACCACCACTATACACACAGCGGCCTTCGTCGCCCTCTTTCCTGACTTGTCTTTTTGGATCCACCGCCTACACCAGGAGCTAGGGTTGCCGCATCCTCTAGATCTATAGCAGTGGCGCCAAACTAGCAGACCCACAGTAGTCCCCTGCATCTCTACTAGCATCGGACAAATATCATACCAGGACCGGCCACAGGACAGAATCAGTGGCCTTCCTCCACATCGTCCAATAAGCGGCCAGCTTTTTCATCACAACCCTCTACCCCAATCGGCAATCGTGGCTCCACCTCGATCACCCTCCTCCAGGCCACTACCTTTGACCGCTACCGGGTTCCTTTACAGCGTCGCACTGGTCACTATGCTAGGAAGATCCAAGCCAGCTGGTTATTATGGTCGTTGTCAAACCACTATAGCCCACTCCTACCAATGATGCCACTCGCCTCGGTCTACACCAGGGGGTACATTATTTTTTCCTTCAAATTATATTTCTTCAGGGAAAATTTGGGCCCCAAGTGGTTCATGCTGATATTCACAACACGAAATGTGTTTTAGATTGACCGGTTTAGCCCATTTTGGCCCTACAAGGCCTAGTAGGGTCCTTCATGGATTTAGCCCGACCCACACAGGCCATGCAGTCATGTTTCGAGGATCGTACAATTAAATTAATCAAAAAAATATTTAAATAAATTTAATTTTAGTATCTAAATTAAATTAATTAAAATTAATTTTGGTTATTTATTTTTATATACAGAGAATTAAATTAAATTAATTATATAATAAAATTAAATTAATTAATCGATTTAATTTTGGCATAAAAATTAAATTAATTAGTGTACCAATGATTAATTAAATTATTTGAATTATTAAATTAATTTAATTTAATTTATAACCCCTATAATTAATTAATGAATTTTAATTTTATCTCACTTTATTATACCTGCATTCTAGTTTTGAGCATCGACCCATGTATGATGCCTTTTTTTTAATTAATTGTTTTAATTGTGTGTCATGATTGTAATTAATTAAAAAGCCGATCTGTGCATCATCTTTATTTTTCGATTAAAATGTATAATGGCTTGAACACCCAAAATATACATGATGTATATTTATACCTGTGTCCCCCTCACTTGTGCATGATTATTTTCGTACTTCAGGAAAAGATGGAAAACAACGTGGACCCCCCCATGATGAGGTTGTGTTTGCTATCGAAGAAAATGAATGACGACACATGGATCCCACCAATACGAGGCGGTACTCCAAGTCATGACGTCGACCCCTCCAAGACGAGGAAATAGTACAGGAGGGAATTAAACATAGAAGATGGGGGAAAGCAGCATTATGAGTCGTGCTTCAACTCAGGTATGATGCCCTTAGTTCATTTAGATTCTCAAGACTAGTCAGGTAGTAGTTTACCTTCATGAATATATTTATTATTTTATAAATTTTAGAAAAGTGGCATAAATACATTAAATAATAAATAATAAAATGAAAAAATAATTAGTGTATGTTTTTCTATTAATGTTCAGCTGTGAGTAGGAAAATTTAGATGGAAAAGTTTAATATAAAAGGATTACATTAGTTTAGAGAAAAAAACAAAACCATCAAACAAATATTAAGTCATAACACCCTTCCATCATTCATGTTTGAACAAAACCGGGTGTTTGGGGTACCGATCATGCCATAGATGAGGTTTCCTCTTAATATCATGGAGTTCTCATTTGGGTGGTGGGTTGACTTAACTAAAATTGCAGAAAAAAAATATCCATATCTAGCTTGTTGTGATGTTAGAGGAATGTCTTGAGTAGATCAAGTTAAGATTATTGAAGTTGGGACTTCACTCAAAAGATCAAGCAACCGCAAGTTAATGCGGTTGTCCAGCCAAAATCATACATTAGACCCTACAAGTAGTAGTGTTGCCATATCTTGTAGGCTATGAGGGGGGTTGAAGGATCCTTTCAACTAGAATACTCAAGAGTATTTTGATTCTAGTACAGATGGATCCTAGAATTTGAAAATTTTGTGGGAGACTTTTAATGATTAAATTAATCAGTAATGTCACATTTGATAATCAATATAAATCTTTGAACGTTTATTTTAAGATAATGGAAAAGAATACCCCAATAAACTGCAATAAATATTAGACAAAGTTAATGTCTAAACTAAGAATGAATTTCCAAAGTGTAGTATAGGCGCTCACACACATTACTACTAAAACAGAAATTCAAGGTGCTTGTGTCCCAACCTGTTAAGCCACCTCAGGATGCGAGGGTATAAAAATTTCATACATAAGACTTATGAATTAAGCATATGATGGTTTTCTCATAATGATATCATCAACGTATGATGCTAGTCTCAGTCTCTATATCAGGATTTTGATGATTTTACATGTAGTCTCATCTCTACGAAGTTTACAAGTAGAAATCTAAGAAAGATTTGAATCTGATGTTTTCACTCCATTTGTGTAAAGTGAAAAACAATTCATAATATTTCATGTCATCCCATTCTTATACCTTTTACACCCAATTACTCTAGTTTTATCTAAGGACACAAATGAACGGTATGGAGTAAGCACTTCATTACCTTTAAGTTAACATTCTCCAAGAAATAAGAATACCATATTTTGTTCTTATGGAGAATATATTGAAAGATAAGGTGAAAATCCTATTAGAAGTTATGCCAAAGGCAACTCTAAAATTTCTGTCAAAGAAAAGTCGTTGGTTATTTAACATGAGGTTATTTTCATCACATATTAGAAATAAATTTGTGGAAGTTTGAAAACACAGAACTGAATTATAAGAAGCAAGTACCTACTTCTTATTCAGATATATTCATAAATATAAATTAATGATTCAAATGTACTTCTTGGGAATTAAATACAATATTCTTTTCACATATTTTTATTGATATATAGTAATCAATTAAGTAGAGAAACATTACTAAGATTATGGTTTCTTCTCCAATAATTTTAGAAAGGGTGATTCCTAATTCAGCGGTGAGAAATAAATAACTTCTAATTGTCAAGTGATTGATTCAAATTGAACAAATTCTTAATTATAACCATGAAATTTATCTCACATTCCCTTTTGGGCATAATTAGACATAATTCCAAGTCTTGGAATTCATTTTGTTTGTGGTGCAACATTCTTAAAAGATAGTGCAAACATACTTGAATCAAAGGCAATGCATGATGAATATAAAATGTAAAACTTACCCAGTTGTGGAAATATAATTTTTTGTAAAGTAAAACTAATAGAAGACGTCAATAATATACCCCATATGGTATTTAGGCTGAGAATATCTAAACACATATAGTATTACTGACGTTTTTAGTTTAGAAAAACAAACCTTTCGAAATAAAGGTATGCTACAAAGATTTTGGGGTTAGTTCAATAAGAGTGTGTGAACTATTCTAAAGGAAAAATAGCGGTAAATATACTTTATAAGATTCATTTAAGTTTTTAAGGAATGTAATATTGAATTATATGTTTGGTAAGAAGATATGAGTTTCTTCGGATCGGCATGCCGAAGAATATCTTGACCACACATTTATTGATCATGATAATGTCTCATGGAGTAATTCCTAAATGCATATTACCTTATCTACATCACAACATTAATGTTCATAAGGAGGATCGATGATAAAGTCATACATGTTAACATTGGTCAACAAAATATAGCATGGATCAATTCCTAAATGCACAATTTATACATCAAAGTTATGATGGATGAAGTATCAATGTTGCAACTTCCAGAAAATTTTATTATATTTCATGATGTGCTTTGAAATTAAAGGTGAACTCCCATAACCAATATGCCAACTAAAATGAAAAGTGTATACCATATGAGTCGTTGTATGATGAAAATCCATTATGCCATAGGACATTTGTTAAAGATGAAAAGTGTTTGTTAAGATATAAACAAACATGCATCAAGATAAACACATGGTGCATCTAAGTAAATATCCAAAATGTTTCTTAGTATATTATGTAAATCCCTAAGATAGAAAAGTTGTAGTCAAGTATTAGACTACATTTCTATAAGGGTGTACATCTCTATTAGAGATAGTGGGAGAAATATTGACTTGGGTTTAGTCAATGCTCTAGATGTATAAATGGTTGGAATAGGAACAGGTTTCACAAGTTCATGTGGAATAGGAACGTTCAAGTGACACAAACTGCATAAGAAGGATGAAACCATGGTGATGGTTTTATATTCACCGCAGCTAGTGATAGATTTTTCATTTAGAATAATAAATCCTATAAGTAAGCATTATATAGAAATTAGATAAGATTTACAAGTTCAATCAAAATTCAATAATGGATTCCATGTATCAAATTTAAAAGGGGTTTATAAATTGAATATTGTGGTGGGTATTCAAATTGTATGATACATGTATGGTACAATCCCAGTACAAATAAGGCTCGATTGGTCATACCAAGTCGGTATTACTAAATCCATTTGAATTTTTTACTTATCATAACTAACTTCTAAGATCATTATATTGGTCATTGTATGTCATGATCATATTTTGTGGAAGGTGTCTATACGACGCAACCAAAAAGGGATAATGCCACCATCAAATGGCAATGAAGGTTGAAAGTTATTAAAATCCAGTTCTGGATTAATGTAAGCAACAAGATCTTAGAGCATTAATTGGAAATGAATCTTTTCCATGTGTCTACCAAAGTTTAGTGGGAGTGTCAATGTTTTCCAAGAGAAATATGTTTAGCAACATATGAAAAAAAGATCTTGGTTTTATAGATATATAAGGTCATGATAAAACTAATTCTCTAATGATTGAATTAAAATAGAAACCTAAGTTCTAGGGAACAAGATCTACTAAGGTAGATCAAACTGTTTCTTAGACCTAGTCAATCACACATAATGTGAAATTGTATTGAAAAAAAAAAGCTAGAACAATTAAAGTTCAAAATTGTTGTGAATGTCAGATTGATTAATCTCTCCAGGTTGACATGTTCAGAACATGGGAAGAGATTAAAGTTGTTAATTGTGTAGAATATACTTCAGCGATGGATTAATCACATATCACATTTAATGTAAAATAATTGATATTGCTAGGATGTAATTTATAGTAGGCATATATCAATTGTTTCTAGGAGCACTACAAGTGATGTAGTCATAACTATCATCTTGTACTTCAGAAAGTAAAAATGATATGTACCTAGTATGTAGAGAAGAAGGATAATAGTCATTGTGGGACACAAACAAATAATCCTTGGATATATTAGATCAAGTATCACAGTTAGTCAAAGGTGATGAGTGTGTCAAGATCAGAAAATCCATTGGTATCCATTCCTACAAATACCAAGTACATTGTAGCTTCAAAAGAAACTAAGAAATAGTTAAATGAAATTATTTGTTCCAATTCGTGGAAACGCACCTAGTGAGAAAAGTATTATCATAATGTGAATTATGATATTCTAACTATCCATGTTTTCACGTTATGAAAATGGAAAAAAGTACTATACTCGGGGATACTTTACCTTGACAAGTTTTACTCAAGGAGATAAGGTCACATATAATAGATATTCCACGAGGTGAAAACATAGTAGGCCCAACAGTTAAATCCATTACTCAGAAGAAACATTATTTTCATCATATGAGTAACTAATAAGTTTGGTTAGCATGTTGGATCTAGTGCAAGTATGAGTGTTGAAATTGTGGGTTCCCTAGACCCAACTATGCAGTACTTTGGATTACCATATCATGTGTACATTTAGATATACATGATGTTATTTTACCATTATAGTGTAGAATTTTTTGTGTCAATTATTGTAATGTTAATTTCTGAAGATTAATTATCATATCAAGAGGTTATAGAAGATCCCAGGCTATAATGAGAACCTTGAGATACAACGACGTTGATCTTAAATATATGTTCTATAGTCTAGATACATCTTACTGATTGAACATAATATATGTTTGACTCAGATATTGGGGGTTCATATGCATTGATACTTCTTCTCATGAAGTTCGCACATGGTGATCTCTAGTGGTGGGATCATGAGGACATACTCACCAATAAGAACACCACATATTTTGGGTGTCATTGGTTGTTCTTCTCTATGGACATGTGTATTGGTCTTTTGACTTGAAACCATTACCAATGTGTACCATTTGATTACATACTTTGATGTATGTCAAAAAACATGGTATTAAAATAGTTGAGAGGTAGCTTGTGTTGGGTGTGTCATTGGTGGTATGACATTAGTAGAATGGTTAAGAAATGATTTGTCACTTCCAAGTTCAGGAAGTTGCATATACTAGGCATGGATGATCAGGATGGTGATGCCTTCATAAGTTTTTGGAAAAAGTAGTAAAAAGGTAAATCCATCCATATAGATCAAAAAATAAAAAAGCAAGAAAAAGGATGATGACACAGGTGTGCGTCCTGCATTATGAGATATTTAATAACTAAGTGATTATTGTACATAGTTAGTGTTCATAGGTTGGTTGTCATTGCTATGAAAATAATTATCTCTTTAGGGACCATGATGGGTTTCTAGAATATTCTCTTGGTCTGTGATTTTTATTTACTACTTTTGAGATAAGGTCCTAGAGGGTCACACACAATAGAGCATTCAAGAATCTTCCCTAGTCAATTGAATAGGTATGTGGACATGGTGGGCCTCGCCATGGGGTTCGAGTGTTTTCCAAGTTTTTGACCGCCAAACGAATTAAATAAATTCTTTAATATTCAAGTTATGAATATTTGGGATTTAATTTATTTAATGTATTTACATGTTTACTAAATATGAGATAATATTAATCAAAAGAATGTTATTTTATTATTCAAGGTTCGATTAATATTAAGCAGGACAATGAGTCGAGTTAAATGGATCAGATTTTATCATGTAATATATTTTATATATATTACAGGTTTCTGATAAAATAATAAATAATATTGACATAGTTTAGTTCATCAAAATTATTTATTTAGTGGACGTTGAAATAAATAGGGCCAAGGAACCCAACCTATTATTTATGAACTCCATTATAAATAAAGGGGAGGCTCTCTCTCACGGGTTGCCATTGATACTATTCACTCATTTTCATGGAATTGAAATGAGAGCCTCTATCTCCTCCCACACTCTAGAGAGAGAATCTAATGATCTAAAAAGCCCAGATCAAGAAATATCTCAAGCATCAAAGGCATCTTGATAAAATTATCATTGGGACGTCGAAAGCGTCATCGAATCTCCATGCTAGCACCTAGAATTTGATGATTGATGCTATCGCATGTTTTTGAAGCACCTATGGATGATCAAGAGGGATATTTCTATGGATCCTCCAATCAAATATCTTTATCAAATAGTTGTAGTCAACCATGGATTCAGATTTCAAATAGGTATGTTTTCTTGTTATTTTCTGCTCATTATAATTTACGCAAGATACTAGGACTTATCCAGGGCTCGGATAGTCAAAGTCGACATGTTCTATCATCCCGCCGATGTAAATTTTAAAATCACCATCCCACCAGCTTCCTCTATAGACCCCAGAACCGTTCTTATTCATCAACTGATAGTGATGAGGAAATGACTTATCTTGCTATAAAAATCAATAAATTTTATTGAAAGAAGAAATTATTCAAAAAATCTGACATCAAAGGAAAATATGACAATAGTGGGATGTAGAAAAAGGATTGGAAGAAATATGATCATTCAAATGATATATAATTTTATGAATGCAAGAGAAAATGATATGTGAAGGAAGGATGTCCAAAAATAAAGTACAAGAAGAAATATGATAATAATGGTCAAAAGTGCATGAAAGCTCTGAAAGCTTCCTAGAGTGCATTTAAGGACTCCTCTAGGGACTCTAATTCATCTCATGATGAAAAAATTAATAAGGAAAACATGTGATTTATGAAAAATATACTTTAGGTAGACTTTATATCTCCTAGAACATAACACTCATTATTTGGGTGATGAATATGAAAATAGTATTGATGAGAACCTGACAATATAATAATTGTTTGATTATTGCAACATTATTGAAGAAGAATTTAATGAGATAAAGTAAAAAACACTTAAAAAACATTCTCTTACTATTTATTTTAGATCTTATATTTTTTAGAAAATGAGAAAATTGTTCAATAGCATAAGGAAAACACTGAACATAAGATATCTAATGAAGAGTTAAAGAAATACCTAGAAAAATTTCTCTAGTAGGGAAAATATTTTAACACAAATTATTAGAGAAAACAATTCTCCAAAATACACTACAGGTCTAGGCTAAAAACCTAGATATAGGAGAATAATTAAAAACACATTTATTCCTAAATCTAGAAAATGTTCTTTTAATCCTAGTTCTGAAAACTTTTTTGATGCATCTAGTTAGAAAAATAATTTGATATAATATTTTATTAGATGACCTACTAGATTTTATTTCCCTTAATATTTAATAAAATCATAAAAGAAACACATTAATGATCTATGGGTTCCTAAAGAATTAATTACAGAAAATTTTGTACCCAAGTAAATATGGGTACCAAAATCATTTCATATCTAATCTATTTTGCAGTAAAGATACTTAAAAGGTTCATGTGAGAAGTTATGGTACATGGAAAGTGGATTTTGAAGGATTATTATAGGAGAATACACAAACTTCAATAATTTAATAATTTTTGATGGTGGACATGTCACCTTTGGTGACAATACTAAAGGAAAGTTCACTGTTCTTGGCAAAATTGGAAACACCAATTCAATTTTAATTTCTAAAGTACATTTTGTTAATGGTTTAAAGTATAATATAATTATAATTTAACAATTATATAATTATAATTTTCATGTCAAATTTTAAAATAATTCTTGTATTTATTTTACTCTAAAAATGATTTAGTTTTTAATTATAGTAGAAATAACATGGTTATTTTGTTAATCTGAATTTTTTACTTTCTCAAAAAATTTCGTTCATAAGTACCTTTCATAGAGAATAGTTGATTTGGAATAGGAGACTAATCCATTATAATATTCACCCACATAGAAATCTTATTATAAAATGGTTCGTTAAGGATTTATCCAAACTTGAGTTTCTAGAAAATAAAGTCTGTAATCCCTATCAAAAAGAAAAACAACACAAGATATCCTTCCAAACAAATAAAAAAGTCTCAACGTCTCATCCTCTCAAGTATGTTCACATGGAAATTTTTGAACCATATAGAGTTTCAATTTTAAATGGTAATCATTGAATTTATGTACCTATAGATGACTTTTATAGGTAAACATGTTTTTTATTTTTACCTCACAAAAGTGATGATAGTTCATATTTTACCAAGTACGCCAGATTGGTAGAAAATCTAAGTTGGATTAAAATTAAGACATTTATAAGTGACCATGGACATGATTTTGAAAATCAATATTTTGAATAATTTTTCTCAAAATATGGTTATAGTCACAAATTCTCTGCTCCTAGGACACCTCAATGGAATGGAGTTATAGAAATAAGAAACAGAACCCTTCAAGATATTTCTTGGACTATGATAAATGAATAAAATTTCCTTATTTATTTCTGCTAAAAGGCTATAAATACATCATATTATGTAATCAATAGAGTCTTAATTGGACCACTTTTTAAGAAAACCCCTTATGAGCTATAGAATAATAGGAATCGCAAGTTTAACTACATTTGTATTTTTGGCTCCAAAGTCATTATTCTTAATACTAAGGATAATCTTGATAAAATTTCCTCCAATAGTGATGGAGGAATTTTTCTAGGATATTCAACTTCTATAAAATCCTATAGAGACTTTAATAAAAGAACCAAATTTATGCAAGAATTGATACATTTTTAATCTAATGAAACATATCCATATGAGCCCAAAACCACTATATAAAATCTTAAGTATGATCTATTGAATCTTGAATTATATTCGAAACTATATGATTTTTTATCAAACAAACAAAAAAATAATCCAGTTCAAGAAAATTTCTTGAATTTGAACCTATAGAACCTGAGTCTATAGACAGCCTAGAGGAAACAAGTCCATGTTTTTTGAGATGCCTTAGAACTCTTAAATAACAGTCTTTTGATGTTCGATTTTGAAACTTACAAAAAGGTACAGAAACTATAGCTGCTCTAAAAAATCTAGTTGAACATCAAGTCTTTCTGTCATAGATTGAACCTAACAATATCAATGAGGTAATCAGTGATGAATTATATATAATGGATAAGAAGGAAGATCTAAGTCAGTTTGAAGGAAAAAAGGTATGGAAACGTGTTGATGGACCAAAGTATACCCTAACTATATTCACTAAACGGTTCTTTAGAAATAAGGTTTATGAAGATCACAATATAGTACGAAATATGGATAGATTAGTTGCATAAGTTTATAGTCAAGAAGAAGGAATGGACTATGAATATACCTTTTTTACTTGTAGCCCATCTTGAAACCATTATAATTCTACTAGATTTTACAGCTCATCTAAATTTAAAACATTATCAAATGGATGTCAAAAATTCATTCTTAAATGGTTAAATAGTTGAGACTTTTTTTTGTTGAATGACAGCTTGGATTTCAAAATCCCCATTTTCCAAATTGTGTTTTCAAATTAACAAAAGTTTTATATGGGTTAAAGCAAGATCCTAGAGCATGGTATAACATGATAAACTATTTTCTTATTTCTAAAGGATTAATAAAAGCTACCGTTGAACCTAACCTTTTTATCAAAATAATTTCAAAATATGTTTCAGTTGTTAAAATATATTTATAAGATATTATTTTTGGATCTTCTAAAAATATCCTATGTTCTGATTTTGAAAAAATTATTCATAGTGAATTTGAAATGATTGTTATTGGTGAACATAAATACTTACTTGGATTTCAAATTTTTCAAAAAAAAGAATGAATTATTTTAAATTAAAGTAGATATTGTAAAGATCTTATAAAATGTTTTGGTCTAGATAACACTAATGGTAGTGATATTACCATGAGTAACACATGTAAGATATATATTAATGAGTATTTGAATCCAATATATCAAACAAATTATAGAGGAATGATTGGAATTCTTCTATACATAACTGATATCTAGCCTAACATTATGTTTAGTGTGTGTATGTGTGCCCATTTTCAAGAAAACCCAAAAGAGTCACACATACTTGTTGTTAAGAGAATTTTTAAATACATCTAATATAATACCAATTTAGGGTTGTTCTATACTAGAGGACTATAATTTGATTAACATAGTTATTCATATGCAGATTTTGGTGCAATAAAGTTAGTTAGAAAAAACACCACTGGAAAGACCATTTTTAGGTAAGTCACTTGTATCATGTTGTAGTAAAAAAGAAAAGTTTTGTTGCATTATCTACAATTGTATCTGAATATATTGATGACGGTAGTTGTTGTGCTCAAATTTTGTGGATGAAATATAAATTACTAGATTATGGATATCAATTTCAACACAACCCTATAAGTTATGACAACACACTGTATATCAATTCTGACATAACCCTATAAATTGTGACAACACAAGTGCTATTAACATTTATAAAAATTAATTATCTCATTCTAGAATAAAACATAATGATGTAATAAACCACTTTTTTAGAGATCATTATCAAAATGGTGATATAACTCTTTAATACATTGGAATAGAACATCAGATTGTTGATGTTTTTACTAAGACTTTGAATTCCGAGAGAATGTGTTACATCAAACATGGGTTACGAATGATCAATTTTAGTTAATTAAAACTTTGTAGATATCTCATCATTAATGTCTCACTATTTATGGCACAATGTTGATGTATCATCATTGATGTCTCATCATTGATGATGCCCCATTGATGTCTCACCATTGAGTGTCTCACCGTCGATTTTCTTACAGTTTTTTCCCAATAAAAAATTTATCTTACTAAGATGAAAAATATTATTATTATTATACATTTTATTTAATTTATTTCATATATTGAATTTTCAAAACCCCTAAATGATAAAATTGAAATAAGTCTAATTTCATCGAGCCACTCAGCCTTTAAACCGCAGTTTTGAACCTCCTTCTTCCCTTCATTACCTTAGAACTCGAATAGATGTTTAGAATGGTTAGAATGAAGTGACCATATGAATCAAATCCAGAAAAAAAATCATCCATAAAAGAAGAAGAATGGTGTTTTATGTTGAAGGATACAGGAACCTTTGAATCCTGATATGGAAAACTAAATTTTCATACAAAAAAATGGAGATCTCTACAGAATGGATTATCTCAAGTATGTCCCTTGTGATAAGGGTATCTTTAGAAAATGGTTGGATGAAATGGTTTTGGAATAATCAAAGACCATTTTATCTGAAGTTAGTATCTCAGTTCTATAAATATGTTGAGTTTTCTTTGATTGAATAAGATACTTTTATGATAATAATAAAAATAAATGGACACAGATGTGTATTCTCCTCAATTTCATAGACAACATGTTTATGAGTACCTAATGATGATATCTTTGAAGATCATTAGAGGAGTGATCCTCCAACCAGTGAAATTTTCTATTTTAAAGAGGATTTAGTAGATCTAACTAGAGATGGAACCCATAGAAGGCTTATTTTTCCAAGTTATATGGTTAAACCAGACTATTGTTAAAATTTATACGACATCTTCTATTCCGAAGAAAAGGCGACTTTTCCACATTAAAGTATCTAGATGTGTATTTGTTGTATCTTATGAAGAAATGATATAAAATCAACATTTGAAAATACCTCATTCTTCACATGTGTCATATGATTAAAACCATTTCAAGATATAGATCACTATTTTATTCAATATTCATTTATGATATCATAAATCTGAAAGGATTAGTAGGAGAAAATGAAGAAGAGATTATAGATTGTGGTAGTTTTTTCATTACCAAAGTTATATTAAAGATGATTAAAATAAGCTAGAATCCATAGAAGAAATAATGGGTAGAGTAAAATGAAAATATTAATGAGATGTTTTACCTTTTTGACCATCCCAGAAGACCAAAATACATTTTTTATCCTAGTTAAGAACCTTATTAAGTAACAAAATACTTAGATGAAGAAGAAGAGGTTGTATTATATAGTTTTGAAGAAGATAATCTTACTAATGTAGAAGGATGTGATCCGGATATTCCTAAAGAGGATTAATAGCCTTCCCATGAATCTCATTGACCTTTATAGGCTCTCCCCTCCATAGAAAATCTTCTAAAGGATTATGATGATGATGAGACTGAGGAATAACGAATTTATTATAAAAGTGGATATGAAAAACTAGAAATTGATATTTTGAAATATGATTAGAAGTAAAGTGAAATTGAAAGTGATCAATATAGAGAATAAATTGATTATGATTATTAAGGGAATCATTATGAAAATGAAAAGAAAATGGAAAATTATGAAGATGGAGAAGATGAAGAATCTGATAAAAATAAAGGAGATAATGAATATAAAAAATTGATGGAGATAGCTCAGAGCCTTCAGATCGTGATGGAGTTGATGGAATGGATACTAATTTAACTACTATATCAAATAATTAATTGGTTGAACAATCAAAGAAATATGTGGTTGAAATTAAGGAACCTAATAATCTGAAAGACACTGTGGATGGATATGTTGATAATCAACTAATAGAATCAGTTTCTAATCAAAAGGGACCATATGTGGAGGGGGATCGAAAACCCATTTAGGTAATAATTTAAGTACCCAATCCTTTTGATATAGCTTCTATGGATGAAGGGTACAAATAATGTAGCTAATTTGGTTTTTTTGGGTTATCTTGCATCTAATTACCCTCAAGCATTCTTAATTATGGAAATGGACTTATCAAAATAGATTTAGCTCAATCCAGTATCTGTTCATGAATCTTCCCCTACCATTACTCAGATACCTTCAAAATATGTTTGTTAGGATGACTTAAAATATTTTAGAGGGAAAAAATTATCTATATTTGGAGATCTTCTGAGATCACATCTTGCACCTGAAATAAATCATAGTGAAATAGGGGTTTTAGTACTTCTGGAGAATGTTCTTGAAAATTTCAACCAATGAAGGATCATAAAATTTAAGAAGTAAGAATGAAAAATAAGCGGATATGTGATGAATTATAAACTCTCAAATATTTGGTTAACGTAATTTCATCTATTTATAAACCATATATATATGCTATTGTGAAAATTCTTGGAGATACCACATCCAAGTCTTCTCTAGATATTACACCTATTCCTCCATCCATAGTGGTTTATATTGATCAGTAGAGATCAGTTGTCAGAGATGAGTAAAAAGTGGAATCAACCTCTATTAATCCTCCTTTTACGGCTTTGTTTGTTTATTTTCTTAGATCAGTTGTTAAAGAAGAATCACAGACTATGATGGGTGGTTCAGATCAAGAGATATTTTAAACAATTACACAAAACAATGATCATATTAATTCCATGGTCATTATTTATTCTAAATAGGTTGCTACTGCTCAAGAAGAGATCACCAAGGAAGTAGATTTCTACTTTAAAATAATTTACACAAAGAATCAATTAAATAATCATTTTAGGTATTTTTCTAAAAAAAATTGGATTCCACCATTAACTCAAGACATCAAATCGAAGGTTAAGAAATATAAAGGACTCACTCCTTCTCTTCAATACTTTATGGAAAATAAGTATGGCTTTAATAAGGTTATGGAAAATGGAAGACATATTATAATGGATTTTATCAATATATTTAAGCCTTATCTGCATGTTCATACCACTATAGTTGTAGCTCTAGATATATTTCCCATCCCTTAAACTTCTAATGGACTCACTACATCGGATTCTCCTACAGTGATGATAGTTGTCCTGAGGCCTTTAGCATATGCTACCAACTCCTCTGATAAATGGATATAACCTCTGGATACTACTACTAAGAAGCCCTAAAATTATACTTCTTTTGATGGGGATGTAAATAGAAAGTTTTGTTTATATATAATACTTTTTAGCTCAATCCTTATTCCTTTTCTATTTGTTTTAATTTTTTTGATAATCCCAAATGGGGAAAATCATTATGGAATATAACTATAAATTATTATATATAAATATTATTTTTTATTCTTTGATATTTTTTATGCCTCTAATATAATTTTAGTTATTCTCTCTACATTGATACAATTTAAATGTTTCTTTGTTTTTTTATATTTTATATTAATTGGTTTTACTTAATGCTATGATTTATGATCATAAAGGGGGATAATGTTGACCTCTAATAGATTTAATAATAAAAAATCATTCTTAATTACGTTTTAAATGAGTTTATTGTGTTATGTTAGCATTTGTAATTATAAGACAGTTTGGCAGAATACTCTTAGTATGAGTCACAATTATCCTGACTCCCCGCTAAGGCTTACTCAATAATCCTGACTCACTATTATCCTGACTCACTTCTAAGGATAACTCACTTCTCTTCAATCACCATTATCTTGAATCACAATTCCAATAAATATTGAATAATTCTCTAAGTATGATTCATCATTCTTGACTCTTTGTTCCCGACTCACTACTCTGGAGAGTCACCACTCCAAAGAGTCATCGTTACAAATACACCATCATCTTGACACCATTCCAGAGAGTCACCACTCAAAATACTCACCATTGAATTTCCTTTTTCATTTTAAATTCTATATTTCTAATGGTTATATTTGTGAGTTTTAATTCTACTAATTAAATTAATAACCTTTTTTGGAAAATATTAAAATTAATGTAAGAATTTTTTACGTGGTATGTGGAACCATAATATGATTGAGAATTTTATATTTGTCAAGTGAATAATATAAATCCAAAGAAAAAAATCTATCGAGGAATATGTGTGTGAGAGATACATATAGTGAAAATTAGAAAAAAAACACGATACAAGTGTTTCAAACTGAAAAGATTTTTTTTCAAGTGTTAAAGATTCAACTTCCAGCATTCTAAGAACACACGAATAAGAATATATTTCTATACACTTGGATCTCTCATAAATCATAATATAAAATCTTCTACGATAATATTTTTTAAAACAAATTTCTAAAAAATGACACAAATCTCATTTCAAGCTACCATCAAGGAGTCAGAAAGCTAAAATTCTTATCACACAGAGCAATAAAATCCTTTCTAATATTTTATTTTCTTTGTTTGTCTACTTTATTTCCATTAAAATTAGCGTATTTGATTATCTCAATTTTATGAACACACACTAACTTTTTTTCATAACTTGATGATACACATATATCTTTACAACTTATCATTTTAAACCATATATTCCCATGGATAATAGTCGAAGAGGTCCCTGCATGGCATGTTACCTTTTTCACTCCCACAAAATTTTTGGAAGAGGCCTTTATGTCCTGGAAAAAACTGTATGTGTTTTTTTATACCTCAATCCAGGTTATGGATCAAATTTATGTTTATATAAACTATTTGGTGGAAGGTGATAACTAAGTGAAGAGGAATAAGTTTCATCTTGAGATTGAACTTCCTGTTATTATTTTTGTTGTTCCCTTTAATGTTTTTTTTCACTTCTCTATCATTTTAATACTAAAAACATTTCTTTCACTTTGATATTTAATCTTAGATAGTATATATATTAGAATTTTTTTATTAAATTTATTTTGAAAGTTAAAATGGTATTTCTTATTATTTCAATTGTGAACTAATCACTCTTTGAGAAATATTTTAAAAGATAAAACTTTTTATAAATCAGGTACTTTGGTTAACTGGGCTAACTTTTATACTATTTGCGGGATTTTTTTTAAAATTCATTTTAAATAGAAATTTCAATTTGGAACTCAATTCACACCCCCACCTCTTGTGTCTTCTCTCTAGGAAAAAATTATATATGGTTTATCCTTGATCTCCTTACCAGTACCATAAATTTCCTCATTATAAGGGAAGATATACCTCGTTAGAGCCTTGGACATCTCTATCTTAATTATGTTTTGAGAAATCATGGTGGATATATTTCAATTTTATCTAATCATGATCCATGATTTTCATTCAAATTCTAGAATATTATTCATATTTATCTTGACATTGATCTATATTTTGGAACATATTATCATTCCAAAATTGATAGAAATTCTAAAAGGACAATTCAAACATTAGAATACATATTGAGGTCATACTCACTTCACTTTCAAGGTATGTGGGATTGGAATTTAACTTTGCTGTAATTTTCATATAATATTTTCTTCCATACAACATTTCAAATGCAACCATATGAGGCATTGTATAGAATGAGATTTCATACTTTATATTGTAGGTAGAAAGTTTTTGAAAGGAAACATGTAGGCCTAAATATTTTTGTGGAGACCATGGTGAATGTAAACACTATTTAGAATCATATTAAAGATAACCCATGAATATAGATATGTTATGTCAATAACCCAATGAATGAGTTATAATTTAAAGTGGGAGATCATATTTTCTTGAATGTATATCCATATAAGGAAGTTATAAGGTTTGTAAAGAGAGAAGAACTGATTCCTTGGTAAATTAAGGTATTTTTAAATTAGGGATAGAATTGGAGCTATAGCTTATCATTCAGAAATTACACTTAGTATCTATAAATTTTATAATGTGTTACATATCTATTTATTAGTGAAGTATATGATAGTACCCAACTATGTACTCAATTATGAGGATATATAATTGGATCCAAATTTATCTTACTATAATGTGCCTATCTAGATTATAGACACTAGATGAAAAGTGATGTGGAATCAGATGACTATGCTGGTAAAGTTACATTGGAAAAAATAATACAATAGAAGAGGTGACTCGATAACCTAGAGAAGTCATAATGAATAACTACAAATTTATTTTCATGAGGTGATATTATGGAAATTTGGAATATGGAATTTTTAATGTGGGGAGAAGTTGACACCCAAGATTCAATTATAATAATTAATATTTTATTTCTAATGAAATAATAGTATAAAATACATAGTATATTAAATAATGTGATTAAATCCTAAAATAAAAAATTTCATAATTTTTTTAGTGATATTTATTTCATTTTAGAATTCATCATGTCAAAATTAACTCATGTTGGATTTTTTATATTTTTCAGAAATATTTGATTTTTAGGTGAATGGTGAAAAATACCAATTTTAAAAAAACAGCCATTTCAAGAAATTATAATGATATAAGAATAAGATTAAAGATTAAGAAAACTTATATATAACCCAAATATATTTTTAATAATTTATAAAATTAATATAATAATATAATTATGAACATATAAATATATTCTTAACATTTAAGAAATCTAAGTAATGGTTTTTTCAAATTAAAAAAATTCTTAATTCTTTTCTTTTAATCATATATTTACAGGGTACCCATTAGTTTTGGTTTGGTATGAAAGAAAAATAAGACTTTTTTTATTTAAAATAATCTAATTAATTCCATTTAAAGAAACATTATAATTTATTTTTCTGTAAAATCATTTTTCTTCTTAAAACAAATGTTTTTCTAAAAACTGCCTTTATTACATTTTACACACTTATATTAAAATTAATTATTTACAATACTAAAAAATTAAATCATTTAAAATTGATAACATATTTTATTTATCCAATTTAAAAATTTTAAATAATTTTATCTTAATCTTTTTAATGATGAATAGTAAAAATAATAAAACATTGTTACCATGGTCAATGTTAAAACAGGTTTACCAGGGGTTAAACTAATAGATACAGGTAATAATGCCACATAAACTTATCTAATTATTATTTGTCGAATATATATTGACCCTTTATTATCTTCAATAATATTAAATCAATAAATTGTACAAAGGCAATAATTATAATTAAATATTTTAAGTATTTCCATATGTGTCCTCTCCCTCACTTATAAAAGGGTGTATCCGTTCCTCCATTATTTAAAAGGATTGGTACTTATATCAAATACCATAGATAACTTAATAACATATTATATTACTTAAATTCATCTTGGAGCTTTTTTTTCTTCTCCTAATACCAATCTCTCAAGGCTTAAGGTGTACGCTAAAGGAGGTCTCACAAAGAAGAGGTGATCGTATTTTCTGAATTATTCAAGTTTTATTTCCCCATATAATTCCTCTAAATATATTGTAACATTTATAAAATTATAAATACATTATCATACATCTAATGATATGTTATTATTATTAATTTAAAAAAAATTCAACCTCTTTTCCATCTTTCATAAAATGAAAACAACGCTCGTGTGAACGTACGGTCTTTTGTATCAATGTAGCAATGTAATTCATTTTTCATCAAACATTTACTTGGATGGTAATAAATATTGAACTAATAAATATATATATATATATATATTATTTATTTCATAATTATTATTTTTTAAATTTTATATATAACTTACCTTCTTACCCTTATACTCTTTAAAAAATGGTAATGTCGCTCATGCGTTAGTGTGGAATACCACCTCCACGAAGCAATGCGATTCAATTTTCAGGTCCACTATTCATAGATGATTATTAATATTTTTATGATGGATATATATTATATTTATATCATAATTAAAATCATATAAATTATGTGACCAAGAAAAATATGCAAGGACCAAAACCAGAAAACAGAACTTACATGAAAAACAAAATAGTTAACAGTAGAAAATAAACTTTTTAATAAATTATTATTAATAAAAGATTGTAAAAATGTTATAATTGGATCTTATATTATATTAGAATTATTATTATGGTTATCTTATATAATTATAATAAATTTAAAATTATTATATATAAGACTAAAATCACTTACGAGGCAAATCAGACCTGAGGTAAGGGTTTACTTCAAAATCCCATCCTTATTCGAGATTATTTATGTTTAACATTAAATTGGAAGAAATATATGATCTTCATATATTAAAACCAATATATGTTATTTTAATATGTTTATCTCTAGATTTTTCAAGTATTATTTCCATTCATACCTTCTTTTCCACTCAAAATAACAAATGAATGTTATTAAGGAAAACAAATGTTGTTTTTCTATTCAATTAGGAATCATTTTTTCCGATGTCAATATTTTTGAAAATGTTTTAAATAATATTTTTAATATTATAAAATTAATCATTATTTCATTTTTTCTCATGTTCTAATTTCTATAAAATGTTTTAAAACCAATCTTGTAATCATTTTTCGAGTGAGAAACTTTTTACCAAAGGTGTGAATGAAATCTTTGTTTTAACATTTATCATACTGAATACTTTTCCTACCATCAATACTTTTACTTTAATTTGAAGTTTATTGAGAATTTTCTATGGTTATTTTCAAAGAAAATTATTTTCTAAATATTCAAGAACTTTTTAGATCTTAATATAAGTGATTTCAAACAGAGAAGGGTATTTTCCTAAAGTAACATTTCAGTGGTCAATTTAATGTATTTTCATATACGGTAGTATTCCATTGATGAATATTATGCTTTAATATGGATATAATCTATTGATATTATCTTCTATATTTCTATGTCTAGATTATGGTCATGTTTTTATATTTACTAAATTGAGGAAAACATTAACAATTTTTATGCATGTTTTTCCATATTAATGTTTCTATTCACTATGTATTGAATTTTTATTCACCCCTTTATATTATGAATACATTATAAATATTTATTGATTGGAGGGGTTTAATATCACATGATTTTAAAATAAATACATTGTTCAATATTATACTAGATACACAACATCGAGTTTAAATGAATCATGAAGTAATTTGATTTCAATATGGTGGTTATAACCTAGACATTAAATAGGAAATAATGAATATACTTAACTGATTTATAAAATAAATATAAATGAATTAATCCATAAAAACTTATTGATAGATTATTATTAAATAATCAACCCATTTTTAGTAAAGTCATTTTATGTATCAAAAATATGTTTTCATAAAAAATGATTGTTATTAATTTTTATGAGAATATATTATAATTAATTTCTAGAATTTTTTTAAATTTAATTTTATAATAAAGATATTATTTTTATAATTATACTATCAAAATTATATTAGGGTTGAATTTTTTTATTTTTCTCAGAAGCTTGATTTTTCTATGTATATTGAAAATATCGATTTTTGTAAAGCTATAATTTATTTTCATGTATTTACATATCCAAATTCAATTTTATATTGGTTTAAATTTTAACAATTTCATTTTGATTAAAAATACCACTATGGTCTTCTTAATTACTTTTATACATAAATTTGGTTTTAAAATATTTTTATATTTATAAATTCTCTTTTTTCGGAAAAATTATTTTTCATATCATTTTTAAGGTTTAATTTTAAAGTAATTTTTTTCACTTATGTGAATTTAATCATGAAACATGAATAAAATATTTTTAATCATTAGCTCCAAATTTGATAAATAGGTCCCTTATATTTTGTATCATATGAATCATGCCCATAACTAATTTTTTTACCATGGAGAAGGTGAAATGGATTAATTATGGTTAAAACTATAGTTATTAGGATTAAAAATCATCTAACCAAATTCTTAAATTTCCTCATATGTGAATATTTCATCCAAAATAATCCAAACCTAAATCGTGTGATCATTTCTTCTTTTATCTTTGATTTTTACCATTATACTATTTTATGTAAATATAAGTCAAAATGACATTCTCTTTATTTTACTATCTCTAAATTTATGAAATAGGAATAAACAAAGCCTTTTTTATATTATAAATTTTTATTTTAACAAAAAATTAATTGTTTAGCATTATAATTTATTTTAATTTTTTTTGGAAAAATAATTACCTTAATTTCTTATGCGACACCGATATAGTATTTATTCAATTAATAGAAAAACAAAATAAATAATTATTAAAATATTAAATTTAATCTAATTTTGATGGATTATTTTACTCCATGATTTTTTCAACAAATATATAATTTTCGGGTTGTTTCAAAGGATTATATTCAAATTATTTTTTTTTCATGTTTCTTTCAAAGTCAAATTAAATGAATAGTGTCAAAAATGATATTAATAATATTTTATGTTAAAAAATATTTTATTAAATTATTTAAATGTATGAAAATAAATAAATCATTCATTTAGGAAGATAAATGGTTGAAAATGTCATACCTTATCCATTTATGAGACAATATTCACCTTATAAGGAAAATTATTACCCTATAATATTGAAATGTCATTACCAAGGTTATGGTTAAAATATCTTAACTAAGGATTTAAACCTAAAAGTTAAGGTTTAAAATGATATCAAAACCTGTCAAAATTTGATTTTATATTTATATGAATTTAATAACCACTTTTTTCAAATTAATGTATTGGAACCATTTTACATGACATGAAAACATAATATTTCATAATATTTCATGTATTTCCAAAAATGAGAATAACGATATTCTATAAAAATTAATAAATTATTAAATTATTTAAAATAATTAAAAGTTTTATATTTTTATAATTTATTTGGATTTGATTTAAAATATCAACCATGCTCTATTTATAGTCCATTTTTCTTTTTATAGTAACTATCTTGACCCCTAAAGAGTAAAAAACTTTATTATCATAGTAATCACCAAAAAAGGTTAATACGGGTTAAAATAAAAAGAAAAGGGTTAAATGTAATATATATTTTTTACTTTTATTGGAAGAGAGGGTTTACACCCAAACTCATCCTATCATCTAATTATATATTTTTGGTTCTTTTTTTCTTGAAAATAATTTATATTAATTTAATATTCTATGTAATTCCAAGAGTGCCCCTCCCCTCACTTATAAAAGGGAACTTCCACTCCTCTTTTATTCACACTTAAAAAGGATTTTGGTTCTTCCAATAAAAACTTAAATACCTTTATTACATCCCTCTACAAGTAATAAACTGAATTGTTTGATCATGAAATAAATCTAGGAAATCCTTCGGTATAAACATTAATAGGTTTTTCTGAAGAAGAGGTATAGTTCTTAACCATGTGCTGTTATTTTATTTATTATTAAAACAATATAAGATATTCTTCAAACAATAATAAATAAAAACAATTTTATCTTACATATACTTATTTGTTTATATATTAATGGAATACCCTATATTCATCTCCTCTTAAGTCAAATGGGAAAAAACTGTCGTTCGTGTATATGGTAGACAACCGCCTCGTGAATCGATGTAATTTGTTTTCCATCACCACCTATCATGGCTGTTTATGAAGATAGATTTAGTTTATATATATGATATTAATGAAATATTTATAATTATATAAAATTAATACACTTTTGTAAAAATATAATACACCAACGGTTATAAACTATTGGGATAGGCCCCAAAACCAATGGGATAACCTTTCCCAACGGTTTGATGAACTATTGGGGTGTTGGGCATTGAAATATCCCTATACCAATGGTTTAGGTTGAACTATTAGTATAGTTATCATAAAATTTATATATCCCAATGTTTCAACTTGAATTGTTGGGTAATCACTCTCCCACTAGTTGGAAACCATTAGGATAGATTTATACTAATGGTATTTAACCATTGGTATACCTTTCTCCCAATAGTTTTGAACTATTTCACATGCTTAGATACTACTAAATACCAATAGTCAGTTGAACCATTGGTATACACTGATTATTTAATTAATACTAATGGTTCAATAGAACTGTTGGTATACATAGCTTGACTAATAAATACCAACAGTTCAGTTGAATCATTGGTATTCATCCTTACATTATTAATACCAAAGGTTCAGTTGAACCATTGGTATACACACACAGCCGGCCAACCAATACCAAGAAGGCTTCTTGCAACAGCCAGTACACACCAAGCTTCGATCTAGTACATAATATCCTTCATGTCTTCCCAGTACAATCAAAATTTTATTCTAGATATTTAAAATGTTAACTAATATAACCAAACAAATATAAATCACACCAATGGATTCAGTATCCCAAATACTCCATTTGGAAGTATAAATTGATTCAATTAACCCTATATATTCATATTGTTTAGACTCCATATGGTAGTCTAACAATAAATACCTCTAGTGATCCTAAAAAGAAAGTTTCTTATGTACCACTTTTTGTAACTAATATAAAACCAAGTATTCTATCCAAGAAGAAACTTATGAGAAAAAATATATAGCTTTTAAACAAGTACTTATAGGGTCTGACATATAACTTCCTTTTTCCCTTATTAGATATTCCTCCACCACACCCAGGAATAGAAGAAACAGTAATTAAAGAAACATGAAATACCTATGGTGATCCTACAAATCTTGCGTAAACATTGATAGAATATCTCACAAACACTCTTTAGAAGTTTAGTCCAAAGAAGAAAAAGCTAGTGACAAGTATGATCAAAGACTTTACTCAGACCACCATGCCATTAAGGAATCATCCATGTCTAGATTAAGAATAAAATAGAACAAACTGGATAAAATGATTTTTGTACTCCATCACTATTTCATCTCTTTACTAAAGCCTAGAAAATTATATAGCCATCAGTACCTTCACTTCATTATGAATGAATGTTAAACGAACCATGCCTTGAAACATTTCCAAGAATAGTCCTTATATGTCTTAGTTTGAATAATATACTTCCACCACTTATAACTCAGACACTCTAGTAGGATGGTTATAAAAAGAATTAAGATACTCATAGATATGAAGTTGGATAAAAATATCCTCAACCTTCAATACCAAAACCAATTCATCCTAAGAATCATGTTACCTAGATAAATGAGGATGATTCAAGTTTTAGAACTCTCATAAATAATTCTCACATTAGGAAAAAAGAGAGAGAACAACAATCTCTAAGACTGAAGAAAACAAAACAACCATCCCAAGAAGATCTTGATCAACCAAATAATCCATTAAATCCAAATGGGGATATACTCTAAAACAAGAAACACAAACACCATAAAAATGGAATTAAAAACTCTAGTCCCATGAGACATCATCATCATTTTAAATATAACAAAAGAGTACAACAGGAAAGAACATGAACAACAACCCAATCCACAAGGAGGGAGGGAAAAGAGACATGTATCTACAAGGGTCAAAAATAATGAATACCTAAAATAGATCAATAAGTAATATCAAGACATCATTTAAATAAAACAAAAATCCAATACTTTATAAATTCATAAAAATTCAACAATATGTACTTTTACTTCATTGATTAAGTGATCCAAGTTCACCTATTTAACCCAACATGGTTTTATCAAAACATAATTCAAAAGGTACTTTCATTCATTAAAACATTTTTTTTACCATTGAGGTTTTGATAAAATCATCAAATAAAGGGAAAATTTATTTTTTTATGAAACCATTTAAGCACAATTATTGATTTTGGTAAAACATTTCTTATATTCAAATAGATCAAATGAATCTATTTTAAAAGTACATTTGGCTTAAATCCTTTAAAATATTCTAATTATTCTTTATTAATGTCACTTTAAAACTTTGAAAATAATTAAAACTATAAATTTTTCTAATGTAAGTTATAAAATTTACAAAAATAGGTAATCATTTTAAATCAAAAACATTTTAGACACATTTACAAATACAAATATCGTTATAAAAGTATTCTCGTGTTTTCTATAAGAATCAATGAACTTTTAAACTTTCCCATTTAAAAATTTCCATTCAAAATTAACCCTATACAATGAATACACACATGGTAAACCATGATCCATCATAACCAAACCATAATGAAAATGGGAATAACTCAAAATAAAAAAAATAATAAATTACAAGTTCACAAAAACTTGAAACAATGAAAGAAGAGATTGAAGTCAAGATTCATTAAAGAAAAAGGATATCTCTATTCATGAGTGTTCAAGGGGTTGAGAGACCCAGAGAGTTGAAAAAATGATGTGAGTATTTTAGGTGAGAAGATCTAATCATTCCTATCAGATACTGAAGATGTTAAAGATTATATTCATGAGTAGACTCAGTTATCCAATATGTGCATGCATGAATATCTACATCAAGTGGTGCATAAAAAACATATAGATTACAGAGATATTATTTTTTTTAACCATACGTTTTTATTGGTTAGTGGGAATATGCATTAATTGGTGGGACTCTAGAGTAGGAGCATAGTGGGTATCTATTCTTATAGGATTGAGACGTCCTTAGTATAACTATTTGGGTTTATAGTGTAGAATCCACAAATTTGGTGACTAACCAATCATGGAAAGGTTTAGGAATTTGAGTCCAAACCTTTTAAAACCTTGGGGTGTGATGGAAAACGTTGTGATTAATTCAAGAAGAAAAACTAACTAGGTCTTTACAAATATTAATGACCTGATATAGAATTAATAACTTCATTTAAAGGAGGCATGTTCTAGAAGTGAATATAGTGTGAATGTAAGTGGAGAGCTCCACAACCAAGAAATTTTAGAGAAATTTAAAATCAGAACTTGTTGGAGTGGGATTAGCTCAGAGGAAGATGGCCCCATGTGTTAGGATTATGGGAAGAAAAGACATTTGAAAAAGGATTTCAATGAGTAGAGATTTAATTATGGATGATCTACTTTCAAATGTGGATTTCATAATATTATATTAGAATATAATATTGGTGTGTTGTTGAGTATCTCTAATTCTCTTGGTCTTAGTTATAGTATCTCAAGCTTCATTTCATGTAACATCTAATAGGGGAATTATGAAGAACTGTAATTCTAAAAGATATGAAAAGTATCATTTTATAGATCATCATTCTCTAAAAAATAAAGAAAATGGGAATATATCCTTGTAGATGGGAAATAGAAGTATGTTTGAGTTAAGGGGTGTGTGGTCCATACCATGATTAAAGAAGGATTAATATTACTTGTAAATGGATGATGTATGTTTTTTACAACATTCACAGATGGTGCATTGAAAATTTCATAGTGTTATATGGCTGTGGATAAAAAAGGTAAGGATGGAATGTGTGAAGGTAGTATCTTTAGAAATAAGTTTAAGGTTTCCACTGGACCCCCATCCCCCAATCCATAACCCCCCCCCACACACACACACACTCTCTCTCTCTCTCCACTATAGTCCCCCATCCCCAACTCCACTATATCCCCCAAACCCACACACTACCGCATCTCCCCATCCCCTACTCCACAACATCCACCCCCCACTACACCAACACCCCCACTGCACCCACATCCCCTGTAACCCCCCACCCAGTCCCCACTCCACTACACCCCCATACCCATCTCCACTACATCCCCCACTCCACTATACCCCCCATCCCCCACTCCACTACATCCCTCACTCCACTGCACCCCCCCATCCCCTACTCCACTACAACCCCCCTCCCACACCCCCCTCGCGTCCCCTGCAACCCATCCCCCACCTAGTCCCCACTCCAATGAAGCCCCCCATACCCCACTCCACTACATCCCCCACATCCCCCACTCCACTTCACCCCCCCCCCCAATCCCTAACTCCACTACAACCCCCCATCCCCAAATCCACACCGCCCCAACACACACACACACTCCACTGCAGTCCCTGCTAGCCCCCACTCCAATACACCCCCATACCCCACTCCACCACACCCCCCATACCCCCTCAATTCACCTGCATGTTTCTTGTCAAAGTATCATAAAGTTATTTAAAAAAAGAGACATATCATGATCGGAACCTAGATTAAATTTAGTGGGAGAAAAGTATTTCACAAGATTTGGTTTCACTGAGTGATGATTTCAATGTGAGTATGAAAGTTTGAGTTATTTAAAAATTTATAAAAGATCAAAATTATTTATGGGGGTGATTTCTAATTATATTTCTGTAGTTAAATGTACAGGACATCTTTAGGATTTTTCAAGCTTGGTAGTAGAATTTTGAAAGTGAAGGATCTGAATGTAGTGGGGTCGTAGACATAAAATCTTATGTGTGTTGTGATTATTTTTTTCATGTGATTGTTTCATGCATGTCTTTTTTGTTCAATTTTCATAGAAGGAATTCTATGGTATGACTAAAACCAAAAGGATGGAAAATATGTGTGTTGTTTGGGGTGCTTAAACTTCCGAATTCTTT
The DNA here is from genome assembly GCA_963277665.1 of Viscum album. Classification (NCBI taxonomy): domain Eukaryota; kingdom Viridiplantae; phylum Streptophyta; class Magnoliopsida; order Santalales; family Viscaceae; genus Viscum; species Viscum album. Next base: position 923,992,219 of record OY728159.1, read on the forward strand.
ATATTGTTTTGTAGGGGATGTGTTGATTGGAAGTTTTGTCTTCCACTGATTGATGTCATGTATTTACCTATCAAGTAGTATATGATCTTAATTATGAATCCATCTAGTGATTGGTTTACCAATACTCAAAATTAAAGCATAGTTGAAACACTATTGGGTTTCTCTATTTAGGTAGTTTACTATGTTTTTAAAAATGTTTTCAATGAGAATTTAACACCAGTACTAGGTTGTTCTTATTATATTGAAATTTAACTATTATGGTTGTTTGTGGTGTTATGTTCTATTTATCAAATTGGTATTCAAAACGTGGATGTAATACTACTATATAACTTATAAGATAGATCATGATCCCTTCTGTTTTTCTAGATTCAGTGGAATGAATGAAGATGGAATAAAAGGCCTTCTAAAATCTCCCTATTGTAAATATATAGAAGGAATATAATTGAATTTTAGAAAATATCTGACATTATAATTAGGTATTAGGACCAGAATAAGACCAATATCTCTATGTATGTATCCCATGAGCAAGCACAAGTGTCCGAGCATCAATGAAACACCACTTTGGAAAAAATTTCTCCCACAAAAAAATAATAAAAACCACAATAGAAAATAAATAAAATTTTGGAATGACCTATCTGTATGTTAGAAATACATGCCTAAGGAAAAGAAAATAAATAGAAGCAACATTGCATAAAGGGAAAAAATTAAACACGTTAATGAATCTCTCTAGTACACCAATCTCCCTCCACTGCAAAAAAATCATGCATCCACCTCCAGTTCCATTCTATCCCCCTTAGCAGAATATAACTACCCTCTATCCGTAGAAAGTGGTAAAAGGACTATGTGGCTAATATGATAAAGAAAATAAAATAAAAACTAAAAAACAACATACCTATCTCTAGTGACTATACATGTTACTACACAATAAAAAAGAACCACACGCCCCATGGGTCAAATCATGTTCTTTCAAGAAAGGGGGAAACATATCCAAGTTTCAAAATGATACTATAAAATAGTACATTCATATTAATTAAAAATTAATCTTCTTATTAATGGTATATAATCAGTTTATCTTGAGTTTTAGCTTAGCTTTTTTTTGTTCGATACAAGTTTGTTTAGAATATTTTTTTTAGATTTATTTTGTATTGTTTTTTTATATTAGCTTAGATAATTTCATTCATTTGGGTTCTAATTGATTCAGTTCTATTACATTTGAATTCATGTCTCCATCCTTGAATTCACTTTATGTAAAATATTTTCAAATAAGAAAATTGAATTTTATTCATTAGAAAAATATCCCATGGATTAGTTCTACTTTTAGTTATTCTTTTTATAAGTAAACTTATTACCCTGAGATTAAGATATTGAGTCAAGCTTCCCCTAAGATACAGTATGCAATGTAATAGACCAGAGTGACACCACAGCTAAGGTGTCTAATGATAGAGCTTTGGTGGCTAATGTTACTTATGCATATGTATCACATTACAGAGATATGTTTATAACAATGAAAAAAATAATGGATCTTAGGTTAATGTTAAAAACAATCTATGTGGTAATATCCCACTAAAAACAGATTATAATTTTATAATCCCTAATATTCACTTCTATACACATATAATGAAATAAGGATTATAATTTTACCCCACAGAATATTTTTAACACTATGAAAAAAAGGTATTGAGTCCATAAATTAAAATTTAAAGTTATTGAGTCCATTATATATTATCAAAATCAGAATGCCTTTGTGCATCCCCAATATTCTATTGAATGTAGGTATAGTTATATATATCACATATTAATTAAAAGGTATTGAGTCTATTATATATGACTCTTGGTGTGCCAAACCATTAGCCTCGAACCCCTAGTTTGCAAGAAAAAATTTATCTAATCACTAAAAGAATAAGACAGTGAGTGTAGAGTCATACCCCTAATGATGTTTCAATTTTAATAACCACATCTAATGTTTACATATCCTAACCAATGGAATTGGATAATTTTTAAAAGGAAAATGAATATTACCAAAAATATTAATCAAATTACAAAAATGACATATTACACAGGAATAGTACTTATGAAAGTAGACGAGTCAATATATTGAATGGTATGAGTATACTCTACAATATGAATATTACATTAACCTCTTCCCTGGTATCTATATTGACTCCCTTATAGTTTTCCATTCTAGTGATACCACTATTCCTATGTTGGGGTTCCATGTCCCCTACCCTAACCCGAGCAACTGATATAAATCCATAAACCTGTCTGCATAGGGTGAGGAGAGAATCTCCCAATAGATGGTTCCTACCATGATCCACTTACAATGATCAACTACTAAGTGCTCCTATATAACTTCTATACAGCACCCATGTTACCAAATGATTGATACTTAACTATGGGAAAAGGACACAAAAATAGCTTATGTTCAACCCTTCAATTCTTAAAAAAATTAATTAGAATAATGTCAAAATACTTGTGGCCTATGTCAGAAGTTGATCTGACCACTTGATTCTTGGTGGAAATATTAATATCAACGCTTATTGACACCTAAGGTGGATCTCCTAGATCATCCTACTGAAACAAATTTCCCATGACTCAGGTCCTCCATTGGGTTATCTTTTCTGATGAGATCATGATTCATCAAATTAAAAAATCTCAAAAAAAGGGAATTAACCTATGAAATGATATCATACTGAATCCCATTCTGAAAAAAATCCTCACAAACTATATAAACTCCTTCCTATGTAGGGGGGAAATATTTAAGGTTTCTGAAGTAACCTTTGTGTTCCATTAAATACATTATCCTCTATATAATATTTATGATGTCCCAAGCCATTGCATTCTTCAAAATATATAGTTAAAAGTGACTCATATATTTCTCCTTGAATCATTTATTTGTTATCAAATCTTATTTTCCAACATGTACTATGTTGTACCTTGATCATTTTGATGGTCCTTGTAGAATACAAGTAGTAAGCTTCACCGTCATCTCCAATGTTTTCTATAAGTGACTAAATATTTTCATGAGAGTCTCAATCCAGAGATTTTCTACCTGAGGGTCTCCCTCTCCATTAACTATGGGTGGGTAATATATCTAAAAATCTATCTAGGTATTATACATCGAAGGAAAATTGTGATTAGTCATTCTCAACATTGATCACAAGACACCTGGAATACTATGAAAGAGTGGATCTTCCATCAGATTCCCCATTATTGTAGGAATCTCTAACTACACTATATATGTTGTGTTTTGTTTACTATTCTCACACTGAAAAAGATATAATGTAGAATAATTTTCTCTACATGGGTCAAAACCCTCATTAGATCATCAGGATCATAAAAATATCAAACTCTGAAGGACAATTACAAAATATAAAACCATAGATAAAAGCTTTCATCAACTATTTGTTGAGAATGTTAATTAATCATATTTTAGTAGAAAATATTTTATTATTATTTTTATCAATCATGTTATATAATTTCATATGAAATTCATGAATCCCTAGAATGATAAGTGCATGAAATCATAATTTAATTCTATCTCACTATGAGGTATTAAATGTTCCTCATTCCATATCAAACCATGAGTAAAATCAGATAAAATAGTAACATCACCCAACATGTTCATCACCCAAGGTGAAATAACATCAAAAATGTAAATGGAATAACTCATGAAAAATAATACCCTCCCTAGAAACCTGTTTTTACCCTTCTCATGGGTCAGTTAATATTATGCATGAGCTCATTACAAATCTACATCACAACATATTCTCTTATCAACATATCATAAAATTAATAATACAATAAAAAAGTCTAAAAATGATAAAACATTGGGAAAACCTTGACTTGAATCTTCCATATATGACAAAAATGATTCATCACAAGAACTCAGGAAAACCTTCCTATATTCCATAGGAAAAATAATAGTGATAAAGGGATAATATATAGTGGGATACTATAAAATTTCTTACAAAATAATAAAAAATGAGGACAACATCATAAACAACCAATATAAATCTCTTCAAATATATAAATAGGGAATTACCAAAAAATACTAACCAAATAAATAATTTTATTCCATATTAAATGCCAACCTAAAATATAAATAGACTGCCATACAAGTAAATACCTAAAGAAAAACTCAAAATAAATTCTCCAAAAACTGGTCTCAAACAACATGCTCGGTCCAATATCCATTCTCTTATCCCATATTACCAAGGAACCAATCAAGCATAGGGCCTCAGACCCTTTTCCTGAATTGTATCCATGCTGTCTTATTTAATTATAAAGGGAATCCTAAATAAATTGTAGTAAAACATAGTATGACACCACCAAGGGTATCAAAAAAATATAGTCTAAATTTATATTTCATGTAATAGTATGATATTGATTTTCATGAATTCGTTAATTTAATTTTGAAAATAAAATTATCCTGCAAACACTCGAGATCTAGGTTTATCCACGGGGAATGGAAAAGATGAGTCACTAGAGTTCCATATATGTCTGATTATGCCTACCATTATCCATGATGATTTCCTTAATAAGGAACCAAGACAAGGTAAATTATCCATTCCATGGACCACTGACCTAACACACATTTCCAATTCTAGGGATATCTCTCATCTTCCGTGGGTTAATGGACTCTCTATTAATTCCCATTATATAAAAGATTACATTCCAAAGGAGAATAAATATTTCTAAGTGTGGAGTAACAATTCCAAGTATTATATAACCATGCATCAAGAACAACCAAGATCAAAATCACTAAAGCATGAAAAATATTTTGACATGTGACACATTTTTTTAATTCATTAAAATAACCAATTCTCATTCCTCATGTTCTATTTTTTCAAATACCATTTCATGTCAATATAAAATTGTGTATTTTCCAATTTCATAACAATTATATAGTTACATGCTACATTTTCAATTCACATTTCAATTGTGTCAATTCCAATTCACATACTGATAATTACAAATTCTAATTCACATGTCATGAGAAGAAAAAATTCAATTCACAATTCAATTGATTCCTTAATCAATTTCTTAATTTATGTATAAGGCACTAGACTCAAACCATCCATGCTCTGACCTAAGGTTATAGATAAGAAATCCTCTTTGGTGGCCAAAGGATCTTGGGCTTCATCGCTAATAGACCCAACAGGATATGTGGAAGGTCTAACTATGAGTATTTGAGAAATTTCCTTGGATTCTAATTATGTCACACACATGACATGATGACACTATCATACATGCTGAAAATACTATAAAACCAATGAAGACATTAAAGAGATTTTTCAAATTACCCTCCTCAATAAAAATTATATTAATCCAAAAAAATGATTAATGTAACTCACCATAATCCCATATGAAAACTGATAAATGCACCACCTTAAGTCTATTAAAAGAATATCAAAGTGGAAAATTAAAGTAATTTAACAATTTCGAGGAGAATGAAATGAATCTAGTTGTTTGAATCGAATAATGGATTGAGAGATCTACTATTCAAGGTATATTACAAATGTGGTAGATATGAATTAGGGTTGGAAGCCTCGATAGATCTTTTCTTGAGAAAGATAGCTTCCAATAGAGGAAGTTACCTCGCCAAGTAGGGTTCGTTCTCGAGAGGTAGTGTTAGAGGAGAGATCTTATTATAAGAGGAGATTTTTTTCATGGAGAGATATATTCAAAGAAGAGATATTATGTTTGATAGAGAAAGTGAGCTCATGGGTTTGTGATCAGGAAGTAGGGTTCGACATGGGAGAGATTCGTTCAATGAGGGAGAGATATGTTTGACGATGTGTGGAGAGATCTGTTCGTGGGTTAGCTGAAGGATCTGTTCTATGATTATTTGGGGGGATTTTCCAATAGTTTTTAAAAACCATAGGGAAATATTTTCTACTACAATGGTTTGAATAAAACATTTGAATAGATTTTGAGAAGCAATCCACTTCAATCAGGTTCATAAATGTTCTTTGAAAACTCATAAAATTAACCTCCATATCCAACAGTTTTATCAAAATGTTGGTAATGTTCACAATATTTACCATGTACCAACGGTTTCATTTAACCGTTCAAATAAGTTACTTAAACCAATGGTTTCTTCAAACCATCACCATGTAGTTTTTGTTATAGGTGGGATTTCTTCTAATGATATATCATATAATTTCTTATAGTTTCATTCATTGAAAAAAGATAATTTTGTACGTGTGTATGTGTGGATTACCACATCCACGAAGTGATGTGATTCTCAATTCATCACCGCATCACATGGTTGGAATATATAAGTGTATTTAATGAAATAATATTATATTTATGATTTAATTATATTTATATAATTATAAAATAATACTTATCTTTATTCCACTTTTATCATTCATAAATGGAAACATTAGTCATGCATACATATGACCTATTATCTCCATGATTGTAACATTGTTAGTTTTATATAACCACCATTCATGGTTGGTTTTAAAAGTATAATTTATGTATAAAAATTATAATTATTTCATGATTATTATTCTAGAGATAATTAATTAATTACGCATTTTACTATAGTCAACCTACCAAATTCATTTTTTATATATGTTTCAAATATCATATAAACTCCCCACATGAACTAATATGATTACTAACTGAATATAACATGGTAATAAATATAATAAAATAAATAATAAAATTGAATAATGATATTAAGAATGTAAATAATTAACTTAATTTTATTATTCACTATTATAAATAATGTATATTATGAGTCCAACTCAAGGTAAGGGACACTTTACCATAAAAACCAAAATTTAAAAGAATTAAATATTTGTTAACTATTTTTTTTATTTAATATCCTTATTAATTAAAATAATATTTATTAATGATTTTATAATTTCAAAAATTAATTATAAAGGGAAATTTATTTCACTTTTTATAATTATTAAAAAAATTTCAAAAGGAATATTTTTATGCATTTTATGAAGAACATTTTGACTTTCGTTGCCAAAAGGAATAACAGAATGATCTCTTTTAATGTATATGGCATGAAAAGATTCTCCAGCCATAATGACCTATATTTTCCTTGAATCTTCATTGAATATTTTATATGGTTATATTTAATGAAAATAACTTTCTCAATATTTTTTTTTTGTGTTTTGAAGGGTATCAAACGAGAAGGTTATTTTCCTTAACTTATTTGAAGACTAATAATAGGTTTTCTTATGGGATTAAAAGTATATTTTTATGATTTTTGTGATTGAGGTGAAATATTCTATGTATTTTATACATGTTATGGTCTTTAATAAAATTTTATGATGAAGTGATCCTTTTATAGCTCTCCAATGCATTGGGTATTGATTATGTTCTCAAGAGAATTATATTAGAAGTCGACCAAATGGTTATTCCAATTTTAAGGGTTCATATAAGAGTTCTATAAATATGATATCCTAAGGAACCTACATAAATTTCCTATTCTTTATAATGTAATTTTATGGAAATAATTTTATTTCAATAGGTATAGAAATTATCTTTTGTTCTAATAGAAGATTATTCACTTTTTGGGTAACGATGTATGTTTCCTATAAAAATTCATAGGTTTTAATGTTTTCTCAGAAACCATAAGGATTATAATTTTACCATTATGTTTTTATAAATTTTTTTATAAGAAACAATTTGGGAATTAAATCTAATTTCATGAATAATTAAAATAAAATTTTGAGCTAAATTTTTATTATATTAATAGATGAATATCTTTTATAATCTTCTGGTCTGAAAATTGTTTAAAATATTTCTCTCTTATTTTTAGGTCACTTAATAGGCTATTTATGCTCATCCCATGTTTATTAAAAATTAAAAGGTCTTACCTAAGATTTGTAAAAAAATAATAAATCAAGTTGGAAATCGTAAATATTTCTCATGAAAAAGAAACATGTTTCGTTTTAGAATTTTTGTATTATGGTAAAATTGATACTAAGAGGTTGTGTCTAACATGTTTTATGGGTTTTTTATTTAATATTTATAAGATAATTCTATAAAACTCTAACCCTTAAAAGTTCCTCTTAATAAAAGGAAATGAACTCTTTTATAAGGATTCAAGTTATATAATGTTTATGCTAAAGTTTTTATAGTTATTATAAGAGGAAAGCTTTAGATAAATTTTGAGATTAGGATATTTTTAGTTGAGGTTAACGTAATATTTATAAATACGATCTTGGGTTTATATATATAAGTTTTATAATATGTTAAAAAGAATAGAAACCACTATTTTAGTTTTTAAGTAAAGGTATTTTGAGGTTACTAATGATATTTTTGGATTTGTTTTATTGGGGTAACATTTATTTATCCCTTAGGTTTTATGTTATGGATATTTTTGAATAATTATATTATTTTTTCCATTAGCTAAAAGTTATGAGATAACCTTTATGGTTAAAAAATACTTTATTACTGAAGTTATTTACATTATTTTTCAGGATGATAATCATTTTTGGGAGTATATGTTTCATATTATTAATAACCTTGGTATTGAAAATTTAATTTATGAATGTGGAACAAATGATATTTTTGAAGAAGTTAATTATTTTGGGGAATATTATAGGATTACGATAAACTGAATTTTATGGTGTTTAATTTGAGGAATAATGTTTGAATTATCTTTTCAAAACAAATATTATTTTAATTTGGACTTGTTGTAATTTAGGATACTTAGGGAATTAATTTCAATTTATTGGAGATTATATAATTAGGGAATATATAGTTTTGGCTATAAGACATTATGAGTGACTAATTTGGATTGTAGGTGAATGTTAAATTGATCTCGGGAGAATATGTGATCAAATACTTCTGAATTTTTTATTTAGAACTCGGTTAAGACTATTTTGAATATTATTAAGTATAATTTTTTATGGAATGAATTAGTATGATCTTTGTGTGTTACAATTGAATTTTGGGGATTAATTTATTATTTCTTCCTATCAAGGTTTATAAATTTTATATATTATCTTAACATTCTCTAAATATTTTAGTTATGTTAAATATATTAATATATGGGGAATATCTTTCATCCTTTTCTGGATGAAGTGATCTTTTATGGGTTGATTTTAGTTCTTTAGGACTGAAAAATTCATCTTAAATATTCATATTTTGGATCCAAAGATGATATTATGGTGGGAATTAAACAATGAAATTCAAATTTTCAATTAAATATATTTCCTTATATTATTAGTATTGATGGTAAAGTAAATCCTTGAATCTAGTAAAAGGATCTTGAAACAAAAATATTATCCAATCATAATCATTTTTGATTAATTGAAGGTCTTGTTCACACATCTTTGGTTTGTGGTTTTGTAGTTGTTGACTTTCTCATGATCATTCACTTTCTTGTGTTCAATGTTCTCTATCACTCACCATCATTATTTATACATTATTTTTACCTCTACGTTTATATTTTAACTTCCCACTGATTTTATACAATTTTGAAACCTATGTGTTATTCCAGAATACCATCCTATTTCCCTTTCCCTCCTTTCAAGATAAATTTTTATTAACCCATTTTATGACGTGGGATTTAAACAAATGTATTTTAAGATTTCGAACCATTGATTACCATGTTTGAGTTCAAATTTTGGGGATGAAATTTATTAAAGGGGGTGATAATGTAATATATTATGTTTGAAAAGAAATATTACATTCAATAGTATAGAAGATACACAATATCAAGCTTAAACAAACTATGGAATATTATTATTTAAATATGATCATTATAACCTAGCTGTTAAATTTTAAGGTATGAATAGAATTAATTTATTTTCTAATAAATATAAATTTCATACTCCATAATTTTTTTGAAAAATATTACTAAATAATCAATCAAGTTATAGTAAATATGTTTTATGCTTCAAAAATATGTTTTCATAAAAAATATTTTTTAGTACTTTTTATAAGAAAATATTATAATTAATTTCCAAAAAAATATGAATTTAATTTTATAATATGGATTTAATTTTGTAAATCAATATAACAAAATTATATTTTTGGTGAATTTTTTTTATTTTTCTGAAAAGAATTATTTTTCAGTTAATAGTGAACAATAAGGATTTCTATAAAAATGTAAATTCCTTTCTCATATTTATAAAAGAAAAAAATATTTTAGATTAGTTTTAAAATTTAATTAAATAAATTTTATTAAAAAAATAAAATTATTGTCTTTTCAGTTTGGTTTATAATTAAATTTTGTATCAAATAATTTTTATGCTTAAAAATCCTTTTTTTATTAAAAACTGTTTTTTATAGTGTTTTAGGGGTTTAATTTCAAATTAAATTGAGAATTTTATGTGAATTTAATCTCTAATAATGAATTAAATATTTCTAATTAGGATGTACAAATTTTTTTAATAGGTCCTTTTTATTTTTGGGTATTATGAATAGTAACCATAGTTAATTTTTGTAACAATAGAAAAGGTAATGTTAATTAGGGTTAAAACTAAAGTGATAAGGCTTAAAATTCCTCCAAAAACTTGTTAAAATTTATATTATGATTCTATTTTATTTATAATCATCTATAATTCAAAAATGTAATCTATTTTTTCCTTTTATAATTGATTTTGACCTTCATGTTATCTTGTGTAACGAAAAGTCAAAAATATCATTCTATTTGTTTTATTATCTATAAATTTTTAACATATAGAAAAATATCAGATATATTAGTTTCTAAATTTTTACTTGAGAGATAAATATATTTTTTCCCTTTTAATTTATTTCTAATTTTTAGTGGTAAAATACTTACTTTAATCTCTTATGCAATGTCAAAACTATATTTATCAATTAATAAAAAAATCAAACAAACGATTATAAAAATATTAAAAGTAATATAAATTAAATAAATTATTGGTTTCCCAAAATTTTTTAGATTAATATAATATTTTAGGGATGTTTTAATTTGTTATATTTGATTTAATTTGATGTCATGTGGCTTTAAAAGTAAAATTAAATGAATAGTTCCAAAATGAAATTAATGATATTTTATGTTAATTAATATTTTCTTAAATCATTTAAAAGTCATAGAATCATGAAATATAAGATTTATAATGATAAATGGTTAAATAGTTCATAAAAGTTCTATTAATAGAACAATTTTTACCTTATAATTTAAATTATTACCCATTAATATTGAAAATTCATTACCACATTTATGGTTATATTTGGTTGACCAAGGGGTTAGACAAAAAATATAAGGTTAAAAATTATAAAAAAAACTATCGAAATTTTATTATAATGTTATACCCTATCATAATTATAATATAATTAAATTTTTTTATAATCACTTTTCATTACTTTTACACATAATATATTATAATATTTTGTGTGTCTCAAAAAATGAGAATAATGATATTTTCTAATAAATAATATTTTATTAAATGATTTTAAATTTATAAAACCCCTATATTAGTCAAAATTATTGGGATATGGTTTATAATATCAATCATTGTCCATTTTTTTCAATTACCCGTTTATAGTAACTATATTGGCCCCTAAAGAGAAAAAATGATGTTATCGCGATAATCATAAAAAATGATTAACACAGTTTAAAACAAAAAGATAAGGGTAAACCATAATATAACCCTATACAAAATATATTTTACGAAATTATTTCAATACATACTCATTATACATTCTAATTATATCATTTTGGATACTTTTTTATATTAAAATAAACTTATATTAATATAATATTTTATATAATTAGAAGAGTCCCCCTCCTTATAAAAGGGTACCTCCTATCCTCTTTTCTTCACACATAGAAATAATTTTGGTTGGAGAAATACCTAACAATATACATTAATTAAATCCCTCTCCACAAATTATATTCCTTGGTATGATCATAAAACCAACCTAGGAATGGTTTCGGGGTAAACCTTAAGAGGTTTCTAAAGAACACGTATAGTTCTTTACTAAGAATTTTCATTTTATTTCTTATTTAAACTCTTTAAATTGTTATTTAACCATTATTAAATAATAATAAAATTATATTACATATACTTGAATAATTTTATATTTATGGAATACCCTATATCAATCTTCTTTTCCATTAAAAGGGAAATGAAAATATTGTTTGGGTATATGGAAGACTACCGCCTCATAAATTGAAGTAATTCATTTCCCATCATCGCCTCTCATGGTTGTTTATAATGATGGATTTAATATATATATATATATGATATTAATTACATAATTTTTTTTGTAAAAGTAATATATCATATATTTCCATACCATTTAATTTGATTGAGAATGATAAAGTCATTAATTCGTATGTGTGGAATACCACCTCCATAAAGAGATATGATTCTTTTTTCATCACTACATCACATGTATATAAATAATAGTGTATTTAATGAAATAAAATGATATTTGTTATATTATTATAATTATTTATTGAAAAAGTAATACTTATCTTCATGTTATAATTATCATTGAAAAAGGAAAATGATACTCATGCGTATGTATAACCTACTATCTCAGTGGTTGTATTGCAGTTCATTTTTCAAATCCATATTTCATGGTTGGTTTTAAATATATAATTTATTTATAAATCTGATATTTATTTAATTATTATTCCTATGGATATAATTTATTAATGAAATTATACAACATATCCAACCTATCAAATTAATTTTCGACATATGAGCTGAATATCATCTAAACATCCAACCTGGTGATTATGTAATTGAATATAACAAGGTAATAAATAAAATAAAACTAATAATAAAATTTAAAAGGGTTATGAATAAATTTAAAAATTAACATAATTTTATTATTCAAGAATATTAATACTATATTTGATGATTCAGACTCGAGGTAAGAGACACTTTACCTTAAAACCACAATTTTAAATGTTTTAACGAAATATTTTATAAATATTTTTATTTAAGGTCCATATTCTTAAAAATAATATTTATTAATGTTTTTATATTTAAATAAATGAGTTATAAAATAATATTGTATTCCTATTTTTACTTTTATTTAATTTTTTTTGAAAAAAACTTTTACTTATATTACTAGAAACATTTTTATTATCTTTAAAAAAAGAAAAAAAATGAAAATTTCATATTTTTGAATATAAAACATGAATGAATTTTCCCATAATTATGAAATTTATTTTATTCTAATGTTGATTTATAATATTACATGGTTATTTTTTAATAAAATCACTTTCTCAATAATTTTTTTATTTTGTAGTTTTTTCAATGGTATAAAAAGAAAACAATGTTTTCTTTATTTTATATGAAGAGTGAAAATAGGTTTTATTATGGGATAAAAGGTATATTTTTATTAGTTTTTTTTTGTGAAAATGAAATATTATTTTTTATACATTTTATGTTACTTTTAAATCTTTATAACTGGTTGATCTCTGTATAACTCTCTAATGCATTGGGTAATGATTATTTTGTTTAGAGAATTATATTAAAAGTAAACCATATAGTTATTAACATTGTAATGGTTCTTTTAAATTTTCAATAAAGATGGTTTCCCATGTATCCAACATTAATTTTATATTCTTCTTAAAAAAATTTATATAAATTATATTTTTTTTAAAATTTAAGCTAATGGCCTTTTATTTATATGAATTTTATGCTCCTTAAATGTAAGAATGTATGTTTTAAAGAAAATTATTTTCATTAGTTCTAATTATTTTCAAATAAACCATCATGATTATTGTTTGCCTTTACATTTTCTTATAATTTATTTTTATGAAAATCTTTGTGCATTAAATTTGATTCAATGAGTAAGTAAATGATTATTTTGATCTCATAGCTTTTTATGTAATGGGAATACTCTTTTTTTTGGATCTCATGGTTTTAAAATTGAATAACATGTTTATTTCTTATTTTTATGTCCTTTATTGAGATTTTTATTATCATACCATGTTTTAAAATGTTTTTTATTGGTTTTATGGATGATTTGGAACAAATACTAAGTCAAGTTGAAAACCATAACGATTTTTTATTAAAATAAAACATGATTCTTTTTAAAAGTTTTGTATTGTAGGGAAATGAATACTAAGAGAAAGTATCAAACATGAATTTTATGGGATTCATTATATAATATTTTTAAACATATTATATAAAAATATAATATTGAAAAGATACTCAAAATTAAAGGATGTAAATTATTTTCTAAGTATTCCTATTATGTAATGTTTAAGTTCAGGGTCCTTATACAGGGCTAGTTATCGCATCGCGACGCATTAGTGGGTCTCATGAGACAAAACAATTTAGTTATTTATTGCATGCCTTACCTATTTATGTATGATGATTTAGAATAAGGCCTTGATTATATGATTATGATGTCTGGAGTTATGAATTCTATCATTATGAAACTACTTTTGATTATACATGTGATTATTTATATTTTTATATCATCCATGGATTTAGTCCCATTTTATTATATAAGTTATATGTAATATTTGATTATTTTTTAACTCTTATATATTATTCATAATATATTTTTTCTATGATTGATTTTTCTTTATTATTTAACTTTTTGATAATTTGATATCAATCTATTTTTATGTTTTCTTTTCCTTATGATAATAAAAATGTGTCAATAATTTATTTCAAGGATTTACTAGAAGAAATAATAATTTATTACTAGAATTTGTAAGTTGTATTTAGTGTTTTAAGATATAATCTGAGAATCATGTATCTATCTAGTCACCAAAGGAAAATAAACTATTCAATCTATTGGGTTTTTATTCCCTTTATTTTGTGTCAATGTAGAAAAATAACCACTAGATCCTGGTTACTGGAGCCAAGGTGTTTCATTTATGATTATTTGGTTCCAGAAGACTCATCGCAAACCAAAAATCCTTACCTAAACCCAATCTTATGTATTTTGGAAATTGAAGACATTGAAATATAGGTCTCATTCATATATACTAAGGAAGCCTGATTTCATTGATAAAGAGTCAAACCCCTAAGATTTGATTTTCAGTGGTTCAGAATGGAATATGATATGGAAGAACACCTTAACCATAAAAATCATCTTCTAATTATAAAATATTCATATGTACACAATCATCTGAAAAAGGACCTCAATTTTCCTTGGTGTTTCACTGTGTGGTTGTGATATCCATTCAATTATAAAGTGTTTATACATGGAAATTCATTACTCAATAACATCATTATCCACTGAGACAAGTGTATTATGACCCATATGATAAATCCTCTACATTTAAGCTTCACCAAATGAGTTATATATCCTATCTTTCTTTTCCATTGAATTTTCCTCATTTTTATTTATATTTTCATGTCTATACTTATAGAGAGAAAAGTGAATTTTGATTCTAAGGTAATCATCACATGTCCTCAAATATAGTCCTTGATTTGGTATTATAGTTTTATTAATAATTTTTATTTATTAATAAGTTTCTTATTTAGTGGTAAAAATATGTCCATTAGTTTCAAAGGACATGAGTTTTGTTGGTAAATATTTTTTTATAATTATCTAAAAATATATTAAAAATATCATTAGAATTTAATTTAATGAAATATTTAGTTGAAAGTAATGTAACTGTGGTAGCCAATTATTTTGGAATCATAGCCACTACAGTAATAGATTATCTCTGTAAATATCAAGAAGTATCATTCTCTACCTATATGATTCGATCCATCTCCACCAAACTCTATTATTCCTATTAGTAACACTGTCTTGTTGTGGTTTATATGATGAACTGAGTTTATAGTGAATTCCATGCTTCCGAATGTATGTTTCAATTATTCCATTGGTATATTTTTCCAAACTGACTACCCAAATTTTACCAATATGAAACAATACTAATTTTCATCACTTTTATTGAAACTTTAGAACATATTTAGAGCCTCTATATTGTGATTCAGGAACATAATGCATGTGATATATTTAAATTCATCAGTAAAGGAAATAAAAATATTATCAACATTTATTTTTTTCTTCCTCATATACACATAAATTATAGAATAAATTATAACTAATAGATTTAACTGCTAAATTTATACATTATTATGTAAATAGTTAAAAATAATTCCTTTTTAACAAGTATCACATGACTATTTTCTATATAATTTCAGTATTTTAACATCATTAACATTCTATAATTGGTTAATCTTTCTCATTTTCTTTTTACAAATATGACCAAACCTTCAATTCTAAAATTGAATTTCTTATTTCACGCTTAAGTATCATGAATTATTAGCATCACCAACCTTAAAATAGTTTCCCCTTTTTGGGTTTCCTCTTGTTAATAATCATCTATCTTTAAAAATAATCCCCAAGAACCCATATTTTTTGAAACAAATTCATTACCTTCATCAAATAATTGAGATACACTTAATAGATTATTCTTTAATTCATTAACAGATAAAGTTTTCAAGGTTTTCAAATTTTCTTTTTAAATAACTTCTGATCCCAATACATTTATTTTAAGTGATCTATAATTTACAGAGGTCACTAATCCTTTATTTAACTTCTCATCATCTTTAAATATCTTTAGATTTCCTATTATGTGTGAAGAAACTCAATTATCTAGAATCTATGAAAACATTATTTCTATGCATTAAGTGTAACTTCAATAATGGAAACCTTTTCCATACCCTTTTTATTACAATTCAAATACTTATGAGTATTGTAATTTATAATCAACTAGGATGGTAGGATGGTGGAATAATATTCATTCGATTGACTCATCTGGTAACACCTTTCATATATTTCTTATAATGGTTTAAATTTATTCTCAGCCCTAAGTATATTTTTTTAGGATAATCCTAAAATTCCATTCATTAACTAGATTGAATCCCCCATAATCATTGTCTCCCAACATTCTAGGATAATTGGAATAATGGTGAAAAAATCATGTTCTAAAAGAATCCATAATTCAAACTATATTCTTAAAAGGTATATTTACCTCTGTAAATTACTTGTAATCTATATATTGTGACATAGACATCGTATATCTCTTGAATATAAATCCTTTTTTCCATCTGTGAATAGATTTTTTGGAAAACTCCAAAAATATTCCTTATTACACTAGAATTATATCACTCATTTTTAAAATTAGCATTTAGAGTTGATTTTATATTCAAATTAGCACTCTTGGAATTAAAAAATCCTCATAACCAATCCAGATTTTCTATAAACATTATATTATTCACATTTGACATGGAATAAGACTTTCCATCACCATTTCCAATGTAATATTTATATATATGATCCCCCTATCTCTCAACTCCACTTACGGTTTCCTTATAAATCCCTTCCTGATTTTGATGGAAAAGCACTCAAGCTTCATCCAAACACTTACCCTCTATCCTCTTCTAACCTATAAATCATTTAGTCTACTTGTCACTATGGATGTTTGATTTTATCATTGGATTTACCCCCTTTTACCCCTCACAATTTAACCAAAATGGTCTCCCTTTTCTTAAATTGGGCCGCATACCAGGCTCAATATCTTCATATGTTGTTCTCATTCATACATCTAATAATTTTAACTTACATTTATCATTACATTATTAGAATAAAGTACTTGAGGTTGGAATGTTTCTAGGATGTATTAGGTGTAATATTTTGTAGAGTCCTTAGTTCTAGATGGTGGACCTTCTAGTCCAGAGCAGTGTTGGTCCATCTCCATAACCCAGTATTCCTTTGTGTTTTGGCCAGCCAAAACTTGGTTCGCTGCATGGGTAAGGGTTATTTTAGGGTTTCATCGTTTCAACATGGTTTATTATTATTTTATCCAAATGTAATTTCTATAATTTATCATAATATTTATCATTCAATCAGACCATGGTTTGTTCTCTGGTCACATTCCAAGGTTGTTTTCTATGGTGGCATTCCTATGATATTGTTCTAATAGCTAGTATTATCCTAGTATTATCGTGATGTTCGTGGTTTTTGTCTTCCATGATGAATTAATTACTTAAATTAATGAAAGATATTAGTTTGGGTGTGTGGTTTCATTTGTAGCAATTAGCGATGCTACATCGGCTTGATGATCTCATTGGGTCTTGAGACAACAATGTGTCTCTTTATGTTACTCCTCGTGCTTCGTGCTTCCCACCTACATAGATATTCCCATCCCAATTTATTTGGTTTAAAATTTAAAATAATAATATTGAATATTTTTTGTTTTACTTATAGTTATAGTGGTTGTTTTGTGGTTTTTTCTCTAGTTTTAACTACATTATTCCCACATAACCCTACAAAAAAAACTAGGTTTTATATGAAAATAAAAAAATATGGATTTTTACCATAATAATTTAAATAATTATTATTAGACTTTTAATTTAGTATTTTTTTTATTCTAAATTATTCCCACCATTCTTTAAAACATTAACTCTTTCAATTTTATTTTTTTTCAAATTCTTAAAGAGAATTATTAAAATAAGATTTGTACTTGTCCAATTCTTTCTCATCATTAGTCAAATTCAATTGAGATTTTTCAAGATCTCTATATATTACATTGGGTATTTTTTTTCTTTGAAATTTTAAAATATTATCCCCATCAATAAATTTTATCAAAAAACCCATCACTTCTCAAAACATTTATTCTTCTCTAACAATAAAAAAATTATTTTTTGAATTTTGATTATATTTCTTCAGGTTTATAGTCTTATTTTCCAATATTGATATCCTTAAAAGACACACATTGAGTTTTACTCCAATATAAATTCCACTTTTGTTTATTCCTCACTACTAACATCACTATTATCATCACTTTTGAATTCGTCATCATTCCCTTTAAAAACAAGTAGTTTTTCATCAAAATCACTAGAGGTATCAACTTATTGGTCATCATCACTACTGTCATCGTCCTATACTGAAGATAATAAATATATATTTTAAAATTTAAAATTCCAACCATTTTCTTTTAAATATAAATTTAATTGGTCTGATTTTGTTACTTTCAACTTTAGGGATATTTTTGGCCACTCATCTTCACCATCACTGAATTATTATTATTTTAAATTTTGTTTGTTTTCTTTAAAAAATATAATGTATCAATGATTAAAACACTTCAGTGTAATATACCCCTCATAAATTAATTTTCCTCTTATTATACTTCTATATTTAAGTGACATGAGATTTTAAAACATCTATTTATCATATTCATCTACATAAAAAATATTTATCTTCGAAAAGCTACCTCTTTCTTATAACTCACTTATTTCGAGGAATAAAGAGAAATGTCATTTTTACACTTACTCTTATTTTTTAATACACTTCACTTTTACATATCATATTTTATAATAATGATTATTAAATAATATAAAGTAATAGTATATGAATCATGCTATTCAAGTTACAAGACTTTAGAATCCAAACCATCTAGAAAAATGAATATTATCTTCTCTATAACCATTTTATTCACCAAAGTTTCACCAAAAAAACTGATAATTTTCCCAATTTCTTAAACTTGAGTGAAGAAAATATCTATTGTTTCATATTCCATCATTTATAGGTCTTGATAATTCAACATCTAAACCTTCAATTTGTCTTTTTTCTCCTCTTCATTATCTTCATAAACATTTTCGAACTTATCTCATATGCCCTTTATTGTCTTAATCTCTTTTAGCTTTCAAAGATAATTGCTTGAAAGAGATAATAGAATGTAATTACAATAATAATCATCATTTTATTGTTTATTTACATTATATTTTTTCATATAAACACGTTCATAGTGAGTAAATCCATGAGTAGTATCCTTTAAAAAATCCAAATTTGTTGATAAAAGATAAGGTAACATTCTATATTTAAAAATATAATAAATCTTCTCATAAAAGGTGTAAATTCCATTGATTTTATTTCATTTAATTTTTTCCATTATAAATACCAAATCTTAAACCCAAATCTTCTTATATATATGAATTTAAGCACAATAAAAATTTGGTCGTATGTGAAGTCAAATGATATAAAATACAACTTGTAAACCACCAACAAGATCATTAAGAATTAACTAGGAGTTGGGATTAGAGAATGAAATTACTTTTTAATTTTCTTTAGTAAACAAATTTATTTCCAATTAAATTTAATCCTTTTATCATTATCTCACATAATAACACACAATCATAGCAAGCATAATATATTTTTACAAAGGCAACTACTCAAAATTAGCAACCAGTCCTTGGAATGATTTGGATTCTCCTAAGACCATATAATCCACCTGTTTCATCATGTTAATTATAAATGATAAGGTTTTATACATGAACACACAATACTCATAATACTCCCAATTGTGTAATGTTCTCCCACATAGATATAAAGATGAAAATTATTTTTAGCAATAGGATAGTTTTAAACTAGATCAAACATCCATCAAGTTGTCACTATAATATTTATTTTTTTCTTCTTATTTTAATTACAAAAAGAAAAGTATCTTATTATTTTTATTTATTTTTCAATCATTAATAATCTCAATATATTTCTTTTCCCATTCATATTATCAATAAAATAATATTTTCACAATATAAGGAAAATTGTATATCAATAAGAAGTGATTTTTCCACTTAAAATTTATTATTTCGTATTAAAATTTAGGAAAAATAACTATATCAATTGATCTAACATATTATATCAATTTATATCATTTCACTTTCTTTTGTTTCAGTTGTCGTGTTTTTTAGGTGGTCTCTGATATAAAACCCAGAACAATTTTATTAAACATGGTTTCTAAGAATAGTTAATCTAAATAAACTCCCTTTATGTTGGAACATCATATCTATAGTGTGAACCAAACTACATAAACTAATTGAATAGTAAACTACCTTGTGATATTTAAACTATTATAGATTTTATTCACTATCATTTCATTTAATATTCTATAATTATTATCTATAAGTTCTTCACATTCTCAAAAATATTAAATTTTTTAGAATAAAACCCTTATCATAAGACATTATGTTTCCATTACTTTATTGATATAAAAATAAAAATTAATATTCATAATACATATACATTCTTATATATTTATTCCTTTTCCAAAATCCAGCTACCGAAAAATTATTATTCTCAAACAAAATTTCTTACATTTTTCATGAGGACTTACACAACCATAGAAAAAGTATTATGAAATAAAACCATGTTCTAAACAATTCTAAAAGTTCATAAAAATTACATTAAATTCATAAAAATCCATCTGAGATATTATTAAATTCATCATAAGTCATATAAAGTCATATAATTTTTTATAAAACCCATCAAAAAGACATATGAAGTCATTTGAAGTCTTTTGAAATTTATTAAATGTTTTATAAAACCTTAAAAAGACTTATAAAATTTATTATATTATTCTTATAAACTAATGAACTTATAAAGTTGTTGAATATTGGATAACACTTACTCTAAAACATTAATGTCTTATATGAAAATTAAATGTTTTATGAGACACATTAAAATTTCTCTATGAATATTCCAAAATTCAACTCTAACTCTAAATTTCCAAAAATCTATATATGGACTCATAGAATTTATAATTACTCTATAAACTTCTCTGAACCAATTTAAATCATCTCAAAAAATTCATAAAATCATCATCACATTTAATGGAATTTATTTTATGTTTGTATGAATATGATTTTTGTATTCATAACAAAGTCAAACACAATAAAAATACCCACTCCAAATCTTCTCGAAATATTATTCCCTAGGAAATGATTACAATAATAGAAGAAAATGATTCAATACCTGATCCTAGAAAATATACACGGGTCTTAATAATCTCTCCCAAGTTTTTAAAATCACCCAGAACATCTCTTGGGATCAACTGATCCAACTATTCAAGAAATATATTCTATATGTTATAAAAAATAGAATACCACTATGGTATCACAAAATCATAAATTAGTAAGAAGGACCAACACATTGTTCAATAAAATATAATATTTCCAAAATATAAATAATAATATAGAAAAATATGAAATAAACTAGATCTGAGTTCATGCCAAGTCATGAATCCTACTCTTCTATCTATCCATCCTAATAGTCAACTATAGAGCACTTTCCCTTACTTGTATAATTGATCATAAAGTCTACCCATTCACCAAGATTCCCATACATGGTATTGGTGGAACATATTAATCCACCACTAATGGTGTAATAATGAATGATAAACTACAATAAGAACAATAACTACCATGTCATTATGTGATACACAATCCACCTGGTGAGTGACTATTCCTCTTTCATCCAGTACTGGAACAGGTCTGAACATGTTACACATTCTGTACCAATGGTTGGATTAACACCCACTCAATCACAATAATATATATATATATATTGCATATAATATATTATTATATATTGAAAATCATGGTGAATAGGAATAGTGAATCATAACATAATGAAATAATTAAAATGTTATAACATCTCATAACATCACAATATCTAGTAAGTAGGAAAGAAATCCCATCCAAAATCAATATCATATAAGTGGACATAACAGATATTTTCAAATACCAAGTAGACTATTGTTACACATCTATAAAAACATCAATGAAAAGTGTGAATATTATTCTATACCTATAAACATATCAAGGAAACATATGTCAAAAATTCCATGCCTTATATAAGAATAAGTCTAAATGGTAAAATTATCACATAGATAGAAAAATCTCAAAACAATTAGTAAGACATTCCCCTTTCATGGAAATATAGACATGTAGTCATAAAATCCCATTCCAATGAAATAATTAAATCAAGAAAATGAAATATATTCCTATGGAATCATAATATATTGTAATTTGAGATAAAATCCCATCTACTATAAATATTATAAAAGTTGGAATAACCTTTCATTCCATATACAAAACTATGGAAAGGTGTTCATATCATACACCACCTATAACCATACCAAGAAAATGTGAGCATATCATCCCATGCATATAACCATAATAAGGTAAAGTGGGCATGTCATAACCCACCTTATATAAGACTAAAAAAATGACCATATCATTACATGTTTATAACTATCTCATCATAGGTGAGTAGTCCATCCCCTTCTTGGGAAATATTGACAAACGGTTATAACATCCCTTTCCATGGGAGACATGAAATAATTTGGCATTGCATCACATGACATAAACAATAATAAGGTAAGTGGGAATTTCACCATATACCAAAGTAATCATCCCAAAAGGGGGGTATATCATCCCATACCATTGGACACATCAAGTAAATGAATATATAATCTCGCATTCATGGAAATATTAAAGTTAGTGGCATATGATTCCATAAATATAAATAAAAATTGTGAATAGCATCCCAAAGAAATACTTATCAAGGTATATCACATAACAGATCCAAATACATTACATCCATTTCATTAAAAGGTTTTGTATAAGATCTAATTACTATGATAACAACAAATATGGTTGGATCTCTCACAAAAACCCCATTTACCCATCCCATATCCAAGTTACAATATACATAAAACTGCATAGCTAAAATAAATCATATTTTCTCTTTCCTTGCCATATAAATTAATCCAAAAGGCCATCTATTTAACAAAAAAAATCAATCTAAGGATATAGTACATGATAAATTCTCATATAAAGTATTTTTATACCATCAAAATAATCAAATGGAAGCAATAAATGTCTAATATGTTATAACATCACAAAATAGAAAGCATATTGGGTTACAAATATTGGATCCACAACACATTGTATTATCTTCATGGTCATCAATGACCAAGGAATCAAAACATGTTATCTTAAAGACCACTCATGACCCCATCGTTATCATTCTACCCATTATCCAGGAATAAACCCCATTTTGGTTCCATATCATATAATTCATAAAATACCACAAAATATCACACATCACAACATATATGAAACTCATATAAAATGACAGGAATGATTAGGGACTACTTACCTCATATTATTAAGAACCCTCTTATCAATTATCATTAGAATAATCATCCTTATTTGGATAAAATGAGAATCAAAATAAAGAACCTCAAATTAATAATTTCTAATGATGAATTAAGAAACCACAAAATTGATCAATATAGATGAAATGTCATTCATAAGACTACCTCTAGAAGCACATAAGGAATACTGATGTGTCGATTCATTCTTAAATAGTGGAAATATATACATTGGGATAGAGAACTAATAGGAGGGAGGAGGGATTATACATATTAATAAAATAGAGGGTTATCATTTATAAAATATTTATTAAATTTTTATTTTAACTAATTAAATATTGAAAAACATCATATTAGTCTATCGTGTACTCAGTCCCATGTCATTGGGTACCAAGTACCCCATCTAGTACCTTCCCTAAGTCTAATAAGTGGATTGTGGTACTCTATAGTCTCATTCTCTCTGTATAAAGATACCAGGTAGTCAGTATCGACCTAAAAGTTCGTAGTGTTATTTTTTAACAAAAGAAAAATAATGTATTTATCCCAAATTCTCAAATTCTGACCCCATCCTTTTTCAACTCCTCAAATTTTACCAAACTAAAAAAAATGGTTCTTGAAACATTAAATAACATATTACAACAAAATATACAGTTTTTTGTATTTTTGATATTCAATATTACCACCCATAATAATTTCTTCGATTCAATTCGTTATTCAATTCCCTAATATATTATCTAATTACAACTTGTGATATAATAACTTCTACTCATTCCATAGATATATTTTGAAATTTTTTCTTATTCATGTTCATTAATAACCACATTTTAACTCTTGTCATTCCTTTTAGGGAATATGATTTCCTTATGTTGCAGCTTTTAATAACCATAGTTCCTTTGAAATATATTTTTCACAACTAGAATTAATTAATTATTTTCATATTTGATATATAATGTATAAATCACTCTAACATGTGTTGAAATATGTAGAAACATCACAATTTCTTCATTATGAATCATTATTCCCACCAACATTGTTATCATATCACCTCTTGCAATATACCTCAAGCACACTACCTCTTATTTCTAGGAATCGAGTATTTATTAAATCTCCAATATATATCTTTTTAATTCTTCCAAGGGAGGAAAATCATAATAATAATGTCTTAAATATAACCATATTCAAGTTACAATACATTATCCATCCACACCTAGTACTATGAAGCTCTATCAATCATATCATTATCTATAATGACTACTAATATAAAAAATTTTATATTTAAATTCTTACACTCTTCTACTTCTCATATAATAGAAACAATTAGTTCATTATCAATTCACTACACGCCTTACCCTTTAAAACTTATCACACATATGATATATCTATACTCATTGAGTTCACATATTATGTACTTTTCTTCCTTTATGAATCATATCTAATATCCATTAATTTTATCATTGGATATTAAATTATCATCACCTTTATAAATATATACATTTTTATAGGTTATTCATTATAACTTCATCATCACATGTGAACCCCTAGTTCTCCTTGTATCTTATATTGCATTATAATATCTCTATTAAATTTAATCACACTTCTAAAAAATGATATATCATCATATTAATATATCCAAAAAGATCCCTGCTCTTGAAAATACATAATTCCAACCATCCTTTAGATTGTCACTTATATATGTTGTATGATTCCTCATGCTGGTTCAAGGGTGAAACTCATTCTTTATTAACTAGTTACATTCTTAATAATCACAGTCTTACATAAAATCAATGTCTAATAAAATTATTGGGTTTTAACAAAAATATAATGCAAAAAAAATAAAAAATAATCATAATGAAAAAAATAAGAAAACTAAATTATAAAATAATGTTCTAAGAGTGGTTTTCCTAAAAATAAATTTATAACAACCTTCATAAATATTTAAGTTCATATTTTTTCATAAATATCCAATTTATTTCTTTATTTCTATTATTTCTTATACTTGTATAATTATTTTATCATTAATATGATTTTCTAGCTTGTTTTTCATTATTCTTTATTCTTTAGCCTTAGTTTATATCTTTTCTTTATTCTCATTTTCCACCCTACCTAAGACTCAAAAAAATCTTATCAATACCTCTTGAGTATTTAATTAGTCTCATATAGTGATAATTGTGGGATCGTTAATAATATATGGTATAATAAACCTAATGAATAAATGAAGAATATCAGGGATCATTTTTTAAATTTCATTCAATTAAAAAGTTAACATTGGAGTGGGTGCATGCCAATTAAATTTGAAATTTATTAGAATATAGATTACTTGACTCCATTGTATAAAATATTTTTATTTATAATGTTTATATATTTTTAAATGAGTGAAAATTTTGGATTCATACTTATTTTTTCCATAAGTGAACTTAATAGATAATTAATTATTTTGATTTTTAAAATGTGTGGTATTTTATTTATTAATTTTTCTTTTAAGGAGTACGAAGACATGCCAAACCATAATTGTTCGGGAGTCGATAATTGCAATTTTTTATTATTTTCATTAATTATTTCGATATATCATAATTTTTCACATTTAATATTTATTTTTAAATTTATTAAATATTTAGAAGTTAAATAAGTTTTTTTTAAATTTTATTTCTTTTTAATTATTTTTCATAATTTTAAAAATAATTTTTTAGGTAAAACAATTCATTATGTTTAATTAATAATTATTATATATATATATATTATATAAAGTAGGAATTAAAATTCTAATCAAAACAAAGATTTATTATTTAGAAGTTATATCATAGAGCATTTTAGTAAACTATAAAAGTCTTCTCATGCAACACTATAGATAGGCAAAACTTTTATCTCATGAAACACTCTATAATGGTGAAAATTCTAACTCACTGAATTTCCAATTTTTTCAAAACATAATATTGAATCTATTTCTAATTTAAATATTTTTCCATTGGGAAAAACAACTTTAGGTAATGTTTTCATTAAGTTAATGTACATTGAGTAGATGATGAAAATCATTCTTTCATGTACTTAAAAAATGTAGAGTAAAAACTTTATTTTTATGATATTATCCTTTATTTATATTTACCCAAGAATAAATAGTTACTATTTTAATCTTTTTCGAGAAAAATATTGATCAGTTAATAAAATTCCAAGGTGTTTTAAATAATTTATTTTATGGGGTCATTGATTTTTTCATTTAGGGTATTTTAAATCAAAATTTATTAAGATATGTATATATAGAATATAGGGTATTTAAGATAACCCAAAAATGGAATAGATACATATTATATCATTATATTATATTATCCATTACAAATCACAAATAAATCAAGCCCCAAGAACCAAATGGATTAGTTTCTTAGGAGATTAACATTATAAATGTATTATTTAAAAATAAATTGTACATTTCCTTTAAAAATTCAGGAATTTTTAATCTCTTAAAGACATATCATATGTAATATTATTCTTAAATACCCACAGAATTATAAAGTAATGAAAAGGGTGAGCTCAGGTGCTCATTTTGGAGTAATAAGTAACAAATTGACCTGACTCAACCTAAAAAGTTACCCAAATCATCCCAACACATGATAAAGAGACAACAATGTATTATGTATAACTTAAAGGAAAACAATTAATATAGTAAAATTTGGAAGAAAATTTAGGTTGCGATTATAAATCACAGTAATATTTCACCAAAGAGAGTACAAAAGGTATAATATCATAAAAACAATATCTCTAGATTTAAAATAAAACATTTTATAAATCATTTTAAAAATATAAAACATATATTTTTTTAAAAACCTTTGGTTTTTCATAAAAAAACCTTTCATATCCTTATAGAGAATGAATATGTCAAGTACATGAAAGAAAGACAGGGAGAATATTCAAAGTCATCCTTGGATACACCATAAGATAACATGTTAGAAACAAAACATGATGTATAACATTATGTATAAAACCAATAATAAATGAAAAAGTGAAAGATTTGGCAACTAACCCATTGGAATAGGTACATGGACCTAAAAAGAAAAAACTAATCTAGTAATAACGTGAATTCCATAAATATCATGTCCTTCCATAGTCAGCTGATATTAAAAACCATTAGTGTTATTATTCACATTAAAGTTACAAGTCTATTTCCTGATGCACCCAAGGTTCCCAATGTTCTATGCTTGCCAAAAAAGTTTGAAAAAAATGTTAAAATTTTATAAAACATTTTAAAAATGAATCCTTGGAACTACCATTCTTTAATATATATATTTATAACCAGAACAAATCCTTAAGGCATTTCACCAAATAACGTAGTGTGATAAAAC
Organism: Viscum album; assembly: GCA_963277665.1. NCBI lineage: Eukaryota > Viridiplantae > Streptophyta > Magnoliopsida > Santalales > Viscaceae > Viscum > Viscum album. The sequence goes on from OY728159.1 coordinate 924,020,431, forward strand.
CCATTTTTAAAGAAAACCCCCTCTTAAACAAGTTTATTTTTACCCAAATTAATTTTTATATACAATAAATCCTTCCCAAAAACCAAAAATAGAATTTTAAAAGATCATAAGGTAATTAAATTATTGAAATATTTTTATAGAAATACCTACCTCGAGAATAGGGAGAAACTTCCATGAATATATCTCCCAAAGCCAAGGAATAAACCTAGGAAAAAAAGGATTCAAAGGGATTAAATACCCACTCTTATGTACCTATTTTTATAGATAGAAAAGTGGGGAAACTAGTTTTTAGGTATTCCAAAGTATTTATATCTATATTGTAAAATATAACACCATTGCACAACCTCAAGTACCCAAGAAAAGTAGTTCCAACAAAATCCCATACTACGATGCAATAAGGGGGCATGTCAGAGCCCTTATAGAAAAATACATATCCAATAACCCTAATCCAAATCCAATTTTTTATTAAAGGTGGGCTACGACATAGCTGATACCACCATACTACAGAGCCCCACTACCAAAGCGTGGCTACACCGCATCCTAAAAACCATGGCTTAGCTACCCCCAATTTGGTAGAATTGACCAAACAGAGACCTCATACCACCAACTCGAAATACATGATACATGGTGAAACCATGTAAATATTTTATGTAACACCAAAAAATTCCTCCTATCTGACCCTACACTGCATCTAGTTAATAATTCCTCAACCATGACCCATAGGGAAAAACCAACTTAAGGCTCCATGCCACAGTCGTTACATCCATGTCATAGCTGGCCACTCAATATCATAGTTTATCAACGTCATTTCAATTACCCCAAAAACCCATAGGGTTTCACAATTATCCCCACCATAAAAAATTTATTCCACCATAATGTGATCAACACTATGGACTCATAAAAAGAGAATTTTACTACTGTCTCACCAAAAATTCCCATTATTATGTTTAATGGCTATCCTGTATGCACTTCCATAGTTAAAAAACCAAAACAATCATTTTACTTCATAGTACCTTATCTCATAAATCACAATATAAACAGTTTTCTCAACCGTAGTTGTTTCATGATCAAGATCAATATCCTCCCATTCAGTCACATGGGAATGGTCTAGTTGATACCTCCTTAGATGGGAAGCATGAGACACATCATGAATCGATGCCAAACAAGATGAAAGGTCCAACTGATGTACAAATTTCCTAGTTGTTACATGATCTCAAAGGGTCTAACAAACCTTGGAATAAACATACACTAAATATCCAACCCACGATGAACCAAGTGATTTGTAACTCAAAGAAAGGCTCGATCACAAAACTCAAACTCTAGTTGTTGATAATGGCTTTCTATATTGGAATTTTAGAAACTATATGTCACGACCAATATATTTTAGATCAATTTCAACTTCTATAGAATCTCTTGAACAAGGATTGGACACACCAAGGATCATTCTCCTAACACAACCCAACATAAGTTATATCTACATGGATTCACATGAAATGCTTCAAAGGGAACCATATTAATCAAATCAAGATAATTATTTTTATATTAGATTTCAACCAGAGGATGATTGTTTTCCTAGGAACCACCAAAATCAAGCCACATGCTTTGAAAATATATGCATGAACCTAAATGGCCCTCCCAGTCTATCCGTCAATCTATAGATGAAATATCATGATTTATTTTAATTGGGAACACATCGCCAATAGAAAACCATTCTAAAACATGGATTTGAACTAGGGGTCACTATAAAAAACAATTTCTGAGGGAACCTCATGAGGTATCACAACCTCTAAAACATATAATTGCTCGAGATACACCACTTTAGTCATCTACATGAGAGGGATCAAATGATAATATTTAGTTATTAGGTCAATGATCTACCAAATCACATCATTCAACTAGTATTCCATGTTAAACCAATGATTAAATCCATGTAAATATCATCCCAGTTCTATATAAGAATGGTAAAATGGTGTAAAAATATAATAAGTCTCTAGTGTTCTTCCTTAATTCATTAACAAGGAATTGGGACATGAAATCTTCAGTTGACATTTTCATCCATAACCCCCATTACCAATATCTAAAATCATGATACATATTGGTATCTCTAGGGTGTCTGGAAAAAACAATACCAGTTTCAATTGTCTATTAATTCCTTCCTCAGAGATATAGGAACTACCAACCAATATTGAAACAACTAAGCACCCAAGGTAAACAAATACCACTCACCTAATGTCTCCCCAACATTTAGAATTTTACTAAATCACTGGAGGTTAGTGCTTGACACTTTTTCAAGTCAAACACATACATAAAATGATGATCCATACTTTAACAAAAAAAATAATACCAGTCAACCAACCTCTTCCACTCCCAATATAATCTCAATGATCAAACTCATCAAAGATAATTCCTCTATTTTTTTCTTCATTTATTGAGTCAATAATTTCTTAATCAGTTCATTAGTGACCAAATTTCCTTTATCAAGAGTATAAGAAATATTGAAATAAAATTTTTGGATATACTCAACCTAGAATCTCTATCTAAATTTCTGACCCCTATGAGTGAAAATATACTTCTAGATTTTATGATCAAAATATTCTATAAATATCATCCAGAATAGATAGTGATTCAATGTTTTTATTGCATGAATTACATCTATAACTCAATATCATGGATAGGGTAGTCATTATAATAAAATAATTAGAAATATCTATAGGCTACCACACACTTTACCTACATCATGACACACCTCAAACCCATACAATCAACATTACTAAAAAACATCATAACCTAAAACTCATTCTAGAAGAATAAAAATAGTAGTTGATGTCAACCACAACTTTATTTCCTCAATATATAACTGATATATTTCAATACATGAAAACTTTACACCCTTGTGGATCGAAGATGACATTAGATCTACAAGATTAGATAATTATATAAAAACACACCTGTAATAACTAGAAAATCCCCAGAAACTCCAAATTTCAAACAAACTTCTTGGCTTCTCCCAGAACATCAGCACTTGTATCTTTTCAATATCCACTTAGACACCCCACATTAATATTTCATGCCCTAAAAATTTCACTTCTGGGATCCAACATAGTTGGAAATATTACATTACAGATGATGTTATTTCAATACTTCAAGGATGATATTCATGTTATCCCTATGATCATACTCTGACTTGAATTCCACCAAAATATCATACATAAAAATTACTAAAAATAATTCCAAGAAAAGATAAACTATCTTGTTCATCGATTCCATAAACACTATAGAAGTTTTAGTGAGACTTAATGGCGTATCTAGAAACTCAATGTGCCTATACTAGATCCTAAACACTATCTTAGGTATCCTCTTCTCATAATATTAAATGTTCATACCCCAACTATAGGTAAATCTTAGAAAACTGTTGAGGCAATTTGAATTTGTTAAATATATCATCAATTCATGTTAAGGGATACTTATTCTTAACGGTTCCTTGATTTAACATTATAGAATCAATGAAAATTCTGAGCCTCTAGTCTGCTTTCTTAGAAAAGTTGATAGGTGATGCCCAAGGTGAAATTCTAGGATGAATACATCCCTTAGATAAAAATTCCATAAGTTGGAAATTAAGTTCCATTAACTCTTCATGGTTCATTCTATAATATATCTTAAAAATGTGCATCTTACCAAGAAGCAGTTGATTAGAAAACCTGACCTCTCTCTATGGTGGAAACCCAAAAAATATTCCAAGGATAACCTTAGGGAATTCCATCACCACTAGAGGGATTTTATTTCCCCAGAAAGATCCAATATCATCAAGTAACATCTCTAAACATTTTCATGAGATTATTCTAATATAAGGAAAAAAATAATCCCAACTCTCCCGGATCTAGAATCCACTCATCCTGAAAACATGATCAATTCTTTTAGGAGATAGAAACTAAACTCAATGATGATAATAGTCAATCTGGTCCTTGACACTGATCATCTAATCCATGCCAATAATTAGTTCATTAATATTAAGATCAATAACTAATAAATCCAAACCCACTTTCAAGTCATCTATGACACTTAAAACACTAGACATCTGAAATCTTGTTTTGGGAACTTTACCAAAGGTGTGGAAAGAACCAACAAGAATGAAATAATCTCCAAACACAAGCACAATACCTCAACCAACTTCAATAGTATAAAATAAAGAGTCAACTATATAAAATTAATCATGTATCATAGATGAAGAAATAAACACAATGCATCTAATAGTAGCTAACCCTGTCTCAAATTCCTCTTTTATATACTTCGCTATATAATGACTACAAGAATTAGGCCCTCCCTAACTTTTTATATCCATGTGAAAATTCTTCTTACCATTATGATAAGACCCAAAACCATTGGTAACATACAAGACCCTATAAACTCTTGGTGAGAGTGGATATAATCTTGTATCCTTAAGAAATCCATTAACAAAAATTCCTATTATGGCCAGTTTTCCTACATTGATGAAATGTTTAGGGTTATTCTATATAGTTAGTCTTGTTATAACCATGTATTTAAAACATGTATCAAACAACATGTTATTATGATGAAGATGCACCTAAAACTAGTCAGTAAGAAAACTAGATAACTTTACACTTTATTTCTGGCTAGAATACTCACATTGGAAAACAAATACACCAACTAATCCTCCACCCAAACTCGTTATCCCAGTTATGTCTACCTCATCCATATATTCTTTTTTAATCACCTCCAAAAAGGTAAAAAGTAATAAAATAATCATTATAAATTAAAAATAGACCTTTAGAACCATCTAAAACCCTAGATATTTAAGGAAATCATTTGTAATAAGCTCTAGTTCTATGTACACCAACTCAATAAAATAGGTTGAATACTCTAAAACCATGCACTCCCCTTTCTCTAAGGTAAGAAATTATTAGGTCTTATCCACATGAAATTTTTCTAGAGAAAACTGATAGTTGATGCATTTATTAAAGGAATCCAAGGTAATATCCTTGTTCCACATAAATATAAAAATAGGGTCCCACCATCTCCTTTTAAGTCCTTGAAGCATATAAGTGGAAAATAATATCACATAGTCCTTGGGAGTTTTTATGAAATTAAAGATCATGTCAATCCACTTAATCCATTCCTCAGATTACTAGGGTCCTTTTTCAATAAGAAATATGGATGTATTCTAATTAGTAATGTCTAACCCATTATCCTCTATACATCTTGGGTGTCCAACATTGGCTTGACTGAGAGTCTGAATAGTAGAGATTATAGGTTCTATCACAAAATGGTCTACTAGAAGATTCTCCTGTAGAAATTTTCGTATAGATTCCTCTCTCAGAGATATAAGTACTCTTTTTAGGAATTATTATCTAATAAACACAAGAAAATAACCATTCATCTTAATAAACAATTTCCAAATCATAATAATAACATTCAAAAATAATATTAATGTATTTAAATAACAATAATTTATAGTAATCACAGATTCTATTAATGAAAGAAAAAACATCAAAATTAATAGGTTCATTCAAAAAAACTGAAAATCTATTTTATCAATATAACATCAAAAACTATGTCTCAATATTAACAAAAATATCTTGAAAACCCTTTGAAATTCAAGTTTAGGCATAGAAGTGACCATGCTAGGTACCCTCTCTCACTTACTACCTAAATTCTAAGAGTCCTAAATTTAGTATACCAAATTCACCAAAGAATACCCAGGTAGTTTCATTACACATAATATTGGGTAAACCCTTGGATACAATTTTGTAATGAATTGACATGGGTCAACCTGAAAAGTCACCCAAATTGACCCACTACAGGATAAAGAACCAACCATGTATCAAGTGTAACCGGAAGGAAAATAACTAATAGAGTACAATGTAGAATAAAGTGTAAAAAAAATATAATACATAAAACATAAATCCCAAGGATATAAACATAAAAATACTAGGAAATTCATAGGCTAAGTCTATATGTGACTAACTCTCACAACCAAAAAATCCCTCTACGAAGGTAATGACCACCTTGAGAAGAAAGAAAGTTAAAAATGCTCTTCTCTTTACCTGATTCCTGAAAACCCAAACCTAAAAATGAACAAATGAAGAAGTAGGGTGTGATCATAAACCCTAGTATTATTTTACCAAATAATATATATAAAGGCTATTATCAAGAAAAAAATTATCTCTATCATTAAATCAAATCCAATATTTATTTAATTTTTAGTAGATAAAACATTTTTTGTATAACATCCTTTGGTTTTTCATAAAAAATATTTCGTATCTTCATAAACTAAGAATATATAAAGTACATGAATGAAATTAGGTGAAAATAATAAAAACCATCCATGGATACAAAAAAATATAAACATGTGAGCAACCTACCATGAAATATACCATCACTTGTAAAACCAAGCATGAATGACAAAGCATGTGATTTTGGCTCTATACCATGGGATTATATACTCAAATATAAAAATAAAATACTAATCTAGGCATCATGTGAATCATACTAATACGAATAAATACCATTGTCTATAGAATATCAAAAACTTCTAGTGTTATTATACACACTGGAGAAACATGTCCATTTATTAATACACCCAAGGTTACCAGCGTGTTATGGTTGTAAAAACCATTTGAAAACCATGATTAAAATTTATAAAACATTTTCAGAGTGAATCCTTAACTCCAACATTCTTGAAAATATATTTTAAAACAAAAACTATATGTAATTCATTTCATCAAATCAAATATTGTGTGAAAAACAATTTTTAAAAAAATAGTTTAAAAACATGTATCTCTTTTCAAAAATATTCTTTGATATCTAATCCATCCAATTCATAAAAAATAATGTAATTGAATAAAAACATCATGTAATTTTGTATTTACAACCTTTTTATAGTGAAAACTACCAAATAATTGAAATAAACTTCCAATAATTGATTTCCCAAAGATAGAGGTTAAACCAAATCAAAAATAGCTTCAAAGGCCTTTGAAAACCTCTCCTAGTTGCTTAAGGATTGAGATAGAATTTTGGAGAAAAAACTCATTCATAGGTAGTACCTGCTATTTATAGCCAGCCTGTGAAATATTACACCATTCCATAACCTCAAGTTCCATGGTACAAAGGTTATGATAGAACCCCATACAATGGTGCAATAAATGGACCAAAATGCAAGACTTATGGTCAAATATGTCTCTAATAAACACATTTTAACCACTATTTTCTTGGAAAGTGGAGCTTTAATATATATGAAACTACCATGCCACAAAGCCTTATAGATAATAAAGACTACATCATAGTGTACTCCACATGGTGAAGTTATCCACAATTTAGTAAAGCAGACCAAACCAAGCCCTTGGCCTCCCTAAACCATAGGTATACTCCACTATGTATCCATTATGATATTGGAAATTTCATAAAAATAACCACCACACAGACCTTAATCCACATCTAGTTTATCATTTTGTAGTATTTATCGATATGGAAGAACCATCATAATGCTCCATGGTACAGGTGTTACATCCATTCCATAGTCATCATTAATATGCTGCAATATCTACCTTCCATGTAAAATCCCTCAAATCATGGAGGGTGTCACAAAATAACATATGATATATCAATCAAAACAATATATGTGGTCAAAAATAATATCATAAAGGATTAATCATGAACACTCATATATATATGAGAACATAATCCTAAAATCATACCCAGGTAAATAAGAACCATATATCATAACCTAAATCCTAACATTAAACTATGGAATAACATCAAAATTTTCCATATAAATATACATATAAGATCAAAACATATTTGAATGATATCTCTTAAGACCATCATCACATAGTGGTAAAATATGACCCATATCATAGTGGGCAGGGATAACCTCATATGTTCAATAACATAACCACTCATGACCTATAAGATTTTCTAAATGAATTAAAGGGTAATATAATTCTGATCTAACCAAAAAAATAATGATATAACCTTGTCTTCAAAATTAATGTAAAAAAATACATAAAAACAAAGAATAATTAAATTCTGAAAATAAATAATGTTACGTAACAATTTTCAAAATGCTTAAAAATTATTCATCTATAGAAATAATGAACATGATTCCATTAAATCTTAAAACCACTGAAGTGATAGATGAAATAAAGTATTATAACATAAAATTTTATAGATATTTATATAATATTATTAAGAAGATGATAAGAAATTGTGTAAAAACTGAAAATAAATATCTATTACATTTTAAATGTTTTTTCTTTGAAAACTAAAAGATTGTGAATAAAAGATTTAAAAGGGAATGATAAAGGTAGTAATTTTTTTAAATAATAATAAAATAATAAAAAATATAATGGAATATTTATAAATAAAAAATAATAAAGTTATGAGATAAAATGATCAAGAAAACATCTTAAATGATGATAGATAAAATGAATTTCATTCACACCATTATAATTATAACATCCAGCAATCTGGAACTCTCTCATATGGCTAGAATGGTTTTGTCATAAGACCTCAAGCACACCTCCTAGTGTTCCAAAATCTACCCACTAGTAGTGTGGTGTAAAGTTTATAGTGGGGATACTATACCCCCTAGTATGAATTTTCATAGAATTAGAACAAATAATAATAAAATGGAAACCAAAATCAAAGTAACAACATTGCAGAAGAAAATAATAAAAGCCTAATAAATAATTTTATAATAATAAAGGAATAAGGTAATGATGTGCCAGAATGTAACTAAATTTCATTCTACAACATTAAAAGAAAAAAACTAACAAAACCAAATAAAATACTTAAGGTCTCATGTCTGTAATCCCACATTGGTCCCATCTCCAAACTCTAGCCCAATCGCAAACAACCAATCAACCTCAAGGTCCTTTCCCTTGTCCAAACCTACAACCATAAAATCAACTCATGTAACAAACGACGACCTGAATAGGGTGTCAGTATAATCAGTTGGTCGATACCACCATGTTTAAACAAAACCAGTCTAATTAGAATTGTACACAATAAAGCGATAAACAATTTTATTAATCAATTCAACAATTATTAAAATACAATAAAAACCAGCTACGACTCCCTACCAAAATTACCCTGAGAATTAATTATGACCATTCTAACCACAACCATATAACCAAGGTAAAAACCTACTTCGTAACCATGCCAAAATATCTATGAGGATGCCTTATGAATATACAAACCACAACCATATAAACAAGGTATAGTGACAAAAATCCGGGTCAAATTCTTATAAGCATTACACCATTTCTTGGTCAAGGTCCTATAAGCATTACAACATGGGATTGGGAATATCCTGCTCTCAATAAGCATTATTGCATGGAACTGGGTTGATCCTCATCAATATCAGTATTACAACATATAAGTTTTCAAGTGTCAGAGTTGAGAATGATATATAAGCATTACCTCATAGAACACAATTCATGTCATATAGTATGGATATCACAATATCACATCACAGTTCTCAATGGTTACTTATGTGAATTACCATTATTCTTTCATATGCCAAATTACAATTTAATTTAAAATTGATTAAAAATTATATCAATAAGAAATAATCCATTTTTTAAGAAATCTATAACAATAAATCACCCAAGGTAACATGTCATGCTAAACAGAATTCAATCCATTATCCAATTATAACTCCATTTGAAACCAATGGAAATAAAATAATAACCTCCTTAATTTCTCAATGGTTGCTTATGTGAATTAACATTCTTATTTAATATTCCACTTTTAAATTTAATTAATGGATTATTAAAAATTATATCAATAAGAGAAAGGCCATAGTTTGGGAATCTATAACAAAAAATCACCCTAGGTAACATGTCATGCTAAACATAATTCAATCCATTAGACAATTACAACTAAATTTTAAATAAAAGGAAATCAAGGAATAACCTCATTCAATTATTTAATTAATTTAGGTTTATGCAATTATGGTGTAATCACAATATTGCATAAAATTGGAAATTATCACTCTATAGGGTTAAAATTTAGACCCCCTACTTTTAACAGATAATCCAACAACACTTCCAACTACCAATGCCAGTGAGGAAGAAGGTGTGTATGATTTCAAAACCATCAACACAACCAGACAAAGGATTTCATTGCAACATTTGTAGAACTAAATGGAATTATGAAAAAACCTAACCAAAGGAACATACCAGCAATTGAAGACACAAATTAAACATCTATAAGGGAGGTTGGCACTCCAAAATCTCCTAGAGAATTACCTATGTTAGGGAGGAGAGGATATTCAGTGAAATATAATGAATTTTAATTGCATTTCATATTTAGAATCATATGTTACAAATTTAAATGGCATGTAATGTGGTTACATGATGTGTAAATTTTTTTAATGGATTCACCAAAAACCCAGTTGCCACAGATTTATTTAATTAAAACCCATGGAAAATTTCATGATGTGTAATCACATTACATTATATGTAAGTGTTGTGTGGTTGATTTTTCAACATATTTTCTATTTAACTCTATGAACCTCTTATAAAGATTATAAAATATCCAAGAACCCTTCAAACACTTTAAAACAATTATACCTGACCTCCATTAACTCAATAAGCATTCATCCTTAAACATTATTTCATTTTCTCAAACAAAGGCTCTTCGCTGGGAATAGGACTCAGCCACCAAATATAAAACAAAAAAATCTTAGATAAACATACCTAAAAAAGATAGGATCTTGAAACCTCTCCACCTTATAACATCTCATCCCTGAGCTACTCTATGCATTAGTGTGAGGTCTTAGTGAACAAGTACGCCCATTGTGTTCACATATTAGACTCCATCTCACAATTTTCTTTCTGAACTCACCCATGTTTCCCCTATACTCGAACTAATGGTATATTCCTACACTGAAGATATTTCTCACTGCAATCCACAACCTTTATTGGATGCTCTTCAAATGATGCATCCGAAAAAATATTGATGTTTGCTATGTCTATCACATGGGAAGGATCATGATGATATATTTGTATTTATGACACATGGAACATGTCATTCATGTAACTGTAACACTTTGGAAGGGTTAAATGGTATGCCACTAGACTGAACCTTACCACTATTTTGAACATCCCACAAAACACGGGAGCTAGCTTTCCCTATTTCTTGATACAGTGCTTCCCTAGTCTCGGTGACACCCAAAGGAAAACATGATGACCAACCTTTAATTCTAGAGGTCATCTCTTATACTCATAATTTTATTTTATTTTCTACTATGTGTGGTCAACAACTGATATTTGATCAACTGAGCCTATTCAAATGTATCATATGCGAGATTGGGCTCAATATGTGCTAACTCACCAGCCTCTATCCAAAGAAGAGGCTAATGAAAACTCCTACCATTCAAATCCTCAAAAATTTCTATTTGGATTGATAGCTAGAAGCTATTATTCTATGAAAACTCTAAGAGTTCCATGTGTTTATCCCATAAACCACCAAAATACAGAACATAGGCTTGTATCATATCCTCTATAACCTGAATAGTTTGTACATATTAACCATCAGTCTATGGATGATTAGTTCTTCTTAAAAAAACTCATGATCATAGGGATTTATGAAGACTCTTCCAGAAACAAGATGTGAACTGAGGATCTCTATCTGAAATGATACTCCTTGGAACATCATGTAACTGAACCACCTCATGCATGTAATGGTTTCCTAGTTTATTAAATGTAAGGGTCTCCCAAATAGTTAAGAAGTAGTCTACCATAGTCATTTGATCTACAAAAACCCATAAACCATCATTTTTATTTTTCATCCTATGTATTCCTATTACAAAATCTATTGTGACATCATCCCATTTCCACTCTGAAGGGAAAAGGATACAAAATATAATTTGTCCACTAATTCTTGGATTTCACGTGCTGATAAGTGAAGCATCTGGCCATGAATATTTCCACCCCCTTCTTCATTACTGGCCATCAGTAATGTATATAGAGATAATGATACATAAAATTTAAATTAGGATTCACTTTCCATATAAAAGAATGAAACTCCCTCATCATCTCTTCATGAAATCCCATAAGAACCCATAATCAACCATAAAAAAAGATAATTTCCACTATTGAGAGACCATGATGATGGTCTCTCCACACTATATAATGTTCCTCTCAAAATTGATCCCTCCAGATCAGAAAACTTCTCAATCTTAATCCGGTCCAAAATAATGGGTATAATAGATGTTAAAGTCATATCTACTTGTCTTTTAGATTCTTAAACATCCATATGTATGTCTACAAAAAGGGTCATTATTCTCCACTCATCACAATACACTTGTACAACCTTTTTCTACGTATTCTATATCAATGTTTTGGAAACAACATTTCCCTTTCCAAGTCTATAAGTTATTTCATTGTTGAAAGACTGCAGATACTCGACCCACCTCCTTTGCGAAAGGTTTAGGTCTTCCTGAGAAAAGATATACTTAAGGCTCTTTTGATCCGTGTATACCACAATAATCTAACAAATTAGATAGTGTCTCCAATATCTCTATGAATGTATCACTACCTACAACTCTAGATTATGAGTAGTTCAATTCCTCTCTTGTAGCCTCAACTAGTTGGATCCATAACCAACCACACAATCCTCATGTATTATAACAGCTTCGAGTCCAACTATGGAATCATCATAGTACAATGTATATTCTTTACCCAAAATAAGTAAAGTGAGTATTGGTTCTAAGTCCATCCTTCCTTTCAACTCTTAAAAATATCTATCAAAAGAATTGGACCAAACAAACTTCACCCTTTCATTGGTCATCCCAGACATTAGTGCTTCCAACTAGGATAAATCTTGGATAAAACACGGGTAATAACCTACTAGTCAAATAAATATCATAATTTCAAAAACCATTATTAGGTTGCTTCCAAGATATCATGGTGGTTACTTTCTCTGGGTCCACTGACACTCCTAGCTCTAAGATGACATGGCCCATGAAGTGTACTTTATTTATCTAGAAATTGAATTTAGTTAGCTTGGCACAAATCCTTTGCTCTCTTAATGTAATTAGGATTTTGTGAAGATGTTTGGCATCATCATCTACTGACCAAGAGTACACTAAGATATCAATAATGAAAACCACAAAAAACTGATCTAGAAAAGTATGAAATATCCTATTCATTAAGGCCATGAATAATGATATCGCATTAGTCAAACCAAATTGAATCACTAAGAATTGATACAAACCATACGTGCTCTTAAATGTTTTCTGGGGTATGTGTGATATTCTCTCCCATAACTAATGATACATTGATCTCAAGTAAATCTTGGATAAGATATTATAACCTCTTAACTAATCAAAAAGATTGTCTTTGTATGGAAGAGGATATCAGTTCTTGATCATTGTCTGGTTCAACCTCCGATAATCTACTCATAAGTGAAAATATTAATTATCTTTTCTAGAAAAGGGGACTACTGAACCCCAAGGATATGTACTAGGATGTACAAAGACTTTAGATTCTAGATCTTACAACTAAACATTAAACTCTTTAAGCTTTATAGGTTCCATTTAGTAAGTTGGGATAGAAACTGGTTCCGCTCCCAACACCAACTCGATCCTGACCTCAACCTCTCACTCAGGCAGTAAGCCATAGAACTTGTCAGGAAAAGAATCCCAAAAATGGTCTACCATTAGATGAAAATAATCCTACTATAATCCACTATTATCTAAGGAAATACTGGAAATATAATCCATGAGAAAATCTTAGAAGTACTTAATTATTCCTGTAAGAAAAGCTTAAAGATCCCACTCACTCTAGTGAGAATAACTACTTCCTTCTGGAGATAAGAAAGTAACTCTCCTCATGTAATTTCAATATAATCCTGGTATAGAAATAACCATTCTATATAGAGAATCAAGTCGAAGACTATCATTTCTTTCCAGAATAGTTCCCAAAATTTGGAGTAACTACCAATCTCTAGAAAACAAACCTTGCAACATTTGATATTATATGACTGCACTCCCAGTGGTGTGTCAATGGTTAGAAAACCATCTAAGATTTCTACATCCAAGGCCAAACCATTTGAAAAAACATAAGATAGAAAATAATGTGATTTTCCTATATCAAAAAAAAATTAAGCTAAGGTAGATGATATAAGAATCATACCTTTGATGGTATACAATCATGCATCAATGTTTACTGTAATAGTCATCAAAATGTGAAACTTACTTTCCCCTCTACCTTGGGCTCCTCTATGACTACACTAAACTACATCTCTTTCTTGGTACTATATCTCATGAACTAGGGTACTACATTACCCACCTTGGACTGAACGACCTATATAACTCTAACTACCAACCTGTTGAGGGGTAGCAGATCCCCTTACTGATTCTAGTGCTTGTCCTAATCCTGTTAAATTGGTCTTCTATGGAATGTTTTAACAAAACATATAAAGGTCACCTAGTGTGCCAAATATATGAAACTAAATTGTTGGGTAAGGACACTATGGGTGCTTATGGTCAAACATACCACACTAATAGAACATGAATAAAACATGATCTCAAGATGGTATTCCACTACCTTGACTGCTCTTCCCATTACTTCTTTGGAAAAAAATATCATAATGACACTTCATACCACTCGAAAAAGAAATCCCAGATTTCCCTACTGAAACATCTTTTCCACTGCTTGGGTCCTCTCTTAGATTCCATTCTAGGATGAGTGCCTAATTCACCATGTATTTAAAGATTCTTAAATGGAAATTTTTTGTCTGCGCCCTGATCTCATAATAAAGAGTGTCCTGGAAACATCTCACCCTAAAGATTTGATCAGCTACCAAAGATGTCTCAAAGCATTGTAGGTTTGTAAAATGTCTAGCATAGTCCATTACTGAAAAACCCTCCTATATCATATTTATGAATTCAAAATCATTTTCATCCCTTAATATATCAGGATAGAAATGGATTGGTAACTTCATATTGAATTCCTTCCATGATAGATCATCTTTCTTTATAGATTCCTCCGGAATATCCCACCAACACTTGGTTGGTCCATGAAGCATATATGTTTCCAGCTTCACCCTCTAATCACCAGGTTTCTCAAGATGATTAATGATTGTCTGGACTAACTTAATCCAGAACTCATCTTCTGAGGGTCCCCATTCCCCAGTAAACATAGGCAGATACTGAAGCTAAAATTATCTTGTCAGCTCAGACATTGAATAATTGGTATGAATAATCTCCCTTTCCATGGATCGCATGACCCTCATAAAGTTTTTGTGAAGCTGAACATCAAAATGCTCCTCACGAACAATAGTAATATCTGGTTCAGTTATATTAGGATCATGATATCTTTCACTATCTTGATGCTTTATTGAAAGATGATGAAGAGGCATTTATCTACATGAAAAATGCACACCTTAGAGAACTGGCTAGTAACAAGGTCAACTTTATAGGTTACTACATCATAGAACCACTAACTCTTGGTCTCTCTAGACATAGATTACATGTATTTTAGTATGAATCATAAACTAATTTCATTAATCCAGTGAAACATATATCCAATATTATAGTTCAAAAGGCAAGTATATATCACATGAAAAAATAGATATTCCCCTATTATGAAAAATGCATATCAATATATCCCTATATGCATACTATGATGCATGTATTTTCATCTTCAGACATATCCTTCCATGAGTACAAAACTCAATAATAATTAACATAAAAAACAATAACCTCACATAACATGTGAATGACACAAGTTGAAATTACATAAACTATAATAAGCATACAACCCAAACAGTAGTTCTATCCATGGGTACTCATATTTCCCCCATACATGGGATAGTTACTCCTATTCACAAGCTCATTACCAAGTCCCGAAACATCCTAGTATCCCTTCTAACATTACCCAAACATTAAGGAAAAAGAAAAAGAAAACTTGGTTCTGATACCACTTTTTAATGTCCACCAATATATCACTCTCTCACATGGCTAGAATGGCTTAGTCACGAGACCTCAAGCACGCCACCCCATGCACCAGAAGTTACCGACTAGAGATTGGCGTGTAAAGTGTATAGTTTTGATACTATACGCCCTGGTATAAAGTGTCATATAAGTATAAAAAATCATAATAAAATTGAAATAATAATCAAATAAAGAAATAGCAGATGACAACAATAAAATCCAACTGAATAATCCAATAATAATAAAGGAATAATGCAATGACATGATGGAATGTAACTAAGATTCTTTCTAGAATAATACAAGAAAAATACTACCAAAGTAAAATAAAAACTCAAGGTCTCGGGTCCTAAATTTCATGTTGTTCCCATCTCAAAAATCCATCCCAACTGCAAACAAGCAATAAACTACAAGGTATTTTCCTCTCTCCAAACCTAGATACACGTAATCTTCCTGGGTACTAAATGGCGTCCTAAATAGGGTGTGGGTATAACTCAGTTGGTCGACACCAATGTTTGTAAACAAAAACAACCTGATAAGAAGTGTATGGAATAAATTGATAAACATGTGTATCAATTAATAAAATACAACAACATACTTCATCACTTTGCCAAAATAGCTCTGAGAATGACTTACAACCATGCCAACCACAACCATATAACCAAGGTAAAACACCCACATCGACATGATGTCAGAATATCTATGATCTTGTGTTATGACTATTCCAACCACAACTATATAACCAAGTTATAGTCACAAAAATATGGGTCAAAGCCCTATAAGAATTACATAATTTTCAGGTCAAAGACCTATAAGCATTACATAATTTTTAGGTCAAATCCCTATAACCATTAAAGCATGGGACTAGGCATAGCCCGCTCTATATAACCATTATAGCATGGGAATAGTCCAAGCCCACTCACTCAATATCATCATTATAGCATATAAGTGTGCATGTTCCAAGGCCGATCAAGATATATATTCATTACATCATGCAACACAATTCCAATCATATATCATGGATATCACAATACCCCATCACAGTTCTCAATGCTTAATTATGATAATTATCATTATTCTTTCAAATGAAACTTTTCAATTTAATTAAAAATTAGGTCAATAAGTAATAAACTACAATTTAGGGATTCTATAAAATAAATCACCTTATGTCACATGTCATGCTAAACATACTTCAAGCCATTCATGAATTACAAATCCATTTAAAAAAAGGAAATCAAGGAATAAACTCATTCAATTATTTAATTAATTTTTGCGCAAGAAATGATGATGCAATCATGATATTGTATAAACATAGAGATTATCAAACTATAGGTTAAGGATTTAGACCCCCTACCTTTAACTGATGATCCAACAATGCTTCCAATGGACAATTCCCATGAGGAAGAAGTGAGGATGATTGTAAATAGGTTCCTATATTAAAATTAGTCAAGATTAAAAAAATAAACACAAATATACATAGGATTTCACTACAATAGTTAGAGAACCAAAGGGTGGAAAGAATAAACAAAACTAAAGGAAATTACTAGGGATTGAAAATGAAAATGTAACATTTCAAATGGGTATTTTCACTCCAAAATCACATGGAGAATTTACTAGGGTTTAGTGGAGAGGAACATCGGTGAAATAGAATGAATTTTAGTATCATAGTATGTTTAAAAAGTAGGTTAGGCATTTATATGGCGTGCA
The DNA here is from genome assembly GCA_963277665.1 of Viscum album. Lineage (NCBI taxonomy): Eukaryota > Viridiplantae > Streptophyta > Magnoliopsida > Santalales > Viscaceae > Viscum > Viscum album. Next base: position 924,038,096 of record OY728159.1, read on the forward strand.
ATGTTTTTACACAGTGTGTAAATGTTTTTAAGGGAATTATATAATAAACATATCACCTCCGATTTATTTAATTAAAACCCCCAAACTATTACATGATGAGAAATCCCTTTACACTGTGTGTAAATGTATTTCAATTGATTTTTCATCCCATTTTCCATTTAACTCTATAAACCTCCTTTAATTCTTCTCAACTCACCAAGAACCCATGAAACAATTTAACCCATTTATAACTAGAATCCATTAAATCAACAAGCATACATCCCAGAACTTTAGGTCATTTTATCAAACTAATTATCTCTATATCTGTACAAAACTCTTCCATCAATGCTTAAACAAAAAACTGAGAGATAAATGTACATGGAAATAGATAGTATATTATAATAAGTATGACAAAGTAGATGGAAAGAGACATTAAGTAATAGAAGACTTAAAGATAAGGATGGGGAATATTTCTTTTATAAAATATAAAGAACATGAAAAAAGAGATCATGATCATTCCCCTTACCTTCACTCATAGCTTTCTTAAACACACTCTAACTCACTATATAATAAAGATGGAATTTTTAATAACTAATTTTATAATCTTATTAATATTTATTTCCTTTTATACCAATAAATTATTACATTTTTTATATATTGGTTTCGTACAATTAATTTGCATCATAAAATATTTATTGTTTTTTATAATTTCATAATAGTTTTGATATGGTGATTTGAATCATAATTCTTTATTAATAAGTTTACCATATCATGAATTTCCATTGAAATAGAATCATAATTTTGCAATGATTTTTAAATCCTCATTTTTTATTTCATAGAAAGTAGGGTTTTGGATTTCAAATATTAAATTCAAAAAATACTCAAATTTTATAGCTTTACCGATAATAACATGTGACCCTATTTGAAACATATAATCATTACATAATTTATTTAGTCATATAATATATTATCATTATTTATTTTGTGATATTCATTCATAATGGAAATGATAAAGATAAAATAGAATCATTCAATTTGGTGGTTTAACTCACCCAAATAAGAACATATTATAACACATGGACAAGTAAGTATATGAAGTTATATGATTGCAATATATTTTTTGATGTTAATAAAACATTATTATAATAGTTAATGAGGTTTTATAAGAGTGGATATATGAATATAATAATAAAATTTAGAGGATAAATAATCTATTAATATATAGAAACCTATCTTGTTCTCACAATGACATCCTTTCTAATAATGGATATAGAAATACTTCTTAAAACTAGAATCCCCTAAATAGGATAGAATCTTATTAAAAGTGGAATTTGGAAAATATTCAATAAGAAATATAACTAGAGGTGTGGGTTATAATTTTTAGTGGTGGGGTCCTTTTATATTTGTGTTTGAGTTGATTATTTGCAAATATGTATTCCATAATAGTTAATGAAGGTTATTTTAATAAGAAATGTCTTCCATAAATGGATAAAACAAAAGTATTTTGAGATGACCACAAATATTGACATGTATTTTCATTTTTTTAATTTTATACATCATTTTTACATTAAATATTATTTTACCTTTTATATAATTTAATAACTTAATTCAATACACAACCTATTAACTTATATTTTTCACAAAATATGAAATTTTCCCTCTTCCATTTCAATATCTTGATTATAAATATTAAATAAATTTTGGTAAATCTGATCTCTAAATATAAAAAATAAAACAATATTGAATAATAAATTTCATATGAAATTATTTATTTTATTATAATTATTAACATTTCTTACTTGTTTAACATATATTAACTATTAATTATAAATGCTTAATATATAATTTATAATTCATTTAAAATTTCTATAAAATATTTATATTTCAAAAATTGTAATTTCATTATATCCATTAGATATATATAATGGTCATATATCCAATAACCATATATCCAATGAACATATATCCAACGATCATATAATTTTCATATTTCCATTTCCTATTCCTACATATGACCAGACATGATTCTCGGAAATTAATTATTCCTACTCCTACATTTATCTCTAAAAAATTATTCCATATTTTATTTGATTTTTTTTCATTATAAGGTTTTATTTTTTTGTATGATTTGTATGGTAGGAAAAAAGGATTGATTCTTCTAACAAATAGTATATTTATTTACTTGGGGTCTATTTCCCCTTGTACTTTTATTAAATATGTTTATTTAATCTTTTCTATAATTAAAATTTTAAATTTCATGTTATAATATTATACCACAAGTAAATAAAGAATTATTTAATTTATTTCATTATTGTATTTGAAATATGTTACTTAACATATTCAAGGAACATTCATACTAAAAATGCGGGGTGTTGCATTTTACCCTCCATAGAAACAAAATTCCACAAAATTTAATTTATCAAATGAGAATAATTGTGGGTTCTTTAACGTACTATATAATTAGGTTTCCATGAAAATTCCTCTAACATATCATTATTTCAAAGAACTTTGACTAATTGAGTAGTCTAGTTTTATAGCACTTATTCTCTATGATCAAACATCTCTAATGGATGTTCCTTAAAATCGATATAATTTTCTAATTGTATAAGAACTAAATTTCAAACATGTGTTGGGTTTGGTGTATACTTCCACAACAGATATACAAGGATCATATTATACACTTATGAAATGTTAAGTGAAAGTGTATAGTGATTAGTTACAGACCACCATGATATAGAATCTAAAAGGGGTTAGTGCATTTGGGGATCAACTTTCACTTCTTCTTGAACTTCATACCCCTCTTTAAAATTGATATTTGACAGAATTCCTCTTCTCCAACATCGAACTCAAAATATCATCAATGATTATTAGTATGTCTCTTATATTGAATTTTCACTACATTAATATTACATTGAACGTTTTGAACCTTCTCAGTCATTTATTATCCATTAGCCAATTCCAACATCTTTTTCTCTCTAAATATATCCCAATATGTTGAAGTTATATATCACTCCACATAAAAATCCACATATGGTCTCATTTTAATTATTGAATTTAATGTATTTTTGTATAATAATTGAAACAATAAAATATCTAGACATTATCATACTTTTGAAATAAATCACAAAATATTTCAAAATATCTATCAAATATTGAATATTCCATTTAGACTGACCATCAATTTTAGGATGATAAGATATAAAAAATATGTTTATATATTATTTTCATGTTCAAGGATCCTCTAAAACTTCATGGTGAACGTTGGATCTCTATTATATATTCTCTAAAGTGGTACACCTAAGAATTTACCACATCCATTATGTGTACTTTGAATAATTGATCGAGTGAGAAAATAGATCAAATAAAAAGGAAGTTATCTATCTTTTTCAGTCACTCAATCACAACCCAAATTGAATTTTTTATCTTAGAGGTCCTAATAAGATCAATTAAAATAAATCCATAGTGATTTTATCCCATTTTCATATAGGTACAGGTAATAGTTCCATTATATCCTTAAACTTGAGATATTATACCTTGACATCCTAGAATAATAATAATCGTAATGTATAATCTGTAATCTCCCTCTTCATGTTCTCCCACAAAACATTCTACATAATATCTCTATAGATATTTTTTCTTCCTGGGCGAATAGAGAATGATGAGCTATGTGAATCATCTAATGCCTGTTTATTTGATTTCTTAATGGATGGAAAACATAATTATTTACAAAATTTTACTAATCCATCTTCTTCAAGGATAGAATCTGAAATATTCATGTCCCTCATTTATAGCTCCATATCATAATTTTGAGCCTCCTAAATCTTCATATGGATATATTATTGGAAAATCATTTAGGGATGGTATGAATTTAACTATTCCCTTATGATTTACAAGCCTATATTTTGAAAATACATACATATTGGGTCACTTTCAATTCTAGTAATGGATAAGGTCATGTGTCCCTTTCTACTGAGATCATTATCTACTTTGTTCACCTTCCCAAGGTGGTAATATATTAAATAATAATAATCCTTTATCAACTATAATAATCTCATTTGGTTCAGGTTCAACTCTTTTATTTCTAAATATAAAGGTTATTCTTTTATTATCAATATATATATATATATCAAACTTCTATCCTTCTAGATAATGAATCTAAACCTTTAATTAAAAATTCACAATTGATAACTCCAAATTTGGAATAATATAATTTTTTCATATTCCATGAATTAGTGAAATTCGTAAGCTACAACCATGATGTTTTTTGAGAGAAAACCCTAATACCTTATTTTATGAATCATTATATATCACAAAACCATCTTCGCTATTGGGTACTATGAATATAGATTCAATTACCTGCCTTTTATAGGCCCCCTGAAGATGTATTCACATTATTCTATCTAGAGAAACTTCACTTATTGTTAACATAAATTTGTTATTGGGTTTTTTAATCATGTGAAATTTCTAAAAAATCATTAATAGTGTTTATCTAATTTAGGAGAACTATGGATATCTATAATAGAAATTGGTCTAAGACGTTATTTTTTCGCTAATGTATTTTAGGGATCCCAATATATACCCTCTCTGGTGATTACATGACCTAAGAATTATATTTTTATGTCCAAAATTCACACTTCTTAAATGTGGCATACAGTTTCACCTTTATTAAGTTTGTTAAAAAAAATCCCCATATACTCTTTATATTCATTATTTATCTTAGAATATATGAGAATATTATCTAAAAATAATACCATAAACTGTTTTAGGTAATCTCTAAACCGTCTATTCATAAAATCCTTAAATATAATAAGTGATTTTGTATATTCAAAAGGAATACCTATTAATTAATAATATCTATATCTTTAATGGAATGTTTTACTAGATATGTCTTCCATTTGCATTTTTATTTTATGTAATCCAGATCAAAGATCCATCTTTAATAAGTATTGATCCCCTCTAAGTTGATCAATAAAGTGGTCAATATAGGGAAGATGATACTTGTTCTCAATCATAATCTTGTTAATTTCATGACAATAAATATAAAGATGCATTGAGTCATAATTTTTTAATAATTAGGATTAATGTACTCCATATTGAATCAATTGGGAATATAAATCCCTTATCTTCATTATATTATAATTAATTATTCATTTATTTCAATTCAATAAAGGGAATTATATAAGAACTCATCAATAAAATATTAACACCATGTATTTTTTCAATTGAAAACTCATCCACTCGATCTATGGGAAGACTAGAAAACACTTCAAGGGATACATTAACATATTCCATTACAATCAAAAAATAATTAATTTTGAGTTTATTCCTAACCATTTTACACAAATATACTTTATTATTGGGTATAAATATCTATATAAGGGAACTAGTTTCCTTATGATGTTCATAGTAATCATTCCATCTATATATGATCATGGGAAGATTTAGAATATAAAATATGATGTACCATTCCAAAAAATTGATTTTAGTTCTAAATAGATAAATTCAAACCATGATCAATTTCACATTGAATTCCATCAATGACAGAATAATTATATTTATAGGAATTATCTTCTGAAAAATGTAAATATATATTATTTATAGTAGTGAATAATTATTCTTAATAAACTTTCAAACTATAAAAGAATGTGTTAAACTAAAAATAAACAAGATATTCATAGTTCTTGAGTAGATAATAAGGGTACATTTTTTAACTCATTTTTATGATCTACATCTATTAAAATGATCATATAATATTTCCCTTTATCCTTTAGTTTTGGATGATTTTGATTGTGATTTTCCACATTAACATGAATCGGTGAACTATTTTTTTTAATTCTCATACTTCTTACAAATGAAACATTAAACTATGGGTAGTGCATTAGGATTAAAATTATTATCCTCAATTGTTTATTATCCAATTCATATATTATTGGAACTCATGTTCTTTATATCCTAATTTTCCATGCCGAAAACAATATCCCATCCCTTTGAGTCAATTTTCAAAGTTCTTTTTTCTATGTTTTCAAAATATAGGAAGTTAAATATTTTTTACACCATGAATTAAATCATTTTAGTCTCCATGAAACTCTATTTGTTTTTCTTACTATCCCTATGAGGGTAATGAGATTCTAAAATATTTATTTCCACCTTAAGAAAATATTGAATTATTTATCCATTTCCACCAAATTCCCTTTTAGACAATTATTTTTAGGCACTTAGTTTTAAGACACAAAAATTGATTGATATTACTTTTGGGGTCAATGATATAACCACGTGAATAAATTTTAAGTCTCATGATATTATCTCCATAGGAACCATTTTATTCATCATATTTTTTCTTTATATTAAGTAAATCTCCCTTTCTTTTTATGTGAATAACTCATTAAATATATTTAATGAATTTTTTTCTTAAACTCCTCCCATTATATGCTGTAAATTTGTTCCTTTTACCTTATTTTATTGATGATATTCCACCATTGATATTATTCACATACAAAAAATAAATATATAAAATAACTCTTAATGTTTGTAACTCTAAATAATAGAAATTTTTATTGGTTTGTCATATTTCTTAATAATTATTAGATCAGTAGACCCACTAAAGGATGATGTTCGTTGTCACATAAAGGACGCAATAAAGAGTTGTTATTTTTTTGGAGTTTAATTTGGTTTCCTATATTTATCATAGCATAAGATGACTAGTGAATAATATCCCTAAGATTTTGTACTCCATCTACCATCCTGTTTTTTTATTTCGATAATCATTTCATAGTCCATCGCATTTGTTGTTTACCTGATTTTTAGTAATTTTATCAATTAAATAAGAACAAAAATATTTTTGGGATTATTAAATAGTAATATCCAAAGTAAACCATTATATGATAATGAAAATCAATCCTAATATTTCCTAACCTACAACACCTACATTCCAACCTAAGAAAATTTGTGTTCATATTAGGTTTATTTAATATTTATTGTCATATTATTCATAACTTAATCCCTAAAATTAATTATACCATGCTGAAATACTGATCTAGACAAACCAAATATAACATACAAACATATTACATAATTATACTTTATTATCTATTATAAATAAAAAATAAATCACACCCCCAGAACATGATGGTTTAGTTTTATTCTAGATTAGTTATATAAACATCTTATTTTAAAAAAGAGAATATATTTATTCAAAAATGTGTCATATATGAATCCCTTATAGAAAAATCATATGAAATATTCTTATTTATTACCTAAGTAATGTAAAACATAAGAAAAGGTTGAGCATAAGTGCTTAGTAAGTGGTAAAACAAAAGAGATATTAATTGAATCGTCAAAGAAGATCATAAAGAAGATCATAACAGAGTAGGAATGAAATAATATTATATGTATGAGAACATAATAATAAAATCATATTGAGAAGAATAAGAAACATAGAACATAACATGAATAATAATATAAAGTTATGTAATAATAATAGAATGAGGCATATTTAAAATCATTGAACATTATAGCATATGTTAAGGGTATTTGCTAAGATCATCATAACATAGTGGACAGACATGTCTTATAACACAGTGGACTATGATAACCTCCCATATTCCACAACATAACATCTCAAGACACTTATGCTCTACCAAATGTATTGAAGGTCTATATAAATTTAGTCTCACCTGTTACATTATGATAAATCCATACAAATATGTTCAATGTGAACATGAAGAAAATTCATCAAAACATAAAATAATTAAACCATTAAAATAAATCTAGTTGTATAATAATTTTCACAAGAAATAATAATAAATTAGATAAATTAATTGCATAATTCCATTATATAATATCCCCCAATGAAAAAAAATAAATCTATTAAATGTGTATAAAATAAAAGGTTATATACATAGATAAAAAATCGATATGTGGGTGATAATAAATGGTATAAAAAATCATTTCATTTTAACATTTTATACTAAAAAATAGAGATTTAAAAAAATTGTTTTAAAAGTTATGGAGAGTGAAAGTGAAAATATTTTTAAGATTAATTGAATGAGAATAATTTAAATCAAATATTCATAAAGAAGATAAATGAATGTAACCTGAGAAAATGATTGAGTAGAATTTTAAAAGAAGAGGGATAAAAATATTCCCTCCACACATTCATTAATAATTTTAAAATAAATGGAATTAATCTATAAGTAATCATATAATTTTATATAATGATAGAGAATAAATCATTAAAACAATATAAATCATATGTATCTAGAAGAAATTTATTACAACCAAAAATAAAGGTAATGAAAATCCCCTTTAGCTTCACTCCTAAATTTCTAGAATGCGCTTTAAACCCCTATATAAAAATCTTGGACTTATTAATGACATATTTCAAATATTACTCATAATTATAACATTTATAATAGGGAATTATATCCATTTTTTAAATATATATAATGTAATATTTTTTTTCATCACCAAATATTAGTAGTTTTGATTGTTTTATACAAGTTCTAGTTTGACAGTTAAATCATCATTATTTGTTAATAAGTTCATTATATATATAATTTACATGTTTCGTGAATTATTATTTAATAATTATTTTTAAAACCACATGTTTATTTTATATATGGTATAGGTATGTTTCACAAAGAAAAAACTCAAAACATACTCGTTTCAGGTAGTTTTACCATTAATAATGAGTTACTTTATAAATATCATTCATTGGGTGATAACATTTCATAATAATAATCATATCATAATTTACTCAATCATATAATATATTGAAATTATTATCATTTTTATACTTATCCATGATGGAAATGTTGAATATAATTTAGCATTGTTCATATTGGTAGTTAAACTGACCCAAAAAAGAACACACTATAACATATGAACAAGTATGTGTATGAAGTTTTATGATTATAATATATTTTTTAAATAATAATGATTTTAATAATAATTTATTAGTGTTATGAATATGATTTAATAAGAGTGTAAATGATAAGATAAAGTGAATATAAAAAATTAGAACTCTTTACTTAGATGAAAACCACTCTTTTTCTCATAAAAACTTCCTTTATAATGAAGGATTTATAAATCCTTATTATAAACAGAAGATGTAAAACATTATATAGCATTATTGAGGATGTAATTTGATCTTGTATTAAAGAGTAAACCAAACTATATTATTGAGTTGGAATAGGTAATGGAGGGGTCCTTTTATAGATGAGTTTGAGGTGCATATTTTAAAATATGCATTCTTTAATGGTTAAGGAAGGTCATTTTAACATGAAAAGTGACCCATAAGTGGAAAAAATAATTCAATATTATCTCCATGATGTATATTTTTTATGAGCTATTATATCATTTTCACCCTATAAACTATATTATCATTTTTGTGATTTACTGACTTAACTCACTATTCACCAAATTAAATTAATATTTTCACCAAAAATAAAATTTAACCTCATTCATAATTTCAATTTCCTAAATAAAAATATGAAATTTGATTTATAAAATTTAACTTCTAAATATGATAAATTTAATTTTTTGAAAAAATACATCATACATTATAAAAAAATATTCATGACTAAAAAATTTATTTAATTAATGGTTATATTTTACTTATTATCATTCCTTATTTATTTAATGAATATTAAATATTTATTGTAATTTTTTAATATATAATAAATTATTTATTTCTAAAAAAGGGTTTTATTTTTATTATCTCAATTTTGATATACCTATTAGTTATATGCAACGATCACATATTTAATGACCATATATTCAATGTCCATATATCCAAAAATGATATTGTGGTCATATTTTGATTTTACATTCCTAAGGATTAATTTTTATAGTTTTATAAAATTAATTAATCCTAGTATTTAATTTATTTCATATTACCTCTACTATATTTATAATTATTTTCATCCATTATGTTATTATATTTGGTGGTATGATTTTCATGGGAGACCATGAGGTTGAATATCTCGAGCTTGTGGTATTTTTATTTACTAATTTATTTATTACTATTTTAATTTTATTTATTAAGATTTATTTTTGTTTCTTGTAATATTAATTTTAAATTTCATATTTATATATTATACCCTAATGAAATAATGTGTTTTAAATTTTTTTCAGCATTGAATGTGAAATAAGTTGTTGAAAAAGTTAAAGAAATATTCATACTAAAAATGTATGGTTTTATAGTAATGTGTACTATTTGGATGAAATATAAAAAATAAAAAAACAAGAATGGTATTTAAATAAAACAACATGAAATTTCATTTACGTAAATGATTTTGAATTTTCATTATTTAAGAGTTGTAATTTTTTTGTATTAAAAATATTGTTCTTCACAAAATTAATTATATCATGGAGATATAAATATGAATCATAGATTGATTAAAATTCTTATAAAATATATGTTTATGATTTAAATTTATCTATTTCCTATTTTTCCCATCTTTTACTATTAATATATAGTTAAATTTAGTTCTTATATCTCTTTTTATTAATTTACATTCTACTATTTATAGAGGTAAAATATTTTTATGCATTAAAATTTTGTTATATTAAATTTTATGTTGGTGTTTTATTTAGTGTTTGTAATTGGTAATTACTATTATATTATGATGTAACTCATATGAATTTAATGATTTTTTATTGAATGCCTAATCAGTTTTGAATATTCTAAATTCTTATTACTAATCTAATTTTCATGAAATAATGAGAGTGAGGTCAATAAATTGTTTATATATTATAACCATTACATGATTATAATTGAAAAAAAATAATAAATGGTTAACTTTTTAAATTTAGGTTAATAGTGAAAATATATAAATTGAATTGAATGTTAAAATTGTATGTTCATTTTGAGATTAAATTAAGGTTTAGTGATTTTAGATTCCTATTTTTTTAATAATTAATTTTGACATATTTTGATTAAAATTTTTTCTTCTTGTGTAATAAAATTCCCAAAATTAGATACTCTAAATTAATTCCCTACTAATTATAAAAAAAATTGAATATAGTTTCTCTCACTCATGAGATCAATACAAGGTCATTATAGTTCTATATTATAAATCCATATGAATATTTATTTGAGATTAAAATCCTTATAATAACCCTCATATAACAATATGAATATGATATTATCATGAACATATATGTTTAAGAAAAATTCATATTTTTAGTAGCTAATATTTCTTATATAAATTAATAAATCGTGTTTTAAATTTTTAACTACACTCCTAGGAATTTGTTTTATATTTTTCTCATGATAGATTGTGTGAATGAAAGTTCTCATCATGAAATTTATAAGAGTGCTTATGAAAATTATCTAAGAACATTTTTTATATGATCCCAATATGGAATATTTAAGAAAAAAATTACTTTAGATCATTTATGATATGCAGTTATGGTGATTTATCATTAAGATGATTAAAATGATAATCTTGGAATTTTCAATTAATGATTAGTATAACTAAGGTTGATAATGAAAATATTATTTTGATGATGAATATAAAATAGTTAATCTAATCAATTTATAAGATAAATATGTGTAATTATAGAAACAAATTTAGGTGATGTTTATATATTTTTGAACTATATTATAATTATTTTCCTTTAAATGGTTTCATCTATAATTGATCATGTTTTTTAAAAACATTTCTTTGTGTTTTTAGTGTTCTTGGTGTGTCAATAGAGAATTTAGAGGTGAGTGGAAGAGGATTGGTGGAGTATTGAATTCGTTTAGCTGAGATCAAGGATCATGCCAAGATAATAAGTTTTTGTGTGTGGTTATTTTCCCAGAGAAGGGGGGTTTCAATAGATTGGTAGATTATGTCCTAGTAGATAATCTAGAAATGTTTGGAGTACGTTGTGGTGTGTGGAATGATCCTTTATATTTATGTGTCATGCTATATTATAGTGGGATAATGGTTATGACATGATGTATGAGTTAATATATGAAGGGTATCAATGATTAAATAGTTTAATGTTCTATGAGGTTGTTGTAGAATGATGGGGTTCAAATAAAATATAAAGATATTTGAGCTATTATTACATAGAGGACCTCTTAGTTTTAATCTTACATAAGCCAATTTAGTTAATATAACATGAGGGATGTTGTGGAATGACACTCCTCAATTCATTTTGTAGACCTGAATGGCCTATATCCATAGTTCTTCTTACCTGAGGTCTATTGCAATGTTGATGTGTTAATTGATTCATGATCATGTTTTTGGGATCTGAGTTTGAAGAGAGGGGGTTTAAGATTATTCTATGATTTTCGGGGGTTCAGAAATTACAGCATGACCACCTTGATCACATTATAACCCATATTTTATATTGTTTTTAAATTAATTTACCAATGAGATTTTAGGGAGAGATAATAATGAGATCAGGGATTGATTTCTGGATATTTGTTTGACTTAGAACCATTGCTTCATCAAAAATAAAATTTCATTATAAATGTTTTATTTTATATATTTATTATAAATTTTGGTGTACTATGGGATTACATTTCTCCCTTTATCCTGTCATAAACCTTAAAAAAAATCTTTAGTTCTCTTCTTGGTGGTTTTCAATGGCTAAGTCTATCCCTTAAGCTTTAGATTCATATAACGTATTATTATTTAACTAGAAGTGATTATCTCTTACCATTTCTTATTATTTCCTAGTTCTTTATTTCATGAGGTTTTTTAAGTGGATGTTCTTGGTGTTAATGGGAAGTGACTGATTTATTTAATGGTAGTTGATATGTTATATATTAGAGGAAAGCATCTTGTGAGTTTATTAGAGATCAGATTCATTTCTCTTCCATTTTTATTTTGATTCTTGATATTATTTGAGGTTGGAGATTTCTAAACTTTTCTGCAATCTTCTCAAATGATATTCTTGAATGGATTTTCTATGAATAATTTCTATGATATTATATTCAATATAACACATTATTTAGTTATGGGTTCTAGAAATATTCCTAGTTTTTTAGGAATGGGAAAACTATGGGGAATTATATTTAAGAATATTATAAACTTAGTATGGATAATTTATAGGGGATAGTTTTTCAGTTGTATATTATGATTTATCATTTTATGAATTTACTATTGTATATTTATATTCACAAATTTGGCTTTTCCCTACCTATTTTTTCTGATGAACCTTGTCACTATCATAATTAGATGAGTACCTAAGATGATAATAAACATGTTGTTGTTGAAATATTGAATCTGGTGAGTTATTATAAACTATTTATATTTATTTTTCATTGGATTATTGTTTACTATTGTGTTTTTAAGTCATCTTTAGGTGGATTTTTTTTAGGGCATTGCAAAGATTTTTTTGTTGTGTATTCTAATTTGATATCAATTACCCTACTAATGAGTTGAAATTTTAATGGTAATGGGAATGAAAATTATAATTTTGGGTGTGGTATTAATGACCATGATAAATTAAATATGGAATATATAAAGAGTGATAAAAAATATTTGGTTTTAATTATGTTTGGAAGGTCTTTTCATATTGTTGTGATCTTAGTAATAATCTTGGTCGAGATATAATTTTTATATTTTATTATTCATATTATATTATTCCTTTTGTAGTTTTTTTGGGATGGTTTAGTTAATGGATGCTACATCAATTATAAGGATGAAATAATTGGTGGTAGGTTGGTATAATTGGGGTTTTATTATGGAATATTGATTTGGGTGATGAGTTATGGGGTTTTATCCTTGTACTCTTCATTTTTAATGATAGATCAAGTGTTTTTCATGAGGTAGTAAGAATGTGGTTATTAAAAATAATGAGGTATTGGATGGTATTTTTGGGTGTTTTTTATGGAGAAGAGATGGGAGTTGAAGAAAGAAGGGTCGAGAAGGGTTATCTTCCTTGTTCTATTTTTTATCAATGTTATACTATGGTTTGGGGTGTTTTATATGTTATTACATAATGAAAAAGGGCATTTTTATTATTTGTTTCATTACTAGGTAGAGGTGTAGTGTTAAAAGTTAAAATAATTAGATAAAATTAATCTTGAAATAGAATGAATCTGTTATTAATATGTTGATTAACGTCTTTTGATAACTAAATTAAAATGAATAAAAAAGAATTTTAATGTAGGAAGAAGGGATAAAAGTAAATTATGGTATAAAGAACATAATGCGGCTGGTAAATGGTATATTTTGTGATTTAGATATGTTGAAAAATTTTGAAATTGTTTTTGTGTGGATACCCCTTTCCTATAGTTATAGTTTTGTTTTTGATGATTTTTTTTGTGAAAATTATTGACTTTTGTGTTATAAATTTGATATTTTGAATGTTTATTTAAGGATATAATGTTGTAAAAGAGGATGAATAATTTAATTTTATAGGCTATGATGGCTCAATTTTAGGATTCACAGGCTAAAATGGCTGGTTGTTTGAGTGCTATTAACATGATGTTGATGATTTAGAGTTTGTGATACCTTGTGGGGGTTGTGCATGGTAAAATGATGGAATTAGGTTCATATAATTCATGTTAAAAATACCCTACTATGATGATGAGGATGTAATTATTGTAATATCCTGAAAATTTGGTATAAAAAATACTATGTTTGTTAGCTTGCTTAACATGCAACACCGTGTGTAAAGTGAACTGCGATATACAAAAAAAAATATTATTAGTTAAATGTGACATTCATTACCCGGTCATTAAATCGGTTTTATGGATAGTAATAACCACATACAAAAGTTTTATATAATTAAAATATATTTATTAATTAATAATAAAAAAGTACTCAATTTTTAGTAATGTCATTTTATGCTTCAAAAATATGTTTCCATTGAAAATGGTTTTTATTTCATTTTATGCATAGGAATTATAATTTATTTTTACCATAATTATAAATTTTATTTGACTAAATTAGAATTATTTTTTTTAAATCAACATGTCTGTAATATATAAGGGTTAATTTTTTGAATTTTTTTTATAACATTAATTTTTAAGTGAATAGTGAAAAATATTGATTTTTGTAAAACTATCATTACTTTGAATTAAATATAGTAATTTAATATTCCAATTATTTTTCTAATATGATCCTAATGTAACATAATTCTACTTTAATTATAAATAATCTAATTAATTACATAGTAATCATCGTTATACTTGATTTTGGTATAAGTCTATTTTTGGGCTTAAAATTCATTTCTCTAAAAATAATTTTTCATTTGATTTTATGTATTTATATAAAAATTGATATTTTATAATTACAGAAATTTAATCTTAAAAATTGATTCCATATTTGGAATTATACTTTTTAAATATGGTAAATAGACCGATTATATTTTTGTTTATTTGTAATAATATCCATTGTAATGATTTGTCATGTAGGTAAGGGTAAAACTTGTAAAACTCAGTTCAAACTAAGGAGTAAGGATTTAACATATCTATAACACTAGAATTTATCCTATTAGATGATTGTTTGACCAAATACATAATAGATATGAAAATACTAATATTTATTACCGCTTTGACTGATTATAACATTTATATAATTATAAGAAAAGGACAAACAAAAAATGTCACTCTCTTGATTTTAATTTATCTTATATGTTTTTGGTGATAAAATATGTGCCACAAGATTAGTATTGATGGTCATGACCAGTTTGAAGTGGATTTGAGCTCAAATGGACCCAAAAACCACTCTTAAGCATCAGCTTTACGAATCTATTTTGCGAAGACCCCTCCCCCTCCATGAACATCAGAGGCCTTGATGGTATGATATGTGAGTCCAATGGTGCTCCATGACCATTAGGGTTGACACTTAAATTTTCAAGTCTGATGTAATTATGACCATTTGTGGATCCCACGTCTACTTTGAAAATAGTTTCCCATCATTGCAAAACCCTATGCCTATAAATATACACCCTCAACCTACTTTTTATGGAAGGTGACCTAACTCGTAGACTTCTGAATTTAACATGATTCATGAATCACCTGAGCATCACGAATCAGAACCAGAATATGACTGTGCATGGTACTTGAGAATCAAGAAACCCCCTCCCATATGTTTCTGAATACCTCCCTCTAATACGGATATGTCTTTCAGGAATCCCTACACCCTTCATGGAGGATTAAGGCCATAGTGGTACTTGAGGATTTGTGAAGCATTAAGCCTTTGTAAAGAACTCATTTCCTATGTTAGGACTTCATCCCGAGGGAGGTTCACCATGATTCGTGAACTTTTTCAATCACAAATACCATGTCCTCCATAAATAACTCGAGCTTCACGAAGTACCTATCTTTGAGGCCCTATGCTTCATGAAGCCCATCTACAAGGCCTCTTCATGTTACCTCTCTTTTAATAGAACCTCTTCATGAAGGTTAAGTTCTCTAAGCCTCCATACCAATCTAGGATTGGTTTGGTTGCACTTAAGGCCTCCATGTGACATATTCCACCCATTCTTATGGCCCACTCCACTTCCAGTATGGACTGAGACACCCATTTACCATTTACTTCTCATCATAGGTGTGTTAAAGCCTCTTTCTTCTTATCATAGGTATGATAACATGGACCAAGTGATTGGACACTCATCCACACCATTGAATCCTTGAATTTTCAAACCCATTCCCCTCCTAAGGGTGCATGAGCGATAGTTATGTAAGCCGATGGGGTAAGGATTCATTCCCCCATGTATGCACTGGATGAAGAAAAAATACCTAGCACTAACATCCTCAGCACATGATGTTAAAATTTGGTCTTACCCTATGTAATGAACATGGGATTTCAAATATAGGATCATTATGGGATGCCATCCTCTCCCTCACTATCAGATCAATCATCCTCCTCATGGAATATTCCATGTGTAATCCCTACACCCTTCATAAGGTGGTCCATTTTTAACTGGTAAGGAATTATATCCTCCTCATAGGAAATGATATCCTCCTCTGATGGAATTAAATCCTCCTAGGGTATCTTTCATGCATAAGACTCACACCATCTCTTATTGGCTCATCCTTCACAACACAAGTGTAAAGACTAATTCTTCCTCTTGAATCTCAAACCTATCATGAATCACATAATATTAGAGGTTAGTATTTACCCTGACACTCATACACATCTACCTTTGGTCATCCCTTCTAGAGTAAGACCAAATCTCCACCTTCAATTGGATCTTCTTACACGTAGCCCCCAATCACAAGTCCCGCCAATGGGGATCTTCCATGTGTAATACCCAATAGTATGGGCATCCCTCCTAGAGTAATCCCAGTCTCCACCATCAATGGTCTATTCCTACACGTAATCCCCAATCACATGACCCCCCAATGGGTAGCCTCCATGTATAATCCCAAACCAGATAGGCCTCCTCCTCAGGTGTATTCCCTAATTCACATCATAGAACTATGTGGTCTTTGATTAATAATTGACATGGATACATAGGATGCCTCCACAAGATTTAAACTCAATGTTCCATATATTCCATCCACTCCCAACACTCCATTCAAATCCAATATGATCTTCCCTGATCCTCCACAACATAGAAAGATTATGGCATCCAACAAGGCAACTTTAATGCATAACCCCCATGCTATCCAACCAATATCAATACAATTTTGAAGAAAAGATTACACATGTAATACCCATACCTACCCTCAACGATTATCCTTTTGTGATGTGATAATCCTTACTGCATGACATTACACTTCTTGGACCATTCTTGTCAAATGTCCTTAAACTACGTCATCAAACAATGTGGGTTTTGATCCCTTTCTTCTAAACAAGGTACATAGGATGCCTCTCCAAGGTTCAATCCTAACCAATGGTAATCCTTGCTTCCCCCAACCTTGGGGTGAACCTCCCTAATACACCTTTAAGGGTGTCCAAATCAACCTTCATAGTGTGATATCTTCCCTTTATGGCACACAACTCTTGGATCTGCCTCCAATCATGTTCTGATCCATCAGCCTTCATGGTGTGACATCTTCCCTTTATGACGCACACATCTAAGTTATTCCTCCATGGAAATTATGATCCATCCATCTAGTAAAAACTTTTATGTTCTCCCTCCTAGAGATGTACCTCACTAATCCGCCTTCATGGAACATTCTTATCAGTCACATTTCATCTCTGTAAGACGTTAAAATCACAACCTATCTCATATAGTTACATCATTCTAAACAAGGGATTATAGAGATGAAATCCTTTGAATATATGTTCCTATGATGTAAGAAACAACATGTCAAACATGGGATGTCTGAGGTGAAAACCTTGGAATATATTCCCTTTTCGCCAGATACCTTGTGATCGACACAAGATGCCTTAGGTTTTTCACCCAAAGATGGCTCCATGAGATACCATCCTAGGAGGTAGATTACTGGTGACAAATGTTCCTAGCATCCAGACATGCCAATGATGCCAAAAGTTACTAATCTCATGACTAAAGGATGCTTCCATGTCAAGACCCTTTGGAACGTCTATACATAATAAATTTAATTAACAGGCATCCATAAAGAGATGGAACTAGGAATGAGTTTCAAAAACATGACTTAACACTTGGATGGAGACTCGGACTAAGAGATGAGATCCAAAGAGGAATACAAGGATAAAGAAACTAACATCCCATCATCATGTCTTGATTAAGGATATGACATCTCTGATAAAAGTGATTAATGATTCTAGCCTTTGGAAAGTAGGAATGCAGGGTAACAAAAAGTGATTCCAGCGCGCATTAGCCCCCAACAGTGGCCATTCCCCCAGCGAAAGCATCGAAAAAATATGTTTTCATATTGATAAAAAAACTATGAATGAATCGAAAAAATTATTTTGAAAATAAATAAATTATTTTTATGATAATAATTTATTTTTAATTATTGGTTATGTTATAATTACCTCATATTCTTACACAACATTGACTCTTTGCTTATGAAAACGGTAGTAAAAATATAGTAAATGATTTTAAAAACATAAAGTGAATTTTTTAAAATAAATAATTATATTATAGTAATTTTATGGTTAATAATAATATATAATTTATGTTAAAATAATTTACATTCTGAATCCATTTTTATCTTATAGAATTTAATTTCAAATTAAATGAATAGTTCCAAAAATGGATTTAATGATATTTTATGTTAAATAATATCTTATTAAATGATTTAAAAATAAAAAAAACTAAAATAGGAAATATGTAATTTTAAACTATTTATAAATTTATATATGAACCATTTTAAGCCACTAATTAGCTTAAAAGTAAATTTATGACCCTTAAAGGCTAAAATATTTGTTACTATGCTTAAGGTTAAAATGGGTTAACATAGGGGTTAAACCAAAAGAGAAAAGTTTTTAAATGACACCAAAACCTGTATATATTTTATTGGATTATGATATGTAGACATTATACACTTTTTATTTGAATTAATATCTATTTGGAGTCATTACACTAGAGAAATACATTAATTAAATTTAATTTTTTCAAGTAATTCAATGTGTGTCCTCTCCTCACTTATAAAAAGAAGCCTCCTCTCTTAAATTATTCACAATGTTTGAACATTAAATCTCTGAAAATACTTATCCAAATACCTTCCTAGATTACTTATCATCATTCTTGAGCTAATTTTCCCTACGCTAAGACAATCTTAAGAAGCCTTGTGGTGTAACACAAAGGAGGTCTCTAAAAGAAGAGGTAATCATCTTACCCGACTCTCTCAAAGTTTATTTAATATTATAATTCCTATAAATATAGTGATTCCATAATAAAATAATGACTCTATTATCATAAATATACTAATATATTATTACAGTTATGGTATAACCATTTTCCACCCCCTCTCCCTCAAATGGAAAATCAATTTTTTTTGTTCTCATGCGTTTGTGTGAACTACAGCCTCCATGTAGCAATGCATTTCATTTCCCATAACCACTTAAAATTTATGATTATAATGGTGGATTTACTGAAAATATATGATTTTTATGATTTTATTTTATTTTTGTAAATTTGAATAATTATTTACCTTTTTTCATTCCATCCATCAAAAAGTAAAAAAATCACTAATGCATACATACGGACTATCGTCTCCACAAAGTGATATAATTATTTTTTCATAACTGATTTAGATGAATGGTTATAAATATGTATTTATTGAATATATATGATATTTTTATTAATATTAATATTTTTATATGATTAAATCATGATAAAATTAAAAGGACTGAAACTATCGAACCAAATATTATATGAAAAGATAAAGCAGTTAACACCCAAATTGACGATGCTAATGAATGATTTTTTGTGAACGTGCCAAATTATATTATAATTAAACCATGATTGGTATTATAAGTTTCAATATGGTTCTTATATATAAGTACAATAAAATTAATTTATTATATAGGTGGATAAAATTTCTTATAGAGATAATTGGACTTGAGGTAATGGTTTCTCATCTCACTTTTGTGTCTATTAGACACAAGCCATATTAACCACTTATTTATTTCATGTAGTGTATATAATTCCTCTTTTATATTCAATATCATTAATATCTTTATATTCATGTTATTAAATTTTTCATTTGAATTTATTTCTTTCATGGGGGTCATGATTCAAATGTTACCAAAGTTGTAAGGGTTCTATTTACAATCTCACTTTTTACAAGAATTATTTATACATAAATTTAGAATAATGAATTTATATAATATATCTCTAACAAATATTAATCATTTTCTATCCTCTATTTATTTCTATAAATTAAAAAAATTCCATTCATTTTCCATTACTCAATAGTTTGAAAGAATTTTTTTTTGGAAAACCAACTTTGTTTTTCTATTTAGTAGGGAATAATTTTTATATATATCTATATTTTCTTTAAAACATTATCAAAAAAATAACTATACTTAAATAATTTATTAAATTAATTTTTAACCATGTTTTACTCTCTATAAAAAAATTAAAAGGAACCATTTTTTATTTCTAAATGATATACTATTTACCAAAGGTGTGAATATAATCACTATTTTAAAATTTACTACCTAAATGGATTTTTCCGCCATTATGATTTCGATTTTACTTTAATATTACTTTAAAAACATCCTTGTATTTATAAAAATGAAACGTTTTAACTAATTTTTTAGATATTTTTATGTTTTAAATGAGTTTTTTCTAAATTAAAAGAGTATTTTCCTCAATACTTTTTTTAGTGATCATCAAAAAGTGTTTATCTATGATAATATCCATTGGGGTTACTCATGATTAACTAAGGATTAGGAAAAATGATACCATATTTATTCACTCTATGTATGTTTTATGATTATGATGATGATATATTGATGAAATTTGTTTTCATTTCCATTGGTTAATCTATAATGAAATGATAAATGTTTTCATGATCTTATGGAATATATATATGAATGGATTATGTTTATGTGATCTATGGATCTGTAATAACCATCCAACACATTGAGTGAAGATTAATTTTTTATAAGCTCAATGATGGTATACAGGAGGTTATCCCAAGCTCGATGTAGATACATAGGTGGTTGGACCAAGATAACATGTGATGAACGTATTCATGGGTAGCCTTTACATAATATTTCTATAATTATGATTGTCCCACACTTTTTATTCCAATATCTAGGAAATATTATTATTCTAATGATATGATTTCCTGGATCATGATCTTTTATATTTCTATGATTCATGTATTATAAACTTATAAATCCTCATTTCATGATTTTCACCAATGAATTCATGGGTATGATTTTAAAATTTTAATTTCATATTGTAATAACCGTATTCCCATGATATACTAACATATGATCATTTATTGATATCTCTCATATATATCATTATTGATCATCTTAGATTACCCTATGTTATGTTTACTTTCCATGGGTTATGAAGAAATGTTGCAATTATGGTGTGTATAAGAAGTATTCTATGAGAGAAAAAAATTGTGGGAGATGTTGAAGATCCTTCATAATATATAATTATTATCTATCTACTCTTTGAAGAAACTAATACTTTACAATTTAAAGGAATGTATTTTCATGATATTTATTTAATATTCTTTTAAAATAATGTAATTTTTATGTATGTAATGTTTGGGTCACCTATGTTGGTATCATATCATATTTTAGTTTTTTTAGAGATCAATATTAGGGAACATTGTAAAATCCTTGGGGAGATATCTATGTATAGGACAACATCCTGATGTTTTGGTAGAGTAGATATTCTATATTTTCAAACAAATTAAATACCTTTATGGATACTATAAAGTGGATGTGGTTGTGACATATATTTATCTTTGGGTAATAACTCATAAAGTGGAATATTGGTTATTAACTCAATAAACACTAGTGCATGATGAGTCGGCTTATGACTACACACCAAGAAATACACTACTTAGGGATATTATTGATTAAATTCATATTTTATTGATAAACAATTATAAATGATTTAAATAGATAATGACCACGTATATCCTAGGTTAAACCTAAGGTTTCATAGATTTAAAAAAATGTGTCATGATTTATAGATCCTATTAATTATTTTCTATGATTATATAATTTATCTTAAGGATTATTATTTCTCACACTATAATATTTTGTTGTAGTCAATGAATGGAACCATGAGTAATTGTGTTAATACTAAATTTGGAGGATAATGCAGTGATTGTCCTCATGATAAACCAAATGAAATGAAAGATGGGATGTGAAATCTTATGATTATTCATAATATTCTATCTCAATATATGATTAATAACATGAAGATATGAGAGTTTTTTTAATAAAAAAATAAGATAAAATAGAGTTTAATCAATACCATAGTGGAAAAAAGATTCATCTAACAAAATTTCAAGAATATAAGAAAACCCCTAGGGAAATGTCTCAAAAGAACATTAAAATTATTTATGAGTGGAAAAGAAGGTAATAATTAAAAAAATTATAGAGTAAAATTAAGGCTTTAATATAGGGAAATAAAGTACATATTAAGGTTACATTTATTGTTCAATGTCTTACATATGGGGAAATTAGAAATTATCCATGTTAATTCCCAAATCTAAGGGAATAATTTTATACCAAGTGTGTTCTTATGATATAAAAATTATTGGAGTGGAATGATTGAAGTGTCTATGTATTGAAATTCAAAAAATGTGTAGTACAATTGTTTCATCAATGATATTCTTGTTAATAGAATCATGAAACATCTAAGGATTATTTTTTAGTTTTTTGTAAGAATTATCAAGCATTTGTTTAATGATATTTATAAACTAGAAAAATGTTTACGGGGAAAGGTGATTTTTTTGGAAAAAAAACAAGATTGATGGATAAATAACCCTTATTATATATATGATGATTATATCTTAACTTTAGTTTTTGAAAAATAGATTAATGATATTAATAATTTATTTTGGATTGTATTGGAGACCTTGAAAAATAATTAGTGATTTTATAACAAAGTGATTTATGTTATATTTGATGAAGTTTATTATATTTTTTATTTTTAGAATATATTAGGTGGTCTATATTTTTTTAGGAATAAGGATGTAGAGAATTGTTTGAAGAATATATGTTTACATTGAGGTTTTACGATCATTTCAGTTATTTGTGTGTTTTAGTAGAATATTTGATCAAGGTATTGATGTTTTTGGTTTTTGAAATTATGACATACTTTATGTTGTTTTCGAATTAAATTTAAATTTATTTTGTAAATTTGGGACATAATTTTTCTAAAAAATAGTTTTTGATACTGTTAAAATATACATTTAAGAGTTTTTGAATATATAAATTCATGGAAATAATTAAGTAGATATTTGGGTATTATTATTCAAGTAATTCATATTGATCTTTAAAATGATAGTTTATTCACATTAGTTATATTATAATTTACTAACCATTTTTTGGTTTCAATAATTGAATAATGATATAAAGAATATAGTATCATTCATTTATATATCTTATGATCTTTTGGGTGTTTTTTTTATTTTTTCAAGCATGAAAATTTCATATTGTTAATTTACCAATAGAATATGTGATGAAAAGATATGGAAACTAATTGAAATGAAAAACTAATGGATGAAATTATGTTTATGGGTTTTAAGGAATAAAGTAAGTATATTTTCTCATATTCCATGGTAAAAGGATTCCTCAACTCTCTGAATAGAACCTTAAAAATTAACATGAGTCTCTTCCTATAATCATTTTTTATGAATTTATAGTCTTTTAACCCTTTATTGATATATGGTTTTGTGGTCATTACCTTTCTCATGACCATGTTCTCCATCATTCTCTATTATTTTTTCATCATTTTTTTCTCCTCCATGAACATTTTTTTAGTTATTTCTAATGTTATTATTGTCTAGGAACTTGATTTTGTGTTATTCCAGATAACATTTATGTTTCCCACTTCCCCTTTTCAAAGGAATTTTTACTATCCCTTTCTAAAATATGGGTTTTTAACAAAGTTATATTATAATATTGAACCCTTGATTAATTAGATAAAAATTTTAAGAATAAAATTTATTTAATGGGGAGAATGTAACACCTCATAAATTTTGTTTAAAAAAATACTACACTCAATACAATTCTTAACATTCAAAATCAAGCTTAATGTGAATTGTGATATACTATAAATACATTATTAGTTAAATGTGATCGTTAAAACCTAGATGTTAAATTGGTGGCATAAATATGAATAACAAAATTATTAATATATATTCATGTTATATATAATTTAAATTTATTTATTAATGAATAATAAAAATATACCCAATTTTTATTAGTCATTTTATGCTTTAAAATTATGTTTTCTTCAAAAATAGTTTTTCTTGCATTCTCGGGTGGTCAATATAATAAATTTATACTATATTTATAAATTATATTTGATTAAATGAATATTATTTTATAAAATAATCATTTTAATATTATCTTAGGGAATTTTTTGTGATTTTTCTGAAAATATTTATTTTTATGTGAATAGTGAAAAATATTGATTTTTGTAAATTAATATTTACTTTTCATTAAGTCAAGTAACATTAAATTATCATTATGTATTTAATTTTATATTAAAGTAACATAATCTTTTATTAATTAGAAACAATCAATTTAATTATATAGGAATCATTATTCAACTTGTTTTCCATATAAGTATATTTTTTGGCTTAAAAACCTATATGTCTAAAAATAGTTTTTTTGCGTTTTATTCAGTTATATTAAAATTGATTTATATAAATTATATAAATTGAAACATTAAAAATTTATTCCTTATTTTTAATCAGGGTTTTCAAATTTTTTAAATATGTCTCATTTATTTTCAGTCATGATGAATAGTAACTATGGTAAAGATTTATCCCCTCAATAATGGCAATATTGGTAAAATGTGGTTAAAAATATGGGATATGGTTTTAAGATATCTATAATAGTTTTTATTACCCTATTTTATGAGTTTTAAAAAATCCTAGATATGTACATATGGAAATTTATTTCAACATTATTTTTATTATAACATGTATATTATTGTAAAAGAATGATAAATACAAAATGTCACTCTCTTGATTTTAATTTCCATAATATGTTTTTATAGGGACAAAATGAAGTTTTTAATGAATCTAAAATTTTATTTTAAATACAAATAAATTATTTTTAGGTCAGTAATTTGTTTTTTTTATTTTTTTATGCTATAATGATCATAAATTCTCATGCAACATTGACTCAATTCTTTTTTAAATAGTAGGGAAAATATAGTAAATGATTATAAAAATATTAAAATAAACATTTTTTGATAAATAATGTTATTTCATTAATTTTAAGTATATTAATAATGTTTAATTTATTGAGAAATAGTTTATATTCAAAATACAATTTTATATTAATGAATTTAAAATCAAATTAAATGAATAGCCTCAAAAATGTCTTTAATGATATTTTATGTTAAATAATATTTTATTAAATGATTTAAAAATAATAAAAAATATTAAAATAGGATATTCGGGATTATGAATTGTAGAAAAATTAATCCATGAACCATTTTTGAGAAACTTTTCAACTTAAAAGTAAATATATGAGCTTTAATAGCTAAAAACATTGTTGTCATGGTTATGGTTAAAAAGGGTTAACGAAGGGTTAAAACAAAATATAAGATTTAAAATGGAACCAAATCCAATATGAATTTTATTTGATGATTATATTGTGATATTAGATTATTTATCTTTTGATACATTTCAATTTCAAAGTATTATACTTGGGAAAGACATTAATTATATATAAATCTTGTAAGAAATTACAAGTGTATCCTCTCCTGAATTATAAAATAGAACTTCCACTCCTCCCTTATTCATAAAGTATGAACATTATATATATAAAAATACCTTCATTAATACCATCCTAGAATCATTACCTTAATTCATGAGAGTATTTTATAACTCTAATACCATCTTAAGATGTATTAATTTGTAACTCAAATGTGGACTCTCAAAAAAAATTTAATTGTCTTACCCCACTCTTTCAAGATTTTTTGTTATTATAGATCCTATAAATAATGTGTATCCAAACTAAAATAATGAATTCCTGATCATAAATACAATTATATTTTTTTATTATGGTACGACCATTTTTACCTCATTTCCCTCAAATTGGAAATGAAAGTATCACTTGTGTGTATGTGTGGACTAACACCTCCATATAGAAATGTGATTAATTTCCCATAACTTATTTAAATTTATGATTATAATGGTTTATTTAATTAATATATATGATATTATTATAGTTATATAAAGTTGAATTACAATTTAACTTTTTTTTCCATCCATTGAAAAGTAGAAACATCACTTGTGTGTACGTATGGACTATCGTCTCACTAAAGTGATGTAATTAATTTTTCACTGCTTTATAATAACGGTTATAAATATATATATAATGAATATATATGATATTTATATGATATTTATTTCATGATTAAAATTAATTATATGATGAGAACATGATCACACTATAAGGACCCTAACTGCTGAAAAAAAAATTACATGAAAAAATGAAGCTGTTTACACCTAAAATGATAATTATAATGAATGGTTTTTAATGTATGGGTGATAATATGTCATAAGTTAAAAAAATATGGTATTATAAATTTTAATATTATTATATTATATAATTATAATGAATTTAAATTTAATATAAATTTGGTCTAAATCACTTATGAAGGATGTTATACTTGAGGTAAGCGTTTCTCATCTCACTTTTCATTAGATGAGACAAATTTCTTATTCAACTCTTGTTTATTTAATGTGTTCTATAAAATAAGTCTTTTATATTTTATATCATTTTTATATTTAAATTAATTGTTTTAATGATTCATTTTAAGTTATTTCTTTCGCGTGGTTTATTATTCAAAATTTACCAAATTGGAAAGGGTTTTATATTATAATATTAATTTTTAATGGGATTATTTATGCTTAAATTTATAAAAATTAAATTATATGGTCTATTTATAAAAAAAATCTTATATATTTTCTTATCCTATATTTATTTCTATAAATTACTAGTTTTCTTTTTATTTTCCTCCCTCTAAGTACTCAAAATCCTTAA
Source organism: Viscum album (assembly GCA_963277665.1). Classification (NCBI taxonomy): domain Eukaryota; kingdom Viridiplantae; phylum Streptophyta; class Magnoliopsida; order Santalales; family Viscaceae; genus Viscum; species Viscum album. The sequence continues at coordinate 924,065,623 of OY728159.1, forward strand.
AGAATGTTTTTTATAGAAACCCAAATTTATATTTTTATTCATTTAAGAAAAATTTTCTTTTATGTACATATTTTATTTAAAATATTTTCATGAATATTTTTATAATTCAAAAATGAAAGATTAAATTAATTTTTACCCATATTTTAATTCATATAAAAAGTTTTAAATGGAATATTCTTTTCATTATCTGAATGAGGTACTTTTACCAAAGGTGTGAAAAAAATATTTATTTTAACATTTACTGCATGAATTAATTTTCCCACCACAACAACTATTATTTTCCATGAAGCTTAATTTATAATTTCCCATTATTTTTTTTCAATAAAATTATTTTCCTAATATTATAAAAATTATCAAATTCTAAATAAGTGTTTTCAAAATGAAAATGGTATTTTTCCTCAACAAATGTTCAAGCGATATTTTAAAGGTGTTTTCATCTATGAAACATCAATCGATTTTTATTATTCATCATTAGGTATATGATCAAATGATACCATATTTATTCATTCTCTAAATGGTTCTTTATTATAATGATAAAATATTGATGAAACCTATTTTTTCCATGGGTTAAGCTAACGATGAAATGATATATGTCTTCATGGTATTCTAAAATACATATTAATAGATTATGATTATGTGATTTGTGGGTCTCTTATACCCATCTAATGAATTGGGTAAAGATTAATGTTTTATGAGCTCAAATCAGGTAAATGGTAAGTTATCCCAATCCAGATACAGTTACACGTGTGGATATCCTAATACTGACATATGATGAATGTCTTAGTGGGTACCCTTGACATAAGATTTATATAATTTTGATTATAAAAAACTTTTTATGAAACTCTCTATGAAATATTCTCATGATTCTGATATGATATCATGGATCGTGATCTTTTATTATTCTATGATTCATGTTATGTGAACTACTAAATCCTTATATCATAATTATGATTAATGAATTTCTGGGTATGATTTTAAAATGTTAACATAATGTTATCATATCCTTATTATTGTTATATGATTACATATGATCATGGATTGATATATCCCATGTTTACCATTACTGAGCATCTTATTTCACCCATTCTTATGTTTCCTTTCCCTAGGTTATGGAGAAAGGTTCTAATTAGGTTACGTCTATGAATTGTACTATGTGAGAAGTAATTTTTGGGAGTTTATTTAGATCATTCCTAAAATAAGATGATTATATATCTAGTCTTTGAAGCTGCTAAACATTTATCATTATAGGGATTCCATTATCATGAGATATATTAAATTTCATCTAAAATGGTATAATATATATGAATTTAATTTTTATATTTCTTCAATTATGATGAGAAATTTGGGGGTTTAAATGGAAGGATGAGGAAAGAAGATTAGTATCCATTATAATTACATTACTATACTATATGTGGTTATGATAAGGGGGTGTGTGGTTGTGTGGTATGTGGTAGTGGATTTGTGATTATGGTTGGGAAATTTTTGTATGAGGATATATCGTGTGGGTGTTATTAGTATTGTGAATAGATGGTTGATTATATGGTTTTTTCATTATTAAATTAATAATTAGATAAATATAGGTCTTTCTAATATATTGTTACTTGTTTGAGGTGGAACGTCTTTGAACTGATAGGTAAGAGCAGTGATACAATTTCCATGCCCTTTTATTATTTGTTTTTTATGATGACTATAGAGTTTATTATATTTATAATTTTTCAATTATTGTATATGGTGTTTTTAATCCTTTGGTGGACTAGGAGTCTTCTTGGATTCTTGATAAGTAAATTGGTAGAGGATATTTTGGTGATGTTTTTTTATGTTTGTGCTAATTTTATTTTGATTTTATGTTTTTTTGTTTATATAATACTTGTCTACTATTGAATATTTATTTAACCCGGATGAATATTTTTTTAGAAGGATGATCTTAATGAGTACTCCAAAGTGATCACCCCTTGATAGTTTGTTAAGTGTTTTACAAGCTAGTTTGAGGTAGATTGGGGATTTTGTTCATGTATCTCAAATAGAGTTCAGTGGATGACTTGGTGTCTTGAGGGGTCATTCATGTATGTTCTTTTATAATGATTTTATACATTAACATGTATGTAAAATTGGGTCTGTGGGAATTATTCATTATTATTGAATTTTTTAATGTTAATTGGATGTTTCAATTTATTAATTCATGGTTTTCATAAGTGTAATACCTCCCATATGGGAAATATAAACCCTCAGTACTAGTCACATATCCATGGAATATTGGAGGTGAGATTCAAGGTCCACCCCTACTATCATCATTATCCCAGGAGTGGTTCCCAGTGGGGGTGGGTTGTGAAATAGTGGTATTATATTTTTAGTTGAGATTTTGGATGGATTTTGGAGTTAGGAACATGTGAGGGTTGTATGGTATTTTTAAGGAAACAGTTATAGATGAGAATAACATGTGATGTGGGATAAGGATACTAGCTTGGAAAAATATTTTTGGGGGCCTCTATGATCTTATGCAAGGAAATTATTCCCCTAGTGAACATGTTTAAGTATGTGTAACCAATGTTTTGGTATAAATCTAAAGAGTTTCATGCATCATTGTCATTAGTTTTATCAAAATTGAAAATATTTATTTTATCAAATTTTCAATGAATATTTATACTATAGTTGTTGAAATTTTATATCTTCCTTTTTAAAAAACCTTTTTGAGGTCAATTGAAATATTGATAACTAAAATAAATATTTTATATTAATAATTGATGTTTTGGATGTTTTTGGATCAAAATCATATTAATTATTAAATATATTATTTCTAGGATTTCTATAATTGGTTTTCTGTTAAATTGAATTTCATTATCATATTTATAATTCATAGAATATAAATATACTCCCATAATGTTTAGAATTGTTAGTATAACATTTTGAAGTATCCCATTTTGTATATGATTAAAAAATTATTGGACTCTTTTAAATTAAAGTGTGACCTTAACAATAAATTTTATGTTGATAAATGGAGGGAAATATTTTAGTATCCTATTTAAGGTGTTTTTAATACTTTAATTATGTTATCATTTCATGTTAAGTTTATTAAAACATTGTATATCATGCATAAAATTAAATAGTTAAATTTGGGAATAATCATGTGATGTGAAAAGGATATATTATGGATTTATTATAATAGGGATCATGTCTAAATTTTAAATAATATTTTTTTGAATTATTATAAAATCCGATAATAATGTAATTTACATATGATCTCAATGTTCTGTTAATTTGAGTAATAGATATGAATTTCTAGAAGATTATTTTTTATTGATAATGTTGTGCCTATAATATAAGATTAAAATTATGTCACACCTTATATAATATAAAATCAGGTTTCCTTGGTGATAAAATGTTTTAGAGAATGTTTTCTTTGAGAATGCCCAGATCAATACGTGGGAATAAATAATATTCAATTTTTCTTTGAAAATTAAAAATAAATTTTATGTAGACTTATTAGTGTGGTAGGTATGATTATCATCAATAAATGTAATTTTAGGAAATTTTAGCTTCTTTCAGGATGTTTTATTTGATAAATCCAACCTCACATTTGATGATATGTTTTTTTGTAATCTATTTTCTTAATTCATGAATTAATTGTCTAGAATTTTTATAATATTAAGCTTTCTAGTAATAAATTTATTATCAACATATTTAATTAATTTTGATAATTTTGTTTGAAGTTGATTATTATTTTTGGAAAAGTATTAATAACAATATTTCCTAGTGAATTATTGATAAGTATATTGTGTGATGGATGTGGTTGGTGGAGAGGGATAAGTATTATAGTGTATGTTTTCTTATGAATGTTGGATGGTAGATCAATGATGTGGGGAATGATTATCGGATCATGTAATGTTTTGTGTAGTTAGGTTGGTTGAGAAGGGTTATTATATGAGTTAATGTATTTCCATGGAATGTTGTTTTCCTATGTGGTATTGATTTTATTTTATTTCTGTATGATAACTTTATTTTTATTAGATTTATAATTGATTATATAAACTTGAAACATTTTTAATGAATTACGCATAAGAAGAATAAAGAGGAATCATGAGATAGATTTTTGTTCAAGTTTTCATAGAAGTAAGTACCTAAGTTCCTTAGTGGAGAATCTAGATATGAGCTTAAGGAATGGTTAGTAGAGTCTATAATTTACATTGAGTTATTAAAGACTTTATATTAGTTATGGATTACTTTTTTGATTTTATTTTTTTTGTAATTGGGTCATATATGCTGGAAGATGAAGCATGAAAACCCGAAAGGGATTCCCTGGGTGGAATTTATAAAATTGTTTAAGAATGATTTCATTTATTGATTATATATTGGTGATCATATGAATTATATTAATAAGATAAATAGGTGTATTATATTTTTTATAACATTTATAATTATTCTATGGATCTGATTAATCAGTTTTTTCATTTTTTAGATAGAGGGGAAAAGAAAGAATGATATTTTAAGTCTTTTTTTAGCATAAAGAATCAATGATATATCATAGATGTTCAATTTAATAGTTTTATATAGGTAATATATTGATAAAATATCATGGTGAAAATTTTTCCCATGATGAGAAATTTTAATTAAGTCCCCTCCTAAGAGGTTAGAGAGACTGATATAAAATATCTATGTTGTGGGTTTTGATGTTTTTCGAATAGAAGAGTCAGGAAATATTATATAATTAGGTCATGTAAATGAGCCTTGGGTTTTATAAAATCAAGGAGTCCTATTTAAGAGAATTTATTTGCTTCTATTGTAATGTTTTGGGTCATTATCAATATGATTTCCCAATGGTTTGGCCTAATTCTCAGTATTTGGTGGGTGGATAGTTGTGGCTCATGAAGTGAGGAATATTTTTGTATGGTAATCCTACTCCTTTAAATTAAATCATTTTGGAGGATTGTTAAATATATATTAAATGATTCTATTGAATAAGGTTTAAATGTTAATATAAATGTTTTTTCCTTGAAAATATTTTGGTATTTGTTTTAAAATGTTTTTAGATTTTCAAAACGGTTGTTTTAAACAGATATTTAATTCAAAACATGGTTGACGTGGAAGGATTAATTATTGAGTATTTGGTTTCAATTCACGGTGGCTAATGGTGTTTCTCTTTTTAAAAAGGTATCTTTCATGGTGATGAGGTTTCCTATGTATTTTTCTTATTGGATGGGAGTTAGATTTTGGGATCAAACCTTTGCCCAAGGGTTTTTATAGTGCATTAGTTCTATTTGAGAGGTCTCTAACCTTATTGAATTGGATTTTGTGACTAATTTTTTGGGTATGGTTTTGATTATTTAGACTAAGAATCATTTGAAAGGTATCCCGTGTAATGGATTGTGTTTTTTTTGGACCTTAACATAGTTTTTAAAGGTTTGGGGGTTTCTAAAGGTATTTTAGGGATTATTGGAAGAGGATAGACCAATTTTTGAATTTATTTTAGTTGATAGAAAGGATCATGAAGTTATGGTACATATAAGTAATGTTTAGTATTTTAGAGAAGGGGGTTTCTTCATATAGGATGGAAATTTTTTTTATTTCAATAAATTTGTGTGAGGAGTTCATCATGGTGTTGGGATTGTTCCATGAGATTTATATGTCATATTTTGTTGGAATAGGAGGATTTTTTTGACATGATGTATATATAATGGAAAGAAGGTTCTTGAAGAGTTGTTATTTTAATCTTTTGTGAGTTTTTTGCGGTGTTGATATCCTTGAGTTATTATTAAAAAGGGGTCCTCTAAGATTTATTCTGACATAATCCCCATGAATTTATCTAATGTAGGGAATATTATGGAGTGATAATTCTAATTGTTCAATGGAGACCTAGGTTCTAAATTTCCTCGGTTCTGGTTATCATAGGTCTATTTTTCCTTAGGGATATTTATTATTCCATGATCATGTTTGGGAATAATATGTTTTAGGAGAGGATTTCAAGTACTATGCCATGTGTTACTGAATGTTTATACATTGGGAAATATTCATATTGGTCACAATGTGACCCTCCTTTAATACTGGTTTTAAAGTAGTTTGACGATGATATTCTAGGGAGTGATGAGGGGGATATCACAATGTGATTTTTGAAATTTTCTTTTACTCATTACCATTTCATTTTTATCTTTAATATTACACAATGATTCTTATGTTTTCCAATTTTACTATAAATTTGAGATTCTTCTTGGATTCCATTATATTCCTTTGAACTATTTTTAACCCTAGGTGAACATGGATGCTCTTCATAGTGGTTTTTTATGTATAAGTTTTACCATTTGTATTTGGATTTGCGAAATTGATTATTCATTGACCTAAGGTTCTCATCTCTTTTATTTTTTCTTTCTTAGTTTTTTCTTTCTAGAGGTTGTGGAAACATATATTCTTGGACTTGATAGGAAGTGGTTAATTGATTTTTTGGAGGTTATGTGTTAAATGTTTAAGGAATTATTCTTGTGATTTTATTGGAGATTATATTTAGTAATTATCCATTGGCATGGTGTTTCTCAAAATTATTTTCAGTAAATGATTTATAAACTCTTCTTCTATCTCTTAAAATAATATGATCAAATACAGTATATTGATTTAATTATTTGATCTTATATTATTTATGAGATATTATTTGGTTATGGATTCTTGAAATATTAATGGATTTAAATGATTGGGAAACATGAAGGTAATCCTCTATAAATGAAATTAATTAAAATAATGTAATAAATTAAGTATAAGGAATTTGTAGGGGAGATATCGTCATGTGTTCTTTACAAGTTATAATTATATGTGTTAACAATTATTAATCAATATTTTCATAAATGATTTCTCAATCACTATTTTTGTAGAAGAAACTTGCCACCATTATAATTATATAAGTACATAAATATGGTAACAAAAAGGTAGATATTGAAATTTGTATCCTAATGAGTTATTATAAACTATTTACATTGATGTTGTATTTATTTATTGTTTATTATTATTTTGGTTAAGGTAAAAATTGGTGGATTTATTTTTTAAGAGGGTATTTTTATGATTTGTTATTTTTAATGTCTTCTTATTTGATTTTAATAGCCCAATTAATGAGTTAAAAGTGATAAAAAGAATGTTAAGGGAAAATGTAATATTAAGTTGGTAACAAAGATCATGATAAATTAAATATTTCATAGAGAATGAGTGTTGGAAATTGTTGGTTATTAATCATATTTCGAGGTTCTTTTATCTTGTTGTGATCTTTGTAATGTTCTTTGTATTAATGGAATTATGGTGTCTATGATTTGGGATTCTTTTTTTATTTTTTATAGGTTTTTTATCAATGGTTTATTTAGACTATGTTGTGTATTTTAAAGAATATAATAATTTATGTCTTTTTGTATGGTTTGGGTTTTGTTGTGGTTGGTTTATTTGGGTGAATATTTATGGGGAGTTATACATAATGAATCAACTTAGGTTAACCTACCATGTCACATGAGACTACCCACCAAATGGCATAAGGTTAACTCATATTCACCCCAGGCTGGAAACTAGTGCTGGAGAAATGAAGAATACCATTTGAGAATAGTTTCACCATAGGAATCCAAAGAACAATAACACACTAATCCTTTCAAAATTTCTAGAATTATCCATTCATATATTGAATTCCCACACCATCAAATAAATAGTTCCAAAATCCTATGATATGAAGATTATACAAAATAGAGGTAGAAGTAAAATAATCCATAAATCATAAAAATCATTACAAAAATATAAAATAAACAATAAAAATATTCAAATTCAAAATTAATCAGTAGTGAATATAACCAAGTTCAGAGAGGGTTGATAAATACATCCCAAAACCGCCAAGGATTCTAAAATATTCTACATGACTCTAAAATTCGTGTGATAATTAGTCACCACCAAAACTTACCCAGGAAAGGTGAAATTTATCATGATGCGTCACCATACACTTGGTACTCCTTAATCTACCTGTATCCTGTAAAAAAAGTCATTATATGACCAATGGGATATGTAGGGTGTGTGAAAAAACCTAGTAGGATACTACCATGAATCAATGTACTGATTTTATACCTAAAATCATTATTCCATGATTTAAAAAAATAATTGAAATCAATTTTTAAAATTTGAAAACATTTTTATAAATCCATTAGTTTTTTTCAAACAATCCAATTTTCATAAAAAAACTCATTCCCTCCAATCATAAGTAAAATAGAGTTCATCACAATATTAATAATAATAACCTTAAAATAGCCATTATGCAATATAACTTCCCAAATAAGATTCAAACATGAATATCCCTAAACATGGACATGCACCATGGGTGATCTATAACCTATGAGTTCCAAATTTAATAGGACTCCCTCACGGAACACTATATCACTATGTGATCCTAAACATGTAATTAAACTTGGGATTATCAGCATCACTTTAAATGACCCCTAGATGGAATCATGTTTGATGATACAGCAGTACCCATCCACCCCACACATACACAAGGTTTCCAATGTTCATAAAAAATCAACCCATAACCAATAAAAATCACATTCAAAATTATTATCATATCAATAAATCATCATGAAAATGAAAACTCCCTTTTAAAAATAATCCTTTGAAATCACCTTGGAGTTGATACTCCCCTTTGGACAATTTATGAAATACATTTTTTGGAATAAAATAACCTTTATAAAAACCCATTTAACATATAAAAATATTCATTTAATCTAATTTAAATTCAACACTCCATTTGAATTTTTTTTATCAAACAACCTCACGAAAAAAAATTTGTTTGAAAAAATGCTTAAAATTTCCTTTCTAAATTATAAACATCAAGAAACACATAAATGATCATAAAAGAACTCACAAAAATTCACAAAAAAATAATTTTTCCAGTTAATCAAAATGAAATTCAGGAACACATGGTGTTAAATGGGAAATTATCATTATATAGAGACATGTACCTCCAAATCAAAGTTAATCATGTCACCTTCATTAGAAATCATGAGAAATGAGAAGGAGGGATCCCCACAAACCTAGAAGACTAATATAGTTCATTATAAAATTAACCCTAACCCTAATTTTGGCCCCCAAATCCACCTTAGGTTCCCAAAATTCTTATATAATGGATGAACAAGGTAAGGAAGAGATAAAAGAGGGGAAATCCAAGATAAATCACTCCTTACCTAGAAGGTAAACGCTAAAGAGAGAATGAATCTACCATGGAAATAAAAGGATAAGCCCCTTAAAATCTGGGAGGAGGTTGTGTGTGCAATTGGGAGGAGAAATGAGGAGAAATGGGAGATTTATGGGGGATAAAAGATTAATTCACACTTTTAAGTGCACATTACAGACTATATGGTTTGGCAGCATGATTATCCAAAATATGCATCAATCATGGGGGTAAACCCATATCTTAAAAATATATATATTCTTTTAGTTTTTAAACCATTTTACTTACCATACAGAAACAATGTTAAATGGTACTAGATTCCCTTTATCTCTGACTACATGTTGGGCACATGGTTAATACTAACCGTTTTTAAACCATGCACATGAGCCAGTTGTTAGAAAATTTTTAAAAATTTTATCCCCAAACTTCTGTAAAATATAAATTATATAATATAAAAGTAAAATATAATATAAATACACACTAATTCTCTACAATGTGTTGTAATTATCCCCACCATGCCACTTTTTCCCATAGAGAGTCCTTAATACCCCCTCAATTAAGAGGAGACAAGACCATAACTCTCTCACTAGGGCTTGACACTTGCAGAACATGAAGTTATACAAGACATACCAATTTAAAAAATGGATAAAGTAAACTTGATAATACATTAGCACATGTATTAAAAATTCTAAAACCATAAATATACTAGTACAAAATGAGTAAATTAGGTTCTAGTTCAAAAACTCTTCACTAAACCATGCCAGTAAATCTAACTAGGTAAAAAATCTTCCTAAGTAACTCTATAACTCAATGGCCCAAAAAAATACACCATCAACCAAAAAATGAAATGGGGTATGATCATCAACTATAAACCCAATAATGGTAATGAAAAAACATGGAAACTTCTTTGTAACCCTAGGTCTTTTCCAATCCTCCTGAATCAACAGAGTGCTACCGATCATCTCTAGAATGACACTTGGTCTTAATTATAAGTGTCCACACCAAATTTTTGTGGAAAATAGTATATTTAAATGGATTCCAAGAATGATTTAAATGGATTCATCTACATCGATGTTTGATGGCCATTCTTAGATGAGGTTAAATACAACACTAGATTTTTTACCCTGGAAGCCACCAAAACCACGAATACATGATCAAAGAATGTATTCATGAATATAGTAGATTTAACTAGTGAAACGAAACATTTGGGGAAAATAATAAGTTCTATTGGAGGGATACCTATCCTCTATAAGTTATATATTCATAGAAAGGGGCACACATGCCCCTTTTCCAAGAAGTGGGTATTATCAAAAGACTAAGTCTATTTAATTAATGTCGCTGAACCTTTTAAAATTCACCTACAATTGTAGAATAAAACAATGATACCTACAAAAAAATTCATCACTAGAAAAGTCTACATGCATAAAATTACCCCAAAATGAGACATCCTCAAAAGAAAAGAGAAAATTCTAAGAATAAAACCCAAGGTCAACATGTTGAGGTTCATCATCATCTTCCAAAACTAAACCACATATCTCAGGATAACTCATGACCATCATCAGAGTAAAGACTCTTTATTACTATCCCAGTAGACCTAGACCTCAATGAATGCACCCAGTGTTCCAAATAAGGGAATAATCATCCAAAACCACCACCCACTATGATTGATCTATAATTAAAAAATAATGCACCAAATGAGAGTTATCCCAAACCACTAGCATGATCATTCTAAAAACATCCGCATAGATGATTATCTAGGTATATATGCCACAAAAAAGAGGTTCAAATAAGACATACAATAGAGAACTAAATCATGATTTCCTGGACATTGATTCCCTCAAGGATAAAGAACATTGACTCCAAGAGACACTCAATACACTATTCCATTGAATAATCAACCTTACAAGGGAAAATATTTTCAATAATTTCACTTAATGTATCATATCCACTAAACCAATAATTTTTTGACAAGTTCTTAGTATGTGTTATCATATAGGTGAGTCATGATTGTGACCTTCCACCAATCCCAATCCATCATTTCAATATGCCCACAACAGTCTCTATTCTTTATGCTTCAGGAATTATAATGGAATTATAGTTTTCCCTTTTATCCTATCATAATCAGGTCATCATAATATAACTCCAACAATTATTAAAGGAAATTAAGGGTGATTTAAAAAACCTTAGATGTCTTCCAAAAACAAAAAGAAAATAATTCCACCACCCCCCAATTTTTGTGTATAGATACTTTCAAAAAACATAGTGACCATTGTTATATAATGAGAGGAGTTTCCCAAAAGATTTAATCTTAAGAAAAATATATAAAACTTTCATTTAAAATTTTCAATAATCCAATCCTTAAATAACATAAAAATATATTTCATTCAATTTATGTATCACTATATAATTTAAATAGTTTTATCATAGCCCAAATAACAAATCAAAATCACACATCAAGAAGAAAAGATATATATTGAAAATAAACTATTGAATCTATAACCACATAAAATAGTTCATAAAATCCTTTAAAAAATCATACACATTCTAAAAAAATCACTTTTCAAAACATATAACCTTAAATCTTTTTCACAATTCAAAACATCTCAATTACCTTACCTAGAATATTTCAACAAATTCATATCCATTTTGAAAAACCCTTTGGAATTTTTATTACGATAACCATCACGGTTGAAAGAACTAATCACAGGTTTAAAAATTATTAATTAAAATGATCAATAATGACATATTTTAATTTGAACTGACATAAAAATATATATTTTTCTAAATCACCCCAAAATTTCCCTTATAAATTTTTACAACCCTTATAAACTGAAACTGAAATGTAAAAAACATTTTATAAACAATACTCCACTCTAAAACATAAACCATAATTCAAGTAAACCCTTGAAGACTATATTTTTTAATTCTATAATATTATATAAATTCCTTTTCCAAATAAAATATTTCACTAATTATAAACAATACAATAGAAAAAATACCAAAAAATTAAACTCAATAAAATTTAAAATCATACCAACCTGTATAATCAACTCTAAATCCTCAATACATTATAAAACAACAATCAAAATAATCCAAATATCATCAATTCCCCAATATGAATTCCCTTTCCTAACCTCACCTCAATGGTAAACAACATTTGATATAATTTAAAAACTAATATAATCAAAACCATTATTTTTATGGTGTTATAGAGTTGTGTATAGTTTGGACACATGGATTGGAAGAACATGCACCAACTATGAAACATCCTCTAGAAGGGTTGTAGAGCCATATACAAGGTATTCATATAGATTTAAAAATCATGTGTGGTAACCATATAACCTCAATTATTTCCCCACTTCCACATTGAAAACATGAAAATTCCCAAAACACCTCATTGACTTCAATAATGATAAAAACTCTATAATCACATATCAATATTAATTTCAAATGATCCAAATTAGAACACAAAATCTTGACTCAACTACTAACATCCCTTGGTAACTCAAGTCACATCATGAGGGGTGGTGATCAAGAATATTCGTGTGATCTACCTACTGGGATTTGATAACACTAGTCTCTTTTATACCATGGTATGACTCAAATAAAAATATAGGTCCATGATACCATTTTGTAATGAACCGACCCAGGTCATCCTACCATGTCACCTAATTCCATCCTCCACAAGACATGAGGTGTGTTCCCAATCACACAAGGCGAGAAACTAGGGCCAAATAATCAATGAATACCATTTAGGAATGGTCTGAGACTCAAAATACAGAAACTAGTACACATATATTCTTCTCATAACTTTAAAAATTATTTATCAATAGATTGGATGCCTATATCATCAAATAAACATTTTCAAAAAAATAAGACTAACAAAAAGAGTATACATTGTAATGGCAGTAAAAAAAATTCCATTACTAATAAAAATCATTAAAATAGCAAAAACTAAACAAACACCAACAGCTAAATATAAAAAAATAAAAATAAAATGCATCCATGGACGGAGTGGCCAATATTCACAACCAAAAACCACTGAGGATAAAAAATATATCTACATGATCCCAACCTCCATGTGATAGTTGGTCACTATAAGAACTTACCCTTGAATAATGAAATTCAAAGATATGAGTCACCATACACTTTTCACTCCTTTTTCTATATGTATCCTACTAATCCAGTCTAAATGTTCCCAATGGAACATGCATGGTGTGAGTAAAATCCTAGTCGGGTACCACCATGAATCATACTAATTACTTTCTACATGTAAATTGTCAGTCCAAGTTTGAAAATAATAATTAAAATCCACTTTTTAATTATAAAAATATTTTTTTAATATTTTTCCCATAAAACAAGCCATTTTTCTTAAATAACTCATGCCATATAATAATAATTAAAACATAGAGAATCATACGATAAGAAAAATTAAGCTAAAAATAGGAATTAAGTAGTAAGATATCTCAACCAAGAGTCAAACATGCACAATCACAAACATGGTGTAAGAAATAAGGGGGATCTCTAACCTTGTGTTTCTAAAGTCATGTGGATAGACACTCAAAATTCTATCTAACTATGTGATCTTAAAAAAGTAATACAACTTGGGCCTCTTGTGGTCAGCAAAAATGACCCATAACTAATATCATAGGAATAACCCGTCCACTCACCCATATACCCAAGTTTACCCATGTGAAAAAAAATTAATACATAACCAACACAAATTTCATTCCAAATTATGATTATATCAATAAATCATCAAGAAAATTCAAATCTCATCTTTAAAAGCATCCTTTAAAATCCCCCTTGAGTAAAGACTCCCAATTGGGAGATTTATCAAATACATTTTTTCGTATAAATCTACCCTTCAAGAAAAACAAATTTTCAAATAAAAAACTTCTTTAAAATTATTTTTTATTCAAAAATACATTTTAAAAAATTCTTCAAAAAAATTCAATACACAAAACTCATTCTTTAGAAAACCCACTTAAAATGTCCATTTAAAATATTATACGCCAAGAAACACATCATTGCCCACACAACAGCACACAAAAAGTAACAAAAACATAAATTTTCAAATTAAACCTAATAAAATTCATGAACATGTGGTATATAATGGTAAATTACCATTAACTATAGATTTATACCCTTTAATTGAAGTTAAACCCATCAAATTCATTGAAACCGTAAGAAATAAGAAGTAGGGATCCCCATGAACCTATAAAAACCATAGATTTCATTAGTTAATTACCCATATCCCTAGGATTAACCCCCAGATCCACCTTGGGTTCCCAAAATTCAAAAAAAAATAATAACAATGTACGGAAGAGAAAAAAGGGGAGAAACTAAGAGAAATAACATCTAACTAAGAAGGAAATCACTGAAGATTGAAACAATCAACCATGTAAATCAACGGATAAGACCCTATAATGATAAAAGAAGGATGTACGCATGATAGGATGGAAAATAAGGAGAAATGTGATTAAATTTTGATGGGGGAAAAGGGTAAATTCATATTTTTATGTTCAAATGATATACAACATGGTTTGGACACATGGTTAGCCAAATTATGTGCCAACTAAGTTGGACACCCCTTCTCTTACAAAGATATATACATCATGGATTCCTATACATTTCTACATAGTTTGTCTAACCATATAGTAACCATGAAAAATAGTATTAGTTAACCTCCACCCCTCATTGAATGACTTAGCACATGATTTGTACTAACCATCATCTAAACATGAACACAAGTTAGTTTTCCAAATTATTCAAACAATTTAACACTTATCACATATAAACAAATTGAATAATATAGATATAAAATGAAAAATAAATATACACTAGTTACCCATAGAGTGTCTTGATGTCCTTGTTTTATTTATTTTCTAAGAGGTTTCAGGGGTTGTGTGTGATTTTTAAGTGTCTGGTTATTGGAAATGAAGAAGAACTAGATGGAAGTGTTGGGCATTTTAGGAGGAAAAGAGTTGTGAGTGGAATCTAGAAGGGATATTTTATTTACTTATTTTTTATCAATATTTAACTCTAATTTGGGGGAATTTTGTGTGTGGTTATTTTATAAAATGGGGGTGTGTCTGTCATGTTTAGTTTTCAGGTTAAGGGGTGCTGTAAAATTTTAATTTGATTGATTAAAATTAAGTTAGTAACTGAATAAATCTATCATAAATATTTAAATAAATGGTTTTTAATAAAAAAAATGAAATAAATAAAATATAAGGTTGATGTGTAATAAGGTAAAGAAGTAAATGATGTCATAAATAGAGTAATGTATATGGTAGATGGTAAATGGTGGTATTGAAAATAATTTGGAAAATGAGATGTTTTTTATATGTGGATTCCTTTTCCAATAGTGTTTTCTATGTTATTGATGATATTTTTTGTGAAACATAATGTTTTTTGTGTCATTATTCTGATATTGTGAAAGTGTTTAAGGGGATATGATATGCTAAAGGAGTATAATAGGTGAAATTATTTTTGTTTTAATGGGTAATGGGAATAATTCATAGGATATAATTTCTTATTGTTAGAGTGCCTATGACATTATAATGATGATATGGACTTTTTGATATATATTTGGGGGTTATCTATGGTACGAGGAGGGAATGATGTTGATATACATCATGTTCTTTTACCCTTACATGATGATGAGGACATCATTATGATGAGAAATTAGTGGAGGATGTACATGGAAGGAGGAGGGAATAGGTTTTATATTCTTTATGTTTACATTTTCTTACCAATATAAGGTTTTGATAAGTGAGTATGTGGTGGTATAGTATGTGGTGGTGGATGTGTGGTTATGGATAATAAGTTATGATAGTTGGATATATGGTATGGTGGTTGGTTATTTTTTGAATGAATGGTGGATGATGTGCAGCTATTGTTATTTCATTCTCACATTCTTGATTATATAGAAGGATTACATCCCACTGGATCACTACTGATTAAAGGTATAATAGATCAAAACTGATAGGTAAGAGTGGTGTTAAAATTTATATGTCCTTTTATTATTTATTCTTTTTGATTTTTATATAGTTAATGATAGTTCTCACTTTTCAATTATTTTTTATGATATTTATAATACTTGATAGGAATGTGAGTTATCTTAGATTCTTAATTGGTAATTGGTTAAGGATTTAATTGGAAGTGGAAAAAAATTTGGTAGTTGACATAGAATGTTGAGTTTAGTGACTTATACCTGTTACGCTTATCCAAATTCTATTTCTAGTTTACATTTTTTTTGTTTATATCACACATTTTCACTCTTAAATATTTATTTCACATGGATGTTGATTTTTTTAATGGATGATCCTACTGAGTACTCTCAGGAACCCACTCCTCTTTAGTTTATTAAGTATTTTTTATGAATGTTCAAAGGATATTAGGTTTTTGTTTGGGTATCATGAATGGTGTTTTATGGATGAATTGGGGTATTGAGGGATCATTCATGAATGTTATTTTATGATGATTATTTTTATTAACATATAGAAAACATTTGGGTTATGGGTATTATTAATTTAAATGTAATTTCTTTAGAGTTGATTGGTGGTTTTGTTTTATTATTTCTTGGGTATATGAGGCCAGTGCATACCATTTATACACATTAAACCCAAAATATAGTCATTAACCCATAGAGGTAGGCTTTGGGAATCACTCTTGACTACACTTATGGTCTAATAAGGGTTCTAGATGGGGGGTAGGTCATGAATACATTAGTTAGGATTTATTTGGACATATATATACTCAAAATATGATTTTTTTTTTAATTGGAATAAAAATTCTAGAGGTATTTTTTTGTTTTTACCTAGTAAACTACACTTTATTAAAATAATAATAATACTTTTAGTATTGAAATTTGGTGTTTATTATGATCTTTTAATTTCATGTAATTCCAAGAAATTTAAAATTTTGACTTATTAAATGGGTTGAATGGTTAAATGAAAAGGATTATCAATAGATGATCAATACTATAATTTTCATTCATCCCTCTATAACTTCAGGATTTTGACCCATCCTTTATTTTTTAAATAATTATCCCTTTTGGTAGTGATTGAATAAAATTACCTAACCTAAAAAGTCCAAATTAATGACTAGACACCACTGACCACGAACACATTCCCCAAATTATTAGAGTATGCTGAATAAAATTAAAAATAAATATAATTTATCGTGGAATTATTTCAATATTTTTAAATCATTTAAAATAAATATCATATCTCTATCAAAAAAAAGCAATACACTTGTATATCAGATATTCCAAAAAAACTTATAGGCATAAAAAATGATATCAATAACTAATACGACATAAAAATCAGTATAAAATATATAAATAAATAAAAATTTATCTATTAAAAATTTATATATGATATAAATTTAAAATTTACAAGTTATCTTATTCAAAAAAATTAACCACCTAGATAACATATACATAATATAGAATAAAAAATAAACCCATTACCCAACCTCTATATTATTTTTGTTGATCAATCCACCTCTATAACTTTGATAAACTCTATAATATATAATATTTCTTCTAGAAATAACCAACTATGCCTATGAATCCAATCAAGATATTCCTATGAAAATTTGGAAATCACACCATATTTATGAGTATGAGGGGATATAATGACTTAGTCAAACATCCATAAAGGCCTTAGCTATTATGAGTGATTGTGATAGATATGTATTCAAATGAAAATGTTTATTGGAATAAGATATAGTTAACTAACCTTATATATATGAAAAAAGAAATCATGTATAATAAATAACTAACACGTTAAAAGATCAATATGCCACATATAGGTAAAGATAAAACTCAATCCATGCTTATTATCTCATAATGTATCTAAGAAGATATTATTTAAAAAATATATAACATAGAAAGTCAAAAAATACCACCCCACACCACATGGAGTGTAAAATATGATTCTATATAAAATCATAAACAACCAATCTCAAATTATCAGGATGCAAAATCATAATGTCGTATAAAATAAAAAACAGCACGCCTCACACTATCAGAAGAGATATATACCATAATATGTCCTCTGGGAATTACCTAAGACATCATGTGATCTGTTTTATCATACATATATAACTCATAAATAATTATGTCAAAGGGAACCTCCCATGCATAATTAAAATTAAATCTATATATATATATATATATTCCACAACGGATCATGTAAGGTACCCCATATAATGTATTGATCCCATGATTGATTATGTTAGAAACCACTTATAATGTAGATATGATATTAATGAACTATTCAAGAACCCCATATAAATTATTTAAACCATGATTAAATATGTTAGGAACCCCATAAAAAGTATTGATACCATGACTGTCTTGGTCGGGCACCCCATATAAATTATTAGTTCCATGACTAGTCTTGTAGAATATTATATATAAAATTTTAATTCTGAAAATGATGTGAATAAGAAATCTAATTGAAATATAGTTCCCAAAATTAAATGATTTGAAATCTCATATGAAATATGAATTCCATAAAAAAATTATTAGACTCCCATTTTGAAATATTGATTCCTTGATTGTTTTTCTCCGAAACATTGTATGAAATATAAATGACATAATTAGTCTGATCAAGCACTTTATATGAAATATTAATGTTACAACTAGTATTATTTGGAAACTCATATAAAATACTGATTCTATGGTTGGTTTATCTTGATACACCATACAATATAGAAACAACACAATTGGTTTAGTCAAACACCCTTTATGGAATATTGATGCCTCAACCATTCTGGTCATGAAACCTATATGAAATACCTTAAGAATATCAACCCATATCCCCATAATTAATGTAAATAACTCATCGCTATATTTAAAAAATAAAATAAAACATTCCATACACATAAATGCACACACATATATATATTCATACACATAGAGAGGGGGCGGAATATACACATTCATTATGATTATTCATAATTCTTAGAATAAATTCATATCAAATATCATACCATCATATCATGTCAACACTCATGGAATTACATAGTCTTAAAATAATAAATTAACAATAATAATATAATTAAGTTATATCACATCATATGTCTTTGTAATATAATGAAATTCCATTATGTGATAATTTTTTTTAACATGGAACAAATAAGAAAAAGTCAAGCTTCAAATTTATAATTACAGGGAAACACATTCAATTACCACATATTATTATTATGCATATCATATGGTAATTAATTATTAAATACTATATTTATAAATCTTATTCCATATATGATATAATGTTTTCCCTCATAGTGTAACTCCCCAAAAATTTAAATGGTAAAAATATTAAAGGTTGTTACCCATGTCAACAAGGTATACCATTATTTTCAAAATCCTATCTGATTAGAACTCCATAGTTAAGTGAGCTTGGCTTGGATTGTTTTTCAAGATGGGTGACCTCTTGGGATATTTCCCAGGGTGTGTGTGAATAAAGAAAAAAACTTAAAGATTGTGTGCTAGCCTATAAGAATATTCATTAGTCTAATTATCTATTTGGGCACATGGGTGGGCCCTAAGTAGGGGAAAACCCATGTTTTTGGGGAAACTAGTGGTGCTGACCAAGCTAGGTTCCAATAGATATATTAAAAAGTTTGGGTTCTTGTGTTTTCATCGGGACTTAGTTTTTATAGAAGTATCATATTGGTACCCATATAGAAGTGTAGTGTCACTACCTAGGTTAAACATATAGGGTCCAAAATGAGTATATTTTTCTCTAAATGAGGGGGGATTTAACACCCTACAATTTTGAAGGTTCAAAAGACTAAATATTTCTAATCAAGTCAAAAAGGTTCACCTTTATTTTCAGAATCATGCCATATTAAGACTCCATAGTTAATCAAGCTTGTCCTAGTGTAGTGTGTGGATATATGACCTCCTTGTAATTTTTATAGGGTGTCTATGAGTGAGGTAAAATCACATTGACATAACATGTGTTGGCATGTGGGGATATTAATTAGTCTAAGTACCTTTTTAGGCAAGTGGGTGGTCCCTAGGGAGGGGAAAACATGTGTCTATGGGGTAACTGGTGGCACCTAGATATCAAATACCTAATGGCTATATTTAAAAGGTAAGGTTGGTATGCTATCAGTGGGGTCCAATTATTACAAATGTACATGATGTATACTAAATTGGGATATTTATCCCAAATATATTTAATAATTATTCTAATTCATGTTTCTATAAATTCAATTTATTAAATAAATTTTCAATTTTAAAAATAACAAATTTTGATGATTACATGATTTATTACCCCAATAATGCATTATTGAATCAACTCATGAGCTATGAACTTCTTACATTTCATTAAATTTCACCAATTTGATGAATTATTCTTAACTATTTAAATTCATTAAAAACCCTTCCATGGAATACTAATATATATCCCCATAATATAGATTGGTAATATCCTCTACTCCTTGAGGTTTATCTAGTCCCTTTTACAGTTATTTTAAGTTATAAACACTATAATTCAATGTCTATAAGTCCTCCAATTACATAGAGACACTCTAAAACATACTTCTCAGTCCTCTATATAAAAATTCATATTTTTAATCATGGTTTATTTATGACTTGATGAAAACTCCATCCCAAATACCTTAACATACTATTATTGGCTTAAATTAAAATCAAAGTGAAAAATAAGAGATTATAAATAAATTCATGATCTCATTTTTTAATTTTAGTGAAATATAATTTTTATAATGTAGTGTGTAACACCCCATTATTCTTCTTATGTATTCCTTTATCCATTTTTTATTTAATATCTCATATTTGGGTGTATTTTTAGGTTTCTAGTAGATAAAGATTCTTTTCTATGGAAAATAACCTATAGTTCTGGGATCTGTACTTGTTTGAATTAAAAAATTCTAGGTATAAATTTGTTAATGGATTTTTGGGGTTCCCCCTAAATTCAAATAATTTCCTAGGTGATTTGGTGTTTTCTTGTCGAAATATGGGGTTTCTTCTATTTGTTTGGAATTTACTCATCCTGTAATGGGATTACACACTATATAATGGTCTTCAAGTAGAATTTTTGAAAATTTTTAGGGTTTGAAAGGTTTAAATTTCATTCATTTTCTTCACGTCTTGTAATAGAATAAATCTGGTTATTTATTAAAATGGAAATGCATTTTTCAGCATTTTCATCCTTTGTGGAATACATGACATGTAATGGGATTAAATACCTTGTGAATATAATGAGATATGGGTTTTAGGGCACTATTATAATGATTTAATTTTCATTAAACAATGAAACCTCTCTCTCGTGACCTAGATCTCACCCTAGGCGGTTATAGAGATCTCCTCTCATTTTGGATTGCTTGTTCGGTGATCGATTATCAGGTTTTTTATGGTGCACCTCTCTAGGATGAGTTCTTTATGTATATTTATTCCTTTGGTCTTGGATATTTTTTTGGCTACATTTATGGTTCAAATTCAGGATCATACAGTGTTTATTATCAATCCTTTGTAATTTATTATCACTCTTTATCTTTCAAAGTTAGATCCCTTGGTTTCTAAACACTATTGTCGAACGAATCGTGATTTATACTATTTTTTGTGGTTATTTCAATAAAATTGGTTAATTCTATTAATTTCTTATCATTATTGATAAATTAATTTTGGTTGTGCATTTAAGTGAGTTAGTATGTTGTTTTAAAGTATTTTTGGGAATGGAAAATAGTTTTAATGTGGTTATTTGTTGAAAACAAATTTTCGTGATTTGGAAATGGTTTTTCCAATACTGAAGTGCATTGACATTGATTTCAAAATGTTTTATAAAACTTTCATCATGGTTTCAAAAATGTATTTTAACAATTTAAACATTGGGACCCTGGTTTCATCAAGAAATAGAAATGGGTAGCCTTAGTGTGTGTGTAACCACTAAGATTTAACCTTTGGGATATCGATGGACTGTAGAAGGACTTGATATTGATTGGTACCAAAATCATGCCTATTTATTATCTTTAATATATATTATGTTTTCCCATAGGCTAGGTACCAATATGAGGTTCTTTTTTAGTTATGGTTATTTATCACATGATGGGTTTTTATCATGGATTGTTGCTTATAGGTTTTTATATGAGGTTGTATTACATTGAATCATGTGATGTTATTTCATAGATATGTACTTAATTTCATAAATTATGATTCATGAATATTATTTCTTGATTTATCACTTCAATTTTTTATATTTCTAGATTTTAAATATGAAAGGATTTTATGAAATCCAAAGAGAAAATGATTTATAAACGTGTATGGATTTAAGAAAATGATTTGTTAATTTTTTTTGTTTTAAAATCTTAACCTATTTCATTATTTATATTATTCCATGTATATACTCTATGGTGGCATCCAACTATTATTTTTACTAACATATTACTTTTTCCTTTAGGTGGTTATAGATGTTGTATTATAGGATTCAGCTTATGTTAAGGGATTTTTGTAGTGTCTTGACTTATCCTATTATTGATTTCTTCAGTTCAGGTTGGATTGAAGGTAATGGTTGGTCACATAGAGACTTTTCATACTTTCTAGTTTTTCCTATTTTTTATTGGATTGTATAGTTTTTGTTTTTATATGTTTTCATCTTCTTTTATACTCTAGTTTTATGTATTTTTGGGGTTATATTAAAGACTTGGTTTCTATTTTTCTATTTCCTCTTTGTTATACCTCTCTATCATACTGGGTTGGCTCGGGTGATTGGAATTGTTGACTCAGGCTAGTCTATTATAATTTTTAATCATAGTTATGCTTATCTAAAAGTGTTTTAACACTACCTATGTTAGGTTATGTGTCTTCGTTAGATAAGAGTTAGGATTATTAGAATTCAGATAGTAACTACAAAAAGGGGCTTATCTAACTCACTTTCATGACTAAACCCAAGTTACTATCAGTGGTTAGGTAATTATACTAGGTTTTAGACATGGAATTTAAGTTAATTTAAATTAACTATATGTAAAGTTTATTTAAATTGACATATTCCTTTTTAAGATGTGTTTTTCTTGTTAGTACAATTCCTAATTTCTTTAAATTCTTGTTATTTTAAATCCTTGGTTTGAATTCTAGATGTGGTCTCAAGACTTTGGAGTGTGATTAGGATTTAATTGGTTATTGTCTTGTATTTATTATACAATTCCTTTGAGAATAGAACATTCAAATCTGAGAGAGGAAGCTACGAGATAGATTATTTGGGATAATCCTCCGATTGAACCCTGTTTGTTATAATATTTTATCCACACTATTCAGACACCATGTCAAGTGAGTGTCAATAACCTAGGAAGTATGGTTGATAATGTCTCTATGTTCACTAATAATCATCAACCCATCATTTTTTGTGGAAATGGACCATGGGAATATGAAGAGTGGCTTGAATGGATTGAGATGATCTTTGACTTCTTGAAGACTCTTGAAGACTCTATGGTGGGTTTTCCCACATACATGCTCAAGGGACCAGTAAAGAGATGGTGGGACTCTATTTTTAATGATAATTGGCATGATGAACTTACTTGGTATTCCTTCAATAAAACCTTTAATCAGTGATTTTAACTTTAGACTTTATGTGTGGTTAAGACCCTTTAGTTTCTAAACATAGAGTAGGGGTAGTGTTTCATTCTATAGTATTCTATCCATATTGCAATGTTGGTAAATTTTACAGTAGATCCTATCACTATTGAGTTTATAAAGGCTTATAGTTTTGATTTATTAATGATTCATGTTATTCCTTGGATGTTGATTCTCCTGTGCCTTTCGAACTTTCTGAAGGTAGTTGACAAATTATCTTTAGCTGTGGTAGAAGTAGCTGGAAATATTGGTTTGGGTGGAGATTTTATTGGTGTTGTTATTATCCAATGTGTATCTCTTTTCCACAAGAGGAAGCACAAGGGTGGTTAGTTTTCTTCAGGACCGGTTTCAGGGGATTTTCAAGGGTAGGAGCATGTTTTTTCTACTAGTGTTGAAGGTGTGGTCATGCCAAACCGAACTATGTGGAGGATACAAAGACATGTCGTATTTATGGATAATATATCCATCAAAAATGTTTTATTATATGATATATATGGATAGTAATGTTGGATCCACATTCACCAAAGGTTTTCTGGTTCATGAAGACACATCCAAGGGTGGTGGGTTATATCCTCAGGCTATGGTAGATTTTCTTGTGGCTATGAAATTTCATGGAGTAGTTGAGACCGATCATCATTATGTGACTAAGTATTCATAAGAGGATTCTGAATCAGGGCTAGATACTGTTATAGGTACGGTGTTTAATTCATCTTATATGGTTCTAGATTTTTTCATACAGATGAAACTCATTCTATTATATCTTCAATGTTATTTGATGTGTTGGTTTTTCTTACAAAACTTATGTCATAATTTTTGGATCTTTCTGCACTTTTGGAAAAGAGGTCCGTACAAGGTTTCAAGAACACCTACCCAGTTTACAGTGTATTATAATCATAAAATCCTAAAATATATTTTAACTTATAGAGTTATACACTTGCGATAGAGATGTTGGGTGGAGTATCTTCATACATTTGATTTTGATATTGCATAATATCCTTGAAAATGAAATTTGGTTGCTGATGTGTTATGAAGAAAATTACCAACAAAATTTGTGAAGTAATTGGTTGAGGAGTGGTATCTAATGAGTTTTTTTTCTAAGATAATCATGGGAATGAAAGTTCTTACTAGGTATGTGTTCTTGGATTTGATGAAAGATGATTTACCTATTGATGAGATATTTCAGGTCGAGAAAGTGAAATACACTTAGTGGTAATGTTTTTGTGAAATCCTTTAAGGTGGGCAGACCTTGGGTGAGTGGCATTGGCCTCCTAGTAGTGCTTTGTGCTTTGGTAGTAGGTTGGTTATTTTTTTCCCTGAGGTCGGAGTTGGTATAAATTTGACATTGGTCTTGTTGGTCTGTGAACCATGGGGATACTAATATGTATCACATCTTAAGAGGTATGTATTGGTGGTAGGTAATGAGGGGGAATATTTCAAAAAAAAATTATCTCAACATCTTGCATGTCATTTAATTAAGGTGGAACACCAGAGACCTACTATATTATTGCATCCCTTTTACATTAGGGTATGTAAGTTGGATGATATTTTTATGGATTTAAATTTATGTTTTCCTTGGAATCCTAGTGGGAAGGCTATGATTTTTGTGATCATTTATCGACCCATGAAATCAGTTAATTATCTCCTTATTAACAAGATGATAAAGGTGGAATAGCTTGCAGACTTGTATCTCGGAGAGATTATGAGACTTTATAGGGTTCACACTATAGTTTTTTCTGAAAAGGATCTAAGGTTCACATCTAGGTTTTAGAATGTTTTATAGGAGGTGATGGTTTCCTAGATTATATTAAACATGGATTATCATCCACAGATAGATGGATAGACATAGAGGGATATCTATGCTCTTGGGGATATTCTCTAGGCTTGTGTAGTTGATTTTGGAGGATATTTGGAAAAGAACATTCCTCTAGTATATTATTCCTATAAAAATATTTATCATTCATTGATTAATATGGTTCCCTTGGAGTGTTTTTATGGGCACCCATGTATATCTCCATTGTGTTGGGAAAATTTGATAGAGAGGTCCTTAGATGGAACCAGTCTGATTCAAGTGACAACAGATAGGGTTTAGTTAAAACTAAGGAGATTGATCAAAGAATAGAGTCATCTGAAAACTTGATCGGACCATTATTATCGACCACTGGAGGTTTAGTTCAATGATCAAGTCTTTCTTATAGATTTTTCACACTTGGTACATCATTGGTTGGGTAAATAGTATAAGTTTGCACTGAGGCTTGTGGTCCCCTTTGAGATTGTTGGACAACTAGGTAAGGTGTCATATCAGTTGGACATACCATCATATTTTAAATCTATCCATTACATGTTTCATGTTTCCAACTTGAGAAGTTATATACTAGATCCATCGCATATGATAGGATGGGAGGATGTTGATCATAATACTGGCGCCACTATGGATGAGAATCCAATTTCGATTATGGATCATCAAGATAAGGTACTTTTTTTAAAAAAATCATCTAGTCCTAGTATTGTGCCATTGTAGATAGCATATCCATGAGATGTGGGAGAGGGAATAGTTGATGAGGTAGTAATGGAATTCAAATTTTTGTGAGTCTAGGAATATGATGATTTTCTGGGGGAAGAAAGAATTTATTGTGGAGATATTATAACACCTTGTTTCACTTTTTACGCACTCTATTGTCCTTTTTTATTACATCATCCTTATCTGGGTCTGTTTATAGGATTATTTAGGATAGAGACCCTATTTGGGGGGGAAATACCTAATGTTCAAGGATTTATGTTTGTTTTAATTAATAGAGTATGGGTATAAATGTGTTAATTGGATTGAGGTGTTCTTCCCATGTTTAGAGAATTTATTGGGTGTTTTGGTGTTTTCCTTTTGAAATCAGGGTGTTCTGCTCTCTAATAGGCATTTACACTCTATGTTATGGGATTACACTCCATTTAATTGTCGTTGAGAAGATTCTATGAAACATGTTTGGGGTGTGAAATGTTTACACACCATGTATTTAATTCACATCTTGTAATGGAAAATTCTAGTCTTTATTAAAAATGCGATGCATTTTTCAGTTTTTTCGGCCTTTGTGAAATAGATGACAAGTAATGGGATTACAATCCTTGTAAATATCACGATATGTGGTTTTTAGGGTGTTGTACAAATTATTTTAATTGCATTCAACCATGCAGCCTCTCTCTCTCGATCCAGACCTCACCTTAGAAATTTTGGAGATATCTTCCCCTTCTATCTCTCTCATTCGATGATCAGTAATCAAGGTTATTGTGGTGTGCCTCTATGGGTAATCATTCCTTTTATTCTTTTGTTACTTTAGTCATAGTCACTATGTTATCATTGTTTATATTTTAGATATTTTATCAGAAATGGTTTCCTATTAATCCTTTGTGGTTTCATGTCGTGCCTTGTCTATCAAAGGCCGATATCTTTTAGATTTGGGTGGGTATATATTCTCATAATATAGGAAACATCATGATATTCTTTTTCATTTATGGTTATTTATCACATGATGTGTTTTTATCCTAGATTATTCCTCACATATTTGTATATGAGGTTGTATCTCATGTAATTTCATGATTCTATCTCATGGATATGTGTTTACATTATTACCTTATAATGAATGGATATAATTTACTAATATATCACTTATAATTGTTAATATTTTTCTTGTAAATATGAAAGAATTTTATAAAAACTAAAGGGAAAATGATTTTCAAATCGGTTTGGGATTATAAAAATTCTTATAAAATATTTTTTGTTTTAAAAGATGGAATAATTTAATTCTTGATATTAGAAATTATATAGACTCTATTGTGGTATCCTATTGGTCTTTATTCAAAAACCCTACTTGTTCAATTCCGTAATAGTAGATTTTATATTATAATTTTCAGGTAAAGGGAAAAGAATCTTGTAGAATGTTTTCATCTCTTGTTGTTTCTACCTTTGGCTCAGGTTGGTTTGGAGGAGATGGTTAGTCACACGAAGACTTGTTATACTTTCTGATTTATCCATTTTTGGCTTGTATTGTATGGTTTTTGGTTGTATATCTTTTCTTATTCTTTTTACATTTGTTGTATGCATTTTTGGGTTATATTTAAGACATGATTTCTATTTTCTTATTGCCTCTTTATTGTACATCACCACCATAATGTGCCTTCTTAGGTGACTAGTCTGGTTGACTCAGTTTGTTTTGTAACATAATGGATAATCAAAACCAAATCCAAAAAATCATCAAGGAAAATGGAAGAATAAATAAATATAATATAATATATAAAACAAACAAATTATCTAGTAAATATTCAACATGTTCAATGTATAATTATTACGTAGAAAAAACCAATGATTTATTACTTCCAAATGTATTCTACTAGATGTGAAAACTCAAAGCACTTTGGGGGAACCTATATTTTCATTCATCGTATGATAAAGACTTATTAATAGCATGGATGGAAGAAAGAAACACCAGGTCTCCATTAATGTTTAACTCGATCTATTATGTATCATATATATAACAATGAATCCTTGATTCGCCTTTTATAAAGACCCATCAATAATAAGGAGTCCCATGAGTTTTGAAAATTTCATAAACAATGGTCAAAAAAAATTTACATTATAATGATTTTATTTAATTATCCATATAATCATGTGAACACATAAATGATTCAAATATTAATTTTTAGTTCATTAAATACATTAACTAAAGATTTATAATCAGAATGAGTGATATATTATGTGTATGAAAAGAAAAGTGATATCTTATAATGTTATTATATCACTTTAAATGATATATTCCATGGATATAGGTATTTAATATATTTTCATCCATGATTTTATATTTAGTGTATAATATCTTTTAATATCTTATTTAAACTAAATTCTCATAAACTTTATGCACATTTAATAATAATGTGTAAAATCAAATACAAAATATTTTGAATAAATGATTGAAATATATCTTATTTGGATTTTTTTTGCAAAACTCCTTATTATATAGCATTTTTTATGACCCTATGGTCGTTTTTAGCATTGCAAATGATTATAAATTAAAAATCCATAACTATTGGTAAAGATGTACCTCTTGGAAATTACCATTTATGCTCAAGATATACGTGTATTTGGGGATATCTCTTTCAAAGACATGTATCTCTATATGAACATGTCCACCAAATTTATTTCCAAATATTTTATAAATACCAATATAACTTATTTTTATAATCCATAGAGTGAAAACATGAAACATTGAATATGTTTATATTATATGAGATATCTTATTTATTCTTAATTCACTAAAATGAAATGAAAAATCTATATTAATACACCACATATCATTCATCCAAGTAGATGAATGAATCCCATGTAACTTAGATAAGAATATCCATGAATTTATTCATCATAATTCAAGTATGGGTATAAATATCATACATATTATTCAATAATAACGATATTTTCTTGTTTAATAGAAACATATTACCATAATAAATACATACCTCGCCACCCCCAGATTATCTCTGCCTTAAATTTTCCATAAGAAATGTATCAAGGTATGAAGGTTTATATATAGGATAAAATTTAAACCTAAAATAATGGGATTATTATAAAGTATAAATCCTTAATTATATAAAAGTTTGTGTGTATCATTCTACTTGATATACTTTAGTGATCCAATCTATAAACAAATTATAGTTTTATCATATGAGTAAACTATGTATCATTATAAAAGATTATTCTTATGTTAGTATTAAAATATCATCACAACCCATGACTTTCCATGGGAATAATAAATTATGGAAAATTTAAATATCTTCCACCATGTGGTTAATTTTCTTTAAACTCTCGTGTAATAATTACATCACCCATGAATTAAAGATAAAGTGAAAATTTACTTTATTACTAAAATAATGATACTCTTTATAATAAAAAATATTATATCACAAAAAAAATATTTAAATAAAACTAAACTATATTAGATTTAATCATATATATTTATAATTCCCATGTAATTTATTTTCCCGCTATATTTTATTATATTAATAGTTTCTTTAAAGTAACTTCTATATTATACTCTGTGTCCAATCAAAAAAATCTATAAATTTACCTTTTCAATAATTTCACTAATTATAATGAAACGCCCTGACTTTTACACTACTATACCATAGCCTTAGGCTGGTTCACCACTTGGCCTCAAGTATAAGTCCCCGTATACTAGAGTCTATTTATAGGAAGCAAGTGTTAACAAGTGGTATGGTAGGGAGGCTATACCCTATGGTCTGATTCTAACATGATGGGAAAAAAGGAAACATAAAATAAATAAAATTAGGTAATAATACACAATGTCACAACCCATTAAATATCAAAGTGATTCCACATACAGAATAACCAGGCATACATATTTATCATGACAAATACAACCAGCACCAAAAGTAACGAAAATGGAAAAATATCAAAATATAGAAAAAATCAGAAGGATTGGTCTCTATCATGGCTCCTAGCTCAAAAAAATCAATCCTATTAATATAATCAATAATCAGTAACAAGGTGTATGTCCTTTTATAGACCTACATCCACGATACTTATTCGGGTACTAAATGGTTTCCTGAATTGGTTGTGAGTACAAATTAGTAGGACATCACCAATGATGTCAAATGAAAATATAGTTTGTAGGTCTAAAGCATAATGGTGTGAGATAAATTAAGTGATGTATTGATAAACCCAATATTTAAAAATAAAATGAACCAAGTCATGCCTCAATTATCAAGGGGACAAACCAAGCCAACACTACCTACATCATCCAATGTCAACCTCTAAACATGGAGTAGGTCTCACAGACCCATTTGGTTCTAATGAATTTTAATAAGGTAACCATAATCATGTAACCCACTATAATCCATGTGGATCTTCAAGGTATTCCATTTTAGTAATTTCTAAGTAATTATATCCTTTATGTATAAACTCAAGGAACTATCATTGACAGTTATAACGACAAATTTATTGGAATCCAAGTCCCACACCTAAGGCATTCCACACAATAAGATCGAGTTTCATCCATAGATCTCATCCAATGATATTCAACAATGATACCCATCAAGAATATGTGAAACTAATCCATTACATTCAATAAGTGAATACATTACATGAATCCAAGAGGCATCCACCCCATGACATTCACATAAATGAATTTAAATGGAATTCACTAACTCACATGAGGCATTCCATAGCATTATACCTCACTGGATACAAGGTTTTCTTCACACTCCAAATTTAACATGAGTCCCATAATGAAATCCAATGACCATCCTTACATTCCACACTAATAAAATTTTAATGGAATCTACATGAGTCTTCTAAGGAATTTGTTACTAATAATTAATTCAGGACTTTAGTTTAACCCATTTATTAAAGTTTCATATATAGTAATTTTTTAAAATAACAAATTATCATATTTTTTTACAATTCATAATTTCATTTAAGTTTTCCATGTCTATAAGCACTATAGGGTCCTTGAGGTCATCTTAAAGATCCCCCATTTTATATCAATTTGATACATTGCTAGGGGAAAATCTAAAATACCCTAATTAAATCTTCTATTCCAAACATGAAATCCTGGTTTACATCTATGAGAGTTTCAATAAAAGTATACCCAATAAAAAATGTTTTCTTAGTCTATGGGAGCTCCAATACATCACTGAGGTATCCAAACAATGTAATTATTATTTTAATTTCAAGTGTCTATTGAGTAGGTACAACTAAAAAAGATATAAAAAAATATAATTGAAAGACTTTATGGAAAAATCATTATACCACTATCATTAGGTTTTAAGAGTTCTATTATTCGAGTATCAGCCTTCAATTTGATTGGAATGTAGGGAAATATGGTAACAAAGAAAAATCCTTGAAAATTGGGAATTTATGATAAATATTTTGGGATAGATTTATATGGAAATTACAAAAACTATTTTGGAATCTAAAGGATTGTTAAACATACCAATATCCTTCTAATGCAACTAGTAGAAGTGGAAACGTAGGGGGATTGGTAGAGAAACATCCAAGAACCCAAACGAGAATATGAGAGTTTCCACACTCCTTATAATACCCTAACATAGGCCAAGTTTTTAGTTAAGAATAGGGGGTAAAGGGGACTTTTCCCACTTTAAAATAGAGTATAACCTACTAGCAAGCTAGTGGGTCTCACCGGCGTGCCAACATGCTTCCAGTAAAAATGTAGGCCTATAAGAAGACCACCATCTATCTGGTGTTATGAAACTGTCTAGACAGTGGAATTATATCCTTAAATATACATTCACCAACATCCTCTCAATCCTCCCAAGCACCTCCATGACCCCCCAAAAACTATTGGATTCCTTTTTGATGAACAGGTCTGGTCAATGGGCCCATATATCTGATACCCACTCCCATGTTTCCTTCTGTACATACCCATGTTTCTATATTAACATCAACAAAAGTATATATTTCTAGTTTACATTCTTCTAACACTAGTCCACAAAATAAATCAGATATTTCTAAAAGGATGCATCTACCTCACGATCAATACCCTCAGCACTGATCACATGAGATGGAGCGGGAAAGTACTATAAAAGCAGAGATACATTAGATATGTCATGAAAATTACTAAATCTCAATTCAATATGCCATAGGTATTCCACTATTACAACCCCCAACAAAATCACAAATAGCCCCATATACCTAGCTTCCAACTTCCCCCACCTCCCATTATGATAGTGACCCAATCATGGTGACACATGAGAAAATACATGATCACCAATATCAAACTCTAGGGGTAGATGACACTAATCCTCATATGTTTAGTTCTACTATGAACCATATCCATACTATTATAAATTAATTATACATGATATTATGTCTCATAAACAAGACTCTGCCCAAAAATCACCACCTCACCAACCTCTAGATAATACAAGGGAGAATGACATGGACTCCAATATAAATCCTGATAAGTC
This sequence comes from Viscum album, assembly GCA_963277665.1. Lineage (NCBI taxonomy): Eukaryota > Viridiplantae > Streptophyta > Magnoliopsida > Santalales > Viscaceae > Viscum > Viscum album. The sequence goes on from OY728159.1 coordinate 924,098,385, forward strand.
CTCATCTTAATTGACACCTGTATACTATTTTATTGTAAAATTCATCATTTTATAGATCGTTTTCTCAAAAACTACCAAAATCAAGGATACACACCCTCAAAATATCCTCTAACACTTGAAGAGTGAACTAGAACTATCCATTAGTTTGAGGTTTGTAGATTGTAGTCAAAATCAACAAAGTGCCAGATGTTTTTCTCAACCCCTACCTGTAAGATATTGATCTTTTATGGAGTGGTATTCAGCTAATTTATAGGTACTAATTTTCCTTTTGTTTAGTAATTTTCATTTGATTTTACCTTGGGGTCTATTTGGGTGAAAATTTGAGAAAAATAGAAGAAAATGGTTTATGTATAGTTGGCGCACACTATTCCCTAACTGTGCGCCCTCGACCAAAAAATCATGCAACACTTGATAGAGAGGAATTTCATGGTTGGAGCATATTTTGTGAAACATTTTAGCCTTTTATAATTAATTTTGAACCCCCCCCCCCCCAATGTTTCATGTGGTTAAAGTGCACGGTTAGGGGAAACTATGTGTCTCGAGTAGCAAAATGTGCATACGAGATTTTAATCCATCAATTTTAAAAAAAAATCATGAACCACCGTCTAATACCCCTGAAATCCCTATATCAACCCATAATAAATTTAAATCAATTAAAAATACTCCCAGAGGGATTCTAAGGACCTATGATCTCTATTCATGGTGATTTACAACCGGATTGGTAGATTTGCACCACGTCGAGTATGTGGTTTCTTCTTGATTGATTTCTTATTCTTATAATATTCTTTTTTGTGGGTTCTTGTTCTTATTTTGTGTTAAATATATATCTACTATATTGGATATAGATATATTATTGTAAATATAGATATATATTTAATATATCTTGATATATTCAATCTTGATTTAGGGAATAAGTTCTGGATATCGTTCTATGTCGTTATTCCATCAAAATTTGGGGATTTCTATTGAAAAATTTCTTTTCAGGAAATCGAGGTAGGTGGTATATAATTAAAATTTCATATTCTTGATTTCAATTATGTGTATGTAATTTTATAATTTCTATTTTATGTTTATAAATTTAGTTTTGATTGAATTAATTAATTTTTATGAGATAATTGATAAATGGAAATATGAAATTGGTTTATTGGAATTGTAGATAATGAATAATTAATTGTTGAATTAATTATAAGATCTTGAGATTTGTGAATTGATAATTAATTTATGAATTAATTAATAAATATCTAGATAGTTGAGTTAGATAATTAATTGATGAATTAATTTATGAGATATTTCAATTGTGAATTGAGATAATTAATTGTTGGATTAATTATGGGTCATTGATTAATTAATGATGGAGTTAATTAAAGAGAGTGATGTGCTTAATTAATTGGGGAATTAACTTATGGGAATTATTTTATGGATAATTACTGATTTATTAATGGGATTTAGATGATTAATTAATTAGTGAATTGATTAATCGAATTTGTATGGTTGACTAATTTTTTAGTTAGTAATGAAATTATGTGGATGATTAATTACTAAATTAATTATGTTTTAATAAATGTTAATAAGGTCATTCAATTTTAAGATAAAGAATGAGAATATGTTCGTTCAATTATGTGTTGATGAATGGTAACATGGTAATTCAAGTATAAATTAAATAATGGGAACATGGTCCTTCTATTGTGTGATGTTTGAATGATAACATGGTCATTAAATTATGAGATAAAGAATGGGAATATAGTCATTCTACTATATGATGTTTGAATGGTAATAAGGGAATTTGAGTATGAATTAATTAATGGAAACATGGTCATTCATTAGTGATAATTAATGATTTGTAATATTGGCATTCTGTGACATGATATTTTTGGGATTAGTTCATACTCTAGAACGGGCCAAAGCAGCTATTGAGATATGAGTGTCCAATGGAACCGAAGGATTTATAGGGTCAAATAAAGATTATTTGATAATGTGATAATTTTTTACTTATGAATTGAGATTATTTATTTATACAAATGTATACACTATTATTTGATTGGATATTGTTTGAGATTACATTGGTGGTGGCCTACTGAGTTTTACTCACACCCTACTCAGGCTGCTGGATCGATACCTGGTTAGATTTCACAGTTTTATGATAGGATAAAGGAAAAGGCTATATGTTAGATGGATTAGTTGATATGGAGCATGGTTGAGGGAATCAGATGTGGTTAAGGACCCAATTGGGAGTTGTTTGTCTCTTTACTTTTGAATTTTCTTTTTGACACATTTCACGTACATTAGCATGGCATATCTACTATTTTTTTGATATTGTATTTACTGTTTTGGTCATCTGTTGATATCAGTATCCCTATGGTTATGGTATTATATTTTGTTCTTGTTTATTTATTTTTTGCAGGTGTTTTTCTATGATAAAGAAGTTATAGTATCCTTATGACTAATATTAGACACTCCTACTATTCCGAAGTCTTTGGCTAATGGGTAGCCACACTAGAGGTCATGTGACTGACCAGTTTCAGGAATTGGTGTGTGGTACCCAGGCTAGGATGTTACAATGTGGTATCAGAGCCTAGTTTTAATTTATTTTTATTTCTTATAACTATATTGGAAAGTTATGCTAGAGACTATTAAGAGTCGGGCCTTTGTTATGAGCTCGTGTATAGGAGTATCTAGCCCATGTATGGGGGAGAACCCTAGTGCCCAATGTGTGATTGTTGTTGTTATTATTTTCTATTATAGTTAAATATTATTTTACCTTGGGTGGTGCACTTGTGGTGTGATGTTATTAATATTTCATAGATTTTTTTAGATTTGAATCATGGTCTGGTATTGTGTGGTAGTTGTGTATCATGCATCATTTAAGGTACTTAGGATTTATTGTTACATGCATCATTTTAGGCACACATGGGAAAAACATGTTTTGGGTAAGTTGTCGAACGTGAACTATTTTTTTAATTTAAAATGAAAATGGTGCCTAATGTGAAAATAAACAATTATTAAATGATGTAAGATGATAATAAATGGTTTTCTAAGGATAAATTAAATAATGAAAATGTTTTTACCTTTTTTAACCAGGACATATGTGTATGATGGTTAAGGGTAGTAATAGTGCCTTGGTTTTGGTCGTGTGGTGGGGTTTGGGTAAAAATACTTATTGTGTATTGTTGTTTTTCCTCTTATGTGAATATGTAATGATGTGGAATGTTAACTAAGATGCGTGTTTTTCATTTTATAGATATTCCTCCATGATAACTCTTGTTGGGAGGATGAAAGGAGGATATTTCTAGAGATGATCTACCAGTACTTGGGCCTGAAGCACCAATTATTTCAAGAACGGAAGTAGGGGAGCAGTTCCGAGGGAACATTTCTTACTACATGAAATTCATGGGAAGAGACACAGGGTTGGTTGTAAAGAGTATGTCTGACCTGATAAGGGAGTTTTAATTTCATAACCCACTAACGTTTACTGGAGTGGGTAGACCTGAGGATGTTTAGTTCAAAATTGAGTTCATCCTAAAGATACTTGACCATTTAGAGACGCATACTGACAGGAGAGTCAATTTGGATGATTATATGCTACCAGGATCAGCGAAGAACATGTGGGACATTTAGGCATGGACTAGATAGGCTAATGGTATGTTATAGAAGGAATTCATAGAGAATTTCTTCGAGCACTTCTATCTAGAGAGACTGAGGAAAGAGAGATCAGCTATGTTAGATTCTTTATAGATTTTTAATGGTTTACTCTAGTGTTGGTAGCGGACGAGATAGCTATGGTGACACATTTTCACAATGGACTTAAATGTGAGATTAGGCACTAAGTTAACCTTTTTTGGTCAAAGACGTTTGATGAGGTAGTGGATCAAGATCTCATATATTAGGGGAACATAAAGAAGGATTCTATAATATGGAATATATTTTCTGATGGATGGTCATGAGGTATGACTTGTGAGAGAAGGAAGTGTCATTATGAATGATTTAGCTAGGTAAATGGAAATTTGAGTGGCTGGACAGGAGAGTTGATTACATAGGACCTTATTAGGTTGGTTTGTCATCAGTGTGGTAGGCTATGATGTTACTGTATAAACTATTCCTGACCACTAGTGGAGTGCTGATCTTGCACAAGTATGAGATATCTACAAATTTTTTGTAGGACCCAGTGATAGATAGGCAGTGAGTGTGCATCTAGGTAGAATCAGATTATAGAAAGGGGATGTTTTATATCATATCTAGGTGGGTCGATTAGAGAAAATTACTCAATTAATAGGAGAACTCATATCCTGAGTTTCTAGTTTTTTGTTGGATGATGTAGATGTAAATCATGATGAATTTCCACTTACAGTGGAAATATTTCATGATGTGTTTACTGAAAACTTCTCAGGGATGAGACCTAAGAGGGATGTGGGATTCACTATTGAGATGATTTTGGGCACTATTCTAGATTCCATTCCACCATATAGAATTGAACCTATATAGCTTCAAGATCTCAAGACTAAGATGGAATATTTGGAGGATAAGGGATTTATTTGACCGACTGTGTCTCCTAGGGGTTCACTAGTGTTGTTTACTACTAAGGGAGATGGGACTCCATGCTTCTGTGTTGGCTATAGAAAGTTGAGTCAGATGAGTATGAATAACCAGTATCCTCTTCCACACACCAATTATCTCTTTGACTAGTTTAGGGGAGCTTTTGTATTCTCAAATATTGAATAGAGATTTGGGTATCATCAGCTGAGAGTTTGGAATTCTAAAATACCGAGGATTGCTTTTAAGAGAAGATATGGCATATATGAGTTCATTGTAATGCCTTTTTGGTTGAAAAACGCACCTATAGTGTTTGTTTCCTTCATGAATAGAATCTTTCATCTTTAGCTGGACCAATTTTTTGTAGTGTTTATGGATGAAATCTTGGTGTACTCCAAGACTCATGATGATCATGACCAACATCTTCACATCATACTGAGTACACTAAGAGGGAATTGAATATAATTCAATATATATATGTTCCAGTTCTGGATTTATCAGGTATACTTCTTTAGTCACTTCAATTTAAAGTAAGGTGTGTTAGAAGATTTAGAGAAGGTTCGGGCAGTGGTTTCTTGAGATTAACCTATGAACGTGTTCAATATAGATAGATTTTTGGGATTTGCTGGATATTCACATAGATTCATTCAGTACATTTCCCATTTGGTAGAACTTCTTTCAATATTGAGCAAATGGAGGATAAAATTGGGTTGGTTTGGATCATGTGAGAATTATTTTCAAAATATGAAGAAGCACTTGACATTGGCACCGATATTGATCCTACCTAATCTAGGTGAGGAGTATATAGTGTATTTGGATACTTCTAGGATTTGACTTGGATCAGTGTTGGTGTAGGGAGATCGAGTTGTGGTGTATGGGTCTCATATGTTGACGCCACATGAATTGAACTACCCTATACATGACCCTGAGTTAGTAGTGTGGTTTATGATTTAATGTGTTGGTAAAATAATATTTTTGGTTAAAATATATCTATGTATACGGATCACAAGATCTTGAAGTATATCTTTTCGCAGTAATATTTGATTCTTCAATGGTGATGGTGGGTTTAGTATATGAATTCATTAAATTTTGAGCAAGCATATACACCTAGAAAGGGAAATCATGTTTTTTATTCTTTGAGTAGGAAAAATCAGACTCATATTGTTCAAGAGTCTAGTGTTGAGTAGAATAGGATGAAATTCATGGTTGAGATGCACATTGTGGTTTAGGAGAGCCAGGACCAGATGAATCTCATATCAGTTTCAGTGGAGTCTACACTTTTTAGATAGATCATAGATAGTTTTTATGTGGATCTATAATGTTTAACCTTGAGGGAAATCCTTGACTGTGGGGAGACACCTTCTGATTCTAGAATAGATGAGGATGAGTTCATCTATGTTAGGAATCAGGTTGCTGTGCCTATGAGTATGAAGAAGAAGCTGATGCGTGATTTTTATTCCTCTAATTGGATGGTAAATCCTAGTGCAACCAAAGTGTACTATGACCTACGTCAATAGTTTTTGTGTTTGGGCATGAAAAAAGAGATATCAAGGTTCATGACATGATGATACACCTATCAACAAGTGGAGTTTGAGCATCAAAGACCTGGTGGTTTACCAAATTCATTTCCCATCCCTGAAGAAAAGTGGTACGATGTTATTATGGACTTTTTGGTGAGTCTCTAGTGGAAACTATGGTAGAATGACCTTATTTGGGTTATTATGGAAAAACTAAAAAATTTAGCTTGTTTATTGCCTATATGAGAGACTTTATTAGTAGATAAGCTGGGAGACTTGTATGTTCAAAAGATATTATGTCTATATGGGGTGGCATGGGATGTAGTTTCATATCATGACTCATGATTTACTATGTGCTTCTGGAAGGGATTATAGATGGTGCTTGGTAAGCATATAAGGACTTGTCCTTAAACATTACATAATCTCGAATTAAATGAATAATTCACATTAAGGATCTTCTCAGGTTTAGATTTTTAGAGAATTAGGTCATAACATTTATATAACAACATGAATATTACATATAGAAAATTCTACATAGTATCCATTTTTCATAAAATAAAAATACTCTTGAAAAAAAAGAGTCATGTCATGTTCCATGTTTTAAATAGCATGAAAGTTCCTTGATCCCATCCTTGACCCTTATTCATCTTTAAGTCCTGTGGAATATATTTCAAAAACATTGGATGAGCATAAAAAGATCAGTAAGGCATATAAAATAAGGAATGAAAACAATATCCCATCAATAAATACAAAAACAATGAAACCATACTTTTCAATCATAACATACCTCATGAAATCAAAAGATTTATGAATAACACACAGAAATCATAAATCATAAAGGTAACCTGTGGAATCCATATTAAACCGACATTGTAGCTATCACAGCTACATAGAGAGTCACATTTGGAATACCCATCATAGTATATTCCCTAAATCTCTTAGGAGAAACATTCAGGTTTACCTATTTCTTGTTACCCAATGATTTGGAGAGTTATCTCGGGCTCACCCACCCTAGGTTTATCATGGAACCACCCGAATATGTAAACAATTCCCAATATCCATAACATATTCATAACCCATAAAACAAACATAATGGTAACATTTCAACATTGCAATCACAATATATCATTTCAAAATATTGAAAAAATAAAAGCTTTTATCAAATCATTTAAAATATTAAATAAAGAAATTTTTAAATCAAAGTATCACATACCAATTTGAATATTTTAAAAGAAATTTCAATTTCAAAACATTCCATCCCATATGAATAAATCCTTAAAACCATTTTTAAAAAATGGACATTAATGTGAAAGTTTAGAAGAATAATACTTTAAAACATTTAAAACGATATTTTAGTTAAAGAGTTTTAACAAAATGAGAGATCCTATAATACAAATAATTGAGGAATAAAATTTAATCAGAACTTAATAATATCATGAGAATAATTTTATTCAAGATATAATATTTCAAAGGATAGTATATACACTATATAAGATAAAATTTGTGTATATCAACAATGAAGTCTCAATGGAAATGTAAACTGAGACGAAATCCCGTATAAAGAAGGTATCATTAGATTAAGGATAAATAAATTAGATAATTAGGTGTGAAAAATATAAATACACAAAATATATGTGGATATTAGGTTTAAAACAATCATAGGTTATTCACACATATTCATAGCACGACGTAATCAAGAGGTAGATGTTTAACCAAAAAATTGAAATTGGGTTAAGAAGTTTTCTAACGGCGTCACTTTAAAATTCAGAAAATAAGATGATGAGAGAAAAAAGGATATCTCAATACATGGACATAAAATTTAAATTAATAAGTATATATAAGAACATATACCAACATAATAACATGTAAATTAAAAGACATAACAAAAAAGATGTCTTTTAAAAAGAAGAGGGTGAAAGGTTCCTTTACCGATTTAGTAACATACGAATCATACACCCCATGAAAGAAAGATCACACAATGAATATGTAAATACCCATAAATTAAATTATATTACACAAATAATACAATCATGGGTAGTAAATCCACCACACAAAATGAAATAGTGTCTTATATTGCATGAATCTCACATTAATAAAAAGTGAGATGAAAAAAATTATACCACGTTGTAATCAATCGAGTCATTTGAGAAAAAGTTAATAACCACCAAATTATTCACAGAATAACATGAATATAAATATAATCATTGTAATATATATCAAATTTCAGTACAAAATTCACCACATGCACTAAATTAGTGGTGAACAATGGAAATCTCACAGAATTAAAAGTGAGATAAGAAATCCCTTACCTCGTGTCAAACTTGACCCGTATGTTCCTTGTTATTCCTGAATAATAAAATTAAGTTAATTTATAATTGATTTTTAACCTTTTTAATTTTTATTATTACATTCATATCACTTATTACCTTGTAATAACAGTTAGTTAATTATTTTAGTTCATATCAGACATTTTATCGATATTTGAAATTTGCGTTAAAATGAACATGTAATAATTAAAATTTGTCCATGTGGTCAAAAATCCATTATCTCCAGAATGATATTAATTATTTAGATATCATATAAATCATATATATCCATTATATATATGAATTTACAACAGTACATAATATTTGGAGATAATAATTGAAATGCACTGTTCATGGAGACGGTAAGTCGTACGTTCGCATGAACTCTACTTCCATTTATATTTCTTATGTTAATGGAATTAAAAAATAATGATACATAGGTATATTATAATTAAAGTATAATATCATATATAATATCATTAACTACATCCTTTACACATTACACATAATTCATTAACGACTCATATCACTTTGAGGGGGCGGTAGTCCGCACTTCCTAAAATGAAATTATCGTGTTTACCCATTATTGAAACCATAATGGTATTCTATAAATGAAAAATAATGAAGAATAAAGTCAACATAAACAAAATATATATCATATATAAATATAGTTACATAATAATGGCCACCATGAGAGTTGGTAGGATTTAATTGAACAATCATCGTTTCTTGAGGCGTCAGTTTGCCATCCACAGAAACATTATGTTCTATACCCATTAGATGGAGGTGTGTGTAAGTGTAGTTATAATAATTATCAAAAAAACATCCTAGTATATTGAGGATAGTGTTTTTTTTTAAAATAAAGTAATAAAAAGAGTTTTTGGGGTTCGAGAAGTAAAATAAAACAAAAGAACTTAAGAGAAGACGTTACCTTTTAATAGGGTAACTCCCTTTGGTTTAAACCAAAATGTTTTCTTTAGGTACTTTCGGCCTAAGGTAAGGCTTCTAGAATGAAGAGAGGGATCTTGGAAGATTATAAGAGTTGAGGTTTTATGGGTTAAAGGCTTGAGAATTGTGATAAATGGGTAGGAAGTGAGGGCTTTTTACAAGGGAGAGGAGGGGCTCTTTAGAAAAGTTTGAAACAATTATTTTATTATAAACTCATCTTCAGTTTCAAATGGTCAACTAATCATTATAGTCTAAGTTAAGATGACACATGGTCGAAGTAAAATCATCAAACAAGAATTGGATAGGTGTTGGATATTTTTTTAATATTTATAATCTTATTTAATTAAACCATTAATTAATGAGGTAAATATGGCATCATTATTGTGTCATAAATTATTTAATTTATTTGATGTCCAAAAATTATAAAACAAATACCATGATGTAATAAATATTTTTATATTTCCAAATAATATTTATTGTTGAAAATATAACTTATATAACCCCATGTAAAAATTTATTTACTAAAAAGTATTTGTTTATGTCATTTTTGTCTTTGCTTTATATTAATTAATATAAAGTGTCATTATTACTCCCATGTGACTCCATGGAGTCCCAAATTCAAACCAAGGATTCCCATGGTTGGATATGTTTCAGAAAATAATATTAGGACACATTTTAGGGTAATTTAATATTATTATAATATTATATTTTTCCCTTATTTAATTTATTTACCATTTAATTATGGAAAATAAAATATTTACTACAGTAAATATTTAAAATGTATAAAAATAAACTTTACCTATTTACGCAATTTAGAACTACTAATTCCAAATATGGAATCCATTTTTCCAAATTCAAAACACAAAACTGGAAGAAATTAATTTAAAATTAATTCCCGCTTTCAAAACAAAAAGTGTGATTTTAAGATATAATAACTATCAAAAGATTGACACTTGTTTATGTCTAATTTCAAAGTGAAATTAATTTTAATCTCCAAAATCGGATTTACTAGATAAAATATATTCTAATTATAGTTAAAACCAATTAAAAATAAATTCTAACCATATAAATAAATTAGATTAAAAGGCACTTTTGAATTAAAATACAGTATTTTTCATTATTCATTAAATAATTAACATTCTCAAAAAAATACGAAAATTTCATCCAAAGTAAATTTTGGTGTCCCCATTCAAAAGAAAATTTTCATTTTGTCAAATAGATCATATAAAAGTGACAAAAACTATATTTAATGAGGGTTCTCCATTAAAAGGTGGTAAATCGACCTTTTAGTGAATATTAGAGTATTTATGCTTAAAATCGAATTCATTACTTATTCTAAGCCTCTATCTTTTAATGGATAAATGTAAAAATATTCAAAAAAACATGTATAATCATATTTTAGTCAGTTCTATTCATTCTCTACAATACAATGGCTAGGAATTAACTAATATTTAAAATAATAATATTATATTATTATTATGCAACATAAGATTCCAAAGAGACCCATTGTTGCATATTGGGTACGCCATAGAATATAGCATCCCATTTAAAGTAAAATTAATATTCACAAATATTAATAAATATAAAAAAAATTAATTTTCTTTATTTACTTCGGATGTTACATCCTTCCCCTTATTGGGAATTGCATCCTCGCAATTTTAAAATTGGGCTAGGAAACATCATTTAATGTCCCACATGTGAGAAAGAGTCAATAAAACTATCACTTTAGAAGAAAGAAAAAGAAACACAAACGTTACCTGAGATAACCTATATTAGGATTCCATGTAGGGAAACACAGATATGGAAGAGAAAACAAACCATCATGTTCTGATGGAGAGTGATAGAAAACATTATGACGATAAAGTTAACCACCATAAAATCACAAACTTGTGATGTGTTAAAAAGTCTTTAATAACCCAGTTGAAAACATAAACTGACAACATTTTTGTTTTAAGTTCCTTTTCATTATTTTGGGAATTCATTTACTATATATAATAATAACATAAGAAAATATACTTACCTTCTTGTAGAGTTTCAGCCTTTAATAAGTTTCTACCAGAAACTAATCTTTTCACAAAACAAAGATTATTTAAAAAGAATTGGTCACATCAAAAGCACAAGAATCAACTTAAATATAATCACATCATCCACAAAATAATAACTATATCATTCCCTTGTATTTAGACATCAAATAAAACCAAAATGGTTAGTACGAGATCATATAATCCTGAAAAAAGGATAATCCTTTATAAAAAAAATAATACTCTTAATCTCCAAAATTCAAACAAACAGTACCCAAAGTTCAAGAAAGACCATTCAATACATAATTTTCCTTAAAATTCATTAAAATAATCCTAACTAATATTGAAACCCAAAACTTAGAAGGATTTAATCCCATTATCTTCTACATTAAATCTTAACATTTATCTTCAAATAACGTCGACTACTCATAAAGTCTCATACTGAAGTGTAATTGACCTAATCACATATTCTCTGTGATAGGTTATTAATTTCCATAAGTAACCCAAATATCCATATTTCCAAAATAAAACATAAATTCATCCAAAACTAAAATTTCAACCATTACTCCACAATTTAAATCCCATAGTATTCCATTTTCCTTAGGTATATATTTTTCCCCAAAAGAGAGAACGTCATCCAAAATAACCTTTATCACTTAATTACCAAATCATTTCTTTAATAATGATATCCATTTGATAAAACATAAGATCAAATTATTCTGGATCCATAAAATCATTTAAATTAAATAATTAGTCATACTAACCAGGGACTTCCCGGAGGCCAATGATAAGTGATACACCCTTTTCGCCCTTCAGTTGTGGGTTTGATTCCCACAGCCTTGCCGGACACTATGGGTTGTCACCCATCCTGTAGGTTGTACTTTTTTCTAAAACCATATAATTTTATAACATTCCCCAAAATGAGATAAATTCCTCAAAAATAACCATAACATATTTTATCCACAAGAGTTCTCATTGCAGCTCTTATTTCATTCAGTGTCTCATTAAGAAAACTAATATGGTTTCTTTAACATCTATTGTTACGTTGGTTCCTGCTAGATCCAACCATTTACTAAAACCAAAAAAATATAGTGTGATTTTATTCGTAAAATAGTAATATATTATTTTATAAGGAGGGTAAACACTATGATATACTTATTCATGTTATCTTAAACTCATTTGATTTATCTAAAATAACCATGAATCTTTTTAATATGATAAACATTATCGTTATGTCACTTATGCTTAAATAATTCCCTAACCCTAAAAGTTATCTAAACTGACCTCTAATACCAACTTTAAGGACTCATCCTTAAACATTATAAAATCTTGATTTAAATGGATAATTCACATTTATCATCTTTTCAGGTTTAGATTTTTAGAGAATTAGGTCATAAAATTTATATAACAACATGAAAATTACATGTAGACAAATCTACTCAGTATCCATTTTTTAATTAAATAAAAAACTCTTGAAAAAAAAGATTCATGTCTAGTTCCATGTTTTCGACAGCTTGACTTTTCCTTGATCCCATCCTTGAACCTTATTCATCTTTAAGGCCTATGGAAAATATTTCAAAAACTTAGGACGAGCATAAAAAGCTCAGTAAGGGATATAAAATAAGGAATTAAAACACCATCCCATTAATAAATAAAAAACAATGAAACCATACTTTTAATCATAACATACCACATGAAATCATACGATTTATGAATAACACAAAGAAATCATAAATCATAAATGTAACTTGTAGAATCTATATCAAAATTACATTGTAGAAATCACATCTACATAAGGAGTCCCATTTGGAATACCTGTCATAGTATATTCCCTAAATCACTTAGCAGAAAAATTCACTTTTACCTCCATCATGTTACCAAATGCATTGGAGAGCTATCTTGGGCTCACCTGCCCTAGGTTTATCATGTAACCACCCATATACTTAAATAATGCCTAATAGCCATAAAATATTCATAACCCATAAAACAAACATAATGGAAAGATATCATTTCCACAATGCAATCACAATATCTCATTTCAAAATATTGAAAAAATAAAAGGTTTTATCAAACCATTTTCAAAACCATTTAAAATATTAAATAAAGATATTTTTAAATAAAAGTTTCCCATACCACTTTGAAGCTTTTGAAAGAAATTTTAATTTCAAAACAATCATTTCCATATGAATAAATCCTTAAAACCATTTTTAAAATGTGGACATTAATGTGAAATATTTAGAAGAATAAACCTTTAAAACATTTAAAACGATATTTTATTTAAAGAGTTTTTACCAAAATGAGAGACCCTAGAATAAAAATAATTGAGGAATAAAATTTCATCAGAAAATAATAATATCATGAGAATAAAGTTATTCATGATATAATATGACAAAGGATAGTATATACACCATATAAAAGTTAATTTTTTCATATCAACAATGAAGTCTCAATGGCAATGTAAATTGAGATGAAATCCCTTATAAAGAAGGTATCTTAGATTAAGGATAAATAAATTACATAATTATGTGTGAAAAATATAAATAAACCCAATATAAGTGGATTTTAAGTGTAAAAAAATCATATGTTATTCACACATATTCATAGAACGACATAATCATGAAGTAGATGTTTAACCAAAAAATTGAAATTGGGTTAAGAAATTTTTTAATGGCGTCAGTTTATAATTCAGAAAATAAGTTTATGAGAGATAAAAGGATATATCATCACATGAACATAAAATTTACATCAATTAGGATATAGAAGAACATATCCCAACATAATAATATGTAAATTAAAAGACATAACAAAAAGAAGTCTTTTAAAAAGAGGAGGGTGAAAGGTTCCCTTACCGATTTGGTTACTTACAAAACAGACACCCCATGAAAGAAAGATCATAAAATTAATATGTAAATACCCATAAATTAAACTATATTAGACAAATAATACAATAATTGGCAGTAAATCCACCAAAAAAAGGAAATAGTGGCTAATATAGAATGAATCTCACGGGAATAGAAAAGTGAGATGAAAAAAACGTTACCACGTTGTAATCAATCGAGTCGTATGAGAAAAAGTTAATAACCACCAAATGAATCACCTAATACCCTGAATATAAATACAATCATGATAATATATATCAAATGTCAGTACACAATACAGCACATGTAATAAATAAGTGGTGAACAATGGAAATCTCACAGAATTAAAAGTGAGATAACAAATCCCTTACCTCATGTCTAACTTGACTCGTATGTTCCTTGTTCTTCCTGAATAATAAAATTAATTTAATTTCAAATTTCTTAATAACCTTTTTAATTTTTTTAATTACATTTACATAACTTATTACCTTGCAATAATTGTTATTTAATTATTTGAGTTCATATCAGACATTTTGTCGATGTTCGGAATTTGAGTTAAAAATGAACTTGTTATAATAACAATTTGTCCATGTGGTCAAAACTCCATTATATCCAGAATGATATTAATAATTTAGATATCATATAAATAAAATATATTTATTGTATATATGTATTTATAATAGAACATAACATTTGTAGATAAGAAATGAAATGCACTATTCATGGAGACGGTAAGTCGTACATACTCCTGAACGCTACTTCCATTTCTATTTTTTATGTTAAGGGAATAAAAACATAATGATAAATAGTTATATTATAATTAAACTATAATATCATATATAATATCATTAAATCCATCCTTTATACATCCCACATAAGGCATTAACGAGCCATATCACTTTGAGGGGGCGGTAGTCCGCACTCCCTAAAATGAAATTATCGTGTTTACCCATTATGGAAACCATAATGGTATGCTATAAATGAAAAATACAAAAGAATAAAGAAAATATAAAAATAATATATATCATATATAAATACAGTGTCATCATAATGGCCACCATGAGTGGCGATTGGAGTTAATTGAACAATCTTCGTTTCATGAGGTGTTAGTTTACCATCCACAGAAACTTTATGTTCTTTACCCATTATATGGAGGTGTGTGTAAGTTTAGTTCTAATAATTCTCATAAAAAAATCCTAGTATATTGAGGATATTGGTTTTTTTATATAATAAATTAATAAAAAGAGTTTATGGGGGTGTAGAAGTAAAATAATACAAAAGAACTTAAGAGAATATGTTACTTTTAAGTTGTGTAACTCCATTTGGTTTGAACCAAAAGGGTTTCTTGAAGTGCTTTATACCAAAGATAAGGCTTCTAGGATGAAGAGAGGGATCTTGGGAGTTTATTGGAGTATAGTTTTAATGATCCAAAGGCTTGATAATTGTGAGAAATGGGTAGGAAGTGAGGTCTTTTTATAAGGGAGAGGAGGGGCTCTTTAGGAATGTTTGAAACACTTATTTTATTATAAACTCATCTTCAGTTTCAAAAGTTCAAATAATCATTAAAGTAGATTTTAAGATGTCTCTTGGTCGAAATAAAATCATCCAATAATAATTGGACAGGTTTTTGATATTGTTTTAATATTTATAATCTTATTTATTTAAATCTGCTATTAATGAGGTAAATATTGCATCATTATTGTGTCATTAATAATTTAATTTATTTGATGTAAAAATATGATAAAACAAATAACATGATGTAGGAAATATTTTTAGGTTTTCGAAGAATATTTATAGTCAAAAAGATATCTTATATAACCTCAAGTAAAAATTGATTTACTAAAAAATATTTGTTTATGTCTATTTTGTCTTTACATTAAATTAATTAATATAAAGTGTCATTATTACTCCCATGTGGCTCCATGGGGTCCCAAATTCTACCCAATGATGCTCATTGTCAGATATGTATCATCCAATATGATTAGGATACATGTTAGGGTAATTTAATATTTTTAAAATATTATATTTTACTCATATTTATTATATTTACCCTTTAATCACGGTAAATAAAATATTTACTGAAGTAAATATTTAAAATGTCTAAAAATAAAAGTTACCAATTTACAAAATTTGGACCTAGTGATTCCAAATATGGAATCTATTTTTACAAATTCAAAACACATAAGTGGAAAAAATTAATTTAAAATTATTTCCCGCTGTCAAAACAAAAAGCATGCTTTTAAGAAATAATAACTATCAAAAGTTTGACACTTATTTATGTCCAATTTCAAAGTAAAATTAATTACAATTTCTCAAATAAGATTAATTGTTAAAAACATATTCTAATTACACTTTATAACCAATTAAAAAGATAATCTAACCATGTAAATAAATTGGATTAAAAGGCACTTTTGAATTAAAATACAGTATTTTTCACTATTCATTAAGAAATGAAAATTATCAAAAAAATACCAAAATTTCATCCAAAGTAAATTTTGGTGTCCCGATTATAAAGAAAATTTTTATTTTTTCAAATAAAACATATATAAGTGACAAAAACTAGATTAAAAGAGGGTTCTCCATTAAAAGGCGATAAATCAACCTTTTAGTGAATATTAGAGTATTTATGCTTAAAATCCAATTCTTTACTTATTTTAAGCCTCTAAAATTTATTGGATACATGTAAAGATATTAAAAAAAGTTTATAATCATATTTTAGTTATTTCAATTCATTACTTCCAATACAACGGCTAGGCGTTAATTACCATTTAAAGTAATAATATTATATTATTAGTGTGCAATGTAAGATTCCAAAGAAACTCATTGTTGCATATCGCATACGCCATCAAACTTAGTGTCCCCTTTATAGTAAAATTAATATTCACAAATATTAATAAATATAAAAAAATTCATGTTCCTTATTTACCTGGGATGTTACAATGCAGGTTTTGTTGATTACAACTTTCCACCCATAGATATATGGGTTGTCAGAGCAATCTATAAAGGTATTTGAGGATATGTTGTGATATTATGATATTAAATTTGGTGGATATTAGGAGAAGTATGTAGAACTAGTGTATTTTTCCTATAACAATAGTTATTAAGAAACTATTCAGATGGCACCAAATGAGGCTCTTTGTAGTCGGTCTTGCAGATCACCACTATTCCAGATAGAGGCAAGTGAGTTTGAGTTGTTAGGATCGAGTATTATGTAAGAGATGAAAGAATAGGTACATCTTATTCAGAAGTGTATGGTTATAGCTCAGATTATAAAGACGTTATATTCTAACAGAGATCAATTACCCTTATTGTTTATAGAGGGTGATCATGTATTACTTCAGGTTTTAACTCAATTGGGTTACAGTAGAATGTGGAGATAAGGAAATATAGTGCATAGGTTTATTGGACTATTTGAGATTGTAAAGAGAATTGGGTTGGTGGCATACCGATTGTGTCTTCCATAGAGATACAGTGATATTCATAATTGTTTACATGTGTTGAAACTATGATAGTATCACCCCTACCCTTTACATATGATCGATGTGGATGATGTTGAGTTTTAGATAGATGTATCCTTTGAGGAGCATATAATATGTGTGTTAAATCATAGTGAGAAAGTGTTTTGGGAAAATACCATGCTGATTATTCAGGTATTGTGGAAACACAGTCATGTATAGTAGGAGAATTGGGAAAGGGAGTAAGATATTCAGGTTCAGTAGCCTAGTCAGTTTTGGCTTAGAATCTTAGAGATTCATGGGTGTGCAGCTCAAGGATGAGATATATTAAGGTGGGGAGATTGTAAGATCCTGATCTATTCTAGAGAGGTCTCGAGCTCTTTTGCAGGTACTCTTTTGACTTGGGTTGAGTACTTTTTGTTTGAGTTTTACCTTGGGGGTTTTGGGAGAAAATTTGAGAAAAAATAAGGAAAAAGGGGTAGTATATGGTTGGTGTACAGTTTTCCCTAACCAAGCGCTTTGGCCGAGAAAACTATGAAACCTTATAAATAAGGAAATTACACCATTAGAACATAGTTTTTCAAACCATGAAACCTATTAGAAGTAAATGTGCGCCCCAATAAATTAGGTACACAGTTAAAGCGCATTTTTAGGGAAAACTATGTGCCTCGAGCAGCAAACCATGCATACAGGATTTTAATCCCCTCATTTTTATTAAAAAAATCCAAACCCCCATCTAATTACCCAAAACACCCACACTCAACCCATAACATATTTCTCTCAATTATAGAGCCTCTTATAGGGATTAAAAGGCCATATGATCTCCTTTATTAGTGGTTCAATGGTGGGTAGGTAGATCTTCACCACATTGGGTATGTGGTTTCTTCCTGATTGATTTCCAATTTTTCACCTATTCTTTTTGGTGGGTTGTCCTTCCTATTTTTTTAGATAAATATATAGTATATTGGATCTAGAACAAGGATTATAGATCTTGAACTATATTTAAGAGATATTGATTTATTCTATCATTATTTAGAGATTAAGATTTGGATTTCGTTCTGTACCATTATTCAGTCAAAATTTTAGGATTTATGTTGGGTGATTTCTCATCAAAAAATCATGTTATGTGGTCTAAAATTCAAATCCAATAGTCTTGATTTCAATTATGTGTATTTAATTACATAATTTCTATTTGATGTTTAGAAATTGAGTTTTTATTGAATTAATTAATTTTTTGAATTAATGAATTATGGGATATAGGAAATTGAGTTTTTGGGATTGTATATCATGAATAATTAATTGTTTAATTATTTATTAGAATTTTAGATTTGTGAATTGATAATTAATTAGTGAATTAATTAAGAGATGTCGAGATATTTGATTGAGATAATTAATTTATGAATTAATTATTAGATATTGATATTGTGAATTGAGATAAATAATTATTGAATTAATTATGGGTTAGTGAGTAATTAATGTATGAGTTAATTAAATAGAGTGATGTGATTAATTATGTGGGGATTTAATTAAGGGTAATTATGTGATGTCTAATTGTTGAATTAGTAATAAGATTGATATGATTAATTAATTACTAGATTAATTAATGGAATTGGTATGTTTGGTTAATTGTTGAGTTAGTAATGAAATTATGTGGATGATTAATTTTTGAATTAATTATGTGTTGATGAATGGTAACATGTTCATTCAAGTAAAAATTAAAGAATATGAACATGGTCATTCTGTTATTTGATGTTTGAATGGTAACATGGTCATTCAATTGTGAGATTAATAATTGGATCATGGTCATTCTATTTTGTGATGTTTTAATGGTAACATGAAAATTAAAGTATGAATTAATGAATGGTGACACGGTCATTTATTGTTCGAATTAATGAATGGTAATAATGGAATTCTGTGGTATGATATTCTTAGGATTATTTCAGACTTCGGCATGGACTGAAGCAGGTATTGAGATATGTGTTTCCCTGGGAACCGAGGGGTTTACGTAGTAAAATAAATATTAATTAATAATTTTATAATTGTTTAATTAAGGATTGTAATTATTTCTTTATACCAGTTCATACATTATTATTTGAATGGATATTTTTTTAGAAATTATTGGTGGTGACCTACTGAGTTGTACTAACACCCTACATAAGCTGCCTGATTGGTATCCGAATAGAATTCATGGTTGCAGGATAGGATAAGGGTAAAGGCCCTATGTTAGATGGATGAGTTGGGATGGAGCATGGATTATTGAACCATCTGTGGTTTGGGGACCACTAGGGAGTTTTCAGTTTCATTACTTTTTTGTTTTCATTTTGACACTTGGAACGTACATTAGCATGACATATCTACTATTTAGTTTTAATATTGTATTTACAGTTTTGTTTATCTTGTGATATTGGTATCCTTATGGTTATGTTATTATATTTTGTTATTTTTTATTTATTTTCCATTGGTGTTTTACTCTGAAAAAAGAGGTTATAGTCTCCCCATAATTGATATTATACCCTTACTGCTAGTCGGAATCCTTTGGCGTATGGGGAGGTGTGCTTGGGGTCATGTGACCGACCGATTCGGGTAACCATTGTGTGGAACCTAGGATGGGAAATTACAATTACTGAACCATTATGAGGACCAAAGATCACTATCAAAAAATATTCTCTTAGGGATCCAATGTTACCAAAAGATCCCTCATACATACATCCTCCCCAACACATCCATCATAAAGGTCTCCCATATTGATATAAAATGGTTAACCTTTGCCAACTGATCCATGATGACTCACACATTATCTTTCCTTTGTGTAATCTTTGGTAAACCTATAATAATGTCTATTGTGACATCATTGCACTTCCACTCTATAATGAGGAAAGACTTTATGAGAACAAAAGGTTTCTAATTCTTAGACTTAACTTACTAATTGGTGGATCACGGTGTAATGAACCCATGTATCTCTTTATTAATGTTTTCCCACCAATATAGATGGTAGATATCATGATACAATTTCATAAATCCTTGGTGCATTACCGACATGGATGTATGATATTCCATCATTAACTCATAGCACATGCTGGTAGGAACTAAAACATTCCCATGAAAATAAATAATCTTATTGTCATATATAGTTCAGGGTGCTAGTATCTCCATACCATTAATGCTATCCTTGAGGGTGACTCACTCTAGATATAAAAGATTCCACCACTTGATCTAACATAGATGTGAAGGAACCATGAATAAGGATGAAAAAAATTATAAACCATGTTCCTCTTGGTCAACTAGATGCATTTTAGCTCAGATTTTCATCAATAACTATTCACATCCCAAATCCTGAACAACTTAAGGCTATATTTTCTAGATCATATCATTGGAAACTATATTTATGTTCCCTATTGTATAGGACAAATCGAATTTTATAGATTGGGGGTACTCAATTCAACTTCACTGCTGAAGGTTTAGGTCTTATAGAGTGAAGATGTACCTAAAAATCTTATGGTTTTTATAGACAACATACCTCTATCCAAATAAATAGTATCACTAGAATTTCAAGGAATGTTCAACCACTAATCATATATAGGATAATTCCCTTCATGAGGCCTCAACTGTTAAGACTCAAACACCATGACTTGATCCACCTCTATAAAAACTACATCTAACCCAATACATGATGCATCATAATACATAACATACTACCTACATGGATTTGAATAGATCAAGATCAGTGTTACGGTTAATGTACCCTTAAAATCCTAGAAATAATTATCATGAGATTATAACCAAACAAACTTCACCCCATTTTTTCAACTCTGTCAGTGGAATATATAAATGGTAGAAAACTTATATAAAATTTTAATGGTATATCTCCAAGCCTATGAATATCTAAATATCAAAAGCATTTTTTGGGATACTCCTAAGAAACCACTTATTCCACTTTCTCAGGTTCAACATATACACACACTTATGATATAATATTTCTCCATAATTTTAATAGTTCAATCAAAAAATCACACTATGAGAGCCTAGAATACAACCTATACTCTTGTAGTGTATCCAAAATGATATACAGGTGTTGTGGGTACTCCACCCTCATTAAGGAATACACAATGGAATCATCCACAAAAACCACCATGAGATCATCTAGGTGTGGATGGGAAACTATATTAATCATTTTTATAACCCATTTTGGTGTGTTCATTAACCAAATGTAATCATCCAGTGCACTTAAAAGACATACCAACTTCAAACATTAGTATATGGTATATCAAATAGTATCACCCTAACCTAGTGATCACTTAATATCAAGTTAATCATAGAGAAGATTTGATCACCCATATTTTATTCATAAATTTAATAAATACATGGTAGTGGATATTGTTTATTAATAGTCACAAGATTCTATTATCGATAATCAATATAGATTCAGAATGTTATGTTAACTTTCTTAGAAAAGAACATAGGAGAACCCCAAGTAGATATACTAGGGTGGATAAATATGTAGGCCTCTAAGTCATACATCTAGTTATTTAACTCATGAATCTATGTCAAATCCAATTGATGTGGAAAAATAGAAATAGTTGTATCCCCTGTCATGATCTTGATAGTGAACTCCACCTCCCTTTTAGGAAACATACCCAAGAAATTATCAAGGAAAACATCCTTAAACTAGTCCAACCCAATTGGTTAAACTACTAGATTCCCCCCTCCACCATATAACACAAGGTTGAATATATAGGCTAAAATCCAACTCATATTCTATTAATAATTACCGAATAGACATCCTACAATTCTCACTCTCTCTTTTGAACATAACTTCCCCTATCAAGCAACACGAAGATCACTGATCAGCGATAATAATCTCTATAGTCTTGAAATGGAACCAACCAATATATTCCTAGAATCATTAAAACCCCATTATATCTAGTTTGAGAAGGTCCAATAGAAACTACTAACCTTTAATATCAAGAATTCACTCCCTTAAGTGATATACTATTTAAGATTGAACTCATAAAGAGGTGTTGATAGACATCATCCCCAACATATAATCATTATCCAAAATCAGTCCTTCCACAAATTGAGTAGATATGAAAGAGTGAATATTTCATGTAAAATAAAGTAGAATATATGTTAAAATCAACCATGATCGTATCTCTAAAGGTATGAGGCTGAGAATCCATATCCTTAAGAGTAGTCTCAACTGCATGCACCTTCCCTACAGGTTTTCATTGCATCCCATCCTTCCTCGGTGTTGCACTACCCTGTTATCATAAAAAATTCCAACTCTTCTAACCCCTACCACTGCCTTGTACTATGTGACCTTTAGAACTCCAACTACCCAGATTTCATGGAGTAGTAGAACCAACACCGAAAATATAAACCGTCCATGAATCACTATCATTAGGTGCTTGTGATTCCTTCCTACAAAACCTATGGAGAAAACACATCCTCTGACTAGATCAATACTCGAAAGGCAGCCCATCACATTACCAAGGGTAATGAATAGACCTATTTCATTTATAACATACAACCATAGTATATCCCTAATTGTTTTGTCCCTCACTACCCTATTGGGACCCATTAAAATGAAACTTCACACCAACAGAAGATCCATTTTCAGCAAGTTTTGTCTACCTGATACCATGAACCACTCTCATATTACACTCATAAATCAAGGAATGCTTCACCGTCTATAAGATTTTGTTTAGGAATAAGATATTCACCTATGAATTTATCTCCTATGTAAGGTCATCCTCGAAGAATATTTCCCAGGCTAACTCATCATATTCCATAGATAGGGTGAACCTATATAACTCAGTAAACCAATAATCATACACCATGATATATAATCTTCCTTGCTCCAAGTGCATAAAATCCATATCCCTAATAGACCATAGGGTATTGGGAAAATATTGGTAAAAGTAACTAGTCTATAAATCCTTCTAGACCATTCTTACATACTAATCATCCTAGATCACAACACCATGCCATGGCCAAGCCTGGCCTAAAATCATATAGGTTGAAATCTTCAACCACATCTCAAGGGGTGTCTCCAAATGTTTGATGATAGTATGTATAAACTCAATAAAATTATCAACTACTTGGGGGGGAAACCTTTCTCAGAGAAATTAGGTGGATACTACATTTAAAACTCTCTGGTAAACTCAAAAATTATCTGCATAGATCTAGGTGAATCTCTCTAAATAGATTTTATCATGAAAATAAAACACATTCTAAGTTAGGAATCCAAACCCTTTCTTGGTTCCATAGGTGGCTTGTGCCTCTACACCTCAGGAGAATTATCATTTATTCCCTCTTGGTTCTTAACTGGTGGTCAATGAGAATGAATTTATCTATAATTCCAAAGGAGTATCTCAAAACATAGTACTAACAATGTTCTTAATATCAAATTGTAAGGAAATCATTAACAAATATATGATCCTACATTCATAACCCGAGTGATCTCACTAGACCCATCAACCCACACTAGGTCCAATTCACATATATAAGGAAGCCTCACATCACTATGATTGGTTAAATAATATTTCATTCACATGTTATGATTGAAAATACCATATAATTTTCTTAATGTAATTTTATTTAACCCAAAATATTAATTAATTTGATCGAGGCCTCACATATCCAACACATCTTAGTATTTACCATTTATTAATTCCCTGAAAAAAATTAAATATCATCAACTAAATGTTTTTATATGAAGTTTTAAACACAATTTATAGAGTTATACACCCTTTAAGTTGTTCTTGGAACACCATTTAACTTATACCAATTTAGATTCAAACCAAGTTATCATAATTTAAAATCATTGGTCATTTAATGATTTTTGAGATAAGTCACCACCATTAACCTATATAGGAAAAAAACTATTCATGTTAATTCAAACACTTTAAATAAACAATCAATGTCACAACAAAGAAACCAATGAAAGAAATCAAGGTGATAATTTTAATAGAATATAAATACCCACATTCCTAATATGAGTCATGTATTCATTCCTTGTTTCCATACTGGCCCAATAGTGAAAATCACATAATCAATAACCTTATAAAATAAATGTCCCACTCAAGGTGGAAATAGTTCTATTGTAATAATGAATTCTAAGAATAATAGCTTCCTCTCCTAGAAACATGTATTTTCCTTCATACATGGGTTAGTTACTCCCATGAACAAGATCATTACCAAGTCCTAACACATTATATTCTCTTATTTAATGAGCCTAAATAATAAAATAAGAAAAATACATCCTCAATTCCATTTTTTAATTATCCAACCCAAATTACACTGAACCAACACCCCAGGATGGTGTGCCACATCAAATCATGTGCACCTCTCTATATTCCATAGGTTATCAATAGAAGTGAGTTTCGATGGGTGGTATGGTGGGGAGATTATACCTTATGTCCAAATTCTATCAAAACATAAAAAAATAATCATCACATAACATCTCATCCATATAAAAAAATTTAGGTGTTAAAACACTAATTCACAACCCATAAATATATCAAAGTTATGCCACATACAGAATTCGTAGGCATACATATTAATCAAGTCATGTACAATCATCCCAAAAAGTAAAAAAGGTAGAAATAAAATGAAATTGAAAACGTAAAACTCTCAATCTCTAGGCTTGGTATCAACTCCAACTCCAATCATATATATGTATTCAATAATGAGTAATAGGTAACTTTCTAATGTCAAAACATACATCCCTAATTGCTTCTTGGGTACCCAATAGAATCCCGAACAAGGTATGTGTTAAAATAATTAGGGCACCAACAATGATGTCTAAAATAATTATATTATGTGTGTGTATGTCATAATGGTGTGAAATAAATAACTAGATAAAAAATAAACATGAGACTTGGAAATAAAAGGAACTATGTCATGCCTTGGGTCTCAAAGGGAGAACCCAGGGGGGGCCTACATACTTTAGCCAATGCTGGTCTCTAAACACATATGAATTCTCATGGCCCCATATACTTCCAAGAAATATCACTAGGGAAACCATAATCATGTAACCCAAGGGATTCCATGTGGCTAATCTGGTCATTCCCTTCCAATTATGACCATTCATTAAGTCAAAACTCAAGAAACATTCATTCACGTTCAGAGGCATGGATCAACAAGAATCCAAGGATAACACCCAAGACATTCCACACCTATAAGATCTAGTTAAATCCATGTATCTCATCCCATTTCACTCAATAAGAGTGCCCCTTATGAATCCATAATCAGTAACATTCAATAAGTGAATACAGCACATGAATCCAAGGGGGGTCTCCCCCATGATATTTTTAGTAATGAATCTACAGAGATTTCACAGGCTTTCTTGAGGAATTCGTTGGAATTTGACCTCATAAAATCCAAAGTTTTATTCACACCACAAAATTTACATGTGTCCCCTAATATAATCTTAGGAGGATCCATGGAATTCCTTGCCAAAATAATTCATAAGGTATCCAATGGATTATTCCATGGAATTACATACTCACAATCAATTCAAGAATTTAATTTAACCTTTTTATTCATGTTTCAATTCTATCCAAATTTATAAAAATAATCCCTGATTATCATTTAGTTAAATACACACATTCATGTAATGTTTTCATGTCTATAAGAACTATGGGGTCCTAGTGGTCAACCTAAGAATACACTCTTCTATATTAAATCATTACATCAATAATTGTATCCCAAAACATCCTCATTTAAATCATCTATTCCAAAGGATATTTCCTGACTCTCCTATTTGATAGTTTCAACAAGGGTCTACCCAATCCAACATGCATTCTAATTTCATGGGAGTTCCCAGTCATCGTTAAGGAAATCAAACAATGTAATTTATTTTTTTAGGTCAAATATATGCTAAGCCAGTGTGATGGAATAAGAAAAAATGAAATATGACAATGATGCATTGAAAGAAAATAATCGGACCACCTATCCTAGGTTTTATGGGTACCACTTATTGATTATTTTCCTTCAGTTCGACCGTAAATTATAGAAAAAATAAACTAGAAAAAATCGTTAAATATAGAGATTTTTTTTAAATAATGTGAGGGATATTTAGAAACCATGTAAAAATAATATTAGAAGATAGAGGATTTTTAGTCTTACTAAGATCCATATAATGATACTGATAAAAGAGAAAATATAGGAGGATTGATAGAGAAACACCCAATAACCCAAGATAGGAGAGGAGGGATCCCATACTGCTACTACTTTCCAAAAAGAGTCTAAGGTTTTATTCAATAAGAAGGGGAAAAGGGGGAAAAGGAACTTATCCCCCTTTAAACAAAAATAACCCAAAACCCACTAGCTATCCAGTGGGTCTCGTCGGCTAGCTAGTGGGATTCCAGTGGATCTATCAACTTATAAGAAGACCATCAGCTATCCAATGGAACAACATCCTTTAGGCTACATGACCCACACTCCACCTAACCCTCACAAACACCTTTTTAGCCCCTATAACCCTATTTTATACTTAAGGAAAAAATGAAGGGGTCTTCAAAATAATTAAAGTTGTTTGTACCTCAATGAAGTGTGGGTTATTACATATATAGTGTGTAAAAAAAATTTAGTCCTTTAATGACAACAAGGTTCTTTAAACAAAATTATAGTTGGGTTTCTTTCATAATAGATCCCTATTGTTTATAAAATTTTAGGTACTACCACTTGTTCAGTAATATGTTTTTTAATCCAAACAACTTCTTTCACAAAATATAATTAAAATATTTACTCATATTCAATCATATAATCAATCACTATACACTAATTATAGATTTTCTAATTAATGTATCCACTATTAAGGAAGAACAAAAATCCATATTGACATCCATAATCATTAATATTTGTTTAAAAAATAAAATCAATGTAAAAAATTT
The DNA here is from genome assembly GCA_963277665.1 of Viscum album. NCBI lineage: Eukaryota > Viridiplantae > Streptophyta > Magnoliopsida > Santalales > Viscaceae > Viscum > Viscum album. Next base: position 924,125,913 of record OY728159.1, read on the forward strand.
TAATGATTTATTACTATAATTTAAATACCAATAATACTTTCTTAGTCAATCAAAAGTATATAAGGGTATTATTTACTGTAATATAATGAATTTTCTCAGTATCTGATAAGTATATAATAGTTATTCTCAATGTAATTATTTGACATCCTCATGCCATGAACCTTGTATTATGACCCCAAGAATCTTGAAAACTCATCCAATTGCAAGTACATAGACAAAAATCTCTAGTAACAGTGTCTAACACTATCGTCAAAGACCATTTTTTTCCATCACACACAACCATGCATCATCAAGAACCTCTAGGAATTACATATAAACAATCCATGCCAATCCCCATATCTACTTAGACCATATCAAACAGTTATGACATTTACAGTGACACAACATGTGTGGGCCCAAAACCCATGTTGGGGTGATTATAAACATACTTAGTAGGATGCCCTAAAAACCACAGAGATGTTAAAAAAGAATAGGTCAACTCAGCTCCTAGTACGCGAGGTTACAAGGAGGAAGCCAAAGGAGAAAAATATAACACCAAGTCATATGAAAGCTCTATATACTCAAGAGTAAATGGAATAATGTAAGTAAATAATAATCCATATATTAGAAAACACTATAAATCACTAGGTCATCGAGTAGGCCTGGTTGTCTTCGATCCAACCCTTGATATCCATAACACTCGAGCAATAAGGGATTTCTAGAATATCATTGAGTTTATGAAACCTAAATTAGATAGGTATCCACAACATCACATCTCAACGGAAACCCCTTGGGTGATGAGGAATCATAAGTCCTATATAATTTTAAACTATATAGACTTTTAATAGTCATGCTACTCATCACTGAAGCACGCTCATCAGATAAGGGAGAATTGTATCCATTATCTCATTAATATTGTATCATAATTCAATATCTGAACTACCAAACTTAGTAACTCATGAAATATATATCTCTATAATGATGTACAATCTCTTATCTATGAAAATTGGTGAAATACTGACCCTATTAGGGAATCCATGCCCCATACAAACCCTTAAGATGGATGAAATATTGACTTTATCAACATAGGATATCATTCCCATGTAATTGGATGAAATACCAAGACTTTATAACCCCATGTTTAAAGGTCCCTAATCGCCTACTGATATGGGTGAATTATAGACTCCAGTAGGGATTCCAATCCAAATGGAGGAATACCAACCCTACCTAGAAATGATGATAGAAACTCACATCTTGACACACTAGTTGATTAGGGAAAAGGTTACCATCTTTGTAAATATTTAGAATCCTCTAACTTTGTCTCATCTCTCAAAGGTAGTACCACCCTCATACCCCATGTGGTAAGATACTCAGATAGGATAGCTCAAATGTTTAAATATAAATCATTTAATTCTCGAAAAAAACATGAATCCCATCATCAGTAATATAGGGATAAAACATAAATCTGTATATATTTCCTTTAGAAATCCCACAAATGAAAAAATAGATCTTTCTATGGTGATCTATATGGCAGATTACTTGGGATGGGAATTTTACTTTTCCAAAAACTACATAAGGATAAAAACATTCATCCATTGAAAAATAAAAAATATTATCATATTGTGGGTGAAATTAATAAATTTAAAGGACTCAGATCCCATTACATAAGTTGAAATTAGTTATCACGTATGAGTTTTGAAATTTATAACTCGTTTTTTTTTGTCATGATACTGCATAAGAATCATCAATCTTAAATCCACCTAATTCTCTAGATCAAAATGTATACCTTGTTTTTTGAGGTGTGGGGTAAGATATAGGATCATGTCTTGGACCATATATGTCTTTTGTAATCATAAAACACCAAAAAATGGTATATTATTATCATTATTATTCATAAAATATATTAAATTTTTTATACATTAATAGGTAGTGGAACAAGGGTTCACGTGACACCCATACCCACTCCCTATTTCCAATTATCCAGCCTCCTAACATATTATTAATATATATTTTTTATATTTATAATAAAAAATAAAAAACATATATAAAAATTGAGGATGAGGTCCATGAATCCCCCAATCATGCAAGTTGGGTGTGAGTGTGAACCCCCTTCTAACATATGAACTGGTCGAGCCCCTACATCCTACTATCTTACATTAATTTATCTAAGTTAATTTATTCTATTTTCCTATATTATTTCATATGTTATAGAGGACTTAAATATATCACATGAATCACCCAGGAAATACTATATTGATCACCACTATCGAGGTCAATTCCCACTGACCTGGTACCATTCCCATTATAACCTTGCACCTATTTCATTATAGCTTCACTTGTAGCCACCTCAATTACCCACACTTTCCATGTGAAGATCACCAAAAAATGGGTTCGCCTATTATCAAACCACAACATGGATATAAATGATAATAATTAAATAGAATAGTGAGGGGTTATTAGAATCCCTAACATCCAATATGAATTTTTTTCATTATACATTAAATAATGTAGAATAAGGATTGAAACAAAGTATGAGAAATATTTACAATAATCAATAAAGATAGTTATCACAAAAATAATGGATAGAAATAAAACATCTATTTTTATATGACATGAATAATTTCACAATTGATCTAACAAAAAATATTTATTATCATTCCATGAGAACTCCATATCCAAATCAAATTGTGAGAATTTATTAGATTTATTCTAATATTATTTTTAACATATTATAACTTTTCATTTAGGGATTAATTTCTTAAAATTATTATGAATAATAGAGGTTCTCAAATCATCAATCATCAAAAATTCAAAAGAACAGATAATTTTATTTATATACATTATTTGAATTGTAAAATTATAAAGAACAGTGTATAAGAAATTCTAAATATTAATACCTCAAAAATGGAACAATCATTATTCATGACCACTCATGTTCATTATTGAAGCCATGATCTCATTTTTTGTTTTCTTCCCATCAGATCTCAGTCATCGATCTGATGTCATATCCACCACCACCAATCCATCGCGCTTCCTCTCAATCTTTATTTTTCAATGTCATTTAGCTGACCCAAGAGAGTGTCTAAAAATAGATTTATATAGTGATATTTTCTTGGTCAAATAATTAATTATACAAATTAATTAACTGTCCAATTTATTCCTATAACTCCACCTATCATTGTAAAATATCGTAGTACAAGATGTGATTGAAACTTGTATCCCCCCTAAGGAAAACACATCATTTTATACTTATCCACAATCTTAGATTCTCCATATGTGGTCTTATTTAAAAGTTATAATCATTTTTTCAAAAACACTCAATAGGGGACTAAAAATATTATATTATTATTATTATTTTATTTGCAAGGATCTACAATACTTTTTATTCTATGACAAATAAACCAAGGGGTTAACCCCATACTCTAGGGGCAAAAAATCCCTCAAAACAATTGAGTTCATCTACTAAGGTAAAAAAATTACCCTTAGGGGGTATCAGGGCTTTAAAATATTAAGAATGAAGATAATTCCAACTTGTAAAAATATAGGTCACTACATCCTCCACACATTAAACTATTTTCAACCATAAAAATGTAGCAAACAAAATTTCTAAATAGAAAATCTCATAAACACCTCAATTTTGAAAACACTTCACCATCATATCCAAATCCTTCATCTTTTGATATGAAAGCTCTAAGAGAAGTCATTACATCATGGTCTATGAAGGATAACACCTTATTTCATCTACAAATATATCAACTTCAGTCTATATTCTATAAATAATGAAGTATAAACATGCATTCATCCTAAGCATGTCATATATGGCCTCTTCACATGACTTCCATATCCACTTGAGAGTTGTCATGACTCATGGGATGAGATAAATCCCATACGTCCCAATTATCACCCCAAATTGGTTTATCAATAAGGCCAACTCTGATGGGATCACACCACTTCTAACCTTTTATAGAGTGTTCAATGTTGGTTTTCAGTAAGAAAAATTCATCTACGCCACACCACTATATCAGGAACATAAAAATTTTCCACTGTGACACTAGAAAAGATAAATACATGCATACTTTTTGGAATCTGTTCTAGAAACCTCTATCATCACATGCCAAAAAGTCACTGGCTTTATCATTGTTATATCGTAGAATAATATAAACTTGATGCTTCCTCTTAAACCAATACACAACACTTATAGAAATTTATTTTCCACATTTTGATCTCTAACATAATTACATACTCTATCGAATATATCTTTAATGTGTAGTTTTCACTCATTCATGAACATTGTAAAATATAACATTAGACAAAATAAAAACTTCAAATAACAAATCAACATCACACCACTACCCTTTGAGTTTCCCAATCGACCATAATCAGAATTGGATGATCTTGATTGTTCAGATGACCCTTCTTTTTCATCCCTAACCCCAAGGAAGCACCTGAAAAAGTTACCAACATCCATAACCTCTTGAGTAAACCTCATATTCAAATATATAACTTGGTTTCCATGTGATGGATACATTCAAAATGATCCAATGTCTATTTTATACTAAGTGCCATGTTCTACTCAATCAGTCTCTGCTCAAAATTCCTATCATGATTTTCAAAATGATTTTCAATAGGAAATCACTATCCACTTAGGGTAAGTGGATGATGTACTCTATAAACATAAATAAAATACTTTGAATATATTTTACCACATGTTTACACCATAATCTAGATTTATATTCCTCTATTAATAAGAACCAACCAAAAATCCATTATTGTTCTACTCTGATCTCATCAACCATCATGGTCTTAACTTTATGAAGACCAATGTTTCCACATGAATCTAGATTCCATGTTATTGGATTTCACTAACACTCTCATGGTAAGAATAGAACAATCCCAAATCCCCTTATAGGATCCACCTCAAATAATTTCAAGGTTATATTCTACCATATTCTCTACAACTCTACAAGTTTCTCACCATTATATTCAATAATACTTGAACAACATCCTTGGAATTCAAGTCGGTTCATGCACACATATCCCATCAAGGGTAAAAAATGATTCAACCTCTAGAAACATCCATGAATTCCTAAACATTAATATGAGGGTCATTTTACTCCTTTATGAATATATCTATCAAAACCATACTTATTAGTAAATATAAAACTTAATTTAACATCCATAGGGTTATATATACTTTAAAAAACTAAGGGTTCTTACTCATTGTTGCAAAAAGAAATTTCCTTATCAACATAATCACCAATGCCTCATGATACACCCAATGTGTAACAAATTCATATCAATGTCAGTAACACTTCACCTATTATCTTCCGTGATAAATTTTCTAGAAATACATCTTTCTATAGAAAGGACAAGATCACTTAACTAGAAGGGGTGAGTGAAATACGTTCACCATCAAAGGGAACTATCTAGTAGACCAGGGTCTAGCTATGGGTTTCCCTAGAATATCTAACACACAGACATATAGTGTAGGATGATTAGATAGTTTCAGAATAAAATAGTATGATGATATATGATGAACTAACATGAATTATACCCTTAATTTCACCCAGTAACACCCAACCATAGTCATCTATCACACGCATTATCCTACTACTCTGACTGTCAATACTTTATTCCTAACAAAAACCATACAAAGGTGGTGTTCATGAAAATACAAAAACATCATGGTAACACTTCCCATGTAGTTTTTTCCAAATTCATTGATCTTGAATAATTCCACTAAAAACTTGAATAGGGAACACTTCATTAGGTTTTTGGCCCTTTATGTGCACTCAGTTATAGTCACGCCACCCAATATAGGGTTTAACATCATCCATTAAAAAAATATCCCTAATAATGGATAAAATTGTAAAAATGGTAGAGTGGTCCCATTATAAGTTTTATAAATATATCATCCACTAGTTATTATTCATGTTTTATATGAATCTCAAAACATAAAGCTCAATATGGATAATAATATTCTATACTAGATGGAAAAGCATGCCCCAGAATCTAGTTGATCCTCTATCACCTGATGATTGGGATTGACTCCAAACTCGTGGAGCTTCTGTAATCAAACACATGCAGTGTAACCTGTGTACTGATAGTTTGTTCCAAGAAAACAAGGAGTACCATCCACTAAATGAGAAGGATTTACACTAAGAATAAGTGGAGAAAGACTACTTCAGATTGTGGAGTGAGAACACCTATCAATCATGTCTCATAAAAAATCTCCATATCACCAACTAACTAGTGGTGAGGGTCCCAACCTTAGGGAGGGGCTCATCATGACACCACCTCTACATACATGTTGGATATAAATGGGTAGTTATCTAAAATTAATAGTATTATAACACAAAATTGAGATCATATTTTGATGAACTAAAACATAAACTGCATGAAAGATCATTACTACACACTATATGATTCATATACCAACCCTAGATATACCCATGTAACAGATTTATTAGATATCAGAGTAAAATATTAAGTTATTAGAGTATTTATGAATGGATATAGTAGCTTTCACACATTTTATAGTCTCCCTAGTCTAATAACCAAACTCAATACCCCTTTGACATCATTTCACTATGTTCTAAAACCAGTACTCACCAAAATAATGGCTTTAAATATCAACCCCGAGACAGACCCACTCCTATACCACACTGACACAACCTAATCCACTAGGGGGCCACCCACGGAGGTATTAAGCTAACATTTCCACCCCACGTCTATCTCCAATGTGTTGGGATATAGTGACTAGCACTGAGTTGGCATATCTTATAGTTTGAGATCCCTTAACCTATAACAACCAGTATCAAATACATATATCCAATAAAAAATATGATCTATAATGTTAGAAGAACAATAATAATCAATTTAAGCATACAAAATTCAATAAATAAGCTATTAAGTATGAGAACACACCACAGTATAAAACAAGGGAAACTAAATACAGCTGACAAGCCACTAAACCCCACACCTCAAACCCTTCTATTGCCACTTCACTTACAGCTGCGTATTGGATTTGATACAACATTTCAAAAACTGATATCCTTAGGTCAAGAACCTTTTCATCTAACCATAGGAATTAAGAAATATTCTTCATACCTTCAGTACCACTCTCTATCACCACTTACATCTCAAACTATCAATCTTCACCAAACAAAACTAAAAAAATGGGCTATTTCCACGGTTCAAAACTGTGGAATTATGGCCCAAAACCATGGCTATAAGTTATGGCTATGGTATTTTCGAATCATGGGCACTATCATTGTGGTAGTAGGGTCTAACCTTTGTCCACAGTTTTAACTGTGGAAATAGGTAGCCTAATCCCATGGTTTTGAAAACCATGACAATAGGTGTCTCTATTTTCAACCATGGTAGTTAACCTAGAAGACTGTGGAAATTGACTAAAAATAATGTGTGCCAAGCTGGATTTGATCCCAACACCTTCCCTTCAAGTTTCAGTTCCCTAACCATTACACCACTAAGGATTTTTTGTGTATATATATAATATGTTATATATATTATTAAAAATCATGTAAATATATTGAAAACCATGGAAATAGTTCTTCCCACCATTTTTTTGGCAGGAAAGATTTTCTCCCACGCAAGGGAAGGACACCTATAGACACAGTTTTCAAAACCATGGCAATAACCCTTCGAAAAAAAGGCATACAGCCACGGTTTTCAAAATCGTGGCTATAGGCCACATAATTGTGGCCATATGTGTGGGATATAGCCACCATTTTGAAAACCATCACTATAGACCATGAAAAAATACCTATATCCATGCTTTTAAAACTATAGTCATAGCCACCTATTGCCACGATTTTAAAACTGTGGCAATAGATCTATGGTCATAGCCTATTTTTCTAGTAGTGAAACACCATTATGCATCACCAAGTACCTCTATGTGTCATCTATGAACAAGACGTTCCAATGCATATATTGAATCAACCCATCTCCGAATCTTTATTTCATTAACACCAAAATTACATGTGTGGGCCCAATTCCCGTATATTGCTGAATATAAATATACTCTATTAAAAAATGTCGAAAATCAAAAATTAGTAAAAAATTAATATTTAAACTTAACACTTAGTATAAGAGGCACCATGGAAGAAGTCAAAGAGGAAAAATAGAACACCAAGTTAACTAAAATCTTTAGATGCTGAAGAGTAACTAGTAGAATTCGAGGAAAGAATAATCAAAATATACCCAACCACTATAAATCTATAGGATATTGAGTAGGCTTGGTTATTTTCACTCCAACCCCAAGTAGATGTATCATGCAATAAATTTGGGGTTCATGAAACATTTTAGATTTTATAAATCCTGGTGAAATAGTAAGCTACAACATCACATATTGAAAAAAACCCATATAGTATTGAGGGATCACTAGTCTTATAGAAGTGTAAATATCCTAAACTTTCAATAGTCATGGTGGTCATCATTGAAATGTGCTCTTCAGATGAAGGAGAATTGTATCCACTAGCCCATAAATACTATATCATCACTAAACCATAAACTAAAAAACCCATCAACCCAATAAATGTCTCTCGATAATGAGGGAGGATCTCTACCCCCATGAAAATGGGTGAAGTATCATCTCCAATGGAGGATTCTTATCTTTTCTGATCTCTTTAGATGGGTGAAATACTAACTATACGTATAGAGGATCTCATTCCCATATAAGTAGGTGAAATATGAACCATATATGATATCATAAGAAGAGAATCCCAATACAATTCATAGATTGGAGAGATATTGACCCTACTGGAGTATATCTACTACAATAGAGACTCGTATCTTGCCACACTATTTGACTAGGGGAAAGGTTGTCATCCCTAGAAATACTTCTCATCCCATGATCTGAACTCCACTCTCAATTATATCACAACCCTAGCTCCCAATGTGGTAAGACGATAATATTGGACCACTCTCATATATAAATCTCAATCTATTAATTCTCATAAAACACATCATAATGGCCATAAGGATCACTACATATAAATATACGTGAAAAAAATACTCAGCATAGATTGTTTAATTGTCCAAAATAGACACCAGCTGAAAAATATGCATCTGGTGAATATATAAACATAATTATCATATCATGAATGAAGAATGTAATTTGGCACATCTTGGAGATAATTCCATAAGTCAAAATTTGTATCAAATATGGATCTTGAAATGACTACTTCATTGTATGGGTCATAATGTAATAGAAGTACCATCAATCTGATGTTTCAGTATCAAGATACAACTTAAGAAAGATAATAATAATATTATTATTATTATTATTATCATCCTTATAATTTATAAAAAATATTAAATTATTTATATATTAATGGGATGTGGGAAGGGGGTTCACATGAAATCCTTTCCATTTTACTTTTCTAATCAGTGAATGACCTTCCATATACTATATATATATTGATATCAAGTTGAGCCCCATTTTCATATCTTCTATTAATTGATCTAAATTGACTTATTCTTCTTTCCTATGTAATTTCATGTATTATAAAATTATTCAACACCTCACATGCATCCCCCTAGATAGTCATTGCAGAATACTACTTTCTGAGCCTCTCGTTACTGACTTGGTGATATACCCATTGTAACCCCATGCCTCTGCCTTCATAGTTTCACCTAGAGCCACCATCTAAGACCCATACATCCCATGAAAATGCAACATGATCCATCATCAAACCTCCACTAGAATATAAATAATAATATTCAATTGTAATAGTGAGGGATAGTGGGTGGAGAGAAGTGAGACAACCCAATAATAATTCATGTTATTTTAAATTAAATTTCGTATAATGAGGATTCATAGAGAGTATGAAAAAATTCAACAATCAATATTGAACAAGGTAATCAAACAAATTATGATTAGAAATAAAACATCTTTTATGAAATATAATAAATAATTTATTCATTAATGTTGACCTCACCTGTTTTGATAATCTCAATTATGTTTTAATATGATTTGAAAATTCCAAATAATGTTCATTCATATATTAATTACTTTTTCATCCTACTATTGAGTTGATAAGAATATCAAAATGATCTTTGTAATATTTCAATCAATGTTTATCTATGTTTATATATACATTGAAATAATTCTAACTCAATGTGTATATGTGTTGCATAGAACAGATAAGTGTTATGTGTTGCTTTGAAGAGATAAGTATTGAGTCCACTGGTATGCACATATCTAATGATACAGACAAACAGAGACCTACTGGTACTTAGTCTACCGATAGACAAAGGGTACCGATAGAATGAATAGACAAAGTCATTGAAATAGAACAGAGCTACCAGTATGTATAATTCTACCAGTATGCAAGTCTACAGTTACAAAAAGGTCACCAATACACAGAGCTATCGGTATGTATAAGTCCACAGGTAAGAAAACTCCACTGATATATCAAGTCTATTGATACAGACGGCTACCGATACAAACCTACTGATACAAAGTTCACATATAGACAGAGCCATCGATATAAGTATTCATCATTATAAGAAGTTACCGATAGACAAAAGCTACCGAAAAAAGGAATCATCGGTACATAGAGATACTGATACACGTAGTAAATACTACCGATACAAGGAGCTATCGGTACGAGAACAAAGAGTTACTAATAAGAATCTCACTACTATACAAAGTCCACTGCTACAAGTCTACCGACAGAGAGCTACTGATGGAAGATGACTGTTAACCAGTCACTGATACTTAAACTCTATACTTTTTCAATATTATTAAAATAATATTAATGGTCATATTTGATGATTTTAATTTAATTAATTTTATTTAATGATAGTTGTTAGAATTTCAGGGAACCATACCTCGTACCTTTAAAAATGTAATAATTCCCATTGCCGGAGCTGAATGATATAAAAGGAATGACAAAGGTCGGGCATAAACAGGGGGCTGTAGAGGGCTGAAAAGTGCTGAATAGAGCTGCATATACACAAAAATATAGGCGAAATTCATACACCTGCATACTTGAAGAACACTGGACATACACAAGGCCTTTTATAGAAGACAAGAACACAAACATAACTTCAGTCAAGGAGTGAAGAACTACAACGATCTATTCATGCACTCAAGCTGATCAAACTGAACCTGAAAGTCAAGGAACCAAATGACGCTCTGGTTTTTTAGACAAAAACCAAAGTGGGACTCAGAAGTATTTCTGATTAATCAAAAGGAGTCCAGAGCTGCACTTCAAATCACTAGAGCATTCTAAACTCATATCTACTCTCATAGTGATTCTTTTACTTACTTTTGAGAAGTGTGTGTAATCTATATATTTCATACACACACTGACTCATGTGATGAACTGGAGGATTTAATCCTCACTTACTCTTTTCCTATACACTTATTTCCCATTTTGGATAGTGTTAGAGGTCGTGTAGGACCTGGATAGCATGTGTGCTATTATTTTTTTCCCACGAATATATGTGGTAGAGGTCTCAGTACTAGGATAGTCTTTGCACTGTTTTTTACCCCGATCCAAGGGGTGGATCAATATATATATAAATTGTTTGAGGGGACTAAGTCTTGGCTTGAGACTGGTCCTCTTACTTTAAAACTTATGTGCTTATTTTGTTTTTAACCTATATTGAATATTCCACTGCTAATTACTTTGAAATATAAAATAGTTTTAAAGTTACTTTGATAGTTAATCTAGCAAGTTTTTGTAACTATTATAAATCAGTAGGTTAGTTTCAAAAGCTAATTTAATCTTCTAATTAAATTAACTGAGACCTAATCAATCTTTTTAGAACCTAATCTAACCCTTATAGTTTTACAAATTCAATATAGTTTTACTTCATTTTTAATTGGGGGATTTTTAATAGAAATATTTTTAACATAAATTTTTAATTGGAACTCAATTCACCCCCCCCCCCCCTCCCCACCCTATTGAGTATCCACTCTAACCAACATTTGGTATCAGAGGTTGTTTGTTATTTATAAAGGATATCCAAATACTCTATTTTTCAACTATGATTTTAGTTTTATATTAATGATCTTAAATTCCTATTACTTTTAAATTTTATCTCTTTAAATATACTTTCTAAAATCTAATTATGGATAATAGACTTGAAGGTGCTCCTACTAATAGGGAATCATTCTTTAATGGTACAAATTAATTCCAATGGAAACTTAAAATGAAAATTCATTTAGAGAGTATGGGATTTGACATCTGGACGGCTATAGAGACTCAATATAAGAATATAGAAACTGAAGGGACCACATGGGATGAACCTACTAAAATTGATTACAATAATAACTATAAAGCAATGAATGCCTTGTACTGTGCCTTAGGTGATGAGGAATTTAATAGAATATCTGCTTGTAAAATTGCTTATGAAATCTGGGCCACATTGGCTATTTCCCATGATGGAACAACCACTGTTAAATAAATGAGACTAAACACCTATACTATTAAGTATGATAATTTCAAAATGAAGTTTGACGAACCTATTTCTAACATGTATCTCAGGTTCAATGAGATTGTCAACACTATGAGCTCACTTAGAAAATTTTCTCCTATAAAGGAGTATATTATGAGAATACTACGATGTCTTCCAGAAAGATGGAGAGGCACATCTGTTTCAATAAGATAATCATGTGATATAAGTTCACTTCCAATTAAATAATTAATTGGTAAGTTGATGATGTATGAAGAAGAGCTGAAATTAAACAATGAAGAAGATGATTAACTAAAGAAGAAGTTGGTAGCATTTAAATCTACTACCTCAAAGAGAATGGACAAGGAGAAAGTTCACATACCTACTGAAATCTCAATAAGTGAATGTTCAGATTCTAATAGTGATGAAGAGATGGATCAAATAGCCATACGGTTCAAGATTTTCTACAGGAAGAAGAAATTCATCAGAAAACCAAATTATAAAGGAGAATATGACAACAAAGGTCATTTGAAGAAGGATTGGAAGAAGGCTGTTAAGGATGATGAGATAGTGTGTTATGAATGAAAAATGAAATTACACATTAAGGCAGACTACCCGAAGTTAAAATTCAAGAAGTAATATGACTACAAGGTCAAAAAATATAACAGGCCATGAAGGAAACCGATAGTGCTTCAAAAGACAGCACATGTGAGTATGATGTTTCTGATTCTGAAGAGAATAGTGCCAACATGTGTTTCATGAATAATACTTCTGAGGTTCCTGTTTCCCCTATACTAAATGATTATTATTCTGGGAGTGAAATTAGTTATGATAATATGTCTAAAGTTTAATTTTTTGAATATTGTAATACTCTATAAGAAACATGTAATGAACTGAAGGACAAGTATAAGACCTTGAAGAAACAGCATGCTTTGACCATCACTGTTAAATTTGCACTTGATATAGAAAAGGAAAATAATTCTCAATTACTTAAGGAAAATACAGAAATAAAATTTTCCAATAATCAATTAAGGAAGGACTTAGAGAAATTAACAAATGGAAATAATACTCTAACTCAAATTCTATGAAAACAAGTGGCACCAAAATATATGACTGGAATAGGAAATCAACCTAGACAGATACAAATTACTAAAAATAGATTTATTCCTAAATCTGGACAGAATGCTGCTAGTTCTAGTTCTAGAAATACATATGCTTCAACTGGTTATTCACATTTCTATAGATCCAAAAAAGTTTATCTTTCAAAATCTCTTGAATCTATTTATTGTATGAGACCCATTAGACAAATTTGGGTACCAAAAATGTTTCTTCCTAACCTGTATGGACCCAAGAAAATCTGGGTACCAAAATAATTTTCTGTTTAAACCTGTTTTGTAGGAAACTTGCTTGAAAAGTTCCCATAAGAAAGAATGGTACTTGGAAAATGGATGTTCAAGGCATATGACTAGAGACTAGTCATGCTTCAAGAGTTTAATCAAATTTTATGGAGGCCATGTCACCTTTTGTGATAATTCAAAAGGAAAAATCATCGGCTTAGGCCATATTGGTAACACTGATTCAGTAAAAATTTCCAAAGATTTATTTATTGATGGACTTAAATATAACTTGTTAATTATTTCTTGGTTGTTTGATGATGGTTTCAATATTAAATTTGAAAATTATTCTTGTAATGTTTTTTATTCTAAAAATATTTTAGTATTTTCTGCTTTGAGAAATGGAAATGTATATGATGTTGATTTGAATTACGTGGGTAAACAAAACATTACTTTCTCGAATACTTTTCATAAAGCGTCTTGGCTATGGAATAGAAGATAAGGACATTTCAACATTCATTCACTTAGAAAGCTAACTATGAAAAAATTAGTTAGAGACCTACCTAAACTTGAATTCCCAACTGATAAAGTTTGTAATCCCTGTCAAAAGGGAAAGAAACATAAAGTTTCTTTTAAATCAAAGAAAGAAGTTTCAACTTCTCAACCTCTCTAGTTGGTTCACATGGAATTGTCTAGACCCTCTAGAGTTTCTAGTTAAAATGGTAAGCACTATGTCTATGTCTTAGTAGATGACTATTCTAGGTACACTTGGGTATACTTCATAGCTCACCAATGTGAAGACTGTTCTTACTTTATTAAATATTCCATGTCTTTGGAAAAACTTAGTGGACTTAAGATTAAGACTTTGAGAAGTTATCATGGTTGTGATTTTGAAAATAATGAGTTTGAATCTTATTGCTCACACAATGGCTATATTCACAATTTCTCTTCCCCCATAACACCTCAGCAGAATGGTGTAGTAGAAAGAAGAAACAGAACTCTTCAAGAGATTGCAAGAACTATGCTTAATGAGTATGACCTTCAAATTTACTTTTGGGCTGAAGTTGTAAATATAACTTGTTATATTATTAATAGAGTCCTGATTAGACCTGTTCTCAAAAATACCCCTTATGAGTTGTGGAACCATAGAAAACCTATGGTTAATTACATTAAAGTTTTTGGTTGCAATGTATTTATTCTCAATACAAAAGATAATCTTGACATGTTTTCATCCAAGAGTGATAAAGGAATTTTAATAGGTTATTCAATTACTAGAAAATCTTATAGAGTTTTTAATAAAATAACCAAATGTGTGGAAGAATCTATTCACATCATGTTTGATTAAACTCATCCACATGAACCCAAATCTTCCATTGAAAATCTTGAAGAAGATTTTCCTTTTTTGAACCTTAATGATAAAATCAATGAACCTGTTGTAAAGACATCCAGTTCTAGAAACATTCCAGATCCTATTTATATAGAGCCTGAATCTAGAAAAGAACCTGAATTTTCTAGTCCTACCTTTACTAGATCAACTAGGATTCTAAATAATCATCCTTTAGATGTTGTTGTTGGTAATCCTGATAGAGGGACACAGACTAGAGCTTCTATAAGAAACCAGGTTGAACATCAAGATTTTATTTCATAGTTATAACCTCAAAATATCAATGATGCAATCAATGATGAATTTTGGGTAATGTCTATGCAAGAAGAATTAAATCATTTTGAAAGAAACAATGTCTAGGAATTTGTTGACATACCTAAGGACACTTTGACCATAGGCACTAAATGGGTTTTTAGAAACAAAGTTGATGATTCTAGAAATATAGTTAGAAAAATAGAAGCAAGGCTAGTTGCACAAGGGTATAGTCAAGAGGAAGGAATAGCCTTCGCACATGTAGCTATATTAGAAGCTATTAGGATTCCACTTGCCTATGCTGCTCATTTGAATTTCATGTTATATCAAATAGATGTTAAAAGTGATTTTCTAAATGGTTTTATAATTGAAGATGTTTTTGTTGAACAACCACCTGGATTTACTAATCCTCATTTCTAAATCAAGTTTTTAAGCTATCTAAAGCTTTATATGGTTTGAAAAAAGCTCCTTGAGCATGGTATGATTGACTTAGAAACTTACTTATTTCAAAAGGTTTTAAAAAATGGATTGCTGATCCAAATCTATTTATTAAAATAATTTCTATATATGTTTTGATAGTACAAATTTATGTTGATGATATTATTTTTGGATCTTCTAAAAATACTTTTTGTATTGATTTTTCAATGAGTATGAAAAATGAATTTGAAATGAGTTTAATGGAAGAACTCAAATATTTTTTGGATTTAATTTTTTTCAAAATGAAAATGGTATTATTTTAAATCAAATTAAATATACAAAGGATCTTTTAAAATGCTTTGGTTTAGATTGTATTACCCATGAGTACTACCTGTAAGTTGGACATTGATGAATCTGGGAAACCAGTTGATCAAAAAAATTACAGAGGTATGATTGGAAATCTACTTTACTTTACTACTAGTTGACCATATATTATGTTTAGTGTGTGTATTTGTGCATGATTTCAAGCTAATCCAAAAGAATCTCATTTTCTTGCTTTTAGAATAATTTTCAAATATCTTAAACATACTGCAAATTTAGGTTTGTTTTATCCAAAAGGATGATCTTTTTATTTAATAAGTTATTCAAATTCTGACTTTTCTGGTTGCAAGTTATATAGAAAGTGAACTTCTGGAAGATTTTATATTCTAGATAAGTCCCTAGTATCATGGTGTAGTAAGAAGCAGAATTATGTTGCATTCTCTACTGCTGAAGTAGAGTACATTGCTGCTGGTAGTTGTTGTGCACAAATTTTTTGGATGAAACATACTTTGTTTGACTATGGATATCAGTTTAAGCATGTATAAATAAATTGTGATAACACTAGTGCAATTAACATCTCTAGGAATTCTGTTTCTCACTCTAGGAGCAAACACATTGATGTAAGGCACCATTTTTTGAGAGATCATTACCAAAAATGTGATATTACTCTTGAATTTATAGGTACTTAACATCAATTAGTTGATATTTTAACCAAGTCTTTAAGTTCGTATAGGTTAAGGTACATTATACATGAATTAGGAATGATAGAATTTGTTCGTTAGAAATCTCATTGTTATACCTCAGCGGTATAAAACCTCACTGTTATACCTCACCGGTATTAAACCTCACTCTTATACCTCACCGGTATGAAACCTCACTATTATTCCTCACTGGTATGATACCTCACTATTATACCTCACTAGTATGAACCTCACTGATATACCTCACTGTTAGTGGACCTCACCATTAGGAATTCTCACCCATATACCCCACCATTAAGTTTGCACTATTTTTAATGATCTTTCTTTAGCCCCCCGAATCTGTATCGTTTATACTTTACTTATTATATTTTAATTATTTATTATATGATTAACAAATGATAAAACTAATTCTTAGATACTTCTAAGTCCACTAAGATTTCCTCTCTCAAACCCAACCCCTTGAATCCCTAAATCTCATGATAACCATAACTTCTTCAATCCAGAGGTGGAAAAAACAAAACTTCTGACTGTCAGAGATGACTTTGATTAGCCAAATTTGAAGAAGCAGAAGACAGGGCCAGAATCAAGTAGCATTGTTAGTAGAACAATGTTGGGGAGGCGTCCAATGAACCCACATTTACAAAATAGAGATATTTTAATCCAGAAAGAGTTATGCGCGGAATGGCTGGTGTCTAGTGAATCGTTAGTTCTAGAGGTTCTGGAAGATCAGAAATGGGTAGAATGATTCTCGAATAATAATGGACCCAACTATCTGAAGCTAGTAAAATAGTTATATGAGTTTGTGAGTTTTGATAAATCTGATGAGGAATATAGAATGCTTTCATGGGTAAATGGAAAGGAAATAGCCTTTTCATCTGTTGAGTGGGCTGAGTACCTGAGAGTACCACATGAAGGAGTTTTTGGATATTCATCGAGGAAAGTACCACCTACAAGTGACATATTTGACTATGAGGCTACCTTAAAAGAGATCACTAGTAGTGGCAAGCAGAGAAAGGTGGTGGCTGCTGAAATGGATAGAGAAAATAGATTTTTGTTCAAATTTGTGCAACATGTGCTATGTCCAAGAATAGGGGACATTTAAAATTTGAGATATCAAGATATTTACCTGTTACATCTCTTGAGACATGGTGTGAAGGTGAATCTATGCAGGCTGCTAATGATTCAAATGGAGGATATGACCATACCCAAATCAAAGACCAATGCTTTATTCTTTTCCAAGTTGATTTCGATTATGATTAAAGTAAAGGGAGTAGCGGAGTCTCAGGATGAGACAGTGGTGGTAGGAAACAACTTTTGTATCACAAGCACAATGTGTAAGTACATGAAGATAAGTTGGAACCCGTGGAGAGGGGAGTGGGTTACTGATGATAAGAAGTTATATGATAAATTTAATCATATGGGTCATCTTCTAGGCATAAGTATGTGAGTGATCCAGGTCTAGGACCTGATTAGGAGAAGCCAAAGTATAGTGATGATTCAGAAGAGTGGGATTCCTCTGTAGAAGATGGAGGAGATCCAGACATGCCTCCTAGACCAACTCCTAAAATTTTATCACAAGAAAAGGGATTTACTTCTTTGAACCAACCTAGTATAGAAACTGTTTCGGGTGTAAGCAATGAAGAGGCACCTGTGGATGAGGAAGACCAGCATAAATCAGATCAGGAAAAGGATTCCCCAGAGAATGTGGAAAAAGAAAGAGAATCTGAAACTGAAGCATCTGCTTCTTCCACTTTGAGTTTGAGTCCTCTGATTGGAATTTATGATGTGCCTTTAGAGGCTATTATTGTGGAAGCTGATAGACCTACTCCTATTACTGAGGAGCCTCCTGCTGTTGGAGAAATGGAGGTGGTTGTGAAAGATTCTTCTGAGGAAGACAGAGCAGCTGAGCATGCTATTGCGGTACAGGAAAATGCACCAGTTGAGGGGGATCATCCAACCATATTTGGAAGTCTTTTATTGGCTATTGAGATTGAAGATTGGGCAGAGGACCCAGGGTTTGTAGTTTGTGGATTGGATTACCCAGATTCTAATAATGAGATATCCCTCAGTCGAATAGAAGTTAATTATGATATTATGTCTGAGATATTACCTGAGAATGTGGTAAGAAAAGATGATCTGGATAAGTTGAATTCTGATCTTAAGACATCTTTTGTAAAAGAGATAAGAAAAATGAAAGCATCCTTAGTTTCATCCATTCAATCGGTTATGAATGACTCAGTGGCCAGTATTGTGTCTAAAAGAGCACCTATTGTTGGGCCTGAAAATATAGTCTCTAGGGATGACCTAGAATCTTTGAAGGATGAGATGAAAGAGTTTTTGAGTTCTTCTGTTGTGGAGTTAAAGAGTCATTTTGTTGAAGAGATGAGAAATATGGAAAAGTATTTTGAACTCTCTCTTGGTTCTAATGTGTCAAACTTTGTGGCAGAGATAGTGGATGAAATCACAGCTTTCCAGAATCAGGTTTCTAGCTTGGCAGAGGATGTTGAAGTTATAAATAGATCAGTTGTCTCTCTGGAATCCTATATGAGTTCTAAATCTCAATCAGACAAGGATTTGGCTTATGTGAAGAGTGTAGTCATCCAAATGGTCTATGTTTTTAAGGAGTTTAAGCATTGCATAACAATTCATGTTATCACCCAAGATTCTGCAATGAAAAATCTTATTAGTGGGCTAACTAAGAGTTTTAGGGAAACTGTGACTTTTTCTATTGGTTCTCTTGCTTCAAGACCTTCAATAGAATTGGATCATATTAGTGCTTTGATAAAGGAGGAGCTTGGTTCAGCTTCAAATAGTAGCTCTGTGGACTCATCTTCCATGACCCAAGTGGTGTCTACCACTAGAAATATAAGGAAGATTGTTCAAGATTATATGAGAGAAGCTCTTGCTTCTCAGAAAGAAGTGAAAGGCAAGGTAGATTACTATTTCCAAAGGGTCTACACCAACATCACCTCAGAAACAATTTCATGCTTATGTTAGTGAACATGAAACTACCTCCTATCAATCAATACTTCAGAGAACAACTCAACAAGATCATAGAGTTGACTCTAGCTTTGGACAAATTTATGGAAAACAAGGGTGATTTCATTTCTTCCATGGAGAGAGGGGGAGGAATCAATAACAGATTTTAGAAATCTGTTATTACCCTTCTTTCATGTTGATGCTCGACCAGTGATTGTACCTACAGATTTACCTGCCTCTGCCTCTATTACTTCTCCTTCGCAGATGACACCAGTCCAAGCCATCCACATCCTTACACCTATGATCACTTAGAGAGCTACATAGTACTGGCCAGGAACAGTTTCAGTCGCTCAGCCTCCTCTGATCATTTCTGGTGTTCCTAAGCCTCCACCTGCATCCACACGGTCTGAGTCTACCTCCGATCTGAAATTAAAATCCCACGAGGACATTCAATAGGTGGATTGAATTAGTGTCTAAGACATTTGATAGAAATCACTAGTATTCCTTTAGTTTTCTTTTTTTATTTCTTTGTATCTTTGTGCAACATGAAATACAAATGACTGTATTCCCTTTTCCATTCTGTTATTTCTCTCTTTGTTTGTTTCCTTCTTTTTTCTAATCACAAAGGGGGAGAAAAAACTTGATATGAAAAAATATGGAAAGAAAAAGGGGTGAAATCAGAAGCTAGATATATGACCATAAGAAAGGGGTAGACCTATGAGACTTTTGAGAAATATAATTTTACCTTATAAAACCTCTAATAAATTTGTTTTATAATTATAGTACTTTGTTTTTATTTTGTTTTTTTATTATATTTGATATAGTTGGATTCAATGTTATATCCTCTGATATATTACTAATTATTTTGGGATTATAAAATCATAAGTTGTGATAATAAAAAAGGGGGTGATTTTTGACCTCGCCTATTTTGATAAACTCAATTATGTTTTAATATACTCTGAAAATCCCAAATAATGTTTATTAATATATTAATTACATTTTCATTCTACTATTTAGTTGATAATAATATCAAAATGATCTTTGGAATATGTCAATAAATGTTTATCTATGTTTATATGTACTTTGAAATAATTCTAACTCAATCTGTATATGTGTTGCATAGAACATATAAGTGTTATGTGTTGCTTTGAACAGATAAGTATTAAGTCCACTGGTATGCACATAGCTACTGATATAGACTAACAGAGACCTACTGGTACTTATTCTACCGATAGACAAAGGTTACCGATAGAATTAATAGAGAGAGTCACTGAAACAGAACAGAGCTACCGGTATGTATAAGTCTACAGGTATGCAAGTCTACCGTTACAAAAAGGTCACCGATACACAGAGCAACCAATATGTATAAGTCCACTGGTAAGAAAATTCCACTGATATATCAAGTCTACCAATACAGACAGCTGTTGATACAAAGCTACTGATACAAAGTTCACCGATAGACAAAGCCACCGATATAAGTAGTCACCGTTATAAGAAGTTACTGATAGTCCAAAGCTAATGATAGAAGGAATCACTGGTACATAGAGCTACCGATACATAGAGTAACTGATACTGATATAAGGAGCTATAGGTAAAAGAACAGATATCTACCGATAGGAAGCTCACCACTATACAAAGTCCACCGCTACAAGTCTACCGACAGAGAGCTACTGATGGAAGATGACTGTTAACCAGTCACTCATACATAAACTCTATACTTTTTCAATGTTATTAAAATATTACTAATGGTCATATTTTATGATTTTAATGCAATTATTGTTATTTAATGATAGTTGTTGGCATGTCAGGGAATCGTACCTCGTACCTGTAAAAATGTAACCATTTCCATTGCTGGAGCTGAAAGCTATAAAAGGAAGGACAAAGGCCGAGCATAAATAGGGGGATGTAGAGGGCTTAAAATTGATTAATAGAGTTCCATATACACAAAAAGATATAATACATTCATACACATTCATAATTGAAGAACACTGGACATACACGAGTCCATTCATAGAAGAAAAGAACACAAGCTGAACTTTAGTCAAGGAGTGAATAACTACAACGAGCTATTCATGCACTCAAGCTGATCAATACCTGGATATTCTTTTCATTGTTGGTTACCCCGATCTAGGGTGTGGATCAATATTTATATAAATTGTTTGAGAGGATAAGTCTCAGCTTGATACTGAACCACTTGTTTTAAAACTGCTGTGCTTATTTTGTTTTTAACCTATATTGAATATTCTGCTGCTAATTACTTTGAAATATAAAATTGTTTTAAAGTTACATTGATAGTTAATATAGCAAGTGTTTGTAACTATTATAAATTAGTATGTCAGTTTCAAAAGATAATTTAATCTTCTGATTAAATTAATTGAGACATAATCAATCTTTTAAGAACCTAATTTAACCTTTGCAGTTTTACAAATTCTCTACAGTTAACCTTAGTTTTTAATTGGGGGATTTTTAATAGAAATATTTTTAACAAAAATTTTTAATTGGAACTCAATTCACCCCCACCCCTATTGAGTATCCACTCTGAATAACAATTAATATAACCCAAAAAATATATTATCATTCCATATAGTCTCCTTATCCAAATAAAAATATGAACATTAATTCAATTAATTCGAATAATAGTTTCAACCAACAATTAATCATCATCAAGGGATTAATTTTATAAAATTATTATGAAGAATATAGGTTCTCAATTTATCAATTATAAACAATGTAAAAGAATATAGAAGTTAATTTATATAAATTACTCTAATAGATGTACATTGAAAAACTAAGTGTAAGAAACATCATGACATCTTACCTCAAGAATGGACCAATCTTTGGTGAAGAATTCTCATGTACATTATTGTATCCAATTCACATTAATCATTATTGTGTGTTCTGGTCTCATTCATTTTCTTGATGTTGAATCCACCATCATCAAATCTATCACCCTTCATATCAATCTTATTATTTTCAAGTGATACGGCTAAGCCAAGAGGGCATCTAAAAAGAGGATTAAATATAGGGATTCTCTAGGTCAAATAATTAATTAAACGAATTAATTGATTATTCAATTTATTCCACTAATTATGCCAACCATTGTGAACTATCATGGAATCCGATGTGATAAAAACTTATATCACACCTAGGGTAAACACATCATTCCAAACTATTCTACTTTATATGATTCTTTATTTGGTGTCCTTTTGGATAGTTATAATAATTTTTTCAAAAACTCTCATGTGAGGAATAAAAATATTATAATATTTTTAATATATTATTTCCATGGATCATTAAAATTTTATCTTCAGTGATGGGTCAACCTCGAGGGAAACCCCATACTCTAGAGCCTACAGAACCCTAACCAAAAATTTCAAAGTTCATCTACTTCTGTAAATTTATCATTTTACCCCTCGGGAGGTACTAGTATTTAAAAATCCCAATAAGGTAGCTAAGACCAAATAATAAAATCTATGTCACTACACTCAAATGATAAGAGGCATCTAGTCATGTACAAATCATGACTTGAATGATTTATCATACTGATAAATAATAAATAATCTCATTCAAAAATTTCTTTTCGATCTTAATAGAAAGATACTAAACTATTTTAAAACTCATACTATGTAACACTAGTATAAACCCATTCTTGGAGTTCACTATGTTAAAAATATTTAATAGTTTACTAATATAAATACTCTAATTCATACTAATAAACCAATTATATCAATATATATATATATTAGTACCCAATATTCATCTCAATTCTAATGATCCATGACATTTATATTAGTAATTTAATTTAATTTTCAGTTATTTGTTTATTAAAATTTTTGATGTGAAAGTTTATAGAGGTTTTGGAAGTAATGGAAGTAAGAATAGAGGAATTGATATAATTTTGTGAATTAGAAGTGGTATATGGTACCCAATGGATTAGTAACACATGATTGGTGGTATCTGATGTAAAATTTAAAGCTTTTTGGCCAATAAAATAGGAAACATATTTCCAATCAATGAGTACCTAGTTTTCACTAAGTAGTTAGTGTTCCACAACAGAATACCCAGTAGATCCATGATGGGTTTTTGTAAAATAAGGGAAATAGTATTTTTATAAATTTGTTAACTCTTTTAATGGGTTTACTCATGATTTTAGAAGAAAACTTGTATATAACTATATCCACATGTATTACCATCCCCCCATTCCTATTCTAAGGGGAATTCAGCAAAAAAAATTATTAATCTATTACCTGGTTACTGTAAGATCTTATATTCTATGATTCTACCATAGTGAAACCATCTTCTTCATTTTTCCCATTATTTCTTAGTAAATAATCAATACCTTGGTTTTTTACCTTCTAGGTTTATAAATACATGACATGATGAGATACTCTCTTAAACTAGAATTTGGATTAGGGTTTAAAATATTGGTTGATTCGTGACCCTTCCTCTGACATATTATTATAATGTATTAATTAGTTTAGGAATAAGGTAGATTGAAACTAACCCTAAAATGAATTTTCTCATGAAAAAAGTTTCTTATAGAACTTATAAATTGGTATGTATCTTGTAAAGATAGTTATAAATTTTTAAGTATCATTATGTCTTGATGATAGAGCCTAGGGATCCATACATATGTGATATTACGCAGGACATGTTATTCCATTTACCCATATACTTTTTCATCTTAAGTTAGGATATAGTCCCCTTTACCTAGATATTTTTCCCACATTTGGGAGGATGTAGTTAAAACAAATATTTTCCCTATTGGTTTAGAAAATGAGGATTTATCCTATATTCTCAAAATTTTTACGGCGATCAAATTAGGTATAGTAAGTTTCAATAACAACATAGAAAGAACATGGGAACTAACACCCATGGTAAATAAATTTATTCATTGTCATCACCTGTACATTAAAAATTAATTATTTTTTACTTTCATATTTCCTTATCCATAATAATACTATACACTTGTGTCCTATTAGGATATTTTTATACAATTTTCATGATAGAGGTTAGGTAAAGGATCCAATGCATGAGAGTACTAGTGAGTTAGTGATAGGGGTTGAGATTAGTGGTTTGGAGTTTGTAATTGACTTATCATTTAAATATGAAATTAGGGATACTTTTTCTTTATTTTTTGATATCATATTTATAGTATATCACTTTATAAATGTTTAAAAATATTTTCATTTTCTTTTTGGATCATGTAAATATATGGGTTGTGTTATAGTCATGTCTGGCTGATGGATTGTATAGATATTTGGACTGTTGTTTGTTTTCGGTCTGTATACATATAGATTGTTGTTTATATTATTATATAGGTATTTCAGGTTCCCTATAGTGTACAAGTTTCTATTTTTAGGATTTCTAATCTATGTATGGTTCATTCCATATTTTTAATGAAATATATAATTAACATTAGTTAAATCTAAAAGAAATAAAATCTATACACATATAATCTTATTTATCCATTTATATTTATAATTTCCTTTATTGATTGGGAAATGTTTTTGATGTATTACATCTATTTGGTTCAGACCGCATATGATTAGAAATATGTCATTATAAATTAGTATTAGAGCTTATCTTGGGTATTTGGTTTATGGGTAATCGAGAAGATCGTATTTTAGGGACTCAAGAAGCTAGTCATAAATATGTATGTATAATATTATTATGATGGAAGTTAGAGTTACTAGGTTATTCTAGGTTTTATTTTGGTTTCCATTTCATTTATAATTATTCTTTTTAGTTTCATGCATCAAGAGTTGGTGATTATAGGTGTCCACTTTTTAGACAACATCACATTATTTACTTGTGTGTGTCCATTTAATTATTTATGGGAATCAATTGGTGATTTATATTAATTGAAAAATCAATAGTAAATTAATATCATTTCCCTAATTATTTATTAGTGATTATTATATTAATATAAATCATTATTTGATACATTTCATTAAGAATCCCTTTAACCATCATTATTAATTAAATTTTAATGCTTTTGTCCAAGGTAATTCTTTTTGAAAATATTTTTAATTATGAATTAATTTTTATAAGAATTTGATAAAATTAAATAAATTAGAGGGGTTGGTGGTTTGTGAGGACCAATATATTTTCTTTATTTTAATAATTTTTTCATTATTAGATAATGGATTTAATAATATTCTCTACTTAAATATAGAGTAGATCACCATGATTACCACTAAAAACCATGAAAGTGGGGTTCATTTCCTTGATTATCCTAAAAGGAATGTTGTTAATCCATAGGTTGTAGATGGGTTTATTCATATGTCACAAGTTACAAGGTTGTGAGTACCATGACAAGAGCCTTTTTTTTATGTCATACAAGACATCAAATATCATCACCCACAACAATTGTACGAGATCTATATCTATATTAATTGGATAAATAGATCAAAAACAACCATGACAACATTGATATAATCAGAACCCCATATAAACATAGAGTATGATTACAAAAGTAACTTTAAGCTTGAATGGGTTACCTTTAATTGGTGGTATGTTATGGTAGAATTCAAGTAAACTTATGGATTAGCATGGAAAGGATTCTAAGAGTTGTTATTTAAATAATTATTCCCCAATACTAACCATATAATAAATTCTTGAGAGTTTATAGAACTCGAGAAAGGGATGATTATAGTGATGGGGCACACTACTAAATTCATTAATCTTCTTTGTTTTACACCCTACTTTATTGGGGATAAAAAATCAATATCGTGAAAAAATGAGATTGGTTTTCATGAACCTTTATAGACTCATGTTATATTGTTAAATATTTTTAAATTTTATGGGGTTTTAAATAAATTTATTCTACTTGATATGGGTTCCGAGGGAAGTTCAAGAGTGGGTGGTTTGCTTCATGGACAAAGTAATAGTGAGGGATATTTTAGTGGGAAGAATTAGTATTTGGAAGAGATGAGTTGGGGTGGATCATTTTAGGGTAGAATCGCTCCTCTTATTCCTATATCTACGTGACCATTAGTATTATTCTACAAGTGTAGATACCTATGATGCACCAAGACATTATATACCATTATAGTGAATAAATATCATTTTTGTGGATAATTTGGTCAACATTAGAGGTTTTTCTAAACAAATCACTAAGAGAACATTAGTCAGTAACCTTATAAAATGCAAGAACCTTATACCCATAAAGGTGGGTAATAATTAAAGTGGAGATAATAATCTATAGGTAGATATAGTTAGGGACAGAGGTGAGGTATTGAAAGTAAACAGTCAATTATTCTTTCTTTTAGGGAATTTTTTTATCCATGGGGTAATTTTAAAGACACAGGCAGGGTCTATGAAACTGATAAGTCTAAAATTGTGGTGGGAAAAGAACCTTATATTGTAAGATATACCACTTTAATGTATTATAATCTTATATTTATTTTTTTATACTATGTATTATCATTGTTTTTTTATAGAAACTAGTAAATATTTTTGGGATTGAATGTAGAAGTATGTGTGAAGTTGATGAGTATAAATACTCTTTTGGAAAAATATTTGTTTATGTGTAATAAGTATCCATCATGTTATATTGTATTGGGAAGTTATGGGTATATATTGTATTTAATTACCCTAAAAATTAATAAATTTAATGTTATTTTGGGTAAGGACTAGTTAACTTAGTATTGAGCCCATATTGACTTCCATCAATGGTGGGTTTCTTTATCCTCTTACATAGGTATTCAATACTAAATTTTTAGAGACTATGAATTTAAAGTAGGTCAAGAAATCAAATATCAAGGTTAATATAGATATATCATTTTAAAAATGAAAAAAAAATTACGCATGGGAAATTGAACAAGTTGAACATATGGTATTACCTCTTATGGTGGACCTTTTTGTTGATGTTTTTCCTGAATATTTCACATAGTTTCCAAATAAATTAGATGTTGAATTCTCAATAAAGTTATTTATTAAAATGGAACCAATTTTTCTTCCATATTATTTTATGAACCAAATTTAGTTGAAAGAATTGAAAATATAGATGGTGGATCTTAAGGCTAAGGGATTCATTATACCGAATTCTCCTTAGTGTTCTCTAGTTATTTATTCAAGAAAGGTGATGATATCCAACAATTATATATGGACTAACAAAAGTTGAATAATGTGAAAATTAATAATTGTTATCCATTGTCACAAATTAATGATTTATTGGTCAATTGAAAGGAGATAAATGGTAATCATAAATTGGATTATGCTCAGTTTATCAATGATTTTATATAGGAATTGACATACTTATATAGATGTAATTTAAAATAAATTATGGGAATATTGAGTATCTAGACATTCCATTTGGATTTAATAATGCACTAGGAGTTTTCATGGCCTTTATGAATCAGATTTTCTATCCAATTTTAGATTCCTTTGTGGTTTTATTTTTATTCTTCATCATTATATTCTTGAGATCCCATAATGAAAATGGAAACCATATTTCAATTGTATTCGATATATAGTGACCCATACTTTTCATACATAGATATTACATCCTAATAGTGAGATATTCAATATATTTTCCAAATAAACCCCCAAGTGTCATAAAGGTTTAGTATCTTTAGAGACTAGATACACATTCATCTTATTTAATAAAATATCTTCAATATCTAGGACAATGATATTTCGATATATTAATCTTCTTAGAAATTCCCTCCTTAAATCCTTTTTTCATAACCTAGGAAAAGGAAACATAACAAAGGGTGAGCTAAAAATTATTAGTAAGGGTAAACAAGGGAGATATCAATGATCGCATAAGAATAACATGAGAACAAGGGTATGAGAACATGAGATTAATATTTGAAATTCCATACCCATTATATCATAGACGATAATCATGAATTATGGAATAAATATTTTATCTTTATAAGACATGAATTATAAAGGAATCAAATAACATGGTCCATGAGAGCACAACATTGGAATAATACATATGTTTGTGTCATACTCATAATCATAGAAAATTATTTCCTTTAGTCAAGGATAACTTACAAGAATATCATAGTGGACTGTTCTTACTCCTCATTACATCATATCTTAAGTCAACGTTCACTCCCAAGACTCTCATAATAGACAGAGTCCCTTGCTAAAATGTGTTCACTCCCCATTCCAGTCCATATTATCTCTTGAGATATCCATCTTTACCCAATGAATTTGAGGGATTTATAATTCTGTGCCCACCCATTGCATAATCACAATCCAATCATATGTGTTCTATAATATCATAAATCATTCATCATATATCATAAACTGTGTAAAGGAAACAAGTTTTAGAAACATTTTAACATTTCATCATAACATTGACCATGTAAAATAAATGGGTTTCATAAACATCTCATCATCATAATATTAAACAATATAAAGAAATAATATGTATGGTATCCATGGATCATATCCTTAGTAAATCATAAGTGACATAAAAGGATGTTAGCATATAGGAATTTTTTTTAAAAGATCATTAGAATGTTTCTTTATGGAAATACCCTTTTCATTTTGAAATAACATATTTCAGGCAAAAAAATTTACAAAATATTAAGAAAATCATTTTATCTAAAAATATTCATAAAATACATTTAAAGGAATATTTAAAGAAATGAGTGTTCATGATGGGGGGAAATTTCATTAATTTTATAATCATTAAAATAATCATTTTGTTCACACCTTTGTAAGAAAGTACCTTGTTCAAAAAATGATAAGAATATTTTTAAACCTTTTTACAGAAAGTAAAACATGGTTAAAAATTAACATAAATTATAATTTAAGAATATTTAAAAAACATTATTGAATTTTCTTTAGAAAACATGTATATAGAAGAAAAAAATTCTAACTAAAATAGGATAAATAAGATAGACTTTTCTTAAAAACATTTTCTGAACAATCTACAGTACCAAATAGAGGGAAAATGTATTATTAATTTAAAACAACATTAATGACCATAGTAGAATAAAATAAATGTGATTATTAAAATATATATCATGAAATTTCATCATTATAAACTAAATCCCAAATAATCCCAGTAAATAATGAGATTGTAACATAAAACCCTTACATTAAGATAAGAATTTGTCGAAATCAGTATATCCTAATATATAATAAATTTAAATTTATTATAAATATATAATAAAACAATTTATATACTTATAATATCATATATGATCTACTTATACCATTTAAAAACCCATTTATTATTAATTTTGTAATAAAATTTCATTTTTTGGTGTTAACTGTTCCATTTTCCATGAGATTTTCAGTCCAAAAGTGTAATGGCCTAGTCTAGCCCACAATCGTGATATTTTATTCTTTGGGCCAAGCCCTAATGGTTTTTAATTTCATGTGATCTATCCCATAGTAATTCCCTAGAGAAAGGCCTCATGATGGGAGAGAAATCTACACCACTTTATAAAGAGGTGCTTCATGCTTCTCCTCCTTCAATGTGGGATTTCCATAATCCACCCCCACCCCCTATAGAAGGTCCCAATGTCCTAATTGGAATATCAAATAGAAAATGGATTTGATACCATTTTTAATGGCTCAGTCCAGCCCAAGATCATGATATTTTCTAATTTGGGCCAAGCTCGCTTGGTTTTTCCTTCCGTGGGCTCTTACCCTCAGGAATTCCCTAAACAAAAGCCTCATGATGAGAGAGGTATCCAAACCACCATATAAAGGGGTGCTTCATGCTCCTTCTCATTCAATGTGGGATTTTCATAATCCACCCCCACCCCTGAGAAGGGACGAGTGTCCTACTTTGTAACGTCCCAGCCCTAGTTCCACACAATGATTCCCTGATCCAGTTCTCCACATGGCCTCAACTATGCCTCCCCATATTCTAGAGGTTTTTGACTAGTAACAAGAGTATTATAAGCCGACCATGGGGATAATATAACCTATTTTATCAGAGTTATACACTAGTATAAAATAAATAACTAAAACACAAAATCATATATGACATGAGTAATACCAATGTCACAAGATAACCAAAATATGTAATATAATATTTAACTGAAAGGGAATCATTCTATTCCAATGTACGTGCAAAGTGTCAATACGAAAAACCCAAAAATAAATAAATAAAGACAGTGAAAACACCTCCAAGTGGGTCCTGAAACCATGTATAGTTCCCTCACCATGCTCTATCCCAAATCTTCAACCTAACATAGAGACTTTTACCTAAAAATATATAGAAAACAAAAAATCTATTCAGGTACTGATGAGGCATCCTAAATAGGGCATGAGTATAACTCAGTAGGCCACCACCAACAATGTCTAAAACAATCTTGTCAAAATATAGTGTACTCAAGTCTATAAAAAAAGAAATTAAATGCATAAATAAATAGTTATCACGTTATCATTTATTCTTTATTTAATCATTTTAACTCCAGCGTTACCGGGGACACTCATACCTCAATACTAACTTCATCTCATACCAGATCCTAAAGTGTTCCCTAGGTAATATCATATCTTAAAACCTACTTTGATTCATTTTGGTGATCGAAGTATTCAAAGGTGATATGATATCTCATCACCAGATTTGACTCCTGCTGGAGTTCGAATTATTCTCATGTGAAGCCATATTATGGAGTAGTCTATGGTGTAAAATGTTAAAAGGCTCACACGGTCCTTCAAAAATCAAACAGAAGATCACACATTCTTCTTCCCTAAAGGTTCACACGGTCCTTTGAAAAAAATATAAGCTCAAATGGTCTTCTTCCTTGAAGGCTCACACAGTCCTTTAGAAAATAATCATACATGTATATCATGGGTGTAGAACTCCATTTCTAACACCCAAAAACCTAATAGATCTATCACTAGCATATAACATCATGTCTATCTCTCATTCAACCATGTATGTATATCATCACTAGCCTAGAATGTCATGTCTATCACTAAAACTCTAAATTATGCATGTATATCATTTTTCATCACAACTTCATATGTGTCTTATTATCCCATGTTTTTACATTATCACAACAACTAAGATTAAACACATTAATATTTATATCACAACAAACCATCATGGATTCCATTAATTAGTTTATAAATTAATTAATACAAATCCATTAATTAATTTGACAATAAATTAATCTTTTCAAAAAATCAATATTCAATAATTAATTCTCCAATTAATTATTAAGAATCCATTTCCATTAATTAACCCAACGATTAATTAATCACATCAATTTAATTAATTAATTTTTAAAATTAATATATCATAACCATACCTTCAATTAATTCATCAATTAATTGTTCACTTCAACTCTGTTAATAAATTCATCAATTAATTAACCAAATAAATTCCATCAATTAATTCAATAATTAATTATGCATTTCACCACTTGAAATACAATAATTAATTCACCAATTAATTATTTAAAATTTATAATTCAATAATTCAATAATTAACTCACAAATTAATTATCCTCCAACTCCATTACTAATTCAATAATTAGTATTTCACTTTAATACATTAATTAATTCCCCAATTTGTTAAATACATCAATACTAATAATTAAATAATAAATTAATTAAATCAATATCCACAAACTCAAAATCCCATAATTAATTCCATAATTAATTATCTCCTTCAAAATCTCAATACTTTGTAATTAATTCAACAATTAATTATATAAATTTTCAAATCTCAATATCTCATAATGAATTTATCAATTAATTATCCAAGTCTATCAATTCAATATCTTAACAATCAACATTAATTAGGTCACCAATTAATTAATCCAATTTATTTGATTTCATCATCCTGAAAATCCCCATTAATTAATTTACCAATTAATTAATCCAACTCATTCGATTTCATTATCCCAATAATCCCAATTAATTAATTTACTAATTAATTAATACAATTCATTAGATATAACCATCATCACAATCCCCATTAATTAATATACCAATTAATTAATCCAATTCATTCGATTACACCATCCCAATAATCATTATTAATTAATCCAATTAATTCAATTTTACCATCCTAGAAATACCTATTAATTAAATTACCAATTAATTAATCCAATTCATTCGATTTCACCATCCCAACAATCTGCACTAGTTAATTTTCCAATTAATTAATCTAATTCATTTTACTTCATCATCTCAATAATCCCCATTAATTAATTTACCAGTTAATTAATCCAATTCATTCAGTTCCACTATCCCAATAATCCTCATTAATTAATTTGTCAATTAATTAATCCAATTCACTTCTATTAATTAATTCTCATGATTAATTAATCTAACACAACGCCATTATTTAATTTAAAAAATAAATAACAACTCTACTACCACTAATTAATTCTACAATTAATTCTTCCCAACATAAACAATTCAATAACCATATTTAATTGATTAACTAATTATTATGTCTTTAATAAATAAATTACCCGAATTAATTCTTCAATTAATTGTTCCATGTGAAATAATTTAATAATAATAATAAATATAATAATTAATTCTACAATTAATTATCTCTTTTAAATATCTTCAATACAATAAAAATTAATTTATCAATTAATTGTTCTATATCAATAATTTCTATCTTAGTATAATTAATTAAAAAATTATTTTTCCAAAAACACAATTTCATAATCCAATAAATTCTCATTAATTAATTTATCAATTAATTAATTCGATTAGACCATATTAATAACTCCATAATTAATTACATTTGTTAATTATCAAAATTTTATGATTTAATAGTTAATTAATTCACCAAATTAATTAATAATTTTTGGAAATAAAAATTCTAAATAGATCTAGTCATTATATAGCTTGAATTTACGTAATTAAAAATTATGACTATGGGATTTAAATTTCAAGCCATTAACCTCAAGAACAGTGATGAACTCTTTCCAATAAATAATCCCAATTCGAAGCGGATCCATCAAGAATGCAACAAACAACACGATCTAAATTTGAAACCTAAATCCATGATTAAGCAAAAGAAGGACTCTTAACTCTTGATTTGAGTCCAACAGGACTATATCTAGATTATAAAATGAATAAACAACTTTCTTTTTTCTGTGAAGAGTAGCGAAATAGAGATATATCTAAATGATAAGGATACCCATACTTGGAATATGCACAGATGTTTTTTGGTCAAAGATGGTGGTACGTGGAGGAGATTTCATCCAAGACGAAGTTGTGCCAATGACTTTTGGTCTAGGACAGAGGTGCGCCAAGGATCCGTGGTGAATAAGAGAGGGTTCCAGATCTCTATAACGAATTTGAGGATATTGTAGAGGTTTATACAATGTTTTATATGCATTTTTAACATGTTGATTGTCAAAATTACATGACGTGAATTCGCATTTCACATCATGTAAATGTTGTAATTTTTTTCCATTAAAATCCTGTAAAACTCTTTAAAAAAATTAATAAAGATTAAATGTGGTGTAATGTAATTACATGTGGTGTAATATAATTACATGTGGTGTAATATAATTAAATATGATGTAATATAATTACATGTGGTGTAATCTAATTACAGATGGTGTAATCTTACACCTGGTGTAATTCAATTTTTTGACATGTCGATACATGGTTAATGAGTGTTATAGGGGGTATAATATTTCAATGATTTTTTATTAATTCTTTCTATGAATTAAAAAAAATACAACCCATCTTCACCAAAAATTTTAAAATATTCATACCAAGAAAAAGGAAAGGATCTTACAATCTCCATACCTTATAACAGCTCATATTTGAGTTGAACACCCAATCACCTCTATGTTTTTGAGTCAAAGAAGGTCGGGTCATTGTTGCCTCTTATCCACTTCTCTCTCCCATGTTTCCTCCTTATCTCATCCATGTTTCCACAATAGATGAACTAACAACACAATCTTTCCCTGCATTACCTTTTCACTAATTTCCAAAGCATGTTTCCCATTCTCCTAAAAGAACGCATAGGTCTCAATCTCAACATCCACAACATATCTAATGTGTTTCCAAACTCATTATCCCCAAGAACCATAAGAAACCATCCAACATTGGTACTTATTATTACCATAAAAAACTTTCGAGAAAGTACATACATCCACCACTTCCAAGGCTCACCTAATATTTCTCGGAGAGATCTTAACATAAACCATATAGTTTCCTCATTGGAATTCTGATGCCCCAATTTCAACCACATGTTATTTCTCCACAAACCTACTATTGACATATCTCTCCCCACCTTAGGAGTGTTTTTAAGATCTTATTGTCAAATTACTTAACCACCACATCCCATGTCCAACAGTATTCATCGACTTCTGGTCCCTCTTAATAACTTGATCTATAAACTATCGATGGAGTATCTCGCACCATCAGCCCCACATATATACCACTTCATAAGAAAAACCTCCAAGGGATCCTATATCAAATCAAAACTCATTCATTTTTCTAGGAATAAATAGAGATCCCTCTCAGCATACCTGGGATGATGTCAAGGTAAGGGGCATGCTAGTCACTAATTAAAAGTATGATAAGAATTCATCGATGAATACCACCACCAATACTGCATTACCATTGTTTCCTCCCTTTTTCCTACCACATGGTTAAAACTAAGGCACTATAACTACCCTTAAACATCCAACTCATAGTTCCTAGTTAACAAGGGTAAACACATTCTCATTACTCAAGTTTATCATTTGGACACCCATTTATTCTCATCTTGCATAATTTTACAGTTTTTATCAATTAATTAATCAAATTAAATCAATAATTAAATAATATATTCACTCACATTAATTAATTCATCAAATAATTAATCGCATTATTTAATTCAAAAATTAAATAACATCTTTACTAACATTAATTAATTCTTTGGTTGAATTAATTAATTCCATAACTTATTAATAAATTTCAATATATCATCATCCCATAATTAACTCTACCATTAATTATCTCAAATAAAAATATTTATATCACATAATTAATTCTGAAATTTAATATCCCCAATTTATGATATCAACATATTACAATTAATTCTAAAATTATTTGTTCCTAAAACCAACAATTTTACAATTACTTCATTAATTAATTCATCATTTTCATCTAAATTTCACAAGAAGGGAAAAATAGCTCAATTTTATAAAATTACCCAAAACTCATTTTCCCGTGTGTGCCTAAAATGTTGTTGTGTTCACAAAATAATACTGAGTGCCAATAACGATGCATACAGACACAACACTCATTCTATTCTGGTCCACATGTCAATCTTAACAAATCTCAGAAACCACAACCACATCAAAAAACAAGTGAATCACCAAAGGTGAAATAATATTAAACTATAACAACAAATATCAATAAGACCAATCCCACCCTGTGTACCTAGGTTCTTCCTTGTACATGAGGCAGCTACTCTCATGAAAGAGCTCATAACCAAGCCACAACTCTTCCTATTCTCCTATCTACCTTTCCTAAACAGTAATACAAAAAAAATAAAATAAAACTCGAGCTCTAATACAACTTTGTAATATCCCGACCCGAGTGCCACACAACGGTTCCCCGAGATGGTTCACCACATGCCCTCAAGTGTGATTCCCCTTATGCTATAGGCTTCTGAATAGTAGCGAGGGTATTTTAAGTTGATCATGGAGAGACTATACCCTCTTTTATCATAGTAATACACCAATGGAAAATAAATAAACAAAATTTTGAATCATATATAACATGAGTAATAACAATGTCACAATACAACCAATACAGGTAAAAAAATATTTAACTCAAAGGAAAACATGCCATGCTAATGTATATGCCAAGTTTCAATATGAAAACCCCAAAAAGAAATAAAAAAATACACTAAAAACTCCTCCAAGTAGGTTCTGGAACTAAGTCTATCTCCCTCGCTATGATCCATCCCAACTCTACCACCTAACAGATGGCCTTTTCCCTTAACCTATCTAGAAAACAAAAAGTCTATTCAGGTACCGATCAGGCAGCCCGAGTAGGGAGTGAGTACAACTCAGTAGGCCACTACCAACAATGTCTAAAATAACCTAGTCAAAATATACTATATTAAAGTCTGTAAAGAAAGAAATAAAATGTGTAAATCAATAGTTATCAC
Source organism: Viscum album (assembly GCA_963277665.1). Lineage (NCBI taxonomy): Eukaryota > Viridiplantae > Streptophyta > Magnoliopsida > Santalales > Viscaceae > Viscum > Viscum album. Next base: position 924,162,786 of record OY728159.1, read on the forward strand.
ATTATCATTTATTCTCAGGGTTCCCAAGGCCACCCATACCTCAATACTAACTTTGTCTTTTATGAGAGCCTGAAGCATTCCCTAGGTAATATAATATCTTAATACTTACTTAGACTCATGTCGGAGCTTGATGTATTAGAAGGTGATATGATATCCCAGCACCTGATTAAACACATGTAGGAATTCGAATTATTCCCATGTGAAGCCATATTTCAAAGTACTCTGTGGCGTATAACGTCATAAGGTTCACACAGTCCTTTAGAAAAGAATTTTCCATGTATATCAGTGGTGTATAATATCATGTCTATCACCCCATTTCTGAACATGTATACATACAAATGTTGTAGAGCACCATGTCTAACACCCAAAAACCTGATAGATCTATTACTAGAATAAAATGTCATGTCTATCCCACATTCAACCTTGTATTTATATCATCACCAGCCTAGAACGTCATATCTAGCACCTAAACTCTCAGATATGCATGTATATCTATTTTATCACAACTTCACATGTATCTTATTATCACATGTTTTTACATTATCACAATAACTAGGATTAAACACATTAATCTTTATATCACAACAAACTGTCATGGATTCCATTAATTAATTCATAAATTAATTAATCCAAGTACATTTATCAATTCAAAAATTAATTAATCTTTTCGAAAAATCAATATCCAATAATTATTTCTCTAATTAATTATTCAATACACATTTCAATTAATTTACTCAGTGATTAATTAACTAACTAAATTTCATTAATTTATTCCCATAATTAATTAATCATAAAAATCCCTTCAATTCATTCATCAATTATTTATTCAATTCAACTCTTTTAATTAATTAATAAATAAATTAACCAAATAAAGACTATAAATGAATTTAATAATTAATTAATCATTTCTCCACTTGAAAACCAATAATTAATTCACTAATTAATTTTTTTCAATTTATAATTCAACAATTCGATAATTAAATCACCAATTAATTATTCTATAATTACATTACAAATTCAATAATTATTTTTTCAAATAAATACCTTAATTAATTACCCAATTAATTAAGGATGTCAATATTTTTAATTATTTGATCAATTAATTAAATCAATATCCACAAATTCAAAATAGCATAATTAATTCCACAATTAATTATCTCCTTCAAAATCTCAATAATTTATTATTAATTCCACAAATAGTTATTTCAATTACCAATTCTTAATATCTGATAATTAATTTATTAATTAATTATCCAATTATATCAATTTAGTATCCCAAAAATTTATGTTAATTAATTCACTAATTAATTATTCCAATTCATTTTATTGCACTATCCCAACAATCCCCATTAATTTATTTACTAATTAATTAATCTAATTAATTTTAATGCACTATCTCAATAATACTAATTAATTAATTGATCAATTAATCAATCCAATTCAGTCAAATGTACCATCTTGACAATCCCTTTTAATTAATTCACCAATTAATTAATCTAATTCATTCAATTTCACTATCCCAACATTCCCCATTAATTAATTCACCAATTATTTAATCCAATTCATTCAATTGCACAATCCCAATAATCTCCATTAATTAATTTACCAATTAATTAATCAAATTCTTTAAGTTGAACCATCCAAATAATCCCCATTAAATAATTTAACAATTAATTAATCCAATTCATTTGATAGCACCTTCTTGATAATCTCCATTAATTAATTTACCAATTAATTAATCCAATTCATTTCAATTAATTAATTCCCATGATTATTTAATTTAACACAACCTCATTATTTAACATAACAATTAAATAACAACTATACTCCCATTAATTAATTTAAAATTAATTCCTCTCAACATAAAAAATTCAATAACACCAATTAATTGTTTTATCTCCAATAAATAAATTACCTCAATTAATTCCTCAATTAATTATTTCATGTCAAACAATTTAATAATCATAACAACTCTAATGATTTATTCTATAGTTAATTATCTCTACTAAACAACTTCAATACAATAATTATTAATTTATTAATTAATTATTCAATTTTAACAATTTATATCTTGGTATAATTAATTCAACAATTATTTATCCAAAAATAAAATTTCATAAACCAATCCATTCTCGTTAATTAATTTATCAATTAATTAATCAAGTTCATCCATCTTAATAACTCCACAATTAATTCCCATAAATAAATATCAAGATTTCATGATTATATAATTAATTTTCCAAATTAGTTAATTCTTTTTGGGAAACAAATTTCTAAATAGATGTAGAAATTATACTACTTTCATGTACGTAATTAAAAATTACGACTATAAGATTTAAATTTTATACCACATACCTCAAGAACGGTAATGAACTCTTGCCAACGGATAATCCTAATTTGAAATAGATCCATTAAGAAGGTGACAAATAACATTGTCTAGATCTGAAACCTTAATCCAAGATAAAAAAACAAGATCTCGTAACTCTTGATTTAAGTCCAACAATCCTAAATCTATATTCAATAGCAGATAAACAACTTTCTTTTATTTGGGAAGAGGAGAGAAAGAGGTAGATATGTCTAAAAGAGAAGGATACTGATACCCAGAGATGCAAAGATTGTCTTCGGTCTATGATGGTGGTGTGTGGAAAATATTCAGTCAAATACAAAGGTTCAAATATGACTTTTGGTCAAAGGGGGAGGCCTAGAGAGGCTCTGTGGTAAAGAAGAGAGGATTCCAAAACCCTACAGCGAAGGTGAGGTGAGTTCAGAGGTTTACAAAACTTTGTAAATGTGTTTTTAATATGTTGACCATAAAAATTACATGGCATGAATTCCCATTTCACATCATGTAAATTTTGTAATGTTTCCCCATTAAAATCCCATCAAACCATTTAAAAATAATTAATGAAGATTACATATGGTGTAATCTAATTACAGTGGTGCAATCTAATTACACATGTTGTAATCTTACACGTGGTGTAATTATATTTTATGATATGTCGAAACATGGTGAATGAGAGTTACAGGGGGTGTAATATTTCAAGGATTTTTAATTAATTTATTCCACAAATTAAAAAAAGATTACCCATCTAAATGAAAAAAATATAAGAGTCATACTTGGAAAAAAGAAGGGATCTTACAAAAAGTTTTGATACTTGAACATTTATCATGGTTCCATAATCTTCATAATTTTAATAATGATATAAATATCATTTTTATTCATTATATATATATAGTCATTTAATAGAGGTAGGGATACAAAAATTATTTAAACCATTCATAGATATGGTAGGTTTTTTTTTAATGAGATATAGTAGGTTATACGTTAGCATGAAGGTTGTTTTCATTTTCCAATAGAAAGAAGAAAATAAAGATAGGTGAATATTTTATCATTTAAAACATGATAATATCATTAATAACATATATATATATATTAAATTTATCCTTATTACCATCAATTTCATGCATAAATGAAAAACGAATCACATTTCTTTGTGGAGGTGCAAGTCCAAACGTACGCATAAGGGATGTTATCATTTTCTAATGGATGGGAATGTAATAAGGTATATATGGTATTATAATTCTAGAATAATAATTATTTCATAAATATCATATATAAACATTAAACCTATCATAATAACTATCCTTCAAAGATGGTGGTGTTAAATTAATTGTATCGTTGCGTGGGGGCAGTTTTCTACACCTACGCATGAGTGATACTTTGACATCCTGTTTAATGGAAAAGAGGGTGAATAATGGTGGTTCCAAAATCATAACAATATTTAAGTATATTAAGTATACTGAATCTATTATTTCAAAAAAATTACCATATATTTATATTATTTAGAATAAGAAAAAAATTTGAAAGTACTTAGTTCCCAAATATATATCTTTTTTGAGAACCCACATTTGGATTACAGCTTAAGCATTGAAATGATGGTATTTTGTAAAGATGATAAGATCTAAATTGTTGTAAAGAAATATAGTAAGGTGTTATGGTATGTATTTTCTGATCTATAAGGCTCATTAAATGTAGATAATATAGGATAGTTTCTATTCTTTTATAAGGGAGGGAAAGCACTCACTAGGAATTACTTAAATGATTTAATAATATATATCATAATCATGTCAAGAGGAATAAAGTAACCCCAAATTTAACTATAAGATGTTATAAAGTCGAAATAAACTAAAAAAACACATTTGAGTAAGTTTTGGATATATTTTAATCCTTTTCTCATGATTAAACCTCTTCAAACCCATTTTAACCTTAACCATCAAAACTTATGTTTTTACCATGATAAAATAATTATATAACCCAAAAAGGGGAAATGTAACCAAATTTTTACATTGTAATTAAAATTTTGGAATAAATTTTATCATATTTAATTTATATAGGTGCTATAGATTAATTTTATTTTAATGACACAAAACACATGGAAAGAAGTTTTTATGAAAATACCTGATTTTAAAAGTAAAAATTATTTCACATCGAAAAAAAGTAAAAAAAATTTTTACATGATTTTTTTGTAAAAATAAAAAAAATAAACATTGTTTACTTTTTTATCAAGACAAATATTATAGGAATATTCCAACTATTCCATAGTTTATAAAGGATCAAAAATTTGTATCTAATTTTAATAAAATATATTTTTCACAGAAGTGAATATCAGGTTCCAAAATTCAAAATAATGTTTTAAAATATATTATTTAACTCATTAATAATATATTTGGTTGAATAAAACCTATACAATATGATAAAAGATTATTTTAGTGAAATTTTAAATCATTAACACATGGTTTTAACCCAATTTTACCACTTTTACCAAGGTGATACATATTTACAATAGTTACTATTCATAATGAACAAAAAATAAGTTTAAACTTTTAAATTGTATTTGTTATTATAATTAAAAATATGGAATCTATTTTATAAAATTAAATTCAAATAATTTATATAATTCAATTTAAAATTAATCTTATAAAACGTGATGAGAAGCGGTTTTTCATAAAAAAATGTTTTCTTAAGTATAAAAACTTTTTACACCAAAATCTAACATAAAATTTAATATAATAACCTTATTTGGATTATTAATAATATAAATATAATAATATTACTTTGAAATCATTTAAAAAAAATAAAATTTATAAATTTCTTGAAACAAAGTGACAATTTTCTATAAAAATCAGTATTTTTCATTATTCATTGAAAATGAAATCTTTTAAAAAAATATCAAAATTATATTATAAGATAATTTTGAAAAACTAATTTCAAAAATGAAGTTAATTTTTTAAAATTTATTTTCTAAAAGTATAAAAAAATATTTATATAATTTTCTAGAAAAAAGCAATATAAACAATTTTTGAGGAGAAATATAATTTTGATGCATATAAAGACTTAACTAAAAATTGAGTACTTATTTATCAATATATTTAATTAATATAAAACCTTATATATAATTTTATTAATTTTTTATTATTATTTATATAAAACATTTAACAGCTAAATTATAATGTTATACAATGTTATGGTTCATTTAGAGTTGGGTTTGCGTATATAGTAAGTTATCAAAGAAATTTATTTTAAGAAAAATATGTAATAAAATAACAGGGTGTTACACTCTAACCCCTAATCCGAATTTATACCATGAAATTTTCTCAAATTTATATTATAAAAATAATATATCTCATTTACATCACATACTTGGGTTCCTATGTAGCATCTTATAATTTATAAATCCTCTAGAGAACTTTAACCTTGTGAGTAGTCTTGTTCGATAGAACTTTATCTCTATGATCCAATATTTCTACCAGTTTTTATTCATAAAAAAGTCATTCTCTAGCGGTAAAAACTGTGAGTTCAATATATGTGGAAGATCAGTTACGTACTTTCTCAATAGAGATAAACAGAACACATTGTGAACTTAGGATAGCTTTAGTTGAAGCACCAAGTAATAAGTTATTTCCCCTACTCAATCAAGAATCTCAAAGGGAGAAATATACCTAGAGATCAGTTTTCTATTATTTTATTAAATTTTTACCTTATTCAATGGATTAATTTGTATTAATAATTTATCAATAGCTTCAAATTACATATTCCACTAATTATTGTGAGAATAACTTTTCTATCAACTCTAGGCTATTATGATGTGTTGCTGAATGGATTTAACCTTCTCTTCAATTCCTTGAAATTTCATTCATATCCATAAATCCAAAGGAAAACGAATCCCTTCTATATTAACTAGGTGAGTGTATTAGACATCTATGTAAAAATATATATAAATTGATGATAATACCCAACCAAACCAATAAAACTACTGATCTCAGTCATTGTTGTTGGTCTGGGACAACGTTCAATAAATTCTGTATTTTATAGATCCACCGATATACCCTCACTTGAGATTATATGACTGAAAATAGAAACAACATATATCAAAAATTCACACTTGGTAAATTTGTCATACTTATTATCCATCCTTGATGTATTCATTATAATCCTCAATTAATCTTCATACTCTTCTTTTCTCTTGGAATAGATAAGGATATCATCTATAAAGAAAGACACAAATCGATCAAGGTAATATATAAATACTCTATCCATTAAATCAATGAATATTTCATAGGAATTAGTAAGACAATATGAAATAACATTAAATTTACAGTTTTCATACGTCAAAAGGAAGGCAATCCTTGGCATGTCTTCACTTTTGACACTCAACTGATAGTCTCCAAATCAAATATTAATCTTGGAAAAATATTGAGAACCTCATAATTGATCAAAAATATCATCTATGTAGAGTATAGGGTAATTGTTATTCACATTTATCTTGTTATGTTCATAATAATAAATGAAAAATGTAGTGACCCGTCATTTTATTTTACAAAAATAATAGGTTCATCCCATAGTGACACACTCAGAAATATAGATCCTTCTTCAAGATTCTCCTAGATTCCCTTATTTAATTATTTCAAATCAATTTGAGTCATTCTATATGGGTTATTTAAAATAAGTGTATCACTAGGTATGAGTTATATTGAAAACATAAATCCATGATTTGGGGGAAGAATAATAAATTTTTTATGAAATAAATAAAAAAACTCTTGTACAATAGGAATATCCTCAATGTTGAGTTTCTCCCTAACCATCTTGGAAAGATACCCTTTTTGGACAATAATTAAGACCCACAATATAGAAGTAATATCCATTGGAAGTTTGTATTCATCCTCAAACTGATAAATGATCATAGGTTCATTCAGATTATGAAATGTTATGTCCCTTATAAATTGATATTGGATCTATATAAAGAAAGATAATTTATGCCAAAAAATAACATCAAATTCAATTATTGGAATAATCATATGATTTATAGGAAGCATGTTCCCATAAAATTAAATTAGAGAGTAACTATATACATGAGATGAAATTATCATACCATTAAGAGTTTTTACTTATAATTGAATATATAATAATTTAGGATAGGAATTAACATTCTTCAAAACTTTTCATAAAATTGAAGAATTCATAAGACTAAGCTCAAATAATATACATCAATATTTGATTGTACCAATCACCACCCAAAATTCATCATTCTATCTACATTTTATTACTAAAATAAAAATGATTATCATGATCATAAACAATCATATTGAGAAATAATATAAATAAGATAATTATTTATAGGATGTCTAAATCATGAAACATTATTTTTGATCTATTAAAACTTAGGTTTAATATAGCTAGTTTAGGGTTATTATCTATTTAAATCCTTTAAAATGGTTTATAAATAAAATGTTAACTAACCCAATCATGTCCTATTAGAGTTTTAAACTAGGAGTGTGGCAATGTCACACTCAACATGCTTTAGAATAATGGTTGATATATACTTGAACAACTTTTTTCATTGTTATTACCCCTATATAAATCTCTTCTAAAACCACATCAACTTATCGTATCAAGACACTGATGTATTTTTTGGAAAAACACATAATCTATACCTTATAAAAAAAATTATGATAGACTTATCCCTGGGGCTTTCACCAAATTTCTTTGATCCTAACCCCACAAGATTGACTAAACCCTGCTCCACACCCACTATAGTGACCCATACTTGTCATACATCGATATTAGATCTTAATAGATGAATATTTAATATATTTTTCATTTAAATGCCTATGTAGGTCTATAAATGTTTAGTGTATTTTTACAATGGATACACAATATTCTTATTTCATGAAATATCATTAGAATCTCCCACAGAGATATTCCCACATAGTACTCTTCTTATACATACCCTAAAAAAAACCTTTTTTATATCATGGGTAAAAGAAACATCATAAAAGGTGAACTCAGATGCTCAGTAAGGGTAAAGAATAGAGATATCAATGATTACTTAAGAATAAAATCAGAATAAGGGTATGAGAACAATATATTAATATCTAAAAATCCATACCCATCATATCATAGATCTTAATCTAAAATCATGTAATAAATCATGGATGTTCATAATACATGAATCATAAATTAATCGAAGAACATGAGCATTCAGGGAATAAAACTGGCATAAGACATAAGTTTTTTCTATACACATAATCATAGAAAATAATTTCCTTATTCAAGAATCAAATCCAAGTCTATCATAGTTGATTGGATTCACTCCCCATTCCATAAAATCCTTAGTTAATGTGCACTCCTAATACCATCATAGTGGATAAAAACTCTTATTAAACTGGGTTCACTCTCTATTCCAAACCTTATTATCCCATGGGATATACATCTTTACCAAATTCATTAGAGGGTTATATAATTTTGGTCCCACCCATGACATAATCATAATATATTTATATGTGTTCCACAAGATAATAAATCATTCATAATATATCATAACCCATAGAAATAGAATAGGTTTCATAAACATTTCAATAGTTCATTATAATATAACCTATGGAAAATAAATAATTTTCATAAAAACCTAATTATCATAATCGTAAACCATCCTGGGAATGAATAAAAATGTTTTACATGGATAATATCCCCATTAAATAATAAGAAACATCAAAGGATGTTATTATATAAGAATTTTTTTTTAAAAGTTCATTGGAATATTTCTTATGGAAAACACCCTACTCATTTTGAAATAATATATTTCGAATCGAAAAATTTCAAAATAACAATGGAAAAAATATCCATTTAAAATAACTATATAAAATTATAAATTTTTCTTAAAATCATTAATCATTCATGATATAAGTAAATTTCATTCATTTCATAATCATTAAAATAATGATTCAGTTCACACTTTTGATAAAAAGTCTTATATTCAAAAAATGACAAGAATATTTATAAATATTTTTCTAAAAATATAAACTTCGATAAAAATGGAATTAAAAATAATTTAATAATAGCCATAAAACATTTTTTAAACTATTTTAGAAAACATGGACACAGAATAAAATGGTTTTTTCAACAAAAAGAGGTAAAATAAGATCATATTTTCTTAAAAATATTTTCTAAACCATTTAGAGTACCAGAAAGGGGAAGATGGTATTATTACATAAAAAATATATTAATAAAAATAGTATAAGAAATAACAAAATATTATTGAGAGGTATATCATGAAATTTAGTCATTGGAAACTAAATGAAAAAATAATCTTGTTAAACAATGAGATTTTAACATAAAATACTTACCTCAAGTTTAATTTTATTGAAAAGTGATATAAACACGTTTATAATAAATATAAATTTATTATAAATATATAATATAATCATATAAATAGTTATAATATCATATATAATCCACTTACAACATTTCAACACCCATTTATTAATAATTATTTATTAAAATCATCATTTTTTGGGTGTTAACTGTTTTATTTTTCATGACAATTTCATTTCAGAAGTTCTAGTCCTTCAAACTTTATCACAGTTTCATAATATATATAATTTTAATAATATTATAAATATAATATATATTCATTATATATATATATATATATCCATCCCTAAAAATTTATAGAATGAAGAATGATTTGTACTGTTCATGGGGACTGTATGTCATATGTATGAATGAACATTGTTTTCATTTTCTAATAAAATTAAGGAAAGAAATATAGATATTATTTTATCTTTAAAAACCAAAATCATTTCATGAATAAAATATATATATATATATATGAAATATATCTTTATTACCATCATTTTAAAGTTAAAAAAAACAAATCGCATCACTCCATAGAGGTGGTAGTCCAAACATACACATGAGCAATGTTATCATTTTCCAACAAATTGGAAGGTAATAAAGAAAAAAAAATCATAATTCCAAAGAAAATAATTATGTCATTAAAATCACATATAAACTATAATACCATCATAATAATCGTCTATGAAATATGGCGATGGAAAATTAATTGCACCACTACGTGGAGGCGGTATTCCACACCTATGCACAAGTGATACATTCATTTTCCATTTGATTGAAAAGAGGGTCAATAATCTTGTTTAAATAATAATAATAATAATTTATTATATTAATAATATATAGGTTACTATTTTATAAATTATATTATAAATTTATAGGAGTTATAAAAATAAATAAAATTTAAACTACTCGGTTAACACTTAACCTCATTGTTGGGAAACCTCTTTTAGATTACACCATAAGCCTTGAAAGGATGGTATTTTGGTAAGAAAAAATATATTTTATTTGTTAAAGGAATATAAAAATATAATATGGTATGTATTTTCCAATCAAAAAGTTATATGAAGTCTGCAGAAGAGAGGAGAGGTGGTATCCTTTTATAAGGGAGGGAAAGGATACACTATAAATACCATAAAATATTAGATAATATATATATCTTAATAATGTAAAGTGGAATAAAAGAACCCCAAATTATAATATAATATAATATAAGTTCAAAATAAAACCACCCATTCAAATTTGGCCATGTTTTGGATATGTTTTAAGCTTTATAGTCTAGTTAAACCACTTTAAACCCATTTTAATTATAACTATGATAACTTCACTTTTTACCATGATAACATAATTATATGAAAAAAGGGAATTTAAACCACATTTGGAAACTATGATTACAAATTTTTAATCCAATTTATCATATTTAATTTTATAGGTGATATAAATTTATTTTATTATAAAAAACATATAGAAAACAGATTTAGGAAAAAACTTGATTTTAAGAGTAAAAATAATTTCACATTTAAATACAATAATAAATTTGTTTGCATGATTTTTTTGGTAAAATAATAATAAAATGAAGGTTTTAGACATTTAAATCAATCCAAACCAGAAAGTAATCATCCAACCAATCCATTAATTACAAATACTCAAAAATAGTATTTAATTTGAATAAAATATAACTTATCTTTCACAAAATTAAAGAATGAGTTTCCAAATTGAAAATAATGTTTTAAAATAAATTATTTAATTATTTAAACATATACTTTTTCAAAAACCACCCATAAAATAAGATAAATTCAAGTGTTATATATATTTTAACGCTTTACCCCATGTATTAAATAAAATTTTACCTCTTTTGCCAAGGTGAAAAATATTTACTATGGTCACTATTCATAATGACAAAAAATTAATTTTACTATATTAAATTATATTAATTACTATTATTTCAAATAAGGAATCATTTTTAACAAATTAAATTCATATAAGTGGTATAATTTAATTGAAAATTGATCTTGCATTATGTGCAAAAAAAAGATTTTCTAGAAAACATGTTTTTTTAAGTAAAAATGGTTTTTTATAAAAATAAAACATAAAATTTATTTTAATGACATTATTTATATTATTAATAATATAAATGAAATAATTCTACTTTTAAATAATTTTTAAAAAATAAATTTTTAAAATTACTGAAATGAAAATTTAGTTTTTAATAAATATCAATATTTTTCACTATTCCTTAAAAATAAATCTTTTTAGAAAATTCAAAACACATCACTCTAAGAAAATTAAGACATGGCATTTGAAAAAATTAATTTTATTTTTCCAAATTAATTTTATAAAAGTGAAAAAATTAATTATATTGTTTTTTCATAAAAAGAAATAAAAACCATTTGGGTGGAAAAATGTATTTTTAAAGAATATAAATGTTTTACTAAAAATTATGAACATATTTATCAAGAAATTTGATTTATCATAATTTATTAGATATAATTGTAAAAACAGAGTTATTCTTATTCATATAACCAACTTATCAGTTATTTTATAATGATATACTATATTATGGTTCATTTAGACTTGTGTTTGTGTGTAAAGAAAACTATAAAAGTAATTTATTTGAAAAGATATGTATTATAAAATATTTTGGTGTTACATGATAAATTAGAAGAGAAACTTTTTTAAAATAAATCTCTAACTTTTCCTTCTAGATTCTTGAAATTAATTCCTTAAGCATGTGGTACCTGGAGATGGAATTTATATAGATCCAAGTAAGGTAGATATAGTCATGTATTTGAGAGTAAAAATGAATGAATTTAAGATTTATAGATTTCTAGGACATCCTAAATATTATTATCACTTTATTTTGGAATTTTCTAAGATATTACTCCTATGTGTTCTTTAATAAATAAGGGAGTGAAGTTTTTTTCTCATTAGAGTGAGGTGTATTTCTTTGAGATGAATAAGAGTCTTTCCTATTAAAATTATCCCCTACCTCTAAAGATATCACAGTAAGGGGAGAGAAATAATGACCCACGAGCCCCGCCTCTAGTAGGCCCTAGGTTGGCGACTAGAACTGAGGGTATGAAAATCTCAAGAAATGGGATGAATAATAGTCTATAATAATACAAGATCATGAGATAAGATAAATAACCTAAAAGAATCTCCATGAAGTAATATAAAAGAAACTAAATCCATCCCACAATGCATGTATAAATAAAATTGATGCAGATAAAAGTCACCAAAAATAAATAACCAAAAGATAATCTATAGCAGTGATATAGTAGCTATCCAAATATTTTTTCTATTAATGTCTATAAATTTCCACATAATCCTCATGTAAACCTAAAAAAAAATTATATATAGGGTGAACATACGAGTATACCCAGTAGGAAAACCAATGTCTCTCATGCATGTGTGAAAGAAGAATAATAATGCACCCATTAGAAAATAGAATAACTTAAAACTCTTAAACCATTCAAATATCCATCCTAACCTCACCAAGGAACTCTCATAAAATAACACAAGCCATTTAATATAATATAACAAGAAACATACTGATATGGGTACCCCGCACCGTTTTCCCAAAGATATTTCATTCTCACACCCCAATGTTATACATCCTATCACTCTCGTCTCTTCCGAATACCACACCACCTCGTAAGCACGGTCACATCACATATCTCTGATATATACATATTCCACCTCTCCACAAGAACAGCCACATCACATATCTCCCACAAACACTTGCGTCACCTCGCCACAAGTACAGTCACACCACAACCAATTCCATAACCAAAGTAGTATGGTATGGTGAACATAAAGGAAATCAACCTCATTTACTCCACATACCATGCATGATCCCCACCATAAGCCTCCCCTAAATCGTGGTCCAAAAAACCACCTCACCACCCCAAAATCACATCCATAAAACCATATCACCTCCCCAAAATCATGGACAAACAAACCACCTTTCCTACCCAAAATCATGGACAAATAAACTACCTCACCAACCAAAAATCATGACCATCAAACCATTATACCCACATTGACCAAACACACATTGAAATCTATTTTATAGATTTAAAAAGTTTCTTTTATCATATTCCACTTTATTTTAGGATCATTATCACATAAACCATAATTCTAGGGAAACCATTTCATTAGTCAAATATAATTAGTTAATCAATTTTCAATTTTTTGGTGATATAACAAAAATAAAAATAAATGTAGAAATCAAAGAACATATATCCCACACACAAAAATCTCCCAATTGCCACAATTTTTAGTGGGGCATCAATCCCATATGATCAAAATATCCCAATCATATCAAATCCATAAAGTTAGGTGAATCAAACCCCTTTACCATTAAATTTATAATTAACCAATTATTTATCTTTGATTAATCCATCACAACCATCTCTCATATATAAACATGAGTAAACCCCTTCTGTATGATACTCAATACAGAGAAAAGAAGGATTATTTACCTCAAAGAAGCTAATCTGACTTGCAATGCACCACAGGGTGAAGAATAAATACCTGAAAACCATAGCCACACATATGAGATCGAAAATCAACCTACACCGCACCCAAATATCATTAAAATGAATACCAACACACATCCCAACTAGAAACAACATTGATATAGAAAATACCTAGAAGAAGAGCAGAATAAAACCAACCATTAAGGGAGGATGACCTACCATAGATTAGCAATGGTAGTCCACTAGAACCAAAGGATCAAAGTGGAAGGAAGAGGGCTTGAAGAACTCCTCAGGGAGCCTAAGGATATACCAAAATGAGAGAGAATTTAGGTAGCCGAATGAAATTAAATTTCATGAAATGGTTTATAATATAACCTGGATCCCATTGATTACACATATTGTAACTGTTACATGGTGTGTAATCCTTGGTTTTCTTAAAAAAATCACTTTTTTGAAAAAATATCTACCTTGAAGGTTTTAACAACCAATTTATTACTTTTCATGAATCCCACTTACATGACGTGTACTGTTTTCACAAGATACCCCTTATCTGTGTACAATTTATGAACCACTCAGCTACACAAGTCATTAACCACTATTGCACATTGTTTAATACATTTACATGGAATGTATTTCCTAAAAAATCTCTGATGCAACTCCAACCTCCACCAAAAACTCCAATAACCTCCCTTGAACACCTCCAACCATTGAAACTAGAAATGTAATGGATCAAGAAGGAACAAACCATTACATCATATAACTATCAAATGATTCAAAAACTCGATAATATAAGACCAATCCTAGAAGAAAACAGGGGTCCGAACAACCACTCTGTGAGATACCTCTCAAGGATCTTGTCATACATCAAAAACTACCACCATCCAAAAATTCCAAACAAAAGGTCCAAAAACATCTCTCATAACCTCATCACCCCAAAACCACATCACCACAATCATTCATCCTCCATGCATCCCAAACCAACAACCATATTTACTAAATTACCACACCACCCCAAGAACATGAATCTGGTATTTTCATCATCCATGTCAAGATATTATCCACTCTAGGTAGCATTGACTCACCCACATGGGTTTAATCACATCAAAGTTAATGCATCTTGATTAGGAATCAGGACCAACCCTTTTCATGTGATAGTAATTTTTCACACATCACGCAACGCATCTCATAAAATTGAAGGATCCAAACATCACACGATAAAGATAAATAGAGAAAAGAAAATCTCATACCAAATCAAGGTACTAGGTATAAATCTGCGTCTATCACTCCCATGAACTCTCCTCTAGGACATGATGCCTCCAAAACACATGAACCAAATAAATGGTTCGTCCATGCAACACCTTATCTTAGTGATCTTGGATCTCTACTGGACACTCCAACAATGTTGATTTTTCTATGATATTCAACTCTCCCAAGTCAATTACATTGGATTCATTATGGATATACCGATGAAGTTTAGAGATATGGAAAGTATTGTGGATCCTCTCTAACCACGGTGGAAATTCCAACTAATAAACCACCTCACCAACTCACCCCAAAATCTCAAAGGGCCTAATAGACAATGGATAATTCTTAACCCCCCTTCCAAACCTCTATTTTTAATGATAAGGGGAAGCCTTTAAGAACATGTGTCCCCCAATAGTAAACTCCAAGGGCTTCTTCTTATGATTGGAATGACACGTCTATTGGTCTTTCACTACTTTTATCCTCTCAAAAACATGATAAAACTTTTATGTAATGCTATACAAAAGATATGGACTATGAACTATTGTGTCTTAGACTTCATCTAACATTGAATAGAATGACACGCTCTCCCATACAAATCCTCAAATAGAGAGATTCCAATGGAAGAGAGATAGCTATTATTGTATGAAAACACGACCAAAGGTAGGTTTCATACCCAATATCCTCCAATTACCAAGACACACACCCATAACATATCCTCTAATCATTTGGATAGTCCACTCCATCTTCCCATATGTCTGAGGTTGGAAAGTAGTATTGAGGATTAACTGAGTGCCAAAAGAATGTTATAATATCTTCCAGTCTTGAGAGGTAAAATATGAATCACATTTTGAGGAAATGGACATTAGAAATCCATAAAACTACACCACCTCATCCACATTCCTCTTATAAAAACCACCCACTACACCCAACTCCTTGATCACTAATAAGTGTTCTAATTTTATCAGCAAATAAATGATCACCCAGATAGAATCACAACTTCCCTGAGCTCGGGGTAACCCTGTGATAAAATCTATGGATACATCATACCATTTCTATTTGGGAACATACAAAGGATGAAATAAACTACCAGGAATGTGATTCAAGACCTTTACATACAGGAATACCATGTACTTAACTACAAACACATCCACTAACCATTTCATCCTCGGCCACCAAAAATGCATCCTCAAGACACATCACTTATTGGAAACTACTGGGTGTACCACCAAAGTTGATCTATGATACTTATGAATAACCCCTTCATGCATCACTACCATAAAAAAAACCTCCCATGAAATAACATCTGGTTATGACCATACTGTAACCATATCTCTAGAGCATCACTATAGCCAACAAAATCACGCATCACCTATGCCTCTTAGTCTATCAATTGAGACTCCTAAACCAAATACATTAGAGAATACTACACAATCATATGAAACAAATATCCTTTACCACTATCCACCCATATATCTAAGTGAAGAATTCCAACTCCTCCATCACACTCTAAGCATCCCCAGACTTCTGAACAACATCTTTCCATGGATTCATGTTCAAGGCTTCATCCACAACATTCACTTTTCCCAAGGTTTAGAAGATCTCAAAATCCTACTCCTAAAGAAAATCCACTCAAATGTACTTCCTGAAGTTCATATTTCACTGAAAAAATATAAAACTCAAGGTCTGATTATCTATGAAAACCACAAATCACTCCCCAATGAGGTAATGTATCCACAACATCATGAAAAAACACAACTACTTTTAGATCCAGATCCTAGGTGGCATAGTTATTGTTGTGGGGATATAACTAATGAGACCCAAAAGAGATCACTTCCTGCAACTACATCAATACAGATACCAATCCCATATGAGGATCATAATAAAATACCTCAAACATCACACTCTCCTTAGGCAATTGAATCACTGAAGAATTGATCAAATTCCCCTTCAAGAAACCAAATGCATCCTGGCCCTGATTATTCCACACAAAATCCTAGTCTCTCCTTGTAAAATATGTAAATAGGTATGAAACTAGATAGAAATCGGGTTCAGACCACTAATAATTACCCGCAAGACCAAGAAAACTATGAACCCCCACCACGTTCTTGGGTGTTTACCAATAAAAAAATAACTCAACCTTCAACGGTTCCACTACCACACCATGATAAGACACCAAATGGATGAGAAAATTAACCCCTTTGTGTCCAAAACATACACATTAAAATATATATATTGATTTAGTGGCATTGAATAACCTTCAAGACAACTCTAAGATGCATTCTCCTCCTCTAACATAGAACAGATCAAGATATCATCAATGAATATGATGACAAACTCATCCAATAACAAACAGAACATAGAGGTCATAATCCCTATGAACACTCCTACTGTGTTCATAACACTAAATGGCATGGAAACAAGCTCAAAATGTCAATACCTTCATCTGAAATAATTCTTTGGGATTTCACTCCCCTTCACCCTTAACTGGTGATATCCAGACCACATATTGATATTATAAAACCAAATCACCCCTCTAAACTGTTCAAAAAGATTTTTTACCCTTAGAAGAGAGTAATGGTTCTTGAACATCGCCTGATTCAACCTCCAATAGTTTATGCACAACCTCATAATACTATATTCCATATTAGAAAATAAAATTAGAGAAACCCACATTGAATTGTTGGGATAGATAAAACCCTTCTACATCAAATCATAAATTTTAACCCTCAACTACTGAAACATAGAAGGTTACATATGATAGGCCATCAAAATCAGAGAATCACCTGGCTATAAGTCTATCCATAACTCGGAAAAACATTGTGGGGTAGTGCTATAACCTTATCAAGAAAAACATCTAGAAACTACCCAAAACCCATGTGGAAATCCATTGTCCTAGTGTCCACTAATTCCACTGAAAACTCTTCCATCAAATAAATAAGGGGATCCACATGATAACTTCCCACATAAAAACTCTTCTCACCAATGAAAACCACACAATGTCCATCCAGATGCAATAAAAATTAATCTGCTCTAGAAGAAGTCGATAAGAGAACATATGGAATACAACCAGTAGATGTTGAGGATAACTTCATATGAATACATCATTAGTAAAAAAATCCCCATGGGATAGATGTGGCCCCATCGTTAGTCTAAATCCCTAACACACATCAAACAAGCTATGTTATCCTTCAACTGGAGTAGTCAATACAGAGGCACGGGAATCCTCTCTTCATATAGTCATATAGAATATGAATGATTGGGTGAAACAAAGGAGTATGAAGCTCCTAAATCAAACAATGATGAAAAAAAGGTACTAACAAACTAATCGGGCCTCTAACGATCTCTGGCCCCTCTAGTACTGCCACCTCCACTACTTGAAACTAAACATGCCTAGCTCCTCTACCTCTATGATGATAAAAACATCCATGACCAAACATAGGTTGAGGTCCCTGAGAATGATAAATATTATGAGGTGGGTATATTCTTGCTCCATCTCTCCTCAGTGGATCATGAACCTACTTCTCTTGTTTCTAAAACAGTCTCATTTTAAACTTCTATTGACACTGTCACAAAACATGTCCACCTCCACCAAACTGGTCTTCAGGAACCACCGGGTTCTATTTTTCATGATGGAAATGAACCCTACAACCAAAACACAATGGAGTAAATCCCCCTAGAAAAGAATGGAAACAACTAAACCCAGAAGTCCAGAATGGAAATTGCAGACGTTGACTCCCCACTAGTTGAAACCTTGAAGGTCTTAGTGCCTGAGACCTTCCACTGACAACTCTTCTCCTCAAATAACCATGTTCTTTACTCTCTTACAGTAAACCTCCTTGCGAGTGCATCATATAGATTACCTTTATCTTCTTTTGAACCTCTAAATATGTTGTAAACATATAAGGATTATCTACATAGTTTCTAAAAGGATGGAGTTCCTCCTAAAGGAATCTCATAGGTGACCCCTCTTCTAAAAAAATATCTAGGGAAAAACACATAGGGTCCTTGAACTTGATTCCCATCTCTTTCACTTAAATATTTTTATATACATTGGGTGAGAATACAAGTATACTTAGTAGGAAAACCAAATTCTCTTATGAACATTTGAAATAAGTAAACCAATTCACCCATGATAAAATAGAAGAAACAACAGCACCTGAATAGGTTAACTATCATTACTAACCTCTCCAATGTATTATCACTAAATAATGAAATAAAAGTAATATAATATAACAAGAAATATATCAATAAGGGTACCCCATACCACTTTCTCACTGGTATTCCGCTCTCACACCCCAATGTCACACATCTTGGTGCTCCCATATCTTCTAAATACCACACTACCCCACAAGCATGGTCACATACCGTCTCACCTGTAGACACCTGGTTCACCACCCAACAAGCATGGAAACACTAATTCTAGCTCATAAACACCTAGACCACCACCCAATAAGCATGGTCACATCACAACAAATTAAATAACTAGAGAAATAGGTTATCATGATCATGAAGTGAATCAACATAAATCCCTCCTTCTACCATGAATGAATCCAACCATTATCTACCCCTAAATCACAGCCAAACCAACCACCTCATCACCCCAAAATCATAGCTATCAAACTATCTCATCATTCCAAAAGCACATCCAAACAAACCACATCTCTACCCTAAAATAATATCCAAAAAACCACCTCACCATCCTAGAATCACAACCATCAAAACATTATCCTCACATTCCCCAAGAACACATCATATAAACATAAAAATCTATTTTCAAAATTTACAATGGGGATTTTATCAAATTACAAATTATTTTAGGGTTGTTATTACACAAACCAAAATCTTGTGGCAACCATTTCAATATCCAAATATAAGTACTTAATAAATTTTTCATTTTTTTGATATCACAAAATTCTCAACAAATGTAGTGGTCTTATAACATATATCTATTGCAAAAAAAGAACCCTATAGTCACATTTTTTAGCAGGTAATAAATCCCCTGAAATCACAATATTGCAAACATATCAATGCCACAAAATCATGTGAATCAAACCTATTTACCCTTAAATTTAAATTTATCCAATTATTTATCTTTGATTAAGCTATAAAACCAATCTCTCATAGTTAAACATGAGAAAACCCCTCTAGAATGATACACAATAAAGGGAAATGAGGTATTATCTACCTCAAAGAAGCTTCGTCAACTCGCTGCCCACTATAGGGAAAAGAAGAAAGGATTGAAAACCACAACCGAACATAGGAAACCACATATCAACTTACACTACACTCGAATATCATTAAAAAAATATCAAAACACACCCCAAACTAAAACAACATTTCCATAGTGAATCCCTATAAGAATAAATTAATAAAACTAACCAAGAATGGGAGGAAAACCTATATGGATTTCCAATAATGATCCACTAGAAACATATGATCAAATAGAAATGAAAAGGACTTGAATAACCCCTTAAGTAACCTAGTGATATTCTAAAATAAGAGGTGAGAGAGGTTCCCAAATAAAACAAAATTCAGATATAAGGGTTATGAAATAACCTTGATCCCATCAGTTATACATTGTGTAATCGTTGCATGGTGTGTAATCCTCATTTTCCTGAAAATTTCCACATTCACTAAAAAAATCATCATCTCAAAGGTTTTAACATATAATTTATTACACTTCATGAATACCATTTACACGACATGTACCCTTTTCAAGGGTTAACCCTTATCTATGTAAAATATATGAACCACCTAGATAAAAAATCCATGAACCACCATTACATGTCTTATAATACATTTACATAACTTATATTTCCTACAGTAGCTTTGTTATAGCTCCAACCATAACCAAAGACTCCCACAACCTCCCCCAAACACTTCTAAACACTGAAACTGGTTAAGTAACATACCATAAAGGCACATACAATTACACCACTAATCCTATCTTGAATCTACCCAAAATAAGTAAAGGTTTTTAGTTATATTTTTATACATATTTAGTGGGTCTCAGTTTTTTTATATGTAGGATAAATGTGTGGTATCCTTTTGTTCTTTGAAACTTCAGCTATGTAAAAATAAATACCTAACCTCTAACACAAATTATGTCACTATAGTGCATGCTTTATTGTTATGGAGTCACTATCTTCTTAGAGAATGATTCATGGTATACAATGATCAAAAAAGGAATTGAGTGTATATTTTCCCAATATGGTCAATATCTAAGGAAATTTTGGTGAGTTTAATATCTATAATAATTTGTTTTTGAGATCGGTTATATATATGTGAAAGGAAACATAGTTGTAAATACCCTCAATAGAAATACTTAACGTCAAAATGTAGTTGATCCAAATGAAGAGTAAATATTTATGTCTTTGATAGCCAAGATTCATTTAGAAATCATGGAGGATCATATTGGGGAATGATTATTATACATTGAGATTGCATCATATATTATAGTTTAGTTTGAGTATTCTCATATATTAGATCATGATTATATCATTATTCAAGAAATAATCTATGGTCTATATATACAATAAAGATGGTTTCAAGACCTAAATTCTTTTATTTATGTTCATGTAAGGATTATAGTTCCAACTAGCATGGGGGAAGAAATTATAATGTAATAATATTATTTATGATGGGTTGTCCACTTGAGTGTATCAAATATGTATTTTGATATTCACATGAAATTTATGTGGTTGGGTATGAAATGGGAGATCACAAATTTCAGTTCATGATGCCTTAATTTCTAATAAGTGAAAGTGAAACACCAGTGACATGTGGGTGAATTGAAACCAATCTCACTGTTAGTTTGGAATTCGGATTAAAACATGTTGATTTAGTGACTAACTTATCAATATCAATAGGATATCAAGATAATACATAGAGAATTTGGGCCTCTTGAAAAAGATGGATTATTCCTTACCCATAAAGGAATCGTATTTTATAAATGACATAGGTATATTCTATATATAAGAGATTTTAAAACATTGTTGGATGGTCATAAGAATAATTTTCTATCCAACCCTAAGTTTCAATTCTAAATTTTAAGGTGGATTTCAATAATCACTTTCTACTAAAGAATAACTATGTATATATTATTACCCTCATACTAATAACTACTTAGAGAAAATCATTAATATTATGGTGGATATGCTTTAGGTCAGTATCCTTAATAATAGAGGATGTTAAGAAGATCATATCTCACTAATAAAATGTTATAAAAAATTTATTTGTCTTTTATTTATATAAATCCTAGTGATATACTATATAGTAAACATTTTCATTATATAGTATGTTGAATAAATATTTTTGGATTATCCTTGATTGGTCTTAGCATAATGATGGATATGAACGAGCATGTGAAATTGATTTAACAAATAGTTGACCACTACGCAAAGCCACCATAAGGCATATTTTGATCATTGGAAATAAAATTTATAATTTTCATTATTACTTTATTTTTCTTCATGATTGGGTCCTCAAAGGATGAGAAATTAAGAAAATATTACTCCTTGCCTTGTTAAACTAATATATTGCACCATATTAGAGAAAGTTTCCAATTATTATCCTTACCTTCTCATTTTAATGCTATGTGTAATATCTTTCATGTTTCTCAAAAAAGTATATTTGTACCTAATCTTTATCATTTTATCTAATATAATGATATAGATCTAGTAGTAAATGGTTCCAAGGTTGAAAAATCGATTTTTAACATTGAATGGAGTGATAAATTTATAAAAGGGAAGGTTTTTACTCTAGTTCAGGTACTATGGAAACATGAAATATTTTAAGATGAAACCTAGAAGTGGGAAATTAATTTTTGAGCTTAATAAACTAGATTATTTCCTTAAGAATGTCAGTGATGATTCTTGAGGATGAGAATATCAATTGTGGGAGTTTTCAATAGCCCAAATCATTAAAGTTAGTAATTTTAATTATTTTTCATATATTTTCCTATAAAAATAAATTATTTAAAAGTTAAAGAGGTTTTAAAAGTGACAAGAAGGAAAATAGAGAAAAATAAATTTATTTTTATATATAAATGGAACTAATTTCAAAATGGTTTTATAATGAGTACCGAGTGATATATGGTGTGGATTATAGATCCATTTGATCTATCTAATGAGTACTCAATGGCATGTCAATGGATACTTAGTGGCCAATATGTGGTCGGTGTTTCCTTATTGTGTACCTAATAAAGACCATATAGGGTTTTTAAAAGATGAGACAATAGTTATTTTGGATAAAATTTTTAAACCCGTTTCATGTATTCACTCTGAATGTTCATAGTGAAACCATATAAATCTATCTCCCCTTGAATTATCCTCTAACCTCTTCTATTCTAAGTGAAATTCATTCTCAAGGTTGTTGTGATCCCTCATTAGTTTGTTAAAGAAGCTAATTTTTAGTGAGTATAAGGTATGGATACCCTCTTCTTCCATGTTTTTTCATTATTTCTAGAATAAAGATCAAATACCTAATCAATTTTCATCCAGGTTTACAAATTCTTCAATTAATGT
Source organism: Viscum album (assembly GCA_963277665.1). Taxonomy (NCBI): domain Eukaryota; kingdom Viridiplantae; phylum Streptophyta; class Magnoliopsida; order Santalales; family Viscaceae; genus Viscum; species Viscum album. Next base: position 924,186,728 of record OY728159.1, read on the forward strand.
AATCTTATATTTAATAAATATCCAAATTAGGCATTAGAAAGTTAATCGATAAGGGGACCCTCCGCTCTCACTTATTATTGAAGTGTATTGGCTAATAATCTATGGCCTTATTCCAAATTGACCACTTAAAGGAGGTGAATCAATGGTTTATTCTTAACAATATATTTTATTTTAATTTCAACCTCCTTAACTTGTTAAGGTTTATAATCCACTCAATGAAAAATCATAGTCTCACATCATATGCAGAAATAATAAAAGAAAACAAGAAATGTGGTATTTAAAAAATTTGTTACAAAGTATTACTCCTTTCCATGTTGGTTAGACAACCCAACATGGATTATCCACTATAATTTTCTCACTTATTACAATAGATAAGGAAACAACTAGTTATATACCCCAATATTTTATCCTCTAGTTGATCCTGGTTCTACTCCCTATTAATCCAACTCTCCTCCCTTGGTTGGTTAGAAACCCCAAACATCACTTCTTTTCCTTGAATGGTTAGACACCCCAAACTCAAGAATAATTAGAAACTACAAACACACCCTTATCACAAGATCCTTATTCTTTAGAGTGATATTCCTTCAAAAGTTTACTATATCTTCTACACTTGTGTACAACTTCAAAATCTTAAACAGCTTCTTGAAATAAGCTTATTGGACTTAACACTCATTCACAGTCTATCTCGAATGATCTATCTCTTATTTGCTTAATGAATTCATAGATATAAAATTATTATCTTTCAATTATCTTCTAGATTCAGTCTCTTATATAACCGTGGTATAGTGGTGTGTCATTATGCTCAATAATCTTCAATTTTAATAACTCAGATTCTTTTTGAAATCGTGAATATTTAACGGTCTTCCCAACTGATGGTTTGTGAACCTATTTTACTTCATCAATAAATATTTATCATATATTATTAAAAAAATTCTTATTCACATCAAATGATCATATCATAGCATATATGATAAGTGGTGTACTATTGGTACTCTTTCTTGGTGCTTTGTGTACTGATACCTAAAAAATAATTTTTTTGTTTTTCTTCTCTATTCTATATTCTACAAATAGTTCACATATTTTTTTATGCACATAACATGATCATTATATAAAATATTTGATAATTCATGTACTATTGGTTCACTTCCTTGAAACTTTTCATACTAATGATTTAAAAAAATTATTTTTCAAGTAATTTATAGAAAGATCACTCACATTATGTAGTAACACCTTGCATCACATAGAAATTTAATTTACTTCTCCACTTTATATTCCACAAATTTTATTAAAAATTATTCCCATGTGCATCAGATGACTATAGAATAACATATATGACTTAACAAATAATGTTGGTATAATTTTTTGATTCATATTGTATTAATTATTTAAAAAAATATTGTTCTTAAATATTTTTCAATTAATATTTAGTATGAAAAACTTACTTTATGAAATTATACAAAAGTATATTTTTCACAGCACTTCATCTGTATATTACTTAGCACAACACTTCACTTTACTCAATTTTCTCCTTTTCTAAAAGTACTACTTGACTTTCAAAACTAAATCATATCAAAATAAGAGCTTCTTATTTTGATAAAAAATTCTCCCAAAAATTCTTCAACACAAATACTTAATATTTGGCTTGGTATTTATTGTCCACTGTGTATGTGGTCAACACATGATAATTAAAAAATTATACAAATCCGTTCAAATGTATGTGATGTCGAAAAATGCATCACCTCTCTCTGTAAATGGTATTTCCTTCATATACTGCATTTCCTATATAATATTCTCATTCATGTAGCATGTATCACAAACTGATTCACATAATTCATGGACTATATACTTTCATTCATAGTTAACATAAATTTATAATTAGCTGAATTTCAATGTTTTGTTGATCTTCTCAAAATCTGGAATATCATATTATATGCTTTAAATAATTGACTTCTAAACTATATGATTCTCATACAGTATGCTTCTTAAATATATATTGTTCATTTAGTAATTTAAATTATCATCATGCACATCATATGATTATCTCATTATATATTTTTCATGACATGTACTATTAGTAAAAATGTTTGATTTTTGGGAATTGTTTCTTCATGATTAAATTAAGGATTTAATTATTATAAGTACAACATCTCATAAAACATCAGTATATTAATTTTGAGCCTTTTTTAATTTTCATCATGTTTTAATTTTAGTTTGAATATTACCTCATTTATCAAATACTATCATTTTTATACTCCACTTCAAATACCAAATGTCCACATAAAAAATATCTTAATTCACAAAGGATCTCTTTTCAAACTATTATTATTATTTACAGAAATCCATACTTAGGTTATTTCTATAATTATATAAATCATTGGATGATCCTTCATGGAAACTAAATTTATACATGATTGTTTAACATAAAGACACTTCATTAATCCATTATCAAAAATATATCTTTCATGATCTTTAAATTTATTGAAACTTATTTGAATTATTTATAATTTAAAATCATCAAATAATTATTTTAAACTCATCATGTAATAATAGGAATATTTCATAGACTTAAAATAAACTCCTCATGGAATAATAGAGTATTCCATGGCCTTATTTAGAACAATTCGTCACTCAATTTAGGGATGAATTAACTTGTTGTAAACATTGTGTTACAAACGTCGTCATCACATGTCTTAAACATTAAAACTAGTTCAATAACAATCATAATTAATATTCCACTATGTATTAAACTTCTCTATTCACACAAATTATTTAATCTATTAGCCTTAATAAATTATTTTTCCATTGATCATGGTAGTAACTCAATCATCATATGGGCTTATGTGGATTCTTTATCAATATTGACATGGAATAACTTAGTGTCAACATCTCCTAAAGTAAGTATTCCCATTATATTGACTTTATGATATACTAACAACAAATATAATATTAATTATTCAATCTTTTACTTATGATCTTCAATTTCACCTTTTCTATTGGTTGTTAATACTTATTCACTTTATAAAGTAAATATTTTTATTCCCTTTATAGAATATAAAAGCAAATGTACTCTAGCGGACTTCTCATCACATCAAACTTATCTTATTCCCTATAATATATTTATTTCCTTATCATCTGCTACTTGTGAGAGAAGGATGTCATCTCATGTATTTTTTTATAAAATAGACTTTATCTGGAAAACCCCAAGACTATATGGGAACACCCTTTGTTGAAAACAAGGATATATAACCAAGGTGATCAATGCTATCAAAAAAAATTCTAGTATGTGATAATAAACTCAAATAACTCACTTGATTATATTTTTGGGTTGATCAATAGATAATTATCACGAATAACATTTCAGCTTACACATATCTCAACAAACATATCAAAAATCTCAAGTGAAAAGAGATATTGCTTCCCTTGTTTTCCAAATATCAACTCTCCCTTGATAATAATTATTAATTCATTCTAAGTAGGGACAAGGGAGTTAATTTCATACCTTATATTCTAGTTTTACAAATTTTTTTAGAAGTACCGCATTCACTATGTAGTGAATATTTAATAGTTTTAACGCATTAATTCTCCCCCTTAAAAGATACATTTGTCTCCTTCAATTACATGCATGTTAGTACAAAATCATATGTATATATGTATATATATGGATGTATGGAGGAACATTTTACCTCATTAGTAGTAAAATTTAGACTGAGAGATTCTTCTCAACCCAGGACATTATTTTCTTCTAATCTTAGTATGGGAAGATTTATTTGGACTCTTATTTATATTTTGAGTCTCATTTGTTTAATTATCTTGTTTCTTCCTATAAACTTATTCTTTTTGTAAAATACCTTTTTCTACCTCAGTCTTTTGGATCTTTAATTTTCTAGTTATGGATAACCTATAATAGAATTTCACCCCACTTTCTCAATAAACTTTCTTTCTTTTCTCTTTAAGAAGTTTTCTGTTTCTTTTAATTATTTACCCAATTTTAGTTGATTTAGACTAACAAATATACACTATTTCCTATAATTATCTATCTTTTAGGAATCTTAAAATGACTTTCCACTACATTTATGTTGAAACATATTCTCTTTCATAGCATAAGGAATTTATCTTGGTAGTATTTTCATGCATTTCATAGAAATATGACCTTATAATATGTATCTTTCATACACTTTCCTTACTGTTTCATATAGGTTTTGTATTGGAAGCATTGATAGATTTATAGTCACTATATATTTATTTGAAAACTTATTCTCATATATTCACCATGAATCCCCCTTGAATCATTTTTAATTGATACCAATGAAATATTATACAAACAATTGTAGGCTTTGTTCCATTACCTTTCAAAAAATTAGTAAAAACCTCCTAATATTAATATTCTTATAGGATGTTTACATATGATTATAGGATGATCTCACTAGATTTTTGGAGTTATAAATTTGTATAAATAATTTTGTGGTGGAATATCTATTTCCTATAATATGGGATGATCTATCTTGTGGGGATTCATTATTCTTAAATATCACCTCCAACTCTATACATTTCATGTTTTGGGAGTTCTTCTCATTCTCAACTGATCTTAGTCATTCTTCTTAATCCTCCTTCAGCTTCTTTATTTGTTCTTAATGCATTTTTATTGATTCCTGTAAATAATTTTTAATCTCGTTTACCTTGTTTTATTTAAACTCTAGTTGAGAAATTTTCACATCCATGGAATCTTTTTACAATTTTTTAAGTTCATTTAATTATTCTAAAAAACAATCTCAAATAAATATCTCTCACAAAAAATAATTTTTAAATATTCAATAGATTTATCATATATTTTCTTGAAAAGATAGATTATTAAATCATTTTCTTTCACATGTTTTGTGAGATTGTATCACATGCCTACTATTTTATCCCATGCCTCTTCCATTGTATTATACTATTCTTAAAACTATAATTTTTCACCTTGAATACCCTTGATAGTTCCACTAATATAATTTACTAATTCATTAGTAACTTTCTTCATATGTTGTATGAGTTTAGAATGGATATCACTAAGTGATACATCATCATTGTAACTTGAAAAAGATTCATTAGAAGAATAATAATCAATATAATTATTGAAACTTATTACACTCTAATTACCTTCAACAAGTGGTGCCTTTTCCTTTACTTTAAGAATATTCTCCAGCTTCCTTTGCTATCATTTATTTCTATTCTTCTGTGTCCTCACAGAAATATAAAAAATTCCTTAAAAGTAACTTCATTTTTCTCTATATGATTAAGAACACTAATTTCCAAAGATATAAACTTCAAGAAAGATATCTTGTATCTTTATAGGGATCCTTTATTCTGATACCAATTATAGAGACCCATTATAGATTGACTACTGAGAGGGGTTGAATTAGTGGTTTACTTTTTAAAAAATATTTTCATTTAATTTGAACCTATTGAACATGTTATGTTTCTTGATACACTAAGTAAAATATCACAGTATCACCTCACATGTAGAAATAATAAAACAGATCACAACACAAGGTATTTAAAAGGTTCGATACAAAGACCTACTCCTTGACATGTTGGTTAGACACCCCAACATGGATTCTCCATTATATTTATCATAATGATTTAAAATTATAAGGAACAAAATTATTATACACCTCGGTGGTCTATAATATAGTTTATCATTGTTCCACCCTTGGGAATCCAACTCTTATAACTTATTTGGTTAGATACCCCAATCATCTCATTTTCTCCTTGACATTTTACACACCCTAGTCGCAATATCCTTCATATTCTAAGTGTTGATCTTATAGTTGAGATTAATCTTCTTTATTCATAGGGTTATTCCTCCAAAATCATAATGGAACTTCCCCGATCATTTAAAAATTTAATATCTTCAAAAACATCTTTTAATAATCCTATTAGTCTTGAAACTCCTTCACACCAGGTCATGAATGATCTAAGTTTTCTCAATTTACTAAATACTCAAATATTAATGTATTATCCTACAATTGTATTTTGGAATCAGTCACTTATCTATCCTCGGTATAGTGGTGTATTAGTATCCTCATTAATATTTAATTTTATCAACTCAGATACTCCATGTAATTATGAATATTTCATGGTCTAATGCCCTCAACCAAAAATCTACTAGACTGGTTCTCCAAGCCAGGTCACCACATGACCTCAAGCATGCCTCCCCGTATGTTAGTGGTTACTGACTAGTATCTAGGGTCTAATAGATCATTTGGGGAGACTATTCCCTCTTTACCAGAGTAATCCATAATAGAAAACATAATAATTCAAGGAAACAATAAACAATAAAATACAGACATGCATTACCAATTGATTCAAAAATGAAGTAAAAATAACAACCAAACCATAAATATGTCATGTCATGATAATATTTCCAAAAGTTAAGGAAATAAAATATAAATACTAACGAAAGAATCCCCAAAATAGGTTATGAATCCAATTTTAGATCCTCATCCATGCACATCCCAATCCCAACTAAACTCCCTAGCAAATAACCTTTTCCCTTATCCTAACCTGTAACCATGAAAGCTTCATGCGTACCCAATGGCGGACCAATTAGGGTGTGAGTAAAACTTAATAGGCCACCACCAACAGTATCTACAAAATATCCAGTCTAAACAGACATTTCATACATGTATGAAATAATTGACATGGTAAACCAAAAGACAACTCACATGCCATAAGTTAACAATATTTTATTTAACCATTCTTGTTTTTATTTCGATTTTCAACACTTATATAAGATTAATTAATAAATTCATTTTCATCACATGTTCCATGGGTTAAGCAATTACATCATTTACACAACAACCTAAGACGATCAATTATCATGCATAAGGGAATAAGTCAAGTTCCCTATCGCAATAGGGATAAATATTTCATAAACAAATACATCACATTTAATTTGGAGCCTTGTTCTAGGTAGTATCATAAAATGTAACATATAGGGTAATATAACCTCAGTCTCCTTTCCTAACCCATGGATTATTGGTTGGGGTTTAGAGCTGCTTTCTAACCTGAACCATGGGTGTATATCCCCAAGTCCAATGCCCCATAACTATCAAGCTATCTGCACATGATTCTTTATCCATTTAATGCATATACCATATCATAAACCAAACAAAAAACAATACAGATAACATTTTTATACATAATAATTCAACATGATAGTTAAAATCAAGCCTTGACCCATTAACACATTTACCAATTACATTGCATAGCTAATTTAACCCATTCCACTTTCTCATTCTTTATCCCATTAACATAATCATCAATGTACATACATTTTACAAATTAACATATTATTCAATTTCCCATACATTAACCTGTTTAACACATTTATCAATTCACAATAATTTACCAATTTAAAATGTTCATAATTCTACATGCATTAACCCACTTAATAATTTCATGTAAAATTCATATGTCATTTAGAAAAATGAATCTATTTCACCCGACCCATTTCATATTAAGTCAAAGAATACCTTATTCCATTAACAATGATTACAAACATCTACCATTAGTTTCTATTTATAATTCAAACTAATCATGAAAACAGATTTATCATGGGTTATATTTCATCACAAGGAAACTATATGATTAGCATTATAATTTTCCCTATTCGGGAATGTTGGTGCACTACATGGGTGGTCCTAAATTGGTTTAATCAATCTCAATGAATCCCACAAGGATCATGAGGGATCTAAATCATCACTTAGCCAACCATTTTACCAAATATTACAAGAGGAATCAAATTCACATTAATGTGGAAGCAATATCACAACCACACATACACAAATCAACAATAAATCTATGGTGTATAACTTGTAGACCACCTACCTAAAATATGAAGATGAACACACCCTTAAAATTATCCTTAGATCCAAATTAAAATACCCTTTAAACCCCCAACCTATGATCTACTAGAGAAAAGAGGGTTTTATGGATTCATAATAATAATAGAAAAACCATAATCCATAATCTGGAACAGAGATGTAAGAGGAGCATTAGACTTACCTGGAGCTTCGATCTGTAACCAACAGCACTCCAAACGGCCTTAAATCGAATGAGATTGATCCTTATGAGGTATTGAGGGTTTAGTTTTTTCACTAGGGCTAGAGGATGAAGAAATGGGGAGAAAATTGGGTGAGGAACTTAAAATCCCATGGGTGGAAAAGGTAATTTCTCACATTTTAATGGGGTGCATGGTTTGGCTGTACTGTTTTCCAAACATTGCACAAACCGGGAACCTCCCTCTATCCAAGATGGGTTAAGTCATATGATTACCTAGGGAGGACCACATGGTTTTACAAAACAGGCAATAGCCATGAGAAATGCCTCTCTCTAAGGTCGCACGGTTTGGCTCCCCCCCCTCACATGGTTTCCTCTTACCATGCGTAAACCATGCAACATGCACAAGATTCCCTGATTTCTCTTTATTTAATGTCTTGAACCCTCAAAACACCCCCAAAATTCCTCATACACCCATTTAACATTTATTTATCCAACTTTAAGGGAATAAAACCAAAATTTAAACACGAGCATACCTCCACAAAGTCTAGAATCTTACACATGGCCTTCCCAATTGGTGATTTGGGAACATGCTTTACTTCACCACTAAATATTTCTCATATGGTATGAAAATCATTCATATTCACATAAATTGATCATATGATATTATATATGATAATCGATATACTTTTGGTTCACTTTTTTGATAATTTTCAAAGAATTCTTAATAAACAAGTTTCTTTCTTTGTTATCCACTATATATTCCTCAAATATTATGAAAAATTGTTTCTACACACATAAAATGATTATAACATATAATATATTGTAATTTGTGTATTGTAAATTCACTTACTTGATGTTTTTCATACTAATTCTTCACAAAACAGGTTAATTCTTTGTAAACTAATATATAGTACACTCGCTCACATTATGAAATAACACCTCACATCACACAAAAAATTATTTTTTTTCTCCACCATATATTCCTAAAATAGTATTAAAATTATTTTCCATGCACATCATATGACTATATCATAACATATAAGAGTTATCAATTATTATTTTTCTTATTTATTGATGTTTAGTATATTGATTATTTAAAAAGTAATTTATTTTTTTTATAATCATTTTCAAGTAGCGGTCAATATATGACACTTAAGTTATGAAAAAATATATAATTCATATCGAACTTCATTTATGTAGCACTTAGAATATCATTTATCTTTGTAGAATATTACCATTCACTAAAAGCACAAATTTTTTGAAGAACTCAATCAGAGTAAAATAATATCATCTTCTCTCTATAAACACTTATCCAAAAATATTTTGAACATAAATACTTTAGAGTTAAACATGTATTTTTAGTCTACTATTCATTTGGTTAAAATATGATAATTTTGTAAATTATGTTAAGCCATTAAAATATAGGTGATTCTAAAAAATACGTCGCCTCCCCCTATAAAAATCATGGCCTTTTTATACTACATTGAATACATAACATTCTAATTCATGCATCATAAATCACAAAATGATAATCTAAAACTGCATGTCCTATATACTATTTTTATGGTTCACAAAAATTTATACTTGGATGAATTCTAACATTTTTTGATCTTATGAAAATATCTCATAGAATTTGATATGCTTTGTAAAACTTAACTTCTCTACTATATAATTCTCATATTGTATGGTTCTCAACTATATGACGTTCATATAGTATGTTAAACTGTCATCATGAACATAATATGATTATCGCATAGTATATTTGTTTATTATATTAATTTGGTTCTTTTTTTATTTTCATCACATTTTCATTTCAGTGAATACAACCTACTTCATCGAATATTATATACTTTATACTCAACTTCAAATACCATATGTATTCATATAAAGTATATTTATTCAAAAAGTATCTCTTTAAAAAAATTTCTTAAATTTTTTTAAAATCTATATATATCTGATTTTCATAAATATTTTAGGCTTTGGATGATCCCACATGGAACATGACTTCATACATGATAATTTACATGAAAACCCTCCATTAATTCCTCATGAAAAATATTTTTTTAATGTTTGTAAAAAAAATTTCAAACTTATTTGAATTATTTTTCTTATAAAATCATCAAATAATTATTCAAAACTTCTCATGAAATAATTTGGATATTTTATGGACTTAAAATATACTCCTCATGCAATAATAGAGTATTGAGTGGCCTTATTTAAAATATTTATTCACCCAATTAAGGAATGCCTTTACTTTTTGTAAACATGTTTCTACTACAAAAATCATTATAACATGTCTTAGATATTAATATTAATTCAAAAACCATCATAATTAATATTTCATTATGCCTTCAACTTCTCTCCTCACATGAATTATTCAAGCTAATATCCTTAATCAATTATTTTTCTATTGATCATGGTAGTAACTCCATCAATATATGGACTTACATTGATACTTTATCAAGAATGAAATCTAATTCATTTGCATCATCATCTCTTCAAATAAGTCATCCTCATATATTGAATTTATTATATACTAAAAATAATGAAAATATTAATTCTTTAATCCTTCACTTCTGATCTTCAAACAACCTCATGGGGTAGATTAAAACTAAACTTAAAATTAGTTTTTTAATAAATAAATGTTTACTAAACATAATTTTAATTAAAAAATTCTTAGTTGAGTTTTTAATTACCATGTTATTAGTTATGCTTGGTTATCCCTCATTCGATTAGTTTTGATTTGTTTAACTTACTAGTGATATCATGTTTGGTAGAGAATTTTAGAATTTTTCAAGTTGGTTATTAATAGTCTTGATATATATGTGTTATATTAAGGTTATATATAGGTACACTAATTTTATAAATTATTATTAATTTATTTTAATAAGACTTAGTGATATTGCCCAGAGTGATCTATACATATGTGTTATGTCTTATGACATGTTATCCCCTATCCTTATATATTTTTCTTTTCTAAGGGAGGATGTAATCATCTATTCATAGATACTATTTCCATTTTTATTGATTATATTGTTCTAATGTTCATTTTCCCACTTAGATTAACCAATGAGGATATAAATCATATTCTATGATTTTAAGTTATACTTTAAGAATGTTCATTTATTTTCCACTGTAACTTTTATAAAATATGGAAACTAAAACCCATGGAAAATTAATTTATTTATTTTTATTACTCAAATATTAAGAATTATTTATTGTTTACTTTCTTATTTTTATACTTTTAGTTGATAATGTATACAATTTTTATTATGATAAATTGGTAGGGGTTTTGTGGTTACAAACTTTTGGGAATAATGAACTCACATCATTCACATGTCCCCTTAGGATGAGTATAAAACATATATTTTATGATATAGGTAAGGTAAAGGAACAATTTCATGACAGTTCCAAGGACATTTTGATAAGAATTTGTATATATGTTTTAGAGATTATAATTGAAATATATCTCAAAGATAAAATTTTGATACTTGTTTTACATTTTGGATATCATGTTTATGGGATATCACTTTTCTAATGTAAAGTGTTGGTTTCAATTTCTTTTTGGATCATGTTTAAAAATAGTTTGTGTTATAGTAATCTATAACTGATGAATGGTACATACATTTGGATTGTTGTTTTTCATAGGTCTACATGCGTAAAAAAAATTATATTTTTTTAATGGTATGAAAAGTTACTTCCAGAATATATTTTATTATTTTTAATATTTTAGATATAAAAATTGGTCATGACCTCAATTTTGTGAAAAAATAGGGACAATCACTTCCACTGTCATCTTATTTATCCCTTGGCGTTTATTCCAACCTATGGTGATTCAATATTGTGACTGAGGTCTTCGGGTAATTTAGGTCAAACCACTTAGAATCTGAAAATGGATATTACATCACATAAAACATACCTTTCATAAAGTAATATTTTTTAAAACAAGCATTTATTTACTTTAAAGTGGGTATATAATTTTTAATTATTAATATAAAACACCATAAATACCAAATTGAACCCTCTATCCCCCTTATGTACACACAAGACTTGACTTAATTTTTCTAAAATTGTTCTCTTTGATTGCATAATAGAAATGAATGTTCTTATTTTGATATTATTATTTTTAATTTATAAATGGATATTTCTATATTACATACCTTATAGTTCTATTTATATCCATAAAACCTTCACATTGTATCATATATAAATCATTGAATATATTTCCATTAAGAAAAGACTTTTTTATGTTCATTTGGTAGATCTCAAAATAATAATAAGATAATATTCAAAGATAAATCCTAGTCTAATTTATTATAGTAAATATTGAAAAAAAGTTTTTTGTATTGAATATCATAAATTTTTTTATAACCATTCTCCGCGAAGTAGTTTTTATAGGTTGAAAATCAACCATACCTAACAGTTGTTTATGAAAAACTCATTTAAATCCTATATATATTACACCATTAATTTCATAAATCATTTTTAAAAAATGTTTTTGTATGTACAGTCCATTTAAAATTTCATGGCCTCTAATCATTTATTAAAATCAAAAAAAATTATAACTCATTTATAGTTTTTAGGTTTATCTTGTGTGGACTAAAATTCATCATAATTAAGTATAATAAATTAATATATTTTATGATACTAAAATTTAATACCATACTTTTGAGGTTATTTTAATATTTGAGTTAGTATAGACTCCCCGTGATCACTATATTATCTAATTTTGTCCAAATTTCCCTTGTGGCCTTATTTTTTTAAGGAACACCTAAAAACATCATTGTGATGGGAGAGGTTTACACACCCCCATATATGTATTTCTTAATTATCTACCTCCTATAATGTGGGACACTTATCTTCCACCCCCTTAAGGGATTAATACCCTTTCTGGAACATTGACAAGATATAGACTCAGATACCATTTTGTAATGACCCACCCTAAATACAAAAACTAATTTCCCATGTCATATAAATACAAAAATTGTCATAAACCTCATGTTAAGAAAATAATATATCATAACATCTTATGAAAATACTTCAATATTATTTATGTCAATTAAATATTACCCATTAATCACTTTCTAATAAATTTCCTTATAAAATAATAATTTAATTTTAAGGATAGTTCCATCTCTTCACAAGATGATTTCTTTAAAAAATGAACTCAAGTTTTCACATCAATTAATTAAGCTATAAAATAATAAATGTTATAATTGTCCCCACTATATGAATTTTTATTCCTGAAAATTTAATGGGTTATATTTATCTTAAAAAGATTTGATCACTATTTCCACATGTGAGGTTCTATTTCCCATGATTCCTCTTAAACATGCCAATTTTACCTCATCCCTCAAACAAATGGAATAACATTTCTTATCTAGAACATCCATTTTCTATCAATAATTCTCAATAAACTTTTATCATGGGTCATATATGGATCCAAATCGATTGTTTCCAATTCAAGTTCATTAGATATGTCTAGTAAGTACTTTCTTGATTGTTAAACATAAAACATATCATTCACCACAAAATAATTTAGTGAAAAATTCATATGATAAGATACATTTCAAATTATCTCATCCATTTAAAATGGACGTATATACCATGGTTCCAACTATAATTTCTTCCTGAGATATCAATGTCCCTACTACAGTGAAATTGGAAAAATTATTTGAACACAAACAATAAACTATAATGATCATCATCAACAATAAGAAAAAGTCTTCAACTAAGTTTGAACTATAATAAATATATTTTATATTAAATTAATATATATTTTCATATCTTACACCAAACATAGTCTTATTATATAATTATCTACCACCTCAACACAATATAGAGGTTATTGGAATTGCCTTCCATATAGTTATTTGAAATTATCCATCTCAATTGTTTCTTCATAGTTTTTGTTTTATAAAAATTATACTAAAGTAATATGATACTCCCTTTATCTCCCAAAATATGATACAAAATCTAGATGAATGTCCTCAAAAGGCTCTATGGATTATTTAAATTAGCTTTCCATCTAAGGATGATGCAATGTAATCACCGTCAATTAACTAAAAACATTCTATAATCCCCTCAAAACATTGAAGTGAATCAATGGTCTAGGTCCAACACAACGAATAATGGAACTCCATAAAATGTTATTATTTCCTTCACATGTAACTTATCAATGTTCGCCATGGAAAACATCTCCTGAATGGGTAAAAATGATTTTATTTGTTAATTAAATCAATAACCACCCAAATAAAATCATGCAACCATGGTTCCCTCGATAAACCAAATATAAAATATATTACAATATTCTCCTATTTCCATGTCGAAACAAGGAAGGATTATAAATATATATATCATAGGTCATTGATGCTCTACATTTACCTATTGATAAATAAAACATCAATATATAAACATTTTTATCCCAAATTTAAGTCCTAATCATTAAACTATCATTTGATGTCATGATACATCTTTTTCATCCTTGGAAGAAATGACTAACTATAATTATGAAATTATTTAATAACCTCGTCCTTCAAACTTTATGGATCCACCATTCTATACTCGAAATATAGTATTAAATCCTTCGCTAGAGACCACCCAAAAACTTTCTCCCCACCATTTAGGGAGTCATAAATCATCTTACATAAAGTGTCTGTAATTGTTTTCTCTTTCACTTGATCTAAAACAATATAAGTAAAATTAATTTGATATAATAACATATGGTCACCCTCATCATGAGCCTTCATATATATACTTATCATCAATTTCATCTATTACCACTATTATTAAAACTCTTTTATTTCTTTAATTTCTCTATCCATGTCATCTATTATAGAATAACCCTTTTCACATGTCTAAGATAACTCAAAATCAAAATTTTGAAGATATTTAACCCATATTACTTACTACCAATTTAGGTCTTTCTGAGAGGAAATATTCTTTAAATGTTGATTATTAGAATATACTATAAACCTATATCCAAACAATTAATTCGTCTAACTCTTAAAATAATGAAAAATAATCATTAGATTCAAGTCATATGATTGATAATCCTCCTCATGTGGTTAAAATTCACACAAATAATACACCACCACATTCTATCCTTACTGGAGAACACATCTCGAAATAGATCCTGATGTTAATTTAACCATGTTTTAATGATAATATTTTAAAGTATTTTAAATATGTAAAAAAATTCATGGAAATTTAATTTAAATATTTTAGTTGTTTCATTGAAAAATAGTATTAGTGCTGATACCTGATAGGTGAGATAGCAAGGATGGTGGGAATTAAAGTGGTGGAAAGAGAAGTTTCAAATGTCAAAGGAGCATAATAAATCACTCCTTATAAAGAATTTTGGAAACCTCTCACATCATAAGTACTTTTCTTGGGGTACATCAATAAAAACAATTTTGTGAGGGATAATGGGCCCAAAGTGAAAAATATTGTGATTGTGAGTGGTGTAGACAATTGTAATTTAAATTACATAATTTCTTAGGGTACCATCTTGAATTCCATCTCAAGATCTATTCTTATTTTTTTCATAAACAATATTAAGTTTATCTTTTTCCACTAATTCCTTTAGAAATTTATTCCTTCTCAATAAAGACACATATATGTGCCAAACACACTTTTTGGTATGATGGATTAAAAAAATAAGAACCCACTATTTCATTGGGATATCCAATAAATAAGTATTTATCTAATTTAATACCATGTTTATATGTATCCAATCATCGTAAATATGCTTTATAACCTAAAGTATATATATAATATAAGTTAAAAAAATTATATTCCATATCTCATATGAATTATTATCTATAAATATATATAGAATATGATTTAACATTAAAATCAGTTATCAATACCATCACTTCAAATTATATATAAAAAAGATAAAATTAACAATTTATTGATCAAACCATGTCTAAAAAGTCAAAAGTTTTCATTTAAAATTCAACATTATAATTTGCAGTATCGGGAAGAGTGATTTTCAAAAAAAATTAAAATCAATTAGATGATTAATAAACTCTTAACTTAATTATTCCCTACCATGATATAATCAACTAATGTTAATAATTTTTTCCAAGTTTATTTTGTAATTTGTTTTTTAATATCATGAATATCTCAATGGTTAAAAACATTCTACTTATAATAAAAACACAATCATACTAACTAAAATCATTAGTATAAGTTACAAGTACTTATAACCACCACATTATTATATATTCATTGAACAACAAGTATTACTGTGTATTAAACCCAATAAATCACTAAATATCTCTCATTTACTCTAAACTAATATTTAGTCATTTTGTTTAATAAGAAATATTTTTATATATTTAATGATTCATATTGAATTTATTATATAAATCCATTTGTATATACTCTTTGATACATTTCCCATTTATATATCCAAGGTGATGATATCAACAGTAAGTGGTGTTTGAATCATTAACTTTTACAATTTTGTTTTCAATGTCCTATACTATATGGTTTATGACTAGAATTTATAATCCACTATTAATATTTATGATTCCATAAAATTTTTTATTCATGTATATGAAACATGTTTTGTTCATAATAATGAATGAAAATCCTTCCTATTCTTAACAAGAAACATAAATAAAAAATTTATTACTATCATAACATAGTATTAGTTTTTAAATTCTAGGATTAATCTATTCGGTAGTAACAAATAATATATTCAAACCTATAATGAAATAACCCTTCATATATTTACAACATGTAGTTATACTTTTCCTTTATATATTTCTCTTACATTTCTAAGTTCTTGGGCATCAAAGAAAATGTTTGACACACAACTGGTATAAAATATCCATGATTAAACAAAATTTAAAAAATAATTTATTTAACATTCATTTATTTATTCTTAAATTTTTTCTATTTTTAATTGATAATACTTATCAAGTTATAATACCCATCGATAATGTTATAAAACTAACCTAAAATAGATCTCAACATAGTGTGTTTTTTAATTTCTTTCCAATATAAAATATAAAATATTTATCAATGGAGTATCATGTTTTACAAACTTATTAAATAAATACTTTTATTGAATATAATTCCATTAAAACGATGACCCCCTACATCATATATTTTATTGTACCAAAATCCAAAATTTATCTTGATTAACATAGATATGATAATCCATTATGTTATGATAAGTTTTGTAAAGAATCATTCCAATTATATCATATATAATTATAGGATAGTTGATTATAAAACACCTTTTACAAATTCATATAATAAATTATCATAACATCATTCCTCTAGGAATTTAATGGTTAGGGTCACCCTCCAAGTGTATACAAAATTTTATATCAGGTATAATCACCCTATGATTAGAGTTATTTCAATCAGGTTCACTCTACATGAGTTAATCCAAAATCACCCAATTTTTCACAACCTACTCATTTGGATTATTGAGGTCTCGATGAGTATTCTATTTGGATAAAATATAACACCTTTATATTTTAAATGGGTTTTAAATATCTCAATATTTACTATATTAATATAATAAATATTTCATTTTATTTAATCCATATATATATACTTGTTTTTTATAATTCAACATTTTCACCTCGTGACTTTAAATAAAATAACATGTTTAGTCACATTATTGTATAACTCATATACAACTAATGAATTATGTTATGTATCCAAGATAAAAAATTTATCTATAACTTTAAATACATATCAATATGCATCGTATACATCATTTTACAATAAACACTTTTCATTCAATTACTCAAAATCATATGAAACAAAAAATTTACTCAATAGTAGATATGGTTTGATAGATATCCAGCCACCACTTTTACAAAATAATGAATAATCTCTAAAGCCTATGGGAAGTCTGACCCAAAATTACACATTCCATAGACCATTACTCAATAAGTATCTCAATTTTAATAAAATTTTACTCCAAATATGTGTGAATGATTAAAATAAAAATATACTTTGGAATAATAATAAATCAAACCATTAATTTTTTGTAAAAATAAATAAGTCATATGTTATACCTAGCATGGAACTCCTTAGATACAAGGAGTAATATTTATAAAAACTAAATAAAATAATTTAAATTAAAACAAAAAAAATATTCACAATATAAATAATTTATATTTATAAATTCTTAAATAAGTGATTTCATACATGAATGAAAAAATAATGCATTAATCATGATATATAATATTTTTAAAAATAAAAAATATATAATTATTTCATAGATAGAGATATCCCCATCTCACTATCTATAGGTGATATTCTATATCTCTAGATCAAGTGAAATAATATCATATATAACTATCCCTTTATAATAAATAATGATATCTTTATACCATTGTATATGATATATGTTTATCCTATATCATTGTCTCAGGCATAGTGATATCACATAGTGTTCCCCCTGTATTTTTTATAGTAATATATTTATATTGTTACTGAGAATAAGTATTTCAACTATATTGTATCCAATGAGGTCATTTACAATTATTAAATTTCAATTTCTACGGGTAGATATATCTCATATCACTTTATGTGGTATAGTTAAAATTGATGAAATCAAATGTAACAGTTTCCATCATTAAAAGGCAATATAAATGAATGAATGATGGATTAAAAAGAACTTGGATTTGGGTGAATTTGCATTTTTGGAAAACTAATCAAGAGGAATGATCTCCATAGAATGTTCCAGGTGCATAGATGGTGTTTTTTTAGGTGTAATCATAGACATGGAAGGCCCAAATAATAATCTAGATGGTTTGGCCAGTGTTCAAACCTAGTAGAGCATAGTAGGTGCCAACTATAAATTTAGTGGAATATCATAATAAGTTCAATGGGTATAGAATTGAGATAGTCCCACTTACCTTACCACTATGAAGCTGGTTATTGTTTTTCAATTTCTTTATAGTCCGTCAGACTTCCATTGGAGGTTCACTAAAATTTTAATATAAATACTGGACCCACCACTCCACATAAGTGGTAGTAATTTCAGTCTTTTGAGATATTTTTAAAATAACCCCTTTGGGGTTCTTGATCTTGGGATATTAAATTGGATGGGGGAGGTGAATCTTTGATTTCCCTCCTCAAACATTTACCTTTGAGTATCCATGATGTTTCAAGAGGTTTTCCTTATATAAATAAGGTTAGTATTCCTCCCTCTTTTCACCTATTCCTCTCTATTTTCTTCTCCCTTTGACTTCAACAACTCAAACTAGGGTTTTATGGATAATTTTATGAGTTCATGATGGGATTATCTCAAAATCACAAGTCTTCTTGGTGAAATATATAGAGGAAACTGGAAGAGGAAGAATACTTCTTTTTTTATTATTTTCATAGAGGTATTTCACCAATGGAATTTTTATTTAGTTTTCTCTAAATTGGTATAATATGTGTGATATATTTAGTATTGATTCGTAGAGATATTTTTAGTAATGGTGATAGAGTCAGGATGTGGGTCTTCCATATATTTTTTATTATAGTTTTAGTGTTTCTTTCATAATTATGATCAGTTAGTTTTTTCTGATAAGGAATCTTGGGATAAATTAGGTAATTAATTTTAAATAATTATAATTTTTTGATAGATACTTATACTATGAGACAAGATCTATAAAGTTTGATGAAACATAGTATTATATTAGTATAGGATTGGAAGATAATGGTTAAAGGTTTATAACTCCATTATCTATGTATTATATCCATTTAATACTTAACCATATGTTGTGTATGAATGTGCCTATGTGCACATTCTAGGGGTCCAAGTTTATGATGATGAGTAGGGTTTAGGTTTTCCCAATTTGTATGAAGGACCAAGGTAGATACTTTTCAAAGTAGTATAAGTATCATGCATATGTTTTGGGAATTTTATGGATGCCCGTAAATTATTCCAGAAAAGGGAGTTGGGACAAGTTATGTTTGAGAATCCCCTAGAGGTACTAGGTTTAAATGAGGGGCCATGAGTGAATTTTTGTAAGCCTAAGTGATGTGGTTCAAGGACTCCCAAGTGAGTATTTCTTTGGGTATTGGTCTGGTTTGGTTTAATCCTATGGGGTTTTTTATAGAATTGGATTATAGTGTGGTACTTTGACCTTGGATTTCCCTATGAGTTAATGGTATACCATGATGAGCTGGAGAGGCTTAGGGTTCCATGTAATATTAGGTTTCATTGAGTGGGTAATGGGTGTTACCAATTGTTTTGGGAATTATTAATGGCATTGAGATAAGGGGGTAGTAAATGGGGTTCACCTTTAGAATTTCAATCTATTTGGGAAGTAATTTAGGATATGTTAGGTAAGTACCTTAGCGGATAAACTTGTATGGAATATCTAGTATATATTAATGATTCAAAAAAATCTATTTTTCAACTGTAATATATTTTTTTTATCCACTCTATTTTAATATTACATAGACTTTTATTAAATTTTTATTGCAATGGATGAATTTGAACGTTAATGTTAAAACAACCTAAAACATTAATTTTAATGATTAATTTTATATTATATGATTTAGTTACAAGGATTTACTTTGAGTTTTATATTTTGATGATTTTAAGGTGAAGGAAGTCTGAATTGTCTATTAGAATATTGAAGATTCCATGGGCTATAAAAGAATTTATTGATCAATACCGAAATCTTTAACAAGCTAACACTGTATTCATTAGAGATCCACCTGATGTAGAGTAATCTACACTATCTAACTAAGAGACCTAGGGTTATGTTATAACCCAAATATAATCTTGTAATGTTCTCCCAAAATTCTTCATAAGAACAATTTCATCTCATGGAATACATTAAGGCTATTGTATCTTCTAATACTACCCCCAATATACACCTAACACTATATTAGACATTAAATGCACTCTAACAACCCCCAAAAGGAATCCCAATGAAAGAAATGACTAATACACAAACTCATGAGAGTGTTACCCATCCAACATCACCTTAGACACCAATGAACATTATGAATTCCTTCCAATTCTCCCTAAATCGTGGTACTATATTTTTTGGAAGTTCAAATACATTGGTAACATAGACACCATAGGTGAAAATATAGCCTCAGGAGTCATCAAAATTATATTTCTATTGCCCAAAATATCATGAGCATTTATTGTGATAATATTCCCATGACTAAATTGTATCCACACAACAAATGTATGAAATGTTAGGATAAAATGTATCCCCAAACTGTATAGTTCCATTCAAATCCCACCATGTTAGTTTATAAATAAGGATATGTGGTTAACATGCATAGCCCAAGGGGACCATCTAAGATCATTATATCAAATGATAACCATATTGAGTATCTTCCTAACAATAAGTCCATATAGTGATAATTTTATGTAGAAGGAATAACTAGATTTTGGGTTCTGAAACTAAGAGAGTCTAAAACATTAAGGGGAATAAATAGAGAGCAATGTATAAATGGAGGGGGATGTCCACTTTATTAGGGTTTTCTCATCAAGGGGGTCATATAAATTTATATTTTATTATATTTATATAATTTCATTATATTTTAAGTTAAATTTTTCATTTTTTCTCATCACATTTTTTCTTCTATATAGTGATCTCAAACATCCATGATTGTAGAGAGCTAACCTGATGGTTTCATTGGGAGTGGTGTTGAGTATTTCCCAGGTAATTGAACTTAAAATTCATTATTGAGTTAAAAAATTGAGGATTCAAGATGTTTTATTGATATGACATTCGTGATAGTTCTTCTCATCCTTTCTTCATGATTATTTTCTTCACCCAATGGATCATCACTTTTTCTTTTCTTAATTCAGTCCACTGGTATATAATAGATCTGGTGCATTGAGTGTGGAATGGTGAGGGATTTATTACCAAGATATTAAGTAGGGTTATCTTTAAATTTAGGAGTATATAACATTCTTCCCAAGAAGGAGGTGGATATATAGTATGCCTAACGATTCTTGGGTGAGTTGTACAATCACACATAAAGTATAGTGATATATGTTCACATGTATGATAGAGTGTGATAATTGAGTGATAATGAGATAAACATGAGTATGATAGTGAGGGTATTCATTAACACTAATCATAAGAGTGTTTTTTTCTTTTTAACATAAATTTATGTGCATTGAAATTGCATATTTAAATTATTTTTTCACTCCATCACACACATCACCCATATTTCCATGATTTCTAGATATAAAAAGTAATGAAAGATATAATAAGTGGAAATAAAAAAATAGGTTATAATAAGTGTAACCCCCCAAGCTTCCACGGTACGTTTCCCTTCGAATAATGCGATAGCGTGTGTTGTACGCAACCTCGAGTTCTAACACACACCACAACTAATTAAACTAGCCGTTGTGAATACTAATACCTAATTTTTGAAATTATATATATATTATATTTGAAAATGGACTTCATTTTTGGATTCGGAATATCAAAATTATCCTAGGGTGAAATTTTGGTACATTTCGGATAACTTTCATATTTTGATGAATAGTGAAAATTACTAAATTTTAATTAAAAACAACTTTTTTAATCAAAATAATTAATAGTGATAAATTGTGAATTTGAGTGGTTTTAAAGTATATTTAGAATATATTTTTACCATTTAATATAATGTTGGTCATTGGACATAATTTTACAATTAAACCGAACATAAACAAGTGTCAATCTTTTGATAGTTATTACCTCTTAAAAACACGCTTTTTGTTTTGACAGCGGGAATTAATTTTAAATTAATTTATGCCACTTCTGTGTTTTGAAGTTAGGAAAATGGATTCCATATTTGGAATCAGGATTTCCAAATTATGTAAATAGGTAACTTTTATTTTTACACATTTTGAATAATTACTGCGGTAAATATTTTATTTACCATGGTTAAAGGGTAAATCCGGTAAATAAGGGATAAAAAAATAATATTATAATAATACTAAATTACCCTAAAACGTGTCTTAACCCTATTGGTTGATACATGGTCGACCATGGGCATCTTTGGGTCTGTTTTGGGACCCCATGGATCCACTTGTAAGTGATAATGACACATTATATTAATAAAGTTAAAATAAAAATAAAAATGGCATAAGCTTACATCTTTTAGAAGAACAATTTTTACATAGGGTTATACATGTTGGATTTTCAATTATAAATATTCATTAGAAAGATAAAAAGCTTTCCTACATAATGATATTTTATTTATAATTTT
Source organism: Viscum album (assembly GCA_963277665.1). Taxonomy (NCBI): domain Eukaryota; kingdom Viridiplantae; phylum Streptophyta; class Magnoliopsida; order Santalales; family Viscaceae; genus Viscum; species Viscum album. Next base: position 924,209,975 of record OY728159.1, read on the forward strand.
TAGGCATCAAATAATTTAAATTATTAATGACACAATAATGATGCAATGTTTACCTCATTAATAAATCATTTAAATAAATAAGATTATAATGATTAAAATATTATCTAAAACCTGTCCAATTCTTATTGGTTGATATTATTTAGAATATGAGTCATCTTATCTTCGACCTCAATGATTTTTGGACCATTATAAACCGAATACAAATATATTATAAAGTAATACTTTCACACTTTCCTAAAGAGCCCCTCCTCTCCCTTATAAAAGGAGACCACTTCTACTCATTCCTCACACCTCTCAAGCAACTTGGCTCGTCCAAAATCTGCCCAACTAAGCTCCCCACATCCCTCTCCTCCTCCTTTAAGCTTACCCTTAGGCAGAAAGCATTTCAAGAAGTCCTTTGGTTCCAACCAAAGTGAGTTACCTAAATTAAAGGTAACGATTTCTCTTAAATTATTTTCATTTATTTTGCTTCTCCAACCCCCAAAATCTTTTTATTTACTTTCTTTTGTAACAACACCAGTATCCTCAATATACTAGGATGTTGTTATAAGAAGGATTAAAACTACACATACACACAACTCCATCTAATGGATGATGAACATAATGTTTCTGTGGATGGCAAACTAACGCCTCACGAAACGATGATTGTTCAAATACATCTTACCGCCTCTCATGGTGGCCATTATGATGGAACTGTAATTAAATATGATATTAATGATATATATTTTATATATAAGCTTTTTTAATTCCATTTTATTTCATACCATTAGTCGTTTCATGTTGTATATACATACGATAATTTCATTTGAGGAAGTGCGGACTACCGCCCCCTTAAAATGATATGACTCGTTCATACCACACATGGAACATATAAAGGATGGTGTTAATGAACTTAAGTAACATATATAAAATATTATATTATACTGGAATAGTAATATACCTATGTATCATTTGGATTCGATTCTTTTAAAATAAAAAATTAAATGGAAGTAGCGTTCGTGTGTACGTACGGACTACCGTCTCCACGAACGCGATGAGATTCATTCTCCATCGTATCCATTCAAGTATAATTATCATTTAATGATTTAAAAATGATGTTTAAGGACTTGATATCATTATGGATATGAATAAGATACAACAAACATGACTTATGTAACAAAACATATAAAGAAAATGAGTAAGTTAACACCCGAAACGGCGATAATACTAAGATATTATTATCAAATCAATATTAAAAGATCATATATGATATCATATTAATGTATATGATTCTTGTATAATTTAGTAACAATTATTTCACTATTATACAGGAGGTTAACCTACCCCAACCAAGGAAAAGTACAAGGTAAGGGTTATTTCACAATCTCTTCATTATCCGAGGTTGTATTATACGTAATAATCTACTGGGATCTCTTTATCATCCACATCCATGTTTCTTTGAAATGTATTTCAAAAAAATTTTACTATTTACAAGAATATGGGTTAAAGTCATTTATACCCTTGTTTGACTTTTTATAAGAGGTTTATAAAGGAATCTTTCCGTCGTTTTCAAAACAAGGTCCTTTTTAACCTTTTCGACTGAATTGAGGTAAGAATGTTTTTTTTTAACTTATACGGCGGGTGCGGTTATTTTCCGCCGTTATAAAATCGTCGAAGCTTTCCATACAAGCTTATAAGAATATTTTCAAAGAAAATGTTTTATTTTATATGGATCTTAAATGATTTCAAAATAAAAGGAGATACTTCTTTAAAAAGAATTTTGATTTCATCTATGTCAACATCCTTTGATGGATTTTAAGATTATTTGAAGTTGATTTATTATGATACAAAACTTCTATATTGTATTGAAGTTTTTGTGATATGTTTGACTGTGGATGTGCTATTTTTATACCATTCATAGTTTATGGTGAAATTATTGACATTTCGTATGCTAGTTTTAATACGAATGTTTATGTTATGTTTAAACCTTTTCATATGGGAATGCATTGGACTTAATAAGTGACGGGTGGAGCCCGCTATAGCTCCTCGATGCATCGGTCGGTCTCATGAGACAAACTAGTGTCTTGGCACAAGGCCTTGACAAAATCTTATTTGTAGTCTTGGCACGAGGCCTTGGCTATGTGGTTATGATAGTCTGGCATTATGCATTCCAACATTATGAAAGTGGTTATTGATATTGCATGTGATTATTCGATTAGTAGAATATCCATGTGAACAAGTAAATGGCATTATTTCATTTTACTTTTGTCATACTATGTTGAAGTTCAATTTTAAAAGGCTTTTGTTTTAGTAATTCATTGCCTTAAATGTTTATGCTTATTTTGAATGTTCCGCTATATTGTTATCCTTACTGGGCATTTGAGCTCACCCCTTTTCTATGTTTTATTTTTCCCAGGTAGTGAAGAAGTAATTTATGAATGACTTGCAGGGATATTATGAGGGGTTAATAGTGTGGATATGAAGACTATGTTGTTGTTGTAGTTTTTCACTTTGAAATGTAATGTAAAACTTTATGATTATATCTAGTGTTTCCAAGGCTACTAAACCAATCAGTCTTTCGGGATTTGATCTTTCTTGTGATCATGCCAATGTTATGTAATTAATGGACCGACTCTGGGTAGCTGGGGTCGGGGCGTTACAGTTGGTATCAGAGGAAGTTTAGTACAAACCTTGGAAGCTAGATTTAGATAAAATCTGATTAGAGCACGTATACCTAAGATGAACTTTGAGGATTAGTATAGAAGAACTTCCTAGAATTTTGGTATTGTAGAGATTTTGTGAGTTTTCCGAGCAATACATCCCTGTCTGGATACGAGCAGGTAGAGGCGGCTCTGGCACAGATGTACCTAGGGGTAAAACCAGAAAACACCGCTTTGAGCTAGACTCGAACGGGAACTGGTGCATGACAACGGGCCTTGCTGCACTCTTGGTTACGACACTCCCGGGGGATATGCTTAGGATAACTCTCATTTTCTTTACAAATCATTATGAAGGGTTTATGAGTATATACTTCCTCAAAGAAAACATTTTTATGATTATGGATTATATCCATAAATAGTTCAATTTATGTTAAGTGTTTTATAAGTATGGGATTATGTATTTTTATTCATAAACTGATCTAGTTTATGCCATTGTTTAGAAATGGAGCCTAGTGGAAGAAATGGAAACTGTATCAATGCACGCACTCCATGTAGGGATTGCCCTCCTGCTCAAGATAATTATAGTGGGGCTGGTGATGCAACTGGTGCCGATCAGCTAATCACCATACTAGGACAACTTACTCAGGTTATGAATAATAACCTTACCCGTATGGAGCACCCTGATCCACAGCGTGGAGGATCAATGTTAGATCGATTCATGAGGCAACAACCACCAACTTTCAATGGGAATACAAATCCATTAGTAGCTGAGCAATGGATATTTTCCCTAGAGAAAATATTTCAGGCTTTGGGGAGCAGTGAAAGGGAAAAAGTTATCATGGCAGTTTACCGCCTCACTGGAGATGCTGATCAATGGTGGTCATTGATTCAAAACATGAAGGAAGATGATGAAGTATCAAATATGGAATGGAGGGAGTTCAAAGATCTGTTTTTAGAAAAATACTTCCCTCGCGACCATCGAGCGGATATGGAAAGGCAATTTCTAAGTCTGAGACAAAAGGAGGATGATAATGTCACAAAGTATGAGGCTAACTTTACAAGGTTAGCGAGGTATGCTGGAGATTATATACGCAACCCAAGAAGTAAGATTGATCGTTTCTTTGATGGGTTAAAACCATTTCTCCGTCGAGCATTAGTCTCACAATCCTTTTCATCGTACGAAGACATTGTCTAATGTGCTATCAAGACCAAAAAGGAATTCTCTTAGTCTTATGACTTTAAAGTGAAGCAAGAGAAGAAGAGACCTGCTGATCAATCTGGGAATGGAAATAAGGGGAAGAAGGGAAAGGTTGAATATCCATCTTGTGGTAAATGCGGGAAAAAACACCCCGGTGCTTGCCTGAAGGGAATGGGAGTCTGTTACAAGTGTGGTGAAAAAGGCCACCAAGCTCATGATTGCAAGGGGAAGAAGGAAGCTACCAACGTTCAGTGCTACAATTGCAGGGAGATGGGGCATTATGCAAATGCATGTCCTAAGCGTCAGGAGAACTTACCTCAGAAAAGGCCAAGGGATCAAGGCCAGGCTTATGCTATCACTACTGCTGAGGTAGAAGCTCCGAAAGACGTGGTGGCAGGTAATTTAATGGTTTCCTCAAGTTTAGCAAATGCATTATTTGATTCTGGATCATCGCATTGTTTCATATCGTCCCAGTTTGCTAAGAAAATTAGATATTTCCAATTTGATTTAATAAGGGAGTTGTCAGTTAAAACTCCTAAGGGAAGTATCGTTGCAACAAAGTTTTGTGAATCAGTCCCCATTAGAGCACATAAATTTTCTTTATCTGCTGATTTCATCGTCATACCTATGATTGAGTTTGATATAATCCTCGGTATGGACTGGCTTTCGGACTATGATGCGAAGATTTATTGTAAGAAGAAAGAGGTTACGATTCTCGATGATAATGATAAGGAACACCTTATTTTTAGAGCAGAATCGTCACCACCTAATTCTTATTTAGATCCACCCCCAGTAGCTCAACTTAATTCAATTATTGGGGAGGAAGAGAATGAAATAACTGTCGGTGAGGAAAGTAATGTTCAAATAGAGGATGTACCTGTTGTGAAAGAATTTGTAGATGTATTTCTGGAAGATTTACCTGGACATCCTCCAGAACGAGAAGTTGAGTTTTCCATTGATTTGATTCCTGGATCAAGGCCTATATCTAAGACCCCTTATAGAATGGCCACTGTAGAGTTAATCGAATTAAAGAAACAACTAGAGGAATTGAGTAATAAGGGATTTATTCGCCCCAGTGTTTCTCCATGGGGAGCCCCTGTTCTTTTTGTTAAAAAGAAAGATGGATCTATGAGGTTATGTATCGACTACAGGGAGATCAATGCTATAACAATAAAGAACAAGTATCCCCTACCTCGTATTGATGATTTATTTGACCAACTACATGGAGCTCAATACTTTTCAAAGATTGACCTTCGATCTGGATACCATCAGTTGTGTGTGAAGAAGGAAGACATTCCGAAAACATCATTTCAAACCAGGTACGGGCATTATGAGTTTACTGTAATGCCGTTTGGATTGACTAATGAACCCTCTGTATTCATGGATCTAATGAATAGAGTTTTCAAGGAGTATCTTGATGAATTTTTGGTGGTATTTATTGATGATATCTTGGTATACTCCAAAACCTACAAAGATCATGAAAATCACTTGCGCATTATCTTGAAGACTCTGAGGAGGCATGAATTATATGGGAAGTTTAGCAAGTGTGAATTCTGGCTTCAGGAGATTTCTTTTCTTGGCCATATTGTCTCTAAGGATGGAATCTCTGTTGATCCTTCTAAGACCAAGGCAATCCAAGAATGGCCAGCACCTACGAGTATAACTGAGGTACGCAGTTTTATTGGTTTGGCAGGTTATTATCGACGTTTCGTCCAGAATTTTGCTCGATTGGCTAACCCATTAACGAAGCTCACACGTAAAGGGGTTAAATTTGTTTGGACAAAAGAGTGTGAAGAATGTTTCGAAGAACTGAAGAAGAGATTAGTCAATGCTCCTATATTGACTCTACCATCGGGGAATGATGGGTTCGTTATTTATAGTGATGCATCAAAGAAAGGACTTGGTTGTGTCCTTATGCAGAATGATAGAGTTATTTCCTATGCATCACGACAGTTGAAAATTCATGAACAAAACTATCCTACTCATGATCTTGAGTTAGCAGCTGTGATCTTTGCTTTGAAGATATGGAGGCACTACCTCTATGGTGAAAAATGTGAGATTTATACTGATCACAAGAGTTTGAAGTATATTTTCTCACAAAAAGAACTCAACATGAGGCAAAGGAGATGGCTTGAATTACTCAAGGACTATGATTGCACGATACACTACCACCCGGGGAAAGCAAACAAGGTGGCGGATGCTTTGAGCAGAAAAGACCATGGTGTTTTGAACATGATGAGAATTGAAAGGGATCCAATTTTCATGGATCTGGTGAAGATGGACATGTGAATAACCAGGGAAGGTGAAACATCAATGCTTTTTCAAATGGTTGCCAAACCATCTTTACTAGAAAGGATTAAGAGTTCTCAGACCGATGATGAAGAATTTCAGAAGAAGATTAAAGCTGTGAATGATGGGAGATTGAGAGACTTTGCGTATGAAGATGGAATTTTGAAATTCAGGAAGAGACTTTGTGTTCCCAATATACCTGATCTAAAAAGGGAATTTCTGGATGACGCTCATAGTTCCAATTTCTCTATACACCCTGGGAGCACCAAAATGTATAGAGATTTGAAGGAACATTTTTGGTGGGACAACATGAAGAGGTAGATTGCTGATTTTGTGTCAAGATGTATGGTTTGTCAACAAGTGAAAGCTGGAAGGCAACAGCCTGGAGGAGTCATGCAACCGCTTCCCATACCGGAGTGGAAATGGGACAATATTACGATGGACTTTGTCATGGGGCTACCAAAGACTCCTAGAAGGAACGATGCAATATGGGTTATTGTCGATCGTCTTACCAAGTCAGCACATTTTCATGCTATAAGAGAAGATCTACCCCTGGAACGTCTAGCAAGACTATATATTAATGAAGTTGTGAGACTTCATGGAGTACCCTTATCAATTGTTTCTGATCGTGATCCCCGTTTTACTTCAAGATTTTGGAAAAGTCTTCAGAAATCCCTGGATACTGAACTTCATTTGAGCACTGCTTACCACCCTCAGACAGATGGACAATAAGAACGGACTATTCAAACCTTAGAAGACATGTTGAGATCTTGCTCACTTGACTTTCAGGGTATGTGGGATCAATATTTACCTCTGGTAGAATTTTCCTATAACAATAGCTTCCATTCAAGTATTCAGATGGCACCATATGAAGCGTTATACGGAAAGAGATGTCGTACACCAACCTGTTGGGATGACGTTGGTGAAAGAAAACTTGTAGGCCCAGAACTGGTGGAGGAAACGGTGGAAAAGGTGAAGGTAATCCAAAATCACATCAAAGCAGCTCAAAGTAGGCAGAAGAGCTATGCCGATAATCGAAGGAAGGACTTGGAATTTCAGGTCGGTGATCATGTTTTCCTAAAGGTATCTCCATGGAAGGGAGTCATACGTTTTGGTAAGAAAGGTAAATTGAGTCCCAGGTACATCGGACCTTTCGAAATTCTATAACGAATTGGGGCTGTAGCTTACCGATTGGCAATGTCGCCAAGTCTCTCCAAAGTTCACGATGTGTTCCACGTATCTCTGTTGAGAAAATACATGCCTGACCCAACGCATGTACTCACCTATGAGGAATTAGAACTGGAACCCGATCTGTCTTATTGTGAAGAGCCCGTCAAGATTCTTGATACAAGAGAACAAGTACTGAGAAACCGGACGACACGTCTGGTAAAAGTTTTGTGGAGAAATCAAAAGATGGAAGAGGCAACGTGGGAACCCGAGGAACTTATGATGAAGAACCACCCGAGTCTTTTCATGTAATAAGTATTCTAGAAATTGCGAGGACGCAATTATTTGAAGGAGGGGAGAATGTAACACCCCAAGCTTCCACGGTACGTTTCCCTTCGAATAATGCGATAGCGTGTGTTGTACGCAACCTCGAGTTCTAACACACACCACAACTAATTAAACTAGCCGTTGTGAATACTAATACCTACTTTTTGAAATTATATATATTTTATATTTGAAAATGGACTTCATTTTTGGATTCGGAATATCAAAATTATCCTAGGGTGAAATTTTGGTACATTTCGGATAACTTTCATATTTTGATGAATAGTGAAAATTACTAAATTTTAATTAAAAACAACTTTTTTAATCAAAATAATTAATAGTGATAAATTGTGAATTTGAGTGGTTTTAAAGTATATTTAGAATATATTTTTACCATTTAATATAATGTTGGTCATTGGACATAATTTTACAATTAAACCGAACATAAACAAGTGTCAATCTTTTGATAGTTATTACCTCTTAAAAACACGCTTTTTGTTTTGACAGCGGGAATTAATTTTAAATTAATTTCTTCCACTTCTGTGTTTTGAATTTAGGAAAATGGATTCCATATTTGGAATCAGGATGTCCAAATTATGTAAATAGGTAACTTTTATTTTTACACATTTTGAATAATTACTGCGGTAAATATTTTATTTACCATGGTTAAAGGGTAAATCCGGTAAATAAGGGTTAAAAAATAATATTATAATAATACTAAATTACCCTAAAACGTGTCTTAACCCTATTGGTTGATACATGGTCGACCATGGGCATCTTTGGGTCTGTTTTGGGACCCCATGGATCCACTTGTAAGTGATAATGATGCATTATATTAATAAAGTTAAAATAAAAATAAAAATGGCATAAGCTTACATCTTTTAGAAGAACAATTTTTACATAGGGTTTAACATGTTGGATTTTCGATTATAAATATTCCTTAGAAAGATAACAAGATTTCCTACATAATTATATTTTATTTATAATTTTTAGACATCAAATAAGTTAAATTATTAATGACACAATAATGATGCAATGTTTACCTCATTAATAAATCATTTAAATAAATAAGATTATAATGATTAAAATATTATCTAAAACCTGTCCAATTCTTATTGGTTGATGTTATTTAGAATATGAGTCATCTTATCTTTGACCTCAATTATTTTTGGACCATTATAAAACTAATAAAAATATATTATAAAGTAATACTTTCACACTTTCCTAAAGAGCCCCTCCTCTCCCTTATAAAAGGAGACCACTTCTACTCATTCCTCACACCTCTCAAGCCACTTGGCTCGTCCAAACTCTGCCCAACTAAGCTTCCCACATCCCTCTCCTCCTCCTTGAAGCTTACCCTTAGGCAGAAAGCATTTCAAGAAGTCCTTTGGTTCCAACCAAAGTGAGTTACCTAAATTAAAGGTAACGATTTCTCTTAAATTATTTTCATTTATTTTGCTTCTCCAACCCCCAAACTCTTTTTATTTCCTTTCTTTTGTAACAACACCAGTATCCTCAATATACTAGGATTTTGTTATAAGAAGGATTCAAACTACACATACACACAACTCCATCTAATGGATGATGAACATAATGTTTCTGTGGATGGGAAACTAACGCCTCACGAAACGATGATTGTTCAAATACATCTTACCGCCTCTCATGGTGGCCATTATGATGGAACTGTAATTAAATATGATATTAATGATATATATTTTATATATAAGCTTCTGTAATTCCATTTTATTTCATACCATTATTCGTTTCATGTTGTATATACATACGATAATTTCATTTGAGGAAGTGCGGACTACCGCCCCCTTAAAATGATATGACTCGTTCATACCACACATGGAACGTATAAAGGATGGTGTTAATGAACTTAAGTAACATATATAAAATATTATATTATACTGGAATAGTAATATACCTATGTATCATTTGGATTCGATTCTTTTAAAATAAAAAATTAAATGGAAGTAGTGTTCGTGCGTACGTACGGACTACCGTCTCCACGAACGCGATGAGATTCATTCTCCATCGTATCCATTCAAGTATAATTATCATTTAATGATTTAAAAATGATTTTTAAGGACTTGATATCATTCCGGATGTGAATAAGATACAACAAACATGACTTATGTAACAAAACATATAAAGAAAATGAGTAAGTTAACACCCGAAACGGCGATAATACTAAGATATTATTATCAAATCAATATTAAAAGATCATATATGATATCATATTAATGTATATGATTCTTGTATAATTTAGTAACAATTATTTCACTATTATACAGGAGGTTAACCTACCCTAACCAAGGAAAAGTACAAGGTAAGGGTTATTTCACAATCTCTTCATTATCCGAGGTTGTATTATACGTAATAATCTACTGGGATCTCTTTATCATCCACATCCATGTTTCTTTGAAATGTATTTCAAAACATTTTTACTATTTACAAGAATATGGGTTAAAGTCATTTATACCCTTGTTTGACTTTTTATAAGAGGTTTATAAAGGAATCTTTCCGTCGTTTTCAAAACAAGGTCCTTTTTAACCTTTTCGACTGAATTGAGGTAAGAATGTTTTTTTTAACTTATACGGCGGGTGCGGTTATTTTCCGCCGTTATAAAATCGTCGAAGCTTTCCATACAAGCTTATAAGAATATTTTCAAAGAAAATGTTTTATTTTATATGGATCTTAAATGATTTCAAAATAAAAGGAGATACTTCTTTAAAAAGAATTTTGATTTCATCTATGTCAACATCCTTTGATGGATTTTAAGATTATTTGAAGTTGATTTATTATGATACAAAACTTCTATATTGTATTGAAGTTTTTGTGATATGTTTGACTGTGGATGTGCTATTTTTATACCATTCATAGTTTATGGTGAAATTATTGACATTTCGTATGCTAGTTTTAATACGAATGTTTATGTTATGTTTAAACCTTTTCATATGGGAATGCATTGGACTTAATAAGTGACGGGTGGAGCCCGCTATAGCTCCTCGATGCATCGGTAGGTCTCATGAGACAAACTAGTGTCTTGGCACAAGGCCTTGACAAAATCTTATTTGTAGTCTTGGCACGAGGCCTTGGCTATGTGGTTATGATAGTCTGGCATTATGCATTCCAACATTATGAAAGTGGTTATTGATATTTCATGTGATTATTCGATTAGTAGAATATCCATGTGAACAAGTAAATGGCATTATTTCATTTTACTTTTGCCATGCTATGTTGAAGTTCAATTTTAAAAGGCTTTTGTTTTAGTAATTCATTGCCTTGAATATTTATGCTTATTTTGAATGTTCCGCTATATTGTTATCCTTACTGGGCATTTGAGCTCACCCCTTTTCTATGTTTTATTTTTCCCAGGTAGTGAAGAAGTAATTTATGAATGACTTGCAGGGATATTATGAGGGGTTAATAGTGTGGATATGAAGACTTTGTTGTTGTAGTAGTTTTTCACTTTGAAATGTAATGTAAAACTTTATGATTATATCTAGTGTTTCCAAGGCTACTAAACCAATCGGTCTTTCGGGATTTGATCTTTCTTGTGATCATGCCAATGTTATGTAATTAATGCACCGACTCTGGGTAGCTGGGGTCGGGGCGTTACAATAAGATTATTCAAGATACAACACGTGGTAATCCTAATAGTTTATATTCATTGGATTATAAATTCTAAATTTCTAAAAAATCCTTCATTAAGATTTTAGTTCACCACTTGTCGGAACTATTGTCAGGGATCTAGGTGATTTTCTCATTGTACTTGTTTTCTTATAAATAAAACATTAAATATTGCATTTTGTTTTATTATTTATTTATTTATTTAATTGAATCTATCCATTATGATATTTTATGAAAATCACTATATGCATGGAATCAATACTCACAAGTGAAATTAATTGGGAATAATAAAGTGAACCATCAATTGCATGAGGTTAGATATGATATTATAAAGGTTAAAAAACATATGGAAAAACGCATTTCCATCTTCCAAGCATAAGAGGAACCTTAATATAGAACCTCTTAATTGGAGGCACCACAACAACATCAAGTGCAATGATCTAGATGTAAAGATAACCAAAGACACAAATTTGAAAAATCAATTTCCCTATACTTTCAAGAACCAAATCCTTAAACTAAATACCTATCAAATATAAACAAGAATAAAGAAGTGAAACTCTTGAAATGTGAAATAAAATAGATAAAGTGGAAAAATCGTGTCTATTCTCTAATAGATACATAAAAAAGATCATAAAAACCTCATATTGAAGATAATCTTATAATAGAACCCTTGATCATTGGTATAGAATAATTTAAGACCATTATTGAAAAAAATACCCCACTACCTTCCCTAAATAATGAATTCATAGAGGATTTTTATGACAAAAATAACCTAAAAGATAATACAAATGAGGGGATATCTCAACCTTAAACTTATATCTTTATGGTTTTATTGAAACTCAACTATAAACTAATCTTCATTACTTTGAAAAATATAGAATCAAGTTTAGTATATTGGTTTCAGGTCCTAGACTTTGGTGAGGAGGATGAATTCACTCTAGAAGAGCTGGTGATGTTTGAAGGATAATTTTCACTAGATGAGGTATGAGATGAAAAATTTTAAGTGGTCAATATTGATAAGATATAAATTGAATATGAAGAAATTGAAGTTCGTATTTTCAATCTAAATTCATCCTATTTTGACATTATTCAAATCTAATTTTTTATTGACTCTCCTTATTATTTTAATATAGACTTAGCCAACTTGAATCTAGCACTGGACACATGTGATGAAGGAGGAATGGGTGAAGTTATATTTGAGGAAGAGGATCATATAGTACCCATTATGACATATGAGGAAGTCAGAATTGAGTTAGAAATAATACAAGAACAACTTTTACAATATCAACCAGAAGATAATCCATATCATGTGATAGTCAAGATAGAATATATGGACTGAACAACTCCTCAAAAAGATGAATAATAGGACCCATACCTTCTTTTATGCCTATATAGGCACGTGAAATTTAATATATAAGGGGAGGACACACATTTCTCCACACATGGTGAACTTTGATATGAAATGAGGGTGGATATTTTTGGACCCCAAAAGTGTGTTGGTTTAAATCAATGAAACTCTATCCACCCATGGATTTATGATGATCCAAGTACTTCTTAGATATTTATAGTAAAAAACAGAGAACCCACATTAGGGTTTAAACTAATATTTCATTCACATCAAAATTCATTTACCTTTTCTTGTAATTTTTTATTCATTATTAAATCGGTTGAACTTCCTTACCATACCATCATTTAAAAAAATTATTCAATGTATAATCCCTCCAGCGATATCCATATATGCTCCATGAACCTAAGAATGTCATAGTTGGGACTCCGTGTACTTTCCCAGAAGAACTAAACTATAAGAATCATTCATCGTTGATGATAATAAGAATCCCTTGAGCATTGAAGGAGTCTATCCTGTGCTCTTGGTTTTGAGAAGGGGGAGGAGGATCATCACTCTTCATTCTTGAGATTTCTATTTGGATATTTTTCTTCATTATTGAGATAATTATCTAGAGTGGAAAATGTGTTGTTCCCAACAATTATCACACCCCATAAATGATAAAGCTGGGTTATATACTCAACTCGGACTATTATTTATTACATTAAGGCCCTTAACTATTTTTTAAATTCTAAAAAAATAGCACATATACTAATATCATTATTATTATTTATTTATGTGTTTTGACTCGCATATATATAAATATCATTTCTTAAATAAATAAATATTAAATTATTTATTCAAATGATATTAAATAAAATTTATCATTTCATATGAACCATTTAACTCATCCTATTAATCCTTCTCGATATTTATTGAGTCTTGAATAATAAATGTTTATTTAAATAAATAAATATCTTTATATTATTCTTTCAATATATAAAAAAAATATTATATTCCATAATTTTTACATGATTATTTATTTAATATTCAAATAATATATATGTGTGTGTGTGTATTCGAGTAATTAGTGATTAAATCTATGTAACTAATATAACCTAGATAATAATTATTCCATGGAATTTAGAATAATATTTATTCTAATGTTAAATTCATCTCTAATTTAACTGAGGTTCTTGATACACTTAATGTGTCACCCTCTTAGCCTCTTTCTTAGTGGCATTATGTGGGCTATCCAAAATTCCATGATCATCATCTAGAAATAAATAAAGGAACCCATTGAGTGATGTGTTAATTTCGCAATAATAATAACCTTAAACAAAATCTCATAGTATAATATAATCCCTTCTTCTCAAAATTTCATCTGGAAGTTTTCTTACTTGTTTCCTCAACCCATACACTTGATATATCCTTCTTTGGTATCTTGAAATAAATTGTTCAATAAAACTCTATGACGATGGATGTAACCAAAAATTTATATTTCAATTAAAGGGCCCTAGATATATAATTCCTTTAAAATGGAAGGAAAAAATTTATTAACATATTCATTAATTTCATGTCACTTATGACACACCCAACATATACCACATCACTACAAGAGTATGTATTCGTGGTTTTTATCATTAAATAAAATTACATGATTCATTATATGTATCAATGTTTTATGCCCCCCACCCAACACCTGATAGCCAAAAATCATCTATGTACCATTAGATGGATTCCATATGTTCATTTAATATTTGTTAAAGAATATTTTCATGACACATAAAAATACTCAATATAGTAGGGAATTGTTATAACCTTTTGATGTTATAGATACTCTAAGGAAATTATCACATTAATATTAAACAAAAGAAAAATCATCAGGTGATATGATATTTATAAATATTTAATTCATTGAGTATATTGGTAATAAAAAGTACAAGGTAGATGTTTCTAGGGAACCAACTCTAACAGTTTCATATTATATGAATTTTAATACATTTGTAATTGAAATTCAATGTGGTTGGTGAAATTTAGGAATGGGGACATGATTCCAAACTATTAAAATATTTCATGATCATTTTTATTTTCTGTATTTAATGTTTTTTAGGATATTTTGGGATGAACTAAATACACTCGTAGAATTGAATTATATTTTATCTTTAGAAAAACTAATTTATTTCAGCATCAAAGGGTTTAAATGACTATTGAAATTGATTTTTCTTTATAATTTCCAATATATAAATTTAATGAACATTGATCAAATATAAAACTCATGTGCATAAGTGTTGTCCAAGAATTAGTCCTACCAACTTGATAGGTTTCTAAACTATTTTTAAATCATCTTTTACTTCTCTTTTTTTTTTGAGATTCTTGAGATATTACATGTTATCTAGAACATGTTATTGCACTATTTTTAAAACTATTAGAGATCATGATTTGTGTCAAAAAGGATCGATATGCCATTTTGGAAATCCATATTTGAAATATAAATATATTTTAATCCTTCCCATATATATATAACCTTTTTTAACCCTATATAATCAATTAATATCTTTTTAGGAAGCCATATTTCAATATTATCATCCATGTCTACTATAAATTTTATAATTCTATGTGATTTCATTCAAATAAAGTGTGGGGGAAGGGTTGTTTCATTGATTCAACAGATAAACATCTATTTGGGGTATGAAATAATAATTTTGGTGGTACAATTCATTATATTATCTGAAATAATTGTTAATTATATTTCATTAAAAAATAGTTATACAAAAATAAAGTAAAAAAATGATCGAATTGAGGAATAATTATTTACTATTGACTCCTTATATGTATACCTCTATAAAAGATAAGTGTTTGGATGACCTAATCACATTAATGGGGTTGAATTTGGAATATTACATAGAGATTCACACTTTTAAATCATGCATAATGCTCTTAAGGGTCAAGAATACTCTTTATATCTTTGATTTTCACATCTGAACCACCCACCTTTCACCAAAGAAAAAACTCATTCCAAATCCCTCATGATTGATTTTCTCTTATGAATCTATTATATGGAGAGATTAGAATATAAATAATCTTATAGAAATTTTTAATGTTTTTGAGAATAAGAAAATCCTTTTTTTAAATTCCTCTTGTGAAGAGAAATGTATTTCTTAGAAGGTAGGTACAAAATGTACATGTGTGGAATAGAAGATTGGATGGATTTCCATGAAAAAAAATTATTTGGTAGATTTTATCATCTAAATTAAAATATATATTATCATAATGATAAAACACACAATCTTAGTGTTCTAAGATGTCTTAATTGGTAGATCCAAGGGTAACCAATTAGAGAGAAAATAGATAAGTGTGGAGGTGATTCAACCTAATTTTATATATTCATTACTTATAATACATTTTTTGTAACCCTACTATTTAGATAAGATATGTTCATTTATTACATTTTTGTTACATTGTAAGAATTTAGATCATAATGTAAAATAGATATATAAAACATTTATTTTAATGATAAATTTAATATTGTATGATATTGTTATAGGGTTTTACTTTAAATATCATGATTTTTATTTTTTTTTGTTGAAAGAATACATGATTAAAAATGAAGGGATTGATGATTTTAGGGCTTACATAATAATTTTTCAATCATTCTAGATATAATTTTCAAGTCAAAGCAGTATGCATCAGAGTTAAACATTACATCAAGTGATCCTTGTTATCTCAAAGATATACATGGGAATACATCATGAGTCAAATTTACTCCCACAATATTCAATCAAAAGTCATTAAAAGTACAATTCCATCTAAAAAATACCTTAAGGCTAGGCTAGCTTCCAATTCTACCCTATAGAAACACATGATGTTATGTTAGACCTTTGACATAATCCCACACAAATCTCTTAGAAAGAATCCCTAAAATAACACTACACAAAAAAAGAGTATAGACATTGTTAATAATCCATTGGAACCTCAGGAACTAAGGTAAATTATGAATAACCTTTAACACTCCCCATTTTGTGATGCTCAATTATTAGGATGTTCAAATGCCTCAGAAATGTAGCTTCATGAAGTAGAAATTGTACCTCAAAGACTCTATAGTGCTACATTAGTTGGAAAATGTTTCTTGATCACCTATTAGGAACTATGTCAACTAAATAATGTTTTTTAAGTATCTAATCCATGATACATTAAGAGAGAGTATAGATTTCACCTATAGAGTTCATAGTTGAGATCACCATGGTCATTGATTAAGATTGAGGAAATTTGGATGAAATGCATGAGATAAGGGATCCATCTAGGATGCCCATATTAAATTTATAACCAAATTTTTATTCTACATAATAATAAAACCATGTTGAGATCATATTAAGTTGAATTAATAATAAGATCAAGGGAGAAGAAATGAAGGGATCCCAAAATTTTAAACAAAAATAGGGGGAGATGTTATAGTTCTATGGGAATGTATACTATATTAGGGGTTGTTCTTATAAGGGATTAAATATGATTATAATTTATTATATTTCCTTTATTTCATTATATTTTCAATTAAAGTTCGTTTTTCTTCTCATCTATTATCAGCTTCAATATTGTGTTCTCAAGCCTCCGTGATCATGGGGTGCTAACCCAAGATTTTCTTGAAGAGAGGTTCTAAGTATTTTCTAATTCATTCCACTTAAAATTAATTATTCAGTTCAATCTCATGGTATTTAGGAAGTTTAAGTGATGTGAGGATTGTGATAATTCCTATCATCCATATTTCACAACTATTTTCTTCTCCTACTATACAATCACATTTCCCTTCCTCAATTTATTTTATTGGTATATGATGGAACCAATGTATTCAGTAGAGAGTGGTGAGTGATTTTTTCTATGGGAGAAAGTAAGTTTCTCTCTTGATTTATGATTATATAATTTTATTCCCATTTTGGTGGTAAATTTATAGTATTCTTGGGGATTCTTGAGTGATCTTTAAAATAACACATAAAATACTGTGATGGATTCTCATACATATGATGGATAATGAAAATTTATTGAGAATGATATTAAAATGAGTGTGATAGTGAATTAATTCATTATAATTAATCCTAATAGTAGCTTTTGATATCAATACTTCTTAAGAGAAAACTTATCCTTGTCCCACTAGGATCCATTCATGGTATTATAAATTATAATGTGGTACTAAATACTTTGACAAGACTTTATTGAACCAATGAATATACTGCCTAAAAGAAGGTCGAATGTTTATTCATATATATAATTTTCCCACATGGTTAGAGTATGTTGGGTGTAAATTTATTGTTCATTGTGAGAATCCCAATGGGGTGTTATCTTTGGGTTTTGGTGAGATAAGGGGAAGTACAAGTAGGTAACTTTCGACTAATTTGATGTTCCTTTGTATGGGAAAATTCTAGTTGGATGATTCTATTTTGTGTGATTAGTGGATCATGATGGATTGATTAATCTTAGACTAAGATATTGGGAAATTGTTAAGGGTGATTATTGTGGATATAGGTTGGGTTTAATGGTGAAATTAGGGAGCGATTATTAAGGATTTTAGTACTTATTGATATCCTTCAATGGTGCACTAGGAATACATGGGTTTTCAACTAAGGTCTAATATATAGGTTAGGATTTCCATGTCTACGTATTTATCATAACTATGTTGATATAGTAATAGAGATGAAGGAGTCATGAAGCCTTGGGAAGCAGAGTGTTAAATTAAAATGACATGGTTCTCATGTCCTTAGGTGGGTGCATTTGGAACCTATAATCATATCAGAGAATATTATAGGATTGAATTTTGAATTTGTAACATATGGTTATACCAAAATATAGTTTGGGATGACAAAAAACATTTTGACCCCTTTTTTATATTGGAAAAGAGACTAAGGAATCATATGTTTTTTGGAACCTATGATCTAACTAATACAGAGTCTAATGCCCCAAATAGTATTGGGAAAATATGGTCATGCCAGTAGATAGTATGAGGTAATATATTAAATTTTACACACATGGTCAAACTAATAGAGTCTAGTATTCCATATAGAATTTATCACATATGTTTACACCAATGGAGAGTGAAATATTCCATTAATAATTTAACACATATGGTCATATTAGCATAGAGTATGGGGTTTCATATAGTATTTACTACATATGGTCACACTGGTATCGAGTTTAGGATTCCATATGGTATTTGGAACCTATAGTCAAATCAATAGAAATTCAAGGACTCCATATGGTATTGAGTTCCCATGGTAAGATTGGTTTAGATTCTAGGATTACATCTAGAATATTTTGAGTGATTCACATGGTTAAACTGACTATATTAAAGGGATTTTATGTGGTTCTCATTAACCCTTATATGTATGATGGATGTGATATATTGACATTGGATAAAATAGGTAGGGTCAGGTATCATGATGGACTTGTTAGCATATGATGACTTAAGATGATTTATTTCATGTTTTTTATTGCATATTATTTATTTATATGCGTAAATTCATATATATGATGGCATGAATAAGTTACACCTTCGTTGGTTCCCTACTATGTTTTTTTATCACAACCTGCATAATCACCTAGGTGCATGTATGGACCAATGTTTTCACTTGTCATATTACAAGATATACAGGTGATCTAGCTGGAGAATCTTGGTAGAGTTTGAGAGATATCTCTGATGATTAATATGAATTTTCAAGGTTATATTTCCATTATTTATTTTTTCATTTGTTTATTGTTTCATGATTGGTTTAGTGGGAAATCCTTGTGTTATATGTTGTATGTTTACCATGGGTAGAATTCAATATTACATATTGTTATTACACATTATTAATGGTTGGTATTTATCAATAATTTCTTTTTCTTACTCTAGTGTAATACAATAATTATGTTATCTTTGAATTTTATAATATCAAGACTATAGTCTCCCCTTTTTGTTTGTCGAATATTTCCACTGTTCAAAAACCACTGGTATACAAGGAGGTTTCATTGAAGTCATGAGTCACTCTAACATAGTCTTGTGGCTACTTTCCTCGGTTAGGGAATTAAAAATGATATCATGACATTTTTTTGGTTACATTACTATTTTGGGTCTTATTCAATAGAGATAGTATTGTTTTTAAATAGGGATGTAAAATTTCATTCTGTGTCATGAACACATGTATAATAGAATCCCCATATACTAGTGTATAGGATTATTGTTTCTTATTTTATTATTAATGGTCATTTTTAATTTGAGGAACAGGAACACTGGCATGATGTGCCTTGAGGGGGTTCTAAAAAATAGAAACCCCAAAATTCATCCCTTAAATAAAAAAATTATAATTTTGGAGAGGGAGTCTAAAATTAGAAAAAATGTTGAGAGTCTCCTGTGATTGTTTGAAAGTTGCAAGGGATTCTGTAATAAAATTATTTCCTCTATGGGTGTGCTAGAAGTAAGACTAACCACCAAATTTATAGGTACACCTATGAATGGTTTCTATTATGGAATAGTGGGAATTATCTAGAAATGAAAGATACTTCACAACAATATAGGAGTAATGTTTTATAAAGTCAAGAATAATACATTTATCCTTGAAAATGGAAAACCCATTAAATCCACTTTATCTTCAGCAACAAGATATGAAGTACCCCCTGAATGATTAAGAATATGAGAGGGAAAATACAAAATAATGTCTCCCACTTTATTTCTAAACATACCACTAATAGCCATCGCACCTTCACTAAATACCACATTAATATTAATATGTTTATTCAACTATGTTGTTTTAGATAGAGACTATTCTTTATTATTTTACTCATCACCCACGGTATCAAGGGCATGTGAGTTTGTATATCATACTAGGAACATATTAATATTATGATATGTTCATGATTTCTTTTGAGTGAAAAATTCCTTTTGAAAAAGGAAATTGTTTTTGAAAATTATTTTAAGGGAAAAAAGTTTTTAAATGGTTTAGTAACCTGTTTTCAATTAATTAAAACATCATCAATAAGTTATGTGATGTTTTCCTAAATAACCTATTAGTTATGTATTAATTAATTGAAACCATTATGGTGGGTTTTATATGTTGTATATATTATTTCTATGGTCATTTTCTTGTTATATGATAACCTAGGAGTGGGTAGGTTCTGATTGTGGATTCCCTAGGTATGGTTAGTGTAGGAAGTTAGTCTTTGAGATGTGGCTTGTTTTGGTTTGGTATATTTTAGATTGATAAGATACCCTTGAGGGGTTCATGTTGGCATGCGGTTTTTTTTGGATAGTGAGATAGAATTCTGGATGGAATGATTCTTAGTGATAGAAGATGTAAGGTTTATAGTAATTCAAATTAGGTAGTTGGTTATGTATTGGTTGTAGTGGGTTAGTAAATCCCTATTTTCCATAGAGGAAAATGAGCAGGTATTTATTGGTATATGGGGTGCATGGAAGATGTGAATGAGATTGAGAAGAATATGGGTAGATTCTTCCAGTCGTAGAATAGCCCTAAATAATTTTAGGATTGAGAATTTGGTTTTATAGGCATCATCTTGGTTATCTTGGAAATTAATGCAGTATTTGTGATTTTTAAGAGATGTGTTTCCCATCTATAGGTATGTTTTGGTATTTTATTGTGTGATTTTTTTATACAGATCTTTTCATGTACTTGGAGGATTAAAGAATTCCTATATTAATTTATAAAAGATAATATATGTTTGAGTGGATTGGTTTTTTATTAAGACGGGGGTAACATGAAAGGGTTGAAAAGGAAAGTAATGATTTTGTTCAGTGTTTTGTGGGTAGACTATAATGGTATTAAAATGATGAGATTATTCTGATTGGTCTAATGGGTGGTGTTTCCGTGTCCATAGGGTATTGAGTATAGTGAGGGTTTTCAATGGAATCCTAGGGTCAGAAAGTGAAGGTGATTTTTTTTGGGATGGATGGATGTCATGGAACCGATTAGTGAGGCTCTAGGGTTAGAATTTTGGGATTATTCTAAGTGGTTCTCATTATAAGTGGTCATCTTGGGAGGTTTCTATATGGTCATCTGAATATTCTTGGTTAATCAGTCACATGAATAACCATGTGGTGGGGAGCACCCGATAAAAAAACATCTGAGCTGACATGGGGTTGGATTTCTAAATATCAATAGATTTAGGATAAGTCATGTCTATTTATAAGATTATAAAAAATATAGGTATTCATCATTAATTCTTAGCACCATCATTGCATTTAGTGGAAGGTGGGGGTATAATTAAGGTATTGAATTTATTATTATCGAGTGTTGGATGTATTAATACTCGGTAGAGAGTACGACATGACCTTATGGGATTAGAAATTTTATTAGGGAATCAACTATGGCATGATTTTAGGCTCAGGTGTGAATGATCTTTAATTTCATGATAATTGTTTTAGACACCATGTGTTTAATTAGACAGTCCATACTATAATAATATGGCCCTTAGTGGTTCTTGGGAAATTCAAAAATTATAGACATTGAATCATATTCCCATGTTTATTATTCTTCAGTGAGATTGATTTTGTGTCAATGGAATCATATAGAAAAAAAATATTGGGTGTTGGATTTTAGGGTGACCATTTACAAAAAAGGGGCAGTTTGGCTAGATCAGGTGTAGGTTCTATAAGAACATATCCAGTCATGAATTAGTAATTAGAAATAATAATGAATTTTGGTTAATGAATTGAGAATTGATAATTTTTCATGGATACTTCTTGGGGATTAGAATTCATATGGTGGGGAGTTTATAATTACACACATTGTTATTATTTTTAAAAATCATAATAATTCCATATTTCAAAGGATTGGGATCTAAGTGAATTTTAATTTTTAGAGAATGGATCAGAAATGGGGATTTTATTGGCATGTTTTGGGTATGAAAATATAGGTTTCAAAGGAGGTCACATGAGAAAGGAAGGAACAATTTAGAGTTAAGAAGGGTCAGTACACAAATGGACTAGGTGAAGCATAATAGTTTATACCAGAGACTTGGTGGAATCCAACAAAAAGTCTAGTGGGTTGGGCAGTGGGATAGTCCCATTGCACCTTCACTGGGAAGATAGTGGTATCTAGACAAATTATAAGAACCTAAAATTTTATAGAGACATCTCGAGATCATTTAGAGGATCTATTTTAACTTATATTTAGTACTTTTCAATTAGGTTTTAGTTTTCGGAGTGTTTGGGAGATGTTTGAAAAAAATGGGAGGATATGGGGCAGATAATGCCCCCCTATGCAATAAATTGTACATGAGAATTAATTAAATCTGAAAATCAATTCTAAAATTTCTTGAACCCCATAATTAACCCTAAATCTATCAAAATTCTACCCTAGGTCATCTTTCACTTTTTTTGAGATCTCTTGATGAATTCCAGGCCCTTAAAAATTCAGTTCTTTATGAATCGAAGCCTGGATAGAAGAACGCTTCTGTCCTGATTAGTGATTTCTTCTCTTGTTCATCCCTTGTTTTTTCCCCTTCTTTCAGTAATGTAATCCATTGCATTGGATAGATATATATCTATTTTGTGAGATCTAGATCTATTATTATATATCTAGATCAAATTTTTCATGATCTTTATTTTCTTGAATCTTGATTTAGGGTTTTGAGAGTCGGATCTTGATTTAAAATCATTGTGAACCGTGATCTTCGAGGATTTATATTGGTCAGCCGTTCCTCAAGAAATTGAGGTAATTGGTTCTTCCCATGTATTTTTATATCTCTCTACCTCTCATGTATATGAATAATGTATGAATGTTAATCCAATGTTGGATCTAGATTTAGATCATGGTTTTTAAATCTTGATTCATTTAAATCTTGGATCTAGGAATTGAATCAAGATCTTATTCTATATCATTGTTTTGCTGAAATTTGGGGTTTTCTGTTGGTGATCATTCTTCATCACCATTCATGAGTTAGGTCGTATAATCTTCAATTATCACAGTCTTTATTTTTATTAATTCAATACAATTGTATAATTTCTAGCATTCTTTAGAAATTTGAATTCCTAAATTTGGTTATTTAACGTGGCCAATTGATTCATTGGTTTATTGTTGAAATTGATGATTAATTGTTGATTTAAACATGTGATTAAGGTTTTTTCCAATTTGATAATTAATTGGGGAGTTAATCCTGGTTTCAATGGGTTGTCCAATTAAATAATTAATGGGTGAATTAATTATGAGATTTAAGGATTACTTATTTAGATAATGGCTAGTTTATTTAAGTGGATTATTAATGAAATTGATGATTAATTAGGGCACTGATCATGGGATTAAGTCATTGTACGTTTACATAATTATTTGGGAAATTAACTCTATAATTATGAGATGATCAATTAGATAGTTAATGCGAGGATTAATTATGATATTCATGTATTTGTGATTTAGATAATATCCAATTAATTAATTATATTATTCTTGAAATATATGACTAATTGGGGAGTTGATTTTAAGACTAAGGTGTTGTAAATTTTGATAATTAATTAGGTGATTAAATATGATGTTTAGGACCAGCCCATTTAGATAATTAATTAGATGATTAATTCTGAGATTTAGGGATATGCGATTTAGATAATTAATCATGGTATTAATTACAAGATATTGAGATATATGAGTTGAGATATCTAATTATAGATTAATTATGAGATATCAAGATATATGAGTTGAGATAATTAATGATAGATTAATTATGAGATATCAAGATATATGAGTCGATATAATTAATGGTTGATTAATTATGAGATATCTAGATATATGATTTGAGATAATTAATGGTGGATTAATTTTTGAGATATCTATATATATGAGATGAGTTAATTAATGGTGGATTAATTATGAGATATCAAGATATATGATCTTTGATAATTAATTGTAAAATTAATTATGAGATATTTAGATTTTTCATTTGAAGAATCAATTATTGAATTAATTATCGAATAACAAGTTTGTGGATATTGACTAATTAATAGACAAATTAATTAAGCAAAGTAATGGGATTATTTAATGGTTGAATTAAATAATGGGATTTATGGGAGTGATTAATTAATTTTGTAACTAATTAATGAAATTCATGTGAACAATTAATTGGGGAATCAATTGATGTATTTGATGTGATTAAATAATCATTGAATTAATTAATTTTATTATTGTGATTAGATTATTATTGAATTAACTAGAGTTATTTATGTGATTAATTAATTGTTTAATTAATTTATATTATTATTTTTATTAGTTAATTATCAAATTAACTAGAGAAATTGACGTGGTTAATTAATTATTTAATTAATTAATGTTATTATTGTGATTAGCTAATTCTTGAATTAATTATAGTTTTTGATATGATTAGTTAATTATTAAATTAACTAGAGTTATTGATGTGATGGGTTAATTATTGAATTAATTAGAGGAAATTGATGTTATTAATTAATTTTTAAATTAATTAATGTATTTTATGTGATTAATTAATTTTCTAATTAATTAATGTAATTGATGTGATTAATTAATTATAGAATTTATAAATATAACTTATGTGGTTAATTAATTTTTGAATTAATTAATGTAATTGATGTGATTAATTAATTGTTGAATTAATTAATGTAATTGATGTGATTAGTTAATTATTGAGTTAACTAATGGAATTTTTGTGTTTAAATAATTGTTAAATTATTAATGGAATTGGTGTGGATAATTATTTATTGTATTAATTATGTATTATTAAATGGTGAATGGTAACATGGACATTTGGTCAAGAATTTTGAATGGGAACATGCTCGTTCAATTATGTATTATTAAATGGTGAATCGTAACATGGACATTCAACCAAGTATTATGAATGGTAACATTCTCATTCAATTATGTATTATTAAATAGTTAATAGTAACATGGAAATTCAGTCAAATATTATGAATGGTAATATGATCATTCAATTATATATTATTAAATGTTGAATGGTAACTTGGAAATTCAACCAAGTATTATGAATGATAACATACTCATTCAATTTTGTATTATTAAATGGTGAATGGAAACATGGACATCTAGTAAAGTATGACAAATGGTAGCATGTTCATTCAATTATGTATTATTAATTATGAATGGTAAAAATGACATCTTGATATATGATATTTTTTGGGTATCCTTGGGAAACCAAGTAATATGTAGTTAAATAAAAGATAATTGAATAAATATGAGTTGTTTACGTTATTTCTTTCATTTTATTCTTTATATAACTGCATACTGAACTGGTGACTAGAATTTTTTAGACACTATTAGTTGTGGTTTACTGAGTCACACTCACACCCTACTCAGGCTTCTTGATCGGTACCCAAATAGACTTTGTGTTTTTTGGATAGCTTAAGGGAAAAGGCCCTGAGTTAGATGGTTGTGTTGGGATGGATCTCGGATGAGGGAACTGGACATGGTTTGGGAACCTCTTAGGAGTCATCCGTGTCTTTAATTTTGTGTGGTATTTTTGACACAACTCACATACATTAGAATGACATTTTTATTATTCATTTTTTGACATTGTACTTAATGATTTAGTTATCCTGAGATATTGGTATTGTTTATGATTATATGTTTCCACTATTGTTTATTTATTTATGCTGGTGTATTACTCTGATAAAAGAATAAAAGAGGGTATGGTCTCTCCAAGAATGACTTACCATACCCTCACTTCTAGTCGTCAGCCTCTAGTGTACGGGGAGGTATACTTGAGGTCATGTGACTGATCAGCTCGGGGCACCAACATGTGACACCTCGGTTGGGATGTTACATAGTGTTATCATAGCTTTAGTTTTGTTTCTTCTTCTATTGTCTTACTATTTGGGAAAGTTATATAGGACACTAGGAAGATTTGGGGCTTAGTTATGATCTCATTCATGGGATTAGCTACCCCATGTATGGGGAATAACCCAAGTACCTAGGTTGGGATTATTATTATTTCTATTTTTTGTTACAGTTGAATATTATTTCACCTTTGGTGACACACTTGTTTTGTGATGTGGATGTTGTTTCTAATATGTTTTGAGATTGAATCATGGCCCTGAATGGAACAATTGTTGAGTATTCATGCATCATTCTATTCACTCAGTATTATTTTGTAAACATGCATCATTTTAGGCACGCACAAAAAAATGGGTTATGGGTAAGTTTTTGAACTTGAACTATTTTTCCTTTCTTGTGAAATTTAATTGAAAAGGAACTTAATTAGTAAATATAAATGATTGTTAAATGATGCAAGATGAGAACAAATGGGAGTCTAATTCAAAATTTTAATAATGATATGGGTATGATTAATTAATTGTTAAATTAATTAATAGAAATGATGGGATTAATTATTTATGGAAATTAATTAATGAGAATGAGTTTACCTTTGTTAACTATGACTTGGATTTAGAATGGTTAAGGGTAGAGATATTTCCTTAGATTAGACCATGTGGATGGAGAAAGGGCGAAAGACTTGATATTGTGTTGTGTAAATCCCTATTCTTAACTATGCTAAATGTTGTGAAATAAAAATCCTTAATTTTGTTTTTTTACCATTGATAATGGTAGTTTGGTTAGTGAGAATTCCTTACTTTTAGAACTCAGTTATGGTTTGTGTGAACAAATTTCTTGTTTTGGATCAGTGTGCTGAGATGATTGGCGAGTACGGAAGCCCAAGACTTTCGACATGTTAATGTGTTTCCATAGTGGGAGGTAACATCAGTAATGAAGGATTTGTGGTGGTATTCATCGACAACTTCTTAGTTTACTTTTAATTAGTGGTGATCATTACCCCTACCTTTACATCATCTCGGGTACACTGAGAAGGTTCTAGATTTATTCCTAGCTATAGAATTTTTTTTGGTTGGATATAGGGCCCCTTGGAGTTTTTACTTTTGAACTAGTATGTGTGTGGAGCTGTATGGTATGAGTTATTCCTTTGGAAGTTTATGGATGAGGTTCTTAGGGTGGACTAGAAGTCGATGAATAGTGTGGATTCTACACTCATAAGTTGGGAACGGGTAGCAATTGATATTGTTTTGTTTTCTTGTGAATGATTAGATGACCAAGTAGAAGTTTTTGGGATTAACATTTGTTTGATGTTTTGGTTTTGATAGCATATTTTCATGAAAATGTAGTGTTAACAAACCTACGAAGTTGGGGGTGATGTGTTATAATTAAGTTTCTGTTGTAGGACCATGGGTTGGAAGTAGTCTCATTGGAATTCTAATAACAAACATATAATGTTTATGTTTAAATTCCTCAGATAAAGGTCAGGTGAGTATTGGAGGTGATGTATGTACATCCTTTCTAGATGGTTTTTGTTTGCATGGATGAGTTCTAACTTTGGATGGATTCTTGTGGGTTTTGGGAATAGTGAGTTTGGAAATAGGTCTGGCATGTTATGGAAGTTGAGATTAAGACCGATGCGTCTTTTGAAGATTGTATGATACGTGTTTTGGATCATAGTGAGAAGATGTTGTAGGGAAAGATTGTGATGTTAGTTCACATTTTATAGAAACATGTACATGAGTATGAACAAACTTGGGAGAGATAAATGGGTGTGAGGGATCAGTGGCCCAATAATTGTGAATCAGAATCTTAGGGAAGCTTGGGAGTGCAACTTGAGAAAAGTATATTATTAAGTGAGGAGATTGTAAGAATCAAAACATTTTAAGAGACGTATTGGGATCATTTATAGGAAATATTTTAACTTTTATTTAGTACTTTTCATTTTTTTATTTTGGGGAGTGTTTTGGAGAATTTTGAAAAAAAATGTGAGGAGATGGGGAAGACAGTGCGCCCCACTGTAGGAAACTATGCAAGAGAATTAATTAAGTCCAAAATATAATTCCAAAATTTTCCAAACCCCCTAATTAACCCCAAATCATCCAAAATTTTTCATTGTGTCCTTTTTCACGTTTTGGAGGCTCTCTTGATTAATTTCAAGCCCTCATGACATTTGTTCTTCGCGAATTGAAGCCTGGATCAAAGAATGATTCTCTATCGGTTAGTGATTTCATTTCTTGTTCTTCCCTCGTTATTTCCTCTTTCTTTCCTCTTTCTTTTAGTGATGTAATCTACTATATTAGATAGATATATATCTAATTTGTGAGATCAAGATATATTATTCTAGATCTAGATCAAATTTTTCAAGATCATGATTTTCTTGAATCTTAATTTAGGGTTTTAAGAGTCATATCTTGATCTACGTTGTTGTGTTGCTTGATTTTCAAGGATTTCTGTTGGGCGATCGTTCGTCAGCAAATTAATTTAAGTGGTTCTTCCCATGTGGTTATATATCTATATTCCTATCCTATACATGTATAAAATGTGGATGTTAATCCGTAGTTGGATCTGGATTTAGATCTTGGTTCTTTAGATCTTGATTTATTTAAATCCTGGATCTGGGAATTGAATCAAGATCTCATTCTACGTCATTGTTCCACTAGAATTTTGGATTTTCCATTAGTGATCATTCTTCATCATTTTTCATTACGTAGGTGGTATAATTTTAAATTCTCATAACCTTTACTTTTATTAAGTTCATGCGATTTTAGAATTTTTAGCGTTCTTTAGCAATTTGAATTCCTAAATTTAGTTATATAACATGGCCAATTGATTGATTGGTTTATTATTGAAATTAATAATTAATTGGGTAGTTAATCATGTGATTAAGGGTATTTCTATTTTTATTATTAATGGGGTAGTTAATCATGGATTCAAGTGGGTTTCCAATTAAATAATTAATGGATGAATTAATTATAATATTTAGGGATTTTTGATTTAGATAATGGCCAATTGATTTAATTGGATTATTGATGAAATTGATGATTAATTTGGGATTAAATCATGGGATTAAGGTGTTTTACATTTACATAATTAATTGGAAAATTAATTCTTAGAATTATGGGTCGCTCAATTAGATAATTAATGAGAGAATTAATTATGATATTGAAGGATTTTTTATTTAGCTAATAGCCAATTTATTAATTGGATTATTGTTGAAATATATGAATAATTGTGGAGTTTATTATGAGTCTATGGTGTTTTACATTTAGGTAATTAATTAAGGAATTTATTATGAGGTTCAGGGGCTTCCCATTTAGATAATTAATTATAGGATTAATTATGAGATTTAGGGATATGAGTTGAGATAATTAATGGTATATTAATTATGAGAGATCAAGATATATGAGTTTATATAATTAATGGTTGGTTAATTATGATATTTCTAGATATATGAGTTGAGATAGTTAATGGTATATTAATTTTGAGTTATTTAGATATATGAGTTGAGATAATTAATGGTATATTAATTATGAGATATCAAGACATATTATTTGTGATAATTAATTTTAGAATTAATTATGATATATTTAGATTGTTGATCTGAATAATCAATTGTTGAATTATTTATTGGATAATGACTTTGTGGATATTGACTTATTAATTGTTGAATTAATTACTGGAATTAATGTGATTATTTAATGGTTGAATTAAATAATGGGATTGATGGGAGTGATTAATTAATTGTGGAATTAATTAATGAAATTGACATGAAAAATTGATTAGTGAATTATTTAATGTATTTTATGTGATTAATTAATTAATTAATTAATTAATTTTATTGTTTTGGTTAGTTAATTATCAAATTAATTTTAGTTCTATTTGTTATTAATTAATTATTGAATTAATTAATGTTATTTTTTTGATTAGTTAATTGTCTAATTAACTATATAAATTGATGTGATTAATTAATTTTTTAAATTAATTAATGTTATTATTTTGTTTAGTTAATTGATTAATTAACTATAGTTTTTTATGTGATTAGTTAAGTGTCAAAATAACTAGAGTTATTGATTTGATTAGTTAATTGTTGAATTAACTAGAGGAAATTCATTTGATTAATTAATGTTTTAATTAATTAATTTAATTGATGTGATTAATTAATTGTTTAATTAATTAATGCAATTGATGTGATTAATTAATTATTGAATTAATTAATGTAATTGATGTGATTAGTGAATTGTTCAGTTAACTAATGGAATTTTTGTGTTTAACTAATTTTTTAATTAGGAATGGAATTGGTGTGGACAATTAATTTTCAATTACTTATGTATTATTAAATGGTGAAAGGTAACATGGACATTTGGCCAAGCATTCTGAATTATAGCATGCTCATTCAATTATGTATTATTAAATGGTGAATGGTAACATAGAAATTCATCCAAGTATTATAAATGGTACATTGATCATTTAATTGAGTATTATTAAATGGTAAATGGTAACAAGGAAATTCAGCCAAATATTATGAATGGTAACATGCACATTTAATTATATGTTATCCAATGGTGAATGGTAACATGCACATTCTGCCAAGTATTATGAATGGTAACATGATCATTTAATTTTGTATTATTAAATGGTGAATGGTAACATCGATATTCGGCCAAGTATTATGAATAGTATCATACTCATTCAATTATGTATTATTAAACGGTGAATGGTAACATGGACATTCATCCAAGTATTATGAATAGTAATATGTTTATTCAATTATGTATTATTAATTGTGAATGCTAAGAATGGAATCTTGATATATGATATTGTTTGAGTGTCCTTGGGAACCCAGGTGATATGTAGTTAAATAAAGGATAATTGAATAGATGGAAATTGTTTACTTTATTACTTGTATTTTATTCTTTATAAAACTAAATTCATTATTGTTGACTGGAATTGTTTTAGACACCATTGGTGATGGCCTACTAAGTCGTACTCACATCCTACTAAGGATGCCTGATCGATGCCCAAATATAATTTTTATTTTATGCGTACGTTAAGGGAAAATGACCTAAGTTAGATGGATGTGTTGGGATGGATCTTGGATAAGGGAAATGGACATGGTTTGGGACCCTCTTGGGAGTCATCAGTGTCTTTACTTTCGAGTGGGATTTTTTAAACTTGTCACATACGTTAGCATGACATATTTATTGTACAATTGACATTGTACTTAATGATTTAGTTATCATGAGATATTAGTTTTTTCTATGATTATATGTTTTTGTTATTGTTTGTTTATTTATGTTGGTGTGTTACTCTAATAAATTAAAAAAGAGGGTATAGGCTCTCTATGAATGACTTACCAGGCCCTCACTACTATTCAGAAACCTCTATCATGAAGAAAGGTTCACATAAGGTCATGTGACTAACTGGCTCGGGGCACTGATATGTGGAAGCTAGGCCAAAATGTTACACAAACTCTAGATAGGGCATTGGACATCCAATGGAGGTGCACCAGAAGTTTAGTGGAATTACTAAATCCCACACTTAAGTGGGGGAATTTTTTTCATTTTGGTGTATTTTTAAAAGAACCCCATCAAAGTCCTTGAACCTAGAATATGTTAGTGGATGTGGGGAGCCTCCACTTTGATTTCCCTCTCCATTTATTGTTGATTAAGTTTAAAAGGTGGTTTATAAGGGTTTTATTCATTGATTAAGGGTAGTATTCCACCCACTACTCCCTTCTTCCACTCCTCCCTCTTCTCCAACTATTTTCATTGGATTCACCTATGATTTTAATAATGATTCCCCTAGATCACGGTGGAATTATCTATGAATCATGATACTTATTGGTGTTTTGGATAGAGGATTTCTAAAGAGGAATAATTTCCCCTATTGCCTATTTTTTGATAGAGGTATGTCACTTGGTGAATTTTTTCTTGAGTTTTCTCTATTTTGGGTTATCATTACTAATTGATTATGTATTGATTCATATAGCCTTTTTATTAGAGGTTCATGATTCATGATGCATGTCTTCTACATTTCATTGGATATGGTTTCATTGTCACATTGATGCTCGATATGTTTTTTATGATTAGGAATCTCTAGATTAAAATATGAATTAATTTTAAATTTTTACAATTAATTGATAGATTACTGTGGTGTGAGATAGGGGATCATACACTTGAAGATTCGTGGTACAATCCTAGGTGAGGCTTAAACATGTGTCACTAAAGAACGGTGACCTTTTTATCGATTTTGATAGTCCCTTCAATAATTAAATACATATTATGCATGCATGTGCTTGTGTGATCATGATTAGAGGTCTGATTTTAAGATGAAAAGTAGGGTCCGAGTGTTCATAAATTGTATAAGGGTCCAAAGTAAATCCTTTTAAGAGTAGTATGGGTGTCCTGCATGAGGTTTGAGAATTATATGGATTTCTGATGACTATTCCACCAAGGGGCATTATGACTAGTTATATTTTATGAACCCCTAGAGGGTCTTGGTTTACAGGAGGGACCATGAGTAGATTAATGTGTGCCTCAGTGATATGGATGAAGAACCTTCAAGTGGGTATGACCTTGGGTAATGGTTTTTATTGGTGTGAATCATGGGCGTTTTAATATAATGGGACTATTATATGGTTCTTTTCACCTTGTATTTCCTTGGGAGGGAATGTGATGAGAGAAATGGGAATGGTATACCATGATTATCCAGAGAGTCTTTAGGTTCTTTGGATGATTGGGTTTTTATGATTAGGGCATGGGTGTGACAAATTAATGTGGTTTTAAATGGTTTTATTGATATAATGGAGTCAAAAAGTAGTTTTCCCTTGGGCATTTCACTCCCTTGGATAGGGTAATTATTGTATGTTAGACAAGGTACTTGGTAGGGATCCCTGTATGGAATGTCTAATATAGAAGAATGTTCCACCTCATATTAGGTGGAATGGTTGGTCATGGATGGAATTTACCCATATTCTTTGAGTTTTGTTGGGAAACAGTTATTATAGATTGATAAAATCCCCAAGGGGCTGTTGATTTGTGTTTTGGTGTGAAAAGTGGAAGTATCGGTAGGTCCCATTAGACCAATGTGATGTTCCTTTATATGGGACCAATGTAATTAGTTGATTTATCCTAATCTAATAGGTGTATTAGGGTAGATAGATTGATCATAAAATACGGAATTTTGAAATTATTAAAGGTTATGATTACGTTGACATGTTTCATGTATCTATTTTATTAGGGGGAAATGAGTTATGATTGTGGTTCTTGTTGATATCCACTAGAAACACACTAGGTATGGATGGGTTTCCAACTGAGGTCTTGGAAATAGTTTATAGTTTACATGTCTATTTTCTCATCCTCACAATGTTGATACAAGAATATAGTTAAGGGTGACATGGGTCCCTGAGAAGTGGGGTGTTGAGTTACACTACCCAAGTCCTCATCTCCTCATGTGGGTGCATTTAACACCTATGGTCAAATAAAAAAAATATGCTAGTATGCCATATAAAATTTGGAACATATAGTAAGACTAATAGAGATTTTAGGATGTTATACAATATTTTGATCATGTTTTCATTGAATCATACATATAATGGGGTGTGACAAAAGTAATTATTTATATTTTTCTAGTGCATTACAGTGGTTGACTAGGGTCATCACACTTGAGGAGATTTTACAATTCAAGCACTCATTATTCCTCAATTCAATTATTATATTTTTTGGTATTTTCTATATTTTATGAAAGAAAATAAATATGGAGTGTTTGATATGGTGTAATTCAAGATAAATATATGAAAGAAAATAAAGTAAATATGAAATTCTGAATACATAAAAAATAAAGGAAGTTAGCATGAAAAGAACCCCTTTAAGGAGAATTACCTAGAATGAATACTCATCACCTTAAAATTAGTTACGTATTTTTTTTTAATGAACACACTCCATCATATGTGTGGGAATTATCTTCTGTATAGGTTTTGAATATGATTTGAACTCAATTAACACCAAGTGCACTAAACATACACCTCCTCGGTCGAGGAGAAATAATACATGAGAAAATGCTAATCCTCAGGTGGCAAGAGGATACACAAAGGTGTATTCACCACTAAAATACCCCTCACCCTAACACTATAAAAATATAAAATATTAATAATTAATGTTATTGTCTTGGGTTCATCACTATATTACTACCCCATGAAATTATTTTTGTTATTTACTCAAGATCAAGAATAAAGGAGATCATGGTGAAGAATAATGGGGAGAAAAAATGAGAAAGATAAATAATTAGAGATAAAGATAAAACACTTTTATTAAAATATGTAATGTGATTATAGAATGAAAATAAAACAAAACAAAAAACTAAACTATAGTATAACTTCAGTCTGATATTTAGTGTAATGGCTTATCCCCTTCAAAGTAAGTGAGGATACATATTTATGATGAAGAAGAGGAAAATTTTCCCTTAAAAATCCATCCTTAAAATTTGGTGTAGTGTTGGCATTGTAAATAACTGAATCTCAGAAAATGATATTCTTAAAACTTATCTACCATATTCTCTTTCATTCTCCCTAAAAATCTCATATTATTTGTGTTAGAGTTAGTGGCCTAGAACCAACTACTTTGTACTTTAATAATTAATAAATACTTTATCACATCTTGATTTTTATTCTAGGTGAAAATTCATGTGATAATGTCCTAAGGATAGTTGTTGCAATAAAAGGTCATAGAACATCCCTGCTATGATGAGAACCCAGAAGTTCCATAACACTTTTCTTGAATATATGTTCTATGGACAAATTATGTTATTTAAGGGACACAAATAATACAATCCATTAGGGGTAAGGACTTATAAAACTTTTAGGCACCTTCTCATAGTGTGCGGCCTTGGTAATCTCTAGGAGGTTATTATGAGAATGAGTCTCGCCGGTAAGAAATCCACATTTCATAGTGTCATTAGATGTTCCAATCTATGTATATGTGTATTGTTCCTTAGACATTAATATTATAATTAATGGGTATTACAATTCGTGCACTTAGATGTATTAACGAAAACTATGAAGATTCATTGTTAGTAGTGAGGTAGGATATATTGGGTGCTTCATGAGTAATACTGCATTAATAGATAATGAGATAAATGATTTATCCATTCTATTCCATAACAGAAGTAGATATCTTATTCCCATTGATGGAATTGATATATCCGAAATAAATCCATGGCCATTGTAAGGAATGGTTGAGTTCAATTCTGGAAAGACGAACAAAAAATAATCAAGCACATGGGTGGATGGAACTAGCATGAAACCCACTTGATTCAAGAAATCAAGACAAAAGGATTACATTATACAATAAGTGTTCATAGGAGGTAACACGTCATTACGGCATCAAATTCTTTTTCTATGGGTGCCTTGGCGTATTTCAAGATCCTAACCTTGGACTTTAGGCAGGGTTCATCTAATTCCATTGAGAAGGAGGCCTAGAGGGTAACACACTAAGTGTGTCCAAGTATCTCAGTTAAATATTAATTTAACAAGTCGAATAAAGATTATTCTCAATTGTGGTTAAATAATAATTCAAGGATTCCTGATCGCATTTATTTTGACACTAGTTATCCGAGAGAATATATTGCGGGTGAAATAATATATTTATTAGCAAGTAATGCAGTTAAATTTAGTTGAGAAATAAATAACCGTTATTCAATGCCTAATAAATATGGTGGAGGAAATGAAGAATGTAGAAAAAAAAGTACACGCCGTGTAGTTTTTCTGGGGACAAGTGTAAAATAATATTATTTATTTTATTAAATAATATTTGATGTAATACACTAGCCACTTGTCAAGTAATAATAATAGTCAACTATTATTATTAGACATGGGGTCTTACTAAGAATTAAATGAAATTAATAAATGCTTTCGGGTAATTAATTCATTTTATTATTCTACATAATTAAAATCCCTATTATATAATTCTCATTCTCCTATTCATTTTTGGGGGTTGTGCACAACAGATCTAGAGAAAGCTCTCAAGACAAGAGAGAATCTTTTCTTCCAAGAATGCTCTCAAGATACGAGAGAGATCCTCCTCTACCGGATCAAGGATAGCGCATTGCAAGTGGCTCTCAAGGCAGTCGAAGGTAGACATCGCAAGAGAAGGCTCTTCTATGCTAGCACCCGGAGATCCCTTCGACGACATCCAAATATATGTGGAGCACGTTTTGATCACCGCTATAGGAATCCTACACTTGGATTCTATGACACAACGACAGATCACATCAGATCGTGATCAGAAACATCAATAGAGATAGAATTCAATCAAGGTAATTATTGTCTTTTAATTAGATTAATTATAACCAACATATGATTATCATATCTATGGTTCTGATACTCCCTTACTTTCATTCATTCTTCATTCTATTCTGAAGATCTATCATTTTATTATCATGACAGATCTTGGATTGATCATCGTTAATGGAAAAATTAATATTGGAATAACCCACCAACGTGCTTCCACTTCTCCCAGAACCGACAAGTGGTATTGGAGAGATCATATAATTGATTATAATTATTTAGTTTTTCATTGGTGATTTATGCATTTAATAATTTATTTTTTTTCATTAAATTTAATTGTTCTATAAATCTGAATCTTGAGATATATTCCTCCTCTTTCATTTCTCATCCACCTTACAGAAATGATTTTTTCTATAGGATCTCATCCGGAGGTGCCAAAGATTTTTAGACATACAAAAACTAGAACACACGATGTGTATTCAGAAGTATATGTCATGTAGTATAGGTTCCATACACCAGGACAGTCTGCCAAACCAGGTCGTGTCATTGGATTCTATCTAAGTCTTTAATACTCCATGTGCTGACCAAGAACATGTGGCACATGGTTTTCGGATTACATACCGTGTGGCCCACTGAACATGACATGTAGTCCCTTCAGGTTAGGGTTGGACCATGTACCCATACATGGCTTGCCTAGATGGAAACCGTGTAATGCAGATACTACATGGTGTGTGTCCCACTGAATACACCGTGTACTCTGATGATTGTTTAAGTACATCTACATGCTATGTCCCCAGGCGTGTACTTTGGATGGATGGTAAACAAAAGTACACACCATGTAGTCGAAACTACACACCATGTACTCATCCAAATTATAAATATTTATTAAAATTTATTATTATATTATTCAAACCCTTGAGATGTGTACCATAGTGCGGGCGTAAAGATGAGGAACAACACATGATAGGTGTTTTATATATATGTGTTTAATTTAACATCCGTGTAATGTTCATTTCTACGCATTGGGTAGTTATGAACGATAATTCACCAGGTTGCCTCCAAGGTACAAGTTATGTAAAAATATAATTTTAAATGAATTTATTTGTTTAAAATTATGATGGATGAGAATCTCTAGTAAATTCAAAAAAAAAGGTTTAATATAAAAGTATTGATTAATTAAAGATAATTAATTGATTCGAGTGTGATTTATCTTAAACAAGAATGATTAATTAATTGATTCGAGTCTGATCTATCTTAAACAAGAATGATTAATTAATTGAATGCTTGTTTTATTTATGCATAAATATCATTGCATGTATGGATGATCATGAGCTATACCAAGACCTTTGTATGTGAATGGTTTCTTGTAGTTTATTTATTTAAATTAAATTTGTTGGCTTGCGAGCCTTCTCCTCATTAATATGTAGGGCATGCATGCCCAAAGTTTTGTTTATGTAAAAAACCATTTTACCCCTCACCTATAAGTGGGATAAAAGTATATGTAATTGATGGAACTCCCAAGCTAGTGGAGGCATATCAAGTTAGGATCCATGGTTAAATCAATCCATGGAGATACAAAGGTGGACAAGTGGAAAGCTATAAACATGAACCCAAAATGTTCAAGGTGTTTCTCCCCTAGGTCTTCGGTTAGTTTATCAACTTCTAGATAAACTAACCAATAGAACAATCTCATGATCATAACATTTATTTTATTTCTTTCAGTTTCATGGTTTATTTATTGTGGGTGTATTTTCACGATCACACAATTAATGAATTAAACAAGCATGCAAGATGGCACTAAAATAAGATCGGCTTATGCGTAAATTTTTTCTTAAACATGGTTAATCACTTAAGAATATCCCACTTAATATTGAAAACAATTTAATAAAATCTAATAAAATGAAAATTTACGTATAATGATAAAATCCCTCAAATAAAATATTAAGTCGGTATAGCCTTCCATAATCTTGGTTAGAATTGAACCATAGTTCAAAGTGATCGAACAACCCTAGTTGAGGTGCTTTCAATTATTGGGGAATTCTAATTAAAGGTTTTGGGTTGAATTGACTTGGTTCACATCAAGGGTTGACTACAGTAGCAGGACTTGGTGTGACCAAGAGGCAGAGGTTGAGGAAATCCAAAATAAAAGGATTTCAGGATTGGGGAGTCCACTCAATGGATCAAGGAGCTTTGAGTTAATGCAGTTGTCATTTAGAATGCCTACCTAAAACCCTTAATGTTTCTTGAACGACCCTTTTTGGGGAAATGGAAAGGGAAATATGGATCCTTTCCACTATAATATTTAGGAAACAAAATATTCTGAAGTCAATGCTGAGGGAAATTGGATTTCGATAAAATTCTGGGAGACTAATAAGTATTATATTATTTATTTGTATTAGTTTTATCATGATAAACTGTTAAACCTTTAATCATCTTAATTTTTAGAAATGGAAAGACAAATGACTTCAAACGTATCATTGAGAACCTTGATTGAGAAGAAAAACCTTCTATCCGGTACCAATTTCTAGGAATAGAAGAGGTGTTTACCCGTCATCCTTCACAGCGAGAGGAAATTGTACGTGCTGGAGGAGCCTATTCCAGTTGCTATGGAAAAAGAGAACAATGATGAGGAACTATCTCTCTATATGAAACATATGGATGATTCCACAGATGTCCAATGTTCCATGCTATCGGCCATGTCTAATGAGCTCTTGAAGCACCATGAAAATATAGACGTGTATAGCATGATGTCTCACCTTAAGGATCTCTATCAAGAGAAGGCGAGACAATAAATATATTATATCTCCAATGATTTGTTTACAACTAAGATTGCAGATTATTCACAAGTTGGACCTCATGTAGTAAAGCTTATTGGATGCATTAAATGCATGGACATCTTAGGGATTAAATTCCCAGATGAGTTGCGTACAGATCTCATCCTATCATCACTACCCAAGACCTTCTTTAGCTTTATTGTCAACTATAACATGAGAAAAAATGAGAAGATTCTATTGGAACTTCTGACCTTAATTCTTCAAGTAGATAAAGACATGGGGTGTGGAAAACCCACAGTCCTTATGGTGAATAAGAAAAGGAAGGACAAGGCAAAGGGGCCAAGGATTCATAAACTGTTTGAATCCCCTGAGCACCATCCCTCCAAGAAGGGGAATATCCATAGTTAGGGAAAGGAATGAGAGGCGGTATGTTTTTCATGTGTCATGCAAAGCCACTAGAAGAGAAACTACACCCAGAATCATGGGTATGCTAAAGGTTTCTTCATTATCGAGTTTTGTATTTCCATTTCTACACATTGGATATTAGATACAGCTTATGGGGCTCACATATGTATTTAATTGTAGGAACCAAGTAGATTTAGAAATATTTCTAGAGGAGAGGTGGATCGTCGAGCTGCCAATGGAGAAAGACTGGTTGTGTTATCCATTGGTGATTACCACCTCTCATTGCCAACTGGGATGATTTTGGTTTTACATAACTGTTATTATGTGCCTAGTGTTACCAAAAACATAATTTTTGTATCATGTTTGGATATTGATGGATTTATTTTAATGTTTGGAAATAAGGGTTGTTTCTTTTATAAGAACAACATATGATATGGTATTTAACATTTAAATAATTGTTTCTATGTATTAAATTATGAAAACCAAGTGTTGTAAATTGATAACAAAACAAACTCACATGACTCATACATCACCCAGTTGCGGCATCACTGTCTCGGTCATGTAAACGAGAAGCACTTGATGAGGATCTACCAAGATGGTAATTTATACTCTAGTGAGCTGAAACTACATGATAGATTTCACTCTTGCTTACAAGGTAAAATGACCAAGTCGCCTTTTGGTGGACAAGGTGAAAGTGCCATAGAGCTTCTAGTATTGGTGCACACTGATGTGTGTAGACTATTTCCAGAAGAATCTAGAGGTGGATATTATTACTTCATTAATTTTATAGATGATTTCAGTTGATATTTCTATGTCTACTTAATGAGGTATAAGTCAGAGTC
The DNA here is from genome assembly GCA_963277665.1 of Viscum album. NCBI lineage: Eukaryota > Viridiplantae > Streptophyta > Magnoliopsida > Santalales > Viscaceae > Viscum > Viscum album. Next base: position 924,250,645 of record OY728159.1, read on the forward strand.
CTTAAAGAAATTTAAGGAATTCATGAATGAAGTAGAAAATTAGCTTGGTAAGAAGATAAAGAAACTTTGATCAGATCGAGGTGGAGAATATCTGAACCAAGAGTTCATCGATCTTATATGGGAGTCTGGGATTATATCTAAGCTCACTCAACCTTATACACCACAGTGGAATGGTGTTAGTTAAAGGAGGAACTGAACTATGTTGGACTTGGTGAGGTTGATAATGAGTCATGAAAATCTTCCATTATCCTTTTGGGGATATGCATTACAAAGAACATAATACACATTAAACTGAGTACCAACTAAGGTGGAAAATGGAATTCCCTCTGAGATATGGAATGGAAAGAAACCCATTTTGTCTCACACATGTGTATGGGGATACAAGGCATTTTTAAGGCTTTATCAGAAAACAAACTAGCACCCTAGGGCAGAAAGTGTATATTTATAGGATATCCCAAAGAAAAGAAAGGATATTACTTATATAACCCTTCAGAAAAAAAAAGTGAGTTTTTTCAGACAAGCCATCATTCTTGAGAGGGAGGACATCCTAAAAAGGATAGTGGGAGAAAGATTGACTTCAAAAAATTTTATGCTCAAGATACATAGGAGTCAGTACAGGAACAAGTTTAATAGGTCCCTATGGAAGAGATTCCAGAAACACATGTACTGTGTAGGAGCACAAAAGATGTAAGTGAACCAGAGATATTTTGTTTCTTAGTCACCAAGGAAGGTGAATCATTATTTTTGGACACTGATGAACCTATCTCCTACAAGGAAAAAGTAGAGAGCTTAGAAGCTACAAGATTGCTAGAAGCTATGAATTCTGATATGGATTCCATGTATTAGAACCAGGTTTTGGTTCTGGTCGATGATCCAGTTTATGAAAATCCTGTTGGATGCAAATGGGTATTCAAGAGAAAGATGGACATAGAAGGTCATGTTAGCACCTATAAAGAAAGGATAGTGACTAAAGGATTCAAACAACATCAAGGAATTGACTATGATTAAACCTTCTTACATGTTTCCATGTTTAAATTCATAAGAATCATGATTTCCATAGTAGCTTACCATGACTATGAGATTTGGAAGATAAATGTCAAAACAAAATTCTTTAATGGGAACCTTCAGGAAGATGTCTATATGACACAACCAGAAGGGTTTGTGACACCAGGTGAAGCCAAATGGGTTTTCAAGTTGCAGAAATCCATTTATGGATTAAAGAAATCATCCAGGTCATGGAACATTTGATTTAATGAAGACATAAATTAATTTGGATTCATTAAAATTGATTGTGATCAATGTGTTTATAAGTTGTTTAATGGGAATGAGGTCATTACCCTAGTAGTATATGTTGATTAAATATTGCTTTTTGGAAATTATGTACCAATCTTACACTCAGTTAAGAAATTGTTGAACAAGTGTTTCTCCATGAAGGACTTGGGTGAAGTAACCTACATTTTAGGGATCAAGATCATTCATCATAGATCCAACAGGCTTCTTGGGAAAATTCAAGGTGCGTGCATTGACCAGATACTAAATAGATTTAGTATGGAAAAATCCATGATGGGATTGGTTCCAGTGTCACATGTCCAACATCTTTTTAAGAAAATGTGTCCACAGACACAACAAGAGAAAGATGGAATGAGTAAGATCTCATATGTTTCGTCTATAGGATCTATCATGTATGTCGTGTTGTGTACTATGCTTGATGTTGACTATGCACTATGAATGGTAGGAAGATATCAAGCAGATCCAGGATAACAACGCTAGACTGGTGTTAAGACTATCCTTAAGTATATGAGAAGAACTAAACATATGTTCCTAGTGTACGGAGGATACGAGGATCTTTTCATCAGAGGGTATGCGGATGACGGTTTTTAGACAGATAAGAATGATCTAAAGTCACAATATGGATATGTTTTCTGTTTCAATGTAGGAGTTGTGAGCTGGAATAGTTCAAAGAAACCAGTTCTCGTTAATTCTATAGTGGATTCCGAATATATAGCGGCTTTTGATGTAGACAAGGAAGTCATCTAGATTCGGAACTTTTTCTAGGAGCTTGATGTGGTGCCTAGAAGTAAAGATCCTATCACATTGTATTGTGATAATACTACAACGGTGGATCTTGCAAAAGAACTAAGGTCGTATCAACAGATAAAGAACATACTCTGAAAGTATCACCTCTTGAGGGATTTATATTAAAGGGGTGAAGTTACAGTGAGAAGAGTGTCCACGGAAGAGAACGTGGTGGACCCCATGACTAAAGGCCTATCTCAGTAGAAGAATGAATATCATGTGAGAGCTAATGGGTTAAAGGTTGCTAGTAGTTATCTCTAGGACAAGTGGGAGTCTATAGGATTTGGTGGCCTAGAAGCAACTACTTTTTACTTTATTCATTAATAAATAGATTATCAAATCTTGATTGTTCTCCTACATGACAATGCATGTGATGATTTCCTAAGGATAGCAGTTTCACTAAAAGGACATAGCGGATCCCTACCATGATGAGAACCCAGAAGTTCCATAACACTATTCTTGATTATATATTTTGTAGTCAGATGATGTTATTTGAGGGACACAAATAATACAGTCCATTAGGGGTAAGGACTCATAAAACATTGAGTCACCATCTCATGGTGTTCTCCCTTAGTAATATCCAGGAGGATATTATGAGAATGAGACCAGCCAGTAGGAAATCCACATTTCATAGTGTTATTGGATGTTCCTATCTATGGACGTGTGTATTGGTCCTTATAATTTATGATTTTTATTAATGAGTATTACAATTATTTCACTTATATGTATTGAAGAAACCTGTGATGACACACTATTTGCAGTGAAGTACGATATGTTGGGTGCGTCATGAGTAATACTGCATTAATAGATAATGCGAGAAAGTATTTTTCCCTTATGTTATATAACGGAAGTAGATATCTCAGTCCCTTTGATGGAATTGATATAGCCTAAATAAATCCATGGCCATGGTAAGGAATGGGTTAGTTCAATTCCGGAAAGTCAAAGAAATAATAATCAAGCGCATGGGTTGATGGTACTAGCACGCAACCCACATAATTCGCGATATTGAGATAAAGGGATTATATTACATGGTAAGCGTTCGTAGGAGGTGACACGTCATTGTGGTGTTATATTTTTTCTCTATTGGTGCCTTGGTGTGTTTCTAGACTCTAACCTTGAACTTTATGCAGGTTCTGCCTAATGCCACTAAGAAAGAGGCCAAGAGGGTCACACAATAAGTGTGTCCAAGAATCACAGTTAAATATTAATTTAAATATTTTAATAAATATTATTATCTATTGTGATTTAATAATTTTTCAAGGATTCATGATCACATTTATTTTGACACTAGTTATTCGATAGAATATATTATGGGTGAAATAATATATTTATTAGCGAGTAATGCAGTGATATTTATTTGAGAAATAACTAGCCATTATTCAAGGTCTAATAAATATGGTGGAGGAAATAAAGAAAATGGAAAAACAAAAGTACATGTTGTGTATATGAATATACACGCCCTGTAGTTTTTCTAAGGACATGTGAAAAATAATATTATTTATTTAATTAAATAATATTAGGTGTAATATGTCGGGTTCATGTCAAGTAATAATAATAGTCAACTATTATTATTAGACATGGGTTCTTACTAAGAATTAAATTAAATGAATAAATGCTTTTGGGTAATTAATTAATTTTGTTATTCTAAGTAATTAAAATCCCTATTATATAATTCTCATTAGCCTATCCATTTTTGGGGGTTGTTTACAATGGATCTAGAGAAATCTCTTAAGACAAGAGAGAATTATTTTCTTCCAAGAATGCTCTCAAGCTATGAGAGAGATACTCCTCCACCAGATCAAGGAGAGTGTTTTTCAAGTGGCTCTCAAGGAGATCGAAGGCAGACATCGTAAGTTAAGGCTCTTCTGCGCTAGCACCTAGAGATCCCTTTAGTGACATCCGGAGATATGTAGAGTATGTGTGGATCACCACTAGAGGAATCCTACACATGGATTATATGATGCAATGACAGATCACATCAGATCGTGACCAAAAACATCAACAGAGAGATAATTAAATCTAGGTAATTCTTGACTTTTAATTAAATTAATTATAACCAACATATGATGATACTCTCTATGGTTCTGGGACTCCCTTACTTTATTTTGTTCTTCGTTCTATTTTGAAGATCCGGCATTTTATTATTATGACAGATATCGAATTGATTATTGTTAATAGATAACCCACCAACATGCTTCTGTTGCTCCCGAAACCTACACTTTAGACATGTGTATCCAATTTTATGATTTTATTAATAATGTAAAAATTTTCTAGACAAAGTGATTATCTGTTTTCCTACACTTTAACATATGTTTCATCTACATTAATGATCTATTTCTTCCTTGAAATTTCATTTACATGTGTCCCTCAAAGTAATATTTCATTTCAAACTAAAATCACCTTGTATGGATTCTTTTATATTTAATTCTATCTCATTTATTTTGGTTTTATCAAATATTTACTTCAATATAGTTTCCAATTTTCATAAATTATTTGGGCCCCATACAGTTCGAATTAGATCTTGGTCCAGTTTAAGAAATTGAATCCCAATACACATATAATTCTAAATAATATTTTTTTGAAATTTGTATTAGTTTACAAAATGTTATACCTAAAATACCAAAGCGATAAAAAAACTATAGAAAATCTTAATTAAACAATTTTCATAAAAATACCCAAAATTACACCAAAAAAATAAAAAATATATATAATTCAACTAAAAAAATTGTTGGTGAATAAATCATTAAAATATACCTAGGAAATAGTTAAAATATCAATTCTATTAGTTACACTAGAAGAGATTCTGAGACTTCATAGAACATTTGGAACTTGTGATCAAACCAGTAGAGAGTTTGGTTTTCCATATGGTATTTTGTGTGTATAGTCAAACTGGAAAGGAGTCCAAGACACATATGGAATTTGAAACCTACGGTCAAACCAATAAAGAGTTTAAAACATGATAGTGAATTTTTATATTATAATCAGACCAGTAGAGAGTCTAAGATTCCATTTAACATTGATTATCGATGATCAAACCAGAAAAAATTCTAGGATTTCATCTGGAATCCACTGAGTACCTCCCTTGGTTAGACTAGACACATGGAAAGGATAAAATTCAATTATAAATAACTCTTAAAGAGACTATATAAGTATTACATTGTGACCATTAAAAGTAGGTAAGGTCAGGTTTAGTAGTATCCCTATTAATACACAATGACCTGTCATGATTAATTTCATGTTGTGTGTTACAGCAGATTTATTTTTTCATACATACATACACATATATTAAATCATGTATAGGGGCCACTTTCATTGGTTCCACACTGATTATTATGTTCACCTCTTGTACAGACACCCTAGTGAATGTGCATGCCTATATGTCAAGTTTTCAGGTGAAATGTTATATTATATATTTGGATAGAGTAACTAGATATAGTTTTGGTGGTATATATGAGGAGGTACATGGGTTTTCATGGTTATGACTCTTTTGTATTTATTTATCTTATACTTGATCATCCTATTTGGAAATACTTTTGTGTTATAGTGTGTGTTCAACATGGGTTTTATATGATGGAACATATTGTAATTACATGTTATTCATGGTTATCCTTTAGTTATAATTCCTTACACTTAATCTAATGTTATATAATAAATCGTTTATTTATTGGTTATTTCATGTTGTGATATCAAGAGTATAGTCTCTCTATTTTTATTGTAGACTCTCATCACTATTTAGAATCATTTGTTATAAGAGGAGGTTTGATTGATCTTGTGTAGCACTCTAGATCTTTCTAGTGGCCAATTACCCATAGTGGGGTATTACATCAAAAATTTCACATGATGAATTTTCATAAATAAATATATTTGGTACATAACACTCACAATGATAAAACATATAACTATATGGAATACATATCATCGCCTATCATATCTTATATCATGAAATATGATAGGGAATCCAAAAATTGAAATTCAATCGCATCATATTACAAACAATGATATCCTTATTTTGTTGTATATGATATACTTTTACTTCATAATATTTTAAAATTTTAGAATTTATAAAAAATACTATCCTTCACCATATAAAGTAATGACACCACTGGTGGGATTTTTTAGAATCTAATATGCATAATGTAGTATATAATAAAACCCAAAACTATAATATTACCCTATATATGGAATGGAGAACAAATAAAGAAACTATCTCTTGACTGGTAGATCTTCAACATATATGATTTATGATGATCACTTAAAAATAACTAACATGTTCATTCATTCAAAGTTAATCCAAAAAACATGAAAACTCCAAATATATTTCAAGGAACACTCTTCTCTTTTATGGTATGTTATTACGACCTTATCATTAAGGAAAAAACGAATAAGAAAGAGATATTGATATGGTAGAACTCAATTTACTAGATATTATGTATTTAAAAATAAATCCATGATACTCATTTTATAAAACTCCTTCACTAAGAAATTTTTTTCATGCGATTTGAAAATTTTATAAAAACTCAACCAAAATTTATACATTCTAAAAAAATTCTTAATTAATCCAAAAAATTGTTTGAACACTTAAATAATTCAAATAATGCAATACACTTAATTAAATACAACATTTAATGATGTATTTAGTGGTGGAATTAGTACTTACATGAAAGAAAGAATATATGATATCCTATATCACTATTTTATTAATTTATACAATATATATATGACTATGATATATTCTATTTTACAATATATGATATGAACTTTAGTGTATATTGACATTCACTCATACCTTTACATTACATAAAGTACCTCTAAGAATAGTTTGTTCAAGAGGGGATGTGGGGAAAAGGAAAGTGTAGAGGGGTAATCCACTGAGGGGGTGCCTTGAAAATATTTGTAGCATGTTAAATAGTTACACAGCACTATATATATATATATATATAAATTAAAATAAACACTATAAATTAACTAATAAGTAGGAAAATAAATCTAACATATATAGGTAAAAATAAATATCAACCCATACTTAATTAATAATCTTGTGTGTGGTGGATTTTATTTATTAAAAACGTAACATATAAAATCATTATAACCCTTCCCAATCCATCATTAAGGGAAATCATGCATCTGTATAAAATCATTAACATTTCATCTTTCACCACCAAGATGAAAAAACATAATGTTATATAAAATCATAAACAAACCATATCATGCCACCAATAAAAACACATGTAATATTTAGAAAATATTACAAACAATTTTAGATAGGTCCCACGAAAGTACTGATTAAGTGTGAAGGTGGATCATTGAATAAAAATATTTTAATATTCTTAATTAATCAAAATTTCTCATTGGTTAATCTGTATACCCATAAGATGTATTTCATCTTTCTTATTCAAAATTAAACTTTATAAAGTTGATTAATTTAGTTAAATGATTTAATTTACCCAACCAAACATACAAAGAGAACATATCTACATATAAGGTTCACCATTCAAAAATAAATGGATACATCCTTGTCATGGAATGGTATCATAAAATTCTATACAATCCACTAGTATCAGAAATTGGGTTTCAAAAAATAGAGTTCATACTTGAACTCATTTGTATACAAATTTCTCTAAACAAGTACCATTTATTCTCAGACACTACTAGATAACTCTTTAAGATTTATTGTATATTAGAGTCATCAATATTCCAATTAAATACTCTAAAAAAATTCAACAGTATATCACAACTTGTTATTATCTTTTATTATTAAAATATTAAAATTCATAAACTAAAAACATGTTCTAAACCACCAAATAAAATTATTCTACTAATGATATATCTTAAAGTATAAAAAATTATTGATCATTAAACAATAATAAAATACATAGCAACACACTGCATAACCAAAGCAGTCGATCTTATTCAAAGAAAGCCATCAATATTTAATCTCCGAGGATCCATCCTTCAAGAATATATGTTGATGAATAAATATATTTCTTTTATAATTTTTTTATTTATTCTTCCTCTACACTCTTTTCTTCTCCCACACATCATTTCTAGTTGTGAACCACTTCTACAATCACAACATTTTTACACAATATTTTATTTCATTGAATTTTGAAATTAAAATTAAAATTACAATATCCAATAACAATTATATATAATCCAACTTATTTCTTAGTGATTTCATCAATATTGACTTCAAATCACCTTTCAATATTTATAGGAACATAGAAGACAAATTAAGAATGAATGTTCATTTACACTTTTGGTGGTCATCATGCTTACATTTCCCTTCAGACTGAGAACTGGATAAGATGGATGTTTTCCTTAGTTTTTTGAAATAATTTATATAATATTCCCAAGATAGTTATTCAGTTTCATGACTTCATTTCTAAGGTCATCAACATGTAATCCTTTTTTTACACTAGGTTTTGTGTACTAGTTTTGGGTTGTTCAAAATCTATCTTTTTTTGGAAAGGGGGTGGTTATTAGTATGTTAGATAATTGTAGGATTTTTTTATAGCTATTAAAAGGGTAGTGGTTGAAGGAATTGATACTGGAATATAGTTTGTTATTGGTACTGGTTTGGATAGGGTTTTCTATCCTATTTCTATTGACTCCCAAATCCATATTAGACATGGGATGTCTCACACCATCTTGAATTTTTCAATTTAATTTTTTTCCTTGTATACTTCTACACAAATTCCATTATCCTTCACCTAAACACACTAATAAATATAATGGTTAGAAGATAAACACTAACCACATACCTTCTCTAGTGATTGATATTAAATGGATTACTTCAGTTACTATTGTCTAAAAAGACTTGTTAATTCCTCAAGTTTGGATTCTCACAAAGGTATGAATTATAAACCTTACCTCATGTAAACCTCTTATACATATACCTCTAGTAAAAACTGTTGAGAGTTTTTTGATATCTTCTTAATGATTCCTTTAGCCTATACTAGTGATTTATCTATCAAATCTCCTTTTAGGAATGAATCTAGAAGATTCCTATCATTGTCAAGTAATGTTTGATAGAATAATACAAGGAAATTATGTTTTTTAAAAGCATGATGTGGAAAAATAGCACACAACTTCTTGAATCGTTCCTAATAATCATAAAGATTCTATCAATAATCTTTTCTAATGACATAAATCTACTTCCCAATGGATTTTATTCTAGAAGTAAGTAAAAATATTTGATGAAATAATATCTATATATCATCCCAACCATGTACTTCTCCTAGATATAAGTTGTACATACAATCTTTATCTACTCCTTTAGGAGAGAAAGGGAATTCCATCCACTTGATTTATTCCTAAGCCACTCCTTATGGTTTCAATGTTGAGAATACTAAATATAATTCCTTAATGTTGTTTTTTGGGATCTTCACCTGTAAGGCCATGAAACTTTGGAAACAACTGAATTAAATAAGTTTTTTATTAAAAGTAATTCTGTAAAACATGAATGGAATGATTTTTTTGATTTAAGAATTGAGGTTCATAAAGACATATTAATTTTTTATTTGGTTTGGCTTCCATTATGGAAATCTCATAGTGAACACTTGAAGTTTCACTTCATTATATCAATTAAAATTACACAAATTCATATTGAAAGTTTAATTTTCTAAGACTTGTTAGTAGGGACCTCTCTATTTTAGTGTCAAGGGATATAAGATGGTCTGGATTGGTCCTATTCATTCTATTTCAAGTTAATATTTTTGGAACCACATCCCTAAAAATGATTACATGTTTTGAAAACATCTATCACATGGTGTAAAAATTCTCTTTATTTTCCTAGGTAAAATATTGTATAGTGGAATCTTATCGGTGTCTCTAAAGAGGGGTTCTCAAAAATTGGTTTTCAATTAAAGTCAGAAAAATAGTATTTTTCATTCAGATGGGTTTTAAAAAAATAAAAATTGAAAGAAACAATGGGATGAAAAATGATTATAAATAAATTTGATGATAAGTGATTGGATCAGGGGCAATTGTCCAATTATTTTGTTTTCATTATCTTAAAAAGGTTAGTTCTTATTCTTCTTAATTTATGAATAAGAGGTTCCAAAATCTCTTTATCATTCTCCATTAATTGAATTGATTTGGTGAGGATTAACATAACAGATATCTCTGCTCGTTCTAACACTCTTATTAGGTGTAAAAGTGATATAAAATCACTCCTGGTTTACTCAATAAATTCACAATCAAGTATGTTTTATTGTATGTAATCCAAGAGTCTCCACTACCAATTTTGCATGTTCTGGTAATTTCCAAGAACTTCACCAATTAGCCTAGTATATTCCATTTTATATAGGCTAAACTTAGTGGAGGGTGATTATGGATCATTGACCAGGGTAGTGTATAATAAGAAGAAATAAATAAAACATAATATAATTTGAAATTATAAATTACAATGACACACTAATATAATTTAATAAAGGAAATCTATTTTTATTAATTCATGTTCATGACTCAAGTATTACTGTCACACTTCCATAACTTCCCTAATTACTATAGGATTTTAAACCACCATTTTAAGGGTATAATTATTGAGAGATAAAGAAGAATACATTACTGTAGAAAAATAAAAAAATAAAAATTGAAAACAATAACAACAGTAGTGAGTGTCAATCTATCCTCTCCTTCATCCTTTTTCCCTTCTTTTAGATCCTTAGTTTCCTCATTCTTAGGTTGGTCGAATCCTCCAAAGAAATTTTTTGTTTGAAATTTTGAATTGTTTCCATCATAGCCATGATGCATTCCTCCTAAAAGTCCATAACTCTCCTTAGTCTTTCAACTAGATGAATAGTTATGTATCATGATTGATATTCTTCATTATAATCCACATTTATTCTTGTAATTATCTTTCATGAATGCTTGTGTGGAATGCCAGAGCTTTGGTGTGAAGTAAATATGATATATGCTCAAATTTATACAAAAAGAAAAATATCATATGCTATCCATCAAATTCAAATGTTGTGTAAAGTCATATGAGCTCACCTCTAAAATTCATACACAAAGAATATTGTACATTATGTCTCATATTTTATGGCCTTATATCATATTTTCTATAAAAATTCATATGAGATCCCCTGAAAAAGTCATACACTGAATCTTTGAAGTCTAAATCAAGGAAAATTCATATGCTATAGGATGAAAGTCTATCCCTATGCAGGAAATCTTACAGGATCCTTAATAATTTTATGTGCGATAATTCCTTTGCCAAAAATCAGGTTGCAGTACCTCTAGATTTCTCTATACAATAACATCACTTCCTTAACTTCCTTTAAGATATAAAAACAACTGATAATTAATACTAATCCATTCATTTATTCCATAAAATCAATGGAATTAATTAATTTCACAATTATTCCCATTTAATCAATATTGCACCACTACATATGATAATTGCCTATGAATTAGTCATATGGAATATTTTAAAAATTCCTACATAATTAAAATAGTTGTGAAATAGAATTATATTATGTGGGTAAGATAAATTATTCATCTATTGAATTAAAATAAATTCTTATCACTTTGAGCGGACACTACCTTTTCTCCATGATTCATGTAGAAGCTTTGTAACTACGCCCCATCTGGATGTCGAAGTCCCAACCAGAAAAATCTACCATCCTCCACTACCAAGGAAGCTTGATTAGATTTAATTTTTGGAGTTGATGAGTCATCATATTCGAATACATGGTCTCTATTGAAGCATACTAAAGAAGAATCTCAGGCTAGTGATGAAGGTTTTCTAGGTTTATCCACTACTTCATAACTAGTTAAAGATGAATCTATGTGTGATGAATATTACTAGTGGGATAACTAAACCCGCGACCACCGATGAAACCAAATCCAAATCACCAATACCGTTAAGAAAAAATTAGAACCCTCGTCACTGGGAGGATGCCACTCCAACCGAGAACCCATCTAAGTCTTTAGATGCCACCATTGTTTCTACACCGACCAAGATCAAAGAAAGGGGTTCAACTCTAGTGGACAGGATGGGATTTTCATTTGGGATCAACCCTTGTCATTGATTGAGGTTACCAGTGTCGCCACAAAGGATCCATGGTTTTATTTTGCTATCATTTTTTCTGAATCTTGATGCTGAAATTACTGATGAATCGAGATCCAAGCTACTCACCGCCACCAATGAAATCGATTTACCAAAACATTCTATTTTGAATTAGATGAATTAAAATCTGAGTGAATCATTACACAAGAGGCTTCAAATCCGCGATTTGTAAAGAATTCTAACCTGATGATGAAATATTGGGATGAATCTGAAGTCATGGTCACTGTTTTTTATGATAAAATTGAATACACCATTTAAGAGGAGGAAGATCACCCTTGGATGGAAAATTTTGGGACGCGGTAGAGGTGTGTGGCACCCCAAATCACACAATAATAGAGTGAAATGAAAGAACAACAATTTAATGTGGTTCTGCTTTGAAGCCTACATCCATGGGAGGAACAGGGGCCGTTTATTATCTTTGTTCTCACGGCAGGATCACTCAATCACATAGATACACACACATTATTACAACCTCAATGTAATTTATCACGTTTTAAATAAGAACCAAAACAATGTTTCTTCATTTGTTGGAGGGTAGCTCGTCTACCCTTGAGAATACCTCCACCACTGCCTGCTGCAAGTCCTCCGTTGGATGGACACCATAGAGAAAGAAGACACTTGGGTTGTTGTCATCCAGGGAAAATAGTCCTACCGGCAGCTTTGTTTTCCTTTCTCTTGATTTCTCCCACAAATGAGACTGGCTCCCACAAATCTCCCCCTCACAACCAGTTTGGGGTAGAAACCAGACCTGTAGTCTTCTTGATGGTGTTGAAAACTTCATAAGAAAATCAAACATGATTCTTTATTCCAGGTAACATGTCACTTCCACTGTCTTCAATAGATCTCGGGATAACTATGGTCCCCATCAAATGAAACAACCCTTGGGACTTCTTCTCAGTAAGCATCGCTGCATCCCCACGTGAGACTTCCAACACCCCACCCACAATGAAAATCTTGTATCCTCTCACATTGATCCAACTTAATGATATCAAGTTCCATCTCATCCTCATAAAGAACTTTACATCATCCAATTTATGTACTCCTCCATCGTGTGTCTTTAGTTTCGCTGTTCGGACTCCTCGAACATCGCATGTTGACCCATCACCAAGTTTCACCGAGTCTCACACCTACTGAAAAGTATAAAATGAACCTTTGGTTGTACATATGTGTGCTGAGCTCCCCGAATCTAAAACCCGTCCATCTTCCTTTATATTTTGAGCCCTCTCATTCTTCCATTTTAATATGTGGCATACCTGATTCAAGTGGCCATATCTTTTTCAGCAATGACACTGCACTTTTCCCCATTCAACTCTCCCATATGAGTGCGAGATTCCCATTGTCACGTAGATTTCATCATCTGCCGATAATTCTGTGATGTTCTCATCCTTCTCTTCAACTTTCACTTTCCTAGAAACATACAGTTTGTGCTCTCCATAGTCAGTTTTATAGTGACCCTTTTTCTCACACCAAAGACATGTTGTTTCACTAGGATCGTGTCCCATCAATTTTGGATGTCATTCTTTACCTCCTAACTTCTGATATTAGCTTCTCCTATGTTGATCATCTCACAACACCATGATTTTCTAGCCTGAATGCGTCACAAGTCTTCGGAATGCCTCTAAATCTTGAAGCGACTCTGTGACCTCATCCAACTTCAATGTTTCCTTCCCCATGAGCAATGCAGTCACAAGTCCATTAAATGAACTTGGTAGAGAAGAAAAAGGCAAAAGTTTTTTGTCTTCCTCTCTAACCTTCACATCGAGCCCTAATAATTGTGCCATGATCTTGTTGAATTCAGTGTGATCAAATAAATTTTTTTCCTCTTCCATGCGTAATTTGTATAATTTATTCTTCAAGAATAATTTTTTAGTGAGCGACTTCTCCATATATCACTACTCCAAATTCTTTCAGATCTCCTTTGGTGAGGTCTCATACAACATCGAATATTTTACCTCATTCTCCAGACATAGTTGAATTGTGCTGATTACCTGCATCTCGAGCTCTTCCCAATCATATTTACTAGTTTCCTCAGGCTTTTCTCTGATTAACGGTTTGATCAGGCCCTACTGCACAAAAATATATTTCACCATGCTTTGCCAAAAACATAAATTGTTTCAACCGTCAAACTTCACGATATCAAACTTCGGTAGTGCTCATCCATCATCCATCATCATTGTTGCAAAATGTGATCATCACCATCGATGTCTCACCCCTATGTCACCACCTGATGATGTGAGAATTTTGAAAATCTAACCATATGTATGCGTCTGGAATGATCGATATAGTTGGAATCAACTCCTTGATCGTCGAAAATGAACACCCATTGGCTGAGATATCGCCAAAACAAGTTCAATGGTCCAGATTGTGTGCTGACGTGGCGCTGACAGGGTGATGATGTGACACACTAGAGCACATACTAGAAAATCACCGGAATTTTCACTGGCAGCATGAACAGTCCCATATTCTCCGGCACGGGGTTATTGTTCACCCATGGGTTTGACCAAAATTTGATCGAGATTATCTCCTTTGTTTCAGCACTGTTTCCAATGCCGCTTCCGCCATTGGAATCGTCTTGTCGTCCTCTTCACGAATCTGGCCTCAAAAAAAACTTCTGACCACTTTTAATTTTCCGATCACTAGAAAACTCGATGAAGGTTCTCCGTTTCGACTCCGATTGCTCTGGATCCCTCTGATACCACTTGTTGGGGTGCAGTGGATATGCGTGACACCCCAAATCACACAAAAACATTGGAGAACAAAATAACAAAAATTTAACGTGGTTCAGATTTGAAGCCTACATCCACGGGAGAAACAGGGGTGGTTTATTCTCTTCGTTCTCATCAGAGGATCACTCAATCACACAGATACATACACATGACTTTCAGCCTCAATGGAATTGATCCCATTTTAAATAGGAACCAAAACACTATTTTTATGTTGTTAGAGGGTATCTCATCTAGCCTTGAGAAGACCTCCACCGCCGCAATAAGGATTGAATCTTGTTTAAAGTATTAGAACCAAAGACACCCAAATCCATATTTTTTATATCATAAAAACTATGACTGAGTTCAAGAGGCATAATTTTCCCATGTTTAGTTATTGTAGGAGATGAGTCATTTCTATTTTGAGTTAAGGAAATAGGTTCTGAGATAGGTTGAAATGTTGAAATGATTTGTGTCTGTATTCATCTGCGGTATGAAGATTTTAAAGATGACCAAGGTTGAGGCTTAGTCCTAAGATGCATATAGAAGCTGAGAATAGGTGAAGGCTGATTCTAGGCTTGAGAAATTGAAGAATATTTTTTTAGTGTGTTTTTCTGGATTTTTTTTTAATTATTTTTCTGGTATTGATCTTTTGAATTTAGTAAGAATGGGAAATCACACACGTGATGCATGTTTTAGAATGTTGATTCTTTCCTGGTTGGTGTTTTCTGTATTGATTTTATTAGTTCATATCAAGAGCATATGAATCATTGATCGTTATTACTGTAGGTTTACAAGTTGGAATGAAGAATAATGTCAAACTCCATTTTTGATGGCATCATGCTGGTGGTTGGAACATTTATTTCCCATGTTCACATGATAGTGTAGGTTGAAGAATTTTATTAAAGTCACATGTCTAGTAATAGAAGTCCAAAAAATAATTATATTATTGGTCAATCACTAATGGAGTCGGTGATCTAGAGGATATGTTGTGGGATTGAAAAATAAAATAGGACGAACGTTTTGAATTGGAAATAAATAGATTTCAATTTTATTCTAGATGGGATAGAGTAGAAGAGATCAGAGAAAAATCAGACCAATTTTTCATGACATTGCAATGGATCAAATGAAAGAGGAAATAAGAAATCTTTCGACGAACTCGAAGAAGACCTGCTGTCGAGCATGGAGACGAAGATCGATGGTCAATCTCATTTCAGAAACATGATCAGCTACTTTTCTTTTGATCGTACCCTGTAATTGTTATTGGTGAATTCATTCTGTTATTTTATATTTTCATTCAAACTATAAATAAATTCCATATTTTTAATTCTTGAAGAATCAGTTAATGTTTGATAATTGTTTTTCCATCATTTAATTTTATTTTCCTTTCCATTATTTGACTGATACAAGGTCAATCAGTGTTTATTTTTCATCGAGTTCTGACTGTTGGGTCAGTCCGATTTGGATTTTGGAGTTTAAATCTCATTATTGAAGGTTATCAATTCTCAGTTGAGAATTGTGAACACTGTTGTGAAAACAAATAGAGTTTCAGCAACAGAAACAACGAAACATAGAAGAGTAAAAAGGAAAAAAAACAAGGATGCAAAGATTTATGTGGTTCGAAAATAATCCCTACATATATGGAGAGGCATAAAATCACTATATTTGGGAGTACAATTACATAGTGTTTCTATCAAAAACCTTAGCCTAAAAATGAGCTACAAATTAAAAGACGATCTATTGTTCCACCAACTACACAGGAAGTTCGCGTCGCTATAGTGAAACGCGGTCACCCAAGATAAAAGTGCTACAGTGGGTGTTGGATGGAAGTCCAAAAAGATATAGTGGATCGGGATACACCAATCCAACAATCACAACAGTTCAATTTTATTAAAGTGTTTGATGAACATCATTACTTTGACAGGCTCTTAATGAAAAAAGGTCTATGATTGAGATTTTAGTTATTGACTTCAATTTCTCAAACATAATAAGACACGTAGCTCGGAGATTTCGGATGGTGTACTGAGATAATTTATAAAGAGAAATACTTTCAAGGAAATTAAGAATAAATAGTTGAGTAGAATCCTTAAAGAAGGCCACTAAACCATTCTTGACTTCTCTCAAGTTTATATTCGCTGCTTCTTGTTTTCCATGGTTCACATCTTTTATTAGTTTAGATAATTATGATAATTTCAATTCTTTTTTTATAGACCCTTTATAAATATAATATTTAGTAAATAATAATATAAATTGTGGAAAATAAACTCCTTCAATGCAGTATTATTGGGATACAACCCTGATTGATCCTATATTGTAATAGTTAGGAGATAAAAGTATTAAAGAGGGAAAACACCAAAAAAAATGGTTGATTAGTGGAGGTTTCTTCAAACATTGAATCACTAAGATAACGGCATTGAATATTTCAATGTCAGAGGAGTCTTTTCTCATGTAGAAGCTTTCCAGAAAATCTTCATCAAACAATGGCGAGGTATGATTGGTGTTCTTAGATTTAAATATGTGATCTTGGCATCCATGAGTGTCTCATTTTCCAAGAAAATCCAGATATGGGAATCTCCATCAACAATAGGTTCGTGGAACTTAGATCTGGTTCATCACATACAGGTTTGATTCAATCTCCTTTTTTTGATATCTAGACTCAGGTTAACCCCTTTCTATCCAAATCTGGTTCGAGTGAAGCATCAACATCAGTGATGGGTGTCGATTCAACTTTAATGGATCTAAAACTAACAACCTCATTGTTGTATTCCTTCACATAGCTCATCTTGGATCCTGTGGATTCTTCATCAACAGACCCAGTTCATTGGGACTTCAAACAAGGTGATATTTCTTCTTAAATCTCATGCCTGGCCGGTTTTGGAGTGTAGAGGCCTTGGATCTGGACTCCGATGGTGGCTCATAGTAGTGGTGGCCTCAATTTTGGATCATCGGTTCAAGATTACATAGAAATATATTTATCAGATTTTGTTTTAGTAATCACATATGAGAAATTATGATACATCTTACACTTCCCATAAAAAAAATCTTACGATGAAAGAATTCTCTTATGATGGGTAGGAGTATTATTTTATGCTCTATATCTCATTTTATCTTATTAATAAGAGAATAAAAATTGTCCGATATAAATTATTTTACGCAGGTGGTGGTGGGAAGATGAAGTGGACGAACAAGAATATAGATTTATGGCACCATTACATATTGAAATGCTTGTTTTTGTGTATCACATTTACACTTTTCAATATTTTTAATCACTGAACTACTACAATATAGCAGCAGCAATGGTTTTCTCCCATGGATAATACACTTTAAGAGTTTATTTTTCATGGTTTATAGTATTATTAACTAATTAATATATTTCTAGGGATTTTTTAAAATACGAAATTTAATTATCCAAATTAACTAAACTAGTAAAACATGAAAAGTGAACAGAGGGAAACAAGCAGAAACATATAGAAAACAAAAGAGAATTCAAAAAATGTCAGTGGAATTCCAAAGTGATTCTACTGGATTATCCTTTCTTCGTTGCCTTGAAATGGTTTTGCACTATAAATTCTCTCAACACATAGTCTAGAATCTCTAAATTGTGTGTCTCGTTAATTTTTAGAAATTGAAGGCAATGACTAAAATCTTAGTCATCTAACTCCTTTCATCAAGATTCGGTCAAAGTAGTGATGTTCGTTGAATAATTTGATATAATCGAACTTTTGTGATCACAAATCTCAATCAAGAATTGATGAGCCTCTACAATGAGATTCAATTGGCAAACTCCTGATAGGATGGACCTAACAGTCCACACCCAATGAAAAATACATGATGAATGGCTATGTATTAGTCAAATAATGGAAGATGAAAATAAAATAAAATGACAAAAACAATTATCAAAAAAAAATAGATTATTCAAAAATTGCAATTCTAGTATTTATTTATAGATGGAATGAAAATATAAATGATCTGAATGAATTCACCTGTAAAAATATCAAGGTACATCTGTAATAAATTTAGTTGATCATGTTCGTGTAACGTGGTCGACATTAAATATTCATATCTATTATTGGAATTAGATCTTCTTTGAGTTCGTTGAAAGGTCATCCAATTCTAGTTTCCATTGCTTCACTCCAGTGATGTGAAAAAATGGTTGTTGCTACTGTCTGTTATCTTTCTTCTTCGGAAAATCTCCATCTCAAAAATAGTTTAGAGACATCAGAAGCATAGATGGGAGTGAAACTAGGAGAATTTTGGGGAAGTCCCTACAACTCCAGGAGATAATGAAGATGTATATGGGGGTGTACTATTTATCATTAGATATATTTGTCTAAATTTATGGAAGCCAAAACTAGTTTACTTTCATGGTGAAGTATTTCTGAGTTTTCAATATCTTTATTTTTTTAAATGCATTTCTTTCCAGAATCTTGAAAATTAAAAAATGTGATAGCTTCTTGAAGTTTTAATCTTCTTTCATTTTGTTAAATACTTTGATTCTATTTGGAGTATGTCTCATTACTAATTAGAATGTGAAAAAATATGAACATGACTCATTAATTTTAATTGATTTGGAGTTTGAAGATGGTTCACTCTATTTAAATTTATCAATCTTCTATCAAAGAATTGTGAGTACAATGATTGTTGTTTGTGGCTTTGTTTCTAGTGATCATTGATAACAATGACCAACTCCTTTAAAAAAGAGATCTGCTTCTTATATCTTAGTTATATACTAAAATTAATCAATTTAATGAGATGAATGGTTTTAGATTTTAGTCATGTATTAAAGGAATTACAGTTTTAGAAACCATTAAAATGATGAAGATAGACTGATCCATAAGAATCATTAGTTAGGTCGTTGCTTTCTCTTATCTATTAGTTCTCAATGCTACTTTGTTTTCAGTATGATTTCAATTGTTTCATTTATGTTTTAATTTTTATAGTGTTTCTTGAATCTTGTTTTTATTTCCTTCCAGTTTTAATCCCTTTGAAAATAATTAAAATTTTAAAAACACCAAATAAAAAAGAAATTGCGACAAAATAACCCCTATAGGGTGGTCTCGCTAGAAGACAACCTTGGTTGTTACTTTATTGTAGTTATTATTATTAATGTTTTAGTTAGGTTTTAAGTGACTATAAATAACCCTAATCAATTTGAACCATTTTTAGGAAGGATTACAAGGAGTTTCAGAAAATATATATATTTAATTATAATTTTAAAACAATTAAAAAAAATATGAACAAATGGATTTTAAGCAAACATTGGATTAATCTGTTAGATATTATTCCAAGAGTACTCATAGGCTTTTCAATAAATTAATTGAAAATGAATTTAAAATCTTATTTGATGAACTTAAATAAGATCAAAACTCAGAAGCCTTAGAATCTTCAACCAAAGAACTCAATGAATTCTCACATTTTTTTCCCTGAGTTTCATGTTGAAGAGATTCACGTCCCAACTTGTTATGAAGAAATCCAAGAGGTTGAGGCTGAATTTTATGACCTTTCACTTCTCGATTTGATTGATTTTTACCATGGTCATGGATAATGAACAAAGGATACAAACCATTTTGATTTAGGTATATTTTAATATTTTTTGTCAATCTTGTTTAGATCTTTTTGAATATGAGATTTCTACTAAATCTCCTTATTGTTACACTATAGATTTGACACCCTGTTCTCTGAATGAGGGTGATTTAGAAGTGCATGTTGAGGAAACTTTTGATTATAAATAAGGTAAGGAAGTTTTGGAGATAGAAATTGGGACATCATTTTTAGAAGAACATTTTAAGTTGGAAATGGAAGAGGAGGCTATCCGATTAATGGAAAAGAAGAATTTTTTTATCTTCTGTAGATATCCCAAAAAGACAGAGGGATTGGAAGGAAATTTTCCCCTATATAAGTTGAATAGGGGGCCATATATCATTCTTCCTCCCCAAACTAAATAAATGTAGCATACTATAAGGGTGTTGGAAACACAATACTATTTCCAAGGGAACCTCCAGAAAGAAATAATGATGAACTACCATGGATAGAAGAATATGTGGCGGTTCTTATCACATAAACCATATTCATCAGTGAGTTTGGGATGAACATAAAATTTCCAAACTACAGAAAGTATAAAATTCGAACCTCTGGGAGGGTTTAAACCAAAATTTATGTATACCATTACTTTTTCCATTTACATTTAATTCATGTCTTTAAATTTCAATAAACATTTAAAACCTATTAGTTTTTCTTGTATAAAATAAAGTGCAAAGTATTTTTTTCAACTTCTAGTTCAATTTTTCACCAATGGAATCCACTAGGTTCTACTCTATCCAATTTAGATTATATTCTTTTATGAACTACATTGATAAAAAGGAGATAAAAGTTGAAGAAACTTGGATTAACACCCTCACTTCTTAAACTTTGGTTTAATTATACCTAATCTGAATTCTATCTTGGATCTAGTGTTAAACTGTTTAATTTTTTTATGAGTTTTCAAGCTAAACAAAGGAGATTTGTCATAGAATAGAAGGGGTTTCTTTGATTCTATAAAAATGAGAATAAAGATTTTAATTCAGGGTGTATTTTATTTTAAAATTCTGCTCTATTTTTCATTCTTTTTAAATATTTTTGTTACTAATACTTTTTTCTTTAAATGTTAGAAAAGTTTAAATATGAAAGAATTTTTCCATGATGAATTTTGTGCTTAAACTTGCTGGTTATTTATATTAAATGGATTTGTTTGTCTTGTCTATTATTTTTTGATATTCCTGGACTTCACTAAAAATGTTTTCCGCACACTTCTTGAAAATTAACTAGTCCACCTAATTTGTTCTTGAGTTGAACTCTTAAAGAAGTGACAAGTTAGTGAACTCTTGAGCATTCATTTTGTGGATTTATTTTTATATTGTGCTGATAAAATTCATCAATATTTCTTGTTACCCTTTTCAAAAATAATTATTTATCTATTAAATTGTAAAATCTATTTGAAATTTTAAAATTGAATAAACTTGTTTCTCCAACTTGGATTCAACATTGAGGATAATGTTGTGATTTAGTGTTGTAGAGAGGGTATTTTAATGTTCTAATTTGTACCACAATGTGATCCCATCAAAAAAACATATTTTTAAAAAAAATTGATTGTTTCTCTAGATTCAATGAAATATTTTTCAGTGATTTTAATTTTTTTTATGATTGAATGTTGTGTAGCCACTTTAAGGAGGTTAATACTATAATACCCCTTGGATATAATTTAGTAATTCATTTTTCACTTCCTTATTGAAAAGTGGGTCAATTTGGTAAGGAATTGTGAGAATGTTTTACAATTTCCTTTTACCTTTGAATCTTTTAATTTGGATTTAAACTCATAAAATATTTATTCCGATGAATTATTAAATGAAAATCCTAATCTAGGTTGAACTTTTTTATTTTGTTCTTTTATTTATTGGATGAGTCATTTATTCTATTTTTAATTTATTAAGTCCACTAATCCAAAAATAATGTCTAAATTAATTGATAGCCAATTTATGTGAGTAAATTCTCTTGAAGTTAAACAATATTTTGGGATTACATTTAAATGAAAATTGAGGTGAGTTTAATTTGAATTCGAAATTTTAAGTTCTATTTTTTTAAACTGGAATCAATTTTTCATTTAAGAAAATCATAATTTCTTGAGGGTAAATATTTTCACTGCTGATAAAATTTAAAATGAGAAATCATTTTAAAAACCATTTTTTTTGTAGCAATTCAAAACTTCAAAATTTAGATTTAATTGATTCTACTAAATTTTTATTAATTATTTTCTTGAGGACAAGAAAAACGTTAGTATTGGGGAATTAATGTGGATGTATTTTGATACATTTTTACCACATAAATTCTTTAAATTAATTATGTTTTAGTTGTTAAAATAAGGTTTTAATCAGTTAATTTATCTAGGTATCATTCTGGTGTTAAAATAAATAAACTCTTAATTTAATAATTTTATACTTATTTAATGTTTCTTTATAATTTAATTATATTTTTGTTTTCAATTTGAGTTATTTTTTAATGTTGTGGTTACTTTTAAAACTTAAAATCTAACTGTCTCATAAATTTCTCTATTTTTTATTTTAATTAATTATTTAATTGATTAAATGTTAATATTTAAGTTTTGTTATTTAAATAATTTAATAATCTAGAAATTTCATTATAATTTAACTTTTTTAATAAATTTTATAATTTATTTTCTTATTAGTTAATTAATAAGTTAATTTTTTTAATCAATTGTTTTTAATATATTTTATTCTTCTAACAAAACAATTAGTTAACAATTATTTTTACTTAAGTATTTATTTTCATTGATATTTAATTAACAAAGGAAATTTTTTTAAATTTAATTTTGAATTACTAATTATTTTTTGCATATTGTTAATACATTAACTATATGTTTCATTTATTTAATGAATTATATTATCTTTTATTATTTTAATTTGAGATCTATTATTTAATTGCATTGAAAGAGCATATTTTATTAGATCAGCGGTGCAATCCACCCTAGAAAATATTTTTCAAAGGGGTTTTTTGTGTAAGGAAATTTGGATGTAAAATAACAAATGATAAGAAAAAATACATGCTATGTGTAAAAGAATTATCAATTAATCCTATGTGTCGGATGATTGGATAAATTTTCTAAAGATTCAGTAGCACACCACTGTGTAAGATAATTTTCTGTGAAATAGATTTATCAACAAATCTCGTAAGATATTTTCAAAATCTAGATGTAAGTAAAATAGCAGTGCACAGAATTATCTTATGTGGGTGAGATAAATTATTCACCTATCATTATAAAATAAATTCTTATCATGCCGAGAATACACTTTATTTTCCCCGAGTTTCATCTAGAAGATTTTTACCTGAGCTCCATATAGATGTCACGGCTCCAACCAGATGAATCAACCCTCCTCCACCATGAAGGAATCTTTATTGGAGTTTGTTTTGGGGGTAGATGAATTTTCCGATCTTAAGCCATGGTCTCCATTAAATATTAACAAAATAGAATCTCGGGCTCGTGATGAATGTTTTCCAGGTTAAGTCACTACTTGATAGCCAATTCAATATGAATCTCTATTGGATGAAGATGACAAGAATGATGACTAAACTTGTATCCACTGGTGAAACCAGATCTTGACCTCCATCTCTATTAAGGACAATTGTGAACCCTCATTGCTGAGAGGAAACCACTACAACTGAGAACTCGTCCAATTATATAGTCGCTAACATTGTTTCAATGTTTACCTAGCTCAAATAAATGGGTTAAAATCATGTGGATGGTATGGGATTTTCTTTCAGGATCTTCCCACAAGGCTGATCGAGGTTACTAGTGTCGCCGTCAAAGATCTGTGGTTTGATATTTTTTGGTTTTTTTGAAACCATATGCTTAAATCACTGATTAATTGAGATCCAAGATAGTCACCACAGCCTATGAAATCAATTTACCAAATAGGTCTTATTTGAAGAAAAAGAATTTAAATCTGAGTGAAGCATTACATAGAGGCTTCATGGACAATATTTTTGAAGAAGTAGAACCTGAGGAAGAAATCAAGTGATAAATATGAAGATGAGGTTGTTTTTTATGATAAATTCAAAGAAATCATTGAAGATGAGGAAAATTAACCTTGGATTGAAAAAATAGGGATTGAATCTTATTCTATGTATTGGAACCTGAGTCAGCCAAATCCTAATTTTTTGTTTCATCAAAACTATGACCAAGTTCGAGGGGCATCATTTTTCACTGTTTAGTTGTTGGAGGAGATGAGCTGTTTCTATTCTGAGTTGAGGCACCTGATTCTGAGATGGATTGAAATTTTGAAATGAGTCGTTTCTGTGTTCATGTGTTTTATGAAGATTTCAAATATGACTGAGACTAAGGCTCGGTCTGACGCTACATACAGAATCTGAGAATCAATTAAGGATGAGTCTGAGCTTGAGAAATTGAAGAATATTTGTTTGGAGTGTTTTTATAGATTTTTTACAAAACTATTTTATAGATCTTGATCTTTCTAATTTTGTAAGAAAAGAAAATCACACCCTTGATTTAGCTTTTAGGATAGTGATGCTTTCCTAGTTGATGTTTGCTGCAATGCTTTTATTAGTTCAGATCAAGAGAAGATGCATCATTGGTCGTTGTTGTTCGAGGCTTACAGGTTGGAATGAAGTTGATTATCGAAATCCAATTTTGATGATGGCATGATGAAATAGATATAATGTCAGTTAAAACATTTATTTCCCATGTGCGTGGGTCATAGTTTGTTGATTTTTTTTAAAATTAACATGTATAGTGATAGAAATCTAAAAAAGGAATTATTTTATTGTTCAATCACTAAAAGAAGTATTTAACCAAATGATTTGATGTGGGATTGAAAATAAAATAGGATATACATTCTGAAGGGACAATAAATACATTTCGAATTTATTCAAGATGGGATAGAGCATAAGAGAATAGACAACAAGTAGGCCCTTTTCTCACATCATAGGAGTGAAGTGATGAAAACCAAAACTAGAAGATCTTTCATCGAGCTCAGAAAAGATCTTCTACTAGGCATGGAGATAAATATTGAATGTTGGTCATGTTCTATGGACATGATCATCTAGTTTTATTATGGTTGTACCTTATAATTTTTATTAGAGAATTAATTTTGAGTATTTTTATTTTCTTTCAATTTGTAAATAATTTTCATAATTGAAATTTTTGAATAATAATTTAATGTTTGATAATTATTTTTCTATCATTTCCTTTTAGTTTCCTCTTCCATTCATTGACTGATACATAGCCAATCAGTGTGTATTTTTCATTAGGTTTTTATTCTTAGGTCATCCCAGTTAGAAGTTTCTCAATCAACTCTCATTGTTGAAGCTCATAAATTCTTGATCAAGAGTTCTGAGCATAATGGTTCGATTCTGTCAAAGTGTTTGATGATAATCACTACTTTGACCGACTCTTGACAAAAGGAGGACAATGATTGAGATTTTTTAATTGGATTCAATTTCTCATAAATAATAAGACACATAGTTTAGAGATTTTTGACCGTGTGTTGAGAGAATTTATAGAGAAAATCATTTCAAGGCAATGGAGAATGGATAATCTAATAGAATCACTTGGAAAGGCCATTGGCCAATTTCGAATTCTCTCTATTTTTAATCTATTACATGTTGTTTCCATCTATTCACTTTTCATGTTTTCTTTGTTTTGGTAATTATGATACTTTCATTTCCTATTTCAAAAACCCCCTATAAATATATTAATTAGTTAATAATAATAAAAAACGTGATAGAGAAACTCCTAAAATGAGGTCTCATTGAGAGGAAACCTTGGTTGCTACTATGTTGAAGTAGTTATGTGATTAAAAATATTGATAAGGGTAAAAGAGACACATAAAAACAAGCATTTCAATTTTTTCCTTTATCAAGGAGGCTTCAAAAAATTTTACAATATATATATATATATATTATGCTTATAAAATAATTAAAAAAACAATAAGAACAAATGGATTTTGACCCAACCTTGGAAGATTTTGTTCCATATTATTCTTACAAAACCATAGAGAATTTCATGACTTTGAATGAAAACAAATTTAAAATCATGATAGAAGAAATTAAAGAATATATGAATCCATAATTCCTAGAATCCTTAGTTGAGAAACATCACTAATTTTCACACTTTGTCCCTAATTTTAATTTAGGAGACCTTTACGTTTCAAGTTGTGATGAGAAAATAAAAGAGGTTGTGGCTGATCTTTTAGAGAATTCAATTTATAGATTCATCAATTCTCTCATGTACATAAAATATGAACAAGGGTTTCAAATTATTTCACTTCACGTAGATTTTAATAGATCAGACCATTCTTGTTTAGGTATTTTTGAATATGAGATTTCAACTAAATCCCCTAGTTATGGCTTTAGAGGAAAGGCACCCACTTCACTGGTCGAGGAAAATTTGGAAGTGTTTGTAGAAGAATGTATAAATTTTGGAGGAGAGAAAGTGGAGCTGGAGATGGATTTTGGGGTAACCTCTTTGGAAGAGCATTTGGAGCTGGAATTAGAAGAGTGGATTATCCAATTAAAAGATAAAAAATAAACTTTTACATCAATTAATGTTGTCTTAAGAATATTTAGATGAACTTGGGGACAAATTTTCCCCTAGAGAAGTAGAAGAGTGAGTCCCATATATGGTTTAACTAGCTCAGACTAAAAAATTGTACCACAACATGAAGGGTTTGGGTATGATTTATTATTTTCGAGGGAACCTCCACAAAGAAGTAAAGTTACACGACTCTGGAAAGGAGAAGATGTGGTCATTTTTTACCACACAATCCCCATACAATGGTGGATTGGGGATGAAAAAAATGTTTTCCAGCTGCAGAAAACATAAAATTAGTACCTATTAGGGGGTTTAAACTAATATTTGCACATTCTATTACTCTTTTTCTGTTAACTTTTAATCATAGTTTTACATTTCAATAAATATTTTAATTCTGTTAGTGTTTCTTATAGAAAATAAAGTGGAAAACAGTTGTGTACATACTTTTCCAAGGCTTTCCACCTTCTTCTTAGTTCAAATGTTAACCCATGATATTCATTTGGGGGAACTCTCCATTATTTTAGATCAGATTCTTTATGAACTACATTAGTTAAAAGGATCCACAAGATGAAGAAAAATTTTCAAACACCCTTAATTCTTCAACTCTAGTTTTATTTTTTTTAAGTTGATTTTTTTATGGAATCTAATGTTAATATTTTTACATTTTTAGGATATTTCAAGTTAACTAGATGTGATTAATTAAATAAAATATGTGGTGTATTTTAATCTGTTAAGGAGAATACATGTTCTCATTCGGGAAGTTTTTTAGTTTAAAATTATGCTCACTTTTTCATGCTTTTATTTTATATTTGTCACTGATACGTGAAGTGTTGAAAAATAGAAGACATTTTTCATGCTGAAAATTAGTATTGAAACATATCGGTTTCTTCCATTAAATAGATTATTTTCGAATTTGTCTTGTTGATGAAAATTTATTGACTTTTCAGGGAAAACAATTACACACTTTATGGGAATGAACTAGTATACACATTATATTTTTGAACTAGATTTTTTAATTTGTGACAAGTAGTGAACTTTTGTTCATGTTGTGCATTGTTGATTTTTTTTTATTATATGGAAAACATTCATTGAGATTTTGTTTTTCCCTTTTTCAACATTTTTTTATCAACTAAA
Source organism: Viscum album (assembly GCA_963277665.1). Taxonomy (NCBI): domain Eukaryota; kingdom Viridiplantae; phylum Streptophyta; class Magnoliopsida; order Santalales; family Viscaceae; genus Viscum; species Viscum album. The sequence goes on from OY728159.1 coordinate 924,278,729, forward strand.
TTATTCAATCTTTACTAATACTTAAAAATAAAATTTACATGTTTTCTCCACCTTGGGTTCAACATTGAGGACAATGATGAGATTTAGTGTTGGGGGGAGGGGTATTTCAATGTGCTAAACCGTAATACAACGTGAGCCCATAAAAATCCCCTAAAAAATTTCAAATAGGATTTTTTTCAAGCTTTAACAAATAAATTTCAATGGTTTTAAATTTTTCTGAAGACTAACTGTTTTGTACCCAATATAAGGAGATTAATTTTTTATTACCCATTGGATATAATTGAGTATTTCTTTTTTCATTACTCTCTTGAAAGGAAGTTGACTTTGGTAAAGAATTGTGAGAATTTTTTTAAACTATCATTTCCCTTAAATCATTTAATTTGGATTCAAACTCAGAAGATATGAATTTAAATGGATTATGAAATGAAAATAATAAACCAAGTTGGACTATTTATTTTATTCTTTAACCTGTTAGATGAGATATTTATTCTCCTTTTAATTTATCATTTTTTCTCATCCAAACAATGTGTTTAAATTATTTTATTGCTAATTTATATGAGTTGGTTCTCTTGGAGGTAAAGAGAAATTTGGAATTATATTTAAATGAAAATTGATTTGGGATTAATTCGCATTCAAAATTTTATGCTTAATTATTTTTGTTCAATAGGAATCGATTTTGAATGTAAGGGAAAATTAATTTCTTGAGGGTGAAAAATTTCACTGTATGATAAAATCGAAGGGGGAAAATCATTTTTAAAACCAATTTTGTGTGGAAATATAGTACTTTAAAAATTATATTTATTGATTCCACTAAATTTTGATTAATATTTTGTTTTAGGACACGCAAAACCTTAGTGGGGGGGATTGATGTGGTTGTATTTTGATACATTCTTTCTATATAAATTTTTTAAATTAATTCTATTTTTTTTTGTTAAAATAATGGTTTAATGACTAAATCTCATTTGGTGTTAGTTTTTTGTTAAAATAATTAAACTCTTAATTTAATGATTTTATACTCATTAAATGTTTCTTTATATTTTAATTATATTTTTTCACTTTGATTTATTATGTAATGTTACAGTTTCTTTTAAAACTTTAAATCTAACTACATTTTAAATTTATTTGTTTTTTATTTTAATTAATTAATTAATTAATTAATTGAATTTTAATGTTTATGTTCTTTTATTTAAATAAATTAATAATCTGGACTTGTAATTATAATTTAACTCTTTTAATAACTTTTATAATTTCTTTTTCTTATTAGTAAATTAATCAGTTAATTATTTCAATCAATTGTTTTTTTATATATTTTATTCTTATAACAAGACAATTAGTTTAGTTTTTATTTTTACTTAAATATTTATTGTCATTAATATTTAATTAACAAAGGAAAATCATTATTTTAATTTAATTTCGAATTACTGTTTTTTTCATATTGTTAAGACTTTAACTCTATGTTTCATTTATTTAATTAATTATCTTGTCTTTAATTATTTCATTTTAACATCATTTATTTAACTACATTGTATGAGCACATATTATTTAAGCAGTGGTGCAATCGCACAAGAAGCTTCGTACCTGAGGCCATTCTGGATTTTGTGTCCACAACCAGATGAATCTAACCTCCTCCACCATAAATGAAGCTTGATCGTAGTTTGTTTTTGGGGTAGATGAATTGTCAGATCTAAAGTTGTGGTCTCCATTGAAGCTTACCGAAGAAGAATCCCAGGCTCGCAATGAAGGTTTTCTAGATTTCATCCTGAGGTTCAGCTTCTTCGCAAAGCCTGGCCTCGAAGCCTCTATGTCATGCTTTACTCAGATTCAATTTATTATTCCCCAAACAAGACCGGTTTGGTAAATTTATTTCATCTACGATGGTGAGTATCTTGCATCTCGATTAATCGGTGATTTCAAGATCTGGTTTCATCAAAACTGATAGAAAAATCGAACCACAGGTCCTCGGTGGTGGTAATGGTAACCTCAATCAATGACGAGGGAAGATCCCAAATGAAAATACCATCCCTTCCACATGATTCTAACCACTTTCTTCGAGCTCAATCGGTACAGAAACAATGGAGGTGGATAGGGACTCGTATGGGTTCTCGATTGCAGTGGCATCCTCACGGTGAGGAGAGTTCAGATTTGTACATAATGACGATGGTGGTCTTGATCTAGTTTCACTGATGGATGTGGGTTCAGTAATTACACTGGTCATCTTCATCCCATGGAGATTCATCTTCAGCTGGTTATCAAGCAGTGGCTCAACCTGGAATTGAGAAATTGAATCTGAGTGAAGCCCGAGGACAAAATCTGGTGATGAATCTAAATCTGAGGTCGCTATTTTTATGAGAAAATTGAAGATTCCATTGAAGATGAATAAGATCACCCTAGGCCGATAAAAATATTTATTGAATCTTTTTCAAAGTATTGGAAATGGAGTAGGAAAAATCCATATTTTTTGTTTCAGACAAACTAAGACCGAGTTCCAGAGGCTTCCTTTTCCTCTATTTGGTTGTTGAGGGAGAGGAGCTATTTCTATTCTGATTTGAGGCACCTGATTATGAGATGGGTTGAAATGATTAAATGGGTTGTGTATGTATTCATGTGCAGTATGAATATTTTGAAGATGACTGAGGTTGAGCCTCAGTCTGAAGCTGCATAAGGAAGCTGAGAAGCAGTCAAGTCTGAGTCTGGGATTGAGAAATTGAAGAAGATTTGTTTGGTGTGTTTTTATGGATTTTTATTGAAATTATTTTGTTGGTATTGATCTTTACAATTTATTAATAATGAGAAATGAAAACCCTAACAGAGATTTTAGGATGGTGATGCTTTCCGGGTTGGTGTTTGTTGCAATGCTTTGATTACTTCGGATCAAGGGAAGATAGATCTTTTTGGATGTTCACAAGTTGGAATGAAGCAGAATGTTGAACTCTAATTTTGATGACATCATGCAGAAACAGATGTGGTGTTAGTTGGAACATTTATTTCCCACATGTTATAGTTATTTTGGATAATTTTATTAAAGTCACATGCTCAGTAACAGTATTCCAAAAAAGGAATTATATTATTGGTCATTCAGCAAAGGATGTGGTGGGGTTGGAAAATAAAATATGATATATATTCATAAGGGGAAATAAATGGATTCTGGAGTTATTTGAGATGGAATAGAGAGGAAGAGATTAGACAAGAAGTAGAACAATTTTTCAGGTCATCGGAGTGGGGCGAGGGAGAATAGAGCTGAGAGGTCATTTAGAGAACTCAAATAAGACCTGCTACTGAGCATGGATATGAAGATTAAGGGATGATTTCATTTTGCAAACATGATCAGTTATTTTTCTTGTGGATGTACCTTGTAATTATTACTGGGGAATTCATTTCGAAATTTTATATTTTCTTTTGATCTGTAAATAATTTCTACAGTTTTAATTTTTAAATAATTGGTTGATGTTTGATAATTTTTTTCCCAACATTTTATTTTATTTTCTCATATATTATTTTACTAAAACATTTTCAATCATAATATATTTTTTATCAGGTGATGACTGTTAGGTCATTCAAGTTTGGAGATTGGATTTTGACTCATTGTTTAAGATCATAAATTCTCAGTCGATAATTGTTAGAACAACAGTTTGATTTCTTCAAATTTTTTGATGACCATCGCTACTTTGAACGGATCTTGAAGAAAGGAGGTTGATGACCGGTATTTTAGTTGTTGGCTTCAATTTTTCAAACATAATGAGACACGCAGCTTTGAGATTTTAAACTATGTGTTGAGATAATTAATAGAGAAAAATCATTTCAAGGAAATGAATAATGGATAATCTGGTATAATCATTAGGGAAGGCCATTGAACCATTCAAGATTTCTCTCTTGTTTCTATTCACTGTTGATTGTTTTCCACAGATCACATTTTTCCCTAGTTTTGATAACTAGGATAGTTTTAATTCCTTTTTTAGAAACCCCCTTATAAATATAATAGTTAGTTAATAATAATAAAAATCATGATAAAGTAACTCCTTAGACGTAGTCTTGTCGGAAGATAACCCTAGTTGATCCCATATTGTAGTAGTTAGATGATAAAATTATTGAAGAGGGAAACACAGCACAAAAACACAAATATCAGTAATAATTGAAAAAATAAATATGTGGGAATAAAATGAATTAAAAATAAACACAATATAATAAATAAATTAACTATGTCAATTCGCACACACTTAATTCTTAGTCTTCCGGACAAATGAACATCAAAAATATTACTTAATAAAAATTCCAACACTGACCAATTGCGAGTTTCCTTTTTATAGACCATGTTTCAAAATATTATCATTCCTAGTTAATTTTATCAATTTCATTTCCTTTATAAAGTTAATTTAATTCATTACCACTTCTTTCACCCACTTGTGCTCACTCATACCTATTGTTCTTGATTTTTTTCACTCGTCACTATGTATTCAAGAAAGTCATCTTCATTCATTGATCACAAGATGGTCACTATAGGCTTTAGGAAATTTTTCATCTCCACCTAAAGATTGATGTATTTTTGCATATAATGAGGAATTTTTAGAGTTGGTGGGTCTTATAGTGAGTGAATTCTGAGACAGATTAGGAGATTTAGATCAACATTGAAGCAAAATGCATGATTTTCAGTTTCCTTCATGAATGGACACCTTGTTATATTATTATACCATTAAATCATCTCCACACATTTTAATTTTGATAGTTAAGTTGATAATTTTGTAAATTTAATAGAGTTATCATCTATTTTCTCTATTTCCTTCAAAAAAATATTTTTTTACTTTTTTCTTCCCTTGAAGGTAGAGTGTTTCTTTGCAATTGTGAGTTGGTGTGTGATCTACCTTGCCCAAAATTAGGTTATTTACCCCTCAATTTTGATGTTTTCTAGGGATGTTATTTAGAAAAATATAACAAATTCATTAAGTAGAATTATCTGAACATCTAGCTGGTTGTAAATGGTTATAATGTCTATAAAACTTCTATAATGACAGAAAATTTTATCACTAGAATTTCCCATCTGATTATAAAAATTAGTTATATCTAGTAATGTAGTATTATATAAAACTCATGCACTCCATGATAAACCAAATAATATTTTATTATATTAATTTTAACCTTACATTTACAGAATAAGAATGTCTATAAGAATTGAAAGTCATACAATGGGGAAAAATAGTAAACAGGATGACAATAATATGAAAATTTGAAATTTCTCAATCCCCTAGAATAATCACACTAAAAAATATAGAAATAAAATAAAATATTAGTAAGGAAATATTCATTTTGAAATTGAAAATATATAAATAACATTGAGAGTAAATATATGTGAATGAAAAATGGATGAAATAGGGGGTATTTATTGAAGGTTGGGGACCTATATAACCATTACAAATCTGACTGTTGGATTACTAATCTGACCGTTTAAATAGTAATATTGAAATTAGGAATAGTAATCTAACCATTATAACTGTATCCTCATCTATGAAAGTGTAAAATAATATTTAGGTATGTTATAAAATGAAAATATATCATATTTAAATCATGAGACAAGTAAATAAATGATTTAAAAATGATAAAATATTTTTTTGTTTTTTTATAAATCGTATATGCTTTATTTACATCTTCATAAAAAATATAAAGATTTCAAATAAAAAATATTTTCATAAAATGGTTTTATAAAATAATATTAACTTTAATTATAAATATAATATAATTTTATGAAACCATAAGTAATTTTTCAAAGGGTTGGAAAATTGATCAAAATATTAAAACTGGTATTTTTCAAATAAATAAGGATTTTATTTAAAAATTGGATATCTTATATCTATAAAATTATTTTCATAAAATGGATTTCATTTTAGGACTCTAAACATTGATAAATGGTTAAGGTAAAAATTTTATATTTTCCTAAAATATTTGAATTTTTAGTGAATAGTAAAATACGACAAAATATGGAAATTTACAGTATAATCCAAATACATACGAAAATGAGTCATAGATAATGTAAGTGAAAATTGTTTCAACCTCACATGAATTAATTATTTTATATTGTCACAAAAATCAATACTCTTGTTAGTCTTGCGTCAAAATAATAAACTAATGAATACTATTTTAAAATAACTCTCCTCTCCTCCAATTATAAATACCACCCCTCAACTCTCTTTATCCTAACAAATTATAACTTCTAGAACATAACAACACTATTTAAAAATAAATCCTCGTATATCCCCACATCCCTTGAAGCCTTAGTCTCATCAAAATACCAATCCAAGGCTCCCTAAGGGGAACTCTAATAGTGGACATCTAAAGAGGTAATATTTTTTACCAAACTATCTTTCAATTATTATTTTTATACCTTTGCATATATATTTATTCCATGATATTATGATAAAATCAGTGTTTTCAATATTCTTAATTTTTATTGAATTTATGTAATATACCTTATTTAACTTTCTCACTTTTATTTTTTTTTTAAATGAAAACATTGTCCATATTATGGTCAGTTCACCACCTCCATGGATGATGTGTTCTAGATTCCATTAAAACCTTTATGACCAGTTTAAATACACTTATAATGATTAAAAATAAACCAATTATGTATATTATATATTTTCTAATATTTTTAATGAATATTCATCCATAATATTAAAAGAAATGCAATAAGTTCATCATTGTCAGAAAACTCTATTTAATGAACTAAGTGTATAACTATTATTATCTATAAATGCTGGTTATTTATGAATAATATTTGAAACTAAGAAACGTTTTGACTTCTAGAAACAAATTAACTCCATGCTATTTACTTATGTAGTTATCGAACCATTATATAAGCACCTTCTTAATTATCCACAAGTTATATGATCATGGAACCATGAAACGAATGCCCTTAAAACACAGAAATAAAACATGATATCTATTGGAAATGGATGTAAATGAAAGTTATACCAGGAAATCTCAGCCAGAGAAAAATTCTCTGACCATTTATTAAAATAATGAAAACGTACAGAAGACAAGCATTACAATCCAAAAAAGACAATTACATATCATAAAATCCATACCTGTCACCATATTCATGATCAATTACTTCATCTGCGGTATCTAATTCCCACTTAGAGCTTTCATAAATCTTGAAAGTATTCACATACATTCATCTAAGATTTAGCTTATCCAAATAAAAAATCTCCTCAAAAGAATGCATTACTTTTCCTTCACTGATAGAAGATCTAGTGGGCATCGTATTCGGCATAGAATAATAGTCTTTCCTATAACTTCTTCTTGGTGGAGCGGTCATAGCTCCCTCATTCCCTACCACATACTTCATTCCACAATGAACAATGGAATTATAAGAGGTTTGAATTCTGCCGCCAGAATTCTCCTCCTCACTATCAGGTTAACCCCCCCCCCCCCCCATTTCCCAGGGATAATCACCTCCTAGAAATTTTTATTCACTCCCTGCCCCTGCTCGACGTGACTGTTGTTCTCAATCAGTGTTAAGCATTGTATTTGCGCCACAAACTCATGACCTCCAAGTGCCCCTTTCTCCAATAATCCTTCTCCAAATACAGCATCTTGAGAAAAAAATCCAATCTAAATATTGCCACCTTCACTCCTTAGAAATTCCTCCTTAGCATGGGAGAGTCTTCCATGATTCAAACCCTTTAAGCGATGACATGAACCCTGCCCCTGCACCTTCTCAATCTTGCTTCCACTCTGATTACAATTTTTTCCTGGACCCAGAACCCTGTTGTCATGCAGTTCAGCAGCTTCATCAAACACTCGGCTATGAGACAAATCAGGGAAAACCTGATCTTGAACCACTTCTAGTTCTTCATTCACCAGACCAACAAAGCAGTTACTAATTTCAATACTATCCGCCTGCATCTCAGGCTGCATCTTCAGCCCAGTTGAGGCCCTCACCCAACCACTAGTTTCATCCAAGGATCCCTCTGCCTGAAAATTCATAACAAGACTTCCAAATGCCTCATTACCCCCAGCGAGTACCACTGCTTGGATCACACTAGCCACCCTAGTGGGTTGAATTTCCTACTTTACATTAGCCTCCAGACCTCCTGAGTTAATCACCCCAAGATCACGTCACAGTCTTCCAAACACATCATTCAACCTTAGATTCGGAGACTCCTTCGCTGCCCCCATTTGACCGCCATTCACTATATTGATACTAACAGGACAAGGTCCTGTCCGCATTTCAGTACCCAGGTCTTGCTTCCCTTGCTGAGATTTCAGGTCCACCATGACTGCAACCTATTGATCTGAATCCACCTGCAGAACCACCCTTCTACTTCTACAAACATCTATCAGATGCCCGACATTGAGACACCGAGAGCAGTAATCAATCCAGGACTCAAAATCCATAGACTGTTTATATCTAAACTCCTCACTCGTAGCAATGAATATCGACTTAATCAACAGTTCAGATAAATCATCTTCAACGCAAATTCTCAGTGAAACCGGATGGCAAAAAACCCTAGTTCTACTATCCGAGTATAAATAACGATGCACTAAATTTCAAATCATGTTAATGATGGATGAATTCTAAAATGGAAGTGGTAATTCTAGAAATCTTGCCCAAATTTCCATGGTCTAAGAGTCACGCTTTATATGGTAGTCCTAAGCCCATCAGAAGATAAAGAAATGGGATCCATCATAGGTACGTGGGGTAGAGGACCATGCCAAGATCAAATCTTCCTCCAAGTCAAAGCGAACCATTATGTGCTTCAAATCAAGAAGTCCCACAGTAGCACGCTCCAAGTAATGACACCCGCTTATAGATTGCTTTGATCGCTTCATCTTTGATTCGTGGAATCTACAGGAAAATAACCCTATTTTATTTAGTTTATTATTTCTCTATATTTACCTAACTTTCTCTTTATATTATTCTTATTTAATTATTTTATATTCTGTTTATATGTCCCATACATATATACCTAGTTTAATTCACCTTTTCCTGATAGTAATAAACATGTTTTAAAGGTTATCATCTCAATTTATTTCATTAGGAAGAGTCATTTAAAGGGGAATTCTCTATTTTCTTACTTTATTTGAAGTACCACTCAATGAAATTTTTTTAACCGTAAATGGTTTCTAAAAAATCATTTTATTATTTAAATCCATTTTAGTTCATTTCTGTTTTTATAGAAATTATTATTCTCTAACCCTCTTTAACGATTCTTTACCCTTTTTTCCTAAAACCCCACTTAAAAGAAATATTTTCTAAATTATTTATTGACTCATTTTTTTAATTCAATTTACTTGGACTTCATTTTCATTCCCTATGCTTATTTATTTACTTAAAAATTTCTAATAATTATTTAATACCTTTTTTCATGTACATGTTATGATGAGTTCACCCAGGTAGTGCTCTAATGTATTGGGTAATGTTTATCTCTCATGAGTATGATATGTACATGACTAAGATGTAAACCTAATACATGATGGGACTATGTCCACCATGTGATGTTGTCTTGGATGTTTTCCTTATTTCATGTGTTATATTACTACCACATTCCTAGGATTCCTTAATCTTATGTTTCCTACATACCTATTCCATGCCTCCATGTGATCATTCATACAACTTTCCTCATATGATATCATGATTTTTCATTTGATTCATATGTTATGCTTCATTATTATGTTTATTACCTTATTGATATTTTTAGCTCACTCCATTTGTTTATGTTTTCCCTAGGTTATCTTATGCTATTTTAGGAGCTCAAAAGAATTTATGAGATAATTATAGAGAATAAAATAAATATTTTTTATTTTACTTTCATTTAGATTTTTTATATACCTAGTGTCCCAAACACACAAGGCCTCTTGATCTATTGGTTGTGTTTATTTGATAATTATATTAAAAATCATATAATAATATGTGTATAAGACTTGGGTCTCTATAGTTAGTATCTGAGATAAGTTTAGATATTTTTCGGGATTAGGATAGGAATAATTTAGCGAGAACCCCAGGGATAAGTCTAAATATGGGAAAATATCCTGAAATTTTGGTGAAGTATAAAGTGAGTGGTTTCTATGAGATGACACCCATGTCTGGATACTACAATCAGATGTGGATCAAGAATACATTTACCTAGATGTAATAACCCTGAGAGGTATCATTAGGTATTAACTCAACATGCACATAGTTCATGAAAAATATACATTGTTTCACGCCTAATTTGACACTCTATATGGACATTATTTGAAAATTCACAAACTCCTTAAGAACTGTTATGAAGGACTTCAATAGATTGTAAGGTTAGAAAAAATAATATGAAAATTACCATTGATAACCTAGAATTAAACCTAGATATTCAAAATTAAGGATATATTTTTCAATATAAGACATTCTTTCTAAGTTCATAGATTCACTTTAGTATGATTTTTAGTTTGAGTACTGGCATACCGAATTTTATTTCCATATTTTTAGTGAATGGAGGGAAATAGGAGAAACTATGCTAAAAACCAAATGTTATCGGCTATGCGATGATTACCCAAATAATATTTATAACTTTATGGGAGTGGGAGATGAGAAATTAATTGTAGTACAATCTCAACTAACTCAAGTCATGAAGAATAACATAAATTGTGTGGAATTCCCTCCTTACCCTAAAAATAGAAAGTTATTGTCAAGTCCTTTATGTGACAATGGCCTCCTAATTTTAGTGGATTTATTGATATTCTTATCAAAAAACAATGGATTAACACTTTTGAAAAATATTCTATGTCCTTCAAATATTTGAGAAAGAGAAATTCGTACTGGATATTTTTCACCTCAGGGGAGAAGTTGATTAGTGGTGTAAACTAATCATGAACATGAACCCTAAGGAAGAAATTGAATCCATGGAATGAAAATGATTTAGATTTTTTTATAAATATATTCCTCAAACTCTCCATATTAATATGGAGACGAAGTTCCCTTAACTAAATAAAAAAGAAAATTGTCTCTATAAAGGATTACGAGGAAAACATCACAAGGATTGTATGGTACATCGCTGGATTTACCCTCAATCCTCAAAGAAAAGTGGACCAATTATTTAGTGTACTAAATCATAATCAATGAAAATAATTAGTTATTTTAGATTTTGATAGATATCTATAGATTGTATATTGTTCCCTCAAATTCAAAATGGAGATTAGTGACCCTATTTGGTTTCAAGGGGATGAAGAAAAAAATTAGAATATGGTGTTTAATTTAGGAGGATCAATGGATAAATCCCAAATAGGAAAGAAAAACCAACTACACACATATCAAAAGTGTGGGAATAAGAATCCCTGAAACTATCTCAAGGTAATTGGGAGATACTTCAATTGTGGAAAATAAGGGCATCATGCTAATCAATACAAGTTGTATAAAGAATCCCCCTATTGTGGTAAAAGAAAAGAAGGTTACTATCAATTCTCAACTTACTATCTAATTGATCAATATCATGGAACATAGAAACTGTGAAAACCAATACCCTAAGAAAAGGGTTGTCAAATATATCCAACACTAATAACCCCCAAGGCCAAGAGAGATAGGTAGAACTTATGCTATAACTACTACTAAGGTAGATCCCAATAATGATGTAGTTAAAGGTAAATTGGTAATTCATTCAAGATTAGTGAGCATACTATTTGATTCTGATTCTATACATTATTTCAAATCATTCATGTTTTGTAGAACTATTCAAAACCCACTTTAAAACATAGAGGTTGAGTTAACTATGAGAATTGAAAATAGGGTAATTATTGCATCCCAAGTATATAACTCCTCCATATTTAATGTTTGTGGGATGAACCTCCCATCTAACATTTTCAAACTTCCTTTAGTGGAATTTTATGTCATATTGCACGTGGATTGGTTGTCCATCTATGAAGACAACATCAACTACCGAGTGAGTTAAATCACCCTCTATTTCCCAATTCATCCTATAATTATGTACAAGTGAAATTAGGATGATATATATCATTTTTAGTCTTCTTCTCATGCATGGATATTATTTCTTTATGAGAAATCATTTCTAGATCAAATGATTTAGACAACAGACATAATCGTTCTTGAAGAAATTCCCATTATGAGGGACTATACTAATGTATTCACTAAAGAGTTTCCTTTTCTTACGCTTGAATGTGTGGTTGGGTTCTCAATTGAACACATACTTGGATGTATTCCCATATCCAAGAATCCATAAATAATAGCCACTATTGAGTTGGATGAAATAATGAAACATTTTCAAGAGAACTTGTACAAGGGTTTTATATGTTCGGTTGCTTTGTTATAGGGAATGTCGACACTATTCATTAATAATAAGGATCAGTTGATATGACTATGTATTAATTATAATAAAATTTACAAAATCATGATAATGAAAATTCATCACCTTCCATGGATTGATGACTTGTTCGATCAATTACATGGGGACTAATACTTCTCTAAGGTAGACCTTTCGTCAAGATATCATCAATTAATGGTGAAGAAAGAAGATATTCCAAATAATACCTTTTTAGAAAGGTATAAAAACTATGAATTCATAGTAATTCCCTTCAGACTCAATAATTCTCAAAAAATCCTCATTGAATTGATGAATAGAGTCTTTAGAGAATAATTTAATAAATTTATGGTAGTCTTTATAGATGATATTATGATAATATAAAAGATAAAGTAGGTGCACAAGGAGAATTTTAATATTATAATAATGAACTTTTGAAGCTATAAGATACATGAAAAGTACATTAAATGTGAGTTTTGGATAGAGTAAGTTTCATTCTTAGAGTATGTTATCACCATAAAAGTGATATCTATCGATCCTTTTAAGAAAAAAGTGATTGAGTAATGGCCTAGAATAATATTTTTAATGTATATCCATAGTTTCCTTAGAATATCTAGGCACTACATATGATTTATGAGAAACTTATCATGATTTTGAAAACCACATACCAAGATTACTTGAAAGGAAGTAATGTTTTTTGGACTAATAAATGTGAAGGAAGCTGTAATGAGTTGAAAAAGAGGCTTATCACTACACTAGTCCTCATGCTACCCTCAAGTGGGGAACTGTTCAAGGTATATAGTGATACTTCAAAAAAGGGAAATGGTTTTTTATGGATGAAAAATGAAAAAATGATAGCCTACACCTCAATGCAGTTGAATTTTCAAGAGAAGAACTATCAATCACTTGATCTAGAGTTAGATTCTATAATATTCACATTGGAACTTTTACAGAAATATATTTATGGGGAGAAGTTTGAGATATATAAGGACCATAAGAGCCTTAAATATATATTCACATAGAAGGAGCTTATCATGCACCATCAAATATGGTTAGAGATGAAAAAGGACTACGACTTCTCAGACCACTACTATCTGGTAAAGGAAAACAATGTAGAAAATGATTTAAATAGAAAGGTTCGTGAAACCTTATCAATGATTAGAATTTATAATCATCCCATATTCTTATATATTTAAATGATATATAAGGTAATCATAAAGAATGTAACAACATCATTCCTTTCTCAAATGATTTATCAACCATCCCTTTTAGAGACACATAATGATTCCCAATGGGGTGATGTGAAAATATAGAAGATGGTGGAAGCTATAAGAAAATGGAAATCTTCATAGTTAAAAAATGATGAAGAAGGGGTTGTAAGATTTGGGTCATGAATATTTGTTATATACAATCCTAAGATAAATAATGAGCTGTTAAATGATGCACATATCTCAACATTCTCTATCTAGCCAGGGAGCACAATGATGTATCATGATCATTGAGAACATTATTGGTGGGAAAAAGGAATAATGATATCATGGAATATACATTAAAGTGTCTAGTATGTTAGTAAGTAAAGGTTGAAAGAAAAATTCCAAATGGATGATGAAACCCTTTCCCATTCCAATATGGAATTGGGAAAACAACACCATGTATTTTTTCGCTGGACTTCTAAAGACATCCAAAGGAAATAATGACATATGGTTTATAGTGAACCATCTTATAAATATTTCTCATTTTATTATTATTCAATTGGAATTATCACCTGATCAACTTGTAAGTATATATATTATATAAATGGTGATGTTGTATGGTACACCATTATCTATTGTATCTGATCAAGATCCAAGGTTTACCTCCAAGTTTAGGAAGATTATCCAATATGATCTAAACAAAGAGTTGGACTTTAGTATGTACTATCACCCCCAAAATAATTGAAAATATGAGCAGATAATCCAGACACTCAAATACATGTTGGGATCTTACTCTATGGACTTTAAAGGACTATGAGATCAACATATTCCTCTGGTTGAGTTCATATATAATAATAGTTTCAACTAAATTATCCAAATAGGTCTATATAAATACATTTATTGGAAGAGATGTAGAGAACCGGTGTGTTGTGTTGAAGTTGGAGAACACAAGATGATGGGACCTAAAATGTTAGAATAAATGGTAAAAGTGGTTAAGACTATTCAGTAATACATCAGAAAATCTCAAAGTTTTCAAAATAGATATATTAATAACCATCACAGAGACCTAGATTTTGATGTTAGAGATAATGTGTTCCTCCACATATCTCCTTGGAAAATATTAATGAGATTTGGGGAAAATGTAAATCTATGTCCTAATTACATCATCCCCTTTTTAGATTCCTGATTGTATGGGAGTTATAGTCTATTGACCAACACTACCACCAACCCTATCTTAAGTGCTTGAAATTTTTCATGCAACCCTCTTGAGAAAATAAATATATGATCTATAATAAGTACTACATTAATTATTGGTATAATTAGAGTATGAACACTTTTATAAAGAGCATCCAGTGAAGATCTTAGACCATAAAGACAATGTTTACACAACAAGACTACTCACCTAGTTGAACTACTATGGATAAACCATAAGTATGAGGAGGCGACATGGGAATCAAAGATAGCAATAAAACAAAATTACCCTCATCTATATTCAACTTAATGGGTGAAATAAAATTTCAAGGGTAAAGTTTCTTATGGTGAGAAGAATGTAATTAACTGTAATTTTATCAATGGAATTTCTCATCTGATTATATAAATGTGTTATATTTAGTAATTTAAGTATTAAATAAAAAACATTCATGACATGGTAAACCCAAAAACAACTTATTATATTAATTAGAACATTAAATTTAGATAATAAATATGTCTATAATTATAAAAAGTGTTACAATGGGTAAAAAATAGAAAACAATATAACAGTAATATGAAAATTTGGATTTTCTCGATCTCCCGGAATAATCACACACATGAAAAATACTGTAGAAATGAAATAGAATATTAGTAATGAATGATTCATCTAGAAATTAAAAATAAATATAACCTTGATAGGAAATATATTAGAATGAACAATGGATGAAATATGGGTTAATTATAGAAGGTAGGGAACCCATATGGCCATTACAAATCTTACCATTAGAATAATAATCTATCATTGGAATAATAATCTAACATTTAGGAATAGTAACAAGACCATTAGAATAGTATCACCACCTATGGTAGTGTAAAATTATATTTATTTATCTTATAAAATAAAAATATAAAATATTTATATCATGATATAAGTTTATAAATGATTTAAATATGATAAAATATGTGTTTGTATTTTTTTAAAAAAAATTATTTTATTTTCATCTTTATAACAAATATAAAGATATGAAATAAAAATATTTTCATAAAATGGTTTTAGGAAATAATATCTTTTTTATTATAATGATAATATAATTTTATGATACCATAATTTCTTTTTCAAAGGGTTAGAAAATTGATAATAATATTAAAATTGATAATTATAAAATAAATAAGGATTTGATTTAAAAATTAAATATTTTATAATTAGAAAATTATTTTCTAAAATTGGATTTCATTTTTTCGGTTAAATATTAAAAATTGGTTCGGGTGATTTTTTGGTATTTTTCTAAAATTGTTGAATTTTTTGTGAATATTAAAATACAAAAAAAAATATAGTAATTTGCAATATAAGAATAATTCAAAAATAAGTGAGTCATGTATTACATAAGTAACTATTGTATCATCCACACTTGTTACTATATATAGTCATAAGAATCGACGCAATTGGTATTCTTGATCCAAAATAATAGAATAATAAATATTATATTAAAAAACTCTCATAACTTCCCATTATAAATACCACCTATCACCTCACCTTATAATCACACATTTTATCTTCCTCATCTTGTTAAGTATCTACCAAATTTTCACCTCATATCTCCCCCCATTTCCATTGAGGCATTTCCCTCATCAAAATAAAAATTCAAGTCTCTTTAAGGGGAAGTCTAAGAGAGGGCATACAAAGAGGTAACATTCTTTACCAGACTATTTTTTGATTATTTATTATTATACCTTATTATATATATTTCATCCATGATAGTATGATAAAATATTTATTTTAAATAAAATTTTATTTTATTTTATTTAACTCTTCTTTTATTTTTTTAAACGAAAATATTGTCCATAGTATGGCCAGTTCACCGCCTCCCTAGATGATGTGTTCTATTTTCTTTTACAACCTTTATGGCTAGTTGAAATAAAAATATAATGGTTAAAAATGAACTAAATATGTATATTATATATTGTTTCAAATTTTCTTAATGAATATTTATCCATCATATTAAAATAAACATGGTAAGTTCATCATGGTTAGAAAACCCACCTAAAAGAATAAAGCATATAATGATTATACTCTATAAATCATGATTATTTATGTATAATATTTCAAAATAAGAACAATTTGGGGTTTTATAAACACATTAAATCCATAAAATTATACTTATGTGGTTATGTAACCATTCCATAATTACCTCAATAATTAACCATGGGTGATCTTACCTCGAAACCATGAATTGAACGCCCTTGGAATAGTGAAATCAAACTTGATATCTCATTGAAATGGTTGAAAATGAATATAATATAATTATAGTAAGTTAAATATAGATTTAATTGGTTGTGAATTAAGTAATTAATTAATCTAATTTCATAATTCGGGATGATAATTGAAAGTGAAGAATGATTCTGGACGTAAGGTAAGGGATCTCTTCAAACATCCATATTTTCTTCAGATTTTGATTTATATCTCCCTTTACCTTACTTTATCTCTCTATTCTTGTTATTTAATTATTATATATTCTATATATATTTCCCAAAAATACATTCCTAGTTTTATTCACCATTACACCATTCTTGGATTGGGATATATATGTTTTAAAGGTTCCCTTCTGAATTTCTTTTGTTAAGGAGAGCCGATTAAAGGGAACTTTTATTTTTTTACTTTCCTCATTTCAAGTACCACTAAATGATGTGTTTTTAAAATTTATATGGTTTCTAAAATACTTTTTTTATTATTGAAATCCATATTTTTTAATTTTTTGTTTTATGTAAATTATTATTCACATACTCACATTAATGATTCTTTACCCTTTTTCTTAAAACCCCACTTAAAAGGAATATTTCCAAAATTATTTATCCACTCCTTTTTATGTATTAAATTAACTTGGAATTAATTTTCATGTCAAATTATTCTTTATTTACCTATTAGAGTCCAAGAATTATTATAATCTTCTTTCATGTAATTCATTATGATACATAATTTGGCTGTGTTATTAGACAAGATCATGTAGCCAATTTCATTCCTTGAGTATTTCTTATGATTATACTCTATGTTTGATTCCCTTGTGTAACACACATATTCATGTAAATTTTATGATGGGTTTGACCAAATAAAATTAAAATTCACTGTTTAATTTTTATATCTCATCAGACTATATGAATAGGATTCATGAGTAAACTTAACCCATAATGGGAATCTTTCCACCATGTGATGTTGTATTGGGTTAGCCTTGACTTATTCTTATGTCATTATCTATGTTGATACCAAATTACTATGATGAATATATCTTATATTTCCTCTATACTTATGTCATGGATCCATGTAAGCATTCATGTACCTTTCCTTTTATGATACTAGGATATATCATTTGATTCCCATTCTATACTTCTTCATAATGTTTATTACCTTACTTGGATTTTTAGATCACCATTTTTTTATTTATTCCCCATGTTGTCCTATGTAGTTTTAGGATATCAAATAGTTTTAGGATCTCATTATGGAGAATAAAATAAATTTATTTCATTTTAGTTTCATTTTTATGTTTTATTTACCTACTCTCCCAAATAAATAAGATTTATCAATTCTTTGGTTGTGTTTATTTGATATTTATGTCAAAAATTATGTAACAATACATGAAAAATACATGGTTCTCTATAAAATTTTTTTAAATAGACATATTACTTTATTAATACATTTTATTTTATTGGGTATTTAGTACTTAAAAACACTAGTAGTGTAATTAAATCCCATGGCACTTGTCTAAGTTCTTCCAACATACTCATGATAGATTTCACTATTGAGGCATAAGGAGGTACCATAGAATTTAGGATACCCTAAACCTTATCTAAATACTCCATTTCCCTAAGTGAACCTATATCACCAATTAAGTAGTGGAGAAACAGTTTCAGTTAATCTTAGATAGGTTCCAATATAAAGGAAGATTCCATCTCCACTACACTATTCCAAGTCTGGGTTGAATTACTATTTGAAGAACTACACCTAAGTGAAAAATATAACCACCCTACGGTTCATCCCTAGTAATAAACCGTCCAATTTATATCAAGACCATTCTAGGAGCCATATCTTAAGTTAAAATAAACATGAATTCAAATCAATCATGTTCCTTAATCAAACCAAATGATATCAATATAAATAAAGGAAAAATACTATTCCATACTCAACAAAGAAAAACACATTAAAAACCTTATCCCACATTAAATTTATTTTAAAAATTTATATACACATCTAGAGAACCTTGATCAGTGTGATATCGTAGAGATAGAGAGGGGTTGAATCATTGATTTATTTTCTTTTTAAGACTTAACCTTTTAATTTAACATTTGTGCCCAGTTAAATTCTACACCAACTCTTCTTGTGACTCATAGACTAACCTAAAATGATTCATAAAATAAAATGTAGAAAACATTAATATTTATAAGGTTCAGTCTCAATGTGATACTATACTTCTTTCCATGTTGGTTAAAACCCTAAACACATCATCTATATTATATTCGAAAGTATTTACAATCAATAGTTGGTTAGAACCCCACCAACTATAATATTCTAAAAATGTTTAGACCCCACAAAAAAAACAACTTCAGCAATTGGTTAGACACATAAACTTCCATCTTCCTATTCAGTGATTGGTTAGACACCCTAATCGCAAGCCCTCCAGCAACTGCATAGACACCCTAGTCACAAGCTTCTTCTATTTTTTATCCATTGATATAAATATCTATGTTATCTCCTAGTTTCTCCTAAAATACTTGATGTTGATCTTACAACATGAGCTCACTAAATCAAGAGTCCTTCTTGTGTACACTTCAAGTACTTAAACAACTATTGATCAAGATTTTTATATTTTCTCAACTCATTTTTATCTTTATTGAGTGATCAAATACACATAAGTCTATCAAATACTTAAGTATATGTATTATACTTCTATTGATAAAGTTCCTAGCCTTATCAAAACATTATTATGGTATTATTTATTGTAATAATAAACTTTAAAAAATATTAATTAAAATTATTTAATAATATCAATTCAGTCACTTTTGAATGAACTTCATGTATTCGTGATAAAATTCATTGTGCATGTATCTTTAGTGAACCCTAACATAACCAAAATTATTATTGTTATTTTATGTGATTATCAAATATATTAATTTTTTCTAATTTATTCATACATCAAATTATTTATCAATATCAACAACCCTTAGAAAATTTTTTATCTATCTCAATGTTTTAATTTATGTCACCTGAACACATGCATGTCATTCTTCAAGAAGATGTATAATCACTATTCATATAGGTTCTTCTCCTTATTTTGCACTGTTTTTAAGAAATATATACCTCATGTAGGAAGAATTATTTTCTCTACACAACTTTTTATATTCATAAAAGCTTCTAAATTTTCACAAAATAAAACATGCCTACTTATGTTTCTTTGAGCAGACTTGATAAGTGCACAAGTACTCCTCCTACATGAAAGTTAACGCACTTGGGTTTTCCTTTATTAGGGAAACATGGGAATGAAAATATATCTAAATTATATCACATGATTATTAATAATTAAATTGATCATCTCTCTTATTATCCTCCATTTAACAAAAAAGCTTATGGTTTCTTCTTTTTCCATGAATGGATTGCGCATATCAATCTTATTTGGGTAGCCTATGAGGATACCGATTCTCTTCTTTATGCAGGCTAATGTGTGGTGTGATCTATGATTTCTTCATAAAACATGAGATGTAACACCCTAATATTTTATGATATATTCCTCTTTAAATAATTTTATTATATTTGATTTCTTTCTTTATATGAAACTCCGAGTTTAAACAAACCGCAATAAACAATTGAAATATTAATATTAAATGTTTTTTTATCACCTAGCTGTTGGATTAGTGGGCCTAAATAAGACCTACTAAAATATTAAAAATTATTTTTTACACATATATATAATTAAATCATTTGTTATCAATTGGTTATAAATGGAAATAAAAGTATTTGAAATTAAAAAAAAGAGATGTTTTTCTAAAAATTGTTTGTATGCACGCAAAGTTGTTTTATGTTAATTAATTAAATTAATAACTATTTAAGAATTATTTTAATGAAATTTTAAGATAGTATATTTAATAAAATATTTTATCATTCATTAAAATTTTATTACTAGGTAAGGAATAAAAATAAATTTAGTTTTTTCTAAATAATGAATTTGTCTAAAAACAGTTTTCATTGTGTTTTGAGAGATTATATTAAAATAAATTTATTCCACTTATAAAATTGAATTTTATAAAATGGTTTCTGTATTTTTAATCATAATATCAAAATTCTTTAATGAGTACACTTTCATTTTTTGGCATTATGTATAGTAATCGAGGTAAAAATTCATTACTACGGTAAAGGTTAAAATGGTTAATTTGAGGTTAAAATAAAGAGATAAGGATTAAAATGACATAAAAACTTATGTAAATAATATTAGATGAATGGATTTAGATCCTAAATCATAATATATATTATAATGATATAATTTTTATCCACTTTATCATGAGTTCTACTTTATTATATTTTAATATTCTTAATAATTACAAGTGTGTCACTCCCTTTACTTATAAAAGAGAACATTCCCTCTTCTCTTCTTAAAACCACAAGATACCTTTAAATAAAAAAATATATAACCAAATAATCTCCAAAAATCCTTCTCCATGACATTGAGGTGATAGTATTCCCAAAATACCCATCCAAGAATCCTTAAGGTTCTTTTCAATGTCGGATAGCTGAATAATAGGTATATGTTATTACTGATGTTGTTCATGTTTATTTATTATTATACCTAATAAAAAATTTATTTATCCATATTAACATAATTTAACTAATATACATACTATTATTATTTGTTTTTATGTTAATGTTATATAAATTTTATATCTTCTTACCATATTTTGGAAAATGATAACATTTATCGTGCATACATGTGGACTACCACCCCCACGAAGCGACGCAGTTCATTTTTCATGTACTTTTTAAGTGGATGATAATAAGGATAGATTTAATGAATTTATATGATATTTATTATATAAATATTATTCTATATAGGTGAATTATTATTTACCTTTATTTTTTTTCATCCATCAAAAATTTGAAACAACACACATGTGTATGTATGGACTACTTCCTCCATGAAGTAATACAATTAATTTTTCTCCTCTACTTTATATGAATAGTTATAAAAGTGTATATATTGAATAAATATTATAAATATGACATTATTAATACTCTTCATATAATAAAACTATGACCAAGGTGAAAATAATGGAACTATTGAACTAAAACATGCATAAAAAATAGACAAGTTTTCACCTGAATGTTCATTTTGATGAATAATTGTTAAAAAATGATAATTGAAAATTAAAAAGGAATTAAAATTTTTAATTTATATGTTAATATAGTTGTGTAATATATTTATAATAAATATATGTTTATTATACAATAGATTTTAATTTTTTGAGGTAATATGATACTTGAGGTAAGGGTTTATATTACAATCTCATCTCTTTTCGAGATCGCAGACATTAAATTTACTTTGAGTGAAATTATATGATACTAATCATTCAAAACCTCTATATTTTCTTCTCTAATTTTTATTTCCATAGTTTTTATTTTTTCCATTCATCATCCTATATTTGGTACATAAAACAATTGAGAAATTTTTTTATGAAAATTCGACTTTATTTCCTCATCGATCGATGAACATTTTCATCCATGTTCATATTATTTAAAATTATTTTATGAGTATTATTTTATATGATCAAATTATAATTTAAATTAATTTTTTAGAATATCAGAATTTATTTTAAATGATTTAAAAAAAGTCTTCTTATCATTTTCTAAATGAGGTACTTTTGGACTCTACAAAAAATTTGAAAGGAATCCTTGTTTTAGCATTTACCACATGAACAGATTTTCCTACCATCATAAACATTATATGATTTTAAGATTAATTTACAAGTTTCCATGTTTATTTTCAAATTAATGCCTTTTATCAATATCTTGTAAATTTTTTGTTTTAAAAATATCAATGGAAAAAGACATATTCCCCTGTTTTCAAAGAAATTAGCAATACACTTTTTAAGGTACGTTTCATCTATATCAACATCCTTTGATGTTTATTATGGTTCGCTAGGTATATGATCTAATGATATCATACATGTTATTTCACTAGATGGATTTTTATTATGTTTTGATGTAATGTTTATGAAATCATTTTCATTGCCATGGGTTATGCTAGGATGAATTGGAAAATGTTTTTATGAACTAATGGAACACATATGTATGATCTTAATTATGTGATGAGTGGGTACATTAAATATCTAAAATTCATTGGGTAATGATTGATATCTCGTGAGAAAAATTTGGATTGGATAAGAGAGTGAATTGTTGGAGTTGGTTCCCTGGAACCAAATTCTTTGTACTTTATGATAACTTTTATCCATAGTTTTGAATATTAATAAACTACTTATCACATAATTCCTGTTATTATGTATAACATAGAATTTGATAATGTACTAAGGGTAGTTGCCTCACAAAAAGTTCATAGTAGTTCCCTGCTATGATGGGAACCCTGAAGTGCTACGATACTATTCTTGGATATATGTTCTATAACTGGATGAAAACATTTTAGGGACACATACAATACAGGATATCAATGTTATATACTGATAGGAATTTTAGGCACCTTCCCATGGTGTATTCCCTTGGTAATATCTTTTTGGATATTATGTGATTGAGACCCACTAGTAAGAAATCCAAATTTATATGTGTCAATCGATATTCCTTTCTATGGATGTGTGTATTGGTCCTCAAACATTAAGATTATTATTAATGAGTACTATGATTCACATACATTGATGTATTGATAAAAACTGTGATGAAAGATGTTCGCGTCGAGGTAAGATACATTGGGTATGTCATGATTAATATTGAATTAATGAATAATGTGAGAAAGGATTTATATATTATATTATTTAATGTAATTTGATATCTATGGCCCTTTAATGGAAAATATATATCCTAAATAAATCCATGCCCATGGTGTTCTATAGGATAGATCTATTTTTAAAAATTCAAAGAAAGAGAAGTTGTGCATATAAGTTGATGGAATTGGCATGCAACCAGCTTGATTTGAGATATCGTGATAAATAGATTATATTATAGGGTAATCATTCGTATGGGGTAACATTTCATTGAGGCATTAAATTCTTTATTTATGGGTGCCTTGGCATGTTTCTAGATTCTAAACTTTGACTTTAGGATGCTTCACCTAATTTTGCCGAGAAAGAGGCCTAGAGGGCCACACACTAAGTGTATCTAGAGTCTTAGTTAAATAATATGTTATTATTTATTATTTCATAAGTTAAATAAATATTAATCCCATATATGGTTTAATAATTATTCTTGTATTCTTGATCGCATATATCACATCACCAGTTATTCAAGATAATATAATATTAGCATAATATTTCATAAAATATTTACTTTATATTTAAGTGAATATAATATTTATTTATTTATTGGAGGATAATGTAGTGATATTAATTTAACAAATAAACAGACATTATTCATGTTCTAATAAATATTATGGAGGAATTGAAGACTAAGATTTTAGGTCTGGTGAGAAATAATAAATAATAAATTTTCTTTTCTTTTATTAAATAA
This sequence comes from Viscum album, assembly GCA_963277665.1. NCBI lineage: Eukaryota > Viridiplantae > Streptophyta > Magnoliopsida > Santalales > Viscaceae > Viscum > Viscum album. Next base: position 924,303,100 of record OY728159.1, read on the forward strand.
TATTTAATTATAATTCAAAACATAAGCACATATCGAGAAATAATGATATTATTATTATTATTTTCCATGGGGTTTCACTAGGATTAAACAAATAATTAAGGGCGCTTGTGGAATTATTTTATTTTAACCCTAACAATATATAAACCCAATTATGTTATTTTATAAATAATTCAATTCATCTTTTTTGTGTTGTGTATAATAATTTTGGAGAATCCTCTCAAGACCTAGAGATATCTCTTCTCTAAGAATGCTACCAATAACAGAGGGAAACCTTCCTACTCCAGTTTACAGAGAACAATTTGGAATTGATTCTTGAAGTGATCAAAGGTGTACAATGCAAGCTTATAGATCTTCCATACTAGCACATGGAGATTCCTTCATAAACATTTGGAGATTCATGGAACATGTGTGGATCACCACTAGAGGGAAACTGAACTTGATTCCTACAATAGAGTGAATGTGCATCGTAGATTTGTTACCAGATACATCAATGAAAAAATAATTCCAAAAAGGTAATTCTTTATTTAATTAAAATAATTATAAATAATATGTGATGATCCTCCCTCTAGTTTTGATGTGATTTCCGTTGTCTTTTTTCTTTGGTTCAATTATGTAGATCTCAGTGTTTATGGTTATTTAGATCTCAGATTGATCCTTGATCATGACAGAAGAAAACTTGGGCATGCATATTGCATGCTTCCGCTGTGCCTGAAACCTAAAAGTGGTATAAAAGCTGTCACATAATTATTTATAATTATTTAATGATCATTGGTGATTTACAGATTTTTAATTTAGTTTTTCAATTCATTTTTAACTGTTCTTTTAATCTGAATTGTTATATATATTTATTCCTCCTTCGTTTATCATAGATATACTAGAAATGATTGATTTTATGATTAAAATAAAATCAAAGAACTCATCTAGATATTCCAAATATTGTATTCGGATAACATAGAAGTAAAAATCATATTAACCGGAGTTAAATCTAATGTAGTTTTGTTCAATGCATCAAGAAATAATTCATAAATTAATTCAGTCATATGCATTGATGGCGCACAGTGCATCCACGAGACCCAAGTTCAAAACCAGGCGGAGGCATATTTTGGGGCAATGCAGCAGTACTGTAGAAGTCAAAACTATTCACCTTAGGCCACCAGTTTGGGCTTGGAGTCCTTAAGGCCTTTGAGACACCTAGGCCTTCGGGTCAGTAGGGCTTTTGGGATACCTTTAAGGCCTTTGTCCACCTCAAGGACTTCAGGCCACATGTAGTTTCCCTAGATAGACTCTACAAAAAATGAGAATTCTCATAGGAGGAATCAGAGCAGGCACACTCACAAGATTAGAACCAATGGATTTAGATGAATGAGAGGCTATGGCTATGCCATTGGGACCATCCTGTACTTGCACGAGAATCTTAACCAAATGACCATACGAAGATGGAGAGTTACCATCACTATGAAGATGTTGGGGAGGGGAAGTTCCTTATAGTTATAGTCTGGTTTAATTCCCTAAGACCTTTGTTCAATGCATCAAGAAATAATTCATAAATTAATTCAGTCATATGCATTGATGGCGCACAGTGCATCCACGAGACCCAAGTTCAAAACCAGGTAGAGGCATATTTCTGGGGCAATGCAGCAGTACTGTAGAAGTCAAAACTATTCACCTTAGGCCACCAGTTTGGGCTTGGAGTCCTTAAGGGCTTTGAGACACCTAGGCCTTCGGGTCAGTAGGGATTTTGGGATACCTTTAAGGCCTTTGGCCACCTTAAGGACTTCAGGCCACATGTAGTTTCCCTAGATAGACTCTACAAAAAATGAAAATTCTCATAGGAGGATTCAGAGCAGGCACACTCACCAGATTAGAACCAATGGATTTAGATGAATGAGAAGCTATGGCTACGCCATTGGGACCATCCTGTACTTTCACGAGAAGCTTAACCAAATGACCATACGAAGATGGAGAGTTACCATCACTATGCAGATGTTGGGGAGGGGCAGTTCCTTACAGTTATAGTCTGGTTTAATTCCCTAAGACCTTTGGGTAATGTAATTTCTCATAAGAATATAGGCCAGGTAACCACTAAGCCTACTGGCCTTCTAAGGGTCCCCCCTTATCCCTTGAAATGGGGGTTATAAAAAATCAATAAAAATGAAGTCCTTAGGGCCATTCGGGTTATAGTTATTACCTCACATCATATTTTGACTGGGATAGGGTGACCCATGATCACCCAGAGTACACTCTATGTCGGCCATGTACATGAAATGTAGTCCCTTTGAGTCACAAATGGGCCATGTATTACCATTCAAGGCCTACCTTACTCGTGATCATGTAATTTTGAGATCACATGGAATATGGCCCATTGGACACATCATGTACTCTAGTTTTACAGGTATGATTTACACACTAATTCTCTAAGCATGTACCTCGTATAGATGGTGATATAGATACATATTTTGTAGCTCGGATGCACACATTATTTACTTATACCAAATTACACAGATTTAAAATTTATTTATTATAATGTGTAAACCTTGAGACATGTAATTGCATGTGGTCATAAATATAGGACATGCCATGTGATAGGTTTTAATATATATATATATATATATATATATATATATATATATATATATCTGTGTGTGTTTAATTAATATCTACATAATGTTCAGATCATCATATAATGTATGAGTCTTATTAAAATTTGTTACTCTACGTACATTGAAGCATAACACATGACTGAAAAATCATGTAATTTGTGTAATCATTTCTAAAGTATATGTCGTGAAAGTAAATGATAGATCATTTATGCCAAATGTAACAATAGTAAAAATAATATACATGTATAATACATATTAGGTAGATTCAGACATGTATTCACTATATTGCCTCCAAGGTACATATATGTACATAGTTAATTTTAAATAAATTTATTTAATTTGTTTGAAATTATAATTTATGAGAATATAAAGGAAATTAAGATTCGAATTAATATAAAATAATTGATTAATTAAAGAATATAATTAATTAATTCGAGTGTTATTTATCTTAAATAATAACGATTAAGAATTGAATGCTATTTTTTAATGCGTAATTTGTTACATGAATGTGTATGATCATGATATAGACCAGAACTTTGTATATGATTGGTTTCAATTAATTTATTATTAAATCAAATTGTTAGTATGTGTGACTTATCTCCTCTTATTATGTAGGGCTTATGTACCAATGATTTAATGAATGTAAACCCTATTCCCTTCACCTACATGTGAGTAAAATAATATGTAATGGATGGAGCTCCCAAGCTAGTGGATGCAGTTCGAGTTTGGAGTTGATGAAAAACCAATCCAAGGAGATACATAGGGGGATAGGTAGAAAGATGTAACATTAAACTTAATTGGTCCAAGTTGTTTTCCCCCTAGGTCAGTATTTGTTTATCAACCGCTATATAAACTAACCATTAGTATAAGCTTCTGATCATACCACTTTATTATTTTATTTATGTTAGTTTCATGGTTATTTCATTATGGATGTTTTGTCATGATGACCTTAATTAATAAAATTAATAATCATTCAAGATAGAACTAAAATAAATTGGCTTATACATAAATATAATCTAAGACATGGTTAATTACTTAAGTAAATATAATTACAATTAATAAGAAATTTATAAAGATAATAATTGGAAATTTATATATAAATTATAAAATCCGTAAATTATATATATTAATTCAGTATATCCTTCCACTAATTAAATTAAAATAGAACCACAGTTCAAAGTGCTTGACCAGAAAAATTTGGGGTGTTTTCAATTATTAGGGAATTCTAACTTGAAGTTTTTGGTTGACTTAACTTTATTCAAATCAAGGGATGACTGCCAAAGCAGAACTTGGTGTAACTAAGAGGCAAGGGTTTAGGAAATCTAAATTAATGATTTTAGGATTGGGGAGTCCACTCAATAGCTCAAGGAACTATGAGTTAATGCAGTTGGAATTTTGAATGCCTACCTCAAACAATTCAAGTTTCTTGACCAACCAAAGTTGGGGTAATGAGAAGGGGATTATGGATCCTTGATACTAGAATGTAAAATTAATAGGATATTCTAAAGCTAATGGTGAGGGATATTGGGTTTTGATAAAATAGTGAGAGACTAATAAATATAATATTTATTTATTTGTCTAAATTTTATCAGATAAATTACTAACATTATTCTTATCTTATTTTGTAGAAACAGTATTAAAATTACATCAAACATATCATTTTGATCCATACTTAAAAAGGACAACCTTCTTACCAACACAAATTTACAAGTATGGAAAAGTCACATATGTGTCATCCTTCTCCATGAAAGGAAATTATATGTGTTGGAAGAACCTTTTCCTAAAGCGCCTTGTAATGAGGCAAGTGATGAAGAGTAATATCTCTATGAGAAACATATGAATGATGTTAAAAATGTTCATTGTTTCATTATATCATCCATTTATAATGATCTTTTGAAGAAAAATGAGGATTTGGATGCCTATAGCATGATGTCTCACCTTTGGGATCACTATTAAGGGAAGGCAAGATAAGGGAGGCATGAGATCTCCAATGATTTGTTTACAACTAATATTTAAAAATTTGTGCTAGATGGGCCTCATGTGGTCATGTTTATCGACTATATTAAACACCTGGACATCTTAGGGATTAAACTCCTAGATGAGTTGCGTACAGATCTTATACCTTCATCATTTCCCAATACCTTCTCCAGTTTTATTTTCAATTACATATGATCAATAATGAGAAGATTATTTCAGAACTCCTTTAATTCTATAATTGGATAAGAACATGGGATGTGATAAACCCATGGTCCTTATAGTGAATAAAAAAATGAAGAAAAATTAAAAGGGGATAAAGACCTATAAACTATCTAAAGATACTAAGGACCATCCTTCCAAGAAGAGGAAGATCCAAAGGTAGGGAAAGAGCAATGAGATAGTACGATTTTCATGTGGAAATCAATGCCACTAGAATAGGAAATACATAAAAAAGAAAGGGGATTATAAAGTTTTGTTCATTATCGAGTGTAATCATTCAATATCTACACAATGGGTATTATATATAGCTTTTTTGCTAAAATCTGTATCCAAATGTAGGAAATAAGTATATTTTGAAATATTTTCAGGGGAGAGGTGGATCTGAGAGCTCCTAATAGTGAAAGTATAGATTCTTTAGCCATTGGTGACTACCACATATAATTTCTAATTGGAATTATTTTGGTTTTAAAATATTGTTATTATGTACCTACAGTTACCAATAACATAATTTCTATATCATGCCTAGATATAGATGGGTTTATTTTCAAGTTTGTAAATAAAATTTATTTCATCTATAAGGACAACATATGTTATAGCATGTAAGATTTAAATAAAGGTATTTTTGTATTAAATTCGGAAAACAAAGTGTCGGAAATTGATAACAAATCGTGTTTAGAGGACTCATATAACACCCAGCTATGGCATCACCATCCTAGTCATTTAAACGAGAAGCATTTGACAAAGCTCTGTCAATATGGTTATTTAGTCTCTTCTAATCTAAAAACACTTGAAAGATTTCATGATTGTTTATAATTAAAAATGACCAAACCACCATTTTGTGTACAAGGTGAAAGAGCCACAAAACCTCTAGGATTGGTACACACTGATGTATGTGGACCATTTCTAGTAGAAACTAGAGGTGTATGTTCTTACTTCATAAATTTTATTAATGACTTGAGTAGATATGGCTATATCTACTTGATGATGAATAAGTATGATTCCTTTGAGAAATTAAAGGAATTAAATAATGAAGTAGAGAATCAACATGGAATGAAGATAATTAAGCTTCAATAATATTGAGGTGGTGAATAACTTAACTAATAGTTCATCAGCTTCTACGAGAGTTTAGGATTCTATCTCAACTCACTTCAACTTACACACCACAGTGGAATGGTTCTACTGAAAGGAGGAACCATAACATGTTATAAATGGTATGTTTGATGATGATTCATGTAGATATTCCATTATCCTTTTGGGGATATGTATTAGAAACTGCATAATACACATTAAAATGAGTTCTAAATTAAGTTCAAAATGGAATCCCCTTTATGTTATGGAGTGAAAAAACCATGTTTTGTCACATACACATGTATGGGGTTGTGAGGAATTTTTTAAGGCCTTATAAGGAAAAAACAAGCTCCCCATGGAACAATGTGTATATTTATTGGGTAACTAATGAAACAAACAGATATTATCTATACAACCCCTTAGAAAAGAAAGTGACTATCACCAGACATGCTATATTTTTTGAGAGGTATCACATCCTCAAAAAGGATAGTGGGAGAAAGATTGACTTTGATGAAGTTGATTCTCATGATACACAAGAGTTAGAGTAGTAACATGTTCCAAAAGTCTCTATGGAATACGTAGTTCTTGGAATAAAAGTACTACATAGGAGCATAAGAGAGGTAAGAGAACCAAAGATATATGATTTTCTAGTCACTGAAGATGGTGACTCATTATTGGTTGATAATGACGAACCTATCTTCTAAATTGAGGAAATAGAGAGCATAGAAGATATAATATGGAAAGAATCCAAGATTTATGAAATAAATTCTATGTATCAGAACCAATTTTGGGTTCTGGTCAATGCACTGATTGATATAAAACTCATTGGGTGAAAATGGATATTCAAGAGAAAACTAGAAATCAAAGGTAAGTTAAATACCTATAAAGTAAGGCTAGTGGATAAAGGGATTAAATAGTGTCAATTAATTAACTATGATGAAAACTTTTACCTAATTTCCATGTTTAAATCCATTAGAATTCTACTTTCCATAGCTGCTTACCATGACTATGAGATTTGGTAGATGGATGTTGAAAATTGAATTCCTTAATGTGAATCATTAAGAAGATGTCAATATGAGACAACTATAAGGGTTTACTACTCCAAGTGATTCCAAAAGGATTTTCAAGTTGTAGAGATCCATTTATAGATTAAAGAAAGCATCTAGTCATGGAACATTCGATTTGATGAATCTGTAAAAAAAATTGGTTTTATTAAGAATGAGTATTATCTATGTGTTTACAAGAGGTTTAGTGGGAATGCAGTAATTATACTAGTAGTATAAGCTGATGACATATTACTTATTATAAATGACGTACTAGTCATATTGTCAGTTAAGTATTGGTTAAGCAAATGTTTCTCCATGAAAGATTTAGGTGAAGTACCCTACATTCTTAGGATCAAGAAAATTTGTGATAGATCCAAGAGGATTCTTAGACTAAGTCAAAGTACATATATTGACCAGATACTAATGAGATTTATTATGGAACAATCCAAGAGGGGATGGTTCTAGTGTTACATGGTTTTCATCTTTATAATAAAATATGTCCTCATACAAAATAGGATAAAAAGATAACGATTAAGATATCATAAACTTATATGATAGTATTAATAATGTATTCCATGTTATGTACTAGACTTGATGTTGCCAATGCATTGAGCATGGTAGAAAGATATCAATAAGATTTAGGAGAACAACAATGATATACTATCAATTCTATCCTTCAGTATCTGAGAAAATCTAAGGATATGTTCCTAGCGTATGGAGGAAATGAAGAGCTAGTCATCAGGGGTTATATTGATACTAGTTTTCAGATACATTAGAATGATCTAATGTCATATTAAGGATGTGTTTTCTATCTTAACAGAGGAGTTTTGAGATGGAGGAGTTCAAATCATCCAGTTATTGTTGATTCTACAGTGGAGTCTGAATATATAGTGGCTTATGATTCATCTAAGTAAGCCATGTGGATTCTGAAATTTTTCCATGAAAATGATTTGGTACATAGTATTAAAGACCCTATCACATTCTATTGTAATAATATTTTAGTGATGAATCTTACAAAAGATCTAAGGTTACACTAAAAGAAAAATAATATACTCCATAAGTATAAAATATTGAGGGACTTTCATCAAATTGGTGAAGTTTTAGTGAGTAGAGTACCCATGGAAGAGAACATGTCAGACCCATTTGATTAAAGTCCTATCTCAACAAAAGTATGAGTATCATGTGAGAGCTAGTGGACTGAAGATTGTTAGTAGTTAGCTCTGATGAATGTGGGGTTTTATAGAAGTTAGTTCCCTAGAACCTACATATTTTTAATTTATGATAACTTGTATTCATAGTTTTTAATATAAATAAACACTTTATCCCATCATGCATGTTCTTCTGTGTAACATAGTATATGATAATGTCATAAGAGTAGCTATCACACTAAAATGCCATAGCAGTTCCCTACTATGATGGGAACTCAGAAGTGCTACGACACTATTCTCAAATACATGTTCTATATCCAAATGATATCATTTGAGGGACACAAATAATACAGGCTATCAGGTGTAGAGACTCATAGGACATTGAGTCACCTTCCCATGGTGTACGTCCTTGGTAATATCTATTAGGATATTATGAGAATGAGACTCTCCAGGAAATCCACATTTATATGTGTCATTAAATGATACTATCTATGTACATGTGTATTGGTCCTTAGACTTTAATATTATTATTAATGAGTATTATGATTCACATAATTTAATGTATTTATGAAAACTGTGAAGATAGATGTTTGATGCGAGGTAGGATACCTTGGGTACATCACAATTAATATTAAATTAATGAATAATGTGAGAAAGGATTTGTCCCTACTATTATTTAATGGAAGTTTATATGTTATTACCTTTGATGTAAATTATATATCCTAAATAAATCCATGTCCATGGTGTTTTATAAGAAAGTTTTATTTCCAAAAATTCAAAGAAAGATAATTTGAGCACATAGGTTGATGGCATCGGCATGTAACCGAATTGATTTGAGATATAATTATAAAGGGATTATATTACACAGTAAGCATCCGTATGAGGTAGCATGTTGTTGGGGAATTAATTTATTTCCCTATAGTTTCCTTGGCATATTTCTAGATGTTAACCTTGGACTTTAGGTTGCTTCACCTAATGCCACTAAGAAAGAGGCCTAGAGGGTCACACACTAAGTGTATCAATAATCTTAGTTAAATGATATATTATTATTTATTTTTTAAAAAGTTGAATAAATATAAATATCCCACATGGTTTAATAATTATTCATGTATTATTGATTGCATATATCCTATCACTAGTTATTCGAGAGAATATAAAGTGAGCGGAGTATTTTATAAATATTTGTTTGCTATTTAAGTGAATTTAATATTTATTTATTTATTGGTGAATAATACAGTGATATTTATTTAATAAATAAATATAAATAATTCAAGGTCTGATAAATAATATGCGGGAATGGAGGATCGATATTTTAAGTCTAGTGAGAAATAATACATATTGAATATTATTTGATTAAGTGATATTTATTTATAATTCTCCAGTTAATAATATGTAGTGAAATAATGATATTATTATTATCATTTGACTAGGTGTTTCTCTAGTATTAAATAAATAATTAAAGAAAATTGTGAAATTATTTTATTTTAATCCTAGGAATATATAAACTCAATTATTTTATTTTCTCAATATGCCAATTCATTTGTTTTATGTTGTACACAAAAATTTTGGGGATTCCTCTCAAGCCATAGAGAGATATCTTCTCCAAGAATGATCCCAAGAATAAAGAAAAACCTTCCTCTACCAGATCAAGGAGAACATTTTAGAAGTGGTTATCTAAGTGATAAAATATAGAAAATGCTAGTGTCAAGATATATTGTGTTATCATCAGGATATTCATTCAGCAATGTCTATAGATTCACGGAATATATGTGTATCACCGCTAGAGGGAATCTGTACTTGATTCCTACAATGCAATGATTGTGCATCTAAGATCTATTACCAGATCCATCAATGAATAAATAATTTCAAAAAACTAATTCTTTATTTAATTAAATTAATTATAAATAATATATGATGATCCTCCCTTTGGTTTCATCCTAATTTCCCATGTCTATTTTCTTTGATTCAATTCCATAGATCTCAGCATTTATTGTCATTTATATCTCAGATTGATCATTGACCATGATAAAAGAAAAGTTGGGGACTACCCATCGCATGCTTTTGCTACACCCGGAACCTACATGAGCTCAGTTTAGTATGGGTCTCTGTCCGCTATGATAGTCATAGGAGTGAAACTTGAAGATGGAAATGATGGAATGAGAAGTGAACCCTATCCACTATTGGACATTGTCTGCTATGATATTATTAGATGTGTAGATTTACTAATGAAATGATTTTTTTATCTTATTATTGTTCCAATATTCCTATTACATGTTCTTATTCTTATAATATGATCTCATGTTTCATGGTTGATTAATGACGATTCCTCACTCTTATGAATCATGTCTTTTGAAATGTTAAATTTAATACCACGAATAATGATTTATGACCAATGAATAATTGGGTATAAACTATGTATGTTATAGTCATGATCTCATAACCTTTTTCATATATTATTCTTTCATATTATCATAAATTTATATCTACTATGTTTACCCTTACTGATCATCTCAGCTAACCCTTTCTTATGTTTCCATTTTCTCCAGGTTACTAAGAATGTTTTTTATCCAATAAATATTTATGAAGGGTAAGATGAGGGTAGAACATAATGGGATATATTGAATACACTTTATGAAATAGGTTTTTTATGAATCTAGAATATAAATAAAATAATCCTTTATGATTCTAAGGTGTGTATTACTGTGAAATGCGTTGAATATTCATTTAAAAATGATGCAATATTTATGTATGTAATGCTCAAATAAACTCAATTTTTATTTGAGGAGAGTTTAGTTTATTTTGGAGATTATGTTATGAATAATATGAGCATAGAACTTAAGAAAAACTATAATGAATTTAATATAATATAGGGTGAACCTAAAAGTGACATAGATTGTTAAAAAGATTTCATAATTTAGAACATCTTAGGAATGATTTTCATGATTATATGATTGATCAATCTTATTATTATATATTGATGCTAACATTATGATTTTGGGTTTTAGTTAATGAATAGAACCATGAGTTATCATGTTAACAATGAATATGGAACACAATGAGATGATTTTCCTCTTGACCAACTAAACATCATGGGAGCTAGAATGGAAAATATTTTTTTGTACTCACAAAACTCTCTCAATCCATGGATTATACTAAGAATATAAATGTGAAAATAAGGGGATAATGAATCGTTGATTATTTCATGAATAAATACCCACCTTATTTTAGTGGTTCCATTAATCCACTAGTGTTTTTTCAATGGATCAGTAACACTAAAAAGTTTTTTTCCGTTCTCCAGTTATCGAAGCATGAAAAAGATTACATGGAAGTGTACCATTTAGAAGCTGAAGTAGAACAATAGTGGAATATTTTTAAGAACATGGGGTAATATGAATAAATTGGATCTATTGAATTTTATGAGTTTAAGAGGTTATTTTTTATTTAACACTTTACTTAAACTATTTATACAAGAAAGGAAGTGGAATTCCTTAAGCATAAGTAGAAGGATGGTAAATCTATTGGTACCTATGACGAAAATTTTATAATACTTATGAGGTATTCTTCTGGTTTTATCATTGACAATAAAATAAAATTTGATAATTTATTCAATAGCCTAATATCATTTTTTCAAAAGGTTATATCCATAAGGACTTTAGTAGATATGAAAAAATCATATGTTGTGATCTCAAGGTAGATTTGGAGAGTGGATATTCCAATAACTATTATGGTTGTGATAAGAAGGTAAAGATAGGGTTTCAAGGAAATTATAATAATAAAACCCATAGAGAAAATAAAATGAATATTACTTTATGCCAAAAGTATGGAAATAATCATGGGGGAAATTTTTCCTAAAGGACCGCTAAATGTTACAATTGTGAAAAGGAAGGCTATCAAGAAATTGAATGTTGAAGAGATGTAAAGAGGAAAGAAAATGAAAATAATAGGGATAATTATTATTTTAATTCATCACCCACACTCCAATGATTTATCTAAAATGTGTATGGGAATTATTCCAACCAGTGCCTAAATCTAAGGGTTAGTGATGTCAATTGGTTTCAATTACCACTTAATCCAAGACTTAAAGGGAAATATCATGTGATTACAACAACTGAACTAGATTATTATAATTATATAGTGAAATTTACACTTATAATCCACTATAGAAATGTAAATGTATTATTTTATTATGATTTTACCCAAATTTTATATCTAAATAATTTTATAGGGGTATCATATAATCAAATCAATGATTTGATATTGAATTATCAGTGAAAAATAAAAATGGTGTGATGATAGAATCCTAAGTAAATAGGTACTCTCTGATAGAAGTATGTGGGAATGTACTTCCCATAAATCTTATGATTATCCTTCTAGTTGGGTTTGATTTTATTTTAGGAATAGTTCTGATATATTTATATAGATCCCAAACCAATTTCTAAGGAATGGAAGTCACATTTGACATTTCAAATCAACCTATGATCATATCTTGGTGTAATGATGAATATTAACTTCTAATGGAAACTATTTCCATTGTATTGCTATTACTACCTATTCAAGGGAGATATTATATCAAATGCATGGGGAGAAAATCAACATTAATGATATTATTATTGTTTGGGAATATATTGGTGTATTTATTGAAGGCTTCCATATTCTTCCCCTAAATCATGATGTTATGTTTTCAATAGAACTCATACCTAGTGATACACCTGTTTCAAAGGATTCATATAGAATAGCCTAGATTGAGTTGTAGGAATTAAAGAAGAAGCTCTAGGAGAATATAGTAAAGGGATTCATACACCTGAGTGTGTCACCATAGGTTACACCAATTATTTTTATTATGAAGGAAGATGGGTCAATGTGCCTTTTAATTTATTATTATGAATCTAACATGAATACAATCAAGAATAAGTATCCTATACCACATATTGATTAATTGTTTGATGAAATATGCAGAGATCAATACCTTCCAAAGATTCAACATCATTATGTATATAATTAATTGAGGGAAAATAATGAGGATATACCCAAGATATCCTTATGTACATGGTATGGTCATTATGAATTTATAGTGATTCCATTTTTACGTACAAATTCCCATGTTATGTTCATGGATTTAATGAATATAGTCTTTATAGATTACCTTGATTAGTTTGTGGTGGTTTTTATAGATGATACTCTTATATATTACCAAAGAAAGGAAGATCATGAAGATTATTTGGGGATTCATAGAAATACCTTTCTGAAGGATAAGTTTTATGAAAAAAAATTTAAGTGTGAATTTTGGCTACATAAATTTTCATTCTTGGGTCATATAAGTATGGGTATATCTATGGATCCTTAAAATATGGAAGTTATTGAAAATATCCCAGAACAACCATGGTGATTAAGATCCATAGTTTTCTTGGGTTGGTTGGATACTAATAATAATTTATGAGATATTTATCCTGACTATAAAATATAATAACTAGGTTGACACTAAAGGGATCAACGTTACATTAGAAATATGAATGTGAGGAAACTTTCAAGGAACTAAAGAGAAGGTTGGTCAGTCCACCTGTGATCAATTACCCTATAGTATAAAAGGGTTTTTGATCTATAGTGATGCATCAAATAAGGTACTAGGATTTTTATTCATATATAAATATATGGTGAATAATTATGCCTCATGCTAATAGAAAAATCATGAGTAAAATTTCTTAATTCATGACTTGGAGTGGAAAGTAGTTATTTTATCATAAATATATAGGGGAATTATTCTTATGGTGAAAAATATGATATATATATATATATGGATTATAGAATATTTAAATATATATTCAAAAAATAATATTTAAACATTTTATAAAGGTGAAGTTTGGAGTTAATTAGAGATTATGACTACTCAATACATTACCACCTTGGGAATGTGAACAAGGTGGCTTATTTCCGAAGTTGGGAAGACTAAGATAGTTTTTCCATGATGAGGATTTAAATAGATCCAATACTTGGATTTGAAAGATATAGATCTTAAAATCATGATGAATATGGATAGATCAAATCTTCCTCAAATGAATGTCTAACCATCCATCCATGTAAGGATTAAAAAAGAACGAAAGGAAGGTGTGGAACTAAAAAATAAGTTGAGGAATGTTTCTAAGCTTAACCATAATTATGATATAACGATAAGGTTCTAGAATAGAGTATTTTCCTCATCAATTCCATAATTGAAGAAGTAATTTTTGGACGAACCACATATTTCATCATTCTCTATCCATCTTGGAAGTATGAAGATGTACGAATATCTAAAAAAGTATTTTTGGTGGGACAATATGAAAATGGATATTTCATATCATATATCTCAATGCCCAGTGTGTTAGCATGTTAAGTGTAAGAGATAGAATTATAAGGGTATGTTACAACCATTAATCATACTAGAATAAAAATGGGAAAACATAACCATTGATTTCATTATATGACTCCCCAAGACATATAAATGGAATAATATTTTTTTGGGATATAGTAAATCACCTTCCAAAATAATAAAATATAATTTAAATCAGATAATATTTCTATTTTAATCCACTCTCTGTTTTATACATTAAGTAAGGGGTAAGGTTTCATGGAGTTCTACTCTCAATCATATTTGATTGAGATCCAAGGTTTACCTCAAAATTTTTAAGAGGTCTTCAATATGATTTGAATACATAGTTTAAATTTAGCATCACATGTCATCCATATACATATGGCCAGTATGATAGGACCATTAAAACCCTAAAAGATATATTGAGATAATTTTATATTCAGTTCAATGGTGTTTGGTATCATCACCTTTCCCTAGTCTAGTTTTCTTACAATAAAAGCTTTCACTCAAGATTTTAGATAGATCCTTATAATGGCCTCTATGAAAGAATGTTAAAAACTCCAATGTGCTAGGATGGTCTTGGATAATGAAACATATCATTACCTAGTCTAGTTAATGAAATTTAAAAGAAGTTTATAACCATTCAGTAACACATCAAGGAATCTTAGGGTCAATAGAAAATTTATACTGTCAATTTTAAATGAGATCATGAATTTGAAGTTGGTGAGAAGGTATTATAATAAATATGTACTTGGAAGAGGGTTATGAGACATATAAAGGAGGGAAATAAAATACACAAATATATTAGACCCTTCAAAACTATTGATCATATCTAAATAGTTACTTATCACTTGCCTCTTCCATCTAATCTCCCTCAAGTGTATGATATCTTCCATGTATCTCTCCTAAGGAAGTACATACCTGATCCTTAATAAGTAATTAAATAAAAGTTCATACCACTGGAGTATAATATCTATTATGAGGAATAACTGATTGAATTTGTTTTATTGAAGATACAAAGTTTTTCATGATAATAACACTCACATAGACAATGTTTTATTGGGAAACCATAAATTTGAAGAAGCTATGCGATAAACTAAGGATGTAATGATGTAGAACCATCCTCATTCGTTTGTATTAAGGTGTTATAATTTCATGTGAAAAATTATTATAAGTGGGATATAATGTAACACCATGGGATTTTATGAAATATTTCTCTTTATTTAAGTTTTATGTCTTTGATTGATTGTTTTACACACAACACTGAGTTTAAATGAATTGTTATATATTATTGAAATATTATTATTAAATGTTTCAGTTATCTATTAGTTGCTGAATCTATGAGTATGAATAGAACTAACTAAATTATGAATTTTTTTACACATGTATAAAATGGATTCATTAGTTATCAATTTTCTTAAGTGAAAATAAATGAATTTGAAAGTAAAAAAAAGATATTTTTTCTAAAAATGGTTTTTGTTGTGTTTTGTGTGCTTATTTTTAAATTAATTTATTACAATTAATGAAATTTAATTTCATAAAATGGGTCTATATTTTGAATCAAAAAATTTCAAATTTGGTAATGATTCAACGTTCATTTTTTGTTATTATGAAAAGTAACTGAGGTAAAAATTATTTATTATGGTAAAGATAAAAAGGGTTAATGAGGTGTTAAACTAAATATATATATGTTAAAATAACCTAAAAACATGTCTAAATCCTATTTTAAGAATTTATCTAAATCATATGTCATTCTATATTATAACTTGATCTAATTTGGAGGAACTTTTCCCTGATATTGACCTAATAATATTTTAATATTTTTAATAATTACAAGTGTGTCACACCCTCACTTATAAAAAGGAAATTCATCTCCTATCCAATCCACACAAATTATTTCTTCTATAATGAATAAAATATCCCCAAATACTCTCCCAATATTTTTATCCATGACCTTAAAGATATTTTCTCCCAAAAATCCCATCCAAGAATCCTTATGGATCTTTTCATAAGAGGATGCTTGAAGACAATGTATATGTTCTTAACAATATTTTCCATGTTTCATTATTCTTAAAACCAATAAAATTGTTATTTAAAAATATTAAAATGATTTAATGGTTATATTTACTATACTGATATTTTTTATTATTAATTTTATATCAATTTTATATATTTATTCCATTCTATGGAAAATGATAACGCCACTCATCCATATATGGGGACTACCACCTCCATGAAGCGATGTGGCTTGTTCTTCATTTCATTTTTACATCAATGGTCGTAAAGATATATTTAATGAATATATATATATATATATTATATTTATGAAATAATTATGATTCTATAAAAGTGTAGTCTTATATACCTTTATTTATTTTTATTCATCGAAAAGCCAAAACATCACTCGTGTATTGGTATGGAATATTGTCTCCATGAAGTGATGTAATTAATTTTTCATCCCTATTTATATGAATTGTTATAATAGTTTATATAATAAATAAATATTATACATATTAAATTATTTATATTTGTGATATAATTAAACCATGACCAAGGGGCAAAGGCTCAAACCATCACACTGAAACATACATAGGAAAAGACTAGTTTTTACCTGAATATTAAAAAAAATTATTAATAAAATGATAATTATAAATTATAAAGGAATTATACATGGTAATTTATATATTAATATTGTTATATAATATATTTATATTAAATATATATTTATTATGTAGTAGGTTTGAACATGTATGGAGCAAGATGGGACTTGAGGTAAGGGTTTATGTTATAATCATATTTCTTTTCAGGATTTCCAATATTAAATTTACTTTGAGGGAAATTATATATTATTGATAATTTAATCCCATATATTTTATTAACCAATGGTTATTTATAGTGTTTTTATGTTTTCCTTTTATTATCCTCTATTTGGGGCATAAAATGATTTTGTTATTTTAACAAAATTTGATTATATTTCCTCTTTAGTCGGCATACATTTTCTTCCATGTCCATGTTCTTTATAAAGTTTTCCAGAATGTTATTTTTTATAATAAAATGATTATTTAAAGCCATTTTATAACTTATTTTAATTTTTTTCAATTTTTTAAAATGAATCTTCCTATAATTTTCTAAACAAGGTTCTTTTGGACCTTTTATTAAACGTGTGAATGGAATCCTTGTTTTTAACATTTGTTGTATGAACAGATTTTACCCCCATAATAATCATTAATTTATTTGGGATTAATTAGGTAGATAAAAGGTGTTTTGCATGTGGAAATCCAAACTAAATGTCTTGTAATATCAAGAACACACACAATATAGTTTTTTGATGAATTTGAGGTTGGAGACAATGTTCACACGGTCTGTTGGCCATATAGACACACTATGTAGGACCCTTGGATACACCAAATGGTGTTTTTCCATGTAAAAATCTATAATCACTTTGAGGAATATGGATTTCATTATTGCAGTCTATATTGGGTGAAACAAATTGTCCTAGGTTAGGGTACATATCTAGGTGGTCTTGTAGTATAGTACATGTCATGTGCATTTGATGTACACAATGAATTGGGCTGAGGAACATTCCTAGAGAGAGGCAATGGTTGGACATGTTGTGTACTTATAATACATGTCTTGTACTTATAGTACACATAATGTACCAACATTTTGGTTGGCACTTGCGTATTTTCTCACCCTAGAGATGGATTTAAAAAATTATGCAGTCTATTACGAGTATCTACATGTGTAGAACATGATGGTGGGGTGATATTCACTAATACATGTCAATGGGGAGAAATTTTGGATTTTTTTGTAGAACATAACCCATTAGTGAGGAATATGGAATATACATGGTAGAGCAGATTAGGTTTGAGGTCTATAAGTCCTTCTCATAGTACAATCAATAATTGGGCATAGTTTCCTCTCATGTATTTAAGGATCAGTAAACAATGATATTCATTGGTGGTTATGGGATTATTTGGGGATGAAGGGGCATAAATTCCATTTTATGTCTAGGTGTTAGTGGTACCCTCTTTATAGAATAATATTTTGATGGGTCTTAATCATGTGGGAGACTTGTGGAGGAATCATTATTTCTCCCCATGCAACCAAGAGTTGGTTTTGGAGCATGTGGAATGAGATTTGGATGATGGATGAGTTGATCCTTTTCTTATTGGTGGAGATAGCCTATGTAGACTACATTTTTTTAGATGGTATATCTATTCTCTCTTCTTCATTACATCTCAATACATGACCATAGGAAATGGAGAAATATTTGTAGAGCATCCTTGATGGTCCCCTTTGTTGTATCATCAGATTTGATCCATATATGGCGGTAGTGGTGTGGATTTGGATTTAATTACTCTTCTTGATACTATTCACTAGGTCAAGGAATGAGAAGTTCCTTTTGTTTATTATTGTCAACATCCCCCTATAGGGAGGGGAAAGGGTATTCAATATAATGTTATGGATTAATTAGACCCCCTATCACAAGGTGCATGTTATTCATTCATGTATGGTGATGTTCCTCTTTGTTGATGATCTCACCCCTTGGAATTACATGATATCCCTAGTTTGGTTATAGTGGTGGATCAGTGTTGGGTGTGGTTGTTTGATAGAGATAGATATGTGTTTGGGGTTAGTACCCTCTCATCTAGGTTTCATGTATTGGAGAGGCATGGGTCTCCAATGAAAGCTTCATATTTCATAAATTGGTGATGGTGATGGTTGACCTTTATTTATGGTTCTATGTGTACAGGCTCACACAACATGTGGTACTTCAATTTCTTCCCTCCCATTCTATCTTCTTAAGAGGATTGGGTCTAGGCAGTGATTCTCATCTCGAAAATGATTAATTTCACCCTTTTAGTACATCTACATGTTGGGTTCTTATCTTGTGTGATAATTTTCCAAGTCGTGCCTTTCCCCTGATATTTCTTGAATCATGGACTTCTATTTGACATGTTAAGAGCTTGAGGTGCTATTAATTATGTGGTATAGAGAGCTGGTTATAGCACAAGGCCTCTTCTAGGGAATAGTTAAATGTCGATGGTTTTAGTTACTCACCCTATGGGTTGGTAGTGGTTTTGTAAAGAACCATGTGGTTCATGTTTGGGTGTATCATATTTGGATTGGATTCTTACAAGATTCCTGGGGTTTTATTGGTGGTTATTTGTGAGGTGGTTTTATTTCTTTCTAGGTTCAAAGATTTATCCATCTTTGTTGTAGATAATGGATAGAGAGTTGTTTTCCCCAAAGTCATGGTACATGTTTAGGGTGTCCCTATGATATAGTTGAATGAGAAGTTGGATCTGACCATGGTTTTCCTACTAGATTGGGTGACCATTGTATCTATGAGTTTTGAGATTTATTTTTCCTAGTTTGGGGTTTCCTCGGGTTATATTAGCTGGTCTCATGGTTCAGTTGTATTTGTATGCTAATATGCATCCTTATTTCCCTTTTATTTTTAGGGTTTCCTACTATGTACTTTTATACTCATTTCTATATGGGATCTGTGCCACTCAATTGGTGTGTCTATATAGATGGTGTATAGGTCAACTATGTATTTCATGGAAATAGAGCTAGGGAATTTAATAGAGCTGATGGATCTAGATTACTTGTTTGTTTGATGTGATTCATTAAAAATTGGTCTTTGGGTAGAGGATAGTGTGTCATGGTGTTTCCAACTTTGAATAGTAGTAATGGATAGTGTGTCATGGTGTTTCCCACTTTGAATGGTAGCAATGGATAGTGTGTCATGGTGTTTCCCACTTTGAATGGTAGTTATGGATAGTGTGTATACTCTATTTTTTGGGCCTTGTATTCATTCCATTTTACCTTATTTCATTTTATATTGTCAATGGTTATTGGGTATTCATCCATGTTTTACATTTCATCTTGATATGTGCATCCTATGTTGTTCTGTTCTTTATTTTTGGTTTTTTGGTTTTTATCTCATGTGTGATGTTTAGGATAAGGCCTCTAATGTGATTTTTTTGGTATTCTTGATGGTATACTCTATCCCCAGCCTATTAGAGGTGGGAATGGGGTGTCATGATTGGTCTATGATAGGCTATTACGGTTCCCATTGGGTTGAGTCATGTTAGAGTGGTATTAGAGTAGGTATTTACTAGGGATAAAGTTTAGAGCCTGTTGTATCGTGATTTTGGTCTGGTATATGCGGGGTGATAATGCTCGAGGTTCTTGAGATTATTTTTCTGACCATGTAACCCAGATTGGGTGTGGTAGATGATGAGTTCCTATAAAAAGACTATGATAATCTAATTAAACATCTTTATTTCTCATATAATTGGCCATACAATACAATTTTCTCAGTACATACATCATGTAACGGTATTTTCATTTTTTGATTTCATGGAATCACATCATATAATGATGTTCAAGTTATGTTATGAGGATATTGATTTTCACTCATGGAAATTATTTCACTAGAGGTGTGAAATTGAACTCTTGGGGATGAATAGATCCATGATAATACTCATAGATGTGTTTTATTTCTAATAGGATCTCTTCCAATATCCCTATAGTCAAGATCATATTTAGGTAGAGATCATATCCACCAATATCTACATTGAGCATTATATCCTCTATCTATGGAGTTTTTATTTCACATTTCTAAAAAGATCAGATGGGATAGGGACCCTCAATTGGGGTGAATATCACACCATCCATCACATGTGACCCAGTGCAGGTGGGTCCCTTCTATGGGAGTATGAAGTTTGGTATCCCCCCATGGATACATAATCAAATACTACTATTTGTGTGGTGTGGGTCCTATATTTGGTCATGGGGTCAGTACCCCCTCAATCCCAACATGGCGTGAGTCCCCCATACTAAATAGAGGGGTCAATAATCCCTTGTTGTGTGGGTGTGGGTCCTCTAGTTTTAGATCTTACTAGCTTAAATAATATAGAATATTGTTATTTTATATATTTGAGTGGATATCCCCTTACTGGGTAGGGTGTGGGTCCACTATGAAACAGGTAGGCTTCCCCTCAACTAAGGAATTCTTCATTCATACGTGATGTTTGTATCCACTTGAACCCAATGAGGTGTGGGCCCCTCATACTATAGTGGGGTTGGTACCCCCTATCAGATAGGACATGGGTCCTCGATCTATAAATTATTTCATTCAATTTTATGTATGGTATGACCATTATACTCTTATAACGTGAAACATACCCAATGATCTAGGTCATGGGATCCACCATAGGTGAGGTTAGTATCCCCTTGTACAGTGTATAGGTGCTTGATGAGGTGTGGGTATTTCTCCATACATCAATGATCGATGTGAGTTTGGATCATTGTGATGTTTAGTTTTGATCCCTATAACCAAGAGCATATAGAGATTGATGCAGCCTAATGGGGCCTTTTGATTAGTGAGTGAAAAGTATGGTTAGTTGGAATCCAGGATTGGAAACTCTAGCAAGATTGGTTTTCCCCATGAGTGTATAGGGAATTCTTTGTGTTAATATCTTGTCTCACATGTGGTAGCCACATGATGGATTATTAATTTCTTGAAAATCATCCCCTATAATGGGTTATATATAGATGGACAAGGAAGGTTCAAACATGATAAAGGTGTGGTCTGTAGCCTTTTTTGTGTTGTGTGTGTTTTTTATCCCATGTGTGTTCTTTTCTCTTGATGTTTCATTACTATTAGGGTGTATAAGATCTTCACAGGGCCTCTAGACTAGTGCAATAATGAAAGATGTATCTATTGTAAGTGATTGTTTATCCTCATTCTGATCAGTGGTGAGAAACTATTTTTGTCATGAAGCTCCCTAGAGGTTCCACCATGGATGGGTGAGACCTAGTAGTATTGTTATGGTGGTGAGTGATCACCCTTATACCAAGTTTACGAGAGTGTCCATTGTTTTTAAGAATTTTTTTATGGCATGGTTTGAGAGGTGTTCCAATTCATCAGGAGTGAGACTTAGTTAGGGAGTATGCCCAAATCTTGAAGGTTGTAACGAGTTCATTTTTGGGTTGATAATCTTTGACATGGCCTTTATATGTTTTTTTGATGGAGATGCATTGGAATATATGAGTTCAGTAGTCATGAGTATCGGTTTGACTAATTTTAAGCTACCTTATTTACACACCACCTTTAGTGGTGTGTAAAATTTCTATGGTAAATACAATTGGTAACCTCTCAAAGTTTGTGTGGTTATTTTTATTTATAAAGGATTATTTTTAGGGTTTTGAAAGAAAATAGATGTTAATCTTGAGTTTTAGAGCTAATAGATCAATTCATCTATGGTGGATGAGGACTTGGATGCGGTCATTAATACAGAAATGGAATCTCTACTACTATTTTTTAAGTAAGGAAGATAGGTTTTATGTTACCCTAATACAATAAATCAGTCATTATTAATACTTTCACTTAGCTTTTTTTTAACATGAGTGGTGGTAAGATCCTTTAGTGTACGGTGGTACTCCTATTGAGATGCCTAAGTGAAAATATATATGTGATTTGATTATCTTTAAAAGATAGTTTTGTTATTTCCCCATTTTAAGGTGGGGAGTTTGATGATCCTAGAATGTGACTTAGTGAACAAACTATATCTTGTATATACAATAGGTGTATTAATTTTATACATAATGGGATCTATGTGAGTTATATCATCAAAGGATAAAGGCTATTAGCAATAATCATTGGTGATTTTTCACATGGTGAGTAACATGTGGGTTGAAAGATTCCATTGTGTTAGTTTGAGATTGGATGGTGATATATATGAAAGAGAATCTTGGATACAATATCCATGATTAGAGTTTTGAGAATGGGTACATTCCTGAGTGAGATGTATTCTCAGTCCATGTGTATTAAAGGACTTTCAAAATCTGGAGGAGATCATGCATCAGTGTGCCTATTTTATATATGAATTCAACTTCAGGGATTCTTGTTAAGACATTGTGGATTTTTCCTTTTCAAGTATAAAAATCTTTTTGGTGGGAAAATGTAATGATCAGGGTCTTCCTACATGAAATACATAGCTCAATTTTGATGTTTGTATCCCCAAAAATTTTTAGAGAGTAAAATCTTCATTTTCTCATGGAGAATGACCTCAGAAAAAATATGGTTCTATTGATTACTGAATGTGGTATTTGTTGGAGTTTTTTTCTAGAAACAACAATGTTTACTTTGGATTACAAGTATATTCAAATAAATGAATATTAATTAAATATTTTATTACATACTCTTCATTGTTCTACATTACTTTTAATGTAATAATTTCCTTGAGTATTTTTTACATTGAAAAAGGCATATAAATTCCCCACTATGATGAGAATATTGAAATATGATAATGATATTTTAAAATATAGTTTTTTAAGTCAAATAAAATTCTACTATGGGTTATATTATATGTTTAATTTAAGTCATGATTACTCATAAAAAGATAATACTTCATCTCATGAAGTTCAAACTTAGTAATCTACAAGATGGGTTATTATGAGAAAAAACCCACTAATAAGAATTCTTCATGATTATGTGTCCTCAAATATTCCTATATGTGACTGCGTGTAATGATCATTAGAGTTTACTATGATTATTAATGCATGTCATAACTCACACTTTATTTAGAAAACAAAACTATGATTACATATGTTCAAGGGTTGTAGGTTATGTAGGGTGTGTCACGAATGATATATTATTCTTGAATAATTTAAGGAAGGAATTGTTCCTTCCATATTTATGGAAGTTGATATGTTATACCTTTGATTGAAATAGATGTATCACATTAAATTTCATGTAGATGGAGTAATAATGAATTTATTTCAGATAGTCTAAGAAAGACGTAGAAAGCATATAGTTTGATGACATGGGTGTCCAACTACATTGATGATATATTGAGACTAAGAGATTATATTACACAATGTGTTTTCCTATGTAGTTTTCAATATTGTGACATTAACTTATTTATATTGGGTTCCTTGACCCATTGTTAGAGAGTAATATTGGACTTTAGGCAAGCATACTTAATTCCAATGAGAAAGAATCCTAGAGGGTCACACACTAAGTGTTTCCATTTTTCCCAATTAAATTATCTTTGAATTTAATTATTGGAAAAAAAATTCTTCCCAAGATTGATGAATAATTTTATTCAAGAATTAATGATTTCAAAAATTAAATTAATATCTATTCATAAGGTAATTATTAAATTTAAAAAACATATAATATTTTTTTATTAAATGATAAATTTTTTTTAATTTATTCATGTATTCAATAAATGAAAATGAGGAACAACAAACCATGTTTTTGTTCGGTGATAAATATTAATTTTAAAGCTGGTAAAAATTTTATATAT
This sequence comes from Viscum album, assembly GCA_963277665.1. Classification (NCBI taxonomy): domain Eukaryota; kingdom Viridiplantae; phylum Streptophyta; class Magnoliopsida; order Santalales; family Viscaceae; genus Viscum; species Viscum album. Next base: position 924,327,829 of record OY728159.1, read on the forward strand.
TTTTGTGCAAGTTAGTGTACACTATATGAAAATAATAATATATTATTATTACATGGAATGGGGTCATATAAGGTTGAATATATTATTTAAGGTCTATTTTGAAGTGAAATAATATTTTACCCCTAGCCCTATATCTATAAATAAATGATTATGACTATTGTATAGTGATTTATTGAAATTGATAACCATTGTGAACAATGAAATATAAATCTTTCTCTCAAGATTGAAGAATACTCTATATATTTCCCTCCGTCCTCCATCATCTCAAGAACAAGATTTTAAGGGTTATTCTTCAATACCAAAAGAACTATCACAGTGATCTAGACGAACACTGTAGGAAAATTAATTTTTCATGCTAGCACCCAGAAATCCATTAGCGTTGTTCAAAGATCAAAAGATATTGTTTGGATCATCTCTAGAGGGATTCTATACATACATCCTATTATAAAAATGACAGTATTCATTCAAATTTAAAATAAAATCATCAAAGAATGACCCCAAGACCAAGGTATTATTCCTTTTGATATCTTTAAATTAAATATCAATTTAATGTGGAAAGGTATCCTCTTAGTTCTGACATATTTCATTTTAAACATTTTTTTGGAAAATTTCCATTGGTCCTTACATTCATGTCGTGTAAAATATATGAATTATCCATAAAATCTAACATTTTAAGAGTCTAGATCAGCCCCAAAAAGTGATTCCTCTATGTCTGGAACCATTAGGTTGTATTAGAGAAATCATGTTCATATTTATAATTATTTATTTTATTGTTGATCATTACTCATTTAAATGATAAAATTAATTTCAAGTTTAAATTATTTTTTGATCCATTATCAAAATACATTCTTTCACTTATTCATTTTTTTCACATATTACCAATATTGATTAATAATTAATGAATATTGAATATGAAGAACCCATTTGGAAGTGCCAAGAATTATAGCTAGATAGTACCAGACTACATGATGTGTTACACCTTTGTTACATATCATGTATCCTTTTTCATTGCAGAAGGATTCATATGTGTATTTTAGGTTGTTGTGTAATTAGTACATTCCTCATGTAGTAAATTCATTATGTATTGACCGGTCATGGTGTCACATGGATTTTACATATTACACATCATGTAGATTGAATAAACTTCATTTAGACAACATGCTTTCATGGTGGAAAATATGAGTTCAATCCACGTTTTGTAATTAATACACCATGTTTATTTAATACAAGAAATGTATAGACTGGCTACCATATAACTTTAATTACATGTGATGTATTATTTCTAAACACTGTGTACTTCATAAATGATTGTGATAAGTACATGTCAAGTCCTTATGTCTATAGTATGAATATTCAGTGAATAGAAGTACACACCTTGGGGATAGCTTGAACATGTCATTTACTTTTCCTATTTATTTGAAAATATTAAATTAAATTAATTACTACATTAAACCTCATTGACCAAATTTACATGCGTCATTAAGTTGAAAATACATGTCGGTCACTAGGTTTTATATTATATTAAATTTTTAATTTATTCTGCATATTCAAAATCATGAATCATGTATGGTTATTATATACTAGAGAATAAATTAATTAAATTGTACATGACATGTAATTTTTATGTGTTTTATGTGGCATTAAATTTTCAGTACACATAAAAAAATTATAAAACATTCCATGTAAAAAAATATGTCATACAAGTTCATTGTTTACAATTAAAACCATACTGAGTAGTTTGGACTAGAAATCATTGAGTTGCTTCTTTGTAAAAAAAATTTTACTATTTTATTGAGTTTTCAATAAAATTAAATTATTTATTTTGTTTAAAATCACAGTAGATGGTAATTTTAGGATGACTAGATGAAATAATATAAAATTAATTAATTGATTAATAATATAATTAATTTGATTAATTTGTACACATTTTATCTTGTTAAATAATGAACTAAAACTAAAATTTTACTGTTTTTTAAATGTGTAATCGTGGTAAATGTGTGACCAATAATGAGCTTTGACCGGGCCAATGTATGTGTTGGTTTACTTAATTTAATTTTATTTCACAGTTTTTCAATTATTTTTTATTAAATTAAATATGATGGCATATAATTCATCCCTCCCTCTTTTATTATTTAGGACATGCGTGTATAAGGTTGTTTTATGTAATTACTTTTAACCAATTATTTGGTTCCCCACACCTATATGTGAGTAATAAAACATATGTAATAAACGGATTATTTGAAGTCATATAGAGTTAGTTCAAGAAGGATCCAAGGTAGTGGTGGTTCAATATGGAACTGAGATGAGACCAACATGGGAGATATATAGATGGATAGGTGGGATGTTGTAACTCAAGCCAAGATAGACATTAGGAATTTATCACTATGTTTATAGGTTTAGTTTTTTATTAATAAATCAACCATTAGATAAATATCATGATCATTTCATTTATTTATTTATTTTATTTATATCTTATTCATGATTTAGTTTATATATTCAAGATCATGATTACATAAATAAATGTACTAATATGAAAATTTGGAATTCATATAAATGGTTTATGAATATTTTTTTTATCAGAACATGTTTAATCCCTAAATTATAATCCAATTTATATTAACAAGAAATGTAAAGGATAAAAAATTTCCACATAATAAATAAAATACCTCAAATTAATATTAAGTCAAACTAAGTCTTCCATTACATTATTAGGAAGGAAACCATTGAAGAAAGTGTTTGTCCAACCCTTGTTGGGAAACCTACTTTTATAAAGGAGTTCTTATGAACATTTTGGGTTGAATTAACAAGGTTACATTAAGAAAAGTATCCTTCTCTATACTTGATATAACTTGGATGAAAGTGTTAAGGAAATATGAGTAAGGGTTTTTGGATTGGGAAGTCTACTCAATAGATCATGGAGCTTCAAGACTATAGTTGGTAAAGAATTTCATACCTAAATACCATCAAGTAATTGATTGAGCCCTCACTTGGGTTATGAGAAGTGGAATATGGATCATTTCCACTATAATGTATGAGAAACTAGACATTAAAAGTCTAATGGGGAGGATATTGGGACTTGAAAAAATAGTTGGAGATTTCATAAAATTAAAATTATTATTTTTTATCACATTAATTATAATCAAGTGAATTAATAAAAATATTCTTTTATAATATTTTAAAATAATTGAAAACTCATCAACCACATTATCCATGTGATCAATTTTGGAGAAAAACCATCTCCTAACTAGAATGAATTTCTAGGAAGGGTTTAGACACTTACAAGTTTTATTATGACAATAACGGAAGTATTATGTACTAGAATACATAATGCCTAGTCTATATTAAAAGTAGGTGATTGATGGGGAGTTTCTTTTCTATGATAAAAATTTGATCAATGCGGTCAATGTTCAGTGTGTAATGCTTTCATCCATGTCTAATAAACTCATGAAGTCACATGAAGACATATATGCTTATAGAAATCTCCATCATCTCTATAGTCAATATCAATATAGATCTAAATATAAATGGTTTGATATGTCCAAGGTTATATTTTAGAGAAAACCTATAGAAGGTTCTCTAGCTAGGCCTCACATAGTCAAACTCATTGGAAACATTGTGAAGCTAAAGGTTATAAGGTTTAAATTACTTAATTAATTATACACTAATCTCATTATTTCATTAATCCCTCAAAGTTTCTCCATATTTTTTGTTAATTTTAAAATGAAAAACATAGATATGTATCTCCCAAATCTTCTCACTCCACTTCATGAAGTTGATAAGGATATGAAGCACAAAAATACCTCCTTATAGTGAATAAAAGGAAAGGTTATACAAAGATATATTATTCCAAATATTATTTAAAACACCCATACATGAAGGGAGATATTAAGGGGAAATCAAGGGAACAAGATGATATTTGTTTCACATGTGGAAAGAATGGTCATTGGAATAAAAACTATACCCAAGAAACGAAGAAAGGGAAACATTAGGGGAAATTTTTATCAAGTAAAATTTATTTTTTTATATAAATTGGGTATTATATAAGGCATTTTGTGATCACATATGTATTCAAATACATGAACTAAGTAGATTCTGGAAGAGTGTGTGGGGTAAGGTAGATCTATGAGAAACTATAAAATCCAGACTTACTTTCATGTCTATGGGGGACTATCACCTCTTGTTACTAGAGATAATAATCTAGGTTTTAAAATATTTTCATTATGTATCTTTAGTCACTAAAAACATTATATCTATATGTATACTGGATACAGTTGGAACTATTTTCAAATTTGGGAATAAATGTTTCTTCTTTTATAAAGAAATCATGTGTTATGGTAAGGAATATTTAAATAAAAGTCTCTACATGTTGTATTACATGAAAAATGTAATGGAAATCGATAACAAAACAAGTTCACATGACTCATGCCACACCTAATTATGGAATCATTAGGTAGTTCATGCAAACAAATTTTTTTTGGACTAAATTACACCTAGATGGATATTTAGATTCATGTGAACTAAAACTAATTGGTATATGTCATGCATGATTACAAGGAAAAATTAACAAATATTCATTTTTTATAAAATGTTAAAGGGACAAATAGACTCTTGAATTGATTCATATCGATGTGTTTTGATGATTTCCTATTAAATGAAGAGGTGGGTACTCATACTTCATAACTTTTACTAATGATTTTTGTAGATATGGATATGTTTACTTGATGAGTATTAAGTTCGATTCTTCTAACAATTTCAAAGAATAAACAAATGATGTTGAGAACTATATTGGTAATAATATTTAGAAACACTACTCAAACAATGGTTTAAAATATATTAATCATGTCTTCATTGATTATTTACAATAGTTTTGGATTTTTTCCTAACAAGCTATTCCTTACAAGCCTCAATATAATGGTGTTAGAGAAAATAATAACCACACCTTATTAGACATGGACAGTTTAATGATGAGTCATTTTAGTCATCCATTATCCTTTTAGAGATACACATTATAGATATTATCAAAAATAATACACAAGTTGCCAACTAAATTGGCAGATGGTATTCCATACCAATGGTGGAGTGGAAAGAAACGCGTTTTGTTGTACTTAAATGTGTGGGGGTGTGAATAATTTATTAATTCATTCTTAGGAAACAAAATTTTACCCAAGGCACAAATTGTACCTTTATAAGATACCCTAAGGAAAAATGTAATATTACCTATATGACCTGTCAGAAAAAATGTAATTATGGAAAGACAAGATATATTCTTTGAGATAATCACAAATCCAAAACAGGCAGTGTGAGTGAGATAAACTTTGACGATGTTTAGGCTCAATGAACACAAGAGTTTAAATAGGAACTAATTAAATAAATCCCCATGGAAGAATAATTTTTGGTGACACAAGTACTGTTTAAGAGTACAAGAGAGGTTAGAGAACTTAAAAGATATGGTTTTCTAGTCACCAGGGACGGTTACTCATTATTAGTTGATAATAATGATCCTATAACCTATAAATAAGTAGTAAGTTGAATAGATGTTTCCAAGTTCAAAGAAGCTATGAATTTTAAAATGGGTTCCATATTCCTAAACCAAGTATGTATTTTTACATAACCTCAACTGGATGTAAATCCCATTGGTTTTAAATGGGTGTTCAAAGAGAAACTACACATGAATGAACAATTTAGTACTTATAAGTCATGATTGGTTGAAAAAAGGTTCAAACAACATCAAGGCATATACTATGAAAAAACCTTATCCCCAATTTCTTTGTTGAAATCCATCATATTTATACTTTCCATTATGGTTGACCATGAATATGAGATTTGATAAATGGATGTAAAAATTGCCTCCCTTAATGGGAAGCATTAGGAAGATGTCTATATGACACAACCTGAAGGGTTTGTGACTCCAATGGATTCCAATAAGGTATGAAAATTAAAAAGATCTATTTATAGATTAAATTAGTCATATAGGTCATACAACGTTTGATTTGATTAAGCCATAACAAAATTTGATTTCATAAAGAATGAATGTGAGGCTTGTATCTATAAGTGGTTTAGTGGGAGTGTGTTCTTCTTTTAATAGTTTATGTTTATGATATAATACATATTATAAATGAGATACTAGTATTATAGTCTGTTAAAGCTTGTTGAATACGTGATTATCCATAAATGATGTAGGCAAAGAAGTATATATTCTTGGGATCAAGATACATTTTTATAGATCCAATGTCATTATATGTTTATGTAAATATATAAACATTAACAAGTTAATTAAAAGATTAATTTTGGAACAATCCAAGAGGAAATTGTTTCTACTACCTCATAAAATTCATATTTCCAAGAAAATGTGTCCTTAGACACACGAGGAAACAAAAATTATGAAAACGATTCCATACACATTAGTCATTGGTTCATTCATATATGTTATTTTATATACTAGGAATGATGTTGTCTATGGATTAAGTATGGAAAATATCAAGTTTTCATATGTGACTATCATTGGATGGAATTCAAGACTATATTTAAGTATCTAAGAATAATTAATGATACATTCAGGGTCTATAGAGGAGATGAGGAACTATTAATCATGTGGATATAAATATTCTAGTTCCCAAATAGATCAATATGATCTGAAATCATAGTTGAGATACATCTTGACCCTCAATGGAGTTGATGTGAGATAGAAGATATCAAATACAAATCTTTTCACTGATTCTAAAATATATTCCAAGTATATCATGGCTTTATAGGAAGATAAAAAAGTAGTTTAGATATGAAAATTTATCTAAGTTTTTAACATATTACCTAGTAGTAAACACTATACCACACTCTATTGTGATAACACTAAAGTGGTGTCTGGATATAAGGTCACATCAGTGGATGAATCACTTAATTTAGATGTATCATATCTTAGGGATTTTTTATTAGGTTGGAAAAGTTATAGTGAGAAGAATTTCCACAGAAGACAATGTAGTGGACCCCTTTACTAAACCCTTAACTCAAAAAAACATAATCTTCATGTGAGGTCTAGGAGACTAGAAGTCATTGGAAATTGTATCTAGTCCATGTTGGACTCTATTGGAGTTTTTAATCGAGAACCAACTATTTATACATTTAATTAAATGTATATTAAAATAATTTAATATTAATTAAACATATTATTACATAATGTTCATTATTCTAAATGAATTTAATGAAATAATGTCTAAGAGTATCTATTATATTTAAAATAGAATAACGGTATCATTTTATGATGATAACCTTGAAATGAAATGATGATCTTCTTAAACCTAGTTCTATGGTTGGATGATATTCTATGATGTGTAATATGGTTTTTTGATTATCAGATATGAGTACTCTTAAGTATATGAGACTTTATCTCAGGAAGCTCGCACTTGGTAATCTCCAAGATGGTAAATTATGAGAAAAAACCTACCAGTATGAATTCCTCATATTTATGGGTCATTATATATTCATGTTTGTGAGTGTGTGTAATGGTTCGTAGACTTTAATATTATTATTAATTCATGTCATGAGTCATGCACTAAGATTTACTGACCAAAACTATGATGCCATATGTTCATGTGATGTAGGGTACATTGGGTGCATCATGAATGACATGTTATTAATGAAAAGGTTGATTAATAATTTTTACCTTCCATATTTATGGAAGTTGATATCTCATAACTTTTATTGAAATAGATTTTCACATTAAATCATATGGTTAGGGTGTAATGATGAGTTTCTTTCAGGTATTTAAATAAAAAATTATGAAGAATATAAGTTGATGATATGGTTGTGAAACTATCTTGATGAGATTTTGAGACAAAGGGGTTACATTATACCGTGATCACTCATATGTGGTTGTCAAATACGTGACCTTAACTTCTTTCTCTTAAGTTCGTTAACCCATTTCTAGATAATAATCTTGGACATTAGGCAAGCCTTATTAATTACTATGAGAAAGAATCCTAGAGGGCCACACACTAATAAATTTTGTTCAAATAAATTAAATTATATTTTAATTTAATTATTGGAATAAATATTATTCTCATGATTTAGGAATAAATTTATAAAAAAAATAATGATTGCATAAATTAAATAAATATTTATTCATAATGTAATCATTAAATTATGAAAACATATAATATTTTTTTATTTAGTGATTAAATGAATAAGTTTTTTAATTTATTCAAGTGTTTAATAAATTCCAAGGAGGATAAGTAGACCAAGATTGTGTCCAAAAAAATATTAATTTTTAAGATGATAAATTAATATTTATCATTGTGACATTTAGAGCACGACATGTCAAAATAATATTATTATTATTATTACATGGAATGGGATCATATAATTTTTATATATTATTTAAGGGTTTTTTAATTAAATAAGATTTTAACCATAACCATACCTCTATAAATATATGACTATGTCTTCTATTTAGATATTGATTGAAATTGAGAATCATTGTGTACAATGGAATCTTGATCTCCCCTGCCAGACCAAAGAACACTCTATAGATTCTCTTCCCTCCTCCATCATCTTAAGAATGATAGTGAAATGATGATTCTTTAAGACTAAAGGAATTTTCATATGGATATATAATAACACTGAAGTAATATTTATCCACCATGATAGCACCTGAAAATTCATCAGTTATGTTCAAAGATCAGTGGAGAATGTTTGGATCACTGGTAGAGAGATTTTACACTTAAATATTACAAGAAAAATGGTAGTAGGCCAAAAAGGGTTTGGATGAATAAATACATCATTAAATAATGATCCTAATATTGAGGTATTCATTCTTATCATATATTTAAATTAATTAATAATTTATCATGAATATTTTTCCTCTTGGTTACATCCTATTTCATTGTCAATATTCTTTTGAAGAATTTCATTGGTCATGTCATTCACATATTCTATAATATGAAAATGATCCATCAAATTGGATATTTTTTAGTCAGGATCATCCCAAATAAGTGCTTCTTTTATGCCCAAAACCATCATTATTTACTCTACGATAAAAATTTGGTGAGAATCTTTATCAGTCGATTTATTCATTGTATTTAAAATTTACTAAATAAATATCAACTATATTCAAAAAGTTTTATCATTGACATATCCAAAAAAAATATCTCAATAGAAATTAGAACTCCCTCATTAAATCTAAAATTGATCATTTTATCTAGGTGATGTATAATTCATGTTCGGGCTCTAGGCCTAGGTTGGGCCCATTTAGTGGGTTTTACTTTTAATTTAATTACTGGTGTAAATTACCCAAACCCTATTCTCTCCCACTTTACAACCATAGAAAGACATTTTCCCCCTCAAACATTGATAATTTTAATTGAGAGAGATGGAGGGTAAATCTAGGTGGCTTAATAAGGGACTAAAAAAAGTCTAAATCATGATGCAACAACCATAGATAGCATATTAGAGCCACATGATTATGAAGTTATGACAATCTTTTATGATGTAAGGCTTGTTACATTTAAATATTCCTCTCCTTGATTAAAGGGTTGTTTTTAAATCTTTTTTCAGTGATTATATTTCCTTTTAGATGTATATCTATTGATATATGATCGAGTTTTGGTATTTTGATCAAAATTGGGTAGATCACATGAATTCTATGTTTGAAAATCTTGACTAAATGTAGTATTATTGGTCAGTGTATCCCTAGTTGGGGTTGATATCCACATAATGTGTTGGAATTATAGACATGTCATGTAGGACCCTTTAAAACATGACATTATGTCTTTCTATATACATGTTCAGACACTCATGTGAGGTATAAGGCATGTACGAGTGCACATTATGATGGGAAACATGACGTGACCTGGTTAGGGTATATTTTTAGGTTACCTTATAGCATGCACCCAATGTATTATATTACATGTTGTGTACATAAAAAAATTTCTAACTTGGGATGAGTAACACACCATGGGAATGGCCTTAGGTGGATACACTATTTACTTATAATATATTTTATGTATTATCCTCTTGGTTGGGTTTTGCATATTTTCACATCCTAGAGATAGATTTAGAAAATTAAGTATTCCATTACGAGTATCTTCCCACATAGAACATTATGGTGGGGTCCTCTTCTCTAATAGATGGATTTAGATCTTAATCACTTAGTGATAACTATGGGAACCTGATGACGTATTGTGAGGGTTATCGGTCTTTCTTTTATCGTAATTGGGTGAAAAGAAAAGGGTCCTCACATGTTTTTATATACTGGAGCCCTCTAGGAGTTATTGGTTTTTATTCGATTCTTCAAGGATATATGGATTCATATTATGGTAGTCATCCAAGTATGAGAAATACCCTCAACAAAACCAAATAATTCGATGATTTTTTATTATGTGTGAGATTAATGGAATAATTTATCTTTTCCCCATGAACCCCAATGTTGGTTTTGGTACATGTGTCTTGGGGTTAGGAAGATGGAGGAATTAGATATTTTATCCTTAGTTTACATGACCAATGTGTTTATTCTTTATTTAGATAGTAGATACCTTCTCTCTTTCATGTTGAATCTCGAGTTAGGATTGTGGGTGGTAGAGCATTATTTACTCACCATCCTTAATGTCCCCTTTCACTTGACTATCGGATTTGATGTATATATGGTGGTAGTGGTGCAGTTTTGGATTCAAATACTCTCCCTGATCATATGTTCTAGATCAAATAGTGAGTAGTTCCTTTTGGTTGTTGGAGTCAATACCCCATGCAAGGTAGAGAGTGGGTCCTCCATGTTAGGATATGGATTTTTCAGATCCCCCTTTCATGAGGTGAGGGTTTTTATTTCATGGAGAATTATCGTACTCTTCATAGATTATATCACACCTTAGGGTGGAATGAGATACTTGGCATGGTGTTAGTAGTGTATTGGTGTTGGAAGTGGTTGTTTGGTAGAGATGGATTAATTTTTGGAGTTGGTTTCCCCTTGGATAGGTTGCATGTCTAGTGAGGCATGGGACTCTTATGATAGTTTTAGATTACCTAGATTGGTGATGGTGATTATTAACCACCGTGGATGATTCATGCATGTTTAGGCTCATAAATCATGTGTTTCTTTAGTCTTTTCCCTCTTAATATACCTTCTTGATAGGAGTAGGTCCAGTTAGTGCTTCCCTTTCAGTGAATGTTAAACCCTTGAGTACATTTGGTATTCTAGGTTCCTATCTTGTATTTCGATTGTCTAAGGTATGAATTTCCAGCAAAATTGGTGGGGCCTCATTTAGAGAATGGTGATGTGTCATTGGTTTCAGTTACTTTCTTTATGTGATTTTGGTGATTCTAGTGAAGAGATTTTGATTCATGGTTTGTTGTATCATCTTTGGTTGGAGATCCTTCCAAATTCAAGGTGGTGTATTTTTGGTGAGTCTTAATATTGTTCCCTTTCATTCTGAGTTAATGGAGTTTCATGTCTATGTTGTAGAAGGTGGATATAGAGTTGTATTACCCTGAGGCATGAGACTTGTTCAAGGTGTCCCCATAGTGAAGTTGAGTGATTAGTTGGAGTATAACCATATCACCCTGATGGATAAGGTGTACTTTTTCTAATATCTTTGTGTTAAATTATTCCCAATTTAGGGTTTCCTTGGGTTATATTGGACGGTCACATGGTTTGGCTCTGTTTATCTGCTAACATATGTTTCTATTTCTCTTCTGCTTTTGGGGAATCCTATTGGATATATTTATACTCACTCCTACATGGGTTTGGACCACCAAACTTAGCCAGTTTATAAATATAACTTACAATTCAAAGATGTATTCTCGGGGAATAAATGTAGTGGAGCTAGTATAGATGGTGGAGCTAGAGTACATGCAAATTTTATAGGGTTCATTGTGTATGGGTCTCAGAGTAGAGTATGGTGTGACACAGTGTTTCCCCCTTCCCCCATCAATCATGGATAGGGTGTATCATTACTTTATTCGAAATAGTATTCTTTACCTTTTTATATATTATTGTATTGTATGTTGTGGATTATTATAAGGTATTCATGCATGTTTTATATTTCATCTAAATTTTTTTATCCTACATGGTTTTGTTCTTTATTATTGTATTGGTGGTTTTACCAATTGTATGATGTCTATGATAGTTCATTCCTTGTGTTTGTTAAGACTTCTTAGTGCTAATCGGTAGTCCAAGGCCTTTTAGAGGCAGTTTTCGGGTGGGAAACTTGGCCCATCACCACCCAAAATGGGTCATAGTGGTTCGGGTCAATTAAAATACCTCTATAGTAAATTTCTTAGAATTATTTAAAGATATTTCTCCATTTTTTAATAAAAAAATTTAACTATACAAATATTTCATATCAACTATATCATATTGGTATAAAAGCTTCAGAATAAACCTTTATGCCAAGATCATTCTCTCCTCCAAAGATCAAGAACATGTCATTGGTACTTATCAAGCACTTAAGAATGTTATTCATAGTGATCCAATGACACTCACCCATATATTATTAGTATCTAGATGTAATAAAAAAGATTATCATAGACATCATATCAAGTACGTAATATGAAATACATGATAGAACCTATGGAAGGCACATAAGTAATTCTATCCATCCATGCAAACTCTTTCAAAGGATTATGAATCTACCTAAGATTTGTGTCATAAAAAACTGGTAAAGACCCCTTATTATAGTTCTCTATTCTAAAATAATTTAACACTTTAACAATTAAAGTTTCCTAATAGAGTCTAAGTGGAATCTTAGGTATGCCTTTATAGATCATCAAAATTAGTATATAGGTAGCTTAACCCATGTATTTTGAAGTTACCCTTGGAATTATTAAAGGTTTATATTTGTTTAGAACCCTGTTTAATAATTTATTAATGATACTAAAAAATTATTTTCATTTGGAATGTTTTGGAGATGTATTGAATATCCCAAAATTGATTTGAAGTCATTTTATGATCATTTATTTATAATATGAAATTTTGAGTTCAGCTATAAAAAATGCCTAAGTCTTGAACCCTATATTGAACTCAATAAGGTTTATTAGGAGTAATATTAGGTTGTTTCCATATACAAATGTTTTTTTAACTTCATAAGTTTTTTCTAAAATGATTTCCAAGGTTCACCAATTTCATAAGGTTCAAAACTTTGTGAAAATAAAAAATTCATAAGGTATGTTGTAATGTTGAGTTGAGTTGAGTTATATGTTTTTGAGAAAGTCTTGAACACTATGTTGAGGATCATTAGGTTCCTAAAAATTATAAGGTTTATAAAGATAATTTCTGTATTCATTAGTTTCATACCTATATATATTTCAACACTTAATGAAATATGATAATTCTATATAATAAAAAGGTGAGATTTTTAGAATTGTATATTTTGAAGAAAATGAGACCAGATGATGCCAAAGACAATATTATATGATTTAAAAATTATATTTAAAATTTTATTCAAGATAATTCACATGACTAATCAAAATGAGTGATCAATGCTCAAGTTTTTTTGAAGGGTCTAATTATTTTTGTTTGGATAATGATAATTATGGTTTAAGTTATATGTATTAAAGGATTTTCCCTATAAAATGTTTCTATAATAACAATGTGACTATGTTGTACTAATCCTTGATTCTTAAAATCATAAAAAAAACACTGGGTAGTGATTCTAACTAGAATATTTAGTGCGTAAGTTTAATGAGTTTTCAAGAGTGGTTGTACCATAATTATATTCTTTTCATAGAAATTAGGTTCAGGAAGTAAAGTGTTGAAGCTAATGTAGTGAAATTTTTAGAGATGATCTTTAATAGGTATTTGTGTAATTCACAAATATATTTGTTTTTCATTTATCTTAATAATGCTCGATGATTAAAATATTAATCAATATCTTTATTTAATATATTAAATTAAAAAATAAGGATATAATTTGAAATACATTGTATGTAATCTTTAAATTTATAATGGAATATACTGAGATCATAGAGTCATGCCCACATGAAAAAAGTTGATTGAGTAAAATATTTGAGGATCACATGGTTCCATTCGGTTATGTGAATCCTCTAAAATGTAGAAAAGTACAAGGAAATGTGTAACTAAATAAATTATTTAATATTTGAGACTTTATTAAATATATTGCATAAATTTTAATATATATTCTTTATCATGATTTTTATTATGTATTAAAATATTTTCAGAAAATAGAGATGAAATCCAAAACATAAAGAGGATAAAAAAATTAAAAGGATCCCATGTATTAGATGAACTTATTTTTTGAAGAAGTTTGATAATAAGATATAAAATATGTTTTTAATGTTTTAAGTATGGTCAAAGGATAATTTTTTCCTAGAACTTAATTATGGTTAATATTATTTAAGAGGTTAGCACATTTAGACATTTCTATCCTAGGGTCTTGAGAGGAATATCTATATTGATTTTTAGAGAAGCATTGATTCTTAAGGGTGATTTCTCTTACTTGTTCATCTATATTGCAACCAACTGGATGATTTTTAAATATTAATATGATCTTAGAGAAAAGATGGATTCAGGATGATATATGTTCATCCCACTTGTATTTCATTATAAAAATATTGTTGAATTTTTTTGACCGAGATAATAATTGGATGCGGTAAGAAGTAGGTTCCCACACTGTTGAGAAACCTTATAAAACATTATGTGAGACTAGTTCAATTCATTTATATATTCATTCAATTGAGTATGTGTTTTATTTAGGAGAGGATAAAATCATAACTGGATTTATATTTTTATTTTAATTGGAATAAATTGTAAAAATCTACCACCACTTATTAACCCCTCCCTCTCAATAGTGCACCCATTCCCAGGGAATCTCAAGTGGTATTATATGATTCAGGTTCCCTGTCACATACATGACTTATTTTAAATATATTTTTCATTTAATTTCCATTCTTTATTTGTTTTGGGGGTTTCCCATTCATTTTGGTGGAAATGGTGGGTTTTCAAAATTTGGGCCAAACCGTCAGCCCATTTCTATATTTAAAAATATTTTTTTTATTTATAAATCCTTCATTTTTAACATTTTACATCCATTAAACTAACCAATTTTCATATCTTGGTATATTAAAACCACTATATCAATTTGTACCCCATAGTAATCCATAATAATGAAGGAATTGAGTTTTTTATTAAGGTGTTGGGCCAGCCCGAAAGCCCATTTTCTGCATTAAAATATTTCTTTTAATTATTTAATATCTTATTCAAGTTTTAAGTTTTTTCGGTGATTCAAAATCTCACAAGATCCCACTTACCCAAGGAGCGCCCCCATGCTCTCCTCTCCCTCTTTAGAGCTCATTTGTATCACGAATTTGTGTGAGACTTCTCTAGATTTCAAAAATCGCCCAGATTTGAAGAGGTAAATTGATTCTTTGATAAATCCTTATATGTTTACTCTTTTTCTCTCATTCCAGTTACTACATGATCTCCGCAACCTTATTAGAACCTAACTTTAATTTATGGATGTTTTAAAATTCATCTACTGGTGTATTTTGGTCATTTGCTACAGGATTTATTTAGGTAAGTCTTTCTATCTTCATTTCTTTCCTTATCCTTAGGGTTTCCTCCCACTTTCATGAATTGATTGGGTGTATAGAAGTTATGGTTCGTACCTAGGGTTTTATTAGGGGTATTTTTGGTGAAATATTATGATTTAGAGTTTATTTTCATTTTTTGTGGTGCGGCAGAGGTGCGGTTGAGGTTTCGCTCCAAGATTAAAGGGGTTTGACTCAAAAGGTAGGTGATTCCATGTATAACCATTTTATGATGGGTTATATTTCTTAATTTATTAATTTAGTAGGTTTATAATTTGTTTTGTGTGGTGCGAAAACTGTTTTTGATGGATTTGGTTAAGCATTTAATTTTGTAGTGGCATTTTTGTTTGGAATTGAGTGCTTTTCATGCGTGGCTCTTGGGTAAATGTTTGGGTGTGTTTTATAACACATGAAAGTAATTTATTAGTGTTTAAATGGGATGAAAATTCTTTTTTGTTAATTCCTTAATGTTATGTTGGCCATGTATGGGGGGTTTTCAATGGTTTTAATGTGTTAAACCATGTTGTACTTCTTGAAAGTGATTTGTGAAAACATTTGTTTATCATGTGTACCTTTTGTGGTATCGTTTGAGGTATTTTTATAACACTTGGGGTGGTTTAATAAATGTTATTAGGTATTCCAATTCTCTTTTGGATTGTTATTGGTATGGTTTTGGTCTTGAATAAGGGTTTTGAAATGGGTTTTATAGGCAAACGATGGTTATACCTCTTGGGTTTGTTTTATAAAAATTGTAAATATTTTATTTGGTTAAAAGGGGGGGGAAAGAATTTATATGTACTGTTTTGGTGAGTTTTTTCACCTAAAATGTAATTTTTAAAGACAATGTGGTCATTTTTGATGTCAAACATTTTGATAAAGTTTTTTATAATTTGTCAAGGTGAATTATGAAATTGTGATGTGGGTGCGAAACATATTTGCGGGCTGTTTTGTGTGACTGTGATGTGTAAAATGGATTTTGTTTATGAAAAGGGAATTATAAATGAAGTGAGTGGCCTATTATTTTCTGTTTATAATCATGGGAAATAATTTATAAAATTGTTGAAGGATTTTTCGAATTGTGAAATATATGAAAAAAATTTGTGGGCTATTTTGGTGTGAGTTAGATTTCAAAATGCATTTTAATGAAAAAGGGGATTGTGTGGATTGTGTGTTATACATGGGGGATGATTGGTTAATATGTGATTTGGAATGTTGTATTTTCACGTGCAAAATATATTTGATGTCTTTTTGAACTTTTTTTATCACAAGAGGGAAACCCGGGTATCTAGGTGGGTAGACGTGTACTAGTATGCTATTGATCGCGTGGGGTTTGACATCAGTCTCACGTAGCAAGATTGATGATTACAACACTAACAAAACTATGATAATGATTATGGGGGACCACTAGGTTATAGGTATATTCCCTACTAGTGTATCTTCTATGAGAATAAATATATATTGTGATGGTTACATTCACCGAGATACGAGGTACCTGGGACCCACAATGAGCTTGTACCTAGGGGTTATTTCCCATTGTTTGTGCTCATTAGATCTTTTACACTTACCATCAACATAAGGTATATTTGGATGAAAATTCATTAGCTTTGGAATTTATTTTAAAAGTGTTGATTCTTTAAATTAGCCCACTTGGAAACTGTTTTTTATTTATTTAATGTTACATCTTTTAGAAATTGTCACTGACATTTCTTGTTTACCAAAAACTTGAAAGCTTTTCGTCATTGAATTTTTATCACATGGAATCCTCTAGTGGTGTAATACTACTGAGATTTGATCACACCCTACTTACACATTTGGGTTTAAGTAGATTTTGTCTCTTTTGTTGCAGGTTTGGGTAAAAAATTTAGTGCCAACAGTTTGGGATTTTAGTGGTTCTTCTTAGTGCAGTGTTATGGGGATAGATTGAGGGCGGTGCCTCTTGCCATGTGGAGGTTCATGGCTGTACATTTTTTGATTTGTACCTTTGTAATGGTCTTTTGGAATTTTTTTAAATTGTGTAGTTTAGTTATGAAATTTTGTAAAAGATGATTGTGTTTGAAAAATCCATATTCGTATTTTTGGATTCATTGGTTGTTTTAAGTTTGTAAACTTGGGTAAATCATTCCCAATTTTTAGTTAATGATACCCAAGAACTTGTGCCAGCTCATGGGGATTGGGAACGACCTTCGGTCCTTGTCATGGGCTGGGTGTGGTGCAAGTTTTGATAGAAACCAGATTCGGTTCGTGACAAAATGGTATCAGAGGAGGTTCCGGTTAACTATTGGGGTCATGTTATTTGGGGAACAGTTGGGATAGTCTAGATTTTGTATTGTCAGGACTTGGTATTATAGTTATGGGTAGAGTGCCTAATCACCACACCTCATTATTGGATTCAAGTCTCTAGGGGAAGTCGGGACTTATCTTATTCCTTTGGTTTTTTTTGTTTGATGATGATTAGGGGAAACAAAACGAGAGTTGGTTTAATGGTATCAGTGAGATCGTAGGGCCTTGAAATCCATCTGGAACTGGGGATATTACCTAGAACACTCTCTATGATGATGAAGTGGTTGTAATATGGCCTCCAACCATATTTCAAAGTCACCCATCAAATCTAGTTTCCCCTCACATTGTCTTGTGTTCTTCAGTTTTGGAATCATGGAACTTCGGTTTTAAAGGAAAAATGACTTCATTTTAAGAAGCGTAAAGTTTTTGTGAAATTATTTTACAATAAAGATAGAATGGTTTGGTTTTTGAAATGGTGGAACTGAATTTTCAGATTTTCTTTGAAGTGGAAAATGGTGTGTTTACACCTCTTTTGAAAGCAGTAAATTATGTTAAAGTTGGTTTTGAAAAAGTGTTCCCAATTGAGCTTTCTAAATAATTGAAAGGTGTTTTAATGGAATGAGATGTTTTGAAATTGATGTATATGACTTGAAAGTGATTATTCATTTGAATTATTGGTATTTTTATTTCTTGGTTAGCAGTCTTGAGAAAAACAATGTCTTGGATGATTGTTTTGGTTTTGAAAAGTGGAAAGAATTTTTGTTTTAGCCTTTGGTATTTCCTTAAGAGAATAAATTAATGGGGTTATTTAGGATATGTATGGTTTATGGAATTGATGGATGAGTTATGGGATGGATATGAATAGGTTTCTTGGTGTGGCATGGAAAACATGCATGTGTGATGCCCATGGGTTACCATTGGTGGATACGCTAACCGCTGAACCATTTGTTTTCAAAGAAATTTTTTTAATGAAAAACATGATGTATTGATGACTGTATTGGGATGGTTTTTATTATGTGTTTTTGGAAAATTTTGATGTTTTGGGATGTTTTGATCCAAGAACCCCTCTTGTTGAACTGTATTTTGGGTTTGTGTTTGGTCAGTAAGATGGGTGGAAGGACCGGTTAGTAATCTATTTTGAGAAATGTTAGGGAAGCCTTTAAGGTGGTTCCCATCATGTGTTTGGATCTGGTTTGTAGAATATTTTGACCAATGGACCAGCATGGCTAGGTCCTTGGGTTTTCTCGTTGGATATGGTATGCCCCCGTTAAGGGTTAATGCATGACTGAAGTGAAACTATAATTGTTTCGCCATTATAAAATAATCCAATTGATCAATATAAAGAATATTTTTCTCAATATTTGGAGATTGAGTCTATACCATTTCCCTTCTTGGTTTTGTGGATCCTCTTATAGTGGGAGAGTACTAGTGGAAGGTTGAAAGAGACCTTAGTTTCTTAATTTTCCTAATTTGTCAAAGGTGGAAGTGGTCTGGGGTTGTTAGTGTGGATGAGTGTCTAGATGGTGTCTAAGAGATCCAGTGGGTCCTTCGTAATCTCTTCAAAGTAGGAGTTCATGTAAAACCACTGGTGTGGGAAATCTGGTCATGAGAGGCTGTTATGGCCTCTTTCTGAAATTCTGTGATGTTAGGGGAAATTGTATAAGGTCCATATCCATGTATTGTTTCTATCAGTCACTTTGGTTATGTTTGGTGACGTTTTGTGATGTTGCATGCTCATTTGATTGTAAAGGTGAAGTCGTGAAATATTTTGAGAGTCTTTATCATGTTGGGAGTATGACTCTTATGGAAAAACATCAAAATTATCTATTTTAGAGGAAGTTGTTTACATGAACCCTTTTATTTTATTGTTTCTCACCCTAAGAAACAATGTGTGAAGTGTGTTCATCCTATAAACCCTTGTTTACCTAAAATTTTGGGTTAGGGTAAAGTGAGTTTTGGATTGTGTGTTGTCTTGGTAAAACCATCTGAGTTTGTGGCGTTGTTATTTGTGTCACTAGAAGAAAAATTTATATTTAGGGGTTTCCAAATCCTAACTACGAGGTCGAAAATGCTTCAATCCTTTGATCTCCAGCCATTGGTCCTGGAGAAAAGCTGGCATGTAGTCATGGGAAATCCTAGGGTCATTTAAGAGCTTTTATAAAGTCATATCCTCAGTATGAAGGATGGAAATAGTTTAAACCTATGGTCCCATCATGGTTGTACAAAAAAATTGTGCACTATTAGTAGTAACCATGTTCTAGGAATCCATGCGGAAAGAATAATCCTCACAGTTAGTGCACGGTTTCCAAAACTGTGTGGCCAACCTATCTCTTTAAAATGTGGGGTCCTTTTGTGCCAACCCATGCTGGTTGTTAAGATGGTTTGTTCTTATTGTGGGGAGACCCATTATGAGTCTCATGTGTGTTATTTTAGAAAGTTATAATGGCAGTCTACCCCTTGTACCGGGAGTCTGTTTGGGCCTCCCCTTGTTAGTGTCCCGATTTTGCCTCGGGGAAATTTGATTTGTCTCTTATGGTGGGGAGACCATTTGTGTATCCCCATACTAGTAACTCAGATTGGTCCTTGGTCTTGGCTTGGTAGTAGGTAGTCTTGTTCGGATCTATCTAAATACCTACACCTTCCTCAGGTAAACATTGGGAGTAGAGAATGCCCAATGGTCTGGTTAAAGCATGGTCATTGTAACCTTGTTCGTTGTTGTTGTTCGTTTGGGTAAATTGTTGGAATCATGTTTGGATAGTGATTGAGGAGTTTTATTTTAGGATAAAATCTGAATATATTTGACCATTTCAGGAATTGGTGTATGTTTTTTTTTGAGATTATTCTTTAATTTATTGATCAATTGGAGGTGTTTTGGCCTTTTGGGGGTGGGTGAAACATGGCAGAGGAGTCCATTTTAGCCTTTTGGTTGGGTTTTGTTTTTTTCCTTTGGCCTTGATATGGATTTACAATGGTGGAAAGTTTTATGGTGGGGATAATTTTTACATAAATGACTTATTTTAAAGATATTTTTCATTTAATTTCCATTCTTTCTTTGTTTTGGGGGTTTTCCATTCATTTTGGTGGAAATTGTGGGTTTTCAAAATTTGAGCCAAACCGTGAGCCCATTTTTAGATTTAAAAATAAATTTTATTTCATTTATTACTCCTTTATATTTCAAAATTTTACACCTATTTCACTACCCAATTGTATTCTACTGGTATATTAAAACCACCATATCAATTTGGACCCCATAGGAGTCCATAATAATGATAGACTTGAGTTTTTTCTTAAGGTGTTGGGCTAGCCTGAAATCCCATTTTCTTCATTAAAATATTTTTTAAATTCTATAATATCTCATTAATTTTTTAGGATTTTTCAGTGATTCCAACTCTCAACCAAGACGACTTACTCAAGACGTTCCCCCAATCTCTCATCCCCCTCTTTAGAATTCATTTGAATCACAAATATGGGGGAGACTTCTCTAAATTTTATAAATCGCCCAGATTTGAAGAGGTAAATTTATTCTTTCATAACACCTTCTATTTTTAATATTCTTCTCCCATTATAGTTTCTACATCAACTCATCATCATTATTAGAACCTCAATTTCATTTATGGATGTTTTGAAATTCAGCTACTGGTGTATTTTGGTCGTTTTCTTCAAGATTTATTCGGGAAAGTGTTTCACTCTTCATTTCATTGTCCTTAGGGTTTTCTCCCTCTTTCATGAATTTATTGATTTTATAGAAGTTGGTTTTTATACCTAGGGTTTAATTTGGGGTATTTTTGGTTAAATATTGTGGCTTAGGGTTCGTTTTCACTTCCTTGTGGTGTGGCGGAGGTGTGGTTGAGGTTTCACACCAAGATTCAAGAGTTTTGACTCAAAAGATAGGTGATTCCATGTATAACCATTTTATGATGAGTTATCTTGCTTGGTTTATTAATTTAGTATGTTTATAATCAATTTTATGTGGTGAAAAAACTTTTTTTGATGGATTTGGTTAAGCATTTAATTTTATAGTTGCATTGTTTCATAGAATTGGGTGTTTTTCATGTGTGGCTCTTGGGGAAATGTTTGGGTGTATTTTATAAAAAAATTAAAGTTATTTATTAGTGTTGAAAGGGGATTCCAATTATGGTTTGTTAAATCTATAATGTTATTTGGGCCTTGGAAGGGGGGTTTTGAATGGGTTTAATGTGTGAAACCATGTTGTACTTCTTGAATGTGATTTGAGAAAACACATGTTTTTCATGTTTACCTTTTGTGGTATTCTTTGAGTTATTTATATAAAAATTGGGGGGAGGTTTAATAAATGTTTTTAGGTCTGCCAATTCTATTTTGAATTGTTATTGGTATGGTTTTAGTCTTGAAATAGGGTTTTGAAATGGGTTTTGTATGCAAAACATGGTTATACCTCTTGGGTTTGTTTTATGAAAATTGAAAATGTTTTATTAGGATAAAAAAGTGGAAAATAATGTATATGTACTATTTTGGTGAGTGTGTTCACCTAAAATTTGTTTTTTAAATACAATGTGGTCATTTGTGTGGTCAAAAGTTTTGATAATGTTTTGTAATTTTTTGAGGTGAATTATGAAATTGTGATGTGGGTGTAAAACCTATTTGTGGGCTGTTTGTGTGAGTGTGATGTGTAAAGTGGATTTTGTATATGAAAAGGATATTATATAGAAATTTAGTGGGATATTATTTGATATTTATAATGTTTGGAAATATTTTATAAAATTATTGAAGGATTTTTTGAATTGTGAAAGATATGCAAAATGTTTTGTGGGCTATTTTGGTGTGAGTTAGATTTCAAAATGCATTTGAACAAAAAAAGGGGATTTTGTGTCTTGTGTGTTATACATGGGTAATTTTTGGTTAATATGAAATTTTGAATATTTTATTTTCATGTGAAAATTATATTTTATGGCTTTTTGAACTTGTTTGAGCACAAGAGGGAAACCCGGGTATCTAGGTGGGTGGACGTGTACTAGTATGCTAGTGAACCCATGGGGTTTGGCCTCAGTTTCACATAACAAGATTGAAACTTACAAAACTAACTAAACTATGAAGATTATGGTGGGCCACTAGATTATGAGTATTTTCCCTACTAGTGGCTCGTACATGAGAACAGATATATATTGTGATGCCTACTATCACAGAGATATGAGGTATCTAAGACCCAGAGTGAGCTAGTGCCTAGGGGTTATTTCCCATTGTTTGTGCTCATTATATCCTTTACACATTCCATCAGAATACGGTATATTTGGATGAAAATAAATTATCTTTGAAATTTATTTTAAAAGCATTGATTCTTTAAATAAGCTTACTTGGAAACTGTTTTTTATTTATTTAAAGTTGCATATTTCATAAATTGTCACTAAAATTTCTTGTTTACCAAATCATGCATGATTTTATTCTTTGAATGTTTATCACATGTAATCCTCTAGTGGTGACATCCTACTGGTCTTTGGATCACACCCTACTTACACCTTTGGGTGTAAGTAGATTTGGTCTCTTTTGATGTAGGTTTGGGTAAACAATTTTGTGCCAACGGTTCATGATTTTAGCATTTCTTCTTGGTGTAGTGTTATAGGGATGGATTGAGGGAGGTGAATCTTGCTATGTGGAGGTTCTTGGATGTTCATTTTTGGTTGTGTACCTTTGTAATGTTCTTTTGGAATTGTTTTAAATTGTGTAGTTCAGTTCTAAAATTTTGTAAAATATGATTTTGTTTTAAAATCCATATTTTTATTTTTAGATTCATTGGTTGTTTTAAATTTGTAAACTTGAGTAAATCATTCCCAATTTTTATTTTATGATACCTTATTCCTTGTTCCAGCCTGTGGGGATTGGTAACGCCCTTCGGGACTTGTCACAGGCTGGGTATGGTGCCAGTTTTGATGGCAACCAGATTAGGTTTGTGACATTCCCTCTGTTAGATCCTTAATCATTATGAATTGATAATATAAATTCTATAAACTATGTGGTTTCCCTACCTTAATTTATATTAAATATCATGGTTGTAATAATATGATGCAAATTTATATTATATAACTTGGGATTAAAGTGTTTGAGGTAGAAATGGTTTTTTTTACATTGATATAAATAAGTTTTCATATGTCCTTTTCTGATAAGAAGACTATTGAAAATAATTAGAACTAGAAATTTTATTCTTATGAAATTTTAAAATAGGTATTTAATAATTTTATAGAACTTAAAACTACAATTTTTATCTTGGAAAATTTAGAAAGCATCTATGATGGGAATTTCAAAGTCAAAGCGAAAAAATTACAAGTCTATAGAAGTTGGTTTGAAGATATAAAAATGGGGGAATAATAACTCATTGGTTATTATTTTATAAGAGTGAATTAAATGGTCAATAATATCATATGATATAATGATAAGATGAAGGATCCCATATTTTTGAATAAGTTAATGAGTAACTTTCATTATATATTTTATCTCAAAGTCTCTTCCATTAAGGATAGAGAAGATCTCTCACATAATGGAATTTATAACACCCTAATTGTTTATGAAATGAGAAAGATACCAATATTAAAGAAGAAATATAAAGAATATATGGATTTTGGTTCCATAAGAAAGTTGAAGATCAAGTAAGAGTAATTTGATACTCTAGTGATTCTAATGATGATGAAGAGAAAAATGAGGGTTATAATAGAATCATTTCTCTTTTATCCAAGAATGTTAGAATAGGAAAGGGAAAATACAAAGGCAATATTTATCTCAACTACTTCACATGTGGAAGCATTGAACACCTTTTCATTAATTATCCAATGATAGAGATAAGTTAATATCAGGTTTATGAACAAAGCAAAACATCTCAAAATAATTCATTGGATAAAATTTAAAATGGTTGTCAACATATATAGTAAAGGTAGAAATAGGTTTACAAGAAGAAAGTGGAGAATTCTATTCAGTAATGAAGATAAATAAGACTCTTAATCTGGTATCCATTAAAAATATAGAACTCCTAATAAAGTCATAAATTTTATGTCTCATTTGAAGAAACATAAAGAGTCCTCAAGAAGTGAATAAGAAGAATAATGTGGGATGACATTTATGGAACACATACTAAAATATGAATTGAGAGTATCTCTTTAGTAGAATAAAATTCAAAAAAGACCTGAAGTCATTAAATAAAGAATATGTATATAAAAATTAATCTATGGATGAGATTATCAAGAAGGAATCTTCTTATACCAATGAAATAAAAAAATTTAAGCTAAAAGTTATTGATAATGACAAGGTAGTAAAAGATCTATAAGAGATACTCAAGCTAAAAGAAGAACATATTTTCAAGGATCAATCTAAATTTATTGAGGCTAGACAGTAATTTAATAAGATGAGAGGTGGTTATTATAGATTAGTGGAAGTAATGGTTTCAGCCTCAATATAATTTGTGTGAGTGATCTCAAAAGGGAAATTCAAATCTTTACTTATTAATTCTCGATGTAATTTTTTATTGACTACAAATAAAAGTTCTAATTTTAAATCTGATCATGTTTGGGGTAATAATGGTGATGAAAACCCTTCTTCTATATCTAAATAATAAAGGAAAATTTCTAAAAAATAATTATCACCATGAAAAAAGAAATAGCATTCCATGGTTGTTCGGTAACAAATAAAATTAAAGATAGAATTTTTATTCTTATAAAATACCTAGATTTTTTGGATATTTCTATTTTTTGGGATCATTGTCAACAAATATTATTCTTTTTGGTATAATATGTCTCTAAAAAGGATAATAAAACAAGAAATTGGGAGTTTCTCTACGAATATTATAATAGAATTTCCAAAAGAAAAGTTGTGTATAGGAATGAATCAAATCTATCCACAAAAAACATATCTGAGTGTTTGGATAAAATATGTGGTATATGTGGCCAACAAGGTTAATTTATCGAGTAATTCATAGAAAAACACCTAATAAAATATTTTTATAATCAAAAGGGAAAATATATTTAAAATCCAAATTGGGGTGAACAGCATTTTTTGTAGTGTTATTGAAATCATTTAATGATGGAAAGACCTAGATTATAGAAAGAGGTTGTTCCTCACACATTTCTAGAGAAAAAAGTTATAAAAATAATAAAAGAACATGATGGAGGGTTACTTTAATTTATAAATTATAGTTATATGGTGACTAAATTTATTAGTCCCATTAATATTGGACATTAGAAAATCAAATAAAAAAAGTTTTTATGTGAAATTATTAAAACGAAAACTTTTTAGAGTGTAGTTATTTGATGATGGGAATGAGGCTATATTTAAGAAATATTCATTTATCATCAAGATTTTAAAAAATGGAAGATTCATCTATATGGGATAAAGAACAATTAGAAACATATTTTAAATTGGTGTGCGAACCAATTTTTTCTAATTAAGTGAAAAAGATTATAATTATCTATGACATAAGAGACTTTTCCACCTGGTCTAAAGAAACCTGATTTAAATATCAAATCATGAATTTATAATAGAACATACTCAACTTAGAAGGGTAAGATAGAATATTTGTGTAACTTTTCTAAAGGGTAATATTCTATAATAATCACTTAAAATAGTGGATATTCAATCCATTAGGACACTACAACTTATTCATTTTAATTTTTGTAATCCTATAATCCATCAATCATGTGGTGGTGTTTTTTATTTCATTTCATTCATTGATAACTTTAATCAGATGACTAATATTATGTTCATGAATCCCAATTATGAAATAGTTGTTATGTTCAAAATATTTAGAATAAAAGTAGAAAATTATCTAAGAGTATATATTATAAAGATGAGAATAGATAATGGTAGGGAGTACACTTGTAATACATTAAAAATTACATTAAAAATCATGGGATAAAATATCAATTTAGTTCACCCTAGAATCCTTAAAAAAATGTACTAGTTGATAGTAAAATAGAATATTTTTTTAGATAGTCTAGAGAATGTTAGTTGAGAATAAACTCTCTAAATTTTTATAGATAGAGGCTAATTGAATAGTTTTCCATATAAAAACAAATGTTTGTTATACCTTAGACAATCAAAATACCATAAGAAATGTGGTTTAGAAAAAATAATATAGTGAAATATTTCAAATTATTTGTATCCCTTATTTCACTAAGATTAAAGGAACTTGGAAAATTTAAATAAAAGGTTGAAGAGTAAATTATCATGGGATACCAATCCAATAGAAATGGTTATATGTTCTAGAATAAAATACCATATAAAATTATAGATTTATATACTGTCAATGTAATTAAAAATAAGTCTAATAAAGTAGTTATAATTAGATCATAAAATAAGTACATAAAATATTAAAACATGGAAAATTATAAAAAATAGATAGTATAATAAGCTGGAAATGAGTGGAATGTTGTTGAAATGGAATTAGACCACATCATTAATAAATAGAGAGCTATAAATTAGAAACTATGGTTTTAGAGGCTATGGAAACATGTTGTTTCTAAAAAATTTATTAGTGATAAAGTGGTTTTTGTATAGAAAAGAATTTAATTAATAAATTTAAATCAAACCACTCTCATTTATTAATTATAACCCTGAAAAATTTCAAAGCCAGTTGACTATGAAGAGTGGATCAATTCCTTGAATGAAGAACTTGATCAAAAACTCCTTTGGGATCTTGTGCCAAGAATTGAACATAAGAATGTAATTATCTTGAAGATGGTGTTTAGAAAAATGTTTAATAAGAAAGGTGAAGTGTTAAATAAAAAATAAATGTTGGTTTTTAAAGTTTATTCACAAATTTTGGGGATATATTTTAATGAAACATTTTCACTAGTACATAGATGGATTCTACCCAGATATTATTGTTAGTGGCAGCTCATAGAAATTAAAAATTCTATCATATATATGTTAAATCTTCTTTATAATTGGAGACATGGAATAATGTTTTGAGTAATATTAGGGTTTAATATTAGAAAAATATGGGATCATAGTGTGAAATTTATAGAGATCTTTGTAACACACCAAGCTTCTATGGTACGTTTCTCTTTGAATAATGTGATCGCGTGTGTTGTACACAACATCGATTTCTAACACACCAAAACCAATCAAACTAGCCGTTATGAATAGTAATACCTAATTTTTGAAATTTTATAAATTATATCTCTCAAAATGGACTTCATTTTTGGATTAGGATTATCGAATTTAGCCTAAGTTGAAATTTTGGTACTATTTAGATAACTTTAATATTTTGATGAATAGTGAAAATTACTAAATTTTAATTAAAAACAACTTTTTTTAATCAAAATAATTAATAGTGATAAATTATGAATTTGAGTGGTTTTAAAGTATATTTAGAATATATTTTTACCATTTAATACAATTTTGGTCATTGGACATAATTTCACAATTAAACCGAGCATAAACAAGTATCAATCTTTTGATAGTTATTATATCTTAAAAACACGCATTTTGTTTTGACAGCGGGAATTAATTTTAAATTAATTTCTGCCACTTCTGTGTTTTGAATTTGGAAAAATGGATTCCATATTTAGAATCATTATTTTCAAATTGTGTAAATAGATAACTTTTATTTTTATACATTTTGAATAATTACTTCGGTAAATATTTTATATACCATGGTTAAGGGGTAAATCCGGTAAATAAGAGTTAAAAAATAATATTATAATAATAAAAAATTACCCTAAAACATGTCCTAACATTATTTTTTGATACATGGCCGACCATTGGCATCTTTGGGTCGATTTTGGGACCCCATGGGGCCACTTGTAAGTGATAGGGACACTTTATTTTAATTAAGTTAAAATGAATACAAAAATGACACAAGCATATATCTTTTAGAAAAACAATTTTTACATAGGGTTATATATGTTAGATTTTGAACTATAAATATTAATTAGAAATCTAACAATATTTCCTACATAATGGTATTTTCTTTATAATTTTTAGACATTAAATAATTTAATTTATTTATGACACAATAGTGATGCAGTAATTACCATAATAGTGAAAAATTAAAATGATTGATATTGTAGATACCCAAATAAATTTAATTTAAGACTTTTTATGAATTAAACTAATTTTATAGGTTAATTTGACATTTTAGGAATGATTTAATTAACTTTTTTCTAAGTAATCATTCTGTTATGTTTTTTACAAAAATAAATTATTGAATAGTATCAAAATTGACATAAAAGAGTTTTTAAAAAAATATTATATTATTAATTGATAATAAATTCATAAAAATCTAAGGATCGGCAAAGAGACCTATATCATGATAGGTGTATAATTAATGGACCACTTGGGGGTCTCTTGTATGTATATAGTATGTTTATTAACCATATAATATAAAAATACAAATAGACATTGTAAAAGTAAAACTAACTAACTAAGAGTTAATACTTAAAGATATGGTTAGTATAATGACCCAAACCAGTCTAAATTCTATTGGTTGAGTGGTTTTCGACCTATACCCACCTTAAAATTTAAATAATCCACTTTTAAGCTATTAGAAACCGAATATTAATTTATTATAAAATAACATTTCTAGCTTTTCCGAAGGTGCCCCTCACCCCTCTTATTAAAGGGCACTCCCCCTTATCTTTAATTCACACCTTCAAAGCCTTTTGGTTCGACCAAAATCTACCCAAATACTCTCTCAACTTCCTCACTTCATCCAAGAGGCCTTCCTTTAGTTAGAAATCCAACCTAAGATCCCTTTTGATCAAATCAAAAGGAAGAACCCGAAGAAGAGGAGGTTAACCTACCCCCAACCAAGGAAAAGTACAAGGATGTGAAGAAGTAAATTATGAATGACCTGCAGGGATATTATGAGGGGATAATAGTGTGGACTATGTAGGAAAGATGTTGTTGTAGTAGTTTTTCTCTTTATGATGTAATGTAAAACTTTATGAATATATCTAGTGTTTCCAAGGCTACTAAACCAATCGGTCTTTCGAGATTTGATCTTTCTTGTGATCATGCCAGTGTTATGTAATAATGCACCAACTCTGGGTAACTAGGGTCGGGGCATTACAGTTGGTATCAGAGGAAGTTTAGTAAAAAACGTGAAAGCTAGGTTTAGATAAACTCTGATTAGATCACGTAGACCTAAGATTAACTTTGAGGATTAGTATAGAAGAACTTCATAGAATTTTGGTATTGTAGAGATTTTGTGATTTTTCCGAGCAGTACATCCCTATCTGGATACGAGCAGGTAGAGGCGGCTCTATCACAGATGTACCTAGGGGTAAAACCCAAAAACACCACTTTGAGTTAGACTCGAACAGGAACTGGTGCACGACAACGGGCCTTGCTGCACTCTTGGTTACGACACTCCCGGGGGATATGCTTAGGATACCTCTCATTTTCTTTACAAATCATTATGAAGGGTTTATGAGTATATACTTCCTCAAAGAAAACATTTTTATGACTATGGATTATATCCATAAATAGTTCAATTTATGTTAAGTGTTTTATTATCCATAAATAGTTCAATTTTTGTTAAGTGTTTTATAAGTATGGAATTATGCATTTTGATTCATAAACTGATCTAGTTTATGCCATTCTTTAGAAATGGTGCCTAGTGGAAGAAATGGAAACTGTATCAATGCACGCACTCCATGTAGGGATTTCCATCCTAATCAAGATAATTATAGTGGAGCTGTTGATGCAACTGGTGCCGATCAGCTAATCACCATACTTGGACAACTCACTCGGGTTATGAATGATAACCTTACCCATATGGAGCACCCTGATTCGCAACGTGGAGGATCAATGTTAGATTTATTAATGAGGAAACAACCACCAACATTCAATTGGAGTAAAAATCCCTTAGTAGCTGAGCAATTCATAAATTCCCTAGAGAAAATATTTGAGTCTTTGGGGAGTAGTGAAATGGAAAAAGTTATCATGGCAGTTTACCGCCTCACTGGAGATGCTGATCAATGGTGTTCATTGATTCAAAACACGAAGGAAGATGATTAAGTATAAAATATGGAATGGAGGGAGTTCACAGATCTTTTTTTAGAAAAATACTTTCCTCGTGACCATTGAGCAGATATGGAAAGGCAATTTCTGAGTCTGAGACAAAAGGAGGATGAGAATGTCGCAAAGTATGAGGATAACTTTACAAGGTTAGCAAGGTATGCTGGAGATTATATACGTAACCCAAGAAGTATGATTGATCGTTTATTTGATGGGTTAAAACCATTTCTCCATCGAGCATTAGTCTCACAATCCTTCTCATCGTACAAAGACATTGTCTCATGTGCTATCAAGACAGAAAAGGAATTCTCTAAGTCTTATGACTTTAAAGAAAAGAAAGAGAAGAAGAGATCTGCTGATCAATCTGGGAATGGAAATAAGGGGAAAAGGGAAAGGTTGAATATCCATCCTGTGGTAAATGTGGGAAGAAACACCCCGGTGCTTGCTTGAAGGGAATGGGTGTCTATTACAAGTGTGGTGAAAAAGGCCACCAAGCTCTTGATTGCAAAGGGAAGAAGGAAGCTACCAATGTTCAGTGCTACAATTGCAGAGATATGGGACATTATGAAAATGAATGTCCTAATCGTCAGGGGAACATACCTCAAAAAAGGCCATGGGATCAAGGCCAAGCTTATGATATCACTACTGGTGAGGTAGAAGCTCCGAAATACGTGGTCGCAGGTAATTTAATGGTTTCCTCAAGTTTAGCAAATTCATTATTTGATTCTGGATCATCGCATTGTTTCATATCTTCCCAGTTTTTTAAGAAAATTAGATATTTCCAATTTGATTTAACAAGGTATTTTTCAGTTAAAACTCATAAGGTAAGTATCATTGCAACAAAGTTTTGTGAATCAGTCCCCATTAGAGCACATAAATGTTCTTTATCCACTGATCTCATCGTCATACCTATTATTGAGTTTGATATATTCCTCGGTATGGATTGGCTTTCAGATTATGATGCGAAGATTTATTGTAATAAGAAGAAGGTACAATTTTTGATGATGATGATAAGGAACACCTTGTCTTTAGAGCAGAATCGTCACCACCTAATTCTTATCTAGATCCACCCCCAGTAGCTCAACTAAATTCAATTATCGGGGAGGAAGAGAATGAAATGATTGTGGGTGAGGAAAGGAATGTTCAAATAGAGGATGTACCTGTTGTTAAAGAATGTGAATATGTATTTCCGGAATATTTACATAGACATCCTCCAGAACGAGAAGTTGAGTTTTCCATTGATTTAATTCCTGGATCAAGGCCTATATCGAAGACCCCTTATAGAATGGCCATTGTAGAATTAATTGAACTAAAGAAACAACTAGAGGAATTGATTAATAAGGGATTTATTCACCCTAGTGTTTCTCCATCAGGAGCTCTTGTTCTTTTTGTTAAAAAGAAAGATGGATATATGAGGTTATGTATCGACTATAGGGAGATCAATTCTATAACAATAAAGAACAAGTATCCCCTACCTTGAATTGATGATTTATTTGACCAACTGCATGGAGCTCAATACTTTTCAAAGATTGACCTTCGATCTGGATACCATCAGTTGTGTGTAAAGAAGGAAGACATTCCGAAGACAGCATTTTGAACCAGGTACGGGCATTACGAGTTTACTGTAATGCCTTTTGGATTGACTAATGCACCCTCTATATTCATGGATCTGATGAATAGAGTTATCAAGGAATATCTCGATGAATTTATGGTGGTATTTATTGATGATATCATGGTATACTCTAAAAGCTATAAAGATCATGAAAGTCACTTACACATTATCTTGAAGACTCTGAGAAGACATGAATTATATGGGATGTTTAGAAAGTGTGAATTCTGGCTTCATGAGATTTCATTCCTTGGCCATATTGTCTCTAAAGATGGAATCTATGGTGATCCTTCTAAGACCAAGGCAATCCAAGAATGGCCAGCACCTATGAGTATAACTTAGGTACGTAGTTTTATTGGTTTGGAAGGTTATTATCGATGTTTCGTCCAGAATTTTGCCCGATTGGCTAACCCATTAACGAAGATCACACGTAAAGGGGTTAAATTTGTTTGGAAAAAAAGAGTGTGAAGAATGTTTTGAAGAACTGAAGAGAATATTAGTCAATGCTCCTATATTGACTCTACCATCAGGGAATTATGGGTTCGTTATTTATAGTGATGCATCGAAGAAAGGACTTGGTTGTGTCCTTATGAAGAATGATAGGGTTATTGCCTATGCATCACAACAGTTGAAAATTCATGAGCAAAACTATCCTAATCATGATATCGAGTTAGCAGCTGTGATATTTTCTTTGAAGATATGGAGGCACTAGCTCTATGGTGAAAAATGTGAGATTTATACTGATCACAAGAGTTTGAAGTATATTTTCTCACAAAAAGAACTCAACATGAGGAAAAGGAGATGGCTTGAATTACTCAAGGATTATGATTGCACGATACACTACCACCTGGGAAAGGCAAACAAGGTGGCAGTTGCTTTGAGCAGAAAAGACCATGGAGTTTTGAACAATATGATAATTGAAAGGGATCCAATTTTCATGGATCTAGTGATGATGGACATGGGAATAACTAGGGAAGGTGAAACATCAATGCTTTTTCAAATGGTTTCCAAACCATCTTTACTAGAAAGGATTAAAAGTTCTCAGACCGATGATGAATAATTTCAAAAGAAGATTAAAGATGTAAATGATGGGAGATTGAGAGACTTTGTGTATGAAGATGGAATTTTGAAATTCGGGAAGAGACTTTGTGTTCCCAATATACCTGATCTAAAAAGGGAATTACTGGATGATGCTCATAGTTCCAATTTCCCTATACACCCTGGGAGCACCAAAATGTATAGAGATTTGAAGGAACATCTTTGGTGGGACAACATAAAGAGGGAGATTGCTGATTTGTGTCAAGATGTATGGTTTGTCAACAAGTGAAAGCTGGAAGGCAACAGCTTGGAGGATTTATGCAACCACTTCCCATACCAGAGTGGAAATGGGACAATATTACGATGGAATTTTTCATGGGGATACCAAAGACTCCTAGAAGGAATGATGAAATATGGGTCATTATTGATCGTCTTACCAAGTCAGCACATTTTCTTTCTATAAGAGAATATATACCACTGGAACGTCTAGCAAGACTATATATTGATGAAGTTGTGAGACTTCATGGAGTAACCCTATCGATTGCTTCTGATCGTGATCCCCGTTTTACTTCAAGATTCTGGAAAATTCTTCAGAAAGCCTTGGATACAGAACTTCATTTGAGCATTGCCTACCACCCTCAAACAAATGGACAATCAGAACGAACTATTCAAAACTTAGAAGACATGTTGAGATCCTGCTCACTTGACTTTCAGGGTATGTGAGATCAATATTTACCTCTGGTAGAATTTTCCTATAACAATAGCTTCCATTAGAGTATTCATATGGCACCATATGAAGCGTTATATGGAAAGAGATGCCGCACACCAACCTGCTGGGATGACGTTGGTGAAAGAAAACTTGTAGGCCCAGAACTGGTGGAGGAAATGATGGAAAAGGTGAAGGTAATCCAAAATCACATCAAAGCAGCTCAAAGTAGGCAGAAGAGGTATGCCGATAATCGAAGGAAGGATTTGGAATTTCAAGTTGGTCATCATGATTTCCTGAAGTTATCTCCATGGAAGGGAGTCATACGTTTTGGTAAGAAAGGTAAATTGAGTCCCAGGTACATTGGACCTTTCGAAATTCTTGAACGAATTGGGGCTGTAGCTTACCGATTGGCAATGCCGCCAAGTCTCTCCAAAGTTCACGATGTGTTCCTCATATCTCTGTTGAGGAAATACATGCCTGACCCAACGCATGTACTCACCTATGAGGAATTAGAAATGAAACCCGATCTGTCTTATTGCGAAGAACCCGTCAAGATTATTGATACGAGAGAACAAGTACTGAGAAACTAGACGATGCGTCTGGTAAAAGTTTTGTGGAGAAACCATAAGGTGGAAGAGGCAGCGTGGGAACCCGAGGAACTTATGATGAAGAACCACCTGAGTCTTTTCATGCGGTAGTATTCTAGAAATTTCGAGGACGAAATTATTTGAAGGAGGGTATAATGTAACACCCCAAGCTTCTACAGTACGTTTCTCTTTGAATAATGCGATAACGTGTGTTGTACGCAACATCGAGTTCTAACACACCACAACCAATCAAACTATCCGTTATGAATAGTAATACCTAATTTTTTAAATTTTATAAATTTTATCTCTCAAAATGGACTTCATTTTTGGATTCAGAGTATCGAATTTAGCCTAAGGTGAAGTTTTGGTACTTTTCGGATAACTTTAATATTTTGATGAATATTGAAAATTACTAATTTCTAATTTAAAAAAAACTTTTTTTTAATCAAAATAATTAATAGTGATAAATTATGAATTTGAGTGGTTTTAAATTATATTTAGAATATATTTTTACCATTTAATACAATTTTGTTCATTGGACATAATTTCACAATTAAACCGAACATAAACAAGTATCAATCTTTTGATAGTTATTATATCTTAAAAACATGCTTTTTGTTTTAACAGCGGGAATTAATTTTAAATTACTTTCTGCCACTTCTGTGTTTTGAATTTGGAAAAATAGATTCCATATTTGGAATTACGATTTTCAAATTGTGTAAATAGGTAACTTTTATTTTTATACATTTTTAATAATTACATCGATAAATATTTATTTACCATGGTTAAAGGGTAAATCCGATAAATAAGGGTTACAAAATAATATTATAATAATAAAAAAATGCCCTAAAACGTGTCATAACCTTATTTGTTGATAAATGTCCGACCATGGGAATCTTTGGGTCGATTTTGGGACCCCATGGTGTCACTTGTTGGTGATAGGGACACTTTATTTTAATTAAGTTAAAATGAATACAAAAATGACACAAGCATATATCTTTTAGAAAAACAATTTTTACATAGGGTTATATATGTTTTATTTTCGACTATAAATATTAATTAGAAATATAACAAGATTTCCTACATAATGGTATTTTATTTATAATTTTTGGACATTAAATAATTTAATTTATTTATGACACAATGGTGATGCAGTAATTACCATAATAGTGAACATTAAAATTATTGATATTGTAGATACCAAAATAAATATAATTTGAGACTTTTTATGAATTACACTAATTTTCTAGGTTAATATGACATGTTAGGAATGATGTAATTAACTTTTTTTGAAGTAATCATCTTGTTATGATTTTTACAAAAATCAATTCTTGAATAGTGTCAAAATTGACATAAAAGAGTTTTTAAAATAAATATTATATTATTAATTGATATTAAATTCCTAAAAATATCTATGGTTCGGCCAAGAGACTTATATCATGATATTTGTATCATTAATGGACCACTTGGGGGTCTCTTGGATGTATATAGTATGTTTATTAACTGTATAATATAAAAATACAAAGAGACATTGTAAAAGTGAAACTAATTAACTAAGAGTTAATACTTAAAGATAAGGTTAGTATAACGACCCAAACCTATCTAAATTCTATTTTTTGAGTGGTTTTTGACCTATCCCCACCTTAACATTTAAATAATCCACTTTAGAGCTATTAGAAACTGAATATAAATTTATTATAAAATAATATTTCTCACTTTTCCAAAGGTTCCCCTCACCCCTCTTATAAAAGGGCACTCCCCCTTCTCTTTAATTCACACCTTAAAAGCCTTTTGGTTTGTCCAAACTCTGCCCAAATACTCTCTCAACTTCCCTCACTTCATCCTAGAGGCCTTACTTTAGTCAGAAAGACAACATAAGAGCCCTTTTTATCAAATCAAAAGGAAGAACCCTAAAGAAGAGGAGGTTAACCTACCCCCAACCAAGGAAAAGTACAAGGATGTGAAGAAGTAAATTATGAATGACCTGCAGGGATATTATGAGGGGATAATAGTGTGTAATATGGATAAAATATGTTGTTTTAGTAGTTTTTCACTTTATGATGTAATGTAAAACTTTATGAATATATCTAGTGTTTCCAAGGCTACTAAACCAATTGGTCTTTCGAGATTTGATCTTTCTTGTGATCATGCCAATGTTATGTAATAATGCACCGACTCTGGGTAACTGGGGTCGGGGAGTTACATCTTTGTATGGCTTAAAATAGTTCCCTAGATACTGGTACTCTAAACTTGTTGTTTCTTGAAGAATATGGTTTTTTCAAAAGGTATGGTTGATAGAAACTGAAATGTGAATGTTTTTTCCGTAAGAAAATTAATTTTCATTGCTTATATTGATGAAATTATATTTTTAAGTGACAAAGAGTATCTCTATTAAGATTTTTTAAAGTAGATGAAAGATAATTTTGAGATATCTATATTGGGAGAGATGAATTGTTTTCTAATATTTCATATTATGTAAGGAAGTTATTACACATTTCTATCACAAGAAAAATATTCCAAGTAATTGATGGAGACTTTTGTAATGGAAGATTGAAAATAAGTATCCACTCTCATAGCTATTAAAAACAAACTAAAAAAGAATGAGGCTAGGAAAAGTGTTAACCAAATAAAATTTAAGAAATTCACTGGAAACTATATCTACTAGAAATCAACCATATCTGAAATTGTATATCATATGAAATTTTTTTCTATATTTCAAAGGGATCTAAAGGAGTCAGATAAACTTATTGCACAAATAATATTGATGTATTTTAAGTAAACTATGTGCTTTGGTCTACTATATAACAATAGTTCAGAACTAAATATTTTTGGATTTATAGAATCTATTTGAGAAGGCTATTAAATATATATAAAATCCCTAACTAATGGATCATTTATTATTAGTGACACCTGTGTGAGTTGGTATAGAAATAAGAAAATATTAGTTTCCACAAGAATGTAGAATCAAAATACATCACAGAAACACAACATTATACACAGATACTATGGATAAAAGTGAAGATAATAAATTTAAAGATTAATGTTGAGAGACCTTTAAGAAATGATTAAGATAACCAAAGTGATATAGATTCATCTATAAATTTGGTTCAGTACTCAAGGTTAGAAAATAGTGACATTAGGCTTTATTCCATCAAATAAATAGTGGTTAAAGGTTATTTTAAGATGGGATACATTCCCATAAATGATTATATTATAAATATTTTCATAAAAGAATTTTCTAAGGATATTTTTACAGATCCCATATTAAAACTAAATGTGCATACCTCCCCTCTCACTTAAGGATGTATAGAAGACATACCCCCATGGGGATTTGGATTATATTGTCAGGGGGGATAGTGAAAACTGTCTATAAAAAAGAATATAATATTTTTAAATATGGAATTATGCAGTTCCTTTTAGTTTGAAGTCCTGGTTACTGTTAAATGGGGGAGTAGTTGAAGTATGAATTGAGGGGGAGTTTATCTATGTCACTTGGACACAATTTATTTTCACCAAGAGTTTTAATTCTATAAAAAACACTACCTTGATTAGTAGTCTGGTGTTACAACACTTATCATTAGAGAAATTATATGATTTAATGATTATCATGATAATTGAGTATTCTGATATAATATTTTGAGTTAATTTGAAAGAGTTTTCATATTTGAATAGAGTTTTCAAAAAATCTAATTGGGGAGATTGAAGTTCCCATTAAAATTATTGAAGGTTTTATTTGATTTCAAACATTATTAATAAATTTTTGGAAGATTATGAGATGTTTTTTATCTTTTTCTAATGTTTTTAAGATATATTGAATAGACCTGAAGTTATTTGAAGTCATTCTATGACCATTTGTTTATAATCAGTAATTCTGAGATCAGCTCTGAAAAATGGCCCTGTACTAAAACTTATATTGAACATCATAAGGTTACTTAAGAGAATAATAAGGTTTTTTTCATATACATAAGGTTGTTAAACTTAATAAGGTTCATATGAATTTCTTTAAAAGGTTCACTGACTTCATAAGGTTAAACACTTTATAAAATTTTAAATATCATAAGGTATATCATAAGGTTGTGCAGAGCTAATTTATGTTTTTTTAATACTTAAACCCTATTTTTATACTTCATAAGGTTATTAAACGTTATAAATTTCATCAATGTAAGTCCAGTATCTAAAATGATTTCAAATTTCAAAAAAAAAATTAAGAATTCAACATAATGAAAACATGAGATTTATATAATTGAAAATTATAAAGAAAACAAAACAAGATAATTCCAAATCCAATATTAATTGATTAAAATATCACATTTAAAATATTATTCAATATGATTCATATTATAAATCAAAATTGGTTATCACTACTCAAGCTTTTTGAAGGTTCCTATTCTTTTTTTGTCGAAAAATGATAATGGTGGTTGAAGTAATATCTATTAAAGGAGTTTATCAAAAAAAATATTTATAGAGAGAGTCATTCAATATAGAATGGAATATAAAGATATCACATATTTATTCTCAATTGAAAAGATGATTTAGGATATGATTTAAGGATCCGATGGTACCATTTTGTTATGGTAATCCTCAATAATGGTAATTGGGATAATGATTTCCGGAATTAAGTCAATTCAATAATATTTTGTACTTTCCTCAATATAGGGGAAAAATTTTGAGTGATAATTAGTATTAACTATTTTATATGTATTAAAATATTTTGGGAAAATAAAACCTAAATCCAAAGATAAAATAATAGAATAAAATCATCAAGATACAATGATTTTAATAAACTGAATTTTTGAAGAATTTTGAGAAATTTATCTATAAAAATTCTACAAATTTTTAGTATGGATAACCAATAAATTTTTATTGGAACTTAATTATGGTAAAAAAAATTGCAGAATTGAGAACATTCAGATCTTTTTATCATGGAGGTTTAAGAGGAATATATTTATTGTTTGATAAAAAAATGTTCTTAAGGGTCCATTATAACTCTTGTTCATTCATATTGAAACTAGTTGAATGTAGTGTAAATCCCAATGAGATTATGGACAAATCATGGATTCAGGATGATACCTAGAAAATCCACTTGTATCTGAACATAAAAATCTAGTATAAAATTCATGGATTGGGATAAATACTCCAAACATAAAGGAGACGTTTCCAATGCCAAGACAAAACCTTATAAAAACTTTTTTATAACCTTTTCATTTTATCATTATATTCATTCAAGTGAGGATAATTTTTATTTTTTAGGGGATTGAATACTCTAACTGGTTGTAGACATTTATTTCAAGTTAAAATAATTGTAAAAAACTATTACCATTGATTTAACCCCCCCCCCCAAGATACACCCATTCCTAGGGTATCTTATCCTTTAACTGAAAGTTCCTTTTTATTAAAAAAGCATGAACATATACAGGAATTAGGGGGAAAGGGGGTATCTTATCTTTTTATTGGGAATAATCTACCCAATGATATATGCAAAGAGTGGTGTTTTGGGATTTCATTTATGATAAGTAGTATTCTATCCATACAAAACTAGAAACACTTCAACACTCCCAATAATCAACTTATATACACAAGAATCATCAATATTTTTTATGAAACTAAACACTTTTATTCCATCATCAAAATGTATATTCCAAATATGAGAAGCTTTATTCAATCCATAAATGGATAATTGCATCTTTCATACCTTAGTAGTCTCATTTAGCACTTCAAAACCATTGTGTTTTATTGTGTACACATCCTTGACTAATTTAACATTAAATAATATGTTTTTCACATCCATTTTATATATTTCTTAATCAAGATAAGCTGTTATGGAAGGAAAAATCTGAATGAACTTTTCATCTCAATATATGAAAAGGTATATTCATAATAAATAGAATGAATTTACATGTAAACTTTTTCAACTAGGAGTGATTTTAGGTTTACACTCTACCATCCATAAAGAGACCTCAGATAATTATATCATTATTTTATATCATTTTCATGACTTTAAAAGTTCATCTCACAAAATAATCTCTTAATCCCAAGAACACAATGTTTAGTGTCATTGTGGAATAGCTATGTATGTAATTTATCTTAAAATACTTGTGAAAATTTATCCATAATTAAGAGAAAATAAAATCCCTCTATAGTTCTCACAAACATAATAGTAAAATTACTATAGTGGATTGGGTTCACTCCGTATTATGTTTCATATTATATCATGAGATATAAAGATTTACCTAAGGCATTAGAGGGATATATATTTATGGGGACACCCATAACATAATAAAAAACATAATATATACTTACATACATGTTCTATAAAATGAAAATAAATTATACATAAATCATAACCATGGTAAACCCCATGAGAAGAAAGTGGGTTTCATAATCTCATTTAAATGAATAACTAAAGGATACATCGTAATGATTCTTAAAATAAGAAGAAATTAAATAATTTTTTATGTTAATATATGAATAAATAAGTATAGTTCTTGACCATTTAGTTCCAATGTAGAAAAATTCATGAGAACAATTTGAGAATTTATAATAAAAATGATCCACTTAGGTGATGATTTATGAATTGAGTAAAGGATATTTTAAATAAGGAAATAGATTATTATATAAATTTAAACTTTAATTTAACTAAGAGGGTTTTTTCATAAAATAATTAGGCTTTTCGGAAACTACTTATGATTAAAAACATTTTATAGTGGTGATAATTTGAACAAAATAAGAGGTAGGGATGTTACCTTAAATTGGGTTCACTTAAAGGAGGGAATTGTGAAGGGAACTTAAAACAAGTATTATCCAAAAAAAATTAGGTATATAATTAAGGAACATATATATATATAATATGTATGGAATACATGAGAATAAATTATAGGTAATGGGAGAAAAATGAAATCAAATTTGTAGACCAAAAGTAATAAGGGTAGTTCAGAAGTTCCTTTTTTTATTTTATAAAGACTTTTTAAAACCTACCTCTTGAAATAGGTTAATAAAACATTCATTTTAAAAGAAGAAAATTAAAATTTTAAATTCACATGATACAACACCTAATTTGGTTCCCATATATAAAATATAACATTGGTGAAAAAGGAAAATTTGGAAAAGGAGGGGAAACCATCATTGAAGAGTATGGGAATTATTCTCAACAATGATATAATTTTTGAGAAAGAAATTCGTCATGGAAAGATATTTGAATTAAAAATC
The DNA here is from genome assembly GCA_963277665.1 of Viscum album. NCBI lineage: Eukaryota > Viridiplantae > Streptophyta > Magnoliopsida > Santalales > Viscaceae > Viscum > Viscum album. The sequence continues at coordinate 924,369,767 of OY728159.1, forward strand.
AATTTCCCAATATATATGAATATAAGGTACCATGAAATAAATTATTAGGGTTCCATAAACCAATCTTGGAGTAAATAAGATTAATAAGAGGCATTGTTTATCTTATAGAAGGGGGTTGAGTCATCAAAAACCCTTACAACATTGGTATATCTTGAATCAAAATCCCATAAAAGATAAAAGGTAAAATTTATTAGTAAATACCTTATATTTCAATAAATTTATGATAAAAATAAATCCAATGAAAATATTTATATCAAAAAAAGAGAACACGTGGTGAATACAAATCATATCTCAATGAATAAAAATTGAGATGTGAAAACTCTTACCTTGGATCCTGATTTACTTTACCCAAGCACCTAACATATAAAATAAAAAAATTATAAAAAAATTTATTAAGAACCCTTTTCATCTATATTTCATTTTCTTAGATTTATTTATTATCACATGTTATTTTTTTATTAAATAGTTATAGTGGTTACTTGTGGTGCTTTAGTCAATTTATTTGAAACTTACTTGGTATTTTAACCATAGTAAAAAGTGTTTTAAAATAGATTAAAAATATCAATAATTGTATATGTATATTTATTTTATTATTAAATTATAAAATTTTTTTACAATTCTATATTTTTTCCAAATACGGACTCAAATTAATAAAAGTTCCTCGATATGTTCATTTAATGTTGTTAAGATTACTATGACTATTTATTGTTAACATCTATTATATAATGTCCAATATTATAATTAAAAAATATCAATATTTTTAGGAATATAATTTTTAAATTCATCCATGTTAGGTGGTAATGGGAAAATAAAATACATCTTTTTATAGAGGCAGTAGTTTGTACATACACGGATGACGCATTCATTTTCCATCAAATGGGAGGTAGAAAAATAAAATAATTATCATTTGATAATTTTAATCATGTTACAAATATTATATTTATTCATTAAGTATCCATTTTAGATCATCTATGCAAAGAGGTTGTAAAGAATATTGTTCATGGAGGTGATAGTCCACAAATACACATGATGATGTCTTCATTTTTCTGAATGGTTTTGGAGGGAGGTATAAAAGTAATATTATATTAGTATAGAAAAATTAATAATATTAATAATAATTATTTTATAATAATTTTAGGTAATGATAATATCTAAGAGGGTGTAAGAATAAAATAACTATGAAATCTTAGTTGAGAGCATTGCCTCTCCCTTTGGATGTTCTCCCTTAGGTAACACATTAAGGCACCATAGATTGGTAGTTTGGGAAAGATATGGATTAAATAATGCATGTGTAGGGTTTCTGAGATACTAGGGTAAATTTGTTTATAGAGATAATGCTTTTAAATGTGTGAAAAAATGTGGTGGGATTGATCTCATTTTATAAATGATGAAAATGGAAATTAATTTCTTCAATTGTGGTATGACACTATTCAAGGTTAAATGGATACAAAATGTAAAATAATTGGGTGTAGTATTAGATAAGTTCAATAATACCTTAAAAATTAATTTGGTTTTATGTTATAAATATGTTTTCAGTCTTTTACCATTTGGTTTTTAACCTTTACCTTTTAATCAGGGTAACAAGTTTTCACCAAAAATAATTTATATTTTATTAAAGAAATATAAGGTAACCCCTATTAAAAATTATTTGTTTTATAAAACTATATTTAAGATCCATATAATCTAATTAATTTTTAAATAATATAAAATTAACTTTTAAATTAAAATATTTAATATATAGAAAAATAGTTTTATAGAAAAATGTTTTTTTCCGTTAAGTGTTCTTAATATTAATAAGTATTGATTAAAAATTGAATGCTTTTTAACATATTTATATTTAGGTTTAAAAATTATCTTAGAGTCATTTTTTATAAAAGTTTAATTTAATTGGTTAGAAATTAAATAATTTTAAAAAAACAATCCTTTAAAAATAAAAATTTTATTGTTATTGTGGTAATTAAATTCCATCCTAGTAATCTTATTATGATTCTTAAGAATGAAAATGAACCTATTAGATAATATTAACATATTGATATAAAATATTAAATTCATTTTTTTTATATTTTATTTTCACAAATGATGATTACTAATTTTTAGTATTAACAAATAAAAATAGTTCTGAAATTAAAATATTACATAAGTATCAAAACAAATGGGTTTTATAAATTCAATATTGTCACACCTAATGATTTTAATATATTATTACATTTAAATAAGTTAATTTGTTCAATATATTAAACCACATAGAACACCAAACTTCAATGAAACCAAAATATATTTAGATAAAATAAAAATATTTAGTTTTGACCGTTAAAACCTAGTCTTTGAATTAGTGGGATGGAATATAAGTAACCAATGTATCAAATATTTATAAAAATAAAATAAATGATAATTTTAATATGAATGAAATTCAATTAGTATATCTAAAATGACTAATAAGATCATTTTAAGAATGGGATTTTATTTTTAAAAAAATTACTTTAAAGATATATGTTTTTTTATCAGAAGAAACTTATAATTAATTTATTATAATATATAATTATATTAATAATCAGTTAAAATTAGTTGGTAAATTATATTGAATAAGAAAAAGAATAAATTGTGTACTAAAGGGTCATTTTCCTTATAAAAATGATTTTTCATTGTATTTTATAATTTTATTTATGAGTTTAATTTCTAAATTTATGAGTTTAAATTTTAAAAATGAAAATTCTTCTTAGAATATTCACAATAATTTTTTTTGATATGAATTCTTAGAATTTTTCTAAAACAAATTACTTTTTGGTTAATTAAGAAAAATATTGTTTCTACAAATAACATTACCTTTATAAAATTATTATATATGTATAAATTAGATATTAAGGAAACCATTTTATAAGACCACACACACACACACAGATATATATATATATATATATATATATATATTATAAGTGAATTTATAATTTTAAATTTTTTTATTTTATTTAGAAACACATATTTATTATTTTAAAACTTAAGTTATATTTTTTTAAAATGTTTTTAATACATTATACATTTAGTATTTTAAAATTTATTTTTATCACTTTTATAAATTTAATATATTAAAATTTATTTCAAATATTAAATCATTAGGTATAACTTATGTAATAAGAAACAATTTATTTTGAATCATAAAAGATAAATTACATTGGTAATAACTAGTTACCTTGGTAAAAATAAAAAGATATAAAAAGGGTTTACCTAAGAGTGAATGACCATAAAAACATGTTTGGTAATGGATAGTTGAGGCCTTGATAAACATTATCCCTTCACCTTTCCATTATTTCCAAATTTTTGATCCACTTTCCTTCAGATTGAATTCCCATTATTGAAACGTTTTGGGTATTTTAAAAATGGAATCCTTTTTAACATATAAAAGGGGCACTCTTATCCTCAATTCCCCTCATAATAAAACCACTTATTTGGGCCCAAAATCTACCCAAAACTATCATAAAAATTACTATACACCTTTAATATGTTATTATATTCTCAAAATACTTACCTTAAAAGGATCAACCCCCTTTGTAAAGGAGAAAATCCATGAAGTGAGGTATGAATTTTTAATCTCTCCTTTCTCATTTATATTTATTTATGTACAATTCTTCTTCCTAAAATTCAATTATTCCATTTTTTCATGAAAACATATGTATCATTATTATAATTTTATATTATTATAATTATGTTATAAGAATTAACCACCTTTCCCTTTTCTATTAAGAAAAGTAAAATTGTCATCCAAGCATTGTGGAGATTACCGCCTCCATATCACAACATGTTTTATTTCCTTAACTACCTTACAAGGATAGTAATAATAGAGAATTTAATATATTGACAATATACTTATTAAATATTTTATATTAAGGAATGATAACTCATATCAATCGTTTTCTACATTCTATGGAAAACTAATTCATCATCCATGCGTATGTGTGGACTACCGCCTCCATGTAATGATTGATTTCGGTTTTTCTTTTCATCATTGCCTTACATGGAGAGTAATGGGAATGATATTAATAGAAAAATATGATTTTTATGATATTATTAAGTTCAAATTATGATAAATTAGAGAACCTATTAATGATATGATCAACAAATTATTGTCTTTAATTCAATCGTTTTAAACAAGCATACTAAGAGGAAAATATTTTTATGCATATTATGTAATTTTTTAATATCCATTAATTATTAGTATAATTCCTTGAAATTATGATATATCACACTAATAAAAACTCAATAAGATCATTCTTCTTCTGGTATAATTATATTATAACTAATCCACCATATAATCATCTATTAATCATGATATGTTCGTGTTTGGGTTGATTTAACCACCTGCTAGAACAATGCTGTTGATTTATGCCATGTATGGATTTGGGAAAATTATTACCAATATAATATGATATTAATATATAAATAATATTTTTTTTCTGTAATGGTAACATTATTATTAAACTCTCTAATTAAGAAAGCATATTTCACTCGTTAAGAATCCCTGAAACATGATCATCACCAATTTTATCTTCTTGGTTTGTAAAAAAATATCATATAATGAAATAATACCATTATAAATATCATATAAGATATATTATATTATCTTCAACTATATTTTAATGATGAACATTTTATGAATAATGAATACCAGCACCATTTTTACATAACTAGTGTAGACAATCAAACTATAAACACCTGATATGGGAAAATAGTTAAAAAACTAACTATAATTCACAGAGAGAGTGAATATTTATGAAGTGTATAAATGAAAACTTATAATATTAACATTATAAATAAAGTTATTAATATATATATGTTTTTGATACATGAGTTTAAAGTACGTTCATGGAATTCGGGACAAGAGGCAAGAGTTTCTTATCAAAAAATTTCACCCCTTGAGGCATATTACTTATTATACACTATGTTTTCTTTGGAATGGTGTATCTACTGACACATTTAATATTTATATCATGATACACTCATTATAACTGGTCATTAATATTTTATTTGAAATTATATCTTTCAAAGGGTTTCTGACACAATTTTTTTAATGTTGTAGGTATTTTCTTGGTCTTAATTTTTATTCCTAGAGAAATGTTACATGTTATGAACCATGTTAACTTTGTATAGTGTTCTATTGATTTAATATCCCATGAATTTTCTATACTTTATTTCATTTTAATTAATGTGGTATACTAATCTAAATAATGTTATTTAATTCAGTTTTTTTGAATCATGTGTTTCCCTAGTCAAAAGATATTTCTGTAACTCAATTTTCATTCATTGAGTTATGATGGTTCTATTGATATAACTTAATATAATTTGGATTCATTCTATAATTTTATTTCATTATATGGTATTCCCACATTATTTTCATTTTTACCACGTAAACCAATTTTCAAATATTTTATACATCATGAAGTATATTTCTTGTAAAGGATATTGATAACTCAAATCTCATTTCCTTGAGTTATAATGATTCATCTTAAACTTTAAATATTCCATGGTTGCATTCTACCACCCTAATATTTTATTATATGGTATTTTATAATCCTATTTAGTAAAATGAAGTTTTTTATCCTTTTTACAATATGTGTTTTCAACAAAGGTAAAACATTCCTTTCATATTGAAATATTTTATCTTTTGGATCCACATTTCCTATAGAAAAATTTATGTTATTTTCAAGGATCCATTATTATATTTATTTTTAAAATTTAAAATTTTCAAAAAATTTAACATCACCTTTTCAAATTTTACTTTTTAAAGTGAAATATAACTTTTTATTTTACATCAATGTTAAAAAAAAAATTGTAAAATATATTTTATGTTTTCACTATCATTTTCCTTTTCTTATTCAAAAGGATTTACAATAATGGGATTTATATTACATGTTTTATCATCTTATATATATATATATATATTGGGGGTGTTGAGCTTCTGGTATCAAACAATTCAATTCTTGATCCCTTCTTGTGTGATACTGTTTGAATCATTTCTTTTCAAGGATGTTTATCATCTATGTCAACATCCTTCTAATTTTACATTATTACACTGGGGATAAATTATTTTTCAACCATAAACATTTTTTCTCAAGATGGATTATAAAATATTCATTTCTATGTGAATAATGATTTATCACTATCTTCATTTTTCCTAACCATCCACCATGAATCCACATAACTTTTCTTCCAATTCCTTTTCTTGGTGGATAACTTATTTTACATTCCTATGATTAAAGGGTATTTACATAGATTTTATACATCAATTTATTTGGGAAATTATTAGCTTAATCTTATACCCTTTACTCTATATGGTGTTAGTTTGACGGATGCTTACATAGTAATCTATTCCATTTATTTGTTGGGGAACTATGGTTGTTTATTGATTACTCAATCATGTTGACTATATATTATTTAACCATCCATATTATTTCTCTGGATGGGTTATGATCATGTTTTACCTTTTATTAACATGGGGAAATTATCGGGTTTCTCTATGTTGTTATCCTAATATGGATTGTTTTTGGAAAATTTGATATATATTGTTTATTAATTTTCTCATATGATGAATGCATTGGACTTAAATAAGTGATAGGTGGGGATTAAAATTATATATCCCCTCAATACATCAGCAGGTCTCATGAGATAGACATGTGGTGTATTTGGGGTATTCCTCCCTAGAACATGATATTACCTAGACATAGGGCATTGAGGGAAAGATCATGATATATTAGATTAGGGCATAAAATCAGCTACCCAAAATTTTAGAGTTAATTACAAAGGAAACAATTATTGTTATCTATGTGATATTCTCATTAACATTGTTATCCATGGGTATATTATGCTCTCATTTTCAATTAATTATGGATTCATGTTGTTTACTAATTCCTGATATAATATTTATTTCATTTTTATCCCATAATTTCCTCAGTTGAATGTTTTTCCTTACTGAGCATTTGAGATCACCCCTTCTTATGTTTACATTTCCCAAGGGTATAAAGAAGTATTACATATGTCTAATGTGATATCTTTTTTGGATAAAATATGGGTGATTTTAGAGAATTATTATCGATTAAGTTGTTTCTTATATAGTGGAAAAAATGTCCATTAGTTGAGAAAGGAATGAGCTTTATTGGTTTATGATTTATCTTAATTATCTTAAGATCTAAATTGAAAAGTTATAGAGAATGTGTGTAATTCCAATGAGCTTGTACCTAAGTGGTAAAGGCTCCTTCTTGGAATCCACAAGACCTAGGATCAAATCTCGGCGAGGGAGATTTTTTGAGGTACTATTACAGTACTGTAGCAGGTACTGTTCGGTACTATACCAGAAAACATTATTCATCTAATTTGAGCCTTTGGGCCACTGTTTTGGGACTATGGTTCTCAGGGATTTTGGGCCTCCAAAGGCCTTCGGGTCATAGGGCATTTGGGTTGTTGGGCGTTTGGGTCAACAATGGACTTTGGGCCACAAGGATTTCAGGCCACAAAAAAGACCAAAGGCATAGGCCACAAAGGAGCCGACCTAGACAAGGATTCAGAGAAAAAATAGAAAGCACCATAGCAGAGATAACCAGATTGGGAAAATGAGAGGTTTTGGAAACTACCAACAGGACCAGTTACCATGCATCTTGTATGGGGCAATTCTAGCCAATCATCAATGCAAGGTGGGGAACTAGGTGCCTTCAAGATGCAGATACTGGGGAGGGACTGTTTCAAGTGTGTCAGATCTTGGGTCATTGAGGTCATGTGTTGGGTCATGTAAGGGCCTTGTGTTTTGGGCATATGGGTCATGTAAGGGTTCCCCTTCAACCCATAAAAGGGGGATTACCCAAAATCAAATAAAAAGAAGGCCTTTGGACCATTCAGGATACAGAATGTATGTAATGAAATATTTTCATTGAGTCATATAATTATGGGATAGTAATGTCTAAGAATATAGAGTTAACATCAAATCCAATATGTAAAGTATGTGTTTACACTCTAAAAATTGAAATTTAGCGATGTTTTTTAGCAAATTTTTTTAAAAATGTCCATAGTTTTTAAATTTAGTGATGTTTTTGTTTCAGGAAATATTGCTAATTTAGCCATGTTTTTCAGGAAACGTCGCTGAAAATATATATATTTATATAGCTCATTTCCCCAGATCGATGTAAATAAATAAATAAATATATATATATATATATGTTAATATATATAAACACAAACACATATATATAAAAATATTTTTATATATATATAAACACACACACACATATATATATACACGTATATTTATATACAGAAGTGCAAATATAATTTAAATTTAGTCACATTTTTAAGAAAATGTGACTATTTTAGTGAAATTTTTATCAGTGTCTTAAAACATGGCTGATTATATATTTATTTATTTATTTATTTATTATAATTATATATATGTTTACATACACATATATATTTAAAAACACATTGATATATATATATATAAACATATATATATGCACATATAATATATATATATGCATATAATATATATATATATATGCATATAATATATATATATATATAATATAAACATATATACATTAATATAAATATATGATATATATAAAATACAAACATATAATATGAACATAAAATATAAACACACACACACACACACATAGATATATATGTATATAAACACACATATATATATAAACATTTATATAAACATAAAATATATACACATATATATAAAAACATATATATTTAATATAAATTATATATATATATATAATATAAACATATATATACATAAATAAAATATAAACACACACACACAGAGATATATATATATAATATAATATAAAATATAAACATATATATAAAATATAAACATATATATATATATAATATAAACTTATATGTATAAACATAAAATTTAAAATATAAAAAAACATTAATATTAATATATGTATATTAATATATATAAATAAATATATATATATATATGTATATATATTATTAATTTTTAAATACTAAAATCTATATATATACACACCATAATGCAATTTTTTAAACAAAATTTGAATAGTTGAGTTGGTAAGGTGTTTTTGTATAATGTAACATGTCTTTGGTTTCATTTCCATTAGAGGCTGATGGTTTTGGTCATGTGTGTGATAGTGTAGAGTGTGGGTGGTGGAGAGGGGCTTTTATGGGGGTCATGCAATGTTAGAAAGTGATGGGTATTGTTGGTGTCTATTGTGCATGTGCAGTGTAGAGAGTGGAGACTGTAAGGCAGCCATAAGGGGATTTTGGGCGGGCAACCAACATGCAATATTTATAGAAGGCATGTTTTATTATAAAAAATTAAAAAAATTAATAAAAAATAACAAATGTTAAAATATTTAAATTTCAAAAAAAATATTACCAATGTTTTCTAGAAAAATTGATAAAAGAGGTTTAATTTATTGAAATATCTAAAAAGTGTCAGTAAATGTGGTGTTTTTAATTAGTAATGTTTATAAAAATTGGTAAAAATTTACCAATGTTTTGTAGAAACATGAGTAAATAAGGTGTCATTCACTGATGTTTTTCAAAAACATCGATAAATGAAGTGTCTCTAATTAGTGGCATTTATAAAAATTTTAAATTGTTTATGTTTATAAACATCACTAAATTTACAACGTTTATAATCTTTTCTAAATTAATAACACCAAATTTGTTGACATTTTTTAGAAATGTTAGTAAATAAATTAATGATGTTTTAAAACATTTCTAATTTTCATATTTTGTGTTATGACATGGGATACAAGGGTGTGGGTATGGGGTACCACGATTGGTGTCATAGCGGATTTTAGATAAATTTGTAGATTATAATGTTTTTTAAGATAATTTAAGGGTTAATAAGTTAATGTTTATAAAAATTTCAAATATAAAGATAATCTATTTGGATAGTATATGATTTAATGTGATGTTAAAAAAATTTATTTGGGGATTGGATAACAAAACATTAGTGAGACACACTAGTAGAAGTATAAGAGAGAATTATTAGTATATTATAACATAATTTTTTTTTGGTAAAGTCTTGATTATTTTTGTTTTCAAGAAATTACATCCTTTTATGAAGACGGGCTATGGCATAGATGCACTTAGGGTTAATCACCCATAAAAAATCTGGTTGATCATTAACATGATCTTAACTCTAGTGCAAGATCAGTGGGTGTAAGGATTCACACCTATATATACATTCTTAGGGGGTATTATTTTTTCAATCACATTCCCTTTATGAAAAATTATAAAGTATTTATATCCTAATTACTTTAAGTAATTATGTTAACAAGTACAAGAGAACCAAATGTAAGGAAAACTAGATTGAACTTAAAGTCTCGAAGGATGAGATGAAGGTTTCATTAGAGAATAAATATTGGGATTTAGTTTTCATATTCACATGATCTTTTAATATAATATTATTGATAACCATTTTGGGTTTTACTATTTGGTTGAAACATGATCATTAAAATGAAGCTGAGAAATGTATGTATCTAGAAATCACTATGCCTTATAACCAAATAATGGATAATACTTAAATATTTTATAATCTTATTATACACCTATTATGATTGAGAAGGTGAGTTTTCTAGTCTTACCTAAGATAGTGAGGTTGATTCTATAAAAGAAATTAATTCTTGACACTCTTAGATATTTTTATTAGTGAGTGATATTTATCAATGATATTCTGGTATATTCTAAAATTTTTGAGTGTTATATGAAACATTTAAGGACTGTTCTTCAATATTTCTACTTTAATTGTTTGTCAAAATATATGAAATGGAATTAATAACCATGAAATGTGATTTTATGAAAAAAAATTTGGGGATAAATATTGAAGATCACATGATTGCGGTATGAATAAATATTAGGATAAATATATTCTTGATGTTAAGGTAATAAAGGGTTGATTGATTTTGAGAAAAATAAGTTAGATAGTATTTTAATTTATTATTGATTTAAATAAAAGCAATATAAAATATTTTTTTGATTTTTATCTAATTTTTGGGATTATGATTTATATTGACTAGTGTGTGACCTTATGAACTAGTGGATAAAGATACATGATACTTTTTTATGGAATATTTGATTTACCTATGGTTTAATGTCCTAGAGATTCAAATGGTTTTGGTTATGTTATTTTATATATAATATATGATTATGATTTATTCGTTCTTTGGTATATGATCATATAAATGATTAATATTTTATGAGTAAGGATAAGTAACTTGATATTTCCTAAGAGAGTAATGTAGATGTCATATTAGAAGTTATATCCCAAATGATGAATATGTTAAGAATTCCCTCACCCACTTTCATCAGTGAGTGATAATTAAAAATTAAAGCATGAAATTTATTTAAAGGTGTAATGTAATAGCTTGATATTTTAATATATGATTTATTTTAAATATTTAAATGATTTCATTATTTTACTCCACATGAAACACTAAAATTAAACAAAACCACAAATGATTTAGATAAAATATAAATATTTAATTATGACCCTTAAACCCTAGCCATTTAATTATTAAGAATGAATATAACTAACCATTCTATGAAATATTTATATAAATAAAATAAATTAAACTTTTGATATGAATGAAATTAAATTGGTATAGTTAAAATGTCTAATAGGATCATTTAAAATTAGAATTTCATTTTTCAAAAAAAATTCCTTTTATGAGCTATGATTTTTTATAATAAGAAACATAATATTAATTTATAGTAATATATATTTATACGAATAATTGGTTGATGACCCTAATTAGAAAATTATATGAAATAATAAGAATAATATATTGTGTTCTAAGGGTTCATTTTCTCTATGAAAATAGTTTTCCATTATAATTTTTAATTTTATTTAAGAGTTAAATTTTAAATTTCTACAATTTAAATTTCAAAAAATGATCATTATTTTTGGTTTCAAAATAGTAATATTTTACTAAGAATAATTTTTTTGATTTTTATGAAAATATTTATTTTAAAGAGAATTATGAAAAATGCTATTTTTATAAATATCATGACTTTTATGAAATTATTAGTACATAATTATGAATCAAAAATTCATGAAACTTTTTTATAAAGGAAAATATTTATTTTATAAGTGAATTTATAATTTTTAAAAATATAGTTTTTAATTTAAAAACTCATAGTTATCATGTTATAACTTAAATTTTTTTTTTCAAAAAAATTATTTTCCATAATTTATACATTTAGTATTTTAAATTTACTTTTTATCACTTTTATAAAATTAATATAATAAAATGGATTTAAAATTTTAAATTATTAGGTAAAAATTATTTAATAAGTAAAATTTATTTTCAACCACAAATGTTAAATTCCTTTTGTAAAAACTAGTTGCCTTGGTGAAAATTAAAAGGGGTAAATAGGGTTTAACCATGAGGTAAAGACCACAAACATGTTTAAAACATGTGTAGTAATGGTTGGTTGTGGACATTATTGACCTTATACCTTAACCACTCTATTATTTACTAATTTTTTATCCACTTTCCATGACAGTGACTTCCCATTATTGAATTCTTTTGGATATTTACAAAAATGTCATCCCCTTTCATTTATAAAATGGTAACTACTCTCATCACTTACCCTCACAAAAAACCCCACTTAATTCAGCCCCAAATATACCCATAAATATGATAAAAATTCCTATCCACCTTTAATTTGTTCTGGTATTTTCAAAATACCATCCCAAAAAGGCTGAACCCCCTTTGAGAGGAGATAATCCAAGAAGTGCGGTATAAACTTCTAACCACCCCTTTCCCATTTATTTTTATTCATGCACACTTATTTGTCTAAAAATTCCATTAAACAATATTAAAATTAAAACATATGTATCATTATTATAATTTTATGTTATTATAATTATGGTAAAATAATTTAACATCTTTCATTTTTCTGTTAAGAAAAGTGAAATCATCATTCGTGCATTGTATGGACTACCACATCAATGACTCAATGTGTTTTTTTCCTTCACTAGATTACAAGTACATTACTAATATGTAATTTAATATATAATTATGATATTTATTACATATTTTATATCCTTTAACGATAAACCATATTACTCCTTTTCCCCATTTTATGGAAAATGAAATCATTATTCATGCATACATGTGGACTACCACCTCCATAGAACGATTGATTTCCATTTTTCATTTCATCCCCACTATGAATGGATTTTCATGGGAATGTGATTAATAAAAAATATGAATTTTATGATATCAATAATATTATATGATGATAAATTGTAGAACCTATTAATGACATGATCAAAAAATTGTCATCTTTAATTCAAACGTTTAAAACAAGCATACTAGGAGAAAATGTTTTTATTCATATGATGTTATATTTTAATATGATTAAATTTTTAATTTAATTACTTAAAATTTTGATATATCACACTAAAAACACTAAATAATATCATTATTCTTATATTATAATGATATTAAAACTAAACAACCATATAATCACCAATTAATCATGGTATGTTCATGTTTGGGTCAGTTTAAACAACTACTTGAAAGTTGCTATAGATTTATATCATGGATAGATATGAGAAAAAATTTATAAGTATAATAAGATTTAAATATGTAAATAATTATTATTTGGTTCTATAATGTTATAATTATCATTAAACACACTAATTAAGAAAACATATTTTGTTCATTAATAATTACAGAAACAAAATCATTGTTAATTTCATCTTCTGGGTTTGTAATTGAAACTACCATGGAATGAAATTATAAATTTATAAATATCATGGAACATATATTCTTGTGAATTTAATTATATTTTAGTGATTAATGTTTTATTAATAATTAATACCAACACCATTTTATATAACTAGTACAAACGATAAAACTATAAACACAGGATGAGGGACACTAGGTAAAAAACTAACTAGACATAGTATAGATAATAAATATATATTAACTGTATAAATGAAAATATATACGATTAAGGTTTTATATTAAATTATCGATAAATTTATATTTGTGATACATGTGGTTAAAGTACATTCGTGGAAGTCTGAACAGTACTTAAGGGTTTCTTGTCTCAAATTTTCACCCCTTGAGACATATTACTTATTATACACCATGTTTTATTTATAATGGTGTATGTAATAATACATTTAATATTTTGTATCATAATCCTATCATTATTAATTTTAATAAATATTTCATTTTTAAAACATATCCTTCAATGGGTTTTTACTTGAAAGACTCTAGGGATGTAAGGGTTTTCTTGGTCTCAATTCTGATTCATTGATACATGTTGCATGTTATACACCATGTTTCCTTCATATGGTGTTATATTGACTTACTATCCCATAAATTTTATATATTTTATTACCTTATAATTAATTTAATATAATAATCCAAATCATGTTCTTTTTATCATGTTTATTTTAACTCAAGTGTTACCCTAGTCGTAAATTTTTTTAATAAGAAAATTTTCATTAAAAATTTTATTATCATTCCATTAAACTTATTTCATATATGTTAGATAAATTATAAACTTTGATTTTATTATGTGGTATTATATCATTTTTTATATTCATACCACATAAAACACTTTTTAAATATTTCATGATTCATGGAGTATATTTCTCATAATAGATATTGATGATTAAAATACCCTTTTCTTGAGTTATAATGTTTTATCTTGAATTTTTCTTATACATTCTTAGTATATCACACAAAAATATTTTATTAGATGTTATTTTATAATATTATTTGGTAAAATAAAATTCTAACATAAAAAAAATAATTTCTCGTTTTACAATGTGGGTTTTCAATAATGGTAATTTCAATGTATTGAAAAGTTTCAATTCATAATAAAATGTTTTATCTTTTGGCTCCAAATATTCTATAAAAAAATTTATGTAATTTTAAAGGCTCAATTTTTAGATGTTCTTTTTAAAAGTAATAGTTTTTAAAATCATTCACTTAGCCTTTCATAAAGTTACTTTTTGAAAGTGACATGTAAGTATATATTTTATATCAATGTTAAAAAAAATTCTAAAAGATATTCTAAGTTTTCACCCCTATTTTTATTTTCATATTAAAAAGGATTTACACTCATTTTATTAATATTACACGATTTATACTCTAATAGATATACATATTTATAATTTTGGTGGTTGAACTCATGGTATCAAACATTTTAATTCTTGATCCTTTCTTGTGTGATGTTGTTTAGAGCATTATTTTAAAAGGATATTTTTTATCTATGTCCACATCCTTATTATTTTTATTTATTATATTGGAGATGTGTTCTTTTGAAACCATTCACCTTATTTTTCTAAATTTATTATGAAGTATTCATTTATATCAAAATAATGATTCATCACTAGCTTTGTTTTTCTTAACCATCCAACACAAATAGGCATAAATTTTCTTTCAATGAATTTGATTGGTGAATACCTTATTATCTATTCATTTTATTGAAGGGTGTTCAAAAAAATTCCATACATTGATTTATTGGAGAAATTTTTTACTTAACCATATACCCCTTACTCTATATGTTTTTAGTTTGAGGGATACTGACATTGAAATCTATTTAATTTATTGATTGGGGAACTATTGAAAATCTGTATATTTATTATTAAAATACATATTTTTATTTATTACTATTGAAATTTGATTATGTATTGTTTAACCATCCACTATCTTTATCTAGATGGGTTATTATCATGTTATCCATTTTATTGAATTGGATAAATGTATTTGTGTTCCATATGTTGTGTTTTATAATATGGATTATTATTATAAAATTTAATCATGAATTGTTTATTCATATTCTAAGATGATGAATCCATTATAATTAAACAAGTTATGGGTGGGGCCCAACATTATATAGCCCCTTGATGTATTGGTAGGTATCATAAGACAAATATTAGGAATTTTATACTTTCCATTGTATTTTTTGACATATTTATCTCTCTTTGAAAATAATGATCCAGATTTTTAATCCTTCCACACTAGAAATATTGTATTGTTCCCTTGATACATTCTTTTGGATGCTTCTTCCCACATTCTTAACATGAAGTAAATTCAATCTTCTTTCCTTTATCATATTCATCACCTGAACTTCCATGGGACCTTATCCTTCTCTTAATTGATGTATGTGGAATCTAAACTAAGGTCATATTTTTTATCATAATTCTTGATATATGGGTTGATATAATCATAGTATTTCTCACTCTAGATATTATCCCATTATAATTATCATTGAGACCATCTGCACATTATCCATATAATCCATTATTAACTTGTTTCCTTTTAGATTCATCCATTACTAAAGCCAAAATTGGTTACCATGAGTGATGAACAATTAACATCAAAAAATAATTATTTTAAGATAATTACATAAATATTCTACCTCAAAGTATCTTAAAATTTTCCACCATTATTTTTATCTATAGTTTTTTTTCACTAAATCATTATCAATTCAAAATTGGTGACTTTAGGTTGAGTTCTATCATATTTCTTATCTTAATTACATAAAATAATAAATATATCATAATGTGTTATAAAGATAATATTATTAACTAAATCATATCCATAGAGATTGTATATCCAAGTGTACAGTCTTATGCGTACTCATCCAGTGGTGTTTGGACATGGTTTTTGTTTTAATTTATCATTCTAGTTGAACTTGTATTTTTGTGATGATTTAATTCTCATATCAAAAAATGGTATTGTGAGGTTCCCACTAACCCTAAATTGACTTTTTTAAAAATAAAAAAAGGGGTTTGGAGGAAGGTGATTACCCCTAGTTGCATCTGTTTCAAAACTGCATCAACTTTATAGTATCCATAAAATGGTTTAATTGGTTTATTATTTAAAACCATGACTTTTATACATATTATTACATGATTTTTAATAATAAATAACCAATAAATACAACCCTAAATATCATGAGTCCTAGATTATTTGGAAGACAGTGTTCATGATACATCAAAAGGAAACTTAATACATGATATCCTTATTTTATAATATATAATGAGCTTATAAATCCATTTGAGATCATAAAATGACATTGGAAAACCTAATAAATACATAAAATAATGGGGTGAGATAAAATTCCTAGTAAGGGAATAAATATGATATGGAAAAATAACTTTTAAGTCAAAGGTATAACATGATATCATAAAAGATAAGGATCATGAGTAATCACATAGAAGCATACATAAAGAATATGGTTTCATAAGATAATGGTAACATAGGAAATATTGTAGAAAGATATAACATGAAATAAAAATGATTCAAGTCAAACTTCATAGATAATATAACATGGTGGAAAAAGTCCTAAAATAGATTAGCTTTACTCCTTAATCCCATACATACCATCTTCTTAGACTAAAGATTTACCCAATCCATTGGAATGCTATCGAAAATAATTAATCATAACATGTTCAGGATGTATTTGTTCCATATAAAAAACCTAGTCAAAATTCATAATATAATAATTACCCATGGAAATAAAATGGGTTTCATAATCATGCCTCATATCATAATCAAATGAAATTTCATAATAATGGCATTTGAGAAATGGGCATAAGGTTTGATGTACCACATAAAAGAAAGAGATAATAATATATTCATGTATGTGAGAGACATATATACAGAATTTATAAGAATTCCATAACTTTAAAGAGATAGATAAAGTGAGTTAGAGATAGAATGGTCATAACCCAAAGGAAAGGTTGGCATATAGAGATCTATTACCTCAAGTCGGATTTGTCACGTGCATTTTTTATCTTCCTAAATAATAGAATAATATAAATAATTCACTTTCTTAAGTACCTTTTTCAAATTTGTTATTACTTTTTTTATTATCATGTGATATTCGATTACTCAACTATTAAGGTTCGAGTCTGGTGTTTTGATGATGTTCAACTCATATGTCCAAAATCACTTTGGAAAGTTGAATAAGGTCAAAGAAATTATTATTTCATCATCTAAAAAATAAAAATAATGTCACAATTATAGTTTTTATGCATAAATTATAATTTTAGATCCAATCATGATGAATTTTTATGAAAAATGAACTATGACAGAATCATGGAGATGGCAAGTCATGTGTATTCATGAGTAACATTTCCATTTTCAACGATCATGGTGGAAATGAGGTAAGTGTTATTCTATGTTTAAAAAATTTTAATTATAACATGAATATAATATTATTTATTTAAATACACTTATATATACCACATATGTGATTGGGTAATTAAAAATGTATCGCATTGCTTCGTGGAGGTGGTAATCCACACGTACACATGAATGAATTTATCATTTTTCTATAAATAGAAGTCTAATGAAATATATGATATATTAATTTTTCATAATTATAAATATTTTTTGAATATAATATATATAAATTAAATTAATCATAATTAATATTCACGATAGGTGATGATGGAAAATGAATTATATTGTTTCGTGAGGCGGTGGGTTGTCGTACACACAAACAATGACTTTTTTTCCCATTTTATAGAAGCGAAAACAAATTTAAGTTATTCTATAAACATAATAATGTAATATTATATGGTATAATTTTTTTTGCTATATCATCATTGTTTAGTGATATTTTAAGGATGTGGAAGATAGAATAAAACAAATATGCTCAGTTAAGAATGATACATCTTCTTTAGATCACCTCTTTAAGATTATACCTAAATCCTCCCTAGATAAAATTTATGATAAAAAAATTCTTATCAGATTTGGGTAGATAATTAAGCAAGTAATTTGGGTAGTTATTATCTAAGACACATGTAGTACCATCGGTTTGAGGTATGTGGCCTTTTTTATGCATTTTTATGTGTTTAAAGTGAATGGGATGAGTTGGGAATAGGTTGGGAGAGTTTGGAATGGTTTTGGATGAGTTTGGAGGTTTTTAAATGGGTTCACGGTTTGAGAACGGTTAGTAAAAACCATGCGGATTCTCCAGGAAACCATGCAAGGGAGACAGCAGGCTTCGCATGATCTGCGCACGGTTTTCCAAACCGTGTGAGGAAACCGAGCATACCCTTTCTCTCGAGGTAGTAGCGTGCGCATGGTTAGTGCATGTTTTTCCAAACTGTATGGGCTAACCGTGAGACCACTTAAAAATAGGGTTATAAGTTCTGAGCTCCCTCGGGCATAACCTATTTCACTCCAAACATCCTCCCACTCGAGGCTCACTCGGGTTCTTCGGTTCTCAGGTGGTGTAGGATCTTTCCCACTCATTTAGGAAGCTTTTTGAATATGGTTCTTGGTTTTTTGAAGGTGATTGCTCCTGTGTAAGTCTTCTCTCATGGTTTCATTGTGTTTTCCTCTAGATCTGCTCTTACCTCTTTCTTGGTTTTCTAGATCTACACTTTTTGTGTGTATATCTAGGGTTGTGGTTGCCTTTGATGATGATTTGAAGGCTTGTGAATGTTAGGGAATGTGATATAGATAGGTTTTGGTGGTGTGTTCGCCGGATTTGAGGTGTGGTTGTTCGTGGGTCGATTTCTCAGGAACCCTAAAGGTAGGTGGCTTCTCTCTCGACTCCACTTGGTTAGATCTAATGATCTTGGTTACAATTAATTTTTTTTTCTTGAAATTAATTGTGTTTTGATGTGAAAAATTGGTTAGAAATCCCTTGGGTGATGTTTGGGGATTTTTGGGAAAAAGGGGGTTTCATAGTGAAATGTTATTCTTGTGGATTTTATAATGGATATTTTAAAATAGGATGCTATGGTTGATTTGTGAAAATGATTGATAGGAATGGTTTTCAATAAAAGGGTTGTTTTATTGAAATGTTGTTTGGCATGGAAAATGGTTTTCAATAATTGGGTGATTTATTAAAGTATATTGACATGTAATGGAATTGGGTGATTGCACGTGGTTGTGACCTTAGTGGGTTATATGCTCGGCTTTGGTTTGTTTTGAATGTTGTGTGGAAGTGGCGAGAAGTGCCACTATAAAAATGGGATGGATACTGGATGGAAGGGCCACCATCAATGGTAAGTGGATGGGAAGTTCCGCTTGGTGTGAATGGGTGAATGGATTGGACGGAAGCTCCACTGTTTGGTTGTATGGTTTTTTTGTTGTGAATTTATTTGCAAGATGGAATTGTTGTGCAAATGTGTAAATATTGGAATGTTTGTGGCTTGTTTGGTTGGCTTTCCCTTGGTTGCTTGGTTTGGGTGTGATGGCTTGGTAAGTCCATGTTTGGCTTATGAAAATGGTTGAACTTGTAGTTTAAATTATATAAATTGTTTTATATATATGTGCTAACAGTTTTGTCCTAGTGGCATGTGTAGAGAATTAATTTGGGGAAATCATACTGAGTTTTAGTACTCACCCCCTGCTTTGTCACGTTGGTGTCTTTGAAAATGTTGTGTACCGTGACGTGGGCAATGGTAAGGCATCTCCCTCCTTTATTGGAGCTTTATGATCCTTGAGTGGAGCTTGGATCTTGGAGCTTGGTGTGGAGTTGTGGTGGTGTCATGGATGGTGGTGTTTGGTTGTTTAGTTTCCAAAGTGTACTCTGATGTTTTTTGGACATGTCGGGTTGTATTGATTTTGAGTTGTGTTGTGGAACAACTTAGTTGTCTTTTGGGAATGCATAGTTTGGAAATTTATTTGACATGCATCATATAATGGTTGTTAGTGGATGGTTTGGTTGGTTTTGTCTTAAGGGAAAATCATTCCCCAACTTGATATTGAAGCCCTCGACATTTATTTCCAGGCTTTGGTGTCTTAGGAACGTTACTTAAAGCCAAGTATCCCTCACCGCCTCCTCCAGCCAATGAGGTAGGGGTGGGGTGTTACAAGTGGTATCAGTTTGTTCGGTCCTATGGAGTTGATTCTCAGATTTTTTGTTGACATTCGTTGTGTTACATCCCTTGAGTCGGGATGGTATCAAGGTGTGGTAATGTTGGAACATGGAATGTAGAGCATAAAAGTACGTAGCTAACCCTCTTATGCTGAAATTCAAGTTACCAGGGAGTTGTGTACATTAAGTGTTTTGGAGACACTTATAGGCATTCGATATCTCATTGTCGTGGGTGTAGCCAATGAGATGAGCATGAAATGCATGGTAGAAATGAATTCCCACTAGGATGCATATTTCATTGAGGTATAATGATTTATGATGTGATATGAATGTGTGAAATTGTAATGTGAATAAATTTGGTATTTTGAAAATGGTTTGGTTTTCAAAATGGTGAAACATACCACATGTGGAAAAGGGTGGAAATACTTGTTGTGATAGTGTTGCGTAATGTGATTTTAAATGGGATTTCAAGATGTCTACGGAAGTGAGACTCATGGTTGTTTGTTTTTCGTTTATAGAAATGGCATCAGGTAGGCATCGTCGAGACCAACCGGAGGAGGCTACTGAGAATGTGGTTTCACCTAAGCCTCATGTGAACCAATAGTTAGTGAAAATCATAGTGCAAGCTTTCCAAGCTTTGGAAAGTGGAAATAAAATGGATGAACCAAGGCATGTGGATCATATGGTTCAGTTTCAAAAGCATAATCCACCCATATTCAGGGGTGATTCGGAGTCGGAGAGGGTATAATCATGGTTGAATAGAATGAACAAGATCTTCGAGTTCTTGGGAACACCGGTAGAGTTAAAAGTGAAGTTGGCCACGTATATGTTGGAAGATCTTTCCCTTCAGTGGTGGGAGTTGGTATTCCAAGCTGGTACTGACCAGGGTATGATGTTGGAATGCTTTGAGGAATTGTTTAATAAAAAATTCTACCTACATACGTTCAGAATTCAGCATACGACTTATTTCTTCAGTTTGTAGCAAGTGCTTGTGTTTGTGACTGAGTATGTAGCTAAGTTTATAAACTTAGTGCGGTTTTTACCCGAGGTGTCGGGTAGCACGTCGTTGAAGGTAATGATCTTTGAAGCAGGGTTAAGGTAAGAAATTCATTCAAAGATAGCAGTACTTTGTATAGATGATTACACAGAGATGGTGAATATAGCCTCGGTGGCTGAGCATGATCTGTTGGGAGCTCCGAGCGGGGGAAATATGGTGGTACCCATGGGGAATAGTGCGAAATCTAATGCTGGGTTCAAGCGGAAGAGGGACACTTATTCCTTGGGTGGGAATATGGCATATAATCCAATGGTAGGATAAGTAAATCTTCCTCTGAATCCCCAAAGCTAGACGGGATGTTTTTAGTGTGATTCTACGAGCCACATCAAGCGGGATTTTATGGCACAACCTCAAGAATGTCTTAATTGTAAGCAGATGGGGCATCTGCAACGTTATTGTCGGAAGGATCCAAGGTCGAGTGTGCATGACACTCCTCAGGGATCGTAGACGCCGTATGCTTCGACGGGATGGGGACAACTACATACCCCTCATCAGCAGAGTAAAGTGGGTCATGGTGATTCGCAGAATACCACGACGCCTCAGTAGAGTAATAAAGAGCAGAGTGTGGCAAGAAAACATTTGTTCGGAGCTGAGCAGGTTGTGGTGGATGATCATTCAGGACTATCCACAGGGCGAGATACTATTCTTTTAAATTCTACCTTGATGCAAGTGTTTTTTGATACGGGGGATTCACACTCTCTTATTGCTGCACATGTGGTTGATTTCCTGGGTTTAAGGGTAGAAATGATGCCCTCAGTTTTGAAACATAAAACTCCTATGGGTTTAAGAGAGCATCGAGAATTATTGTGTAGATCATGTTGTATCATTGTGGGCGAGGTTAAGATAACCTGGAATTTCTCAGTGCTTGAGATAGAGGGGTATGATGTAATCCTGGGAATGGATTGGCTGGTGGCATTTAAGGCCCACATCAACTGTGATGAGCAAACAGTGGCTTTTACAACCCATGATGGCGTTAGAAATCTCTTTAGAGTAGAGAAGCATGAAAGGAAGGGTGCAATGGGTTTGTTGGCACCAGCAGTGGGTACGTTATCATATTAGTTGGCGGTGTTCTCATTGGAATCGGTAGAGGGTGTTGAGCAGAGGGTTTTTCCGGTAGTGGTGGATCATTTCATGGATGTTTTTCCTAAAGAATTCTCTAGCTTACCTCTTGTAAGAGAAGTAGAGTCTATAATTGATCTCCTTCCGGGGAATAGTCCTATCTCACTTCCATCTTATCCGATGGCACCAGCTGAATTGTGAGAATTGAATGTTCAGTTGGAAGAGTTAGAAAACAAATAGTTTATCTAGACTAGAACATCTCTATGGGAGGCGCCAGTGTTGTTTGTGAAAAAGGCGAATGGAACCTTGAGGCTCTATGTTGATTATCGTATAATTAACCAAGATATGATAAAGAATAGATATACACTTCCACAAATTGTTGATTTGTTCGACCAGTTGAGGGGAGCCCAGTGGTTCTCAAAGATCAACCTGAGGTCAGGATATCATCAATTGCAGGTGAGGAAGGAGGATATTCCTAAAACAGCTTTCAGAAGTAGATATGACCATCATGAATATGTGGTTATGCCCTTTGGTCTAACGAATTTGTCAGCGGTGTTTATGGAATTGATTAATCAGATATTTTAGAGATATCTGGATTCATTTGTGGTAGTGTTTGTAGACGATATTCTGGTGTATTCAAAGACAAGGGTGCAGCATGGGCAGTACCTAGTGACAGTGCTAGGGATCTTGAGAGATCATCGGCTGTATTCCAAATTTTCAAAGTGTGACTTATGGATACTGGAAGTTCGTTTTCTTGGCCATGTGATTTCTGAAAGGGGTGTTTCAGTGGATCCAAAAAAGATAGAGGTTGTTATCTTGTGGTAACCGCCAAAGAATGTGTTTGAGCTACGGATTTTTCTTGGTCTATCTGGGTATTATCAACATTTTATTCATGAATTTTCACGTTTGGCTTTGCCGATGACAACTTTGACAAGAAAGAATGTTCTATTCTAGTGGAATGAATAGTGTGAGCAGTGTTTTGAAGAGCTAAAGGGTTGTCTTACATCAGCACCAATCATGGTTTTTCCAGAACCAGGAAAATGGTACGTGGTGTATTGTGATGCATTGGGATCAGGGTTGGGGTGAGTTCTCATTAAAGGGAATCATGTGGTTACATATGGCTCACGGTATTTGAGGGTGCATGAGAAGAACTACCCAACTCATGATTTGGAGTTGGCAGCAGTGGTTCGTGCTTTGAAAGTGTGGTGCCATTATCTCTTTCATGAGAAATTCATGGTATATACAGATCATAAGATCTTGAAACACATTTTCTCACAAAGGTATTTGAAATTGTGGAAAATTAGATGGATGTAATATTTCCAGATGTTTGATTTTGACTTTATGTACACACCCGGTAGGGGAAATTCAGTGGAGGATGCATTAAGTAGAAAATCATATGCTCAGGTGGTGAAACAGGCATCAGACCAGTGGCAGTTGATTTCGGTTATTGCTGATATGAAGTTGGAATGTGAGGACTAGGGTGATAGAGTGGTCTTCTTTCTAGTTTTGTTGATTCTTGACTTGGTTGGCCTGGTTAAGGAGGCACAGATATCTGATTCTGAGTGTGTGACCATGGGGTCGAGACTCAATGGTGGGGAGACCATTGAGGGTTGGAAACTGAATAGAGATTCACTTTGGTGTTTTTAGAATCAGATGGTTGTACAACTTTCTTGTCAGGAGGATCTTCTCAGGGTGTATCATCATTCCTGGTGGGCTTTTCATCCTAGAATTTACATAATGTATAAAGTGTTGAAAGTGCAGTTCTGGTTGGCTGGCATGAAAAGAAGTGTGGCTGAGTTTGTTTTGAGATGCTTGACTTGTCAGCAGGTCAAGGAAGAGCATCAGAGGCCAGTAGGAATGTTTCAGTCTTTACCATTCCCTATTTTTAAGTGGGAGAAAATAGCGATGGATTTTTTCACAGGTCTCCTAATAATGGTCATAAATCATGGTGCCATTTGGGTGATAGTGGATCGACTAACGAAGTCGGCCCATTTCATTCCAATTTGTGAATCTCATATGGTGGAGGATCTGTCCAAAATCTATATCCAGGAGGTGGTAAAGAGACATGGTGTTCTAGTTTTGATCATATCCAATAGAGATCTGAGGTTTACATCTTCTTTCTGGAAATCCTTACAGCAAGCCCTTGATACACAGTTGACTATGAGCATGGTGTATCACCCTCAGATGGATGTTCAATCCGAAAGGATGATACAAACTCTGTAGGATATGTTGCAGGATTTTGTAATGTATTTTAGTGGCTCGTGGGAGGATCAATTGTCGTTGGTTGAGTTTTCGTACAATAACAGTTATCAGGAATCCATACAGATGGATCTGTTTGAATCATTGTATGGGTGGCCATGCCGTTCTCCACTATGTTGGGTGGAAACGGGTGAGTACTTGATGGTAGGACCGAGCCTTTTCTATGAGACTACAATGAAGATAAAGTTGATCTAAAGGAGCATGGAGGAAGCTCAGAGTCGTCAGAAATCATATATGGATCATCATCAACGGCCGTTATCGTTCGAGGTGATTGATCATGTCTTATTGAGGATCTCTCATTCATTGGGACATCATCGGTTTGGGAAGCATGGAATGTTATCTATGAGGTATATTAGACCTTTTGAGATTCTTAAGCAGGTTGGTGAGGTGTCTTATCATTTAGATTTTCCACCACGGTTTAGTGCGGTGCATAATGTGTTTCATGTGTTGCAGTTAAAAAATTAGAAGCCGGATCGTGAAAATGTGATTCAATGGGATCATGTTGAGCTATAATCGGATACTTCGTTGGTGCACGTTCCAGTGCGGGTTGTGGATAGGCAATAGAAATTCTTTCATGGTAAAAGCATCGGTTTAGTTTGTGTTTTGTGGAAACAAGGTCAGATTCAATAGGAGACTTGGGAGTGGGAGAAAGAAATTGTCGAACAGTGGCCTGAGCTCTTTCGGCAAAGGGCGGGTTCACTACTTTCCGAGGATGGAAATTTCAATGGTGGGGAGAAAGTAGTATCCTCAGTTTGAGTTATGTGGAATTTTTATGCATTTTTATGTGATTAAAGTGCATGGGATGAATTGGGAAGAGGTTGGGAGAGTTTGGAATGGTTTTGGATGAGTTTGGAGGTTTTCAGATGGGTGCAGAGTTTGATCACGGTTAGTGGAAACCATGCGGATTCTATAGGAAACTGTGCAAGGAAGATAGTAGTATTCACACCATTTGTACACGGTTTTCCAAACCGTGTGAGGAAATCATGCAGACCCTTGCTCTCGAGGCTGTATCATGTGCCCGGTTAGTGCACAATTTTCCAAACCGTGCGGGCTAACCGTGTGGCCACTTAAAAATAGGGTTATAAGTTCCAGGCTCCCTCGGGCTTAACCTATTTCACTCCAAAAATCCTTCCACACGGGGCTCACTCAGTTTATTCAGTTCTTAGGGTGTGTAGGAGCATTCCCACTCATTTTGGAAGCATTTTTAAAAGGGTTCTTGGTGTTTTGAAGGTGATTGCTCTCGGGTAAGTCTTCTCTCATGGTTTCTTTGTGTTTTCCTCTAGATCTACTCTTCCATCTTTCTTGGTTTTCTAGATCTACACTTTTTGTGTGTAGATCTAGGATTTTGGTTGCCTTGGATGATGATTGGATGGCTTGTGAATTTTAGGTAAGGAGATCTAGATAGGTTTTGGGGGTTCCTTCGCCGGATTTGAGGCATGGTTGTTCGTGGGTCGATTTCTCGGGAACCCTAAAGGTAGGTGGCTTCTCTCTCGACTCCACTTGGTTAGAGCTAATGATTTTGGTTACAATTAATTTTTTTTCCTTGAAATTAATTGTGTTTTTATGTGAAAATTTGGTTAGAAATCCCTTGGGTGATGTTTGGTGATTTTTGGGAAAAAAGGTGTTTCATAGTGAAATGTTATTCTTGGGGATTTTAAAATGGAGATTTTAAAATGGGATGCTATGGTTGATTTTTGAAAATCATTGATGGGAATGGTTTTCAATAAATGTTTTGTTTTATTGAGATTTTTTTGTCCTAGAAAATGGTTTTCAATAAATGGGTGATTTATTGAAGTGGATTGATATGAAATGGAATTGGTAGATTTCATGTGGTTGTGAACTTGGTGGGTTATATGCTTGGCTTTGTCTTGTTTTAAATGTTGTGTGAAAGTGGAAAGAAGTAAAACTATAAAAAGGGGATGGATATTGGATGTAAGGGCCACCATCAATGGTAAGTGGACGGTAAGTGCCGCTTGGTGTGAATGGGAGAACGGGTTGGACGGAAGCTCCACCATTTGGTTGTATGGTTGTTTTGTTGTGCATTGCTTTGCAAGATGGAATTCTTATGCTAATGTATAAATTTTGGAATTTTTGTGGCTTGTTTGGTTGGCTTTCCCTTGGTTTCTTGGTTTGGGTGTGATGTCTTGGTAAGGGCATGTTTGTCTTATGAAAATGGTTGAACTTGTGGTTTAAATTATATAAATTGTTTTATATAAATGTGCTAATGCTTTTGTCCTAGTGGTGTGTGTAGGGAATTCATTTAGGGAAATCCTACAGAGTTTTAGTACTCACCCCCTACTTTGGAATGTTGGTGTCTTTGCATATGTTGGGTACCATGATGTGGGAAAATGTAAGGCATCTACCTCCTTTAGTGGAGCTTTATGATACCTAGGTGGATCTTGGAGCTTGGATCTTGGTGTGGAGCTATGGTGGTGTCATGGCTGGTGGTGTTTGGTTGTTTATTTTCCGCAATATACTCTGATGTTTTTGTGGACATGTCAGGTTGTATTGATTTTGAGTTGTGTTGTGGAACAACTTAGTTGTCTTTTGGGAATGCATGGTTTTGAAATTTATTTGACATGCATCATATAATGGATTTTAGTGGATGGTTTGTTTCATTTTTTCTTAAGGGGAAATCGTTCCCCAACTTGATCTTGAAGCCCTCTGAATTTATTTCCAGCCTTTGGCATCTTGGGAATGTTGGTTAAGAACAAGTAGCCCTCACCGCCTCCTCAATACATTGAGGTATGGGCGGGGTGTTACAACACAAGTATTTTTAACTATGTAATGTAAAGTAGGGGATATTCCCTTTTTAAGTGAGAGGGAGTGTAATTTTTGTAAATACCCAAAAATATTCAATAATTGGAAGTCACTCTCATTCCTAGTGCATCCAAAATTGATAAATAATAGATTTTAGGGGTTATATGGTCAATAAAACCTCTTCCATTCAATAAAAAACATCTTTTAAACATGTTATTCTATTTACCTATAAGGTTACTCACTTTTACCATTTTAGTTTTTCACCACGATAACTAGTTTTCAATGTTTTTATTCTTAATTATAACCAAACTTATATTGACCTTATTACCTGATTATTAAAAATATGGAATCCATTATATAAAATTAAAATCAAATAATTTGAATAATTAAATTTAAAATTAATCCTATAACATGTGTCAAAAAAATAGTATTTCAAGAAATGTATTTTTCACGAAATAGATGATCATATATAAATTCTATGAATAGAAATCATAATTATGTAAATTTAAATTCATAAAATAGATGTAAAATATAATAATTTAATTTAAATATTTCTTTACTAGAGTTTTTTTAATTAATTAAAATGCATAATCTTTATATACATAAACACATTTTGTAGAAAACTATATTTTTACGAATAAAAATAAACTTATACCAAAATACTGAAAATTAATGATTCAAATTATATTAATTAGATTATTATATATAAAATTCTTAATATTTAACTTTAATAACAAATCCAAAATATAATGTAACTTTTAAAAAACTTTATTTAATGAAGGGAAATGATAATAGTTGAAAAATCGGTAATTTTCACTATTCACTAAAAAATCAATCATTTTAGAAAAATCTCAAAAATTCACACTAAGTTAATTTTTATATTAAAATTTAAAAAATTATTTTCATTTTATCAGAAAAAATTTATAAAATTTACATAAATTGATAATATTATTTTCTCACAAAAAACTATAAAGATCATTTTGGAAGGAAACATATTTTTGAAGAATAAAATGTCATTATTAAAAATTGAGTGCTCATTTCCTTTAATTTATAAATAAATTTATATCAATTAATACCTATATATTTATTTCTTAAATTATTTAATAATATTTATATCCTCCAATTTAATGGATAGGTAAAAATGGTCATAAATAATCATAGTCTGTTTAGGATCTGTGTTATGTGTCTCATATGCTATTACGAAAATAATCTTTTTTTAAAAATGGGGAATTACATTATTCCCCCATTAAATAATTTCACCCTTAAAATTTTATATTACATACTAAGTTAAAGATAGGTGATTCTACTTCTACTTTCTGGCTTCCTTCAGTTCATAGGTTTCCTCTTTGTGTTTAAGGTTCCACCATAACACTTTGATTAAGTGAGTTATCTTGTTACATAAAACATTATATCTATAGTCCAATATCTTCACCGACCACTCCTCATAAGAGAGATCATTTTCCAAGTATAATTCCTATGAATTTAGTAAATTTTAGGGGTCTAGTATGTACATCTTTAAGATGATGCATTGAATATGTCGTGTACATGAGAAAGGGTTGGTGGGAGTGCTAGTCGATAAGACACAACTCTGATGTGATTGAGAATCTCAAAGGGGATCATATACATGGGGATTATCATTCCCTTATTTCCAAATATCATGGATATATTACTTGGGGATATCTAGAGAAACACCTTATCCTAGACCTCAAACTCTATGTATCATAAACAATTATTAGCAATGCTCTACTATAAGCTTTGAGAAGTCTTAATTTGTTGTTTAATGGTCTTGACCTTTTTTACCATTTCCTCAACCATTTCAGGTCCCAAAAACTTGAGTTTCCCAAATTCATCCCAATATTAAGGTTTTATATATCTCTTCCCATAATGGGCTTTATACGGATCTATTTAGATTATTTAGTGAAAAATATTATTATATGAGAACTCAACCAGAAGAATATGTTGATCTCATCCTCGTTGTAAGTCCATCAAGAAGTATCTCATTATGTATTCTAGTGTTTGGATATTATATATAGATTGGAAATTAGTTTTGGGGGGGATAATCCATATTAAAATTTCCACTCAGTATTTAGGGATTGTTAGAGTCTCTTCCAAAACATAGAGGTAAATCTAGGTTCTTAGTCAGATACAATCGATAATGGTGTTCCATCCATCATTACCACTTATATGATGTATATCATTTCAAGTTGATCGAGTGAGAAGTATTCTCTAATTGAAATTAAGTGAGAAGTATTTATAAGACAATCCATAACAACCCATATGAAATTGATTCCTCTTAATGTCTTTGGATGACCAATAAAAAGACCATTGTGATGTTTTCATATTTCCATATAGGTATGAGTAATGGTTTAATCATCCCCTTATACCTTTACCTTTCAATCATCAATTATTGACATACTAGACACTTCAATTTATATTCAATGATCTCCTTCTTCATATTGTCGCACCAATAGCGCTCTCAGAGATCTTAATACATCTTCGTGCTCCCTGGGTGGATGGAGAAGGTTGATCTATGTCCATTATTAAATTTTTTTAATCGAGATTTGATGGTACACATAGTTGTGACCCAAATTTTATAAATCCTTCATCAATTTTTAACTTTGATAATTTTCCCTTTCTTAAAGCTTCAACCTTCTTCTTAATTCTAACATCATCTATTTGAGAATCCTTTTTCTTCTCTAGAAGGGAATGTTTATGAAATCAGTTGAGAAAGTAATGAAGACGTTCCTTACATTATGAATCTCATATACATACTTTGAATGACTAAGAATATTGGATCATTCTCAACAATCATTATTTATAAGGTTTTCATATTCTTTTTACTTAGAGAATCTACCACTTTATTTGCTTTACATGGATGGGAATAGATTTAGCAGTCATAGTCCTTGATTAGATTTTACCATCTTCACTGTTGAATTTTAAGATTCTTCTTTTTTAGTGTATATTTTAGGCTCTTATGGTCTGTATATATTTCATATTTCTACCCATATAGATAATTTCACAATATTTTCAATGCAAATATCACTTTGGCCAACTCCAAATCATGTGTGGGATAGTTTTACTCATGAAATTTCAACTACTTTAAGGAATAGGCTATCAATTTTCCATTCTATACCAGTATATAACATAATACCTTATTTGATTTATCATTGTATACCACCAAAAATTCCCGACATAAGGTTAGTGTGAGTATTGTTGTAATGATAAGAATCTTCTTTAACTCCATAAATATCTCTTTACATTTACTAGTCTAAAAAAACTTTAATCCCTTCTATGTTAACTTGGTTAGTGGGTGTGACAATCATGAGAATTTTCTCCCTAATCATAAGTAATACCCATCTAGTCCGAGGAAACTACATATATCAATTATAGATATCGGTATAGACTTATCCCCAATTACCTTTCTATTAGTAGGATCCATAGATATTCCTTAACTGGTGATAATATTCCCTAAGAATTATACTTCTATCATCAAGAACATACAATTATTATACTTTTCACATATCTTCTCATATCTCAAATCTTTTAGCATAGAATTAAAATTCTCTTTATGATCATACTAACTTTTAAATTAAATTATAATATCATCAATAAATACTACTACAAAGTTTTCAAGGTAATCTCTAAATACACTATTCATTAATTCAATAAAGATTTATGGATTATTAGTGAGTCCTAAATTCATCACTATGAACTCATAGTGTCCATAACTTCTTGGAAAGGAATATTGGGGGATATCTCCCTTATTCTCCCTTAATTAGATATATCCTGACCAAAGTTCCACCTTGGATAAATATTATGCCACACATAGTTGATCAAACAAGGTGTCTATCTATGGGAGGGGATACTTTTTCTTTTTCTCCATTTTGTTGATATTATGATAATCAATGTTGAGGCACATTGAACCATCCTTATTCTTGATAAAGAGGACCAACACACCCCATAGTGAAGCACCCATATGTATAGAACCATTTTCAAGATTCTCTTATAACTAATTTTTCAGCTCTTTCAACTTAATGGTGGACATTCTATAAGGATTATTCAATATGGGAGGAGATCCTGGTATAATTTTAATTGATAATTCGACCTCTAAATCAGTAGGAAGACCCAAAAGATCTTCTGGTAATAAATAAATATAAACCCTAATAGTGGGAATGACTTCAAGAATATTCTTCTCCTTTGTCTCAATCATTTGGGATTGATATTATTTCTCATAAAGTAATAATATCCATGCTTGAATAGAAGATTCCATGAGAGATTCATCCTCTTATTTACACTAGTATAAAATTGTAGGATAATGTGGGGCATAGAGAGTGATCTCCCTCTATCTATAGTTAATGCTTCAATTATATAAGGATTGATAATACATGAAAATATATTATCAAACTCCACTAAAGGAAACATGACTATATTTTTTGGAAGATTAAGTCCTTAAAAAATGACTAGGGAGGAGTTATATACTCTGTATGAAACCATTTCTCCATTTATTGTTCTCGCACATAGCTCAATCCCCATAATTTTAGGTTGTTCTTGAATAGTTCTCATAAAATTTAATGATATGAAATAATTCATAAAAAATAATCAATTAGTATGTTGTCTATTCATGAATAATAATCGGCATACCTATCTCCACATTGTTTTCAGGATTGACCTTCGTAGTGGTGATAACATATTCTCTTACTTTCTCTATAGGCCTTGAAGGATATTTTAATTTATTTTATCCAAAAAACCTTGACTTAGGGAATTATATTGCATAGTTCCCATAATCCTCAAAATTAAAACACTACACCATAAGTTGAGTGTTGATATGAACCTTTTTTATTCTTCTACATTAGAGGGTTTCTTCATTTCCATCTAACAATAATTAACATGATGCCCCTATTTTCCAAAATTGAAAAATCTCTCAGTTCGCATATGAAAATTTATAATATGATTCTTCCCACACTTTTTGACAAGTGGGATGTTGGGTTTTCTTTCCTACATGGTATTTATCTATTGATACTCCCTAAGAAAAATCTAATTTACATTTTTTTTCTCATGTCCCATGAAACCACTATGTGTCATTGATCTCCATAAAAACTTTGAGGGAATAAAAAACAATCTCTCCATAACTATAAAAGTCCCAAATTTTTTAAAAAAATTATGTACTCAACATTGACCCAATATAAAAATATTCCTCCTTAATTTTAATGTTGATGAAGAAGTGAGATACATACTATACAAGCCTTATAAAGTTTTCCTCATATGTTGTCTTCCTTTTTCTTTAGAATGATGAAATCCCTATCCATTTTAAGATGATAATTTTAGGGGAAATATTTATTTAAAAATATTTAATTGAAGTCTCCCCATTCCATGAAATCAATATCCTCTTTGAACTTTGTGTTCTTGACCAGTGTCCACCACTGATCGACCTCTCCCTCAATGTGATAAATGTCTAGAATAACTTTATATTACTCTTCGTATTAGAGGATTGATAATAACTTCTTAATTGGGTTTATCCATTTTTCTTTAATAAGGAGGTCAGAATATCCACTAAAGGTAACAGGCCTTTTCCTCATAAAATAATTGATAGCAACTTGGTCATTCTTAGGAGGAGGAGTATGTTACACATGATTCAAGTTATTATACATAACTTAAGTTAATTGAGCCATTATTACCTTAAGTTTATTATCTATTAGCCCCATAACATTAGTCATATCATTGGGGAAATCATCATGTTTCGTATTATGTTGGTTGTTGTCATAGTTTCTCTTATTTCTCAACATTAACTAAATGAATAAAAACAATACGAGAATACATTAACTAATAAAAATAAAAGTGGAAAACTTATAAACTTGGTAGTAATAACTTATAAATGATAAGTATAACATACCATATGACTCACTAGGTTTTAATCTAGGTTATCCATGGTAATTTCCATATTATTTTTTCTAACCAAGCAATTTTTTCACATTATTTATAATGGTTTGTAAAGATTATTTGTAATTTCGAAAGTATATTCCATGGGAGTGTCAAACTAGGTGTTCAGTAAGATCCCTTATCATGCACCAAGTGATGTTCGAGTCCAAATAAGTGTGCCATTTTTAAGGTTATTATTCCTAGGTATAACTATACTATACCCACATCCACTTGTAGTATCTATACAGGGATGCATTTTCTTGGAAACCCATTGCTATATTATTTGCCAAAATTTAGAGATGTTTTTTTCTATACTTAGTATTATACTTATACTTATCTATAGGGTTTTCAATAAATTATTCTAGTCTTAATCCCCAAAATAACTATACATTTCTATAATACCAACTATAGGACCCATGACTTTTACAAATACTATTACATGTTTTTTAAACAAAAATAACAAATAAGTGTAACCTGAAAGATTATGAGGCTCAGTGTATTTGGAAGAATAGGTTCATGATACATAAAAAAGGAAACTTAAAATATTATATCCTTAATTTATTCATGGTCTAATAAATCCATTTGATCTCCCAAAACTACATATGATAACTTGGGGAATACATAAAATAAATGTGTGAGCTATAAATCACATTAAGGGAATAAATGTGATAAGGTTACATAAAATGTGATTGGAAGGTATAAAATGATATCATAAAATATAAATATCATGAGTAATCATATAGATTTATAAAATAAAGAATATTTTATCATAATTTCATGGTAACATAGTAAATATGGCAGAAAATTATAACATGACATAAATATGATTGAAGGATAACAACATAGATAATATTACATGGTGGACAAAGTCCCATAGTAGATTCATTTTACTCCCTAATCTCATACATAAAAACTCAGGAGACTAAATAGTTTCCAATTGAATTGGAGCACAATATAGGAACAACCATCATAAAGTGTTCATTATTTATGTGCTCCGCATAAATAAAATCAATTATAAGTCACAACATAATAATTACACATGAAAATAAAATGGGTTGCATAATCTTGTCTTATATCATGATCAAAAAAATTTTATAATGAAGGCATTTGAGAAATGAACATAAGTTATGAATTACCTTATAAAAGGAAGGGAGATTAAGATAGGTATATAAGTTAAAGAAATATATACATAATATATAAGCATTAAATAAAATTAAATA
This sequence comes from Viscum album, assembly GCA_963277665.1. Lineage (NCBI taxonomy): Eukaryota > Viridiplantae > Streptophyta > Magnoliopsida > Santalales > Viscaceae > Viscum > Viscum album. The sequence goes on from OY728159.1 coordinate 924,404,891, forward strand.
TATATATAAAGTGAGTTATATAGATAACGGCCATAACCTAAATGAAAGGGTGGTTTAGTGAGATCCCTTACCTCGAGCCCGATTCATCACATGCATTATTTATCTTCATAAATAATCTTATTTTAATTATTTACATTATTTATAACATTTTTAATGTTAATTATTTTTTTATTTTATCTATTATCATGTTATATTCAATTACTTAATCATTTAGTTTCAAGTTATATGTTTTGATTATGCTCATCTTATATGAACAAAGTCACTTTAGAAAGTTGACTAAGGTCAAAGAGATTATTATTTAATTATATATAGGATATTAATAATGAAATAATTATCATTTTAATACATGAATTATAATTTTAAACATATTCATTAATTATGGTTATGAAAAATGAACCATCTTGCAATCATGAGATGGTAGGTCATACGAATGCATGAGTAACATGTTTATTTTCAACAGTCATGGTGGAAAGATAGTAAGTGATATTTTATATTTAAATAATGATAATTCTATAATAATTATCCTATTATTTCTTTAAATATTCTGACATATACCATCCATGTGATGCGGTAAATAAAAAACGAATTTCATTGCTTTTTGGAGGTGGTAATCCATACGTACGCACAGATGATGTTATCATTTTCCTATAAATGGAAAAGTAATAAAATATATAGTATATGTTAATTTTAAAATAATGATAAATATTTCATGAATATAGTATATATACATTAAATCCATCATAATAAATATTCAAGATATATCATGATGTAAAATGAATTATATCTGTTCGTGAGGTAGTAGTCCTCCATACACACAAACGATGGTTTCATTTCTCATTTTATTGAATATGAGATGGATTTTGGTTATTAAATTAATATAATAGAATAATAGTATATTTTATATAATTGTGTTATTATTTAATCATTATTTATTACTATTTTAAGGTGATGGAAGAAGAAATAAAGAAAAGATGCTTTTTTAAGAACGATACCTCTTCTTTGAACCACCTCTTTAGGATTATACCTAAAGACTCCCTAAATTGTATTTATAATAAAAAATTCAAATTTTTGTGTAGATTTAATTAATTAAGGTATTTTATTAAACAAAAGTATTTTTATGTATGGAAATGATAGGATAAGAGGTTCCCTTTTACAAGTGAGATGGAGTTCCAATTTTGAAAATACCCAAAACTATTCCATAATGGGAAGTCACTTTCATAAAAAGTGCCTCCAAAATTGATAAATTGTGGATTTGAGAGGTGATATGGTTGAGAAAAACTAATAACATTCAAAAATAAACATGTTTTAAACATGTTATTCTATTTACCTCTAAGGTTACTCACTTTTACCATTTTAGTTTTTCACCACAGTAATTTCTTTTTTACTATCCATAATTTCCAAGATAAATTTTAACTCATCACCTAATATTAATTATTTTTATTATAAATATGGAATAAATTTTATCAAATTAAAATCCCATAAGTGGTAGAATTCAGTTTAAAATTATTCCTGCAACACATGTCAAAAAATAGTTTTTCATGAAATGCATTTTTCAAGTAATAAATGACCTTATATGAATTAAATTACCAACAATCATCAATATTTGAATTTAAATTAATATAAATAGTTTTATAACATAGTAATTTAATTTAAATACTTCATTATTTGGGGTTATTTTAATTAAATAAAATGGAAAATTTTATGCACGTAAACAAAGTTTGTAGAAAACTGTGTTTTTAAGCATAAAAATAAACTTATACCAAAATCATGAAAATTGACATGTAAAATTAAATTCATTATACTATTATAAATAAAATTATTTATATTTAACCTTAAGTAAAAATAAAAAATATAATGTAACTTTAAATTACTTGATTTAATGAAATGAAATGATAGTACTTGAAAAATCAGTATTTTTTACTATTTATTGAAAAATCAAACATTTCAGAAAAATCCCAAAATTTCAACCTAATTTAATTTTGTTCTTATGATTTAAAAAACTACTTTAAATTTATAATATAAAATTTCTAAAATATACCTAAATAAATTATGATATTTTGTTACAAAAATCAATAAAAATTATTTTTAAAGGAAACATATTTTAAAGAATAGAATATCTTTATTAAAAATTGAGTGCTTATTTCCTAATAATTTATCAATGAATTTACATTTATTAGGTAATTTATATATAATTTATAAAGTATTGAATACTATTCATACCCTCTAATTTAATGACTAAGTTATAATGGTCATAAATAATCACGGTTCATTTAGGCTCGGTGTTGTGTGTCACATACGCTATCAAGGAAAAAAGTTTTTCATTTTAAAAAAAATTATTATGTTACATTGAAGATAAAACAGTATATAATTTACCAAAACATCATCATGTTATACTATTATTACAATTATATCTAGGTTTTTCATTAAGGTTCTCTTATCACAATCTCCAAAAAGAACTAAATTAATCCTAAAGAATACTAAACTTGTCCTCAAAAATAAAAAAACCCTAATCTAATACCAACTAAATAGACCCTAGAAAATCATATCTTGATTTTACATCATTTCCATAAATTAAATACTATATCTCATAAAATAATCTAATAGTCCCAAAAATCTAAGGTTTGATGTATTTAAGGGATTTCTATATATATAGTTTATTTTATAATTCTTGTGAACATTTCTCTACAATTTATCCACATTAGACTCCTTATATACTTATCATAAGTGATACTCATATTCATAACCTGGTGAATGGAAACTTGAGAAAAGGGTGAGATCAAATTTGTATTAAGGGAAAAAATCATCAACATGTCATCAATAGTAATATATAAAGCATATTGTAAAATAAAAGAAGGTTAGAAATATCTTATTAAACTAAACATGAAAAAAAGGAGTTGTCTATAAGTCAGGATAAAAGGATTATCTAGAAATCCCAGTAAGTGAATAATAATATTAAATCTTGATGGTGAAACAACACATATAAGTTAGGATTCATAACATGATATCCTAAAAAGAATTATCATAATCATGAAAACATGGAATAAGTAAATGATATCATAAGATCATGTAATCATAAATATACATAAATACTATAAAACACAAAATCATAAGCATAAGTCAAGACTCACTACCCACACTATTATAGTGGGAAGAGTCCCATAGTGGATTGGGTCCACTCCCCTTATTTTCATATTATATCAAGATATGTAAAGCTTTACCCAATGCATTAGAGTAATATATAATTCCAATATCATCCATCTCAAAAATTAAAATTATAATATATAAATGAATATGTTTTCTATATGAGTAAAATAAACCATACATAAATTTTATGTATGGTAAAACCCATGTGAAGAAACAGGGTTTCATAATCTTGTCTAAAATAATAACTATAGGCTATATTGTAAGGATTCACAAGATAAAAAGGAAATAAATCATTTTTTATATTCATATTTGAATAAATAATCATATATCTTGATAATTTATTTCCAATGTATAAAAATTCATGATAAGAATCAGATAAGTAATAATAAAAACTAGCCGCTAAGGTAATTCTTTATGAAATGAGTAAAGTAAATTCTAAATAAGGAAAGGCATAATTATTTCACATTAAACTAGAATTTAACTTGGATGTTTTTTCATAAAATAATCAACATTTTAAGAAAAAATTATGGTTAAAAACATTTTATGGTGGTGGTACATGACAAGAAATAAGAAAAAAAGGGAAGTTCCCTTAAATATGGTTCACATAAAGGAGAGAATTTCGAACGGAACATAAAACATGTATTATCCCTAAGAATTTAAAGTAACTAGGTATAATTATAAATAACATATCTATATAATATTAATGAAATAAACGAGAAGAAATTAAAAGAAAATAGAGAAAAATAAATAGAATGTGTGACTCCAAATTAACAATGGAGGTTCAGAAGATAACTTTTTTATGTTCTAAAATACATTTATTAAAACCCACATTAATAAAAAGGTTAATAAAAAATTATTTTGAAAATATTAAAATGGAAATATGAAGTTCACATGATATAACACATAATTTTGTTTCCAAATATAAATGGTAACATTAGTGGAAAGGAAAATATGGGCAAGGAGGGGAAATCATCATTAAAGAGTATGAGAACTATTCTCAACAATGATATACTATTTGATAAATAAATTAATCAAGGTAATATATTTTAATTAATAATTAATTTCCCCCCATATAGAAATATATTATAATATAAAATAAATTATTATGGTGTAATAATCAAATTTGGAAAATATAAGTTTCAGAAGTCGCATTTTTTAACTCATCAAAGGGGTTGATTCAACAAACACCCTTACAACATTGGTATCTTTTGGATAAAAATCCCATGAAAGATAAAATGTGAGATAAATTTTTAAATAACTTATATTTCAGTAAATTTATTATACAAATAAATCCAATAATTTTGTTTATATAACTAAAAAAGAACAACTAGATAATGAAAATCATATCTCTATGAATCAAACATGGGATGGGAAAACCCTTACCTTCCGTACTGATTCACTCTGAACATAAACCTAACACACTAAATAATAAAACTATGTTTATTATAAAAATATTAATAACCTTTTACAACCAAATTTAATTTTTTTAATTCTATTTATTATCATATTTTATTTATTTATTAAATATTTTTCTCTTATAGTGGTTACTTGAGGTGGTTCAATCAATTTACCTGAAAGTTCCTTGTTATTTTAACCATGGTCAAATGATTTATAAAATATATTCATAATATATATAATTTTATAGGTTTATGTATTTTACTATTACATAATAACATAATTTATATAGTGCTATAGGATTTCCTAAAATGGATTCAAATTAATAAAGGTGACTCAATATGTTCATTTAAGATAGTTAAGTCTATTATGACCATTTATTATTAATTTCACATAAAGAATGTAAAATATTATCTTTACATAATATCAATAGTAGTATAAATATATTTATTATGAATTAAATAAATGTTTAAATTAATCAATGTTATGAGGTAATAGGAAAAAGAAATATATTGTTCCATGGAGGAAGTATTTTGTACGTACGTAGACGATACTTTCATTTTTTGTAGAATGAGAGGGGATAGAAAAATAAAATTATTATCATTTCATAGTATTAATAATTTTATAAGTAATTTATTTTTTCATTAAATAACTATTTTTTACCATCTATCTACGGAGGTTGTGAAAAATAGAACACACCGTTCATGGAGGCAGTAGTGTACACATACGCATAACAACGTCTTTTATTTTTTGAATAGTTTTAGAGGGAGGTAAAAAATGATATTTAATTAGTATAATATTATTAATTTTATTAATAATACTTATTTTATCATAATTTCATGGATATAATTTTTTTAGAGGGTGGGAGAATAAAATAACTAATAGAGGTCAATTACGAGGATTACACCCCCCCCCCCCTTGGTTGTTCTCCCTTGGGTAACACCTTAAAGACTCCACATATTGGTATTATATCAAGACTGAGGATTATAGTTAATGGATAAAGGGTTTAATAGAGACTATTTATTGTTTTTTATTGATTTAAGTCATTTAAATTAGTGTATAAATGTGGTGGATGTAATCTACATTTATAATTGAACAAAATGACACTTTCGTAAATAGCCAAAACAGTTTTCATTGATGGAATTACCTTATTCAAAGGTAAATGGATAAAAATGTAAAATAATTGAGTGTGGGATGATATAAGGTCAATAATACCACCAAAATTCATTTTTTCCATGTTTTAAATATGTTATTAGTATTTTACTATTAGGTTTTTAAATTTTACATTATTGTTTTTACCTTGGTATTGTGTTTTTACCCAAATAATTTATATTTTTAAAAAATATATAAGTTAAAACCTCAAAAAAATTGATTTTATAAATATAAATTTATCCTATATATAATCTAATTTAATTTATAAATAATAAAAAATACTTTTAAATTAAAATATTTAATATATAGAAAAACTATTTTTCAGAAAAATGTTGTTTTGTTGTTAAGTGTTCTTAATTTTCTTTAGTATTAATAACGTTATTAATGAGTGTTAATATATTTATATTTATTTTTAAAAATAATATTAGTCTTATTTTTTATAAGTGATTAATTTATTTATTCAGATATAAATTAAACAATTTTATTAAAACAATTCTTTGAAAATTACAATTTAACTGTCATCGTGGTAATTAACTTTAATCCTTGTAATCATATTTTATGCCAAAAAAAGAAAATAACCTTAATAAAAAATAATAAAATGTTGATATAAAATATTAAATTCTTTTTTTGACTTAATTTTCACAAGTGAAGAAAACTAGTTTTTAATATAGGAGAATAAAAATAGATTTTATGGTAAAATATCACCAAAGTTTTAAAAATCTTAAAAATGGGTTTTATAAATTAAATATAGTATTTTTTTAAATGATCTATTTTATGTTATAATTATATATTTTTAAAAGATAAAATGTTTAATAAACTTTTAAATCGTGTTATATTATGATAATGTCATAAAATTGGTGGTATTTTCAAAAATGGTATTTTTTTACTATTCAATTAAAAATCAATTATTTTTGATAAATATCGAAAATTAATTCTAATAAAATATTAAAATTATGAATCCAAAAATTATGTTAATTATGTCAAATTAAAATTATAAAATTTATTAATTTATATTTTGAATGAAAATATACTATATAAATGAAATACGATACTATTAAAAATTCCCTTTTTAAACTGTAAGTGTTCTTAATCTTATTTTTTATGTATTTAAAATTGATTATATTATTTTATTTATTATAATTTTTATTCTTCTTAAAATTTCGAAAAAATATTCATCCAATATACCCTATATTATTTTAGTTTGGTTTTTTTATCGAACATAGTATTGGATTATAGAAAAATATATTCCAAAATCTCAGGGTGTTACAATCCATGTCAGTTTCCTTATGAAAAAAATCACTTACATCCTATGGGTCTAACCCCTTTAGGAGAATCCACCAAATTAGAAACTTGGTTAGTGTACTTGTATCCCCTTTTAGATTTCATGGATTTTAAGCATTTCTCAGAATCTTAACTCTTTATTTTGTCCCGATGGGTTGTAAGTTTAACTTATATTAATATTACCTCATCATCATTAGTTATGAGAAATAAATATATCCTAAGATCTTAATTAATCCAACCAGAACTTATAAGTTCTTTTATAACATGATTTTGTTTTACTTCCACAATTGTTTATAGAACTAGCTCAACCTCCATCACAGGAACACATCCTGATTTTTGGCTATTAACTTCTCCAAGTTCCACATTCCCCCCACTGACTAATCAATCCATTTTTTTTGTATCTTAATTAAATCCTCTTCTCAAGAAACAAAAACTTTGTGTTTATTGTGTTTATAGAACAAATATCTCTTAGTTTCTTTGGGATAACTAATAAATAAGCATTTTTCTCACATATGCCTAGATTGTTAAAATCCAATCATCATATGAGTTATTTGTAACACCATATACTCATAAAATAAATAATGGGATATTATCAAATCCATATCTCATATAGTATCTTTATGACCACTTTAGATGGATTTTGATTAAGTAGAAATGCAACCGTCTCTAGAGAAAAACCTCATACTAAAATAAAAAGATCACATTAACTCGTCATTAATAGAACAATGTATAACAAGGTACCAGTTCTATTTTCAGACACACAATTCCATTTTGGAGTTCCCTGATGAGTGAGTTGTGAAACAATTCTAAAATGTCTTTAATGAGCAATGATTTTTTTCTTAAGTATTCATCACCTCGATCTGATTGGAGAATCCTAATACTTTTTCCCAATAAATTCTATACTTTTTTTTTGCAAACTCATTAAACTTTAAAAAGTTCTATACTTGTGTATCATTAGAAAAATATACCCATAATTTCTATACTCATTAGTAAAGGAAACAAAGTACCTAAAACAACCACTTTCATGAGTTCTCATTGGTCCATAAACATAACCATGTATGAGATCCAATAGTCTACCAGCCCTTTCACCTTTTCCACTAAAAGTCTCTTTCATCATCTTGATTAATAAAAAAGATTCATAATTTTCAAATGATTCATAATAAAATATTTTTTTAATAATATATATGTATGGAGTCTTTGGATGTGTTTCTTATTTATATGTCTATGTAGACAATTTAAAAGTTAAGTAGGATTAAAATCAACCCTTGACATATTATTCATAGAATTATAGATAGGATTATCTGTATCTATAATATATAAACCCTTTATCATATTTATAATTCCATTAAACATTTCATTCTTATATGTAAAATAACTCTTGTTCTTAATAGTGAATGAAAATCCCATCTTGTCCAAATAGGATATAGAAATCAAATTTCTGTTTATGGAGGGAATATAATAACTATCTAATTATAGAACAAATACACTAGGTAGACTTAGATCATAAGTTCCAACTTCTAAAGCAGAAACTATTTCTATTTTACTAACATTAAGATATACTTCTCCCTTTATTAATTTCTGAGTTTGTGTTTATTAGCAAAAATTTGGGATTCACACCCAGTATATAATATCAATGATTTAGAGTTTATGGAATTTATTTGTATAACATTCACATTAATATACTCAAAATGTTTCTCATTGAGAAAATTTATCAACCCTAGATACCAATCTATAAATTTTTTATTCGTAATACCTACAAGTGATGTCAATGTTATTATCATAAAGTAATCCATAATCTACAGTGACGACATATTTGTGGGTGGGTGTTATGTTTTATATCATTTTATAAATGAATTTTAAGGAAAGTTGTCTTACTAAAAATGATGACCCCATCCATCACATCTGTTTAGTGAGCCATGATCCATATTTCACTAAGAAACAACCCATCTTTGATATGAAACTCATAATTTTTGTTATTTAGGTAGGCAATCAAGCCAATCAAAAAAGTTGAGATTCTTGGATAGTTGAGTGGACAACTCTTTATCTGTATCCATTATATGGATAATATTTAACTTTAATCTTATGTTATCCCAACCCTTTTGGTTTTCCAGTTAAGTAAAATCCTAAGAAAACATAAAAAAAAATTACAACACATGAATATCTTTGGAAACCCCAATTTGGAATGAAAATACATAGTTTTATAATAAATATTCATTTATTACTTTTGTTCCTTACACAATATAATCTAGGGGAACCCTATTTTAGCATAAAACTACCCAGTTGGATGAGGTCTTAAAAATATCCTCTTTATAAGGAATTTAACACTTAGTATTTTAGGGGTTTATTTAAAGGTATCACTAACTTAATATACATTATATTAATATCCAATTCATTACTATTTCATCATATGAAATCTTTATATTATTATATTTTATTTCTTTGTGTATGAATACTTATAACAATTTATTTTTTTATACCTATTCCATCCACCAAATTAATGTGTTCACGACACATTAATATGTAACTTTTTACACAACCTGCAACTTTTGTTGCTCACCTAAATATAGATCCCAAATATAGTAATACATATTCAAATTCATAATATTATTAATGTGCTTTAACTCTTTATATAATGTTTTATAACTATATGATATTGAAAATATACACATAAGTAAGGTTGATGTCTTAGATATCAAACTCCCACTTTTCAAGAATAAGGCATTAGCCTATAGCCTAGTGGGAAGTCAAAACAAAATTATCTCAACCTAGGGATCATTTACTAAATATATAATCCAAATCATGATAATTCTAAAACATAGTATGAAAAAACCATGCCCAAAAACTAAATCCAAAATAATAAGTTCAATTAGAAAATAATTTCAAGGTAGATGATTACTAGATATTATAGAGTCACACCTAGCATGTAATGCAATGATCTATCTTCTAGAATAAATTTATCACATAAAATTTGTATATACAATATTCATATTTATTAAACACTTTACTAAACATGGATATTAAATGAATAAAAAAATGAATAAAATTTTTATTTTTTTCCTAAAAACATGAGAAACAACTATGAAATTTTCATAATTATTTTAGACTTTAAAAATACCAATTTGAAAAGTCTAACACTTAGCATTTATAAAAATGTACAAACTATAATAAAAAATAACAAAATTTTAAATTTAATTATTTTTATTTTTTATTTCCACTTTATATTATATTGACATTCAATGAAATTTCATGTTACTGTCCCTACACTATATTTTCATACAATATAGATTATTAATGGAACCCCACAATATGTTGTCACACAACGTATTAGTATGGTGACACACCATATTCTACACAAAATTTCATTATAACACAGTGTCTAGTATTATTCCTCACATTGAGTTGACACTCAACATAATGTTAGGATGGTGTCATGCATTAATTTGATACTTAACATAACATTAAACAAGGAAAAAATGATACTTTTTTCTTGCATCATATAACGCAAGACATGCTATCCAATAGTGTACATTACACCCACTCTCTGTATTACATTAATTTCTTAATGTAATATTTTTCCCTAATGTATAATATTTTGTCCTAATAATTTAATATCAAGGAGATAGTTCAAGATATGTTGACTATTAATCAAGGAATCAAAACGAATTGCCTCATATTATGTTTCTATATAATGTAACCTCAACTGGAGACTATTTAGTTTATGTTATGAAATACATGTTCTTCACTAAAGATTAACAGAGACATATTAATACATAAAATAAGAAAACATTGATGCCATTTATATGTTTTTTTTATATCATGAACATGTAAGAAGAAGAAAGCCCATATACACCTCATATATCCTCAATATAATCATTATGCAACAAAAAATAAAGAACATAAGAATATGTGTACCTGGTTTACTATAAGATCCATCTTGTTTATTAAATGGAATAATCTTGTTAAATACTACCCAAGTGGTAGATTAAATCCTCCTTACTTTATGGGGATTACACCAACCAAAGGATCCCATAAAATCTCTTGAGGATACCAATGAATAGAAAGGGTTCTAGTACCTTCACCCAGTGATGAATTGTGTTTTGCGAGGAAGATAATTTCAATGTGATTATATAAAACAAGTTTTACTAAATATAATGGATCATATCCACTTATATAAACATATTAAATTATCTTCATTTAACAAATACCATCCACTATATTCAGCTTATCTTCATATGTTACTTCCTATTACAGTTATTCATTAAACTCCTTCAATGAATGGAATCCAATATAATCCAACTCTTTGGTTCATAAATAATATATCCATGCATAGAAAACATCATGGAATGCGTGCACACTAGATTGGGAACAATGTAGTCTTGGGTTTCATCACATGAAAACCATTATATGTTAGAACTTTGGTTTTATCTTAAGGTTACATTGGTAATGTATCCTTGACATCCTTCTTAAGGATCCAATGATGAAAATGTAAACTTAAAACCATATCCATCATATATACATTACTTTTAGTGTATATACAATATTATTTCATTCCTAAATTGAAATTTTGTCCTTTAAAAGTGGAAATTTTTTTAATGTATAAATTAATATGATTGGTGATGGAAATAAAAATTCAAAATTAACAATAACAATAAAAAAAATAACTTTATATCTTAAACATCAAACTGACTTGATGTATTCAAAGGAAACTCAAACACCACTATAATACCAATTATATAAAACACTACAAATAATTTTAGAAAGGTCCCATGAAATTATTTACTAGTATAGGGGGAATCAGTAGATAGAAATATTTTATAATTATTCACAAATCAACATTCATCACTAAAGGTTGTGCGGTGTAGTGGAAGCAGTTAGGCCTACGCCCAACAATGTTTTTCATAAGTTTATTTATATAAAATCCCCATAAAATGATTAATAAACCATGAAATATTAATAGAAATGATATTTTCGCATATAATTTATAATTAATTTATAATAATAATTACCTCATAGGGATAATTATTTCTTTGATATTGATCAATCATGTTTTCAATATTTTTGAATAATCACTATGGAGAATAATTTAAAGTATAATTATAGAAGAAGTATCCAAAAATTATCCATAAATATTCTAATTTTGTCATTGGTATTTTGTGTTCTAGTGAGGAGGTAACAAGTGCCTTTCATTATTTGTCATTGATCACTACATGAATTTTCTCAGTCTTGGAAAATTCTTTTCTTATTATCTCAATATTGATAGGGAGTAAAAGTATTGTCTCCCATAATTGAGAGAGTTATTTAGAAGTTATCTCTAGGAATTTTAGATAAATCTCTATGAGAATTAATTGTGAATACAATTCTCACACACCTTTAAACTGGTGTAATTTTAATTATATACTTTAGGTTAATGATTAGCAATTACATAGTGAACCTTACCTAAGTAATTATCCTAAATAAACCTGATGAAAAATAATAATATAATTATTATTATATTCCATGACATATGCTAACTCATGGATATTTAAATATATTTTATTAAATAAATCAATCAATATTTATTTAAATTATATTAAATAAAATATATCATTTCCATCGAGCCCTCAACTCGGCCTGTTAATTATCCTTGGAATTTATCAAAAATAAATAAATATATTTATATTATTTATTGAATAAAAAACAAATATTATATTCATTACCTAGAGAATAAACATATATTTAATATTCAACTCAAATATATTCTGAACTCGAATAATTGGTAATTGAATTTATGTGGTCAACTAAACCTGAATAATTATTATTTTGAAAAAAAAAAATATTTATTCTTAATATTAAATTTAAATATAATTTAACTAATATTCTCGATACAGTAGGTAAGTGACCTTCTAAGCCTCCTTAGTGACATTAGGAAAACTGGCCTAAAGTCCAAGATTATCATCCTACAACATTTTAAGACATCCATAGATAAATACATTAATGCCACAATGAAAGAAACCACATAAAAATACTTTATGTGTAATATAATATTTTTTTAACATATAATAATGTAGGTTTCATACTTATGTCATTAACTTATATTCATCATTTATATTTCTCTGACTACATGAATAAGTTTATTGATAAACCACCATGGATATGAACTTAATTAGATATTTCCATTAAAATAAAGGGACTAATATATCTTCTTCTATTAACTTAGAAGGGACAAATCCCTTCTTGAATTATTTAATTAATTTTATATAACTTATAACAAATTTAATGTATCACACTTTTTTATGAGCATATGTTGTCACAGTTTTCAAAAATACATCGAAGTGAATGATTAATGATATGTATTAATTATAATTTCATGTATAAGGAACAATACACATATTTTAAAATATAATTATACAATAATACATATAATATGTGGTGTTATTATTAGTGGGTCAGTCCTTATACCCCCGCCCCCTCTTAGAGATTACCAAGTGTGAAACTTCATGAGAAGCCTTATCTTATTACGAGCATCAAGAACATGATAGTACAAAAATCATATGATTCATGTCAGATGATGTCATCTAGACCATAGCAAATATTTTTAAGAATGTATTCATATATATTCTAGGTTATAATTATTGTAGAAAATTTATATAACTCTTTTATATAAAAAATACTCTAAGTAAATTATCATATTAATATTACAAAGAATAAAACTCATTATGTGATAAGGTATTTTTTATTATTTTAGTAATTTAAATAAAATATTTAGTTGGTTCTAGGGAACTAACTCTTATATATTCATAATTTCACTAGTTCAAAATGTTAATGACTTTCAGACTGTTATCCCACACATGATATTCTTACATCTACTGAGACAATGATTTAGTCAATGGGTCTTACATGTTCTTTTCCTTGCAAGATTTTCCTACTAGGTCCTCACTTCTATAAAAAAATCCCACAATAGGTGATACCTCCAAATTATATACTTTTCGATTTATGTGACCTTAAATCCTTGGATATGACCTTCACTATAGTATTATCACAATATAATGTGATTGCATATTTATTACTAGACACCACATCATGAACCATGAAGTTTTTGAGTATCGAAACTAGTTATTTAGCCGCTTAAAAATTATCTATAGACTTAGAATCTAATATTGAATTTGTGAACATTGGATGCTTAGAGGTCTTTCATACCAAACTCGTTTATTAAGAAAAAAACATAATTAGACTATGATTTCAGATCATTCTAGTCTTTCTGAAAACTATGAACTATGTTTCCACAAATTAATAATTCCTCATATCCTCTTTAAACCAAGAACACAAACTTTTTATACATTAGATACTTAAAGATGGTATTTATATCCACCTAGTGTGTATCTCCTAGGATTGGTTGATATATTACCACCATGACTAAGGAATAGGCAACATTGAGCCTAGTATATGGCATGACATGCATAATAGATCCAATTGGTAATGTTTAAGCAATTATTCTCATTTTCTCTCTTTCCTCTTGTGTATGAGGATATATTTTCATAGAAATATGAATATCACATGACACTGGAAAAATCCCCTCTTGGATTGTTTCATATTTAATATCATTTATAACATTGCAATATAGGTACCTTGAATTAGTCCAAGAATCCTATTAAATATATCATGAATTATCTTAATTCCTAGAATGTGGGATACTTTTCCTAATTCTTTCATAGAGAATCATTTTTTTAACAATGTATTAACTGAATGTAAGGCTGTTATCACGTTTATCATAAATAATATGTAATCGATATATCCTACTAGGAAAATGATTACACTCTGACTAATCCTATTATATACATAGGACTCACATTAATTATTTATGAAACAAAATTCTCTTATAGATTCATCAAAATGAATGTTACAGGTTTTTTATGTTTACTTCAACCTATAAATGGATCTTCAAAACTTTTTCACATTATTGGAATCTTGTAGAGTCAAAAACCCTTTTGGTAGTGTAATATAAGCATATTATATATGGTTTCCATTAATTAATTTTGTTTGACTTCTATTTTCCAAATATAATAATCTTGATAAGATTCTATGACAAGTATAATTATAATGAATTTTAGTTTTGTGACTGGTGAAAAGGTTTTCTCATAGTTTATGCCTTGATGTTTTTAAAACATTTTAGAAACCATTCATGCCTTAAAGGTGCTAAATTTATCATCCATGTGCAGATTTTTCTTGAATACCCTTTTTCACTTAACAAGATATACATCCATTAGAGGACCTGTCAAAACCCAAAGTTGGTTTTTCTATATGGAATCCATTTCATAATTCATGGATTCTTTACACTTTGAAACTTTTGAGTTGCTTACTACTTCCTTGTAAGATAATAATAATGTGTAACTATCCTAGGTGATTAGAAAACCATGTCTTTTTAGTTCTCTATCCTCATTAGAGCTCATATGTAGTACTTTTGTCTCTAGAACAACTTCTTTAATTAAGATTTGTGTAATATATTCTTATAATGAATCATTCATATCTTTAACCTCAACATCATCAAAGTTAATATTTCTCCCACAATTTCTTTTAGAGATATTCTCCCTATCAATAAAGGTGGTATTTTTATCAACCATGATATTTTTATCTGAAGGATTATATAGATAATATCATTTAGTTTTCTTATGATATTATATAAAGATACACTTCATGTATCAATATGCTATTTTTTTCTTGAGATGGACTTAGATATTTATTTTCATCCATATACATGAGTATAAGACAAAAAATGTTTGTTTTTTATGACAAAGATATTGTAAAATAATTCATTCTTCTATATTTGGAACTCGGTTTAGTGTATGTGCTACATTATATAATTTTTACCCCCATAAGGATAGTATAAGAATCTCACGACTCATCATTGATCTCGTAATGTCCAAAAAGTTATGGTTCCTCCTTTCAATAATATAATTACACTGTAGTTTATAAGGAGGATTTAGTTGCAATGATATCCCAAACTACCTTAGATAATCAATTGAATATTTATTACTATATTCTCTACCACAATCTAAGTGGAGTTTCTTTATCTTATTACCAAACTGATTTTCAACTTCATTCTTATATTCCCTAAATTTCCCAAAGTAATTATACATATGAAACATTAAGTAAATATATCCGTATCTAGTAAAATATTCAATCAAAATTATAAAGTAATATCATCCACCTCTAGATTTAGCTGAAAAATGTCCATGAACATTTGTATAAACTAATTATAGAAGCTATGAGGCCCTTTCACCCTTTCTATTGAATGGATATTTTTCATTTTTTTATTACAAAAAAGAATTATAGATATCTAAAGATTTAGTTCAAAAGAATATAAATACCATTTTTGATATATAATTATTAATTAATTTTTATTTACAAGACCAAGATGGTGATACCACAATATGGTGTGATAATACTCATGTAAAACTAATTCATTATCAATTTCCCACACTTGACTTTCATATTATATTATACGAAGACTGTTATTCAAATTTTTTTATCACATAACATATGTTATCTCTATAAAAATAGAAACTCTTATTTTTGAACATGAAAAATGAAGTTTTCCATGTCTAAACTAAACATGGATATTATGTTTTTGGTTTTATTAGTAACATAATAACAATTATTTAAAACTATAATATTTATTTTTAGTAAAGTGAAATGGTATTATCTAATAGTGAGTACAACCATTATTTCCCTAATGGAAACTTGAAGATCCACCTCACCAAGAGTAATATTACAAAATTTACTTGGTTCAGATCCAAAATTGTGTTCTTCAAGTTATATCTAGTACCTAGTTTATAAAAATTAATAGATTATATTTGATAAAGAATACACCTAAATATTTAAATTTATTTTTCAATGAGGAATATTTATTCTTCTATTATCCTTTATTTCTATAATAAAAACACACTACATATTATTCTTTATCCTACCTCTTGGTACTACTCCACTTCGTAGAGTGATGTGATGGATACTTAGACTTGGAATTAGTTTTATTGATTTTTACCTTGCCTTTCATCTGGTTCACTATAAGGATTGAATGTTTTTTTATTTTATGTTCTTATCTATCTCATGAATCAATGTCAGGAGATCAATGAGTTAATTCTAAATATTTTTCAATTCAATATTTATTTATTTATTCAATAGAAAAGAGTAAAAAACAAGAGCGACAAGTCAGGGAACATGATTAATGAGGCCTAAAGTGGTGAAACTTTAGGGTATCCCCTCTTACATGGTTCCCCCACTCAGGTCTCAAGAAGTTCATGTTAGGGTAGCAAAAGAAAATATTACCTTGGACCTCCATGGATGCAAGAGGGTCCACAACCATGTTGCCCACTCATTAGGTGTGAAGAACTTGAATATTTTTATTGAAACTTAGAATTTTTAACTATTCAATATAGAAAATCATCGAAACTACATGAGGTTAGGAATTTAAGAATTCTACAAGATTTCATGTAAAGAGTGCCTTATAGATACCATAACTATATTATCTTGTTTTTTATTAATAAATTTCATAGATATGGGACATAATTGTGTATAAATCTATGTATTCTTAAAGCTTCAGGATATCACCAGTAATGGTTGATATCATGAGGCATTGAACATAAAATGTGTTATCCATGTGTTTATAGAAGACATAATACTCCTCCTCGCCCTCCTTTTTAAAAGGCTCATCAAGAACTGGAGAATCCAGTATATAAAAATTTCGTTCTTTATGTAGTATGATGTGTAATCACCTGTACTACTCTTAAAACTTAACACTAATTAATACATGGACATTATCTAATATCAATCATAGGGATAATTTCATAATCATCAAACTTTCTATTTTCTATAGCACATAAAATTTTATTTTAGTACATTATCTTTATTACCAAGTGTGATGTAATAAATTTTATTTTATTAGTCTCCATTATTTTCTCAAATCCAAATAACCATATCTGTTGGATTCAGAATATTATATCACATATATATTCTAGTATAAATGAAGCATATTTATTTTCTCATAATGAAGAATATGGACATGAAAATTACTTGAAGGTATTAGGTAAGTGATCATGAAAAATATATTAAATCAAAGTTCCTTTATCCATTGAGTGGAATCCCCATTCTTGAAATCCTAAACATGGATTTTCTAAACACTTGCCTATAAATTGTATTAAACAAAATATCAACATTACACTTACTACCAATTTGGTTAAGTAAATCCATTATCTTTGTTAAGACTCTCTGATAGCTGAAACGTGACCCCAACTATGGCCTGATCGACAATTTAAATATGTTTATATCTTAACACAAAATGTAGAAGGTGTTATCTGACTTAATATTTTCATTCTTATTTTTTTTATATTTATGCATAAATATTATTTATTTTATCCTTTATATTCTTGTTAATATTATGTTGATTTTACTTAATTGATTTCCATGTCTAATAAAGTAATTTAAACATAATAATTTCATTCTTATTTAATATTGTATTATTTTTATTTCATTTACTTTATAGGATCATGTTTAAACATCAAATAAACATTTCATCACAACAATAAATAAATAAATATGCACTTGAAAAAATAAAATAAACATGTGATATGATCATGATATTTTAAATAATGGTTGGTTTATTGATTGGAAGATAAACCTACCATTGTCCCTAGGGTAATAACTCCTTGATCCAATACCTATATCAGGTTTTAGTATTCCACCTTCAATTGGTGTATCTTTTTGGTTGGTTTCACCCTCAATCTATCTTAAACCATATTTTCTTTCATAGGGCTCCATTCCTTTATATATTCTTACTCATACATCGCATATATTTTAGGTAGTGGGTTCAAAATACTAAATTATTAATTGTTATTAATGTTTCCCACCTTATATTTATGGAAAAATGAATATAAAAACAGATTTTTTTCTTCATAAAAATGAATAAAAGAAAAAATAAAGAAAATATTATGGTCATAATTACATTAATTATTTGGTAGTGACCCAAAAAATGAACAAAGGGGAATAAGTATTTAGGAGTGATACATTATGTGATGGGTTGAGTGAGTGAATTTATTATTTTATGCATTTGGAATTATAATATTATTTGTAATTTAGATATTAAAAAAAACTCATCATCTTCCTAAAACATTTAAATATCAAATCCAACCATCCCTTCAACCTTATAACATCTTATTGAAAGCCCTATTTATTATAGTGTTGGTTTATACTAATAGAGAATGTAGAGACTTTGAAAGAATAAAGTAGAACACATGAACTTTGGAAATGATCATAACACCACTTTTAAATGCTCCTAGAGTCAAGAGGTAAAATTTCCATGTGAGTGTTTGATGTGCACTAAAATATACATGAATGAGAAGAATGTAAATATTCATATGATACATGATATATATAATATTATATTATATATATAAGTGTAAACTTAATAAATTCACATGATTCATGTATTTTTCATGCATGTGAAGCATGAAAATAATATGTCTTTATATATGGTGCATATATATAATTTATATATTACTGATGGTATATTCATAAGTTACAATCCATTGTGAATGGATTAAAATATTTTTTTTAATTCATTAAAAATTACAATGAATTATACCCAAAAAACAAAAATTCATATGATGTGTTCTGAATTAGGAGCCTTTGGATTCGTACATATAAGAGGATGAGATCCCCCTTGTTTGGGTGGTGTGATGTGTACGAGACTTTTCTAAATTCTCTACCCCTTGATTATCCTTTTATATAATTTTAGAAGATTCTACAACCCCTTTGAAATTATGGTATCCTCATGATACAATTGTGTATCCAAGTGGCTAGTGTATCACTTAGGATGTAAGGTGTGTTCATTCACTACTCCTCGCAATCTTCCACAAGAACACTTCATCTAAATATGAAGATGGAAACTGTTATAATTCACATTTTTCACGTACTCTATTTTTCAATAATATTTACATGTTTATTTCTTAAAGATAGATTTCCATTATTTTGGGTTTCCTTCCACTATGAACGATCATTAAATTATTATACAAACCCATTATTGGTAACAAAACATGAGTCTAAAAGTTTTTAATGAGTTATAATCTCTATATTTTGATAAAAAATGAAAAAAGGGTTCCACTAGATTTTCTTGTGTATGGAAAGAAATTAATTATTTACTTTGGAATATTATATTGTTAGTTTAATTCTAAAGAGGGATGCCCCAATATTTTCTTGTTTTAGATTGTTTTAAAAAATTTATTTGGGTTGAACTTAGTTAGGAAACCCTAATGTTTTGGATACTAGAGGAATAGAGTTTACTGAATCCATATAATGGATTTGGATAACAGTTATCTATTCAAATATCCAATAAGTAATAATATTTTGATTGGGATAATTACCTACCTAAATAACTAAAGTAATTAGTTTCACACTAAATAGGGGTCATTTATTATTGAAATATGGATTTTGGCTCACTAAATTGATATGATATTTAAGGTTATAATTTTTACAGGGATCACATTAATTTAAATCCCTTAATGAAATGATATAATACCTAATACCCAACTACTAATATCTCTTTGTATCTTGAATTGAGAAGCATTATAAAGGAGAAAAATTCAAAGTACTCAAATGTGAATGTTATAAAAATGAATTTCTCCAACTCTAACTCATCAGTGTTAGATATCAAGTGTTCATCACACATTTTCACTAAAAAAATAAAATCATAGATAGAAGGGAATTTATAAAAGGTGAAGTGGATCTTCATGTCAGTAATGAAGAAATATTTTCCAAATTAGAGGTCAGCACCTATGATATAATTTTACCATGTGGATTGATCCAAGAATTGAAAAAACTATTATTATGTTCCCTCTACAAATAGGAAATTTATTTCTATATCATTTTTATACAACATGAGATTTTCATTCCTTATTATGAACACTTTTTTTGTATGTATAATAATGAAATGTTTTATGGAATTTTGAGTATAGTAAAAAATTTATATATTATTGATACGGATAATCATGTTTATAACATTCAGAATAAGAAGGTTAAGGTTTATTATAATCCAACTTACATTTTCATTGTCATATTAGATATATAATTGTGAAACACATTCAATGACTCCATATATATGGATATTTGAACTCATTATATTATGAATAATTTGATATATGTGAATATTTTTTATTAGGAAAAATAAAAAAATCACTTTATGAAAGAAAAGGTGAGAGGGCCAGTAAACTATTGGATCTCATAAAAAGTGATGTATGTGGACCAATGAGTACTCAATAAAATGGTGGTTTTAGGTACTTCATTACTTTTACTGATGACTTTAGTCGGTATGGGTATGGTTTTTTGATGAAACACAAGTACAAAACTTTTGAAAAGTTTAATGATTTTTAGAATTAAGTACATAATAAACTTGTAAAAGTATTAATGTTTTTTTATTAGATCATGGCTGCTAATACTTGATCCATGAATTCATAGCTTAATTAAAATATTGTGGAATTATTTCACAACTCACTCATCTCGAAACACTAAATTGTAATAGTGAATTTTAAAGGAGGAATCATACCTTGTTAGACATGGTTCATTTCATGATGAGTTTATGTGACATTCATATCCCATTTTTTGGGTTATACTCTGGATACTACTATATTTATACTAAACTATATTACATATATATTATTCATTGAGACACCATATGATATATAGACTAGGAAAAATCATGTTATGACTTTTATAAGGATTTTGGGTTGTAAAGCACTTGTAAGACTATTTGATTCTGATAATCCATGCCCCAAGTCAGAAATATACTTATTTTTTTGTTATCCTAAGGAAATTAAAGGATGTTATTTCTACCACCCTAGAAAAAACAAATTGTTTTTGGATTGAGATTGTGTTTTTCTAGAAATAAAACACATGGATATAGTAATTTGTGGGAGTAAAATTGATCTTAGATAATTTCAAGACCGATAATAAGAAGTGTTTATAAAATAGAAGTCAAACTGGTGGTAAAAATATTTGTGTAAGAAGAACCAACTCAAGTTACACAAGAACCTAAAAGGTCTAGTAGGATTCATCAAGAACCTGAGATGTATGGATTTATCATGGAAAATGAAAATGAATTAACATTCACAAGAGATGAACCTACTTCCTACTAAGATTCCATTGAGAGTTTTGATTCTATAAAAATGTTAAAATCCATGGAATCTCATATGGACTACATGTACACTAACTATTTTTTTAACATGGTGGATTCACATGAGGGGTTGGTAACCATAGGGTTTAATTGGGGTTTCTATAAGAAAAATAACATATATACTAGAGTGTCTACCTATAAATTATTCTTGGTGGAAAAGGGTTACAATAAATTTGATGGTATTTACTATGAAGAGACGTTTTCACCTGTTACGATGATAAATTACATTTGAATTTTTCTAGCCATGGTAGCTCATTATGATTGTGAGATATATCAAATGGATGTCAAAATTTCATTCCTTAATGGGAATTTAGATGAGGGTGTATATATGATACATGCCAAGATTTTTCATGTTTCTAGTGAGAAATTTAAGGTCTTTAAGTTGCAAAAGTCCATTTATAAGATAAAACAAGCTTCTTAGAGTTGGAATATCTAGTTTGATGATACAATAAAAGAATTTGGTTTCATTAAGAATGATGATGATTCCTATGTATAAAAGTGTCTTAGTAGGAGTATATTAGTGTTTATAATACTATATATATATATATATATGACATACTTCTTATTATAAATGTATTCCTAACACTTCACTATGTGAATATGTGGTTGGGTAAATATTTATCAATGAAATATATGGGTGGAATAACTTACATACTCAGTATGAAGATCTATAGAGATTTATTGATTTGATTGAGTTAGAATATATATATTGGTAAATTTTTAAAGTTGTTTAACATAGAGAACTATAAGAAGTGATCTTCACTAGTGTTTTATGGTGCATATTTTAAGAAGATTTAAGATCATTATAAATTTTTAGAAAGGATGGATAAGATTCTTTATACATCCTCCATAATATCGATCATGTATTTCATATTGTGTATATAACCTGATTTCCCATATGTTTTAAGCATAATAAGTAGAAACCAATATATTCCTAGTGAGATTCATTGTATTTTTGACAAGAACATCCTTAAGTACTTGAGAGGGAATGAGGATATGTTATTGGCCTTTGGATGAGTGGATGAGCTCCATATAAAGGGTTTCAAAGATGGTAGTTTAAAATCTAAAAAATATTATATGAAATCTTAATATGGATTTTTGTTTTTCATAATGGTGGAGTAGTTAGTTGGAAGAGTTGCAAACAATCCACCATACTCGACTCAACAATAGAAGAAGAATATATCAGTGTATCAGATTCTATAAAGGAAGTCATTTGGATAAAGAAGTTCATTTCCAAACATGGATTGGTTCCTAGAAACTAGTGGTTAATCTACTTATATTGTAACAGTAATGGTGTTTTTGATTAATCTAAGGAACCCCACTATCATCAAATGACTAAACACATCCTTCAAAAATACCATCTTATATGGGAGATTATTAAGAGGGGTGATGTAAATATTATTGGGGTGGATATACAGGAGAATGTAGAAGATCCATTGATAAAACTATTATCATGACAACAAAATGAGGTGCATATAGAATCTACAGGTGTTATATACATGAGATATTGGTTGTAATGTTTGTAAATATATGTTGTTATTATATTAAAGGAAATTTACAATCATCATTCATTCATGTGTGTTGTAATTTTATGTTAAATGAATACTTAAATAATAATATCCCCTAAAAGTATGACATTGAGTTTTCCATGACCATTGATCATTACAGAGTATTATGGGTTATAAAGATATGATAAGGTTAACATGAATAGTTTTTTTAGAGTTTTTTTATGAGATAAAAAGAATAGATTCATGAGGAAATAAGTAGAAACTTATTACTTGGATTGATATGCTAAATTATATATCAAGGATTTTCATTCATTCATAGATATATTTATGGGTGTATGCTTATTATTAATCCTATTTACCTGATTTTGGTGAGATACCTAGAATAAAAACCGTCATAATTTCATACCCGACTTCCCAAAGTCTATACATTGACTTAGAAAACATGAGGGAGGTTGGGTATGTTATTGATAATGTTATCGATTAAAGCACAACCAAGATGGGATTTTTAAACTTGTATTAAAATTTAAAGACATTTGACTCTTGATTGAATTAGACTACGGAAATTCATATCCATGATTAATTTTTTCAAAAATGATTTCTTCAACTATTTATATAAGTTCAATGTTATGTACTTATCATAAAGATGATGTATTCACTAACTTGGTCAGTCATTTTTAGAGAATCAAGATATGATGAGAGGATAATACAAGATTGACATGTACTATTTCTAGTAGTCGGTTGATTTCATGTAAAAAGGGATCATATAGGTATACACATGATATATCTTGTGCTGGACATGTTCATATAGAGATATTTGTATATTTCATAGAGATCACATAAGACCCCTTAGTAGAATGAGTAACACTAACACTTTTCTAGAGGCCACCTATTATTATATCAATGAAATAGGGATATCATGGTTGTTTTCAATGATTTAATGTCCCGTTGGCTCACACAGTTAGGCCCTTCGATAAGGATAAAGTTTTGGAAATTTTTTTAAAATTAATTGAGTTTGATGAAAGACCATATCTAAAAGAGTTTATATGGATTCACAAATGGTTGCTAAGTTTTTCATAAAGTCCTTATGGGATTTTAGTGATAGTGGGAGATTGTTTGATTTACGATCAAATATAAATGCATGACATGCATGCACATATTCACATGATACATGAAATATATATATATACATATAATATAATCATATATGATATTATATATATAAGTGTATAATAAATAAATACATATGATGCATGTATTTTTCATGCATGTGATTCATGGATATAATACACACACACACACACACACACATATGATATATATATATTATTTATTTATATTTTATGGTTTTTTCATTGGTTATAATTCATTATGAATTGATTAAATACTTTTTATTAATTAATTGAAAACATTCAATGAATTATACTTAACAGAAAAAAATGCATATGATGTGTTATGAAGTCGGAGCCTCTATCTTGAACTATCTAATAGGATAAGATCATCTCCAATTTTGGTGGTGTGATGTGTATGATCATTTTTTTAAACTCTCTTCCTATTTATACTCTATGTATCTCATTTGAGAAGGCTCTAAAACCCTTCATCATTCAGTTACCCTCGTGAAACAATTGTGGATCCAAGTGGCCGGTGTATCACCTCAAATACAGGGTATATTTATTCATTATTCCTCTTGACCTACATCAAGAAAAATCCATAAATGGACTAAGATGGAATCTATAATAACTCATATTTTCTAGGAACTCTATTTTGAAATAATATTTACTAGTTGATTTCTTTATGATTGATTGCATGTGTTTTCGGTTGTCTTCCACAAAAAATGGTTATTAGATGATTATGTGAAACCCATCAATTAGTTAATTCATTAGTGATTTGGGAAATATTTCAAGGTTGAAAACATGAGTAAAATGAAATGGTAAGTGAGCTTAAATCATAGAGGAGGAATGATATTTTTAATAATTAATGAATTTGTATTTTTTTTTTTTTGAGTGTTTGTAAACTATGAAGGATAATGGATTTTTAATTTGAATTATATCTATTTACTATGAGTGTAAAAGTTTCATTGTTAGGAAGTGATGATACCCACCATTTTAGAAAATTTATTTTTATTTAATAAAAATTAACTGCATAATTAAAACAAAACATCAGTAATTAACTCATTTTTAATATGTTAGTGAATCTATAATTAAATCAATTATGGATTAAATCTCTATTTTTAATTATTTTATTCAATTTTGAAATTAATTTGAAATCCATAGACTATTTTATAGATTTTTTATAATTTTAATAGGCTTATAATCAAAAAAATTCATTTATTGTATCATTTTGGAATTAATATGAACAAATATTACACGGAGTTTGTCATTTTATAGGATTTTCAGGTAACTTTTAGGAGCTGTATACTAATAAAAATTGAAAATTACTTACCCTACTTGTGATACATAACATATTTGGATGTTGAGTAAGATATTTAACTTTTTTATTAATGTTATGTTTCATTTATAATATTTTCTCCCTGATACATAATTTCATTAAGAGGAAAACTAGAAAATATAAAGAAGTATAGAAACACAATATAAGAATACACATTTATTTTATTATTTTACATGATTAATCATTACATACCACAATATTTTCACAAACTAGAGAACCAAAGTTTTAATTTCTTTTAGGACTAGATACATAAGACACACATGTAAACATTTCTCTATAATAAAACTACACTATACTCCCTTCTAGATTTAACATAAGTAATACTCATCTTCATAACTTGGAGAGGGTAAAAATAAAAAAGGGGTGAGATCAAATAATCAGTAAAGGAAAACTTATAAAAATGTCATAAATGGTGGTATCATAAGTTTTACACCTTCATATTTATAAAAAAAACTTTGTTTGATAGCATATATGCCATGCCACATCGAGAAAAAATGAGCCAAGAAAGATTATTATTTAAATATGACCATTATAACCTATCCATAACATTAGAGGGTATGGATAGGATTAAATTATTTATGAAAGATATATAAAGTTCCTACTCAATATAAATTTTTTGATATATTATTAGTAAACAATCAGTCATATTTTAGTAAAGTTATTTTATTCTTCAAAAATATGTTTTCTTTAAAATTGATATTTATAAATTTTTGTGACTGGATAATATAATGATTATATTAAAATTTTGGAAATGGTATTTTTTGAAAATGATACAATTTTTGAAATTAAAATTTCAAATTTATCTTATAGTGAATTTTTGATATTTTTCTAAAATGTTTGATTTTTTAATGAATAGTAAAAAAATATTGATTTTATAGAAAGCCCTTTTTTCTTTTATTGTATTTATAAATTCAAATTCTATTTTGGGATATTTTTTAAATATAATTAGTTTATATTTAATAATATTAAATCAATTATAGTATTTTTAATGAATTTTATACTTGGATTTACTATAAAAATGTTTTCTGTACTTAAAAAGGCATTTTTCTAGAAAATTATTCTTCATCGTGTTTTACAAGTTTAATTTTAAATTAAATTCATACACTTATTTTTTTTTGAATATTGAAAAATAGATTTAATATTTTTAATTATTAATTTCATATTTATTATGTATTTTCCTTTTATTTTCTGTCATTATGAATAGTAATCATAGTAATTTTTGTTACCATTGTAAAGGTAAAATGTGTTAATTAAGGTAAAAATAATGTTATAAGGACTAGAAAGTAACCCAAAAAATTTATTTATTTATTTTTTTGATGATTATGGTTTATCCATAATCAAACAAAATTATAATATATGAACTTTTTCAAATTTCCATGATTTCTACCTTTATAATATTTTATGTAAAGAAAAAACAAAAATGTTATTCTCTTTGTTTTATTATCCTTAGATTTTTGACACGAGGATAAAAAGAAAGTTTGTTTGGTTATAAATATTATTTTTTAATTATAAATTATTTTTATTTATAATATAAATTTATTACTAGTTTTTAGTGATGAAATAACTACCTTAAAGGCATATTAAATGTCGATATGTATTTATTCAATTAATTAAAAAAAATAAATGATTTTAAAAATGTTAAAAGTAATATGACTTGAATAAATTATTATGTTTATAAATTTTTTTAGATGAAAATGACATATTATATAGGTTTTAATTAATTATATTTAAATTAAATTTTTTACTTATAGTTTTAAAACTCGAATTAAATGATAGTTCCAAATTTGACAATAATGTTATTTTATAATAAATAATATTTTATTAAATGATTTAAAACTATAGAAAAATACTATTTTCCTCCATGTGATCTTTATATGGTTTAAAATAGCATATATGGTCCATTTATGATCTAAATCTTCTATTATAGTAACTTTATAGACCTATAAAGAGTAAAATAATCAACATCATGGTAATTGTCAAAAGGGGTTAAAAGAGGTTAGAGAAAAATGATAAGCATGAAAAATTAAAATAAACTTGTACAATTTTTATTATATGAAAAAAAATTAGACTCATTCTCATATTATATTCTAATATTATCAATTTTGATCAATTTTAATGTGAAAATTGATTTATGTTAATTTAATACTTTAAGAAATTTCAAGAATGCCCCTCACCTATCTTATAAAAGGGTACCTAATATCCAATTTTATTCACACTTAAAAAGATTTTTTTATCAAATAACCGAATAAATACCTCACTTACATCCTTCCCCACAAACTAGGGGATTTTTTATTATAAAACCTTTAAGGGAAAGCTTTTGATGTAAACATTAATAGGTTGTCTGAAGAGAATGTATAGTTTATAACCAAATGTTTTCATTTTATTTTTTATAACATATTAAAATTTTATTTAACCTTGGTTAAATAATATCACTAGTATATTAAATATAATTAAATGTTATTATGTTAATTTAATAACCTATAACCATATCCTCTTCCATCGAATGAGAAATGAAACTATCATTCGTGTGTACGCTAGGATGTCGCCTCGCAAACCGGTGTAATTCATTTTCCATCACCTCATCTTATGAACTATTTTAATATTGTATTTAATGTAAATATATTATATTAATGAAATATGTTTCATTATTAAATGATAATATATAATTTAATTTTTTACATTTCTATTCACTATACAATGATAACATCGTTCATACGTGCATGTGGACTACCACCTCCACGAAGCGATGTGATTCATTTTTCATCACCACATCAAATGGATGATGTATCAAAGTATATTTAAATAAATAATATTTTATTTATGTTATGATTATCATTATTTAAATATAAAATAATACTTACCTTATTTCCATAATGATTGTTAAAAATTGGAAACATTACATAGGTGTATATACGACCTACCGTCTCCATGATTGCAACATAGTTTATTTTTCATAACCATATTTCATGTTTGGTTTTAAAATTATAATTTAGGTATAAAAATTATAATCATTTTATGATTATTATTCTGGATATGATGGAATAATGAAAACTTCTACAATATTTAACCTACCAAAGTTAGTTTGAACATATGAGTCGAATATCGTCAAAACATTCGACATGAAATTAATTAATTATGTAATTTTACATAACATTGTATTAAATAAAATAAATGGAATAATGAATATGAAAATTTTCATAATAATGTAAATAATTAATATAATTTTTTTATTTATCAAGATAAAGAAAGTATGCAATGAGTCAAACATGGGGTAAGGGGATTTCTTTTAAAAAAATCCTCTTCTAAAGTTTCTCATCCAACTCTTTTTCTTACATTTACATATTTTTAAAATTATTTCATGAATGTATTTATATTAACATAAACAAATTATAAAGGAAAATTTATGACACTTTTTATTTTTAAAAAAATCAATAGAAACC
This sequence comes from Viscum album, assembly GCA_963277665.1. Lineage (NCBI taxonomy): Eukaryota > Viridiplantae > Streptophyta > Magnoliopsida > Santalales > Viscaceae > Viscum > Viscum album. The sequence goes on from OY728159.1 coordinate 924,434,452, forward strand.
CTTTACATATTTTATATAGGATGTTTGATTTTCTTTATAAGAGACAAAAGGAATGTTCTATTTTAACATATATTATAAAAATGGATTTTATCATCATAATAGCTATTATTTGATATTTTACATCCTTTATAACATTCCATGTTTCTTAAAATAAAATCCCTCATTCATTATATTTTGGTTATTTTCAAAAAGGGTTTTAAAATGGAATGGATATTTCAATATATAGAAATATTTTCTCATAGGTGAAAATATATTATTATGATACAAGATTTAGGTGTCATGATTATGATATAGTTCTTGGTAATTGTTTATGATTATGGGTGGTTCCATTATAAACCATGTATGGGTGGTTGCATGATATCCCTCTAATGAATTGGGAAATATTTATATTGGAAGTTGACAATGAAGGTTATTAAAAATGTAGCCATAATAGTTATTCCTTGTGTAATTGTGAAGGTTATACCATGTGTAACCATGAAGGTTACTCCATACATAAGAGTGATTCTAGATTTAACTACATGATTTATTTATTCATTCCATGGTTTTTATTTAAATCTTATAATTTCACAAGGTTATCTAAAGAGTTAATATATAATGAAACATATTTTCTATTTTTTATGGGTGAAAAGTATATCATTGTGAACAAGTTTTCATGACACTATCATGATTGAAAAGAAACATTTATAATTATATTTTCACTTTAAGATGTGTTATTAATGTTTTTATGAAAATATTTGTCCATAGAAGTTTACTTCTTGGGTAAGGAAATATTTATAGAGAACTCAAAGTTTATTTTTAAATAGTAAAATTTTTGTAAGAATTCATGGAATAATAAGTTTCTTTATTTTTTTTATACCTCTTACTTAGATTTTTTCACTCCTCGAAAATTTTAAAATATTTTGATAGGTTTTTAAGTATGATTAGGGAAAAATATTATCTCAATATGAAAATTGAAAATATAATTCATGAAAATAAAACTTTTTATATATTAAAAGTTATTTTGTGAGAAAATTTATTTTAAGTGGAATTTTCCACTTTATGATGTAACAATTATTTATATAATAGTGGTGACCTAATTATCTAAAAATATACACCTAAAAGATATTTGAAAATGTAAGAAAAATAATTCTTGTCTAGAGATACTATAAAAGGTTAAAACATCATTGTATATTATTATTTTTTCATAGGAGTTAGAGATACCATCATGGTTTTATAATATTAAGGTTTCTAAAAAGTTTACAAGTTTATAAATATTTTTTCAGGTTTTACGTGATGAAGTTTTAGGTGATTAATGATATTTTTAGAGATATTTATTTGTATTGAGGTATATGTAACCAGAATATTTTACTTGAAGGATTATTTCATAAGAATTATATTAAATTTTGGAGATGTAAGTGGAAAGGTTTGAGTAAAAAATTTATGGTTAAAATATTCTTTAATTTTGAATAAATTTATGTTATTTTTTATGAATTTATGGTTAAATTATTATAGAATTTATATAGTTATTTTCATTATAAGAACCATTTTCACCATATCATTTAATAAATCATTTCATGTTTTGAATATACTATTTTATATTGATTAAAGATCTCTTATCATGTTGAAAGGAAAAGGATCTCACACAGACATCATATCCCTTCCAAATGATTTAACCATCACTATAATGGAAAAAATTGTTCAAATTATTTTGAAAGATTTTTGAAAATCCAAATCACCTAAAAGAAAATATTTGATCTATCTGATACCTTTTCATTTATCCAATATTTATACAGATCATGGAATATCATTTAGTTGATTTCAAAATCTCAACTCATAAATCTAATTATGAAAGTTATATATGACAAAGGACTTGGATTTTTATTTTCTAGACAAATGAGCTTCATGCTGAAAGATAAAGGGGTTATCAATAGCATAAAAGAATACCTTGATGTCTAGATTTGAGGTATGAATTATTTTTTATGTTATATGTTTGAAACATGATTGGGTTGATATTTGAAAATCATAATGAAATATTTTATATATTTTATTTGTTGTAATAAAGTATTAAGAAATAGGTTGACAAATCATTGTTAAAGATTTAAAAAGGAAGTTGAATAAAGGATGTTTTTATGTTTGAGTTTTCATAATTATGATATAGTGGTATTTTATGAGGGATATTATAATATATTTTAAATTCCATGAGAATCATGAAACACCTAAGAATAATTCTATAGTATATTTTTAAATAAATAGAAATATATGTTAGACGGAATCAATACCTTTGGAAAGTGGTGTTTTGAAAAGGTGATAATTTTTTGAGATATTAATTTATGGAAATATGATAAAGGGATAAATAAAACTTTACGTTAATATGTTATTTATGTTAAGGAAATAATATTCATTTATTATTATTTTATTCTGTGGAAAATGAGTTGTATTTAATATTATTTAACTTTTTGGAAAAATAAGCTATATAGAAAACTGTAGATGTTAAAACTTTTTTTCATAATTAATGATATTTTTGAGTATGTTCATCATATATCTAGGAATTTTATACATATTTTATTTATATAGTTTTATTAAAAGGAAAAAATGCAGGATGGATGACCACATGTCACATCCAGTAAGATTGTAGGGCTTGAACCCACAACTAAAGGGAGAAAGTGTGAATTATATACTACTGGCCTACATGATGTCCTATTTAGTATGACATTAAAAATAAATATTAACTTTATGTTGGTAATATATGTAATATAATATAGATGACCATGGGAATGAAAAGAGACTTGGTGATAAAGTGATTAATAATATTTTGAAATCAGAAACCTTATATGATTAAGGTAAATAAAATATTATGGGATTTTAAATGAGGAATAAAAGTTGAATTATATTTTAAAAAAATATATGATTTTGATGGTGATAAAGGTTTTTTATGGAAAATATAATAATATTTTAGATACTGTATGATTAGGACATATGTAATTTTGGTTATATGAATTTATGAGTGAATAATTTTTATTAGGGATAAGTTTTAAATTAATCTTGGAAGAATATGTAATCAATTTCTTCTAAAATTTTGGGATTTGGACTTTTTTGGGAATATTTTGAAGGATTTTGGGGATAGATATTTGTTAAACTTGGAGTGTTATTTTTAAGGATTTATATATTAATGTTATACTTAATCATATGAAGTTTTATTCATTTTGGGAATTATTTTACCTTGTGTTAACCATTTTGGTTTTGGTTAATGTATAAAGATAGAATGAATATAATGTTATCCTTTTTACAATTATGTGATTAATTATTAGTTTATTTTTGTGATTTAGGCATGAAAAAAATTATCTTTAATACTCATCATTAGAAGAAAATGTTTATATCATGGTGGAAATTGATTAAAGGATGTAATTATACTTATTAAGTAAGTATATTTCCTTATGTTATTCATAAATTTGGAAAAGGAATTCCTTGACTCTAGTAAAAGTATATTGAAAAAATATATCCTATTACTTCCATTTCAGATGAATTGATGGTATTTCTCACACCTATTTGGTTTATGGTTTTGTATTCATTGAAATTATTGTGACCATTCACTTAATTATGATCAATGATCTATGTCAACATTCATAATTATTTTGATATTATTATTTTCTTCTATGTCCATTTTTTCAATTAAAATTAATGTTTTCCTATTTGGAACCTAGTTATGTGTTATTTCAGATGACCTTCGTATTTCCCTTTCTCTCTTTTCTAGAGGAAATTTTACTAACCATTTTTATGATGTGGGATTTGAAAAAAAAGTATTTTCCAATAGAAATCCATTGATTACCATGATCAAGTCTAAATTGTGAGAAAAAATTTATTAAATGGGGATAATTTAACACACCAAGATTTGTAAAATAAATAAAACAATGTTCGAATACATATAAAAAACACAACACCGATCCTAAACGAACCATGAAATATTATTATTTAAATATTAATATTAATACCTAGAAATTAAATTGGTGTATATTAATAGGATTAACTACTTTATGGAATATATATAATGTTTCTTCTCAATTTAAATGTATTGATAAATTATCAGTAAATAATCACTCAAATTTTGGTAAAGATATTTTATTATTCAAAAATATGTTTTCTTCAAAATAAAATTATAGATTTTTGTGAATGGATAATATTATTAATTTATGAAACTTTTGGAAATGGTAGTTTATAAAAATGATATCATTTTTCAAATTATTATATCATAATTATCTTATAATGATTTTTTGAGATTTTTTTAAAAAGCGTTATTTTTTCAATGAATAATGAAAAAATAATAATTTTATTAAAAACTGTATTTTCTTTTGAAGTGTTTAGAAATTAAAATTATACTTTGATATAGTATAAAAACGTTTCTACTTAAAAATGATTTTTTCTAAAAAATTGTTTTTCATTATGTTTTACGGGTTTAATTTTAAATTAAATTCTACCACTTATGTGTTTTGATTCTTGAAAAATTGATTCCAAATTTTTACTCATGAGTTCTAAATTTTATAAATATGTCTCATTAATTTTTATTCATTTTTATTAGTAATCATTGTAAACTGTGTTTCCACGGTAAAGGTAAAATGGATTAATTAATGGTAAATATAATATGATAAGGACTATAAAGTAACACTAACACTTTCTTTAATTTTATTTGATGATTGTATTTCATTCATAATAATCCAAAATTTTAATATATAACCTTTTTTCATATGGCCATCATTTTAAATATTATAATATTTTATGTAATGAAAAGTTAAAAAAGTCAATCTTATTGTTTTATTATCTTTATTTTTTTTACATGAGGATAAAAAAATTTAGTTCAGTTATAAATATTAATTTTAAAGTAAAAATAATTTTTATTTATCATGGTAATTTATTTATAGTATTTTTTGATGAAATAATTAACTTAAATCCATACGCAATGCTAAAACAATATTTATGCAATTAATAGAAAAATAAAATAAATGATTTTAAAAATATCAAAATTAAAATGATTTTATTGAATTATTATGTTCCACATATTATTTATATAAACAAGATATATTATATAGGTGTTAATGTGCTATATTTAAATTCCATTTTTTTTTTCTTTTAGTTTTAAAAGTCATATTAAATGAATAGTTCTAAAATTGATATTAATGTTATTTTATAATAACTAATATTTTATTAAATAATTTAAAACTCCAAAAAATACTATATTCATAAAACTTATTTTTATATAGTTTAAAATATAATCCATGGTCCATTTATGGTCCAATTTTTTTTATAGAAACTTTTTTGACACACAAAGAGTAAAATATTTAAAACTCCGATAATTGTCAAAAGGGGTTAAAATAGGTTAAACAACAAATAAGGGTAAAAACATCACAAAAACATGTCCAATTTTAATTTTATAAAATAATTTTGAATGATAATCCTATTATATTTTAATATTATCAAATTTGATCTATTTTAATGTGAAATTTAATTTATATTAATTTAATAATTTATGAAATTCCATGAGGCCCCCTCCCCTCTATTATAAATTGTCACTTCCTCTCCTCTTTTATTCACACTTCAAAAGGATTTTATGCTAATAAATACCCAAATAAATTACTTAAATACCTTCCAACATCTTAAAGTCCGTTTTTATCATAAATCAACACTCGAAAGATTTTTTTATAAATCTTAAGAGGGTATCTGAAGAAGAGGCATTGTTCATAACCAAACATTTTCATTTTGTTTCTTTTTCTAAAATATTAAAATATTCTTCAAACCCAATGATTTAGTAACACATTTATTTTCTATTTATTTTGACTTTATTATGTTATTTTCATAACATATGTCCATCTCTTGTTATATCAAATGGGAAATGAAATCATTCGTGTGTACAGAAGACTACCACCTCATAAACTGATGTAATTTATTTTCCATTACCTCTTATTACAGATGGTTGTAATTATGGATTTAATGTATATATATGATATTCATAAAAAAAATTCATTATTAAAATATAATATATCATTTACTTTCTTTCCATTCCATTCACTGAAAAATGATATCATCATTCATGCATATATGTGGATTACTGCCATCACAAAGCAATGTGATTCCTTTTTTGATCATCACATCACATTAATGATATATATAAGTACAATTAAATAAATAATATGGTATTTATAATATTATTATCATTCTATAATGATAAAATAATAATTACCTCCTTTCCGAAATGATCGTTTAAAATTTGAAATGTTACTCATGCGTAATACGATATACCCTCTCAATTATTGTAATATAGTTAATTTTTCATCACCATAATTAATGGTTGGTTTTACAAGTATAATTTTTATATAAAAATGATAATTATATAATAATTATTATTCTATTGAGTATATAATAATGACCTCTTTGATCGTAGTCAACCTACTGTAGTCAGTTTGGACATATGAGATGAATATCATCAAAACATCTAACAAAAAATTAATTGATTAAGAAATTATATATAACATTATATTAAATAAAATAAAATTTATAATTAACTTTAAAAATGTTCTTAATAAATTAAATAATTAACAAAAAAAATTAATTATGAAGATAATAAACGCATGTATCAAGTTGGACTCATGGTAAGGGACTTTATTTAAAAAAATCCTCTTTTCATATTTCCCTCCCAACTCCTTTTCTCCCATGTACATATTTTAAAAATAATTTTTTGGATGTATTTAAATGGGATTAAATAATTATAAATGAAAATTTATGTCTCTTTTTAATTTATTTCAAAGGTTTTCTAAAGGATCATTTTTACATATTTTATACAGAACGTTTGCCTTTATTTATAAAAGAAAAAATGAATGTTCTATTTTAACATATATAGTGACAATGACTTTTACATCCACAATAACTTTTATTTAGTATTTTAAATACTTTATAATATTCTATTTTTATTTAAACAAATAATATCCAACCTTATGTTCTGGTTACTTTTAAAAAGGTTGTTAAAATGGAATATATATTTCAATATCGGGGAATGTTTTCTTATGGGTGCAAAGAATATTTTTATGATAAAATATTTATGTGTTATGATTATATTATAATTCTTGGTAATTTTTTATAATGATTTGTGGTTATATTATAAAATAAGGATGGGTTGGATTGTGTTGTTCCTCAAATGAATTGGGTTATATTTATGTTGGAAGTTGATCATGAGGATTATTCTAAGTGTAACCATGATGATTATTCCATGTGTAACTATGAGGGTTATTCTATTTGTAATCATTAAGGTTACTACATATATAAGAGTGTTATTAAAATTAATCCTCAAGTTATCTAAAAGATTTATTTATTCTTTCCATAGTTTCTATGAAAATCGTATAATTTCTGAATGTAAGATAATGAGTGTATGTTTAAAGAAATGTATTTCCTACTCATTATGTGTGAAAAGTATAACTTTTTAAAAATTATTTCATGAGATTATTATGTTTTAAAGAAACATATATGAGTTTATTTTGATTTTAATATTTCTTATTAAATTTTTTATAAAAATATTTTGGAAAATAATTTGATTTCTTATGTATAAAAATGTTTATATTGAACCTACATATTATTTTGAAAAACAAAATTTCTATAAGTACTCATGGACTGATGAGTTTCGTTTTTTCATGTCCCTTATTGATTTTATTTGGCGTATCCAATTTTTTAAAATGTTTTTTACAGGGTTTTAAGCATGAGTAGGGATAATTATGAGGTAAATATGAAAATTTTAAAAATATGTCTTGAAAAGATAACTTGTTATATCTTAAAAGTTTTTTTTTTGTGAGAAAAATGAATATTTAGTGGAATTTTTCACTTTATAATGTAACACTTATTTATGTAAGGGTAACGAATTAATTATCTAAAAGTATAAAGAAATATTATATTTGGGAATGGAATAAAATTAATTCTTATCTAAAGATACTAGAACATGTATTGTTTAAGGTCAGGTCCTTATAATAAGAATTTGAGGAAACATGAGCATGGGAGAAATATATTATTAAAATATAATGGAATAATAAGTTCTTTATATAAGTTATGATTGAATGACATATACTCTCAAAAGAAAAAACTTATACCACAAAACAATTTTCTGGAATCATGATACATTAAACATGAGTCAAAGAGAATAATCATAAGTAAAATAATATGAAATAATAGTGTGTCATAGACATAAGCATATAAATCATATGTTAAGGATACCCATAAATAAATTCATCACATAGTTAGATTGGGTAATCACCTATGTACCATCTTATGCTTAGTATAATCCTCCCGTGTACCTCTGGTCTTGGGATAAAACCACTCATGAATCCCATTGGCCTGAGATAAATCATTCTATACACCCTTTTTTACTTGGGATAAATCCTTATGTGTACCATTTTTGGTTGGGATAAATCCTATTGTGTTCCTTTGGCTTGGGATAAATCCACATATGTACCCTTTGGATTTAGATAAATCATTTTGTGTACCCTTTTGAGCTCATGAGACATAAAATTAAACCAATACGTTGGAGGGGTATATATAACTTCTATCGTGATAAGAATAATAATACATATGTGTTCCAATCGATTATGAAAACATTTAGACTTCAAAACATAACTTAATTAACCTATATAAAAGATACGAGTTTCATGAAAATATATCCCTAAAATCATTCCATAATACATAGAGATAGAACATTGGTTGTGACTTAAAATATCACCAGTGTATCATAAGGAGAATTAAGGATCTTTTCATAAATTAAAAATAGATTTTTAAGATGTTTGGATAAATAAAATGAACGATAAGAGGGAATACCCCATTTTGAATAGATAAAACTCCTTAAAAATGATTTCTTTAAAATTAATAACTTTATCTTAATAAAATATTTCAAAAATAATATTTTAAAAAAATTGATTTTTAAAAAAAATCTAGAATAGGAATATTATTTAAAAAAATTCTATAAAAGAATATAAAAATACATCAAAATATTTTCTTAAATCACAATCCATTGAAAACCTTTTTAAAATCAATAATTCCGTTTTAAAATCAAACTCTAACTTTTGAAAAATATAATAACATTTAATTTAATTTTTAAAATCATCAAGAGTTAATTTAATTTGGGAAAAAAATTAAAACATGGAATGTATGCTTTCTAAAAAAGGGTACTAATATAATGAAAGGAACCATAAAATAAATTTTAGAAACTTTTTTCCATATTAATAAATTAAGAAGTTATGACTCAGATTCAAAATTCAATTTATTCACAAATCTAGGTAAATTTTCATGAAATAAAATCTTAGGGTTGAAGGAACCAATCATGGAGTAAATAAATTTAATAAGATTCATTATAAATTAATGAAGATAGTTGAGTTAAAAAAAACCCTTACAACTTTGGTACCTTTTGAATCAAAGGGAATTTAAATAAAGAACATGATAAGGTTATAAAAAACCCATAAATTTCATGAATATAGAAAAATATATTCATTATTAAGTAATCAGGACATATAAAAGAATTAGTAGTGAATAATATCAAACTTGATTCATGGATTTTAAAAATGAGACAAATAAAAACTTATGGTATTAAAAACATTCAAATCAAAATACATCAAAGGATGTGATTTCAAATGAAAAAAATAAATACCAAGAATAATTAGAGGACCACAATTAAAAAAACTTAAATGGTAATTGTATACACCATACCAAATAAAACATGGTTTATAATAAGAAATATGTCCCTAGAAATTAAATTTGAGACTTGAAACCCTTACATTTAATTCCCACTTAGTTTATTGAACTCTAACTTCATGTATAAAAAACATGAACATATTAATCACCTTTTTAATAACCTTATTATTATATATAACCTTTTAAGAACTTTGTTTCCAATTATTATTTATATTTATATTATTTAGTTATTTTTTATTTTTTATTTCTTGTGTGAGTAATCTTGATTGTTTTAAACTAGTTCCCTAACAGTAGTGTTATTCAGCATTCTTCTACAATATTATATTATTCCCATATCATACAAGGTGCTAGAATTTATTTTTTCTTAAATAATGAGTTATATTTTTATATTAGTATTCCAAAACCAAAAAAAAACTCATTATTTTATTTATTTTTACCATATATTACTGTAAATTAAAACCCATGGTCATCCATGATATAAATTTATAGAATTGTTCAAATGGGTGGTTAAACCAACCCAAACAAGAACATACCATAATTAATGGATGACTATGTGGTTATTTAGTTATATTATAATTAAAATATAACCATAATGATATTATTTACTATTTATTTTTGTGATATATCAAAATTTAAAAGTTTTAAAATTTGAAAATAAACTATGTGAAATTATTACATAATATGAAGATATCATTTTTTCTCTTAAAATTCCCTTTTGGATGGTTTAATTTACCATAGTTGTTTATTACTAAAGACCCGGATTTCCATGGAAATTTTTTTCACAAATACATGGGATTTTTACGAGTTTGAAAAAATTTACGGTGCTCGAATCCGAGGCTCGGTGTGTCTGAAATCAATTTCTGAAGTTTTGTTCGGCTACACTCAGTTAACATACGAGCAAGATTATATAACTTTTGAACCGGTGCTTGGAACTGAAATTTGAGGGCACCATTGAACTCACAACGCCAGTATTCGCTTAAGAAGAATTTCATTTCGACGGCAATGAGTCGAGGATAAAAGTTAGTTTTTTTGTTTTCTTAAAAAAATAATAAAATAAAGTGTAACACTTTATTTTATTTTTGAGCCGCCATGTGAGTGCAGGTATTTGGAACCTCCACTTGGGAGTTGATGGTGGGACTGCCAAACCCCAACCTCCCATGAGAGGTTATGGTGGTGGGGCCCACCCAAGCATAACCTCCCGCAAGAGGTTACGACGTGGGGACTACCCGAGACCCATAACCTATCTATTAAATGATAGGAGTGGGGACCACCCGACCCTTATTGATGATGGAGGATAAAACCTCCCACCTCTCCCTCTATAATGAGGGAGAGCCTCTTGCCATCCACCTAATTAAATGTGACACCTCTCACGAATTTAATTAGGTGGGGCCCACTCATTTAATTAATCAATTTTGAATTACATGCCAACGTAATAATAAGAAAACCCTCCTATTATTTTCATTGGAATAATCTTCTTTTTGGTGGAGGCTTTGAGAGGAAAGCTAGGGAGAAAAGCTCCCAACGAAGAATGAGAAGAACGTGAAGAACGCTGACGATGCTCTTTCTTCTTCAACTTCTTCCCCGGCCACCTACCGATCAACCCTCCACAGCGTTGTCAACGAACTGACGCAGCTCGGAATTGAGGATGTGCGGCAGACGCGACGAACGACGGTCTCCTCATCCATCCTTTTGCGACTCCGTCAACAAACGACGAGCGTCGAGCGACAAATAAAAAGGTAGAGGGTTTACCATAAGAAGTATTCCTTTTATTTTCTCATCTACTTTTGAAAGGAATTGTTTCGAAGTTTTGTGATTAAATTTTTGTTCATCGTACCTTTGATGAACCAACTGCTATCACCATAAACGCGGAGGGTTCGGGCCAACCTCACACGGCCCGACACCCTCCGTCGATTTCTTTGGGGTGTTATTCGAAGCAGCAATGAGGTAAAGAAGGTGGTGATGACAAAGGTCGTGGTTCCCATGGCCTTCGCGAACCGTGCCACCCCCCAGGCAAATCGATGCTCCCGGCCGCACACCGCCAACCGAGCGGTGTACGGCCCGCCTACCCACAGCACCCTACCGCGGCCTACCCGGCACCCTCGGAGCGCTGGTCGTGCCCCAGCACACTGCCTTGGTGCACTGCTCGGTACCCCGGCACCCTGCCCAGTGCCCCCATGGCCCCCTATCGTAGCCTGCCTGGTGCCCCCGTGGCCCCCTGTCGCGGCCTGCCCAGCGCCCCGACGCGTTGCTCGTGACCCAGTGTGTTGCCCCTGCGCGATGGTCGTGCCAACGACGGCCTTCCCAGTGCCCTTGCAGCCCCCTTCCACGGCCTGTCTGGTGCCCCCGGCGCACTGCCCATGCCCCAGCGCGCTGCCTCGGCACACTGTCGGGTGCCCCCTCGGCGCGCTGCCTCGCCACCCCCCCCCCCCCCCCCCCCCCCCGCTGCCTCGGCACGCTGCCCGGTGCCCCCCAGCACGCTACCTCGGCGCGCCGCCCCACGCCCCAGCGCGCGGCCTTCCCGCTGGCATCCCGGAAGACGACCTCTCGAGCTGCGCCCCACACGACATTTGTCGAACCGGCCCCGACCTTCGGGCCGAGCCGCCTGCATGGCGGCATCCGGGCCGAACCGCCCTCGCAGTTCGCTTGTTCAGGACCACCAGAACGAGCCTAACGTAGCGGGCTGACCGGCCCAACGGGATGGGTCAGACCCATCGGGTCTATCCGGGTTGACCCAAACTGGGTCGGCCTAGACTGGTTTGGTCCGAGCTGGTCCAACCGGGTCGGACTGGACCAAGGCTCACTACCGATCCTTTGCTTGCTTTGGCCATATCTTTGGCACTAGACGTTCATTTGTCGAACCGTCAGTGGAATTGGTAATCTCGTTGAGATACAACCCCTCTGAGAATACCCCACTAGATTTCGGGGTATAGTTGAGATATAGTTAGGTTTGTTCGTACACGAATCCAACCGGTCCCCCGAGACTAAAAGGCTCCTAACTAATAGACCGGAGGTCCGATTGATGTGCCATCTGTTGCGTTGAGACCCCTATGATGAGGCGGACCTTTGAGATACTTGTAGGTGGGACTTCAAAACACTTGGATTATCGACTTGTAGCTCGTGGAGCGGACCCTCCCAGTGACGAGTGAACAGATTGCAGAGACCTAGTAGCTGGCTGAGATTTGACTACTGCTGACCGATCAACTCTAATTGATTCAGATGGCCCAGTGGGGAGCGCTTGGTTATAGTAGCAGACCCACGACGGAGGAGCTCTTGGTTGTAGCGGCAGACCCTTGGTACTCGAAATAAGGTGTACCTCTGTAGGCTATGAGGGGGAGTGCTTGGTTGTAGCGGCAGACCCATGGTGGGGAGCACCTCTGTGTGAGCGTGGAAGACCCACAATACTCGATAGGTAAATTACCTCAGCAATCCAAGGTTAGTGGGAAGTGATTGGTTATAGCGGCATGCCCACTATACTCGACAGAGGAGGAGTTCTCCAGCAGCCTTGGTTTTGACATCGGGAATAGAAATCCTGGTTTGAGTTGAGTCATTGACTTTTTTGTTTTCCTCATGATTGAGATGGGTTACTAGATAACTTAGGTATATGTATGGGCATATACCTAAGTAATGGTTGTCCGTTGATTTCATACTTTGTGGTTTATCCTTGATGGATTTTTTGAGACCTTGAGGGTCTCGAGGTCCCTACTGAGTATTTTTATACTCACCCTTACACATGCTATGCGGGAACCTCATTGTGTTGGTTGCAGATGACATACGGTGGTGACTGAGGCAGAGAGTAGCAGGATTGGACGGTACTCGAAGGTGGACCACTCAGCGTGACGATACATGAAGCCAGCGGACGGATGTGGAGTGTTGAGGAGGCCATCTATATCTTCCCTTCAGGTAGGAACCCCAAAGGACGGCCCAGTAGCTGCTTTACTTTTCTTCAGTTGTACTTTCTTTTCGGTTGTACTTGTAATTTTCTGTTGGGCTGGTATTTCCGGCCCCTTTTACGTTCCATCACTTCATTTGTATACAGTTTTACTTAGTGTTTTGCTTCCAGTTGTGTACTCTGATTGTATGTGTTTACTTTTTATAAAGGCGATGCCTTCCAATCTTAGAGATTTACGCCTTTGGTGCTAGTCGCCAGCACCTGGCCTATGGAAGGCAGGCTTGGGGTAGTCATGGAATGGGTCTTGAGGATGGTTCATGACAAATTGGTATTAGAGGAGTCAGTTTTACCGTAGAACATAGGACTCTAATATTTATTTTCTGTGAAGCAATAGTGTTAAGGGTACTAAGTGTGGTTTTTAGTTCATAGATTCCAGTGTTGGTGTGGGCGGACAACGTATCCATACACTAGGACCCTGACTACTGATCTTCGAATTAGTGCACGAAAACACTAATTGTGTGTGTGTTTTCAAAAGTTTATCTTAAGTTAGCACAACCGGGTCCAATCACTAGGTATAAATCTTTTGACCATGTCACATCTGTTTCTTTTAGAATGCCTCCCTACGGATGAACAACGAGAGCCCTGATAGTCGTACGCACTAACATCCCACCGAGCGACAAGGCCTCAGTGCAGGGCCCTTTACCAGTGGAGGCACCAGAGGTACTACTGCCCGTTGGGCCACAGATGCCACCATCCCCAGTAGAAGATGATGCACACCCCTTGAGCGCATTTCATGAGCTCCAATGCTAGATTCCACCCATGTTCATGGGAGAGATGGACCTACAGGCAGCTGAGGATTGGATGGAGGCTGTGGTGAGAGTCTTTAATCTAGTAGGGACACCAGCAGACTTCATAGTGATACTTGCGGCCAGCCTCCTTCAGGCAGAAGTAGGCAGATGGTGGAGCCTGATGCTCCATATGCATGATGAGGCAACACTACTCTGGTCAGACTTCGAGATCCTATTCTGGGTGGAGTTTGTCCCAGTCACACTTTGAGCGGTGCAGATACAAGAGCTACTGCATCTACGGCAGGGTAGCATGACGGTGGCATAGTACTCAGTGAGGTTCACCGACCTCTTGTGCTACTACACAGATATGGTGAGAGACCCATTTTTCAGGGCTCGGACCTTCGAGCAGGGGATCAGGTGAAAGATCTGATCCTCGATGATCTCCCTCAGCATCACGACGCGGGCGGGGGTGCTAGAGAGATCCGTCCTAGTGGAGATTTTCCTTGTTGAGCAGTCTCTAGCAGCAAGACCCACCACTAGCCGACATGCAGCAGAGTCTTCTGTAGCTAGAAGTATAAAGATTTCACAGAGGTCCTAGAGGACCAGACTTACAGGTGGTCAATTTCATGACTCATGATCAGATGTGAAATGCACCTGTGGTGGAGACAGACCTGCCAGGAGCGGGCAATGTTACTCATGCGGCGGACAGGGTCACATGGCTCGTGACTGTCTGACCTGCCACACGGAAGACCAGCAGACAGTTGAGGGACCTTCCAGGTAGAGGTAGAGGTTTAATCGAGGCAGTCTGTAGGGAGTACGCGGACATGGAAGAGGATCTGGACATGCAGATAGTGGTGGATGATGTTTTGAGCTACTACCGCCACCACCACCAGGAGGTCCACCCCGACCGTAGGGATTGGGTGGATAGGGGAGAGCACAACTTTAGGTAGCTGAGGCCTATGATCATGGTGCTCCGTAAATGATTTGAGGTATGATATATGTTTACTCCACCTTAGCTGTAGTTCTTATAGACACAGGTTCCAGTCACTCTTTCATTTCCACTTCCCTCATTCGGAGCTTGGAGATTCCGACGGATTCGTTGGCTTGATCCTTACGGTTATAGACTCATTCTAGAGCATACTCGATGATTACGCACTGGTTCTGGTAGTGTGAGCTTACTCTAGGAGTAGAGATCTTCAGCTGGGATCTCCTCGTAGTGGTGTCGAGGCCTTACAACATAATCTTGGGTATGGACGGGTTATCTATATTATATGCTTAGATTGACTGTATTAGGCACAAAGTGTGGTGTTTCCGCACGGATGGGACCAGGTTTACCTTCACTGATGATAAGGGAACCTTTTCATCACAGGACAGACTTACTCGGAGGAGGGTGTAGCCAATCACTCACCAGTTGGCTTTCCTCACCCTCGGAGTAGTAGATGTGGAGAGTCCGGCTTATCCTGTAGTGGTGGACCAGTACGTGAATGTTTTCTCTAACGATGTCCTAGGACTACCTCCTCACAGATAGGTGGATTTAAACATTGACATGTACCCTAGGATGGAACTGATATCTACTCCAGCATATCGAATGGCTCCCACTGATCTTTGTGAGCTGCGGGTACAGCTGGAGGACTTGCAGGATAAGGGATTCATCCGGACCAATGTTTCTACCTAGGCAGCCCCGATTCTATTCGCCAAGAAGGCGGATGGGAGCTTGAGGCTTTGTGTCGACTACCGTTGCCTAAACCAGGAGATGGTAAAGAATATGTACCCACTCCCGAGGATTGACGCCCTCTTTGACCATTTGAAAGGTGCACAGTGGTTCTTGAAGATAGACCTCAGATCAGGCTATCACCAGCTCAGAGTTTGAGCCGAGGATGTGTAGAAGACAGCCTTCAGGTGTTGGTACGGCCACTATGAGTTCTTGGTTATGTCCTTCGGCATAAAAAATCTCTATTAGTGTTCATGGGACTCATGAACAGGATCTTCCAGCCATACCTCGATCTCTTTGTCGTAGTCTTCATCGAAGACATTATGATCTACTCGACTACTGAGGAGGAGCATGCTTACCATTATCAGGTAGTACTAAAAACACTCCGAGAGCCCCAGTTTTTTGGTAATCTCTCAAAGTTCCAGTTTTGGATTTGAGAGGTTCACGTCTTGGGACACGTCATCTCAGAGGCTAGAGTGGCAGTTGATCCAGCAAAGATCGATGCGGTACTTAATTGGGAGCCACCCATGAGTGTGAAGGAGGTACGGAGTTTCTTGGGTTTGGCTGGATACTATTAGAGGTTTGTTCCAGACTTCTCCAGATTTGCAACACCACTTTCAGCCTTGACAAAGAAAGGAAAACACTTTGTGTGGTCAGAGAGATGCCATCAGAGATTTTAGGAGCTAAGGAAGATGCCGAAAAGTGCCCCCATTCCGAGGATTCTAGAGGAAGGTGTAGGGTATGTAGTCTACTGAGACGCATCAGGGAACGGAATCGGGTGTGTCCTGATGCAGTAGCAAGCTGTGATCGTATATGGTTCTCAGTAGCTGAGACAAAATGAGCAGAACTACGCCACCCATTACCTGGATTTAGTAGCAGTGGTCTTCACCTTGAAGATGTGGTGACACAATCTAATGGGCGAAAATTTTACCGTGTACTCTAATCACAAGAGTCCCATGTATATCTTCTCTCAAAAGGACTTGAACCTGAGACAATAGTGTTGTCTTGAGTTACTCTAGGACTATGAGTTTAGATAGTCTATACTCCTGGGAAGGGGAATGTTGTTGTGGATTCTCTCAGTAGGAGATCTGGTATATAGTTGATAGGAGAGGTGATAGAGCAGCTAACTGCCTTACAGATATCCTTTGTGGATAGAGATGGAGCAGCTTATCTACAGTCTCTTACAGTCACTCCTCCACTACTTTAGCGAGTCAGGGAGGTGCAGCATGGGGATACTGACTGTGAGACACGACGTGCTCATATATCCAAAGGGTAGGCACCTAATGGATTTTCTGAAGGTGGGGAGAACATCATCCTTTTCGGAGGACGTACCATGGTACCAGTAGCACTTCAGGAGTAAGTGTTGAGGGATTTCCACACTTCCCCTTTAGCGGTAAATCTATGAGTGTGGAAGATGTACCAGGACCTTCGACCACAGCACTGGTGTCCAGGTATGAAGAGGGTGGTAGCGGAGTTTGTCTCTCGATGCCTCACTTGTCAGAAAGTGAAGGTGGAGCACCAGGTACCAGCAGGCTTGGATCGGACCTTATAGGTCCCATAGTGGAAATGGGATAGGATATCCATGGATTTTGTGATGGTTCTTCCATGTAAATCCAAGAGTCACGACTCTATTTGGGTGATCATCGACTGACTCAGCAAGTCAGCTCACTTCCTACCGATCAGAGAGAAAGGCTTAGTAGAGAGCTTGGGACACCTCTATATGCCTGAGATTGCACGTTTACATGGAGTACCTTATTCTATAGTCTCCGACCATGACACACTGTTTACTTCTCGACTATGGAAGGGGTTGCAAGAGGCTTTTGGGATGCAGTTACGTTTGAGCACCACCTTCCATCCTCTGACAGATGGCCAGACTGAGCAGACAATCCAAACCATTGAGGACATGCTCCTTGCTTGTTTCCTCGACTTTGGTCGCATCTAGGAGGACCACTTACCATTGGTGGAGTTTGACTACAACAACAGTTATCACTCCACCATTGGTATGTCAACTTTTGAGGCTTTGTATGGTCGGCCTTGCAGATTACCACTGTGTCGGACAGACCCAGGGGAGTCTGCACTTGTGGGACCAGAGATGGTACGGGCTACCATAGAGAAGGTTAATATCATCCAGGAGCAGATGAAGACTACACAGAACAGGCAGAAGTTGTATGCTGACAGGAGAGAGAGATCTCTGGAGTTTTAGGATTGTGACCACATCTTTCTACTGGTCTCACGTCGACGAGGTCTACAGAGATTTGGCTAAGGTGGAAAGTTATCTCCGAGGTTCATCAGACCTTTCCAGGTCCTCAGCAGAGTAGGTGGGGTGGCTTAGCGCCTAACTATTCCACCTCAGTTGCACCGAGTGCACGACGTCTCCCACGTATCTCAGTTGAGGAGATATGTGCATGACACATCCCACATCATCGACCACGAGGAGTTGGACATCGATGACGGGGAAACATTCACAGAGGTTCTTGTGGATATTGAGGATCAACAGGAGCGGGTCCTATGTGGATGGTCGATACCTCTGGTGCACGTTCGTTGGCAGCATGGGAACCTCCAAGAGATCACATGGGAGCGGGAGGCTCATATGCATGCTCAGTATCCCCATTTGTTCCCTTAGTGTAACTTCTAGCTTACAAGGACGTAAAGCCCTGAGGTGGGGAGAATGTAAAGACCCGGATTTCTGTGGAATTTTTTTCTAAAATACATGGGATTTTTACGAGTCAGCGAAAATTTAAGGCGCTTGATTCTGAGGCCTGGTGTGTCCAGAATCAATTTCTGGAGTTTTTTTCACATACGTTCAGTTAACGTACGAGCGGAATTTTATAACTTTTGAACCGGTACTCAGAACTAAAATATGAGGGCACCGTTGAACTTGCAGTGCCAGTATTCGCTTAAGAAGACTTTCACTTCAACGACAGTGAGTCTAGGATAAAAGTTAGTTTTTGGGTTTTCTTAAAAAAATAATAACAAAATAAATTGTAACACTTTATTTTATTTTTGAGCCTCCATGTGAGTGTGGGTAGTTGGAACCTCCACATGGGAGTTTATGGTGGGACCGCCACACCCCAAACTCCCATGAGAGGTTATGGGGGTGGGGCCCACCCGAGCATAACCTCCCGCGAGAGGTTACTATATGGGGACCACCCGAGACCCATAACCTCTCTATTAAGTGATAGGGGCGGGGACCACCCAACCCCTATTGATGATGGAGGAGAAAACTTCCCACCTCTCCCAATTTAATGAGTGAGAGCCTCTTTCCATCCACATAATTAAATGTGACACCTCTCATGAATTTAATTTGGTGGGGCCCACTCATTTAATTCATCAATTTTGAATTACATGCCAACATAATAATAGGAAAACCCTCCTATTATTTTTGTTGGCATAATATTCTTTTCGGTAAAGGATTTGAGAGGAAACCTAGGGAGAAAAGCTCCCAACGAAGAACGTGAAGAACGTGAAGAATGCTGACGATTCTCTTTCTTCTTCGACTTCTTCCCCAACCACCTACCGATCAACCCTCTGCAACGTCATCAACGAACCGATGCAGCTTGGAATTGAGGACATGTGGCGGACATGATGAACGATGGTCTCCTCTGTCATCCTTTCGTGACTCCATCAATAAACGATGAGTGTTGAGCGACAAATCAAATGGTATGGGGTTTTACCTTAAAAAGTATTCCTTTTCTTTTCACATCTTATTTTGAGAGGAATCATTGCGAGGTTTTGTGATTAAACTGTTGTTCATCATACATTTGATGATCCAAAGGCTATCACCATAAATTTTGAGGGCTCGAACCAACCTCACATGGCCTAACACCCTCCGTCGATTTCTTTTTTGTGTTCTTTGAAGAGGCAATGAGGGACAAAGGCGGCGATGACAAAGGCCTCACTACCCGCGGCCTCCATGAACCACGCCGCCACCGTGGCACACGGGTGCTCCCGGTCACACACCGCCAGCCGGCCGGTGCCCGACCCGCCTGCCAGCAGCCCCCTTCCGTGGCCTGCCCGGCGAGCTGCCCGCGCCCCATCGCGCTGCCCCGGGGTGCTACCCGGTTCCCTACACGGTGCCCCCATGGCTCCCCTGTCGTTCCATGCCCGGTGCACCCACGGACTGACCAGTGTCCAACCAACCTTCTCACGCCCCATGCGGCCTACCCACTGGCCTCCTGGCTGCCGACCTCTCGATCTGTGCCCCTCGCGGCATTGGCCAAACCGGCCCTGACCTTCGGGCCGAGCCGCTTGTATGGCGGAATCCGGGTCAAACCGTCCTCACAGTCCGCTAGGCTGGGCCCAGATTACCGGGCCTAACATAGTGGGTTGACCCACCCAATGGGCTGGGTCAGACCCATTGGGTCTGTCCGGGTTGACCCAGACCTGGTCGGATCGGACCTGAGCCCACTACTGACCCTTTGCTTGCTTTGGCCATATCTTTGGCACCGGACGTCCATTTGATAAACCATCAGTGGCGTTGGTAATCTTAATGAGATACGGTCCCTCTGAGAATACCCCACTGGAGTTAGATGTATAGTTGAGATACGGTCAGGTTGGTTCATACACGAATCCAACCGGGCCCTGGGACTAAAAGACTAATAACTAATAGACCGGGTGTCCGATTGACGTGTCGTCTGTTGTGGTGAGACCCCTATGATGAGGTGGACCTTTGAGATACTTATAAATGGGAATTCACAAATCATGAAGTATAGACTTGTAGCTCGTGGAGCGGACTCTCCCGATGACGAGCGAGCAGATTGTAGAGACCTAGTAGTTGGCTGAGACTTGACGATTGCTGATCGATTGACTCGGAGTGATTCGGATGGCCCAGTGGGGAGGTCTTGGTTGTAGAAGCAAACCCAAAACGGAGGAGTTCTTGGTTGTAGAGGTAGACCTGTGGTACTCGACAGAAGGAGTACCTCTTTAGGCTATGAGGGGAGTGCTTGGTTGTAGTGGTAGACCCATGGTGGAGAGAGCCTCTGTGTGAGCATGGAAGACCCACAATACTTGAAAGGAGGAGTACCCCAACAGTCCAAGGTTAGTGGGAAGCGCTTGGTTGAAGCAGCAGGCCCATTGTACTCGACAAAGGAGGAGTTCTCCAGCAGCAGTGGTTTTGACATCGTGAATAAAAATCCTGGTTTGAGCGGAGTCTTTGAATTTTTTGTTTTCCTCATGATTGAGATGGGTTACTAGATAACTTAGGTATATGTGTGGGCATATGCCTAAGTAATGGTTATCCGTTGATTTCATACTTTGTGGTTTATCCTTGCTGGATTTTGTGAGACCTTGAGCTTATCGGGGTCCCTACTGAGTATCATTATACTCACCCCTGCACGAGCTATGCCCACACCTCATTGTGTTGGTTCTAGACAACAGACAACACTGACTGAGTCAGAGAGTAGCAGGATTGGACGATACCCGGAGGTGGACCACTTGGTGTGACAATACCCAGAGCGGACGAACGGACGTGGAGTGCTAAAGAGGCCATCTGTACCTACCCTTCAGGTAGGAACTCTGGGGGACGACCTAGTAGATGATTTACATTTCTCCATTTGTACTTTCTTTTCAGTTGTACTTGTACTTTCCTGATGGGCTTGTATTTCCAGCCCCTTTTTACTTTCCATCACTTTGTTTGTATACAGTTTTACTTAGTTTTTTGCTTCCAGTTGTGTACTCTGATTGTATGTGTTTAATTTTTATAAAGGAAATGCCTTCCCAGCATAGGGATTTACGCCTTTGGTGCTAGTTGCCAGCCCCTGGCCTATGGAAGGTGGGATTGGGGTAGTCACGAAACGAGTCTCAAGGACGGTTCATGACAAAACCCATTCTCTTGATCAAACTTATAAAGTGGTGATGAAAATAAAAATGGAAATCAATCATTCCATGGAGGTGGAAGTCCATACGTATAGATAGATGATGATTTCATTTTCCATATAATGGGGAAATGGAGTAATATAATTGATCATTTTAGAATCTAAAATATTTCATAAATATAATACTTATATGTTAAATTTCCTTTTATGAGCATCCTTTTAAGGTCACTGCTAGAAAAATGGTTATACAAATGGTTTAGAACCATTAGTATAGGTCTCCAAACTATTGTTCTAGCCTATTCAAATGGTTTGGAGGGAAATTATCTATTATGATGTTGTTATATCCCTATACCAACAGTTTTGAAAAACCATTGATATAAGTAATGTAAAAAAAAACAACTGGTTTTGATCCCAGCACCACCCAATTATATTCCAATGACCTAACCACTAAGCTAAGATAACTTTTGTTAACATATATATATATATATATATATATATATTTACAATTATTTTAACTTATGATCTGTTTAATGTTAATTGATAAAAAATGTATAGGACTGGGTGTTTGAGAAATTTATTAACCTTAACCCTTCTCATCTCTATTATTTATCAATTTTGGAGCTACTTTCCTTAAGAGTGACTTCCCATTATTAACATGTCTTGGGTATTTACATAAATTCCATCCCTTTTCACTTATAAAAGGGTCACTCCTCTCCTCAATTAATATTGAAGTAAAAACCACTTAGTTCAGAAAAAAAATATCTACACAACCCTATCCTAAACATCATTATCCACCTTTAAGAGGTTATGGTATTCTTAAAATTCCATCCCTCAAAGTATTAACCCCTTTTTCAAAGGAGATAATTCAAGAAGTGAGGTATAAATCTCTAACCATTAATTTATCATTTCTATTTATTTTTGTGCATTTCTTCTTACTAAAATTCTATTATACCATATTAAAATGATAACAAAAGTATAATTATTATACTATTATGTTATTGTAATGATGATACGAGCATTAACCACCTTTCCCTTTTCTATTAAGAAAAATGAAACTATCATTCATGTGTTTTTTAGACTACCACCACCACGATGCAACATGTTTGATTTTACTTCACCAAACACTACTAGAAATTGGTCTTATACATGTTTTAAAAATATTGTTCTTTTACCCTTAGTTAAACCCTTTTCATAACTTTTGACTTTTTCCAAGGTAAATATATTTTTGATGAAGTAATTTATCATTTATTTTTAAAAATAAATTATTAATTATTAAATAATTTGGAACTAATGATTCCAAATTTTAAATCCATTTTATTAAATTAATTTTCTATCATAGATAGAAAATTAGTTTTAAAATACTAAAAGTATAATGTATTAAAAATATTTTTTTTGAAAAATATAACTTATGTACTGAAATTTAAAATATGGGTTTGTAAATTAAGACTAAAATTTTAAAAATTATAAAGTAACTTATAAAAAAATATTAACAAGTAGTTTCATTAATTTACATTTCACACTTACACACTAATAATTCTACAAAAGTCATGTTATTTGTAAAAATAGTAGTTTTCACTAATCACCTAAAAAAATATTTTTTTTCATAAAATTACCAAAAAATATATCTTAAACTAATATTGATATGTGTAATTAAAAAATAGAGTTAAATTTTTTAAATAAAATTCTATAATTTATAAACATTTCTTTTAAATAAAAAAATAAAGATGATTAATTTTATTGAAAATGACATGTTTAAATATTAAGTGATCTTAGTACTATCTCATATCAATTCCTAACTTGATGATGTTAATATGTTAGTTATTATATTCAAATATTATATATTATCAAAATAACATTTTAAAAGTGATCAATTTTAACTTATCAATACATTAAATATTTATATAATAATGGTTAATACTTTTATACATTAAATCATATCAATTTTATAAACTCTATTTTTAAATATTTTTAATTGTTTCATATCTTTTTATTTACTCGAGGTTTTATTATTCTTAAAATTTTGTAATAATAAATATTTTTTTGGTTTGTTTTAATTTGGTGTTGTGTATGGAAAAAGTTGTTGAAGAAGTATTTATTTAAAGAAATATTTTCCAATATCTTGGGGTGTTACAAAAAGGCTATCCATGCATAATAAATTTAGTAAATACATAATATATTTATAGAAGATGTCAAATAAATTAAGAAAGGAAGGGATAAATAATGTTTCTAGAACATATATAATATTTTAACTACTAAATAAGTGATACATAAAATTCTATACTTGGAGAAATTGATAATTCAACACTGGAATTTGGTTGGTAAGATATGTTTTCGAATGATAGATGATACGTAATATTTTATCTAAATATCCTCTAAGATATGTAAGATTTTTCCCTTTTCATCTAGAGAATATGTAGGGATTTTGATAGAATTGTGTAAGGTTTTTGTGATACGTAATATATTTTTAGAGGTATATAAATGATATGTAATGATTTTTACTTGGTGAGATTCTATCTGAGCTCACTTGTATGATATTTTTATTTAAAAAATTGGAATATAAATAAGCCTTCTTCCATAAAAAATAAAGTCATGCCATGATGTCTCCTTGGATAAACACAAATAGAAGAAATTTATAAAATCCCACTCTATGATGAAATTGTTTTCACTATGAATAATTTCATGCAAGAATAAATTCCACTGCTAATATAGAGGTTCTTGTGCCATGGTAAATACAATCACTCCTTAAGGGGATGAAACTTAGTAGAATCTTTTCTCAGATATGGTGGGATAAGTCTTGAAGAATACTAACCATGGAGATTATCTCCCATACACATAGATCCCATTTGAAGCATTAAGAAATAAAATAAATACTCTATTCTTATAATCTAGCCAAATTATAAATTTACAACTTATTGAAAAATGTGTAATTAATGAAATTATAGAGGAAGATGAAGATCATAGGGAAGGATTGTGAAGTAAGGGTAAATTTTGAGATGATGTCACCTGAAGAGATCATCACCTTTAGCCAAGACACATGGAAGAAAACTAAACTAGACAATCTTAGTGATGAATTTTAAGAGAATGGAGAAGATGATATTGTAATGCCTATATATATTTTTTCCCTTCTCCATTGTAAAATATTCATACTATTTTCCTTAATAAGTGGTTTGATTAGAGTAGTTTTTCTTTAATTCAATTTCTATTTTAATGTAAATTCAATGTTTTTGTTCTTCATGCATTGTTTTCTCATCTTCCCAAATTTATTCATGTTTATTAACCTCTATGAATTACATATGATCTCATACTTCATTATGGGGAAATAATAAACCATAGTGGATGTTCTTAGGGTAATAATAATGGGGATCTTGAATTTATACATTTAAATTTCAAATCAATATCTTTGATTCATATTTGGTGGTTAAATTATAGTGTATAGGCGGCAATCATCATTAAATTTTCCATCAATATTGTTACATTATTTCACTAGTTTAGCATAAAGTTATATCATTAATTGAATCACTCATCATACCAGTGGGGATTAGTGGTTTTAAATGATGAATGATATGAAGTTGATAATATATGCTTGAGTGGTTTTTCTTTCTTGATTGAGGAGTGTTCCTACCAACTCACCAAGAAGACCAAAGGATTTTTTTTGATCGTATTGAGGTTCCTAAAGAAGAATAGTATTCTTATACATAATAAAATAATGGGGTTGAGTTTATGAATGTTATTGAGTCTTCATATAGTTTTTTATTTATAAATTTATAAAATGATGGTAGAACTCAGTTGAATTAACCTTGGGACCATCAACACATTTTCCTATCCTTTTTTTGTTTTAAATTATTTCTTTTGTTTCAATTTAATTAAATAAAAAACCAAAAAAATAATTTCTTGTTATCCCATATTATAACTTTTTTTAGAAAACAAATATATATATATATATAAGTGCTCGAGTAGTGAGTGTTTAGCCTTGGATCCTTTTAAGTCGAACTTGGTGTCAGCTCTAATCTATACATTGGTGATTATAAGTTATGTTTGGATAACCCTAAAATAGTTATTGTATTTGGTATTACTTTATTATTCCCTTATTTTTCTTAGTTGAATTCCCTAAAATCTCTCTCCTATTTCCACCTTTAAGTTATTTCATCTTCCTTCATGATATAGCTTATATTTGGGTGTATTTATTTAGGTCTAAGGCTAAGAAATTCCTACCTTCACTTCTACTCTCTTATTATCTTATTATTATTCATTTCCCTTTCTATGAGTGGGTTTTTTGATTAATTATTTCACTAGTGGTATAGTCAAATCCATTCTAATACATAGGTTTTTTATTTCATGGGTTATAGAAGTCCCAAGTGGGTGATTTTTTACATTGTTCTCACTATTTTGCTATTTATATTTTGTATAAATAATTTAATAGGGTTTTCTTGATTTTAGAATTTGATTAATCTTATATTAAGTCTGATTTAATTAGTTTGTTCTTCTCATTAGTGACTAGTAAAATTGTTTTGGTATTCTATATAAGTTTCAACTTGGTTCTAGTTTAGTTTTTAATATGGTTAATTTATTACCATGGGTAATTGAATGTAATATATTATAAAGTGTGAGTTCGTAATTTTTAGGGGATTATATGATTTTTTGAGTGTATGGGAGTTTTATTAAAGGATATTCGATTAGTAAGTGGTTTTTACCCATATATAATTCCTTGGTACTTTCTTAGTATTTATCTGCCACTTTTTTATTAAACATGTAAATTCAATTCTACTAGTTTTCAGAATACATGATTCGATTATTTTAAATAAATACTTTAGTCATATATAAATTTCTATAAAATCATAATTTATTCATAGAGAAAATATTAAAAAAAATTAATTCAATATTATCTTCTTATTTAAATGCTTGTGATCAATTGATTAATTCCAATATTCAATTTATGTATTGAGTGAAACAAGCTGATGTAGATATCATTTTTATAATGATAATATTTATTTCTATTTCTTAAGAATAATAACTTATTAAATTTACTTTCTTAAGTTGAATCATAAAATTTCAAGTGGAGAACATGTAATATAATTTAACTGATTAATAAGGCATTGATAACTAAAGGAAAATTTGATCTTAAATGGGACTAACAAAGTGATTATATATCACCGTGATTCCAAGTGGCTTTTAGGTTATTGTAACCATTATAATCATCTAAATGGGTTTGAAATAATTCCTTCTGAATCTATAATTGTGTAAAATGTACTTAACCTATGTTTCTAAATGATTTTATAGAAAGTAGAGACATTTTCATATAATAATAAATTTTCCATCATGAACCTATTTAGACTCAAGATTGTTATGAGAATTATCTTCTTAGTGAAGTATGTTGAGAAACATGGGTAGTGTTACTGCATTTAATTGGAAGCATTCCTTCATTAATTCTTAGTATGTATCATTAATGAAATCAATACTTCCCACTTTTTCCTACATGATTTTCAATTTATTGATCCATTGTTAACTTTGGTTCAGTGATACATCAGTTATGAGGTAATATATGGGTTGTTTTTTTGTGGAAAATAATGATGTGATACCTAAACATAATAGGATTTATTATTTGGGACCCAACCAAAACTAAAAACCTTTTCTTGAGAACCTTCACTTATCTGTTTTTAATAAAAGGATTTAAAAATTCTTGATTTTATATAAAACCTTTCCATCATAACTTGATTTTATAAAATTGATTCCTTTCTAAAACATGTTTCACATTATTCTCTCTAAAATTATGGGGTTTATAGTAAAAAATTGATAACATTGATACCAAATATATTTTTTCCTTGAATTAAATTCGAAGTATAATAACATAATTTGGAAAGAATAACAATTTTAAATATATATCCAAAATAAAACACTCATACTACATTTACCTCTTTATCTAAGATACTTAAAGATGTATTGGCTATGACCAATCCTAGACTTGGTTTATCACCTTGTAATCTTCTAATGCACACTAGTTTTTACCAATGTAAGAGTTAAATCCTTGTTTAGCTAGGTTATAGAAAACCTTGAATTCCACCTCAATCCTATCTTAGAAATATTATACCTATTTTCAAAATTATTATGAATAAAATGATGTTTTGTAATTTATTCATGTTTTTATTAATTATTTTTTACTTGTTTAAACACTTTAATGTGATGCACATGGACTTTTCATACTATTTTTTATAACTCTAGGGAATGAAATTCACTTAGTTGTATGAAAAATATTATGTTATATGTTAGAATTACTAATTTATATTTAATTGATTATATTAGTTGTTTTGATTGAAATGTTTTTCTGCATGGTTATTTCTTTGATAGATCACGAGTATGATTTGAAGGGTATTTGTATATGTTTTTTTCTCTATGAAATGTAAGTAGGTACTCAGTAAAATGACACAAAAGGTTGAATGGGATAAGTGTTTCACCCTAACTACTGTATACCCATTAACTTATTCTATAGGATGGGCTAAGGTGTAACACCCTGATCTTCGACGGTACGCTTCTCTTTGAATAATACAGTGGTGTGTGTTGTACGCAACTTCGAGTTCTAACACACACCACAACCAATCAAAGTAGCCATTATGAATAGTAATAACTACTTTTTGAAATTTTATAAATTTTATCTCTCAAAATAGACATCATTTTTGGATTCATATTATCTAAATTAGCCTAGGGTTAAATTTCGGTACTTTTCGGATAACTTTCATATTTTGATGAATAGTGAAAATTACTAAATTTTAATTAAAAACAACTTTTTTAATTGAAATAATTAATAGTGATAAATTATGAATTTGAGTTTTTTTAAATTATATTTAGAATATATTTTTACCATTTAATCCAATGTTGGTCATTGGCCATAATTTCACATTTAAACCGGACATAAACAAGTGTTAATCTTTTGATATTTATTGTTTCTTAAAAACACGCTTTTTGTTTTAACAAGGGAATTAATTTTAAATTAATAAATGAAACTTATATGTTTTGAATTTGGTAAAATATACTTCATTATTGAATTCAGAATATCAAAATTATCTTAGGGTAAATTTTTGGTATTTTTCTGAAATCTTTCAATTTTTTATGAATAGTGAAAAACACTGAGTTACTGTTTAAAACTAGATTTTTATTTAAATAATTATTTATATTATTTAAATTTATTTTAGGTAAAAATAGATACATAACACCTATATAAATTTAATTTAATTCATTGGATGCAGTTTATAATAATTTTAGATATATAAAAATTTTATTGAAATTTTTCACCGTCTTTTACCCACCTCCTAGGAGAATTTGTAAATTCACATAAAACTTAGTTTTACCACTTCTGTCCGTGGAATTTTGAAAATACAAGAGACACGGTTAATATCAAGGAGTAAAATGTGGTTCAATAAGATAAAAATAATTTTTGGTGAATAGTAACTTTTACTTTTATTTACCACGGTAAAAAGTAAATAGGGTAATTAAGGGTAAAGATGATATTATTATTACCCTAAAACATGTCCTAATTCTATTGGATAAGTTTAATTCGACCAAAAACATCCTTAGGAATAAAATATGTCCCTTAAGGTCCACTTCGATTAGATTAGGACATTTATTATTATTTAATTCAAAGAAGAGTTAAAAGAGTTAAAATCATTGTTTAATAACTAAAACATTTTTAATATAGGGTTATACATAAGATAAATTTAATTATAAATATTAATTAGACAGATAAAAATATTTACTACATAATTGTATTTTAATTATAATTTTTAGACATTAAATAATTAAATTTATTTATGACACAATGATGATGCAGTAATTACCTTATTAATGAAAGAATCAAATACATGGTAATATAAATATTAAAATAAATATAATTTCAAAGTTTTTATGACATCCACGAATTTTTTAGGTGACTATGACATGTTAGGGATGATTCAATGTGTCTTTTCTGAAGTAATCAAGTTTTTATGACTTTCACAAAAACAAAATACCAAATAGTGTCAAAATTGACATAAAAGAGTTTTTAAAACAAATATTATATTATTAATTGATATTAAATTCCTAAAAATATAAGGTTCGGAAAAAGTTCTTGTATCATGATAGTTTTATCATTAATGGACCACTTGGGGGGTCTCTAGGAGGTATATAGTAAGTTTATTAACTATATAATATAAAAATACAAAGTGACATGGTAAGTGTCAAACTAATTAACCAAGAGTTAAAACTAAAAGATAAGGTTAATATAATGACACAAACCTGTCTAAAATCTACTGGTTTAAAGGAATTAAACCCATACCCACCTTAATCTTTGAATAATCCACTTTGGAGCCATTATAAATCTAATATGAATTTATTATAAATTAATAATTTAAGTTTTTTCTAAAGACCACTCCTCCCCCTTATAAAAGGACAACACTTATAACCAATTCCTCACACCTCTCAAGCCTTTTGTATAGTCCAAACTCTGCCCAATTAATCTCCATACATCTCTATCCTCCTCCTAGAAGCCTCACCTTAGGCATAAGGCACTTCAAGATTCCTTTTGGTTCAAACCAAAGGGAGTTACCCCAATTAAAGGTAACGATTTCTCTTAGCTTCTTTTCTTTTATTTAACTTCTCCAACCCCAAAAAACTTCTCATTCTTTTCTTTTGTAACAAAACCAGTATCCTAAATATACTAGGATATTATTATGAGATATATTGGAACAACACTTACACACACCTCCATCTAATGGGAGAATAACATAATGTTTCTCTGGATGGCAACCAAACGCCTCACGAAACGATGATTGTTCAATTATCTCCTACCACCTCTCATGGTGGACATTATGATGGAACTATAATTAAATATGATATTTATGATATTTATTTTATATATAAGATTCTTTAATTCCATTTTATGTCATACCATTCTTCGTTTCATCTTGTATATATATACGATAATTTCATTTGAGGAAGTGCGGACTACCGCCCCCTCAAAGTGATATGACTCATTTATACCATACATGGAACATATAAAGGATGGTATTAATTAACTTTAGTAACACATATATGATATTATATTATACTTTAATAATAATATACCTATTTATTATTTGGTTTTGATTCCTTTTAAAATGAAAATTGAAATGGAAGTAGTGTTCGTACGTACGTACGGACTACCGTCTCCACGAACGCGATGAGATTCATTCCCCATCATATCCATTAAAGTATAATTCTAAATTTATTATTAACAATATTGCTTAGGGAATTGATATCATTCTGGATATGTATAAGATACAACCTATCCATAACAAACATGGCTTATGTAACAAAACATATAAAATAAAACGAGTAAGTTAACACCCGAAACGGCGATAATACTAAGATATTATGAAGAAATAAATGTTAAAAGATCATATATGATATCATATTAATGTATATTATTATTGTATAATTTAATAACAATAATTTAACCATTATAAAAGAGATTATCCTACCCTCGACAAAGGAAAAGTACAAGGTAAGGGGTTTTCATCTCACTCCTTATTCCCGTGAGATTCATGCCATATTGCCACTATTACCTTTTATGTGGCCTATGTACTACCCATAATTGTATTCTTTATGTAATACACTTTAATTTATGTGTATTTACATATTCATTGTATGATACCTCTTTTGTGGGGTGTATTTTTCGTAAGTTACCAAATTGGTAAGGGTTAATTTCACAATCGCTTTATTATCTGAGGTTGTCTTTACGTAAGTATCTACTGGGACATATTTATTATCCATGTACATGTTTTATGAAAGAGTTTTCAAAGGGATTATTTTAAGGTAATTTTTACTAAAACATCATTTCAAATGTTTTAAATATTTATTCTTCTAAATCTTTCTCATTAATGTTCATGTCTTCAAAATGGTTTTTAAGGATTTATTTATATGGACATGAATGTTTTTAAAATGTTAATTCCTTTCAAAATTTTCAAAGTGTTATGGGAAAAGTTGATTCAAAAATGCCTTAAAATGATTTATTTTCCAAATTGTGTGAATTTTAAGTTTTTTCATGAAAAAGGGGTATTTATCTCAAAGAGTTTTATAAATCATTTTCATCAACTTCAAAATCCTTTAATGGATTTTAAACTTGTTTTGAAGTTGATTTATCATGATACAAATCTTTCATATCGTGTTGAAGGTTTTGTGATATGTTTGACTGTAGATGTGTTATTTTTATACCATTCATGGTTTATGGTTAAAGTATTGAAATTTCGTATCCAAGTTCTTATATGAATGTTTATGTTAAGTTTCATCCTTTTCATATGAGGAATGTATTGGACATACTAAGTGACGGGTGGAGCCCGCTATAGCTCCTCGATGCATCGGTAGGTCTCATGAGACAACTAGACATGGAATTGGCCGAGGCCCTTTCCCATTTTGAAATATGGTTTTGTCCGAGGCCTTAATCATTTTTAGATGTCTTGGCCGAGGCCTTGACAAAATGTTTTAGAATTTATGGCATTATACATTCCCTCATTATGGAAATAATATTGATTGTTCATGTGGTTATTTGACTAGTAGAATACCCATGATTATGTTTTATTATGGAATTATTTACTCAACTCATATTCTTAACATAAAAGTATTCATGTTTATTATTGGTAAAGGCATGTGGTTTCAATTATTCACCATGCTTAATATTTATGT
Organism: Viscum album; assembly: GCA_963277665.1. Taxonomy (NCBI): domain Eukaryota; kingdom Viridiplantae; phylum Streptophyta; class Magnoliopsida; order Santalales; family Viscaceae; genus Viscum; species Viscum album. Next base: position 924,467,029 of record OY728159.1, read on the forward strand.
CATTTTCTGCATTAGTGCTTACCCTTACTGAGCGTTTGAGCTCACCCCTTTCTATGTTTTATTTTTCCCAGGATTCTAAGAAGTGTATTATGATTGATATGTAGGGTTATGCTAAAGGGAAAAATAGCGTTCTTAAATAACTATTTATGCTGTGTTTTATATTTGAAGTTTTAATGTAATGTTAATGTATGTAATCTATTTTACAAGAGTGCTAAACTGGTCGGTCCTTTGGGACATGATTCCTTGTAATCATGCAAATGTTGTGTAATAATGCACCAAATCTAGGTAACTGGGGTCAGGGAGTTACAGTTGGTATCAGAGGAAGTTTATAAATAACCTTGGAAACTAGATTTAGATAAACTCTGATTAGAGCACATCACCCTAATATAGACTTTGAGGATTAGTATAGGAGAACTTCCTAGAATTTTAGTATTGTAGAGATTTTGTGAGTTTTCCAAGCAATACATCCATGTCTGGATACAAGAAGGTAGAGGCGGCTCTGGAACAGATGTACCTAGGGGTAAAACCCAAAAACACAACTTTGAGCTAGACTCGAATGGGAACTGGTGCATGACAACGGGTCTTGCTACACTCTTGGTTACGACACTCCCAGGGGATATGCTTAGGATAATTATCATTTTCTTTACAAACCATTATGAAGGTCTTATTAGTATATACTTACTCAAAGAAAACATTTTTATGATTATGGATTATATACATAAACTGTTTAATTTATGTTAAGTGTTTTACAAGTTCGGGATTAGGTATTTCTATTCATAAACTAATCTAGTGTATGAAGTTGTATAGAAATTGTTCCCAAAGGAATGTGAACTCCAGCAATACATATGATCCAAAGAGTAAGAAGGATCATATATTCCATGGTATTAAGCCAGAATATAGAAGGGAATTGTCTCCCACGTATTATCATCATATGAAGAAATAGTATCATATGTTGATATGATAAGTAAATAATTCTCAGAGTCCTATAACTTTGAAGGGAAGCCAGAGAAGGAAAGGATGGTGGAGAGGACAGATAAAGGGAATAAGGTAAAGAAGGATTTTTTCATATGTGATAACTATGGAAAGAATCACCATGGAAAATTCTTGAAGGGAATGGGGGTATATAATAAGTGTGAAGAAAAAGGACACCAAGTACATGACTGCAAGGGTAAGAAAAAGGTTTCAAATTTACAATGCTTCATCTGCAAGGAGTTTGGACACTACGCGAACCAATATCCTAGTTATCAAACTATGCCACAAATGATGCTATTGGATAATAGTCAAGTTATGATAGTACCACAGATGAAGAGGAATGACTAGTGTTTTTATGTTGTTATTTTGGAATTATTTCATTGAAGTATTGTATCAATGATGTACTGGAAATAAATAAGGATTTTACTACAGTACTATTTCATTGAGGATTTGAGATTTTATGGTACTAAGAAAAGTGACTCTAAAGTAAGTCAAACTTTTTGGAAATTACATGGTTGAAGGAAAGATAAACCTTAATATGGTCCTAATATTGAGGTACTAATTTTGGAATAAGATATGGTTGATTTGGGTAAATTATATTGGATATTCTTGACTGCCTTGAAATTGATTAAAGATTTGTATATTCCATCATTGTAGGAGTTTACAACATTTTTGGATGGATGAAGTATATTCAGTATTCTATAAGGAATAAGGGAGCATGAATGTAATCAATAAGGTTTTATGGTAATTCAGGATGTTTCAGTGTTTTAAAAGAATGCATGATGAAGGTATTCACATGCTATTACGGGGTAAAAATGATCTAAATTAGGTTTACCTTTCATATAAATTTCGGACTGGGAGTTTACAGAAGTACTTTGGATAAGTATAAAGGTTGGAAGGGATTATGTTTGAAAGGTTATTTTTGGATTTTTATAAAAGGACAACACACAGACCGTGTGACGACCCATTGTGTTGGACAAAGCTGCGGGAATCGAACCCACAACCATAGTGCAATTGGGATTTATCACCTACCATTGTACTACATGAAGTTCCTGGATGGTATAATGTAGTTTCTTTTCATAAAGGGTCCGATATGTGAATTATAAATTCATTATATTTGGAACCCTATACGATTAGGATAAATAGAGTATTTTTGAGTTGTATTATGTTTTGGGGTGAAAGATGAGTTTGTGGTAGAAATTTATTAATCGATAAAAATATAATTATAAAGTAAGTATATCTCCTTATGATATTAGACAATCTCATAAATAAATTCCTCAACATTAAGAAAAGGATCTTAGAATAAAAATGTTGTCTTATATGGTACCTTAGATCATCACTAATTTATGGCGTTGGGATTGTTGGAATTTTCATAACCATGTTCTCAATCACTATCCATCAGATATTAGTGGTTATATTTATCTTACATATCCATATTTTCCTACATGGAACCCTATTATGTGTTATTTTCGGTAATCTTCATACTTACCACTCTTTATTTTAAATAGAGGCCTCATTAATTCATTTTTCGATGTGGGATTTCAACTAAGATATTTTGAAATGTCAACCCCAAGTTTCCAATACCAAGAATAAATTGTGAGGAAGCAATTTATTGAAGTAGGTGAGAATGTAACACCTTGTGCTTCCATGGTACGCTTCTATTTGAATAATACAGTAGTGTGTGTTGTACACAACTTCGAGTTCTAACACACACCATGACCAATCAAAGTAGTTGTTATGAATAGAAATACCCACTTTTTGAAATTTTATAAATTTTATCTCTCAAAATGGATATCATTTTTGGATTCATAATATCGAAATTATCCTAGGGTGAAATTTTATACTTTTCGGATAACTTTCATATTTTGATTAATAGTGAAAAATACTAAATTTTAATTAAAAACAAATTTTTTAATCGAAATAATTAATAGTGAAAAATTATGAATTTGAGATATTTGAAACTATATTTAGAATATAGTTTTACCATTTAATACAATTTTGGCCATTGGACATAATTTCCCATTTAAACCGGACATAAACAAGTGTCAATCTTTTGATAGTTATTTTTTCTTAAAAACACGCTTTTTATTTTAACAACGGGAATTAGTTTTAAATTAATAAATGAAACTTCTATGTTTTTAATTTGGTAAAATAGACTTCATTATTGAATTCGGAATATCAAAATTAGCTTAGGGTAAATTTTTTGTATTTTTCTGAAAACTTTCAATTTTTGATGAATAGTGAAAAACACTGAGTTACTATTCAAAACCAGCTTTTAATTTAAATAATTATTTATATTATTTAAATTTATTTTAGGTCAAAATAGATACATAACACCTATATAAATTCAATTTAATTCATTTGAGGTAGTTTATACTAATTTTAGATATATAAAAATTTTATTGAACTTTTTCACCGTCTTTTACCCACCTCCTAGGAGAATTTGTAAATTCACATAAAACATAATTTTACCACTTCTGTGAGTGAAATTTCAAAAATATGAGAGACATGGTTAATATCAAGGAGTAAAATTTGGTTCAATAAGATAGAAATAATTTTTGGTGAATAGTAACTTTTTACTTTTAATTACCATGGTAAAAAGTAAATAGGGTAGTTAAGGGTAAAAATTATATTATTATTACCCTAACACATGTCCTAATTCTATTTGATAAGTTTAATTCGACCAAAAACAACCTTTTAAATAAAATATGACCCTTTAGGTCCACTTGGATTAGATTAGGACATTTATTATTATTTAATTAAAAGAAGAGTTAAAAGAGTTAAAATCAAAGTTTAATAACTAAAACATTTGTAATATAGGGTTATACATAAGATAAATTGGATTATAAATATTAATTAAAAAGCTAAAAAAAATCATACATAATTTTATTTTAATTATAATTTATAGACATTAAATAATTAAATTTATTTATGACACAATGATGATGCAATAATTACCTTATTAATGAAAGAATCAAATAAATTGTAATATAAATATTAAAATAAATATAATTTCAAAGTTTTTATGACATACACGAATTTTCTAGGTGACTATGACATGTTATGGATGATTCAATGTATCTTTTTCTAAGTAATAAAGTTTTTATGACTTTCACAAAAACAAAATACCAAATAGTGTCAAAATTGACATAAAAGAGTTTTTAAAACAAATATTATATTATTAATTGATATTAAATTAATAAAAATATAAGGTTCGGCCAAAGGACTTGTATCATTATAGGTGTATCATTAATGGACCACTTTGGGGGTCTCTTTGAGGTATATAGTAAGTTTATTAACTATATAATATAAAAATACAAAGTGACATGGCAAGTGTCAAACTAATTAACCAAGAGTTAGAACTAATAGACAAGGTTAACATAATGACCCAAACCTATTTAAAATCAATTGGTTGAAAGTATTTCAACCCATACCCACCTTAGGCTTTGAATAATCCTCTTTGTAGCCATTAAAAACCGAATATGAATTTATTATAAATTAATACTTTAAGTTTTTTCTAAAGAGCCCCTCCTCCCCCTTATAAAAGGACACCACTTATAACCAATTCCTTACACCTCTCAAGCATTTTAGCTCGTCCAAACTCTGAAAAATTAAGATCCCTACATCCCTCTCCTCCTCCTAGAAGCCTCACCTTAGGAATAAGGCACTTCAAGAGTCCTTTTTGGTTCAAACCAAAGGGAGTTACCCCAATTAAAGGTAACAATTTCTCTTAGTTTCTTTTCTTTTATTTCACTTCTCCAACCCCTAAACTCTTATAATTCTTTTATTTTGTAACAAAACCAGTATCCTAAATATTCTATGATATTTTTATGATAATTATTCGAACTACACTTACACACACCTCCATATAATGAGTGAAGAACATAATGTTTCTGTGGATGGAAACCAAACGCCTCACGAAACGATGATTGTTCAATTATCTCCTACCACATCTCATGGTGGCCATTATGATAGAAGTATAATTAAATATGATATTTATGATATTTATTTTATATATAATCTTCTTTAATTCCATTTTATGTCATACCATTATTCATTTCATGTTGAATATATATACGATAATTTAATTTGAGGAAGTGCGGACCACCGCCCCCTCAAAGTGATATGACTCGTTTATACCATACATGGAACATATAAAGGATGGGATTAATGAACTTAAGTAACACATATAAGATATTATATTATACTGTAATAATAATATACCTATGTATTATTTGGTTTTGATTCCTTTTAAAATGAAAAATGAAATTGAAGTAGCGTTTGTGCGTACATACGGACTACCGTCTCCACGTACGCAATGAGATTCATTCCTCATCGTATCCATTCAAGTATAATTATCATTTTATGATTAAAAATAATGTTTAAGGACTTGATATAATTTTGGATATGTATAATATACAACCTGTCCATAACAAACATGGCTTATGTAACAAAACATATAAAATAAAATGAGTAAGTTAATACCCAAAACGACGATAATACTAAGATATTATTAACAAAGAAATGTTAAAAGATCATAGATGATATCATATTAATTTATATTATTCTTGTATAATTTAATAACAATAATTTAACCATTATATAGAAGACTACCCTACCCTCGACAAAGGAAAAGTACAAGGTAAGGGGTTTTCATCTCACTCCTTATTCCCGTGAGATTCATGTCATATTGCCACTATTACCTTTTGTGTGGTGTATGTACTGCCCATAATTGTATTCCTTATGTAATACACTATAATTTATGTGTATTTGCATATTCAATGTATGATACCTCTTTTTTGGGGTGTATGTTTCGTATGTTACCAAATTGGTAAGGGTTAATTTCACAATCGCTTTATTATCTAAGGTTGTTTTTACGTAAGTATCTACTAGGACATATTTATTATCCATGTCCATGTTTTATGAAAGAGTTTTCAAAGGCTTTATTTTAAGGGAACTTTTACTAAAACATCATTTAAAATGTTTTAAATATTTATTCTTCTAAATCTTTCTCAGTAATGTCTGTGTATTCAAAATGGTTTTTAAGGATTTATTTATATGGACATGAATGTTTTGAAAATGTTAATTCCTTTCAAAAGTTTCAAAGTGGTATGGGACACGTTGATTCAAAAATGTCTTTAAATGATTTCTTTTCCAAATTGTGTGAATTTTAAATGTTTTCATGAAAATGGGGTATTTCTCTCAAAGAGTTTTATAAATCATTTTTATCAACGTCAAAATCATTTAATGGATTTTAAACTTGTTTTGAAGTTGATTTATCATGATACAAATCTTCCATATCGTGTTGAAGTTTTTGTGATATGTTTGACTGTGGATGTGTTATTTTTATAATATTCATGGTTTATGTTTAAAGTATTTACATTTCGTATCCTAGTTCTTATATGAATGTTTATGTTAAGTTTCATCCTTTTCATGTGAGAAATGTATTGGACATACTAAGTGACGGGTGGAGCCCGCTATAGCTCCTCGATGCATTGATAGGTCTCATGAGACAACTACACATGGAATTGGCCGAGGCCCTTTTCCATTTTGATATATTGTTTTTTCTAAGGCCTTAATCATTTTTAGACATCTTGTTCAAGGCCTTGAAAAAATGTTTTAGAATGTATGGAATTATACATTCCCTCATTATGGAAATAATATTGATGGTTCATGTGGTTATTCGACTAGTAGAATACCCATGATTATGTTTTATTATGGAATTATTTACTCAACGCATATTCTTGCCATAAAAGTATTCATGTTTATTATTGGTAAAGGCATGTGGTTTCAATTATTCATCAAGCTTAATATTTATGTCATTTTCTGCATTAGTTCTTACCCTTACTGAGCGTTTGAGCTCACCCCTTTCTATGTTTTATTTTTCCCAGGATTCCAAGAAGTGTATTATGATTGATATGAAGGGTTAAGATAAAGGGAGTAATGGCGTTCTCAAAGAACTATTTATGTTGTGTTTTATGTTTGAAATTGTAATGTAATGTTAATGTATGTAATCTATTTTCCAAGACTGCTAAACTGATCGGTCCTTCGGGACTTGATTCCTTGTAATCATGTCAATGTTGTGTAATAATGCACTAACTCTGGGTAAATTGGGTCAGGGAGTTACATAAGGCCTTGACTCCTATATAAACCTTCCCATTTCTATGGGATTGGGATTTCCCCTAAATTTGACGGCCCAAGTGCCATGTGATTACTTTGTAAGGAGTGGGCTAATGAAACACCCTACCTTAACCACTTTATATATTGGGAATTGGCATGAAGTAGGTATTATAGGTATGGACCCTATTGATAAGGGAGTTATTTTTTTCATATCATTTTATTCATTTTTCTATTGTGTGATATTATCCGGCCAAATTTCATTGATAATTGTCATAAAACTATTTTTCTATATATTTATATAAACAAGTAGATTGATCTAAAATAGACACCATAGGGTATTTTATATGTGTTGGAACCTTAGAGTTTTAATAATAAGTATCCTTTGATCACACCCTATATGTACACTCTGGTGGAAATGTAGCTTCATGGTCTACTTTCCAAGTACCTATCGGTGCTAATATATTTTTTAATGATTTGTTTTGAGATGTGAATGCTTGTAATTTTTATGGGTTGTGTTTATCTTAATGTTGGAACTAGAGGCTAGATTTTGAGTTTGGAAATTATCCAAGTGTATCAGACACCTATTGTGTACCATCTATTATCACAGAGGATATTTGTTTATGTATGATATGTATTTAATTCATTTAGTTTTGATTTTATTTATTTATAGTCAACTATTACTTTTAGGTAAATCGCTCTCCAACCATATCTTATGACCTGTGATATTATTCACTAGCCCCGTGGGGTTGGGGAGTGCACCTAGTATCATGTGGAAGATAGATCTAGTTATCATTTTAGTTATTCAGATCATGGTCATTACAAACACACCAATTACCAATATACAACTTAGGAGAAACCCCACTTTATCTTGGGATTACATGCATGATATCAACAACAAAATTACATAGATATCATTACCAATAAACTAAATTACTAGAATTTAAACTTTAATAAAAATAAATATTTTAACCATATTCATTTAAAATCCACATTTTTTACCAAAACTATATTTTTTCTAATAACGCTTCTTGAAAACCATTTGCACGCCATTTTCAGAACCTTTAATAATTTCTAAATTTTCAACCCCTAAAACTACATAAATAGATTTAAACCCTTTTAAATCCATTTTCATGTAAATAAACTAATTTCAAAACCACAAAAATATTAAAATCATCCCATGCCATGGGTTTTTTACAAGACCACCAATCTTATAGTGAAAGGAATGCATACTAAAATACACCTGTTTAATTGACCTATTTTAATGAAACACATTTTGAAAAACTAATTTATTATATTCAAAACTAACCATATATATGTTATCCAAATCTATTAAGATAAAAAACCCAATCTATAAAATCAGAATCCCCATCATATTTTAAAACCCCACCATAAAAAACTTTTATGTTTTCATAATTCCACTTGTTCCCCCTGAAATTTAATAGAAAAAAAATTATTTGAAAAAAAAATTGTGCTTCCATTCCATTTTATAAACCAAATGCACCAAATTATAAATGAAAAAATAAAATTTTCTTACTAAGTCCAAATAATCCAAATCATTGAAAACCACCTTTTTATCCCCAAAACACCCGGGACAATTCATATTATTTAACTCCACTATGACCAAAAACCTTTCATAAAAACTTATTTTTATGATTTTGGAAAACAAAGTGAAACCACTAAATATTTTTAGAAATACCCATTCCAAATTTTAACAGGATAACCATGTTTAAATATCATTTGAAAATATATAATCCTTTCATTCTAAAAAATAATTTCAAACAAAAATATTTTAACAACCAACTCTTTTTTCCACCAAACAATATTTTTTTTAAGAGAACAATTTGATTAAATCTTGATTTTTTATATTTTAAATAAAAAATCTTGTTTAAAAAAACTTATCAAGTAAAAAACAAATAGTCCAAAAAGGAAATCATACATCTCACAAAATGGGCTTCCAATATTAAACCAATCTTTTCACCCAAAAATAAATCATTTAGCTTTAGTTATGTAGTTATTTTTTGGCTTTGAAAATTTTCAGTGCTTATCTAATTATATAGAATCCTAAAATCAATCTATAACATTCAATAAAATTGATCAACATAACCAGTAGTGAAATACATACTCATATCAAAGAAATAAACCAAATAACCAATCAATATACAAAACCAAATCCAAAGTACTAGATAATCTTTCTTAGCCAATTAGTTACATGAGAATCCCTTCCTTACATTTGTTAGATCACCATAACATGCACTACAAAATATAAAGGTGTTTCCTTATAAAAAAACTAACACCAATTAAATAATTGTTTTCTATAAAACATTTCAAAATCATTTTATAGAAAAATATATAAACAATCACAAGAAGTACACTATATTCCATAAAATACCTATCATGGTACTATATGATTCATGAGACACAAATATTGTCTCAATCTATTGTGGATAAGATACCACCTAGGGGAAGAACCAAATTCAACTGAATCTTTCTGAGTCAACTAGTACCTTATATTCCAAAACGTTCTTAGAAACTTAGGTATCTCTAAAAATATTTTGATAAATTTGTTTTTATAGGTTACCCTTGAGTTATAAAACATAGTTTCTCTATGTTTACCAAACATTGACTGAACTAAACTGATACCATTTGTAATATCCCAACCTAATCTGACTACACAAACCAAATCCCAATTGTTAACCATATACCTATGAAAGATATCACATAGAATAATATCATAAATGATAAAGAATATCATACTAGTACATATGTATAACACAATAAATAACCCTATAATAATAACCAAACCACTACTGTGGAATCATCCTCTAATTTTCTCCACTAGAAAATCTCCACAACTCTATTTAATAAAATAAATAAATATTTGAGAAACCTACAAATCAAGTCAAAATCATCTTTATCAATACCAATATTTCTATCTATGGGGTGAGTGAAAGACTTGGTAGGGTTTTCCTAAGACACTCTATACACCCAATAAATATGAAAAAACAACAAGATATAAACGCATTTTAGAAAACAGTCCCCCAAACCCATGAAATTTTATGAACCAAAATAATTAGTTTACACAACAATAATAAAAAAGAATTCAATAAACCACATTGATTAAATTATAATAAAATATTTCAAAATATTATTTTATTTTATAAAACCATAAACCTACACTTTCAATATAAAAATAACAAAACTAACCCCATATACCTATTATCTCAAATAAAACACATTAGTACCCTTGGACCATCAGCCATAACCAAGAATAGATTTTTTCTACTCAAAATTGGACCACTACTCAAATAATTTATTAAATCCCCATCAACCTTAAAGAGGAATATATGGTTAACAAGGAATTAAGACCATCATTATTTTAAAAAATGTTCTTATACCCAAGTAGGATTCTCTATAATCCTTGTCAAACTCAAAAAGGCGTCTACACTGAAGAGAGAATTTTGACTCATTCCATGTCCCTCAATAAAACCATTCAATATTGTCAATAATAATACCACAATCCTATGAAACTAAATTCCCGCACCAAACAAATCCATTGTGTTAATCGATGAAAAACCAAATAGAATTAATTATTCCACTCAATGGATATCCCAACATAATAACATTATTTGAGTGACTTAATGCATGGAATAATAAAAATTAAGAATCTAAACACTTGATACCATAAATCATAAATGATAAACCAACTATAAGAAACCATTTAATCAATAAAACCATTTTAAATAACACTTTTCACATTCATGAATTCCCAAAAAAACACCCTACCCCCCAGAAAATACACCATTTATTTATTTACTCAACAACTCACACCAAAAAACCCATTTAGAAAAATAAAATCACAACCATAGAACATAATATTTTAAATCCATAATTTAACTAAAATATAACAATCATGTTAGATATATTTTTCACACAATAGTATGATTGAGAATAAATATACCCTATATTTATTCTATAATTCCATTCCCATGAATCTCATGGATCACAACCTTTATATGATATTATCCTAGAAATAATATCCAATTTCAATCAAAGGAATTTCTAGAAAATCCTCATTCTTAGAACAAATCAAAGAAACACTCATGGGGAAGTATACTGATATTAATCAACTATGAAATTCAAAACATAATACTTTTTAAATATCCTTATAGAATCCCTAAACAAAATATATATTAATTAATATGGTTTTTCCATGCCTTGGTGGAACCCCCAAGTCAAAAAACTATATCCATAGAGAAATGGGATAGAAGAAGAACAAGGAGAGACACAACTTCAATTTAGAACTAAAAACATCAAATATTAAAATGAGGTAAGATAAAAATAGAGAGATCCATCAAAAGTAACCCCAAAACACCCAAGTTATCCCCTCCCATGAGTTAGGGCTGAAATGGGTAAAGAAAAGAGTGAATTCAGGTGTTAAAATCAGATTTTTTTTGACATTTTTAAAATATGATTGACTAGACTACATGGAATTAGGGACTATGCATTGGATCTATAATTCCATATTCCCTAAATCCTAGGTTTCACAATATCAGATACATGATCCTAATGACCATGAATTCACTATAAAATTATAATACCTCTAATCCAAGTTTTATGGCCTGACTACATGGTCCCAAGGACCATGCATCAACCATGAAACTTCCCATAAGCACCCAAATTCCACCTCCAACTTCTCTAACCTCCTCCAAACTCTTCACAAATACTTATTCATAATCATATAAAATTTTAAACACTATAAAAATATCACCTAGTGGTCTATCCTAGAAAAACATCAAATTGTTACCTTTCTATGAAACATAGGCCTTACAATAAAATCCAATATAACATTTCATCTTCCTAGAAAACACAAAAATTTAACATAACATTTTCTATCTTATTGAATAATTATAAACTCCAACATAAAATTTTATCTTCATGGATAACACAAAACTCCATAATAACCCCTTATTTTCTTGGAAAATTATAATTCTATTATAATATTTTTCCTTCCTAGATGTTACAAAACTCTAGAATAACCCTTTACCTTTCTATATGATGGTAAACACTAATGTAGCCTTCTATATTCCTAGATAAAAATAAAATCTATTATAACTCCATAATATTCTTGAATGATAATAAACTCATGTTTAACCCTTTCACTTTCCTAAATGATAAAAAAACTCCATCATATATCTCTCCCTTCCTGAATTATGAGAGAAATTAATGTAACTTTTCATCTTCATGAATGTAATTAAACTAATACATGACCTTTAAGCTTTATAAATGATATTAAAATCTAGTCTATCCATTTCTTCATCCTACATGACATTATACTCCAATGTAAACTATTTTTATTCATGGATTATTTTAAACTCTAGTGTAACCATTTATATTTCTGGATGATATTAAACATTACTATAACCCTTTTTCTTCACTAGATATCATGAAACTTCAACACAACCCTTTAACGTTCATGGACGACCCAAAACTCTATCATGACCTTCATGATTTCCTCTCTAGTTTTAAATTGTGATGCAACCTCTATGTATTTCATCCAATATTTAAATAATGGAATGAGATTCATGACTTATTATCTAGATTTTAACCAAGATGTTACATTGATATATTCCTATTTGGATTTAAATTGTGATGTAACCTTTATGAATTACCATTTGGATTTAAACTATGGTGCATACCTTATCTCTTCTTGTTTATACTTAAACTATGGTGTAACATTTATGTCTTACCTTATGGATTTAAATTATGATATGGCCTCTCACACCTTTATAAATTGAATTAAACTTAAAAGTTAATTCATTTATAGTTTTAAATTATATTTTAACCATCATATAACAATGTGTTTCATGGGACATCTCTATTACCATTATCATCGGAAGGAAAACAATTCCATAACCAAGATCTTATTGAGGTAAAATGATAGAATAAAATAATAATCCAGGAATATATAACTATACAAACTTGTAAATGAGTTCATTTGACTTTATTAATAAACAACCAATATGATATTGTGTCTGAGGGTATCCATTATCCACTAGATTCCTCAAATGTTTTAGTGGGACCTCCTTTATCTAAATAGTGTTCTAGCACCTCTTCCTCGAAAGAAAATGGAGATAAAAGAGATTCAAATATTTTCTCCTATGACACAATAATCTCTAATGTACCAAATAAGGTCTATTTATATCATTTATATATGTATACTTCATTGAATGAAATATCTTCCTAGAGTTACTATGTTTCACCATTTTAAAATATCCAACCATTGGTATTCTCCGCATTTAATTATATAATAATTAAACTCCTTTAACAATCAATATTTTATTTACACATTATTACATGATGTGTTAATAATCATAAATAAATGTTATAACCATAAGGGAGTATCATTTTAATGATATCAAATATCATTATTTTTATACACATTAAGTGGTGTTGAATACCACATTAAATTATAGACCATGGTGTGATGAATTACACCATGTCATGTTTAGTGTTTTATTATAGAAAAATAGATAAATCCCACTTATAGTAAGTTCCTTCATACTTAATCAAAAACATAAAAACTATTTTTTAATCCATCCAAAATATTTTGGATATGACTATCACAATATCTATAAAATTTTAGATAGAAAATGTTTACCAAAATTTAATCCTCATTTTATGAACTTTTGTGTGACCCTATGGGCCTTTATATCATTTCCTAAAATTACAAATTCCACAATTTAAAATTTTAAGTAAAGATAAGTATATGTAAAAATAGAAGTGATAATTAATCTATAAAGGGGTCTAGCATTATATCAATTAAACACACTCATATATTCATATGAACATGTCCACCATAACGCACACACACAAACACATATATATATATATATATATCATATTCATGTTTACATGATACCTTTTCCCATGACATCAAGTTACCAATAGAAATGTAACATGTTAATCTACTCTAGGCTAACTCATACATTCTTGGTTCTCTAAAATAGACTGAACAGTTTGAATGACTACATCACATATCATTCATCCAAGTAATTGAGCACATCACATTAACTTAACTAAGAATGGGAATGAATCTCATTGGTGAAATTGAATCAAGGGTCTAGTTTTTTTTATTCAAGTGAAAAAATATCATCTTGGTTAATCTATAATGGATAACATTATCAACAACATACCCAACACCCTTGATTAGCGAATCCTCAATACTTGTTTATGAATGTTATCAAATTATAAATTTCCCCATGCTTGGTATCTCAGTAATATTGGGTTTTGGGGATTCATAATAATCATAAACACTAAGTCTATCATTGATTATATAACATTAGTTTTGATATACTTTTTGCAGGTTAGTAAAGATGATAAGTATCAATTTATTATCACATGATTATATTCTAGTATCACATAAAAACCTTTGTATAAAAATAAAATATTCTATTCATATTATGATTAACTTATTATCACAACCCATAATATTATGTGGTGATAATAAATTAATTACAACTCAAATTCATACTTTGAGGGGATATTATCATATCATTATTCGTGTAATATAAATTTAATATGCATAAATTAATGATAAATTAATTTTTAATTTATTATTAAACCATGATACTTTTTATAGTTGTTACATCCAATATCTCATGCATTTAATTCCATGAGATGCAACATGAACCTCAAGATTTTGTTTCACAAATTGTTTTGTTAAAATATCCACTACATTTTCATTTTTAATCACCCAAATAATCTTAACATCACCCCTCTTAATGATCTCTCTAATTATATAGTATTTGAAAAGGATGTGTTTAGTCCTTTGGTGAGACCGAGGTTCCATGGCCTGAGAAGTAGCACCATTATTTTCATAATGAATCTCAATTTATCCTACAATGTTTGGGTCCACACTAAATTCATAAATAAACTTCATGATCAAAATATATTCCTTAAATGATTTTAATGCAATGATATACCCTATTTTTGTTGTTGAGTCTGATATAGTGTCTTTTTTGGAACTCTTTTAACTGATTGTTGAATTTTCTAACAAAACACAAAATAAAATTAAGATATCGTGTAACACTTTTTAGATTGGAAAATACAATCAATGTAACCCATTATAATGAGATTATCCTACCCCTATAAAGACCAAGAATATATCCTTAATTCTTCTAAAGTACTTAAAAATATTCTCACAATAATCCAGTAACTCCCACTAGGATTATATTGGTATATACTTCTAATTCTCAAATATTAAGTGACATTGAGTTGAGTAAAAACATGAAATATATTATAGATACTATGAAATATTCATAAGCTATCTTATCCGTCATCTATAACTCTTTAGAAATATTTTTGGATCCTCCAAATATTTGTGTCATAAAACACTAATATAGATCCCTTTTGGAGTTATCCATGATAAATATATTTATGAGTTAATCAATATAAATGTTCTAACTCATTCCAAGAAAAATATTAGACCTATATCTATAGATATTTAAACCACATATGTAGGATTATTTACCGATTCCTTTCACCTGGAATCATTTTCCCATCCAAATCATTATATAAGGAAAATTCAGGAAATCATTTTCTATAAGGAGTATACCACCTACATAAAATATCAGAAATAACATAAAACTCCCACTAAAACACTTGTATATACAAGAATCAATCATGTTTTTTTATAAAACTAAACTCATTTATATCATCATCGAATTAGATATTCAAACTATGAGAATCTTACTTAAATCCTTAAATGGACCTTTTCAACTTAAAAACCTTAGTAGAAACATTTGGAACTTAAAAAACTTTGGGTATTATCATATTCATGTCCTTGATTAAATTCCCATTATTGAATGTGGTTTTAATATCTACATGATATATATATTAATCATAATGAGTTTTTGTGGTAATAAATATCCCAATGAACTTTATCATTGAAACTGGTGATTTTTTTTCATAGGCAATACCATGAATCTGTTTGTAACTTGTTTCCACAAGGTGATATATATTGGTATAATCCATATTATACATGTAATTTTTTTCAAAAAACCCATTTACACCTAATGGATCTCACCCCATCATGTGCATTCACCAATTTTCATATTTGGTTGGTGTATATGAATCTCATCTCACATTTCATAGAATTTTACCATCTCTCATAATCAAAAATCTCGATGCCCTCTCAGTTGGTAGTATGTTCATCATCTATAATCATTACTCCATAATAATTTTCCATAAGATATATATATCTTGGAATCCTATAAAATTTTACCAGACCACCAAGGATCTTGTGTAACCTAAGTTGTTTATTCTTCCACGACTCTTTGTGTGACTGGCTCAACTTTCAGCTTAGGAATATTTCATGCTTATTGGTCTTGAACTTATCCAAGTTTAATTTTCCTCTAATTAGATCCTCAATTCATGTGTTTTTATCAATTAAAACACCATCTCAAACCAAAAACACCTTTTTATCTAGAGTAGTATAGAAAGAATATCCCTTAGTAACTTTAGGACAACCCATAAATAAGCACTTTTTATATTTAAGGCAAAGTTCATCAGAAGATAAATTTCACATGTATTCATCACAATTCCAAATCTTTAAAAAAGAAAAATTGGGATTATTACCTATATATATCTAATATGATTCTTTTTAACTTTTTATATAAAACATTATTAAGTAATAATGATAGATATTTTGAAGGATATCCACAAAATGATATAGGAAGGTCACAATAACTCATAATTATTTAATCTATGACCAATAAGGTATGATTACTCTTACCGAATACACCATTACATTATGGTATTCAAGGAGGATTGATTTGTGAAATAATTTTATAATATATCATATGATTAGTGAATTCATGTCTCAAGTATTCACCATCCTGGTCCAATTATAGAATTTTAATATTTTTCCTAAATATTTCAATAGTTCATTCTGAAACTATTTAAAAATTTAAAATGTCTAAAACTTTTTTATTATAAAAACACATTAATATACTAAATAAAGTCAATTAAAAAGTTTACAAAGTAACTAAACTGTAATAACTTGAGATTTTGAATTATTTAAATTTATACTATCTATAATATCTTGTGTCACACGCAACACCGAACTAATGTAACACACAACTAAAATGAACCATGTTAAATTAAAATTGTATGAATAATATAATCATTATTATATAAAAATATAATAATTAATTAAAATGTTATATATTATTATTTTTCTTTGATTAATATTTTTAAAAAAGGCCTTTCGCAGAACCATTTTAAAAAAATTGTATCATATTTTAACATAATAAATTAAATTTATCATAGTTAAAAGTTTATTATAATAGGTAAAATTTACATTTATTAACTAATATGTCAACCTTAAATTATTTCTAAATTTATATTAAATAATATTAAAGACACTTGAAGTTTAAAAATGACTTTTTTATTAATAAAAAAGTTTTCTTTATATATTGTTTATTAATTTAAAAGCTAATTTTTTGAATTTTTGAATTTTAATTTGAGAAAATTAACTTTATTTTTGGATTAAAAATGTCAATATTATATTAGGATTATTTTTTTTTATTTTTCTAAAATAATTGATTTTTAGATGAATAGTGGAAAAATAAGGATATTTCTAATACCATAACTTTTATGATTTTAAAGTATTTTAACCCCTTTATATATATATATATGAAAGTAAAATAAATCATTTAAAAATAAAATGTTTTTTTATAAACCCCATTTTTAATGTTTTGGAAACTTAGGTAATATTTTACTCTAAAAACTATTTTTTCTCTTATATTAAAATTTTTTTCATCACTTATAAAAATTAAATATTAAAAAATGGATTTCATATTTTAGATAAACATTTCAATATTATTTATTATGGTTGATATCATTTTTAGGCATAAAATTATGATTACTAATATTAATGTTGATGGCAATGATAATGGTGAAATGTTTATTTGCAAATATTTTTTATTAATGTTGTGTAATATTTATCTATTAAATTAAATTGACTTATTTTATATAATGAAATTAATTTAATACTTACACATATATACAAATATAATATCACTCATTCACTTTATAATCAATACTATATAATACTAAGAACACTTAATAGTAAAAATAATATTTTTTCTAAAAAACAGTTATCCTTTATATTAAATGTTTTATTTAAAAACTAAATTTTCTATTATTTATAAATTGAATTAGACTATATGGATCATAAATTTAGGTTTATAACTTTAAAATTTTGTTATATGGTTTACCATATATTTTTAATGAAATACAAACTACTATAGTAAAAACAAAAATAGTAAAATATAAAAAAGTTAGTTTTAAAAGCCTTGAAATTTTTTTAAAACATGTAGTAAAATGGGTTATGGAGGATTCAGTGACCTTATCTTAACCTAAAGTCCATTATTTATCACTTTTAGAACCATTATACCTTAAATAGTGTCGTTCCATTGTTGAAAAATATTGGGTGTTCACAAAAGTTCCCTTTCCTTCACTTACAAAAGGGGATACTTCTTCCCCATTATTCCACATAAAATCCTTTTAATTTATTCTTGAAAATATAAAAAAAAATCTTCATATAATATTATATCATGTAATTAAGCACCATATAACCATAATTTATCCTAATCCATTCATTTCCAATGACACTTTCAAGATAAAGTTCAAGGCACCAAAGTGAGTATTATTTATTCATTACCTTTTCTTCTTAATCATTATCTTCCCAACAGACCATAACCAAAGTAATATAATGACCACAATATTTCCAAATTTTTTCTGTCATTTTAAAACCAAATTTTTTATCTTTTATTCCATGTTTTTTCTATAAAACCTTTAAAACTTTTGCATCACTTCATTATTAGAGATTTTTTTAAAAGTAATATTTTAGTATATCTCAAAATTATTCATTCCAATATTTTTGAAAATGAATTTTAAAAAGAAAAATTTCACCTCATCAATTATAATTTCTCTATAAAAATAATTTAAGAAGCTTATATTTAAAATATTTTCACAATAATGTATTTCCCATCATTTTGAATATTCTTCCCATGATTCGTGATTCAAAAAAGTAAATTATTTTTTCCATTATTCTATGAGTTTTTATTTAAAATTGTTTTCATGAAAATGGTTATTTTCATCATGTTTTTTCAATTAAAAATCAACTATTCTTCTAAATTTATTATTCCTTTATGGTTGATTATTTACCTTTGATTCCACAAATGTTCAATGGTAATTCTATATAAGATAATTGATCTATCATTACATTTTTCTTTCTTAATAATCTTCGGTGTATAACTATAATTATTATTCTAATTCCTTTACTCTATGAATATTTTATTTTCTGTTCTTTTTATTTATGGTTGTTCACCTAGATTTTATACATCAATTTACTGGGGAAATTATTGACTTAAATCTATACCCTTTATATATATGTTGTAAATACCATATGCTCTATTATCTTGAATGAATAGTGTTAACATTTAAAGTTATTGAATATCTTTGGATACTTATTTATTTTCCGTGGGTATATAATTATATTATTATTGATGGAATTATGGATTTTTCTATATATAATTCCATTTTAAAAGGGGTATGAAACCCATTTTCCTTCAATGTGTTCTTTTTTATATGATAAGGATATATTTTATATGGAACACATATGTATAGATGATTACAGATGGGGTCCAATATCTACCACCAATGTATTCTATAATTTTTTATACCTCATTATTTAAGTATATTAAGAATTAAAATTATGAGTATTAGCTATTTTCATTAGATTTACTATGAACATAATGTGTATTAGAAACATTTAAAAGATTGTGTGTGAACATGATGTGTATTATCTACCTTCACAAGATTAAGTGTGAACACGATACATATTATCTATGCTCAAAATAATGAGTATGAACTCGAAGTGGTTATTTTCTTTCACAATGTTATGAATATATATAATTATTCCTATTCCGTAATGGAAGAACATTGGTTCTATAGGATCACTGAGAGGGGGGTGGGGTGAATCTGTGATCTCTTTTATTTTTATGATGTTTTTTTCTTTTAAGAAAATTAACCTCAGTGGATGGTAAAATCCTTGATCCTATATACTTTAAAAACTCATCCTTACCTTGTATATATGAAAATAAAATCACAAATAAAACAAGATTATTTACAATATTCATTATAAAATCCCACTCCTTTCCATGTTAGTTATAAACCCCAACATGGATTCTCCACTAACTTCAATAGTAATTAGTTATTCACCCCAAATACAATCCTATTTTGACTAATTATAAACATCATCCTTTCACTAAAAAATGGTTATACAACCCAATTACAAACTCTTTCACTGATTGGTTACACACCCCAACCACAAGCCTCCAATAGTCAATTATACACCTCATCCAAAAGATCTTTTTTAGAGTTTATCTAGTATAAAAAGGTATTTTCTTTATATATTATTCATATAAAAAACTTAGATAACCATAACTACTGTAAAATATCATGAATATATTCAGTGGCATCTTGGAAATAACTATTGGTCTTGAAATTTCTTCTGGATCATGGATGATCTGGATCTACTAAAAAATAAACCTTCTGGAACTTTTTCTCTAAAAATTATTTTTCCAAAAAATCTTCTTCTAAAGCTTTATCCTTTTGGTTATTATCCTTAAGAACATTTGTGATTATAGATCCTCAAACTTACTTTGAATAAAATTTACTTCTAATGAAATTATGTCAAAACCCCATTTTTAAACTCTTCTTCTTAGCTGATCTCAATATATTATTCTCAATATTCTCTTTTTATTATTCCAAACATAGGTGTTTTCTATCCTTTATATAAAAAAGTTTCAAAAAATAGTTATGGTGAATGTTTGGGATTCAATTTTAACTTATTTTTATCTTAACTCTTCAATTGAACACCTTAAATATCTTTTAAAGATATTTGGATTTTGAATTTGTCTCCTTAAAATATTGTTTTCAAATATCTTTAACTGTTCTATATATCTTGGATTGAATGACAGACTTTCCATATATGAATATTACACATTGGATTTACAGCTCAATATCATTAGAATTTATAACTTTACATCAATGTAAAGTACTTATAGACTATTCTGGAACATGTTCTTTCAATGTAATCAATCATCTCCTTCTAATTCTTCCTTTTTCAGAAATTCATATCCTGAATACTTTAGTAATTCAAACATTCTACAGCTTGATTTACATGCTTCCATTTGACTCTATTTAATTTAGTTTAAACTTATGATTTTATCTTATTCTACTAAAAGAATTATCACTACTTGGTTTTGATCGAATCAACCTCCAGCTTTTGATGTTTGGAAATTCCACTTATCAAGACACAACTCCTCTTTTGACTACATCATAAACTGCTTCCATCACTCCATCTAATAATTCCTTCAGAAACACTTTCTATAATACTTCTTCTATAAAACCTTATGTAACTATACCTCTTTAAATCATTATAAATATTTAACTTCATATGGTACTCCTTATGGATCCACCATTCCTTCTAAACTTACAAATCCATTTTGTCTTATGTTTTCTCTTTCTAGAACTCCATTTGTTGAACTCATCAAAATACTTTTATTTTTCTCTTTTAGGAAACTCATACCATATCATCATATAATTTAATTCTAGAAACTTGAAATTCACATCCCTCTAAAGACTAGTAATTTCAAATTTACAAAATGTCCTTCTAGATTTCTACTTCTAGATCATCATTTTTTATCTTCTTCTAGAAACTCATTTTTTTAACTAATAACTTTTCTTCCGAAATTATTTCTTGTGAACTTAATTTTCTCCATATGAAATTTCATGTTTCTATGAAATTACTACTTCTAATAAAATTAGCTAGAATCACAAATAACCTTGATTTATCATGATGTGTGGTATTATGAAGACTATAAAATATTTTTCAAACTTAATAATGTTTCATTATTAAAAGAAATAACTTTCTCTTTAACTTCTCCGAGAAACATTTCTTATAAAAACAAATTGACATATTGATAAAAAATTAAACCAAGATACTTTGGACACAACAATATCCCTATTTGTGTTTTTTTCTATATCACCGCACATCCTCAAAGTCAATACATGTGGTCATTTATTTCTCCCCCTTATTAACAATAAAATGAAAAAAGAAACACTGTTTTTTTCTCAAGTTTATTTTCAAAGAAAATTCTCATCATCATTATTTTAAATTTAAAGAGAGGGATTATATCACATGGTTCTTGGAAATGATAATTGACGGGGTGAATTATTAATTGGAAGAACCATTTTTTATCCTTTGGTGGTCGTATCGTGCTTGTGAACAGCGTCCTCTCAGCTATACCGGTGCATGCTCTCTCATATACCAACGAGCCAAAGGGTGTTATCCGAGCTATTGATATAATTTTAGCCCATTTTATTTGGGATGCTTCTTTGGAAGGGAAGAGACATTGGGTCTCTTGGAGGAAGATGGCTCATCCCATTTTGGAGGTAGGGATCAATGTGAAAAGCCTCACGAATACCATTCATTACATGCACGCAAAGTTGTCTTGGGAGGTCATTGAAGAACGAACTTTGTGGGGGAAGCTGATGTCCTGTAGGTACGGTTTGTCTGCTGAACCTCCACCAGGGAGTGGGTCTCCACTTTGGTCCTCAATCTTCAGTATTATTCTGGACATCCTGGACCACTCGCAGTGGATTATTGGGGAGGGGAACATTCTGTTTTGGTTTCACAACTAGTCGGGAAGAGCCCTCGCTTATCCAGGGTGCCCAGCTCCATTGATCACTTTCAGGGAGGTGAGCCAGTTCACTCATTTTTTCAGAGGAATACTGGATGCAAACCAGAAGATGGTGTTCAACTCTGTTATATTTTACATGAAATAGGACCGGTGCGTTTTCACTCCATCCACCTCGGGAAAGTTCAATGCGAAGGATTTCTGCAGGATTATCTCGCTCCAAGGCCAACAAGGGGGTCAGCACGGTCTGGTGTGGTGTAGGATCATCCCTAATAAATTAAATTTTCTATCATGGAGAATCCAAAAAAGTTCCCTTCCTACCGACGATAAGATCAAAACGCTCAGAATTAGTTTGGTATCCTGCTGTCAGTGCTGTGTGAACAAACATGAAGATATTATAAGCTATATTTTCTTCAAAGGTGCCTAGGACCGTCAGGTGAGGGATTTCTTCAGGGATATTACAGGGTATTCCTCCTCTGCATCGTGTTTTGACTCCTTCATGGAGTTCTAGATCCAGGGATCGGATAGTTCGGAGATGAAGAGAATGGCAAGGTCCATCATCTTCAACGCAGGTTGTTGGTGTCTATGGAAAGAAAGAAACCAAGCCAAGTTCGAGGGGATCTCTTCTACGGGGAGATACATTATTTCCATGGAACGGTGCGTCTGGGTTGATTTGTGTGGCATCGATGGGAAATGGTTGCAGTCCCTCTATCCAAAAGATGTATGCACCTCAAGTTGCGGCCCAGTAGTCATGTATCAGGAAACAGGGGAAATGGGTTCGATGGAGCCCTCCTGAATGTGGGATCTAACTGAATACAGATGGTTCTTGCTTGATGGGTGAAATTTGTGGTGGCGGCGTTGTCCGAGATTTCACTGGTATTGTGGTTTTGGCGTTCACGGCATATTATGGATATGGTAATTCTTTGTAGGTGGAGGAAAGGGTAGTTCAGTTAGGTATTTCCATTTGCAGACAAAAGGAGTATTACATCTACCAAGTGGAAACTGATTCTATGATTATTCATGATGCCTTGCATGGGAAAGGTACCATTCCCTGGTCTATTGTTTATATAATCAAACAATGAAAATCCCTCATTGATAGCAACACTCGATTCACCCATACGTGGAGGGAGGGAAACAAGGTGGCAGATCACTTGGCCTTTATAGAGACTTCGGGTACCCCGGTTAGTGTTCTTTATCATGCTTCTCATTTCAATCCTAAGGGGGTGAATTTGATTCGGGGTGATGTGCTTGGCCTTCACTATTTTCGCCCCCTAGTTCTTGGATTCTTCTTTGTTTTTGTATCTGTTTTTGAATAAAAAGGTAACGATGATGATGATGATATTTTTTTCCTTCTTATAATCTCCCCCTTAAGGTATTCACTCAATTTTACCTCTTTATGGTAGTTTGGATAACTACATGAAGGTTCATTCTTTTTATTTTCCAACTAATTAAAACCTTTAATAATTTTAATTAATTCCATGTATTTTATTTTAAAAAATATATAAACTGATATGTAATAAAGAGATACCTCTTTGGGCTTTAGAAGCAACATTCAGGCTTGAATTTCTTCTCAAACTAAGGCATTATTTACTTTCAAACTCATCATTCATATTGTTTTAAATGGTTTCAATAGTTTGTTTACTCATCTTAATTTCTAGTGATTTTTTCTTTTGTAATTTTTTTTATCTCAACGTTCAAGGAAATTTCATGTCCATCATTCTTTTGCTTCTCTTATTCTTTCCTTTGAATTTTCAAATCACAACTTATGGATGACTCCTCAATAATATAATTATTCTTATCTAGAATAACTTTCTTTACCTTTCCTTTTTATTTTTTATCTTATTTTATTTTCTCATGGTTTTTCTTGTTAGAATTACCATTACAAGAATTTTCCTTTTCTATATTTATATTTGTATTCCCATTTACATCATAAGGTACTTTTCCTTAAAGAATAGTTATGGAATACTTTACATTGTGATTTACTAATCCACACCTTTCACAAACATCCTTAAGAATATTATATTTATGTTTTATGGGAAGATTAGATACATATCTATTCATAGATAGTTTTTTTAAATTAGTCTTTATTTTCTCACACAAACACTAATTTGGTTCTTTCCTCTTCCTTGGAAACGATATATTGAACCAAAAATTATATTCTTTGTACTTGAATATTCCAGGACTCTAACAATACCCATTTATTTTTTCTCCTATAATAATATTTATTATAGTAATACCATTTATTTTCTTCTAAAAATGTGAATTCCACCATCCTTTATTGTGGAAAATTAATTTTTAAGAATATATAATCTCTTTTTTATTTATTCTAATAATTATCATCAATTATCCTTCAATTTTCAATTGTTATTCTTATTGATCATGGAAATTTTTCTCAATACTTACTTTAATACTACTAAATATGTGAACCTACAACAACATTTTACATGACATTAGTAATATTATAAAAATCATATTTAGTTTCAATGTCAATCTGAATGCTAGTTTCTTTGGAAGTTCTTGATGAGTTTTTTTAACTTATGTTTATTTTCATAAATATTAATTAATATTTTTCAAGGATTTTTCAGCTACCAATGTCCTTGATTGAACCTTTCCAAATAATTATAATTTAATAGAAAGTTTCTCATCATGGTCACTTAACATATTTTCTTTCCAAATGACTTTAACTTTGAGATATTTAATTTCCTCAAGATATCCTTTTTATGTTTTAAGAAAATATTCATTTTCATCAACAAACACATTTTTCTCCTTCGATAATTTTTTATTTTATTTTCGTAGTTTTTTAACCTCCACAATACATACTTTCAACTCATGCTTTAGATTACATTCAAGTTCAGTTATACCTTCTTTATCATCATCATTACTTTATGTATGAAAACATTTCTAAACCTTAGTAAGAAAATATATCTAATTATCGTAACAGCTACTTGATGATGAATCATCTTTATCATGCTTTTTCATTAAATTTATTTTCATGGTTATATAATGTTTCTTCTTCTTTATATCTCACTTGTGTTTTTGGGGGATCTCAGCATCCTCATCAGTTTTATATTCTTATGTTTTCTTCTTTTAATAATCATAGGAAAAGTGTCCAATATCATCACAATTACATCACTTTGATGATTCTTTTTCTTTCCCTTATATTTTCCTTTTTTGAATCATTTTGAGAGAAGATATTTTTTTATTAAATTAACTTTCCCCTTATTCATATTTTTAATCACTTGAATTTACACATTTCTCTTCTTTAGTGTATTCTTTTCTCAACATTTCTAAGGCCATATCATCTTTTTTTCATGAAAATTAAAAATTTTATCATCACAAAGGTTATGAGTAAATTTTTCAATTGATATAGTGTCAAATATACTCTTTCCTTTAGAATTGATATTTTTTATCAAATTGATCTAGGAAATTTCTCATAAACTGCTTTACAATAGTTGGGTTTGATAAAGTGTCTTTGAATACCTTGATATTTCTCACAATTTCACACACCCTGGTCAAGTATTCATCAGTAGTTTCTTCTTCTACCATTTTTCAATATTCAAATTTAATTTTTTGGATATGAATCTTTTATTTATTTAATTTTACATTTCCTTTAAAAATACTTTCAATTTTTTTCCAATTATCCTTCAATATTTGGAGACCCATCACATTTGTATAAACATTATCTAAAAAATACACAATAATAGAATTAAAATCCATACCATCAACCTAAATAATCCTTTTATTATAAAAATTCATTGGTGTATCCTTTTATAAATGTGGGAATCAAATAGTTACTACATATATAACTTCTAGGCCAAGATAAAGTAGATATTGTATTATCCTATTCTTCTATCCCTAAAATTTCTTATCATCAAAGGTAGGAATACCTATGCTACTGGAGGAATTTAAATTATTCATCCTCACTAAGTGCATCTTAAGAGAAATATTTCCAATCCTATATTATTTAAAAACTCAACCTTACCTCTTACATATGAAAATGAAATAACAAACAATAATACAAGGATTTACCCTTTTGGCATAAAATCATACTCCCTTCTATGTTAGTTATACACCCCAAAATCAATTATATACTAAATTCAACAGTAATTGGTTATACACTCCAAATAAAATATTCCTTCAATTAGTTATAAAATCCATAATTTTCTTTCAAACATTGGTTATACTACCCAATTTCAAACTCATTTAGTGATTAGTTATACACCCTGAAGACAAGCCTCCAGTAGCAGGTTATAAAACCTAGCCACAAAATCCTTTTATAGTTGATCCAGCATAGATATATGTATTCTTACATAGATGGTATTTCTTCTTAAAAAAATTGGATCACTATATCTTTTGTAAAAAATATTCAAGATACTCATCGGTTCTAAGAAATATATTCTAGTCTTGAAACATCCTTCAGATCTTGGATGATTTGGATATACACAATACTCAAACTTATAGAACATTGTCTCTTTAAATTATTCTTCTAATACTTATTATTCTTGAATTTTTTCCTTCTAATTATTCTCTAACTAAAACTTCATGATTCTAGTTATTAGGACTTTTTTAGACTCAAATTCACTTCTGATGAAAGTAGGTTAGAAACTCTCTTTATTCAAAAATTCTTCTCAAAAAATCTCAATATATCATTCTCAATTCCTAATTTTCATTGTTCTAAAACTCAAGTGTCCCCACCCACACCATTATATAAACAATATACTCTAATACTTAGGGGGAATATATGGGTTTTAATTTGAAATTAACATTTTCTCAAATATTAAATTGAATGACTTAATTATATTTTGAAGATTTTTAGATTTTTAATTATACTCTAAAAAACTTACTGTCAACTCTCTTAAAATATCTCATATATCTTATCTTGAATCACAAACTTTCCTTCCATAAATATTACACCTTGAACATCCAACTTAGAATCATAATAATTTATGACTTTCAACAATGTAAATTCTTTCTAGAATGTTTTAAAACATGTTCTTCCAATGAATTCAATCAGATTGTTTTAGTTTTTCCATTATCCTAACTTTATATACTAAATCCTTTAGTCCATAGAACACTAACCAGATTGATTTAGGTTCTTCCAATAGATTGTATTATATTTAGTTAAAACTTGTGCATGCATCATAATATTCCAATAAAATCAACTCTACCAGGTTCTAATTGACTCAACTTCAAGATTTTTATGTTCCAAACTTCCACTTATCTGGTATTAACTCATCTTTTATATACTTTAATAACTCATTACATCACTTCTTCTGATAGTTCATTCAGAAACTCCCTCCAAAATACTTCTTCTATAACTCCTAAAAATAAACTTCTTATAATCATTACAAATCTTAAACATCATATGTAACACCTTCCATACCTTCCAATCCTGATCAACTTATAAATATACTTACATCTTACCTTTTCTCTTTTTTAAATTCCTTTCATTAAACTTAAAAATTTTCTTTCATGTTTCTCTTTTAAGAAAATCATAATTCATCTTTAGAGAATGTCCTTATGAAAACTCATAATTCTCCATCTTCTAAAGACTCATATTTTTAACTTCACATAATTTCCTTCTAGAATAATCCTTTTATAAACACATTTTTAACTTCTTCTAGAAACTCATTTTTTGTGAACTTACGAACATTCTTCCAAAATTATTTATGGTGAACTTACTTTTATCCATATGAACTTTCTTGATTCTCTAAAATTATCCATTTGAATAAAATTATATAGAATAATGAATAACCTTGATTGATCATGATGTTTAGTAATTTGAATATCATTAAACCATTTCCAGACTTAATAATGATTCTTTATTCAAATAAATATATTTCGCTTCAAGTTCTCTAAGAAACATTTTCTATAAATATGTATTGTTATATTGACAACATTTACAGCCAATAAAATTTAGGTATAACTATAATTCTGTATTATATTATGATGTTATGGACTATGGTCCATGTTTTATTAGCTATAAATTTCTTATGTATCCTAATTATAGCCATATTCTCATCTTATGCTCACTTATGATCTTTGATTTATATCACTTCTTTTTACCCTTAATAAGAATATAAGCTCACCCCTTTCTTATGTATCAATTTCCCCAGGTTATAAATATAATAAAAGTGTGAAATTTCTATAGGAGTATCTTCTATAGAGAATCAGTGGGATATTTTTAAGAGATGTTATAGATTGAAAAGATTTTATATAGTTGTAAAATTTCAATTAGTTGAAAAAACATGAGTTTTTTTTCATAATTCTATAAAACTCTAAACTTAATATGTATTAGGATTGTATTTCAATGAAATATTTTCTTTATGTCATGGAATTGAGATGATCAAATCTCCGAGATGTTATATTTGGTATCAGAGTAGGGTTTAAATAACTTTAGTGATTTTTATGTTGTATATTGGGGATAATTTAAGAGTTAAAATGTTATAAAATGTTTATAAGTTAATATAGGTTATAATTTAAAATGTATATATAACCATTAATGTTAGTTGAGTTAATTTTGAATATTTTAGGTATTCGCATAAAATTAATTTAGAAATTATAAGGGATAATTCTATGTGTATATTAATATCCTAAAATTTTGGAGAAGTTTGGAGTATGAAGTTTTCCTACCAATGAATTCCCTGTCTATATATCACAAGTAGATGTAGGATCTAGCACAAATAAACCTAGGGACAATAACCCTGAATATGGTGTCTTGGGTATTAACATAATTTTCACCTATTTTATGCTAAAGAGGTATAAATGCCCATCTGTTTTGAAACTCTCGATTTTATGCTATGGTTAATTCACATTCTCTTTAATAAACCATTATAAATTATTTGATTATGATTTTAACTAATTAAGTTATAAATTTAATGTAACACCCCCTTAACATTCTTCCATGTATGTCTTAACCTTTTTTTGTTTTCATTTTTTTGGTTGAGTAATTTCAAGTACAAATTAGGAGGATACATGTAAAGGTGAAGTTTGTGATTTGTTATAATTTTCATTATAAAAACTATAGTTATTACATACTTCTGGTGATTTACATTCTATGTAATGGTATTACACTACATGTAATCATCTTTTGGTAGATTCCATTATATGGGTACACAATGTGATAGATACACCTCTTTCATTTTTTAAATTCCATGTTAATATAAAAAATATATTTTTTTAATAAAAGGTGATGAGTTTTTCAGTTATATGGGAATCGACAATTACACAACGTGTAATTGGGTTATACACTGTGTAAAATTATGAGTTTTAGTTATAAGTAGGATTTTTGGCTATAATACTTATTTTCTTCCTCTAGGTTTACTTGATCTTGACCTAGAAGATATTCTACGGTGATTTTGGGGATCTCTAAACCCTCTGGATCATCTTTTAAAAAATTTATTATTATGTTAGTTGTGGTTCAGCTCTCCAGGTAAGCAATCTTCTAGTCTCTTTGTTATCTATCTCTTTCCTCCTTAGAGTTTGATAGATCATCTTGAAATTGATGTATCTAAACTTTTTTTATTGAATCTTGATTCTAGTTTGAGTTCCTAGATCTTATTCACCTTTGTTATTTATTGGTGATTCTTGTTTACACATTGTGTTTCCATGAAAATTGTAGGTGGTTCCATTTAAGATAGGCCAATTTATTATACATTGAATTTATGATTATTTTAATTTTCATTAAAATGAATTTTGAAAACCCAATTTGATGTGAATTGGAATTTAAAATAAATTTGGATGGATTTTGGGAAAACCCCCCAATTCCAATGGAATTGTAAATTGGGGTGTATTTTGAAATTGATGGATTTTTGAATTGATTTTTGAGAAAAATGTCATAAATTGAATTAATGAAAACCTATTATTGGTTTTTTTTTTAAATTAATGAAATGGTGAAAAAACTATGTTTTGGTTTTGAAATGAAATTGGCATATTGAAACTAAAAGTGGGGAAATTGTATTTTAAACTAATTTGAAATAATTTTCTCATTATTGATTCATTGATTAAGAACATGTGATCTTAGGTAGTTAGTGGGTTATTTAATAAAATTATTCTAGTATGGTAATTCCCTAGTATTAGATTGATGATGACATCTCTAGAAGAAACCTAGTTTAATAGATTTTATCCCCAATGAGATATTGATGAGTTCTTTTTTATTGTGAGCCTGAGGTATGTGTGTATACATATTATCTGTGATCACTGATATGACATGTGTGAGTATCCCATAACTAGAAACTATTGAGCTGCAGGGAATATGGACATAGTGTTTGTGGTGATTGTTTTTATATATACTCCATTGATATAGATTTGTTTTACTCATTCCTATTGATTTATATAAAAAATTTTATATAAAAATTTTATTTAATCCACGATCAAATTTGTTTCCATGAAATTAAAATTAAATCATTTACTGTATTAAATGTTAAAATTTAATTCCATACTTGTTTTGATTAAAAATTAAAGTATGATTTTCTTTTGTATTATGGTATCTTATTATGGAACACTTGGTGATACCCTACTGGGTTTTTTAGATTACACCCTAATGTTTCCTTTAGGAATTTATGGATTTTCTTCTACCAGGTCTGAGTAAAGGGAAAGTTTCTCTGAGTGGAGGTGGATGTTCTTGATTTTTTTGGGTTTGGCATGATGTTTCCTTTGTGAAATTGGGTTATCTTGTATATTTTATGGAACTTTAATGATGTAATATTTGTGTTATTTATATACGTATTTAGCCATTAGAACTATCTCATTGATGATTTTGGAGCTTACTGATATGTATCATTAACTTCCACTATGTTTGTGGAAAATTTTTCCCCACTTTTATATTTCTTGGTGACATGTGATAGTCTCCAACCCATATGAATCACGAATGCCCTCTATTATATGAAATTTCTAGTTTTGGTATCAGGGTACCAGGGTATCTGGCTTGGTTCATGATAAATAATATGAAAATGACCATGGAAAACCAAGGATTTAATAAAAAGATTCATAGGATGAATTGAAAGTATCATATGTTAAATATGAAGGTTTCATAGAGGAATAAAACTTCAGATTGATGTTTTCATTTTCATATTTTTGATATTATCAAAAAAAATTAGTTTTAGTATTTTGTTGAAACAATATCACAAAAATGAAGTTGGGAAAGGTATTTATCTAGAAACCTCTATGTCTTTTAGACAAATAAGGTAGAAAAATTAAATGTTTGAGAATATTATTATATGCTTGTTATGATGGAAAAATGGTTTTTATTGTCTTACCTAAGGTAGTGAGGTTGATAAATTAATAAAAATAAAATCTTAATAATCTTATTTTCATTCATTAGTGAGTGATAATTATCTATGATATTCTACAATTTTCTAAAATTTATGAGGATTATGTGAAATATCTAAGGATTATTCTTTAGCAGTTTTTCTTTAAAGGTTTAGAAGATCATATTAAATTTTATTAATAACCGTGAAAATTGACTTTATAAAAAAGTTATATTTTTTTTTGGATAACTATTTAAAAACACCTAATTTAGGTATATATAACTCTTATGTTTAATATACACTTGATGTTGAGATAATAAAGGGTTGATTTATTTTTGAGAAATGTGAGTTAGATAGATTTTATATCCTTGGAATTGTTATTTATTTAATGAAAAATTGATCCAACATATTTTTGTTAAATTTTATCTCATTTTTTAGATTATGATATATATTAACTAGTGTGTGAAATTATGCACTAGTGGTTAATACCATTGGGTGAATAAATATAGAGTTAATTTTTTGAAGAATATATGATTTCACTGTGTTTTAATTTCATGGAGATTCAAATGGTTTTCCAAATGGTATGTTATAGATAATATATGAATAGGTTATATACATACTATGGTACATAATTATATGAATTATTAATGTAGTTTGATGAAAGATAAGTTAATTTATATATAATAAGATGTTAAATTATATTTAATATTAGGAGTTATATCCCAAATGATGAATATGTTAAGAATACCCTCATGTAATTTCATCAGTGAGTAATGATTAAAATTGTGAGAATGCAATTTATTTAAGGGGGTAGAATGTATCAACCTAAGAACTTAAATCTTTTAAATTAATATTATCTTCAATAGATTATGCCACACACAACACTAAACTAACTCAATGCCTGACTAAAATGAACCACAAAAAATTACAAATACATGAAGAACATAATCATTAGTAGATAAAAAGTTAATAATCCATTAAATTAATTACATTTTATCATTTTTCTTTGATTAATATTTTAAAAAGGAAGTCTTTCTAAGAATAATTAAAAAATGTATTGTATTTTATCTTAATAAATTAAAAATATCAAGTTAAAAGTTTATTATAATAGGTAATATTTATATTTATAAACTAATATATCAACACTAAATTATTTAGAAATTTATATTATACAATATTAAAGTCACTTGAAGTTTAAAAAGGTCTTTTTTTAATAAAATTAGTTTTTTTATATATAGTATATTAATTTAAAAGGTAAATTAACAAATTTTAGAATTTTAATTTGGAAAAATTAACTTCTTTTTTGGATTAAACATGTTGATATTATCTAAGGATTATTTTTTGATATTTTTCTAAAATAATTGGTTCTTAGATGAAAAATAGAAAAACAAAATTTGATAATATAGTAACTTTTATGACTTAAAAGTATTTTAAACCCTTTTCATAAAAAAATATATTTTTTTTAAATTAATATAAATCATTTAAAAATTCCATTTTCAATTTATAAAACTCATGTTTAATTATTTAGAAACTTAGGTAATATTCTACTCTAAGAACTATTCTTATTCTCTTATATTAAAAAATATTTTTCATCACTTAGAGAAATTATATCAAACAAAATATATTTAATATCTTATATTAACATTTTAATATTATTTAATAAGTTCAATATGATTTTTATTCATAAATTTATCATTACTAATATTAATTTTAAGGACTATGATAACTTTGAAAGGATTATTTTGAATGATTTTTTTATTAATGTTGTGTAATTTTGATCTAATAATCTAATAAATTAAATTTATCAATTTTATATAATAAATATGATGTGATATTTACACATATATACAAATATATTATCAATCAATTAGTTCATAATCAATACTATATAATATTATGAATAGTTCTTGGTAAAAACAACATTTTTCTAGAAAATCTTTTTACATTATATTAATGTTTTTAATTTAAAATTTAAATGTTATATTATTTATAAATTTAACTAGACTAAATGAATTCTAAATTTTGGTTTATAAAGTCATATTATTTTTAATGGTAACCTTATATTTTTAATAAAATATAAACTACTAGGGTAAAAACATGTTACCAAGGTAAAACCCAAAATGTTATAATGTAAAAAACCGAGTGTTGAAATGTCTGAAGAATGATTAAAAATTGTGTGAAAAAGGGTTTTGGGGGATTTATAGACCTTATAACACCAAGAAATATATTATTTATCACTTGTTTAACCATTTACCCTTGAATAGTGTTATTCTATTATTAAAAAACAATGGGTGTTCACAAAAGTTCCCTTTCTTCACTTATAAAAAGGAACACTTTCTCCCATTCATTCCACTCTCATTCCTTCTTCCTAAAACCCTAAAATTTTGTTTCCAGTATAATACTATCTCATTTTATTAATCCCTTAGTCACTATAATTTATCCTAATCCCTTCATTTATAGGGATAATTTTAAGAGAAAGTTCAAGCTACCAAAGGAAGTATTACTTACTCCTTACCTTTTCTTATTAATCATTATTTTTCAACCTTAACCTAAAAATAGTAATATAATTACATAAGTATATTTATTATACTTACTTTTTTTTATATTAAAGGAATAACCATTATTTATTCCTTTTTATCCACTTAGGAAAAACAAAATAATGTTAATTGCGTGTTGTGTGGATGACTACCTTATGAAGTAATGTTTTCTATTTTTCATCTTAATTTTATTTATTTATCTAAAACACATCTAATATGATTCAAAAATTATAAAAAAATATAAAAAATATCTTTATTATTCTATTATAATGATATTATACACTTCCATAACCATAATCACCCATCGAGATATAACATGTTCATGTTTATGGTTAGTTTAACCACCTACTTAAACAATGTTATAAATCTATATCATGGATGACTGTTGGAAATTAGATGCTGATATTATTATAAGTTAATAATAAAATCATTATTTTTTTATGGTTTTGGAAGTTTATATTAATTATTTAACTTATTATTAAAATATCATCTTTGATCTCTAAAATTACCTAAATAAGTTGACACTTATTTAATTTCCATGAAAACATAAGCAAAAAATTATAATAAATAAATATAATATGATAGTAAATTGTATATATTAAATTAAATATAGATGAATAATATTTATAATAAGCTATATAATAAATTTAATTTGATTATGTGTATGTGTATATTGAATCAAGAACAAGGTAAGGGTTTCTTGCTTCAATTTTCACCCATTGAGAAATATATCCTAATATAAACCATATTTTCATTGGAATGGTGTATCTAATTACATTTAATATTATTTAATCATGATTATATTATAATTAATTAAATTCAATTATTTTTTTAATTTTATCTATCTCAAGAAGTTTTGAATAAAAAAATTTAAAATTTGAAAGGGTTTTTCTTGACTCAACTTCTTTCTTCAGTCATAATAATTCCTTTTTTAATATGGTTTTACAATATGTATTTATTCTATTATATTATGATGATATAATTTCAATCTATATTAAAGTTAATTATTTTTATTTATATCATATTTATTTATGAAATAAATTCTCAAATTAAAGTTTAGTGTTGGAAACAATAACTATGATTCTTTCTGATGGATATTTTCTTCCATGTCCATATTTTCCTTCCTTAAAAATTTATCCTATATTTTTGGGAACTCTAATATAGATTATTATCTATGATTCACTTAATTAGCTTTACATATTTTCAAAAGTAAAATCTATAATACGTTTTTATGTTGTGGGTGTTCAATAGGGTTATTTCAAAATATTTAATAAGGTTTTCCTTCCTTACAAAATCAAATGTTTTATCTTCCACTCCACATTTTTTTATAAAACCTTTATGTATTTTGAAAAACTCCATTATAAAAGATTTATTAAAAATAATTTTTTAGTATATCTCAAAATTATTCTTTCCAACATTTTTTAAAATGACATTTAAAATAAAGGTTTGACCCTATCACTTATAATTTCATTATAAAAATAATAGATGAAACTAATTTTAAAAAAATCACAAGAATGGATTTCCCATCATTTTGAATCTTCTTTCATATGATTCATGGTTTTAAGAAGTAAGTTATTTTTTCCATTATTCTATGAGTTTGTATTTAAATTGTTTTTTATTAAAAAATGGTCATTTTGATAATGTTTTTTCAAGTAAAATTTGAATATTCTTTTAAAATTATTATACCTCAATTAGATGATTCATTACCTATGATTTTAAAAATAGGTAATAATTAATATTTGTAATATAAATGATCCATAAACACTTTTGTCTTGCATAATCATCTTCAATTTATAACCATAATTATTCTTCCAATGATTTTTTACTGTGAATACTCTATTTTTTATTCTTTTGATTGAAGGGTGTTCACATAGATTTCATACATTGATTGACTAGGAAAATTTTTGACTTAATAGTGTACCATTTATATATAAAATTTAAATTACTTAGGGTGGTCCCTAAGTGGTAACCCCCATAATTCTACATCCAAATGAATAGGGTTTGAATCTTGTTACGCCACTTGGGGGATTTATGATGTGGCAGTGACATAGGGATAACATAGACAAGTGGTAGAATATGAATGATGCAGGTAGGGGTGCAGTATCGGGACGAGATAATGTTTCAGGGCCTTCATTCCACCTTAGGTCTTTAAGCCGTGGGCATTTAGGCCACAAGTAATTTGAAGTATCCTATGGATAATACATAGGAGAAAGCCTTAGAAGATGATTCAGATCAAGTAGAAGCCACCAAAATCAATGCTAAACGGATTGGAAGAATGAGAGGGTATGGAAACTTCTATCATTACCACAAACTTTGAAACACTAAATGAGGAAATTCTAGCCGATCAAAAATGAGAGTTGGGGATTTGGGCATTCAATAATGTAAATGTTGGGGAGGTGAAGTTATAATGTTGTTTGTTTAGGCCTTTAGGTCATGTTCTTGTCCTTCTGAAACTGGTCCAATGGGTTATGTAATGTATCCCTCTCAACCTAGTGAAAATAGGATTATCCAAAAATAAATAAAAACTAACACCTTTAGGACATTACATGGATATATACTGTAAATATCATATGATCTATTATCTTTATTGAATGATATTTACCCAGAAAGTTATTTAATATCTTTATATATCCATTTTTTCATAAAATATATCTTGTTATAATTATTATTTGAATTATGAATATTTCCTTATATGATTCTATTTGAAAGGGATATGAAACCCATTTTCTTTCCATGTTTTGTTTATAATATGATGAAGATTTTGTTATGTGGCACACATATGTATGGATGATGATGGGTGGGGTCATATATCACCCTCCAATGTATTGGTTAAGGATTTATACCTCATGAGGTAAATATAATGAGCATGGACATGATGTGAATTATCTATGTTCATAGGATTGAGTGAAAGCATAATACAGATTAAATATATTCACAAGATTAAGTGTGAACAAAATGCAAATTTATTATGTTCACTTGAATGAGCATAAACTCATTGTGGTTAGATATTTTCACAATGTTCTTAATTACTATTATAATGCTTATGCCATAATTATATATTATGTTCTTATGATATGCAGTATGGATCATGTTTTGTTAGGTATAACTTTATTATGTATCTTGATTATACTTATATGCTCATATTATGCTCACTTATGATCTTTTACTATTATCACTTATGTTTAACCTTACTAAGAATTTGAGATACCCACTTTATTATGTTTCTATTTAACTAGGTTATGAAGATAAGAAAATTATAAAATTTATAGAATTGTATATTATGTGAATATTTAATGGGAGATGTTGATGACTTGTTATAGATTAAGAAATTTCTTATGTGGTGGGAAAATGTTCATTAGTTGAAAAGGACATGAGTTTTTTTGTCCTAATTGTCTAAAATACTAAACCTAAATGATCTTGGGAATTTTTTATAACGAAATATTTTCTTTAAGTAATGTAATTTAAATGGTCACATATATGGGTCATTATATAAACTCACCACTTTCTTAAGTACTTATTATTCCACAAACATCACTATGTACAAGATCCGATAAACCACTACCTCTCTCACCTTTTCCACTAAAAGGTTTTTTGGACATTTTTTCTAACAAATAATATTCACATGTGTCAAATGATTCAAAATTAAATGATTTAAACCATCCATCTCTATAGAGTGTGTTTCTCATTTAAATGTCAAGGGTCACAATCCTAGAGGTAATTAGGGTTAAAATCAGACATGGCCTTTTTATTATGAATGTTATAGATTTTATTATCAATGTTCATAATATATAAAACATTTATCATATTCTCACTTCCATAAAACCTTTCATTCATGTATATATATTAAATATTTTTAGTAATAATGGATGAAATTCACACTTATCCTCATAGGATGCAAAAATTAAATTCTTGTTTATGGAAGGAAAAAAATAATAGTTTTTTAATTCCATGACTAGTCAGTTAGGTATAATTAGATCATAATTTCTAACCTATATTATAATTTTTTCACATATTTCCTACAAAAATATCTACTTCACCTTTCTTCAATTATTTTTTAATTCTGAGTCTCTATTTATCCTCACAAATGGGTGATGCACCTCCTATATCCAATACCCATGAGTGAGAATTAGAGAAATTTATTTTTATAACATTTACATCCATATCTTAGAATTATTCCCTTGGAGAACACTTCAAAACCTTAGATACCAATCTATAATTATTCCACAGGACATACCTATAACACTACTATAGATTTGTGAAAATAAAATGCTACCTTTTATCAATACTAAAAAATATTGATGAAGGGAATGATTTTATTAGTACCTAAAAATGATTATTAGTGTCATCATTATTAATGATAAAAATAATAATAAAATGGAACAATATTTTAGTGCTTTTCTTAGAACTAATAAACATAACTCTTTATCAGTGTTTTTATGCACTGATAAAAGTATACTCTTTATAAGCATTTTTTAGCACTGATAAAGAGTAACTTTCATAATATATTTTATCTATACATATTTTATATATTATTAAATATTATTTATATAATAATAAATATATATATAATTATATATATTTTTAACCATTTATACTTTTTTTAATATTTTTTACTTTTTATAATTATATATATAAATATAATTAGATATATGTATATTATAAAATATAGTTATATAAAATATGTTAATTAATATATAAATGCATAAAATATAATGACATGGACTATATAAATGCATTAAATATAGTTCATATTTAAATTTATATAATTATATTAATATTATATAATTTATAATATATATATATGCATATATACATACACATTTAACATACAATAAATATAGTTCATAATATAAATATATACTTATATATATACATATATACATATATACATATATATAAATATATATATAAATGTATCATTATATAATAGGAAAAGTCATTCGGTTTTTGAATTTCACATATCTTATTGTTATATATATATACACACACATATACACGCACAAAATAACAAAAATTTGGGTTTAGATAATAATATAAGTGTATATTACATATATATATTGTTAGAATATATTTACTTATCAACATGAATTTATAATTCAATGGAAATAACATCTTTAACTTAATTTAATGAATCAAAAATTGAACTTTAATTATAAAAAATTAATTATATTAAAAAGTTTCATATTTAAATATATTATTAATAATATTATTATTTATATTTCATCATTTTAATGCAAAAAATTAATGATATTAAAATGTAATTAATGAAATCGTTTATACACGCACATATATACATGTGTGTGTGTGTGTTTTAATAATATATATATATATATATGCCTGCGTGTGTAATTTATATTTTTTTCAATTTATAATTTAAATATAAAAAATGAGTATTTTTTAAAATACAATTGATAGTAAATTTAATAATTATATTTTAATTAGTAAAGTTTATTTATTTATTTATATATTTAAATATAATGTAGTATAATATTTATAAATATAACTATAGTATTTTTTAGTTTGAAATATTTATCCATTTATATAATTAATAATATTTCTTAAAATATTACTCATAATATTTTAATAAAATCTGTAATTATTGATTTTTTTATAATATATAACACTAATATAATATATATTTGTATAATTAGTATTTATTAATGTATTTTTTTAACAAACTGATACATGAATTGGTCACCCATCTCGTGACCTGAAGAAATTTATTAAAGAAAATCAAGGTTAAAATAACGTTGTAACGAGATTACATCCAAAAGTAATTGGGAGAGATAAATGCTAAATTGACA
This sequence comes from Viscum album, assembly GCA_963277665.1. Lineage (NCBI taxonomy): Eukaryota > Viridiplantae > Streptophyta > Magnoliopsida > Santalales > Viscaceae > Viscum > Viscum album. The sequence continues at coordinate 924,507,480 of OY728159.1, forward strand.
TAAAAGAACATAAAAAGCATAGATTGCATCGTACCTGTTCGAAAACAGCATACAACTTCTGAGAAATCACTTCAACCAAAAAATGCATCCACGCCATGTCAACAAAGACTCCTCATTGGCATGAATCTACATCCTCCAAGAGACACATCAACAAGAGTTTTGAGGTGTATCAACTAACATTCTTGAAACAGCCAAGAGAAAAATTTTGTGTCTTCACCCAAGCTCAAGGTCAGTGTTCTGAGAGATAAGTATCAAAATCAGGGATGAAACCATCATGAAAAGAATAATATCATAAATAGCGTGATGATTAATGCCATGAATTATCCTATATTAGTTAGGTTTCACTTTTTAGTTCCCTCAATTTCCATAGATATCATTAGCACTACAGCATAGGGAACACAACATGGGGTAAATATCATCAAGTGAAGATCATCATACCATAAAAAACACAGAAAATCATAATTTCAAGGCTCTCCTGATCAACAACGATCATATATTAATCTCCAGTGATTTTAAATTTAACATATAAATATGTTAAATTTATAACCACTAAAACAAGAATCTCATGATGAGCAAAAACCTTCATTAAGAAAAATTGAAAATATACACCAATCCAATATATATTCACAGATAAATGATATATATCATTAAATCATCAACTCAGTAACAATTAATCCTAAGACATGTGTCACCCTTAGGACTAATCTAGACCTACTACAATTCAACCTAACACATCCATTAAAATTGAATAAAGAAACAACTAAAAAAACATAAAATGAGGTCATTAGCTTCTAAATCATACAAGAAGAAGTGAAAGAAAAATTCCATAGTTGTTCAGTTTAAAACTTCCCATAGAAACCATCCATAAAAAATTATATATAGCATCTTACACAATCAATAATCAAAAAAAGAAATTAATAGAAGATTCATTTCCATGTAATGTACCTATACTTAAAGTTAGGATTTTGTTTAAATTCTTCTATCATTTTAAAAATAATATATTTTATGATTTGAATATACATCCCTACAGTGATTTCCCAATATTTTTATTTTTGTAAAAATGCATCCTATTCCTCCAACCAATAAAACATTTCCACCCTCATATCCTCTTCAATAATATATGTATCTTTCAAAGAGGGATCAATATCTTCATAAAAGATGAAAACATTCAAAGAATCATCACAAAATGTTGTGAAAGAAGGTTTAACATTAATAGGTTGAGGGGGGACCATTTTTTGTGGCCTAGTGGCATCAAAAGATCAAGTGAAAATTGTTCTGTGTGGGCTAGAATATTCTCTATGTTCTAAGTCTTCTTAGGATTCAGTGTAATCTAACAATTTGATTCAATCATTTTTAATTTACCTTTACTAGAGATTTATTTTAAATAAGACTACGAAATTTGACGTTCTCGATCATAGGAATCAGGTAAAGTCTCACAGGAATATGATTGGGCACCTTTTCCCACCTATTGAGAGGCTCCATGAGAAACACAGGGTTCCTCCTGATTCCCCACCCAGGTAGGGAAATCCGAGGTGTCTCTTTGATCATCATGAGTAGCATTAATAATTCCTAAAAGGCCATTAGACTCAAATGTATGTTTCATAGATTTACCAATCTATTTATTGTCCACAACTTGGGTCTTAACCATATGAGGCTTCTCATTGGATTCATTTTTCCCTCCAGGAGGATCTTGAACCCTAGAAGGGCCAACAATAATTGTATGACTATCATTGATCTCTTCTAGACCTAGATTTTTCTTTCCCTTTTCATCCCATGTCACTTTAAGAACTAGTGGGTGAACTTCCATGTTGTTATAGTCCTTTGAAGAGTGTCCAAGATTTAATGAAAATACTACAATATTAGGAAGATTCTCATATACCACCACCTGAAAGAATACATAATTTGAATTTTTAATCCATATCTGGGATGGGAGGGCTTGTGAAATACCAATTTATACTCAAAACATTGAAAACTGAGGGTCTTAAAAGGTTACTCATCACAAATTCTAACTTTTAAGGATTCCCAATAAGTCTAGAAATCAGAAATAAGGCTATCTGTTTAAAAAATTGAAGAGGAAGTCTAGTAAAACCAATATAGACTATAACAATAGAGGAAATGGTGTAAGGATAAAATTATGGAGTTCATTTGATAAATTTCGTTAAACAACCCCAAGAAAACCACGTGTGTTTTGTCCAAAATCTATAGTACACATTTTCAAAGGAGATGTAAAAATGACATTAGAAGAATTTAATAAGATAATATGGAAAATTGAAAAACTAATTAATTCAAGATATTTCCTTTAAAAACTCAATGATGGTATACACATGATGAATTTACTAATGATCACAAAACATAGATGTAAAAGAATAATGTTTACCTCATTTTTAAGAAATTAATCTTTGGATGGCCTCTTTAATAAAATTTAGTTGGCTCTATGAATACATCATCATTTGCGACAATACCCATGACAAGGTCAGTAGGCTTGATCGATCTTCCAAAAAAAATATCAATGGTGGATCAATTATTTTTATTGGGGTTTCTTGCTTGGTCACCCAGGAGAGGGATCAGCGGCATCCGCGACTCCATCTCTAGATAATTATTAATTATTAATAATTATATAATAATAATAATTAATATAAAAAATTTCTATTAGTAATTAATTTTGGTTTATTTTATATAGAAATTATAACACACTAAAAACTAAGTTTTAATTAATATTATGCTTGATAGCTTACTAAACACACAACACAAATATTTTAGAGAATTGTGATATACTATAAAAATATTATTATTTTAATGTGACTATTGCAATATAGTCATTGAATTGGATAGTATGAATATGAGTAACCAGATTATGAAATATATTTGTAATGTTCTTAATCAATACAAATTTATTGATTAATTACCATGAAATAGATGCTCAATTTTCATTAAAGTTGTTTTATGCTGAAAAATATGCTTTCTACAAAAATGGTTTTTACATAATTTTGTGTGAGGATATTATAATTAATAACTTAAATTTTTAGAAATTAAATTTTATAAAAAGGATATAATTTTTTTAAATCATTATATCAGAATTATCTTATGGTTAATTTTTTTGAATCTTTTAAAAAGGTTGATTTTTGGGTAAATAATGAAAATAATGATTTTTAAAGAAAACAATTTTTTCTTTTCTAGTATTATCAAATAATGTTTTTAATTTTAATTGGTTTTAAAACATAATTTGTTTATTTTTATAAAAAATGACTCAATTTATACAATTTTTATCAATATTATACTTGATCTTGCAATAAAAATACTTTTTGACTTAAAATGCATTTTTTATAAAATCGTTTTCACTATATTTTCTGCTTTTACAATAAATAATTTTCTGAAATTTCTAGAGATTGAATATTGAAAATGGATTATATATTTATAATCAGAATGTACAAATTTATTAATGGGACCAATTTTATTTTTTCCCTTATAAATAATAATTATTGTAAATAGTTGAAACCATAGTTAAGGGAATATCAGGATGATTATGTCTAAAAATAATGTGAAAAGGCTTTAAAATATAGATAACCCTTTCATTTACCCTATTTTGTGAGTTTATTTCATCTAAACACATTTAAATTTTTAATTTATATCCACCTATATCCTTTTTTCTTTGATAATGACCAATATAATATTTTAAGTAAAGTAAAATATAAAATTTCAATATCTTACTTTCTAATTTCACTTATATGTTCACATAGAAATAAAAATAAGTTATGGTTAAATATTAAATTTTATTTTGATAATAATGAAATTATTTTTTTGATGGTGATTTATTTATAATTTTTAGTCATTATTAATTACCTTAAACACTTATACAACATTGACACAGTTCTTGTACAAGCCATGGAAAAAACAAAGTAATTAATTTTAAAATCAATAAAAGTAGTGTATTTGGGATGAATTATAGTGAAAATAGATTTTATAGTTAATAATAATGTATTATTGATGGTTAAATGGATTATATTTTAATTCCATTATTATCTTTATGTCTTTGAAGTCAATTTATGTGAATAGTTCTTAAAATGGATTTAATAGTATTTTTTATTAAATAATATTTTATTAATTAATTAGAAAATTATAAAAATACTTAAATAAGACAATTAGGATGAAATATTATCAAAAATTTCATCCATTTTCAATTTATGATCCAATTATTACGTTATAAGTAAAATCATAACCCTTTAATATTGAAAAAGTTGTTACTGTAATTAAGGTTAAAATTTGTTAACCAAGGGGTTAAACAAAAGGATAAGGTTTAAAATACCACTTAAATTTGTCTAAATTTTATTGGTTGACTGGATTTAAACCATATCCATTATTATATTTGATTTTTTTCCACATGGTTCCACTTTCACATAAAAATTAATTCACAATATTTAAGTCTTTTTATTAATTCCATGTGTGTCATTTCCTTCACTATAAAAGGACACCCCTCATCCCTCTTAATTACACCACCTTGAGCCACTTTTCTCAACCAAAACCTACTCAATTATATTCTAAACTTACCTATACATTAATTAGAGGTTTTATTATTCTTAAAATATCATTCCAAGGGTTCTTAGGAATGGATTTAAAGGAGGTATATCGAAGAAGAGGTAATCTTCTTTACCGACTCTTTCAAATTTATTTCATCTTCTACTTCCTTTAAATCTATTTTAATCATCCGAAAATAATAAATATAGTATAATAAATATACTGATGTGTTATTATGATTATTTGGAAACTATTTTCCACCTTTTTTCCATCATACAGAAAGTGAAAAAATCACTCATGCATACGTAAAACTTACGATATCCATGTAGTGGTGTAATTCATTTTTCAAAAAAAAATTATTAGGATGGTTATAAATATATAACTAATGAATATATATATATATGATAATTATTTCATAAATATTATCTTATAAATATAATATATCATTTACCCTCTCACCCTTCTAATCATTAAAAAATGATAACATTGCTCATGCGTACGTGTGGACTACCACCTCCATGATGAGATATGATTCATTTTTCATGTTTGTATTCCAAGGATGATTATAAATATGCGTATGATGAATATATATAATATTTACATAATTATTAATATTTTTTATATGATGGAACTAGGATAAAAATTAAAGTATTGAAACCATCAAACCGAAATGTACATGAAAAATGAAATAGTTAACACTTAGAAACGACAATTTTAATAACGTGTTATTAATAAAAAGGGGTAAAAATGTTATAACTAGACCATATATGATATTTTAATTATGTATATGGATATATTATATAATTATAATATATTTAAATATATCATACATGAGGATAAAATCACTTACAACACAAGTTGGACCAGAGGTATGGGTTCTTCCTCTCAATATTGTTTCATTGATAGATGTTTGATGTTATGCACCTATTTATTTTTATGATATATATATTCCACCACTTTTAAATTATATATCATGTATAATTATTAATTCATGGTATTAAAAGTTACAACTAAAATTATTTCATCCAAGTGGTTTTAATTTTTGAGATACCAAAGTGGTAAGGGTTTATTTCACAATATCATCCTTATTCAGGATTATTTATGTTTAAGATTACATTGGGAGAATTACATGATATTTATTTCTTTAAACCGATAAATTTTATTCTTCAATGGTTTTTTCTAGTGTTTTTTAGTATTAGTTCCATTTTACATTTTTTCACTCAAAAATACTAAAATATTATTTTAAAGGAAAACTGAATTTTTTTATTCGATAAAAAATCAGTCTATTCCATGTACATATTTCCTTTAAATTTTTTCAAGAATTTTTTTTACATTACCAAATGATTTATTAATGTAATTTTTACCCTTGTTTTAATTTCTATAATAAATTAGAAGGAATCTATTTGTCATTTTCCAAACGCAACACTTTTTACTGAAAGTTTAAATAAAATATTTGTTTTAACATACACTGCATGAACATATTTTCCCATTATCATGACTACACTTTTATTTGAATATTAATTTAAAAATTTCAGAGGTTCTTTCAATATAATTTTTTTCATAATATTTTGGAAGTTTTTAGATTTTAAATAAGTGATTTCAAAATGAAAAGGGTATTTTCCTCAATAGATTTTCCAGTGATCTCTTCAAATTATTTGCATCTATGTCAACCTCCATTGGTGAATATTATTCTTTACTAAGGATATACTAAAATAAAACTATCCACCACATTTTTTTGGATGGATTATGATCATTTTGAGTAAGGAGATTATTGGATTTATATTAGTTAATTTTTCCAATATGAAAAATTATTGATTGTTAATGCATGTTGATTAAGTGGTATTATACATTCATATGATGAATGAATTATACTTATAAAGTAATGGGTGAGGATTGGAATTATATAGCCCCCTTGATGCATCGACAGGTTTCATGAGACAAAATTGGTTGTGAATTTGGCCAAGACCTTACCCATTTATGTAAGATGTCTTGGATTGAGATCTCGATGGTAAGTAGTAGATGTACCACATTATAAATTCCATCATTATAAAATTAGTTATTTATTGCCTTTTGATTATTTTAATAGTTATTTTATCCATGGATAAAATTTAAACTCATATGATTATTTATATAGAATTATTTGATCATCATATATTCCTACCATATTATCATTCCTTATTTATTTTATAACAGATTTTTTTGTACACATTCCCTTATAGAGCATATAAGCTCACCCATTTCTTATATTTTTTCCCTAGTATTAAAGTAAGTGTAATATGATTGATATGTAAGGATATTCTAGAGAGAATAATGATTTTATCAAAGAAAATATGTAATAACCAGATTTTTAAATCACATATAGGTCCTTTGAATTTCAGTCTAATTCCTTATCTTGGACCTTTTCTGGATGAATTTTTAGTTGGAAAACGTTTCAAGGGTGTATGAGGCTTGTTTGGATCCCATAACACATCTTTTTGCGGAAAATGGCCAAGTCACACGGTTGGCACATGATTGGCGCATGGTTTTCCTAACCGTGCAGATGGTGTTTTTCTGAATAGATCCACTTAGCACATTTGGTGCATATCCATGCAGACTATCCATGCAAGTTCCTCTTCTTCCTAGGGAACCATGCAGAAAAACCATGCAATGGATAATTTTTTGTGTAATTTTATAAATTTTCCCTTAATGATCTATTAATCCACCTCTTATTCCCTAATCCGAGAACTATAAATATTAGCCTAATTTCCCCACATTTTGGATCATTTTGAAGAACTAAGGTAGGAATCAAGAGATCTCATTCATACAATATCTGATAGAGCTTCCATTCACCATGTTGGATGCACAATGGTAAGTACTCGAGTCCTTTTTAGTCATTCTTATTCTCTCTTTTTCTCAACCTAGTTATCGAGGTGTGACCATTTTTCCCTTTTTTCTCACATAAACTCCATTGTAAGCTAAATTAGAGGCCAATATCAAAGGGTAAGTGTCATAAAACCCTAAGTTGGGTGGTTTATAAATCACCCCTAAAGATAATTTATTTTGGAATTGTTGTGTGGGGACCACCAATTTCATCGGGTGTTGTTTATAAAATTTATATACCACTACTATAATCATTAGAACTATATAGATATTCTCTTTCAATATATGTGATTAATTTTTTGTAGTTATTCCCATAACTCGATCCATTCCATTAAGGATATTATTCCACAATTGGGTTTTTAGTATTTGATATGTTTGATCCACCATTCGGGTGTGACATTACTTGACCTTTATAAGGGTAATATTTTCTATATTAAATGGCTTGATTTATATTATTAAATTCATAATGTAAAGTACCATGTATTCTCCCCATTTGACCCACCTAAGGTAAATGCTTCAATTTGGAAATAAAATGTGAAATGTGGATTCGAAACTATACTAAGCATATGAATTGGACTTAAATGTAAATGAATGGTAGGTTTCACATCCTTAGAACCCCTTACCATGTTAATGGAAGATATTGGAATGAACCATGAATATATAATATGATTTAATTGGATAAAATGAATGGTTTCATGCTACTTTTCCTTATCACACTAATGAAAGGAAAGGCTTGAACCAATTGATTTGATTAAAAAGTTTCATGCAACATGACCTTGTCACGCTAATGAAAGGCAAGGATTGAACCAAATGTCTTGAATAAAATGTCACATGCTACATGACATTATCACACTAATGAAATAAAAGTATTCAACCAAATGAAATGTTGCATGACTTCAATATCAAATAAGAGTGGCCTAACTTGAGATCGCCTTAGATTATAATTAGATAATGTCGTGAGCACTTTGGAAACTCATTCTGATGCAAGGACATGGATTGAATAGGTTGATACCCACCTAGATCTAAATCCTTGTATACTCTTTGGATTCCCAGTAAGACTCCATAGTATCCCTTACATATTATCATGGGATGCCTCAGATACACTCCTTGGATCCAGTATTGACAAGTAGGTGTCATGGTTAAAGCCCCTTTGGACTTGTCTCTTCTTAGCCTCATTTTACCTTGGACGATCACCTTGGATTTGGTAGGTTTCTTATTATGGAATGCATTGGACTACGATCCTTAGATTATACTCTTAACCCATGCCAGGCTATAGTTATTATTGAGTTGGTGACCCTTGAGGGCTATGTTGCCTTGTTTGTTACCTTGGGACTTCACTATTAAATATCATTATAGGTTTCCTTGTTACATATTAGAACTTTCACATTTGTTAACATGTGAATTATTTATAAACTGGTAATAATCATATAATGAATGTTTTACATGTTCAGACACTAACCAAGGGTTGAAGAAGGTACTTGGGTATTTATTTACATTGTACTACTTTACCTTATATATTAATTCTTTCTCACTGTTCCATTTCAATTACACAAGTCAGATATTATAGACACCATGGGTTGTGTCCCGCTAAGATTTATCTAAAAACCTCCTCGAGCACCGTTTGGTGCCCAGAGTAGATTACATGAATGTAGGTGTTGATAAAGGGAATTATACAGCTTCAAACACTTGATTGCTTTCTATTTAATATGAATCTTGATAGCAGATGACCGATCCATAGCTCAGGATGCTTGGTATATTCTTTTTATTTACTTTATACTTATACGGAACATGTTATACATGATTTATTGTATCCATGTTTTCCATTTTTATAGTGACATGACATATCATCAGTTGTTGAATGATATTCTAGTTTTTTCAGTAATTGTTATTTTTGTCTCTATTTTTCCATTGTACCTTCTGTTTACTTATATTTCTTAGACTATTTACCCATTTTTACCTTCATCTGTTGCACTACACTTTGGTAATGATGGAATAGTCTTCCCACATACACACCTTAGTTCCTCACTACTAGTCGGTAACCTCTGGAAATTGGGCAGATGTGCTTGAGGCCATGTGGCCCACTGGGCTCGGGGAAACCATTAATAGGAATCTGGGGCCAAGACATCACAAAGTGGTGTCAGAGGAGGTTTTATTTATTTCCTTACTATTTATAAAAAATATATTATATATCAGGAACACTTGAAACTTGGTCATAAGTCATTCTTGGGAGTTCCGAACCCATGTTCAGGATAAAATACAAGTTACCCAAAATATAATTATTGTTTTTCTTTTTCCTATTACAATTGATATTATTTCACTGTGGATTGATGCACATGATGTGTGGTGTTGTTAATTATTACTTTATTTGAGGATTTTCTTTTATCCTTGTCCCGATGATATGAGTACAAGTACCATTGTTACATACATCATTATAGGCACCTAACATTCGCATGTCGTTCAAATTTCCATTCTATATAGGTGCATTTCACTACTTTTCATTTCATAATATGCTTGTGATTGTAGAGTGATGATGTGATGGTTAGATTATGCTTGTATTACTCTTGGCTGCAATTGAGTGATTGTATGTCTCAATTCATGAGGTTTATGGGCCCTCATGGGTTGGGATGAGTAATTTATCGAGTCAAGGAATAATGATATAAATAAATGGGTGTCGTTTCTAGTGATGGTAGCATGGGAACTAATTCATCGGAAATGGATATCCATTATAAATTGAATCATGAAATCTAAAATGAATTGGTTTCACATTTTTATCATACCATCTTATTTTTATGAAAGGTAAAGGAGTGAACCTAGTAATTAAATGTAAAATGAGAAGAAACTTATACTTGAGAAATTACCGATACTTGGTCATCTAAATGGGCAGTCTTGATATTATGCCTTGGGTAGTGAGTCTTTATTGTTTATATTCTTTAATTGATTCTATATGTCTTCCTAAATCTTTTTTTGAGTTGTATTCTTGGAAATTGTAGACCAATGCTACCATGATGTCCTCATATCGCACACTAGGAGGATTGTGATGACCATGCTTCAGATGTGGTGGGCCTTGAGCCACCACTATCACCTCTAAGAGTTCCACTCGAGGCAATGTGTGTTGTACAATATTTGGGCACTGATTCCCAAGTTCGTAAAAGTTATCTATGTATGATGTAGTCCATGAATGGTGTTGTAAGTATTTCACATATTATGGCTGATCTGACTCGTGAGTTCCAGCAGAAACATCCTTCTGTCATTTTAGGGGATAATAGTATGAAGGATGACGAGTCTTATCTAGAATCCACCCTATCTATCATTGATCATCTATAAATTCCTCCAAAGTAGAGCGTCAAGAATTCCACATACATGCTTCAAGATTTAGCCAAGAATTGGTGGGATGTGAATTCCCAGGCCGGTCATCATTAGGGAATGTTATGGGTTGATTTATAGAATTCCTTCTATGATTAGTTCTTTCCTCAGATGCAGAGAGTTGATAGGGTCAGAGAGTTCATGCATCTTGATTGGGGTTCAATGTCAATTATGGAGTATTCATCATGTTTCATGGAGTTTCATATCTTTACATCACTTCTAGATGGTGATGAGATTTATGTGATAGACACATTGAGGATAGGCTCTAGTACACCATCCATACCTAGGCCAATGCCTTTCACCTGCCTACTTTTTCTAAGATAGTCAATCTGGCTCTTATCACTGAACGCAACTTGGGGGATGACAATAGTACCAGGTTTAAAGGAACAGTGCCACATCAGGCTAGTAGTTCTTCCAGTGGTAGGAAACATTCGCTCAAGGTTTCTCGTTAGGGTAGTGATAACCAAAGTGCCTATCTATGTTTCTCTAAAGTGTGTTATCATTATGGAAGATTAGGGAATTTGAAAAATTAGTGAGATAGCGACCAAATGGAGTGTCAGTATTGTGGTGGTATGGGGTATCTTTATTATTTCGTTATGGCCTTTCCTCCATATTTGAGTGTAAAAGGATCTGCACTAGCCCCACCTTCTGGAGTGATCTTTGTTATGAAACATCAGGAAGAGATTTGGAATAGAACTGGTAGGTCTAGATGAATCGGTGGTCATGGTTGTGGTAGAGAGACCCCTAATCACCAGTAGCACTAACATAGCAGTTATGATCATGGTAGTCCATCTATTTAATATGTTTGTGGATTATTTCAATTTCATGAACTACAACTAATACCTGAGCATCATGTTATGGGACCATCTACAGTATGAGGTACTATTCTTGTGGCATCTACCATAGTGTCTACTTTATTTGATACATGTTCTTAGAACTCTTTTTATCTCTGTATCCATCATGGAGAGTCTCATACTATAGATACAGTATTACTATGTTGTAATGACCCTAGATACATTGTTAGGGGTATGAACAGAGGGAATACGCTAGTGTAAGGACTATCCCCTTGAGGTAGGAAATTACCCTTTATTATGGAACCTCTTTGTTCTCGAAATGACAGGCCTCAATGTCATTCTTGTGATGGACTGTTTGGATCACTATCTCACTTTTGTATATTGCTATTACCACATGGTATCTTTTACATCACCCAAAGGATGAAGTTATCTATATAAGGGTGAGTGGGATTTTCAGGATGGTTGAGCCAGACCAGAGAATCAAGGGCTAGTTGGAGTGACTTCCCATATTGAAAATCTATTCATGTAGGATCATGGTTTACAAAAATTTGATTTCCCTCCAGTAGTGGATTGATTCAGGGATGTCTTTCCTGGTGATTTTTTTGGATTACCTCTTGAGAGAGAGGTGGAGTCTACAATCGAGCTTATTTTGGGAGCAACTCCAGTTTCCATTACTCTGTACAGGATGTCAACTATAGAGCTTCAAGATCTCAAGAGGTTGTTAGAGGATTTAAAAGCCAAAGGTTTTATACAACCCAATATATCCTCTTGGGGTTTCCCATGCTTTTTTCCAAGAAAGTAGATGTAACCTTACGTCTATGTGTGGATTATAGACGGTTGAACCAGCATACAATCAAGAAATGATATCCCCTTTCTAAAATAGATTATATATTCGACCAGCTCCAAGGATTAAAGGTATTCTCTAAGATCGACCTGGGATCATGTTATCATCATGTATGACTAATACCATCATACATAACACATACAACTTTTTATAGAATATATGGTCTGTATGAGTACCTTGTTATGTCGTTTGGTCTTATGAATGCACCTCTTGCTTTCATGGATCTAATTAAATAGGGTGTTTTATCCCTATTTGGACTCTTTTATTCATAGTCTTTTAGGATAACATACTGTTGTATTCTCATAGTCATAGTGACCATGCTAAACATCTTGGGATTTTTATGAGTTTTGAGTCAATAAGTGTTCCTTACGACTTTTACATTCATCTACATTTTGAAAATCACAAACACTTTATCTAAAGGAAAAAAAATTTCCATAAGAATTATCTTAATACGAAAAATTTTCATTCTCTAAGGAAATTTTATCCTTAACTATGTTTTCATTGTTCATTTTATATTTTCTCTAAATCTAACTCATTTTTATTCCTAAGTCTAAAATTTGGTTTCACATCTAAAACCTCGTAATATTATAAATCCTTGGTTATAAAGTATTTTGTTTTCAAACTCCGAATTCTTTGAAATTCAAACACTAAATTCTTTGAAATTTAGACTCTGAATTCTCTGAAATCCAAACTCTAAATTCTATGAAATTCAAAATCAAAATTCTCTGAAATTTAGACTCCTAATTCTTTGAAATTCAGACTTTTAATTCCTTAGAATTCAGACTCTAAATTCCTTAGAATTCAGACTTTGAATTCCTCAGAATTCAGACTTCAAATTCCTCAGAATTTAGACTCTGAATTCCTTGAAAACCAGAATCTGAATATCCATGATTTATAGTCTCTAAATTTTTATTTTCTTATACTTTAAACTTTATTTTTCCTTAGACTCTGAAAAATAGATTTGGTTAAGTAACATTATTTTTCTTACACTTGTTATAGTTATGAAACAATGTCGTACAATCTGATTCTAACTAACCTTTGTTTGAGTGACATGTGTACAAGTCCCTTCGAGATTCAAGGAAAAATATAACTGTTAGAGGAGGGAGTCGACCATTGGAAAAGTTCATATAAATAGGAGATCATTTGAATGATCTAGAAGACTATTGATCACTCTAGAGATTTCATGCTACTGAAGTGATTTCTAGATAGAGTGACTCTCATGCTTTGTGCATACTGAAAACCTTGTTCAGATTGATTAATACGACTCTAATTGTTGTTGTGATTAATCAAGGACTTCTGAGTATAGGAAGACAAAGGTTTCGAATACCTCAAAGTTTGAGGACTTCCATGGATAGAAAGACAGAGGTACCAACTACCTTAAAGTTTAAGGACTTGTAGAGATAGAAAGACATATTCTGATATTCTTATCGAGGGCTTACCCTTGTGTGGGTAAGATAGACTTTCTTGAAAGTATAAATAAATGGACCTTTATCCAATGTTGTTGGACACCATTATCTTTGGGTTAAAAGATTTCATATTTGTTACTTGTTTTGTTTCAAGTTTATTTCTACTGAAATTTGATAAAGGAAGAAAGTAAAACTTTATTATACTTTATTATTCTCTTATGTACTCTGATTAATAAGATTCTATACGCTTTAAGGTATAATATTTTACTTGTAAACTTTCCATATATTTCATTTCCAGAACCATATTTCTAGAACCTAGAAATTTTATTGAACTAAATGTGGTCTTCTGAATTTACCTTGTTTAACCTTGTTAAACATAGTTTTCCTTAAGTTTAAAAATGAATGTTTTTAAACTTAAAATTCAACCCTCTTGTAATATATCATCTACATTCATATTTTGATCCTAAAATTGGTATCATATGAAGTATTTGAAATAATTATATACACATATACATTTTCTTGCTTAAGTTTTCATTGTTCTAAATATTATTCCTTGCTTAGGTATTTTTATCCTTGTTCACAAACATTTACTATTAAAAAGTTTCTATAGAAAGATATTTTCTTTTAGATGGTGTGAATTAATGTCAATTCGATTGAAAATATCAATCCTTGTAGACCACCTATTTTTGATGGGAATGATTATGAATATTTGATATATCATATGAATACTTTTTTTATTAATACTGTAGTGGAAAATTTTGTTATGCTTACTAGAGATTACAAAATTCTTGATAAGGAATTCAAAACATTCACCAATCAAGAAAAGTAAGAATATAAACTAAACTACACGGTACACAATACTTTATTATGTTCCATGACCAGGAATGTATACAGTCATATTTCTTCTTGTGATGTTTCTAACTGTATCTGGATGAAATTGGAGGTTACTCATTTTGGTAAATCCAAAGTTATAGAAACTAGGAGAGATATACTTAGAGAATAATATCATAGATTTATATTTCCTTATGGGGAACCAGTAGGCAAGGTGAAGCAAAGGTTTATGACTATTGTTAATATCCTAAAATCTATGGGTGAGAAAGGTCTTGATGATGAAGCTGTTGTGGAAAAGATTATATATATCATTCCCAATGAGTGGTAATCTAAGAGAATAGCTATTTATGAGAATAGGAAAGTATCTCAAATTACTCTTGATTAACTTTTTGAAACTCTTATTCAACATGAGATAATAATTAAAAGAGATGTTGATATGAATGAGAAGAAAAATGGAAATAGGACTATAGCCTTTTCTACTACTAAATTCAAGACTCCTGAAAGAGTTACAAGATCCAAGTCAAAGAAAATTAATGTCAAATCTGAATCTAGTGAAATTGAACGTAGTGAGAATGAATTAGATAATCTTGCTTGGATGATGAACAAGATAGTTAGAAATAAATACTTTCAGTATATATGTAAGAAGAAATAAACAAAAGAAAAGAAATACTTGGAAGTCACATGTTTTTAATGAAAAAGAGTAGGGTATATCAGACCAGATTTTCCAATACATAAGAAAAAGGACAGGAAGGAAAATAATTCTAAGAGGAATAGAAAAAAGTATTACAAGGATAAAGATAAGAGAATTTTTTAAAGCCAATGACACCTGGAGTTCTAATGGTGGAGACTCTTCTGATGAATCCTCAGAGTATGAATCTTCTGGTCAGAAGAATATTGGTCTACTAGAAAGACTACACATTAAAAATCCTTGTCTAATGGAAAAGGTACACAATGAATAATTTATCACTAATGTATCCTTAAATGAAAATTATACTGATGATAAATACTATTAGTCTTAAGATGAATAAAATTCTTCTAATGAATATAATACATTTCCTTCTTATGAAGAAGTATCTAGGTTTTCTAAACTTCTTGAGAATGAATATTATAAACTCAATAAAAATCTTGATAAGGAAAATTCTAGAATTTTTATTTTAACTAAAGAAGTTTTAGATCCTTTTAAAGATCTTGATAAGAAATTTTTTTATTTGAAAAGTATTCCCAAAAACCTTGAGGAAGTTAATTATGAGAAGGATAAAATTTCTAAGGATCTTGAAAACGTAATTTCTAGGAAAAATATTTTAGAGACTAACTGTAGTTCTAAAACTAATGTTTTTTAGGATAAAACATGGTTATTAAAATAAAGTTAGAAATATTTTCCTTGAGAAAGTGTTTGTTAAACTTTACCTCTGGTAAGGAAAACTTTGACAAAATATTTTCCCAAATTCTACCTCAAAGGAATAGTTCTAGATTTGGTTATACTAATTCTAATCCAGTTTTTAGTAATAACTATTTTGTTCCTCAAAGTGCTCCATTATATACTAAATGTCAGTGTGGTGGACATTAAGAAATATATTGTTCTTTAAATTAAACTCAGTCTTTAGGTTTTAATAAAGCTTATTTTTCTAAGAAAATGTGGATTCCTAAAATCTTGCTTTCTGAAATATCTGAATCCAAGAAAATTTGGATTCTGAAAGTCTAATACTCGTATATTCATGAAAATAAAGATAATTCCAACAGAAATACATGTTATATGGATAGTGGATGTTCCTGAAATATTACTGGTAACAAAAACTTCTTTTAAAAGATTATCAAGATGAAAAGAGGAAAAGTAATTTCTAGAGATAATGCTCAGGGAGAAATTATTGGTATAGGAAACATTTTTCTTCTTGAAAAAACATTGATTTTAGAAGTTTTATTTGTTAAGTGTATTAAGCTAAACCTCATTATCATAATTTAATTATGTGATGAAGGTTACCTTGTAAATTTTAGAATGATAAGTGGTTAGTAAAAAATTACAAGGAAGAGTTTATTATTTCTTCCCATAGGAAAAAGAATGTATAAACACTAAACTTAAAAGACCTTAGGATCCAAGATCTACCTTATCTTAGTGTAATGTAAGATCAATTTTGGTTTTTGGAATAGAAGTTTAGGACACTGTAACCTTAAGAACCTATGTAAAATCTCTAAGAAAAAAACATGTTAAGGATCTACCGAAGCTTATACTTTATTCTTGAAAAGTTTTTGATCCTTGTAAATATGGAAAGAAACACAAATCAAGTTTTAAATCAATTGGTGAATTCTTAATTACTGATGCATTATAGTTGGTGTATATGGATATTTTCGGTCCAACACAAACTGGAAGTAATAGAGTAAAATATTATGTATTTTTATTAGTTGATGATTACACTAGATTTACTTGGGTCTATTTTCTCGAAAATAAATCTGAAGATTTTTCTTATTTTAAAATTTTTAGAGCACAAGTTAAAAATGAGAAAAACCTTCCATTCATAACTATTCATAGTGATCATGGAGGAAAATATAAAAATTATGATTTTGAAACTTTTTGTAGTAAAAAGTGAATTACTCATAACTTCTCATCACCAAGAACTCCTCAACATACTGGTGTTGTTGAAATAAGAAATCGAATTCTTCCAGAGATAACTAGAACCATGTTAAGTGAATATTCAATAGCTAAACACTTTTGGGCTGAAGTTTTAAGTACTGATTGTTATACTATAAATAAAGTTTTGATTATACCTTTTCCTAATAAAACCCCCTATGGATTATGAAATTGTAGAAAACATAGACTTTACTACTTCAAGGTATTTGGTTGAAAAGTATTAATTTTGAATACTAAAGATAATTTTCATATATTCGCACCCAAATCTGATGAAGGAATTTTCTTAGGCTACTTTACAACTTCTAAGACTTATAGAGTTTTTAATAAAAATACGTGTACTTTTGAAGAAACAATATATGTTAAATTTGATGAAATTGATCCTTTTGTTTTTAAACAACCTGAACCTATATCCTCAGATGTTTTTTCAAAAACTGATTATCAACCCTTGATAGAAGATTCTTCTCATAAGGAAAATTGTTAAAGAAAATGTCTCTAAATCATTTACCCTAGAATATTTTGTATCATATGTTAATAAACAAGTTTTACAAAAACCAAATAAATTGTTTCATAAGAATCATCCCTGTGATAGTATCATTGGTGATGTAAATCAAACTGTAAGGACTAGATGTTCCTTAATAAATTAAGTAGAACATCTAGCATTTATTTACCATTAGAACCAAAAAAACACTGATGAAGCTTTATGTGATGAAAATTGGATAAAATCCATATAGGATGAGCTAAATTAATTCAAAAGGAATGGAGTCTAGACCTTGGTTAAAAGACCTAAGGGAACTTCTATTATTAGAGTAAAATAGATCTTTAGAAATAAGTGTGATGAAAATTAAATCATAGTAAGAAATAAGGATAGATTAGTTACTAAAGGCTATAATCAACAAGAAGTAATATACTATGAATAAACCTATACTCTAGTATCTATAATTGAATATATCCATATTTTACTTTCCTTTTCAGAATTATTCAATTTAGAACTTTTTCAAGTGGATTTTAAGTGTGATTTCCTTAACAGATATGTTCAATAGGAAGTTTTTGTTGAACAAACTCTTGGTTTTGAAGACAGAAAACATCATGAACATGTTTTCAAACTTACCAAATATTTATATGGACTTAAATAAGATCTTAGAGCCTAGTATGATTGAATTACAAGATTTTTGTTACAAAAAAAATTATTTTAAGGGAAATGTTGTTCCAACCATTTTTATAAATAAAGATAAGAAAAATGTTATGATTGTTAAAACTTATGTTGATGCCATTATATTTGGTTCAACTCAGTAATATTAAACTAATTAGTTTGTGGATCAAATGAGATTTGTGTTTTAAATGAGTATGATGGGTGACTTAACATTTTTCCTAGGTTTTCAAATTTCTCAAAAACCAGAAAGAACGTATATATCTCAACATAAGTATATTAAGGATATTCTTAAAAAGTATGGATATGACAAAACTAAGAGTATTAGTACTCCTATTGGTACCTTAAATTCACTTGATCTAGATGAAGCTGGGAAACCAGTAGATCAAACATCATTTAGAGGTATGATATGAAGTTTATAATACTTGAGATCTAGTAATCCATACTTAATGTTTTCAGTATGCTTATGTGAAAGATTTCAATCAAATAATAATGAATCCCATTTAAAGTAAATGAAAATAATTCTTTTTCTATTTAAAGGGACCCATCGATTTATGCTTCTTTTATACTTCTGGAAATGATTTTGTTTTAAAAAGTTTTTCGGATGCTAATTTTGGTGGATGTAAAATGGATAGGAACAATACATCTAGAATATGTCATTTATTAGGAGATTCATTAGTTTCTTGGTCATGGAAAAACCAACACTCAGTAGCACTTTCATTGTTGAAGCTGAATATGTAGCTGCTAGAAGTTGTTGTGCGCAAGTGTTGTGGATGCAACACACACTCACAGACTATGGTATGAGTTTTACCAAAACACAAATATTGTGTTATATTACTTGTGTCATTGCCTAAATTAAAAACCATAAACATCACTCTCGTGGAAAACACATAGATATTAGGATTAACTTTCTTATGTATCACACACAAAAAGGAGATATCATTCTCCAATTTATCAGAATGCAAGATCAACTTACTGATATTTTCTCAAAATATTTACCCTCCAATATATTTTAATACATTAAATAAAAGTTAGTAATGATAATCATTAGGTAATCTTCCATATTAACTTCTTATTGAAACATATCACCCTACAATAAGAAACCCATTTTCATAGGGTTAGTACATTTTCTTGTAAATCAAATTTTCATAATCAATTTTTTTAATCAAAATTTTCGTAATTCAATTTTTTGAAATCTAAAGTTCTTCAAAAAGAATTTTCCTCATTACAGATAATTTTTCTAGTAATCCAGAAGGTATGTTTCCTTTCTTAAATTTTTGTAATCATCTTTTTACATGTTGGTATTTTCATTTTATTAAAAAAATTCGGATTCACCTTTTCTTAAATCCAAAATTTTATCTTAAAAATCCTCAAAAGATAAAAACATACCAAATTCCTTCTTCAGATCTCATCTCAATTTCCAGATCTGATCAAGAGTATTTCAACTGTTGGATCAATCATGAAAGATAAACTATCGCCTTAAATTCCTATATAAGGACCCCTTGACGGTTATCCCACATCGGTTTTCAACTCCTTGGCATGATGAAGTTATGCTCATCTACTTTAGGCCATTCTGAATATTCAAGTTTTCCTCAAATCTGATTGTCTGTGCAAGATTCTCCTCAGAAAGAAATGTCATCAGTAAAGGAAATATCTGAATGGAAGATATATAAAGAAAGGTTAGTAGATATGAAATTATTTTCTAAGTATGATTCTATTATTTCAAAGAATATCAAGATGAATGGTTGGGAGAACCTATGTATATCCAAACTTAAGGCATAGGATCTGATTTATCTGGAATTGTTGGATGAATTCTATGAATCAGTAATTTTCTTAAATTAATCAAGGAGAGACAAGTTTTCTTTCCAGAGCTACAGAAAGACCGACTCCCTTTCTTACAGTAAGGCTACCAATATGGTTGGAATTCTGTATGAGGGTGAAGCAAAAATTTTCACCCACAAGTTACTAGATGTTTCAGGATCATTTGTTAAGGAAAAGGCTTTAGAGTGACTTGGCTTGAAAGGAGTAAAGAATGCGAAAATTATTCATCTCTCTACAAACTTATTGATTCTTCATTTATGGGTTTAGAGATTTCTCATTCTTAGTTAACTTTATAAGGATACCCTGAATAAGAGTGATATTTATTCCTAGGACTTTCTGGTGAATCTCAGAAAGATAAATTTGGTGAAGTATGTTTTACTTACAATTGAGAATATCAATAATTGGACTCTAAAATCTCAAATCATCATGTATTCAGTTATTATATCCAATATTATAGACCTTTCTCTAGAATCATTTTAAATTCCTTGTAGTTCTAAGCCAAGGGAATTCAATGTAATGTTGTTGAGTGATGATACTCTAAGAATAATGAAGGTTGGATTTAATATTGAATCAGGAGATTTCTATGATTTGTCTAAATCAGAAATTTAAGCTCTATCAAAGAAACAAAAAGTGTCTAAAACTTCCAAGAAGGGTGTAAAGTAGAGGAATGTGAAAGAACTAGAAGATAAAGAAAAAACTCATGTGGATAAGGAAACTCAATCAGCACCACTTAAGCTAAAGAAGAAGAAGACTTATCCAGATGAAGTGGTTTCTAAGTGGAGGGAAGTCAATAAGAATAAGAATGAATGGGAGTCTTGTTTTGGCTTGGACCATACTGAGGAAAAAGATTTAAAGATGAAGGCTGCTGAGGATCTTGAGAATAAAGAGAAAGAAAAGAAGTAGAGGAATAAGAAGTCGGAGGCAGAAATCATTAAATCCATTCACAAGGATACTGATAAATCTTCTGAAGAACACTAGGTACTGGAATTGTTTCTACAAGAATCACTTCCTCTGACTCTAGGAAAGAAGATAGTGATTCCGGAACCAGAACATGAAGAATAAATAGTTTAAGAGGAATAAGTGGAAAAATAAGAAGAGGAAGGAAGTGGTGATACTGATGACATGATAAGTAAAGTGGAGGAATATCATGAGAAGAAGATTCCTTCTGAGAAACTGTTAATCCAAACTTATGAAGTAGAATCATTAAAATGTGGTACCCCAAGAAAAGAATAAAAGGGTCAGGAAGAAGTGAATAAACTGTCTGAAGAAGATAGTAGCAACCATGACTTTGCTCAGCTAGAAGATCTTGTGGCAGCTGCAGATAAATAAATTCTTGAGGAAGATAATATTGTTCAATTATAAAATAGTGAACATGAATCACCCAAAGTAGAAGAGATCATTCTGAGAGTTGTTAAGGGAAAACAAGTGTTAATTAATACACCTATGAAATCATTAGTGAAAAATAAAGATGTTGGTGGTTCATTGAAGAAGAAAGATGAAGTGATAAAAAATGAATCATCACCAACCAAACAGTCTAATTTAGAATCATCCTCTCTTGGACATGATTTTGTATTTCAATATTTGAAAAATATGGTTGATATTATTCCCTTATTTTCAAGTATAGACTCAAGGTGCCAGATTCTTCTGCACTCATTTAATCAAAATGTAGATTTAGTCACCATGATTATGGATATGTTTTTTAGGCTTGAGGCCGATTTCAAAACTTTCTTCATCGGATATGAATCCCAGAAAATATTGTGCAAGGAAATCACAAATTGTTCAAGGAAAAAATTCAAAGAGATGAGAATCCTTGATGATTTACAAGAAGGTGTGAAGGATAATTTTCACACCAATTATGGGAATTTTAATGATCTTACTAAGATTTTTTAGGAAAATCTAGGTCTTGAACAGATAACTCAGAAGTAGGAAGTCAAGGATCTAAATGGGAAACTTAATTCAGTGGCTCTGAATTGGTAGAGGTAAAGGGATCTTAGAATTGAGTTTGAAGAAAATATTGTTGATCAAGAAGATCTTTTGAAGGCTCAGGAAGATATTCTTAAGGCTCAGGAAGAAAAGATCAAACTCTTAGAGAAGTAAAATGGAGATCAGGATCTGCTGCTCAAGCATATGGAAGGATATCACAAGGAGATAAAGAAGCTAAAAACCATCATAAAGAGGTTAATGTTGAAGGAGAAAGAAGGATAATTGTTTTCCCAATATATTTTGTTGTTGTATTTCTTTATTTGAACAAATCCTTTTAATCATAATGATATTTTGGTTTCTCTTCATATATGATATTTTTTAGTACTAATTTTTTAGGTACTAATTTTTTTCCATTTCCTTTATTCCTTTTTGAAAATCACAAAGGGGTAGAAAGGAATGATAAAAGGAATACTAAGAAAATAAGAGAATTACCTAAGTAAGGGGGAGTCTTTATAAGGGGGAGTTTCATCAAAGAAGATTTTCTTATACATGAAAAAGAAAAATCTATTTAAGGAATTCAAGAATACGATCCTTAGGGATTTCAAAACCTAAAGGGTAGTTAGTCGTATTCACCATGATTCATAAGTAAATGGAGATAAGTTTTTAGTTTCAATTCCATAAAGAAATTATAAGTCCTTATATTCTTTTCATAAGGATGATTGTGATTTCAAAAAAGGGGGAGATTGTTGAGTCAATATGGCTTCCTTATGAATTTTCTATTCCCATACATTTTGAAAATCACAAACACTTTATCTAAAGGAAAATTGTTTTCCCTAATAATTATCTTAATAAGGAAAAATATTTCTCCAAGGAAATTTTATCCTTACCTATGTTTTTATTATTCATTTTATAGTTTCTCTAAATCTAACTCATTTTATTCCTAAGTCTAAATTTTGGTTTCAAATATAAAACCTCATAATCCTATAAATTATTAGCTATAAAGTATTCTATTTTCAGACTTCGAATTATCTGAAATTCAGAATCCGAATTCTCTAAAATTCAGACTCCAAATTCTTTGAAATTAAGACTCTAAATTACCTAAAATTCAGACTCTGAATTCCTTATAATTACAACTCTAAATTCCTCAGAATTTAGACTTTTAATTCCTTGAAAAACATAATCCGAATATCCATGATTTATAGTCTCTAAATTTTTATTTTCTTAGACTCCAAACATTATTTCTCCTCTGTCTCTGAAAAATATATTTGGTTAAGCAACCTTATTTTTGTTACACTTGTTATAGTTATGAAACAATGTCGTACAATCTGTTTATAACTAACTATTGTTTGAGTAACACGTGTACACGTCCCTCCGAGATTCAATGAAAAATATGGTCGTTGGAGGAGGGAGATGACCATTGGAAAAGTTCCTATAAATATGATCTCAATTGAATGATCTCGAAGATTGTTGATCTATCTAGAGATTTCATGCTACTGAAGTGGTTTCCAGAGAGAGAGACTCTCATGATTTGTGCATACTGAACACCTTTTTCAGATTACTTCATGCGACTCTGATTGTTGCTATGATCAATCAAGGACTTATGGGGATAAGAAGACAGAGGTTCTGATTAACTTAAAGTTCGAGGAATTTTGTGGATCGAAAGACATAGGTACTGACTACCTTAAAGTTTGAGGGCTTGAAGGGATAGCAAGATATATTCCAATATTCCTATCGAGGTCTTACTCTAGTGTGGGTAAGACAGACTTTCTTGAAAGTATAAATCAAGGGACATTTATCCAAGGTTTATGGATACCCTTCTCTTTGGGTTAAAAGATTTCATACTTGTTTTGTTTCAAGTTTATTTCCACTATATTTTGATAAAATAAGAAATTATAACTTTCTTATACTTTTATATTCTCTTATTTACTCTAATTAATAATATTTTATACACTTTATGGTAGAATCTTTTCCTTGTAAACTTTACTTAAGTTTTATTTCTATAACTATATTTCTGGAACCTAGAAGGTTTCTAGAACTAAAAGAGGTATTGTGAATTTACCTTGTTTAACCTTGTTAAACTTAGTTTTCCTTAAGGTTAAAAATGAAAGTTTTTAAACTTACAATTTACCCCCTTCTTGTAATTGAGCATCTACATTAATATTTAGATCCTACAATGAGTACACTAAGAAAGCATCAACTTTACACTAAGCTTACTAGTTTCTAATTATGGATCGAAAAGGTCCACTTCTTATAAGTTAAGGCCTCATGAGAGAAACTACCTGACACACAACCTTGATCTAGAAGTAGTTTTCCATGCCTTACGTTGTTGGGGATATTATTTATTGGGTGAGCGCTTTGTGGGGTACACAGACAACAAGATCCTCAAATATATCTTTTCTCAGTATTACATGAGCCTCAGACAACTAATATGGTTTGAATATCTAAAATAATTTTATTTTGAGCCTACCTATATGCCCGTAAAAGGCAATGTAGTTGCAGATGCGCTGAGTCAAAAAACTCAAACATAGGTTGTACGGGAATCTAGTGATGAATCGATGTTAATGACCCTCTTTTCTGAGATGAATCTAGAGTGTCGTGATAGTCACGAGCATTCTTAACTCTCATCCTTGACAGTTACCTCTCCCCTCCTTGAGAAGGTGAAGGGTAGAGATTTTTCAGATCCTGAAGGCTTGGTTCTCCATAATAGTATATCATTAGATAACCCACCTTCAGATTGGTCTGTAGATAGAGATGACATCCAACGTCTGTGTGGATGTATCTGGGATTCTGCAGATATGAGAGAGGAGTTGATGCATGAGTCCCATGCTTCTCAGTTGGAAGTTCATCTAGGAATATTCAAGATGTATTGAGATATGAGACACCAGTATTGGTGGCATGGAATGAAATGTCAGATAGCAAGGTTTATCACTAGGTGTTCCACCTATAATTAGGCGAAGGCGAAGATCCAAAGTCTTATAGGCTTGTTATAGCTGCTTCTAATCCCAGAATGGAAATGGGAAGATTTTGATATTGATTTTTTAGTCGTCTTACCATGGTTGCTGAGGGGTAGTGATTCTATATGGGTAGTCATTAACATTCTAACAAAATCATCCCACTTCATTCTTATTTGTGAGACCTTCTCAATTGATAATCTAGGAAAATTATATGTCTGTGAGATTATACGATTACATGGGGTTCTTTGTACTATAATTTGAGATTGTGATTTTAGCTTCACATCACAGTTATGGTAGGGATTGAAAAAGGATAAGGGAACACAAGTGCTTCTAAGAACATCTTTTCAACCTCAGACCGATGGACAATCAGAATGAAAAATACAAGTTATATAGGATATGATACAAGCATGTATCCTTGAATTTAGTGGTTCTTGGGAAATGCATATACCTCTCATCAAGTTTGCTTATAATAATAGATTTCATGTGATGATTCAGATGGCTTCGTTTGAGGCCTTATATGGTAGGCTAATAAATTATCCCCTGTGCTGGCTAGAGGCAGGTGAGGTAGCCCTACTTGGTCCTCATCTCATTTAGGAGACCTTAGAGAAAGTTCAGTTGACCAGGAAGCATATGACTGCTGATTAGTCTAGAAAAAAACCTTATGTCAATCATCGTCGATGACCTATAGAGTTTGAGGTTGGGGATCATGCAATTCTTTAGGTATCTCCCAGTCTAGGGCATATGTGTTTTTGAATGTGAGAAATTTTTTTACCTCATTATGTAGGGTCTTTTGAAATTCAATAGAGAGTTGGGCCGGTAGCCTATTAGTTGCTATTACCTCAGAGGTATCGTGCCATGCATGACTTCTTCCATGTTTCACAGCTTCTCCAGTACCATGCTGATCTATCTCATACCTTTGATACTAAGGATGTTGATTTAGATATTGATGTAACCTTTGAGGAGTATCTAGTACGCATCGTTGACCAGAGCATGAAGGATCATAGAGGCTGATCAGTCCCTCTAGTATGGGTGTTATGGCAGCACAACTGGGTACAAGACAATATTTGGGAGAGGGAAGCTGACGTACATTCTCAGTATCCAGAATTGTTCTCATAAAGTGTTTCTATACCCTTGGAAGGTGAACTTAGGGATGAGATCTTTTAAAGGGGGGATACTAAAAGAACCCGATTTTTCACTCATGTATAGATCCTTTAAATTTAATTATAATTCATTGTCTTTGACCTTTTTTATATTCGGTTTTAGTTGGACAAGGTACCAAGGGTGTTTAGATATTTTTTGAAGCCATGAACACGTATTTTTTCAGAAATTGGACAAGTCACGTGGTTGGCACACGAGATTCCTAACCGTGTAAATGATGTTTTTTCGAACAGAGCCACCTCTCACGGTTGGTGCATAGACATGCGGACTAACCATAAAATTTCCCCTTCTTCCCAGGTAACCATGCATGGCATGCACATGGGTTGTCAAACCGTGCAGAAAAATTATGCATAGGATAATTTTTGGGTAATTTTACAAATTTTCCATTAATGATCAATTAAGCCTCCACTTCTTCCCCACTTCATGAAACAGTGGGATTAACCTAATTTTCTCTCATTTTGGATCATTTTGATCACCCAAGTTATATATAAAGAGATCTCCTTCATACAGGATATGATCTAGCTTCTATTCATCGTGTTTTATGTGAAACGGTAAGTACTCGAGTCCTTTTTAATTGTTATTATTCTCTCTTGATCTCGAACTAGTTATTGAGGTGTGAATTTTTTCCCTTTTTATTAGATCTAATCTGTTATAAGATGAATTAGAGGCCAATATTGGAGGATAAGGATTGTAAAATCCTAATGTGGGTGGTCTATAACTCATCTCTAAAGTTTTTTGATTTCTGAATTGTCATGTTGGGCCCACCGATTTCATCAGGTGTCATTTATAGAATTTATATGACATGCTTATAATCATTAAAACTGTATGGATATTCTCTTTCCATATATGTGATTAATTTTTGGTGGTTACTCCCACAACTCCATCCATTCCATGTAGGATGTTATTCCATGATTACGTTTTTAGTATTTGACATGTTTAAGCCACCGTTTGAGTGTGACTTTTCTTGACCCTTCTAAGGGTACACTTATCTATATTAAATGGATTGATTTATATTGTGAATTGCATAATGGAAAGTACCATGTATTCCCACCACTTAACCTTCCTAAGGTAAGTTCTTCAATTTGACAATAAAATGTGAAAAATGAATTGGAAAATATACTAGGTATATGATTTGGCCTTAAATGTAAATGAGTGGTAGGTTTCATATCCATATCACCCCTTACCATATTAATGGAAGGTAGTGTAATGAACCTTGAATATAGAATATGCTTTAAGTGGATTAAATGAATGGTTTCATGCTACTTTGACTTGTCACACTAATGAAAGTTAAGTCTTGAACCAATTAACATGATTAAAAGGTTGTATTCTATTTGACCTTGTCACACTAATGAAAGGCAAGGCTTGAACCAAATGACTTGATTAAAAGGTGTCATGCTACTTGAACTTATCACAATAATAAAAGGCAAGGCTTGAACCAAATTATATATTGCATGAATTCAATATCAAATAAGAGTGTCCTGACTCAATATCACCTTGGATTCTGATCATAGAATTCCATGAGCACTTGGGAACCCCATTCTGATCCAAGGATATAGCTTGTATAGGTTGGGACCCACCTAGATCCTAATCCTTGTCTATTATTTGGATGCCAAGAATGACACCATAGGATCCCTTACATATTATCATGGGATTCATCAGATACACTCCTTGGATCCAGCATTGACAAGTAGGTTCCATGGTTAAATCCCATCAGGTCCTCTCTCCACTTAGCCTCATTTTACCTTGGATGATCACCTTGGATTCAGTAGGTGTCTCGTTATGGAATTCCTTGGATTATGCTCCTTGGATTACACTATTACCCCATTCTAGGTTACTGTTATTACTGAGTTGGTGACCATTGAGGTATAAATTTCCTAGGTTGTTACCTTGGGACTTCACTATTAAATATCATTATAGGTTTCCTTATTACATCTTAGAACCTTTAAATTTGTTAACATGTGGCTTATTAATAAACTGGTAAAAATCATATAATGACTTGTTTAAATGTTTAGACACTAGCTGAGGGATGAACCAGATACTTGGGTATTTAGTTACATTATACTACTTTACTTTATATATGCATGTTTTCTCACTGTTAAATTTCCATTACATGGTCCAGATGTTATAGACACCATTGGTGGTGGCCCAAAGAGATTTATCTCACACCCTCTCCGAGAACCATTTGGTACCCGGAGAAGATTACATGAATGAAGATGTTGATAAAGGGAAGCATACAACTTCAAACACTTGATTGCTTGTTTTTTAGTATAGATCTTGATAGAAGATGGACGAGAGAAAGCTCAAGAGGCTTGGGATAGTCTTTTAATTTACTTTATACTTATGTGGAACATGTTATTACTGTTGTCTTGTATCCATATTTTCCAATTTTCTAGTGACATGACATATCATCAGTTGTTGAGTTCTATTCTAGTTGTTTCAGTTATTGTTGTTGTTTTCTTTATTTTTCTATTGTGCCTTCTGTTTACTTATATTGCTTCTACTATTTACCCATGTTAACCTTCATCCGGTGTGCTACACTTTGGTAATGAGGGCATAGTCTCCCAATAGACACACCCTAAGCCCTCACTGCTAGTCGGCAGCCTCTGGCATTCAGAGAGATGCGCTTGATTCCATGCGGTCCATTAGGCTTGGGGCACCTATTAAGTGGCATTCGAGTCCAGGACGTCACAAAATACTATGTCGTATTTTTTGTTTTCAAATTAAATCTAATA
Organism: Viscum album; assembly: GCA_963277665.1. NCBI lineage: Eukaryota > Viridiplantae > Streptophyta > Magnoliopsida > Santalales > Viscaceae > Viscum > Viscum album. The sequence continues at coordinate 924,536,447 of OY728159.1, forward strand.
TTCAAGCATGTATCTAGTTTTTCAAGGCTACTAAAATATTTAGTCCCCTTGGATGTGATCACTTGTATCTCGTTCCATTGAAACAAATTAACCACCAGCTCTATCTGATTAGGGTCAGGGTGTTTACAGAAATTAAAATTTAATTAATATTATATTCATTGTATATAGTTGGATATAGACACATATGTGTTGCGTTCACATATTATTCAAATAGAAACATGTTAATGGTCTCTTCAGACACAAATACACACGCATGTTTATATATGAATAATTTTTATGTACAATACTAATAATATTATATAAATTTATATAATCAAAAATTATTAACATTTATATAACAATATTAATTAATTTTAGTTTTTTTATATAGAAATTACAATAAAATTAATATTATATGATTTTTATATGTTTGGAAATTCACACATATGTCTTGAGTTCGCCTACACACACTCATGTCCTCGACTTCTTTTGATACCCTCGTGCACACTCACACATTTATATGTGAGTAAATACGGTCATATATGTAAATCACTAATTGAAAAAATTCAACTTCAAATCTATAAATAAAATTATATTTATAATTCTAGTAATTTCATAATTAAAAAAATTATTATTATAATACTAAATTTAATAATTAATATTTATATTTAAGTAATATATATTTTGAATATTTTTGTATATATATATATACTTTTTTATGAATATAATTATACACTTATATAATTAATTATATATTTAAAAACAATATTTATTCATTTATATAAATATTAATTTTTTGTTTATAATTAATAATTAAATACATTTTTTTATAAAATTAGTGCAATATATAAAACTATAATTAATAATAATAATAATATATATTAGAAATTCTAAATGAATTTAAATATAATTATTAAAATTATTACTTATAGTTTTACAAATTTATAATTAATAATATATTTTGAAAAACATTTTCATATATTATTTTCATAGAGTTGATAAAAAATATAATATTATCAATTTAAATATATTCATAAAATAATAAAAAAATTTGCATTATTTTAAATATTTTTGATAGTAAATTTAATATTATTTATTAATATATTGAAAATAATGCTTTATTTATTGAAAAATAGTTGTTTGTATTTATAAATATATATATATATAAGTGTAAATTTATATAATATTTAATATCTATTCATTTATATAATTAAAAAAGTTACAAAATATTATTAAAAATATTTAAATACAGTTATTATTGATATTATCTATGTAATTAATATTATATACAGTTATATAATTAGTAATTTATTTTAATTTTTTTGTATTGAAATATTATTTTTAAAAATTATTTTTTTATTGTAATATTTATTCATTTTTAATATTTTTTCAATTTATATAACTAATGTTATTTATTTGTTTTTAAATTATTTTTTTAAATTTATTTTAATACCTATTCATTTAATATTTATACAATTTATTCATTTTTTAATTTTTTAATTTTCATTATTTTTAAAATATTTATAATTTATATACTTATTATTTATTCATTTTTAGCATTTATTTTTTTATTTTACTATTTTAGTATTTAAATATTTTTACAATTACCATTTATTCATTTTTAATTAGTAATTTATTTTAAATATTTAGTATTTGAATGCAATATTTTAGATTTATTCATTTTATTTAATAATTATTCATTTTTAATATTTTACTTTTTTAATATTAATGAATTTTTTATATAAAGTAATTTTATTAATTTTTAATATTTATACTTATATAATTAGTATTGTATTATAAATTTTAAATGTAATTTTTAATTTTTAATATTCATTTATTATTTATTTGCTAAAAATAAAAAACCATATGTATCAAAATTGTCTTATATATTGTTTAAATTTTTTATGTGTTAAGTGTTTATCAATGCTAAATTTGACTTTCATAAAGAATACCTTTATCACTGCTAAATTTGGCGTTAATGAAAGCATTCTTTATCAATGCTTAATGTTTTAGCATTGATAAAGGTAGTTTTATTAAGGATTTTTAGTACTGATAAATTCATGCCTCTATTAGTGCTTATCATTTTAGCACTGATAAATGTTACTACTATGAGTGTCTTTTGGTTATCACTGATAAAAAACTTTTCCTCTTTTTAAAAGAACCATAACAATCACACCGCTCTTATAACAGCCAAATATTTTAGAATATATTTCTCATTAATAAATAAATGTGTCTTATATCTTTTGAAGCATGAAACCCTAAAATTATATGAATAATTATTTTATATTATAAAATTAAGTAAATTATATGGTATTTTAATTAAATATAATTTTTGAAAATAATTTTTAATTCATTTAAGAAACATATGGATCCTAAAGAATAGTTTTGAAGTATTTTGTTCATGAGAATTGTTTTTTCCATATATGTTTTATTTAAAAATTAATTTAGAGTATTAAACATATTAATATTATTATATTTAAATGAATAAAATTATTTCATTAGTTATCAATGAGTGAGAAATGAAAAGAACAACATTTGAAGGTAAAAAAAGATGTTTTTTCTAAAAAAACTAATTTTATACGTATATTGTGTTTTTATATTAATAAATTAAATTAATCACAATTAATGAAATATTTTAATGAAATGTGTAGATAATATATTAAATAAAATGTTGTAACATTAATATAAAGGTATTTACTAGGAAAAGAATTATATTAAATTCAGTTTTATGCTTAAGAATACATTTTTCTAAAAATAATTTTCATTGCGTTTTGTGAGCTTATTTTAAAATTAATTTCTATTACTTATAGAAATTGAATTTGATAAAATTATTTCTATATTTTGAATCATTTTGTGTAATTTTTTTATGATACCACTTTCTTTTTTTTATAATGAATAGTAATTATAGTAAAAATTTGTTACATCGGTTATGGTTAAAATGGGTTAATGGGGGGAATAAACTAACAAATAAGTTTTAAAATATCACTTAAAATTTTATAAATTTTATTATTTGAAGATATTTGATCCTTAAATTAAATTATCTTAAAAAATTTGTCCACTTTGTTCCACTTTCACTTGAATATGGATTTATTATATTATAATGTTTTAAGTATTTATAAGAGTGCCACCCACCTCACTTATAAAAGGGTACCTCCTATCTTCATTTATTAACTAACATTGAGCCACCAATTTTCTAATATCCATAAAAAAATATCTTATTGACTTCCCTCCCTACTTCTTAGAGGTTATAGTCTTCCTAAAATACTAGCCTATGAATTCTTAAGGTACAATTCAAATGATGTTTCCCAAAGAAGATGTAATTGTCTTTGTTGATCTATTTCAAGTTTATTTCTTCCTTAACCTCTTATAAATCATCTATTTCCATATTAAAATGATAAAATAAGTATCATTAACTAAATAAAATGTTTTTATTTTAATTTTACAACAAATTTCTACCTCCTTTCTACCCTATGAGAAATGATAACGCCGTTCACGCATACCTACGGACTTCCACCATCACAAAGCGATGTGATTTATTTTTCATGTTCTCTATAAATTTTTGGTCATATAGAAGAATTAAATTAATATATAGGATATTTATTATATTATTATGGTTTTTTAAACATATATTATTATTTACATTTATTTCATTACATCCCTTGAAATGTGAAAACATCACTCGTGTATACGTGCAGACCACCGCCTCCATGAAGTGATATAATTTATTTTTCATAACAAAAACATATGAATGGTTATAAAATTATATATAATTAATAAATATTATACTTATAAAATTATAAAAATTCATTATATATTGAAATTATGACCAAGGTACAAGGATCAAAACTATTAAATATAAACATGCATGTAAAATTGATCTGTTTTCACCAGAATATTGATTTTAATAATGAATTTTTAATAAATTAGTAATTTTAAATTATAAAGGAATGTTATATTATTTTATAAGTATTAATATGGCCCTATTATATATTTATAACAAATATAAATTTTTTATACAGGAACTTAATAAAACATATTATGAAATTTGAGACTTGAGGTAAGGGTTTATGTTGTAAACACATTTTTAATTGGGATTGTTTATTCTTGAATATCCTTTAGGGGAATTATATTATATTTATCTCTTTAAACCCATATATTTTAATCTCATATGGTTATTTTTTGTTTTTTTCATGTTTTCTTTTCATTCTCTTCTCTTCAGTACTTAAAACGCCCCAGAAAATATTTTTTACAAAAGTTGGCTTTATTTATTATTTGGTCAATGATATTTTACTTCCATATCCATTTTCATTAAAAAAAATTAAATAATTATCCATTATATTATCCTATTATAATTTAAAATAAATTTTTACCATATTTTTATTTATTTTAAAATTATAGAAAATTATTTCTTGAATTTTTTTTCTGAATAGGTTATTTATGACTTTTGACAAAAAAGTGTGAAATGAATATATTTTTTATCATTTACTCCATGAATTAATTTTCTCAAATTTATGGAAATTATTTAATTTGAAAAATTATTTACAATTTTATATGGTTATTTTAGAATGAAATATTTTTATTAATATTTTGGGAATTTTTATTTAAAATGTTATCAAAAGACAAGGGTATTTTTCTATTGATTTCAAAGAAAGGTTTGAATGTTATTTCAACGATATGTTTCATATATGTCAAAATAATTTAATGTTTTTTATGATTTAATAGTTATTATATATAATTATACCATCCATTTTCTTTCATGGATGGATTATGATTATGTGATGTTGAAATGTTTATAAAACCTATTTATTTTCCGATGATTATGCAATGATGGAATGATAAATGTTTCTATGATCTTATAGTATTCATATGCATGGTTTTTATTATATTATGGATGGTTCTATTAAAAACCTATAATAAATTGGTTAATTGTTGATATTTCATGAGATGATATAAAATAGTATGGGTATTGAACCCATTACAGGGATAAAAAGAGGTTGATGAGTGAACCCAATCCATAATGGGAATTTTTACACAATGTGATGATGATATTGGTAGTGTTACATAACTAATGAAATGATTTTATATGCTTATAATTATTTCAAAATTACTATAAAATGTTATTATTCTTGTGATATTCTCTCATTAATCATTATTGACTAATTATGACTCCTCACTCTTAGGGCTCATGTATTTTAAAATGAAAAATATTTTTTCCATGAATCATGATTTATAATCTTGGACTGATTGGGTATGAAGATCATAAATTGTGATAATGATCTCGTACCCTTATGATTGGATTTTTCTTGAATATTTTAATTGATTGATATATCTCATTTTTACCCTTATTGAACATATGATCTTATCCTTTCTAATGTTTACATTTTCCCCAGGTTATTAAGAATGTTATTAAGTAAGAAATGTCTAAAAATGGTACTGTGAGTGAATAACATTGTGAAAGATGTTGAAAATATTTCATTAAATAAGTTGATTATGTATCTATCCTTAAAATACACTAAAACGTTACATTTATTGGGTGTGTATTATTCTAAAATTTATTAATATTCATCTGAAATGATGCAATATTTATGTATGTAATACTTGGATCACCTCAATTGGTATCCGAGTAGGGTTTAGTTTTTTTAGAGATTGGGTTATGAAGAATATGAGGATAAAACATAATAAAATATATGATAAAATAAAAGTAATATAGGGTGAACCTAAAATTTTTATTGGATTATTAAAAGGTTACATAATTTAGGAAATCTCCGGAATGAGATTCAGGATTATATGGAACACCCCGAAATTCAAAAGTAAGAATATTGTATTTAATAGCATGTATGACATGAAACACCAATCATAGAAAGGAATATAACATCCTGGTACTTTAAGAAATATTTAATATTTTAAATAAATCTATTCTATATATTTTGATGCATGCAACACTTAGTTATCTTGTGTTACATGCAATAATGACTTTGTACGGTAGTTTTTGTTACATTAAAGACTGAGTTTTACAAAACAATAATATATTATTAAGATATTATTTTTTAAAATCATAAGATACAACCTATCTGTGAAATTGATGGTTATGAATATAATTAAATAACTTATGAAGATATATGGTTTAATTCATTGTTTACAAATTAATTATAAATGAATATAAGAACCAATTGAATATAAAGATAATGTTTTTTATAAAAAAATAGTTCTATGCTCACATAGTAACTTTATCAAAATAAAATATGTTTATTATAATTATTCAGTGATATAAATTTAATATTTATATTATATATTCAATAAAATATTTTTAACATTCATCAAATATATTTTATAATCATAAGATAAGAACAGACCCAAGATTATGCATAAAAATAAATATATTTTTAAAAACTTGCTTTGTCATCCTATCTCTAGGATTATTTATAATTTAATTTCCGCCAATTATATGAGTGTAATTTAGAAAAATTGATTCCATATTTTTAATCAGAATAATTTATAATTTCTAATAAGTTCAAATTATTTTTTTTTTTTGAAAATTATCAGTTGAAATAATTAAAATTAATTACAATGATAAATAGAAAAAATAGCTTAATAATGGAATAAACCATAAAATTAAGGACAAAATGACCAATAAAAATTTAAAAAATACATTTTATAGCCATAATTATACACTATCCTATATTTTATCAAATTTAGTTTATTATTGGAGCCACTTTATAAGGGGGATGTGGGTGCAATACCCTCTTCAAAAATTTATAATAATGTCACTCCTCCACCACTATAAAAAGGCACTCACCCCTCCCACTTATTCACACATCTCAAGAACTTTGTCTCATCAAAACACTGAAAAAATATTCTCAAAAAATTCCTCCACTAATCATATATTCCTTAATTTTTAATAAGAAAATACAATGAAGTCCTTTGGTATAAAAAAAAGAAGTTACCCGAATAAGAGGTAACATTCATCAACGATCACTTTAGTTTCATTTACTTATACACCTATTAAATTATTTTTATATCATGATTATATAATAACATAAGTATATTAAATATACTAAGATGTTTTTATGAAAATATTTTAACCTAAAATTTCACACACATTCATCAAAATGGGATACACAATCATCTTTTGTGTGTATGGTGGACTACCACCTCACGAATTGATGTCGTTCATTCTTCAATTTATCACATTAAATGGTTAGAAATAATAATGTATTTTTAGTTTTTATTATATATATATATGATATTTATAATGTATTTATGATTATTTAATTCTTATATAACTCATTCCTTCATTATTTTCATGTTATGGGAATACAATGACAATGTTTGTGGATGTGTGGACTACCGCCTCCTCAAAGTGATTTGATTATTTCACACGTTAAATGGAATATATTAAGAATGGTTTTAATAAAAATATGTGAATTATATAACATAAATATGACAATTGAATTATAATATACTTATATATCATTTAATTTTCTTTTTTTTAATATGACAAATAAATGGAAGTAACGTTCATGTGTACGTACGACCTACCGTCTCCCGGAACGATACATTTCATTTCTTATCTCAAAGTATTATGAATTATTGTAAATACATATATACGGTATATATATTATAATTACATCATGATTTATATTCTTTATATGATAAAATAATGATCGACTTAAGAAGAACAAAAACAACAAGTCAAAACATACTCAAAAAACTAGGCAATTGACACTAGAAACAGTGAAAATAATGAAATATTGTTAACAAATGGGTAATAAGATATTTTAAGAAGATAAAATATGATATAATAAAAATAATTATGGTTCTGTTATAATTTATTAACATGATTAAAACCCTTACACATAAGGTTAAAGGATGTTTACCCAAAATAAAATGCAAGATAAGGGATTTTTTCTCAATTTACATTCTATTGAGACTTATTTGTTACTATGAACCAATTCACTTTAATTTGTTGTATATACTACCCATTTTAATTTAATATCATTATAAACTCATAATTCATGGTATTTTACGTTACACTTCGAATGATCTCACATAAGGGGTTTATCTTTAAAATTACCAAGTGGTAAAAGTTATCTTTGCAATATCACTTTCTTTTGTGATTCTTAACTTTCTATTGAAATAATAACATTATTGTAATCCTTATTAATTGGATATTTCATTAACTACATACATTCATGGGTGATGGATATTATTATTTCCTAAACCATATGCCATTTTTACATACGATGTTTACTTTGGCAGTTATTTGGCTATTTGGGGAAATATTGACAAATATGTATTCTTTATTCAATACAGATATTTGATAAGCATTTTGTTAATTAATATATTACAAAATATGTGGAATGATTTATAATGGAGATGATGGGTGGGTCCTAGAATATTTATATCCTCTTTATGAAGTGAAAGTTTATCATGAGGAAAATTAGTTGTCCAAATTAAAAGGGTCTTGACCTGAAGTTTTAAACTGCCTTGTGAAAGCTCTGGACGGTATAAGTTTTCATGTGACTTAGACATAATTTCCAATAATTAATCATTTTATTTATATATATTTCAGTTATTATTGATATTATTCATGATATTATAATATAATAAAAATCTATGGATTAATTTTATTCTCATTTTATTGATAAAATGGCATGTGTATCAGTTATTTACCATGCCATATTGATTGTTCCTTATATGGTAATTTAAATGGAATGTGTTCTTAGTTATTTACCTTTCCATGTTGATTTATTATTATTTATTTATTATTTATTTCTCTTTACTTACCCTTATTGAGCATTTGATCTCACCCTTATTATATTTCCTTTCCCAGATTATGAAGACGAATCCTTTGAATGAGTTTTAAGGATGTTAAGCTTTTACTTATGTCATTCTTTATATTATTTTCCAAATTTATTATGGGTATCAATATGTAATATGGTTTTCCAAAACTACAAAACTATTGGTAATTTGGGATTTTATTCCTTATAATCATTCCAATGTAATAAAGTAATACACTGACTCTCACCTTCTAGGTTTGGGGCATCATAGGTGGTATCAAAGGAATTTTAGTAGAAATCTTGGAAAATAGATTTATAAAAACATAGATTAGTGAAAATAAACCTAATATATAATTTGAGGATTTTTATAGAAGAAAATCCTAGAATTTTGTTAAAGTATAGATTATGTTGGTATTCTTAGAAATATATCTTTATCTAGATACTACAAGTGGGCGTGGTTCTGGCACAGATATACCTAGCGGTAACAACGCTGAAAAGATGTATCGGGCCAAACCTGAGCATAGCCTAGTACACAACAATATGCCTTATTATGAAATTTTTTTGAAATTCCTAGGAGATATTTTTAGGATAATTCACAATTTTGTTACAAACCATTAAGAAATATTTGAAAGTAAAGATATCCCCAAACAAATTATGTTTATTATTATAGGATTAGTTATGGAAAATTCTATCAATTTATGATAATAATTTAACTATTTTTGGGATTATAAATTATTTTACATAATTTTATGATTTAATATAGTATATTCTATTCTTTATAAATGGAACCTAGATGGACGAATGATATCAATACTCATAGATAATGTAGAGGTTTCCATACTAAGAAAGTTGATATAGATGGTATTAGAACTGAGAAAGTTATTGATATATTAGGGTAGATTAATTTGGTTATAACACATAAGCTTTCCTAAATTGAGCAACCAGTTACACAGCGAGATTATCTAATGTTGGATCGCTTTATGTGGTAAAGGCCCCCATCATTTAGTGGGACTACTGACCTGATTGTGGCTGAATAATGGATAAAGTCTTTGGAGAAGATATTCATGGCATTAAGTTGTGTTAAAAAGGAAAAGGTTACACTTTCAGTATATTGTCTCAATTTTGATGTTGATAAATAGTGGTTGTTGATCCAGAAAAATAAGGAGGAATAGAAAATAGAACTCCTATATTGCAAATATTTAATGGAAACATTGTTTGACAAATATTTCCCTCATGAACAAAAACGTGAGATAAAGAGAAAGTTCCTTATTTTAAAGAAAACTAAGTAATAAAATTTTGTAGATTATGAAGATACCTTTACAAGTTTAGTGAGGTATGCTACATATTTCATACGCAACATGGAATGAAAGATTGACCATTTATTTAAAATACTTAAGACAAGTATCTGAAGGGTGCTGGTGTATCAAACTTTTTCTTCATACTATGAAATAATTTTATGTGCTATCAATAATGATAAATAATTCTCCTAGTCTTATGAATTAAAAATGAATAAAGAGAATAAGAGGATGGTAGATAAAATAATAGATAAATAGAATAAGGGAAATAATAATTTTCCCACATGTGATGATTGTGGAAAGAATCACCATAGAAAATGATTGAATGGATTGGGAATTTGTTATAAGTGTCAAGAAAAGGGTCGCCTATAAAAATAATTCAAAGGAAAGAAAGAAAAAGTTGTTATCCAATGTTACAACTACAAGAATATCAGGTACTTTGAAAATTAATTCCCCAAGTGTCAAGATAATATACCTTAGAATAAGCTAAGAGATCAACATCAAGTATATGTTATTGACACAACCAAAGTTTAATGATTAATGTGATTATATATTTATATCTATGAAATATGATGTAAAAGTATTTTATTGAGGATTTTATCATCATTTTATTTATAAAATATATAATTATTTTACTATAATTTTATTTCATTAAGGATTTTAGATCACATGTTAAATGGTACCAAGAAAAGTGAATTAGTAGCAAGTTAAATTTTTTTGAAGATATATGGTTTGGGGAAAAATAATCCTTCACATGTTTCAAATGTTGAGTCAATGATTCTTGTATAAAGAGATGATTGATATGGATTAAGTAAATTAGAAACTAATAATTACCATGGAAATTGTTCTAAAGTGTTAGATCATGATATTTGGGAAAGGTTAAACATTTATGAAATGGTTTAAGTTAACCTTTGGATGTGATTTTAGAGAATATTGTACTAATTAACCATATGATGAAACTTATTCTAATAAAATTAATAGAAATAGTTCAAGGAAAGGACAAAGGATAATATTTTTCTTATATAAACATATCAAGTAAGTATATTTACTTATATTCTTATATAGTGAAATAATTTCTCAACTCTAGAAAAGGGTATTGAAATAAAAATTTTGTCATATTGTCATCATTTTTTATGATATCAAAAACCTTTTTTGAAACCTAGATTTTATGAATTTTTTGTTATCAAATTTCAACTAAACATGTTCTCTATCACTCTCCACCATAACTTGATAGTTATATTCCTCTTCCATGTCCATGTTTTCACTAATGTTCTCTTATTTGAAAACCTAGTTTTGTGGTGACCTATGCATTTACTTTTCCCTTTTATTAATAATATGTGTTATTGAACCTATCTATGATGTGGGTTTCTCAACAATAGTATTTTTTGATATAAAAACCTTGATTACCGATATCAATTTTAAATTTAGAGGATTCAATTTAATTAAGGTTGTGAGAATGTAACACCCCAAAATTATAAAGTAAGAACATTGTATTTAGTAGCATGTATGAAATGAAACACTAAGTGTAGAAAGGAATATAATGTCCTGATACATTAAGATATATTTAATATTTTAAATAAATATATTCTATATCTTGTAATTCATGAAACACTTAGTTAACTTTTGTGACATGCAAGAAATACTTTTTCTGGTAGTTTGCATTGCACTCAAGACAAAGTTTTAACAAATAACAATATATTATCATGATATTATTTATTAATATAATAAGATAAAAAGTATTCATGAAATTGGTGGTTATTAATATGATTAACTAACTTATAAAAATATATAGTTCAATTAATTGGTTACAAATTAATTTTAAATTAATATAATAAATAATTGAATATAAAGGGAATGTTTTAAAAAAACTATTTTTATGCTCACAAAGTATTTTTATCCTAAAAAATTAAATTAATTATAATTTTTGAGTGATATTAATTTAATATATATAATAAATTTTCAATAAATTTTTTAAAAATTCATCCAAAATATATGATAAGCATAAGATAAGAACAACCCTAATATTACGCATAAAAATCAATATTTTTTTTATAAAAGTAGTTTTACCACCTTTTAATGGTGTACCTATTTTAAATATTAATTTTGAAACTTTTTTAAATTTCATATGAAAAAATAAAATTAATTTTTGAAATTGAAACATCAAAATTAGGTTGGGTGAATTTTTGGTATTTCTGATAAATTTTATTTTTTGATGAATAGTGAAAATACTGAATTTTAATGGAAAATTGATTTTTCATCTAATTTATTTACATGGATAAATTTTATTTTAAATTGACTTTAAATTAAAATTATATCTATTTTATATAAATTAATTCAATTTATTTCATTTTAATCAACTTCACATTGAAATTGGATATAAAAACATCCCAAACTTTTGATCATTTTTACTTTTGAAACTTGCTTTTTCGTCCCATCTACAGAATTAATTTTAATTTAATTTCTAAAATTTTTGTGATTGGAATTTGGAAAAATGGATAAAATATTTGGAATAAAAAAATTATAGTTTCTAGTATGGTCAACTTAGTTTTTGACCAAAAATATTAATGAAAGTAATTAAAATTAATTACAGTGATTAAGAGAAAAATTAGCTTAACAAGTGACTAAACCTTAAACCTAAGGGCCAAAATAGACTATAAACTTGTAAAAAAGAAATTGGATGGAAATATTTAGAACCCATAATCACTTTTCTATAATTTGGGTCATTATTGGAGAAAATTGAAATGGAAAATAATTTGGGTGGAATTCCCTTTTCAAAAATTTACAAGAATGATGCCACTCCTTCACTATAAAAGGAAATCAACCCTCCCCCTTATTCACACCTATCAAGCCCTTTTTTATTTTCAAGAACCTATCAAAATAATCTTAAAACATCCCTAACTTAATAATATATGCCTCAATCTATGCATAAGATAAATCAAAGAACTCTTTTAGTATAAACCAAAAGAAGTTACCTAAATAATAGGTTACATTCTTGAATGATCACTTGTGTTTCATTTACTTCACCCCTTAAATTATTTTTTATATATTTATTATATTATAACCTCAGTATATTAAATTTATTGTGATGTTTTTGTGCAAATATTTCTACCTAAACATTCACACACATCTATTAAAATGGGATATGCAATCATCATTCATGTGTACGGAGGACAACCGCCTTGTGAACTAATGTCATTCATTCTTCCATTTACCACCTTTAAAGGTTATAAATAATGATGGGTTTATATATATTTATTATATATATGATATTTATAATGTATTTATTTTTATTTAATTCATATATAACTCAAACCTTCATTATTTCCACTTTTCTATAATACGATAACATCATTTGTAGACGTTTAGACTACCACCTCCCCAAAACAATGTGATTCGTTCAAACATTACATGGAATTTATTAAGAATGGTTTGAATAAAAATATGTGAAATATATAACATAAATATAATACTATAATTATAATATTAATATATATCATTTACTTTTCATTCTTTTAATACGACAAAGAAATGGGAAGTAACGTTTATGTGTACGTATGGTCAACCGTCTCCATGAACAGTGCATTTCATTTCTTATCTCAAAATATTATAGATTATTATAAATAAATATATAATTTATTATTAAATCATGATTTATATTATTTATATTATGAAATAATTATTTATGTAATAATAAGAATAATATCAAGTCAAAACATACTCAAAAAACTAGGCAATTAACACTAGAAATTGCTAAAATAATGAAAGATTTGTTAACAAATAAGTAATAAAATATTTTTAAGAAGATAACATATGATATTATAAAAATTATTATGGTTATTTAATAAGTTATTTACATGTTTAGAACCCTTATACATGAGGTTAAAGGATATTCACCCAAAAGGAAATGTGGGGTAAGGGATTTCGTCTTAATTTACATTCCCCTGAGACTTATTTGTTGTTATAAACCAATTCACTTGAATATGGTGTATATATTTTCCCTTTTAATTTAATATCATGATTCAATAATACTTCATTTTATTTTAATTTTAACTTTTAATTATCTATTCCAAGAGTTTTATCTTAAAAATTATAAAGTGGTAAAAGTTATCTTTGCAATCTCACTTTATTTTGTGATTATTAACTTTCTCTTGAAATAATCAATTTATTGTAATACTTTTTCATTAGAAATTTTATTAAATATACAAATTATTATGTGATGTATATTATTATTTCCTAAACCATATACCATTTTTACATATGGTTTTTACTTTGACATTTATATGATTATTTTGGGAAATATTAATAAATATGTATACTTTATTCAATACGAATATTTTATAAGGTGTATTATTTAATAATTTATTACTAGGTATGAGGAATTATTTGGAATGGTAGTGAAGGGTGGGGCCCAAACATTAAATATATCCTCAATGAATTGATAGGTTCTCATGATACAAATCATTTGGCCAAATTAAACAAGTTTTTTCCTATAATTTTAAATCGTCTTGTGAATGGGCTTGATGGTGTAGGTTTTCATGTGAATCAGACATGAAATACAATAATTAAGAATTTCCTTCATAGATATTTTAGTTATTATTGTAATTATCCATGATAATTTTATATGATAAAATCTTTATATGCATTTCATTCTCATTTTATTAATTAAATGACATGTGTCTCAATTATTTACCTTTCAATATTGATTATGCCTTATCCAGATATCTAAATGGAATGTGTTATCAGTTATTTACCTTTCCATGTTGATTTATTCTTATTGATTCATTATTTATTTCTCATTAAATACCCTTATTGATAATTTTATCTCACCCTTATTATGTTTCCTTCCCACATGTTTTGAAGAGTAATTCTTTGAATGAGTTTCATGGATACTGAGCTTTTACTTATGTTATGATTTATTTTCTTTTCCCAATGTATTATGGGTATGATGTATATAATCTATTTTTCCAAAACTGCTAAACTATTTTGTCCATTTGGATTTTATTCCTTTTAATCATGCCAATGTAATGAATTAATGCACTAACTCCGAGCTTCTAGGATTGGGGAGTTACATTATATGATTTCTCACTCTAATTATTGTTGCTTTATTTTTACACTATAATTTTCTGTTTTATTAAATGGTTGTAACTGGGATGAATACGTTAACAATTAATGTGTTAGAAAAAGAAATTATTATCCTCTTTAGCAACCAAACAGCATGGGATATGGAATAAAAATTCTTTTTATATGCTCACAAAACTATCTTAATACAAAAATCATGATAAGCATTCAAATTATCAAAGGAGGGACCAACACACTATTGATGTAATGACTCGAGATTTTAGATCCATTAAATTAATATTATCTTTGATAGCTTGTGTCACACACAACGTCTAACTATCATAACTCCCAAATAAAACGAACCATGGAGTATTAAAATTACATGAAGAATAACATTAGAAAAATAATAATAATAAATTAAAATAATTACATTTTTTATCAATATTTTAAAAAAAATCTTTCGAAGAACTATTTGAAAAAAGGGGAAATGTATTTTACCTTAATAAATTAAATTAGACATAGTTAAAAGTTTATTATAATAGGTAATATTTATATTCATAAACTAATGAGTAAACATTTAATTATTTATAAATTTATATGAACTAAGATTAAACATAGTTGAAGTTGAAAAAGTTATTTTCCAATAAAAATATTTTTTGTTTATATTTTTTATTTTTATTTAAATAACTAAATATGTATTTTTTATAATTTTAGTTTGATAAAAATATATTAATTCTTGAATTTATAATTTCAAAATTAGCTTATAGTTAATTTTTTATATTTCTCTAAAAAATTGTTTTTATGTGAATGATTAAAAAAATAATTTTAACTAAAATCATAGTGTTATTGACTATATCAAGAAGTACGTATAGATTAAAAACTTATGAATCATTTTTCATGATGAAATTATTATTTAAATATTAAAACTGTACATTTAAAAATACTACTATTTATTTATAAAACCTTTATTTAACAACATAAGTAATATTTTCCAATAAAAACTGTTTTTAGACTTTTCTTTTAATTAAATATTACTTAGATAAAATTTAATTTTGGATTGATTTAGAATAATCTTAATGTTTATTTGTTTTATAACAAAAAAATTAATTTCATAAATATGTAATACGTTGGTAATTTTATCCTAAACATAAATTATATGCTTAAAATACACTTTTACTAAAAATAAGTTTTTATGTGTTACATCCGCTAGTGTTAAAATTAATTTTTCTTACACATAGAAATTTTATTTGTTAAAATAGATTTCATAATTGTAATTTGTAGATCCAAATTATTTAATGAGTTTTATTTTATTTTTATTCATTAAAATTAAGTTACTTAGGTAAAAATTAGTTACCATGGTAAACCCACAAAATGGTACAAGTCAAAATTATAAGAGTAAAGGACTTAAAAACATGTTTAAAACAAGTACGCAAATGAATTTTTGTGGTATTATCAATATTATCTTCTTATCCCATTCCATTATTCTAATTTTTAGAGTCTTCATGACATGTGAAGCATGTTCTCTCCTTATATTAAATTGAAATATTTACAAAAATTTCATCTTGATTGATTGAAATTTTATTTTTTATTATAAATGTTGAAAACATAGAGAAGACATAAAAGAAAGAGGAAACAAAGTTTCAAGGGGGTGAATTGATTGAGACCAAGGGCATCCCCTTTGATTATAGTAATAATATTAAGATTTAAAAAATAGAAGTTAGAATAGTATTATTATTTTCTATTTGATCTTATTTTGATGTAAGGAGGTATATGACCTTGTTTCCCTCCTGCTAAGTGTGCATGATCTCTTTATATGAATGTAACATGCTCTAATAAATCATAATAGTATAAAAAATTATCCAGCAACTCATGATAGGGTCTAAGAGACAGTTTACAAGAAAGGATAATTAGATTCAATAGAGTAAATATGTATGTTTTTTGACCTAAAAAATGTAAGGTCAGAAAGCCTAGCACAAGGTTCCACTTGAATATAAGTTATTTTTCCATAGTGGGATGATGATACAATAATGACTAAGCCTATTCAATCAAGGACTATGCCACCTCGATGCATGACTCCTTGAATATAAAACCCATCAGGGTTAAGCTTAATTTCATCCCTAGGGGCCTTCTAGTAGAACCATGAACCACTTCACATTTCACCAATCAATAGAACATTTGATGGGGGTTAGGGAAGCTAGTATTTGATAGCATGAGGTAAACTGTCATATTTACACAAATATGATAGAGATTTCATCTGATATAGGGGCCTATCACCACCCATATAAGACCACTCAACAAAATCCATTTACACCTAAAACTCCTCCAATTGTCCTTCTATTATTATTCTATTTATTTTCCTTTATCTTCTAGTCATAAGAAATTATCTTAAGACTACTATTTTTTAGTAATCTACCAAGGAAAATGTAAAGATTTATATGTGGGTACTCATTTCTCTTAACTTCTTTTCCTTTATATATTAATTTATCAATTCTAATTTTATCATTCATATATAGTTAAATTTGTATTTTTTTATACTAAATATTATTTTTCTAAGATAATGATCATTAATTTCATTTCATATTTTCAATTTAGAAAAATGAAGTTGTCATTCATGTGCAGTGTAGACCACTGCTTCCACGAAGTGATGACTTCCATTTTTTCACCACCACCTATATTCCCTAAATATATTTTTGAAATTGAGGAAAAAATGTGACATATATTATATAATTACGATTATGAAGTGAAAAATTATAATCCACCTTCTTTCCCTCTCGTTATTTGTGAAATGAAAACGTTAATCATGCATTATGAAAACTACTACCTCCACGAAGTAACATATCTCATTTTTCATCTTATTTATTTATTATTTATTAAAATATCTTAAAATAAGATTAAAAACCTTAAAATTATCTGAATAACTTCATTATTATTCTTTAATAATGATATTACTCCCAAAATAAACCACTTTTATAATCATAATCATCCATTAATTATGGTGTGTTCATGTTTGGGTTATTCCAACCACCTACTTGAATAATTCTATAAAATAATATCATGGATGACTATGAGAAGTTAATTACTGATAATACATGATATAAATAAGTAAATAAAGATTTTTTTATTCTATATTGGTAACATTAATATTAAACTTGTTAATTAAGATACTAATTTATGTTCATGGAAAATAACTGAAACATGCTCATCCCCAAATTCATCTTTTAGAATCATAACCAAAAATCCAATTAATTGAATTATAAAATTATAAATAATTATAAAAAAAATTCAAATATATTTTATGTCCTTGTAATGAGAAACTTTTGTAGAATAATGAAGAACAATATCACTATTATGAAACTAGTTCAAAACAATCATGGTTACTCACACATGATATTGAAAATATGTAATAACTAAATTATATACATGTGGATAAAAATTATAAATGAAGTTTATAAAATGTTATAAATATGAAAAAACTTTTGAAATATTTTATTAAGATAATTATTTTTTTTATATAGGATATTCAAGAATTTTAGTGAATATTGATAGTTAAGGAAAGGGTTTGTGAAAAATCAATTTTCATCAATTGAGTTACAAACATTCTTATTGAACTTTATTGCTCAAATATTGATTTATTCTAATAAATGATTAATTTTATGGTATTTTATCCTTATTTGTTTCAATAGTTATTCCTTATAACCTCATTATCAAATGATTCTTACATCAAATATTATGTTACTTGAAAGGGGTTTCTTGTCTAAAAATTTCACCCCTTGAGATATATTCCTTATTATACACCATGATTTATTTTTAATGGTGTATATACTACCAATTTAATATTTTTTATGATTACTATCTTATTATTAATGGTATTTAAAGTTTTATTTGAAATTATATCCTTAAAGAGGTTTTAATTTGAAAGTTTCTAAAGGCATAAGTTTTATTTGTCTCTATTTTCAATTCTATGAGAAATTTTTGATATTGTGCATTATAATTTATTTTATATGGTGTATTCACTACCCTATTTCCTTAAATTGTAATTAATATCTTTTATTTAATTATATTTTAATTTCATGGTATCCCTCTCATGTACTTTTTATTTTTACAGGTTTGTTCATTTCAATTTTGTTTCATTGAGATATGATTCATATTCACTTTTGTTTCCCTTTTATAGTGTATATATTGGTCATAGATTATCTTCTAAACCCTATCATGATATTTTCATATGGTGGATTAAACTTGTAGAATACATCGCTACATTTTTCTTTCCAAATCATTCATTGTTAAAGGCTTTATTTTTCTTCAAATGTCTTTCCTTTATGAATACCATATTTTTCATTAAATTGTTTGAAGGTAATTCACCTAGATAATCATAAATAAATTAAATGAGTAAATTATTGACTTAAATGTATACCATTAATCTATATGGTGATATTGTAAAGGATGTTTAAATATAAAAATAATCCATTTATATATTAAGTAAATATTGAAAAAAATTACACTTGTTATTTTAATATGGATGTTTATTTATTTATAAGTAATATTGGTTATGTATTGTATAGTTTATTCATTACTTAATATGATGAATATTTTGGACTTGGTTAGAGATGAGTGAGAAGAAGTATAGATATCCCCTTGATGCATTGATAGGTCTTGTGAGACAAACTACATGGTTTTATTTTACTCTTTTTTACTTGATATGTGTCTGTCATTGGGGTATTAAAATCAATTATTACTTAGTTAAAATGAATTATAGTGGTTAACTCAGGATGTCTATAGATAGGAATGCACAAAAATCATGTTTATCGCTTTAAATTAGAGAAATGTATCTTTCATAAATTATTTGATTTTAAAAACAAAATAAATAAATGAAGAAGAAGATTAAAAACAGTGATATGATAAGGATGGTCATGTCAAGGTTGGTCATATAAATGAAATACTTTATTAGTGAAAATTTATCCAATCCTCTTCTACTATGTCGATAAAAATGAGATTCCACAATCACTTCCTCTCACTCCCTTAGTGAAATTGAGATTATGAGAGTAAACCTTTCTAAAATATTGTCATGGTATAAACTCCTTCCAATGTGTGAGAGAGTTGTAGAAAATACGCTTAATTGAATTGGGAAATATCTAACCAGGTCTTGTTTTTTCAAATTAATCTAGAGTATTCACTACCGCTCCCACACATATTAGTAATCACTGAGTACTTCCCCACTAATACCTATTATATTCTATTTTATATAATCAAAAACCTATTGTATGGATATAAAAATCATCAACTAAGGAAATAAAAATAATATAATCTGAAACAAAATATAATCACACTTGAAGATAAAAATGTTATTAGAATATTGAAACTAACTTAATGAAATAAAGAAAGGTATTTTATTCCATGAAGTGTAAGAACTCAAGAATTACAAGAATAAAACCACACATTCCCCAATCACTCAATAGTTAACCCTTCCATGTGAAGAGTAACTAAAAATAATGGGAAAGAAGAAGGTATTACAAAACTAAGAACAGAAAAGGAAGAATAGAAAATTTATTCTCAAGAATATATACCATAAAATTTTTCACATTTTTCTCCCAGCATACTAATAAATATCACAAATATGAATTCTTAATATTAATTAAAAAAATTAATGGATATATACCCTAACAATTTCAATTATTTCAGATATTTTTAATAAAATTTATGCCCAAATTATTGAAGCTCTATTTTTCTAGCCAAATAGACTCTTCATCTTCCTCCACTTTGATGTGTGCATCATCCAGATTAAGGAGATAATTTCTCCATGAAATTTAATTTTGACATGTTACTTCTATTCTTCTTTCATATAAAATATGAATAACCTCATTTGGTTACTATTATCTCTATATATTTCTCATTTAATGATGCAAGGTCAATTTTTTCTAACCCTTAAACTTCTAATTTAAACTGATTTATTTGATCCTCTTAGAGTTTAAATTAGAACTTAG
Source organism: Viscum album (assembly GCA_963277665.1). Classification (NCBI taxonomy): domain Eukaryota; kingdom Viridiplantae; phylum Streptophyta; class Magnoliopsida; order Santalales; family Viscaceae; genus Viscum; species Viscum album. The sequence goes on from OY728159.1 coordinate 924,557,537, forward strand.
TGTTCAAAAAAATTAATCCCATAAACCATAGAATCCAATGAAAAAATAATTTCTCAATTTGGATAAATATATAAAATGTTAAGATTAAAATATATCCTCGATAAAAAATAGTTAAAATTCCAAAATTAATCAATTTTGACATTTAAGATCAAAACATCCCTAAAATCCAAACATGATGCAATTAAGACCAAATTAAAAAATTGGTGATAATGAATTTAATGAAATTAATATGGAAAGTAATGAAATTTTCATCTCTATAAATTCCTCCAAACTTATCACTTGGAATCCTAGGCAAGTAAACAACAAATAAAATTAAATAAAATTTAATACACATACCTAAGAGATCCACCAAATTAACACCAAGAAATAAAAGATACTATTCCCTCAAAAAAATATTATTTCAAATTCTCCATTAATTTTATTCATTACATTTCCACTTTATTTCTAGTATAATTAAAACAAAACACTTACCTCACATGAATTTTATATCATCACACAAATTTTAATTTTCAACAAGGCTTTTATCCTCCAAACCCATGAAAGAGCCACCACAGACTTGATAAATTTCTATATATCTACCCGATGTGAGTCAAGGACTTGTGTTTATCATGAGTAATTTTAATGGTTGTTCTGTTTATTTTTGTTGATAGGTGTTATATTTAAACAATTCTGAGGTAGAAAAATAGGGTTTGGATCTTTTTGAAGAAAAGTCACATGATTCTAATTTTCAGTCAAGTATGGTATCCTCGTAAATCTCTTTAATAGAAAATAGGCTCTATAAATTACGAAAACATTAGTTAAAGTGAACATAATTCATTATTTTAGTATTAAAAATGATATACACCCAAATTTATTTAACAAAATTGAATTTTTTAATGATATTTTCAAATTCTACCCAACTTGATTTTTAAAAGGCAATGAGGGTGATTTTAATTTTAAGGAGTGGGTTTGAATTATTATTCATTATATTGAATTAAAATACATTTTTTAATATTCAGAATCATGATTTTTCATTGATTTTTCCATCAAATTCATCTCATAAATTTTTATAATTTTACTTAAAGGCTCTAGCACGGCACAAATTTTAGCAGAAAAAAATTTTAAACTTAAAAAACATTTTTCAAAAATTGATTTTCCACCTAAAGTAGAAAAAAATGATGTATCTCATCACAATATAGCTTCCCCTCACACTTATGTCTAACTAAATCATGGATTTTGGATTTCAGATCATGTTGGATAGGAAAAATTGTCTTATAATGTGGCTAACCTAACAAGTTATTCATGGTTACTATTGGATATAAGGATTAAATGTATACAGAAGTCTGGAATAAAAAGGATTATAATAAAAAAATTATTTTAATACCAATTAAATTAATTTATCATTTAAAACAAAAGAACCTCAAACCATTGAGTTTTAATAGAAATAAACCAAATTATGGTTAAATCAAGCATGGATTGGTTCTCTTATGAAATGAAGTGAATGTAAATAATATGTAAAAATGGGTTCTGAAGCCTCATGGGATAGTTATTTTAGATATAAAGATAGTGATATGTTGTATAGGATTCAAAAATTAGAGGTCTTTTAATAAAATTCCCAAATTTTTTAACATGAAACCAATTCGTTTTCAAAATTTATTTATGTTCAGTTTTATGGGATAAATTGGTTCACTTATTAATATGGGTTTCAAAAATTGAAAATATAATAATTTAAGCTCAAAAGTTTCAAAGAAATTAAAAAATTGAAAAATAAACGCACAAAAAAATTAAATACATAAAAAAATTTAAAAATAGAAATTTTAAATTCATAAACTATAAAGGTTTCTTCCCCCACACATAAATGATGCAGTTCCCTCAATAAATTTAATTAGATTTAACATGTAAGAAGATTTATAATTGAATAAAAACAATAAAGTGTTAAGGAGAGGTAAAACCTGATGAATTTTATTAAAAATAGGTTTAAGGGGTTTTATTACCTCCAATATCTCTGATAGAAAGTTCCCATGGAATTTTTTAGCATATGACCATTTATAGTGAATGTATCATCCTCTACTTACTTCTTAATTTTCATAGCACTAAAAGCATATTCATGAGTAACTTAAAATGGACCTTCCCATATGAAACAGACTTTACCAGAAATCAACTTGAGTCTTGAGTTAAATAACATCACTATGTATCCAAAAAGGAATTATTTCAGTTAGATCATTATTCCATGATCTATCCTTGTTCTCACTTTACAAATCGTGGATTTTTTTAAAATATTTTATTCTAATTTAATGAAGATCTTTTAGTTGTAATAAACTATGTTTTTTGTATATTTTAATATCTAAATCCATCTCTCTCATAGCTTAGCACACCTTATGATCCAATTCCACAGGCAAGTGAAATCTTTTCCCATAAATCATCCTATATAGGATCATTCTTAATGGGGTTTTATAGGATATCCAATATTCCCAAAAGTTTTATTCTAACCTTTTGGTCCAATCCTTCTCATTGGGTTTAATAGTCTTTTACAAGATTCTTTTGATTTCCCTATTAGACACTTTAGATTGGCCATGGGTCTGTCGATGATAGGGAGTTGATGTTTTGTGATACACCAGATACTTTATCAAAAAATTATCCATTATAATGTTGTAAAATTGAGTTCATTGATCACTAGTGATATATTTGGGCACTCCAAACCCACAAAATATGTTATCCTGTACAAAATCACAAAATAAATTAGCATAATCTGTCATGGTGAATTTTTACTCCACCCACATGGAAACATATTCTACTTCAATGAAGATATAATAATTTCTAAATTTCATTAGGAAACGTCCAATAAAATATACCCCTTATACTTCAAAAATCTAACAGAAATTAAGTTTCTTTTGGGGAATTTATTTTCCCTTTAAAATATTTCTATAAAACTAAATTTTTTCAAAGATTTTTCAAAATTCATGTGTATCTTTAAAAAGGATGGGATAATAAATTATAGATCCTAAAACCTTCCTTTTTGTCCATTGATGTAAAAAGTGTAATCCATAGGCTAAAGTGTGACAAAACTCAAAAAATTATTCAATTACACTTTCTAGAAATCATCTTATTATCACTTGGTCATTATAAATTATCTAAAGAAATGGATCCTCCCAAATGTAATATTGGAATTCAATTTTTTTTTGAATTTGGTTAGAATTTAAGTGAGATTAGATCTAATATGTTACTAAATAATTGACCGTATGAGTATACTAAGTCACTTCCCTTTCATTAAAGTACAACTTCTCTCCTAGAATTTGATCATTCAATTATTCTTGGTTTAGAATTTCAACTTCAGCGGTGTTGGGAAGTCTACTCAAGTGATCAGTCACTTGGTTCTCAACTTCTTTCTTATATTTTATTTCTAAATAAAAATCCTATAGTAGTAGAAACCATATTACTATAATTTATTTAGATTAATAATTCTTTATCAAACACCTAAGATCTACATGATTAGAAAAGGCAATGACTTTAGTTCCAAAAATATATAATCTAAATAATTATAAAAAAAAGAAAATTTCCAAAAAAAATATTTTTATGTGGTTGTTTAATTGAATTAGGCTATATTTAATGTTCTTGTGGAATAGTCAATGACTTGCAGATCTCCCTAAATTATATGAAAAATTAAAACTCAAAATTCTTGGTTAGATGAATTACAAAGTAGCTCAAATGGTTCTCCCTAATTTGGTGGTTTTATCATTGGTAGAGTTATCAATTTCCTCTTTAACTCATGAAAGACTTCCCTACACTTAATGTTGAAATCTAAATTAGTAAATTTTAAAATTCATCAATATATAGGGATATATATTTTATTTAAATATTTGATAAACCTCGTGTAGTATCCTGTATGTCATAAAAATGATCTAACAAGTTTCACACAGTATGGGTAAGGTAAGGAATTTATCACTTAAATTTTTTATTTATCCACTTCAATAACTTTTTATGATATTAAATTCCAAAGTAAAATTCATCTATCAACCATGAAATTAGACTTTTATAAATTTAAAATAATAATATTTTCAATACATGTTTTTAATAAATTTTCTATAATTTTCAAACAATAGTAAAAATAAATTCTAAAGACTATGAAACCATCTAAGAATACCTCCAATAAATTATTAATTTGTTTATAAAACATTAATAATATGTTCCTATAAAATATATATGGAGTGTTATATAATCCAAATGGAATCCTATTGTAAGAAAAATTTCCAAAGGGATAGATAGAGGTAGTCGTATCATGATCCTCATAAGTAATGGTTATCTAAAAATAACTTAAAAATCCATCTAATAATAATAATGAGTTCTCCCTACCAGTCTCTATAACATCATGTTAGTGAGGTGGTGGGGAAATGATCTCTCTGAGTGACCTGATTCAACTTCATAGATTCTATACATGCTCTCAAGATATTCTATATTCTCATGGGGATTAATTCATTCTTTTTATTCCTAGTAGTGGTTAGTATAGTTTTCTTGGGAACTACATGGATAGGACATACCCATTACAAATATGAAATAGGATAGATGATTCTTTCTTCTAATATCCTCTTTATCTCTTTCACAACCACCATTATAGTGAGATTTATCTTCCTTTGGGGTTAAATGACAAGTTTGGGATCTCCATTTAGAAGAATCCTAGCATATTTTTGGGCCAATTCTGGGATATCAACTAAGAATGACCCTTTTCCCTAGATATTATCTCTAAAAATATCAATCAAATGTTTTTCTTAGCTTTTAGAAAAAATATTATCAATTATTACTGGTGATTTTTCTCTTTCTATGAGGTATACGTATTTCAAATCTATTGGAAGTGGTTTCAATTTTATATTTTTGGGTTTTTCAAGGGATGAAATTGAATTTAGGTTACACACTTCCAAATATTGAATATAACATGTGAAATAAATTATATTATATTCTTCATCACTTAATATTTTATCAAAGAATTCATATGTTACCTCTTCTTCCAATTTGTAATTAGAATTCCCCTGTTTTTTGGAACTCGCATATTACATGGTATTTATAATGGGAAATTTCTCTCCCAAGGCTAAGAATTAACGGATCATACCTGATTCTTTAATATGTTTAGTACTTTCTTCACGGGAGAGTGTAAAGAGTGAATGATCCTCTGAAGGGTTCCTCATAGAGTCAAAAATTTTGATTGGACAGTGTTATCTTCAAACTCTATAGTGAGTTTTATTTCAAGAACATTGATAATGGACTTGGTTGTCTTTAAAAATGGTCTCCCAAAATGATTGGTGAGTGTGATGAGAACCTATGTTCTTTTATGTTTAGTACATAGAAGTCATCTAGGAATAGTAAATCTTTGAATTTCATAGGTATATCATGGAAAACTTCTATTGGAAAAACCATGGATCTGTTTGAAAGTTGGACCAAAATTATTATGGGTTTCAAGTCTCCCATATGAAAATAAATACATACTAAGTGAGGATATACATTAATTTAATCGCCTAGATCACATAAATAATTAGATAATGTTAATTATCTATTGTTACATGGAATGGAAAATGTCCTCAGATCTTGATATTTGGTTGGAAACTATGGTCAGATAAAGGTCAAGGCACATCTTCCCAAGATTATCCTCACATTCCCTTGAAGTATTGTATTCTTTCTTCAAATATCCTTAATAAATTTTTCATTATTTATAATTTTTTGATAGCTTCTAAATGAGGGATGTTGATTTCATCTTTTTGAAAGGTTTCTTATATTTCTATTTAAAGTTGTTCTTTTTTGAGTTTATTTGAACCATTTAAACTAGATGGGAATGGAAATGTAATATACTTATTCTCACTTTGTTTCATTTTCAAGGGTGTTTCATGTATTTTCTATCTAAATCGTTTCCTTGTTTCCTTTTTCTTATTTTAGTCTTTCGGTTGGCTGCATTTTTCATCAGAATTATTCTCAAAAATGTTCATCCATTATTTCATAAAGTTTGGGTTTAAATTTCTTGGTTTATAGTGGTTTAATATTCCTGAAACTTTTTTTATAATCATAATTATATTATCCTTTGGATTCTAGACTATTTGGGGCTTAGAATTTTCCAGAGTTTTTTGTAAAGCATGTCCATAAGACTTCAGAACATCTTTTCTAGCTTATCCATCTTATCTTATATCTCCTAAACATTAGATCATCACTATTGATACTTAGATTTTGATGTATGTTGAGGGTAGATCAGAATTATTTTTTAGAAAGGAGGGTTTTTTTGGTGTGTAGGCTAGTTATAAGTTTTATTTTTTTGAAATGGTGGTGGGTTTTGGAGCTAATTTTCATAGAGGGGTCTAGCGTGATTGTGATGATTTCAAAATCTATATTTTACTTGGTTAGGCTCTTTCTATACTTTATTTTTTTGTAATTTCATTATTTTAAAGGATTCTGCACAACTTTTTATTCCCTGTAATTCAGAAAACTGGTCTATGAAATGATTTGGTGATAATCATAAAATACATAACATAACCAGTGTTTATTGTTCACTCACTTATTTCAGATCCATCTATCTCGCCAAAATGGTTAGCTCTTAAATTTTAATTTCTAATAAGTTTGATGTATGATATGTTCTTAACTAATGAATACCTATTGTTACATTTCCTCTTGTACTAAAATATTTTTTATTTCGATAAATCTTCTCAATTAAGCCCTTGGCTTATGGTGGTGAATTTTCAATAAAATCTCTTTTGGATGTTGTGTATGCTAGGTTTATGTCATTTTCTAGTAATCCTTGGTAAAATAAAAAATTTAATTGATGATCCTGAATTTTCTTATTTGGGTAGCTAGAATACATCTTCTTAAACCTCTCCCAATATATATATGGGGTCTATCTAGATGTATGTATGATTGAATATATCTCATTTATGATAGTTGTGATCCTGGAGGCGGGGAAGAATATTTCCAATAAACATCTCAGTAATTCATTTAAATCATGCACATCTCCTAGTTTTAGGCTATAAACCCATTATTTGGTACATCCTTCTTATGAAAGGGGAATTTATACCCTTTACCTACTCCTAAACCACTCCCCAAGGTCTAAAAGTGGAGCATACATATGTGAACTCTTTAATATATTTTTTTATCTCCTCCTACCAATTCATGGAATTTAATAATTAATTGGATTATGTTAGGTTTCATGCAAAATTAATTTTGTAATTCAAGAGTGATACTTTGATTGTTTTGATTAAGGAATTGTGGTGCATAGAGGTATCTAAGGGTTTAGTTGGGATTTTCATCCATGATGACAGGCTCAAAGTGAACACTTGAAGTTTTACTCAAGCCTGCAAGAGAAATTTCATTAAATTAATATTAAAAATTAATGTTTTTAAGTCTATTCAATAAGGTTTTTTAAATTTCAATATCTTGGTATCCAAGTTTTATCAAATTTCATTAATGGGTGTGGAAAAAACAATTATTTTATAAGTTAAAATATATTATAGTGGTTAACCTAAGTTGTTTCCAGAGAGGAATGCACAATAGTTAATTTTATCACTTTAAATTATATAAAGGGTGGTTTTATAATTGTTTTATTTTAAAAATGAAAGGAATTACTGAAGTAAAGGATTGAAAATAGTGATATGATAAGGGTGATCAAGTTAGGGTTAGTCTTCTAAATGTAATTCCATAATAGTTCCAATTTATCTGATCCTATTCTGTTAAGTAGATAAAAGTGAGATTCCACAATCACTTCCTCTCACTCACATGGTGAAATGGTGATTATAAGGGTAAACCTTTCTAATATAATATCTTGTTCTACCCTATTTCCAATATGTGAGAGAGTTTTAGTGAATACCCTCAATTAACATAGGAAATATCTTATTGGGTTTTTTTCTAAGTAATCAAGAGTGTTCACTACCCCTCCCATACATACTAAAAATAACTCAGTACTTAACCACTAAGACCTTGTTTATTAAATCATATATAAACCAAAACATAGTGGATCTAGATAATGATCATTAACCAAGGAAATAATAATAATAGCATCTAAAAACAAATATTATCGTACATGATAATAAAAACTATTATTAAAATATTGAAACCAACTTAATAGAACAAAGAAAGGGATTTTATTCCATTAAGTGAAAGAACTCAAGAATTATAAAAAGAAAATATCCCCTTACCCAATAAATTATAATTTTACCCCTATATGTGGAAGCTAAATAATAAGAATGACGAATAAGAATGAATTACTAAATTAATAAAATAGAAAATAAAGTATAAGGACCCGAACTTTAACCTTGCATAATTTAGTTAATTAAACTAGAATACACTTATTAAATTCCCAAAGATCTTTTTGGTTTAGTGTTTTAGAGAATTAGGTCATAATACATACATAATAACCCACAAGAATAAAAATTTGATATCAATAAAACAATTTTCATTTCTTCCATAATATAATTTTTTCAATAAAACATGAATTTTTCACAACATTCAACTTTGCTTATTATTTTATCTTAACCATCCTTAATCCCTGTGAAAAAAAATAGACTTGGGATGATATAAAAAATCTACATAAGGGACATAAAAATGAAATAAAATTTCATTTGATGAATACTTATAAACATATGAAATCATTTTCACAATATATACTTCTCACCCTTAAAGTATTATATACTTACTTTGTGATAACAATAGATTTCCATAAAACATAGAAAACATAAATTAAACCATATAGGTAACTTGGGAAATTAATTAATTAATATTTTTTCCCTCATGGATAGCATATGATTTTTAACCCTAACAGTTACCTTACAATGTAACCCTCATGGTTGCCTTATGGTGTAACCACCATTGTTACATTTGGAATAACCATTATGGTCAACATACAGCATAAACATAACCAATGGATTAGAGGGAGATATAGGTCCTAACATTCATCATACGAAATTACCAATAACTATAAAATAATAATACTTTCATAAAAACATACCTTTTGAATTTTGTAAAAATAGAAAGTTAAAAGAGGATTTTTTTTTTAAGGAAAAGTCTCTTACCTCGCATTCATCTTACTTAAAATGTGTTAAAAACTTTTGTATAATGGTGTAAATAGTGTTATTAACAAATTAAATAACTATATTAATATCTATAATAGATTATATCTTCTTTTTATAACAAATTTTCACCCATTTATTAATAATATTTTATCATTTCCATTATTTTGGGTGCATTTTTCTCATTGTTTCCAGGGTTGATTCATTCGGAATTTTCTTGTATAATGAAAGAAAACTTCAGAAGTGGAAATAAATTGTATTAATATGTTTCCAACTTTTTAAATTATACCATATATCATTTTTTCGGATATGATTATGATTCATTAGATAAAACATTAATGAATATGATTTAATTTATTTCAGCGGTTTTTTAAGACAATCACGAACTTATATCATTTTATTTAATATCATGTTTATATATTGGTTCCAAAACATTATATAACCTATAATTTATGTAATAAAATAATATTTAACCATAATAATGGTTCTATGACCAACCGTGAAGGTGGTAAAGGAAAATAAAAACACATTTTCCATGATGTTGGTATATTGATACATCCCGGATGATATTTTTATTTTAAGAATTAAAGGGAGAGGAGAAGAGGTTTTATGATGGATATTCTATTAAAAAAATAAAATTAAAGTATATTTAAGATATCGGAGTTATAATTTCACTTTTATGAGGGGAGGTGAGGAGATAATAAGAAAATAAAATAAATTGAAAATAAATTTAAATGAAAATGAAAGAGGATTTTACCTCTTGAACTTCTTCTCCTTGAGAACCTCTTTAAAGAACTTAGTTTTGGAATTTAGGTGTGACTATAAGGTCTTAAACATGGTTAAGATGATTATCAAGGTAATTGGGTAGAAATTAACCAATTTACAAGGATTTGAGGTGTGAGGTGAAGAGGTTTCGAGGGGTGGTATTTATAGTGGAGGAGAAGGGTGTTTTTTGAATATTTTATTCATTAGTTTATTATTTTGGCTCAATACAAAGAATATTTTGGGAATTAACACTAAATATATTAAAATTAATTATGTATGGTTTGATATTATGGTCTTAATTGATTTATAAATCATCTATGAATCAATAATTGATGTATTTGTTAAATACCGTAAATTACCGTATCTTACTATTCACTAAAAATTCAAGTATTTTTGAAAAGGCTCAAAAAATCACCCTGACCATATTTTGATGTGTAGAATTAAAAAATGAAATAGATTTTATGAAAATAATTTTCAAAATATGGGAAATTTAATTTTTAATTAAAATCATCATTTATTCAAAAAAATCTGATTTTAAAATTATAAATGATTTTATGACACCTTGATAATTATTTAAGGTCTTATAAAATTATATTATAATCATAAGATAATAAAATAATAATTTATGAATCTATTTTATGAAGATAAATTTTCTTTTAAATCATTATATTAATAATAAAATTGTTAATAAACATTTATGTTTCACAAAAATACCAACATTTAATTTATAATTTTCAAATAAATTATTTACTTATTCCATGATATAAATATATCATACTTTCACTTATAATATACATAAATTTTATTTATAATTTCACGGGAGTGCTTTCTATTATATTAGTATAGATTCGTTAATTTCTATAAATACCAATTATTTCATTATATATTGATAATGAATTTAACTATTTAATTCCATAATGAAAACAAATTATTTTATAAGTACCTGGGTTGTTACATCCCCCCCCCCCATTTTAGAAATTTTTTCCTTGAAATTTGTATTCTCTTATTAAACAAAAGTGGACACCTTTCCCTCATAGAATTTTCATATTCCCATGTTTCTTCTTCAACCATGTAGTTTCTCCACAAAACATTAACCTGGTGAATTACCTTGTTCTGATATACTTTCTCTATATGATCAAGAATCTGAACAAGTTTCTCTTCATAAGAAATTTTCTCTTACATCTGAACACATTTTGGGCTCAAAATATGTGATGTATCTAGCACATACTTTCTTAACATAAAAATAAGAAAAATATTGTGTACCTAAGATTAAATTGAAGGAAAAGCTACTCAATTGGAAATTGGTACAACATTATCTAGAATTTCATAAGGTCTAATGAACCATGGACTTAGCTTTCCTTTTTGAAAAAAATGCATAACACTTTTCCAACGTGAGATTCTAAGGAAAACATGATCACCGACCTCAAGAGAAAAGTCTTTCCTACTATTATCTGCATAACTTTTTTGCCTACTCTGAACTATCCAGATGTGTTTCTGAATCATATTCACTTTCTCAAAAACTTTCTCTACTAATTCTGAATTAGTAACATTAACTTCCTTTCCCCAAATCTATCCTAGAATGATGGGGTTCAACACCACTTTCCATATAATTCCTCCAAAGGTGTCATATATATACTGGAATGAAAACTATTATTATAAGAAAACTCAATCAAAGAAATATATTGATCCCAACTTCCCTGGTAATATATTGAAAAAGCATGAATCATATCTTCAAATGTAGGATTTTTTCACTCGGTATGTCAATTAGATTGAGAATGAAAAGCAGTGCTAAAATTGAATTCAATTCCCAATGACTTCTAAAGGCCTTTCCAAAAGTAATAATTAAACCTGGTATCATGGTTATATAAAATAGAGAGATAAAATCCATGTAACCTAAAAATATCTTTAAGATACAGTTGAGAAAGTTGATTTAGAGAAATGGTATATAAAATAGGAAGGAAATTTAAATATTTAGTTATTCAATCAATAATAAATCAAATCACATTGTTACCTAAAGAAATATTTATTAGTCCCATTACAAAGTCCATGGATATATTTTTTCATTTCCATTCTCATACTAAAAAAGGCTGAATCATCCCATTTGGTTTTTTTCTCTACTTTTACCTATTTACAATCCAAAAATTTTATTGTAAAATTAGCAATATCTCTTTTCAATCCATACCACTAGTAATAATTCCAAAGGTCTTTGTACATCTTAGTGATTCTAGTATGAACTGAAAGTGGAGAACTATGAGATTCACTCATCAATTATTTCTTCAGCTGAGAATCACAAGGAACACATAATATTTTCCAAAATCTCAAAACACAATATTTATTGATGTCAAATTCTAGCATCTTACCCTTTTTAACCAATCTAACCTTTTTCAATAACTTGAGATCTTCATTCTTTTCTTGCTTAATTATATTCGTTAGAGGTGACTACAATGAATGATGAAACAAAACAGTGGAATTTGATACACCAACAACATCCAATACAAAATTAATCAAATCATTAATCAAGAGGTCATGTTCCAAACATAACATGGTTAACATAGCATGATGTTTTCGACTCAAGGTATCTGCCACTTTGTTCACTTTTCATGGATGGTAATTGATCATGCAATAATAATACTTTATCAGTTCTAGCCATATTCTCCACCTCATGGTTAATTCCTTCTGAGTAAATATATACTTTAAACCTTCATGTTCAGTATATATTTCACATTTCGATCCATATAAATGATGCCTCTAAATTTTTAAATAAAAAACTACATATACTAATTCCAAATCATGTGTTGGATAATTTAACTCATGGAATTTTAATTTTCTTTAATCATAAGAAAGTACTTGATCATTTTGCATCAGAAAAAAACCAAGTCCCTTCAATAAAGCAACATTTTAGATGAAAAAAATCACCATATCTAGAAGGCAGATCCAAAACTGGATCATTCACCAATCTTCTTTTTAGTTCTGAAAACAAACATCATAGTCTTCTGTCCAAAAACATTTAACACCTTTTTGTGTTAAGTTAGTTATCGGGCTAGATAATCGTGCAATGTTTTTCAAAAACTATTAGAAATATCTTACTAATCCATGAAAACTATGAATATTAGTAATATGTGTAGGTATTTTCCATTCATCAACCACTTTTTTTGGTAGGATCAAATGTTCTTCTATCCTTATTTACAATGTTTCCAAGAAAAGAAATTTTTTGCAACCAAAAATCACATTTGATAAATTTCTCATACAACTTATTTTCATTGATATTTTGAAGGAAAATCTTTAAATGTTTTTCATGGTCTTCATAAATATAAGAAAACAAAAATATCATCAATAAAAAAAAACATAACCAAATATTGATGGAAATTTCTATTTATAAGATCCAGAAATTCAGTAGGATAATTTTGAAAACCAATGGGAATAACAAAAAAACTCATAATTCCCATATATAGTATAGAATACTATTTTTGGAATGTCATACTTCTTAACCTTTAGATGATGGTACACAAATCTCAAGTCAGTCTTGAAAAAATACTAATCTCCCTAGAGCTGATCAAACAAGTCATCAATATAAGGTAATGGATACTTATTTTCAATAGTAATGTTATTAAAATCTCTATAATCAATGGAAAGTCTCATGGAACTGTATTTCATTTTGAAAAAAAAATATATAATCACCCCATGGTGAAGTGCTAGAATGAATGAATACTTTATCAAGAAACTCCAACAAATTCCTTTTCAAATATAGAAGTTACATTTGACACATTAAATAAGGGGATTTTGATATTGGATTAACAGTAGGAAATAATTCAATGGTGAATTCAACTTCCAAATTAGGTATAACACAGAGAAACTCATTAGAACAAAAATCTAGGTATTAATTTACCATTCACACATTAGTAATCTGAATAGTTATCTTATTTTCAAAAATACATACATGAAAATTTTTGTCTCCATATTTTAATAATTTCTTATCTTCTTCATACATTATCAATGGTATGGGTTTATTCTTGTATAAAAACTAAAAAACTTTCTGAAAAAAAAAATCTCTACAATAAATCTTAGCATGATAAAAATAAATTCATTCCATACCCATAATAACATAAAACTCTACTAAGGGAAAAAACAACAAGGTTTGAAGGTAATGTATTTCCACGGAAAATAATAAGAAGATTCTTATAATATTGTTTTTTATTAACATTTCCCTTGGTGTTTTTACCATATGTTATGGTTTCATTTCTTGAGATGAAATTTCTAATTTTCAAAAAAAAAATATAAATAAAGGAATGTGTAGACCCCATATCAAAAAATATATTAGTAAAATCTGAGTAAACTAAAAATGTACATGATACCACTTAATTGAATGGCCCAATATCTTTTGAAGTAATCGCAAAGTATTTTACTACACCTTTCTTCTTATAATGTGGCTACTTTTTGTCATTCAGATATTTATTTGGGAAGGTATTTGTATAATGCCCCATCTCACCACATTTAAAACACTTTACAAATTTTCTTATTATAATTAAAAATACCAACACTAAGATATTTTTCATTTCAATCTCATGCCATATTTCCAATCTCACTACATAAAAAAAAACTTCCCATATTTGTTAAGGAATTTCCCAGGGTTCTTTTTACCACACTTCCGACAAACAGTAAATTAGAATTTTACCTTCAGAATTATTTGATTAATTATTACCCATTACTTTCTATCCGGGCCCATTTTTCTATTTGTTTTCACGGTATATGTGATCATCAGAAAACTCTAGTTCTACCCTCGCAACACATCAAATAATTTTCTCATAACTTTTGAATTCATAGGAATCCAATTCCCTTAATTATATTATCTTTAATCCTGAGTAAAAATGATTGATTTTACTATCAAGATCCCAAATAAGATTTGGAGAATACCTTTCCAATCAGGTGAATTTTTCTTCATACACGACCACTAAATATTATTCCTTTTATTTCAATTCTAGGAATTTATTTTCCATACTAAGTCAAACCACCTTAGGAAAATATTTTTCATGTAAAAGATTCTTAAATTCATCCCATTCCAAGGCATAAATCTCCTTAATATCCTTGATATTCTTAACCATTTACCACCACTGGTTGGATTCACTTTCAAAACTATAAATAGTAATACTAACATATTTATTATCTTAAAACCCAATAACATCAAATATCTTTTCAAGGGATTTAATTCACCCTTTAGCCACCATTGGGTCATATTATTCATTTAAAGAAGGATAATATTTCCTCATAAAATATTCCAATATCATATTGTTTCATTTTAGTTTCTCTAGTTACTCTCTAGAATGGATTCCACCCCCATTTATGGCCTGACTAAACTGATCTATACTATCATAGACTATTTGGTTCTAATTCCCACCATTCCAATTTGTAGATTCAAATAGATATCATCCTATTGATTACTTCCTACTTTAGCTTCCCTGTTTATTTTATGGAAAATGATTTTGAACAGATGTATCTTAGATGAAACAACAAGTTAATATTTAAATGAAATATCATTTCAACATAACAATATGGTAAACATCATTTATGGTATTCTATTAAGATAATTATAACCCCTAATTTTATCTAAACTATGCTATGATACCAACTATAATGACTCTACCTTTAATATTTCATAATCTATTTAATTCAAATACAATACACTTATTACATTCCCAATGATCATTTTGGATTAGAGTTTTATAGAATTAGGTCATAATTCATACATAAAAACCTATAATAATACAAAGTGGATATCACTAAAATATTTTCCATTTCTTCCATATTACAAAAGTTATTAATAAAACATGAATTCTTCACAATATTTATCTTCTCTTCTTATTTTATCTTAATCATCCTTAATCCTTGTGAAAAAAGAATTTTTAAACTTGGTATGAGAAAAAAATCTTAGTAAGAGACATAAAAATAAGGAAAGAAAATGTTATTCCATGAATACTTCTAAATATATGAAATCATTTTCACAAGATATACTTCTCACCTTTAAAGTATCATATACTTACTTTTTTAAAACATTGATCTTTCCATAAAACATAAAAAACATAAATAAATCAATATAGGTAACCTATTTAATTACTTACTTAAGATTTTAAACCTCATGTCTACCATATTATTTGTAACCCTCATGGTTTCCTTACAATGTAAACCTCACAACTACCTTACAGTGTAACCATCATAGTTACACTTGGAATAACCATTATAGTCAACTTCCATCATATACATACCCAATGAAATTGAAGAAGATATAGGTCCCACCCTTCATCATAAAAAATTCCCAAGAACTATAACATAATCATAAAATAAGAATAATTTCATAAAAACATCCCTTATGAATTTTGTAAAAATAGAAATTGAAAAGAGGTTTTTTTAAAAGAAAATTATCTTAACTCAAGTTTATATTAATTTAAACATGTTAAAACCTATTTAATAATGGATTAAATAGTTCTATTAACATATTAAAGAATTATTTTTAAATCTATAATACCTTATATGAACTTTTTATAACAAATTTCCACTGATTTATTACTAATATTTTATTATTTCTATTGTTTCATGTGCATTCTTCTCATGGTTTCCATGGTCAGATTGTTTTGGATTTTCTTATCAAATGGAAGAAAAAATCTATAAGTAGAAATAAATTGGGTTAATATGTTTCCAAAATTTTAAATTATACAATATATAATTTTTTTCTAATATTAGGATGATTCATTAGATAAAATATTAATGAAAATGATTTAATTTTTTTGGCGGTTTTTACGACCATCAGAAACATATACCATTTTATTTAATATCATGTTTATATATTGGTTCCAAAACATTATATAACTTATAATTTTTATAATAAAATCTGATTTAACTATAATAATGGTTTTATGACCAGACTTTAAAGTAGTAAAGGAAAATGAAAACACATCGTCCATGATGTTGGTAAATCGACACATCACGGATAATGTTTTTATTTTTAGAATAAAAGGGATAGGAGGAGGAGTTTGATGATGGATCTTCCATTAAAAAAATAAAATTATGGTATATTCAAGATAATTAAATTATAATGTCACTTGTATGAGGGGAGTTGAGTAGAGAATAAGAGAAAAATAAATTGAAAAGAAAAAACAAGAGGATTTTACCTATTAAACTTATTCTCCATGAGGACATTCTTAAGGTACTTTGTTTTGGACTTCTGGTGATATCAAAAGGTATTAGAGATGGTTAAGAGGATTGGGAATGCAATTGGGAAAAATTATACAAGCTACAAGGATTTCAGGTGTGAGGAGAAGAGGTTGTGAGGCATGGTGTTTATAATGGATGAGAGGGGTGTTTTTTGAATATTTTATTCACTAGTTTATTATTTTTTCTCAAGACTAAGAATAGTTTGAGAATTATTACTAAATATATTAAAATAATGAATCATTGTTCGAGATTATGGGCTTAAATTAGCCATACTGTATTGACCCTAACTTTTATTAATGAAAATTCTTCTTGATTTGATTAAATATCTTACTATGTAAAATGGTTTTATAAGACATATAAAATTCCTTGGTTTTATGTATTTCGATTTCAAAATACTTTTAAGAATTTTTACCATTTATAATATAGATTTTTAACAGTTAAAATAGGATTAATATAAATATAGGTCTTTAAAAAAACCAATTTACTCAGACAATGGAAGCAATGGCTTCATCCAATAGAATTGCTCCATACAAATCCCATTTTTCAGAGCTCAAAAGGACGTGGTTTCACTGGGATTCTCTCTTGACCAATCCTAGGCCTAGCTTTAAAATGTTAAACTTGAATGAAACTGCCTACGGGAGAAGTGGAAGTTAATAGAGATTACCACTTTAGCGATGTTATCTTAGCCACCCCAAGAGTCTGTCACCATCGCACACCTTACCCTTACATATTATGTGGGTGTTATAAGGGGTTATATAACAATACCTTAGAACTATTATTATTTGTATTGTTTTCTTATAGAATAAATAATATACATTCATTTTATTATTGATACTTTTGTAAATAGTTTTTAAAGTACAAATAGTATTTTTAGTTGATATTCAATTAAGAAATCTATTTTGATGAATTAATGGATTTTTTAATTAAATAATATTTTAATAAAATATTATTACTAAATTAATTTTTATTAAATATGAATTATCATATAATTTTTATGAATACAATTGTAATTTTTATTATGGTTTAAAAGCTGTTTTTTCCAAAACCCATGAATTTTTGATAAATGGCAGTTTTTATTTTAAAAGTAAGGATTAAAATATTTAAGAAATTATTTAAATAAAATGAATAATATTTTTGGAATCAAGATTTCTAAATTATCCAGTGGTCAATTTCTCATAATTTTCTGATACAGTCGAATGTTTGGGTAAAAATTAAATATCGTTTAAATATATAATGTGTTTTGTGACATCATAATGAACCAATAGTGATGTAATAAAATACTATAAATGGTATTTTCATACAATATATGTTTTAAATTTAAAATAATGTAATTTTAGTTTTGTTTGATTTATTTTACAAAGCCTTAGTGGATCCTCCAAGACTTATAAAACATTTTAACATTTTAAAATAGTTTCCTTGAGAGTGTGACTCACCTCCACATAATAAAGCCTAATATTTTAATAATTTCAGACGTTGTCCTTATAAAATAATTTTTTCCAATCCACTTTTTAAAAACCAAGGGAAAACCTATGGGATGTTTTGTGGTTTTTATTAGTTTAATGTGTGGTGTCCAAAACCTAAATAATAAATAATTCCCTCTCCTTTCCTATATAATCCCACTCAATCTCCCATTCCAATTAACTCAAACCATTTGGAGCTTGACCAACCCATGACCACCTCTCTCTAGAATCCTCCCAAGGTTCTTCAATCTCCCTATAATCCTCTCTCAGGCCTCTCCCATGCCTTTGGGATCACATTTCCAAGTAAGGGATTTCTTCCTCTCTCATTCTTGTACAAGTTTCTTTATTTTGATATACCCTTGTATTTTCAATTAAAAACATTGGGGTATGATTTCACACCACCCATATACTTTCCTCTTTATATTTTAATGATTATATACCCCTTTATCTCTCATTAATTTCTCTCATGTACACCTACTACCATACCGAAATTCCATAATGAATTTTCTATTCTCATTTACATTTGAGAAATTGTTTTAAATCATGCATCTAAATTCCATTAAATATTTTGGGAAATGAATCTATACGACCCATTACATTAAATTTTATTTAAATATGATTATATGCACATTTCTCTCTCATCAACCATTTTTATGAATTTTTATGTCACGTTGTCATGCTGCCGAAATTGCACTGTGGTCTTCCAAGCTGAAGTCATTGTGTAGTGAATACCATTTCCATTTCTCTATCAAGGGTATTCACCTTTATGAACATTTATTTATTGATTATATAGTTTCATGTATGAATTGTACATTACATTATCATGGAATAAATGATTATGTTTAATGAATCTATATTATATGATCCATGTGGCACACTAATGCATGAAATGAAATGATTAAGAAGGGTGCACCCTGATTGTGCTCCAATGAATTGGGTAAAGATTGGTATCATGATAAGTTAATTGGAATGAAGGTTTAATCATGAAAATTCAAGTGAAATTATGTTTTACCCATTCTCCATGTGCACTGATATTTGGTTCATGCATATATCATATTAAATGTTGTTGCTATATTTCCATGTTATGATAATCATGATATATCATTCTTTTATGTTCATGTTTCTCTTGTGATAAATTGATATTACTATTTCCTATCATGTACTATATTATTCATGTTATACCTTTTTACTCCATTTATGGTCATTATAGATCACACTTTTCTTATTCATGACCTCAGGTTATCCCATGAAATGCAAAGTACGAATGAAGGTTGTGGTCATGAAAAAGTATTTTTCAATAATGTTTTTGTGTTTTATGCTATAAGTTGTTATGAAATGTTCCTAATTTCCCAAGACACTAGAACTTTAGATCCTCAAAGTTATCTTAAGTGAAAGATTATATAATAAATCATGTTTATGTGTTTAATAAAGAGCATGGTTATTATAGTTGGTTTCAGAGGACATGTTTAGTTATTTTTGGGATTAGGATTAGAAAACCCTGGTAAATTCCATAAAGATAAGACTAGGTATAATAAAAACATCCCTAAATTTTTGTGAGTATTTATTAAGTGGTTTATCAATAAAATACATCTCTATCTGGATATGAGCAGGTTGAGGTGGCTCTAACACAAATGTATCTAAGGGTAAACCCAAAAAACTCCACTTTGAACTAGACTCGAACGAGAACTGGTGCATAAAAATGGTACTAGATGCATTCTTAGTTATGAAACTCTTAGGGAATATTATTTAGTAAATTCATGATCATAGTATGAAACATTATTAAGGGAATAAAAAAAATACCCCTAAGAATATATGTTGAGAATTAGATCATGGATAACATATATAAGTTAAGTAAATAAATGTAATTTATCAATTATTCCTTTTTTTCATTAGATTCCACTTTATTTGTTACCCCTAACATTCCTTTTATTCTAGAAAATGGTCGGTAATAAGAGGACTCAGGCTAACAACTGATACGAAGATCAATGTGATGACTGTTCTAATGAGATAACCAATCCGATGGGAGTGGGAATCACAAAATTTTTCAAGATAATCTCTCAATTAACTCAATTTTTGAATAGAAACATGGTTCAAGAGTAACATTCAACCCCCCTAAGAATGAAAAAGTCACAATCGAGAGCTTCATGAGATAAATTTCTCCTAATTTTAATGTATCATATGATCCCTCAATCTCCAAACAATGGGTCAACTCCATTGAGAAGATATTCCCTATCCTTCAATGTTCTGAAAAAGAGAAGGTAATTATGGATTATTATCGTATGGAGGGTGAAACTGATCAATGGTGTAAATTGATCAAAAATATAAAGCCTAAGGATGAGATCGATACATTTTAATGGAAGGATTTATGGAAAATGTTTTTTGATAAATGTTTCTCATGCACCCTCTAACTTAAGATGTAAAGGTACTTCCTTTACCTCGAGAAAAAAGACAATGAATCCATTAGAGAGTATGATAAAAACTTCAAAATTCTTGCACGATATTCCTCTATATTTTTGGTTAACCCCGAATACAAGTTTGAATGCTTCTTTGTTGGTCTAAAACCTAGCCTACAAAAAGCCCTAGTGATCCATGACTTCAAGAGCTATGAGAATATTATCCTATGTTCCCTCAAAGTTGAAATGGATATCAACGAATATTAGGGGTACCATGGGGATAAGAAGCATAAGGGGGAATTTAATTCCGGAAATATGATGGATAAATCCAACTGTACTAAGAAATTCCATCACCCCACTTTCCAATGGTGCAAAAAGAAGCACCCTATAAATTGCCTGAAAGGGACAAGGAAATGCTTTAGGTGTGGAAGAGAATGGCACCTGACTATTAACTACTGACAAGAAAACCCCACTGCTACGATAGAGGAGAATAATTCTTCATTCGACCCACAACGTATTGTTCATTACTTCAAGTACAAAGAACTGGGGAACTTTTCAAACCAGTTCACAAAGCCAAGGGTTTTAGGAGGCAACCAATGACCTCCACGATAGAAAGGGTGATCTTTTTTCATCACTACCATAGAAGAGAACCCCAACAATGAAGTGGTGACAGGTATGCTAGTTATTCATTCAATAATAGAGAACTTACTTTTTGATTCTGGTTCTACGCATTCTTTTATATGCTGAAATATTAGTATAAAAATCCCAACACCACCAAAAATCGTGGAAGTAATGATTTTTGTGAGAATGGAAAATGGGGAAATCATTGCAACCCGTGAATATAACTCCTCACCTATCACAACTTGTGGTTTTAACTTCTCAACGAACCTTTACATACTCTCTATGGTGGAATTTTATGCAATTACTAGCATCTATTAGATTTCCCTATATAGAGCCAACATAAATTTCCATGAGAGATAAATCACTCTCCATATGGAGAATCAATTCTAGATTTTGTACAAGTGTAAGGAGGATGATGAATATTCTTTTGCACCATCATCTCAAGTGTGGATATTACTACCCTATAAGTATGTGTATCTTGCTTATATTATTGAGTCTAAGGATGAAACCATACTTGAAGACATGCCTATTGTGAGGGAATTTGCTGAAGTGTTTCCTGAGGAATTGTCTGGTCTTCCCCCTAGAAGTGATGTTGAATTCTCGATTGATCTTGCACCTGGGGAATTTTTAATATCCAAGACTTTATATATAATGGTTGTTGTAGATCTTTAGGAGCTGAAAAACAACTACAAAGAATATAAATAAATGGTTTATATGCCTAAGTGATTCACCATGGGGTGCACCAGTCCTCTTCATCAAGAAGAGGGATGAGTCAATACGCCTTTGCATTGATTATCGTGAGCTCAAAAAAAATCATGATAAATAAAAAGTATCATCTTCCTTGAATTTATGACTTGTTCGATCAATTATGTGGAGCACAATACTTCCCCAAGGTGGATTTTTGGTTAGGATAATACCAAGTTTGGTTGAATAAGGAGGATATCCCCAAGACTGCTTTTCGTACAAGGTATGGGCACTATGAATTCATAGTAATGCCTTTGAGACTCACTAATTCTCCAACAATCTTAATGGACTTGATGAATAGAGTCTTTAGAGATTATATCAACAAAATTTTGGTATTCTTTATAGATGATATTCTAATATACTTCAAAACCAAGGAGGAGAATGAGGAGCATCTGAGCACTATACTAGAGACCTTGCGAAAGTAGAAACTCTATAAAAAGCACAACAAGTGTGATTTCTGGTTGAATGAAGTATCATTATTGGGTCATATCATCACAAGAAATGGGATATTTTTGGATCCCTCCAAGATAGCTTCAATTGAGGGATAGAAGAGGCTAACATTAGTTATTTATATCTGTAGATTCCTAGGGTTGGCTGGATTTTATCGCTGATTTATGAGAAATTTATCACAGTTGTCAAACCCTCTTACCAAGCTAACTTGAAAGGGAGTCAATTTCTCTTAGACTGATGAATACAAAGATATCATTAAGGATTTGAAAAGTAGGATTATCACTATGCTCATGCTCACACTACCCACTAGTGGAGAACTTTTTGTGGTATTTAGTGATGATTTTAAGAAGGTCATGGGATGTGTGTTGATGATAAATGATAAATTCATTGCTTATACTTCAAGTTAATTGAAAGTTAAGGGGAAAACTATCCAAAAAATGATCTAGATTTGGATATAGTAATCTTAGATTTGAAAATTTGGTGACATTACCTCTTTGTGGAGAAGTTTGAAATATACACAGATCACGAAATCCAAAAGTATATATTCACAGAGAAAGAGATGAACATACGCCAGTGAAGATGGTTAAAACTGATCAAAGATTATGACTACTCAATCGATTACCACCCTGTAAAAGAGAACAATGTGGTGAATGATCTATGTAGAAAGGACCCAGCAATTCTATCATTGATGAGAATTAAAAAGGATCCAATATTTTTATATTTAATGAAGATAGACATGGGAATCATAAGGAAGATAACATAATAAATTCTTTCACAAATTATTGCAAAACCATCTATTTCGGAAAGGTTAAAGGATGCTCAAAAGGATGATGTGAGATTTCATAAGAAAGTGGAAACAATCAGAAAAGGGAAATCTTAGGATTTCAATGTTAATGAAGAAGGAATTGTGAGATTTGGGTCAAGACTATGTGTTCCATAAAATTCGAAGTTAAAGAAAGAAATTTTGGATGATGCACATAGTTTGAATTTCTCCATTCACTCAAAAAACAAAAATATGTATCAAGATATTTGAGAGCATTATTGGTGGGATAACATGAAGAAGGTGATCAGTGAGTATACACCAAAGTAACTAGTATGTTAGCAAGTGGAGGATGAGAGGAATAAGTCTAACGGGATGATGCAATAATTAACTATACCTATATAGAAATGTGAGAATATCACCATAGACTTTTTAACTAGACTTCTGAAGACGTTCAAATGAAATAATGTTATCTGGTTTGTTTTGGATCCTCTTAAAAAGACTACACACTTCATTACAATTTGAGAGGATTTCTCAATGCATCAACTGGAACATATATACATTAGAGAAGTGGTAAGGATGTATGGAGTACCACTATCAATTGTATCTGATCGAGATCCAAGATTCACCTCTAAGTTCAGGAAGAGTCATAAACATGCATTGAATACTGATTTGAACTTTAGTACGGCTTATCATCCTCAAACTGATGGCCAATCTGAGTGGACTATCTAAACACTTGGGGACATGTTGAGAGGATAATCAATGGAATTAAAATAAGGATGACATCAAAATCTTCCTCTGGTTGAGTTCTCTTACAATAACAGTTTTAACTCAAGCATTCAATGGATCATTATGAAGCCCTTTATGGGAAGAGGTGCAGAACACCATCATGTTGGCATAAAGCTGGGGAGAAAAAACTATTATGTCCAGAAATGGTCGAAGAAATGGTGGATAAGGTTAATACCATCTATCAGCACATTAAAGCTACTCAGAGTCGAAAAAATAGATATGATGATAATCCTCAATGATCCCTAGAGTTTGATGTTAGAGACATGGTATTCCTCTTTATATAACCATAAAATATAGTTATGAGATTTGGAAAGAAGGGAAAACTTAGTCCAAGGTACATTGGATCTTTTGAGATCCTTGATCACATTAGAGCAGTGGCCTATCGACTAGCACTCCCACCAAACCTATCTCAAGTACTTGAGATATTCCATGTATCAATATTAAGGAAGTACATACCTGGCCCATCGCATGTACTCAATCCAGAGCTGGTACCATTGGATAATGACCTATCTTATGAAAATAATCCATTGAAGATATTAGATCATAAGGAAAAATTTCTATGAAATAAGGCAATTACCCTCATAAAGGCATTGTGGGGAAACCACAAGTTTAAAGAAGCAATGTGGGAATTAGAGGAAGTTATGATGTAGAGTTATCCTCATCTGTTTTAGTGTGGTAAAAAAAATTGAGGGCAAAATGTCTTAAAGGGGGGAAGATTGTAATGACTGAAACTTTTATTAATGAAAATTTATCTTGATCTGATTAAATGTATTACTTTGTAAAATGGTTATATTAGAAATATGCACTTCCTTTATTTTTTGTTTTTTTATTTCAAAATATTGTTAATAATTGGTATCATTGCTAATATAGTTGTTGAACAGTTATCACATGATTAGTATAAATTTAGGGCTTCAACAAATCCAATTTACTCAAAAAAAAAGGAATATTATTTTTTGAATTTATTTCTATAAAATGAATATTTTTTTTGGAATTAATATATTGAAATCATCGAACGATGAATTTTTCCTAATTTTCTGAGTGAGTCGATTTTTTGGGTAAAAATTAAATACCGTTTAAATATATAATATGTTTTGTGACATAATAATGACCCAATAGTGATGTAATAAAATAATATAAATTGGATTTTACGCCAATATATGTTTTACCTTTAAAATAATGATATTTTAGTTTTGTTTGATTTATTTTACAAAGCCTTGGTGGACTCTCCAATACTTATAAAAGATTTTAACATTTTAAAATGATTTCCTTGAGAGTGTGACTCACCTCCCCATAAGCAAGCGTAATATTTTAATAATTTCTTACATTGTCCTTATAAAATAATGTTTTTTTCTTTACTTTGGATAAATCCATGGGTCAAAAAACATGGTATGGTTTGTGGTTTTGATAAGTTTAATGTGTGGTGTCCAAAACCTAAATAATAAATAATTCCCTCTCATTTCCTATATAAACCAACTCAATCATCCATTACTATTCACTCAACCCATTTGGAGCTCGACCGACCCCTGATCTCCTCTATCTTGAATCCTCCCAAGGCACCCCAAGATCCCAATAATCCTCTCTCGATCCTTTATGATCACATTTCCAAGTAAGGGATTTCTTCATCTCTCATTTTTTTATGAGATTTTTTATATTGTTATACCCTTATCTTTCCAATTTATAATTTTAGGGTATGATATAGCACCTCTACTATACTTTACTCCTTATATTTTATTGATGAGATACCCCTTTCTCTCTCATTAATTCCTCCCATGTACACCCGTTACCATGTTGAAATTCCGTAAGGAATTTCTCTATTCTCATTTACATTAAATCAATTATTTTAAATCGTGCATCTAAATTCCATTACATATGTTGGTACATATACCTATATGACCCCTTACTGTAAATTTCATGTACATATTATGAGACACCACTTTCTCTCTCGTCAAATATTTTTATGAATTATTATTTCACATCATTATGCTACCGAAATTACACCGTGATTTTCCAATCCAAAGTCATTGTGTAGTGAATACCATGCCCATTTCTCTAGCAAGGGTATTCACCTTTATACACATTTAATTATTGATTATAGAGTTTCATGTATTAATTACACATTATTTTATCGTGGAATAAATGATGATGTTTAATTAATCCATGATATATGATCCATGTGTCACACTTATGCATGAAATTAAAATGATTAAGAAGGGAGCGCCCTGATAGCGTCCAATGCATTGGGTAAAGATTAGTATCATGATATGTCAAGTACAATGAGGGTTTACTCGTGATAATTCAAGTGAAATGAGGTTTTAATCATTCTATATGTGCAATGATCTTTGGCTCATGCTAATATCATGTTAAAATTTGTTTCCACATTTCCATGTTATGATAATCATGCTATATCATGCATTTATGTTCATGTTTCTCTTGTGCTCAATTGATATGTATATTGCCTAGAATGTACTATATTCTTTATGTTATACCTTTTTACTCCCTTACTGGGCTTTATATCTCACCATTTTCTTATGCATGTCCTCAGGTTATCATATGCAATGCTAAGTATGAAGAAATGTTGTGGTAATGTAAAAGAAGTTATCAATATAGTTGTTGTATTTTATGTTCTAAGTTGTTATGCAATATTCATAATTTCCCAAGACACTAGAACCATTGATCCTCAAAGTTTTCTTAAGTGAAATATTATGTAATAAATCATGTTTATGTGGGTAATAAAGAGTAGGGTTGTTATACATAAATTATATATGACTTAATAATTCATGTATTTGTTAAATACCATAAATTACTGTATTTTACTACTCACCAATAATTGAATTATTTTAGAAAAATATAAAAAATTAACCCTAACCATTTTTCAACGTGTATAATTTAAAAATAAACTCCATTTTATGAAAATAATTTTCCAAATTGGTGAAATTTATTTTTTAATTAAAATCATCATTTATTTAAAAAATAATTTTTTTTTGAATTATATCTTATTTTATGAATCTTTGAAAAATTATTTAAGGTCTCATAAAATTATATTATATTAAAAAGACAAAAAAAATATTTATGAATATATTTTATGAAGATAAATTTTATTTTAATTAATTATATTAATTATAAAATTGTAAATAAATATTTAGGTTTCACAAAGATACCAGCACTTAATTTATAATTTTCAAAACATTTATTTTCTTATTACATGATATAAATATATCATATTTTCACTTATAAGATATATACATTTTACTTATACTTTCAAAGGGGTGGTTACTGTTCTATTAGTATAGGTTCTTTAATTTCTCTAAATACCACTTATTTCATTATACATTTATAATGAATTTAGCTATTTAATTATATAATTAAAACAAATTATTTTATATGAACCTGGTTTATTATAGGTAGATTAGAAAATTTATTCTCTATAATCCATCTATTAAAAGTTGTCATTGTTTTCTCCCATTATACTACCAAATATTGCCAAGATTTCTACTTAATATTTGTTCCAAATTATCATGGATAAAGAACATAAAAATTATAATATTTTGGACATGTTTTTGAAAAGTTATTCCCAAATTAATAAAGATCTATTTTCCTATCCAAAAAAATCTTAATCAACCCCCACTTTGACACATGAATCAGTTATATTAATGAGATAATTTACCCATGGAATTAAATTTGGATTTTATAATTTGATACCTATTTCATATAAACATAGAATCACCTCATTTTGGGGCCTATATCCTGAGATATTCTTCATTTAATGAGGGAATTATAATTCTTTATGATCATTAAACATCTAATTTAAAATGATTTTCTTTCTCCTCTTGGATTTTTAATAAGAAATTGGTTCAGTTGAAGAAGATAAATCATACAGCCCATGTAATGCTAAAAACATAATTTCTCAATTTAGATCAATATATAAAATTTTATGTTCTAAATATAGTAGTGATAGAAAATAGTTAAAATTCCATAATTAAGAAATTTTGATATTTAATCTCAAAACAACCCTAAGATTAGAAAATGATGCATTTTATCTCAAATTTGAAAATTAGTAAAAATTTATTCAATTAAAATCATATGTAAATTAATTTAATGTTTCGCTATATCATTATCCCTTCTATATTATTCATATAATGATATATTCTGATGTAATTTTTCCCTGACTGAATTTTTGAGCTCACCCTTCCTATATTTCCATTTACTTGGGTTTTGAATAAAAGTATTTCACAAGATATTTCTAGAAGAAAATAGATCATGCAGATATTTTTTACGAAATTTTTAAGAATGAGTATGGGATAATTAGTTTCTTATATAGTGGAAAATGTTCATTTGATGAGAAATAAATGATCATTTTTAGTTAAATTGTTTTCCTAGCTCTCTAAAACTATAAACCTAAAAATTTATTTTGAATGTATGTGACTCAATATTTTTTGTTGATATTGTAATTATTTCTAGCTAAAATTGGGTCACTTTAGTTCATTTTAAAGTTGATTGATAAATAATTTCTTTATGATTAGTAGATCTGGGAGTGTGTGTTCAGGGTATTATTGTTGGTATAAAATGAGGGTTTTAATAACTTTAGAGTTTGGGATGTTAGTTAAGGATAATTTAAGTGTTGATAAGTTATGTTTGATAATAATTTCAAAGGTATATATAACTTTTTGGGTTAGTTGATGTAATATTAAAAAATTTAGTGATTATGATAAGAGAAATTTAGTTAAAACCCTAGGGATAAGTCTAAGGGATAATTATATATATAGGATAAACCCCAAATTTTAGGTAAATTATATATTGTGTGGATCTCAAAAAAATTAAAAACTTATATGGATACTATAAAGTGGATGTGGTTGTGGAAAAGATGTAGTAGGTGAAATCAACCAAAAGCGGTTGGTTGAGTAACAACTCAATCTTCACTATAGTGCACGATAACTGGGACTAAGACTGCACCCATGGATTGACACTCCTTGGGAATATACTATAGTTAAATAAAATTCTATTTAATGAACCATTATAAAGGATTTCAGTTTGATTTCAACTAATTAGGTTAGATAAATTAATATAAAATGGTCATTTATTACCAAGTATTGAATAAAGAAAGTCAGGGGTTGAACTGGAAATATCATATATTAAAATCATATGGATTTATAGGGGAAGAAATATTCAGATTACTGTTTTTATATTTATATTCTAGATATTATCATAACCATTTTTAGAATTTTTTTGAAATGAGGTTATGAAATGAAGTTGAGAAAGGTATGTATCTAGAAACCACTATATCTTATAATCAAATAAAAGAGCATACTTAAATGGTTAATAATTTTAGTATATGAATTTTATTAAGGAAACAATTTGATTTACCGAGTTATACATAAATTAGTGAAGTTGTTATATTAATAAAAATTAATTCTTAATACTCTTATCTATTTTCATTTAAGTGATATTTATTGATGATATTCTGGTATAGTCAAAAAATTATGAGGATTATATGAAACATATAATTATTTTTCTTCAGTAAATTTGTTTTGAAGGTTTAGAAACATATATTAAATGGTATCAATAATCTTGATAAGTGAATTTTTGATAAAAAATATATTATTGAGGATAAATATTAGAGAATACAATATTTAGGTATGGATAACTATTAGGTCTAATATATCCATGATGTTGAGATAATAAAGGGTTAGTTTATTTTGTTAAAAGTGAGTTAGACGGTATTAATATCCAATGAATTGATTATTGATTTAATTAAAAATTGATCCAAGATATTTTTAGTGAAGTTTATCTCATTTTTTAATTATGATATATATTGACTAGTGTGTGACTATATGAACTATTGTTTAATACATTTGAGTGTTAAATATAGAATTAATTTTTAGAGGAATATATGATTTCAGTTTGGTTTAATCTCTTGGATATGAAAATTATTTTGGGAAATTTATGTTATGGATAATATATATTCTAGGGTATATACATACATGGGCATGTTATTGTATGAATGATTAATTTTGTTTGAGGAAATATAAGTAACCTAATATATCCTTATAGAGTAAGGTAGATGTCATTTTAAAATTTTTATCCCAAATGATAAATATGATAAAAATACCCTAGCCTACTTTCATCACCAAGTAATAATTGAAATTGTGATCATGAAATTTATATAATAGAGGTATAATGTAATAACCCAAGATTTTGGATCCATTAAATTAATACTTTCTTCGACAGCATGTGTCACATGAAGCACCAAACTAATACACCACCTAAATAAAATAAACCATGATATATTAAAATTAAATTAAGAATATAATCATTATTAAATAAAAATATAGTAATAAATTAAAATAATTACATATTATTATCCATCTTTGATTAATATTTAAAAAAAAGGATTCCTTTTGAGGGGGTGTTGTATTTTACCTTAATAAATTAAATTTAATATAGTTAAAAGTTTATTATAATAGGTTATATTTATATTTATAAACTATTATGTCAAAATTCAATTATTTAAAAATTAATAGGAAATAATATTAAGGATACATGAATTTTAGAAACTGATTTTTCAGTAAAAATAGTTTTTTCTTCATATTTTTTATTTTCATTTAAATAAATATATATATATTATAATTTTAATTAGATAAAAATGTCAACATTTTATAATTTTTAATCTAAAAAATATCTTAGGGTTATTTTTAAAGGTTTTTCCAAAAAAATTAATTTTTAGATTAATAGTTAAAAATATATTTTTTACTAAAATATTAAGGTTTATGACTATATAAACAAGTAAATATAAATTAAAAATTTGTAAAAAAAATAATGATAAAATTTTTATTTAATGATTAAAAATATATATTTCAAAATAATATTATGAATTTATAAAAACCTATGTTTAACAACTTAATTAATATTTTTCAATAAAATTGTTTTTAGTCTTTTCATTTAATTAAATATAATTTTGGTAAAATTTTATTTTGGATTTCATTAAAATACACATAACTTTTATTTATTTTATAATAATAAATTTTATTTCATTAAAAATCAAAAACGTCAATTATTTTGTCCTACACATAAATTTTAAGCTTAAAATTTTATTTTTTAAATAAAATGGGTTTGTACACGTTACATGTGTTAATATTAAAATTAATTTTTATTACACAGAAATTTTATCTGATAAAATGGATTAAAAAATTGGAATAATTAGGTACAAATTATTTAATAAGTTCAATTTTATTCTTATTCATTAAAATAAAATTACTTAGGTAAAAATTAATTACCACGGTAAAACCAAAAAATAGTAAAAGTAAAAATTCTAAGAGTAAAGGACATAAAAACATGTTTAAAACAAGTGTTAAAATAAATTTTTGATTTATTTTCAATATTATATCATACCATAATCCATTATTTTTCATTTTTAGACATATTGATATGTGAAACATTTTCTCTCTTTATATTAACTTGAAATGTTTACAAAAAAGTTATTTTCAACACTTATAAAAGTGCCCTCACACCACCCCTTCAATACTAATCAAAGAATTAGGTTTTTAATATAAACTATTCTCATTTTTTTAATTTTATAATCTTATTTATTTTCCTTGATCCTCTATTAAATATAAATTATCTCAAGACCTCTATTTCTGATGAATCCTTTATGGAAAACACAAATATTTCAACATAAGTACTCATTTTTTCTATTATATTTTCCTTTCTATATTACGTTTTCAATTCTAATTTTATCATTACTGTATATTGAAAAAAATATTTTTTGTATACTTAATTTTATTATTCTAAGGGTAGTATCATTAATCACATTCCCATCTTTTATTAAGAAAAACAATGTTTTCTTTCATGCATTGTGCGGACTACCGCCTCTATGAAGTGAAGAATTTCATTTTTTCACTACCTCCTCTATTCATTGATTATATAGTTAAAATAAAATAATAGATGTGAAATTTTTAATATTTTAATTATTATGAAGTTAAAAATTATAATCCACCTTTATTCCCTCTCATTATTTGAGAAATAAAATTGATAATTACGCGTTGTACGGACTACCACCCCCGCAAAGTAACGTATCTCATTTTTTATCTAGTTTCTTTATTATTTATTAAAAAAATATGATTAACCTAATTAAAATTTTCTAAATAATATCCTTATTATTTAGTAAGAATTAAATTATTCTTAAAATAATATACTTTCATAATCATAGTCATCCATTAATTATGGTATGTTCATGTTTTGGTTTCTCCAACCACCTACTTGAATAATGCTATAAAATAATATCATGGATGACTATAAGAACTTAATTACTAATAATATATCAAATAAATAATTAAATAAAGATTTTATTTTTTTTCAATAATGGTAATATTAATATTTAATTCATTAATTAAGATACCAATGTTTGTTCGTCCAAAATCACCAAAACATTCTCATATATGATTTAATATTTATGGATAATAACAAAAACTCTCATAGAATGAAATTATAAAATTTTAAATAATTATGATATATAAATTTAATTACCTTTTATGATATTTTAATGATAAAATTTGGGATAACAATGAATAATAACACCACTATTATGAAACTAGTTCAAAACAATTAAGGTTACACCCGATATTAAAAATAGTTCATAACTAACTAATATACATGTAGAGAAAAATTGTATATAAAGTTTATAAAAGTTTATAGATATGAATAATGTTATAAAATATATTATTAATATATTTATTTTTGTTATAAAATATATTCAATAACTTTACTAGAAGTCAATAGTTAAGGTGAGCGTTTGTGCTAACTCAATTTTCTTTCATTGAGTTGCAAAATTTCTCATTCAACTCTATTTTTACAAGTTTAATTTATTATAATAAATTAATAATTTTTATTTATGTATTCATTCATTTTTGGGTTTATATAATTATTCCTTATATCCTCATTATCAAATGATTCTTACCTCAAAGATTATGTTACTTTAAAAGAGTATCTCATCACAAATTTTCACCACTCGAGACATATTCCTTATTATACACCATGTTTTATTTTTTATGGTGTATATAATGAAACATTAATATTTAGTATCATTATTATATCATTATTCATGTAATTTAATGTTACATTTGAAATTATATCCTTCTGGGGTTTTGATTTGAAAGTTTTTAAAGTTAGAAGTGTTATTTGTCTCTATTTTCAATCCCATGATACATGTTTGATATTGCACACCACATTTTATTTTAAATGGAATATTCACCACCCTATTTCCTTCAATTATAATGAATATATTTTATTTCATTATATTTTAATTTCATTATATCCCCCTCATGTCCTTTTGATTATTATGGGTTTTCACATCTCATATTTTCTTTATTGGGATATAATTAATATTCACCACTTGATTCCATTTTGTGGTGTATATATTTCTCATTGATTATATTCTAAATCATATTAAAGAATTTTCCTTAAAGGGATTAAAATTTCAAAAATTTATCACTGCCCTTTTTTTCAATTCATCCTCGGTTATAGGTATTATTCTTCTTCCAATGTCTTTCCTTTTTGAATACCTTATTTCCCCTTAAATTGCTTGAAGGGAATTCACCTAAATAGTAATACATTGATTAATTGGATAAATTGTTAACTTAACTATATATCATTACTATATACAGTTTTAGTTAGATGGATGCATACATAGAAAGCTATTCCATTCATTTATTGGGGAAATATTTATAATCCGTATGTTTTTTTTCGATACAGGTGTTTACTGATTACTAAGGAATATTGTTAATGTATTTTATAGATTATTAAATCATTAATATAATTAATTCATTGGAATTAATTAGTTATGGGTGGGTCCCCATATAGATAGCCCCGCAATACATCAATGGGTCTCGTGAGACAAACTATCTTGGGTATTTAGGTGTATGCCTACCCAAAATAAGATATTGCTTAGACTCAAGGCCGTGAAGGAAATATCATGTTGTCTAAGATCATGATGTATTGTATTAGTGAATGTAATTATTTATCTTAAATAACGTATTTTATCACTAAGGAACCACTTATTATAATCAATTTTATTTTTATATTGTTATTTAATCCATGGATTTATTTCAAGCTCATGTGTCGTGTTTTATGGAATTATTTGACTCTTATTTATTCCTACCATATTATTCATGAACCAATAGATTATGATATATATTTCCCCTTTTTTTATTTGAGATCTCTCTTCTTATGATTCTATTTCCCCAGTTTTTGAAGAAAATTATTATATGTTATATGTCTTGAAGAAAATAGCATGTGTGGAGATTTTATACGAGAAATAAATACTTATTATAAATTATTTTATTTATTATATAGTGGAAAAATAACTATTTTATGGGAAAGAAATGGGATTTTTTAGTTAAAATATTTCCCTAACTCTATAAAATTCTAAACCTAAAAGGTCCTTTGAATATATTTGAATCGGTATTTTTTGTTGATATTATAATTATTTATCATTAAAATTGAATCTCTTAAATTCATTTCAAAATCAATATGTAAAGAAGGTCTTTATGATCATCGGATCTAAGAGTGAGAGTCTTGGGAGTCATATTTGAGTCTTCCATAAGTAAATATCTACCTTATTTTAGTGGTTCCTATGATCCACTAGTGGACGAGCAATGGATCATTAATGTTGAAAATATATTTTCCCTTATCTACTACTAATATAATGAAAAATCTGTCTTATAGGTGTATTATTTTTAAGGTCAAGAATACCAATTGTGGAATATTATTAAGAGTGTAAGGTAATAAGAATAAATTTACTCCATGGAATCAAATGATTTTAATAGGTAATTTTTCAGTAAGTACTTTCTCCAAAGTCTTCACATGAAAATCGAAATGAAATTCATTTATCTTAAGTATAGTGATGATAAATCTATTATTACCTATGAGGTAAACTTTATATGACTTTCTTGGTACATTTATAGTTCTATCATCGACCATAAAAGAAAAATTTATCGATTATTTAATTTCTTAAAACCAAGTCTCTGAAAGGCATTTTCCATAATGGACTTTAGTAGTTATGAATAGATTATTCAATTTCCTATCAAGGAATAAATGTAAATGGGATATTACCATAATTCTTAAGGTTTTTATAAGAATAAATGGATGGTTTTTTAGGAAATTATAATAATAAAACCCATAGAAGAAAGAAAATAAATTTTCTTTTATACCAGAAGTATAGAAAGAAGCATGGGGAATTTTTTTTAAGGGAACTACTTAATTTTATAAGTGTGGAAAAGAAATCTATCAAGCAAGTAAATGTCAAAAATATGTAAAGTTTTTATCCAATTAAATAAATATGGAGAGATATAAACTAAATGCACCATCCACACGCCAATGATACCACTACAAGAAGTATGGGAATTATACTGAGCAGTGCATGAATCTAAGGGTTAATGATAACAATTTGCATCAAAAACCTATTAATCCAAGAGATAAAGGGAACCCTCATGTGATCACAACTATTTAAGTGGATTATGACAACAAAGTGGTAAAAGATATATTTATTATCCACTCTAGAACTGAAAATGTATTATTTGATTTTGGTTCTATCCACTATTTTATATCTAAATAATTTTATAAGTTATTCACATCACCACCTCAACAATTATATGTTGAATTATAAATAAAAAATTATAATAGTATGATGATCACATATCAAGTTCATATCTCATATATGATAGAAGTTTGTGAGAATTTTATTCTAATAAATCCTTTAATTCTTCCTTAAGTTGAATTTGATGTGATTTTGAGCATGGATTAACTTTATTTATATAGGTATTTTATGAATTGTTGGTGAATGGAAGTTATAATTTATATCCTAAATTAAAAAATAATTATCTATCAGTGTGATGATGAATATGAACTTCCAATGGAAACTACTTTCATTATATGGGTATTATTACATATTTATGGGGGTATCTATCTAAAATGGTTAGGGAGAAACTCAAAATTGAAGATATACCTATTTTTCTAGAATATGTCAATGTATTTTTTAATTAGTTTCTTAGTCTTTTACTGAATCATGAAGTTAATTTTTCAATAGAACTCATACCTGGTCATATTCTTATTTGATGGAATCCTTATAGAATAGCCATGGTTGAGTTTAGAGAATTGAAGAAGAAACTCCAGAAGAATGTTGATAAGGGATCCATTCATCCATGTTCATCATTATTAGTTGCACTTGTCCTTTTTGTTAAGTATAAAGATGGTTCAATGTGTATTTTAAATTATTATCAATAACACAACAATATTCTTATCAAGAAAAAGTATATTCTACCACATATTGATGTTTTTTTGATCAACTTTAAGGAGATCAATAATTTTTAAAGATTTACCTCTGATCTAAATATCATTAATTGATGATAAAAAGGGAGTAAATATCCAAGAAAGTCTTCTATAAAATGTATGAACACTATAAATTTATAGTGATTCCATTTATACTTACCTATAACCATAATATCCTTATGCATCTAGTATATATAGTCTTTAGATATTACCTTATTATTTATATATGATATTCTTACACATTATGAGATTGAAGAAGAGCATGAAGATCATTTTATAATTTTTTTAAGACTTTATAGAAGAATAAATTGTATGAAAATTTTAATAAATATGAATTTTAGATAATGAAAGTATCATTATTCGGTCATGTAATCACAAGCAATGGGATATATATAGATCCTTCAAAGATGGAGTTTATTGAACAATTTCCCAAACCAGACATGATGAATAAAATCTATAGTTTTCTTAGGTTTTATGGACATTACTGATGATTTTTGAGAAATTTCTCATGAATATCAAATACACTAACTAGTTGACATGAAAGGTATCTAAGTTCCTTTGAACTAATGAATGTAAATATAATTTCAAGGAACTAAAGAGAAGGTTGGTCAATGCACCTTACTCACAAAACCCAACAGTGGAGAAGGCTTTGTGACCTATAGTGATGTATAAAAGAAGGCATCAGGATGTGTTCTCATTAAAAATGATATGGTAGTAATTTATGACTCACACCAATTAAAGGTTTAT
This sequence comes from Viscum album, assembly GCA_963277665.1. Lineage (NCBI taxonomy): Eukaryota > Viridiplantae > Streptophyta > Magnoliopsida > Santalales > Viscaceae > Viscum > Viscum album. The sequence goes on from OY728159.1 coordinate 924,594,795, forward strand.
GATCCAAATTACATGACTCATGATTTGGAAGTAGAAGCAATAATTTTTTATTTGAAGATATGGAGGCATTATCTTTATAGTGAATGGTCTAATGTATATACTAACCATAAAATATGGAAATATATATTCATGTATAAATATTTTAATATAAACCAAATAAGATGATTGTAACTGATTAAATATTACTACTACTTAATACATTACCAACTAGGAAGGTGAACAAGGTGGTAAATGATCTGAGTCAAAAGGAACATGTTATTTTTCCTATAATGAGGATTGAAATAGATACAATACTTATATATTTATAGATGATGAACTTTGAAATCATAAAGAAAGAAGAAATATGTTTTCTTTCTATGATAAATTTTCAACCATCTATTCATGTTACGATTAAAGAGGCACAAAAGAAAGATATCGAGCTATAAAAAAGGTAATAAATGTTCCTTAATTTATTCATGATAGTGATGAAATAATAAGGTTTAGGAATAGAATATGTGTATCATAAATACCAAAATCAAAGAATGATATTTTATATGAAGATAATAGTTCATCATTATTTATCTGTATTGGAAGTAAAAAAAAAGACATATTGAGATCATAAAGATAATTTCTAGTGTGATAACATGAAGACAGATATTTTGGCGTATTTATCCTGGTTCTTGGTATGCCATAAAGTTAATGAAAAGAGATAGAGGTCTAAGTATATGTTTCAACTATTACATATACTTGATTGGAATTGGGGAGAAATAAAAAAATATTTCATCATGGGACTCCCCATGACATCTAAAGGACACACTGTTATTTGGGTTATAGTTGATTACCTTAAAAAATAAGCACATTTCATTTCTATTATAAAATATTTATTTCATAATCATCTTGTCAGTTCATACATTAAAGAAGTGGTAAGGTTTCATGGAGTACCACTCTCAATCGTATTTGATCGAGATCCAAGGTTTAACTCCAATTTATAGAGAATTATTTAGAAAGATTTGAAAATAGAGTTTAGATTTAGAATTATATATAATTATTGGATAGATGGTTGGTTTGATAGGACCATTCAAACCCTAGAATATGTTCTGAGAGATTTATCTATGGATTTCAAAGGAGGTTGGGATCAACATATTCGTCTGGATTAATTTCCATACAAAAAATTATTTACCTCAAGAATTTACATGGATTCTTATGAATCCCTATATGGAAAGAAGTAAATAACTCTAACATGGTTGGATGAAGTTAGGATAAAAAGATATTGGGACCTGATCTAGTTGAGGAAATATATGATAAGTTTATATCTATTTAGAAACACATATGGGAAGCTCATATTTGATAGAAAATTTTACTAATAATCATCGGTGATATATAGAGTTCAAAGTTTGTGATACATAATTCCTATGAATATCTATTTTGAATAATTTTATGATATTTCAAAATAATAGGGTGTTAATACCCATATATATTGATCCCTATGAGATTACAAATTGTATCCAAATAGTGGATTATCACTTAGTACTTCCTTTGAACCTCTACCAAGTTCATGATATGTTCTATGTATCCCTTTTTGGAAATTACATACCAAATCCTTCACATGTACTAAACTCAAATGTCAAACCATTAGAACATGATCTTTCTTATTATAATAAACCAATATAAATCTTTGATCATAGGGATAAAGTGTTATGAAATAAGACCACTCGCTTAGTTAATCTTCTCTAGAGGAATTAAAAATGAAATGAAGAAACACTATAACCTGAGGATGTGATGAAGAATAGGTATCCTCAATTATTTTAACCACAATGATATCATTTTGAGGGAGAAATTCATATGAGGTGGTAGAATGTAACATGTCAAGATTTTAGAATATATTTCTATTTAATAAATAATTATTTATGATAGATTTTGAAGCACGAAAACCTGAATTTATGTGAATAGTTATTATTCATTTTAAAATGAAGCACATTATATGTTATTTAAATGAAATTAATTATTAAAAATAATTTTTAATTCATTTAGGAAATATAATTGATCCTAAAGAATTTTATTGAATTATTTTATTTATAAGAATTTTTTTTTTCAAATATATTTTATTTAAAAATAAATTTAAATTACTAAAATTATGAAAAATTATTGTTTATTCCTGAATAAAATTCATTCATCTGTTATCAATTAGTCAAAATTAAAATAAAATCATTTGAAGGAAAAAAAGAGATGTTTTCTAAAAAAACTATTTCTATATGCCAAATGTGTTTTTATTTTAATAAATTAAATTAATAACTATTTATTAATAATTTTAATGAAATATATAGATATTATATTCAGTAAAATGTTTTTAATATTTATCTTATTGTTTTTCCTATGTGAGTAATGGGATTAAATTTAGTTTTTTGCTTAAATATTCCTTTTTCTAAAAATGGGTTTTATTGTGTTTTGTACGCTTATTTTAAAATTAATTTTTAAAATTGTAGAAATTGAATTTTATAAAATTATTTCTCTATTTATAATTATCATATCCAAATTTTTTAATTATTACCCTTTTATTTTTTGGTATAATGAATAGTAACTGTGGTTAAAATTTGTTACATTAGTTATGGTTAAAAAGGGTCAAAGTGGGGATTAAACTAAAAGATAAGGTTTAAATATCACTTAAACTTATATAAATTTGATTGGTTAAAGATATTTAGACCTTAAATTATCTTATATTTGAACTATTTTCCACTTTTTTCTACTTTCTCTTGAATATTATTTTATTATATTTTAATGATATAAGTATTTACATGAGTGTTGCTCACCTCACTTATAAAAGGGAACCTCTTATCTTAATTTATTCACATACATTGAGCCCTATGGTTTAGATAATCCTGGCCAAAATATCTTTATAAATTCCCTCCACACTTCCTATATCTTCTGTCATTCCCAAAATACCAACCTTTGAATGATTAAGTTGTAAGTCAAAGGAGGTTTCCCAAAGAAGAGGTAATTTTCTTTACAGATCTATTTTGAGTTTATTTCCTCATTAACCTCCTATAAATATTATATAAACATATTAACATGATGAAATAAATTTAAATACTGTACTAAAAATTTTATATGTTAATTTTACATCCATTTTAAACATCTTTTCCATACTATAAGAAATGATAACATCGTCCATGGATACGTGTGGACTATCACCTCCATGAAGCATTGTGATTAATTTTTCATGTAATCCATACATGGATGGTAATATGGATTGATTTTAAGGATATATATATGATATATAAGATATTATTATGATTATATAAATTTAAATTATTATTTAACTTTCTTTTGTTCCATCCATTGAAATGTGAAGACATTACTCGAGTGTGCATACGGACTACTGTCTCCATGAAGTGATGTAATTAATTTTTCATAACGACCATATCGTAATGGTTATAAAAGTGTATGTAATGAATAAATATAACACTTATAATATACTAAATATTCTATATATTTTTAAACTATGACGAAGGTGAAAGGATCAGAACTGTCAAACCAAAACATGCATGGAAAAAAGACCATTTTTCACCAGAATGATGATTTTGATAAAGAGTTTTTAATAAATAGGTAATTAAAATTTATAATATAATTTTATATTTTAATATTAGTATGAAAATATTTCTATTATACATTTATAATAAATCTAAATTTATTATACATGAACTTAAGAACATGTACAAAATAATTCCAGGAGATGAGGTAATGGTTTATGTTGTAATCTCATTTTTAATTGGGATTGATTATGCTTGAATATAATTTAGGGTAATTATATGATATTTATCTATTAAAAGAAATGGGATTATCATGTTTTCATTTCATTATCATCTCTTTGTTACTTAAAATGATCGATAAAATGTTTTTAAGAAAACTTGACATTATTTCTTATTTTGTTGATGAACATTTTTTCCATGTCTATGTTCATTAAAATATTTTCCAAAAAAAATCTTAATATGATCCCATGATTATTAAAATTAATTTTCAAATATATTTTAATTTATTTTAGAAGTATTAAAAATTAATTTTTACATTGTTTTCTGAAAATGTTATTTATGAATCACTACAAAAAAGTGTGAAAGGAATCTTTGTTTTAATATTTACCGCACTAATGGATTTTACCACCGTCATGATTATTAGTTATTTTGAATATTACATTAAAATTTCCCATGTATTTTTTTAATGAATATATTTTTCATGATATTTTGGGATTTTTTATTTAAAATGTAATCAAAAGAAAAGGATATTTTCTCATGTTTTTAATGAGATATTTGAATGTTATTATGAAAGTATTTTTCATCTATGCCAACATCCTAGGGTATTTATTATGATTCACTAGGGATAATATCTAAAGATATAATCCATGTTCTATATAAAGATATATTCTGATTTTGTGATGATGAAAGTTTTATGAAACTTGTTTCTTTTGCATGGGTTATGCTTTGATAGAATGATGAATGTTTCTATGATCTTATCTAACACATATATATATGGTTTTAATTATTTGATTGGTGGGTCTATTAAATACCTCCAATTAATTGGATAATGGTTGATATCTCATGAGATAATATGAAAGATGGTGGGGATTGAACCCATTGTAGGGATGAAAAGATGTTAAGGAGTGAACCCAATCTATTACAAGACTTTGTTCACTGTGAGATGCTAGTCTTGGAAATAATCCTTGACTAATGAAATAATTATATATATATATTAATGTTCCCTAATTCATATTACATTTTCTTATTCTTATTAAATACTCTCATGGATCTTGATTTATTAATTATGATTCAACACTCTTATGACTCATGTCTTTTGAAATACTAAAGCTTCATTCCAAGACTCATGATTTCTGATCCATGACTAATTGGGTATGAACTAAAGAAGTTATGATCATGATCTCATACCCTTTTTGTTATATTACTCTTTCATATATTCCTTGTTTTGTATCTCCCATGTTTACCCCTACTAACCATCTGATCTCACCCTTTCTTTTGTTTCCATTTTCCATAGATTATGAAGAAATAAATTAAGTAAGAAATTTCAGAGAAGGGTACTATGATATAAGACCTTTGTGGTAGTTATTAAATATTTTTCATGAAATAAGTTGATTATATATCTAGTCTTCAAATAAACTAAAACATTATGGTTGTGGGTCCAGTATTATTGTAAAATTTATTGAATATTCATCTAAAATATTGAAATATTTATGTATGTAATACTCAAGTCACCTCAACTATTCCTTTTTTTCAAGATTTCATTGAGCCTGAACTTTTCTTCCACTTATATGGAATATTTTAGATAAATATACCCTCAAAACTAATGGTACATTATTTTTAACTTATTTTTATGGATTTCTCAAATGATATTGCATGAGTTTTTCACATTTTTTTGGGATTTTCTTCCCATAATTAGCTATAAATATGATCCATGGTTCTCTATATATGTAAATGTGTGTGTGTGTGTGTGTGTGTTTGAATTTATATATAGACAATAGGATTAATTTTATCCTTAATTATTTTGGTTATTCTTCATATTATTATCTGTATATATTTGTGTAGACACACACACACACATACATATATATATACATACATGTAATGTGTGTTTCATAATTTTTTATATGTATAAATATGTATATATGTTTTTGTTTTTCTGTGTGTGTATTTATGTATGTGTCAATAAACTCATATATTTATATACAAATAAACACATTTATACATAATAGTAATTTTGTTAGTTAAATTTATATATATTTTTTATATACTTCATTTATGTATGTTTCTAGAGTTGGTGCCCTAAAACCAACTACTTTGTTCTTTTGATTACATGTACATTCAAAGTTTTGAATATTAATAAATTCATTATCACGTGATCAGTGTTATTCTATATAACATTAATGTGATAATGTTCTTAGAGTATATATCACATCGAATGATCACAGTAATTCCCCGTTATGATGATAACTTTCAAGTGTAAAAATGATATTATAAAATATATATTTTCTAGTCTAATGACATCATATAATTGTATGAAAATGATACATGCTATCAAGGGAATGGGTCTCATAAGATATTGAAACTTATTATCATGAATTTCACCCTTTGTAATCTTCGATATAAGAGGTTATGAGAACTGACCCACCTATAAGAATTCCATATGTTTTATGTGTCATTGGACATTATCATCTGCAGACATGTTTGTTGTTACTTAAAATTAATATTATTATTAACAGATATCATGAGTCATGTAATTTTATGTTTTTTCTAATAAAAACTTCGAATTAACTTCATCATAGCATTCTGAGCCAGTGTGGACCTACTTTCCAAAGGCTGGTAGTCACTAGGGCTTTTCCAGTGACAACTTGGAATGTGGATTGGTTAAGAGTATGAGAGTTTGGGCTCATCCACACCTTTTGAGGTGGAATTTTTTAATACTTTAAGAATCTTATATATTTAATACATATTTCATGAATCCTTCCAAAATGACAATGTGATACTAGTTACCCCTATGCCAATGATGGATTAAAACAATTTCGTGATATGAGAATTTGTATATACAATATGCTCTTTATTAATTATAACATCTAGATGTATCATAGGTTCCAAATCAATGATATAATTTGTATGAATCATAACCTCACAATATTTCCTTTTTTATTGCAAGATGATACTTTTTTTTAATGCTACAGAGTGGGGGACTTAGGAGTCTATAGCCATCCAGGGAGGTGGTGAGTGTTCATGGTGTTGAGATTGGGACCATAGGAGGGACTTATTATGTGTCCCTATAAAGGGAATCAAAACTCATGTAGTTCAGTTCCACTTAATGAAACATGTCATACTTTTTAATCTTGTTTGATAAAGAATAATTCCAATTATTTTAAAGTCATACAATGTGGACTTATAGGTGAAAAGTTCCTAGTGATTATCAGTGTGGGACTTACACATGAGAGATCCTTTTTGAATGATTTCAAAGGGAATATAGTTTAATAAAGAAGGATTTGATTCATAAGGGATATGGAAATAAGTGATGGTAGGTTGGGGTCATCGAGATATGTCCCACCAAACAGGATATAGACTCTTCAAGAATATTTCATGAAGAGGATGGTTCGTCAAGGAATATGGCCTCGACAAAAGAGACATTTGATATTTTATGGAATAAATCCCAACAATGAAAAAACCTAAGTGGATTCATGAAGAATATGTACACATGAAGGTGGGTTTGGAAGATTTATTATCAGGAACCTCTCCTCCCAAATGTGCCCCTTCAGGGTCTGTAATGAGATAAGGGAGGTAATGATGCCTGAATCCCACTTCCAATAGGTTATGGGTTGGTCAAAAAAACTGAGGATATAACATATATGCCAATGGAAGTCATTACCCTCTAAGAATAATGAGTAATGATAGATAATAAAAAATTAGCAAAAAACTCATACTCATAAAATAATAAAATATACCCAGTACATGAATGTAATTTCATACAATTGAACAACTGTAAAAGAAACTACAAGTACTAAATAAAATCCTCAACAATGTCCTCTAATCCCAAACAGATCTTGAACAACACTATGAGCTAGTAATGACCATATCAATCACCAACCATATCTTATAGACCTGGAAAAATAATTTATATATATGTTGGGTGATAATAACAGGTATACTCAGTAGGATCCTCCCTGGAGCCTCCAGTGAAAAATATAAATAAATCAAACTAAATCCCAGTGAATAAACAAGTTGATCTAACTCATCACCAAAACAGGTGGGCTAAGTTCATAGTATCTCCAGGGATCTCTCACTAAGTATCATATACAAACAATAATATAAAAAACAAAGTAATATTCAATGAAGGTACCCTACTACCACGTCTCCACAAGTTTTCTACTTTACCCCAACTTCGCAAATCATGGGCCATATCTCTCCAAATATAAAAACCAACCCAAAAACACATGGGAAATTGTAAAATATCATACACCTTTTGCATCACATCATCTCATCATCTATAATCATAACTGAGTAGTTTATTGGAACCACCATATCCTATATGTCATGTATTATCTCTCAAGAAATCACAATCCATACACAGTATACCTATAATAATCCTTAGGATACTATATCTGGAGATACAGGTGCGTTAAATAACCATAATCCATTACATACCTCTTCACACATATATGGGAAAGGTAACCATCATGCGTACCAACAAATAATACTATGTGGAGAAGAGAGTGGGGAAAGAGGAGGTAGTTAGTCATCTATTCCTCGCTAACCAAGATGTTAGGGAAAACGCCCTTCAGAGTCCACTAGTGTTGGTCACCCTACTAACGTGGGTGGAGAAGCATATGAAATCACATAACATAGGAATATGAATTTACCTCACAACTACACTATGGGAAACAACCAAAACAAAGACTCAACTACATCAATCATCACTCAGACACCCATCTATTGTTGTTAAGGACTAGATATTCTATAAGCACACAACCATTCAAAAGGCTTTCAATTAATTCTTTCTGTTAAACATTTCATAATGAAATTAATTACCAATAGATTTAACTACTAGAAAATGCACTATATACAGTGATGGAATTTATCATTGCTTTATTTTTATCCCTAATAAAGGGTACCCTTTATCAGTGCTTTTTAGCGCTAATAAAGGTCTCAATCACACATACGAGTCTCGCATTAAAATAGTGTAAGGGAGGCCACTTCTTTATATATCATTCCACTATATTCCAATCTCAGAAGCTAGATGTGGGGATGAGCTCCCACATACACTACACACACATATATGGATATGTTCATGAGTCTACACAGGCCTCAGCCCACCCTCTTTTTCCCTTGGGTCTTGGCCCATTGGCATACACCTAACCATGTCCTACACAACCCAACCCACTTATCTGAACAATTACATGGCTCGGACCGGTCTATACCCCAACTTTTTTATATAATTAAAAATATTAAAAACAAATTAAAAACAAATTTTAAAAAATGAATAAATTTAAAAAATATATTAATTTTTTTATTAAATAATTATTTATAAATTTAATATATATATATATATATATATATAAATTATAAATATTAATAAATATTATATATTATATATAGATATATAAAATGAATAAATTTAAATAATTTATCAAATAAAATTGAAAAATGATTAAATTTAATAAATATACCAATTATTTTATTAATTAAATAATTATTAAAAAAATGAATAAATGTAATATGCATATATATAAATTATAAATATTAATAAATATTATATATTAAATATAGATATATAAAATGACTAAATTTTAATAATTAGACAAATAATTAAAACTGAATAAATTACAAAATTATTAAAAAAATATTAATGGAATAATTATTAATAAATATGAATGAATTTAATATATATATATATATATATATATATATATATTAGAAAATTTGGGGGCGAAGCCCCTTTATTAAACAAGATAAAAATAACACAAGCCCCTTTTGTGGAAAAAGAGGGAACCCATCACAAAGCATGTACTAAGGTCCTACAGGCCCAGGCACAAAGCTTAACAGAGTCAAAAGGCCCAAAAAACCATTATAGACAGAAATCATTACAGTGGCTCGAAAGGCCAGTGGGACAAATCCCATTACAAAGATCAACCCAATTAACCCTGCCAACACGATGACCCATCACCAGGACCCTGCCAGAACAAGATCAGTGCATCACGCCGGTCCGGCCGCCAGATCTGGAAATGCCACCACCCCCAAATTCCCAGATCTGACCGCATCAAACCGTCGTTGCCTCACAAATCCGCCGTAGCTAAAGAACATCGAGGGTCAGTGACATGCCGCCGAGATGACAAGCTCGAAGCAAGCAACCGGATCTGGAGAAACGACCAGATCTGGAGAGATGACCACTGTCCAGAAAATCCCACCGCTGAAAGCCAACACCTCCCTCTGCAAACACCACAGCGCCTCAAGGACCCAGCAACTGGCCAGATCTGAGAAGGAACATGCCTTTCGATACAGCTCCCATCTGAATCCACATCCTTTTCGCTCGCCGCCAAGGCCCACAATCGCCCGTCCCGCACGTCGTGCCCGTTAGATTGCCCAATGCACGCCGCCCAGGGGTCGAAACCCTAAACAGAACGAGAGCTCTCCGCTGAAGCGGGGAGCCCTCTTTTTAGACAATATATATATATTAATTATGAATATTAATAAATAATATATATTAAATATAAATAAAGAAAATTAATAAAATGTAATAGCTAAAAACATATTAATGTCTTATTTATTTTTAATAGTTTTTATACATAATTATTCATTAATATATATATATATATATATATATATTATTCCCTAAAATATGAATTATATAATACAAAGTATTTATTCTTATATTAAATAAGTCATATATTTAGTGAAAATGGTTTATAATTTAAAAATCATATTAATTAAAAAAATTGACATATTGTATTGAGTAATGGGCATTTAAATGAATGTTGTTTGATTTTTCAATTTAACATATAGAAAACGTGTGTTACATTGATTTCACACATACATATATGTAATTCGTTCATTATTATATACAACAAACATATACATAATGTTTTTTGTAATTTATTCAATTTTTAATATTCATTTTAGAATTATATTTATTATCTTAATATATTTAATATATATTATGTTTTTAATCATTAAATTTTATCAATTTTTATATTTTTATTCAATATATAATTTCTATTACATTTTTATACTTTTTCATTTTTTTTAATATTATTTATTCATTAATAATCTTAATTTTTTTCAATATTTTGGTAATTTATTCATTTTGAATTTTTTGTTATTCAATATGTTGGTAATTTTATCCATTTTCAATATTTATTTATACATGTTTATTCATTAACATTTAATGTATTTAATATGGTTGTATTTTATATAATTAACATGCATTCATTAACATCTATAAATATTCATATTTAATTTTTAAAAAGTATATATATAATTAACAATAATTATTATTTTTTAAATTTATTCATTTTTTTATTATTTATTTCATTAATAGATGATACTTATTATATAATTTCATTGTTCAATTTAACATATGTCAAACCTATACACACACACACACTCACACATTAATTTCACACAGATAAATATTTATGTAATTAATGAAATCTTATATAAAAACACATACACAAAATATTTATGCAGTTTCTTCAAATTTTAATATTCACTTTATAATTTCATTAGTAACATAATATATTTAATATATTATGTTTTTAATCAATAAATTTTTAACGTCCAGACCCGGCTCACTTTTAAGACGGTGGCTAGAATGGTGGGTCACATGGCCTCAAGCACTCCTCCCCATATACCAGAGCCTACCAACTAGTAGTGAGGGTATATTGATGATACGGTGGGGAGTCTATACCCTATAGATCAGAGTTTCATAGTGATATAATAATATTAAAATAATAAACAGTAGTGGAAGATGTCATAATAAAGAAAGAACAAGAGCAGAAGAATAATATAATAAATGAATAAAATTGGTCAATATAAATTTCATATAATGATGCATGTAATGTCAAGTGAGAAAGATATCAGTACTATTCTCCATAACTCCCATGAACACAACTTAACACAATCTATGAATCCAAATACTTACGAGCAAGAAGATCTACTCGGGTGTCAAATGGTACTCGAGCAGGGTGTGAGATAATTTCTGTAGGTTGACACCCATAAAGTCTAGCCCAATCCATTACTTGATATATAATGTAAAGTAGTGAGTAGGTATAAGTAGGAAAAAATAAACAAGAAGTTATGAATAAATAAACAAAAACCTTCCAAGGTTTCTAAGGGACACCTGGCAGATATACCTACTTTGGCACCCTACCTAGTATCTATGTCTATGGGTAGATCCTCCTGTATCAAGATGAATCACCCAAATCAGTGGAAGATTTTCATGTCGAGGATGAATCACTAAGAATTTACTATAAACATACGACATCATCCATCAATATAATCAAAAAATTTCCCTTATTCATAATTAGAATCTCACCCCACGGATATCATATGAATGTGCATATAGCCCTCAGGCATGTGATATAAACATTTACTCTGCTCTCATGCATTCAGTAACAATTTTTCTATCCCTCAGGTGATACGAAAACATGCACCAATCCCCCATGCATCATGTGAGTATGCATCTATCCCTCAGGTATTGAGTATAACCATATAATCTTCCCTCGTGTATCAAGTAATTATGCACCTTTTCCTCATGCGATATGGAAGAACATGCGTCAATCCCTTAGGAGTCCACAGCAAACATCAGTTGTATCTAGATAAACTCTACATGCCAAACAGTATCAACCCCTCAGGTATCAATCACATCGACATCATATAATCTAAAAATCTAAGCAAGAAAAATCATAATTCTAGTATCAAACATACCATATTTATCATCATAATACACAAATATAAAATTATGAAAATTACCATCTATCAAACCAATTAATTTCATTAATAAAGATTCATAATTATAATCATAATTTTATCAAACATGTTTAATAAATCATTTGATCCTAAAGTTTTTAATAAATTAATTAACCAGTTTAGCCAAGGAGATTCTACTATAAGAAATCACATAATTTAATATTATTTCAAATCAAAAGTCTAAGCCAACAATCAAACAAGTTGTCTTGATTATTATATGGCTTTAGAGTCAAATAGACCAAGTCATAATAATATCTAAGGTGGTCACACCTATTTGGTTTCTTCAGGTCTCATTCTCCTTGCCTATGGACCTAAAGTAATTTAATGGAAATTTAAAAAATAAAAGATTTTAGTTTATTAGGGATTATAAAATTTATCTTTTCATGCCCACAATATGCAGGTGTGGTCGCACATATCACAATTACTATTAATATTTGTATTAGATAAAAGGAGATTTAGTTTAGACCAACCAAAAAAATTCCATTTAATTTAATTCATTTAAAAAATTTATGGAAGTAAAGTCATCATGTCAATACATTCCATTCAATTCATGTCATTTAATTAATCCATTCAAGGCAATTCACTTATCAGGGTTCAAGTACTACTTAGAAGGTACCATGGGAAAATATGGAAAAAGCCTTCAAGGGCTTTCCATTTTTAAAAAGCATGCCAAGTCATTCAATAGGTAGGTGCTTTGGTTTAATAAACATTTATAAATTTCCTACATGGGAAATTTCATTTAATAAAGAAATCTATGCCCTTAGGAGGATCTTGGTTCATTAAGATTTTATATTAAGGAGGGCCTAACCATTTAACAGTGTCAAGAAGGTCAAGTCCCAAACATTCCATTTAAACTAATCAATCATGACACAACCATTCATATTATTTAAAAGGGGGTAAATTACCAACTTACCACAAAAAAAGAACCAATAAGAAGGTATATGGAAAAATCAAACCATAACTAGGCATGATATAAATATATATCACTAATTTTTGGTTTATAAGACATAACACCTCCATTAGAGGGGTTTTATTATAAAATCATCACATTTTTCTTGAAACAATTAATTTATTATATTAAATATTTATTCTAGAATCATAATTAAGAACTAATTAAATGAAAGAAAAGTGTATAAAGAATTCAATAAAAGAATTATTTAATTTAAAGGAGTAAAGAAAGAGATCCTACCTCAAGGGATGAGAACCAGGTTGAACACTTTATCTCTTAATACTTTAAATGGTGACCACTTGAATTTGTTGCCTCCTAACTCCGAGATTATGAACCTTATCATATATATAAGAACACAAAGCCTATATGCATCTATCTTCATAGCTTGAAATATGTAAAATGGTATTCTTACATACATGCTCATATATGCATATACCACATAACACTCATGCATATATGAATTTTTATATTTTACATAGGCACACTTAGCCCCATATATATTTATATTCACTTCCATGGGTGAATTTATATATAATAAGGAAACTTACATATAAATATGACCATCTATGCATACATGGTGAGTCTCCTTTGACTCCGGAAAATCGAAACCACACGGTAAGGTCTAATGCACTACAGATAAAATACTAGGGACTCAAAAACACTATAGAAAGGTTCAACATACTTAAAGAAAAATACTAGGAACTCAGAAAATATGAAAACCCCAATTATTAATGAAGCAAAAAAATAACAGATTAATACCTTACCTTAAACCATCGATGGTGTGCCAAATTGAACACATCTACCTCGCCTTCAGTAAAGGATGCTAGAATATACATGAAGGGGTCCCTAGAAGCCCTTAACATACCCTAATATCATAGGAAAACTGAAAATTAGTATTATCCTAGTCCTAGGGTTTCAACCGCACCTCACTAGGTGATGAAATAGAGGAAAACCACCAAAGTGAGGGAGGATATGGGAAACAAATACCTTACCTCGAGGAATCAGATAGAAATCGAGAAGAAATAAGTGGTCATAATGATCAAAGAGGGGTCCACAAAGGAGTCCATGTGTGAGGGTCTTGCCAAGGGTGTTTCATGCACCTTGGGTAAGTAGAGGAGAAGACCTCCTTTAGGATTTTATTAAAAATTAAACTACTAATAATAATAAATTCATAATAATAAAAATAAAAATCATAATAATAATAATAATATTATTATTAAAACATATCTCTTTTTCGTTTTTCCATTTAATCTCCTTTAATTATTAATTTAATCAAATTAATTTATTTAAATAAAACACATCACAATGTTCCAACTCTCAGAATTACATTCCAAATTGTGGTTTTAGTAATAGTTCACCCATTAAACATGAAAAATTAAAAATAACTTTGATTTTCATCCAGTTCAAAACAAGGGACGTTACAACCTCCCCACCTTAGAAGCTCTTTTCCATGAGAAGCCTTCAAGAACAATGAAAACATCACCTGACCAACAAGTATCATGATGTCTCACTCAAACAGTCATGATGAGTTTTCAAACGCCCAATGCACCTTTAAGCATTGATTATTCAAGCATCAATTAAGCTATTAAGAATTAAGACAACGCTCATTTTTTTAAGTGAAATATTGAAATGGTAGTTACCCAATCTTGTTTAGCTTGAGACACAACCATAAATAACAAGTGCTTTCCCCACCATAAGTCTCTCCATTTAAAAAATAATGAATTATGAGCCACGAAACTTTCATTGTCAAAATTTCTTATGAAGCATGCCTAAATATTTTAAGTGATAATCTAGCATGATTTTGAAATATCCAGATGATCGATTCCCCAAAACCCCACTTAGATAGGTTGAGCATTATTTTCATAAGAAAAACCCAGGCTTACACTTACCACACTTTCCTCTACCAGATAACGTTTCCAAAAGTGTTCCTTTGTCGACTATATACATTGAACGAGAAGGAAATAGGTCAAGACACTTTGGTTGACTTATTCTGAGACAACTGACTTAGATAGTTAATGCATTAAAAATGGAACCATAATGCCTTTCTCCAAAGAAATATAGCATTTACAACAAACTCATTCATTGAAGTCCATAGATGACTTATGGAAATATTTCCTAGTCAAACCACCACCTGGCCATTCAACTATTATGTCGCAGTACGAACAAGGGTGTAATCCCAATCCATCCCACTGGAATCATCACCCCTTTTTAAAAAACTCTTCTGATCCTAAAAACAAGTCTGAGGTAACCTCAGATTTTTGAAATGGGGGTCTATGAATCTAACCTAGGGTAGTCCATACACCATGTTTATAAGAAATACATTGGTATAATCCAAGACTTCCACATAAGATCATTGACTGATCATAGAACAGCATTCGTCTGGCGTTTGAGTCAAAGGAAAGAATGGATGGTGTCTAAGAGTCTATCCAAGGCATTCCTACTTGGGAACTCAAATATCCCTCAAGACTAACCAAGCCTTTATAAGAACCATGTGTCTCATATTCAAAAATGTGAGACTATTTAAACCTCCCAAAAACTTTTAAACTACAATGTGGTGTAAGACCAATTCTCTCTTAGTGTATCAAGGATAACATCAAGACAGGGGAGATGCTCATCTCTCAAGGAAGAGTACACTGAGAGGATTTTAAATATTACTGTAAGGAAAATGGCCAAACCAATACTGGTTGATACCTTATATTAAACTTGGATTCACCTGCCAACACACATTCATTAACCAATCAACAAGTCTTTACCACCCGAGGCATCTTGTGATCGTTCAAGTTTAACCACCGAAGTCCACCCATGACAAATGACATTTCTAAAAGGTTTCATACACTACCAATCCCACCAATTTCATGCTAACTAGTAGAGAACTAACATGATTTAATGTTTAAAATTCTCATGGGAATTTAAGAAATCCTGACCATTACCCAATGGTCCTCTATGGTTGTGTTTCTTTTACCCGAAAGGAAACATATTTAACAGAACGGACATGACAATCCCCACCTTAGGAGTGTCCTAATCGTCAAAAGGAAGAGATAGACTAGCCACTCAAAATAACATTAGTTCAGAACCACCATGAATGCAAACGTTTAAAAAATTGGCATGAAAACGAAAATCAAACCAACTGGAATTTCAAAAGACCCAAGTCTACGAAAGTCATCCCAAGAATTAGGAAGAACTAGATTTCTTTATGCCCAGGTCACTCAGCTCTAAAGATGACCCAAGACCATAATCAATAGCACTATACTCAACTATTCCACCAAAATCAACCAGTTTTTTAGAATATTTAGAAATTTGATGGTATTGCATACATGAATAGATACTAACCTAACATTTTAGAAGAAAAAAAGACATCCTGAATACTATTCATAGGCTTATCATCCATATAAATTCATGTATCTGATGGCCCATACAAGATATTTAATCCAAATTTGTACTTACCAAATGATTGTGAAATAACTGGTGACCTCCCAAGATATCCAAATAAAAAAGGGAAAGTGTCAAGAGACCTGCAAAACAGCTAACTATTCTCAAGTCATGTCAAACTAGCTAAAACCGAGCATTACTCGATGCTCTCACCCATAAAAATGGTCAAGGGAAACATGAACACCCAACCAAATAAGGGTGTCATTTAGAAACCAAGAGTCCTACTAGGGAAAATGGCACCCAAACGGTACCAAACGTCTGAAAAATCATAGTCTTTAGCAAGGCAATTTAGTTCTAAGGTTGATACCTACTATAGGCTAGACCCTTATGAAAGCACAAATTTCGACCCTATTAGTAGTTCATGCTAATAGAAGTCATCGGTTCAAGAGCCTATCATTTAATATATTTCCAAAAAGAGAGAAAGAATATGAAATAAGGCTATGGTTCCATTTCAAGGAAAATCAAATATAAAAGCTCAAGCTACCCTTGGACAAAAGTTTAAATGAAGGAAACTGGTAGTGGTTTCTACCATAGTGTTATCTTTAGCTTTCCAAATTGTTTAACCCTAACAAGTATAGTACTAGTAAGGGGTCGATCCACAGGGAGAATGAGTTATTTTTACCTTGCTTGTCTATTTTGTATTTTATTTAGTGAAGTGTACAAAAAATAGAGTCGATTTCTTAAATTTTTTGATGAAAAGGTGATTGGGTTTTAATTTCTTAGAAAATTACTTAAAGGATAAATAAAAACATGAAAATTTGGTTTTGATGAAAATTTGGAGGGAAATGCATCGGGGATGTGGATTTTAAGAGGTTATTATTAAATAAATTTTCTTATGAGGTTGTGTTGTTCATGATAATTCACAACTCTGGGATTAATTAGGTAACATAACCCCCCTTGGTCTGGTAAGTTTTGTTTAAATCAATGGAAGTCAATTTTGTTGGTCTAGAAATTGATTTCTCTTAATTTATATTAATTACAGACATTTTGAGACAATTAAAACGCCCAATGGTCATGGATTTTGTAAACATTAATTCCTTAAGGATCCCTATAAATCTCGTTCTTGGTCCAATACGAGATTTCTAGTGATATTTAAAAAGGGTTAATAAAGAATTATGAGGAAGGAAAGATGAACAATACTATTTACAACATCACAATTGATAAATTACAACATTCATTTGTCCACGGCCCCAACACATAGGGAATTTATCTACTCATAGAGTATCTATTAATTAAAGGACTTTTAGTACCTGGACACATCCCATTGAAAGCTTTGAGGCAAAGGTCGTCGGGAAGGTAGCACGGAAACACCTTCATTTCTCTCTTCTATACTATTCTTTCTCCCTCTTCTTCTCTTCTAGGTCGTACCCAGAGTACTCTCCCTTATAATTGAATGAAATATGAATGAATCAATGACTAACTCTGGAACATGGAGGGCCTTCCACCTATTTATAGGGTTTAGGAGTACACTATGTGTACCGTAAAGTACATGGCGTGTACTCTTTTCAACGCGTTTTTCCATCTTTTTCTATGCTGGTGGGTGACCTGACATGCCGTCTTTGACTTGGAACACATCACCTCCTGGTAGGTGAAGGTACACAACATGTAGCACTTCCATACATGGCGTGTACTCTCATTCCCTGGCCACCAACCACTTCTATAAGGTCCACACGATGTGTAGACTAGTGTAAATGACGTGTAAAGGTCATCCAAAAACATGGGCGTATAGAATTATTCTCATCCACCAACTACTTCTATAAGAGGATACATGACATGTATATGATGTACACGGTGTGTAATTTCTTCTGGTAACATTTTCATGTACTTGTCTTGGCCAATCTGTGTCGGGGTTCTGGTACACTGCGTGTATCTGAAAGTACATGGTGTGTAGTTTGAAATTTTTGATCAACTTTCCCCCGATTTGTGTCTTTGTCATGTAAATACCAAAAAATCATTATGATCACTGAATTACAACATTTTATCTCCAAAATAACTTGTAACCAGTGAAAACATGTTTTAAAAACTCTATAAAATCTACGAAAATGTATACACAAATCAGGCACAACAAACTCCCACACACTTAGTCATTTGCTTGTCCTCAAGAAAAATCTCAACATCTAATCGATAATATCCATATTCAAAAAAGGGAAGCATTCAACTTTAATTATACTTATAAATACTATAGGTATAAAAAATTATTTTATACAGAAACAAAAAGTATATTTCTATTTTAAATGATATTCTAATCATGCCTCCGTAATAGTTTTAATTATGAAACTTTCATTCCCTTTTATGCAAATCATTCAACATTTCACAATTACACATGCCACGTGATGATTTACCTCACTAGAAAATAATACTCTCATCAGTCAAGATAATTTTATTAGAGTTATGCTCATTCTTAAGTATATTCACTCTATCCATTGTATTGAAAGTGTTCTCATTATCTACTTTAGAAATTTAAATAATAAAAATCATGAGGGATTTCATCAAGGTTCAAATGTTTCTATGGATAAGGTTTGGTAGGTAATAATGTGAAAAATAATCTCAGAGGCTTGAAAAAAGTGGCTAAATTCTTAAACAATAATGCATGATATTCAAAAATTAGAGCTAATTGAAAATCTATCCCCAATCAAGATCTCTTAAAAAGGATATCATCACCATGATTGCCTTTTCCTAAAATGGGTCCATAAACCATCAGTAAAGTGAAATAAATGAACTTGGTCCTTCTTTTTTATTTTTTTAAAGAGAGGGACCACCAAAAATACAATGGATAGTAGGCTATGGAGCCCTTTTACCCAACTAAACAAGTGAAAAAATCCCACACACATTAGTTCAGGGTTGCTCACCAAAATGTACCATGAAAAACCAAAAATCCCTCTCTAAATCTCAAGTGAATAATCATGCAAAATTATAAAATAATTTGGTTAGGAAGGGAAAATAGGATTTTAATGTAGCTTCCTATCAAGGTAGTTTGTGGTTTCTAAGGGTTTATGAATATCAGATGTAGGGTAGGTCTCAAGGTCAAAGGTGTTGAAAATAATGAAATGCCTCAATCATTTTAATTAGATTAAAAAATCTTCATGTTTTGAAGAGAAAAACTTTCCAATTATGGTAGTTATGCATATCCAAAGAATTTCTCAAGGAAGAGGGTATAAGAAATAATATGTCAAAAAGGTTTATAATACCTCTTGGGAATGAGAAAAAAGATAAAGGGTTAATCAGGTTATGGCATGAATAAAAAAATGAGTAATCTAATAAATATAGATAGCCAGAAATTTAATTTGGAAAATAAACCATATCAGTAATCATTTTTTAAAATAATGTATTATACTTTTTAAAATAAGCATGTAACTTCAAAAATTCTCAATTATGCCTTTATTTTTTACAATTATATTTTACCAAAAAATTTGCACAGTTTTAAAATATTTCATCTATTAATGATGTCTCCTAGATTATTTCTAGGAAAAAGAGCAGTGTAGGTAGAGAGTCTCCCCCACACTTAATAGGGAACACGGTCCCCCAAGTTCCCTAGAAAGTCGAAGAAGGTAATGTGGGAACACAACAGTGGACCAGGACAAGGGGAAGTAATAGAAGAAGTAAAACTAGAAATAAAAAAGAAAGCAATGAAATCCTAAAAAACAATAGTCCCCTCGCGTCAAGGTGAAGAAATACGGTAAGTGGTGAATAAGTACAGCCCATAGCTTGCCTGAGTACCTACGACGGTCATGGAGAGAGAAAACTGCAATCATACACAACAGAACACAGGAACAAGATATCATAAATATATATATATATATATATATATATATATAATGGAAGAAAGGTTCCCAAAAACAATTAAGGGGGTTGCCTTAGAAGAGCCATCATCCAGTACAGATGTAGCTGAAAAAGAAGGATCAGTAGCCATGGAAGCTGGAGGCTTGGAAGCTACATGAGAAATAGAAGATGCAGTAGCCAAAGATGCAGGATATGGACTCAAAATAGAAGGTGTGAAAGCAATCCTTGGACCAGTAGCAGTAGTGGTAGTATTTTTTCCAATAGTGGAGAAGAGAAAAAAATTTGTGGCCAGTGTGGTAAACAGCGGTGGAGTTTCAGAAGAAGGTCCAGGAGCTGAAGAAGAAGCAGGATGTGGGGGGAAGTGGAAGACCATGATTCTGAAGAAGAATCCCCAACATCTACTCAAGTTGGGACGATGACTATCTAGATGAACCGGGTGTTCCTCAACAGCGGTGAGGCGGAGGGGAAAGCAGAGATCAACCGAGGGTGTGGAGGGAAGTGGGGTGGTAGAAGAAGCAGAAGAAGAAGGAATGGGTGAAGAAGAAGGAATGGGTGAAGAATAAGGAAGGCCGTAAGAAGTGGGTGGGTGGGGAAGGAGGTTCAAGGGAAGCCGCAGGGGCGGGATGGTCAGAAGGGGGTGGTGGTGGGTCCTAGGCAAGGACGTAAGTTCCCCCTGCTTCCGGACCAATCCCATGTGAATAAGCATGAGAAAGTCCATCCGCTGCGGGAAACCAAATACGTCATGAGTAAGGGAAGGCTCAAAAACACCGAGGTGGTGGGCAAGGTGGGTGGCGTAAAACACACCAATTAGGTTTCCCTGGCGGCCGGTGAACATGGCATGGAAGTAGGAGACGGTAAGGTAGGGGAGGTCCGGATAGTCCTTCCGGATGACACAGTCAAGGAGCTCCATGTCACGGCTAGTCACAACTTCCATGTCCTCATGGTAGGGAAACAAGATGGTTCTAAAGCATTGGTGGGTGAAACATAGGATAGGGTCAATGATGAGGGTACTCTTCTCGAAAGTGGGGGTGTATCGGTGGTTGGGCACAGCAATATCCCGCCACATGGAAATGAGATTAGAACGCTCTAGTCGGGTCAGGGTGGAGACAAGGGGTGGGGTGATAGGATGGGGATAAAAACCACACCCTCATCCAAAATCGGTCATGGTAAGGGAAAAAGGTCATATGCCCAGCCAAAATCGGACCACCGGGACAATGTCTCCAGGTGTCTCCTGGTACTCAGGCCCGTCAAAATCAAAGGAATCAGAAAAATCTAAAAATAAATCTCTGAAAATAAGAGTGTTGACCTGAAAGATTTTGAGTAATGGTTTGTTCCCGAGGAACTCCTCCAACTCCCCTAGATACCCAGTTGCTGAGGTACACTGCTTTCAAGAAAATGACTGCTCAACGAGATTGGCTGGTGAGAGAAGTGTCAGACTCTGTTGTGTGGCGGGTCTGTAACCGGGAACACCATGCAAGGATAGGGGGTACCCATAGGGGCTAGACTAGGAGGTGCAGTAGCAGGGGCTGGCTCTAGTGGTGGAGAGGCTATAGTAGACGAAGGCCCACTGGACGTGGTGGCCGATGAGGGATCACCTACTACGGAGGAGGGCTCAAGGGGTGTGGTAGCTGGTGGTGAAGAAAGGGTGGTGCTCGGAGGCTCCATGTGGGGTGGTAGAGGTGCGGTACTAGGGCCAGCCTCTGCTGAGGTGGTGAGTGGTGGAAAGATGGCCAGTAGAAGATGCTGGTACTCCAGAAATTCCAGGGCTGGTGTCATCATGGGTCGAAGTCATATCTAGTGAAAAGTGGGCTTCTCGCCCTCAGTAGCGAAGGCGGGCCGCTTCCCATGCACAGGGTCTTCATCAGCCATATCCTAAAAAAAGGAAAACAAAACAAAAGTAAAAAATAAAATAAAATAAAAATAATAAAATAGGATAAAACCAAAAAAAATAGTATAACATGGCATGTATATCAAGAATACACGATGTGTAGTGTAAGAGGGTTAACATCCCTTGTTTGCTAGATATACATGCCAAGTGGGCATGTCAATGGATAGTAAAGGATACACAGTGTGTACCAAACATACACATCGTGTACATGAAAATTGCTTTCTGGCCATGTGTTTCAAAGACACGGTCACTGTTCAAGTAGAGCCAAAAATGAAGTACGCATCGGGTGAAGGTACTACACGACATGTGGAAGAACATAGTCCACATGGTCATGTGGAATGATGGACATGTGATGAACTAGAGAAAATGGGATACATGGCGTGTATCGAACATACACGTCGTGCATGTAAACATGGTGTGTGTGGCCATGTGAATGGGGTACTCGGGTAGGATTCTGGCTCGTACACAGTGTGTACCGAACATACAAACCGTGTAATTTCAAATTTTGAATTGTCCAGTGTGTGACCATGTAAAAAAGTACACGGCGTGTATTCTTCATGTCGTTCCCATGTACTGAAGAAGCTGAACCGGCGACCGATCTAAAAAACACCCTAAATGCTATGAAAACTGGAAAATGATGAGTGAAAAAACGGTGTACCAGAAGTGAGGATCACAATGGATAAGAAATCAGATCGAAAATGGATAAAAATGATAGATTTTTAGAGGGGATATTTTTTGGCTTATGGGAGAAGAAAACGGCAAGGGGGGTCCATGCGACACGGGTTGTGGCCGCATAGGGTTTCTAGCTTTTATAGCCAGAGTGCACGTCACGTACTCTAACAGACACACCATGTATGATTTTTTTTATTATAGGTATATAACATAATTAGTATAGTAAACTATATAATAATAAATATTAATATATTAAATTAAAATAAATATACTCATAGTTAAATAATTTATTAAAATAAATCTATACATGTAATGTATCTGGAAAATATATTTCGTGTGTCCTAAAATTGGAAAAAGAGAAGTACAACCTCTGGTTCGGTGCTTGGGGTGAGGTTTGAACCAGCAATCAGCCATTCCGAACGGAATTCCTCAACCGTTGGAGAAATGGTTGTACTGCTTATCATGTTTATGAATTTATATATTTGATAATGTACAGGATGAAACTACACGGGATGGAGTAAAGTCACGGTGTGCGGTTTTTTATTAAACAAAAAGGGATGCAGTAGGGAGATTAGCTGACATCGAACCTGGGTCTTCTGGATCTAGGGTCGAGACTCTGTCAATCTGCCAACTTCACCCACATGTATTCCTTTATTTTGAATATATTTTCAGTTGTTAATGAAAACATGCTTCACACAACATATATCAAAATACACATCGTGTGGTTTTATTAAAAGGATATATGATGGAAATGGGACGATTGCCAGGATTCGAACCCTGGCCTTTTTGGAACTGAGTTATGACCCTCACCAACTGGTCCATACCTATCACGGGTTTTCTTAAATTTTAAAAAATATATATTATTTTTAAAAGTACCACACACTCTGTGTAAGAGAACACGAGCATAAAAAGGAAGAACCTTGTGCCGAAGGTAGGTATGGAGGGATTTGAACCGGTGAAGGCTTGGATAAACTCCAGTGACTTTACCATCAACACCGACATCATCCTTATATATTTCTTAGTTAATCTATATATTTATAATATTAAAAATAAAGATGAAAATTAATTAGTACACGTTGTGTGTATAGGGGGTACACGGTGTGTAACCTCTATGTTGCCTCCCAAGAAGTGCCTTTGTTTTAGGTCATTGGATCAGCCGACCCACCTCTACGTACTTAATATTCATGGTGGGGAGTGTTCCCACTATTTCTTCCATGTGATGGTAAGTCTTAAGCATTTTTCCATTCACCTTAAATGGTTGACCATCCTCCCCAGTGATTTCTACCGCTCCATGGGGGAATACTTGTATGACTCGGAATGGTACTGAAAATATTAATATTAGCTTTCGCTTATCTTCAACTGCATTCAGATCAAAATTCAGGGCCTTGATGACTCAATAATATTTATGCCCTAACTCTACTAGCAGATGGCATGGATTTCCATAGATGAGGAAGAATGGGGACATCCCCAGTAGTATCTTGAAAGCGGTCTAATATGCCCACAAAACACTGTCTAGCTTCTTGGACCAGTTTTTCATTGAGGTGTTCACCGTTTTCTCAATAATCTGATTGATCTCATGGTTGGAGAGCTCCACTTGTCTACTAGACTGGGGATGATATGGCATCCCTATATGATGCTTCACTCCGTACTTAAACAGTACTCCTTTCATCAATGTGTAGTCAAAGTGGGTCCCTCTGTCCCTGATTAGTACACAGGGAACACCGAACCTGCTAAAATGTGTTTATTTAAAAAGTACATGACCACCTTGGTCATGTAATGTGTTTTAGCAGTGGATTATACCCACTTGGATACATAGTTGATGTATAATAGTATGTAAGTGTTCCCTAAAGATGGGGGAAATGGACCCATGATGTCTATTCTCTAGAAGTCAAAGATCTCAACCTCCAAGATGGGGTACTGGGGAATCTCATCTCTACACCCCATATTACCAGTTCTTTGGCACTAATCACAAAGGGAAATAAAGGCCCAGGAATATCTATGCATGGTGGGCCAGAAAAAACCAGACTGCAGGATCTTTTCTATAGTACGGTCTGGCCCATGATGTCCCTCAACTGGTGAGGTGTGAAAGAATTCTAGGATTCCATGAACTTCAGTTTCCAGGATGCAATGCCTGATCACCCCATCCCCACAAGATCTGAATAGTATAGGATCTTCCTAGAATTACCTCTTAACATTAGAGAGAAACCTCTTCCTCTGCTAGAAGTAGAGGTCGAGGTGGATGGAAACTGTAACAAAAAAATTAGCAATATCAGCATACCAGGGTCTAGGTGATTCTTTGACTAAAAAGAGGTGCTCATCAGTTAAATTCTCCATGATCTCTTGATATTCCTCCTTTTGTAAATGTGGAAAATCCCAAAGGGAGAGATGACCAGCAACAACATTCTCGCTCCCCATCTTGTCTCAAAACTCCAGATCATGTAGGAGGAGTACCCAACAGATCTGACGTGGATTTGAAAATTTCTTGTTCAGAAGGTAATTTAGTGCTGCATGGTCACTATAAACAATAACCTTAGATATAACTAAGTTATAATATAACCTATAAAATGAAAAAACCATTGCAAACATCTTCTTTTCTGAGGTAGTGTTGTTCATCTATGCCTTGTTGAGTGTCCTACTGGCATAATAGATGGGTTTGAAAATTCGGTCATTCTGCTGGCCTAGTACTGCTCCCACTACGTAGTCACTAGCATCACACATCACTTCAAATTGATCCTCCCAGTTGGGAGAAATCATCACTGGAGCTTCCACCAAGTGCTACTTTAGGTGCTCAAAATTTTTGGTGCATGCCTCGTCAAAGTCAAAATGGCATCCTTGGTCAGAATGTTTGTGAGGGGTTGAGCTATCTTCGAGAAGTCATGGAAAAACTTCCTGTAGAAACCTTTATGCCCTAGGAAGCTGGGGATGGCTCTGACGGAATTTGGAATAGGAAGTCATGAAATGACTTTTATATTTTTCTAATTCCACCTCTATTCCCTCCGCCAAGATTCTATGGCCTAGGAAGATGCCACTCTACACCATGAAATGAAACTTTTCCTAGTTCAAAACCAGGTTGGTGTTCTCACATCTTTCCAAAACCATCTCTAGGTGTCGTAAGTAAGTGGTGAATTGTTTTATGTAAATGGAAAAATTATCCATAAAAACCTCCAGGATTTTTTCCGCCATGTCATGGAAGATATCCAACATGCATCGCTAGAAGGTGGCAGGAGCGTTTCACATACCAAAGGACATCCTTCGATAAGAAAATGAACTATAAGGGCAAGTAAATGTGCCCTTCTCTTGATCCTCTGGAGAAATGGAAATATGATTGTAGCCAGAATAGTCATCGAGGAAGTAATAAAACTTGTAACCCACTAGTCTCTCTAGCATATGATCCATAAAGGTTTGAGGGAAATGATCCTTACTTATGGCGTGATTCAGATTTTTGTAGTCCACACAGACTCTCCAACCCGTGATAGTGCATGTAGGGATGATTTATTTCTTGTCATTTGAAATCACAGTGATAGTCCCCTTTTTGGGCACCACTTGCAGGGTACTCACGCATGGACTATCTGAGATGGGGTATATGATGCATGCAACCAGCAACTTGATTACCTCTTTCTTCAAAACTTTCTTCATGGGGGGAGGGTTCAGGTGTCATTGTGGTTTCCAATATGGTTTCATTCCTTCTTAGAGTAGCACCTTGTGGGTGAAAATGGTAGGGTTGATTCCCTTAAAGTCTGAAATTATCCACCCAATAGCCTATTCCATCGCTTCAAAACCTGCAGAAGTGAATCCTCATGCTCTTGTGACAGTTCTGCACTAAGTATGATAGGTAATGTCTGATGGTGTCCCAAATAATCGTACTTCAGAGTAGACGAGAGAGGATTCAGTTCTAGTGAAGGCACCTTTAGAATTGAAGGTACAAGTGGTTGTACCTCTGCTCTCTCTAAAATGTCAAGAATAACGAAATGTTGCCAGTAGTGGCCTCCCTAGCATTCTAGGAATTTCAGGTCTTCTAGTGCTTCATCAACTAGAATGTATGGAAAAACCAAGTCATATAACGTGGAAGAACATACCAGATCATCTCAATTTCTGCTGAAGTTCTCATCCATGGTGGTCACTACATAGCAAACCTCATTCTCTGATAATGATGCTTGCTTGACAGCTTTGAGTACATTGTAGGCGACTCTTTCATCTCCTACTCTCAAAATCAGCTCACCCTGGTGTACTTTGATCAACACCTTCCCAATGGCCAAGAAAGGACTCCCTAAGATGAGAGGTGCCTCTAGATATTCTTCCATATCGAGGATGACTAAATATATGGGGAGGATTAGCATGCCCACATTTACTAGCACGTCCTCCAATATCCCCTTCGGATATTTAATGGACCAGTTATCAAGCTGAAGGGCTACTCAGATAGGCATTAGATCATTGATCCCTATCTTTTTAAAAACTCTAAGGGGAATGAGGTTGATGTTGACCCCTAAGTCACGGAGGGCCTTCCCAAACTCACATGGTCCAATAGTGCATGCGATAGTGAAGCTACCTGGATCTTATAGCTTGGGAGGAATCGAATGTTGTACAACTACTGAGCACTCCTTGGTCAGTGCAATGGTGCCTAGATCCTCCATCTTCCTTTTTTTGGATATTATTTCCTTTATGAATTTCTCATACTTGGGCATCTGCATCAATACCTCTACAAATGGAATTTTTATGTGCAGCTTTTTGAATACTTCCATGAATTTTTTGAACTGGTGGTTCATCTTTCTCTGCTTCATCCTCTTCAAGAAGGGTAAGTCAGGATCAAAGGGTTTGAAAACCTCCTTTCCATTACCCTATGAAGCCTCTTTTGGTGGGTCTTTGGATGATGAGGGGTCTGTAACTGTACCTTCTTCATAAAAAGGGGGTGTTGGTGCACCTGGTTGTGCTGGTTACTTCTATTGTATCTCATTTCAACTCCGTAGAGTGATAACATGGGCCTCCTCCCTTGGGTTCTTTTCAGTGTTACCTGGTAGTGTACCGGGCTACCTCAATGAGAGTTAGTTTTCCAGCTGGCCAATTTGGTTCTCCATGCCTCGAATTGAAGACTCTTAATTTTGTAATATGGTCATAGTAGTAGATATAAACTTGTTCATGAGATCCTCTAACCTTGAGGTGTTCTTCTGCTGAGGTGGTTGTGTAGTTGGTGGAGGTGGTGGCTATCGCGACTGCAATGGGAGAGGGTTTTGATACCCTTACTGCTGGTAAGAGCCCTGCTGGGGCTACTATTTCCTCAGGTACTAGCTATGATATTGGGGATAACTATAGCCGGGCGGTCGTTAGGGAGGAGGATTATACTGCTGTTGGCCCCAGCCTGGGTTCTGGTGATCCCACCATGTCGAGTTCTGATACTACTGGTATTGGTTAGGCCCTCAGTTTTGAGAAACATAGCTCATCTCGCTCATCAAAGGGATAACTATAGGTCCTAGGAATTCTACCATGATGTGGTTATCACCACATCCTCTGAATATTGGATGGTTCACCGCATGTACTTTGGATGCGCCCTTCAGATTCAGAACGTCTGTAACACCCAAGACTTTTATAAGAAATATTTTGTTTTTATTTTATATAAATCATCAAAGGAATCGTTCACTACACACAACACTATCTTGTCTTGCTTTACACGCAATCGCGGCCTTCCTTGATATCTTGCGTCGTATGCAATACCGAGTTTCACTAAATTACGATATGCTATTAAAATATTATTAAAACTAGCCGTTATGAATAGTAATAACCACTTTTTGAAATTTTGTAAATTTTATTTTTCAAAATGGACTTCATTTTTGGATTTAGAATATCGAAATTAGCCTAGGGTGAAATTTTGGTATTTTTCTGGAAACTTTCAATTTTTGATGAATAGTGAAAACACTGGGTTACTATTTAAAAACCGACTTTTTATTTAAATAATTATTTATTTTATTTAAAATTATTTTAAGTCAAAATTGATACATAATACCTATATAAGTTCAATGTAATTCATTAGAGTAATTTTATAATAATTTTAGATATATAAAAATTTTATTGAACTTTTCACCGTCTTTTACCCACCTCCTAGGAGAATTTGAAAATTTACATAAAACTTAATTTTACCACTTCTATGAGTGGAATTTCAAAATTCCAAGAGACACAGTTGATGTCAGTAAGTAAAATTTGGTTCAATGAGATGAAAATAATTTTTGGTGAATAATAACTTTTTACTTTTATTTACCACGGTTAAAAGTAAATAGGGTAATTAAGAGTAAAAATGATATTATTATTACCCTAACACATGTACTAATTCTATTGGATAAGTTTAATTCGACCAAAAACAACCTTATTAATAAAATATTACCGTTTAGGCCTACTTGGATTAGATTAGGACATTTATTATTAATTTGTTTAAAGAAGGGTTAAAATAGTTAAAATCAAAGTTTAATAAGTAAATCATTTTTAATATAGGGTTATACATAAGATAAATTCAACTAAAAATATTCATTATAAATATAAAAAGATTTACTACATAATGGTATTTTATTTATAATTTTTAGACACTAAATAATTTAATTTATTTATGACACAAAGATGATGTAGTAATTATATTATTAATGAAATATTGACATAAGTGATGTTATAAATACCCAAATAAATGTAATTTGAGACTTTTTATGAATTAAACTAATTTTATAGGTTAATACGACATGTTAGTATTGATTTAATTAAATTTTTTCGAATTAATCATTCTGTTATTATTTTCACAAAAATCAATTACTAAATAGTGTCAAAATTGACATAAAATTGTTTTTAAAACAAATATTATATTATTAATTGTTGTTTTATTCCTAAAAATCTATGGTTCGGAAAAATAACTTATATAAGGTTATATATATTAATAATAAACAACTTGGGGTTCATTTGGCTTGCTATACTATGTTTATTAACCTTATAGTGTAAGAACACAAAAAGACACGGTAAAAGTAAAATTATCTAACTTAAAGTTAAATCTAAATGATAAGATTAAAATAGTAAACTAAACTTTTCCAAATTCTATTGGATTAGAGGATTTATACCCATACCCACCTTAGTTTCTAAATAAATCAATTTGGAGCTATTTAAAACCGAATATGGCTTTATAATAAAATAATATTTTTAGTTTTTCCAAAGGAGCCTCTCTCCTCCCTTATAAAAGGGAACCTCCTCCCTCTCTTCCTCACACCACTTTGAGCCTTCAAGCTCGGCCAACCCCTGCCAATTTCTTCTCTACACTTCCCTAGAAACATCCTAGAGGTCCTGGTCTTCTTCAAAAATCAATTTTAGTTCCCTAAAAGGAGGTCTCAAAAAAGCGCTTCAAAGAAGAGGTAATGTCCCTTACCGATTCTTTCAAATTTATTTCTTCTTCCACTTCTTCTTCTTTAGTTGTTTCATTATGAATTAATAACATAAGTATCACTCATATACTGATATGTTATTATAAGTATGAAACAACCCTATTTCACCATCTATCCATCCTACGGAAAACGAAATCACCGCGCGTGTGTACGTACGGAATACCGTCTCCACGCCGTGGTGTAATCTATTTTCCACCACCACCTTACCTGGATGGGTATAATGATGTAAAGAATGAATATATATGATAATTTTAAATTGATATTGATTCTGAAATAGTATACATACACTCCAATACAATTCCACGATCATGGGAACAATATCATCGCTCGTGCGTACGTACGGAATACCGTCTCCACGATGTGATGTGACTCGTTCTACATGATTTTCATTGCATAATGATTACATAAATGAATTGAGTAAATAAATATGATATATATTACACTAATAAAATTCTATAAATTAGGTATCTATAACCTAAAAAGAAGAATAAGAATTTATTCGACAAAACACGCATAAGAACAAAAAGTAATAAACACCCGAATAACAAGTAGCAATGAAATATTACTAATAATAAGCTAATAATATGACCATATATGATATCATAACAATGAGTATGATTCTATAATAAGTAAATGACATTATTTAAATCATTATACAGGAGTTTCGGACACTTACGAAGCAAATCAGACCTAAGGTAAGGGAAAATATCACAATCTCATTTTTATCCGAGATTGTTTATACTTTGGAATTTAATGGGGTGTATTTTATCATCCACATCCATGTTTCCTCAATATGTAATATTATTTCCATCCACCTAAAATTTTTTAAATCCAATTTTACCCTTCGGTGAGTTTTTATTAAAAGATATGAAATGAATCTTTTGTCGTTTTTCGTACGAGGTACTTTTTGACTTTTCCGAAAAAAGTACGAGAAGAATGTTTTTTTAACTTATACGGCATGAATGGATTTTTAAAACATTATTTCCAAGAAGATTAATTTAAAAGTTTTCATGTTTATTTTTAATCAACTTATTTTAGTTTAGAATTGTATAACATGTTAAGAAAGGAAAAGTGTTTTTGAAGTAGAAAGGATATTTTCCTCAAGAATGGAGTTCAAGTGTTTTATCAAAATTATTTTCCATATAAGATAATAAAGGGTTTGGTTTATATCCCTATTATTACATTGATTTGATTATATTGTGATGGAATTATTTTTATTAATTCCTTTATCTTATATGAATTGTTTTATGATTTCATGATGTTTAAGAATCCCATTTTTATTACATGGGTTATGCTATGATGTATGGTTTATGATTTTGTGGCACACATAAGAATGGTATCATTATGAGAAGTGTGGGACCTATATATCCCTCTAATTAATTGGGTAAAGATTTTATATCTCATGAGATAGACATGGCTGGAACGGCAGGTTAAACCGATTTAGTGAAACGGGACTGAAACGAGGAATGAACTCGGTTCAGAAATGGACTTTGTCCACTAAGATAGTCTTGGAAATGAGTCTTGACTAATAATAAATGATTCTCTATGATTATGTGTTTATGACAAAAATCTTCATGTTTTAAGTTATGATTATTGTGATTACATTTCACTACCATGATTTATCCCATGTTATGAAATTATGATCTCTTTTGTAGGGTAAGATTTCCAAAATGTTATGTTCTTATGAATATGATGTGATTGATATTTCTTTTGTTTACCCTTACTGAGCATATGAGCTCACCCTTTTGTATTTTTTCTTTCCCCAGGTCAGGAAGAAGGTTATTAAGTAAGATATGCCAAAAGGGACTATAGATATGATGAAATAAATGGGAGACAGTGTAGACGCTTTATGAACCAGTTGTTTATGTTTCCCAGTTTCTAAAGACACTATACCTATACGGTCCTTTCATGGTTTTGTTATATGTTGTAATAAGTGTACTTCAATTTTGAAGTACTAACAATGTATGTAAAGTATGGGTTGTTATAGTTGGTATTAGAGGAAAGGTATAGTCAACCTTTGGAAACTAGGATGTGAAAACCTTAGTAAGAACCCTAAGGATAAGTCTAAGCATAGAACACAATCTTAGTGTTTTAGAAATGGCCATGAATAACCTATGATAAGACCTTGTAAAATTTTATTCTTGATTATGTGGTTTTCCTTTTATAATTAGTGTTGCTCACACTATTCTTCTTGGTTTTAGTCAATGGCTGGAACCCGAAAGAACCGTGTTAATGCGTAATGTGACGGGAAATGCAGTGACTGTCCCCCTGAGCAAATAAATGTTATGGGAGCTGGAATGCAAAATCTTGTAGCCGTGCTCACACAACTTTCTCAAGCTATGAATCATGCAGGACTTCCAAAAAATCAAAGGAAGGAGCAACATTCTGTTGAATCCTTCATGAGACAGCGTCCACCTTCATTCAGCGGGTCTACTGATCCATTAGTTGCTCAACAATGGATCAGTACTACTGAAAAGATATTTTCAGTTCTTCAATGTTCTGAACATGATAAAGTCATCTTAGTAGTGTATTGTTTAGAAGGTGATGCTGATCAATAGTGGAATCTTATCAAGAATACGAGGCCAAGAGATGAAATTGAGTTCATGGAATGGGATGAGTTCAAGAACTTATTTTTCAATAAGTACTTCCATCATATTCTCCGAACAAAGATGGAGAAAGAGTTTCTTGAACTGAAGCAAAAGGATGATGAATCTGTTTGTACCTATGAAGCAAATTTTACAAGACGTGCAAGGTATGTTTCTGGTATTATTATCCAACCTGAGAGTAAGATCGATCGATTCTTTAGTGGCTTAAAACCAATTCTTCGAAGGGCCTTATCCATAAGGGACTTCAATATCTACGAGTAAATCGTTCGATGTGCTCTCAATTTTGAGATGGAGATTGGAGTAACCCATCAGTCATATGGGTTTGATAAGAAGAGGAAAATGGAATTCAAAGGAAAATCTAAAGAGCACACTGAAAAGAAGATGAGCTTTCCCTTATGCTCAAAGTGTGGAAATAAACATGGAGGTATTTGTCTTAAAGGGACAAGTAAATGTTTCAAATGTGGAAAGGAAGGTCATCGGGCATTTGAATGCCGCAATGATGGGAAGAAGATGTCTAGTGATTCGAACAATGAAAAGGCTACATAGAGTGCACCTCCTACACTTAAATGTTACAAGTGCAAGGAGATGGGGCATTATGCCAATCAATGCCCAAATCCAAGGGTTGATGATGATGGTCGACGTCAAGAAACTCTTAAGGCTAAAGATAAAGGAAAGTCACATGCAATTTCTATCAGTGATGTGGAGTATGATAACGAAGTGGTGAAAGGTACACTTATCATCCACTCTAAAGTAGAAAATGTTTTATTTGATTCTGGATCCATCCACTCTTTTATTTCTAAAGAATTTTCTGATGGTATCACTGTATTACCTCAACAATTAGATGTTGATTTAGCTGTGACAACCCCTAATGGTGCAACAGTCGCATCAAAAGTTTATAATTCTTCTCCGATTGAAGTTTGTGGGAAAGTGCTTCCTAAAAATCTTATGATCCTTCCTATAGTGAAATTTGATGTGATTCTTGGCATGGATTGGCTTTATTTATATGGAGCTCATATCAATTGCCAAAGAAGGGAAGTCACATTTCATATTCGAGATCAATCTATGATCGTCTATCGATGCAAGGATGAACATAACCTTCCAGTGGAAATTTCTTCCATCTTATGGGTCTTGATTCCACTAAATGAAGGTTATTTATCTCAAATGGTTGGTGAGAAACTCACAATTAAGAATATTCCCATTGTACGAGAGTTTGATGATGTATTTCCGGAGGAATTTCCAGGTCTTCCACCAAATCATGAAGTTGAGTTTTCAATAGAAATCGTACCATGTGATTTACCTATTTCAAAGACACCTTATAGAGTGGCCCCAATTGAGTTTCAGGAATTGAAGAAGAAACTCCAAGAGAATCTTGATAAGGGGTTCATACGCCCTAGTGCGTCACCTTGGGGAGCACCTGTTCTATTTGTTAAGAAGAAAGATGGATCAATGAGACTCTGCATTGATTATCGAGAACTTAACAAGATCACTATAAAGAACAAATATCATATCCCGTGCATTGATGACTTATTTGACCAACTACGCAGAGATCAATACTTTTCCAAGATTGATCTTCGTTCAGGGTATCATCAATTAAGGGTCAAAAGGGAGGATATATCAAAGACGGCTTTTCGTAAAAGGTATGGACACTATGAATTTATAGTGATGTCATTTGGTCTTACTAATGCCCCTGATATCTTCATGGATCTGATGAATTGTTAGGTCCACAAGGCTGAATACCCTGAGGGGGGGGGGTGAATCAGGGTATGATTAATTTAAAATTAATGCCCATTCTGATCTTGTTTCGCTGTTAAGAAAAACACTCTTCTCTCTCTTTCCTGTTGCACAAAGTAAATAGAAAGTAAAGCATTCACAGGACACAACAATTTTACTTGGTTCACCGCAAAGGGCTACGTCCAAGGAGCATACGCCGACAAGTTTTCGGTCATACCAATTCCACTAAACTTCACTAGCTGTGGATTACAATGTTTAGGGTCAGCTCACTACTTTCCCAAGGGTCACTCCCTATTTCTCTCTCTCTCGATCACTGCCGGTGGAGAGGATCACCTTCTTTCTCTTCCTTTGATCACTACTTTTGGAAGGAATCCACTCACATTTTATAGACATATAGGTCTCTTCATTTGCATGAAAGAATGCATCTTCCTCTGTATGTAGATGCTCTGTTGAAGTACACCTTTCACCCGTAGATGAATATCTCTTTGCACCGAAGGTATCGGGAAAACTTCCAGCTTCCACACAGCCTGAAAATCACTACTGGAAATAAACCTTACTTGGCGCGCAAGTCAATCTCAGCGCGCAAGTATCGGCGCGCAAGTCACAACTGGCGCACAAGTCCTCCTCAGACACTTGCGCGACACAAGCTTTCCCAACTCCAAACCTGCGCGACTCACTTCCTTTTACACCCAATCCAATATTGGCGCGTAACTCCACACTGGCACGCAGCTTCAAACACTGGCGCCCAACTATCACCCTGGCACGCAAGTCCCACCTGCGCGACCACACACACCACTTGCGCGACCACCACACCTGCGCGACGGGAGATCTGATTTCTCAAAGTTTTGAACTCCGTTGAAGAATAAAGAGGGGTGGTCCAGTATTTATAGGCAAATTGACCACCCTGTGTGATGGAGAGCAAGTCACATGCGTGACCCAGTCTCAGCGCGCAAGTCTTCTGTCCTCCTAGACTCTTGCACGACCAACTCCCAAACTTGTGCGAACCTCTTTCCTTTGCCATATTTTGATCTTCTGATCTTGAAAAACATATGACGTGCAAGTTTCTTATACTCCAAGTCCTCGGTGCGCAAGTCCCTTTTCCAAAAACACTTTTCTTCATTTGTTGATTTTCAGGCCCAAAAATTTGGAAAACACTGGAAAACAGCACCACATTGTATCTGTTATTTTGTACCGCCTCCAGATCATTCATTATTTTTGTCGATGTTCTTGAATCAAACATGGATCATTGACCTCAACTCTTGAACTCAACATTCCATCATGAAATCCTCTTTGTCAACAAATTTGTATGTCATTGTTTTGCTTTGTCAACAATCACAACACAGATGTCCACTTCGTCGACAAACACAATCACCTCAAAAATAATTCAATTATGCCTTGGGGGATTTTTTCCCCCACATGAATAGAGTCTTTAGAGACTATCTTGATCAGTTTTTGGTAGTATTTATAGACGATATTCTTGTATATTCAAAGAGCAAGGAAGAACATGAAGATCACTTGAGAATTATATTGAAGACCCTGAGAAAGGAGAAGCTTTATGCCAAATTTACCAAGTGTGAATTTTGGCTTCAAAAAGTTTCATTTTTGGGTCACATAATCTCAAAAGAGGGGATATCTATAAATCCAGCAAAAATAGAGGTTATCGAAAGATGGTCGAGACTAACAACAGTAACTGAGATCCAAATTTTTCTTGGTTTGGCTGGATATTTTCGACATTTTGTGAAAGATTTTTCACGATTATCTAATCCACTCACCAGGTTGACTCGAAAAAGAGTTAAGTTCGTGTGGACGGAGGAATGTTAAGAAAATTTCAAGGAGTTGAAAAGAAGGTTATCCAGTGCACATGTGCTCACACTGCCTTGTAGTGGAGAAAGGTTTGTGATCTACAGTGATGCATCCAAGAAGGGATTGGGGTGCGTTCTTATGAAAAATGATAAGGTGATAACTTATGCCTCACGATAGTTGAAAATCCATGAGCAAAATTACCCAACTCATGATTTAGAGTTAGCTGCGGTAATCTTTTCATTAAATATTTGGATGCAATATCTTTATGGGGAAAGGTGTGATATTTATACTGATCATAAAAGTTTAAAGTATATTTTCACACAAAAGGAGCTGAATATGCGCCAAAGAAGATGGTTGGAGCTGATTAAGGATTATGACTGCTCAATTCATTACCACCCTGGGAAAACAAATAAGGTGGAAGATGCATTAAGTCGACAATACCATGCTAGCTTATCCATGATGAGGATCACAAAAGATCCAATATTTATGGATTTACAAAGGATGGATCTTGGAATTATAATAAAAGGGGAAAAACCATATCTTTCTCAAATGAATGTTCAACCATCTATACATGTGAAGATTAAAGAGGCACAGAAAGAAGATGTCGAGTTAAAAAAGAAGGTGAGAAAAGTTCCTGAATTCAACCTTGATTGTGATGGGATAATAAAGTTCAGGAATCGGGTTTGTGTTCCTCCCATACCATAATTAAAGAAGGAGCTGCTGGATGAGACTCATAGTTCTTCATTCTCTATTCATCCTAGAAGCACGAAGATGTATAAGGACCTGAAAGAGTACTTCTGGTGGGATGGCATTAAAAGAGATGTTGGTGAATATGTCTCTTGATGCTTGGTTTGTCAGAAAGTTAATGCTGAGAGGCAGAAGTCTAAGGGGATGTTACAACCATTACACATACCCGAATGGAAATGGGGAAACATCACTATGGAATTTGTCACCAGACTTCCTAAAACATACCAAGGCAATAATTCTATCTGGGTCATAGTTGATCGTCTTACAAAGTCTGCACACTTCATTGCTATTAGAGAGGATTTCTCTGTGGATCAGCTTGCCAGGATATATGTAAAGGAAGTGGTAATATTACATGGAGTACCACTTTCTATTATATCTGATCGGGATCTGAGGTTTACCCCAAAGTTCTGGTGAAGTCTTCAGCATACTCTGGATACAGAGTTGAGTTTCAGCACTGCTTATCATCCTCAGACAGACGGTTAGTCTGAGAGGACAATTCAAACTCTAGAAGATATGTTGAGAGCTTGCTCTATGGATTTCAAAGGTGGTTGGGATCAACACCTACCTTTGGTGGAATTTTCTTATAATAATAGATTTCACTCCAGTATTCAGATGGCTCCTTATGAAGCTCTATGTGGAAAGAAATGAAGGAATCCAACTTGCTGGGATGAAGTTGGGGAAAGAAAGCTATTAGGACCTGATCTTGTTGATGAGATGGCAGAAAAGGTCTGATCTATTCAACAACACATAAGAGCAGCTCAGAGTCGACAAAAAAGTTATGCCGACAACCGAAGAAAAGACTTTGAGTTTGAAGTGGGTGATAAAGTGTTCTTACGAATATCTCCTTGGAAGAGAGTAATGAGATTTGGAAAGAAGGGAAAGTTGAGCCCTAGGTATATCAGTCCTTTCGAAATACTGGATTGTGTTGGGAAGGTAGCTTACCGATTGGCGCTTCCACCAAATCTCTCTCAAGTTCACGATGTGTTCCATGTATCTCTCCTGAGAAAGTACATACCTGATCCTTCACATGTACTCAGCTTAGAAGTTGTACCGTTGGAACAAATATTTCTTATGAAGAACAGCCGATAGAGATTCCCGATTGTAGTGAAAAAGTCCTACGGAACAAGACCACTCTCTTGGTGAAAGTTTTATGGAGGACCACCAATTAGAAGAAGCTACATGGGAGCTTGAGGATATGATGAGGGAGAGGTATCCTCATCTATTTTTTACAAGTGACGAATTTCGAGGGCGAAATTCATTTTAAGGGGGGTAGAATGTAACACCCGAGACTTTTATAAGAAATATTTTGTTTTTATTTTATATAAATCATAAAAGGAATCTTTCACTACACACAACACTAGTTTGGCTTGCTTTACACGCAATCGCGACCTTCCTTGATAGCTTGTGTCATACGCAATACCGAGTTTCACTAAACAACGATATGCTATTAAAATATTATTAAAACTATCCGTTATGTATAGTAATAACCAATTTTTGAAATTTTTTAAATTTTGTTTTTCAAAATGGACTTCATTTTTGGATTCATAATATTTAAATTAGCCTAGGGTAAAATTTTGGTATTTTTCTGGAAACATTCTATTTTTGATGAATAGTGAAAACACTGGGTTACTATTTAAAAAACGAATTTTTATTTAAATAATTATTTATTTTATTTAAATTTATTTTAGGTAAAATTTGATACATAATACCTATATAAGTTCAATGTAATTCATTTGATTAATTTTATAATAATTTTAGATATATAAAAATTTTATTGAACTTTTCACCGTCTTTTACCCACCTCCTAGGAGAATTTGCAAATTTACATAAAACTTAATTTTACCGCTTCTGTGAGTGGAATTTAAAACATCCAAGAGACATGGTTGATGTCAGTAAGTAAAATTTGGTTCAATGAGATGAAAATAATTTTTTTTGAATAGTAACTTTTTACTTTTATTTACCACGGTTAAAAGTAAATAGGGTAATTAAGAGTAAAAGGATATTATTATTATCCTAAAACATCTCCTAATTCTATTTTATGAGTGTAATTCGACAAAAAACAACCTTAGGAATAAAATATGACCATTTAGGCCCACTTGTATTAGATTAGGACATTTATTATTAATTTATTTAAAGAAGGGTTAAAATAGTTAAAATCAACGTTTAATAAGTAAATCATTTTCAATATAGGGTTATACATAAGATAAATTCAACTAAAAATATTAATTAGAAAGATAAAACTATTTCCTACATAATGGTATTTTATTTATAATTTTTAGAAATTAAATAATTTAATTTATTTATGACACAAAGATGATGCAGTAATTATATTATTAATGAAATATTGACATAAGTGATGTTATAAATACCCAAATAAATGTAATTTGAGACTTTTTATGAATTCCACTAATTTTATAGGTTAATATGACATGTTATTATTGATTTAATTAACTTTTTTAGAATTAATAATTCTGTTATGATTTTCAAAAAAATCAATTACTAAATAGTGTCAAAATTGACATAAATTGTTTTTAAAAAAAATATTATATTATTAATTGATATTTTATTCCTAAAAATCTAAGGTTCATCCAAATTACTTAGATAAGCTTATATATATTAATAATAAACAACTTGGGGTTCGTTTGGCTTGTTATATTAAGTTTATTAATCTTATAGCGTAAGAACACAAAAAGACACGGTAAAAGTAAAATTATCTAACTTAAAGTTAAATATAAATGATAAGGTTAAAATAGTAAACCAAACTTGTCAAAATTCTATTTAATGAGAGGATTTCGACCCATCCCTGCCTTACCTTTGAAATAAATTAATTTGGAGCTATTTAAAACCGAATATGGCTTTATAATAAAATAATATTTTTAGTTTTTCCAAAGGAGCCCCTCTCCTCCCTTATAAAAGGGCACCTCCTCCCTCTCTTCCTCACACCACATTGAGCCTTCAAGCTCGGTAAACCCCTGCCAATTTCTCCTCTCCACTTACCTAGAAACATACTAGAGGTCCTGGTTTTCTTCAAAGACCAATTTTAGTGCCCTAAAAGGAGGTCTCAAAGAAGCGCTTCAAAGAAGAGGTAATGTCCGTTACCGATTCTTTCAACTTTATTTCTTCTTCCACCTCTTCTTATTTAGTTGTTTCATTATGAATTAATAACATCAGTATCGCTCATATACTGATATGTTTTTATAAGTATGAAACAACCCTATTTCATCATCTATCCATCCTACAAAAAATGAAATCACCGCGCGTGCGTACGTATGGAATACCGTCTCCACGCCGTGGTGTAATCTATTTTCCACCACCACCTTACTTGGATGGTTATAATGGTGTAAATAATGAATATATATGATTATTGTAAAGTGATATCGATTCTGAAATAGTATACATACACTCTAATACAATTCCACGATCATGGGAATGATATCATTGCCCGTTCGTACGTACGGAATACCGTCTCCACGATGTGATGCGACTCCTTCTACATGATTTTCATTGCATAATGATTACATAAATTAATTGAGTGAATAAATATGATATATATTACACTAATAACAATCTTTAAATGATGTATCTATAACCTAAAAAGAAGAATAAGAATTTATTCGACAAAACACGCATAAGAACAAAAATTAATAAACACCCGAATAACAAGTAGAAGTGAAATATTACTAATAATAAGCTAATAATATGACCATATATGATATCATAAAAATGCGTATGATTATAGAATAAGTCAATGACATTATTTAAATCATTATACAGAAGTTTCAGACACTTACGAAGCAAATCGGACCTAAGGTAAGGGAAAATATCACAATCTCATTTTTATCCGAGGTTGTTTATACTTTGGAATTTACTGGGGTGTATTTTATCATCCAAATCCATGTTTCCTCAATATGTAATATTATTTCCATCCACCTACAATTTTTTAAATCCAATTTTACCCTTCGGTGAGTTTTTAGTAAAAGATATGAAAGGAATCTTTTGTCGTTTTTCGTACGAGGTACTTTTTGACTTTTCCGACAAAAGTATGAGAAGAATGTTTTTTTTAACTTATACGGAATGAATGGATTTTTAAAACATTATTTCCAAGAAGATTACTTTACAAGTTTTCATGTTTATTTTTAATAAACTTCTTTTAGTTTAGAATTGTATGACATGTTAAGAAAGGAAAAGTGTTTTTGAAGTAGAAAGGATATTTTCCTCAAGAATGGAGTTCAAGTGTTTTATCAAAATTATTTTCCATCTAAGATAATAAAGGGTTATGTTTCTATCCTTATTATTAAATTGATTTGATTATGTTGTGATGGAATTATTTTTATGAATTCCTTTATCTTATATGAATTGTTTTATGATTTCATGATGTTTAAGAATCCCATTTTTATTTCATGGGTTATGCTATGATGTATGGTTTATGATTTTGTGGCACACATAAGAATGGTATCATTATGAGATGTGTGGGACCTATATCTCCCTCCAATTCATTGGGTAAAGATTTTATATCTAATTATATAGACATGGCTGGAACGGCAGGTTAAACTGGTTCAGTGAAACAGGACTGAAACAAGGAATGAACTCGGTTCAGAAGTGGACTTTGTAAACTAATATAGTATTGGAAATGAGTCTTGAATAATAAGAAATGATTCTCTATGATTATGTTTGTATGCCACAAAGATTCATGTTTTAAGTTATGATTATTGTGATTACATTTCACTACCATGATTTATCCCATGTTATGAAATTATGATCTCTTTTGTAGGGTAAGATTTCCAAAATGTTATGTTCTTATGAATATGATGTGATTGATATTTCTTTTGTTTACCCTTACTGAGCATTTGAGCTCACCCTTTTGTATTTTTTCTTTCCCCAGGTCAGGAAGAAGGTTATTAAGTAAGATATTCCAAAAGGGACTATAGATATGATGAAATAAATGGGAGACAGTGTAGAGGCTTTATGAACTAGTTGTTTATGTTTCCCAGTTTATAAAGATACTATACCTATATGGTCCTTTCATGGTTTTGTTATATGTTGTACTAAGTGTAATTCAATTTTGAAGTACTAACAATGTATGTAAAGTATGGGTCGTTATAGTTGGTATCAGAGGAAATGTATAGTCAACCTTTGGAAACTAGAATGTGAAAGCCTTAGTAAGAACCCTAAGGATAAGTCTAAGAATAGAACACAATCTTAGTGTTTTAGAAATGGCCATGAATAACCTATGATAAGACCTTAAGTGTGAAATTTTATTCTTGATTATGTGGTTTTCCTATTATAATTAGTGTTTCTCACACTATTCTTCTTGGTTTGAGTCAATGGATGGAACCCAAAGGAACCGTGTTAATACGGAATGTGACGGGCAATGCAGTGATTGTCCCCCTAAGCAACCAAAAATTATGGGAGTTGGAATGAAAAATCTTGTAGCCATGCTCACACAACTTTCTCAAGCTATGAATCATGGAGGACTTCCAAACGAGCAAAGGAAGGAGCAACATTCTGTTGAATCCTTCATGAGACAGCGTCCACCTTCATTCAGCGGGTCTACTAATCCATTAGTTGCTGAACAATGGATCAGTACTACTGAAAATATATTTTTAGTTCTTCAATGTTCTGAACATGATAAAGTCATCTTAGCAATGTATCGTTTGGAAGGTGATTCTGATCAATGGTGGAATCTTATCAAGAATACGAGGCCAAGAGATAAAATTTAGTCCATGGAATTGGACGAGTTCAAGAACTTATTTTTCAATAAGTACTTCCCTCGTATTCTCCAAAAAAACATGGAGAAAGAGTTTCTTGAACTGAAGCAAAAGGATGATGAATCTGTTGGTACCTATGAAGAAAATTTTACAAGACTTGCAAGGTATGCTTCTGGTATTATTATCCAACCTGAGAGTAAGATCGATCGATTCTTTAGTGGCTTAAAAGAAAGTCTTCGAAGGGCCTTAGCCATAAGGTACTTCAATAGCTACGAGGAAATCGTTCGATGTGCTCTCAAAGT
Organism: Viscum album; assembly: GCA_963277665.1. Taxonomy (NCBI): domain Eukaryota; kingdom Viridiplantae; phylum Streptophyta; class Magnoliopsida; order Santalales; family Viscaceae; genus Viscum; species Viscum album. Next base: position 924,638,295 of record OY728159.1, read on the forward strand.
TGAGATGGAGATTGGAGTAACCCATCAGTCATATGGGTTTGATAAGAAGAGGAAAATGGAATTCAAAGGAAAATATAAAGAGCACACTAAAAAGAAGATGATATTTCCATTATGCTCAAAGTGTGGAAAGAAACATGGAGGGAGTTGTCTTAAAGGGACAAGTAAATGTTTCAAATGTGGAAAGGAAGGTCATCGGGCATGTGAATTCCGCAATGATGGGAAGAAGATGTCTAGTGATGCGAACAATGAAAAGGCTACACAGAGTGCACCTCCTACACTTTAATGTTACAAGTGCAAGGATATGGGGCATTATGCCAATCAATGCCCAAATCCAAGGGTTTATGATGATGGTCGACGTCAACAAACTTTTAAGGCTAAAGACAAAGGAAAGTCACATGCAATTTCTATCAGCAATGTGGAGTACGATAACGAAGTGGTGAAAGGTACACTTATCATCCACTCTAAAGTAGCAAATGTTTTATTTGATTCTGGATCCACCCACTCTTTTATTTCTGAATAATTTTCTAAGGGTATCACCGTATTACCTCAACAATTATATGTTGAGTTAGTTGTGACAACCCCTAATGGCACAACAGTCACATCAAAAGTTTATAATTCTTCTCCGATTGAAGTTTGTGGGAAAGTGATTCCTGCAAATCTTGTGATCCTTCCTATAGTGGAATTTGATGTGATTCTTGACATGCATTGTCTTTCTTTATATGGAGCTAATATCAATTGCCAAAGAAGGGAAGTCACATTTCATATTCCAGATCAATCTATGATCGTCTATCGATGCAAGGATGAACATAACCTTCCAGTGGAAATTTATTCCATCTTATGGGTCTTGATTCCACTAAATGAAGGTTATTTATCTCAAATGGTTGGTGAGAAACTCATGATTAAGAATATTCCCATTGTACGGGAGTTTGATGATGTCTTTCCGGAGGAATTGTCGGGTCTTTCACCAAATCGTGAAGTTGAGTTTTCAATAGAACTCATACCGATTGCTTTACCTATTTCAAAGACACCTTATAGAATGTCCCCAATTGAGTTGCAGGAATTGAAGAAGCAAATCCAAGAGAATCTTGATAAGGGGTTCATATGCCCTAGTGTGTCACCTTGGGGAGCACCTATTCTGTTTGTTAAGAAGAAAGATGGATCAATGAGACTCTTCATTGATTATCAAGAACTTAACAAGATCACTATCAAGAAAAAATATCATCTCCCGCGCATTGATGACTTATTTGACCAACTACGCAGAGCTCAATACTTTTCCAAGATCGATCTTCGTTCAGGGTATCATCAATTAAGGGTCAAAAGGGAGGATATACCAAAGACGGATTTCCGTACATAGTATGGACACTATGAATTTATAGTGATGTCATTTGGTCTTACTAATTCCCCTGCTATCTTCATGGATCTGATGAAGAGAGTCTTTAGAGACTATCTTGATCAGTTTGTGGTAGTGTTTATAGACGATATTCTTGTATATTCAAAGAGAAAGAAAGAAAATGAAGATCACTTGAGAATTATATTGAAGACCCTGAGAAAGGAGAGGCTTTATGCCAAATTTACCAAGTGCGAATTTTGGCGTCAAAAAGATTCATTTTTGGGTCACATAATCTCAAAAGAGGGGATATCTGTGGATCCAGCAAAAATAAAGGTTATCGAAAGATGGTCGAGACCAACAACAGTAACTGAGATCCGAAGTTTTCTTGGTTTGGCTGGATATTATCGACGTTTTGTGAAAGATTTTTCATGATTATCTAATCCACTCACCAGGTTGACTCAGAAAGGAGTTAAGTTCATGTGGATGGAGGAATGTGAGGAGAATTTCAATGAGTTGAAAAGAAGGTTATCCAGTGCACCTGTGCTCACACTGCCTTGTAGTGGAGAAAGGTTTTTGATCTACAGTGATGCATCCAATAAGGGATTGGGGTGTGTTCTTATGCAAAATGATAAGGTTATAGATTATCCCTCACGACAGTTGAAAATCCATGAGCAAAATTACCCAACTCATGATTTGGAGTTAGCTGCGGTAATCTTTGCATTAAAGATTTGGAGGTATTATCTTTATGGAGAAAGGTGTGATATTTATACTGATCATAAAAGTTTTAAGTATATTTTCACGCAAAAGGAGATGAATATGCGCCAAAGAAGATGGTTGGAGCTGATTAAGGATTACGACTGCTCAATTCATTACCACCCTGGAAAATCAAACAAGGTGGCAGATGCATTAAGTCGACAAGACCATGCTAGCTTATCCATGATGAGGATCACAAAAGATCCAATATTTATGGATTTACAAGGGATGGATCTTGGAATTATAATGAAAGGGTAAAATAGTATCTTTCTCAAATGAATGTCCAACCATCTATACATGTGAAGATTAAAGAGGCACAGAAAGAAGATGTCGAGTTACACAAGAAGGTGAGAAATGTTCCTGAATTCAACCTTGATTGTGATGGGATAATAAAGTTCAGGAATCGGTTTTGTGTTCCTCCCATCCCAGAATTAAAGAAGGAGCTGTTGGATGAGGCTCATAGTTCTTCATTATCTATTCATCCTAGAAGCACGAAGATGTATAGGGACCTGAAAGAGTACTTCTGGTGGGATGGCATTAAAAGAGATGTTTCCGAATATGTCTCTCGATACTTGGTTTGTCAGAAAGTTAAAGCTGAGAGACAGAAGTCTAAGGGGGTGTTACAACCATTACACATACCCGAATGGAAATGGGAAAACATCACTATGGACTTTGTCACCAGACTTCCTAAAACATCCAAAGGCAATAATGCTATCTGGGTCATAGTTGATCGTCTTACAAAGTCTGCACACTTCATTGCTATTAGAGAGGATTTCTCTCTGGATCAGCTTGCCGGGATATATGTAAAGGAAGTGATAAGATTACATGGAGACCCACTTTCTATTATATCTGATCGGGATCCGAGGTTTACCTCAAAGTTCTGGCGAAGTCTTCAGCATACTCTGGATATAGAGTTGAGTTTCAGCACTACTTATCATCCTCAGACAGACGGTCAGTCTGAGAGGACAATTCAAACTCTAGAAGATATGTTGAGAGCTTTCTCTATAGATTTCAAAGGTGGTTGGGATCAACACCTACCTTTGGTGGAATTTTCTTATAATAATAGCTTTCACTCCAGTATTCAGATGGCTCCTTATGAAGCTCTCTATGGAAAGAAATGCAGGACTCCAACTTGCTGGGATGAAGTTGGGGAAAGAAAGCTATTAGAACCTAATCTTCTTGATGAGATGGCAGAAAAGGTCCGATCTATTCAACAACACATAAGAGCAGCTCAGAGTCGACAAAAAATTCATGCCGACAACCGAAGAAAATACTTAGAGTTTGAAGTGGGTGATAAAGTGTTCTTACGAATATCTCCTTGGAAGAGAGTAATGATATTTGGAAAGAAGGGAAAGTTGATCCCTAGGTATATCGTTCCTTTCGAAATACTGGATTGTGTTGGGAAGGTAGCTTACCAATTGGCGCTTCCACCAAATCTCTCTCAAGTTCACGATGTGTTCCATGTATCTCTCCTGAGAAAGTACATACCTGATCCTTCACATGTACTCAGCTCAGAAGTTGTACCGCTGGAACAAGATATTTCTTATGAAGAACAACCGATAGAGATTCCCGATCGTAGTGAAAAAGTCTTACGGAACAAGACCACTCGCTTGGTGAATGTTTTATGGAGGAACCACCAATTAGAAGAAGCTACATGGGAGCTTGAGGATATTATAAGGGAGAGTTATCCTCATCTGTTTGTTACAAGTGATGAATTTTGAGGGAGAAATTCATTTTAAGGGGGGTAGAATGTTACACCCGAGAATTTTATAAGAAATATTTTGTTTTTATTTTATATAAATCATCAAAGGAATCTTTCACTACACACAACACTAGCTTGGATTTCTTTACACACAACTGCGACCTTCCTTGATAGCTTGCGCCGTACGCAATACCGAGTTTCACTAAACAACGATATGCTATTAAAATATTATTAAAACTAGCCGTTATGAATAGTAATAACTAATTTTTGAAATTTTGTAAATTTTATTTTTCAAAATGGACTTCATTTTTGGATTCGGAATATCGAAATTAGCCTAGGGTGAAATTTTGGTATTTTTCTGGAAACTTTCAATTTTTGATGAATAGTGAAAACACTGGGTTACTATTTAAAAACATAATTTTTATTTAAATAATTATTTATTTTATTTAAATTTATTTTATGTCAAAATTGATACATAACACCTATATAAGTTAAATTTAATTCATTGGAGTAATTTTATAATAATTTTAGAGATATAAACATTTTATTGAACTTTTCACCGTCTTTTACCCACCTCCTAGGAGAATTTGAAAATTTACATAAAACATAATTTTACTACTTCTGTGAGTGGAATTTCAAAAATCCGAGAGACATGGTTGATGTCATTAAGTAAAATGTGGTTCAATGAGATGAAAATATTTTTTGCTGAATAGTAACTTTTTACTTTTATTTACCACGGTTAAAAGTAAATAGGGTAATTAAGAGTAAAAATGATATTATTATTACCCTAAAACATGTCCTAATTCTATTGGATAAGTGTAATTCGACCAAAAACAACCTTAGGAATAAAATATGACAATTTAGGCCCACTTGGATTAGATTAGGACATTTATTGTTAATTTATTTAAAGAAGGGTTAAAATAGTTAAAATCAACGTTTAATAAGTAAATCATTTTTAATATAGAGTTATACATAAGATAAATTCAACTAAAAATATCCATTATAAAGATAAAACGATTTCCTACATAATGGTATTTTATTTATAATTTTTAGACATTAAATAATTTAATTTAATTATGACACAAAGATGATGCAGTAATTATATTATTAATGAAATATTGACATAAGTGATGTTATAAATACCCAAATAAAATTAATTTGAGACTTTTTATGAATTAAAATAATTTTATAGGTTAATATGACATGTTAGTATTGATGTAATTAACTTTTTTCGAATTAATTATTTTGTTATTATTTTCACAAAAATCAATTACTAATTAGTGTCAAATTTGACATAAAATTGTTTTTAAAACAAATATTATATTATTAATTGTTATTTTATTTCTAAAAATATAAGGTTCGGCCAAATGACTTAGATAAGGTTATATATATTAATAATAAACAACTTGGGGTTCGTTTGTCTTGTTATAGTAAGTTTATTAACCTTATAGTGTAAGAACACGAAAAGACACGGTAAAAGTAAAATTATCTAACTTAAAGTTAAATCTAAATGTTAAGGTTAAAATAGTAAACTAAACTTGTCCAAATTATATTTTATGAGATTATTTAGACCCATCCCCACCTTAGCTTTGAAATAAATCAATTTGGAGCTATTTAAAACTGAATATGGCTTTATAATAAAATAATATTTTTAGTTTTTCCAAAGGAGCCCCTCTCCTCCCTTATAAAAGGGAACCTCCTCCCTCTCTTCCTCACACCACTTTGAACCTTCAAGCTCGGCCAACCCCTGCCAATTTCTCCTCTCCACTTCCCTAGAAAAATCCTAGAGGTCCTGGTTTTCTTCAAAGACCAATTTTAGTTCCCTAAAAGGAGGTCTCAAAGAAGCGCTTCAAAGAAGAGGTAATGTCCGTTACCGATTCTTTCAACTTTATTTCTTCTTCCACTTATTATTATTTAGTTGTTTCATTATGAATTAATAACATCAGTATCACTCATATAATTATATATTATTATAAGTATGAAACAACCCTATTTCACCATCTATCCATCCTACGGAAAATGAAATCACCGCGCGTGCGTACGTACGGAATACCGTCTCCACGCCGTGGTGTAATCTATTTTCCACCACCACATTACTTGGATGGGTATAATGGTGTAAAGAATGAATATATATTATTATTTTAAAGTGATATTGATTCTGAAATAGTATACATACAGTCCAATACAATTCCATGATCATGGGAACGATATCATCGCTCGTACATGCGTACGGAATACCGTCTCCACGATGTGATGCGACTCGTTCTACAAGATTTTCATTGCATAATGATTACATAAATGCATTGAGTGAATAAATATGATATATATTACACTAATACCATTTTGGAAATGAGTTATCTATAACCTAAAAAGAATAATAAGAATTTATTCGACAAAACACGCATAAGAACAAAAAGTAATAAACACCCGAATAACAAGTAACAATGAAATATTACTAATAATAAGCTAAGAATATGACCATATATGATATCATAACAATGAGTATGATTCCGGAATAAGTCAATGACATTATTTAAATCATTATACAGGAGTTTCGAACACTTACGAAGCAAATTGGACCTAAGGTAAGGGAAAATATCACAATCTCATTTTTATCCGAGATTGTTTATACTTTGGAATTTACTGGGGTGTATTTTATCAGCCACATACATGTTTCCTCAATATGTAATATTATTTCCATCCACGTAAAAATTTTTAAATCCAATTTTACCCTTTGGTGAGTTTTTAGTAAAAGATATGAAAGGAATCTTTTGTCGTTTTTCGTACGAGGTACTTTTTGACTTTTTCGACAAAAGTACAAGAAGAATGTTTTTTTAACTTATACGGCATGAATGGATTTTTAAAACATTATTTCCAAGAATCTTCCTTTACAAGTTTTCAAGTTTGTTTTTAATCAACTTATTTTAGTTTAGAATTGTACGACATGTTAAGAAAGGAAAAGTGTTTTTGAAGTAGAAAGGATATTTTCCTCAAGAATGGACTTCAAGTGTTTTATCAAAATTATTTTCCATCCAAGCTAATAAAGGGTTCTGTTTATATACCTATTATTAAATTTATTTGATTATGTTGTGATGGAATTATTTTTATGATTTCCTTTATCTTATATGAATTGTTTTATGATTTCATGATGTTTAAGAATCCCATTTTTATCACATGGGTTATGCTATGATGTATGGTTTATGATTTTGTGGCACACATAAGAATGGTATCATTATGAGATGGGTGGGACCTATTTCTCCCTCCAATGCATTGGGTAAATATTTTATATCTCATGAGATAGACATGGCTGGAACGATAGGTTAAACCGGTTTAGTGAAATAGGACTGAAAGGAGGAATGAACTCGGTTCAAAAATGGACTTTTTCCACTAAGATAGTCTTGGAAATGAGTCTTGACTGATAAGAAATGATTCTCTATGATTATGTGTGTATGACACAAAGCTTCATGTTTTAAGTTATGATTATTGTGATTAAATTTCACTACCATGATTTATCCCATGTTATGAAATTGTGATCTCTTTTGCGGGGTAATATTTCAAAAATGTTATGTTATTATGAATATGATGTGATTGATATTTCTTTTGTTTACCCTTACTGAGCATTTTAGCTCACACTTTTTTATGATTTCTTTCCACAGGTCAGGAAGAAGGTTATTAAGTAAGATATGCCAAAAGGGACTATAGATATGATGAAATAAATGGGAGACAATGTAGATGCTTTATGAACCAGTTGTTTATGTTTCCCAGTTTCTAAAGACACTATACCTATACGGTCCTTTCATGGTTTTTTTTATATTTTTTAATAAGTGTACTTCAATTTTGAAGTACAAACAATGTATGTAAAGTATGGGTCGTTATAACGTCAATCTTTTTGGACACACCGTCTAACTAGGCAGCAAGCATAGTAGTGGCATCAATATTGTGAATACCTCATTTTTGTGTGCCTCATTCATAATTCCATTGGAAGCTATTATAAGACATGTCTTCCAGTAGTTTGAAAATCTCTTCAGGGGATTTCCTCATAACTGTACCTCTGGCAGCAGCATCCACCACAGACATTGTGTCCATCTTCAGTCCTCCATAGAAGTTCTAGACCTGCATTCATAGTGGGAGTCCGTGGTGTGGGAGTTTCTGCAGTATTTCCTTGAAATTCTCCCTTGAATCATACAACGACTCTGAGTCATGCTTTTGGAAGTTGTGTATTTCGTTCTGCAAGGTCACTGTTATCGAAGGTGGAAAATATTTTGATAGGAACGCCTAGGCTAGATCCTCCTAGGTGAGGATATATCACTGTGGAAAACCATTTATCCAGTCTTTCTCTTTATCCCTTAAAAAGAAGGGGAGAGGAAAATATGAATAGCATCCTCAGACATTCTGTGGTAGTGGAACGTGTCACAGATCTCCAAAAATTTGGAGAGATGGGTGTTTGGGTCCTTGCTAGGCAGGCCACCAAACTAAACTGTGTTTTGGATTAGCTGTATGATAGAAGGTTTGATCTCAAAGTATTGGGCATGCACTGGTGGACAGAAAATTCCTAGGTCTATTTTGTGAATAGATGGTAGGTCGTAATTCATGAGATTACAGCGTGTAGGTGGTTGTTGATGGAGTAGAGGCGGCATATATTTTTTCTCTTGAGGGGCGAAGTACGGCCCCCTGACATGGTTGTAGGTATGGAATTTTCTCTAGTTGGAATTGTTGGAGCTGCTGCGGGATAGATCCTATAGCAAGTGGATCTTGTTGGTTTTGGTTGTCCTCTAGGACAAATGGTTGTCCTACTCCTTGGACAGCAGTTGGAGACCCCTCTTCCTTATGTGCCATGGGATTTTTTTGGTTGTGATCATCCATAAGGGTACGTCATCATCATAAAAACATTCATTCAATTTCTAGGTCAATTAGGAGAAGCTCCAATGACTCAGTGATTTGGGAACGAGTAAGGTGGCTGCTCATATACCTATGAACATGCACAACACTAAACACACCAAGTATAAATGAGGAAGAAGAAAGATAAACAGAAATGGGGTTAGAAAAGATATTTTTGGGAATTTTTAATTTTTTATTTTCACTAAATTTGATATAAACTTGATTTAAACAAAAAAAAATTAACTCTTGGTCCCCGAAAATGGTGCCAAAATTTGGTAGTCATTTCTGCCGAAGTGTTATCTTTGACTTTCCAAATTATTTAACCCTAACGAGTATAGTCCTAGTAAGGGGTCAATCCACAGGGATAAGGAGGTATTTTTGCCTTTCTTTTCTAGTTTTTATTTGATTTAGTTAATTGTATTGAAATTAGAGTTGATTTATTTAATGTTTTGATGAAAAGGTGATTGGATTTTAATTTCTTAACAAATTACTTAAAGGATAAAGAAAAACATGGGAATTTGGTTTTGATGAAAATTTGGAGGGAAATGTGTCAGGGCTATGGATTTTAAGAGCTTTTTATTAGATCAATTTTCTTATGAGGTTGTGTTGTTCATGATAATTCACATCTTTTTGATTAATTATGCAACAGAACCCCCTTAGTCCGGTAAGTTTTGTTTAAATCAATGTAAGTCAATTTCATTGGTCAAAAATTTGATTTCCCTTAATTTATATTAATTACAACTCTTTTGAGATGATTAAAACACCCAATGGTCATGGATGTTGTTAACTGTAATTCCTTAATGATCCCTATAAATCCCATTCATGGTCTGATACGATATTTCTAGTGATGTTTTAAAGGGGTTAATAAGGTATTATGAGGAATAAAAGATGGAAAATACGATTTAAAACATCACAATTGATAAATTAAAATATTCATTTATCAATAGCCCCAATATATAGGGAATTTAGCTACTCATGGGGTAGCTATTAATTAAAGATCTTTTAGTACCTGTACACATCCTCTTTAAAGCTTTGAGGCGAAGGTCATTGGGAAGGTAGCATGAAAACACCTTACTTTCTCTCTTATATCCTCTTCTTTCTCTCTCTTATTCTCTTCTAGGTTGTACCCAGAGTGTTATCCCTTCAAATTGAACAAAATCTGAATGAATCAATGACTAACTCCCAAACTTGGAGGGACTTACAACTATTTATAGATTTTAGGATTACATGGAGTGTATCGTAAAGTACACGTCGTGTACTCTTGTCAATGCATTTTTTCATCTTTTTCTCCGCTGGTGGGTGACCTAACACGCCATCTTTGACTTGTAACACAGAGTCGCCTAGTAGGTGGAGGTACACACCATGTAGGGCTTCCATACATGACGTTTACTCTCATTCATTGGCTACCAACTACTTCTAAAAGGTCCACATGGCATGTAGATTGGTGTACACTATGTGTAAAGGTCAGCCAACAACATGGGTGTGTAGACTTCTTCTCAGCCACCAACTGCTTCTAGAAGAGGATACACAACGTGTATATGATTTATACAACATGGATGTGCTTCTGGTAACTTGGGCATGTACTTGTCCTGGCTAATCTGTGTCAGGGTTTTGGTACACTGCATGTATTTGAAAGTACACAGTGTGTAGTTTGAATTTTTTGATCAAATTTCCCCCAATTTGTGTCTTTATCATGGAAATACCAAAAAAGATTTATGATCACCGAATTAAATCATTTTATCACCAAAAGAACTTGTAACCGGTGAAAACATGTTTTAAAAACTCGATAAAATGTATGAAAATGTATACACAAATCAGGCACATCGGACACCTATATAGGTTCCATTTTCAAGTCATTTCATTTATTCACATTTTCTATATTTAAGCATTTAATTTTTTTTACTAAAACATTGAGGAAAATAAGGAAAGTTTCAACAAACGTCCTTCTAAAAACATTTTACACTTCTTGACATTCAATCATAATTAGGAAATTTATCAAAATAAATTCTTTTTAACATATGAGGAAACCTACAAGGGCCTCAAAAGATAAAATGGTATATTATCATGCAACCAAATAGTAGTTTCTTAAACATTGAAATTATAAACACCCATTAAGGGTTATCTCATAAGAATAATTACCCAACTGACCTAATTGGGTATAATTGACCATTTAAATGATTAAGTAGTTCATTTCAAGTTAAATTTGAACATCATTTACATTTAAAACCATTTCATAATACAGCATGCTCATGTTGAATAGTACAATCATATGGGAGGCCATATACCAATCCATAAAGAACCAATACACTTTATAGTTTGGTATTGGACTCTAATTTAATCGAAATCAATACAATTTAAAATTTCACTTTAGAAACCTTTTGTATTTTAACAAATTGCCTACAACCATTTATATCTATCAAAAAAAAAATATCATTTCATCTATAAATAAACATAAAGGATAATTCTATGACATAGAAGTATGGAATATAAATACTAAAGCATGGAATAGCACTCAAGACACACAATAAAATCAGTAGGAAAACTAAAATGAAACTACATGGCATGTTATATGCATGACATGTTAATTCATATATTTCCATCAAAATGCATGATATGCTTCATCCTTTCTAAAAAAGTACAATGGTAAAAATACCATTATTCCATAAATCATAATTAGTGAAAATTACATGGATTACTCAAGGTGAATCAAATCCAATTGTAATAACAAATAGCATGAACAACAATCCCATCCCTAGACACTTGGTCATTTCCCATACATGGTGGATTAGTCCTAGACACAACTATTAACTAAGTTATGAAACATTACCAACCCAAAATAGTAAGATAAATGAAAAGAAAGATCTTATAACACTTTGTAACATCTTGAATCAGGTCACCAGTAAGACAGTGGCCAAAACGGTGGGTCGCATGGCCTCAAGCTTGCCTCCCCATAATCTAGAGGCTACCGACTAGTGGTGAGGGTCTATTGATGGTATGGTGGGGGACTATACCCTCTATATCATATTCTCACAACATTATAATAATATTAAAACAAAAAATAGTAGAAGAATCTATAATAATAGAGAAAGAACAATAATGGAAGAATAATATAATAACTGAATAAAATCAGTCAACTCCAATTTCATATAATGATACATGTAATGTCAAGTGTTACTACAAGGTAAAATCAGTAAAAAAAACCCAATGGTAAACTCCTCAAGCATCTTTAGAAAGAGCTCAGTCCTGTTCTCTCTAACTCCCATGTACACAACACAACATAAGCAATAAATCCAAAGACCTATGAGTAAGAAGATATAATCAAGTGAAAACAGTACCCGAGTAGGGTGTGAGATAACAATCTTAGTAGGACAAAACCCATGGTGTTTATCCCAATACATTACTTGATATATAATGTAAATCAATGAGTAGGTATAAGAAGAACAAAAATAAAGAAGTTATAAATAAATAAACAACAACTCACCTAGGTTCCTAAGGGACACCTGGTGGTTATACCTACTTTGGAACCCTTCCTGGTATCTATGTCTATGGATAGATCCTCTTGAATTAGGATGGATCACCCAAATCAGTGGCATATTCTTCTGTCAAGGATGAATTCCTAAGAATATACCATAAACATATGGCCTCTTACCTCAAGATAACCAAAATCATTCCCTTGGGCATCATTTGATAGTGCATCTATCCCTTGGGCATCAAACATAAACATATACTCTACCCTCAGGCATTCATTACCAGTACACTAATCCCTTAGGTGATACAAAAAAACACATTAATCTTTTAAGGATCGTGTGATTGTTCATCTTGTCCTCAAACATCCAACATAAACATATACTCTACCCTCAGGCATTAAGTACCTATGTGCATTTCCCTCAAGTGGTATGAAAGAACATGCACAAATCCCTCAGGAACCCACATTGAACATGAGTTATATCCAAAAAAATACAACATGCCAAATTGTTTCAAACCCTCAGGTATCAATCACATTTATAACACATAAGCTCAAAAGCTAAGCAAGAAAAATCACAATTCTAGTATCAAACATACCAGATTTATTATCATAAGACACAATGATCAATTTATATCAATTACCATCTATCAAACCAATTCATTTCATTAATCCATGTTCCTAGTTTTCTTCAAAATTATATTAAACTTGTTTAATAAATCATTCAACCCTAAAGTTTTTAATATATTAAGTAACTAGTTTAGAAAATGTGGTTATACCATAAGTAAACACACAATTTAATATTATGCCAATTAAAAAGTATAATCCAACAATCAAAAAATTCATGCAATTTTTTCTAGGGATTTAGAGTCAAACAGACCAAGTATTAATAATGTCCAAGGTTGGAACACCTATTGGGTGGTTGAAGGTCTCAGTCTCCTTACCTATGGACCTAAAGGAATTTAATGGTGCGGGGAACCAGTCGTGGGGTTGAGTCCCTATGCCGTCTTTATTTGTAGCGTTCATTTAATAAAATCCCACCTTTTATAGTTTAATAGGGATTATCCAATTTATCTGGTCATTCCTGTGACAAGCCAGTGTGGTCATACAAATCGTAATTACTATAAATAATTATATTAGATAAAAATAAATTTAGTTTTTACTACCCAAAACAATTACATTAAATTTAATTGATTTAAAACATTTAAGGAAGGAAAGAAATAATTTCAAGCCATTATATTCAATTAATTCCATTTAATTAAACCAATCAAGTAAATTCACTTATCAAGGTTCAAGTGGAACTTAGAAGGTACCATGGGAAAATAGGGAAAATGCCTACAAGGGAATACCCTATTTAAAAAGCATGCCAAGTCATTCAAGATGGGGTGTTTTGGTTTAATAAAAATTTAACAATTTCATACATGGGAAATTTCATTTAAGAAATCAAGATAATCCCTTAGGAGGAGATTGGTTCATTACGATTTTATATTATGGAGGGGCTAACCATTTAAGAGTATCAAGAATTTCAAGTCCCAAACATTCTATTTGAACTAATTGAGCTTGAAACATCCAATCATATTATTTAAAACAAGGATAATTACTAACATTTCAAAAAACAAGCACCAAAAATAAGTCATATGGAAAACTCAAACCATAACTAAGCATGATAAAAATAATTATCACAACTTTTTGGTTAAGAAGATGGCACACCGTTATTGGAGGGGTTTTATTATAAAATCATGGCATTGTTCTTGAAACAATTCAATTATCATATTTAAATATTTATTAAAGAATCATAATTCATAAATAATTAAATGCAATATGAGTGCATAAAGCATCCAATAAAAGAATTATTTAATTTAAAGGAGCAAGAAAGGGATCCTACCTCAAGGGATGAGAACCAAGCTGAATGCTTCATCTCTTGACACATTAAACAGGGACCACTCAAAGCTTCTACCTCCCACATCCGAGCATATGCATCATCACATATATATAAGGACACCTAACCCCTATGTACGAATCTATATTTCCTTGAATATGTACAAGGGGATCCTTACATACATGATCATATATGCATATACCTGTTAACACTCATGCATGTATGCATTTTCATATTGTACATAAGAACATCTATCCCCATATATATATTCACTTCCATTGGTGAATTTATATATAATGGGGGAAATTACATATAAATATGACTACCTATGCATATGTGATGACTCGCCTTTGACTCCAGTGACTCAAAACCACACGACAAGGTCCAACGCACTATAGATAAAAACTATGGACTCAAAAACATCACGGTAAGGTTCATCTCACATAAATAAAAATACTATGAACTTAGAAACAGTGAAATCCATAATTATTAATGGAGTAACAAAAAGGAATGGGTGAAAAACTTAACTCAAACCATCGGTGGTGAATTAATTGAACCCATTTGTCTCGTATTTGGTGAAGGATGCCAGAATACACATGAAGGGGTCCTGAGAAACCCTTTTCAAATCCTAATATCCAAGGAAAATAAAAAATTGGCATTAGCCCAACCCTAGGGTTTCGATCACACCTCATCAGGCGACAAAAGAGTGGAAAACTGCCAAAGTGAGGGATGAGATAGGAGTATAAGACCTTCCCTCGAGGAATCTAAGAGAAATTGCAAAAAAATCAGTGGCAACGGTGATCAAAGAGGGATCCACGGAGGAGGTCACTCACAAGGGGGTTCGGCCAAGGGGGGGTGTCGCGCGCTGTGGGTAAGGGGAGGGGAAGACCGCCTTTAGGTTTTTCTTAAAACCCAAACTAATAATAATAATAATAATCATCATCATCATTATCATCATCGTCATCATAATAATATTATAATTTTTATTAAAACGTCTCTCTTTTTAATTTTCTTATTTAATCTTATTCAATTTTTAATTTAATTAAATTAATTTCTTTAAATAAAACATATCGTAGTGTTCCAACTCGCTGAATTATGTTCTGAATCCCAGTTTTAATAATAGTCCTTCCAGTAAACCTGAAAAATTTAAAATCACTTATATTTTCATCCAGCTCAAAACACATGATGTTACAAAATTTTATTTATTTATTTTTAATATTATTCCACTGAGTATTATTTATTCATTTTAATATTTTTTGGGAATTTAGTCATTTTATAAAATTTATTTATAAATATTTATTTATTGTGTTTTAATATTTTCTATATGTATTTATCTTCATATCAATATATATCCATATTTTATTTTTTTAATAATTAGTATAATTAAAAAAACATATCCATTTTTTCAATATTTTTAAAGTCTACTCTTTTTTAATTATTCAATTTCACTCATTTTTAACAATTGTGCATTTAAGATTATATATTCATTAATAATGTTAAAAATATATTTGTAAATAAATATTTATAAATAAATATATTTATAAATATATATTTACTATATTTATAAAATTATATATTTATAATTATAAATAAATAAGTATAATTTTTTAAAAAGTATTTATATAATTATAAATAATTAATTATATATTTAAATAATTATAAAATTATAAAATATATATTTAAATAATGAATATATTTACTATATTTATATTTATATTAAATATATATATATATATATAATTGTACGAATATATAATGATATAAATATATTTATAATTATAAAGTTTTGATAAATATATTTAAATAATGGATATATTTACTATATTTATGTTTATAATTATTTACTAGATATATATAATGATATAAATATATTTACAATTTTAAATAAATAATTATAGATATATTTAAAAATATATTTATAAAATTTTATATTTATAATTATAGATAAATATTTAAAAAAAAAAGTATCTATGTAATTATAAATAAGTAATTACATATTTAAATAATTTTTAAATTATAATTAATATATTTATATAATTAATATATTTAGTAGTTTTATATTTATATTTATATTTATTAAATACATATATAATTATATAAATATATATATAATGATATAAATATATTTATAATTATATACAAACATTAATAAATATTTTAATAAATATATTTATTTGTATATATAATTATAAATCTTTATTAAAAAACCATCTTTATTAGAAATAATGTTTTAGCGTTGATAAAGAAGGATTTTATCAGTTCTTGTTTAGTGTTGATGAAGATATATCTATATCAATGCTAAAACATTAACATGGATAAATATGGTTTTTATCAGCACTTACTAATTTAACGCTAAAAAACCATTATTTATAAATACTTTTTTGTTAGTGCTAATAATACTCTCCCAAATATTTTTAAAAGATATTTGTGCTTTTTTAGTGCTAATAAAGATATATCTTTATAATTGTTAAAACATTATCACTGATAAATATGGATTTTATTAGTGTTGATTAATTTAATGCTGAAAAAAATACCTCTTTATTAGTACTTTTCTATTAGTGCTAATAAAACACTCAGTTGTCTTTTTAAAATAACCCTAACTAAACTGATTTTAGTCATGCCTCTCAAGCTCTTGAGGAAGTCCAATTCTATTTTCTCTCCCTCTCATCCTTCTCTCGGATGAATCAAGCCATGAATCTAAGGTATGTTATTGTTTCTCATCCTCTCTCATTTCTTGCTTGTTTGGGTTCTGTGGTGTGTGTTAGTGCATCATTTTCTTGGATCAGTGCTCTCATGGGTTTGGTTATTTCCTTCCCCTTCATTTTATCCTCTATCCATGTTCTTATTTCTCCTCCATCACTACATAGAGCTATTGTCCGAACCCTAGTTTGGTTCAGGTTCTCAATTTTTAATGTCTCAATCCATAGGGTATTTAGGTTCTATTTGTGGTTATGTCTAATTGTTAGTTATTGGTGTGTATTTTTTTATTGGTATTTAATGTGATTTTATGGTTATAGATTCTATATTTGGGTTTTATTTTAATGAAATAGTTATGGATGTCCTAATTTTGTTGTATTTGTCAATTTGGGTCAGTTTTGTGGGTTATGAATTAGAGATATGATGAATGATTTGTGGAATAATTCATTGTGTGTTTTTGTGTATGAATTGGAAATATGGTTGTGGGTTTATTTATTTGGAATCCAGTATTGGTTGAATTTAGTGACATGTGATCGATTTGGATGTGTGTTTCATAGGTTTAGTAGGTGCTTCAGTGTATGGATTTTTGACTTAGTGGTTGTCTATATTTATGTAAATATCTCCTGAAAATTCTCAAGGATGATAAGTCATATGATGGGGTGGATCTAATATTTATTCCATGTTTTTGTGGATTAGTAATCCATTAAGGTTTTATGCATGGAATTTAGATGGCTATTTTATAGTTTTAATAGTATTTTTTATTATCAATTGTAGTGGTTCTTGTGATTTGGTTTCTTTTGTTATGAAATTTCAATTCCATAGTCTTAGGGGATTCTAATGATCATTTAAAATTCTAAAATATCTCAATTAATATTAGTAGGTGGTCTCAACTCACCATGTGATTCTTAGGATATTCGTATAAAATTTTATCCCTCAATTTTCAAAATATTTTTATAAAACTCATATTATATTTTAAAATTTTAAATTAATTGTTTCCAATTATAGTTTAATATAATGAATTAAATTTATTCAATGGTTCCACATGATTTTATGTAGAGATTATCACTTGATCTTTCTTATGTATGGTGAGCCTTAATTTATAAATTCAACTTTAGTGATCCCCCATAAACCTATATCATAATTTGTCAGACTATTTCTTGAAATTAAAATCTAGTTCCCCATATTATATCTTGTCACATAAACTTGTACTCTTAAATTGTCTCACACTTTATCTTGACTTATTCTTGGGCAGAAATTTAACCCATTGGTGTGTTTCTAAGTCATTGTATTTTATATACAAACTATAGCTAAGGGAATCCACTTGACTTATCAACTTGGTTAATTTTCATATAAATAAGGTGGACTTATTTTAACTTCAACCAAATTCTATAATTAAAGTCACTTATTCCCACTTGAAATTGAATAATTTATCCTTCAAAAAACCACACTTGACCTAAGGTAAAGAGTGTTTCAGTGTTGATTTATAAGTTTACTTTAATAGGTGAGAATAATTTATTTACTATGAAAAACCAAAAAAATAATATATATATACCCAAACATCACACTTAATAACTAAAATGGTTTTATGTGAGTTAAAGTATGGAAATTTTTATAAAAAACTTATTCTAGAAATGGTTTATCTTAGGATATGCTTAAAAAATTCTCAATTACATTTTAATTCTTCTTAAAAATGTTTTAAACAATTTTTTCCCATTACTACTCATAATTCCCTTCTAAAACATGGCCACTTAAATGAAATGTGGATATATATCATGTCTATTATAAGCATTTTGTTTATTATTGAGTTAAGAAGTGTAACATTGAACCTAAAAACCCTAAAAAAATTAATAATGGTAGTATATTATAAAGAGATAACATGTTTTGAATTTATTCTTTACCTTTTAATCCTATTTACTACCACTAGAATTCCAAATTTTAACAGTTAAAACTATTTTACTCTATATTTTTGTAAATTAGTTGATTTTTTTATTCTCACGACCTTTTTCTCTACTTTGTTGAGACACCTTCAATGGTTTCCTACTATGTATTTTTTGTTCAAACCCTACATATAATCCTTGGTGGACATATAACCTCTCCTCTACTAATTTCCATGTACTTACGGATAGGTTCTTCCCTGGGGAAAGCCCCAAGAACCCCTGGGCTTGGGCAATGCTCAAGTAAGTAAAAAATTTACAAATAAAGGGAATCAATTTGAACTTTTTACTATAAATCTCAATGTATTTGTGGCAAATTTTCTGATATTAGTCTATGGAAACTTAATTTTCCAGGACGTTCCTACTTATGGATAATAGTAACCATAAGATCTCATGATATGGTCATTTATGTTTGTTATAGAAGAGGGATCGATTCCTACATTAGAGTATGAGCTACTGGAAGTTATTCACAATAATGTTTGGGTATTCACTAATTCCTCTTTATTTTTCCTTATTATTAGGATTCATTTGGTTTTAATTCTATTCTTTAATTCCTTCATACTATGAGTTTCATGTTTTTAGTTGTGTTTTCATTTATGTAGAGATTAATGGGTAGTTTTCATTATTTTTCTTTCCTAATATGGAATTTTTGGTTAATGTTTTTTTCTTGGAAGGTTTGACCTACTAATGAGTAATTATGGACTTTACTTAAAGAATAACCATGATATGTCTCTATAGAAAAATTGGTAAATCATTCCTTAACTATAGGTTGAGACCCACAACATTATCCACTAGTTTTAGGGACCAAGTAGCACTCTTGGGTAGTAGTGGACATGAATCAAGTGGTGTATGGGTATTTAAGTCATTGATAATTCATAAAGAACCATTTTTTACTTCTATTTATATTATTAATATAATGGATTAAAATTCATAATAATTTAATACAAAGGATAACTATATTGAAGTAAAAAATGCATAAAAAATCAAATATTGATAAAAATAAAATGGTTGACTGAAATTTCTCACTCATTTAAATATTCATTCATACTATCAATGAAACACCACCTGGAACACCACATACCAAGTGAATAAATGAATAAACATCAAATCCTCCCACTTTCTAAACTCCCACCTAGAAAGGTTATTGAAACTGTCCTAGAATTACTGCCCTTTTTCATAAGAAGCTAAGCACTTTTGAAATCTAATCCTCAAAAAAAGGCCTTTTACTTTTCATAGATTAATTAAATTATTTCCTTTAATATAGTAACTACAATAGTTGCCTTAGCATGAGTTTGTGTAAGACCATCTAGTTGAGCCTTATCATGGTCACACCAATCAGTGAGCCCCTTTTAGGGATCAAAATTCTATTGCTGGTTGTTCCAGCTTCAATAAATAAACTAAGAAATGTTGTCTTGTGCTTCACCAAATCCTAGCCAAAAAATATTTATATTTAACGATAAAACTTTAATACTCATCAGCTTCATCTCCCAAATATTTATTATTGTATTTTTTTTCTTGAGACTCATCCCCTATCTCTTTTGGACATGAACCTATGTTTCTTGAAATACATTAATTAGTACTCATCCCATACCAGGTATCGATGATCATTTAAGATGAATTTAGTGGATAAGACCTACCACCAGTAGAGTAATTATTTTCTTAAATTCAGTTACCCAATTCCTTCAAAGTATACTGAAATTATTTGAAACAATCAAATATTGGGTTCCCCTTATTATAATTATCTATAACTTTCTCCTCTGATTATGAATATCTTATGTGTATTTTTTTTAAAATTAATATTTTATGAACATAATCGGATGGAAATGAATTGAAAATGGATGCACGATAATCATATGACAAAATAGTATGACGATAGAGTTAAATATTTTATCAAATTTTCAATAGATCATGTATACAACCCTTCTCAAATCCTTTATATGTGTTTATGTTGTTTTTATTCAAGACAAATTAATCTAGAAGATTTGTAAGAACATTTGATTTTTCAAGAAATAGATCATAGCTATAAATGTTGGACTAAACAAGGGGAAAATTGAACATACACACCAATTGGTATGATATTGTGGTTTATGGACCATTTGATATGAATACGAGTGTAAATCATGATAGAGATCACATGAAAGAAATGACAATGGCAATTGAAGATGACCTTTGTGATTTTAAATTTTTTTTTAGAAGTTAAATAGTTATGATAAGAAAGATTTGTATACTAGTTATACTAAATACACAACATTGAAAACTATATTGAAGTTATATAATTTGAAAGATGGTAGCATATAGAGCAACACCAACTTTACAGAACTACATGTTCTCCTAAATTATATGCTACTAGAATAAAATGAACTTCCTTGTTGAACATATGACCCTAAAGGAATGTTATGTTCAATGGGAATGATCTTTAAAAAATACATGCCTTTCTAAATGATTTCATATTGTTTCTCAAGGACTATAAATCACTCATAAAATACCCTGAGTGTGGTGTGGATCAATAAAATAACGATAAATCAATTATTTTTAAATCTGTATGGTACTTTCCTATCATTTCATGGTTTAGAGGACTATATGGATGTTATGAAACCACAATATAAGTGACATGGAATGCATATACAATAATTAAATTTTGGAAACTACGTCATCCAGAAACTTCTCCTCAGTGGAAGAAATTTGATTATGAGTATCGTGAATTTAGAAATGAGTTGAGAAAATTATATCTTTCATTATCTTCAGTTTGAATAAATCCTTTTGGTTTATATAGAATTACTCATAGTACATGGCCTATCATGTTGCTAAATTATAAATTTATTCCATGGTTATGCATGAAGCACAAATATATTATGATGTATATACTTATATACGGATCAAATAAATTGGATAATGATATTGATATCTATTTGGATCCATTGATCAAAGATCTCAAATTGATGTGGAATATAGGTGTTACAATGTATGATACTCATAGAAGTTAAGAATTCACATTGTGGTCCATATTGTATGGGATGATAAATGAATTTACTGCTTATAGAAATTTTTTAGGTTATAGAATTAAATGAATATTGGGGTGTCCCATTTGTAAATAATTCATATACTCAATTCCATTGGAACATTCCTTAAAGAATATATTTTTAGGACATCTGAAATTTTTACCACGATGACATAAATACTGATCTTGGATGACAACATTCAATGGGAATACATGAAAAGGTACAATACCATCTCTATTAATGGGTGGTCAATTGTTTGATAAAGTAATATATATTGAAACTATTTTCAGTAAACCATTCTCTAAAAACCTTATGAAATAATGTTGGGAAAAGTGATCAATTTTCATTGAATTATCATATTGGAATTTTTTGGGCATTAGATATTTTCTTGATGTCATGCATACAGAAAAAAAAATTGATAGTGTTATTGACACATTAATAAATGTTCTTGATAAAACAAAATATGGTATTAAGGCCAGGTTTGACATTATTAAAATAGGGATATGGTAAGAGTTGGAATTTTTGAATGGTAAAGGTCGGAAGTTTCTTCCTCCAACAGCTTACACACTATCCAAATAGGAAAATTTTCAATTTTTTATTTTTCTTAATGGTATAAAAGTTCCCAAGGGGTATTCATCCAAAATCAATAATGTTGTGTAAATGACTATTTTGAAGTTACATGGACTAAAATCACCCAACTATCATGTTTTAATACATGATTTTCTTCTCAAATATTTATGTTACATTCTGCCTAAAAATGTATGACATGCATTAACCATATTGTACTTATTTTTAAAAGACATTTACAGTAAATTTATATCCTTAGAGAAGTTTTCAATCATGAATAAGAAGGTTACAGTCATATTATGTTAATTGGAGATGTTCTTCCCACCACCATTCTTTGATATAATAGTCCACTTAATAGTTCACTTGGTTAGAGAGGTTCAATTATGTGGTCATGACCATTACAAATGGATGTACCCCATTGAATGGTATGTTAAGAATCAAAGTAATCTACAAGGTTGTATTGCATAACAAATATATTGTTGAATTCTATATTGATTACCCATTAGATGTTGACAACACCGGCCTCTCAAAGTCTCGTTACAGTGGGAACCTTATAGATGAAGGGATTTCCAAAAGAGATGTTGTTATAATTACCATCACATAGTGGGACCAATCACACCTTTACATATTACATAATAGTGAATATGTTGATCCATATATTGAAGCTCGAAAATAAATTCTTATAGATTTGAATCCATCAAGGTTTGATGGATCAAAAGTAGAAATTTTGGAAATATCCACAGTCAAAACCATGGATATAGGGGTCAAAACTGCGGTTATAAGATATATCCATGGTTCCAGCTGGTTATGGAATTCATTAGTGTGGATATATGTAAATAGTTATAGTCATGGTTTTCTTGGGATATAGCCATGGTTTTATAAACCATGGTTATAACACCCATAGATGTCCACCATGGAACTTGGGTTATAGCCATAGTTGTCCACTATGGAAATAGGGTTATATCCATAGTTTTCAATCATGGTTATATCCCATGTAAACCATGGCTATAACCCAAATATAATCTGTACTCATCCATATTCAATCATTGTACCTCTGCTATGTGCACCTGCCACCTTACCACTACACCACATATGCCTTAGGGTATGTATATATATATATATATATATATATATATATATATATTATTAAAAACCATGGTTGTAGCATGTAAACCATGGATATATCCCTTCCCGCTATTTTTTAGGGTTAATTTGTTACCCATGCAAGGGTGGGAGACCTATAGCCACAGTTTTGAGGAATCATGGATATATCACTCAAAAAAATCTATTTCCATGATTTTACACAAACTGTGGCTATATCACTTGAAAAATAACTCTATATCCATGGTTTTACTCAAAACATGGCTATAGCCCTTCGTAAAAACTCTATTTCTATGGTTTAACACAAAAATTGGCTATAGCCCTTGCAGAAACACTCTATAGCCAGGGTTTTAGAGAATTGTGGCTATAGATTTCAAACAAAAAAACTCTATGTCCATGGTTTCACAAAACTATGGCTATATCCTTAAAACAATATACCCTATATCTATGATTTTATATAAAATCATGACTATAGACTTGGTATAAATACATAGAGCCATGGTTTTGAAAAATAATGGCTCTAGGTCTGTGTTTATAGCCCAATTTTCTAGTAGTAGATGGATATCAACTAAACATAATCAACATTTTATAGGATGGTTCCAAGATCATATTTATAAGGAGTTGTCTGAAAATATGAATTCAATTTCTAAAAAACTTTGTTGGGTAGATAAGGGACCAAATTAAAATTTTATATCTTACACTATTTTTTTATCAATGGTTGTACATTCTATAAAAAATAACATGATGACTATAGTGCGATGAAAAATAGTGGAGTTTCACTTATGGTGGAAGTGATGCACATATCTGGTTCCAAGGATAGAAATCAAATTTATGTGAATATTTCATATTTCAAAATTATCAAATAGATATACGAGTTGGATTATATAAAATTTCAAGTGTTGATTTTCTATTGAAATGGGTTAACAACAGGAGTGCATTGAAAGTTGATGAAATGGACTTTGTGAAGATGAATTTCAGTGTGGGAGGGGGAAAGGATGATCCATTCATAATGGAATCACAAGAAGAGAAAATATTGTGTGTCTTAGATTCACCATACAAGAATTAGTTAGTTGTCCTACTGGAGAATAAAACAACTGCAGGTTCATATGAAAGTTTAATCAAGGATGACCCTTTCATTGGGAGATCACAATCAATTCACAGTGGTCCCAATGAATACATTTCCTTATATGTTAGAAAGGACCATAAATTTGGTATCTGGATTCTTGATATAGGATCTAAATACATTCAACCTTAAAAAAAATAAAGATATTTCCATGAGATAGAAATTTTTTATAATATACTCTGATTTTCCTCATAATATTATGTGTTCTCTACTATATTAACATAATCTAAATTAAATTTTTTGCTACTTAGGTAGATATTGTCTTATGAACATGATGATGTTACCAATCCCAGGGAATAACGGGGAGTTGACACTAAAAATATAGAATTATTAGGGGATCAATAGCATGTTGATGAAAAAATATAATGATGCAGCATCACATTGTTGAAAAAAAATATCATGGTAAGAAGTAAGGGTTATAAAATTCAAGGTTGGTTGGAATCAATGCAGCCAACCTATTGACCCCAACAAGTCAATATTCATTATTTATATTGGATTTACAATAAGGATGAATGTGTCAATTTATATAGAGTTATGGTTCCATGTCTATCTTGTAGTGAAGGAAACCATTTGGGAAGATATAAAGGTAATGTTACGATAACCTTTGACTATTTTATTGAAAATTATATAATGAAAAGTTTATTTAATTTTCATTATTCTTTTTAAAATTCATTTATTTTTGAATATTTCTATAACAAATATGTCTTAATGGCCTCTAAAAAATCTCATAGAGTCTTTTGGACTTTTCTTACCCTGTTTCATCTTAGGGATGCTACGGGGAAAGTAAATCCCCACCCATTAGTTACTTATGCATACATTATAAAGTAAGAAACATGGAATGCATTCATAATATATTGTGATGAGAAATAATTTAAATTCCATTGTAATTGATAATATATTATTTGAACTTTTTGTCAAAAAAATATTATTTGAACTTATTATTTGTACTGGTTGTGGAACAAAGATCAACACATGAAAAACCAAATGACCCCACTAGTTTGAGGCTAGTAATTCCCCTCAACTGCATAACTTACCCATGGTAATCAATTTTGTCATTAATCTTTCTTCTAAATGTGAATCAGAAAACTTTTGATAACTTTATATTACTAATATTTTGCATGGTATCCTTATATGTGATTTCTATTTGTCAAAACCCATGCACCACCTTATTATGGAAGGTATAGTGTATAATATCCTAGGAGACATGATACATAATAAATAACTCCCAAAAGATCACATGAGAGTGGGTATTGAGGTAGCTCAAGATCCGAACACTAAGTTGTATATTTCACTTGATGATTTGGATATTATAACATTCAATAATGTTATTGTAACTTTTTTTGCATGGATATCTAATCATATAAAGATGAATGAGGTATATCTTTAAAAAAATCAAAAGAAATTTTTTTAATAGTTTATGAAAAAAGGTCTGAAGTGAGGTATGGTATTACATATAGATAAATCAATTGGAAAATAGAAGGTCGAATCAAGATAATCTAGTGAATCAACCAAGAAAAAAAAGGACCATCTGAGAGTACCGTCTCCCCACCAGTTTCCTTACAACATATATTATAATTATAAATTCATTCAGATATCACATTCAAATATATATATATTTCCAACATTCCATATGAAGAATAAATATTTGTGATTTTCATTACATACATAGTTGGTATTGATAGTATAAATGTGATTATCAAGTTTAAATGTTTGGGAGTCTTAGTTTTGAATACATGCATAAGGTACATGTTCATAATACATCTGTCTAAAAATAGATCTTATATTTTTATCAACGTTAATAAATATTCATATTTTCTATAGGTATTTATATTACTACTACATAAAGGGGAAACCCTTCAAATCATATTTTGGATTCATTAATCATTGTATCATTTCTATAAGATAAGCTAAATTGGTGTAAAAATAAATTGATAAGAAAAAAGATGAGATAAATGAGGCATTTGAGAAGAAAATAAAATACAATTGACTCTTTTTTATGCTTAAAATTTAGGGTTAAAACTCTTCAATCTCATAATATGAAATATATTTTTATTTTTTCATTACTTGTTTGTTTCTATTTTTTTAGGAATCACTATATGATGATTGCAATAAATATGGATATCCCAAATATTAATTTTTTAGGTCCAATACATGGATATTTGTAAAACTAATCACACATGATGTGTATTGTGGATTTTTAATGAACTGTAATCAAAATTTTATAGATAAACATTGAATTATATGTTTTAGTTTGGGTTTTAACAATAATTTTTTTATGATAGGGCGGTCACTAAATATAGGATAAATCATGGTATGAAGTTAGTCACTGGATATAATAATGTTGTAGATTACTTCAAATCAATAAATATTAATGTATATATAGAAATATTTAAAAATAAAAACCTATTTTAAAACAATTTACTTATTTTGGTTAATGTTTTGTAGTGTATGAATCAAGATAACAACAACAATTATTGATATTATGTTTGAAATTTTATGAAAGATATCATAAACCATGGAAAGACCAGCATCCCTAAACAAGTAATTTCATATGTTAATTACAATTTAATTAAAAATATTTATTAATCATTTTTTTGTCTATTTTTGCTCAGTACTACCATGATTGTAGAAAATATACATACTCAAAATAATAAGTAAATTTTTTTACAGAAGATTGGGTGGCCTACATAGTGTTAGAATGTTTTTTGATATCAAATTTAGGTGATTAGCTACTATGTTTGTGATCTAGTATGGGTTATAACTCTAGAAATATTTTTAGGGGGTAAAGTTTTAATATTAGAATTCTTATATATTATTTTTGATTTTTTTTTCCAAAGGAGAAGTCTAATAGATGAAATAAATTTGTTTAGAAATGAGTTGGAAGAATATATGGTGTCACAATGTATAGATACATCATGAATAGGTGAATTCCTACTATTTATTTAGTTAATTTTCTCATCATTTTATCTATTTTTTTTAGTTAATTTCCTTATCATTTTTATCTAAAGTTATTTTTAAATTTACACATTTTTTCAAAACACACATCACATGCTCAAAACCAATAAAATGAGATCATATTATTTTTAAACTTTAATAAAATGATCAATAATTAATTTTTCATGTGTAAAATTTGGCAGCATGTCAATATGAAAAATGATGTGGTCGGTATGACTCAAAGTACATGTTTTAAATATAGAAGTTTCATTTTAGCTTAAAAAATACATCAAATAGTCATAACCAAGAAAACAAACTTGTATTATTTTCAAACTTTATGAAAATAATCTTTAATTCATTTTTCACATGTAGGAATTGACCTTATGTCAATATGACACATGATATGGTCAGTATTACTAAAATTACGTGTTTTCAATACAGAAGTTTCATTTTAGTTTAAAACATACATCAAATAGTCAAACCCAAGAAAATGATCTTGCATTATTTTCATACTTTAGGAAGATAATCCATAATTTATTTTTCACATGTAAGAATTGGCCATAGATCAATTTGAGACATAATGTGGTCGATATGACCAGAATTAAGTATTTTCAATAGAAATGGTCCACTTTAGTTTAAAATGTGTGTCGAATATCCAAAACTGATAAAACTGGATCAAATTGTTTTCAAACTTTAGAAAAATGATCCACAATTCATTTTTCATATTTAAGAGTTGACTGAACATCAATCCAACACATGGTGTTACCAGTATTACTCAAATTATGTGGTTAAAATTTAAAATTGATATTTTAGTAAAAAAGACAAGTGACATACTCAAAATTGAGCCAATCCATTTGGATTATTTTGATACTTTATGACAATGACCCCTCAATAATTTTTGACATGTATCAACCATAACTAAATATAATATACAATATACCAAATATGACTCAAATTGTGTGTTTTCAGTTTAAAATTGATATTTTATTAATTTATTATTTCATATTTATGTTTAATTTATTTCTTTACAGTATTACTAACATATGAATCGTTTTCTTATATAGGTGGGTTCTTTTTCATGAGTTGGGTTGGTTTTTTTTATGATGCTCATGCTTGTGAGATATTGGACTTCGAGGTTGCAACTGAGATAATGGAAAAAGGAAATGGGTAAAGAATGCATACATACATCATGAAAAAGTTAAAGCCCTACTACTTATTTAGTTAATTTTTTCATCATTTTATCTACTATTTTTAAGTTAATTTCCTTATAATTTTAATCTAATACTTATTTTTTTTTTAAACAGATCTTTTGGGAAGTCATATTTTTCTTTCAACTATCTGTGACAAGCCATAAAAGAGATAATATATTCCTTTTAGATGGAAGAAGAAACCCCATGTTGCCTAAAACATGAAGTGTTTCAAGTAGCCTGGGGTTTACTCTTCTATCCAAATGGTACATATTCTCTCTTTTATAAATTTTTGTAGATAGTTTAAAGAAAAAAACACATCACACACTCAATCATGCATATCTCAATCTGATACACAATGTACTTGGTATGACTCGAACTGTATATTTTTATTTTACAATTTACATTTTAGTTCAAAACAAACATCACATACTCAAAAATAATAAAACATATTCATATCATTTTGATACTTTAGGGAAAAAATCCATAAGTCATTTTTGATGTGTATCAACTAGCCTCACATCAATTTGACATATGGTGTGACAATCATGACTCTAAGTGTGTCTTTTTTATTTAAAATTGACATTAATTTTAGTATAAAACACAACTGACGTACTAAAAACCAAGAAGCACGTTTGTATTATTTTTATACTTTAGGAAAATTATCCATAAATCATTTTTTATGTGTAGGAATCATCTGTATCTTAATTTAATACAAGATGTTCCCGGTATAACTCAAAGTGTCTGTTATCTGTTTAAAATTGATATTTTAGTTAAGAACATGTTTCACTCACTAAAAATTCAAAAAAAAAACACTCTATTTCTATTTATAATTTATTAAAATGAATCATAATGTATTTGTGACATGTAGTGATTGGTATCATTTCAAACTGAAAAAAGATGTGACTGGTATGACTCAAAGTTCTTGTTTCCAATTTAAAATGAAATTTTATTAAAAAAAGTTACATACTCAAAACCAAGATAATGCATTTTTATTGTTTTTAAACTTTAGTAAAATAATCCATAATTCATTTTTGATGTGTATGAATCATACACACATTAATCTGATGAAGGTGTGACCGGTATGACACCAAGTGTATATTTTTATTTAAAATTAACATTAATTTTAGTAAAAAGGAAAAGTGACATACTCAAAACTAATAAAAAACATTAGTATTGTTTTGATACTTTCAGAACATGATCTATATGTCATTTTAATGTATAGTAATTATCCTCACCTCAATATGGTATACGGTGTTCCTGGTATGACTCAAAGTGTCCATTATCAGTTTAAAATTGAAAATTTTGTTTAAAAGGTGTGTCACTCACCAAAAATTGAGAAAACACACTCCAATTATGTTGATAATTTAGAAAAATTATTCATAATTCATTCTAATGTTTATAAATCTTTCTCTCATAAAACTGATACATGATGTGATTGGTATGACTCAAAGTGTCTTTTATCAGTTTAAAATTTTCATTTTAGTTCAAAACACAATTCACTCACTAGTAACCAAGAAACCATGCTCTGATTGTGTTAATAATTTAATAAAATGATTCATATGTAATTTTTGACATGTATAAATGTGTCTCACATCAAGGTGTCACATGATGTGACCGATATGACTCAAAGAGCTTGTTTTCAGTTTAAAAGGGCATTTTAGTAAAAAAGGCACGTGACAAACTCAAAATAGAGAAAACATATTTGTATTGTTTTGATACTTTAAGAAAATGATTCATAAGTCATTTTTTATATGTAGGAATCATCTTCACCTCAGTCCAATACATGGTGTGCCTGATATGACTTGAAGTGTATGTTATCATTTTAAAAATCAACATTTTATCTCGAGATGTGTGTCACTTAATGAAAATAAATAAACATCCTCAAATAATATTTGTAGTTTAGTAAAATTATTTATAAGTAATTTTTTTACTTTTGAATTGGTCTCATATCAAACTGACACATGATGTGATCAGTATGAATCAAAGTGTGTGTTTCTAGTTTAAAATGACATTTTAGTAAATAAACACAAGTGACATACTCAAAACTAAAAAAATCATTTTAATTATTTTTATAATTTAGTAAAATGATCTATAAGAATTTTTTGGCTTGTAGGAATCATCCACACCATAATCCAACGCATAGTGTGATCAGTATGACTCAAAGTGTTTGTTTTTATTTAATATTGACATTAATTTTAGTAAAAAACACAAGTGACATACTTATAACCTCAAAAAAGCATTTATATTGTTTTGATACATTATGAAAACAATCCATAAGGCATTTTTAACTTGTAGGAATCATAATCACCTCAATCTGATACATGGTATGCCCAATATGAATCAAAGTGTCCATTATCAGTTTAAAATTGACATTTTATTTAAAAAAATGTGTGTCACTCACTGAAAAATTTGAAATATCACTCAGATTATCTTGATAATTTATGAAAATAATTTATATTTCATTTTTTATGTATAGGAATCATTCTCACATCAAATAGACACACGATTTGATTGGTATGACTTAAAGTGCGTGTTTTTAGTTTAAAATGACAGTTTAGTAAAAAATATAAGTGACATTATCAAAACCAATAAAAATAATTCAGATTGTTTTGATAATTTAGTAAAATGAGCCACAATTCATTTTTTATGTGTAAGAATTATCCGAACCTCAATCTGATACATGGTGTTCTTGGTATGACCGAAAGTGTTTTTTACCTGTTTAAATTTTAAATTTTAGTAAAAAAGACAAGTGACATACTAAAAATCAAGAAAACACATTCGTATTGTTTTGATACTTTAGTAAAATGATCCATAATTCATTGGTGACTTGTAAGAATCAACTTCACCTCAATATGATACATGGTGTGCCTATATAACTCAAATTATATTTTTTTAGTTTAAAAATGGCACTTTGTGTTTAATTTATTTCTTTATAGTATTACTAACATTAGAATTGTTTTCTTATATAGGTTCATTCTTTTTCTCGAGCTATTGTGGTGTGTTCAAAAACTAATAGAATGTTCAGGGTTTGGGGGCCAAATAAAAAAAGAACATTTATGTTTTTGAATGTCTATGATAATTTATAATTACTCATGTAGTTGTACAAACCAATATTTTAAATGTCTATAATACAGTGTTTTCTTCATGTATTTTCATTGAAAATTTTATTTCAATTAAATTCTATATTTTATGTATATATTTATTCCTTTTTATGTATTCTTATTGGGTTTGATTTTATAGGGTTGTTGCATGGCTGCTATAGGGCTGCAGCTATGTAATAGTTGAAATACCCTTTATCATCGCTATATAAAAAGTGTTGATAAATTTTGATGTATTTTAATATCACTTAAGTTGTCATCATTTTAAGCATTGAAAAAGATCATTTTTAGCACTGTTAAAAGAACATTTTTAGTAGTGTTTTCATGTCCTCTATACATATTCCAACCTATTACAAGGTTCCTCAAGAGTTAACTTCATTTATCATTTCATTAAGTCTCCAACCCCTTGAGTTAAAACATTTATTATCATTATCATTCCATAATTATAGTTACTATAGGAATCATCTTAATCTACTATAAAATATTTTTAAACCATTCACGACCAACTGTATCAAGAAGTGGGGAAAGGAGATTCAAAAATAAGTAACCTAAACATATATCCTTTAATATAGATTCATTATCCAAAACGAATCCCATATTTCAAAAAAAACATCAATGGGTAATCCCAACTTCAACCCATTCCATCAGTCTTAGTGGAATCCTTGACACCACCATGCATATCACTGTGAATTATTCCATCAAGCATCAACTACTTCTAAAAAATTAATCATCCCTTCCCATTATTGTCAAACCACTAGTCATCCTAGGATTGTATCAAATCGAATCGAAAGGCTCACATATAGAGTAGTTAGACAAGTAACCAAAAAAACAGTCAAGATGGAAACTAGGCCTTAAAAACCAACGCATCCGACCATCATAATAAAAAGTTCTTGCTCAGCCCCAAACAATTATCATTATTAAACAACCAATTTTTTATCATCTTTAATTAACTAAATACTTTATAATAGGTTATAACCAAAAAAACCTAATGTATCATATATAAATAACTAATAATTATTTAATCATTATTCAACCATTACATTTGGTTACATCAATTACAAGAATATTAGTAACAATTAACATGAATCCTTATTATTTACCCAACAAAAATTTATATATTTTTGTCATTTATCCCATTTCCAAACACAAAAAAAACTTTTTAATCCATAGTATAAACAAATAATATCACATTATCTGCCAAAACAAGAGGAAAATGTTTATCATGGTATAATAACATGTGATCGCTATAACTAAGATTTTATTCTTTCATTTAGTATGGTTTAATTTTTATTATGGTTAATTCCACTATTACCCAAATAGATAAAGCATGATAAAATTATGATTTAATCTAAAAATAGTATAAGAAATAAATCCACTACCATGATTATATGTTCATTGTTATCTGTATAATAATGGATGATCTAGGATCAAACACTACCATAAGAAATACTAACAAGCTAAAAAAATATATCTAGAACCTAACATCTACAATCAACCAGTAAATCATTCTCATATCTTAGTCCCAAATCCATGGGTATTTCTACAACGATCACTAAAAGGGAAGAATGAACAAATAGAGGAAAAGATAAGGTACATTGAACCAAATGATCTTGATATACTATGATAAAAGGGATAAAACTACAAGGAGATGATCAAAGGGTGATAATAGGGTAGAAATTACACTTACCTAGTGATAACATCCATTAATGTAGCCTCAACATGAGAGAACAACCCAATAATGACTAGGTTCATCTAGAATATCTGGAAAATTAAGGAATTCAAGAATAAAATCACATATCAATTATTAGATGGGAGAATTGAATTAAAAATAGCATTTAAGGCCCCTCATTTAAGATTCATGTGTTTTACCTTTGAAATGAATGATATCCAAGAAGAATGGGGATGGTTTCGGCTATTTCAAAACAATCCCTATCGTCACCGTGGATTAAACTGTTAACTCCACCATGGTAGTGTTTTTCTTGAGCATTCCATCTTAACAAAACTTATATCCGGGCATGTTTTCTAACCCTTGGTCATTTTCCCTCATCAATTCCGCCATCACGAGAGAGGTGAGGTCTTGTTCCCCATTTTGTATAGGAAATCCACCAAGGTTCCACACCTTGTGTCACACTCTTACCCAAGAATTTTTTTAGTTTCCCATTTCATATAGGATGAAAACCAAGCCAACATAGCCTCTAAAATGTCTCAACAAGTCATATTACTAGCTATGGTGAACTAAACATCACACAACTAGCCCAAAATGGTTTTTCTATTCCCTTACCTATAACATGACCTGTAATATGCACACCACTAAGGTGTGGTGACCCCCATAATGTCCAAGACCACACCCTAGCCTTTGGAAAACCTCCAAACTCCCTCTTAGTTCCAACAAAACTTGTGTAAACCCAAAGGTTGGGTTGGGGTGGTCCATAACTATAAGGCCCCAGCCTTAAACCTTACTTAATTATTGAATTAAATGAATAATTCACATTGAGGATCTTTTTAGGTTTAGAGTTTTAGAGAATTAGGTCAAAACTGTTACATCTCAAAAGATTACATAGTAGACACTTCTACTCAGTTTCCATAACATAAAAAAAACTTAAAAAGAAACATGTCTAGTTCCATGTTTTAGATAGCATGTCTTTCCTTGATCCCATCCTTGACCCTATTCATCTTTAAGTCCTGTAGAAAACATTTCAAAAACATGGGATGAGCATAAAAAGCCCAGTAAAGGATACACAAAGAAGGAAAACTGTTAGTTTTTCCAAATCAACAAGTAAACCATGAGTACTTTACCAAAGTAATACTTTTAACCTTTATGAAGTAGTAAAAACTCTTCACTGAATAAAAGATCATTACTTACCCATTTTTTAACCAAAATATTACCATAAAACCCATATAAAGAACACATAACGTAAAAAGGTAACTTGGGACATAAACATACTTAAATGGAATAACCATACGGTCGACTTCCACTCATACTTAATGGAATAGACATACGGAAGACTTCCACACATACTTAATGGAATAGCCATACAGTCAACTTCCATACCCAATGCATTGGAGGTTATAACGTAACCACCCATCCTGGTATTCACAGCACCACCCGTCATATGGTTTATCATGTAACCACCCGTCAAATGTCCAAGTACCATTAAAAAAAAATCATAAGTCATAAAACAAATATAATGGAAAGAAAACATTTCCACACTTTGATCAGAATATAACACTTAAATATATTGACATAACAAATCCATTATAAAAACCATTTTCAATACCAAAATACATAAAAGATTATATGGTATTTATTTCATTTTAAAAAACATTACGGCTTGTTCAGGAAGCCAAAGACCAAATAATACTCGCAGCGGCGGAAAAGGTCATTGTCACCACGTACGTTAAAAGAAACATTCCTTTTTGTCGTTTTGTAAAATGCTTTGTAGAAAAAGATTCCTTTTGTATAAAAGTAAAAGTCAAAGGGGTTTATACACCGTATAAAAGAAAGTTGTGTATAAAAAGAAATATTCCTCAATGAAAGGAGATTGAGACGAAGTCCCTTACAAAGTCGGTATCCTTAGATTAAGGATAAATCAATTATATGATTATGTGTGACAAATACGAATACACAAAATATAAGTGGATATTAAGTGTAAAACAATCAGAGGTCATTCACACATAATCATGGAAAAACAAAACCAATGACATAGATATTTAACTCAATGAAATGATATTGAGTTATGATTTCCGATACAAGTCCGTCTAAATGACATAAGAATTTATCAATGAGATGACTATGTGTAGAAATAGTATATCCACACAAAAGTTTGTGGAAACTACAACATAGAGATTCCAAACATAATCTTGGCATAATAAAATCAAGAATTATAGGTTTAACCCAAAGAATTGAAAGTGGGTTAAGAAGTTCCCTTACAGAAATTCGACAGCCTAACGGCGTCACTTCAAAACTTATAAAATGAGTTGATGAGAGATAGAAAGGGTATCTCATCACTTGGACATAAAATTTACATTAATAAGGATATAGAAGAACATATGCCAACATAATATTATGTGAATTAAAAGACATAACAAAATAAGTCCTTTAAAAAGAGGAGGGTGAAAGGTTCCCTTACCAACTTGGGTAACTTTCGAAACGTACACCCCATTGAAGAAGGGTCATACAATGAATATGTAAGTACCCATAAATGAAATTATATTACACAAAGAGTATAATAATGGTCATTACATACATCACTAAAAGGAAATTGTGGCAAATGTAGCATAAATCTCACGGGAATAAAAGTGAGATGAAAAATCCCTTACGAAAACTCGGCAGCCTAATGGCGCCACTTAAAACTTCCAAAAATGGATTGATGAGATCAAATAGGGTAGCTCATCACATTAAAATAAAATGTACAGAAAGAGGAATATAAACGAACATCCCCCATCATAACAAAGAGGATCTTAAAAGAAGTGACATAAAGGAGAGTACTTAAAGAGAAAGAGAGAGGTTAGATCTCTTACGAAAATTCAGCAGCCTAACGGCGCCACTCAAAACTTCCAAAATGGATTGATGAGAGAGAATAGGTTCTCTCATAATATGAACATAAAAATTACAGTAAGATTAATATAAAAGAACATCCCAATCACAATAAAGATGATCTTATAAGTAATGACATAAAAGAGTGTACTTAAAAAGAAAGAGAGGAGTAGGATCCCTTACCTCGGGTCCGACTTGACTCGATCGTTCTTTAACGTCCTGAATAATAAACTTGAGTTAATTTCTATTTGCTTAAGAACCTTTTTCAAGTTAATTATTCCTTTTATATCACTTATTTACATTTTATAAACATCATGTAATCATTTAAGTTAATAATGTTTGTTTTGTCGATATTTGGTTCTTAGGTCGAAAGTGAACTTCTTACAATTACATGTTGTTCGTGTGGTCAATGGTTCATTATATCCAGAATGATATTCATGATTTGGATATCATATATATCATATATATCCATCATATACATGTATTTATATTATTACATAATCATTTAGATGTAATAAATGAAATGCACCGTTCATGGAGACGGTAAGCCGTACGTACGCATGAACGCTACTTGCATTTCATTGTCATATTAATGGAATTAAAACTAAATGAGAGGTATGTATATTTTAATTCCAGAATTATATTCATCATTTATATGTATCATTCATCATATATATATCCATTATATACATGTACTTATAATAGTACATTACATTTGGGGATAAGAAATGAAATGCACCGTTCATGGAGACGGTAAGCCGTACGTACGCATGAACGCTACTTTCATTTCTATCTCATACTTTAATGGAAAGAAATAATAATGATATATAGGTATATTATAATTCCATTATAACATTATATATAATAACTTTAAATCCATCCTTTATACGTCCCACATATGGCATTAACGAATCAAATCACTTTGAGGGGGCGATAGTCCGCACTTCCTAAAATGAAATTATCGTGTTTACCCATAATGGAAGCCATAAAGGTATGCTCAAAATGAATAATACATAAGCTTAAGGAAAAAATAAACATATTATATATCATATATAAATATAGTGACATATTAATGGCCACCTTTGAAGGTGTTATATGAGTGTTGAACAATCATCGTTTCGTGAGGCAGAAATTCGCCATCCACGGAAACAGTATGTTCTTTAACCATTAGATGTAGGTGTGTGTAAGGTTAGCTCGAATCCTTCTTATAAAAACATCCTAGTATATTTAATATACTTGAGTTGTTACAAAATAAATAAAAAAAAAGAGTTTAGGGGTTTGGAGAGGCAAAATAAAACAAAAGGACTCAAGTGAAGACATTACCTTAAAATCGGGTAACTCCCTTTGGTTTGAGCTAAAAGGCTTCCTTGGGAAGGCTTCTGTCCAGAGTGAGGCCTCAAAGAGTTATAGAGGGATGTGGGGAGACAAAATTGTCAGGGGTTGGCTGAGCAAAAGGCTTTGGGAGTGTGGGTAAGGAGGTAGAGGTGGGGGCCTTTTATAAGAGGAGAGGAGGGGCACTCTTGTAAAGTTACAAAATGTTACTTTATTTTCAAAAGAGTTTCGGATTTTAAAGGTCCCACATTGATGTATTTCTAGGATAAGGTGATAAGGGTTTGAAATACACTCATAAAATAGGTTTTGGACATGTTTAGGTCTTAGATATTACATTATCTTTCCATTTTATTTAAATCATTAAATAATGAGGTTATCGCTGCATCATCATGATGTCATAAATAATTTAATTTATTTAATGTCTAAAAATTATAAAAAAAATACTATGGTGTAGGAAATATTTTTATATTTCCAATTACTATTTATAGTGAAAATCGGACTTCTATAACCCCATGTAAAAATTGTTTTAGTAAAACATCTCATGTGTGTGTCATTTTTACTTTAACATTAAATAAAAAAATATTTATGTCATTTTCCAACCAAAGTGGCTCCATGGGGTCCCCAAGTTGACCCATGGATTGTCATGGTCGGCCATGACACATCCAATGAAGGTAGGACATGTGTCTAGGTCATTTCATTTTATTAAAACATTATTCTTACCTTAAACTACACTAATTACCTCTAATCGCGATTAAAAACTTAATAAGTTACTATTCACCAAAAAAAAATTATTTTAATCCCATTGAACCACATTTTACTTCTTAATGACAACCATGTATGTCGGATTTTTGAAATTCAACACACAATGATGGAAAAATTTCATTTAAATGGAAAATAAGTTTTTACAAGTACCACTTAGTGGTTTCACTATTCATCAAAAATTAAAGTTTTTCAGAAAAATACCAAAACTTCACCCTAAGCTATATTTGATATTCCGAATTCAAAAATGATGTCTATTTTACAAAATTCAAAACATATAAGTTTCATTAATTAATTTAATAATTAATTCTCGTTGTCAAAACAAATAGCGTATTTTTATGAAACAAAATGTATCAAAAGATTGACGCTAGTTTAAGTCCAATTTCAAAGTGAAATTAATTCCAACGAACACTATTGGATTAAATGGTAAAAATATATTCTAATTTCACTTTAAAACCAATTAAAAAGATAATATAATAATATAAATAAATTATATTTAAAAGATTTTTTGAATTAAAATACAACATTTTTCACTATTCATTAAAAATTGAACTTCATCGGAAAAATACCAAAAATTTACACAAAGTAAATTTTGATGTCCTGATTCTAAAGAAGAATTTTATTTTGTCAAATATAACACATAAAATTGTCAAAAAGTGGATTTAAAAGAGGTTCGCCATCCAAAGGCAGTTAATCGACCTTTTAAAGAATATTATAATGTTTACGCATAAAATTGGATTCATTCGCATTTTTAATCCTCTAACATTTATTGTAAAAAGTAAAAATATTTGACAAACATATATAATCATTTTTTAGTTAGTTCTGTTCATTCTCTCCATTAAAATGTCTAGGCGTTAACTACCATTTAAAATAATATTATTTTATTATTAGAGTGCAACGTAAGATTTCAAAGGAACTCGTTGTTGTGTATTGGGTACGCCATCGAGCATAGCATTCCCTTTAAAGTAATATTAATATTTTTTTCACAAATATGGATAAATATAAAAATGTCATATTCTTTATTTACCTGGGGTGTTACAATAACATTACATTAGATACCCTTTAAACAATTCTTGTCCTTGAGAATTTAAAACCAAACCTGGTGAGTAGAAAAAAGAATGGTTTATCCAAAAATCCACCCTACGATATACTTGTAACACAAAAAAATTTAATATATGATTACCTTTAAATAAGTCAATGTGTTTGATAGCTTTCTCCACACAAAACATCAAACTAAAATGAAATAGTGATATATTTTAATAAACATATAAATATTGAGTATGAACTTTAAAAACTATCCATTGAATTTAGGGGAATAAAAAGGAGTAACCTATTTATATAATATTTATTGAAATAAAATAATTTCTACTTTTAATATAAATTAAATTCAATTAGTATATATAAAAAATTAGAAAAATTATTTTATATATAAAATACATTTTTCTAAAATTGAGGATTTTTACAAGAAAATATGTATATTATGGTTATATAATGATAAAATATATTGATAATATTCATAATATATTACCAATAAATTAATTCTTATTTGATAAAAAATAATAATAAATAATAATTAACATTTTTAAAAAAATATGATATGAATAGTTTTTCACAATATTTTGTGATTTTCTTTATCTATTTAATTATCAAATTTTAGAAATTTAATTTGACAAAAAATTGTATTAGTAATAACCATATAATATTGATATTAATTTTTTGGGATTTTCTAAAAATAATGGGTTTTAGTTGAATAGTGTAAAATATCATTTTTTCAAATTACCTGCTTTTTACGACTTTATTAGTACATAATAATGAATTAAAAATTCATTAAATTTTTTTTATGAAAATATATTTATTTTATAATTGAATCTATAATTTAAAAAAATGGTTTTAATTTAAAAACCCATATTAGATTTTTTAGAACATAAGTAATATTATCTCAAAAATTATTTTTAATTCATTATATATTTTTATTTTATAATTAATTCATATCACTTTTATAAACTGAATTGAGTTAAATATATCTAAAATTTAGAATCATTGGTTCCAAATTATCTAATAAGGGCCTCTTTGTTTGTTAGGAATAAATATGGAGTTTCATTAGTTAAAAACTAGTTACTATGGTAAAATCTAAAAAGATAAAAATAATAACTCAAGGGATAAAAGGATGGAAACATGATAAAAAATGTATATAATTGAGTTAATGAAGTTTTTGTTATCCTTATATATTCCCTAATAAATTATTTATCAATTTTTGATCCACTTGACTTGTTTAACACTCCTCCCTTTATATTGAGTTGAAATATTAAAAAAAGCCATTCTCACCACTTATAAAAGGGGCCTCTCACCACCCCTTCAAGGTACTCATAAAAATTCGGTTGACTCCTAAAAATTTTCCTTTTTTACTTTCCCTGTAATACTATTTTTCCTTATTAATATTTTTTTCACAGGATATTATCCTATTCTATACATTTTCAAGGGATCTTTTAATGAAATCTCAAAGTGCTCAACGTGAGTAATTATTTTTACTTAACATGTTCCATTTATATTTCTATTTTACAATTATAATTTTAAAATACCTATATAACTGATTTTTTTTCATATAATTAATGTTATTATGTTATTTTAATAATAATTAATCACATTTTCTCTTTTCTGTTAAGAAAAATGAAACCAAAATTCTTGCATTGTTTGGACTACCGCCTCCACGAAAAAATGTGTTTCAATTTCCTTAAACACCATAAAAGTATGGTATAAAATGTTAATTTAATAAATAATTATTATATTTATCTAATGTTTATGAATCTTTAACAATAAACCATATTACTTATTTCTCTAATTCTATGTAAAATTAAATCATCAACTATGTGTACGTGTGGGCTACTGCATACATAGAATGATTGATTTTTTATTTTTCCTTTCAACACCACCTTAAATGGATGGAAATCGTGATATAATTAAATTTAGAATATGATTTTTATGATACAATTAATATTATGATATGACAAATTGTAAACCTATTAATGATATGATCAAAAAATGATTATCATTAATTAAGTCGTTTAAAATGAGTGAACTAAGATGATAATGATTTTTTATTTCTATGTAATGAAATTATATAAATTATATTCCCTTATTAATTATTTCTAATTCTTATATATGACACTAATAAACACTAAATAATAACATTATGATATTTATTTAAATATATTAGAACTGAACCACCTAATAATCATCCATTTATCATGGTAGGTTCATGTTTGGATCGGTTTAACCACATTCTTGAACAATACTATACATTTATATCATATATGACTATAAGAATTATTTACGATTATAATATGATATAAATATGTAAATATTTTTTTCCAGGTAATGTTATATCAACATTTAATACATCAACTAATAAATTACTCTTTGTTCAATAAGAATCACCAAAACATGCTCGTCATCAATTTCAACCTCAAGAATTGTTACCAAAGCTACTGTGAAATAAGATTATAGAATTATAAAGTATATTTTAATATCAACTAAAATACCTTATATTATCTAATAATGATGGAATTTGGGAAAATAATATATACCAACACCTCTTTTATGAAACTACATCAAAGTGATAAAGATTAAATACACTCGGTGTTGAAAATAGATAAAAACTAACGAATATTTAAGTATAAAATGATTATAAATGAGGAGTATACTCTGAATGGCCCAAATGCCTTATATTTTTATTCATTTTTTGATAATCCCCCTTTTAAGGGTTTAACTGGAATCCATACATGGCTCGTAGGCTTTGTGACATTACATGACCTATAGGTATTAGAGGAATTCATACAGACTATAACTACTTGGAACTACTCCTCCCTAGCTTCTACATTTTTTATGAAATATCTCCACCTTCACATAACAGTTTGGCTAGGATTCCCATGCAAGCATAGGTTGGTCTCGATGGCAATTCCATACCCTCGTTTTCATCCAAATATATTAGCTTCTGTTCTGGTGAATTTACCTGCTATAAATTCTCATCTAGATTATACTCCTTGTAGAGTTTTCCTGGTCTATTAACCATAATTTTCAAGTGGCCCAAAAGCCTTGAGGTGGCCTAATGGCCTTAAGGTGGCCTAAAGGCCTTGAGGTGGCCTAAAAGACTTACTGTACCTAAGGCCTTAGGTGGACCAAAGGCCTTGAAGTACCTGAAGACTAAACCGGTGGCTCAAATCCCAAACATATGAATAGACCCATCTACTACAATACTGAGTAGTACATGATAAAGTGCCTGCTACATTAACCTGAAAATTATGTCTCTACCCGGATTTGATCTTAAGTCTCTTGGATGCACTTTTTGATTCCTCACCAACTAGGTTGAGGATCTTGTGATAAATGAGGAGTATAAATGGTTATATTTATGAATAATGTT
The DNA here is from genome assembly GCA_963277665.1 of Viscum album. Lineage (NCBI taxonomy): Eukaryota > Viridiplantae > Streptophyta > Magnoliopsida > Santalales > Viscaceae > Viscum > Viscum album. The sequence continues at coordinate 924,680,988 of OY728159.1, forward strand.
CTTGAGTATTTAATTAACTTCATTTAATTATTTAAGATATTTTGTGCAAGTGAAGATATAATCAAGGCCAATGTAAGTTTTTTCATCTCAAATCCCTCTTTTTGGGACATGTTTGGTATTATTCACCTAATTTCATTTATGTGATGTATATACTAGTAATTTTAGATATTATATCATGAATTATATTCTAATCAAGGTATTTGAATTTCAATTATATGAAATCTATTTCATGGGGATTTTATTAATGTGTTACTCAAGATTTTTAAGGTTCTGGGAACAGCAGAAGAACCAGGCATGGTGATAAATAAAAAATATTTTATCAATCTGATGGATCATTCAAAATATTTTCAGTAACACGAATTCCATGAACAATGATATTTTTCCATCATATATTGATGTAAGGAAACCCAAAACCTAGAGAGAATATTTTCACATTAAATTTAAAATTAATTTAATTAGATCTAAAGAAATAAATACCTTTTCTTTGGATCTTTCTTTATTAATGATTTTGAACTTACGAATCCCTTTTAATATTACCTTTATTGCATTAATAGTATCCAAGTATAGGATCCCTATAGTGGTGATCCAAATGTTCTCATTTGATCTCCAAGTAATGGAAATTGGTTTTCAGGTTCTGACATGATGAATCAATTGTATTGTGTTGTTAGACTTGATTTCTTTATGATTATTTGGGCTTGAAGGAATTATTCTTGTTCTTGAGATGAGGGAGGGGGAACTCAAGCAAGAAGTATACTGTGCGAAACGATTATCTATTCTCTATTATCCCTAAAAAATAGAAATAACCATATATTTATAGAGATAGGGTTTAGGTTAAAATATTATTTAATTGTGTATCGACCCTAAAATAATATAATAATAATTAACAAACCTCAAGACAATTAATTATAATAATATTATTATTTTATGGAATGTACTAACTTGAATAATAACAAATATTATTTTACCATATTGTACATTAATATTTATCACTAGATGTGGTCTTGGTCCATTCGAACTCCTTAGTATTTATTGAAAAATTGAATAAATATTTCATTAAATATTTCATTCATTAATAAATATTTACAATTGATTAGTCATGAATAAAATTATTCCACAGTCTTAAGAATAATATTTATTTAATTAATTAAATTGAAATATAATTTTATCAAGATAAATGGAAATACTTAGTTTATAAACCTCTAGGATTATTTCTTATTAGACTTAGGTGGGATTGTCTTAAGTCTAAGATTACACTAATAAATTTCAAACCCACCCAAGATAAAGAACTTAATATTGTAATATTTACAACCGCATATGAATGATCACTATGTAATATAATCTCTTTATCACAATACCTCATCAAGAAAGTTTCACATCTATTTTATAAACCTATATGATCGATACATATTTATTTAACTATCTTAAAGAAACATTTTATTACACCATGTACATGGAATTTAAGGGGATTGTTCTATTCTAATCAAAGGTTTGAAATATAAACATCCATAAATATGGAAGGGACAAATACTACCTTGAATTGTTCAAAAATAACACATCGCTCATGATGCACCCAATGTATATAACTTCACTATGAACTATATCATCATGGTTTAAAAAATAAATTTATTTGTGTGAGTCATAATATTCATTAATAATAATGTTAAATTCAAAGGATCATTACATGTCCTCATAGATATGAATATCTGATGACACCAAAACATGAAAATTTCCTACTAGCGAGTATGTTATCATAATCTCTTTTCTTGGATTTTATCAAGTACAAACCTCATAAAAAGAAGTTGCATCATCTTAAAAGTACTCACACCTAAAAGTCTATGTACTATATTCCATTTCATAGTACTTTATCTGACCATGGAACTGTATTTAAGAATATCATCATAGTACAACAAGGTTCTCATCATAGTAGGGAAATAATATAACTTTAATAGTGGGATAGATACCCTAGGATAATATTACATTAAATCCATTAATAACAATAAAAAATATGTAATATGGTATATTATTAATATCCAAATCATCAAATATACATGTAAATAAAGTATAAATAGTTGTTCTTAGGAAACCAACTCCAAAAAACTGCCACTTAGACTAGAGCCAACTTCATATGACTTTCAGTATGGTAGACCTCATAATATAATCATGTTTATACTAATTAAAGGCTTTAGTTAATGGTTAAACAATTTTGTATTATGTGGAAATAGTGCACACTGAAACCTCACCTATCTATTAAAAAATCTCTCAAGATATGATACTTATGAAGTATATGATTCGTCTTCTAATGTGACCTTTGCTCTTTTGTGAGATCCACCACGGTAGTATTATCACAATAGAATATGATATGATAATTAATTATGTGTATCAAATAAATCTATTGGAAGAATTTTTGCATCTATAATAATTATTTAGCTACCTCAAAAGCTGAAATATACTCAGACTCTGGTGTAGAATCAGTGAACACATCCTACTTTGAGCTCTTCCAGCTCATAGTACCTCCATTCAAAGTGAAGATGTATCTCATTTACAATTTTATATCATCTTGATCTATTTGAAAACTAGAATCTACATATCCTCTGATGACTAGTTCCTCATCTCATCTACACACAAGGAACATATCCTTAATATGCCTTAGATACTTAAGGATACTCTTGAATTCCATCCAATGCCTACCACCTTGGTTATCTTGATATGTTCCTACCACACTCAGTTCCTAGGTGATATCTAACATATTACAAAGAATATACTACATTACTAACCCAATACTTGACACATGGAATACTTGATATTCTTTTCCTTCCCTTATGTGTCTAAGGACACATTTTATTTAAAAGATGAATTTCATGTGACATTGGAAACAATCCCCTCCTAGATTTTTCTATATTGAATCACTTCATTATAAGTTATATATTATGAACATATAACCTTAAATAAATGAATGTACTCCCAATAAACCATTTATAGACACAAGGATAATATTCATTATTAATTAAAAAAAATTCAATTATGGCTTCATCAAATTTAATGTTCCATGACCTATATTATTTCTTTAATCTAAAAATGGGGTTTTGAAATTTTTATATCTCGTTGGAATACTTTGTAGTTACAAACCCTTCAGTTTGTGTCATGTTGACATTTTTCTAAAGTTTAACATTAAAGAAAGTTATTTAAACATCAATTTGACAAATCTTATAGTCATGTAAGGATGTAATGGAAAGTATAATTCTAATGGATTTATGTATTGCAACTGGTGAAAAGCTTTTATCCTAGTCTATGCCTTGATGTTGTTTAAACCCTTTTGCAACCAATAAATCCATATAGGTACTGACTTGTCCATCCATTTCAAGTTTATTCTTTAATAATCCTTTAAAACCAATAGGATTTATATCCACATGATGATCTACCAAAATCAAGACTTGTTTTTGGTGCATGGAATTCATTACAAAATTCATGGATTCTTACCACTTGGCAATATCTGTTCCACTTACTACTACCTTTTATGTCATAGGATCATTATTATCAACTAATATTTAGTCACCATCTTAGATAACTAGTAAACCATACCATTCTAGTTTTATAACCTATCTTATACTCCTACACAGTATTTGTGTCTATAGAACGTCTTCTTCTTTGGGGCTTTGTGGTATTTGTTCATGTGCCAAATCTTGGGAATCTTGATCATGGACATCAAAAAGGTCTATCTTGCTCCCACTATCTATTTTAAATATGTGATACTTATCAAGAAATATGGGACATATATTAACCACAACCATTTTATCTGAAGTATAGAATAGATAATATCCCATTGTTTCATCGGGATATCCTATAAAGATACACTTAGTGCCTTGGGGTGAAATTTTGTTACCATAAATAGCCTTAACAAATTCTTCACATCCCCAAAATCATGTATGCGTCAACACAGGTTTATTTCTATGAAAAAATTTATATGAAATATAGTTTTCCAATTTAGTTCGAACTTAGTTTAGAATGTGTGTTGTTATTTGTAATGCGTATTCCCAAAAGGATAAAGGAAGACTCACATGACTCAACTTTCATCTCACCATACCAAATAAGGTGTGGTTCCTCCTTTCACTTATACTATTACACTAAGGTGTATAAGTATGAGTGAGTTGGGATATAATCTCATACTCTTATAAATAATCTATGATGTCTTGATTAATATATTCTCCACCATGTTCTTACTAGAGTTTCTTAATCTTTTTACCAAGATGGTTCTCAACTTTATTCTTGTATTACTTTAATTTATCAAAGGAAACCGACTTAGACATGATTAATTAGACATATCCATATCCACTAAAATCATCAGTAAAAGTTATAAAGTATGACTACCCATCCCTTTCTTTAATAGGAAATGGTTCACACACGTCAATATAAACTAATTCAAGAATCTCTTTGTCCCTTTCACATTTTCTACTAAATAGGGATTTGTTCATTTTTCCTCTTAAACATGTGTGACATACACCAATTAGTTTTAGTTCAAAATATTCTAAATATCCATCTTTTTGTAATTTATTCAAACATTTTTAACTTACATGATCAAGTTAGTGATTCCATGGTTGGGTGTGGTATGAGTCTAGTAATGTAGTTTTATTATCTATTTTCATTACTTAGTTCATGTAATCCAATATATATAATACATTATTTAAATGTGCCTTACCACAAAAAATGATATATTTATTAAATAAGAAACATTTATTCTTAAACTTGAAAATAAATAAATATATATTAAGTCTGTATATATAAATAATATTTTTGGTAACAGATGGAACATAATAACAACCTTTTAAAACCAATATCATTCCTATTGGAAACTTAAGGTTGTAGTCCCTGAAAGCTATTGTAGAAAGTTTATATTTATTAGTTTCTAATGGACATAACTCTCCTTAATCAATATTTCTAAATCTAATTGGTTCATATATATAAATATATATGTGAGCACCATGAGCTATATCTAATACATAATTTATAGAAATAGATAAATTGAACTTGATAAAAAATGCACCTAAATCTTCCCCTTGCTTCTTTGGCTAGGTGTAGTTTTTCTTCCAATGTCCCTTCTTTCCACATGTGAAACAAATATCATCCTACTCCCTTGCTTGTCCCTTGATCTTACTCTTCTTAGAAGGGTGTTTTAAAGAAAATTTGGGTCTAAAGCTCTTTGATTGGCCTTTCCCTTTGTTCACCATAAGGATAGAAGGATTTTTGAGCTTCATCTCCTTATCTACTTGGAGAATAAGAGTAAGTAGATCTATGAGATACTTATTAATGTTGTTCATATTAAAATTTACAAAAAAAATAGAGAATCTCTAAGTGAGTGATGTAAGTATGAGATATTTTCATTGTTAATCTAGGAGTTTAAACCATAAAACCTATAAACACTCAATGTAGCCAATGATTTTGACTACATGAGGCCAAACTAATTCTACCTCCCTAAGTTTACTCTAAAAGAGTTTCTTGGATATCTAAAACCATTCTTGTATTTCTATCACCTGGTATAGACCAAGAAGATGCTCGAGCATGCTATAAGAATCCATTTTTTCATGATACATCATGAGTTTACTAGACATAGATTATAGCATCAAAAAGTGAATGTAAATCACAACCCTCGAATATTTTACTTATATTAGGAACTCTTCATCACTAACCTCCTTGGTACGAGGATCAAGAAGTGAGGATTCTAGCATGTAAGATTTACATTTATGGAATGACACAACCTGAAGGTGTCTGAACCACTCCTGGAAGTTAATTCTAGTAATGATATGTTCTTTATCCAATATTGATAATAGTGACAATATGGATGATCAAATTTATATTTTCTACAATTATAAAAGATTTTATTATTAGTACTTTTCTTGATTGAAAATTATGTGAGAAAAAATTAATTAATTTATTTTATTAAATCTCTCATAATTTTATCAAGTCCCAATATCTTTCACCATTGAACATAGAATATCTACTTTATTTGGAATTAAAGTGTAAATGATCCATATTTACTTTATTATAATCTATAAATAATCCATGAAAATTACTAGAAATTATTTAGATAAGCAGAATATCTAGTTGTGGGTTGAAGCTCCTAAATCTATTGAGTGGACTTCCCAATCCAGAAACCCTAACTTATATTTCCTCAACATTTATTTCCAAATTTTTATTGGAAATAATAATTCCATTAAACCCAATAAAAATTTGGTTAAATCAAACCACTATCTTAGTTAATATTTCCCAATAATTAGAAGTGCCCCCGACAGTGGCTAAACTAACACTTAAACAATGGGTTTATCTTAATTCAAATGATGGGAGGATTAAAGAATTAATATTAACTTGAGGGATTTTATTTTATTATACATAAATTTTATCTTGTTGTATACTTTACATGTATTATTAATATTAACTGTATTTTACTTAATTAATTAAACATTTTAGATAAAAAAAATTATGCAAAATCCATTTATTTAAATTCTATATTTGCACATTAATTCATTTATTTATGCAATCATGGTCAAGAATTCATAAAATAAATAATTCATAAATAGAAATTAATTAATTAATTAATTAATTAATCAATCAATCATGAGAATATCTAATGGTTGATTTACTGAGTGGAAAATAAATCAACCTACGAACTAGAGGAATAACTCCTTATGTCATCCTTGTCATGAGTTGCAATATTACACATGTCTGCCTGTGTATCACCTAGGTTGGCATCATTGGGGTTCTATATTGAACCAATCCATAAGCACTGGGATACTTAATTAATTTTATGTATCTATAAATCACACAAATGTGATGGTAACAAAAGTATTGGTTGAAGAAAATTACATAAATAACCTTAGACATGAAGGTCCTATATAATAATGAAGGGAGGGATGAGACACATGTTATCATTTTAATTCAGTGATTAAATAATTGAAAACCCATGAAATAAATTATATTAAATAATTCTAACTCGTAGATAGGCCTTGGTCAAGCTCATGATTAATCACACATACAATGGTTACGCATTTAAAATAATTATCTATCATTCATTTCAATTCATTATAAAATATGATAAAACATGCATGAATTAATTCAATTAATTATCTTATTAATATGTAAATTAACTTTATTTTATTTCATCTAACCATCCTAAAATTTCCCATCCTCTATGATATTAAATAAAATAAATAATTTTATTTTTTAAAAAAAATAAATAAAATAATACACAGCTTTACACTTGGAAGCAACCCAATGATTACCTGTCTAAACTACTCAATATGGTTTAGTTGTAAATAATGCACTCATACAACATATCATGTACATGGAATGTGTCATAATTTCATGATGTGTACTGTCAACTTAATAACACATGGAAGACATGAAAATTATGTAGACTATATAATTTAATGTGTTGAGTATTTAATATAAAATAACTATACATGATTCATAATCCTGAATATTACACTGAATTAATTAAACATTTAATATAATATTAAACCAAACATATGGCATGTAATGACATATTAATAACCCATGGAACTCTTTTTGATAAGGTATAAGGTGTAATTAATTAATTTTAATATTTTTTTACAAACAGGTAAAGTACACGACCTATACAAGCCAACTACATGGTGTGTACTTATCTTCACCAAATACCTGCTATATGTTCTTAGAGATTCAATGTGCACTTCTCATGAAAATTTATGAAGTACACAAAGTGAAATTTTATATACATGGTTTTCAATCTATATGTGTTTTGTATTAAATACAGGTAGTGCATTAATTACACGACACATTTTGACCATGTGTTTTCTATATTAAAAATACATAGACTAAATGGCATGTAGTCAAACTATAAAACATGTACTCTTAAATATTCATGTTCCACCCTATCTAGTCTACACACTGTGAATTTATTTCACATAGTGTGTAATTATTACACAATGACCTGAAATCCACATGGGTGTCTCTATTCAATTAACAAGGATACAAGGCATGTAACATCGAATTACACATGATGTAGTCTTTTATTATCCATACAAGATCCTTAACACTTCCAAATGGGATCTTAATATGTAAAATTCATTAATTATTAACCAATATTGGTAATATTTTTGAGAAATGAATAAGAGGAAAAATAAATTTAGATGATAAATCAAGAGTGGAATAAAACGTGAAATAAATATTAACTTTTAAATTTGAATCAATCAACAATAAAATAAATAATTATAAATTTGAAATATGAATGCTCTGATGCCACTTGAAGGTTCCAAGTGAAGTGAAATCATTATTAAGGGAAATAAATCAAAAATATATTTTCAATAAAATGGATCATTTTTAATATTATCAGTTACTTCAATACCATGAAGAAAGAAATTTTTCCAATGGATATTATCATGTAGAAACCTGAAAATCGTAAAATAACCTTTTAGGTTAGATATATAATTAATTCAATTAGATCTGATGAAATAAATACCTTGTATTAAGATCTTTTTTCATTGATGATATTGATCTTCTAAAACCCTTTTTGGATTACATTCATTACACTGATAGGATATGAGTATAGGATCTCTCTAGCTATGATCCACACATGCCCTTTTGATCTTTGAGAGATGCTAATTAATTTTTGGGTGTTATCATACTAAATCAATTATTTTTCATTTCTCGGCTTGATATTTGTATAATCCTTTATCTTTGAAGGAATTCTTCTCATTATCGAGAGGAGGGAGGAGTAATTCTAGATAGAAATCTATTGTGTGAAATGATTCTCTATTCTTGATTAACCCTACACAATAAACATAACCATCTAGGATTTAGGTTAAAATATTATTTAATTTAATACCTTCCCTTAAATAATATAATAATCATTAAAAACACCATGAAAAATAATAATAATATTATTATTTTATGGTGTGTGCTAACTTGAACAATAAAAAATATTATTTTACCATCTTGTAAATTGATATTTATCATCAGACATAGTCTTGGTCCATTTGAACTCCTCAGAATTTATTAAATACCTGAATAAATATTTAATTAAATATTTCATTCATGAATAAATATTTATGATTTATTTATTGTATATAAAATTATTCCTCATTCTTGAGAATAATATTTATTTAATTTAGATCAATGGAAACACTTATTGAGTGACCCTCAATGATTATTTCACATTATCATTAGGTGGTCTTACCTAAACTCTAAGATTACTATCTAGAAATGGGTTTATGAACCCATAATAAATAACTTAATGTCATAACATTGAAAATCATATATGAATTCTCACTATGTAATATAATCCATTTGTCATGATATCTCATCAAATGATTTACACATTGGTATCCTCAACCTATATTCTTGATACCTCTTTCTTTAACTATCTGAAATAAACACACCATTACACCATATCCATGGAATTTAAGGTGATGGTTCTATACCAATAAAAGGTTCAAGATATCAACTTCCATAAATATTTAAGGGACAAATCCTTCATTAACTTATTCATTAATAAGACATCATTCATGACGCACCCAACATATCTAAATTCTATATGAAATGTATCATCATGATTTATTAAATATGTATAAGTGTGTGAGTCATAATATTCATTAATAATAATTCAATTCAATGTATCATTACACATGCTCATATATAGGAATATTCGCTGACACCAAAACATACAGAATTTTTATTAGTGGGTTTTTTAAAATTATCTCCCATATTAGAGATTATCAAGTGTGAAATTTATAAAAATAATACTCATCTACTTATGGGTAATCACACCAGATAGTTTGTGTACTTTGTAAAATTTCATAGTATGTTATTGGTGTATTGAACTATATTTAATAATATCTTCATGGAATTTCAAAGTTCTCATCATATCAGGAAACTACTATGACCTTATTAGTGTGATAGATAACCTTGTAAAATATTACATTAAACTTAGGAAAAAAATGAACAATATGTAATAATATGTTTTATTAATATTCAAATCATAAAATATACATGTAATGAAAGTACAAATAGTTGGACCCAGGAAACCAACTATAATAGATGCAAGGGTCTTCTTAGTCTCAATTCTGATTCTTTGAGAAATGTTACATATTATAAGACATTCTTCCTTTATATGGTGTTATGTAAATTTAACATACCATGAATGTTCTATAATTTATTTATTTTTAATTCATGGAATAAACTAACCAAAATTAATATCATTTATTCAAACATCTTTTTACTCAAGTGGTACCACATTTGAAAGAGTTTTTGGTAACTCAATATTCATTTATGGATTTATTATCATTAACTTTGATTGTATTATGTGGTATTCTCTAATTTTTTACATTTTTACCACATAAATACCTTTTAAAATGATTCAGGCTTCATGGATTATTTTTATCATAAGGGATATTTATAGATCAAGTCTCTTTCATTGAGTTAAAATTTTTCATCATGAACTTCTTCCTTCCATACTTGGGTTATCCAACTCTAATATTTTATTATATGGTATTTTATAATCTTCTGTGGGAAAATTAATTTTTAATAAAAATGAATGTTTTGTTACTCTACTTGTAATTTGAGTTTTAAACAGTGGTCTTTCAAAAATAATAAAAAGGCATTTTCCTTTCACTTTAACATGTTTTTTATTCCTATCCTCATTCTACAAGATAAACTTTATATATTTTCAAATATTCATTATTGGAGATTATTTTTAAAAGTGAAGGATTTCAATGGATTTCACATCACTTTTTCAAAAGATACCTTTGAAAGTGATATGTCTTTTTTTACATCAATGTTAAAAATGTTTTATAAAATATATTTTAAGTTTTTATTTACACTTCCCTTTTTATTTTGAAAAGTGTCCTCACCCAAATTTACCCAATTTTTTAGGGTTAAGCGGCTGCTTGTAGTTTAGCTTGGGTTGTCGAATCCTCATAGACCTAAGAAGTAACCTACAAACACGTACATTCTATGGATTGTTTTTTGGACATGAAGTGGCCAACTTGGGTTGATATTATATGGTTTTAATTGAATTCTAATATACTTAAGTGAATTAAATTTAAAAGAATGAGTTGATCCTTGGTTATCACTTTGGGTGGATTGGATGCATTCCTTTTTCAACTATTTAGAGTTATTATATTTGAGATGTGTTCATATAATAAGATCAAAAAAAAAAATCATGTACTAGTTTAATACCAACACAAATTAATACTAATCACTTATACACTTTTAGGATCATGTTTTTTATTACTCCATGGTAAAAGTTTGTATTAGTACTTGAAGTGTGTGGCCTTAAATTCAACAAGGATGAAGGTGTCTAAAGATCGTCAAACAAAATTCTTAATTAAAATAAGTGATTATACATTAATGGAGTGAGAAATAACATCCAATCCGTCCATTTACTAATCCCTTGTATAAACCCATAAGTGGGTTATCCAACCATTGATGCTATGGTTTCAATAGATGTGGAAAGTAGACTCATGAGGGAGGAATTGAAGAAGTAAAAAAGACAATAAAAAGAAAACGATCACTCCATCGTTGGGTGAATAATTTCACAAGGTTTGGTGTGAATAAATTAACTCCTTGAGGAAACGGTATTAATTTGATATGGAGAAGAAAAAAATAATAGAATAATAATAACTTTTATTAAGAAACTAAGATGAATTAGAACAACTAACATGTGAAAGACAAACTTGAGACAACAAAAATGCAGCATAACATTACAATGAAAGAAAGCACCAAATATCCCTAAATCCTCCAACACCACTACCTTAAATAGGAATTTTTGGATCCTTGAGTTGAGGATACAATATTTAAATTCATACCACTTGAGTATGGTAGGCTTAGGGTGGTGGAAAGCTTGTGGAACTTAGACTTTTCCACTCTTGACACGAAGTGGAATACAGATTGCATCCATTGAACAAAGGATTATAAATGACCTTATATATGGACTAATTATAGTGATACATAGAAGAATAAAATGGATCTAATTATGTCTCCTAACTTCCTGTAAAATTTCATCACAAATGGAATTTTATTTAGAGATATTATTGAAATAGTGGGAAGTTTTTCTAGGTCGCAGAATCTGGACTAAAATTTTATCTCTAACTTGGGATGCCTAGAACTCCCTTAAGATAGCCGAATCAGATCTTGTAATTGTTGGATTAAATGTTAAAAATTATTTCATATATCTTAAGTTAAATATTTAGAGTCATTACACTTGGATCCTGGCCTCTATAGTCTCTTTATTGGGCTGCTTTCCTGTTTACTTTTCCCAAAATGTGTTGTTATGAAAGACCATTTTGGTGGTCTTCCAATGTGAATCTTCAAGTACTCAAAAATCATGAAATGTTACTAATATAATGGGAGAACTTAAAATAAAATATAAAACTAAAATCAATACCATTTTTTATTTTAGGATGTCTTCAAATATGTAGCAAGTAATACTGCACTTTAACAAAGAATTACAATCATAATGTGAAATAATGTTCAAAGTGTAAAATGAACTAAAATAATGTTTATGAATAATTAATCCCATTAATATTATAAATACTAAAAATGAATATTATCCTAATTTAGTGTCTAATCACACCCCCAACTTGAGTTTTTCTAGTCTTGAGCAAAATATATCTCAAAAATATGAAATTCAAATTCCTTTTTCGAAAAACATTTTAATATACAATGATAACCAAAAAAAATATACCAAACAATTATGAAACCTATAAAATTATTTTAATACAAGATAGTTTCATAAGAATATCCCAAGAAAAAGCCTATTCATTTGTTCAAATTCATCACCACATTTCATCCAATTTCAATTAAGCATAATTAAGTGTTGTGTATCACAATAGACATGGGGATTGATCTTTATTAAAGGGGAAATGATAAAAGTCCTATGTGGAATCACATTTCAATATTAAGATGAGTATTCAAATTTTTTTATTTTTTTTATTTTTGTTTTATTTTTGTTTTATTTTTTTTAAATTGTTACATGGTAATTGAAATTGCACTCAATAGAGTCAACCCATGTAGCGAGACTTTTCTAATGACTCCTAGGCTCAAATACCTTAGGGTACCAAGTGAATCCCACATACTCAGGCATCATCTCGAGTTAACTCAGTCAAAAACAAATTAAAATTACCATAAATAGAGATAAAATTACTAACTTTGATCCATACAACCATGGAGTCATGATCACCAAGTGCCTAAAGTCACTCATTAGGTCATTTCATTGTTATACACACAAATTTATTGTTTTTTTATTTTTTTTATTGCATACTCATATTAAAACTAAAATGATCACCAAAATTATGCTATTTATTTGGGGGAATCCTTGAACTCAAACTAATACCCCAATATCCAAAGGACATGTGTTGTGATCTTTTTTGTAATTGGATGAAAATATAAATGCTGAAATTTCCCATTAGACAACCACAGTTTCCAAAATCTATGCTCATAAAATTATACATGGATTAAAATTAGAATTTGGGCATGCTAAATTATTTGATATTCATTTTAAAAGTGTGAAATGTGTTTTATCATGTTCAAGCTTAAATAAATTTTTCCTTCCACAAATTTTTTTATGATCACTAAATTAATTAATTATTTTTTTCATTCTTTTCACCCCCCCACCAACTTAGAATAACATTGTATCCATTGTTTACAAAAAATAAAATTTAGAAGGGGATAGAGGTAGATGAGAGGAGTTATAAAGGGAATTTGAAATATGAGGCTCATGGAATGAATTCACCTGGTGGTTGAATTTTAAGTTCTTGTTTCTCCAATTTATTCTTTTAATATCCATGTCACTTGCAGAGTTCCCTAGTAGAAAAAGTAAAAAAACAAATGAAAAAAAACAAAATAATATATATATATATTCATATAATAAAAAATTAAAATATAAGTGTATATACAAAAATAATAGAATAATAAATCACTATAAGCCACAGGTCAGTGGTAAGCATGTGCCCCTGTCTCCCTTCAGTACTAGGTTTGAGTCCCTGCGGCTTTTCCAATTGTGACGGGGTTTTCCCCATGACCTATGGCGTGTAATTTTAATTTTTTTAAATTAATTTTATTTATTTTTATTTTAACCTAAAAACACATAAAAATAAAATGAACTGATGATACATTGTTTTCTTTTTAAATTTCTAGGTAAGGTATTACTCAAGGATCACACCACGTGACACAGATGAATATAGAGCTCCCCTTTCAGACCTATCCATGCTCATTGTAGAAGAACATGTCAATAGTCTATTTTTTTAAATATCAAAATGACTCATTAATCCTATTTGAAAAATAATGATGATTCAAAAATATTAGAAATATGAAGACCACAGGTTGCCTCTCATGCAGCGCTTTTGTTTAATGTCGTTAGCCCGACATGGATCCTAAATATATCAATTTTTTTTCTGGTTCATAGGTTGTCTCAGTTAACTCAACCTATGTTTCATATTTATTTAATTATTCAATGAATGGTTTTAACTTATGACCATTGACCTTGAAAATGTGATCACTAGTGGGATCCTGAATCTCTACTGTCCCATGGGGGTACACATGATGCACTATGAATGGACCTGACTATCAAGACCTTAACTTTCCCAGGTGTAAATGACGTTTTGAACTATAAAAGAGCACAAATTTTCCAGATTCAAAGTGTTTAACTTTGAGATTCCTAGATTGGTAGGCTTGAACTCTATCTTTATTTATCTTTTAATTTTTAAAATCCTCCATCCTAAGTTCCCCAAGTTCATTAAGATCTAATTTCCTTTTTTCTTCGTCCAAAGGAAAGTCAAAAATCATTTTTTTGATTGCCCAAAATGCCTTATTCTCAATTTCAATAGGTAAATGGAATGCTTTACCAAATCCAACCTATATGGTAACATTCCTAAAATGGTTTTGAATGTTGTACGATATGACCAAAGGCCATCCAAGGCTTTCCTAGACCAATCTTTCTTAGAGGGATTGATAGTTTTTTCAAGAATTTTCTTAATCTCTCTATTTTTTAACTCAGCTTGACCATTTGTTTGAGGATGGTACATAGTGGAGACTTTATGAGAAATCTCATAATTTGACGTGAGTGAAGATAATGGGCAATTATAGAAATGGGTTCCTCGATAACTGATTATAGCCCTAGGAATTCCAAATTGAGAAAATATGTGCTCTTTCAGAAATAGGATCACAACATGATGGTCGTTGGACTTGGTGGGAATGGAATCAACCCGTTTTGAGACATAATCAACAACTAACAGTATTTAGAGGTATCCCCTAGAGTTTGGGAAGGGTCCCATGAAATCATTTCCCCAGTAATCAAATATTTCAACGACCGGAATGGGAGTAAGGGGAATTTGATTCCTTTTAGTAATGAATCCTAATTGTTGACATTGAGGACAACTTTTGTAGAATTTGAAGGAATTATTATTGAGGTAAGGCCATTAGAAATCACTTTGGAGGACCTTTTCAGAAGTTTTCTTTGTGGAAAAGTGTCATCCACATGCCTCTCCATGACAAAATTTTAGAATGGACTCTTACTCAGACTCGGGAACACATCTCTTAATGATTTGATCAGGACAAAACTTAAAAAGTTAAGGATCATCAAACACATAGTGTTTGACATCAGAAATGAATTTCTTCTTAGCTTGGGTCCCAAGGAATTTTGGAATGTCACTCATAACCAAATGGTTTTCTATTTCATCATACCATGGGCAATCACTCACAGAATAGAGGTGCTCATCAGGAAATGAATTAGACATAGAAAGGTGATGTGAGTTGTATTTTAATTCCATCCTCGATAGGTGATCATCTACAACATTTTCAACACCCTTTTTATCCTTAATGGTTAAATATAACTATTAAATAAAAATAACCCACCTAATCAATCTAGACTTGGCATCTTGTTTTTGGAAAAGATATTTCAGGGTTGAATGGTCGGTGAAGACAATGATGGGTGATCCTAAGAGATAGGACTTGAATTTCTCTATGGAAAATACAACAACAAGAAATTATTTCTCAGTAGTGGTATAGTTAATTTGTGCATCATTTAAAGATTTTCTTTCATAAGCAATGACACATGGAGTTTTCTCACATTTTTGTCCTAAGACTGCTCCTACAGTAAATTCACTCGCATCACACATGAGATCAAAATAAAGTTTCTTATTTTGAGATCGCATGATAGGTGGAGAGATAAGAGCTAACTTTAGTGTAGAAATGATTCCTCATAGCTTTCTGTCCACAAAAATGGAGCATCTTTCACCAATAAAGCACAAAGTGGTTGAGAAATAGAGCTGAAATTATTAATGAACTATCTATAGAAACTAGAATTTCCTAATAAGGACATCACTTCCTTAACATTTTTAGGATATGTAATGTGATGAATGATGTATACCTTAGCTTTATCAACTTCAATCCCTCTACCGAAGATGAAATATCCTAGAACAAGTCCCTCCTTTACCATGAAAAGGCATTTTTTTAAATTTTGGATGAGATTCTTATCCTCGCATCTTGACAATACCCTTTCAACATTCAAAATGAATCCCTAAAAAGTATCCCCAAAGATAGAGAAGTCATCCATGAAGACCTCTAAACAATCATCCACTATGTCCGAGAGGATTCCCATCATGCATTGCTGGAAGGTACAAGGAGCATTACATAACCCAAAGGGCATGTGATTGAATGAAAAAGTTCTGAATGGACAAGTGAAGGTTGTTTTTTCCTTGATCCTCTAAGGAGACCTCGATTTGATTATAACCTGATAATCCATCTTGGAAGCAATAGAATTTATGACCCGCCACTCGCTCGAGGACTTAATCAATAAAGGGAAATGGGAAATGGTATTACGTAGTAAAAAATTTGAGCTTCCTATAGTCAATACAAACTCTCCATCCACTACTGACCCTTGTGGGGAGAAGGTTACCATCCTCATTGGTGATCACAGTAATTCTATCTTTATTTGGGACAAATAGAATTGGGCTTACCCACTCACTCTCAGCAATGGGGTAGATGATACGCTCTTCCAACAACTTAATAAGTTCTTTCCTTACCACATCCATAAGATTTGGATTGATTCTCCACTGAAGTTGAAAACATGGTTTGTATCCATATTCAAGAACAATCATATGAGTTCCAATGATTGGGATAATCCTAGGAATATTAGAAAGGGCCCGTCCAATTGTTTTCTTATGCTTTCCTATCCAAAAGCAACATCTCTTGATTGGATTCAAGAGAGGAAAAAATGACAACAGGAAAGGCTCAATTTTCCCCTAAGAATGCATACTTTAGTGATTAAGTTGGGACATTAAATTCAAGATCAGATTGGTTATTACTTTCCAAGAAAGGATGGGACTTTGTATTGAACTTAGTTTCTTTGTTCATATTTCTTGATAGAATTGGTTCCTGGTGAACTAAATTTTCATCCACTAAATTAAACTGATTAGTGTAATGAATGGGTATATACTCAATTTTATTGATTTCATCAATGGTATCATTGATTATTGATTCGATAAAATCATCAATAGAGCTATCTGAATGAGATTCACCCCAAGGAGAAAAATTTCCCTCATTTGAACACAGAAAATCAATCTCTTCTTGAATTAAACATCCTTCAATAATTCCTTTATGTTCCTCGAGTTCACTATCAACACTATCAATCCAGTTAACCTCTTGGATCTCTTCATCATCCCCAATTTGAGAGTTTTAATTGTACATATTCAAGTCTAGACTCATGTTCCCTAAGTTTATTGTCATGTTCCCATTTTGAACATGGATGACTATGTTGATTGTTTCTAAGAAGGGATGACCAAGGATGATTGGGGTTTTATCCCTAGGTCCTAAGCTTGTGTGATTGTCAATGACAATGAAGTAAGTTGGGTAAATAAAATTTTCAACTTTCACAAAAATATCCTTTAATATCCCCTTAGGAACTCGAACACTACAATCAGAAAGTTGAAGAGTGAAAGATGTGGGTTGGAGTTATTTGATCCCTAACTAACAATACATGGCATAAGGAATGAGGTTTACATTGGCTCTCAGATCACAAAGGTCTTTGACAACTTTGTTCTCTCATAACTCAACATTGATATATGGAAATCTTGGATCTTTCAACTTTAGAGGAATGGTCCCTTGAATGGTGGTACTCACATTTTCATCCAAAATGACTTGGTTTTTATGGGAAATTTTCATTTTAAAAGTGAACAAGTCCTTAAGGTACTTTGAGTAGGAAGTAATGGTTTGGATTGAATCAAGAAGGGGGATGTTCAACTTAACCTAAGAGAATATTTCCCTCAAAGTATCATTCATTTTTGGTATAGTTTTTCCTCTCATACGTTGAGGTAAAGAAGCAGGTTGTTTCATTGTTTGGTGTGGTTGTAGTTCCTTCACATTATCATTGGGTTTTTCAGAATATATGGTTGGTTCTTCATCATTTCCATGCATTTTTTAATCTTTTAACTGTTCTAGAATGTCTTGTTCAGGTTTCTCAATGGATTTCCCACTTATTAAAATAGTTACTGCTTTGAATTGTCCATGATATTTTTGTGTGTAACTGGATTCTCCCATTAAAGTTGAGGATGATACCACCTGAGTAGGCATGGGTGCCTTCCCAATTTATATTTTTTTCATTCATGTTTAAGGGATGAGACTTCTGAGTTCATTTTCTTTATTTGTTTACACAACTGCTCAATGACTAGAAGAGGGACAGATTGAGTAGGGGCTTGTGCTAGTTAGTTTATCCTAGGAGGATACTTTGGTTGTTGGATTTGTTGTTTCATGGGTTTCTGGATGGTTTTTTGGTATTGGATTAGTTGCGGTTGGAACTGGTTCTGGTTTTGAAATTTTTTTGGAGGGTATGGGTTTTTTCCTCATGGCTGACTAGGTTGTTTGTTGTCTTTCCAAAGGAAACTTTCATGGTCATTGTACCTTGGATTGAAAGTGATTTGGTATAGTGTCTTCTAAAATTTTAGAGCATTGGCCTCTGTTGATGGTCATCCTAGAAAAACATCTTTAATGGAAGGGATGGTTGGGAAGTTGTCAGTCTTGTGCTCATGTTTGTCACAAATTGTGAAAACAGGGTCAACAGTTTGAATTTTATGGACCTTCCTAAGATCGATCCCCTTGACCTTCCCAGTGAGTGCAGCAAATTTCACCCTAGGGATTTCCTCCTCCATAAGTGTGTGAATTCCACCAGATTTGGGTGGCTTCCTATAGTAAGGTTATGTTCCCCGTGTTTGATTTTGTTCAGCAAGGCTTTCTAGATACTCGTAAGCATCATTTGGGTCTTTGTTTTTGAAAGTTCTATTACACATCATGTCAATGAATTGTTTGTTTCCTAGATCTAACCCTTCATAGAAAATTATCACTTGTTCAGGAATAGAAAAAACATGGTTTGGAACCATTTTTAGGTTGAATTTTAACCTCTCCCATGTTTCATATAATGACTCTCCCTCTTTTTCAAAAAAAATTTGGATGCTCTTTTTAAGTGCAATTGTTTTGTGGTGGGGAAAGTATTTTTTGTAGAATTATATTTGTAATTGGTCGTAAGAGTTGTTGGATGATGGTATCAATTTTTTTAGCCAATTTTTAGCTTGATCCTTTAAATAAAAAAGAATGATCCTTGTCTTAGCTTATTCTAGTTGATGTGGGGGACACATGATTTCTACAATGTCATTGAACTCTTTGACATGAAGGTAGGGAATTTTCGACTCCATCCCATGGATGGTTGGAAGGTGGTTTAGGAAATGGGGTTTAAATATGTAGTTGAAATATCCTAGGGAATTGTGTCTAATGCATTATGAGGAATTGTTCTAGGTAGGTGTGATGTATTCATTCATGGTTTGATTAACTACATTCCCCATATTTGGGGCTGCCTCATTTGGATTTTCATTTTGGTTCTCACCCAGGTTTATGAGTTGGTTTATTTGAAGAAATTCCATTTAAATTGGATAAATTTTTGACTCTACAGTATTAAGAAGATTAGGATCTAATGGAAATATTTTCCGTTGTGTACTTGACTCTCCAACCCCATGACTATCCACCCTAACTAGACAGTTTGATTGGTCACAAGTGTAGGCGTACATGCGCCAAAAGAAAAAAAATGAGAAAGGGAAAAGATAATAGAATTTGGTTGAGAATAGAATAAATGGGTGAGAATATAATGGGTGTTGATATGACTTACGTGGGTCCCATTAAATGTTGCCAAAAATTTTCTCTACCAAATTTACCCATGTTTTTAGGGTTAAGTGGTCGCTTGTAGTTTAGCTTGGGTTGTCTAATCCTCATAAACCTAAGAAGTAACCTATAAAAACATACATTATATAGATTGTTTTTGGATATGAAGTGGAAAAATTGGGTTGATATTAGATGGGTTTAAGTGAACAATAATATAATTAAGTAAATTCAATTTAAAATAATGAGTTTGTCCTATTTTATCACTTGGGGTGGATTGGATGCATTTCTTTTTCAATTATTTCAAATTTTTATATTTGAGATGGGTATATTTAAGAAGATCAAAACAAATCTTCACTTACTAGTTTAATATCTAAAAACCTTAATAATAATCACCTATACACTTTGAGTATCAAGGTTTTCAGCACTCCATGGAAAAATTTTGTATTATCACTTGAAGTGTGTGATCTTAAATTCAACAAGGACAAAGGATTTTAAAGATCGTCAAACAAAATTCTCAATTAAAAAAAGTTATTAAAAATTAATGGAGTGAGAAATAACATCCAATCCATCCCATTTATACTCACTTGGATCAACCCATAAGTTGGTTATCCCTCCATTTATTCTATGGTTTCAATAGAAGAGGAAAGTAGACTCATGAGGGGGGAATTGATGAAGTAAAAAAGACAATAAAAAGAAAACGATCACTCCACCATTGTGTGAATAATTTCACAAGTTTTGGGGTGAATAAATTCACACCTTGAGTAAAAAGTATAAATTTTATATAGATAATAACATAATAATAGGATAAGAAGAACTTTTATTAAGAAATTGAGATGAATTAGGACAACTTACATGTGAAAGAAAGGCTTGAGATAACAAAAATGCAGCATAACATTACAATGAAAGAAAGCTCCAAAGATCCATAAATACTCCAAAAAAACTTCCTTAAATAGAAATTTTGGGATCCTTGGGTTGAGCCTCCAATAGTGAAATTCATCCCAATTGAGTGTGGTAGGCTTAGGGTGGTGGAAAGCTTGTGGAACTTAGACTTTTCCACTCTTGACCCGAAGTGGAAGCCATATTGCACACACCAAACAGAGGTGTCAAAACGACCTTCTAGATGGTAGAATTAGAGTAGGACATATAATAATAAAATGGATCTCAGTATGTATCCTAACTATTTGTAAAATTTAAGACCAAATTGATTTTTTTGCGAGATATTATCTAAATGGTGGGATGTTTTTCTGGGCCGCAGAATCTGGCCCATAATTTTATCTCCAACTTTGGCCGCCTGGAACTCCCTTAATACATCCGAATTAGATCTTGTCAGTTTTGGATGAAATATTCAAAATGATATCTTCAATATTTAGTTATATTTTTAGAATCATTGGGATTTGATCCTGGCCATTATAGTCTCTTTATTGGGATGTTGTCCAGTTTACTTTTCCCAGAATGTGTTGTCATGAAAGCCCATTTTGGTGGTCTTTCAATGTGAATCTTCAAGTACTCCAAAAGAATTAATTGTTCCTTATATAATGGGATACTGGAAAATAAAATATAAAAATAAAATTAAGACCATTTTGTATTTTATTATGTCTTCAAATATGTACCAAGTAATAGTGCACTTAAACAAATAATTATAATCATAATGTGAAATAATGTTCAAAGTGTAAAATGCACTAAAATAGTGTTTATGAATAATTAATCTCATGAATATTATAAATATTAACAATGAATATTATCATATTTCAGTTTATAATAAAAAATTATTTACCCTAATAGGGTTTATTTTTATGATTTTTCCCCTAATGTATATATGTTATCATTTGGGGGATTGAACATGCATTATCAAACAATCCAATTCTTGATCCCTACTTTTGTGATACCATTAAAAGAATTATTTTTGCAAGGATTTTTTTATCTATATTAACAATCTTCTAAGTTTAATTTTTTACATTAAGGTTATATTATTTTGAAACCATCCACCTTATTCCTATATATTTATTATGATCATGTTATTCCATTATTGGATTATTCGTATACTCATTACTATATAAAGTGTGAACATCACATTTTACATAATTCAAATTTGATGATGTTCACCTAGAAAGAATGTTATTCTATTGACATGGTTAAAAGTATTTGCATTCCATATTTTTTTATTCTAATATGGATTATTATTAGCAAGTTGACTGTTTATTATTTAATCATATACCTTTTTTCTCGGGATTTGTTGTGATCATGTTGTTTATTTTATTAATATGGGGAAAATTATTGATTTTCTTTATGATTATTAAGTACTAAAAGAGATTTATTATGTATTGAAATTTCATAACCTTTATTATACAGATAACCATGGTTTTATTCAGTAAGATGTTCCTTAGGGAATGGTATGAAAATATTTATTGACACTTATGGGTAATGTGATGAACATAATCATGTGAAGGATGGGGTATGGAATTATATAGTCCCTTGATGCATCAAAAGGTCTCATGAGATGATAAATATTTGGAATTTGGTGTATTCCTGTTCCCATGATAGGATAGTGTCTTGACATAAGTCCTTGATAGAATATTTTTGATGTCCAAAATTATTCATTCCATCAGTATAAGATTAGTATAACTGATATACATGTTTTAATTTATTGTCAAGGATGTCGCAATCTATCGTTTTCAAGTTGATTATGGCTTCATTTTGTTTACCTATTCCTGCTATAATATTTATGTCATATTTACGCCATGATTGCTTCAGTTGTATGTTTTCCATTATAGATCATTTTATCTCACCCCTTCTTATGTTTCCACTTTTATAGGTTATTAATAAAAGTAGTACACATGAAATGTTTAGAAGGATAGAATGTGAGAGAGAATTTATGGGAGATATTGAAGACTTATCATGAATTAAGTAGTTTATTATATATATGTAATAAAAATATATATCTATTTGACACATAGAACATGATCTTTATTAGTTTATGTTTTCTCCCAATTCTCTAAGGCTCTAAACCTTAAAAATATCCTCAGAATGTAAGAGATTCAATAATAATTATTGAATTTATAATAAGGATGGTTATTTCCAAGATTTTATATCTTATATAAAAGTAATTATGTAAGATATGTGTTTATGGGACAAAATCTAAAAGTTATGAGTTTGGGGTGTCACATTTGGTATCAAAGGAAAGGTTTAGATAAATTTGGATATTATCGTGTTTGTTGAGGATAATTTAAGGGTTGATAAGTTAGGGTTGATCATAAGTTAAAGGGTATATATAACCTTTTGGGATGAGATGTTAAGGCAATAATTCACATTTCAATTGGTGATTAAGGTTAGAGAACCTTAGTTAAAAACCTAGAGAAAAGTCAAATTATATGATTACATCATGAAGTTTTGGTAAGGTCTTGAGTAAGTGGTTTTTTTAGAAATTACATCCTAAAGTCAATGTGTTCGATATCTTTCTCTATATGAAACACCGAACTAAACTGAAATCATAATATATATTAATAAAAATATAAATATTAAGTATGGAAATTAAAACCTATAATGACACAAGTATGACATATATGAATATTATATCTTTTTGTATGAATATTAATTACATTTTAAAAATGCATGCTTGAGGACCATAATATTTTAGTACCTTTGAAAACATGGAATACATTCTTTTATCTCATAAAAGATCTTCAACATCTCCCATAAAGATCTTCATCTTTAGTAATCCTACTTAAATGATTTATTTATAACTTGAGAAATGGAAACAACATAAAGGGTGATCTTAGATTCTTAGTAAGGGTAAGAAAACAATAGATGAACATATGAATGTAAAATAATGAATATAACTTTTGAAAATCAAAATCTTGAGTCATGAAATAAATATTAACAATTCGTAAGACATAAATCATAAAGGAACATTAACTATGATAACATAGAATTGGAATAAAACATGAACTTGTGGAAAACACATAAGCATAAAATATAATTTCCATATTATCCAAGGATCACATCCAAGGCCATCATAGCAGACAAAGTCCATTATTAAACCAGGTTTACTTGTCCTTCCAACCCCGTATTACTCAATCGGATTTACTTGTAATTCCAATCATGTTTATCTCATGAGATATAAATTTTTATCCAATTAATTTGAGGGATATATAGTTCTCACCCATATCATAATTAAATCATTCTTACATGTACCATAAAAACATAAACCATTCATCATAGCATAACCCAAGGAACAAAAAATGGTTTTCTTAAACATCATTTCATAATAATCCATATAAAATAAATGGATTTCATAAAAATAATAAAATCATAAAAATAATAAAATCAAATTAATAATAGGGATAGAAACATAAACCTATAAAATCTTATAAGTAAAATAATTTTGATAAAACACTTGAAATTAATTCTTGAGGAAAATATTTTTTTATTCTTCAAAAACGTATTTTTTCTCAAAATGCCACGCAAATTTAAAAGAAAATAATTTAATTGAAAATAAACTTGAAATATTTTAATATAATGTTTTTTAAATAAGTAATTATGAAAGCGTAAGAATCTATTCATCCTGTATAAGTTAAAAAATCATTTTCCTCATACTTTTATTGGAGAAGTCAAAAAGTACCTCGTATGGTAAACGAAAGAAATATTCTTTTAAAACCATGTAGTAGAAGCCAAAAATTGGTAAAAATGAATTTAAAAATACATATAAAAATATTAAACATTTTATGAAAACATTTCTATAAAATATGGACATTGGTGATAAATATACCCCTAGTAAATACTTACATATAAACAATATTAGATAAAAATGAGATTGCAAAATTATCACTTACCTTAGGTCTGATATCATTTTTATGTATTTGAACCTCCTGTATAATAATTTAAATAATTTTATTGAATTATAATAGGATCATAATTATTTTTATTATATCATATATGATTATATTATCATTCATTTGTTAGTAACATTTCATTGTCACTCATTATTCAGATATTAACTACTTTATGTTCTTATGCAAGTTTTGTCTGATAAGTTCATGTTCCAATTATTAGTTTATAGTTGTATCATTTAAAGAATGATATTAGTATAATATATATCATAATTATTCATTTCCTTCATGTATATAACCATGTTTTAATGAATATCATGTATAATGAATCTCATCACATCATGGAGATGGTACGTCATACTTACACACGAGCGACAATATCATTCACTTAATGGTTAAAAGGTATAGAATTGGATGGTATATTAATTATAAATAAAAACTATAATGTTATATTCAGTATTTAAATCCATTATACTTATCATTATACCCATCCAAATTAAGTATATTTGAATAAAAAATTACACCATGGTGTGGAGACGGTAAGTCGTACACACGCATTGTGATATTATTATTCGCAGAATGGATAAAAGGAGGTATAAGGTTGTACCATAATTATAATAACATATCATAATATATAATATAGTGGATTTATTAATTTATTATGGAAACAACATAATAAGATGAAGTATAAGAAGAAAAGAATTTTGAAAGGAGTGATAAAACAATTACCTCTTTTTCGAGTATCTTCTTTTGATTTTCACAAAAGGTCTCCTTAGGATGGATTTCTACCCAAATTATGGTCTTTAGGAGGAATTGAGGGATTTTGGGAGCTTATTTGAGTATAATTTGTATGAAATGAGGTTCTTGAGAGGTGTGAGTAAGTGGGTATAAGTGGTGGACTTTTATAAGAGGGAGGAGGGGCACTTTAGGAAAGTCATGAGATATTATTTTATTATAAATTGATTTTAAAATTATAATAGATCCAGAGTGATATATTTATAGTATAATATGATTATAGTCATAAATAATCTAATATAATAATTTTTATACATGTATTTATTTTATTTTAAACCTTATCTTTTTAGTTTACCCTTAATTACTCTCTTTTAATTTTAATTAAGGTTACAACATTTTAGTTATTAAGAGGCTATTAAGTTTACTTATATGGGGTAAATTTCCCATAATTGGACAATTAATTAACTTTTATACCTTATAAAATCCACTTTGTAGTTTTAAAATATTTTTATGATTTTTAAATAATTTAATAATATATTATTTTAATAAAATATCAATAGAGTCAATTTTTACACTATTCATTTCATTGAATTTAAATAAAATAAAAACAGATATATAACTTAGAAAAAAATAACTTTAGTCTTCTAACATGTTATATTCCCCTATAAAAATCATGGATGACATAAATTTTTTTAGATAACATTTATTTTATTATTTATAATATCATTTATTTGATATTTCTCTTAATAAATTAATTATTATATCACTATTTTGTCAATATTTAGAGTAATTTTTTAATATCAAAAAAATATAAATAAATTAAAATTATGTGTATAATTTCATTATATTTATGGTGACTATTAATTTTTGACGTTTTATCAAGTTTATCAATACATTAAAATTATTATACTTATAAGAGATAAGAGAGTGACTTGTTGTCACTTTCTTTTGTTTTAATTATAATTACATCACTTTCATGGTAAAAAGTCAATTAAATGAATAACTTATAACCTTTAGATTATATAATTCGAATTTAATTCATCTAATATGATTTTTTCAGGTGTTAGGGTAGTTTTATTATCTTTATCATATTATTTTTTACCCTAATTTACTTGATTTACCTTTAACTATGGTAAATAAAAATTATCATAGTTACTATTCATAATATCCAAAAAAATTAACCTATTAAAATAATTTAGACCAAATGATTCCAAATGTGAAATCTATTTTTCAAAATTCAAAACACATAAGTTTCAGTAACTAATTTAAAATCAATTCTTGGCGTCGAAGCAAGAAAACAGGTTTTTTTTAAAGTAAAAACCATCAAAAGATTGATGTGTGTTTATATCTAATTTCAATGTGAAATTAATTACAATGACCAAAATTGGATTAAATGATAAAAAAATAATCTAATTATACTTTAAACCCAATTAAAAGGATAACCTTTTTATGTAAATAAATCATATGAAAAGGAAGTTTTAAATTAAAATGTAGTATTTTTCACTATTCATTAAAAATGAATACTCTCAGAAAAATACCAAATGTTCAATCAAAATAAATTTTTATATCCTTATTCTAAATAATATGATTATTTTTTTCAAAAATAACTTATAAAAATGTAAAAAATAATAATATTTAAAACGGGTTCTCTATCAAAAGGTGGTAAAACTGCATTTTAGAAAAATGCTAATTTTATCCGTAAAATTGAATTTGTTCTTATATCATGTCTAGAAAACATATAAGATTAATTTTAAAAATTACATTGAATATATTACATATATATTTTACTAATAAAATCCATAAGGAGTGAATTTATTATTTTATAGACTCACTTATTTTCATTTAAATGGTTTTTTAGAGGAAAGTTAATACTATTCATACCCACCATTATAATGACTAGGTTATAATATTTTTTTATCACTTATACTCAGTATTTAATGAAATTAAATCAATAAAAAAAACTTGAAATTGTGTGTAATAAAATCCAAGAATAGTGTTGCGTATACTGCAAGATAATACAGTGTTTTGTATAGCGCAAGTTAATATTGGCGTAGCGTAAAACATAAGACATCAAAGAAATTAAAAACCATATATCTCATAAAATATTAAGGTGTTACATTATAACCCCTTAAAATTAATTTATCCCCTGAAATTCATCAGGGTAATAAAAGATTTACTAGTTGAAATATTCTTTCATAGAAACCCACATCATAAAAAGGAATGTTAAAACTTTATTTTTAAAAGGAAAGTTAGAAACACAAAGGTTACCCAAAGTAACTCATCACTGGGTTTACACATAGAAGAAAATAGGTGGGAAGTAAAAACATGGATATGGAAGAAAAATATAACCATCAATTTTTGATGTATAGTGATAGAGTACAAGGTTTGGAGAAATTTAACAACCAAAACCCCCTAAATTTGTGATGATTTAAGGGGTCATCTGATTCATCAGATAAGAAGGTACTATGATAAAATTTTTAGTTTTCAAGATATTTTACCTAAATTTTAATAACATGAGAAGAAATACTTACTTTATTTAAGTACAATCTCATCGTTGGTCATTCCTTGAACAATTTCCACTTCATCTCTTATTCAAAGAAATGAAGTTGAATTTTTCATTCTTGAAGTGTCAGAAAATCATGCGATCCATAAATAGAATGATAGGACATTCCATATGTCTCAAAAAAAATATTAACACAGATTATCACATATGCATAAGTCCACCTATAGTGAGATAATACATTAATCTAACAAACTTTAACCAGAGTATAACGTATACTATCCATAATTAGATAACCTTACAATCCTTCCAAAACTAAAAATCTAAAACTTTAGAAAGAGGTAAACTAAATAGGTTTAACATTTATCACCCATATCACATAATATATTTCATGGTTTTTACATTACAAAAATATTAACACCTTAATCATGTATTCTCTTGAGTCATGTTAATAACCTGAACTATTAGATATCCTTATTGAAAACATGCATGTTTTCTTATTCTTAAGTAAAAAAGCTATAATATTCATCCGAGATAGCATAACCCGTATATCATTAAATCCTTAAATAGTTGCAAGGTATATAATATCATCCAATTTCCTTATTATTATCCAAAATACCTTTATCAAAATATTATTATTTCAACATCATATTCATATTAAGGGTCATTTTTTCCTAAATCATGTGTTTTCCAAAAACATCACCTTTTTACCTCAATCACTTTTCATGGTTACCAGTACCACTCATAATATACATTCAAATGCATGTGAAAAAACATATTGGACCACTACATAGATATTTCATCATTCCATAATACCATAAAAGTGATTCTATAACATTATTCTGGAATCCCATTACATAAACACTCAATCAGTCCACCACTTCATTTTCATACTAAACGTCATCAATAGTGATTAAATGTGATTTTTCTTTGTATTTGGCCTTAATATGTTGTTGATATAGATCATCATTTATCACAATTGGATTAGGGCATTGGTTATCATAATTACCCATTTCCTTGCACGCGTATCATTGAAGTGTGGGTGGTACATTCTCTGTAGCCTCTTCTCTATTCACATCATTAGATACTTTTTAATCATTTATTTAGAACTCAAATTATTGATAACCTTATTTTCCACACTTAAAACATTTTCTAGTCCCTTTAATACAGTATCCACCATGCTTATTACCATACTTTGAGCATAAAGAAACACTTGTCTTATTTTCACCATTGATTTGGAGATTTTCCTTAGAACTCCATCTTTCGATTCTTGTCAAAATCATGGGATTGATATGTAAAAAAAACTTCCATTTCAACCTTGATATTATAATGTACAATATCTTCATATAAAATAATTTCTCCTATAGCTAACACCCTTAAAATACTTGGTTTTAATCCACTGAATAAATGATCAACTTTACTTTCAGCTTGTATGATAAAGCCATAAGCATACCTTGAAAGTTTTGTAAAATTTTCCTTGTATGTACCA
Source organism: Viscum album (assembly GCA_963277665.1). Taxonomy (NCBI): domain Eukaryota; kingdom Viridiplantae; phylum Streptophyta; class Magnoliopsida; order Santalales; family Viscaceae; genus Viscum; species Viscum album. Next base: position 924,710,707 of record OY728159.1, read on the forward strand.
ATGGATTCATCATAATTTTTATTAATCTCAAGTAAATACTTTTCCATTATCATTATAATAATATGAGGATAGTAATTATTAAAAAATAAGTTCTTGAACTCATCCTATTCCATGGATTCAATTTCATCGTATTGCCTCGTATTCTTGATTAGAGTCCACCACTGGTCCACTTCTCCTTCTAAATAATAAAAAACCAAAGTGTATTTTTCATGTTCTGAACATTGAAGGATGGAAAATATTTTTTCAATGGTATTTATCCATTGATCATCAACAAGTGGATCAGAAGACCCACTAAAAGAAGGTGGACGTTGCCTTATAGAGGACTCAACCGAATGTTGTTCCCTTCTCTGCACATTTGAAAGTTTAGAATGATTAATAATTTATGTAAGTATAGTGATAATATTTTTAATTCCATATACCATAAAATTTGTTTATTCAAGAGTAAAATCATTGCATTTCCCATTTCATTGATCATTAACATGGTTTCTTCAGGTTCTAGACATTGTCTAAAACCCAAAAAAGAATAGTGTGAAAGGAAAAAATCATACTAGGAAAACAACATAATAAAGGGGGTGTATTTTAAATCTATAAAATCTTAGGTTTAATCCTAGTTTATTCATGATTGTTACCATAATTATATGACTTTAACCTATAATTATACATATCATTAGGAAATCCCTTAGAAATATCTCTAGGGATCTCACTAAAGTTTTCAAATCCTAGTTTCCAAAGGATGACTAAACATTTCCTCTAATAACAAATATAATGACCCAAGAATGACGTATATGAATATTATATCTTTTTATATTAATATTCATTACATTTTACAAATTCATTCCTAAAGATCGTAATAGTTTAGTGCCTTTGGAAACTATGAATAAAATATTCTAACTTGTGAAAGATCTTCAACATCTCCCATAAGATCTTCCACTTTAGTACTCATACTTAAATGATTTATTTATAACCTAATGAATAGAAACATAATAAATTTTGATCTTATATTCTTAGTAATGGTAATCAAACAATAGATGAATATATGAATGTAAAAAACATGAACATAACTTTTTAATATCAAAATCTTGAGTCATGAAATAAATCTTAGCAGTTCTTAAGGAATAAATCATAAAGGAACATTAACCATGATAACATATCATTAGAATAAAACATAAACTTTTTTCAAACACATAATCATAGAAAATAATTTCCATATTATCCAAGTTTCATAGCCAAGACCATCATAGCAGACAAATTCCATTACTGAACTGGGTTTACTTGTCGTTCTAGACCTATATTTCTGAACTTGATTTACTTTTCATTCCAATCAGGTTTATATCATGAGATATAAATCTTTACCCCATGAATTAGAGGATTATATAGGTCCAACCCATCTCATTATGAAATCATTCTTACATGTTCCACAAAAACATAAACCATTCATCATAGCATAACCTAAGGAACAAAAAATGGGTATCTTAAACATCATTCCATCATAATCCATATAAAATAAATGGATTCCATAAAAATAATTCCATCATAAAAAAAATAAAATAAAATTAATAATAGGTATATAAAAATAACCCTATGACATCTTATATGGAAAATAATTTTGATAAAATACTTGAAATTAATTCTTGAGGAAAATATCTATTCTTCTTAAAAAACATTTTTTTTATCAAAATTCCACACAATTTTAAAAGAAAAGAATTTAATTGAAAATAAACTTGAAATTTTATAAAGTAATATTCATGGAAATAGTGAATTATGAAAGTTTAATAATCCATTCATTTTGTATAAGTTAAAAAAAATTCCTCATACTTTTGTCAGAGAAGACAAAAAGTACCTCATATGGTAAACGAAATAAAGATTCCTTCCAAACCATGTAGTAAAAGTTAAAAATGGTTAAAATGACTTTAAACATACATATAATAACAGTAAACATTTTTATGAAAATATTTTTAGAAAAAATGAACATGGATGATAAATATACCCCCATTAAATATTTACCTATAAACAATCTTTAATAAAAACAAGATTGAAAAATTATCCCTTACCTTAGGTCTAATATCCTTCATATGTATTAAAACCTACTGTATTATGATTTAAATAATGTTAGTTACTTATTACAGGGTCATAATAATTTTAATGATATCATATATTATTTTATTATCATCCGTTTGTTGGTAACATTTCATTGTCACCCGTTATTCGGATATTAACTACTTTATGTTCTTATACAAGTTTTTTCTGATAAGTTCATGTTCCACTTCTTATTTTATCATTATATAATTTAAATAATGATATTAGTATAATATATATCATATTTATTCATCCCATTAAGGTATATAATCATGTTTTTATGAAAATCATGTAGAATGAATCTCATCGCATCGTGGAGACGGTAGGTCGTACGCGCGCACGAGCGACGATATCACTCACTTAATGGTTAAACAATATGGAATTAGACAGTATATTAATTATACAGAATAATTATAATGTTATATTAATTATTTTCATCAATTATACTCATCATTATACCCATCCAAGTTAAGTATTTTTTAATAACAAATTACACCACAACGTGGAGACGGTAAGCCATATGTACGCACACATGGTGATATTGTTATTCATAGGATAGATAAAAGAAGGTATAAGGTTTTCCCATAATTATAATAAAATATAATCGTGTATAATATACTGTATTTATTACTTTAGTATTGAAACAACGTAAGAAGATGAAGTAGAAGACGAAAATAATTTTGAAAGAAGTGATAAAACAATTACCTCTTTTTCGAGTATCTCCTTTTGATTTGCACAAAAGGTCTCCTTAGGGTGGATTTTTTCCAAAATTGTGGTCTATGGGAGTAAGGTATGGATATTGGAAGATTATTTGAGTATAATTTGGATGGGTTAAAGGGATTGAGAGGTGTGATTAAGTGGGTAGGTGTGGTGGCCTTTTATAAGAGGGAGGAGTGGCACTTTAGGAAAGTCATGGAATATTATTTTATTATAAATTGAATTTAGAATTATAATACCTCAAAAGTGATATATTTAGATGATAATATGATTTTAGTTCTAAATAATCTATTCTAATAATTTTTATACTTGTATTTATTTTATTTTAAACCTTATATTTTCAGTTTACCCTTAATTACTCTCTTTTAATTTTAATTAAGGTAATGACATTTTAATTATTAAGAGGCTATTAAGTTTACTTATATGGGTTAAATTTCTCATAACTAGAAAAATAATTTACTTTTAGACCTTATAAAATCCAATTTTAATTTTAAAATATTTTGACTTGTTAAATAACTTAATAAAATATTATTTTAATAAAATATAAATATTGTTATTTTTTACACTATTCATTTCATTAAATTTAAAAAAATATATAAGTAGAGATATAACCTAGAACCAAAGAATTTAATAGTTTTATAACATTTCATATTCACCTATAAAAATTATGTATGACATAAAGTTTTTCAAATAATATTTATTTTACTATATATATTATCATTTATTTGATATTTATCTTAATAAAATAATTATTGTATTATTGTTATTTCAACATTTATGGTAATTATTTAATATCTAAAAACTATAAATAAATTCAAATGATGTAGATAATTTCATTATATTTCTGTATACTACTTATGTTAAAAGTTTTACAATTTTATCACTATATTAAAATTATTATACTTATAAGATATAAGAGAGTGACATGTTGTCACTTTCTTTTGTTTTAATTATAATTACATAACTTTCATGGAAAAAAGCACATTAAATGAATAAATTTTAACCCTTAGGTGACATTAGTTGAATTTTATTCACCCAATGTGATTTTTGCATGTGTTAGGGTAATTTTATTATCTTTATCATATTTTTTGTTACACTAATTTACTCGATTTACCTCTAACTGTGGTATATAAAAATTACCATAGTTACTATTCATATATTTAAAAAATTAAATTAAATTAAACTATTAACATAATTTGAACCCGCTAATTCCAAATATGGAATCCATTTTTCAAAATTCAAAACTCAGAAGTTTCAGTAATTAATTTAAAATTAATTCTCATTGTCATAGTGGGAAATTTGTGTTTTTTAAGTAAAAACCATCAAAATATTGACATGCGTTTATATCTAATTTCAATGTGAAATTACTTAAAATTACAAAAATTAAATTAAATGATAAATAAATAATATAATTATACTTTAAAACCAATTAAAAGGATAACCTTTCTATATAAATAAATCAGATGAAAAGGAATTTTTATATTAAAATGCAGTAATTTTCACTATTTATGAAAAAATGAGTATTATCAGAAAAATACCAAAACTTAAACCAAATTAAATTTAATATCATTAATCCAATGAAAAATTTTATTTCATAAAAAATAAATTTTAAAATTTTAAAAAACTATATTTAAATATGTTCTCCATCAAAAGAAGGTAAAACTGTATTTTTAGAGAAAAAAAAGATCATTTTATCTGTAAAATTGAATTTGTTCTTATATCATGTCTAGAGAACACATAAAATGAATTTTAAACACTAAATTGAATATATTAAATATATATTTCGCTAATAAAATCCATAAAGAGTGATTTTATTATTTTATAGACTAACTTATTTTCATTTAAATAGTTTTTTAGAAAGAAGTTAATATTATTCATACCCGCCATTATAATGACTACATTATAATATTTAGTTATCACTTATTCTCAGTCTTTAATGAAATAAATTATATCAAAAGAACTTGAAATTTTGTGTAACACAAGCCAAGAATAGTATTTTGTATACTGCAAGCTAATACGGTGTTGCGTATGACGCAAGCTAATCTTAGTATAGCGTACAACACAATACATCAAATAAATTAAAAATAATTTATCCCATAAAACCTCAGAGTGTTAAAAAACTATCCGTTGAATTATCATGAATGAATAATATTATCCAATTTATAAAATATTAATAAAAATAATATATTGACTACTTTTAATATGAATGAAATTCAATTAGTATAGCTAAAACAACTAATAAAAATCATTTTATACTTAAAATATAATTTTCAAAAATTGATGTTTTATTTCGAGAAAATATGTATATTATAATTAAATAATAAAAAAATTATTTTTAATGTTAATAATAAATTGAGAATAAATTAATTAGTAATTTATAAGAAATAAAAATATAGAATATTTAATATTTCAAAAAGCTATTTTCTGATATGAACAATTTTCCACTATATTTTGGGATTTTACTTAAATATTTAATTATCAAAATTTAGAAATTTAATTTGAAAAAATGAAAATTATTTTTGGATTAATAATAATAATATAATATTAAGAATAATTGTTGGTATTTTCTAAAAATAATGATTTGTAGGTGAATAGTACAAAATACCGTTTTTACCAATAACATGAATTTTATGACTTTATTAGTATATAATAATGGATTGGAAATTCATAAAACCTTTTAATATTAATATTTTTTTTATAAGTTGCCTTATAATTTTAGAAAAATCAATTTACAAATCCATATTTGATATTTTATAATATAAGTAATGTTTTTTCAAACAAAATTAATACATTATATATTTTTATCTAAAAATTAATTTTTATAAATTTTATAAATTTATTAAAATGAATTGGATTTAAATTTTATAATAAGTGGGTCCAAATTATCTAATAAGGATCTATTTATTTTTAGGCATGAAGATTATCTTACATTAGGTAAAAACTAGTTACCACGGTAAAAGTTAAAAAGATAAAAGTAATAAATCATGGGGTAAAGGGATTGAAACATGATAAAACATTTATATAATTGATTTTATGTGGTTTTTATCGACATTATATCTTCTACCACTCAATTATTTCCCAATTTTGGATCCACTTGACTTGTTTAACATTTTCTCCCTCTATATTAAGTCAAAATATTTACAAAAATGTCATTATCACCACTTATAAAAGGGGCCTCTTACCACCCCTTCAAGATATTATCCTATGGAATCTATTTCTAAGGGATCATCCAAGGAAATATCAAAGTTCTCAATGTGAGTAATTATTTTTACTTAACTTATTCTATTTATATTTCTATTTTATTATTATAATTTTCAAATATCTTTGTAATTAAATCATTATTTTTCATATAAATAATTTATTATGTTATGGTAAAAATAATTAATTTCTTTTTCTCTTTTTTATTAAAAAATGAAACCCTAATTGATGTGTTGTGCGTACTATCGCCTCTATGAAGTAACATGTTTCATTTTACTTCACAACCTTACAAGGATGGTATAAAAGTTCAATTTAATAAATAATTTCTATATTTATATCATTTTTATTATTCTTAAATAATAAAACATATTACGCCTTTCTCATATTCTATATAAAACAAAATCATCAACCACGTGTACATGTGGACTACCACCTCCAAGGAATAATTGATTTTCATTTTTCTTTCCATCACCACCTTACATGTATGGTTATGATGATGGTATTAAAGTATAAATATGATATTTATTATATATTTTAGGTTTTTTAATGAAAATTTGGAGTACCTATTAATTAAATGATCAATAAATGATTATTGTTAATTCAATCATTTAAAACAAGCGAACTAAGAAGATAATGACCTCTTCTATCTATGTAATGACTTTATATAAATTATATTCTATTTTTAATTCTTTTAAATGTTTGATATATCACAATAATAATCAATAAATATGATCATTATTCTACTGTTATAATGATATTATAACTAAACCTCCTCATAATCATCCATTAATCATGGTGGGTTCATGTTTGGGTTGGTTTAACTACCTACTTAAATATTAATATGCATTTATATCATAGATGACTATGAGAAATTATTTAATGGTATAATATGATATAAATATGTATATAATTTTTTTTATTCTGGTAAGGTTATATCATCAATTAACTCATTAAATAGCAAATCACCCTTTGTTCATTAAGAATCATTGAAATATGCTCGTCACCGATTTCAACCTCAGTGATCATAACCAAAGCTACCATGAAATGAGATTATTTATTTTTAAAATATATTGGAACATTTAATCCAATACCTTAGATTATATAATATTTATGGAATTTGGGGAAATAATATATACCAACACTTCTTGTAAGAAACTAGATCAAAGCGATGAAGATTACATACACCTGATATTAAAAATAGGTTAAAACTAACTAATATATATGTATGTATAGAATTATTATAAATTAGGAGTATATATGGTTGTAGTTATAAATAAGGTCCTTGATTATTCATTTAATGAACTTAATTTAATTATTTTGGACATTTGATGCAAGTGGAGAATGAATTGAGACCAAGATAAAGGTTTTTGTCTCAAATTCCTCTTTATGAGACATGTTTGGAATTATGCACCTAATTTCATTAATGTTTTTTATATACTAAGAAATTTAGATTTTATATCATTAATTATCTTTTAATCATTGTATTTTAAGTTAAATTGAAATAGCACTCTTTTAATGGATTTTGATAGTGTTAATCAAGCTGTAAGGGTATTTGTTTGTCTCAATTATGATTCTTTGAGACATGTGACATGTTATGCTCCAAGTTTCTTTTTTATATAGTTATATTGATTTAATATCCCATAAATTTTATATACTTTATTTACTTGTAATTTATTGGATAAACGAATCCAACTCAAGATCTTTTCTTCAAATGAATTTTGACTCAAGTGTTACCCCATTCGTAAGAGTTTTTGGTAACTCAATTTTCATTCATCGAGTTATTATCATTAACCTGAATATATAAGTTGGATAAAATATTCAATTTAATTGTATTATGTGTTAATATCTCATTTTTTAATTTTTACCACACAAAATCCTTCTCAAATGACTCATGCTTTATGGAGTATGTTTCCTGTAAGGGATATTGATAGATCAAGTCTCTTTACTTGAGTTATAATGTTTCATCATGAATTATTCATTAAATTATTGGGTTTTCCCACTCAAATATTGTATTATATAGTATTTTATAGTCACCATTGGAAAAATTATATTTTAATATAAATTAATTTTTTGTTACTCTTCTTACAATTTAAGTTTTAAACAATGGTATTTTAAAAATAATAAAAAAGGTTTTTTCCTTTCACTTTCACATGTTTTGTCCCCCTCTCCTCATTAATCCAAGATAAACTTTATATATTTTCAAGGATCCATTTTAGGATATTATTTTTAAAATTAACGGTTTTCAAATGCTTTTTTTTCACCTTTTTAAAATTTACCTTTGAAAGTGACATGTAAATTTGTATTTTACGTCATTGTTAAAAATGTTTTCTAAATTATATTTTAGTTTTTCATTTCCACTTCCTTTTTTAGTTTCAAAAGTATCTTCAATAATAGGGATTATTTTTCATTATTTTTCCTCTAATATATATGTTTTATCATTTGTGGTATTCAATTATTAGTATCACAAAATTTGATTCTTTCTCCCTTATTTTGTGATATCATTTGAAACACTCTTTTTACAAGGATGTTTTTCATCTATTTCAATATCCTTCTAGGTTTCCATTATTACACTAGGGTTATATTCTTTTGAAATCATCCACATTATTCCTATGGATGGATTATGATCACATTATTCCATTATTGACTTATTCGTATACTCATTACTCTATAGGGTGTGAACATCCCATTTTATATAATTTTGATTTGATGATCTTCTCCTAGAAATGATATTATTCTATTGACATAGAAAAAGCAATGAAATTTGTTATGTTGTTATTCCAATATAGTTTATTATTGGAAATTTAACTATGTATTGTTTGACAATATTCATTTTTTCTTTGGATGGGTTATGATCATGTTATCCCTTTTATTGACATGGAATAAATTATTGATGTTTTTGATGATTATTGACTAATAATGCAGGTTAGTTGTGTATTGAAATTTTTTAACTTTCATTATATGGATATCCATGATTTTATTAGGTAAGAGGTTCATTGTGGAATGGTATGAAAAGTGTTATTAAATCTAATGGTGAATGCATTGGATATAATTTGGTTATGGGTGGGGCTCAGAATTATATATCTCCTCAATGATTCAACTGGTCTCATGAGAAAAAATGGGTTGGGTTTTGGTGTATGCATCTTCACATGATAGGATAATGTCTTAACACAAGGCCTTGACATCATGTTTTTAATGTCTGACATTATTCATTCACTCAGTATGAGATCAATATTATTGATATCCATGTTTTCATTTATTTTAATGGATATAGAAAGCTCTCAGTTTCAAGTTTATTATGGCTCCATGTTGTTTACTTATTCCTTCCATAATATTTATGTGGTGTTTGTTAAATGATTTCTTAAGTTATATGTTTTCCTTTACTGAGTATTTTATCTCACCCCTTCTTATGTTTCCACTTCCCCAAGATATAAATAAAATTATTACACATGACATGTTTAGAAGGATACCACCTATGGAAGAATTTATGGGAGATGTTGAAGACTTAACATGAATTAAGTAGTTTCTTATATATATAATAAAAATATATATGTTTGATACAAAGAAAATTTGATTTATTAGTTAATTTTTTGCACTAATTCTTTAAGACTCTAAAACTAAAAAGATTCTCATAATGTATTAGATTCATTAATTTTTATTTATTTTTTAATTAAGGATGGTTATAACCAATATTATACAATTGGTATCAAAGTAAGTATGCAAAGTAAGTGTTTATGGAAATAAATATGGTATTTATGGGTATGGGGTGTCATAATACCTCTCAATAATATCACCAACATAATAACACAACTATATCACTTAAAGGAATAAGGTGTAGTCCAAAAAAACTAAAAATTATCTCCCAAACACTCTCATTGGGAAGATACCTCTCAAAAACATCAAGGACACAAACAAGGAATCAAATAAGAGAAAACCATCTCATAAACCAGATAAAGGTCAACATTAAAAAAATTATAAAAGAAGAATTAAGCATCAATAAGCTCAAGATACTAAGTTTTTATATATGAATCACATTCCCAGGTGCTCTCTTATATGCCACTATAAAGCCAAAGGACACAAACCAAGGGAATAGAACGCCTACATGATACCTTCTTTTGATAGCCTTGGATATCCATGGGTTACTCTTCAAAGGTTTCATCATTATCATAATATATTTCACCCCAATCAATGATGTGAGAATCCTTATGAAGATAGAAAAAAAATATACAACACATAAAATAAATTATGAATCTTTCTCATCTATGGGGTGATTTTTATCTCATATGTGATGGCTCCAACATGAGCCAATACCTTGATAAAGGACTAAAAAATGATGAAAAATCTTACTCCCATTACCAAAACTTAATTTCTCATGGAGAGGAGTCACCTTCAAGAACACATAATATCTAACATCAAACTCTAGAGGTCTCCTCTTATGGTATGAATAGGACTTTTGACCATCCTTTCCACCTTCAACCTATTTTGAATCACTAGAAACATCTCTATCATGCTTTACACTAGTTCTAACCCAAGAATTTTTAACTCTATGACCCTATTTTAGAACAGTGGTGAATGAAAAGGTTGATCATACAAATATTCAAATAGTGTTATACCAATGGTAGAGTGGAAACTATTATTTTAATCAAATCCAAAAAAAGGTAGGTGCCTCATCCATAAACCTACAAAATACAAGACACATGTGCACAACATTTCTTCAAGAGTCTAGATGGTCTGCTCTATTTGATTGTCCTTCTATGGATAAAAAGTAATGTTAAGTCACAGCTATAAGACAACAATATCTTGGAAACCTCTCTACACTCTGGATATGAAACAAAGATAATGATCAGATATGACCATCATTGGGGATCCATGGAGCCTCACCACCTCCAATGAATATCACCTCAACAAAACCTCCACTAATTATGACTCTTTGATCAATAATATGTGAGTTGATTTAATCAAATATTTCATTATCACCCATATAGAATCATAGACTACCTGAGCTCAAGGTAAAATGGTGATGTAGTACATTGAAATTTACTCTCACTTCTACTAAGTAACATATAATAGCTAGTATAAATTACCAGTAACATAGTGTTTAATATTCACCTTTTGAAAAACTGAACATCTGGACACAAACTCTGTAACTGAATGCTTCAACTGAATCCACCAAAACTGAACTCTCATAGCTTGGTACATATTTTTCATGATGTGATGTACCACCATGGGTGAGATGTGTAAATCATGGAGAAACCCATCACACATCAATAAAAGAATGAAAATAATCCCTTGGAACAACACCCAGTTTTGATCATCATCAAACCAACACTCAGGTACATCACCACAAACAACTCGATCTCGCCAAAAATCCACCTCAAAATCCCATAACTGGGACTCCTCCACCTTTGACACCAAATATTAATAAACTATCATCTATAAAAGGCATATTATTCTACCAAACTCACCCATATCAAGAATTAATGTATAGATATCTTCCATCACTTTCCAAGAATCTCTATATTCACACACTACATAGCTACAGGACATCCTGCTTATTATATCAACTATAAAATTACCCTTCCTTGGTGTATAGAAAATCTCAAATCCATAATCCTATAATAATCCCATAGACTATCATTGTATAAAGTTCAGGTCATCCTTGGAGAATATGTACCATAGGCTCTTGTGATCATCTATAACCACAAAGCATTTACTGATGAGGTAATGTCACTACAACTTCAAGGAAAACAAAACTACTTCCAAATCATGATCATGGGTGGTGTATTTACATTCATAGGTTCAGAAATAGTAACACCAATAAGAAACAATCACTCTATGCTACATTAGAACACTTCCTAATCCAAGATTATAAGTTTTGTAGAAAACCTAAAACTGAACTCCCTCTTCTAGAAAACGAAGAACCAGAGAATTGACCAACTTCTCCTTTAGATACTCGAAATATACCTAGAACTGGTTAGTCCACAAGAATACATTATCCTTAATGTTTAATGTTTTCATGGGATTCATAATATGAGAAAATTTAGGTATGAATCTCTTATAATAACCTGAAAGACTTAGGAAACTTCACACCACTACAACAATATTGTGGGATGAATAAGAAACAATGGTCTAAATATTTAAAGTATCCATATCTACTCACATTAAGAAATGAAAATACCTAAGAAAAGATCTTCATAATCCTATAACTCACACCTACATAGCTTCCAAAATAGATTTTGATGATGAATAACTCCCAAAACAGCCCACAGATTCCCTGTGTGATCCTCATCAGATGAGGAGTACACAATGTTGTCATCAATGAAAACCACCATCAACTAATCTAGAAACTCTCGTAACACTGAATTCATCAATCCCATGAACATTTTTGGAGCAGCTTTTTCACCGAAAAACAATACACTTAACACATAATTCCCATAATGACATCTGAATGTAGTCTTCAGAATATCCTCATCATTTACCCACATCTAATGATATCTCAATCATAGATCAATCTTTGAGAAAAAAAATAGATCACTTCAGCTAATTAAATAAATCATAAATATGTTGAATAGGGTATTAATTCTTCATTTCTACCTGATTCAAGTGACTATAGTTGAGAAAAATATGTATACTTCCATCATCCTTCTTTTCTAAGAAAACTGGAGCTCCTTAAGGTGATACGCTCATCCAAACAAAACCTCATTATAAGAGATCATCCATTGGAATCCACAACTCCAACAACTCAGAAGGATTCATCCTATATGGAGACATATAGATCAGATAAGTTCATAGTTATAGCTTTATCCCAAACACAATATATCATCAATGGGTTAAATCTATAACCTCCTTAGAAAATACATCAGGGTACTCTTCCACAACCCTAGGAAACACTATCAGTTGAACCTCCAATAGACTCAGCTTCAACTTGAACATCAAGGAAGATAAGGATAAAACACACATACAACCCATCAGATGGTATTTCTCACAAATTAACATGGTAGACTCTTTATTAGTATCATAGAAAACATTATAACTCTTGAAACAATCCATGATATAGTTTACCAAATATAACCAATCTATTCTGAAGATGATTTTATATGGTTGTATCTCAAAATATAGGAATTCTACCCAATAGTAGTGTTTCCTCATAAATATCTCAATGTATCTACATAGTTCATATAGATAACCTCAACCGCTAACATGCATAGTCAATGCCAAGAGCACTAGAAGCCTCTCCACCTCAACTCCTAAAGAACGAACTAGGGAAGGTGATATGATGGAGTGTGTGTATCCTAATTCAAAAAAAGCATACATCCAAGTAAAAAAATAAGAAAATAGTACCTAAAACAATTTCCATATCTCCTGGAACTAGAAACTATAAAACTTACTACTAGATATAACATAATCCATGGCCTCTCTGACCCAGATGGTGGCCACCTCCATCTCCATGATCTGATCTCTGAGGAATAGGATCATCACGGGGTTGTCCTATACTTTATCTATCTCTCCTCTATTGATCAAGGTATAGAGCACTCGGATTATGTTGCCCCAAATAAAATTATTGTAATGGAGGAACCAAAAGTGGAACACCATCAGCACACTCCCTAATTAGAAAGGTTGGGAACTCTCTATAATGATGATCATGTCACCATAAGAAAAATATATAAATGATCCATTGGTAGGGACCAGTGTACCTCCACCCCCAGAGAAATGTGATAATAAGGGGTGGTACCTACCCTCATCCATCTAAAATCCCTTCTATCCAGGAAATAGGGAATCCATACCACATCTCTACTACACTGAGAATCCTAAAGACTCCCCTCTCATGAAGATATGGTTCTAGCCAATTTCCTCTCAAAAACCTCAACACTTTCTATAACATCAAGATATATCAGAAGTATAAATAGGGTGACCTAGTAACAGGTATATGGAAGTAAATCCTCCTAAAAATGACTCACTCTAGAAACCTTATCTAGAAGAAGGTTTTTATAATATCAGAGAAGGTTCCTAAAAAAATCCCAAACTCCCACACATTAGAACTCCACTATTAAATGGTAAGAATCTCATGTCAAGTAACCACCTTAATGGTCAAATAAACAAATTCAACTCAAAGATTATCTATAAACTTATACCCTAAGATAGATAACTCCTCAATATCCCCAAGGAATAAGAACCACCATTGTATAGTTTCTCCACATAGCATCATCACCACTAACAAAACCCAGTTCTCCTTCCATGAATGGATCAAACTAAATGTTATCTCCACCTCTTGTTACTATTCCTCTATCACTGAATCTGAAACAGATCCCTCATACATCTATAGGCTCTGGTACTAAAACTCCCATAGTATCCTCCTCTAAGTTTTATTGTCATCGACCTCAACTCTATGGAGATCTACTGGCATATCCTACTAAACATATTTAACACAAACTTGAAAAGGATGTCATCCTGGAGGCATACCTATAAAATAAAAAATATTTAGGGAATCCTAAACCCAAAATATTTAATATTTAAGATTAATTAATTAAGGTTCATCCTAATCTCAAGGTACACCCATTTCAAACATAGGTGTAAATAAGAATGATGCATGATATTTTCCTAATTATCTACTCCATAGTCAATATCACTTCACTTAGTAGGATTGGTAAACTTAAAGGTCCATGAATCAGATCATGGGGGACCCTAAATACCCATGTCTTAAAGGATATCCCTTTTTTTCATCACTTACTAGGCTCAGATGACACTATTTACCAACCGATCCATTCAGTCTTCACCTGTTAATACCTCAAAACGTTCTCTTATCCCTCAACCTAAACCATTAATACCACTTTTTCACAACCCCCTATCCCCAAAGGTACCTCTTTTAGGCTAGCAATGGGATATTCGAGATAATGAAACCCAAATCCTGCTTCCAATTGGCCATGGTTTGGTGATATGAACCAAGGGTATATCATACACACAAATAAGAGACATTTCCCTATATGAAGAATAAGGAATGAGAGGCAAGAAAAACCCACCAAATAACTCATACTCATAAAAGTTTAAAACATCCCCAATACATGAATTTAATATCATTCAACTGAAAAAATGAAAAAGAAACTACAAGTACCAAAAAAATCTTTGATAGCGACCTCAAAGTCCAAACAACACCAGAACAACACCACAAGCTGGTAATGTCCAGCCCCATCACTAACCAGCTCCTACAAATCGGAAAAAATAGTTTATATATATGTAAGGTGGGAATAATAGGTATACTTAGTAGGATCTTGCCCTAAAACTCTCATGAAAAAGATAAATAAAGCACATTAAAGCCTAGTGAATAAGCAAGTGAAGTTAAATCATCACCTAAATAGGTATTCTAAGTTCCCATCCTCACCAAGGCTCTCTCAGCAAGTATCATATACAAGAAATAATATAATAACAAATATAATATCAAATGAAGGTATGCCACTACCACTTATCTACTAGTTTTATACTCTATCCCAACATCACATGTCCTAATCCATCTCTCTCTAAATATGTAAATAATCCTAAAAACACCATGGAAACTATAACATATTATGTACCTCATGTATCAAAACATTTCATCATTGTCATCTACATCTATAGATAGTAAATTTTCTAGGATCCACCATAGTCTGTACATTGTGTAGTATCCCTAAATCCATCATTTTCCATACAAAAAATATCTATAATAATCTTTAGGATACTATATCTTAAGATACATTTGTGTGAAATAACCATAATCCATTAAATCCCTATACACACAAATATGGGGAAGGTAACCACCATGCATAATAGCACGTAATACTACTAAGAGAAGACAGTGGGGGAAGAGGGGTTAGTCATCCATCCATTCCTTACCAATATAGATGTTGGGGAAAACACCCTCTAGATTCCATTGGTATCAGTCTCCCTACCAACATGGATAGGGTCACATATAAAATCACATAACAAAGGAATATAAATACACCTCACAGCCACACTATGTAAAAAAAACCCATCCTTAGACACAGCTACATTTTTCATCTCTCAAACACCTAGCTACCACAACTATAGACTAGATATTTTATGCACACACAATCATTCAAGATACTTTAAATTAATTATTTCTATAAACCTTTTTTATTTATATTAATTACCAACTAATTTCCATTCCCTCTAGGTATAATCCAACCTCTTCCAAGGTTCCTCAAGAGTTAACATTATTTATCATTCCATTAAGTCTCTAAACCCTTAGGTTAAAACATTTATTGTCATCATCATTCCATAATTCTAGGTACTCAAGGACTCGTACTAAGCTACCATAAAATATTTATAAAACATGCACAACTAGTTGTGTCAAAAATTAGAGAAAGGAAATGAAGAAATAAGAAACTTAGTCATCCTTCAATTAAAGTAGATTCATTATTAAGTTAGAATCATAGCTTTTAGAAAAACATCAATGGGTATAGTTAGCTTCAACCCATTATATCATTCCTAAGGCCATCCCCAACATCACCATGCATATCACCATGCATTATTTCATCTCAAGCATTAACTGCTACCACAAACCTAGGAATCCCCAATCTTCATCATTAAACCATTAGACATCCTAGGATCATATCACATCATATAGGAAGGATTACATCCATAGCAATAACATAAGTTAGTAAGTAATAACAAACATTCTACAGGTCAACTAGTCCCTAAAAACCAAGGTATCTGACCTTTATAAGAAAACAGGCTCACACAGTCCTAAATAATTATCTTTATCAAACAACCAATTATTTACCATCATAAATTAACTAATTAATTTATAATATTTTACAACTACAATCAACCTAAGGCATCATCTATAAATAGCTAAGGATTATTTAAACGTTCTTCAAGCATTATAATTGATTTCTTCAATTATAAGAAGAATGATAACAATTAACATGCCTATTTATTATTTATACAAAAGTAATTACCATATTTATATTAATTATCCAATTTCCAAACACAATAAATATGAAAATTCAAAACATAAACAAATGATATCACATTATCAAGAAAAACAAGAGGGAAGTTGTTATCATGGTATAATCGCATCCAATCGCTACAACCAAAAACAGATTTTTTCATTAATCTAGTTTAATATTCATTAATTTTAATTAAGAAATTACTAAAATAGATAAATAATAATAAATTTAAAACTTCATATAAAAATATGAGAGGCAAAGAATTCCTTACCTCAATTAGAAGTTCAACTTTCTCCATACAAGAATAGATGATAAAGTATCAACCACCCCTAGAAGAAACACCACCAAGTTGAAGTAACACTAACTGGAACCTAACATCCAAAAGGAACCAAAAAACCATGCTCAGATGTTAGCCTCAAAACTGAGGGGATTTCCATAATGATCGCTTGAATAAAAGGAAGGATTTATAAATGGTGGAAATTATAAGGTTTACTAAATAAAAGGTGCTCGATCCTCCATGATACAAGGGTTGGAACTATAAGGATATGATCAAAGAGAACCAAGGGGGTATAACTAACACTTAATAGGTGAAAAAATATTTCAAGGGAGTATTAACATGATAGAAAAACCCAACCACTCCCTAGGTTCATCCAGAGCATCTGGAAAATGAAGGAATTAAACAAAAGAAGCGTTGATTATTTATTATAGGGGAGAATCGAATTAACAACTGCATTCAAGACCCCAAATTTAAGATGAATGTGTTTACCCTTTGATGTGAAAAAGATCTAGGAATAGTAGTAAAAAATTTGGCTGTTTGAAAACAATCCTAACCACCACTATGACTTCCATTATGACCTCCACCACTGTCATGAAGTTCTTGAGTGCATCGGCCTAACACGACTTCCACCAGAGCATGTTACCTAACCCCTGGTAATTTTCCTTTACTAAGGCCTCCACCACAGGTGTGGTGTGGTATTTTTCCTAGTATTGGATAGGTGCTCCCCCAAGGATCCATTCCTATAACCATGCCCTCTCTAAGGAATTTCTATTTTCTATTTTCAGGTAGGATGAAACCCCATCCAATGTGGCCTCCAAAATGGATTAATAATCCATACTGCATGCTATAGTGCACCAAGAACCATATGGCTAGCCCAAAATGTTTTTCACACACCCTTACCTTCATAACATCTTTCACCATTCCCACCACTAGGGTGTGGTGACCCCTATAATGAACAAGACAACTCCCCCAGCTTCTAGAACACCTCTAAACTCCCTCTTAGCACCATAGATCCTTATGAAAACACAAAGGTAAGGCTAAGAAGGTCTTTACCATTAAATTGATGATGTTAGGTTTGAACCTTGAAAAGGAATCCTAAGTACCCTAAATAGAAATAATCAAATATAAAATAGTTCAAATTACACAGTTTAAGGTCATGTAACAGGACAATGTCATGTTTTTTAATATCATGCAGTACAAACATTTTCATGTGGTTTTACATCATGAAACTAGGATGTTTATGTAACAAAAGTAGTAGATAATAGATTATTGAGTGGGGATTATGCATGGTTTTCTCTGAGTTTGTACTTATCTAGGAAAATATCCCTTTGAAGGATTTCAGCTCTCAAGAAATGTGGCCATTTGAGTAGTATTTCATAATGAATAAGGCTTCATGAAAATGGGTTGAGTCTTATGCATTGGGTTTGTCCTATGATATCATGGAACATTGAGTAAACAAGGGGAGTTTCCCTAGATGATGTCATGAATATGGATTACACATTTTAAGAGGACCTATGGTATTTCTCAAGGATTTTGAGATTATAAATGGGGCTTACACATGAGCTTTTGATGCCTAGATATGGATGTCCCTAGATCAATGATGATTTGAGGTGAATAAATGATCAATAAAAATTTGGATGAGGTATACACCTATAAAGGAAGCCTGTTTTTACATAGATTTTTATTGGAATCATGATACAGGATGAGAATGTTGATCCAAGAGAGACCACTCTAATTTCATCATGATAGGGATCCTCTTTATCAATGGAATCCATGATTTTAATTTTTTAGACGATTCTACCTATCTAGGATGACAATTCTTGAGCCACCTTTTATCAATGGAATACCATATCGAAGCAAGGAACTCTGATGTAACTATAAACCTAATAATGTTTGTTAGGTAGATTTATAGGAGGTATTATCTTTGTATTTTTAGGTTTTTTTCTTTCTAGAAGAAATCGATGAAGCTCTTTTGGAATGATATAGACCAAGTAGGTGACTTGGGTGAAGATATGAAACCGATAATTCCTAATTCCTCAAATTTCCATAAATATGGTAGATACCATGTGTATAAAAATCTATAGGGGAAGTGAAAAAACACCCTATAGCACCCTATCTTCATGTAACATATCCGGTGAAAACCATGGCCATGAGATAACTGTGTTTAAGGTACCCATGAAAGACAGTTGGTCTGCATGATGGGATCACTATAGAGGGAAGTAATTCCTCATAATATATTTATGTGGGTGGAGTTTTATGGATTATCATGTGAAAATATCATGTATGATACCACACATGATGATTTTATAGGATAAATCCCACATAAAAAGTTCATGCGAGGAAAATTTTTGACAACATAATAATCTCAGTAATGAGACATTATAAACTCACTTCATGGGGTTTTGTATTATTTAGAGTTGTTTTGGACATAAATTTACCTATCATGTTTTACAAAGTTCCTCAATATGGGAAATTATTCAAGCTTTCATTCTTTTACTGCACTTACCCCTTTTTATCTATCTCTCTATGTATGGGCCTCCTTTCTAAAAATGGAAGCTAAGGTATTTATAGGCAACACATGTGATAGGGGATGAGTTACAATTTTAGGCCACAAAGAACACATTATAAATCCATCGATGATCCATGAGTGAGGAGGATATCTTATAGAAACATGATATGTCCATCAAATAACTATGAATAAGGAGTTTTTCTCAAATTTTCATGAGCATTCCACCTCTAATTCAAAAATTAGGAGGTTTTCTCATGGGTTTCTTTTACACCTATGTGAGAATTACACCAGAGATATATTTATTATTTTATTTTATTAATAATTTTTTACTAGATAGAAATTAAAATATCTCCCCCCACTCATAAATTGGGTTTGATTGGAATGAAAGATGAACCATTGATGAGGAATTAGAAGCCTATTCCTGCATAGATTCTTGTATCCCATTGGAGGTTCAACCCTATAATTTTTTTTACAAGACCCCCTTTATATGAATTTGAAATATATATGTAGTCATTATCATATCAACCAATTAATATATCTACGTATATCTACTAAATGGTTCATCTTTGTATTCTCCCCATGCATTAACATCACAAATAGACTTTGATGTTTCATTCATCCACACATGAACCGAAGGTGGGTGTGGATTATCTTCATGATATGCATAAACCATGTTCATATAATATATATGTGAATATATAAAAATCATTACATATACACGCGATCATTATGAGCTCTTTTAAACTTCACCAAATTTTTTAACTTCTTCTTTGAGTTTGTTTATTTTTTATACATATGACTTTGAAATAGCGAGCCCAAGAAATCAAGGCAAGGAGATTTGAAATGATTGACCATATGAATTATAGTCAATAAAAATGTACTAATCTTTTACCTTTCTAGAATTGTTGGAATGGGCCTTTAATATTACCCATTATCATATTAGCTTCCCATGTATGGGTATGAACTATTGAGTGACACTCCAATTCTATTACCGCGAGCAGGGAACCAGCCACCCCATTGGATCACTAAGAATCAATAGGTTATTTGGGATAATATATCTTCAACATAACATTTTATTAATGAGGAAGAATTTATGGATGGTTACATATGAGGATTCACCCCTTTAAATATCAAGTGCGAACAACATTCTCACAAGCTCTAAATTAACATTTTTGGATCAATTATATAGAAATATACAACTAGTCAAAAGCTTGGTTTGTCATTGAGTTAGGAAAATTGATCTTGAGGGACTTTTGACTTGGATTATAGGTGGACCTTCTAGGTGTACCAGAGCTATAAATATTTTGACTAGTATTCGAAGGTAGTGGTTTTATAAAAAAAAATTGGATCTCATAAACTCTTTCTCACTATAATAAGCATCACTCTCTAGACATTATCAATAGGTGGATCCCAAACACAAACACCTTTCATTTGATGAATAGAGGGGTGTAAGTGAGTCTATGGTATGTGTAAATGATAAATGGGATCTGATCCTATAAGGATTTAATGATTAATTTCTTCCTCCAACCTTTACATGGGACAATAATAAGAGAACCCCTCCAATTTCCAAGGAACTATTTCATCTAGTAAAGGATGCGCTAAGAGAGGATAACCATACAAGGGTTGATGTTATAATTTAAATTTGGTTCAATCTATTTATCATTGTGATTTATCAAGAGCCTCAAGATAATAGGCCTTGATTTTTCCTAACCTGCAATAGTTGCAGGGTTGAGAGCTCCTATTGGCCCACTATGTATGAGGTTTAGTTCAAAAATTGGGGGTGGAAGGCCACCTATGAGGCTGATCATTTTTTCCTCTTATTATCAATTTTAGAAAAGTTCATAATAGGGTACTTGAACCCAACTTAGGAGTTGAAAGACAGAGTGAGGGTTCATACTTTTAATATGTTGATGAAATTGGCCAATAGTTAGTGAATGAGCTTAGTGGTCCCAATATTGGAAAAACGTATTGATGGCTTGGACACATATATTGGAGAAAGGACCTGTTCATAATTTTTGGTATGTTTCAAGTATTATGGGAGTGTATATAGACTAATAGGTGGATATGAGTTCATCAACATCCAATAGATCCTCAATGATCAATTCAAACCATATTATAGAGAATTGGTAGTGTTAATTCATGAATATTAAATATATAAGAGGTAAAGAACAATATAAAATTACTTGAGAATTTTTTATATACCTCATATTGATCCTTGACTAGTACTTTCACTAATAATTCCATTGGAAGTCTTGAATCATGCACATATCTAATATCGCTATTTGAGTGCATCCTAGCAGTCAGGATGGATGGGGATATTATCTATAATGGATATGCACCTTTCATATTTGGGATCCAGTTCAGTTATGTTGAAAATAAGTGCCTTAACCCACCTCTAAGAGTATGGATATAGAAACATTTAATTATAACAGGTCAATTTGGGTTTATGTTGATGAGATAAGAGAAAAACATACATGTGGCCTTTCCTCCATCTGACATTGCCATCAGGATTACAATAGATTATGTTGACACTTAGATCTACTCGTATCCTACCAAAAAATTGGTTTATTTAGTAGAAAAATTCAAATTTCCTTTAGTAACTAAAGGTGAAGAGGATCTGAGGGTGGTAATGGGCATAACAAGGCCCAAAAAACAACTTTCTCTGGGGAAGCCTCTAATATCATACATGTCAAGGATGAAAATTAGGTGTTTAATGTCATCCTATCAACAAATGGGGTGTCTCCATCACTAACCATGACTATCACAGTAGTATTCCTAGATTCCTAGAGGTAGTGGAATACATATAGAAAGATCTTATCTACTGAATAATCCTAGAAATAATTTAAGAAGAGGAGATTGACTCGATGGGTTGTATACATGTAATTGATCCTATGTATATCTCTTTCTAACAGTGTACTAAATAGATAAAATATTATCTTATACATATGCATGCCTCAATCCATTCTATCAAGGTTAAGGTTTACTACTTGGATTATATTCTATAAATTCTAACATCAAGAGTGGAGGAGACTAACAAGGAGAGTCAAATCTCTCCCAGAGAAGAGGTGAAATGAATTTCCATTTTGATCTTATTTTCACTATTAATGTGATCCAAAACCTTTTCAAACGTCTATATGATACTGGATATGATAAATCACCTATTTAATCCACATGGTATACGAAAGGGTGAATTATTCTTTGAGTGGATGCTCCTTCTAGTAAATGGGTTGAGGAAGAAAACTCTCTTGGCATAGAAAATCATTTGTGGGGAAGTAAATACTAACACTGAGGGAATAATTCCACCTCCACCACTATTGATTGCTCTATTTAGAGGACTAAACCTTAGGAAAATCCAGAAGAGGAAGAGAGAAAATTATTTTGTGGTTCATGTTCATTGGGTAATGATAAATGCTTTACAACCCCCAAGTGATGAGTCAAATATGGAAGTACCAACAACACCCACTACTCTGGGGTACACAACTTCCACATCTCAATGTATAATTCTCTATAGAGTACCCCCTAGGGTGTTGAGGGTTAGTGAAATTCAATATTAAATGGTATCAAGCTCTGGCCCAAGGTCAGTGAATGATGTGGTAGAGGCCTTGGGTTTGGGAGTACAAACTTCTCAAGTATATATAGCCCATGGGCTTAAAGAAATGGATTTTGTGGGAATAGTGATTGGTGAAGAATGGGATAGGACAAACCCAATTCTCCCATCTCACACTCATATCAAACTAATGTTGTTAGATGAACCCATGAGGGTTCCATATGTGGGAGTACTAAATTCTCAATGGAATACTATTCCCATCCTTCCAGTGGGGACAACCATAGGACCAGGGGTGTTCGGAGACTAGGGGTTGGAATCTGTGATCAATTCAAATTCATTGGTTATCACACATGTCTGTGCAAAGCTGTGGGATGACCTCATAGAGGATCAGATCTAATCGAATACTTAGTTGTGGTTTTTCATGTAATTTATGTTTTCATGTAAGAATTCTAGTAACCTTGAGATTTATAAATTCACTCTAAATGTAACACCCCATACTTCCATGGTACGTTTCCCTTTAAATAATTAAATAGCTTGCATTGTACGCAACTACAAGATTCTAACACACCACGACCAATCAAAGTAGCTGTTATGAATAGTAATAGCCACTTTTTGAAATTTTATAAATTTTATCTTTCAAAATGGAATTCATTTTTGGATTCAGAATATCAAAATTATCTTAGGGTGAATTTTTTGCACTTTTTTGAAAATTTTCATATTTTTGATGAATAGTTAAAAATACTAAATTTTAATTAAAAACAACTTTTTTAATCAAAATAATTTATAGTGTTAAATTATAATTTTTAGTGGTTCTAAAGTATAATTAGATTATATTTTTACCATTTAATCTAATTTTGTTCATTGGATGTAATTTTACATTTAAATTGTACATAAACAAGTGTCAATCTTTTGATAATTTTTATTTCTTAAAAACACTCTTTTTGTTTTGACAGCCGGAATTAATTTTAAATTAATTTCTGCCACTTCTGTGTTTTTAATTTGGAAAAATGGATTCCATATTTGGAATCAGTAGGTTCAAATTGTTTAAATAGGTAACTTTTATTTTTAGACATTTTAAATATTTACTTCAGTAAATATTTTTTTTACCATGATTAAAGGGTAAAAATAATAAATTAGGGTAAAATATAGTATTATAATAATATTAAATTACCCTAACATGTGTAATAATCCTATTTTATGATAAATATCCGACCCTATCCATAATTGGTTGGAATTTGGGACCCCATTAATCCACATGAGAGTAATAATGAGACTTTATATTAATTAATTTAAAGTAAAGACAAAAATGAGATAAACAAATATTTTTTAGTAAATAAATTTTTACATGGGGTTATATAAGTTATCCTTTCAACTATAAATATTATTTGGAAATCTAAAAATATTTCCTACATCATGGTATTTGTTTTATAATTTTTCGGCATCAAATAAATTAAATTATTTATGACACAATAATGATGAAATATTTACCTCATTAATAAATGATTTTAATAAATAAGATTATAAATATTAACACAATATCCAAAACCAGTCCAGTTCTTATTGGATTATTTTATTTTGACCATGAGTCATATTAAATTCGACTTTAAGGATTAGTTGACCTTTTGAAACCGAAGATGAGTTTATAATAAAATAATTTTTTCAAACTTTCCTAAAGAGCCCCTCCTCTCCCTTATAAAAATCCCTCACTTCCTACCCATTTATCACACTTCTCAAGCATTTTTCTCATACAAACCTAGCCAAAATATCCTACCAACATCCCAAAATTCATCTTAGAGGCCTTACTTTGGTCATAAATCCAACCTAAGGAGCCCTTTTGATCAAATCAAAAGGAAGAACCTGAAGAAGAGGTAATAATTTCACCACCCTCTTTAAAGTTCTTTTCTTCTTCCACTTGATATTTCTTTGTTGTTTCAATTATAAAATAATAAATCCAGTATCTTCTATATACTATTATGTTATTATAAAAATGGTACAACTATATTCATTATTCTATCCATCCTATAAATGACAAAGTCAGCAATGTGTGTACGTACGGCTTACCGTCTCCATGTCGTGGTGATGTTTGTTATTCAAACACTTCATCATTTGGATGGGTATAATAATTAGTATAAATAATGTAAATAATATATATAACATGATAATGATTCTATATATATGATATACCATCCAATTATATACTATTTTAATATCAAAATAATGATATTGTCACTCATGCGTACGTGCGGATTACCGTCTCCACGAACGCGATAAGATTCATTCCCCATCGTAACCATTCAAGAATAGATTTCATTTGGTTATTAAAAATAATTATTAAGAACTTAATATCATTATGGATATGAGTAAAATGCATCCTATCCATAAAAAACATGGCTTATGTATCAAAACATATAAAGGAAAACGAATCAGTTAAAACCCAAAACGACGATACTACTAAAATATCATTATCAAAGCAATATTAGAAGATCATATATGATATAATATTAATGTATATGGTTCTTGTATAATTTAATAACAATGATTTCACCATTATACAGGAGGTTAACCTACCCTTTACCAAGGAAAATAACATGGTAAGGGTTAATTTCGGAATCTCTTTATTATTCGAGTTTGTTTTTACATAAGTATCTACTGGGACCTCTTTAACATCCACATCCGTGTTTTCTTAAAAATATATTTCAAAAAAATTTACTGTTTAATAGAATATGGTTTAAAGTCATTTATAACCTTATTTGACCGTATATGTTTTGAAAGGAATCTTTCCACCGTTTTCCAATCAAGGTAATTTACAACCTTTTCAACAAAATTAAGGTAAAAATTCCTTTTTTAACTTATACGGAAGGTATGGTTATTCTCCACCATTATAACATCATTGAAGCTTCCCTTACAAAATTATAAAAATATTTTAAAAATAAATGTTTTCTTTTATAATTATGTGACTTTAAATGATTTCAAAAAGAAAGAGATATTTATGTCAAATAGTTTTGATTTCATCTATGTCAACATCTTTTGATGGATTTTATACTTGTTTGAAGTAGAATAATTATGATAGAAATCTTCCATATTTTATTGAAGGTTTTGTGATATTTTTGACTATGGATGTTTTATTTTTATACCATTCATGGTTTATGGTTAAAGTATTGACATTTCATATGATAGTTTTAATGTGAATATTTATGTTATGTTTCAACCTTTTCATATGAGGAATGTATTGGACTTAGTATGTAACGGGTGGAACCCCCTATAGCTCCCCAGTTCATTGGTAGGTCCCATGAGACAATTAGATGTGGAATTGGCTGAGGCCTTTCCCAATTTGATATATAGTTTTGGTCGAGGCCTAAATCAATTTTTAGACGTATTGGCTGAGGCCTTGACAAGATGTTTCAGAAAGTCCGACATCATACATTCCCTCATTATGAAAATAATATTGATGGTCCATGTGGTTATTCGACTAGTATAATACCCATGACTATGTTTTATTATGGAATAAATTAATCATCTCATATTCCTTCCATAAAAGTGTTCATTTTTATTATTTGTAAAGGCATGTGTTTTTAATTATTCACCATGCCTAATATTTATGTTATCTTCTGTTGTATTTCTTACCCTTACTGAGCATTTGAGCTCACCCCTTTCTTATGATTCATTTTCCCAGGATATGAAGAAATTAGTTATGAGTGACTTGCAGGCATAATCTAGGAGGCTTGGATGTTTCTAATGGAATAATTTAGTGTTTTATTTATTTTCAAGTTGTAAAGTTGAACTTATGTATGAATCTTGTTTCCAATAATACTAAACTAATTGGTCTTTTGGGACATGATTTCCTTGTGATCATGCCAATGTTATGTAATAATGCACCGACTTTGGGTAACTAGGGTTGGAGCATTATAGTTGGTATCATAGGAAGTTTAGTACAAACCTTGGAAACTAGATTTAAAAAAACATTGATTAGAGCACATTACCCTAAGATAAACTTTGAGGATTAGTATATAAGAACTTTTTAGAATTTTGATAATGTAAATATTTTTTGTATTTTCCAGGAAATAAATCCGTGTCTAGATATGAGCATGTAGATTCAGCTCGGGCACAGATGTACCTAAGGGTAAAACCTGAAAACACCGCTTTGATCTAAACTCGAACTGGAACTGGTGCACGAAAATGGGCCTTTCTGCACTCTTGGTTACGACACTCCCAGGGGATATGCTTAGGATAATTCTCATTTTCTTTACAAACCATTATGAAGGATTTATGCGAACATACTTTATAAAAGAAAACATTTTTATGATTATCAATTATATCCATAAACTGTTCAATTTATGTTAAGTGTTTTACAAGTATGGAATTATGTATTTTGATTCATAAACTAATCTAGTTTATGCCATTATTTATAAATGGTGCCTAGTGTAAGGAATGGAAACTGTATCAATGAACATAATCCATGTAGGGATTGACCTCCTACTCAAGATAATTATAGTGGAGCTGGTGATGCAACTGGTGCTGATCAGCTTATCACCATGCTGGGATAACTCACTCAGATTATGAATAATAACCTTACCCGTATGAAGAACCCTGATCCAAAACGCGGAGGATAAATGTTACATCACTTCCTGAGGCAAAAACCACCAACATTCAATGGGAGTACAAATCCACTAGTAGCTGAGTAATGGATAAATTCCTTAGAGAAAATATTTCATGCTTTGGGGAGTAGTGAAAGGGAAAAAGTTGTCATGGCAGTTTATCGCCTCACAAGAGATGCAGGTCAATGGTGGTCATTGATTCAAAACAAGAAGGAGGATTAAGAAGTATCAAGTATGGAATGGTGGGATTTTGAAGATATTTTCTTAGAAAAATACTTTCCTTGTGAGCATCGAGCAGATATGGAAAGGCAATTTCTGAGTCTGAGGCAAAAGGAGGATGAAAATGTCACAAAGTATGAAGCCAACTTTACAAGGTTAGAAAGGCATGATGCAGATTATATACATAACCCAAAAAGTAAGATTGATAATTTCTTTGATGGGTTAAAACCATTTCTCCATCAAGCATTTGTATAGCAACCCTTTTCAAAGTACGAAGATATTGTCTCATGTGTTATCAAGACAGAAAAGGAATTATATAAGTCTTATAACTTTAAATCAAATAAAGAGAAGAAGAGATCTTCTGAACACTCTAGTAAAGGAAATAAGGAAATAGGGAAGAAGGGAAGGGTTGAATTTCCACCCTGTTATAATTATGTAAGGAAGCACCCTAGTGCCTGTCTAAAAGGAAAAGGAGTATGCTACAAATGTGGACAGAAAGTCCATCTTACTAGTGATTGTAAGGGGAAGAAGGAAGTTATCAATGTTTAATGCTACAATTGTAGGGAGATGGGACATTATGAAAATGAATGTCCAAACCATCAGGGAAACTTACCTCAAAAAAGGCCAAGGGATCAAGTCCAAACTTATGTGATCACTACTTCTGAGGTTGAAGCTCCGAAAGACATGGTGGTAGGTAATTTAATGGTTTCCTCAAGTTTAGAAAATACTTTATTTGATTCTGGATTATCACATTATTTCACATATTCCCAGTTTTCTAAGAAAATTAGATATTTACAATTTGATTTAACAAGAGAGTTGTCAGTCAAAACTCCTAAGGGAAGTATCACTGCAACAATGTTTTTTGAATCATGTTAGGACCAATAGGGGCCTATATACCCTGAGAGGGGGTGGATCAGGGTATGGATATTCTTTTTCAAAGTTCTTCCTGCCCCACTGGATCTTAACCTCTTTATTACAAGGGTCACTTTGTTTGCACTTGTGTGTTTATTATGATCACTTATTTTCTTCTTTATCTGATGATGATGATTTAAATGCAATGCAGGGAAGTAAGCAGGCAGACATAGAGATTTTTACTTGGTTCACCCTCACTGGGCTACGTCCAAGGATCATACGCCGACAAGTTGCCGGTCGTACCAAATTACACTATTCTTCACTAGATGTGGATAAAAAGGTTTAGGAACAGTCACTCTGTCCCAGGCTCACTGCCTTTACAAGGTTTAGGGTCAGCTCACAACTTTACCAAGGGTCACTCCCTGTTTCTTTATCTCTGGTTCACTGTTGGTGGAGAGGATCACCTTCTTCCCCTTCCTTTTCTCACTACTCCAGAAAAGATCCACTCATAGTTTATAGACCTGTGGGTATCTTCATTTGCATGAAATAATGCATCCTCAACTGTTGATAGATGCTCTGTTTAAGTTCAATGTTCATCCACTGATGAATACTACTTTACCACAGATGTTCTGGGAAAATTCTATCTTTCACACAACCCTAGGGTGACTTGTGCACCCCTTTAACCAGTGCACAACCTCTGCCTTCATTGCGAAAAACCCAACATGCATGCCACACTTGCATGCCAAAACCTATGAGACAAAACATGATGGCCAAAACCTACGGGCCAAAAACTGCTGGCCAAAACCTACTGGCCAAAACCTGATGGCCAAAACCTACTGGCCAAAACCTACTGGCCAAAACCTACGGGCCAAAACCTACAGGCCAAAACCTACTGGCCAAAACCTGCTGGCCAAAACCTGCTGGACAAAACCTGCTGGCCAAAACCTGCTGGCCAAAACCTGCGGGCCAAAACCTGCGGGCCAGGGGGCCAAAACCTGTGGGCCAAAACCTACGGGACAAAACCGGCTGGCCAAAACCTGCTGGCCAAAACCTCCTGGCCAAAAACTACTGGCCAAAACCTGCTGGACAAAACCTGCTGGCCAACACCTGTGCGCCAACACCTGCGTGCCAAAACCTGCGCGCCAAAACTTCCACTTGCGCACTCAGAGCTCGTATTTTCTCTAAGTGTTGAGCTTGTTGAGAAATGAAGAGGGTAGTCATCTATTTATAGGCATTTTGAGGGCCTACGCGCCAAAACCTGCGCGCCATAACCTGCGCGCCATAACCTGCACACCATAACCTACGCGCCATAACCTACGTGCCAAAACTTGCGTGCCAAAAACCTATGTTCCACTTTTGGACTTGTGTCCCAGCTTTCCTTTTCCAAATTTTTGATGTTCTGAATTTGAAAAAATTCCTACCGTAAAACATTAGAAACCTCCTTATCACAAGAGAACAACTCCCTTTTCCAAAAACATTTTCCCCATTCTCCAAGAAAACTCGCTTTGTCAATATTTTGAGTCATTGAGACTCGCTTTATCAACAAACACAACATGGATCCCTGCAAAACAAAATTATCTCAAAAAATATTCAATGATACCTTGAGAGATTTTTCCCAACAATCTCCCCCTTTGGGTTTGTTGAAAAATCTTCTCAAAACAATTATCCATTCTTTGATACCTCATTAAGGCTTCATACATCTTCATCCACCATTATCCTCTTCCGATATAGATAGAGATCAAAGATTTAATCAACACATACTCTAAACCCACATGAGAAATGCTCGGAGTGAGAAACAAGAGTATCATGAAAAGTTCATCTATGAGTCACTTCATTTCTGACACCACTATTGATACCAACCTAATGCCCATTGAAATTTTCATACCAACCTGATATCAACCACACTTCTAGTTTTATCATACTCCTCAATTGTTGTGATATCTATTCTTTGATCGATCATGTCTTGCATCATCTGATTTAATTTTCTCCCCCAATCTCACTGCTCCACCAGCTTCTCCCTATATCATTCATGATTTATCAAGTAGCCATAATGTCTCCCCTTGAACAATCACTTGTCTCCTCCTCGAACAATCACTGTTTTCTCCCCCTTTGTCAATGAACCCAAAGAGCACTCTTTTGCGGTCTATAACAGGGTAAAAACACATATTAGTTCATTAAAGAAAACACAACATACCTTGGGCATGGGGGAGAGGTCCCACATTCACACTTTTCAAGTGTGGGGAGTCGACTGGACTCCCAAAGCCAATCAATGCCTCTCAAAAGCTTTTTTGGGTTAAGCCTTGGTTAGAATATCTGCAACCTGTAGCTCTGTAGGCACATACTCCAACTTCACAAGCCCTTAATCCACCATCTCCTTGATGAAAGGATATTTTATCTTAATGTTCTTTGTCCTTGAGTGATGAACGAGATTTTTTCTAAGATTTATAGCACTTGAGTTATCGCACTGGATTCTAATCAGAGACTTCACTTCAACTACCATATCATCAAGTTGTTGCTCCATCCACAATAAATGTGTGAATGCTTGAGTGGCTGCAATATACTCAGCTTCTGTGGTGATCAATGAAATGAAATCTTGATTCTTTCTCAGCTAAGAAATACACAATACACCAAGATAGAATGAACCACCTGGCGTTGATTTTCTATCATCCGTTGAACTGGCCCAGTCTGCATCAGTATATCCCAATAACTCTGTCTGAGATTTTTCATTATATGTCAAGACGAAGTCCACTGTGACCTTGATATACTAAAGTATTATTTTTTACTTCAATCATGTGTATTTCCTTGGGATTACTTTGATATCTTGCTGCTTGGAATGTAGAGACAACAATGTCAGGCCTTGTCGCAATTAAGTACAATAAACTTCCAATGATTTTTTGTATTCTGTGATATCAATTGCCTTTCCATCCTCATTTTTGGTTAGTTTCATCAGGGTAGAAACCAGAGTCTTCATCCCCTTGGAATTCTCAATTCCAAATCTCATCAGAATCTTCTTTTGATATTTCTGAAAACCACATTTACTATGATTCATTTGAAACATAGATTCCTCAAATATTGATCCAGCATTGAATACCATTCTCTTGGTGCTTATTTCAACCCATATAATGCCTTCTTCAGCTGACAAACCTTGTTCTCATCTTCATGAATGAGAAAACCATCTAATTTTCTCTCGATATACAGGCCTTCTCCAGAACCCCATTCAAGAATGTAGACTTGAAATCCATCTGGAACACTTTGAACTTCGTTGCACTGCAATAGCTAGGAATAATCTGATTGTCTCCAGCATTGCAAATGGTGCAAATGTCTCATCAACATCTATTCCCTCTATCTTGGAGTATCCTTTGCACACTAGTCGTGCTTTTTTTCAAACCACTATTCCATATTCATTCATCTTGTTGTGATAGACCCATTTAGTCCCAATGACATTCTTATCTGCTGGTCTCGAAACAATCTCCCACATCTGGTTCTTCTCAATCTGATCAATCTCTTCACTCATATCCTAAACCGAGTGTTCATCTTCAGCTGCATCAGTAATTATTTTGACTCTACTTGAGATAGGAAAAATGTATACTACAGTGACTTCATTCTTCTTATCTAAACTGGAGCTGTCTGATCACCAATGATATTCTGCATATCAATTTCAGCTCGACTCTTTGACTTTCTTACAGACACAGACTTGAAACTTTCTTTTTCATCGTTAGTGTCTTCTTCTGAATTATAATTTTTACCTCTACTCCCCTTTAGTCTCTTACCACATCCTCACTTTCAATAGAAAACTTGTCATTGTGTCATTGTTTAATGAAGTCATTTCTTTCAACTTCTACTCTCAGATTTTTGTTGACATGCCTTTGATTTTCTCTCGCAGCTTCTTGGTATCCTAAAAGTAGTCAGTTGATACCACATTGTTAGAAAAAAAAGATAATCATCAAAACCTATGTGTTGTTACTTGTTCCCCAGTCATTCTTCATGAACATATTGTGATCTTTCATCTGATTAGGATATAGAATGCTCCCCTGTGTTATGCAACTCTTATAGTTATTAGGCCCAACTATGTAGACCCATAACCATTCTTCTCCTCATGCATATTTTATGATCTGGCACTCAGCATTGAGACACTAATAGAATCTATAAGTCTACTGAGTTGGAACTCAGTGTAGGAAACAAGAGATAAAGTTAATAACCCAATCACTTTGTATTGTGCATTGTTTCCCTCTTTATTCTTTAACTCTGGTACCTGATTTGAATCAATTGAAACTCTGGAGCATATCACTTCTCCACTTTTCATCTTTAGATTCCACTTCCCCTTGGATCGTATCTCCCTAAAACCTGAAACACTTGAATAATAAGTTAACAACATTTATACACATAGGGAGAGGGGTCCTTCTGGAATCCTCAAGACGAGGACTGCGGTTGATCCTGATGGGTCAACCCTTTGGTTTTTTCTTGCAGAGCATCACACTCTTTCCTTGCTTCTTCCAGCTGCCTTGCCAACTTCAACTGTTCTGGTCATATTACTAGGCATTCATTACCCACATTCTGAGCCTTTTTCTAATATATAGATTCTGTAGGCTTGGCCTTCCTCACACTTTGAGGTTTAAACCCACTAGTAGTCATTTCCCTCTTTGATGTTCCACCAATATGCCACTTCCCTTGATTCCATCTCTGGGTAAGAATCTCTCTTTTTTGCATCTAACATGTGAAGTTTTCAATACATTATTTGTTTATCTTTCTTTTATCATATATCCGAGTCACCGCACTATTTTGTGCTGGTGGTGAGTCCTCCACTGAGCATACATTATTCTTTCTCATAGCTGGAGTAGATCTCCCCTTAATCTTCCAGGCATGTTCACATTCTCTCCATGATAGCTGTTGTGAGTATGACTGATACACTTTTCGTTTAGCTCCTTGTGATTTTCCAAGGACTCTCAGTCTATTCTTCAATTTACCACTTTCTCTCCTAGTGTACGATTTCTCATTATACACCACTGGAGTCATGAATCTCCTTTCAAGTTCCTTTCCCTTTCCTGGTTTCTTCTTGCTGCAATGTCTTTCCAAATGCCCATAATCAGAACATATAAAACATTTTCCATTAAAGGAATACCTCATTTCATCATTTCTCTGTCGAGATGTTGAAACATATTGTGTTTTTCCTCTGACATTGAGCTCCTGGGATTCCTAACACAAATTCATTGTGTGTCCCTTTATTTCACAGTAATAGCATCTGACAAATGTTTTCCCTTGAGAGACTCTTCTCTCTGATTTCTCATGATGCATCTTCTTATTCTCAGATTTAGTAATGATTTTGTTTTCATAGCCTGAAATGTATTCCATAGCCTCTGAATAGAATATTGACATGTGTCCATGAATCCCAAAGAAATAGCACATATCATCACTTCTTTTTGTAACTATCCTCTTAGGCCTATCTCAAGCACCTATTTGTTTTTCTCCACTCCTGGAACTATTTATGGCTCACATTCTATCATGTACAGTAGGGGATTCATCAAATCCAATGCCAGATTTTCCCAAGCTATATGGTCTTTGAGCTGAGAAAATATTTTGTTGTTTCTCCTCAGAAATATCATACTTCCTTTTCATTTCATCATCACCTTCTAAAGGACAATCGAATAGTAGGTGCAGTGTTTCCTTCAACTTAGGTTTTCCAATGTACTTTGATATCTCCATTTATTTCTTGGATTTTTCTATCACTTCGTCCAATTTTTGAATCCTCTTATCTCTTGATTCAAGTTCAGCATTAAGTTCTTTTCTGAGATTCTTCCGGATACTCAACTCATCTTCAAGTTCTCGTGTGATATTTTCCACCATGTCACTTTTCTCCTTCACCTTCAATTTTTCTTGAGCAACATATTCAGATAAAGATTCATTCTCTTGTTGTAGCCTTTGATTCTTTTGAACTTCTTTAGACAACTGTGTATCTTGATAATCATTTCTAGCTTTTAGATTCTGAACTTCCTCTGACTTGTGATTCTCTTCATAATAATAATCCTTTTGTTTTCCTTTAATTCTGGTCATCTTTTGTATTTATTCACCTTGTGAATCATTATTCTCCCTTAGGTCAATAGCCACATCAATAATACTTTGATTTAAGACTCTTATCTTGTTGACCTCAATTTCCAATACTTGGATCCTGATATCTTTAGATTTAACATCATCACCCAATTTCTAATCCAAATTCTTTGTAATGTTGACAACATCTACTGGTGGCCTCTTTCTTAATACATCTTCATCATCAGTTGTTTTGGTATCACTTTGATTTTCAAGTACTTCACTCATTCATACATCATGATTGAGTGAATCAATCTTTTCCCTATCAAATTCATCCAAGCCTTCCTTCATTAAGTTATTTGATTCTTTTAGTTGAATCACATTTTTTCCATAAACACTTCCACATTGAGGTATATCATCTGACTTCTGATTCTTCTTTGATGTTTTTTCCTTTCCCATGGAACACCGAGATAAGATCAGACTGATTTAACCACGAAAATCAACTATACCAAGTCAGATCAAACAAATCTGATAAAATAAACCTTCCCTTTAATACAAATTGTTTGGGCCAATAGGGGCCTATATACCCTGAGAGGGGGGTGAATCAGGGTATGGATATTCTTTTTCAAAATTCTTCCTGCCCCACTAGATCTCGACCTCTTTATTACAAGGGTCACTTTGTTTGCACTTGTGTGTTTATTATGATCACTTATTTTCTTCTTTATCTGATGATGATGCTTTAAATGCAATGCAGGGAAGTAAGCAGACAGACATAGAGATTTTTACTTGGTTCACCCTCACTGGGCTACGTCCAAAGAGCATACGCCGATAAGTTGGTAGTCGTACCAAATTCCACTATTCTTCACTAGATGTGGATACAAAGGCTCGAGAACAGTCACTATGTCCCAGGCTCACTGAATTTACATGGTTTAGGGTTATCTCACTGGTTTCCCAAGGGTCACTCCCTATTTCTCTCTCTAGCTCACTACTAGTGGAGAGGATCACCTTCTTCCTCTTCCTTTTCTCACTGCACCAGAAAGGATCCACTCACAGTTTATAGACCTATAGTTCTCTTCATTTGAATGAAAGAATGCATCCTCAACTATTGATAGATGCTTTTTTTAAGTTCAATGTTCATCCACTGATGAATACCGCTTTACCATAGATGTTCTGGGAAAATTCTAACTTTCACACAACCCTAGGGTGACTTGTGCACCCCTTTAACTAGTGCACAACCTCTGCCTTCGTTGCGGAAAAACCAACTTGTGTGCCACATGTGCATGCCAAAACCTGCAGGCCAAAACCTGCTGGCCAAAACCTGCTGGCCAAAACCTACTGGCCAAAACATGCTAGCCAAAACCTTCTGGCCAAAACATGCGGGCCAAAACCTACGGGCCAAAACCTGCGAGCCAAAACCTACTGGCCAAAACCTGCTGGCCAAAACCTGCTGGCCAAAACCTGCTGGCCAAAACCTGCTACCAAAAACCTGCTGCCCAAAACCTGCTGGTCAAAACCAGCTGCCCAAAACCTACTGGCCAAAACCTGTTGGCCAAAACCTGCTGGCCAAAACCTGCTGGCCAAAACCTGTGGGCCAAAACCTGCAGGCCAAAACCTGCGGGCCAAAACCTACTGGCCAAAACCTGCTGGCCAAAACCTGCTGGCCAAAACCTGATGGCCAAAACCTGATGGCCAAAACCTACTGGCCAACACATGTGTGCCAACACCTATGCGCCAACACCTATGCTCCAAAACCTGCGCACCAAAACTTCCACTTGTGCGCTCAGAGCTCGGATTTTATCTAATTGTTGAGCTCATTGAGAAATTAGGAGGGTTGTAGTCTATTCATAGGAATTTTGAGGACCTGCGCGCTAAAACCTGTGCGCCAAAACCTACATGCCATAACCTATGATCCATAACCTGCATGCCAAAACCTACGCCCCAAAAACCTGTGCGCCACTTTTGGACTGGCACGCCACCTTTCCTTTGACAAATTTTTGATGTTCTCAATTTGAAAAAATTCCAAGAGTACAACATTAGAAACCTCCTTAAGACACGAGCACAACTCCCTTTACCAAAAACACTTTTCCCCATTCTCCAATAAAACTCCCTTTATCAATAGTTTGAGTCATTGAGACTCTCTTTGTCAACAAACACAACATGGAGCCTTGAAAAACACAATCATCTCAAAAAATATTCAATGATACCTTGAGGGATTTTTTCCCAACAAATCAGTTCCCATTAGGGCATATAAATGTTATTTATCTGCTGATCTCATCATCATACCCATGATTGAATTTGATATAATCCTCTGTATGGATTGGATTTCAGACCATGACGCGAAAATTTATTGTAAGAAGAAGGAGGTTACAATTTTCTATGATGATAAGGAGTACCTTATCTTTATAGAAGAAACTTCACCATCTGATTCTTATATAGATCCACCCCCAGTAGCTCTACTAAATTCACTTATCGGGGTGGAAGATATTGAAATAACTATGGGTGAGGAAAGGAATGTTCAAATAGAGGATGTACCTATTGTGCAAGAATATGTTGATGTGTTTCCAGAGGATTTACCTTGACATCCTCCAGAGTGAGACGTTGAGTTTTCCATTGATTTAATTCCTGGTTCAAGGCCCATATCAAAGACCCCTTATAGAATGGACACTGTGGAATTAGTGGAACTAAAGAAACAACTAGATTAATTGAGTAATAAAGGATTTATAAACGCTATTTTTTCTCCATGGGTATCCCCTATCCTTTTTGTTAATAAGAAAGATGAATCTATGAGGTTTTTCATTGACTATAGGGAGATAAATGATATAACAATAAAGAACAAGTATCCCTTACCTCGCATTGATGATTTATTTGACCAACTTCATGGAGCTCAATATTTTTCAAAGATTGACCTTCGATCTAGATATCATTAGTTGTGTGTGAAAAAGCAAGATGTTCTAAAGATGACATTTCAAACCAGGTGCGGGCATTACGAGTTTACAGTAATGCCTTTTGGGATGACTAATGCACCCTCTATTTTCATGGATCTAATGAACAGATTTTTCAAGGAATATCTTGATGAATTTTTAGTGGTATTTATTGATAATATCTTGGTATACTCCAAAATATATGAAGATCATGAAAATAACTTGCGCACCATTCTAAAAACCCTCAGAAGAAATGAATTATATGGGAAGTTTAGCAAGTGTGAATTCTAGATTCAGGAGATTTCTTTTCTTGTCCATATTGTCTCTAAGGATGGAATATCTATTGATCCTTCTAAGACAAGATCAATCCAAGAATGGACATCACCGACGAGTATAAATGAGTTATGCAGTTTTATTGGTTTAGCAGGTTATTATCGATGTTTCGTCCAAAATTTTGTCTGATTGGCTAACCCATTAACCAAGATCACACGTAAAGGGGTTAAATTTGTTTGGACAAAAGAGTGTGAAGAATGTTTTGAAGAAATGAAGAGAAGATTAGTTAATGCTCCTATCTTGACTCTACCATCGGGGAATTATGGGTTTGTTATTTATAGTGATGCATCAAAGAAAGAACTTGGTTTTATCCTTATGTAGAATGATTTAGTTATTACCTATGCATCATGAAAGCTAAAAATACATGAGCAAAACTATCCCACTCATGATATTGAGTTAGCAGCTATAATATTTGCTCTGAAAATATGGAGACATTATCACTATGGTAAAAATGTGAGATATATACCAATCAAAAGAGTTTGAAGTATATTTTCTCACAGAAAGAACTAAACATGAGGAAAAGGAGATGGATTGAACTACTCAAGGATTATGATTGCATTATACACTACCACCTGGGGAAGGAAAATAAGGTGGAAGATGCTTTGAGCAGAAAGGATCATGGAGTTTTGAACAAGATGATAGTTGAAAAGGATCCTATATACATAGATCTAGTAAAGATGGATATGGGAATCACCATGGAAGGTGAAACATCTATAATTTTTCAAATGGTTTCAAAAGAATATTTACTAGAAAGGATAAAAAGTTCTCAGAATGATGATGAGGAATTTCTAAAGAAGATTAAATTTGTGAATGATGAGATATTGATTGACTTCGTATATGAAGATGGAATTTTGAAATTTGGGAAGAGACTTTGTGTTCCTAATATACCTGATCTAAAAAGGGAATTGTTGGATGATGCTCATAGCTCCAATTTCTCTATAAACCCTGGGAGCACCAAGATGTATAGAGATTTGAAAGAACATTTTTGGTGGGATAACATGAAGAGAGAGATTGTTGATTATGTGACAAGATGTGTGGTTTTTCAACAAGTGAAAGATGGAAGGAAACATCCTGGAGGAGTCATGAAACCTCTTCCCATACCTGAGTGTAAATGGGATAATATTACGATGGACTTTTTCATGGGACTACCAAAGAATCCTAGAAAGAATGATGCAATATGCTTCATTGTTGATCGTCTTACCAAGTCAGTACATTTTCTTGCTATAAGAGAAGATTTACCACTTGAATGTTTAGAAAGACTGTATATTAATGAATTTGTAAGACTTCATGGAGTACCCCTATCGATTTTTTCTGATCTTGATCCTCTTTTTACATCAAGATTATGGAAAAGTATTCAAAAATACCTGGATACTGAACTTCGTTTGATCACTACCTACCACCCTCAAACTAATGGACAATAAAAACAGACTATTCAAACCTTAGAAGACATGGTGAGATCTTTCTCATTTGACTTTCAAGGTATGTGGGATCAATATTTACCTCTGGTAGAATTTTCCTATAACAATAGCTTCCATTCAAGTATTCAGATGGCACCATACGAAGCGTTATACAGAAAGAGATGTTGCACACCAACTTGTTGGGATGATGTTTGTGAAAGAAAACTCAGGCCCATAACTTGTTGAGGAAAAGATGGAAAAGGTGAAGGTTATCCAAACCCACATCAAAGCAGTTCAAAGTATGCATAAGAGCTATGCTGATAACCGAAGAAAGGATTTGGAATTTTAGGTTGGAGATCATGTTTTCTTGAAGGTATCTCCATGGAAGGGAGTTATACGATTTTGTAAGAAGGGTAAATTGAGTCTCAGGTACATAGGACCTTTAGATATTATAGAATGAATTGGGGTTGTATCTTACTATTTTGAAATGCCTCCAAGTCTCTCCAAAGTTCACGATGTGTTCCACGTATCACTGTTGAGAAAATACATGCATGAACCAACGCATGTACTCACCTATGAGGAATTAGAACTGGAACCCAGTCTGTCTTATTGCGAAGTGCCTGTAAAGAGTTTGGATACCAGAGAATAAGTGTTGAGAAACTGGACAACTCGTCTGGTAAAAGTTCTATGGAGAAACCATAAGATGGAAGAGGCAATGTGGGAACACGAAGAACTTATGATGAAGAACCACCTGAATCTTTTTATGTGGTAGTTTTCAAGAAATTTTGAGGATGAAATTATTTTAAGGAGGGGATAATGTAACACCCCAAGCTTCCACGGTATGTTTCCCTTTGAATAATGTAGTTGCTTCCATTGTACGCAACTTCGAGATTTTAACACACCGCGACCAATCAAAGTAGCTGTTATGAATAGTGATACCCACTTTTTGAAATTTTATAAATTCTATCTTTCAAAATGGACTCTATTTTTGGATTCTAAATATCAAAATTATCTTAGGGTGAATTTTTGGAACTTTTTTGAAAACTTTCATATTTTTTATGAATAGTGAAAAATACTAAATTTTAATTAAAAACAAGTTTTTTAATCAAAATAATTTATAGTCTTAAATTATAATTTTGAGTGGTTTTAAAGTATAATTAGATTATATTTTTTCCATTTAATCTAATTTTGGTCATTGGATGTAATTTCACATTTAAACTGTACAAAATCAACTGTCAATCTTTTGATAGTTATTATTTCTTAAAAACACGCTTTTTGTTTTGACAACAGGAATTAATTTTAAATTAATTTCTACCACTTCTATGTTTTGAATTTGGAAAAATGGATTCCATATTTGTAATCAGTAGGTCTAAATTGTGTAAAAAGGTAACTTTTATTTTTATACATTTTAAATATTTACTTCAGTAAATATTTTATTTACCATGATTAAAGGATAAAAATAATAAATAAGGGTAAAATATAGTATTATAAATTACCATAACATGTGTCCTAATCTGATTGGATGATGAATATCTGACCATGGTCATCCTTGTGTCAAATTTGGGACCCCATGGAGCCACATGGGAGTAATAATGACACTTTATATTAATTAATTTAAAGTAAATACAAAAATGACATAAACAAATATTTTTTAGTAAATCAATTTTTACATGGGGTTATATAAGATATATTTTCGACTATAAATATTATTTGGAAATATAAAAATATTTAATACATCATTGTATTTTTTTATAATTTTTGGACATCATATAAATTAAATTATTTATGACACAATAATGATGCAATATTTACCTCATTAATAAATGATTTAAATAAATAAGATTATAAATATTAAAACAATATCCAAAAACTGTCCAGTTCTTATTGGATAATTTTATTTCGACCATGAGTCATCTTAAATCTGACTTTAATTATTATTTGACCTTTTGAAACCGAAAATGATTTTATAATAAAATAATTGTTTCAAAATTTCCTAAAGAGCCCCTTCTCTCCCTTATAAAAATCCCTCACTTCCTACCCATTTCTCACACTTCTCAAGCCTTTGGCCCATAAAAAACCTTCTCAAATATCCTCCCAACATCCCTCACTTCATTCTAGTGTCCTTACTTTGGTCAGAAAGTTAACCTAAGGATCCCTTTTGATCAAATCAAAAGGAAGAACCTGAAGAAGAGGTAATAATTTCACCACCCTCTTTCAAGTTCTTTTCTTCTTCCACTTCCTCTTTATATTTTGTTTCCATTCTAAAATAATAAATCCATTATCTTATATATACTGTGATGTTATTATAAAAATGGTATAACCATATTCTTTATTCTATCCATCCTATAAATGACAAAGTCATCATACGTGCGTACGTACGGATTACCGTCTCCACGTCGTGGTGATGTTTGTTATTCAAGCACTTTATCATTTGAATGGGTATAATAATGAGTATAAATAATTTAAATAATAAATATAACATTATAATTATTCTATATATATTATATACCATCCAAATATATACTATTTTAATATCAAACGAATGGTATTGTCGCTCGTGCGTACGTACAGATTACCATCTCCACGATCGTGATAAGATTCATTCCCCATCATAACCATTCAAAAATAGTTTTCATTTGGTTATTAAAAATAATTATTAAGAACATAATATCATTCTGGATATGATTCAAATACATCCTATCCATAACAAACATAGCTTATGTATCAAAACATATAAAGGAAAATGAATCAGTTAACACCCAAAACGACGAAACTACAGAAATATCATTATCAAAGCAATATTAGAAGATCATATATGATATAATATTATTGTATATGGTTCTTGTATAATTTAATAACAATTATTTCACCATTATACAGGAGTTTAACTTTACCTCGACCAAGAAAAATAA
Organism: Viscum album; assembly: GCA_963277665.1. Taxonomy (NCBI): domain Eukaryota; kingdom Viridiplantae; phylum Streptophyta; class Magnoliopsida; order Santalales; family Viscaceae; genus Viscum; species Viscum album. The sequence goes on from OY728159.1 coordinate 924,753,221, forward strand.
CATGGTAAGGGTTAATTTAACAATCTCATTATTATCCGAGATTGTTTTTACGTAAGTTTCTATTGGGACCTCTTTATCATCTACATCCATGTTTTCTTAAAAATGTATTTCAAAAAAATTTACTATTTACTAGACTATGGGTTAAATTCATTTATACCCTTATTTGACCTTATATTTTTTGAAAGGAATCTTTCTTTCATTTTCCAAACAAGGTACTTTATGACCATTTCGACAAAATTAAGGTAAGAATGATTTTTTTAACTTATACAGAAGGTACGGTTATTCTCTGACTTTATAACATCATCAAATATTACCTTAAAATCTTATAAGAATATTTTAAAAATAAATGTTTTCTTTTATAATTATGTAACTTTAAATGATTTCAAAAAGAAATAGATATTTCTGTCAAATAGTTTTGATTTCATCTATGTCAACATCTTTTGATGTATTTTATACTTGTTTTAAGTCGATTCATTATGATACAAATATTCCATATTTTATTGAAGGTTTTGTGATATGTTTGACTATGGATGTTTTATTTTTATTCCATTCATGTTTTATGGTTAAAGTATTGACATTTCGTATGCTAGTTTTAATACGAATGTTTATGTTATGTTTCAACCTTTTCATGTGAGGAATGTATTGGACTTATTATGTGATTGGTGGAGTGTGCTATAGCTCCTTGGTGAATCAGAAGGTCTCATGAGACAATTAGACATGGAATTGGATGAGGCTTTTCCCAATTTGATATATGGTTTTGGCTGAGGCCTAAATCATTTTTTGACATATTGGTCGAGGCCTTGACAAGATGTTTCATAATGTCTGGCATCATACATTACCTCATTATGAAAATAATATTGATGGTTCATGTGCTTATTCTACTAGTAGAATACCCATGACTATGTTTTATTATGGAATTATTTACTCATCTCATATTCCTGCCATAAAAGTGTTCATGTTTATTATTTGTAAAGGCATGTGTTTTCAATTATTCACCATGCCTAATATTTAGGTTATCTTCTACTGTATTTCATACCCTTACTGAGTGTTTGAGCTCACCCCTCTCTTATGTTTTATTTTCCCAGGATATGAAGAATTTAGTTATGAGTGAATTGTAGGCATAATCTATGAGGATTGGATGTTTCTGATGGAATAAATTAGTTTTGTATTTATTTTAAAGTTGTAAAGTTGAACTTATGTATAAATATTTATTCAAATAATACTAAATTGATCGGTCTTTTGGGACAAGATTTCCTTCTGATCATGCAAATATTATGTAGAAATGCACCGAATCTGGGTAACTGGGGTTGGGGCGTTACACTAAAACTATCTATACCTTGTTCAAACTCTATATGTATTCCTTGATGGTTTTAACATGGGATGGCCTAGCATATTGAAATCCAAATTATTTCCACCTTATAATCACAACCAATATAAATTTCAAGGGAAATAATTGGTATGGGGTAGCTCATTCGAGAGGTGTTGATACTGGACCCTCACTGAGTGAGTTATTCTCTAGATATATCCCACCATATAATAGTTTTTATAAACCTAATAAGAAATCTCTTGACCACTTGTGTGTTTCTTGATAATATTTTTGGAAAAATTTTATAAATTGGTTCTCTAAATCCCTTTAAATAAATGCTAAAAATTTTAAACAAGATTTTTCATATGTTTATGACCCAAGGATGTAGTGGGTTTAATAATGATTTCATTCATGCAAAATTAAAATAGGTGTTCATTTATTTATAGAAAATGAGCATGATACAATCAAATATTGTGGTTTCAGAATCTATGGATCAATTTTTTGAGACCAAAAACTTCATAATTAATGAAGCTTCTCAACACTATGGGGTAGTAGCTTGGTGGAAGGATCAGGATATGGAGAAGCAGGCCTCAGTGGAGTGGATCCACCAGGATTCAAATCAAATTTTTCAGGATTTGGATTATATCTTTTATAAATTATCTAATTATGATAAAGTAGATGGTGAGAAGTGGAAACTAGTTGAGGAAGTGGAGAAGGTGGGACTGGATGTCATTATAAGTTTAGATACACAGCAGTCTGGCATAGAAGTAGAAGATGAAATATTGGCTGGAATACATCAAGTTACAAAGGATTTTTAGAGATCATTAATTCAACATCAGGAGTCCATTAATCATGATTTGTGATAATAATATCTTCATCTATATCCTTTCTTACATAGAATTAGAGATACTCCGGATTATGGATGTTCCTTTCATTTTTGATCAATGAATGAAAACACATCTTGTTCTCAATTACATGTCCCTTGATCCATTATAATAATTGTTTTATAATAACTTATAAAATCCTAAAGGAGAGTATCAAGATAAATTGAAACCATTTGAACATTGAATTTGAAATATAAAAAGTCAATCATGGTTCATGAACTCTTAAGTCGGGATGATTTCTTCTTAGTCATGGATCACAAATGAGTATAGTCATAGATACAATCACCGTACACTATAGTTGGTCCATTAAGATATATATGATTTCCTCCTAGGAATGGTACACTAAAGGGAATAGGTATAGATTCTATAATCATACACCAAATTTCTTCCATTTATATATGGATAATTTTTTTTATAGACATGGATCATGAATGGATGTAGGCATAGATTCCATCATAGTACAATATCATTAGTCTATTTGGATATGGAATGAGATGAATCAATGTGATGAAGGTCATGAAGGTTGAATTTGGAATGAGTATTCCAATATGCAAGAGGGTTCAATAAACATGAAGTTACATAATTGTGTGTTTATCATAGATCCTATAAACTGATACACTAGGTATGATGGAATATATAACATTTTCCTAGTCCTAGCGGCCTAAAAATCATAGATTGACTCTTTCTGGGATCATATAGTGGACTCCAAAAACTTCATGCCTTTTATTTTATTTTATTTTCCTTTGGATATAACATTTTCATAAACCTAATATGGGTTAATATTAGTGGGAAATAACTTGAATTTTACTTAGATATACCTTTATGGGTTTTTATCCTAATATGTTTGATACCTCTTGGTTTATTTTGAAATACTCATTTTTTATAGAACATCTAAGATTACTCCCTAGATATTAGAGAAATGAATTTTATCCAAGCTTCCCTTTTTAAATTTTCAATCTGGTGAGTTCTATATCTCTTTCCATGGGATATTTTAGGTCATGTAAGTTGGTAAAATGTAACTAATGTTGATGTTCAGATAGATTTGACAAAAAAGGGTGAGGCATCCTGTACAAAAATATGGGAAAATAAAACCTTAAGTGAATGGAGATCCCAATGTCATGAATTTAGATGACCTCAAGGAATGGTGCATGTAAATTAAGGTAATAATTTTTGGACCAAGGATGGTATAAATTTTAGGTTAAACATCTTTTACCACATAACATTCTAGCTTAAGGTCATATAACTTTGAATAAAAAAGTTTAGAAATACTATCTATGTTGAAAGGGATAAGAAAAAACCAACATTGATAGAGATCCCATTTCCAGTATAGACTGCCTTAAAAAGAGGGGAATTTTATTTATAGTGCTGAATCTCACACTATATTTTTTTATTTTAGGATCGCATGATAATGACCAATAAAAATTTTAAGGATGAGATGTTATATCCATACTTTGAAGTTGAGGACGATGCACATAAGTGAAAAATTGATGGTATCTAATCCACTTGAATAGTTATATTATGGGTTGTGTAAATTATAACCCAAATAGTTTGAATTTATGATGATGATATGGGACATGTATGTCAGGGATGACCATTGAACATATTCAAATAATGGAATCTGCTATAATAGCATCAGGGCATATGGAGAATAGAGGACCTTTTTCATAGAATGAAAACATGTCTTCGGTAGGTAGGATATATTTGGGGTGTGTTTGGTTATCCATATTGGGGAATTTATGCATATCTGAATAGAGGTGTCCCTTGAATTTGGATGCACTCGTTACCAATAGTCATGGAAGTGTTGTGAGGATTCAAATAATTGAAAAATGAAGTAGGTTTATGAAAGATAGAAATATTCAAAGAGGATTCAGGCAACCTAAAAGTTATTCCACCATGTGTAGGACACATATTCAGGGTGGATATATATCACATGACATTACTCTAACTTTTTCCCATACCAGTGGGTCCAATGAGAATAGATTTACTTTTTCTAGGTATATATGGTGGGTTCCACAATCTTTGTTCCATTTATTTTATTTTATTTTATTTTATTTTGGACCTAAATTTTTATTAATACTCATGTGGGGGAGTTTAGTCAGTAGGATCTTGGATTTTTATTAGATATCTATTTATAGTTTTTCATCCTGAAAAGTTTAATGTATTTTTCACTAGTATTTTAAGGTCTTTAAATTTGGACCGTTGAGGTATAGAGTTTAAGGTCATACAACTTTTAATAACATGTGTTGAGATTAATGTTGTAAAACTTTTACCAAAAAAGAAAAGATGATCTAGTCAACACAAGCTAGGTAGGACTTGAAGTGAATTAAAGGATCATTTACAACACAAAATATCTTGAGGGGAGGGTGTACATAGTTTAAGATCATGATGCTTGGACCATTGTATGAAGGGGAAGTGTGAAAAAATAGCCCAATTGGGATTCAAGGTCCAAAAATGACCCAAAATATTTTAAAAAGGGAATTATTATATTGTAAATAATGACTTGAGGTTTTTGGATTAGGAGAGATGATATAAGATAGGTTCACAATAGATGAACATTGACCGCATTTCAATGAAGAATTTCACTATGATATTGTCAGGGAATATGGATATTTGAGGACTTATTTCTTAGGATGAACACATGCCTCTAGTTAAAAGGATGTATTAGGGGTGTGTATATAGAGAAGTGTTAAGGGAATGTATGCATAGGAAAACAAAGGTGTCCCTTAGATCTAAATACACTCATTATAGATACTCATGAAAGGTTGATGGAAATATGAGACACTTGAGAAGTGAGGTGTGGTTCATGGAAAAAAGGATGCTCATAAAAGGTGATATAGATGTTATAGACCTAATTTTACCATGTTTATGCTATTATGATCCTTTATAAATGAGTGAAAATGAGTGATGGTATATGGTTGAGTCATAAATATTTTTCCTAGATATCACTACATATCTTATAATACCAGGAATCAATCCATATGTAGTTATTAATTATGCCTTGCAATCCCACATGGATCTATCTCTCATGTGGGATAGTTGGTTTGTATAGAACAGGTTACTCTGATCAGTTTATGGTCAAGTGGGATAGACCATATGCAATTTAGTTTAACATCCTACAACAAGGACTTTAATATCATGCAGTTTAATGTCATTCGATAAGGAATTGAATGTCGAGTTGTTTAATGTCATGTGATAAGGACTCAAATGTCATGTAGTTTAACATCATACGATAAGGACTCAGATGTTGTGAAGATTAACATCATATGGAAATTATTTATACCATGATATTTAATATCATGTGTTAGAGATGTAGATATAGGGAACTTTATACAGATCTAACTTGTGCATAAGAAAAAATATCCTTATCTTAGTGTTGAATCTATAGGAGATTTTCACAAGGATCAAATTCTAAATGTGGGGGACATTTTTTTTACATATATTTTAAATAAAGAACAATGTAGAACATGAGCCTCAACTCGGTTGGTGATGAATCTTAAAGTGCATCCAAGATACCTGGGATCAAATCTGAGTAGAGGCATATTCATAGGTTATTGTAGCAGGTAATATAGAAAATACTATCTGGTACAGTAGCAGTTGGAACTATTCATCCAATTCGGCCTTCAAGACACCGGTTTGGTCCTCAAGTCCATAAAATCCTTCGGACCACCCAAGTACTTTGGGATAGTAAATATTTCGGACCAACTCAAGACCTTCAGTCCATATCAAGGCCTTGGGGCCACCTCAATGCCTTCAGACCACATGATGTACAGAAGCAACTGGACTAAAAAAAAAGAATAGGCTCTATATGAGGATTCAGAGTAGGCACTTTCACTAGAGCAGAGCTTATGGATTGAAAGAATGATAGGGTATTCCAATTTCAATCAGTATTAATCTTGTACATCTCTACACATGATATTTAGTCGAACATCCATAAGAAGGTGGAGATCTAATGTCACGGTGTAGATGTTGGGGAGGGGCAGTTCCAAGTTGTTATATTTTGTGATGAATTCCTCTAATACCTTCAGGTCATGTAATTTCACCAAGATTATAGGATATTTAAAGCATCCCCCTCAACCCTTAAAATAGGGATTATCAAAAATGAATAAAATTATAAAGTCCATTCAGGTAATAAATAACCATATACTTGGAGACTTTTGTTTGGATAACTTATGCATAGAAACGTAATAAATTTTCCCAAATTTCAAACGATGATTGAAAACCCCAAATAAAATACCAGAACAAATTTAAGGTTTAATTAGAACTTATGGATGGTCCTAATATAGAGTATCCATGAATCACTACATATCTAAAAAAATAATAATCAAGCCACACATGGTTCTTATGAAGCCTCTACATAGATCTAGCTCATGTGTAAATAAAAAGGGTCGGGTGATCATACTCTATAATCAGGTGATTATGAGAAACCCAACATGAATGAGTGGACATGTAATTAGTAGGAATAATATCAATGTGGTTTTCATCTAGACCTAAGATAATTGATACTGGAGTCACTATATATCTTGAAATAATAAGAATCAAACCATAGGTAGTTCCCAAATGGGGGTACCCTTATCATATACCTGTGGATAACGAATTTTATGTTAAGGGATCATATATTGGTCTAAATCATAATTAGAAGAGGGGAATTTTGGTTTATATAATTCATGGATGGGTATAGGATTAAAAATATATGAATTAATACATATCCTTTAATAATAGGAATCAATACATGTGTAGTTATTAAAATAGAGTTTTTTTCTAAATATATATTAATGAAAAAAATCTTACATGGATCTGGATCTCATGTAAAGAAAGGGGTATTTCTATCAAGCCATACAAAATGGTTTGAGAATTCATATATGATGAATCTCATGTCATTCATTTTAACGTTATGTGACTAGGACTGGGTTCCAAGACTTTGAATGTATTGTATATTAATTCTACTAATTTCAATGACTCGCTATAACCTCTTAGTTCATGTGAGTCATTCTTAAAATGAGAAATAAGAGATATCTTGGAGATCATCTGAATTATATGAGGGTACATGATAGGGATCATATGGGGAGAATTTTCATATTGATTCAAGTAAGATTTTATACATGGATTTGGAACTCATGCATGGAAAAGAGACTAAGAGCGATGAAATTCATGGTTGGGCCTAGTATAAAGGATCCATGAATAACTACATATCCTACAAGATTATGAATCAAGTCATACATATTTTTTATAATATTAGGTAATTTTCATTACCTCAGTGTAGACTAGTAGTAATTGAGATACATACACTAAGGAACCTTACAAAAATCTAGATCGTGTATAAGGGACACAATCCATACAAGGTATTATTCTCTAAGCAGTTAAAGGTCTTGAAAGATTATACCACATGTCATGTATTTAAATGTTATGTGACCAGGATAAAAGGAAGAACTTTTTACTTAATTTCAATTAGAAGATGGGGGAAAACGCGCATCAGGGATCCCATATAGATCTGGATCTCATGTGGGGAAAAGGAGATTGAAAATAATGGGGATTTTTTATTGGGCCCATGATCAAGCATCAAGGAGTCACTATGTATCCTATAATAAGGAATCATTCTAGATGTGGTACTTATCATACAGAATCTCTAGGCGTATCAAGTTCTCACATGGGGAAAGGGAGAATTTTATTTAGTGGGGGTTAATGAAATAGAGAAATCATGCACCAAAAATTCTGAGTAGTTAAAGTCTTTCAAAATATAATTTTGGGGAATACATTTTAGGGTCATGATTCTTAGACCAATGTATCATATAGTTTAAGTTCATGTGATGAGGACCTACACTATTTAATTTAACATCATGCATCATGGATGTTAGCTATAAGGATTATTTTATTACATTTAGGATGAAGTGAACTAATTTTAAGGTTATGAAAAGTATTTCTTCATAAATATTACATTAGTGGTGGTGGTTTTATGCACACTCCATCCATAATAATCAAGGAGTAAAATTCATTAAGGTGTACCATGTTTATGGTGTAAGGTCCCTCCCACTTTGGTTCTAGTTATATAGGATTCTTCCCTAGAATTATGGGAGTTCTGATATTTAGTAGCATCTCTTCATGAAGGATTAAGTGGATATTAACACTTTTGTTGAAGGCTTATGCAACTTGAATCTGATTGACTTCTAGGTTATGAAATGTATGTATCATTTTATCTTTTATTCACGAAAACTCATCAAGCCACCTTTGGTACTGCTCATCTTTAGAAATATGGATGAAAATGGTGATCTAAAGTGGGGTTATATATACTTCAATGGTTAAAATCACCTATGTTCCATAAACAATAGAATATGGGGTCACTCATGTGGTGGTATGGGTTTTGGTACAGTAGTATCACAAATCATAAAGAAGTCTATCTAGATAGTACTTCTTATCCTTGTCTACCATTTTCTAGAGGATATTCAACATAGTCTTATTGAAATATATTATCTTTTAATTTACTAATATATTATATTGGGATGAGTGGTTGTATTGGGTGTTATATTCCAGATATAGCCTTCTCAACTTAGAAGAACAAAATTTCATATCGTTATCTGTAAATATTGTATGAGGGGAACCAAATCTATTGATGATTTTTAACTTCATAGAGTTTATAATAGACTTTTTTCTTAACTTCCTTGAGGGGTATATCCTCTTCCCATTTAGATAAGAAGTCAATAGTGTTAAGTATGTACTTGAATTTACTAGTAGTAGATGGGTTATATGGCCTCATGAAATCCATTCCTTGGGTGGAAAACCTCCAAGAATATATAGTGGTATAAAAAATTTCTTGAGGTTAATGAATGAAGTGGGTATATATCTAGAAATCATGGAATTATTTAGTGAACTCAATGTAATCATGCATTATTGACATCCAATAGTGCCCAATCCTCTTGATTTTATGTGAGATCTTGGTTTATGACTGATGGGTTCCATAGTAACCTACAAAGATATCCTTTATAATGGTAAGGGTCTCTCCTCCTTAAATGAATCTAAGGATAATCCCATTAAATCCCTATTTATAAAGTAATGTATGTGAATTTGGGTCATTATAACGGATGAGGTTTATTGGATTATTTCAAATCAACCCTATCTTAGCTCAATCAAGATGAAGGATTACATTTTACAGATAGTCTATTGTGGGAAAAATATATCTAGTTATGGAATATATCAATGAGGATATAATCTCAATTTATTTATTTATTTAATTTATATTCATCATATTTTAACCAACAAATAGAGATATACCACCTAGTGATGTGAAATGCATATAACAATTTCATTCTGGTCTGGATTTTCCAAGGTTGTAGTTATATTAGACAACTTATTAGAACAGGTATTCAGTAAATGTAGAATATGAGACAATATTAGTTCAAATAAGATTTATACCATCAAACCTTATACATAATCAAGAAAAGAAGTCAGTTATTTCTTATTAATGGTTTATTCACCATTTATTTGTGTAATTTCTAATTTTGAGTCACCCTTGATACTTAAGAAGGACATCAGTATTTATAGAGCTAGTTATAGACATATAATGAGGGTCTGGTATTCTTAATCATTTTTGGCATACCCTTATGAAAATGGGAAGGAATAATGAAGAAACTCTTTGGTTAGGGAGATGAACACAATTCCCAATCCATCCTTGTTAAGATTCATATTCTCCATCATTCTCCCAATCGATATCCTAGAGATACCATAGAAATATATCTCTCATATCTGGGTATTTTCATAGAAAAATAATACTTCTTTATCAAGGAGATCTATGTTTACTAAGAAAGCTTCTTGAGAATGATGTGTTTTGATAAAATCTTCTAATTCATGCCCATTAACTCCCTTTTTAGGAAAAAAAATGAATGTAAAATTGTTATAGGATGACCATACACCATTACATACATTCAGTTAGCATTGGAAAACTGAGGATATACTTGCGTACATATATATGTGTGACCATGTGAACCTCATGATGTTGGAGTAGTTCCTTAACTTCTACATTATGAAGATTAACATAAGTAAATTATTTTCAATGTCTGAGTACTAGGTCTCTGTATATAGCATAGTTCTTATTAGATAGTAAAGATTATTTTCCTTGCACATATTATTCTTCTAGGCAAGATGGGTACCAATTAATTGTTACAGGGTATTCATAAATAAGACAAGTGGTTTTCCTTTAACTGGTGTAATTAGTACTAATGGTTGAAGAAGATACTACTTTATATTATTGAATGATTTTTGGAAATATCCATCCCACTAATATCTTACCCCATTATTCACCAATCTTGTTAAGGGAAATCATTTTTTCTATGAGGTTGGAAATAAATCATCTAATATAGTCAAGATTCCTCAATATTCCTATTAAATATTTGAGGTTTCAAATATTTAGTATTTTATTAATATTTTTGGGTGGGAATCAATATTAAAATGGCATATCATAAAGCTAATAAATTTCCTAAATTTCACCCTAGAAGAACATTTCAACAGATTTAGTTTTAATATGTGATGTTGTATTTTTTGTAAAACTATCTCAAGATCATAAATATTGTCATATAATTTCTAATATTTAACTATTAAATCATTAACCTAGTATTCTATGATATTCACTAATAGGGGGTTAAATATGTGATTCAGAGAGTGTTGATATGTAACACCTACTTTTTTCAATCCAAAAGGTATTAATTGATAACTAAACAAACCTTAAGGTACTCTAAAAGCAATGGTCTCTCCATATTCAAGGTCCATTCAAATATTTTTTTACCCCTTAATACACATCTATATAAGAGAGTTCTTGGAAACTTGTTGTTTTATCGATCAAAAAATATATGATCAGGACTAGGAAATCATCTTTTTGGAAATGTTGTTCGTTATGCCAGAATTAGATATAAACCCAAATTTTCCCATTTTTATTTTTAATAGGGACAAATTTAGCAATCCACGTGAGATATTGGACCTCACAAATGAAGTTGGATTTAATAAACTTGTCAACTTTATCATCTACCTTAGCATCATGATTAGGATTCATTTTCATAGGTACCTATTTATAACCATAGTTGTCCTCTGTTAATCCCAAATGATGGGTATCCACATTGGGGTTCAAGCCAGGAGTCTTTTTATAGTTCCAAACAAATATTTCTATGTTTTGTTTCAAGAAATAGATGTATTTATCCTATTATTATGGATCAATAGTGACACTAACTAATGTAGGTTTTGGTTCTTCATCTATTCCCAAATTTACTTCCCTAAGTGCATCAATAGTTACTGATATTCCTTCCTCAAATGTTAGAGGTTCATCTCTGAGATCTTATTTTGTATCTTCCTTGCCTTATATTTCAATGTTATCAAGAATGATAGGTGAGGGGGAATTTTTGGATTTAGAAGATAGTATAGGGAAATTTGTATCCCTAGTAAACAATGAGGAAGTTTCTCTAAATTTTAAAAGTTCTACTGTAGGGGTTTCAATATTAGGGAAACTCAAAACATTCTCCCTCACCTCTCTATTATCATTAGGGGAAGAGAATATGAAATTTAATTGAGAATTTGGAGATGATATAGGGGAATATTTGGTTTTTTTGTATTATATGGGGTTTGATTATGACATAAAATCCTCTAGGGATTCTAGAGACAATAAGGAAACATTTTCACCAGGAGAATCTTTGATCGATACATTTGATATCATGAGAATAGGGATTATAATTCCCAAAACTTGTGTCCATATCCTATATTGGGTGGTTTAGGTTTTTTTGTTAGAGAATAATAGTTTTATGGTCGAAACATCAGTCAAACTAGTCCTCAGGTAGAGTTACTTGGGAGTAGAAAATTGGGGATCACCCTGACAAAACGAAATTGTCTCAACTTGGTTGATGGGAAGCCTATATTCTTTATTGAGTTCAATGAATAGATTTAAGGGGAAATAATCATACCTTTTGGGACCTTGATTTGAAAAATACTATATTCCACTAGTTATTTCCCCTCTCTCTTATAGAATCTCATCTTTATATACAAAGATTTTTAGGACTCGAAGAAAATTCTATCACCATACAATAATCTAACACACCCATTGACAAAGTACTTGATATATTAATGGTATGAAAAGGGAACTACCATGTGAATTTTAATCCATAGATTTCCTAATATGATATTTAAGGCCATATCCTAGCATAAAACCACAAATATTTAGTTAGGTGTGAGTTATTTGAATTATAATTTGAGATTAATCATATCAAGATTTTTATTCTCACTCTTATCATACCCTTGAATTGTCAATTTGGAGGGGTATAAATTATCCTATCCATAACCTAGTAATTAGGGGATTCAAAAAGGTACGAGATTGATTTTGGAACTATTATCAATTAAGGCGCGATGGAAATTGATGTCATTCGGTTTTCTTGATTCATACAAGGGTCTAATGTGTCCTTTAATGGAGATTAATGCATGACATTAAATGAAACTACTCTTTACATTATATGATTCTACTATAGTGTCCACAACCTAAAATTATTGAGGGGTTGAAAGGGATTCAATGAGGTCCCCTTTATGTTCCCTTAAAACATGAAGGGGATAGAGAATTGATATATTACTCAAGATAATGACAATCTACTTCAGAATTTCATATTTTTATTCCATGGGCCTATACTTATTATTTAGAGGTTTGTCTCTGGCTTGGTGTTTAATAGTTGATGTTGATTGTATCATTGGTACCATTACTTGAACCAAGTTTGGGGAAACTTTCACTATTTTTAGGTTAGATGAAGATATACTTCCCATATTTTTATCAGATAAATATAAATTTTCAAATCAATCCTCCAATATGATTGGACCAGAATGAGTCTTAAAGGATTTTGGATTAGATTGGTGTTCTTACTGAGCATGTTGGAATGCTTGTATTTATGTCACCACGACATAGTTGGATTTATTTAATATAGTGACCGAATAGTGAGGTTCATTCAACCATCATCTTCCTTATACTCCTTGACCCCTACAACCTTTTCCCTGATTATGAATTGGAATTCATGGTTTATATACATCTTTTACATTAGATAAGGGATATATAAATTTAATGACATTAACATAAGCATAGTTTGATGCCCCATTTAATAAAAATTTCGTTTTATGGTACAATAATCATGATATCATTTAGATGATGGTTCTCATCCTCCTAGTTTCATGAGAATAAAGTTAAAGAGGGTATTAACTAATTCCGATAATAGTGAATGATCTTACTCCTATGTCTTCTTATTTTGGACATGTTTTCATCAATCTTTAACTGAATATGAAGAAGAAGTTTTTTATAACTTTGTAGGGGGTTGGGGGTTATAACCATTTGATTCAATTATGACCAGAGGATAGCATGTACTTAGTTGACTGATTTCTTGGTCAGTCGGTCAATGAACTTTTGAGAATATTTCTTTAGGACTTTCTATCATTCTCCCTTGTATTCATGCATCCTAAAAAGATATAGGAATATTGTGTCAAATGTTTTCATAAATTCACTTTCCCAAAGTCAAAAAATTTCTATAAAGTATCCTTAAATACAAAATCGTCTTGGACATTATGGCCTAACATTCTATGGTAGGGGTAGTAGTTAATACAATTAGTAAGGATGATCACATTGGGATTTCTAGGATCCAAAAATATAATTATATTGTTCTCTAAAGAGGCAATGAAATAAATTGGTACTTACTCAAGTATAAAATAATATATATTTTACTTAATATCTTAGAGTTTCATATACCTATGTTTCCTATTTCCCTCTTGAAAAGGGTGCTTCTGTTACTACTACCACTTGGAAAGGGGCACCACATTACATCGGGCTAGACTAGAGGTCTGATTGGGCACTGATGCTAGTTTGAACATAACAATTTTTTCTTCTTCTATGACTGGTTTATTTACTCAATCTGGTAGTTTTGTTCTAGATTTATCCTTATTTTTTTTATATAATCTCCTAACCATTGTAAAATTTCAACAAACTCCTAAAATCCGCTAAGTTATTTTAATCGAATCAACAACATTTTCAACTCATTCCAAAGATTTTTTTTTTCATATATCTAACAACTATTATTGAGTGGATACATATTCAAGGATTGTTTCATGAATTTATATCTATAAATAAAGTTTAAAACCCTATAATTCTCATGGTTTTTATAATTAGAGAGATCAAGGATCGTTGTCTTCCTTATCATGGAGCTGAATTGATAGAGAAGATGCCAATATAAATCCTTCTAATCTAAGATAGACCTAGTTGTAAGTTTTTATAATAGAAAAACATCAGTCCTTTTAGACTCTACATGAATCATCTAATCTTGTTTTTTTCTTATTGATAAATTATTATCATCATGGGTACACATAGAGATATAAAGTACATCATATACTTCTCTAGTTATTTGGTTCCATTAAAAAATAGGAATTTTTTATTCCAAGAGTTGGGTGGAGGAGAAGTTTTTTACACCCATATGGGATATGTTTTCCTTCTTGGTTTCATTAGTTCTTGAATCCCTACCATAGATTCTATTCTAAATGCCAACAATTCAATGGATTCAAGAAGTTTGGTTAGCACGGTTGGCTAGGTGGACACTTTGGTAGAGGCGATGAGTAGATTCTGATATAAATGAATCAAATTTTTTTACTGTGGGTATTCAGTATGAGCTGTTCTAAGATATATTAGCTAACATGGATCCATTTTTCACTCCAATGAAGGTAATTATTGATATTTTTCATCTACTTGGATTAAGTACACAATTTTTATATAAATAAAGCATGTTGGATGGACAAATTATATTTTCATAGGCTAAGAAACTTTATCTGGTCGAGAATAAACCATAGGGGAAACACGGATTTCCAATTGGGAGTTATACTTTTTAGGAATAATTCCCATAAGTATATTGATGTTTATTTTTCTTAGTTTATACAAATCAACTTCATATTGAGAAATTTTTTCCTCAATTATGAGATCTTAAGTCTCTTCAAGTGGTGAGTGGGATATGGCTACACCCTTCCTTTTTTCTTTAACTAAATATCATTAAGTTGGCGGTGGATGAAAATTTGAAGGATATCCTAGATTATGGGTCAACCTATAATGATAGGTGTGCACACTTTCTTCATGTGTCTCAATGTGGACCAAATTTTAGACAATAGTTTCCTTATCATACTCTTCTGCTTTGACATCTCACTCTGAGTTATATATGGGATGATGTTAATGACATTTATTGATGTGTAATATACAATAGGAATAATTTATTCATCTAAACTATAAGGTTAATTATCATCCATTAGGTATTTTCAAGGTAGGTATTTTAGTTTTCACTGGAATTTAACTTTTTGATAGACCACTTTATCTAACAACCCATGTGAGGTCTATCCTTTTCTTTTCAATAATCCCCTATAAGTGACTTATAAGGGGATATACTAAGGGATTATCTAATAGGATACACTGAGTGAAGTACCAATGAGAGTATTGGATCTCATGGATAAAGGAACCTTGAAGACCTTTCCTAGGAATTTTCCCCCAGTTTGGAGAAGACAGATCTCTATGGGGAAGGAGGTGGTGGTGATATAAATCCCCCCATCCCTACGGTTTGGGTTTGACTTGTTTTTCCACCATAAAATCATGAGATCAATAGGATTTGAATGATTCTAATGGTAGTGGTGGTGGTATAAATGATGAAAATTCATCCGAATTTTTGGGATGGAGTGGATCCCTTATTTCTACAATGGTGGATATCGCAGTTTCCCTTTAAATATTTAAGAATTTGGTTTGATCATGAGTTGAATAAAATAATTTTTTTGAGTATGAATTACTATACACAATTGTTTTTATATGGTTGGGGTTCTTTTCAACCTTATATGTGAAGACTGCTCCGCCTTTTTTAAAGCCTATCAAGGTAACCTATCAATTTATTTCTCATGTTGAGTACATCATTTTTTGTGCCTTGTATATAGAATTTCCCTATTGTTCATACCTAATGGTGTATAAAAATATTAGGTTTGAAACTTTACATGAGGAAATGAAATTTCATGATTCCTTTATTACAGGAATCTACTAACTATAAAGAAGAGTAAAATTTAGTTCCTCATGTTCACCCCAAACTCTGATATGTATGTTGGAAGGTGAACCATTGATTAATTGGTGTAAAGTATTTAGGGTATTGAGGCACACCTAATAGAGATCCCTATACTTCTTTCCTAAATTTGGATTTCATATAGTTAAAAGGGAATCCAAGATGTTTTGGAAACATAGATCACCAATTATCTTGACATGATTTGTATAATCCCTATATGATAAATGTTTTTTCCTAAGATGGAAGAGAGTTATCCATAGGTTCAAGAATAGAAAATGTATGCATTCCACATTCAGTGTTTCTGGAATGTCATATGTAAGAGTGGATATGGGACATATCATAACCTGTATATTTTCATCGGCTATTTATTTCCTCATAACCATGGAATCCTTCTCATATTATATAATGGATTCCTCCACTTTATTTGATCATAGTGGTCATTTCCCAGTTTCCTTACTAAAGGGAGCAAGATTGGTTAGAATCTTCTCCATTGTATTAAAGTATAGATGATGTAATAGTGTCATAAAAGATGAATATTTCCTTAGACTATACTTTTTCTATAATAATACCTCACCAGTTAGAGATGAGACACTTTGTGTGGATGGCCTCGATCCACAGAATTCCTCTCGATATGATGGAATTTTGAATAGAGATTTATGAGTCTAATTTATATATATATATATATATATATATTACTCCTTGATTATTCTAATTTAAATTCCATTTTTGTATTATTTTATTTTTTTAAAAAAAATTATGACATAAAAATAAGTTTAATGTAGTTTTATGGTGATTTGTTAGAGTATAGAATTTAGATAAGTCTATATTTTCATTTAAGAGTTGGAAAAAAATTAAGCTATCCATAGAAAGTACCTTATGATAATAGGCCAGAACATGTTATCCAGTAATCAACTAAAGCACCAGTCATAGGAAACATGAATGGGTTTTTCAAGATAACTAGGGCCTAACATGATTTTACATTAAGAGTTCATGTAGGGGTCAATAGGGGAAGGGCCAATGCAGATTGGTGAAATGTAAGAAGACCAAAATGGATAGGGGTCAGTGTTTCTCATCTAAACAACTCTCCCCAAATCTTTTCATATTAAGTGAACATCTCCCTATCTAAAAATCAATTTGAGTGGAATGAATTTTTGGTACTATTCATTCATAACCAAAACGATATCACTCGGTACAACCACTCATTATATCCCCTCATGGAAATGGTTTTGAATGTCAATTTTACCATATTTTTTCATCCTACGCTATGGAAACTCCATGACCGATGATGCAAGATTGATGATTCACTACCAAAGTGCATATGAGCACACTACATTTTTGTGTCTAAGTCATGGCACCTTGAAGATTATTTTATAAAGTGTTTTAGGAATCATGGCTTTAAACTTGCATCGTGGATTGAAGAGGATATGGAAATGAATTTTGATGTGGGGACTATTTTACATCACATGGATAATTAATAATAGAGATGATTTAAAATGGATAGTTTGTGGATATCCCTTGCAATGTGGAGGAGGTCACATGTACCATAGCCACATATTAAAGAGATGTTTTCAAAATATAATGAGAAGGGAGATGAAAGTTTTCCATAGCCCATGCACATGATTCATAGTACCCTGAATAGAATAAATTCATGAAGATATAATTTTAAAGTTTTTATAGGATGGTCACATCAAGGTTAGTGTGATTTTTTGTGTAACAATAATAGAAGAATCTATTTCAAGGTCACCCTCTGCACTAATGTGTGAGGTTATTCACATAATCGTAGTTTCTAGTCCTTGTAAGGGTAAATACCAAATCAAATAAGGGTCCTTATTTTTTTTTATATAAAATTCAAATCATGCATAATAATTCATCTAGGATGTGGAGATTTTGATTATAATAGTCCAGAACCCAAACTCCCAGATTCTATGATGAAATTGTAAACTTTACATTTTCAACTTTGATGCCAATAATTGTCACCCAATTTTTTCCCATCCAAACCTTACAATTTCATAAGGAAAAATAGGATCACTTACATCATAGAAAACCTTTTAGGATTATATTTTTATATAATTGGTAAAAACTACTATACAAACAATTTTCATGACTTTAAATGATACTTTCTCCCACTTAACCAATCTTTTATTTTTCACATTAAGATATTATTATCATACATATGAAATATCTTCCATGCATAATTCACTCAACCTCATTATTTATAACCTAAGTAAGAGGTAACATAAGAAGGGTGTGATCAAATGATTAATAAGGGTAAAATAATAATTAACAATTTAATGTCATCAATGAGCATAATAAGAGAATAGGGGGATAATGAGATAATAAAAGTGTGTGAATATAACATAATTATATTCATACCCATCAATACCTGGATCATAAAACATGATAACATGGAATAATACTTTAATAAAGTACATAGTCATAAAAATCAATAATTTTGAGCCTTGTGATATCAATCTTGATCAAATTAAACACCATAAACCCATATCAAGCATAGATAAAACATATTGGTATCTTGGAAACTCATCTTCATATAACACTTAGATAACCCTTATAGAACCCTTACAGTTGGAATAATCATATGGATAACTTCCAATATAATTCTCTAGAGAACATAATCATTATCCAATTCATTAGAGTACTATCTAGGTACACCCATCGTATAATCTATATCGGGCTCTCCTAATTCTATTTGGGTGCACCCATCGTATATAATGTCCAAGAACCACTACATTAATAAAGTACATATATATTTCATTTCATCATAAAACTCATAGAAACAATCATTATTAAATTTATAAATTGATTATCCCATGGATAAAAAAAATTTCATGTCAATATATTTTAAACATTATTGACCCATGGAAAATAAATAGGCTCCATAACAATCTCTTTGAAACATTATTAACCCTTTAAAGAGAAACGAGTTTCATAACAATCTCTTTGAAATAATTTTATTCCGTCTAGAGAAAGAATGAGGATGGTATCAATACCAAATATACCTACTGTAGTATAATTAAAAACAAGGTTTTTTGACATTGATGAATATAAATATCATTAAAATATAAATAAAAACATTCTTGAGGAAAATATTCTTTTCATTTTGAAAATAACTTTTTAAAACATAAAACATTTTGAAAATACTTTTATATAAAAATCAATTTTAAGAACATTTTATTTAAAAATAACCTTGTAAACTTGAAAAGTAATATTCAAAGATATTATGGTAATATATTTGGTTAATTATATACATTTTTTAAAGGAACATTTCTTTTGTACTGTAAAAATTTAGGAAAGTTCCTTGTTCAAAAAATGTCAAAAATATTTATTTCACATTTTTAGTAAAATCCAAACAAGTATTATTTTAAAAAAGACATAATATTACTTTGAAAACATTGTTTAAATATTAAAAATAGGATAAAATTCCTTTGATAAATAATTTTTAAAATGTTAAAAACATTTTTGATAATATTTTTAGAAAATATGGTTTTGGAAGAAGACATATTTCCAACCGAAGAGATAAATGAATTCGTATTTTCTTAAACATATTTTCTCAATAATTTGAAGTACCAAAGAGTATAAAAGATGTACTATTACTTTTAAATATCATGAATTTATATAGTAAAATAAAATCTATGAGTTTATTGAGAGATGTATCATAATATCTAATCATTGAAATCACAATCATAAACAACCCCGATAAAGGATGAGATTGCAACATAAAACTCTTACCATTATAGTATCCTTAAATTGTAATCCCCATGAAGGTATTATATTAAATGAAACTTAAAATACCATGAGAATAAATAAATTAATGATATTACATTTCAAATGGGATGTTTATACACCTCGTAAATAATATAGGTGGATAACATGACATAAGTCTCAAAGAAGGCAAATTATGATAAAAATTCATTACCGCTTTGGTAACTTTAAAACCATAAACCCCATGAAAGATAGATCATAAAATGGATATTTAAATCCATATAAATTCATTTATAAAAATTATAAAATACATTCATGGTCCTTATATAAATCACACAATAACAATAAGTGGTGAATATTTCATATATCTAATTGAAATAAAATTGAGATGAGAAAACTCTTTCCTTGAGTATGACTTTCCACGTGTGTCTTTATATTCCTGAATAGTAAACTTAGGTTAATTATTTACTTTCTTGAGAAATTTTTTAAATTTTATTATTACTTTTATTTAACTTATTAATATGTTATATAAAATTACTTAATCGATTAAGTTTATGTCGAATGTTTTGACCATATTTGACTTGTGTGTCAACAATAACTTAATTGGGTTGAATATGGTCAAAGAGGCCATTATTTAAACATGTAAATAATAATAATCTTGAAATAATTATCATATTTATATATTAATTATACTTTTAGAACCAATTATGAAATATTTTTATGAAAAATGAACTAACGTTATGATCATGGAGATGGTAGGTCGTACGTATGCATGAGTAATGTTTTCATTTTTCAATGATCATTATGGAAATAAGGTAAGTAATATTTCATATTTTCTGAATTATAATAATATCATAAATACCATATTATTTAATTATATATACCTATATATATATAATTCTTGTTATGTGGTGGTGAAAAAAGGAATTACATCGCTTTGAGGTGGTGGTAGTCCACGTGTCCACGAATGATGTTATCATTTTTTAAGTGAGTGAAAATATAAAAAATTGATATATTATAATAAAATAATGATAAATATATCAATAATATAATTAATATTTCATTTATAACACATATATTTATTATCTTTACCCTTATTACCTTTCATGTAACACATTAGTGGAAAACAAATCACATCGCTTCACAAGGCGGTAGTCCGCCGTACACACAAGTGACGTTATCGTGTCCCTTATGTTATAGAATGTAAAAGGGTATATATGATATAATGAATAAATATATATAATTATGATATAAATATCATATAAAAAACTTTAGATCCATATTCATACCCAACTCTTAGAGGTGGTAATGGAAAAAACAAATGACATTGTTTCGCAATGCGGTAGTCTACCATACACACAAATGATGATTTCATAACTCATTTGATGGAAGTGTGTGTGGTTTAAGGTGTTAAACTTAACATAAAAAACATATAATTATATTGAGGATATTTAGGTTATTATATCATCATGGTATAAGAATAATTTAAGGGGTTGTGGAAATAAATAAAACAAAAATTCTAATTGATGAATGTTACCTCTTCTAAGGGTAACTCCTTTTAGTTTTCAGCAAAGTCCTTCCTCGGTTAGATTTGTACTCAAATTAAGGCTTATAGTATGAGATTAGGTAATTTTATAAGTTATTTGGGTATTTCTTTTATCCAACAAATGTCTTGATAAGTGTGTATAATTGAGGGGTGTGAGTTCCCTTTTATAGTTGAGGTGGAGAGGCATTTTTGTTAAAAGCCAAAAGTATTCACTATTGGGAGGTAAAAATTACCAAAAGTGTCTTAAAAATTTATAATTAAAGTTATATAGGGATTATATATTCTATAAAAACCTCTAACACACAATTAAACACATTTTTTAAACATTTTTTCCTTAACTTATAAGTTTCCTTATTTTTTTCATTTTGGTTTTTCTTTAAGGTAACTAGTTTTATATCCTAAGTAATTTATCCATTAATAATAAATTAAAGTGAGAATTACTAGATAATTTTTTCCCAATTATTTTAATTATTAAATCCAATATATCAAATAAAAATTATATTTTTTTTGAAATTTTGTTTTAACACAAGCGCAAGTAATGTGAAAAAACATCATTTTAACCTTAAATATGCTAACATAATTTTTATCAATTGGGGGGGTCAATATATTCATTATAAAAGATAAATTGGTTGATGAATGGACCATATTTTATATTTATTAATATTTAAAAATAACTTGGTATAATATATGATTTTTATTAATTTTAAATCATTTAATAAAATATCATTTATTATAAAATAACATTAATGTCAATTTTGACATTATTCATTTAAATTGAATTTAAAAAATATCAATAAAATGATTTAATTTGAATATATTATGTTAAAAACTATGTAATATTATATATTCTTCTAAAAAATTAATGGAACACAATATTTCACTCAATTTACTTCAATTTTAATATTCTTAGTATCATTTATTTCTTTTAATTACTAATTAAATAATTTCTACATTGGAATTTCTTAAGAATTATATGTAATTATTTCATCACTAAAAAGTAAAGATAAATTATTATAATAAAAAATATATAATTTATATTTCAAAATGATATCTATAACTGAACCTTTTTTTCTTATCCCAAATATTTATGGAAATTAAAAGGAAACAACAGTTCTTTTTTGTCTTTTTCTTTACTTATATTATTATATAGGTTACGCTCATATACTAGTGTCCCAAAAAATTATAACAATATATCCTAAGGTAATAAGGGTCTACATATGTCTATAAAATGGGTTTTGGACAAGTTTCTAGGTTATTTTTTCCTTAAGTTTAAAGTTTAATTCATTGATGAAGTTATTTTTACCTTAATCGTTGTAATTAAATTTAACCGTTTTCACTAATCAATTTGGTAAAAAAATTAATTTTGACTTATTAGAAATTATAAATTATTAATATTCCAAATATAGAATTCATTTTTCTAAATTAAATTCACATAAGTGGAAATTTTTAATTTAAAATTAATCCTACAGATGCAACAAGACAACAGGTTTTAAGAAGAGTATTTTTTAGAAAAAAATTATTCTATATTAATCCAATGAATAATAATAATTATTGTAAAAAATAAATTAATATTTAATAATAGATAATATATATTTAATTCAAAACATTTTCCATTATGGACTATTTTAATTAATTAAAAAGAAGAAACATTATGTATTTTAAAATAGTTTTTAGAAACACCTGTTTTTAGACACAAAAACAAACTTATACTAAAAACCAATATAAATTTGATTAAAAATTAATTAATTTAATTAAATATAATTAAATAATAATTATTTTACTTTAAGATATATTCAAAAAAATACTAGAACTTTTAAATTACTTAATTTATTGAATGTAAAATACTTTATACAAAAATCGGTATTTTTCACAATTCACCGAAAAATCAATATTTTTTGAAAAGTATCTAAATTTCACCAAAAGTAAATTTTTATATTCCAATTACAAAAATGAATTTAATTATAAAAATAAATTTTATAAAATTTTCAAAAATTTATTATAATTTTTTTTCATGAAAATAAATAAAAATTGTTTTGGAAGAAAGCATATTTTTGAATAATAAAATCTCTTTACCAAAAATTGACTAATTATTTACTAAACATTTATCAATAATTTAAATAGAGTGATACATTTATATATATATATATATATGTATATATATATATATATTTCATAAATTAGTTAATATTATTCATACACATCAATTTAAAGGCTAGGTTATAATGGTAATATATATCATGGGTTGTTTATGTGAGGTGTTATGTGTTGAATACGCTATCGAACATATAAATATCAGGGTTGTGTGTAATGAAAGATAAACTAAGTGTTTTGTGTAACGCAAGATGAAATCAGTCTTGTGTGTCTTTTATGTTATTGAATATAATTTTCTTCTTTTAAAATCACATGGTGTTACTCCCCCCCATAAATTACATTCTCACCATTTGAACTTTATATTGATAATCAAATGATAGCCATTTGAAAATAATTTTATTGTAAACCAAAATAATAAAAGGGGTTAATAAAAAATCATCTTAATAATAGAAAAATGGAATTACAAAGGTCACATGTAATAACACATAACTTGGTTTACAAATAAGATAACATTGGTGGGAATAGAGGAAAAGCATAAATAATTATAGAGGGTGATTCAGGTAATTTGTCACAAATAAGTGAATGATAAATGGAAATTTAAGGGCCTCAAAAGCATAAATCTATGATGATCAAAAATAAAATCATTTCATTAGAAAATAAATAATTAGGATAACATTTTACTTTTAAGATCTTTTCCATAGAGTTGAGTAATTCTCTTACCATCTAGACTAAGAGAATATGGAAGTATACTTACATGATTAGTATGATTTCATAATTTAATCAAATTCCATCACAATCTCATCTCTTTCTCTAAATTATGTGTATTTAGGATGAATTGTTAATGCCTAAAGTACTAAAATATAAATTTAAAGACCACGTAACTATAAAATGGATAATAACTTATTCCTCTTGTCATTAAACATTAACGAAAACCAAAATGGTTAGCACATGGTAATATAATTCCCAAAATGAATAAAACATTATATGATACACTTATCTTCAAAATTAAATAGTAATACCCAAATTTCAAACTAAATTATTCCATAAATAATTATCCCTAAAATTATTCAAACATTTCCTAACAAATTTCAAAACCCAGTGATTGGAAGGATTTTATCATATATTATTCTAAGATAAATCAAGATTTATTACTCAAATTAAATCAACTATGTTTACAAAAATAAACTTAATCATAACCTGTAAAAATTTCATACTAACCAGGATATCATGTAGTCAAGTGGTAGGTGAAAACCCTTATCATCCTTTGGTCACAGGTTCAAGCCTCACCGCTTTTCCGGATGCGGTGAATTGTCACACAGCATATAGGTTTCCCTTTTTTACTTTAAATATGAAAATTAATGTCTCCCTAAATAACACTTCATGTTGATCCTAGTAGTTAAAAATAAACCAACCTAATAAAACATCTCCAAAATTTCATTAATAACCTCAAAATACTTCTACTTAAAATTCTCAAAAGAGGCTTCTAAGACTTTAGACTTATGATCAACCTTAATCTTATAGACCTATGATGGTATCCAAAACTCTTAAGATAAATTCACATGAAAAAATCCTAATATAAAAATTTATCTAACCAAACCATTGATACCAACTATAACATCCTAGAACCTGCACTCCCAGATTCGGTGCTGAAATCTTAAACTTTACATTTTTAGCTTTGATGTTGATAATTGTGACCCAAGTTTTTTCATCCAAACCTTACAAAATAAAAAAGGAAAAATTAGATCAATTACATATTTTAGGACCTTTTAGGCTTAAATTTTTATATAATTATGAAAAAATCCTACAAAAACAATTCACGTGACTTTAAATGATAATTTATCCCACTTAACACAAATTTTCTTTTCACATTAATACATCATAATCATCAATATGAAATCCCATCAAGGTATAATTTGTTCAACCTCGTTATTTATAACCTAGATAATAGGAAACATAATAAGTGTGAGATAAAATGCTTCATAAGGGTAAAATAAGTATAAATAATTGAATTTCATCAATGAGCATAAGAAGAGCATAAGGGTGTGATGAAATAATCAAAGTGAGTGAGTATAACATAAGAATATTCATACCCATCAACACTTATATCATCAAATATGATAGCATGGAATAAGGATTTAACAAAGGACATAATCATAATAATAAATAATCATGATCCATGTGATATCAATCTTGATCGAATGAAATATCATAAACCCATTGAAATCATAGATAAAATATATCAGTATCTTGGAACATCATTTTCATAAAACACTTACAGAACCCATATAGAAACCATACAATTAGAATAACCATATGGTAGACTTCCAGAATAATTATATAAAGAATATAATCTTTACCTAATGAATTGGAGAAAAATCTAGGAACACCCATCATATAAGCTATATTGGGATCACCCAGTGCTACCTGGGCTCACCCATTATATATAATGTCTAAGAACCACTACATGAATAAAGTGCATAGATATTTTATTTCATCATAAAAATCATAGAAAAAATCATTATTCCATTTATAAATTGATTATCCCATGTATAAGACAAGGGTTTCATCTCAATTTCTTTAAAGCGTGATTGAATTGTGGAAAAGAAACAGGGTCTATAACAATCTCTTTAAAACAAAATTAACCCATGGAAGAGAAATGGGTTTCCTAACAATCTCTTAGAAATAATATTATTCCATCTAGAGAAAGAATGAGGATGGTATCAATACCAAATATCCATAGTGGAGGGTAATTAATAACAAGGGTTTTTGATATTGATGAATGGAAATATCATTAAAATTTCAATAAAAACATTCTTAAGGAAAATATCCTTTTCATTTTGAAAATCACTTTTAAAAATATAAAACATTTTGAAAATCCCTTTACTTGAAAATCAATTTTAAATACATTTTATTTAAAAATAATCTTATAAAATTGAAAAATAATTCAAATAAATGATGATCATAATGGTGGGAAATTCCATACATGCTTTAAAAGAAAATTCTTTTTTCCACTGTAAAAAGTTAGGAAAGTGCCTTGTTCAGAAAACAACAAGAATATTCTTTTCACATTTTGATAAAATTCAAATAGGAATTGTTTTGAAAATGACGTAAGACTCCTTTTATAACATTTTTTAAAGAGTAAAAATGGGAGACAATTCCTTTAATAAATCATTTTGAAAAGGATAAAAATATTTTTAGAAAACATAGTTTTGGAAGAAAACATATTTTTGACCAAAGAGAGAAATTAAGTCAAGTTTTATTAAAAATATTTTCTAAATAATTTTAAGAACCAAATAGTGGGGAAAAGGTACTATTACTTTCAAATATCACTAATTACCAAAGGATAAGAAAATTAATGACTTTATTGAGATATTGATCATACGATATCATCATTTGAAGCATAATCATAAGCAATCCTGATAAAGGATGAGATTTTAACATAAAACTATTACCACTTTGGTATCTTTTAATCATAATCCCCATGAAATGATTTCATTAAATGAAACTTAAAATACCATGAGAATAAACAAATTAATGATATTTGTAAAGACTTGAACCCATGATTCTAGATTTAGTACATAAAAATGTTGTGAATTTTTTTATAAAAGAAACTAAATAATTACACAACACTTAATACATTCCAAGACCTTTTGCGATCTCGGTTCTGGAGAATTAGATAACACCTTACAATTTAATCCAAGTTATACAAAAATAAAAATACAATAACTATTTCACTTCATGTGCACTAACTACTTGATTAAAACTGTTCATCTTAGAAACTATAAAAGACCTAAGAAAATATTTTTAAAATAACCAGATAAGAATTAAATTTCCCAATAATGTGTTTTAATATCAATAAAAACCCTTTATGAAATCTCCTTTTTAAATTAACTTTTTAGAAATACTTTTGAACACTATTTTGATAATACCTTTCAAATTACATTTAGAAATAAATTTTTAAAATATAATTGAAATTATTATGCTTTGAAAATACTATAATACTTTAGAAATACTTGTGCTCAAAAAAATTATTTTAAAAATAATCCAGTGATTTTTTTAGAAAACATTATGAAATATTTTGAAAACAAAACAATGGGGACACTTAAAATATTGAAGATCATCTTGGGCCTACACACTTTCCCATTATATGGGTTTACTCCCTAATTCCCTACCATATTTACAATGTTCAAGTGCTTAGTTTTATAAAAACATTATAAACTTTCCTTACATATATATATAATTTCACTGAAGTTTTTTTTTACTTTAAAAACATGAAAAAAATTTACATACATTTATATGTTTATATATTTATATACATATATATATATATTAGGTGTTTGGGGGTTAAATTACATTAATCACACACACATCGTATATACACAGGCATGAAAGGCAGGATATAGCCCCCCCTCCCCAAGGGATAACCCACCCAACAAGCTGTTTTATTAAATAATTTTTTTGGCCCGAAAACCCAATGGGCATGAAGGACATTACATTTTTTTCCCAAGGCCCATTTTATGAATAGTAACCTGGCTGTTATAGTACCACTACAGTACTGCCTCCACTATAGTACTTGTTACAATACCCATCACTATTATAGTGTCACCTGCTGCTAAGTATCGCTATAGTACCTGCCACCACTACAGTCCCCACCACCGCTACAGTGCCCGCCTCCACTATAGTTCTGCTAGTGAACAGTTCCACTACTGCTATAGTACTCTACAATACATGTGCCTAATGGGTTTTGAACACCCATTTAAATAAACTAAAAATCATCATTATTATACACTGCATAAATACATAGAATGTTAATAAAATAATAATTAACATTAATGTATTAAAATTTCACTCATTAAACTCATAAAATCCATTTTGAAAATAATTTCCTATAAAAGAATAATTTATTCAATGCCTATATATATATATAACAACAATTATTAAAATTGAACTATCTTATGCATGAAATGTCAAAATTTATAGATAATTGCCATATCTTATAATATGAATGACATTCATGGTTATACATAAAATGATAGCTTCTATTATTTTAAACTTACACATAAAATAATAGAATTTATTATCTTAGGGAATAAAATAATAAATTTTATTATTTTAAATATAAACATATATATTTTGATAACATCAAATACCACTTTAGAATTAAAATTTAAATAATAATAAGAAAATTAATGTTATTATTTTATGTCATAGTTTAAAAATATAAATTCTTGAAATAATTCAAAAGATTTTATAAAATCTTTGAATAATTTTCTATAAAATTAATTATCTTAATATGGGTCTTAAAATATAAATCCAAATAAAAATAAAACTCATACAAATATTCAAAACTAAATTTGAAAACATAATTTCTTTAAAAGTTTGAATCACTTGAGAATATTATCATATACATATATTTTTTTGATAAATAAATATATCTCTTGTGATAAAAGAAATAAATATTTTGAAAATAAAAGTTTTACCTTACCTCAAATAATCAACCAGGAATGAAATAGGGTATGTTTCTATTTTTGTTTCACTGAACATGTGAAGGGGTAAGAGCCGAGCCTTATCAGCATATAACAAGTGGGTTTCTTCCACTTTTATAGTTAATTTTTGGGTATCTAAATAATTTATCATTTTAATTTTGATATATAACATATATATATATATATATATATCCCTCACTGAATCCTTTAATTCTAAGGAATCAAAAATCAAAATAAATAAGTCAATGATTGGTGTTTTAAGATACAGAATCAAGAGAGATCCACAAAATATGGTGATAAAAATGGATATATATATATATATATATATAAACACATCACTACTTATTTTCTAAACATAGAAAAACATGTTAATAAATGAAATTAGTTTCTACTCAATCTCATTTAAATGACAACCAGTAGATTCATCTCATTTTGAAAAATTGGACAGAATTGATTAAATTATTCAGGATTTTTTTTGAAGATTTAAATAATAGAGATTAAAAATGAAATCATTGAAAAATGATGCCCAAATAATTTTTTTTATTTAATTTCATGCATTTAAAAATCAAAACTATTCCAATCACAAACATCATTTGGAAGAAATTTCCACATTTAGGACATAGAGGGACAACCAATGATGATTGAGGTAGAAAAAAAATGAAGAAACAAATGAACAAAGGATGACAAATGTGGATCAAAGAAAATATAGGTTGATGAAAAAACCTAAAGATTCAGACACTTATAAAAGAAAAAAAATACCTACCTGTGATTTTATGTAAATTGACTACAAGAGGTCGAAAATCAGACCGCTTTCCATGGTCGAACCCTATCAAACATTTGGATCTATTTTGACAGCGTTTCGGCCTTCAGAATCCCTCGTTAGACGTCAAGCCTCACTTGAACTCCTTGTCATCGGCCGATCTCCCTAGGTCGAAACAAAAGCTAATTCCATAGTCGATCCCCTCCTCCTGACTCACCTCCTCTGAATCCCACCATAGTGGTTGATATCCTCCTTTATTATAAGGCTAACCCTCAATGAGTTTATCTTCATTTCAATTTTTTTATCATCATTTTATTTTATTATCACTCTGGATTATTTTTTTTAATCAAGGTCATAATTCAGATATGCTAATAGTTATATAATTATAAAAAATTATTTATAAGTTTATAAAATAATTAATATTTATTATTTATTTATATTTCACAAAAAAAAATTAATAGTTTTCATAATTCAAAAAAAATAACTTATAATAATATATATTACCTTTAAAAATCATAATTTTATTATCAAAATTTATGGTCATTCATATATTCAAAATACAAAATCTATATATATATATATATATCATAATAATTTTATATGTTTATATATATTCTTTAAATATATCACCTTTAAATTTCAAAATAACTACTTGATCATAATTATATAATTTTAAATATAAATTTTGTTAAAATTAATTATTATAATTACATTATATGAATTTAAGTATCTTGTAATTATTATTTCAAAAAGTAACTTTACATATATATATATATATATTTATTTATTTATAATTTATATTGAAAATAATATAATATATTCAAAACTTT
Source organism: Viscum album (assembly GCA_963277665.1). Classification (NCBI taxonomy): domain Eukaryota; kingdom Viridiplantae; phylum Streptophyta; class Magnoliopsida; order Santalales; family Viscaceae; genus Viscum; species Viscum album. Next base: position 924,783,910 of record OY728159.1, read on the forward strand.
TAATATGAAACCATAATTTAAAATAAACAATCTTATATTTCGGCTATGTTTAAGAAAAATACATTCATTTAAATATAATAATTTATAAAAATATTTTTTCTTGAAATATAAATTCATATTTTCTAATTTGAATCAAGTATTATTTTGATTATAAAAAATACCTTAGTTTTATAAAAAAAATATTATAGCATTTCTTAATTGGTTTTAAATTAAAAAAAAAACTATTAAATAAATGATTAATTAAAATAAAATTACTATTTAAATTTCTTAGGATGTTAAATCCCCCCTAAAAGAATTGCAGGCTCAAAATTTATTTTTAGGACTTGAGAAAATTCAAAATTTTCATCTTCAGAATTAGAACAGCTATAATTTTAATGGAATTTAATTATCTATAATTTTTTAAGAAAATTCTATCACAAAATTTTTGTTTTACTCTAATGAAAATGTCTAATCTCCAGAGTTGTCTAGATCATTCCTATAATACCAAATGTAAAGACTTGAACCGTTACTTCTAGATTCAGTACATAAAATTTTTCTATATTTTCTTTATAAAGGAAACTAAACAATTACACCACACTTAATACATTTCAGGACCTTTTCTGATCTAGGTACTCGAGAATTAAACAACACCTTACAATTTCATCAGAGTTTTGAAAAAATAAAAATACAATAACTATTTTGCTTCATGTGTGCTAACTCTTTAAGAAAAATTGTCCATCTTATAACTTCTAAAAGACCTGTGAATTTTTTTTAAAATAAGGGGATGGGTATTAAATTTCCTAGTAAAGGGTTTTAAAATCATTAAAAATCCTTTATGAAATATCCTTTTAAAATTAACTTTTAAGAAATAATTTTTAACATTCTTTTGAAAATACATTTGAAAATTCTTTTAGAATTAATTTTTGAAAATATCATTAAAATTACTATTATTTTAAAATACTACAATATTTTGGAAATACTTTTTCTCAAAAAAACTGTTTTAAAAATAATCTAGTGATTTTTTTAAAAACATTATGCAAGATTTTGAATACAAGACATGAGGGCCACTTGAAACCTTAATGGTTGTATTGGGCCTACCCAATTTAATAAGTTATGAGTTTACTCCCCAATTACCTACCATATATACAATATTCAAGTGTTTAATTTTATAAAAAAGATTAATCTTTCCTTACATATATATACAACTTTCACCGGAGTTGTTTTTTTACATTAAAAACATAACAACATATTTAAATAAATTTATATGTTTATATATTTATATATAATTTCATAATAATGTATACTTTAATAATAATAATTCTTCTAGATTTTAATCAACTGAATATCATCACCATTAGACATTGCATAAATACATATAATTTTAATGAAAAAATAATTAACATTCATGTATTAAAATTTCATTCATTAAACTCATAAATTCCATTTCGAAAATAGTTTCCTATAAAGTAATAATTTATTCGATGCTTATATACATAAAACAAAGACTTATTAAAATTAAACTAGGGTATGCATGAAATGTCACAAGTTATAGATAATGGTAATATCTTATAATATGAATGACATTCATAGTTGTACATAAAATGAAAGATTTTATTATTTTAAACTTACGCATAAAATAATATATTTTATTTTCTATAAGGGCATAAAATAATGAATTTTATTATTTGAAATATAAACATATATATTTTGATAAAATCAAATACCCCTTTAGAATTAAAATTTAAACAATAATAAGAAAAGATTTTTTATTTTTTTATGTCATAGTTTAAATATAGAAATTTTTGAAATAATTCAACATATTTTATGAAATCATTGAATAATTTTCTATAAAATTAATTACCTTAGTAAGGGTCTAAAAATAAAAATACAAATAAAAATTAAACTCATACATATATTCAAAACTAAATTTAAAAACATAATTTCTTTCAAAGTTTGAATAACTTGAGAATATTATCATATAAATATATTTATTTGATGAATAAATATAACATTTTATAATAAAATAAATAAATATTTTGAAAATAAAAGGTTTTATTTACCTCAAATAATCAACCAAGAATGAAATAGGGTCTGCTGCCCTTTTGGTTTCACTGAACCTGTGAGTAGGAAAGATTTGAGTCGTATCAGTGTATAACAAGTGGGTTGCTTATTATTTTATAGTATATTGTTGGGTATCTAAATAATTTACAATTTAAATTGTGGTATATAACATATATATATAAATCTATCCCTCACTCATCCTTTAATTTGAAGCAATTTGGAATAAAAACAAACATACCAACGATTAGATTTTTAAGATACAGAATCAAGAGAGATCTACAAAATTTGGTGATGAAAACAAATATATATATATATATATATATATATATATATCAAAACATGTCATTACTACTTTTTAACATATAAAACAAACATTTCAATAAATAAAATTTGTTTCTACTCAAGCTCCTTTCAATGCAAAAACAATAGATTGATCACATCTTGAAACAATTGTTCATAACAAATTAAATTATTCAAGATTATTTATGAAGCTTCAGATAAAGGAGGCGCCTAATTAAATCATTAAAAAATGATTCCCAAATAAATTTCTCATTTAATTTATCGCATTGAAAAATAAAAAATGTGCCAATCACAGACATCGTATGGAATAAAAGTCTACTTTTATGACATATAGGAATAATCGGTGACGATTGAGGTAGAAAAAAATGAAGAAATATATGAACAGAGGATGACATATTTGGATTGAAAAAAATATAGTTTGATGAAGAAACTAGAATATTCAGACACCAACAAAAGAAAACAAATACCAACCTCTAATTTGCTGTAAACTGACTAAAGTATGTCAAAAATCGTCTCTCCTTCCATAGTCAAACCCTATCCATGTTCGGATATCCTTCGACAATGCTTTGGCCTTCGGAAGCCCTCACCAGTGGTCAAGCCTTGCTCAGACTCCTCACTGGAATCTAATCTCCCTCGATTGAAACTGAAGTTGATTATCCAGTCAATCCCCTCAACCTAGATCATCTCCTTAGAATCCCACCACAGCGGTTGATCTCCCCCTTTGATCGAATCCCCAAATTAAAGCTAAACCTCGACGGGTTTATCTTCATTTAATGCTTTTTTATCATTATTTTATTTTATTTTATTATCTCTACTTTTTTTAATAAAATTCATAATTAAGATATAATAATACTTATATAATTATAATAATTTTATTTATAAGATTATAAATTAATTAATAGTTATTATTTATTTATATTTCATAAAAATAAATTAACAATTTTCATAATTAAAAAATAAAAATACTCTTATAATAATATATATTACCTTTAAAAATCATGATTTTATTATAAAAATTTATGATCATTCATATATTCAAAATTTAAATTTAAATAAATATATATATATATATCATAGTAATTTTTTATTTTTATATATATTCTTAAAATATATTACCTTTAAATTTCAAACTAACTATGTGATCATAATTATAGAATTTTATATATAAATTTTGTTAAAATTAATTGTTACAATTAATTTATATTAATTTAAGTATCTTGTAACTATAATTTCAAAAAGGACCTTTAAATATATATTTACTTATAATTTATATATAAAATAATATAATCTATTCAAAACTTTAAATATGAAACCGTACTTTAAAATAAATAATCTTATATTTCGATTGTGTTTAAGAAAAATACATTCATTTAAATATAATAATTTATAAAAATAATATTTCTTGAAATATAAATTAATATTTTATAATTTTAATCAAATCTTATTTTTATTATAAAAAATACTTTAGTTTCATAAAAGTTTTTATTAAAGGATTTCTTAATTGGTTTTAAAATATAAAAAAAGTAAATAAATACTTAATTAAAATAAAATTACTATTTAAATTTCTTAGGATGTTACAATATTACTTGTTGAATGGTATGTATATACACCTCATAAAATAATATAGGTGGATAACATAACATAAGCCTCAAACAAGGAAAATTGTGACAAAAATCCATTGCCGCTTTGGTAATGTTGAAATTGTAAACCCCTTGAAAGAGAGATCCTAAAATTTATATTTAAATAAATATAAATTTAAGAAAATTAATGATAAAATACATTAATATGTATTATATACACCACACAATAAGAATAAGTGGTGGATATGACATATATCTCACAGAAATAAAAATAAGATAAGAAAATCGTTACCTTAAGTCAGGCTTTCTGTGTGTGTCTTTATCTTCCTAAATAGTAAAATAAGGTTAAATATTTACTTTATTTATAACATTTTTCAATTTTAGTATTACTTTTATTTAACTTGTTAACATTTTATAAACAATTACTTAATGTATTATGTTTATATTGGATGTTTTGACGATATTCGTCTTGTGTGTCGAAAATGACTTAGGTGGGTTCACTATGGTCAAAGATGTAATTATTTAAAAATATAAATAATAATAATCATGATATTATTATAATATTTATACAAAAATTATAATTTTAAAAACAATCATGAAATATAGTTATGAAAAATGAACTTATGTTGTGATCATGGAGATGGTAGGCATTATGTACGCATAAGTAACATTTCCATTTTTCAATGATCTTTATGGAAAGAAGGTAAGAAATATTTTATATTTATAAAATTATCATAATATCATAAATAACATATTATTTAATTATATATACTTATATATATAATTATTTTGATGTGGTGGTGAAAAAATGAATCAAATCTCTTTGAGGAGGTGGTAGTCTACACGTATACGAATGACATTATCATTTTTTTAGTGAGTGAAAAGATAAAAAATGATATATTATATTTAAATAATAATAAATATGTCATTAATATCATAAATATTTCATTTATATTACATATATTTATTATATTTACCCTTATTAACTTCCATGTAATGTGTTAGTGAAAAAAGAAACACATCGCTTCGCGAGGCGGTAGTCTGTCGTACACAAAAGTGACTTTATCGTGTCCCCTATGGTAGGGAAAGTAAAATATTATATATTATATAATGAATCCATAGGTATAAAAAATTTATAAATATCATATATAAACTTTATATTTATCATCATACCCAACCGTGAGAGGTGGTAATGGAAAAAATTAATGACATCGTTTTGTGAGGTGGTAGTCCATCGTACGCATGAATGATGATTTTATAACCTATTTGATGGAAGTGTATGTGGTTTTCAGTAATAAAATTAACATAAAAATATATTATTGTATTTAAGATACTTATTTTATTATATCATCATGTTATAATAAGAGTTTAAGTGGGTGGAAAAAGAAATAACATAAAAAATGTTCATTGATGAACGTTACCTCTTCTTCGGGTAACCTATTTTGGTTTACACCAAAGGAATTCCTTGGTTCGATTTCATCCCAATGTAAGTATTATATAATTATATTAGTTAAGTTTATAAGTTATTTTTTCAGGTTTTTTATGATGCAAATATCTTGAGAGGTTCGAATAGGTGAGGGGAGTGAGTGCCCTTTTATAGTTGAGGAAGAGTACTATTTTTGTAAATACCCAAAAGTATTCACTATTGGGATGTAAAAAGTAACTAAAGTAGCTCCAAAATTTATAATAAAAGGTTTTTATGGATTATATGTTCTATAATAACCTCAACTACATAATAAAACACATTTTTTAAACATTTATTTCCTTAACTCCCAAGTTTCCTTATTTTTTTCATTTTGGTTTTTTCATTATGGTAACTAGTTTTCTAACCTAATTAATTTATCCATTAAGACTAAATTAAATTGATACTTATTAGATAATTTATAAAAACTGATTATAATTATTAAATTCAATTTATCAAATAAAAATATTTTGTTTTTTGAAAATTATTTTTAACAAAAGAGAAAATAATCTGGAAAAACACAGTTTAACCTTAACTATGATAACAGAGTTTTTATTAATTAGAGGTCAATATATTCACTATAAAAGATCAATTAGTAATTTAATTTACCATGTTTTATATTTATTAAAATTTAAAAATCACTTGGAATAAAATATTATTTTTAGTAATTTTAAACCATTTAATAAAATATTGTTTATTATAAAATAATATTAATGTTAATTTTGATATTATTAATTTAAATTGAATTTAAAAAATATCAATACAATGTTGTAATCTGAATCTATTATTTTAAAACCTATTTAAATATATATATTAATTTATAAAATATTTTAACAAAATAATTCACTCAATTTACTTCACTTTTAATACTTTTAGTATGATTTATTTCATTTAATTACGAACTAAATAATTATTGTGTTAGCTTTCCTAAGAATTCTATGTAATTATTTCATCTCTAAAAATTAGATATAAATTATTATGATAAAATTATATAATTTATCTTTAAAAATAATATCTATAACCCAACCTATTTTTTCCCTATCCCAAATATGTATAGAAATTAAAAGGGAAGAAGGGTTATTTTTGTCTTTTTCTTTACTTAACTTATTATATGGGTCACATTAATTAAATAGTGTCCAAAAAACTTATAAAAATATATAATAAGATCATAATGGTATATAAATTTCCATACAATGGGTTTTGGACAAGTTTTAGGTCATTTCTTCCCCTTAAGATTAAATTTTAATCTCTTGGTAAACTCGTTTTTACCTTAATTATTGTAATTAAATTTAATTGTTTTCACTAATCACTTTTGTTAAAAAATAATTAGGCCTTAATACATAATAATTTATTCTAATTCTAAATACTGAATCCATTTTTCTGAATTTGAGTAACATAAGTGGAAAATTTTAATTTAATATTAATCATGCAGACGCGACGTGACAACTGGTTTTTAATAAGAGTATTTTTTTAGAAAAAGATGATTTTATATTAACTCAGCGACTAATAATAATCATTGTATAAAAATCAATTAATATTTAATAATACATAATATATAAATTTTATTTAAAATGTTTCCCATTATTTATTATTTTAATTAATTAAAAATAAGAAACATTATGCATTTTAAAATAGTTTTTAGAAAACCACATTTTTTAACCCAAAAACAAGCTTATATTAAAAACTAATATAAAGTTTATTAAAAATTAATTAAGTTAATTAAATATAACTAAATAATACTAAGTTTACTTTGAAACATATCCAAAATTTGTTGGGACTTTTAAATTACTTAATTTATTGAAAATAAAAGACTCTACAAAAATTGGTATTTTTCACTAATCACCAAAAAATCAATATTTTCTGAAAAGTGCCAAAAAAATTCGCAAAGTAAATTTTAATATTATTATTCTAAAAATGAATTTTATTTTATAAAATTAATTTTATAAAAGTTCAAAAAATTGATCATAATATTTTTTCATGAAAATGGATAAAAAACATTTTTGAAGAATAAAATCACTTTACTAAAAAATGATTGATTATTTAATAAACATTTATCAATAATTTATATTTAGTGAGGGATTTATATATATATATATCATAAATTATTTAATACTATTCACATCCACCAATTTAATGGCTAGTTTATGAAGGTAATATATATCATGGGTCATTTAAGTTCAGTGTTGTGTGTTGAGTATGGTATCAAACATAAAAATTTAAGGATTTCATTTAACATAAGATAAACCGAGTGTTGCATGTAATTAAAGATAAACTTAGTTTTTTGTGTCCTTCACACTATCAAATTTAATTTTCTTCTTTTAAAATCTCAGTGTGTTACATTTATCATATTGTAGTTTCACGTAATGAAGAGGAATGAAGATGTTGATTTTTGAAGAATTAGGGAGATGTGTCATAGGGTTTGGATTTACCATGGAGAACCTAAAAATGGTAGTGGCCTAAGAATGGAAGTTACAAGATTTTATGCTAAAGGATTTTAGGTTATTCTATATCATGGTGTTGTGAGGATAAATGATAGTCTACACAGCTGAGTTTCATGTGAGGAATGGAGATACGAACCATGAAATTTTAGTGGGGGTTAAATCCATGATTTATATATCTCACTTGATTAAGATCAAAATGTTATATTAAAAATTCATATACCATAGGGTTCCTCACAATATTTTGAGATCATAATGGGTTTAAAAATGGATAATATACTTGCATTATAGTGCTTTTATCCTAGCCGCAGAAATATACAAGCCAATAGATAACAAAATACAAGGTTCTTATATTTTAGGTTATTGTATAACATATTTTATGAAATTATATGCCTTATATTTTAAAGTATTTTGATGGATGAATTTTCCCCTATATAATATATGTAGAATAATATAAGAAACAACCATCAATTAAAAGTAGGGGAAACTTGGAGGCTAAAGAAGAGAGAGTCGATTGACCACTAGAGAAGATGTAAAGATAGGTTTTTTTATTGTCTTTATGTTTTCCACTGTGTAATTTTGTAAATCATACGTTGGTTTTCAAAAAAAAATTGACGTAAGTATTTCATCATTGATCAATATTTTTCTATAATTTTATTGGTTCTTTTTTCTCATCTATGATTCTTAGTTTATTCATAATTGATGAGAAATCAACCATTAGGGGATGGTCTTGTAGGAGAGGGTGAATTTGATTGATAAGGATGTGTGTTCCTTGATTTCAATTATTATTTTCTTGTGAGTTATTCTAATTAATTAAATTACATTGATATTAATTTAAACTCAATCACCTTATAGCCTAGCGAGAGTGATGGTGATTAGGGGACGAAACCCAATGAGATAGAGGGGAGTGGAGAGTAATAGAGGAATTAACTTCACATTTAATTTTTTGGATAAAAAATATTCTAACTAGGTTTATTATATTACTTTTACCAAAGGAATCTATGGGTGTAAGTATTTTTATTTTGTTCCAACCAATCAGAGATAAATACCCTGAGAATCCTCACAACTATCGAGTAGATTGATCTCATGAGTGAATTAAAGTTGTTTTGAATAATTAAAAATCATCCTTCTATATCAATTTTCTTATATTAATTCTTATTAACCTAGTTTAAGTAAAGTTAATTTTAGTTTATTCATAATTAATTTAGTTACTTTAATTTATTTTATAATTTAGTTATGTAATTATGAAGACCTAACAATTGGATTGAAGTTCATCGCTAGGATTTCTTATTCACTGTGGGATCAATCCTATAATTCCAATACACTATGATTTTGAGGTTAGTGTTATTTTTGAGAAAAATAAAAATTATAAACTTTGGTAGACCTTTTGAAGTAACGACACTGTCGGGACCTATTAGAGCTCTAACAAGGGGGAGACCTTCTTACTAATTGATCATCCAACCATAAGGATGATTCTCACATTTCTCATTATAAAAAAATTTCTCATGACTGAACTTTATATTTACATGAGGAGGACCTCTGTGGTTGATAATTTGGGGAGGACCTCTAGAGTTTATGATCATAGTTTTATGAGGAAGAACTTCATGATCACCGTTGTCTTCTCCTTCTGAGGAAAAACTAATAGATTATCGGAATTTTATCAAAATATATTGAAGGACCCCAAGAATATTAACATCAATTGGGTTAGTAATATATTCCTTATATAGGATTGTGGTTTTCATTTAAGGAGACTATCTTGATCTTCATGGTTAGGCTATCGAGATCGTTACCTCATCCTTTATTGGGTTCATGCAGTACATGCAATAACCCTCATGTGTTTGAACCCCCCAGGTGACCTCATATCTATCATTGGAATATTTCAATGAATTTATTGGGTAGATACTGAGATATGCTGATATTCCTCACAAATATTGGAAAGAATAATAATATACAACCATTTTTGATATTTAGGTACTGTTAAGATATGATTACAGGCCTCCTAGATGGGAATAGGAATATGAGCCAGCCCCCTAGTGGGTGTCATTGGTATATGGTTATGGAATACATATGCATGGTCAGGAATATGGGCATGTTATTTTGTTTTTTCAAAAGTATGTTGTTGACCCCCTCTATTGAGATTAGGGATATGAGCTGGCTCTAAAGTGATTTCAAAAATATGCTGACAAAATCCTTAGATGACAGTAAGGATATAAGCCTACCCAAAAGTGGTTGTTAAAGTATGTCTATAGAATCCAATTGGAATAAGGATATGAGCTCAATCTAAGTATTCATTATTTTTCATAATATTCTCATGATCCTCTAAAATGGGAACGATAATATGAGCCCTCTCCTTGGTAATTCTCATGGTATGATGATGAGTTGCTCTACTAATGAGGGGAAGGAATATGGGCCTTTCCCTTATCGTTCATTGGTATATTCCAATGGTGATCCTCTGCTATATCCAATAGGATATGCTGGAAACTATGTAGGTCATGGGTAGGATTATGATATTTCCCCTCCATCACCTCCAAGATATGTTAGTGAGCTTCTATAGTGGGAATGGGGGTATGATACCATCCCTTGGTGAGTGTGGGAATATGAGTCCACTCTTATCCACCATTCATAATTGACATATGTTGACGATATTCAAATGAAATTATAAGAATATAATCCTTCCCTTTAGTCCTAATCATATTGTATTGATGATAATCTTTGTAGGGAAAAACTATATATACATGTCCCTGATATTGATGGATTGGATACCCTTGGTGAGACCTTCATTTGGAGGCCCTGGCCTAAGAAAATAGGGTTAGGGTTTCCTAGGAAGCCTCCTTGATATACTCTTGGGGAGTTGAGGCCATGAAACATCAATGTAAGTGGTGGCTAGTGGTAGGAGCCTTTTTTAATTTTTTTGGATAATAGAGAGATCATAGGAAACCACTTCATCTGCCTCCCTAAGATAAGGGAGGTAATCATTGTCATACTCTGGTAAGAAGTTACCAAATCAGTTGGAGGTGGAAACGGGTTGCATCTACTTATTTTTCAAGGTTTTTCATTTCATAAGTTATATCCTTTGGGATTTATCTCCTAAATTCACTCACATAACACCTATATGGTGGGTATGGTACCATTGAGGCGGTATTTCCTTACTAGTGAATTTGTAACCTATTGTTGATGAAGCTGCATAGGTGGTGACATACTCTTAGTGATGGGGGACATATATTTGATAGTATTTGTGGAATATTCTTATTTCTTGGATTAAGGTTTCATTTTTTATCAAAGGTGGATCTTTCTTGGGACATTATATAAGGATGAACAAACATAAACAAAAAACTTGTTAATGTGGTGTCACAAGAAAGAGAATATTTGATCGATCACTTTTAGGGTTAAATTATTCATGTTGAGTTCATCATTTTTTCAATGAAAACTCTGACATGAATCCACCATGACATTTTAAGTTGGTGGAGACCTTCTTGATAAAGGCAAGTATCCACTAAGACTTTTCCAATGACAGCTTTAAATGTGTGGTTGTTGAGAAGATGTAAATTTGATATCATATGAACCTTTTGAGGTAGAATAGTTTCCTAATATAGGACTCACTTATATATCTAAGTTTTATTTTGTAAATCCTTCTTAAATCCCAATGTGTGAATGGTTACCCTAGTTTTGGTAATGGATTGAAACAACATATTAATGTGAAAATCTAGATATACTATAGGCCCTTTGTTAATGTGAACATTTGTATATATAATAGGTTCTCCATATATGGTACCATATATATGTATCAGAACTTATCAATATTTCTTTTATTTGATGATATTTTTTTAATTCTGGCTAATTGGGCACTCTAGAGTTTATAGCCATCCTAGGAGGCAGTGAGTGTTCATGGGATTAAGAACAGGCCCATGAAGAAATATTGATATGTATCCCTATGAAGAGCATCAAAACCCATGTATTTCAATGATAATTAATGGGATTCATAGTAATTTTTAAGGTCATGTTAAAAAACATAGTTCCAAGTAGTTTAAAGTCATGTAAAGTGTAATTTTAGGTGAAAATTTCATAATGATGGTTATTGTGGGACTTACGCATGAGCATCCCTTTTTGGATGATTTCAAAGGGAATATACTCCAATAAAGATGGATTTATTTTAAAAGGGACTTTTCCCTATGATATGATTGGTTGGGATCATGGGGATATTACCCACAAAGTAGGATATTTCCTCATCAGGAATATAAATGTATAGGACTATTCACTGGGGAATATGGCCTTCAAGAAAAGGACATATGTTCTTGTGGGGAATATATCTAGGTGAGGAAGTGTGTAAGTGGCTTCATGAGTAATATATCCACAAGAGGGTGGGTATAAAATATTTATTTCATTGGTTTTGAACCTCAAAGAGGTTTCATGTATATATTTATTAACAGAAATCAAATCCTATATAGTTCGAGTTACACACTATAAGGGTGTGTGGAAGGTTCAGGTCATGAAGTATAACATCATACGATATGGGAATTGTCATGTGGTCTTATATTGTGAAATTAGGTTGTTTTTATTGAAAAAGTGGGTGATAATGTATGGTTGAGAGGGTATTACACATGGGATGAGGCCTATTGGGGTTGCTCGAGAACTGGGAGATCATCAGTGGGGCTTATACATGAGCTTAAACTACCTATATGTTGATGCCTTGGATCATTGATGATTCTAGTTGATGAAATCATTAATGGGAATTTTTTTGGGATTAAGGAATCCCATTTTTGTATTACTTTCTGATTGGAATCATGATAAAGGATGATCATGTTGATCCCGAAGTAATTGATCTAATGTCATCATGATAGGGAGCCTCATTATCAAGGGAATATAAGATATTGATTTCCCTGAGGATTCTAACTATATAAGATGACAATTCTAAAGCCTCCTTTAATCAAGGGAGTACACAATAAAATTGAGGCACTATTATGTTCCTAGAAACCTAATAATGTATTTTTATGAGGTCTTATCTTTTCCTTCTAGAGGTTTTGAACTTAGAGGAAAAAAAACATGAAGATATTTTGGATTGGTATGACTCAAGTTGGTGGATTGGGAAAAGATATGACACCAAGAATTACCAATTCCTAAAATTTTCATAAACCAGTGAAATATCATGTATATAATCATATGTAGGGTTAGATAAAAAAACACTATGTATTTCCCTTAATTTTCATAACATGTCATGAAAAAAACCTTGGTCATGAGATAAGTGTGTGTAAGGTGACCATGGAAGAAAAATAGTCTATGTGATGGTATTTAAAGAGTGGAAATAAATTTAGTGTAATAGATTCAAGTAGGGTACGCTCACGAATGATCACATGATATACTCAGAGATTATACTTTGAGTAATGATTCAACAAGATAAATTACATGTAAAAGGTTTATGTGATGGAGGTTCACATCCACATAATAATCTCATAGATGAGACCCCGTGAACCAAATTTTTAGGGTTTTATATTATTTGGAATTCTCTTGGTCCTGAATTCACATATGTGGTTCATTGAAATTCCCCGATATGGGAACTTATTCAATCTCTATTTCTCTGTCCATGATTCTCCTTTTCTATATATCTTTATGTTTCTAGACCTCCTTTCCTGAAATGGAAACTGAAATATTTATAGAAAACACATTTTATATGGAACAGAAAACCAATATATGCCATGTGGACCATGTAAGAAATATATAAAATATCTTTGAGTGGGTAGGGCATCCTGTGGTCATGTGATATGTTTGTCAATGAGCCTAAGACAAGAATCATTTCTCATGGATGTGTGAGCAGTCCACCTCCGATCCAAAAATGTGAAGTGTTTCCCACAAGTATATTTTGTTTCCATGTGATAATTCTAACAAGAAATATTTATTCTTTTATTTTTTTAATCATTAGTGATTAGGAGATCGTTAATAGATGTATTGATAAAATTATAAATACATATGATCATGGTGAGGTAGGATATGTTGAGTGTGTCATGAGTGATATGACATTAATGAATAATTTATGAAATGATTTTTCCCTTATGAGTTAATGGAAGTTTATATCTCTAGACCGTTTATTATAATGGAATTATCTAATAAATTCATGTTCATGGTGTAATGTTGACAAATTTATATCAGGAATTCAAATAAATATAAATCAAACATATATTTTTATGACACATAATGTGTAACCTTCTTGATAATAAATCATAATAAATAGATTATATTACATGGTAAGAATTCATAGAAGGTGGTCGTAGCTGTGAATTATACTTATGTCTTTAAGGACCATGATGTTTTTCTATATACTACTTTGATTCTATGAGTTGGACTTATTGTTATCCAGATGAAAAAATATAGGGTCACACACAATTTTTATTCATAGGTTCCACCAATTTGGATGAATTGGATTTTAGGGAGAAGTAGGACCCATGTGTAGGGACGAGTAGAGATCTAGGTGAATGATTGAAAGTAAATTAATTTAATAAAATTATTCTAGTTTAGAATAATGAAAAATGGTTTTATTTCTCAACGTATTCACAAATTATTTAATTATAAATGAGTGAATATGAGAAAGTATTATTTTTTAAATGAATGTTACATGTTTTGGGTTCATTAAATGGTTATGGGAGGAATAATTAAAGTTAATGTCCCATGGTTCAGCACTTGGAAATTAATAATTTCACTAGTGACCAGTCAAAGGTTTATAATGGGCATTCCAATTCAAGTTAATGTCCCATGGTTTGTAATGGGAATACCAATTTTACTTAGTGATTCATGTCATTTTGGGTCAGTTTACAAGGTTTAATTTATCCAAGGTATTAAAGGAAATTTTGGAAAGTTAAACCTAACTATAAAAGATAATTTTTTATCCTTGAATAGTGTGGTTGTCCATTTTTATGAATTTAGAGCTTTTGTATCCTCTCATCCCTTCTCTTGATCTTCTAGAGAGATAAAGATCAATGGATCGATCATGCGATCTTCTTGTAATCATATTAGCATTGTAAGGTCTTAGATTTACTACACTAGCACCTCGAAATATAAGAAAATAATTATTGGAGTTTTGGTACATTCATATATGATCGAGATAGAATCTACTTTGGTGTATTTAATCTACAGTGATTCGAAGAAGATCATATAACATCAAGATCACATCGTTCCACCAAAATACCATTTTGATTTATTTTTTGTACTTAAATTAAATTTCATGAGATCCTTGTCATGAATCAAGTATCTCAATACTGAATACAGTATCTTGTAATGGATTTGATGTAAAAAATTAAAAATTTACCTATTTTCACACTTCCATGGCATACCTAGTTCTTTAGTGGTATCAAAGAGATAATGCAATTATTTAATATGAAGTCCCATACCCAGATGCCACTGGATAGGTGCCTCGATCCTGGTGGGCCACATGGCCTCAAATGCATCTCCCCAAATGGTAGAGGGTTCCGACTAGTAATGAGGGATTAGGGTGTTTTCTTTTGGAGACTATGCCCTCGTTACCAAAGTGTAGCACAGAAGGTGGATGTAAACATAGATAAATAGTAGAAGTAATATAATTAAACAGAAGTCCCAGTAGAAAATAGAGATAAAAGTAATAATAACTGAAACAATTGGAATAGAATTCAATAACTGATGATGATATGCCATGTCACAAGAAAACTGAAAAACATGGATATAAGATAGAAGGAATAACTTGTTCCACATAATTATAAATTAAATCAAATACTTTCCCAAGAATCTCGATCTTCGACTTGGTCATCTTCTATCAAAATCCATACTAAAAAGTAAGATATCAAGTGTTTGAATTTGAATACTTCCATTTTTCAACACCTGCGGTCATGTAATCTACCCCAGGTACCAAACAGTGTCCAGAGAAAGTGTGAGATAAATCTCAGTGGGCCACCACAAACTATGTCTATAACATCAGTCACATGTAATGGAAATTTAATAGTTTACAAGAATATACATATAAAGTAAAGCAATACATTGTAACTAAATAATTGAGTTCATGCTTCATACTTCAGCTGGTGTTTCAACATGTAACCAGTTCATTTAATTAAGTAATTACCAATTCATGTTGATAGGTCATGTGATTCATATACAACACTAAAATCACCTCATGATAGTATAAATAGTGAAGGTTCCATGATGTAACAAGGAAACCATGATTTAATATATTTAGTAATGAAGTCCCAAGGTGATAACCAAGGCAACGTAGACCTCAAGGGTCACCAACTCAGTATTAACTATATCATGGTATGGGGTAAGAGTGTAATCTAAGGAGCATAGTCTAAGGCATTTCACAATGAGGCACCTACCAAGTCCAAGGTGATCGACCAAGGGAAAAAGGGGATAAGCAATGACTAGGCTCGATGGTATTTAACCATGGAACCTACTTTTCAATGATGGATCCAAGGAGTGTATATAAGTAATCCTTTTTATTAGACATAGATCCAATAAAGTATCCAAGGAATCATGTAGTACTACAAGATAGATCATACGATATCATATCGGGCATCCAAGAACAGACAAGGATCGGGATCTAGGTGGGTCTCAACCTAAGCAAGTTGTATCCTTGAATTAGAATGGGGTTCCTGAGTGATCATGGAATTCTCTAATCAGAATCCAAGGCAATATTGAGTCAGGCCATTCCTATTTGATTATGAAGTCATATAATATCTCCTTCAGTTTAAGCCTTTCCTTTCATTAGTGTGATAAGGTCAAGTAGCATGCAACCTTTTTATCAAGTCATTTGGTTCAAGCATTTCCTTTCATTAGTGTGATAGGTCCAAGTAGCATGCAACCATTTAATCCATTTAATAAATATTCTATATTCAAGGTTCATTCTGCTACATTCCATTAATGTGGTAAGGGGTTCTATAGATATGCAACCAATTGATCATTCACATTTAATTATCCATTTTAAGTACTTACCTTAGGCGGGTTAAGTGGTACGCATACATGGAACTTTCTTTTATACAATTCATAATATAACTAAGCCATTTAATATAGAAATTCTTACCCTTAGGAAGGTCAAGCCAAGGCACACTTGAACAGTGGATCAAACGTGTCAAAACACTAAAAAATTATGACATGACCTTCGAAAAGGGAAGGATGGAGTTGTGGTCATAACCACCAAAAATAAATCATGTATTTGGAAATATCATAACCATATAGTTCTAAAAAGTATAATCATGGCATATTAATTCCATAAATGGAACCCAAAGAAATCGGTGGGCCCCACACGACAAATCCAAAATCAACGAACTTAGGGGATGAGTAATAGAACACCCACCTTAGGTTTGTTCAATCCTTATCCTATAGTATTGGCCCTTTATTTGGATTGGATCGGACTATATATAAGAAAAAGATAAAAATTCTCATACCCTAATATCTCAGTTGAGATAAAAAGAGAAGGAGAATGGCTCAAGAGGACTCGAATACTTACTGTTGCACATCCAATGTGATGAACAGAAGTTAGATCAATTGTTGGATGAAGGAGATCTCTTTATTCCAAGGTTATATCTTCAAAAATCCCCAAATCGAGAGTAAAATAGTGTAATCCTTCATAATCTCAAATTAGAGAAGATAAAGGGGGGTTAATAGATCATTAAGGAAAATTTTAAAAATTTACCCAGAAAAATGGCCTATGCATGGTTTGTCTGCACGGTTTGAAAAATCATGTGAAAACTATTTGAGGTTTTATAGATAGAAGGGAACATTGTATGGTTAGGCCACACGGCTGTGTGAAAACCATGTGAAGTGGTTCTGTCTGGATATTTCAATCTTCAAGGTTAGCCAAACTGTGCGCTAACTGTGCGACTTGTCTCGTTTTCCCAAAAAATGGGTTCCGGGCTTTTAACATGACCTAGAAACCCCTTAGACCTTTACTAAAACATTGGTCATTCATATTAGGTCTAAAGTAATTATTTAGATCAAAAATTAAAGGATCCATACCTAAGTGAACAACCGAGTTCTTACAATATTCTCCCTTAAAAGAACTTGTTCCTGAGTTCACCTTCTAAGGTTGGAGAAACATTATCTGGCAACAACTCTAGACATTGGGAATGAACATTGGATTCTCTCTCCCAAGTCTCATCATGAACTCGGTCATGCTTCTATAGCACCCATACTAGAGGGACAAAACAGCCTTAGAGATCCTTCGTGCTCCATTCAATGATGTGTACTAGATAATCCAAAAAGGTAGCATCAACATCTAACTCAACTTCCTTAGGATAAAAATTATAAGATGGATCAGCATGATACTAGAAAAGTTGTGAAACATGAAAGAATTCATGCATGGCAAGATACCTATGAGGTAGTAGCAACCGATAGGCTACGAGCCTAACTCTCTTTAGAATATCAAAAGGCCCTATAAAACGAGGCGATAGCTTTCCCTTATTTCATAATTGTCTATGCCCTATATTAGGTGATACCTAAAGGAAAACACAATACCTAACCTTGAACTCAAGAGTTCGTTGATAGAGACTGGCATAAGATTTTTGTCCAGATTAAGAAGTAGTCATATGCTTTCTAATTAGTTGAACTTTCTCTGAAGTCTCCTGAATGAGATGAGTACCTAGTAGGGCTGCCTCACCTGCCTCTAGCTAGAATAGGGGTGAACAGAATGGCCTATCATATAAGGCCTCAGAAGGATCCATCTGAATTTTCACCTAAAAGATTTTATTATAGGGAAACTCGATGAGAGGGATATTTTTCTCCCAAGAATCATTGAAATCAATGACACGTTCTTATATCATATCCTCTAGAACTTGTATTGTCTGTTGGTTTGAGGGTAAAAAGTTGTGCTTAGAAGCACCTGAGTCCCCATAGCCTTTTGAAATCCCTACTAGAACCATGATGTGAAACAAGAATCTTAATCTGAAATTATAGTATGATGGGCCCTCTGTAGTCATATGATCTCATAGACATACAATATTCCCATCTCATCAATGAATAAAGTCTCCTAAATAGGAATGAAGTGGGATGATTTAATTAGTCAGACAATGACTACCCAGATAACATCGCTACCCCTTGGTGACCTAGGTAATCTAACTACGAAATCCATTGCAACATATTCCCATTTCCATTCCAATACTAGAAGCGGCTATAGAAAGAATGCAGGTCTCTGGTGCTCTACCTTCACCTACTGATAGGTGGAACACCTAAAGATAATGCTTTTTATATGACATTTCATCCTAGGACACCAATATTGGCATTACGTATCTCGATACATCTTAAAGATTCCTAGATGAAATGACCACTAAGAAGCGTGGGACTCTTTTATAAACTCCTCTCTCATGTATGTAGGAACCTATATATGACCACATAGACGCAGGATGTCATCTCTGTCCACAGACCGATTTGGAGGTGGGTTATCTCCTGATATACTCTCATGGAGAACCAAGCCTTTAGGATCTTAAAACTATCTAATCTTCACCTTATCAATGAGGGAAGAGGTAATAATAAAGGATTAAAGGTAAGAGTTCTCATCACTATCATGAAACTCCAGATGTAGCTCAAAAAAGAGGGACATTAACTTCCATTCCTCACTATCTTCTCGTACTTCTTATGCCTGATTTTTACAACTCAACGTATCTGCAAATACATTGCCCTTATTAGGAATATAGGAAAGATCAAAATCAAAGGATTTTAGATATTCAACCAGTATTATCTATCTGAGGTTAAAGTAATACTAAGAAGAGATATATTTAAGGCTCTTATGGTCCTTATACACCACAAAGCACTCACCCATTAGATAACATCTCCAGTAGCGTAAGGCATGGAAAACTACTACTAGCTCAAGGTCGTGTGTCAGGTAGTTCCTCTCATTAGGACTCAACTTCCAAGATCCATATGCAATGACTCTATATTCCTGCATTATCACTGCTCCTAGGCCAATTCTTGATGCATTACAGAATATGGTGTAACCTATACTTGGCTCCAGAAGAGTTGGAATAGGTGTCGATACAAGCCTCAATTTCATCTCCTGAAAGGATTTATCTCATTCTTCTAACCATAAGAACTTGAAAACTTTCTTTGTAAGACTGGTAATAGGTGAATCAAGATATTATAAGTCTTATATGAAACACCTGTAATATCCATCTATCCCCAAGAAACTATGTCTATCAAACACATTATTAGGCTTCTCCCAAGAAACTATTGCACTAACCTTTTCTAGATCAATAGGTACTCCTAATTCTGATATTATATGACCCAAGAAGTGGACTTTCTCAATCCATAATTGGAACTTAGCAATCTTGGCATAAAGATGATGCTCTCTCGGTGTACTCAGAACGATCTTAAGATGTTTGGCATGGTCACTATGAGTGAGAGAATACACTAAGATGTTGTCTATAAATACTACGACAAAAGAGTCCAAATTGGGGTGGAAAACCCTATTCATTAAATCCATGAAAGTGGTGGGTGAATTCATAAGAAAAAACAGCATAACAAGGTACTCATATAGACTATACCTACTACGGAAAGTTGTATGAGGTATGTATGATAGTCTAACTCACACTTGATGACAACCTGATCTCAGGTCGATCTCAGAGAAGACCTTTGCTCCTTGGAGATGGTCAAAGAGATCATCTATTCGAGGAAGTGGATATCAGTTCTTGACTATGATATGGTTCAAACTTCTATAATCCATGTATAAAGATAAGGTTCCATCCGCCTTCTTAGAAAAAAGAACTAGAGAACCCCAAGATGATGTATTAGGCTGTTTAAATCCTTTGGCCTCTAAATCCTCTAACTACCACTTGAGATCTTGAAGCTCTATAGGTGCCATCCTATACAGATGAATGGACACTAGAGCTACTCCCAGAACAAGTTCGATTTTAAACTCTACCTCTCTCTCAAGAGGTAAGATAGAAAAATCGTCAGAAAGTACATCCCTGAAATTATCCACTATTGGAGGGAAATCAGTTTTGGTGAAATCCCTAATCCTCCATGAAGATTTTTGATATTTGGGAAATCACTCTACCTAGACATTGATTCTCTGGTCCTGCTCTACCAGCCCGGACATCCCACTCACCCTTATTTTGATAACTGCTTCCCTCTAGTGATGTAAACGATACCCTGTAGTGATAGAAGTCTAAAAAAGCATGATATTAGACTAACCAGTCCATTCTGAGAATGAAATCGATGCATGTCATCTCAGGAATGAAGAGGTTTTATAAGAAAGGATAGATACATACCTCAAGGGTACAGTCCTTAAACTGGCGTATGCCCTTTTTTTGTACCCCTAACGTCATATCTAGGATCATTACACCATATTAAAACTATATCTCTAGTCTAAGACTCTCCATGATATATACAGAGATAAAATAGTTTGAAGAACCTGTATCAAATAAAGCAAATACTATAGTATAGGCTACTATAATAGTACCTCATATTGTAGATGGTCATGTAGCCTGATCCTTGGGTATCAGTTGTAGTGCATTCAACTAGCCTGATCCACAACCTTGTGAAATAGATAGACTACCATGATCAAAACTGCTCTGCTAACACTGTTGGTGATCAGGGTTCTAGCTACCATGACCATGACCTCCTTCTTGGCCAAACCTATTGGTTCCATTCCAACTCCCAACATGATGTGGCATAAAATAACACTCTCTTGAAGGTGGAGCTAGTGTAGATCCTTTTCCACTCAAAGCTAGTGGAAAGGTCTTAAAGAAATGCTTAATATGCCCCATACGACCACATGCCCGACACTCCATTGGATATCTATCACACTGAGGATTTAAATTCCCCTGTCATCCACACTAATTACACACTTTAGAGCTATCGAAATGGACACTCTTATTGTCACTGCCCTGATGAGAAACCTAATGGGAACACTTCCTGCCACTGGAAGAACTGCTGGCCTAACGTGGCACTGATCCTTTAAACCCAATACTATTTCCATCCCTCAGATTACGCTTAGTGATAAAATCCTGATTAACTATTTCTGAAAATGTAGTTAGGAAAAAGATATTGACATGCGTACGGATGGCGTACTGAATCCCATCCTCAAAACATCCAACACATGAAAGCTTATCACTGGCTAGAAGTGGTTCAAATCACTAAAAATCTGTGAAACATGTTGAGTACTACATAAATGACATAGAACCCTACTCGAGATGCATGAAATCTTTGTCTATGTCAGCTCTCAGCTTCTGAGGAAAGAACTGATCATAGAAGGCAGTTTGGAAATCAAACCATAACATGCCCTAGTGACGACTGGCCTAGGTAATCACATCCCGCCAACGCTTGGTCGAATCCTGAAGCAAGTATTTTCAAGATTTACTCTCTAATCTATAAATGTTTCTATATACTCAAAGATAGATAGGGTGGATTCCATCCAAGACTCAGCAGCCTATGGACCGCCATCCCTTGAAAAAGTAGGAGGATGATTTTTTTGGAACTCACGAGTCAGATTAGCCACTGTGGGTTCAATCCATGGAGAATCATGCATGGAATGCATCAGACATAGGAATCTATCACGAAATTTGGAATCAGTGCCCAAATCATGTACAATAGTCAGTGCCTCAAATGGCACTCTTAGAGGTAATATTGGAGGCTCAGGGACCACCATGTCTAGAGCATGGTCATCGCCACCTTCCTAGAATACAACACGAGGACTTTGTGGCGGCATTGGTCTACAATTTCCAAGCACACGCCTCGGAACAAGCTTAAGAAGAACGAAAACAACACTATCAGAAGATGAACGTAAGAAAAATCACTACCCAAGGCATACTACACCAACTACCTATATAGATGTCCAGGTATCAGTAAGTGCTCAAGTATAAGATTCATTTCATTTTAAATTAAATCACCAATTTAACTCCTTTACCTTTCATAAACATAAAATTTTGGGATAAGGATGTACAACCAATTCATTTTAGATTTCATGATTCACTTTATAATGGATAACCATTTCTGATGAATCAGTTCCCATACACCTATCACCAAAAACAACACCCATTTATTTATAGCATAATGGATCGACTCGGTAAATTACTCATCCCAAACCATGAGGGTCCATACACCTCATGAATTGAGATAGGAAACCACTCAATCACAAACAAAATTAATACATGTAAAAGAAACTATCACAACATAACTCAATAATCACAAGAACATAAAGTAATTCAAAGCAGTTAAATACACCTATATAGCATGGA
This sequence comes from Viscum album, assembly GCA_963277665.1. Taxonomy (NCBI): domain Eukaryota; kingdom Viridiplantae; phylum Streptophyta; class Magnoliopsida; order Santalales; family Viscaceae; genus Viscum; species Viscum album. Next base: position 924,806,909 of record OY728159.1, read on the forward strand.
AATATGCATGACATGTGAATTCTAGGTTCCTAAAATGATGCAAGTATCAACTATATTTGCCCTCACATCATCGGGCCAAGGTTGAAATAAAATCCTCAAATAGAGTAATAATAAACAACACCACACATTATGTGTGTCACCCAAGGGTGAAATAATTTCAACTATAATAGGAAAAAAGATTAACAATAATTATAATTTAGGCAACTTGGTTTTTACCCCAAAAATGGGTCTGTGATGCCCAATCATGGCTTATGACCAAGTCCCAAGCATTCTTAGTCTCCATTATATTGTCTCCAAATCGTAAAACAAGAAAAGAAACCCTATCTGATACCACTTTATGACATTACGGACCCAGATGCCATTGGATAGGTTCTCCAAGATCAGTAGGCCACATGGCCTCAAGTCCATCTCCCCAAACACCAGAGGTTGCCGACTAGAAGTGATGGGCCTAGGGTGTGTCTCTGGAGAAACTATACCCTCATTACCAAAGTGTAGCATATAGGGTGGATGTAAACATAGGTACATAGAGGAAACAATATAAGTAAAAATAAGGAACAACAGCAAATAGAGATAGTAGTAATAGTAACTGAAACAATTAGAATAGAATTCAATAACTGATGATGATATGTCATGTCACTAGAAAACTTGAAAAAATGGATACAAGATAGCAGGTATAACATGTTCTGTATAAGTATAAATGAAATAAAAGAATTTACCAAGCACCCTGAGCTTCGACTTAGTCATATGATATCAAACTCCATACTAAATAACAATAAATCAAGTGTTTAAAGTCATGTGCTTCCCTTTATCAACACTTACAACCATGTAATCTGGTCTGGGTATGAAATGGCGCTCAGAGAGGGTGTGATATAAATCTCAGTGGGACACCACCAACAATGTCTATAACATCCATCCTGTGTAATGGGAATGAAATAGTGTGTAAGCATGCATATATAAAGTAAAGCAGTACATTGTAACTAAATACCCAAGTTTCTACTTTAACCCTCAGCTGGTGTCTGAACATGTAACCAATTCATTTAATTAAGTAAATACCAATTCATTTAGATAGGTCATATGAGGTATAGACAACATAGACATCACCTCGTGATAGTATAAATAGTTAAGGTTCCAAGATGTAATAAGGAAACCATGATTTATGATATTTAATATTAAAGTCCCAAAGTGATAACCAAGGTGACATATAACTCAAGGGTTTCCAACTCAGTAATAATTGTATCCTAGAATGGGGTAAGAGTGTAATCCAAGGAGCGTAGTCCAAGTAATTCCACAATGAGGCACCTACTGAGTCCAAGGTGATCAACCAAGGTAAAATGGGGCTAAACAATGACTAGGCTTGATGGGATTTAACCATGGCACCTACTTGTCATGGTTGGATCCAAGGAGTGTATCCAAGGCATCCTTTTTATTAAAGCTATATCCAAGGAATGTATCCAAGGAATCTGGTATTACTACATGATGGATCCTACAATATCATATCGGGAATCCAAGAATAGACAAGGATCAAGATCTAGGTGGGTATCAACCTAATCAAGTTGAATCCTTGAATCATAATGGGGTTCCCGAGTGCTCGTGACATTCTCCGATTAGAATCCAAGGAAAGATCGAGTCATTCCATTCCTATTTGATTATGAAGTCGTATAATATATCCTTTGGTTCAAGCCTTGCCTTTCATTAGTGTGATAAGTTCAAGTAGCATGAAACCTTTTTATCAAGTCATTTGGTTCAAGACTTTCATTTCATTAGTGTTACAAGGCCAAGTAGCATGGAACCATTTAATCCATTTAAGGAATATTCCATATTCAAGGTTCATTCTACTACCTTCCATTAATGTGGTAAGTGGTGCTATAGATATGTGACCAATTTATCATTCACATTTAATTATCAATTTAAAGAACTTACCTTAGGAAGGTCAATTGGTATTCATACATGGAACTTTACATTATGCAATTCATAATATAAATAATCTATTTAATATAGAAACACTTACCCATAGGAAGGTCAAGAAAAGGAACACCCGAACGGTGGCTCAAATGTGTCAAAACACTAAACAACAATTATGAAATAACCTTTGACATGGGAATGGTGGAGTTTTGGTCATAAATACCAACAATAAATGATGTATTTGGAAATATCATAACTATATGGTTATAATAAGTATAATCATGGAATATTAATTCCATAAACCGCACCTGAAGAAGTCGATGGGCCCCACAAGACAAATCCAAAATCTAAGAACTTGAGGGATGAGTTATATACCACCCAAATTAGGGTTGTATGATCCTTCTCCTTCGGTATTGGCCCTTGATTTGGCTCAGATTGAAGTATATTTAAGAAAAAGAGAAAAAATTTAATACCCTGATATCTCAGTTGAGAGAAAAAGAGAGAGAATGGCTCAAGAGGACTCAAGTACTTACCATAGCACATCTAACATGATGAACAGAAGCTTAGTTGATTGCTGGTTGAAGTATTTCTCTTTATTCCATGGTTAGATCTTCAAAAATCCCCAAATTGAGAGAGAAATAGGTTAATACCTCAAATACTCAAATTAGGGAAGATGGAGGGGGTTTAATAGATCATTATGGGTAATTTTGTAAATTTACCCAAAAAATGGCTTGTGCATGGTTTGTCTGTGCGGTTTGAAAAATCGTGTGCAAATGGTGTGAAGTTTTCGGGGTAGAAGGTCAAATTGCATGGTTAATCCACACGGTTAATCTGCATGGTCATGCGCAAACCATGTGAAGTGGTTCTATTTGGATATTTCAATCTGCACAGTTATCCAAACCATGTGTCAACCATGCGCTAACTGTGTGAACTATCCATTTTTTTCAAAAATATGGGTTCTAGGATTTGAACTTTCCCCGAACACCCCCGGGACCTTTTCTAAAACATTTGGAATTAATATTAGGTCCAAAGTAAATATTTAGACTGAAAATTAAAGGATTCATACTAGAGTGCAAACCAAGGTTCTTAAATTTAAGTAGAAATTTCAATTAATTTTTTTCAATTCAGATAGAATGATTTGATATAGTCCCAATGATGCCGATGGTTCATCAATATGACTTAAAACGGCTAAGAAATATTTGTTCTAAGATTAATATATGTTTTTTTATTAATATGGTTTTAATTTTAATTAATTAAAATTAAAAATAAAAATGTATCATATCATCCTTCGGATGAACAATATCCTAAGGATGAACAATATTTCTTGGGTGGATAGGTGTGGTATCTCAAGCACGCCATAGAAAACAAAAATAAAAGGACAATAAAAAGTGGTGGATGAAAAAAAAATATGATTGATTGGGGGTGACCAAGGCCACTAGATAAGCCCTGAGCCTCTAGGCATGCATATTTTTTTATAAAAAAATAAAAATGTTTTTTTAATTTAATTCAACACTCACTTATAGTGAAGGTAGAAGTAGCACAAAACACATGCATCGTTGCAGTGTTTCATGTGGATGTCGTGCATCACAACCCATCCAATAGTTGGGTCGCATGACCTAGGTTGGGTCGGATCACCTGACTAAGGTTGGGCCAGTTTTCCTAGCCCAGGTTGGGCCGGTTTGATCCACACCCAACTTCTCCCATCCAATTAACCCACCCTAGGCCTAGTATAATATCCATGGACCAGTTTCGAGTCTAAAAGAATCAAAAAAAAATCTATTAAAAATTTAGAAATTAATTTTAATTGTCTATAATTTAATAAAAATATTTTAATATTACTTTAAAAAATTAAAAATTCCCTCGAGTTTAATTTTAGATTCTTTAATTTTCATTATGAAATTTTATTTCATGTTTATTGTTCATGAGTTGAGATATAACCATGCATATTTAGGTATTTATTCATTTAATTTAATTATTTTATTTCAGTTTTAAAATGTAATAACTATTTATCATTTTCATGATCTATGAATCTTCCCTCTATATTTAAATTTGTAAGTTCCTATATGTCCACATTTTAATGATAAAATGTAATTCCCACATCTCTAGTTCCCCTCACCTATGTTTGGGTATACATTGTAAAGATCATAGGAGTTCTTGATGATGCAATTTGAGTTGAGAGCCGGCGTGGAAGAAAACAAGATCAATGCCTGGGTTTTTGATAGGCACTACAATATGAGTCTAATATGACTCAAGGTATTCTCCAAGGTCTCAATTGATCCATTATCAACTCAATGGATCAAATAATATAAAACATCTCATGATCATTTCATTATTTGTTTATTTCTATCTTGCATGGTTAATTATATCATTATGTAGATGTTATACAATCATATAGGATAGTTAACAAGCATGTGAAGATAAAAATTAATAATTTTTAGTGATTGTTTCTATTTATGCATGGTTAAAGATGTGAGTGTGATCACATAGTAACAATAATGATAAATAAATTCCAATTTCAGTCTTTAAGAGACAAAAAATAAATGGATTGTGCATAAATTATTTTATAAATACATGGTTAATCACTTATTTAAAATCTACATAATATTAAAAATCATGTAAATGGAAAAAATAAAGGATATGTATGCATAAGGTATAAAAATATATCAAACAAATAAGAATTCATAATTCACTTACCATTACTTTATTTTTAATGTAACCATAGATCAAAGTGTTTGGACCAGCCCATGTCAGGATACTTTCATTCATCATGGAGTTCTAATGAAAATTTTAGGTAGACATAACCTAGTTGGCATCAAGGGTTGATTGACTTCATAATATTTTGTGAAATTAGAAGGAAATTATTGAGGAAACATGAATCTACAATTTTTATATTAGGGAGTCCACTCAACATATCAATTAGCTAGGATTTAATGCAGTTCAGAAGACCTGTCGGCCTAAATACCTTTAAGTAATTTGTATCAGGCCCCCATCTAGGTTATAATAAGGGAAATATGGATCTTTTCCACTAGAATATCAATGGAATAAAATATTCTAAATATAATGGTGAGGGATATTGATATTTGATAAAATTTTGGGAGACTAATAAATAAAATATATTGCGTCACATTGGGTAATTAAGATTAAATATTAAAATCTAATTTTTTACTATAGAAAATTTCAAATAACATGACCTAAAAATTATCACTATGATCAATATTAGTGAATGATAATCTCCTCTCAATTATAAATTTCCATGTTCGGTACAAGTGCATGTGCATCATACTATGCCAAGAAAAAAATCAACATATTAGAGACCTTTGTTTCTAAGGAATATCCTTCTAAGAAGGCCAGTGAGGAAGGGATCATTGTTTATTAGGAACATGTAAATGGTGTAATATATGTATAGTGTCTCATGTTATCTTCCATATCAAGTAATATCTGAAAGCTATGTGAGGATATAGATGAATACAATGCTTCATCTCATCTTCGTGATCTTAATTAGGATAAGGGTAGATAAGAATGATATAAGATCTCCAAATCACTTTTCACATGAAATCTTGGAGAGGGAACACCAGTCAAACCTCGTGTAGTCAAGATGTTTGGATCTATTGAGTGTTTGGATATATTAGGTTTCAAGTTACCAAGTGATTTGTGCATATATCTTATACTTTCCTTAGTACCTCATAGATTTTTTAGATTTATTGTGAATTATAATATGAGAAATATTGAAAAGTGGATCCCAAAACACCTCACATTGATTCTCTAAGAAGATAACAACATAAATCATGAAAAAACTAGAGTCCTTGTGGTAAATAAAAGGAGGGAAAAGGAAAAGTTCCTTAAGACCAATTCTAATTCTAAGGCTTCCACCCACCACTTTGATAAGTAAAGGAATATATATAGGCAGGCTAAGGAATAAGATATAGTATGTTTTTCATGTGGAAAGAAGGGACATCGGAAAAAGAACTACGCCATAGTGAAGAAGCACAAATATTCTTTCGGTGTGTTTATTATCAAGTGTGTATAGTCAATATATACCAGTTGGGTATTAAATATAGATTTTTGTGCTCACATTTGTATCCAAATATAGAAACCAAGTAGATTTAGGAAGTTTTCCATAGGTGAGGTGGATATTTGAGTTTCAAATGAAGCAAGACTTATTGTATTGGATATAGGATACTGCCACCTCCTCTTTCCAATATGAATGATTCTTGTCACGAACCATGTTGGGATGTTATCTGACCAGACACCCAACCTGGACTGTGACATGGCCCGAAGGGTGTTCCCAATCCCCAGGGGCTGGAAACAAGTGTCGAGCATCAAAATAAAACAAGATGGGAGGATTTATCCCAATAATAATAGGATAAAAAAATACAACATTGAAGAAGCAGCAGAGCTAACCACAACTGAATCTCAATAAAATAACAATATGGTCCAATATGAATACAACTAAATAAAACTAACACTGAAAGAACTAGGAGCTACAATAAAATAAAACAACCAACTACTAACACAATCTCCATGTGACCTCCTGGTCACTTCCAACCACAAGACCACCCTGCTCCAGGAGACAAATCAAACCAAAAAAACCTGATTAAAACCTGAACCTACAAAATAGCTCGGGTCTACCGACACCGAGTGGTATAGGTAGGGTGTGAGCTAACAGCTCAGTAGGAAATCACCACAAATTCCAAGTGTTTCCTTTCCAAAAACATTAAATTAAAACTAGTTTGAAATACAATTATAAAAAATAGTCTTTTTTACATTTTATTAAAAAACCATAACTTTCCCATTTCAAAGGCCAACACATGCCACCATGCATTTTTTGAGAAAACTATCATTTTATAACAAAAACCCAACCCAAACATTACTAGTAACAATTTTCAATGGAAAAACTTTAAATGGAAAACAATTTCAAATAATGTAATTTTAAATACAGAACACTTACATTTAAAATTACCAACCCAACCTACCGTATGCCGATGGGAGGTGCAATATAATCATTGAGCACTAGTCATGGGAACACCCCTAGGCACTATCTATCTGTGAGCCCCATGTACCTCATATCTCGGTGAAAAGTAACTGTAATAATATCCTTTCTCATGCACGATCCACTAGTAGGGAACATACCCATAACCTAGTGGTCCCAAACATCATCATCATAGTTTAGTTAGTGTTGTCATCGTCAAACATGCTATGTGAAATAGGGGCCAAACCCCACAATATCACTAGCATACTAGTACAAGTCCGCCCACCTAGATACCCAGGCTTCCCATTTTGTGCTCAATCAAATTTCACACATCACATGTTACCACATACAATATTTGTCAACCACACTGAGCATCTCATTTCATAAGCCACCACATTCGCATCACAAGCCCACTCTTGAGAAATTAAGCAAACTGAAACATTTACAAATCACTTCAAAATCCATGAGGAACACCACCTCTTCAAAATTTTCTAAAAAACCCTTTCCACATTTTATGAAAAAAAAATGAAACACTAAAAACACGCCAAAAGGGACATCACATCACTTAAGCATTCAAACCATCTTTTAAAACCCCTTAAGTTTCCAACTGGGCATTCACATTTTATGAATCACATTATTTTCTAAAATCAACACAAAACATCACCTTTAAAGGTACAATTCCAAACTATCCTTTATGTTTACACACCCAAATGCATTTACCAAAACATTTCCAAATCATTTCCAAAACAATATTCAAGTGTGAAATTCCAATCAACCCCTCAAGCCAAACATTTCTCAAAACACACACACCAAAATCCAAACGGGCATATCCCCCCCATGGGATTCCATTTTAAACAACATTTAGGAAACTAATATTTCAAGGAACACCCAAAAACCACTTCCACAAAACCAATCATTTTATTTAAAACCATATCCAACCATCCACATTATTTAAATAACATAAAACAATCCCATTGTAACCATAAAACCTTTTTTACAACATTTTAACACTTTTAAAAGATAAATCATTACCAAACCATACACACCAAATCAAGATCACCAATAATAAACAACCATCCCACCATAATCAAGGCTAAACATTTCATAAAATCCCCCAATTTAATTTTAAAGAACAATGAGGTTTTAAAAAATAACCCTAGGTGCAATAAACCTAGGTATTTCACACAAATCCCTTTGAAAACCTATTTTTAGTAAATTATACCAACACGAAGACATCATTCGCATAAATACAGAGATATATTAGAGGTGTGAAATACATTTAAAAATTAAATTAAAACACACAAGTTCATGTGGAGTGTTCCGAAAATAAAAAGGTTGGAAACGCCTACCTCAACCATGTGTGAATGGAACAAAACTTCAAGGTTGGAGAGATCTAAGCCCCACTGACCATTCACACACCCTATATCCAAAGAAAAACGAACCAAAAATAAACCCTAGACATTAGGTTTTTTCCATGGAAGAAAACCCCCAAAGGAAACCCAAGAACAAAGAGGGAAAGATAAGGAGAGAAGATTTGATGAAGGAAACATGAAGAACCACCAACATTTCTTGATAAATGGCCCAAAAATTGCCCCAAATCGAAGTAGGAAGGAGCGGGAGGCTCCTCTGGTCGATGCCCAACAAATAGGGATTAATTTTGGAGGAGGAATCACCCCAATTGGAGCTCTACATCAAAATTTATAAATCCCGCAAGTGGCTGCACGGTTTTGCTGCATGGTTTGTAAAATCATGCACATACCATGCGATGGCTACTAGAAACTTCTGCAACTTCGTGTGGTTAGGTTGCACGGTTTTTACAGTCCGTTCTCAAACCGTGAAACCCCAAAAATTGGCCAAAACCCCCCAAATTACATCCCAAACAATAGGGAAGTCCACCCATTGATCCTTGAATGTTTTAAACACGATATAAAGGCACCGACGACATCACAAACTCTCCAACATGAAACTTTATCTCAATCCCAATAAGAATAACTAATAATAGGTATAAAAGGAAACCCAAAACCAAAAAAACACAAGGAATTTTGTTGGGCACTCAACCGAAATCTCAACCAAAAGATCCTACCTTGAGAAAAGAATAAAATAAGTGAGTATCTGTGGTCGTGTTGTCATAATTCTCCCCACCACAGACACTTTCTTCCCCCAAAAAGTCACCCAGCCAAAAGCCAACTAAAGCTCAAGTCCATACCCGACAAAAACCAAAGGGAAACCACGAACTCCGGGATAACTATTCACTCCACAAGTCACACCCGACCGATCAAGAAGAAACCACAACGCTTGGATGAGGATGAGGGGGGAACATGAGAGGGTTCTCCCCACCACAAGAACTCAACTAATACAAAAAACATTTAAACCCCAAAAAACACCCTCACTGCAACCAGGAATAAGGGATTTTACAATTTAAAATTTTCATACAGCTCGCATGGTTTGGCCGCATGGTTTACCAAGTCGTGCGCCAACCATGTGTGAACTACTGGATGGAAGGGGCACCCTACATGGCTTGGCCGCACAGTTTCAAAATTGTATGACAACTGTTCCAATGCCTCCACCCAAAAATGACACAAAGACGCACGGTTATGAGACCTACCACACAGTCATGCACTGGTCGTTCAGTTTGTTCTATCCGCCTTGCTGGGGCCGCATGGTTTCGAATAGCCGTGCGATAACCGTGCTTCACTTGAAAAAATATCCTGAAAACTCCAAAAACCCAGAAACCTCGAACGGGGTCCAACCTGAACTTCCATACACAAGATGGACACTACCACCACTAAAATAGGGACCCTACCAAACAAACCTAACACATAATAAACCAATTCTACAAAACTCAAGCATCTCCAAATGAGCACTGCCAAAATTTAAAATTGCGACCGACCTACACGAAGGCAAGACACACTCAAAGGAGAACGAAAATTTTCAAATTCCACATTTAGATAGACTCAAATTTTTGGGTTATAAGAGATATAGTTCATATCACCATTACCACAAAAGGTTAACTTACAAAATCAAGGCAACAATAACAAGGATATGTTAATCATTTCCATCCCAACACAGAAAACAAAGCTAGGTTGGGTTTGACACCCCCTTGTCATTCCTAACTGTGTGCGAGCTTCACCCCAAGACCTATGGTTGGGGTTCTGATGGCTGAAGCATCTCCTACCTCACAGTCAGGAAACACATCCTCCAATCAAGACTTACTTTTTAGACAACACCCCCTACATAAATTCTTCAAATGACCCCAATGGCCACAGCGATGGCAAGTATTCGAAGGAATACGACAAGATAGCTTTGAGTGACCAAACCGGACGCACTGGAAACATTCAAGTGAACAGACCAATGAACTGAAAGTCGGAACTGATAGAGAAAGTTTTTCAGTAACCGATTCCCCTGGCACACCCTACTCTCCATATGGGGAACCTTTATGAGAACCAACAACCATTGGCTGACCCCAAAAACCAGCTCATCCATTAATGCCTCATCCATCAACCTCTTGAAACAGGTTTCACCAGATGATATCACTTTATAAATAATTTTAGGATGAAGAACCCAAACAAAGATAGGGGCCTTCATATGATCCTCTAATTCTACTTCCAAAAATAATGGAACTATATCTCCGAAAATTTCAACATACAACTTTACGGATCCTTGGCCCTGCCAAACACCCTATAGCTCTACCACATTCCTCTGCTTCACCTCCTATGGTATGAACTGTTGGATGAAAGTGTCCTTAAATACCTCTTACGACATCTCACCTTCCATTGATGATGGGGAGACCGACCACCCCTAGAACAAGGCTGGACCCTCAAACAACCATTGAACTGCACGGACTCTAACAGCATCGGTAGTTCCCAATGACTTAAAGACATGCTCGACTTCCTCAAGCTACTCAATAGCCTTAAGAAAACCTTGATCACTACAGAAAATATGAAAAAATTATGAAGGAAAAGGAACTGTGCATGACTCATTAAGAACATTGGGGACCTTTATGGGTGGCATTTTCTAAACAACATGAAAATCACAGACCAAATCCAACATCAAACTAAGGCACAAACAAAGAGGAACACCTCCAACCAAAACCAACTAGCTCAAAATCCAAGTAAAAACTAACACCACCATAATATATTTTTTCAAAAACCATCATTTTTCTTTTAAAATTCAAAATAGCCTTCTTCTAAGGCTAATTCCCAAATACCAATAACCCATTTTTCAAGAAAAAAAATAAATTCCTAAAATCATTTTCTCATTCAAATCCACTTTAGGAAAACCATGCTAAGCCATTAATTCCAAAACCCAACCCATGGTATCCCATGAACTGTTACATGTGCGTCTATCCATTCCTATCCTCAGGTTCCAACACGCAATTCTCTCACATACCCACACACATGTCAACATCCATAAGTAATACCAAGGGACACATTATATTAACATTATCAAACCCAAATCACCCTCAATGTTTGAAAACCCACTTTCCCTATTTAAACCCATTTCATGGAAAACACGTCCATTTTTAAATCCATTTTCATTTCAAAATACACTTTAATTTTCCATATACACTTACACCAATTGAAACAAAAATGAAACCCAACCAATAATAGACCACCAGAATGAGGGAATAGTGACTATGCATAGCCTGAAAACATGGTGGTGAGACATGCCCCATGTAAGGCATAACACTAGGAGGGCCTTGAATCGGGCACTTGGACTTCACATGGATCACAACCCCACGTAAGGCCACAATATAACCCGAATCACCTCCATTGTCATCCTTCAATTCCAGAACAACACAAGACACAAGACTCAACCCTAGACTACCCCTGGTGACTTGAGGTTTAGAATGAGCAAGGGTTCATGACGCCCTTCCCGCACCTACCTCCTGAGTCCTAACAACCCTAGTATTCATGTACCGGACACTCCAAATAACAAGAACCTCCTTTGATACCATTTTTTCATGAACTAAGATAGGATTCCATCTAACCTGACACCCAACCTGGTCTGTGACATGGCCCGAAGGGCGTTCCCGATCCCCACGGGCTGGCAACAAGTGTCGGGCATCAAAATAAAACAAGAGGGAACGATTTAGCCCAATAATAATAGGATCAAAAAAAATACAACATTAAAAAAACAGCAAAGCTAACCACAACTGAATCTCAATAAAATAACAATCTAGTCCAATGTGAATACAACTAAATAAAACTAACACAGAAATAACCAGGAGCTATAGTAAAATAAAACAACCAACTACTAACACGATCTCCATGGGACCTCATGGACACTTCCAACCACAAGACCACCCTGCTCTAGGAGACAACTCGAACTAGAAAAACCTAATCAAAACCCGAACCTACAAAACAGCTCGGGTCTACCGACACCGAGTGGTATAGGTAGGGTGTGAGCTAACATCTCAGTAGGCAATCACCACAGATTCCAAGTGTTTCCTTTACCAAAATAGTCCATTAACACTAGTTTGAAATAAAATTATAAAAAATAGTTTTTTTACATTTTATTAAACAACCATAACTTTCCCATTTCAAAGGCCAACACATGCCACCATGCATTTTTCAAGAAAACTATCATTTTATAACAAAAACCCAACCCAAACATTACTAGTAACAATTTTCAATGGAACAAATTTAAATGGAAAACATTTTAAAATAATGTAATTTTAAATAAAAAACACTTACATTTAAAATTACCAACCCAATCTACCGTATGCCGACGGGAGGTGCAATATAATCATTGAGCACTAGTCATGGGAACACCCCTAGGCACTAGCTAGATATGATCCCCATGTACCTCATATCTCAGTGAAAAGTAACCATAACAATATCATTTCTCATGCACGATCCACTAGTATGAAACATACCCATAACCTAGTGGTACCCAACATCATCATCATAGTTTAGTTAGTGTTGTCATCATCAAACTTACTATGTGAAACAGGGTCCAAACCCCACAGGATCACTAGCATACTAGTACAAGTCCGCCCACCTAGATACCCAGGCTTCCCATTTTGTGCTCAATAAAATTTCACACATCACATGTTACCACATACAACATTTTTCAACCACACCGAGCATCTCATTTCATAAGCCACCACATTCACATCACAAGCCCACTCTAAGAAATTAAGAAAACTGAAACATTTACAAATCACTTCAAAAACCATGAGGAACACCACCTCTTCAAAAATTTTCTAAACAAGACTTTCCACATTTTAGGAAAAAAATTAAACACTAAAAACATGCCAAAAGGGACATCACATCACTTAAGAATTCAAACCATCTTTTAAAACACCTTAAGTTTTCAACCGGGCATTCACATTTTCTGAATCACATTATTTTCTAAAATCAACACAAAACATCACCTTTAAAGGTACAATTCCAAATGGGCCTTTATGTTTACACACCCAAATTCATTTACCAAAACATTTCCAAATAATTTCCAAAACAATCTTCAAGTGTGAAATTCCAATCAACCCCTTAAGCTAAACATTTTTCAAAACACAGACACCAAAATACAAACGGGCATATCCCCCCACGGGATTCCATTTTAAACAACATTTAGGAAACTAATATTTCAAGGAACACCCAAAAACCACTTCCAAAAAACCAATAATTTTCTTTAAAACCACATCCAACCATTCACATTATTCAAAGAACCTAAAACAATCCCACTATAACCATAAAAACTCTTTTTATAACATTTTAACACTTTTAAAAGATAAATCATTACCAAACCATACACACCAAATCAAGATCACCAATAATAAACAACCATCCCACCATAATAAAGGCTAAACATTTCATAAAAACCCCCCAATTTAACTTTAAAGAACAATGAGGTTTTAAACAATAACCCTAGGTGCAATAAACCTAGGTATTTCACACAAATCCCTTTGAAAACCTATTTTTAGTAAATTCTACCAAAACGAAGACATAATTCGCATCAAGACATAGATATATTAGAGGTTTGAAATACATTTAAAAATTAAATGAAAACACACAAGTGCATATGGAGTGTTCTGAAAAGAAAAAGGTTGGAAATGTCTACCTCAACCATGTGCGAATGGAACGAAACTTCAAGAGAGGAGAGATATAATCCCCACTGACCATTCACACACCCTAGATCCAAAGAAAAAATAACCAAACATAAACCATATACATTTGGGTTTTTCATGGAATAAAACCCCCAAATTAAACCCAAAAACAAAGAGGTAAAGAGAAGGAGAGAATATTTGATGAAGGAAATATGAAGAACCACCAACCTTTCTTGATAAATCACCCCAAATTCGCCCCAAATAGAAGAAGGAATGAGGGGGAGGATCCTTTGGTTGATTCCCAATAGATAGGGATTAATGTTGGAGGTAGAATCACCCCAATATGAGCTCCATGTCAAAATTTATAAAGCCCGCAAGTGGATGCACAGTTTTGCTGCATGGTTTGTCAAACAGTGCGCAGACCGTGCGATGGCTACTGGAAACTTCTACAACTTCGCATGGTTAGGTTTCATGGTTTTTCCTAGCTGTTCTCAAACTATGAAACCCCAAAAATTGGCCAAAACCCCCAAATTACATCCCAAACACTAGGGAAGTCCACCAATTGATCCTTGAATGTTTTAAAGACAATATAGAGACACCGACGACATCACAAACTCTCCAACATGAAACTTTATCTCAATCCCAACAAGAATAACTAATAATAGGTATAAAAGGAAACCCAAAACCAAAAAAACACAAGGACTTTTGTTTGTAACTCAACCCAAAACTTAACCAAAAGATCTCACATCGAAAACAGAATAAAATAAGGGAGTATCTGTGGTCGGGGTGTGACAATTCTAGTTTTCTTGAATTTTTATTATGTGTATAGTGTTACCAATAACATTATATTTGTGTATAGTTTAAATATGGGTCGATTGGTATTTGAATTTGTGAATAAAATCTACTACTTTTATAAATATAACATATGTTATGGCATGAAACATCTAAATAATGGTCTTCATGTACTCGAATATTAAGACCAAGTGTTGGAAATCGATGAAAAATTAGGTTTTCATGACTCGTATCACACTTAGTTGTGGCATTGTTGACTAGGTCATGTAAATGAGAAGAATATGACACTACTCTACCAAAGTGGGTATTTAAATTATTTTTTAACCAAAACCACTTGATATATGGCACACCCATTTTTGAGGAAAGATGACCAAACCTCTATTTGGTGGTAATGGTTAAAGGGACATATAACTTCTAGAATTGGTATATGGAAATGTGTGTAGGAATTTTATGGTATAAGATAGAGGTGGATACTCATAATTCATTACTATTACCAAAGACTTGATTATATGTGAATATGTTTACTTGATGAGGTATAAGTATGAATAATTTTAAAATTTATAAATTTTAAGAATGAAGTCAAGAATCATATTGGTAAGAATATAAAGAAGATTAAATTAGATAAAGGTGATTAATATTAACTAATATTTCATCAAGTATTTGAGATATTTTGGGATTTTATCTCAATTTACTCCTCCTTATAGACCATGGTGGAATGGTGTTAGTGAAAGGAGTAACTGAACCTTGTTAGACATGGTGAGGTTATTAATGAGTTATAAAAACCTTTTATTATACTTTTGGATATATACATTATAGACTGTGATATACACAAAGTGTAAAATAGAATTTCATATGAGTTAGTGTATGGGAAGGAACTTGTGTTGTCAAATTTACATGTGTAGGGTTTAGAGGTGTTTTTTTAATACCACTTATAGAAACAAACTGATACACTAGGAAAATTGTATCTTTATAGGATATCTCAGAGAAAAAAGTGGATAAAATCTATACAATCCTTCAAATAAAAATTTAATAGTGGAAAGACAGGATATATTCCTTAAGAGGGAATACATCTTCAAAAGAGATAGTGGAAATAATATTGACTTTTATAAATTTAATTATCATGATACATAGGATTCAGCATGGGAAAAACTATAAGACCCCATAGAAGAAGTTGTTCCATAAAAACGCATACCATGTAGGAGAATCAGATAGGTTAGAGATCCAGAGAGATATGGTTTTCTAGTCTTCAAGGATGGTGACTAGTTATTAATTGATAATTATAAACCTATGTCCTTCAAGGAAGAAGTAAGTAGATCATAAGTATTAATATGGAAAAAAATCATGATGTATGAGATGGATTCATGTATCAGAACTAATTATGGGTTTTAGTTCATCTTTAAGTAGATATAAAACCTGTTGGGTGAAAATGGGTATTCAAGAAGAAACTAAACATGGATGGTAGAGTTAGTACCTATAAGATATGACTAGTAGATAAAGGGTCTAAGAAACATCAAGGGATAGGCTGTGATGAAACCTTTTCACCAATTTCTATACATAAATCCATCATAATTATACTTATCATAGTAGTTTACCATGATTATGAGATTTGGAAAATGGTTTTCAAGAGAGCTTTACTTAATAGTAACATTATAAAAGATGTTTATATGACACAATAATAGGGTTTTGTGACACCAAAAGATTCCAATAAGGTATAAATTTATAGATATCCATTTATGGATTGAAATAAGAATCCAGAACATGGAACATTTTCTTTAATGAATCCATAAGTAAATTTAATTTTATAAAGATTAAATGCATGCCCTGTGTTTATGGATGATTTAGTGGGAGTTTAGTCACTTTCTTAATAGTGTATATTGATGACATATTACAAATTGAAAATGAGATACTAGACTTATAGTTAGTAAAGACATGGTTGAACACATTATTCTACATAAACGACTTAGGTTAAGCAACTAATATTTTATGGATCGTGATTATTCTTGATAGATCTTAGAGATTTCTAGAACTAATTTAGGGTGCATAAATTCACCAGATACGGAGTATATTCAATATGGAATAATATAATAGGGGTTTGTTTATATTTTCACATGGTATAAATCTATCAAAGAAAATGCTTTCTCAAAAACAAGAGGAGAGAGAGAGGATGGGTAGAATATCTTAAGCTTCTATGATAGGTTCCATTATGTATATTATATTATGTATCAATTTTGATGTTTCCTATTCCTTGAGAATGGTAGGAATATATTAATAAAATCCATGAGAATAGCATTGTACTACTTTTAAGTCTATTCTAAAGTATCTAAAGAATACTAAAGATATTTTATTATTTTATATAGTATATGAGGAACTATTTATTAAGGGACATATATATTATAGTTATAAAATAGAGTAGGATAATTTGAAATCATAATTAGGATATGTCTATATTCATAACGGATGACTTGTGAGTAGGTGGAGCTCATAGAATCCAATGTTCATTGATTCTATAGTAGATTCTAGGCATATTATGGATTTAGATATAGTTAAATAGGTAGTTTGGATATGAAATTTCATCTAGGATCTTAATGTGGTGTTAATTAGTAAAGATTTTATCACACTATATTATGATAATATTGTGGTAGTGGTCCTAGACAATGATACAAGATCACATTAATGGAAACAACATATACTTTTTAAGTGTCACCTCTTGAGGAATTTTTTCCTCAAAATGGTGAGGTCCTAGTAAGAAAATTTTCAATTGGGGTAATGTGGGAGACCAATTACATAAATCTTTTTCTCAGCAGAAGCATGAACATCATGTGAGGGCTAGCAGACTGAGATTCATTAATAGTTGTCTCTTGTGAAAATGATAATCTTTCAGAATTGGTTCCCTATAGCCAACTACTTTGTACTTTCAAATACTTATATATTTATATTCTTAAATATTAAAAACATTCATGCCATATAATTAGTGGTCTTTTACATAAAATTAATTTGATAATGTCCTCAGTGTATTTATCACATCAAAGGATCGTAATAGTTTCCTGTTATGATGATAACCTTTCAGTGTAATGATGAAATTTTTAAATACATGTTCTATTGATGGTAAAAAAAATTATTGGACATAGATGATATAGGTTATCAGGGGTATAGGGATCATAAGACATTGATACTTCTCCTCATGAATTTTCCCCTTGGTAATCTCCAATAAATGAGGTTATAAGAGCTGATCCACATATAGGAATTCCACATGTTTTATGTGTTATTGGATATTCCTATCTATGAATGTGTGAATTGGTCATTAGACTTAATATTATTATTAATACATATCATGAGTCAGAAAATTTAATGTATTGATGAAAATCATGATGACATATGTGTGAGGTGGTATACGTTGGGTGTGTTACAGGTGATATGGAATTAATAAATAATTAAATAAAGGAATTGTTCCTTCTTTGAGTTAATGGAATTTGATACTCTAGACATTTTCTTGTAGTGGAATAGTCAGATAAATACATGAACATAGTGTAATATTTACATATTCATTTCAAGATTTCAAAGAAATATAAATCAAGTATATAGGTTGATGAAATAAAGTACACAAACTTCTTGATGGGATATCGTGGAAAAGGGATTATATTACATGATAAGTATTCATAGGATGTGGTCATAGTTATGATGTACCCTTATCTATTTAGGGGACATGATGTGTTTTTAGATACCGATCTTGGTCTGTGAGCCTGACTTTCATCTATCAATATGAGGTGCTAGAGGGTCACACAAAAAAATGTATTCACAAGTTCTAAAAATTTAGATAAATTTAATTTGAGGAAAAAGTGGCCTCATTTATGAGGACTAGTGCACATCCAAGTGAAAAATATCAATTAAATTAATTCAATTATATTATTACATTTTAAAATAATTATAGTTGAATTTATTTCTTAAGGTATTCACAAGTTATTTAATTATAAATAAGTAAATGTGAGAAAGTATTATTTTTCAAATGAACATTAAACATTATGGGGTTGTTAAAAAGTTATTGGAGGAATAAACCGAGTTAATGGTTTATGGTTCATTGCTTATAATTTAATAAAATTTCTAGTGATTGGTGAAATGTTTATAACATGAATGACACATTTACTTAGTTATTCATATCGTTTTGGTTTGGTTTAACATGTTTAACTTATCGAAGGTATTAAAGAACTTTTTTTAAAGTTAAACCAAAATATTTAAGCTTATTTTTGACACATGAATAGTTTAAGTGAATATTTTCATGAATTTAGTGGTTTTATCTCCTCTAATCCCTTCACTAAATCTTTTAGGTAGATAAATATCAAGAACAAATCAATCCAAGTTTGGGGATCGATCATGTGATCTTCCAGCGATAGTAAGAGAATCATAAGGCACTCAATTATCCATGCTAGCACCCATAAATCGAAGCATGAAATATTTTTAGATATGGTATATGTGTGGGAGACCTATATGGAATATACTTTAGTGTATTAGAGCTATGATAATCTAGAGAAGAGTGGATAACTCTGAGATCATTTCATTTCACCAAGGTGCTGTTTTGATTTCATTTGTTTACTTAAATTTAATTTCATGAGATCCTTGGTATAAATTGTGTATCACCAAACCTAATCAAGTATCTTATAATGGATTCAGTGTTGATAATTGAAAATTTACTTTTCCATGATTCTATGACATACCTAGTTTCTTTATATATATCATGATTTCAAGAAGATTATTTAAATTTATAGTTTATACTTTGAACTTTTTTCTTTATATATATGGGAATCTATATTTATATGTTCATACATGCACAATTATATATTTACTCACAAATATTTAATTTTATTACATGTCTATGCGTGTGTGTGTGTTTTTGTATTAAAATTATATCTATATGTACCAATTTTATTATATGTATATGTTTTTCAATGTATTATAAAATGTAGGTTTTATACATATTCTTTTATATACTCTATATATGTGTATTATAATTTATAATTATATTTTTTAAAGTTACTATTTTTATAATTTATACATTTAAAATGATATGTTATATAAATACCTTATGTTTATTTATTTATTTATATTTAAATATGAATTTTGTTGAACTAAATAGTATGATTGTGAATAAAAAATAGATTGCTGCCAATATTATGATAAAATAGTATGAGTTTGGGGTTAAAGAGTTTGTCAAGTTTTTAATAGATCATTTAAATGACACTTATCAAATCATTTTTTCATGTTTATGTTGTTGTTATAAAAGACATATTTTTTCAAATGAGTTAGAAGAAAACTTTATCTATCATAGAATAGATCAAATTTATAAATTTTGGAATACACATGGGTAAGAACTGGATATATCTAGTGATGGGGATAACACTATGGTTTATAG
The DNA here is from genome assembly GCA_963277665.1 of Viscum album. Taxonomy (NCBI): domain Eukaryota; kingdom Viridiplantae; phylum Streptophyta; class Magnoliopsida; order Santalales; family Viscaceae; genus Viscum; species Viscum album. Next base: position 924,827,027 of record OY728159.1, read on the forward strand.
ATCATCTGATATGAGTAAAACTATAAATGGTAGTAGATATTGTATTAAGGAAATGATAATATAAATTTAATATGACCTTCATGATTGTCCAAAGTTGTTTGATAAGTTAAAGAGCTATGAAAATATTCTGTTGTATACTTGTTGTACTAAATATACAAAATTTTCAGTCATACAAAATCTATATAATTTCAATGGTGGAAAATTATGGAGTGGCATTACATTCACATAACTACTTTATCTCTTGAATGATATATTATCAGAATATAACAAGCTTTCTTATTGAACATATGATGTTAAATGAATATTATGTTCAATGGGAATAATATCTGGAAGAATACATGTCTGTTTAAATGAATGTATATTATTTCAAAAGGACCATGAATTACTTAAAAAAATCTATAAGTGTGGTTTAACTTGATAAAATAAAGATAAATCAAGTACTCTGAAAATTGTATGTTACTTTCCAATCATTACAAGATTTATATGACTAAATGGAAGTGAAGAGACTACAAGTCAATTGATATAGCACACAAATGCAATGATTTAAGATGATAAAATTTATCACCCTACAAACTCTCCTTGGTGGAAGAAAATTAACTGTAAGTATCCTAAATTTGGAAATGAGTCTAGAAATCATCATATTACTCTATCAATAAATGGAATGAATCTTTTTGTTATATAAAGTAGCACTCATAGTACATACCTGGTTATTTCTGTAGATTATAACTTGTCATTGTGGTTATGCATGAAATGAAAATACATTATGTTGTCTCTAATTATATTAGTACCAAAACAACCTAGTAATGATATTGATGTTTATTTAGATCCATTGATAAAATATATGAAATTGATATGGGATTTAGGTGTTATGTTGTATGATTCTCATAGAAATAAATATTTCACTGTAAGAACCATGTTTTTTGGGATGATAAATTATTAATTTAAAGTTAAAGAGATTAAAATCCTATGACTGTCATGTTTTGATGCAAGATTTAATGTTTGTGCCTTTATGTTTTATTCTACATAAAAATGTTTGACACGCATTAACCAATATTTTATTATTTTTTCGAAGATATATATAGTAAATTTATAAAGCTGTCAATATTTACAACCATGGAAAAGGAAATTACTATCATATTATGTGGATTAGATATGTTCTTCCCATCAATATTATTTGATATAATGGATCACTTGATGGTTCACTTGGTCAGAGAAATATAACTATATACTCCTGTATATTATAGATGAATGTAACCCATTAAATGCTAAATAAATATTTTAAAAGGGTATGCTAAAAATTGAAATTGAAAAAAAGTTTGTAATGTATAGAAGTATATTGTTAAGGAATCCATTGAATTTTTTACCAAATACCTATCTGATGTATATAGAATTCATCTCCCAAAATCTTTTCAAAGAAAGTGTCTTGTGTGTGAAGGAATTTTTGTAAGATATATTGTCCCAATTACTATTACATGGTAGGATCAAGCTCACATTTACATTTTACATAAAATTATAGTGATTATTATATATGTTAAAACTCACAAATTAATTATTATGTAGTTGAATTTATCAATATCATAAATATGGATATCAAATACACATAATCAACAACTTATAGGATTGTTTCAAGACCATATTTCGAAGGTGATATCTATAAAGTAAAATTCAATTTCAGAATAAATTCAACGGTTATCCAGATTTTCAAGTGTATATGTATTATCTTACTATGGGTTTTGGGTGTCCATATCGTAAACATTAGCAGTAGAAGAGACCCATAAAATGGTCAATCTATCTTTAATAGACTCAACATATAAAATACAGAAATAATATAAAAAGGTATGCCTTAATAGCATCAAGATCCATATTTTACTCTTCAATAGATTTTTCTTGATGGGGATAATGGTGGTAGAAGCCAAATTCATCCTACCTCTAAGGGATTCCACAAACCTTTGTATCCTCATTCGTAATGAAAGGATTTTGAATCACCAAAGGGGCGTAAGATACTTCTTTTAAAGATAAATAGTGATTCAAGACTGAAGATATACTTGGATTGTCTTGAATTCATTGAGGGTACCCATAAAAGGAGGTAGATGATTCCTTTTATAGACTCCTTTTATTTAATTAAGAGAGTCAAAATGATTATAATGTCTGCTTCCATCTCATAGAAGCCGATGTGTTTTAGCCTGTTGGTGTGTTACCATTTGAACATTTCAAATAGTATATCAAGATAGGAATGAATCAATCATATTGATTCATAAAAAATGAAATCATTGGAGAGTATATATTCATTTATATCATGAGTTTACCATCGAGCTACCTATTCCCCTTGATGATCTTGATTTTCACATGATAGAACTTGATTTTGGAACTTTCATAGAATGGACATTTAATCTTATAAACATACATGATGATAATGAGGTATATCATTAATAATTTATTTTATATAAAAAACCTTTCAAAATTAATGAAAAAATGTCTAAATTAATGTATATTATTATAGAAGGAGAAATATTAGGGGAAATGTATGGTTTATTCAAGAAAATATAATGGATAAATTAATAGATAGAAAATATCTTTATATAATATCTTTACCCATAAATTTCAATGGAACATTTATTAATGTTTTAAGTTCATATATATACAACATTTTAGGATAAAAACATGTCCTAAATTAAATTTTAAGAACAAATATATGAAGATTCCAATGCTAATATGATTGGTCTTGAGAATGTAGATGAAATTATCAAGCATGAATGGTTTGGGGCTTTAATTGTGAATGTATACATGTGGTACATTTTTATAATATGTTTTTTAAATAATTAATCTTTTATGATTATTATATTTTAATGCTATCAATATTTTCTACCATCATATACATCACACCAATGTAAAGGGAAGACCCTGTGAATAAAAATTTGGGTTCATTAGTCCTCATGAAATTTCTATACAAAATAATTCAATGCATGAAGATGAAATTTTAGTAAAATCACACCAAGTAGCCACAATATTTGAGATGAAAATAATATATGACATAAACTTCATGATTCATACAATATAGGGGTAGAACACTACACTCTAATCACCTAAAATATATTTTCATTACTTATTCTTTTTTATTTTTTTAGTAATCATTTTATGGTCATTGTGATAAATTTTGATACTCTAAAGATATATTTTTTGGATCCAATCCATGGGTATCCAACAAATATAACACGCATGACTCCCCTTAAATATTTTTAATACACTTCATTAGATATTTTACCAATAAAATTCAAATTATATGTTTTATAATTTTTTTTAAAATCATTTTTTATGATAGATTAATATTTATTTATCATAAAAACCATGGTACAAGGATTTCCAATGCGCATAAGAAACCCATGGAAATCTACAATTGGATAAGTATTATGGTATATATAATAATATTTCACTATAAACACATATATCAAAATAAATTAATTATTTTGATCAATGTTTCTATAGTGTTATAAATAAATTAATTCAATTGATTATGGTTATTACATTTGTAAATTTATGAAAGATATCATGTTCTATCTACAAACTATCGTCCCCAAAGTAGTGTTTCAAAATATAATTCATTCAAAATATTTATTAACTAATGTTTATCTATATTTTTTCAATACTAACAAGTCTATTGAAAATACACATATTTAAATAAGTAAATGTATTTGTTTCATAGTGAGTGGGAAGCTTATTTGGTGTTATGATTTCTACAGACACTATGGAGAGATAATTTTCTATCACGTTTGTAATTTTTTTATTTCGCATAGATGAAGAAGAGTTGGTTTATATAGTACTTATTTAGTTGTTTCTGGGGTTATTTGTGATTATAATAGTACTATAAAGATTTCTATGACCATGGGATAGTGATTGATGTTATTAATATTTTCATGACTTATTATATACTCCCTTTACTGATTTTATATGAAATGTGCATAATTTGTGTGAAATATTAATGTTTTAATATTAAGTATAATTTTTGAGCATTTTTAGAAGTAGTCCAATTGAGTCAGTTTACTGTTTTAATAATAACTATCACTATACTGATCCAAATTTTGTGTTTCATGTTTTTTAGGATTCTAATTTAAATATAAAACATTTCATTAGAAGGTACCATGAGCCAATTTTTCCATTTTAAGGGTCATATGGTCCTCACAAACAAGACCAAAGAATCTATGAAAAAACTAGACTATTCATGAAGATTGATTTACTGGGATACATGAAGAAGTAAAAATTCTATTATTCTCCACCATAGTTTGGGTGAAAATACAAGGAGTCTTGTATAAAAAATTTAGGGCCCAAATCTAAGAACAAGGGGCCCAAATGAAGCTTTAAAATCCCGCCCACCATTCTAGCCTAGAATTAAAATCAGTATAGTATTCATGACATATATCATGATTTAAGCATCCAATCGAGCTGATATTTTTCATTGTGAAATAGGAGATATAGGTGGCCGACTTTGTTGAAGAAATCATTCGGATTTGAAGTCATATTCATATTCAAAAACTCTTTCACATTTTGGACTTCAAAAAGACTGGAGTGAAATGGATAGTTTTACTTTGTTTAATCAACTGGCCATAACGTTTTATTCTTAAGTCAAAATGACTCCAAATTTTGAGAGTAGTCGGAAAATTTTATTATATAAAACTTTGAAGAAGGAGATTGCTCGAGATTAGGATGTCTTTATGTCCATATCAGCGAGCCAAGTGGAGGGGTATTTCTGGAATGTAAACAGTCCACCACCTTGGGCTATAAACACATCCCCTCCTCTCCTTTCAAAAGGGTTGGCACTTCAGCACTTAAGGAGGAGGTTTGGAATTACTATATCCTTGTAAAGGTTCTGGGAGTATATTATTTGATCTTGTTTCAATAATAGATACCTCTCCTCCACTTCTCTTTCATGTTTGTTTATGTTTGCTTTCAATTGTAATTGTGTAACTTTGTTTTCATTTCAATCAAATTTTAGTGCTTGTTTATTCTTCAATTTCTCTTTTTATCATCCACCTTATGTAGTTTAATATTTATGTTCTTAAAATAGTTTAAATTCAGTTGAATCCTCTTCTCTTCTTTTGCTTCCACATTCAATCGAAAATCTGTTTTTAATTATCATCATCGTTCGTGTGTGTGTGTGTTCGACGAAAAAATCTTTTCTTGTCCCTTTATTTATCTTATCTTCTTAATTTATCATCATAATAATTATAACCATATTAGTAATCATTTTAATGGCTGAGTAAATCTTTAATTGGGGTGAGTTATAATTTAGGTATGTTAAGTGATTGAGAGCTTTTGCTCGACGAATGTTCTTTAAATTAATATTGTGTATGTTGAACTTTATATGTCATGGATTAATGAAATGTTTTGTTTAATATGTGGATTCCATGGATTATTGGAACCACAAATACACTACCATAAAAAAGTAATGGTAATGATTAGAAACCTAAGTTAATTTACGGCTTGGATTAAAGCTTTAACACCTGGGAATTCCAATCAAAATCATCTTGTGACATGGGTGTTAATTTAATGAAATATAAAGCAAAGATCAAGGATATCACAAGCTTAACTACCTAATGATGAATTCACCCCAATATTTATCAATTTGTTAATTCAAACATCATCCATAAATTATTTCATAATCTCTGCAAACAAACCCCCCAATCAGAATACAATTAACTAAAAAAACGACTATTACAAAGTATCATCGCCGAGGATTCGACCCGAGTGCTGCTATACACATTAGCAGAGCACTGGAACCTTGACCGGTCGATAGGTGACAATCGGTCGTGCGTTTCAAATGGAGTTGTTTCCGGGGATGGTTCTTTATGTAGTCATTAGTTTCTGGTTATCGTTAAAAAAAAACCCAAAAAAACAAAATTTAAAAAAAAAATTGAAAAAAAACACAAAGAAAAACCCGTCTTCCTCTTAAAAATCATAAATTGAAAAAAAAAATACAAAGAAAAACCCGTCTTCCTCTTTCTTCCAAATCCCTCTGAATGCCCCGTAGCCTTCCAAACAATCCCTCGTATTTGTTTGACCCTGAAATTGAGTGAACACTTTGCCAACTTAGGAGGAACATAAGAGATAATCAAATAATTCAAGAACCAGTCCTTGTCCAACCAGTTGAATTAGATATGGCCAATCATAGGGAACAAACACTTAAAGAACTTGCTTACCCTGATATGAATTACCAACCTTTTTTTATTCAATATCCAAACATAGAAGCTGACTTCGAACTCAAATCAAGTTTGATCCATCTTCTTCCTTATTTCCATGGGCTAGCCGGTGAGGATCCACATCTCCACCTTAAAGAGTTCCAAGTGGTGTGTTCTATCATGAAAACTCAAGGGGTTTCTGAAGAACAAATCAAGATTCTATCATTCCCTTTCTCCCTAGATGACACTGCTAAGTCATGGCTCTACTACCTTCCTCCTAGTTCCATAACCAGATAGAATGACATGAAGCGACTCTTCTTAGAGAAATTCTTTCCTGCTTCTCGTACTACTTCTATCCGAAAGGAAATAAGTGGTATCTATCAATTCCCAAGTGAATCACTCCATAAGTACTGGGAGAGGTTCAAAAATCTTGTTGAAACCTGTCAACATCATCAAATCCCTGACCAACTCTTGATCCAATACTTCTATGAGGGGTTATTGGCTATGGATAGAACTCTCATTGATGCTGCAAGTGGCGGTGCTCTTGTTGATAAAACTCATACAGCAGCAAGAGATCTCATAAGTAACATGGCTGAAAACACACAATAATTGCATACTCGAGCACATGCTCAAGTCAAATAATCCCAAGATAATCAATCAATTGAGCCGAACAAGATGACCGAGTGGATGAGTGAACTTACAGGTCTTGTGCGACAACTAACTGTGGCTACCAAATCCCCAACCTCATCTTCTCCACAATCAATGTTTCCTGGACCTGTCAAAAACTGTGGAATCCGCAACTCTTTATCTCATCCAATAGACACATGTCCACAACTTCAAGAGGATCAATCTGATTCATCTGGACCAATGGAGCTCAATGCAACATATGCTCAGCGGAACACCAATCCTCAACTATCAGGTCAGTTTGTTAGAAACTTCAACCAACCTCACTCTGAGCCCTTCTCTTCTTCCTATAACCAAGGCCTTAGGTATGGTAATCCCATATATCACCCCCCTCAATTCCCTCCTCAAAACCCAAACCAATTCCAGTATGGTCAAGGTGGTGGTAACTTCCATCAACCTTATCCTTTTGTTCTTGAACCTCAAAGGAACAATCCTCCTCCTGGATTCCATTATCCTAGTGAGCCTTCCCAATTCCAAAACCAATACAATTGATTTCCCAAGAACCAAAATCAATGCAATACCAATCCAGGACAAGCCTCTTCTTCCAAGAAACCATGGGAAAGTGCAGTGGAAGATCTTGGCTCCTTCACCCGTTCTAGCCTTAAAAACATTGAAACTCAAATAGGTCAACTTGCATCCCACCTGAGCCAGCAACAACAATCCAATTCTTCCCAACTTCCAGCTCAACTATTACCCAACCCCAAGGGTAATGTAAGTGCAATTTCACTTAGATCGGGAAAGAAAATTGCTATTCCTCAAGATAAGTCTTCCAACCCTCCTTTGAATGTTGAACTAGAAAATGAAAAGAAAAAGAAACTTGAAAAGGAACCTGAATCAATTCCCTCACCTCCTTCTATTCCACATAGGAACCCAATTCCATTTCCTCAAGCTGTTTCTAAACCAAGTAAGTCCTTTGAACCCGATCCTGAAATGCTTGACATTTTTAGACATTTTGAAGTCAACATTCCCCTCTTAGATGCCATAAAACAAATTCCTAAGTATGCCAAGTTTCTCAAGGAGTTGTGTACCCACAAGAGGCAACTTAGGACCTTCGAAAACGTTTCCACCCAGCAGTATATTCCCATAAAGTGCAAAGATCCAGGGACCTTTACAGTTCCATGCCAAATTGTATGTTCGAACTTTGATGATGCACTCATAGACCTAGGAGCCTCAATTAATGTCATGCCCAAATCCATATTCTCCAACCTTGGTCTAGGTCCCTTACATCTAACGTGTGTTTTCATTCAGTTAGCCAATCGAAGCACAGCCAGTCCTGAGGGAATAATTGAGGATGTCCTTGTCCGAGTCAATGATCTTATCTTCCCTACTGATTTCTATGTCCTTAACATGGAAGGTGGGACGAACTCTTCTCGATCTCCCCTAATTCTAGGAAGACCATTCCTCATGACCGTGAGAACCAAGATTTATGTCCATTCAGGCATCCTATCCATGGAATTTGGTGACCAACTGGTCAAGTTCAACATTTTCCAAGCCATGCGATACCCATCCGAGGATCACTCTGCATTCTCAATCCATGCTTCTGAGGACACTTCTAAGAGTCAATTGAACCCCATTCCATCATGTTCATCCTGTTCTGAAGAGATAGGATGTTGTGAAATCTGCACTAGGATTAACCAAGTCATAAATGGTGAAGTTGATGTGGAACTTTCATTCATAGACTCCATCAATCTAGAGGAACTTGAAAACTCTCTTGAATTCCACATCAATTCTGATCTCTACTGCTCCACCTTGGATAGTATTAAGGAAAATGAATCTGAAGAAACTGAAGTCCCTTATCCATTCCTGAGTTGTCTATCCCAAAAGTGAAAGATGAGACTGATCTGAAACCTCTTCCTGCACACCTGAAATATGAATTCCTCTTCCATGATCACTCATATCCTGTCATTATCTCTGCCACACTTACTGAAACTGAGGAGTCCAAACTTGTTCAAGTGTTAGATGAAAACAAAAAGGCCTTAGGTTGGACCCTAGATGACATACCAGGAATCAAACCTGCCCTTTGCATGTATCAAATCCATCTAGAGGAGACATCCAAACTAATTAGACAACCACAAAGAAGACTCAATACAATCATACTTGAGGTAGTTAGGGAAGAGATCACCAAGATTCTTCAAGCTGGTATTATCTACCCAATTTCTGATAGTGAATGGGTTAGTCCAATTCAAGTTGTACCAAAGAAGGGTGGGATAACTGTTGTCACAAATGAACATGGGGAGGTAGTCACAACTCGAGTGAAGAAAAAATGGCATGTATGCATCGATTATCGAAAATTGAATGCTGAAACACGAAAAGATCACTACCCTCTTCCATTCCTTGATCAAATTCTAGAAAGATTATCCGGAAAGTCACACTATTGCTTTCTTGATGGATACACCGGCTATTTTCAAATCTCAATCTCACCTCAGGACCAAGAAAAGACTACTTTAACATGCCCCTTTAAAACATATGCATATAGAAGAATGCCTTTTGGACTTTGCAATGCTCCTGAAACATTCCAGAGATGTATGATGAGTATCTTTTCTGAATTCATTGAACACTGCATGGAAGTCTTCATGGATGACTTCACCATTTATGGTGAGTCATTTGAATCTTGTTTGAATTCACTCTCTCTTGTCCTCCAAAAGTGTGTCAAGTGCAACCTTGTGTTAAATTTTGAAAAATGTCACTTCATGGTTGCAAATGGGATTGTTCTAGGACACATAGTTTCAAAAGATGGTATGGAAGTCGATCCTGCCAAAATTGAATTGATCCAATCACTTCCTCCACCCACTTCTGTTCGAGACATCCATTCATTTCTCGATCATGCCGGTTTATATCGGCGATTCATCCATAACTTCAGTAAAATTTCCCTCACACTCACTCGTTTGCTCTAAAATGATGTCACATTCCATTTTGATGAGGCTTGCAAGAGAGCCTTCATTGAACTCAAAACTTCTCTTACATCTGCCCCAATAATCCAACCCCCAGATTGGTCCTTACCCTTTGATTTAATGTGTGATGCTTCTGATAGATCCGTTGGGGATGTTCTTGGTCAAAGAAGAGAAAAAATCCCTCATGACATCTATTATGCCTCAAAAACATTGGATGAAACTCAATCTCACTACACTGTGACTGAAAAGGAACTTTTAGCAGTGGTTTTTGCCTTAGATAAATTCTGATCCTATCTCTTAGGTGCCAAAATCATCATCTTCACAGACCATTCTGTTATTAAGTTCTTACTCAAGAAAAGTGATTCCAAACTGAGGCTAATAAGATGGATCCTAATGCTCCAAGAGTTTGACCTTGAAATCAAAGATAGACCTGGAAAAGAAAAGCATGTGGCTGATCACTTGAGTAGAATTTCTAATTCTTCTCATTCAGAAATTATTGATCCTGAATTCCCCATTGAGAACCTTTCGTATCTCACTCCAAAGTTACCATGGTATGCCCCAATTGTAAATTATTTGGTTTCTGGTTTTTTTCCTGAAAATTTTTCAAAATAACAAAAAATGAAGTTGAAAAGTGATTCAAAATACTATTTTTGGGAAGAAAATAAACTTTGGAAAACTAGAGCAGACATGGTAATTAGGAGATGTGTTGAAGAAAATGAGCATTCTTCCATCTTAGAATTTTGTCACTCACTTCCTGGAGGTGGCCACTTTGGACCACAAAGGACCTCCTGAAAGGTCCTAGACTCTGGATTCTTCTGGCCTTCAGTCTTCAAGGACTCACATGAGTTCTGTCAATCATGTCCCACTTGCCAAAAGTTCATCACAATCTCCAAAAGAAATGAAATTCCCCAAAATCCCTTAATCTTTTGTGAAATCTTCGATGTTTGGGGCATCTATTTCATGGGACCATTTCCCCCTTCCAATGGATTCTCATGCATCCTTCTTGCGTTTGATTATGTTTCTAGGTTGGTCGAGGCCAAACCCACTAGAAAGGATGATTCACATACTGTTAGTGAGTTTCTAAAGACACACTTCTTCCACAGATTTGGCATGCCTCGTGCCTTGATCAGTGACTTAGGAAGCCATTTTTATAATAGAACCATGGAATAACTTTTGAAAAAGAATGGGGTTGTACATAAAACTTCAACTTCATATCACCCCCAAACAAATGGAATGGCTGAACTTTCTAATAGAGAAGTGAAAAGAGTGCTTGAGAGAATTGTAAAACCCACCAGAAAAGACTGGCATGAAAGACTTGGTGAACCACTTTGGGATTATCGAACTGCCTATAAAACACCCATTGGGATGTCTCCTTTTAGGCTAGTTTTTGTTAAAGCATGTCATCTACCAGTTGAAATCCAACATAAGTCTTTTTGGGCTGTGAAAACTTGTAATTTTGATTGTAAAAAATCTGGTGAAGAAAGATTGTTGCAATTGGATAAACTGGAGGAGCTTCAACTTGAATCCTATGAGAATTCCAATCTATACAAAGAGAAGGCTAAGGTACTCCATGACAAAAACATCCTGAGAAAGGTATTTCATGAAGTTGAAAAGGTAATGCTCTTCAATTCTCTATTCCGTCTTCACCCAGATAAGCTTAATTCTCATTGGGAAGGTCCTTTTATTATCACTAATGTTTACCCATTTGGTGCAGTGCAAGTCCAAGACCCCTCCTCCAAAAGGACATTTATGGTAAATGGACATCGGTTGAAACATAACCATGAGAGGACATGAAATCCTGGAACAACATCAACTTTTATTAGATCCACAGTAGACCCACCGCTGGATGGATATGGAAACCCACCAAATCTAAACCAGGGGGCACCTCTTTCCCTTTAGCTCTCTCTTTATCTCTTCCTCTCTCTACCTCTTTCTTCTTTTTCCTATCTCTTTAATTTTTTTACCAATTTCTTTATCAAAACCTTTCTTTTTTCACTTTCTCTTTTGTGTGGGTGTATCTTTATAAAAACACAAAAAAATATAAAAACCTAAAAAACTAAAAAAAACCAAGAAAACAATCACTTAAAAAATGTATATAAAAAATTAAATAGTCATGCTTACTCACCATCGAGTTTTGAAATTTTTTCCAGCCATTTTGGGGAGTTAATAGACATGTTTTCATCTCAAAAATTTTGTATTTTCATCATGACTTTGGATAAATAATTTTGTGTCAAAATTAACAAATTTTGAATGCTCAATTTTTGATTTGGAAAATGCTTTTCCCGAACCGTGACGAACAACATTTTCTTTCATGCCAAGGCCACCTATGGACATCTTTTCAAAATGTGTGTTTTCACCCCCATTTGTGAGTCTTGAGTTTGTGGACCTTCTAGCTGAATTTCCTACCTTAGTGTGCATTAATATGATAGAGGCATTTTCTAAACCACATGAGAATCACAATAGCCAAATAGCCTCCCATTTCCCTTACATTAATCCTCCTTTTGAAAGCCCCTTAGAGCTTATGAAAACCTTTTCTTTGATAGCCACATTACAATCCTAATACCTTTTCCCACCCAATATCAACATGTATTTTCATTGCATATTTTTTTTGAAATTTAAGTGTGGGGGGAATGGATTTCATTATTTGGGTACCCTATTATTGATTTTAAACGAGTTATCATCTGCTTGAGGGCAAGCATCCATTTCAGTTTGGGGGAGAGGTTTTCATTTAGTGTGTTTTGGGGAATGTAATGTACTTTCATTTATGTAATTTTGTAAATTTTATTGACAAGTGTTCAAAAAAATAAAAAAAAAGCAAAGAAAATCAAAAAAAAATTGGGTTGTTTCTTGGATAGGTCAAAAATCACTCTTCCTCAACCTTTTATCTTGTTATAAATATTACAATTAGTGTCTTTAGGAGATCAATCATGGGTTGGGATATGAGTGTGAGATCTTTTCCAAGTTCAACTTTTGAAAAAAGAAAAAAAAGGCAAAAAAATAACACTTGCATTGTATTCTTATTGGGAGAAGTTTTGTGTTTTGTAAATATTCCATATTCTCATTACCTTCATATTTTCTTCCTCTGTTATTTCTTTCTTCACAAAATCATTCCCTTATAAATATGTGTTTTCATTTCCTTCCATGTTTTATTTCAAAAAAATCTGCATTTCTTTTTCTATGTTGGTATTTTAACCCTCTTCTTCTCTCTCTCTTGGACATTATATTCCTACCATCCCATAGCCACAGAAAAACCCATTAAAAATATCTCTTGATTATTGTTCACTTTGTATAGGTATTGAAAGCTGAGAGCTCTTTTCAAACTCTAAGATTTTCACTTTTGGTTGGTGAAAGAGTGAACCTCCACAAATGAATTTTATCATCTTGAGAGGTGTGAGTTTTGAGTGTCCACATTTTCCATTTCTAAATTTGAGCATGAAAAAATTAATTAGTTTTGTAACATTTTTTATATAACAACTTGTGTTGGAATTCAAAATGGATGAGTGAAATAGTCTAAACCTCCCCTGATTGAAGAAAACAAAATTTTAATATTTGTTGGTGAGTGAAAAATATTTTGTCATGTTTTTATATTTGTTTCACATGAGGACATGTACAAAACTAATTGTGGGGGAGTTTATGTTATTAAAATTTTCATGACTTATTATATACTCCCTTTACTTATTTTATATGAAATTTTCATAATTTGTGTGAAATATTAATGTTTTAATATTAAGTATAATTTTTGAGCATTTTTAGAAGTAGTCCAATTGAGTCAGTTTACTGTTTTAATAATAACTATCACTATACTGATCCAAATTGTGTGTTTCTTTTTTTTTAGGCTTCTAATTTAAATATAAAACATTTCATTAGAAGAAACCATGATCCAATTCTGCCATTTGAAGGGTCATATGGTCCTCACAAACAAGACCAAAGAATCTGTGAAGAAACTGGACTATTCATGAAGATTGATTTACTGGGCTACATTAAGAAGTCCAAATTCTATTATTATCTACAATAGTTCGGGGGAAAATGCAAGGGGTCTTGTATAAAAATTTCAGGGCCCAAATCCAAGAACAAGGGGCCCAAATGAAGCTTTAAAATCCCGCCCACCATTCTGGACGAGAATTAAAATCAGTATAGTATTCATGACATATCTCATGATGTAAGCATCCAATCGAGCTGAGATTTTTCATTGTGAAAGAGGAGATATAGGAAGCAGAATTTTTTGAAGAAATCATTCGGATTTGAAGGCATATTTATATTCAAAAACCCTTTCACATTTTGGACTTTGAAAAGACTGGATTGAAATGGACAGTTTTACTTTGTTTAATCAACCGGACATAACTTCTTATCCTTAAGTACAAATGACTCTAAATTTTTATATTAGTCGTAAAACTTTATTATCTACAACTTTTAAGAAGGAGATTGCTTGAGATTCGGATTTCTTGATGTCTATATCGGCGAGCCAAGTGGAGGGGTATTTCTGGAATGTAAACAGTCCACCACCTTGGGCTATAAATACATCCCCTCCTCTCCTTTCAAAAGGGTTGGCACTTCAGCACTTAAGGAGAAGGTTTGGAATTACTAGATACTTTAAAAGTTTCTGGGAGGATATGATTTGATCTTGTTTCAACAATAGAGACCTCTCCTCCACTTCTCTTTCATGTTTGTTTATGTTTGCTTTCAATTGTAATTGTGTAACTTTGTTTTCATTTCAATCAAATTTTAGTGCTTGTTTCTTCTTCAATTTCTCTTATTCTCATCCAACTTCTGTAGTTTAAGTTTTATGTTCTTAAAATAGTTTAAATTCAGTTGAATCCCCTTCCCTTCTTTTTCTTCCTCATTCAATCGAAAATCCGTTTTTAATTATCATCATTGTTCGTGTGTGTGTGTGTTCGACGCAAAAATCTTTTCTTAACCCTTTATTTATCTTATCTTCTTAATTTATCATAATAATCATTATAACCAGATTAGTAATCATTTTAATGGCTGAGTAAATCTTTAATTGGGGTGAGTTATAATTTAGGTATGTTAATTGATTGTGAGCTTTTGCTCGACGAATGTTCTTTAAATTAATATTTTGTCTGTTGAACTTTATATGTCATGGATTAATGACATGTTTTGTTTAATATGTGGATTCCATGGATTATTGGAACCAAAAATACACTACCATAAACAAGTAATGGTAATGATTAGAAACCTAAGTTAAGTTACGTCTTGGATTAAAGCTTTAACACTTGTGAATTCCGATCAAAATCATCTTGTGACATGAGTGTTAATTTAATGAAATATAAAGCAAAGATCAAGGATATCACAAGCTTAACTACCTAATAATGAATTCTCCCCAATCTTTATCAATTTGTTAAATCAAACATCATCCATAAATTATTTCATAAGCTCTGCAAACAAACCCCCCAATCAGAATACAATTAACTAAAAACAAACGACTATTACAAAGTATCATCGTTGAGGATTCGACCCGAGTGTTGCTATACACATTAGCAGAGCACCAGAACCTTGATCGGTCGATAGGCGACAATCGTCCGTGCATTTCAGTGATCTATCACCATAGGATAAGATAGTGGAATTAGTGGTATTGTACCTGTGATTATTACTAGCGTGGTCATATCCCATGGGATATATCCATAGAAAAATGCCATATCTACATGGGATCTACCATGGAACTAGTGGAATATATCCATGTGAATTTTCTAATGTTCATATGGTGTCAAAATAAAAGCATTTCCCTACAGGCCGATTCAAACCCAAAAATTGCATCATCAAACTCTAACCATTATAAACTTTGTTATCATGGATAATATATATATATATATATATATGTATATATATGTATATATGTATGTTTGATTTTTAAAATATATATTATTATAATTATTATATTAAGTATAATATTTTTCAATCAAGTCCATGTGTCTCTTGGCACATTCCTACAGCTACAGGCATCCATGCCCATGGATATAAGTCCTTATAACCATGGACATCTCACCCATTGTTATATTTTGTCCATGTGGCAGTACCCTATAGCCACAAGAATCTATTGCTGTGGCAATAGGGTCTCCTGGCATGATCCTACAACCATGGGCATCCCACCCATGGTTATAAGTCACCTATAACCATGAGCATCCCACCCATGTCTATAGACTTTCCATGTGGCGGTACTCTATCACCATGAGTATATATGCATGTGGAAATAATGTTCTCTAAGAGGGGATTATTACATGGGAATAGATTCATGTGGAAATAGAGTCTTGGTAAAATTAGTTACTTATAGTAGTATCATAGTCCTATTTTGGGTCTATCTCCATGGGTAGTTCATCTAGTTGTGTTATTGTGTTCAAATTCCCTTTCCATGTTATTAATGTTTTCTCTTTCTCTATTAAGGTCATGGGAAGAATATCCTATGGTTTTAGGTACTTCTCAAAAAGTTCCCATGAAATTCCTACACTAAATTTTTTTCCCAGGGTCAATTTATTGCTATAGGTAAGATGCTCGTGGCATTATGTCTCATATGACCATGGGCACCCTTTTTCTTTGGCCATAGGCCAATCTATATCCATAGGCATCTCACACGGGTATATATCCCTATAGTCATAGGTCAGTTTTCGGGTAGTGTAAAGTTCCTTTGAAATTAAAAGTTAAATTTTATAGGATTATTATTAGATTGGTTTCTCTTTATAGTATTGAGTATTGGATCTTGTCGGGACATTGTAGATGCCGAAAAAGTCCGTAACTCCCAGAGGAAGTTTCGAAATGACAAAGCGAAGTCATATTCGGAATCAGAGGCCCGGTCCGAAGGCCCGGGAAGTGGTGCACGAAATAAAGGAGGGATTGTGCGAAATAAGGATGTGCGTGTGAAGCCTTCCTGGGATTTGCGGAATCGAGCCGATGGTGAGCGCAATTTTGCGCGCCCCGGTTCCAAGCGGTTAATCTTTGTGCGCTGACGGTTCCCATCACGGAAACTTTTGTGCGCCTCCTAGATTCCGCGTCGGCTGATGCCTATAAATAGAAGGTGACCCCAGACGATTTAGGGGTTGCGGAATTCGGATCGGCTCTCGTGCGCGCAATTCGACTCCCCCCGCGCGCAATATGACTTCTAGGTAATCCCCCTTTTTCACAGAACCTTGCCCCGGGGTTCGCTTTTGTGCGTAACTCCACTGGCTTAAGTGAATTTGCCTCCTCCTCCAGGTACTTCCCTTGCGTTCGATCGTTTCCCCTTGCATTCAATCCCCATCTATGTGTGAAATACCTTGCGCGCAATCACCTATCCACGCAATCCTCTGGCCCTATTGCGTGTCATCCCGATGTTTCGCGCACAAACCTTCTTTTTGCGTGAAACACCCAGGACCCCTTTACCTTGACGCCCCTTAGCTGCCTTTCCGCGCTGGCACCTGATGTCTCCCCTGTCGTGCATTCGTGCCATGTGTTGTTTTCCCGTACGGCCTTCCAGGATCGTACGAAGTAACCTCAAGGTCCCTTGGGCGGTGTTTCCCGTTGCGTTTCTTTGCCTTATGCTTCTCCGCATAGGCACGCTAACGGCTATTGCTTCTTCGCATAGCCACGCTAATGTGGACCCCTCAATGGTTCGCCCTACGGCCCCCCTTCACTACGGACTTTACGGTCCATTCCCTCCCACAAGGGGTAGAGGTCATTGGGCATGTAAGCTCTAGGGGTGTGGAGCGAACCCACCTCGTCCAAGATGCAGGATGTTAAACTGCTAAGCACCCCGTCCTTAACACATGACGTTAAACTGTGGTCCGACCTCGTGCTTCGCACGCAGGGTCCCCCCATCTTGGGAATTCTTTATGCCCACTCATCTCCACGGTAATGGACTCTTCCTCGCATGGAATGAGATCCTCCTTGTCGGAGTGGCATTTGTCCACGGGGGAAGGGCTGCCTCAGAGCGTAAGCCCCTAGCCTCTCTTACGGAAGGTTGCACCCGTGCATCTCCGTACTTCCCCCTGCCAAGGCCAGTGGAGTCCCTTTCCCATTGTGCTTTTTCGCACCACGGGCCTCCACCCTGGAGTAATCCCTAGCACCCAGGGCTGCTAACCACGCATAATCCCCTGTTTCCTCTTTGGGCCGCTCAACGCGTAAGCCCCTTTCTGCTTCTCAGGGACGCACCCTTTGCGACGTGATCGTCTGGACCCTGCTGCCTCTTGTTTCTCACATTGAGCATGACTTACGTGGGCTTAGAGCACGCATCGACCATGACATCCTCTTATGGGCCTCCTTAGAGCATAAGCCCCATACCAGTAAACTACATGGACTTTGATCTGTGCTAACGCATGGTACGTAGGAAGACTCCATGAGGGTCAAGCCCACCACCCGGTCGTTATGACCTCTCCACGTCGGTTCCACGACCACCATGGGACACCTCAGAGTGTAAGCCTCATATCTACTTTTGGGTTGTCTCAGAGCGTAAGCCCCATACCCACTCTGGTCCGCCTCAGAGCTTAAGCCCCAAATTCCTCATCCCACATGACATTAAAATGTATGCCCTCGTCCTGCATGACGTTAAACTGTATCTCTTCCCGCATGAAGTTAAACTGTATTCCCCCTCTTGGGCCGTCTCAGAGCATAATCCACATGTCTCACACCCACGTCTCATCTTGACTTCCCCCCTCAAGCCCACGTGCCTTGGAAATCTCATGCCCTAGCCCGGAGATCTTACTTCCTCCAGGCTCCAATCCATGCGTTCATCCTCACGGGTCGCCTCTTCAGGTGTCCCACCGTATCACCAAACTATGCAGACTTTGATTTCCTTCCATGGGGATACGTAGGAAGCCTCCACGAGGTTCAATCCCATCACTCCATCACCCATCCTGATCCTTACCCGGGTCGCCACATCCCGGTGAGATCATGCCACCCCATCCCACTCCATGGTATCCGGAAAGCTGCCCATGTGTTGGCCCCAACATCGGTGTTCCCCCTAGGGGGTCCTTCAATCTGATCCACTCTCAATGTTTTGATCAGTCTAATTCGTCTCCACAAGACATTAAACACGCAGCATACCCCGTGTTAAACATGGTAATCTGAGTAAAACCTCAGATGGTACATAATTTCCTGTGTTCGATGTGGGATGCCTCGGGCTTCCGCACCCTTGAGAAGCCCTGTGATAAGGGACAGAAGATAGACATGCCGATCCCCAGCGTCAAGACATGACAACGACACCCCAACGTGACCATTCTCCTCACCGAAGGTTGCTACTCCGACAAGACCCCTTGGAGAATCTCGACGGAAGCAGTGTAATTAACTGGCGTCCATACAGATATGGCGTCGGGAACGAGCTTCACGAACCCATCTTAAATCTATGAGGGAGACCCAGACTAGGTGATGAGCTCCGAGGAGGAATCCACGGAAGGAAGAACCAACATCCCATCATCCCAGTTTCGATCAAGGAGCAGACATCCCTGAATAAGGAATGGATGTCACCCGCCTTTGGAAAGCGGGAATGCGGGGCAACATGTCGCGCGTCCTCCCATGCGTGACGGACACGCGCGCGCGCCCTGGTGTAAAAGCATCAGAAACAGAAAATGGTGAACCTGATGTGAATCTCTTCTCCTCAATATGGGGATAGGTAGTGTTCAGGGTGTCGGAAGATTAGCATGTCACCAGGTCCGGGTACCTATCACCGGGACGTGAAACCCGCCAGGGGTTGAGGCAGTCAGGATGTTTAGCACTCTGTTCTGCGGCGGCGTCAGCGTGGATCCCTCTCGCCGACCACGGAAGATGAAATGACGTTGGGCTATTGGTTGTCGATTTCTTTTCCTGTTAGTACTAATGGGTTCATCTCCCTGATTCCAGGAATCAGATCACTGCATCCGGAGCTCGATCACCACCTGCCCACCGGCGCAGGGGCAGGGGCAGTACCAACGCGGCTACCCCGCGCGGTCTCGTCTTTTCCACAGTCACCCCGGCTCCGATTTCCATGACTGTCGGGCGCTCACGCCCCCTCTCCCCGTCAGAAATCATCCAGTGAAGGGTGATCAACGACTTGGTTCGTAGGTATGAGGAGAAAGGGATCATACCCACTAGGGGCATGGCCCATTTGGATCTAGAGGCGGTTGCACCTCACTATCGTCGCCGCCCCCGAGGGCCGCTCAGGGAGCCTCTGCTCCCCACTCCGACGTTCAACCGCTTTGGGAGCCTATCCCCGAAGCGCCTTGACACATCCGTCCCCTACGTCAATGAGGTGGGGGATGTCTTGGTTCGCCCGATCGGAGACCCGTCCTAGGGGTTAACAGCAAGAACCCCCGCCAGGCTGCGTTGACATCATCGCCTAGCTCCCCGGGCCGAGGACCAGGCAATCTTTGTGCCCGCACCACCGGCTTAAACCCATCTGACCCAACGCCAGCGTCGGGTGCGAGCGGAAGAGAATGCCCGTCCTGGGGCACCAACGTCAGCAACCACTATGGCCCGAGCCACTGCTGAATCCTGCTACCAGACCCCCGCACACGTTGAGCAGGGGCAGTCACATGCTCGACTGGGATCGAGGCCCCGACTGCCCTACAGGCAGGTTGGGTCGACTCTCCCGGTCGCGGGCATAGGCAATGGCCACCGCGGACCAATCTGCGGTAGTGCCACCCACCATGAAGGCTCATTCCGTGCCACTGATCTAGAAAGCCGAAGGCTTCTTCGCGACAGCTACGCTCCGGGTATGACTCTTTCCAGCACCCACTACACTGGGTATGAGGTCACTCCCCCTACCGCTGGCCGTGAGTATGGAGCCGTTGCATTTCCAGTCGCTCACTCACATGGAGGTCCTCCCCATGTCCCTTTCGACATATGTCCTGGTGCTTCCCACACCCCGGCCTTTAGTCCCCTTTGCCCCAATACTATTGCGTCCAGGGGACTCCTTTACGGAAATCATCCTTACCCTGAGGAGCCACCCAGGGCCAGGAAGGTGGGGTGTCGTCGCCGTAGGAGGAATGTCAGGGGAGTCCGAACGGAAATTAGACCAGTCTGTTTCTCAGACTTTGAGGCGGAGTACGACTCAACGGTGGAACCTCCCCCCCAACCCTTTGAGTCGAGGGCATGGATGGGGACGCGGCGCGTCAGTCTCGTACTCCCTGAATGAGAGATCCATATGATTCTCTCCTCCCTCCGAAGGTATATCCAGGAGGACGAGGACTTGGCGTACCCCCAGGGGTCAAACCCGCAGTTGTCACTGGCCTCCCCGGAAGCGCCTCCCACCTCAGTCAGGGAGAGTGGGTAACTTTTCTGGGTACCGATGGAAGAGTCGCAAGGCGACACACCCTCAGAAAGTACCTACACTATGATAGGAGGCCCATTCGTTGGCCCATCCTATCGCGACGTGGTAGCCAGGGTACTAAAACCCTTGGAGGACGACTCAGGGATCGGTAGCCAATCGGCCTGTTCTCCGTACTCCCCGTCGGCCAGCCCATCATCCCAGAGACCTTCCTCGACATCGTTGCTAGCTCCCTGGCCATTCTCAGTTGATGAGACGGGGCAGCAAGGTCTGGACCCTGAACTAGAGTCATGGAGCTTCTGGACCGTCCTCGCAGAGGGCCACTTCCCCGAGAAGTTTTGGCCGGTCACAGGATCGAATTTTGATATGCCAGAGTCGCTCACCCCGGGAGAGTTTGAATGTTTACGCCAGACTCTTAGGGTGACTCACTCCCGTCTTTGCCATCAGCTAGAGCCTTATCCTGGGATTCAATCACATCTCGAGGATATCGGTGAGCAGTGCCTTCGGGTCGACCTGGCAGCGCTCCCTACGGTTCGGCACCCCGAGTCGCTTTTCCACCACAGGGCCCTCCAGCAACAATGCATTCAGAGTTTTCAAGTACTCTGCAAGGTTATCGAGCAAGCCACCCCCCATGTGCACGTCCGCGGATGGGGGCAGTATGCTGCCCTTATTTTCTGTGCGATCCGCCAACAACCCGATTCACCGGGCGGCCCTGAGGGAATGTCGCCAAAGGCAGTGGCGTTCAACATGGCTGGCCTTTCAGATGAGGGAAACAGTGTGTAGATCCTCGATGGGGACTCACCCCCTGAGGACAAGCCACCATTGGACCCATCTGGGAGGATTACTCGCTACTAGAGGAGCCTCCTTGGTCTCCCCACACCCACTGAGTCACTGACACTCAGCTGAAACATCGGCAAGGGTAAAGAGCATGTCGAGGCTGTCAAACTCGCCGACCCATCTGCCTCGGTGTAGAAGGCAGAGGAAGACTCCGAGAAGGCCACACTACACCAACATCTTGCTGAGAAAAAGAGGTTGGTTGATGACCTCTTGGCCGAACGCATTACAGAGCGACGACCTGACTACGGTAATCCTAGTCCAGGACAGCAGGGGTAGGAGCACCCACCCCTTGCTGAGATTCCCCCGGGTAACCACGACCGTGTCGCGTTCGCTGACAGGGGAGAGGCCGGCACCCATAGAAAGAGGGTGCGATACGTCTCACCGAACCCTCCTGAGCAGCGGGATCACCTGGGGGACCATGCTCGGTTTCCTCCCGCTGCCCCGAGAGTCACTTCGCCAGCCGCCCCGTGAGCTGCTGAGCTTGACTACCGGATTGGAGAGCCTGGAAATGTGCTTGTGGTTAGAGATCCCCGTCAGGATAGGAATCCACGTACGGACGATCTGATGGAAGTACTCATCGCCCTCTTGGAGGCCTTGGAAACTCGACAGGTGGAAATCCCACCGGAAGGCAATCCATACCCAGCATGGGTGGATGATATGTCGGCCCCGCCGGGATTTGGGAACCCCACTTTCTC
Organism: Viscum album; assembly: GCA_963277665.1. Lineage (NCBI taxonomy): Eukaryota > Viridiplantae > Streptophyta > Magnoliopsida > Santalales > Viscaceae > Viscum > Viscum album. The sequence goes on from OY728159.1 coordinate 924,849,531, forward strand.
CCCCCTTTTATGGGACCGAAGACCCGCCACAACACCTGGCCCACTTAAACTCAAGGTGTGGGCATATGTTAGGGACCCCGGCGCAGCAGGAGGCTGCCAAGATCCGTTGCTTCGTTCAGACACTGGAAGGACCAGCATTCGTCTGGTACATCCAGCTCCCTGTTGGATCTGTGACTATCTGGGAGGACCTTCACCAGAAATTCCTCAACCAGTTCAGTTCCACAACCCGGAAGATGAACATTGCAGACCTCTTCAGGTGCAAACAAAGGCCCGATGAGTGGGTCGCAGACTTCGTCACCCGGTGGAAGGGGCTCACGTACTCCCTTGTATGCCAATAACTTAGGATAAATTACTGACAATGTGTGTAGGTAACGTCAAGGAAGGGCTAGTTCCTTCTCTGATCACTCAGAATTACCCTGGAGGGTTCTGGGATTTCTCAGACAAGGCTCAACGCCTCGAAGAAGCCCTGCAACAGGCCAGTCAGGCACGCCCGCTGCCTCCTGTAATCCCTGCAAGGAGAGCCACCAGATTCGAGCTCGCTGCCGTATCCCAGATAGAGCCCCCCAGACAGCTAGAGTTTCTACCAGTAAGGCCAGATCAGTAGCCTCATAGGGGTCCACCCCCATGGGCATAGCCTCCGGCCCAGCAGCGACCGCCTCAAAATCGTAAGGCGCCTCCACGTAACGCACCGCCACCACCCAGGTGAGATAATCAGGCTCCGCCTCCTCGGCATGCTCCTCCAGCCCCTGGTCATGGTCATCCTCCAAGAGCCCCCTTTCTAGACAGAAGGAATCAGGCTTACTCGTTTGACGAGGCCCTAGTCCCCGGTTATTTCCGTAGCGCCTTGGAGTAGAGGATCGTGCGGTTGCCTGAGTGCCGGAAGCCAGAAGAGGCGCGCCTCACTAATCACCCTAACTACTGCCCTTATCACCGGATCCGGGGACACACCATCCAGCGATGCTATGTGTTCAAGGACTGGCTCCAAGACCAGATTGACAACAACATAGTCAGGTTGGGCCCAGCCCCGGCGCAGGTGGAAGGTGTCTTCATGAGACCAGATGGAAGCAGTGACAACGAGGATGAGTGGGAACAGGTTTCCGACCATGGGTCCCGGAAGTATAACGACTGGATGGCCCATAGGATGGATTCTTGTTCCCATGGCATCATTCGTGCCTTCCTGAGTCAGCCAGAGCCCTTAGAATCTGCGAGCGCCGCTTTGGCATCATCGTCCCAACCTACTGCTTCCCAGAAGAGCAAGTGGTGGTGCAAGAAGAAAGAACGCACCCTGCCAGTGCTGTCATCTTCTCACACGCTTGGCAATTTTATGCCTCCAGAGATGGGGATCCCTCCGAGACTCTGTCCGGTAGTGGATGACTCCTCGAGTGAAAGATCGGGGTACACTTAGGTCAACACTGTAGAGTTGGTAAATCCCTTTTTGACTCCAGACGATGAGGAATGCTAGGTGGACCTCCCTAATGTCCCCAGTCGTCGCCAATGTTGGCGGAGCCATGGCTACGTGAATCACCAGGGCACGACAGTCATCACCTCCAGTCAGGCCGTGCACGCTACTGAGACCAGGCAGCAGGCCCGATACAAATATTAGGACATGCGGCCCCCTCACCCGATGTTGACAGGTTCGCCTCCACCACCGTTTGTGTTTCTGGATCAGGAAGAACCACCTCGTCCGTGTCGCAACCAGCCCTGCCCTACCACCAGACGACTATAGCCTTCCAGTCCTAACGCGGAAGCCACCTCTCGGGCTTCGACTAGTGAACAGTGAGACGTGCCTAGTACCAGTCAGTCACCGGTCCCGCCGGCAGGGCCCGTCATGCCTCCAATCGCAGAGCGGCCTCCTTTAAGAAGAAGCTCGTGTTTGGCTCAAAAGTATGATGTTCTGAAGCACCTGGCCGGAATTCTGGCAAAGCTTTCTATCCTTGAGGCCCTCTGTATGTCATCTAAAATGCGCGAGGTGCTCGTCGAGGCTCTAAGGAGCCCCCTCCAGTTTGAGACGGAGGTGGCGGCCACAGAAACCTTCCACACCGAGGCGATTGAGGATGCTGAATGTCAGGAAGTTATCTCGTTTTCTGGTGAAGATGAAGACCATCCCATATAGGGGCACATTCACCCACTGTACATCATCGTCTAGTTCAATGGCGTGGAAGTCCACCGCTGTCTTTTTGACACGGGTTCTGGGATTAACCTAATCCCAACTCGGACACTGCGAAAACTGGGGTTGTATGAGGATGATTTAACTCCCTCCGACCTCAGGATCTAGGGGTATGATAGGACCGAGCAAACTCTACTCGGCAAGATTCGTCTGAAGTCCCAGTTCGGAGGCCAAATTTCTAATACCGAATTCATGGTTATCTCTCAGGATACCGCCTACAACGCGTTGATGGGCAGGCCGTGGCTCCACCTTCACGCAGTGGTCCCCTCATCGTATCACTAGTGCCTCAAATACTCCCTTAAGGGTCGAGTGGGCATGCTCCAAGGAGATGTGTCTCCTTTTTCCTCTTGTGAAGCCCGTTATTTGGACGCTGACTATTACAAGAGCAAGGACAAGCAGATCCTAGCAGGTGAGGTTGAGCCCGCCACTGTCACGAGTGGTCCCTGGTCAGGTTTGGACGATGCATATGTCTTCCCAATCCATCGGTTGGAGACCACGACCCCCAACATGGGGCAGTGCTTCGTTGTTTCGGGTACCAGAGGAAGGCATAGTTCTGGGTCCAAGCGACGGTGGGAAATCACCTCGTACTCTTACACCATCCAGGCTCAGGTGATCCCTGAGCCTCCTATCCCTATATGATATCGGTACGTTGGGCTCATGACAACGACAGTACGTCATACATGTCTGTTTCGCCGAGATGGAATCGATCGGCTCAAGCCAACGCGCCACTACTGCTTTGATGTCATAAAGCGTGGCCCCTTGGGCCGAAGGCCAGATGGGATTGGATCAACCACCTTTGTCTCCATGGTCTCCACAATGCATGGGTCCCCTGACGTGACGACCTCTGCCACCCAAGCCAACACCAGCTTCCCATCAGGGTCTGGCAGCCCTGAAACGGCTCCCTCCGTGGATGATCCTTCTATAATATGAGAGGAGGACATGGAAGATGCTACTCCTTCATTTGAGGAGGGCGTCTCCACCATGGTCGATGAGTTAGTGCAGGTGAACCTCGGTAGCGAGGCGGACCCGAGACCCACATTGGTCAGTGCCGCTATGCCCCCTGAGGAACAGAAACGGTACATAGACTTTCTCAGACAGCACCGTGATGTGTTCTCCTGGAGTTATGATGAGATGCCAGGACTAGATCCCCAGGTAGCCGTCCATCGCCTTGGCCTTCCAGAAAACCATCGCGGGTTCAAGCAGCCTCCCAGAAAGATGCACCCCTCTCACAGTGCCATGGTTGAGGCTGAAGTTGATAAGCTCATCAAGGCCAACTTCGTCGAGGAAGTCCAGTACCCCAGGTGTCTAGCCAACGTTGTGCCAGTCAGGAAGAAGAACGGGCAGATCAGGTTCTGTATCAACTTTCGCGATCTCAATTGCCACTGTCCGAAGAATGATTTTCCCCTTCCCGTGACAGAGTTGTTGATCGATGTCACGGTCGGGTTCCAAGCCCTCTCCTTCATGGATGGGTACTCCATGTACAACCAGATCCGGATGGCCCCCGAGGATGAAGAGTTCACTGCCTTCAGGGCCTCCCAGGGTACTTTCTACTACTAGGTTATGCCCTTCGGCCTAAAGAATGCAGGTGCCACCTATCAACGGGACATGCACCGCATATTCAAGACGATTCTCGGGATGCTGGTGGAGTGCTACGTGGACGACCTGGTGGTTAAGTCTCGTCAGTGCTAGGACCATCTCAAAGACCTTGAATTTGGCTTCCTCCGTTCTCACCACTTGAAGATGAACCTGTTGAAGTGTGCCTTCGGGGTCACCTCCGGAAAGTTTCTTGGCTTCATTGTTAGGTATCGAGGCATCAAGATCGACCCAGAGAAGATCAAGGCCATCAGCCAAATGCCTCCTCGAGAAATATTTGGGAGCTGAGAGGCCTTCAAGGCCACTTAGCCTATATACGCCGATTCATCACGAATCTGACCAAAAAGTGTAAGCCCTTTTCCCGGCTCATGAAGAAGAGTGCCGCCTACGAATGGGACGAAGAGTGTCAGATCGCTTTTGAGGAAATCAAGCAATATCTGCTTCAACCTCCGGTCTTGATGCCACCCGTTTCCAGAAATCCGCTGGTCTTTTACGTGACTGCCCTGGAGCGATCCCTCGGCGCACTTATCACCTAGAAGAACAATGAGGGAACTGATAATAGCCTCTATTACCTCAGCCGCATGCTCCTCGACGCGGAAATTAAATATTCTCCCATCGAGAAGAGCTTCCTGGTGCTCGTATTTTTCATGCAAAAATTACGGCACTACTTGCAGCACCAAGAGGTGTAGCTGGTCTCTTGGGTAGACCCGTTGAAATATATCCTGAACCGACCTATGTTGACCGGACGATTGGCGCGTTGGGCGGTGATCCTTCAGCAGTTCGACATCAGGTTCGTACCTCAGAAGGTTGTCAAAGGACAGGCGTTGGTAGACTTCTTAGCTGCCCACCCAACCTCCGTGGACCAGCCACTAGATCTAGGATTTCCTGATGAGGCAATCCTCTCAGTCGATCACGCCATCCCATGCTGGCAGATACACTTTGACGGTGCCTCCCGGAGCCCCACCGATAGAAGGCTCAATGATCCTAGGCTTAACAGAGTGGGCCTGGGTATCTTATTCATCACCCTGGAGCAAGTCATTCTTCGGTATTCATTCCTGTTGTCAGAAGGCTACACCAACAATGAGGCAGAGTATCATGCCCTCATCACTGGCCTTGAGTTGGCTCTCGAGATTGATGTACCCCATCTGTGTGTAAAAGGGGACTCTGAGATAGTCATCAAGAAGGTCAATGGTGACTATGCTGTCAGAAATCCAGAACTCGTGCCATTACTGGGGTGCACCCTCCGTCTAATGGCTAAGTTCCCCTCCCCGGCCAGAGGTCGTTCACATTCCCCGGTCGCAGAACAGTCGAGCAGATTCTTTGGCCAGCATGGCCGCATCACTTGCAGAGCCCAAACAGGATGACCTAATCATCCACGTGGCGCACTGGAGAGTCATTGCTCCTGTTATTCCAGAGGGTGATCTTGACCCGCGATTGAACCATCTCATAGATGGTGCCCCTACGTCAGGATCCCCGGGGGCTTCAGGTGCGGTAATCGAGACAGTTCCTGACTGGAGGACACCCTTGGTTGAATATCTCTAGCACGGAAATCTTCCGTCGGACCGAGCCGAGCGAGAGAGAATCCGACGCCGCGCACCGCAGTTCACCCTTCAAAGCGGTCCCAGCCTTGAGCAGCTCCTTTACAGGCGTGGATTTGATGGTGTTCTCCTCCGTTGTATTCAAGGAGTCGAGATCCCACAGGTCATGCAAGAAGTGCACTCTAGTTCCTGTGGTGCCCACCAGGCCGGGTCAAAGTTTTCCCACCAGATTCGGAGGCTGGGATACTTCTGGCCCTCCATGATCTACGATTGCATCGAGTATGCCAAGAGGTGTCATGCATGCCAAGTTCATGCTAACTTTTTGCATTGGACACTGGATCCTCTCCATACTACCAAGTATTATTGACCCTTTGCATTATGGGGGTTGGATGTCGTAGGGCCTTACCTGCCGGCAATGGCCCGCCAGTTCCGGTTCATCTTAACTGCTACAGATTTCTTCTCGAAGTGGGCAGAGGCAATCTCGCTCAGGGAAGTCAAGGCATGTTCTATCGCTGACTTCGTGAGCTCCAATATCATCTATCAGTTTGGATTACCTCAAGCTATCCTCACAGATAACTGAACCAAATTATGAGTAGCCGAGCTGAAGAAATTGTACGCCAAGTACAACATTCGCTCTAACCACACCTCCCGCTACCATGCAAAGGAGAATGGACAGATTGAGGTGTTTAAAAAAAACTCTCTCTAACATTCTGCAAAAGAAGGTGGGTCAGAACAAGAAAAGTTGGTCGGACAAGCTCCCCAACGCCCTCTGGGCTTATAGGACGATGACTCGTAACTCCACCCAGGTGACTCTGTATTCCCTGGTATACGGATCTGAGGCTGTCCTGCCCATCGAGATCCAGTTTCCCACATTACGCACGGTGTTCTACGACCAGCAAGCGCTGTATAGAGTTGCCGAAATCCATCTAGCCAAATTGGAAGCGTTGGACGAAAGTAGGCTTCATGCTTTACATAACTTGGAAAGGAATTAGAGTAGGATGGCTCAAGATTTCAATAATAAGGTTCGCCTCTGCTCCTTCCTGCAAGGTGACCTGGTGCTGGCTCTCAGAGCGCCAATGATTCCTGGTAGGAAACCACCCAAGTTGGAGCCCAAATGGGAGGGGCCTTTTATTGTCCATAAGGTCTATCCCAATGGCGTTTATTCCCTGGTGACTATGGATGGTGAGTGCATAACTCCTCCCACCAATGCCAGGTTCCTCAAGAAGTACTTTGCCTAAGCCTCCTGTTGGTCCTACATGACCTTAAACTGCACATGGTCCTACATGACCTTAAACTGCACATGGTCCTACATGACCTTAAACTGCACATGGTCCTACATGACCTTAAACTACACATGGTCCTACATGACCTTAAACTGTACGGTCCCGCATGACCTTAAACTGCACCCGGTCCTACACAACCTTAAACTGCACCAGGGTCCGAGATCTAAGACCTAAAACTAAGATCCTCCTGCAGTCCCGCATGACCTTAAACTGCACCTGGTCCAGCATGACCTTAAACTCTACTTTTCCCTACATCTGGGCTCCTTGGTCCGAGTTCTATGACCTAAAACTAAGATCTGTATTTCGTCCAACATGACGTTAAACTGTGCTTCTATTACTACATATGGCTTGAATCTCATCCTAATGAGATACGTAGGAACGCCCAGACATTTCGTCTCGGGTCCAGACCCAGGAACACCAGACCTTTCGCCTTTGGGTCCAACTCGAGGTCTGCTAATGCATCGTGTCTGTCTCACCTTTGGGACCTTGACCACAGGATCGCGTGGCATGGTATGGGATTATGTCCTCATTCACGTCGGGTTTTCAATAGCTTCACTATGCGCACCCTGTTCTCAGGATTAGCCCTCCTATGTCATGTTCCCCATGACATTAAAAGGTGTCGTCTAGAACTATGTGTGGCTTGATTCCCATCTTTATGGGATATGTAGGACTGCCTGAACACTTAGATTTCCGGTATATCCCCATCTCTTAGGATATCCCACGATCTCCCGGTTTCCTCGGCCTCTTGGCATGTCCCTCCCCATCGATGGGATATATAGGTGTGGTACATGGTTTTTGGCATTACGCTCCCCTTCTCCCGGGGATCCGCCATCTTATGGACGCTCTCAGACTGAGCCCTTCGACCCTCTCCAGTGGTCTGCTAATGTGTTCATAGTACTCTGGTCTAGGACCTGGAGTGTCAGATTCGACTTAGAAAAGTTTTCGTCCACTTGTCAGGCTTTTTGTTCCCATTCATTCAGGCCCCACCATCCTTCACACCCGAAGGGACCCCCAAGAACGGCCTGGATACAACGCCTAAGGGCTCTCCTACCGTCACAGGCAACTCCCCCAAGGGTTTTGGGTGATAAATTGATACAAATCCCGTGTTTCAAATGTGGTCAGCGGTTGATACTCATTTGTTTGCCCCCACTTCTAGGATAACACGACAGGATGTTGTGTTGCGAACGTGGTCAGCAGTAATCCTCAGTCGTCACGCCGACTTCCTCGGGCCTTGAATGTTGGTTGCATGATTCACATTGTGTTCCGCCCCACCATGTCAAGGTGGAATCTCGACACTCCTTGTACTAACCCTCAGTACACCCCCACACATCGGACAGACCGAGCTGCGTAACGGTGTCTCTCGGGGTTCCCGTGATCTGAGCGCTAGAGTATGTGCTTGGGTTTCTTCTTTACAGGTTGCGTGCAGCTTGACCCTCATCCCCATGGGGAATGAGGATTCCCCCAGACATTGTGTTTCGGGCCCAGCGTAGCTGGGAGATAGCATCTCCTGCCCCCCCCCCCCCCCCGATTGTTGAACCCTCATAGGCCCCTTTGGCCCGAGGCTCCTCTCTCGGAACCGCGCGTGGTGATGGTATGGGATTATGCCCTCACCCACATCAGGTATGCTTTATCGCATCGTGTGTGTTCCTCTTGGTCCAAACCATATGAGCTTAAACTATGTTGTTGGTCCAAACCATATGACCTTAAATTGTGCTGTTGGTCCAAACCATATGACCTTAAACTGTGTCGTTGGTCCAAACCATATGACCTTAAACTGTGATGTTGGTCCAAGCCTTACGACCTTAAACTGTGTTTTTGGTCCAAGCCTTACGACCTTAAATTGTGTTGTTGGTCCAAACCATACGACCTTAAACTGTGTCGTTGGTCCAATCCTTATGACCTTAAACCGTGAGGTTGGTCCAAGTCTTACGACCTTAAAATGTGTTGTTGGTCCAAGCCTTCTGACCTTAAACTGTGTTGTTGGTCCAAGCCTTACGACCTTAAACTGTGTTGTTGGTCCAAGCCTTATGACCTTAAACTGTGTTGTTGGTCCAAACCATTTGACCTTAAACTCTGATGTTGGTCCAAACCATATAACCTTAAACTGTGCCGTTGGTCCTACCATGAGACCTTAAACTATGATGATATCATCCTGGCCGCACGAAGAAAAATGGCACCACATTGTGATGACCTCCCCATGGGGGGCATCACGCCACATATTGGTCGATTACCATGCCTCTTGTCAATGCCTGTTATGGCTTGATTATTGTGAATACGCTAGGAATTTATACCCTAGGTCAGTCGCCCCACAAAAGAAAAACCATTTACCTTCAAGAAAAAACAAGATATATCAAATGTCGCTTCTTTTGGTGCGAGGGCTAGACCCGCATGACTCCTTCGTCCTTTGCACAGGCGCTATATTGCGCCATGATGCCTCTCAAGAACTACGTTTGGCTTAATTCTCATCCTTATGAGATACGTAGGAGCGCCTGGGAACTTCCCCGCAGGCCTAGCCTAACTTTTTGTGTTCGGTATCTCGGCCTAAACGCGTCCCCAAGAGCACACAGTAAGCAGGGCTTTTCCCTACACTCACGTTGGTATTTGAAACCGCTTTATCGTGTGTCTCCCATTCCTCTTATCCTTTGGTCCGAGTTCTAAGACCTAAAACTAAGATCCTTTGCGTGGCTTTCCAGGATCGATCTCTCTTGTGGGATTGTACGGTGTGGTGCAGGATTGTGTCCTCATTCACGCTGGGTTACTCGTTGTGTCGTGCCTATCCTCAGATGAGATGTGTCCCCCATACCACACGACGTTAAACGGTATTTCTTCCAACATGATGTTAAATTGTGCTTCTAGAACTACGCATGGATTGATTCTCATCCTAGTGAGATACGTAGGAACACCCAGACATTTCATCTTTGGTCCGGCCCCAGGGATTACCAAACCATGTCCCTCCTTATTGTCGTCCCCTCGGCCTGACTTCATGAGAAGTGGTGTAATCATGACATCTACCCTGAATAAGTTTGGGATGCCCCGTAGTAGTAATGGGAAGCAGCAGTTCTCTCGCCAGAGAGGTCCTTCCTGAAAATTGGGACGACCCGTGACCAGGTTGGTACGTCCGCCTAATTCGCCTCTGCCACGGTGGCACAATTTTGGGAGTGTTGGACTCTATTCGAACAAACCACCACTCCACCTTCCACGCTTTGCGTTCCCCTTTATTCGGATCCTCATTCTCTTTCAGGTCTGACGGAACCCCCTAACAGTATGGATGATAGACCTACGGTCCGCCTACTGTCCCAGGCCAACGTTCCGGAGGACTGGTCATGTTTGACGGGACCCCCTAACAGTATGGGTGATAGAGTTTGGTCCGCCTACTGCCACAATATGGATGATAGAACTTTGGTCCACCTATTGTAGCAATATAGATGATAGAACTATAGTCCGTCTGCTATCCTGGGCCAACATTCTGAGAAACTGACCGGCGATATTTGAGTTAGGCCCCGTGTTGCGAACATGGTCAGCGGTCAGCCCTCATTTATTGTCCCCACTCCAGGCCAACATGAAATGGATGTTGCGTTTCCATCATGGTTAATAGTTATCCTCCATTGTCGCACCCCACAGTGTTTCGAATTCGGGTAGCGTGAGTCACCTTTCCTTTCCATCTCCCTATGTTCGGATGGATTTCAATGCCCCCGGCATTGCCCCGCTTGTGTGTCTGAGCACAGTGAGAAGGTGATATTTCAGTCGGTCTGAGGTCTTCTCCTCGGAAATCCAGGCCCAATTTCGGATGCTTGAAGCTTGGTCAATGCCCCATAGTTGGATGAGATGATAACGCGAGTATCCTTTGCTTCTCGCATTGGGTGCGACCCACAAGAGCTTAGTGATGGGTTGTTATTAATTTCGGAATTATGGTTGAGAATATTAAACCAGGGGTACAAATGAATGGATTTGGCCATGTATTGGATTGAGATGGTGAGCAGTATAAGCAAGAGGTTCATGAGATGGCCAAAACAAATCCCTTAAGGATCAGCGTGCTGAATTGACCTTTCCAGTGCTATTACCCTTTGGCTGGTAGCCTCTAGGACCACTTATCGCTCCTCGAAGACTCTCTCCTCATCAGACGCCACAGAGCGCAGCTCGCCAATCCTAGCTTGTGCCTGCGCCCGATCGGTTCAAAGTACGGTCATCTGGTGACTTGCCTCCATCAGTTGTTCCTGCGCGTCAGCCAGCTGGGTCGTCAGTTGCTCCACAAGCTCAAAGCATGTTGCAATGAAGGCCTCATTATCTTCTGCTTTCCCTTCGAGGTGCCGGACCTCCTGCTCCACCCTCAGCAATGCTCGGGTGCTCGCTGATCTTTCCCGAAACTGGGCAACGTCGGTGCGCCGGTTGCTCTCGTGTATCTTCTCGTCCATATAATCACAGACCGTCAGATGAAGGCGCTGAGCGTCAGCCCCTCCGGTGCATAGAAAGCATAGCCAGGTCTGGAGTGATCCCATCCTCCTCAGTCAATCCGACTAGGGCTGTCTGAGAAAGCACTGGATACACTTCCACCCTTTGCGTCATGTCATCCGGCTCTCCTCGGCTGCCTCTGAGTCCGAGTCATATATCTCCTCAGGGTCAGTGGGTCGGTACGTAGGGAAGACAGCCAGCAGATTGGCAGCAAGATCTGCCTCAGGGATGTCTTCGTGAGGAATAGGATCTTCGACGTCCGGGTGACCTTCCTCTCTCACCCCAGCAACGACGATGCCTCCTTCAGGCTCCGACCTCACCTCAAGAACAATGTCGTTGACGTCCGCTACCCCCTGATCACCAATTGCAGGGTCCGACTTAGTGTAGGGAGCATGTTCTGAATGAGGTGGTATGTCCGCCACTGGTCCGTTCACGGACGGCCCGGGCTCCGCAGCCTGACGAACCTCCAATGTTGAGATCACTATTCAAGGCATACACTGATTAGTTGGGATCTTTTGATAAAAAGCGCCAGTAGTGAAGCGTGAGACTTACAGGAGTCCAGAGCGTCGGTCTCCAGTGTTTCAGCTGCTACAGGAGCCGCCGTGATGGGAGACCCCTCTGCGCTATTTAATTCAATGACGGGTGTCAGATCCCCATCATGTCCCACCGGTTCCTCTCCTCCCTCCTCTAGTGGGGAAGCTCATCCAACACTCATCCGCTCCTGAGTGAGGTAGAGAGACAGTTTGTAAATTGGAAAGGAGAATGGATGAAGAAGGAAAATGAATGAATATAGAGACAAACCTCAAGTATCTCGGTTATGTCGAGATCAGAGCCAATAATCTCACCGCTCTCTCAGAGACTCCCTTGGTAGGTCTCCCCTTGTGACCCCTCATCTTTGGGTTCTCCTTATTCATCTTCTCCTTCGCCTTTGTCTTCTCCGGTCTCCTCCTCCCCCTCCGACTCCTCGTCACAGTCGCCTTCTCCTGGCGACATCACTTCCGGATCATGCTCCTGGCTGAGCATCACTTTCACTAGGAAAGGTGGCTCCGCACGCCGACCCCTTTGGAACTTGTATGTGTCCATGGATGTTAGATAAGCATGCCGCCGATGGAAATTTACCCGGTCAGTAACTTGAACAAGCCTGAACTCTGGCAGCTGGATCCCGTTTTGCATGATCTTCTACCAGACGACTTTAACGCTCAGTGATTGCAGCAGGGTCATCCAGGCCGACCACAGTGCCGGGAAAATTTCATCTTGGGAAGGTTCAAGCAGGTATCTTATCTCCTTCCCTGGCAGTTCCCTGGCCGCATCATGTGACCCCCCCACGGGCAACGAGGTCACGGCGGTGCTGTGTGATGTTCCCGCTGCTGAAGTCACGGCCTGCGTAGGCCTCGCTTCCTGACGCACCCCTGGTTCCCCCCTTCTAGTAGCACCTTACCTTCTCCCCTGTCGCCCAGTTTCCATGCAAGTAACCTCGAGTTTCCGGACTTTCTTGCGTAAAAGCCCCTTAGGGTACGCGATGGTCTAGTGTTCGGCATACTCGGTTGCTAGGCCAGCATCAACCCCGGTGGGAGGAAGAGTAACGACATCGCCAGAGCCGAAAGTGGTAAAAATAAACCACATCTGGTGCAGAACTCAAGTATTCCTCTCCTTCCAGACAGCCGTGAATACCTTCTTCGACATTCGTTGGAGGCACCCAAACTGCCTGGCGAATCAGGATGGCACGCAAGGCTCGCAGATCACCTTCCCGTCGATCCGAGCCACGAGCACCCCACCTCAAATGCTCTGGAAATATTCCTGTTGTTCTAGAGAGCCTCTCCCATTGTCCACCATCTGGCCGACCGGGGTGGGGAACGGGCTGAAGTGGAAGTTTTTGTGGTTGCCGATGCGGATTCTCATGCCCTCCTCATTGAGCGCCATCGGCGCCACCCCTATGATGTTTAGCAAGGATGGTCGCAGGCCATTTCCCGGAGGACGGATGGCGTTTGGGAAAGTGTACCCGCCAAGATGAGCCACCACCCAGCTGTAGAAGATCTGGAAGGGGCCACATACTCTCCGAGGTGACCCCCCTCGTGAGATGCGTCCCAGGATGGCATACAGCTTGTCCAGTACGGGGACGCCCAAGTTGAACCATTGGTTGGCGTCCATGGTACCCACCATCAACAGTGTTGCTGGACGGACGCCCATCCTCACGTCCCGCACCGGCAGGAGCCACCCGCTCAGGAAGGCGGCACAGAACCCGGCATACCGGATGTTCGGGTCTCAGGCCTCGATGACGTGATATCCCCATGATTGGTATTTCCCCGCCTCCAGGGTCCTCTAGTATGACCCATCCCTGCTCCTCTGAGCCGCGGTTGGGCACCGTTTACCCCGTACCGACATCTTCACGGATGGATCCTTCTCAAGGAACAGGCTGAACCAGCCCTTGTAGGAAATGTCCTTCAGGAAGTCCTTGACCCCCAGCCTCTCTTTGGCCAGCTCCAGCAGGTGCCACGTCAGCATGGGCATCCGTGACTTGTCTTCCCAGGTGTTCTTTGGAGGAACGAACTCGTCGTATTGGTAGCCCTCCAGTGGGATACCTCTGATGTAGTGAATGTCCCAGAGACTGATGCCAACTTCCCCATGATGAAGGTGGAATGTATTGGTATCAGGAGACCACTGGGTGAATAGCTCCAGCCCGAGCTCAGGTTGACAGTGGAAGTGTAACTGCGACGTCCATACCACCTCGAACAGGCCGATATACCGCAGTTCGTCCCCGAACTGGTCACAAGTATGGCGAACCCAGAATTCCCAGGCCCACTCCCTGGTGAAGTTGCCCATGAACCGCAGGTCCCAATCCTTCATCCAGCCCTTCGTGTCATCCATGACGCTCTGACGAAACGTGCTCGGGTAGAGGGCTGGAGAATTCTCTGCAACAGGCTCGTCCCCGGTAATGGTCCTGGTCCTCGGGTTCAGGACATATACGTCCATATGTTTGGTTTCTCTGGCAGGACGACCATTGTTGGTAATGTTGTAATGAGGAAGCTCATCCTCTCGGGTCACCCATGACCGTGGTGTGTCCACCTCAAAACCCGGCAGGGGCACCTCCTCCAGAATGCCAATGTTTTAGAGCGGGAGGTTGTCAGACAGGGGATACGTCTTCTGGGATGGAGTCAGCAGATTGAACAAGGTCAGGTTGTTAGAGACGACCACCTTGGCGCCATAAACCCCCTCGATTGCCACCATTTCGGTCCTACAAGTGGCGGCTTCCCCCTCATCAACTCGGTTTGCGTCCATCTCGAATATCTCGGGAGTTGCACGAAACCAAGATGTTGTGCACGAAATCTGAGAGTGCCGCACAAAATCGGAAGTGGCGGCGCAAAATCCGGGAGATGGGCGCACAATCGGTGCGCTAAGCATGGAATATCCCGAGTAGGCGCGCAAGGACGGCCAAAATTCGGAAAGAACTCTGCGCTGCCAGAGCGTTTTTACGCGTAGCCGTGAGAGTAGTTTCGCACATGAGAGCGATAAGCCTATCGTGCGGAAAAGCTGAAGTACGGATTTGGGACCCAGTGCCCCTTTCTATAGGTGAGGTCAGGGTTCCGCGTCGCGCGGAAAGAGAATTCCATGTGGATCCGTCATTTTGCACTCCGCGTGGTTTGTTTGCATGCGAAGCACCCAGGAGGGGCCCTGCTTCGGCATTTCAGCGTTTCCCTCGGAATCTGACCATTGCGACCTCTCGCCGATCCAATTCCGAGGGGGGCATTTTTAGACGCCGAAAAAGTCCATAACTCCCAGAGGAAGTTTCAAAATGACAAATCAAAGTCATATTCAGAATCAGAGGCCCGGTCTGGAGGCCCAGGAAGTGGTGCATGAAATAAAGGAGGGCTTGCTCGAAATAAGGATGTGCGCACGAAGCCTTCTCAGGATTCGTGAAATCGAGTCGATGGTGCGCACAATTTTGTGCGCCCCAGTTCCACGCGGTGAAGCTTTGCGCGCCGACGGTTCCAGTCGCGGAAAATTTCGCGCGCCACCTGGATTCCACGCCGGCTGATGCCTATAAATAGAAGGCGACCCCGAACAATTTGGGGGTTGTGGAATTCGAATCGGATCTCATGCATGCAATTTGACTCTCCCCGCGCGCAATATGACTTCCAGGTAATCCCCCTTTTTCGCGCAACCTTGCCCCGAGATTCGCCTTTGCGCGCAACTCCACTGGCTTAAGTGAATTGGCCTCCTCCTCCGGGTACTTCCCTTGCGCGCGATCGTTGCCCCTTGCGCGCAATCCCCTTTTATTCACACAATACCTTGCGCGCAATCACCTATCCGCACAATCCTATGGCCCTATTGCGCACCATCCCGGTGTTTCGCGCACAAACCTTCCTTTTGCGCGCAACACCCAGGACCCCTTTACCTTGACGCCCCTTGTCTGACTTTCCGCACCGGCACCTGATGTCTCCCCTGCCGTGCATGCGTGCCAGGCGTTGTTTTCCCGTACGGCCTTCCAGGCTCGTACGAAGTAACCTCAAGGTCCCTTGGGTGGTGTTTCCCGTTGTGTTGCTTTGCCTTATGCTTCTCCGCATAGGCATGCTAACGACTATTGATTCTTCGCATAGCCACGCTAACGTGGACCCCTCAATGGTTCGCCCTGCAGCCCCCCTTCACTACGGCCTTGCCGATGCCTTCCCTCCCACAAGGGGTATAGGGAATTGGGCATGTAAGCCCTAGGGGTGTGGAGTGAACCCACCTCGTCCAAGCTGCATGACATTAAACTGCAAAGCATCTCATCCTTAATACATGACATTAAACTCTGGTCTGACCCCGTGCTTCGCACGCAGGGTCCCCCCGGCTCGGGCATTCTTTACGCCCACTTGTCTCCACAGGAATGGACTCTTCCTCACATGGAATGAGATCCTCCTTGTCGGAGTGGAATTTTTCCATGGGGGAAGGGCAGCCTCAGAGCGTAATCCCCTAGCCTCTCTTACAGAAGGTTGCACCCGTGCATCTCTGTACTTCCCCCTGCCAAGGCCAGTGGAGTCCCTTTCCCACTGCGCTTTGTCGCACCACGGGCCTCCACCCTGGAGTAAGCCCCGTCACCCAGGGCCGCTAACCACGCATAAGCCCCTGTTTCCTCTTTGGGTCACTCAACGCGTAACCCCCTTTTCGCTTCTCACGGACGCACCCTTTGCGACGTGATCGTCTGGACCCTGTTGCCTCTTGTTTCTCACACCGAGCATGACTCACGTGGGCTTAGAGCACGCATCAACCATGAAATCCTCTTATGGGCAACCTCAGATCATAATCCACATACCAGCGAACTATGTGGACTTTGATTCGTGCTAACGCATGGTACGTAGGAAGCCTCCACGAGGTTCAAGCCCACCACCCGGTCGTTCCGACCTCTCCACGTCGGTTCCCCGACCACTATGGGCTGCCTCAGAGCATAATCCCCATATCCACTTTTGGGCCGCCTCAGAGCGTAATCCCCATACCCACTCTGGGCCGCCTCAAAGCGTAAGCCCCAAATTCATCGTCTCGCATGACGTTAAACTGTATGACCTCGTCCCTCATGACGTTAAACTGTATCTCGTCCCGCATGACGTTAAACTGTATTCCCCCTCTTGGGCCGTCTCAGAGCATAAGACCCATGCCTCACACCCATGTCTCATCCTGACTTCCCCCCTCAAGCCCACGTGCCTTGGGAAGCTCATGCCCTAGCCCGGAGATCTTACTTCCTCCAGGCTCCAATCCATGCGTTCATCCTCACGGGTCGCCTCTTCAGGTGTCCCACCGTATCACCGAACTATGCAGACTTTGATTCCCTACCATGGGGATACGTAGGAAGCCTCCACGATGTTCAATCCCGTCACTCCATCACCCATCCTGATCCTTACCCGGGCCACCACATCCCAGTGAGATCATGCCACCCCATCCCACTCCATGGTATCTGGGAAGCCGCCCACGTGATGGCCCCAACATCGGTGTTCCCCCTAGGGGGTCCTTCAATTTGATCCACTCTCAGTGTTTCGATCAGTCTGATCCATCTCCGCAAGACGTTAAACTCGTGTCATACCCCGTGTTAAACATGAGAAGCTGAGGAAAACCTCAGATGGTACATAATTCCCCGCGTTCGATGTGGGATGCCTCGGGCTTACGCTCCCTCAAGAAGCCCTGTGATAAGGGACAGAAGACCAACATGTTGATCCCCAGCGTCAAGACATGCCAACGACACCACAACGTGACCATTCTCCTCACTAAAGGTTGCTGCCCCGACAAGACCCCTTAGAGCGTCTCGACGGAAGCAGTGTAATTAACTGGCGTCCATACAGATATGGCGCCGGGAACGAGCTTCACGAACCCGTCTTAAATCTATGATGGAGACCCAGACTAGGTGACGAGCTCCAAGGAGGAATCCACGGAAGGAAGAACCAATATCCCATCATCCCGGTTTCGATCAAGGAGCAGATGTCCCTGAATAAGGAACGGATGTCACCCGCCTTTGGAAAGCGGGAATGCGGGGCAACAAGCCGCGCATCCTCCCATGCGTGACAGACACGCGCGCGCGCCCCGGCGTAAAAGCATTGGAAACAGACACCTTGAAAAAAAATCAATTTAGATGAAATAAAAATATTAAGATAGACATGTGGTTACACTAAGATGGATAATATTAGAAATTAATATGTTTGAGAGAAAATTAGAGTGGATCCAATTTATGAGAAGATTACTGATACTAGATTAAGATGGTTTGGAAGTGTTAAAAAGGATTAGGGATGCACCTATTAATAGGGAAATATTAATTAAGAATTAACTTATGAAAGAGGTAAAAGTGGACCTAAAAGTACATTTTAGTTCAAAATGCATGTCACATACTCTAAACCAAGAAAATGCACTCATATTTTCTTAAAACTTTAAGAAAATGATCCAATATTTGATCATGACATGTAGGAATACACCACATGTCAATATGACACATGGTGTGGAAATTATGACTAAAAGTGTGTCTTTTCATTTAAAATTAACATTTTAGTTCACAATGTGCATCACATACTAAAAAACTAGAAAACATTCTTGTATTTTCATGATGATTTAGGATAAATATTGATAATTTGTTTGTGATGTTTTGAAATTAACTTTAAATAAATATGACATGTAATGTGACAGGTATGACTGAAAGTTCATATTTATAGTTTAAAAGTGACATTTTAGTTCAAAACATTCACCTCGTATTCAAAACAAGGAAAGGAACATGAGCTTTAGCCTAGTTGGTGAGGACTCCTTAAGTGCATCCAAGAGACCTGGGATCAAATCCAGGTGGAGGATAATTTCCGGGTTACTATAGCAGTACTATAGCAGGAACTGTAGCAGTACTGTAGTAGGAACTGTGCAGAACTGTAGCAGGAACTGTGCAGAACTGTAGCAAGTACTGCTGTGGGGACTGTAGTAGGAACTATTTGGCACTGTAGCATCAAGGAATATTCCCCCGTTTGGGCCTTCAGGCCACTGATTTGGTCATCGAGTCCTTTAAGGCCTTCGGTCCACCCAGGCCTTCTGGTCAGTAAGGCCTTAGGGCCACCTCAAGGCCTTCGGACCACCTTAAGTGCAGATGCAAGCCAGACAACCTACAAGGAACAAACTTCAGAAGGAGGAGGATCAATGAGCTTTCACCATATCAGAAGCTAAACAGATTGCAAGAATGAGAGGGTATGGCACCTGCCATCAGGACAAGCCTGTGCATGCTCGAGAAAGCCTAACCAAATAGACATGTGAAGGTGGAGAGCTGATTTCATGATGAAGATGTTGGGGAGGAGCAGTTCCAGGTAGTTAGTCTGGTTTGTATGAAATGTTTGAAGCCTATGGGAAATGAATTCCTCTAAGTTCTACAGGCCATGTATTTCTTATGCCTACGGGCCTTGTAAGGGTTCCAAATCACCCCTTGAAAGGTGGATTATCAAAATCAATAAAAAAAATGAAGGCCTTCAGGCCATTGGAGTGGAGAAAATTCACTCATATTTTCTTGATACTTTAATAGAAATATTGATAATTCATTTATGATGTGTATTAATTGGCTACACATCAATTCAATACAAGGTTTTATAATTATGAATAAAAGTGTGTGTTTTCATTTAGAATTGATATTTTAGTTCAAAAAATACATTGCATACTCAAAAATAAGAAAATGTGTTCATATTATCTTACTAATTTAGGAAAAAGATAAATAATTCATTTTTGAAATATAAAAATTAATTTTCGGGTTTTAGAAAGAAAAATATTTTTTGGGTTAAGTGTTGGAAGCTCTAAACAATAAATCTTTGGAATTTACACTTAGTGTCCTAGATAAAGATAGTAAACCAACACCATGTGATGTCTAGATTATGGTTATTAGATTCATTAATCAAACATAGATGAACTGATAGTGTTCATTGGATGTAGTGGAGTCAATTGAAAAAATAGAGCTCAATAGATGGGGTTGAGTAGATAAATCTTAATGGAAACTATTGAGAATATGATAACTCAGTGAACACAGTAACATAGTGGTGACTTAGTGTGGGAATACAGGTGATGCATTTTCCAAATGCATGAACATGGTAGGTTGGTCATTTTCTAGAGGAAGAAGTGATATAGACAAAAGGGGTCAATTATAGGTGAAAACGGAGTTCCATGTATGGTGATAAAATGCATGGAAGTTGTAGATTATAATAAGTTACTGGTGATGATACATAGAAAATTATCCTCATAATATTGAAGTAATAAAAATGTGTCATTGAAGCCATAAATCTAGGCCATAAATGGTGATGTGCGTAGTTTACTAGGTGTTGGAGGTCAAAGAAATAGGTGCTACTTGTAAATAGAGTTTGATATCGTCAATAAGTGGTCTACTATGATATTCATATGATTGTGAGACATGATGACCAATTGGTCCACTCTATATGAAATGGGGTTTAACCATATGTGAAGTATACTTGACACACATTGTGAATCAGATGATGGATTATTGAGTCAACACTTCATGGTATATAGGTCTTAATGGCCTAGAGTAGTGGTCATTATCTAGAGATCGTATACAAATGACCAAATAGAGTGGCAACAAAAGATAGATCAGTCAGAGGGATCACATTCCCTCATCCATGGCTATTCATGATGAGAGAGCTGGTGGAAGGGATTTTTCATGGGAAGGCATTGGAAGTTTATCATTTGTGATTTTGGGTAGGGTATGAGATTATCCTTATAACCTAAATTAATTTAAGTTCCATTTAATGAAAGATGCATTATTCTCCCATGGACATAGGACACATTGTCTGAACCATGTAATATCTTATATCTATGTGTTTTTCATATTGCATGGTTGTTTGATTGTTCATTTCTCAGAAGAAAGGTCTTGAATGAGAAATAAGATGGATTCATAACTATATAAGTCTAACTCGATGTGGTGGGTGGGGTACTTGGTCTTCCCAGTTCTAGATGTTATGTTCATGGTGGATCGTCAGATCATTAAAGTGTCCAAAGCTATGTTTCGCAAGTTATAGTGTCTTATAGTGCACTTCTGATGGTTGGAGGATAATTTATGGTGTTTTAACATTATTTTGTGATTTCCAACAATTGGTATCAAATATTGGTTGAAAAAAAATATTAATTAATTTATCAAGGACATAGAGTAGTATCACTCGAAAAATAGTGGTAATACCAAAGATTTCTAGGAATATCAAATGTCCTCCTGACCAGACTGATTCTTGATGCATGTTCTATTATTGAGTTGAAATAAAGAGCTTTGATGGATGAATATTATGTTCCCCTGGTGAAGTGGTTTTTTAGTTCCATAAGAATTTCATTTAAAGATATTGGTGGTACCAATGGTGTTTTTGGGATATTGAAATTCATATTGATCACATGTGTCATGTAGCGTGGTCTATTTACCATGGTGAAATTCTAATTTTGGTAAAAACTTCTAAAGACTTCAATAGAAATCATGTGATACCTACACATATAGATATGGTTAGAGTACGCTATTTCTGGTAGAATTTGTTTCAAAGGGTTGGGTCTGGTTTGATGATTTGATTGTGGAGGTTGTATATCATAGAGGATGTTGGTGTTACTACTTCTAGAGGGATTGTAAGTTCTGTTGGATGATGAGTTTTCTAGAAGTTAGATTGTTAAAATCCTATAAGTCTACAACAACAAGGACATGGACTATTATATATTGTTACAGTCAAGTGGAATGACACGTGTTCCTAAAAGGTGCCTTCGATGGTGAATTCAAAGGCATCGATTTTTTAGGTGGAAAAAGTTCAAGTCGATGGCCATTCAATTGGTTCCCCTATTCTGTATATATTTATGGATGGAAAGGGATGTTTCATTTTGAATTTGACCAAAATTTTAATTCTTAGAAGGTAAAACTTTTGGATGTTCTACAAATATCATCGACTTAAGTTATTGGTTATATCAACTACCAAATGTTCGATAGTCCACTTGAGTTGGAAGGATTGACTATAGGGTTCTCATAGATCAACATATAAGAGGGAACATGTATATATTTTGGGTGACTTAATTATATTATGATTCCATCTATAAAATTATTGAAAATTGAATGGAATTTTTCTAATTATTAGCTTTATAAATGGGATAAGGTTTGTTGGAAGTAGTGGGTTTTTTTTTGGGATTCATAGTTATGGCTAAGTGTGGAAAACTAACATTTTGGAAGAGTAGAATACTGAAAAATATAGTCTATGGAATGGTTTTCATGATAAAACTAATGAGATAAAGAAGGTTTAAAACCCTTTATCATTGAAATATTTATTGGATATTATTAAAGTGTATAGTCCTCGAATGTAGAAGCTAGTGTTTAGTCTCTAGGAGTAAAATCAAGGATTAGAACCTGGAAAGTTTCAATGATTTCTCTTAGGTTCATTTTACTTCTTCAAAGTATATTCATTTATAAAGTTTCATGGTATGTGTGGGTGTTGGTTCCTCAAGAAAAATTCTAATAATCATTGTAACCTTCGTCATGAAGAACCATAATGGGTGATGTAGACTGAAAGATAGTCTGGAAGATGAGTGTTCATGAAGAAAGTGGGAGTTTTGGAAGAGTTGTTGGTTTTTTTTCCTATATTTTGAGGATAATGGAATAGAATATAGAAATAATGTCATATATTGGAGATTAATTTGGTCATAATTATGTAGAGAATCCATGGGGAATGTATTGAATTGAATGTTTTACAAATGGTGTAGTCAGGTTATGGGTTCTGAAAATGATGGTATAAGATGTTTTTGGTTCTATTTCAAACATAAAAAAATTCATTTTTTTAGGTTAGTATCATCTAGAGATACTCCAAAGTCTATAAAAATGGTGTTAATTTCTCTATCATCAATAAATATTTTATAAAACATCACCACATCCACTTTAAGGCTATAAGATAGATAACCCAAGTCTTGGGCATGTATTCTCTTACAAAGGGTAGTGATAAAGACATTGGAATGTATGAATCTATGTAAAAATTGTCAAAATATCTCTAGATTAATGGATTAACCTTATGTAAATGAGATATATCTTGAGGGGATTAAAACTAAAGCTGGATGTAGTGAGATTAAGGACCATACATTCCTTGGTTGCACTAAAGTAATAATTCAGTGGGAGTTCATTATCCAACAAATGATATCAGACTTTCTAGAAGTTAAAGATCTAGTTGGAGTTCAGTTGTAATGGTATCACTGGAGCATAGTGTACCAAAAAACACTCAACTATATGGAATCTTGATGGAAGAGTCTTCATAAGAACAAGTGATTAAAAGGAGGGAGGCCATGGACGTGGTACACAACATAGTTAGTTGATGAAACTTTAATGTGTTTTAGATGCGCCTAAGGATAATATTTTTTAGAGGAATTCCATAGAGGAATTCATATGAGATCATGGTTCATATTTTTTAAGAGTAAATATCCTCATTGGATCTTGTATTATCAAAATCATCATGTGGGAGAACCATACAAACACATTAGGGTTAATAGAATCTAAGATGGAGGGACTTTGGTGTAAGCATGAGAATTTTTTTTGAGTGGGAGATTTCTAGAAATATCCCTTGAAAACAATTCTCAAGTGAGATTTTATTAGGTTTTTAAAATGAGAACTATTTTTTGTGTTAGGTGTTAGAAGATCTGGATAGTGATTCATTGAAATTTACACTTGGTGGGGAAGATAAAGTCAATACACCAGCAACATGTGGTGTCTGGATTCAAGACAACAAATGAATTCACCTAAAATATTTGAATAAAAAATGTTCTATAGATATATTGGAGTCAATTTAATGATTTTATTAACATATATGGGGATGATTGGATGATTCTTAATGGATTTATTTGAGCATAAGATAGATTTTTGGACACAATAGAACAATAGTGACTGAGTGTGGAAATGAAAATGGTGCATTGTTGGTATGCATTCACTTAATAGGTTGGTCATTTGGGAATTAAGAGAATGCATTTTTTGGATGCATGCACTTATTAGGCCAGTCATATTCCTGAGGAAGAAGTGATTTGGAATAAATTGGAAGCTTCTGGTTGTAGCACAATGTTACAAAGGTAGTGATGGAATATATGGAAGTTGTGGATTATAAGAAGTCATTAGTGATGATATGTGGAATAATTTTCTCACATGATTTAGTTAAAGAAAATGTTTCATTGAATTCATCAATCTAGACTAAAAATTTTGATGTGCATATTTCATCAGGTGTTGACGGTCAAAGCAATGGGTGTAATAGGGAAACAAAGGTTATGAGATTCAATGAGAGGTTTACTATGAAAGTTATATGGTAATGGGACCTAATGAACAACTAATCCCCTCTATATAAAGCAGTGTTAGATAATGTGTAAAATATACACAATACCCATCATGAATCTAATGATGTATTACTAAGTCATCACTCCATGGGATGAATCACTTAGTGGAAAAGGTCAGTGGTCACTATCTATAGATCAAAAACAGATAACTGAAAGAAGAAACATTGGAAGATAGATCAGCTAGAGGGATTATATCCCCTCATCTGTAAGTCTTCATAATGAGATCTCTAATGATAGGTACTTATCATGGGAAGGTGTTGAGTGGAAATCATCCATGATCCTGGTTAGGGTATGGGATTATCCTTGTAACTCGTATGAATATAAATTCTATTGAATGAAATATGTGGCGTTCTCCCATAGTTGTAAAAAAAATTGTCAAAACCATGTAATTCCTTATTTCTGTGCATGCTTCATGTCATGTGAATGTTTTATTATTCATTTTCTAGAAGGAAGGTCTTGAATGAGAACCAAGAGGAAGATGGAACTAGAGAATGAAGAATTGATGTGATGGTTGGGATGCCTAGTATTCTCAATTCTAGAATCCAATGCCATGGGGAATCATCCGACCGTTGGAATATCCAGAGTTATGTTCCACAAGTTGTAGCATCTGGTAGTGTGCTTTTGTGGGTTATAGGATAACTTCCAATGGTTAAATTTTTTTCCATGATTCCCATCATTAGCCTCATTTTAATTCAACACATGATGTAATTGGTATGATTAAAAATCATTTTTTCAGTTTAAAAGTAACATTTTAGTTTAAATGTGCATCACATACTCAAAACTAATCAAACACACTCGTATTTTCTTATTACTTTAGTAAAAATATCAATAATTTATTTTTAATGTATATTAATTAATAATTTATAAATCTAACACTCAGTATGGTTGTTGACTGAAAGTGCATGTTCTCATTTAAAAGTGGAATTTTAGTTCAAAACCCACATCACATACTCAAAACCAATTAAGAATGCTATGGTTTTCTTGATACCTTAGGAAAAGATCAATAATTCATTTATGACATGTGGGAATTAACTTAACACCAATCTGGCACATGGTGTGGCCGATGTGACTGAAAGTGCATGTTTTCATTTAAAAGTGACATTTTAGTTCAAAATATACCTCACATACTCAAAATCAATCAAACATGCCTAGATTATCTTGATACTTTAAGGTAGAAATGGATAAACCATTTTTTATGTTTAGAAATTAACATAATTTCAATATAACACATGATGTGTCCAGTAAGACTAAAAGAGAATATTTTTAGTTTAAAAGTGACATTTTAATTAAAAACATGTCTCACATAATTAAAATTAAGAAAACATGATCATATTGTCTTGGTAATTTGGGAAAAATATTGATAATTCATTTTTGATGTGTAATAACTAACCATGCATCAATCTAACACATGATTTTCTTTAATGAATAAAAGTACATTTTTTCATTTAAAATGACATTTCAGTTCAAAACGCATGTCACATACTCAAACTAAGCAAACACACATGTATTATCTTGGTAATTTATGAAAAAACACATGTCACATACTCAAAAACTAAGAAAACATACTTATATTATCTTAATAATTTAGGAAAAATATCAATAATTCATTTTTGATATGTATGAATTAAACTCACACCAATTCAACACATGATGTGATTGTTATAACTAAAAGTGTATGTTTGCAGTTTAAAAGTAACATTTTAGTTCAAAACATGTGTCGCATAATAAAAAATAATAAAACATGATCATATTATCTTGATAATTTAATAAGATATATATTTATAATTCATTTATGAAGTTTAGAAATTAATTGTACATCAATCCTACACATAGTGTGTCTGTTGTGATTGAAATTGTGTATTTTCATTTAAAAGTGACATTGTAGCTAAAAATGTATATTACATACTCAAAACTAAGAAAACACACTTGGATTATCTTGATAATTTATAAAAAAGATCAATAATTTATTTTTTATGTGTAGAAATTAACCACACATCAATCCAGCACAAGGTATGGTCGACATGATTAAAAGTGAATGTTTTTAGTTTAAAAGTGACATTTTAGTGAAAAACACACATCACATATTCAAAACTAAGAAACACACTCACAATGTATTGATAATTTAGGAAAAATAAATAATTCATTTGTGATGTATAATAATTAATCTCATGTCAATCCAACACACGATGTGGTCGTTATGATTGAAAGTGTGTTTTTCATTTAAAAGTGACATTTTAGTACAAAACACATTTCACATACTCAAAACCAAACAAGAATACTTTGTGATTACCCAAAAATATCAGATTTTTTATTTTAAGGAATAATTTTAATTTTTTGTTTATTGAGGGATCCTTTTTGAGAACTGGGACTCAGATTAGAAATCAGAGTGTTTGGATGTCCTTAAATGGTGTTTTTGGATTAGGAATGAGGCTTGGTTGGTTATTCAGTTACTCAATCGAGCATTGTATAAGGTTCAGGGTGACTCAGATGCTAAAATTCAATATTTTTAGTAGTTCACACTATAAACCAAGGGTTCACACAATGATGGGGGTCAGTCAGAGGGGGATAAAACTTGTGCATGGTGGTTCACACCCTAAATGGGGTATTCATACCATGAATATGACATTTACATAGATGGTATAGTACCTCTATCTATAGATTCACATCATGAACCTTGGTTTACAATGTGAATGAGAATTGGATAAGGGAGGAGCCCTATGCCTTGAACATTTCAGGTCATGTACTAGGGTTTAGTCTATAAAAGTGTCAAGTGATAGGGAATTCACATCGTTAATGGTGCATGGGTGGTTTTTTTAGATGGGGGGTAGTTCTTTCCTTTTAGTGTCAAATCTATTTGGATTTTTAGGGGTTGGGGCATTATGATAAAGAAATTTTGGGCTAGTTTTACCTCCCATAATCCATCCATAAATCCCCCTTTAGAGGGGATGTATCATGGTGTGTTCTTATGGAAGATCTGAGTTATATTCTCTATTTCTTCCTCTGTTCTTACTTCCCATTACTGGTATGATCTTGGATGATGCATGGATGATCTTATTTGAGGCTCAATGTTGCTCGATGAGGATGCATCTCCTTTATAGAGGTTGGTGGTTCAATTAATCTAAATTCATATGCTTATTTATGAATGGGTGAGCTTGTCTATAGGCATTTCATGGGAATAGGTATATGGATAGGGATTTAGAGCATCCTAGAGAGTTATATTGGAAGGTTTTTGGACTACTATGCTCAGGATAAGTGCTCTTTAACACTTTAGTGAAATAGGATAGCCCAACGACTATATCGCCAAGGGGTGAAGGTATTGGTTAAGATGATAAGAGAATTTGGGTGGTCCTAATATGTGAGAAGTGATAAGGATGTCCTAAGTTTGTTTCTCTAGGTCCATTTGGTAGGCATTAGAGTATAAGGCATAATGAACATGATTGTGATGGTTTTCTGTCTCAGCCTTAGTGAACGACACCCTTCTAAGGGTATTTGAGGCTTGGTGAGCACTATGAGTGGGATGGTTCCTTCAGGATGAGACATGTTGTGATGGATAGTGTTTCCTATTGGTGATGGACTTAGATATCTCCCTTATGATATATAATATTAGACTTGAGTGTGGGTTGTGGGTTTTGGTTGGGGACTTGGCGTAAGGTTTCCAAGGCGTTTGGGGTGAAAAGTCTTGAGATGGTTCTAGGGGTATCGAAACTGGGTTGGTATGCTTATTTGGATGAGGATGGGACCCCACCTATTGAGTTTTAGGTTAGGATGAGCTAACAAGATATGGAGTTTCCAGTGGGTCACAATCTTGATATGATATCGATTATAAGAGATTATGAGGGGTCTATAGGACCTATTGGATGCCCTGAGGGGTGAGATAATATGTGTTCAGGATGATGGAATAGATATCAAGTGATTATCACCCTACGATTTGATGGTGAGTTTTGTGATGGGTTGCAGCCCTGTTTTTTGTTTTATTATTCTTGTAATAGGAAATGGATTCAGTGAGGGTGATAGATCCTAAGAACAAGCCCTACTATAAGTGATATAATGTTGGTTAGAAATCCATGATTAAGTTGGATTCCTTATTGTGTATGAAGTTTGGGTCGAACATGAGTGATATGGTGTGTGTTGAGACCTTTTGGCATCCTTGTAAGTGAGAAATTATAGTTAGACCCTACCATGCGTGATATGGTAGTAGTCGGACCACCATGAGTGAGAGGGATCTTGGATTATGATTTAAATGGATCAGATGATGGGACTACCATGAGTGAGATGGAGTTCGGTATGAGATGGGATGTGAGACTGGACAATGGGATTTTCATGAGTGATATGGGTTCATTGATGGCTTGTAATGCAGAATATGGATGGACTCTAACTTGAGTGAGAATGAATAGGTCAATCTTTAGGCGTGCAACCTTTCCAGTGAGAGGGGTTGGTCAGGATGCTTTGTATGGGACCCTACTTTGAGGGAGTAGTGGTCAGAACTTAGATGATGCCCTACCTTTAATCCTATGTAAGGGGATTGGTTACATGGGTGATGTAAAAATATGATAGTATTTTATCATGGTTCCAAAGTAGGTATGATCGAGTTTCATGTTATCCTAGTTATCACATGGTGTCCTAATGTGACGAGAGTCATGGTGGCCTAGTTAGAACACAACATCCAAGGAACTTGTGTGGAATGTTTATTTTCCTCATAAATACATGTATATTATGGTGTATACTATTGGAACTTGGTGAGACCCTACTGAGATGTGTTTCTAACACCCTACACAGGCACCCTGATGCATGTGCAGACTTTATATCTTCTTTAGGTTCAATACAGATTGTGCAGTGGATCAGGTTGTACTACTTGAGGGTATTTGGATCTAGGGTGTGTTGAGACACATGGATAGTAGTAGGGTTAGTGTTTTTATTTTTGTTTATTTTTTTATTTATATATGTTATTAGCATAGTGGGTGATCAGTTGTATGTTTTTTATGATTGTGTGTATGTATATTTCATTCAATTTATTACAATATTGTATTAGTTTTATTATGTATACTTTGATGTTCTGATGGATATTTTTTAGTTATTTTTCATTTTCTTATGAATTTGATCTAAGTTCATAGTCTCACCAATGTATAAATTAATCCCTTACTATAGGTCAGTATCCTTTGGCATATGGGGAGGCGTACTTGAGGCCATGTGATACATCAGCTCATATATGAATTCTAGTTTAGGGCATCATAAAGTGGTATAAAAGCCTTTTTTTGTTTTATGATTTTGGGAGATAGTATTTAGGTGGTTTATAAATGTGTTATATCTTGTTATGGACCTCAAACTAGTGAGTCATGAATACCTTTATGGTTGGAATTACTTGTTACTAGGGAGATGGGATTGCTATTAATGGTTTTCATTATTTTGTTTGGGATGTTTATTAAATATGAGGCATTTATCAGAGGTTGTTATTAATAGTTTTGGGTCTTATTCTATTATTAAGAGGACCATGTGCATGAATCATATTTATCATGTAGGACTCACATGACATATACCTTCTTATATGTGATTGGGTTTTATGATGGGGGTTTCGTTGTTTAAAGTTTCAATAATAACATATATGGAATTTTCCTATATAACTTTTTGTGGAATTTTACACATATTAACCATGGTATTTTATATGATGTAAATTCAAATGTATCCCAATTTAGGATTTATCCGATGATGATGGAAATGTGGTCCATTTTTCATGGGATGCATAGGTACCCATAGTGGGTTGATACAGGCCTAGAATTCCTGAGGAATGATCTAAGGATGGGAATTAGTTTCCCTAAAGGCATGGAAACCTAAGGGAATTTGGAAAATGGTATGTAAAATTCCATGGGTTTTTGAGATAAGAATCCCATGGAGCATTTCATTTAATGAGGCTTGGTTTCAAAGGGTAGGAACTGTTGGATGTTGAGCCTTGTTGGTTCTTGGATGCACTTTCGAGTAGTGGGGTGGGAGTGTGGGTGGAAACTTGTGGTTTTAGAATGAAACTGGTGTGTTGGATGGTAATGTGGTTATCCTTAGAATGAGTGAGATTACCTAAGTTTTGGGGTGATCTTTGCATGAATTGGGTAATGGTCAGTGTGTTAGGCATGTGAGTCTATGTTAGATGGGACCCAACTCATGTGATCATGAGTTTGGTTGTGAAAATGCTTATATGAGAGTGTTTAGTCATTATTTTTAGGTGAGATTTAGTTATACTATGAGTGACAACCTATGAGAGGATTCTCGGTGGATCACTCTGGATAAGGAGTAGAGTGAGTGTTAGTGTGAATTTTTAGGAAAAAGTTTCGATGTGTGGGGGAATGTGCATTCTGGGTATGCATGGTTTCTAGTTGGGTTTTGGATCAGTGAATGGGAAATGTGTGGTTCCTTTAGAAATGGTTAATGTTGTGAATGAACCCAAGCAATGTTATTGTGGTAGTGTAGTGATGAGATTCTCATGGGCATGATGGCTTGAGGTTTTGGTACTTGACAAGGGTGTTGTTAGGTAAGTGTGTTGATGGGTCCATTTAGGTAGGCACTCGAGGAGTTGTGTAAGGAAATCCATATACTTGGGAGTTCACCATTATCTATTGGAAGATTCCATTCCTAGCATTCCAAGGATAGTTATCTCTAGTGCTTTGTGATATTTATCGGGTATGAGTAGGATGGTCATGTCCAATCATTATGTGTGACAATGTATGGAGAATGGGTTGTGGATATAATTATTTGGGTTTGGTGGGAGATGATAATGATACTTTCATGGTGGCGTGAATTGTATCAATCACAATTGAACAATCCTTATATCATAAGGGTTGTGGGAATGGTGGGACCATTTGGTGGATGATTGTTGTAACACTATGATGTTAGTGTGTGCAAAGATTTGTAAATGTCTAGTTCATTTATTAATACCAAATTTAAAGTTTGGATGTGGATTTGGATGGAGTTGGCGAATTGGTATCAAGATCAATGTGGAGTTGGTGTGATTTTAGAGTGAGTAGGATCAGTGGTATGTCAGTGATCAAGATGAGAGCATTATTACTAGAGAAGACAGAAGGCTATCCAATTGTGGAATTACATCGAGGTTGGGTCTGGACTTTAGTGTGGGAATTGGATGGTTTTTGATGCCTTTCGGATTTAAGGCATCATAATCATGTGTTGTGTAGTAACACGTCAATGGGTGTGAATAAGCATTTTTTGGGATGGTTTAGCCAAAGGAGGTCTAACCGGTGTTTTTGTGAAATTTTAGAAATGGTGAGTTGGGAACCTTGTTAGGAGTGTCATTTGAGATGTAGTTAAGATGGTCAAGAAATCGCACCTGATATTTTGAAGAAAATCCATTAGATCTAAGATTGGTGGTTGGAGTTGCATAGTGTAAGTGTACTTAGTGTTATAAGATTGAGAATGATAATTTCTTAGTGAATTAATGACTATGGTGGGTATAAATTTTGTCTAGAGATCTATTGAATGGTTCTTGAGGATGAGATTCCCTATGGTGGGAAGTTTGACAAGTTAGTTTTTGTGCATAAGTATTAAATTTTTTAATTCATAAATGTCTTATGTTTTTAATTAAGAATACCCATGTTTTAATTAAGAATATTCATTTTTGGGGTATTTACATTTTAGAATAAAATTTTTTAGAAATAATTAAAAATAAATAAAATGAATGTTTTACTTTTTATATTTTTCTAAGTGTTTTGTGTGTTTATTTAGGAATGGGAAAGGTGGGTGCGACTTGGCCAAAAAAATTGACCAGCCACAAGCTAGGACTCAACCAAGGGTTGCAGTCCATATAGCTATCCTAAAAGGGTCATTCAGCTAATAAATCCCCTGGGAAGACCCACTTAGGTGGCATGGAGGAGAGTAGGCCATGCAAGGAAAATCCCATGCAGTGTATGGGCCAAGGCCCATGGCAGGCCCATGCATGTTAGCATGAGCCCATTTGGGCATGTGTGGGTGTATAAAGGTGTTGATCCCCAACTTCCATGGTGTTCTAATTATTTGATTCCATGAGTTTACTTATTAAATGGAGGCTAGAACCCCAATTTTCTAATGTGGTATGTGATCATCTCTTGGGTTACTATGCACTTACATAAATGACATTATTTCACCCAAGGTCACACATTATCATCCTCATGCATTTCATCCATGTCTTTACCAATTTCATTGAGCCACAGACCACCAAAACCCCTATATCCACTAATTTCGTGCTGCAAGTAGATTCATTTCACTATAATATCCACTGTATCTAATAGAATAAGATCTCAATTCCACTATAGAATCAAGCTCTAGTGTACTGCAACCATGGTTATGTGTTGTAGTGGTCAAGGGAGCTCAAACGAAGAATGATGAAACTATGGAAGCATGCAAACTACTGTGTCTTAGTTCCTTTGTTCAAAATATTGAATAATATAGATGCAGCGTAGGACCTCCACTGTGATATGAAGGGTTTGAAAATGGAAGAATTGTAGGAGTTTTAGGAAGAAGAGGATTGTGTCATGGATAACTAGCTATGCTGAAGCTATGATAACCAAGATAATCACAGAAGGAGATTGTGTTGTAGGGATAATGTTGTGTCTTGGAGCTATAAAAATAGGATGTAGCATAAAAAATAGATGAATTTTCCAATTTTTCATAGTGTTTAGGTTGCACTGTTCCCATACAGGCCATGCAGAGGTTTCACCATAGTGAGAACAACCCACATCATAGGGTGATGGATTATATAACTTTCAAAAACCTAAATTTTTCATGATATCATGCACCACATGTGTGATTCGGTAAATTTTTTAAAAGAAGATCATGTGGGGCCTCGCCAACCTCCAAAGAGTTTAAACACTCCCTTAAAACAATTAAATCCTAGAAAACTAATATTTATCTGAGGAGACTCACCGATGTTGGATAGTTCAAATCGGGAGAGAAAAATATAGGAAAGATAAAAATATAACTTGATATAAAATGAATTAAAATTTCAAAAGGGAGAGTTCTATCAATGATAATAAAAGAGGATATAAAGGCTGATATGAAGGGGGCTTTGATATGTCTATACCCTGAGAAACAGAGGACTGAAGGAAAGCTTACCTGTTGGGGCTATTGTTGTGTTTTACTACTATAGTAAGTGAATTTTATTTTCATATCCCCTCATGACTATCATGAGGGGGTAATTCTCCTATATCAAGCAATTTGAAGAAAGGTAATTGTGTATAGTTTAGGAAAGTGATTTTGATTTATTTCTATGATGATTTGTGTATTTCTAGTAATTTTCATCTCAAACTTAACCCTTTCTCATGCATGACTAATATTGTGAAAGGAGGGTATGATAATTTAAGAAATATATACTAGATAACCTTATCATGGAATAAAAATGCATGATTTAGGAATAAATATGTTTAAACAATGTTTTGAACAACCAACTATGAATTAAACCAAGTATCTGAGAGGGGAAATTGGTTTTTATATAGTAGAGAGTAAGTACTCTGAGAGGAGTCTTGCTAAAGTTAAATTCAAAAAGAATCTAATTTAAATCACATCACTTTTTTAAATAACTACATGAACCTAGATTTATATTCACTTGGTACGTTCATCAGCTTTCTAAGAAACCAAACCAATTCAATCTATTATTTTATTCATTTAAGATTTCCTAAATTTTTTTAAATCATTTCTATACTATTCCAAGTTGATTAACCCCAATCACCACTAAACTATGTTTTAAAATTAGTTAGTGTAGTTTGTGCATTTAAATTTTTTTATTGATATCCCTAACGGAACTAATGATTCTCTAGGGTGATGTCAAAATTGGCACCATTGATATGGAATGGTAGTTAGTAATGATTATAATATTTTTAAATTTACCATTTTTCTCTTTCTCTTTTTTTATCTTATTACACTTGGTTTTCTTGTTGTGTGGTTTCAAGATCAAATTCAGCCCATGAATGCTCCACTAAATCAAAAAACAATAAGTAGATCCTTCTTTTGATCCCAATATAGAAAGATCAATTAAAAAATATAGGAATAAAACACACTAAGAAGAGGACACCATGGATGGCAGAGAAGTTCAAGGAGATGGACAGGAATAAGGAAGAGAAGTTGTATAGGGAGCACACCAAGAGGTTCAAGGACAGAACCCAAGGATGTAAGAACTTTTTGACTATGGAAGACCCTCAAATGTGGGGGTCCATCCCATCATATTTATATCTTCTATCATGACTCAACATTTCGATATCAAGCTGGAAATTATTCAAATTATCACCCATTCTATACAATTCTACAAGCTGCAACATGAAGACCCCAATTCTCACATTGGGTTTTTTGGAATTTTGTGATAAATTCCATTTCAATAATGTCACAAGATACATGGTGAGGTTATGCCTCTTCGGATTATCACTAAAGGATAAGGTATAAGAATGGATTCAAAGCCTGCCTCTACATTCGATCACAACCCAGGAGCATATGGTAAGAAAATTTTTGATAGGGTTTTTTCACCTTAAAATTCCATGTATCTTCATGTAATTATTTTAAATTTTGAGCAATTAAGTAATGATTCGTTATATAGTTCCTAAGAAAGATTTAAAAGTTTGATAAGATGATTCCCTCATCACATCATCAAAATTTGGTTTCTAGTAAAAATGTTTTATAATGGCTTATCATAGGGAAATTGTTCGATAGTTTATGCAGTCATTGGAGGTTCGCTAATGTGAAAGTGACCAAAGGAGGGTTATGAATTATTAGAAAAAATGTATAGTGATAGTTTCTAATGGAATCCATGGGTAGGATCAGTGTAAGGAGTGCACATGGTGGAAAACATCTAGGTTTCCACCCAAATAAAATCCATGTCATATAATCTTGATGCAATGATGGATAATAAATATTCTAATGGTATGTACTATAAAGATGTTAATTATTTATATTATAATCCTAAAAATTATGAATAAGGATGGAGGCCACAATACATACCAAAACAAAAATAACATAATCAATCACAAGGTCATGGATTTCATCTGAGGGCAAAATATTTTTAGCCCCAACACTCAAAAGTCAAGTCACTCATTATAAGAGACCCTCATGAGTTTCATGACCACAACAGGAGCTACACTCAAGAAGTTTACAGCTTACTCTAAATACCAAGGCATTTCCATTCTAGAATTGAAATATGACTCATGAAATCAATAGGCTACCATGAGGAATATAGAAATTTAAATGGATCGGATTTATAAACAATTAAAAGAGATACCAAGTTGAGTTTTATTGAGTGACACAAAAGTTCCAAGACAAGATGAACTGAAAGCGAACACCTTAAAGAGTGGAAAGAAAACACCATAATTTTCTAAAAAATTGGAAACTAGGCTTAAGAACAAGCATTAAAAGTAAGAAAAATAGTGCAAGATAACAATGAAAAAAATCAAAATAATCTAATAAGTATGTTCTAGAAGAAGATCTACTACCGTACCAACCACAACCACCATTTTTGAAGTGATTAAGGAGAGTAAAGTTTGAAGAGAAGAGGTAAAAGTTTAAATAAATGTTCAGAAAACAACACATAAACATACCATTCACTATAGTGATTGAGAGTATTCCCACCAATGAAAAATTCATGAAAGATTTGATGAAAAAAAATATTGAAGAATTGAGTAATATCCCACTAATAGGGGATTGTTTTGTAGTGGTGTCAAGGGGCCTACCAAAGAAACAAAGTGATCCCAGTAGTTTAACTATTCCCATTAACATTGGTTCCAATGTGTTTGGTGGTGATTTGTGTGATTTAGGTGAAAGTGTAAACATTATGTCATATTCAAAATTAAATATCCTAGGATTAATAGATATTAATCCTACTCATGTCATGATACTACTAGTGGATACAATAGTGAGATGTCCCTGAGTACAACTAGAATTTTTCATTATCAAGGTAGACAAGTTATAAATTCCAAAGGATTTTATTATAATGTACATGGATGAGGATAAGAGTCTAATAATTTTGGGAAGACCATTCCTAGCAATAATAAGGGTGTTTATTTATGTCCAAAGTGGAGAGATATGCTTGAGAGTTAGTGGGGAAGAATTAAGATTCAATATTCAATGGGTGGGTGATGAAAAATTTGGATGAGAAAAATGATGAGTTGATAGAGGTTATCTTATTTAAAGTTAAAGATACTACTTCCCATGAAATAAGAGAGAAAATAGTTACTGTAAAAATGAATGAATAGTTTTAAAAAGATTAAAAGTAAGATAATAAGCTGTTGGAAAATCTAGAGATAGTAGAGGAGATGTTGTCTAAGAAGAATTCAAGGAACATCAGTGAGTTTGGGCAGTGAGCGATCTATCATCTGATTTCTCAATAAGGGAAATAATACACTAGTTTGGGCCCATGGATATTGATAAGATATTATTAAATGGAAGAGTAAAATTGGTTTCTAAAAAATGGAGAGGACCCATCTACATGGAAGAATCACATATTTATCATTTTATATATTTGGACTTGGTAACCTCTTTCTTACCCACAATCTCCTAACATCAAGAGGTAATGTTGAGATTAGAGATAACATATAAATTTATTTCAATAGTAAACCCTCAATTTTTTTGCTTTGTGATTTTAATTTCTATTTAGGACCAGTTTAGAAGTGAATCCCCTTATTTTTTTTGAGCTTTCATGAGAATAGCCTACACTTTCACTGTTTGACTTAGATTTCTAGGACCATGGTGTTTCAAGGTTAAAGGACATACTATAGAAAGCAAGGTTAAAAAAATAATAACTTCAAATGAAATGGGATTAAGCTTTAATTTTTAGTACTTACTCAAACTTTTCTATATTTTCCAAAATCTATTTAATCTTAAAAGAAAGAAAAAAATCATGCCCAAACATAGGTATTTACTTTACTTTTTGAATAATGATGTTTATAATTTTTAATAACCCCATTATGTCATGTTTTAATTTTTAATTTTATTTAATTGAACAAGTAATATGGGGAAATTTAATGATTATATTGAAACATAGGAACTTGAAATCGATGAATCATGTTTTTTCTTTGTAGTCACATATAGTTGAATTCTCCTTCCATATTTTCATGATTTAAATTTCATAATTTCATGTTGATTTATTTATTTATTATGACATATTCCATGAGTGATTTAATTAAATTATATGCTCTTATTCCTAGGAGATTTTTAGACAAAATATTTCTAATATTTCTTTATTTATTGAGATAACTTGGGACATGTTACCTACTAGGATTTGAATTTAGATCTTTTCAAAACGATGACTATTCAAATTCACTTAAAATATTATTGAGTCATTTTTTTAATTATAAATTATCTTCAATACCTACAAACATTAATCCTCCTTTTATCCCTTATATACCATGAATTCCTTTGATAGGAATAGTTACATTTCAAGCCAATTTATTCATTCCTACCA
This sequence comes from Viscum album, assembly GCA_963277665.1. NCBI lineage: Eukaryota > Viridiplantae > Streptophyta > Magnoliopsida > Santalales > Viscaceae > Viscum > Viscum album. The sequence continues at coordinate 924,886,779 of OY728159.1, forward strand.
ATACTCTAGTTTTTTTCATGATGTTCAAAGTTCAAGTGTTTAGGGATAGTGATTTCATGGAAAAAGTGATAAACTTATTTGAGATAATATGTTTTAGGTGTTTCATTGGGTTTTGGAAAATTTCCATGCCATATTTCATTCTTATCCCTCTAAAAAAATGAATGTGGGTTAAGTTTTAGAGGGTCAAAAAACATCATCACTTGACCAAGGACTTTCATAATTTGGGGTTGGGTGTTTTATGTGAGACTTATCCAAGCTTAATTTTCAAAAAAAATTAAATAATTCAAAAAAATATAGAGGGGTAACTCATTTATTGAATTTTAATTGTTCATGACCTTCATCTTGAGCTTGGGAAGTGTGGGAGTTGTCACTTTGAAGAGGATAATTTCATTGGATTTACTTTGATTATCATGATTAATACATAGATACCAACCTCCTTTTCAAGATTTCTATGTTTTATTCATAAATTTTCTACCATCATTAATCCTTGGAATCATTTGATCTAGATTTCAAAATTATAATGATTTTTAGTGAATTTTTTCTCTACTAAGTAGAGAAAGTAGATCTTTTTCAAATTCATATGTTTGGTGCATGTACTTAAGGTATGAAGAGAGCTTCACATTTTTATTTTACCTTGAGTGATGAGATAAGAAAACAATAGTGAGGTAGATCAAAACTTGGAATGTTAATAATTATAAATAAGGATGCTTGAATGGAGTAGATGAGAAGTCCCATCATTTTTCTTAGGAAATTTCAGACACATTGTGTCTAGTGAGGAGTTAGAATCATTTTATTTATGTGGCACTTGAAATTATTTTTCCCCATTGAAAATTATTTTGTTTCATTATTTTTTAATTTTAAATATTAGTTGAATAGGGGTTTCCTTTTTAATTCTTAGTTGAGATTTATGATTTAGGAAAATAATGCTTTAATTGTGGGGGTTTAATGAGTTATTTTATTTTATAAATATTGAATTTTTTTAATTCAGAAATGTCTTATGATTTTCATTAAGAATAACTATATTTTAATTAATAATGGTCTTTTTTTAGGTATTCACAATTTATAATAACAACTTTGAAAAATAAATAAAATGAAATAAAATGCATGTTTTACTTTTCATATTTTTCTAAGTGTTTTGTGTGATGTTTAGGAATGGAAAAGGAAGGTGGGACTTTGCCAAAAAAAAAAATTCCAACCACAATCTAACCCTAAACCAAGGGATCAAATCCATATACCTAACCCAATAGGTTCAGCCAGTCAAGAAAACCCCTGTGAAGACCCTCTAAAGGGGCATGGAGGAGATAAGGTCACGTAGAGAGGAGCCTACATAGTGTGTGGGGAAAGGTCAGTGGCAGGCCCGTGCATGTCAAAACGGGTCCATTTGGGTGTGTATGAATGTATATGGGTGTAGATACCCCACTTACATGGAATTATGAGTAGTCGATTCCATGATTTTACTTATTAAGTGGAGGTTAGGCCTCTGATATTCTGATGTGGGATGTGATCTGCTCCCAGGTTACTATGAACTTATATAAATGACACCATTTCACTTTGGGTTGTGCGTCATCATCCTAGTACATTTCATCCATGCCCCTATTGTTTTTTTTTTCACCACAGACCACCAGAAACTACTATCTCTAATGACGATGCACTGTAAGCTAATTTATTGCACCACAAGATCCATTATAGCCTGTAGAAGAGGATCTCATCACCATTGGAAAATTGAGCTCTACTATGCCGCAAACATGGCTATGTGGCATAATAGCTAAGGGGTCTCAAATCGAGAATGATGAAACTATTTTGTTATCTATAATACTTATTTTTAGTCCCTTTATTTGAAATTTTAAAGAATATAGTTATAGTGTAGGACCGCCACTATGGCATGGAGGGTTCGAAGATAGCAGAACCGAGGTTTTTTAAGGAAGAAAATGATTGCGCTGTGGAAAACTAGCTATGTCTCAGCCATGTTAACTTAGAGAAGTGTAGAATTAGGTCATGTCATAAGGATGATTCAACATCATGGAGGTACGCATGTAGTTAGCAGCATTAATAATAGAGGGATTTTTCATTGTGTCATAGTGGTTAGGTTTCACCGTGGCCATGAAATCCATGTAGAGGCTAAATCGTAGTGGGAGAAACCCATGTTGTTGGGTGATGACTTCCACAACATTCAAAAAAATCAAAATTTCTCAGGATATCATGCACCACATTCATTATTTGGGGAAGTTTTTAAAATAATAACACATGGGGGACTCACCAAACTTCAAGGAGTTAAAACACTCCTTGAAATTTCCTTAGAATGTCATTACTTATCTTAGTAAATATCAAAGAAAAAAATTATTCTCTAACTCTACTAACTAATTTAAGATTTTATTGTAGTGGTAAATGAGTTTGGTCCACTAAGAATGGTGCAAAAAACTTAAAATTTTTAGGAGAACTTTAAATAAAGAAAATAAAGGATTTAATTGGTTGATTTTGGAATTGATGAGATGGATGTTTCATTTTTATGCAAGTTCTGGTTTGTGTACTAGTTAGGTATAAGTGTTGTGTCTTTTAATTTAAATTGTGTCAGAACCTACTTCTAGTGAGCCTCCTCTCATATTTCTCACCCTCTAACTTATGAACCTCCTATTACCATCTCATATCATAGGCTAGTTCATAGATTGGTGTTTAAAACCATATTTAAATATAGTGACCCTAAATTCATACATTAGTTGTGCCATGAATAAGGTTTATTAGTTGAAGCGTTTTAAAAGGGAAGTTAATTCTCTTTCATCATTGGTCATGCCTGATAGAGAAGGTTAAGACATAAATCATGAAATAAAATGATGCAACCTATAAAATTTAAATAAAAACAAATACCTTGCACTAGGTGAACTCCCCTTTACTAAAATAGCTTCACACAAAACAGAACTACCCCCTCATTCTAATCACGAGGGGATATAAAGAATAAAATGAGAACATACTGTCTGCAACAATAAAGAGCTTTCCTCCTTCCAAATGTCCAATTATGGTTCCAATCAAAGTCTCTAAAAGTTGAACCCCTTTTATAATAGCCTTACCCCTTATTTTATTCTCCTTGAGATAATTATCTACCTTTATTTTTTATATTTTTAATTATCTTTTCTCCCAGTAGTAATTTTCCTTTATTTGAATTATTCTTCTTCTCTCTCTTGTGTGTTTTTGGCTTGGACCAGGTTATCATCTCTCTTGGTTGATCCACTTCCATTATGGGGGTGTTTTTTAACTCCCTTTTAGCAAGAAAATCCCCTGCATGTGTCATTTATATTTAAACATACTGAGCAGGGTCTATGGTGCATGAAATATTATGGAAAACTTGAGATCCACATGTACTTAAAAATACAGCATGAAAACACCATAAAGCATGGGTGAAATGTCTACAAGGAAAACTTTTGTTGTCTTGCATGGCCACAACAAAGTGGCTTTGTCCATTGTTTGATGGCTCATTTTATCTAAACTTCAGTTCTGTAAAATTAATACCCTTCACGGTGTAGTAGAGACCTATAACACATCCTCATCTTCATCATTTCCTTGCTACAATGGGCCATAGAAAAACACCCAGGATGATAAACCAGTGATTTTCATCATCTTCTCTAGTAATTGGGATCCACAACATAGCTTATGGGCTATGGTGCAGTGCATGAACTTTAGTTCGATCCCCCTTTATCACTATGTTTCATAGCCATGGTTAAAACATAGTGCTCATTGAGAATCTAGTGGACATCATGATCTTCTTAATGAATAGCCATGGAATATTTTTATAGTGTAGCATCAGTTATTCTAGTGTAGTTATGGTGGATATAGTGGTTTCCAGCAGTCTACAGCACATTGAAATCAATTTCGGTGTGGATGAAATGTACAAAAAGAACAACATTTGAGTAGCTTAAGATGGCACCATTTCAGTATGTTATAATAGTACCCAATGGCATTAAACAACTAAAATTTTAAAAACATAGGTTTACAAAATTAAAAACAATGACATTAAAAAACTAAAATTTTAAAATTTATGCACAAAATATGAACTCATTAAATCACCCACACTTAAACCATGTTTTCTCTCACACATAAATCTCAAATAATAATTACAAATGAAAATGCCATTCTACCAATATTTAAAATTCAAAATTAATGTAACAAAGAAATTATCAATGGGGGAAAGGAATTTTTTAATCTCATATAAAGAAGGTTATTTCAATTCATCACATGACACAGTGTATTTGAACTTCCCAATGAAAAATGATGAGGATTTTCATCTCTTCAATTCAAGTATACTAACTTATCATTATTGAAATGTTAATCATGATTTAACTCGCCATTTTTTATATCCCATCACTCAAGTTAGAATGAATATAAATCTTTCCTCATACCTTTAGTATATATACCAAACTTATAAATTTGAAAATTATCTATATTCTCCACTTAGTATAGACAAATTTCAATAAAAATAATGAGAACTTTGAAACTTAGGACCATATGATTCTAATGTGAATGGATGGTATGAAATTGATGAAAAAAATATAATCTCAAAAAAGGAGGCTAATCTCTAGGTGTTAAGCATGATAAACAAATTAAATCCAATGATATTATCCTCTTCAAAAGGTTACATCTTCCCCACACTTACCAAGCTCAAATAAGGCCATAAATCATGAAATTCATGGATTAATTACCCCTTTATTTTTTATTTCTTATTAAAATTTTAAATTTTACAAAAAATGATCAAGTACAAGTCTCAAATACATCACCAAAACCCAAATTATTTTTTCATTGGTCAAGTGATAGAGATTTATGACCATCCATAACTCAACCCACATTTTTTCATTTTTCTTTTTTAGAGATATGGACAATAAAAACAGTAATTATTACATGAACCTTCTTCCTAAAATCCAATGAGATTCCCATAACATATTCTCTCAAATAATCATATTCCATTTTTTTTCATGAAATATCTCTTCACCCACACTTGAAATTTGAAAAAATGCAAAATAATAGAGTATGGGTAGGAATGGATAAATTGGCTTGAAATGTGGATATTCCTAAAAAAGGATATTTTCAGTATCTAAGAGCTAAAATGAGGATTAATTTTAGGTAGGTCTCAATGGTAATGTCTTAAATAAAATAAAAAATCTTTAATAATTTTTAATTGAATTTATACAATCATCATTTTGAAAATATCAAAATAAAATACTATTAGGTTACATGTCTCAAGTTCTCTCAAGAAATATACTAAGAAAGATAATAAAAAATGGATTAGAAAATCTCTCATGAATAAGAGTGAGTAATTAAATATAATCACTCGTGAAATTTATTATAAAAACAAATCGATCAATATAAACTTATAAAAATTAAAGCATGAAAGATGGAATGGAATTTTTAGCAACATGTCACTATAAAGAAAAATCATGATTTGTTGATTTCAAATTCCTATGTTTCACTCTAATCAACCAATTCCCTATATTACTTATTTAATTCCTATCAATATGAAAAATAAAACATATAATCCTAGGGTTCCTAAAAATTCTAAGCATTATTGATAAATAATTAAGCACTAATCTAAGTGTGGATGCATTTTTTTTATTTAAACTCAACAAACAGATTATGGAAAATAGGGGAGTATAGGTAAATGATGAAATTTAAATATTACTCCCCTTTAATTTGAATCAATCCTCCTATTTTTTTCTTTTGCTTGATGCAGTAATCCTTTCACCTTTATGATTCATGGAACTAAAAATTTAAGACAAACAGTGAATGTATGGGCCATTCACATGAAAGTTATAATACCCCGACCCCAGTTACCCAAAGTCAGTACATTATTATATAACATTGGCATGATACAAGTAATCATGTCCCGAAAGACCGATCAGTTTAGTAGTGTTGGAAGTACTAGATACATTCATAAGTTTTACATTACATCATGAAATAAAAACATCAAAAAAAATTTGTCCAATTTTGAACACACTTATAACCTTAGAATATCCCTACAGGTAAACCATAAAATACTTCTTCACATCCTGGGAAAAATAAAATATAGAAAGGGGTGAGCTTAGATGCTCAGTAAGGATAACAATATAGCAGAAACTTTCATAAATAAGTATAAACATTTAAGGCAATGTATAAGACTAAAACAAAATCCTTTTAAACTTAAAATTTAGAATAATATGGAAAAGATAAAATCAAATAATTCTATTTTCTTATTCACATGGATATTTTACTAGTCTAATAATCACATGTAATATCAATAGCCAATTTTATAATGATGGAATGCATAATGCCAGACTTCGTAACCACATAGTCAAGGCATTGTGCCAAGACTACAAATAATATTTTGTCAAGGACTTGTGCCAAGACACTAGTTTGTCTCATGATACCTACCGATATATCGAGGAGCTGTAGCAGGCTCCGCCCATCACTTACTATGTCCAATGCATTCCTCATATGAAAAGGCTTAAACATAACATAAACATTCGTATTAAAACAAGCATACGAAATGTAAATACTTTATCCATAAACCATGAATGGTGTAAAATAACACATCTATAGTCAAACATATCATAAAAACTTAAATAAAATATGAAATATTTGTATCATAATAAATCAACTTCAAACAAGTTTAAAATCCGTCAAAGGATGTTGACATAGATGAAATGAAAACTATTTGAAGTAAATACCTCTTTCTATTTTGAAATCATTTAAAAGTCACATAATTATAAAAGAAAACATTTATTTTTAAAATATTCTTATAATATTTTATATGAAGTTTCGACGATGATATAATGGTGGAAAATACCCACACCCGCCGTATAAGTTAAAAAAAAGACATTCTTGCCTTAATTTTGTCAAAAAGGTCATAAAGTACCTTGTTTGGAAAACGACGGAAAAATTCCTTTCAAACCATTTTATAAAAAGTAAAAAAAGGGTATAAATTAATTTAACCCATAGTCTAGTAAATATTAAAAAAAAATTGAAATACATTTTTAAGAAACAAGTATGTGGATGATAAAGAGGTCCCAGTATATACTTACGTAAAAACAACCTCAGATAATAAAGAGATTGTGAAATTAACCCTTACCTTGTACTTTTCCTTGGTTGAGGGTATTTTAACCTCCTGTATAATAGTTAAATAATTTTTATTAAATTATAAAATAAATATATACATAAATATGATATCATATATGATCTTCTAATATTTCTTTATTAATAATATTTTAGTAGTATCATCATTTCGGGTGTTAACTGATTTGTTTTCCTTTATATGATCGGTTACGTAAGGAATGTTTGTTATGGATAGGATTTATTTTATTCATATAAATAATGATATTAAGTTTTTAAACATTATTTTTAATCATAACATGAAAATTATTCTTGAATTATTACAATGGGGAATGAATCTCATCGCATTCGTGGAGACAACAATCCATACGTACGCACGAGCGACAATATCATTATATTGATGGTGAAATATTTTGTAATTGGATGGTATATCCTATATAAAGAATCATTAACAAGTTATATTTATTATTTACATCAGTTATACTCATTATTATAATCATCCAAATAATTACGTGTTTGAATAACAAACTACACCACGACGTGGAGACGGTAAGCTATATGTACGCACGTATGGTGACTTTTTCATTTATAGGATGGATAGAATAACTAATATGGTTGTACCATATTTATAATAACATCACGGTATGTAGGAGGTACTAGAGTTATTATTTTTTTATGCAAACAAGAAGTAAAGAGGAAGTGGAAGAAGAAAAGAACATGAAAAAGGGTGGTGAAATTATTACCTCTTCTTTGGGTCTTTCCTTTTGAGTTGATCAAAAGGGATACTTAGGTTATATTTATGATCCAAATAAGGCCTCTAGGTTGAAGTTAGAGAAATTGGGAGGATATTTGGGCAGGTATTGTCTGATCAAAATGGCTTTGGAGGTGTTATTTTGAGAGAATAGGAAGTTCCCTTTTATAAGAGAGGTCAGGGGCACCTTAGGAAAAGATTGAAATATTATTTTATAATAAAATAATTTTCTGTTTATAATGGCTAAAAAATGATTTATTTAGAGGATAAGGTATGGATTGGTCGAAAACATCTCAACCAATAGGTTTTAGAGAGGTTTAGGTTACCATATTAACATTATCTTTTAGATTTAACTCTTAGTTAAATAGTTTGTCATTTACCATGTATTCTTGTATTATTATAATAATTGGTCAATAAACTTACTATAAAATACCAATAGAATCTCAAGTGGTTAATTAATGATATACCTATCATTATATAATTTCTTTGGTAGAACCTTATATTTTTAGGACTATTATATAATTTAATAATAAAATATTTGTTTTAAAAACTCATTTATGTCAATTTTGACACTATTTAGTATTTGATTTTTTTGAAAGTAATAAAAATTTAATTACTTAAAAAAAATAAATTGAATCAACCCTAACATGTCATATTCACCTAGAAAATTTGTGTATTTCATAAAAAATTTGAAATTATATTTATTTTAATATTTATAATACAATTTATTTGATTCTTTCATTAATAAGGTAATTACTACATCATTATTGTGTCATAAATAAATTTAATTATTTAATGTCTAAAAATTATAAATAAATAAAATTATCTAGGAAATGTTTTTATATTTCTAATGAGTATTTATAGTTAAAAGGATAACTTATATAACCCCATTTAAAAATTGTTTTACTAAAAGATATATGTTTATGTCATTTTTGTCTTTACTTTAAATTAATTAATATAAAGTGTCATTATCACTCTCAAGTGACTCTATGGGGTCCCAAAATAGACCCAAGGATTTAAATGGTCGTAAATGTATCAACCAATAATAATAGGATACATTTTAAGGTAATTTAATATTATTATAATATTATTTTTTACCCTTATTTATCAGATTTACCCTTTAACCATAGTAAAAAAAATATTTACCGAAGTAATTATTCATAATATCTAAAAATAAAAGTTACCTATTTACACAATTTGGACCTCCTGATTCCAAATATGGAATTTATTTTTCCAAATTCAAAACACAAAAGTGGTATAAATTAATTTAAAATTAATTCTCGTTGTCAAAACAAAAAACATGTTTTTAAGAAATAATAACTATCAAAAGATTGACACTTGTTTATGTCTAGTTTAAATGTGCAATTACATACAATGACCTAAATTATATTAAATGATAAAAACATATTCTAATGATACTTTAAAACCACTCAAATGTATAATTTAACACTATAAATTTTTTTGATTAAAAAAATTGTTTTTAATTCAAATTTAGTATTTTTCACTATTCATAAAAAAGTGAAAGTTTTCAGATGAGTAACACAAATTCACCCTAAGCTAATTTTGATATTCTGAATTCAAAAATGAAGTCCATTTTAAAAAATAAAATTTATAAAATTTCAAAAAGTGGTTATTACTATTTATAACGGCTAGTTTGATTGGTCGTGGTGTATTAAAACTCCAAGTTGTGTACAACACAAGCTACTACACTATTCAAAGGGAAACGTACTGTGAAAGATTGGGGTATTACAAAAGTTCAAAAATAATTATGGGATGCACTCCTAAACAGTTCATAAACTGAAATAAAAATCATAAAGCATAAAAATGTGGTTTGCCTCCCAAATGTGCTTTGTTTATTTTCATTCATCTCGACCTTACCTCTCAAAGTTTGGTGATTGAGGGTAGGAAGAAGGTTACCTGATCCAAATCTAAAAATGGTCAAAATTTTGATTATTACATGTAGATGGAAACTCTCTCTTTTTCAAAAACCAACTTTACCCATCCACTGACTAACAACTTCTCAATATCCAAAGGCCTAATTCAATGGGTTTTGGCCCAACTTGAATAATCATATCATAGATCACCAATGCCCAAAATTATTGACCCTCTTTGAACTATTTGTGTACAGCCTTATCCCCACTATATCTAGATTTTTTCATTAGATTGTAACCTTTATTTTCCTCTTTTTTAGCCTCTTCTTTCAATTTTATGGTAGTTAACTAAACTCTTCCTCCATGGAAATTAGTTTCCTCAACAAACAAAAACTCGTCTTCTCTCAACTCATCATTTTTCTCATCTATATTTTTTATAAACTAGTGAATGTTTAATTTCACCTCTTCACCACCAGATCTCAAGCATTACTCTCTATTTTTTACATCAATCAATTCTCTTTTTATTTCTAGGAAGGGTATTACCAAAATAATTAGGGTCTTCTCCTCATTTATATCCAGCACCAAAAAATCCACTAGAAAGTATAACTTGTCTACCTTGACAATGAAATCCTCAATAATTCCTTGGGGACATATCACTATTGTGTCTTCCAACATAATCCTAACTTGTGTTAGCTTTATCTATCTTAAACCAAGGCTCTTGAATGTTGAATATGTCTTAATGTTTACACTTGATCCTAAATCACAAAAAGCACCACTAAATGCATTAGAACCAATGTCAATAAGAATATAAAAACTATATGGGACACTTTTTTTCTTTAATAATCCCCTTGACACCACTATTGAACAGTCTCTCATCATTGGGATGGTTCCCAATTATTTAAGATTCCTTTTTTGTTGTGAACTCCTTCATAAATTTAGAATATCTAGGAATGTTTATGTTTAGTTTATTGATATAGTGGTGTAGCTACTTCTTAAACTTATATTTCATATTATTTTATTTTTTCTTGCCTTTATTGCACTGATTGTTTTCTTTCCACTAGTTGTTCTTAAATCTATTTTTCAGCTTGTTTTCTTACTTTTTTAGCAACTTCATAGGTCATATTTCCACTCATCAGGGTGATGGATTTGATCTCACCATGTCCTGGGACTTCAATGTCACCTGGTAGAACTCCCCTTGTCCATTCCTTCAGTTTCCTAGACATTTGATCTATTTGTATTTCTAAGTTTCTCATGGAAACCCTATGATTTATTGAGTTCTATCTTAATTCCTAGATATATTTACCTTAATTATTATATTATGTTATTAACACCTTTAAGGAAACTCAATTTGTGGTCAATAAACATTCTAAGGTCTCCTCTAAATAGTGAACTTGAATTTTGAGTGTTGGGCCTTGATGTTGGGGCTGAAAACCTTGTTCCCTCGGCTGAAATAATTGGCCTTGTGCTTAATTTTTATATATTTATCATGGTGTCTATTGTTTCCTCTATCCATACACATAATTTTTTCTATTATAAATTATGTAATTAGAATCTTTTCAATTTATACCTTTGGGTTGTTGATTATCCATCATTGCGTTGAGTTTCCTTAGAATCTCATTCATTTGGGTAGCAAACCAGCTATTGTCCACCTTGTACACTCCTTGAACTACCTTCCCATGGTTTGGTTTCCATTGGAAGATATTTTTGGACATTTAATCCAACAATTCATAACTCTATTCTAATGACTTCCTCATGAGGGAACATCTAGAAGCTGTATCAACTATCAAACAGTTACCCTATGATAATCCATTATAAAACGTCTATATTAGAAACCACATTTCGATATCGTGATGAGGGAATCATCTTATAAAACATTTAAATCTCTCCCATGAACTATATAATGGATCCTTGGTAAATATTTCAAAATAAAGGATACTTACACATAAATCCATTAACTTTGAAGGTGGGAAAACTGTGTCAAGAACTTTCTTACCAAATCCTCCCAAGTTGTAATTGAGTGTGGAAGTATTCTCTAGATACATTATCATGCCTTATCCTTCAATGATAATATAAATAGGAGTAATATAACTTCTTCTCTTAGTATTTTATTGAATTGTAATCAATTTTAAAATTCTAAAAAACTCTCAATATGAGAATTGGGGTCTTCATATAGCAGATCAGTGAATTTTATGGAATGAGTGATCATTTGAATGATCATTGGATTCATTTATAAGTGTTGAGCCATGATATTTGGTAATATTATACTTGAATTAACCCCTGTGTTTGAGGTTATACTATAGTCAAAAATTTATTACACCTGTTGGTTCTGTCCTTGGATCTCTTGCACTACTACTTGAGAAAATTATTATACTACTCTATGTATTTGTTCTCTCCCAGCCATGGTATCCTCTTCTTGATGTATGTTATTTTTTTCCTTCCTATTATTATTTAGAACTCGGGATCTAAAGGTGGTTCTTCATATTTTTGCTTCCCTCTTGTAGAGTACTCAGGAGTAGAATTTGATCTTGAAATTACACTAAAATAAGGCTAAGTGTAAAAATATGAAAAAGAGAAAAAATAGAACAGTAATTTCCTGAAAACATTACATATTTATAAAACCATTACCTAAAAACAGCACTAGTTTTGACATTTACTAAGAACTTCATTACTTATCTCAGGAAATATCAAATAATAAATTTATGCTCTAACTCTAATAACTAATTTAAGACTATATTTTAGTGGTGAATGATGCTGGTCCACTAAGAATAGTGTAGAGAAACATAAAATGTTTAAGAAAAGTTTAAATAAAGAAAACATATGATTTTATTGGTTTGTTTTGGAATTGATGATATGGATGTTCCAAGATTGTGCAATTTCTAGTTTGTGCACTAGTTAGGGATAAGTGTTGTGGATTTTATTTTAGATGGTGTTGGATCCTACTTCCAGTGAGACTTCTCTTAGAGTGATATCCCTCTAACTTATAAACCTCATATTCCCATATTATCTCTTAGGTGCATTCATATATAGGTTTTTGGAACCATATTTAAACATAGTGACCCCAAATTTATGCATGGTTTTCTATGAATACGGGTCACTGGTTGCAGCATTTTAAAAGGGAAGACCATTCTCTTTTAGCATTGTTTGTACCTGATAAAGAAGGGTAGGACATAAAGAATGAAATAATATAATTCAAACAACCCATAAAATTTAAATCAAAATGAATTTCATATACTAGGTGTATTCCCCTTACCTTACATAGCTTGGCACAAAAGAGAACTACCCCCTCATGTTAGCCATGAGGGGGTATGAAGAATAAAATGGTAACCTACTGTCAGAAGCATCACACAATACCCCTCCTTCCATCCATCTAGTTTTAGTTCCATTTTAATTCTCAAAAAGTTAAAACCCTTTTATAGTATCCTTATCCCTTATTTTATTCTCCCCAATAGAATTATCTCTCTCTATTTTTTAAATTTTGAATTCTCTCTTTGTTGGAACCACAACCATTTTATGCAAGAAATTGAGTGTGGTTTGTGTTTTTTGTCAATCCTTTTTGGAAGTATATAATGTTTGGAAGGAAGGGGATTATACAGTTCAATCAGACAACAGTATTAAAGGTGGCATCATTTCCCAGTGTTTACCAAATTTTTGGGCCTGAAAATCGAGAAATGGATAATTGTGTGTTTGGAAAAGGGTGTTGCGCACAAGATTGAAGGGTGTTTAGAAACTTGCACTCAAGGATTTTTTTGGGATCAGTGTATCAAAATATGGAAAAGGAAAAAAGTGTGTGCAAGACATGGATGTGAGCAAAATATAGTGCTGCGTGAAAGAATCTTACACTCCCAATTCGATGTCAAAGGGGGTTTTACATACTTGGAAAGAAACATACACGCACTGAAGAAGATGCTTCGAGAACTTGCGTGTAGGGTCTTCAAAGGTCTATAAATATGCGGCTACCCACAAGGAATACTTAATAATTTTCCAATGAAAATATGGCTGCTCTACCATGCAAATGATTTGTGCACAAAAGATTGGAAGAAAGTTAATCTTGCATTCAAGGTGTTCCTTTAGTCTGAAATGACCAAGTGAACCTTTTGGTGTAGTTGAACGAAAGATAAGGGTTGCGTAGAAAGTAGGGGTTTCACGAAAGTCATATTTTTCAACAATTCCCAAATCTTGCATGCAAGTTGAGGTATTGCGCACAAGTGTGGCGTTATGATTCCGACAGACTTTTGATTATCTAATTTGTGTGTTCAGTGCTTTCAAGTGCATCAATTCAGGACTTTAATGCAAGAAGTGTCTCATGCTGAACAGAGACAAAGAATTCAATGCAAATATATTTAAGAGACCTTCATGTCTATAAACTGAGTGTAACTTTACCCAAGGCAGTGAGATAGGGGGAGTTAATAGGAGTGACCTGAGGGACACAGTGATCTATCCCTGAAAATTTGTAAAGGCAGTGTTCCTGGGACATAGTGACTATACTCGGACCTTGTAATACATAGCTAGTGAAGTTTAGTGGAATTAGGTACGATTGGAAACCTATCAGCGTATGCTCCTTGGACTTATCCCTTAGTGGTGAACCAAGTAAAAGTGTTGTGTGGTATCTTTTCTTATGGTTGTTTGATTTCTATTCCCATCAACCTTACATGTTTAACAAGTTCTTACCTTCGTGGGAACAATATCCTTGTTTTAAAATAAAATTTTGACACCCTGATTCACCCCTCCCCTATCAGGATGTCTCAGGGTCCTACAAGTGGTATCAAAGGGTAAAGGTTACTGGTGTTAGATCTGTCCTTTTCCATCATGGAGAATGCAGTCAATGCTAGGGGAATCCCTCTCTTCGATGGAATTAATTTTCAAATCTGGAAGAACAGAATGAGATCTCATTTAAGATCCCTTGGAATGGATTTCCTCTTTTCTATTTTTCAAGGAATACAAATTATTAATCCAACAGGACTTGTTATGATTGATACAGACATGAAATTTCTTGATGTAGATGTTAAATCCCAAAATGTTATCACTGCGTCTCTTTCATATCAGATCTATATAAAGGTGACGAGTTACACCTTAGAAAAGTGTATGTGGGATAAACTTTAAAATATTTATGAAGGAGACAAGAAAGTGAAGGAGGAAAAACTTTAAGTCATGCACAACAGGTTTCACAATCTAAATATGCATCCTGATGTGAATTCAGGTTCATTCTTCAATCAGATTATTGAAGTAGTATGAGTAATTCGAGGTCTTGGAGAGTAAATCAAATACATTGATATCATACAGAAAATCTTGAGAAGACTTCCTCCTATGTACAATGCAAAGGTGTCAGCTCTTGAAGAAATAGATTTATCTAAACTATCTTTGGATGATCTGCTAAGTAGTCTAGTGGCATATGAGATGAGATTCAAACTTGAAGATGCTACGACTCATGTTAGCAAGTAAATGGAATTCAAAGCCAAGGAAAACTAAAAATATTAGGAGATAGTAGTGGTGAATATGATGAGTAAAAATAAATTCTTTCTCTCATTGCCAATAAGATGAAGAAGGTAAAAGGTAAATTTAAAGGTAAGTTACCTGTGGCGTGTTTTTTGTGTGGAATATTTGGGCACATTTCCTCTCAGCGCCAAAGAAAGTTCGATGATGAAGAGAGAGAAATAGAAGACATTGAGAAGCCTCAGAAAAGGTTTTTTAAAAAGGGAGAATTTAAATCTAGGAAGAGAAGTACATTACTTTTGTGGGTCCTGAGGAAGAATTTGTTACTCTTAGAAGTAAACTTGAGTTTCAATCAACCACAAATGAGGGTAAGAAGAAAATTCATTTTGGAAGGTCCTCAGATGCATAATTAATAGTAAGATCCAAGCATGATTCAGATGGGGTTTGAAAAATCTTGAGTGATCAAAGACCCACTTGCATGGGAAAGAGTGGAATTGGTTGTGAAGTTGATACATCAACTGCTAGAAGTGAAGAGAGACAAAAGAAATACAATATGAAAGTTTTACATGGTGAAAAGTTTCCTAAAGTGTTGAAAAAGAAATCCTCAATACAAACTAAAAAGAATAACTGAATATTATACCCAAACATTCAGAAATGATAGGCAATACAACCTTTTCCATGAGGAATAAGGAATGAGGAAAAATATAAGTGAGAAGACATTTCCCCTCATGAAGTGTTAGTTCTATGGCTATCTGGGCCATACCATGTCATATTGCAAAGAGGAAAGGAGCTACTTGAATGGGGAAGATCTGGGAAGTCAAAAAAGGAGACCAAATTCATATCTTACATCTTATAGAATAAATAGTTTCTATGGATACCATTTTCATTATTATAACTTTGGCCATAAAGCTATCTATTGAAGTCAGAGGTGTGATAGGAGAAATTCATACAACTCTCAAAGATGGGTCAATACCCACCCTCCTGATGGTGTTGTTATCACAAATAGGATTTCTCCTCTTGAAGAAGGGTATGGGTATGAAGAATCTGATTATGTGGAAGAAATAATTAGAAGTCCATCAGTGTTCTACACTCAATCCAATATCTTATGGAAAGAAAATAATAAAATTGAGAAATCCAATCTTATAGAAGTATCCCTCAAAGCATCAAAAAGTAGCAGCACCTAGATTCTTGATAGTGGATGATCATCCCATATGATAGAAAATGATGACCATTTGAAGAACATTAAAAAAAAGGTTGATGTAACAGTGAGGTTTGGTAATGATGATGCTTTGAAGATTAAAGGTAGTGGAAATACTGCTCTAGCCAATGGAGATCTGAAGAATATTGAAGTTCTTTATGTGGACGGTCTACATCACAATCTCCTCAGTGTGAGTCAAATCTATGACTCAGATCTCATAGTAACTTTCAATCAAAAAGGATACACTATAAAGGGAAAAGGAGGTAATTATATTATGAAAGGCTACATAATAGATGGAAACTTATATCAGGTTGACAGCAAAAATAACTCTTTCTATTTGTCTGTTGAAGAAGAAAACAACATGTGGCATTGAAGGCTGGGACACATTAACCAACAAGACATGGAAAAGATATCTAAGTTGAAGATAGTCATGTATATCCCCATTCTGAAATGTGAAAGTGAAAAGACTTGTGATGCTTGCATATGGGCGAAGTTAGTCTATAACTCATATCGACCAATGATGAAAAGGGTATCACACCTTCTTTATCTCATCCACACAGATGTATGTGACCCGATAAATGTTACTGGAACTCATAGAGAGAGGTAATTTTTACTTTTTATTGATGATTATAGTATAATGGCATGTGTAATGGTTATTCACAGGAAGCAGCAAGTACTTGATTGCATGAAAAATTATCGCCAGATTACTGAGAATGATACCGAAAAGACAATCAAAGTCCTGTGATGTGAAAATGGAGGGGAATACACATCCATTGAGTTTGAGAATTATATAAAAAACATGGAATATGACATGAGGTAGCTTCTGTGAGAACTCCATAACAAAATGGAGTTGTTGAGCGCCGGAATCGACAGGTCAAAAAAATGGCTAGGACTATGCTGATTGAGAGTCATATCTCTTGTCATTACTGGAAAGAAGTTGTTGAAGCTACAGTGCACATTCAAAATTGAATTGGGCTTTATATGGGAGAAATGAAGACACCATATGAATTTTGGCATGGATGGAATCCTTATTTGAAATACTTTCATGTTTTCGAAAGCAAATGCTTCATCCAAAATAAAGAAGTAAATCAAGGGAAGTTTGGTGACAATGTAGATAAAGGAATATTTCTTGGATATCAAATGAACAGAAAAAATTATAAGTGTTTCAATAAGTTCTTGGGGGTATTTTGGAAATAATTGATGTTAATATCATTGAAGACAAAACCCCAAATGCTTAAAATAATTCCCATGCTGATGAGATGGAAGATGAGAAAGAATGTGAACATGGAGCAAATTAAAATAAATAAATAGAGGAAGGTGTACAAAACTCCAAGGATTCACATCATGATGTTGACTCAGAAGAATAATTTGAAGTTGAAACCATAGCTGGAGAGAATTCAGTTGAACCTCAGAGGAGGAATCGAAGAGCAGAAATTGATCAATCCAACATCATTGGAGATTGGACTGAACCCACACAAATGAGGAGAATGAGGAGTAATGCACAATCTATATTCTTATTTATGGTGGAACCATCCTCATTTGAAGAAGCTGCAAAGGATGAATCATGGCTAAAAGCCATGATAGAAGAGTTAGATCATATTGACAAGAATCAGACCTGATATCTAGTCAAGAGACCCGAAGGTCATAATGTGATTAGTATAAAGTGGATTTTCAAGAACAAGTTTGATGAGCATGGAAGTGTTATCAGAAATAAGTCACGACTGATATGTAAGGGATATTAACATATTGAAGGTGTCAATGTTGAAGAAACCTTTTCACCAGTGGCTATACTAGAGTCAATTGGGATTTTCTTGCTATAGAAATCCAAAGAGGATATAAAGTATATCAAATATATGTCAAGACAACATTCTTGAATGGTTTTCTCAAGGAAGAATTCTACATCAAACAACCAATGGGTTTTCTTCTTGGTACTAATGAAACAAAGGTTTGTAAACTAAATAAGTCCCTTTTTGGTTTGAAGTAGGAACCACAAGCATAGTATTCTTAGCTAGATTATTATCTAAAGAAGCTGGAATTCAAAAGAGGAAGAGTAGATCACAATCTCTATGTGAATAATTATCTGAAAGATCAGTTCATGGTTCTAGTTTACATTCATGAGATTATATTTGGTGGAAGCAGGTAGAAATCAGTGGATGAATTTTCCAATCACATGAAATTAGAATTAGAAATTTCAATTATTAGGGAGATCACATATTTCGTGGGGCTGCAAGTGACTCAAAAGAAATATTACACTTTCATATATCATGAAAAGTATGAAAGAGAGCTGATGAATAAATTTAATATGCATGACTCAAAACCAATGTCAACTCCGATTGTAGTTGGAACCAAAATTGGAAAGCATGAGGATGGGACCTCTGTAGATCCCACCATGTATAGGGGGGTCATTGGGAGCTTATTGTACCTAACAGCAACACGGTCAGATATTGTCTTTGCAACATGTCTATCGGCCCACTTTCAGAGTAATCCAAAGGAGGAACATATGGAAGTAGTAAAAAGAATCATTAGGTACATTCAAGGTACTCATAATTTTGGGTTATACTTTGCTGTAGGAAGGTATAGTGAATTATCAGTGTTTTCTGACACTGACTGGGCTGACGATGTAGTGGACAGAAAGTCCACCAATGGTGGAGCATTATATATTGTGTAGAAATGTGTTGGCTAGTTGAGTAAGAAACAAGAAAGTACTTCTCTTAGTACTGCTGAAGTTGAGTATATATATGCTAAAAAGGCATGCACTCAACTACTATAGATGAAGAAACAACTAACTGATATTGGTGATGAGGTGAAACAACCAATGGTGATTTACTGTGATAACAAGAGTTAAATTGATCTCACTAAGAATCATGTTAAGCATTCTCTTACAAAACATGTTGAAATTAGATATAACTTTATCAAGGAAAAAGTTGAGCAAGGCGTGATTAGAATGGATCATGTGGGAACTGATTAGAAAGTGGTAGATATCCTGACCAAGCCATTGTCAGTGGCTGTGTTTAAGAAACATCGGTTGAACCTCGGTGTTCAGCCAACTCCCAGTGCATAAGAAGGTTATGAAATTCCCCTCTCCCTAGATATGGTAACTAATTTTAGTCTATTTGTGGATGTGATGCAGTTTTATGGGGGAGATACTATCCAGGGGTGTTTTGAGCTGTTCAATGAACTTTTACCAGACTTTGGGTTTATTTTCGATGGGGGAGAAAGGATTAAATTCAGGATTAAAGACATGTACATGTAATAAAAATGTAATTATTCTATGAAACGATGAGAATTCGGTGTTAGGAGGAGAAGGAATATATTCACGATATGTAATGATTCTGTGGAATAGTAATAAAATTGCTTGGAAGGTGTCTTTAAGAATTCCAAAACACAGGATCCCAATTCACATTTCCCCTCTTGTTTTCTACACTGATCATTGCTCACGT
This sequence comes from Viscum album, assembly GCA_963277665.1. NCBI lineage: Eukaryota > Viridiplantae > Streptophyta > Magnoliopsida > Santalales > Viscaceae > Viscum > Viscum album. The sequence goes on from OY728159.1 coordinate 924,906,537, forward strand.
AGATTTAGAGTGTCGGCTGAGTTGATTATTTTGTTTCAATTTCTCCTTATGACTAGTGATCTATTGAATTTATATGGTGATTGCCAACAAAACCAAAGGGGGAGATTTTTGGAACCACAACCATTATATGCAAGAAATTGAGTTTGGTTTGTGTTTTTTGTCAATCCTTTTTAGAAGTTTAGAATGTTTGGTGGGAAGGGGATCATACAGTTCAAGAGGACAACAGTATTGAAGGTGGCATCGTTTTCCATTGTTTTCCAAATTTTTGGGCTTGAAAATCGGGAAATGGAGAATTGTGTGTTTGTCAAAGGGAGTTGTTCACAAGATTTGAGTGTGTTTAGAAACTTGCGTGCAAGGATTTCTTTGGGGATCAGTTCATCAAAATATTTCAAAGGAAAAAATTTTGCACAAGACATGGATATGCGCAAAAGATGGTGTTGCACAAAATAATCTTACGCACCCAATGTGATGTCAAAAAGGGTTTTATGTGATCGGAAAGAAACTTATGTGTGCCGATGAAGATGCGTCAAGATCTTGCGCGTGGGGTCTTCAAAGGCCTATAAATATGCTGATACCCCCAAGGAATACTTAAGAATTTTCCAATGAAAATACGGCTGCTCTGTCGCACGAAATATTTGCGTGTGAAATATTGGAATAAAGTTAATCTTTCACGTAAGGTGTTCCTTTAGTCTAAAAAGACCAAGTGAACCCTTTGGTGTAGTTGCGCGAAAGATAAGGGTTACACAGAAAGTAGGGGTTGTGCTAAAGTCATCTTGCGTGAAAATTCCCAAATCTTTCATTCAAGTTGAGGCATTACACACAAGTGTGGTGTTATGATTCTGAAAAGCTTTTGATTATCCAATTTTTATGATCGGTTATTTCAAGTTCATCAATCCAGGACTTCGATGCAAGTAGTGTATCATGTTGAATAGAGATAAAGACTTCAATTCAAATCTATTAAAGACACCTTCATGTCTATAAACTAAGTGGAACTTCACCCAAGGTAGTGAGCTGTGGGGAGTCAGCAGGAATGACACAAGGGACGCAATGATCTATCCCTGAATATTTGTAAAGGTAGTGTGCCTGGGACAAAGTGACTTTACCCAAACCTTGTAATCCATAGCTAGTAAAGTTTAGTGGAATTGGGTATGACCGAAAACCTATCGGCATATGATCCTTGGACATATCCCTTAGTGGTGAACCAAGTAAAAGTGTTGTGTGGTCTCTTTTCTTGTGGTTGTTTGCTTTCTGTTCCCATTAGTATTACAGGTTTAATGATTTCCTACCTCCAGGGGAAAAAGAACCTTGTTTTAAAAGAAAAATTTGACACCTTGATTCACCCATACCCTATCAGGGTGTCCTGGGGTCCTACACTCTTCTCCTTCTAGTAATTTTACTTCCTTTGAATTATTCTTCTTCTCTCTCCAATGTATTTTTGGATTAGACCAGATCATCATCTCTCTTAGCTGATCTACTTCCTTTTTGGGGGTGATTTTGAACTCCCTTTTAGAAGGTGAATCCCCTATGTGTATCATTTCTGTTTAAACTTAAATAGTGCATCCTATGGTGCATAAAATATCATGAAAATTCCAATATCCTCTGGTACTTAAAAATGCAGTATTAAAACACCCTATGTTGTGGGTGAAATGGATACCAGGCAACCCTTTTCTGGTCTATATAGCCATAGTTTATTATATTTTTCCATGGTACAACACCTCATCTTCTCAAAAACCTCAGTACTGTCAAATTAACACCCTCTACATCGCAATAGAGACCTATGACATAGCCTAATCTTCCTTGTTTCCTCACTTTAGAAGGCCATAGTACAGCACCCAGGATGACAATACAGTAATTTTCTTCATATTCTCTAGTAAAAGGGATCCACAACATAGATTTTGGACCATGGTGTAGTGCTTGAACTTTGGTTCGAGCTCTCTTTATTATTACGCCGCACAGCCATGGTTAAGGCATAGTGTTCATTGAGAATCGAGTGGACGTCCCAAGCTTCCCATGACTGGCCATGGAAGATTTTTGTAGTATAGAATCTATTCTTGCGGCATAGTCATGGTGGAGGGGGGGGGGTTTCTAGTGGTTTGTGGTGAAATTTCATCGCTGATAGTGTGGATGAAATGTATGGTGAGGATGACACACGAACAGGCCGGGATGACACCATTTCAATAAGTTAGAATAGAACTTGTGCATGAACGCATACCACATCAAAATATCTGGTGTTTTGGATCTTATATAAATGTAAATGGATTCCCAAATCCCTCCAACAAGTTTGATGGGGGGTGGAGGACCCCCTACACCACCCCATGCTAGAGAAACTCTCCTCTCACCACTATGTGGACACATGCCCCATACATTGATGTGATTCCATGTATGATCCTACCTATTCCCCTACATTATCCTCATAGGTTATTTCCCCATCTGCATGGCCTTCATGAGGATGGTATTGGTCAGTAGGCCCTCTTGGGCTTGCTATGAGGGTTGTTTGGCCTTGGTTGAGGGTTGGCCGACTATGGGCCTATTTTTTTGCCCAAGTCCCTTTTGAAATTCCTCCTACACCACACAAAAATACTAATAAAAATAAAATAATATATAACATATTATTTCAATTATTTTTATTTCCTTTTCCAAAATGTCATTCCAAATTATAATTTACCCAAAAATAAATAAATATTATTAATTAAAACATGGGTTTAAATAATTAAAACAATGAAATTTAAAAAAATAAAATTTTAAAATTTATGCACAAAATATGTACTCATCACTCCCTTAAAACAAGAAAATCCCAAAAACCCACCATTCATTCGAGGATATTCATTAATGTTGACCAGTTCAAACTAGGATAAAAAATACAAAAAAGCGAAAAATACAAACCAGGAGAAAGTGAATTAAAATTTCAAAAGGGATACTTCTCTCAAGAAGAATAAAAGATGATAGAAGGTTTTTGTACATGGGACTTTGATATGATTGGACCCTGAGAATTAGGGGACCGAAGGGAAGCTGACATGCTAGGGGAAGCTGGCCTACTAGAGATGTTATAGAGTTTTGCTACTATAGTAGGTGACTTTGATTTTCATATCCCCTTATGACTAGCAATAGGGGTAATTCTCATGTACTAAGTGATGGAAATAAATGTAGTTGTTATTATTTTAGAAAAGTTATTATGATTTAATTCTATAATGATTTGTATATTTATAGTAATTTTCTTCTCTAAATTATCCTCTTTCTTATGCATGACCAATGTTGTGTAAGGAGGGTATGATAATTTAAGAAATATCAACTAAATAATCTTATTATGTTACAAAAAATGCATGAGTTTGTGATAGTTATGTTTAAACAAGGTTTTGAACACCAACCTATGAATTAAACCAAGTATCTAAGAAGGGAAAGGGTCATTTATACAATGGAGACTAAGTACTCTGAGAGGAGTCTCACTAAGGTTCAATCTTGATAGAATCTAATTTAAATAACATCACCTTTTTAACTAAATACATGTCACTGGATATATACTCACTTAGTATGTTCATTATCTTTCTAAGAAACTAAACCAATTCAACATATTGTTTTCTTCATTTAAGTTTTCCTAAATGTTTTGAATAATTTCTACACTATTCCCAATAGATCGATCTCGATCACCACTAAACTAAATTTTAAAATTAGTTAGTGAAGTTTGTTTATTTAAATTTGTTCTTTAATATCCTTGATAGAACTAAAAATTCTCTAGGGTGATGTTATAGTTTGTAATAAACCACATAATTCCAAGTCATTATTTTGAGTATGAATTTAATTTTTTGGTTTGGTGAGGTTTATTTTTAAAAAATGGGACTCATATTGAGAATTTTAGCATTTTTATATCCTTAAATGGTGTTTTTAGATGAGAAACAAGTCCTGATTGAATGTTTGGGTGTTTGGGTGGTCATTGTAGAAGAGTCATGGTGACCTAGGTGCTGAAATTTAGTAGTTTCAATGATTCACATTGTGAACCAAGGTTTCACATCATGAAAGAGGTCATCCAAAGGAGTATGACTCTTAATTAGGGTAATTTATTCTAATAATAGGGAATTAAAACCATGAAAGTGTCCTTTATGTAGATGGTATGGTACCTCTATGAAACCATTCACACTTTGAACCTTGGTCCATGATGTGAATGTGGTTTGACTAGTGGAGTAGCCCTCTGTCTTAAATATTTTATGCTATAAACCAGGGGTTAAGTTGTGAAAGTGACATACAATATGTCATTCACATTATGAACCCATTATTTAGTCTTGAATGGTTCCAAAGTGGTTATTTTAGATGGGTGTAGTTCTATAATTTTAGTTCCAGGGATCTTTGGGTTTTAAATCATTTAGAGTGTTGGGAGAAGGCCATTTTCATCTCATTTTTTCTCCCTTCATCCCTCCTTCAATCCCATTTGATAAGGGATGTATCTTTGTGTATTCCTATAGAGGATCCAATGTATGTTCTCTATTTCTTCCCCAGTTCTTGATTCACATTTCTATCCACTAATTTCAATTTAATTTCGGCTAGGTTTTGGTGATGATTTCCACTAGATCATGTCATAAATCATATATAATTATGGGGATTTCATGTTCAGCAGATATATGACATCCCAAGAGGTTTATCATATTCCTTTGGAAGTGGTTTTGATGTGGTGTGGGTGCTCAGTGAGATTTTAGTCGATTATTCCTATTTGATTAATTTTAAATAATTAATTATAATTGTTTGTAATTAATTAATCATATTTCTTGGCATGATATAGAAGCTCGGGTGGTTGTACAAGCTTGGAAAATTCATGGATAGGCTTGGTTGAGGATTGTAGGAGCATGAAGAGGATAGTAAATACTTTATAAAATGTATGTGGTCCCATTAAAATAAAGTAATATACTTATTTATACATGGGTTTGGTTTCCTACATTCATTATATGGGACTGGGTATATGGATAGGGACTGAGAGTTCCCTAAATAGAGAGATATGGGATGGTTTTGTGCCTCCTATGCTTGGGATAAGTGGTCTTCAGAACTTTGGTGAAAAGGGGTCACCTGAAGACTATGTCGCTAAGGAAAGAAGGTATTGGTTAAGCTAACGAGAGACCTTGGGTGTTCTAGAGATGTGAGATGTGATGTGTATATCCAAGGTTGGTTTCCCAAGGGCTGATCTGGTTGGTATGAGAGGCTTATGCCAAGTGACGATGGGTGGGATAGTCATACGTCTCAAACTTGGTGAATGAAACCCTTATTTGGGTGGTTGAGGCTTGGTGGGTGTTGTGGTCAGGATGATCCCTTTGAGATGAGACAGTTTGGGATGAAGAGGTTTTCCTCTAAGTGTTGAGTTGAGATATCTCCCTTAAGAGATATGAAATAAGACTCAAGTGTGGGTTTGAGCTTTTTATAGGCACTTGGACTGAGGTTACCAAGTGGTTTGGGGGGAGATGACTTGGGATGGTCCCTAAGGTATTAGGACTGAGTTAAGATGATTTTATGGATGAGGATGGCACCCTACCTCTTGATGTCTAGATTGGGATGATCCTATAAGCTATGGAGTTTCCAATGGATGATAGGCTTGATATGGTATTGATGAGTAAAGATTTTGAATGGTCTGGAGGGCCCTATGGACACCCTAATGGCTGAGATGAGATGTGTTCGGGATAAGGGGATAGGTATCAAGTGACTAGAACCCTAGAATCATATGATGAGTTATGTGATGGGTTATATCCTTATTTGTGTTTTTTATACTTGTGATGGGTGAAAGATTTAGTTTTGGTGATGGATCTTAAGTCCCAACCTCACTATGAGTGATATAACACTCGTTGGAATTCCATGAGTGAGATGGAGTCCTCATTGTGTATGAGTTCTAGATTGACCATGAGAGAGATGATGCATATTGAGACCTTTTAGAATATCTAAGAGTTATATGGGATGGTTAGGCCCTACCATGAGTGAGATGGTAGTGGTCGGACTTCCATGAGTGAGATGGGGCCCTGGATTGTGATGTGATGGGATCAGATGATGGGAATTCCATGATTAATATAGATTCCAGGATGAAATGGGATGTGATAATGAATTATGGGACCACCATGAGTGAGATAGAGTATGGTATGGCTTATGATGTGAGATATGGATGGACCCTACCTTGAGTGAGAAGGCATGGGTCAAGCTTTGGATGTGCAACTTTCCCAGTGATAAGGGTTGGATGGGATTCTTGGTATGGGAACCTAATTTGAGGGGGTAGTATTCAACACTTGGATGAAACCATACCCTAAATACCTTGGTGTAAGCTCAATTATGTGGGTGATGGAATGAAATGATAGGATTCTAAAATGGTGATGAAATAGGTATGATTGGGTGTTGTAGTGGCCTGGTTAGCCCATGGTGTGTCCTGATATGCAGAGGGTCATGGTGGCCTAGTTAGCACACAATTACCAAGTTGATTATGTGACATGTTTATTTTCCTCATACATACATTCATATGATGGAGAGTATACTATGGTAACTTGGTGAGAACTTGCTGAGATGTATTTCCCACACCTAGCATAGGCACCTTAGTGTGCATGAAAACTTTATGTAAGCTTTTAAGTTCATCACAAGTCATGTTGTGGATTAGGATATATTTATTGAGAGTATTTGGAGATAATGTGTGTTAAGGCTTGAGGATGGAACTATGGTCAGTGTGTGTATTTTTTATCTTTTTTATTTTTATTTTTGATTGTCCTAGTGGACGTTCAATTTTATGTTTTATATGACTGTGGGTCTATATGCTACATTCTATTTATTACAGCATTATGTTGATTTTATTATTCATACTATGATAATCTGATAGATATTATTTAGTTATTTACATTTTTTAACTCTGATTCAAGGGAAAAGTCACTCTATTATATGGATTGATCCTTCACTGCTAGTCAGTAGCCTCTAGTTTACAAAGAGGCATGCTTGAGGGCATGAGGCACACTGGCTCAGATAGGTATTCTAGGTTTGGGTATCACACACTTGAGTTGTCTTGATACTTTAGGATAAATATTTATAATTCATTGGTATGTGTAATAATTAATTTCATGTCAATATGCAATATGGTGTGGTCATTATAGCTGAAAGTGTGTGTTTTTATTTAAAAGTGATTTTAGTTCAAAAAATGTCACATACTCAAAATCAATCAAACATACTTATATTGTCTTGGTACTTTAGGAAAAAGGTTCATAATTAATTTGTGGCATGTAGGAATTAACCTTATTTAAATCTGACACATAGTGTGACCCATATGACTAAAAATCCATCACATACTAAAAAATAGAGAAAACATGTAGTGAGTTTCGTATTAAATTATAATATATTTTATTTAGGCATTATGTTATCCTTTTTATTTACCTATTATGTTTTATCATTTTTATTTATTTTTTATTTATACAATATTATATCATTTTTTTTATAGTATTACTAAAATAATCATTTTTTTATTATACGTACACACTTATTTTATTAAATATAGTTTTGGTGTGTTCAAAAACTATCACCATGATCGATCTCTATTGAAAAGGGTCTTAAGTACATCGAAATATATGGCCACTCAGTCACCTACAATTTAAATTATTTTTTAGTTTTTTGGAAATTGTAAATATTTATAATAAATTATACATATGAATTTAATTGTAATGTATTGAAATGTTTATAATTTAAATTTATTATAATGTAAATTTATTTGTAATTTATTTTTAATTTATTTGTTTGGTTGTTATAATGTTTCATTCATGCATTAATAAATTTTTGTTGTTGATGAATTTTATTGGTGACAGAGTTTGTACTGATAAAATCCCCTTATATTAGTGCTAACTCTAACACTGATAAAATTCCCTTTTATCGGTGTTGAAAAAAGATCCCTAATTTTATCAGTGTTGGTAACATTATCACTTTTTTATCATTGATAAATCCAAAATCATACACTGATAAAAGTCTAAACTATAGGAGTGTAAGAGATATAAAACTGATAAAAATGATGCATGAAATAATATACAATGAATGCATATATAGGGTTTCTCTTCTTGGTCATTCACTCTATTGATTCTCCCCTTCATTGCTCTCCTCTAGAATGCATTAGTTTATTGGGTTTTCTCTTGATGTCTTTGATCTTATATAGAATCTCTCCATCTTTGGCATGATTTTTCTACTTAGGGTTTCACTTTATCTATCCCCTATTGTGTCATTGTCCTATTTTATCCTTTTCATCTCTGTCTTCTAAGTTTAACAACTAATTTCATCCCCTGGTAATGGTTCTCTAATCACATTGTCAAGTGCGTCAAATTAGTTTAATTTTTACTAGAATTTCTGTAATATAGTAGCAATCCTAGGTATTATCTCAATAGAGCCTTAGATCATTAATTTAAAAATAGGGTTTTGATTATAAAAATATAAGGTGAATGTGATTTAATAAAACTTGGGTTTGATGATTAAATATGACAATGGAAAATCAAAGCGATAAAACAAAGTAGAAGTGAACAAGATTAATTAAACGTGATCAACCCAGGGGAGTCTTGTGATGCTCATACATCATAACTTCAAGAGAAAGGGTATAGATATTTTAATACCTAGTTTGTAACACCTATTACCATAATTTTATTGAGTTTATACTAGGATACCTCCGAGGGTTCAGTCAAAAACACACAATGATTCACCGGACATCACTGATGATTGGGTGATTTGCGTTCGACTTTATAACTGAAACTCACCAAGGCAACACACGAAGAACTCGATGTGATGTCCAGGTTTGTATGTTATTTCTTTGTGATACCATGAAAAAAAAATCATGGCCTTGATAGTGATTATGTGAGTTCAATTGACCAATATGAACCACACAAACACTACAATTGAATGAGGGAGGAAAAAAGGGATGAACGGTGTGTGAAACATCACATGAAAGGGTACCCCCAAACATGATCACTTTAGTTTTAGTATAACATACTAGTATATAAATCAATTAAATAAAAATATAGGATGAATAAAAATAACATAAAACCTGTAATTAAAAAGATCATTCAAAATAATACAAATATAAAGCTCGGGATTACATCATGTTCCTCCTCGGGTGATCAAAAGGGGTTTAGAAATCCATGGAAGGGGAGGAAGAATAATATGTTGAAGTAGAACTTACCATAGCCTCCAAAAAATCTATGGATGATGAGGAGACACCTTTTGGACTCCAAAATGGTAGCACTTTTCCTCCTAGTCGAACTCCAAAATGGAGTGCCCAAGGTGCCAATTTATAGGCAAAGTGGGAAGTGGTTTTGGGCACCCTGATTTCATGAATCCTCTTGGTCCATGGTTTTGGATAGTTATAAAGTCATAAATCACTTTGGACAAAACTACATAGTTGTTTCTAGACACAGTTTCTACCACCATGTCAACTTTTGTGTCCATATATTGAATATAATAAGAGATATATCTAAAATACTGAGGAAAGTTTTGACCCCGTGCAGATTTGTTTTGTTGGAAAAATAAGTCCATATGAGGCTATTAATGAATGAACTGGGATTTTGTTCCTTCATATGAAATGTAGATAATTCAATTTTGGATAATACCAAAAAAATTATCCCATTTGAATGCATGGTTTAGTAGAATCATGTGTTTTAGTCCACCAGTGTGCTTACATCATGTGCAGATTGGCCCATTTTTCTTGGACTTCATCATGGGTCCTCCAAATCACCTCCACCTACAATATAATTATCAAAACAATTAATATTTCCCTTTTTAACAATGTTAATAACAAAATAATTTAATCAAACATGGAGTTAAATTTTTTATTATACTCATAATTTTCAATACAAAACCAGTTTAATAAATTTTTATAAGGGTGAAATAAAACAGTGAATCGTTGTATGATCACACCCCCACACCTAAACATTTGAACTCCTGGGAAAATTATAGTATCATAATAATATCCCATTCCTAAATAAAAGGTTTTAAAACATATAAGATTCTTTTGAAATAAAATTCATCATTTCTCATTTATATAATCAATTTTCCTATCATTTTTCTTTTCTCACATTCAAATTTTTTCAACTTCATTTATTCACCCATGAAACATGTCGCAATATAACTCACCTATAAATTTTCCCTCTTCACTCAAGGAATATACAAAAGTGTATTTATTCTCTTTTACTAGAGTTCATGTTATCTTACCATATGCTTTCCAAGATTCTCAGTTCTCTACCAGCAGAAACTAGTGTGCTGCTTAAGAGGACTTACAACATGTTGTTCTGAGGTTCAAGAGTTGGTAGGATTTAATGTTTAAAAAACTGAGGCAGAAGAGGAGTGTTTAATATATTATGTACAAAAAAATTCAAAATTCATAAAGTGTTCATAGTGAATGTACATACTCAACCCCTCACAAATTATAATACTTCTAACTCACTATCCCTATTATCTATTTTTGCGGGTCACAACCAAGTTGTGGATAATAATGAGTAAACATCATCTTATATCCATTTCATTCTTTTGTTCTGTTTTTTTTAATGTACAAATTTTTTTTTAATATATAGTTTTTTTGAAGATAAATAGGGAAACATGTGTAAAACAATGATGTAATATGGCTTGTGAACCCATTGCCCAAGGAAAAGGTTGGCTCCCTTTATATCTACCCATAATAATGATTCTCTTCCTAGAATTACCATGGAAACGCCCTCTCTCCCACACATACTGAAAATAAAACAAGAATATAAACAAGAGATGGGTAGGTAGGGATAAATAATCTTGTAATTTGGCTACCTAATAGGAATTTTATGGTCTCCAAGGCTTAAGAAAGATAAAATGTAAATGTGGTTGAAAATAAAGGATAATTTTAAAAATGGATTTTTAATGAATGATTGCCTCTATCATGAATGTAGAATACTTGAATCTTATGTATTAAAACAGAATCAAGGAAAGTTCTAGTTTCTCTACATGATTCGAGACTCTCAAGAAATTGATTAAAAGGAATAATATGCAATAAAGGGATTAGAATGTCTCTTGGGTATGGGATTAAAATACCGGTCAGTGCTAATGAGGCCTAGGATTCAAAAATCCATTAAAAACCTAAGAATTATTTTCAAATACAAATTCTAGAAAAAGATTCCATATCAACATTCATTTGAAAAACATTTTTCCAAAAACAATGGAATTTTCCGCACAATCAACTGAAGCATGAAAAATGATTTTTGATATTCTTTTTAAGATCAATTTTTATCTAAAAACACAAAATAAAGTAATCAAAAATGAAAACAAATTTTTCTTTTTTAATTTTTTTAATTTTTTTAATTTTTTTTGTTTCTTTTAATCCTAACTATGACATGTCACCCTCTCCCACACCTAAAAGTTATATTTTCCTCAATGAAATTATTTTAAATAAATAGAAAATTAAATAAAGTTAGGGAGAAGGGAAATTATGCTAAGTGGTGTCATATGTGGCATCTATCAGTTGGATTTACTCCATGAGATGCTTTAGAAAATCCTCATAGAAGTGTTTGAGCCTCTTCCCATTGATAGTAATCATTTTTCCACTCTTCTCATACAAAACCTATATAGCACTAAAAGGGTAAACATTAGTAATAGTATAAGGACTGAGCCATCGAGAACGAAGCTTACCTGGGTGGAGCTTTAGCTTGGAATTATATATGAGAACCTTCTCACCAATATGAAACTTCTGTTGATAAATAATGATATCATGGATAGCCTTTGTATTCTCTTTTTAGATCTGGGAGTTCTTATATGCATCAGGTCAAATTTCTTCTAACTCTTGAATCTGCAACTTCTTATGATCACCTACATCTGAATGATTCATATTATATTATTTAACATCCCAATATGCACGGTGTTCTACCTCCACTGGGAGGTGAAAAGCCTTTCCAAACACAATTCTGTATGGTTTCATTCCTATTGGGGTTTTAAAAGCTGTACAATATGCCCAAAGTGCATCATCCAAGCACAAACTCCAATCTTTCCTATTGGGTTGTACTGTTTTTTCCAAGATTATCTTAACTTCCTGATTTGAGATTTCTGCTTGTCCATTAGTTTGGGAGTGATATGCAGTGGTGACTTTATGATCAAACCCATACTTATGAAGAAAATTTTTCATGTTGTGGTTGCAAAAATTTAAACCCTGATCACTAATGGTGAATCTCAGTAAACCAAACCTACTGAAAATTTGAGACCACACAAAGTCAAAAATCACTCAAGAGTCATCAGTCCTGGTGGCCTTTTCTTCCACCCATTTAGATACGTAGTCAACATCCAATAATATGTACAAAAAGACAAATGAATTTGGAAAAGGCCCCATGAATTCAATGCCCCATTCATAAAAAATTTCACAGAATAACATGGGTTGTTGGGGAATTTCATTCCTCTTGGAGATATTCCTTGTGAATTGCCAATGACTAAATGACTTGAAAAATATGTGGGAATCCCTATACAATGTTGTCCAATAAATTCTTAAGTCAAGGAAATTTCGATTTGTACGTTGAGAGCCAAAGTGGCCCCCATAGGATAAAGTGTGGCAGAAGATCAAAACAGAGGTGAACTCATGGTTAGGGACACACCGACGAACTACTTGTTCACCAAAAAATCTCCACAAATATGGGTCATCCAAAATGGACCACAAAGAATCATTCTTAAGTATCTGGGATTGTGAAGTGCTAAAATTAGTGGGGACCCTAGATGTTGCTAGAAAATTCACAATGTCTCTATACCATGGGGTAAGGTCCACAACATCACAAAAGGTTCTCATGAAGGAAGAATTCTCCAATAGGGATGGGTGAGTCAACATGATGGTCCAATGGTGGGTAAATCCTACTAATGTGGTCAGCTACCACATTTTCCACTCCTCTCTTATCATGAATATCAAGGTCTAACTCTTGGAGGAGGAGCATCCACTGAATGAGGTGGGGATTGGCTTCAGGTTTCTTTAGGAGGAAACGAAGGGCAACATGATCAGAGAAGACGATGATTTTTTACGCAATAAGATATGAAGGGAATTTTCTAAAGGAAAACACAATAGAAATAATTTATTTTTCAGTGGTTTTGTAGTTTTTCTGGGCAGGGTCAAGGGTACGTGAGGCATACGCAATGACATGAGGAGCCTTCTTAACCCTTTATGATAAAACTGCCCCAACTGCAAAGTTAGATGCATCATACATAAGTTCAAAGGGAAGATCCCACCTTAGTGGTTGGATAATGGGAGATAATGTGAGACTCCTTTTTATTGAATTGAATGCATCCTCATAATATTTATCAAACAAAAACACAAAATCTTTTTGTAATAACCAGGACAAGGGAAGTGAAATCTTATTAAAGTCTTTAATGAATTGGTAGTAAAAACCAGCATGACCCAATAAATATGGCATCTCATGAATTAATTTTAGATATGGGAGGAAATAAATTAATTTAATTTTGGATTTATCAACTTGAATTCCATTATTTGAAATGATATTCCTGAGAACTATCCCCCGCTCAACCATGAAATGACATTTTTTATAATTTAAAACAAGATCTTTTTCAATGATGTGGAAGAGGATAGAACATAGGTGTTCCAAAAAATCATCAAAATAAGAACCATATACCGTGAAATCATCTATAAATACTTCCATAATACTCTCAAGGTACTCAGAAAAAATACTCAACATACATCGCTAAAAAGTACCAGGAGCATTACATAGACCAAAAGGCATTATTTTGTATGAAAATGTTCCGAATGGATAGGTAAATATTGTCTTTACTTGATCCTCATGGGATATATGGATTTAGAAATAACCCAAATAGCCATCAAGGAAACAATAATGGGACTTACCAGCCAATAATTCTAACATTTGGTCAATGAAAGGTAGAGGAAAGTGGTCCTTCTGTGTGGCTTGATTCAGTTAATGGTAGTCAATATAAACTCACTAACTATTTTGCACATGTGTTGCAACCAATTCTTTCCTTTCATTTGACACAACTGTTGTTCCTAATTTTTTGGAACAATTTGCACTAGTCTAACCCATTTACTATCAGATATAGGATAAATGATCCCTACAGTAAGTAATTTATTAACTTCCAATTTTACCACTTTAAGAAGAGTGGGATTCAACCGGTATTGAGATTGTATTACAGGATTAGCCACATTACACAAAAGTATAATGTGCATAAAAATATATGGGATAATCCCTAGAATATCATCCAATGTCCATCCTATTTTCTTTTTACACTCTCTAAAAATGTTGAGTATTTCTTATTCCTCCTGTTGAGAGAGGTTATTGTAAATAATGACGAGCAATTGTTTAATACCCTCAAGATAGAAATATTTTAAATTAGATGGAAGTGGTTTTAATTCTAACACTGGGGATTTTTTGATTGAGGGAGGGGATTTAGAGGGAGTGAGGTCCATTAAATAGTCTATCTACTCATGTATATTCTCTAAAGATATAGAATCTATTGAAATGAGATTTTCAGAATCATCGACGGTCATGGGTACCTCAGAATGAACACACTCATCAATTAAAGCACAAAATTTACACTTTTCAGAACCCAAAAAACACTCAAAACATGAATCAAAACTCAAATCATACAAGGTTGAAGAAGAGGAAAGTGAATCAGAGTATGGGTTGAGGAGATAATTTTGTGTGTGTGCATTATTTGAGAGCACTTCCATCGAATAGACAGGAAGAGTGGAGTGCTCTTCAACAGGGTGTTTCATAGCCTCAAGGATGTTAAAACGTACCTTTTCTCCACCAAACTTCATGGACAACATACCGGTGTGAACATTGATGATTGTATTTGCTTTTTTAAGGAATGGCCTCCCAATTATGAGAGGGTAATGTCCTTGGGTTCGTTTACCTTCTATCTCAAGAATGTAGAAATCAGCAGGTAAGATGAGATTCTTCACTCTTACAAGGACATCCTCAATCACTCGTGTTGGATGCACAGTACTCCGGTTTGAAAGTTTCACAATAATGCTTGTTGGTTAAAGCTCTCCAACCTATAGAGAAGTGTACATGGAGTGAGGCATTACATTAATGGAGGCACCTAAATTTAACATATCATCTAAAAAGAATGTCTCTTCTATGGTACAAGGTATCATGAATGTATTTGGATACTTGCACTTAGTTGGAATTTCTGGTTGAATCAAGGCCAAGACATTCCTACCCAAGTTGAATCTCTTATTACCCTTCATCCTTCATCTATGAGTGAAAAGTTCTTTAAAAAAATTGGCATAACAGGTAATTTTCTTGAATGCATACAATAAAGGAATATTAACTTGAAAATTTTTAAATGTACCCATTATTTCAGTATAAATATCTTTATCAGAATTTTTATTAGATTTAGAGAGTCTTTGGGGGAAAGAAAGAGGAATGGATTGTTCATTTGAATCATCATTGATAATTTGATTACCCTTTTTATTTTTTTTCTTCATTGTAATCTTTTATTGGTGGATAAAGAGTTTTTTCAAGAGGGGGACATACCTGTTGCGTAGAATCATTAGAAGGAGAAACTTATTTACCACTACGAAGTGTAACTGCACATACATTTATTTTTTCCTTTGGATTGGCAATGGTTTGGGATGGTAGTTTTCCAGAACCTTGCATCATAAGCTCACCGATAGTGTTTGCTAATTTCCCCACTTTATTTCGCAGGTCTTGAATAGCTGATTGTGTGGTTTGTTGGAACTGGAGTTTTTGGGATTCCATTTGCTTCACCATGTCCTTGAGGATTGGTTCAAATTTAGGAGGAGGAGGAGGAGGATTATTCCAAGAAGTTGAGGGATAGGAATATTTCATACCTTGGCCTTGTTGATACCAATTTTTCTTGGGGTAGCTCGGGTTGCCTCCTTATTGGTATTATGGTTGTGCTTTCCACCTGGGGTTTGGATTCGGCCTAAATGGTTTTTGCTTGAAAGGCGGTGATTTCTAAAAAGGATTCCCTGGGAATACTATTGCACGAGACTCAGATGAATCCTGAATTTGTGGGAACTGTTTAGAAAAATGATTGTTATCAGAACAAATACCAAAATGTAATGGAATAGAAGTAGAGTGAGAGTTACCTTGTTCTTGAGTTAATTGCCTTAGAATGGTATGCATATCATCAAGTTTATTATCTACCTTTTGTTCTAGGGATGATTGAATTACCTCATAAACTCCTTGGGTTGGTAAAATTGCTTATGTACCAAATTGTTGTGCATTTTGATCCATGTTGTCTATTAAGTCACGAGTGGAGGGAGGATTTTTATCAACAAGGGCACCACCAGCTATAGCGTCTATCATTACATGATCCATGGGGACAAGTCCCTTATAGAAGTATTGGATTAATAGTTTTTCACTAATTTGGTGGTGGGGGAAGCTTGAGAAAATCCTTTTTAATCTCTCCCAGTATTCATGAAGGGTCTCTCCTTGTGATTTCCTAATGCCACAAATTTCTTTCCTAATTGATGCAGTTCAGGAGGCAGAGAAGAACTTATCTAAAAATAATCTCTCTAGGTAATTACATCCCCCAATTTTGGTAGTCACATAGTATATCCACTCTTTTTCTACACCATCAAGGGAGAAAGGGAAGGACCTAAACTTAATTAGGTCCCTAGATACATTTTGCAGTTCCATGGTGGAGCACACTATGTGAAACTCCTTAAGGTGTTTAGGAGAGTCCTCACCGGGAAGACCATGTAATTTAGGAAGAAGGTGGATGAGGCCTAATCTCAACTCAAAGTTTCCTTATTCCTTTTGATATTATATGTACACTGGTCGGTACTCCACATCCAGGGCGGTCAGTTCTTTTAAGGTTTGATTATTTTCAGCCATGTTTTCTTGGGTTTGATTGGGTTCAATTTTTGATTGGTTTATGGAAACTTGAGGTTCAAAAAGGGGTTCCTCAATGTTAATTTATTGAAATTATCTAGATTCCTTGATTTTTTAATGGAGTGATTTTTCAATTTCAGGTCAAACTCAAGTAGAGTTTCTTTACCAGATCTTGTCATGCAACAATGATGTCCAGTTTGATTGATTGTTTGTTTGTTGCTTTTTTTTATGGAAGATAAATGAAATAAAAATACTTAATAAATTAAAGGAGAAAAGAAAATATAATTTTATACTAAAAATTTAGAGAGAGATATGGAGAAAAAGAAGAAGAGAGAGAGAGAGAGAGGATAAAAACATAAAAACAACCAAAAATAGAAACAAAAAAAACAAAACAAAAACAATAAAATGGGGGTGGGGTATTGAAAGAAGTACTAATTAAGAATTAAAATAAATAAATAAAAGGAAATAAATAAAAAAATTATCTTGGCTCCCTGAAAACGGTACCAAAATTTGATCGCGTTGTTGAGCGCGTCAAATTAGTTGTTTAATTTTTACTAGAATTTCTGTAGTATAGCAGAAACCCTAGGTCGTCTCTCGACGGAGCCTTAGATCATTAATTTAAAAATAGGGTTTTTATTATTAAAATATAATAGTAATGGTATTTAATAAAACTTGGGTTTTATGATTAAATATGACAATAGAAAATTAAAGCGATAAAACAAAGTAGAAATGAACAAGATTAATTAAACGTGATCAACCCAAGGGGGTCTCATGATGCTCATCCTTCATCACTTCAAGAGAAAGGGTATATATATTTTAATCCCTGATTTGTAACACCTATTAAAATAATGTTACTGAGTTTATACTTGGATACCTCCTAGGTTTCAGTCGAAAACACACAATGATTCACCAGACACCGCTGATGATTGGGTGATTTGTGTTTGACTTCATAACCAAAACTCACCAAGGAAACACATGTAAGAACTCTATTTTCTGTCCAAGTTTGTATTTTATTTCTTTATGACACCATGAAATAAATTGACATGGCCTTGATAGTGCTTATGTGAGTTCAATTGACCAATATGAACCACACAAACACCGCAATTGAATGAGGGAGGAAAAAAGGATGAACAGTGTGTGAAACATCACATGAAAGGATACCCCAAAACATGATAATTTGAGTTTGAGTATAACATACCAATATATAAATCAATTAAATAATAATAGAGTATGAATAAAAACAACATACAACCTATAATTAAAAATATCATACAAAATAATACAAATATGAAGCTTGGGATTACATCACGTTCCTCCCCGAGTGATCACAAGGGGTTTAGAAATCCATGGGAGGGGAGGAATAGGAAGATGTTGAAGTAGCACTTATCATATCCTACATAACTTATAGGTATGATGGGGAGGAACCTTTGGGACTCCAAAATGGCATCACCTTTCCTCCTAGTCGACTCCAAAATGGGGTGCCCAAGGTTCCAATTTATAGGCAAAGTGGGAAGTGGTTTTGGGCACCCTAATTTCACAAATCTGCTTGATCCATGGTTTTAGCCAATCCTAAATTCATAAATCACTTTGTAAAAAACTACAGAGTTGTTTCCCAACATCTTTTCTACATCCATGTAAAATTTTGTGTCCATATATTGAATATAATAAAATATATGTCTAAAATATTGAGGAAAGTTTTGACCCCGTGCAGATTTGTTTTATTAGACAGATCAGTCCGTATGGGCCTCTTAATGAACGAATTGGGTTTTGGTTACTTCATATTAAATTTAGATCATTCAATTTTGGATCATCCCAAATATTTTAATCCCATTTTAATTCATGGTTTAGTAGTATCATGTGTTTTAGTCCACTGGTGTGCTTGGATCATGTGCAGATTGACCCATTTTTCTTGGACTTCATCATGGATCCTCCAAATCACCTCCACCTTCAATATAATTATCAAAACAAGTAACATTTCATTTTTTAACAGTGTTAAAACAATAATAATTGAATCAAACATGGAGTGAAATTTGTTATTATACTTTTAATTTTCAATACAAAACCAGTTTAATACCTTGGTATAAGGGTCAAATAAAACAGTAAATCATGGTACGATCATTCTCTCCTAGTTTTGGTCAAATTTTTTTCATCCCTAAGTGTCAATTTTTTTGATATAACCTCCCTAGGTTCCCCCTCTAGAATCATTTTTTGGTTCTACCGTTGTTTCTCTAATCCTTGAGTAATATTGACACAACTCTAGTTCTTGAAGAATTATGGTTCGTCACTTGTTTTCTTTGAAGCGACTTGGTTGGTTTCAAATCTCAGTGTGTGGTTGGTGGATCTTGTATTTGGGAATATGTTTTCTGAAACTTCTTCATTTTTCTCTTTTGTGCTTCCTGTATTGGAGGGTTTATCTTTCATCTCTATCTACCTTTCTCTATAGTGTTCTCATTCTTTATATTTTTTGTTTCTTCCCATGTTTTCTTTCCCTTTCATTATTCCTCAACTTTTTATACTCAATCTACTCTTAGGGTAGTTTATTAATAGGATTATTTGAGGTTTTTTATGTGAATAAGTGAAATTTTCTAACACAATAGGTACTTTCCATAATGCAATTGTATAAAGATGGAGGTTGGGTCATGTAGGCATCATTCTCTTCTTCTTTGGTTCTTTGGGTTCTTGATTTGTGGATATGGGGAGGATCTTTTTTCTATGGTTACAATGGTGTTTTTAGTGATGTTTATTAATTATATGTGTAATTAGGGGTTCTTAGTGGTCAGTTCTTCCCGTGAGGCGGCCTTAGGTATGATGGGCAAGGAGAAGGGTGATGCAGAGCTTGTGATTTACAATGTCCTCCCCATTATCTATTTTGACTATTATCATCTCACCCCCTCATTTAGTTTGAAATTTTAAATATGAATATTGATGGTTGGTTTTAAATTTGAGTTTTTAATGTTTTAGGGATGATACGTTCTATGAATTCATGACGATTTGTTTCTTTGGATGCTTGTATGGTGTCCCCTAATCCAAAAAGTATCTTTTCTCAAAATAAAAAAATGTGGATTGGTAGTGTGACCCCATAAATCATTAATTTTAATGGTCCAAGATATATATTTTACTAAGTAATGACCCCACCTTAGTATGAAACTCATAACTTGAGCTATTTAGGATGGATATTTTTCTAATCACATCACATGTGGCTCTTGGATGGTTGAATGGACAACTCTTTGTACTAATCCATTATATGGATAAAATAAACTTTATTCATATGGTATCTTAACTCTTAGGGTTTCCCAACCAAGTGACACCCAAATATCACATTGGGATATGCTTACCCAACTCTTAGGGTTATCCATATCTGTCATTCCTTACACAAGATAATTTTTGGGCACTCTTCTTTAGCATGAAACTAACCAGTTGGATGATTGAGGTCTTTTCATGTGTTTAATTTGGAAAGAATCTCACACTTAGTATTTAATGAGTTTTATTTTAAATTATATTCGTTTTAATATAAATATTTAATACATATTTATTTCATCATAATCAAACTTTATTATCTCATGTTTTATTCATTTATGTATGCATGATTCTAACAATTTAGTTTTGGAATCCTTATTATATCCACCAAATTTATGTGTTCAAACCATATTAATGTGTAACTCTTTGCACAACTTTTAGTTTGTGTTACTCACCCAAAAATAGAAGATAAACATATTTACATGTGTCCAAATATATCTTACTCATAAGGTACATGAATTATTTCATGTAAAGGTTTAGAATTATATGAAGTTAAAAATATACACATGAGCAAGCTTGAGCCATAGATAACTAACCCCAATTTTTTAAACAACGTATAAAACTCCATGATAATGTGAAGTTCAATCCAAATTCCCTCTACCCAAGGATGACTTACTCATGAGAGATTCTAATCCCATCATAATTCTAGAACCTAATACGTATAAATTGGGGAGTTTAGGTGGTTCATATAATGAACATGGAAGCATAATAAAACCTATAAAATGCATAATATATCATCAACAAAATCAATATGTTAAATATTAACATAAAATATTGGCATACCTTTATAGCCAAATTTTTTATATTTTACTCTTTGGAAGAGTATTCTTGATAGAGATCACCTAGAAACATCCAAATGAATCTCACCTCTATGGGAATTACACCATCCATGGATCCTCATTCATAACGAGAGAACTCCAAATCCCCAAAGGGGTTTTAGGGTTATCTTCTCAAGAAAAATGGTGATTGGGTTCTAATAGATATTTTTTCATGGATTTCATGCATCACATTCCTACCAAATAGGGGGGAATAATCCCTTATATTGAATCTCTTTATTAAATGAAGATAGTGGAGCATCAGTTATCATAAGATGGAAGTTAACATACCTTACTACATGTTGATGCTTTCATAATTGTTTGAACATTTCAAATTTTTATACTTATGCATTTGAATCCATAAATTAATCATGATATATTTAATAAATGATGGAAATCAATCGATAATATGTGGCAATGATCATTCACTTGCATCAATATCGTAAGCATTATCATACACTATAATATAGGCTGACTAGGATCTATATTCCCCTTACGATGTGATCATATTATAACCTATGATATGTATATCATGCATATCATAGCTTAAAACTTCAAGGGATATCATACATTACTATATCCATTATTTTAGTAAATATCCAACAATCTCTCACTTGAACTAAAATCTCATGAGGTCTTTATGAAAAACTTCAAAAATATTTATGAATCCATCCAAACATTTTAGATACAGATTATCAAACTCTCTTCATTTTACAATAAAAACTTTGTCAAAAATTTAATTATTATCTTAAGTCCTAACTATGTGACCTTTTGGTCCTTTATAGAATTGAAAACAAATATGAAATCCTAATTTCATATATGTGAGAAAAGAAAAATCTCTAGAAAAGCATCAATGATACTTAATCTACAAAGGAGTTTGGTGTGATCTCGATCAAACATACTTGTATATCCATATGAACATGTCAATCACAATATGTATCATATTAATCATATATATACCTATATAATTAATTTTTCCATTACATATAGTGACCACTAGAAATGGAACATTTCAATCTAGTAGAGGTTATCTCATCCATTCCTGATTATCTAAAATGGATTCACTGGGCTGATGAATACATCACATGTCATTCATTTAGAATATTATCACATCACATGTCCCTTATCCAATTATATTAGCACATCACATCTCACTCAAATAATAATATCCATGAATTTCCTCAGTCTAATCCATTCAAGGGACCAAATGTATTATCTCATCATATGAGTAGAAAAATATCATCTTGGTTGAGATCCAAATGATGATATGGTAAACAATTAACCCAACCATTCTCTGATTATCTATGCCTTAAGTATTTTATAATGATTGTATCGAAATATGAAGGTTCTCATGTTAGGTATATCTTCAACCTTCAGTAATGGGGATTGATAGTAAACATACACCCCTAAGTATATTGATGGTTATATTACATTCCATGAGGTATAATTTGGTGGGTTAGTCCAAATAATAAGTCTCCACTAATTATTTCATGAGTCTATTTCTTTTATCTCCCATATAAATATTTTTATTGAGTATAAGATTGTACTCACATTAATATTAACATATCATCACAACCCATAATACTCTGTTATGATCATCGATTAGGGAAACTCAAAGTCTTACTTTGAGGGGATATTACCATTCCACTATTCATGTAATATAAATCAAAACACATATAAATTAATGATAAATAAATATTGAATTTATTATAAAATCATGATACATTTTATAACCATTACATCTAATATCTTGTGTATCGTATACTAAGATATTCAACATGACCCTCATGCTTTTGTTGTAGTAATTTTTTTGTCAATGAATCTGCTACATTGTCCTCTATAGTCACCCAACATATCCTTAAATTTCCCCTCTCAATGATATATTGAATGAGATGGTATTTTTGAAAGATGTATTTGGTCATTTGATGAGAATGGGGCTCCTTTTTCTAGAAAACAACTCCATTGTTGTCATAGTAAAGCTAGATAAGAACCAAACATCTTCCTTCGAAACATCTGATGATAAGAACCACCCCGAGTTTATAAATGAAATTCTTAAACCAAACATATTCCTTTGAAACATCTGATATTGTGATGTACTCTACCTTTTTTTATTGAATTCACTATGGTGATTTGTTTAAAACTATTCAAACTGATAGCTCCACCGTTTAGGAAAAACATGAAACTTGATTAAGATCTCATGTTATTTTTATTAGATTAGAAACTATCATCTTTTTATCCTCTTAAACAGAGATCATACTCTTCTAAAAAGACCAAGAACATATCATTATTTCATCCTGAGTACTTAAGGATGTTCTTGATATAAATCTAGTGACTCTCACTAGGATTGTATCAGTGTTTACTTGTTATGATCTGAGCATAAGTTACATTGGGTTGAGTACACAACATTGTATATATAATAGATCCTATGGTGGAAACATAAGTAATTTTATTTATATTTTCAAACTCTTTAGAAGGATCTTGAATCTTCCGAATATTCATGCCATGTAGTGCTGATAAATACCCCTTTTGGATTTATACATGCTAAATCACTTTATAAATTTACCAATATATATGATCTCACTCAGTCCATGCAGCCTCTTAGATCTATATCTATAGATCTTCATACCCAGTATATAGGTTACTTCACCCATGTCTTTCATAGAAAATCATTTTCCCAACCACATCTTTATAGAATGTAAAATTGGTACATCATTTTTGATAAAGAGTATGCCATCCACATATAGTATTATAAATACCACCACACTCCCATTAATCCACTTGGATTCACAAGAATAATATGCACTCTTAATGAAACTATACTCTTTGATTACATCATTAAACTATATATTCCAACTCTAAGAATCTTGATTCAATACCTAAATAGACTGTTACAACCTGAAAATCTTATCAGACTCATTTGAAACTTCAAAATATTTATTCTATATCATATACACATCCTTAACTTAATTTCCATTAAGCAAATTAGTTTTGACATCAATTTTATATATCTCATAATCAAAATGATCTATTATGGTAAAAAATATGTGAATAGGATTTATCATTGTTACAGGTGAAAAAAATTCTTCATATTCAATGTTATAAATTTATTTATATCACTTTTCTACTAGGTTTTCTTTATATGTAGAAAATATACCATCCATATTAGTTTTCTTGTGAAAACCCCACTTTTATCTTATGGTTATCACCACTTTAGATGCATACACCAAGTTCCAAACTTGGTTAGTGTGTATAGAATCCATTTTAGATTTTATATACTTTAACTATTTCTTGGAATAAAAACTCTCAATGGCCACTTATAAGGTATTGGGTTCATCAATTATGAACATTAATTCATCCCCATTTTTCATAAGAAATACATATATCTCAGGATCCTGATGAATCCTACTAGATTTTTGAGGTTCTTATGTAACCTGAGACGGTTCTTCTTCCAAAAATCTTTATGGAACCTATTAAACTACTCTCTCAGGAACACTTCAATTGTTTTGGTCTCAAACTTCTATAGGTTTAAATTACCTCCCACCGACTCCTTGAATTATGTGTTTCCTTTCAATAAAAAACCATGTAGATTCATAGACACTTTATCTTTAGTAGGATTTTAGAAATAATATATCTTATTTACCTTTGTATAACAAAAAAATAAGCATTTATTTAACTTTGGCCTAGTATTATCAGAATCCAATCTTCATATGACTCCTTCACAACCCCAAATTCTCATAAAATATAAAATGGGTCAAATCTCATATCATATCCCATATGCTGTCTTTATGACTACTTTAGATGAAATGTGGTTAAGTGGGAATGAAATAGTCTCTAGAGCATAATCCTATAATGTAATAGGATGGTCACACTAACTCTTCATTGATCAAACCATGTCCAACATGGTATGATTCTTCCTCTCGAACACATTATTCCACTATGGTGTTAAAATTAGAGTGAGTGTGGAACAATTCCACAATATATCAGAAGATTTTTGAATTCTTGGATTAAGTGTTCACCACCATAATATGATCAGATATTCTTAATAATTTTTACCAGTTGAATTTTTAATTCATTCTAAAACACTTTGAACTTTTTAAAAGTTTTATACTTATGTCTTACTAGAAAAACATAACCATACAAACTAAAATAATTAGTAAAGTTTATATAGTATCTAAACCCACCACTTTCTTGCATACTCATTAGACCACATGCATCACTATATCTAAGATACAATAGTCCACCAATCCTCTTACTTTTTACACTAACTTTTTATTTGGTCATCTTTCATGATAAACAAGATTCGTAAGTATCAAATGAGTCATAATATAATGATCCTAACAATCCATCTCAATGGAGTATTTGGATGTGTTTTTCATTTATGTAAACAAGGCGATAATTCCAAAGGTGGGTGTGATTGGAATCAACCTTGTAAATTTTATTTTGAATGTTATAGATAGGATTATCCATATATAGAATATACA
Source organism: Viscum album (assembly GCA_963277665.1). Taxonomy (NCBI): domain Eukaryota; kingdom Viridiplantae; phylum Streptophyta; class Magnoliopsida; order Santalales; family Viscaceae; genus Viscum; species Viscum album. The sequence continues at coordinate 924,931,920 of OY728159.1, forward strand.
TTAGTGGGAAAACACCTTTAACATCGGTTTTTTTAACTTTTGATGTTAGTTATAAAGATATGTTAATACAAGAGACATTCAAAGTGGAACTTTACACATTGGTTTTTATAATACCACATTTAAAAACCTTATAAAAGTTGAAATATATAAGGATTTAAATATTTTTTTACTAAAAAACAATGTTTAAATCCTTCAAACTAGGCTTTCAATGTTATTTTTTGGTAAAACCAATGTTGAAAGTCAGCAAGGTTATACCTTTCAAAATTGATTTTTTAAAAATGATGTGTAAAGTTTATTTTTAAAAAAAATAAAAAATAACATGAAAACAAATCTATAAATTGAAAATTTAGGACCAAAAATAGAAAAAGGAATCAGAAACAGACCAATAAAAAAACTAATTGATAATTTTTACAACATTTTTTACAAATATACAACTAAATGAAACTAAAAATCCAAATTAGTAAAACATAAAAAATATTATACAAATAAATGTTAAATTTGTTTCAATTAATTTTATGTATACATAAAAACATCATCAAAACCTACAAATATAGTGTTACAAATTTAAAAAATAACTTATTTGGTTGAATTATAAATGTTATAATGAAACTAACCTTTTCAAAATATATTATTTTTTTGGTTGTGATGATCTCATAAATGAATCGTAAAACATAATATCCACAATAAATATTATATTTTTAATGAATATATTATGTTTTTAAAACAATATTTTAAAAATAAATACACTATATATGTAATAAAAAACAAGTATTTATTGATATAAGAGTTAGATACCTAAAATTTCATATATTAAATTTTTTTATTTTTATTGTTTGATACTAAGACATGTTGAAGTTAATCCATTACCTATTTTAATTTTAAATATTAATTATCAAAACTTATGTAAAATAAAAAATTTAAGATTAAAGAACTGAAATAATAGAATAAAATTTACTTCTTTAACAACTAGCTAAATATTCTTCGAAAAACCACCCAATAAAGAGCATAACCAATATGTTTTACATTATTTTGGAAAAAATATGCATAAAATCCAATGTCCACTAAAATAAAAAAAGTCAACATTAATAATAATATAATGAATAGTGGTTCATAATTATATATTTGTTCTTACCATTCAATGAATTGGGAAAAATTTCATGTAATTTGTGTGTTTTTTATTCTTTTAGATACATATTCAATTTTGGATTCTTATTTCAAGTATTTAACCTATGTTGAAATGTATTCTAGGTAAATAAAACCATAAAAAAGTGAAATCATGTTAGCTACAAAGACTATAGGAAGTACCTAATTATAAAAGTAATTAATTAAGCTAATATATCATATATTTACTTAATTTAAATAAATTAAAAATTGAAATTTACTTATATGGAAAACAACTACAACATAGGAACATTGAGGTGATTACCCTTTACAACATCTATGATGTATTTTTAAAAAATATTTAATGTATAATCTCTTCCAAATACATCAGCTTCCATCAGAAAAGTATAATAATTATCCAACATGAAAAAATTGTGTGGTAACTTTGTTACCCAATCATCTTCCCTGGGAGTATATGAAGGTATAGGAACCTTAAATTTTCCTTTTTTTTGTAGTGATTCCTTCAATTTCAGATAATCTTATATAAGTTAAGTAGAAGAAAATATTATAAGTAATTATGAATTTAATGATAAATAAAAAATGAAAAATAACACATACCTCATATGTCACTTGATGATAAATATCAGCTGGATAAAGTAAAAAAATGACCAATACTCTATCTAATTATGAACACCTTCTCCGTAGGCCCCGACATTAGTGTAGTTAGATCAATAATATCATGTACCATTACTCTTATTTGGCCTGACTGCATAAGATAATGATGTAAATAATCCCCTCATTGATGTAAAATTACACATGTGACAATACTTACATGGGGATCTCTAGCATGCAACTCATAGTACACAATCGGTTCTGAATGAGGAGGTGGCAGATCTGGGTAAGCAGGCTATATAGTTTGCATCTATCTCATCATTTCTCTAATCATAGCCAATACAGATGATTAACTTCAATCATCTATCAATTCATTCAATTTTCACATATCATCCTTCAAATAATCTATTTCTTTCTTATATTTTTCCCCTTCCAATGCCACGTCACGGGCATGACAAAAAACTTTTTTAAAACCAATACCCTATGGATACCCTCTAATGTGGCCTGGTGTTCTGGATTTTCTAAACCAATGGAAATAATATCCATCCTACCCTGGGGGATAAAGGTTCCCTATGTCATTTTCTCCTAAAGGGAATCTAGAAGTAATGTTTTTAAATATAATATTAGTGATATAAATTTTCTAAATAGTAATATTGATTAAAATTAACAATTAATTACTTGTAATTATATCAGTTACTTCTTTTGTTGGATCAGTAATATACTTACCCTTTTTTCATTCTCTCACTTTTTGACTTTTCATTATGAGGAGGATATGGAGGGGAAAGTGAAACATCTTCATAGATGCTACTTGACTTGGCACTTAATTCACTGTATTTTTCAGTGATCATTTGGTACTCTAATAAAGGATACCCTTTGTGTGATAGTGTATGAGGGTATAAATTGTGATATTATATACCTTGGTGAGTTTTTATGGAGGATTGTTACATAATAAAAAATAAATAAATTATAAAGTGATTAAAATCAATCAAAAAAATAGTTTACAGTTATCATAAAGCTTACTCCCACTGACTGGTGACAAACTTCTATCATGTCACTCTATCTATAAACTCATACTTAAGCCATGGATCATGATTCTGTTTACTCCCAAAAATTTAAAATGAATTCAAAATAACCTTAAAATACCTCTATCTTGTTTCCACAAAATATATATAACTTTTCTTAATTACTTTTCTCTCCTTAAAGTTAAATATCATCTGTAATTGAATACATAAAATATTAAAAAAATTATAATATTTAAACCATTGTAAAACTGAATAAATAATGCTATAAATTTTGTCATTATGGACTCCTAAAATTTATCTTTCACTAAATGGTCAACACTACTACAATTAATAATTAAAATAATTATCCTCCAATGACTCTGCATAGCCAGGTAAGTCCTAAACTGCATGGCATGTGAGCCAGTTGGGTGGTTGTTCTCATCAAAGTTAATTATCACACTTTATTTTTCATGTATAAGTGAAAGTTTTGGAAAACATATAATCTCATTCCTACCATATTTAGGTATCATCATCTCTAGAAAAGAAGAATATCTACACCCAATTTTAAGAAATTTAAGTTTAATTTCATTAAATAATTCAATTACTATATATATATATATATGAAAAAATATACATGCCTCGGTTCCCCTACCTTGGTTTATGTCATTTAGAAAGATGTATACTAATTAAAAAAAGTATGTGTACCTATATTTGAATAAAATTAAATAAATATAATTAATAAAAAAGTGATTTTTTATAATAGGAAACAAAATAATGAATGTTAGATTTTTTAACCAAAAAAATGTGTAACTAAAACTAGTATATATTAAAAGTAATAATAAAAAATGATAGAAATTATTATCATCTAAAAATTTGTACTTTTCTATACCTGTATTTTTTTAGAAATAAATAGATATTATAATAAAAAATTCATTTCACATAATAGGAAAAAAATTATAAATATTTTATTAAATAAAAGCATATACCTTAAAATGAATAATATAAATAAAATAGTCACAAAAATGATAAAGGAAAAAATTTCAACCAAAAAATGGATACCTAAATGTAATGAATAAAAAAAATAAAAAAAATGGTAGGACTGTTAAACATCTATGTATTTAAAAAAAAGTGATTACCTAGTTAATTATGATAGTAATGGAGTGTTTTTCCATATCCCTTCTATGTGATCATTTCGTGTTCCATGGATAATGTCCACATCTCAGTCAATGTTATCATTAGTTAATCATGTAATGTATGGAGAAATTTCAAATAAGTCTTCAATATCATCAATATTATCATTACCCAAATGAATTTTTTCCCTATAAAAACATCATACCGCTCATCATTTGATGGTTCGACAATATAAAATATTTGTTTTTCATGTATTTCCATAAAAAATGATTTCTCCTTACAACTAAATATTTTAAAATCAAAAGGTGTAAATCCATAATCATCAATTTTTAAACCATTTTTATTGTTAACGCACTTACACTTAAATATCAGTACCTTAAATTTAGTATAATAAATCTCCCATATATCCTCAATAACTCTAAAATATGATGTTGATGTAGAAATTGGGTGTTTATATTTGGCACTCAAAAAATATAGTGCTTCAGTGACAACCATTACTCCACTATTCTGAATGATACTCTTATCATCTTTGTTTTTTGTATTAAATGGGAAATCATTAATATTAAAACTAGACCACATGATCACGTTAACACTTGGTACCCTTTCTAACCATTTCAATGTTTCTGGTGTGGATAAATAAATGCTCATTTTCTCTTTAAAACATAAAACAAATTTGTTTTTATGTTTATTCATCAACCACTTTTAATTTATTCTTGTATATCATGCCTTTAATCCCAAAATATGTGATAATATATATGGTTGAACATAAAATATTTTGTTTAAAATATATAAATGTGCATTCATTAATTCCTCATGTGGAATTAACTTTACCTTTAAGTCTTAAGACCATCACTATAAATTGTAAAATGTTGAGATATAGGGAGACAAACATGCTCCAATTTAGAAAAATAATCAGTACAAAACTAAATTACCTATTCTGATATATATTTCTAAATAATATAGGCCTCAAAATGATGTATATTCTTAACACATCCCATCAAAATTTTCATATATCTTTCAAAAGGATACATCCAATGTAAATAAATATACCCACATATTCTTATCCCTTTAACCAAATGAATTAATAGATGAACCATTATATCAAAAAATAAGGGTGAAAAATACATTTCTAATTGATAAATTATGAGGAAAACTTCATTATCCAACACATCTAACAAATTTGGATCTTTGAATTTATTGAAAATTGAATTGAAAGAGTAACACAACCTAATTATATACTTTATGATAGGTATCGACAATATTCCATGCAATGAAACTAGTAGAAATTGTTTCATTAATACATGATAATCATGATATTTCATACCTATTAACTTTAAATATTTCAATGATACCAAAGTTTTCACATTTTAAGAAAATCCACTAGTTACTTTAATACCATACAGGAAATTATAGAAATTTATCTTTTCACTTTTGTTTAATGTGTGAAAATCCAGAGGAAAATATGTTCTATTTCCTTTCATTGCAGGATATAACTCCAAACGTATTCCCATGGTTATTAAGTCAAGTATTTCTTGAAATACATCTTTTATATTTTATTTTATGTTTAACAATGTTCTAATTAGACTGTCACAAATGTTTTTCTTATCATGCATAACATCAATGTTATGTTTTAAGTCTCAAAATTTCCAATAAGGTATCCCGAATAAAATAGATCCTTTCTTCCATGTATTTGGTTAACAGTTATAACTTCCTTTGTTTTTAAATGTGACATTTATATTTTTAAACTTGTTGTGATATTATTCATCTAATAATGGTTGTGGTGAGGAATCATACTCTTGTAAACTATTAAATTCATTTTTTATTATTCTATAAGGATGATCCATTCACGAAAATCTATGATGTACCATATAAATTATTTTTCTTCCATTCTAAAATTGATGATATGAATTCCCCTATTCACAAATCATAGAAGCTTTATGTCCTTTAACACTATATCTAGATAAGTTTCCATATAAATAAAATTCATTTATAGTGAACATTATCCTAGCATGTAAAAGAAAATACTCTTTCTTATATACTTCAAATACTGTAACACCTGTCTCCCATTGAAATTTCAAATCTTCAATCAATGGTGATATATATGAATTAATATAACTAATGTAAAGATTTAATTTCATTGGATGATTGTCAAGTATTATCACATCAATAGTTTTAATATTCCATATTTATGGGATTTCAATTCCACTTTGGAGTTAAACCCATATGTCCTCAGCCTTCTCAATGACTAGATAACTATTATAGAAATAGAAGGCATCAATGTACACAAAACTTAGAGAGGCCTCAAACCCATTTATATTTGGTTTCTTACTCAGCCTATGACCTTTCTACTAGGATTTATCTTGCCACTTCTAGATTATTTTCCTCATTATAGGCTTAAAATTTATTAACTTCTCAATAATGAGTTATTGGTGGGATTGGGTGCATCATTGAATCAGATGATCAGACATGTCTAAAATAGTATTCCCCTTTCAAGGATTCCTAGTCTCATGATTCCCCTTATCATCAAAATTTTACATGCTGACCTTGGAGTCATTTTTGAATAACATGTTTCAAGGATAAGATGAAATCCACACATCAACATATGCACATGTTAACCCGATACCGATATCTAGGGAAAGTAAGTTTATTTTGACATGGGTTACCTCTTGAATAATTTTTAACTAGAGTTACCTCACTATGATAGTATTATTCTCCATCCTAATATCCACAAATGGTGCTATAACCCATTGCTACATGCACCCAAGTTGATAATCAATTCAAAAGGGTGCGTAGACCTCATAAGTGATGTAATAATCAATTAGTTCCAATAAGATTACATCACATGGATATATTATATATGATCATTATTCATATACTTCATGATCATCATATATGACTATACCTATTAGTAATTCACTATATGTAAACAAATTTAACTCTTAGTATGTCCCTGAGTCATAACTACTATTAGCTTGTCTATTGGTTGTTCCCGAATGTCATAGACGACCTAAATATAAGGTTTGAATTCTCACCTCAAAATATAGAGTGTGTTATAGAATCCAAGAATCTTGAAATGAACTTATATAAAACTATACATAACTTATAACAGTCTAGAAATATGAAATAAGTACTTCCCCCTATAGATATACAACAAAAATATACATATCCTTTCCAACATTAGCATTTCTAGTTAATAGGATTAGGATTATCATCTGGTAACCTCACCTCCATCATGAATTCTATGTGTCTCACACCCATATATTAATCATATATTGAAAAAATGTACCTACTGAGCCACATGGGCATGAAGCCATAAAAATGAACTTAGATTTTTATGTTCATATTGAATCAATAACCCCATCGATCATATTGACCTCACTCCAGTTTAGGTTAGTAGGTACGCAAGGTTACCCTATTTTGCATGGAATAAAACACCATTATACATTGAGGAGTTTTTTCATCAGAATGATTGAATAATAATATGTTCATTGACTCCTTTAATTTTATTTCTATGTGAGGGTGAGGCCCCATCCTGGAAAATTTCTTAGCTTCCATCATAAATTATTGTACTAGTGGAACCACATCACGAACCGAATCTGGTCACCATCTAAACCGGCACCAAACCTGGATTGGGGCAAGGCCCGAAGGAAATTACTGATCCCCACGAGCTAGCACAAGTGCCTGGGTATCATAAAAAGAAATTTGGGAATGATTTACCCGAATTTGTAAACATAAAACAACAAATGGAACCAAGAAACCAAATATGGATTTTTCAAAACAAAACATCTTTTACTAGAGGTGTTTTGGCCTTTTGGGGGTGGGAGAAACTTGGAAAAGGATTCCATTTTGGCCTTTTGGTTGGGTTTGGTTTTTTCCTTTGACCTTTATATGGATTTATGAGAGCAGAAAGTTTTATGGTGGAGAGAATTGTCACATCCATGACTTCTTTTAATAGTATTTTTCATTTAATTTCTATTTTTCTTTGTTTTGGGGGTTTCCCATTCATTTTGGTGAAAATGGTGGGTTTTAAAAATTTGTGCCAAAACCGTGAGCCCATTTAGAGATTTAAAAATAATTTTTTTTTCTTTTATAACTCCTTTCAGCCTCCCTACCAGTTTTGGTTACTTCAAGATTCAACTACTAGTGTATTTGGGTCATTTTATTCAAGATTTCTTCAAGTAAGTGTTTCTCTCTTCACTTCCTTCCTTCTCCTTAGGGTTTCTTACATATTTCATGATTTTATAAAATGTCTAGAAGTTAGGTTTAGAACCTAGGGTTTGATTTGGTGTCTTTTGGTGTAATCTTGTGGTTTTATGTTTCTCTTCACTTCTTTGAGGTGCAGCGGTGGTGCAGTTGATGTTTCGCACCAAGATTTGAGGGTTTCGAAAAAAAGGTAGGTGATTCCATGTGTAATAATTTTTTGACGAGTTATCATGCTTTATTTAATTATTTTTAATGTTCCTCATATGTTTTTCATTGTGCAAAAACCATTTTTTATGAAGTATATTAAGCGGTTAATTCTATAGTTTCACTTTGTTTCAAATTGGGTGTTTTCCATGTGTAAACCTTGTGGTAATATTTGGGTTGATGTTATAACATATGAAAGTGGTTTTTTAAATATTTTTTGGGCTTCCAATTCTTCTTTGGTAGGTTATTGGTGTGCTTTTGGGTTTAAAATAGGTTTTTTTAATACGTTTTATGTGTAAAACCTTGTTTCACTCCTTGAAAGTATTTTATGAAAATGTGTGTTTTTCAAGTGTATCTTTTGTGGTATAATTTAGGTGATTTTATAGTACTTGAAAATGGTTTAATAAATTTTGAAAGGGATTACAGTTCTTATTTGGTAGGTTTTTTGTGTGATTTTGGCCTTGACAGGGTGGTTTGAAATGGGTTCTATTTGCAAGACATAGTTATACCCTTTGGGATTGTTTTGTGAAAATTATAAATTTTTTATTTGGTTAAAAAAGTGGGAAAAGGGTGTATATGTACTATTTGGGTGAGTGAATTCACCTAATATGGGTTTTTGAAAGGTAAATTGGTGATTTAAGATGTCAAACATTTTCAGAATGTTTTATAAATTGTTGAAATGTTTTATCAAATGGCAAGAGAGGGTCAAAACACATTTGTAGGCTGTTTTGTGTGAGTGTGATGTGCAAAATGAATTTTGTTGATGAAATAAGTATTATGTGATGTGTGTTTGGGATATTATGTGAGTTGGACTATCTTGGAAAGGTTTTATAAAATTGTTTAAAGGATTTTTTGAAGTGTTAAAGAAATGTGAAAAGTGTTGTTGGCTATTTTGGTGTGAGTATGATTTCAAAATGCATTTGAATGAAAAAGTGGATTATGTGACTTGTGTGATATACATGTGGGATGTTTGATGAATGTGTGATGTGGAAGTGGTATTTTCATGTGAAAAATATATTTCTTGACTTGTTGAACTTGTTTGAGCACAAGAAGGAAACCCAGGTATCTAGGTGGGTGGAAGTGTACTAGTATGCTAGTGATCCAGTGGGGTTTGGCCTCAGTTTCATGTAGCAAGTTTTATGCTTACAACAATAACTAAAATATAATTTTGGTGGTGATGGTGGAACACTAGGTTATGGGTATTCTCCCTACTAGTGGCACATATACATGAAAATGGATATTGTGATGGTTACTCTCACCGAGATACGAGGTACCTAGGACCCACAGTGAGCTAGTGCCTAGGGGTTAATTTCCCATTTCTTGTGCACATTAGTAACTTTGTGCTTACCAGATTTATATGGTATAGTTGGCTGGAAAATTTAGTATCATTTACAATATTTTTAAAAGTTTTTATTCTTTAAAATATCCCACTTGAAAACTTCTTTTATTTAAGTTGCATCTTTTAGAAATTTTTAATAGCATTTCATGTCTTGAAAACTTTCATGATTTTCATCTTTGAATGTTTATCACATGGAATATCTTAGTGGTGATATCCTACTGGTATTTCCCTCACACCCTAATTACACCTTTGGGTTTAATTATACTTGGTTATTTTTTTCCATAGGTTTGGGTACAGCTTTTTTCCAATGGTTCGGGTTTTTAGCAGTCCATCGTGATACGGTGTTGTAGAAATAGCTTGAGGGTGGTGCCTCTCACCATATGGAGGTTCTTGGGATATCCTTTTTGGTTTTATTAATTTGTTATAGTCTTTGAGAGTTGTTTAAAACCATGTAATTCAGTTCTAAATTTTTTTAAAATATGGTTTTGTTTGAAAAATCCATATTGTTTTTATTGGACTTGTTTGTAATTGTATGTTTATAAACATAGGTAAATAGTTACAAATTTTCGTTTTATAATACCTGGGAACTTGTTCCAGCCCGTGCAGATCGAGAACACCCTTCAGGCCTTGTCACGAGCTAGATTTGGTGCCTGTTTTGATGGCGACTAGATTTGGTTTGTGACACACCATCTACTTAACATCCCCCCAAGAGGCCTTAAGTGGGAGGAATTCATCATACATATCTCTAAGTATTGGTTACTAGGAAATATTTTATGCATCCCACAAGCTAATCCCTACCTATCCATATTCCAAATAGAAGGAGTTGGTCTAAGGGATTCATTGACTGAGAAGACCCAAAATGATGTTCACATTCTTGTATGCATATGTATGCAACACTTAGATAACCTCATATAATGTTGTGGCGTGAAGTTGGTTCTTGAACTATAGACATGTTCTTAGACCCAGTAATATCACATTCACTCAAGATTGAATCCACCACTATGGTGAAGGTACCAACCCTTATGGAACCCTTGGAGTTAGTTTCTAGCCTCCTAATGATAGATCAATAGATAACAATGATTCTGAGGATCTGGTTGAAGTTTAAGATTTTTAGGAGTGTACTTTTTATACCACATGATGTATTCTGGGTATATTAAATCCTACCTAATAAATACAATGTTCATTGAAATATTCAATCTCTTTAGAATTGAGTAGCAATTAAACTAGGATGAAATTAGGTTGTGGTCTGTCTAGGGGATGTTAGTATCACTCAGCATCCCATAACCATATAGGGTAAGGAAATAAAATAGTGTAAAGTCTTGATGATGCTTTGGAAGAGTCTATTAAAGAGCTTATTTATACATTTGAAACTATTTAATCTACCATGACTTGATAATTTTAATAATTTCTTTGATGTGAGAAACTATTAACTCAGTATATATAGTATTTTAATATTCATACATTTCTTGAAAAATAATTTGATAAAGTAAGATCCATTGTTAAATTGAAAATCATAGAAAACTACATGTGAGAATAAAGGAATGAAACAAATTAAAATAATAAGAAGGTTAAAATTTCACTAAGTATGAAATTCCACCCAACTCTCTCCACTTAGGTCATGACACCCAAATCACATGCCCAGATTCTCATGCCCCAAAGAATCCAACCAGGACTTTGGGTTCAGTCATCTATGCTCAGTTCATTCCAAATGGTAGGGAGTGACCATCCATCCATATCCTGTTTCTTATGCCTTGATCCCATGCTCTATTACTCACACCCAACGCTGAAAGGAAATTAGATCCTGAGACTTACCAAACATAGCACAAGACTTGAGAATAAAGACAGAAAAATATTTATAATTTTTCTAGGAATTTTGTGAAAATTTAATAATGTGTTCCCCTTCTATTTATAGGTGATGAATACATCCCACATTGGTCACAGTGTAATGAATAATGTGTGATCATGTGCACTAAATAGATCACACATAATGCCCCCACCTGAGAACATGACCTCTCCCTCCATATGAGCATGTAAGTAGAGTCCAGTACCCACCCAAGTTATATTTTCCTTAAATATTAATCATATTTTCTATGACCTGATCCAATTCTAGGGGTGGTGTGGGGGAATTTATTTCCTCTCAAATATTAAAAAAAAGGTAAAAATTTCACCAATTATTTGAAAAAAATGAATCCAAAGGGAGAAGAAGATGGTTGTACACCCAGTTCCTCATGCCCAGCTTCATATAGCACTTGTGCGGCCTACTTATCTTTGGAACCTGTGTACCCTATAGAAAAAAGTACCATTCTGCACAATGTTACTAGAATTTATTGAACCCGTTTCATGTGCCTTTTACAAAGACTTAAGTTCCCCATGAGATTATTGATGGTTACATGGGAACCCAGCTCCCGTTGCTTTTAGAAGGACCCCTAGACCCCTAATTTCAAGACCGAAGTGCAGACAATGTATCAATGAACTAAAAAATAGAATCCCCAATAGCATATGAGCATAAGATATATGCACTCATCTCCTCTTAGATTCTTCTAATCCTAACTATGGAAAAAAGGATTGAAGGTAAAGTTATTTATGTCTTTCGATGATTATAGTCATTATGATACCACTTTTCCTAAGTCATCACCAAGACTAGGGAGAAGTTTACTCCTTAAGATTTGTTACCAATAAAATAGGGTGTGACACCTTAGTGCCCAATTCCCCATAAATAGGTTGAGCCTGGTTTTTCTTTATAGGAATGCACTTTATTCTTAGAGGCTACCCAATTGAGTGCTCCTTCGTTTAGGTATCTGATTCACAGAGGTTTTAAACCTCGGATCCCTCCTTCACATGACATCTATGTTTTCCCAAGTGGATTCATATTTAGGTCTTCCCATGTGTAACTATGCCTAGGTATTCATTATTAAATCTATTACTAGGCTATATAATTGGGTTCCCCTTTCACCTAGGTCACCTACATGGGTGCCCATTCATATGGATGACCTATATGGGCACCCATTCACCTAGGTTACCTATTTGGGTGCCCCTTTTACCTAGGATACCAAACTAGAAACCCACATTATCAGGCCTCCTCCACAACAGCCAGAAATACATGATTAGGTTATATACGCCAGTGTTCCCCTCTTCGACCATTTAATAATTTGATAATAAAGATTATGTATACCATGAGATACCTCTCCTAGGTTTCTCTATATAACTTATAGGAACCTAAAGGTTTTAATAATATTATATTCCCTTGATAACAAGGTACCTTATCATTTGAAAACTAGTGACACCCCCCCCCCCAATTCAATATTCTCATATTGGCTTCCCCAAACTGGTCTCTATAGATTTCAAGCATTTGGTCACTATTCTAGCTTCAAATAAATTATCAAGATATGAATATACTGGCCACTAATATAGTGTAAGTACTGACCCTTCTTCATTAGGTCATATCACCCATGAGTCCAGTATTCTATTCTTGTTTGGTTATCAACATACAAGAGGTGGGAATGCATATACATGCCTCCTACTAGGTGTAATTACTAACTATATTATCATTGGTGATCTCATCCATATACCCCATCAATGATCCATAGATATCATGATCCTCTTACCTAATATAATTCCCAAACCTACCTTCACCTGATACATCTTATTAGCTAAACAAAAAATGGCCACTCATGTATTAGTCCCACATAAATGATTGTTTGGTTTATTTTACCTAATTTTCCTAGGTGAAATAATTTAAATTGTATATCATATAGTAAATTATTTATAATATTAAACTACTTAGAATAGGTCATGGTTTCATTAACTTAAATTATAACACATAATGGTCTTAGTTTTATGTCCTTAAAAGGAACATCATTGGTCCTTATCACACAGAATTAAAATATGGATTATTTATCATGACTACATGAAATTAAAAAGAACCACAATGGTCCTTGTCATATGACCTTAAAATATATTAGGTGTCCCATTAATTGGAACCAAACTAATTAGATTATGATTCCCTTCACATGGGTATGTAGGAATCCCCTGTCATGGGATTGATTCCAACTCCACAACATCTCTCACCTCTCCAAATGGAGATAAATTCCATAGTGTCCAGTTGGATGGATTTGGACTATAGTATAATCAAACACTAAAGAGAAACATGAAGAACCTATGACACATATAGATATTTACATTGATACATGGTGTCGATAAATTACACTCATCAACAAGGTAACCAATATTATTACTTGGAAGGATTTCACATATATGTATTAAATATATAAGTCCCAAAATGGGAAATAAAAATTATTAAGAGATAAGACAATTGCCCATCCTCTTGAATAATGTAAAATTAGAAGAGTCATCAACATATATAAATGATCGGATGCCTTTGGAAAGTAGGTCTGAAGCCGATACAAGACCATGGGCATAGACACATGGGGGAATATAGGCCATAACCTATAACAAAACATAAAAATTATGAAACACTAATAAATAATATATATTCAATAAGTAGCAACAATATATAAATAAAAAATTGTGTAACAGATACATACATGAGACACAAGATATTTATAATAATGCCACATGGATAACCACTAAAGGAAAATACACATGAATAAAACAATATCACTAGGTGAAACAAACACAATGTATGATAAGGAACCTCCTCACTATAATAATTCATGGATTGAAGTTTGAAATTATTTATCTTTTCCATGTACCTCCATACATCGCTATGTGTATACACTACCAACTCTACTAGGTTCATTTCCACTAAGGTCATTTGAAAGATATGTATCATCTACACAAACACGAAATATGTGGGAAAAATTACCAAGAATGGGTGAGTGTAAACATACATAGTAGAACACCCTAAAGATACAAGGTAAAGATTAAACAATAACCTAGCTGCAATCTAATACCAAGGGAAAAAAAGAAACCAAAAGGTTCTGGATATACTTAAAGGTTAAGATAATTCCTTATAAGAGAAATTTAAACCTCCATAACTCAACTCCTCATGGAATTGTATCTCTCTAGCAACTAAATATACTTGGTACATCAAAAGACTATTAAATAACAAAGTCAATATCCTAATTGTAAATCATATCTCAAAGCCAACCATACATGCCTGATGTGTTACAAGACTTATAAAGTTCACATCTAATATTCCCTAGGGATGGATGCATCACTAAGAGGGGGAGTGAATTAGTAGTGTTAATATTTTAAATTATCTTTCACATTAAAATAAACATATCTTGTTGGTTAAGAAATGATCCAATCTATAAATTAACTTATCCTTACCTGAATAAAGTAAAAATAAAAAACAGACATGGTGCACATAATTTTTATAAGTTTCGATCTCGGTGTGGGTACCTACTCCTTATTGTGTAAGGTTTCTATCATGTTCCAAAAATTTACCACTAATGAAAAATCACTAATTAATAGTGGATAGGCCTAGTATCATGTTTTATCCCAATGTTTCCCCACACATACACAACATATCATTGGAGTTATATCATCCTCTTATTAACAATGTGATCTAAATAGTTTGAATGAGATCACATGAGTACCCTTATAAAAGTTGAAATGTATAAGGATTAAAACATCTGTTTTACCAAAAACCAAGGTTGAAAATCTTTAAACTAGGCTTTCAATGTCAGTTTTTGGTAAAACTGTCATTGAAATTCATCCAAGTTATATCTTTCAACGTCGGCTTTTTATAAAACCAATGTAGAAAGTTGAATTTTTTTAAATGCTAAAAAATAACATGATACCACATCTACAAATTGAAAATACAGAACCACAAATAGAAAAAGTAAGAAGAAACAAAACAAAAATAGAAAAAATAATTTAGAATTTTTTAAAAAAAATTAAAAATATACAACTAAATGAAACTAAAACCTTAAATTATTCAAACTTAGAAAATATTCTGCAAATAAATTTTAAATATGTTTCAAGTCATTTGATGTATATAGAGAAACATTATAAAAACCTACAAATAAAGTGTTACAAATTTAAAAAAAATAACTTATTTGTATAAATTATAAATTTCATAATGAAACTAACCTTTTCAAAATATATTGTTGTTATGGTCATGATAATCTCATAAATGAATCATAAAACATAATATCCTCATTTTATATCCCCCTTTTTATGGTGAAACTATTTTTATAAAACAATATTTTAAAAATAAATACACTAATATGTAAGAAAAAAAGTATTTACTAATATAAGAGTTAGATAATTGAACTTTCACAGATTCAATTTTTTCCATTTCCATTGTTGGACACTAATACCTAATGAACTTAATCCATGAACTATTTTAATTTCAAATATTAACTATCCAAACTAATTTAAAATGAAAAAATTTAAGATTAAAGAACTAAAAGAATAGAATAAAACTTACTTCTTTAAAAACTAGAAAAATCTTCTTCGAACACCACTCAATAAAGATCATAGCTATTATGGTTTACATTATTTTTGAAAAAATATGCATAACATCCAATGTCCACTAAAATATAAAAAAAATCAACATTAATAATAGTATAATTAATATTGGTAAATAATTATATATCATTTCTTACCAATCAAGGAATGAAAAAAATTAACATGTAATCTGTGTTTTTTTAATCTTTTAGATACATATTCAATTATAGCTACTTGGTTAAAGAATTTCACCTCAGTTGAAATGTATTTTGGGTCTATAAGACCATAAAAAAGTTCAATCATATTGGATGAAAAGACGGTGGAGATACCAAATTATAAAATTAATTAATTAAGTCAATATAGAATATGTTTACTTAATGTAAATAAATTAAAATTTGAAATTTACATACATGTAAAACAACTAAAACATAGGTAAACTGAGGTGATCACCATTTAAAACATCCATTGTTTTGTTTTTAAATATATTTAATGTATAATCTCTACCACATTCATTAGAATCCATCGAAAAAGTATAAAAATTATCTAACATAGAAAAAGTGTGTGATAAATTTTTTACCTAATCAGCTTCCTAAGGAGTATCTGAAGGTACTGGAACCTTAAAATTTTCTTTTATTTATAGTGATTACTTCAATTTAAGATAATCCAATATAAGTTAAGTGTAATAGAATATTATTTTTAATTCTTAATTTAATGATAAATAGAAAATTAAAAAAATGCATAACTCATATGTCACTTGACTAGAAAGATCAGCTATCCAAAGTAAAAAATAATAAATACTTTGTCCAAATATGGAAACCTCCTTAGTTGGAAGTGAAACTGGATTAGTTGGATCAATAATATCATGTGCCACTACTCTTACCTGACTAGACTTCATAAGCCGATGTTGTACATAATTCCCCAAATGATGTAAAATTTTGTATGAAATAATACATACATGGGGATATCTAGTATGCAACTCATAGTACATGGTCGGGTCTGAATAAGGAGGTGAAAGATATGGGTAAGCAAGTGACACAGGTTGTGTCTATCTCATCGCTTCTATAAGCATAGCTGATACAGATGATTTAATTCTATCCTTTATCGACGCATTCAAGTTTCACAGATCATCCTTCAAAGAATCTATTTCTTCCTTATATTATTCCCCCATCGATGTCACACTAGGGGAATGACCAAAAACATTTTTAAAACCAATACCCTCTAGATACACTTTTATGTGACCTAAGTGATTTGGATTTCCTAAATTAGAGTAAAGAATATACATCCTACCCTGGGGGATAAAGGTGCCCTGTGTCATTTAATCTTAAAGGGAATCCTCAAGTAATATTTTCATATGAAATATTAGTGATATAAATTTACTAAATAGTAATATTGATGAAAATTAAAAATTAATTATCTATAATTTTATCAACTACTTTCTTTGTTGGATTGGTAATATACTTCCCCTTTTTCCCATTCTCTCCCTTTTCCACCTTTTTATGATAAGGAGGAGAAGATTTAGGGTCAAGTGAAACATTGTTGGATCCTCTACATGACTTGGATCTTAATTCAGTATTTTTTTCATCAATCATTTGGTACTCTAAAAAGGGATACCCTTTGCGTGATAGTGTATAAGAGTATAAATTTTGATATTTCACATCTTGGTGAGTTTTTCTGGAGGATTGTTACAAAATAAAAAATAAATAAGTTATAAATTAATTAAAATTAATTAAAAAAATAGTTTAAATTTGTCATAAAGGATTCCTCCTGCCAACAGGAAACAAAATTATTTCAAGTCACATTATCTATAAACTCGTACTTAAGGCATGGATCTTGATTTTGTTTACTCCCAAAAATATAAAATGAATTCAACTTTATCTTAAAATACCTCTATTTTTTACTAAAAAAGATATAAATTTTTTTATTAATTCCTTATGACTCTTAAAAGTTAAATTTCATCTGTGATTTAATAGATAAAATATTAAAAAATGTAAAATATTTAAACCATTGTAAAACTAAATAAATAATGTTAGAAATTTTACCTTTACAGACTCCCAAAATAGATCTTTCATCAACCGGTCAACATTCCTTCAATTAGGGAATAAAATAATTATCCTGTTGTGGATCTACATAGCCAGGTAAGTCCTAAACTACACAGCATGTGAGCCAGTTGGATGGTTATTCTCATCAAAGTTAATTAACACCCTCTATTCTCTATGTGTGATTGAAATTTTAGGCAAACATATAATCACATGCCTACCATCTTTAAGTACCATCCTTTTTTGAGAAGAATAAGAGATGTACATAATTTTAAGAAATATAAGTTTAATTTCATTAAATAATTTAATTAAAATTGATATATATTTATATAAAAAAACATACATACCTTGGTTCCCCTGCCTTAGTGTATGTCATTTAGAAAGATGTATGCTACTACAAAAAAAGTATGTGTACCTGTATTTGAATAAAATTAAATAAATGTAATAAATAAAAAAGTGATTATTTATAATAGGAAACAAAAAAATGAATGTTTTATTTTTTAACCAAAAAAATGTGTAAATAAAACTAGTGTATATTAAAAGTAACAACAATAAAATGATGGAAATTATTATCATCTATAAATGTGTAATTTTGTGTATATGTATTTGTTTAGAAATAAATAAATTTTATAAGTAAAAATGTAATTTTTCATAATAGGAATAAAATTATTAATATTTTATTAAATCAAAGTATATACCTAAAAATAAAGAATATAAAGAAAATAGTCACAAAAAATGATAAAGGCAAATAATTTTAACCAAAAAATGGATATCTGAATTTAATAAATATAAAAAATATTACAAAAATGGTAGGTTTGTAAAAATCTATATATTTAAAAAAAATATTGCCTCATTAATTAGTATATTAATGGAGTATTGTTTTCCCATATCCCTTCTATATGATCATTTTGTATTGCATGGAAAATGTCTATATCACAGTCATTGTTATCATTGGGTAATCATGTAATAGATGGAGAAATTTTAGATAATTATTCAACATCATCAATATTATCATCACCCAAATGAATATTTTTCCTTTGAAAAAAAATAGACCACTCATCATTCGATGGGTCATCATCATAAAATATTTTTTTTAATGTGTTTCCATAATAAATGATTCCTCCTTGAATCTAAATCTTTTCAAATCAACGAGTGTAAATCCATACTCATCATGTTTCACAACACTATTACTATCAACCCAGTTACACTTAAATACCAGTACCTAAAATTTAGTATAACCAATCTCCCATATATCCTTAATAACTCCAAAATATGATTTTGATGGAGAAATTGTGTGTTTATCTTTGATTCTCAAAAAATGCAGTGCTTCAATGAAAACCATTACTCCACTATTTTGAATGATATTCTTTTTATCCTAGTTTTTTGTGTAAAATGTGTAACCATTAATATCAAAACCATACCATGTGATCACATTAAAACTTGGTCCCCCAGCTAAGAATTTCACTATTTCTTATATGGATAAATCAATATTTATTTTCTCCTTAAACTTAGAAACAAGTGTGTTTTTATATTCATTTATAAACCACTTTTAATTTCTTCTCAGATATCATACCTTAAATATAGAAATTTGTGATTATATATATGGTTAAATGTCACCTATATTGTTTAAAATATATAAATGTACATGCTTCACTTCATCACGTGGAATAACTTTACCTTTAAGTTGTGAATGCATTTACCTTCACTATCAACTATTAAATGTCGATATATAGGGATCTAAACATTCTCCACTTGAGGAAAATAATCAGTACTAATATCAATTACCTATTCTAATATATATTTTTGAACAATATAGGCCTCTATATGACACAGATTCTTAATATATCCCCTCAAAATTTTCATATATATTTCAAAAGGATATATCCAATGTAAATAAATAGGTCCACATATTCTTATCTCTCACACCAAATGAATCAATATATGAACCATTATATCAAAAAAACAAGGGTAGAAAATACATTTATAATTGAAAATTTAGGAGGAAAACTTCATTCTCCAACACATATAATAAATTTGGATCTATTACTTTACTACAAATTGAATTTAAAAAGTAACACAACCTGATAATAGATTTTCTGAAAAATATCGATGATATGCCATGCAATTAAGCTGGTATGAATTGTTGCATCAATACATGAAAATCGTGAGATTTTATACTTATTAACTTTAAATCTTTCAATGATACCAAATTTTTCACATTTTAAGAAAACCCACTAGATAATTTAATACCATGTGGGCATTGATAAAAAAATTTCTTCTCACTCTTTTTTAATGTGTGATAATCCATATGAAAATATGTTTTTTTATTTCATTATAGAAGATAACTCCAAATGTATTCCCAATATTATTAATTCCAAACTTTCTTAAAATACATATTTTATATTTTCTTTTATGTTTAACAATGTTCTAATTAGATTTCCACAAATATTTTACTCAACATGCATAACTTCAATATTATGTTTTATGAAGAAAAAAAATCTAATTACGTAGCTCGAATAAAATAGTTCATTTATTACATGTATTTGGTTAACGGTCAAAAATTATTTTCTTTCTAAATGTGACATTGATGTTTTTCACCTTGTTGTAATATTCTTTAGCTGAAAATGGTTATGGGAAGAATTATACTCTTGTAAACCATTAAATGGCTTTATTGTTCTTTGATAAGGATGATCCATTCACAAAAATCTATGATGTTGCCATGACCTGACCCATTGGGGACCACCTGGTCGGTGGAAATCCAAGCCCCAACTACCTTAAGCCTACCTCTATGGTCAAGGGTCTAGAGACAAGCTGCAAAATTTATAACTAAAATAAAAGGCCTTTTACTAAAGTACTTGTACATATGCACCCAACCATATCCATGCAGAAGTGAAGAGGAATAGTAATAAATAACAGTAACATATAGAGTATAAAAATATGAATATGAAAATATCTATGGAATAAAAAGAGTGTGACAGATTAATACAAAATGAAAAGGGAAAAATACACACATACCCATAAAAGATGTCCCAACTTAACAACAACTGGAAAATAAATGCTAAGAGATTCCAACTCTAGATCTCTAAGCCTGACCACCATAGGTGGTCTATGCACCTGAGTATCCCTAAGATCTTCTAAAATCACCATTTATCTATCCATTATCTACATAATACACAACACATACAAGAAAATCCCATGTAGAGGTGATTATATACATACCTAGTAGGATACCCCCAAAACTGAATAGGGAGAAATATGATACAAGATAGAAGTAGTCATATCATCCCAAATAAATAGGGAAACAAAACCCAATGAAAATGATATATATGATCATAAAATAAATCTAGATGAGAGAGAAAGGAGGTCTTATTTTCACAGATCCCAACCCCATACGATGATTCTACCAATAGTCACAAAGGTCCTTCATTAATGCCCATCATCTTGAATGTTTGTTTGAAGAATTAACTATATAGAGGACTCACACCTCACCAATATACCACATAGTCAGGGGGAACAATCTCCAATTAGAGGACCCACTCCCTAGAGCATCAGGGGGTACTACTTAGTATGTAGAGGACTCTCACCCTAGTTCGTCAGGGGGATACCACTCAATAGATAAATAGAGGACCCTCGCCCTAGTTTGTTAGGGGATACCACTCAGTAGGTAGAGTACCCACACCCTAGTCTGGAAGGGGGTTCCACTCATT
The DNA here is from genome assembly GCA_963277665.1 of Viscum album. Classification (NCBI taxonomy): domain Eukaryota; kingdom Viridiplantae; phylum Streptophyta; class Magnoliopsida; order Santalales; family Viscaceae; genus Viscum; species Viscum album. Next base: position 924,953,671 of record OY728159.1, read on the forward strand.
ATATAGAGGACCCATATCCTAGTTCTTCAGGGTATACCACTTGGTAGATAGAGGACCCATGCCCTAGTCTATCAGGGTGTGCCACTCGGTAGATAGAGGACTCACGCCCTAGTATGTCATGGGGGTACTAACCAGTAGGTAGATAACCCAAACCCTAGTCCACTAGGGGGTACCACTCATTATATAGAGTAACCATTCTCTAGTCCATCAGGGGGTACCACTCAGTAGATATAGGACCCATGCCCTATTCTATCAGGCGGTACCACTTCGGCCTCTCTCTAATGATCCTGCCTGGTCACTGCTATTTTTTAGCACCATTTAAAGAATAGTTATGATTAGAAAATATTTTATCATATCTCAAAATCAAATAAGAAGGATACCATCAAGTTTTACTTGGAAAAACACTCGATATGGGCTACTCAGGGGCCAAAATCTGATTCAAAACAAAAGAGATACGAGAGGTAGAAGTTTTATAAATAAGTACATGGTGTGTAAGGGGTCCACACTACATGTGTCCCCCCTCCTCTACCTAGACATGTACTCACCAGCACATGGATTATTGTCCATTTCATAATACACGATGTGTAAGGGTACTGCATGACGTGTTACGGCCACCCAGGGATAGCTCGTGTACCCCTAGTCATGCATGTGCCCTTCGGACCATGTCCATTTGTCTGGTCATGTACCAAACTGTGTACTCCTAGAGTACATGTCAGTTTTCCAGCACTAGGTGACATAGTGTGTGGGGGTCCCACATGGCATGTGATACTTATCTCCACCTCAAAACCCTATCCATCATAGCTAGTAAACTACACAACATGTGTTCATCCAGTACACGTTGTGTAGTTAGGATTTTTATGAAATTATGGATCCATCATGTGGATACCAGATCCACTATTTCCACCACTAAAACCACCATTTGACCATCAAAAATCAGTGTAAACCACCTTTTTCAATAAATTATATCCCTTTGATGGATGGAAATCAGATTCTACTGATCCGTACGAAACTCATATGCTTCCTGACACACCTCCCATTACTGCCACTCGATCACAGATCCCAGATTCATGAGAATCATCACTCACATCCCACAAATAACCTTAATCCATCCAAAAAATTTCAATACATTCATCACACATAAATCTACCGAGAATATGGGGGTTCGATCATACTCGAACCTATCAGATAAAGTCGAACTGTGACCCCATAGGCTAATAGAAAAGAATGAAAAGAACGGTGGGGTAAAAGAACCATAATAAGAGTGATAAAAATCATTAGTCAAGTGTTCTCGGACAATGATTTCAAAGCAGGGAATCCAGGGTGAGATCATGGTATAAGAAAATATAATAAATTGAGTAACAAATTAGTCATCAATGGGACTCGTGTGATGGCTGAGAATACTCAAAATCAATAGAAGATTAAAATCCATGCTTCAAAGATTTAATCAAAAGGGGGGAAACCATAATTGAAGAGACCTACCTCAATATTGGATCAATCACTGGTAAAGAATGTGTTCTCTAGTCATAGAGAAGATCCACTACATTTAGTGTCTATCAATCCTCCTTGATCTGGTCATTGTTCGTCGTCTAATTTTGATTCTCCAATGAAGAACGCTCTGAATATCCTTTCAATGATCCCAGGGTTATGTGGATAACGCTGTAAAATTTCCATAATAGTCTATTTATAGAGGTAAATAGGCCGCAGGTATTAAATGAATTAATTTAATTAATTAATTAATTAATCCACTTAACATACTCGCCAATGGATTACTTATTTGAATGTTCGACACTGACCAACTTTAGGTCATTCCTAGGGTAAACCCTGAATTTTGGATTTAATTATCATCTCAATTTTTTTATCTAAAAATATATTCAAGAGATATTCCATTATTTATGAAAAACTGCATGATATTAATATAAAATATACTTAATATTTTTATAAAATTAATTCTGGACACACTGGGCCTTAGAATTTCTCGTCGTCTTAGTGTCTGGATCCAAAAATATGTCTTAATATATTTGAAAGACTTATAAGTAAAATTTAGAGTCTCTACATTATTCCCTCCTTTGAAAGTTTTCATTCCCAAAAATCACAAACTAAGAAAAAAGGTAGGGATACTGAGCCCACATCTGCCTCTCCCGCTCCCAGGATCTCTCTTGCATGCTCCCATACTACTAAGACACACAAACCAAGGGGATATTCCATCCTTGCGGTATCCTCTCTTTCCAATCCTTGATTTACATAGGGTAGTCCATGAAGGTGGATCTATCCTTGATGTCCATATCCCCCCAATAAATAACATTCATAGGATCATTCATGTATCTTCTCAACTGTGAAATATAGAAGATTTCATGCACCCACTCCAACTGTGGGGGTAAGGTGATGCAATAAGTAACCTCACCAACCCTCTGTAGGATCTTAAATGGCCTAATGAATCTTGGGGATTCCTTGAAACCCTAGATGAATCTCTATAATCCTCATCACTGGGATACTCTCAGGAAAATAGGATCTACCTTCTTGAAATACAAGGGCCTAAGACATCGATTTGCATAATATTTTTCTCTTCATTGGGTCATCCTCATTTACTCATGGATCAACTAGACCGTATCTGTTATCACCTACACCATCTCTATCCCAACAAGAGATGTCTCAATGATCTCAGTACAGCATAAGGGTGACCTGTAGGGTCTTCCCATATAAGACCTTTAAAGGTTCCATGACTATAGTAGAGTGATAGCTATTATTATAAGAAAATTATACCACAGGTAATTGATCCTCCCAACTCCAGATGAAGTTTAACATGAAATCCCTCAACATATCATCCAACACCTAGATAGTGTGCTCAATATGCCAATCCATCTAGGGGTGAAAAGATGTATTCATCCTTAATTGGATCTCAAATTCATCCTAAAGGCCTCTCCACAACCGTGAAATGAAATTTACATCATGGTTTAAAATAATCATCAAGTGAAACCCATGGAGTTTTATGATCTCATGTACATATAACTTCCCCAAACTCTCAATAAAACTCTTCTCTATGATGGAAAGGAAGTGATCTGACTTGGTAAGTCATTCATATCTCACCTAGATGGAATCATGTCCTCTCTCTATCCATGGAATCCATATTATAAATTCCATGGATATACCATCCCATTTCCACTCTAGGGTATCAAGAGACTGCAAAAAAATATATTGGAACCTAGTGCTTGACCTTCACTTGCTGACATGCGAGACACCAAGATATGAACCTGAGAATACTTCACCTCATGTCATCCCACCAAAACTACTGCTAAATTTCCCTGTATATCTTTCCTACACCAGGATGTATAGTTAAAGGAGAACTTTGAAACTCTATCATCACTTACTCCCACATCATGACCAGAACTACCATACATCCCTATAAAATGATGATGTGATTCCCTCCTTCAAAGAATCCATCTGGTGAATCTCATAAGGATATCTGATCATGAAGAACCTCATAGTCAATGTATCCCAACTAAGCCTCCCTCACACGCTAGATAAGTGATGGAGTCAACCCCATCAAATGAAGAAAAAACAATTTGAATCCATCTCCTCTACCAAGGTCATCTAAAAAGAAGCCAAATGCTCAGACGCCTCCTCCACCAAAGGAGAATGGAACTTCTTACTGAGGCCATATTCCACCATGTTACCCTTTTTATTATTATAGACTATCTAAAACTCATAGTCCAGCAAGAACTCTAACCAGGTCCTCTATATTGGTTTCATATCTCTCTATGTGGAGACATACCTAAGACTCTAATGGTATAAATAAACAAAAAATAGCTCTCCCAGAAGACAGTGCCTCCACATCCTCAGAGCGAAGACCACCAATACTAACTCCAGGTCATGAATCATGTTGTTCTTCTCATGGGGTCTCAAATTCCTTGACCCATATGTGATAATTTCATACCTATGTATCACTATGTATCCCAAACTAGCTCTAGAGGCATCACAATACACCATGTACTCTATGCCCACATCTGGTAGCCTCAAAATTGGATCACTCATCAGCCTCAACCTCAAATCCTCAAAGTATATTTGACACTACTAAGTCTAGGTAAATGGATTCCCTTTCCACATTTGAGTGTTCAAAGGGGATGCAATCCTATATAAGTCTTCTACAAAAATTTTATATAACACCACCAAGCCAAGAAAATTCTACACCTATGACATGTTCTTGGGTGGATCTCAAGAAATCACTGCATAAATCTTCGCTAGGTCCACAAATAATCCATGATAAAAAAGGACATTCCCCAGAAATTGAACCTCATGGATTCATAACTAGAACTTTGAGAGCTTACCATAAAGATGGTGCTCCTGAAAGAAGTCTAAGACCATCCTAAAGTGCTTTTCATGCTCCTCATCTGATGTAGAGTATATAGGTATATCATCAATGAAGACAATGAAAAATCAGTTCAAGTATGGCTAGAAGATCTGATTCATCAAATCCATAAACATAGTAGGGGCATTCATCAAACTGAAAATCATCACCAGGAACTCATAGTGTCTGTAGTGACATCAGAATGCCAGCTTCAGAATATCAACCTCATGAACCCTCAAATAGTGGTATCTGAACCTAAGATTGATCTTTGAGAACCATATCATGCCTCACATCAGATCAAAGAGTCTGTCAATCCTAATTATGGGGTATTTTTTCTTTATTGTGACCTGGTTCAGGTGACGATTATCAACACAAATTCATAATCTCCCATCCTCTTTTTTCACAAACAAAACTAGATCTTCCCAAGGGGATGCATTGGGTCTAATAAAACCATTCTCTTAAAGGTCCTCTAACTACACCATCATCTCCCAAATATCATTAGGGGCCATTAGATATGATGAATAAGACATCAGAGTGGTCTTGGGATGAAAGTTGATGCAAAACAACATCTCATGTCTCGAAGGTAGCCCTAAAACGTCCTTAGGGAATACATCCATATAATCCTCCACGACTGAAGGAACTCAGATGCCTGAAGATCCTGTTGTGCTAAGGGATAAATTTTCTAAATGATGAGTGATGGGTTGTAGCTTCCTACTTGCAAAACCAACTCACTCCACTATGATATCTCTCTCACCCACAAAGGAGAATCTCGTCCCATCAATCTAAAGACATCAGACTCATATGCAGTGAAAGTCGATATAAGTTAAGACTATGGAAAATCATTCCATACCAAATATGGAATCATATGTTTTCATCATGAGTAATAATATTTCCCATGAGAAATTAACTACATCAAGAAATAGATTTCACTTCTGAAAGATAATTGATATAGAAGAAGAATTCCTAGTAGGAACCTAAAGACAAAGTTTTTGGCCTAAAGTCACAATTGGGAGATCCACCTCTCACAATATAAGTAAGGATATGAGGTAATGACTAACACTTTTGTCTAATAGTACTGAATAAAGATTATAATAAACACAAATTGTATCTTTAATCATCTCATGAGCTATTGAGTCATAAGTCTCCATAAATTGCAACTTCCCACAACCCCAAACGCTAGCTCCCTAATCCTGACATGGGCCTCTTAGTGGTAGTCTTAGAAGTAGATCATAAAATAATCCACCACCATTATCTCCTCCTTTTAGATCCCCACCTACTCCTCTACCAACTCTGCCTCTTTGGGAGCCACCTTGGCGATGCCTGAGAGAACCCTAATCATGACACCGCCTCTACCATGGTATTCCATCCATTGTCTGCCTTCCCTCCTCAGCACATTAGGTCGGAAAATCATGTACCATGTGGCCTCGCCCATCACAATTATATAATCTCCCCTCTTCAGGCTTCCCTAGTCCTATGCACTATCTCTAAGCCACATGACCACGTTCCAGAGCTTGAGCATGAGGAGATCTCTTATGCCAAGACCCTGTCGATCGGTGCCTGCTAGCTACTACAGACGACTTATCCCCATGACATCCATAGATAGAACTAGCTATATGGAATCCCTTGGATATGAATATCTCTATCACCAACACCTTATCTATCATTCCAACATATGTGGGAATTCATAGGGGCACCACACTAGCACGAATTTCTTTGTAGAGATCCTACTCAAACTTCTACGCATAGAAGTAACCATCTCGAATCATGTCGAGGGGGTATCACATAAGGTTAGTGAACCTCATAGCATACTCAAAAACTATCATCCCACCCTACTACAGCTCCAATAACTCCTATATTTGAACTGAGCACAATCATGATGGGTAGTACTCTTCATGAAACAACTACTAGAAGTTGGACCATGAGAATGTCAACTTTTCATGTGTTTATGTGACTAAACTCCACCAGTTCCCAGCTACTCTGTGGAAAAGACTGGATACCAATGTAACCATCTAATTAGTCAGAGTCCACACAAGTTTGAAATCTCATATCACTAAATCAAGACAATCCTCCATTGCTTGGGGATCTGACTCATTGCAGATCCTTAGTAGCCTCTGGAACTGAGCCTTGTGGAGTGGGCTAAGCCTACACGCATCCTCAACTTACTCTACTAGTATAATATAATACTTGACAGGAGGGGGTGTTGTTAACTACCTACCTAGAGGAAGGATCTCATGAGAAATCCCCTGAACTAAGGCATCATCACTCATCAGATCGTCTTCATGATCCCGAAGTGGTAACCTAGTTGGATGTCTTTTCAGAGAAATCCTAAAAATTAATCAAGACATATCTAGGTTAGATGAGAATATATATATATATATATATAATAATTTGACTCAATATTTATATTTAAAGGACTCATTCCTATATGATTCATGGACTAATATTCTATACAACCAATGTATCAGTATACAGAGTCAACAAGTAGGTAGTCATAGTTCTGGTGAATGGATACGTCGTCCAACACATCAACACTAGGTTCCCTAGCCTGAAAACCGCACTTGAGATAATTTGAAACTATTTACCTAAATTCCCAACCAAACCTCACAAGGGGAAAAAACTCAAAACACTATCCCGAGTTCAAACCACCTCTGATACAAATTTTTCATGACCTGGCCCATCGAGGCCCACCTAGCCTATGGGAGTTTGAGCTACAACTACCCCAATCCTGCCTCCATAGGCTAGGGGCTGGTGACAAGAAATGAAAATCATAACTAAAATGGGATTCATTTTCCTAAAGTGCCTATATACACACACCCAACCATTTCTATATAGAAGTGAAGATGAATAATAATAAATGATAGTAACATCTAGACTAAAAACTACACATGTGAAAATATCTGGGGAATATAAAGAGTGTGATATAGTAAACTAAAATGAAAAGGTAAAAATACACACTAACCTAGAAAGGATGTCCCAACCTGACAACAACTGGAAAAGAAATGTTGAGAGAGTCTAGCTCCAGATCTCTATGCCCGATCATTTTACACTATCTATATTCCCAATTATCCCTAAGATCCTCTGAAATCACCACTAATATGTTTTCATCTACATAATACATGACACATGCAGGAAAATACTACGTAGGGGTGAGTATATATATACTTAGTAGGACGCCCAGAAAACTGAAGAGGGAGTAATAGGTGACACAATATAAGTGTTCAGCTCATCCTAAATCAAAGAGGTAAATGAAACCTAATGAAAAAGATATATATGCTCCTAAAAAACCAAATAATAGAGAAATGGGATCTCTATCCCACATCTCCTAGCCTAGTATGATGAGTTTTCCAACACTTCTAAAGGTCCATCATCAATTCCCAGCATCTCATGTGTCAGTCCAAGTAAGTAACTGCGTGGAGGACCCACACCTTGTTATTGTGCCTCACATTTGAGGGGGTATAACCTCCAAGTATAGAACCCACTCCCTAGAGTTTTAAGTTTCTACCACTCAATATATAGAGGAACCGCACCCGATTCCATAAAGGGGTTCCACTAAATAGATAGTTAGAGGACCCATGCCCTAGTTTGTTAGGGGGCACCACTTAGTTGGTAGAGAACCCATGCCATGGTCTATTAGGGGGGTAACACTTATTAGATATAGGACCCACACCCTGATCTATTAGGGGGTACCACTCAGTAGATAGAGGACTCATGCCATAGTTCATAAGGGGGTACCCTTAATAGATAGAGGACCCACTACATAGTCCATCGGGGGTACCACTTAGTAGGTAGAGGACTCATGCCCTAGTCCATCAAGGGGTACCACTTAGTAGATAGAGTACCCACACCCTAGTTCGTTATAGGGTACCACTTAGAATATAGAGGACTCATGCCCTAGTCCTTTAGGGGGTACCACTCAGTAGATAGAGGACCCACACCCTAGTTCTTAGGGGGTACTTGATCACATTTTTAGGAGAAATCAAATTGATTATGATTTAAAGATGAATTTATAGTCTATGGAAGACCCTAGGTTATCTCTCAAGTATCATTGGTGGTTTGTAGTGTTTTTTTAATAAAAAGGACTAAAATATGAGGTGGTTTTGAAAATAGTTTTAAAAATAAAATGAATTAATTTAAAGAGTATAATATTTGAAAAACAAGTGGATTTTGAACAAATATATGATAATTATGTGGTCATTTCTAAGTTACTAAACCACTTGAAAATTTCCTTGTTCTTAATTGATAATTAGGTTTTGGTTTAATCCTTTAATTGAGAGTTAACCAAGATCTTGGGTACCCATAAGCTTCTAAAATGATGCAAATAGAACTAAAACTTGATATAAAAATCTTGTAGTCAAGTTATATCCCCTTATAATTCATTAATTCATTCCAAGGAACACTGAAATATCAAATTTTATGGAAAGAATATGATTATTATGTTGTCTAATCAGAACAACACAAGATGCACACTTAAAATTACACACCGATCGGTTATGAAATAAATTGTGTTTCAATTAAATGCATCAAAACAAGTTAATATAAATCTAAAAAACAAATAAAAAACAAAATATACACAAAACTAGTAGGTAATTATGTTTCATAACTCCCTCTTCAAGTGTGATCTCCCTCTTAATGATCACCCACTGTTTATCCTTTCATCAAGTGGAGGAAGCTCAGGTGGATATTCTTCTTCATACTTGATCCCCCTATGAGTATTGGGGCCTCCAAAACTTCTAGGATGATGTGAGGACTTCTCTAGGACTCCAAAATAGAATCAACTATCCTCCTATTCAAACTTAAAAATGGGGTGCTTAAGGTGCCAATTTATAGGCAAAGTGGAAGGTGGTTTTGGGCACTCGGATTTTGATAAACCACTTGGACCATGGTTTTGGGTGGGTAGATAGCCTTATATCTATTTTTATAAAACTAAAAATTTGTTAACCCGCATATTTAATATCTCCACTAAAAATTTTGAATCATTTTAAAAACTAAATACCGAGATATGAATGAAATACAAAATAAAACTTTTGACTTTTAGAATATTCTTTCTATTGAAAAAGTATGTTTGGTTGGGACCCTTAATGGATGAATTGGGCTTGGGTGCATTAATAAGAGTTATATCCCAATTAATTTTGGATCCTTAAAAAAAATTTCATCCCATTTGTATTCAATTATTTCTAGTAACATGAAAAAAATTGGACAAGTGTTCATGGCATTCCATGCAGTTTGGCCCATTTTTCTTCAACTTCATTCTGGATCCTCCAAATCACCTCCTCCTATAATAAAATCATTAAAAAAAGTATAATTTCTCTTTTTAACAGTTATAAAAATTAAATAATTTAACCAAATGTAAAGTTCAATTTGTTAATTTTTTGTATTTTTTAATACAAAACTAGTTTAATACAATGGTGTAAGGGTGAAATAAAATAGTGATTCACGGTGTGATCACACCCCCACGCCTAAACATATTTACTTCTGGGTAAAGTTATATTTCCAAAAATTATACATTGAGTTATTCACAAATTCATGAATATTTAACATTCAATGAAAATTTAATTCTTGATAGCAATGTGATCAAAGAAAAAACCACTCTAAGGAGTTATTCTCAATGATCATAGAAAAAAGATGCCTCATAGATTATATTGGAACGAAATTTAAGGAGATGAATGAGAAAATTTTGATAAAATAATTCAAAAATCAACAATGTCTCTAACTCTCCATGTGTGTGTATAAAAATCATTTCATTATATTCTTTCCACTTTCTATCTAGTAAATAGTGGTTACTTTAAAAAAATTATGCTTAAATGATTATATCCAAAAAAAAATTCTCAACATCCTTTGTAATCAAATTTCAATACCCACTCAATTAAGAATTCCCAAAAGTCAAACCTTAAGCTCCTGACCAAGATATCCCCATATTTTTTACATTTCATCACTCCCTCATTTATTATTATTATTATTTTTTATCAAAAGTTTAACTTGGAACAAATCTCACACTCATCACTCAACCCTTGTTTGATCTCCTTAGGACACTAATTGTAATAGTTATAACAAGATTAAAGGTTGAGGAATATTTTTTCTTGAATTTCCAAAGAAACAACCCATATTTTTGTGTTTTTTGATTTTTTATTTTTTTTAGGGTGTTGAACAATCGGATAACAAGTACACATGCATAGTTCAATCCTGCATAGAAATGAAAAAGATCATATAAGGAATGAACATATGTAAAAATAATTTTGTAAATTTGATAAATATTAACCTAAATTATATTTACCTTCTATTGAGTAAGAAAAATTTACACTTCATGGTTGGGTACAAAGATGTGTAGAGATATAAAGTGACATAATTTTCCCATAAACTACTCACACAAAGGGTACAATTCTTCTCAAAGGTTTCAAAATGATACAAACATTTATATCATATACAAATAACCAATTTTAAATAAAAAATCACACCTCAATGTTAAATTCATGTTAAAACACACATTCTATCGGTGATTTTTTTTAATATTAAACAACATGAAATAGGGAAATTCCTCATGCATTTTCAATAATTTCCTTGATTAATTGGGCATCAAAAATGAATATTACAGCACAAAATTGAGGGGTGAATGGGGGGTAGGTAACAATACTATTCAACAAGCGAAAAAGAGAATAAAAAAATAAAGATGATGAAAATTCCTAACTAACCTAGGAATATACCCACCCCCACACATATATTATGTAGTGTCCTCACTATAATAAAATATAATGTGGAAAATAAGGATAAAACCTAGTGGGTTTCATTCATAGGTTGCTTCTTTAACTTGGAGTTCCTCCATAGAGGACTTCATAATGGCTTCATGAAAGTGTTTCAGTCGATGCCCCCTAACAGTGAAGGTTTGTTTTGTTTCTTCATTTTGAACCTAAACAATACTAAATAGATAAACATTAGTAACAATGTATGGGCCAAACCAGTAGGAATAAATTTTACATGGATGAAAATTCATCCTTACATTGAAAAATTGGACCTTCTACCTAATATAGAATTGATGATGAAGGATGGGGTGGTCATGGGTATCCTTGGTTCGCTCCTTATAAATCCAACATTTCTATTATAAATCTCTACAAATTTCCTCCAACTCTTAAATTTGTATCTTCCTTTGAGAACCTAAACTATAAATATTATAATTGAATTGTTTAATGGCCTGGTAGGCTCAGTGCTCTATCTCAATAGGGATGTGGCAACTCTTTCCAAAATCTAGTAGATATGGTGACATTCCAATGTGAGTTTTGAAGAAAGTGTGGTAATCCCATAATGAATCATCGAGTCTAAGAATCAAATCTTTTTTATTGGGTTGAACCATTTTTTCAAGAATTTGTTTTACCTCTATATTTAACAACCTTGTCTTGATAATTAGTTTGTGGGTGATATGTAGTAGAAACTCAATTCCCAACCTCATACCAATGAAAAATTGATTGCATTGTTCAGTTGAAAAAAATAAGATTCTTGGTCACTGATGATAAACCTAGGTAATCCAAACCTACAAAAAAATTGTGTTCTCAAAAATTCTACAATTGTCTTGGAATCATCATTTTTTGTGTCTCGTGCCTCTACCCATTTTGACATGTAATAAACTACTATAAGAATGTACAAGTTTCCAAATTAATTGATAAATTTTCCCATAAATTCAATTCCCCATACATTAAAATTTTCATGAAAAAGTAAGGGTTGTTGTAGAATTTTATTTCTTTTAGAGACATTCCTCATTCCTTGATAGTGAAGAAAAGATTTACAGAAATCATGGGTATCCCAAAATAGTTTTTGGCCAAAAGAGACCAGAATTGAGGACCTTGAGAGTAGCCCATTGAGGACCAAAGTGTCCCCCACAAGCAAGAATTTGGCAGAACCAAAGGATAGACTAAAACTCACTATCGGGAACACAACACCTAAAGATTTGATCACTACGTATGCGCTAAAGGTAGGGGTCATCTCAAATGTACCAAAGGGGCTCATGTTTTAGACGATCATCTTGGTTTTTATTGAAATTGGAAATAATTTACAATTTCATCATACCAAGGAATAGATTCTTAAACTTTGTGTAATTTATCATCAAGAAACATGTCATTCATGGGAATACAGGGGGATGAGACAATGTACAAGGATGGGAGGATCTTACTAATATTGTCAGCCATCACATTATCTGCTCCTTTTTTATCTCTAATTTATAAATTAAATTCTTGAAGGAGGAGCATCTAGAAAATGAGACATGGTTTTGATTTTAGTTTCTTAAGGAGATACTGGAGGGATGCATGGTCATAGAAAACAATTGCTTTGAACCCTAAGAGGTATGACCTGAATTTATCCATGGAAAACACAATGGAAAGGAATTATTTTTTGGTTGTGGTGTAGTTTTCTTGGGAATGGTTCAGTGTGTGCGAGAAATGGTCGATGACATGTGGAGCTATATTTTCCTGTTTTGATAATACTACACCAACTGCATAGTTAGAGGCATCACACATGAGCTCAAATAGTAAATCCCACTGATGTGGTTGGATTACCAAGGGTGATGTGAGACTCCATTTAAATTTATTAAAATATTCCTAAAAACTTTTATCAAACAAAAACTCTTTTTCTTTTTGGAGTAAGCGGGATAGGGGGAGTGAAATATTACTAAAGTAATGAATGAAAAAAATGATAAAATATAGCATAACCTAAGAAATATTGCACATCCCACATATTATTGAGTAAATTTAGGGAGTAAATGACATCTAATTTTAATTTATCTACTTGGATAACATCCCCAAAAATGACATGTCCAGGTACTATGCCTTGTCTCACCATGAAATGGAATTTCTTATAATTTAATACTATATTCTTTTCAATACAGAAATGAAGGACAAAACCAAGACTACTCAAACACTATTCAAAAAAGGAGTCATAAATATTGAAATAATCCATGAATACTTCCATTCAATTATCCAACTAATATATAAAAATACTAACCATGTATCACTAGAAAGAACCTAGATCATTACATAGACTAAATGGTATCCTCCTATAGAAAAATGTACTAAAGGGGAAAGTAAAGTTTGTATTTTCCTGATCCTCATGGGAGATATGGATCTGAAATTATTCATAATGCTCATTAAGGAAATAGTAGTGGGACTTCAGTACTAGCCTCTCTAGCATCTGGTTAATGAATAGAAATGCTAAATGTTCCTTCCTAGTGTGTTGGTTTAGTCAGTGATAATCTATATATACATGCAAACTATTCTACACACGGGTTGGAACCAATTAATTATTTTCATTTTTAATTATAGTAAGACCAATTTACCTAGGAACTACCTAAACTGGAATAAATAATTTGATGTCATGGATGGGGTAAATGATTCTAGTAACCAATAATTTTATTACCTTCTTTTTAACAACATCTAGGAGGTTTGGGTCCAGTCGACATTATGTTTACCTCACTAATTTAGACATTATTTAATGGTATATAATGTGTGAAAATTGATGGGATAATACCAAGAATTTCAGTAATTGTTCATCCCAATTCTTGTTTATACTCCCTAAAAAGTTCAAGCAGTCTCAATTCATGCTCTAGAGGGGGTTAACTAGCAATGATGACAGGTAGTTTTTTCCATTCTCAAGATATGAATATTTCAAATTTTGAGGCAGTGGTTTAAGTTATGATTTAGTGGGATTTTGGATTTATGGGAGTGAATGTGAAAGTTAGAGGTTATTGATCTCATATAACTTATAAATGGAAACATCCTCATATTAGGAATAAGTTTTTACAATCTTGGAAGTATCATCGATGGTTATGGGATCCTCAGTGCTCAAGAAATCATCAATTAATGATCATACTTGACATTTTTTCTAAACTGGTACAACATTAAATGCATGATTTATTATCTAGAATGTATATCAATGATTAAAACTCATAAAGGGGGTCAAGGGAAACAAATAAAGTTTTTTCTAGGAAGGGAGAACATCAATTGAATTAACTAAAGTGATAAATTTTCTTCCTAAGGGTGTTTCATGGTATCAAGTATGTTGAAGTGGACAATGTCACCACCAAAATCCATAGATAATGTACCATTGTGGACATTAATTATGATTCTGGTAGTTTTCAATAAAGGACTCCCCAATACAATTGGGTTATGTACATTCATCATATCATCTTCCATTTTAAGCACATAAAAATTAGTATAAAAAATTAAAATTTTCACCCTCACAAGAATATCCTCTAACACACCAGAGGGTTGTAATATACTCCATTTTTCTATTTGAACAATAATTCTAGTGGGCTTCATTTCCCCAACCATCAATAAAGAGAAAATATAGTGAGGCGTCACATTTATAGAAGAACCCAAATAAAGCATAGCATTAGAAAATAAATACTCCCCAATGGTGAATGGAATCGAGAATGTTATAGAATCATTAAATTTGGTCATAACTGATGGATCAATCAATATTGATACATTACTCCCCAAGTTAACCTTTTCATCACCTCAAAATCACCTTCAGTGTGTACACATCTCCTTGATAAACTTTTCATATCGTGTAATTTTCTTCATGACATCGATCAAGGGGGTGTTAACCTGAACTTTTTTGAAAGTTTCGAAGAATTATTTATCAAGTTTAGTTTCTTTTTATTTCCTTGTTTGGGTGGAACTTTGGGTAAATGTAAGAAGAATGGTTTTCCTTGATGGTTCTTCCAATGAAACTCTCTTTCCTTTAGCAGGTCTTCTCTCAGGATAAGGTTTTTTCTCTCTTGGACCATTTTCAGTGGTTGGGATAGTGGTTTACTCAGGAGTTAATGACTCAAATTAAGGGTTAATTTGTATTTTAAGTTGTGTTCCAATTTTAAGGGTAATAAATTAACATTTACCTTATTACTAGGGTTGACTAACGGTTGAGAAGGTAGTTTACCTAACCCATGACTTTGGATTTCCCCCACCGAGTTAGCGAGTTGGCCTAATTGGGTTTTTAGGTATTTTATGGATACTTGGGTTATTTTTTGGAATTGGATATTATTTTTATCCATTTTTTTCATCGTGTCTTGTAGGTTGGGATCAGGTTTTGGAGGGAGTTATTGGAAAGTCCTTTATAGTAGTTAAGGATTTCTGGGTGGTGGTGGTGGATGACTACTCTTCCCCAGTTGGTTCCATGGTTATTGAGGTTGGTTTGAATACCCTCATTGACTATATTCTTGGTTGTATTTCCACCCAAGGTTGGATGGATAGTATGGTTCTTTCCTAATGGGTAGGTTATAAGGGTGTACTTGGAATATTGCCTCACAAATCTCATAAGTTTCTCTCAGTTGAGGGCATTGGTCAAAATAGTGGGTGTCAGTGGAATAGATACCACAATGGATGGGAGGATGATATTGGTATTTCCCTTTGTAAAGAGCAATTTTTTGAAGAAAGTTACTTACCTATTCAAACTTCATGCACACCTTCTTCTCAAACTCAGAACTTTTCACCTCATGGTCACCTCAAAGGGGTACACTAGACCTTGAACCAAATTGTTGAGTGTTCTACGCCATGTTCTCAATGAGTGTTCTTATAACGATTAGTTTTTTTTAAACTAGTGAATCACCTACAGCAGAATCAATCATATTATGATCAATTGTAATTAAACCTTCATAAAATTATTGTATTAAAATTTGATCACTTATTTTGAAGTATGAACATCTTGAACATAACCTTTTAAATTGTTCCAAATATTCATGAAGTGTTTCCCCTTATGATTTCCTTATTCCAAAAATTTCTTTCCTTGTAGTTATAGTTTGAGAGACTGGGATGTATTTCTCAAGAAAAAGGCATTCCATGTCCACCCAGCCTATAATAGGGGAGTTGACATAATACAACTAATATTTTGTAGTTTCTTCTCATGTGAAAAGGAATGGCCTAATATTTTCTTGTTATTCATCCACATTAGTAGGTTTTAATGTTGAACAAACAGTATAAAATTATTTTAATTTCTTATGTGGGTCTTCTCCAATGATTCCATGGAATCATGGTAATAAGTGAATTAAACCAGATTTAAGTTCAAAATTAGGTTCTTCACCTTGTATTTGAATGTATATAGGATGGAACTCTACATCAGGTGAGGTTAGTACTTTAATGTTCAGTTATTTTCAGCCATATTATGAAATTTTATTTCACTCTTGATGTTGTTTTTAGAAGAAGAAGAAGTTTCAATAAGAGTGTCAATGTTTTGTGTGTCCTCCTTCAAGGGATTGTTCGGTGCTTCTTGGTGTCAATAATGCAAGATCATGTATGGTTTGTGTTTTAAAGGAAGTAGTTACTTCGATGAAGATCACATCATTCACAAGTCCTATAAAAGGAATATTTTAGAAAAAAAATTAAAAAAAAATTATGGAATAGCACACAAATATTTACAAAATAGACAATATTTTTATCAAAAATCACACATTAAAAACTAAAGATATCCCAATAAATGGCACAAAAATGTTAACATGTTGTCATGAAACATCAAATTTATTGTAATTTAAAGATTATTTCATAGTCTAGTGAAGACCCTAGTTCATCTATCAAAAAGAGTTGGTGGTTTATAGTTTGTATTTTTAATAAAAATGACTAAAAGAGGGGGTGGTTTGAAAAAAAAAATTAAAAATAAAATGACTTATTTTAAAACATCTTGTATCGTATCTCAAAATCTAATATGAAGCCCATAATTGCATTTTACATGAAAAAAAACTCAGGTTAGGCTACTCATGGGCCAAAATACAAGTAAAAATGAAGGAGATGTGAGAGTTATAAGTTTCATAAAGAAGTACATTGTGTGTAAGGGGTCCACACAGCATGTGGCCCCGTTCCTCTACCTGGTCGTGTCCTCACCAACACATGGATTACTATCCATGTCATAATAAATGGTGTGTAAGGGCACTATATGACATGTCTCAGCCACCTGGGGCTAGCCTGTATACCCCTAGCTATGTATGTGTCCTTTGGGTCATGTCTATGTGTCTGACCATGTACTCCTATAGTACATGTCGGGTCGCTAGCACTAAGTCACATGGCATGTTGGGGTCCTACATGGAATGTGATACTTATCCCTACCTAGAAACCCTAGCCACCATAACTAGGGTACTATATGGTGTGTTTTCATCTAGTACACACTGTGTAGTCAGGATTTTTTCATAATTCTTAATCTATCATATGGATCCTAGATCTTCCATTTTCACCACTAAAACTACCTTTTTACCACTCAAAATTGGTGGAAATCACCTCTGGCGGTTAATTCCATCTCTCTGATGGCCATAAATCTGATTTAGTTGATTCATACAAAGCCCACATTCCACCCGACACACCTCTCGTTGTCATCACTCGGTCATGAATTCCAGATCCATAGGAATCATCACCTATATCCCACAATAAACATTGATCTGTTTGTAAATTTCCAATCCATTCATTACATGTGACTATGTCGTGAATTCAAGGGTTCAATCATGCTCAAACTCACCTGTAAAAGTTGAACTGCGACCCCATAGGCCAATGATGAATAACATGAAGAACGATGGGGGAAATCACCATAACAAGAGTGATAAAAATCATTGTTCAAACATTCTTAGCCAAATATTTCAAAGCAGGGAATCCAGGGTGAGATTATGACATAAGAAAATATAATAAATTGAATAAAAAATTATTCATTAATGGAGATCATTTGATGGGTGTGAATATGAAGAATCAAAAGCATATTACAATCCATGCTTCAAATATTTAATCAAAAGGGGTGGAAAACCACAATTGAAAATCCTTTCCTCAAGATTGGATCAATCATTGGTGAAGAATGCATTCTCCAATGATGGGGAAGATCTATTTTGTTCGCTATCTATCAATCCACCTCGATCAGATCATCATTCGTCGTCCGATTATAATTTTCCAATAAAAAATACTCTGAATCTCCTCACAATGGTCCTAAGATTATGAAGACAACCTTAAAAAATCTATAATAGACTATTTATAGTGGGAAATAGGTTATAGGTATCAAATGAATTAATTTAATTAATTAATTAATTAATCCACTTAACATACCCGCCAATGGCTTCCTTATCCGAACATCTGGTGTTGACCAACTTTAGGTCATGCCTAGGGTAAACCCCACATTTCAGATTCAACCATGGTCTCAAATTTCCAATCCTAGAATTCATTCAAGATATATTCCATTATTTCTAAAAAATTGTATGTGTATGATATAAAATATACATAATATTTTTTTTAAAATTAATTTTGGGCTCACCGGGCCTCAGAATTATACGTCATCTCATCACTTGGCTCTGAAAATATTTCTTAATGTATTTTAAAGCCTTAAAAGGTAAAAATAGAGTCTCTATAGATTTTCTATATATTCTATTTTTCTTCCATTCTAAAATTTATGATATGTAGTCCCCTCTTCACAAATTGTAAAAGCTTTATGTCCTTTAATATTATATCCAGATAAGTTTCCATATATAGAAAATTCATTTATAGTTAACATTATCATAGAAATAAAAATAAAATAATCTTTCTAATATGAATCATGTAATGACTTATATTTTCCATGTATTATTTTTAGATATTATATGGATTATTTTAGAGACCATAAATTGAGAAGACATGTGATTCCTAGACCTGGTGTGCCAGGAGTAAATTTTTGAAATATATTAAATATATTAAATATCATGCACACACAATTTTCCTGAAAAATTGTAATAAATCCTGAATGGGGGCTCAGATCATAAATTTAAGGGCACCATTGAGTTAAAAATGCAGGTTTGATCCTAGGCGTGACATAATCTTTGTCGATGGGGGTCGTTTATGAAAAATTTATCATAGGTGTAAATAAATAAAATAAATTTATTTATTTATTTGTTTTGTTTATTTTGACATAGATACTGATTTATCCTATAAGTATGTGGTTATAGGTTTTTTCCCAAGGTTAGACACTAAACCTTAGAGACCTAGAGACCGTTGGAGGAGAGCTTTCTTGGTGAACGATAATGGATCGAGACCAAGTCATGGATCATTGCACCAACAGAGTTTGTGAATCTTGTCAACAATGGAAACACAATCGTTCTTCATCAATGATTTATCCAAACTATAGGTACGATATTTTTTTTGGGGATTTCCATCCTATTTCTTAATCTTGGATGAATGAAAATCAATTCCAAAAACAAAATTAATATGTGCATAATTGATAGAATTAAATAGATGAAATTATTTATTTGTTCATTTTTATTTATCCCTATTAGTACATCTTCTTATACAACAACAAATTGAGGCCAAATGAATAACATTCATGGTTCATTCATCATGTTTTATGTCTTATAGTTTTCTTTCTTATTTCTTCATTCATTTGTCATTGGTATTTCTTTTTCCCAATGATCTAACCAATACCCGGTTTCTAATCATTGCATGATCATTCTTCAGTGAAAATGATCAAAACCATGGGTATGGTACGTGATGGTAATTTTGGTTCAAGAATTGATGATGATGGTGGATGGATCGAGGGAGAACAAGAATGAATCAGGTGTTCTTTGTTTTTTCTAAGAAACACATGATGTGACTATAGATGGTGCAAATGGATGATTCCCAAGTGGATTTGAAGCTCGGATCTATGATATTGGATGACATGAGGCTTGGACGACCCTAGATCTATAGTTTTCAGTGATAGTGGTGACTCCTATGATGCGATAGACAACGTGGAAGAGAACCAAGGTTTCTGGAAAATCCTAAACAACACGGCGTGTATTTCATTATTACACATTGTGTGGGCCCCCTGCCTGCAGCGCTAGGGTTCTAGCTGGAGTTAAGTATCACATGTAATGTGACTCAATAACATGTCATGTGACCCCTTTGTAATGGATTGGTGTGTACCTTTGGGGGTACAAGAACATGAGCAAGAGTACACGGCCAGTGGGATGTTGTGTACTCAAACACGAACATGGCCACCTATACATGGGTTGGTACATGGGTAGACCAAGTACACAAACATGGCTAGGAGACATAGACAACGTTTCATGTATCTCTACATGTTGTGTACTTATTCTACACACTGTGTATGTTGAGAATTACATGTTGTGTGAGAATTTACCACATGATCATTCTTGGGGATAGCTAGGCACGCCATGTACCCCTAGGTTACACCATATACCCCATTCAAGAGTGTCTATATCTCTTCATTCTCTTAGTTTAGACCATTATTGGTTGAGTGTGTTCCCTTGGTCCATTCCCTTAAGAGTATAGTGTGGTATTATATCCACATCATAAGATTGTGATCTCCTCTAGAGGAACTAGTGCAGAAAACGTTATTTACGTCACCATTTTTTACGTCGGTTATATATAACTGACGTGATAATCTGTGAAACGTGGTTTTTTACATCGGTTATTTTATAACTGACATAACAAATGTGGTGAGAAGATTTTTAACGTCGGTTATTTTAATAACCGACGTTACAAATCGCTCGTGTTTGGTTTTTACATTGGTTATGTTATAACTGACATAAAAAACCAAAGCGCGGGGGTTTTTACGTCGGTTATTTAATAACCGACATAAAAAACGAGATGTATATGGGTTTTTTACATCGGTTATCACATAACCGACGTAAAAAACCACAGCGCGTGGGGTTTTTTACGTCGGTTATTTGATAATTGATGTAAAAAATGAGATATCTACGCGTTTTTTACGTCGGTTATTTTATAACCGACGTAAAAAACTAGATATCTATGCATTTTTTACGTCGGTTATTTTATAACAGACGTAAAAAACTAGATATCTACGCGTTTTTTACGTCGGTTATCAAATAATCGACGTAAAAAACCGCACGCGTTGTGGTTTTTTACGTCTGTTATAAAATAACCGACGTAAAAAACTGTGATTTTTGAGGTCTTTTTTACATCGGTTATTCTATAACCGACGTAAAAAAATCCGTATCTGATACATTTATAATGTCGATTATTATAATAACCGACGTTATAAATATAAAAAATAGTTTATAACATCGGTTATTAAATAATCGATGTTATAAAAACATTTAAAAAATTAACAATCCCCGAGGATTGTCATTTACAAATTTTTGTTCGACAGTCTGGCGGCTCGTCTCTCTCACGCGATAAACCCTAATCAGCTCGTCGATCTCACTGTTAAACTCGTTTTGCCTACAACATTTATCATCTTTACTCTCCTTGGATCTATCATCTCAACTCGCAACACTCAAGTAAGCCTTCGACGAATTTATTTCATTTGTTTTTTTTTTCAGATAGTCTATATTTATGTTTTGCGATTTTTGTGTGCTTTTTTTCGTTCGTTTTGTGTGCTTTCAACTCGTTCGATTTTTGTGTGCTTTTTTTCCCGGATCTATCATCTCAACTCGTTTTTTTGTGCTTTCAACTCGCAACACAAAAGGCATTCCAAAACCCCCATTTAATGTAAGCCTTCAACTCGCAACACTATATTTTTGTATGCTTTTTTTCATTCATTTTGCCTACATCGTATATTTTTTGTGGTCCCAAATTTTTTTTTGATGGATTTGGATATGTCTTTAATTTTATATATTCATTTTATCTTGAAATTGGGTGCTTTTAATGTGTGACTCTTAGGTTAATATTTGGGTGTATTTTATATCCTATGAAAGTGATTCATTAATTTTGAAAGGGGAATCCAATTATGGTTTTTTAATTCTTTGTTGTAATGTGGGCCTCAAAAGGGGGGTTTTGAATGGGTGTTATGTGTAAAACCTTGTCACACTTCTTGAAGGTGTTTTATGAAAAAGTTTGTTTTTCATGTGTATTGTTTGTGACATTATTTGAGGTAAATTATTAAAATATGGGGGTGGTTTAATAAATGTGTATTGAGCTGAAATTTATATTTTGGATTTGTATTGGTATGATTTTTTTTCTTGAATGGGGGTTTGGAATGTCTTTTGTGTGAAAAACATGGTTGTTCCTATTGGGATTGTTTTATGAAAATTGAAAATGATTTAGTGAGTTAAAAAAAGTGATAAAATGGTGTAAATGCAATATTTTGGCGATGTTATTCACCTAATAAGGGTTTTTGAAAGGTAAAGAGGTGAATTAAGATGTCAAACATTTTCAGAATGTTTTATAAATTGAGGAATTGTTTTATTAAATTGTGATGTTGGTGAGAAACATGTTTGTGGACTATTTTGTGTGACTTTTTTGATAAAATAAATTATGATATTAGTTATCGAGAAACTTGTGATCATTTGACTAGTTGAATATTAATGATTATTTTTAATTATCATACGATCATTTAAGTAGCCATATTAAATGCATGTGTTTTTTGTTGTTAATCATCCCTAGTTTTATATGTAAACCATTGTTTGGGGGGTTGTCCGGGGGGTGGGGGTTGTCCAGAGGGTTGGGGGTGTCCAGGGGGGTGTCCAAGGGGGTGGGTGGGTGTGGGGGGCTGTCCAAGGGGGTGGAGGCCTATCCAGAGGGTTTTGGGGGTTGTCCGGGGGGTGTGGGGTTGTCCAAAGGGTTGGGGGTGTCCAGGGGGGTGTCCAAGGGGGTCGGGGTAGGGTGGTGTCCAGGAGGGGTGGGGGTGTTTTCTGGAGGGGTGGGGTGTTTTCTAGGGGGTGGGGTACTGTTCAGGGGGTGGGGGGTTGTCCAAAGGGCTGGGGGGTGTCCAGCGGGGTGTCCAAGGGGGTAGGGGGTGGGGGTGGTGTCCAGGAGGGGTGGGGGTGTTGTCTAGAGGGGTGGGGGATGTTCAGGGGGTTGGGGGCTGTCCAGAGGATTGGGGGGTGTCCAGGGGGGTGGGTGGGGGCTGTCCAAGGGGGTGGAGGCTTGTCCAGAGGGTTTTGGGGGTTGTCCGGGGGGTGGGGGTCTGTCTAGAGGGTTGGGGGGTGTCCAGGGGTGTTTGGATTTACATTGTGATTTTCTCCATCTGAATTTTTATTTTAAATATGATTTGATTCTCAGGTTTACTCCATTCTCTCCAATTTTCTATCAACCATGTAGGCGCCATGGTTTTCTTTTATTCAATGGAATTTAAAACTGTTATATCTATATATATTTTGTTTTAATAATAATATTCAAGCATATTTTTTTAAATACGCACAGATTTTTTTTATATTTCAAAATTGTTTTACATTCAAATTATGATTTTTTCATATAAACTTATATTTGTCTTATCTTAAAAATATATATATATTTGATATTTTTTATAGGTAATAATGATTTGAAGTTGGATTACGGCGCATCGAATGAGCAATGAATATGAGGAAGGTGTTGATGCCTTTTTGGAATTTTCTAAACGAAATGTTCCAATTAGTGAAATTTTTTTCTGTCCATGCCTAAAATGTTTGAATATGAAGAAGTTGAAAAGTATAGAGATAAAAGATCATCTGATATGTCATGGTTTTAATCCGAGTTACAGCCCTTGGATTTGTCATGGTGAAACTGGACGAAATGTCACTGATGATGATGATGCACAAGATGGTAACTCCGATGGAATTAAAGAAATGATTCGTGATATTGTAGCAGAACAAATTGAGATAGAACCGACAGTTTCACATCTATATGGTGATGCTGAAAAACCATTATATCCTGGTTGTACAGATTTTACGGTTTTGTCGGCGGTTTTAATATTGATTAACCTAAAGTCAAAACATGGATGGAGTGACAAAATTTTTACAGAGCTCCTATAATTGATGAAAGACATTCTTCCAAAAGATAACGATCTTCCATATTCACATTACAAGGCCAAGAAAATATTATGCCCGATGGGAATGGGATACAAGAAAATACATGTCTGTCCGAATGACTGCATTATATATAGGAAGGAATATGAATTTCTATCAGAGTGTCCTAAATGTGGGACATCATGGTATAAGGTGAAAGAAAAATCACAGGCTGATGTAGAGATTACAAAGCTCCCTTCAAAGGTATTTTGGTATCTTCCTATATTTCATCATTTCAAACGTTTATTCGCTAATTCACATGATGCAAAAAGGTTAACATGGCATGCTGATGAGCGGGTATGTGATGGAAAAATATGTCATCCATCTGATTGTCCACAATGGAAGAAAATTGTTGCGCAATATTCTATATTTGGAAATGAAATTAGAAATCTCAGACTAGGGTTGTGCACAGATGGAATGAATCCATACCGAACCCTCAGTAGCACACATAGTTCATGGCAGGTTTTATTGGTAATTTAAAACATCTCTCCTGAAGTTTGTATGAAGCACAAATATGTCATGTTGAGTATAATGATCTCTGGTCCAAAGCAACTCGGCAATGATATCGATGTTTACTTGTCACTGTTGATTGATAATTTGAAACTATTATGGGTTGATGGTATTAGGGTGTATGATTCTTATAAAATGGAATATTTTCAAATGCATGCAGTGCTTCTGTTCACTATAAATGACTTCCCAGTGTATGGAAATTTGTCTGGATACAGTGTTAAAGGGAATAAAGCATGTCCAATTTGCGAACAACAGACGTCATATTGTCAATTGCATCATGGGAGGAAAACAGTGTACATGGGTCATCGAAATTTTTTGCCTATGGATCACCCTTATAGAAGACTAAAAAAGGAATTCAATGGCTCAAAAGAATTTGATACTGCTCCAAAGACTTTATCCCATGATCTGTATTTTGAGAGGGTGAAAAACCTTGATGTGACATTGGGAAAGACACAGAAATCTGGTAATGATAGACATATTTGGAAGAAAATATCAATATTTTTTGAGCTATCATATTGGAGGTATCATGAAGTTAAACATAATATTGATGTCATGCACGTGGAGAAGAATATATGTGATTTTTTGATTGGAACATTGTTATATATTAAAGGAAAGACAAAAGATGGGTTGAATGCAAGATTAGACTTGCTATCAATGGGAATATGTTTGGAGTTAGCTCCTACTCTTAAAGGAAGACGAACATATCTTCCCCGACTTTTCATACATTATCAAAGAGGGAGAAAATTAGCTTCTATCAATGTCTTCATGATATCAAAGTGCCTCAAGATTATTCTTCTAATGTAAAAAATTTTGTCTCATTGAAGGACTTGAATTTTATAGGTATGAAATCACATGATTTTCACGTCATGATGCAACAAATTCTACCAGTTTCATTGCGTGGAATATTGCCCATTCGTGTCAGAAAGACTATAATGAAGTTGTGTTATTTTTTCAATTCAATTTGTAATAAGGCGATTGATGTGAATGCTTTGAACATTTTGGAAAAGGATGCAATTTTTATACTTTGTCAATTGGAAATGTATTTTCCTCCAACTTTTTTTTATATAATGGTGCATTTAATGATTCATCTGGTTCGAGAAATAAAGCTTTGTGGACCTGTATATCTTCGTTGGATGTATCCTTTTGAAAGGTATATGAAAATATTAAAGGGGTATGTTAAAAATCCATATCGACCTGAAGCCTCCATTATTGAAAAGTATATTTCTGAGGAGGTAGCAGAGTTTTGTACGAGCTACTTGGCTGCGGCGCAACACATAGGTTTGCCTCCATCTCTCCATGAACGAGTTAATAATGAGGGAAAGGGGATTCGTGGTTTGAAATTAAAATCATTGTCAGCTGAATAGATGAAGAAGTTAGAATCATACATCTTGAATAACATAGTTGATGCTCAACCATATATCACATTGCATATTAATGAGTTGAAACAATGTCATCCAAAGAAGAAAGAAATGTGGATTTTGAATGAGCACAACAAAACTTTTTTGTCATGGATTAAAAAGACTTTTCTTGGTAGATCACATGTATCAGAGACATTAAAATGGATAGTGGGTGGTCCATGTTTAAATGTGATAACATGGTCCGGTTATGACATTAATGGTTATACATTTCATACGAAATCTCAGGACAACAGAAGTGCAGTTCAGAATAGTGGTGTGTTAGTGTTTGCAGAAGCGATGCATTTTTCGAGTGCTAAGGACAAAAACCCAATTTTTGCATCAAGTGCATATTATGGAGTGATTGAAGACATATGGGAGGTTGATTACTTTAAAATTAAAGTTCCTGTTTTTAACTGTAAATGGTTTATCGGTAACAACAGTGTCAGACACGATGAATTTGGAATGACACTTGTTAATCTGAATAGATTGGAAGACACAATTGATTCTTTTATAATGGAAACACATGCAAAACAAATTTTCTATGTAGTAGATCAATCAGATATGAAGTGGGCTGTTGTTTTACAAGGGAAAAAACAATATGTTGGTGAGGATGAACTTGATGAAGATGCTGATTTATGTGAGATCCCTACTTCCATGGAAAGATTAACAGAACATAATGATGAGCATGTTGAAGACATTGTTTGTGCCATAAGAAACGATCACGATGAAGGAATTTGGGAAAAGAATCCATTTGTACATTTCTAAAATTACAGGTAACATATGTTTATTTCCTGTTTACATTTATTTTTTTCATAAATGTTAGATATTGTAAGTTCTTTATTTATTAAAACATGTTTTAAAACAAAATAAGTATAAGTTTTTGTTTGTTTTAAGTTTGTTTAGTTTACTTTATCATGTTTATAACCATTACATGAATTATATATCTATTATTTTTGTTCAGTGAAAATTAATTTACCATGTTTACCATGTTTACCAGGTTTACCATGTTTACCATCTTTACCATCTTTACCATCTTTACCATCTTTACCAATGTTTAACATGCTTACCATATTACCAATGTTTACTATTATGTAACTTAGTACACTTTTCTATTTTCTAATTACAGTGGTATTAAAATATTTGAATTTGTATATTTGTAAGTTCTTTATTTATTAAAACATGTTTTAAAACAAAATAAGTATAAGTTTTTGTTTGTTTTAAGTTTGTTTAGTTTACTTTATCATGTTTATAACCATTACATGAATTATATATCTATTATTTTTGTTCAGTTCCAATTACTTTACCATGTTTACCAGGTTTACCATGTTTACCATCTTGACCATCTTGGCCATCTTTACCATTGTTTAACATGCTTACCATATTACCAATGTTTACTATTACGTAATTTAGTACACTTTTCTATTTTATGATTACAGTAGTATTAAAATATTTGAATTTGTATATTTGTGAACTGACGGTTGTTTTTTTTATTTTAAGGATAATGATAGATCATTCAGTTGATCAAACACATGATTCTGGAGATGAGAATATTGCTGGTCATACCTCTGGGGATGAACATTCACATGCTCTTATTAAGACAAAGAGTTCAAAGGTTGGTAAATGTGGGTGCACACGTTTACCAAAATTATCACTTGCCCATACGCAGGATCAGAGGATAGTCATTGAGTTTGATGCTGATGATATTTCTAGAGGTCCGAATGCAAAATATTTTAAGAGTTTTGTAGGAACTCAGTCTAAGAGAAAAGTAAGCATTCTGTATGATGATTGGAGAAGTGTGGATAAATTGATAATCTCTCAGTTATGGGAGATGATTTTGGTAAGATATTTTGTCATTGTTTGACTATTCTTTTAATGTTTCTATTATATATAATATTTTTAACCTCTTCTTTATCAGATGACATTTGATATTTCTGACACTGGAGGAGTCAGGAATAAATTCTTATCGTTGGATGCCAGGAGATGGAGGGATTTCAAATCAACCCTCTCATCTGATTTCATTTATGGTCATAGGAGTCATGACAATCCATGTCGTATATATCCTTTTATAGATGAAGACACATGGAGACATTTTTTTGAAATTAGAAGAAAAGAGTCATTTCTGGTAAGGGAAATGTAAACTTTTATAAACTTTCTTATATAAATGATTTTATTAATGTTTTGTTAATGATTTATTATTCATAAATTATAGAAAACAAGGAAATATCATCAGGAGATCCAATCTAAAAATTTATACCCTCGTAGTTTATCTCGGGGAGGGTATGCATTATTGGAAGAACAAATGATGGTGGAAAATTTTCAACAACTAAGAGCTGAGTCTTCAAGCTCTGGAGAGGTGGCCCCTCCATCCCCTCCATCTAGACATGAAAAATGGAAGAGAGCTCGGAAGGGAAAAAAAGGGCAATGTCTTTTGGAAGAATCGAGAATCGTAGCTGAGAGTATTGTAAGATATCTATTTTATTTATTTAAGTTAACTATTTTCTTCATATAATTTCAATCATTACAGAAATGTTCAATTAATTAATACAG
The DNA here is from genome assembly GCA_963277665.1 of Viscum album. Classification (NCBI taxonomy): domain Eukaryota; kingdom Viridiplantae; phylum Streptophyta; class Magnoliopsida; order Santalales; family Viscaceae; genus Viscum; species Viscum album. The sequence continues at coordinate 924,982,157 of OY728159.1, forward strand.
GACTCTCTTGAGGAGCAGAGTTCACAGGGGACATTTACAGCTACTGTGAGGGAAGATATTTTATCTGCAGCATTGGGAAGGCCCGAACATCCTGGTCGTGTAAGAGGATATCCGGCAGGTGTATCAGTAAGAAAAGTGTTGCCACATTCTTCAACTTCTAACGTTGAGTGGGTTTATAAAAAAAATAGAATCCTTGGAGTTTGAAGTTCAAAATATTAATGCAACGATGGAGGACAAGATTAGAGCGTCGGTGTAGTCTATGTTTGCAGAAATGCAAAGACAATTTCAGACTGCAGCTCCCACTCCTCCACCTCCCCCTGCAGACCTCATTATTTATCCTCCACCTCCGCCAGTAGCTTCCACTCCCCCACCTCAGCCTGTGGACCCCATTTTTTATCCTACTCCTCCGTCGCAGCTTCCTACTTATTTCGAGTTGTTTGTTGATGATTCTCAACATCATATAGTAGCATATGGGTTGGTATACTTTATATGAGATACAGTTCATAATCAACAATTATAGGTAGAGAATCAGAGGGTCACTGTACAGGATATTATAGATAGATCATCTAGGGTACCAATACCTACAGATGAGGTGGTGACAGTTGGACAGAGTATCGGCCATTTTTTAATTTGGCCATCCAGACTTCTTCGACTCATTACCATAGAGGTATAAATGTTATATCTTTTATTTTGTTTTTTTATTAAAGTTGTTTTATCATTTGAAAACTAATATATTTTTCAATTTATTTTTACAGGAATACTTTAAAGGTAAAGAAATAATGTATAGACAACAACAAAGACAAATGGATATGACATCAGATACAAATTCTAGTAGTCTTGACAGATTGTCAAGATATTCAAATTTTTTGGCGGGTTATTATGAGTTTCCAATGGAAGCTCATGTTTGTGGACGTGAAATAAGTGTGGGGATTATGAACACTGATATCTTGGAGATTGTTACTGGAGATAATTTGGGCATCAACGTGGTGCAAATTTTTTGCATGTAAGTCTTAACACCTTTTTCATGTGTTATATTTATTAAAAATGTATACTTATGTATGTTTTTTATTAGGTATCTTTATAAAATTTGTGAGAGGAATGAGCTGACAGATGTATTTGGATTCATGGACCCGCAATTGATTTCCCCTGAAGCATGTGCATTGAATGAGGAACAAATAATGGTTTATATTTCTGAAATACTTGAAAAGAATATAGTCACACAATGTTGGATGATGCCTTTTTGTGAGAGGTATGAAACACATTTCTCTCATAGAATTAATTATCTTTTAACATAAAAAACCACTAACGTTTAATTTCTTTTTATCAGTGATCATTGGATGTTAGGGGTTTTTTTCCCAAGGGAGAAAGCACTTTATTGGATATGCTCTGTCCATGGTGATGTGCAGAAAAGTTTTAAGAATATATTGGAAAATTAAGTTTCAATTTCTCAATAGTTTTATATATTATAATGAATTGTAAATTTACCCCATTTGTATTATTTTATAACAGTGCATGGGCCTACTTTCGAAAAAACACAAAGAAAAGGAATGCAAAGATCAAATATGTAAATGCGAAGGTAAATATCCATTTATAATTTGTACTTTTTGATTTATTACATAAAAATAATATATTTAATTTACACTCATTCAAACAGAATTGTCATGAACAACAAGGCCTCATCGAATGCGGATATTATATGTTAAGATTTATGTATGAAATAATAACAACTGGGACAGTTGTGAATTTTGACCTGGTACGATTTCCTCTTAAACTTTGCCATAATATTTCAATTTGATTTATTCATTATACATGTTAACTACTTTCCTTTTCATTTGTATCTTTTTGATGACCCTCAACCATATACTTCTGAATACATCAAACACTTACAAGTGGAGTGGTCAAATCATTTTACAGGTTTGATTGAATTTGAGTTGTTTGTAATGTAAAATGTAATTTTGAATATTGTCATTGTAATTGAGTATTTGGTAGTTGTTTAGGTTGGATTTAGTTTTTTTTTGAAGTTGACAGTGTATGTTTTGAATGTTATATATGTGAATGTTTATTTTTGCTCTATTTCTTGTTTTGGTCTACTTATGATGGTTTTTCTGGTATGGATTTTAGTCTGTGGGGGAGGGGTTCCAAGGGTATGGGGGTGTGTTCAGTGGGGTTGGGGGTGTCTAGGGGTCTGGGAGGGCTGTCCGGTGGGGTGGGGGGCAGTCCAGGGGGTGGGAGGGCTCTCCAGGGGTGTGGGAGGGCGGTCCAAGGGTGTGGGAGTGCTGTCCAGGGGGTGGGGGGTATACATGAGGGTGGGGGGGTTGTCCAGGGGTGTTTGGGGCTGTCCAGGGGTGTGGCGGGAGCTGTCAAGTGGGGTGAGGGGTGAGGGGGTGCTGTTCAGGAGGGTGGGGGTTGTTGAGGGGTGTTTGGGGCTATCCAGGGGGTCGGGGGGCAGTCTAGGGGTGTGGTGGGGGCTCCAATGGGGTGGGGGGAGGGCTGTCCAGGGGGTATACATGAGGGTGGGGGAGGGTTGTCTAGGGGGTATACATGAGGGTGGGGGCTCCAATGGGGTGGTGTAGGGCTGTCTATGGGGTATACATGAGGGTGGGGGCTCCAATGGGGTGGGGGAGGGATGTCCATGGGGTATAGATGAGGGTGGGGGCTGTCTAGTGGGGAAAGTTTTATATGTTATCAATGTAAATTCTTAAATTTGATTTCCTTCTGTTTTTGTGGTACGATTTCTTGATTTGTTTTCTGGTTGATTCTGGGGGAGAGCAGATGACTGCATTCAATTTTTTTTAAAAAAAAATTGGCTTCCACGTCGGTTATTTTATAACCGACATGATAAAGAAAAAAGGAAGGGTTTATCACGTCGGTGATTTCATAACCGACGTGATAAAAAGCCTGGGAAATGGTTTATCACGTCGGTTATTTAATAACCGACATGATAAAGAAAACGGGAAGGGTTTATAACGTCGGTTATTTAATAACCGATGTGATAGAAGGCCTGGGAAAGGGTTTATAACGTCGGTTATTTAATAACTGACGTGATACAAGGCCTAGGAAATGGTTTATCACGTCATTTATTAAATAACCGATGTGAAACACGGGGGGCTGGGTTTATAACGTCGGTTATTATATAACCGACGTGATAAACCCCCCTCCCCCCGGTTTATCACGGCGGTTATAGAATAATCGACGTAAGAAACCCCCCGGACCGGTTTATCACGTCGGTTATTCAATAACCGACGTGAAACATGGGGGGGGCTGGGTTTATAACGTCGGTTATATAATAACCGACGTGAGAACCCCCCCCCCCCCCCACGGACCGGTTTATCACGTCGGTTATTCAATAACCGACGTGAAACACGGGGGGTGGGTTTAAAATGTCGGTTATATAATAACTGACGTGATAAACCCCCCTCCCCCGGTTTATCACAGCGGTTATATAATAACCAACGTGATAAACCAGTCCGGGGGGGGGGTTTATCACGTCGGTTAATAAATAACTGATGTGATAAATGATTTCTCAGGCCTTTTATCACGTCGGTTATTTAATAACTGACGTGATAAACTATTTCCCATGCCTTTTATCACGTCGGTTATTAAATAACCGACGTGATAAACGATTTCCCAGGCCTTTTATCACATCGGTTATTAAATAACCGACATTATAAACCTTTCCCGTTTTCTTTATCACATCGGTTATAAAATAACCGACGTGATAAACATCCCGATTTTTGTTTTTGACGTCGGTTTTTAAATAACCGACATAAAAAACGTTATTTATAACGTCGCCCGTATTAACGTCGGCTAGAAACCGACGTAAAAAACGTTTTCTGCACTAGTGAGGCCAAGTCTCAGATAGAGTTGTGGTGTCCCTCCATGAGACTTGAGTGAAATCATCTATCATATTTATTCCCTATGTGGGGTTTGTGGAATTGGCAGGACCTCCCTAAGTAGGACATTAATCCTCCATCTAGAAGACCATATCGGTAAGGTTATTGGTATTGTTGTCATACAATCCCCTATGTAGTAGGTTGATCCAGATTGGGTTTTTGGTGTCCCCTAGAGGTTTTAGACATGAACCCCTATCTAAGTATTAGGGTCTTCTTAGACTAGTGAGCTTTATTGGGTGGGGCTCAATGATCTAGACCTCTTCATTGAGTGTCTTTAATGATATCATGTCTCGTGTAGTGGGTTCTCCCAAAATGAGAATTACTTCAAGTAGAATCCTGTGGCTAGTAGTTAGTTATGACCACTTGGTAGCGTGGTGTCACTACTACAAATATGGCCTTTATCAGCGCTAGAAAAGTGCATTAACAGTGCTAAAAAAACATTGTTAATCGAGGTGAAGATAAATGGGGGTCCCTTTTATCAGTGCTCAGAAAAGTGCTGATAAAGTCCCCTTTAATCAGTGCTAAAAAAGCACTGATAAAAGACCTCTTTTATCAGTGCTAAAAAAATTGCTGATAAAAGTCAAAAAAAATAAAAAAAAATATATAATTTGGTGGAGATTTTAACATTGATTTACCCCCCCCCCCCCCTATCAGCGCTAGGCAGACCACCTCCCACTCTCCCGAGCGCTGCCCTTGCCCGTGCATCCCCCACATGCCCGCGTGCACCTCCTTACCTCCACTTGAACTCGAACTCGCGACCTCCCCCCTTGCGCACTTGTACCTTTACCACTGATCCATTTTGTTTTTTTTTCTCTATTTAATGATATGTCTATTTATTTATATATATGTAGTTATATTTATTCATATATTAATATAGATTCATATTAAGATAAATATATTTAGTTATATTAATACATATATGTTTGTATATTTATATAAATCTATATATATATAGTTATATTTATTCTTATATTAATATAGATTAATATTAATATAAATATATTTATTTATATTAATACATATATATTTATTCATATATATTTATTCATATATATTTATTCATATATATTTATTCATATATTAATATATATATATTTATTTATTTATTTATTTATTCGTATATTAATATATATTTATATATATATATAGTTATATTTATTCGTATATTAATATAGATTCATATTAATATAAATATATTTAGTTATATTAATACATATATATTTATTCATATATTAATTTATATTTATATTTATTTATATATATATATATTTAGTTGTAATTTTTTATCCATATATTTATTTGTACATTAATATATATTTATAATATTAGTTTTAAATACATTTATAAAATATGTTTTTTATTTGTGTTTATAAATAAATAAATACATACATACATACATATATACAACACACACACACACACAAACACACACACACACACATAGATATATAAATATATATTTACGAATAAATACATATATATGTGCATTTTAAAAGACGTAGAATGTTAAAATGACAATAACTTCTAATCTAGAAGTCCATTTAAACTTTACCACCAATAAAATCAAATAAAATGAAACAATCTTCGATATGATATGTGGTACAGGCCTAGCGTACATCCGGATCAGAAGTTATACCTGTTTGAATGTTAAAAAATCAAGGTAACCCGACTAAAAACTCAGTTTTGAAGGCATTATGGGACTTTTGGGGCTCAAAAAATGTGATAGAAGGTTCCCTTTGATCATTAGCGCATAGATATTGTTTCAAGATTCGATTTGATATGTTGTAAAGCTCAAACAGACACCCGGATCAAAAGTTATGGCTATTTGAAGTTTGACTTACATTTTCAACTGATTTTAGATCTTTTATTATTTTTTTTGATTTTTTGTGTCTTCAAATTGTTATTAAATGATTATTAATCGATTATAAGTAGAAAATTATTAATTAATACTATTTTTTAAAATATTTTAAATCCATTTTCACTAAATTTATTATATATTAAATGTAATAGTCTATTTCTACTTATCTAAAACATATTTAAAAAATATATATTATATTTATATCAATATAAATATACTTATATAACAATATATTATTTTTCATGATTTTTTTTAAATATAAACTCTATCAGTGCTAGAAAAAAGTGCTGATAAAGTCCCCCTTTATCAGCCCTACTAAAAAAATTGCTGATAAAGGGTTCCCCTTTATCAACACTAAAAAAAGCACTGATAAAGGGGGGCCTTTATCAGGGCTAAAAAAGCGATGATAAAGGGTCACTTTTAACAGTGCTTTTTTAGCACTGTTAAAAGTACCCATTTATCAGTGCTTTTTTTTAGCACTGATAAAGGGTGGCACTGTGGAAACCCAGTTTTGTGGTAGTGTGTCTTTCCTGAGTATATCTAGGTATTTCTGTTATACATTTATTTTTATATCTTGTATTGAGTTGACTATACTTGGTGCTTCATGTTTAGTGTTTTTGGGGTGTCCTACTCAGTATTGTTATACTCACCCCTATATGGGATTTTCCCACACATGTCATTTCTTATACAGACAAAATCCCATTTGATGGTGTCTTGTGAGGACAAGGAGAATATGGAGCGTAGCTTGAGCTTGATAGACCAAAGTGTTTATTGGGAGCTTACATTTGACTTTAGTCCTCACCCTTAGAGCAGGTTAGACTCTTTAAGGTTTTTAGTTGGGCTTGTATTTGACCCATTTTTTTGCTTTCAGTACTTTAGTATCATACTCTATTGTGGGATCTTAGATGTATGCATGAATTGGTTTTATTTGTTTTACATTTCAGCATCGTGTGGTCTTGGAGGTGTGTGTGTGTGTGTGTGTTTGTGTGTGTAGGTACTTTCATCTAATGCCTCCCATTTTTTGGATATGCCTACTCAATGCTGGTTTTCAGCCCCTAGCCCATCAGAGGCGGGCTTGGGGTAGTCATGGGTTAGACCTCGGTGGGTCAGGTTATGAAAGAGTGGTATCAAAGGGTTCGGTTTTATCTTAGGATCGGATTTGGTGAGATTGGTATGGGGAAATAGTGTTTAGTATTTCAAGTTTGATGTTCAGGATAGGTACTTTAGTGTTAGTGAGGAAACCTGCATATCCATACACCAGGACTCTGATCACCTACCTTTCGACCCATCACATGTAAACAGCGCTTGTAGGGAAATTTTTCAGTACATGCATCATATAGTAATGGGTTGTGTTTTTCATATCCCTCTTAACTCATATCCCTAGATATACTCTTTTGATTGTGATACATAATTTTTTATTTCATGATGCCTCCACACAGACAACCATACAGGATTCCACTGTGTGATCATGAGGATGATCCACCTAGTAACAAGGCATCGGTACAGGGGGCTTATATCGTAGATACCACCTCTGGTGGTTTACCAGTTATACCACCACCCATTAAGAAAGATCTAGAACTGGAAGTACCAAATGAGGATGCACATAGGTTGAGTGTGTTGCATGAGTTTCAGAGGCAGTGATCTCCTAGGTTTTGGGGTGATCCAAACCCCCAGGTGGATGAGGACTGACTAGAGGCGGTCACTCACATTTTCTTCCTTGTGAGTATTTCTAGAGATCATATGGTATTCCTCACGAGGATCCTTATTAAAGGATCTTCTGTGTGATGTTGGAGTTTAGTGACTCAGTGACATGATGAGATAGCTCTCTCCTGGTCATACTTTGAGCATCTCTTCATGAAGGACTTCTATTCGGCCATGTTGCAATCGATATGCATACAAGAGATTCTGCATCTGCAACAGGGTAGTTTAACTATGGCAGAGTACTCAATGAGGTTTACTAATCTATCATGTTACTCCTTGGATATGGTGTGGGATCATTTCTTTAGAGCTCATACATTTTAATAGGGATTACACTGAGACATCGTGGATTCAGTGTTATCCATTTGCATTATCACCTATTCTAGGGTGCTTGAGAGATCCTTGATAGTGGAGAGATTTCTGGGAAAGTAGGTGCCAACAATGGGTTCTAGTAGTGGGAACCCAGTAGCTGAGACCTTGGAATCAGGCATCTGATGGAATTCATAGGGATACAATCATGTTAGACAATTTAGGAGGTGATCCCAAGACATAGGGTTAGCGGTGTAGGGATCTCAGTGTAAGGACCCACCTGTTTCCATTGGCTTGAGAATACCATGAATTGTTACTAGGCCTTAAGCGACATCCCCAAGAAGCCAAAGTCCGGAACTAAATGTTGAAGGGTTTCAAATTCAACTGGGGATGATTTAACCTTTAATAATAAATGAAAAAACAAACAAACCACAAATCAATAATTTCTTTTATACCAAAGTGAACCCGAAATTTTATACAGTAGAAGACAACTAAACCTCAAAGAAAATAGAAGAATATAAATAAAAAATACACAAAGACACCCACAAGATTCCATTCTCCACTATCTCCATGCTCCACCATCACCAAATATCCCAACAACTCATGAAGTAGTGCTAAAAACTTACAGTACACTGCCTTTTCCCACGTCTCGGAATATGACATCTACAAAAGAACCAAAGTGTCAAAGTAGGGGTGAGTATAAAAATCAGTTTTTCTTCACCAATTACTTATCTAATCACTCTAATAGTATGGAAAAGTTATCAATATTTAAATAAAACAAATGATACAAAACAATTTCCAAGAACAGTTTATAAGCAAAGATAAACACTTCTCAAAAGAGTTTATAACTAAATATAAACAAAAACCTTGTCAACCAAATTTCTAGAAATTTATTTTACTTGTAAACAATAAAATAAATATTTAAACCCCTTTTTACATATCTATCTTGTCATAATAATTTAATTCCATATATCTATAATTCCAACAATGCATGCTTCGTTATGCCAGATCTATACTCATGAGCGGTTTCTCGTCGATCTACCAAGTCATCACAAGGTAATTAAATCCCATGTGCCATTACACCTTTGTAACCAAGAAAAAGGTCCTATTTCAACCATTCCTCATAATTAAATATGAATACACACACCAAGTTTACGAAAAACCCATGCCAATTTCAACAATTTCATCCATTTCAACAAAAACCGTCAGTTTATTGAAACTTTACAATGATCCAATTTAATAACCAAATAATTTCAAAAAACTCAAAACTTTATTTAAAACATTTAAATTAAAAAAAATTACCAAAATTCTAGAAAATACTAAACTTAGAATCTCCATTTTAAAATTAAAAAAAATCCAATTTCAAGAACGGCTAATTTTCCAGAATTTCATAATTCCAAAAACCTCCAATAAAGAGGGTTACAAATAAATGATTAACAGAAAATTAATAATTAATATCACATAAAAAACCAAATTTTAAATCACTCCTAACAATTCCATCAAGGGTAGTTAAGATTCAAGCCACCTACCTCAATTGTTTTGACGAAAATTGAAAACTGACAAAGAACGCTCAAGAATATGGGTCAAGATTCCAAGAAAATGCCTTAGATCTCCTAACCTATTATGAACAACACAAAATATAACCTTATTTGGCATAAAAAATCTTCAATCTACCCACATCATGTGTATATCTAATAAAAAAAATAAGAAATGAGAAGTATATCTAAGAATCTGTGGCAAAAATGATGAAGAGAAAGCACTTACCGCAAGAATCAACCTTCGAATCGCTAAGGAAATCCTTAGGATATCTTATGGATCGATGGGAGAACCTTATTTAGACTTTAGAGAAGCAAAATTTCATGTTAGGGACATTCTAAGATGAAAAATAGCAGATTTAAGTGAAAAACGAACCAGATCCACTTTTTAAGGAAGTGGTTTCTAGCTGCGCACGGTTTTGTCACACGGTTTGGAAAAACCGTGTGCAGCCCATGACCCCCCCCCCCTGCCCCAACACACTTCAAAAGAACTCAAAACTCTCCCAATATTCACCCATAACTTTTATAGACTTTAAAATCACAAATAAAGGGTTACATTCCAAAAAATGGGGGTGTTACATTCTCCCCACCATTGGTCTTTCTGTCCCCGAAAAGTAGAAAGTGGTTATTACCCTAAAAGAGTTTCGGTCATAACTCTTTCATTTACTTCTCACATTCCCAATTATCTTCCTTGATTTGATCATATTTCCATAAAATATACACTATAATGATGCTTTTTCCATGTAATACTTTCTCTTTCCTATCCACAATCAGCATCAAGATATGCACCAAGGAAGCATCCGGATCTAGGTCAACGTGATTCCATATGATCACATGGTCAAGATCAGCCTGATACTTTTTCAACAAAGATACATGGAATACATTATGAAATAAGATAAACTGTAGTGGAAATTCCAACCTATATGCCACCTCTCCAACTGATTCCAGTATCTCGAAAGGCTGAATGTATCTAGGAGATAACTTTCCTTACTCCCTGAAATGATGTTGTCCAAGACTTTGAGAGATCCTTAAGAACACATAATCACTCACCACAAATGATAATGGTCTTAAGAGATGATCTGAATATTATTTTTGATGAATCATATCCATCTCCATCCTTTTTCTGATCAACTGGATCTTATCCATCATTTCTTGGAGAAGGCTTAGCCCAACGAATGAGTTCTCACCTATTTCCACCCAAAAAAGTGGAGAACGACAAGAACGCCCATACAACACTTCAAAAGGATCCATATATATGGAATCTTGATAACTGTTATTATATGATAACTCCACCAACAGTAGGTTATCTTCCCATGAGCCACTAAAATCCATTATATAAGCCTGCAACATATCTTCCAATGTATGTATCATCCTTTAGGATTTCCCATCAGTCTGAGGATGATACACCATACTCATAGTCAACTGAGTACCAAGGGTTTTCTCTAAGGATTTCTAGAAATGAGATGTGAACCTCAGATATTTGTTTGAGACTATCGAGACTAGAATTCTATGTCTCTTTACCACTTCTCTAATGTAGATTTTGGACAGATCCTCCACCGTATGAGTTTCCCGAATAAGGATGAAATGAGCCGACTTTGTGAGTCGATCCACTATCACCCATATGGAATCATGTTTATGAACCATTCTTAGTAGACCTGTAACAAAATACATTGTCATCTTCTCCCATTTCTATACTGGAATCGTTAAATACTGCAACATGCCTACTGGTCTTTGATGGTGTGCCTTAACTTACTGACAAGTTAATCACTTTGAAACGAACTCATCCACTTTCTATTTCATACCAATCCACCAAAAATACACCTTTAGTGCCTTATAAATATTTTATATTCTTGGATGTACAACTCATCTCTAATTGTGGTAGGTATGAAGAAGTTTTTCCTGATAAACCATAGGTACAACCATCCAATTTTGGAACCACAAAACTGAACTCCCATCAAGTCTCTATCCATCAATGGTCTCCCAATTATTGACTTTTGAAATAATAACCATGCATTCTACATCAGATGTTTTTGACTCCTTTACCATATTTACCAAATTAGTAACCATGGAAACTGAAAAGAAAACTACAACATCACCTCGGTCTTCACATTCCACATGCATATCAGCTAAGATGGACATCAATGTCCACTCTTCTAAAGATTCTTTTTCCAAATGAGCATATTAATTCCTGCTTAATGCATCAACCACCAAATTTCATTTTCCTGGTGTATACATCAAGTAGAAGTCAAACATCTATAAATATTCAATCCATATCCTTTTTAACATATTCAAATCTCCCTGTGAGAAAATATTCTTCAAGTTCTTATGATCTGTGAACACAGTGAATTTCTCACCAAAGAGATAGTGTCTCCAAGTCTTCAAAGCATGTATGATCGTAGTTAACTCCAAGTCATGTGTCGGGTAATTTTTCTCATGCACTCTTAGTTTACTTGAACCATAAGCCACAATATGGTCTCCTTGCATGAGAAAACATCCCAACACAGATCCCAAAGCATCACAGTATACCACATACCCCTATCATGATTCTATAAAAAACAATATAAGTTCCATTGTAAGATGAACTTTTAACTCTTTAAAATACTTATGGAATTCCTTGCTCCATTTTAAATGAACATTTTTCTTTTTCAATGATATCATAGGCGATGCTAGTCAGGAGAAGTCATGAACAAAATATTGATAATAACCAACAAGACCAAGGAAGCTTCATATCTCAAAGTTTTTTTCCAGTGGTTTCCAAGAGATAACAACTTCTATCTTTTCAGGATCTACTGAAACACCTTTTCTAGAAATAACATGGCCAATAAAACCTACCTATTTTATCCAAAAGTCACACTTTGACAATTTGGAATACATATGATGATCTCTCAAGATTCCCAAAAATATCGCCAAGTGTTGCTTGTGCTCATCCGTTGTCCTTGAATACACCAATATGTCATCCAAAAACACCACAAAAAAAGAATATAGATATCTCTAAAATATCTGATTCATCAATGACATAGATACTATTGGTTCATTATTTAGAACAAAATTCATGACTACATATTTGTAGTGTCCATATATACTTCTGAAAGTTTTCTTCGTAATATCTTATTTATGAACTCGCAATTGATAATATCCTGATCGAAATTCAATTTTAGAGAACCACTGAGTTCCCCTCAATTGATCAAATAGGTCATCAATGCATGGAATTGGATACCTATTCTTTATCATAACTTGGTTAAGCTTATGATAACAATGCACAGTCTTAGAGTTCCATATGCTTTTTTTATGAACAATACTAGTGCTTCCCATGGAGGCGTACTTGTCTGAATGAAACCTTTGCTTTCCAGCTCCTCCATATGCACTTTCATCTCCCTTAATTACATTGGTTCCATTCTATAATATGGAAGGGAAATACGACTAGTCCCCGTAAGGAGATCAATCGTAAACTCCACTTATCTTATAGGTGGTAACCCTAAGAAGTTCTTGGGAAATACATATGAAAATTGATCCAAAACTACTGGAAAACTACTATATTCAATATCTTCCATCAATTCCAAAATAAAATCCACAAAATAATATGAGATCATTCTGACCACCGGTGCCAACTAGCCTGTTGCACTTGTCTTTACAACCCTTTGTCCTCTGAAGAGATACTCAACGCCATCATTGGTTGTAAAACTAACTATTCTGCTATAATAGTTGATTTTATCCTTGAATGTTTTCAACAAATCCATACCTAGGATTAAATCAAAGACATCCATCTATAACACTGAGAAATCCCATGTCTTCTCGGCTCCATCAATAGTTATAAAACATGTTCTACACACAAAGGCTCAGCATTCCCTTTCACTGATATGGATTTGAAGTTTTATCATAGAGGGTGTCATCTCAAGTTTCAAAAATCAATAGTATGAGAATAAATTAAGTAATGAGATGCATCAATATAAAAAAACACTTGCATAAGGGTATAATTCAATAGAATCGTACCTTTCACCATAGATGGTCCATCCTGATCATCTACAATCATTTGCTCAGCTCCATAAAATTGCTTCGTCATTTCACTTTTCTCCATATTGCCTTGATGAGATTTTCCTTTTTCCGGATTCATGGTGTTCCTAGAATCACCATAGATAGCTCTTCTATACTAACAAGTCTGATTCAGCTGGCCTCATCCTGTCGAATCATACGATGTTTGAGACACCTAAGAAGTGTCTCGAGCACCTGAACTCAGAGTACTATGACAATAGTGTTGAATATGTGCCATATTATTGTAGTTATGGAATGCTCTAGGTTGTGTCGTACAGTCTTTATTTATGTGGTTGAATGAACCACATTAGAAACATCTCGGTTGGTTCTTTGGTTTTGGATAAAGATTCATTGATCTAGCTGTTTGATTCTGATTCTCATTCACACCTTGGAAATAGGTGTCCCTCTTCTTACTGATCTCATAATTCAAGTTCCCACCATTTCATGTAGTTATTATCATGCTTCCTCCTCCCATATATTCTGATATGCCCCATTTAGACACTATCATTTTGTTCACCATCTTTGTATAATCTTTAATACAAATAACCTCAATCTTCGAGCGAATTTCCTCCCTTAGACCTGATTTGAATATGTGTTCCTTCAAGGTCGCACTAGACACAACTTCTGGTTCAAAGCACACTAAAATCATGAATTTAACCACATATTCAGTGACCGATATATTTTCCTACTTCAGGTTGAAGAATCCTATTGTTCTATGGATTATAAACGTGTGAGGATAGAATTTTTTGTTGAGAAATTCCTCAAAATCCTCCCAACTAAGGCCTTGATCTAGTTTAGCAAGCAACGCTAGGCATGAAAGATCCTCAAGCATATAATCTAAAATTTTGAATTTTAGCTCTATTGGTGTGATGATGAAATCAAATATTCAATTCATCCTATTCATCCACAACTCTACCCTTTCTGGTTCCAAATCAACTCGAAATATGGGTGGATTCTACTTCTAGAATTAGATGGAATGATCCACTTGTCTTGGATCATCCCTCTGGTTCCAAGTGTCCACATCTTGGAATCCTTAAATAGTACTCTGTACCAGCTCTTGGTTCACCTATGGCTTAGGTTCAACCACATTATCCACACCTTCCTTTGATTGGTTTCTATGATGCTGGTCGGGTGCCATTTTCTAAACAAATAGAAAATGTTGTAAGTCTTACTCTCTAGAAACTAAAGTATTAGAATTTAAAATTATATCACTTCAACAATCAAAAATTTGTTGTCAAAATTTAATAATTTTTTTAAAAAACAAACTACTCTTGTTTTTGAAAATCAAACTATTTTCAAAATATATCAATCATACCCATTTTAAATCCTTTTATTTGAAAATAATTTTCTGCATTTTTTTCAAAAATCAAAATCATGGTTAAAATCATATGTCATTACTCAAAATGAGATATGGAATCCTAGTGGGAATTAATTCCTCTACAATTCATGTCATGTTTATCTCATTGGATAAACCCATGATAATTAGATTACAATATCCTATAAGTGTCTCCAAAACACTTATGTACCCAACTCCCTGGTAACTTAAAGTTCATAATAAAAAGGGTTAGCTACATCTTTTTATGCTCTATATTTCAAGTACTGACAATCCTAATACTTTATAATAACACAACCCAAGTAATAAATAAGAATTAAGTTCAACTCCAAGACCAAGAAAACTAAAGACTACTTGTTCCATTGATAAAGGACCAAACTGAAACTATTTGTAATGACCCGCCTATTCTCATTGGCTTGAGAATACCATGAATCATTACTAGGACTTAAGAAATATCCCCAAGATTCCAAAGGATGGAAATTAATACCGAAGGGTTTCAAATACAATTTTGGGACAATTTACCCTTCCATAATAAATGACAAACCAAACAAACCAAAACCCATAATAATTATATTATGCATGATCAAAATAAAGGCAACTCAATAATTTATTTTATAAAAAAGTGAACTCAAAAAAGTAATATAAAAAAAGACAACTAAACCTAAAAGAAAATAGTGGAAGATAACTAAAAAATACACCAAAACAACCATAAGACTCCATGAACCCCTAGCTTCATGCTCCACTATCACCAAACATCCCAACAACTCATGATGTGGTGCTAAAAACGTATGATACTCTACCTTTGTCCACATCCTAGAATATGACATCTACAAAAGCACCAAAGTTCCAAAGAAGGGATGAGTATAAAACTCAGTAGGTATTACCCTATTACTTCCCTACTCACTCCAATAGTATATAAAACTTAGCAATATTTAAATAAAACAAATTATACAAAACAATTTCCAAAGACAGTTTATAAGCAAATATAACCACTTCTCAAAATAGTTTATAGCTAAATATAAACAAAAACATGTTAAAAAATTTTAAAGTAAGTTATTTTCCATGTAAAAAATCAATTAAAACTTTAAAACACTTTTTAAATATCTATTTTGGCATAATCATTTAATTCCACATATCTACAATTCCAACAATGCATGCTTTGTTATGACAGATTCATACTCATGAGTAGTTTCTCATCGATCTACAAGATGTCACAAGGTAATTAAATATCAGGTTCCATTATACCTTTGGAACTGAGCACAAGGTCATATTTCAACCATGTCTCATAATGCAGTATGAATACGCACACCAAGTTTTCCAAAAACCCATGCCAATTTCAACAATTTCATCCATTTCAATAAAAACCGTCAGTTTATTGAAACTTTCCAACAAGAAAATTTAACATACAAAGCATTTAAATAAAATCATTACTTTATTGAAAAAATTTAAATTAAATAAACTTACCAAAATTCTATAAAATCCCCAACTTAAAATCTCTATTTTAAAATCAAGAGCAAAAGCCAATTTCAAGAATGCCCAATTTTCCAGAATTTTATAATTCCCCAAACCTTCACTAAAGAGGGTTCCCAATCAATTTTTAATAGACAATTCATAATTAATATCACAAAAAAACTAAATTTTAAAGAATTATTAACAATAACAGTAAGGGGATTTGAGATTGAAGGCACCTACCTCGATCGTTTTGACGAAAACTAAAAACGGACGAAGAATGCTCAAGAATTCGGGTCAAGATTCCAAGAAACCGCCTTAGATATCCTCTCCTATCATAAAAAAAACACCAGATATAACCTTATTTGGAATAAATAATCTTATATATACCCATATATGTTATAGATCTAAAAAACAAGAAGAAATGAGAAGTGGATCTAAGAAACCGTGGAAAAATTGACGAAGAACAGGCACTTACCACAAGAATCATCCTTTGAATCACCAAGGAAAGCTTTTATATCACTCCTGGATTGATGGTAAAACCTTATTTTTCCTTTGGAGAAGAAAAATTTTGTGTTAGGTCTGTTATATGCTGAAAAATAGCAGATAGAAGTCTAAAACGAACCTGATCCACTTTTTAAGGAAGTGGTTTCTGGTTGCGCATGGTTTTGTCACATGGTTTGGGAAAACTGTGTGCAGCCCATCCCCCCATCCCCAAAAAACTCCAAAATCACTCAAAACTCTTACCATATTCACCTATTTCTTTTATACACATGAAAATTACAAATAAAGGGTTACAAACCAGAAATTGAGGGTGCTACACTCAAGGTGGCTTGAATCAACTAAGGGGAGGTAGTGTTTCTCCTATGATGGTCGGGAACATCTGGTTCAGGATTGGACAAACTATTGTATATCTAATCATGATATGGTCAAGGGGACACCAATATATAGACAAAGGTAGTATCAGGGTGTTCTTTAGGGTGGAAGACGTGGCAGAGGGGTTGGAAAGGCAGTTGAAAGTGGTCGTAGGTTTGACCTATTACCACCACCACACCCAGGTGGCCCAGGCCAGGCTCAGGGAGATGGTGGACAGGGATGAGGCCAGTAGTAATCTATGGAGTCCTATGACCCTGAGGATCTATATATGATATGAGTTACAATCTTTGTCTTTTCTACTTTAGATATATTATTGATAAACACAGATGTGAGTTATTCCCTTCATTCCATTTCTCTAGTTCAAGACTTAGATATTTTGGTTGATTCATTGGATTGACCCTTGAGGTTGGAGACTCCGATAGGTGGTGACTTAGTGATTTCACACTTGTGTTGACAGTGTGATCTAATGCTTGGATTTGAGAGTTTTGTATGAGATCTCTTTGTAGAAGTAATTAGGCCTTACAACATCATCTTAAGCATGGGATGGCTATCCATAGTTCATGCCCAGATAGATTGTTTTACATGGAGGATATGGTGTGTCTGTAGTGACATAATGAGGTTTTCTTTTTAGGGTGAGAAGGAAACCTTGGAGGATCAGGATGATCTCAGGCATAGGAGAGTGCATCTGATCAATCATTGGTTGGCTAGCATGGCTCTTGGAGTAGTGGATTCTTTGGGCTATCAGTTTCCTACAGTGGTTTCATAGTATAAGGATGTCATTATTGAGGATGTACCAGGTTTACATCCTCATCAAGATCTAGACTTTTAAATTGACTTACATCTATAGATGGCACTGATATCTACACCAGCATATCGGAGGGCCCCTATAAAGCTATGAGAGTTGAGGGTGCAGTTGGAGGACTTGCAGGAAAACTTTGTGATACCTAGTGTTTACCCTTGGGCAACCCCAGTGTTGTTCATCAAAAATGAATATGGGATTTTGAGGTTATATTTGGATTACTGGCACTTGAATCAGGTGACTATGAAGAATAAGTATCCACTACCAAGGATTAACTGCCTTTTTTATTAGTTGAGAGGGGAGCGATGGTTCTCGAACATTGACCTCAGATCTGGATATCACCAACTATGAGTACGGGATGAGTATATACCTAAGATGACATTTAGATTTCACTATGGTCACTATGAGTACTTGGTGATGTCGTTCGGCATGAAAAATTCCCCATTAGTGTTCATGGGACTCATGAACTGTATCTTTCAGACTTTCTCAGACCAGTTCTTGGTGGTATTCATCGATGAAATCCTAGTGTATTAGGCGTCTCAGGAGGAGAACATAATACACTTGAGTATGATCCTAGAAACACTCTGAGATAATTATATTTATGATAATTTCTTAAAGTGTTGAGTTTGGATTCGATAGGTCCACTTTCTAAGACATTCCATCTCAGAGGCAAGAGTAACAGTGGACCCGGAAAAAGTTGAGGTGATGCTTTCTTGGGATCCACCCAAGAGTGTTACCAATATACATAGTTTCCTTGGGTTGGTAGGGTACTATTTGAGTTTTTTACCTAATTTCTTCAGACTGGAATCACCCTTGAAATCTTTGACCTAGAAATGGTATCCTTTCATGTAGATGGAAAGGTGCTAGTAGTGCTTTCAAAATATGAGGCATAAGTTGACGAGCACTCCCATATTGAGATTACCAGAGGAGGGTGTCGAGTATGTAGTGTTCTGGGATGCATCAAGGACTATACTTGGTTTTTTCTGATGTAGAGGAAAATGGTTATTGCCTATGGTTCACATTAGTTTTAACCACATGATCAAAACTACATGACCCATGAACTTGAGTTAGTAGTGGTAGTCTTCACACTAAAGATGTGGTGACATTACTTGATGGGTGAGTAGTTTATCTTTTACTTTGATAACAAGAGTCTCAAGTATATATTCTTACAAAAGGATCTTAACTTAAGATAGATTTAATGAATAGAGTTCCTCTAGGACTATGAATTCGATATCATCTATACTCTTAGGAAGAAGAACATGGTGGAAGATTCTCTCAGTGTGATATCTTGTTCTTAGTTGTTGGATGAGGCATCAGAGAAATTAGACTCATTTTATTTTTCCACATTGTAAAAGGAAGGTGCTTCATTTATTCAATTAATGGTTGTTACCCCCACTTATTTTACAACACGATAGGGATGCTCAGTGTGGAGATTCTGACTGCGAGACCCTACGTACTTAGATACCCACTAGATTGGAAGTTGTATGAGATTTCCATGGACTTTGTGATGGTCTTAACATGTATGTCTAGGTGAAAAGATACTATCTTGGTGATCATAGACCAAATCACCAAGTCATACCACTTCCTATCTATTCAGGAGTAGAATTTAGTAGAGAGCTTGGGATGCCTCTATGTGTTGGGGATGGTCTAACTCCATAGAGTTACCTTGACAATTTTCTCTAATCATGATTCTCACTTCACATATCAGTTATAGTGGGGATTACAATATTCTTTTGGGACTTAGTTACACTTGAGCATAGTGTTTCACCTCTAGACTGATGGCCAGACAGAGCAGACCATTCAGGTCTTGGAGGACATATTCTAGGTTTGCATGTTGGACTTTGGTCATAGTTGGAAGGATCATCTACCCTTGGTGGAGTTTGCATATAATAATAGCTACCATTATACCATTGTTATGGCGTTATTCAAGGATTTTTATGGGTGACCCTATAGGGAACCACTTTGTTGGACTGATCTAGGTGAGTCAGCACTCATGGGTCTGAAGTTGGTACAAGCTACTATAGAGAAGGTGAAGATCATCCAGGAGCGGATGAGGAATACACAGAGCTATCAAAAGTCTTATGAGAATCAACGATGGAGACTTATAAAGTTCTAGGATGGATACCATGTGTTCTTGAGGGTCTCACCATGATGTGGATTGGGGAGATTTGTTAGCAGTGTCAAGTTATCTCCAATATTCATTGGTCCCTTCCTGAAACTACATAGAGTTGGCGAAGTAGCATACCGCTTAGCTCTACCACCATAGTTGGACCAATTATATGACGTCTTCCATGTATCATAGCTGATAATTTACATGCATGATCAATCAAACATTATTAATTGAGGTGATATGGACATAGAGGATGGATCTACCTTTGTAGAATAGTCGGTGGAGATCGAGGATCAGTGGGAGAGTATACTTCATAAGTGATAGATTCCCCTTGTGAGTGTTCGGTGGAAACACATAAATCTTTAGGAGAGAATCTCGTAGTAGGAGACTCAAATTTGAGCCCAGTACCCTCATCTATTTTAGTATTTCTTTCTCTTTTTAAGATGAAAATCCCTAAGGTGGGGGAAATTTAATGACTCGTATTTTCAATTTATTATTTTTGGATATTATATGAATTATTTTCAAGACTAGGAATTAATAAGGAATGTGATTCCAATTCCTGGTGTTCACTGAATAAATGTTCAAAATACATTAAATATATTAAATATAACTCACATGCAGTTTTCCTAAAAAATGGAATAACTTCTGAATAAGGGTCTGGATAAGTAATTTGAGGGCACTGTTGAGTTCATAACATGATTTTTACCCTAGGTGCGATATAATATTTGTTGGCGTGGGTCATCTGTGAAAAAATCATCGTGGACATAAATAAATAAAATAAATTTATTTGCTTATTTATTTTATTTATTTTGAAACAGTGACTGATTTCTCCTATAAGTATGTGGTTATAGGTTTTTTCCCAGGGTTGGCCACTAAACCTTGGATACCTAGAGACTATTGGAGGAGAGATTTCTTGGTGAATTAAAATGAATCAGGACTAAATCATGGATTTTTTCATCAATAGAGTTCATGTATCTTGTAAATTATGGTAACAAAATCATTCTTCATCAATGATTGATCCAAAATCTAGGTAGGACGTTTTATTTTGTGATTTCCATCCCATTTATTAACCTCGGATGAACGCAGATCAATTCCATGAACAAATTTGATACATGCATCATTGGTAGAATTAAATTGATGGAATTTATTATCTGTTCATTTTGATTTATCTATCTTCATCCGTCTTCTTCAACGACAAAGAATTGAGGCCAAATGAACAACAGTTGAGGTTCGTTCCTCACATTTTATGGCTTATGGTTTTCTCCCCTATTTCTTATTGCATTCATCGTTAGTATTTCTTGTGTCCAATTGTTCAACCAATACTTGTTTTTCGATCATTGTGCAACCATTCTTAGGTGAAATAGATCGAAACTGCTGGTATGTCATGCGATGGTGGTTTCAATTCAAGAATCAAAGACGATGATGGATGGATCAAGGGAGAATGAGGCTGAATCAAGTGTTATTCATTTTTTTATTAGCGATGCACAATGTGGCTATGGATAGTGTGAATGGATGATTATCAAGTGGATTTGAAGCCCAGAACTATGATCTTCAGTGAAGTGAGGCTTGGATGAACCTGGATCTACAGTTTTTTGTGAGGGTGGTGGCTCTGATGATGTGAAAGATGATGCAGAAGAGAACCAAGGTTTCAGGACAATCCTAAGCAACACAGTGTGTATTTCAGGATTACATGTCTTTGGGCCCCCTGGATATGGTTCTAGGGTTTCATCTATATTTAAGTATCAAATTCCATGTGACCCCTCCATAACGGCTTGGCGTGTACCACAAAGGGTATACGGACACAGTCAGGAGTACATGACTAGTGGCATGTTGTATACTCGGACATGAACATGGCCACCTATACATGGGTTGGTACATAGGTAGGCCAAGTACACAGACATGGATAGGAGACACAAATAGGGTATTGTGTGTCTCTACACATTTTGTACTTCTTCTACATGCCATATATGTTGAGACTTTGTAGTTGGGGTTTGGCTTAGTGGTAAGCACCCCGTAATACTACATGTAAAATGGGGGTTCAACACCCATTGGGTGCAGGTACTGTAGCAGTACTGTAGCGGGTACTGTAGCAGCGGCGGTACTATTGATCGGCGGGTACTGTAGCGGTGGCAGGGGACTGTAGCGGCGGAGGTACTGTGCGGGTACTATTGCAGCCGGGTTACTATTCACAGAATAGGAATTTGGCCAAACATTTGGGCCTACGGGCTATGTAATTGGATACAAGACCAATGGGCCTTTAGGATATGTAATGGGTCTCCCTTTACCCAGTTAAAAGAGGTCTTTTCTTTGGTTTATTAATAAAAATGAGGCTTCGGCCCCAACCTTTTCAAAAAAAAATTATATGTTGAGACTTACATATTGTGAGAGGCTTTACCCCACAAGAATACTTGGAGATGGATGGGCATGTAATGTACCCCTAGTACATGTCATGTACCCCCCCCCCCCCTCAAGAGTGTTTGTAGCTCTTTGTTTCTTTAGTTTGGACCAGTCTAGGTTAAGTGTGTTCCGTTAGTCTATTCCCACTAGGATACACTGTGACATTACATCCACATAACAGGATTTTGATCCCCTCTAGAGGCCAAGTCTCAGATAGAGTTGTGGTGTCCCTCCATGAGACTAGAGTGTGATCATCTATCATCTGTGTTCCCTAGTCAAGGTTTGTGGAATCGACATGACCTCCCTAAGTAGGATTTTTATCCTCCATCTAAAAGATTGTATCGATAGGGTTTGTGGTATCATTGATATACGATCCCCTACGTAGTGGGTTGATCCAGATTGGGTTTGTGGTGTCCCCTAGTGATTCTAGGAATGACCCATTATATGAGTGTCAAGGTATTATTAGACCAATGAGCTTTCTTGGATGGGTCTTGATGATTTATACCTCTTCATCAAGTGTCTCTAGTGATAACATGGCTCGTGGAGTGTGTTCTCCTAGAATGAGAATTGCTTCAAGAAGAATCCTATGGTTGATAGTTGGTTATGACCACCTGGTGGCATGGTGTATTTCTTGAGTATATATGGGTGTTTCTGTTATACATTTATTTTTATATATTGTACTGATATGACTATACTCGGTTATTCATGTTTAGTGTTTTCAGGGTGTCCTACTGGTTATTTTTATACTCACCCATTAATGGGCTTTGGCCACACATGTCGTGTCTTATATAGATGATGACCCATTTGACGGTGTCCTAGGAGGACAGGGATTGATTGGAGCATAGTTGGAGCTTGACAGACCAAGGTGTTTACTGGGAGCTTGAATTTGACTTTATTCCCCACCCTTTTAGTTGTTTATACTCTTTACAGTTTTTGTTTGGGATTGTATTTGGCCCCTTTTTCTTCTTTTAGTACTTTATTTTCGTACTATATTGTGGGATCTTAGATGTATTCAGGAATTGGTTTTAGTTTTTTTACATTTAATTATTGTGTGTTCTTGGATATGTGTGTGTGGGTAGGAGTACTTTAGTCTAATTCCTCCCATTTCAAATGCCAATGCAATTACAATTGATGAGAAATACATGGATCTGAATTCGATTCTTTCATACTGATTTCTTCAAAACAATGCTTTGATAACATAACAATTGAATGTGTTTGAAGAAATTAAATTCTCCACTTGAGATACAATCACTATTTTAAATGAATTCATCCCCCTTGACAATTCATTCATCTATCACCACTTGACCCTCTTGAGAAAACACATCATCACATTCAAAAACCAATGCTTGAATCATGACTACCTTCATGAATTTGAATTCATTAATGATCAACTCTAGAATTTTCTAACTTCAATTGGAAAGTATTATAACTTTTCATTAATTCCTGCTTCTTTCTTTTCATCTCAACACAATCATGGTCTTTTCTAAATACAAATGGTCTGGATAAGATCATCCTGAATACGATCATTCTAGATATGATCATTTCTGGTTATGATCATTTTAGTTATGATTGTTGGTTACAATCATTCCAGTTACAATTACTATTTATGATCATTCTGGTTACGATCGCTGGGTATGATCATTCTAGTTACGATTGCTAGGTACGATCATTCTGGTTATGATCACTCTAAAAACAATCATTGGTTATGATCATTCTGGTTATGATCATTCTAGATACGATCACTGGTTACGATCATTATGATTACGATCATTCTCGATATGATTGATGGTTATGATCATTTTGATTATGATTGTGAGGTACAATCAAATATAATCTAAAAACAATGATCTTCCCGAATATGATACAATCTGAAAACAACGATCTACCCGGATATTATACAATGCATTCTGAATATGATTCCTTTTTTAACCGACACCATCTCATTACTTTTCTTCTACCAAAATACGATTATTTTTAAAAACAATCAGTGTCTTGTCTTCTATCAGTATCACCCCTCCCATCAGCATCACCCTTTTCATTGGCACCACCTTTTCCTTTGGAACCACCTTCATCGGCACCACCTTTCCATCGGTACCAATTTCATCGGAACCATCTTTCCATCGATACCACTTAGATTACTTTCACTTAGAATCCAACTATTTTGAAAGACAATTGATACAATATGGATATGATTTTTTTTATTGTTTTGAAAAACAATTGGCACCACTTATTTCTCTCTACCTCCGGGTATAATAAATGTGAATACTATTATTTTTTGATTGTTTTGAAAAACAATATGAATATGATTCTTTTCTTATTGTTTTGAAAAACAATCGATACCACTGCTTTCTTTCTACCATCTGAACATGATAAATATGAATATGATTCTTTTCTGATTGTTTTGAAAAACAATTGATACCACTACTTTCTTTCTACCATCCAGATATGATAAATCTAAATACGATTCCCTTCTGATTGGAAGCATCACTTTCACTTCCCTTTACTTTTATCAAGATTACATCACAAGTTCTCAATACAAATTATGATTTATATGAAATACAAATTACTAAAGCATCATCACAATTGATTCAATCATAGTTATAATGACTCTGATTTTCTAGAAAAACAAAAACCTCTTTATCATTGAATTCAGAGTGAACCTGATGACCATCTACTTCCAGTAAGATGGTTTCACTTTCAAAGCCTCTTATTCTCATTACAATAGACTTTCACAGTGATTCCTATTTATTTGAAAAACATGGATCCGTTTATTTTCAAAACATGGATCTAATTGTTTTTGAAAACATGGATCTGATTTCTTTCAAAACAACATGGATTTGATTCCATTCAAAGAAATACTCAATAAGATTGTTTTGAAACCAATACAATTTTTTCTAAAAACAAAATGAATCATAATACCTTTCTTCTTTCTTTTAATCCCTTTCAATCTGAATTCTCATTCATCATCCTTCTCAGTATCATTTTTTTCTTCATCATATTGATCGATTGACAAAAAATACAACCAAAACACAACTTGGTCCTAACAATATCCCCCTTTGTATTTTTTTTTTCAATACCCACTTCTAACACTTCAATGAAAATAATGATTGGTATTGTTTTTTTTCTTGCTCCCCCTATTTTTTTCTTCTCTCCCCCTTTCTCTTATCTCTCCCCCTTATTGACAACCAAATTAAAAGGGGATATCATGATAAATTTCTCCCTTATTTGTAAATGATCTCCATTTCCAGAGGTTGGGACTTTTATTTAACAAGTATATCACATGATTTTTTTAACAAAGAACCTTTAACTAAATAATTATAAGTATACATGGGTGAACCCGGTGTAGAAAACAAGAGTGTATAATCAAGGTGATCAATGTTTTACTTAACACAACTTTCATATAATACCTTTACCATACTTCTTTCAGCATTCTCATGATTGGAGAAATTATTTAAGGAAATTGTCTAAGGCAAAAGTAATATGCACACATCTCAATAAACACATCAGAATGTTCAGATGTATAAAAACGTAAATTTTCAAAACATTTTTTTCACATCCTAATTCCATTAATTTGTAAGAAAAGTAAGAGACTCATCAATTCCATATTCCTTATTTACACTCCTTAAATTCCATGCATGTTATCACAAGTATATGAAGATATTAGGAAAAATAGTAACCTCGATTGTTTGTTAGAAACAACAATCGGACTGAGTGTCCTCTCTCAGTCTTTCATTATTATTTTTCTTCTTGGATTTTTCATTGGATGTGCTTTCTTCCTTCTGTTCATCCTTCTCAAGTTTTGTAACATCTTTCTTCTTATCTGTCAAATCTTATGATGAGGATGTCAACTTTTCTTCATCTTTAGGAACATCCATATTACAATTAGTTTATTCCATGTTTTCTATTACTATATTTTCTCTAGAAAGATAGTTTTACAGGCATTGATATCATGCCCTTCTTTCTCATCTTCACCTTTTGTGGGTACATTTTTTTCATTATTTCTCATATCTTTAGAAGTATGCTTCTTCCTTTTTTCTTTCACTTTCTTTTGCGATTCCTCTAATTTTATAGCCAGGTCAATGTGTTCTCGACAAACTACTAAGCACTATTTCTTTTGAAATTTAGAAGATTTTTCTTTCTTAACTTCAAAAATATTCAACTTCTGAGAATTGTCAAGTATCTTTTGTTGTGCTGATAACAAAATAAGACATCCTTTTTCAAGGTGTCCAGGTTGCTCACACCTTTCACAAACAATTTCTAATGGTTGGAACCTATTTTCAATCTTTACTTCATTCTTCCCAAATTTCTTCAACACAACCTTCTTCAGCTTCTTCTTTTGATAGAATTAACTCCCCCTCAAATCATGTCTTCCATAACCTGTGGAATAGTAGTAGTTTTGTTGGTTAAACCAATACATATTCTCTATATGTCCAAATCCACCACAATACCATCAATATTCATAAAAGGAGTATTTGCCTTTGGAACTTCGATACTGTCTAAAATTTTGAATGTGTTTCTCATCCACCTTCTTCTCTTTCTTTTAAAATCCACCAACCATTCTATTATCAATCAGATTCTTCCTTTTCTTTTCTGAATTATTGGAATAAAAATTATTGGAAACATTTCTAGATTTAGAATGTTTCAAAACATTCCCAACCTAGTTGGTCTTGGCCACATATATAACATTACCATATTTCTTATTTTCAAAAACAATTCCATTTTTCTTCTCACCCTTTGAAGGTAACTTTTGTTGAGTTTTCTTAGGTTTCTCTTTATGAGAACATTCACCAACATTAGTGATAGATTTTTCAAAACTTAGACTTTTCTTTTCAGCTTCAGAGAGTTTTTGTTGTACAAGTTCCAAGTATTATTCTTTTGAATTTATCTTCTATTACAAATGCACATTACAATTCTTTTCATCTTCAAAATACTTCTTCAAATAATCAATCTCTTTAGAAAGCTTTTTTTCTCACCAGAAAACATTCTTGATTGCTTGAGCATTCATCTTCCACTTTTTTGTTTTGATTTTCAAGTCTTCTAATCTTTCTCATATATTATTTCAACTCTTCTTTTAAATGAATTTCAAGATGAGTTTCTTCTTCATTGGGACTTCTAATTTTTAATTCATCAACATTAATTGTTACAATAAAATTATTTTCCTCAACATTCTTAATAGAATTTTTTGATTCAACTTCACTTTCTTTTTCTTCTTCAGCAAAACTACTTTCATTGTAAGAAGAACACTCTTCATTAACTATTGCAATGAATGTGTGGGATTCACCATCATTTGTAACATCCTCAATATAATCTTCATTATACAAAAATATTCTCCTTTTAGATTTGGAGGAACTCTTATCTTCCTTCTTGGAATAGAATTTTTCTTTATCACCCTTTTTCTTCCAAGATCTTCTTGGCCTTCTTTCTTCATCTTCTCTTTCTTCTTTATCACTTTATTATTCATTTCCTCTTTGAGGAAAATTGGAAACAAAATGCCCAATGTCTCCACATCCAAAAAACTTTAAGGGTATTTTCCATTTTTACCTTCATGTACCTCTTTCCAAATTCTTAGAAAACAAGGAAAAAATTGAATCTAGATTTTTACATACCTCATTTTTAGATTCAGAATATCCAGATTATTCTTCATAAAGAATATTATTTTCTTTATTGGAATCCTTGAAAGACATTTCTCTATCATCCTTTGTTTTTATCTTCATATCATTCTCTATTCTCATTTCATAAGTGATAAGAGTTCTATATAAATCATCAATAGATAATGTTTCAGGATATCTGTCTTCCAATGATGAAACTTTTGCATCAAATTTATCAGGTCAGATTATTAAGATCATTTCAACCACAGTAGAATCATCCAACTTTTCACCAAGACATCTTATAGTACTTAAAATGTCATTTACCCTGGTAAAGAAGTCCCCAACAGATTCATGCTCATCCATCTTGAGATCTCCATACTTCAATCTCCATATTTGTAACTTTTCCTTCTTTACTTTTGTATTGCCTTCATATATGTTATTCAATTTAACCCATATACCTTTGGATGTGTCAACACCTTTTACTCTAAAGAATTAACTTTTAGAAATTCATGACAATATAGAATTATTTTCCCTTCCATCATTCTCAAGATATCTCTTATCAACAGTTGGAAGTGGAGTTTTATCATCTATGGGAGGAAACCCAACTGTTTCGGCTTCAAGAACATCATAAATGA
This sequence comes from Viscum album, assembly GCA_963277665.1. NCBI lineage: Eukaryota > Viridiplantae > Streptophyta > Magnoliopsida > Santalales > Viscaceae > Viscum > Viscum album. Next base: position 925,010,666 of record OY728159.1, read on the forward strand.
TAAACATAAGATATGGAAACATTATAAATTTTTAGATATGATATTTCTTTCCATCAAATATCATAATACCTTTACTTTTCACATAGTTCACGTTCTCTATCAGCAAAGAATAAAGAAGGGAACCTGTGCTCTGATAATAATTGAAAGTGCCCAGTCGGAGTAATGTATCACTAAGGGGGGAAGGGGTGAATCAATGATACTATTTTACTTTTATGTTTATTTTCAATTGAAACAACCTTCACCTCATATTAGAGATTTCAATTCCCTACTAAAAACAAACTCAACACACATCCACAGGAACACAAAGATTTACAAGGTTCACTATTCAAAAAGAATATCTACGTCCTCAGTATGGTTTTGAAATGATCTAATACCATATAATCCACTAAGAAAAAAATACTTGGATTACAAAGAGTAGGAAGCAACCTTACACTCGTGTAGCACTATGAAACAATTCCACTAGTGCGTGTGCACCCTCTTAGCACAATAGCATAATACAATTGTTTTTTAACAACTCATGTTACATGCGCTTCTTTTCAATTCAACAAATGTATTCAAATTGTAATACAATTCATCAATTCCTTACCCAGAAGAAAGGTAAGAACTAACTGAACTTTGTTATGAAACACTCATTCTGATTCCTCTAAATTTGATTCTTTCAAAACAAAGCTCCCATTCTGATTCTTTGAAAACAAATCTCTCATTCTGATTCTTTCAAAATAAAGCTCTCATTCTGATTTTCTGATATAAAACAATAGAGTAGAATTGGCAAAACTTCAATTCCCAAATACAATTGTCATGCCGAATATAATATGAATGAATCGGCACCACCCAAAACAATTGTCAATCTGAATGAAACTGATCTCTTCTTATCTATAGAAACACAGAGCTTCTCTCTTTGCAAGTCCCACAAGTATAATGTACTTCATTCCTTTTATAGGTGACCCAAAACATTTTAGGTAGGAATCCCAAAACACTTTCACACTCACTTAAATTCACCCAAATATGAATTTCTCCTAAAATCTCAAAGTAATTATGACTTCGTCAACGCTTCTTGATTCTTCTCAAATCTTCTACAATATTCATATTTTCTTTTCCAGACTCCCATTTAAAATGTCAATACAATTACAATTGATGATAAATACATGGGTATGAATCTAATTCTTTCATACTAATTTCTTCAAAACAATGCTTTGATACCATACCAATTGAATGCGTTTGAAGAAATGAACTTCTACACTTGAGATACAATCAATCTTTTAAATAAATGTCTCCCCCTTGAAAATAAATTCATCGATCTCCACTTTCTTTTATTTTCTATTGAACCTCTTGAGAAAACACATCATCACATTCAAAAACCAGTGCTTGAATCATGACTACCTTCATGACTTTGAATTCATTAAGGATCAGCTCTAGCATCGTCTGACTTCAATTGGAAAGTATTATAACTTTCCATTCATTCTTGATTCTTTGTTTTCATCTAAACCCAAGCATGATCTTTTCTGAATACAAATGGTATGGATAATATTATCCTGAATACGATCATTCTAGATATGATCATTTCTAGTTACGATCATTCTGGTTATGATTGTTGGTTACGATCATTCTGGTTACGATTGCTGATTTCGATCATTCTGGTTACGATTACTGGGTACGATCATTCTAGTTATGATTGGTAGGCATGATCATTTTGGTTATGATCACTCTAAAAACGATTTCTGGTTATGATCATTCTGGTTATGATAATTTTGGATATGATCGTTGGTTACGATCATTTTGATTACGATCATTCTGGATATGATTGCTGGTTATGATCATTCTGATTATGATTGCTGGGTATGATCAAATACAATTTGAAAATGATGATCTACCCAGATATGATACAATATGAAAACAATGATCTGCCTAGATACGATACAATACATTCTGAATACGATTCCTTTTTGAATTGACACCATATCATTACTTTTATTCTACCCAAATACGATTGTTTTGAAAAACAATCAGTGTCTCATCTTCTATAGGTATCACCTCTCCCATCGGCATCACCCTTTTCATCGGCACCTCCTTTTCCTTTAGCACCACCTTTATAGGCACCATCTTTCCATCAGTACCACTTTCATCGGCACCATATTTCCATCAGTACCACTTCGATTACTTTCACTCAAAATCCAATTGTTTTGAAATACAATTGAAACAACCTGGATAATATTGTTTTCTGATTGTTCTGAAAAACAATTGGCACCACTTCTTTCTCTCTTCCTTTAGGTATGATAAATATGAATATGATTTTTTCTGAATATTTTGAAAAGAAATTGGTACCACCGATTTCTTTGTTCCATCCAGACATTATAAATCTGAATACGATTCTTTTCTGATTATTTTGAAAAACAATTGGTGCCACTGATTTCTTTCTTCCATCTAGATATGATAAATCTGAATACGATTCTTTTCTGATTGGTAGCATCACTTTCACTCCCATTTACTTTTATCAGGCTTGCATCATAATTTCTCAATAAAACTCATGATTTATATGAAATACAAATTAGCAAAGCATTGTCACAATTGATTCAATCGTAGCCATAATGACTTTGATTCTAAAGTGAAACAAAAACCTTTTTCTCATTGTATTTAGAGTGAATCTAATAACCATCTACTTCCAGTAAGATTTTTTCACTTTCAAACCTTCTTCTTCTCATTACAATGGACTTTCACATTGATTCCTATTTATTTGAAAAACATGGATCCAATTCATTTCAAAACATGGATCCTATTGTTTTTGAAAACATGGATCTGAATCCTTTAAAAACAACATAGATCCAATTCATTTCAAATAAATCCTCAATACGATGGTTTTGAAACCAATACATTTTTTTCTAAAAACAAAATGAATCATAATACCTTTATTCTTTCTTTCAATCCCTTTCAATCCAAATTCTCATTCATCTTCCTTCTCAACATCTTTTCTTTCTTCAGCATACTGATCGATTGATAACAAATACAACCAAAACACAACTTGGTCCTAACAGAATAAAACCATATATTTTAAATATATCATGCCTTATGATATACACTAGTAATACACTATGACTAAGAAAATCATAATTATGATATCTTATATCATAAAGTCCCATGATCATGTGGTTTACATTCAATCGCATCATATCTTATGCCACGATATGTCCTTAAGCAGATATGATATACATATTATTCATAAAAACAATTAAAATAACATGTTAATTCATTGGTGACCAAGGCATTGATACCAATGAGAGGTTTATGAGGTTAATATAATAAACTTTTTAGTGGAATCAAACCCATAAAAGGATCAATCTATCATCAATAGAATCCACATATAAAATAAGGACACAAAATAGTAGCATACCTTTACTACCAAAATCTCAATATATTACTCTTCGATGGAGTACACTTGATGGGGATAACCTAGAGATATTCAAATGAATCTAGCCATTATGGGAATTACAGCAACCTTGGATCATTGTTTATAATGAGAGGATTCCAAATCACCAAAGGGGTGATAAAGACTTCTTCTCAAGAAAAAATGTGATTCGGAACAAAGAGAGTTTTTTACTATGGATTTCATGCATCATAGTCCTACCAATGAGGATTATTATATCCCTTATATATAATCTATTTATTAAATGAATAGAATGGAGAATCAGCTTCCATGTCATGGTAGTTGACATATGTCACTACCTGTTGATTCATCTATAATCATTTGATCATTTAAAACAATTATAATTATGCATGTAAAGACATAAATGAATCATATTATGTTCATAACTAATGGAAACTAATTTGGAAGATGTGGTAGTGGGCATTCACTTGTATCTATATCATAAAATTTATTGTATATTATGATATAGGCTGATTGCAATCCATACGTCCCTTATGATATGATCATATCATAACCTACAATATGCATCTCATGCATATCAAGGCTTACAACTTAATGGGATATTGAACATTATTATATCCCTTATTTTAGTGTATTTACAACATAAACTATATTTAACCTCTGAATTAAATCTATTAACTTTAATTAAAAATTAAATTTATGGTGGATGAAAACTATATCTAATATTGGAATACCTAGAATAACATGGAAATTTTACAAGAATCAATTTATCACATAAATTTAAGTCTACATAATATCCACATCATATAAAAAATTTATATACATGAATAATTAGATTGGAATAACTTAAATAAATAAGCAATTCAATTATTCCACTAAAACAACTTGCACTATGACAGAGTGCATTCCATGAATATTCCATTTATTATGCCCATTTTAGAAGATGTTTTGGTTAGTGTTTCGAGCTTATGATCTATTTTATAAAATTACTTGTACTTTTTTATTATGTTGTGGTGGTCCTCATGGTGAAGCTCAATAACGCCACATATAAGACTAACTAGAATATTTAGGATCATACCATGATGCCCTAAAAAATTCCCCAAATGGTCATTTTATGTTTATTATTCCATGATCAAGTAAAAAAGATGAACTTAAATGCCTATTTTTATAAAAATCCATATCATGGTTAGAAAAATCAAGAATAAAAATGGGTGTTTTGAAGGGGAAATGTTGTGGAGCATGGGTAGATGCCAATTTAGGTTCTCTTGATACATCTTCATCATATTGAATTATTATTGGTAGTTTCTTTGATACCACTGATGGATTTCATGGTATATATAAATTCCCATTAATAGTGGAAGAAAACATGAAATCCTTACCCAATATCCTACTGAGATAAAATGATAAAATAAAATGATAAAATGATAATCTATGCATACCTCACTATCCAATATTTCAATCTTCATTAGCAATGAATTTGATTAAGTTCTCTAAGTAACAACTAATGGGTTCTTTCCTCTGATGGTATCCACCATCCAATGGAATCATTGAATGCTTTGGAAGGACCTCATTTCTCCAAAAGGTATGTTAAAACCTCTTCCTTGAAATCAAATAGAGAGAAGAAATACTGAGAAAGTTTCAATTATGTGAGAATAATATTCAGTATACCAAATGATTTCTATTAATATCCTTTATATAGGCCTACTTTATTGAATGAATGAGCCTCTCATAGTTCTTATGTTTCAAATGTTTTTGAAATGTCTAACCATTGACATTCTCCTCCTTCAATAATCTAATTGTTAAACTACTTTAACAATCAAACATTTATCTACACATCATTATATGATATGTCCATAAGTTGAAGTAAATGTGATAACCATCAAGGTAGTATCATTTAAATGATATCAAATTTCGTTATTCAAATACACATGATGTGGTTTCAAATACCACATAAAATCATAGACCATGACGTGGTGACTTCCACCATGCCATGGTCAGTGCTTTGGTTCATAAACTAAACATATACCTCATACAATAATCACTAAATGTATTATTCCCTAATTATAAGAAAGATTAATTTTTTTAGTGACCCCCAATGCATTAGAATTATTCAATCCATTTTATTGAAAGTTTTCACCTCGCTAAGGTTGAGAGTGACTTAATTAAATGATATTGATGCTAAAAATGATTTCACTGATACATATTAAATCTATAATAGAGTTTTGAACTAGACAATAATATCTTATGTGGGATGATTAGACCTCTCATCCTCTCGATTTCGGTATGATCATCCTAATATGCCACAATTTTCTCTCATGATGGGGAATCAAAGGGCATGGGTAGAAACGTCGGAAGAGATCCACTAGGGTATTATATTATCCATGTGTTAAATTATTTTTCTATCAATGAAATTTAAATAAAATTATTATATTTATACTATCTTCTATGTATCCTCTATTTATTTGATATATTTTACATATAATATTAAAAAAATTATGATGAATATGTAATACTCATCCTGATATATTTTTTAAAGAAATTATCAGGGTGAAATTATTATAATAAAATATAAACAGCATCATAACTTGAAAAAAAAATATAATATAATAATTATGTACATTGATTCTAATTATAGGGAAAAACATTTTTTGGAAAACACAATTCATACTTAGACTCCCAAAATAAAATTTCATGATGAATACTGGTGTGGCTTTATTTTGATACATGTTTGTTGCATCTATTTTATGAAATTTTAGTGTTTTGTGCTTTAAATATACCTTTATTGGAAATTTATTAATTAATTATCATTTTGAGTTGAAAATGAAATTCTTTGAATATTTTTTTTAAAAATGATGTGTTTTAGCGATAAATTGATCAAAAGTTCTTTGATTTAATTTTTATATGATTTTAGAACATATACTTTATTTTTTATGGAGGTTTAATTGGAACATTATTTTAGAGAATTTTTTAATGTTTTAGATTTTGGAATTAATTATTTCAATTTTGTATATTTTTATTATGAAAAATGTTATGTTAGAACAAATTCTAATTTTATTTTTTGAAGTTTAAAAATTTATTTTTAATCTATTTTGAAATAATTGAGTTATTAAATTTTCATAAGTATTGAAATTTCCCTTATAAGTGTTGATATGTAATATATTTTTTCTCACAAGAGGAATACATGACATTTTCTACTCTATGAAATTTGTGAAGTGTTGGTGCATGTGTAACATTTTCTTACCAATGAGAAGTGATACATAATATTCTATCTTTGGAAAATTAGAAAATTAGTAAAGGGAGCTAGTAAATAATATATTTCTCCTGGTAAATATTCTATGTAATATATATTTGAGAAGGAATTTGATATGTACGTTTTTATTTCCCCAAGGAGTCCATATGTAACATTTTAGAGTTTGTAAAATTTAGAAAAAGGATGTTACAGAATATTTTTTTGGAGGAGTGGAAGATAAAGATTTTTTCTTCTTGGTGGAATTTTTTATGAAGATACCTATATAAGTTTTTTGGAAAATATGTAACATTTTTTAGGGAAGTCAAGTGATATGTAAGTTTTTTCACTTTTTTCAAATTTGAAGAAGTTGGGCTCAACCAAGGATACAAAATCTTTTTGGGGGATACATAATATATTTCCCTCTATGTTTTTTGGAGCTTCCCATGTGTAATATCCCAAAATTTTATAATATTGAAGAATCGGTTGTGTTGTGAAGTTTTAGAACCAGATGCATGTGAAACCTTAATTCTCACAGTTGTGAACCAAATCAAGGAGAAGTCGATCTAATGAAGATGAATATAAGTAAAAATGTGCTAAGTGTTTCTAGAGAATAAATTTATGATTGAATCTAGATGGAATTGAATCTAGGTATATATTTCATAGAGCTAAATCTAATACACATGGGATGAAGAGAATTATATTAGAAATTTTTCTTGATATAATTAAAGAAGATGATGAATAGTGAAAAATTACCAAATTGATATCTGGGGTGCGAGTTAATGAGTCATGGCAGTGATAAAAGAGCTAGGAGATCCTTATAAATTTGTTTGGAGACTTTATTTTAATATGGATATCCATAAAGGGGTGGATGGTACTGATTTTATAGGGAGATCCAAAAAGAGGGTCTATGATTGATAGTGGTGGTTTTAAAGGGAGATAGAGTTGGAGAAGGTATCAATATTGATAGAGAATATTATTTCACTCTTTCTTTTTCTTATTTCATTTCTGAATGTTTTAATATGGGTTTCTTTTATATTTTTTCTTTTATTATAAACTTGTCTGGCTAAATCGCTTTAGGGGATCAGATTAAATTGAATTGAATTTTTTACTATTATTTTTAAATTTTTCATAGTTTTCTATCATCCTTCTTTATTTTTCATTAATTATCACTCTTCTTTTACTCTCAAATGATTAATTGGTGGATATAAGTTAGAGAGAGAAATTTTCTTGCATTGTGAAATTAATTCATTCTTCACTGATAAATTGAAAAATTGAGGTGGGTTTTATTTAAAGGAAAATATTGTGTTCATTTTTTCCTTCTTTATTATTTTTATTATTCTTGATAATCTTTTTAACATTGTTCTAAGTACAGATGGGTGATGAATAGTGGACCCTTTTCCTAAAATTCAACAACCGAAGTACTTAATTTGGAAAATTTTGGTGTTTATATTCTCCAAGAAAGAATCATCCATAATCTGAGTTTGGTTGAAAAATATTCTTTAAATAGAGTTAATATAACTTTGTTTATATTTGAGTGATAGTGATTTTTATCAACAATTTTGACTAATCTTGATGCAAGAACAAAAATCATTTTTATCAGTTTAGATCAGTTTGGTCTCCCTAACTCATCAATTATTCATCTATATAATCTATTATTCTTCATTATTTTCACACACTTATTCCCACATTTTTCATATATTTATTCACTAGTTAAATCCATTTTATTTCACATCAATGGTCTTTCAATTGCTGTGTTTACTGTTTTTTATTGTTTTTCTTTGTTTTATTTTATATTTTCATAGAGCACGCAATATTCCTTATCTTAGGTTTGACCTTTATTTATCACTTTACTAGATTATTGTGGGTTTATAAATATTGTTTTTGATATCTTAATGACCTTATCAAAAATTGATGTCTTTTCTAGGGAAGGTGGAATGTATCCAATAAAAAAACAAACATAAAATAAAAAAACAATAACAAATTTATTCAAAAAAAAATCAGAAAATTGTTTTTGTTTATGTGATGGAATTAAAATTAATTAAACTTTAATATATATGCATAATAGGTCTTATTATAGAAATGAATTCAGAAAATTAATTATATAAATTGAAAAACACTACACTGACCTAAAAAGATTAAGAAAACTGAAATGGAGAAATTTGAAAATGTGAGAGTTATAGACCCAAATGAAAATATCATTCCTCCTCAACCTATGAATTGAATTGTTAAGAGACATAGATTTAGGGAGTTTCAACTGCCTACTATTTAAAGTAACCCATAATGTATCCATTTGTATCCTATTTCTAGGAATTATGAGATAAAACAACCTTATCTCTCCATGATGTCATCTTATAATGGGCTACCTAATGAAGACTCTTTGGATTTTATTAGAGACTTTTATAGTGTTATTAAGTATTTTAATTTACATGGGTTGAGTGAGGGAGAGATTAAGTTTAAGGGACTTTCAATTTTTTTGAAAACAAAAGCAAGGAGTTGGTTCTAGTAGTTATATGAAGAAATATTTTATACATGGGGTCATGTTTTTAATGCATTTGTAATAAAATTTTATCCTAGGAATATGATCACTAAAATGAGGTATAAAATCACCAGTATTTTCTAGGATGAGAGTGAGTTGTTTAATGAGACTTTGGAAATATTTAGAGGTATTATTAGGAAGTTTCATAATCATCAACTTTCCCCCACCTTGTAATGGTCACATTTTATAATCGTCTCACTCCTTACCACCAAACCATAATTGATCAATCATCTGGTGGTAATTTCTCTAATATGATAGTCAAGAAGTTGAATTTTTTTTAATAAAATCACTCAAAAATCCCAAAATAAATGTTATAGGAGAATAACTATCCATATGAGTGAGTCAAGTGCTTAGGATGGTAGATTTTTTAATGATAATCATGAGAGTTCACTTAGGTAGCAATGTCAATATTATAAAATGTTTAAGAATACAAGATCTTGTTGTCCTAACTTTAATCAACCTATATAGAAGGGTGAGAGTGAACATTTTATAGATTTTAGAGCTAAAAAACATAGTACTAATGATCCATTCTGGAATAATTATAAACTCACCTATAGAAACAACCTGAACTTGTCTTGGAGATATCAAGGTGATGCTAAACAAATTATTTCCCTTGGATTTCGAAATCATCCAAGATCTCAATATCACAACCAAAATATGGTCTAGTATTCACATTATCAAGGAAATATAGAGGGTTTAATACACCAAATTTTTCATATAATAGACTCTCAATAAGCTAAGTATAAGGCTGAAATATAATATCAAAATTTTGCCTTTGAGTATAAAATGAAAAGCTTCCAATTACAGACAAGCCAAATGGAAAGAGACTTAAGTGGGATGGAAAAATAAAAACTACCTAGTGAAATGTAAATAAATCCTAGAGAAAATGTGATAGTTTTTACCACAATAAGTGGTTTTAAAACACAGGAATATGTTAGGGTATATCCTAAGGAAGATGAACCTATAATTTTAAGTGATTTTGAGTTTGAAATTTTTGAAAGTAACAAGTCTGGAAAAGTAGATAATATGGTCTAAACTAAATTGAAATATAATTATTCACATTAAATAAACAAGGAATTAAGTAAGATGAAATGGGAGATAATAAAATAATAAAAAAGAAGGTTGTGGCTGAGGAAAAACTAAGAAACTAACATGTTTTACATCAATTTTCACCATTCATCCCATTTCTTCAATGGGTTAAGAAGAAAAATGATGAGCATGATCATCTAAAGTTTCTTAATATATTCAATACTTTCAACATGAACATTCCCCTTGTTAAGTATTTAAATAAAATCCCATAATATGATAAATTTATCAAAAAAAAATCCAATTAAGATAAATTTTTAGAAATATGACATAATTAACTTGACTAGGGAATATAGTTTTGTTCTAAAAAGGAAGTTTCCTCCAAAATTATAAGACCTCGAGAGATTTTTTATTCCATGTAATATAGGAGAGATTTAGGGGTAAAATTATTTGTGTGAGCTAGGAGAGAGTGTAAACCTTATGCTTTAATCCTTATTTTAGCACTTGGGTCTTAGTTTATTAAAATATATTTTAGTGTCTCTTCAATCAGTTGATAGGTCCATTACCCGATCCATTCTGAGAGTGGATAACCTATTGGTTAATGCAAATAAGTTTACATCTCTCACTAATTTCTTAGTTCTTTAAATGGAGTGTAAAAAAATGTATCAATCGTATTAGGTAGAGTATTCCTTATTATATGTGTGGATGTGATTGATGTTTATAAGGGTAAACTTATTTTTTAGGTTGATTATGAACATGAGGAGTTCAATGTTTTTAGGAAATCCACACTCAAAGGAATTTGTAAGCTGAAATATATGGTTGCAGAGGATTTTAAATCTGAAATTATGAAGGATTATTGTGACCATTATGGGGAATTAATTTAATGTTCAGTTTATGATCATTTAAGCCAGCTTTGTTGAATCTAAATACTCTAAGAAACTTAACAGAATAGGGAGGCTTGAGGAAAAAATTAGGAAAATCGTTGTGAATAATTGTGAAGTGGTTCAACATGAACAACACTGCTATTTTAAAATATTTACCCAGGTTGTTGGTCAGAATTCACAATCTATTGTTTGTGAGAAACCCCCTTTCATTATTCCCAATATGGATTTAGTGTTGCATATATTTGGTTCTAGGTTTTTTTGGGCATATTTATGAGTTTCTATCACCTAAAAATAAGTGTTTGAAAGTCTCAAAATATGAGGAAAATTATAGTTTAATTCTTATTACTACAAAACAATATATTTTTCAATATGAACAAGTTTAATATCTTGAAATACTCTAACCTACTATGATTTATTTTGTGCATAATTATATCTAACCATTTTTTGATAATTTCACTTTATTCTAGTTTAGAATTTTTTTTCTAAGTGTTTACAAACCACTAAGTATAGAGGTAGTTGTGAGAATTTTTCTTTACATCTAAGGGATTTTTCTATGATGTTGTCACATATTTTAGGCATTGTTTATGATATTTTATGGAATTGAAATAGAGATGTATAGTATGATAAGTCCTATTATTTTTTAGAATTTATATAAGTTTTTTTATATTTTTGGAGTTAGAGAACATTTGGGAATTCATGTTATTGTTTTCTTAAACAAGAATAAAGGTCCACATAATAATAGTATACTACTTCCAAATGATTATGAATAGATTTTAAGGAGAAAATATGGTTGGGGAATTTAAATCTTACATTATATGGGAGGAAAATCATGGTTCAATAAATTTTTATCTGTTTGCTTTTATTTTAAATAAAAATCACTCGCCCTTTTATTGTGTGTAGGCTCACATCCTAGGTGAAGAAGTATCATACCATTTTCACCTCTTCCTGAATAACTTTAACACATCTTTCATCAGTGTCTCGGATCTTTATTTCCACATTCCCTCACTCTTAACTTAGTCTCAATTTTTTGATTTTTAATGATTGGATTTAATGATTGTTTTTTATTTTTTAGGTTCCTTGGTGGGAGAAACCAAGTAGAGCATGGAGTGTTCTGAAGGAGAGTGATAATTTATATGAGCACTAAATAAATAATATAACAAATTTCAGGGGAGTTATCTCTTTCATTTTTCTTGAAATATTAATTGTTTAATATGTTCCATGATTCCTTGATAGTTTCTATTTTTAATCTAAAATTTTAGTTTAATATTAGCTTTTGTTTTATTTTCTAAGTGTGGTGGGAGATCGTTTGAATTGTTTGAATCTAAGAACATATTAAATCTAGGTTCAAATGGTTGGGAATAAATATATATTGTTGAAAATATTTTTGAATTAATTTTTAAATATTGTTTAGCGCCCTAAAAATCATAATGGTTTTCACTACTACTAACATGTCTTTGTTCGCTAAAATAATGGTGTTGAATGCTTATTTTGTGCATCATTGAAATTTTCTTTGTACTTTAACTATCAAAATAAATATTATCAAAAAATCTATGAAATTTTTTATATATTATCTGATAAGGATTTTTTTTAAATTTCAAGTTATTTATTTATAGTTTTGTGTAAAAAATATGTGATTTGAACTTTTTTGTGGCCCCTTTTAAATGTTATAAACTTCTAAATTGAAAAATATCTTTGAACTTAAATCGTTTTAATGGTTTCTTCCACCTTGAAGTTTATAATTGAGTACAGTGTTGGGTTTTAAGTGTGGGGTAGGGGTCTTCATTTATTTTGAACTATTTTTCATGAAGTTCACATCAAAATTCCCTTGAAACTTTTTCAAAATTTATTATTTCTTAGGAAAAATCTTGAATATTTAGTGGTTGATAATTATTCCTAAAATTGGAAATTATTTTATTACTTAAATGTGGTTAATCATTTTTATTTCCAAATGGATTCAACCTAGTAACACATTTTCATTACTCTTATGAAAGAGCTTGTTTTTTGTGAAATTTCATGAGTGCATTTTACTTTTTCAATTAAATTTGAATATCTTTATTTGAGTTAAACTGATAATCTTTTCATTCAAATGGTCTAAGAAATGAAATTCTAATCTTGGTTTAGTTGTGTGTGTTAAAACTTTTGGATGTGTCTAGTTATGTTGAGCTATTAATTATTTTTTAATCACTCATCCATTATGTTTTATCTAATTATGTTGAGCTTCTAAGTTGTGTATGTATGTTTAAAATGGAGAAAATGAGAAATTTGGAAGAACATTTGGATTTAATGTGAGGTTGGTTAAATTCATTTCAAAATTTTCAAATTTGATCATATTTTTTAAAACTGGAAATGATATTTTTGATAAACTTTTTCTTTTTTTTTTTGAGAGAAATATTCCATTTTACTTGAAAGATTCCAAATGAAAAAAACTTTTGAAAATCACTTCATTGTGTGCAATTTGATATTTCATTTTTTAGATTAATTGGTTTTTACTGAGTGTGTTTAATTGATTACTTGAGGACAAGAAATGTATTAAGCGAGGGAGGGGTGAATTTGATGTGGATTTATTTTGATACATTTTTACAACATCAATTTTATAAAATTATGGTGTTTTGTGATTTAAATATTCCTTTATTGGAAATTTATTCATTCTTGATCATTTTGAGTTGAAAATTATATTCTTTGAATAGTTTTTTTTAAATGAGTTGTTTTTTGGCTAAATTGATCAAATTTTCTTTACTTTAATTTTCAAATGCTTTTAGAATAAATACTTTGGTTTTTTATAGATTTTTAATGGGAATTTTATTTTAGATATGTTTTTAAGGTTTTTGATTTTTGAATTAATTATTTCAATGTTCCATATTTTTATTGTGAATATATTGTATTGGAACAAATTCTAATTTTATTTTCTTAAATTTAAAAAATCATGTTGAATCTATTTTGAAATAATTGAAATGATAAATTTTCATAAGTATTGAAATTTTCCTTGTAGGTGTTGATATGTATGACATTTTATCTACCTAGAGGAATGTGTAATATTTTCTACTCTATGAAATTTGTGAAGAGTTGGAGCATGTGTAACATTTTCTCACCAAAGAGTCACTACTACAAAATAATCCTTTAACAGCACTAGAATAGGCATTTGTTATTGCTAAAAAAGAATCGACTCCCATAGTACAGTTAAAAGGCCTAGGATTTTATCAGCACAAGTAAAGAACTGATAAAAGAAATCATTTATCAGTGTTTTTATTTAGCATTGATAAAGGGGAATGTTGTGGTGTGATGTTACAGCACACTAAAACACCAAAAATAGTGCATAATATTGTATGTTGTAACAGCACACTGCAACACTAGAAATAGCACCAAAAATTAGCAAAATTACATAAAAATACATAATTTAAATGAAATAAAATTTACAACACAAATACAAGAAAAAACACTATTATAGAGAAAAAGAATGCACCTGTATAAAAGAACAAGACACCCCTACTCTAGAAAAAGAACACACCTAGATATGAAAACAATTATTATGTTGGTAATAATATAAATAAATAAATTAAATATAAAGTGTTAATTTTAAACAAAACTTTGAGTCATACCGGGAATATTGTGTATCGGATTGCATTGTGGTTGTTTTTTACACATCAAACCATTTATTGTTCATATTCAAGAATTATCTCTGTGAAAATTAACTAAATAAGTATAAGATAAAAATGATAAGGAAATTAATTAATTAATAGAAGATATAATGATAAGAAAAAAATCAAGGCTTGTTTGCTCAATTTTGGCGATGTAATACGCGTCTTAAACTAAAATGACACTTATATATTGAAAAGATGCACTTGGAATCATACCGGTCACACCATGCATCAAATTAAGGTGTGGATGATTTATACATGTCCCAAATGACTTATAGATCATTATCCTAAAGTGTAAAAATAATACAAATGTGTTTCCTCGGTTTTGAGTACGGCACTTGTGTTTTTTACTAAAATGTCATTTTAAACTCGAAACATGCACTTTGAGTCATAAAAGTTGCATCATGTCTGGGTTTTATGTGAGACTGATTAATACACATAAAAAAATTAATTATGATTTTTTTTCCTAAATTATCAAGAAAATTCGAGTGTGTTTTCTTGGTTTTCAGTGAGTGGCACTTTTTGTATTAAAATGTCAATTTTAAACAGATAACGGACACTTTGAGTCATACCGAGCACATCATGTATTGGATTAAGGTGTGGATAATTCCTACACATCACAAATGACTTATGAATCATTTTTATAAATTACCAAAACAATTTTAATGCATTTTCTTGGTTTTGAGTATGTCAGTTGCCTTTTTTACTAAAATTAATGTCAATTTTGAATAAAAAGATGCACTTGGAGTCTATCGGTCACACCATGCATCAGATTGAGGTATAGATGATTACAAAACATCCTAAATTACTTATTTATTGTTTTTATAAAGTATCAAAATATTATTAATGTGTTACCTTGGTTTTGAGTATGTCACTTTTGTTTTTTACTAAAATGTCATTTTAAACTGGAAACGCACACTTTAAGTCATACAGGTCACATAGTGTGTGGGATTGATGTAAGAATAATTCCTACACATCACAAATAAATTATGAATCATTTTCCTAAATTATCAAGACAATTTAATCCAGTTTTATAAGTTTTTAGTGAGTGGAACTTTTTTGTATTAAAATATCGATTTTAAACTGATAATAGACACTTTGAGTCATATCAGGAACATCGTGTATCGGATTGAGGTGCGGTTGATTCCTACATGACAAAAATTACTTATAATTTTTTTTTCTAAAGTACAAAAATAATCTAAATGTGTTTTCTCAGTTTTGAGTATGTCAATTGTCTTTTTTACTAAAATTAATGTCAACTTTGAATAAAAATATGTACTTTGAGTCATATTGGTCACACCATGCATCAGATTGAGGTGCAGCTGATTCTTACACATCTCAAATAACTTATGGATCATTTTCCTAAATTATCAAAACAATATGAATGTTCTTCCTCAGTTTTGAGTATGCCACTTGTTTTTTTTACTAAAATGTCATTTTAAACTGAAAAAGCACACTTTGAGTCATACCGGTCACATCGTGTGTGAGTTTTACATGTAACTGATTCCTACACATAATAAATGAATTATGAATCATTTTCCTAAATTATCAAGACAATATGAATTTGTTTTCTCTATTGTTAGTTAGTGGCATTTTTGTATTAAAATGTCAATTTTAAAGTGATAGCATACACTTTGAGTCATACCAGACACATCATGTATCGGATTGAGGTGAAGTTGATTCCTATATATAAAAAATAAATTATAAATCATTTTACTAAATTAATAAAACAATTTTAATGTTTTTTATCAGTTTTGAGTATGTTATTTGTCTTTTTATTAAAATTAATGTCAATTTTGAATAAAAAGACACACTGGGAGTTATAATGATCACACCATGCATCAGATTGAGGCACGACTAATTCCTACACATCCCAAATGACTTATGGATATTTTTACAAAATTATCAAAAAAATATGAATATGTTTCCTTAGTTTTGAGTATGCCACTTGTGATTTTTACTAAAATGTTATTTTAAATTGGAAACACGCACTATGAGTCATACTAGTCACATCATGTATGGGTTTAATGTGAGACCTCTTCCTACACATCACAAATTAATTATGAATCATTTTCCTAAATTATCAAGATAATACAAGCGTGGTTTTTTGGTTTTCATTGAGTGGAACTTTTTTTTATTAAAATGTAAATTTTAAACTGACAATGGACACTTTGAGTCAGATCGGGAACATAATGTATTAGATTGAGGTGAAGCTAATTCCAACACATCATAAATTACTTATGGACCATTTTTTTAATTTACCAAAACAATATAAATTCATTTTCTATATTTTGAGTATTTCAGTTGTCTTTTTACTAAAATTAATGTGAATTCAGAATAAAAAGATGCACTTAGAGTCATACCGGTCACATCGTGCGTCGGATTGAGGTGTGGATGATTTATGCACATCTCAAATGACTTATGGATTATTTTTCTAAAGTATCAAAACTATTTGAATTTTTTTTCCTTAGTTCTCAGTATGCCATTTGTGTTTTTTACTAAAATGTCATTTTAAACTGGAAACATGCACTTTAAGTCATACAGGTTGTATCATGTGTGGGTTTGATGTGAAACTAATTCCTACACATCATAAATTAATTATGAATTTTTTCCCTAAATTCTCAAGAAAATATCAATGCATTTTCTCAGTTTTTAGTGAGTGACACTTTTTTGTATTAAAATATCAATTTTAAACCGATAACGGACACTTTGAGTCATACCGGTAACATTGTATTTTGTATTAAGGTGAGACTAATTCCTAAACATAAAAAATGACTTATGGATCATTTTACTAAAGTACCAAAACAATTTGAATGTGTTTTCTTGGTTTTGAGTATGTCAGTTGTCTTTTTTACTAAAATTAATATCAATTTTGAATAAAAAGACCCACATGGAGTCATATCGGTCACATTGTGAATCGGATTGAGGTTTGGATGATTCCAACATGTCCCAAATGACTTATGGATCGTTTTACTAAATTATAAAAATAGTATGAATGTGTTTCCTCATTTTTTAGTATGCCACTTATGTTTTTTACTAAAATGTCATTTTAAATTGGAAACGTGCACTTTGAGTCATAGAGGTCGCATTGTGTGTGGGTTTGATATGAGACTGATTCCTAAACATCAAAAATAATTTATGAATAATTTCTCTGAATTATCAAGAAAATTTGATCATGTTTTGTCAGTTTTCAATGAGTGGCACTTATTTGTATTAAGATGTCAATTTTAAACTAATAACGGACACTTTGAGTCATACCGGGCACATCGTGTATTATATTGAGGTGAGGTTGATACCTACATGTCAAAAATGACTTATAAATCATTTTTCTAAAGTCCCAAAACAATCCAAATGTTTTTTCTCAGTCTTTAGTATGTCAGTTTTTTTTTACTAAAATTAATGTTAATTTTGAATAAAAAGACACACTTAGAGTCATATCGGTCACACCATGTGTCATATTGAGGTGTAGATGATTTTTAAAAATCTTAAGTGGATTATGTATCGTTTTACTAAATTATCAAAACAATAAAAATGTGCTTCATTATTTTTTAGTATGCCACTTTTTCTTTTTACTAAAATGTCATTTTAATCTGGAAACACACACTTTGAGTCATACTAGTCACATCGTGTGTGGGTTTGACATGAAACTGATTACTACACATCATAAATGAATTATGAATTTTTGTCCTAAATTATAAAGACAATATAAATGTGTTTTATCTATTTTTAGTGAGTGACACTTTTTGTATTAAAATGTCAATTTTAAACTGATAACAGACACTTTGACTCATACCAGACACATCATGTATCAGATTGATATGAAGCTGATTCCTACATATAAAAAATGAATTATTAATAGTTTTAATAAATTAACAAAATAATATGGATGTGTTTGATCAGTTTTGAGTATGTCAGTTGTCTTTTTTACTAAAATTAATGTCAATTTTGAATAAAAAGATGCACTTTGAGTCATAACGGTCACATCATGTGTCAGATTGAGGTGAGGATAATTCCTACACATCCAAAATGACTTATGGATCATTTAAAAATTTATAAAAACAATCTGAATGTGTTTCCTCAATTTTTATTATACCACTTGTGTTTTTTACTAAAATGTCATTTTAAACTAGAAACGCGCACTTTGAGTCATTCCAGAGACACACACACACACACACACAAAGATATATAAATATATATTTATGAATAAATACATATATATGTGTATTTGAAAAGAAGTAAAATGTTAAAAAGATCATAGCTTCTACTAAAGAAGTATGTTTCAACTCCACCACCAGTCAACTCAAATAAAATGAAACAATCTTCGATATGATATGTGTTACAGGCCTAGTGGACATCTGGATCAGAAGTTATACCTATTTGAATGTTAACAAATCGGGGTATCCCAACTAAAAACTCAGTTTTGGAGGTATTATGGGCCTTTTGGGGCTCAAAAAATGTGATATAAGTTTCCCTTTGATCATTAGTGTGTAGATCTTGTTTTAAGCTTTGATTTGATATGCTGTAAAGCTCAAACGGACACCCGGATCGAAATTTATGGTTGTTTGAAGTTTGAGTTACATTTTCAACTTATTTTAGATCTTTTATTAATTTTTTGATTTTTTGTGTCTTCAAATTGTTATTTAATGATTATTAATCGATGATAAGTAGCAAATTATTAATTAATA
Organism: Viscum album; assembly: GCA_963277665.1. NCBI lineage: Eukaryota > Viridiplantae > Streptophyta > Magnoliopsida > Santalales > Viscaceae > Viscum > Viscum album. The sequence continues at coordinate 925,030,040 of OY728159.1, forward strand.
ATATTTTTTAAAATATTTTAAAGCCATTTTCACTAAATTTCTTATATATTAAATGTAATAGTCTATTTATACTTATCTAAACATATTAAAAATATATATATTATGTTTATATCAATATAAATATACTTATATAACAGTATATTATTTTTCATAATTTTTTTTTTGAAATATGAACTTTATAAGCGCTAGGAAAAAGTGCTGATAAATCCCCCCTTTATTAGCGCTACTAAAAAAATCGCTGATAAAGGGGTCCCCTTTATCAGTACTAAAAAAAGAACTAATAAAGGGGTCCCCTTTATCGGTACTAAAAAAAGCACTGATAAAGGGGGCCTTTATCAGGGCTTAAAAAAGCGATGATAAAGGGTCACTTTTAATAGCACTTTTTTTAGCACTGTTAAAAGTACCCCTTTATCAGTGCTTTTTCTTAGCGCTGATAAAGGGTAGCACTGCGGAAACCCAGTTTTGTGGAAGTGTGTCTTTCCTAAGTATATCTAGGTATTTCTGTTATACATTTATTTTTATATCTTGTATTGAGTTGACTATACTTGGCGCTTCATGTTTAGTTTTTTTGGGGTGTCCTACTGGGTATTGTTATACTCACCCCTACATGGGATTTTCCCACACATGTCATGTCTTATACAGAAGACATCTCATTTGATGGAGTCTTGTGAGGATAGGGAGAAGATGGAGTGTAGCTTGAGGTTGACAGACCAAAGTGTTTACCGGGAGCTTACATTTGACTTTAGTCCTCACCCTTAGAGCAGGTTAGACTCTTTAAGGTTTTTAGTTGGGATTTTATTTGACCCATTTTTTGCTTTCAATACTTTAGTATCATACTCTATTGTTGGATCTTACATGTATGCATGAATTGGTTTCAGTTGTTTTACATTTCAGCATTGTGTGGTCTTGGAGATGTGTGTGTGTGTGTGTCTGTGTCTATGTCTGTGTTTGTGTCTGTGTGTGTGTGTGTAGGTACTTTCAACTAATGCCTCCCATTTTTTGGATATGCCTACTCGGTGCTGGTTGTTGGCTCCTAGCCTATCAGAGGCAGGCTTGGGGTAGTCATGGTTTGGACCTCGGTGGGTCAGGTTGTGAAAGAGTGATATCAAAGGGTTTAGTTCTACCTTAGGATCAGATTTGGTGAGATTGGTATGGGGAAATAGTGTTTAGTATTTCAAGTTCGGTGTTCAGGATAGGTACTTTAGTGTTAGTAAGGCAACCTATATATCCATACACCAGGACTCTGATCACCTACCTTTCGACCCATCACATGTAAACAGTGCTTGTAGGGAAATTATTCGGTACATACATCATATAATAATGGGTTGTGTTTTTCATATCCTTCTTGACTCATATCCCTAGATATACTCTTTTGATTGTGGTACATCATTTTTTATTTCATGATGCCGCCACATAGACAACCATTCAGGATTCCACTGTGTGATCACGAGGATGATCCACCTAGTGACGAGGCATCGGTACAGGGGGCCTATATCGTAGATAGCACCTCTGGGTGGTTTACCAGTTATACCACCACCCATTAAGAAAGAGCTAGAATTGGAAGTAACAGCTGAGGATGCACACAGGTTGAGTGTGGTGCATGAGTTTCAAAGGTAGTGATATCCCAGGTTTTGGGGTGATCCAGACCCCCAGGTGGATGAGGACTGGCTAGAGGGGGTCACTCGCATTTTCTTCCTTGTGAGTATTTCTGCAGATCATATGGTATTCCTCATGAGGAGCCTTATTCATGGATCTTCTGGGTGATGGTGGAGTTTAGTTACTCAGTGACACGATGATATAGCTCTCTCATGGTCATACTTTGAGCATCTCTTCATGAAGGAGTTCTATCTGGCCATGTTGCAATCGATATGAATATAAGAGATTCTGCATTTGCAACAGGGTAGTTTGACCATGGTAGAGTACTCAACGAGGTTTACTGATCTATCATGTTACTCCTTGGATATGGTGTGGGATCAGTTCTTTGGAGCCCATAACTTTGAACATGGATTACAATAAGACATCATAGATTAAGTGTTATCCATTTGCATTATCACCTATTCTAGGGTGCTTGAGAGATCCTTGATAGTGGAGAGATTTCTGGGAAAGCAGGTTCCAACAATGGGTTCTAGTAGTGGGAACCCAGTGTAACACCCCCACTCCTCTAGGCTCGATCCGGTGCATTACTTGTGATATTGGCATGGTTAAAAGGAATGAAAATCATGAAGGAACGATCAATTTAGTAGTCTTGAAGAAACTAGAAACATAGATGTTGCTCAAATTACATTGGAAAAGTTTACAAAATACAACACATAATGAAAACTAAAAACTGCAACCACAGGAACTCAATGAAAGACCTTCTCTTCATCACCTGTTGAAGGTAAAAAATGAAAGGGGTGAGCTCAAATGCTCAGTAAGGGTTACAAAAAGTGGAATCATGAGTACAATAATAATTGAATCATAATCAATCTAACATAATCAATATGGAATAGTGAATAAATGAAAAACTAATGCCATTATTAAACTGAGAATGAAACTGCATCCATAGATTTTATCATAGTAAAAACCTCATGGATAATAATAATAACTGGTAATGAATAAAGATAATTCTTATTAATTGGACGTCATGTATCTGTCACATGAAATCATAATATCGTAAAAATGGTTTAGCTCTATGGGTAGAAACCCTTCTGATTTTTGGAAACAAACTCGAAGGGTTTGTCGCCAAACTGTTTTGTCTCATGATACCTACTGATGAATCGAGGGGATATAGAGGGTCCCACAAACCACTTAATCTCCAAATCATTCTTTATACATTGATTCACTACAATAGAAATATTTCTTTTCAATATCCGTATAGAGTAGAGTATACAGATTCATCAATATTTCCATAATTAAAATAACTTTCCAAGTAACCACCGTATGTAAGATGGTATACGGTTTAGACAAAAAACATATCCATGACATGAGATTATGGATATTTAATATAAATATAATTTAAAATGAAAACTGATCTCAAATAGGTAGTAGGTACACCACATAAGTATTATTAGGTGCACAATACAAAGTTAGTCACAACGAAAAGGTAGTTGAGACAAAGTCTCTTACAACAATGTGATCGGTCGAATCATATGACCAGAACTTAATAGATATCAAGTTAATCATTTAATAACATGAATATAAATAGAATAATGTTATTATATATCAAATTTCATTACACATATACCACATACAATAAATAAGTGGCGAACAATGAAAATCTCACAGAAATGAAAGTGAGATGAGAAACCCCTTACCTTTTGCTCTAGTGTGTTCTTGATTGTTCTTAACGACCTTAATAATCAAATTTAGATTCATTAATTAATAATTCCAGAACCTGATCAACATTTAATTGATTTAATATAACCTTATTAAGTTCATTAATGTCCTTTTTGATGGGTTTAATAGATTAAATCTTATTGTTTTGGAAGCATTTTCTTACTTGGTTTCATGATTTGTTTACTTGTATTCATGAATGGAAGTTGGTTTGAAATATGGTTAAACATCCAGAATTATTAATATAAATTATTAGTGACATTAAAGAGATATAAATTATCTTATAATGATTCCGATTATATACCATTAGGATGACTCATTCGATGAGTTAAAAATAAACGCTTGAATTTGGCTTGGCAGTTTTGTGCTCAATAAACTTGTTTTGTATTATTATTCCATATTATGTACGTATAAAGATTAAAGAACATTAATCAAGATAAAATACATATTTTATGACCTGGTTCAACCATAAATATGTTTTCATGACCAGTAATTAAAGAAATATTGAAGAACAAAACTTCTTCGTCCATGAAGGTTATAGATTGGAACCTCATGGACGTTGATTTCGTTTATAAAAATAAAAAGAAGGGAGTGAGAATATTGATGATGGTTCCTCCATTCACATGATATAAATCCATTATTTATATGATACTGGATTTATCATGATCATTTGGATAGAGGAGGTGAGGAGAGGATAACAAAGGAAGATAAATTCAAATGAAACTAAATGAAATAGAAAGGTGTTTTACCTCTTGAAATGACTTCCTCGAGAACCTCCTTAAGGGAAGGGATTTTGGTCTTTTGGAAAGACTAAGAGCTTCCTGGTCGTGGGTAGTGACTAGTGAAGGGTAATTGGGCAGAACTTTGAGGAGATTCAAGGGTTAGAGAAGTGAAGAGAAGAGGTAGTGGGGGGGGGGTTATAGTGGAGGAGAGGGGTAAATTTTGAATATTTAACTTCATTATTTTATTATTTCCATCAAGACAACCAATAGTATTTTTTCATGTGACCCATAATAGTAATAAGATCATGTGAGTTCGAATAAAGTGTCCTTACATCACTTATGATGTCATAAATAGTGTATTTAACTGATAAATTGAATATACGGTATTTTACCATATTTCACTATTCATCAAAAATTCAAGAATTTCAGAAAAATCCCAAAAATTCACCCCTACCATTTTTTGACGTGTAGAATTAAAAATTGAAATCCATTTTTCAAAAATAATTTTCTAAATATTATTAATTTAATTTTTTAAATAAGGTCATAGTTAATTCGAAAAATAACAATCTTGAAGTGCAGTTAGTTTTATGTGACATTGAAAAATTAATTAAGATCTCATTATCATATTTCCTTAAAAAATAAAATAATATCATTATTTACTATTCAAATTTCATGTTACTATTAATATTACTATTCATAAGGGTGTGTTACTATTCACCAAAAATCAAGTTTGTTCTATCAGACTCCCAATGACTTACTGAACACAACTCTAGATTACCATTTCTTGAAATTCAAAACATAGAAGAGGAAAATTTACATTCTATATTTATTTTCAAAACCTTAGGGTGTTACATTCTCCCCTCCTTACAAAAATTTTGTCCTCGAAATTCAAAGAATATTACCTAAAAAGATTCGGGTATGTCTTTAACATGAGCTCCTCAGGCTCCCATGTTGCTTCCTCCATCTTATGGTTCCTTCATAGAACCTTTACCAGACGAGTCGTCCAATTTCTCAGTACTTGTTCTCTAGTATCAAGAATCTTGATAGGCTCTTCACAATAAGATAAATCTAGCTTAAGTTCTACTTCTTCATAATTGAGTACATGTGTTGGTTCTGGCATGGTCTTTCTTAACATTGACACGTGGAACACATTGTGAACCTTGGAGAGACTTGGTGAAATTACCAAATGATAATCTACGGCTCCAATTCAGTCCAGAATTTCAAAAGGTCCAATATACCTGGGACTTAACTTTCCCTTCTTACCGAATTGTATAATACCCTTCCATGGAGATACCTTTAAGAAAACGTGATCACCTTCTTGAAACTCCAAATCCTTCCTTTGGTTATCTGCATAGCTCTTTTGCCTAATTTGATCTATTTTGATATAGTTCTGGATATTCTTCACCTTCTCCATTGTTTCTTCAACAAGTTCTGGGCCCACGAGCTTTCCTTTACCAAATTCATCCCAACAAGTTGGTGTACGGCATCTCCTCTCATATAATACTTCATAGGGTGTCATATGAATACTTGAATGGAAGCTATTGTTGTATGAAAATTCCATAAGAGGTTAATACTGATCCCACATGCCTTGAAAATCAAGTGAACAAGACCTCAACATGTCTTCCATTGTTTGAATAGTCCATTCTGATTGTCCATCAGTTTGTGGGTGGTAGGCAATGCTCAAACGAAGATCAGTATCTAGAGAATTCTGAAGACTTTTCCAGAATCTTGATGTAAAATGTGGATCACGATTAGAAACAATCGATAGGGGTACTCCATGAAGTCTCACAAATTCATTAATATATATTCTTTCTAGACGTTCAAGTGGTAGATCTTCTCTTATAGCAAGAAAATGTGTTGACTTGGTAAGACGATCAACAATGATCCATATTGCATTGTTCCTTCTAGGATTCTTTGGTAGTCCCATGACAAAGTCCATCGTGATATTATCCCATTTCCACTCAAGTATGGGAAGATGTTGCAATACTCCTCTAGGCTGTTGCCTTCCAGCTTTCACTTGTTGACAAACCATACATCTTGACACAAAATCAGAAATCTCCCTCCTCATGTTGTCCCACCAAAAATTTTCCTTCAAATCTCTATACATCTTAGTGATACCAGGGTGTATAGAGATATTGGAACTATGAGCATCATCCAAAAAATCCATTTTTAGTTCAGGTATATTGGTAACACAAAGCCTCTTCCCAAATTTCAAAATTCCATCTTCGTATACGAAGTCACTCAATCCATCATTCACAGCTTTAATCTTCTTTTGAAACTCCTCATCATCATCTTGAGAACTTTTTATCCTTACTAGTAAAGATGGTTTGGCAACCATTTGAAAAATCATTGATGTTTCACCTTCCATGGTTATTCTCATATCCATATTTACTAGATCCATGAAAATAGGATCCCTTTCAACTCTCATCTTGTTCAAAACTCCATGATCATTTCTTCTCAAAGCATCTTCCACCTTATTTTCCTTCCCGGGGTGGTGTTGTATCGTGCAATCATAATCCTTGAGTAGTTCAAGCCATCTCATTTTCCTCATGTTGAGTTCTTTCTGTGAGAAAATATACTTCAAACTCTTGTGATCAGTATAAATCTCACATTTTTCACCATAGAGATAATTTCTCCATATCTTCAAAGCAAAGATTACAGCAGCTAAATCAATATCATGAGTAGGATATTTTTTCTCATGAACTTTTAGTTTTTGTGATGCATAAGCAATAACCCTATCATTTTTCATAAGGACACAACCAATTACTTTCTTTAAAGCATCACTATAAATAAAAAACCCATCATTCCCTGATGGTAGAGTCAATATAGGAGCATTGAATAATCTTCTCTTTAGTTCTTCAAAACATTCTTCACAATATTTTGTCCAAACAAATTTAACCCCTTTATGTGTGAGCTTGGTTAGCGGATTAGCCAGGCGGGAAAAATTCTAAACGAAACGCCGATAATAACTTGCTAATCCAATAAAACTGCGTACCTCAGTTATATTTGTTGGAGTGGGCCAATCTTGGATTGCCTTTGTCTTCACAGGATCAACTAGGATTCCATCCTTAGAGACAATATTGCCTAGAAAAGAAACCGATTGAAGCTAGAATTCTCACTTTTTAAACTTCCCATATAATTCATTTCTTCTAAGAGTTCCCAGAATAACTCTCAAGTGAATCTCATGGTCTTCATAGATTTTTGATTATATGAGTATATCATCAATGAATATCACAACAAAATTATCAAGATATTCCTTGAAAACTCTATTCATTAAATCCATGAAAATAGATGGTGCATTCGTCAGTTCAAAAGGCATCACTGTAAACTCATAATGCCCATACCTGGTTCGAAATGTTGTCTTCGGAATATCTTCCTTCCTCAAACTCAGTTAATGATATATGGATCAAAGGTCAATCTTTGAAAAGTATTGAGCTCCATGAAGTTGGTCAAATAAATCATCAATCCAGGGTAGAGGATACTTATTCTTTATTGTAATAGCATTGATTTCTCTGTAATCAATACATAGCCTCATGGATCCATCTTTCTTATTAACAAACAAGACTGGGGATCCCCATAGAGAAATACTTGGCCGAATAAATCCTTTTTCACTCAACTCTTCTAGTTGTTTCTTCAGATCCACTAGCTCCACAGTGGCCATTCTATATGGGGTCTTTGATATATGTCTTTCACCAGGAATTAAGTCAATGGAAAACTCAATTTCCCGCTTAGGAGGATGTCCAGGTAAATCCTCCGGAAACACATCAATGTATTCTTTCACTATATATACATCTTCAATTTGAATATTTATTTCCTCACCCTTAGATATTGGGTTCTACTCCTCTCCAAAAATTGCATTCAATAGAGCTACTGGGGGTGGGTCTAGATAAGAATTAGATGGAAAAGTCTCTGCTCTAAAGATAAGAGATTCTACACCATTCTCAAAAATTGTAACTTCCTTTTTCTTGAAATAAATCCTCGCATCATAATTTTACAGCCAATCCATACCGAGAATTATATCAAATTTAGTCATGGGTATGATGATAAGCCTATCAACTAAATCATGTTTTGGTGTTTGGAGGGGGACTAGTCAACATGCCTTTGTTTCAATAATATATCCCATGGGAGTTTTGACTGACAACTCCTTTCTTAAATCAAATTGTAAATATCTAATTTTATTGGCAAACTGAGAGGATATAAATGAATGTGATAATCCAGAATCAAATAAAGTTTTGTCTAAGTTTGAGGAAACAATTAAAGTACCTGCCACCACATCACTAGGAACTTCAACCTCCACGGTTGTAATCGCATGGGCTCTCCCTTTCTCTCTTGGATTTTTTTGAGGCATGTTTCCTTGGTGCTTAGGACACTCATTTTCATATTGTCTCATCTCTCTACAATTGTAGCATTGAAAATCATTGAATTGTTTCTTCCCCTTGCATTCATCAGATCAATGACCCTTTTCTCTGCAGTTATAGAAGACTTCCTTGCCTTTCAAGCATTTCTCGGGATGATTCTTTCCATAGTTCTTGCATAATGGAAAACTATTTGTTCCCTTGCTCTTCTTTGGTGCCTCTCCTTTTCCTTTGTTATCATAATGCCTCTTTTTATCTTGGTTTCCTTTGAAAAATTTTGATCTAGAAAATTTATTCTCTATTTTTATGGCACTTGATACAATTTCATCATATGATGAAAATGATTGAGAAACCAGTGCCCTTCGAAGACTTGTCTTAAGACCTTCAAAGAAATGATCATTCTTGTCTGCTGAGTCACGAACGTAATCCACGACATACCTGGCTAGCCTTGTGAAGGTAGCCTCATACTCTGCAACATTTTCTTCTTCCCTTTGTTTAAAGCCAAGGAATTTCCTCTTCATTTCAGTTCATTGCTCACGAGGGAAATATTTTTTGTAGAATATTTCCTTAAAAGTCCTCCATTCCATATCCTCTATCTCTCCTTCCTCCGTGGTATTTTGAATCAAGGACCACCATTGATCAGCGTCGCCCTTGAGACAATATACAGTCAGTACTATCTTTTCATTTTCATTGCATCTTAATTCCATGAATATCTTTTCAAGGGACTTGATCCATTGCTCAACAACCACTGGATTAGTAGTCCCACTGAAATATGGTGGCTTCTGCCGCATGAAACGATCCAAAACAGGTGTTGAATGGTTATTCATTACAACTTGAGTAAGTTTTCCCAATATGGTCATGATCTGATCTACTCCAACGTTGACTGTGTTGACTTGCTCAGTAGGGAGATCCCTACCTTGCCCACGAGTATTGATTCCCCTTCTACCATAAGATTTCATTTCTAAATAATGGGATACACTAGATTAGTTTATGAATCTCAAATAGAAAATCACTCAACATAGATTGAAATTCTATGCATAGCTAATCTTATAAACATGGTTCCTCTAAGGAAAAATTTACATTAACTCCTTTATAATGGCTTGTAAAGAAAACATGAATTATCCTAAGTATATCCCTCGAGAGTTTCATAACCAAGAGTGCAGCAAGGCCCATTGTCGTGCACCAGTTCCCGTTCAATTCTAGCTCAAAGCAGTGTTTTTGGGTTTTACCCCTAGATACATATGTGCCAGAGTCGCCTCTACCTAATCGTATCCAGAGAGGGATGTATTGCTTAAAATATCCACATAATATATTCCTTACCAAAATACCAGGGCGTTATTGTATGTTAATCCTCAAATACTACCTTAGGGATTTATTCCCTACTATACATTTCCTACTCTAGTTTCTAAGTTTTCTACTAAACTTCCCTTGATACCAACTGTAACACCCCAACCACTCTAGGTTGGAGCCGGTGCATTACTTATGATATTGGAATGTTTAGAAGGAATGAAAATCCTGAAGGAACGATCAGTTTAGTAGTATTGAAGAAATTAGATACATATATGTTACTCAAATTACATTGGAAAAGTTTAAAAAATACAACACATAATGAAAACTAAAAACTGAAACCACACGAACTCAATAAAAGACCTTCTCTTCATCACCTGTTGAAGGTAAAAAATGAAAGGGGTGATCTCAAATGATCAGTAAGGGTTAAAAAAGTGGAAGCATGAGTAAAATAATAATTGAATCATAATCAATCTGACATAATCAATATGGCATAGTGAATAAATTAAAAACTAATGCCATTATTAAACTGATAATGAAACTGCATCCATAGATTTCGTCATAGTGAAAACCTCATGGATAATAATAATAACTGGTGATGAATAAAGATAATGATTATTAATTGTACGTCATGTATCTGTCACATGAAACCATAATACCATAAAAATGGTTTATCTCTATGGGTAGAAACCCTTCTGATTTTTTGAAACAAACTCGAAGGGTTTGTCGCCAAACTATTTTGTCCCATGAAGCCTACTAATGCATTGGGGGCTATAGAGGGCCCCACTCGCCAATTCATGTCCAAATAATTCTTTATAAATTGATTCAATACAAGATAAATATTCCTTTTCAATATCCTTATATAGTAGAGTATACAGATTCATCAATATTTCCATAATTAAAATAACTTTCCAAGTAACCACCGTATGTAAGATGGTATATGGTTTAGACAACAAACATATCCATGACATGATATTATGGATATTTAATATAAATATAATTTCAAATGAAAATTTATCTCAAATATGCAGTAGGTACACCACATAAGGATTATTAGGTGCACAATACAAAGTTAGTCACAACGAAAAGGTAGTTGAGACAAAGTCCCTTACAACAATGTGATCGGTCGAATCATATGACCAGAACTTAATAAATATCAAGTGAATAATTTAATAACATGAATATAAATATAATAATGTTATTATATATCAAATTTCAGTACACATATACCACATACAAGAAATAAGTGGAAAACAATGAAAATCTCACAGAAATGAAAGTGAGATGAGAAACCCCTTACCTTTTGCTCTAGTGTGTTCTTGATTGTTCTTAATGACCTGAATAATAAAATTTAGATTCATTAATTAATAATTCCAGAACCTAATAAACATGTAATTTATCTGATATAACCTTATTAAGTTCATTAATGTCCTTTTTGATGGGTTTAAGAGATTAAATCTTATTGTTTTGGAAGCATTTTCTTACTTGGTTTCATGATTTGTTTACTTGTTTTCATGAATGGAATTTGGTTTGAAATATGGTTAAACATCCATAATTGTTAATATAAATTATTAGTGACATTAAATATATATAAATGATCTTATAATGATTCTGGTTATATTCCATGAGGATGACTCGTTCGATGAGTTAAAAATAAACGCTTGAATTTGTCTTGGCAGTTTTGTGCTCAATAAACTTGTTTCGTATTATTATTCCATATTATGTATGTATAAATATTACAGAACATTAATAAAGATAAAATACATATTTTATGACCTTGTTCAACCATAAATATGGTTTCATGACCAGTAATAAAATAAATATTGAAGAACAAAACTTTGTCGTCCACGAAGGTTATAAATTGGAACCTCATGGACGTTGATTTCGTTTATAAAAATAAAAGGGAGGGAGTAAGAATATTGATGATGGTTCTTCCATTAACATTATATAAATACATTATATAGATTATTCTAGAGTTATAATGATCATTTGGACAGAGGAGGTGAGGAGAGGATAACAAAGGAAGATAAATTCAAATGAAACTAAATTAAATAGAAAGGTGTTTTACCTCTTGAAACGACTTCCTCGAGAACCTCCTTAAGGGAAGGAATTTTGGTCTTTTGGAAAGAATAAGAGCTTCCTAGTCGTGGGGAGTGACTATGGAAGGGTAATTGGGAATAACTTTGAGGATATTAAAGGCTTAGATAAGTGAAGAGAAGAGGTAGTGGTGGGGGGGTTTATAGTGGAGGAGAGGGGTAAATTTTAAATATTTAACTTCATTATTTTATTATTTCCATCAAGACAACCAATAGTATTGTTTAATGTGACCCCTAATAGTAATAATATCATGTTAGTTAGAATAAAGTGGCCTTACATCACTTATGATTTCATAAATAGTGTATTTAACTGATAAATTGAATATACGGTATTTTACCGTATTTAACTATTCATCAAAAATTCAAGAATTTTAGAAAAATCCCAAAAATTCACCCCTACCATTTTTCGACGTGTAGAATTCAAAAGTGAAATCCATTTTTCAAAAATAATTTTCTAAATATTATAATTTTATTTTTTAAAATAAGGTCATAGTTAATTCGAAAAATAACAATCTTGAAGTGCAGTTAGTTTTATGTGACATTGAAAAATTAATTAAGTTCCCATTATCATATTGCCTTAAGAAAATAAAATAATATCATTATTTACTATTCAAGGTTCATATTACTATTCATATTAATATTCATAAGGGTATTTTACTATTCACCAACAATCAAGTTTGTTCTATCAAACTCCCAATGACTTACTGAACACAACTCTAGATGACCATTTCTTGAAATTCAAAACATAGAAGAGGAAAAATTGCATACTATATTTATTTTCAAAACCTTGGGGTGTTACACCCAGTAGGTGAGACCTTGTAATCAGGAATATGATGTCAGTCATAGGGATACAAGCATGTTAGACAATTTAGGAGGTGATCCCAGGATATAGGGTCAGTGGTGCAGGGCTCTCAGTGTAATGACCTGCCTATTTTCATTGGCTTGAGAATACCATGAATTGTTACTAGGCCTTAAGCGACATCCCCAAGATTCCAAAGTCTGGAAATAAATGTTGAAGGGTTTCAAATTCAATTGGGGGATGATTTATCCTTTAATAATAAATGAAAAAATAAACAAACCACAACCCATAATAATTATATGGTGTATGATCAAAATAAACACAACTCAATAATTTATTTTATACCAAAGTGAACCTGAAAATTTATACAGTAGAAGACAACTAAACCTCAAAGAAAATAGAATAATATAACTAAAAAAATACACTAAGACAACCACAAGACTCCATTCTCAACTATATCCATGCTCCACCATCACCAAATAGCCCAACAACTCATGAAGTAGTGCTAAAAACTTACAGTACTCTATCTTTTCCCACATCTCGAAATATGAAATCTACAAAAGCACCAAAGTGAAAAAGTAGGGGTGAGTATAAAACTCAGTTTTTATTCCCCAATTACTTATATACTCACTCTAATAGGATGTAAAAGTTATCAATATTTAAATAAAACAAATGATACAAAACAATTTCCAAGAACAGTTTATAAGCAAATATAAACACTTCTCAAAACAGTTTATAACTAAATATAAACAAAAACCTTGTCAAAAAAATTTCTAGAAATTTATTTTACATGTAAAAAAATCAAATAAATATTTAAATCCCTTTTTAAATATCTATATTTTCATAATAATTCAATTCCATATATCTACAATTCCAACAATGCATGCTTCGTTATGACAGATCTATACTCATGAGCGGTTTCTCGTCGATTTACCAAGTCATCACAAGGTAATTAAATCCCATGTGTCATTACACCTTTGGAATCAAGAAAAGGGTCTGATTTCAACCATTCCACATAATTAAATGTTAATACACACACCAAGTTTACCAAAAACCCATGCCAATTTCAACAATTTCATCCATTTCAATAAAAACCATCAGTTTATTGAAACTTTCGAATGATCCAATTTAATAACCAAATAATTTCAAAAACATAAAACCTTTATTTAAAACATTTAAATTAAATTAAATTAACAAAATTCTAGAAAATACCGAACTTAAAATCTCCATTATAAAATCAAAAAAAAAAGCCAATTTCAAGAACGCCCAATTTTCCAAAATTTCATAATTCCCCAAACCATCACTAAAGAGGGTTCCCAATAAATGTTCAACAGAAAATTAATAATTAATATCACATAAAAAACTAAATTTTAAATCATTCCTAACAATTCCATCAAGGGGAGTTGAGAGTGAAGCCACCTACCTCGATTGTTTCGATGAAAACTGAAAACTGACAAAGAACACTCAAGAATATGGGTCAAGATTCCAAGAAAACGCCTTAGATCTCATACCCTATTATGAAAAACACCAAATATAACCTTATTTGGCATAAAAAATCTTCAATATACCCACATCATGTTTATATATAATAAAAAAATAAGAAATGAGAAGTATATCTAAGAAACCGGGGCAAAAATGATGAAGAGAAAGCACTTACTGCAAGAATAAACCTTCGAATCACTAAGGAATGCCTTAGGATCTCTTCTGGATCGATGGGAGAACCTTATTTGGACTTTAGAGAAGCATACTTTCGTGTTAGGGCCATTCTAAGATGATAAATAGTAGATATAAGTGAGAAACGAACTAGATCCACTTTTTAAGGAAGTGGTTTCTGGCTGCGCACGGTTTTGTCATGTGATTTGGAAAAACCGTGTACAGCCCATGCACTCCCTCCCCCCCCCCCCCCTTTGCCCCAACACACTCCAAAATAACTCCAAACTCTCACAATATTCACCCATAACTTTTATACACATTAAAATCACAAATAAAGGGTTACATGCCAAAAACTGGGGGGTGCTACATTCTCCCCACCATTGGTCTTTTTGTCCCCAAAAAGTAGAAAGCGGTTGTTTACCTAAAAGACTTTTAGTCATAACTCTTTCATTTACTTCTCATGTTCCCAAGTATCTTCTTTAATTTGACCATATTTCCATAAAACATACACTAGAATGATGCTTTTTACATGTAATACTTTCTCTTTCCTATCCATAATCAGCATCAGGATATTCACCAAGGAAGCATCTGGATCTAGGTCAACATGATTCCATATGATCACGTGGTCAGGATCAGGCTGATACTTTTTCAACTAAGATACATGGAACACATTATGAACTAACCTGAACCTTAGTGTAAATGCCAACCTATATGCCACCTCTCCAATGGATTCCAGTATCTTGAAAGGCCCAATGTATCTAGGAGATAACTTTCCTTACTTCCTGAAATGATCTTGTCCAAGACTTTGAGAGATCCTTAAGAACACATGATCACTCACCGCAAATGACAATGGTCTTAGGCGATGATCCACCTATGATTTTTGATGAATCTGATCCATCTCCATCCTCTTTCTGATAAATTGGATCTTATCCATCATTTCTTGGAGAAGGCGTATCCCAACGAATGAGTTCTCACCTATTTCCACCCAAAAAAGTGGAGAACGATAAGAATTCCCATACAACGCTTCGAAAGGATCCATATATATGGAAGCCTGATAACTATTATTATATGATAACTCCACCAATGGCGGGTTATCTTCCCATGAGCCACTAAAATCCATTATATAATCCTGCAACATATCTTCCAATGTCTGTATCATCCTTTAGGATTTCCCATCAGTCTGAGGATGATACACCATACTCATAGTCAACTGAGTCCCAAGGGTTTTCTGTAAGGATTTCTAGAAATGAGATGTGAACCTCAGATATTTGTTTGAGACTATCGATACTGGAATTCCATGTCTCTTTACCACTTCTCGAATGTAGATTTTGGAAAGATACTCCACCGTATGAGTTTCATGAATAAGGATGAAATGAGACAACTTTGTGAGTCGATCCACTATCACCCATATAGAATCGTGTTTATGAACCATTCTTGGTAGACCTGTAACAAAATACATTGCCATATTCTCCCATTTTCACACTAGAATCAGTAAATACTACAACATACCTACTGTTCTTTGATGGTCTGCCTTAACTTACTGACAAGTTCATCACTTTGAAATGAACTCAGACACTTTCTATTTCATACCAATCCACAAAAAATGTGCCTTCAATGCCTTATACATATTTTATATTCTTGGATGTACAACTCATCTCTAATGGTGGTAGGTATGAAGAATTTTTTCCTGATAAACCATAGGTACGACCATCTGATTTTGGAACCACAAAACTGAACTCCCATCAAGTTTCCAGTCCTTAATGTTCTCCCCACTATTGAGATTTGAAATAATAACCATGCATTCTACATCATATGTTTTTTACTCCTTTACCATATTTACCAAATCAGGAACCATAGAAACTGAAAAGAAAACTGAAACATCACCTCGGTCTTCACATTCCACATGCATATCAGCTAATACCGACATCAATTTCCACTCTTCTGAACCTTCTTTTTCCAAATGAGCATATGACTTCCTGCTTAATGCATCAGCCACCAAATTGCATTTTCCTGGTGTATACATCAAGTCTAAGTCAAAAATCTAGAGATATTAAATCCATAACCTTTTTCACATATTCAAATCTCATTATGAGAAAATATTATTCAAGTTCTTATGATCCATGAACACAGTGAATTTCTCACCAAAGAGATAGTGTCTCCAAGTCTTCAAAGCATGTATGATCGTAGCTAACTCCAAGTCATGTGTTGGGTAATTTTTCTCATGCACTCTCAGTTCCCTTGAACCATAATCCACAATATGGTCTCCTTGCATGAGAAAACATCCCAACATAGATCCCAAAGCATCACAGTATACCACATACCCCTGTCATGATTCTAGAAAAAACAAGATAAGTTATATTGTTAGATGAACTTTTATCTCTTGAAAAGAATTCTGGCATTCCTTGCTCCATTGGAAATGAACATTTTTCTTTTTCAATGATATCATAGGTGACGGTAGTCATGAGAAGTCATGAACAAAATATTGATAATAACCAACAAGACCAAGGAAGCTTCATATCTCAAAGTTTTTTTCCAGTGGTTTCCAAGAGATAAAAGCTTTTATCTTTTCAAGATCTACTAAAATTCCTTTTTTAGAAATAAAATGGGCAATAAAACCTACCTCTTGTTTCCAAAAGTCACACTTTGAAAATTTGGAATACAGATGATGATCTCTCAAGATTCCCAACAATATCGCCAAGTGTTGCTTGTGCTCATCCCTTCTCCTTGAATACACCAATATGTCATCCAAAAACACCACAACAAAAGAATATAGATATCTCTAAAATATTTGATTCATCAATGCCATAGAGACTATTGGTGCATTATTTAGAACAAAATTAATGACTACATATTCGTAGTGTCCATATAAACTTCTGAAAGTTGTCTTCAGAATATCTTATTTATGAACTTGCAATTGATAATATCCTGATCGCAAGTCAATTTTAGAGAACCACTGAGTTCCACTCAATTGATCAAACAGGTCATCAATGCATGGAATTGGATATCTATTATTTATCATAACTTGGTTAATCTTACGATAACAATGCACAGTCTTAGAGTTCCATATGCTTTCTTTATGAACAAGACTAGTGCTTCCCATAGAGATGTACTTGTCTGAATGAAACCTTTTCTTTCCAGTTTTTCCATCTACACTTTCATCTCCATTAATTCCATTGGTTCCATTCTATAATATGGAAGGGAAATAGGACTAGTTCCCATAAAGAGATCAATCGTAAACTCTACTTATCTTATAGGTGGTAACCCTAAGAAGTTCTTGGGAAATACATATGAAAATTTATCCAAAACTACTGGAAAACTACTATATTCGATCTCTTCCATAAATTACAAAGTCAATGCCACCAAATAATATGATATCGTTATGAACATTGGTTCCAACCAGCCTGTTGCACTTGTCTTTACAACCCTTTGTCCTTTGAAGAGAAGCTTGATGCCATCATCAGTCGTAAAACTAACTATTCTGCTATAACAGTTGATTTTATCCGTGAATGTTTTCAACCAATACATACCTATGATTACATCAAAGACATCCATCTCTAACACTGAGAAATCCCATGTTTTCTCAGCTCCATCAATAGTTATAGAACATGTTCTACACACAAAGGCTCAGCATTCCCTTTCACTGAGATGGATTTGAAGTTTTATCATAGAGGGCATCCTCTCAAGTTTCCAAAATCAATAGTATGAGAATCAATGAAGGAATGAGATGCACCAGTATCAAACAGCACTTGCATAAGGTTATAATTCAATAAAATCATACCTTCCACCATAGATGGTCCAGCCTGATCATCTACAATCACTTGCTCAGCTCCATACAATTTCTTCATCATTGCACTTTTCTCCTTGTTGCCTTGATGATATTTTCCTTTTTTTGGATTCATGGTGTTCCTAGAATAACCATGGATATCTCTGCTCTACTAACAAGTCTGATTTAGCTAGCCTCATCCTATCGAATCATACAATGTTTGAGACACCTAAGAAGTGTCTCGAGCACCCGAACTCAGAGCACTGTGACAATAGTGCTGAATATGTGCCATCTTATTGTAGTTATGGAATGATCTAGGTTGTGTCATATAGTATTTCTTCCTGTGGTTGAATGAACCACATTAGAAACATATCGGTTGGTTCTTTGGTTTTGGATAAAGATTCATTGATCTATCTGTTTGATTTTGATTCTCATTCACACCATGGAAATAGGTGTCCATCTTCTTACTGCTCTCATCATTCAAGTTCCCAACATTTCCTATATGTATCATCATGCTTCCTCCTCCCATATCTTCTGATATGTCCCATTTAGCCACTATCATTTTGTTCACCATCTTTATATAATCTGTAATACAAAGCACCTCAATCTTCAAGCGAATTTCCTGCCTTAGACCTGATTTGAATATGCATGCCTTCAAGGTCACACTAGCCATAACTTATAGTTCAAAGCACACTAAATTCATGAATTTAACTGCATATTCAGTGACCAAGATATTTTCCTACTTCAGGCTGAAGAATCCTATTATTCTCTGGATTATGAACATGTGAGGATATAATTTTTTGTTGAGAAATTCCTCAAAATCCTCCCAACTAAGGCCTTGATCTATTTTAGCATGCAATGCTAGGCATTAAAGATCCTCAAGAATATGAGTTGAAATTTTGATTTTTAGCTCTACTGGTGTGCTGATGAAATCGAATATAAAATTCATCCTATTCAGCCACAACTCTACCCTTTCGGGTTCCGAATCACCTTGAAATATGGGTGGATTTTACTTCTAGAATTGGATGGAATGATCCACGTGTCTTGGATCATCCCTCTTGTTCCTAGTGTCCACATCTTGGAATGCTTAGACAGTACTTTGTACTAGATCTTGGTTCACCTATGGATTAGGTTCAACCACATTCTCCGTATCTTCTTTCAATTGGTTTCTATGATGCTGGTCGGGTGCCATTTTCTAAACAAATAGAAAATTTTTTAAGTCTGACTCTCTAGAAACTAAAGTATTAGCATTTAAAATTATATCACATCAACTATCAAAACATTTTTGTCCAAATTTAATAATTTTTTAAAAAACAAACTAATCTTGTTTTTTAAAATCAAACTATTTTCAAAATATATCAATCATACCCTTTTCAAAGCCTTTCATTTGAAAATAATTTTTCTGCATTTTTTTCAAAAATCAAAATCATGGTTAAAATAATATGTCATTACTCAAAATGAGATATGGAATACTAGTGGGAATTCATTCCTCTAAAATTCATGTAATGTTCATATCATTGTATAAACCTATGATAATGAGGTTACAATATCCTATAATTGTCTCCAAAACACTTATGTACCCAACTCCCTGGTAACTAGAAGTTCAACATAAAAAAAAGGTTAGATACATCTTTTTATGCTCTATATTTCAAGTCCCAAAAATCCTAATCCTTTCTAATAACACAACCCAAGTAATAAACAATAATTAAGTTCAACTCCAAGACCAAGAAAACTAAATACTACGTGTTCCATAGATAAAGGACCAAGCTGATACTATTTGTAATGACCTGCCTATTCTCATTGGCCTGAGAATACCATGAATCATTACTAGGCCTTAAGAAATATCCACAAGATTCCAAAGGATGGAAATAAATTCCGAAGGGTTTAAAATATAAGTTGTGTACAATTTACCCTTTAATAATAAATGACAAACCAAACAAACCACAACCCATAATAACTATATTATGCATGATCAAAATAAAGGCAGCTCAATAATTTCTTTAAAAGAAAAGTGAACTCAAAAAAGTAATATAGAAAAAGACAAGTAAACCTCAAAGAAAATAGTAGAAGATAACTAAAAAATACACCAAAACAACCACAATACTCCATGCTTCGCTAGCTTCATGCTCTACTATCAACAAACATCCCAACAACTCATGAAGTGGTGCTAAAAACTTATGATACTCTACATTTTTTTACATCTTAGAATATGAAATTTTCAAAAGCACCAAAGTTCCAAAGCAGGGATGAGTATAAAACTCAGTAGGTATTCCCCAATTACTTCCCTACTCACTCCACTAGTATATAAAACTTATCAATATTTAAATAAAACAAATGATACAAAACAATTTCCAAAAACGGTTTATAAGCAAATATAACCACTTCTCAAAATAGTTTATAGCTAAATATAAACAAAAACATGTTAAACAATTTTAAAGTAAGTTATTTTATATTTAAAAAAATCAAATAAAACTTTAAAATACTTTTTAAATATCTATCTTGTTATAATCATTTAATTCCACATATCTACAATTCCAACAATGCATGCTTTGTTATGATAGATTCATACTCATGAGCAGTTTCTCATCGATCTACCAATATGTCACAAGGTAATTAAATCCTATGTTACATTATACCTTTGGAACTAATCACAAGGTCATATTTCAACCATGTCTCATAATGAAGTATGAATACACACACCAAGTTTTCCAAAAACCCGTTCCAATTTTAACAATTTCATCCATTTCAATAAAAACTGTCAGTTTATTGAAACTTTCCAACAAAAATTTTAACAAACAAAGAATTTAAATAAAATCATGCCTTTATTGAAAAAATTTAAATTAAATAAAATTACTAAAATTCTATAAAATCCCCAACTTAAAATCTCTATTTTAAAATCAAGAGCGAAAGCTAATTTCAAGAATGTCCAATTTTCCAGAATTTTATAATTACCCAAACCTTCACTAATGAGGGTTCCCAATCAATTTTTAACAGAAAATTCATAATTAATTTCACAAAAAAAACTAAATTTTAAAAAATTATTAACAATTCTAGTAAGGTTATTTGAGAGTGAAGTCACCTACCTCGATCGTTTTAACGAAAACTGAAAACGGACGAAGAACGCTCAAGAATTCGGGTTAAGATTCCAAGAAACCGCCTTAGATCTCCTCTACTATCATAAAAACATCATATTTAACCTTATTTGGAATAAATAATCTTAAATATACCCATATAGGTTTTAGATCTAAAAACAAGAAGAAATGAGAAGTGGATCTAAGAAACTGTGGAAAAAACGATGAAGAGCAGGCACTTACTACAAGAATAAGCCTTCAAATCACCAAGGAAAGATTTTAGATCACTTCTGGATTGATGGTAAAACCTTATTTTACCTTTTGAGAAGCAAAATTTTTTGTTAGGTCTGTTATATTCTTAAAAATATAATATATAAGTGAAAAATGAACCTGATTCACTTTTTAAGGAAGTGGTTTCTGGCTGCGCATGGTTTTGTCACATGGTTTGGGAAAACTGTGTGCAGCCCATTCCCCCTCCCCCTTCCCCAAAACACTCCGAAATCACTCCAAACTCTTCCCATATTCACCTTTTTCTTTTATACACATTAAAATTACAAAGAAAGGGTAACAAACCAGAAACTGAGGGTGCTACACTCAAGGTGGCTCGGATCAGCTAAGGGAGAGGTAGTGTTTCTCCTACGATGGTCGGGGACAAATGGTTTGGGATTGTCCAAACTGTTGTATAGATGATCATTATATGGTCAAGGGGACACCAAGATATAGACAAATTTAGGATCATGGTGTTTTGTATGGTGGAAGACGTGGCAGAGGGGTCATCAAGGCAGTTTGAAGTGGTCGTAGGTTCGACCTATTACCACCACCACACCCAGGTGGTACATGCCAGGCTCAGGGAGATGGTGGATAGGGACGAGGCCAACAGTAAGCTATGGAGTTCTATGACCTCAAGGATCTCTATATTATATGAGATATGATATTTGTCTTTTCTAATTTAGCTACATTATTGATAAACACAGATGTGAGTAATTCCCTTCATTCCATTTCTCTAGTTCAAGACTTAGAGATTCTGTTTGATTCATTAGATCAACCCTTGAGGTTGGAGACTCTGACAGGTGGTGACTTAGTGATTTTACACTTTTTTTGACAGTGTGATCTAATTCTTGGATTTTAGAATTTTGTATGAGATCTCTTTGTAGAAGTAATTTGGCCTTACAACATCAACTTAGGTATGGGTTGGCTATCCATAGTTCATTCCCAGATTGATTATTTTACATGGAGGATATGGTGTGTCTGTAGTGACATAATGAGGTTTTCCTTTATGGGTGATAAGGAAACCATGAAGGATCAGGATGAGATCAGGCATAGGAGAGTGCATCCAATCAGTCATTGGTTGGCTAGCATGGCTCTTGAAGCAGTGGATTCTTCTGCATTGACTTACATCCATAGATGGCACTGATATCTACACCAGCATATCGGATGGCCCCTGCAAAGCTACGAGAGTTGTGGGTGCAGTTGGAGGACATGTAGGAGGACTTTGTGAGACCCATTGTTTCCCCTTGGACAATGATGGTTCTTCATTTATTTAATTTATGGTTTTTACCCCCACTTATTTTACAGCTTGATAGGGATGCTTAGTGTGGAGATACTGACTACGAGACCCTAAGTACTTAGATACCCACTGGACATGCTCTTGATAGATATTCTAAAGGTAGGGATCACACTATCCTTTTTAGAGGATGGATGATGGTGCCTTTGATGTTGCGGGAGGAGGTGATGTGGGAGTTTCATACATCCCCTTTGGTAGTATATACAGGTGTGGAAAATATGTATCAGGAC
This sequence comes from Viscum album, assembly GCA_963277665.1. Taxonomy (NCBI): domain Eukaryota; kingdom Viridiplantae; phylum Streptophyta; class Magnoliopsida; order Santalales; family Viscaceae; genus Viscum; species Viscum album. The sequence continues at coordinate 925,052,892 of OY728159.1, forward strand.
CTACAATGTTAGTTTTGGTGTTCAGGAACAAATAAAGGAGTTGTAAAGTTTTTCTCTTAATGCCTCACTTGTCAGCAGGTGAAGGTAGAGTACCATATTCTAACGGGTTTAGCTCAACCCCTTGAGATGCCACAGTGGAAGTGGTATGGTATTTCCATGGACTTAGTGATGGTCTTAACATGTACATCTATGGGACACGATACCATCTGGGTGATCATATACCAACTCACCAAGTCATACCACTTCCTAGCTATTCAGGAGTAGAATTTAGTAGAGATATTGGTATGCCTCTATGTGTAGGGGATAGTCTAACTCCATGGAGTTCCTTCGACAATTTTCTCTAATCATGATGCTCTCTTCACATATCGGTTATAGAGGGGATTGCAATATTCTTTTGGGACTTAGTTACACTTGAGCACATTGTTCACCTCTAGACTAATGGCCAGATAGAGCATACCATTCTGGTCTTGGAGGACATATTGTAGGCTTTCATGTTGGACTTTGGTCATAGTTGGAAGGATCATCTACCCTTGGTGGAGTTTTCATACAATAATAGCTACCATTATACCATTGTTATGGCGTCATTCGAGTATTTTTATGGGTGACCCTATAGGGAACCACTTTGTTGGACTGATCAAGGTGATTCAGCACACATGCGTCTGGAGTTGGTACAAGCTACTATAGAGAAGGTGCAGATCATCCAGGAGCGGATGAGGAATACACAGAGCTATCAAAAGTCTTATGAGGATTGACGATGGAGACTTATAAAGTTATAGGATGGATACCATGTGTTCTTGGCGGTCTCATCTCGATGTAGACTGGGGAGATTTGTTAGCGGTGTCAATTTATCTACAATATTCATTGGTCCCTTCCCGAAACTACATAGAGTTGGCGAAGTAGCATACCGGTTAGCTCTACCACCATAGTTGGACCAATTATATGACGTATTCCATGTATCATAGATGATAAGTTACATTCATGATCGATCACACATTATCAATCAAGGTGATATGGACATAGAGGATGGAGATACCTTTGTATAATAGCTGGTGGAGATCGAGGATCAGTGGGAGAGGATCTTTCATAAGTGATCGATTCCCCTTGTGAGTGTTCAGTGGAAACACATAAATCTTAAGGAGAGAATATCGTAGTAGGAGAATCATATGTGAGCCTAGTACCCTCATCTATTTTAGTAGGTCTTTCTCTTTTTAAGATGAAAATCCCTAAGGTTGGGGAAATTTAATGACTCAGATTTTCAATTTATTATTTTTGGATATTATATAAATTATTTTCAAGACTAGGTATTGAGAAGGCATGTGATTCAAATTCCCAGTGTTCAATGAATATATGTTCAAAATATATTAAATATATTAAATATCACTCACATGCAATTTTCCTAAAAAATGGAATAACTTCTGAATAAGGGTCTGGATAAGTAATCTGAGGGCATTGTTGAGTTTAGAACATGATTTTTACCCTAGATGTGACATAATCTTTGTTGGAGTGGGCCATTTGTGAAAAAATCATCATGGAAATAAATAAATAAAATAAAATTATTTGATTATTTATTTTATTTATTTTGAAATAGTGACTGATTTCTCCTATAAGTATGTGGTTATAGGTTTTTGCCCAGGGTTGGCCGCTAAACCTTGGATACCTAGAGACTATTGGAGGAGAGCTTTCTTGGTGAATGAAAATGAATCAGGACCGAAACATGGATTTTTTCTTTAATAGAGTTCATATATCTCATAAATGATAGTATCATAATCGTTCCTCATCAACTATTGATCCAAACTCTAGGTATGATGTTTTATTTTGTGATTTCCATCCCATTTATTAATCTCAGATGAACGCAGATCAATTCCATGAACAAATTTGATACATGCATCATTGGTAGAATTAAATTGATGGAATTTTTTATCTGTTCATTTTGATTTATCTCTCTTCATTCGTATTCTTATACGTCAACGAATTAAGGACAAATGAACAACGGTTGAGGTTCGTTCCTCACATTTTGTGGCCTATGGTTTTCTCCCCTATTTCTTATTTCATTCATCGTTAGTATTTATTTTGTCCAATTGTTCAACCAATACCTGTTTTTCGATCATTGTGCAACCATTCTTAGGTGAAACAGATCGAAACTACTGGTATGTCATGCGATGGTGGTTTCAATTCAAGAATAAAAGACGATGAAGGATGGATCAAGGGAGAATGAGACTGAATCGAGTGTTCTACATTTTTTTCTGAGTGACGCACGACATGGTTATGGATGGTGTGAATGGATGATTGTCAAGTAGATTTGAAGCCCAGAACTATGACCTTCAGTGAAGTTAGGCTTGGACGACCCTGGATCTACAGTTTTTGGTGAGGGTGGTGGCTCTGATGATGTGAAAGATGATGCAGAAGAGAACCAAGGTTTTAGGACAATCCTGAGCAACACAGCCTGTATTTCAAGATTACATGTCGTGTGGGACCCCTGGATATAGGGATAGGGTTTCATCTATATTTAAGTATCAAATGCCATGTGACTCAGTCACAATCCATGTAACCCCTCTATAATGGCTTGGTGTGTACCAAAAAGGTTATACAGACACAGTCAGGAGTACATGGCTTATAAGGCCCCAGCCTTAAACCTTACTTAATCTTGAGTTATTACAAGATTACACATTGAGGATCTTTTCAGGTTTAGAGTTTTAGAGAATTAGATCATAAAACTTGCATTACATTCCACATTTAAAAAAAGTGGTTACATAAAATATAGTATTCATTTTTTCCATCAACGGAAACATATTTAAAATAAAACATGGATTCTTTCTTGACACTTCCTTGACACTATCATCATATCATGTACCCTTCCCTTGACCTGTGAAAAACATTTCAAAAACTTGGGATGAGCATAAAAAGCTCAGTAAGGGATATAAAAATATGGAAAGGAAACATGAGTACATGTATACATAAGAATGAAATCATACTTTACCCATAAAACATAAGCACTTTAACATACCTCATAAAATCATGAATAAATCATAGAAATCATAAGACATAAAAGGTAACTTGAGGCATTCATAACATTCTTACATAGGGAGTAACCCTCTTGGTTACGTTTGGAATACCCACCACGGTATATTCCCTAAATCTCTTCGGATAAACCTTAACGTTTCACTCCTTCGTGTTACCCAATGCATTGGAGAGCTATATCGGGCTCACACACCCTTATTTTATCATAGAACCACCCGTCTTCATAATAATGCCCAAGAACCTCAACATAATCGTATCACATAAAACATGCATAAAGGAAACATAACATTTCCACCTTTCAATCACAAGATATCAATACAACACATTGATATAAAAACATTATGAAAACCATTTTCAATACCAAAATAAAAGAAAAGTAAAACATGGTATTTATTTTTCTTTTAAAAAAATGTATGGCTTGTAAAGGAAGTTGAAACTCAAATAATGGTCACGACGGTGGAGAAGTCGTTGTCACCGCATACGTACGACAAAAACATTCCCTTTTGTCATTTAGTAAAACGCTTCATATAAAAAAGATTCCTTTTGGATAAACGTAAAAGTCAAAGGGGTTTATACACCGTATAAAAGAAGGTTGTGTATAAAACAAAATATGCCTCAATGAAAGGAGATTGAGACGAAGTCCCATACCACCTTGAAGCTTTTAACATTTTAAACCATTAATATCCATATAAATAAATCCTTAAAACCATTTTGAAAACATGGATATTAATGGGAACCATTTATAAGAATAAATCATTAAAACATTTAAAATGATATTTTATTTAAAATTTAACAAAATGAGAGACACAATAATTGAGGAATAACATTTAATCAGAACTTTATAATATCATTATAATAAAGGAATTCATGATATAATATTCCAAAGGACAGTATATACACCATATAAGAGTGAATTGGTGCATAACAACAATGAAGTCTCAATAGAAATGTAAAATGAGATAAAATCCCCTGTAAAGAAGGTACCCTTAAATTAAGGATAAATCAATCTCATAATTATGTGTGAAAAATATAAATACACCCAATATAAGTGGATATTAAGTGTAAAACACTCAAAGGTCATTCACACATATTCAAATTAGGACATATTCAATAACTACATGTTGAACCCAAAGAAATCGAAATTGGGTTAAAAAGTTCCCTTGGTAAAATTCGACAGCCTAACGGCATCACTTCAAAATTCAGAAAATGAGTTGATGAGAGATAAAAAGGGTATCTCATCACTTGGACATAAAATTTAAATCAATAAGGATATAGAAGAACATATCCCAACATAATATTATGTGAATTAAAATACATAACAAAAGAAGTCTTTTAAAAAGAGGAGGGTGAAAGGTTCCCTTACCGACATGGGTATCTTTCGAATCATAGGCCTCGTGAAAGAAGGACAATACAACATTGATGTAAATACTCATAAACGAAAGTATATTACACAAAGAGTAGAATAATGGATATTAAATACACCACTCAAAGGAAATTGTGGCAAATGTAGCATAAATCTCACGGGAATAAAAGTGAGATGAAAAATCCCTTACAAAAACTCGGCAGCCTAACGGCGCCACTTAAAACTTCCAAAAATGGATTGATGAGATCAAATAGGGTCCCTCATCATATTATAATAAAATTTACAGTAAGAGGAATATAAAATAACATCCCCCATAATAACAAATAGGAGCTTAAAAGAAGTGACATAAAGGAGAGTACTTAAAAAGAAAGAGAGAGGTTAGATCTCTTACGAAAATTCGGCAGCCTAACGGCGCCACTCAAAACTTCCAAAATGGATTGATGAGAGAGAATAGGGTCTCTCATCACATGAACATAAAAATTAAAGTAATAGTAATATAAAATAACATCCCAATAACAAGAAAGATGAGATTTAAAAGGAATGACATAAAAGAGTGTACTTAAAAAGAAAGAGAGGAGTAGGATCCCTTACCTCGGGTCCGACTTGACTCGATCGTTCTTTAATCTCCTGAATAATAAACTTGAGTTAATTTATACTTCCTTAAGAACCTTTTTAAAGTTAATTATTCCTTTTATATCACTTATTACCATGTCATGAACACTATGTAATTATTTTAGTTAATAACGGTCGTTTAAACGATCATTGGTACTTGAGTCAAAATATGCTCTTTATAATTACAAGTTGTTCATGTATCTATTATATCCAGAGTTATAATCATGATTTATATATCATATATATCATATATATCCAGTACATATTCATTTTATACTATTCCATATCATTTGGAGATAAAAAACGAAAAGCACCGTTCATGGAGACGGTAGGTCGTACGTACGCATGAACGGTACTTTCATTTTTTTCTTTTTCATATTAATGGAATTAAAAATAAATGATATATATATATATATATTATAATTCCATTATAATATATATGTTATATAGGTCATGTATGTTCATTAATTTCATTCTTTATACATTCCATGTATTGCATGTACGAGTCACATCACTTGAGGGGGCGGTAGTCCGCACTTCCTCATATGAAATTATCGCATTTACACAACATGAAAAGAATAATGTTATGGTTTAAATATAAAATACAGAAGAATATAGTAAACATAAATACCATATATATCTTATATAAAATACAGTGACATCATAATGGCCACCTTTAAAGGTGTTAAAAGAATATTGAACAATCATCGTTTCGTGAGGCAGAAAATCGTCAACCACAGAAACAGTATGTTCTTTAACCATTAGACGAAGGTGTGTGTAAGTGTATCTCTAATAATTCTTATAAAAACATCCTAGTATATTGAAGATACTTTATTTGTTACAAATTAAATTAATAAAAAGAGTTTAGGGGGATAGAGAAGAAAAATAAAACAAAAGGACTCAAGTGAAGACATTACCTTAAAATCGGGTAACTCTCTTTGGTTTGAGCTCAAAGGCTTCCTTGGGAAGACTTCTGCCCAAAGTGAGGCTTCAAGGAGTAATAGAGGGATTTGGAGAGACAAAATGGGCAGGGGTTGGCCGAGCCAAAGGCTTTGGGAGTGTGGGTAAGGAGGTAGAGGTGGGGGCCTTTTATAAGAGGAGAGGAGGGGCACTCTTGGAAAGTAAAGAAATGTTACTTTATTTGAAAATGATTTTCAGATTAAAAAGGTCCCACATTGATATAATTCGAGGGTAAGGTGATAAGGGTTCAAAATCCACCCATAAAATAGGTTTTGTACATGTGTAGGTCATAGATTTCACATTATCATTTCATTTTATTTAAATCCTTTATTAATGAGGTAATCGCTGCATCATCATGATGTCATAAATAATTTAATAATTTAATGTCTAAAAATTATAAAAAAATATCATGATGTAGGAAATATTTTTATATTTATAATGAATATTTATAGTCCAAAAGATCATTTATGTAGACAAACTTAAAAATATTTTACTTAGGTGATACATTCTTTGTCACATTTAACATTCTTTAAAAATAAAAAGATAAAAAGTCACTTTCTCACAAAAGTAATTCCATGGGGCCCCCAAGTTTGGGACAAGGCATCCCATGGTCGTCCATGAGACAACCAGTAGCCTTAGGACACATTTTGTGGTCATTTTTTATTATTATGATATTATCTTATTATCTTTAACTACCCGATTACTCATTAATAAAGATAATTAAAGATAATTACCGTCGTTACTATTCATAATGTCCAAAAACAAAAGAGTCTTAATTGCATAATTTGGACCTTCTGGTTCCAAATATGTCATCCATTTTACCAAATTCCAAACACATAAATTTCAATAATTAATTTAAAAAAAAACTTCTCGTTGTCAAAACAAATAGCGGGGTTTTTTAGAAACAATATTTATGAAAAGTTTGGAACTTGTTTATGCCTAATTACAAAGTAAAATTAATCCCAATGACCATAATTGAATTACATGGTAAAAATATATTCTAATTATACTTTAAAACAAATTAAAAAGATAATATAACCATATAATTAAATTATATGAAAAAACAGTTTTGATGTAAAATGCAGTATTTTTCACTATTCATTGAAAAATGAACATTGTCAGAAAAATACCAAAAATTAACCCAAGGTAAATTTCAATGTCCCAATCATAAATAATATGTTTATTTTGAAAAATAGAGCTTATAAAATTGTCAAAAAGTGGATTTAAAAGAGGTTCACCATTAAAAGGCGGTTAATTGGCCTTTTAAAGAATATTGGAATGTTTACGCTTAAAAACTGGATTCATTTGCATTTTTAATCCCCTAACATTTATTGAAAAAAAAATAAAAATATTTGACAAACATATATAATCATTTTGTAGTTAGTTCTGTTCATTCCCTCCATTACAACGGCTAAGCGTTAACTACCATTTAAAATAATATTATTTTACTATTAGAGTGCAATGTAAGATTTCAAAGAAACTTGTTGTTGCATATTGGGTATTCCATTGAGCATAGCATTCCCTTTAAAGTACTATTAATATTTTATTCACAAATATGGATAAATGTGAAAATGCCATACCCTTTATTTACCTGGGGTGTTACATCCTTCTTCCCTTTTGGGAATTGCGTCCTCGCAATTTTAAAATTGGGCTTGAAAACTCCATTGAAAGTCCCACATCAAAAAAGGAGTAAATTAAACTATCACTTTAAAAGAAAGAAAGGGAAGTACAAAGGTCACCCGAGTTAACTCATACTAGGATTACATGTATGAAAATATGGACATGGAGGAAAAAACAAAGGGTCATGTTCTGATGGAGAGTGATAGTAAACATGTCTAGGAGAAAGTTAACCATAAGAAAATCACAAACTTGTGATGGGTTAAACGGTATTCGATTCTCCAGTAGGAAAAGTTAACAGACAACATTTTTGTTTTAAGTTAATTTTTATTGAGGAATTTATTTTTGAGCATAACTAAATCATAATTAAACATACTTACTTTTCATGTAGACTTTTAACTTTTACTGTATTCCTTAATCAAACTCATATTTTCTCCAAAAGATGAGTATTTAGGAAGACTTGTTCGCATTAAGAGTATTATAATCAACTTCTTGAGAATCACCTAATCCACAAAAGAGAACTATATACTTCCCATGTCTTTAGACTTTAACCAAAACCAAAACCAAAAAGTTTAGTACAAGATCAGATAATCAAGAAAAGGATAGCCCTTTATAAAAAGAAAATCTATTCTTAATCTCCAAAATTTTTCCAACAAAACCCAAGGTTCAACGAGGACCATTCGATAAAAAATCTGTCCATAAAATTCTTCAAAGTAAACCAAACTAAGATTGAAACCCAAATATTTGAAGGATTTAGTCACATAGTCTTCCAAGTTAAATCGTAACATTTATCTCCAAACAACATCAGTTGCTCCTAAAGTCTCGTATTGAAAAGTAATTAACCTAATCACATATCCTCCATGATAGGTTAATAAATTTCCATAGATAACCCAAAATCAACATACTCTTAATTCATAAAATCATCTAACTAAAAGGAATCAGTCAAACTAACCAGGGACTTCACGTAGTCCAGTGGTAGGCGGTAAATACCAGTCGCACTTTGGTTGTGGGTTCGATTCCCGCAGCTTTGTCTGACGCGACGGGTTGTCACACGGTCTGCGTGTTGTCCTTTTTATAAAACTCCAAAAATAACCCTAACATGTTTTAACCTCAATTTTATCTCATGCCTTTCACTTCCATCATAACATATAGTAACCCATAATTACCTCAAAAGTAAGGATCATATAAACCCAAATGGTTCTTTATAACTATGTCCACAAAAGAACAGATAATTATTCCTTGAATAAAATTTTCATATATTAAACATTAGGGTTACACATAATATAAAAAGCCTTCTAATGTAACCCCATCATCAAAAGAGACTTAATACTCTTAAGAATTTCACCATAACTCTTGAAGCCCTTATATGTTGACATCTTACTCATTAAACATTCTTCATGATCCATTAACCATTTTTTCTAACTTATTTTGAAATACTTCTTTCCTACAAACAAAATCATGAATCATATCCTAAGATTCCAAAATAGGAAAACAATAGTCATGAAATAATCCATACCTTTGATTGGTCATTTTCAGTTTCTTCATCCTCAATCGGAATGGCATTAGGTATTGGTAAACGAACATTTGTACGATCTTGATGATCCCATTCACGAAACTTCTTCATAGGACATGTGTTTCCATAATGACCATGCACACCACATTTAAAACATTCAATTGATACCTCAGAAAGAACTTCTTTCCCTTTCCTCGAGTCAACTGGATGCTTCCTTTTTCCATGGCAGGTTCTTGCTTTATGACCTTCATTTTCACATCTATAGCATATTTCTGTCCCTTTTAAACATTTTCCTAGGTGTTTCTTTCCACATTTTTGACACATAAGTTTTTGAACACACTTACCTTTATGATTATTACCTATAGTTCCGTAGGGATTTGTTTCTCTCATATATGATGCCTTAGAGAAATCACCAAGGTTTAGGTTTTCAATCATGACTCCAGATAGTTGGTTGAGGATAATCACAAGAGTTCTCATTGCAGCTCCCATATCATTCATTTGCTTCCTCAAAAAACTGTCACAGTTTCCTTCACATCCACTATTACTTTGGCGCCTACTAGATCCAGCCATTTACTAAAACAAAAAAGGTCAGTGTGAGTATATCAACAAAACCATCATGTACTAATGAGGAAGATAAACACTAAGATATACTTACTCATTCACTTTATCTAAAACTAGGACTCTTTCTGAAATCCTAACCATTATTGTAATGTCACTTATGCTTAAAGAATACCCTAACCTCTAAAGTTATCTAAAACGACCTCTGATACCAACTATAAGGCCCCAACCTTAAACCTTACTTAATCTTGAGTTATTACAAAATTACACATTGAGGATCTTGTCAGGTTTAGAGTTTTAGAGAATTAGATCATAAAACTTGAATTACATTCCACATTTAAACAAAGTGGTTACATAAAAGATAGTATTCATTTTTCCCATCAACGGAAACATATTTAAAATAAAACATGGATTCTTTCTTGACACTTCCTTGACACTATCATTATATCATGTACCCTTCCCTTGACCTATGAAAAACATTTCAAAAACTTGGGATGAGCATAAAAAGCTCAGTAAAAGATATAAAAATATGGAAAGGAAACATGAGTACATGTATACATAAGAATGAAATCATACTTTACCCATAAAACATAAGCACTTTAACATACCTCATAAAATCATGAATAAATCATAGAAATCATAAGACATAAAAGGTAACTTGAGGCATTCATAACATTCTTACATAGGGAGTAACCCTCTTGGTTATGTTTGGAATACCCACCACAGTATATTCCCTAAATCTCTTCGGAGAAACCTTAACATTTCACTCCTTCACGTTACCCAATGCATTGGAGAGCTATATCGGGCTCACCCACCCTTAGTTTATCACGGAACCACCCATCTTCATAATAATGCCCAAGAACCTCAATATAATCATATCACATAAAACATGCATAAAGAAAACATAACATTTCCACCTTTCAATCACAAGATATCAATACAACACATTGATATAAAAACATTATGAAAACCATTTTCAATACCAAAATAAAAGAAAAGTAAAACATGGTATTTATTTTTCTTTTAAAAAGGTATGGCTTGTAGAGGAAGCCGAAACTCAAATAATGGTCACGGCGGCGGAGAAGTCGTTGTCTCCGCATACGTACGACAAAAACATTCCCTTTTGTCGTTTAGTAAAATTCTTCGTATAAAAAAGATTCCTTTTGGATAAACGTAAAAGTCAAAGGGTTTTATACACCGTATAAAATAATGTTGTGTATAAAACAAAATATGCCTCAATGAAAGGAGATTAAGACGAAGTCCCATACCACCTTGAAGCTTTTAACATTTTAAACCATTAATATCCATATTAATAAATCCTTAAAACCATTTTGAAAACATGGATATTAATGGGAACCATTTATAAGAATAAATCATTAAAACATTTAAAATGATATTTTATTTAAAATGTTTTTAACAAAATGAGAGACACAATAATTGAGGAATAACATTTAATCAGAATTTTATAATATCATGAGAATAAAGGAATTCATGATATAATATTCCAAAGGACAGTATATACACCATATAAGAGTGAATTGGTGCATAACAACAATGAAGTCTCAATAGAAATGTAAAATGAGATGAAATCCCCTGTAAAGAAGGTACCCTTAAATTAAGGATAAATCAATCTCATAATTATGTGTGACAAATATAAATACACCCAATATAAGTGGATATTAAGTGTAAAACACTCAAAGTTCGTTCACACATATTCAAATGAGGACATATTCAATAACTACATGTTGAACCCAAAGAAATCGAAATTGGGTTAAAAAGTTCCCTTGGTAAAATTCGACAGCCTAACGGCATCACTTCAAAATTCAGAAAATTAGTTGATGAGAGATAAAAAGGGTATCTCATCACTTGGACATAAAATTTAAATCAATAAGGATATATAAGAACATATCCCAACATAATATTATGTGAATTAAAAGACATAACAAAATAAGTCTTTTAAAAAGAGGAGGGTGAAAGGTTCCCTTACCGACATGGGTATCTTTCGAAACATACGCCCCGTGAAAGAAGGACAATACAACATTGATGTAAATACTCATAAACGAAAGTATATTACGCAAAGAGTAGAATAATTTATAGTAAATACACCACTCAAAGTAAATTGTGGAAAATGTAGCATAAATCTCACGGGAATAAAAGTGAGATGAAAAATCCCTTACGAAAACTCGGTAGCCTAACGGCATCACTTAAAACTTCCAAAAATGGATTGATGAGATCAAATAGGGTCTCTCATCATATTAAAATTAAATTTACAGCAAGAGAAATATAAAATAACATCCCCCATCATAACAAAGAGGAGCTTAAAATAAGTGACATAAAGGAGAGTACTTAAAAAGAAAGAGAGAGGTTAGATCTCTTACGAAAATTCGGTTGCCTAACGGCGCCACTCAAAACTTCCAAAATGGATTGATGAGAGAGAATAGGGTCTCTCATCACATGAAAATAAAAATTACAGTAATATTAATATAAACTAACATCCCAATAACAAGAAAGATGAGCTTTAAAAGGAATGACATAAAAGAGTGTACTTAAAAAGAAAGAGAGGAGTAGGATCCCTTACCTCGGGTCCGACTTGACTCGATCGTTCTTTAATCTCCTGAATAATAAACTTGAGTTAATTTCTACTTCCTTAAGAACATTTTTCATGTTCAATATTACTTTTATATCACTTATTACCATGTCATGAACACTATGTAATTATTTTAGATAATAACGGTCGTTTAAACGATCATTGGTACTTGAGTCAAAATATGCTCTTTATAATTACAAGTTATTCATGTATCTATTATATACAGAGTTATAATCATGATGTATATATCATATATATCATATATATCCAGTACATATTCATTTTATACTATTCCATATCATTTGGAGATAAAAAACGAAAAGCACTGTTCATGGAGACGGTAGGCCGTACGTACGCATGAACGCTACTTTCATTTTTTTCTTTTTCATATTAATGGAATTAAAAATAAATGATATATATATATTATAATTCCAGTATAATATATATGTTATATAGGTCATGTATGTTCATTAATTTCATTCTTTATACATTCCATGTATTGCATGTACGAGTCACATAACTTGAGGAGGCGGTAGTCCGCACTTCCTCATATGAAATTATTGCATTTACACAACATGAAAAGAATAATGTTATGGTTTAAATATAAAATACAGAAGCATATAGTAAACATAAATACCATATATATCTTATATAAAATACAGTGACATCATAATTGCCACCTTTAAATGTGTTAAAAGAATATTGAACAATCATCGTTTCGTGAGGCAGAAAATCGCCAACCACAGAAACAGTATGTTCTTTAACCATTAGACGAAGGTGTATGTAAGTGTAGCTCGAATACTTCTTATAAAAACATCCTAGTATATTGAATATACTGGAGTTGTTACAAATTAAATGAATAAAAAGAGTTTAGGGGGTTGGAGAAGCAAAATAAAACAAAAGGACTCAAGTGAAGACATTACCTTAAAATCGGGTAACTCCCTTTGGTTTGAGCTCAAAGGCTTCCTTGGGAAGACTTCTGCCCAAAGTGAGGCTTCAAGGAGTAATATAGGGATGTGGAGAGATAAAATGGGCTGGTTTTGGCCGAGCCAAAGGCTTTGGTAGTGTGGTTAAGGAGGTAGAGGTGGGGGCCTTTTATAAGAGGAGAGGAGGGGCACTCTTGGAAAGTAAAGAAATGTTACTTTATTTGAAAATGATTTTTGGATTCAAAAGGTACCACATTGATATAATTCAAGGGTAAGGTGATAAGGGTTCTAAATACACCCATCCAATAGGTTTTGGACATGTGTAGGTCATAGATTTCACATTATCATTTCATTTTATTTAAATCCTTTATTAATGAGGTAATCGCTGCATCATCATGATGTCATAAATAATTTAATAATTTTACGTCTAAAAATTATAAAAAAAAATATCATGATGTAGGAAATCTTTTTAGATTTCTAATGAATATTTATAGTCCAAAAGTTCATTTATTTAGACAAAATTAAAAATATTTTACTTAGGTGATACATTCTTTGTCACATTTAACATTCTTTAAAAATAAAAAGATAAAAAGTCACTTTCTCACAAAAGTGATTCCATGGGGCCCCCAAGTTTGGAACAAGGCATCCCATGGTCGGCCATGAGACAACCAGTATCCTTAGGACACATTTTGTGGTCATTTTTTATTATTATGATATTATCTTATTATCTTTAACTACCAGATTACTCATTAATCAAGATAATTAAATATAATTACCGTCGTTACTATTCATAATGTCCAAAAACAAAAGAGTATTAATTGCATAATTTGGACCTTATGATTCCAAATATTTCATCCATTTTACCAAATTACAAACACATAAATTTCAATAATTAATTTTAAAAAAAAAACTTCCCGTTGTCAAAACAAATAGCGGGTTTTTTTAGAAACAATATTTATGAAAAGTTTGGCACTTGTTTATGCCTAATTCCAAAGTAAAATTAATCCCAATGACCATCATTGAATTACATGGTAAAAATATATTCTAATTAAACTTTAAAACAAATTAAAAAGATAATATAACCATATAATTAAATTATATGAAAAAGCAATTTTGATGTAAAATGCAGTATTTTTCACTATTCGTTGAAAAATGAACATTGTCAGAAAAATACCAAAAATTAACCCAAGGTAAATTTCAATGTCCCAATCATAAATAATATGTTTATTTTGAAAAATAGAGCTTATAAAATTGTCAAAAAGTGGATTTAAAAGATGTTCTCCATTAAAAGGCGGTTAATCAACCTTTTAAAGAATATCGGAATGTTTACGCTTAAAAACTGGATTCATTTGCATTTTTAATCCCCTAACATTTATTGAAAAAAAATAAAAATATTTGACAAACATATATAATCATTTTTTAGTTAGTTATGTTCATTCCCGCCATTACAACGGCTAGGCGTTAACTACCATTTAAAATAATATTATTTTACTATTAGAGTGCAACGTAAGATTTCAAAGAAACTTGTTGTTGCATATTGGGTACTCCATTGAGCATAGCATTCACTTTAAAGTACTATTAATATTTTATTCACAAATATGGATAAATGTGAAAATTTCATACCCTTTTTTTACCTGGGGTGTTACATGGCTAGTGGCATGCTATATACTCAGACACGGACATGGCCACCTATACATGGGTTGGTACATAGGTAGGCCCAGTACACAGACATGGCTAGGAGACACAGATAGGGTATTGTGTGTCTCTACACATTTTGTACTTAGTCTACATGCCATATATGTTGAGACTTACATATCATGAGAGGCTTTACCCCACAAGAAGACTTGGGGATGGTTGGGCATGTCATGTACCCCTAGTACATGTCATATACCCCCCCCCCCCCCCCTCAAGAGTGTTTGTAGCTATTTGTTTCTTTAGTTTGGACCAGTCTTGGTTAAGTTTGTTCCCTTAGTCTATTCCCTCCAGGATACGTTGTGACATTACATCCACATAACAGTATTTTGATCCCCTCTAGAGGTCAAGTCTCAGATAGAGTTGTGGTGTCCCTCCATGAGACTAGAGTGAGATCATCTATCATCTTTGTTCCCTAGGCAGGGTTTGTGGAATCAATATGACCTCCCTAAGTAGGATTTTGATCCTCCAACTAGAAGATTGTATCGATAGGGTTTGTGGTGTCGTTGATATATGATCCCCTACGTAGTGGGTTAATCCAGATTGGGTTTGTGGTGTCCCCTAGCGATTCTAGCCATGACCCACTATATGAGTATCAAGGCCTTCTTAGACGAATTATATTTCTTGGATGGGTCCTAATGATCTATACATATTCATCAAGTGTCTCTAGTGATAACATGTCTCATGGAGTGTGTTCTCTCAGAACAATAATTGCTTCAAGAAGAATCCTATGGTTGATAGTTGGTTATGACCACCTGGTGGCATGGTGTATTTCTTGAGTATATATGGGTGTTTCTGTTATAAATTGATTTTTATATATTGTATTGATATGAATATACTTGGTTCTTCATGTTTAGTGTTTTCAGTTTGTCCTACTGGTTATTGTTATACTCACCCATGGATGGCCTTTAGTCGCACATGTCGTGTCTTATGTAGATGATGACCCATTTGACAGTGACCTGGGAGGATAGGGATCAAGTGGAGCATAGTTGGAGCTTGACAAACCAAGGTGTTTACTGGGAGCTTAAATTTGACTTTATTCCCCACCCTTGTAGTTGTTTATACTCTTTATAGTTTTTGTTTGGGCTTGTATTTGGCCCCTTTTTCTTCTTTTAGTACTTTATTTTCGTACTATATTCTGGGCTCTTAGATGTATTCAAAAATTGGTTTTAGTTTTTTTATATTTCATCATTGTGTGGTCTTGGATATGTGTGTGTGGGTATGAGTACTTTAGTATAATGCCTCCCATTTCAAATGTCAATTCAATTACAATTTATGAGAAATACATGGGTCTGAATTCGATTCTTTCATACTGATTTCTTCAAAACAATGCTTTGATAACATAACAATTGAATATGTTTTAAGAAATTCACTTCTCCACTTGAGACATAATCACTCTTTTAAATGAATGTCTCCCCCTTGACAATTCATTCATCTATCTTCACTTGACCCTCTTGAGAAAACACATCATCACATTCAAAAACCAGTGCTTGAATCATGACTACCTTCATGAATTTGAATTCATTAAGGATCATCTTTAGAATTGTATGACTTCAATTGGAAAGTATTATAACTTTTCATTAATTCATTATTCTTTCTTTTCATCTCAACACAAGCATGATATTTTCTGAATACAAATGGTCTGGGTAAGATCATCCAGAATACGATCATTCTAGATATGATCATTTCTGGTTACAATCATTCTGGTTACGATTGCAGGTTATGATCATTCTAGTTACAATTACTAATTATGATCATTCTGGTTTCAATTGCTGGGTACGATCATTCTAGTTACTATTTCTAGGTACTATCATTCTAGTTATGATCACTCTGAAAACGATCATTGGTTACGATCATTCTGGTTATGATCATTCTGGATACGATCGTTGGTTATGATCATTATGATTACGATCATTCTAGATATTATTGTTGGTTATGATCATTCTGATTATGATTGCCAGGTAGGATCAAATACAATCTAAAAATGATGATCTGCCCGGATATGATACAATATGAAAACAACGATCTACCTGAATACGATACAATGCATTCTGAATATGATTCCTTTTTTAATTGACACCATCTCATTACTTTTCTTCTACCCAAATACGAATATTTTTAAAAACAATTAGTGTCTCATCTTTTATCAATATCACCTCTCCCATCAGCATCACCCTTCTCATCGGCACCTCCTTTTCCTTGGGAACCACCTTCATTGGCATCACCTTTCCATTGGCACCACTTTCATCTACACCATCTTTCCATCGATACCACTTAGATTAATTTCACTCAGAATCCAACTATTTTGAAAGACAATTGATACAATCTAGATAAGATTGTTTTTTGATTGTTTTGAAAAACAATTGGCACCACTTCTTTCTCTCTGCCTCCGGGTACAATAAATCTGAATACTATTCTTTTTTGATTGTTTTGAAAAACAATCTGAATACGATTCTTTTCTAATTGTTTTGAAAAACAATTATCACCACTAATTTCTTTCTACCATCCGAACATGATAAATATGAATACGATTCTTTTCTGATTGTTTTGAAAAATAATCGGTACCACTACTTTCTTTCTGCCATCTAGATACGATAAATTTGAATACAATTCTTTTCTCATTGGAAGCATCTCTTTCACTTCCCTTTCCTTCTCTCAAGATTACAACACAAGTTCTCATTACAACTCATGATTTATATAAAATACAAATCCGAAAAGAATCGTCATAATTGATTCAATCGTAGTCATAATGTCTCTAATTTTATAGAAAAACAAAAAACTCTTTCTCATTGAATTCAGAGTAAACCTGATGACCATCTACTTCCAATAAGATGTTTTCACTTTCAAAGCCTCTTATTCTCATTACAATAGACTTTCACAGTGATTCCTATTTCTTTGAAAAACATGGATCCGGTTCTTTTCAAAACATGGATCTGATTATTTTTGAAAACATGGATCTGATTCCATTAAAAAAAACATAGATCTGATTCCTTTCAAAGAATTCCTCAATACAATTGTTTTGAAACAAATACATTTTTTACTGAAAATAAAATTAATCATATTACCTTTATTCTTTCTTTTAATCCCTTTCAATCTAAATTCTTATTCATCATCCTTCTCAACATCATTTTTTTCTTCAGCATATTGATCGATTGAAAACAAATACAACCAAAACATAACTTGGTCCTAACAATCTCCCCCTTTGTATTTTTTTTCAATACCCACTTCTAACACTTCAATGAAAATAATGAGTGGTATTGTTTCCTTCCTTACTCCCCCTATTTCTTTTTTCTCTCCCCCTTTCTCTTATTTCTCCCCCTTATTAACAACCAAATTAAAAGGGGATATCATGATAAATTTCTCCCTTATTCATAAATGATCTCCATTTCCAGAGGTTGGTAATTTTATTTAACAAGTATATCAGATGATTTTCTTAACAAAGAACCTTGAACTAAACAATTATAAGTATACATGGGAGAACTCGGTGAAGAAAACAAGAGTGTATAATAAAGGTGATCAATGTTGTCCTTAACACAACTTTCATGTAATAACTTTTCCATACTTCTTTAAGCATTATCATGATTGGAGAAATTTTTGAAGGAACTTGCCTAAGACAAAAGTAATATGCACCCATTGCAATAAACACATCAGAATGTTCAGATGTATAAAAATATAACTTTTCAAAACACATTTTTTTCACATCCTCATTCCATTAATTTGTAAGAAAAGTAAGATACTCGTCAATTCCATATTCCTTATTTACACTCCTTCAATTCCATGCATGTTAGCATAAGTATAAAAAGATATTGGGAATAAAGAGCAACCTCTATTGTTTTTTAGAAACAACAATCGGACTGAGAGTCCTCTCTAAGTATGATTATTTCAAAACAAATCTTCCAGTACAATTCTTTCAAAATAAAGCTCCCAGTCCAATTCTTTCAAAACAAAGCTCCAATTCTGATTCTTTGAAAACAAAGCTCCCATTGCAATTCTTTCAAAATAAATCTCTCATTATGATTTTCTGATAGAAAAAAATAGAGTAGAATTTGCACCACTTAAATTCCCAAATACAATTGTCATGCCGAATATAATATGAATGAATCGGAACCACCCAAAACAATTTTCAATCCGAATGAAATTGATCTCTTCTTCTCTATAGAAGCCCAGAGCTTGTCTCTCTGCAAGTCCCACAAGTACAATGTAATTCATGCCTTTTATAGGTGACCCAAAACATTTTAGGCAGGAATCCCAAAACACTTTACCACTCACTTAAATTCACCCAAATATGAATTTCTCCTGAAATCTCAAAGTAATTATGACTTCGTTAATGCTTCTCGATTCTTCTCAAATCTTCTACAATATTTATCTCTTCTTTTCTAGACTCCCATTTCAAATGTTAATACAATTACAATTGATGAGAAATACATGGGTATAAATCCGATTCTTTCATACTAACTTCTTCAAAATAATTCTTTGATACCATACCAATTGAATGTGTTTGAAGAAATGCACTTCTCCGCTTGAGATACAATCACTCTTTTAAATGAATGTATCCCCCTTGACAATTCATTCGTCTATCTCCACTTTATTTTATTTTCTATTGAACCTCTTGAGAAAACACATCATCACATTCAAAAAATAGTGCTTGAATCATGACTACCTTCATGACTTTGAATTCACTGAGGATCATATCTAGAATCATCTAACTTCAATTGGAAAGTATTATAACTTTCCATTCATTCCTGATTCTTTATTTTCATCTAAACCCAAGCATGATCTTTTCTGAATACAAATGTTATAGATAATATTATCCTGAATACGATCATTCTAGATATGATCATTTCTTTTTGCCATCCGGACATGATAAAACTGAATACGATTATTTTCTAATTATTTTGACAAACAATTGATTCCACTGATTTCTTTCTTCCATCTAGATATGATAAATATGAATACGATTCTTTTCTGATTAGTAGTATCTCTTTAACTCCCCTTTCCTTCCATCAGTCTTTCATAATAAGTTCTCAATACAACTCATGATTTATATGAAATAAAAATTAGCAAATCATCGTCACAATTGATTCAATCGTAGTCATAATGACTTTGATTCTACAGCAAAACAAAAACCTATTTCTCATTGTATTTAGAGTGAATCTGATGACCATCTACTTCCAGTAATATTTTTTCGCTTTCAAAGATTCTTCTTCTCATTACAATGGACTTTCACAGTGATTCCTATTTATTTGAAAAACATGGATCCGATTATTTTCAAAACATGGATCCGATTGTTTTTGAAAACATGGATCTAATTCCTTTCAAAACAATATGGATCCAATTCATTTCAAATAAATCCTCAATACGATTGTTTTGAAACCAATACATTCTTTTCTAAAATAAAAATGAATCATAATACCTTTTTTATTTCTTTTAATCCCTTTTAATCCAAATTTCCATTTATCTTCCTTCTCAACATCCTTTCTTTCTTCAGCATACTGATCGATTGATAAAAAATACAACCAAAACACAACTTGATCCTAATAGAATAAAACCATATATTTTAAATATATCATACCATATGATATACACTAGTAATACACTATGACTGAGAAAAGCATAATTATGATATATTATATCATAAAGTCCCATGATCATGTGGTTTACAATCAATCACATCATATCGTATGCCACAATATGTCCTTAAGCAGATATGATATACATATTCTTCATAAAAACTATAAAAATAACATGTTAATTCATTGGTGACCAAGGCATTAATACCACTGGGAGGTTTATGAGGTTAATATAATAAACTTTTCAGTGGAAGCAAACCCATAAAATGATCAATCTATCATCAATAGAATCCACATATAAAATAAGAACACAAAATGGTAGCATACCTTTACTACAAAAATCTCAATATATTACTCTTAAATGGAGTACACTTGATGGGGATAACCTAGAGATATTCAAATGAATCTAGCCGTTATGGGAATTACACCAACCTTGGATCCTTGTTTATAATGAGAGGATTCCAAATCACCAAAGGGGTGATAAAGAATTCTTCTCAAGAAAAAATGTGATTAGGAACAAAGAGAGTTTTTTACTATAGATTGTATGCATCATAGTCTTACCAATGAGGAGTATTATATCCCTTATATATAATCTATTTATTAAATGAAGATAATGGAGAATCAGCTTCCATGTCATGGAAACTGACATATGTCACTACTTGTTGATTCATCTATAATCATTTGAACATTTCAAACAATTATAATTATGCATGTAAAGACATAAATTAATCATATTATGTTCATAACTAATAGAAACTAGTATGGAAGATGTGGTAGTGGGAATTCACTTATATCCATGTCATAAAATTTATTGTATATTATGATATAGGCTGATTGCAATCCATACACCCCTTATGATATGATCATATCGTAACCTACAATATGCATCTCATGCATATCATGGCTTACAACTTAAAGGGATATTATACATTATGATATCCCTTATTTTAGTGTATTTACAACATAAACTATATTTAACCTCTGAATTCAATCTATTAACTTTAATTAAAAATCAAAGTTATGGTGGATGAAAACTAAATCTAATATTGGCATACCTAGAATAACATGGAAATTTTACGAGAAGCAATTTATCACATAAATTTAAGTCTACATAATATCCACATCATATAAAAAATTTATATACATGAATACTTGGATTGGAATAACTTAAATAAATAAGCAATTCAATTATTCCACTAAAACAACTTACACTATGACAGAGTGAATTCTTTGAATATTCCATTTTTTATGCCAATTTTAGAAGATTTTTTGGTTAGTGTTTCGAGCATATGATACATTTTATGAAATTAATTGTACTTTTTTATTATTTTGTGGTGGTACTCATGGTGAATCTCAATAACATCACATATAAGACTAACTAGAATATTTAGGATCATCCCATGATGCCCTAAAAAATTCCCCAAATGGTTATTTTATGTTCATTATGCCATGATCAAGTAAAAAGGATGAACTTAAATGACTATTTTTATGAAAATCCATATCATGGTAAGAAAAATCAAGAATAAAAATGGGTGTTTTAAAGGGGAAATGTTGTGGTGCATGGGTAGATGCCAATTTAGGTTCTCTCGATGCATCTTCATAATATTGAATTATTATTGGTAGTTTATTTGATACCACTGATGGATTTCATGGTATATATAAATTACCATTAATAGTGTAAGAAAACATAAAATCCTTACCTAATATCCTACATAGATAAAATGATAGAATAAAATGATAAAATGATAATATATGCATACCTCACTGTACAATATTTCAATCTTCATTGTCAATGAATTTGATTAAGTTCCCTAAGTAATAACCAATGGGTTCTTTCCTCTGATGGTATCCACCATCCAATGGAATCATTGAATGCTTTGGCAGGACCTCCTTTCTCCAAAAGGTATGTTAAAACCTCTTCCTTAAAAGAAAATGGAGAGAAGAAATATTGATAAATTTTCACCTATGTGAGAATAGTCTTTAGTATACCAAATTATTTCTATAAATATACTTTATATAGTCCTACTTTATTGAATGAATGAGCCTCTTGTAGTTCCTATGTTTCAAATGTTTTGAAATATCCAACCACTAACATTCTCCTCCTTCAATAATCTAATTGTTAAACTACTTTAATAATCAAACATTTATCTACACATCATTATATGATATGTAAATAAGCTAAAATAAATGTGATAACCATCAAGGTAGTATCATTTGAATGATACCAAATTTCATTCTTCAAATACACATGATGTGGTATCAAATACCACATAAAATCATAGACCATGACGTGGTAACTTCCACCGCGTCGGGTTTAGTGATTTGGTGCATAAACTAAACATATAACTCATACAATAATCACTAAATGTACTATTACATAATTATAAGAAAGTTTAATTTATTCTAGTGACCCCCAATGCATTAGCATTATTCAATCCATTTCATTGAAATTTTTCACCTGGCTAAGGTGGAGAGTGACTTAATTAACTGATATTGATGCTAGAAATGATTTTACTAATACATCTTAAATCTATAATAGAGTTTTGAACTAGACAATAAGATCTTATGTGGGATTATTAGACCTCTCATCCACTCAATTTTGGTATGATCGTCCTAATATGCCACAATTTCTTCCCATGATGGGGAATCAAAGGGCATGGGTACAAACGTTGGAAATGATCCACTAGGGTATTACATATAAGATTAAAAAAATTATTATGAATATGTAATACTTATCCTGATATATTTTTTAAAGAAATTATTAGGGTTAAATAATTATAATAAAATATAAACAGCATCATAACTTGAAAAAAAATATAATATAATAATTATGTACATTGATTCTAATTATATGGAAAAACATTTTTTGGAAAAGATAATTCATAATTAGACTCCCAAAATAAAATTTCATAATGAATACTAGTGTGGCTTTATTTTGATACATGTTTGTTGCATCTATTTTATGAAATTTTAGTGTTTTGTGCTTTAAATATACCTTTTTGGGAAATTTATTAATTAATTATCATTTTGAGTTTAAAATGAAATTATTTGAATATTTTTTTGAAAATGATGTGTTTTAGTGATAAATTGATCAAAATTTATTTGATTTAGTTTTTATATGATTTTAGAACAAATACTTCATTTTTTTATGGAGTTTTAATGGGAACATTATTTTAGAGAATTTTTTAAAGTTTTAGATTTTGGAATTAATTATTTCAATGTTCTATATTTTTATTATGAAAATATTATGTTAGAACAAATTCTAATTATATTTTTTGAAGTTTAAAAATTTATTTTTAATCTATTTTGAAATAATTGAGCTGTTAAATTTTCACAAGTATTGAAATTTCCCTTATACATGTTGATATGTAATATATTTTTTCTAACAAGAGCAATACATGACATTTTCTACTCTGTGAAATTTGTGAAGTGTTGGGGCATGTGTAACATATTCTTTCCAATGATAAGTGATACGTAATATTCTATCTTGGGAAAATTAGAAAATTAGTAAAGGGAGATAGTAAATAATATATTTCTCCTGGTAAATATTCTATGTAATATATATTTGAGAAGGAAGTTGATATATAAGTTTTTATTTCACCAAGAAGTTCATATGTAACATTTTAGAGTTTGTAAAATTTAGAAAAAAGATGTTACAAAATATTTTTTTGGAGGAGTGGAAGATACGAATTTTTTCTTCTTGGTGGAATTTTTTATGAAGCTACCTATATAATTTTTTGGGAAAATACGTAACATTTTTTAGGGAAGTTGAGTGATATGTAAGTTTTTTCACTTTTTTCAAATTTGAAGAAGTCGTGCTCAACCAATGATACAATATATTTTTGGGGGATACATAATATATTTCCCTCTATGTTTTTTGGAGCTTCATATGTGTAATATCCAAACATTTTCTAATATTTAATAATTGGTTGTGTTGTAAATCTTTAGAACCTGATGCTTGTGAAACCTTAATTCTCACAGTTGTGAACCAAATCAAGGGGAAATCAATCTAATGAAGATGAATATAAGCACAAATGTGCTAAGGGTTTCTAGAAAATCCATTTATGATTGAATCTAGATGGAATTGAATCTAGGTATAGATTTCATAGAGCCAAAAATAATATACATGGGATGAAGATAATTCTATTAGAAATTTTTCTTGATATAATTAAAGAAGATAATGAATAGTGAAAAACTACTAAATAGATATCTAGGATGCGAGTTGATTAGTCACGGCAGTGAGGAAAGATCTAGAAGATCCTTATTAATTTGTTTGGAGACTTTATTTTAAGATGGATATCCATAAAGGGGTGGTTGGTACTGATTTTATAGGGAGATCCAAACAGAGGGTCTATGATTGATAGTGGTGGTTTTAGAGGGAGATAGTTTTTGAGAAGGGATCAATCTTGATAGAGAATATTATTTCACTCTTTATTTTTCTTCTTTCATTTTTGACTATTTTGATATGGGTTTCTTGTATATGTTTTCTTCTATTATGAACATGTGGGGCTAACTCGCTTTAGGGGGTGAGATTAAATTTAATTTAATTTTTTACAATTCTTTTTAAATTTTACATAGTTTTATATTATCCTTTTTTAGTTTTCATTCATTATCACTCTTCTTCTACTCTTAAATGATAAATCGGTGGATATAAGTTAGAGATAGAAATTTTCTTTCATTGTGAAATTAATTCATTCTTCACTGATAAATTGAAAAATTGAGGTGGGTTTTATTGAAAGGACAATATTGTGTCCCTTTTTTACTTTTTTCTTATTTTTATTATTCTTTATAATCTTTTTAACATTTTTCTAAGTACCGATGGGTGATGAATATTGGACCCTTTTCCTAAAATGCATCAACAGAAGTACTTAATTTTTAAAAGTTTGGTCTTTATCTTATCCAAGAAAGAATCATCCATAATCTGAGTTTGGTTGAAAAAATATTCTTTAGATAGAGTTAATATAACTATGTTGATATTTGAGTGATAGTGATGTGACTCAACAATTTTGACTAATCTTGATGCAAGAACAAAAATCATTTTTATCAGTTCAGATCAGTTTGGTCTCCCTAACTAGTCAATTGTTCATCCTTATAATATATTATTCTTCATTATTTTCACACACTTATTCCCACATTTTTCATATATTTATTCACTAGTTAAATCCATTTTATTTCACATCAATGGTCTTCCAATTGTGGTGTTTACTATTTTTTATTGTTTTTCTTTTTCTTATTTTATATTTTCACAGAGCACACAATATTCCTTCTCTTAGGTTTGACCTTTATTTATCACTTTACTAGATTAGTGTGGGTTTATAAATATTATTTTTGATATCTCAATGACCTCATCAAAAATTGATGGCTTTTCTAGGGAAGGTGGAATGTATCCAATAAAAAAACAAACATAAAATAAAAAAACAATAACAAATTTATTCAAAAAAAATCTGAAACTTGTTTTTGTTTATGTGATGGAATTAAAACTAATTAAACTTGAATATATATGAATAATAGGTCTTATTATAGAAATTAATTCAGAAAATTAATTCTATAAATTGGAAAACACTACACTGACCTAAGAAAAATTAAGAAAACTGAAATGGAGAACTTTGAAAATGAGAGAGTTATGGACCCAAATGAAAATATCATTCCTCTTCAATATATGAATTGAATTATTAAGAGACCTATATTTAGGGAGTTTCAACTGCCTAATATTTCAATTAACCCATAATGTATCCATTTGTATCATATTTCTAGGAATTATGAGATGAAACAACCTTATCTCTCCATGATGTCATCTTATAATGGGCTACCTAATGGAGACTCTTTGGAGTTTATTAGAGACTTTTATAGTGTTATTAAGTAGTTTCCTTTACAAGGGTTGAGTGTGGGAGAGATTAAGTTTAAGGGACTTTCTATTTTTTTGAAAACAAAATCTAGGAGTTGGTTCTAGTAGTTAGATGAAGAAATGTTTTATACATGGGGTCATGTTTTTAATGCATTTGTAATAAAATTTTATCCTAGGAATATGATCACTGAAATGAGGTATAAAATCACTAGTATTTTCTAGGATGAGAGTGAGTTGTTTAATGAGACTTTGGATATATTTAGAGGTATTATTAGTAAGATTCATAATCATCAACTGTCCCCCACCTTGTAATGGTCACATTTTATAATCGTCTCATTCCTTACCACCAAACCATAATTGATCAATAATCTGGTGGTAATTTCTCTAATATGATAGTCAAGGAGTTGAATTTTTTTTAATAAAATCACTCAAAATTACCAAAATAAATGTTATAGGAGAAGAACTATCCATAGGAGTGAGTCAAGTGCTTAGGATGGTAGATTTTTTAATGATAATCATGAGATTTCACTTAGGTAGCAGTGTCAACATTATGGACTATTTCAGAATACAAGATCTTGTTGTCATAACTTTAATATACCTATATAGTAGGGTCAGAGTGACCATTTTATAGATTTTAGAGCTAAAAAACATAGTACTAATGACCCATTTTGGAATAATTATAACCTCACCTATAGAAACAACCTGAACTTGTCTTGGAGAAATTAAGGAGATGCTAAACAAATTGTTTCCCTTGGATTTCGAAATCAACCAACACCTCAATATCACAACCAAAATAGGGTCTAGTATTCAAATTATCAAGGGAATATAGAGGGTTTAATACACCAAATGTTTCATATAATAGACTCTGAATAAGGTAAGTATAAGGTTGAAATAGAATATCAAAATTCTGCCTTTGAGTATAAAATGAACAGCTTCCAATTACAAACAAGCCAAATGGCAAGAGACTTAAGTGGGATGGAAAAATAAAAACTACTTAGTGAAATGTAAATAAATCCTAGAGAAAATGTGATATTTTTTACCACAATAAGTGGTTTTAAAACATAGGAATATGTTAGGGTATATCCTAAGGAAGATGAACCTATGATTTTAAGTAATTTTGAGTTTGAAATTTTAGAAAGTAACAAGTCTGGAAAAGTAGACAATAAGGTCTAAACTAAATTGAAATATAATTATTCACATTAAAAAAAGGAATTAAGTAAGATGAAATGGGAGATAATAAAATAAGAAAAAAAATAAGGTTGTGGCTGAGTAAAAACTAAGAAACTAACATGTTTTACATCAATTTTCACTATTCATCCCCTTTCCTCAATGGGTTAAGAATAAAAATGATGAACATGATCATATAAAGTTTCTTAATATATTAAATACTTTCAACATGAACATTACCCTTGTTAAGGATTTAAATAAAATCCCATAATCTGATAAATTTATCAAAAGTTTTTTTTCCAATAAGATAAATTTTTATAAATATGCCATAATTAACTTGATTAGGGAATATAGTTTTGTTCTATAAAGGAATTTTCCTCCAAAATTATAAGACCTAGAGAGATTTTTTATTCCATGTATTATAGGATAGATTGAGGGGTAAAATTATTTGTGTCAGCTAGGAGAGAGTGTCAACCTTATGCTTTAATCCTTATTTTAGCACTTGGGTCTTAGTTTATTGAAATATATTTTAGTGTCTCTTCAATCAGTTGATAGGTCCATTACCCGACCCATTCTGGGAGTGGATAACCTATTGGTTAATGCAAAGAAGTTTACATCTCTCGCTAATTTCTTAGTTCTTTAAATGGAGTGTAAAAAAAAGGTATCAATCATATTAGGTAGAGTATTCCTTGTTATATGTGGGGATGTGATTGATGTTTATAAGGGTAAACTTATTTTTTAGTTTGATTATGAACATGAGGAGTTCAATGTTTTTAGGAAATCCACACTCGAAGGAATTTTTAAGCTGAAATATATGGTTGCATAGGATTTTAAATCTGAAATTATGAAGGTTGATTATGACCATTATGGGGAAGTAATTTGATGTTCAGTTTATGATCATTTAAGTTAGCTTTGTTGAATCTAAATACACTAAGAAACTTAATAGATTAGGGAGGCTTGAAAAAAAATTAGGAAAATCGTTGTGAATAATTGTGAAGTGGTTCAACATGAACAAAGCTTCCATTTTAAAAGATTTACCCAGGTTGTTGGTCAGAATTCACAATCTATTGTTTGTGAGAAACCCCCTTTCATTATTCCCAATATGGATTTAGTGTTGCATATATTTCATTCTGAGTTTTTTTGGGACTATTTATGAGTGTTTATCACCTGAAAATAAGTGTTTGAAAGTCTCAAAATCTGAGGAAAATTCTAGTTTAATTCTTATTACTACAAAACAATATATTTTTCAATATGAATAAGTTTAATCTCTTTAAATACTCTAACCTACTATGATTTATTTTGTGCATAATGATATCTAACCATTTTTTATAATTTCACTTCATTCTAGTTTAGAATTTGTTTCTAAGTGTTTACAAACCACTAAGTATAGAGGTAGTTGTGAGAATTTTTCCTCTCATCTAAGGGATTTTTCTAGGCTATTGTTACCTATTTTGGGCATTGTTTATGATATTTTATGGAATTGAAATAGAGATGTATAGTAGGATAAGTCCTGTTATTTTAGGGAATTTATAGA
This sequence comes from Viscum album, assembly GCA_963277665.1. NCBI lineage: Eukaryota > Viridiplantae > Streptophyta > Magnoliopsida > Santalales > Viscaceae > Viscum > Viscum album. Next base: position 925,081,854 of record OY728159.1, read on the forward strand.
AGTTTTTTTATATTTTTAGAGTTAGAGAACATTTTGGAATTCGTGTTATTGTTTTCTTAAACAAGAATAAAGGTCTACATAATAATAGAATACTACTTCATAATGATTATGATTAGATTTTAAGGAGAAAATATGGTTTGGGAATTTAAATCTGGCATTATATGGGAGGAAACTCATGGTTCAATAAATTTTTATCAGTTTGTTTTTATTTTAAATAAAAATCACTCTCCCTTTTATTGTGTGTTGGCTCACATCCTAGGTGAAGAAGTATCATACCATTATCACCTATTCCTGAATAACTTTAACACATCTTTCATCAGTGTCTCATATCATTATTGCAACATCCCCTCACTCTTAACCTAGTCTCAATTTTTTGATTTTTAATGATTGGATTTAATGATTGTTTTTTCATTTTTTAGGTGCCTTGATGGGAGAAACCAAGTAGAGCATGGAGTGTTCTGAAGGAGATTGATAATTTATATGATCACTAAATAAATAATATAACAAATGTTAGGGGAGTTATCTCTATCATTTTTCTTGAAATATTAATTGTTTAGTATGTTCCATGATTCCTTGATAGTTTCTAGTTTTAATCTAAAATTTTACTTTAATATTAGCTTATGTTTTATTTTCTAAGTGTGGTGGGAGATCGTTTGAATTTCTTGAATCTAAGTATATATTAAATCTAGGTTGAAATGGTTGGTAATAAATATATATTGTTGAAAATATTTGTGAATTAATTTTGAAATATTGCTTAGCACCCTAAAAAATCCTAATGTTTTTCACTACTATTAACATGTCTTTATTTTCTAAAATAATGGTGTTGAATGCTTATTTTGTGCATAATTGAAATTTTCATTGTACTTTAACTATGAAAATAAATCTTATCAAAAAACTATGAAATTTTCTATATAGTATCTGATAAGAATTTTTTTAGAAATTTCAAGTTATTTATTTATGGTTTTGTGTAAAAAATATGTTAGTTGAACTTTTTTGTGGCCCCTTTTAAATGTTATAAACTGCTAAATTGAAAAATATCTTTGAACTTAAATTGTTTTAGTGGTTTCTTCCACCGTGAAGTTTATAATTGAGTACAGTGTTAGGTTTTAAGTGTGGGTTATGGGTCTTCATTTATTTCGAATTGTGTTTCATGAAGTTTACATCAAAATTCCCTTGAATCTTTTTCGAAAATTATTATCGCTTAGGAAACATCTTGAATATTTAGTGGTTGATAATTATTATTAAAATTGGAAATTATTTTACTACTTCAAGGTGTTTAATCATTTTTATTTCCACATGGATTCAACCTAGTAACACCTTTTCATTACTCTCATGAAAGAGCTTGTTTTTTGTGAAATTTCATGAGTTAATTTTACTTTTTCAATTAAATTTGAATATCTTTATTTGAGTGAAACTGATAATATTTTCATTCAAATGGTCTAATAAATGAAATTATAATCTTGGTTGAGTTGTGTGTGTTAAAACTTTTGGATGTGCCTAGTTAGGTTGAGCTATTAATTATTTTTTTACTCACTTATCCATTATGTTGTTTCTAATTATGTTGAGATTCTAAGTTGTGTATGTATGTTTACAACAGAGAAAATGAGAAATTTGGAAGAGCATTTGGATTCAACGTGAGGTTGGTTAAATTCATTTCAAAATTTTCAAATTTGATCACATTTTTTAAAACTAGAAATGATATTTTTGATAAACTTTTTATTTTATTTTTTAGAGAAATCATCCATTTTACTTGAAAGATTCCATATGGGAAAAACCTTTTAAAATCACTTCATTGTGTGCAATTTGATCTTTCATTTTTTGAGATTAATTGGTTTTTTCTGAGTGTGTTTAATTGATTACTTGAGGAAAAGAAATGTATTAAGTGAGGGAGGGGTGAATTTGATGTGGATTTATTTTGATACATGTTTACCACATCAATTTTGTAAAATTATGGTGTTTTGTGCATTAAATATTCCTTTATTGGAAATTTATTCATTCTTGATCATTTTGAGTTGAAAATTATATTCTTTGAATAGTTTTTTGAAAATTAGGAGTTTTGTGGCTAAATTGATCAAATGTTCTTTACTTTAATTTTCAAATGATTTTAGAATAAATACTTTGGTTTTTTATATATTTTAATGGGAATTTTATTTTAGAGAAGTTTTTAAGGTTTTGGATTTTTGAATTAATTATTTCAATGTTCCATATTTTTATTGTGAATATATTGTTTTGGAAAAAACTCTAATTTTATTTTTTTAAATTTAAAAAAATCATGTTGAATCTATTTTGAAATAATTGAAATGATAAATTTTCATAAGTATTGAAATTTTCCATGTAGGTGTTGATATGTCTGATATTTTATCTACCTAGAGGAATGTGTAATATTTTCTACTCTATGAAATTTGTGATGAGTTGGAGCATGTGTAAAATTTTCTCACCAAAGAGTCACTACTAAAAAATAGGCATTTAACAGTACTAGAATATGCCTTTATTATTACTAAAAAATAATCGACTGCCACAGTGCAGTTAAAAGTCCTAGGATTTTATCAGCACAAGTAAAGCACTGATAAAAGATATCATTTATCAATTCTTTTATTTAGCGTTGATAAAGCGGAATTTTTTAATGTGATGTTATAGCACACTACAATACCAAAAATATTTCATAATATTTTATGTTGTAATAGCACACTCCAACACTAGAAATAGCACCAAAAATTATCAAAATTAGATACAAATACCAAATTTAAATGAAATAAAATTTGTAACACAAATACAAGAAAAAAACACTATTATAGAGAAAAAGAATGCACCTATATAAAAGAACAAGCCACCCCTACTCTAGAAAAAGAACTCACCTATATAAGAAAACAATTATTATGTTGGTAATAATATAAATAAATAAATTAAATATAAAGTGTTAATTTTAAACAAAACTTTGAGTCATACCAGGAATATTGTGTATTGGATTGCATTGTGGTTGATTTTTAAACATCAAACCATTTATTGTTCATCTTAAAGAATTATCTATATGAAAATTAACTAAATAAGTATAAAATAAAAATGATAACGAAATTAATTAAGTAATATAATATATAATGATGAGAAAAAAATTAAGGCTCATTTTCTCAATTTTGGCGATGTAATACGCGTTTTAAACTAAAATGACACCTATATATTGAAAAGATGCACGTGGAATCATATTGGTCACACCATGCATGAAATTGAGGTATGGGTGATTTATACATGTCCCAAATGACTTATGGATCATTATCCTAAAGTATCAAAACAATACAAATGTGTTTCCTCGGTTTTGAGTATGCCACTTGTGTTTTTTACTAAAATGCCATTTTAAACTAAAAACATGCACTTTGAGTCATAAAAGTTGAATAATGTGTGGGTTTTATGTGAGACTGATTAATACACATAAAAAATTAATTATGAATTTTTTTCCTAAATTGTCAAGAAAATTCGAGTGTGTTTTCTTGGTTTTCAGTGAGTGACACTTTTTTGTATTAAAATATCAATTTTAAACTGATAACGGACACTTTGAGTCATACAGGGCACATCATGTATTGGATTAAGGTGTGGATGATTCCTACACATCAAAAATGACTTATTAATCATTTTTATAAAGTACCAAAACAATTTGAATGCATTTTCTTGGTTTTGAGTATGTCAGTTGCCTTTTTTACTAAAATTAATGACAATTTTCAATAAAAAGACGCACTTGGAGTCTATCGGTCACACCATGCATCAGATTGAGGTATAGATTATTCCAAAACATCCTAAATGACTTATGTATTGTTTTTATAAAGTATCAAAATAATATTAATGTGTTACCTTGGTTTTGAGTATGTCACTTTTGTTTTTTACTAAAATGTCATTTTAAACTGGAAACACACACTTTAAGTCATATAGGTCGCATTGTGTGTGGGATTGACGTAAGACTAATTCCTACACATCACAAATAAATTATGAATCATTTTCTTAAACTATAAAGACAATTTGAGCAAGTTTTATCATTTTTCAGTGAGTGACACTTTTTTGTATTAAAATATCGATTTTAAACTGATAACAGAAACTTTGAGTCATATCAGGAACATCGTGTATCGGATTGAGGTGAAGTTGATTCATACATTTCAAAAATGACTTATAAATTGTTTTTCTAAAGTACCAAAATAATCTGAATGTGTTTTCTCAGTTTTGAGTATGTCAGTTGTCTTTTTTACTAAAATTAATGTCAACTTTGAATAAAAAGATGTACTTTGAGTCATATTGGTCACACCATGCATCAGATTGAAGTGCATCCGATTCATGCACATCTCAAATAACTTATGGGTAATTTTCCTAAATTATCAAAACAATATGAATGTTCTTACTTAGTTTTGAGTATTCCACTTTTGTTTTTTATGAAAATTTCATTTTAAACTCAAAACGCACACTTTGAGTCATACTGGTCACATCATGTTTGGGTTTGACATGAAACTGATTACTACACATCATAAATGAATTATGAATCATTTTCCTAAATTATCAAGACAATATGAATTTGTTTTCTCTATTTTTAGTTAGTGGAATTTTTGTATTAAAATGTCAATTTTAAAGTGATAGCATACACTTTGAGTCATACCAGACACATCATGTATCGGATTGAGGTGAGGATAATTCCAATATATCACAAATAAATTATAAATCATTTTACTAAATTACTAAAACAATTTTAATGTGTTTGATCAGTTTTGAGTATGTTAGTTGTCTTTTTATTAAAATTAATGTCAATTTTGAATAAAAAGACACACTTGGAGTCATAATGATCACACCATGCGTCAGATTGAGGCATGGATAATTCCTACACATCCCAAATGACTTATGGATATTTTTACAAAATTATCAAAAAAATATGAATATGTTTCCATAGTTTTGAGTATTCCACTCGTGTTTTTTACTAAAATGTCATTTTAAACTAGAAACACGCACTTTGAGTCATACCAGTCACATCATGTATGGGGTTAATGTGAGACATCTTCCTACACATCAAAAATTAATTATGAATCATTTTCCTAAATTATAAAGATAATAAAAGAATGTTTTCTTGGTTTTCATTGAGTGGCACTTTTTTTTATTAAAATGTCAATTTTAAACTGACAACGGACACTTTGTGTCAGATTGGGAACATCATGTATTGGATTGAGGTTCATCTAATTCCAACACATCATAAATTACTTATGGACCATTTTTTTTAATGTACCAAAACAATCTAAATTCATTTTCTATATTTTGAGTATGTCGGTTGTCTTGTTACTAAATTTAATGTCAATTTAGAATAAAAAGATGTACTTAGAGTCATATCGGTCACATCGTGTGTTGGATTGAGGTGTGGATGATTTATGCACATCCCAAATGACTTGTGGATTGTTTTTCTAAAGTATCAAAACGATGTGAATTTTTTTCCTTAGTTTTCAGTATTCCATTTGTGTTTTTCACTAAAATGTCATTTTAAACTAGAAACACGCACTTTGAGTCATACAGGTTGTATCATGTGTGGGTTTTATGTGAGACTAATTCCTACACATCAAAAATTAATTATGAATTTTTTTCCTAAATTATCAAGAAAATACCAATGCATTTTCTCAGTTTTTAGTGAGTGACACTTTTTTTTTATTAATATGTCAATTTTAAACCAATAACAGACACTTTGAGCCATACCGGGAACATTGTATTTTGGATTAAGATGCGGCTAATTCCTAAAAATAAAAAATGACTTATGGATCATTTTACTAAATTACCAAAACAATTTTAATGTGTTTTCTTGGTTTTGAGTATGTCAGTTGTCTTTTTTACTAAAATTAATATCAATTTTGAATAAAAAGACCCACATGGAGTCATATCGGTCACACTGTGAATCGGATTGAGGTGCGGATGATTCCTACATTTCCCAAATGACTTATGGATCGTTTTACTAAATTATAAAAACAATATGAATGTTTTTCCTCATTTTTGAGTATGCCACTTGTGTTTTTTTACTAAAATGCCATTTTAAATTGGAAACACACACTTTGAGTCACACAGGTCGCATGGTGTGTGGGTTTGATATGAGACTGATTCCTAAACATCAAAAACAATTTATGAATAATTTCTCTAAATTATAAATACAATTTTATCATGTTTTTCAGTTTTCAATGAGTGACACATATTTGTATTAAAATGTCAATTTTAAACTGATAATAGGCACTTTGAGTCATACCGGTCACGTCATGTATCAAATTGAGGTGAGGTTGATTCCTACATATCCAAAATGACTTATAAATCATTTTTCTAAAGTAACAAAACAATCCAAATGTTTTTTCTCAGTTTTTAGTATATCGGTTTTCTTTTTTACTAAAATTAATGTTAATTTTGAATAAAAAGACACACTTAGAGTCATATCAGTCACACCATGAATTAGATTGAGGTGTGGATGATTCCTACAAATATTAAGTGATTTATGGATCATTTTACTAAATTATCAAAATAATACAAATGTGATTCCTTATTTTTGAGTATGCCACTTTTTCTTTTTACTGAAAGGTCATTTTAATCTCGAAACACGCACTTTGAGTCATACTGGTCACATCATGTGTGGGTTTGACATGAGACTGATTCCTACACATAATAAATGAATTATGAATTGTTGTCCTAAATTATCAAGACAATATAAATGTGTTTTATCTATTTTTAGTGAGTGGTGATTTTTATATTAAAATGTCAATTTTAAACTGATAATGGACACTTTGACTCATACCAGACACATCGTGTATCAGATTGATATGAGGCTGATTCATACACATAAAAATGTATTATGGATAGTTTTAATAAAGTAAAAAATAATATGAATCTGTTTGATCAGTTTTGAGTATGTCAGTTGTCTTTTTTACTAAAATTAAAGTCAATTTTGAATAAAAAGATGCACTTTGAGTCATAACGGTCACATCGTGTGTCATATTGAGGTGAGGATAATTCCTACATGTCCCAAATGACTTATGGATCATTTAAAAATTTATAAAAACAATTTGAATGTGTTACCTCAATTTTTGTTATACCGCTTGTTTTTTTACTAAAATGTCATTTTAAACTGGAAACGCGCATTTTAAGTCATACCATAGATACACACACATAGATAGAGAGAGATATATAAAAATATATTTACAAATAAATACATATATATGTGTATTTGAAAAGCTATAGAATGTTAAAACGACCATAACTTCTAATCCAGAGGTCCGTTTCAACTCCACCACTAGTTAAATTAAAGAAAATGAAACAATATTCGATATGATATGTGGTACAGGCCTAGAGGACATCCGGATCAGAAGTTATACCTATTTGAATGTTAAAAAATTGGGGTATCCCGACTAAAAACTCAGTTTTGGAGGCCTTCTGGGCCTTTTGGGGCTCAAAAAATGTGATAGAAGGTTCCCTTTGGTCATTAGCACATAGATCTAGTTTCAAGCTTTGATTTCATATGCTGTAAAGCTCAAACGGACACCCGGATCAAAAGTTAGGGTTGTTTGAAGTTTGAGTTACATTTTCAACTTATTTTAGATCTTTTATTAATTTTTTTGATTTTTTGTGTCTTTAAATTGTTATTAAATGATTATTAATCAATGATAAGTAGAAAATTATTAATTAATAATATTTTTTAAAATATTTTAAATCCATTTTCACTAAATTTATTATATATTAAATGTAATATTCTATTTATACTTATCTAAAACATATTTAAAAAAATATATATTATATTTATATCAATATAAATATACTTATATAACAATATATTATTTTTCATGTTTTTTTTTTGAAATATAAACTTTATCAGTGCTATAAAAAAGTGATGATAAAGCCCCCCCTTTATCAGCGCTAGTAAAAAAATTGATGATAAAGGGATCCCCTTTATCAGTACTGAAAAAAGCACTAATAAAGGGGGGCCTTTATAAGGGCTAAAAAAAGCGATGATAAAGGGTCACTTTTAACAGTTCTTTTTTGGAACTGTTAAATGTACCCCTTTATCAGTGATTTTTTAGCACTGATAAAGGGTGGCACTATGAAAACCTAGTTTTGTGGTAGTGTGTCTTTCCTAAGTATATCTTTGAATTTATGTTATACATTTATTTTTATATCTTGTATTGAGTTGAATATATTTGGTGCTTCATGTTTAGTGTTTTTGGGGTGTCCTACTGGGTATTGTAATACTCACCCCTACATGGGATTTTCCCACACATGTCATGTCTTATACAGACAACATCCCATTTGATGGTGTCTTGTGAGGATAGGGATAAGATGGAGCATAGCTTGATCTTGACAGACCAAAGTTTTTACCAGGATCTTACATTTGACTTTAGTCCTCACTCTTAGAGCAGGTTAGACTCTTTAAGGTTTTTATTTGGGATTTTATTTGACCCATTTTTTTTCTTTCAGTACTTTAGTATCATACTCTATTGTGGGATCTTAGATGTATGCATGAATTGGTTTCAGTTGTTTTACATTTCAGTATTGTGTGGTCTTGGAGATTTGTGTGTGTGTGTGTGTGTGTGTGTGTTTAGGTACTTTCAGCTAATGCCACCCATTTTTTGGATATGCCTACTCAGTGCTGGTTATCGGCCCCTAGCCTATCAGAGGCGTGCTTGAGGTAGTCATGGGTTGGACCTCAGTAGGTCAGGTTGTGGAAGAGTGGTATCAAAGGGTTTGGTTCTACCTTAGGATCGGATTTGGTGAGATTGGTATGGGGAAACAGTGTTTAGTATTTCAAGTTAGGTGTTCAGGATAGGTACTTTAGTGTTAGTGAGGCAACCTATATATCCATACACTAGGACTCTGATCACCTACCTTTCAACCCATCACATGTAAACAATGCTTGTAGGGAAATTTTTTTGTACATGCATCATATAGGAATGGGTTGTGTTTTTCATGTCCCTCTTGACTCATATCCCTAGATATACTCTTTTGATCGTGGTACATCATTTTTTATTTCATGATTCCTCCACACAGACAACCATTCAGGATTTCACTGTGTGATCATGAGGATGATCCACCTTGTGATGAGGCATCGGTACAGGGGGCCTATATCGTAGATAGCACCTCTGGGTGGTTTACCAGTTATACCACCACCCATTAAGAAAGAGATAGAACTGGAAGTACCAACTGAGGATACACACAATTTGAGTGTGTTTCATGAGTTTCAGAGGCAGTGATCTCCCAGGTTTTGGGGTGATCCAGACCCCCAGGTGGATGAGGACTGGCTAGAGGCGGTCACTCACATTTTCTTCCCTATGAGTATTTCTGCAGATCATATGGTAGTCCTCATGATGATCCTTATTCAAGGATCTTCTAGGTGATGGTGGAGTTTAGTGACTCAGTGACATGATGAGATAGCTCTCTCCTAGTCATAATTTGAGCATCTCTTCATGAAGGAGTTCTATCCGACCATGTTGCAATCAATATGCATACAAGAGATTCTGCATCTGCAACAGGGTAGTTTGACCATGGCAGAGTACTCAATGAGGTTTACTGATCTATCATGTTACTCCTTGGATATGGTGTGGGATTAGTTCTTTAGATCTCATACCTTTAAATATGGATTACACTGAGACATCATGGATTCAGTGTTATCCATTTGCATTATAACCTATTCTAGCATGCTTGAGAGATCCTTGATAGTGGAGAGATTTCTGGGAAAGCAGGTGTCAACAATGGGTTCTGGTAGTGGGAACCCAATAGCTGAGACCTTGACATCAGGAATCTGATGGCAGTCATAGGGATACAAGCATGTTATACAATTTAGGAGGTTATCCCAAGACATAGGGTCAGTGGTGCAGGGATCTCAATGTAATGACCCACTTATTTTCATTGGCTTGAGAATACCATGAATTGTTACTAGGCCTTAAGTGACATCCCCTAGATGAAAAAGTCTGGAAATAAATGTTGAAGTGTTTAAAATTTAATTGGGGGTGATTTAAACTTTAATAATAAATGAAAAAACAAATAAACAACAACCTATAATAACTATATGGTGTATGATCAAAATAAAGACAACTCAATAATTTCTTTTATACCAAAGTGAACCCGAAAATTTATACAGTAGAAGACAACTAAACCTCAAAGAAAATAGAATAATATAACTAAAAAAGACACCAAGACAACCACAAGACTCCATTACCCACTATCTCCATGCTCCACTATCACCAAATATCCCAACAACTCATGAAGTAGTGCTAAAAACTTACAGTACTCTACAGTTTCCCACGTCTCGGAATATGACATCTACAAAAGAACCAAAGTTACAAAGTAGGGGTGAGTATAAAACTTAGTATTTTTTCCCTAATTACTTCTCTACACACTCTAATAGTATGTAAAATTTATCAATATTTTAATAAAACAAATGATACAAAACAATTTCCAAGAACAGTTTATAAGCAAATATAAACACCTCTCAAAACAGTTTATAACTAAATATAAACAAAAACCTTGTCAACCAAATTTTTAGAAATTTATTTTACATGTAAACAATCAAATAAATATTTAAAACCCTTTTTAAATATATATCTTTTCATAAGCATTTAATTCCATATATCTACAATTCCAACAATGCATGCTTCGTTATGACAGATCTATACTCATGAGTAGTTTCTCGTCGATCTACCAAGTCATCACAAGGTAATTAAATATCATGTGCCATTACACCTTTGTAACCAAGAAAAAGGTCCTATTTCAACCATTCCTCATAATGAAATATGAATACGCACACCAATATTACCAAAAACCTATTCCAATTTCAACAATTTCATCCATTTCAATAAAAACCGTCAGTTTATTGAAACTTTCCAACAATCCAATTTAATAACCAAATCATTTCAAAAAACTAAAACCATTATTTAAAACATTTAAATTAAATCAAATTACCAAAATTCTATAAAATACTGAACTTAAATCTCCATTTTAAAATCAAGAAAAAAATCCAATTTCAAGAACGCCCAATTTTCTAGAATTTCATAATTACCCAAACCTTCACTAAAGAGGGTTCCCAATAAATGTTTAACAGAAAATTAATAATTAATATCACATAAAAAACTAAATTTTAAATTATTCCTAACAATTCCATCAAGGGGAGTTGAGAGTGAATCCACCTACCTCGATTGTTTCGACGAAAACTGAAAAATAACAAAGAACACTCAAGAATATGGGTCAAGATTCCAAGAAAATGCCTTAGATCTCCTACTCTATTATGAAAAAGACCAAATATAACCTTATATGGAATCAAAAATCTTCGATCTACCCACAAAATGTGTATATATAAGAAAAAAATAAGAAATGAGAAGTATATCTAAGAAACCGTGGCAAAAATGATGAAGAGAAAGCACTTACCGCAAGAATCAACCTTCAAATCGCTAAGGAAATCCTTAGGATCTCTTTTGGATAGATGGGAGAACCTTATTTGGACTTTAGAGAATCAAAATTTCGTGTTTGGTCCATTATAAGATGAAAAATAGCAAATATAAGTGAAAAACGAACCATATCCACTTTTTAAGGAAGTGGTTTCTGACTGCGCACGGTTTTGTCACGCGGTTTGGAAAAACCGTGTGCAACCCATGCACCCCCCCCCCCCCCCCCATTCCCCAACACACCCCAAAAGAACTCCAAACTCTCTCAATATTCACCCATAACTTTTATACACATGAAAATCACAAATAAAGGGTTACATACCAAAAACTTGGGGTGCTACATTCTCCCCACCATTGGTCTTTATGTCCCTGAAAAGTAGAAAGGGATTGTTTCCCTAAAAGAGTTTTGGTCATAACTCTTTCATTTACTTCTCACATTCCCAAGTATCTTCTTTAATTTGACCATATTTCCATAAAACATACACTAGAATGATGCTTTTTCCATGTAATGCTTTCTCTTGCCTATCCACAATCAGTATCGGGATATGCACCAAGGAAGCATCTAGATCTAGGTCAATGTGATTCCATATGATCACATGGTCAGGATCAGGCTGATACTTTTTCAAATGAGATATGTGGAACACATTATGAACTAAGTTGAAGCGTAGTGGAAATGTCAACCTATATTCCACCTCTCCAACCCATTCTAGTATCTCAGAAGGCCCAATGTATCTAGGAGGTAACTTTCCTTACTTCCTGAAATGATGTTGTACAAGACTTTGAGAGATCCTTAAGAACACATGATCACTTACCGCAAATGACAATGTTCTTAGGCGATGATCTGCATATGATTTTTGATGAATCTGATCCATCTCCATCCTCTTTCTGATCAACTGGATCTTATCCATCATTTCTTGGAGAAGTCTTAGCCCAACTAATGAGTTCTCACCTGTTTCCACCCAAAAAAGTAGAGAACGATAAGAACGCCCATACAACACTTCGAAAGGATCCATATATATGGACGCCTGATAACTGTTATTATATGATAACTCCACCAACGACGGGTTATCTTCCCATGAGCCACTAAAATCCATTGTATAAGCCTGTAACATATCTTCCAATATCTGTATCATCCTTTAGGATTTCCCATCAGTATGAGGATGATGCACCATACTCATAGTCAACTGAGTCTCAAGGGTTTTCTGTAAGGATTTCTAGAAATGAGATGTGAACCTCATATATTCTTTTGAGACTATCAAGACTGGTATTCCATGTCTCTTTACCACCTCTCGAATATAGAATTTGGATAGATCCTCCACCATATGATTTTCACGAATAAGGATGAAATGAGCCGACTAGGTGAGTCGATCCACTATCACCCATATGGAATCGTGTTTATGAACCATTCTTGGTAGACCTATAACAAAATCCATTGCCATCTTCTCCCATTTTCACACTAGAATCATAAAAGAATACAACATACCTACTGGTCTTTGATGGTCTGCCTTAAATTACTGACAAGTTGATCACTTTGAAACGAACTCAGCCACTTTTTTTTCATACCAATCCACCAAAAATGCGCCTTCAGTTCCTTATACATATTTTATATTCTTAGATGTACAACTCATCTCTAATGGTGTTAGATATGAAGAAGTTTTTCCTGATAAAACATTAGTATGACCATCTGATTTTGGAACCACAAAACTGAACTCCCATCAAGTTTTCATCCCTTAATGGTCTCCCTACTATTGAGTTTTTAAATAATAACCATGCATTCTACATCAGATGTTTTTGACTCCTTTACCATATTTACCAAATCTGGAACCATGGAAACTGAAAAGAAAACTTCAACATCACCTCATTCTTCACATTCCACATGCATATCAGCTAATACCGACATTAATTTCCACTCTTCTGAAGCTTATTTTTCCAAATGAGCATATGACTTCCTGCTTAATGCATCATCCACCAAATTGAATTTTCCTGGTGTATACATCAAGTCGAAGTCAAACATCTAGAGATAATCAATCCATATCCTTTTTCACAGATTCAAATCTCACAGTGAGAAAATATTCTATAAGTTCTTATGATCCATGAACACAGTGAATTTCTCACCAAAGAGATAGTGTCTCCAAGTCTTCAAAGCATGTATGATCGTAGCTAACTCCAAGTCATGTGTTGGGTAATTTTTCTCATGCACTCTCAATTGCCTTGAACCATAAGAAACAATATGGTCTCCTTGTATGAGAACACATCCCAACACAAATCCCAAAGCAACATAGTATACCATATACCCCTATCATGATTCTATAAAAAACAATATAAGTTCTATTATAAGATGAACTTTTAGCTCTTGAAAAGACTTCTGGCATTCCTTACTCCATTGGAAATGAACATTTTTCTTTTTCAATGCTATCATAGGCAATTATAGTCATGAGAAGTCATGAACAAAATATTGATAATAACCAACAAGACCAAGGAAGCTTCGTATCTCAAAGTTTTTTTCTAGTGGTTTCCAAGAGATAACAGCTTCTATCTTTTCAGGGTCTACTGAAACCCCTTTTTTAGAAATAACATGGCCAATAAAACCTACCTCTTGTATCCAAAAGTCACACTTTGACAATTTGGCATACAGATGATGATCTCTCAAGATTCCCAACATTATCGCCAAGTGTTTCTTGTGCTCATACCTTGTCCTTGAATACACCAATATGTCATCCAAAAACACCACAAAAAAAGAATATAGATATCTCTAAAATATCTGATTCATCAATTCCATAGAGACTATTGGTGCATTAGTTAGAACAAAATATATGACTACATATTTGTAGTGTTCATATATACTTCTGAAAGATATCTTCGGAATATCTTATTTATAAACTCGCAATTGATAATATCCTGATCGCAAGTCAATTTTAGAGAACCACTGAGTTCTCCTCAATTGATCAAACAGGTCATCAATGCGTGGAATTGGATATTTATTCTTTATCATAACTTGGTTAAGCTTACGATAACAATGTACAGTCTCAGAGTTCCATATGCTTTCTTTATGAACAAGACTAGTGCTTCCCATATAAATGTACTTGTATGAATGAAACCTTTCCTTTCTAGATCCTACATATGAACTTTCATCTCCCTTAATTCCATTGGTTCCATTCTATAATATGAAAGGGAAATAGGACTAGTCCTCGTGAGGAGATCAATCATAAACTCCACTAATATTATAGGTGGTAAACCTAAAGTGTTCTTGGGAAAGACATATGAAAATTGATCCAAAACTACTGGAAAACTGCTATATTCAATCTCTTACATCAATTCCAAAGTCAACACCACCAAATAATTTGAGATCATTCTAACCGCAGGTGCTAACCAGCCTGTTGCACTTGTATTTAAAACCCTTTGTCCTCTGAAGAGATGCTCGACGCCATCATCGTTGTAAAACTAACTATTCTGATATAACAGTTGATTTTATCCTTGAATGTTTTCAACCAATACATACCTAGGATTACATCAAAGACATCCATCTCTAATACTGATAAATCCCATGTCTTCTCGGCTCCATAAATAGTTATAGAACATGTTCTACACATAAAGGCTCGGCATTCCCTTTTCTTGATATGGATTTGAAGTTTTATTATAGAGGGCATCATATCAAGTTTTAAAAATCAATAGTATGAGAATCAATAAATGAATGAGATGCACCAGTATCAAACAACACTTTCATAAGGGTAGAATTCAATAGAATCATACCTTTCACCGTAGATGGTCCAGCCTGATCATCTACAATCACTTGCTCAGCTCCATACAATTTCTTCGTCATTGCAATTTTCTCCTTGTTTCCTTGATGAGATTTTCCTTTTTTGGATTCATGGTGTTCCTAGAATCACCATGGATAACTCTGATCTACTAACAAGTCTCATTCATCTGGCCACATCCTGATGAATCATACGATATTTGAGACACCTAAGAAGTGTCTCGAGCACCCTAACTCAAAGCACTGCGATAATAGTGCTGAATATGTGACATCTTATTGTAGTTATGTAATGCTCTAGGTTGTGTCGTATAGTCTTTCTTCATGTGGTTGAATGAACCAACTTAGAAACATCTCGGTTGGTTCTTTGGTTTTGGATAAAGATTCATTGATCTAGTTGTTTGATTCTGATTCTCATTCACACATTAGAAATAGGTGTCCCTCTTCTTAATAATCTCGTCATTCAAGTTCCCACCATTTCTTGTAGTTATCATCATGCTTCATCCTCCCATATCTTCTAATATGTCCCATTTAGACACTATCATTTTGTTCCCCATCTTTTTATAATCTATAATACAAATCACCTCAATCTTCGAGCGAATTTCCTGCCTTAGTGCGTGCCTTCAAGGTCGCACTGGCCACAACTTCTGGTTTAAAGCACACTAAATTCATTAATTTAACCACATATTCAGTGACTGAGATATTTTCCTACTTTAGGCTGAAGAAGCCTATTGTTCTCTAGAATATGAATGTGTGAGGATACAATTTTTTATTGAGAAATTCCTCAAAATCCTCCCAAACAAGGCCTTGATCTAGTTTAGCATGAAACGCTAGGGATGCAAGATCCTTAAGCATATAAGTTGCAAGTTTGACTTTTAGCTCTACAGTGTGCTAATGAAATCGAATATACAATTCATCCTATTTATCCATAACTCTACCCTTTCTGGTTTCGAATCACCTCGAAATATGGGTGGATTATACTTCTAGAATTAGATGGAATGATCCACCTATCTTGGATCATACCTCTGGTTCCCAGTGCCCACATCTTGGAATGCTTAGACGGTACTCTATACTAGATCTTGGTTCACCTATGGCTTAGGTTCAACCACATTCTTTATAGCTTCCTTCGGTTGGTTTCTATGATGTTGGTCGGGTTCCATTTTCTAAACAAATAGAAAATTTTGTAAGTCTTACTCTCTAGAAACTAAAGTATTAGCATTTAAAATTATATCACATCAACAATCAAAACATTATTGTCCAAATTTAATAATTTTTTAAAAAAACTACTCTTGTTTTTGAAAATCAAATTATTTTCAAAATATATCAATCATACCCTTTTCAAAGCCTTTAATTTGAAAATAATTTTTTTGCATTTTTTTCAAAAATTAAAATCATGGTTAAAATCATATGTCATTACTCAAAATGAGATATAGAATCCTAGTGGGAATTAATTCCTCTACAATTCATATCATGTTCATCTCATTGGATAAACCCAAGATAATGAGATTACAATATCCTATAAGTGTCTCCAAAACACTTATGTACCCAACTCCCTGGTAACTTGAAGTTCAACATAAAAAAGGTCAGCTAAATCTTTTTATGATCTATATTTCAAGTCCCGAAAATCGTAATCCATTATAATAACACAACACAAGTAATAAACAAGAATTAAGTTCAACTCCAAGACCAATAAAACTAAATACTACTTGTTCCATGAATAAAGGACCAAGATGATACTATTTGTAATGACCCACCTATTCTCATTGGCTTGAGAATACCATGAATCATTAATAGGCCTTAAGTAATATCCCCAAGATTCAAAAGGATGGAAATAAATGCTGAAGGGTTTCAAATACAAGTTGGGGACAATTTACCCTTTAATAATAAATGACAAACCAAACAAACCACAACCCATAATAACTATATTATGCATGATCAAAATAAAGGCAACTCAATAATTTATTTTATAGCAATGTGAACTCAAAAAAGTAATATAGAAAAAGACAACTAAACCTCAAATAAAATAGTGGAAGATAACAAAAAAAGACACCAAAACAACCAAAAGACTCCATTCTTCACTAGCTTCATGCTCCACTATCACCAAACATCCCAACAACTCATGAAGTGGTGCTAAAAACTTACGATACTCTACCTTTGTCCACATCCTAGAATATGAAATCTGAAAAAGTACCAAAGTTCCAAAGAAGGGATGATTATAAAACTCAGTTTTTATTCCCCAATGACTTCCCTACTCACTTCACTAGTATATAAAACTTAGCAATTTTTAAATAAAACAAATGATACAAAACAATTTCCAAAAACAGTTTATAAGAAAATATAACCACTTCTCAAAATAGTTTATAGCTAAATATAAACAAAAATATGTTAAAATTTTTTAAAGTAAGTTATTTTCCATGTAAAAAATCAAATAAAACTTTAAAAAACTTTTTAAATATCTATCTTTTCATAATCATTTAATTCCACATATCTACAATTCCAACAACGCAAGCTTTGTTATGACAGATTCATACTCATGAGTAGTTTCTCATCGATCTACCAAGATGTCACAAGGTAATTAAATCCCATGTTCCACTATACCTTTGGAACCGATCACAAGTTCATATTTCAACCATGTCTCATAATTCAGTATGAATAAGCACACCAAGTTTTCCAAAAACCCATACCAATTTCAACAATTTCATCCATTTCAATAAAAATCGTTAGTTTATTGAAACTTTCCAACAAGAAAATTTAACAAAAAAAAGCATTTCAATAAAATCTTGCCTTTATTGAAAAATTTTAAATTAAATAAACTTACCAAAATTCTATAAAATCTCCAACTTAAAATCTCTATTTTAAAATCAAGAGCAAAAGCCAATTTCAAGAATGCCCAATTTTCCAAAATTTCATAATTCCCCAAACCTTCACTAAATAGGGTTCCCAATCAATTTTTAACATCCAATTCATAAATAATATCACAAAAAAAAACTAAATTTTAAATAATTATTAACAATTCCAGTAAGGGGATTTGAGAGTGAAGGCACCTACCTCGATCGTTTTGACGAAAACTGAAAACGGACGAAGAACGCTCAAGAATTCGGGGCAAGATTCCAAGAAACCTCCTTAGATATCATATCCTATCATAAAAAACACAAGATATAACCTTATTTGGCATCAATAATCTTATATATACCCATATAGGTTTTAGATCTAAAAAACAAGAAGAAATGAGAAGTGGATCTAAGAAACCGTGGAAAAAACGATGAAGAACAGGCACTTACCACAAGAATCATCCTTAGAATCACCAAGGAAAGATTTTAAATCACTTATGGATTGATGGTAAAACCTTATTTTGCCTTTGGAGAAGAAAAATTTTGTTTTAGGTCCATTCTGTACTGAAAAATAGCAGATAGAAGTGCAAAATGAACCTGATCCACTTTTTAAGGAAGTGGTTTCTGGCTGCACATGGTTTTGTCACATGGTTTGGGAAAACTGTGTGTATCCCATACCCCCACCCCCCACCCCAAAATCACTCCAAACTCTTCCCATATTCACCTATTTCTTTTATACACATGAAAATTACAAATAAAAGGTTACAAACCAGAAACCGAGGGTGCTACACTCAAGGTGGATCGAATCAGCTAAGGGAGAGGTAGTGTTTCTCCTACGATGGTTGGGGACATCTGGTTAGGTATTGTCCAAACTATTGTATAGATGATTGTGTTATGGTCAAGGGGACACCAAGATATGGACAAAGGTAGGATTGGGGTGTTCTTTAGGGTGGAAGACGTGGAAGAGGGGTCGACAAGGCAGTTGGAAGTGGTCGTAGGTTCGACCTATTACCACCACCACACCCAGGTGGTCTGTGCCAGGCTCAGGGAGATGGTGGACAGGGATGAGTCCAGTAGTAAGATATGGATTCCTATTACCCTAAGTATATAGATATGATATGAGGTACAATATTTGTCTTTTCTTCTTTAGCTACATTATTGATAAACACAGATGTGAGTTATTCCCTTCATTCCATTTCTCTAGTTCAAGACTTAGAGATTCTGGTTGATTCATTGGATCGGCCCTTGAGGTTGGAGACTCTAACAGGTGGTGACTTAGTGATTTCACACTTGTGATGACAGTGTGATCTAATTCTTGGATTTTATAGTTTTGTATGAGATCTCTTTGTAGAAGTAATTAGGCCTTACAACATCATCTTAGGTATGGGCTGGTTATCCATAGTTCATGCCTAGATTGATTATTTTACATGGAGGATATGATGTGTCTATAATGACATAATGAGGTTTTCCTTTGTGGGTGATAAGTAAACCTTGGAGGATTGGTATGAGCTCAGGCAGAGGAGAGTGCATCCAATCAGTTATTGGTTGGCTAGCATGGCTCTTAGTGCAGTGAATTCTTTGGGCTATCAGTTTCCTACGGTGGTTGCATAGTATAAGGATGTCATTCCTGAGGATGTACCAGGTTTACCTCCTCGTCAAGAGATAGACTTCTTCATTTACTAACATCCATAGATGGCACCGATATCTACACCATCATATCGAATGTCCCCTAGAAAGCTATGAGAGTTGAGGGTGCAGTTGTAGGACTTGCAGGAGGACTTTGCGAGACCCATTATTTCCCCTTGGGCAACCCCAGTGTTGTTCATAAAAAAGGAAGATGGGATTTTGAGGTTATATTTGGATTAATTTCACTTGAATTAGGTGACTATGAATAATAAGTATCCACTACCAAGGATTAATTTCCTTTTTGATCAGTTTAGCGGGGAGCGAAGGTTCTCAAACATTGACCTCAGATCTGGTTATCACCAACTATGAGTACGGGATGAGTATATACCTAAGATGACATTCAGATATCACTACGGTCACTATGAGTACTT
The DNA here is from genome assembly GCA_963277665.1 of Viscum album. Lineage (NCBI taxonomy): Eukaryota > Viridiplantae > Streptophyta > Magnoliopsida > Santalales > Viscaceae > Viscum > Viscum album. The sequence goes on from OY728159.1 coordinate 925,101,907, forward strand.
GGTGATTTCATTTGGCATGAAAAATTCCCCATTAGTGTTCATGGGACTCATGAACTGTATCTTTCAAACTTTCTCAGACCAGTTCTTGGTGGTATTCATCGATGAAATCCTAGTGTATTCGGCGTCCAATGAGGAGAACGTAAGACACTTGAGGATGGTCTTAGACACACTCTAAGAGAATTATATTTATGGTAAGTTCCTAAAGTGTTAATTTTTTAATTCGATAGGTCCACTTTCTAAGACATGCCATCTCAGAGACAGGAGTAACAGTGGAGCCGGAAAAAGTTGAGGTGATTCTTTCTTGGGATCCACCTAAGAGTGTTACCAAGATACATAGTTTCCTTGGGTTGGTAGGGTACTATTAGAGGTTTCTACCTAATTTCTCTAGACTGGAAGAACCCTTGAAATATTTTACCTAGAAAGGGTATCCTTTCATGTAGACTAAAAGGTGCTAGTAGTGCTTTCAAAATACAAGGCATAAGTTGACGAGCACTCCCAACTTGAGATTACCAAAGGTGGGTGTCGAGTACGTAGCATTTTGGGATGCATGAGGGACTAGACTTGGTTTTTTTTATGAAGAGGCAAATGGTTATTACCTATGGTTCACATTAGTTTTAACCACATGATCAAAACTGCATGACCCATGAACTTGAGTTAGTAGCGGTAGTCTTCACACTAAAGATGTTGTGACATTACCTGATGGGTGAGCAGTTTATCTTTTACTTTGATCACAAGAGTCTCAATTATATCTTCTCACAAAAGGATCTTAACTTAAGATACAGGTAATGAATAGAGTTCCTCTAGGACTATGAATTCAATATCATCTATACTCCTAGGAAGAAGAACATGGTGGAAGATGCTCTGAGTGTGAGATCATGTTCTTAGTTGTTGGTTGAGGCATTGGAGCAATTAGCCTCATTATAGTTTTCCACATTGGACAAGGACAGTGCTTCATTTATTCAATTTATGGTTGTTACCCTCACTAATTTTACATATTTATAGGGATGCTCAGTGTGGAGATGCTGACTGCAAGACCCTGCGTACTTAGATACCCACTGTACATACTCTTGATAGATATTCTAAAGGTGGGGATCATGTTATCCTTTTTAGAGGATGGATGATGGTGCCTTTTATGTTGCGGGATGAAGTGAAGTGGGAGTTTCATACATCCCCTTTGTCAGTACATACAGGTGTGGAAAATATGTATCAGGACCTAAAATGTTAGTTTTGGTGTTCAGGAATGAAGAAAGGAGTTGCAAAGTTTGTCTCTTAATGCCTCACTTGTCAACAGGTGAAGGTAGAGTACCAGATTCTAATAGGTTTAGCTCAACCCCTTGAGATGCCAGAGTGGAAGTGGTATGGGATTTCCATAGACTTCGTGATGGTCTTAACATGTAAGTATAGGGGACACAATACCATCTGGGTGATCATAGACCAACTCACCAAGTCATACCACTTCCTAGCAATTTAGGAGTAGAATTTAGTAGAGAGATTGGGATGCCTCTATGTGTAGGGGATAGTTTGACGCCATGGAGTTCCCTCGACAATTTTCTATAATCATGATGCTCGCTTCGCATATAAGTTATAGAGGGGATTGCAATATTATTTTGGTTACACTTGAGCACAGTGTTTCACCTCTAGACTGATGGCCAGACAGAGCAAACCATTCAGATCTTGGAGGACATATTGTAGGCTTGCATGTTGGACTTTGGTCATAGTTGGAAGGGTCATCTACCCTTAGTGGAGTTTTCATACAATAATATCTACCATTATACCATTTTTATGGTGTCATTCAAGGATTTTTATGGGTGACCCTATAGGGAACCACTTTGTTGGACTGATCTAGGTGAGTCAACACTCATGGGTCTGGAGTTGGTACAAGCTACTATAGAGAAGGTGTAGATCATCCAGGAGCAGATGAGGAATACACAGAGCTATTAAAAATCTTATTAGTATCAACAATGGAGACTTATAAAGTTATATTATGGATACCATGTGTTCTTGTGGGTCTCGCCTCTAAGTGGATTGGAGAGATTTGTTAGTAGTGTCAAGTTATCTCTAATATTCATTGGTCCCTTCCCCAAACTACATAGAGTTGGCAAAGTAGCATACCGCTTAGCTCTACCACCATAGTTGCACCAATTATATGATGTCTTCCATATATCATAGCTGAGAAGTTACATGCATGATCGATCACACATTATCAATCGAGGTGATATGGACATAGAGGATGGAGCTACCTTTGTAGAATAGCCAGTGGAGATCGAGGATCAGTGGGAGAGGATCCTTCATAAGTGATTGATTCACCTTGTGAGTGTTCGGTGGAAACACATAAATCTTTAGGAGAGTATCTCGTAGTAGGAGACTCATATATGAGCCTAGTACCCTCATCTATTTTAGTAGGTCTTTCTCTTTTTAAGATGAAAATCCCTAAGGTGGGGGAAATTTAATGACTCAGATTTTCCATATATTATTTTTGGATATTATATGAATTATTTTCAAGACTAGGCATTGAGAAGGCATGTGATTCCAATTCCTGGTGTTCACTGAATAAATTTTCAAAATATATTAAATGTATTAAATAGAACTCACATGCATTTTTTCTAAAAAAATGGAATAACTTCTGAATAAGGGTTTGGATAAGTAATCTGAGGGCACTATTGAGTTCAGAACATGATTTTTACCCTAGGTGCAACATAATCTTTGTTGGTGTGGGCCATTTGTGAAAAATTCCTTGTGGACATAAATAAATAAAATAAATTTATTGGTTTATTTATTTTATTTTATTTATTTTGAAATAGTGACTGATTTATCCTATAAGTATGTGGTTATAGGTTTTTTCCTAGGGTTGGCCGCTAAACCTTGGATACCTAGAGACTGTTGGAGGAGAGCTTTCTTGGTGAATGAAAACAAATCAAGACCGAATCATGGATTTTTATGTCAATAGAGTTCATGTATCTCGTAAATGATGGTATCACAATCGTTCTTCATCAACTATTGATCCAAACTCTAGGTAGGACGTTTTATTTTTGTGATTTCCATCCCATTTATTAATCTCGGATGAACGCAGATCAATTCCATGAACAAATTTGATACATGCATCATTAGTAGAATTAAATTGATAGAATTTTTTATCTGTTCATTTTGATTTATCTCTCTTCATTCGTATTCTTCTACGACAACTAATTGAGTCCAAATGAACAATGGTTGAGGTTCGTTCCTCACATTTTATGGCTTATGGTTTTCTCCCCTATTTCTTATTTCATTCCTCGTTAGTATTTCTTTTGTCCAATTGTTCAACCAATACCTATTTTCTGATCATTTTGCAACCATTCTTAGGTGAAACAAATTAAAACTGCTTGTATTTCATGCGATGGTGGTTGTAATTCAAGAATCAAAGACGACTATGGATGGATCAAGGGAGAATGAGACTGAATCGAGTGTTCTTCATTTTTTTTGAGTGATGCACTATGTGGCTATGGATGGTTTGAATGGATGATTATAAAGTGGATTTGAAGCCCAAAACTATGATCTTCAGTGAAGTGAGGCTTGTAAGACCCTGGATTTACAGTTTTTGGTGAGGGTGGTGGCTCCGATGATGTGAAAGATGATGCAAAAAAGAACCAAGGTTTCAGGACAATCCTGAGCAACACAACGTGTATTTCAGGATTACATGTCGTGTGGGCCCCCTAGATATGGTGCTAGGGTTTCATCTAGATTTAAGTATCAAATACCATGTGACTCAGTCACAATCCATTTGAACCCTCCATAACGTCTTGGCGTGTACCAAAAAGGGTATACGGACATAGTCAGGAGTACATGGCTAGTGGCATGTTGTATACTCGGACACGAACATGGCCACCTGTACATGGGTTGGTACATAGGTAGGCCAAGTACACAGACATGGCTAGGATACACAGATAGGGTATTGTGTGTCTCTACACATTTTGTACTTCTTCTACATGCCATGTATATTGAGGCTTACATACCACGATAGGCTTTACCCCACAAGAAAACGTGGGGATGGTTGGTCATGTCATGTACCCCTAGTACATGTCATGTACCCCCCCCCCTCAAGAGTGTTTATAGCTCTTTGTTTCTTTAGTTTGGACCAGTCTTGGTTAAGTGTGTTCCCTTAGTCTATTCCATCTAGGATACACTATGACATTACATCCACATAATAGGATTTTGATCCCCTCTAGAGGTCAAGTATCAGATAGAGTTGTGGTGTCCCTCCATGAGACTAGAGTGTGATCCTCTATCATCTTTGTTCCCTAGTCAATATTTGTGTAATAAACATGACCTACCTAAGTAGGATTTTGATCCTCCATCTAGAATATTGTATCGATAGGGTTTGTGGTATCATTGATATACGATCCCCTACGTAGTGGGTTGATCTAGATTGGGTTTGTGGTGTCCCGTAGCAATTCTAGGCATGACCCACTATATGAGTATCAAGGTCTTCTTAGACCAGTGAGATTTCTTGGATTGGTCTTGATGATCTATACCTCTTCATCAAGTGTCTCTAGTGATAACATGGCTCGTGGAATGTGTTCTCACAGAACAAGAATTACTTAAAGAAGAATCCTATGGTTGATAGTTGGTTATGACCACCTAGTGGCATGGTGTATTTATTGAGTATATATGGGTGTTTCTGTTATACATTGATTTTTATATATTGTACTGATATGACTATACTTGGTTCTTCATGTTTAGTGTTTTCAGGTTATCCTACTAGTTATTGTTATACTCACCCATGCATGGGCTTTGGCTGCACATGTCGTGTCTTATGTAGATGATCACCCATTTGACAGTGTCCTAGGAGGATAGGGATCGAGTGGAGCATAGTTGGATCTTGATAGACCAAGGTGTTTACTAGGAGCTTGAATTTGACTTTATTCTCAACCCTTTTAGTTGTTTATACTCTTTACAGTTTTTGTTTGGGCTTGTATTTGGCCCCTTTTTCTTCTTTTAGTACTTTATTTTCGTACTATATTGTGGGTTATTAGATGTATTCAGGAATTGGTTTTAGTTTTTTTACATTTAATCATTGTGTGGTCTTGGATATGTGTGTGTGGGTATGAGTACTTTAGTCTAATTCCTCCCATTTTAAATTTCAATGCAATTAAAATTGATAAGAAATACATGGGTCTGAATTTGATTCTTCCATACTGATTTCTTCAAAAACAATGCTTTGATAACATAACAATTGAATGTGTTTGAAGAAATGCACTTCTTCACTTGAGATACAATCACTCTTTTAAATGAATGTCTCCCCCTTGACAATTCATTCATCTATCTCCACTTGACTCTCTTGAGAAAACACATCATCACATTCAAAAACCAGTGCTTGAATCATGACTACCTTCATGAATTTGAATTCATTAAGGATCGGTTTTAGAATTGTCTAACTTCAATTGGAAATTATTATAAATTTTCATTAATTCCTACTTCTTTCTTTTCATCTCAACACAATCATGATCTTTTCTGAATACAAATGGTCTGGATAAGATCATCCTGAATATGATCATTCTAGATATGATCATTTCTGGTTATGATCATTCTGGTTACGATTGTTGGTTATGATCATTCTGGTTACAATTACTAATTATGATCATTCTGGTTACGATCGCTGGGTACAGTCATTTTAGTTATGATTGCTAAGTACGATCATTCTGGTTATGATCACTCTGAAAATGATCATTGGTTACGATCATTTTGGTTATGATCATTCTGGATACGATCACTGGTTATGATCATTATGATTACGATCATTCTGGATATGATTGATGGTTATGATCATTTTGATTATGATTGATAGGTATGATCAAATATAATCTAAAAATAATGATCTGCCCGGATATGATACAATATGAAAACAATGATCTACCCGGATACGATACAATGCATTCTGAATATGATCCCTTTTTGAATCGACACCATCTCATTACTTTTCTTCTACCCAAATATGATTATTTTTTAAAACAATCAGTGTCATCTTCTATCAGTATCACCTCTCCCATTGGAATCACCCTTTTCATTGGAACCTCCTTTTCCTTTGGAACCTCCTTCATTGGAACCACCTTTCCATCGGTACCACTTTCATCGGTACCATCTTTCCATCAATACCACTTAGATTACTTTCACTCAGAATCCAACTATTTTGAAAGACAATTGATACAATCTGGATAAGATTTTTTTTGATTGTTTTGAAAAACAATTAGCACCGCTTATTTCTCTCTACCTCTGGGTAAAATAAATGTGAATACTATTATTTTTTGATTGTTTTGAAAAACAATCTAAATACAATTATTTTCTGATTGTTTTGAAAAAAAATCAGTACCACTGCTTTATTTCTTCCATCAGAACATGATAAATATGAATATGATTATTTTCTGATTGTTTTGAAAAACAATCGGTACCACTACTTTCTTTCTACCATCCAGATACGATAAATCCGAATACGATTATTTTCTGATTGGAAGCATATCTTTCACTTTCCTTTCCTTCTATCAATCTTACATCACAAGTTCTCAATACAACTCATGATTTATATGAAATACAAATCAGCAAATCATCGTCACAATTGATTCAATTGTAGTTATAATGACTCTAATTTTCTAGCAAAACAAAAACCTCTTTCTCATTGAATTCAAAGTGAACCTGATGAACATCTACTTCCAGCAAGATGTTTTCACTTTCAAATCCTCTTATTCTCATTACAATGAACTTTCATAGTGATTCCTATTTCTTTGAAAAACATGGATCCGATTCTTTTCAAAACATGGATCCGATTTTTTTTGAAAACATGGATCGGATTCCTTTCAAAACAACATGGATTTGATTCCTTTCAAAGAAATCCTCAATACGATTTTTTTGAAACCAATACAATTTTTTCTAAAAACAAAATGAATCATAATACCTTTCTTCTTTCTTTTAATCCCTTTCAATCTGAATTCTCATTCATAATCCTTCTCAACATCATTTTTTTCTTCAGTATATTGATCAATTGACAAAAAATACAACCAAAACACAACTTGGTCCTAACAATCTCCCCCTTTGTATTTTTTTTCAATACCCACTTCTAACACTTCAATGAAAATAATGAGTGGTATTGTTTCCTTTATTTCTCCCCCTATTTCTTTTTTCTCTCCCCCTTTCTCTTATCTCTCCCCCTTATTGAAAACCAAATTAAAAGGGGCTATCATGATAAATTTATCCCTTATTTTTAAATTATCTACATTTCCAGAGGTTGGGACTTTTATTTAACAAGTATATCAGACGATTTTCTTAATAAATAACCTTTAACTAAACAATTATAAGTATACATGGGAGAACCCAGTGAAGAAAACAAGAGTGTATAATCAAGGTGATCAATGTTTTCCTTAACACAACTTTCATGTGGTACCTTTTCCATACTTCTTTAAGCATTCTCATTATTGGAGAAATTCTTGAAGGAACTTGTCTAAGACAAAAGTAATATGCACCCATCTCAATAAACACATCAGAATGTTCAGATTTATAAAAACATAACTTTTCAAAACAAATCTTTTTTCACATCCTCATTCCATTAATTTTTAAGAAAAGTAAGATACTCATTAATTCCATATTACTTATTTACACTCCTTTAATTCCATGCATGTTAGCACAAGTATAAAAAGATATTGGGAATAAAGAGAAACCTCGATTGTTTTTTAGAAACAAAAATCGGACTGAGAGTCCTCTATAAGTCTTTCATTCTTTTTTTTTCTTCTTGGATTTTTCATTGGATGTGATTTCTTCCTTCTGTTTATCCTTCTCAAGTTTTGTAACATCTTTCTTCTTATCTGCCGAATCTTATGATGAGGATGTCAACTTTTCTTCATATTTAGGAACATCCATATTACAATTAGTTTATTCCATGTTTTTCATTCCTATATTTTTCTTTGGAAAGATATTTTTAGAGGCTTTGATATCATGCCCTTATTTCTTTTGCGATTGCTCTAATTTTCTAGCCAGGTCAATGTGTTCTGTACAAACTACTAAGCACTCTTTCTTTTGAAATTTAGCAGATTTGTCTTTCTTAACATCCAAAATATTCAACTTCTGAGAATTGTTGAGAATATTTTGTTGTGCTGATAACAAAACAAGACATCCTTTTTCAATGTGTCCAGGTTGCTCACACCTTTCATAAACAATTTCTAATGGTTGGAACCTATTTTCAATATTTACTTCATTCTTCCCAAATTTCTTCAACACAACCTTCTTAGGCTTCTTCTTTTGAGATAATTGACTCCCCCTAAAATCATGTCTTCTATAACCTATGGAATAATAGTAGTGTTGTTGGTTAAACCAACACATATTCTCTGTATGTCCAAATCCACCACAATACCAGCAATATTCATAAAAGGGGTATTTGCCTTTGGAACTTTGATACTGACTAAAATTTTGAATGTGTTTCTCAACCACCTTCTTCTCTTTCTTTTCCAATCCACCAACCTTTCTGTTATCAATCGGATTCTTCCTTTTCTTTTCTAAATTTTTGGAACCAAAATTATTGGAAACATTTCTAGATTTAGAATGTTTCAAAACATTCCCAACCTTGTTGGTATTGGCCACATACATAACATTCCTATGTTTCTTATTTTCAAAAACAATTCCATTTTTCTTCTCACCCTTTTAAGGTAAATTTTGTTAAGCCTTATCAGGTTTCTCTTTATGAGAACATTCACCAACTTCAATGATAGAGTTTCTGAAACTTAGACTTTTCTTTTCAGCTTCAGAGAGTTTTTGTTGTACAAGTTCCAAGTATTTTTATTTTGCCTTCATCTTCTATTCCAAATGCACATTACTATTCTTTTCATCTTCAAAATACTTCTTCAAATCATCAATCTCTTTAGCCAGCTTTTTTTTCTCACCAGAAAAACATTCTTGGTCGCTTGAGCATTCATCTTCCACTTTTTTGTCTAGATTTTCAAGTCTTCTGATCTTTCTCATACATTCTTTCAAATCTTCTTTCAAATGAATTTCAAGCTGAGTTTCTTCTTCATTGGGAATTCTACTTTTGAATTCATCATCATTAATTGTTATAATAAAAGTATTTTCCCCAACATGCTCAATATAATTTTTGGATTCAACTTCACTTTATTCTTCTTCTTCAGCACAACTACTTTCATTACTAGAAGAACATTCTTCATTGACTATTCCAATGAATGTGTGGGCTTCACCATAATTTCTAACATCCTCACTATAATATTCCTTAGACAAAAATATTCTTCTTTTAGATTTGTAGAAACTCTTATCTTCCTTCTTGGAATAGAATTTTTCTTTATCACCCTTTTTCTTCCAACATCTTCTTGGGATTCATTCTCCATCTTCACTTTCTTCTTCATCACTTTATTATTAATTTCCTCTTTGAGGAAAATTGGAAACAAAATGCACAATGGATCCACATCCAAAACACTTTAAGGGGATTTTCCATTTATACCTTCTTGTACCTCTTTTCACATTCTTAGAAGACAAGGAAAAAATTGAATCTAGATTTTTACATACCTCATTTTTAGAGTCAGAATCTCCAGCTTCTACTTGTCCAAGAATCTTATTTTATTTATTAGAATACTTGAAAGACATTTCTCTATCATCATTTGTTTTTATATTCATATCATTATCTATTCTCATTTCATAAGTGATAAGATTGATATGTAAATCATCAATAGATAATGTTTTAGGATCTCTGTCTTCCAATGAACAAACTTTTGTATCGAATTTATCGGGTCGGATTCTTAAGATCTTTTCAACCACAATAGAATCATCTAACTTTTCACCAAGAAATCCGATAGTACTTACAATGTCATTTACCCAGGTAAAGAAGTCCCCAACAGATTCATGCCCATCCATCTTGAGATCTTTATACTTCAATCTCCATATTTGTAACTTTTCCTTCTTCACTTTTGTATTGACTTCATATATGTTATTCAATTTATCCCATATACCTTTGTATGTGGCAACACCTTTTACTCTAAAGAATTAACTTTTAGAAAGTGATGACAATATAGAATTCTTTTCCCTTCCATCATTCTCAAGATGTCTCTTATCAACAGTTGTAAGTGGAGTTTTATCATATATGGGAGGAAACCCAACTATTTCGGCTTCAAGAACATCATAACTGATAGACATAAGATATGGAAACATTATATATTTTTAGATATGATAGTTCTTTCCATAAAATACCAGAATACCTTTACTGTTCACATAGTTCACGTTCTCCATCAGCAAAGAATAAAGATGGGAACCTGCGCTCTCATACTAATTGAAAGTGCCCAGTCGGAGTAATGTATCACTGAGAGGGGGAGGGGGTGAATCAATGATACTATTTTAATTTTATGTTTATTTTCAATTGAAACAACCTTCACCTCCTATTAGAGATTTCAATTCCCTACTAAAAACAAACTAAACACACATCCACAGGAACACAAATATTTACAAGGTTCACTATTTAATAAGAATAGATACGTCCTTGGTATGGTTTGGAAATGATCTAATACCATATAATCCACTAAGAAAACAATCCTTGGATTACAACGAGTAGGAAGTAACCTTACACTCATGTAGCACTATGAAACAATCCCACTAGTGCATGTGCACCCACTTAGCACAATAGCGTAATACAATTGTTTTTTAACAACTCATGTTACCTGCGCTTCTTTTCAATTCAACAAATGTATTCAAATTGTAATACAATTCATCAATTACTTACCCGGAATAAGGGTAATAACTACCTGAACTTTGTTATGAAACATTTATTCTAATTCATCTAAGTCTGATTCTTTCAAAACAAAGCTCCCAGTACAATTCTTTCAAAACAAAGCTCCTGGTCCAATTATTTCAAAACAAAGCTCCCATTCCGATTCTTTGAAAACAATGTTCCCATTCCAATTATTTCAAAATAAAGATCTAATTTTGATTTTATGATAGAAAACAATAGAGTATAATTGGAACCACTTCAATTCCCAAATACAATTGTCATGCCGGATATAATATGAATGAATCGGCACCACCCAAAACAATTGTAAATCCGAATGAAATTGATCTCTTCTTCTCTCTAGAAACCCAGAGCTTCTCTCTCTACAAGTCCCACAAGTACAATGTACTTCATGCCTTTTATAGGTGACCCAAAACATTTTAGGTAGGAATCCTAAAACACTTTCCCACTCACTTAAATTCACCCAAATATGAATTTCTCCTGAAATATCAAAGTAATTATGACTTCGTCAATGCTTCTCGATTCTTATCAAATCTTCTACAATCTTCATCTCTTCTTTTACAGACTCCCATTTCAAATGTTAATACAATTACAATTGATGAGAAATACATGGGTATGAATCTGATTCTTTTATACTAATCTCTTCAAAACAATGCTTTGATACCATACCAATTTAATGTGTTTGAAGAAATGGACTTCTCCACTTGAGATACAATCACTCTTTTAAATGAATGTCTCCCCCTTGACAATTCATTCATCTATCTCCACTTTATTTTCTTTTCTATTGAACCTCTTGAGAAAACACATCATCACATTCAAAAACTAGTGCTTGAATCATGACTACCTTTATGTCTTTGAATTCATTGAGGATCATCTCTAGCATCATCTGACTTCAATTGAAAAGTATTATAACTTTCCATTCATTCCTGATTCTTTATTTTCATTTAAACCCAAGAATGATCTTTTCTAACTAAAAATGTTATGGATAATATTATCCTGAATACGATCATTCTGGATATGATCATTTCTATTTATGATCATTATGGTTATGATTGTTGGCTATGATCATTCTGGTTACGAATGCTGATTATGATCATTCTGGTTACGATTGATGGGTACGATCATTCTAGTTATGATTTCCAGGCACGCTCATTCTGGTTATGATCACTCTAAAAATGATCTCTGGTTATGATCATTCTGGTTATGATCATTTTGGATACGATCGTTGGTTACAATCATTCTGATTACGATCATTCTGGATACGATTGTTGGTTACGATAATTCTGATTATGATTGCTGGGTATGATCAAATACAATATGAAAACGATGATTAGCCCATATATGATACAATATAAAAACAATGATCTGCCTAGATATGATAAAATGAATTCTGAATACAATTCCTTTTTTAATCGACACCATATCATTCCTTTTATTCTAACCAAATACGATTGTTTTGAAAAACAATTGGTGTCTCATCTTCTATCGGTATCACCTCTCCCATCGGCATCACCCTTTTCATTGGCACCTCCTTTTCCTTCGGCACCACATTCATAGGAACCATCTTTCCATTAGTACCACTTTCATTGGAACTATCTTTCCATCAGTACCACTTCGATTACCTTTACTCAAAATCCAATTGTTTTGAAATACAATTGATATAATCTGGATAATATTGTTTTCAGATTGTTTTGAAAAACAATTGGCACCACTTCTTTCTCTCTGCCTTTAGGTATGATAAATCTGAATACGATTTATTCTGATTGTTTTGAAAAGAAATTGGTACCACTGATTTCTTTTTTCCATCCGGACATGATAAATATGAATACGATTCTTTTCTGATTATTTTGAAAAACAATTAGTGTCACTGATTTCTTTCTTCCATCTAGATATAATAAATATGAATATGGTTCTTTTCTGATTGGTAGAATCTCTTTCACTCCCCTTTTCTTCTATCAGGCTTGCATAATAAGTTCTCAATACAAGTCATGATTTATATGAAATAAAAATTAGCAAAGCACCATCACAATTGATTCAATCATAGTCATAATGACTTTGATTCTATAACAAAACAAAAACCTCTTTCTCGTTGTATTTAGAGTGAATCTGATTACCATCTACTTCCATTAAGATTTTTTCACTTTCAAAGCTTCTTCTTCTCATTATAATGACTTTCACAGTGATTCCAATTTATTTGAAAAACATGGATTCGATTCTTTTCAAAACCTGGATCCGATTGTTTTTGAAAACATGGATCTGATTCTTTTCAAAACAACACGGATCCAATTCATTTCAAAGCAATCCTCAATACGATTGTTTTGAAACGAATACAATTTTTTCTAAAAACAAAATGAATCATAATACCTTTATTCTTTCTTTCAATCCCTTTCAATCCAAATTCCCATTCATCGCCCTTCTCAACATCCTTTCTTTCTTCAGCATACTGATCGATTGATAACAAATACAACCAAAACACAACTTGGTACTAATAGAATAAAACCATATATTTTAAATATATCATACTTTATGATATACACCAGAAATACACTATGACTAAGAAAAGCATAATTATGATATCTTATATCATAAAGTCCCATGATCATGTGGTTTACATTCAATCGCATCATATCCTATGCCATGATATGTCCTTAAGCAGATATGATATACATGTTATTCATAAAAAAAATAAAAATAACATGTTAATTCATTGGTGACTAAGGCATTGATACCACTGAGAGGTTTATGAGGTTAATATAATAAACTTCTTAGTGGAAGAAAACCCATAAAATGATCAATCTATCATCAATAGAATCCACATATAAAATAAAAACACAAAATAGTATCATACCTATACTACCAAAATCTCAATATATTACTCTTAGATGGAGTACACTTGATGGGGATAACCTAGAGATATTCAAATGAATCTAGCTATTATGGGAATTACACAAAACTTGGATCCTTGTTTATAATGAGCGGATTCCAAATCACCAAAGGGGTGATAAAGACTGGTTCTCAAGAAAAAATGTGATTAGGAACAAAGAGAGTTTTTTACTATGGATTTCATGCATCATAGTCCTACCAATGAGGAGTATTATATCCCTTATATAGAATCTATTTATTAAATGAAGAGAATGGAGAATCAGCTTCCATGTCATGGCAGTTGACATATGTCACTACCTGTTGATTCATCTATAATCATTTGAACATTTAAAACATTTATAATTATGCATGTAAAGACATAAATGAATCATATTATGTTCATAACTAATGGAAACTAATTTGGAAGATGTGGTAGTGGGAATTCACTTGTATCCATATCATAAAATTTATTGTATATTATGATATAGGCTGATTGTAATCCATATACCCCTTATGATATGATCATATCATAACCTACAATATGCATCTCATGCATATCATGGCTTACAACTTAAAGGGATATTCTACATTATGATATCCCTTATTTTAGTGTATTTACAATATAAACTATATTTAACCTTCGAATTAAATCTATTAACTTTAATTAAAAATCAAAGTTATGGTGGATGAAAACTAAATCTAATATTGGCATACCTAGAATAACATGGAAATTTTACGAGAATCAATTTATCACATAAATTTAAGTCTACATAATATCCACATCATGTAAAAAATGTATATACATGAATACTTAGATTGGAATAAGTTAAATAAATAAGCAATTCAATTATTCCACTAAAACAACTTGCACTATAACAGAGTTCATTTCATGAATATTCCATTTGTTATGCCCATTTTAGAAGATGTTTTGGTTAGTGTTTTGAGCATATTATCCATTTTATAAAATTACTTGTACTTTTTTATTATGTTGTGGTGGTCCTCATAGTGAAGCTCAATAACATCACATATAAGACTAACTAGAATATTTAAGATCTTCCCATGATGCCCTAAAAAATGACCTAAATGGTCATTTTATGTTAATTATGCCATGATCAAGTAAAAAAAATGAACTTAAATGCCTATTTTTATGAAAATACAAATCATGGTTAGAAAAATCAAGAATAAAAATGGGTGTTTTGAAGGGGAAATGTTGTGGTGCATGGGTAGATGCCAATTTAGGTTCTCTCGATACATCTTCATCATATTGAATTATTATTGGTATTTTTTTTTATACCACTGATGGATTTCATGGTATATATAAATTCCCATTAATAGTGTAAGAAAACATGAAATCCTTACCCAATATCCTACTAAGATAAAATGATAGAATAAAATGATAAAATGATAATCTATGCATACCTAACTGTCCAATATTTCAATATTCATTAGCAATGAATTTGATTAAGTTCCCTAAGTAACAACCAATGGGTTCTTTCCTATGATGGTATCCACCATCCAATGGAATCATTGAATGCTTTGGAAGGACCTCCTTTCTCCAAAAGGTATGTTAAAACCACTTCCTTGAAAGCAAATGGAGAGAATAAATATTGAGAAAGTTTCACCTATGTGAGAATAATCTTCAGTATACCAAATTATTTCTATGAATATCCTTTATATAGGCCTACTTTATTGAATAAATGAGCCTCTTGTAGTTCCTATGTTTCAAATGTTTTGAAATGTCCAACCATTGAAATTCTCCTCCTTCAATAATCTAATTGTTAAACTAATTTAACAATCAAACATTTATCTACACATCATTATATGATATGTCAATAAGATGAAATAAATGTGATAACCATCAAGGTAGTATCATTTGAATGATATGAAATTTCAATCTTCAAATACACATGATGTAGTATCAAATACCACATAAAATCATAGACCATGATGTGGTGACTTCCACCATACCATGGTCAGTACTTTGGTGCATAAACTAAACATATACCTCATACAATAATCACTAAATGTATTATCCCCTAATTATAAGAAAGTTTAATTTTTTTCAGTGACCCCCAATGAATTAGAATTATTAAATCCATTTCATTAAAAAAATTCACCTCGCTAAGGTGGAGAGTGACTTAATTAACTGATATTGATGCTAGAAATGATTTCACTGATACATCTTAAATCTATAATAGAGTTTTAAACTAGACAATAAGATCTTATGTGGGATGATTAGACCTCTCATCCTCTCGATTTTGGTATGAGTATCCTAATATGCCACAATCCTCCCATGATGGTGAATCAAAGGGCATGGGTAGAAACGTCGGAAGTGGTCCACTAGGGTATTATCTTATCTTTATGTTAAATTATTTTTTTATCAATGAAATTGAAATAAAATTATTATATTTATACTATCCTCTATGGATCCTTTATTTATTTCATATATTTTACATATAATATTAAAAAAATTATGATGAATATGTAATACCCATCCTGATATATTTTTTAAAGAAATTATCAGGGTGAAATTATTATAATAAAATATAAACAGCATCCTAACTTCAAAAAATATAATATAATAATTATGTACATTGATTCTAATTATTGGTAAAAACATTTTTTGGAAAAGAAAATTCATACTTATACTCCCAAAATAAAATTTCATGATGAATACTGGTGTGGCTTTATTTTTATACATGTTTGTTTCATCTATTTTATGAAATTTTAGTGTTTTGTGCTTTAAATATACCTTTATTGTAAATTTATTAATTAATTATCATTTTGAGTTAAAAATTAAATTCTTTAAATATTTTTTTAAAAATGATGTGTTTTAGTGATAAATTGATCAGAATTTCTTTGATTTAATTTTTATATGATTTTAGAACAAATACTTCATTTTTTATAGAGTTTTAATGGGAAAATTATTTTAGAGAATTTTTTAAAGTTTTAAATTTTGGAATTAATTATTTCAATGTTCTATATTATTATTATGAAAATATTATGTTAGAACAAATTCTGATTTTATTTTTTGAAGTTTAAAAATTTATTTTTAATCTATTTTGAAATAATTGAGTTGTGAAATTTTCATAAATATTGAAATTTCCCTTATACGTGTTGATATGTGGTATATTTTTTCTAACAAGAGGAATACATGACATTTTAGACTCTATGAAATTTGTGAATTGTTGGGGCATGTGTAACATTTTCTTACCAATGAGAAGTGATACGTAATATTCTATCTTGGGAAAATTAGAAAATCAGTAAAGGGAGATAGTAAATAATATATTTCTTCTGGTAAATATTCTATGTAATATATATTTGAGAAGGAAGTTGATATGTAAGTTTTTATTTCACAAAGGAGTTCATATGTAACATTTTGGAGTTTTTAAAATTTAGAAAAAATATGTTACATAATATTTTTTTAGAGGAGTGGAAGACACAGATTTTTTCTTGTTGGTGGAATTTTTTATGAAGTTACCTATATAAGTTTTTAGGAAAATATGTAACATTTTTTAGGGAAATTGAGTGATATGTAAGTTTTTTCACTTTTTTCAAATTTGAATAAGTCAGGCTCAACTAATGATACAAAATATTTTTGGGGGATACATAATATATTTCCCTCTATGTTTCTTGGAGCTTCCCATGTGTAATATCCCAACATTTTATAATATTGAAGAATTGGTTGTGTTGTGAAGCTTTAGAACCTGATGTATGAGCAGCCTTAATTCTCATAGTTGTGAACTAAATCAAGGGGAAATCGATCTAACGAAGATGAATATAAGTACAAATGTTCTAAGGGTTTTTAGAGAATCTATTTATGATTGAATCTAGATGGAATTTAATTTAGGTATAGATTTCATATAGCCAAATATAATACACATGGGATAAAGAGAATTCTATTTGAAATTTTTCTTGATATAATTAAAGAAGGTGATAAATAGTTAAAACTTCCAAATTGATATCTAGGATGTGATTTGATGAGACATGGCAGTGAAGAAAGAGCTAGGAGATCCTTATAAATTTGTTTGGAGACTTTATTTTAAGATGGATATCCATAAAGGGGTGGATGGTACTAATTTTATAGGGAGATCTAAATAGAGGGTCTATGATTGATAGTGGTGGTTTTAGAGTGAGATAGAGTTGGATAAGGGATGAATCTTGATAGAGAATACTCTTTCACTCTTTCTTTTTCTTCTTTCATTTCTGACTATTTTGATATGGGTTTCTTGTATATGTTTTCTTCTATTGTGAACATGTGTGGCTAAATCGCTTTAGGGGATCAGATTAAATTGAATTGAATTTTTTACTATTCTTTTTAAATTTTTAATAGTTTTATATTATCCTTCTTTAGTTTTCATTCATTATCACTCTTCTTCTACTCTCAAATGATGAATCGGTGGATATAAGTTAAATATGGAAATTTTCTTGCATTGTGAAATTAATTAATTCTTCACTGATAAATTGAAAAATTGATGTGGGTTTTATTGAAAGGACAATATTGTGTCACTTTTGTTCTTTTTTCTTATTTTTATTATTCTTTAGAATCTTTTTAACATTGTTCTAAGTACCGATGGGTGATGAATAGTGGACCCTTTTCCTAAAATGCATCAACCGAAGTACTTAATTTAGAAAAGTTTGGTGTTTATCTTCTCCAAGAAAGAATCATCCATAATATAAGTTTGGTTCAAAAAATATTCTTTAGATAGAGTTAATATAACTTTGTTGATATTTGAGTGATAGTGATGTGACTCAACAATTTTGACTAATCTTGATACAAGAACAAAAATCATTTTTATCAGTTCTGATCAGTTTGGTCTCCCTGAATCATCAATTGTTAATCCTTATAATCTATTATTCTTCATTATTTTCACACACTTATTCCCACATTTTTAATATATTTCTTCACTGGTTAACTCCATTTTATTTCATATCAATGGTCTTTCCATTGCTGTGTTTACTGTTTTTTATTGTTTTTCTTTGTTTTATTTTACATTTTCATAGAGCACACAATATTCCTTCTCTTAGGTTTGACCATGATTTATCACTTTACTAGATTAGTGTGGGTTTATAAATATTGTTTTTGATATCTAAATGACCTTATCAAAAATTGATGTCTTTTCTAGGGAAGGTGGAATGTATCCAATAAAAAACAAACATAAAATAAAAAAACAATAACAAATTTATTCAAAAAAAATAAGAAACTTGTTTTTGTTTATATGATGGAATTAAAACTAATTAAACTTGAATATATATGCATAATAGGTCTTCTTATAGCAATGAATTTAGAAAATTAATTCTATAAATTGAAAAACACTACACTAACCTAAGAAATATTAAAAAAACTGAAATGGAGAACTTTGAAAATGAGAGAGTTATAGACCAAAATGAAAATATCATTCCTCCTCAACCTATGAATTTAATTGTTAAGAGACCTATATTTAGGGAGTTTCAACTGCCTACTATTTCAAGTAACCAATAATGTATCCATTTGTATCCTATTTCTAGGAATTATGAGATGAAACAACCTTATCTCTCCATGATGTCATCTTATAATGGGCTACCTAATGGAGACTCTTTGGAGTTTATTAGAGACTTTTATATTGTTATTAAGTAGTTTCCTTTACATGGGTTGAGTGAGGAAGAGATTAAGTTTAAGGGACCTTTTATTTTTTTGAAAATAAAATCTAGGATTTGGTTCTAGTAGTTAGATGAAGAAATATTTTATACATGGGGTCATGTTTTTAATGAATTTGTAATAAAATTTATCCTAGTAATATGATTAATGAAATGAGGTATAAAATCACCAGTATTTTCTAGGATTAGAGTGAGTTGTTTAATGAGACTTTGGATATATTTAGAGGTACTATTAGGAAGTTTCATAATCATCAACTTTCCCCCACCTTGTAATGGTCACATTTTATAATCGTCTCACTCCTTAACACCAAACCATAATCGATCAATCATCTGGTGGTAATTTCTCTAATATGATAGTCAAGGAGTTGAATTTTTTTTAATAAAATCACTCAAAAATCCCAAAATAAATGTTATAGGAGAAGAACTATCCATAGGAGTGAGTCAAGTGCTTAGGATGGTATATTTTTTAATGATAATCATGAGAGTTCATTTAGGTATCAATGTCAATATTATGGAATGTTTAAGAATACAAGATCTTGTTATCCTAACTTTAATCTACCTATATAGCAGGGTGAGAGTGACCATTTTATATATTTTAGAGCTAAAAAACATAGTACCAATGATCCATTCTGGAATAATTATAACCTCACCTATAGAAACAAAGTGAACTTGTCTTGGAGATATCAAGGACATGTTAAACAAATTTTTTCCCTTGGATTTTGAAATCAGCCAAGACCTCAATATCACAACCAAAATAGGGTCTAGTATTCACATAATCAAGGAAATTTAGTGGTTTTAATACACCAAATGTTTCATATAATAGACTCTCAATAAGCTAAGTATAAGGCTAAAATGGAATATCAAAATTCTGCTTTTGAGTATAAAATGAACAGCTTCGAATTACAGACAAGCCAGATGGCAAGAGACTTAAGTGGGATGGAAAAATAAAAACTACCTAGTGAAATGTAAATAAATCCTTGAGAAAATGTTATAGTTTTTACCACAATAAGTGGTTTTAAAACACAGGAATATGTTAGGGTATATCCTAATGAATATGAACCTATGATTTAAAGTGATTTTGAGTTTGAAATTTTATAAAGTAACAAGTCTGTAAAAGTAGACAACAAGGTCTAAACTAAATTGAAATATAATTATTCACATTAAATAAACAAGAAATAAAGTAAGATGAAATGGGAGATAATCAAATAAGAAAAAAAGAAGGTTTTGGCTGAGGAAAAACTAAGAAACTAACATGTTTTACATCAATTTTCACCATTCATCCCCTTTCCTCAATGGTTTAAGAAGAAAAATGATGAACATGATCATCTAAAGTTTCTTAATATATTCAATAATTTCAACATGAACATGCCCCTTGTTAAGGATTTAAATAAAATCCCATAATATGAGAAATTTATCAAAAGTTTTTTTTTCCTATAAAGTAATTTTCCTCCAAAATTATAAGAACCTGAGTGATTTTTTATTCTATGTAATATAGGAGAGATTTAGGGGTAAAATTGTTTGTGTGAGCTAGGAGATAGTGTAAACCTTAT
Organism: Viscum album; assembly: GCA_963277665.1. Lineage (NCBI taxonomy): Eukaryota > Viridiplantae > Streptophyta > Magnoliopsida > Santalales > Viscaceae > Viscum > Viscum album. The sequence goes on from OY728159.1 coordinate 925,122,697, forward strand.
TCTTTAATCCTTATTTTAGCACTTGGGTCTTAGTTTATTGAAATATATTTTAGTGCCTCTTCAATCAGTTGATATGTACATTACCCAACCCATTCTGAGAGTGGATAACTTATTGGTTAATGCAAAGAAGTTTACATCTCTCAGTAATTTCTTAGTTCTTTAAATGGAGTGTAAAAAAAGGTATCAATCATATTAGGTAGAGTATTCCTTATTATATGTGGGGATGTTATTAATGTTTATAAGGGTAAACTTATTTTTTAGGTTTATGATGAACATGAGGAGTTCAATGGTTTTAGGAAATCCACACTCAAAGGAATTTGTAAGCTGAAATATATGGTTACAGAGGATTTTAAATCTGAAATTATAAAGGATGCTTGTGACTATTATGGGGAAGTAATTTAATATTCAGTTTATGATCATTTAATTCAGATTTGTTGAATATAAATACACTAAGAAACTTAACAGATTAGGGAGCCTTGAGGAAAAAATTAGGAAAATTGTTGTGAATAATTATGAAGTGGTTCAACATGAACAAAGCTGCTATTTTAAAAGATTTACCCAGGTTTTTGGTCAGAATTCACAATATTTTTTTTGTAAGAAACCCCCTTTCATTATTCCCAATATGGATTTAGTGTTACATATATTTTATTCTGAGTTTTTTTGGGCCTACTTATGAGTGTTCATAACCTGAAAATAAGTGTTTGAAAGTCTCAAAATCTGAGGAAAATTCTAGTTTAATTCTTATTACTACAAAACAATATATTTTTCGATATCAAAAAGTTTTATCTCTTGAAATAATCTAACCTACTATGATTGATTTTGTGCATAATGATATATAACCATTTTTTGATAATTTCACTTCATTACAGTTTAGAATTTGTTTCTAAGTGTTTACAAACCACTAAGTATATAGGTAGTTGTGAGAATTTTTCTTCTCATCTAAGGGATTTTTCTATGCTTTTGTCACCTATTTTGGGCATTGTTTATGATATTTTATGGAATTGAAATAGAGATGTATATTAGGATAATTCCTACTATTTTAGAGAATTTATAGAAGTTTTTTTATATTTTTAGAGTTAGAGAACATTTGGGAATTCATGTTATTGTTTTCTTAAACAATAATAAAGGTCCACCTAATAAGATAATACTACTTCCTAATGATTATGAATAGATTTTAAGGATAAAATATGGTTGGGGAATTTAAATCTAGCATTATATTGGAGGAAACTCATGGTTTAATAATTTTTTATCAGTTTGTTTTTATTTTAAATAAAAATCACTCGCCCTTTTATTGTGTGTAGGATCACATCCTAGGTGAAGAAGTATCATACCATTATCACCTCTTCCTGAATAACTTTAACACATATTTCATCAGTATCTCAGATCTTTATTTCCACATCCCCTCACTCTTAACTTAGACTCAATTTTTTTATTTTTAATGATTGGATTTATTGATTGTTTTTTTATTTTTTAGGTGCCTTGATGGGAGAAACCAAGTAGAGCATGGAGTGTTCTAAAGGAGAGTGATAATTTATAAAATAACTAAATAAATAACAAAACAAATGTCAGGGGAGTTATCTCTTTCATTTTTCTTGAAATATTAATTGCTTAATATGTTCCATGATTCCTTGATAGTTTTTATTTTTAATCTAAAAATTTAGTTTAATATTATCTTATGTTTTATTTTCTTTCTAAGTGTGGTGGGAGATTGTTTGAATTGTTTGAATCTAAGTATATATTAAATCTAGGTTGAAATGGTTGGGAATAAATATATATTGTTGAAAATATTTTTAAATTAATTTTGAAATATTGTTTATCACCCTAAAAAATCCTAATGGTTTTCACTACTATTAACATGTCTTTATTTACTAAAATAATGGTGTTGAATGCTTATTTTGTGCATCATTTAAATTTTCTTTGTAATTTAACTATAAAAATAAATCTTATCAAAAAATATATGAAATTTTTTATATAGTATCTAATAAGAATTTTTTTTAAAAAAATCAAGTTATTTATTTATGGTTTTGTGTAAAAAATATGTTATTTGAACTTTTTTTTGCCCCTTTTAAATGTTATAAACTGCTAAAATGAAAAATAGCTTTGAACTTAAATTGTTTTAGTTGTTTCTTCCACCTTGAAGTTTATAATTGAGTACAGTTTTGGGTTTTAAGTGTAGGGTAGGGGTCTTCATTTATTTCGAACTGTGTTTCATGAAGTTCACATCAAAATTCCCTTGAATATTTTTCAAAATTTATTGTCACTTAGGAAACATCTTGAATATTTAGTGGTTAATAATTATTATTAAAATTGGAAATTATTTTTCTAATTCAAGGTGGTTAATCATATTTATTTCCACATGGATTCAACCAAGTAACAGCTTTTCATTACTCTCATGAAAGATCTTGTTTTTTGTGAAATTTCATGAGTGCATTTTACTTTTTCAATTAAATTTGAATATCTTTATTTGAGTTAAACTGATAATATTTTCATTCAAATGGTCTAAGAAATGAAATTCTAATCTTGGTTGAGTTGTGTGTATTAAAACTTTTGGATGTGTCTAGTTATGTTGAGCTATTAATTATTATTTTAATCACTCGTCCATTATGTTGTGTCTAATTATGTTGAGCTTCTAAGTTGTGTATGTATGTTTACAATAGAGAAAATTAGAAATTTGGAAGAATATTTGTATTCAACGTGAGGTTGGTTAAATTCATTTCAAAATTTTCAAATTTGATCATATTTTTTAAAACTGGAAACCATATTTTTTATAAACTTTTTCTATTTTTTGAGAGAAATCTTCCATTTTACTTGAAAGATTCTATATGGGAAAAACTTTTGAAAATCACTTCATTGTGTGCAATTTGATCTTTCATTTTTGAGATTAATTGGTTTTTACTGAGTGTGTTTAATTGATTACTTGAGGACAAGAAATGTATTAAGCGAGGGAGGGGTGAATTTGATGTGGATTTATTTTGATACATTTTTACCACATAAATTTTATAAAATTATGGTTTTTTGTGCTTTAAATATTCATTTATTGGAAATTTATTCATTCTTGATCATTTTGAGTTGAAAATTATATTATTTGAATATTTTTTTTTTAAATGAGGGGATTTATGGCTAAATTGATCAAATTTTATTTACTTTAATTTTAAAATGCTTTTAGAATAAATGATTTTGTTTTTATATATATTTTTAATGGGAATTTTATTTTAGAGATGTTTTTAAGGTTTTGGATTTTTGAATTAATTATTTCGATGATCCATATTTTTATTGTGAATATATTGTATTGGAACAAATTCTAATATTATTTTATTAAATTTAAAAAATCATGTTGAATCTATTTTGAAATAATTGAAATGATAAATTTTCATAAGTATTGAAATTTTCCTTGTAGGTGTTGATATGTCTGATATTTTATCTACCTAGAGGAATGTGTAATATTTTCTACTCTATGAAATTTGTGAAGAGTTGAAGCATGTGTAACATTTTCTCACCAAAGAGTCACTACTAAAAAAAGGCCTTTAACAATGCTAGAATAGGCCTTTGTTATTACTAAAAAAGAATCGACTGCCATAGTGCATTTAAAAGGCCTAGGATTTTATCAGCACAAGTAAAGCACTAATAAAAGACATCATTTATCAGTGCTTTTATTTAGAGTTGATAAAGGGGAATGTTGTAGTGTGATGTTACAACACACTACAACACCAAAAATAGTGCATAATACTGTATGTTGTAACAGCACACTGCAACACTAGAAACAACACAAAAAATTAGAAAAATTAGATACAAATACATAATTTAAATGAAATAAAATTTACAACACAAATACAAGAAAAAACACTATTATAGAGAAAAATGATGCACCTATATAAAAGAAAAATCCACCCCTGCTCTATAAAAAGAACACACCTATATAAGAAAATAATTATTGTGTTGGTAATAATATAAATAAATTAATTAAATATAAATTGTTAATTTTAAACAAAACTTTGAGTCATACCAGGAATATTGTGTATCGGATTGCATTGTGGTTGATTTTTACACATCAAACCATTTATTGATCATCTTCAAGAATTATCACTATGAAAATTAACTAAATAAGTATAAGATAAAAATGATAAGTAAATTAATTAAGTAATATAAGATATAATGATGAGAAAAAAAGAAAGGCTTGTTTTCTCAATTTTGGCGATGTAATGCGCGTCTTAAACTAAAATGACACTTATATATTGAAAATATGCACTTGGAATCATACCGGTCACACCATGCATAAAATTGAGGTGTAGATGATTTATACATGTCCCAAATGACTTATGGATCATTATCCTAAAGTATCAAAACAATATAAATGTGTTTCCTCGGTTTTGAGTACACCACTTGTGTTTTTTACTAAAATGTCATTTTAAACTCGAAACATGCACTTTGAGTCATACAAGTTGCATCATGTATGGGTTTTATGTGAGACTGATTAATACACATAAAAAATTAATTATGAATTTTTTTCTAAATTATCAAGAAAATTCGAGTGTGTTTTCTTGGTTTTCAGTGAGTGACATTTTTTGTATTAAAATGTCAATTTTAAACTGATAACGGACACTTTGAGTCATACTGAGTACATCATGTATTGGATTAAGGTGTAGATGATTCCTACACATCAAAAATGATTTATGAATCATTTTTATAAAGTAACAAAACAATTTGAATGCATTTTCTTGATTTTGAGTATGTCAGTTGCCTTTTTTACTAAAATTAATGTCAATTTTGAATAAAAAGATGCACTTCGAGTCTATCGGTCACACCATGAATCAGATTGAGGTATAGATGATTCCAAAACATCCTAAATGACTTATGGATTGTTTTTATAAAGTATTAAAATAATATTAATGTGTTACCTTGGTTTTGAGTATGTCACTTTTGTTTTTTACTAAAATGTCATTTTAAACTGGAAACACACACTTTAATTCATACAGGTCACATAGTGTGTGGGATTGACGTGAGAATAATTCCCACACATCACAAATAAATTATGAATCATTTTCCTAAATTATAAAGACAATATGAGCAAGTTTTATCAGTTTTTAGTGAGTGGCACTTTTTTGTATTAAATATCGATTTTAAACTGATAACAGACACTTTGAGTCATATCAGGAACATCGTGTATCAGATTGAGTTTCAGCTGATTCCTACATTTCAAAAATGACTTATAAATTGTTTTTCTAAAGTACCAAAATAATATGAATATGTTTTCTCAGTTTTGAGTATGTCTGTTGTCTTTTTTACTAAAATTAATGTCAATTTTGAATAAAAAGATGTACATTGAGTCATATTGGTCACACCATGCATCCGATTGAGGTGAAGCTGATTCCTGCACATCTCAAATAACTTATGGATCATTTTCCTAAATTATCAAAACAATATGAATGTTCTTCCTCAGTTTTGAGTATGCCACTTGTGTTTTTTACTAAAATGTCATTTTAAACTGAAAACGCACACTTTAAGTCATACCAGTCACATCGTGTGTGGGTTTGACATGAAACTGATTCCTACAAATCATAAATGAATTATGAATCATTTTCCTAAATTATCAAGACAATCTGAATTTGTTTTCTCTATTGTCAGTTAGTGGCATTTTTGTATTAAAATGTCAATTTTAAAGTGATAGCATACACTTTGAGTCATACCAGCCACATCATGTATCGAATTGCGGTGAGGCTGATTCCTATATATCACAAATAAATTATAAATCATTTTACTAAATTACTAAAACAATTTTAATGTTTTTGATCAGTTTTGAGTATGTTAGTTGTCTTTTTATTAAAATTAATGTCAATTTTGAATAAAAAGACACACTTGGAGTCATAATGATCACACTGTGCGTCAGATTGAGGTGCGGCTAATTCCTACACATCCCAAATAACTTATGGATATTTTTACAAAATGATCAAAAAAAATATGAATATGTTTCCTTAGTTTTGAGTATGCCACTTGTGTTTTTTACTAAAATGTCATTTTAAACTAGAAACACACACTTTGAGTCATACCAGTCACATCATGTATGGGTTTAATGTGAGACCTATTCTTAAACATCAAAAATTAATTATGAATCATTTTCCTAAATTATCAAGATAATACAAGAGTGTTTTCTTGGTTTTCATTGTATGGCACTTTTTTTATTAAAATATCAATTTTAAACTGACAACAGACACTTTGAGTCAGATCGGGAACATCATGTATTGGATTGAGGTGCAGTTAATTCCAAAACATCATAAATTACTTATAGACCATTTTTTTAATGTAACAAAACAATATAAATTCATTTTCCATATTTTGAGTATGTTGGTTGTCTTTTTACTAAAATTAATGTTAATTTACAATAAAAAGATGCACTTAGAGTCATACCGGTCACATCATGCGTTGGATTGGGGTGTGGATGATTTATGCACATCCCAAATGACTTATGGATTGTTTTTCTAAAGTATCAAAATGATGTGAATTTTTTTTCCTTAGTTTTCAGTATGCCATTTGTGTTTTTTACTAAAATGTCATTTTAAACTGGAAACATGCACTTTGAGTCATACAGGTTGTATCATGTGTGGGTTTGATGTGAGACTAATTCCTACACATCACAAATTAATTATGAATTTTTCCCTAAATTATCAAGAAAATACCAATGCATTTTCTTAGTTTTTAGTGAGTGACACATTTTTGTATTAAAATGTCAAATTTAAATCGATAACGGATACTTTGAGTCATACCGGGAACATTGTATTTTGGATTAAGGTGAGGATAATTCCTAGACATAAAAAATTAATTATGTATCATTTTACTAAAGTACCAAAACAATTTGAATGTGTTTTCTTGGTTTGGAGTATGTCAGTTTTCTTTTTTACTAAAATTAATATCAATTTTGAATAAAAAGACCCACATGGAGTCATATCGGTCACATTGTGCATCGGATTGAGTTACAGATGATTCCTACATGTCCCAAATGACTTATGGATCATTTTACTAAAGTATAAAAACAATATGAATGTGTTTCCTCATTTTTGAGTACGCCACTTGTGTTTTTTACTAAAATGTCATTTTAAATTGGAAATGTGCACTTTGAGTCATACAGGTCGCATGGTGTGTGGGCTTGATATGAGAATGATTCCTAAACATCAAAAATAATTTATGAATAATTTATCTAAATTTTCAAGACAATTTGATCATGTTTTGTCAATTTTCAATGAGTGACATGTATTTGTATTAAAATGTCAATTTTAAACTGATAACAGACACTTTGAGTCATATTGGGTACATCTTGTATCAGATTGAGGTGAGGTTGATTCATACATGTAAAAAATGACTTATAAATCATTTTCCTAAAGTACCAAAAAAATACAAATGTTTTTTCTCGGTTTTTAGTATGTCGGTTTTCTTTTTTACTAAAATTAATGTTAATTTTGAATAAAAAGATACACTTGGAGTCATATCGGTCACACCATGTGCCAGATTGAGGTGTGGATGATTCTTACAAATCTTAAGTGAATTATGGATCATTTTACTAAATTATAAAAACAATACAAATGTGCTTCCTTAGTTTTGAGTATGCCACTTGTGCTTTTTACTAAAATGTCGTTTTAATCTGGTAGCACGCACTTTCAGTCATAATGGTCACATCGTGTGTGGGTTTGTCATGAGACTAATTCCTATACATCATAAATGAATTATGAATTGTTGTCCTAAATTATCAAGACAATATAAATGTGTTTTATCTATTTTTAGTGAGTGACACTTTTTGTATTAAAATGTCAATTTTAAACTGATAACGGACACTTTGAATCATTCCAGAGACATCGTGTATCAGATTGATATGAGGATGATTCCTAAACATAAAAATTGAATTATGGATAGTTTTAATAAAGTAACAAAATAATATGAATGTTTTTTATCAGTTTTGAGTATGTCAGTTGCCTTTTTTACTAAAATTAATGTCAATTTTGAATAAAAAGATGCACTTTGAGTCATAACAGTCACATCGTGTGTCAGATTGAGGTGAGGATAATTCCTACACATCCCAAATAATTTATGGATCATTTAAAAATTTATAAAAATAATCTGAATGTGTTTCCTCAATTTTTATTATACCACTTGTGTTTTTTTACTAAAATGTCATTTTAAACTGGAAACGTGCACTTTGAGTCATACCAGTCACATCGTGTATGGGTTTGATGTGAGACCTATTCCTATACATCACAAATTAATTATGAATTTTTTTCCTAAATTATAAAGATAATCCAAGTTTGTTTTATTTATTTTCTATAAGTGGCACTTTTTTGTATTAAAATGTTAATTTTAAACTAATAACGGACACTTTGATTCATATCGGGAACATCGTGTACCAGATTGAGGTTAATCTAATTACTATACATCAAAAATGACTTATGTATCATTTTAATAATGTACCAAAATAATATAAATGTGTTTTATCTGTTTTAAGTATGTTAGTTGTCTTTTTTACTAAAATTAATATCAATTTTGAATAAAAAGACTCACTTAGAGTCATACTAGTCACATCGTGCATCGGATTGAGGTGAGTATGATTAATACATATCCCAAATTACTTATGGATATTTTTACTAAAGTATAAAAACAATATGAATATGTTTCCTTGGTTTTGAGTATGCCACTTTTGTTTTTTACTAAAATGTCATTTTAAACTGGAAACATGCACTTTGAGTCATGTCGGTCAAATAATGTGTGGGTTTGACATGATATTGATTACTATATATAAAAAATGAATTATAAATCATTATTATAAATTATCAAGACAATACAATCATGTTTTATTAGTTTTTAGTGAGTGATACTTTTTTGTATTAAAATATCAATTTTAAACTGATAACGGATACTTTGATTCATACTGATCACATCGTGTATTGGATTGAGTTGAGGCTGATTAATACACATAAAAATGACTTATAGATAATTTTTCTAAATTATAAAAACAATTCAAATTCATTTGATAAATTTTGAGTATGTCAGTTTTCTTTTTTACTAAAATTAATGTCAATTTTGAATAAAAAGACGCACTTAGAGTCATAACGGTCACACCGTGCATAGGATTGAGGTGTGTTTAATTCTTAAACATAACAAATTACTTATGGATAATTTTACTAAATTATCAAAACAATATGAATGTTTTCCTCGGTTTTGAGTATACCTGTGTTTTTTACTAAAATGTCATTTTAAACAAGAAACACACACTTTGAGTCATATCGATCACATCATGTGTGGGTTTGATGTGAGAATAATTCTTACACATCAAAAATTATTTATGAATCATTTTCCTAAATTATCAAGACAATTCGATCATGTTCTCTTAGTTTTCAGTGAGTGAAACTTATTTGTATTAAAATGTCAATTTTAAACTGATAACAGACACTTTGAGTCATATCAGGAACATCCTGTATCGTATTAAGGTGTGGATGATTTATAAATATCACAAATTACTTATGGATCATTTTTCTAAAGTAAAAAAAACAACCTGAATGTGTTTTCTCAGTTTTGAGTATGTTAGTTGTCTTTTTTACTAAAATTAATGTCAATTTCAAAACAATCCAAATGAGTTTTCTGGGTGATGATAAAATTTAACATAACATCATAATTATTTGTTAATAAAAATGGTAATATCCCTATTCTCATGTATTTTTTATTGATAATAATGATGATTTTTTTATTAATGAGCTTGTAAACATGGATCATTTTACATAATGAATGTGCACATGCATAATGAATGTTACTTATTTGGATTTCATAAGCATTTATGATATTATATCATGAATATAATTGATGATAAAATAGAACAAATAATTCCACCATCCATAAAATTGAAACCATTGTATTATTATTTTCTGAAAATTCATGATTTGGTTGATGAAATTTTGTATTTCTTTATTTTTTTAGAGTTTTTGGATCAAGACACTAGCTTCTTTTTCAAGGGGGTTTTCGTTTGGATTTTCAATGCTTCACAATTTAATTTGAAGTGGGATTTTCATTTTTGAGGATTTATTCATAAGGAAATTTATTTTCATTTGATTTTATCTTTCCTTTGACACCATCCTCCTTTATGACCATGATCTCTCAATGTCTGTTATCCTTTAATAGTTCTCTCATAGACCTACTTACTTCGGTTATTGATTATACACATATTTATTCAAACATTTAGGTTAGACTATATGCTTTTTTGATGATTGGATTGTTGTTGTATAACTCTCAAGTGACTATTGGATCCACTAATAAGACCATTTCTTTGCAGTGTAGAGAAGTCATGGGCAAGAAACTGCATCTGTTTTTTTTTTGTTCAGTTTATTCTTAGTGAGGGGTTTCTTTCACACTTCAGTAATATTTAAAGGTGGATCTTATTATTTACACATGATATAAGAAAAAAGTCCTGGGGAATTAACCTTGGGACCGAATCCCCACACCCCATCCCTCCCTACACTTCAGTAATATTTGATAGTACTTGGAATGTGATAATAGAAATTGTAGCCTATGATAATAAATTTTAAAAAAATAATTGGTGTTTGTTTTGTTTCTGAAAAAAATCCCTCCACTTAAATTCTTGTATAAAATCACTTTAAAAAGTGGTGAAAATATTTTTTCAATAAGCCACATGAAACACTTGCACAATGGATCTTAACTTAAGTGACAAGTGTTATGTTCACTTTTAAACAATTGTTCTCAAATACAATCTTGGTATGATACTCATTCTACTTTATTGCCCAAAAATTTTATTATTTTCAACCCAGCACTTTGTCTCCTCCTCACCTCTGTCTCTACCTCCACCTCGATCTCTAACCACGACTCTACCTCTGCCTCCACCTCCACCTCTGCCTCTGCCTCTGCCCCTGCATTACCCAAAAAAAATTATTATTTGTGGATCAGAGATTCTAAACAAATTTATTTCCTCCATTATACTTCTCCTTGAGAAATAGATCAAAAATAATATATAAGCATCCTGACACTGATTCTTCACACCCAAAATATATTTCTAAGTTCATAACTCGTATTGGATTATAAATATAACAGATAATCACCTAAATTTTTTGTGGACATAAATTTTGACAATATGTATAATTCTCACTCATCTCTACAAAAATTTACATATTCTTTTGAGTACAAAGGTTATTGGAAATCTTGATAGTACTGAGAAAATATATACAAACAAATTATTATGAAATTTATTTAATGAAATTGTAATTACCTTTGGAAATTACCTGTTGGGAGATGCTGGTCTTTTCATGCTTTATGATATCACTCATAAATTTTCAAACATAATATCCACAATCGATGCCACTATCTTTCTTCGTACACTATAGAAACATTGAAAAAAATAAATAAATTGTTTTGAAATGTTTTGATAGTTAAATCTTTATAGGTATACCTTAATTTTTTCCATTTTTAGTCATCCACAAGATTTATCTCTTCAAACACCGACTTCATACCATGATTTATCCTATATTTAGAGACTGCCCTATCATAACAAAATTATTATTAAAACACAGACTGAAACATATAATTCAAATTTTATCTATAAAATATTGATTTGAGTGTTAAAAATTCACAATAAACATCATGTGTGGTCAGTTGGTTCGATATCCATGCATTGGATCCAAAAAAATATTTGGGTATCTAGATTAACTATGATCAGCATCCAGTGCTACCTAAAAATACAAAAATAAATAAGTAATGAAAAAATTAAAAATATATTTTATGTGATTAGATTGTAGATTTTTACTTTTTTATTTTAGGCATAAAAAAGAGTATGTTGTTTGATATTTTTTTATCAAACACTTTGAGTAACTTATCTATTTTCTTCTCAATTTCTTCCTTATCCAAAGTAAGTTTTTTTGTAGGAATGATATGGGGATTAATGAATCCAAATTCTATTTCGCATGGTTTTCCCTTTATATAGTAGTAATATAAATGTATTTAGAAAATATGAATGGTTATTACCTTTAATAAACATATTATATCACTATTTAGATAGATGTATTATGAAAATGTACCTTATATATGTATTCACAACTGAGACGTCCATCCATTCATGCTTGAGAATCTCATTTATAGTCTCGAGGCCAATTACGTCTGTTATGAAAGTTCCATATTTTTATTTTTCATATGGACTGTAAGACATATTTAAATTTTTAAATTTGGTATCTATATTAAGTTTTAATGATAATAAATGTTGCTTTGGAACTGGTGGGGAGAAGGTACTCTCGAAATTTCATTTTTATTTCTTGGTCGATTCACTAGATTTTCTTGATTTGATCTTCTATTTCCCTACTGCTTTATCCATCTATAATATCATACCTCACTTTAGACCTTTTACCATCAATAATTATAGGTTTTTCATATGAAAAAATTTTTTAAAGACAAACCCCATATATCTTTATAATATTATATAGTCATTCTATGAAAGCTCTAATAGCATCATTGACTATTGTAATATCCAGATCATCAAGTGGAACATAATACTCAGCAGTCAACTCGTGAGCTACTTCAATCTCTGCACTCGTGTGATCTTTTGGGAGGTCCTTATAGTGTATCTTGTCTCTTGGTATATTATACATTGTACCCATCACAATAAGGCGGTGTGTGGGTGTTAACGGATATAAATCACATACAATTGTGCACTGTAGAATTTTAGTAACATAAAGTTATCGGAAGTTGTTTGATTCACATTTAGGAGAAAGAGTAATGAAAAAATTGATTATATCAGGTAAGGTCCATGGTTTGGGGGAATGACTAGCCTCAAAGCTAGTGGGATCCTTTGGTTCATGTGTGGATCTTTGTTCCACCACCGATTTGCTTTGATCCTTTCTCATACATTGGTCTGCCAAACCAAACCAAACAATAATATCTTTCAATGATTTTATTTGTGTCTACAATCATATCACCATATTATATGTATCTTCATGTGGTTTTATATTCTCAAAATATTTTCGAGGAGAGACTCTAAAACCTATTCCTCTAATGTGACTATATTTTTCTAACCACTTTAAAGCTATTGAAAGTAGTTTTTATTCTGGTACGGTCACTGCCAATTATTATGTCTAAAACATATATGAACATAAATATATTTTTCTATGTAATTTGATTATAAATCATAATGAATTATAATTATGTTGTACTTACACATGCTTCCCGTACTATTTTTGTGTTTTCATCAACTAGTTTACCCTCTTTATTTACACAAACCTCTTTCTATAGCACATGACATGAGATGGAAGTGGATTCGGATTTTGATTCATCAATATGTATATAAACAAAGGAAAATATGTTTTTTCATATCACATAATTAAACTTTTATTGTTGATTTAAAATACATACCAATTTCTCCTCTAATTAAGCATACCTCATCTTTGCTTTACAATAGGGGTACATTGGTTTTGATGCATATTCTTTATTTTCAAAACTATTTTATTGTTTTATAAATTAATAATTTTGAATCATGTTAGATAAAATAGATAATTTAAAATAATATATTATTGACTGCAATGCACCTGAAATGATTTATCATTACGACGATTGATGAAATCAGTCCATGTTTCCTACTTTATAATATGTGTATAACTAACTAGTGGGTGGGGCTTTACTTTCCCCTTATAATCCCTAAGATCTAACTTCATAAAAGGATTTTGGAAGCCTCTATGGTATTTTCTAGCAACCATTAAGACAAATTTCTTACAAAAATATTTTAAAATAAACAAACTCTATAAGAAATAATGAAAATTAAATCAATGTTTCATTATATAATTTTTTGGTGAAATAGAGAGAGTATATCATAACATTACCATTATATCTTTCCAAATGAATTCCTTTATTACAGGTTGGATGTGGTTCTGTGAATAAATATCAATCGGCACATTCATCCCCATTGTAACCCCAACATAACTAAGGAACATTGACTCGTTAGGGTCAATAGGTTGGCCACATTGATTCCAACCGACCTCAAATTTTATACCCTAACTTCTTGCCTTGATGATTTTATTCAACACTATGATATTGCATCATTGTTATTTTTTCATCAATATGTTTTTTATCCTCTAATAATTCTATAGTTTCATCACCAACGGTCTGTTCTTCCTCAGAATTGGAAGCATATTCATGTATAGAAGACATTATTTGCATGATTAGTCAAATATTTAATTTTTATTGAATAACAAAAATGTAAACACAAATAAAGGATTTGAGAAGGTTTGCAAGCATGCTATATTTCAAGCTTTATGAAATATTTAACTTTATCTTCATACTCTTTTGTCAAATGATTAGCATGCATCCATTTTGAAGTAAATGGGCAATTGAATTTAAGAAAAGAATTACCCCACTATGGTAGGTGTTATCCTCTATATTCATCCAAAGGTAGAATTTATAGACAAATTTCATCTTCATCAACTTCATCTCTCGAACAGTTATTATTGCATTTTGTTGCTTGATATGCATCCCCTATCTCTTATGGACATCCACCTATGTTTCTTGAACAAATCTAGGAAAAAGTTATCCCATACCAGGTACTGGTGATCATTTTGGATGACTACTACTTAGGATAGTTCAAACAACATAGAAAATATGGGGTATGATTATCAAGAAACAAAATGCAATAATAACTATTTGGGATATGAATCTGGTGAGGATGGAAGTTGTATCCTTAAAACTTTTTAAATTACCACATCTTAATTTAAAATTTCAAATATCATATCAAAATGTTAAAAGGTCCCTGACAATGCCATGAGAACATCAACCCGTCCCCATTAAGGTGAAACAACTATAATCCATGTTACTAATACTTTACCTAACCTATATCTCAAATATAACAGCTTTGTATCCACTGAGGTTCATGTGTAGGTTGTAAGTATAAAAATAAACAAGTAAATACTAACAGGGCCCCTAAAATATACAAAAACACATATATTTGAGTATATGTTCAAAGTGGTAACACTCAAAATATACATGTAAGTCAAGTCATTATGTACTAACTAGGACACCATGATAATCAAATTTACTGACTTCATTTTATACTAGTGAATTATACTAATCATACCATAAGTTTATACCATGGTTGTTCCTTGATATTCAAATAATTTCACTAATAAGTGGTTAACATTTGAATCATAGGATGATAAAAAATTATGTATCTCTCTCTATAAATAACCACATTATAGGTACCATGAGATTCGACCTCATACCCCTTGTATCCAAGACTATCCCTCCAGGATAACCATCACATGTACTTATTACATTCAAATCATGAAATGGGTATAACATAGCCATTTTTTTATGAAGTGAATTTGAAATATAGAGAAATATAAACATAATCGGTTCCCTTAGGAAATAACCACACAATGGGTGCCAAAATACATTAGTTAAACCTAATTTCTGAAAAACCATAAAGAAGAACAAGTAACAACACAAATTCCACATCACCCTCACCCTAGCCCTTGATGAATCACTAACATGTCTATAGTAACTCACATTCTAACATATCATACCTATCCCTCACATAATACTAATAATATTCTAATATATGATAAAAATTATTTTTATCACATCCACACATGTATTTCTTGTAAAAAAATATTGTATTCATACATTGAGCAGTATATTAAAAATCATTTCAAAGAATATCAAGTGATTATTCAAAGAAAATATTATAAGGCAAGATTTATCAAAATTTAACAAAAAAATAGTTATATATTATTTTTAATACAATAATTTTTAAAAAAAAATACCCTAGAGAACAAATTATTAGATAATTAAACAAAAAAATAGTTAAATAATCAATAAAAAATGTATACAAAGATAAAAATAAAGATTTACTAAATAAAAGTTAAATAATTTTTCCATTTCCTAAAATTCTAATGTTTAGAAAAAAATTATTTATAAATTTGTATTGGTTCATTTTACAATATAAATATTATTAAAACAATATTTTTGTATGATTATAGTAAAATAATTTGAAGAATATATTTATCCTATCAACATATATATATTGAACCATTTCATCTAAAAAATAAAATATCAAATACATATATAAAAACTATAACTATATTTAATCTTAAACATAAAATTCCTTAATCGAATAATAAAACATGATAATCACTTAAATAATTCTATTATAGCATGTGTAATACATAATAATTGATCAATATTTTATATAACCGATGTTTTCTAAAATCTAACATAATTAAAACCTAGAACTTATTATTTTTTAAAAATATGTTTAGCACATGTATACTCTAAACCCACTCATGTTAAAAAATAACCTAAATGCAATTTTAATTAAAGCTTCTAACATATTACATTTCAAAAATATAATTCACTTTCTATCACAACATACCACCAACCATAATGTAATCCTAGAAACCATTTTTTCATTTAATTATCATGAATTTATCAATTCATTTATAGTAAAAAATACTGCAATCATAAATATAATATAATAGTGCTAAGCAACACTAAAATTTCTAATATTTTTCAAAAAAATTACTTAACACCTATAATAATTCTTTCATGAGGTATATCATCATCTCATTATTCAATAATATATTCAGCATGTGAAATTATATTTAGATTTATATTCAAATTGTTTATAAATAAAAAAATCAAATAAAATAAAATATAAAATAAACACCATAAAATTATATCATTTTATGACATAGGAAAAAATCCATTTATTCATTCAACTGCATCACCTATGTGACACTAATAATCCAATATTAATTAAGTGAAAATCTGCACCTATCATTCTATGAAATTTTATGAAGATGATTTGCTTAATAGATACACATATATTTATAATTTTTCTTATTATCTTAAACTTTTCCCATCTTCATGGGCATTCCATACTATAGAAACAAGATTAAAACAATGTCAATATACACTATCTAAAAGGTAACAAGAAATAATAATAGAAACATCAAGAAAATCACAATCATTTTCAACAGTGGATGGAGATGCAGTTCACAGTGGTCTCGTATTAAGCTGGAATAAGTTTACAAAATAAGGGTGGTGTTGTGTAGGTATAGGTAAGTGAGATAGAGAGAGAGATGGGATTTAGGGTTCATCATGGTTAAGAACAGCACAAAAATGAAAATCGTGGAACCCAAATGAGAAATCAATAAGAGAGGAAGAGGAGAAAATAACATACCTTGGATTCTAGCCTTGATTTGTCCGAGAGAACATAGAGGGGTAGCGTCGGCAATAGGGGAGTTCTACGAGAGCTTGAGAATCGTGACTAAATGAGTCATGGTTAGGGTTCTTTTAAATAGATCAGGGACACTTTTATCGGCACTTGCAAAAAAGCACTAATAAAGATCCTTTTTATCAGCACTAAATTGGTAAGTATTGATAAAAGGCTTCCTTACCAGAGCTAAAAAAGCACTGATAAAAGGAACATTTATCAGCGCTGATAAAAGATTTATAATTATAATTATAAAAAATTGTAAATATATTTATATAATTATATATTTGTTTGTTATAATTTTATAATTATTTAAATATATAATTATTAATATATAATTACATTAATACTTTTTAAAAAATATATATATAATTATAAATATATAATTTTATAAATATAGTAAATATACATTTATAAATATACATTTATAAATATATTTATTTATAAATATAAATTTATAAATATATTTAATTATAAATATTTATTTGCAAATATATTTTTAACATTATTAATAAATATATACTCTTAAAAACAATAATTTTAAAAATGAGTGAAATTGAATAATTAATAATGAGTACACTTTAAAAATATTGAAAAAATGGATAAGTTTTATTAATTAAATATAAATTATTAAAAAATATGGATATATATATTGAAGTAAATATGAATACATATTGAAAATATTAAAACATAATAAATAAATAAATATAAATAAGTTATAGAAAATGATTAAATTCAAAAATAAAATATAAAATAAAATATTAAAATATTAAAAATGAATAAATAATTCCTAACTATAATAATATTAAAAATAAATAAATAAAATTTACTAATTAAAAAATAATATATTAAATGCATAATGTTATAATGAAATTCTAAAATATACTGAAATTTGAATAAATTATATAAATGTTAGGTGTATGTGTTTCTATATAATATTTCTTTAATTTTGTATATTTATGTATGTACGTTTTATATAAAAATGCATTAATTACGTATATGTATGTGAAATCAATGTAACACATGACATTTGATATATGTTAAATTGAAAAATCAAACATCATTAAAAATGAATAAGACATTAATATGTTTTTAATTATTACATTTTATTCATTATATATATATATATAATATATATATTATTTATTACTATTTATAATTGATATATATATATATATATTATACTTATTTATTTTTATTAATAATTGTTTCATTAATAACTTTTTAAATAATTTTTTAATTTATTAATTTTTAGTTTTTTTGTTTAATTATTACAATTTATTCATTTTATATATCTATATTTAATATATACTATTTATTCATATTTATAATCTATATATATATATGTATATTAAATTTATTCATTTTTATTGATAATTATTTAATTAATAAAATGATTAATAATTTTCTTAATTTACTCATTTTTTATTTTTATTTGTTTAATTATTTCATTTTATTCATTTTGCATATCTATATATTTAATATATACTATTTATTAATTTTTATAATTTATATATATGTATATTCAATTTATTCATTTTTATCAATAATTGTTTAATTAATAAAATTGTTGATATTTTTATAATTTGTATTTGTTTAATTATTTATTTTTATTCTAGACCTTTATCAGTGCTAAAATAGCGTTGATAAAGACTACCCTTTATCAGTGCTAAAAATAAAGCACTGATAAATGTTGTCATTTATCAGCACTAGAAATAAAGTGCTAATAAAGGTACATTTTATCAGTGCTAAATAAAAGCGATGATAAAGGTTACCATTTATCAACACTAAATATAAGTGATGATAAATGTTACCCTTTATTGGCGTTAAAAAATACTTATAAAGGGTATCTTTTATCAACTCTTTTTTTAGCACTGATAAAAGGTACCTTTTATCAGTGCTTTTTTTAGCATTGATAAAGGTCAATGTTATTAAAGGCCTCTTTTGTAGTAGTGAGAAGTGATGCATAATATTCTGGCTTGGAAAAATTATAAAATCAACAAAGGGAGTTGGTATGTAATATATTTCTCTTAGCGAATATGTTACGTAAGATATTTTTGAGAAAGAAGTTGATATGTAAGATTTTATTTCCTTGAGGAGTTCATACATAACATTTTGGAGTTTGGAAAATTTGGAAAAAAATATGTTACATGATATATTTTCAGAGGATTGGAAGATATGTAAGTTTTCTCCTTGGTGGGACTTCAATGAAGTTGTCCACATAAGGTTTTGGGGAAAATAAATAACATTTTCTGGATGAATCTGGTGATAAGTCAACTTTTTTCACTTAGTTAAATTTTAAGAATCCAGGCTTAACCGATGAAATGTAATATTTTTAGGGGGTACACAATATCCTTCCCTTTTTGTTTTTCATAGTCGCCCATGTGTAATATCCCATCCTTTGCCATGATTGAAGAACCAACTATGTTGTGAAGCTTTAAAACCCAATGCACATGCAACACTAATTCTCACAGCTATGAACCAAATCAAGGGGAACTCGAGCTGACGAAGTTAAATACACAGAGAAAGCTGCTAAGCATTTCTATAGAAGCCACTAATGATTCAACCTAACTAGAATTACATATATGTGCATATTGTGTAGATCCAAAATCGATACACACGAGGGAGAAATCTATCATAATATTTTTCTAGATTCACTTGAAGAATATGATGAAAATATACCATGTGGAGAACTGGGATACAAGGCGGTGAGTCGTGGTAGTGAGGAAAGAGTTGGGGGATCCTTTTAATTTTTTTGGATACTTTATTTGAAAAAAGAGATCCATGGATTGTGGGTGCTGATTTCTTAGGGGAGATCCAGATATAGGGGTCACGATAGAGAGTGGTGGTTTCAAAGGGATATGGGGATGCAAAATGGAGTGATCTCAATAGAGAAGACTCTTTTACTCTTTCTTTTCTTCTTTTTTTTATACATGTTTCAATATGAGTTTCTTGTATAAGTTTTTTGTTATAAAAATGTGTGGATAAATCTCTTTAGGGTAGTATATTGACTTGAATTGAATTTCTTATGGTTCTTGCTCAAGTTTTCATATTTGTTCATTGTCCTTCTTGAGTTTACTTTCACTAACATTATGATTATACTCTTTAATGATGAAGTGATAGATTTAAGTTAGATATGGAAATTTTCTTACAGTGTGAAATTAATTCATTCTTCACTAATAAATTAAAAAATTGGGGTGGGTTTTGTTGGAAGGATGACAGTGTGACCCTTTTTTTCTGTTTTCTCATTTTCATTCTTCTTGACCATCCTTTTAACATTATTCCAAGTACCAATAGGTGACAAATAGAGGAACCTTTTCATTAAATTTGTTAACTGAAGTAATTAATTTGGAAAAGTTTTATGTTTATCATATCCAATAAATAATCATTCGTTCTCTAAGTTTGGTTGACAAATAATTATTTAGAGATATTTAATTGAACTTTGCTGACAGTTGAGTGATGATGAGGTGAATTAACTCCATTCCTTCAAATCTTTTTACACAATTGTGACTAATCTTGATGCAAGAACATAAACTATTTCCATCAGTTCAGAACATTATGGTCTCCCTAACTCATCAATTATTCATCCTTATCATCTCTCATTCTTAGTTTTTTGTTAAGAATCCCATACAAACTCTGCACATTGGAAGTTCGTCACCCAAAAGATCACAATGGTGGAAACAGAGCACTAGATGAAAGCGATCTATGCATTTTTATCACTCGTAAGTTTGTGGGAAAATAGTTAGGCGTGGGGAACATTGTTGTCTTATTGGAGATTTGAAGTTAATTTGAGGAAAGTTATAGGGTATTGGTGGTTACATAATGCAACAGATGGACAACCGTGATTGTAGGATGTTAGTGTAACCGGGTGACTAGGTGAGACCCTTTATAAAGGGGGTGAAACTACATTACCAAGGTTTCAAACAATCATATGAGTTGTTGATCTACATGGCTAGTTAGTCATAAGTGATTGTAACTTTTTTACTTCTGATGAAATAAAATATTGTGATGTTTCTCCCTGTATATGTATGATGAAATTTTAAACCAAGGAAAACCTTAGTGTTCTTTACTTGCTTCTATTTCCTCACAATTACAATTGAATGTTTGTGTGAGTTAGAGTGAACATGATTGATTAATTTTGAATCAATGCGGTGATTATGATTAAGGTGTTTCTTCTTAGTTTTGGCACATTGAATTTATGAGGATTCCATTCGGTGATCTGTTTCTACCATTGTGATCTTCTGGGTGATGAGCTTCTAACATGTGGAGTTTGTATGAGATTCTCAAAAATTAGTATCAAAGCAATAGGAGGTTCTTAGAGGCTCAGTATTTTACTCATAAATAACTTAGGAAACATTCTCTCTTGGTTAAATGTTTCTCAATTCAGTGGGATTCATTGTGTGAGAAGGTGGTGGCATTGAAGGATAAAATGGTATGGATCAACAGATTCGATGAAATGAACTCCGGTTTTTGGAAGATGTAGATAGAGGATTATCTCATCCGAAAATATCTAGAAGTTTTGTTGAAAGGTGTTAAACCGGTGATTTTGGATAAAGGTGAATAAGAAAAGCTGGATAGAAAGGCGTTTTGGTGAGGATATTGTTAGAATGAAATGTGACCTTAAATATCTGAGAGAAGAATACTATGATAGAGTTGATGGTAGCACTAGCAGATATATACAAAAATCCTACAATTCTCAATAAGGTGTGCTTAATTCAATGATTGTTTAACATGAGGATATCAAAAGGTGGGTTTGTTGTCGATCATATGAATGATTTTAACATGATATGAATCCATATCGAGTCTATAGAGGTGAGTTTTGTGAATTGTTTCTAGGCCATACTATTATTATTTTCATTAACAAAATCATGGTATGTGATGGTAAAAACAATGAGTAACTCTAGTAGAAAAATTGACTTAATATTTGAGGGTGTACAAAACTTTCTTTTTAATGAATAGATCCAAAGTAGGGAGACTCATTCACCTTTTGGTGATTCATTTAATGTCAATGGAATAGGGTGCTAATCACATCGAATAAGTTGAAGTTGATTGGAAGGAAAATCAAAATAAAGGAGTTGAGGTAAATATACCAGAACCAGTATAGACTATTGGAATTATAGAAAAAGTGTTCATATTAATATGGATTTTTGTGAGAGTAAAGAAAATTATATAAGATCAACTTTCAGAGGATTGAACTCCATTAACCCGAAAACTGAGAGTAGTGTTAACCTACTCTTGAGTGTCAACACACTAATGTAGTCTTGAATCATAGATTATAGTGCATATTTCCACTCCACTGGTGAAAAGGGATGTATAACGAATTATGTGTCTAGAATATTTGAAAGAAATCATATGGAAGATGACAAAGCTTTTTATATTATGGGGAAGGGGGTGTGAAAATCCAGTTGAAGGATGGTGATGTCCTTAAGCTAAAAGAAGTCAGATATATCTCAAGTCTCTAGAATAATTTGATTTTATTAGAATAATTAGATAAAGTTGGATATGGAATGAACATTTCAAATTGAGTGTGGAAAATCACTCAAGTTTCTTTGTTCACATATAAAGGTGTAAAGGATGACATGTTGTATATGACTAAAAGGGCAGTGTGAGCTACACTTTCTATAACTTCAACTTCTGAAAGTTTAGATATTTGTCACTACCAACCTGGGCATCTCAATGATAAAGGTATGGAAGTTTTAGTAGAAAAAATTGTGCTAAAGATGGATCATTCAGACTTCAGAAGTTAAGATAGTTGCATACTAGGTAATCAAAGAAAGGTAAGCTTTAACTTGAGTATAAGAACACTGGAATGCTGGAAGTTGGAGCTTGTACATATGGATTTATGGGGACCTACCCTAGTTAAATATCACAGAGGTTCACAATATTTTGTGACTTTCATAGACGACTCTTCTAGGAAAGAATTAGTGCACTCCTTGAAAAATAAATCGGAAGTGTTTTGAGTGTTCATGCAATGGAACATTATGGTTAAAATGAATACATGATACAAACTTAAATGCTTGAGATTAGACAATAAAGTTTAGTGCACTGGAATAAATTTTCAAAACTTCTACAAATACAGAGGCATTAAGCATGAGTAAATTATACCTGGGAATCCTGAGAAAAATGGCATAGCTAAACAGATGAATCAAAATTTTATGGGAAGGGCATAGAGTATAAAGTTTCATTCAGGAATGCTTGAGGTTTTTTGGGAAAAAGTAGTTAATGCCACAATATACTTAATCAATCAGAGTCCCCTGACACAAATGGTACAAGAATTATTAGAAGTTTTATGGAGAGGAAAGACACTGAATTTAGCTTACCCTAGGCTCTTTGAATGTTTATCCTATACACATACAAATTCTAAGGATAGAGATAAGTTGTGAGAAAAATATTGTACATGTTTCTTCATAGGATATGGAGATAAAAATCTCACTTTTTGACTATAGGATGATGAAATAAAGGCAAGTCATAAAAAGTAGGAATATGTTATTTAATGAGCAGGTCTTGTGGAAGGACATGAATCTGGAGGGAAATAAAGTTAAAGGAAATGAATCAACTTCAATACAAGTTTTTCTAAATGAGGGGTTTAAATAAGTTCAGATTCTAGAGAGTTTATATGGATTTGAGTCTACCAAAAGTTCACAAATTCCTTAGGAAAGTTTAAAGGGAAACATAGAGGGTTCAAGAATGAAACCATCGAAAGACATACCTGAAATCTCTAGAAATGGTGAAGCTTAATCCAAGGTTTTAGAGGATGAAATTATGGAGGTTTTAGTTATAAAAAGAGTATAACCATGGACTGAATTACATAGGTCTAAAAGGGTCAAACTATTGGTATAAAGGTATGGACCTGACTTGATATTCATACTTTTAATGGATATGGTAGAACTATAAATCCTAGAAGAAGTGGGAAACCTCAAATATTTCGACAAGTGGGAGTTTTTTATGAATTTTTATTTACTACATGTGAATAACACATGGGAGTTAGTGGAACTACCACCTATAAAGAGGGTACTTGAAAAAAATTGGGTCTTTTTGTTAAAAGTTGAAGTTGATGGAAGTGAAATGCATGAGGTAAGGCTGGTGGTCAAAATATTTCAATAGAAGCAAAACATCTATTTCTATGAGATGTTTTCTCTCATAGTAAATCATACTACCATTCAAATATTTCTCATCATGGTTACTTTTAGATGATTACATCTAGAGAAAATGGGTGTAAAGACAACTTTTTTTCATGGTAATCTAGAGAAATAAATCAATATGAACCAACCTGCTGGTTTCATGGATCAACGAAATCAAGGTTTGGTATGCAAACTAAAAAAGCCTCTTTGATTTAAAATAAGTTCAAAGATGGTAGAACTATAAGTTTTAATCTTTCGTGGAGGAAAAAAGGTTTCATATAGATAAAATCAAACCATTATTTCTAATAGAAGGAATATGGTGATGGGAATTTCATCATTCCACTTTTTTATGTTGATGATATGCTTTTGGTGGGTCCATCAATTCAATGGATTCGAGAGCTAAAGAAGAACTTGTTGAGGAAGTTTGAAATGAAAGATAATAATAAATCAAAGAAGATATTGGGTATGAGTATTGAGAGAGAAAGGTAGGCCGAAAGTGTGGTTTTATCATATAATGAGTACATCTGGATGATCATTGAAAAATTTGTGATGGTTGAATGCAAAGTTGTTTCAACTCTTCTTATCGAATGCTCTAAGAACTCAAAGGAACAAGCACCATGAATGGGGGAAGAGGCAAATCACATAACAATAATGTTGTATGCATCAATTATAGAAAGTCTCATGCGTGTAATGATTTTCACTAGATCAGATCTTGACTATATAGTGAAAGTCGTCAGTCGGTTCATGTAAAATCTAGGGAAATAACATTGAGAAGTTGTGAAGTGGATCCTGAGATATATTAAAGGAATAAAGGATACCACCCTTTACTTCATATGTGACGATTCATTGGTTGGGTATGTTGATCCAAGCTTTGGGGGAGACTCAGATTCTTGAAAAAACACAATTGGATATGTCTTTACCTTCGATGGATCCACTGTCAGTTAGATGTCGAGGCTAAAACTAGTGATTTCTCTCTTCATAATGAAAGTAGAATATGTGGAAACAACAAAAGAAAGAAAATAAATAGTGTGGTTGAAACTTCTAGTTGAGGATCATGGAAGTGGTTAGCAAAGTGCACTGTTATACTATGAAAATCAGAGTGCAATACACTTGGCCAATAATTCAATGTTTCATGTGAGAACAAAACACATCAACATAAAGTGCCATAACATTTGAAATTTATTTGAAGATGAAGTGTTGGGATTGTAGAAGATATTGAGATAATAAAATCCATATGATTTATTTACCAAGGGTTTAGTCCAGGGGATTTTGAGGCAGCATTGTGCCTCTGTTGGACTTGGGTGAATGAAAAGGAAATGAGGAGGAGCATTGCATCCAGTGGAAGTTCAGAAGCTGTTTTTTTCCAAAGTGTTGGAGGATGTTGTGGAATCCTTAAAGAAGTCTTTGGGTGGGAGATTGTTGGTATTTTGAATACTCTTAAATTGTTGAAGTAAGTTTATTAGAAGGAAAATATTTGAAGGACTTATTTGGTCTTATTAGATCAGTGACAACAATCTTCAGGGGGTGGCAGTGAGATTGTTAAATGTTCTTAATTTTTGATGGATGCGCAACATGGTGGTTATTCTACCAGAAGTTCATCTGGTGTTGTGATCACCAAAAGGAAGTGATGTCTATACTTTTATCACTTGTGGCATGGTTTTTATAGGAAATGAGTGAGGCATGGAGAACATTGTTGTCTTATTGGTTATTGATAGTCAGGTTGAGGAAAGCTACTAGGAATTGATGGTTCACAATGAAACAGATGGACTCCCATAATTATAGGATGTCGGTGCAGCCAGATGACCTGGTGAGACCCCTTATAAAGGGGGTGAGACCACATTTATGAGGTTTCAAACAATCATATGAGTTGGTGATCTATGGATCTTCATGATCGCAAGTGATTGTAGATTTTGTACTTCTGATGAAATGAAATATTGTGATGCTTCTACCTATGGATGTAGAAGGTATAAAAAACATAAAATCGTTATATGATTTAATTGACTTCATTTACTTTCATGATTGTAATTAAATTTTTGGGTGAGTTGAAGTGAAATTTCTTGAGTAAGTGAGACTCAATGTGGTGATTAGGATGAAAGTGTTTCTTCTTAGTTCTGGTACATTAAAGTTATGAGGATTTCATCTGGTGATCTGTTTCTGACGTTGTGATCTTCTAGGTGATGAATTTTCAATGTGAAAAGTTTTTATGGGATTCTAAACACTGTTTTCACACACTAATTCCTACATTTTTCATTTATTTCTTCATTATTTCACTTATTTCGCTTTCACATCACCATTCTTTCAACTATTATGCTTGTTGTTTTGATGTTGTTTTTCTTTGTTTGTTTTTTATTTTTCCTGGAACACATGATATTCCTTCTCTTGAGTTTGACATGATCCACCATTTTTCTAGCTTAGTGTAGGTTTGTAAATATTATCTTTGATGTCTCAATGAACTTATCAAATACCTTAGTGGTGAGGGTTTCCCATGAGTGTTGTTCAAAATGGATGGTTGACTAAACCATCACATGTGAAGGGAAATTCCAAAAGATATGTCTAGATAATTTGGGAGATGACATATTCATGGGAAAATATCTCACAATGATGATGGTGACGACGAAAACACTATTATAAAACTTAGTGCAAAGAAAACGATTGTGCTAATAATGAGCTATAAAATTGATGACATAGACAATGCACATATAATTCCATCGAGAGTGATTGAATGCAACAGATGAAAAGTGATTACAATCATACAAGTTCCAAAATAATAAAAACATGGTAAAGTAGGGTTAAATTGTATTTATATTATTCTCTTAAATGTAAATCAATATCATATATATTATAGTTACTATGAGAGATATTATATTGGTTTGTTGGAGGAAGACCATTAGATATATAATAGGTTACATTCACCCTACGGAACACGACACAACATAAGAAATTTCCCATGAGACATGAACTCAGGTGAGCTGCGACCAGCCCCCACCCCTCCCGTACCACTCACCCACGAGGTGAGTGACACTACAAGATATAAATAATAAATAGTTTCATTGATATAGATAGATATTCATTATAATTTATAACAAAATTTAAAAAAATGACATGAGGTGAGTGGGGATGATAATGACTACCTGACGCAACCTAACCCGATTAAATAGAGTCAAGATAGTGGTTAAACAAGTATTTATAGGTTAGGGTAGCAAATTAAAAACCTGATTAATAAACAGGTAGAGTTAGAGTACTCCTCTTAGGGCACTATAAACCCGAACATGATTATGCAGATTATTAATAATTAATCAATATTTGATTTTTAAATGACATCACAATTATAAAAAACATTTATTTATCTTGAGTTTGGTTTATATTATATTTATAATTAAATTTTAAATTTGAATTCACTAACTATATGCTATTAAATAAAGTGCAATTATAAAATGCATTTACTCAATTTTTTAATATGTTTATTCTAGGTTTATAAATAAAATCTAAATATTTGAATTTCTAACCCAATAATTAAATGAGTTAGGGTATTTAAATGGATAGTTAAAAATATATTAGTGTAGAGTTAGGATATTGAATTTAAAAAATAAATGGATTTTGATCAGTATCACAATTTTATAAAAACAAATAGTTTACCCAAATTTCATGGAGTTTTTTATGTGCTTTTTATTTTTTTTAAATGTGTCCAAGTTATTTTTTTTAAATATGCTTGAAAGGCGGTAGCAGGGTTGTTGCCTTCCCTCCCCCCCCCCCCCCACCGCTTTTGGCTCAGATTGATGACATGGAAAAGGCAGTAGGGGGTGCTTCCTTTCACCATTACGTTAGGTGAAAGACGACACCCCCCTACCACCTTTGCCTTAATGCCCTATAAAAGGTCACCCCCCTTCTCCTCACTTAATTTTGCACTCATCTCTCTCCATTCCACTAATTCTCTCTCTAAAAAATTTAGTTTCTCATGAGGTGGGTTCGGCGGTCTAAAAGAAGTGTCGTTTTTTTGTGAAAATCATTTAGAAGTATTTTTTATTTAATTTAAAGTTATTTATTTATTTAATTGAATTAGTTTTAATTTTAAATATGTCATTTTTAAATAGTTTAGTTAGTTTTAAATATTTTTTTATTAAGTAGTTTATTTAGTTATATATAGTTTGAAATAATAGTTATTATTAATAATGATTAAGTATAGATTAACTATAGAATAACTTAGGAATAAACATTCTAAAATTTTGGTAGTATAAAGATTATGTGGTTATCTAAGAAATCAAATCTCTGCCTAGATACAAACAAGTGGATGTGACTTTGGCACAGATGTACCTATGGGTAAAACCCAAAAACACCACTTTGATCTAGACTTGAACAGAAACTGGTGCATGAAAACGGGATTTGTTGTACTCATGGTTTGACACTCTTGGGGGATATGATTTAGATAATTCATATTTTCTTTATAAACTACTAAAATACCTAAGAAAAGAAAACATCAAATTAGTATATTTATCAATGATAAAATGATAATTATGTTCATATAAAATGAAATGGACTAGAAAAAAGATATTGAAGAATTAAAGTTATTATTAGTAATTGAATTATTTTTAGTTAGTTTAAAATATTTTATTTATTAAGTAGTTTAATTATTTATATATAGTTTATAAATAATATTTATTATTAGTAATGAATAAGTATAAAATAATTAATGAATAAATTAGGATTAAAAATGAATACATATGATTAGTTAATTATAATTAACTAATGAATATCATATGATTAATGATTCAATAGAGAATGATTGAAGTGTGATTAAAGAATTATTAACTAAAGAATAACTTAGTAATGATTAACTAGTGATTAAATAATGATTAATTGGTTAAAAACTATAATAAGAAACATTAGTATCATAGTTTAGTATGTAAGAAGATGTTCTAAAATTTTAGTATCATAAAGATTATATAGTTTACAAATAATAGTTCTTATTAGTAATGATTAAGTATAGATTAATTAATTAATAACTTATGATTAAAAAATGAATACATATAATGATTATCTAATAATATTTATCATTTATAAAATGATAATTATGATCATATAAAATGAAATGGAGAAGAACACACACATTAAATAACACATGAATGCTTTACAACATACAATAAATTCCTTTACATTTTTCAATAGAATGTGATTTGGATGAGATGAACCTCACTTTGAATGTGAGATAAAATCTAGCTTGTTTTCAATTGGTAGATTAATAATATCTTCTAAAGGTATATACTTAACTTTGGAATTTTGAAAATATTTTGATCTTCTAATGACATCTAAGATAACATCTAAGATATGTTATTAGAAGGTTAAAATATTTTCAAATTTCTAAAGTTAATTACATACCTTTAGAATATATTATCAAGCTACCAATTTAAAATAATCTATATTTTACCTCATGTCTGAAGTGAGGTTTATCTCATACAAACCATGTTCTGTTGAAAAATTTCAAGGTATTTCTTGTATGTTGTAAAGAATTCATGTGTTTTTAATGTGTTTTTTCTTATCCATTTCACTTTATATAATCATAATTGTTATTTTATCAATGATAAATAAACCGATTTACTATTTTCTTATTTTTTACCTCAGTTTCCAAAACATTTTGTGACTTATATTCTAATAAAATTTTATATAATGAAACATTATTATCATATTTCAAGGTATAAAAAGACATTCTAAAATTTCATTATAATAAATACTATATGGTCAACCATCATTGTCAATATTAGTTACACTATCATAATCTTGATCAAAAAACATTTTTGACGTAGAGAGTCATGTTTTCCTGCATGTACTGTTATGGGGAGGTTATTAAAACTGAGCAAGGAGGTTCTTATAGTACACAACCAACAATAGTGGTTAGTACAGCTGATTGTGTAACCCTAAGTGACCTTCAAGATAGAATTAATGGTTCCTTAAATATGGGACTCAATCAAGAGATCAAGTCTATGAGCTATAAACATTTGCAATTCCTGGCAACACTGTGGCATCTAGCTTGTCCATTGGTTGTTGATACACAGTGATTCTAAGCAATAAATTTATTTTCTTGATGGTCAGATGGTACCATGATGGAGTTATATGTTGATGTTTCTACTGTACAACAACAACGTCCAGTTGTACGAATATGTTGACTTACAAGAGTGGTTGAAGATGGTATGCCCCATGAAATTGAGCCTATTCCAAATTATGTAAAAGAAGACAACCTAGATGATCTCCTGGATATACATGTAAATCTGAATTTTGATGAGGATTTTCGTAATGATGGAACAAATGGTAACAATAATGCTAATGAGGAGGGAGCAAGGGAAGTTGGGGAGAAAGTTTCTAGAAATGCATTAGTTGTACAACAGCCTCGACCCGCAATAAATCATTCATCACTCTTTGTATCTTGGTCAGAAGTAATGACATGTGTACCTGAATTTGACTGCAATGTTATCACACCCACAACTGAGTTTCCTAAATTTATACTAGATAGGTTTAGTGAGCTGGACAAAATATTATATGTTGGAAGGAATTTTTCAAGTAAAGATGCATTAAAAAGTACGCTAAAGAGATTTCACATTGAGAGAAACTATAAATATATAGTTCAAAAATTATATCGTAATAAATATCTCATACGATGTGAGAAGTATGGGGATGATTATAGATTATGCTTGGGGGTGATTCTGGACATTACATTTGGAGGTTGGAGAATCTCGAAGATTGAGGCAGCTCATACTTATGTTCAACCAAGCCTGACACATGATCATACCTCATTGGATGCTGAATTTGTGTCATCCATTATCATTGAGATGATTAGGACATGTCAAGATGTTTCTATAGCCCTTGTGAAATAGAGGGTACATTAAAGATCGTTGTCGTGAGTGCCCTCAAATGATTAGTGGTTTTTGGGTTACTTAGGTGCAGTAGAGTGGCTGACCAAGGTCGTTTCTCAAAGTAGGAAGTAAATTTAACAACTTATTAAAGGTATTTTGAAAATAAAATAAAAGGAATTAAGAAAACTACTTAAAAGTATGGGGGTTGTTTATAATTTATAAAACCAGAAGAAGTTTTCTGGAAGAAGATTGCATATTTTTTTGTTTTTAATTTTGAAATGTAAGTTGATTAACAAAGCACAACGAGAAGATGTTTTTTTATAAAACTATTTTTAGAAAGCATAATAGATCTAAATCTAACTATTAAATTATTTATTAATAATAATCATTTAAATTAATATCCACTTAATTATGATCCCTTAATTTTTTAAATCCTGAATCCTATGAGAATTAACTTTACCACAAAGATGAAGTGAATTTAACCCTAGGCTAACTTTGGAACATGCAATCGCAGCACCCAACTTTGATTGATGTTCTAAGGTTAACTTATGGTCAGTGGTAAATTAAGGCACATATCCTCTCTGTAAATTAGAATTAATTGAGTTTATGGATTATATTTGAACACTACAAATTGATCCCGTGTGATTTTGAATTACCAATTAAGTTTGTAATCTCACAATTCACACAATTCTCGACCTCGAGTGATTTGTGTTTATTGTTCAATTTCTTGCTTAGTTTCATTTAAATTGAAAAATAAATTAATATATCATATTAAGTGAATTACAGTAGCTCATTGATTCAAAATAAATGAATGAATAAGGTAAGATATATATCGATTACTAAAAAGACTACTCTTCCATGGGCGGCGTAATCATCATAGAAACGAATTGCATTTGCAACGGTTTATAATGGGTATAACTCAATCATGCTTCTACTCAAGAATTAAAGAACAAATAGGAAGATTAATAGAATAAGAAATTTTAATAAAACATAAGAAAAGAGAAGAAATAAAAGAAGAACAATGAATTTTAATACACAAATGAAAATATTACAACATGAAGAAGAGATGGAGGCTTCGATGAGGGGATCCTTGCTTCAAGAGCTACCCCTATTACAATGGTTGGAGAATTTGGGTGAAACCAATTCTCTTATTCCTAAAATATCCTAATTCATTTACCAACCCCTCCAAATAAAAAAAACTAATTTATAGAGTGGAGGGGAGGCTAGCTTTAAAGAGGTTTCAAGTGTGAATTGAGAATCTCGGCCAAATATTTTAATAGAACTTGCACCGCCCATTTGACCTCTAAAAAGTGTGAAACATCTCTCCTTAAAGCAGTATGATTTGTGAGAAAGTGAATCCCTGAGATCCTCTCAAAATTTGGGCCTAATCCAAGTACGGATGAAGAAGTTATGGCCCAAATACAGAACCCATGTCCATTCTGGCGAGTCCAGCCCAACTTTGACTTCATGGCCCATTTTCATCAACAAAATGCACTCTTTATCTCTAGTGTCCTGAATTAAATTTGTAGAAAATTAATCTAGGAACACTATTACAAAAATTTAAGTTCAAATAATTCATATTAAAATATTTATGTGCGAAATACTACAGTTCATTTTAAAAGGGTAAAACTGGAATTTTAATCAAATTTTCAAATGAATGATCTAATCCCAAATATTTCATAAATGAACATATTTAGCATAGTGTGAGGAAATTATGTCATTTATTATCAATAAAATATTCAACAAAATAGTGTTTTATCAACTCTCCCACACTTATCCTTTTGCACTCCTCGACAAAACCTCATATCAAGTAAAGATCAATATTAAATCAAAACAATTTTAAAACACATATCCTTGAGATCCAACAATTCCAAACCAAGAAATAAAAGATATAATGCCTCATAAAAACCATTATTTCAAGTTATACATTTATATCATTCAATATATTTTCACTTCATTTATCCTCCCATGCACAAAACACTTACCTCACTTGAATTTTCTCTTATCATACAAATGTCAAAAAAAAATTGCAATGTCTTTCTCATCCAAACTCATACAAGGGTCACCATAGGCTTGATAAATTCCTACATCGCCACCTTATGTGATTCAAGGACATATGTTTATCATGAGTACTTTTTAGGGTTATTCTGTGGCTTTTAGTTGGTAGGATTTAGATGTGAAAAACTCTAAGGTTGAATGAGGAGGGCTTGACTCTTTTTGAAACAAAATTTCATTAATCTAATTTTCACTTAAATATGGTCTCCTCATAAATCCTCATAGTATCAATTCATCTCCATCATCATGAAAAGTCATGGAAATTTTACATCATTCATCATTCAGGAACAAAAATGTCAATCTTCTCAAACATGATTTTCTTGAAAGCTCTAGATAGGCACAACTTTCTACCTTTATTAGAAGCTCCAGAAAAGGCACATCTTCACTTTTCATGAAACCTCCAGAAAGGGAACAACTTTCAATATAATGATTTTCTTCAGCATCAAACACATCTCTTCAGAATTTAATTTTCCACCCAAAGTATCACAAAATGTGGTATCACAACACAAGACAACTTCCCCCACACTTAAGTTCAACTAGATTATGCAATTTCACTTCAAGAGTTGGTTGGATAGGGAAAATTGGATTGTAATGTGGATAACCTAACTAGATGTTCATGGATTATAAGGGATACAAGGATTAAATGTTCAAGGTAGGACATTATAAAAAAGGATTCTTTGAAATAGGGGCTTTAATACCAAACAAATGCCTCAATCATTTAAACATAAGTATCTCAAACCCTCAAGTTTTGATAGGAATAAATCAAATTATGGTTAAATAAAGCATGGTTTAGTTCTCTCAAGAAGTGAGGTGAATGTAAAGAATGTGAAAATAATGGTTCAGAAGCCTCACAGAAAAGTGATTTCAAATATAAAGACAATGAGATGTGGCATGGGATTCAAAATTCAGTGTACTTTTCATGAAATTACTAAATATTTGAACTTAAAACAAAGGTATTTCAGCATTCATTTAAGCTTATTTTCAATGGATAAATTTTTTCACTTATTGATATGGATTTCAAAATGGTGATGAGAATCATTTAAGCTCAAAATTTTCAAAAACATGCAGAAAATTGAAAAATAAACACACAAAATTTGAAAAGCACACGATTTTTTTTGTTTTATTTTTTTTAAATAGGAAAACAATTGAAATTACTAAACTAAAAGGTTCCCTCCCCCACACTTAAAATATTGAATTGTCCTCAATGTGAACCCATGATATGATATATGCACATGAAATGTATAATTTTAAATAGGACAAAGAATAAAAAAGTTAAAGGGTTAGGAACAACCTGATGTGCTCAAGTGATGATGGGATCATGCAGTGTGATAAAATCCACTGCATCAATAGGAAGTCCCTCAATGTATCTCTTAAAACATTTCCCATTGACTGTAAATCTCCTTCATGTGTCCTCTTGTGTGATCTCCACTGCACCATAAGGAAAAACATTAGTCACAACATAAGGACCTAACCACCTGGAACACAACTTACCAGGCATTAGCTTCAGTTGTGAACTGTAAAGAAGGACTTTCTCTCCAACATGAAACTCCTTTTGTTGGATCATTCTATAATGAGTTTGTTTTGATTTTTCTTTGTAGAGACTTGAGTTCTTATATGAAGACAATTGAATCTCCTCAAGCTCTTGAATTTGCAGCTTCCTTTGGATTCCAGCTTGGGCCAAATCCATGTTGCATTTTTTTATAGCCCAATAAGACTTATGCTCAACCTCCATGGGGAGATGACATGCTTTCCCAAAAACAATCCGAAATGGGTACATACCAATGGGTGTATTTTATGTTACCCTATAAGCCCACAATGCATCATCCAAGCACTTCCTCCAATCTTTCCTATTTGGCTGCACGGTTTTCTCTAAAATTTGTTTCAATTCCCTATTTGAAACCTCAGACTGTCCATTTGTTTAAGGTTGGTATGGTGTTGATGTTTTGTGTGTGACCCCATACTTTTGAATAAGGGAAGAAAAATTATAATTGCAAAAGTGTGTCCCTTGGTCACTCATGATGGCCTT
This sequence comes from Viscum album, assembly GCA_963277665.1. Classification (NCBI taxonomy): domain Eukaryota; kingdom Viridiplantae; phylum Streptophyta; class Magnoliopsida; order Santalales; family Viscaceae; genus Viscum; species Viscum album. The sequence goes on from OY728159.1 coordinate 925,157,971, forward strand.
CGGTACTCCAAACCTACAAAAAAATTGTGCATTGAAAAAGTCCACAACAACATGAGAATCATTCATCCTAGTGGTCTTAGCCTCCACCCATTTACTCACATAATCAACAAAAACCAAAATGTACAAAAAAAACAAAGGAACTATAAAAAGGACCCATAAAATCAATTCCCCATACATCAAAAATCTCACAGAATAGTATGGGTTGTTGGGGCATCTCATGTCTTTTAGAAATGTTCTTTGTGTGTTGGCAATGAGATCATGACTTACAAAACACATGGGAATCATGGAATAAGCTAGTCCAATATAATCTGGAGTCCAAAACTTTCCTAGATATCCATTGGGGTCCAAAGTGTCCACCACAAGCAAGTGTATGACAAAAATGTAAAATAGACTCCAACTCATGATCAGGAACACACCTCCTAATAACTTAATCATTACACATGCGCCAGAGGTATGGATCATCCCAAACATAATACCTAGACTCACTTTTTAATTTTTAGACTTGATGTTTCTTTAAATTTGCAGGGATTTCAATGGAAACAAGGTAGTTAACCAAATCTGCATACCAAGGATGCGTACCTGAGATGGAATAAAGATGCTCATCGAGGAAAGTGTCCTGAAGTGGTACTTGGTCCAAGGTGTCATCCTTTAGTGTGTGAGTAAGCCTACTCATGTGGTCCACCACCAAGTTTTCTGACCCCTTTTTTTCCTTTATCTCAATATCAAATTCATGAAGAAGGAGCATCCATTGAATCAGCTTGGGATTTGCATCTAGTTTCTTCAAGAGGTACCTCGGAGCTGCATGGTTAGAAAAAACAACTACTTTAGAGCCCAATAAATATGAATAGAATTTATCTCAAGCAAATATGACAGCAAGAAACTCCTTTTCTGTGGTTGTGTAATTTTATTGGGTTGAATCCAATGTCCTCGAAGCATAGGAGATCACATGTGAATGTCCCTCCACCCTCTGAGATAAGACAGATCCAATCGCAAAGTTGGATGCATCACACATAAGCTCAAAAGGAAGCTCCCACCGTGGGGGTTGTATGATAGATGGAGTGGTAAGACATTGTTTTATCTCATCAAAGGAATTCCTACAAGAATCATCAAACACAAAATCAGAATCTTTTTGAAGTAATCGCGACATAGGAAGAGCAATCTTACTAAAATCTTTGATGAAGCGTCGATAAAATCCTGCATGCCCTAGGAAAGATCTAACATCACGCACACATGAAGGATAGAGTAAGGATGAAATAATGTCCATCTTAGATCTATCAACCTTTATCCTATGTTTTGACACTACATGCCCTAAGACAATGTCATGCTCTACCATGAAATGACACTTTTCAAAGTTTAGGACCAAATTATTCTCAATACAACGATTCAACACCTTTCCCAAACTACTTAGACATTCATCAAATGAAGACCCATACACTATAAAATCATCCATGAATACCTCCATGAAGGTCTCAATAAAATCAGAAAAAAATACTCCCCATACATCTCTGAAAAGGCATCCTTCGGTAGGCAAACATACTTAAAGGACAAGTGAATGTTGTCTTCTCTTAATCCTCTGGAGCAATAGGAACCTGAAAATATCTAGAAAATCTATCCAAGAAACAATAATGTGTTTTCCACGCAAGTCTCTCAAGCATCTGATCAATAAATGGGAGGGGGAAATGGTCCTTACGAGTAGATTGATTTAGTTTTCTATAATCAATACACACACGCCAACTGTTTTGCACCCTCATTGGAACTAACTCATCTTTCTCGTTTTTAACAACAGTAACACCACTTTTCTTAGGCACAACCTGAATAGGACTTACCCACTGAGAATATGAAATGGGAGAGATTATACCTGCCTCGAGCAATTTTTCAACCTCTTTTTTAACAACCTCCAGAAGGGTTGGATCGAGTCTCCTTTGTGGTTGCCTCACTGGTTTAGCCCCATACTCCAAAATAATCCTATGCATGAAAATGGAAGGGATAATACCTGATATGTCATCCAAGGTCCACCTTATCGCCCTGATGTTCTCCCTCAAAATATTCAAAAGTTTTTCTTCATGTTCAAAAGGGAGATTTTTAGCAATGATAATAGGTAATTTCTCACCACTTAACAAGTATGAGTATTTGAGATTTGGTGGAAATGGCTTGATTTCCAGTGTAGCAGGGTGGTGTATGGATGGAGATATAGAAGGAACCAAAATATCTGCACAAATAGCATCAATATCATAATATACATCATCAAAATCAGAGAATAAAGCATCAAATCCATCAGCATAATCAACAGCCATGTCATGATTAGAGTTGACATGATCAAAATCAGAATACGATTACATTTCAAAATCAAATCTAAGAGAGTATTGTGCATTAGAAACAGGTGTGTAAGTACTTTTAGACATCAAACTAGAACCAATACTCATAATCTCCATAAGCATAGGACAATCAAAATCCATGTGGTTTTTACTTGGTGGTTAAAAATGGGAGATAACAAAAGCATAATGGTCCTCTAAGGGGTACTTCATGGAGTCCATAACATTAAATATAACAACTTCATCTCCAAACTCTATGGAAAGTGTGTCCTCATTGACATTTATGATAGTTTTTGAAGTTTTGAGGAAGGTTCTACCTAAGATAATGGGAGCATGAGAACTTACCTAATCATCCTCCATGTTAAGCACATAGAAATCTACTGGAAATATCATGTCTCTTACCCATACAAGTACATCCTCAAGGACTCCCTCTGGATATGTCATAGCTCTATTCGCCAACTGCACCACTACTCTCGTCGGCTTCAGCTGACCAACCTGCAAAGAAGAGAATACAGAGTGAGGCATCACATTTATGGAAGCTCCCAAATCACAAAGTGCATCAGAAAAGTGCAACTCCTCTATGGTGCATGGGATGGTGAATTTCCCTAGATCCTTGCACTTTGTCGGCATTACTAGAGTTGGTGTAATGAGTGCTGACACATTCCTTCCAAGATTGATCCTTTCATTTCCCTTGAGGCCTCTTCAATTGGTATAAAGTTCTTTTAAGAATTTTTCATACCTTGGAATTTGTTTAATGGATTCAAGTAGAGGAATGTTGATCTCCACACGCTTGAATGTGTCCAAAACCTCCTTTTTCATTACTTCTTCAACCATCTTCTTGGTTTGAACAGCCCTGTTTGGAAAAGGAAGGGTTTTAGGAGGAACATCATTAATCTTTTGTTTACCTTTATCTTTCTCCTTGGGTTGCTCATCAATTGGTGTGGAATTGGGATTTTTTGGAGTTGAGGTGAATCCCGGTGGAATGGTATGTGGAGAAGCATCAGTTTTTTGCTTCCCACTTCTCAATGTGATGACACTGATATTCCCCTTTGGATTTGGAGTGGGTTGAGAAGGTAGATTTCCGGAATTCTTACTTACAAGTTCATAGAGGGCAGTGGTAATCTGGCTCATTTGAGTCTTCAACTCCCTCAGCTCTGAACCTTGACTCTTCAGATCATTCTGTTGATTAAGAACAATTTGTTTCAAAAGATCATTAGTATTAGAATCTACCTTTAGTGGGGGATTCCCATGTTGTTGGCTTGTTGATGTTTGGGCTTCAAATCTTCTTTGGGGTTGTTGGAATCCCTGCTGGTGAGGTGGAGGCTACTGGAAGTTTTGTTGAAAGGGTGGTCTTTGTTGTTGTCCAGAGTCATACCTCATGTTTGATTAATCATTACACCCTTGGTTGTATGTTGGTGAAAAGGAATAAAGCTTCTTTTGGGGATATGGTTGTTGTTGCTGATAAGGTCACCCAGGAAACACTGTTGCACAATCTTCTGTTTCTTGTAGTTGGGGGCAACAGTCAGTTGGGTGGCTTGTCTCAGTGCAAATGTCACAAGGCCTTGAAGGAGGGGGTTGGGATGTCTTTTGAGCCAAAGCAATATGTCTCACCATAGTTTTAAATTATTACAACTTGGTATCAATCAAATGACTTTCAAGAGAAGATGGACTTACCTGATGTACTCCCCTGACATGTGGTGTACCTCGATCACCAAATTGTTGGGAGTTTTGGGCCATTTTATTGATCAGTGCACGTGCAGCTACTGGTGTCATGTCCACCAATGCTCCTCTAACCGCAACATCCACCATACTTCTCTTCATAGGTGTGAGTCCTTTATAGAAGTATTGGATGATTAGTTTCTCACTGATTTGGTGATGTGGGCAGCTTGCACACAACTTCTTGAATCGCTCCCAATACTCATACATTGAATCTCTTTGTGCTTGCTTGATCCCAGAGATCTCTTTAAGAATGTAAGTGGTCCTTGATGATAGAAAAATATATGCAAGAAAAGACATTTTAAATCATTCCAACAAGTTACATCTTCGGGTTGTAAATAATACATCCAATCTTTCGCAGCTCCATCAAGTGAGAATGGGAATGCTCTTAATTTGATTTGGTCTTCATATACATTTCTTAGTTTCAAATTTGAGAAAACCACATTAAATTATTTAAGGTGTTTATTGGGATCCTCACCTGAGAGGCCATGAAATTTTGGAAGAATATGAATTAAACCAGATTTCAATTCAAAGTCCAATTCAAGATTTGGGTATGCAATACAATGTGGTTGATAGTTAATATCAGGTGCAACCAATTCTCGAATGGTTTTATTAAGTTCATTTCCATTATTTTCAGCCATTGGTTCTTGTTTTATGGTTGAATTTGAATTGCTTCCAATTTCAATGTTCTAAAAGTGGAGGAATTCTCCAACTGGTTAAATATTGAAACTTCCCGTAGACTGAGAATGTTTGATCTGTGCCCTAAGGCTACGTTCAATATCAGGGTCAAGATCTAAGAGATCTTTGGGATTAGTTCGTGTCATAAATCAAATAAAAATGAAAATAAATAAAGTGTACCATAATAAAATAAAAATTAGAAGTTTGAGTTGATGGTCCAAAAAGAAGTAGAAGAAAATAAATGAAGAAGAAAAAAATCAGATTGGGTAAAGAATGAAGAAAGAAGAGAGGAAGAGAATAAAATATAAAATAAAATAAATACCTCTAATTAGTTGAAATAATTACCTGCCTCCCTGGAAATGGCACCAATTTGAAAGAGTGTTGTCATGGGAAACCTTAAATGATTTGTGGTTTTTGGGTTACTTAGGTGTAGCAGAGTGGCTGACCAAGGTCGTCTCTCAAAGGATGAAGTAAATTTAACAACTTATTAAAAGTATTTTGAAAATAAAATAAAAGGAATTAAGAAAAGTACTTAAAAGGATGGATTTTTTTTATCATTTATAAAACTAGAATAAGTTTTCTGGAAGAAGATTGCATATTTTTTTGTTTTTAATTTTGAAATGTAAGTTGATTAATAAAGCACAACGAGAAGATGTTTTTTTTAGAAAACTATTTTTAGAAAGTGTAATCGATCTAACTCTACCTCTTCAATCATTTATTAATCATTATCATTTAAATTAATATCCAATTAATTATTATCCCTTAATTTGTTAAATCCTAAACCCTATGAGAATTAACTTTATCACAAATATGAAGTGAATTTAACCTGAGGCTAACTTCGGAACATGCAATCGCAACACCCTACTTTGATTGATGTTATAAGGTTAGCTTATGGTCAGTGGTAAATTAAGGCACATATAATCTTTGGAAATTATAATTAATTGAGTTTAGTGATTATATTTGAACACTACAAATTGACCCTGTGTGGTTTTGAATTACCAATTAAGTTCGTGCTCTCACAATTCACACAATTCTCAACCTCGAGTGATTTGTGTTTATTTTTCAATTGCTTGCTTAGTTTCATTTAAATTGAAAAATAAATTAATAGATCATATAAGTGAATTATAATATCTCATTGATTCAAAATAAATGAATGAATAAGGTAAGAGATAGATCAATTACTAAAAATACTACTCTTCCATGGGCGGCGTAATCATCGTAGAAGCAAATTGCATTTGCAACGGTTTATAATGGGTATAACCTAATAACGCTTATACTCAAGAATTCCAGCCCAAATAGGAAGATTAAGAGAAGAATAAATTTTAATAAATCATAAGAAAAGATAAGAAATAAAAGAAGAACAATTAATTTTAATACACAAATGAAAATATTACAACATGGAGAAGAGAAGGAGGCTTCGAGGAGGGGATCCTTGCTTCAAGAGCTACCCCTCTTACAATGGTTGGAGAATTTGGGTGAATCCAATTCTCCTCTGCCTCTAATCTTCTAATTCACGTATCATACCCTTAAAAATGAGAAAAACACTAATTTATAGAGTGAAGGGGAGACTAGGTTTAAAGAGGTTTCAAGTGTGAATAGGGAATCTCGGCCAAATATTTTAATACAACTTTCACCGCTCATTTGACCTTCAAAATGTATGAACCATCTCTCCTTCCAGAAGGATGATTTGTGAGAAAATTAATCCCCGAGCTCATCTCAAAATTTGGGCTTAATCCAAGCATGGATTAAGAAGTTAAGTCCCAAATACAGAACTCATTTCCATTCTGGCGAGTTCAGCCCAACTTTGACTTCATGGCCCATTTACACCAACCAAATGCACTCTTTAGCTCTAGTGTCCTGAATAAAAGTTGTAGAAAATTAAGTGAGTAACAATGTTACAAAAATTTAAGTTCAAATAATTCATATTAAAATATTTATGTGCAAAATACTACAGTTCATTTTAAAAGGGTAAAAGTGGAATTTTAATCAAATTTTCAAATGAATGATCTAATCCCAAATATTTCATAAATGAACATATTTAGCACAATGTGAGGAAATTATGTCATTTATTATCAATAAAATATTCAAAAAAATAGTGTTTTATCAATACAACAAACATTCAGTTATAAGATTTCCTATAATAAGGCATGGATAGCGAAACAGAAGGCAATTGTGAAGGTCTATGGTGATTGAGATGACTCGTATTGGGTGTTGCCAAAATTTCTAGACATACTAAGGCACAATAACCAAGTTTTCTTCAATATTGATACAAACTAACATGTGTATCAAGGTAACCAAATTGATCCATCTCGTGTTCAATTTCATCGGTTGTTTTGGGCATTCCTCTCATGTATCTCCGCATATCGTTTCAGCAAACAGTTCATTCAGATTGATGGAATGTTTCTATACGAAAAATACAAGGGTGTATTGTTGATTGAGGCAATCCAAGATGGCAACTATTCACCTCTTCCTATTATCTTTTCCATTATGTATAAGGAAAACTATGAATCATGAAGTTGGTTTTGGGCATGTATCAGCAACCATTTCACTCGCATTCAGGGCGTCTGTTTGATATCTGATCAGTATCGGGCAATCATTGAGGCAATCAATGCGGACCCTGATACATGGAGACCCACAGATACACATCATCATTACTGTATTAAACACATTACTATCAATGTGAGGAAAACATTCCATAATTAACCTATGAAGAAGGCAATCACAAGGATAGATATGCAATGTCTTTGTTATTTGTTACTATTTTAATGTAAAGATAAAATCAATTTATGTGAAATATGATCACTTGTGTGTAGCATATGAGCTGGATCAATGACGGTTTGAAGAAAATTTTGAACAAATTTTCAAGTCTAATCAAGAAGTGTGTGATTATATGACGCGGATTCCAAAAGAAAAATAGACATTGGCATATGACGGGGGGAAGAGGTATGGAAACATGACCACAAACATTGTGAAGTGCATCAATGGTGTCTTCAAGGGGCTTATAAATTTTCATATAAATGCCCTAGTTCAAGAGAAATTATATCATTGCGTGAAGTACTTCGTTGGTAGACAAAAACTAGCCTCATGCAGAATTAAGTAGGGGCTAAGGTACAGAAGGCACTTTCAATGAGAGATTGAAAAGAACATTGAAGAAGCTTTTGGTTATCGTGTCATCATTTTCTGCCAAGAAGACTCTCTATTTGAATTTCAAGAGCGTTAGTACCCCATCACAAATAGTATCACTGAAAAATAGTGGTATTATTGGAAGCAAGACAATGTCAATGTAAAAACTTTCAGGCCTTGCGGTTTCCATGCGCACGCATCATCACAACATGTGCATTTGTGAACATATCATGGGAATCATATGTTGATCCAGTGTATCGAATGGACACCATTGCTGACTGTTATGTTATACCATGGACGCATATTGGGGAGTTTCGATATTTCCAATGCCTACATACCAGCCGATAGTGATACCTGACATCAATAGGTTGCGTAAACGAGGGAGATCGATGTCCAATAGGATGCAGAATGAGATGGACTGGCCTCAAGAACAAGGGAAAAGTTTGAGATGCACCATATGTCGTCAAGAATGTCATAACCGAAAACGATACTCTAACATTACTTGATCGAGTTCACACTCTCAGCCACAATGATGTATTGTCTCTTATGTGGTCTTATAATATAGTTAATTATATGGTGTTATTATAACTTTCTTTATTTCATAGAATTGGATGACTTCATCAAATAATTTTACTATCAAATACAATAATCCTTTCATATTGACATTATTAAAAGGAATATGAAAAGTGCATTTGAGATGACATTAACGTATAATCAATCTGTCCATGGCTAAACCATAAAGAATACATGTGAGAAAATAATAATGAAACATATCATCATGTGGAAAGTTATACATAAATTACAAAGCACACCATTTTCTAATAAACTTTTACATAATGAAGACAAAATGTTTATATATATAAATATATAAAATCATATCTTACAAAACACCCTTTTCTAGGTAAAAGCATATTGTAAAAACACTTTAGTAATATGCTTTAAAAAACATGAAGACACAACCTTTTCTTTTGGTAAGAAATAACTTCATAAAACAATGTGAATAAACATGACATTTCTTACATTCTAAAAGTTATAACATTTTGCTGACCATGATGTTATATTTACATTTTACACTTACAGATCATTTCATTTGTTTATATACAGATGGAAGATATCATACTACTCACTCAGCAGGATACCCATGTTTCCTAGGTTGTGTTAGAGGGTGGTGAGGTTAGACTGATAAGGATGCGTCGAGCGCTCTGTTTTTATCACAGGGAGCCTCAATATGCCATTAGACCATACTTGCATTGTGCTAGCTTCTATGGCATTGTCGTATCAGATTTCACATTTGTCAACCATCACCTGTTTGTTGTCCTCGTGGAGAGGTGGAGACCAGAGACACACACATTCCACCTGTCTGAGAGAGAGATGATCATCACCCTTGAGGATGTGGCAGTGCTTCTCAGTCTTTCTATCTAGGGGGAAGCCGTTATTGGACCCACCTGTGCATCTTGGCCTAACCTTACTCAGCGATTGTTAGACGTCGACATTTTGTCTGATCGTAGGGCTACAGATGAAGCTTCGATATATATGTCATGGATGGAGGAGTCGATTCCACATTTACCCGATTATGCTAACGACAAGACTATCATGCGTTATGCCCATGCATATATATTACAGCTCATTAGAGGGACCATGTGCGTTGATCACTCGGGGAAGCATGTGCACATGATGTATCTAGCTCTACTGGAGGACTTTGATTGGGTTGGGACGTACAGTTGGGGATAGGCTTGTTTGGCATACACATACAAAGTATTATGCACGATATCATGCAGCGACCACACAGGTCTTAGGGGATGCGTCATTCTTATTTAGATGTGGGCATGGGAGCACATCCCCTCATTTCACCCTCAGCTTGCTCATCCGCCACAACCTATATAGGTGTTGCATGATGCTCTACGTGGATTTTGGTATGATCACTCATCTCTATTAGTTTCTGATGCTACTATGAGTTATTGAATTTAATTTTTCATTTTTTTTCACTTTCGATGTTGTATTTTACAGGTGGTCTCAGAGACACAATTTCATCATGGTTCTGACACACCATTTGGATGCATATCGCCTCAAGTTGGATTGTCTTTTACCCGGTCAGGTGTGTATATACAATCTATCATTGTCTAACAAATTTAATAATACCATCAATTTTCGTTTTTAGTAAGGAGCTTTTTTGACAGAGGTCACATGTCATTTCAGATTACATGGATGTCATACTATACTATACTGGACCAATTGTTAGCATATTGTATTGTTGGACTTAATGATGTTATGGTTGTAGTGTCCCTCATTCACTTCCATATTATTGAGTGACAACAGCTTGATAGAGTCATGCGTCAGTTTTGTTGTGTTCAATCAATTCCATTGTCACCGAGACAGACAGAGAAGCTGACAAAAAGGTAGGATTAGGATGGGCATTGAGTACATGCTGACTATCTCGACCGTTGGGGCAGACATGCACAGTTTCATATCCAAAGTGTGCCTACGATGCAATTCTTTCTTTCATAGCAGGTTGAATATGAGTCATGGTATAGACTGAAGTCTATACTGTATCTTACCCGAGAAGATAGAGAGCTTCATAAGATCGCAAGTCAATAAATTTCTATTAGTTTGTTTATTGAACTGTTTTTTCTAATTCATTTTGAATCTCTTTACAGGGTGCTCACGCAGACCATCTTATTCACATGAGTGATGAAGAGGAGGAGGGGGTCTTTAGTCGGGCAGCGGTCCATGCTGAAGCGCTGGAGCTGAGGTCGTCTTATCGTGTGTTTTTCGAGAGCATCTTCGAGAGTCCAGTCCAGAGAGAGGATGTTTATGCCCCATAGGAACATCCTCCAACAATTGCTGGTGTTGAGGAGCTAGGACGACGACGTAGACCGCGTCGTGCTGCACGTGAGGCCTCACCTGTTCCACAGGCAAAGGTCGACTCTCTAGCAGTCCGGCTTCAGCCGATTGAGGATGTGCTTCAGGCAACATAGGATCCGTCTTTCTTGACATGATATCAACAGTTCTCTCTAGCTTGGAGTCCAAATCCATCGCAGCCTTGTGGGACAGATTCATCGCAGACTTGGTTCCCCGCTGCGATGATGACAGATCCTTTTACTATCCTAGTGGGAGAATGATCGAGAGCGCAGTACGACATGCAGTTAACACCTCCTCTCACCGACACACAGGTGGAGCATGCGACGGTCGGTGTTTCAGTGCCCGAGGATCAACTCTCTCTAGGTCATCAGACTTCACCCCATCACGAAGCTCGACGATCTTGATACGGGCGCACCCTTAGCAGACCACTATGTGAGACGAAATCTCATCCCTATAGAAATTGATTGCGTTTCTTCATGTATATGTGTTCATGTTTATTGAAAAGAAGATACTGTTATTATTATCATCCATTTTTACATGTTTATCTAGTATTTTAGTTTTCATTGGTATTTCAGGCACAATTTATATTTTATAAGTTTTCAAAGTCAACTACTTGAAACATATGAATAATTATTAAATTTCAAGTCGCTCACTTTAAAAGCTTATAAAATATACAATGTAAAAACAAGCTAAAAAAATTTAAAAGATAGCCCAAACATTTAAAAAGTTGTTGAAAATAAAATGAGTTTCATAAATAAAATAAATAAATGAAAATAAAAGGAATGTAAAAAAAGATTATAAATACCATTGTAATGGTTTAAAATAATACTAAAATTTAATTTTTAATAAAATATTGATGAAGTTGGAACATTGTAGATTAAAACTAATCCTAGATACTAAACGCTGCTAAAGACTAATATTCTCTTCCATGACCATTTCTCTCTTAAAGACTCATTTTCACCTAATGATATTTATATTAATTTGAAGATCAACTAAAACTCACACTTAGTTCTTAAAAATGTTTCAAATTTGAGCACTACAAAATCTATTGCTTAAAAACATAACATTTTCGATTTCAAATGTTATTGACATAATTCTAAACAACATAAAACAAACACAATACATACATATATATCATAATATACAAATCTATATATTTATAAATATAACAACATATATAATTAAACTATTATTTTTTTAGTAGAAAGACGGGAGGCACGCTGTCGGGTTTCAATTATAGTTTTAAAAATAGTTTAAACCTATGCATGTTTTAAAAAAAACTAGAAAATCACATAATAAAAAAAAAATAACTCAGATTCCTTGGGTTCACTGAAAAAAAACTATCAATTTTTTTCCGTGTATTTATCTGAAAAAGGAAATTGGCAAAGCCCTCGGCAGGGGTACAACGGGAAGAAAATTTAATTTACAGAACGCCGTGGGTTGCCCCTCGAAGTTCGCCGGTGACGGGAATCAGACACACCTGCACGGCCCTACCCAAGCAACTTCAAATTGCCCCCTACTCAAGCATCTCTCGTTCCCTCGCTCCCTCGCTCCTCCTGATCGTTCGCATCGGCAAAGCTTTTGGATCATGCCAACAGGTCCTTCCCCTGACTGAATTTGCTGGGCTTATGGTTCTACGAAACTTTTTAGCTGTGTGTTTTTGTGCCTTTGTTTTCGATGCCTGTGAATTTCTGCGGAATTTTTACTCTCGACCACTCACGCATCGTTTGGTTAATCTGCGACTCGAGGGATTGGCCCAGTTTCATTCGTGGCTCAATTTTGTGTTTAGTCAGTTAGATATCGCTTTTTTTTTAGGCTACCCCCCCCCCCCCCCCATCGCGTCCGTGCATTTTTCATTTATATGCTTGGATTTTGGGTTCCTAGTCAAGAAGTGCTGCATGCCTCATTCGTGCGGAAGTTTCAATCTTGACATTGTTAGATAGCTTTGGCCCTAGTCGCTAACGCGTCAATTATTGCTAGTTTTTACCGTGATGCAGCTGAATTGAGTCAAGTTGATGCATTATAATACTTGAGTTGATTTTAGAGCTAGAGCCCACCTGTAAATCTAGCTATTCAAAATCGCTAGATTAAGTTTGATTTTGTTTTTTTAAATATAAAAAATCTGAAATAAAAGACGAAACATATATTTCGAAATAATAAATATATATTAAAACATTAACTACTTGATTATAAATGCATGCCACTCAATTAAGTTATCTTAACACTAGAATTTGACTTGATTTATAGTTTGAGTAGCTCAAACTTGAGTTCTACTCGACAAAATTTGAATCATATTCGAGTATTATTCAAGTTGAGGCCATGTAGGCTGTGAATATCACTGCATTATTCATACTCCTAGCTTCCATGTGCATTGTAGAGCTCTTGGGTTGACTTTAATATATACTGTTGACATGATGTACCTGATAATTTCCTGTTTTCTAAATTTAACTGCCTTAGACAGGCTGACCCTTTCCACTCCCCACAGGAAGATGACAATGTTTATTCATATCACTCATGATAGGTATCTCAATGCGTCGAAGGGCGTGTTGGACGGAAGTATGAAATGAAAGATAAATGAAAACAAAGAATCGATTGTGGTCTAATTGACAGTTTCTTACTGTGGTCTCACACCCCTTATCAAGAAAGGCTTGCCTAGTCTCCAAGAACTTTGAACTTACAACTTAAACTTTTATTTATTTGATAACGAATCTTAATATTTTGATTGATACCCAACGGGGCATAGATAAAAAAAGTGCATTCCTTATCAAACTATTCGATTCTATATAGTTCAATTTAACTAAACTATGTCTTAATCACAATTAATTTCAATCAGTTATGCAAATCATTTTTCTCTACTTTTTTGGTCATCAGTTGTTTCATTTGATATATCTAATAAGCCAGGTTCTTTCATGATTATTTTGCACTGTATTATTTTTGATTTTTCTCTCCACATTTTTCTGTCTCATATTTTCATCACGCCCCTCTATTGAATCATGTCACTTTTCATATCGGCAATGCCTGTCCAAGACATTTAAGATGCACCCCTCTTGACTTACCAACCTTAATTTTGCAGCACATGATATTGTTTTTCATTTTATCCATTATGAATCATGATCACACATCAATTTTAATATCTCATTTTTCATTTGTCTCATCATAAATATGTCATTTTCTGGTTGACTGGCATCCATACCATAGAAAAGCCGTGCAAAGGACCATTTGATAAAACTTTTCTCCAGATTCACAAGACACCTTTCTATTGCATAGGTGTGCTGGGACACATCTTTGTTTCACCTGACTTGCTTTAATTCTATTTATGATATCCTTTTCAACCCCCCCTTCCTTATTGATCATCAATTTTAAATATGAAAATAAATCTCACTTCATAATAATATGGTCATTATTTTAATCCCATCATCATTTGGATTTTTATTCTGATTAAAATGGCAGTCCATGTATTGCAGAGTAGTGCTGTTTAATTTAAAGAATTTATGTTTTGGGACATTTCTTTGGAGTTTTGGGTTTTTCTCAACTCTCAACTCAGTCTCATCGAGTATGCTATCTGTGAAATTGGTTAACAGAAAATTTCATTTTGAATGTCTGTATTACGGAAATTTATTAAAGGACACAAGGTAGAGCCTTGATGCATGTATAAAATGATAAGGAATTTTTAAGTATTAATAATCACCCATTGTCTATGAAAGTATGGTTTTTCTTTTGGCACCAGCATGAAACATGTTTTTTTTGGAGTATATAAAAGTCAAAACACATTATGACTCAATTAAGTTTTGATGATGTGGTATAGTCTACCTATGGTTACAAATCAGGGAGTCTTGTGAGGTGTCCATGCTATTGTACCATTCAACATGCTAAATACATATCACTGTGATTCAAATTTTATCAACTATTTTGTTCAGGAAACACCTCCGGCCCAGACTAAAAGAATCCAAGACAAGTTTTTTAATAAGTGAAAGACTGTCCAAGCCGACAGTCTAATGTTGGTTCAGAACAGTTGCTCATTATGCAAATTGTGACATTGTAATGTTATCAAATACCCACATTTTTAGCTTTTAAATGACGCCTACAATTTTCCAATGGTTTAAAAGTGGTACAAAGTATATATTTAGTAAACACCACACCTTGCATGATATCAGCAAATATATCAAGTTCAGTTTATGCTATCTTATTTATGTTTTTTAAATTCAAATGTGGCTACCTTCTTGCAGTTAGTGTAAAGTGGCAAAAAGAGCTGTTTCCAGCTGTTGAAATTGACACTAGCCAGACCCCATATCTTTTCAAGTGCCAATTATATGATCTAACTGGAGTTCCTCCTGAAAGGCAAAAGATAGTGGTTAAGGGCGGTTTACTGAAGGTAATCTATTTGTCTCTATTCAGCACTAACATCATATCCAGCATGTGGAAGTGTTGAAAAAATCAGTGTTTAGCATGTTGGACTAATTGACATTCTTCACATTTTTCTGGCAAAGCAGGACGATGCAGACTGGTCAACTCTAGGTGTTAAAGAGGTGATTGATCTTTCAATGGCACAAATCAGTTTTGTTTTTATGCTCCAGTCATAGGATTTGAGTGCCATACATACCATTTGTCATGTATAGGGTCAAAGGTTGATGATGATGGGAACCGCAGATGCTATTGTTAACCCCCCAGAGAAGGGAACTGTATTTGTAGAAGATCTTCCGGAAGAAGAACAAGTGGTTTCTATGGTAAAACATATAAACTGTTTGTATGAGAAAAACTATTTTCTAATAGTATTCTCAGGCTCGTTTGACAACACATATCGAAAACTGTTTACACAACTTCAGTGTTTTTGTACAACTGTTTCCAGATTGCTTATTGAAAAAATGCTTTTATGTTACTTATTTAAGTAGTTTTCTTATGGAATTCCAGGGCAAGTGTTTTTTTCGTAAATAGCGCATACACTACTAATTATTTCAAACTACTTATTGTAAGTGATAAGTGGTATAAGCAGTTTTCATTAAGTGCTGTCAAGCAGAGTCTCGGTTTATTTTATTGTTTAATCAATTAGCTAATGAAATTTTGAGTTGTCGAGAAATGTTACTACTTTATTCATGTGCCTCTCTTTCGAACAACATGTAAATGTCATGTTGTATGTGCTCATAAAGGTCTCTGGCAATCCGTCAGTTGATTTACCTTGTAATCATAAAATGGGGATAGTGATAGTTCTAAAAATCAGAGGAAAATAATACTGTGAATGCCTTTTTTTAAAATCAATTTCTTAGTGTAGGCCAAGATTAGTTCTTTAACGAGGGGCACTAGCTTCCTTGTTTGCTTCAATACCTCTTTTTTTTTGTTGGTAATTTGTGACGTTGAAGGAAATTTAAATCATGACATGTTATTTCTCAATTCTTTCCTTTTAACTGCCCAAGTTTATGTTTTCTATTTAGTACTTCTTATAGCGGTGTGTAGTCTTAATAACCTCAAAGTTTAACTATGACATCCCGCCTTTTTATTACAGAACTTTTTATTATATTTTACAAACAGAGGATCTTTAAAGTTTAATGTCTTGGAAAAAAGGTACTTAATACAGTAGAACATAAAACATTCTTTTAAACCACTTGAAAAGCTTCATCATAGGTTCATCCTAAGTACACTTACTGCATCTCATAACCTGGGGACATACATCAAAGGAAATAGTGAGCAGAAGGACCAGTAAAGGAAAACAAGGAAAACAATTTACATGTGAACTTGAGAGATATCAATAATAACATGAGGAATTTCATAAAGGCATGGGAAAGAGGCATATCATAACAATAAGAACATGAATCATAACTTGAAAATGTGGCTACAACATTTAATTTAGACATTCATATGCATATCACCAAAGTCGATCCTTAAGGTGTCATAAAAATTACCAAGGTTATTCACCAAGGTATCGTAAAACTTGTCATCTGTAAAGATTAATTTCTTTACCTGATGCATTGAAGCACTAACAGGGCGCACCCTTAATATGTTTTTATTTTCATGTGAGCCACATAGATCATAATGATACATTTAATAAATAACCTATAGAGAATAAAAGAAACGAGCTTCAAATCAAAATCATGGCGTTTTAAAAAGTGCTTTAAAACATTATCATTATGTCATTTATAACCCACATAAAGGGAATGAAAGTTTTATGTATGTTGTTGGACCCCATTTCATTTAGTTGGGTATTTCTGAGTCCCACATCGGACTTACCCTCTCTGTATTTAGTTTTACTCTTCTATAAAAGAACAACCTCACCTCACATTGAGGTAAGGGAATTCACCCATCAACATGGTATCAAAGGGATTTTTATCCCGAACCCTCCTCTGCGGATTCCCGGCGTCCTCCCGACCCCGCCTCTCTCCCTGCTGCCCTGGCCATTCCCGGCAGGCCCCCCCCTCCTCTCCCGGCGTAGCTCTCTCGCCCGGCTCCTCTCTGGCCTGGCCATTCCCGGCGGCCCTCCCTCCCAGCGGCGCTCCTGGCCAGCCCCGCCGTGCGCGCGCCCAGCCCCAGCGGCTCACCTCCCGGCGGCCCTCCATCCTCCCGGCGGCCCTCCTGCCCTCCGCGGTTCTTCCCGTCGGCGTCAAAGCCCCGACGGCCTCCAGCGCCTCCTGCTGCTCCCGCGCGCTCCCGGCTCCCGGCTCGCCCCGACGTCCCGGCTCCCCGACTCCCGGCTCGCCCCGACGTCCCGGCTCCCGGCTTTCCCCGGCGCCTCGCCCCGACGCCTCGCCCAGGCGCCTCGCCCTCGGCGGCTCGCCCCGGCGCCCCGCCCAGGCGCCTCGCCCTCGGCTACGCCTCCTGGCCACCCTCGCCTGGCGCGCTCCTGGCAACCCTCGCCCGACGCCTCCCGCAGCTCCAGCGCCTCCCGCGCCTCCCGCTGCCCCGCGCCTCCCGAGTGCCCCCGCTGCTCTCGCCCTGCGCCCCCCCCCCCCCTTTCCGCCGCCTTCACCCTAGCAGGCGCCCTCGACCTCTGTCCCGGCGGACCCTCCCGGCAGAGCGCCCTTGTCCCGGCAGCACGCCCTCATCCCGGCAGAGCGCCCTCGTTCTGGCGGCCCTTCCAGCACGCGCACGTCCTGCGCACGATCATCCCGCCGGCCCGCTGCATCAGCTACCCGACGCTTCCATGGCGGACTCCTCAGGACGTGGCCGTGCTTCACGTCGTCCACGTCCCTTTTGTCCCCATTGTGGCAAGTTTGGCCACCTGATCGCCCGATGTTGGCTCCTGCATGGCCGACCATCTCAGCACCCGCGGCAGGGACAGCCCGCGGTTCGGGACGTGTCCTCGACTGTCGCCTCTCTTTTCCCATCTCTGGCCCTTTCTATGGCCGACCTCAGGCGGCCTCATGATCCACCGGCCTCTGTCCGCCCCGCTCCCTCCTCGGCTTCTCTGGCCCGTACTGTTTGCCCCACTGCCTTGGTCAACCATTGCTCCCCTGCATGGCTGCTGGACTCAGGTACCTCCGACCACCTCACTGGTGATGCTGGTATGCTGACGTCTTACTGCACTTATGCCGGTTCTTCCGCCATCACCGTCGCTGATGGCTCCACTATCCCCATAGCGGGTTTCGGCGCATGCTCCCTGACTCCATTGATTCACCTACCCTCTGTGGCACATGTGCCCCGTGGTCCCTTTAATCTGCTTTCCATCAGTAAACTGACTAAGGATTATAACTGTGCGGCCATATTTACATCTTCTGGTGTTGTGTTTCAGGAGCAGACTACGAACCGAGAACTTGGTCGAGGCCGGCTTCGAGACGGGGTCTACATGTTCGAGGGACCCGCACCCATTGCTTGCACGTCTACCTCTTCTCGGGCACTAGATCTTCATTCCCGATTGGGCCACCCGCCTGCATCCACCATTCATCAGATGTTTCCGGACTTCCATCGGACTCCTACTTTTCATTGTGAGTCCTGTTCTTTTGCGAAACATCATCGCTCTTCCTACATTCCTCGCACGGATACACGGGCCTCCCACCCCTTTGATCTGGTTCATTCAGATGTTTGGGGCCTGTGTACCATTCCGAGTCACTTGGGATATAAATACTATATCTCTTTCATTGATGACTATTCGCGCATGACGTGGCTTTACCTTCTTCGAGAACGCTCCGACGTGTTTTTCACCTTCCAAACCTTTTTCAATGAAATTAAGAACCGTTTTTCTATCTCTGTCAAATGTCTCCGCTCGGATAATGGGCGCGAGTATCTCTCCACTTCCTTTCGGCAGTTTCTCCAGGCAAATGGTATCCTTCATCAGACCTCCTGTCCTGATACACTCCAGCAGAACGGCGTGGCCGGGCGGAAACACAGACATATTTTGGAGACTGCTCGTGCCCTCATCTTCCACCGACAGGTGCCTCTGCTTTTTTGGGGAGATGCCATTCTCACTGCTACCTACCTCATCAATCGCCTTCCTTCTTCTATCCTTAAGGGGGAGACTCCCTTTCGGGCTCTTTTCCCCACTCTCCCTCTTCATTCCCTCCCTCTTCGAGTGTTTGGTTGCTTGTGTTATGTTCGTGACACTCGCCATGGCCGCACCAAACTCTCTCCCAAATCCCTCCGCTGCATATTCCTTGGTTATTCCCGCACTCAGCGCGGCTACCGCTGCTTCTCCCCGGACCTTCGCCGGTATGTCATCTCCGCGGATGTCTCCTTTGTTGAGGGTTCTCCATTCTCATTTCCCTCTCCTCCTCCTGACTCTGCTATTGATAACTGTCTTCCCCTCATCATCCTTCCTCCGCCGGCGTCAACCCCTGTTGACACCCATTTTGGTCAGGTCTACTCCCGCCGTCCTTCGACTGTATCCCCCGTTCCGGCCCGTGACACTGATGCTCCCGCTTTGTCCGCTGCTCCTGCTCCGCCACCCGAGGACTTGCCCATTGCCCTCCGGAAAGGTACTCGCTCCTGCCACAGTACTCCTCTATTTGTCTCTTCATACAGGTGTTTGTCCGCTCTGAAGACAGTTTCTATACCTCGCACGGTTGGTGAAGCCAAATCTCACCCCGGGTGGTTAGCTGCAATGCGGGATGAATTGCAGGCTCTGGAGGAAAACCATACTTGGGATCTTGTCCCCCTTCCAGCAGGCAAACAGGCAGTGGGCAGCAAATGGATTTATACGATCCGTCTCAATCCCGACGGCTCTCTTTGCCGCCTCAAAGCCCGGCTAGTGGCGAAGGGGTTTGCTCAGACATATGGCATCGACTACTTTGAGACCTACTCTCCGGTCGCCAAGATGACCTCTGTCCGCCTGTTCATCTCTCTGGCCACTCATCATCACTGGCCACTTCATCAGCTAGATGTCAAGAATGCCTTTCTCCATGGCGTTCTTGAGGAAGAAGTCTACCTGAAGCAGCCTCCTGGTTTTTCTGCCTCCGGTGCCGACTCCCATGTCTGCCGCCTCCGTCGGTCCCTCTATGGCCTCAAGCAGTCTCCTCGAGCTTGGTTTGGCCGCTTCAGCACTGTCGTCACGGCCTTTGGCCTCTCCCGGAGTCTGAAGGACCACACCGTCTTCTTCCGTACGACACCGCACGACTGTATCTTGCTCGTGGTATATGTTGATGATATCATCATCACAGGAAGCGACTCCAGAGGGATCGTCAGCCTCAAGGCGCACCTTCACCAAAACTTTCATACCAAAGATCTTGGTCCCCTGACTTACTTTCTTGGCATCGAGGTCTCCTGTTCTGAGGACTCGATCTCTCTCTGCCAGCGTAGGTATGCTCTTGATATCTTGCAGGATGCCGGTCTGAGCACCGCCGCTGCCGTGGACACCCCACTTGAGCCTGACGAACGTACTCTCCATTCCGACTTGGAACCATTTCCTCATCCCGAGCGCTATCGACGTCTGGTGGGTAAGCTGAACTACCTCACCATGACGCGACCCGACATTGCCTGCGCCGTTGGCTAAGTCAGCCAGTTCATGGAGCATCCAACCCAATCTCAGTGGGATGCTGTCCTTCGCATTGCCAAATACATCAAGCGAGACCCTGCACGTGACCTTCAGTATTCTCGTCATGCTCACTTGGATGTTGAGGCCTTCTGTGATGCCGACTATGCAGGTTGCCTTGCGACCCGCAAGTCTACTTCGGGGTTCGCCGTGTTCTTCGCCGGTAACCTCATCTCTTGGCGCAGCAAGAAGCAGACTGTTGTCTCCAGATCGAGTGCCGAGGCTGAATACCGCGCCATGACCACTGTCACCACTGAGATCCTCTGGCTTCGTCATCTCCTGCATGAGCTCGGCTTCCCGGCACACACCCCTGCTCATATCTGGTGTGACAATCAGGCCGCCACGAAGATTGCCTCGAATCCCGTCTTTCATGAACGAACTAAGCATATCGAGGTGGACTGCCACTTCCTCCGCCACCATCTGGAGCAGCACCATATCAGCTTTGGCCATGTACCGACGGCAGATCAGCTTGCCGATCTCTTCACCAAAGGTCTCCCAGGGGCTCGCCTTGACTCTCTCACTTCTAGGCTGGGGATTCACAGCCTCTATAGCCCAGCTTGAGGGGGAGTATGAGTTTGTCTTGTCATCTTTTCTTTGTGGGACTCAATCCAATCTGGGCATGTCCAGCTTGAGGGGGAGTGTTGGACCCCATTTCATTTAGTTGGGTATTTCTGAGTCCCACATCGGACTTACCCTCTCTGAATTTAGTTTTACTCTTCTATAAAAGAACAACCTCACCTCACATTGAGGTAAGGGAATTCACCCATCAACATATGTCAATTCCAGAATCAAATAAATTATTTTTACATCTTGATGAATATCCCTAGAAAAGAAAGAGGTTTGGGTATTCATATAAATAAAATAAAAGAATTTCTTGAGAAAAAGAGAGATTTTGAGACGAAAATTCTGCAGCATAATAGGTATGAAACATGGTTTTAGAAAACATTAAAAAGAGAGGGGACAAGTGTCACCCATTAATAAAACTCATAATACAGTAGAGGGACAAAATAAAATTGACAGAAGAACCTGATATGAAAATTTGAAAGGCATACCACATAAAAGAGAACTTGAAAGGTAGAGGGACCAAATAAAATGGACAGAAGAACCTGATATGGAAATTTGAAAGACATACCACATAAAAGAGAACTTGAAAGGAAAAAGAGAACTTGAGATTTCTCTTACCTTGAAGAGTAACTTCTAAAACTCTAAGATCGGAACCTTGGGAGCTTGAGGACATCTTGGGAGGACTCATTGGGAGGTAATACTATCAGAGTTTCGAGAGGGATGATTTTGGAATGAAAGGAAACGAAGGAATGAGTTGGTATTTATAGCAAAAGTGAGGGAATACTTTATTAATTTTCAAGGACACCTCAGTAGTGGTATTTGCAAAACCATAGGCTTGCCCATGGTATTGGCCACTTGAGACACCTATTGAGAGTCGACCACCATTTTAAATTAATAATTACATCATTATGACATAGCTATGATGTCATTAAACTTATCGAAAAACTCAAACAGTATTTTTACTATTCAAGAAAAACTAACATATTTTATAAAATTCTCATAAATTCACCCTAAACTAATATCGATATTTTGAATTGAAAAATGAACTCCATTTTATGAAAATAATTTTCTAAATATGATAAATTTAATTTTTAAGTAAAATCACCATTTACTCGAAAAATACTAATACTTAACTAATAATTTCTAAAACATTTATTTACATATACTATGATATAATTATATCACATTACCATTTATGATGCCTAAATTATATCTATACTTAGGTGAGGTTATTATTCTATTGGTCATATTACTATTCATAAGGGTAACATTACTATTCCAAAGGGTCAAATTACTATTCATAAAAAAATTAAGTTAATCCTATCAGACCTGAAATATCTTACTGATCGCAATCGTGTTGTCTGTTTTTTGAAAATCATTTCACAAAATTAATTATTTAAAGTATAAAAATTATTTAAATGAAAAACACATTTTTACTACAATGCAGTAGTTTTCACTATTCATCAAAATAAGAAACTTAGAAAAATACTAAAAATTCACCCTAGGTTATTTTTGTCATTTGAAATTCAAAAATGATGTTTATTTTACTATAATAATTCTCTAAGTATGTGAAATCTCTAAAAAGTACAATTTTTACTTGTAAAATCAATTTATCAAATTTGTCTCAATTAAACATATATTTTATTAAGCAAAACTATTCTTAACACGAAAATGATGAAATAACAATTTTATTAAAACAAAGGGATTACATTTTAAATATCTAGGGTCTCGTTACATAACCCCTTATAACACCCGCATACGACTTAAGCGTAAGGTGTGCGATGGTGATAGATTCTTAGGGCGACTCAGATAACATTGCCCGAGTGGTTATCTCCACTAACTTGAACTTTTTTTGTAGGCGATTTCGTTCAAGTTTAACATGTTGAAACTCGGCTTGGGTTTGGTCCAGAGCGAAGCCCAGTAACGCTACTTCCTTCCCAAAGTCCGACAAATGGGCTTCGTACGACAAGAGTCTATGAATGAGACCATCGACTCTTCTTTATGCATTAATTATCCATTATCATTTCTATTTATAAACAATAATTATAACGTTAAAAAACTATTATTGTTTCCAACGGTCATATTAACCAACGGTCATATAACGGTCAAAACCTGATGGTCACATTTCATTTATACGTATATATTTTTATTGATTATGACATAGTAAAACATACATTTTCAGGAAACAAAATATTATTCAAAAGTTCGGATTGTTACATTAATCTTAGACAACTTATGGGTTAACACATGGGTTATTGCCATCCAAGTGTGGTCGATAGATTTTTTATAGAAACAAATTTACTAATAGAATAATACAAACGGAAAAAGTTAAAATTCAAAATAAGCGGGAAAAGATATGCCTAATCCCACACGTAATATCTCTAACACTCTTCAAGCCGCGACATATGTGTAACATGCCCAACTTGCTACATAAAAATTGAACAGGTGCCTCTTAAACCCTCTTTGTGAAGATATTTGTAAGTTAATCTGCAGTGTGGACGAGATTGAGAGTGATGCTTATATAACTCCCAAACGAAGTGACAAATGAAGTGACATTCGATTTCGATATGTTTTGTCCGTTCATGGAAGACAAATTTTGTGGCAATCTTGACTTTTTTTGATTGTCACACCAAATGTGTGCAGACTTTCTAATAGCAGCTGCTACGCCCAAATAATATCCGCCGTCACATGAGTTTTAGCTTGGTATTCTGATTCTACACTGTATCGACAAATGATGACCTGCTTTTTGCTTTGCTAGGAGATTAAATTTCCACTAATATAGCCACATTTGGATCTTGTGAATGAAAGACATCTTGTACAACCAACATAAAAAAGGCTTATAGGTTGGGTTCCTTATTCACATATCAAACAATGGGAAGAACAATCTTCCATTGTAGCTTTGTTTGAGATTCCATTAATTTGATTCATTTTGCTTACTGCACAAGCAATGTATGTTGAGCCATTGTAAAATAGTTTATTTTACCCACAATTCGTTGATATATGTCAGGTTTGACTCAACAGAGTCTTCTTAGGTCATATTTGTCCTCCGTAGCAAATCAAGCACGTACTTCCTTTGAGAAAGGAATATATCTCTGGTGTTTCTGGAAATTTTGATCCCCAAAAAATACTGCAATAGACCCAAACCATTCGTTTGAAAATTCCGATGAAGGATTTGAGCCAGCTAATGACAATCAATGTTTGTAATGATAATAACAATACCATCAATATTCACCACCACCACCACCAGAAGAATTCTACTTGCAGTAGACTTATGCTGGAAAATAGAGGAATTTTTTTTGCTATGACACTTCCCAAAGGTGTTCACAACAATTTAGAAGTGCCCAAACCAAGCGCGTGGTAACTACTTGAGTCGATACGAGTGGCGAAAACGACAACCCCTGGAAGACGCCCTCTGAGCAATGAACCTCTGAGGTTGCTTCATATATACCTCTTTGTCAAGAAATTTATGAAGGAATGCATTTTTAACTTCCAATTGATGAAGAGACCAATGGTGAGTGTCAGCTATAAACATAAAAAGACAAGAAAAAGTGATGTGAGACACACAAAGTGACCCGATCTTCATGGCGCACTTGGATCCAAACACGAATTGGGACTTAGTGATCTTGGATCACCGATCTAACAAGTAGATCGACAAGGCAATAATGCACAAGAGCAAGAGACGTGACAAAGGGCTCCTCACACAATGGAGAGAAAACAAACTCATAGAGTTTCACTAATGCAAATTTGAATGCTATACACGTGCCATGATGATGGCTATTTATAACAAAAGAGAGATACAAAAGTCAAGGGTCTAATACCCTGAAGTCATAAAGCCTAAATCTATTTGTCTCCTTAATGTCAAACACTCTCATCTCAAATGAAGACTTTTTGGAATAGGACACCATATTTGACTTTAAGAATGGGTAACATATGTCTCCAAAAGTGTAGGTCTTGACTTTGATTCCATAGCCCACCTTATTCGACTTTGTTGTCTCTAACCTTGACTTTGGAGATTCTCTATAGCGAGTGAGGCTTCCAAATTCATGCACCCATGTGTGAGCCACATTTGGGATTGATCATCAAACAATTCCAATCATTAGATCTGATTCTGGTATGCGATTCCTTTGAATTTCTCATTAGACAACAATTAATGTAAACCACAATACAATCTCCATTGCTTTACACTTCATTAGTTGCATATTCAATTATAGTTTGCTCCATTAGTCATGGGTCACTTTCTGTAAGCTCACATGTGTC
Source organism: Viscum album (assembly GCA_963277665.1). Lineage (NCBI taxonomy): Eukaryota > Viridiplantae > Streptophyta > Magnoliopsida > Santalales > Viscaceae > Viscum > Viscum album. The sequence goes on from OY728159.1 coordinate 925,183,429, forward strand.
TTCATTAAACAACATGCGAGCCACTTGTTGGAACATTAGTCTTTTGTGGGCAAACTTGAGCAGTGACCTTCTCTGTATTGCCTTTAGTGCTAACCTTTCGCTGCAACCTTCAGTGGTATTGATTCGTATTTCACCTTATTTTTCAACCAACCTTTCGTGGTGCATTTTTGTGTGTGTCAAACTGCCTTCCATGACGACCTTCAGTGCTAGTTTTCTATGATTCACTTTCCATGCCATCCTTTTGTGGCTCACCTTCAATGGTCACCTTTTATAGATGACCTTCTGCTAGTTTTCTAGTAGCTTATGGAAGATATTGCTCTGAACCGGAGATCAACACTAAGAGTTGTGGAAGTTCTTGAAGAACCATCAATTGAGTATGAAGATGATGGTAATTGAGACCTTACATGAGGGACTTCGAGAAACACACACTAAAGGAGAGAGAACTCTTTGAATGATTTTATTAATATAGAAAAAACTTATTACAATTGACAACCGACACCTATTTATAGGCCTAAATCGTAAAGAAAAATAGTCTAATATGCCCTCAATAAAAACTAAACAAAAGAAATTAAATTAAAAGGGTTGGCCGGCTGGCGCTGAGGGTGTTGGGCACTGGTGCTAGGCATTGCATCAGACTCCCCTGCTTGGAAAGGACTCGTCCTCAAGTCTGACAGGGGGCAAAGCGACTCCTTAGGAGTTGTTGGAGTCTGCATCCTACATCGGACTTGTGGTCTGATGTGGTCTTTATTATTCATTATAAAAGAACCTCAAAGCCTCCTTTAGAGAGGATTTTGGGGATTAGGGTCTACCTTTTTTATACTTCTGTAGGAGTAAACAACTTCAAGTTAGCCACATTGAATGTAGGAGAGACCTCCCTACCTTCCGAAAGATCCACCACATAAGCATTATTGTCGAGACATTGTAGAACTTTGCAAGGGCCGATGTTCCTTGGTTTCAACTTTTTGTATGTTCCCATCGAGAACTGTTACTTTTGGATGCGAACCATGATGAGATCCCCCTCTTTGAAAACAACTTGCATCTATTTTTTACTTTGCATTTGAGTTTTGAATATTGTGAATCACTTCAACTTGGATTTTGTCGATGCGAGAGGCCATGTGCTCAGTCACACTATACCCAGGAAGCTTGGGCAACGAGATTAAATCAAGTGTGTGCTTTGGCGGTTGTTGGTACGGCACTTCTAAAGGAGTTTTCCTTGTGGTTCGATTCACCACGTTGTTGAATGCAAACTTAGCTAGGGTGATAACGAGATCCCATTGCTTATGACGATCACTACACAAGCAATGAATAAGTGTGCCGAGAGTGTGATTGATGACTTCTATTTGTCTATTTGTCTGGGGAGGAAGGAGCTGCTAAAATTCAAATCTGTATGAAACATTCTCTATAGAGTATGTCGAAAATGGCTGAGGAAATGGGTATCACGGTCAATTGTGATAGTTTTCAGAATGCCATGGAATCACACAACTTTCCGAAAGAATAATGTAGCCACATAAGAAGCGTTAGCCGTCTTTTTGCAAGGAATGAATTGCGTCATCTTCAAGAATTGGTCTACCACAACAAAGACAAAGTCATGGGACCATTGAGTACGAGATAACGCCAAGACAAAATCCATGAAAATGTCTCCCCAGAGGGCCTTCAGAATAAGCAGTGGCATATACAAGTTGGTATTTTTAGCATGTCCCTTGTTCTCTTGGCAATTCATACACCTTTGTACCACTTTAGCAACATCTCGTTTCAACAATGATCAAAAGAATTGCCTCTCCACTAACGAAATGGTTTTATCTTACTCGAAGTGCCCATTGCGGTGGAGCTTTGTAGCTATGCTCTCTCGAACCGATCCTTGTGGAATGCACAAGCGGTCTTGGAAGAAAAGAAAGCCACCCCATAACATAAAAGGGCCAACAAACATACCTTGTTGACAACATGACCATTCTTCAGGGACATCCACATCATTCGGGTATTTGTCTTTTAAATATTCGAATCCTACAACCTCATTTCGCATGTTGATGATTGTATGAGTATGTCTGCTTAATGCGTCCACCACTTGATTTTTTCGACTACTCTTATGCTTAATTATAAAAGTGAATTGCTGCCGGAAGGTGGCCCACCGTTAGTAATGCGAAACGGGCGGGGCGGGGCGGGGCGGGGCGGGGCGGGGCGGGGCGGGGCGGGGCGGGGCGGGGAGGGCCAAGCCCGCACGGGTTAGAGCCCGCGCGGGTTTATCCGCAAAAGTCCGCATATAATGCGAACAAAAAATTTCAAGCCCGCCCCACTCCACATAAACTCGCGGGTTGCCCGCGGGCTTACCCACATTTACAAAAAAAATACTATTTATAATCATTTAAATACTATATTTTTTATCATTCTTAAAGGTATTTGCGGGGAGAAGTATGAATTAACAATAACTAGAGTTTTAAAGGATGCGATGAAACATTTTTTTGTGGGTTAATGGTGACATACGGTGACGTCGATGTGGTGGCGAACTGTTGTGATAGAAAGTAGGTGAGTGATCGGTGATGGGCGATGAATGATAATGTTGGTTTTGTGGTGATGTGGACAACTAAACCTGTGAATGAATGAAGTCTCTCTAGGTAACGATCAGTTTCAGAGGAAGCTATTAGTGTTTTCACGAGGTTTTATCCTTTTCTCTTAATAACAAAATAAAATTAAATAATAACAAAATTAAATCGACCTAAAAAATATTATGATTATAATAACTTTTATAGAATTGAAACCATGCGCAGGGGCGATGAGTTTCATTTTTCGAGAGATGGGTTGACACACCATGTGAATATGGTTAATAATTACTATATAAATAATATAATATCATATTAAAACAAGAAATATAGACCTATTTAAAATTCACATGTGAATAAATGTTGAATTAATATGACCATTACGGTGATAAATCATATGTCACCGTTTTACCATGATTTTTTTATTAAAAAAACTAAAATGTTAAAGAGAAACATATATTGTAAAAATAATATACTTTTTTTAAAACCAGGCCCACGGGCAAGCCCGCACCCGCGCGGGCTCAACCCGCATTGGCCTGCACCTGCACCTGCGCGGGTCCAACCCACATTGGCCCACACTCTAAACGGTCAAAAATTTTAAGCCCGCCCCGCCCCACATCCGCCTCATACCCGCAAAGCCCGCGGGCCCACTTTGCATCGCTACCCACCGTGCCTGCATCCCGCTGTGATTCTTCTGAAGATGCATATATTTGAGGGCTTCGTGATCAGTATTGATGACGAATTCTCACTGGAAAAGGCACTGCTCCCAATTCTTCATAGCTTGTACAGACTGCATAAAGCTCAATCTCGTACGTGGCCCACTTGCAACGTGAGTCACTGAGCTTCTTACTCATAAATGCAACTGGTCGTCCAATGATAGGACAAAGCCAATTCTGACAACAGATGCGTCCATTTCTAACTCAAACGACTTGTTGAAGTCATGCGATGCCAAAATTTGAGCGGTGGAAAACTTCTTCTTGATGTTGTCAAAACTCTCCTCTGCTGCATCGCTCTAAAAGAAATTTCCCTTTTTCAAGCAATCTGTATGTGGTGCCATGATCGAGTTGAAATCTCAAATAAATTTGTGATAAAAGGTAGCAAGGGCGTGGAAACTTCGCAATTTACCAATATTCTTGGGTTGGGGCCACTCTTAAGATGGCTTGAACCTTCCCCTCATCAACTTGAATTCTGCCCACCGACACAACATACCCAAGGAAGATCAATTTAGGAAGCATGAAATTGCACTTTGCAAGGTTCACATAAAGCATGTTTTCCTTCAAAAGTACCTCCCTCAAATGTTCAAAATGAAGACTAGTTGACTTGTTATATATGAGATTATAATTGAAATAAACCACATTGAACTTATTAATCAATGGTTTCATAACCTGGTTCATGAGCTTGGTCGTTGGATAGCCCAAATGGCTTCACTAACCACTCTACAACCCTTCTTTGGTCTTGAATGTTGTCTTCCATTCATTCCACGTGGTTAGTGATAGCCACTCCGAAGGCCCAACTTTGAAAACGCCGCAGCCCTTTAAAGCATATTGTGACGTCCTGAGCCCGGTTCACTCATAAGTAACCAAACCCGGTTGGTCACATGACCTCAAACACGTCTCCCCGTACACCAGAGGCTGCCGACTAGCAGAGAAGGTCTATGATGGTACAATGGAAAGACTATACCCTCATAATCATAGTGCAACACATTGGTATATAATAACAGTAAGCAGCGGAAACAATATACTAAATGAACCGCAAAAGGATAAATCATTCGAATATAATAAACAGGTAGAAGCAGAATCAAAATCGTATACAAAAGATGATCATGTTAAGATGCTATGTAAAAAGGGGAAGTACACGGGATACAGAGGTATAGGCATATACAACACGCTATACAAAAATGACAAAAAGACCAAAAACCATCTCCACTAGCATTACGGGCATATTCTTCTGTCCCCATACTCCATCCCAGTACAAAAATTAGGCATCCAAAGCTGGTCGCTTCCCTTTGTCCCTACCCGCATTTATAAGATCTCTTCAGGTACCAATCGACGGTCTGAACAGGGTGTGAGATATACTCAGTAGGCCACCACCAACGGTGTCTAGTATAATCCAGCCGGTGCATATAAAATGAGTAGTGTGCATCTATAATAACGTAAGCAGAATTATAAACTGTAAATGAGTCGAATCTGGTTCATAAAGGACATTAGACTGACACTACCTGCTTCGGCATAAACCTGGATATCTCTAAGCATGTGACTATATATGTATATATATATATATAGCTTTGTATGTATATATATGGTCTATATACGTAGTGACATCTATAGCCATTTATATAGATACTAATACTAGCCAGGACTCGAGGTGTAACTCAGGCGTCTATGGATAGTCGTAAAAGTCTCATAGAGTGACAAGGGATGCCATGCCCGAGTATCAGAAGTATATGAGATGCAATGCCCGAGTATCACAAGTATAGGGACACAATGCCCCCGAGTATCACAAGTATAGGGGACGCAATGCCCCCGAGTATCACAAGTATGGGGGACGCCATGCTCGACTATCCTAAGTATATGGGACGCCATGCCCGAGTATCACAAGTATGGGGGACGCCATGCCTCTGAGTATCATAAGTATGGGGGGTGCCATGCCCGAATATTATAAGTGGGACGCCATGCTCGAATATCATATTTATATGGGACATCATGTTCGATTATCACATTTCATTGGGGACGCTATGCCCGAGTATCACATTTATATGAGACACCATGCTCGAGCATCACATTTGTATGGGAGGCCATGCCCGATTATCACATTTCATTGGGGAGGCCATGCCCGTGCAATACAATCATTATTAAAGGCCCGTCACGCTTTAATACAAGCCAAAAAATGATTTACAAATCATCAACATTTTATTTAAACAAGGGCATAACCATTGTTCATGTGAAAGTCATGTGAAAGTCCCGTGAAGTGGTCGTACCACTCACTTCCATTTAATTCAATGTAGTCGCTTCATTTAGGCATCAAGCCAAGACTACTTAGAAGGTGGTTTGGCCATTTAAACATCCAAATGCAACGGGGGCACCTCAAGGGGTGGCACTAGTTGGAGGGGTCATTCTCCAACAAGGACAAGGGTGTGTGAGGGCATTCCTAACATGGCTAACAAATTAGATTAAGGAAAATTATAGTTTTATGGCAACGCGGGAAAAGACCGGCGTGCGGCATGACGGCGCATGATATAAAACGACCCGGTTTTAGGGAAAAAGTACTAGACCACCTACCTTTGCTTGGTAGTACTCTCCTTGTCTGTTGTCATCCTTTAATTTGGGCTGAAATGGGAGAAATCGACAAAATAGACAAATGTCCTGAAAATAGGGCATATTAGCTTGCTTGGAAATAACATTCGATGCGACGAGGTAAATGAAGGAAAGGAGGAAGAGGAATGAGGTGCTTACCGTTAGCTATCCAACGCAACGAATGGTGAAGGAATCAGACATCAGACGGAGGTGGTAGCTCAAAGCCTACCTTGGAGGAAGAGGGAAAGCTCCAAGTGGCTTGGGAGGTGCTGCATGTGAAATGGGAGGAGAAAAGATGGGGGTAAGTTTTAAAAGGAGGGGTAAAATCGTCATTTCACCCAATTTTAAGAGGCGCAAGGTTTGCCAAACTGTGCGCCTAAACTGTGCGGCACCACTGGTTAAATGTCACTAAGCGTGCGGCCCTGGGCGTACGATTTGGGAAAACCGTGCGCCCCCCTCCAATTCACTGCACCACCCCGCACAACCGTGGGGCCTGAGATGCACAATTTAAACAAACTGTGCGCCCCTTTACAGTTCACTACAGCATCCCGCATGATTGAGTCGCACGGTTAGCACTGACCGTGCGATTCATTCTGCCTTTCCAAAATCCGAGACTCCGGGCTCCGAACGAGCCCCAGACGTCCCCGAACCGCTCCTTGGCTTTTTAAGTACTTCCATTAGGGGAAAACAAAAGTTTTACTGAATTTAAAGGGTTTATACCTCATTTGAAAAGCCAGGATCTTACACACATCGAGCATACAATCCAATTGTGGAATTGAAAATCTATATTTGGCTGTGATTTTGTTGATGGCTCGACTGTCAACACACATCCGCGACGAGCCCTCTTTCTTGGGTACCAGCAAAGCTGAAACAGTGCAAGAGCTCACGCTCTCTCGCACGAAGCCTCTATTGAGCAAATTTTGTGCTTGCCCTTGGAGGATCTCGTTCTCAGCTCATGCGGTAGTGTGGAAAATTTGGTAGAGAATCCCTTGGGATTAACTCAATGTGGTGTGGGATATCCCTACTCAGCGGTAAACTGACTGGTCGTTCGTCAGACATAATATTGCGAAATTGATCAAGCAATTCTTGGAGTGGCGGAATGCTAGAAGGGTTGTTTGAGAATGCTTGAGCTGCCACTGCCAGGATGCAACTAGCCCCTCTTGCCACTTTAATCAAAGGTAACAAAGTGTAACGAGCTTTGTCTTTGGTGAACTCCACAGTGCTAGTTTGACCATTGGGGCAGGAATCGAGGTCGAATTGCTGCGGTTGTCCCAACAGAAGTTGGTAAACATCCATCTCGATCACGTCATACTTCACATGATCTTCGTAAAGGTTGATCAAGAAAGGTACACTGCGTTCGGTAACGCGAATCTCTTACCGACTTTATCCAACGGGATAGGGTGATAAGTGCTTTGATGTTTTTAGTTGCAACTTGTTTACTGCATCTCGAGTGATTAAATTCTCCCGACTTCCCCCATCAATAATCATTTCGAGCACGCGTCCATTCACTTGACAACGGGTGAGGAAGAGATTGTGATGCTACGAGTCCTGTGCAGGTTCAGTGGGCATTACCAAGCGTCGCATAACCTAGACCTTACGCTCTTTGATAGGAACTCAACACAAAGAGGGCACTTCAATGTATTAGGGAGAAAATTGGAGGAGATACAGTTGGATGCAGCGGGAACTTACAGCAGAAAGACACTACAAGTGAGCCGGTTCCCAACCTGTCCCAAGCCCCAGGTCGAAATACACAAAGTTCTCCCTCCCTCTAACCTTTCACTCCTGTACTATTTAACTAAAGATCCGGAGAATCTTCTAACAGCCATCTAACAAACTCCTAACAACCTCTAACAACCTACTAACAGACCGCTGGGACCACAGGCTGGGTTCTCCAGCCAACTGCCTGTGGGGACCGCCAAACCCCTCAGCTAACTGCCTGTGGGGACTGCCTTGCCCCTCCTGGAGTAGACCCTCCAGGGCCCCTGATTGCCCCTTTCCGTAACAACCGCCCCTTCTGAAAGAGCAGCCTTGTCCTCAAGGCTGCATGGGGGAAATTGATTTTGAATCACATAATCGTCCTCCTAGGTGGCGTCCTCTGCAGACCGACCCTCTGGAGTGTAGCTGACCTAGTTGGAGAGTTGGCGCGCCTTACAAGGACTATTTCAGGATCCAATGCGGTTGATGAGTCGGCGTCCAAGTCTGGTGGCAGGGTGGTCCGAGGAGTATGATTTCCAAGTGCCCTCTTTAATTGGGAAGCGTGAAACACGGGGTGGATCCAAGCTGATGTAGGTAAGTCTAGGTTATAAGCCACGCTACCCAACCAGTGGTAAATCTGAAAGGGACCATAATAACGTGGGGTTGCTTTTGATGGATGCGGTGAGCAACTGATTGTTGGCGCTGGGCTACAACCTCCACCTGTTTCACTGGGCAGCCTGGTCACCAGGGCGGAGTGGGGGGCACCCGTATACTACAAAAGGAATGCCAAGTGGTATTGTACCAAAGTTCTGCCCAAGGCAACCAAAAGGATCAGTTCTTCAGTTGCTCACTGATAAAACATCGAAGGTAAGTTTCCAAATAGTGGTTGACAACCTCCGTTTGACTGTCGGATTGAGGGTGATAAGCGGAACTCATTTGTAATTTTGTTCCATGTAGTTGAAAGAGTTCCGTCCAGAAGTGACTCAAAAATAGAGGGTCCTGGTCGCTGATAATAGATTTTGGAATACCATGAAAGCGGGTGGTCTCTCTAGCAAATATGTCGTCAACCCCCTTAGCTGTGAATGGGTGTTTTAATGGGATAAAGTGACCATACTTTGAAAGTTTGTCAATAACGACCATGATGACATCGTACCCCTTTGACTTGGGAATAAAGTCGATGGTGAGGTTCTCCCATATGGGTGCTGGAATGGGGAGTGGTTGGAGGAGGCTTGTGGGAGATAGTGTGGAATATTTGTAGCGTTGGCAGGTGTCACACTGTTGGACGTACTGCAGTACTTGGCGGCGCATGCCCACCCAATATAAGTTGGCAACCAACTTCCGGTAAGTGGGGTAAAAACCATAGTGCCCCCCCCCCCCTGCGGGGAGGCATGAAATTTCTCGAGGAGGCGTGGCGTCCAAGGGGACATGGCTGGGAGGACGAGCTGACCGCGGTACAGTAGGCTGCCATGCGAAAAATGGAAGCCTTTTGGGGAGGCGCTGTCGGATTGGAGCTGTCGAACAATTCTTCTGACGAAGGGATCGTCGAGTAAACCGGCTGTTAAGTCCAAATTGTTCTGCGAGACCGGGGAGGAGATGGACAGCGGACAGGCCGACAACCCATCTTTTCTGGACAGAGCATCCATGACTGCATTTTCTCTGCTGGGTTTATACCGAATGTCAAAGTTATAACCGAGCAACTTGGCAATCCAGAACTGTTGATCCACGAAAGTGATGTGGTGTTGTAACGGATATTTGAGACCGCGCTGGTCAGAGTATACCACAATAGGACGACCCAAAAGGTAGGGTCGCGAATGTTGGATGGCGAGGACTAAGGCCATAATTTCCTTCTCGTATGTGGATCTTGAGAGATTGCGATTAGCTAGTGCTTTACTGAAATAAGCGATGGGGCGTTGATTTTGCATGAGGACCGAACCCACCCCGTGAGCCACATCACACTCCACTTCAAAGAGTCGAGAGAAATCCGGTATTGTTAGAACTGGGGCTGTTGTTATGGTGTGTTTGAGCGTGTCAAAGGCTTGATGTGCTTCCGAAGTCCATTGAAAGCCTTCCTTCTGAGTCAGTCAAGTAAGGGGCTGAGCTATCTCCCCGTAGTCTTGAACAAATTTTCTGTAATAGCTCGTCAGGTCGAGAAAGCCGCGAATGCCACAAACTGATTGAGGGGTCGGCCAATCAAGGGCGACATGGATTTTTGAAGGATCCATAGCAACGCCATCGTGGGAAATGAGATGGCCTAAGTATTCCACCGTTTGTTGAGCAAAAGAGCATTTCTCTGCATTGGCAAAGAATTGGTTGTGGTGTAGAATTTGCAGAACTGTCGTCAAGTGCTGAATGTGGGAGTCCCACTCCTGGCTATAGACTAATGTCATAAAAAAATATGTGAGGACAAATTGACGAAGATGCAACCGAAATAAATCATTCATTGTGGCTTGGAAGGTAGAGGGAGCATTGGAGAAACCGAAAGACATTACTTGATATTCGTAGTGGTCATTGTGTGTTCAGAACGCTGTTTTCTCCACATCAACCTTCGTCATCTGAATTTAATGGTAACCGGATTGGAGGTCCAGTTTAGAGAAGTAGGTAGCGCCATGTAATTTGTTCAATAATTCTTCGACCACTGGGATGGAAATTTGTCTGGGATGGTGGTTTTGTTGCGTGCTCGGTAGTCAACACACATTTGCTAGGAGTTTTTGTATGACCAATAGGATCGGGCTGGTGTATGCACTGGTACTAGAGCGGATAATTCCCTACTGAAGTAACGCCGTAATTTTCTATTCAACTTCATTGCACGCCCTGCGCAACCGCCACCCAACTTCATTGCATGCCCTGCGCGCCCCCTCCCATTCCATATTAATTTTTTTTAGGAAAAAGAACAGTCAAATGCCATATTATTATTTTTAATTTATTGTCATTCAATTATTTATTTAAAATAACCAAAAATTAATTATTTTATGTCTTTTATGATTTATAATTATTATGAATGTTATTTATTTTAATGATTGATGTTTATTTTGACAGGGCAGTCGTCGCAGATTTGTTTTTTTATCGAACGTTTTCAAATAAATTATTTGACCTTTAATTATTTTATGAATTGGTCTATTTTAAATTTTTATTAAATTAAAGAAAATATTATAATTATAATAGGCATGTGACGTTGAAGTTAATGGTTCTTGTGAAATGCATGGAGTGAGCAATTTAAAACATGTAAAATGATCGAGAATTAAATGAAAAACGTTTCAAGTGTAAAATGTTAATAAAAAAAGAATATAAACATTTAAACTTTGCACAATGTTTTTACAAAAAATAAATAAATGAAAAAACGTTTAAAAGAACGTTTAAAACAAAACGTTAAAAAAAGGTTTAAAACAAAATGTTAAACAAAATGTTAAAAAAAATGTTAAAAAAAATGTTAAATAAAATGTTAAAAACAAATGTTTAAAAAAACGTTTAAAACAAAACGGTTAAAACAAAACGCTTAAAAAAAACGTTTAAAAAAAACATTGTGAGTTTGAGGTGGTTCGAGGATGACTTGTGGCACGCCATTAGGGTACATGTGAATATCTCCAGGTTGACATCATTCTCTGAGGCGGTGAATCAGGCGCTGATAGCCGAGGGAAACTTGACGGATCGGTCTTATTCGAGCCGAGTGACGACGTTAAGTGAGTTTAGTGGTGGTACTTCAGGCAATCAGAAGCGGGACCATGATGAGTCTCAACAAGGCAGTCAGGCCAGTGACTCGGGTAGGTCACCGAGGAGTGGTCTTCGAAGGTGTGCATCCAGTGCGGGTGGCTGGGCATGTTTGAACTCAGTGTGAGCGGACTCTAAAGGAGTGCCGAGCATGTGGTCAGATGAGGCATCTTGAGAGGTTTTGCAGGAAGCCTTCTCGGATAGTTAGAAGCTAGGGACCGAGTCAGACTTAGGGATTTGTGGTAGGACCAAGAGCGGTATCAGGAGCCGGTAGCCGGGATCTAGCTGCACACGAAGGCCGTGTCAGGGAGAGAGATACCCAGCAGTGGGGTCAGTGGCCAGTGCTGGTGTAGCTCCGCAGGGAGGATAGGCATCGGGTAGTCGGGCTTCAGGCCAGGTCCATGCTGTTGATCTCGCAGGGATGGAGCATGCTGGGGAGTCGACGACAGTCAGAGGTACGCCGTGGGCGTGACTGAGTTTTCTTTTGTTTTTGATATGACTGGTATGGGTGCACGAGGTGCACGTGTTGAAATTGAACTAACCAGGTTCTGGTTAGTATGTGGGCATCAGTACGATGCGTGGTTTGTATGTGGTGCGTAGGCATCAAGACTATGATGAGCATGCATATGTATATATATGATGCGAGTTTATTTTTGAGCATCTGTTGAGGTGCAAGACTTATGGGCATTTAATGAGATACGAGACTCATGGGTGTCATGTATGACATGGGTACTGATGAGCATCTGATGAGATGCATGATTTGATGGGTGTCATGTATGACATGAGCACCTGATGAGGTGCAGGGATGACGGTATGTCATGGGAAGACTTGTATGTCCGAAGATGGTCGGAGGAACCATCAAAATATTAAATTTTGGGTCAGGAAGCGACTGGTTAGGTAACTCCTAAGGTGGGGAGCGCTTCGAGGGGAGTTGACCTGTGTTGACTGACTGGGGTAGACTGGGGTAATATTATGAGATGAGTATGTTCGGTACCATCTCGACGCTAGACCTCATAGCTCAGGGATGCGCTATTGTAAGGTGGGGTGACCGTAACGTCCCGGGTTTTTGAACGGGTTGGAATTTTTGGGTAATTTTGAATTTTGAGTTTGGTGGGTGGACCAACTTGAATTCTAAGCTTCGGAACCTAATTCCGAAAGTTTGATAGCTCCAAGACCTTGTTTTAGGTGGGGTTTGAGTTTTGGTGGAAGTCCCAGGGGTTTGGGTGAATGCCGAAGGAAGGGGCTTGGGTTGTTGAAAACAGCTGCAACCAAAAATACACGCAATGTTATACTTACATGATGTGAAAGCGGTTTACACGACGTGCGACAGGGTGTGAAGGCTCGGGGTCCTACCCGAGGAATTCATGACGTGTAAATGGTTTACACACGACTTGTAAAATTTTCACGTCGTGAATCTTGCGTGGAAATGTTTTTAAAAAGGAGAACAGGGGGCTTGACCCCCCTCTCATTTTTCTCCCACATGTCCAGCTTGAGGGGGAGTGTTAAAACCCTTTTTTATTCTTCTGGGTTTTTTTCGAGTCCCACTTCGGAATACCTCTTTATGTATTCCTTTTTCTCATTCTATAAAAGAGAGCCTCCGCCTCACCTTGAGGTAAGGAGATTTCCTCCTACAGTCTAGAACTCCATTTTCTCTCGATACGGCTTGGATTAGAGGCCGATATTCGATGAGTGAGAGCATACAAGTATAAGGTAAGTGGTGCCTAGCTTTCTCCTTAATTGTACGGGTGTTTGGGGTGTGTGATTTAATATGCACGTTGGGTTGACCGGGTGAGACCCTAAATAAATTAATGCTTGTCTTTTAATTGTTTAAATCGATATTATGGGATGTCGTTGAGCATGCCCTAGCCTATTTATACATGCTAAGCCGGGTAAGGGGCTTTTGACCAACTGGGCAGGTTAGGCCGGTGGTTTAATTTAAATTAAATTAAATGTGATATGACTGTTATGGTTCCATGGGAACGTGTTGGGTGTGACCCGGGTTACTTGAGGTGATGTTGATCACCGAGACTGAGGTGACACGGTCGTTAGGTTGAGGGCGTGATCCGAGATGCATGGGGTGATGATGAGGTTGAGGTGACATGGTTCGTCGGGATTGAGGCGACGCGTCAAAATGAGGGCATGGATCTCGGGACTTGGGTTGGTGTTGACCATCGAGACTTAGCGACATGGTCGTAGGGGCACGAGGTGCCGAATGATGTGGCTTAGGATATATTGGTGATTGCCGCTCACCGCTGTTTGCTGACGCGCCGTTGGAGTCGTGTGCACACAGACGGGGCTCATTTGAGGTGGCGTTGACCACTCGTTGTGGGTGGAGGCCTCTGTAGATATTGCGACTTAGGGGATGGTGTTGATCATCGGTTACGGAGGAGGCGCTCACCGTAGAAAGCCATAGTTGATGGTGATGGATCATCGGGAGATGGTGTTGAGACCATCGATTGGGGGCTGAGGCTTGCCGTTACACTTGAGGCTGATGGGCCGAGATTATTGGAGGACGAATATTGCCGTGCCTCGGGACGTCGAGGTGTTGAGACGACAATGATTTATTATATATTGGAGGATGGATATCGCCGTGCCTCGAGACATCGGGCTGTTGAGCCGACAATGACTTTCTGAGCAGAGGTCCGAGGGTCCTGGGACATATTGTTGGGCGTGCCTGGCGCCGGTTACATGTTTGATGACACGCGAGGTGTTGGATGACATGAGGTGCTGGTGATATATTTATGGGTGGAGCCTGAGGGCTCTCCAGGCATGCTATTCTTTAGGGGACGTTGGGCACTAAGCCATGGGTCCTCACTACTGCAAATATAAATTTGCATACATGTATTGTATGCCCAATATATATTTTGGGGCATGTATTCAGAGATATATCGGCATTGGGCGAAGTCGGTAAACGCTTCTTTGTGGTTGTTGAGCACAAAGGAAGCAGGTTAAATTATTAAATGTGTGCGCGTTGCTTTTTTATTTTATTTTGCTTACATCGTAAAATTATGGATGTAAGACAAACACACATTGGTGGTGACCTACTGAGTTCATACTCACACTCTACACGGGCCCCTTGGGTTGCGTGTAGACTTTATGTCTTTGAGATCAGGTAAGAGATCAGGCTCGGGAGCTGAACTTTAGTGATCAGGAGTGTACCACTTTTGCATGGGATGGATGGCAGTGGACCGGGTGGTTCCTCTGCATCAGGCCGGACCTTCTTTTGGGTTTTTATATATATGTACCTCTATGGTCAGCCACATGCAACCTTGTTTATGTGTCTTGTATGACTTGCTGTGACATGTTCGACATTTGCAAATGGTATTATGCTTTGGACTTATTATTACTGCTGCTGTTTATTACGCTTCTACTGAGTTTTATTGTTGCTTCTACTGTTGTGGTCTTTCTTCTGTTGTGATATATACATATGAACCATTATTATTATCACCACCAGAGGATATGGTCTCCCCACTATCACCTCATCAGATCCTCGCTGTTAGTCGATAGCTTTTGGCGTACGAGGAGGCGCGTCTAAGGCCTAGTGGTATTCCGGCCCAGAGAACGGTTTAAAGTGGCTCCCGGATCGGGGCGCTTCAAAGAAGGACCATGGTGTGGAAGATACCGAAATACAGTGGAGAGGCTTGAGGTCCGAATTTGTGAGGTGACGAGTTTGGAAGCAGTGGGGGTTTCAAAAGGTCTGCTGGCGAATTGTCTAGCAGTTTGAGGAGATTGTGGGAACACCGAAAATTGATGTCGTGGAGCGGATGTTTAGACTTTGAATACAAAGGTTGGAAGCATTCGAAGGATCCGTGGAAGAATGTCTTGTGGTGAAAGTCTGTTTGTTGAGGTGGCATGTGGTGTGTTCCGAAAACAGTGGTGCAAGATGTTTTGGGTCTTGTTAAACATGTGGCTTATCTTGTGAATCAGGGTTGTTCCGTTTCCTTTTGGGGTAGGATCTTCTGGAGATACTCCCAAGTTTGGAGGAGACGGTTTGTTTGACCGTCACCTGGAAGCTTTTGGGAGTTTCACATATTACCACGTCGATGTCGGAAGAGGGACAACCCCAAGTCTTGGGCACGTTTCTTTGTGGAAGGTATGTCAGTGAAAACTTGTTTCTGTCTTTGAGAAGCGGTTTATGGAAGGTTGTTAGAGTTTCAGAATGTCCTCTATGATGGAGGGGGAGCGTTGAATGGTTCGGAACCAGGTTGAGGTGTAGTGGGAGCAACGACCACACTTGCCTTGGTTGCACTGAGCAATGAACTTTTGTTCCGGGTTGTTTTAGTGAGAATACGACTGCTTGATGATATCAGACTATTGCGGAAATGCCGGGAGTCACACAGAAACAACGATTTACATGGTTTGTGAATAATCTCCATGTCTGCGGAGTGACAAAATCACTTAACTAAAATTCGGGAGCACAATTACAGAGAGATCAGAGTTTCATACACACAAAACCTTAGTTTGAATGAGCTAATAAAGAAGACGAACCACTGTGCCACCAACCGCACAGTAAGTCCACTATGCTATAGCGAACGGTGGCTGGAAGTCCGCACTCCTACAGTGCTGCGGCCATCCAAGTCCAAGCTGCTATAGTATGAACCGCTAACATTTGACCCAATATCATCCAATCGGATCGGGCCCAATCCAACACAGACTTTCAAAGTAGTTTTGGATGAAGGTTGGTTCCGATGGTATTGGCGTAATCAAATGCACGGGAAGCTCTCGGTTTGCGGATGCTTGGCGGGAGAGTTTCAAGAACATAGGGGCTAGGAGCAGGGCTATGAACATGGTACATGTCAAAGGTTTGTTGATGGAGTTCAACAAATTCGGATAGTGCTTAGGCCTGTTTGCTTTGGAGAAATTTCATGGAGGCATTCAGAAGGTTTCATGGGTTTACAAAACAAGTGATCAGAGTTTGGAAATTCTGGGGTGCTTTTGTCTTAGTGGGGCTTGGATGATCGCGAGCATGGTGGAGGACCATGCAGACACTGCGGATGGTATTGGCGTAATCAAATGCACGGGAAGCTCTCGATTTGCGGATGCTTGGTGGGAGAGTTTCCATAACATAGGGGCTAGGAGCAGGGCTATGAACTTGGTACATGGCAAAGGTTTGTTGATGGAGTTCAACAAATTCCGATAGTGTTTAGGCCTGTTTGCTTTGGAGAAATTTCATGGAGGCATTCAGAAGGTTTCATGGGTTTACAAAACAAGTGATCAGAGTCCGGAAATTCTGGGGTGCTTTTGTCTCAGTGGGGCTTGGATGATCGCGAGCATGGTGGAGGACCATGCGGACACTGCAATGGAGAGGAGAACAAAAGGTGATGTTTGGAAGTTGGCCGATGAGCTTTGATGAAAGCCTTGAGAATGGTCTTAAGTTGGAGATTGTTTGACTTAACCTATGAAAACAATTCTCAAGTGGGAGATTGTTAGGTTTTAGTATGAGAACCTTTTTCTGATCAAGTTGGAATCTTCAGAACTTGTCTTTTTGGAACGACACTTGCGGAATCAGGATGGAACAATTCATCTTCACCCAAGAAGGTTCGGATTTAGGATGGCGAAAGCAACAACAACAACATCCACTTCCAGAGG
Organism: Viscum album; assembly: GCA_963277665.1. Classification (NCBI taxonomy): domain Eukaryota; kingdom Viridiplantae; phylum Streptophyta; class Magnoliopsida; order Santalales; family Viscaceae; genus Viscum; species Viscum album. The sequence continues at coordinate 925,200,245 of OY728159.1, forward strand.
AAGTGAAGCGAGAGAATGTTCCGGATGCGGCACGGAAGTTCCGGAGGAAGTGAAGGATGTCAGAAGTCAACTGATTCTGGTGATGGGGGCTATGTGAGATTAAACTGATCTCACGTAGGAGGAGTAGCATTGGTGTTTCAAAGGCTGTGTCAGATTAATCTGAAGGGTTTCAGAAGATTAATCTAGAAGCGGAGGATGATTCGGATGCTAGCAGTTGTGCGGAAGCCGGAGGATATGTTCCGGAAGCATGCATGTGATTGCTTGAAAGTGGCAGAGAATCTGAAGCTTGACTGTTCATCGGAAGGGTCAGTTGAGGCGGTGGTGCTTATCGGTTGCCTCGTTCGAACGGAGGGACAGCCGTGAAGTTTGGAAGGCGGTGCAACCGGTGGAACCTGCTGGCAGCTGAGGAACACCACTATAAAGAGAGGTTAATTGGGGGACATTACATGGGGAACTTGGGGAAAACACACACCAAAAAGAGAAAACTCCCTGGAAGATTTTATTAAATATGGAAAATGCTAATTACAATTGACAACCAATCCCTATTTATAGGGCTAAACCCTAAAGCAAATTACAAAGCCTAATCTGCCCTTAATAAAAACCAAACAAAAGAAATTAAATTAATAGGGGCTGATGGCTGGGGCCGAGGGTACTGGGCACTGGTGCTAGGCGCTGCATCAGAAGAGCTGTCAATAGAGTTTTATAGAGCTTTCGATAGATCTTTGCAAAAGTGATTTTGGTGCCTTTTGAGCTCAACATGATCTTCTTGGTTGGAAATGGAATCTGTTGATAGAGTTGTCACTATCGACAGGTCTTTGCAAAATTTCACCAAAACCATAAATTTGATAAACCCTTTCCAACTTAAGAAAAAACAAACCCTTCATGATGATAAACAAACATATTAAAAAATACAAAAAATCATGATTTGTCAGGCAAAACCTAGAGAATGAGGCACTTGGCCCAACAAACGTCACTTCCAGCAGCACCATCTGCACAACCAACACTACGGGACCACTCCATACACTTGAGTTGATACTTTTCTAGCATCTCTAGCCTAGTTGATCACTTATGAAATATTGCACACATAATAGCAACTTGCACATTGCCTGACCTGGAAGCTATTAAATAGCACAAATAACCAATTAACTTTCTAAAATAACATTGATTAATAGATTTACCTTCTACAGTCTTGCTCAATTTGGTTCCAGCAACCATAGGTGTGCTCATGACCTTTGAATCACCCATGCCAACTCCTGTACCCAATTTTCTCGGGATAGAAAAATCCCATTTCTAAGCTGGTTAACCTGCAAACTTAGCAAAAATCCCATGAAGCATGATCATTACAAATTCTTGCCTCATTTGGTTTGCGAATTTTGTGCCATAACTCTTTTTTATTTCTTCCAAATATCATGTCAGCAATGTACACGTTGATCAATTCTCCTTGGTCAAACTTCTTGAGATAAAGATTGCTGTCCGCACTGCCTTCGTAACAATTTGCAGACTCCTTAAATGCTCATCCATTCAATAATACCATGCCCTTAGTGCCTGTTTAAACTATTTTTTTCCAGTTTGCACAGCAAGTTCACATTGTCAACAAGAGCAAACCTATTTGGTTGTTCAATATATGCATCTTAAAGCTTTCCATTTAAAAACTGACTTAAAATTCATTTGCTACACTTCGTATTTTCTTTGGCAGCCACAACCATAGAAAGTCTCTTCAATTTGAGAATATTCTTTGCATACTAATCTGACTTTATTTCTCACCACCAGACCATTTTTATTTTACTTGTTCTTAAAAACCCATTATGTGCCAAGTATGTCATTGTTTTCAGGCTTTCTGACAAGTTACCAGGTGTCATTCTTTTCAGTCTGATCCTATGCTTCATTCATAAATTTGATCCATGTTTCATTGTTTTGTGTTTTTTCAACACAATTTGGTTCATTCTTGGGATAACATAGAGATCTGCTCAATAACCTTCAGCTTTCTTCTGGATTGTATAGGGGTAGCATCCTCTATGATATATTTTCAGCAATTACTTTTGTCCGCACCTGTCTTGGACTTCTCTGGATAGTCTTTGGAGCACATTCTGCCCGGTTCTCTTCACTAGATATCTGAGAATCTCCCCATCTTTGACATCATCTCCTTTAACAGGTTCTTCATTTTTATATTCTACTACAGATTTGTGATGTTCCACACTCTCAACCTCATGCTTTGGATCATTTTCAATGACCTTTACATCAATGCTGTCTCTAATCCTGAAATTACTTTTGTTGAAGAACCGAAATCCCCTTACATTTGGTGCATGACCAAGAAACACTTGTTCATAGGCTTTTTCTTGAAATTCGCTCTAGTGTTTATCTTTAATTTTGATAAAGCGCTTCAATCTAAACACTAATACTTGATTTTCTCTTGTACCATAGTTCATAAGGTATTTTCTCCATCTTTGACCACAATAAGCAGCTATTTTTGAATCTGGACAGCAGTGGTTACAACTTCTATCCAAAATCTACGAGAAGTCTAATTTTAAGCAGGCATTGATCTGGTGATCTCCACCCTGCTATGTTTTTTCTTTCAGTAACCCTATTTTGTTAAGTAGTATATGAGCTAGACAATTAATGGTTTATACCATGTTTCTCCATGCAATCTTCGAATGCATGGTTTGAATATCCAGCCCCTTTGCTTGACATCAACCTACTTAGCGTTCTCCTTTGTGTCTCAGAAATCCTCCTGAAATTTTTAAAAGCTGTTTGTGGATCACTTTTATGCTTTAAGAAAATTACAGTGCACATTCTTGTAAAATCACCAGTAAAAGAAATTAAATACTTTCATGAGATGATTTATGTTTCACTGGGTCACATTAAACATGAAACCGCCGTAAACTGAAAATTTGATTGAACCATCTAAATAATGCACAATTTCTATGGTTCCTCATTACCAACGGGGCTGGAGCAGTGAAAGGGACATAAAGAACAATACCATGGAATGATTGTGGGATTGTATCAATGATAGGTTATTTTCTAAAGAGAGGATATGTCAGACGCTAGGTAAGTGATGACTCTTTAAACCCCCATGACAAACAATCATTCAGGATTTAATTTCCATTATTACACTTACTAGTTAGTCTCAAAATAAGAGAAATCTACAAATGTTAGTTTCTCTTGAACAAATTAGGGCCCTGAAATTTTAACTGCTTTGATATTTTTTTAAGGGACATAAAGGCATGTGAATTTTATCTTGGGAAGCTTACTACCAATGATAACACTGGATTCTTGAGTTTTGGATTTTGTGCCCAAAGTTTTCTCCTGTCAGCTTCTTGGTCCTGTTAGATTGCCAATTGTTATTTCTTTAGATTCTTCCTAGACTGGTCATTATTTTTCATTCACGAAGATAAGAATAACCTGAAAGAGGACTTTTATTTTATGATTTTTGTGCTCCTTGTCTTATATCATTTTGGATTGCTGCTGCTTTTCTCACACAAAAATGGAAAAAATAGTATGCATTGAACTTATAATACACCAGACTCCTTTATTCCTAAAAAGGCGTTGCTTAGGATCTGGATTGCAGTTGAGTAAAGCTATCATTGATGGATGGCTAGATTGCCTTTTTCTTTACCGTGGAGGTGTCTGATTAAAATGAAATCAAGGTGTTAATTTTATGCCCATACATTGTCATACTGTTTTGCTTCATTGTCTATTTGTACACATTTTGTTTTTTTGTCTATTTTTGCACATTCTGTTGTTTCTTTGTCTATTTTTACACATTTTGTCAATCTTCCATCTAATATCATTGCTTCCAGGGTCATACTGCTGGTCTTTTTAATCTGGGAAATACTTGCTATATGAACTCAACAGTACAATGCTTGCATTCTGTCCCTGAGTTGAAGTCAGCATTGATCAAGTGAGTTACACTGGTAGATGTGGGTGGGTGGGTGCGTGTGAGTGAACTGTGGTTATGCCTTGTATTTATTTTTAATTGAAGTTTACTCTTGGAAATGATAATGATTTTCTTGTTTTGCTTAATATTTTAATCCGAAAAAGGTATCAACAGTCTGGAAGGAGTAATGATTTGGACCCATCTTCTCATGTGTTGACTTGTGCAACGCGAGATTTATTCAATGAGCTTGATAAAAGTATCAAGCCTGTGGCACCTATGCAGTTTTGGACGGTTTGCTCTCTTACCGTACCTTTGTATCCTGGTTCTTGTTCTATCCACCCCTCCTTTTCCGACCCTATGAGGTTCCTAAAATTTAGAATACTATTCCTCTGTGGTTTGTGGTTTGAAGACTCAAGAAAATTTTGTTGACTAGTTAGAAAATTTTGCTGCTTCAATTTATTTTCAGAGCGGGTCCATGACCATCGTAAGTCTGATGCTTTTTTTGAAATCAGTAGAATCAACATTTTTTTTTATAATCTGTATTTGCTTATTTTTAATATTTATATTCTCCAATTTAGAGCAGTCCAGCAGCAGTGCGGTTACAATTGCATTAGACTTGATAATTAATAAAACAAATTTGCTTATTTATTTTTTTGTAAACATTCTCAGGTTTTACGTAAAAAATATCCTCAATTTGGGCAGCTGCATAATGGGTCCTTCATGCAGCAGGTTTTGGGATAGTCTGATAATTTTAATAACCCAGTTTTTTTCCCTTTTATTCATTATGGCGCTGATTTGTCTGCTGAATGATAACAGGATGCTGAAGAATGTTGGACTCAACTTTTATACACACTTTCCCAGTCACTTAAATCAACAAGTTCCAGGTATTGTGTTTGTTTTTCTGTAACATTAGTATAGTGCTGATGTTTTTTTCTAAGGAATTATTTTATAGGTTCTTACGACACATTTATCCGGGGAGGGTGGTGGAGGGAGTGAAGGGATGGGCCAGTTAGCTAAGAAGCCATGTTTTGGGAATCCCTAACCATAGAGTTGGTCAATTGTGCTTTGAAATCCCTCCCAAGGAACCAAATGGATGCTGTTGTAATAAGATGTTTTTTTTATCTTTGTAGTTTGCCGTACAATCATCATCCTCATTCTCATCCTCCCTCTAACCTATCTCTTGTTCACTAACACAAAAAGGGTTTAGGAGCATGAATGCAGAAATCATTTTATTTGCTGCCCATCTCTGCTCAATCACTTTATTATATTTTTTTATTTTTTTGTTTTATTCCAGTGATACTCCCGGCATCGTAAAAGAGCTTTTTGGTATTGAACTTGTCAGCAGGTATGGCTCTGCAATTCTGTAAATTGTGATCATTGTATGGATTTGTTGATTAAAAAGTGTTTGGTTTCAATGCCATAGCATGCCTGTATCAGAAAAATTTATGTTTTGATTGTCATATGTAGAGAAAATAACGCTGTAATAATAGATGCTTTTGCATTATGAATGTCTCTCTCTCTCTCTCTCATTGTTTTGGGGGCCTAGGGTGTACTGTTCAGAAAGTGCTGAAGAAAGTTCAGAGACTGAATCAATTTATGAGCTCAAATGCCACATATCGCATGAGGTGAATCATTTGCTTGAGGGTCTTAAGAAAGTAAGTTTATTTGTCCTGCCTGTCTTTGATTGACACAAAATCTTTTAAAACCCATAAATTATTTCTCCCTTTTTTAATTCAACTTTATGGAAAAAGGATTGATTTATTGTTACTTTCTTGCATGGTGAATATAGGGCCTGAAATCAGAATTGGAAAAGGCTTCGCCTTCTTTAAGCCGTAGTGCAATCTACTTTAAGGAGTCCAGGATCAATGACCTGCCAAGGTAAAAGCTGGTTCTTTTACATTTGATGTATTATGGTGTCTGAATTTGTCAGTTATTTTTGTATTTTTTTGTGACTTTTGTGTATTCATTTTGTGTTATCCCTTTGATGGTTGGATATTTACCATGGCATTTTAACTGGAAAGTCTCATTGATACTTTTGAATTTAAGATACTTGACCATTCAATTTGTACGCTTTTTCTGGAAGAGGGAGTCAAACCAGAAGGCCAAAATATTACGGGTAACCTCCTTCATAGCCTAGTTTAGAAAATTGGTGAGTGATAGCTTAAATGACATTGATGATTTTTTTCGTTTAGAAAGTGGATTATCCATTGGAGTTGGATGTGTATGACCTTTGTTCGGATGATCTTCGCAAAAAATTGGAAACTCCTCGCCGGGTGGGTGCTTGCATGTTGGTTTGATTTTCTTTTCTTATATCAGGATGATTCCTTTTGACTTTTTCTTTACATTGTTAAATTATCAGATCTTAAGAGATGAGGAAGGTAAAAAGTTTGGGTTGAAAACTGTTGATGTCAAGATGCCTGATGTAGAGGTTTCTAGTTGTCATGACTTTTGTTTAAACAATCATTCAAATAAAATGCTTTGTTTATTAGTGTCTCCTGTGCAAGCAGGGAACATCAAATGGAAATGCGGAATCATCCACTGGGGCATCTCAACAAGGTGAAGATGCTTTTGCAGCTTTCATGTCTATTTATCTGAAGGATTTTTGATTTACAATGGAGCGTTTATTGTGGTTTAGATGGCAAGGATATGCGGCTGACTGGAGTTTATGAATTGGTTGCCGTGCTGACACACAAGGGTCGGAGTGCTGATTCTGGCCACTATGTTGCTTGGGTGAAGCAAGAAAGCGGTCAGTCTACCAAAAGAAACTAATTATGATATTTAGGGTCTGTTTGGGGGAATTTTGTAAATAAGCTATACTTGGATGCTCACACAGAAAGCTGTTTTTCATTTGCAGGAAAATGGGTCGAGTATGATGATGATAATCCAATCTCACAGCACGAGGAAGGGATAACCAAACTGTCTGGAGGAGGTGAGATCCCCATACTGAACTGCCATAATTTCTATTAATTGATATTTCTGTTCATCATCGTCGTGGTCGTCTCGTAGTGGGCACCTATATTTTCTTTTGATTTATGCTTCCTCTATATTTTTGGCATAAATTAAGTATTATCATTGTCATAATTTGTTTATGCCACCGCAAACTCATCATCTAAGGTTGTGTTTGATGGAAATTAAATTATTTCAGGTGACTGGCATATGGCATACATGTGCATGTACAAGGCCAGGGCTGTCCCCATGTAATGTGCATTACATTTGTAATTTCATTTTACGAGACTTTCATGACTTTCATGACTGAATTTGAAGTGCCTGGGTTAAAGGGTAAAGTGGTAGGGATTATTGTCGATTTGGTTGCCTGCTTGGTGGCTTTGATGCCAAGTTGATGGCAGGCTGTTTAGATGTTGTGAATCCTCATTTCTTCTTCTTCTTTCTTAAAACAACAGCTTTTCTTCTTTATAGTGGTTGGCCAAATGAATTCTGATGATATAGAAAAAAATTACCATCTTTGTCTTTGGATTAATGAGGTATTTATAGCCTTATTAAACACGATTTAACTTGGCATCAATGGTTGGTGTTGAATCCCATAAAGATTATTAATTCACGTGTCACCATTATTAAAAATCACATGCCCTCTTGCGTGTCTTCTTATTAACCGAATTTAATGATCAATTACATGTCATTTAAAGTCTCTTTGACTTCCATTTAAAAACGTGTTAAACTAACAAAAATTAGAAGTTATAGATGCATTTTCAAAGAATTGTAGATAAAAATCAAAGAGCTGTCAATAGGAATTTCAAGAGATGCTGATATGTATCAAAGAGATGTCGTCAAGTCTTGTACTTTGCCATGTAGAGCCTCACTTCATTTGAACTGTGAGCTGCATAGTCTCAGAAAAACAAAGAAATGTAAATAAATTCTTGGTCGGTCGTTTTACTGAAGGTATGTTATCGGTGTCCCAAATTGATATTACCCACTCTTAAACTTAGTATAGTGCAAGTGCGGGGTCGATTCACAGAGAATTTGGTAAGTGCATGAATTCAATTGAGTTTAGAATTAATTCAGTGGGTTATGCTGAATTTAGAGTGAATTTTCTTGTTTGGGATTATTGAAGGTGTTTTGTTTACTTGAAATAATATTTAACAATTTAAGAGAAAACAAGTGAATTTTTAATGTATTTAATAGGAAGAAGAGCGTGTTGGGGCTATGGTGATTATGGAGATTTAATGTGGATTTCTTATATGGTTGTGTTGTTCATGATAATTCAACATTCTGGATCTTATTAATGACAAGATTCCCTTGGTTCGGTTGATTTTGTCTTGGAATTGAAGAAATTTGACTCCTTGGTCCGGTAGTCAGTGTTTCACAATTCTCACTTTTAGTTTAGTACATTTTTGAATTGATGAATCCTTTCAATGATCATGAAAGAATTCACCATCATTCTTCTTTTAAGTCCTTGAGGATTCTACCCTTGGTCTGGATCGGAATTCTCAGTGGTATTCAACAATGGTTAAAGAAGAATGAGAATTTAAAGAAACAAACACAACCGTATAAATCAATCCAACATACAAAAACTCATCATCATCCACAACCCCAACACAAGAGGTGTTTATTTACACATATAGGACATAATGGAAATAACACCTTCGATACCTGATGTGATCATCGAATAAGCTACGAGGAGAGGTGTCGGAAGGTGGAATGGTGGAATAGCGGTACAACGGTGGTTCAGGAATATGGCAGCAGAAGTTCCCCTCTCTTCAAGTGTTCTGGATCTCCTTCCTCCAGAGGCCAAGACCTCTATTTATAGAAAACTTAAGTACACGGTGTGTATAAAAGTACACGCCGTGTAGTCTTGTCAACTTGCTTTTGCCGCGGTTTTTCTTCGGTAGGTGGCCAGACACGCCGTCTTTGACTCACACGACGTTGGCGGCCGGTTGGTGGCAAGTACAAGGCGTGCAGCGCCGCCACACACGGTGTGTAGTCCCTAGCAAGTGCCACCAACCGCATCTAGAAGCCGGTACACGACGTGTATTAGTAATCCACACGGCGTGTAGTCTATGGCTGGTGACTTGGGCGTGTACTCCCCCTTTTGATCCGTGTCCCCGTATGAATGTACTCGGCGTGTATAAAAGTACACGCCGTGTAGTTGGAAAATTTTCACAAGCTTCTCTCGATTTGTGTGTTTTGGCCAAAAATCTCCTGAAAGTAAACAAAATCACCAAAATCAAAGAATATGTTCATGAAATAACAGATATTTGGTGAAAACATGTTTTTATTTTCAATAATATATATGAAAATTTATACACAAATCAGGTGCATCAATTCTGTAGAGCTGCCGATGAGTTCTGAAGAGTTTTTGATAGATACCGAAGAGCCGTCGATTGATTCTAAAGAGTTGTTGACAAGTCTTCACAAAAACCATATTTTTCAGAAAGGTCTTGTCTTTGCACCAAAAGGCTTCGAACTTCTTCTCAGTCCAAAACACTTCTAAATCAATGTAAAACACCTCCAAGACAAAACTCGTGTGAGGACTACAAACTTAGTGAGAGATACCATAGGGGGTGAATCAAGGCATGACGACTTGATTCAATTTTAACCATTTTATCCAAATAACTCTCACTGCCTTGTGATTGATCTTAATCCATTGTTAATAAGGCCAACTAAACTCTTTGGTAGATTATGTCTGATTACTTAGCCCGTTTCCTAACATATTACTTCACTCAATACTTTTATCCACACATGCCCTTTGTAGAATAGAAAAATCAAGCACACAAGGACACAAATATTTACTTGTTTCACCTTCAACGAGGACACTGGTCCAAGACATATGGAAAGCTCACTGTTTCCATGCACAAATCTACTAAATCGCTTCAAGTGGTGGGTTTTATGTAATGACACTCCCAGTGTCTCACCCCCTTTACAATATTTAGGGATGTTTCATCAGCACCCAATGACTCACTGCACTGACAAATAAGATGATACAAAGCCCTTTGCAATAATAGGAAGTATTTCACCAGTTTGTTACACCATAAACAGATGGGTGCTCCTCGATCTCCATGTGTTGAATCACTCTTTCAACACTCCTATGGTCTCCCCACATTTATGATGTTTAGGGATGCTCCATGATAGCTCCTCTTCTCTGGTTGTGTCGAGGCAATTTTAGAATGACGACCTCTACTCTAGGAGAATATATCCACACAATATCAAGAGAATTAATTTATTTATCCACTTCACCTCACTCTCTGCTCTCATCTTTTTCAATAAATTCTCTTCATATGATGTGTGATATGCTCACACAAAGCCTTTGGATTGCGTTTTGTGCGTTGAAAACCACGGAGTTTTTGTGAAATGTGAAGGGGATCATGTTTTTGATGGTGCAGAATCCTTTTGTAGGATCTGCATTTTCTTCTTCAGTCTGTCTGCAGTTGGTGGCTTGAGGAGCCTCTATTGATGGTGCCTGATAAGAATTCCTCCCACTGAAGCACCTTCCCTTGTGAAACTCCTCTATGGTCAGCTGTCATAAAAACCCTCCATGCTATTGGTGTAATAAACAAATCATTTATGATGGATTCTCTCTTACCAAAATCCTATGCCTTTTAAGCTATGACAACACTAACCTAAATAATGAGCAATAAATGCACATTCAATTTTTTGTAATCAATACCATTCAAATCAAACCACTCGGTAAATCAACACGGTATGTAAACCTTTGGCACGGTACCATGCATGTATCTATGCTGAAACTGCACAAGCTCCGTGCATTTCACTGTAGGGGTGTAAATGGTACATTGATACTCACAAGTTAATCGGGTTCAACTCGAAGGATATTTAAATTCGAGCCAAACTCAAGCTGAGCTATTTGAGTACTAGCTCGAGCCGAGTTTGAGTTATTTTTAAACCTTCGGCTCGATTTGAATTCGGCTTGCGAGCCTAATTGAATATTGCATATTTTAATGTATTATTATTTTTAAATATATATTTATTTAGTTTTGAGCTCGAGTTGATATTAAATCATTGAAGAATGGAACAACATCGTCACATTTAATTATCCTCTTATAGAACTCCCGATTCAAGCTGAGGATAATGGTGAGAATGTTTTGAGAAGCAGATTGCGCTGTGAGGAGAAGCTCTACAATGTAAAAGTTTAGCTATGCATTAAATCATGCACACATGGAAAAAGGAAGCCAGATTTTGTGGAAGCCAAAGGAGAAAAGAGAATATCAAGATTGAAGGGAGAATTAAATGAGAATAATGAGAAGTTCTTCACATGATAATTTTAGGATTTTAAATACAATTATTTGAAATCACTTATGAAGATCAAAATCCAAAACATTCATCGAGAGATATTATTTGACTAGTTTTAAATGAGAATATCACGTGGTATAATTTCAAGGAGTTTCCAAATTGAAATACTGGAAAAAATTATCACACAATTACAGAGAGTTTAAGAAGTAGAAGAAGAGAATAATTGGAAGTGAGACACTGTGGTGCTGTTCTGAATATCAACAATTCCATAAAGAAGAAGAAGAAAAATATAGAGAGTGAGCAAGATTGATGGTCTGTTACTACCTTAAGAATCATCTGGACATAAATGTTCTTGAAGAGGAAGCCTAAATTCATTCTTAATACTCAAAAGGATTGGAAGAAGATCTTTAATTTGGTGCTGAAGCATTTCAGAGAATACAAAAGATCTTTTCATTTCAGTTGGAACACCTTTTGCAAATTAGCGGGTGCCAAGGACAATACCTTCCCTTCTCATGTAATTACTTTATCATATCAGTGATACATATGTGTCTCAGAATTGACTCGGACACAACATGGATGTAGAAACCCACATTGGGATCAAACCTTTTAAAAATCCAGTGCGCTCTTTCATTCATGTTTATATTCATTGCATGTGAGTGAGGATGGGTTTTAAATGTTGAGTGGATCATGACCTTAACAAGTCACATAGGTTAATTTGAAGAAAATTATAGAACACTGATGACACTGTTTCAACCCCCTCTCAATGTCAACTAGTCGGTCACCTAGGCATTTCAATTGGCATCAGAGCATTCTAGGTTCCTTATGAATGTTCCTATTTTGGCTAAAGAATAGTTAGAGAATCTCAATTCTTTCAACAATAAAGGAATTTTTACATTTGATGGAAATAACTATCATGGATGGAATAAAATGACGATTCCTTATCTTCTTTCTCTTGGCTTGGAGGTTATTGATGCTGCCATTGTTGGGTTTTGGACTATAGAGATAAATTATCTCTTGATGAGTTGCATAATATTCTTATATCTTATGAAATGAGAAGAGCTCCTATTTTCAAGAATACGATTAAGGATAATAAAGAGATGGCATTTAAGGAAATGAAGAAGTTCAAAATTAAAGAGAAGGAATAAGAGATTTCCGAATACTCTAGAGATAAGGAATAAAATAGAGTATGAAAAGATCATGTATCTCATTTCAAAGAACTTCAAAAGAGGAAGAGGTAAATAAAATGGCAATATTCCTTTAAAATACTCCAATTATAGTGGAATAGGAAATTTTATAGTTGACTGTCTAAATAAGAAGAATGGTGAGTCTGAGGATGATATTAAGAAGAAGTCACTCCCAAAAAGAAATGGGAAAAATAAAAAAGGCTGATATAGGAAAGAAGAAGTTCCCAAGAAGGAAGAGAAGAAATTTGATGTGAAAAGAAAAATAAGATGAAGGCTCATTACAAAGTGGTGAGTCAAGAGATGAAGTTACCACTGAAAAAAAAATCTTCATGACTCATCTTAAAGAACATAAAGTTACCTTAAGTAGTGATGGGGAGGATGAAGAGATCTACACTGAGAATATGTTGAAACCTGAGCTCAAAACTTGTCTTGAGAAAAACACCAAACTCAAGAAAGAGAACAAGATGCTTAAAAAGGAGGGTGGGAAGAAAAATGAAAGTGAAGATGAGCTACTCAAAAAAGGAAGCTGATTGCATTAAAGAACTCAAGTTTCTAAAAGTGAGAATTGCAGAACAAGATGAGGTGATAAAATATTTTTGAAGAAAAATATATTGTTAAAAAAGAGGAGTTAAACAAGGCTTAATCAAGGTTCCTTGATGTTAAAAACACTCTAAAGAAGATAAGGGAAGACTACAAAAAAGCTGTGGAAATAAAAGCTGAATCATCTCAAGATGCTAAGATTGCTAGCCTAAAAAGAAAGGTAAAATCTACTTCTATGAATCACATATATGTTATATATCTATCTTAACTAATAGTAAAGGTTTTAAATCCAAATTAGAGAAATTTTGTGCTGAGAAAAATCATGTGAAAGATACTCTTATATCAAAGAGAGTTGAGAATGAAGTGAGAAGGCATATTCCTCAAAGGAAAAGGCAAAAAGAATCTCAAAATGCACTTGGAAAACAACCATATTTTTACAGATAAACTTATAATCTTTATGGAAGATCAGGTTTTAAAGGCTATTGTTGGTGCTATAGAGATTATAGGCATAAATCCTATGTTTTCTAGTACAACATTTCATTTCCTTTAAATTAAAAAGTCATAAATTAAGGGGGATAAATTCTAAGAATACGAGAATAAATCTTGAGAAGAAGCAGGCTATGAACAAAAGTTCATCAAGCCTATCCACACTAAAAAGATTTTATTGTTTGGGAGAAATTTATAGAAGGTGTGATTAGCAAGTTCATTGTGTTGAAGAATGCGTGACAATACTTTCTGGACAAATTTTATAAGCTGTGGGATTTGAGAAGTTTCAGAAAAGAGAAAAGGCTGAGAGATCTCTTCTTGTTGAGGTGGCTCTAAAAGTCTATACAAGAAACAAGCAATGGATTCTGGATAGTGGGTGTTCATCCCACATGAATAGAGGCACCTATATCTTGAAGAAAAAAGAATGTCATCAATTGGGATTAATTAATTTTGGTAATGATAGTTCCTTGAAAATTAAAGGAGTTGGTACACCTGAGATCGAGGCTCAAAAATTGAAATCTAAAGATGTTTTATTTTTTTATGGCCTCAAACACAATTTGTTAAGTGTTATCTAACCATCAATAATCTATTCTAAATTGTAAATTTAAGCGACTCTGCTTATTTGATTTCAAAAGATGAGAACAAGCATTGATATATAAAACTTGGATATCTTCATCAAAGGAGTTTGAGAAATATTTCAAAGGGAAATGTGGTACAAGACTTGACCCAACTAGAGAGAGAAAGAAATGATATTTGTGAAACATGTCAAAAAAGGAAAATGGTGCAAGGAAGTCACAAAAATGTGGAGATTTAGTCCATTAGGATACTTAAATTAATACATTTTGATATATGTGGTCCAATGATACATCAATACACTTAAGGTGATCTTTATTTCATTACATTCATTGATGATTTTACTAGAATGCTTAATGTGATGTTTATTAAGCACAAATATGAAGCATTAGAGATTTTCAAAACATTCAGAAGAGAAGTTGAGAAAGAGATGAGAGTATATATCAAGAAGTAGAGAATAAATAGTGCTCTTCACACAACCCAATATAATGGAATACTAGGGAGGAAAAATAGAAGTTTGGTTAAAATGAGGAGAACCATGCTTATTGAGTTCAAACACTCAAAAATATTTTGGAGAGAGGCTGTAAGTACAACCGTGCACATTCAAAATAGATTCTTACTGAGACTTGAATTAAACATGACTTCTTATGAAATGTGGCACAACAAGAAACCCATTGATAGGTACTTCAAAGTTTTTGGAAGTCCATGCTTAATGTAAATAAAGAATTCAAATTTGGGAAATTTTGATGAAAAAGTCAAGGAAGGTTTGTTCATGGGATACTTATCCATTGGAAGAGGCTAAAAATACTAGAATAAAAGGACACATAAGATGGTGGACTTTTATGATGTGAAGATATTGAAAACAAACCCAATTTTAGTGAGGTAAATGATGCAGAGTTTGAAATATTTGAAGAATAAAACACGAAGAATTCTAGAAAAGTGAGTGAATAAGAAGCTAGAAATAAACCAAATAATATTGATATGAAATCAGATCAAAACAATGATGATGAGGGTGCTGTAGGGAATGAGAAATCGAAGTATCAGAGGTTGTAAAATCATGTTGAACCAAAATATATAGTTGAAAATTAGAATGCACTAGTTCAGATCAGAAGAAGGACCATTCTCAATAACTAAACTCTTATATCAAAAATTATGCCACAAATAGTTGTTGAGGTAGCTAGACAAAAATAATGGATAAAAGAACTAAATGGGGAACCAAATTAGATTAAAAAGAATGACACATAGGATCCAGTACCAAGACCATAAGGAAAGAATGTCATTGAAACCAAGTTGGTTTTCAGAAATAATATCAATGAAAAAGGTGTGGTTTCAAGAAACAATGCCAGATTAGTTTATAGAGTTTACTCTCAAGTCGAAGGAGTTGATTTTGACGATACATTTTCTTCTGTTACAATACTTGAGGCAATAAGAATGTTCCCGACTGTTGTAGCTCACATGCAATGATTTTTTTTTCAAATGGACGTTAATTCCACTTTATTGAATAGAGAACTTGAAGAAGAGGTATTTATTGAGAAACCTGAAGGATTTATCCTTGACATTGATGAAACCATGGTATGCAGGTTGAAGAAAGAATTTTATGGGCTAAAATAATCCCCTAGAGCCTTGTATTCCAAGATGGTGTACTGTTTGAAAGAAATGAATTTCTCCAAATGGAAGTTAGAAAATAACTTATATATGAATAATATGAGAACAAATACTCTCATTATCATTATATATATTGATGAAATCATTTTTCAGATGATAAGGAGTATGCTTGTGAGGATTTTTCAAGGAAAATGAAGAGACATTTTGAAATGTCAATGATTCAAGAATTGAGTTTCTTCCTGGGGTTGAAGGTTGTGAAAAAATGATATCTTAAGTTTCTATCCCAAGAAAAATATTTCAAGGAATTTTTGAAGAAATGTAGCATGGAAGACTCTAAATAGATATCCACACCCATGAAATTAGTGTGAAGCTGAGCAAGGATTATGTAGGGAAAAGTGTAAATCAAAATGAATTTAGGAAACTAATTATAAGTATTCTTTATCTCACTATATCAAGTCCTAATATAGTTTATTATATGACATTGTGTGAAAGATATCAAAATGATTCAAAAGAATCACACATGAAGGATACCGAGAAGATTCTCAGATACATCAAAGGTACTTTGAGTTATGGTATGATGTATAAAAGAGGGAAGGGATTAAATTTTTATAGGTATAATGATGCTAATTAGGTTAGATATTGTGATGATAGGAATTCAACATCAGGTGGTACTTTCTTTTTAGAAGATAATTATGTGAGCGGGCATTACGAGAAACACAATTTAGTGACTCTAAGCACTACTAAAGCTAGGTATGTGGATACTACACATGCATGCACACAAATTATTTGGATGAGTGAGTAATTGGAAGTATTTAAGGTGAGATTTGAGAATACATTGAGAATTGCATGTGATAACCAAAGTTAAATTGAGTTATCTAAGAATCTAGTTCAACACTTTAGATCCAAGCATATCGATATCAACTATTATTTCATCAAAGATAAGGTTGAAAATGGATTTATAAGGCTATAATATATTTCCATAAA
This sequence comes from Viscum album, assembly GCA_963277665.1. Classification (NCBI taxonomy): domain Eukaryota; kingdom Viridiplantae; phylum Streptophyta; class Magnoliopsida; order Santalales; family Viscaceae; genus Viscum; species Viscum album. Next base: position 925,216,694 of record OY728159.1, read on the forward strand.
GGATCAAATTACTAATATTTTCATCAAGCCCATGTTAAGGGATGAATTTGAAAACTTTAGGCTTAATATGCATGTTCAACCTTTCCCTCTCACTTGAGGAATTTTTAGCATGCCCTGCATTCCTTTATATTCTATGTCTAAAGGGGGATAATGGTACACAACTCATGTGATACTTATTTTTGGAATCCAAGGATTGTTTTGTTTCTAAAAGGGGGAGAAATGAGTGAGTTGATTGAGGGGGGCATCAACTTCATAAGACACAAAATTTTTTCCACTGAGGGATGAAATTAGATAAAAACATTGCTTTATCCATTATAAAGACTACAATTTAATGTGTATATGAGATTTTTGTGTGTTGATAATATATCCAAAGAGAGAGATTGAATATCCCATGAAATTGTTTAAGGTTTATTGTATTTATTGTTAAAAGATTTTGAAAAAGTGTTGAGAAAGTTTTTGAGATGAATGGAAGTGATTGAGGTTTCTTAAAGATGAGATGATAAGGCTGGTGAAGGATTTTGAGAGTTACCTAGTTTATACATAATATCTTGGTGTTAACAGAATTGGAAAATGAAATATATATGATCTCTCAAATCAGAAATCAAAAAAGTATTGGAGTAGATACACTGTGATATGTAACATCTAACTGGTGATATGAAATATCTGTTGGAGAATATGTAATAAATATGATCTCTCATTGAGATACATAAGATATATCTAATCACATGTAAGAAAAAAAATGAGTTTTAAAAGGATACATAACATCTTGTAGTCGATATGTAATAACATACAAATGGTATATAATATTCTTTAGAGAATATGAAAGATTAATTGGAGCACACAGAAGATAAAATGAAGGCTACATAAGAGCAATATGTTGAGTCGAAATTTATACTTTCTACTTTTCCTTTCCTTAGTTTTGTAAATCAAAAAAACTTTTTTAAAACACTATTTTACTAACTTTTTATATCCCAAGTGTTTTAGTATGTTTTTATAGAAAAAATTATTTTATAACGAATGAAGAAATAATTCTAATATAAAACAAATATAAACTTCTATTATTCAATCTAATCCATTAGACTGAAGGTACATCTGATACATCAGATCAAATTTTGTTCTAAAAAGTGGTTAGACTCATGTCCTATCTATTAGACTAAAAAAATTCATGACCATCAGACTGACATTGGTACGTACCGATCCATTAGATTAACCCTTGTTCAGTTTATCAGTTTGAAAAACAATAGGGAAGTCCATCAGACTATCCAATATTTATAATTAGAGTATATAGATTTTTTTATATCATATGGATTAAAAAATAGCATTGTAATAGTGTTAAACTGAACAAAATCAGACTATGAAATGCTTAGATGTCAAGTTCAAGATCCAGATCATTATGAAATGTCAAAGTGAAAGCTATCCGAAGTCATTTCAACCAACTCTGAAATATGACCATTGGAGATTTCTCTATAAATAGGAGGTTATTTGGAGAGCTGGGAGATGATGCATTCACAACTCAAGTCATCTAAAGATCCCTCTACGTGAACATCTCATTCTAAATATTTGTAATCTTATAGAGAGTTGAAGTTATAAAGAATCCTTATGAGTGTTGTAAATTCTTAGAACAATTTGATTTTGTATTCTCTGTCCGATCAAGGTATTGATTGAGGAATTCTAGGGATAAGAAGATGGTGAATTTGATCCATCAGATCAAGGGATTATGAGGCTAGGAAGACAAAGAATTATATCGAGGGATTTCTTGTGAAATAAATACAGAGCTGAATCTGATCATTATATCAAGGGATTTTGGGGATAGAAAGATAGAGCTATACCGATCTATCAGATCGAGGGATTTCCCGATAAGGAAAGACCGACCTTTTATAGTAGGTATAAAACTGTGGATATCTTTATTCAGGATTTCTAACTACCTTAACTCTTAAGGTTAAAGAGTAAATTATTTTATTAAAGCTTGTAAGTCATTATTACTTTTATAAGATTTCATATTTATTATTTATATAAGTTTTAATTTCTGATGTGAATATACTTTAGAAAGTAAGTTTATACTTAGCTTTCTAACATTATTTTTATCGAACTAATTATGATACCAATAAATTACTCTGATATAATTGGATGTTTTCTGGTTCTGATTTTAACACTATGACAATCAAATGATATCCGATCCCAATATTTTTTACATAAGAGGAATTGTGTTTTGTCTTAGTTTAATTTTTAAACTACAATTCACCCCTCCTCTTGTAGCCATCTTAAACTCTTACGATCCAATAATTGATATTAGAGGAGATTATATTGAATACTTGCTCTGTTCTTACTTTATTTATCAACTCCAACTTTTTATAAACTACTTGTTTATAAATTGTTATTACACTAACATGTATTTTTATAAAATAGTTTCTATTCTTTATAAGATGGAAAGATTAAATGTTGTAACTCTTGAAAATATGAATCCGAGCAGACCACCTATCTTTGATAGTGCTAATTATGAATATTGGAGAGATTGGATGAAGACTTTCATTATCAATACTGGTGTTGATAATTTTGTTATGTTAACTGGAGATTATAATATTCTTGAAAATTAAGTTACTACTTTTACTCATCAATAAAAGAAAGAATATCAACTAAATTATAGAGTAAGGAATACTCTACTTTGTCCATGACTAGGAATATATATATCCAAATATATTCATGTGAAGATTCTAATAACACTTGGAAAGATTTATAAATTACTCACTTTAAAACTTCTAAATTTATTGAGACCGGAAGAGCTATTATGAGAGCAGACTATCAAGCCTTTAATTTCTTACTTGGAGAATTTATAGCAAAAGTGCATCAAAGATTACAACTATTGTGAAAAGTTTTCATTTTCTTGGAGAGAAAGATCTAACAAATGGAATCTTGGTTGAAAAGATTATATAAATCACGCCTAATGAATGGGAATCCAAAAGTACAACCTTGGATGATATAAGGAAGATTATAGATCTAACTCTTTATGATCTCATTGGAATTCTCATGCAATATGAAGGAAGAAAGAAAAGAGATGCTAAAAAAATGAAAAGGAATAATGGTGGAGTTTCTTTTGAAATAACATCTAATGTTCCTACAAAATCTCAGTCCACTAAAAAAGTTATAAAATCTAAAAAGAAGAATAAATTGATTATTGAATCAGATTCTAGTTCTTTAGAACTAACTAGAAATGAGTTAGAAAATCTTTCCAAAAGGATGAATAAATTTTTTTTCAAGAAAGACTTTCAATATAGATACAAGAAAATTCATATGGATAAAAATGATAAGAAGGAATCTTTTGAAGTTATATGTTATGAATGTAATAAGAAAATACATATTCGACTGAATTATCTTAAGTAGAAAAAGAAGGATAAGAAAGACATGACTATTGATAGAAATTATAAGAAGTATTACAAGAAGAAAAGCAAGAAAATTTTGAAAGATTATAACACTTGGAGTGCCAGTGGTGGAGATAGTTCCTTAGATAATTCTTCGTACAATGAAATTTATGGACATATGAATATTATTTTATTTGATGAAATACCAAAGGTGAATAATTGTTTCATGGAAAAGGTACAAATTGCTGTATCCCTTACGAACCTCGCTTTAAATGCAAACTATCCTGATAGTAATAATGAAAAAAATTATACATCTTCTGATAAAGAATCTTTATCATCCAAAGAGGATAATACTCTACCTAGTTATGAATAAGTATCCAAGTTAGCTAAAATTTTAGAAAATTTAAATTGTAAAGTTTGTAAAAAATATGATAATTCCCAAGAAAAAATTATGAAGGAAAAATCAAGAATAACTACTCTTAATACTGGGATATTAGATCTTTCTAAAGATCTTGATAAATCTAATTTTGAAAAATAAAATCTTTATAAAGATCTTGAAAAATCTATTTTTGAGAAAATAGTTTACAAAATGATCTTGTGAAACTTAGTTCTAAAACTTATAATACTGAGGATAAAAATTTAGTCATTAAACTAAATTCTAAAATATCTATTTTGAATAATATTTTATCTAAGTTTTCTTCTGATAAGTAAAACTTTGATAATATGTATAAAAAAATTAGACCTCATACTGATATTTCTTGAATGGGTTTTACTAACAAAAAACCTATTTTAAGCAATTTTTATTTTGTTCCAAAAAGTTCTTTGTTTTGCATAAAATTTCAAAGTGGTGGACATTGGAAAATAAATGTTCTTTACATAGAGTTTGGTCTCTAGGTTTTCATAAAGCATATTTTTCAAAGAAAACAACATTTTCTTAGCATAATAATGTTAGACAAATGTGGTTACCTAAAATTCTATTTTTTGATAATACCAGACCCAAGAAGGTTTGTGTTACAAAAAAATAATATCTCTATTTTAAGGAAAATATAGATAGTAAAAACAATAAGAACATTTGGTACATGGATAATGGTTGCTTAATACATATGACTGGAAACAAAGACTTATTTAAGAAGATTATTAAGATGAATAGTGGAAAAGTCACTTTCAGAGATAATGCTCAAGGAGATATTATTAGTATATATAATATTGTTCTTCTTAGAAAAGCCTTAATTTCAAATGTTTTATTTATTATAGGACTTAATCACAACTTTATAAGCATAATTCAATTATGTGATGAATGTTATCTTGGGAACTTTATGAGTGAAAAATGTACCATTCATAGTTCAAAAGATAAATTTATTCTTTCTTCCAATTGACATGAGAATGTTTACACTTTAAACTTAGAAGACCTTAGGAGACAAGATCTACCTTTCCTTAGTTAAATTTAAGATTAATCTTGGTTATGACATAGAAGGATAGGACATATAACCTTATAAATTTAGCTATGCTGACTAATAAAGGACTTGTTAAGGATCTACTAGAACTTAGGTTTGATCCTTCAAAAGTTTGTGATCCTTGTCAGTTTGGTAAGTAACATAAGTCAAGTTTTTAAATCTATTAGTGAAGTCTCAAATTTTGATGTTTTATAGTTAGTGCACATGGAATTATTTTGTCCTAAGAAAAATGGAAGTATTAGTGTAAAATACTATATATATGTTTTAGTTGATGATTAAACTAGATACACATGGGTCTATTTTCTAGCAAGAAAACCTGAAGCCTTTTGTTATTTTAAAACTTTTATAGCCGGATTTAAAAATGAGAAAAACCTACCCTTGATAACTATTCATAGTGATCATGGTGGAAAATTTTTAAATTCTGATTTTGAAACTTTTTTTAGTAAAAAATTTATAATACATAACCTTTCAACATCTAAAACTCCACAACAAAATGGTATAGAAGAAAGAAGAAATAGAGTTATTCAAGAGATTACTAGAACCATGTTGAGTGAATACCCAATTGCAATTTTTTTTGCTCTAAAGTAATTAGTACTACTTTTTATACTATAAATAAAGTTTTAATTAGACCTTTTATTAAAAAAACCCCTTATGAGTTGTGTACAGTAAGAAAACCAAAAGTTTCTTACTTAAAAGTTTTTGGATGAAAATTATTCATCTTGAATTCTAAAGATAATTTACATAAAGTTGCTCCAAATTCTGATGAAAGAATATTTTTAGGTTATTCCAAAACTAGTAAATATTATAGAGTTTTCAAAAGAAACACAAGTACTGTTGAGGAAATAGTACATGTTAAGTTTGATGAAATCAATCCCTTTGTTTTCAAACAACCCTAACCTATATTGTTATTTCTAAAATTGATTTTCAACCTATGATAAAAAGTTCTTCACATGAGAAAACAACTGAGGAATATATTTTTTAAGTTTTTCCTCAAGAATAATTTAAACCTATTGTTGAAGAACAAAGTTATGAAAATACAAGAAATCATTTATTTCTTTGGCATCATCCTAGTGATAATATCATTGGTGATATAGATCAACCAATTAGGACTAGAAGTTCTTTGAGAAATGAAATTGAATATCTATAATTCTTATCAAAATTAGAACTTAAGAATAATGACGAGGCTTTAGGTGACGAGGATTGTATAAAAGCATTGCAAGATGAAATCAATGAGTTTGAAAGGAACCAAGTCTGTAATTTAGTTGAATGTCCTAAAGATACTTTTGTCATTAGATCAAAATGGGTCTTCTGAAATAAATATGATGAAAATGGTATAATAGTTAGAAATAAATCTAGACTTATTGCTAAGGGTTATAACCAAAAAGAGGGAATAGTCTATAAAGAAACCTATGCTTCAGTAGTAATAATTGAAGCTATTCATATACTTCTAGATTATGCAACATTCTTAAATTTAAAACTATTTCAAATAGATGTGAAGTGTGGTTTCCTTAATGGATATGTTCAGGATGAAGTTTATGTAAAAAAACCACCTAGTTTTGAAAATAAAAATCATCCACAACATGTTTATAAACTTACCAAGGCACTTTATGGAATTAAACTGGCCCCCAGATCTTGGTATGATAGGTTTACTAGTTTTTTTCTACAAATTTTTTTTGTTAAGGGAGATGTAGATCCAACTCTTTTTATAAAAGAAGTTAATAAAAACATTATAATTTTACAAATCCATTTTGATGACATTATATTTGGTTTAACTCAAAAATATTTAATAGATTCCTTTTTATATCTTATGAAGTATGATTTTGAAATGAGTATGATGGGTGAGTTAACATACTTTATAGGTTTTCAAATTTCACAAAAACCAGAAGGAAATTTTATATCTCAACATAAGTATATAAAATATCCACTTAATAAATTCAGGTATGGAAACACTAAAAAGTATTATTACTCCTATTAGAACCTCAAATACTTTAGATCTTGATGAATCTGGGAAACTAGTTAATCAAATTTTTTTAGAGGTATGATTGGAAGTTTGATTTACTTAATAGTTAGTCATCTAGATTTAATGTTTTCAGTATGCTTATGTTCTAGATATCAAGATAATCCAAAAGAGTCCCATCTTAAAGCTGTTAATTTTTTTTCATTACCATAATAGAACTATGGGTTTATGTTTGTTTTATACTTCTCGAAATGATTTTGAAATAATTTTTTTTGAATGATGACTTTGGTAGATGTAGAATGGATAAGAAAAGTCCATCAGGAACATGTCATTTATTAGGAGAAGATTTAGTTTCTTGGTCATGTAAGAAACAAAACTCGATATCAATTTCCAATGCTGAAGATGAATATGTGGTAGTTATAATTTGTTGTTCTCAAGTGCTATGGATGCAACATACACTCACTGACCATGGCATGAGATTTACAAAAACTCAAATATTGTGTGATAACATAAGTTCCATTACCTTAAGTAAAAAACCAACACATCAATCACATGCTAAAAAATAGATACAAGACACCATTTACTCCAGGATCACACACTAAAAGGAGATATCTTTTATAATTTATTAGAATGCAAGAACAACTTGCTGATATTTTTACTACACCCCTTAGTTCTAATAGATTTGAATACATTAAATTAAATTTAGGAATGATTAATATCAAGTGATTATTTATATCTACTTCTTGTTCTCCTTACATTAATTAAATCCTTATTAAAGGGGGAGTATATATGTTTTTTAGGTTTCAAAAACATTTTTTTTCTAAAAAAAATTAGTTTTCTAAAAATATTTTTCGCAATACTTTTTTGAAGTCAAATTTTTTTTATAAAATTTTCCAGACTCAATTTTTTTATATTTTTTTTCTGGAAAAACTCATTTGTTATAAAAAATTCCAAGTAAAAATTTTCTGGACTCATAATTTGTTATAAAAGTTACCAAAAAATAATTTTTCAATAAACTATATCGTAATTAGTTTCTATTAGAAAAAACCAAGAAGAATTGGTTACTCATACCGATGAAACTTTTATACTCAAAAAGGTATTATTCTTTTACTTTTTTCACATATTCGTTACTTTAGTTTATAAATGTTGTTGTACATATTCTTTTTATTTTAAAAACTTATTTTTGTTAAAAAAATTAAAGTTTTCTAATTGAACTATTGCTTACTATGATAAAAGTTTTTCTTCAAAAAAAAAAACTTTAAGTATTCAAATTTATACTTAAAACATTCTTCGAATAAATCTTGACCGTCAAATTAGAATTGAGTTTTCATATGAACTGTTGAAATATTTTGAAAGATGAACCATTATCTCCTATGCTTATATAAGGTGGGTTACCTCGTGTCACACATTAGATTTCATAAATTTTTCACCAATTCTCACCACCCCTTTAAGTACTAATTCTGATTGTTTTTCATTTGTCTGACCACCAGTACAAGACTCAGTCAGATGGCCATTGTAGAAGATTTTGTGAAGAGAGAATTTTTTAGAGAAAGACTCATCGAAAGATCCTGATATGAAAAACATGATTCAATTCTTAAAAATATAATTACTTTTCAAGGTTGGGAGAAAATTTTCATTGAAAAACTAGATAAGGAATTTGAAAAAATTACCTGTAGATAGTTAGAGAGTTTTATACTTTAGTAAAATTTCCTTCAGATGATGATAAGAAAGAATTTTTTTTCACACTTTTTAGTCAAGAATACAATATTTCTTATCAACAAGTAGTGGATCTTGTGGAAGTGCCTTTTGAGGGAGAAGCGCATCTTCCTTCTCATAAATTACCTGATAAGATTGGAAGTTTCGTGATGTCAAAGGATGAAGCATCCTTGTTCACATGTTATGAAAAAGTAATAAAGGTTTCTCATCTCTCACTGGATGAAAGGGTCATCACTTTATAGATGAAGGGTTATCTCATACTGAAAAAGGGTAACAGGGATACCCTAAAATTATCAAACGTATTTGTTTTATATTATCTAATAAATTTGAGGGAAATCAATCTTGTGAAATTTGATTTTATTACAGTGGGATAAATTAATAATTCCTTGATGAGGTTGAATATTTTGACATTTCCATGTTTTATAAACAAACTCCCAGTGAATGACATGGAAATATTCAAGATTAAGAATCAATATTATGCTGTGAGGGAAAATATTTCCCTGATTAGTGAAGAAACCATGTCAAGAATAAGACTTGTTTTTGATTCCAAGATGAAAAAGTTTATTGATAGAGTGGAAAGAACTATGTCTAATGCTGGTCCTTCTAAAGAAAAGTAAATTTTTAAAGGGAAAGAAGTTTATAAAGGAAAAATAAAGGCTGAATCATATCCTATAAAAAAGAAAAATAAATTTAAGGGAATGATAGATGACGAGTTTAAGAAACTCATGGCTTATAAGGATCAAAAGAAACCCAAAGATCCTGATTTTGGGCTTGATAAGGCTAAGGTCTTAGCTTTGAATATTCATACTAAAGATCAGTTAAAGGAATCATAAAAGAAAAAGAAACAAAAGAAAAGATTACATGAGGCAAATATGGTCAAAATTTTGATGAAGAATGTTGAAAAAGATTCAAAGAATCCAATTATTTATATTTATCCTTTACTAGAGATGCAACCAAATTTTTAGTTTGGAAAATTTCCTCACACCAATCATGTAATTCCTGATGCCAATTTGGAGTTTATAGAAACTTAATCTGTTTATTCAGAAGTACCAGTAGTTTGTGATAAGGGTAAAGGGAAAGAGGTTGCTGAAGAATCAGTCCCAATAGTAGTTTAGAAGAAATTTGAGAAAGAAAAAACAAAGTATGTTAGTAAAGGTGTTCTTAAAACTATGAGGCTGTTAGAGAAAGAACTCGAGGAAGAATAAAAGTAAGAAAAAGAAGAAGAGGAGTAATAAGAGGAAGAATTTGATGAAGAATAAACAAAATCTGAGGAAGAAACAAAGGAAAAGAAAACATCAGAGGCATATTCATATTTAAATCCATTACCTCCCTAGTCAGATAAGGATCTAGAATTAGAAGAATGAGAAGAAGAAAAATCATCTTCTAAAGAGGAATACAGATAATCTTTAAAAGTAGATGAATAATATCAACAATCCCACACAAAAATATCATAAAAGTTTGAATCTGATAAGGATGTAGATATTATGAAATTTCGAAGAAAAAAAATCCAAGGAAATAAAGAAGATAGATATCAGACCAAGTCGATCACAAGATCCTCATAAACTATTAGATTCACTATAATATAAAGCAACAGTATCCCAAAAAGGCTTTGATTATATTTTCCAAATCTTGAAAATGTTAAGTGATTCAATACCCTATCTTCCAAATATTAAGGCAAGATGTAAACTGATTCAGAATAGCCTAAATGAAAAATCCAAATCACTAAAAGTTTTGATAGAATCAATTGTTCATGTTGAAGTTGACTTGAAATCTTTTAACGAAAAGACCAAGGTACAAAAAAGGTTTTACAGTCAGATGGTAAAGTGGTCAAACCAAGTTGAAAATGATCTCAAGGACCATGATGATCAGTTCATAGAAGCGAAGAAACATTCTCTTGAATTGTAAGAATCCTTTGAGAAGTTATCAAAAAATGTTTCGAACATAGTCAATTTTTTAAAATAATTCATATACATGAATGATGATTACACGGAAGAAGTAAAAGTTTTGAAATAAAAGGTTCAAAACTTGAAAGTAGAGAATTTTTTTTTGAATATGTGAAGATGAGTTGTTACTTATAAATTAAGATAATAAGAAGATAATTGAAGAGGTTGAAAGACTAAAGGAAGAGGTTTAGAAGTCAGACAATTATAGAAGACAATATCGTGAAGCTTGAGGCATCAGTCGCAGAAGCTTAGAAAGACCAGGATGATGTTAAAAAGATGAAGGTGATCATGAAAAAATTGTTAAATAAAGAATGAACATTTCTATTTTAACTCTTAATGTAATATTTTTGAAACATTATCAATGACTTTTGAATGTGAATGAACTTTTTATCCAAATTATTATGTATGAATGTCTTCCAGTTTTGTTTTGATGTATGTTATTTATTTTATATCTTAAATAAATAGACAATTCACATATAATTGTTTCGTATGTTATTAATTTTTTAAATTTTTAGGAAATTTAGTTCCTTCCCTATCCTTTTTTTAAATCACAAAGGGGGATAATTTTATAATTATAAAGGGAGAAGTTTAAGGGGAGAAAGTTTTGGAGAAGTTTTAAGATATATGTTTAAGGGGGATAGTTATAAAAGGGGGATAAATCTCTAAGAAAAACTTTTACAAATGGGGAAGTATTATGAATTATCATTGGATCATAAATATTTCATAAACTTAGGGGAGTTAATATATGAAGTACATCTTCAAAGTTATTAAAAGAACAAAGGGATATAGGTTTTTTAAAGCTATTAATTTTTTATTTTAAGTGTTGTATTTTTTACTTTCAAAAAGGGGGAGATTGTTAAGTAAATAATTATACTTTCTACTTTTCCTTTCCTTAGTTTTTTAAATCACAAAGACTTTCTTAAAAACACTATTTTACTAACTTTTATATCCCAAGTGTTTTAGTACATTTTAATATAAAACATTCTTTTATTTAGAATGAAGAAATAATTATAATATAAAATGAATGTAAACTTTTATTACTCAATATAATCCATAGAACTTGTAAAGACCCGGAAATTTCAAGAAATTTTTTTTCTTAATTTTCTTTGGAATTTTACAAGAACGCAATTTCTGAAGGTGCCTAATTCTGAGGCCCGGTGTGCCCAGAATTAATTTCCGAAGTTTGGCTCGGGTACGTTCAGTGAACGAGCGAGCGAGAATTTCTATCTTTTGAACCGGTGCTCGGAATTGAAATCCGATTGCACTGATGAACTTGCAACGTCGGTAATCGCTTAAGAGAACCTTTACCGTAGTTGCATTTGTGCGGGAGGAGGAGTTAATTTTTGGGGTTTAATTAAAAAAGTGAATAAAATTGTTAAATCAAATTTTAACAATGTTAAGTGGTTAACTTCTCCCATGGGAAGTTGGTGGTGGGCCCACATCCATCCAACTTCCCATGTGTGAATATTTGAAAGGGTGGGGCCCACACGAACCCCCCCACCTTTTCAAATTCCTTAAACTCCCTAACCCTCTTAACCCCTCACATTCCAACTCCCCATTAACTCTCATTCTTTAATATTTGACAACTTGATTAATTAATGAGGTGAGTTAAGTATGGTTTATTTGAATTTCAATCTTTTGAAATTCTTGCCAACACTTTGCAATTAATTAATTAAACCAACTTAATTAATTATTTTGAGTGTTAGAATTCTTTTGAATTCATTTTGCCAACATTAAAAAGAGAGATTATATTCTTCTTTTTGGGTTGGCATAAACCTTGTGGGGAGAACTAAGGAGAGGAGAAGAACTCTTGGAAGATCACCAACCTCTCGAGGAAGAACGTTCCACGTTTCTGAAGAACGTGAAGCAACACCTCCGACCATCTTCAATCGGAGTAAGGAAGGGAAGCACCACCGCCTACAAAGTATACAGAGGGTGACGTCTCGGCTCGACTTCACCGAGCTCTTCTCCCACCAACCTAGACGGAACGACGCCCGACCTCCGCGACACTTGTCTTCCGCGGGTCGTTGAAGAACTCCGTTCTTGAAGCCGAGGTAGGGGAATTTTATTTTGGAATTCTCTTATCTTTTGAGAAAAGAACGACGAGCGCGGACCAACCAATACCGGGTTGATCCGCGGATCGTCCGATCAAGCGGTTGATGATTGAGGGTTTTTATTTATTTAATTGTTCGTGAATACAAACTTGGTGATAATCGTGGATTAAAACCCTTTTTGTTATCGAATAACGCGAGGGGGTCGGACCGCACAAACACGGCCGACCCTCCTCCTCTGTTTTTCGTGATGGTTTCTTGAGGATGATACGAGAAAACGTGGTGCCGTCGCACCACGCGTTTTATTGCGGAAGATACGCGTGGCGCCGTCACGCCGCGCCGTGGAAAGAAATCCAAGAACGCGACGCCGTCGCGTCGCGTCGAAGAAAGTCAAAGGCGCCGTGGCCGGAGCGGGGCCGCGGCGGAGGGAAGCGATGCCGTCACATCGCGCCGAACGGCATAGGCCGCGGCCGGCTCCGGGCCGCGGCGGAGCAAGATGACCGGCGGCCGGCACCGGGCCGCCGGTGTCGGCGAAGGAAGGACCGGCCGACCAGTGCGGGCCGGCCGGGCAGTGGAGATCGGGGGAATTAATTTCCCCCGGCCGGGTCTCAAAAGCGGCCCCAATTAAGGGGCCACGGTTCTCAAAGGGGGGGGGGGGGCTTTGCCCCCGTGCGCGGCACCCGAACGGCGCCCAGGCCGCGCCGCCGTGCTGGTCCACGCCGCCGCGCCGGACCGCGCCGCCGGCCGGGCCGGGTCGTCGGGCCGGGTCGCCGCCCGGGGCGGGTCGACCCGGTTCGGCCGACCCAGGGGGGGGGGGGTCGGGCCGGGTCGGCCCGGGCCCAGACCCCCAGTTTCGGACCACTTTTGGTCAAATGCCCGTATCTTGGGCTACGGGCCTCCAAACGACTCACCGTCAGCGTCAACATGATCCTTGGATCGAGACGGTCGTTTTGGTATACTATACTCAAGGTGCACCTTCCTTTTCGGGAGCTTATGTGGTTAAAACTCCATAGTTAAGCGTGCTTGGCCTAGAGTAGTGATCAGGATGGGTGACCTCCTGGGAAGTTTCCCAGGGTGGGTGTGAGACGGAAAGACCAATAACTAACAGACCGGGCGTCCGATTTACGCGCCGTCTGTTTCGTTGAATTCCTCTTGATGAGACGGATCTTTTGGCATACTCCGCCCGAGGGTTGGACGCAGGTGGAGTACAGTTGGGTTGGTTTTGCCTTAAAAACCAACCGGGCCCCTGGAACGAAAAAACCAATAACTCTCAGACCGGGCGTCCGATTGACGCGCCGTCTGTTGCGTTGACTTCCTGTTGACGATACAGAACTTTTGGCATCCTCCGCCTGAGTTTTGGATGCAGATGGATAGTGGCCGGGTTGGATCGCACCGAAATCCAACCGGGCCCCTGGAACGGAAAAGCTGATATCTTTCTGACAGAACATCCGTTTGATGAACCGTCAGCAGCGTTGGTGATCTCGTTGAGAAACGGTCCCTATGAGTATACCCTATTAGAGTTCGGGGTACAGTTGAGATACGACCGGGTTTGGTTCGCTCACGAAACCAACCGGGCCCCTGGGACGAAAAGACTAATAACTCACAGACCGGGCGTCTGATTGACGCGCCGTCTGTTGTGTTGAGACCCCTATGACGAGGCGGTCCTTTTAGATACTTCTTCATGGGACTTTGAGATACTTGGAGTATCGACCTGTAGCTCGTGGAGTGGACCCTCCTAGTGACGAGCGTGCGGAGTACGGAGACCGTGTAACTGGCTGAGACCTGACGACTGCTTGACCGACTCGACTTGGAGTGAGTCGACTAGCCCAGTGGAAGGAGCACTACTTTCTGAGGTTCAGACCGATGGAGGACGGAGCACTACCTGTGTGACAGTGCAGACCCGCGGTACTCGTCCGGAGAGTACCTCAGCAGGCTACTAGGGGGTGTGCACTATTGTGTTTGGGTGACATACCTCAGCGGGAAGCACTACTGTGTCTGGGTGGCTGACCCGCGGTACTCGACAGGAGGAGTACTTCAGCAGTCTTAGGTTAGTGAGCAGTACCTCAGAGTCGTGACAGTACCACTGTACACTCCAGAGACGGAGCTCTTCAGCAGTTACGGTTTCGATAATGAAAATCTTGGTTTGAGCTGAGACTTTTGACCTTGTGTTTACCTCATGATTGAGATGGGTCACTTGATAACTTAGGTATATGTATGGGCATATACCTGGGTAGTGGTTATCCGTTGATTTCACAATCCTTGTGTTTCCTCATGATTGAGATGGGTTACTTGATAACTTAGGTATATGTATGGGCATATACCTAAGTAGAGGTTATCTATTGAGATCTTATTTGTGGTTATCCTTGTTGGTTTTAGTGAGACCTTGAGGGTCTCGGGGTCCCTACTGAGTATCGTTATACTCACCCCTGCACGGGCTATGCCCGCACCTCGTTGTGTTGGTTGCAGACGACGGGCAGTGCTGACGGAGGCCGAGTGTTCGAGGACTGGATGGTACCCGGAGGTGGACTACTCGACGAGTCAGTATCCGGAGGTGGACTTCACGGCGAGACGACACTCAGAGGTGGTTGGCAGGCGAGAGAGTTGTGGAGGCTATCTGTACCTACCCTTCAGGTAGGATCCGTGGTGGACGATCCAGGAGCTGCGCCAACTGTACCTACCCTTCAGGTAGGATCCGAGGAGGACGACCCAGGAGCCGCTTCCGTCCCACCAGCTGTTGTCTTTTTCTGTTGTAATTTGTTCAGTTGTAGTTGTACTTTCTTTTGGGTTTGTATTCTGGCCCATTTTTCCTTTCAGCACTTCTCTTTGTACTTAGTGTTTACTTCCGCTTATACTCTGTCGTGTTTGTTTACTTTTATAAAGGCAATGCCTTCCCAGTTATTGGGATTTGCGCCTTTGGTGCTAGTCGCCATCCCCTGGCCTATGGAAGGCGGGCTTGGGGTAGTCACGACACGGGCCCCTGCACTACTGTGTTTGGGTGACATACCTCAGCGGGAAGCACTACTGTGTCTGGGTGGCTGACCCGCGGTACTCGACAGGAGGAGTACTTCAGCAGTCTTAGGTTAGTGAGCAGTACCTCAGAGTCGTGACAGGACCACTGTACACTCCAGAGACGGAGCTCTTCAGCAGTTACGGTTTCGATAATGAAAATCCTGGTTTGAGATGAGACTTTTGACCTTGTGTTTACCTCATGATTGAGATGGGCCACTTGATAACTTAGGTATATGTATGGGCATATACCTGGGTAGTGGTTATCCGTTGATTTCACAATCCTTGTGTTTCCTCATGATTGAGATGGGTTACTTGATAAATTAGGTATATGTATGGGCATATACCTAAGTAGAGGTTATCTGTTGAGATCTTATTTGTGGTTATCCTTGTTGGTTTTATTGAGACCTTGAGGGTCTCGGGGTCCCTACTGAGTATCGTTATACTCACCCCTGCACGGGCTATGCCCGTACCTCGTTGTGTTGGTTGCAGACGACGGGAAGTGCTGACGGAGGCCGAGTGTTCGAGGACTGGACGGTACCCGGAGGTGGACTACTCGACGAGTCAGTATCCGGAGGTGGACTTCACGGTGAGACGACACTCAGAGGTGGTTGACGGGCGAGAGCGTTGTGGAGGCTATCTGTACCTAACCTTCAGGTAGGATCCGTGGTGGACGATCCAGGAGCTGCGCCAACTGTACCTACCCTTCAGGTAGGATCCGAGGAGGACGACCCAGGAGCCGCTTCCGTCCCACCAGCTGTTGTCTTTTTCTGTTGTACTTTGTTCAGTTGTAGTTGTACTTTCTTTTGGGTTTGTATTCTGGACCATTTTTCCTTTCAGCACTTCTCTTTGTACTTAGTGTTTACTTCCGCTTATACTCTGTCGTGTTTGTTTACTTTTATAAAGGCAATGCCTTCCCAGTTATCGGGATTTACGCCTTTGGTGATAGTCACCAACCCCTGGCCTATGGAAGGCGGGCTTGGGGTAGTCACGACACGGGCCCCGAGGACGGGTCATGACATAACTGAAGGTACATTCAATACATCAGATCAAATTTTGTTCTCACCAGTGGTTAAAATTATGTCCTATCTATCAGGCTGAAAAAATTCATGAACATAGGATTGACATTGGTACCAATCCATTAGATTAACCTTTATTCAGTTTATCGATTTTAAAAAGAATAAGTAAGTCCATCAGACTATCCAAAGTTTATAATCAGAGTATATAGATTTTTTTCTATCAGACAGAATACAAAATAGCATTGTAATATAGATAAAATAAACAACACCAGACTATGAAATTATTACCTTTAAAGTTCAATATCTAGCTGATTATAAGATTTCAAAGTAAAATTTATCTAAGTCCATTGAAACCCACTCTGAAATATGGCCATTGGAGCTTTGCCTATAAATAGGAGGTCATTTGAAGAGATGGGAGATGATGCATTCGAAACTCAATTCATCTAAAGATTGATCTTCATAAACATCTCATTCTAAATCTTTGTAATATTTTACAGAGTTAATGTTATAAGGAATCCCTGTAAAGGTTGTAAATTCCTAGAACCATTTTATTTTGTATTCATTTTTCGATCATGGTACTGATTGTGGGATTCTTTGGATAAGAAGATGGTGAATCCAATCCATCAGATTGAGGGATTCCAGGGCTAAGAAGATAGAGACTGATCACTGTATCAAGGGATTTCTTATGAAAGAAAGATAAAGATGAATCCGATCATCGTATTGAGGGATTCTAAGGATAGAAAGACAGAGCTATACCAATCTACCGGATCAAGGGCTTTCCTGGTAAGGAAAGGTAGACCTTTTACAGTCGTTATAAAATGGTGAATATCTTTAGTTAGGATTTATGACTACCTTAACTCTTAAGGTTAAAAAGAAAATTATTTTATTAAATATTGTAAGTCATTATTATTTTTATAAGCCTTTTTATATCTTGTTTATAAATTTTTTTACTTTCTGTTGTGCATATAATTTAGAAAATAAGTTTATAATTAACTTTATAACATTAGTTTTATCAGAATGATTGTGATACCAATAAATAACTCTGATATAATCATAAATTTTCTGGTTTCGATTTTAACACTTTGATAATCAGATGATATTTGAGTCTGATCTTTTTGATATAAGAGGAATTTTGCTTTGTCTTAGTTTAATTTTTAAACTACAATTCACCCCTCTTCTTGTATCTATCATAAAATATTATGATCCAATATAATATAACTCTCATGTATTATTAATATGTTTGAAAAATGAAATAATTTTTATAATAAAAAAGACGATATTTTATGAGTTCTATAAGAGGATAATTAAATGTGATGATGCCGTCCCATTATTCAATGATTTAATATCATGATGTTTTTGGTTATTGAGCTACAATTTAAGTTGAGGATAATGGTGAGAATATTTTAAGAATAAAATTATGTTATGAGGAGGAACTCTACACTTTATAATTTTATCTATTTATGAAATTATACACACATGGGAAAAGGAAGCAACAAATTTTATGAAATACAAAGAAAAGTGAATATCAAGAATGAAGGGAGAATTAAAGGATAATATTGAGGAGGTATTCACATGAAAATTATGGGATTTCAAATATAATTATTTGAAATCATTTATGAAGATAAAAAGTAAGAGCATATATCAAGAGATATTATTTTATTAGTTTTAAATGAGAATATCACATGGTTGAATTTCAGGGACTTTACAAATTAAAATATTGGAAACAATTATCATGTGATTATAGATATTTTAAGAAGTAGAAAAGGAGAATAAATGGAATTGATACACTATAATTTTTTTAATATCAATACTGTCATAAAAATGAAGAAGAAAAATATTTATAGTGAGAAAAAATGATGATCTACTACTACCTGAAGAATCATTTGGACATTAAAGTTCTTGAAGTGGAAGCCTTGAATATTCATAAGTCTTGTAAGAAGATATTTCAATTGGTGCTGAAGCATCTTGGAGAATACAAAAGATCTTTTCATTTTGGTTAGAACACCTTTTGTAAATTGGTGAGAGATAGAATAAATAACCATTGAGAGATAGTTTTAAGGGTCAAGGATGACACTTTACCTTCTCATGTAATCATTTTATCATATTAGTGACACATTTGTGTCTCAAACTCAACCCAAACATAGTAAATAATTCGATACAAACATTAGGATCGAACCTTGTAAAACCACATGTTCTCTTGAATTTATATTTATATTCATTATATGTGAGTGAGTTTGAGTTTTAAATATTGAATGGATCTTGACCTTAACAATCCACATAGGTTAATTTTAATAAAATTCTAAAACATTATTGACACTGATTCTACCCACCTTCTTAGTCTCAATCATTCAGTTCTCTGGGCATTTTAGAACTATTTCTTATTCTTCCACATCCTTATGAATTCATCACTATGATATGAAACCTTAGTTATCTTTATTTTCTTTCATGTTCCTTTCAATATTTAACATTATTTATGATTATATTGGTTTTAGATACTTTCTTATTTTCTTTTCATGAAACTTTTTTGAAATGAAAATTCTAGAGTTTTTCTTCTTGATCATTTCAACTTCAAAATCATCCTTAACCAAGCAATGAAATCTATATCTTAAGAGATTTTTTTATTTTAATGTTTATTTATTTTCTTTTTTGTATCCAATTTGAATTATTCATGCAGTTTTATTCATACACTTTGACCTTATATCCATGTTTTGTATTGATAAAACTATTAACATAGGAACCATTCCTCATTTTCTATGATTTTTAATGAGGTTTTATAGAAGATATTATAACTTCACATATTTAAATAAAATCTAAATCATGAAAAAAAACTCATTTTCTATGCATGGATTCCATATATGAATACATTCTACCATAACTTCTATTCTAAATCTATCCATTAGATTCAAAATGAAACCACTTCTTTGTATTTGAATTGCATTGCATAATTTTTTTCTCATGTTACATTATTGAGGGTCTATCTTCCCTCTTGTTCAATTTTTCTTTTGATTTGATAATAAACGTTGTCTCTTATAATGAAAAATCATTATAACAAAGGGTAATTTTTTTCATGTTATGTGGACTTTTGATCTTAAATAATTCTTCATGTTTTTTTTGAAGATTCAAAATATATATTTTTATATCCTTATATCCTTTAAAAAGTTTATCATATATAAATTTTAAAAAATTTTAAAAAACGAACTTAATATCACCCATCAATTGACGTTTCTTCTTTTTTGAGTCCAATTCTTCCTTAAAACTCCAAACTCATCTTTCTTTTCTATTCAAGTTTAGAAAACTTGTATTCTATAATTTTTTTATTTTTCATTTATAAAATAATTCATCTTAATATCCTTTTTAAAAACTATAATATTGAGTTCTAGCGTAGTTGAGGACACCACCTCAACCTTTTGAATTTTTTTTTGAAGAAGGTGACATGGATTGGTTGCCCAATCCTTGCCGAAATAAATTTATTAAAAAAAGAAAGTTTACATCGAGTACACGAGGTGTAATGTGTTTACACCACCTGAAAACAAGAACCTGACCAACAGAAAACAGCTTTGACAACATGGGTAAACAGCAACAAAAACTCACAAAAAAATTCACTCTGGGCCTGCAGCATTCTAGGTTGCAGCAACAGAAAAAGCATGCCATCTTTATCCAGGTATACGCGAGAATCGAGGCTTCAAACAGGCCCGAATAAGATCCAACGAGAGTCCATGACCTCTACTCCAGAAGCATCATAGTGTACAGTCCAGACATGCAGTATCCTTCATTATAAGACATTTCAATGAAAACAGATGCATCCTTCAAGAAATATAGATGATCCAACTTCAAGATAAGAGAAATGTAGCTGGAGTCTCATAGCCAAGGGCTACAACCATTCAAATCCTTTAAAAGGGGTCTTAACAGGTCATGAACAAATGCAAGAAAAAAATGAAACAGTTCAAGAAGAATCGCAATGCAAACTTCAGAAGAGAATCAATGCATCAAACTGGAATAAAACATATCAAACAACTAGGGAGAGCTTCAAGATTCAAACAGGAACCCAGAATATCCCAGAATTAATCAATCAAAGTTCATGAAATCAGAAAATGCATCTTTATATAAACTTTCAGCCTCCTTCATGAACATCTTCATCAGAGCAATCATAGGATTGGGAGTAATCAGGTAGAGGTTCAGAGGGGAAAGGCTGAGGAGGAACCTCAAAAATAGAGCTCTTAGCCGCAAATGATCTTGTGGTGATGGTTCTCTCATGGCCAACACTCCCCCTTTTCTTCCTATTCTTCCTAGGAATTGGAGTGACGAAACGATCAGGGTCCACGATAGTTTTTTCCCCTTTTTGGTCCTTCCAAAGAAAAGATTTCCCCACAATGGGGGTCTTACTAGAATTCACATGGGAGGATTCATCAACATCCTGTTGAGGAATTTCAATATTCACCTTCTTACCATTTCTAATAAACTGATTTTCAGAAAGTGAAACTACTTTCATGATTGTATGTGCAATCACACTCTTGTCAGGAACATGGTTCTCTTGCTGTTTGGAGACATCAATACCATCCTGAACGAATTCTGAAGGCTGACATTCAGGTGCTTTCAACTTCAAACCCATTTTATCTACATCCTCTCCGTCCTTGCAAACATCTTTAGAGGGCTCAGACACAACTATTTGCTTTCCTTTATCCTTTTCTATCCACAATGAATGCGGTTCACCCATGAAAATAGGAGGGTGGGCAGTGACTTCAAGAACAGACTTAACATAATCGGAAATTAGATTATCTTCAACTTATAAATTATTCAATTCAGTATTTAGACTAGGTTCTGCCAGATTCTTATAGCCAGAAGAACCAGCAATAGCCTTATGACCTTGCATCTCTTTTTCAACCCAAATTTTTTTCCTGATTTTAGAGTTATCAGAATCCTTTACACAGTTTTTCATTGAATGTCCGAGTCTAAAACAACTATAACAGTAATCAGGTAGTCTTTCATAGAGAACATCTTGTATAAAAACGAAATCTCCATTCTGAATCCAAATTTGGTCTGGCAGATACTGGGAAACATCTATTTCAATACAGATTCTCGCTACAGAGGGTCTAGATAAGAGCTTTGTGGCTGAGTCTAACTTCAGAGGACATCCAATCAAACTAGCTATTTGAAATAAAGCTTCTTTCTTAAACAAGTGCAAAGGAAATTCAGGGAAATTAACCCATATAGGCACAATTGGGGATTCAGCATACAGGTCAAAAGCAGGGGTCCATTTCAAAATTTTCATATAACATCCTCCAAAAGACCATGATCTCTTCATCCATAGCCTATAGTAATCTTCTTCTGAGACAAACCGAAAGATAATATGATGCGAATTAAGGAGACCCAAACTAAAACCCGTAAAACCTATTGATTCAAGATTCATTCTAAGAAACCTCAAGGAAGGCTGACGATTTGTGCATTTACCAACTAAAACAAGCCGAAGATCAGAAGATAAACAATTTACCTCATCCTCGGTAAAAGAAATCGCGAGCTGATATATTCATTAATAACATGTTTTAAACATTAGGATGGCCCCGTAACATCATTATAGGAAATAAAATATATCTCATCATTGTTACTTTTAGTTATAGGTTTAGGTTTAGAGGTGTTTTTTTGAAAATATCAATATCACAATACACATGTCTAATATATATCATTTTCATTGAATTTACTCTTCCATTTTGTTTTTTCTTTTTATACATCCCATCAAATCCATAAATAAACATTAATACCAGATAAACAATTATTCAAATTAAATGGTTTTAATCATATCTAAAACATACCAAATTATTCAAAGAAAAATCATAATCTATAGAAAACCTCAAGCTCAGATACTAGCTATTAGGGTCACTTTCATAGTGAGTGATACAATGGGGGGTGAATCGGGGTATAACAACTTGATCCAATTTTAACCAATTTGTCCAAATTTATCCCATTTACTTTTGATGGATCTTAATCTAATTTCTATTAGGGTCACCATTAAACTCTTTTTTAGATTGGTTTTTATTTCTTAACCCTTTTATTTTTATTTAAAAAATCACTTCACATAATAATATTACATAGACATTCCATTTGAAAAATAGTAAATCAAGCACAAAAACATTTACATGGTTAACCTCCACTATGAAATATGATCCAAGGTACATGGAGAAATCATTATTTCCATGAAAAATTCCACCTAATCACTTCAAGTTATGGTTTTTAGGAAAGGAAACTCTTATCCAAGTCTTATTGCCTTTATAATGTTTAGGGTTGTTTCACTATTACCCAATAACCTATTTTCGTCAAAATATATTGACTCATCATACTTAAAAGATGGAATAAATCCATTTTCAATAATATAATATATTTATCAGTTCTTCATACCATGAACAAATGGGTGCTTCATAATCTTCATGTTTCAAATCACTCCTCTAACACTTCACCAAACTTCTTTTTCTTTTAAGTGTATGAAGACTCTACATACTCCATGATAACTCTTATTTTCTCTCTTCTCTTATTCTTATCCATTTTTATTAAGGTAATTCCAGAATAATTACCTTTTCTATTTCTCTAAAAAATTATCCATACCATTGATATCAAGAGAATCCCCCCATTTATCCACTTCTCCTCACACTTCCTGTCCCTCTCCCTACTTCATCTTTTTCATTAAATTTTTTCTATATGATGCGACATATGTTCACACATCCAAAATAAAAAACCTTTACTTTTTCAAATATAACATAAATAAAAGTTCATAATTAATTTATTATGGATACATAATAAATCTCTATTAAAATAAATAACATTAGTGTGGAACACCACACTGTAACTTCTTTCCTCTATGAACATTATGTTTATCTCTTTCAATATTCCCAAATCTTCAATTCCATATCATATATCCAAGTATTCTACATATTTTATTTTCTTAAAAGTATTTTTTTCTATTTTCTATAAGAGTTTTACCTCTCATTTATTATTGTGTAATCCATGTAATTCTTCTTTCGATCAATAGCTCCTCCTTTAATGACTCATCACATCTAATCAATTAATCCTCTTTCCAGAAATATTAAAGAATTAATTAAATTATTCATAATGATAAAAATTTTCTCTCATTCTACCATGAAACTCTTTACCTTATCTAACTCCCTTAAGAACCCTCCAATATATTTCTATAATAAATAAATCATTTATTATGAATCCCCTCTCATCAAAATCTTATACCTTTTAAGTCAAGACATAACCCATTAAACCAAAATAATAAGAAATAAATGAATATTATAATTCCTATAATCAATACCCATTGAATAAAACCACTCTCTATAAATCATCATGGGGGTGTGCACCTTTGGAATAGAATTGTTCATGTATTCGTGTTGAATCTATATGAGATCCATTCATTTTACTGGTCCAAAATAACATATATAAAATTTGGAACAAGGGCATGAAATTTTGGCATGGGGATTTTTACCCTTATAAAAATTATTATTTTATCTTATTCTTCAGGATTTTATAATTTTTATTGGGGGTGATCCCATTTAGTGCGGGTGTTATGCCATTTTTTATAAATGACATGGGTACACTATCAATTTATACCTTATCACATTATAAAATGAAATAACAGTTGTATTATAGAATTATGGTATTATCCCTTATTAATAAGCTCCAAAGTGATACTTTCACCACTCATATTCTAGGACTTACCCATAAAATACTTCTACAATGGTTTAAAATCGTAAAATTATTCATTGATCATCCTTTAAAATGGTTGAATAATAATAATACCATTTTTTCTAATGAATTCATACTTCATTGAATTATAATACATAATTTGATTATCCTTTCCAGTGGTTGATAATAAATACCACAGAGGCTCAAATTTCCTCTTGTTTTAGTTAGAAAAAAATATCACACCATGAAGGGTAATGTCGCACCATGTTTTAGTTGGCTAGATGAGTTGAAGAAGATGGTTGTCTTGGATGCGCCATGGATTTTTGGATTACAGTGTGAGGCTTCATGTTGTGCCATGATGGGTAGAATGTGAGATTTTGGTTTCACTCTGGTTAGGTGAAGGTATCCTATTGCGCCCTAATTATAAGAGAAACATCATGAAGGATTTAATTTCACTATGAAGGTATTGTTCACATTTATTCAATATCGCTTTGGCTATAGTACCATTGCGCCATAGTTATGGCCTTTGCATTATGATTTTTTTAGGGTTGATCAGGTTTGAGAGAGAAGGATAAGGTTTGTGCTGTGATTCCCAGAGGTCCAATCATTACAACATGATGGTCCACATTTCACCATGATTTTCCTTGTTTGTACAAAATTCTAATGGGTTTGACCCCTGAAATTTGGGGAGATCATGCAATTATTCTCGAGCTCAAACATCATTGCGTTGTGACTCTATAAATCATGCCATAATTTATGTGTCCTTGAATTTTAATATAAATTCAGGTGTATTATCAAATTCATTCTATTAATTTTTTCTTACTTTTATCTAAGAATCTTTTGGCCTATCCTTGGTTCCCTTTGGTAATCCTTTAGTGTATTTTTATCCTTGGTTTTATGTGACCGATATCTTCTTAATCCACAGTGTTATCCTCTTATATTTATTTCTTTTATCTTCTTCTTTGTTATTCATTCTCAAAAGGGTCATGGAAGGGCCTATGAATTCATCCTATTGGTTTTTTATTGAGTTTTTGATGGATTTTATGCGCCATAAGTTATTGAGGGTTCCTCTTAGGGTCTTGATGATGTTCAGTCATAACTCTTATTCTCATCCTTGAATAAAAATTATTTAAGATTCATTTGAGGTAGGGGATTCAAAATATATCTTCTCTTTATTATGTGTAAATTTGGAATTATCACGCCTATGTTTTCAATGAGTAAGTGGTTGTAATTAACCTAAGAAAGATAATTAAAAAAAATTAATGGAAATTGAAAGGTAAGAAGTGATTCACATGTGCTTTATTGATTTTTATGTTATTTCTTATGCATCTTTACATAGGTTGATTGAAAATAATGTTTCTATGATATTATTCTTCTTGTTGTTGATATGATTTATCACATTCCTAATTTATTAAGTAACTTAAAGAGGTTAAAAAAACAAGATGTTAAAATATGAAATTTATATTGATATTGATTATGAATAAATTATTGAATAAGTATTGATGGATGAATAAATGTAATTGATTAATATTTTTTGTTGTTGTGATTATTGTTATTCTTGACACGATGGGTTTCTATGGTTGAGAATTAGGTGATGATATGTTGTTATTGTGACCATATATTGATGTGGATAATGTGTAATCGAGTGGATGATGTTTTAGTTGTTAGAATGGGATGGTGTTGTTTTTGATAAAATCATGTGTAGGGGTTGATGTGTAGATGTTTAATAATTGCTATAGAACATGTAACATGGAAGAAATTAATGAACTGAGTAACATTAATGGGTTTTGATATATAGTTTGTGTTGAAACAAATTAATAAATAAATGATTGAATGATTAATTTAAAGTAGAATATGTTTTGACGGGTTAATGTCCATTGGAATTAATAAATGAAGTGGTGAATAATTAGAGTGTTATATGAAAATATAAATGATTTTAAGAGGTGATGGTAGTAGAATGTTATAGTGGATGATAATTAATATAGATATTTAAAATTAATGTGGTTAATTATTGAAGTAGAAATCAATTACTATGAAGTTAATGAATTTAAAGTATATGGTAATGGAATAAGGTGGAATTTATTATGGGATGTAGAATAAGAATTTTTGTGGATATTGTGTGGTGTTGGTGTAGTTAGTTGCGTGATGGATAGAGGTGGAATGATGTTGATGTTAAATAGAAATAACTATGGATTAGCATTATATATTAGGTAATTGAACTTAAGTTGGGTATGTGTTCTATTATATATTCATCATAGTTTATGTTGTTTTTTATGAACCACCAATCGAGTTGAGTAACATGACCGATAACCATATGAAGTTTTAGGTTCTAGGTGTTTTCCTCAACATCTATGATGAAGGTGATACAAATGGTATATGAATCCCCTTATGTACTCTATCTTCCAAATGCAGTACAACCCATAATGGATTAAGGTTATATGGTTATGATTTGAGTGCATGGTGGAAACATACATGGGAGAAATAGAGAATAACATTTATTTACTTCATAATTACATTCTCTACTATAATGTTATGTGATAGTGATGTGGCTATGGTATATGGTATGTGGTTGTGGATATGTGGTTGTTGTTTTGATATGGTTATGTGGTTTTTGGTTATGTGGATATGGATGAGTCTGTAGTGCTAAAACAAAATCTATTAGGGTGTGAGGGAGACTAGTTCAGTGGGGAAGTTGATGTAAGACACCTTATTATATATTTTCTTGATGTTATGTTACCTTTTATGAATATTTGGGTGAGTGAGACTTGTTGAGAGTGAGTATAGTTTTTTTGATTAGGTAAAAAGTTGTTTTCAATATTTATTTACTGAGGAATTAGTATGATTCTTCCACATTTTCATGAGAGGGTTTAGGGAGGATTCTACTGAGTATACCTATATGATCATCCATATATTATATATCTATTTTTTCATATTTATAGGAAAAAGTTGGTGATCAGGCTAGAATTACTAGCTCATAATATAGAGTTATCTAGCATTAATGGAGTTTTTACCATAGGAGTGGCATATTTTTGGTATTCATTTGGAGACTTGTTTTATGTATGAAATTACATGAATTGTGGGATTAGGTTTATTTTATATTGTATGGAGTTTATTAGTGGATTTTATATTATATTTTTGGTCTTAGGAGTTCTTGTAATTTTTATAGAGATGGATGGTAAGAGGTATTCACATGTGGTTCAGGTGGGAGAGGTGTAACAGGATGCCCTACTTGACCATAAAAGGGTCGACCTTGAGGAGTATGATTCAAGGAGGAAGAAACTGCATGTGGTTTAATGTTAGAGCTTATATAAGTATGGGGGTATTTTTTTTTGTTCAAGAGACAAAGGTGATTGGAGGATATGAACATCACTTTTATCATGATCCATGTTAATAAGGATCATTATATTCCATTGGATGCTATATTATTGTGTGGAGTTAATATATTATGGTAGATATTGTTTCTTGGTGATTATGAGGAGTCAGAGGTATCATGGGTGAAATTTTATAGTTTGTTTCAAGATGAGTTTCTTTCTTAAACATTCAAGGCGACACACCAATATAATTTTATTTCTCTTTGGCAGGTGAGCTTCTCTATGTGGGAGTTTTATAATTCGATTCTAGGACCTTCTTCATTATAATTTCAAACTTATTCTTGATAAAGAGGTTAAGGAATACCATTTTAATGAGGGATTTCATCCAAAGATACATTTCTAGGTCACCCCATTTATTTTCATGATGTATCTTGAGGGGGTGGTGAAGGATGAGGAAATAGATAAGTTTCTATCATAGATTGATTCATCTCTAGAGGGAGGTAATCAGGACTTCAAAAAGAGTAGATACATGGATAAAGTTTCTCCAATGTCTAGGAAGTCAAAGTTTTGGATGATAAGGAGTCAGTGTCAACTCTCTTATTCTTGTCTCTTCAGAGATGGTAGTTCTAAAACCTCTATAGGGAGTTTTGGCATAATTTTTTGTTCTTTTGAATGTTGAATTCACTAATAGTTTTAGTTTCTAACCTTCCTTTATGGTTAGCATGGAGTTGGAGACCTTATTCAGGTGAAACCTTTTCACTAGTTGCTTATAAGGCCTTATTAGCAGCAAAAATAGGGTACTCAGGATTTTGGAAAATAGTGAGGATATGGAGCAGGTAAAGGGAATCCTTGTGATTTCTATCACCCTTAGGGTTATATGGATAAGTGTGGTTGTAATGGAGGTCATCATTAGATCCAATGAGGAAGATGATAAGAACATGTCTAAATGAATATCATGGAGTTTCAAACATTAGGTGAACCATATATTGTTCAAGGTACTATCTTCTTATCTTCTACCCTAGTATATTCCTTGTTTGATTTATGATATTCACACTATTTTTTTTCACCTACCTTGATATGATCTTTGGGACTCAAGGTGGTGAGAATTACATTTCCCTTGGTGTTGACTATTCAAGATGGGGGCTAGTCTAGCATGTCTGAGGCATGTATCGGTTGTGAGTTGATGATGGAGAAATAATATTTTATTGGGGAGTTATTTTTTATTGATACTTTCTTATGATTGTTTTCAAGGTTTCCTTTTTCATAGGCCCATTTTGGTTATTTCGGGTTTCACATGACTCTCTCTCTTTCTGAATACAGACAGTGTCAATTGGAATTGGTAGGCCTTTTTTTATTGAGAGGATAGGAGGTCAAGTCATCCCATGTGGGGTCTTCTTATTTAGTCTAGGATTCTCATTTATATTTTAGACATTTTAGTGAAATCCATCCTAGGAACAATAAAAATTATCCTTTTATTGAAAGTAATTGATTGAAATTAATGCACATAAAATGATACCACACAAGAGAATTATACTGTCTCCCATTTGATCGAAATATTTAATTACATTATATTTTAAATCCATATAGGAAGGAAATTTGGAATTTATCACTATATGGGGAGGAGTTGGGATCATGTGAAAAGAGGTGAGAGGTGTTACGATGGAGTGATCAAGACCATGAAAGGGGATTTCTACATATCCCTATGAAGTGAATTAGAACCCATGTAATTTAGTTCTATTTAATAAAGCACACCATACCTTTTAAGGTCATGTGACAAGGAATGGAGTGGTTCCTTTTAAGATCATGAATCCATAACCAAAGGTGTGCCTTTTAATTTCATATATCCATGACCACTTTAAAGAAATTTAAAGTCATGAAGAGTATAATAATAGGTGAAAAGTACCTAGAAATAGTTTGTGTAGGACTTACATAAGATCATATCAATCTAGGTTATTTTCTAATATGATCTAGGTGAAGGTTTTGCGACACCCCAGGTCATTGGTACATTTTTTTGATTATTTCATCTAATTATTTTATTATTTGAAGTTTTTGGAGTTTGAAGTTTGAAAGCATGAAAATAGGGAAGCAGGACTGGGTACATGGTTAGTGCATGGTTGGTGAATGGTTACTTTTAACTCTACATATTAATCTTATGTAGGGAGAGTTCCATTCTAGTGAGAACTATATAGTTGGAGCATAGATTTTCAAACCATGCATCTGAACCATGCAGCTTGCCTATAATTATAAATTTTTTGAATTTATTTTTATATGCCTATCAAATTTTAATCCCATTTACCTTAATCCTCTATATTCTATCCTTATAGACATATCCTCCCAACCATGGCTCTCCTCCTTCAATTGTATTGGTTATCTTCTCTGAGTTATTATGGAAATCTTCAAGGTAACTCTTGATTTTCTCTATTTTATTTACCTATTTTATTCTAGTCACTTATTTTTCTTCTTATTCTTATATTTACACCCAATTCTCTTTCCCTAGTTGTCCATGGTGGAAAATTATATGACTAAGTATGGTTCTAATCTTGAATCTCTTGGATATTAGGGTTTATAGGGATCCCTTTATCTTTAATTTTTTGGTATTTAAAGAAGGAGTCAAGGATCTAATAGTTTAAGGTAGGTGTATCTACATAATGACATTTCCATTGGAATATTTTTGGTTCCTGACTTTTCTAAGGGTTACCCTTATATAAAATAAATTATTGAGGACTGATTTATAGTTTTTATAAGTGATTCTTGACTTTTTTTGGACAAATTAATAGTTTTACATGGTTTTCATATGATGTTCATTCTAAAAATAGTTTTATGCATTTAAGTAATTTAATAAAATGTTTAAAACATCTGTTTTATATCAAATGGGGTTTAAAAGGAATTTATGGAATGAAATTATTATATAAATTATGTTTATTTGATTTGTGAGCCTTGGTTAAATGTAAAGGCTTTTTTGGATATATGGTTATTTGAGTTTGATTTTAACCTTAATATTTTTACTTATGATGTTGGATATATTATGAGAATTGGTTAATTATGAGTTATACATGGGAAACCTTGGGTACATTCTTGGGTAATTAGGATGAGTAATAAACTAGATAAGATTACTCTACTACCTAGTGACCCTAGAAAAGATATTCCCTAATTAGGGTAATGTCACTCAGTGAGTCCAAGAATTTAAGATGGGGTTGGGTTTCTGTCAATTCCACCATAGTTTAGTCATTCTCAGGTGCTCTACAAGAATGTTTCTTGGTTACCCTCCCTTTATTTTACTTACATGAACCAAATGTTAGATATCATGTTGTTTATTGTAGAGGCATCACTAATAAAAAAATATTTTTTTACATTGGTTATTAAAAACCAACATTAAAATCATTATTTTAAAAAATAAATTATTTTGATGTTGGTTTTCTTATAAATGATGTTAAAAGACACTTTCCACACTATTTTTTTAATAACCAATGTCTAAATCCATTTTTTATGCCATTTATAAAAAATTCAGTGTTGAAAGTTTCTTTCAACATCAGTTATAAGAAAAATAATGTTGACATATTTTTTTAAATATTTAGATATTTATTACTTCCATAGATGAAAATGAAACTAAGAAAATTATAAAATTTAAAAAATAAAAATAAATTAGGAAAATGAAACTTAAATATTAGACTTAATTTACATCTATGTTGTGGTGTCATTTGATTTAATTTCCATTGATGTTTAAAGAAACTTTCCATGATAGTTTTTTTAATAACCAATGTATAAATCCATTTTTTATTCCATTTATAAAAAATCTTGTGTTGAAAGTTTCTTTCAATATCAGTTATAAGAAAACTAATGTTGAAATCATTGATTTTATTAAATATTTAGATATTTATTAATTTTATGGATGAAAATTAAATCAAGAAAATTATAAATTTTCAAAAACAAAAATAAATTAGGAAAATGAAACTTAAATATTAGAATTAATTTCCATCCATGTTGTGGTGTCATTTGATTTAATTTTCTTTGTAGGAAAGATTTCATAAGGCATAAGAAGTTTCAATTTGTAATGAATTTTAAAATTCATCTTATGAATATCATGTAGAAGATTTATATTTTTTACACAAACCAAAGATGTATTCTTCATCATAAAACAATGAATCATTAACAATTATATGGATAATGAAAATTAATAATAAATAAATGAGTTAATTACACAATACTTATAACTACTATGGTAAAATCATTATCAAAGAACCCATGGAAGGAAGACCAGAATCAAAAGATTATTATATGATAAATGAGTAAAGATGAAGTGAGAAAAATTATATATGACCCTTGGAAATTTTTTCCACATTATTATAAAATTTAGGTGGGATTTTAAAATTGAAAGGCACACTGTGAAAAAAATGAAACTCCATTTTTTGCGTATTCTAGAATTTTACTTTTAAAGTTTATTATTTTAATAATTGACATTAAATATATTAGTTACAATAGTTTTAAAATTGGTTATGTAATAATTGATGTTAAAATATTATTTTTGATGTCAGTTATTAAATAAACAATGTTAAAACCACCCCCAGAAAAGGTTTTCACATCGGTTATAGAAATAACTGATGTGAAAACTCTAATACAGAAGATATTTCTTCTTTTAGTATATGTTTATATTTAATGTTTCTATTTTATATTTCTCTAAATTACTTAGTTTCTTTGATTATTCTCACATTATATTTCTTATATTTACACTTTATATATTCCATATTCTACTTACCTTTAAATTTTGGTTTGTTTTGATAAAACCAAAGGGATATGGACTGTTTTCAAAATTCTTGTTTTATAAAACAAAGATGTGATTTACCTAAAAAAAGTATTTTTAAAACATTTTTAATGTATTTAATTGTAAAAGATATTATATAGATTCATGGTGGCATTCTATTGTAGTTTTTTCTCACACCCTATACACATCCATTGGGAGTATATATACTTGGAATTATTTGATAGAGGAAAAGGAAAATAAGCTATATATTTTGGTGAAAATTCTTGATACCTTCTTTATCTATAATTATGTAGTGAATGGTGGTGAGCATAGGTTATAAAGAGGTTAGTTTTGTGGTGTATTTTAAGGATCCTCACAAGGAAGTTTACTTTTGGATTTTTTTTATGTATTGTCTATTCTGATTCAATTTATTTTTAAATTTATGTATATATATAATGTTTAGGTGTCAATTTACTTATGTTTTATAAATTTATGTTTTGATGTTTAGTTATTTTTATCATTTTATGCCCTATTTATATTGGTTCATATATTTTAAACTATTTATTTATATGCATGGCTATCCAACATAGGGATACATATTGAAGGATTTATGGATGAGTCTATTATGTGGTTTATGGGATTTTGAGGGTGAGACCATTCCCAAATGGTAGTATTTGATACCCTCAATGATTGTCACCAATGTGTGGAGATCAAGAAAATGATTAAATCCTTATGGAAGCCTAGTTTTGGTGATGTGGTAGGTTAAACCAGGCAATTTCTTTAAAAAATAGTATCGAAGCCCTCTTGATATTTGGAGAATCAATGGTGTTATGGATATTGGACTGTTAGAACTCAATAAGTGGGTGAGAAGGGGCGTGTGACCAAATATTCTTTGTATTGAACCTCATGTTACCATGGGTGGTCGAGAATTGTGTAATGAACCGACTCGGGTTGACCTGACATGTCACCTGATCCATCCTGACATAAGGCCTGAAGTACATTCCCAATAACCATGGGATGGAGACAAGCACTGGGGAATAAAGATACAAACATTGGGAACAATTTCACCCTTAGAATCTATTAACTACCTTACAGATTCCACTCGTAAATATGACATGAACCATCCATATGTGAGACACCCATGAACATAAATAATCAGTTCCAAAATGCATAAAGAATCAAATAGATCATAATGAAGCAATAATAAGACAACAACTCATAAACATCACAACATGAACCTAAAAAAAGTGATAAAAAACATTCATATAAAAAACATACCAAAGCATGGCCAAGGATGGAGAGGCCAATACAAAATAACCCAAATATCAATGAGTATCCAAAAATACTTCACACGATCCAAAAAACTCCTAACTCATGATCACCACCACTACCACTATATAAAGGTAGGATGATGAGAATCAAGAAGAACCATAAAACTATATGGAACCCTTAAATTTACCTATATCCTATAAAAATAAAGTCTACATATACCCCATGGGTATATGTAGGGTGTAAATAAAATACTAGTATGAAACCACCATGAATCTACATAATGTATTTCATAATGATCCCATTAGTTTTAGTTTGAAAAAAATATGGAATACATTTCATTTAAAACATTTTTATTAATAAAATTTGGTTTCTTTACAACAAGACAAGTTATTAGAATAACATGAATAAGGAAATAATAAATAAAGTAGAGGGTAATATTACATGAATAACATCAATATCAAATAATTAAATGAGCTATAATAAGTAAAACATATCAATAAAGTGATATACATATGACATGGGCTCAGACCTATGGGTCTAGGTAAATTGGGACTCCAATCAAGGAACACTAGACAATATACATGAACCTAATAGCTCTAAGAGTCTATACGATCTCACTGAGGTTAAATATCCATCCCATTATCTCACAAAGTATAATTGGGAATCATTTCCTAGACAAAACATAATCTACACTAGGGCTATAGTCATCTAGGTTACCAACTCACCCAAGGTCTCCCATGTGTAATTATCTATCAATTACATAATGAATATAATTAAAATAGAAAAATAAAAGGTGGATACAATCAAGATAACATCAATTATAAATAAAAATACTCCTAAAAAATTTATTTTCAATCTATTTGAAACTAAAAAATTCCTTTAAAACATGTTTATTAAACACTTTATAGGCATAAAACCGATTTTTAAGGAAAATAATTTGAAAACACCCTTTAACCCAACAAAAACTATTAATAATAATGAAAAATCACAAAACAACCCTTAATAATTCATATCAATCATAACCAACCATTTTAAACCAAATGAAATCAATGAACCAAAGGAATACTAAGCGAATGAACCATTAGGCAGAGACACCTACCTTAAAATGGATTAAACCTAATTGACTTCATTTTAGACCATAAGAGAAGGAAATAAGGGATCCACACAATCCTAAGAGACTTATAAATTTTATAAAACCTCACCCTTAACCCTTGGTTTGGCCCCCACAACCATTTAGTGTTCCAAAATACAAAGGAAATGGAAGAATATAACAATGGAAGAATAGAAGAGGATAAACCAAGATAAATCAAGTATTACCTTGAGAAAATACACTAAGATCAAAGGAGAATCACCAAAGAGGAAAAGGGAGAGAAGATGTGACACCTAAACCCAAAACTTCTTCCTAATCCAGAGTTCCACATGAGCTCAAACACGTCTCCCACATTCCAAAGGTTACTAACTAGTGGTGATGGCCTAATCTATACAATGGGGATACTATTCCCTTGAATCAAATTTAAACACATAGAGTAAATAACCTAATAATATCCATAGTATAAATATTAGAGTACACAATATCAAACAACACAGTTCTATATCAAAATGTAATGTAGAGGCATACAAACTCACAATCATTCCATCATATAACACTAATCTACCACTGGGATGATCCCACATATATAAATAAAAAAAATAAAAAAATACAAGAGGGACCCATTGCTATCCCCAAGATTCAAAAAACTTGTCTCTAATTACCTGTTGATCTGCTCCAGCTCGATCCACTACACATCCTACGCCGAACCTGAAAACAGACATAAGGTTTGCACACACATTGGGGTTCCTATATAGGGTGTGATAAATACATATATGTAGGGTATAACCAAGTTCCCATATTATACAACATTATATACTTTAATGAAAGAGGAAAGTAAACATGTCATACAAGCATGTCATAAGTCATGTCTAACCAAGCCACCATGACTCCCTCCGTGTTAATTCACCATATGCTAACCAAGAAACTATGACACTCGATCATACCTACTTTAGTACCATATTGGAACCCAAATTTTAATCTCATTATCTCATGATATTGTATCTGATGCCCAACCCATACCTAAAGACTCATATTAGTGAGGAATCTAAAACCTTGACTTACTACCTAAAGGAATTGGGTACGATCATAGGTCAAAATCTCAGCCCACTAACTCATCACTCGAGGCAGAGTCCATCATCCATGTCTAGCATCAAATCATGACCTAGACCCTCATGGGTAGTCCTCGACCCAATTCAACACAAGGTAAGGTCCAACACTATGAACCAATACTACTCAAGGAAATGTCTATGTCCTGAACCTACTCTAGGAAAGGTAATCCATAATGACCCAAGCCTTCTCACTCAATGTAAGGTCATGCCTTAGGATCCTCTACCCCACTAGGTCAATAACTTATCACAAGCATATACAACACAAACATGGAATACATCCCATCATAGAAATCATCATCTTTTCCTAGTGTTCTAGTCACTTGATACCTATCCCCTCATCACAAACACACCTCCTCTCGCCTGTCAAGGTGTTCACTGAGTCCTCTAGACCTTTCATGGTATCTTCTCATTGATACCACCTTAATCCCATCACCCCTTGAAAACACTACATCCTATAGGCTCATCCTAACCTAGACCTCAAGGCTTGGTATGAAACCTCATCAAAACCCTCATCAGTCTTAGTTACACTACCCATGGATCTTCCCAAGACACCACACTCTAAATTTCTTGGCATCTTGATTCCATTTACTAAAAAATTCCCACGAACCACATCTGGGTCCTATATTATATTTTTCAAGGGAGATGTATTAACCCATAACTCAGAGGAAACCCTATCCATTACACCCTATCTCATCAAAAAGGGATCATATCATTCACAATGCTATCCATGTTCTTAGAACACCCTCATAAGAGTGTCTCTCTTCATATGTGAGATGAATGATTATCTAACTCATTGAAACCAGGCTGAAGCCTCTCTCTCCCATCCAACTAGCCCTATGAAAACCAACCTAAGCTGTCTGAAACTCATCTTGTGCCCTAATACCTACCAAATTTCTCTCTCTAACTTAGATGATACTCTTTCCCCTTAGATACATAGTCCACAGGTGATCTTTACCACTCAAAGTAATAAAGGGAACTTGTCCTTAGTATAAGAGGCTAAACACCATCCCATATCTCCTTCCCAAGACCCAATCAGTCCATAATTTCTATAAATGAACCCATGTAACATGAATTTAGTAGGAAATAATTCATAAACATGAATATGTCTTTGTATTAAAGGGACCACCTACATCAAACACATAGTTACCACCCAAGTCAATCTCAAATAATCCTCAACCAAGCCCTTTTGTGACTCATCCAAACTCATATTGACACCCGAGATCATATCTTAGACCATAAAATACAAATAATTAATTATATTGATTAAAACAATGAGAAATAATGGCTGAAAAATTGACTGAGCATTACCGTTGCAACAAAACCATGACCAAACACCCTCAAAAGGACCATACCACACCCTTGACACCATATCAACCAAAATTCACAATGAACCCAAACTAATTAAAGTAAAATTTGTGTTTTAATTGTTTTAAATAGACTTGATTGATGAAATTCAATGTTATAATTTTTGAATTATGGATGTACTATCATTAAATCAGTATAAATAATTATTAAGTTGGAAAGGTTATTTTGATTTGATCTGAAGACTTACTTCAAATGAAGCAACATTAAATATGATGATTATTTGAAGTGTTTTTAATGTCAATGACATGTGTCAAAGGAGAACACATTGTTTAAAACATTTCTTGGAAGATTGAAGGATGTCATCCAAAAATGAATTTTCTATTGTATGATTTTAAATGTGACATTTTCAGAGGTGTTATTAGTTTGAATACTTGTGAAAATGATACACAATTTTTAAAAAATTTTAAGAAGAGGCCATGGAAAATGAATTAATTTCAATTTTAATAAGAGGCCATGCATGGGGGGAATTTTATATTTGTGATTCAAGTTTGAATTTGTTGGATTTACATCAATTGGAATATGAACTAGTATTTTTTAATGATGTGTACTTAAAAAATTAGCCAACCTACTACCAAGATCAAGCTAGCTCGACCCTAACCATTGTGGGACCCAGAAGGTCTACCCCGACTAAGGGAACCTGCCCAGGCCAAGAAAATAGGAATCATCATGGGTAGAGGTGTGAGCCAATAAGGGAACATGCATAGGTAGAGAATCCACTATGAAGGGTGGCATGATAACATAGGAGAGCCCAACACGGGGTGGTGCCATGTAGTGATAGGAGCACTTCGTAACCAATTTTGGTTGGTTGAAGCCACACCTTATATTATAAAGGAGTAGAAATAATGAGGGAGTTTTGATATGGGATGCACTACTATATTACTAAATGAATATCCAATGTCTGATTCTTCGATCAAAACTTTCAGGACATCCGATCTTCATATGAGATTGTCTTCTTCACTGAGCCATTTTGAGAATTATAGTACATTAGGATTCTTCCTTAAAGCATCTTCTGGTGATCAAAACAAGTATTCTGATCACTGTTTGATTATCCTTAAGATCTGAGAATGATCAAAATTTCAATGCAACTTCATTTGCATAAAATAATGAGAAAAAAACTGTGACTTTACACTGTGTATATGATTGATTTTTTTAGATATGATATTCTTTAGTTTTCGTAGAGATGAGGTAGTGAGCTAAAGGTAGTGTGTGTGATTGAGTTGAGTAGGTTCATCATCGCCTATAAATACCGACGATTGAGTTTATTTCACTACTACAAAATTGGACTTTAATAGCACTATAAATGACCTTTATCCACACTAGAAAATCACTGACTACTTGAGGGACGTTAAAAGGCCAAAACTTTTATCAGTGCTAAAATAGCATTGCTAAAGGGTACATTTATCGGCGTTAACAAAAGAGCTGCTAAATAGGACCTTTATTAATGTTTTTTTAGCAGTGATAAATGTAGTCTTTATTAGTGATTTTAAAATCATTGATAAATGGCGATACAATAGTGTGCTATAACAGCACATTACAACACTACTGTAGTTTACTGTTACAGCACACTGCAGTACCAAAAACAAATAAAACACACAGCAGAAACACACCATATATCAATAAAAACAAGTCCCAATATAGCATTTAAATGAAATGAAATTTAAAAAAAAAACAAAAAAAAAACATTATATTATAAACATTTCAAATATTGGTTTATACAATTACATAAATACAAATTATTACATACATTCAAAAATAATCCTTAGTGTCAATGTTACCATGATTTCCATTGACTTTCTTTGTCGAACTGTCAATACTGCATGAGTAGTTTCAAACAAACTACATCAACTTGAAAAAAGAATCCACTTGTATAAGAAAAAATTATTATGAGTAATACTAAAAAGAAATATATTAAACATAAATATGAAATAATACATTAATTCTATGAACAATGATTTTTCTATGAAAATATCAAGATTACCTTTATAATTGAGTAGAGGTAGTGGCATTGCTGTTCCTATAAAGGCAGTGAAGAGAACATGAAATAAAGTGATAAATGAAACACTGTGAGGGTGAAAAGGTTATGAGGGAGAAGAAGCATGAAAGTTGGACATATCAATCCAACTTGAACAAAAGAATCCACCTGTATAAGAAAACAATTATTACGTGAGTAATACTAAAAATAAATAAATTAAACATAAATATGAAACAATGAATTAACTCTATGGACAATGATTTTACTGTGAAAACATCAATATTACCTCTATGATTGATCAGAGATAGCATTGTTTCTATTCTTGAAAAGGCATGATACATGGACAAAAATCTTCTAAAATAAATAAACTCTACAAGGAATAATGAAAATTAAATCAATGTTTCATTATATAATTTTTTAGTAAAATAGAGAAATTATATCGTAACATTACCTTTACATCTTTCAAAAGGGTTTCTTTGGTCTAAATATAAGCTAATAAAAAAGGATTCTCTGTGCACTTCACTACTTTTGGTTAACTACTGCTTAGCATAGCATCTGATGTGAACTTCCTTCCTGATGTCCCCATGTTTCTCTCATCCCTCACACACTCACCACCATGGACATTAAACATTAACTTTTCCTTCTCTTCTTGCATCTAAATGGATGCAGGAAGAGAAGGAAAAGTGAATTCTGAATGGCAATGGGGGAGAGTGTTTGTGGGATGAGAGCATCATGGGGACGCCAGGTAAGAAGTTCAGGTCAGATTCTATACTAAGCGGTAGTTAACCTATAGTAGTGAAGTGCACATAGAATCCTTATTTTTTATTAACTTTGTGAGTGATTCACAACCAATCCATGTTTTAGCTTCATTGATAAATGGAGGAAAATAGATATCAATATTCTTTCAACACACTACATCAGTATAAACAACAACAGAAATGACCAAAATACATAATATAAATGAACCCATACACAAGGCACAAAGAACTATTTCCACAAAAATAGACATCTCCAAACAAGTACGATTGAAAGAGGGGAACCAATTCATGAAAGTATAATGATTTAAAGGTTCACATTCAAAAAAACAAAACTATTTGAACTATGAAAGGATAATTTAATCATAATTTTATAATGAAAGATAAAGTTATAACAACCACAAAACAAAAATGATGAAACTGTTAACGTCTTCACCCAAACACGAGAGACAACAATTGAGCCAATGTGTTTTTCTTCTTTAAAAACAAATCATACAAAAAATATTCATCCACAAACTTCTCAAAATAGAGATCCTTGGAGAAGAGTACTCATTCCTTGATCTATGGATGAAGACCCCCAATGAAAAGAGAAGATTTCAAATGATCCTATGGAACCACCTCTAGATAAAAGGAAACCAACTCTTTGAAGTGTTAAACATAAGACTTCACTATCTGCTGACCTTACTGGACACTCATGATCTCTTATCTTTTCTTCCTCTTCACCTCCTCAAGTATAAAACATCAGAAAAAGAGGGACTTAAAATCTTCCCATGTCATCCCAACTTGCATTGTTGGTGGGGAAAACAAATCCCATTCTTCCAAATATAGACCCTCAAGAAAACCTAAAACAACACAAACTCTAATAGCATTGGGAGTTTCAAACACTTTAAAGACACTCTGAACTTCCTCAATCCACTTTAATACTTGTAACTAACCTCGATTTCCATAGAATATGGGAAGAAACTAAGGAGAGCCAGAAATAGGGTACAGCCCACTAGAAACATTAGGTACCTTTATAGGTGGTATATTCTGAATAACACAAAAATAATAAAATCATGTTCAGAATCAATTTGAAACACAACTGAAAGGAACATCTTGGGCCAAAACAACTGGATTACAAGCCAAAAAACAAATTTAAGCTAGGGATTGGGAGATCATACGAGGC
Organism: Viscum album; assembly: GCA_963277665.1. Taxonomy (NCBI): domain Eukaryota; kingdom Viridiplantae; phylum Streptophyta; class Magnoliopsida; order Santalales; family Viscaceae; genus Viscum; species Viscum album. The sequence goes on from OY728159.1 coordinate 925,257,647, forward strand.
TACTTGTCACGACCCGTCCTCAGGGCCCGTGCTGTGACTACTCCAAGCCCGCCTTCCATAGGCCAGGGGCTGGTGACTAGCACCAAGGCGTAAATCCCGGTAAAAAGGGAAGGCATTGCATTTGTAAAGTAAACAAGCACCACAGATTAAGCAAGAAAAAAAAGTAAACACTAAGTAAAAACTGGTACAACAGTAAGTGCGGAAAAGTAAGTGGGCCAGTATACAAACCCAAACTGAAAGTAAAGTACAACTCGAAAGGGAAAAAAGCAACTGAAAAGTAAAAGCCGCTACGCTGAGCTGTCCACTGGAAATCCCACCTGAAGGGTGGGTACAGATAGCTCCACTGCTCCTCGGGTCCCGCCGTCCGCTCCGAGTATGTCCTGCCCAGTGGTCCACCTCCAGGTACTGTCCTGCTCTGTAAGCCTAAACCACGATCAACGCTGTCCATCGTCTGCAACCAACAAAACGTAGTGCGGGCATAGCCCGTACATGGGTGAGTATAAGCTACTCAGTAGGGACCCTGAGACCCCCGAAGGTCTCCCAAAATCCACAAAGGATAAACCACAAAGGAAAGATACAATCACGAAGTAACAACCGACACTGCTTAGGTATATGCCCATACATATACCTAAGTCATCAATTCCAGTACGCTCCAACTTCCGAGCCCAAGTACAACCCAGTCCACATAGGAAAGTATACGTATTCCACACAAGAAAGCAAAACATAATCCACACAGGATAGCACAACACAATCCACACAGGAAGGAAAACAGGTTTCAGATCACACAGGTATACTTCTTTGAATGAAGATAGAGATGATCACTGATCCATCTAAGTCGTCCGACCCACAAAGGATCGATAGGTACTAACCCCCGCAAAGACCCACACAGGATCAGGCCCACACAGGACCTGTAGGCGCTGGCTCACACAGAACCGCTGAGCACTTACCCACACAGGATCAGACCCACATAGGATCAGTAGCACTGATCCACACAGGATCGCTGAGTGCTGTAGTAGTCGTCGTCGAATCCACTGAGGATCTCTACACAGTCGTCGTCGTCACAGTAGCAGTCGCAGCCAACTCTAGGGTTCCCACACACAGCAAGCTCGTTCGGGAGGGTCCGCTCCACGAGCCGAGAGTCTGATACATCAACTGACACATAGTCCAGAGTTGATGTATCCAAAAGTTCCGTATCGTCAACAGGAACTCGACGTCGCAGACGGTGCGTCAATCGGACGCCCGATCTGCGAGTTATTGGCCTTTTCGTCTCAGGGGCCCGGTTGGTTTTTAAGGCAAAACCAACCCGACCGTACTCCACCTACGTCCAAGCCTCGGGCGGAGTAAGCCAAAAGATCTGTCTCACTTATAGGAATTCAACAAAGTCGACGACATGTCAATCGGACATTTGAAGCTCAAGATATGAGCGTTTCCGCTCTGAGGGCCCGGTTGGTTTCATGTACGAACCAACCCAGACAAACCCAAAGTATTCTAAAACCTTGAGTGTGATATACCAAAACTACCTTCTCGATCCAAGGATTGCATCTCCGCTGACGGCGCGTCGTTCGGAGGCATGTAGCTCAAGTTATGAGCAAAAGACCAAAAATATCCGGAGACGGGGGGTCTGTGCCCTGAACGACCCGGCCCAACCCCCCCTGGGTCGGCCCGAACTGGGTCGACCCGACCTGGGTCCAGGTCTGACCCGGTTCGGCGCGGCCCGGCCCGGCCTGGGCGTGACCCGACCGGCGGGTCGGCTCGGCTTGGCCGAGCGGCCGAGCAAGGGCGCCGCGGGGCGTGAAGTCCCTGCGGGAAGAGAAGCCACGGCCCACGTGGGGCCGCGCTGGATCAGCGGACGCGGAAAAGTCGCGTCCCGTGTGTGCTGGACCCGCGCGGCCGTGGGTTTGCTGGCCGCTGCCGCCGCGGCTTCAGCCGAGGCGGCCCTGTCTGGCGGCACGCCGGGGCGCCGCCGCGCCGGCGACCCGTGCCTCCGGTGGGTTCTGCGGGCCACCGGAGTTGCTCCGGTGGTCCGATTTTGTTTTCGTCTGCGCCGTAGCTCCTCCCGGGTCCCGTAATTCATTGCGGAAACAACGAATCACCTCTGCGGCATGTTTTGTCACCACCCACCAATCCGCACATCAACGAAGAACTGCGGAGGGTTGTCGGGCCGTGTTTGTTTGGCCCACACCCTCCGCATTAGGTGATAACAATCGGGAAGAATAAATTATCATATGGAAACGTAAGAAGATACAATTTAATAAATTAAAATTGCACTTGATCCAGGTTCTTTGTCTTAGGCGGAACATCCACGGAAAAAAATAAATTATTTAAAAAACCAACCCCTACCTCGCCGTAGTCGTCGAGCGTGCGTTCTTCACGGAATTGATCATCGCAGAAGGAGGCGATCGTCGTGTCGTGGAAGGGCGTCGCATCGTCGCGGAAGGGCATCGCGTCTTCGCGGAATACGATGTCGTGTCGACGGACTCCGAGGTTCAAGAACATGTAGATTTAATTATATTAATTAAATCCATGATGTTGTTATAACCCACAAAGAGATTTAAAAGAAGAAACCCGAAATCTCCTACCTCAAGCAGTTGGTGATCGGAGATCGTTGCGGGGAAGAACGTCTTGGAAGAAGCGTCGTCGATCTCCGAGGGTGACGACGTTCTTCGCGTTCTTCGCGTTCTTCGCGTTATTCGCATTCTTCGCGAAGGAGGATGAAGGCAAAAAATTTCTGTCAAAAGGCCTCTCAACGAGCAATCCTTAAGAAGTCGTGCGTTGGTATTATTTTATTATTACGCTAACGGATTGTAAACAGGTTAAGAAACGATTAAATTAATTCATAGAATTAATTTAATGAAGTTAACCACCCAATTAATTGGTGCATTAAGAATTTAAGAAAACGTGTCAGTTGACTTTCATAATGACGGGTTTTCGTGGGTGCGTTACATAGCGGAAAAGAAACGGTGGGGATCGTGCGGGCCCCACCTCACAAATATCCTACTAGGAGGGTAGGATATTTCGGGTTCTACCCTATCCGCTTCAACTCAGCTTAAGCAGCTTAAAGTGGCTTTTAAGTGGATTTAAGTGAAATAAAATAAAGTTTGTCGTACCAATTATTTTATTTCTTAACTTTAAGCCCAAAAATTAAAAACCACACCCGAGAAAACGCAACTCCGGAAGAGGCGTTTCTAAGAAAATACCGGTGCTGCGATTCCATCGGTGTCCTCGAAATTCGATTCCAAGCACCGGTTTAAAAGTTAGAAAAACCCGCTCGTTCGTTCACTGAACGTACCTGAGCCAAACTTCAAAAAATGATTCTGGGCCCACCGGGCCTCAGAATCAGGTGCCATCAGAAACTGCGTTCTTATAAAATTCCAAAGAAAATTAAGAAAAAAATTTCCTTAAAATTTACGGGTCTTTACATCACTCCCACCTCAGGGATTTAGGTCCTCGTAAAGATACATCATAAACTAGGGAAACAAAAGTGGGTACTGAGCACGCATCTGAGCCTCCCGCTCCCAAGTGCTCTCCTGGAGGTTCCCGTGCTGCCATCTGATGCGGACTAGAGGAATCGACCATCCACGTAGGACCCACTCCTGTCGATCCTCGATATCCACCGGGACCTCCGCAAAAGTCGCCCCATCATCAACGTCTAGCTGCCCATGGTCAATGATGTGCGTCGGGTCGTGCACGTATCTCCTCAGCTGAGATACGTGGAAGACGTCGTGCACCCGGTGCAACTGAGGTGGTAGAGCCAGGCGATAAGCCACCTCGCAGATCCTGCTGAGGACCTGGAAAGGCCCGATGAAGCGTGGGGACAACTTGCCGCCTCGGCCAAATATCCGTAATCAATGTCGATGCGAGACACGCTAGAAGATGTGGTCGCCATCCTCGAACTCTAGTGGCCTCCGCCTCCTGTCAGCGTAAGAATTATGCCAGCTCTGAGCTGTCCTCATCCGCTCCTGGATGACCTGGAACTTCTCTGTCGTGGCCCGAACCATCTCTGGTCCCACAAGTGCTGACTCCCCTGGGTCTGTCCAGCACAAAGGAGATCTGAAAGGTCTACCGTACGACGCCTCGTATGGTGCCATCCTGATGGTGGAGTGGTAGATGTTGTTGTACGCGAACTCCACCAAGGGTAGGTGGTCCTCACAGCTGCGACCAAAGTCGAGGACACATGCACAGAGCATGTCCTCGAGAGTCTGAATGGTCCTCTCCGTCTGTCCATCCGTCTGAGGGTGAAAGGTGGTGCTCAGACGAAGCTGCGTTCCGAATGCCTCCTGCAACCCCTTCCAAAGCCGGGAAGTAAAGTGAGCATATCGATCGGAGACGATAGATGATGGCACACCGTGAAGCCGTAAAATCTCCTGAATATAGAGATGGCCTAAGCTCTCCACTGAGCCCTGCTCTCTGATGGGTAATAAGTGAGACGACTTGGTGAGTTGATCGACAATCACCCAGATGGAGTCGTGACCTCTGGAAGTGCGTGGAAGTCCAGTCACGAAGTCCATAGATATCCCATCCCACTTCCACTCCAGGACCTCCAAGGGCTATACCAAGCCTGCTGGTACCTGATGCTCTGCCTTCACCTGCTGGCAGGTGAGGCATCAAGAAACAAACTCTGCCACAACCTTCTTCATGCCCGGCCACCAGTGCTGTCGTCTAAGGTCCTGGTACATCTTCGCCACTCCAGGATGTACCGCCAAAGGAGAAGTGTGAAACTCTCTCAGAACCTCCTCTCATAAAGCGACTGGTACTAAGGTACTTACTCTGAAAAGGATGTCGTGCTCTGCTCCAAGGGAGAAGCCATTAGGTGCCTATCCTGAGGATATCTGTGCACGCCGCGTCTCACAGTCGGCATCCCCACGCTGTGCCTCTCTGACCTACTGTAGTAGTGGAGGAGTGACTGTGACAGACTGAAGGAAGGCTTCTCCATCTCTATCCACAAAGGATATCTGCAAAGCGGCTAGCTGCTCTGTCGCCTCCTCAAGTAGCTGAATGCCCGTCCTCCTGCTGAGAGCATCAGCTACCACGTTCCCCTTCCCAGGAGTATAGAATATCTCAAAGTCATAGTCCTGGAGGAACTCGAGACATCGCCGCTGTCTCAGGTTCAGGTCCTTCTGTGAGAAGATGTACCTGAGACTCTGGTGGTCAGAAAAGACTGTAAAGCACTCGCCCATTAGATAGTGTCACCATGTCTTCAGAGCGAAGACCACTGATGCTAACTCCAGGTCATGGGTAGTGTAGTTCTGCTCATGCGGCCTCAAATGACATGATCCATAGGCGATCACTGCCCGCTCCTACATCAGGACACATCCGAGTCTGGTCCCTGATGCATCGTAGTAGACTACATACCCTACTCCCTCCTCAGGCAACCTCAAGATAGGGGCACTGGTCAATCTCTGTCTCAGCTCCTGAAAGCTCTGCTGACATCTGTCTGACCACACAAAGGGTTTCCCCTTTTTCGTCAAATCTGAGAGTTGTTCTGCAACTATAGAGAAGTCTGGCACGAATCTTCGATAGTATCCAACTAGTCCCAAGAAACTCCGCACCTCCGTCACGCTCCAGGGTGGCTCCCAAACTAGCACTGCCTCGATCTTCGCGGGATCCACTGCAACTCTTGCCTCAGAAATGACGCGCCCCAAGAAGTGGACCTCACATATCCAGAACTGACACTTCGAGTGCTTTCCATAAAGCTGGTGCTCTCGAAGTGTGTCTAGTACAACCTGTAAGTGGTAGGCATGCTCCTCCTCAGTCGTCGAGTATATCAAAATGTCGTCGATGAAGACCACGGCAAATCGATCGAGGTATGGCTGAAAGATCCTATTCATGAGGCCCATGAACACTGCTGGAGCATTAGTTATGCCGAATGGCATAACCAAGAACTCATAGTGGCCATACCGACATATGAAGGCCGTCTTCTGCACGTCCTCATCCCGAACTCTGAGCTGATGATAGCCTGACCTGAGGTCTATCTTCGATAACCACCGTGCTCCCTTGAGTTGATCTAAGAGGTCATTAATCCTCGGTAGTGGATACTTGTTCCTCAATGTCACCTGGTTCAGGCGACGATAGTCGACACAAAGTCTCAAGCTCCCATCCGCCTTCTTGGAGAACAATATCGGGGAAGCCCAGGGTGAAACACTGGGTCGGATGAAACCCTTGCCCTACAAGTCCTCCAACTGTACCCGTAGTTCTCAAAGCTCAATGGGAGCCATCCGATATGCTGGAGTCCATATCGAGGATGTCCCGGGGTACAGGTCGATATGAAAGTCTACCTCTCTGTGAGGAGGTAGCCCTGGAATGTCATCGGGAAAGACGTCCGCGTACTGATCCACCACTACAGGAAAACTAGGACTCCGCACGTCAACTGCTCCTAGGATGAGGCTAGCCAACTGATGAGTGATGGGCTGTCCTCTCCTCTTCGGAAGTCCATCCTGTGCTGCGAAGGCTCCCTTCTCGCCGGTGAAGGTGAACCTGCTCCCGTCGGTGCATACACATCGCACCTTGCGCCTAATACAGTCGATCTGAGCATGAACTGTAGATAACCAATCCATGCCCAAGATGATGTCATAAGGCCTCGACGCCGCTACAAGAAGATCCCAGCCGAAGCTCTCACCTTCTAGAGTAAGCTCACACTACTGGAACCAGTGCTTAATCGTCGAGTCTGCTCCCGTAGGAGTCTCTAGCCGTAAGGATCGAGCCAACGGCTCTGTCGGAATCTTCGAGCTCCGAACAAGGGCAGTGGCTATGAAAGAGTGACTCTCTCCTGTGTCTATAAGAACTGCAGCAAGGGTGGAATAGACACAGATCGTACCTCGAATCATCTCGGGCACGCCGTGGTCGTAGGACTCCACTGTCTGGAGCTGTACCTGTCTCTGCCCGCCAGCTCCCTGTGGTCGAGGTGGACCTCCTAGTGGTGGTGGTGGCAGAGCCTCAAAGCGTCGCCCACCACCTGCTGCTCGGCCAGCTCCCCTGCCTCGTCCGCCTGCTCCCTGCGGACCGCCACGGTCGACCCTCTGCCTCTGCCTGGGTGGCCCCTCCACTGTCTACTGCTCCTCAGCATGGCGGGTCGGGCAGTCACGAGCTATGTGCCCCTGCCCGCCGCATGCGTAGCACTGCCTGCCTCTCGAAAGACTGGCTCCGCGCTGTGTGCCCCGCATTGCTGAGCCAGTGTCCTGAGGTCGTCTGCCAGAAGGTCTGGTCTGCCTAGACCCATGAGTCATCCGTCGGCTACCTGCCGCCAAAGACTCCGCTACCTGCCACCCTGCGGTAGGTCTCGTTGTGGACTCAGCAAGAAAGCTCTCGATCAGAAGGGCTCGCTCCAGTACTCCTTCCTAAGTCGGAATGCTGAGGGAGATCAGCGATGCCCTAATCTCGTGTCTCAATCCCTGCTCAAAGGTTCGAGCCCAGAAGAATGGGTCCCGTACCATGTCGGTCGAGTAGCACGAGAGATCAGTAAATCTCGCAGAGTACTGGGCGACCGTCAAGCTGCCCTGCCGCAGCTGAAGAAGCTCCTGGATGCGCACTGCACGGAGGGTGGCCGGGACGAACTCTGAACAGAAAAGGCCCTCAAAGTCTATCCAGAGGAGAGATGCCTCATCGTGCACCTGGAGCATCAAGCTCCACCATCATCCTGCTTCCGCGTGCAGTAGGCTCGTAGAGAGGATCACCATGAGGTCTGCTGGTGTCCTCACTAGCCTGAAAACTCGTACGACTGCCTCCAGCAAGTCCTCGACTGCCTGGGGGTCCATCTCCCCACAGAACCTGGGCGGTCGCTGGCACTATAACTCATGCAGTGCATTGAGGCGACGTGCATCGTCAGTGGCGGGGGCTGGAAGCATCGGTGGCTCAGTGGGTAGAGGTACCGTCGGTGCCTCTGCTGTCAAAGGGCCCTGTACCGAGGCCACGTCGCTCGGCGGGCTGTCGTCACGTACAACTCTCGGAACCCTAGCTGGCTACCATCATGGGGCCATCCTGAAAAGAAATAGGTGTGCCATGGTCAAAACAGTATACCTGGTGAGCTGATACAAGTAATCACAAAGAAAACTTGAAACACACATGCAATCAATGTTTTCATGCATTAAGTCGGAAATCAGAAGTCAGGGTCCTGGTGTACGGATACATCGGCCGCCGCACCAACACTGGACTCCTTGGACTGATAACCACACCCAATACAATAAACACTATTGCTTCACATAGAAGAAAGATCAGAGTCTGCGGTAGAACTGACCCCTCTGATACCAATTTGTCACGACCCGTCCTCGGGGCCCATGCCGTGACTACCCCAAGCCCGCCTTCCATAGGCCAGGGGCTAGCGACTAGCACTAAGACGTAAATCCCAGTAAAAAGGGAAGGCATTGCCTTTATAAATTAAACAAGCACCACAGAGTACGCAAGTGGAAAAAGTAAACACTAAGTAAAAACTGGTACAACAGTAAGTGCGGAAAAGTAAGTGGGCCAGTATACAAACCCAAACTGAAAGTAAAGTACAAATCGAAAGGGAAAACAACAACTGAAAAGTAAAAGCCGCTACGTCGAGCTGTCCACTGGAAATCCCACCTGAAGGGTGGGTACAGATAGCTCCACTGCTCCTTGGGTCCCGCCGTCTGCTCCGAGTATGTCCCACCCAGTGGTCCACCTCCAGGTACCGTCCTGCTCTGCAAGCCTCAACCACAATCAACGCTGTCTGTCGTATGCAACCAACACAACGTAGTGCGGGCATAGCCCGTGCAGGGGTGAGTATAAGCTACTCAGTAGGGACCCCGAGACCCCCGAAGGTCTCCCAAAATCCACAAAGGATAAACCACAAAGGAAAGATACAATCACTAAGTAACAACCGACACTGCTTAGGTATATGCCCATACATATACATAAGTCATCAATTCCAGTACGCTCCAACCTCTGAGCCCAAGTACAACCCAGTCCACACAGGAAAGTATACGTATTCCACACAGGAAAGAAAAACGTAATCCACACAGGATAGCACAACACAATCCACACAGGAAGGCAAACAGGTTTCAGCTCACATAGGTATACTTCTTCGAATGACGATAGAGATGATCACTGATCCATCTAAGTCATCGGACCCACAAAGGATCGATAGGTACTAACCCCCGCAAAGACCCACACAGGATCGGGCCCACACAGGACCTGTAGGCGCTGGTTCACACAGAACCGCTGAGCGCTGACCCACACAGGATCAGACCCACACAGGATCGGTAGCACTGATCCACACATGATCGCTGAGTGCTGTAGTAGTCGTCGTCACAGTAGCAGTCGCAACCAGCTCTAGGGTTCCCGCACACAACAAGCTCATTCGGGAGGGTCCGCTCCACGAGCCGAGAGGCTGATACATCAACTGACACATAGTAAAGAGTTGATGTATCTAAAAGTTCCGTATCGTCAACAGGAACTCGACGTCGCAGACGGCGCGTCAATCGGACGCCCGGTCTGCGAGTTATTGGCTTTTTCATCCCAGGGGCCCGGTTGGTTTTTAAGGCAAAACCAACCCGACCGTACTCCACCTGCGTCCAAACCTCAGGCGAATTAAGCCAAAAGATCCGTCTCACTTAGAGGAATTCAACAAAGTCGACGACACGTCAATCGGACGTCCGAAGCTCAAGATATGAGCGTTTCCACTCCGAGGGCCCGGTTGTTTCGTGTACGAACCAACCCGGCCGAACCCAAAGTATTACGAAACCTTGAGTGTGATATACCTAAACAACCATCTCAATCCAAGGATCACATCGCCGCTGACGGCGCATCGTTCGGAGGCCCGTGGCTTAAGTTATGAGCAAAAGACCGAAAACATCTGGAGACGGGGGGTCTGGGCCCGGACCGACCCGGCCCAACCCCCCCTGGGTCGGCCCGAACCGGGTCGACCCGACCCGGGTCCGGGTCCGACCCGGTTCGGCGTGGCCCGGCCCAGCCTGGGCGCGACCTGGCCGGCGGGTCGGCTTGGCTCGGCCGAGCGGCCGAGCAAGGGAGCCGCGGGGCGTGAAGTCCTTGCGGGAAGAGAAGCCGCGGCCCACGTGGGGCCGCGCTGGATCAGCAGACGCGGAAAAGCCGCGTCCCGTGTGTGCCGAACCCACGCGACCTCGGGTCCTCTGGCCGCCGCCGCCGCGGCTTCAGCCTGGGCGGCCCTGTCTGGCGGCGCGCCGAGGTGCCGCCGCCTCCAGCCGTCGGCGCCGCCGCGCCGGCGACCCGCGCCGCCGGTGGGTTTCGCGGGCCACCGGAGTTGCTCCGGTGGTCCGATTTCGTTTCCGTCTGCACCGTAGCTCCTCCCGGGTCCCTTACTTCACTGCGGAAACAACGAATCACCTCTGAGGCATGTTTTTTCGCCGCCCGCCAATCCACACATCAACGAAGAACTGCAGAGGGTTGTCGATCCGTGTTTGTTTGGCCCGCACCCTCCGCGTTAGGTGATAACAATCGGGAAGAGTAAATTATCATATGGAAACGTAACAAGATACAATTTAATAAATTAAAATTGCACTTGATCCAGGTTCTTTTTCTTAGGAGGAACATCCATGGAAAAAAATAAATTATTTCACAAACCAACCCCTACCTCGCCGTAGTCGCCGAGAGTGCGTTCTTCGCGGAATTGATCGTCGCGGAAGGAGGCGATCATCGCGTCGCGGAAGGGCGTCACGTCGTCTTGGAAGGGCGTCGCGTCGTCGCGAAATATGGTGTCGCGTCGACGGACTCCGAGGTTCAATAACATGTAGATTTAATTATATTAATTAAATCCATGATGTTGTTATAACCCACAAAGAGATTTAAAAGAAGAAACACGAAATCTCCTACCTCAAGCAGTTGGTGATCAGAGATCGTTGCGGGGAAGAACGTCTCGGAAGAAGCGTCGTCGATCTCCGAGGGTGACGGCGTTCTTCGCGTTCTTCGCGTTCTTCGCGAAGGAGGATGAAGACACAAAATTTCTATCAAAAGGCCTCTCAATGAGCAATCCTCAAAAAGTCATGCATTGGTCTTATTTTATTATTACGCCAACGGATTATAAACAGGTTAAGAAATGATTAAATTAATTCATAGAATTAATTTAACGAAGTTAACCGCCCAATTAATTGGTGCGTTAAGAATTTAAGAAAACGCGTTAGTTGACTTTCATAATTACGGGTTTTCGCGGGTGCGTTACTTAGTGGAAAAGAAACGGCGGGGCTCGTGCGGGCCCCACCTCACAAATATCCTACCAGGAGGGTAGGATATTTCGGGTTCTACCCTATCTGCTTCAATTCAGCTTAAGCAGCTTAAAGTGGCTTTTAAGTGGATTTAAGTGAAATAAAATAAAGTTTGTCGTACCAATTATTTTATTTCTTAAATTTAAGACCAAAAATTAAAAACCACACCTGAGAAAACGCAACTCCGGAAGAGGCGTTTCTAAGAAAATACCGGCACTGCGATTCCATCGGTGTCCTCAGAATTTGATTCCGAGCACCGGTTTAAAAGTTAGAAAAACCCGCTCGTTCGTTCACTGAACGTACCCGATCCAAACTTTGGAAAATGATTCCGGGCACACCGGGCCTCAGAATCAGGTGCCGTCAGAAATTGCATTCTTGTAAAATTCCAAAGAAAATTAAGAAAAAAATTTCCTTGAAATTTATGGGTCTTTACAATACTAGACAAAAATAAATTTATCTGAGTCATCAAGCTCTATGAAAATCCTACGAATTAGTTTTTAAAATCTAGATTTATAGTTTTATTTCATTCTATCTAAGTTCTTTGTTCTTAATTCTGGTTTATAGTTTTTTCTATCAAAATCAAGAATAATATTTATTCTTTATATTAAATTTAAATTATTTTTTTCTAATATTGGGGATAGAGTTATTGTGTGACCTTATAGAAAAATTTCTCAGTTTGATTAGTAGAAATTTCCTAAAGTCTATGATTGAAATATATAAATACATTAAGACACCCATAGAGAAATAATATATTTTAGTAATAATAACCAACTTATATGAAATCTTACTATTCAATGAAATCCCTTTATAATTATATCTCGTAATAATTTTTTCATACTTTTGTTATTAACCTATATTATTGATTTATCTTTATTTTAATTTATGATATGAACTCACCAATGAACTACGAGGGTTATGGAATTAATCATATAGTTCAATTTCAAACAAAAGGGTAGAGATTTCATCTTCCATAACATTAAAGAAAAAAATAATTTCTCGAATTAGTCAATTAATGTCATATAACTTATGAAAAACCGAATATATCTTAACACACAATTAAAATATGTTTCCAATGTTTACATGAAAATTTCAATTTATGTTGATTATAATATACATCATTAATAAAATTCTATATATATTTAAATTCACACATATATATTTAGAAATAAATAATGACACATATAATAATACTAGGCCATTGGGTTTACTATGATTAAAAAAGATCAACGACCCCCAAGACTAATCAAATCTCAAAAGAACCACCATATAAATAATACCAGGTCATAAAGTTTATGTCATATAGTTAATGCTCCCTATGTTTTCTCAAAATTATCTCCAGACATCAAGCATGTTCCTCCCTCAACTGGAAATACATGATGATATGATTCAAAAATATGGATACAAAACTATCTAAATAAGGATGGAAATCATATGAGATTACGAGGTGTTGATATATTGATGTTGGGATCCAAAACCAACCAAAGGATGTCCAAAGATCTCAAAATATGCACAAATGGTTACCTAGGAGGAGTCGGTAGCAGCGACAGTGGTGGAAGAGGAGGAGGAGGAGGTGGAGGCGGCAGTAGAGGAGGAATAGGAGGAGGAGGCTATGACAGCAGAGGAGGAGGAGGAGGAGTCAGTTATAGAGGAGGAGGAGGAGGATGCTGTGTCAACGAAGGAGTAGGAGGAGGCCGCAATGGCAGTGACGGAGGAGGAGGTGGAGGAGTTGACTATGAATGGGGAGGAGGAGGAGGAGGAGGCCACGACGGTGGAGGAGGAGGAGGAGGAGGTAACGATGATATAGGAGGAGGGAGAGGTGGAGGAGGTATCAAAGGAGGAGGAGGAGGAGGCAGTAGAGGCATGCGAGATGAGGAGGATGTGGTTAAGGCTTCTACGAAAGCTTGAGGTGTGTGAGAGGAGGATATTTTTAGGGTTTATTTGTGAAAGTGGACCTTTTATCAGTGCTAGAAAAAAAGAACTGATATAGGTATGTTTTTTAGTGCTAAAAAGGTTATCATTGATATAGATACCTTTTATCAATGCTTTTTTATCATTGATAAAGATAAGCCTTTATTAGTGCTAAAAAAGAACTAATAAAAATAATCATTATCAGTGCTAAAACTAAAGTGATGATAAAGGGTAACCTTTATTAGCACTAAATTAAAGTGCTGATTAAGGATACCTTTTATCATCATTAAATAAAATGAACTGATAAAGGGTAACCTTCATCAAATATTATTTTAGTGCTGATAAATATGGAATTTCTCAGCACATTCTTCTAGCACTGCTAAACGTCGATGCTATTAAAAGTCAGTTTCTAGTAGTGTTTGTTGTATTCATTTTATCTCTCATTTGAGAGTATTTGTGAAATATTGAGGGAGAAACAGAGGATTGAAAAAATGAGTGTTTAATGAGGAAAAGGATCCATGAATCTTGTACTTATGTAAATAAGGCCGCAAGAAGACAACCTATGGTTTGCACACTTGTTTGTTTTGTGAAGAACTTGGTTCTGTGAAACCATTTGAGAATCTCAATACTCTTACCCATGATCACCTGGTTTGCACGAACATTTTGAGGAACCACAAATTGGTGTAAATGTAAAATGTGTTTCATGAGGAAAGTATAGACACAAATAGTGTGTCTTTCACACAATAAATAAATAAAAAAACCTCTCATTCATTTGATTTGCGTGATCTGTGTGAAGGCCGCATACTTTATGCAGAGAAGTTGGTATTTTTTCATGTAGTACATGCATGAGATTTTGATATAGAATGTTCAAGTGTTCAGTGTGTGCATGCATCTTATAATAGTGAAAAGAAAATATTGAGCGCAACATCACATGAACGTATTATGTGAATAGATAATGTTTTATTTTTTATGTGATATATAATTTTAAAAAATACAGTGGTAGTGAGATCACTCATGTAGTGAAATGAAACAACAAAGTGATACTGTGTGATTATTTTGTTTAATTAAACTGACTATTCTCATATTTTTTTCACGCATAAAGGATATAGTGATGACATGCTAAGAGATGAATGTAAGAAACATAAAATACATGCATACTTTTTAGACCATGCATAATGAACATGTTGATATGCATGCAAGGGAAAAGTAAATTGTGAAGGAAATTAAAGTGAGATAGTATTTGTGTGTGTGTTCTAGAACTATGTATTTGTACAAAGAAGATAAAAAATATATACATTTTTGTGCATTTATTATTTCACAAAGAAGGAAAAAAATAGTGTAAAGAATTACATGTTTTTTTGTGATGTTGAGAACTACATAAATATAGAACACATGATTTTTTGTGTGTAATAATTGAGTTGAGATGAAACAATATTTTTTAGTGGAGAAAAGAAGAAGAAAATTTACAGTTTATTGATATATCCTCAGTTTTTCAATCTATCACTACAGTGAGTTGAATTGGTAGTGTTATCTCATAAAATTCAAGAGAGTATACTAACACGACTTACATATAGTATTTTTGATTATATTAAGTGGTATCCATAGTGTTTCAGTTGAAGTGATCAAGTGTATAATAAAATTATTCTCAGTGGCTCTAAGAGGAAGATCAATTTTGTGTTGTAGTGATATCTTGAAGTTCTTGTGATCTTTCTGATTATGTTAGTGTTATGTTTGTAAACACTGGTAGAATTATAGTATAAAGAACACTATTGGGATACTAGTATAACTTGGGAAAAGGTTCATACATACCCACCATGGTTTCAAGGTGATACCTGACCAACCCACTTTTAATTGGTGATTCATTCATAGTGAAGAATCTATGTCTCAGATCATCCCAAACACAACAAGGATATAGTCACCCACACTGGGGGAAACCTTGTAAAAATACCATGTGATGTGCTTCATTTAATTTAGTCCTTCATATAGTATAACTATGTTTGTTAACAAGGAAGATTCATTCACTCTAATAAGTGTAGAGGTTCGAATTAAAAATAGGTAAGAGAAAAGAAAAGAAAATTGTTAAAAAACTTTTTCACATTGATTCACCCCCTCTCAGTGTACCTGAATGATCCACTAGTCACTACAATTGGTATTATAGAATAGGTTACACCTCTTATTGAATCTATCTTATTATCACATTTTTTTATCATACTTACATGAAGTGAATATTTTAATTTTAATAAGTAACATAGTTTTCTCAGATGAAAAATTATGTTTTTATCTCTGTCAGTGCCAATAAGGAGGATTTTAAAAAAACCATGAAGAACAGATAGATGAAATAGGAAAGAAAGATGAGAAATAATTTTAATAAGAAATAGGATAAATCAAAAAATATATGTAGTTATAATGGTAGTATATCAGTAGTATCTGTTAAATCAGTTGATAAAGATACTTTTGATTAGTACCATTAAAGTAGTGATGAAGAAGAATTTATTGAATCACTTAGTGATTTTTATTTAGAAATAAAAAATTATCTGAAGAATATTCCTATTGAAGTTTTCACTTATATATTTTCTTTTATCAAGGGACTATATGATGAAAAATAATACTCGAAAAGGAAGCTGAGGATATGGATCAAGCCTTTGAAAAGAAGTTTCAAATATGTAAACTTCTCTCACAAATCATTGATTCCAAAGAAAAATCTGTATCACTTTTCAATGAACATTTCTCTAGTGTTAAAGAATAATTATAAAGAAATATGTGTGATAAATAATTTACTGAGAAGGTCCTTATAGAGATGATTCTTACACTCAAAGAATCTCATAAAGATACCATGAGTATTAAGGACTCTCAGTTTTAAATCAAATAAAAGGTTGAGATATTCATTTGAGATCTAAAATCAAAAGATAAATATACATTTCATTGAAATAAAAGACTTACTTTGATTTAATATGAATTAAAAAGGACTATTTATGAGAAGGATGTGACTGAGAAAGTTTATACAGAAGTGATATGTGCATTAAAGAAACTATAAAGAACCTATATGAATGTTAAATAATCCCAACTAGAAGTTAAGAAAAATAGAACTAAAGAGCTGAATAATTCTCTATTAGAAGTAAGTCAAATGCATGATGACCAAGTTTATAAAATTAAGATTCAATGGGAAGAAAAATTGAAAGCGATTGAAGACGAGAAAAATTTTCTCAACATGAAGTGTTTTGAAATGGAAGTCAATTTGAACAATATGAAGTACAATTAAATACTTTCCAGAAAGAATGTGAAGATATGGTAAAATTTCTTGAAGACCAGAATAACTCTCTAAATATGAAATATATTGAGTTAGAGGTCAAGTTCAAAAATATTAATAACATTTAAGATGAATCTTCACAAAATGATGAGATAAAAAAAAACTAGCATAAGTAATTCTGAAAAGAGTCTTACTTATAAAAAGACTCATTCAATTGGAAAGAAGAGTTTGAGATTATCTAAAGATAAATCTGTCACAAGACCATTAAAATAGGTAACCCTTGATCAAGAAGTTTCTATTTGTACTAATACAGTTTTATCAATAAGTACAAGTTTCAAAAAGAATTATGGTCAAACATGGGTGAAGAAGACTGATGATAAATCCTTTATATTATCTAAGGTAGATATGAATAAGAATGTGAATCATTGTTCCCTATAAATATCTTAGAAGAATAATCATATTAACCAAAAGAAAAAATGACAAAACTAGACAAGTTATAGTAGAGAATAAGAAATCAAGATTGTTTGGATATTATTAGTGCTGTTGTAAATTTGGGAATTGTGCGTTTGATTATTGGCATAATTTTTCAATGCATGGTAATTACAGTAGACAAAAATTAAGGTGGAGTAGAATTGAAAAGAGTTTCTAGGTTGAGAGATAAATCTCATACCTACTGCTCTAACTAAAAATCATTGAATAACCACCTTATTCCCATGTATATTTTGTGTTTGTTTATTTTATGCATGGAATTGAAGGTGATTCATATATTTAGGGGGATTAATGAAGATATGGGTGTTTTTATATTATACAGTATTTAGAAGTCTATCCATCATGGAGTTATTTGTTTCAATTTCTATTAAAATTGTTCTTGAAGATCATTCTTGAAGAAATTCAATCATGATGAAGAATATAGATAAATCTCATCCATCTAGGTAGAGAAAAGCTAAAAAACTATCAAAGTTGAATATATCAAATAGTTTCATTGAATATTTAAAGTTCTATTAAGGGATTTATTTCATGATTTAAAATTCATAAAATTGAATCTTATCATTAAAAATGTATGTTCTCCTATTTTTTTATGAATGAAAATTATGAATCAGAATGGGAGAAACTGAAAGTTTGATGAAAAAAGTAAAATGGATTGATAAAGGGAAAGTACAGTCTTGAAATTGAATGATTTTAATCTATTTGTTAAGATTAATGTAGGAAATTTGTTAAATTTCTTTTAAAAAATTTCTGAAATAAGGTTTCAGTGTTGGCATCACATTCTGAAAAATTTATTGACAGCTTTGATGTCTAGATTGATTTATACTATTTTCTATAATAGGTTATCCCATATAGACTTGGAGATGATTAATTAATGACTCATTTATTTAAGAAAGGTGATGATTTCCTTTCTCAAGAAGATCAATTTAAATTTATGATAGGTGGCATCTCTTATGAAATGGAGATATTGAAAGAGATAAGAAGAAAAGTTTAGCTATTAAATAATGAGATGAGTTAAATTATTTCCCATACTTACATATTTGGTTTTATTGTAAAGTAAGGGGGAGAAGAAAACATTGAATTTGAAAGTGAAATGGGTATTGACAACAAATCCAAAGGGAGAGATTAAAGAAACCAAATTATTTAAAGTAACATTTTTGTTGTAATTGTTGTCAATAGACTTGATTGATGAAAATGGAGGTTCTATCATTGAATCAATATAAAGAATTATTAAGTTGACATAGTTGATTTGATTTGAATTGAAGAGTTTATTCAAATAAAGCAACATTAAATATGATTATTTTTAAGTGTTTTTAATGTCAATGACATGTGTCAAAGGAGAACACATTGTTTACAACATTAATTGGAATATTAAAGGATGTCATCAAAAAATTAATTTTATATTGCATGATTTTAAATGTGAAATTTGAAGAGGTTTTATTAAGTTCAAAGACTTGTGAAAATGATGTATAATGTTTAAAATAGTTTAAGAAGAGGCCATGAAAAATGAAATAATTTCAAGTTTAAGAAGAGGCTATGCATGAGGGGAATTTTATATTTGTTATTAAAGTTTTAATTTTTTTGATTTACATCAATTGGAATATGAAATAGTATTTTTTAATGAGGTGTGATTAAAAAATTAGCTGACCTACTACCATGATCAAGCTAGATTGACCTAAACCATCATGGGACCCAGAGGGTCTACCACAACTAATGGATCCTACCCAATCCATGGAAGGAGGCAACATTATAGACAAAGGTGAACACTCATAAGAGAGAATACATAGGATGAGAAACCACCATGTAGGGTGGCTTGATGGTGGAGGAGTGCATGACATGGGGTAGTTCCAAGTAGTGATAGGAACACTTCATAACCAATTCTGGTTGGTTGAAGCCGCACCTTTTATTATACAGGAGTAAAAATACTGAGGTTGTTTTGATGTGGTATTCACTACTATAATTATAAATGAATATCTGATGTTTGATTCTTCGATCAAATCTTTTGGGCCATCTGATCTTCATTTGAGATTGTCTTCTTCACCGAGCCCTTCTAAGAATTGTAGTATGTAAGGCTTCTTCCTTATAGTGTCTTCTGAAGATTGAACCAAGTATTTTGATGACTATTTTATTATCCTAAATATTCAATAATGATTTAAATTACAATGAAACTTCATTTTTATAAAATAATGATAAAAAAACCATGACTTTATGATGTGCATAAGATTTATTTTTTGGAGATGATATTATTTAGTTATTGTGGAACTGAGGTAGTGAGTTTAAGGTAGTGTGTGTTCTTGAGTTGAGTAGGTACATCGTCACCTATAAATACTAGTTTCCAAGTTTATTTGTTGTATACGTTTTACCACTCATTCTAGAGTATATGAAGAATCATGAGGGAGAAACAGAGGATCGCAAAAACAAGTGTTTCATGAGGAGAAGGATCTGCAAAGCTTGTGCTTCTGTGAAGAAGGTCATGAGAATACAACCTATTATTTTCACACTTGTTTATTTCATGAAGAAATTGGTTCCATTAAACCATTAGATAAGTTTAGTACACTTACTTGTGATCACCTAATTTATGAAAAAAATTTGAGGAACCATGAATCAGTGTAAATAAACATTGTGTTTCATGAGGAAAGTATACACACAGACAATGTGTCTTGTGTACAAAAAATCTCTCATTCATTTGATTTGTGTGATCTGTGTGAAGTCCACATACTTATATATAGATAAGTTTGTGTTTTTTCATGAAGTACATACATGAGGTTTTCATAGAGAATGTTCAAGTCTTTAGTGTGTGCATACATCTTATAATAGTGAAGAGACAATATTGAGTGCAATATCACATGAACATTTTGTTTGAATAGATAATGTTTTATTTTTTATGAGATACATGCTTTTCAAAAATACTATGGAAATGGGATCATGGGTGTAACATGAAGAAACAAAAAAGTAATATTGTGTGATTATTTTGTGTAAGTAAATTGAGGATGCTCATACTATTTTTTTATGCATAAAGGATATAGTGATGACATACTAAGAGTTGAATTTATGAAACATAAAATACATGCATACTTTGTAGAATATGTATAATGAACATGTTGATATGAATTCATGGGAAAAGTAAAGTGTGAAGGCAATTAAAGTGAGATAGTATTTGTGTGTGTGTACTAGCACTGTGTATTTTCACAAAGAAGATAAAAAATATATACATTGTTGTCCATTTGTTATTGAACAAACAAGACACAAAATTAGTGTGAATAATTATACGCATTAAATATTTTCATGTGATGTTGAGAACTAAATTCATATAGAACACACAATGTTTTTGTATATAATAATTGAGTTGAGTTGAAGCAATATTTTCAATGGAGAAAAAAAGAAGACAACTTATAATTTATTGATATATCTTCAGTTGTTCCTTCCATTACTATAGTGATTTGAATTAGTAGTGTTATCTTCTATCATTCAGAAGAGTATACTGAGCCTACTTGTATACATTATTGTTGATTATATTTAGTGGTATTCATACAGTTTCAATTGAAGTGAGCAAGTGTATAATCATATTATTATTAGTGGATCAAAGAGGAAGATCAGTTCTATGTTGCAGTGGAAACTTATAGTTCTTGTGATCTTTATCATTGTATTAGTGTTATGTTTGTAAACACTGGAAGGATTCCAGTATAAAGAACACCGTTAGGACACCAGATAATTTAGAAAAAGGTTCATATCTACCCACCATGGTTTCAGGGTGATACATGACCAACCCACTTGTAATTGGTGATTCATTCATAGTGAATATTTTGTGTCTCATACATCCCGAACACATCAAGGATGTCATCACCCACATTAGGGGAGAACCTTGTAAAAATATTGTGTACTATGATTCACTTACTTTAGTATTATATATAGTATAATTGTGTTTGTTAATAGGGAAGATTCATTAACTCTAACAAGTGAATAGGTTTGAATTAAAAAAAGGTAAGAGAAAAGAAAAGAAAATTGGAAAAAAATTTGTGTACACTGATTCACCCCCCACTTAATGTACTTGCATGATCCATTGGGAACTTCAAGACCCAACATATAAAACCCAGTCAATTTCCAATTTCATTCAATTTAACCAAAAGTCCTAAATAAATTAGGGAAATGACTTTCCTCCTCCAAAATAATGACATACAATGTGAGATCATACTCTCAGGTCTTCCTCTAGCCACCACACATGAAATCCCCATCAGACATGGACAATTTCACCATGATTATGTGAAATCATTACAAAAAAACTAGCCCAAATCAAACCAAAATTAAAGGGATACCAACGATGAACCAAAATAGAGGAAGGAAAAAAGGTATCACCTTCAATTACCATCAAAACTTACCAAGAACCATCCCCATTCAAGGTGGATTGAAGGAGGGATGTGGGAAGGGAGAATCAAATAGGAAATGGACTCTGATGAGCTCCCATATCCTATAAATTATGAGGCACCCTGACCTAGATAAGATGAAGTTTACCTTACTAAAAAAGGACACCCAACCCTTATTCAAAGTGTTAAAAGGGGGATCATGACCTGAAAAGTCACTTCACCAAAAAATTTCATGGTGCAACTAAGGGTCACAACATGAATCACACCTTGGTTTGATATATTCATGGTATGAATAGGGTTTACAACATAAATCACTCTCGTGTATAGGAGGAGGCACCTCCTTCTTCATTTATGGTGCGAAGCCTCATTCCTAGTGCCCTTAATGGCACGAAGACACCTAGGAAGTGGGGCCTCCCTAGGATAGGTCTTGTTCGCTGTGTGAACTGCCTAGTTTTCTATACGATCTACTACAGGTTGTTGAAATTCCATAGCCATCCAGACCAACCCTGTAACGCCCCAACCCCAGCTACCCAGAGTCGGTTCATTACTTCGTAACATTGGCATGATCACAAAAGATCAAGTCTCAAAAGACCGATTAGTTTAGTAGCCTTGGAAACACTATATACATTCATAAGTCTTACATTACATCATAAAGTGAAAAACTAATTAAAAAGTCTTCATAGTCCACACTCATATCCTCTTCTGACTATCCCTGCAGGTCATTCATAAAATACTTCTTCACATCCTGGAAAATATTAAAACATTGAAAGGGGTGAGCTCAGATGCTCAGTAAGGATAACAATATTGCGGAAGCTTTCATAAATAAACATAAACATTTAAGGCAATGTATAACTAAAACAAAAGCCTTTTAAACTTGAAAATCAACATAATATGACAAAAGTAAAATGAGATAATTCCATTTACTTCTTCCCATGGATATTCTACTGGTCGAATAATCACATGCAATATCAATAACCACTTTCATAATGATGGAATGCATAATGCCAGACATTCTGAAACATTTTGTCAAGGCCTCGGCCAAGACGTCTAAAATGATTAAGGCCTCGGCCAAAACCATAAATCAAATTGGGAAAGGGCCTTGGACAATTCCACGTCTAGTTGTCTCATGAGACCTACCGATGCATCGAGGAGCTATAGAGGGCTCCACCCGTCACTTATTAAGTCCAATGCATTCCTCATATGAATAGGTTTAAACATATCATAAACCATAACATAATCGTATCACATAAAACATGCATAAAGGAAACATAACATTTCCACATTTCAATCACAAGATATCAATACAACACATTGATATAATAAAAATGCTTTCAAAAATATTTTCAATACCAAAATAAAAGAAAGTTAAAACTTTGTATTTATTTTTCATTAAAAAAATGATGGCTTGTAGAGGAAGCCGAAACTCAAATAATGGTCACGGCGGCAGAGAAGTCATTGTCGCCGCATAAGTACGGAAAGAAAAACATTCCCTTTTTGTCGTTTAGTAAAACAATTCGTATAAAAAAATTCCTTTTGAATAAATGTAAAAGTCAAAGGGGTTTATACACCGTATAAAAGAAAGTTGTGTATAAAACCAAATATGCCTCAATGAAAGGAGATTGAGATGAAGTCCTTAAAAAGATCATTTTTTTAAAATAAAATAGATCTATTATGTGTATTCACTATAGGTACACATAAAGAATACAAAATAAGACATAATAATATCATGACATAATTTGAAAGTAGGAGATTAACCCAAAGAATAGAAATTGGGTTAAGAAGTTCCCTTACAAAGATCATTTTTTAAATAAAATAGATCTATTATGTGTATTCACTATAAGTACACATAAAGAAAGTAAAAATACATTATATGACATAATAATATCATGACATAATTTGAAAGTAGTAGATTAACCCAAAGAATGGAAATTGGGTTAAGAAATTCCCTTACAAAGATCATATTTATAAAATAAAATAAATCTATTATGTGTATTCACTATAAGTACACATAAATAATGTACAAATACAAGATAGTACATAATAATATCATGACATAATTTGAAAGTAGGATACTAACCCAAAGAATAGAAATTGGGTTAAGAAGTTCCCTTACCTTGTGTCCGACTTGATTCGACCGTTCTTTAACCTCCTAAAAATCGGGTAACTCTTTTTGATTTGAGACAAAGGATTCCTTGGGAAGAGTTCTGCCCAAATTGAGGCTTCTAGGAGTAAGAGGGGGAAGTTGAGAGAGTATTTGGGCAGAGGTTGGCTGAGCCAAATGGCTTGAAAGTGTGAATAAGGTGGGAGTGGTGGGGGCCTTTTATAAGAGGAGAGGAGGGGCACTCTTGGAAAGTAAGGAAATTTTACATTATTATACAATGCTTTTCGGATTCGAAAGGTCCCACACTTATATAATTCATGGATAAGGTGATAAGGGTTCAAAATATACCCATCCAATAGTCTTTGTAAAAGTGTAAGTTTTTTATTTTACATTATCTTTTCATTTTATTAAAATCGTTAAATAATGAGGTCATCGCCGCATCATAATGATGTCATAAATAATATAATTTATTTAATGTCTAAAAATTATAAAAAAAATACTATGATGTAGGAAATCTTTTTATCTTTTCAATTACTATTTATAGTCAAAAATATAACTTGTATAACCCCATGTAAAAATTGTTTTAGTAAAACATTTCATGTTTGTGTCATTTTTTACTTTAACATTAAATAAAAGGTATTTATGTCATTTTCCAACTAAAGTGGCTCCATGGGGTCCCCAAGTTGACCCATGGATTGTATTGGTCGTCCATGACACATCCAATTAGGGTAGGACATGTGTCAAGCTCATCTCATATTATTAAAACATTATTTTTACCTTAAACTACACTAATTACCTCTAATCGCGATTAAGAACTTAAAAGTTACTATTCACCAAAAATTATTTTAATCTCATTGAACCACATTTTACTTCTTAATGACAACCATGTATGTTGGATTTTTGAAAATCAAAACACAAAAGTGGTAATATTTCATTTAAACGAAAAATCAGTTATTTAACTACCACTTAGTGGTTTCACTATTCATCAAAAATTGAAGTTTTTCAGAACAATGCCAAAATTTCACCCTAAGCTATAATTGATATTCCGAATTCAAAAATGATGTCTATTTTACAAAATTACAAACATATAAGTTTCATTAATTAATTTTATAATTAATTCCCGCTGTCACAACAAATAGCGTGTTTTTAAGAAACAATTTATATCAAAAGATTGGCAATTGTTTATGTCCAATTTCAATGTTAAATTAATTCTAATGACCACCATTGGATAAAATGGTAAAAATATATTCTAATTATACTTTAAAACCACTAAATACTATAATTTATCACTATAAATTATTTTTATTAAAAAAGTTGTTTTTAAGTATTTTTCACTATTCATAAAAAATTAGAAGTTCTCAGAAAAATACCAAAAATTCAACATAGGCTAATTTCGATATTCCGAATCCAAAAATGAAGTCCATTTTGAAATATAAAATTTCTATAATTTTAAAAAGTGGTTATTACTATTCATAACGGCTACTTTGATTAGTCGCGGTGTTTTAGAACTCGAAGTTGCGTACAATGCAAGCTATTGCATTATTGAATTAGAAGCGTAGCGTGGAAGCTCGGGGTGTTACAAACCCTACTTCGACACTTCCCTAAGCACTTGAACCACTATTCATGACTTATTATTCATCCAAAAACACCTATCAAGGATGAAAAAATTCCTAGAATCATAACCAGAATCCCAATTCATGTAATGAATGATGCTCCGAATAAAAAAAAAACAAACTTCTTCTAAAATATAACAACCCAGAAATTTGTGGGGCATTAAAAAATCCCCACTATAATTATTATCATCACTAGGAAGACTTGATAGTCTTTAACCCATTCCTCTTGAGCTACCTTAGTCATAAATTAATTGATAATTCATTATGTTCGATCTTAGAACACCAAACATGCTTCCGCTACGAAACTCTAAACACCAAAACACACTATTCACTAGAATTTGAGCCACTCACTCGCTCTCAACGCTAACAATGAGATGATTCTCACCATACTCATCAACCTAAAGACACCAAAATTTATTCAATGAATTCATACCAAATATTACAGTTCTCCTCACTGTAGTAATCTACTCATAAAGATCGATTCCATGTAATGGTGCTCCCCATGATATGAATTGACTAATACAAATGCATTTTCAATGGTCCACTAACCTTCCAACCACGTTCCAAACAATATTCTCAATGCAGTTTCTACCTCACCGTATCCAACTATACACAAAAACCCTAGTCAAACCTCCTATGATTTAATGCTTCTAAAAATGATCGGTTTCACCTACCGATGTGTTATCTCACCATATGATCATGATGCCTCAAATCCTAGGGGCAACAAAGGATATCATGAACACCTATACCAAAGTTTGAACATGAATACTAGTGTAATTCCATATTAAAATCACAAACTACCCACACCATCCATCATGCCCTTACCTTGAGTACTGACACACCACCAATCTGACTCACACTCAGATCATACCAATTCCACCTCAAGCCTAATGCCAATACATTGACTCTAATTGACACAACATCTACCTACAAATTTTTTAATTTTTTATTTACCAAGGAACTAGATAAAATATGATTTTCCCTACAGATCCATATTTATGTTCTATCACAACCATCCACCGACTGGTCTAACCACACCCATGACCCATCTGAAATGAGGTTCATTCACTCATAATTGGTATGATTTTGCACACCATAGGAGTATTGTAATAATATCACTACCAAACCAAACACAAAAAACCAACCATTGTACCACCACAACACCACTTGGGTTTATCTATTGCCTGAAAAATTCTCAATGGTCTTGCACATGACCTATTCACTGATCCATAACTCAAACAGGAACCATGCATAACCAACAAAAACTTTACCTAACACAAAACAAGGATTTTACTTGAAAATTTTTACCAAAACTCATGTTCCTATAAAGGTAGAGTGATCCACCAAGAAACTAATCACAGGTTCCCTCCCACTATCCTTCTCAACCTCACCCAAACCCAATGGATGAACGACCTTGTATAACCTGGCCGAGAAACCTGAATCATGCTCCCTTAATTTTCATACCATATAATGTAGGATCACACACCTATCACACTAACCATGAACACTGAATTTCAGGATCATCCCAAAGTTTGAGGAATCTCAATCATTCCATGGCTAATCACATAATCACCCAACACATGAGTGTCATTCCAGAACCATGATCATATACCCATGCTCCCACTGTGTTATCTAAAGTACATCTAGAACTAACCAGTCTAAGCATCCAACCAATCCTACCCTCCAAAACCAACCTCAATACAAATATCACCGCACACACTCTATACCATAACCACAAGGCATTACATACCTTTCTCCAGAACCCTACACAAGGGTTAATCACATAAGAACCTAGTTTGGTTAAGTATAATTCCACCAAGAATATATATGGTAAAACACCATATAGGTTGTTTTTGACACTTTAAGTAACCAAAATAAACATCCCCAAGGCAACAAATTCGCATCCCCAGATCACTACTTAGACATTCCATGCTTGTATAGACCTACCAAGGGTCTCTATACATCTACCTTATGAAGGGACCATATTTTAATCACTAAATAACTTCTTGAACTAAGATTTATATGAACTATTATCAGAGAAAATATCATGGTTCAACTAAGTATAATTACACCAAAAAGTTATATGGGAAGTCACCATATAAGTTTTTTGTTGAAAATTTAAACAACTAAACCTCTCATCAATTTCAATCAAACACACACACACATATGTCATGTGATTCCTAATATTATTTATTTACATAAGCCTCTTTCCAATGGGTCAAGATCCAAAAATAGTAAAATACCAACCTCTAATAAACACATCATGTTTAATAAACATATCAACCATAATAGTGAAATGAAAGAATAACAATCCCATACCTTGGGTAACCAGGAGTTCCCACTAGAAAGGTGTCCATGATGCACCAATCTAAGGTCCATAACAAGCTCTGCAACATTCCTAAACCACCTTTCTACCATATCCCTAGATAATAAGACTAAAAAAAAATCTATGATACCATTTTTTGATTCTCCAACCTAGAACAACCATATGATCTAGAGTTCTATGTGACCTCAAGCCTGTTTACCCATAGACAAAGGCTTATGACTAGAAATGAGGTCCTAATCCATATAATGGTGATACTATTACCTCAAATTAGAGTAAAAAACACTACAAAAATAACCAAACTATATCCATAACATAAACATATGAGTACACAATATAAAATAACACAACACTATATCAAAATATAATACAGAAGCATACAAAATCAAGGTCATACCAACTTACAAAAATGATTTCCCACTAAGATGATCCCAAATATATAAATAAATAAAATAAACACAATAAAAGAGATCTCTACTATCATCCTCAAGGCTCACAAACCTATCTCTAAATACCCATTGAGTTGCTCTAGCCCGATACATTGCGTGTCCTGTGTTAAACCTAAAAGAAAACATAAGTCTTGCACATGCACCGAGGTTCTCATGAAGGGTGTGAGAAATACATATCAGTAGGGTCTTACTAAGTGTTCTTATTATAAATGATTATATACATATATGCATGAGTAAAGTGAACATATCACACAAGCATATCAAAAATCACGTGCTAACCAGACCACCATGAATCCTCGTGTGTCAGGTCATCATGTGTAATCAAACCACCTTGAAACCTAATCATACCTACTTTGGTGGCATACCAGAATCCACCTCATCATCTCATCTTATTGTGCTACTATACCCGATGTCCAACCCATACCCAAATACTTAGGGTAGAGCGGTGTCCAAAACCTCAAAAAGCTACCCAAAGGAATAGGGTACAATAATATGCCCAAATATTGACCCACTACACTCGAGTTAGGGTATATAATTTATATCCCACATCACATCACAACCTAGCCCCTCATGGGTGGTCTTAGAACCAAGTATACACAGGAAAATTCCTAATACTATGACCCAATCCTACCTAAGGAAAGGCCATTCACTATGACCCAATACTTTTTTCTTAAGGCAAGGTCCAACCTTAGGACCCTCTCCCCCATAGGGTCCATCACCTATCATAAGCACATGAAACACAAGAAAGGTCTAAAACCTATACCACAACTCACCAGATAGTCCTATGGAGCTAGTTTCTAAAGACCAAACCCCTTATCATGAACACATATAATCTCACTCATCAGGGTACCCACTGGGTCCTCTAGACCCATCACATTATCTACTCATCAATAAAACCTCAACCCATCACCCCTAGGTTACACTATAACCCATAGTCTCATCTTAACCCAAACTTTACAGCATGATCCAAAACTATATCAAAACCCTCATCACTCCTGGTCCCACTACCCAAGGACAGTACCAATACACCTCACTCTAAACCACTTGGAATTTTGATGAAAATTACTGAACAATTCCCAAAACACCCACCAGGTTCCTATCTCACATATTCTAAGGGAGATGTCTCAGCTCTTCACTCGAAGGAAACCCTCTCTATCACACCCCCGTTTCATCTTATAGGACTTATTATAACAACCCCAACTCTAGTAACCCAAAGTTAGTATCTAATTTATTAAATTGTCATATATACAAGGGATCTAATCCTGAAGGATAGATTATTTTACTATTCTTTTATAAGTAGATACATACATGATACCAATTTTAAATTGGGAATAAAATATTAACGATAAAAAAAGTGAACATTCAGTATCCTTGAAACTCATTCAAATATTTCTTCTTCATAACCCTAAGAAAGGAAAAAATAATTGTGAGATAAAATTATTAGTAAGAGATGCATACAGTGGAAGATATCATGATAAAATAAGTAATAATCAATATATAAAGGTAAATAACTGAAGAAAGATAACATTTAATCAATAACTTGAGTTCTAAATGAATCTACGTGTAATATCAATTTAAAAATCTCATAGATGATAATAAATGAAATCTCAATAAAGGAAATGAATAATATTGGATGTCATGATCTTAGGCATCTTGATATCTATACCATCAAAACCTTGTTCTAAGATATTTTAATCGATGGGTAGGTATAAACCAGAAACCCATTTAATTTTGGCCAACTGATTTGTCTCATGAGACCCATCAATGCATCAAGGGGATATCTATAACCCAGAACCACCCATCAATGAATTTTCAATGCATTATTCATATATTTAATGATAAATTAAATTAATAATAATATTCCTTATCAATAAATATCTGTATCGAGTAAATAATAAGGATTTATCAATATTTTCCCTATTCAATCAAATAACTTCCATAGTAAAACACCATATGTAAAAATGGAATACAGTTTAGGCAATAATCATATCCATGATACAATAAATATTTATATTTTAAGATAAATGTAATGTATAATGATCATAAGAAAGTTAATGTTTCAAGATAAAGTTAATGACTACAAAAATTAATAAGAGATAAGAGATGACTATCATTTCACTGAGAATATACGTTTCAAAATAAAATCATGTTCTTTGAAAAAATAAATAAAATGGAAGTGAAATATTAAAATAAACTTTTATTAAATATTTTTATTTGTAAAAAATTTGAAAAAATATAGAATAAGATAAATATCATAAAATGGTTATGGCGTTGGGGAAGTCTGTTAGTGTTATATATGTTAAAAATCACTCCTTTTGACCTTTTTATAAAGAAATTTGAAAATTAAACTTTCAAAAAAATTATAAATATTACTTTAAAACCTTTTAAAAATTCAATTATAACATAAAATTATCTTAATAAATCATTTTATTAATAAAAAATTCTTTTTTAAAACAATTTTGAAAAATATGGACATGAAATAAAAATATATCGGATTTAAAATAGAAATAAAATGTATTTTTCTTTTAAAAATTTATTTGATTAATTCAAGTTACAATGTGGGGAAAATTTGGAAAAAATATAGAAACTACTTAAATATAAAATGTATAAGAAAATATATGGATTCTATAAAGGATGAATTATAATATTCCTTCAATGAAAATTAAGGCAATCCCAAAAAAAATGAGATTGTAAAATAAATCCTTACCTCTTTGGTAACTTTGAAATTATAACCCATTGAAAGAATAAAATTGAATTGAAAAATTAGTAATCATGAATAAATAGGGGAAATACAAATCAAATGGGTAGTATATACACCATATAATAGTAAATAGGTGCATAATATCAAATATGTCTCAATGGAATGAAAATTGAGATGAAGTCCCTTACCTCACACCTCCATTTTTTGAATGTGATCTGGCCTCCTATATAATGTTTTTAGACATGTTATTAATTTATTTCAGCACTATATTAATATTTATAATATCATATATGTTCCTCTTATAACATATTATCACATGTTCTTTAATAATATTTTATTATTACCATCATTTTGAGTGTTAACTACTTTGTTTTTTCATGCATGTTTTGCCATGGATGTTTTGATTATTGTTAATAGGGTATAGTTATATCATATAAATAATGATATTAATGTTATAAATATTATATATTTTTAATTATATACCATTTTATAATCATTATTGATATTTGTACATGGAAAATGAATCACATCGCTTCATAGAGAGGACATGCTCTATGTACGTACGAGCAACATTATCATTTCCTTAATGGGTGAAAGGGTAAGGAAGTGGGTGATATATTAATTTTAAATAATAAATATAATTTCATAAGTATCATATATATTCATTATTTCTATCATTATGACTATCCATGTGATTTGGTGATGGAAAAAAAATTACATCGGTTCGCGAGGTGGTAGTCCACCATACACACGGACGATAGTTTTGTTTCCCATTTGACGGGGAAGGATATGGATAAATATCATGACATAAAAATAATAAAATATAAGTATAAAATATATAATTATATTATTATAATTTAATTTATTATATATAATTTAAGGTGGTAAAAGAATAAGTAAAAATAAAGAGCTTGGTGAAGATGATTACCTTCTCTTAGAAAAACCTCCTTTGGACATCTTATTAAGAACCCCATGTTTTGTATTTTGGGAAGACCAGAACCTTCAGAATGTGGAAAAGGATTTTTTTGGATAGATTATTTCAGGGTTTTTTTTTCAATATAAATTTCTTTAGATGTGTGAATAAGTGAGGGGAGTAAGTTCCCTTTTATAACTGAGTTGAGCGGCACACTTGAAATTTTTCAAAGTTTCACAATAACGTTATGTCACTTTCTTAAAAATATGGCTTGAAAATGGATAATATTAAAATTTTATAAGGTTAAGGTAAAAATAAAACAACAAATGTGTTTAAATAATGTTTCTAGGTCATTTAATCCCTTTAATTTTTAGGTTAATCCCTAGTAAACCTATTTTAACCTTAACAGAGGTAATTAATTTTTACTGTTTTTACTATTCATTACAACAAAAAATTAAGTTAAAATTATTAACTAATATTAATTAAAAAATTCAAAATATTAAATTAACTTTTTTGAATTAAATTCACATAATAGGTAGAATTTAATTTAAAAATAAACCCGCAAAACATGTCGAAAAAATGATTTTTCAAGAAATGCATTTTTCCCTCATAAGACGGTCTTGCATTAACTATATGAATAATAATCATAATTATTTGTATTTAAATTCATATATTTAGATATATAATATATAAATTTCATTTAAATCATTAATAATTAAATATTATTTTAATTAATTAAAATGGAAAGGCATTATGCCTTGAAAAATAGTTTTCTAAAAAATATCCCCCTTTACCTCCAAATAATATTATCTTTATTTATATAAAATTTATATTCAATTAATGGTTAATTATAAATATTAAAAAATATTATTATAAATAAAAGGAATAATAGTTAAATTATACATTTTCTATTATTTATTAAAGCTTATTTATATGGGAAAATTTCAAAAACTCATTCTGGGTTGATTTTGACCAATTATTTTTAAAATTGATATTATTCCTATAAAATTAGATTTTTTGTGCCATGGAATATTAAAATTTTCATTTTATTATATTTTTATTAAAATAGAATTTTTACTTTCTATAATTGAATCTTGGGTGTACATTCTTCCCTCCTACAAAAATTTTGACCTCAAAATTTTAATGGATATTACTTTCTAAACAAATGAGGGTGGTTCTTATTTATAACATCCTATGGTTACCATGTTTCTTCCTCAATTTTATAATTTAACCAAAGTACCTTTAACATTTGATTTGTACAATTCATCAATAATTTCCCTCTAGTATCAAGAATCTATATGGGCTCTTCACAGTAATATAAATCAGGTTCCAATTCTCTTTATTTAGAGGTAAACATAAGCATTGGGTCTAGCATGTACATCCTTAATAATGATATATGAAACAAATCTTGTAATTTAGAGATACTTTATGGAATTTACAAATGTAAATCCATAACTTCAATTCTTTATAGAATTTCAAAATGTCTAATTTATATGGGGATCAATTTCCCTTTCTTACCAAACCTTATAACACACTTCCATTGAGATACTTTTAGGAAAAAATAACCTCATGCTTAAAAATTACAACTATTTCCTTTAGTTATTAACATAACTATTTTTCCTTCTATGAGGTACTTTAATATGAGTCTAAATAGTACTTACCTTTATATATTCTTATCAAAAAGTTCAAGCCCTACAATCTTACTTCTATAAACTTCATCCCAATAAGTTGGAGTACAATATATCTTCATATATAATTCTTCATATGATGCTATTTGAATACACGAATGGAAGTTATTGTTATAGGAAAACTCTACCAAAATTAAATAATAATCACACATACCTCTAAAGTCAAGTGATAATTATCTCAACATGTCTTATAATATATGAATAGTATTTTCTATCCATCTATTAGTTTGAGGGTGATAATTAGTGCTCAAATAAAGCTCAGTATTGAGAGAATTATGAATAATTTTCCATAATTTTTATGTAAATCAGGGATCACAATTAGACACAATTGAAATAAGTTCTCCATAAATTCTTAAAAATTCATTATTATAGATCTTCACAAGGTACTCAAGTGGTAAATCTTCTCTTATAGCACAAAAATGTAAAAATTTTGTAAGATGATCAACAATAACCCATATTGCATCATTCTTTCTAGAAGTATTTAGTAATTTAGTGATAAATTCCATAGTAATTTTATCCCATTTACACATAGGAAAAGGTAGAGTTTTTATGAATCTTCTAGGATGATGTCTCTCAGCATTCACCTATTGAAAAACCAAGCATCTTGATACATAATCAAAAATTTCCTGCTTCATATTATCCCACAAAAAATACCCCCTCAAATCCTTATACATCTTGGTGATACAAGGGTTTATAGATAAATTAAAGCTATGAGAATCATCTATAAATTTACTTTTCATCTTAGGTATAGATGAAATTCATAGTCTCCTGTCAAATTTTAGAATTACATCTTCAAAAACAATGTATGCCAATTTTCCATCATTCATGACTTTAATTTTCTTTTGAAAACTATCATCATCAGGTTACAAAATTTTTATCTTTTCTAATAAACATGATTTGGAAATAATTTGAAAAAGGTGTGACGTCTCCCCTTCCTTAATGATTACCATATCCATCTTTAATATATCCATGAACATGGGATCTTTATCAATCATCATTTTAGTCAGAACATTATGATCTTTCCTACTCAAACCATACACTACCTTATTTACCTTCCTTGGGTGGTAGTGTGTTGAGAAATCATAATCATTGAGTAGCTTGATCCACTATATTTTCCTCATATTGAGTTCTTACTATGAAAATATGTACTTTAGGATATTTTGGTCTACGTATATCTCACATCATTCACCATAGATATAATGTCATCATATCTTCAAAGAAAATGTTATGACCACTAACTCAAGATCATGAGTTGGATAGTTTTGTTCATGAGTCTTTAACTACCTTTATGAATAGGCAATAAATTTATCATTATACATAAGGACACAACCAAGTCCCTTATTTGATGCATCACTATATATCACAAATCCATCATTTCTCGACAGTAGCGTAAAAAATCAGATCATTGAACAATATCATCTTTAATTCTTTAAAACATTATTTATGTTTCTTTTTTCAATGTAAACTTTACCCCTTTATGTGCAAGATTGGTTAATGGGTTAGCCAACTGGGAAATTTTTTAAATAAAATTATAATGGTAACATGTCAAACCAATGAAACTACATACCTTAGTTATGTTTGTTGGTGTTGGAAATTGTTTTTATGCCTTTATCTTAATAGGATAAACTGAGATCTAATCCTTAGAGATAATATAGATAAGAAAAGAAACTTTTTGAAGCTATAATTTACACTTGATAAATTTCCCATATAACTATTTTCCCATAAGATTCTCAAGAATGATTCACAATTGATTATAATGGTCCTAATATATTTTAGAATACACTAAGATATTATCAATAAATACCACAAAAAAATTATTTATATATTCCTTGAATACTCTGTTCATTAGATCCATAAAAACATAAGGTGCATTAGTCAATCCAAATGGTATTACTATAAACTCATAATGTTCATACCTCATTTGAAATATTGTCTTCAGAATATATTCCTTCTTTACTCACAATTTATGATACCTAGAACAAATTTCAATCTTTAAAAAATATTGAACTTTATGAAGTTGATTGAACAAGTCATCAATGCAAGGAAAATGATACTTTTTATTTATTGTAATATTATTGATTTATATATAATCAATGAACAAATTCATAGATCTATCTCTATTATTAACAAAAAGAACAGGGGCTCCCCAAGGTGAAAATATAGGGTGTATAATTTCATCAGAGATTAAATCAATGTAAAACTCAACTTCATGATTTGGTGGATATCTATGTAATTCCTCAAGAAATACATCAATGTATAATTATAAAATAGGTACATACTCAATTTAAAGATCTATTTTTTACATCCATATATTGTTTTGGCTCTTCTTACCAAATAATCTCATTTAGAATAGCTACAATGGGTGGATCTAGACATGACATGGATGATAAAGTCTCTGCTCTAAATATCTGGAATTCCATATCTTCATCATGAATTGAAATTTACTTATCTTTGAAATATTTTTTTGAATCATATTTTGAAATCCTATCCATTCCAAGGATTATATAAAATTTAACCATAAGTATAATAATAAATTTAGAAAATAGAGATTTTTTATGTGTCATAATGGGAACTTCATGACACATCCTTGTTTTTGTGAGATTTCCACTAAAAGTTTTGACTGAAAACTCCCTTCTTAAGGTTCTAGGGAAATATCTAATTTTATTAGAAAACATGGAAGATATAAAAGGGTAAAAGGATCTAGAATCAAATAAATCATTAGTGAAATTTGAGTCCATGGTTAAAGTAACTTCCACCACATATTTGGTAATTTCAACCTTAGCTGTAGTGATCACATAAGCTTAGATTTATCTTCTTATCCTCTTCTATGGTAGATTCCATTAATGATTGGGAAATTATTTTTAATAATCCCATATTTAATTATAGTTGAAGTACTAGATAACCGTTCTCTCTTTATCTCCCTTACATTAATTATCTAGATGACCATTATCTCCACACTTGTAACAAACTCCCATTCCCTTCAATCATTTTACAGGATGTTTCTTTCCATAATTTTCATATGATAGAAATTGCTCCATTTTATTATTCTTCTTTGAAACATCCCTTTTTTATTAGTGTTCAACCAACCAATTATTCTCTTGATTTTCATTTAATATATAGGATATAGAAAAAAATTTCTCTATTTTGATGGTGTATAAAACTATTTCATCATATAATGAAGAATTTTGAGAAACTAATTACCTTCAGATACTTGTCTTAAGAACTTTAATGAAATGGTTAATATTTCCTTCCGTATTATGTATGTAACCCATAACATACCTAGATAGTCTTTTAATGGTAGCATCATACTTCACAACACTTTATTCTTCCTTTTTATTTAATTTGAGAAACTTTCTCTTTATTTTAATTGGTTGCTCACAAGGGAAATATATTTCAATGAATGTTTCTTTAAAATATCTAAATTCCATGTGTTGTATTTCTTCTTCATCAATAGTATTTTGGATTAATAACCACCATTTCTCAATAACTCCCTTTATAAAATATAATACTAGTATAACATTTTCCCTTTCATCGCATCCCAAGTCTATAAATATATTTTCAAGGGGATTAATTTATTACTCAGCTACCACTAGATTAGTATTCCCACTAAATTAAGGGGGATTCTATTACATGAAAAAAATCCAATATAGGTGTGTCATTATATGGAATGACATGTTTCTATATATGAGTAAGGTTATTAGTCATAACCTAGGTTATCTACCCTAATATAGCCATGATATGCTCAACTCCAACACCAGTTGTATTTGTTTGCTTAGTAGGGACATTTCTACATTGACCATGGGTATTGATACCATTCTTTCTGCTAGGTTATATTTAAAAACAATTTCATAAACTGAATTAATTAATAAAATTATGAATTTTAAATCATAATATATAATTCTAAATCTAGTGTAACTCTTAAAATAAAATGAAAATTTATGCATTGTTAATCTCACAATCGTAAACTTGGTTTCTTTGGGAAAATATTTAAAATATTTTCAAATATTTAATAATAGTTTATAAAGAAAATGTGAATTAACCAAATCATATCACCCAAGAGTTTCTAACCAGGTGTGCAATAAGGTCCTATTCACCATGCACCGGAATGATGGTCAAGATATACTCAACCAACCCTTTTCAGGGTTATTAGCCCTAGATACATCTGTGATAAAACCAAGTCCACTTGTAGTATCCTAATAGGGATGTAGTGATAGTAAAACCACATAATATATACCTTAAAAATAATTTAAGATGTTATCTTATACTTATAATTATCCTAAAGTCATTTATAGGCTTATGTTCCCTAATATATGTTTTCCTAAATTTAGTTCCCTAGGTTTATACTAAACTTCCCATAATACCATCTGTAACAACCCCAACTCCAGTAACAAAAAATAAGTGTATTATTTAATAAATTGGCATAGATACAAGTGATATAATTAAGAAAGACCAATAATTTTATTATTCATAGAGATCCATCTACATACATGATACCCATTTTACATTGGGAATAAAATATAAAATATAAGAAAAGTGAATGTTTTTCATCCTTGAAACTCATTCAATGATTTATTCTTCATAACCTTGGGAAAGGAAAAAATAAGGGTGATATCAAATAATCATTAAGGGTTATATAAATTGGAATATATCATGAGTAAATTAGGTATAATCAATATGGAAAGTAAAATATTTAAAGGCACATTCC
The DNA here is from genome assembly GCA_963277665.1 of Viscum album. Lineage (NCBI taxonomy): Eukaryota > Viridiplantae > Streptophyta > Magnoliopsida > Santalales > Viscaceae > Viscum > Viscum album. Next base: position 925,295,337 of record OY728159.1, read on the forward strand.
ATTTAATCAATAACCTGAGTATGAAATGAATCCATGGATAATATAAATGCATAAATCTCATGGATAATAATAAATAAATTATCAATGAAGGAAATGAATAATATTGGAAATTATGATCTTATAAATCATGATATATATACCATAAAATCTTTTTTCCAAGATATTTTAATTGATGGGTAGGTATAAACCAGAAACCCATTTAAATATGGCCAACTGATCTGTCTCATGAGATCTGTTGATGCATCAAGGGTCTATCTATAACTGCCCCCACCCATCATTGCATCTATAATTCATTATTCATATATTTAATGATAAATTAAATTCATAAAAATATTTCTTATCATTAAATATTTGTATTAAGTAAAGAATAAAGATTTATCAAGATTTTACCCATTCAATCAAATAACTTTCATAGTAAAATACCATATATAAAAAGGTATACAGTTTAGAAAATAATCATATCCATGATACAAATAATATGGATATTTAAGATAAATTTAATGTCCAATGATCATAATAAAGTTAATTTTTCAATAGAAATTTAATAACCACAAAAAATAATAAGATATTGGAGATGAACATCAGTTTATCAAGAATTTAGGTTTTGTAATAAAATAATTCTCTTTAAAAAAATAAAGAAAATAGAAGTGAAATATTAAAATAATATTTCATTAAAGATTTTTATTTATAAAACAATTGAAAATATGTATAATAATCTAAATATTGTAAAATGGTTATGATGGTGGGGAAGTCTGTTAACGTCATATATGTTAAAAAATATTCCTTTTAACTTTTTAAAAATAAATTAAAAAACATACCTTTCATAAAAAATTAGAAAGATTATTTTAAAACATTTTAAAAAGTCAAGGATAACTTAAATTTTATTTAATAAATCATTTGAGTAATAAAAAGGACTTTTTAAAAACAATTTTTAAAAACATGGACATGGAAGAAAACATATCCAATTTAAAAGAGAAATAAAATAAGTTTTTATTTTAAAAATTTCCTTGCTTGATTAAAGTGAAAAAGAGAGGAAAATTTGGAATAAAATATGTGAAATACTTAAATATCCACATTATAAGAAAATATATGGATTCTATGAAGTATGTATTATAATATTCCTTCAACAAAAATAAATCCCAAAAAATGAGATTGTAAAATAAATCCTTACCTCTTTGGAAAATTTTAAATTATAACCCCTTGAAATAATAAAATTGAATTGAAACATTAATAATCATGAGTAAATAGGTATTCATGTTAAATATATCAAAGGTTTAGTATATACACCACATAAAAGTAAATAGGTTCATAATATCAAATATGTCTCAATGGAATGGAAAGTGAGATGAAGCCCCTTATCTCACGCTTAACTTTAGTTGAACATGATTTAAAATTATATATAATGGTTTTTAAAATGTTATTAATTTATATCATAACTATATTAATATTTATAATATCATATATTATCCTCTTATAACATATTATCTCCCATTCGTTAATAATATTTCATTATTACCATTGTTTCGGTTGTTAACTGCTTTATTTTTTTCATGCATGTTTTGTCATGGAAGTTATGATTCTTGTTCATAGGGTATAGTTACATCATATAAAAAATTATATTAATGTTATAAATATTATATTTGTTCATTATATACCTTTTTATAAACATTATTTAAATTTTGACATGGAAAATGAATCACATAACTTTGTGGATATAGTAGGTCGTACATATGCACAAGTGACGTTATTATTTCCTTAATGGGTGAAAGAGTAAGTAAGTAGATGGTATATTAATTTTATATAATAAATATAATATCACAATTATAATATATATTAATTATTTCTATCATTATGACTATCCATGTGGGTCAGTTATGGAAAACAACTACATTGGTTCGCGAGGTGGTAGTCTGTTGTACACACAAGTGATGGTTTTGTTTCCCATTTGATGGAGAATGAGATGGATAAATATTATGAAATAAATATAATAACATAATAGTATATGGGATATATTTATGTTTTTATATTTTAATTTTTAAGAGAAAATTGAAGGTGGTAAAAGAATAAGTAAATAGAGTGATCTTGGTGAAGATAATTTACTACACTTTGAAAAACCTCCTTTAGATCTCTTATTAAAAATCCTAGGGTTGGTATTTTGGGAATAAAAGAACCTATAGAACGTGTATGAGGATGTTGGTGAGATATTTTTTCAATCTAAATTCCTTTAGATATGTGAATAAGTGAGGGGAGAAGGTTTCCTTTTATAATTGAGGTGAGTGAAACACTTTTTCAAAGTTTTACAATAATGTCAAGTCACTTTATTGAACATATGGATCTAAAATGTCTCATATTTTAAGGTGATAAGGGTAAGGTGAAAATACAACAAAAAATGGGGTTTTATAAAGTGTCTTCGTCATTTTAACCCTCATCCTTTTAGATTAAACCTCCATTAAACCCATTTTAACCTTAACCATAATAATTAATTTTTAATGTTTTTACTATTCATTATGACCTAAAATTAAGTTGAACTTATTAAATAATATTAATTATGATGATTTAAAATATTTAATCTATTTTATAAAATTAAATTTATTGAATTAAAAGAATTTAATTTAAAAATTAACCCACAAAATGTGTAAAAAACTGTTTTCATGAAATACATTTTTCAAGAATAAAATGATCTTACATTAACTATATGACTAGTAATAATAATTATATGAATTTAAATTCATATATTTATAAATATAATCTATAAATTTCATTTAAATCATTCATCATTAAATATTATTTTAATTAATTAAAATGGAAAGACATTATGCCTTAAAAAACAGTTTTCTGAAAAATATCCCTTTTTACCTTCAAATGATCTTACCTTTATTTCTATAAAATTTATAGTCAATACATGGTTAATTATACATATTAAAACATATTATTATAAATAAAATTATTAATAGTTAAATACTAAATTTTAAATTATTCATAAAATTTGAAATCTAAGGGAAAATTTCAAAAACTCATTATAGGCTTATTTTGACCAAGTTCAAAATTGATATTCATCCTATTAAATTAGAAATTTTGTTCTATGAAATATTTAAATGTTCATTATGTTATAGTCTTATTAAAAATAATTTTAACTTACTATAATTGATGCTTGGGTGTTACATTCATTTCACTCAAAATACTCACCATATTCTTAGAACACCCTTAGAAGGTTGTCTCTCATTAGACGTGATACGAAAAATCATCTCATTCATCAACAAAAGGATTAAGCCTCTCTAGACCATCCGAATAGTCCTAGGAAAACTAATCTAGGGTACCCAAACTCATATCACACCATGAGACCTACCAAAGGTCTCTTATAAACTTAGTTGATACTCTCACTACTTGGAGAGAAACTTACTGGGAAATCTAAAATGCTCAAAGCGATAAAAAGCACTTGTCCCAAGCATAAGACTCCGATGCCATCCTATCACTTATTACAAAGGACCTCTGAGTCCCTAATCCCCATACCTAAACTCATGCAACAAGCATTCACTAAGAAATCATTCATAAACATGCAAATGGATTTGTATTAATGGGACCACCTACCTTGAACATGGAGTTAACACTTAATATAAGCTCAACTAAGCCTTGGAAAATCCATTATATTCCTTTTACAATATCATAACTCCACCCAAGATCCTCTATAATTACATAAAACATAAATAAATAATTATAAATGATTATAATTAATTATATAAAATAAAATAGTGAGGCATAACAACTAAAAAACTCACTGACCATCATTGTCACACTAAAAATGAAACCAACCACTCATGGAAGGTCTATAACACCCCCAAAACCATCCCTAGAAAAATACCTAACAATTATCACCTGTTAATCACCAATTTTATCCAATTTAACCAAAAACCCAAAATAAATTAGATAAACAACTTAACTTCACAAAAACAATGATATATGATGTGCGATCAACCTCCCAGGTCTTCCTCTAACCACTGCACATGAAATCCCCATAAAAATCTAATGATTTCACCATGATCTATGGAAATATTCATTGAAAACCTAGCCCAAATCAAACCAAAATCAAATGGCTAAGAATGGGGAACCAAAATGGAGGAAGGATGGAAGACCTCACCTTCACATTTCATTTAAACTCATCGAGAACATTTCCCACTCAAAGGGGATCAATGGAGGGATGTGTTGTAACTTTCTGATATTTCAATATGTAATTATAATTTAAATAAATACTATTTTGAATAACATATTTCACATGCAACACCAAATTAAAATGATTCGTAATGCATTAGATTCACATTATAAGGAAAATTATTATAATAATAAAAACTTTAGTAAATAAAAATATAATAATCAATTAAAAATGATTACATTTATAAAATAAATAATTAATATGATTTAATGATAAAAGTATTGTTTTTAAAAGAACCCACTTTAAAGTATTATGTATTTATTCATAATAAATTTAATTATTCACTTTTAAAATATTATTATGATAATATATAATATTTAAATGTATGAACTAATATATTAACATTTATTTAATAAGTAATTTTTAACACTCTAATTATTTTGTTTAAAATAATAATAATCTTGACAGTTTTCTTAACACACAACACCTATCTTTAAGTGAATTGAGATATATTATAAAAAATATTATTATTTAAATATAGATGTTATAACATATCCATTAAATTAGAGGGTATAAATATGAGTAACCTAATTATAAAATATATGTATAATAGTCCTAATAAATACAAATTTATTTATCAATTCTTAAGAAATAAGCACTCAATATTTAGTAAAGCCATTTTATGCTTCAAAACGAAATTTTATTCAAAAATTATTTTAATTGAATTTTTTGTGTGAAAATTATAATTATTTTATAAAAAATTTATAAATTTTATTTTATAAAATAAATATAATTTTTTAAATAATTATATCATAATTAAATCAGGGTGAAATTTTGGGTTTTTTGGAAATGATGGATTTTTTAGTGAATCATGAAAAATAATGATTTTTCAAATAATATTATTTATTTTCATTAAATAAAGTAATCTAAATTCCCATTATATTTTGGATTTTATGTTAAATTTACATATTATAAATTTTATTCATAATAATATAATTAATTCCATTTGAATTATAAATATTCTTGATTTTGATATAAGTTAATTTTTATGCTTAAAAACACATTTATCTAAAAACTCTTTTTCATTGTGTTTTAAGAATTTATATTAAAATTGGTTTATTACAATCCTAGAGATTTAATTTTGAAAAATGGATACCATATTTTAAATTAGGAAGTTAAAATTTTATAAATCGGTCCCTTTAATTTTTGGTCATTATGAATAGTAATAATGAAAAATATTTATTACCTGAGTAAGGGTAAAATGAGTAAAAAAGGTCAAAACCATTATATATGATCTAAAAATAAACAAAAAAATTGACCTTATTTAATTTTATGGAATAAATTCTACCATAGACATCCTAAATTTGAATATATGTCATTTTTGTGCCATTTTCCCTTGATAATGTAATTTTTATTATTTTAAGTAAAGAAAGTTCTAAAATGCCACTCTCTTGACTTTAATGTTTGTGAAATTTTATCATAAGGATAAAAAGAGGATAATTTAGGTTATAAATATTTATTTGAAATAATAATTAAGTTCTTTATAATGGTAATTTATTTACAATTTTTAGTGATTGAATCATTACCTTAAATGCTTATGCAATGCCGAAACAATATTTATTCAATTAATAGAAAAATAAAATAAATTATTTTAAAAATATTAAAAGTACTATAATTTGGGTGAATTATTATGTTCCAAGAATTTTTTATATAAATATAATATTTTAGGGACATTTAAAAGGTTTATATTCTAATTTCATAGCTATCTGGATGACTTTAAAGCCAAAGTAAATGAATAGTGTCCAAAATGACATTAATGATATTTTATGGAAAATAATATTTTATTAAATTATTTGAAAATCATAAAAAAATTTAAATAGTATGATTAGGATTATAAATAGTATAAAATTTCAGTCCTTAGATATTTATTATCTAATTGTTAACTTATAAGTAAAATTATAACGCTTTATGATTGAAAAAGTCGTTACTGTTGTTAAGGTTAAAATTAGTTTACGAAGGGGTTAAACCAAAAGATAAGGTTTAAAATGACACAAAAACCTATCTAAATTTAATTGGATGAGTATATTTAGACCTTAAACACTTTTTATTATATTAATTTTCCATTTTTAATCATTTTAATTGAGAATGGATTAATTATATTTTAATATTTTTTGTAATTCTAGTTGTGTCCTTTCCCTCCCTTATAAAAGGACACCCCTTATCTCTTTTATTTACATCAATTTGAGACTTATAAATAAAAAAACCCTTAAAAATTATATTATAAATTACCATATATATTAATTATAGGTTCTTTTCTTCTTAAAAGACAATTCCCATGGTTCTTAAGAAAGGATCTAAAGGAGGTCTATCGAAGAAGAGGTAATAGTCTTACCCGATCTCTTTTAATTTATTTATTATTATACCTCTTATAAATCTGTGGTGTTCATAATAAAATAATAAATTAATTATACTAAATAGAATTAAATGTTATTATTATTACTTAACCACAAATATCCACCCTAAATTCCATAAAATGAGAAGTGAAAGTATCACTCGTGCGTATGTGTGGACTACTGCCTCCACATAACAATACAATTCATATTCCATCACCATATTTAATGGGTGGTTATTATGATGAGTTTAAAGTTTATATATGACATTTGTGTAATAATTATGATTATTTAACTATAATTTCATACATACCTTATTACCTTCCAATTGGTTGGAAAACGATATTGTCGCTCGTGCGTACGTGTGGACTACCTCCTCCATGAAGCGATGCGATTTGTTTTTCATTTATTCTTCACATGAATGCTAATAAGGATATATTTAATGAATAAATATGATAAATATGATATAATAATGATCATATAAAGGTGAATTATTATTTGTCTTTCTTTCTTTAAATCCGTCGAAAAATGAAAACAACGTTCACGCAAATGTACGACCTACCATCTCTATGAACGGTGCAATTTTTTTTTATCTATAAATTTTATAGACGAATCTATATATCTATATATAATGAATATATATGATAATTATATAATTTTTAACATTATATTGGTGATTTAACCATGATCTAAGTACATAGATTGAAACTACCGAGCTGAAATTCTCATAAAAAATGAAACGGTGAACACCCCAAAATGATTATTTTAATAAGGAGTTTTTAGTAAATGGTTGTTAAAATGTTATAATAGGATAATATATGATATTATAAACATTTTAATTACTATTATATATAATTATAATAAATTTAATTTTACTATACATGAGTTTAAAGTACTTTCTAAGAAAGTTAAACTCGAGGTAAGAGTTTCTTATCTCACTTTTATTTCAATGATAATTATACCATATTCACCAATTTTTTCCATTATGTGGTGTATATACTACCTTTTAATTTATTTTATTATTATTTCATGAAAATTATGGGTATTTACATATCTATATAATATTTTACCTTTCACAAGGTTTTGATACAACGATTAACAAAGTAGTAAGGGATTTATGTTTCAATATCTTTTTAATCAGGATTGTTTATGCTTGAATTTCCATTAAAGTAACATGATAATTTATTAACAAATACATTTAATTTTCTTATCCTATGGTTATTTATTGATAATACACGTTTTCCTTTAATTTTACTCACTTTAAGTACTCAAAATACTGAAAGAACATTTTTAAGAAAAATTAACTTTATTTCTCTTTTAGATCAAAATTCCTTCTTCTTCCATGTCCATGTTTTATAAAAATGTTTTCAAGAATGTTTTTACTACTATAATATGAATGTTTAAAGTCATTTTTACCCATTTTTACTTTTTTATAAAATTGTTTCAAATCAATCTTCTTGTTTTTTTTCGAACGTGACACCTTTAACTTTTTACCCAAAAAGTGAAAGGAATCTTTGTTTCAACATAAATGACATGAAAAAAATTTCCCATTGTCATGAATGATCAATGAATTAAATATTACTTTAAAATTTTACAGGGTTATTTTCAAAGAAAATGTTTTCCATAATATTTTGTAAATTTTTAGATTTTAAATAAGTAATTTCAAAGTGAAAAGAGGTATTTTCCTCAAGAAACATTCCAAGTGATCTTTTAAAGGAATTTTCATATAAGATGAGATAATTTGATGTTAAATATGATTTATTGGGGATATGATCCAATGATAGCATACTTATTATTTATATGGATGGTTTATGATTATGATTATGAGATATTTGTGAAACACATTTCTTTTCCATGATCTATGATATATGATGAATGATTTATGATATTGTGGAACAAATATGAATGGATAATAATTTTATGATGGGTAGTCCTGAAATTATATAACCCTCCAATTTATTGGGTAAATATGGATAACTCTTGAGATAAATATAATATATGTGAACTTGATTTCATGTTCACAATTTTGTGTATAGACCTGGTTTTCATGTCCATTCAATTTTGTGTGGACCTAGTATTCATGTATATAAGATTATTCATGGACTTTGTTTCATGTCCATAAGTTTATGTGAGGGCCTGATTTCATACCCTTAACTTAATGAATGAACTTATTTCTATTTATAAATTTTGACAGTGTTATATGATTATTTTTTTGACACATTCATATGTGTATGTTTTGATCTCATGGATCATGACTGGTTATTGAAAATTCAACACTCTTATGAATATTATCTATTATTATGATGAATTTTTACTCCATTACTCATTTTTATGATCTAATAATTTTTGGTTATGATTTTCAAAGGTTAATCTCATGTTCTCATACCCATTATTCTCATATTATGTTTAAATGAACATTGATATATCCCTTTTTTACCTTTACTGAGAATATGATCTTACCCTTTATTATGTTTTTCCCCTAGGATATAAAGAAATATTTTAAGTATGATGTGTCTAAGAAGGGTTATAGTTATAAATAAATAAGTGGGAGATGATGTAGATATTTTATGAACTATTTGTTTATGTATCCAATTTTCCAAAGACACTAAAAATTTATAGTTTTGGTGTGGATCATAATGTTATGTATTGAATATTCATATAATAAGATGTGATATTTATGTATGAAAATTTTGGGTCACTATAATTGGTATCAAAGAAATATTAATTTAATCTTTTAATATTATGTTATGAAAACTTTGGTGAAAACTCTGGAGATAAGTTTCATTATAGGACAACATCCTATAGTTTTGGTAATGTATATATTATATGTTTTTCCTAGTAATACATCCCCGTATGGATAATATAAGTGGATGTGTTTTTTTATAGATGTATCTAGATATAATAACCCTAAAAATAGTTGGTTGAGTATATAATGACCATTATTCTGGTGCATGATGAGTGTTCCCTTACTACACACTTGGTTTAACACTCTCGAGGGATATGATTGTGTTAACTCAAATTTTATTAATGAACCATTATGAAGGATTTGAAAATATTATAACCAAGTATAGCCAAGTTTAAACTTAATTTGTCATATATTAAAAATAATGTGTCATGATTTAGAGATTATATGAATTATTTTTCATTAATATATGAATTCTCACTATGAATATTATTTCTCACACTATAATTTTTGGTTTTAGTCAATTCATGGAACCTAAAGGAATCATGTGAACAATTAATGTGATATCCAATGCAATGAATTTACTTATGATAAACCAAATAGATTAGAAGATTGGATATAATATTTTGTGACTATGATCACTCAACTCTCTCAAGCTATGATTGGTAATGCAGATCATGTTGAACTTTATAATGCACTAATAAGGGAGAACATGAAATTTAATCTTTTAAATGAAAATATATACCCTCCTTCTATGGATATTTTGATCCATTGGATGATGATAAATGGATAAATGTGATGGAAAAGATATTTTATATTCTTAAGTGATTAGAACATGAAATTTTTTTCCTATCCATTTATCATTTGGAAGGATAAGTAGATCAATGGTAGAATATTATTAATAATATGAGGAAAGAGGAAGAAATTGACACCATGGGATGGAATGAATTTAAGAATATATTTTTTAGTAAGTACTCCCCTCTTATTATATGTTTAAAAATGGATAATAAATTCCTTGAACTTATGAAGAATGATAATGAATCCATTGGTACTTATGAGGAAAATTTTACAAGACATGAAAGGTATTATTCTGGTTTAATCATCATCCATGAAAGAAAAATAAATTTATTCTTTAGTGGTTTAAAACCAAGTCTTTGAAAGGAATTATCCATAAAGTACATTGGAATCTATGAATAAATCATTCGATGTGCACTCATAGTAGAAATAGAAGCTGGAAACTCTCATGGTTCTAGTGATAAGAAAAGGAAGAAGGAGTTTTATGGAATCTTTAGTGGTATGTCACATGGAGGGAAGAAAAAGATTCAAACTTCTACTTGATAAAAATATGGTAAGAAGTACTTAGGTGAATTCCTAAAAGGAATGAGAAGATGTTTCAAGTTCGGGAAGCCTATCCATTGATCAAAATAATTTTAAAGTGATTTTATGAGGAAATTAAATGAAATAAATGGAGAGATAGATCAAAATAATATGACAATAACACTTTAATTCTATATATGTAAGGATTTTGGGCATTATGTGAATCAATGCCCTACTCCAAGGGCTAATGAGTATAATAAGCCACAAAAACCTCTAAAGTTAAATGAAAAATAAAAAGCTTATCCAATCACAATAAATGAAGTGAATCATTATTTTTGGGGAATAATTATCATCCACTACATAGTTGGATATTCCATGTTAAATTTTGGGAAATTATTAATATATTTTTAAGAATATATGATCAAGTTATATATATTTTGGAATGAGACTTTGTGAGCGATTAAAATTATTTTAATATAATTGTTAAGTTGGTCATGGATGTATATGAGATCAAATAATTATAATATTTAGGTTTATATCTTGATAAGATATATTTTGGAGGATCCTTAAAGTTAAATATTTATGGAATGGATTAATTTTAACTTTGGGTGTTTTTGTTTAGGTTTTAGAGATTAATGTATTATATTTATCCATATTGGATAACTTTTTCTAACCATTTTAGTTTTTTTAAAATATTTAGGGAAATATGGAATAGATTTTAATTCTTTTATGGATATTATGATCCATTAAAAGTTAATTTTAGTTCTTCAGGAAAGAAAAAATCATCTTGAATATTCATTTTATATAGTAATAAATGAAGTAGAAATTGATCAAAGCACAACCAAAGGATAAAATTATGTTTATGAAATGGAAATATATCAAGTAAGTGTATTTTAATATGTTATATATTATGATAGTAAAATAGTCCATCAAATTTAGGAAATGGATCTTGAAATAAAAATTTTATACTTTTACTTTTATTTTTGAGGAATTGATGAACTTTTCATCCATCCCAGATTTATGGTTTTGTGGTCATTAACTTTCTCATGACCTTATTCTCTATCAATTTCTATTAGTCCTTAGATGACAATTTTTACCTCAATTTATAAATTTTAACTTCTCACTAATATTATAAATATTTGGTAAACCAATTATGTGTTATTTCAGGTAACCTTTATGTTTCCTACTTTCCCTTTTTAAAAGAAGTTTTATTACCCCTCTATAGGATGTGGGTTTTCAATAAAGGTCTTTTAAAATGTTGAACCTTTGATGATCGAGATAAAATTATGAGGGTATATTTATTTAAGGGTGTGTGGGGGAGAATGTAAGACCTAAAAAATTTAGTTTAAAATAATAATAAGCATTATTTCTTACTTAACACGCAACATCGTGCTTTAAGTGAAATGAGATATATTATAAAAAAATATTATTATTTAAATGTGACCGTTATAATATAGATTTTGAATTAGAGGGTATAAATATGAGTAAACATAGTATGAAATATATGTATAACTTTCTTAATAAATACAAATTTATTTATTAATTATAAGGAAATAAGCACTCAATTTTTAGTAAAGTCAATTTATGCTTCAAAAAGGAATTTTATTCAAAAATGTTTTTTATTTCATTTTGTGCAAGGAAATTATAATTAATTTATACCAATTTTAGGAACTATATTTTATAAAATAAATATATTTTTTAAATCAACATATTATAATTCACTTAGGGTGAAATTTTGGGATATTTCTAAAATAATTGATTTTTCACTAAATAGTAAAAAATATAAAATTTTCAAATATTATCATTTATTTTCAATAAATCAAGTAATTTAAAAGTCATATTATATTTTAGATTTTGAATTAAAGTGAAATATGATTCATTTTATTCAAAATAATATAATTAATTCCATTTTAATATATAGTATTCATGATTTTGATATAAGTTAATTTTGATGCTTAAAAACACATCAAAAAAACAGTTTTTTAGTTTCTTTTTACACATTTATATTAAAATTTATATATTAAATTCTTATAGATTCAATATTGAAAAATGGATACCATATTTAGAATCACGGGGTTCAAATTTGGTAAATATTCCTTTTTATTTTTTGGTCATTATGAATAGTAACATTATTAAATATTAATCACATTGGTAAGGGTAAAATGGGAAAAAAGGGTTAAAACCATGAGATAAGGTCTAAAAATAAACCCAAAACTTACCCTTATTTCATTGGATGGAATAAATTTGACCGTATAAATCACAAATTTGAATATATATCATTTTTTTATCAATCTCTTGACTTTAATGTCTTTAATTTTTTTTCATAAGGATAATAAGAGGATAAGTTCAGTTCTAAATATTTATTTGAAATAAAAATTAATTGTTTTTATCATGGTAATTTATTTATAATTTATAATTATTGAATAATTAATTTAAATTCTCATGAAATTATGGCACCATATTTATTCAATTAATATAAAAATAAAATAAATGATTTTAAAAATATTAAAATATCACAATTTGGGTGAATTATTGTGTGCCATGAATTTTATAGATAAATATAGCATGTTAGGGATGTGTGAAAGGTTTATATTTAAATTACATAACTATATTTATGAATTTAAAGTCAAAGTAAATAAATAGTGTCAAAAATAAAATTAATGATATTTTATGAAAAATAATATTTTATTAAATTATTTAAAAAAATAAAAATATTGAAAGAGGACTAGTAGGATGAGAAATTATCAAAAATTTATTCCCTTGTAAATTTATGAGCTAATTTTTTACTTATAATTAAAATTATAACCCTTCATATCTGGTCATTTGGAAGCATTTTTCACGAGAATGACTTAATTATATTTTAATCTTTTTGGTAATTACAAGTGTTACCTTTCCCTCCCTTATAAAAGGACACCCATTATCTATTTTATTTACACCAATTAGAGCCATATATCTTAAAGAAAACCTACCCAATTGTATTATAAACTTCTATATCCATTAATTAGAGGTTATGGTCTTCTTAAAAGACCATTCCAAGGGTCCTTAAGAAAGGATCTAAAGGAGGCCTAATGAAAAAGAGGTAATCATCTTACCCAACCTCTTTTAATTTATTTCTTATTATACCTAATCTAAATTTTCTATTCATCATAAAAAATATATTCAATATCCTAAATATAATTAAATTTTATTACTATTATGTAACCAATAATATCCACCCTCTATTCCATCAAACGTGAAATGAAAATATTGCTCATGCATACGTGTGGACTACCGCCTCTATGTAGCGATATAATTAATTTTCCATCACCATAATTCATGGATGGTTATTATGATAGGTTTAAAGTTTATATTTAAATTTTATAACATAATTATTCTTATGTAATTATAATATCATGTCTACCTTTTTACATTCTAATCCATTAGAAAATGATAACGTAGCTCATGTGTACATATGGACTACCACCTCCACAAAGTGATGTGATTTTTTTCATTTATGATTTACATGGATGGTAATAAGGATAGATTTAATGAATAAATATCATATAATTTTTTTTCTTTAAATGTGAATTATTATTTAACTTTATTTTTTTCCATTCATTGAAATGTGTAAAAAGCATTCTTGTGTTTGTACGACCTATAATCTTTATAAATGATGCAATTCATTTTTCTATCTCTAACTTTTATGGTTGACTATCTATATATATATATAATGAATATATATTATATTTATATCATGGTTAAAATTATATATATTAAGGAACCATGATCCAAGTATAAGGACTAGGACTACCAAATCAAAATTCTCTTGAAAAACGAAACAGCGAACACCCAAAAATGATGATTTTAATAAAGAGTTATTAATAAATGGGTGTTAAAATATTATAAGTGGATCATATATGATATTATAATTATTTAAATGAATCTGGTATATAAGTATAATAAATTTAAATTTATTATACAAGAGTATAAATTAATTTATAAGGAAGTCGAACTCAAGATAAATTTTTCTCATCTCACTTTTATTTTTATGAGACTTATTCCATAATCACCTCTTGTTTACATTATGTGGTGTATATGATAAACATGTATGTATTTTATTATTATTTCATGAAAATTATTGGTATTTAAAAATGCGTATAATTTTCTATCTTTTATGAGTTTTTAATACGGAGATTACCAAGGCAGTAAGGTATTTATGTTTCAATCTCATTTTAATCGGGATTGTTTATGATTTAAATTTCATTGAAGAAAATTATATGATCCTTTATTGATTAATACATTTAATTTTATTATCATATTTTTATTTCTTTAGAATACATGTTTTTCTTTCATTTTCCTCACTATAAATACTCAAATGTTTGAAATATTGTTTTTAAAGAAAACTGACTTTATTTTTCTCTTCAGTCAAAAATTATTTTTCTTACATGCCCATGTTCTATAAAAATATTTTCTATAATGTTTTTAATATTATAATATAAATTTTTAAAGTAATTTTTACCCATTTTTTACTTTTTATAAAAGTTTTTCAAAGGAATATTTTTGTTATTTTTTGAATGAGGCACTTTTTAATTTTTACCAAAAATGTGAAAGGAATATTTGTTTTAATGTACATGACATGAAAAAAATTTCCCACCGTTATGACCAATCAATAATTTTGTGATTATTTTATAGGTTTACAAGGTTATTTTCAAGGAAAATGTTTTCCATAATATTTTTCAAAATTTTTAGATTTTAAATAAGTGATTTCAAAGTAAAAAGGGGTATTTTCCTCAAGAAACATTCCAAGTGATATTTTAATGTATTTTTCATCTAAGATGATATATTTTGATGTTACTTATTATTTAATTAGGATATGATCAAATTATACCATCCTTATTATTTATATGGATGGTTTATGATTATGATGATGAGATGTTTATAAAACCCATTTCCTTTCTATGGGTTATGATATTTGATGAATTATTTATGATCTTGTGGAAAACATATGGATTATGATTATGTGATTGGTGGGTCCAAAATTATATATCCATCCAATCCATTGGGTAAATATGGATAACTCATGAGATAAATATATCATGCATGAACTTGATTTTATGTTCACAATTTTATTCATGGAACTGGTTTTCATGTCTATAATTTTATGTGTGTACCTAGTTTTCATGTCTATAAGATTATGTGTGGACCTGGTTTTATATCCATAAGTTTTTGTGAGGGTATGATCTATTGTCCTTAACTTAATGAGTGAACCTATTTCTATTTATACATGTTTATAATGCTATAAGGCCATTTTTTTCCATATTCATTTGTATATGTTATGCTCTCATGGATCATGATTGATTATTGATGATTTCACACTATTATGAATATTTTCTATTATTATGATAATGTTTTATTCCATGAATAATGTTTATGATGTAAGAATTTTTGGGTATGATTTTCAAAGGTTAAGATTATGTTCTCATACCCATTATTCTCATGTTATATTTAAATGATCATTGATAACTACCTTTTTACCCTTATTGAGAATCTAAGATCACCCTTATTATGTTTTATTTTCCCTAGGATATAAATAATTTTTTTAATAATGATGTTTCTAAAAAGGGTGTTAGTCATGAAGAACTAAGTGGTACACGATATAAACTTATTGTTTATGTATCTAAGTTTCCAAAGATACTAAAAATTTATAGTTATGGAATATATCATAATTTTATGTATTTAATATTTATCTAATAAGATTTATATTTTTTTATGAAAACTATGGGTTTTTATATAATTAATATGAAATAATATTAAGAACATTTAAATCTTAAAAGACCCTTTATTTATAAAAGCAGTTTTCTCTATATTTTGTATTTTCATTTAAAAAGATAAATTTATGAATTTTATAATTTAATGTGATAATAATTACATAATATTTGAATTTATCATGTTAAAATTAGCTTAGGGTGAATTTTTGGTATTTTTCTAAAATTGTTGATTTTTTGATGAATAGTATAAAATACCTTTTTTACAAATACCATGACTTATATGAAACCATTAGGATAAAATAATGAATTAAAAATTTATAAAACATTTTTAATAATTAAATATTTATCAAATAAATAAAATTATAGATTTAAAATATTAATTTTAATTTATAAAACTATAATAACATTTTTTAACTTAAGTAATATTTTTTCTAAAAACCATTTTTATGCGTTATACATTTATTATTTATAAATTAATTTTTAAATTTTTTAGAAATTTAATATTATAAAATGGTTGTTATATTTTTAATAATAATATCCAAGTTATTTAAAAAATCAATATTAATTTTAGTTATTAAAATAAATTACCGAAGTTAAAAATGTGTTACCACGATAAATGTAAAATTTGGTAAAAGTTAAAAATAAATATAATAAGAATACAATTCCCAAAAAATTATATATAAATGTGTGTTGATGGTTTTTTTGAATCAATCCCCATAAAACCTCCATTATTGTCAAATTTTGTACTCACATTCCTTGAATAGTGACTTGTCCTTTTATATTATTACAAAAATGCCACTCCCCTCACTTATAAAAGGATACTTCCACCACCCCTTTAAAAACACTCTAAAATTTTTAATTCATATTGAAAATCTAACCATTTTAATTTCCCAATATAACTCTCTAAAATTTTTCATCCCCTTGATCCAAGGAAAATCCATAAATCCTCTATTTCCAAGAGGTCCTCCAAGAGAAGGTTTGAATTCTCAATGTGAATACTAATCACTTCTTATTTTTTTTCTTTTCTAAATTTTATGCCACAAATATATTTTAACCATAATAATATAATTAAATCATTATTAATATTATTGTTAAATGTTATTGTGTTAATGTAATAAACATTATCTACCCATCCCACTTAGAAAAATGCGAACGTCGTTCATGTGTACGTTCAGACTACTGCCTCCAGGAAGTGATGTATTTTATTTTCATCACTTCCTTACATGGATAGTAATAAATGTAATTTAATTAATATATATTATATTTATAACATTTTTTAATATTATTAAAATACAAACCATTTTTTACCTTCATATTATTCAATGAAAAATGAAAACTTCATCCGTGTGTACGTGCAGACTACCACCAACACAAAGTGACTTGTTTTGTTTTTCATAACCTTATTACACATACTGTTATAAAAATTTATTTGATGAATATATATGATATTGAGGATTAATATATTTCATGAATAAGATTATTTAAGGATAAAAAAATAATTAATGATCATTATAAAGTAACCTGTTGACATCGATATATTACTCAAAACAAGCTTCTCATGGATTCCATTTTTGAAAACCATACCCATGAATTCCATAGAATGAAAATGATAATTCATAAATCATTGAAAAAATATATTATAATATATTGAATAATATGGTAATTATGAACTTTGTATCAAAGAACAGGGTCCTACATCATCATTACAAAACACGTACAAAAGAATTAAAATTACTAACATCTGATGATGAAAATAAACATTAACCAACTTATATATGTTTAGTGAATGAGTATAATTGAAGAATATAAAAGGTAATATATATAAATATGGTTATAAAATAAGTGATTAATATAGATATGATTATTATACAGGAGGTTAAATATCTTTCATGAAAGTCATGACTTCATCTTCAATTAACTTCTAATTTATTTACAAAATATGAAAGGAATATTCTTTTTAACATTTTATATATGAATGAATTTTCTCATAACATTAATCAATTTTATTTAATAAATATCCTATCAATTTTCCTTGGTTTTTCAAAGAAATCTATATTCCCTCTACTTTAAAAAATATTTTCTAAAAAGGGTATAAAAATGTAAAGGGTAATTATTTTTCTTTCTTTGAGTAAAATTTTAATGATTTTATAAAGGTGTTTTGTAATATATTTTAAAATCCTTTAAATTTTATCATGTTTCATTAGGGATATTCTATAATGATACTGTAATGCCTTGGGAATTTATTATGTGTTTTTCTTTTAAATAAATACTATGTTTAATATCTTGTAACACACACAAAATCGAACTAAAACGAGTCATGACATATTATAATTATAAGAAGAATAAACCTTTAGTAAATATAAATGAATTAATATATTATGATAATTAAAATTTATTATTGATCAATGAAATTTAATAATTAGAAAATAAATAATTAATGTGATATATTTAAAATCATTTAATGCTAAAGGGGTATTTTTTTTTCAAAGAGTTGGTTTTAAAGTGTTTTAATAAATTGATAACTTTTGAAATATTTAAATTTATAAATTAATATATTAAAAAAAAATTAATTACAAACTAATATGAAATTAGATTAATAATACTTGAAGTTTAAAAATGTCATTTTTTGATAAATGTTGTTTTTTATATTTAATATTATCATTTAAAAGATAAATTTATAAATTTTAAAATTATAATTTAATTAAATGAGATTAATTTTTTAATTAAACATGTAAAAATTTCTTAGGATTTTTTAGGGTATTTTTCTAAAAAGGTTAATTTTTAGGTGAATAGTGAAAAATATCGATTTTATAAACACTGTAAAATTTAAAACATTATTATGGTATAAAAGTGAAATAAAAACTTATAAAAACATTTTTATAAAAAAATATATTTAGTAAGTAAAATAAATCATTTAAAAATATTATGTTGAATTTAAAAACCTATGATTGACATTTTAAAACCTAAGTGAAGTTTTATTCTAATAAAAGAACTAATTTTGACCCTTTTCTTTAATTAAGTAATTACAAAGTTATATTCAGTTTTGAATTGATTTTAATGTCACATAAATATTATTTTGTATTTATAAATCAATAAATTTTATGATAATCAATCATACAAATTATTTTGGTGTAAAATTATTTTTATTCTCAAAATGCATTTTTTTCTTTCTAAAAAGTGTTTTTTCATTACATCTTGTGTACTCATATTAAAAATAAATTTTCCACCTCTAGGAATTGAATATTTTAAAATTTATTCAATTTTTGTAATTATCATATTCAAATTATGTAAGAAATCACATTTCATTTTTAGCCATAATGAATATTTCCATAGTAAAAACCTTATCGTGATGATAAGGGTTAAAAGGGTTAACTGGGAGGTTAAACTAAGATATGAGGCTCAAAATATCACTAAAAATTGTCTAAATATGATTTTTGAGTGAATTTAATCCGTAAATTTTCTTATATTTTAATTTTTTTACATTTGGTTCCAATTTTCCATGAAAATGAATTTATATTATTTTAAAGTTAATAAAATTTACAAGAGTTCCACTCCCCTCATTTATAAAAGTGCACCTCCCATTCTCGCATCTATGCATAACTTGAGCAACTTAGCTCAAACAATACCTACCTAAATACCTTTAAAACACCCTTATACATGATCTATATTTTTTTTCTTCCAAAAAACCCATATAAGAATCCTTAAGGTGTTTTTCAAAGGAGATTATCCAAAGAAGAGGTATATGTTCTTATAAATCTCTTTAAAGTTTATTTATTATTAAACATCCTCCAAATATTCCATAAATATATTAAAAAAATTAAATAAGTATATTTAATACAGTTAAATGTTGTTATGTTAATGTTATAACCATTTTATATCTTCTTTTCATCTAATGTAAAATAAAAATGTTTCTCATGAGTACATGCAGACTACTGCCACCATGAAGCGATGTATTTAATTTTTCATAATTATCTCTAAAATATGGTTTTATAGATGTATTTAATGAATATAAATGATATTTATAACATAATTATGATTATATAAAGATAAATTATTATTTAAATTTATTTCCATCCAATTAAAAATGAAAACATCACCCATGTATATGTGCAGACTACCACTTCCATGAAGTGATGTAATTCATTTTTCATCAGCACCTTATATGTAGGGTCATAAAAATTTATTTGATGAATATATATGATATTAAGGAGTAATATATTTAATTAATATAATTATATAAGGATGACATAATAAATAATCATCATTATAAAGTAACTCATTGATATCGATGAATTATATGAAAACAAGCTCATCACTGGTTTCATCTTCAATAACCATAACTAAAAATATCATGGAATGAAATTAGAAAATTATTATTAATAATGGAACATATATTATGGAACCTTAAATAATATTTTAATTATAAACTTTTTATCAATGAATGGAATCTAACATCACCATTACAAAACATGCGTGAAACAATTGAAATTACTAATAACCGATGATGAAAATAAACATTAACTAAAAAATAAATGTGTAGTAAATGATTATAATGGTAAAATATAAAAGTTAATAAATATTAATAATGTTCTATAATAATTCATTAAGATAATTTTTTTTATTATATAAGAGGATAAATCAATTTCATGGAATCCTAGAGTTAAGGTAAGGGTTTCTCATCTCACTTTTATTTCCATGAGACATTTTTTATATTCACCACTTGTTTTATATTGTGTTGTGTATATAATAACTATGAATATATTTTATGATAATTTTCATGATTTTTTTTGGATATTAAAATCAATCTATGGTCCTCTCTTTCATGAGGTTTTAATTCAAAGGTTACCAAAGCTGTAAGGGTTTTTGTTACAATCTCACTTATTATCGGGATTGTTTATGGTTAAATTTACATTGTGGGAAATTATACGTTATTTTTATACAAAAAAATATATATTTCCTTCTTATCTGGATTTTTTTGTGTTTTAAATTATTATTTATATTTTACCTCTCTTTGTTACTCAAAAATACTGAAATAATGTGTTTAAGAAAATCCAACATTATTTCTCCTTTTTAGTCGAGAATCTTTCTCCTCAACATAAATGTTATTAAAATTATTTTATGGATATTTTTATCTATACATAAAATTTTTATAAAATTATTTTATAATAAAATTGAACTTATTTATAAATTATTAAAAGTAAACTTTTTAAATGTTTTCTGTATAACTCATTTTGACCTTTTTTCACAAAATTGTGATTTTTTGATGTTTATTCCATGAATTTTTTTTACCTACACTATGTAATTTATTAATAATAAATAATACTTTCCCAATTTACATGATTTTTCAAAGAAAATCATATTCTCATTGTTCTAGTATTTTTTATTTTTTTTAAATGTTACAGAAAGAAAATGATACTTCTTCTTTTTTAAAGACTATTTATAAATATTTTACAAAAGTATTTTTCATCTATGTAAAAATAATTTAAATAATAATATGAATCATTATGGTAATGATATAACGATACCATAAAATTTATTTTATAGGATGTCATATAATGATAATGTTCTAAGAAAGTTTTTATGAAACCTGTTTCTTTCCCATGGGAAAATTAAGCTATGATAAAATGATAAATGTTGTTATGATCTTGTGGAACACATATGTGTGGTTTTCATTAAGTTATGGGTGGGACTTAAATTATATATCCCTTTAATGCATTGGGTAAATCTTGATATCTCATGAGATAATATGAAAGGGAATAGGGCATGAACCTAATCCACAATGGGATTCTATCCCCTATGTTTATAGGAATGAGAAGTAAACCAAATCCATAATGGGACTCTTTTGACTATGATAGTTTTGGAAGTGAATTTTAAACAAATAAATAATTTTATATGCTTATATTTATTCAAAAAACTTATGTCTTATGATTATGATATGCTCTTATGAACCATGATTGATTTTTGATGATTCCACACTCTTATAACTAATTTATTATTATTTTTGATGCTTTATTCCATGACTCATGGTTTATGATCTATGTTTTATTACATATGAATCTATTATGTTATGTATATTCACTATGATTATGTTCTCATACCAATATTATGATCTTATGCTCACTTATGATCTTCGATTGATAATGCCTATGTTTAACCTTACTAAGTGTTTGATCTCACCTTTATTATGTTTTCATTTCCCTAGGTTATGAAAAATGATATTATGTAAGATATTTATAAAAGGTTATCATGTGTGGAGAATTTTAGGGATATTTTAAAGACTTATTATATAATAAAAAACTCTAGCTATAATATAAAAAATGTCCATTGGATAGGAAAAACATGGGTTTTTCTAAGTAAATGTTTCTTATAATCCTATAAAGTTCTAAAACTATAAAGGAATTGGGTATGTAAGTGAATAAATATTGGTTATTGATAATATATTTATAGATAGTTAAATTTAGGTAACTTCTTTTGGCATCAAATTCAATATGTATAGAATATGTTTTTAGCACTGGATTTGGGTTTACAAGTATTGGGGCATCTCAGTTGGTATCAGAGTAGAGTTTATATAACATTAAAGGATATGAAGTTATCATATAAGGATAGTTTAATATTTGAGGATACCATTATGAATTTATAATTTTAATGTTAATCATAAGTTAAAAGGTATACATATACCATTTTGAGGTCTTATATGATTATATTTTATGGTGATTAATGATATATTAGTAAATCTTAATTGGATTTTAAGAAGAATACATGATTGAGATTTTGATAACCCTTTTTGGTTGATATGTGATTTAATATTGAGGTAATTATATTTACTTGTTATAATGGGTTTATTAATATTGGGAATATAAGCTGATCAGTATAGATACCATAGGGGTTAAAAAATTATTCGACGACAAGGTGATTCAAGTTATTTTGGAAAAAGATTAATATATTTTTATGAGTATTTATGATTAAGGTATATATTGATTGGTATGTGGTTAATGTTTTTTGGGGATAAGTTTAAGTTTAATTTTAAGAGTATATGTTTATATGATTTTTTTTGGGTTTAGAATATGGTAATAATGATAATAATAATTTTTGATTAGTTATTTTTGGGGATTATAATTATAAAACCATAGTGGGAACCCTAGGGATAAGTCTAAATATATGAAATGTCCTAAAATTTTGGTAAATTATAGAGCGTGTGATTTCCTAACAATGTCATCCCTGATTTGTTACAAAAAAGTGGATATAGTCTCTAACACAGATTCACCTAGAAGTAATAACCCTAAAAAAGTGGGTTGGGTATTAAATTGATCTTCACTTAGTGCATGAAAAGGAGGCCCAGTTGAATACATGGTTTGAAACTCATAGGGGATATAATTTAGATAATTCACTATCTCTTTATAAACCATTATGAGTGGTTTTAAAATACTTAGGTTAGAAATCCTAATAGGATATGACCATGGAAAACCTATATCAAAACCTAGAATGTAATGGGTTAAAAGAATGTTTCATAATTGAAAAAATATCAGGAATGATTTTAATTACCATATGATTGCTTAATTTGATTAATGATGATTAATGATCACACTTAACATTTTGGTTTTAGTTAATAGATGGAATGTGGAGAAGTTATGTGAATAAAAAATATGATGGGCAATGTAATGACGCTCCTCATGAGAAACCAAACGTCATGTGATTTTGAATGAAAAATATTATAGTTATGGATAACCAACTATCTTGAGTTATCTAATAACTTAGAACTTTTAAATCCTTAAATTATATGAAATAAGAGAAAAAATAGAGTTTCATGGAAGTTAATATGATATAAACCACAGATGAAAGAAAAGGTATCATCCTAAATGTCAAATATGTGTGAAGAAGCATGGGAGAAACTATATCCATTGAGAAGGTAAGTGATTCAAGTGTGGAAGAGAAGTAAATTGAGAAAATGTATTTTAGGGAGATATAAAGATGATAACTAATAAAATTAAAGGAAGAAAATATTAGGCTAAGGTTCCACCCACACTTCATTACTTCAATTGTAAGGAATATGTGAATTATTCCAAAAAAGTTTACCAAACTAAGTGTTAATGATGATAATAAATGTTAGTAACTCCCTAATACCATGAATAAAGGGATGGATTACACAATCATAACCACTTAAGTGGTTCTTGACAATGAAGTGGTGTAAGTTACACTCATCATCCACTTAAGAACTATGAATTCCCTATTTAATTCTAGATCTATCAACTCCTTTATATTTGGAACGTTTTCAAAGGGAATAAAATATCCACACCCATGATTAAATAACTAATTTTTCATTAAATTTCATAGTGGTATAATGATTTTATCCCATGATTATAACCCCTTTCTAATAGAAGTTTGTTTGAATGTGCTTCCTAAAAATATTATTATTCCACCTTTAGTAATTTTTTTTGTGATTTTTGTCATTGATTAGATCTATATACATAGATTCTATATAAATTATTGATATAGGGAATTCATATTTCATATCCTAAATCAACCTATTATCATTATTGGTGCAAGGATTACTATGAACTCCCAATGGAAATTACTTCAATTATATGAGTCTTAATACCTTTTCAAAAGGGGTATTTAGATCAAATGGTTGGGGAGAAACATAATATCAGGGAAATGTCTATTATAAGTATAGAATATTTGTTTCATAGTCTTACCAAAGATAATAAGGTTGGTATCTCATATTAATTCTTGATTATCTTACGGATGTGCTTAGATTTTTTCATTAGTAAGTGATAATTAAAATTAGGAGGGTGTAATTTATTTAAGGGGGTAAAATGTAATACTCTAAGATTTTAGTATGTGTTTTTTAATTTAAAATAATACTATGTTAAATAGATTATAACACATGACCCACTGTACTAAAATGGCCCAACCCTGGGCCACTCGATAGTGTGCATGACAAGGAAACTACATGGACTCACGCATGCCTCCTCATATGCTAGAGGCTTTTGACTAGCGGTGAGAGACTGAAATTTTAATTGGGGAGACTATTACCTCAATATCATAGTGATCATTAACAAAACGTAACTCAACATCATCCACATTAGAGTGAACATAACAAATAAAAATATATAATAACATACATGATAAAATGTCACGACCCCCTCCCACCAAATATGCCCTCCGGAGTTGGCAATGGTGAAAGGAAGATAATGACCCCCGAGTCCCGCCTCCAGTAGGCCCCGGGTTGGCGACTAGCACCAAGGGTATGAGTTTTCACAAATATGGGAGGCATTACCCTTTTTATTATTTTGGATCGGGAAATAGGACAAGTCAACCACCAAAAAGGGAAAAGAACAAGTGTATATAAATAAACCCAAACCAAGCCCACATGCATGTTTAAACAATTTTTTATAACAAGGTACAAGTACAAGGAAGCTCAAAAGTACAATGCCAAAGAAAACAAGAGAACAACAACTGCAACAACTCCAACTGCCCGACTAGTAGGGTCCTGCACGGCCCTGGTATTCCTCCTGGAAACCTGAAAGTAAACGTAGGGTGAGCATACAAGTATACTCAGTAGGGAAACCTAAAGCTCTCGTGCACAAGTGGGGAGACACCCTAAGGTCCCGTGAGAAAACAAAAGAACCAGAAACTAACAAGGAAAAACTATCCACCCAGCCTCACTGGTCACACTCACCAAGTAACACAAACATGTTTAGTATATATATATATATATATAAAAATATTGGGTACCCCGCACCATTTCCCACTTAATTAGATACTGCTCTTCCTAACGGCAAACGTCCTGACGCTACCACACTCTTCCCGCCCGCACACACCTGGGCCAAACCACGCATCCCGCCCGCACACACCTGGGCCTCACAACCACGCATATCGCCCGCACACACCTGGGCCACAACCACTAACCCACCCGTAGACACCTGGGCCTCATCCCGAAGGTTCTTGGGAACGGTAAGCCTGCCCGAAGAGTCTTGGGCTAAAGGTCGCCTCAAGCCATCACAGCCTCCGAGACCTACCCGAAGAGTCTTGGGTGTAAGGTCACCTCAAGCCATCATAGCCTATGGAAGAAGGAGCAGGAAGGAGCTAGTAACTAAGGGGGAACACCCTCTCCCATAAAATGGGAGTGTTCGGCACTAGGTGATTGACATGGGTGTGGTGCGACAAAACCCAAAGATACAATTATATATATACATATACCAAACACACAGCCCAACCTAGATACAATTATATATATACATATACCAAACACATAGCCCAACCTATGGCTTCTTAAAAAGAGGGACTGAGCATGTGCCTCAGCACTTCTACCACGAAGCATGCATCAACAACCAAACAATCATCCCCCAACCCCATTTAGGTTTTCATGTTTCATGCAATGGTTTAACAAAATATTACTACTGGGCAACTATCATCCAGACAAAACCTTTCACAAACATATCCCTGCCATCCACAACCAAGGTTAGGTAAAACGCAAGCAACCACATTCCATTTCATTTACAAAAGATTATCACAACCATACAACATTCCATCATTCATTTATTTCAAAGTTCCACACATAAAACCCTTTCCACACACAAAACATTTCCGCATTTGAAAACACCTTTTACTTACAAAACACTTTTCATAATCAAAACAATTTTCATAAATAAAGGCATTTTCCACAACCAACCACTTCCCATTTCAACCCCATCGTTTACAAAAACATTTCCCACAAAACAACCAAACCACCACATGTTCATTATTCCAACTTTGTTCAATCGGGGTGATCACACAAGGTTTTCATTCTCATTTAATCAGCCAGTCTTTACATGCTTATCCATTTTCCATGTTTTAACAAAACCAACCACAAACAATTCAGATATCAATTGCGCACGCAAAGGCCACCAACGACCTTGATTTTCAGTAGGCAAAGGCCTTTCAATCCAAAATCACAATCAGAAGATAAAGAAACTGGAAGGAAATAGAAACAACACAAAACCCCAAACCCTTCTTTATCCAGTTATTATCTTTATTTAAAGTTCAAATGCATCTCATGGAACAAAAGAAAAATATCCCACCCCGCATGTTGCACCAAAAAGAGAGACAAAGGTAAACCCCTACCTTAAAATGTCCCGATCACGTCGCTTCCGAAGACGTCCTTCGGTGTCCTCCGCCTTCTCCAAACCCGACAAACGCCTCCTAGGATGGAAGCTGGAGAAGGAAGGCCGGAAGGAAAGGTGACAAGTCCGGGCTTAGAAGCTTCGTCTCGTCGCTACGATCCTGTGGCTGTCGACGGATCGTAATTCGGAGCTCGGACAAAGAAGTTAGAGGAGGAAGACTTCTTGATCATCCAAGAGTGTCATCGTGCGAAGAAGAAGCGATTGGTCTGGAAATAATCTGCGACCCTTTCTTATATAGCCTACGAATAGGTAAAACAGTATGCAGCGTGTATTGATGAATACACGGTGTGACTGTACACCCGTTACATGTTTTGATTGGTTAACACACAACACGTCACGCGGTTTCCACGCGTTTTAATAATAATGATAATTCTATTAATATGTGTGTTTCGTTGACCCGAGGAATGAGTCATAAAAGTAGCTCATTAATGGTCTTAAAATGACCGTCATAATTTCAGGGTTACGCTGTCGCTGACGGATCGTCAATCCGATACCGTATGAGGGAGATACGTTGGATACAAGATCCCGTAATAATAATAATATTAAATCTATTAATTCATGAGCGTTTCGGGTACCCAATCCGAAAACCCGAAAAAGGCATCCAATATTGGACTCATAATTTTCGTCTCGTAGTCAGGGTCGCACTGCCACTGACGGTTCGTGAAACCGAGGTCGCACGAAGAAGTTACGGACAAAAAAGTGTTTTATCAACAAAATTAATAATAACAATATTTTATTATTATTATTAATCAATTATTTATTTATTTTTCATAACTCCAAAAGCAATCACGTTTTGGAGTCTTCATGGGCGCTATAATTAAGCACCAATTCCTCCTTTTTCATTTATTTGTCTTTTAATTTTATTTCTCTTATTATTATTTTTTTGTTTCTCTCTCCAATCTATTTTTTTTCTTTCATGATTCTCTCCCACCACCAAAAGTGGTGCCTCCCATTTCTTTTACTCCATGTGGAACGCCCCAAACTCCATTCTCACTTCAACTTTATTATTTAATAAAATTAATAATAATAACACCCATAATTAATGTACTAATTTAATCCCATTAAATTAGTTTACCATGGTTATTAAGTTAAAACCATTCCATTTAATTAAATTCAAATAATTTAATTTACTAACCAAAAATTAAACCCATTTAATTTAATTTACCAATCACACACATATTTCTGTCACCTTTATCATTATTATTTAATTCAATAGTAATAAATCCTCTTTCAATTTCATCAACGGGTCCCCATCATTAACATTAATAATTATTATTATTATTGACGCCCATTATTTTCATATAATTACTCCATATATCCCATAACATTATATTCACGCATGGTTGGGAACCCCATTCACGTGCCTCTTCATGTTATTATTATTATAACAAATTATTATATAATAATACCCTTTTAATGTTATTAACACAATTCCAACTTTAATTATGGAGAACCGCACAACGCCTCCTGTACAAGGTCACACCCATGCACCCCATGCATTTCATTCCTTTATAATTTATTACATGAGCCTCATTTATTGTAATTTATTCCTTTATAACTTATTCCATGCGCCTCCCATCATTTTATTAAATATATTCGATTTTATTTCTTATATTTTACAATGATTAAATTAAAACCATTTTATCTAATTAACACCAAATATTTTCACGCCACCATTATCAATTATTATTATAAAAATTTATTATTACAACACGTGTCGTGTTTGACCACATCAAATTTTTTTTACAAAGAAATGGACCGGAGAGGTCCGGGCCATTACACCAGATACCTCTCAAAACATTCTCGTCCTCGAGAATTAAAACCAACCCATAAAAGGGGGAAAGGTCCGAACAACCACCCCTCAAGATACCTCTCAGGCCTCTTGTTATAACAAGAAACAACCGACAACCCTAATTATGTGAGTTAGGAATTCCCTCTCCTATGTCGAGATATTATCCGCTTTAGGCGGCACTGACTCGCCTGCACGGGTTTAATCGCATCCGCATTAATGCCTCTCGATTAAGGACTGAGCCTTCCCACTTCCATATATTAGGATTTTCCAACTTACACTGCCCCCCAACACCATACAAAACATCAATAAATTTCCCGAACACATGGCTTGAGGAATTCCTTCTCCCATGTCGAGATATTATCCGCTTTAGGCGGCACTGACTCTCCTGCACGGGTTTAATCGCATCCACATTAATGCGTCTTGATTAGGGATTAAGTCCTCCTCCCCCCACATGTTATGACTCTTCACACACATTTAAAGGAAAGAGGGAAACAACTTATCATTATAAATTCATGAAAAAAAAGTTCCAGGCCCAAAGCATGGGTGAGAATGAGTTTCAACAAAGGAGTGTGATGATCTTGAATTTAAACAAAACATAAATGAGAGCATTTAAGTAAAACCGGAAACATCTCTCTTGATCTCTGGCCTTGCTAGGGTTGCCACTTCTATTGCATGAAACTGTCTGTGTCTCACTCCTCTACCGTTCTGTTGACGTCCAGGTGCCATAGTTGTTCGGTAAACAGGGAACGCCTAAGCCCAAGTAGTAATGAAAAACTCAAAGTTTTAATTATCATTTTATTTCAATTTCTTTCCCAGAACACCCAAATCAAGTAAAACACAAACATGATGATGCATGTACCTTCCCTAGGGTCTCTACCCTGCAATCAATATAGTCTCACTTGGTCGTTCGGTAGGCTCAGAGTCCTTGCATCGGATCACGGGGGGCCCTAAAATCCCGTGTCCTAGCCGGTCTTCCCTGGCCTATGTCACGCACCAAGATTAACGAACACTGTTTCCCTACCATCCCATGCAATCCTCACTGTGCCTAACTCCAGACTCCATCCTATCTCTCAACCATCAGCCTCTGATACCATTCTTTCACGACCCCCTCCCACCAAAGATGCCCCTCCTGAGTTGGCAATGGTGAAAGGAAGATAATGACCCCCGAGTCCCGCCTCCAGTAGGCCTCGGGTTGGCGACTAGCACCAAGGGTATGAGTTTTCACAAATATGGGAGGCATTACCCTTTTTATTATTTTGGATCGGGAAATAGGACAAGTCAACCACCAAAAAGGGAAAAGAACAAGTGTATATAAATAAACCCAAACCAAGCCCACATGCATGTTTAAACAATTTTTTATAACAAGGTACAAGTACAAGGAAGCTCAAAAGTACAATGCCAAAGAAAAAAAGAGAACAACAACTGCAAAAACTCCAACTGCCCGACTAGTAGGGTCCCGCACGGCCCTGGTAGTCCTCCTGGAAACCTGAAAGTAAACGTAGGGTGAGCATACAAGTATACTCAGTAGGGAAACCTAAAGCTCTCGTGCACAAGTGGGGAGACACCCTAAGGTCCCGTGAGAAAACAGAAGAACCAGAAACTAACAAGGAAAAACTATCCACCCAGCCTCACTGGTCACACTCACCAAGTAACACAAACAAGTTTAGTATATATATATAACAAAAAAAATATTGGGTACCCCGCACCATTTCCCACTTAATTAGATGCTACTCTTCCTAACGGAAAACGTCCTGACGCTACCACACTCTTCCCGCCCACACACACCTGGGCCAAACCACGCATCCCGCCCGCACACACCTGGGCCTCACAACCACGCATCTCGCCCGCACACACCTGGGCCACAACCACTAACCCGCCCGTAGACACCTGGGCCTCATCCCGAAGGTTCTTGGGAACGGTAATCCTGCCCGAAGAGTCTTGGGCTAAAGGTCTCCTCAAGCCATCACAGCCTCCGAGACCTACCCGAAGAGTCTTGGGTGTAAGGTCACCTCAAGCCATCATAGCCTATGGAAGAAGGAGCAGGAAGGAGCTAGTAACTAAGGGGGAACACCCTCTCCCATAAAATGGGAGTGTTCGACACTAGGTGCTTGACATGGGTGTGGTGCGACAAAACACAAAGATACAATTATATATATACATATACCAAACACACAGCCCAACCTAGATACAATTATATATATACATATACCAAACACACAGCCCAACCTATGGCTTCTTAAAAAGAGGGACTGAGCATGTGCCTCGGCACTTCTACCACGAAGCATGCATCAACAACCAAACAATCATCCCCCAACCCCATTTAGGTTTTCATGTTTCATGCAATGGTTTAACAAAATATTACTACTGGGCAACTATCATCCAGACAAAACCTTTCACAAACATATCCCTGCCATCCACAACCAAGGTTAGGTAAAACGCAAGCAACCACATGCCATTTCATTTACAAAAGATTATCACAACCATACAACATTCCATCATTCATTTATTTCAAAGTTCCACACATAAAACCCTTTCCACACACAAAACATTTCCGCATTTGAAAACACCTTTTACTTCCAAAACACTTTTCATAATCAAAACACTTTTCATAAATAAAGGCATTTTCCAAAACCAACCACTTCCCATTTCAACCCCATCGTTTACAAAAACATTTCCCACAAAACAACCAAACCACCACATGTTCATTATTCCAACTTTGTTCAATCGGGGTGATCACACAAGGTTTTCATTCTCATTTAATCAGCCAGTCTTTACGTGCTTATCCATTTTACATGTTTTAACAAAACCAACCACAAACAATTAAGATATCAATTTTGCACGCAAAGGCCACCAACGGCCTTGATTTTCAGTAGGCAAAGGCCTTTCAATCCAAAATCACAATCAGAAGATAAAGAAACTGGAAGGCAATAGAAACAGCACAAAACCCCAAACCCTTCTTTATCCGGTTATTATCTTTATTTAAAGTTCAACTGCATCTCATGGAACAAAAGAAAAATATCCCACCCCGCATGTTGCACCAAAAAGAGAGACGAAGGTAAACCCCTACCTCAAAATGTCCCGATCACGTCGCTTCCGACGACATCCTTCTGTGTCCTCCGCCTTCGCCAAACCCGACAAACGCCTCCTAGGATGGAATCTGGAGAAGGAAGGCCAGAAGGAAAGGTGACAAGTCCGGGCTTAGAAGCTTCATCTCGTCGCTACGATCCTGTGGCCGCCGACGGATCGTAATTCGGAGCTCGGACAAAGAAGTTAGAGGAGGAAGACTTCTTGATCATCCAAGAGTGTCGTCGTGCGAAGAAGAAGCGATTGGTCTGTAAATAATCCGCGACCCTTTCTTATATAGCCTACGAATAGGTAAAACAGTATACAGCTTGTATTGATGAATACACGGTGTGACTGTACACCCGTTACATGTTTTGATTGGTTAACACACAACACGTCACGCGGTTTCCACGCATTTTAATAATAATGATAATTTTATTAATATGTGTGTTTCGTTGACCCGAGGCATGAGTCATAAAAGTATCTCATTAATGGTCTTAAAATTACCATCATAATTTCAGGGTTACGCTGTCGCTGACGGATCGTCAATCCGATACCGTATGAGGGAGATACGTTGCATACAAGATCCCGTAATAATAACAATATTAAATCTATTAATTCATGAGCGTTTCGGGTACCCAATCCAAAAACCCGAAAAAGACATCCAATATTGGACTCATAATTTTCGTCTCGTAGTCAGGGTCGCACTGCCACTGACGGTTCGTGAAACTGAGGTCGCACGAAGAAGTTACGGACAAAAAAGTGTTTTATCAACAAAATTAATAATAACAATATATTATTATTATTATTAATCAATTATTTATTTGTTTTTCATAACTCCAAAAGCAATCACGTTTTGGAGTCTTCATGGGCGCTATAATTAAGCACCAATTCCTCCTTTTTCATTTATTTGTCTTTTAATTTTATTTCTCTTATTATTATTTTTTGTTTCTCTCTCCAATCTATTTTTTTTTCTTTCATGATTCTCTCCCACCACCAAAAGTGGCGCCTCCCATTTCTTTTACTCCATGTGGAACGCCCCAAACTCCATTCTCACTTCAACTTTATTATTTAATAAAATTAATAATAATAACACCCATAATTAATGTACTAATTTAATCCCATTAAATTAGTTTACCATGGTTATTAAGTTAAAACCATTCCATTTAATTAAATTCAAATAATTTAATTTACTAACCAAAAATTAAACCCATTTAATTTAATTTACCAATCACACACATATTTCTGTCACCTTTATCATTATTATTTAATTCAATAGTAATAAATCCTCTTTCAATTTCATCAACGGGTCCCCATCATTAACATTAATAATTATTATTATTATTGATGCCCATTATTTTCATATAATTACTCCATATATCCCATAACATTATATTCACGCATGGTTGGGAACCCCATTCACGTGCCTCTTCATGTTATTATTATTATAACAAATTATTATATAATAATACCCTTTTAATGTTATTAACACAATTCCAACTTTAATTTTGGAGAATCGCACAACGCCTCCTGTACAAGGTCACACCCATGCACCCCATGCATTTCATTCCTTTATAATTTATTACATGAGCCTCATTTATTGTAATTTATTCCTTTATAACTTATTCCATGCGCCTCCCATCATTTTATTAAATATATTCGATTTTATTTCTTATATTTTACAATGATTAAATTAAAACCATTTTATCTAATTAACACCAAATATTTTCACGCCACCATTATCAATTATTATTATAAAAATTTATTATTACAACACGTGTCGTGTTTGACCAAATCAATTTTTTTTTACAAAGAAATGGACCGGAGAGGTCTGGGAAATTACATATAATCATACAAAACATACAACAACTGATTTCCCATTAGGATGATCACATATACAAAATAAAAAAATATCAAAATATTCACACTAACCCTACTACCATCCCCAGGCTACACTATACACCCAATCTCCAAAACTGATCGAGTATCTAAATCTCAATCCACTGCACAACCTATAATATGAACCTGAAAGTAGACATAAGGTTTTCATAAGAACTAGAGTGCTCATGTAGGGTGTGATAATATAAATCATTACTATCTCACTAAGAAACCCTAATATACATGTTCATATAAATGTGTATTTCTGAGAAAAATAAATATAATAATAAACATTCTTACTGAGTCATCTTGTGCTAACCAGGCCACCATAAAACCTGATGAGGTACACATTCCTGTTAATCCATAATGTGTTGACCGTGTCACCATGGTGCCTGACCATACTTACTATGTCACCATGCCAAAATCCCATCATTGGATAACCTCATACCACCATAACTGATGTCCAGTCTATACTCGGGGACTCAGGGTATGGAATAATCCAAACCTTGACCTAATATCCAAAGAGAATGGGAATGATCATATGTTCATATTTGGATTTACTACCTTATTATTCAAGGAAAGGTCCATAAATCTTGTCTCATGACACATCACGACCCAACACTCTCACATGAGCTCCTCTACCATAATCCAAGCCTCTCACGACAAGTTTACTAATCAAAGTCCCACACTGCACCATAAACCATACCCTAGGGTGGTCCTAAACCAAATAATACCTTGGAAAGGTCTATTATCCACAACACAAAACTAATTTAGAAAATTTCAATTATTACAACCCAAGCCTACTCAAGGAAAGGTACATCATCCATGAACCAAGCCTACTCCAAGAAAGTTCAATCACTAAGAACCATATCTTATCACTTAAGGAAAGGACATGCCTCTAGATCCTCTCCCCCACCAAGTCTATTTCGTAACATATACACACGCAACACAAGTACATAAGGGTGTGATCCACCACAAAAGATCTCCAACTCATCACCCAAGAACTAGTCAAACAGACCTAAACCCTAGTCACAATTATGTCTCATCTCACCCTTCAGGGTGCCCACTAATCCTCCAGACCCATCAAATTATCTTCTCATAAATACCAATCTATACCCATCGCCCCTCAGTGACACCACACCCTAAAGAATCATACTGACACAAACCCCACAATCCAGTATAAACTCTCAAAAATCCATCAATAATTATTTTTCTACTCACTATAGACCTTCCCAAGCCAACCCATCATACCCAACCTTGGAGTCAACATGAGGTGTCTAATTCCCATACAAACCCCCTTTAGAATCTCAATACCAAGTCCTAAATAACTCCTGTGATCCTCACCTAGGTCACATATCAAATTTCCTAAGGTAGATCTCTCATCCTATCAACTGGAGAAAAAATATCCATTTTCCTATTCTATGTATTGAAGGACTTCTCTTACTCCAAGTTTACATCAAAAATCACCTCCAATATCAGGAGGAATCTCCTCATCACTAGAAATACCCACACCTATCTTTCTCATCAACAATCATCCCCAAGACTCTCATGCCTTCCCACTATCCCTAGGGAACTCAACCTAGGACATTATAAATCACATATGACACCCAAGGACATCTTAGAGTTATCTTTTCAGCTCACTCATCATCCTACCCCCTTAGAGAAAGAGTTATCGAGTGGCCCTAATTTACCCAATTACTAATGGGTACTTTGTTTAAGTTTAAGGGCTCAAATCCACCATGTCATCTCATATAAGGACAATACTATTCCTTATCCCCTACACTAGAACTCATGAAGTTATGCAGGCATGCACTCTCATGCATAGAAATATATATGGAATTGTATTATAGGTCCCACCTATCTAAATATAAGAGTTAACCCCTCACCAAGTTCTTCCAAGCCTCATCCATGCATAATGATTCTTTTCTATGATCTTAGGAACATATCCCATGTGAAACAACAACCATAATTTATTATAAACAATTATATTTTATTATTTAAAAAACCAAATAGTAATAAATGACTGAAAACTCACGTAGAATCATCTACTCACTAAAACCCTGAGAAATGGGATTCGTTCCACTCCTGACATGCACACAGACCTAAGCCACACAAAAGACCCAATTTATTCACCCTATTTAGTTTCCAATATTTATCCAATTTATTCCAAAACCCTAGAAAAACCATATAGAGACATAAATTCACTGAAAAGACACAAAAAAACGTGTATAAATCATCTTTAGTCCTCATCTATGCAATATGAGAAAAATACCCATTAATCGGAATTATTTCTATAGTGATTTGTTGGAAATCGTTAAGAAACCCTAAAAAATCAATCCAAACCAAGAAGAATCACAAACAAAGGCAAGAATAGATGAACTTACAAAAAACCACCATAAGATCACACCCCAAACCACCTCAGATCAAGGGATAATAAGGGTAGGGGAGCACTGATTGATTAATCTATACCACATCCATCTCTCAACCTATGTTACAAGGTGGGGGGGGGGGAGGAGTAGGGGTGTAATTGAGTTGAGTCAAGATGAGTATCTTAGTACTTAATCTTGAGATCAATACTTGAACTTAGCAATCGAGATCAACTTATAGCTCACCTGAGTATCAATTTCATAGCTTGTGTTTAATCTTGAGCTTGATTTGAGCTCGATCAAGCTACATGAGTAGGCTAGACTTAGTTCGATTGATATACTTTTTTGAAATTTTAATCACAAAATATAGCTCAAACTCAAATATGTACTCGATATTGAAATATCTTTCTTGGAATTAAATATATATATATTGAATAAAAATATTATATTAAAAAATTATATACTTGATTAGGCTCACCAGATACTTGATTATGTCATTATAATACTCAAACTCAACTCGAGTAGCTTGAGATAGAGCTTGAATCGAAAAAAACCTAGCCGAGTTTGAGTACTGTTCTAGACGAGCCCAACTAACTCATGAGTAAACATTCTAGTTTATAGAACTAGGGGGGATACCCCATTTTTATTTTAAAAAAATCATATATCCACCTTTCACAGCATGAAATTATGGTTCAATCCATGAACAATTCAAGGGGTAGAGGATTGGACCCCTCAACCATCCCCATTCATGGAATGAACTAGAGTTCACATTATAAATGGATGCAAGATACTGAATTTAAGACTCTAGGATCCTTGACCCCTCTTATACATTCACCTGATCACCTGAACCCCCAATCAAGTCTTAAAACATGTCCAAAACCATCACTTTGAGTCATCTGAATGCTTGGATTCCCAATCTAAGCCTCAATTAAAGATCTGATCCCTGTTACAAATAAAAATTTAAATTCCTTCTAAAAAATAAACACACGGAAATCTGTGAGTCATTAAAAACTCTCCAATAATCAGTTATCATATTTTAATAAGTATATTATATTTTTAGGAGAAGTTCTATACCAAAAGAGATTAATTGTGATTGAAATCATGCACACATGAAAAAAATGGAATCATTAGATTTTGTGGAATCAATAGGAGAAAATACAATGTAAAGATTTAAGGGAAAATTGAATGATAATATTGAGAATGTATTCACATTATAATTATGGGATTTTAAATAAAATTGTTTAAAATCATTTATAATGATCAAAAGTGTGAGCATTCATCAAGAGATATTATTTACCTAGTTTTAAATGAGAATATCGCATGGTAAAATTTCAAGGAGAATCCAGATTAAAATATTGGAAACAATTATCATGTGATTATAGATAGTCTAAGAAGTAAAAGAAGAGAATAATTGGAAGTGAGACACCATGCTACTATTCTGGATATCAATAGTGTCATAAAGACAAAGAAGAAAAATATTGAGAGTGAGAAAGAATGATGATCTTCTACTATCCAAAGAATCACATAGATATATAAGTTCTTGAAGAGGAAGCCTAAATTTATTCTAAATACTCAGAAGGATTAAGAGAAGATATTTAATTAGGGGATGAAGTGTCACATAGAATATAGAAGATCTTTTCATTTCAGTTAGACCACCTTTTTCAAATTAGAGAGAGTCAATATAAATAACTATCTGGTGATAGATACTACCAACATATATATTTAGGAGTCAAGGATGATACACTCCCTTCTCATGAAATTACTTTATCATATTAGTTATACATCTGCGTCTTAAAATCAACCCGAACTGAATAAGGATGCATATACCCATATTGACATTGAACCTTGTAAAAATCTAGTGTGTTATTGTATTTATATTTATATTCATTACATGTGAGTGAGGAAGAGTTTTAAATGATGAGTGTATTATGACCTTAATAAGTCACATAGGTTAATTTAAATAAAATTTTAAAACACTCGTGACATTGATTCAACCACCCCTCTCAATGTCAACTGATCAGTCACCTAGGGATTTCAATTAGTATCAGAGAATTATAGGTTCCCTAAAAAGTTTCTATTTTGTAAAATAATATATGGAGAATCTCAATTCTATCAACAATAGAGGAATTTCTATATTTCATTGAAAATACTATTATGTATGGAAGAATATGATGATCCCTTATCTTCTTTCTCTTGTATTGGAGGTTAGTGATGCTACCACTATTAGGTTTACTCTAATTGAAAAAGATGCTCCCATGATATATGATGATAAGATGAATTTGGAAGTTTATGTAAAGAAAATGAATGCAATTATGATGTCCTTATCTAAAAAAGTGTACACAAAGGCGTTGAGACTCAAAATTGTCAAAGAATATTAGAAAAACTTGAAAGTATCTTTGTAAGGAATGTAAAAGTGAAAGAAGACAAGATATAAATTTAGATAGAAAAGTTTAAAGATATGTGGATAACCGATGATGAAACTATTGATGGATATTTCAAAATGGTTAATGAGTTTGATAGCAACATTAGAGACATTGAAGACACTTTAAAATATTTAAAAATCATCAATAAATTAATGATAAATTTTCCTAAAAGATTTGATGTAAAAGTTTCTTCTTTGAAAGATAGAGATTAATTATCTCTTGATGAGTTGCGTAATATTCTTATTTCTTATGAAATGAGAACAGTTCCTATTTTGAAGAAGAATATTAAGTATGAGAAAGAGATAACATTTAAGGTAATTAAGAAGATAAAAATTAAATAGAAGGAAGAAGATATTTCTGAATACTCAAGAGATGATGAACATAATGAAGAGTATGAAAAGATCATGTCTCTTATTTCAAAGAACTTCTGAAGAAGAATAGGTAAATAAAAAGGTAATATTTATTTAAAATACTTTAATTATAGTGGAATAGGAAATTTTACAGCAGATTATTCAAAAATAAATAATAGTGAGACTGAGGATGATGAGAAAGAATAATTCATTCCTAAAAATAAATGGGGAAAACCAAGAAGGATGACATGGGAAAGAAAAAGTTCCCAAAAATGAATAGAATAAATCTGATGTGAAAAAAAGATGAAGACTCATTACAAAGCGATGAGTCAGGAGAAGAAGTTACCACTAAAAAACATAAAATATTCATGACTCATGTTAAAGAATATGAAGCAACCTCAAGAAACACACAGATAAAATGGGTATTTGTAATGGGCCCGTTTCCCATCACAAATAGTCGTTTCTAATTAACTATTTGTGATGGGAAAAAATTCCCATTACAAAATACCTTTGGTGCGGTTTACTCACCAAACCGCGAGAAAGGTATTTTTCATGGGATTATATCCCTATTATAAATACCTTCTGTTAGTATTGTTATTTGAGATGATATTCACTTCCTATCTCAAATAATATATCAGTAAAAGAGTATTTGTGATGGGACTCGTCGCAAATACCTTTGGTCCTTGTTAGTTATTTGTGATGAGAATTAATTCTCATTGCAAATAAACTATCAATAGATTGGTATTTGCGACAGGTCCTATCACAAATAACTTTTTTACCGCCGAAGCGATTATTTATGGTGGGTACTATTTGCGATGGGTCCCATCACAAAAAATACTATTTATAATGGGAGACCCATTATAAATAGTCCCATCACAAATTATGTAACCTATATATACCCTCATCCATTTTTTTCACTTTCTCCTCCTCTTCCTCTACTCTCTTTTCCTTCTCTCCTCTTCTTCTCCTTAAAATTTTAAATATAATGGCCTGGACATCTTCAGTCCATTACTTTGTGAAAATGCGGTACTAGATGTGTTCCAGGAAGTCAAGGTGACTTGGGGGTGCGTTTGGGTGGAATTTTAAGGAAATCTAAAGGGTTATGGCCTTTGCACAGGAGGTGCACGATTTACCTAAACCGTGCATCCAAACCATGCAAGGTTGGTCTTAGAGGTAGTGGCTAACGCACGGTTAGCGCACGGTTTGCCTAAACGTGCAGACTAACCATGCGAGGAGTGGTTT
The DNA here is from genome assembly GCA_963277665.1 of Viscum album. Taxonomy (NCBI): domain Eukaryota; kingdom Viridiplantae; phylum Streptophyta; class Magnoliopsida; order Santalales; family Viscaceae; genus Viscum; species Viscum album. The sequence continues at coordinate 925,335,897 of OY728159.1, forward strand.
TCGAGGCAGAAGCTAACACACGGTTAGCACACGATTTGTTAAACCGTGCGGACACTTAAAGTTAGATCCTAAAATTGTGGACCTGAACTCTTTTGCCTCTAAATAGTTCATTTAATCCCCTAAGCAGCCATAACTCGAGATTATCCTTCCTTGGATGTAGAAGAACCTCTCCCAAGTGTTTTAGAGGCGATCTGGAGGCTTGTCTTCGTGAATCAAAGCCGGTTTCTCGAGGTATGTGATCCTGTTGTTTGGTTTCTTAGATCTACCTAGTTCTACTCCTCCTTTTCTCTCGAGATCTTAGATCTACGCTCGTTATGGATAGATTTAAGTGTGTGGATGACATTTGTGATGAGCTTTGGTCTTGGTTGTGTTAGGAGAGGAGATATAAAGAGGATTCATGGAGAATCGACCCGGTTTATTTGGCGATCATCAACCGTTGTGTTTTCCCTCGAAAACCTTTGAAGTAGGGGATTCGTGGATTCTCTAATTGTTTATGTGAAATCGTAGAGTTAGCATGATTTAGTCCTTTGGATCACAATGGAATTGACCTAATTAAATACTTGAACTGGATTAAAAGAATTAGTGATCGCATGTTGTTTCTTTGTACCATGATAATAGTTCACCTCTTGATTTGATAGATAGTGTGATATATATGCCTTTCTTGTTAGCATGTTGTTCTTGATGAAATTGATAAAGAACGTAAAGATGGAATTAATTGATAATTAATTGGCTAAAGATAAAGAGGCATGTAAATGAATCCAGTTGTTTTTTTTGTGGATGTTGTTCCAAATTGATGTTAATAAAATTGATGCTGATGTACGTGATTAACTTAGTTGGTTGGTAAACCTGAAATCTGTTGGTGCTTGTTGTTTGAAGGCTAGATGCCTTGTTAAAGGGATAAGAGCCCAATTTGTTGTGATGTTTGTTTTCCTGCTGATTGTGCTATGATGTGACCCTGGAGGGGTGTTGTGATATCTTGTGTTGTGATGTGACCCTGGAGGGGTGTTGTGATATGTGGAGGCAGGGACGCCTTGTGGTTGTGGAAGCAGATGATGCATAGAGTGGCGAGATGCATCAGTTTATGCATGTGGGTGTCGGGGAGGACACCAGGGATGATGGTATGGGATGGATGTGATGGCTGGATGGTTGGTGGTTTGTTTGGTTGTTTACCTATTTTACTTTTCCCCACTGCTCAAGGCAGCTGGTCTTGCTTACCATTCTTCCGAAGGAGGCGAAGACGCGCGGGGTATGCCACATGCTTTTCATGTTTAGCCTCTCAAGGGAGAATGGGCCTACGCTCTTTCTATAAGTGGAAAAGACTCAATGGGTAGTATATCTACTCACCATGTTGAGCCCCCTTGTGTTTAGTAGCATAGGATGCTTTTCTAGAATGCCTGGGAATACAGGAAAGTAATTCTAAAATGAAAGTTTGATTAAATGGTGATAATCCATGGGGATGAAGATGCTGGTATTTAATGGTGATGTTGTAACTTTTAAAGGAACGATTGATATTGAATGTGATGCCAATGAAGTTTAATGTGGTTTTTGTTCATGGTTAATTAATGTGAAAAGAATTAATTAACGTAAAGTGAAATTGGTGAAAAAGGGAATGAAGTAACCTAATGAAGTTCTTTAACCGGTTGCGTGATTATAGGATGCCTAGTCTTAGAAATAACAGCCCGGAGTCCGAGAGATGTTAGCTGTAGTTGAGGCTAAGAATAGGTTATGCCCATAGTGTGGTTGTGAGTTATATATTCTGTACTTTTTGTGTTTCTATATGCTACTCCACCCTGTCAGTAAGGGCAACTGACACCCCGGGTATTCTGAGCCCTGGGGGGGGGGGTGTTTTCCCCAACATTCTGATGGGAGGGTGAATGGCTGACTTCCCCCTTTGACCATGCTCTCTTCTCTCGGTAGATACTATTGTCATTGGCACAACAGTTAGTTTTCCCCATATATGTGTGTAGAGGGCTGTAATGGCTTGTGGTTATTTCCACACATATATTCTGGATGTAGTATCCTATGCACTAATATAGGTGTAACATGTATAGGCTGTGATGGCTTGAGGATCCTTACGTGGTGTATGGGCTGTAATGGCTTGAGGTACAATACCCGACATATGATACACGTTATGCGGGCTGTGGTGGCTCCTGGAATCTACCTGGTTACTTTTGGTTGTGAGGATGGTGTGGTGCTTAGCCCAGGTGTTTGAGGGCAAGCCTTTGTGGTGCATGTGGTGCAGATTGTGGAGCTTGGCCCAAGTTTATACGGGTGAGCCTTTGGAGAGAGATGCACAGGACGTATGTCGTTGGGGCAAAGCAGCAAACCAGTGGGGAAGTAGTAGTGGGGTACCCTTGATATTCTTGACTATATACTATATTCTTGTATGCGTTACTTGGTGAGAGTAGCCATAGTGAGGTTGGGAACATAGTATACCTGTTAGGTGACGAGTTAGTTTCACTGTTGTTCACTGTGCTTGAGCATGCTTTCTTTAGTTTTGTACGAGAGGCTTCGGGGAGGATCCTACTGACTATACTGTTATACTCACCCTACGTATATATAAACTGTTTTTCAGGTCACTTGGAGCAGGTTGGAGATCAAGCTGGTTACTAATAGCTTGTGGTTGGAGGAGCTGTTCGGGCTTGCGGTCGCTGCCATTTTACTTTCTTTTGGGTACTTGTAGTTTTCCCTTTCAGTTGTTGTACTTTTGCATGACATTACATATATGCACTTGGGTTTTCTTTTAGATTTTAGTTCTGAGTTGGATTTGGTTGGTGTTTGTCTTATCTCTCTCTTCCGCATGTGTTCTCTTAGAGGATAATGCCTCCCATTTATGTGTTTACTATACCCTCGGTGCTAGTCGCCAACCCGAGGCATATTGGAGGCGGGACTCAGGGGTCATTATCTCCCTTTTCACATTGCCGGCCCAGGAGGGGTACACTTTGTGGGGAGGGGGTCGTGACATTAAAAGTTTTAAATTTTATAGGGAAACAAATATTTGGCTTTGCATCTGACAAAAAGTTTAGTTTTAAGGTATTTATTTTAATGTTTTTAATTTTTAGTTAATTTGTTTAATTTTATGTTAGTAATTATTATTATTAATTATCCGTAATTAGTTTTAATTAGAATTACTTTTATTTTGCTGTAATTAGTTTTAAGTAGCAGTAATTATTTTTAATTAGAAGTATTTAGTTTTAATTGTTAATAATTATTTGTAATTAGAAGTAATTAGTTTAAATTAGTAGAAATTTGTTTAAATTATTAGTATGTAATTAGTAATAATTAGTAATAATTAGTGGCAATTAGTAATAATTAGTGGTAATTAGTAATAATTAGTGGTGATTATTAATAAATAGTGTAAATTATTAATAATTAGTGGAAATTAGCAATAATTAATACTAATTAGTAAAAATTAGCGGTACTTAGTAATAATTAATAAAAATTAATAATAATTAGTGGTAATTAGTAATAATTAGAAATAATTAGTGGTAATTAGTAATAATTAGTAATAATTAGTGGTAATTAGTAATAATTAGTGGTAATTAGTAATAATTAGGGGTACTTAGTAATAATTAGTAATAATTAGTGGTACTTAGTAATAATTAGTCTTAATTAGTAATAATTAGTAGTAATTAGTAATAATTAGTGGTACTTTTTAACAATTAGTGGCAATTGGCTGTAATTAGTAGTAATTAGTAGTAATTAGTATTAACTAGTGGTAATTAGTGGTAGTTAGTAATAATGAGTAATATTTAGTGGTAATTAGTAATAATCAGTAATAATTAGTGATAATTAGTAATAATTAGTGTTAATTAGTAATAATTAATAATAATTAGTAATAATTAGTGGTAATTAGTAATAATTAATAATTATTAGCAGCAATTAGTGATAATTAGCAACAATTAGTGATAATTAATAACAAGTAGCGATAATTAGTAATAATTTGAAACAATTAGCAATAATTAGTAATAATTAGGAACAATTATCGATAATTAACAATAATTAGAAATAATTAGCAATAATTAGAAATAATTTGTAATAATTCGTAAAAATTAGTAAAAATTAGTAAAAACTAGTAAAAACAAGTAAAAAATAGCGATAATTAGTGACAATTAGTGATAATTATTGATAATTATTTATAATTAGTGATAATTAGTGATAATTAGTGATAATTAGTGACAATTAGCGACAATTAGTGATAATTAATGACAATTAACAATAAATATTGACAATTAGTAATAAATAGTGGCAATTGGAAATAAATAGTGGTACTTAGTAATAAATATTGGTATTTAACAATAATTAGTGGTAGTTATCAATATATAGTGGTAATTATCAACAAATAGGGGTAATTAGTAATAATTAGTGGCAATTAGTAATAATTAGTGGTAATTAGTAATAATTAATGGTAATTAGTAATAATTAGTCGTAATTAGTAAGAATTAGTCATAATTAGTCATAATTAGTAAATATTAGTCATAATTAGTAAAAATTAATGGTAATTAGTAATAATTAGTAATAATTAGTGGTACTTAGTAATAATTAGTAATAATTAGTGGTAATTAGTAACATTTAGTAATAATTAGTAGTAATTAGTGGTATTTAGTGGTAATTAGTAATAATTAGTAATAATTAGTAATAATTAGTAATAATTAGTAATAATGAGGGGCAATTATCAATAATTTAATAATTAGTTTTAATTATCAATAATTAATCATAATTAGTAATAATTAGTAAAAATTAGTAAAAATTAGTAATAATTAGTGGTAATTAGTAATATTAGTAATAATTAGTGGTAATTAACAATAATTAGCGGTGATTAGTAATAATTAGTAATAATTAATGATAATTTGTGATAATTTGTAATAATTAGTAATAATTAGTAATAATTAGTAATAATTAGCGGTAATTAGTAATAATTAGTGGAAATTAGTGGTACTTAGTAATAATTAGTGGTAATTAGTGGTACTTAGTAATAAATAGTGGTAATTAGTGTTACTTAGTAATAATTAGTGGTATTTAGTTAATATTTGAAAAAATTTGTCTCTAATTAGTACAGTTAATAAAAAAATAGAATAATTGTGTGAAAATTAATTTAAAATACAATATATTGTGTAAAATTTGTAAAATTAATAAAAAATTGTGTAAATTTAACAAAAGTAGTTTAAATTACTAAAAATTCATATAAATTAATAAAAATAATTTAAATTATTATAAATTATTAAAAATTATTATATATTAGTATAAATTAGTTTAAATTAACAAAAATTGGTAAATATCAATTAAAATTAATAAAAATTTATTATAAATTATTATAAATTAGTATTTTTTTTTATAAATTTATAAAAAATTAAACATCTAATTTTTTTATAAATTAATAAAAATATTTTAAAATATTATAATTTATTATAAATTACTATGAAATTATATAAATTATTATAAATTACTTAAAAATTGAAAATAAAATAGGTCATTAATTTTTAGGTCATGATCAATAACATATTCTGCCATGGTTAATATAAATTGATCATTTCTCATAACCTAAAGATTAGAAATTCTATGATTTATACATTTTAGTAATTTATAATATATTTTATTACTTTTTATTAAATTATAATAATTTTTATTAACTTGTAAAAAGAAGTTAATTTACACTAACTAATGGTGAATTTAAACTAATATGTACTAAATTGTATAAAAATTAAAAATTAATAAAAAAACACATTAATAAGCTCAAATCCCAAATAGTTTAATCAACACAATACATTTTTAACTTTTTATATAATTAAAATAATGAATATTTATAATTTTTTTGGATAATTATGGACTGAGGAAATATTTATAATTTTTTAATTTTCTACTCTTTTTTGGATCATCTTTTTCTTATATCAAATTAATTATAAACAATTTTTTTATTTTATATTTTTTAGAGAAATATGAAATAAGGAAGTAAACAACAGTCTTTATTACATGTTTGTGATTGGATAAATCATCATAGGAATCCAGAAAATTTTGGTATAAAACCTGTATATATTTTGGGTGTTGAAGATTTTTTATCATTTGCATCATCAAAACCAAAATTTGTTTTAGAAGGGATAATTAAGTGACTATGTAAAAAATGTGATATGAGGAGATTTGACACATTTAACAATGTTGGGGGTTGTCACACCCATGAATTTTTTTTAAAATTCATTATTCATTTAATTTCAATTCCTTATTTGTTTTGGGGGTTTACCACTCATTTTGGGAAAATGGTGGGTTTTGAAAATTTGGGCCAAACCGTGAGCCCAATTCCATATTTAAAAACAAATTTTGTTTCTTCTATAAATCCTCCAATTTTTACTATTTTATACCCATTAAACTTCCCAATTGTCATAACCTGATATATTAAAATCACCATATCCCTTTGGACCACATTGAAATCTAAAATCATGATGGATTTGGGTTTTTGATTAAGGTAATGGGCATGCCTGTAAGCTCATTTCCTGCTTTAAATTATTTTTTTAAATTTTACATATCTCATTAATTTTTTACTTTTCTTTCATGATTCCACCTACCTATCAAAGAAAATATCCCGTGGATCACCCCTATTATAATTTTTGAAATTTTGGAGCTCAGGTGAACTGCGAATTAGGGCGATCTTTCATACTCTTTCTCAAATCGACCAGATTTGACGAGGTAAAATGAATCTTTCATAACTCCTTCAATTTTTATCATTTTACCCCCATTTCAGTCCCCAAAAGACCTAATATTAATCCTTATAACCTAAATACCAGTTTTGGGTACTTGGAGATTCATATTTTGGTGTATTTAGGGTGATCTATTCAATATTTATGCAAGTAAGTATTTCTTTATTTGATTTCTCCTATTTTCATAGGGTTTCATCCCTCTTTCTTGATGTTCCAAAGTGTCCAGAACCTAGGGTTAGTACCTAGGGTTTAAACATGAGTCTTTTTTGTGAACATTTGTGGTCTAGGGCTGGATTTATCATCCTTGTGGTGCTGGTTTGGTGCGGTTGATGTTTCGCACCATGTTTTGAGGGATTCGACAATTTTAGTAGGTGATTCCGTGGGTAACCATTTAATGATGAATTATTTTGCTTGATTAAATAATTTTTCATGTTCCTTATATGCTGTGAATTATTCAAAAACCATTTTTGGTTGCAATAGTAAAACATTTGGTATTAAAGTTACATTTTTGTTTGAAGTGTGTATTTTTCAAATGTATTTCATGTGTTATCTCTTGTGGTAGTTTTGTAAAATGTGGAAGTGATTTATTAGTTGTTGAAAGGGGCTTCCAATTTTGGTTGGGTAATGATATAGTGTCATGTGGGCCTAAAAAGGGGGGTCTTTGAATGAGTTTTATGTGTATAACCTTGTTATACTTCTTGAAAGTGTTTTATGGATTTGTGTGTTCTCATGGGTATATTTTTTGATATTGTTCAAGGTGACTATATAACATTTGAAATTAGATTATTACATGTTGATTGGGATGAAAATTCTGTTTTTGTAGGGTCTTGGTGTGCTTTTGGCTTAAAAAGAGGTTTTTAAAATGGGTTTTATGTGCAAAGCTTGGGTATACTCCTTATAATTGTTTTATGAAAATTTTGAATGGTTTATTGAGTTGTGTAAGTGGGGAAACTATATCAGAAAAATGTTTTGGTAGGAGTATATTTTTAAAAGGTATATTTCATTTTTGAAAAGGCTGTTATGTCATATGTATCATCTTGGAAGTATTTTATTAAATTGTTTGAAGGAGATATTGAGGTGTAAAAGTGATGTGAATGTGATGTGGACTGTTTTGAGTGAGTGTGATGTGAAAAATTGAAATTTTTATTATGAAAGGAGTGTTATGTTCCATGTGTTTGGGATGTTATATGAGTTGTAATATCTTATAATTATTTTATAAAATTGTTTAATGGTTTTGTGAAAGTGTTGAAGAAATTTGAAATGTGTTGTGGGTTATTTTAGTGTGAGTCGGATTTCAAAATCATTTTGAATGAAAAATGGAATTTTGTGACTTGTGTGGTATACATATGGGATGTTGGGTGAATTTGTGATGTGGAAATTATATTTTCATGTTCAATGTATATTTCTTGACTTGTTGAACTTGTTTGAGCACAAGGGGAAAACCTGGGTATCTTGGTGGGTAGACGTGTACTAGTATGCTAGTGAATCCGTGGGGTTTGGCCTTAGTTTCACTTAGAAAGATTGATGCTTACAACTCTAACTAAACTATGATGATGATTATTAGGGACCAATAGGTTATGGGTATGTTCCCTACTAGTGGATCATGCACGGTAATGGATATTTGTGATGGTTACTCTCACCGAGATACGAGGTACCTGAGACCCACAGCTAGCTAGTGCCTAGGGGTTAATTCCTATTGCTTGTTCTCATTAGTTACATTATACTTACCATCAGCATACGATACATTTGGATGGAAAATTCAGTATCTTTGGTGTTTATTTTAAAAGTTTTAATCCTTTAAAATATCCCACTTGAAAACTATTCTTATTCAAAGTTGCATCTTTTAGAAATTGTAACCAGCTTTTCATGTTTTTGAAAACTTGCATGCTTTTCGTCTTTAAATGTTTATCATATGTAATCTATTAGTGGTATTATCCTACTGGGATTTGGATCACACCCTACTTACACCATTGGGTGTAAGTAGACTTTCTTATTTTGTGTCACAGGTTTGGGTACAAGTTTTATGCAATTGGTTTGGGTTTTTAGTGGTCCATCGTGATGCAGTGTCGTGGAGATGGCTTGAGGGTGGTGCCTCTTTCCATGTGGAGGTTATTGGGCTATCATTTCATGAGTTTTTACCTTTGTAATGGTCTTCAAACATTTTTTAAAATTGTGTAATTCAGTTCTGAATTTTAGTAAAAGATGTTTTGGTTTGAAAAATCCAGATTTGATTTCTTGGATTCATTTGTTGTTTTAAGTATACATACTCAGGTAAATCATTCCCAATTTTCAGTTTTTGATACCCAGGAACTTTTTCCAGCCCCTGGGGATCAAGAGCGCCCTTCGGGACTTGCCACGGGTCGGGTCGGGTGTCGGCTTTGGTGGCGACCACATTCGGTTCGTGATAAAATGGTATCAAATGGAGGTTCACTCTATTTGAGTCATGTTATTTGGGAAATAGTCGGGATAGTCTAGAGTTAAGATTTTCAGGACATGAAATTCTGGTTATGGGTAGTGTTCTTGATCCCCACACCTCATTTCAGGATTCAAGTCACCAGGGGAATTCGGGATTTATCTATGTCTTTTGGTTCTCTTGGTCTGATGATGATTAGGGGAAATTAAAAGAGAGTTGGGTTAATGGTCTCAGTGAGATCGTAGGGTCTGAAAAGCCATGTGGAGTCGAGGAGATTCTCTAGAACACTCTCTATGATGGTGAAGTTATTGGAATATGGTTTCCAACCATATGTCCAAGTCACCCATTGAAACTAGTTTCCTCTCGCATTGTTTTGTGCTTTAGTTTTGAAATAATGGAACTTTGGTTTTAAAGTGAATTGGTTTTATGAAGCGTAAAGGTTTTGAGAAATGATTTTAAAATAAAGAGAGAATGGTTTGATTTATGAAATGGTGGAACTGAATTTTCAGAATTGTTTTGAAATGGAAAATAGTGTGCTTACACCTCTTTTAAAATCAAGAACCATATTGAAGTTGGTTTTGAAAAAGTGTTTCCAATAGAGTTTTATAAACTATCATAGGGTGTTTTGATGGGATGAGATGTTATGAAATTGATATGAATAACATTAAATTGAGTTCCTGTATAAATGTTTGTGTCTTTCTAGAATTTTTTGTAATATTTGAATTGGGATTTGGATCTCCTGGTTAGCAGTTTTGAGAAAAAGGATATGTTGGTTGATCGTTTTGGTTTTGAAAAGTGGAAAGAATATTTGTTTTATCCTTTGATATTTCCATGAGTGACCACATGTATGGGGTTATATGGGATTATGGATGGTTTATGGCATGAATGGATGAGTGTCGGGAAGGATATGAGGAGGGTGATCGGTGTGGCACAAAAACATGCATGTGTGAGGCCCGTGGGGTACCATTGGTGGATATGATTACTGCTAAACCGTTTGTTTTCAAAGAAATGGTTTTAAAGAAAAACATGATGTCTTGATGAATAATTTGGTATGGTTTGTATTATGGGTTTTTGATAATGTTGATGTTATGGGATGTTTTGAGTCCAAGAACCCCTTCTGTTTGAACTATGTTTTGGGTTTGTGTTTGGTCGGTAAGCTGTGTTGTAGGGATGGTTAGTGGTATCTTTTGAAAAATGTTTTGGGATGCCTTTATGGTGGTTCCCTTCATGTGTTTGGATCTAGATTGTGGTATGTCTTTAACAATAGACCATCTTGGTTGGGTCCTTTGGTTCAATCATTGGATAAGGTACGCCCCGTTAAGGGTTATTTCACAACTGAAGTGCAACTTGGATTGTTTCACCATTTGAAGACCCTCCAATTGATCTATATAAGGAATATTTTTCTTGAGATTTTTAGATTGAGTCTACACCCTTTCCTTTATTGGTTTTTTGTATCCTCTTGTAGTGGGAGAGTGATCATGAAAGGTTTAAAGAGACCTTATCTTCTTAAGTTTCCTAATTTTCCGAAGGTGGAAGTGTTCTGGGGTTGTTAGCCTAGATAAGTATCTGGATGGTGTCTAAGAGGTCCTCTCAGTCCTTCACAGTCTCTTCGAAGAAAGGGTTCACGTTAAACTACCAATGTGGGAAATCTGGACATGAGAGGATATTGTGGCCAATTTCTAGAGTTGTGTGTTGTTTGGGGATGTTGTATAAGGTTCCACTCCATGCATTGTTTATATCAGTCGCAATGACCATGTTTGGTGAAGCCTTGTGATTTCGTTCACTCAATTTAATTTAAAGGTGAAATTCGTGCAATCCTCTGGGAGTCTCTTTATGTTGGGAGAATGTCTCCCTTGTAAAAACTTCAAAATCTTCCATTTTAGAGGAAGGTGATTATAGGTGTTATTTACTTGTATAGTTTCTCACTTAAAGAAACAAGGTGTGATGTGTGTTCATTTCCTAAGCCCTTGTTTCAGTGAAATATCGAGTTAGGGTAAAGTGAGTTTGGAATGTGTTATGTATTTGGAATCTTATCAGGGATTTTAGTATAATTGTTGGTGGCACCGAAAGAAGAATTCTCATTCAGGGGGGGGGGGTTTCCAAAGCCTAACTGCGAGGTCGAAGATGCTTCAATCATTTGAGCTCCAGCCATAGGTCTCAGAGGGAAGCTGACTCGTAGTTAGGGGAAATCCTAGGGTTGTTTAAAACCATGTACAATGTGTTATCCTTAGTATTAAAGATAGTAATATTTTAAACCTCTAGTTTCATCATATTTCTTCTATTGTTCCCATTTGGTGGAAATAGGTTGAGGGCCTTGTACCCATGTCATCACCTAATGTAATTACCTCCCCCTTTGGTTTCCATCGAGTTATTAGAGAATGGTTGGAAATTTGGATAGACGTGTTGAGGAAATAGTTTGTGTATGATTAGTAGTGACCATGTTGTAGGAATCCATGCAAAAATAATGATCAATACAGTTAGTGCATAATCTCCCAAACTGTGTGGACTGACCCTGCGTCCTTCCCAAATCTTTAAAAAAAATTGGTCTTTCTGTGTCGGCCCATGCTGGTCGGTTAAGATGGTTGGTTCTTATGGTGGGGAGACCCACTATGATTCTCATGTACGTTCCTTCGTAAACTTTGAATTGAATTATACCCTTTGTACTATGGAGTTCGTTCAGGACTCCCTCTGTTAGTGTCTTGATTCTGTCTCGGAAAAAAATTTAAGTTGTCTCTTATGGTTGGGGAGCCCATTTGTGTATCCCTGTACCAGTAAATCACTTTAATACTTGGTCTTGTCTTGGAAGTGGGTAGTCTCATTTGGAGATATATAACCACCTACATCTTCCTTGGGTAAACGTTGGGATTGGAGAGTTCCCAATGGTTTAGTTATATCAAGGTAAGTGTAACCTTGTTCGATGTTCTTGTTTGTTTGGGTAAATTGCTTGATACTCATTTAGATAGTGTTTGAGGAGTTTTCTTTTAAGATAAATCATGAATGTGATTGATCATTTAAGTAAAGAGGTGTATGTTTTGGTTGTGAAGTATTCCTTCCTTAATTGATCATTGGAGGTGTTTTGGCCTTTGGGGGTGAAGTTTAGCAAAGGAGCCCATTTCGGCCTTTCGGTTGGGTTTGGTTTTTTGCTTTGTCCTTGATGTGGATTTCTGAGAGCGAAAAGTTTTATGGTGGGGAGAATTGTCACACCTATGAACTTTTTTTTAAATTCATCATTCATTTAATTTCCATTCCTGATTTTTTTGGGGGTTTACCACTCATTTTGATGAAAATGGTGGGTTTTGAAAATTTGGGCCAAACCGTGAGCCCAATTTCAGATTTAAAAAAAAATTTTGTTTCTTCTATAACTCCTTCAATTTTTACTATTTTATACCCATTCCACTTCCCAATTGGCATACCCTGATATATTAAAATTACCATATCTATTTGGACCACATTGAAATCCAAAATCACGATGGATTTGGGTTTTTGTTTAAGGTAATGGGCCTGCCTGTAAGCCCATTTACTGCTTTAAATTATTTTTTTAAATTTTCCATATCTCATTCATTTTTTACTTTTTTCCCGTGATTCTACATCCCTCTCAAATCCAATATCTTTTGGATCACCCCAAATATCGTTTTCAAAATTTTAGAGCTCAGGTGAATTACGAATTAGGGCGATCTTTTATACTCTTTCTCAAATCAAACAGATTTGACGAGGTAAAATGAATATTTCATAAATCCTTCAATTTTCATCACGTTTCCCCCATTTCAGTACCCAAATGACCTAATATGACTACCTCTAACCTCCATACCAGTTTTGGGTACTTGTAGATTAATATTTTGGTGTATTTATGGCGATCTCTTCAATATTTCTGTAAGTAATTATTTCTCTATTTTATTTCTCCTCTTTTCTTAGGGTTTCATCCCTCTTTCTTGATGTTACAAAGTGTCCATAACCTAGGGTTAGTACTTAGGGTTTAAAAACGAGTCTTTTTGGTGAACATTTGTGGTCTAGGGTTGGATTTATCATCCTTGTGGTGCCGGGTTGGTGCGGTTGATGTTTCACACCATGTTTTGAGGGATTCAACAATTTTGGTAGGTGATTCCGTGGGTAACCATTTAACGATGAGTTAGTTTGCTTGATTAAATAATTTTTAATTTTCCTTATATGCTGTGAATTATGCGAAAACCATTTTTGGTAGAAATAGTAAAGTATTTTGTATTAAAGTTACATTTTTGTTTGAAGTGTGTATTTTTGAAATGTATTTCATGTGTTATATCTTGTGGTAGTTTTTTAAAATGTGGAAGTGATTTATTAGTTGTTAAAAGGGGCTGCCAATTTTGGTTGGGTAATTATATAGTGTAATGTGTGACTAAAAAGGGGGGTCTTTGAATGGGTTTTATGTGTATAACCTTGTTATACTCCTTGAAAGTGTTTTATGGATTTGTGTGTTCTAATGGGTATCTTTTGTGATATTGTTCAAGGTGACTATATAACATTTGAAAGTAGATTATTACATGTTTATTGGGCTGAAAATTCTGTTTTGGTAGGGTCTTGGTGTGATTTTGGCTTAAAAAGAGGTTTTTGAAATGGGTTTTATGTTGAAAGCTTGGGTATACTCCTTATAGTTGTTTTATGAAAATTTTGAATGGTTTATTGAGTTGTGTAAGTGGTGAAACTATATCAGAAAAATGTTTTGGTAGGAGTATATTTTTAAAAGGTCAATTTAATTTTTGAAAAGGCTGTTATGTCATATGTATCATCTTGGAAGTATTTTATTAAATTGTTTGAAGGATATATTGAGGTGTTAAAGTGATGTGAATGTGATGTGAACTGTTTTGTGTGAGTGTGATGTGAAAAATTGAAATTTTTATTATGAAAGGAGTGTTATATTCCATGCGTGTGGGATGTTATATGAGTTTCAATATCTTATAATTGTTTTATAAAATTGTTTAATGGTTTTGTGGAAGTGTTGAAGAAATGTGAAATGTGTTGTGGGTTATTTTAGTGTGAGTCGGATTTCAAAATCATTTTGAATGAAAAATGGAATTTTGTGACTTGTGTGGTATACATATGAGATTTTGGGTGAATTTGTGATGTGTAAATGATATTTTCATGTTCAATGTATATTTCTTGACTTGTTGAACTTGTTTGAGCACAAGGGGAAAACCTGGGTATCTAGGTGGGTGGACATGTACTAGTATGCTAGTGAATCCGTGGGGTTTGGCCTCAGTTTCACTTAGAAAGATTGACACTTACAACTCTAAATAAACTATTATGATGATGATTGGGGACCAATAGGTTATTGGTATGTTACCTACTAGTGGATCGTGCATGAGAATGAATATTTGTGATGGTTACTCTCACCGAGATACGAGGTACCTGGGACCCACAACTAGCTAGTGCCTAGGGGTTAATTCCTATTGCTTGTGCTCATTAGTTACTTTATACTTACCTTTGGCATACGTACATTTGGCTGTAAAATTCAATATCTTTGGTGTTTATTTTAAAAGTGTTAATCCTTTAAAATAACCCACTTGAAAACTATTCTTATTGAAAGTTGCATCTTTTAGAAATTGTAACTAGCTTTTCATGTTTTTGAAAACTTACATGATTTTCATCTTTATATGTTTATCATATGGAATCTCTTAGTGGCAGTATCCTACTGGGCTTTGTATCACACCCTAATTACACCATTGGGTGTAAGTAGACTTTCTTATTTTGTGTCACAAGTTTGGGTACAGGTTTTATGCCATTGGTTCGGGTTTTTAGTGGTCCATCGTGATGCAGTGTCATGGAGATGGCTTGAGGGTGGTGCCTCTTTACATGTGGAGGTTCTTGGGCTGTCATTTCATGAGTTTGTAACTTTGTAATGGTATTCAAACATTGTTTAAAATTGTGTAATTCAGTTATGAATTTTAGTAAAAGATGTCTGGGTTTGAAAAATCCAGATTTGATTTCTTGGATTCATTTGTTGTTTTATGTATACAAACTTGGGTAAATCATTCCCAATTTTCAGTTTTTGATACCCAGGAACTTGTTCCAGCCCATGGGGATTGGGAAAACCCTTCGGGACTTACCACGGATTGGGTCAAGTGCTGGTTTTGGCGACGACCAGATTCGGTTCGTGACAGGGGTCATCTATTGCATTTTGGTTTCCAAAAAAATTATTTTTTTTCGTATCATCATGGTGAATGAAATTCCATAGAAAATATTAATAATTTGGTTTCAAAACCATCACAGTTTCAAACTTTAGTATATGATATTACTGGTCCATCTTTTCAATAAACTAAAACTCATGATGATATTGATTTCACTCTAGAGTTAAAACTATCTCGATTTTATGATTTTATGAAGTCTACCGAGGTTGCTTTATATTCTAATTGTAAGATAATAAAATTTTAAGTAGTTGTAAAATTTATGGTTACTAAATCAAATAATGGAATATAAAATTTATCTTTTGATAAGATATTCTATTTGGTTAAATAATTGTTACCTAAAGGAAACGTGTTTCCTACAAATTTCTATGAGAGAAAGAGGCTGGTTTGTAATTTGGATCTTGGTTATCAGATGATTCATGCATGTTAAAATGATTGCATCCTATATTATGGTGAAAATTAACTATTAGTTAGTTGTACTGCATGTGGAAAATCAAATTACAAGGAGGATCAACTAGGGAAGTCTAAATTGATTCCTGTTAAATAGTTGGTGTATTTCCCACTTATACCCAAATTTCAAAATTTATTTATGTCTCAAAACACAACATCATTTAAGTCATGGAATAAAACCAATATTTCAATGAGTAATAGCTTAAATTATCCTTGTGATGATGATTTATGGAAAGATTTTGACAAGGTACATCTATCTTTTTCTTTAAAAGACCAAAATGTGTGATTGGGTCTTTCTATTTATTATTTATGTCCATTTGGTTATTATGATAGTAAATATTATTATTGGACCATATTTATAACTCTATAAAACCTACCTCCTTGGATGTTGATGAATGATCCATATATTATTTTGAACTTATTAATTCCAGGACAGCTAAAAAAGAATATCAACATTTATTTTAATCCATTGATTAATGAGTTAAATTTATTATAAATTAATGGTGTCAGTACATATGATGTTGCGAAACAAAATTTCCTAATAAAAGCTTCATTAATGTTTAAAATTAGTGACTTATAATCATATGGCATGTTATTTGGATGGAGTATACAAGGTCCAAAATCATGTTCGTATTATATGAGTGACAAAAAATCATTTATGCTCGTAAATGGGAGAAAACCTTATTTTTTTGACTATCATCATATATTTATTCCCATTGATCATCATTTTCAAAGGAATATAAATCATTTCAGAAAAGGTATAATTGAAAGAGATGGGCCTCTAGAAATGATCTTAGTTATTGATTTAAAATCTATTGCCTCTTCATTAACTCCCATTACCTTTGGACCAAATATAAACCAATAAAAAATAGATGGGCTTGGGAAATATCATAATTTGATTAAATGAATTATTTTTTGGGATCTTCTATATTGGTTAGATTTGTTGGTCCTTCACATATTGGATGTCATTCATATTGAGAAGAACTATTTTGATAATATCTTTTATAAAGTTTTGGACACACCTAGTAAGACCAAAGATAAAGTCATGATTAGATCTTTCCCAACATTTCAGGTGACTAGAACTTGAGTTGTTTAAAAATGACAGATCATAGAAGTTAATGAATCCAAAAGTAGCTTATACACTTTCTAAAGAAAACCCTTTTTTATTTTTTCAGTGGATTTCAATTTGCGAGTACCAGATGGTTATGTTTCTAATTTGGCTAGATGTGTTAGAAAGATTCATATTACCAAATTAAAAAGTCATTATTATCATTTTATATTGTAAATAATTCTACTTATTAGATTTAGAGGTTTGTTGAATTATTTGATTTGGGATGCTATAATAGAAATATCATATTTTTTTCTAAGACATCTATGTGAAGACAATAGAATATGATGCACTTAGTAGATTGTAAGAAGATGTTTTAATTTTATGTAAATTAGAATTTTTTTATGTGAGATTTATTTGATTCAATGAAACACTGTCCACCCATAGTCTGGAGACTGATAGTAGTCTGCTTCCCCCAATACCAAAGGCAAAGGTCGGGGATTATGCACAAGATATTGCTCCTCCTTTAAACAATTTGGAGAAAACTTGCATTCCTTGTAAGGAGATCTCTCCTAGAAAAACCAGAGGGAAAAGTTCTGGAAATAAAAAGAAAGGGGATACAACCCCTAAAAATAAGTCTTAATGCATATTTTATTTTGGAATTGTCTGGGTATTGCAAATCCTAACACCCTTAATATTTTAAAAATACTTATTAGTGTTCATCGCCCTAAAATACTTTCTATTGCTGAACCAAAAGTTAACTTTTCTCTCAGATTTCTGCACCTATGTAATCTTGGTTTCTCATTTTTAGGCGCCTTTAACAAGGATAATGCTGTTGAAACTCTCTGGATTTTCTATCACTCATATCTTCAAAATGTGAAAATCTTGAGTGTTACTGATCAATCTCTAACATGTGACTATTTCTTGGATCACAATCACATTTTCAATACTTTGGTCTATGCTAAAAAAAATTATCAATATAGAAGACCCCTTTGGAATGAACTCTCCCATCTTAACACTAAAATATAGGACCCCTGGATTTTGGTTGGGGACTTTAATACCATTATTTCTCCCATAAAAAAACTAGGCCACTCTTACTCCAACATCTCTTTAAAGGAGTTTAAATCCTCCATAAAAACCAATAATCTGATTGAAGTGAATCTTACTGGTTCCAAATTCACTTGGTTTAGACATCATTACAATAGGGTTGTAGCTAGTAAACTTGATAGAGCTTTTACCAATGATGCAAATCTTGATAAATGGGATTAAATTTTGAGTATCTCTCTTCCTAAACTTTCTTCAGACCACTATCCTATTTTGGTCAGTATCCCTCAAGCCCATAAAAGACCCCGTCTTCCTTTTAAGTTTAATTTGGCATGGTCCTCTAACCCTGATTGTTTTTCTCTAATTAACAAATCTTAGGAAAACACGGGGAATCAAAATGATCCCTCTTCTTGCACCACTAAATTAAATAATCTTAAACTTATTCTCAAAAATTGGTGTAAAACCAAATCTGATTAAATTGATAAAGAAATTCAACACTTAGAAAAAGATATTTCTCTAATCCAAAATAAAAACTCTACCTCTAGATTCACTCATGATATCCAAAATGAAATTAATATCTCTACTAAAATAATCTCTTTGATCAACTTCAAAGATAGTATCAAAAAGCAGATTTTTAAAGCCAAATGGCTTAACGATGGAGATAGAAACACTAAATTCTAAAACTCCCTTCAAAGAGATAAAAAAGATAACAGGACCCTCTCCTATTTAATGGAGGATGAATACCTCATTGGCTCAGATGAAGGGATTGATAATCATGTTGTTTCTTATTTCTGTAACACTTTCAATGGTCCTGATATCAACAAAGATCTTTTGCCAAATGTCATTCCAAACCTAGTTACAATTAAGGATAACCATTTACTTAACTGTATTCCTCTTGATTTTGAAATCAAAGACACTATGTTTGGTCTTAACTCGGATAATGCCCCCAGGCTTGATGGATTTAATAATAGTTTTTATCAAAAACATTGGGATGTTATTCCAAAGGATGTCTGTTGTTTGGTTAGAACTTTTTTGACAAAGGCATTCTTCCTCATGGCTTAAACTCTCAGTTCATTACTCTTATTACCAAAATTGAAAATGCTGATGAAATATATCTATTAAGACCCATTTCCCTTTTAAATTCACTCTTTAAAATCATTATTAAGATTATTTCTAATAGACTCTCTACCATTAGTAACAACATTGTCACCTAGAATCAGTTTGGTTTTATCAAAGGCAGATCCATACAAGAATGTATTTGTCTTGCCTCTGAATCCACCAATTTTTTGAATAGAAACTCTAGAGGAGGGAATGTTGTGATAAAACTTGATATCACTAAATCTTTTGATACCATTGACTGGAAATTTATCTTTAAAGTGATTTCTAGCTTTGGTTTTAATGATTTTTTTCTCAATATAATTAAAACTATTTTCAACTCATCTCGTATTTCTATTCTGGTTAATGGTTCTCCTAGAGGTTAATTTAATTGTAATAAGGGTTTCAGATAGGGTGACCCTCTTTCTACCATCCTTTTCTCCAATGCAGAGGATTATCTGAGAAGATTGCTTACTCTAGTAGTTGACCAAGGAAAGATCAAACTGATTCTTGCCTCTAGGAATTTAAATTCCCCATCTCATCTTCTTTATTCCAACGATATTATATTATTACTTCAGAGAGATTAGAAAAACATTAATAACTTTAAATCTATTATTACACATTATGAAGATGTGTCTGGACAACATGTCAATTGGAATAAATCGTTTATCTAATTTGGTAAAAGCTTTCCTCTTAATCGAAAAGGTCATATCATTGATACTTTAGGGGTCAAAGAGGGTTCCCTCCCCTTTTCTTATCTTGGTGTCCCCATCTTCTGGGGATGACCTAAAGCTTTATATTTCCATCACATTGTTGATCAAATTCATAGACAACTTTCTGCTTGGAAGGGAAAAACTCTTTTAATGGATGGAAGAGTCTATCTTGCCAAATCCACCATGGTCTCTAAGATGGTTTATTCTATGATGGTTTAAAAATGGACTGTGGGTCTCATAAAACGTTTTAATATTGATATAAGGAACTTCATTTTGAGTGGAAGTACTCTTGAGAGAAAACTGGTCACTATACCCTGGTCTACCTGTTGTAAACCTATTGAGAAAGAAGGCATTGGCATTAAGAATCTTAAAACTTTTAATGAATATCTTTAAGATAGACTCACATGGTCTTTTATAAATAATAAATCTCATTCAAAGGGTTTTCTTAGGACTCTCTTTATTGATAAGATCAAGGCTGGTAAGCTTCATTATATGACTTCTTCTATTTGGCCTTCTATCAAATCTGCCTTTTCCTCCATTTTAGCCAATTTCAGATGGATTTTCAGTAAGAAATCTACATTAAACTTTTGGTTGGACAACTGGACTGGATCCCCCCTTATTTCTAAGATTCCCAATACTTGCACTTCTGTCCCCACTAATTGCACCATTAGGGACATGATAAATGTGCAAAGTCTTGACTTAACTGTTAATATCAAAGAGGTAGTGGATAATTATTTATTCACAACGAATGATGATCTTCTAGTTTGGGAACCTTCTCAAAATAGAATGATTGATTATAAGAGCTACTAAAAATACTGATTTTCCAATTTTGATGAAAATCTATGTTGGATAAACAAATTAAACAAAGCTTGGATAAAACCATCTTGTTTCACTCTTATTTGGAGAATAGCGCACCATAAAATTCCCACTGATTGCTGTATTTAATCCTATGGTTTTAATCTTTACTCTAAATGTAGAATGTGTAATCAGCATCGGGAAGACATAAATCATCTTTTTTTTATCCTATGACACTGCTACTGCTCTTTGGCATTACATTTTTGAACCTTTTGAGTGTAGATGGATTTTGGACAGTTTCATTTTTTCTCAACATAAAAGGATGGTAGAGTTCCAGAGATCTCCGTAGATTAGAAACTTATTTCTCACCGCTGTTGTGGAGCTCCTCCATGTCCTTTGGTATGGTAAAAATGATTACATTTTTAACAATAATTCATTTAGATTAAATGCAGGTAGAATGAGGATTCTTCTTTCCATTAAAGAGGCCACTTTGATCCAAAATAATCACTGTAACAACTCTTTCAAAGATCTTGAGACTCTTCGCCGTATTGAAGTTCAGGGAATCTATCCAAAGCCGAACTACACTATTGAAGTTTTTTGGTAAGCTCCTCCTCCTAGATGGATCAAAGTCAATGTTCATGGATTCTAAAAGGGAAACCCAAGCCTTTTGGGCTATGGTGGTGTCTTTCAAGACCATATTAATCAGATCTTAGGATATTTCTATGGAAGATATGTCATTGCATCGACCTTAGAGGCGGAAATGATGGGTGTCATCTATGCCGTCTCTTTTTCCAAGAAATTCAACTAGAGCAACATTTGGATAGAAAGTGACTCGACTACCATTTTTCAAGCCATCTGGTGTGGTGTTACTCACCCTGCGTCGTCCCTCACCCCTAGATGTATGGACTGCCTGCACTCTCTCAGAAGTATCAATTTCATTTTCACACACACTTATCGCGAAGCCAACAAGATCGCTGATGGTCTTGCCAACAAGGGAGTTCCTCATGATTTCATCTGAAGGGATGAACTCCCTCCTGATCTACTCCCCTTTTTATTAGAGATACCAAAAAAATGCCTCTTTTCATCTTATGTAATCTTGTTTTGTACTCTCTTTTTATTTAATAAATCTCAGTGTTCTGGTCTTTGACCAATACACAAACTTTTTAAAAAAAAATGAGGGAAATGTTAACAATTCACTGAACATTCAATTATCAGTTTTTAATCAGCCTTAACTTGTATTTAGTGGAGTTCATAAATGATGGATTTCAGATAATGAACATCATAGGGCTAATACATATGTTTTTCTCAATTGTGAATAAATTAAATGATTTTTATAGTTGGTGCTACTTTCACATGATCTTTAATTTTTTTTAAAAATAAATTAAAATTATTTTATTTGTAGATTATATGATGATCTTATCAAGAATCAATTTACAAAAATTACAACAGCTTCTCTTAAATAATGGCAACAACATAATTTTTCCCATTAGTTTCAAATATTGGCACAGTAAATTGTGTATAGTCTAACATGTGAAATAAATTTATTATTTGTTATATATATATTTTTTTAATTTTTAAGGTATCAAAAAATACTGATAAAATTGATAATAGATTTTTTCTATTGAATAACCCACCATCCAAAAATGGTTAAATTTTATAATGCATATGTGGTAAATGATTTTAGATTTCATACACGTGCATATGGTGAATAAAAAAATAATGAATAGTGTGGTTTTCTTGAGAGGATCTCGTCATAGATAAAGTGAAGTTTAATTTTATGAAATTATAGATGAAATAATTGAGATGTGTTATTTAGGACAGAATTATGTAACAATGTTTAAATGTCATTGGTTTGATACTGATAGAGTATTTCATTTTCATACACAAAATGTAATCATTGATATTAAATATAAAAACCTTCTTATAGTAAATGAACCATTTTTATTGGCTCATTAAGAACACTAAATACATTTAGTCAATTATTTTGATGATTCAAGAGAGTAAATTGATTGGCGGAGCATTATAAAATTGAAATCCCATGAAAATAAGTTTATAAAAACTGAATATGGTTATATTGAAGTGCAAGGAATTGAAAATTTTCAAGAGAAAACTCCAAATATATATTTTCAATGAAGATAAACAATATTAATGATGAAACCCCATAGTTATCGATCAATGGAGGTGATGATGTAATAAATGAATTTGAATTAACAATTGATGATGAAGCTGAAGATGCTATGAAAATTAATGAAATTGAGGAATAATATGAAGATATTGACACCATCATATATGAATATGAGGATGAAGATGAATAATGAAAAATTTATTTGTTAGTTATAGTAAAAATAAATATATATAATCCTCATTTTCAATTATTTTCTAACAACATTCTTTTTGTGTTTTAGATGGTTAATGAGACTTATGATTATATCTACCATAGACTCGAGGAGGCTGTACTACTTATGGATGAGTTTGATTCTTTATCATCTGACCCTCATGTTCCTAGTGGTTCATCGTCGACTTAGAGGGGTCAGAGGATTGTGAGATTGATGATTCTCAAACCTATTCTTGAGTGACTTCCATGTCTTGAGTTCAATCCATGCATACTGAGGTATATTAAGTTATATATTTTAGTTAATTTTCATTAATTTATTTATGTACTAATTATTTTATTATTTTTTCTAATTTTATCATAGATTTATGCATATAACTATTGGACAAGGGAGTGCTATTTTACAGAACTATTTTTCTGTAGCATGGATGACATGAGATCAGATTCCCAATGATGTTCAACACCACATGTTTTATTATTGGATGGTATGTAAATAAATAATAGTTATTTTGAAATTTATTTAACTATTAACTTGATATTATTAATTATTTATAGGGTTTATGGTATCCCGTCAATGATAGAATGTATAATTTTATCTGGGAGGCCAAGGAGGTCTTTATGTATGATTGTTGTCATTAGTTGTTACACAATATGAGGAGGAAAATCATGAAGAAAGAAGAAGTCATGAATTTTGATCAGTCTTACTATGGCTACCGACTGGATTATATCTCATCTTAGGTTTAGGATGTATTATGTTCATACTATATAGAAGATATTTTTCATATATGGGAATCATTAGGTCAATATAACCAGGGGAGGTAGGAGGTGACACATTGAGTTGGTAGTCATACGTTTAGTACACATCGACGATATATGATAAGTACTTTTTTAATAATTTATATAACTTTAAATGTAAAATTTTTATTTTATACTCATATAGGTAGTTGAACATCCTGATATTATGGATTTTTATGTCTACAAGATGATGTATAGTAATACTTTCACTAGAGAGATTGTGGGTGGTCCCCGACATTATATATTTAGTAGTGTAAACTATTTTAATTTAAAATTGAAATTACATGAGTAATATGAGGCTATAAATTCTCATACATATGATGAAAGTTAAGTTGAGACTGAGAGTCAGGTCACCAGTGTGACAAGATTTGATGACACAACATGGATGCAGGCAACATAGTATGCTTTCAAGAAGGGCTGAGTGAATGGTATTGATTCTCGATTTACACATGGAAGTTATTATGGAACTATTGTATGGTTGGTTTCTAGCTCGAGGGGAGTTCATAGAGATCCAGCATCATCAACCTAATAGTATGAGAAGTAACTGAGAGAAATGAGTGAGGTTATAAAGGCCATGCATAGGGAGAAGGAATAACTCTTTTGATAGTACAAGAAATAATAGGAGGAGTTGAAATGTCAAATAATTTAGGTAATCAAAACTTTATAATATCACAAGAATAAAGGAATTAATGATATACTTTATCAAAGTACATTATATACACCATATAAAAATGATTTGGTGTATAACAAAAAATAATTCTCAATGGAATGTAAATTGAGATGAAATCTCTTATAAAGACCATATCCTTAGGTTAAGGATAAATCAACGTCATAATTATGTGTGACAAATATAAATACTCTCAATATGATTGGATATTCAGTGTAAATAATTTAGAGGACATTCACACATATTCTTGTAAAAACAACACTAATAAATTGGATATTTAACTCAACAAATGGAGATTGAGTTAAAATTAATCTTATCAAGTTCATATCGATTACTTGATAATTTATCAATGGAGTGATTATGTGTAACGACCCAAAGTTTCATTAATGGAAATTCCTCTTGATCTAGTTAAATGTCACTTTATGTAAAACGTTTATATAAAATGTCAACTTCTTTAGTTTTATGTTAAGAGTTGCGACCGTTACTTTTATAGTCGTTGAACAGTGATCACATGATTAGTATAAATATAAGGCTTTAACGAACCCAATTTACTCAGACAAAAGAAGTGATGGCCTCATCCAGTAGAATTGCTCCATACGAAGCCCATTTGTTGGAGCTCGAAAAAGAGGTGGTGTCTTTGGGATTCGCTCTTGACCAAGCCCAATCTGAGCTTCACCATGTCAAGCTCGAACAAGACCGTCTATGGGAAAAGTGGAAGTTGATATAGATTACCGCTCGAGCGATGTTATCCAAGCCACCCCAAGAGTCTGTCACCATTGCACACCTCACCCTTAGGTCTTATGCGTCTGTTTTAAGGGGTTATGTAACAAATCTCTAGTACTATGTTCATGTACATTATTTTTGTATATAATAATGAATATACTTTCTTGTCATTATTGATACATTGCAAATAGTTTTTAAAGTACAAATAGTATTTTTAGTTATTATTTAATTAAGAATTATATTTTATTAAATTAAGGGATTTTTGAATTAAATAATATTTTAATAAAATATTATTATTATTAAATTAATTTTTATTAAAAATAAATAATATTATAATCTTATGAATACAATTGTAATTTTTATTAAGGTTTGAAAGCCATTTTTGTCAAAACTCGTGAATTTTCGATAAATATCGGTTTTTATTTTAAAAGTTAAAATTAACATATTTAGAAAATTATTTAGATAAAATAAATGTTATTTCTGGAATCAGGACGTCGAAATTATCCAACGGTGAATTTTTCATAATTTTCTGAGATAGTCAAATTTTTGGGTAAAAATTAAATACCGATTAAATATATAATGTGTTTTAGGACATCATAATGACCCAATAGAGATGTAATAAAATACTATAAGCTTTATTTTCGACCAATATATTTTTTACCATTAAAATAATGTGATTTTGGGTTTGTTTGACTTATTTTACAAAGCATTAATGGACCCCTCAAGACTTATTAAACATCTTGCATTTTTAAATTATTTTCAATGCGAGTGTGACTCACCTCCACATAAGCAACCCAATTATTTTAAGAATATCGGACTTTGGCCTTATAAAATATTGTTTTCTTCTCCAATTTTCCAAAAAACATGGGCAAAAACCATGATCGGATTTGTGGTTTGGATTAGTTTAATGTAAGGGGTTCCAAACCTAAATAATAAAGAATTCACTCACCTTTCCTATATAAACCCACCCAAGATCCCACTTCCTACTCACTCAAAGCCTTTGTAGTTCATCCAACCTCTTCCCTACTCTCTCTATAATCCTCCCAAGGTGCCCCAATCTCCCAAGAATCCTCTCTCAAGCCTCTCTCAAGCCTTTGAAAGCACACTTCCAAGTAAGGGTTTTTCTTCCTTTCTCATTTTTCCCAATTTTCTTTAAGTTGTTTTGCCATTTTAATTTCAATTATGAATGTTAGGGTATGGTTTCATACCTCCCTCATACTTCCCTCTTTATGGTTTTAATGATGTTATACCCTTTCTCTCTCATTAAATGCCTCCCATGTACACCCGTTACTATGCCGAAATTCCGAAAGGAACTTCTCTGTCCTCATTTACATTCAAGCAATACTTTTGTATTGTGAATCTAAATTACATTACAATTGTTTGGACATGTATCTATATGACCTAATTACTTTCCATTACATGTAAATATGATGAGTAACCCCTTTCTCTCTCATAAACCATTTTTATGAATTCTTATGTCACGTCGTTACGCTGTCGAAATCGCACCGATTTTCTAAGCCAATGCCATTGTGTAGTGAATACCATGCCCATTTCTCTATCAAGGGTATTCACATTTATGCACATTTACTTATTGATTATAAAGTTTCATATGTGAATTCCAAATTCCTTTATCATGGAATAAATTATTATGTTTTATGAATCCATGTTTTATGATCCATGTGGCACAGTTATGCATGAAATGAAATGTTTAAGAAGGGTGCGCCCTTATAGCGATCCAATGCATTGGGTAAAGTATAGTATCATGATATTTCATGTGCAATGATTGTTTACTCATGCTAATTCAATTGAAATGAGGGTTTACTCGTGCTTCATGTACAATGAGAATTTACTCATGCTCCATGTGTAATGAGCCTTGACTCATGATAATTCAATGTTAAGTGTTGTTGCCACATTTCCATGTTATTATTATCATGATTTATCATGCCCTAATGTTCATGTTTCTCTTGTGATATATTGATATGCCTATTGTCTAACATGTATTGTACTCCTCATGTATTCCGTGTTTATTCCCTTACTCGGCTTTATAGCCCACCCTTTTCTTATGCAAGTCCTCAGGTTATCCCATGCAATGCTAAGTACGAGGGAATTTAGTGGTCATGTAAAGGAAGTTTTCAATAAAGATATTGTATTTCATGTTTTAAGTTGTTATGTAATTATCCTAATCCCCAAATACACTAGATCTCTCAATCTTCCATGTTGTATCAAGTGAATAGTTTATGTAATAAATCATGTTTATGTTTGTAATAAAATCAGGGTTGTCATATTATGTGGATCAAAAGTATATCCATAGAAAGGGGAGTGGAAATTATGACATAAGAAAATTAATAGTGATTCCACACATAATCTTGGAGTAAAATAATCAATGAAGTATGCGTAAAGCTGAATGAGTGGAAATTGAAATTTCAAAATTCCCTTATCGATTTGGTAACTTATGAAACATACACCCATGAAAGAAGGATCATACAATTATGATTTAGATATCCATAAATTAAAGTATATTACACAATGAATACAGTCATGGGCAGTACACACACCACATGCAATAAAGAAGTGGTGAATAATGGAAATCTCATGGAATTAAAAGTGAGATAAGAAACCCCTTACTTTGTACTTTTTCCTTGGTTGAGGGTAGGTTAAAATCCTATATAATGGTGAAATAATTGTTATTGAATTATAAAATAATCATATACATTAATATAACATCACATATGATCTTTTAACATTGATTTGTTAATAATATCTTAGTATTATCGTCGTTTCGGGTGTTAACAGATTCGTTTTCCTTTATATTCTTTGTTATGTGAGCTATATTTGTTATGGATGGGATGTATCTTATTCATATCCAGAATGATATTAAGTCTTTAAACATTATTCTTAACCATAAAATGAAAATTATTCTTGAATGGATACGATGGGGAATGAATCTCATCGCGTTCGTGGAGACGGTAGTCCGTACGTACGTACGAGCGACAATATCATTATTTTGATATTAAAATAATATATAATTGGATAGTATATCATATATACAGAATAATTATCATTTTATATTTATTATTTACATCAATTACACATAATTCTCATACCCATCCAAATAATAATGTATTAAATAACAATTACACCACGACGTGGAGATGGTAGGCCGTACGTATGCATGTGTGGTGACATGTCATTCAAAGGATGGATAGAATAATGAATATGGTTGTAACATATTTTTAATAACATAAAAGTATATAGAATATACTGGAGTTATTATTTTATAATGGAAATAACAAATAAATAAGAAGTGGAAGAATAAAGGAACTTGAAAGAGGGTGGTGAAATCATCACCTCTTCTTCAAGTTCTTCCTTTTGATTTGATCAAAAGGGCTTCTTAGGCTATATTTATGATCAAAATAAGGCCTCTTGGTTGAATTTAGGGAATTTGGGAGGATATCTGGGCATGGTTTGTCCGATCCAAATGGCTTTGAAGGTGTGAATTAGAGATAAGGGGGAGTTCCCTTTTATAAGAGGGATGAGGGGAACCTTAGGAAAAGCTAGAAATATTATTTTATAATAAAATTGTTTTCAGTTATAATGTCTCCAAACTGATTTATTTAGAGGATATGGTGGGAATGGGTCTATAAAACTCAACCAATAGGTTTTAGACAGGTTTGGGTCACTTTATTAACCTTATCTTTTAGTTTTAACTCTTAGTTAATTAGTTTGACATTTACCACGTCTCTTTGTATTTTTATATTATATGGTTAATAAACTTACTATAAACTTCCAAGATAACCCAAAGTGGTTCATTAATGATAAAAATATCATTATATAAGTCCTCTGGTGGAACCTTATATTTTTAGGAATATTATATCAATTTATAATATAATATTTGTTTTAAAAACTCCTTTATGTCAATTTTGACACTATTTAATAATTGATTTTTTTAAAGTCTTAAAAACTTTATTAATTCAAAATAAATTAATTTAAGAAATCCTAACATGTCATATTAACCAATAAGATTCATTTATATCATCAAAACTTTCAAATTATATTTATTTTAACATTTATAATACCAATTATTTGATTCTTTCATTAATAATGAAAATACTCCATCATTATTATGTCATAAATAAATTTAATTATTCAATGTATAAAAATTATAAATAAAATACCATTACATAGGAAATATTTTTATATTTATAATTAATATTTTTAGTCGAAAATATAACATATATAACCCTATGTAAAAATTGTTTTTCTAAAATATATATGCTTATGTCATTTTTGTATTTACTTTAACTTAATTAATATAAAGTGTAATTATCACTTACAAGTGGCTCCATGGGGTCCCAAAATAGATTAAAAGATTCCCATGGTCGTAAATGTATCAAAAAATAGGTTTAGGAAACGTTTTAGGGTAATTTAATATTATTATAATATTTTTTTACCCTTATTTACTGGATTTACCCTTTAACCATGGTAAATAAAATATTTACCGAAGTAATTATTCAAAATGTCTAAAAATAAAAGTTACCTATTTAAAAAATTTGGACATATTGATTCTAAATATGGAATTAATTTTTCTAAATTCAAAACACAGAAGCAGTAGAAATTAATTTGAAATTAATTCCTGTTGTCAAAACAAAAAGCGTGTTTTTAAGAAATAATAACTTTCAAAAGATTGGCACTTGCTTATGTCTAGTTTAAATGTGAAATTATGTACAATGACCAACATTGGATTAAATGGTAAAAATATAATCTAATTATACTTTAAAATCACTCAAATTAATAATTTATCACTATTAATTATTTTGATTAAAAAAGATGTTTTTAATTAAAATTTAGTAATTTTCACTATTCATCAAAATATGAAAGTTATCAGAAAAGTTCCAAAAATTCACACAATGCTAATTTTGATATTACGAATCCAAAAATGAAGTTCATTTTGAAATATAAAATTTATAAAATTTCAAAAAGTGGGTATTACTATTCATAACGACTAGTTTGATTGGTTGTGGTGTGTTAGAACTCGAAGTTGCGTACAACACACGCTACTGTATTATTCAAAGAGAACCGTACCATGGAAGCTTGGGGTGTTACATTCTCCCCTATTTCAATAAATTACGCCCTTGAAATTTTTAAAATTGGGCTTGGGAATATATTGGAAAGTACGACATCAGAAAAAGAGTCAATAAAACTATCACTTTAAAAGAAAGAAAGAGAAGTACAAAGGTCACCCAAGATAACCTATACTAGGATTCCATGTAGAAAAACATGGATATGGATGATAAACTAAGTGTCATGTTCTGATGGATAGGGATAGAAATTATGATCAGGAGAAATTTAATAACAAGAAAACCATAAACTTGTGATGGGACGAAAGATAATTAGTTTCCTAGTGGGAAAAGTAAACAGACAACGTTTTTTTAAGTTAAATTTCATAAAGATGAGGAATTTATTTATGAGATTGACCAAGAACATAAATAGATATACTTAATTTTTAAGTAGAGTTTCATTCTTTAATAAATTTCTACTACTAACTCATTTTTTTTAAACAATGAGTATTCAAGATGACTTGGTCACACCGGAAGAGCTAGAATCAACTTCTAGAGAATCACATGATTCAAAAAGGATAAACTATATATTTACCTTGTCTTTAGAGATTAATCCAAACCAAAATGGTTAGTAAAATATCAGATGATCCCCCAAAAGGATATTCCTTTAAAGAAAGAAACACTAATCTTAATTTCTAAAATTAAACCAACAATACCCCAAAGTTAAATAAATACCATTCAATAAAAAGCTGTCCTTAAAATCCTTCAATATAATCCAAACAAATATTGAAACCCAAAACATAGAAGAATTTGGTTATGTAGTCTTCCACGTTAAATTGTATCTCCAAATGACATCGACTACTCTTAAAATCACATACTTAAAAGTAATTAACATAATCACATATTCTCTATTATAGGTTAATCATTTCCATAAATAACCCAAATCACTATAAATCCACAATAAAAACATAGATAAAAATACACCATTACTCCTCAAATGAAATCTCATAGTATTCTATTTTCCTTAGGTATATAATGTTCTCAATAGAGTAAACGTATTCCAAAATAACATTTATCACTTAATCACCAAATCATTTTTCTATACTAAGGGTATTTATTTGATAAGACATAAGATCCCAAATCAACTTATTATTGATCAATAAAATCATTTAACTAAAAATAATTAATCACACTAACCGGGGACTTCACGTAGTCCAGTGGTAGGCGATAAATACCAATTGCACTTTGGTTGTGGGTTCAATTCCCATAGCTTTGTCCGACGCGACATGTTGTCACACGGTCTGCGTGTTGTCCTTTTTCAAAAACTATATTTTATAACATTACCAAAATGAGATAAATTCTTCAAAATAACTATAACATAATTTAACCACAAATGTTATCTCATACCTTGCATTTTCATCCCAAAATATAATAACTTGTAATTTCCTCAAACCCAATGATCATATAAAACCAAATTTTTTTTTATAACTATATCCACAAGAGAAAAGATAAGTTTTCCTCAAATATCATTCTCACATGGAAAACTGTAGGGTTACAAATACAGGAGAAAATTATTCTAAAGTAATCCCATCAACAAGGAGAACTAATACATTTAAACATTTCTCCAACCATTTATTTCCACATAGCTTCTTCTTTGAACAAGAAAATATCCTATAGAATAGGGAATTCACTCGGGTAATGGCCAGGTCCCCTACATTTACTAAAAATGACTACAAATGGATTCTTGGGACCATTTTTATTTTCTTCTATAGTACTCTTCATTTTTACTCGGCAATTCTTCACTTTATGTCCTTCTTTCCCGCACATAAAGCATTTCTTTATTCCATTGAGACACTTTCTTGGGTGTCTCCTTCCACATTTCCTGCATGATGGAAATTGAGGATTCTTTTCTCCATAGTCTCCACTACTGGAGCTCTTATCGTTCATTACCTTTATCTTCTTTATTGAGTCTGGGAGTTGGTTAATATATATGTTGTTGATCATATTTTTGGAAAACTGATTTGGAATGAACATGATATCTTTTATTCCTATCAGAATTCCATTTTTTTGCTCATTTCCACCACCGTTCCCACCTTGTACATCATTCTCAAAGTTACTATGACTTCCTTGGAATCCATCCATTGACTAAAACCAGAAAGCATTGTGTGAGTAACAGTAGTCATAAAATCATTTAGAGAATATCATGACACCATATTCTTAATTTGAAACACCTTAGGATTAACCAAGGTCATTAATTCTCATCTTATATTAAAATACTTCAAATCGGTCTGTAAAGAAAATGTAAATTATCCTAATCATATCCCCCATGAGTGTAGTAACCAAGAGTGCAATAAGGCCCATTGTCGTGCACCAGTTCCCATTTGAGTGTAGCTCAAAGTGGTGTTTTCAGGTTTTACCCCTAGGTACATCTGTGCCAGAGCAGCCTCTACCTGCTCGTATCAAGACAAGGATGTATTGATTAGAAAACTCACAAAATCTCTACAATACTGAAATTCTAGGAAGTTATTCTATACTAATCCTTAAAGTCCATCTTAGGTCTATGTGCTCTAATCAGAGTTTATCTAAATCTAGCTTCCAAGGTTTGTACTAAACTTCCTCTGATACCAACTGTAACGTCCTGACCCCAGAAGCCCAGAGTCAGTGCATTATTACGTATCATTGGCATGATCATACAATATCAAGTCTCTAAATACTGATTAGTTTTGTAGCCTTGGAAGTACTAAATACATTCATAAGGTTTACATTACATCATAAAATGGAAAACTACAACAACATTGTCTCCATAGACAACACTGAGATCCCATAGACTATCCCTGGAGGTCGGTCATAATATACTTCTTTGCATCCTGTGAAAAATAAAACATAGAAAGGGGTGAGCTCAGATGCTCAGTAAGGATAACAATATAGAAAAAACTTTCATAAATAAGCATAAACACTTAAGGAAATGTATAAAACTAAAACAATAGACTTTTAAACTTAAACATCAGTATAATATGGAAAATATAAATGAAATAATTCCATTTACTTATTCATATAGATATTCTACTAGTCGAATAATCACATGTAATATCAATAGCTAATTTCATAATGATGGAATGCGTAATGCCAGACATCATAACCACATAGTCAAGGCCTCATGCCAAGACTACAAATAAGATTTTTTCAAGGCCTTGTGCCAAGACACTAGTTTGTCTCATGAGACCTACTGATGCATCGAGAAGCTATAGTAGGCTCCACCAATCACTTACTAAGTCCAATGCATTCCTCATATGAAAAGTTTGAAACATAACAAAATCATTCGTATTAAAACTAGCATACGGAATGTCAAAACTTTATCCATAAACCATGAATGGTATAAAAATAGCACATCCACAGTCAAACATAACTCATTCGATACAATATGGAAGATTGTATTGTATCAGATTAACCTCAATCGAGAATAATTAAGGATATTGACATAGATGAAAATAATCACCAAAACTATTAGAGGGAAATATCCCCTTTTTTCTTGAAATCATTTAAAAGTCACACTATTTGTCAAGAAGCCATTTAAAAATAGATTTTTGAATCAAAGTGTCCCATACCACTTTGAAACTTTTAAAAGGGATTTTTATTTGAAAACTTTAATCTTCATATAAATAAATCCTTAAAACCATTTTTAAAACATGGACATTAACCGAGAAAAATTTAGAATAATAAATCTTTAAAAAAATTTAAAATGATATTTTAGTTAGAGTTCTTAACCAAAAGAGAGAAACTTGAATAAAAATAATTAAGGTAATCAAAACTTTTTAATATCACTAGAATAAAGGGATTCATGATATACTATGTCAAAGTACATTATATACACCATATAAAAGTGATTTGGTGTATAACAACAAAGAAGTCTCAATGGAATGTAAATTGAGATGAAATATCTTATAAAGACCATATCCTTAGGTTAAAGATAATTCAACGTCATAATTATGTGTGACAAATATAAATGATCTAAATATGATTATATATTTAGTGTAAATAATTCAGATTACATTCACACATATTATTGTAAAAACAACACCAATGAATTGGATATTTAACTCAACAAATGGAGATTGAGTTAAAAACACTCTTATCAAGTTCATATCGATTACTTGAGAATTTATCAATGGAGTGATTATGTGTATCAAAATTATATCCACATAAAGGGGAGTGGAAATTATGACATAAGAAAATTAATAGTGATTCCACACATAATCTTGGAGTAAAATAATCAATGAAGTATGCGTAAAGCCGAATGAGTGGAAACTGAAATTTAAAAATTACCTTATTGATTTGGTAACTTATGTAACATACACCCATGAAAGAAGGATAATAAAATGATGATGTATATATCCATAAATTAAAGTATATTATACAATGAATACAATCATGGTCAGTACACACACCACATGCAATAATAATTGGTGAATAATGAAAATCTCATGGAATTAAAAGTGAGATAAGAAACCCCTTACATTGTAAATTTTCCTTGGTTGAGGGTAGCTTAACCTCCTGTATAATGGTTAAATAGTTTTTATTGAATTATAAAATAATAATATACATTAATATGATATCATATATGATCTTTTAACATTGATTTGTTAATAATATCTTAGTATTATCGTCGTTTCGGGTGTTAACATATTCGTTTTTCTTTATATTCTTTGTTATGTGAGCCATATTTTTTATGAATGGGATGTATATTATTTATATACAGAATGATATTAAGTCTTTAAACATTATTTTTAACCATAAAATGAAAATTATTCTTGAATGGATACGATGGGGAATGAATCTCATCGCGTTCGTGGAGAAGGTAGTCCATACGTACGCACGAGTGACAGTATCATTCTTTTGATATTAAAATAATATATAATTGGATATTATATCATATATAAAGAATAATTATTATGTAATATTTATTATTTACATCAATTACACATCATTATCATACCCATACAAATAATAATGTATTGAATAACAATTACACCACGACGTGGAGACGGTAGGCCGTACGTACGCATGTGTGGTGACATGTCATTCAAAGGATGGATATAATATTGAATATGTTTGTACCATATTTTTAATAACATAAAATTATATATAATATACTGTATTTATTATTTTATAATGGAAATAACAAAGAAAGAAGAAGTGGAAGAAGAAAGGAACATGAAAGAGGGTGGTGAAATCATTACCTCTTCTTCGGGTTCTTCCTTTTGATTTGATCAAAAGGGATCCTTAGGTTGGATTTATGATCATAATAAGGCCTATAGGTTGAAGTGAGGGAGTTTGGGAGGATATTTTGGCAGGATTTGGCTGATCCAAATGGCTTTGAATGTGTGAATTAGAGATAAGGGGGAGTGCCCTTTTATAATAGGGGTGAGGGGCACCTTAGGAAAAGACAGAAATATTATTTTATAATAAAATAATTTTAAGTTTATAATAGCTCCAAAATGATTTATTTAGAGGATAAGTTGGGGATGAGTCTAGAAAAACTCAACCAATAGGTTTTAGATAGGTTTGGGTCACTTTATTAACCTTATATTTTAGTTTTTACTCTTAGTTAATTAGTTTGACATTTACCATGTCTCTTTGTATTTTTATATTATATGGTTAATAAACTTACTATAAACTTCAAAGAGACCCTCAAGTGATTCTTTAATGATAAAAATATCATTATATAAGTACTTTGGCCAAAAATTTTATTTTTAGGAATATTATATCAATTTATAATATAATATTTGTTTTAAAAATTTCTTTATGTCAAATTTGACACTATTTAATAATTGATTTTTGTTAAAGTCTTAAAAACTTTATTAATTAAAGAGAAATTAATTTAAGCAATCCTAACATGTCATATTAACCAATAAAATTCGTTGATGTCATCAAAACTTTCAAATTATATTTATTTTAACATTTATAATACCAATTATTTGATTCTTTCATTAATAAGGATAATACTGCATCATTATTGTGTCATAAATAAATTTAATTATTAAATGTCTAAAAATTATAAATAAAATACAATTTTGTAGGAAATAATTTTAGATTTATAATTAATATTTATAGTCTAAAATATAACATACATAACCCTATGTAAAAATTATTTTTCTAAAAGATATATGCTTATGTCATTTTTGTATTTACTTTAACTTAATTAATATAAAGTGTCATTATCACTTACAAGTATCTCCATGGGGTCCCAAAATCGACCCAAAGATACCCATGGTCAGAAATGTATCAACCAATAGGGTTAGGACACGTTTTAGGGTAATTTAATATTATTATAATATTATTTTTTACCCTTATTTACCAGATTTACCTTTTAACCATGGTAAATAAAATATTTACCGAAGTAATTATTCAAAATGTCTAAAAAAAAGTTACATATTTACATAATTTGGAACTCCTGATTCTAAATATGAAATCCAATTTTCTAAATTCAAAACACAGAAGTGGAATAAATTAATTTAAAACTAATTCCCACTGTCAAGACAAAAAGTGTATTTTTAAGAAATAATAACTATTAAAAGATTGACACTTGCTTATGTCCAGTTTAAATGTGAAATTATGTCTAATGACCAAAATTGAATTAAATGGTAACAATATAATCTAATTATACTTTAAAATCACTCCAATTCATAATTTATCACTATTAATTATTTCGATTAAAAAAGTTGTTTTTAATTAAATTTTAGTAATTTTCACTATTCATCAAAATATGAAAGTTAACAGAAAAGTACCAAAAATTCACCCTAATCTAATTTTGATATTCCAAATCCAAAAATGAAGTCCATTTTGAAAGATAAAATTTATAAAATTTCAAAAAGTGGGTATTACTATTCATAACGGCTAGTTTGATTAGTTGTGGTGTGTTATAACTCGAAGTTGCGTACAATACACGTTACTGTATTATTCAAAGAGAAGCGTATTGTAGAAGCTTGGGGTGTTACAATTATCAAGTCAGAGGAATAATTTATTCAAGTAATATTAATCACATAAATTAAATAAATATTTCTTCTCCGACTTGTGAATAAAACATTTATTTTTTTTAGTGAATATTTTAACAAATTTTTATTCTCTATATTGGGA
The DNA here is from genome assembly GCA_963277665.1 of Viscum album. Lineage (NCBI taxonomy): Eukaryota > Viridiplantae > Streptophyta > Magnoliopsida > Santalales > Viscaceae > Viscum > Viscum album. The sequence continues at coordinate 925,373,007 of OY728159.1, forward strand.
ATAAAATTTTTATTTATGAATAAAATATTTATTTGGTTTTTTAATAAATTCTAGAGGTGTTCCAATGGACCAAGACTGAGTCTGATGAAAAATATTAATTAACAAGAGCGTTACATAATATTTGTTATTTTTCAAGTCTGTATGCACCACAAAATAATAATAATATAATTATTATTATGTGGAATGAGGTTTATTAAAGAAAATAAATGTTATTTAATGGATGATATGAAATTAAATAATATTTTAACATAAATCCTAACTCTCTAAATATATGGCTATGTCTATTGTGTAGAGAATCTAAAATTTGAAATAAAGAGTTATTTCATATAAATAATTCTCTCTCAAATCCTCCTTCTCTCTCGCTCTAAAGAATAAGAAGTGAAAGATAGATTTCTTCAAAACCAAAGAATGAGAAATCAATAATGAATAATGAAATACATTCGACTAACCATGCTATCACCCAGAGATTGAGTGGTCTTGATTGGAGATCATAGGATTATGTGTGTACAATCTCTAGAGGGATTCTATCCTTGGATCCTCACTGTAACACATTGATCCCAGTTATCCAGAGTTGGTGCATTATTTTAATACATTGGCATGATTACAAGGAGTCAAGTCCTGAAGGACCGATCAATTTAGCAGTCTTCGAAAATAGATTACATACATGAACGTTACATTACATTATAAAATGAAAAATAAAAACATCTTTGTCTCCATTGACCACATTCATATCCCTTAAACTATCACTACAGCTCAGTCATAATATACTTCTTCACATCCTGGGAAAAATAAAACACAGAAAGGGGTTAACTCAGATACTCAGTAAGGATAACAATATAGAAAAAACTTTCATAAATAAGCATAAACACTTAAGGAAATGTATAAAACTAAAACAATAGCCTTTTAAACTTAAACATTAGTATAATATGGAAAATATAAATTAAATAATTCCATTTACTTATTCATATAGATATTCTACTAGTAGAATAATCACATGTAATATCAATAGCTAATTTCATAATGATGGAATGTGTAATGCCAAACATCATAACCACATAGTCAAGGCCTCATGCCAAGACTAAAAATAAGATTTTTTCAAGGCCTTCTGCCAAGACACTAGTTAGTCTCATGAGACCTACTGATGCATCGAGGAGCTATAGTGGGCTCCACCCATCACTTACTAAGTCCAATGCATTCCTCATATGTAAAGTTTGAAACATAACATAATCATTCGTATTAAAACTAGCATACGAAATGTTAAAACTTTATCCATAAACCATGAATGGTATAAAAATAGCACATCCACAGTTAAACATAACTCATTCGATAAAATATGGAAGATTGTATTGTATCAGATTAACCTCAATCGAGAATAATGAAGGATATTGACATAGATGATAATAATCATCAAAACTATTAGAGGGAAATATCCCCCTTTTTCTTGAAATCATTTAAAAGTCACACTATTTGTCAAGAATCCATTTAAAAATAGATTTTGGAATCAAAGTGTCCCATACCACTTTGAAACTTTTAAAAGGGATTTTGATTTGAAAACTTTAATGTTCATATAAATAAATCCTTAAAACCATTTTTAAAACATGGACATTAACGAGAAAAATTTAGAATAATAAATCTTTAAAAAAATTTAAAATGATATTTTAGTTAGAGTTGTTAACCAAAAGAGAGACACTTGAATAAAAATAATTAAGGTAATAAAAACTTTTTAATATCATAAGAATAAAGGGATTCATGATATACTATTTCAAAGTACATTATATACACCATATAAAAGTGATTTGGTGTATAACAACAAATAAGTCTCAATGGAATGTAAATTGAGATGAAATATCTTATAAAGACCATATCCTTAGGTTAAAAATAAATCAACATCATAATTATATGTGAAAAATATAAATAATATAAATATGATTGTATATTTAGTGTAAATAATTCAGATTACATTCACACATATTATTGTAAAAACAACACCAATGAATTGGATATTTAACTCAACAAATGGAGATTGAGTTAAAAACACTCTTATCAAGTTCATATCGATTACTTGAGAATTTATCAATGGAGTGATTATGTGTATCAAAAGTATATCCACAGAAAGGGGAGTGAAAAGTATGACATAAGAAAATGAATAGTGATTCCACACATAATCTTGGAGTAAAATAATCAATGAAGTATGCGTAAAGCCGAATGAGTGGAAATTGAAATTTAAAAATTCCCTTATTGATTTCGTAACTTATGTAACATACACCCATGAAAGAAGGATAATACAATGATGATGTAGATATCCATAAATTAAAGTATATTACATAATGAATACAATCATGGTCAGTACACACACCACATGCAATAATAATTGGTGAATAATGGAAATCTCATGGAATTAAAAGTGAGATAAGAAACCCCTTACATTGTAAATTTTCCTTGGTTGAGGGTAGGTTAACCTCCTGTATAATGGTTAAATAATTGTTATTTAATTATACAATAATCATATACATTAATATGATATAATATATGATCTTTTAACATTGATTTGTTAATAATATCTTAGTATTATCTTTGTTTCAGGTGTTAAACTATTCGTTTTCCTTTATATTCTTTGTTATGTGAGCCATATTTATTATGAATGGGATGTATATTATTTATATCTAGAATTATATTAAGTCTTTAAACATTATTTTTAACAATAAAATGAAAATTATTCTTGAATGGATACGATGGGGAATGAATCTCATCGCGTTCGTGGAGACGGTAGTCCATACGTACGCACGAGTGACAATATCATTCTTTTGATATTAAAATAATATATAATTGGATATTATATCATATATAAAGAATAATTATTATGTTATATTTATTATTTACATAAATTACACATCATTATCATACCCATCCAAATAATAATGTATTGAATAACAATTACACCACGACGTGGAGACGGCAGGCCTTACGTACGCACGTGTGGTGACATGTCATTCAAAGGATGGATATAATATTGAATATATTTGTACCATATTTTTACTAACATCACAGTATATATAATATAATAGATTTATTATTTTATAATGGAAATAAAAAAGAAAGAAGAAGTGGAAGAAGAAAGGAACATGAAAGAGGGTGGTGAAATCATTACCTCTTCTTCGGGTTCTTCCTTTTGATTTGATCAAAAGGGATCCTTAGGTTGGCTTTATGATCAAACTAAGACCTATAGGTTTAAGTGAGGGAATTTGGGAGGATATTTGGTCAGGATTTGGCTGATCCAAATGGCTTTGAAGGTGTGAATTAGAGATAAGGGGGAGTTCCCTTTTATAAGAGGGGTGAGGGGCACCTTAGGAAAAGATAGAAATATTATTTTATAATAAAATAATTTTAGGTTTCTAATATCTCCAAAATGATTTATTTAGAGGATAAGTTGGGGATGAGTCTAGAAAAACTCAAGCAATAGGTTTTAGAGAGGTTTGTGTCACTTTATTAACCTTATATTTTAGTTTTAACTCTTAGTTAATTAGTTTGACAATTACCATGTCTCTTTGTATTTTTATATTATATGGTTAATAAACTTACTATAAACTTCAAAGAGACCCCCAAGTGATTCTTTAATGAGAAAAATATCATTATATAAGTCCTTTGGCCAAAAATTTTATTTTTAGGAATATTATATCAATTTATAATATAATATTTGTTTTAAAAATTTCTTTATGTCAAATTTGACACTATTTAATAATTGATTTTTGTTAAAGTCTTAACAACTTTATTAATTCAAGATAAATTAATTTAAGAAATACTAACATGTCATATTAACCAATACAATTCGTTGATGTCATCAAAACTTTCAAATTATATTTATTTTAACAATTATAATACCAATTATTTGATTCTTTCATTAATAAGGATAATACTGTATCATTATTGTGTCATAAATAAATTTAATTATTAAATGTCTAAAAATTATAAATAAAATACCATTATGTAGGAAATATTTTTAGATTTATATTTAATATTTATAGTCGAAAACATAACATATATAACCCTATGTAAAAATTATTTTTCTAAAAGATATATGCTTATGTCATTTTTATATTTACTTTAACTTAATTAATATAAAGTGTCATTATCACTTAAAAGTGTCTCCATGGGGTCCCAAAATCGACCCAAAGATACCCATGGTAGGAAATGTATCAACCAATAGGGTTAGGACACATTTTAGGGTAATTTAATATTATTATTATATTATTTTTTACCCTTATTTACCGAATTTACCTTTTAACCATGGTAAATAAAATATTTACCGAAGTAATTATTCAAAATGTCTAAAAAAAAGTTACCTATTTAGACAATTTGGACCTCCTGATTCTAAATATGAAATCCATTTTTCTAAATTCAAAACACAAAAGTGGCAGAAATTAATTTAAAATTAATTCCCATTGTCAAGACAAAAAGTGTGTTTTTAAGAAATAATAACTATTAAAAGATTGACACTTGCTTATGTCCAGTTTAAATGTGAAATTATGTACAATGACCAAAATTGGATTAAATGGTAAAAATATAATCTAATTATACTTTAAAATCACTCCAATTAATAATTTATCACTATTAATTATTTTGATTAAAAAAGTTGTTTTTAATTAAATTTAATAATTTTCACTATTCATCAAAATATGAAAGTTGTCAGAAAAGTACCATAAATTCACCCTAATCTAATTTTGATATTCCAAATCCAAAAATGAAGTCCATTTTGAAAGATAAAATTTATAAAATTTTAAAAAGCGGGTATTACTATTCATAACGGCTAGTTTGATTAATTGTGGTGTGTTATAACTCGAAGTTGCATACAATACATGTTACTATATTATTCAAAGAGAAGCGTACTGTGGAATCTTGGGGTGTTACAATTATCAAGTCAGAGGAATAATTTATTCAAGTAATATTAATCACATAAATTAAATAAATATTTCTTCTCCGACTTGTGAATAAAACATTTATTTTTTTATTGAATATTTTAACAAATTTTTATTCTCTAGACTGGGAATAAAATTTTTATTTATGAATAAAATATTTATTTGGTTTTTTAATAAATGCTAGAGGAGTTCGAATGGACCAAGACTGAGTCTGATGAAAAATATTAATTAACAATAACGTTATATAATATTTGTTATTTTTCAAGTGTGTATGCACCACAAAATAATAATAATATAATTACTATTATGTGGAATGAGGTTTATTAAAGACAATAAATGTTATTTAATGGATGATATGAAATTAAATAATATTTTAACATAAATCCTAACTCTCTAAATATATAGATATGTCTATTGTGTAGAGAATCTAAAATTTGGAATAAAGAATTATTGCATATAAATAATTCTCTCTCAAATCCTCCTTCTCTCTGGCTCTAAAGAATAAGAAGTGAAAGATAGATTTCTTCAAAACCAAAGAATGAGAAATCAATAACGAACAGTGAAATACATTCGACTAACCATGCTATCACCCAGAGATTGAGTGGTCTTGATTGGAGATCATAGGAGTATGTGTGTACAATCTCTAGAGGGATTCTATCCTTGGATCCTCACTGTAACACCTTAACCCCAGTTACCCAGAGTTGGTGCATTATTTTAATACATTGGAATGATTACAAGGAATCAAGTCCTGAAGGACTGATCAATTTAGCAGTCTTGGAAAATAGATTACATACATGAACGTTACATTACATTATAAAATGAAAAATAAAAACATATTTGTCTCCATTGACCACATTCATATCCTTTAGACTATCCCTACAGCTCAGTCATAATATACTTCTTCACATCCTGGAAAAAATAGAACATAGAAAGGGGTGAACTCAGATGCTCAGTAAGGATAACAATATAGAAAAAACTTTCATAAATAAGCATAAACACTTAAGGAAATGTATAAAACTAAAAAAATAGCCTTTTAAACTTAAACATCAGTATAATATGGAAAATATAAATGAAATAATTCCATTTACTTATTCATATAGATATTCTACTAGTCAAATAATCACATGTAATATCAATAGCTAACTTCATAATGATGGAATGCATAATTCCAGACATCATAACCACATAGTCAAGGCCTCATGCCAAGACTACAAATAAGATTTTTTCAAGGCCTTGTGCCAAGAAAATAGTTTGTCTCATGAGACCTACTGATGCATCGAGGAGCTATAGTGGGATCCACCCATCACTTACTAAGTCTAATGAATTCCTCATATGAAAAGTTTGATAACATAACATAATCATTCGTATTAAAACTAGCATACGGAATGTCAAAACTTTATCCATAAACCATGAATAGTATAAAAATAGCACATCCACAGTCAAACATAACTCATTCGATACAATATAGAAGATTGTATTGTATCAGATTAACCTCAATCTAGAATAATGAAGGATATTGACATAGATGAAAATAATCATCAAAACTATTAGAGAGAAATATCCCCATTTTTCTTGAAATCATTTAAAAGTAACACTATTTGTCAAGAAGCCATTTAAAAATAGATTTTTGAATCAAAGTGTCCCATACCACTTTGAAACTTTTAAAATGGATTTTGATTTGAAAACTTTAATGTTCATATAAATAAATCCTTAAAACCATTTTTAAAACATGGACATTAACGAGAAAAATTTAGAATAATAAATCTTTAAAAAAAATTTAAATTATATTTTAGTTAGAGTTCTTAACCAAAAGAGAGACACTTGAATAAAAATTATTAAGGTAATAATTTTTTTTTAATATCACAAGAATAAAGGGATTCATGATATACTATGTCAAAGTACATTATATACACCATATAAAAATGATTTGGTGTATAACAACAAAGAAGTCTCAATGGAATGTAAATTGAGATGAAATATCTTATAAAGACCATATACTTAGGTTAAGGATAAATCAACTTCATAATTATGTGTGAAAAATATAAATAATATAAATATGATTGTATATTTAGTGTAAATAATTCAGAGTAAATTCACACATATTATTGTAAAAACAACACCAATGAATTGGATATTTAACTCAACAAATGGAGATTGAGTTAAAAACACTCTTATCAAGTTCATATCGATTACTTGAGAATTTATCAATGGAGTGATTATGTGTATCAAAAGTATATCCACAGAAAGGGGAGTGGAAAGTATGACATAAGAAAATGAATAGTGATTCCACACATAATCTTGGAGTAAAATAATCAATGAAGTATGCGTAAAGCCGAATGAGTGGAAATTGAAATTTAAAAATTCCCTTATTGATTTGGTAACTTATGTAACATACAACCATGAAAGAAGGATAATACAATGATGATGTAGATATCCATAAATTAAAGTATATTACACAATGAATATAATCATGGTCAGTACACACACCACATGCAATAATAATTGGTGAATAATGGAAATCTCATGGAATTAAAAGTGAGATAAGAAACCCCTTACATTGTAAATTTTCCTTGGTTGAGGGTAGTTTAACCTCCTGTATAATGGTTAAATAATTGTTATTGAATTATAAAATAATCATATACATTAATATGATACCATATATGATCTTTTAACATTGATTTTTTAATAATATCTTAGTATTATCGTCGTTTCGGGTGTTAACATATTCGTTTTCCTTTATATTCTTTGTTATGTGAGCCATATTTGTTATGAATGGGATGTATATTATTTATGTCCAGAATGATATTAAGTCTTTAAACATTATTTTTAACCATAAAATGATAATTATTCTTGAATGGATACGATGAGGAATGAATCTCATCGCGTTCGTGGAGACGGTAGTCCATACGTACGCACGAGTGACAATATCATTCTTTTGATATTAAAATATTATATAATTGGATATTATATCATATATAAAGAATAATTATTTTTTTATATTTATTATTTACATCAATTACACATCATTATCACACCCATACAAATAATAATGTATTGAATAACAATTACACCACGACATGGAGACGGTAGGCCGTACGTACGCACGTGTGGTGACATGTCATTCAAAGGATGGATAGAATATTGAATATTTTTGTACCACATTTTTAATAACATCACAGTATATATAATATACTGGATTTATTATTTTATAATGGAAATAACAAAAAAAGAAGAAGTGGAATAAGAAAGGAACATGAAAGAGGGTGGTGAAATCATTACCTCTTCTTCGAGTTCTTCCTTTTGATTTGATCAAAAGGGATCCTTAGGTTGGATTTATGATTAAACTATGGCCTATAGGTTGAAGTTATGGTATTTGGGAGGATATTTGGGCAGGATTTGGCTGATCCAAATGGCTTTGAAGGTTTGAATTAGAGATAAGGGGGAGTGCCCTTTTATAAGAGGGGTGAGGGGCACCTTAGGAAAAGATAGAAATATTATTTTATAATAAAATAATTTTAGGTTTCTAATAGCTCCAAAATGATTTATTTCGAGGATAAGTTGGGTATGAGTCTAGAAAAACTCAACCAATAGGTTTTAGAGAGGTTTGGGTCACTTTATTAACCTTATATTTTAGTTTTAACTCTTAGTTAATTAGTTTGACATTTACCATGTATCTTTGTATTTTTATATTATATGGTTAATAAACTTACTATAAACTTTAAAGAGACCCCCAAGTTCTTCTTTAATGACAAAAATATCAGTATATAATTCCTTTGGCCAAAAATTTTATTTTTAAGGAATATTATATCAATTTATAATATAATATTTGTTTTAAATATTTCTTTATGTCAAATTTGACACTATTTAATAATTGATTTTTGTTAAAGTATTAAAAAATTTATTAATTCAAGGGAAATTAATTTAAGAAATCCTAACATGTCATATTAACCAATAAAATTCGTTGATGTCATCAAAACTTTCAAATTATATTTATTTTAACATTTATAATACCAATTATTTGATTCTTTCATTAATAAGGATAATACTGCATCATTATTGTGTCATAAATAAATTTAATTATTAAATGTCTAAAAATTATAAATAAAATACCATTATGTAGGAAATATTTTTAGATTTATAATTAATATTTATAGTTGAAAATATAACATATATAACCCTATGTAAAAATTATTTTTCTAAAAGATATATGCTTATGTCATTTTTATATTTACTTTAACTTAATTAATATAAAGTGTCATTATCACTTACAAGTGTCTCCATGGGGTCCAAAATCGACCCAAAGATAGCCATGGTCGGATATGTATCAACCAATAGGGTTAGGACACGTTTTAGGGCAATTTAATATTATTATAATATTATTTTTTACTCTTATTTACCGAATTTACCTTTTAACCATGGTAAATAAAATATTTTCCGAAGTAATTATTCAAAATGTCTATTTTTTTTTACCTATTTACACAATTTGGACATCCTGATTCTAAATATGAAATCCATTTTTCTAAATTCAAAACACAAAAGTGGCAGAAATTAATTTAAAATTAATTCCCATTGTCAAGACAAAAAGTGCGTTTTTAAGAAATAATAACTATTAAAAGATTGACACTTGCTTATGTCCAGTTTAAATGTGAAATTATGTCCAATGAACAAAATTGGATTAAATGGTAAAAATATAATCTAATTATACTTTAAAATCACTCCAATTCATAATTTATCACTATTAATTATTTCGATTAAAAAAGTTGTTTTTAATTAAATTTTAGTAATTTTTACTATTCATCAAAATATGAAAGTTATCAGAAAAGTACAAAAAATTCACCCTAATCTAATTTCAATATTCCAAATCCAAAAATGAAGTCCATTTTGAAAGATAAAATTTATAAAATTTCAAAAAGTGGGTATTACTATTCATAACAGCTAGTTTGATTAGTTGTGGTGTGTTATAACTCGAAGTTGCATACAATACACGTTACTGTATTATTCAAAGAGAAGTGTACTGTGGAAGCTTGGGGTGTTACAATTATCAATTAAAAGGAATAATTTATTCAAGTAATATTAATCACATAAATTAAATAAATATTTCTTCTCCGACTTGTGAATAAAACATTTATTTTTTTTATTGAATATTTTAACAAATTTTTATTCTCTAGATTGGGAATAAAATTTTTATTTGTGAATAAAATATTTATTTGGTTTTTTAATAAATTATAGGGGAGTTTGAATGGACCAAGACTGATTCTGATGAAAAATATTAATTAACAAGAGCGTTACATAATATTTGTTATTTTTCAAGTCTGTATGCACCACAAAATAATAATAATATAATTATTATTATGTGGAATGAGGTTTATTAAAGACAATAAATGTTATTTAATGGATGACATGAAATTAAATAATATTTTAACATAAATCCTAACTCTCTAAATATATGGCTATGTTTATTGTGTAGAGAATCTAAAATTTGAAATAAAGAGTTATTGCATATAAATAATTCTCTCTCAAATCCTCCTTCCCTCTCGCTCTAAAGAATAAGAAGTGAAAGATAGATTTCTTCAAAACCAAAGACTGAGAAATCAATAATGAACAATGAAATACATTCGACTAACCATGCTATCACCCAGAGATTGAGTGGTCTTGATTGGAGATCATAGGAGTATGTGTGTATAATCTCTATAGGGATTCTATCCTTAGATCCTCACTGTAACACCTTGACCCCAGTTACCCAGAGTTGGTGCATTATTTTAATACATTGGCATGATTACAAGGAATCAAGTCCTGAAGGACCGATCAATTTAGCAGTCTTGGAAAATAGATTACATACATGAACGTTACATTACATTATAAAATGAAAAATAAAAACATCTTTGTCTCCATTGACCACATTCATATCCCTTAGACTATCCCTACAGCTCAGTCATAATATACTTCTTCACATCCTGGAAAAAATAAAACATAGAAAGGGGTGAACTCAGATGCTCAGTAAGGATAACAATATAGAAAAAACTTTCATAAATAAGCATAAACACTTAAGGAAATGTATAAAACCAAAACAATAGACTTTTAAACTTAAACATCAGTATAATATGGAAAATATAAATGAAATAATTCTATTTACTTATTCATATAGATATTCTACTAGTCAAATAATCACATGTAATATCAATAGATAATTTCATAATGATGGAATGCGTAATACCAGACATCATAACCACATAGTCAAGGCCTCATGCCAAGACTAAAAATAAGATTTTTTCAAGGCCTTGTGCCAAGACACTAGTTTGTATCATGAGACCTACCGATGCATCGAGGATCTATAGTGGGATTCACCCATCACTTACTAAGTCCAATGCATTCCTCATATGAAAAGTTTGAAACATAACATAATCATTCAAATTAAAACTAGCATACAGAATGTCAAAACTTTAACCATAAATAATGAATGTCATAAAAATATCATATTCATAGTCAATCATATCATAACTCATTCAATACAATATTGAATATTGTATTTATAATAAGTCAACCTCAATCAAGAATAATATCCAAAAGGATGTTGACATAGTTGAAACTGATTAGTAAAACTCTTTGAGAGAAATATACCTTTTTCATTAAAGCATTTAAAAGTCACACAATTTATAAAGGAATATATTTAAAAGGATTTTTTTGAATCAAAGTGTCCCATAACACTTTGAAACTTTTTAAAGAATTAACATTTTAAAACATTAATGTCCATATAAGTAAATCCTTTAAAACCCATTTTGAGAACCTGGAAATTAATTAGAATGATTTAGAAGAATAAATATTTAAACCGTTAAAATGATATTTTAGTTGAAGTGTCCCTTAAAAATAATCCTTTTGAAAACCCCTTTATCTAACATGGACATGGATAATAAAAATTTCCTAGTAAATACTTAAACATAAACAATCTCGAATAATAATGAGATTGAGGAATTAACCCTTACCTTGTACTTTTCTTTGGTTGAGGGTACGTTAACCTCCTGTATAATAGTTAAATAATTTTTATTAAATTATACAAGAACCACATACATAAATATGATATCATATATGATCTTCTAATATTGCTTTGTTAATAATATTTTAGTAATATCATTATTCCAGGTGTTAACTGATTCATTTTCCTTTATATGTTTTGTTACGTAAGACATGTTTGTTATGGATAGGATGTATTTGAATAATATCAAAAATGATATTAAGTTATTAAAAATTATTTTTAATAATCAAATAAAAATTATTCTTGAATGGTTACGATGGGTAATGAATCTCATCGCGTTCATCAAGATGGTAATCTGTACGTACGCACGAACGCTACTTCCATTTTATTTTTTTTAATTTTAAAAGAAATAAAACAAAATGATACATAGGTATATTATTATTACAGTATAATATAATATTTTATATACATTACATAATTTCATTAACACCATCCTTTATACGTTCCATGTATGGTACAAACGAGTCATATCACTTTGAGGGGGCGGTAGTCCGCACTTCCTCAAATGAAATTATCGTATATATACAACATGAAAAGAATAAAGGTATGATATAAAAGATAATTACAGAAGATTATAGATAAAAGAAATATCATAAATTTAATAAATAATTATAGTTCCATCATAATGGCCACCATAAGAGGTGGTAGTAGAAGATCGAACAATCATTGTTTCGTGAGGTAGTAGTTCACCGTCCACAGAAACATTATGTTATATACCCATTAGATGCAGGTGTGTGTAATTTTAGTTCAAATAATTCTCATAAAAACAACCTAATATATTTAGAATATTGGTGTTGTTATAAAATAAGTAATAAAGAGAGTTAAGGGGTTTTAGAAGTAAAATAAAAGAAAAGAACTTAAGAGGAGATGTTACCTTTAAATCGGGTAACTCCATTTGGTTTGAACAAAAGGACTTCCTTGAAGTGACTTCCTCCAAGGTTAATGATTATAAGATGAAGAGATGGATTTAGGGAGCTTAATTAGGTAGATTTTGGATGATTAAATGGGCTTTAGAGGTGTGAGAAATGGGTTAGAGCTGAGGTATTTTTGTAAGGGGGATGAGGGTCTCTTTAGGAAAGTTTAAAAATATTATTTTATTATATAATTATTTTCAGTTTATAAAGGTCCAAAACTCATTAAAGTAGAATATAATATGAATCATGTTCTAAGTAAAATCATCCAATAATAATTGGATAGGTTTTGGATATTGTTTTAATTTTTATAATCTCATTTATTTAAATCATTCATTAAAGAGGTAAACACTACATCATTATTGTGTCATAAATAATTTTATTTATTTGATGTCTAAAAATTATAAAAAAATACCATGATGTAGAAAATATTTTTATATTTCAAATAAATATTTATAGTTGAAAATATAACTTATATAACCCCTTGTAAAAATTGTTTTACTAAAAGATATATGTTTATGTAATTTTTGTCTTTACTTTAAATTAATTAATATAAAGTGTCATTATCACTCATGTGGTCCCAAAATCGACCCAAGGATTCCCATAGTTGGATATGTATCAACTAATAGGAATATGGCACATGTTAGGGTAATTTAATATTATTATAATAAAATTTTTTTACCCTTATTTACTAGATTTACCCTTTAACCATGGTAAATAAAATATTTACTGAAGTAAATATTCATAATGTATAAAAATAAAAGTTAACTATTTACACAATTTTGACCTCCTAATTCCAAATATGGAATCCATTTTTCCAAATTCATAACACATAAGTGGCAGCAATTAATTTAAAATTAATTCCCGTTGTTAAAACAAAAAGCGTGTTTTTATGAAATAATAACTATCAAAAGATTGACACTTGTTTATGTCTAGTTTAAATGTGAAATTACATCCAATGACCTAAATTATATTAAATTATAAAAATTTAATCTAATGATACTTTAAAACCACCCAAATTTATAACTTAGCACTATAAATTATTTAGATTAAAAAAGTTGTTTTCAATTAAAATTTAGAATTTTTCACTATTCATCAAAATATGAAAGTTATCAGAAAAGAACCAAAAATATATTCAAAACAAATTTCTATGTCCTGCTTCTAAATAATAATTTAATTAAATTAAATTGTATATATAAAAGTGTCAAATATTGTTTTTAAAAAAGGTTCGCCATTAAAAGGTGGTAAAATTGCATTTTTTGAAAAATACTTCTTTTATTTGAAAAAATGAATTTGTTCTTATATTATGTCTAAGAAACACATAATATGGATTCTAAAATTATATTTAGTATATAAAATTCAAAATTTAGTTAGTAATATTCATAACCTCTTTTTGAACGACTAGTTTGGTAAGTCGTGGTGCGCTTGAACTCGGTGTTGCGTGTAATACAAGTTATTGATTTATTTTGAAGAGATAACATACTATGAAATATTAGGGTGTTACATTCTCTTCTCCTTAAATAAATTAAATCCTCTCAATTTGAAAATTTTCTTTGAAAATAAAAGGTTAAAAATAGAAATATACCTTTGTGGAAAACCCACATCGGAAATTGGGTTAATGAAATTTAGTCTTAATAAGAGGGAAAGAGAAATGAAAAAGTCACCACAAAATTATGATCTCAGTTAGAATAAAATTGGTGGAAATTAGAGACACATAATTGGAATGAAAATGTAAATATTTATAGGGAGTGATTGAGGTCATAAATTACAAACAAGTATAAATTTGAGGGCCTCAAATCCATCAATCTATGATGATTTAAAATATCATCGGTTCAACAAAACATAAGGTATTAAGATAACACATTTTTGGTTTTAAGATACCTTCCCTAAATTTTAATAATTAATTTATTCATTGAACAAGAGGAAAAAATATACTTGATAAGTATAGATTCATCCTTCAACTAATTCCTACCACAAACTCATATTTCACTCCAAAAGATAATAGAAATAAAAAGTATTCTATTTATCCTAATCATACAGAGTTCCAAAAATAATTAATTTATAATTAAATTTTCTAAATATTTTAAAAAACCTACATTATAAAAACTAGGACATCATGTAGGCCAGTGGTAGGTGATGTACACTTGTCGCCCTTCAGTTGCGGGTTCAAGTCTCGCGGCCTTGCCGGACACGACGGGTTGTCGCCCAACCACCGGGTTTTCCTTTTTTATGACAATCCAAAAATAATCTTAAGAAATGATTTAACCTTAACAATAGTATCCAATGTCAAACTTAATCTATTCCAACCTTTAGACTTATCCACAATACTTCTGTCCGAACTCACAATCCAAAATTTATAAGGCCACATAATATACATGTGAATACCATTATCGTGTATTCTCTTAAAATGTGGTAATAAAATGAATTGCCAGAAAACCATATTTTAATAGTTATGTACTTCCTTATTCCTTTTGTAAATCATAGAATACTGGATATACTCTTTAAATCCAATTTTTTTGCAATCACCAACAATGATGGAATAAAAAACCATTAATTAGTTCCAAGGTAGTCAATAATATCCAATATAATTTATCCAAATCAATCATATCTTATTCCAAAATCAATACCACAGTATCAGGACCATATTAAAGTTTATCTTTCCTTCAAAAATGTATTTTACAAAAATTTTAACTTGCTATTGAGTCACTTTTCTTGGTACCACACAATCTCAAATCCTTAATGAAATAGTACTGTAGTACAATCCTTATATACTCCATAATTATTATAACCAGTACATCGTTGATACAACACTCAAATGAAATAATTATTTAATATCAACATAAGAACACTAGTCATTACTCTTCATCTATGGTAATATCATAACATGATTATTATCCAACAACATCATTTGTGGTATACTCTCATGATTGGGACATTGATTCGTGTAGTGTTCCAACTCTTTGAACATTAAGCATTGTACATTTGAAACCTTTTTATTACCCTTTCAATCACATACTTGGTTTCCTTTTTCTATACACTTATAACAAACCCCCATTCCCTTCAATAATTTACCAAGGTGATTCTTTCCATAGTTATCACATATGAGAAAATTATTCTTTCCCTTATTCCCTTTATCCATCTTTCTCTCTACCATCCTTTTCTTTTATGGCTTCCCTTAAAAGCCATGGGACTCAGAGAATTATTTACTTATATTATTAACACATGATACTACTTCTTCATGCATGTGGTTTCTCGTGAAAATACCAAAGGTTAATACAAAAACTCATTCCTCTTTTCAAAACCAAACAATCAACCAATACTTCCTTTTTCTCTAGACTTCTAACCACGAAATCAAACCCAAATTACATATTACCAAGATTTTCATAAAGGAAAAATATTTTAAATGAAAAATCACTTTCAAGTCATACCCATTAATTTCAAAACCTCTCATCCCATTAAAACACCTTTCAATAGTTTAGAAAACTCTATTGGAAACACTTTTTCAAAAAAAAACCTTGAAATAGTTCATACTTTCAAAAGAGGTGAAAACCCACCATTTTCCATTCCAACACAATTATGAAAATCCACTTCTCTATTTTCAAAAATCTAACCATTACCTATTTATTAGATAATAATTTCACAAAAATCTTTATGCTTATTAAAACCAAGTCACTTTAAAACCAAAGTTCCAAGATTTCAAAATTAAAGAACAAAAGGCAATGCGAGAGGAAACTAGTTTAAGTGAGTGACTTGGACATATGGTTGGTGGCCATATTCCAATCAATTAACTATCAAAGAGAGTTTTATATTGAATATACCTGACTCCACATGGATTTCCAGGCCCTGTGAGCTCACCAAGACCATTAACCCAACTCTCTTTTCATTTCCCCTAATCATCATCAATCCAAGAAATCCAAAGGGCTCATATAAATCCCGAATTCCCCTGGAAACTCGAATCCCATAATGAGGTGTGGTGATCAGGAACACTACCCATAACCAAAATACCAAGTCCCAACAATCATAACTCCATACTATCCCGACTGTTCCCCAAATAATGTGACCCAAAGAGAGCGAACCTCCTCTGATACCATCTTGTCACGAACTGAATCTGGTAGCCATCAAAACCGGAACCTGAACTGGCCCATGACAAGTCCCGAAGGGAATTATTGATCCCCACAGGCTGGAACAAGTTCCCAGGTATCATAAAATGAAGTTTGGGAATGATTTACCTGAGTTTATAAACATTAAACAACAAACAAACTCAATAAAAAAAATCTGGATTTTTAAACTAAAACTGTCTTTTGAAAAATTTCAGAACTGAATTAAATAAGTTTAAACTATGTTTAAAGACCATTAAAAAGGTACAAAAACCAAATAAGGACATCCCAAGAACCTCCACATGTCAAGAGGCACCACCCTCAAGCCATCTCCTCAACACCGCATCACGAACGACCAGTAAAAACCCGAACTGTTGGTACAAAAGTTTTACCCAAACCTGCAACAACAAAATAACCAAGTCTACTTACACCCAAGGGTGTAAGTAGGGTGTGATATAATTCCCAATAAGATATCATGACTAAGATATTCCATGCGATAAACATTCAAAGACTAAAAGCATGCAAGTTTTAAAAAACATGTAATTTCTAGTTACAATTTTTAAAAGATGCAACTAAAAAAATCAGTTTTCAAGTGGTCTAATTTAAATAATCAAAAATTTTAAAATAAATTCCAAACTACTGAATTTTAAATCCAAATATACTGTATGCTGACGGTAAGTATAAAGGATCTAATGAGCATAAACAATAGGAAAATAACCCCTAGGTACTAACTCATTGTGGGTCCCAGGTACCTCGTATCTCGGTGAGAGTAACCATAAAAAATATCCATTCTCATGCACAAGACACTATTAGGGAACATAACCATAACCTAGTGGTCCCCAATCATCATCATCATAGTTTAGTTAGAGTTGTAAGCGTCAATCTTGCTAAGTGAAACTGAGGCCAAACCCCACGGATTCACTAGCATACTAGTACACGTCCACCCACCTAGATACCCGAGTTTTCCCTTTGTGATCAAACAAGTTCAAAAAGTCAATAAATATACTTTTCACATGAAAATATCATTTCCTCATTAAAAATTCACCAAAAACCCACATGTATACCACACATGTCACAAAAGTCTACTTTTCATACAAATTGATTTGAAATCCGACTCACACCAAAATATCGCACAACACTTTTCACATTTCTTTACCAATTCCACAAATCCATTAAACAATTTTATAAAACCATTACAATATATTAAAACTCACATAAAATCCCACTCACATTTTACATAATACCCTTTTTCATAACCAAAATCCATTTTTCACATCACACTCACACAAAACATCCCACATCACTTTCACATCTCTTAAACACTTTAGTAAATCCTTAAAACATTTTTGTAAAACATTTCCAAGATGGAACACATCACAAAACAGACCTTATTACATTTAAAATGTACCATTTTATAATATTCACACTCTATAAAATTTTTCCAATATGGTTTCACCACTTACATAAATCATTAAATCATTCAAATCTTTCATAAAACAATTCCAAAGAGTATACCCAATCTTTGCTCATAAAACCCATTTAAAAACCATATTTCAAGGAAAAAACTACACCAAAACACTACCAAAGTAGAATTTTAAGCCCTATGGACATTTATAAAACCAATTTCAAGTGTTATAGAATCACTATGGATAATGACATGAAAGATACAAATGAAAACACCCATTTTCATAAAATGCTGTTAAGAAGTATAACAAAGTTTTACAAAATAAACCTATTCCAAAAACCACCTTATAAGGCCCAAATGACACTAATACATTACCAAACCATAATTGGAAGTCTAAAAAATATTTAGTAAACCAATTCCATAAGTTATTACATACATCCAAATAATACCCTATGAGTTACACATGAAAACACCCAATTTCAAGTTAAAAAGAAACTATAAAATTAAACACTTAACCAAATCAATCATAAATAGTTTTCTAACCACACCCAACATATTAGGAATATGAAAAATGAGTAAATACTACAAGATAACTCATCAATATTTGTTTACACATGGAACCACTTACCGAAAGTGTCGAATCCCATAAAACTTGGAGCAAAACATCAACCGTACCACCGCCGCACCAAAAGGACGATAAATATAGACCTATACCACAATATTTGACCAAAAAGACACCAAATCAAACCCTAGGTTCTAACCCTAACTTCTAGACATTTTAGAACATAATGAAAGAGGGAGGAAACCCTAAGGAAAAAGGAAGAAACCAAGAAGGAATCACTTACCTTAAAAAATATTGAATAAATCACCCCAAATACACCAGTATATGAATATGAAAACAACCAACCATTCAAGGGATATTCAAAAAAGGTTTAATAGACCATTTAGAAACTATAATGGGGGAAAAAGAGTGAGAAATAAAGGAGTTATGAAATAATCAATTTACCTCTTCAAATCTTGGTGATTTGAGAAATTCAGAGAAGTTTCATCCATATTCGCGATGAAACCGAGCTCCAAAGCGAGGGAGGAGAAAATAGGGGCGCGCCTTGTTTATGTGGGCCCGAGGGAGAGTTGGAATCACCAAAAAAACGTAAATATTGAAGGATATATTAAAGTATTAAAACATATTTTTAATGCAGGAAATGGGCATTCGGGAAGACCCAATCTCTTAAATAAAATCCCATATCCACCATGATTATGGATTTCTAAATGGTAACAATTAATATGGAGGTGTTAATAGGTCAGATTATGACAAGTAGGAATTGTAATGGATGAAAAATGTTGAAAAATGAAGGAGTTATAAAGGAATCTAAATTTATTTTTAAATCTGGAATTGGGCTCACAGTTTGGCCCAATTCATGAAAACTCACCAATTCCTCCATTAAAGCTTGGGAAACCCCCAAATCAAATCATGAATAGAAATTAAATGAAATTTAAATTTAAAACAATTCCTGTATGTGACACTCTCCTTAAATAAATTTCATCCTCACAATTTGAATTTTTTTTGAAAATAAAAGGTTAAAAATAGAAAAATACCTTTGTGGAAAACCCACATCAGAAATTGGGTTAATGAAATTTAGTCTTAATAAGAAGGAAAGAGAAACGAAAAATTCACCACTAAATTATGATCTCTATTAGGAGAACATTGGTAGAAATTAGAGACACATAATTGGAGGGAAAACATAAATATTTATAGGGAGTGATTGAGGTCATCAATCACAAACAAGTGTAAAATTAAGGGCCTCAAAGCCATCAATCTATGATGATTTCAAATATCATCAGTTCAATAAAACATAAGGTATTAAGATAACATGTTTTTGGTTTTAAGATACCTTCCCTAAAGTTTAAGAATTAATTTATTCATATAATAAGAGGAAAAAAATATACTTGACAAGTAGAGATTCATCCTTCAACTAATTCTTACCACAAACTCATATTTCACTTCAAAAGATAATAAAATTCAAAAATATTCTATTTATCCTAATTGTATAGGGTTAAAAAATAATGAATTTATAATTCATTTGTCATAATATTTAAAAAAACTACATTATAGAAACTAGGACATCACGTAGTCCAGTGGTAGGTGATGTACCCTTATCGCCCTTCAATTACGGGTTCAAGTCTTACGGCTTTGTCGGACACGACGGGTTGTCGCCTGACCTTCGGGTTTTCCTTTTTTATGACAATCCAAAAATAATCTTAAGAAATACTTTAACCTTAAAAATAGTATCCAATGTCAAACTTAATCTATTCCAACCTTTAGACTTATCCACAATACTTCTTTCCGAACTCACATTCCAAAATTTATAAGGAAGGTCACATAATATACATGTGAATACCTTAATTGTGTATTCTCTTAAAATGTGGTAATAAAATGAATTTCCAGAAAACCATATTTGAATAGGTATGTACTTCCTTATTCCTTCTGTAAATCATAGAATACTGGATATACTCCTTAAATCCAAAAATGTTGCAATCACCAACAATGATGGAATAAAAAAAATCCATTAATTAGTTCCAAGGTAGTCAATAATATCCAATATAATTTATCTAAATCAATCATATCTTATTCCAAAATCAATACCACAATATCAGGACCATATTAAAGTTTATATTTCCTTCAACATTGTATTTTCCCAAAGTTTTAACTTTCTATTGAGTCACTTTTCTTGGTACCACACAATCTCAAATCCTTAATGAAATATTACTGTAATAAAATCTTTATATACTCCATAATTATTATAACCAGTACATCATTGATACAACACTCAAATGACATAATTATTTAATATCAACATAAGAACACTAGTCATTACTCTTTATCTGTGGTAATATCAAAACATTATTATTATACAAAAACATCATTTATGGTATACTCTGATGATTGGGACATTGATTCGTGCAGTGTCCCAACTCCTTACAGATGAAGAATTGTATATTTGAAACCTTTTTATTACACATTCAATCATGTACTTGGTGTCCTTTTTCTCCACACTTATAAAAAATCCCCATTCCCTTCAAGAATTTACCAAGGTGATTCTTTCCACAATTATAACATATGGGAAAATTCTTCTTTCCCTTATTCCCTTCATCCATCATTCTCTCTACCATCCTTTTCTTTTCTGGCTTCCATTCAAAGCCATAGGACTCAGAGAATTATTTACTTATCTTATTAAAACATGATATTATTTCTTCATATGATGATAATACATGGGAGGATATTTCCTTTCTAAATGTGGGCTTAATACCATGAAAGATATGATCCTTATTACTCTTTGGATCATGCGTATTGCTGGAGTTCTCATTCCATCTATTGGGCACCATTTCTAAACAATGACATACACTAGGTTAGTTTATGAATCCCAATGCATAATTCCAAACTTGTAAAATACCTAATGTAAATTGAAAAGATTATGCACATAATCTATAATCATAAAAAAGTGTTTTATTTGAGGAAGTATTTACTTATAAATCCTTCATAATGGATTATAATGAAAATGTGAATTATCCTAAGCATATCTCCCAGGAGTGTCATAACCAAGAGTACAATAAGGCCCGTTGTCGTGTACTAGGATACCCTGGGTCAAGCCCAAAAATTATTATCGGATTATTCACTCCTAGGTACATCTATGCCAGATAAGCCTCTACCTTCTCATATCCAGATAGGGATGTATTTCTTGGAAAATTCACAAAATCTCTACTTTACCAAAATTCTAGGATGTTATTCTATACTAATCCTCAAAGTCTATCTTAGGGTAATGTTCTATAATCAGAGTTTTTATAAATCTAGTTTACAAGGTTATTTCTAAACTTCCTATGATACCAACTGTAACACTATGACCCCAGTTACCTAAAGTCGGTGCATTATTTTAATACATTGACACGATTACAAGGAATCAAGTACTGAAAGACTGATCAGTTTAGCAGTTTTGGAAAATAGATTACATACATGAACGTTACATTACATTATAAAATGAAAAACAACTACAACATTGTCTCTATTGACCACATTCATATCCATTAGACTACCCTGGAAACTCAGTCATAATATACTTCTTTGCATCCTGGAAAAAATAAAACATAGAAAGGGGTGAGCTCAGATGCTCAGTAAGGATAAAAATATATAAGAATCTTTCATAAATAAACAGAAACACTCAAGGCAATGTATAAAAATAAAACAAAAGCCTTTTAAACTTAAACATCATCATAATATGGCAAATATAAATCAAATAATTCCATTTACTTATTCACATGGACATTCTACTAGTTGAATAATCACATGTAATATCAATAGCTAATTTTATAATGATGGAATGCATAATGATGGACATCATAACCACATAGTCAAGGCCTTGTTCCAAGACTACAAATAATATTTTTTCAAAATCCTGGTTCTAAGACACTAGTTTGTCTCATGAGACATACCGATGCATCGAGGAGCTATAGCGGTCTCCACCCGTCACTTACTAAGTCCAATGCATTCCTCATATGAAAATGTTGAAACATAACATAAAAATTCATATTAAAACTAGCATACAAAATGTCAATACTTTAACCATAAATCATGAATGGTATAAAAGTATCACATTTACAGTCGATCATATAATAACTCATTCAATACAATATTGAAGATTGTATTTATAATAAATCAACCTCAATCAAGAATAATATCCAAAAGGATGTTGACATAGTTGAAACTGATTAGTAAAACTCTTTGAGAGAAATATAACTTTTTCATGAAAACATTTAAAATTCACAAAATTTATAAAGGAAGACATTTAAAATACATTTTTGAATCAAAATGTCCCATACCACTTTGAATATTTTTAAATAATTAACATTTTAAAACATTCATGTCCATATAAATAAATCCTTTAAAAACCATTTTGAAAACATGGACATTAATTAGAATGATTTAGAAGAATAAATATTAAAACTGTTAAAATGATATTTTAGTTGAAGATTCCCTTAAAAAGAATCCTTTTGAAAAATCCTTTATTTAACTTGGACATGGATAATAAATATGTTCCAGTAAATACTTACACATAAACAATCTCGAATAATAATGAGATTGAGGAATTAACCCTTACCTTGTACTTTTTTTTGGTTGAGGGTACGTTAACCTCCTATATAATAGTGAAATAATTGTTATTAAATTATACAAAAACCACATACATAAATATGATATCATATATGATCTTCTAATATTTCTTTGTTAATAATATTTTAGTAGTATCATTGTTTCGAGTGTTAAATGATTCGTTTTCATTTATATGTTATGTTATGTAATCCATGTTTGTTATGGATAGGATGTATTTGATTCATATCCAAAATGATATTAAGTTCTTAAACATTATTTCTAATAATAATAAAAAAATTATTCTTGAATATTTAGGATGGGTAATGAATATCATCACGTTCGTGGAGATGATAATCCGTACGTACGCACGAACGCTACTTCCATTTCATTTTATTTATTTTAAAAGGATAGAAAACCAAATGATACGTAGGTATATTATTATTACAGTATAATATAATATTTTATATACATTATGTAAGTTCATTAACACCATCCTTTATACGTTCTATGTATGGTACGGACAAGTCATATCACTTTGAGGGGGCGGTAGTTCGCACTTCCCCAAATGAAATTATCATATATATACAACATGAAAAGAATAAATATATGATATAAAATAAAATTAAAGAAGATTATAGATAAAATAAATATCATAAATATCATATCTAATTATAGTTCCATAATAATGGCCACCATAATAGGTGGTAGTAGAAGATTGAACAATCATCATTTCGTGAGGTAGTAGTTCGCCGTCCACAGAAACATTATGTTCTATACCCATTATATGGAGGTGTGTGTAAGTGTAGTTCAAATAATTCTCATAACAGCAACATAGTATATTGATGATATTGGTGTTGTTATAAAATTAAGTAATAAAGAGAGTTTATGAGGTTGGATAATTAAAATAAAAGAAAAGAACTTAAGAGGAGATGTTACCTTTAAATCGGGTAACTCCCTTTGGTTTGAAAAAAAAAAGACTTCCTTGAAGTGCCTTATGGCTAGGGTAAGGATTATAATAGGAAGAGATGGATGTAGGGAGCTTAATTGGGTATATTTTGTATGAGAAAAGGGGTTTGAGAGGTGTGAGAAATGGGTTATAGGTGAGAGATTTTTATAAGGGGGAGGAGGGGCTCTTTAGGAAAGTTTGAAAATATTATTTTATTATATAATTATTTTTGGTTTCTAAAGGTCCAAAACAAATTAAAGTCGAAGATAAGATGAATCCTGTTCAAATAAAAAACATCCAATAAGAATTTTATAGGTTTTGGGCATTGTTTTAATTTTTATAATCTCATTTATTTAAATCATTCATTAATGAGGTAAACATTACATCATTATTGTGTCATAAATAATTATATTTATTTGATTTATAAAAATTATAAAGAAATACCATTATGTATGAAATATTTTTATATTTAAAATGAATATTTATAGTCAAAAAGATAACTTATATAACTCCTTGTAATTTTTTTTACTAAAATATATATGTTTATGACATTTTTGTCTTTACTTTAAATTAATTAATATAAAGTGTCATTATCACTCTCAAGTGGATCCATGTGGTCCCAAAATTGACCCAAGGATGCCCATGGTCGGAAATGTATTAACTAATATGAATAGGACACATGTTAGGGTAATTTAATATTATTATAATAATATTTGTTTACCCTTATTTACAAGATTTACCCTTTAACCATGGTAAATAAAATATTTACTGAAGTAAATATTCATAATGTATAAAAATAAAAGTTACCTATTCACACAATTTGGACCTCTTGATTCCAAATATGGAATAAATTTTTCCAAATTCAAAAAATAGAAGTGGGAGAAATTAATTTAAAATTAATTCTTATTGTCAAAACAAAAAGTGCATTTTTAAGAAATAATAACTATCAAAAGATTGACACTTGTTTATGTCCATTGTAAATGTGAAATTACATCCAATGACCTAAATTATATTAAATGATAAAATTATAATCTAATGATACTTTAAAACCACTCAAATTTATAATTTAACACTATAAATTATTTCGATTAAAAAAGTTGTTTTCAATTAAAATTTAGTATTTTCACTATTCATCAAAATATGAAAGTTATCAAAAAAGTACCAAAAATTTATCAAAACTAAATTTTTATGTCCCTCTTATAAAGAATAATTTAAATTTATTAAATTTAATATATAAAAGTGTCAAATATTGGTTTTAAAAAAGGTTCTCCCTTAAAAGGTGGTAAAATTGCATTTTAAAAAAATACTTCTTTTATTTGAAAAAAATGAATTTGTTCTTATATTTTGTCTAAGAAACACATAATATGGATTCTAAAATTATATGGAGTATATAAAATTAAAAATTCAGTTAATAATATTCATAACTACTTTTTGAACGGCTAGTTTGGTAAGTCGTGGTGCGCTTGAACTCAGTGTTGCATGTAGCGCAAGTTATTAAATTATTTTGAAGAGATAAAGTACTATGAAATCGTGGGTTGTTACACTCATAGTGCAACAAATGTAATCCAAAAGGGTCTTTTCAGATGATCAACATTCAACGATGAAGAAATTTACTATACCCAAGTATTTATTTCTTCAAATATTAAATAAATTAATTATAAATTTGATGTGTAAGATCCTCTCTCTTGGTTTTAAGCAATGATTATTAAAATAAATTTTAATATATCACCCACCTCTGCATGATTACACTATTTTTGGAACCATCAAGTGGTATCAGAGTGGTCACGTTTAAATTTAGAATTATTTATTTGATTTTTGATCTATCTGAAATTGTGGTTAGATTTTAATTTTATGTTATTAGTTCTTTAATCCAATTTGAATTAACATGTTATTGAAATATTAATCATGTTCATTCATTGTTTAATTTTCTTAAAGGTTTGAGAACACATTAAGAGAGATCAGAGATTCCATCGGGAAGTGCCAAATCTTTGGACGATAAAATTGGGTTACATGGTGTGTAGTTGGAGCACATTGTGTATAACCATGCAAGTTGTAACTAGATCCACTGAGAAATTAATTACAAATAATTATTTTATTGCACACTTCTTGTTGATCGGGCCAACTTGGCATAAAATAAGTGGATACACGGTGTGTTGCTGGCACATACACACCATACATTCTGACCGAGTTAACATGCTGAAGACCCAAGATTGTGACTTGGATATACAATAACTAAGGTACATGGTGTGTAATTGCATGTACACATCATGTAGTCTCCCATTAATGGAAAAAAAATTAAAATTACATTAAATTTTAAAATTATAGCATTAAAACCTTATTTTATTAATGGAACATAGTTTTGTATTTGAAAATTTAATAATGGTTTTAAATAATTTTAAATGATTAATTAATTTATTGTAATTAATATGTCATTATTGGTTCTACCACTTATTTTCCATATATTCTATTAGTTATGGGTATCTCCAATTGGGATCGAATGATTATTCAGATAAAAGGGAATTAATTAATTAATTAATGCAAGCACATTTGTCTTAAATAATAAAAGAACGAATAAAGAAATAAATTATAGCTATTTAATTTTGTGTATTCGTTGCATGTATTACTATTCTTGAGTTTGACCAAGACCTATGTATATGTTGGATGTTTTAATTTAATTTATTACAAGAGTTTGCAATTATTTAATATTAAATTAAATAATGGAATGCAAGTCATCCATCCCTCCATTATTATATAGGACCTGTATGTCTAATGATATTTATGTAGTCCCCTTAAACCAATCCTTTGGTTCCCCTCACCTATATGTGAGTAATAAATATTTGTTATTAATGGTGCATCCCAAGGCATGTGGAGGTATTTTTAGATGGAACCATTATGATTCCAACCTAGGTGACACATAGGTGGATATGTGGAATGATATAACTTATGCCACGACCAACAATAGGTTATTTCCCCTTGGTTAAAAGTTGATTTAATGTTTGCTCTTTAAATAAACCGTTAGATAAAGCTCATGAATGAGTCATTTAATTAATTATTTCTTTCTTTCTATGAAATTATTTATTTTATGGATGTAAGGTCACAATCACATAAATAAATAAATTAACATGCAAAGATATAAATTAAATAAATGAATTATTTGTAAATGTTTTATCCAACATGGTTAATTAATTTAGTATCATCCACTTAATATTAACAAGATGTGTAAAGGATAAAACAAGATACAATTTATATATAATAAATTAAAATCTCTCAATTAAATATTAAGTCAGACCAAGCCTTCTATTACTTGATTAAGAATGAAACCATAGAATTAAGTGTAGTACATGACCAAAGTATGGACACTTACTTTTATCAGGGAGTTTTCATGAGAGTTTTGGGTTGAATTAATCAAAATTGTATTCAGTTTAACATCCACAGTCTGTTCAATATAAATTTGGAGGCAAGTGTTGAGGAAATCCAAGTTAGGATTTCAGGATAGGGGAATCCACTCTACAGATCAAGGAGCTGCAAGTCCACAATTGGAAAGACTTCCTACCTAATTACTTTATTATGGTTTTCATGGCTAAAGTCTGGATCATTAAGAAAAGAAATGGGGATCATTGCCACTATAATTTTAAATAACTAGACATTCTGATTTCAATGGTGAGGTCTATTAAGACTTGATAAAATAGTGGGATATTTAATAAATAAATAAATAACATTTAATTTATTATATCTCACTTATTTTGTAATCAAGAAAAGTACTAATAATATGATATTTTAATTATGGAATAAAATGAAAAGTTTATTATCCACACTATCTAAATGATCAATATTGGATAAAGATAACTTCCTAACTAGAAATAACTTCTAGGAGTGGTTTAGATGCCTTCAGGTTATGCAACGCCATGAACAAAAATCTTATATGCTAAAATCCTCAATTCCTGATCCTCTTGCTAAATAGGTGAGTGATGAGGATTTCCTTGTCTATGAAAGAAATTGAGTGAAGCAGTCGACGTTCAATGTTTGATTCTTTCATTGATGTCTAGATAATTAATGAAGTCATACCAAAACATGGATGTGTATAGCATGCTTGAGAACCTATATGGTCTTTACCAGGAGAGAGATAGACAAGGATTATTTGATATTTATAGGGTTCTATTTTATATAAATCTTGGAGATGGTTCCCCATCTAGTCCTCATGTAGTCAATATCATTGGCTACATTGAGTGCTTAGAGGTTCTAGGGTTTAAACTCTATGAAGAATTGGGAACTGACCTCATTCTGGAATTACTACCTCAGAGCTTCTCCATCTTTGTTGTGAATTCTAATATGAAAAACATTAAGAAGTCTCTACCAGATATTCTTACTCTTCTTAACCAAGTAGATAAGGATATTAAGCATGAAAAAACTTCCATCCTTATGGTGAAGAAATGGGAAGGGAAAGAAAAGAGATTTAAGCCCAAATATTTTTCACACCCTTACAAGAATTGGAAGATCAAGGAGAAATCAAGGGAACTAGATGTTGTCTATTTCATATGTGGAAAGAAGGGCCATTAGAAGAAAAAATTCACCCAATAAAAGAAGAAAGGGTAAGTTTCTAGTACATTTTTATCAAATTCAATTTATGTGTTTTTTCAAATCGGGTATTAGATATAGCTTGTGGTGCTCACATATGTATTCAAATACAGGAACCAAGTAGATTCATAAAGATCGACCAAAGAGAGCTATATCTTTGATCATCCAATGTAGATAAACTTGCTGTTATAGCTATCAGGGACTACCAACTCATGTTGCCGACCATAATGATCTTGGTTTTAAATGGTTATTATTACATGCCTTCAGTAACCAAAAACATTATTTCTGTATCTAGACTTGATATAGATGGATTTATTTTTAAATTTGGGAATAAATGTTCCTTATTTTATAAATATATAATTTTTTATGGTAAGAAACATTTAAATAATTGTCTTTATGTGTTGGATTACACAAACCAAATAATGGCAACTGATAACGAAGTTACTTCGCATGACTCATACCACACCCAATTTTGGTGTCACCATCTAGGTCATGTAAATGAAAATCTCTTGACTAAATTACATCAAGATGTATATTTAGATTCTTTTGAAATAAAACTACTTGGTGTATGTCACACATGTTTAAAATGAAAAATGACCGAAGCCGTATTTACTAGGGAAGGCGAAGGGGATAAGGATCTTATTGAATTAGTTCATACTGATTTGTGTGGAAAATTTCCTATTGAAGTAAAGGGTTGGTACTCATACTTCATAACTTTTACTATTGATTTTAGTATATATGGATATGTATACTTAATGAGGTAAATATAGGATTATTTTGAAAAATTAAAGGAATATAAGAATGACGTTAAGACCCATCTTGGTAAGAAGATTAAGAAACTTTGTTTAGACCATGGTGGAGAATATCTTAATCAAGAATTCATTGAATATTTATGTGTTTTTTATATTTTATCCCAACTCACTCCTCCTTATATTCCTTAGTTTAATGGTGTAATAAAAAGGAGTAACCGTGACTTATTGGACATAGTGAGATCAATGACGAGTCATGTGATTATTTCATTATCCTTTTAGGGACACATGTTACAAACAATAGCATACATACTAAAATAAGTTCCAACTAAAGAAATATATGGTATACCATACCAATTATGGAATGAAAATAAAACCATGTTGTCTTTAATATATGTGTGGGGGTAACAAAACAATTGTTAATGCATCTTCAGGTAATAAGATTTCACCATGAGGTACAAAGTGTATCTTTATAGGATATCCCAAAGAAAAAAAGGAATAATACCTATACAATACTTTAGAAAAAAATGTTATGGTTGGAATATGTTCCACATTTCCAAATGAGGATCTTATATATAAAAGATATATTAGGAGAAATATAGACTTTGATGAAGTCTAGGATCAAGATACACAAGAGTTGGAATATGAACAAATTCTACAAATCCCCATGGAAGAAGAAATTGTTCTAGATACACAATTACTATATAGGATTACTAGAGAGGTTAGAGAACTAGAACAGTATGGTTTTGTAGTTACTGAAGATGGTGACTCATTATTAGTTGATAATAATGATCATATTACCTACAAGGAAGCTATGAGTAGAACATATGTTTTCAAGTGGAAATAATCCATGAATTTTGAAATAGATTCCATGTACCAAAACCAAGTTTGGATTTTGGTAGAACCTCTAGTAGATGTAAAGCCCGTTGGTTGCAAATGGGTATTCAAGAAGAAATTGGACATGGAAGGGAAAGTCGGTACTTATAAGGTGTGACTGGTTACAAAAGGGTTTAAATAGTATCAAGGAATTAACTATGATTAAACCTTTTCACCAGTTTAAATTTTGAAATCTATTATAATTCTACTTTCCATTTTGGATTCACATGATTATGAGATTTGGAAAATGGATTTAAAAATAGGATTCCTTAATGGGAACCTTCAGGAATATGTCTATATGACATATCTTGAAGGGTTTGTGACTCCAAAGGATGCCAACAAGGTATAAAAGTTTCAAAGATCTATTTATGGATTAAAGTAAGAATATAGGTCATGGAACATTAATTTTAATAAGGACATAATGAAATTTGGTTTAAAAAATAATTAATTTGAGCCATGTGTCTATAAATAATTTTGTGGGAGTGTAGTTGGTTTCTTAATAGTATATGCTGATGACATATTACTCATTAGAAACTAAATACCATTATTATAATCTGTTAAGGAATGGTTGAATAAATTCTTCTCTATAAAGGACTTGAGTGAGGCAACATATATTATTTGGATCAAGATAAATCATGATAGATCCAAGAGGTTTCTTATCCTAAGTCAAAGTACATGAATTGACAAGATACTGAAGATATTCAGTACGAAACAATCCAATATAGGATTTTTACCAGCATCACATGACATTCATCTTTCCAAGAAAATGTTTCCTCAGACACATGATGAAAGAAATAGAATGACAAGGATTCCATATGAATCAGTGATTGGGTTATTCATGTATGCTATGTTATATACTAGGATAGATGTCACCTACACATTCAATGTGGTAGGAAGATATCAAGATGATTTAGGTGACCACTATTGGATGGCAGTTAAGATTATCCTTAATTATCTAATGTGTACTAAGGATATGTTCTTGGTTTATAGAGGATATGAGGAACTAGTAATCCGGAGATATAAAAATTCTAGTTTCAAAACTGATCAAGATGACATGAAGTCACAAATGGGATATATCTTTATTTTGAATATAGGTGCTATGAGCTGGAAGAGCTCAAAGAAGGCTATGGTTATAGGTTCTATAGTATATTCTGAGTATATCGCGGCTTCTGAGGTAGATAAAGAATAAGAATGGATGAAAAAAATTCATCCAATAGCTTGATGTGGTATCTATCAGTAAAGATCCTATTACACTCTATTGTGATAATACTGAAGCGGTGACTCTTTCAAAAGAGCCAAGGTCACTCAGCTGACGAAGCACATACTTTAGAAGTATCATCTCATGAGGTATTTTTCTCAGAGAGGTGAAGTTTAAATTATTATTATTTCCATGGAATAAAACATGGAATACCCCTTGATTAAATAATTTACTCAAAAAAAAACATGACTATCATGTGAGGTCTAGCAGACTGAAGGTCGTAGGTAGTTGTCTCTAGTCCAAGTGAGAGCTTTTTTGGAGTTCGTGTCCTAGGACCAACTGTTTGTACTTTGATTACATGTATATTCAATGTATTGAATATTAATAAAACTTCTTATTACATATTTTTTTTGTTCTACTTGACTATAATTTTATAATGTCCTAGGGTATATGTCCCATTTATAAGGTCATAAAAGTTCCCTGCTATGATGAGAACATTGATGTGCTATGAGGATATTATCAAATAAAGTTTTCAGGTTGGAAAATGTACCATGATGGGACACATGATACATAGACTATCATGTGTGAGTAATCATAAGCATATGAGGCTTCTTCTCATGATGATCAAACTTCGTAATCTCCAAGATGAAAGATTATGAGAATAGACCTTCAAGTTGGAATTCCATATGTTTTGGTGTCAGAATATATTCCTATCTATGAGTGTGTGTGATGGTCCTAATACTTTAAGATTATTATTAATTAATATTATAACTCACATACTTAGATGTATTTCATAAACCATGATGATAACATTTCATGGTGAAGTTGGATACATTGAGTGCGTTAGGAGTGACAAGTCATTAATGAACAATTCAAGGAAGTATTTGTACCTTCCATCTTTATGGAAGCTGATATCTCAACCCTTTTATTGTAATAGAACCATCACATTAAATTCTATAGACATGTTGCAATGATGTGTTTATTTCAAATATTCAAGGAAAGACATATCAAGCATATAGGTTGGTGACACATATGTGAAACCTTCTTGATTAGATATTGTGACAAAGGGATTATATCTAACATTGAGCATTTATATGTCGATGTTGTGACATTAAGTTCTTTATCTTGGGTGCCTTGACCCGTTACTTGAAAGTAATCTTGAACTTTAGGATAGTCCGCCTAATTCCAATGAGAAAGAATCAAAGAGGGTCACACACTAAGTGTTTCTGTTGATCTTGATTAAATTTTATTTGAGTTTAATTGATGGAATAAATATTATTCTCAAGTATATGGAATAATTTTATTTAATTTATATTGATCGCATAAATTAAATAAATATTTATTCCCCGACTTGTGAATAAAATATTTATTTTATTTATAAAATATTTTAATAAATATTTATTCACTAAATTGTGATTAAATTTTATATTTATGAATAAAATATCTATTTAGTTGTTCAATAAATTATAGAGGAGTTCTAACAAACCAAGAATGAGTCCAGTGACAAATATTAATTAACATGACTATTACATAATATTTGTTATTGTGCAAGTTGGAACAAGCCAAAATAATAATAATAATATAATTATAATTATGTGGCATGAGGTTTATTAAAGGTAATAAATGTTATTTAGTGTAAGATATTAAATTAAATAATATTTTAAAATAAATCCTAACTCTATAAGTAGACGGCTATTTCTATTGTCTAGAGCATCTAGAATTGAGAATAAAGAATTTTTGCACAAAATGAATTCTATATCAACTCATCCTCTTCTATACTTCTCAAGAATGAGAAGTGAAAGAGATATTTCTTCAAGACCAAAGAATGAGTGACCAAGAATGAACAACACAAGAAATTCAAATCACCGTGCTAGCACCCAGAGATTGAGTGGTGTTGCTCAGAGATCATAGGAGCACATGTGGATAACTACTAGAGGTATTCTATCCTTGGATCCTCACAATGAAATAATGGTAATATAAAAGGGTCTTTTTAGAAGATCAACGTTCACTAATGATTAATGTTCCTAATCCCAAGTATTTATTTCTTAAAATATTAAATAAACTAATTATAAATTTGATGTGCAAGATCCTCAATCTTGTTTTTAGAAAATGATTATTAAAAGAAATTTTGATATATCTCCCACATCCGCACACTTCCACTGGGCCCATAACTATCAATTATGACCTAATTATGTAAAACTCTAAATCATAAAGATCCTAGATTATATAAGAAAGGGAATTATTGTCTAAAGACACTATAATATGTAATGTTTAATTTTGGGTTATTATAATCTCATTTTCATTATATATATTTTTGATATAATTTTTGTAGGTGACAAGGAGTATTCTTGTGAGGAGTTTTTAAGGGAAATAAAGAGACATTTTGAAATGTCAATTCTTAGATAATTGAGTTTCTTCCTTATATTGAAATTTGTGAAAACTTAAGATCATATTTTTCAATCCCAAGAAAAATATTCCAAGGAATTTTTTAATAAATTTGGAATAGAAGAATCTAAATAGATTTCCACACCCATCATAATTATAGTGAAGTTGAGCAAGGATGATTTAAGGAAAAATGTGAATCTAAAGGAATTTTGTAAATTTATTAGTAGTATTATTTATCCCACTACATAAAGGACTAATATAGTTTATTCTATGAAATTTTGAACAAGATATCAAAATGATCCAAAATAATCACACATGATGGCTACCAAGAGGATTCTTAGATACATCAAAGGGACTTTGATTTATAGTCTGATGTATATAAGAGGTGGGGGAAAAATATTAATGAGTATATTGATACTAATTGTTTTGGATATTATGATGATAAGAAATCAACAACATGTAATACTCTATTTTTGGGAGATAATAATGTGGGCTAACATTATGAGAAATAGAATTTAGTGACTCTAAGTTCTGATGAAGTTGGGTATGTGGTAACTACACATTCATCCACACAAATTATTTGGATGATATAGAAATTATAAGTCTTGAAGGTGATAATTGAGAAGCCATTGATAATTACATGTGAAAACAAAATTCCAATTAAGTTATCTAAGAATATAGTTTAACACTCTAGATCTAAGAATATTTATTTCAAATATTATTTCATCTAAGTAAATTTCTAAAATAGAGTTATATGGATGTAATATATTTTCAAAAATGATCAAATTGATAATATTTTCATCAATCTGATGCCAAGGGATGGATTTAAAGACTTAAGGCTTAATATTCATGTTTAAACTTTCCCTCCCACCTGAGGAATTTTTGGAATAGCCTATATTCCTTTGGATTCTATTACTAAAGGGGTATAATGGTAAAAAACTCATGTGATACATATTTGTGGGATAAAAGGATGGTTTTGTTTCTAAAACAAGGATAAACAAGTGAGTTGACTGAGGGGGATAACATCAAAGTCATAAGCCAAAAATTTATTATCACCGAGGGATGAAATTATCTCAGAAACATTGATTTATCTATAAAATACTATGATTTTATGTTTATATGGTAGTTTTTAGTGTAGATAATAAATCTAAAATGAGAGACTGAAGAACCCATGGAATTGTTTCAGTTTTATCATGTCTGTTGTTTAAAGATTTTTAGAAGCATTGAAAAATTGTTGAGATGAATTAGAGTGAATGTGGTTTCTTAGAGATGAGTTAAGAAGGCTAATGAAGGATTTTAAGATTTAAATAGTTCATACAATATATCTTGGTGTTAACAAAATTGGAAAAATAAATACATATGATCCATCAGATCAGAAATTATCAAAGTAATGGAGTGGATACACTTTGATATGTAACATCTAACTAGAAATACACAATATCTTTTGGATAATATGTAAGAATTAGGTTTTAGATATCACTAATATATGAAATATATATTTAATCATATATAAGAAAAATTGAGCTTTTTATAGGATACATAACATCTCATAGTTGATACATTATAAATTATAGATGGTATATAAGATTATTTATAGAATAAAAAATATTAATTAGATCATACAAAATATAAAATAAAGGCTAAATAAGAGTAATACAACTCTCATGTGTGATTAATATTTTTTAAAAATGAAATATTTTTTAGAATAAAAAAGATTATATTTTATGATTTCTGTAAGAGGATAATTAAATGTGATGATACTATTCTATTCCTTAATGATTTAATATCACATTGGTTTTGTTTATTGAGTACTGATTCAATCTGAGGATAATGGTTATAAGATTTTTAGAATAATATTATTCCGTGAGGAGAATATCTACACTACAAAAGTTTTACTATGCACGGAATCTTTCACACATGAAAAAATGGAAGTAATGGATTTTTTGTAAGATAAAGTAGAGAAGAGAATATTGATATTGGAGGGAGAATTAAATAAGAACACTAAGGAGGTCTTTGTATGAAATTTTTTATATTTCAAATATTTTTTTGAAATCATTTATGAAGTTTTAAAGATATATCATTTATTGATAGATATTATTTGAACATTTTAAAATGAGAATATCACATGGATGAATTTCAAGGAGTTTCCAAATTAAAATACTGGAAAAAATTATCATGTGATTATATAGATTTTAAGAATAATTATAAGAATAAAAGTATTGGAAATAATACACTATGATGTTATTTTGAATATTAATTATTTCATAAAAAATAAGAAGAAAAATATTGATAGTGAGAAAAATTGATGGTCTACTAATGGATGAAGAATCATGGACATAAAAGTTCTTGAATTGAAAGACTAAATTCATTCTAAATAATCATAAGTATTGAAAAATATCTTTCAATTATGCTAAATAATACTATAGAATATATAATATCTTTTAATTCTAGTTATAACACCTTTTGTAAACTAGAGAGAGTCAGTATAAATAACAATCGAGTGATAGCTGCTTTCGGGAGATATCTTTAAGGGTCTAGAAGGATACCTTTCTTTATCATGTAATCATTTTATCATATTATTGACACATCTATGTATCAAAATAAACCTGAACACATTTTAAACACCCATAGTTGGATTTGACCTTGTAAAAAAATCTATGTACACTTGAATTTATATTTATATTCAATACATGTGGGTGAGGTTGAGTTTGAAATGACGTGTGGATTTTAACCTTAACAATTCATAGAGGTTAATTTTAAGAAAATTGTAAAAAAATATTGATATTGATTCAACCCCCACTTTTTAGTGTTAACCATTAAGTTTTTTGGGCCTTTTAGAGCTATTTATTATTCTTCTATATCCTTCATACTTCATCACTATGAGAAGACACCCAGGTTCTCTTCATTTTTATTTAATATTACTTTAAATATTTAATAATATTTATGATTATATTGGTTTTAAATGATTTCTAAATTTATTTTCATGAAACACATTTTAATTAATAGTTATATATGTTTTCTTCTTGATCATTTCAACTTCATAATCATCCTCAACTAAGAAATGAAATATATTTTTGAAGTTAATTTTTTTAATTTTATTTTTTATTGATTTACTTTTTGTATCCAAGATGAATTATTTATATAATTTTATTTATACACTTTGACCTTATAAACATGTTTAGTAATGATAAAAATATTAACACAAGAACTATTCCTAATTTTCTATAATTTTTAATAAGGTTCTATAGATGATATTATAACTTCGCATCTTGAGATAAAATCCAAAGAATCAAAACAAAAACTCATTTTATATCCATGGATTCCATAGAAGAAACACATGATGTCATAAATTCTATTCTAAACTCCTACACTAGATTCAAAATGAAAATAATTCTTTGTATTTGGATTCTATAGTATAATTATTTTTTTATCATGTTGGATTATTGAGGGTCTCTCTTATATCTTGTTCAATTTTTTTGTTTGGGTTGATAATAAAAATTGTCTCTTATGATGAACAATCATTATAACCAAGGCCAAATTCTTCCATGTTATGTGGACATTTAATATTAAGGAATTATTTATATATTTTTTAATATTCAATATAATTGTTTTTGATTTCCATATATCCTTAAAAATTTGATCATATATAAATTTTAAAACATTTTCAATAATGAACTTTCCATCACCTTTCAATTGATGCTTCTTCTTTTTTAAATCAAATTATCCTTCAAAATCCAAAATAATCTTTCTTTTCTCTTCAATTTAAGAAACCATGTATTCTATAATTTTTTATTTTTTAATAAAAAATAATTCTTTTTAACATCCTTTTTATAAAAAATAATATTTAGTTCTAGCATAATTGAGGACTACACCTTGAAATTTTAAATATACTCCTCATTTTTATTTAGGATTCATGTTGAAACTTTAATAGCTCTTTTCTTTAAAAATATCAATTTTTTAACCTCAATATTTAATAAAAATACAATTCTTTCATTAAATTTATCATTCTTCTTTAGTTATTCACCCCATCATACAAAACCACACTCATTTTCCTTAATTTTTTTTCGAAAAAATACTATTTCATTGTCAATGGAACCAAGATATTAATTAATAACATGTTTTAAATATTAGGATGGTCCTGCAATATCATTATAAGAAATAATATATATCACATCATTGTTACTTTTAGTTATGGATTTAACATTAGAGAAGTTTTTTTGAAAATATAATATCATAATATACATGTCTAGTATATATAATTTTCTTTGAATGTTCTCTTCTCTTCCAATTTTTATTTTTATCCATCCCAGAAAATCAATAAATCCTAAAAAATACCAGATAAAAAATGTTTGCAAATTCATTAATTGTAATTATATCTAAAAAATACCAAATTCTTAATAGAAAAATGAGAGTTTATAGAAAAAATCAAACTCTGATACCACTTATTAGGTTCACGTACATAGTTAGCGATACACTGGGTGGTGAATTTGGGTATAATAACTTGACCCAATTTCAACCACTTTATCCAAATAAATACCATTGAATTTTAATAGATCATATTCTAATTTATAGTATAGTCACCTTTAAACTCTTTTTTATATTAGGTTTGATTTATTAACCCTTTTATTTTCATTTAAAAAAATTATTTCACACAATAATTTTACCCACACATTCATTTTGAAAAATAGTAAATCAAGCACACAAACATTTACTCAATTAACCTCCACTATGAATGATGATTCAAGGTTCATGGAAAGATTATTTTTTCCATACACAAGTCCACCTAAATACTTCAATTTATGGTTTTTATTAAAGGATAATATTATCCAAGTCTCATTGCATTTATAATGTTTAGGGTTGTTTCACAATCGCCCAATGACCCATTTACATCATAAAATATTGACTAACCATCATTACAAGTTAGAAAAAAATTCCTTTTCAATAATATAAAATATTTAATTTTTTTTCACCATGATTAAATGGGTGCTTCATAATCTCTATGTTCTGAATCATTCCTCTAATAGTTCAACATACTTCCTTTTCTCCCAAGTGTAGGTATACTCCACATGATCCATGATAAGTCTCATTTTCTCTCTTCATTTCTTCTTGGACAGTTTTTTCAATGAAATTCTAGGATTATTACCTTTTATATTTCTATAAATTATTATCCATACCATAATTTTCAAGTGAATTCTTCCATTTATCCATTTAACCTCACACTCACTCTCCCTCTACCTAATTCATCTTTTTCATTAAATTTTCTACATATGATGTGTCATATGTTCACAAATCTCACATTAAAACATTTCATTTTTAAATCCAACATAAATAAATTCCCATAATTAATCTATTATGTATCTATAACAATTTTCTATTATAACTGATGGTTTTGGGTATAGTGTATGCATATATTGGGCCTATGGCCAACTCATATTTTTTTTAAGATTTTATTGATCATTTTTGTATTGCACAAGATGTAAACATCATGAACAATGAAATTTTACCAAATAATACTGAAAAAATGTTTTTAGAACCAAGTCAATATCTTTTCATGTTAAATGTATAATTAATTTACTATATTGGAAGAAATAATACATCATTATTGATATCTTTCTTCAATGAATATGTTGATCATTCAAACTCTATCAGAGTAGCATCATTGTGTTGTGAGGGCCCAAATAGAGTAAATCTAATGATGGTCCACACATGATCCTTTAATCTCCAAACAACACTAATGAATCATCAGGTTCTAGTGCAATATATTGATCATCTTGCATTATTCACCTTTGATCACTTCAGATTTCTTTTGGATTGAAGGAATATCTCTTTTTCTTCTCATTATTGAGAGGATTATTAGAGGATAAAAAATCTAGTGATGAATCCATTGTTCACAATGATTAAACTTATATAAAATATGATAACATTATATTTATATATATAGGGTTAGCGTTTAATATTTAATTAATTACAATTAATTCAATAAAAATATTAAAACCCGAGAAACTCCATTTCATTTAAAATAATAATAATAATATTTTATTCTATGGTGTGCGCTAACAAGTGTAATGATAAATATTATTTTATGGTCTTGAAAATTAATATTTATCACCGAACCTAATCTCAGCCCACTCACCCCCTCAAAATTTATAGAATACCTAAATAAATATCATTATGGAATATTTATTAAATAAATAAATAAATAAATATTATATTCATAGACTGATGAATAAATATTTTTTCAATATTCAAATAACTAAATAACTAATTATTTATTATAACATGAATAACAAGAGATAAATAAATATTATATATATTTGTAATTAAAAAATTACCGCAAATAAATATTTAATTAATATTTGTGATCATTTAATAAATATTAAATAATTATAAACTCTTTTCTGGAGAATAATATTTATTCCAATTATTAAATATAAATAATATTTAACTAAGATAAAAGGAAACACTTTGTGTGTGACCCTCTCAGCCTCTTACTCAGTGGAATTAAGTGAGATTACCTAAATTCCAAGATTATGTTCTAGAAACTAGTTAAAAAAGACATATAGGAAAAAGAAATATCACAATTAAAAAACTACATATGAATGATCAATGTGTAATATAATCCCTTTTCATGATATCTCATCAAGTAGGTTTCATACTTGTGTCATCAACCTTAATAATTGACATGTCTTTCTTTTATTATCTGGAATGAACATGTATACATCACTATGGGAATGAAATTTATTTTTATGGTTCTATTATAATTAAAGGGTTAAGATATCATCTTTCATAAAGATGGAAGAGATGAATCCTTCATCAAATTATTCATTAATAACATATCTTCCATCATGTACCCAACATACCCAACATCACCACAATCATATGTAATTATGGTTTATGACAATAAATCAAAGTGTGTGAGTCATGATACACATTAATAATAATATTAAAGTCTAAGGATCATTATACATGCTCATAGATAGGAATATATAATAACACACAATCATGTGAAATTCCTACTGGTGGGTTTGTTCTCATAATCTCACATCTTAGAGATTACCAAGTGAAAAATTCATGAGATGAAGTCTCATATGCTTATGATTACTCATACTTGACTATAAATATACTATACAACCCATCATAGAATTTTATCTAATCACTGAATAAGGTTTAAGAATATCATCTTGACATTTTAAGGTTCTCATCATAGTAAGGAACTTCTATTCCCTTTTCAATGTGAAAAATACTCTAGGAAATTATTAAATTAAATTCATACAGAACCATGAACAATATATAATTATATATTTTAATTAATTTTAACTTATATAAATTTAAATGAAATCTAAATTACAAAAATTTGGTTCTATGACACTGACTCCAACAGGCTCCCACTTAGACTAGAGCCATCTTCCAATAAATTTCAATCTATTATCTCTCACATGATGATCATGTTTCTACTGAGTTAAAAATTTAGTTAGTGGGTCAACCACATTATCTTCCATGTAAAATATACTCACACTAATGTCACCTCTTTGAGAAAATTCCCTCAAGAGATTATATTTACGAAGTATCTGATTTTCCTACTGATGTGACCTTGGATATTTTTAAGAGTCACTACTGCAGTATTATCACTATAGAGTGTGATAGGAACTCTACTACCAGGAAGCACATTAATCTATTGGATTAAGTTTTATATCTAAAATTCTTTTTATCTACCTCATAAGCCAAAATATACTTATAATATGCTGTACAATCAATAACCATGATTTTCTTTAAGATCTTTCATCTCAAAACACCTCCATTGAGAGTGAATATGTATCCCGATTGTGATTTAAAATTATATTGATCTATTTGAAAACTTGAATCAACATATCCCTTGATGATTAGTTCCTTATGTCCTCTATAAACTAAGAACATATCCGTTGTATGAATAAGGTACTTAATGATAGTCTTGACTACCATAAAATGGCATTCACTTGGGTTAAATTGATATCTTCCTACTTTGATTAAGGTATAGGAAAAATATATCCTTTTATATAGAATACCATACATGAATGACCCAATTAATGATTCATATGGATTCGTTTCCATACACCATCTTTCTTAATGTGTTCTATGAAACATTTTCTTGGAAAGATGAATTCCATGTGACACTAAAAACAATCCCCTCTTGGATTGTTTTATACTGAATCTCCTTAGTATCTTTTTAATATATGTACTTTGAATTTTTCCAATAAGTCTCTTGGATATATAATTAATTCATTCATATTTTTTAATTTTCTAAAATCTAATTTATGGCTTAGTGGTAACCTTACATTTGAGTAGGAGAAAACCACAATAAAAAGATACAGAACACCCAAATTTCAAAATTCAAATTAAAAATTCCAAAGAGTAATCAACAAAAACTATAGATTCAAAATTAGAATTCCACTAAATTTCATGCATCTATCCCAAAACTAACTAATCACCTTGGGCCAAGATATCCTGGACCATGAGCCACACCCCTTGAAAATTGAGCTTAGTCAGTGTTTCCACATTGCTGGTGAGACCCACTGACCATCATCTCATAGAAAGAAAGAAAAAAGCCTTCACCAATGGATTTGAGGAAGAAAAATCAAACAAATATTTCAAAACAATAAATTATCCATTCAAATTTCAATTTCCAACTTTGAATGTCTCCATCATCGAAGAGTAATAAAAAAGTATTTGTATTCATAAGATAAAACCAACTCAGGTCACACCTGGAACATCGACAACCGCCAAACCGCACATCCCAAAATCTATTTGTTACCACCACTCCATATTTTTATAGGATAGGGATGGAGGAATGTGAGTTCATATTAGATATTTTTTCATCTAAGGTATTTGAATGCTGATATCATCAATGATGTAGAAAACTAGTAGCCATCTTAATAAAAACAACATGACTCAGGTTGTGCCTAGAATACCATAAACCAACAAACCTCATATCCAAAAACCTATTTGTTACTACCACTCAAGATATGACTTAGAGAGGCATAAAAGAACATGATTTTAGTGTAGGGGTTTTAGCGACCAAGGGTTTCAACAATAAAAAACCTTCATTGGGACTACAAAAACTTTTCGATGGAAATGTAACCATAAAAAAACCACCAACTTTGAATGGTTTCATCATCTTTAAGGATGAAAACCAGTAGCGCCTTCACCTGAGTAGTCCACAACCATTGCCAGTCCATCATCCCATCACAATATATGAACTTTTATCATTGAGGATAAAACCCATAACCATCTACACCAAAGTGATCTATGACCTTTTCTAAACCATTGAACCCTTTCTACAAAAAATTATTGTGAAATAAAATCTAGAGTGAGAGAGCCCAAGAATCTAGGAGAATTGAGAGAAAGGGGATACAAGACAAGGATAAAAAAGTAAAAGAGGGATGGGGATGGGGAAGGCATGAGAGAGGACACATGTATTCCTCCCCTCTAAATTTCCACCAAGGAGAACCCAAGGATGATAAGGGGAGAAGACATGTGCTACTCAGAGAACCTCTATAATCAAAAGTGTATCTGAATATCTTTAATCCCTTGGATCTATCATGATGGATCTTGATCCCAAGAATATATATCACTTAGCTTAATTCCTTCATGAATAATTATGTATTCAACCTGGATTTAACAGACTATAACACTGATATTTAATTTCTAATTAGTATTATTTAATCAACATAAAATATTTGGAAAATGAAAAAACTCCCAGTAAATCACTTATAGACACAAGGATCACATTAATTATTTATTAAACCAAATTCTACTATGGATTCATCAATCCAAATATTACATGACCTGGATTCTTGTTTTAATCCATAAATGGATCTTTGAAAATTATATACTATTTTAGAATCCTTTGGAGTCACAAACTCTTTAGGTTGTGGTATATAGATATTTTAATAAATGTTCTAGTTAAGGAAAGATGTT
Source organism: Viscum album (assembly GCA_963277665.1). Lineage (NCBI taxonomy): Eukaryota > Viridiplantae > Streptophyta > Magnoliopsida > Santalales > Viscaceae > Viscum > Viscum album. The sequence goes on from OY728159.1 coordinate 925,417,186, forward strand.
TTTTACATCCATCTACCAAATATCATAGTCATGGTAATATGATACAGAAATTATAATTATAATTTATTTTTTTGTAGAAACTGGTGAAAAGGTTTTATCATAGTATATTCCTTGATGTTGTTTGAAACATTTTGTAACCAATCATTCCTTATAGTTACTGAATTTTCCATCCATTTCTAGTTTTTTTTGAATACCCATTTACAACTGATGGGATTTACATTCATAAAATGATCTACCAAAAACCAGACTTGGTTTTGGTACATGGAATCAACTTCAAAATTAATAACTTCATTCAATTTGGAATATTCTACACCACTTACTACTTCCTTTTAGTTTACAAGATCATTATTATCAACTAATAATGAGTAACCATCCTTGGTGACTATAAAACTATACCATTATAGTTATCTAACCTCTCTCATAATCCTACATAATACTTATATCTTTGAAACAACCTCTTCCACAGGGCTTTGTGGAATCTGTTCCCATACCAACTCTTGTGTATCTTGATCCTGTACTTCATTGAATTCTATCTCACTCCCACTATATCCTTTGGCGATGTGATCCATTTCAAGAAATGTAGGAAATTTGTTCAACATAAATTTCTTATTTTAAGGATTATATAGGTAATATCTTTTATTTTCCTTAGGATACCCTATAAATATACACTTGGTGTATCAAGGTGAAAGTTTGTTTCTATAAATAGTCTTAATATATACTTTAAAACCCCACACACATATATGAAACAATATGAGTTTATTTTCATAACAAAAATGATATATAATACTTATTGTTGATTTAAGTGTCACTAAATTTAGTATGTATGTCGCTGTCTGCAATGCATATCCCTAAAAGGATAATGGAAGACTCACATGACTCATCATTGATATTTCCATATATAAGAGGGCATGGTTCCTCCTTTCATTTAAACTATTCCATTGTAGTGTATAATGAGGATTAATTTGAGATAAAATCTTAAACACTCATAAATAATCATTAAAGTATTGATTAAGATATTCACCATTATGGTTTGAGTGTTTTTTTAATATTATTACCAAGATAGTTATCAAATTCATTATTATATCACTTGAATCTTTTAAAGGAATCTAATTTATACCTTATTAGTAGACATACCATATCTAGTAAATTCACCAGTAAAAGTTATGAAGTATGAGTACCCAAACCTGTATTTAACTAGAAATGGTCCGCACACATTGGTATGAACCAACTTAAGAATCTCTATGGATATTTCACCTTTTCCACTAAATTGGGATTTGGTTATTTTTCCTTGTAAACTTGCATGACATACACCAAGTTGTTTTAGTTCAAATGAAACCAAATATCAATCTTGGTTTAATTTGGTCAAATAATTTTCATTTACATGACATAACCTATGATTCCATAGTTAGGTGTGATATGAGTCATGTAAACTATATTTTTTATTTATTTTCATAACTTGGTTTGTGTAATACATCATGTAAATAATGTTATTTAAATATATCTCACTATAACAAATTATTTCTTTATAAAATAAGAAATGTTTATTTCCAAATTTGAAAATAAATCCATCCGAATTAAGCCTAGATATAGAAATAATGTTTTTGATAAATGATGGAAAATAATGAAAATGTTTTAGAAACAAGATCATTTCAGTTGTAAATGTGTGATGGTAGTCCCCAATAGCCATAATAATAATTCTACCTCTTTTGGACACTCATAGATATTCCTCACCTCAGGGAATATTATGAAATATACTTGGTTTCTATATTTTAATACATATATGAGAACCAATTACATTATATAATACCCAATTTTTATAAATATATAGACTACACTCAATAATGAATACACTTTAATCTTCCCCTTTCTTGTTAGTATGCGTAAGTTTTTCTTCCAATGGACCTTCTCGAAAAATAAAAAATTGATAGCATAATGTTCCCTTGCTTGCCTCTTGATCCTGATCTTCCTGAAAAGGTGTTGTGGAGAAGATTTAGACTTGGAATTATTCTTGGAGCTCTTTACGTAGCCTTTAATTTTATTCACCATAGGGTTATAAGGATTTTCTTGATTTATATCATTTTCAACATAGTGAAGTAGACTGAGAAGATCTAGGAACTAATTCTCTATGTTGTTTATATTGAAATTAATAATAAAATGGAGAAAATATAAGGAGTGATGAAAGAATGAGATCGATGTACAATTACTTAGGTAGATTAAACCCTAGAACCTATAGGCATTTAATGTAACTAATAAGTTTGACTATGTAAGGCCCAAATGGCACACCTTCTCCAATATTTCTTATAAAGAGAGACTTTGTGATATCAAACCATTCCTTTATTTCTATCTCCAAATATAGATCACATAGATACTTGAGAATGATATAGGTATCCATGTTTTCATATAACTCCATGAGTTCATTATACAAAGATGAAATCATTAAACAATTAACATTAACCATGTTGGTTAGGTGTTTATCATAGATAGAAAAATCCTCATTACTTTCCTCCTTAGTTGGAAGATTTCATAATTGGGGATTCTAGCATGTAAGATTTCCGTTCATGGTGCAACATAACCTATAGATTTCTAAACCATTCCTAAAAGTTACTTCTAGTAAGTATATGGTCTTTATTTAGAATTTATTGTAGGGATAAGGCTATTGAAAAACTTTCCATTATTCCATAATAATAGAGTAGATTATTATTACTTCTCAAGATTACAAATTATATGAGACATAATTATAATTATAATTTTATTAAGTCTCTCACTATTTTTCAAGTCTTAGTAACCCTCACCATTGAACTTAGAACGTCCCAATAACATTAAACATTATCATGTAAAGGATATATATTTCCCTACTTATGATCTAGAATATATCCATGAAAACTATAAAATTGTGTTTAGGTAGGATGTCTTTCAAACTATGGGATTAAAAATCCTTGTTATATTTAGTGGAGTCACTAATCTTGAAATATTGACTCAAATTTCCTCAACACTAGCCTCTAAATTTGTATTGAATAGACCATGAAAGTTAAATTCAATAAAAGTTTGGTTAAGTCTACCCATTATCTTAGTTAATACTCCCCAAAAATTAAAAGTTCCCCTGACTATGGCCTGAACCGACACATTAACTATGGTTTGTCTTAATTTAGATAATGTAAGGCATGATGACTTAATATTAACTTGAGGGATTTTTTTATTATGCATAAATTTTATTATTATATATTTCACATGAATTTTTAATATTAAGTGGATTTTTCTTAAGTGATTAACCATGTACTGATAAAACATTTACACATAATACTTTTATTTTATTTCCATATTTGCATAATAAACCGTTTATTTATGTGATAATAGTATTTAATCCCTAAAATAAATCACGAATAGATAAAATAAATAAATAAATAAATAAATAAATGGAATGATCAAGAGTTTATCTAGTGGTTGATTTATTGAGAAGATAATAAATAAACTTATGACCCTAGGGGAAAACTTCTTATGCCTATATTGAAATGATTTGAAACATTCCACCTATAAACCTATGTATCACTTGTGTTGGTTTCATCTCAATTCCTTCTTGAACTACCTCCACCTCAGCTCTGCCTTGAACTGACTCCATGCACATTTGGATACTCATTTATCACAAATGTTAATAAATCACATGTAGGTGAGGATAACTAAGTGATTGGTTAAAGAGAATTACATAAAACAACCATAGACACACATGTCCTATATAATAAAGGAGGTATGTATGTCTCCCATACCATCATATTTAATTTAATAATAAATAATTATAAACCCATGAAATAAAATTAAATTAAATAAAACCAACACATACATAGGTATGGTCAAATATCATGATCGATCATACACCTGAAATGACTATGCCTTTAAAACATCTAGCCATTATTCATTTTAATTCATTATCTAATAAGATAAAACACACATGAATTAATCTAATTAATTATATTATTAATCAATTAAATCATTTTATCCCATTATATCCAATTGTACTGGAGATTCCCATTATTTGTGATTTAAAATAAAATATATAATTTAATTTAATTAAAATTTTAATAAAATAGTACATGTCTTTTTTCATGGAAGTAACTCGGTGAGTACATGTCCAAACTACTCAATATGGTTCTAATTATATACAATGCACTCATACAACATATCGTGTACAAGACATATGTCATAATCTCATAGAGTATACTACCAAATTAATACCATACAAAACACATGAATATTACATTGCCTATATAATTTAATGTGTTCAGTGTTTATTATGCGTTGACCATGAATCGATTATAGTTTTGAATATTAGACAAAATTAATTAATAATTTAATGTAATATGAAACCTAAAAGTCAATGTGTATAGTCATTTTAGTTACTCACATAAATCAGGTTGATGAGGTTTAATAGAGCAATTAATAAAATTTAATATTTCGATATAAACAGGTAAAGTACAGGGCTTGTGCAAGACAACCACATGGCATGTACATTGCTTCATCATATGTTTGAAATACATGCCTAGGGACTCAACATATACTTCTCATTGACATTAATTAGGTACAATACATATAAAAAGGATACACAATGTTTACTTAAAGTTTCATGATTATTATCCTAAATGTGTTGTGTATTAAATACACACAGTGTATTAATTACATGACATATCTTGACCCCATGTTTTTATCCAAAAAAACACATTGAATACATGACACATAAACAATCTATATGATGTGTAGTTTAGAAAATTTTTGTGCCACCCTGGATGGTCAACAAGAGGTTCATTTAATTCATGCAGTGTGTATTCATTACATAGAAACCCAGAGTCCACATGGGTGTCCTGGTGTAATGAACATGGATATATGATGTGTAAAAAATAAGTACATTTTGTGTAACACTGTGTTATCCATCTAGAGTCCTTATCACCCTTGTATGATTTATTAAGATGATATATTCATTAATTATTAATTGATCTTGGTTATGTAAGCTAGAAAAAAGAGGAAAAAGAAGAGATCTTGATAATTGGATAAAGAATGAATAAAAATTAAAATGAAATTTAGATTTTAAATGAGTAATGATCAACAATAAAATAAATAATTATAAAATTAAATTTGACCAAGCTCTGATACCACTTGATGGTTCCAGGCACAATGAAAGCGTGTGTTGGGTCCATGACCAACATGGATTTTTTCAGATTTTATGGATCATTCACATATTTTACAACAAATAAATTTCATAACCAATGAATTGTTTTTCAAATAATATCAGAAAATAATGTTTTTAGAACCTAGATAAGGTATTTTCACATTAAATTTATAATTAATTTAATAGATCATAAGAAAGAATACCTTTGTCTTGAGATCTTTCTTTGATGAAGATATTGATCGTTCTAACCCAATTAGAGTAGGGTAATTGCATTGTGAGGACCCAAAGTAGAGCCCCTATAGTAGTGGTCCAAAAGTTCTCATTTGATCCCCAAACAACACTAATGAATCCTTGGGTGCGATCATGAAAAATTGATCATCTTGCGTTATTCATATTTGATCACTTCATGTTACTTCAATCTTAGAGTAATATCTCATGTTCCTCTCATTCTTGGAAGGATGAGAGGAGGATAAAAAATATAGAGAGGAATTCACTGTGAAAAATGATTAAACTTCTCTAGAATGTGATAATAGTCTATTTATTGACCTAGGGTTAGGGTTTAATATTTAATTAATTGAAAAAGGCCCTTTAATAAAATATTAAACCCTAATAAACTCCATGAAATGTAATAAAATAATAATATTATTTTATTCCTTGGTGTGCACTAACTGGAAAAATGATAAATATTATTTTATGTCCTTTAAAATTAATATTTATCACCATATCTAATATGAATCCACTCATTATCCTCGACATTTATGGAATACACAAATTATAAGAAACCTATTTTTCTTTCAGGTATGGATCCTTTTTATTTTGGTATAATTCCTTATTTTGGATGTAATATGGATGCCTAATGAGGTCACAAATATTTCAGAGGGTGTCCAAGGCTTGTTTGGAGCCTGAAGACCAACTTTTTGGAAAAAATAAATAGGTCGAATGGTTAGAAGAAACCATGCGGGAAAGGCTGCACGATTACTTCTAAACATGAGGGTCTTGATAGTAAGTAGTAGGAGACTAAATAATTTAATGAAACGATGCAGATTGGGTTACACACCCATGAAAAATGTCTACATTCTTTATTAGAGTTGAATTACATGGTTGGCGCATAGTCCCTCTAATAGTGTGACCTAATTGTGTGGGTACCATCCTTAGGTTGTAATGCCCCGAACCCAGTTACCCAGAGTCGGTGCATTATTACATAACATTGGCATGATCACTAGAAAGATCAAATCTCGAAAGACCGATTGGTTTAGTAGCCTTGGAAACACTAGATATATTCATAAGTTTTACATTACATCATAAAATGAAAAACTACTACAACAACATAATGTTTCCACAATCCACACTATTAACCCCTCATAAAATCCCTGCAGGTCATTCATAACTTACTTCTTCACATCCTGGGAAAAATAAAACATAGAAAATGGTTGAGCTCAAATGCCCAGTAAGGATAACAATATAGCGGAAACTTTCATAAATAAGAATAAACATTTAAGGCAATGTATAACTAAAACAAAAGCCTTTTAAATATGAACTTTCAACATGGTATGGCATAAATAAAATGAAATAATGCCATTTACTTATTCACATGGATATTCTACTAATCGAATAATCACATGCAAAAATCAATAACCACTTTCATAATGTTGGAATGCATAATGCCAGACTATCATAACCACATAGCCAAGGCCTCGTGCCAAGACTACAAATAAGATTTTGTCAAGGCCTTGTGACAAGACACTAGTTTGTCTCATGAGACCTACCGATGCATCGAGGAGCTATAGCGGGCTCCACCCGTCACTTATTAAGTCCAATGCATTCCCATATGAAAAGGTTTAAACATAACATAAACATTCGTATTAAAACTAGCATACGAAATGTCAATAATTTCACCATAAACTATGAATGGTATAAAAATAGCACATCCATAGTCAAACATATCACAAAACCTTCAATACAATATAGAAAGTTTGTATCATAATAAATCAACTTCAAATAATCTTAAAATCCATCAAAGGATGTTGACGTAGATGAAATCAAAATTCTTTTTAAAGAAATATCTCCTTTTATTTTGAAATCATTTAAGATCCATATAAAATAAAACATTTTCTTTGAAAATATTCTTATAAGCTTGTAAGGAAAGCTTTGAAGATTTTATAACGGCGTAAAATAACCGCACCCGCCGTATAAGTTAAAAAAAACATTCTTACCTCAATTCTGTCGAAAAGGTTAAAAAGGACCTTGTTTTGAAAACGACGGAAAGATTCCTTTATAAACCTCTTATAAAAAGTCAAAAAAGGGTATAAATGACTTTAACCCATATTCTTGTAAATAGTAAAAATGTTTTGAAATACATTTTTAAGAAACATGGATGTGGATGATAAAGATATCCCAGTAGATTATTACGTATAAACAACCTCGGATAATGAAGAGATTGTGAAATAACCCTTACCTTGTACTTTTCCTTTTTTGGGGTAGGTTAACCTCCAGTATAATGGTGAAATAATTTTTATTAAATTATACAAGAATCATATATATTAATATGATATCATATATGATCTTTTAACATTGATTTGTTAATAATATCTTAGAATTATCGTCGTTTCGGGTGTTAACTTACTCATTTTATTTATATGTTTTGTTACATAAGCCATGGTTGTTGTATCTTATTCATATCCAGAATGATATCTAGTCCTTAAAAATCATTTTTAAATCATCAAATGATAATTATACTTGAATGGTTACGATGGAGAATGAATCTCATCGCGTTCGTGGAGACGGTAGTCCGTACGTACGCACGAGCGACAATATCATTCTTTTGATATTAAAATAATATATAAATGAATGGTATATCATATATACAGAATCATTAACATGTTATATTTATTATTTACATGAGTTACACAGCATTATTATACCCATCCAAATAATATTATATTGAATAACAATTACACCACGACGTGGAGACGGTAAGCCGTACGTACGCACGTATGGTGACATGTTATTCAAAGGGTGGATAGAATACTGAATATGGTTGTACCATACTTATAATAACATAACAGTATATGTGAGATACTGGAGTTATTATTTTAGAATGGTAAGAACAAAGGAAGAAGAAGTGGAAGAAGAAATGAACTTAGAAAAGGGTGGTGAAATCATTACCTCTTCTTCGGGTTCTTCCTTTTGATTTGATCAAAAGGGATCCTTAGGTTGGCTTTCTGATCAAACTAAGGCCTCTAGGTTGTAGTAAGGGATGTTGGGAGAGTATTTGGGCAGAGTTTGGCCGAACCAAAAGGCTTTAGAGGTGTGAAGAAATGAGAAGGAGGAGTGCCCTTTTATAAGAGGGGTGAGGGGCACCTTTGGAAAAGCTAGAAATATTAATTTATAATAAATTCATATTCGGTTTCTAATGGCTCCAAAGTTGATTATTTAAATGTTAAGGTGGTGATAGGTCGAAAACAACTCAACCAATAGAAGTTAGACAGGTTTGAGTACTTATATTAACCTTATCTTTAAGTATTAACTCTAAGTTAATTAGTTTCACTTTTACAATGTCTCTTTGTAGTTTTATATAATATGGTTAATAAACATACTATATACATCCAAGAGACCCCCAAGTGGTCCATTAATGATTAACCTATCATGATATAAGTCTCTTGGCCGAACCTTAGATTTTTAGGAATTTAATATCAATTAATAATATAATATTTGTTTTAAGAACTCTTTTATGTCAATTTTGACACTATTCAATAGTTGATTTTTTTGAAACTCATAACAGATTTATTACTTCGAAAAAAGTCAATACAATAAATCATAATATATCATATTATCCTATAAAATTATTTTAATTCATTAAAAGTTTCATATTATATTTATTTTGTTATTTATAATATCAATTATTTTAATTTTTCACTATTATAGTAATTACCGCATCATCATTGTGTCATAAATAAAATAACTTATTTAATGTCTAAAAATTATAAATAAAATATCATTATGTAGGAAATCGTTTTATCTTTCTAATGAATATTTATAATCTAAAATCCAAAATGTATAACCCTATGTAAAAGTTGTTCTTCTAAACGATGTAAGCTTATGCCATTTTTATTTTTATTTTAACTTTATTAATATAAAGTGTCCCTACCACATACAAGTGGCTCCAAGGGGTCCCCAAATTGACCCAAGGATGCTCATGGTCGGGTATGTGTCCAACAATAAGGTTAGGACACGTTTTAGGGTAATTTTGTATTATTATAATATTATTTTTTAACCCTTATTTACCGGATTTACCCTTAACCATGGTAAATAAAATATTTGCCACAGTAATTATTCAAAATGTCTAAAAATAAAAGTTACCTATTTACACAATTTGGACATCCTGATTCCAAATATGTAATCCATTTTTCTAAATTCAAAACACAGAAGTGGCAGAAATTAATTTAAAATTAATTCCCGCTGTCAAAACAAAAAGCGTGTTTTTAAGAGGTAATAACTATCAAAAGATTGACACTTGTTTATGTTCGGTTTAATTGTAAAATTATGTCCAATGACCAACATTATATTAAATGGTAAAAATATATTCTAAATATACTTTAAAACCACTCAAATTCACAATTTATCACTATTAATTATTTTGATTAAAAAAGTTGTTTTTAATTAAAATTTAGTAATTTTCACTATTCATCAAAATATGAAAGTTATCCGAAAAGTACCAAAATTTCACCTTAGGCTAAATTTGATATTCCGTATCCAAAAATGAAGTCCATTTTAAAATATAAAATATATATAACTTCAAAAAGTAGGTATTACTATTCATAACAGCTAGTTTGATTGGTTACGGTGTGTTAGAACTCGGTGTTGCGTACAACACACGCTAGCGTACCGTGGAAGCTTGGGATGTTTCATTTTAAATTTTTGATGTCCCCATTTAGTCAAAAAGTTTAAAATATAGTATCTAAAAAGGGTTCACTATTAAAATTTGGTAAAAGTGCAATACTGAAAATGAATTTGTTCTTACATTATGTCTAAGAAACTCATAATATGAATTCTAAAATTATAAGGATTATATAAAGTTTAAAATTTAGTTAACACTATTCATAACCTCTTTTGAATGTATTTTTTTTAAGTCATGGTGTGATTGAACTCGGTGTTGCGTGTAGTGCAAGTTATTGAATTATTTTGAAGAAATAACACACTATGAAATCTTGGGGTGTTACATTCTCCCCTCCTTCAATAAATTGCGTCCTCGCAATTTGAAATTGTTCTTCGAAAATAAAAGGTTGAAAATAAAAAATATCTTTATGGGAAAACCCACATCGGAAATTGGGTTACTAAAATTTATTCTTAATATGAGGAAAAGAGAAATCAAAGGGTCACCACCAAATTATGATCTCGATTAGGAGAACATTTGTGGAAATTAGAGACATATAATCGGAGGAAAAACGTAAATATTTATAGGTAGTGATTGAGGTCATCAATCAAAAACAAGTGTATAATTGAGGTCCTTAAATTCATCAATCTATGATGATTTGAAATACCATCGGTTCAACAAAACATAGGGTATTAGGATAACACATTTTTGACGTTTCAAAATATCTTAGTTGAAATCCCACATCGAAAAATGAATTAATGAGGCCTCTATTTAAAATAAAGAGTGGAAAGTATGAAGATTACCGAAAATAACACATACTAGGGTTCCATGTAGGAAAATATGGATATGGAAGAGAAATCTAACCATCAATTATCTGATGGAGAGTGGTAGAGAACATGGCTATGAAAAGGCCAACAATCCCAAAGCCATAAATTAGTGATGATTTAAGGTACCATCTAGGACAACATTTTTGTTCTAAGTTCCTTTTATTAATGATGAGGAATTTATTTATGAGATTGGCTAAGATCATAAGGAGATATACTTAGTTTATAATTAGAGTTTTATCCATTAATAAATTTCTACCAAAAACTCATCATTCACTCGTAAAAAAAAATTTTATTTATACTATTCATAGAGGGTTCCAAAATAAACGAATTTATAATTCATCTACCAGATCTTTTAAAAAACTACTTTATTTAATCCAGGACATCTCGTGGGATAGTGGTAGGTGATACACCCTTGTCTCCCTTCGGTTGCGGGTTCAAGTCTCGCAGCCTTGCCGGACGCGACGGGTTGTCGTCCGACCTCCGGGTTGTCCTTTTATGGAAATCCAAAATAATCCAAACTAGAACTATCCAAAATACTTCTGTCCAAACTCACAGTCCAACATTCATAAGGAAGGTAAACATAATATAGATCCTTTTTACCCCGTAATAGCATATGAATACCTTCATCATGTATTACCATATTCCTTATTGATTACATTCATTCTCCCTTATTCCATATAGAATGCTGGATATACTTCATTAATCCAAAAATGTTTTAAACCCCAACAATGATGGAATATACAAATCATTAATCAGTTCCAAGGTAGTCAAGAATATCCAATATAATTTATCCAAAACAATCACATATTATTCCAAAATCACTACCTCAGTATCAGAACTATATTATGGTTTATCATTCTCTCAACCATATATTTTCCAAAAATCTATCCTGCTATTGAGTCACTTTTCTTTGTTCCACACAATCTCAAGTCCTTAATGAAATAGTACTGCAGTACAATCCTTATATACTCCATAATTATTATAACAAGTACATTGTTGATACAACACTCAATTGACATAATCAACATAAGAGCTTTAATCATTCCTCTTCATCTGTGGTAGTATCATAACTTGATTATTATCCAATAACATCATTTGCGGCATAGTCTGATGACTGGGACATAGGTTTGCGTAGTGTCCAAACTCCTTGCAAATGAAGCATTGTACATTTGAAACCATTTTCTTACCCTTGCAGTCACGTACTTTGTGCCCTTTTCCTCCACACTTATAACAAACTCCCATTCCTTTTAGGCAAGTTCCAGGGTGTTTCTTTCCACAGTTACCACATATGGGAAAATTCTTCTTTTCCCTCTCCCCTTTATCCATCTTTTTCTCTTCTATCCTTTTCTTCTCTTGCTTCCCTTCAAAGCCATAGGACTCAGTAAACTCTTTACTTATCTTATCAATACATGATATTATTTCTTCATATGATGATAATACATGGGAGACTATTTCTCTTATAAATTCTAGCTTAAGACCATGAAAGATATGATCCTTCCTTCTCTTTGGATCATGTGCATTTTCGGAGTTCTCATTCCTTCTACTGGGCGCCATTTCTAAACAATGGCATAAACTAGATCAGTTTATGAATCAAAATACATAATCCCATACTTATAAAACACTTAACATAAATTGAACTATTTATGGATATAATCCATAATCATAAGAATGTTTTCTTTGAGGAAGTATATACTCATAATCCCTTCAAAATGATTTGTAAAGAAAATGAGAGTTATCCTAAGCATATCCCCCGGGAGTGTCGTAACCAAGAGTGCAGCAAGGCCCGTTGTTGTGCACCAGTTCCCGTTCCAGTCTAGCTCAAAGCGGTGTTTTCGGGTTTTACCCCTAGGTACATCTGTGCCAGAGCCGCCTCTACCTGCTCGTATCCAGACAGGGATGTATTGCTCGGAAAACTCACAAAATCTCTACAATACCAAAATTCTAGGAAGTTCTTCTATACTAATCCTCAAAGTTCATCTTAGTTCTACGTGCTCTAATCAGAGTTTATCTAAATCTAGTTTCCAAGGTTTGTACTAAACTTCCTCTGATACCAACTGTAACGCCCCGACCCCAGTTACCCAGAGTCGGTGCACTATTACATAACATTGGCATGATCACTAGAAATATCAAATCTCTAAAGACCGATTGGTTTAGTAGCCTTGGAAACACTAGATATATTCATAAGTTTTACATTACATCATAAAATGAAAAACTACTAAAACAACATAATGTTTCCACAATCCACACTATTAACCCCTCATAAAATCCCTGCTGGTCATTCATAACTTACTTCTTCACATCCTGGGAAAAATAAAACATAGAAAAGGGTTGAGCTCAAATGCCCAGTAAGGATAACAATATAGCGGAAACTTTCATAAATAAGAATAAACATTTAAGGCAATGTATAACTAAAACAAAAGCCTTTTAAATATGAACTTTCAACATGGTATGGCATAAATAAAATGAAATAATGCCATTTACTTATTCACATGGATATTCTACTAATCGAATAATCACATGAAAAAATCAATAACCACTTTCATAATGTTGGAATGCATAATGCCAGACTATCATAACCACATATCCAAGGCCTCGTGCCAAGACTACAAATAAGATTTTGTCAAGGCCTTGTGCCAAGACACTAGTTTGTCTCATGAGACCTACCGATGCATCGAGGAGCTATAGCGGGCTCCACCTGTCACTTATTAAGTCCAATGCATTCCCATATGAAAAGGTTTAAACATAACATAAACATTCGTATTAAAACTAGCATACGAAATGTAAATAATTTCACCATAAACTATGAATGGTATAAAAATAGCACATCCATAGTCAAACATATCACAAAACCTTCAATACAATATAGAAGTTTTGTATCATAATAAATCAACTTCAAATAATCTTAAAATCCATCAAAGGATGTTGACGTAGATGAAATCAAAATTCTTTTTAAAGAAATATCTCCTTTTATTTTGAAATCATTTAAGATCCATATAAAATAAAACATTTTCTTTGAAAATATTCTTATAAGCTTGTAAGGAAAGCTTTGAAGATTTTATAACGGCGTAAAATAACCGCACCCGCCGTATAAGTTAAAAAAAACATTCTTACCTCAATTCTGTCGAAAAGGTTAAAAAGGACCTTGTTTTGAAAACGACGGAAAGATTCCTTTATAAACCTCTTATAAAAAGTCAAAAAAGGGTATAAATGACTTTAACCCATATTCTTGTAAATATTAAAAATGTTTTGAAATACATTTTTAAGAAACATGGATGTGGATGATAAAGATATCCCAGTAGATTATTACGTATAAACAACCTCGGATAATGAAGAGATTGTGAAATAACCCTTACCTTGTACTTTTCCTTTGTTGGGGTAGGTTAACCTCCTGTATAATGGTGAAATAATTGTTATTAAATTATACAAGAATCATATATATTAATATGATATCATATATGATCTTGTAACATTGATTTGTTAATAATATCTTAGAATTATCGTCGTTTCGGGTGTTAACTTACTCATTTTATTTATATGTTTTGTTACATAAGCCATGGTTTTTGTATATTATTCATATCCAGAATGATATCTAGTCCTTAAAAATCATTTTTAAATCATCAAATGATAATTATACTTGAATGGTTACGATGGAGAATGAATCTCATCGCGTTCGTGGAGACGGTAGTCCGTACGTACGCACGAGCGACAATATCATTCTTTTGATATTAAAATAATATATAAATGAATGGTATATCATATATACAGAATCATTAACATGTTATATTTATTATTTACATGAGTTACACATCATTATTATACCCATCCAAATAATATTATATTGAATAACAATTACACCACGACGTGGAGACGGTAAGCCGTACGTACGCACGTATGGTGACATGTTATTCAAAGGGTGGATAGAATACTGAATATGGTTATACCATACTTATAATAACATCACAGTATATGTGAGATACTGGAGTTATTATTTTAGAATGTTAATAACAAAGGAAGAAGAAGTGGAAGAAGAAATGAACTTAGAAAAGGGTGGTGAAATCATTACCTCTTCTTCGGGTTCTTCCTTTTGATTTGATCAAAAGGGCTCCTTAGGTTGGCTTTCTGATCAAACTAAGGCCTCTAGGTTGTAGTGAGGGATGTTGGGAGAGTATTTGGGCAGAGTTTGGCCGAACCAAAAGGCTTTAGAGGTGTGAAGAAATGAGAAGGAGGAGTGCCCTTTTATAAGAGGGGTGAGGGGCACCTTTGGAAAAGCTAGAAATATTAATTTATAATAAATTCATATTCGGTTTCTAATGGCTCCAAAGTTGATTATTTAAATGTTAAGGTGGGGATAGGTAGAAAACAACTCAACCAATAGAAGTTAGACAGGTTTGGGTACTTATATTAACCTTATCTTTAAGTATTAACTCTAAGTTAATTAGTTTCACTTTTACAATGTCTCTTTGTAGTTTTATATAATATGGTTAATAAACTTACTATATACATCCAAGCGACCCCCAAGTGGTCCATTAATGATTAACCTCTCATTATATAAGTCTCTTGGCCGGACCTTATATTTTTAGGAATTTAATATCAATTAATAATATAATATTTGTTTTAAGAACTATTTTATGTCAATTTTGACACTATTCAATAGTTGATTTTTTTGAAACTCATAACAGATTTATTACTTCGAACAAAGTCAATCCAATCAATCCTAATATATCATATTATCCTATAAAATTAGTTTAATTCATTAAAAGTTTCATATTATATTTATTTTGGTATTTATAATATCAATTATTTTAATTTTTCACTATTATAGTAATTACCGCATCATCATTGTGTCATAAATAAAATAACTTATTTAATGTCTAAAAATTATAAATAAAATATCATTATGTAGGAAATCTTTTTAGATTTATAATGAATATTTATAATCGAAAATCCAACATGTATAACCCTATGTAAAAGTTGTTCTTCTAAAAGATGTAAGCTTATGCCATTTTTATTTTTATTTTAACTTTATTAATATAAAGTGTCCCTACCACATACAAGTGGCTCCAAGGGGTCCCCAAATTGACCCAAGGATGCTCATGGTCGGGTATGTGTCCAACAATAAGGTTAGGACACGTTTTAGGGTAATTTTGTATTATTATAATATTATTTTTTAACCCTTATTTACCGGATTTACCCTTAACCATGGTAAATAAAATATTTACCACAATAATTATTCAAAATTTCTAAAAATAAAAGTTACCTATTTACACAATTTGGACATCCTGATTCCAAATATGGAATCCATTTTTCTAAATTCAAAACACAGAAGTGGCAGAAATTAATTTAAAATTAATTCCCGCTGTCAAAACAAAAAGCGTGTTTTTAAGAGGTAATAACTATCAAAAGATTGACACTTGTTTATGTTCGGTTTAATTGTAAAATTATGTCCAATGACCAACATTATATTAAATGGTAAAAATATATTCTAAATATACTTTAAAACCACTCAAATTCACAATTTATCACAATTAATTATTTTGATTAAAAAAGTTGTTTTTAATTAAAATTTAGTAATTATCACTATTCATCAAAATATGAAAGTTATCCGAAAAGTACCAAAATTTCACCTTAGGCTAAATTTGATATTCCGAATCCAAAAATGAAGTCCATTTTAAAATATAAAATATATATAACTTCAAAAAGTAGGTATTACTATTCATAACAGCTAGTTTGATTGGTTACGGTGTGTTAGAACTCGGTGTTGCGTACAACACACGCTAGCGTACCGTGGAAGCTTGGGATGTTTCATTTTAAATTTTTGATGTCCCCATTTAGTCAAAAAGTTTAAAATATAGTATCTAAAAAGGGTTCACTATTAAAATTTGGTAAAAGTGCAATACTGAAAATGAATTTGTTCTTACATTATGTCTAAGAAACACATAATATGAATTCTAAAATTATAAGGATTATATAAAGTTTAAAATTTAGTTAACACTATTCATAACCTCTTTTGAATGGATTTTTTTTAAGTCATGGTGTGATTGAACTCGGTGTTGCGTGTAGTGCAAGTTATTGAATTATTTTGAAGAAATAACACACTATGAAATCTTGGGGTGTTACATAGGTAGTGACCCAAGCACAGTTGGTGCATAGTTTAGACAATCATGTATCCAAATCGTGTGCCCCTATTTTTCTTGGGTAAAAATTCTAAAATACCCCTAATGACTTATAACCCTACCCTTGATCCTCTTTTTCTCTTCCAACAGAAAGAGGCCTCCTTCCTATCCCATTTTGAGCTCCAAAATCCCCTTTTCATAGATTTTGATCCTGTTTCTTCATCTAGAGTCTGATCAAAGATCCGTTCATCACGTTGGATAACCATCAGTAAGTGCTTCAATAATTTTTCTCAGATTATCATTCTTCTTTCCATAGATGATGCTATTTTGATGCAGGATCATATGAACTATTTTTAGGGTGTTGATCTGTTCTTCATATTTCTTCTGATCAAGGAAAAACTAAAGGTTGATACTAGATGGGGAGAGTGCTATAGGCTTGAGGTAGGTGGTCTATGATGCATCCCTCAAGTCTCTATTTTATAAGCTATCTTCATTTTCAAACATTTATTTCATCATGAGTTTCCTATTAAAATAATATTCCATGCTTATAACCATCATGATCATATTCTAGAGCCTTGTTCACATTTTTTATTCATGTTGTTAGAGGTTGCAACCTCAACACCTTAAAACCCATGTAGGTTATGCTCTTTATTATGCCTTAAATGGTTTTTATTACTATCTTCACCACTGTTCAAGTGTGTTATTACTTGACCCTACTAAGGTAAGTGTTCTTATATAATCAGTGGATCCTTAAATACTAAATGTCTGGAACATGTATAGTTTCCACTTGACCCATCTAAGGTAAGTGTTTCAAATTAATAAATGAACCTTTAAACTAGTAATTGGAAAGTATATTTATAAATATCAGTTGTCCTAGTTAATTATAATAGAATTTCTTATGGTTTCATGTCCTTAGAATTCCTTTTCATGCTTATAAAAGGTAAAGGAATGAACCTAATAATTAAATATGGAATGAGCCCATTAAATTTTTATAAATGGAATTATTAAATGGTTTCATTTCTTATTAGCCTTATCACATAGTATGAAAAGTAATGGAATGAAAATTTTAAACTATTAAGAGGCATGAGTATTACATGGAATAAATCAAATAATGAATTATGTATAAGGTACCTATTTCATGTGGACCTTTTCATCATTATAGGAGTGGTCTAACTTGAGCTATGCCTTGGATTCCGGAGGGAATGCATTAATCACTAAGTGGAAACCATTCTGATTCAAGGAGTAGGTTACCAAGGGAGATACACACCTTGAAATATGATCCTTTTCTACTAGAATATGCTTAGTTCCATTGGACATCTTCACTATATTCCAGATATTAGGATGCCTTGGATATATTATTTGAATCTAGATTGATGTCTTTAGACATGTGGCACCATGGATTCACCACATTGGACCCAGTCATGCTTAACCCATTTTACCTTGGACGAGATCATTGGACTCTATTAGAACTATTTATAGTGGAATGCCTTAGGCGATGCTCCTTGGATTACACTCGGACCCCTTATATATAGGTTCTAGGTTATTACTGAGTTGGCTCAACCCCTGAGGTCAAGGATACCCTGGTTATTACCTTGGATCATTTTTACTATTATAAACATAGGATGCCTTGGTTATTAGATTATATCCTCTTATTATTATCATCATTACATGATGCCTTGTTAAATCTTGGATCCTTTATTATCATTATTATTATCATGAAACATTTTCAGTTTTTAACACCTCATGAAATTTATTTATATAAATTGAATTCAAATGACTAAATTAATGAAATGATTAGATATTCAGACACCAATTGAGGCTGAAGCAGGTATTGTGGTTCTTACAATACTGTAATGCTTTACTTTTATATATAATCGCACACTGTCATCTTATATTCATAGACTGAATTGTATAGACGTCATTGGTTGTTGTCGACTAAGATTTATCTCACACCCTATCTGGGTGATCGATGATACCTAGAAATATTATATATATGCAGGTGTTTATAAGCGAATGCATCTCACTTTGGACACATGATATTGACTTCTTGCATTATGATGGATCTTGGTATCAGATGACCGGGTAGGAGCTTGGGATGCATGGATATATATTTTTCATATTTTTTTATTCTTTTTTATAGCATGTATTTCCTACTACCATGTATAAATTTTTCCCAATTGTTTAGAGACACGACATACATTATCATAAACTTTTGTATATTATTTAGTTTCTAGTTTTTAATTGTTATCTATTTCTTAGATGTTTATGTATGCTTCAACTACGATGGGTTACTGGTCCTATTGATTTAGTGTCTATTTCCCCTATGCCATTTTTTTACATATCCTTGTATAATTTATCTATTATTACTTATCTTCTATGATCAAGTCTAGTTATGAGGGAATAATCTCCCCATGGACACACCCTAGGCCCTCAATACTAGTCGTCATCCTCTAGAATACATGGAGGCATGATTGAGGTCATGTAGACAACTGACTTTAGATCACCTTCGAGTCACACTTGAGTCAAGAAATCACAAAGTGGTATCAAAGTTTTCTTTTATTACTTTACTATTTTGCGACAATAGATACGATATTGTGAATTATATTTAAATTGGTTATCCATTATTGGGAGTATATTACCCACGTTTAAGGTAAATAACAAGTTAACTGAAATGAGGAATGTTCTTTATTTCACTTATTATAGTTGATATCCGTTCACCATTGGGTGAAACACATGATATTTTATGGTTATTATTATTATTATGATTGAGTATTTAATTTTATCCTTGGATCGATGAGACGAGTGAAAGGAAGTATCAAACATGAATCATTATAGGAACCTATAATTCACATTCCATAAACATTCAATTCTATATTGGTTCATTTTACTACTTTCATTTATTATGTTTCCTATGATTATTGAGTGAGACATGGTTGTTATATTTATGTCTGTGCTGCTAACATCTTCTACATGGTATGGGATTGGTTTTTTAGAGTGTCAACATCAATCTAAATAAAATTTTCCTATATAGATTAATAGTGGAATATTAAATAGTTGGTTTTTACCCATGTCATCTACGTACCTCTAGTTACATGAGATAATCTTTGATTATGATTAAGTGATTTACAGTTTCAATTCATGAGTCATATGTGCCCTCTTGGATTGGAATGAATATTTTACAATGTCAATCCATTATATATAACCCTTTACATTCTGACACCAAAAGTAGAAGGAGTTAAATAGAAATTAAATGGGTTTTAATTTTAGTAATAAATTTTATGTAACCTTATTCACTTGGAATGGTGATCCATTTTTAATCAAATCTCGATATATATATATATATATAATAAAATAAAAACTTGAAATGTAAATCATGACCTAAAAATAAAATGGTTTCTAGTAAATTAAGTGGAAATATATAGTTGAACCTTCACCTACTAGGAGACCTATAAATTAAAATTAATATCTTACCAGTACCTTAGCCTTCTAAGGGGTAGTTGGGGTAGTACTTTAGGTAGTGATCCCTTATTATTGATCTTTTTTTTCTGATAGTACTTATTTTTGTTAACAAATACTATTATGAGGCACGTGCTTATAATTTTTAGATATTTTACACCATGACATCCTTGTATCATGCACTAAGATGGCGGAGATTATCACACTCTAGAGATGATGGGCCCTGAGCCTCCAATATTACTGCCAAAAGCTCCACTTGAGGCACCGCCTGTTATACCCAAACTGGGCACTGACACTCATCGTCAAAAAAATTTCTATGCCTAATGAAGTCTATGTAGGGTTCTCTATGACTTTCACATACTCTGATTAATCTAACTCATGAGTTTCAAAAACAACATCCTCCCATATTTTTAGAGGATGGTGGTCCATAAGATATTGAGTCTTTGATGGAGTCCACTATATCTATCTTTGAGAATTTGAAGATGCCTCCAGAGAGGTGGTTAAAGAATTCCATCTACATGTTGCATGATTCATACAAGTACTGGTGGGATGGAATTACCCAGGTTGGTCATGATTAGGGCATGGACTGGGATTAATTCTAGACTACCTTATATGATCAATTCTTTCCTTAGATTCTGAGATCTGACCAAGATAGGGAGTTCATTCATGTGGAGTATGGTTTTATGTTAGTCATGTATTATTAAACATATTTTACTGAGTTACGGTTCATTGCACTAATTCTATCCAATGATGAGATATCACTTGCTAGACACTTCTAGTATGGAATTAGGTATGCCATATATACTCAGGTAAATGTATTTCACATACCTACCTTTTATAAGATCATGAACTAGACCCTTATCACTGAGTGAAACTTGAGGGAAGGCGATATTTATAGGCACATTGGTTCAGTCCTAAGGTAGGGTAGTGGTTCTTATAGTAGTATAAAGTGTACCCTTGAGGTTTATCATCAGAATAGTGGTGTCCAGAGTACCCACACTAGAAAATCTATTGTATCCTATTAGTGTAAAATGAAGGGGAATATTAATCTTTATTATGATAGAGACCCTATTGAGTGCCATGTTTGCGGCAATATGGAACATATTTAAAGATTATGTTGAACCTTTCCATCTAATTTTAGTGGAATAGGATCCACACTGGCTCCACCTTGAGGGTAAAGATCAGTTGTGCCACGTCAGGTAGGGAGTTGGAGTAGCACTAGAAGGACTGGGCAAAGAGGAGGTCATGGTTGTGGAATCTAGAGTTATGATTATCAACACTAGCAGAGAAAACCTTCTCAGGGTAGTCCAGCTGTAGCACAAGGACATGGATCAGGTCAGTTTAATTCCTTATAGCCAATAACCGAGGATCAGAGTACATAGGAATCTATAGTATGAGGTACTATTCTAGTAGCCACTACTATTTTATCTACTTTATTCGATAAAATTTCTTCACATAAGTTTATCTATTTATCACTTGTGAAAATTATCAGGCTGAAAATTTTGTATTATTGTGGGGTGATGACCCTAGAAACACTGTTGAGAGTGTGGTCAGAGAGAATACACTAATTTGGTGAATATACCCTTGAGTCATAAAGTTATCCCTTCTTATAGTACCTCTTCATCCTCAAGATGAAGAGATTTAATGTCATTCTTGGGATGAACTAATTGGTTTCCTATCACACCTTCCTAGACCGTTATCGCTATAGGGTGTCATTTACATCCCTAGAAGGAAATAGTTATCTCCAAAAGGATGAGTGGGATGTCCAAGATATTAGATCTAGACCAGAGCATCATGGTCTATGAAGGGTGACTACTTAGATTGAAATCCTATTCATGGAGGAGTAGGTCGTACATATGTAAGATTTTCCTCCCGTAGTGGATCATTTCGGGGTTGTCTTTCCTAATTAATTTTTTTGATTACCTCCTGAAAGAGAGGTATATTTTATGATTTATCTTTTTCTAAGAGTAGCTACAATGTCCATTACTCCATACATGATGACACCTACTGAGCTCCAAGATCTCAAGCGATAGTTATAGGACCTGAAGTCTAAAGGCTTTATCAAACCCAATACATCTTCTTGGGGTTCACCCATGATTTTTCCAAGAAGGTGAATAGAAACATCAATATTTTCTTGGATGACTAATGGTTTAACTATATTAAGTTTAATAATTGGTATAAAATTCCTCAGACATATTATCTCTTTGACCAGCTCTGAGGAGTTAGGGTATTATCTAAGATTGACCTGAGATCGGGCTATCATCAGGTGCAATTAATACCTTTAGAAATACCTTATAAAACATTCCAAAGTAGGTATGGTCTATTTGAGTATCTTTTTATACTATTTATTTTTAGAAACATTACCACCATTTTCATGGATTTTATAAATAGGCTGTTCCACCCCTATCTAAATTCTTTTGTTGTGGTATTTTTAGATGACATCTCAGTGTATTCTCATACTCATAGTGACCATGATAGACATATTGAGACAATTTTAAATACATTTATAGAGTATAATCTTTATTCCAAGAATTATAAATGGTACTTTTGGATAAAAAAGTTCACTTCTTGGGTCATATTATATCAGAATGAGGAGTATCTGTTGTCTTATAGAAGGTGAGTGCTCTGATTTCCTAGTAGCAACTCAAAAACATGTTTGATATTCAAAGTTTATTAGGGATGGATAGATATTATAGAAATTTTATACAGTAATTTTCAAACCTTGTTACAATTATTATTAGTTTTACAAAGATGGGTGTTAAGTTCTTGTAGCCAAAAGAGTGCAAAAATTCATTTCATGTGCTGAAAGGAAGGCTTGTTTCAGCACCTATTCTAATTCTTCTAGAGCTTAGAAGAGTCTATACCATGTTATGTGATTCATAGAGCATCAATTCAGGAAAAGTGATGAATACGGAGGATCAATTTTTTGTATATGGATCTTGGTAGTTGAGGCATTATGATACAAAAACCTGAAACATTATCTCTATCTTGTAGTAGTTTTTCATGCCTTATATTACTGAAGAAACTATCTAATGGGTTAGTGATTTTTGATGTATATGGAGTAAAAGAGCCTCCAATATTTATTTACACAGTGTGACTTGAATTTCAGACAACAAAAATGGGTTGAATATCTTTAGTATATATATTTTGAGCTTGCCTATATATCTGGAAAGGGTAATGTAGTAGCTAATGCATTGAGCTAGAAAACTCAGGCACATACTATATAGGAATCCACTGATGAATGGAAATTTATGGACCTATTTTCTAAGCTATATTTGGAGTTTCATGAGAGTCAAAATAAGTCTTCTATTAAAGCACTATAAGTTACCTCTTCTCTCCTTGATAGGGTGAAGAGCATGTAATTTTAATATCTTGAGTGGTTAGTCCTGTGGGAATGTTTTTATGGTGAGGACCTGCCTCTAGATTGGTCTTTTGATAGATATAACATACTATGTATACTTGGGAATGTATAGGTTCCTATAGATATGTGAGAGAAACTAATGCGAGAGTCCCACACTTCTCAGTGTGAAGTATATCCAGGTATCTCTTAGATGTATCAAGACATGAAATGCTAGTATTGGTGGTCTATGATGAAACTTCAGATAGAAGGTTTAATCATTAGGTGTTCCAATTGTTAGTAGGTGATGGAAGAGCACCAGTGGGCTAAAGGATTGTTACATATGTTACTATTCCTAGAATTAAATGGAAAGATGTTGTAATGGAATTTTTAATTGGATTACTAAGGTTAAATCAAGGTAGAAACATTGCTTGGGTAGTTGTGGATCAACTGAAAAAGGTATCCCGCTTCCATCCTATCTGAGAGACTTTCTTAGTTAATGGGATGTGAAGACTATATTTCTGTGACATTATATAGCCAAACAGGTTCCCTCATACTATCATTTTAGATAGGGATTTTCATTTTACATCATGTTTCTGGAAGGGGTTACATAAGGCTATGGGTATACAGGTGCTTATGAGCACAACCTTTCTCCCTCAGACCGATGGCTAGTCGGAATAGATGATACAAGTGTTATGGGATATTTTGTGATCATGAATACTTGATTTAGATAGTCCATGAGATAATAATTTCCCTCTAATCAATATCTCCTATAATGATAGCTTTTAGGTGAAGATTTATACAGATCCATATGTGGCCTTTTATGGTAGGTCGTTCCATTTATCCCTATGCTAGTTAGAGGCAGGAGATGCAACATTACTAGGTCCCCGTCTCATGAAGGAGGCTTCAGAGTAGGTTCAATTGATTAGGATGTGTATGTGTACAACTCAGTCTAGACATAAATCTTATGTCAATCATCATCGATGACCTCTAGATTTTGAGGTCATGGATCCTGTTTTCCTATAGGTATCACCTAGACTTGGGAATAAACGGATATAGAGGCAAGGGAAGTTGTTGCTGTGCTTTGTCGGCCCATTTCATATTATAGATAGAGTGTGGCTGGTGGATTATAATTTTCTATTACCTCATAGGTACCATTCCATGCATGATGTATTCTACATTTTATAGCTTCACTGGTATCATGTCGAACCATATCATACTTTTCATCTCGAGGAGGTTGAGTTAAATTTTGATTATTCATTTACAGAGTATCCTATAAACATCATTTAATAGATCATGAAGGCTATTTGAGATCGGTCTTTCCCTTTAGTATTGGTGATATGGAAGCATAACTTTTTTCAGGATGATACTTAAGAGCAGGAGGCTGACGTAAATTCCCAATGACCATAGTTTTTCTCGTACAATGTTTTTCCTCCCTTAGAAGGTAAAATCATGAATGAGTTCATTTAAGGGGGTAGACTGTAAGAACCTAGTTTTCATTCAGGTATGGATCCTTTTTATTTTGGTCTAATTATTTATTTTAGACTTAATATGGATTCTTAATAAAGTCACAGATGTTTCAGTGGTGTTCGAGGATTGTTCGGATCCTATATCCCGACTTTTTGGGAAAAAAGATAGGACACATGGTTAGTAGAAACCGTACGGGATATGTTGCACAATTACTTATAACTGTGCGGGGATTGACATTGAGAAATAGGAGGCTACACAGTTTAAGGTAACTATTCATATTAGTCCGCACACCCATTCAAAATGTTCATAGTTTTTAATAGAGTTGAATTTCATGGTTGGTACACATTTTATCTAACAACATGACCTAATTGTGTAGTACCCTCCTTAGGTAGTGATCCAAGCATGGCTGGTGCATGGTTTGGCCAATAGTGTGTCCATACCTTGCACCCCTTATTTTCTTGGGTAAAAGACTAAAATACCCTTAATAACTTATAACCCTATCCCTCTTCATCTTTTACTATTACAGTGGACATAGGCATTATTACTATCCCATTTTGATCTCCCAAATCCCATTTGTATAGATTTTGATCTTGTTCCTTTATCCAGAGTCCGATCGAAGCTTCATTCATTATGTTGGATAGCCATTGGTAAGTGATTAAATCCTTTAGCTCAATTTTTTATTATTCTTTCCATCGATGACACCGTTTTGATGTAGGATCATATGAAATACTTTTGCGGAATTGATCCATTATTCAAATTTCTTCCAATCTAGGCCAATATATAGGATGGTATTGGATGAGGAGAGTCTTATAGGCTCAAGGTATGTGGTCTATGACTCATCTATAAAGTCTTGCAGTTTTATAAACTATTTTCCTTGTACACACACTTATTTCATTGGGTGTTGGATATTAAACTCATATTCCATGATTATGACCATCATGCTTGTATTATAGAGCCTTTTTCATATTTTTTATTCATTACATTAGAGGTTGGAACCTCAACACCTTAAACCACATGTAGGGTATTCTCTTTATTATGCCTTAAATGGTGTGTTATGACTGTCTGTGCCATTGTTCGGGTGTGCTATAACTTAACCATCCAAAATTAACTGTTATTATATAATCAATGGATTAATAAATTCTAAATGGTTAGAACATTTATAATTTCCACTTGAACATTCTAAATAAAGTGTTTTAAATTTATCACAGAACCTTTAAAATGGTAATTGGAAAGTATATTTATAGATATGAATTAACCTAGTTAATTATATTTTAATTACTTATGGTTGTATGTACTTATCCCACCTTTTCATGCTTATGAAAGGTAATGTAATGAACCTAATAATTAAATATAGAGTCAACCCATTAAATGTATATAAATTGAATTGGTAAATGGTTACATGTACTATTATCCTTGTCACCTAGTATGAAAGGAAATAGAATGAAACTTATAAAATATTAAAGGTCATGATTATTACATGGACTAAATCAAATAATGAATTATGTATAAGGTACCTATTTCATATGAAACTTTTCATCTTTATAGGAGTGGCCAGACTTGAGCTATGACTTGGATTTCGAAGGGAATGCTTTGAGTATGGAGTGACGATGCCCTAGCGGAGCACTATCGGTGATGCCATAGCGGCGATGTCTGCAGATCTGGCCCCATCCTCCCTGGTGGGGGTAGGGGGGCAAGGTATTCTTCCATCCTTATCGGCTCGGTCCTTCTCCCATTTCATGAAACCGGACTTCCTTCCCCCCTTTCCTTCTATTTATCTTTTCCCTAAGGTCACCAGCCTTCTCAACGGCTTGCCCCAGCTCGTTCTTTCTACGAGGAGTTCAATGAGGCCTCAGACCTTCACCGGTTGATGCTTTTGGTCCGTTTCAAGGGCCGCTGTCCCTCTGTCGATGCTTTCGATTGGTTCTTTTTGATTCTTGGGATCTCCAGAAGCGTGTAGTGGTGGGTCTCTTCGGTTGGTGACACCTGATGGTTCACTTCTCCTCGGAGGATGACCTGATATTTGCCTGGTCCCGATCCCCACGTGTAATCAATGGATTCAATTTATCTCTTCTCCACTGGTCTACTGAACTCACCATGAATCGTGATGCGCCCTCATCCTCTGTTTGGGTACGCTTCCTAGATTTACCTCTTCCTTTCTAGAACCCCTCAATTATTAGGATGTTAAGAAATATGGTAGGTAGATTTCTGTGTTCTAATAGTCGGACGAAGATGGTATGTCATCCGATATCTCCTCGGGTATGCATCGAGGATAACGTTTCAAATCCCCCCACGTAGTGGCTGTGGATTTCAGTTGGTGAGGAGTGTCTTTGGAGGCAAATGATTTTCTTCTAATAATGTCCTGGTTTCTACATGGGATGCCAAAAAATAGGGCATTCGGTCTCTGTCTGTTGCCGCGGGCATAGGGTTCGACAAGAGGTGATTGACACAACTGAGGGGAATGTGGTGCTGGCTGAAGCAGTTGAGAACCAGAGGGTGCAGGATTTTGATGGTAGGGATGAGCAAGAAGAGATTCACATGGGTAATTCGGAGATGGTGAAATACTCAGGGGAAGATGGGGTGCACAAACCATATTGGTACCTCTAGGTCCAAGTGTAGCGGCAGTCTTCACGAGGCTGAGAGGTGACTTAGCTACTCCCCCCCCGCAACAGGACCAGGGCGGGGGGCACTAGGGATAGTGAAGCGACTGATGGTACTCAGGTCTCACTTGCTGCTCAAACTCAGGCTCTGGGGAAGGTTTCAGGAGCTGCTGAAGTAGATGGCTCAACTGCTGGGGATGAGGCAAGCCAAATTACCAACTCTTATGAAATGGCGGTGAGGGATGGCAGTAAATTTATCACTGGAAGGGTGTCTAATGGAAAGAATAAGTTGAAGGTAGGCCAGGAGTGGGAGCAGATTTCACTGAGGGATAGCAGGTCACTGGACTCCAGGAAGGACTTCAACCCAAGGGGAGATCTTTCCTGTATTCCCCTCAACAACCAGTTTGGGAACTTGATTAATGAGGGTGAGTCTGAGGGTCAGTCCAAGGGATCTTATGAGACTGATTCTGAGAGTGATGGTCAATGTTTTTAAGACAATGGATTGGGAGGGGAGGGGAAAGACTTGCACAACTAAAGATGGAAGAAAAGGAACAAAGAGAATAGAGACCCTAGGTGCTGCATTGTTTCTAGGAAGCCAAAACCAAAGGGGTGAAAAGACTACTCTTTTCTACCTAGACCGATGGAGACCCGGTCGGCTAAAAAAGAGGGGAAACCCAAGGAGCTCGAGTCCCAATCAGTGGGGATAGTGGATGGCCAGCCAGTCTTGGTCACCAAGTCACATGAGAATGAACCCTCTCAGGAAGGAGATCAACATGAGGAGAGGAAATTACATACATAGGAGGTGATAAAAAGGATGAAGGAGGATGCCTCTTGGGGTACACAGAGGGAGGTAGGAACAGGGCCAATTGACAAGTCAGGTGTAGTGGAAGAGGAGGTGCAACTAAGTGAATTGGACTCACCTACCAAGGTGGGAGTGAAAGGGATGCATGGGAAGCCAGAAGGAGAGTATGTGATTAGGTAAGATCCTTGTGAGTTGCTTGTGCATTCAGATGAGGGGATGACTGAGAAGGTGGTAGACATCCATGCTTTTGCCGAGACGTCGGAACGGATGAAATAATGATTGATGTAAGTGTACACGACTAAGGAACAAAGTGAGTGGATTGACAAACAACACCATATCCTAGTCAGAGGTTTCAACAACAAGAAAATTAAAGAGGAGGAGTTCTTGCGAGCTTGGGGGAAGTTGGAATCCCATTTCAAAAGCATCATCAGAGATGAAACTTGCAAAGAGGTAAAATCTCTCTTCTTGAAATTGTTTAAGGATAGTAGGTCTACTAGTTTTAAGTTGGTATTTAATAATTTTGTAATGTTATATAGTGTTTGATAGATAGGGTGTACTTGTTGGTTTCAAAATTACTCCATAAAAGTTATTTTATTTATAATAAAAAATATATATTTGGTGGTGGGGGGGGGGAGAGAATGCCTTGAGCGCTTAGAGGATTTCATTCCGATTCAAGGAACCATAATCCAAGGGAGATACCCACATTAGAACATTGTCCTTGTCTAATAACAAATTCCTAACATGATTCAATTGGATCCCTTCACTATATTAAAAATATTAGGATGCCTTTGATACACTCCTTGGATATAGCTTGATGTATTCAAACATGTGGCTCTATGGATTCACCCCATTGGGCCCAGTCATTCTTACCCCATTTTACATTGGACAAGATCCTTAGATTTAGTTAGAACTATTTATAGTGAAATTTCTTTGGAAATACTCCATAGATTACACTCAGAACCCTTATATCCGGGTTCTAGGTTATTACTGAGTTGGATCAACCCCTGATGTAAAGAATTCCCCAGTTATTACCTTGTATCCTCTTTACTATTATCACCATAGGATTCCTTGATTATTAACTTGGATCTTATTATTGTTATTATCATTATCACATGATTCCTTGTTAAACATTGGATCATTTATTATTATTATGATATATTGTCAATGTTGTTACACCTCATGTGATTTATTTATATAAACTAAATTAAAATTAATAAATTAATGAAATGAATAAATGCTCAGACACCAGATGAGGTTAAAGTAGATATTGGGGAATTTACATTACCAAACTACTTTACTTTTATATATACTTACACAATATTAGTTTATATTCTCATACTGGATCATATAGATATCGTTGGTGGTTGAATATTGAGATTTATCTCACACCCTATCTGGGCCATCGATGGTACCCAGATAGATTATATGTATTTGGGTGTTGATAAGGGGAAGTGTACCAGTTTAGACACCTGATCTTGATTTCTTTTATTAGGGTAGAGATTGGTAGCAGATGACCGGGTAGGAGCTTAGGATGCTTGTATAGTTTTTGGATTATTTTGGATTATTTTGTATAGCATGTATTGCATGCTTCCATATATACCAATAATATAGTTTTGTAGAGACATTACATACATTATCTTCAAATTTTGTATATTATTATGTTTCCATATTCTGATTATTATCTATTGCTTGAATATTTATATCGGCTTTCACTTCAATGAGTTACTAGTCCTAAAGATTTAATGTCTATTTCTAATGTGTCATTAGTTTACATATGATTACACTATTTATCTATTATTAATTATTTTCTATGCTCCACTCTGATTATGAGGGAATAGTCTCCCCACAAACACACCCTAGGCCCTCGCCGCTAGTTTGAAGCCTCTAGTGTTTGGGGAGGTCCACTTGAGTCCATGAGGCCAATTGGATTTGGGGCACCTTTAAGTGGCACTCAGGTTGAAACATCATAAAAATAAATTTTGTTATTAAATATTTATCATTCAATAATAAATAAATATTCTATTAACAAACTAGCGAATAGATATTCATTTAATATTAACATAACTTAGTAAATTATTTATTTAATAAATAAACAAATATTTACAATGGAGAGAATAACAAGAGATAAATAAATGTTATATATTAACATAATTAAACAATTACCTTATGAATAAATATTTATTTAATATTTTTGATCATTTAATAAATCTTGAACAAATCTTAACTCTCATTCTAGAGAATAATATTTATTCCAATTGTTAAATATAAATAATATTTAACTGATATCAATGGAATCACTTTGTGTGTGACCCTCCAAGGCTCATCCTCAATGGAATTAGGTAGTCTTGCCTAAAGTATAAGATTATTGTCTAGCAATATGTCAAATCACCCACATAAGAAGATGATATATCATAATGAAAAAACAATATATGAAGTCTCACTATATAATATAACATATTTTTCATAATATCTATTCATGTAAGTTGTATACTTGTGTCATGAAACTTAATGCTTGAAATATAATTCTTTGATTATCTATAATGAACATGTATACATATCCATGACCAAGGAATTTATTTTAATGGTTATATTACAATCAAAGGTCTGAGATATCATCTTCTATAAAGATGGTAGGGATAAATCCTTCCTTGACTTATCCATTAATAAAATATCATTTATAATGCACCCAACGTTCCAAACTTCACCATGATCATATATTGTCATGGTTTATTGAAATTCATAAAATTTCACAAGCCATGATATATATTAATAATAATATTAAAGTCTAAGGATCATAAAAAATGCTTATAAACATGAATATATAATGACAAAAACATGTAGAATTCTTATAGGTGGGTATGTTCTCATAATCTCCCATATTAGAGATTACTAAGTGCAAACTGCATGATATAAAGTCTCATATTCTTAC
Source organism: Viscum album (assembly GCA_963277665.1). NCBI lineage: Eukaryota > Viridiplantae > Streptophyta > Magnoliopsida > Santalales > Viscaceae > Viscum > Viscum album. The sequence continues at coordinate 925,448,745 of OY728159.1, forward strand.
AAGTAATCACACCTAACATTCAATATAATATGTTCCCAATTATAAAATGTTATCTGTCCATAGAACAAGGTTTAATAATATCATCATGTAATTTCAAGGTTCTCATCATACTAGGGAACTAATATTCCCTTTTAAATGTGCTAAATACTCCAGGACTTTATTAAATTACTATCACAGATAACTATGAACAATATGTAATAATATATTCTAATTAATATTCACTTATTTGAATATAGATGCACTCTAAATTAAAAAAAGTTGGTTCTAGGACACCAACTAGAACAAAAAAAATAGAATTACCATGGGACACCTCATTATACCTTATTTCCTCCATGAAAATTATGTCCATATCTTTAAATATTCCCAAATCTTTATTTCCATATCATATATCCAAGTATTCTCTATCTTTTACTTTTTTACAAGTATTTTACCTATTTTTAAATAATATTTTCACTTCTAAATTATTTTTTTCCATGCCATGTAATTCTTATTTTGATTAAAAAGTCCTCCTTTAATGACTTATCACATCTAATAAATTACTCCTATTTCTATTATTATAAGAGAATTAATTTAATTCTTAAAAATGGTAAAATAATTTCTTTCTCATTTCACCATGAAAATATTAACTTTATCTAACTCTATCAAGAACCCCTACTATATTTATATAATAAATAACTCATTTATGTTGAATCCCCTCTCATTTAAACCTTCACCTTCTAATTCAAGGGATAAACCATTCGACCAAAGTAATAAGAAATAAATTCATATTATAATTTATCTAATAAATACACTTTGAATAAAACCACTCTCTATAAATCATAATGGGGGTGTACACCTTTGGAATGGAACTATGTATGTATTCATGTTAAACCTATATAGGTTCCATAAATCTCACTAGTTAGAAATAACGTATCTAAAATTTTGTACCAGGGAATTCTATTTTGGAATAGGGGGTTTTGCCTCTTATCAAATTTCTTATTTTATCATATTCTTCATGATTTCATACTTTGGAATGGGAGTGAGACCATTTGGTGTGGGAGTCGTTCCATTTTATTTAAATGGCTTGGGGAACCCATCTATTTCTAACTTTTCACATTCTAAAATAGAATAAAAATTCCATAATGAAATGATGATCCGATCCCAGTCTACTTAATATCTAAATTGATACTTCCACCTCACATATTCAAAGAATTATCCATAAAATACTTATCCAATGGTTAATAATTATAAAATTCTTCATTGATCATCCTTTCCAATGGTTGACCAACTACAATACCATATTATTTAATGACTTATTACTTCATTGGATTATAATACATAATTTTATAATTATTTAAATTAGTTGAAAATAAATACTATAGAAGATTGCATTTATATTATTCCACTAATTTTGGGTTTTTTGGGGTTTAGAGGTGTTGTAGATGTGTTTAGAGGTGAAAAATGTAAGTGGGAGAATGAAGTTAATTGAAATTTTAATTGGAAAGAAAGATCACATTGTAAAGGGTAGTGTTGTGTCATGATTTGGATAGATGGATGAGTTAGATAATATGGATGGATTGGATGTTCCATTTATTTTTGGATTGTAGTGTGAGGTTTCAGTTGTGCCGTGATGGTTATACCAGGAGATTTTGGTTTCACTTTGGTTAAGTGAAGGTAACATTCTATGGCATGATTAGAGGAGCAATAATGTGGAGGGTTTCATTGCATTTTGAAAGTCTTGGTTATGACTATTCAGTGTCACTTTAGCTAGTTCTATTATGTTATGGTTATATTCGTTACATTATGATTTTTTCTAGGGTTGATTGTGTTTGAGAGTGAAGGATGAGGTTTGCACTGTGATTCCCAAAGGTCTGATCATTGTGGCATAAAGGCCTATATTACACCATGATCATCCTTATTTATTATGAATTTGAATACTTTGGACCCCTAAAATTTGGGGATATCATGAAATGATTCTCAGTCTTAGACATAATTTTTTCATGACTCCATACATCACACCATGGTTTGTGTGTCCTTGAATTTTAATATAAATTTAGGTTTATTATAAAATCCACTATATTCCTATTGGATTCTATATATCTAGGATTATTTTGGCCTATCTTTTCAAAATGGTATTGATAGAGCCTATGATTCATACTATTGGTTTTTGATTAAGGTCTTGATGGAGTTGTAGTGTCGTAGGTTATTTATCATTCCACTTAGGGTCTTATTGGTGTTTAGTAATTGTTATTATTCTCATCCTTGTACAACAATTTCCAAATCTCTGTTTGGGGTAGATGATTCAAAATATCTCTTCTCATTATTATATATGAATTTTGAATTTTAATTCCTTGGTATTCAATGAGTAAGTGTTTGGAATTAACCTAATAAATATAATGAAATGAATTATGGTAAATCTAAATGGAATAAGTGATTCACATGTGTTTTATTAATTTCTAGATTATTCCTTATGTATCTTTGCTTAAGTTGATTGAAAAGAATGAATTTGTGATATTATTATTATTATTATTGATATGATTTATCACATTTCTAATTAATTAGGTATCTTAAAGAGTTTAAAAAAATAATATGTTAAAATATGGAATTTAAATTGATATTTATCATGAATAAAGTGTTGAATAAGTATTGATGCATGAATAAATGTAATTGATTGATGTTTTTTGTAGCTGTAATTATTTTATTTATTTACATGGTTGGTTTATATAGTTTATAATGGAGATATTATATGTTTTTTTGTTTCCTTAGATAGATGTGGATGATGTGTAATAGAATAGATGATGTTTTAGTTATTGGAACGAGATGGTTTCATTGTTAATGTAGTATGGAGGGGTTGTTGTGTAGATGTGTCATAGTTTCTTAGGAAAATGGAATATGGATAGAATTAATGAAAGAATTAATTGAAATGGCTTGTGTAACACCCCATGTTTTTAAAATAACCCTATGTTCGATAGCATATATGAAACACAACACCAAACATAAATGAACTGCAAAATATTATTATTTAAATATGACTATTATAACATATCTGTTGAATTGGAAGGTATGAATAATATTAACTGAATTATGAAATATATATAAATTAAATAATCAATAAAAATTCATTTATTAATTCTTAGAAAATAATTACTCAATTTTTAGTTTGGTTATTTTATGCTTTATAAATATGTTTTCTTCAGAAATTATTTTTATTGATTTTTGTGAGAAAATATTATAATTAAATTTTGAAACTTATATAAATTGAATTTTTTAAAAACAATATCATTTTTTGAATCATAATATCAAAATTATCTTAGGGTAAAATTTATATATTTTTCAAAAAGGATTGATTTTCCAGTGAATAGTGAAAATAACTAATTTTTATTCAAAATTTTATTTTTGTTTAAAGCATTTACAAAGTTAAATTTTTATAAAATTATTTCAAACTAAAATTTGTTCTATTATATTATTAATAATATAATTAAGTGAATTGGAATCAATTTCATGATTTAATTTAGTATAAAAACATATTTATACATAAAAGATATTTTTACGAAAAATTATTGTTCATTACATTTTTCAAGTTTATTTTAATTTTAATTTTTTTGAATTTATTCCATATTTTTATTCAAGAGGTTAAATTTTTATTAAATATACCCATTGTATTTTCTGTAAATATCAACAGTAACTTTAATAATTTTGTTACCATGATAAAGGGTATATTAGGAAATTAAAGTTAAAAATAAAATGATAAGGATTGAAAAAGACCCTAAAAATTTCCTAAGTTTTATTGGATGAGTATATATCTTCTATAATAATAAAAAGGTTGAATATATGTCATTTTAGCTATTTGGATGTGATTATGACCATTATAATATTTTATGTAAAGAAAAGTAAAAAATGTCACACTCTTGTTTTTAATAACTATAATATTTTTAATATGGGGATATATAGAGGATATTTTTTTTATTATAAATAGTATTTTGAAATATAAATTATTTATATTCATCATTTTATTTTAATTTTAATTTTTGATAAAGAAATAATTACCTTAAATTCCTACACAATGCTGATGTAGTAATTATGCAATTAACAAAAAAATTAAATAAATGATTTTAAAAATATTAAAAATGATATAATATGAATGATTTAATGTTCCAAATGAATTTTATAGATCTATATGACATATTATAGAGGTTTGAAATAATTATATTTTAATTTCACCTTCTTCTTGATATATTTAAAGTCAAATTAAATGAATAGCATTAAAAATGTCATTAATGATATTTTATAATAAATAACATTTTATTAAATGATTTAAAATTAAAAAAATATTATATTAGGAAAAAGGAATTATATATAGTTTTAGAAATAAAAAATGGTCCATTTATGGGTTTTTTTTCATTTTATAGTAACATTATTAATCATTAAATATTAGAAAACCTTAATATTATGGTCATTGTCAACACGGTTAATGGGGGGTTAGAACTAACATATAAGGGTAAAAATATGATCCAAACTTCTAAAATTTTAGTTATATTATATTATTTAGACATATAATCATATTATATTTTAATATTATTAATTTTTATCCATTTGTAAATAAAATGTAATTTATATTAATTTAATATTTTAAGAAACTCTAAGAGTTTCCCTCCCCTCAATTATAAAATTACATCCCTTCATTCACATATCTACACCACTTTGAGACATATAAATTGACCAATACCTAAAAATTACTATTCTAAACATCATTATACAAGTACTTGAGGTTCTAGTATCCCCAAAATACCTACTATAGGTCCCTTAAGAAGATATTTAAAGGACTTCTATCGAAGAAGAGGTAATTGGCTTTATCAAGACCTTCAAGTTTATTTATTCTTATACTTACTATTAAAGTGTTGTAACCATCATAATATATTAAATAGAGTATAATAAATATAGTAATATATTATCATGATTATGGGAAAACTATATTCCATATCTTTTACATATACTAAAAGTGAAAACATCACTCGTGCGTACATACAAATTACCGTCTCCACGTAGCAATGTAATTCATTTTGGACTGTATTTCACTTAGATGGTTATAAAAATGTAAATAATGAATATATTTTATATTTATGAAATAAATATTCTTTTGGTATTATAATATCATATATATATCTTCTTAACTTCCAATCTATTGGAAAATGATAACGTCGCTCGTGAGTACATGTGGACTACCACCTCCATGAAGCGATGTGAGCTATTTTTAATTTACGCTTTAAATATAGAGTAATAAGGAAATATTTAATGAATATATATTATTTTATTTTATAATAATAATTATATAAATTTGAATTACTATTTACCTTTCTTTTATTTCATCCATTGGAAAGTGAAAACAATGTTCTTGTGTACGTACGACCAACTATCTCCATGAATGGTGTAATTCATTTTTCTATATCTATCTTTTATGGATTACTATAAATACATATATAATGAATATATATGATATTTATATCATATTTAAAATTATGGAGATTATGTAACTATGATAAAAATAAAAGGACCAAAACTACCAAACCAAAACATATATGAAAAACGAAGTAGTTATTACCCAGAACAATGATTTTAACAGGGAATTGTTAATAAACGGGTAATAAAAGATTATAAATAAATAATATATGGTACGATATAAATTATTATGGTTTATTAATATATGTATAATATTTCTATATTTATTAAACATGATCTTTGAACATGTATTAAGGAAATTAGACCTAAGGTAATGGTTTATTTCCCAATCCCATCATTATTTGAGATTTTTTATGTTTAAGTATCCCTTGGGGGAATTGTTTGATATTTATATCTTAAACCAAATTTATTTTATTCTAATATAGTTATTTATGTTTTTTATGTAATAATAAAAATTTCCTCTCTTTTTTACTTAAAATTATTGAGTAAATTATTTTAATAATAACTTGCTTTATTTCTCTCTTCGATTGAAAATACCCTTTCTTCTATATACACGTTTCTTATAAATATTTTCAAGTTTGTTTCCCAAATTATCCAAATTATTTATTAAAGAAAATTTTAACCATTATCAAATTTTTACAAAATGTATTAAAATGAATCTTATAATCATTTTACTAATGTGATACTCTTTGACCTTTTAACAATAGTGTGAAAGGAATATTTATTTTAACTCATATAACATAAAAAAAATCGCTTTCTTTCATGAATAATCATTTATTTTTAAGATTCCTTTAAAAATTTTCATAATCATTTTAAAATAAAATTTTTCCCTAATATTCTAGAAATTTTTATTTTTAAAAGTTATTTTCAAATTGAAAAGCATATTTTCAAAAAGAATGTTTTAATGAAATTTTTATGGTATTTTAATTCATTAATAAAAATAACCATAATTTTACATATGGTCTATTAGGGATATGTTTTAATGATAACATCCTTATTATTTCTTCAGATGGTTTATGACTAGTTTGACTAAGAATATACTATTTTGATTCCATTTTCCATATTAGTCTAGAAGGTTTATGATTATATTTATTGATTGGGGAAAGTATTAACATTTCATATGCTATTTTTTTCAATATAAATGTTTACATTGATTATACTTCACCCATTTCAATGAGGAATTCATTGGATTTATTAAGTGATATGCAGAGCCAACTATATCCCCTCAATACAATGGTAGGTATCATGAGAAAAACTAGATTGGTTATTTGGATGAGACCTTATCCATTTATGTAAGATATATTAGAACGAGGCCTTGATGGTGTTCTTATGATGTTTTTCATTATGTATTCCCTTATTATGAGATTAGTTATTGATATCTATGTGATTATTCAATTAGTTAGAATAACTATGGATAAGTTTCAATCTCATGTGATTATTTATATGGAATTATTTTATCATTATTTATTCCTTATATACTATTATTTATGTTCAATTTATTGATCAAATTGAACATGTTTTCAATTATTTATCTTTCTATATTTATTATTTATTTTCTACTCATGATATTTTCCACTGTATGCATACCATTACTAAGCATTAGAGTTTACCCCTTTCTTATGTTTCCTTTCCCCAGGATACTAGGAAGTGTATTATGATTAATATACATGGATATGTTAAATAGAATTATATTGTTCTCAAAGAAAATAGAACTTTGTATTTTATGTTTTCAATTATAATGTGAGATTAAAGTATGTATCTATTTTTCCAAGGCTAGTAAATTATTTGGTCCTTCAGGATGTAATTACATCTATCTAGTGTAAATTTAGTAATGTAACCACTGAATATGGGTTACTAGGGTCAGGGTATTTGTATTTGACATCAAAGTAAGTTTAGTAGAAACCTTGGGAACTAGATTTTGAAAAACATATATTAGAGAATAAAACCCTATGAAAGACTTTGTAAATATTCCTAAATAAACCTAGCTTATGATTTAGAGATTATTTATACCTAAATTTTCAATTTATATTAAGTGTTTTACTAGTTTTGGGATTATACATTATATTTCATAATTTTATTATCCAATATAGTGTATAAAATTATTTAGAAATTTCACTTAGTTTAAGAAATGGAAATTGTATCAATACACATAATTCATATAGGGATTTCACTCATCGGAAAGATAATGAAGTTGGAGTAGGAGATATAGCTAGAGTTGAAAAAATTATAACTATATTAGGGAATATGACTTAGGTTATGAGTAATAAACTTTCTTATATGGAGTTACCTGCTCATATACAATGTGGTGTAACAATGTTAGGCCACTTTATGTGTCAACAACCTATATGATTCAATATGACAACAAATCCATTTGTAGTTGAGAAATGGATAAGTTCCTTAGAGAAGTTATTTATCGCTTTGGGAAGCAATGAAATGTAAAAGGTTTTTATGGTAGTTTATCATCTATTAGGTGATGTGGATCAATTATGGCCATCAATTCAAAACACAAAAGATGAATAAGAAATATTAAACATGGAGTGGAAGGATTTTAAGGAAATTTTATTTGAAAAGCATTTTCCTCATAAACAACGAGTAGATTTGGATAGAAAATTATTAAGTCTAGGAAAAAATGAAGAGTAAAATTATAAAATCCTGATATTTTAAAAGGAAAAACTATGTTTGATAGCGTATAATATATGAAACATTGAGCTTAAATGAAAATCATAATCTTATTATTTTAGTGTGACCATTATAACATATTTTTTAAATTAGAAGAAATGAATAATATTAATAATATTATGAAATATATAATATTCTCACTCATTTGTAATGTATTAATTAATTATTTTTAAACAAGTACTATATTTTTAGTAAAGTCATTTTATTCTTTAAAAAAATACATTTTCTTCAAAAATGATTTTTGGGTGATTATAATAATTAATTTATAGAAAATTCAGAAAATTTATTTAAAAAAATGAATTTAATATGTGAATTAATAATTTCAAAATTATCTTAGGGTGAATATTTTATAATTTTCTAAAAATATTTATTTTTTAAGGAATGGTGAAAAATAATGATTCTTATTGAATACGATATTTTATTTTAAAGTATTTACATGGACAAATTATGTTTTGGATTAGTTTAAAATTTTAATTAGTTAATTTTGAATTAAAATAATCCATTTTTGATATTTTAAATGGATTTTATACTTTAATTTAGTATAAAAACATTTTAAATTTTAAAAGGGCATTTTTCTGAAAAAGTGGTTTTTCGTTGTAGTTTTTAGATTTAATTTTAAATTAAATTATGAAACTTTTATGTTTTTGAATTTTAAAAAATTTATTCCATATTTTTAATCGTCCAGTTAAAATTTAGTAAATAGTTTTCTTTTATTTTAGTTCAATATGAATAGTAAACTTAGTAATTTTATTACCATAGTTAATGGTAAATCAGGTAAGTTTTATTAAAAATAAAATAATAAGAACCATAAAATGACCCAAACACTTACCTAAATCTTATTAGAAAAATATATCTCGACCATAATCATCAAAGGTTAAAATTTAGGACCTTTTTGGGGCCATTTGGATAATATTATGACCTTTATAGTATTTTATTTAAATAAATGTTAAACATGTCACACTCTTGTTTTTAATAAGTGTAATATTTTTAATATAGAGTTATCCTAAGAAAATGTTAGATTATAAATATTATTTTTAAACCTAAAATATCTATATTAATAATGGTAATTTATTTTTATTTTTTATGGATTAAATAGTTACCTTAAATGATTTCACAATGTTGATACGGTAATTATTAAATTAATGGAAATATCAAATAAATGATATTAATTTTTTTAAAATAAATAGAATTTGAGATAATTAATACTATAGACTAATTTTATAGATATAGTTTATATTTTAGGGATATAATAAAATATTTTTTTTCTAATTATAAGTGTTATCTTGATATTATTAAAATCAAAGTAATGAATAGTTCTAAAAAGTGACATTATAGATATTTTATAGTAAATAATATTTTATTAAATGATATAAAATTCCTAAAAAATACTAAATTATTTAAAGTGATTATTTTAAGGTTTAAAATATCAAACATGGTCCAATTATGGGTCTTTTAACATATTATAGTTACTATATTAACCTATAAAGGATAAAAATCCATGTTGTCATGGTAAGAGTTAAAGGGGTTAAATAAGAATTAAAACCAAAATATAAGGGTATAAATATATTCAAAACTTATAGTTTTTATTATATGAGGGTATTTAGACCCATAATAATCTTATATTTTAAATAAATCACTTTTTATCCATTTGGAATTGAAAATTAATTAATATTAATTTAATATTTTCAGAAATGCCAAGAGTGTCCCTCCCCTCTCTTATAAAACAACACATCTTCTTCTCATTTCTTCACACATAAAAACATATTTTGATTTATAAAATAACTAACAAAATCCATTCCTAGAATCTATACCCACATTATATAGGTATTTTGTTAGGAATAATACTAATCTTATAGGTCTTAAGGTGTTATGAAAATGAAGTTTTCCAAAGAAGAGGTATAGTTTTTATTTGCATGTTTTAATTTTATTTATTTTTACACATCCCAAAAAACTTCTTCAACCATGATAAAATAATAAAAAAGTATCCAATATATAGTGATGTTTTTTTATGTTAATTTAACAACCTATATTCATGTACGCTTCCATCAAATGGGAAACACTACTGTCATTCGTGTGTACGACGGAAAACTGCCTCACGAACCAATGCAATTTGTTTTATATCACCATATATAAAGACTATTTATAATTATGGAAATAATATTTATATATGATATTCATGAAATATCTATCATTATTAAAAGATAATATATAATTTAATTTCTTACCTTTCCATGCACTATAAAATGATAACATCGTTCATGCGTACGTGTAGACTACCACCTCTACGAAGTGATGTGATTCTTTTTTCATAAACATATCACATGGATTATATATATAAGTATATTTAAATAAGTAATATTATATATATTATATTATTAATTTTTTTAAATAAAAAATATTACCTACCTTATTTCCATAATGATCGTTGAAAAATGGAAATGTTACTCATACGTACGTATAACCCACCATCTCGATGATTGTAACATAGTTCATTTTTCATAACCATATTTAATGGTTTAATTTAAAATAATAATTGATATATAAAAATTATAATTATTTTTTTATTATTATTCTGGAGATGATGGAATAATAAACACTTTGACCTTAGTCAACCAACCAAATTCATTTTTCACTTAAGTACCAAATATCATCAAAACAACCGACATAAACTTAAGTGATTAAAAAATTATATATAACATGGTAATAGGTAATATAAAAAGAATAATAAACTTTAAAAAAAATCTTAATAAATTACAAAATTATCATAAGTTTGTTATTTAGGAAGACAAATAACATATGTGAAGTTCCAGACTCAAGGTATGAAACTTTATTTAAAAAAACATATTTTAAAGATTCCCTTAAATATTGTTTTTTATTTCATATCCATATTTTTATTTTTTTAAATAATGATTTATTATTATTATATTATTTTTTAAATTAATTTTTACCCATGTTTGAATTTTTACAAAATGGGTTGAAAGGAATCTTTTTGTCTTTTTTCCAAATGAGGTAGTCTGTGACTTTTTTCAGAAAACATACTGAAGGAATGTTTTTTAACTTATACAACATGATAGGATTTCCTTATCTTCATGAATAATATTTTAATCAAAAATTACTTTACTATATTACATGGTTATTTTCAAATAAAATGTTTTCCTTTTTATGTGCATTGTTTTATTTTTAAATAAGTAATTTTCCTTAAAAAATGTTTTTATGATACAAGTATTCATATTTTATGATTAGGTTATGGTTCTTAGGAATTGATTATAATAAAGGATGGTTTTTTTATAAACCAAATTCATTTTAGTCTATTATAACCTTCCAATTTATTGTGTATATTTATATAGGAAGTTGAAAATTATGGTTATTCAAAATTAAACTATGATGGTTACTCCAAGTATAACCATGAGGGTTATTTTAAGTGTAACTATGAGGGTTATTTCATGTGTATCCATGAGGGTTACTCCATAAGTAAGTATAATAAAAAATTATTCCCTGAGTTACATATTATTTATTTATTATTTCTTTGTTTTTATAGATATATCATGTTTTCACAAGGTAAGTTATTAAGTTTATGTTCAAATAAAAGTACATGGTACTTTTTAAGGGTGAAAAGTATAACATTATGAAAATGATTTTATAAGTTTATCACGTTTTCAAAGAAAAATTATATGGGTTTTCTTTTTTCCTTTAATATTTCTTATAAAATGATTTATTGAATTATTTTTGTAGAAAATGTAATTTCTTTAGTAATAAAATGTTTATTTTGAGCCCAATGTTTATTTTGAAAAAGGAATTTTTTTGTAGGTATTCAATGACTATCGATTTATTTATTTATTTTTATTTCACTTACTTATATTTTTTTTCACATCCCCAATTTTAAAATATATTTAATAGGGTTTAAGGATGGGTAAGAGAAAATAAGAATTCAATTTGAAATCTATGAAGATTTTTCATGAAAATAAATCATGTTTTATTTTAAGAATTTTTGTTTTATAGAAAAACAGATATTTAGTAGAAGTGTCCACTTATAATATATGGGTTTACTTTATAAGAGTTTGTCTTAATTATGTAAAACTCTTAACAAAAAATATAATTGGTATTTAAATAATTTTAATTCTAGTTTAAAATCATTAGAATATGTAATGTTTAAGACTGAGTCCTTATAGTTGGTATCAGAGGAGGGTTTAAAAAAATTTGGTGATTAGAATGTTTTCTTGTGAGGTTTTCAAAATATTTATGGATATCATAATGGGTTTACAAGTTTAAGGTTTATATTAAGTTTAATTTATTATAAACTTCTTTTTGGGTTTTAATTTATGAAATTTTAAGGTTACTAATGGTATTTTTGGAGACATTTATTTTTGAGGCAATTATAGGTTACTACATTTTGGGATGAAAAAAAGGTATGAGATAACCATTGAGATTAAAAAATTTCTTTAAATATTGAATATATTAAATTTATTTTTGAGTACATTTCTCACATTTCTATAATTTTATAAGTATTATATTAATATAGTGTTAGAAAAAGGACAACCTGTAGGATGGGTGACATCCTGTCACATTTAGCAAAGCCTCATGGATTAAACCCATAACCCAAGGGAGACAAGGGTGAATCAATTACCACTAGCCTATGCGATATCCTATTTAGTATGAATTTTTATTTATTTATTTAAACTATCTAAAAGATAAAATTTAAGTTCATTTTGGGAACATATGTTCTATCAAATAGATAAATAAGGGTTTGTAAAATTATTTAGTGATTAAGTGATTAATGTTATTTAGGAAGCCGTTCACTATTTTGGAAACCCTATATGATTATGGTAAATAGAATAATATGAGATTTTATTTGAGGAAGAAATGTTGAATTATATTTTGGAAGAATATATTATTTTATTGTACATTTATGATGATTTATAGAAATGGTTAGCATATCTTGCAGATTATGTGATTTAGGTAATTACATTTTTAGTATGAGACATTAAGAGTGATTGATTTTATTTAGATATGATTGTTAAAATTAATCTTGGAATACTATGTGATCAAATATTTCTATTTCAATATTAGTATGGAATACTTTTTTGAGGACATTTATGAGTAGTTATTTATCTAATGATCTAAGTTGAACTTTGGATATTACTGTTGAATATTGGATATTAAAGTAGTTTTTCTTCATATAAAGGTTTATTTTTTTTGGGAAAATTATAATATATTGTACTAACCATTTTTTTGGTAAATGATTCAAGAAAGGAGGATAGATTGTTTTTATTTAATGTATTTTTTGAACCATATATGTTGATTATAGTGTTTCATGTATTAAAAATTCATCTTGAATACTCATCATTTGAAGAAAAAGATGAATTATGGTGGAAATTTATTAAAGGATGATACCATACTTTTAAAGTAAGTATATTTTGTTATGTTATTAGTTTAGGTAATAAGATAATTCCTCAATTTTAGAAAAAGTTTTTTGAAACAAAAAAATTACTAATTTACTTTTCTTATCGATAAATCAATGGACTTTTAACCCATCACAGATTTATGGTTTTGTGGTGATTAACATTCTCAAGACCATATTCCCTATCACTATCTATCAATCCTTAGGATTTATATTTTCTCTCTCTTGTCCATGTTTTACTATATGGAAACCTATTTATGTGTTATTCCAAATGACATTCGTACTTCCCTTTTCTCTCTTTTCAAGTGAAAGCTTTGTTGACCCTTTTATGACATGATATTTCAAAAAAAGTATTTTGAATAGTCAAACCCTGGTTACTATGATCAAGTTAAAATCATGAGGATGCAATTTATTAGGGGGGTTTTAATGTAATATCTAGAGATTTTAAAAGGAAAAAATATTTTGGTAGTGTACAAGATTTGAAACACCGAGTGAAATGAACAAATGAATCTTATTATTTAAATGTGATAATTATAACCTAACCATTAAATTCATATAAATGAATAGTATTAACCACATTATGAAATATATAATGGTACTACTCATTTATAAGATATTAAATAATTCTTTTTAAATAATTATTAGATTTTTAGTAAAGTCATTTTATTCTTTAAAAAATAAGTTTTCTTCAAAAATGATTTTTTGGGTGATTATTATAATTAATTTATAGATATTTTAGAAAATATATTTGAAAAAATAATTTAATTTGTGAATTAAATATGTAAAAATTATAATAGGTTGAATTTTTGATAATTTTCTGAAAATATTGATTTATCAAGGAATGGTGAAAAATACTTATTTGTATTGAATACTATATTTTATTTTAAAGTAATTACATGATGAAATTATGTTTTGGATTAGTTTTAAATTTTAACTAGTTAATTTTTATTTAAAATAATTCAATTATGGGTTTTTAAATTAATTTTATACTTGAATTTAGTATAAAAACATTTTATATTTAAAAGGGAATTTTTCTAAAAAACTGTTTTTTCATTACGTTTTACCGTTTAGTTTCAAATTAAACTATGAAAATTATGTGTTTTGAATTTTGAAAAATTGATTCCATATTTGGAATAAATGGGTATAGATTTATTAAATATTTTTATTTTATTTTTGTTCAATATGAATAGTAAACCTAGTAATCTTATTACCTTGGTTAAGGGGAAATCAGGTAATTTAGGTTAAAAATAAAATGATAAGAACCATAAAATGATACAAAAACGTACCTAAATATTATTGGATAAATATATATTGACCATAATCATCCATGGGTTGAATTTTTTACCACTTTTATAAGATTATTACCTTTATAGTATTTTATTTAAAGAAATTTCAAATATGTCACACTCATGTTTTTAATAAGTTTAATATTTTTAATATCGCATTATCTAGAAAATATGTTAGACTATAAATACTATTTTGAAATATAAAATATTTATCTTCATCATGGTAATTTATGTTTAATTTTTAGGGAATAAATAATTTTCTTGAATTCTTTCACAACACTGATGCAAGAATTATTAAATTAATGGAAATATCAAATAAATAAATCTAAAAATATTAAAATAAATATAATTTTTGATGATTAATGTGATAAAAAAAATTTATTGATTAAATTTACATTTTAAGGATATAATAAAATATTAATTTTAAATTATATGTGTTATCTTGTTATTATTAAAATCAAAGTAATGAATAGTTTTAAAAATAGACATTACATATATTTTATAGTAAATAATATTTTATTAAATGATATAAAATTACTAAAATATCTTAAGTTATTTCAATTTATTATGATAAGATTCAAAATATAAACTATTTTCCAATTATGGGTCTTTTTTCATTTTATAGTTACTATATTAACCTAAAAAGTATACACATTATGTTGTCATGGTATGAGTTAAAGTGGTTAAATATGGGTTAAAACCAAAAGATAAGGGTATAAATATAGTAAAAAATTATCTAATTTTTATTGTATGAAGGTATTTATAGATATAATAATCTTATATTATAAATTAATCACTTTTTATAAACTTTTAATTGAAAATTAATTTATATTAATTTAATATTTTGTGAAATTCCAAGAGTGCCCCTCCCCTCTCTTATAAATGGGAACCTCTTCTTCTCATTTATTTACACATGAAAAAAATTTGTTTATAAAATAACTACCCAAATACCTTCCTATAATCCATACCCACATTCTAGGGGTATTGGGTTAGGCATAATACCAATCTTATAGGTCTTAAGGTGTTAAACAATGTAAGTTTTCTAAAGAAGATGTATAGTTTTTATTTACATGTTTTAATTTTGTTTCTTATTCAATAAAACCATGATAAAATAATAAAACCAATATACTATATATACTAAGGTGTTTTTATTTTAATTTAATAGTCAATATCCATATCATCTTCCATAAAATGGAAAACAAATTATCATTCATGTGTACAACGGACAACCGCCATGTGAACTGATGTAATTCATCTTCCATCATCATCTCTCAATACTGGTTATAATGATGGAATTAATATTTATATATGATATTCATGAAATATTTATCATTATTAAAATATAATATATCATTTAACTTCTTACCTTCCCATGCACTAGAGAATGACAACATCGTTCGTGTGTACGTGTGGACTACCACCTCCATGAAGCAATGTGATTCGTTTTTCATCACCACATAACATGGATGATATATATAAGTATATCTAAAGAATTAATATTATATATATATATATGATATTATGAAAATTATAGAAATTTAAAATAATACTTACCTTTTTTTATAATGATCTTTGAAAAATGGAAACGTTACTCATGTGTACATACGACCTACTATCTCCATGATAATAATGTAGTTCATTTTTCATAAACATATGTAAAGATTGAATTTAAAATAATAATTGATGTATAAAAATTATAATTATGTCATGATTAATATTATTTATATTATAGAATAATAAATTATTTGACTATAGTCAACCAACCGAAGTCATTTTTGATTTAAGTACCTAATATCTTCAAAATGTATGACATGAACTTAAGTAATTAAATAATTTTATATAACATGGTAATAAGTAATATAAAATAATAATAAACTTGAAAAAGGTTCTTAAGAAATTATAAAATTAACATAAGTTTATTATTTAAGAAGATAAAGAACATACCACTACTACCAAACTGGCCTTTAACAGTGCTAGAAATAGCCTTTATCAGCACTAGAAAAGCGTTGACTATGTGAGCAAAGATAAAATCTCTGGACTTATTAGTGCTGAAAAAGCACTGATAAAGGGGAAATTTATCAGTGCTCACAAAAACACTGATAAATGAGACCTTTATGAGAGCTTTTAAAAGTGGTGATAAAGGTCTCATTTATCAATGCTTTTATTTAGCACCGCTAAAGGAATCCTTTATTAGCACTTTTATAAGTGCTAATAAATGTGTCCTTTATCATCACTTTTAAAATAACTGAGAAATGTGTTCTTTATTAGCACTTTTAAAAGCACTAATAAAGGTCCATACTATAGTGTGCTATAATATCACACTACAACACCATTGTAGTGTGCTGTTACAGCACACAATAGCACTAGAAGCATCAGAAACACACCATAAACACACCAAAAACACACCAGATATAAAAAAACAAGTCCCAATACAGAATTTAAATGAAATGAAATTTAAAAAACAACATACTAGAAAAAAATTATATTATAAACATTTAAAACATTGGTTTATACAATTACATAAATAAAAATTATTACACACATTCAAAAATAATCCTAACTGTCAATGTTACCACAATTTACATTGAATTTCTTTGTCAAACTACCAATACAACATGAGTAGCTTCAACCAAACCACATCAACTCAAAAAAAAAAACACCTGTATAATAAAACAATTATTATGAGTAATACTAAAAATAAATAAATTAAATATAAATATAAAACAATACATTAATTATATGGATAATGATTTTACTGTGAAAATATAAATATTACCTTTGCAATTGAGTAGAGGCAGTGACGTTTCTCTTCCTGCAAAGGAAATGGAGAGAACTTTAAAGAAAGTGATAAATGAAACACTATAGGGGTGAAAAGGTTTTGAGGGATAAGAATCATGAAAGTTAGATAGAGAACCTAAACTCAAACAAAAGAATGCATTTTTATAAGAAAACTATTATTATGAGAGTAATACTAAAAAGAAATAAATTAAACATAAATATGAAACAATACATTAATTCTATAGAAAATGATTTTACTATGAAAATGTAACACCCCAGGTAAATAAAGAATATGACATCTTTATATTTATCTATATTTGTGAATCAAATATTAATATTACTTTAAAGGGAATACTATGCTCGATGGCCTACCCAATACGCAACAACGAGTTTCTTAGGAATCTTACGTTGCACTCTAATAGTAAAATAATATTATTTTAAATGGTAGTTAACACCTAGCCGTTGTAATGACGGGAATGAACAAAACTAACTACAAAATTATTATATATGTTTTTCAAATATTTTTACTTTTTACAATAAATGTTAGAGGATTAAAAATGTGAATGAATCCAATTTTAAGCGTAAACATTCTAATATTCTTTAAAAGGTCGATTAACCGCCTTTTGATGGCGAACCTCTTTTAAATCCACTTTTGACAATTTTATGTGTTATATTTGACAAAATAAAATTCTTCTTTAGAATCGGGACATCAAAATTTACTTTGTGTAAATTTTTGGTATTTTTCCGAAAAGGATCAATTTTTAATGAATAGTGAAAAATGTTGTATTTTAATTCAAAACCTCTTTTTAATCTAATTTATTTATATGATTAGATTATATTTTGAATTTTTTTTCAAGTGAAATTAGAATATATTTTTAAGATTTAATCCAATAGTGGTCGATGGAATTAATTTCACTTTGAAATCGGACTTAAACTAGTGTAAATCTTTTGATACTTTTTGTTTTATAAAACACGCTATTTGTTTTGACAGCGGGAATTAATTATTAAATTAATTAATGAAACTTATATGTTTTTAATTTTTTAAAATAGACATCATTTTTGAATTTGGAATATCAAATATAGCTTAGGGTGAATTTTTGGTAATTTTCTGAAAAACTTCAATTTTTGATGAATAGTGAAACCACTAAGTGGTACTTATAAAAACTGATTTTTCGTTTAAATGAAATTTTGCCACCTTTGTGTTTTGAATTTCAAAAATCTGACATACATGTTTGTCATTAATAAGTAAAATTTGGTTCAATGGGATTAAAATAATTTTTTGGTAAATAGTAACTTATTAAGTTTTTAATCGCGATTAGAGGTAATTAGTGTAGTTTAAGGTAAGAATAATATTTTAATAAAATGAAATGACCTAGACACATATCCTAACCTCATTTTATGTGTCATGGACGACCAAGAAAATCCATGGGTCAACTTGGGGACTCCATGGAGCCACTTTGGTTGGAAAATGACACAAATACCTTTTTATTTAATGATAAAGTAAAAATGACACAAACATGAGATGTTTCACTAAAACAATTTTTACATGGGGTTATACAAGTCAGATATTTGACTATAAATAGTAATTGGAAACCTAAAAATATTTCCCACATCATAGTATTTTTTTTTATAATTTTTAGACATTAAATAAATTAAATTATTTATGACATCATGATGATGCAGCGATGACCTCATTATTTAACGATTTAAATAAAATGAAAAGATAATGTAATATCTAAGACCTAAACATGTCCAAAACCTATTGTATTGGTGTATTTAGAACCCTTATCACCTTATCCACTAATTATATCAATTTGGGACCTTTTAAATTCGAAACTCATTTTCAAATAAAGTAACATTTGCTTACTTTCCAAGAGTACCCCTCCTCTCCTCTTATAAAAGGCCCCCACCTCTACCTCCTTACCCACACCTCTGAAGCCTTTGTCTCAGCCAAACTCTGCCAATTTCATCTCTCCAAATCCCTCTCTAACTCCTTTAAGCCTCAATTTGGGAAGAATCCTTTCCAAAGAAGCCTTCGAGATCAAATCAAAGGAAGTTACCCAATTTAAAGGTAAGGTCTTCACTTGTGTTCTTTTGTTTTATTTTGCTTCTCCAACCCCCTAAACTCTATTTATTAATTTATTTTGTAACAAATCCAGTATCTTCAATATACTAGGATGTTTTTATAATAAGGATTCGAGCTACACTTACACACACCTACATCTAATGGTTAAAGAATATATTGTTTCCGTGGATGGCGAATTTCTGCCTCCCGAAACGATGATTGTTCAAAATTCTTCTAACACCTTCAAAGGTGGCAATTAAGATGACACTATATATATGTATGATATATAATATTTTTATGTTTTACTTAAGCTTCTATATTTTTCATTTATGGCATACCTTTATGGTTTCCATTATGGGTAAACACGATATCTTCATTTAAGGAAGTGCGGACTACCGCCCCCTCAAAGTGATTTGATTCGTTAATACCATATGTGGTACGTATAAAGTATATATTTAATGATATTATATATGATACCATACTAGAATTAAAATACTATTATGTATCATTATGTTTTAATTCCATTAAATATGAAATAGAAATGGAAGTAGCGTTCATGCGTACGTACGGCCTACCGTCTCTATGAACGGTGCATTTCATTTCTTAACTCTAAATGTTATGTAATATTATAAATGCATAAATATACTGGATATATATGATATATATGATATATACATCATGAATACAATTCTGGATATAATGATCCTTTGACCACACGAACAACATGTAGTTGTAAGAAGTCCACTTTCGACTTAAGAACCAAGTATCGACAAAACAAAAATTATTAACCTAAATGATTACATAATGTCTATGACATGGTAATAAGTGATATAAAAGGAATAATGAACTTGAAAAAGGTTCTTAAGGAAGTATAAATTAACTCAAGTTTATTATTCAGGATATTAAAGAATGATCGAGTCAAGTCGGACCTGAGGTAAGGGATCCTTCTCCTCTCTTTCTTTTTAAGTACACTCTTTTATGTCATTCCTTTTAAAGCTAATATTTCTTGTTATTGGGATGTTCTTTTATATTAATCTTACTGTAATTTTTATGTTCATGTGATCAGAGACCCTATTCTCCCTCATCAATCCATTTTGGAAGTTTTGAGTGGCACCGTTAGGCTGCCGAATTTTTGTAAGAGATCCACCCTCTCTCTTTCTTTACTCTCCTTTATGTCACTTCTTTTAAGCTCATCTTTGTTATGTTGGGGGATGTTATTTTGTATTACTATTTCTGTAAACTTTATTTTGATATGATGAGAGACCCTATTTCCTCTCATCAATCCATTTGGAAGTTTTAAGTGGCGCCATTAGGCTTCCGAGTTTTTGTAAGGGATTTTTCATCTCACTTTTATTCCCGTGAGATTTATGCTACATTTGCCACAATTTCCTTTGAGTGGTGTATTTAATGCCCATTATTATACAATTTGTGTAGTATAATTTCATTTATGGGTATTCACATATTCATTGTATGACCCTTCTTCCATGGGGTGTACTTTTCGAAAGTTACCCAACTCGGTAAGGGGACCTTTCACCCTCCTTTTTTTAAAACACTTCTTTTGTTACGTCTTTTAATTCACATACTATTATGTCGGGATATGTTCTTCTATATCCTTATTTATGTAAATTTTAGGTCTAAGTTATGAGATCCCATTTATCTCTCTCATCAACCCTTTTTGTAAAATTTTATGTGACGCCGATAGGCTGTCGAATTTTACCAAGGGAATTTCTTAACCCAATTTCGATTTCTTTGGGTTCAACATGTAGTTATTGAATATGTAATCCTTTGAATATGTGTGGATAACCTTTGATTGTTTTACAATTAATATACACTTATATTGGGTGTATTTATATTTGTCACACATAATTATGAGATTGATTTATCCTTAAATTAAGGATACCTTCTTTATAATGGATTTCATTTCATTTTACATTTCTTTTGAGACTTTATTTTTGTTATGAACCAATTCACTCTTATATGGTGTGTATACTGTTCTTTGACATATTATATCATGAATCCCTTTATTCTCATGATATTAAAAAGTTAGGATTAAATGTTATTCTACAATTTTTTGTATTCAAGAGTCTCTCATTTTGTAAAAAACTCTTCAACAAAAATATCGTTTTAAATGTTTTAAAGATTTATTATTCTAAATCTTTATCTTTAATGTCCATGTTTTCAAAATGGTTTTCAGTATTTATTTATATGGACATTAATGTTTTAAAATTATAATTCCATTAAAATCTTCAAAGTGGTATGGGACACTTTGATTCAAAAATCTCTTTTAAATGGTTTTTGGAAATAGATTGATTAATTCAATATTTGGGAATTACTTATTGTGATTGAAAATGAAATTTTGTTATTGAAATGTTTATATTTTCAATATTTTATGTGTAATGATGGTACTTTGACATTTTACAGGTGGTTACGTGATAAACCATATGACGGGTGGTGCCATGAATACCAGGACGGGTGGTTACGTTATAACCTCCAATGCATTGGGTATGGAAGTCGGCCGTATGGCTATTCCATTAAGTATGTATGGAAGTTGGCCGAATTGCTATTCCATTAAGTGATATGTGTGTAAGTCGACCTTATGGTTATTCCACTTAAGTATGTTTATGTCTCAAGTTACATTTATATGTTATGTGATCTTTATATGGGTTTTATGGTAATCTTTTGGTTACAAAAGGGTAAGTAATGAACTTTTATTCAGTGAAGAGTTTTTACTACTTTGCAAAGGTGAAAAGTTTTACTTTGATAAAGTATATATGGTTTACTTGTTGTTTTAAAAAACTAACAGTTTTCATTCTTTGTGTATCCCTTACTGAGCTTTTTATGCTCATCCCAAGTTTTTGAAATGTTTTTCACAGGACTTAACGTGGAATAGGGTCAAGGATGGGAACAAGGGAAAGTCATGCTACCTAAAACATGGAACTAGACATGTTTCTTTTTAAGAGTTTTTATTTTATGGAAACTTAGTAGAAGTTTCTACTTTGTAATCTTTTGAGATGTAATAGTTATGTCCTAATTATCTAAAAATCTAAACATAAAAAGATCCTTAATGTGAATTATTCATTTAATTCAATATTAAGTAAGGTTTAAGGCCGGGGCCTTATAGTTGGTTTCAAAGGTCGGTTTAGATAACTTTATAGGTTAGGGTATTATTTAAGAATAAGTGACATTACCATATTGGCTAGGGGTTTAGAAAGTGTTATAGTTTTTAGATAAAGTGAATGAGTAAGTATATCTTAGTGTTTATCTCACTCATTAGTACATGATGGTTATGTTGATATACTCACACTGACCTTTCTATTTTCAGTGAATGGATGGATCTATTAGGCACCAAAGAGACAACAGGTTTGAAGGAAACTGTGGTGGTTCTCTATTTAAGATACTAGATAAAATGGGGGATTCAATGAGGAAACTCATGGTTGTTCTAAACCAACTATCAAGGAGTCATGATCAACCACTTGAACCTTGGTATGTTATGTAATGCATCATGTACGAGATGACCAATCGATGTGGAAGTTCAAGTAATAATTATAAAGGTAACCATTAGAGTTTATATGATCCCTACTTTTGAGGTAATTATGGGTTACTATATGTTATGATGGAAGTGAAAGGCATGAGATAAAATTGAGGTTAAATTATGTTATGGTTATTTTTGATGATTTTATCTCTTTTTGGGGAATGATTTGAGAATTATATAGTTTTGGAAAAAGGAAAACATGCAGACCGTGTGACAACCCGTCGCGTCGGACAAAGCTGCGGGAATCGAACCCACAACCAAAGTGCAACTGGTATTTATCGCCTACCACTGGACTACGTGAAGTCCCTGGTTAGTTTGTATGATTATTTTTAGTTAGATGATTTTATGAATTAAGAGTAAGTTGATTTTGGGTTATCTATGGATATTTATTAACCTATCATGGAGGATATGTGATTAAGTTAATTACTTTTCAATACGATACATTAAGAGAAAATGATGTTGTTTGGAGATAAATGTTACGATTTAACTTGGAAGAATATGTGACTAAATCCCCCAAATATTTGGATTTCAATCTTAGTTTGGTTTACTTTGAAGAATTTTATGGACAAATTTATTATCGAATGGTCCTCGTTGAACTTTGGGTTTTGTTGGACAAATTTTGGAGATTAAGAATATATTTTCTTTTTATAAGGGGTTATCATTTTTTGGATTATCTGATCTTGTACTAGCCTTTTTGGTTTTGGTTTTGGTCTAAAGACATGGGAGGTATATAGTTCTCTTTTGTGGATTAGGTGATTCTCTAGAAGTTGATTATAGTACTCTTAATGTGAACAAGTCTTCCTAAATACTCGTCTTTTGGAGAAAAAGTTGAAAGTCAACATGATAAGTGATTATGTTTCCTTATGAATAAATTCCTCAATAAAAAGTAACTTAAAACAAAAATTTTGTCTATTAACTTTTCCTACTAGGGAATCAAATACCGTTTAACCCATCACAAGTTTGTGATTTTCTTGTGGTTAACTTTCTCCTAAACATGTTTTCTATCACTCTCCATCA
Organism: Viscum album; assembly: GCA_963277665.1. Lineage (NCBI taxonomy): Eukaryota > Viridiplantae > Streptophyta > Magnoliopsida > Santalales > Viscaceae > Viscum > Viscum album. Next base: position 925,472,936 of record OY728159.1, read on the forward strand.
GAATATGACCCTTTTTTTCCTCCATGTCGATATTTTTATACTTGGAATCCTAGTATGGGTTAACTCGGGTGACCTTTGTACTTATCTTTATTTATTTTAAAGTGATTGTTTTACCGACTCTTGTTCCGATGTGGGACTTTCAATGATGTTTCCAAGCCCAATTTTAAAATTGCGAGGACACAATTCCCAAAAGGGGGGAAGGATGTAACACCCCAGGTAAATAAAGAATATGACATCTTTATATTTATCCATATTTGTGAATCAAATATTAATATTACTTTAAAGGGAATGCTATGCTCGATGGCGTACCCAATACGCAACAACGAGTTTCTTAGGAATCTTACGTTGCACTCTAATAGTAAAATAATATTATTTTAAATGGTAGTTAAAGCCTAGCCGTTGTAATGGCGGGAATGAACAGAACTAACTACAATATGATTATATATGTTTTTCAAATATTTTTACTTTTTTACAATAAAAGTTAGAGGATTAAAAATGCGAATGAATCCAATTTTAAGCGTAAACATTCTAATATTCTTTAAAAGGTCGATTAACCTCCTTTTGATGGAGAACCTCTTTTAAATCCACTTTTTGACAATTTTATGTGTTATATTTTACAAAATAAAATTCTTCTTTAGAATCGGGACATCAAAATTTACTTTGTGTAAATTTTTGGTATTTTTCCGAAAAAGTTCAATTTTTAATGAATAGTGAAAAATGTTGTATTTTAATTCAAAACCTCTTTTTAATCTAATTTATTTATATGATTAGATTATCTTTTGAATTGTTTTTAAAGTGAAATTAGAATATATTTTTACCATTTAATCCAATAGTGTTCGATGGAATTAATTTCACTTGGAAATCAGACTTAAACTAGTGCCAATCTTTTGATACTTTTTGTTTCATGAAAACACGCTATTTGTTTTGACAGCGGGAATTAATTATTAAATTAATTAATGAAAATTATATGTTTTGAATTTTTTAAAATAGAAATCATTTTTGAATTCGGAATATCAAATATAGCTTAGGGTGAATTTTTGGTAATTTTCTGAAAAACTTCAATTTTTGATGAATAGTGAAACCACTAAGTGGTACTTATAAAAACTGATTTTCCGTTTAAATGAAATTTTTCCACCTTTGTGTTTTGAATTTCAAAAATCCGACATACATGGTTGTAATTAATAAGTAAAATGTGGTTCAATGGGATTAAAATAATTTTTTTGGTGAATAGTAACTTATTAAGTTTTTAATCGCGATTAGAGGTAATTAGTGTAGTTTAAGGTAAGAATAATGTTTTAATAAAATGAAATAAACTAGAAACATGTACTACCCTCATTGGATGTGTCATGGCCGACCAAGAAAATCCATGGGTCAACTTGGGGACCCCATGGAGCCACTTTGGTTGGAAAATTACATAAATATCTTTTTATTTAATGATAAAGTAAAAATGACACAAACATGAGATGTTTTACTAAAACAATTTTTACATGGGGTTATACAAGTCAGATATTTTACTATAAATAGTCATTGTAAAGATAAAAAGAGTTCCTACATCATAGTATTTTTTTTATAATTTTTAGACATTAAATAAATTAAATTATTTATGACATCATGATGATACAACGATGACCTCATTATTTAACGATTTAAATAAAATGGAAAGATAATGTAATATCTAAGACCTAAACATATCCAAAACCTATTGGATGGGTGGATTTTTAACCCTTATCACCTTATACACGAATTATATCAATGTGGTACCTTTTAAATCTGAAACTCATTTTCAAATAAAGTAACATTTGCTTACTTTCCAAGAGTGCCCATCCTCTCCTCTTATAAAAGGCCCCCACCTCTACCTCCTTACCCACACATCTAAAGCCTTTGGATCGGCCAACCTCTGCCCATTTCATCTCTAAAAATCCCTCTCTAACTCGTTTAAGCCTCACTTTGGGAATAATCCTTTCCAAGGAAGCCTTTGAGCTCAAATCAAAGGAAGTTACCCGATTTAAAGGTAATGTCTTCACTTGTGTTCTTTTGTTTCATTTTTCTTATACAACCCCCTAAACTCTATTTATTCATTTATTTTGTAACAAATATAGAATATTAAATATACTATGATGTTGTTATAAGAATTATTCGAGCTACACTTACACAAAACTACATCTAATGGTTAAAGAATATATTGTTTCCGTGGATGGAGAATTTCTACCTCCCGAAATGATGATTGTTCAACATTCTTCTAACACCTTCAAAGGTGGCCATTAAGATGAAACTATATTTATATATGATATATAATATGTTTATGTTTTACTTAAGCTTCTGTGTTTTTCATTTATGGCAAACCTTTATGGTTTCCATTATGGGTAAACGCGATATCTTCATTTAAGGAAGTGAGGACTACCGCCCCCTCAAAGTGATTTGATTCGTTAATACCATATGTGGTATGTATAAAGGATATATTTAATGATATTATATATGATACCATACTGGAATTAAAATAATATTATGTATCATTATGTTTTAATTCCATTAAATATGAAATAGAAATGGAAGTAGCGTTCATGCGTACGTACGACTTACCATCTCCATGAACGGTGCATTTCATTTCTTAACTATAAATGTTATGTAATATTATAAATTCATGAATATACTGGATATATATGATATATATGATATATAAATCATGAATACAATTCTGGATATAATGAGCCTTTGACCACACGAACAACATGTAATTGTAAGAAGTCCACTTTCGACTTAAGAACCAAGTATCGACAAAACAAAAATTATTAACTTAAATGATTACATAATGTCTATGACATGGTAATAAGTGATATAAAAGGAATAATGAACTTGAAAAAGGTTCTTAAGGAAGTATAAATTAACTCAAGATTATTATTCAGGATATTAAAGAACGATCGAGTCAAATCGGACCCGAGGTAAGAGATCCTACTCCTCTCTTTCTTTTTAAGCACACTCTTTTATGTCATTCCATTTAAAGCTCATATTTCTTGTTATTGGGATGTTCTTTTATATTAATATTACTGTAATTTTTATGTTCATGTGATTAGAGACCCTATTCTCTATCATCAATCCATTTTGGAAGTTTTGAGTGGCGCCGATAGGCTGCCAAATTTTCGTAAGAGATCCAACCTCTCTCTTTCTTTACTCTCCTTTATGTCCCTTCTTTTAAGCTCCTATTTGTTATGTTGGGGGATGTTATTTTGTATTAATCTTTCTGTAAACTTTATGTTGATATGATGAGATACCCTATTTCCTCTCATCAATCCATTTTGGAAGTTTTAAGTGGCGCTGTTAGGCTGCCGAGTTTTCGTAAGGGATTTTTCATCTCACTTTTATTCTCGTGATATTTATGCTACATTTGCCACAATTTCCTTTGAGTGGTGTATTTAATTCCCATTATTATACACTTTGTGTAGTATAATTTCATTTATGGGTATTCACATCTTCATTGTATGACCCTTCTTCCATGGGGTGTACGTTTCGAAAGTTACCCAACTCGGTAAGGGGACCTTTCACCCTCCTTTTTTTTAAAAGACTTCTTTTGTTACGTCTTTTAATTCACATACTATTATGTTGGGATATGTTCTTCTATATCCTTATTTATGTAAATTTTATGTCCAAGTGATGAGATACCCTTTATCTCTCTCATCAACCCTTTTTGTAAAATTTTATGTGACGCCGATATGCTGTTGAGTTTTACCAAGGGAACTTCTTAACCCAATTTCGATTTCTTTGGGTTCAACATGTAGTTATTGAATATGTCATCCTTTGAATATGTGTGGATAACATTTTATTGTTTTACAATTAATATCCACTTATATTGGGTGTATTTATATTTGTCACACATAATTATGAGATTGATTTATCCTTAAATTAAGGATACCTTCTTTATAATGGATTTCATCTCATTTTACATTTCTTTTGAGACTTCATTGTTGTTATGCACCAATTCACTCTTATATGGTGTGTATACTGTCCTTTGAAATATTATATCATGAATCCCTTTATTCTCATGATATTATAAAGTTTGGATAAAATGTTATTCTGTAATTTTTTGTATTCAAGAGTCTCTCATTTTGTAAAAAACTCTTTAACAAAAATATCGTTTTAAATGTTTTAAATATTTATTATTATAAATATTTATCTTTAATTTCCATGTTTTCAAAATGGTTTTCAGTATTTATTTATATGTACATTAATGTTTTTAAATTATAATTCCATTAAAATCTTCAAAGTGGTATGGGACACTTTGATTCAAAAATCTCTTTTAAATGGTTTTTGAAAATGGATTGATTAATTCAATATCTGGGAATTACTTATTGTGATTAAAAATGAAATTTTATTATTGAAATTTTTATATTTTCAATATTTTATGTGTAATGATGGTACTTGGACATTTTACGGGTGGTTACGTGATAAACCATATGACGGGTGGTGTCGTGAATACCAGGATGGGTGGTTAAGTTATAACCTCCAATGCATTGGGTATGGAAGTCGGCCGTATGGCTATTCCATTAAGTATGTATGGAAGTTGGCCGAATGGCTATTCCATTAAGTGATATTTTTGGAAGTTAACCTTATGGTTATTCCACTTAAGTATGTTTATTTCCCAAGTTACCTTTATATGTTATGTGATCTTTATATGGGTTTTATGGTAATCTTTTGGTTACAGAAGGGTAAGTAATGAACTTTTATTTAGTGAAGATTTTTTAATACTTTGAAAAGGTGAAAAGTATTACTTTGATAAAGTATACATGGTTTACTTGTTGTTTTGAAAAACTAACAGTTTTCATTCTTTGTGTATCCCTTATTGAGCTTTTTATTCTCATCCCAAGTTTTTGAAATCTTTTTCACAGGACTTAACATGGAATAGGGTCAAGGATGGGATCAAGGGAAAGTCATGCTACCTAAAACATGGAACTGGACATGTTTCTTTTTAAGAGTTTTTATTTTATGGAAACTTAGTAGAAGTTTCTACTTTGTAATCTATTGAGATGTAATAGTTATGTCCTAATTCTCTAAAACTCTAAACCTGAAAAGATACTCAATGTGAATTATTAATTTAATTCAATATTAAGTAAGGTTTAAGGCCGGGGCCTTATAGTTGGTATCAAAGGTCAGTTTAGATAATTTTAGAGGTTAGGGTATTCTTTAAGCATAAGTGACATTACCATATTGGCTAGGATTTTAGAAAGTGTCATAGTTTTTAGATAAAGTGAATGAGTAAGTATATCTTAGTGTTTATCTCACTCATTAGTACATGATGGTTATGTTGATATACTCACATTGACCATTCAATTTTTAGTGAATGGATGGATCTAGCAGGCATCAAAGAGACAACAGGTTTGAAGGAAACTGTGGTGGTTCACTGTTTAGGATACTAGATAAAATGGGGGATTCAATGAGGAAACTCATGGTTGTTCTAAACCAACTATCAAGGAGTCATGATCAACCACTTGAACCTTGGTATGTTCTGTAATGCATCATGTACGGGATGACCAATCGATGTGGAAGTTCAGGTAATAATTATAATGGTAATCATTAGAGTTTATATGATCCTTACTTTTGAGGTAATTCTGGGTTACTATATGTTATGATGGAAGTGAAATGCATGAGATAAAATTGAGGTTAAATTATGTTATGGTTATTTTTGATGATTTTATCTCTTTTTGGGGAATGATTTGAGAATTATATAGTTTTGGAAAAAGGACAACACGCAGACTGTGTGACAACCCGTCGCGTCGGACAAAGCTGCGAGAATCGAACCCACAACCAAAGTCCAACTGGTATTTATCGCCTACCACTGGACTACGTGAAGTCCCTAGTTATTTTGACTGATTATTTTTAGTTAGATGATTTTATGAATTAAGAGTAAGTTGATTTTGGGTTATCTATAGATATTTATTAACCTATCATGGAGGATATGTGATTAGGTTAATTACTTTTCAATACGAGACATTAAGAGCAACTGATGTTGTTTGGAGATAAATGTTATGATTTAACTTGGAAGAATATGTGACTAAATCCCTCAAATATTTGGGTTTCAATCTTAGTTTGGTTTACTTTGAATAATTTTATGGACAAATTGATTATCGAATGGTCCTCGTTAAACTTTGGGTTTTGTTGGACAAATTTAGGAGATTAAGAATAGATTTTCTTTTTATAAGGGGTTATCCTTTTCTGGATTATCTGATCTTGTACTAGCCTTTTTGGTTTTGGTTTTGGTCTAAAGACATGGGAAGTATATAGTTCTCTTTTGTGGATTAGGTGATTCTCTAGAAGTTGATTATAGTACTCTTAATGTGAACATGTCTTCCTAAATACTCGTCTTTTGGAGAAAAAGTTGAAAGTCAACATGATAAGTGATTATGTTTCCTTATGAATAAATTCCTCAATAAAAAGTAACTTACAAAAAATTTTTTGTCTATTAACTTTTCCTACTGGGGAATCGAATACTGTTTAACCCATCACAAGTTTGTGATTTTCTTGTGGTTAACTTTCTCCTAAACATGTTTTCTATCACTCTCTATCAGAACATGACCCTTTGTTTTTTCCTGCATGTCCATATTTTCGTACTTGGAATCCTAGTATGGGTTAACTCGGGTGACATTTGTACTTATCTTTATTTATTTTAAAGTGATTGTTTTACCGACTCTTGTTCCGATGTGGGACTTTCAAGGATGTTTCCAAGCCCAATTTTAAAATTGTGAGGACACAATTCCCAAAAGGGGGGAAGGATGTAACACCCCAGGTAAATAAAGAATATGAAATCTTTATATTTATCCATATTTGTGAATCAAATATTAATATTACTTTAAAGGTAATTCTATGCTCAATGGCGTACCCAATACACAACAACGAGTTTCTTAGGAATCTTACGTTGCACTCTAATAGTAAAATAATATTATTTTAAATGGTAGTTAACGCCTAGCTGTTGTAATGGCGGGAATGAATAGAACTAACTAAAAAATGATTATATATGTTTTTCAAATATTTTTACTTTTTACAATAAATGTTAGAGGATTAAAAATGCGAATGAATCCAATTTTAAGCGTAAACATTCTAATATTCTTTAAAAGGTCGATTAACCGCCTTTTGATGGCGAACCTCTTTTAAATCCACCTTTTGAAAATTTTATGTATTATATTTGACAAAATAAAATTCTTCTTTAGAATCAGGACATCAAAATTTACTTTGTGTAAATTTTTGGTATTTTTCCGAAAAAGTTCAATTTTTAATGAATAGTGAAAAATGTTGTATTTTAATTCAAAACCTCTTTTTAATATAATTTATTTATATGATTATATTTTATTTTTAATTGTTTTTAAAGTGAAATTAGAATATATTTTTACCATTTAATTCAATAGTGGTCGATGGAATTAATTTCACTTTGAAATCGGACTTAAACTAGTGTCAATCTTTTGATACTTTTGTTTCATAAAAACAAGCTATTTGTTTTGACAGTGGGAATTAATTATTAAATTAATTAATGAAACTTATATGTTTTGAATTTTGTAAAATAGACATCATTTTGGAATTCGTAATATCAAATATAGCTTAGGTTGAATTTTTGGTAATTTTCTGAAAAACTTCAATTTTTGATGAATAGTGAAACCACTAAGTGGTACTTATAAAAATTGATTTTCCGTTTAAATGAAATTTTGCCACCTTTGTGTTTTGAATTTCAAAAATCCAACATACATGGTTGTCATTTAGAAGTAAAATTTGGTTCAATGGGATTAAAATAATTTTTTGGTGAATAGTAACTTATTAAGTTTTTAATCGCGATTAGAGGTAATTAGTGTAGTTTAAGGTAAGAATAATGTTTTAATAAAATGAAATTACCTAGACACATGTCCTACCCTCATTGTATGTGTCATGTCCGACCAAGACAATCCATGGGTCAACTTGGGGACCCCATGGAGCCACTTTGGTTGGAAAATGACATAAATACCTTTTTATTTAATGATAAAGTAAAAATGACACAAACCTGAGATGTTTTACTAAAACAATTTTTACATGGGGTTATACAAGTCAGATATTTGACTATAAATAGTCATTGGAAAGATAAAAATATTTCCTACATCATAGTATTTTTTTTATAATTTTTAGACATTAAATAAATTAAATTATTTATGACATCATGATGATGCGGCAATGACCTCATTATTTAACGATTTAAATAAAATGGAAAGATAATGTAATATCTAAGACCTACACATGTCCAAAACCTATTGGATGGGTTTATTTAGAACCCTTATAACCTTATCCACGAATTATATCAATGTGGGACCTTTTAAATCCGAAACTCATTTTCAAATAAAGTAACATTTGCTTACTTTTCAAGAGTGCCCCTCCTCTCCTCTTATAAAAGGCCCTCACATCTACCACATTACCCACACCTCTCAAGCCTTTGGATCGGCCAAACTCTGCCCATTTCATCTCTCCACATCCCTATCTAACTACTTTAAGCCTCACTTTGGGCAGAATACTTTCCAAGGAAGCCTTTGATCTCAAATCAAAGGAAGTTACCCGATTTAAAGGTAATGTCTTCACTTGTGTTCTTTTGTTTTATTTTGCTTCTCCAACCACCTAAACTCTATTTATTAATTTATTTTGTAACAAATACAGTATCTTGAATATACTAGGATGTTGTTATAAGAAGTATTCAAGCTACACTTACACACACCTACATCTAATGGTTAAAGAATATATTGTTTCCGTGGATGGAAAATTTCTGCCTCCCGAAACGATGATTGTTCAACATTCTTCTAACACATTCAAAGGTGGAAATTAAGATGAAAATATATTTATATATGATATCTAATATGTTTATGTTTTACTTAAGATTCTATATTTTTCATTTATGACATACCTTTATGGTTTCCATTATGGGTAAATGCGATATCTTCATTTAAGGAAGTGCGGACTACGGCCCCCTCAAAGTGATTTGATTTGTTAATACCATATTTGGTACGTATAAAGGATATATTTAATGATATTATATATGATAAAATACTGGAATTAAAATACTATTATGTATCATTATTTTTTAATTCCATTAAATATTAAATAGAAATGGAAGTAGCGTTCATGCGTACGTACGACCTACCGTCTCCATGAACGGTGCATTTAATTTCTTAACTCTAAATGTTATGTAATATTATAAATGCATGAATATACTGGATATATATGATATATATGATATATACATAATGAATAAAATTCTGTATATAATGAGACTTTGACCACACGAACAACATGTAATTGTAAGAAGTTCACTCTTGACATAAGAACCAAGTATCGACAAAACAAACATTATTAACTTAAATGATTACATAATGTCTATGACATGGTAATAAGTGATATAAAAGGAATAATTAACTTGAAAAAGGTTCTTAAGGAATTATAAATTAACTCAAGTTTATTATTCAGGATATTAAAGAACGATCGAGTCAAGTCGGACCCGAGGTAAGGGATCCTACTCCTCTCTTTCTTTTTAAGTACACTCTTTTATGTCATTCCTTTTAGAGCTCATATTTCTTGTTATTGGGATGTTCTTTTATATTAATCTTACTGTAATTTTTATGTTCATGTGATGAGAGACCCTATTCTCTCTCATCAATCCATTTTGGAATTTTTGAGTGGCGCCGTTAGGCTGCTGAATTTTCGTAAGAGATCCAACCTCTCTCTTTCTTTACTCTCCTTTATGTCACTTCTTTTAAGCTTTTATTTGTTATGTTGGGGGATGTTCTTTTGTATTCCTCTTTATTTAAACTTTATGTTGATATTATGAGAGACCCTATTTCCTCTCATCAATCCATTTTGGAAGTTTTAAGTGGCGCCGTTAGGCTGCCAAGTTTTTGTAAGGGATTTTTCATCTCACTTTTATTCCCGTGAGATTTATGCTACATTTGCCACAATTTCCTTTGAGTGGTGTATGTACTGCCCATTATTATACAATTTGTGTAGTATAATTTAATTTATGGGTATTCACATCTTCATTGTATGACCCTTCTTCCATGGGGTGTACGTTTCGAAAGTTACCCAACTCGGTAATGGGACCTTTCACCCTCCTTTTTTTTAAAAGACTTCTTTTGTTACATCTTTTAATTCACATACTATTATGTTGGTATATGTTTTTCTATATCCTTATTTATGTAAATTTTATGTCCAAGTGATGATATACCCTTTATCTCTCTCATAAACCCTTTTTGTAAAATTTTATGTGACGCCGATAGGCTGTCGAGTTTTACCAAGGGAACTTCTTAACCCAATTTCGATTTCTTTGGGTTCAACATGTAGTTATTGAATATGTCATCCTTTGAATATGTGTGAATAACATTTGATTGTTTTACACTTAATATCCACTTATATTGGGTGTATTTATATTTGTCACACATAATTATGAGATTTATTTGCCCTTAAATTAAGGATACCTTCTTTATAATGGATTTCATCTCAGTTTACATTTCTTTTGAGACTTCATTGTTTTTATGAACCAATTCACTCTTATATGGTGTGTATACTGTCCTTTAACATATTATATCATGAATACCTTTATTCTAATGATATTATAAAGTTTGGATTAAATGTTATTCTGCAATTTTTTGTATTCAAGAGTCTCTCATTTTGTAAAAAACTCTTTAACAAAAATATCATTTTAAATGTTTTAATGATTTATTATTCTAAATCTTTATCTTTAATGTCCATGTTTTCAAAATGGTTTTCAGTATTTATTTATATGGAAATTAATGTTTGAAAATTGTAATTCCATTAAAAGCTTCAAAGTGGTATGAGACACTTTGATTCAAAAATCTCTTTTAAATGGTTTTTGAAAATGGATTGATTAATTCAATATCTGGGAATTACTTATTGTGATTGAAAATGAAATGTTGTAATTGAAATGTTTATATTTTGAATATTTTATGTGTAATGATGGTACTTGGACATTTTACGGGTGGTTACGTGATAAACCATATGACGGGTGGTGCCGTGAATACCAGGACGGGTGGTTACGTTATAACCTCCAATGCATTGGGTTTGGAAGTCGGCCGTATGGCTATTCCATTAAGTATGTATAGAAGTTGGCCGAATGGCTATTCCATTAAGTGATATGTGTGGAAGTTTACCTTATGGTTATTCCACTTAAGTATTTTTATGTCCCAAGTTAACTATATATGTTATGTGATCTTTATATGGGTTTTATGGTAATCTTTTGGTTACATAAGGGTAAGTAATGAACTTTTATTCAGTGAAGAGTTTTTACTACTTCAAAAAGGTGAAAAGTATTACTTTGATAAATTATACATGGTTTACTTGTTGTTTTGAAAAACTAACAGTTTTCATTCTTTGTGTATCCCTTACTGAGCTTTTTATGCTCATCTCAAGTTTTTGAAATGTTTTTCACATGACATAACGTGGAATAGGGTCAAGGATGGGATCAAGGGAAAGTCATGCTACCTAAAACATGGAACTAGACATGTTTCTTTTGAAGAGTTTTTATTTTATGGAAACTTAGTAGAAGTTTCTACTTTTTAATCTTTTGAGATGTAATAGTTATGTCCTAATTCTCTAAAACTCTAAACCTAAAAAGATCCTCAATGTGAATTATTCATTTAATTCAATATTAAGTAAGGTTTAAGGCCGGGGCCTTATAGAAAACATCAAGATTACCTATGTTATTGAGAAGAGACAATGTCATTTTTTTCCTCCAAAGTCATGAAACATAGACATAAATCTTATAAAATAAATGAACTCTACAAGGAATAATGAAAATTAAATCAATGTTTCATTATATATTTTTTTCATTAAAATAGAGAAAGTATATTGTAACATTACCTTTACATATTTCCAAAGGTTTTTTTTGGTTCAAATGTTAGATAATAATAAAACTAAGGATTCTCTATGCACTTCACTACTGTTGGTTAACTATTGATTAGCATAGCATCTAACCTGAACTTCTTACCCGACGTACTCATGATACTCTCAACTCACACACACTTTCCACCATCTCTATCACATCACCATTCATAATTTTCTTTTCCTTATCTTATTGCACCCATGTACTACTTGTAAAGATTCATGATGCATGCAACTAAATACATATAGTAAATGGGTGAAGGAGGATAAGGAAAAGTGAATGTTGAATGGTGATATGATAAAGATGGGGGTGATTGTGTGTGGGATAAGAGAATTATCAGGATGTAGAGCATGAATTTTAAGTCAGATTCTATGCTAAGAGGCAGTTAACTGATTGTAGTGAAGTGCATAGAGAATCCTTAGTTTTGTTATTAAATTTGTGAGTGATACACAAACAATCCATGTTTTTGGATTCATTGATCAATAGAGCCAAATATACATCAATATTATTCTAACACACTACATCAGTAGAAACAACAACTGAATTGACCAAAGTACATAATATAAATGAAACCACACACAAGGAAGAAAGAGAAATTTCCACAAAAATAGACATATTCAAACAAGTATGATAAAAATAGGGGAAATAATTAATGAAAGGCCAACCATTTAAAGGTTCACATTAAAAAAAACATTTTAACTATGAAAGGATAATTTCATCAGACTTTTATAATGAAAGATGAACTTACAATAGCCAAAAAAATGAGGAAACTCTGAACGACTTCACCCCAACATGGGAGAAAACAACTGAGCCAATGTGTTTATGATTATTTCACAACAAATAAACCAAAAATGATTCCTCCACCAACTTCTCAAAATGGATATCCTTGGAGAAGATGACTTACTCCTTAATCTCTAGATGAAGAACCCAAATGAAAATATAAACTTTCAAAAAATCCTATGACACCACCTCCAGACAAAAAAAAAACCATCTCTTTAAAGTGTTAAATATAAGTCTTAACTATCCTCTGACCTTGCTGGACACTCATGAGCTCTTAAATTTTCTTCATCTTAACCTCCTTCGCTATAAACCATCGAAAAAAGAGGAAGTTAAAATATTCCCATATCATCCGAACTTGCATCGTTGGAAAAAAAAAACTCCCATTCTTCCAAAACTGGATCCCCAAACAGACCTAGAATAGCACAAACTTTAACAACTTTGGGAGTTCTGAACACTCTGAAGACATGCTCAACTTCCTCAAGCCACTTCACTTCCTCTAACAAACCTCAATTGACATAGAATATGGGAAGAAACTGAGGAGAACCAGAAATAGGGTGAGACTCACTAGAAACTTTGGGGACCTTTCTAGGAGGAATATTATGAATGAAACAAAAATTATAAAATCATGTTCAAAATCAATCTGAAACACAACCAAAAGGAATATCTCAGGCTGAAACAACTGGTTCATAATCCAAATTTCATAACAAAACAAGACTTATCTCTTTAAAAACCATATTTAATTTTCAATTTCAAACCACATTACTCTAAGGCCACTTTTGAAAATATAATAACCCATATTTTTAAAGAAAATACAATTTTGGAAATCAATTTTTCCATTTATAAAAACCATTTCAGAAAATCAAGCCAAGATGATCCACAAAATAGAGCATGCACATTGGACACAATGGATTAGGAATGAGTCAAAACCCACAATAATACAAAATTTCTCACGAAATACTTTGCATAGTGGTCATCAATCATCTCTCGTCATTCTTCCATGATGTTAAACTAAAAAAATCCATCCTAAAAGAAAGATGTTAAACTGAATAGTGTCTCTCATCCTATTTTCATGATGTTAAACTACACAATTTCATCCTAGCAGCAAGGCATTAAATTTCAAACTATATCTCATCCTTATTATAGGACGTTAAAAATACACAAATTAATTATATAAGAAATATGTTAAACTTCATAGCATCTCTCATCTTGGTTTCATGAAATTAAACTATATAAATTCATCATTGTAGTAGGAAGTTAAATTAAACAACATCTGCTATCCTGGTTACATGAAGTTAAACTAAAAATATTCGTCTTCTCAACAAGCCATTAAAATGCACAGAGGAGTTGTGTCGACAACATCTAGGTGATGAGATGTAGGGTTCTTCAAGGTTAATAATAATGCAAAAACGAAAAATGAGAAACCCAAAAGATCAAACAACAATATAAGAAAAGTAGAAAATAACATAAATTGGATTCTATCCTTGATCCGTCCGATGGATCATAGTGGAGTCATGCCGACAGCAGAGGAGTTCTATGAGAGCTTCAGAATTACGATGAGTGAGTACCAGTATGGATTTTATCCTTGATTTGTCTGATGTATTATAGTAGAGTCACACTGATAGTAGAGGAGTTCCTTGAGAGCTTCAGAATCGTGATGAGTGAGTACTAGTTAGGGTTCTTTTAAATTGATCAGGAAAACTTTTAACAACACTTTTAGAAAAGCACTGATAAATATCCAATTTATCAGTGTTAAATTGATAAGCGACGATAAAAGGGATCTTTATGAGTGCTAAAAAAGAAATGATAAAAATTCTTTTTAACAACACTTTTTTTGCACTGACAAATATCAATCTTTATTAACACTTTTTTAACACAGATAAATAACGAACTTTATCAGCGCTAAGATTTTATCCCTGATAAATGATTTATTAAAATAAATTTATTATAATTTATATTTATTAAATATATATAATTATTTATTTATAATTATATAAATACTTATTAAAAAAATAATTATTTATTTATAATAATTATAGATATATAAACTTATAAATCTATAAATTTATAAATATAATAAATATAAATTTATAAATATATTTAATTATAAATATTTATTTACAAATATATTTTTAATGTTATTAGTTGATATATAATCTTAAATACATGCATTTTAAGAATGAGTGAAATTGAATAATTCAAAATGAGTATACTTTAAAAATATTGAAAAAATGGATAAGTTTTATTAATTAAATATAAATTATTAAAAAAATATGGATATATATATATATATATATTTAAGTAAAGATGAATACATATTGAAAATACTAAAACATAATAAATAAATATATACAAATAAATAATAGAAAATGATCAAATTCAAAAAATATAAATAAAAAATATTAAAAATGAATTCAATAACTGTAATAGTATTAAAAATAAGTAAATAAAATTGACTGATTAAAACATAATATATTAAATGTATCATGTTAATAATAAAATTCTAATATATACTAAAATTTGAATAAATTACATAAATATTTGGTGTATGTGTTTTTATATATTGCATAATATATATTTGCGTGTGTGTTTGTATATAAAAACTGCGTTAATCACACACACACATAGAGAGAGATATATATGTACATGAAATCAATGTAACACACAACATTTGATATATGTTAAATTGAAAAATCAAACAACATTAAAAAAGAATGAGACATTAATATGTTTTTAATTAACATTTTATTCATTATATATATATATATATTTATAATTAATATATATTATTTAGTAAAATTTATAATTAATATATATATATATATATATTATACTTATTCATTTTTATTAATAATTGTTTCATTAATCAAGTTTTAAATAATTTTTTAATTTATTCATTTTTAATTATTTTGTTTAATTATATATTCATTTATATATCTACATTTAATATATACTGTTTATAAATATTTATAATATGTATATATATATATATTAAATTTATTCATTTTTATCAATAATTATTTAATTAATAAAACGTGTAATATTTTTCTTTATTTGCTCATTTTAAAATTTTATTTGTCTAATTATTTTGTTTTATTCATTTTATATATCTATATATTTAATATATACTATTTATTAATTGCTAAAATTTATATATATGTTTATTCATTTTTAACAATAATTATTATTTTTTTTAAAATTTTATTTTTTGAACCTTTATCAGTGCTACTAAAGCACTGATAAAGGTTATCATTTATCAGTGCTTTATTATCAGCACTCATAAAGGGTAACTTTTATCCGCACTAAAAAAAGCATTGATAAAGAGTAACTTTTATCAGCACTAAAATAAAGTGCTAATTAAGGTGACCTTTTATCAACACTAAATAAAATATGCTTATAAAAGGTACCCTTTATCAGTGCTTTTATTTAGAACTGATAAATATGGACTTTCTCAGCACATTTTTCTAGCACTGATAAATGTTGGCACTGTTAAAGGCCAGTTTTGTAGTAGTGTACATGACATATCAGACTCGAGGTATGAGACTTTCTTTTAAAAAAACTTTTAAATATTCAATTCAAGCTCACTTTTTCTTCCATATCCTAATTTTATAAATTTTTTAAATAATGTTTTTATCATTCTTTTATGATTGTTTAAAATCATTTTACATATGTTTTACTTTTTACAAAATGGTTTGAAAGAATCTCTTTTTTTTCAAATGAGGTAGTTTGTGAGTTTTCTGATAAAAATAAATAAGGAATGTTTTTTTAACTTATACAACATGAGAAAAGTTTCCCACCTTCATGACTAATATTTTCTTATAAGATTCATTTACTAGATTACATGGTTATTTTCAAAGAAAATATTTTCTTTAGTATGTGTGCAGTTTTCTTTTTAGATAAGTAAGGAATGTTTTTTTGATACAAGTATTCATGTTTTATGATTTTGCTATGGGTCTTGGAATTTTTTTATAATAATTGGTAGTTTTATTGTAAATTAAATTCAAGTGGGTCCATTATAGCCCTCTAATTCATTGATTATATTTATTTTGGAAGTTGATCGTGATGGTTATTATAAATGTTATCACGGTGTTTACTTCAAGTATAACCGCAAGGGTTATTTTAAGTATAACCATGAGGGTTGCTTCAGGTGTAGCCCTGGGGGTTAATTCATAAGTAAGTGTGATAATAAAATGATTCCCCAAGTTACCTATATTATTTATTTATGCTTTCTATTTTTTTATAGAAATATCATGTTTTTATAAGGCAAGTTATTAAGTTTAAAATTAGGTACAACCGCAAAAGCGGCACACACGCAAGTTAGAAAATACGTAAAAATCACTGGTCTGAGGACATGACCCTGTGACCACGCCCCAATCCCCTCCCCACCCATACCACCCAACCGAGCATGGGGGGAAAGGTAAGTTATTAAGTTTATGTTCAAATAAAAGTATGTGTTAACTTTTAAGGGTGAAAAGTATAACATTATGAAAATGTTTTTATGAGTTTATCATATTTTCAAAAAATAAAACCTATATGGGTATTATTTTTTCCTTTAAGATTTCATATGAAATTTTTTATGGAAATTTTTTGGTAGAAAAAGGGATTTATGGAGTAAGAATTTTTTTTAGCCCAAATTTTATTTTGAAAAGGGAAAATTTTTATAAGTATTCATAGACTCGTGATTTCTTTATTTCTTTTTATGCACTTTACTGAGATTTTTGTGGTAATTCCAAATTTTAAAATGTTTATCAAAGGTTTAAGTGTGGGTAAGATAAAATAAGAATTAAAGTTGAAAGTTGTGAAGATTTTTCATGGAAAGAAATCATGTTTTATTTTAAAGACTTTTGTTTTATGGAAAAAATGGATATTGTGTAGAAGTTTCCACTTGTAATGTATGGGTTTACTTTGTAAGAGTTTGTCCTAATTATCTAAAAATCTAAACCAAAAAGATCATCGGGATTGTAATGATGTGAATTCTAGTTTAGAATCACTAGAATATGTAATGTTTAAGGCCAGGTCCTTACCAAAAATATTGCTAAGTATAAAGATAATTTTCCAAGTTTAGATAGACATGTTTTAGACTATGTACAAAATCCAAAGAGTAAGATTGACCATTTATTTTATCAGTTAGAGACAATCTTTCTAAGGTAACCGATCTCTCAAAGATTATCATCATATAAGGATATATTATCATGTGCTATTAAGACAGAGAAATAATTCTCCAAGTCTAAGAAAAACCCATGTAATTTGTTGAAGGGAATGAGAGTTTTCTACAATTGTGGAGAGATAGTGTACCAAGCTCATGATTAAAAGGGTAAGAAAAAAGATGCCAATGTGAAATGTTTCAACTATAAGAAGATGGTTCACTACACAAAAAAATGCCCCAAGAATCAAGGGAATATAGCTTAAAATAAACAAAGGGATCAATGTCAAGATTATGCTATTACTACAGTCAAAGTGGAATAATTAAAGTGCTTGTGTATTTGGATCAAAGAATTATACTATAGAAGTATTTTATCAATGAATTTATAATTATAAGAATCATGAAATGTATAAGGATTATACTACATTATCCATAGCTTTATAATGAAAATTGTATAAGGATTATACTAAAGTAGTTTTTCTTTAAGTATTTGAAAGAATATGTTGAATGGTACAAATAACCAAGAAAAGTGATTTAGTGGTAATGTGATTGTTTTTGGAAAATAAATGAATAACAGAAAGATAACCCTTAATATGTTCATAATGTTGAGTTAATAATGTTTTGTTGGGATAAAGAGAAGATTGGAATTGAATAATTAAATATGATAGTATTGGTGACCTTTAAAATGATTAGTGATTTGATGGAGTTTACTACTTTTTTGGATTTATGAGATATATAGAATAAGGATAAAGTTAATGAAGATTCAGGTTATTAAAGATTCACATGTTTGGAATGTAACATTATGAAATGATTTATGTTGTCTAGGTATAAATATTTAATCAATATTTTGGGTTTTGAATATAGTTGAGAATATTTTGGAGAAGTCTTAAGGTTAACTACATATGGAATGGGTTAAGTTGAACTTTGGATTTTATTGTTTGAGGTTAAAGTATGATTTATCATATTGGAAAACCTAGATAACTATTTGATTTTGGAAAATATTTAGAGGTTTAAGGAATGAATTATGAATCTTATGATTCATTAAAAGTTCTTTAGGAAAAAATAAATTTTATCTCGAATATCTATTTCTTAATGTACGAGATGAAGTGGAAGTTGATCGAACACTACGGAAAAAATGGATATGTGCGACGGGGTAGGGGATCATCGCAAATAGTACATCGAGAGGGACTATTTGCGACGAATCCCTCTCCTCGTCGCAAATAATTAGTTATTTGCGACGGGGATACGATACCCATCACAAAAGGTTTGGTGAGGGTTGTGTGCCAAACTTGCGACGAACTTTGATACCCGTCACAAACACCTGACGACAAGTTTTAGTATTTGCGATGAGTCATGTCACAAATGTTTTTTTAACCAACACCCTAATTAATGGGGGGGGGGGGGTGTAGCATTTGTGATGGGAATCCTGTCGCAAATAATCCCGATGTAACTAATCTACCCTATATATACCCCCATCTATTTTTCTTTCCATTCCACTCCTTTCTCTACCTCTCTCTCTTTCTACTTATAATTTCTTTCAAATTTTTTCAAAGTTTAAAGTTTTAAATCGGAGCAATATTCACGCCTTATATCCTCCGAAAGATTCAGTTTTAAGGTTTTTATCTATATCTTTTATTTTTTAGTTAATTCATTTTATTTTATATTAGTTATAATTATTGTTAATTAACTGTAGTTAAATTAAATTAGAAATAGATAGTTTTATTTATTATTGTTTATTTTTACAAATAAATATGTGTGTATGGTGTTAATTAGTATTAATTAATAGTTATTATATTAATTATTATTAATTAGTAATCATTAGTATTAATTTAAAAAATTACTATTAAGTAGTTATAATTAGCGATAATTAGTAATAAATTATAATAATTATTAATAAATTGTAATAATTAGTAATAACAGTAAAAATTAGTAATAAATTGTAATAATTAGTAAAAATTAGTAAAAATTAGTAATAAATTTTAAGAATTAGTAATAATTAGTAAAAAATTGTAATAATTAGTAATAAATTGTAATAATTAGTAATAATTTGTAATAATTAGTAAAAAATTATAATAATTACTAATTAGTAATAAATTGTAATAATTAGTAATAAATAGAAATAATTAGTAATAATTATTACTAATTAATTATAATTAGTAATAAAAAGAAATAATTAGTAATAAATTGTAATAAATTGGAATAATTAGTAATAATTAGCAATGAATTGCTATAATTAGGAATAAATTGAAACAATTAGGAATAATTAGTAATAAATTGTAATAATTAGGAATAATTAGTAATAAATTATAATAATTAGTAATAAATTGTAATAATTAGCAATATTTAGTAATAAATTGTAATAAATTGTAATAAATTGTAATAATTAGTAATAAATTATAATAATTAGTAATAAATTGTAATAATTAGAAAAAAATTATAATAATTAGTAGTAAATAGTAAAATTTAGTAGGAAATAGTTTTAATTAATAGTAAATTGTTATAATTAGTAATAAATTGTAATAATTAGTAATAATTACTAATAATTAGCAATAAATTGTAATAATTAATAATAAATTTTAATAATTAGTAATAATTAGTAATAATTAGTAATAAATTATAATAATTAGTACTAAATTATAATAATTAGTAATAATTAGTAATAATTAGTAATAAGTTGTGATAATTAGTAACAAGCTGTAATAATTAGAAACAATTAGGAATAAATTATAATAATTAGAAATAATTAACAATAAATAGAAATAAATAGCGATAAATAGCAATAAATTGAAATAATTAGCAATAAATTGTAATAATTAGTAATAATTAGTATCAATCATAAAAATTCTTAATAAGTAGTAATAATTAGCGATAATTAGTAATAAATTGTAATAATTTTTAATAATTTATAATAAATTGTAATAATTTCTAATAAATTTTAATAATTAGTAATAAATTATAATAATGAGTAATAAATTGTAATAATTAGTAATAATTAGTAATAATTAGTAATAATTAGTTATAAATTATAATAATTATTAATAAATTGTAATAAATTGTAATAATTAGTAATAAATCATAATAATTAGTAATTAATTGTAATAATTAGTTATAATTAGTAATAAATTTTAATAAATAGTAAAAAATAGTAATAATTATTAATAATTAGTAATAATTATTAATAATTCATAATAATTAGTAATAAATTGTAATAAATTATAATAATTAGTAATAATTATTAATAATTAGTAATAAATTATAATAATTACTAATAATTTGTAATAAAATGTAATAATTAATAATAATTTGTAATAATTTGTAATAAATTGTAATAATTAGTAATAAATTGTAATAATTAGTAATAAATTGTAATAATTAGTAATAAATTGTAATAATTAGCAATAGTTAGCTATAATTAGCAATATTTAGCAATAAATTTGAATAATTAGTAGTAAATTGGAATAATTAGTAATACTTAGAAATAATTAGCAATAATTAGCAATAATTAGCAACAATTAACAATAATTAGCAAGACTTAGAAATACTTAGCAATAATTAGCAATAATTAGCAATAATTAGCAAGAATTAGAAACAATTAGAAATAATTAGAAATAATTAGAAATAAATTAGAATAATTAGAAATAAATATGAATAATTATAAGTAAATAACAATAAATTGGAATAAATTGTAAAAAATTGTAATAAATTGTAATAAATTATAATAATTTGACATAACTTCCAGTGGATTGGTAGTAACTCTTTTTCCCAAAGCCTCATCTCCTTGCAACTTTCTCCCATTGAAATCACTATGAAATATCTGCTCCCACATACAGATATCCATTTTCGTATGGACATGAATGGAGAGTATCATGGTGAGGCCTCCCTGCTCTCCATTCTCGTGCATAAAAAATGGATATGCGAACATCAGAGAAGATTTTTCATATTGATTTTAGTCAGAGAAAGTTGAAAGGAGATGAAATGTCTGGAAAAAGAGGCACTTTTTCTTGACGACTCATCTATTTGAAAATTTTTCCTAATGAAATCACTATGAAAAAACTGCTCTGACGTACGAATATCAATTTTTGTATACACGAGAAAGGAGAGCAGTGGGACGAGGCATCCCCGCTCTCCATTATCACGTATACAAAAATGGATATCCATATTTCGAAATAGATTTTTCATAGTGATTTGAATTTGAGAAAGTTGCAAGGAAATGAGCCATCGGAAAAAAGATCTACTGCCAATCCTCTGGAAATTATGACGTTGATAATTAGAAATAATTAGTATAAATTAGTTTTAATTAGTATAAATTATTATAAATTAGTGTGGATTGGTATAAAATTTTATAAAATACTTTAAATAACTATGAAATAATAGAAATTATTATAATATAAAAGTAAATTTAATTTTATTATCTTTTTGGATAGTGTTTTTCTTATATCAAATTATTCAAAAAATTAATTATTTTATATTTTTTAGGGAAATATGGAACAAGGAAGTCGAAAAAAGTCATTATTAGATGACTGCATTTGGATTAATCAGTATAGGAATCCAAACCGTTCTGATTTAAATCCTATATATATTGAGGGTGTTGAAGCTTTCTTATCATTTGCATCATCAAAACCAGAATTTGTTTTAGAAGGGGCAATTAATTTTACTTGTAAAAAATATTCTCTGAGGTCATTTGACACATTTGAAAACATTGGAGGTCATCTATTAAGTTTTGGTTTTCAACTAGATTATGTTTTTTGGTATCAACATCGTGAACATAGTTCTAGAGAAGATACTAATAATTTGGTTCTATATCCATCGTAGTTTCAAAATTTAGTACATAATGTGGTAGGTCTATATTTTCAACAAACTGAAACTTAGGATGATATTGATTTAACTCCTGAGTTGGAACCATCTCATTTTTATGAGTTGTTGAGGTCCGTTGAGGATGCTTTATATCTTGGTTGAAAAATAATAAAATTTTAAGAGGTTAAAAAATTTATGTCTATTAAATCAGATAATGGATTATCAAATAACTATTTTGACCAGATATTATCTTTGGTTAAAACACTGTTACCTGAAGGAAATGTGTTGCCTAAAAATTTTTATAAGAGAAAGAGGTTGGTTCATAATTTGGGTCTTGGTTATCAGAAGATTCATACATGTTCAAATGATTGTATCTTATATTATGTTGAAAATGAGTCATTAGATAGTTGTCCCACATGTGGAAAATCAATGTATAAAGAGGTTCAAATAGGGAAGTCTAGATTGATTCCAATAAAACAATTGATATATTTCCTGCTTAAACCCAGATTATAGAATTTATTTATGTCTCAGAACACAATGACATTGATGTCATGGAATCGAACCAATATTTAGATCAATGAATGATTAAATAATCCTTATGATGGTGATTCATGAAAACAATTTGACCAAGTGTATCCATCTTTTGATTTAGAAGCTCGAAACATGTGATTGTGTCTTTTTACTAACGGGTTCTGTCCATTTGGTTCTTACAGTAGTTAGTATTCATGTTGGCATGTCTTTATAACTTTATGTAATTTAACTCCTTGGATGCTAATGAATGATACATATATCTTTTTTTCCTTATTAATTCTTGGACATCTAAAGAAGAATATTGATGTTTATTTGAAACTATTGATTGATAAGTTAAATTCATTGTGGAGTAATGGTGTCAGTACATATGTTGTTGCTACGAAACAAAATTTCCTAATGAAAGCTACATTGATGTGGATAATTAGTGACTTCCTATAATTTGTAATGTTATCTAGATAGAGAATACATGGTCCCAAATGTTTTCCATACTGTATGAGAGGCAGCAAAGTATTTATGCTTGATAATGAAAAAAACCTTGATTTTTGACTGTCATCAAATATTCCTTCTAACCAATCACCCCTTTTGTTGGAACAAATATCATTTAAGAAAAGAAACAATTGGAAGAGATGTAACTCCAATAGTGATATTAGTTATAGAGTTAAAATAAATTATCTCTTCATTACCTCCCACCATATTTGGACCAATAATAAACCAATAGAAAATTGATGAATTTAAGAAAGAACACAATTGGATAAAACAAGGCATTTTTGGGGATCTTCCATATTGGTCTAATTTCTTGGTTCATCACATGTTAGATTTCATGAATATTGAGAAGAACTATTTTGATAAATTATTTCATATAGTTTTGGATGAACAATGTAAGACCAAAGATAATGTAAAGGCACGATTAGATCTTTCCAAAATCTGTAGGTGACCAGAACTTGAGTTGTTTAAAAATGTTAGATCATAGAAGTTAATGAAGCCAAAAGAAGCTTATACACTATCCAAAGAAAATCAATTATTATTTTGTCAGTTTATTATAGATTTGAGACTTCCAGATGGTTATGCTTCCAATTTGGGTAGATGTGTCAGAAATTTTCATATTATTAGATTAAAAAGTCATGACTGTCATGTTATAAAGGAAATAATTATGCTGATTGGATTAAGAGATTTGTTGAATTATATGATTTGGGATGTGATAATAGATATATCATATTTTTTCTGAGAAATTTTTGTGGTGAAAACAGACTATAATGCACTAAAAAGACTGCAAGAAGATGTAGTTTTAATTTTATGTAAACTAGAAAAAATATTCCCACAAGATTTCTTTGACTCAATGAAACTTTTTTATTACATTTTATGCATGAAAAAATTGTGGAGTACTACTACATTTTTGATGGGTGTACCCATTCAAGAGATGTATATAGAAATTGAAAAAAAGTACATAACAAATCATCAGTTAAAGGCTCAATTGCAGAAGGTTATTTGAAAGTGGATATTTCTTTTTTCTACTCTCATTATTTTCAATATGAATATACCTCAAAACAAAACCACATGGGATATAATGAGGAAAATATTGATAATGAAATGAGAAATAAATTATTAGTTTTTAATCAGCTAGAACTTAGTTTCAGTGGAGTTCATGAATGATGGATTTCAGATAATGAACATCAAAGAGCTCATATATATGTTCTTATCAACTCTAAATAAATGAAACCATTTTTATTGTGAGTGATCCTATATCTTATTCTAAAATATTTGCTATAGTAAAATAATATTATTTTATTTGTAGGTTATCTGATAATCATATCAAGAAACAACTTCCATAAATTACCATAGCTGCTCTTAAAGAACGCCAGAAAAATTGTTTTCCCTACTGGTTTAAAAAACTGGTAACATAAATTATTTATGGTTTAACATATATAATCAATTATTTACTTTTCAAATTGATAAATATTTTACTAATTTTTAGGTATCTCAACATGCTAATAAAATTTATAATCTATTGTGTGAATTGAGTAATCCACCATCCAAAATGGTTAAATATTATAATGAAAATATGGTGAATGGTTTTCAATTTCATACATGTGCATATGGGGAATAAAAAAAATTAGTAGTGGTGTTTTCTTGAGAGTATCTCATCATAGAGAAATTGAAGTTGACTTTTATGGCATGCTAGAAGAAATTATTGAACTATATCATCTGGTACAAAATTATATAACGATGTTTAAATTTCAGTGGTTAGATACTGATAGAGGCTTGTGTGTTCATCTGACCCATGGAATCATTGATATAAAAATGAAGAATTTTTATTGGCTCATTAGGAACATCAAATTTATTATGAAAATTACTATTATACTTAAGGAGAGATAGGTGATTGGTGGATCATAATAAAAATTAAATCTTTGTAAAATTAGTTTACTCAAATTGAATGTGGTTCTGCTGAAGTGCAAGGATTTGAAATTTTTCAAGAGAGTGATCCAAATCCCTATTTTTCACGAAGAGACATGAATATCAATGTTGAAACCCCATAGTTAAGGGTTGATGGTGATGATAATGTTAATGATGTTAGAAATGAATTTAAAATGACCACAGATGATGAAATTGAAACTCATATAGAAATAGATGATATCGAGGAGGAATATGAAGACATTGCCATCATCAGATATGAATATGAGGATGAAGATAAATATTGACATAGTTAAATGATGGTTATAATAATATATAATATATATCTATATATAATAGTTTTTTTCAACTATTTTCTAACAACAATAATTTTGTGTTTTAGATGGAAGAGGATTTGTTTCATCATTTACAGGAGTGTGATCCACCTTTGGATGAGCACGATATTGGATCATCTGACCCTATAACAACTGGCAGTTCAGGGGGACTTAGAGGGGGTGTGATCATGTGAGATTGATGATTCCTGACCCTATACCTGAGTGGCGTCCACATCTTGTATTTAATCCTTGCATGCAGAGGTATGTTTACCAGTGTATTTTAGTTAGTTTTCATTAATTTATTTATATACTAATTTTTTGATTATTTCTTTTTTCCCACAGATTTATGCATATAGCTGTTGGATAGGGGAGCGCCATATTGCACAATTATTTTTCTGAAGCATGGGTCACATGGGATCAAATTACCATTGATGTTCAGCATTGTATGTTCGATTATTGTCTGGTACGTTAATAAATAATATTTATTTTTAAATTTAGTTAATTAATAACATGATATTATAAACTATTTATAAGGTTTACGGTATCCCATAGATGAGAGAATGTGTGACTCTATCTAGAAGGCATGGGAGGGGGTTATGCGTGACCACTTCCATCAGTTTTTACACAATTTGAGAAGGAAAGCAATGAAGAAAGCTTGAGCTCACTACCATAAAACTGGGCAAGGCCAGTGCCCCCCTTTATTAGCGCTAACGAAAATGCACTGATAAGGGGCCGGGGGGGGGGGGCTTTATCAGCGCTAAAAAAAGTGCTGATAAACGTACCCCTTTATCAGTACTTTTTTTAGCACTGATAAATGGCCCCCCTTTATCAGCGCTTTTTTTAGTTGCGCTGATAAAGGGTTCGACTTCAAAAAAAAAATTTAATTAAAAATAATATATTAATATATAATTATATCAATATTTTTATATTGATGTAAATATAATATATAATTTTTAAATATATTTTAGATAAGTATAAATATACATTTACACTTATTATTCTTAATATATAAGATATTTAGTGAAAATGACTTATAAAAAAATTCAAAAAATATTTTTAATTAATAATTTTCTAATTATTATGGAGTAATAGTCATTTAATAACAATTTGAAGACTAAAAAAATAAAAAAAATTAAAAAAAGATCCAAAATATGTTGAAAATGCAACTCAAACTTCAAACGGCCATAACTTTTGATCCTAGTGTCCGTTTGAGCTTTACCACATATCAAATCGAAGCCTGCAACGAGATCTACATCGTTGTGACTTGGGAGATCATGGCCAAGGATTTTTCGAGGCCAAAAGAGGCCCAGAAGGCCTCCAAAACTGAGTTTTTTGTTGGGGTACCCTGATTTTTTAACATTTTGTGGATTTTCAGCCTCGTTTAAGGGGGTGTTATTGGCTTTTTTTGGTGGGGACTGAATTTATTCCAAGTTATTACATTCATATTGATATTATGTCTTTGAAATTTTATTATTTTTTATAATGCACTGCTATTTATAATCAAATATATAACTATATGTACATATTTTTTATATATTCACACCTAAAAATTAAATATTTTAAAATAAATAATTAAACATATTTACATATAAAATATATTAGATTTATCTAAATAATAACTAATATCCATTTTTTTAAAATACCAATATATGAATATTTATATAACTATATATTAATATAACTATATATATATTAATATAACTATATATATATTAATATAACTATATATATATATATATTAATATAACTATATATATATTAATATAACTACATATATATATTAATATAAATATATATTATTATATGAATAAATATAACTAAATATATATATAAATAAATAGATATATCATAAATAAGAGAACAAATCAATATAAGGGAGTGGTAAAATCTTTAGGTGCGCAGGGGGGAGGTCTCGAGATCAAATCTAGGTGGAGGCAGGGGCACACGCGCAAGGCTGATTTAGAGGGGCTAACCCTGATAAAGGGTGTAGGCGGTGCGTGCGAGCACTGGAGGGTGTGGGGAAAGTGTTGATAAATGGGGGGCTCAAGTGTTGTAAAAATCCCCCCCGAGATTGGCAGTATTTTTTTATTTTTTTTTATTTTTATCAGCGCTAAAAAAAAGCGCTGATAAAAGGGGTCTTTTATCAGCGCTAAAAAGAAAGCAATGATAAAAGACCCTTTTATCAGCACTTTGTTTTAGAGCTGCTAAAAGACCCCTTTTTTCAGTTCTTTTTTTTAGCACTGATAAAAGGGGTCTTTATCAGCGCCTTTTGGAGCGCTGATAAAGGGGACCCCCACTTTATCTTCACCGACATTAATAGCGCTTTTTCTAGCGCTGTTAATGACCATTTTTAGCGCTGATAAAAGCTATATTTGTCGTAGTGAGTGACAGAGTTTGATGAGTCTTATTACTCCCACCAACCTGATTAAATTTCATCTCAGGTTTGGGATGTATTATGTTCACACTAGTTGGGTGGTCATTTTATGAGGATATCATCAGTAGGTCGATAGAACCAGGGGAGACGGGAGGTGAAACATCCAACTGGTAGTCGTATATTCAGTACACATAGGGAATATATGATAATCACTTTTTTTAAATAATTTATATAACTTTAAATGTAAATACTTTATTTTATATTCATATATGTAGTCAAACATCCCGATATTATAGAGTTTTATGTTTATAGGAGGATGTACAATGATCTGATCACTAGAGAGATTAGAGGTGATCACCAACATCAGATTGTGGTCAGTATAATTTCTTTTTGAGGTTTAAAATTAACTATAAATAATATATTAAATATTTTAATTTTAAATTAAAATTGAAGTATTTATACGAGACCACGATATCTCAGACACAGACTGAGATTCAGGACAAGACCGATGATCAGACCAGTGCCCATCGATGTAATGAGGCAACATGGATGCAGTCAACCCAGTATGCCTTCGATAAAGGTTGAGTTATTAGTATCATATCTCGATTAACGCATGAGGGTTATTATGGAACCTTTGTGATATCGTTGTCTAGTTCGAGAGGTGCTTGTAGAAAGTCATCATCATCTGATGCACAATATCAGGAGAAATTGCGAGCTCAAGGTGAGATTATAGAGAGTATGCGTAGGGGTGGGAGGAGATGCATTAGTGGTAGAAGTAGCAGTAGGAAGATCTCTAATAACATCAGCAACAATAACAATAAGAGATGTAGGAGGAGATGCATCGATGGTAGTAGCAACATGAGTAGATGAAGTACATGTGACGTCTGACTCATGGTTTAGGGATGGAGTTTCCCGCACCAGCTCCTCCAGCTCCTCCAGCCCCTCTAGATGACCCTCCCCCCTTAGTGATGTATTTTTTATGATAAAACATTTGAATGTTAATTTTTTTGTAATATTAACTATTTATATTTCTATATAGTGCGTTTTTTATATTGTTTCAAATATAGAATTTTTTATAATTTTTTTATTTTTTTTATTTCATTAATATTATTTATATTATTATTATTATTATTAATATTATTATTAATATTAGTAATATCATTATTATCTTCAAATATTATTTTATTATAATTATTATGATATTAATATTATTAATACATAGTATTATTATTATTATTTTCTAATAATTGTAAAATTATTATTATTTTATTCAATTCTATTTATTATTTATTTTTTTTACCTATTTGTGATGGGCCCCATCAAAGAAAGGTTTTAAAAAAACTTAATAATACTATTTACAATAAGTTGTTGCAATAGGGTTTTTAAAAAACCTTGGGGAACCTATTTGTGACGGGATGTGGACCCATCACAAATAGTTTGTTTTTGTGATGGGTTGTCAGAAAAAGATCTATTTATGATACCCTTTTCTACAATGAGGAATTTTTGATGGAGCCTCATCAGAAATAAATTTTTTCAACGATACCCCATCATAAATACCCCGTTACAAATATACAAATTTCCAGTAGTGGAAGCATAACCAAAGGATGAGATTATAATAATAACATGAAAAAAATAAAGTTTATTTTATTGAGTTCTATATCTAAATAGTAAAATAATACCTTAACTTCAGGAAAAGGACTATGAAATAAAAATGTTATCCATTTACTTTTCTTACCAATAAATAAATGGTCTTTTAACCCATCACAGATTTACTGTTTTGCGACGATTAACTTTCTCATGAACATATTCTATATCACTCTATATTAATCCCAGCAAATTAATTTTCTCTTCCATGTCCATATTTTCAATTCCCAATGTTGTTCTCTATTTTGGAAACCCAGTTTTTTGGTGAAATTTATATTTCTATTTTCTTCCTTTTAAGAGGAAGTTTTATTAACCCTTTTTATAATGTGGGTTTTCCACAAAGATATTTTCAAAATGAAAAAACATCTATTATCAAGAATAGGTTTAATTATGAGGAAATAATTTATTTAAGGTGTAGAAGAATAATTGAGAACCCAAATATTTTAAAATAACACTATGTTTGATAGTGTATATGAGACATAACATCAAACTTAATCGAATAATAAAATATTATTACTTAAATATGGTTATTATAACATAGATATTGAATTGGCAGGTGTGAATAATATTAACTGAATTATAATATATATATATATAAATTACCTACTATAAAAATTTATTTATTAATTATTAGAAAATAAGTACTCAATTTTCTGTAAGGTTATTTTATACTTCAGAAATATATTTTCTTCAAAAATTATTTTTATTTCTTTTTGTGAGAAAATATTATAATTAATTTATGGAAATTATATAAATTTTATTTTATAAATATAATATAATTTCTTAAACCATCATACCAAAATTATCTTTGGGTGAAATGTTTGTATTTTTCTAGAAAGATTTATTTTCAAGTGAATACCGAAAAATATCAATTTTCAATGAAAACTGTATTTTTATTTCAAGAATTTACAAAGGTTCATTTTGTTTTTAATTTATTTAAAACTAAAATTAGTTATATTATATTATTAATAATTTAATTAATTTCATTGGAATCAATTTCATTGTTGAATTTAGTATAAAAACATTTTTCTACATAAAAATAATTTTTTCTAAAAAATATTTTTCATCGCATTTTGCGCATTTATTTTAATTTTAATTTATTAAACTAATAAAAATTGAATTTTATAAAATTTATTTCATATTTTTTAATCATTAGGTTCAAATTTTTAAATATCAATCTTTTATTTTTGGTCAATATGAATAGTAACTTTAGTAATTTTGTTTCCATGGTAAAGGGTATATCGGGGAATGAAAGTTAAAAATAAAATTATAAGGACTAAAAAATGATCCTAAACCTTATATAAATTTTATTTTATGATCATATCTCATCCAAAATCATCCAAAGTTTGAATATATGGAATTTTTGTTCCATTTGGATGTGATTATGACCTTTATAATATTTTATGTAAAGAAAAGTAAAAAATATCACACTCTAGTATTTAATAACTATAATATTTTTAACATGGAAATAAATAGATGATATTTTAAGATAAAAATATTATTTTGAAATAAAAATAATTTATCTTAGTGATGGTATTTTATTTTTAATTTTTATTGAATAAATAATTACCTTAAATTCTTACACAACGTTGATAGAATAATTATTTAATTAAAACAAATTAAATAAATGATTTTAAAAATATTAAAAGTGATATAATATGAATGTTTGACTGTGTCCTAAGAATTTTATAAAACTATATGATATACTAGGGAGTTTTTAAATCATTATATTCTAATTTACCCTTTGTCTTGATGTATTTATAGTCAAATTAAATGAATAGTGTTAAAATGACATTAATGATATTTTATAGTAAATGATATTTTAATAAATGATTTAATATTAATTAAAATATAGTATTCTTAAAAATTATTGGTATATTGTTTTAAAAATCAAACATGATCCATTTATGGGTCTTTTTTCATTTTATAATAACATTGCTAACCCTTATAGGGTAGAAAAATTAAATATTATAATAATTGTCAAAAGGGTTAATAGGGGGTTAAAACTAAAAGATAAGAGTAAAAATGTGATCCAAAATTTTAAAAATTTTATTTTATAAGATTATTTAGACTTATAATTATATTATATTCTAATATTATCAATTTTTATCCATTTGGACATAAAAATTAATTTATATTAATTTAATATTTTAATAAATTCTAAGAGTTCCCCTTCCCTCAATTATAAAAGGGAACCCCTTTATTCACTTATTTACACAACCTAGAGCCATATATCTCGACCAAACCCTATAAATTAATCTTATAAAAATCCTTATACAATTTTTTTAGTTTATGTTTTCCCTAAAATACCTACCCTAGGTCCGTTAAGAAGAAATCTAAAGGAATTATACCAAAGAAGAGGTAATCGTCCTTACTGAGTCCTTCAAGTTTATTTTTTTAAACATCCTCTTATAGTGTTGTACCATTCATAAGATAATAAATATAGTATAATAAATATACTAAGATGTTATTATGATTATATTATAACCATATTGCATCTCTTTTATATGATATGAAAATCTAAAACATCACTCAGGAGTACGTACAACTTATCATCTCCACGTAGCGGTGTAATTTTTTTTCATCACCATTTCACTTGAATGGTTAAAAATAAAGAACTAATGAATATATATGATATCTATGAAATAAATATTATTATTTAATTATAATATCATATATACCTTCTTACCTTCAAATTCTTTGGAAAATGATAACGTTTCTCATTCATACGTGTGGACTACCACCTCCACCAAGCGATGCGATTTGTTTTTTCATTTACGATTTACATGGATGGTAATAATGATAGTTTTAATGAATATTTATCATATATATATTATAATAATAATTTTTTAATAGTAAATTATCATTTAACTTTATTTCATTCTATTTGTCAAAAAGTGAAAACAAAGTTCATGCGTACTACAGTCTATCGTCTCCATGAACAATGTAATTCATTTTTATGTCTATATATTTTATAGATTACTATAAATACATATATAATGAATATATATTATCTTTATATAATATATAAAATTCTATAAATTATGGAACCATGATAAAAAGAAAATGGACGAAACTACCAAACCAAAACATACATGAAAAACGAAGCAGTTATTACTTGGAACAATGATTTTAGTAAGGAATTGTTAATAAAGGGGTGATAAAATATTATAAGTAAATCATACATGATTTTATTTAAATAATTATTCTTCTATAATATATGTAAAATAATTCAATATTTATTATACATGAGTTTTGAACATGTAAGAAGGAAATCATACCTAAGATAAGTGTTTATTTAACAATCTCATCATTATTTGGGATTGTTTATATTTAAGTATCCATTTAGAGAATTATTTGATATTTATATATTAAAACCATCATATTTTCTTATACTATAGTTATTCATGAACTTTTCATTTAATAATACAATTTCCCTCACTTTTGTACTTAAAATGATTGAGAAAATATTAATAACTAACTCTATTTCCCTCTTCGGTCAAACATCCTTTTTCTTCCATATCTATGTTTTCTAAAAATATTTTCAAGAATGTTTTAAACATTCTAAAAATGATTCATTAAATAAAATTTTACCCATGTTTGAATTTTTATAAAATGGTTTTAAATTAATCTTCTTATTATTTTCCAAACAAGGTACTTTTTACCTTTTAACAATAGTGTGAAAGGAATGTTCATTTTAACATATATGGAATGAATGTAATTTCCCCCCATAATTACCAATAATTTATTTTATTCTTACTTTATAAATTTCCATGATTCTTTTCATAGAAAATTTTCCCTAATATTCTGGATATTTTTAGTTTTAAAAGTGATTTTCAAAGTGAAAAGGGTATATTCTTCAAGAATGTTTTTAAAGATATTTTTATGGTATTTATTTTAATAAATAATAAAAAACCTCATTTTACTTATTCTCCATGGAGGATATATTTTAATGATACTATCATTATTATTTCTCTGGATGGTTTATAATCAGTTTGACTGAGGATGTACTATTTTAACATCATTCACCATATTAATATTTATGGTTTATGATTATGTTTATTGATTGGGGAAAGTATTAACATTTATTATGATAGTTTTTAAATATTAATGTTTACATTGATTATGTTTAACCAGTTTCACATAAGGAATTCACTGGACTTTGTAAGTGATGGGTGATTCCTGTTATAGCTCCTCGATGCATTAGTAGGTCTTATGAGACAAATTAGATTGTGTATTTAGATGAGGCCTTACCCATTTATTTAAGATGTCTTGGCACAAGGACTTGATGGTTATAATATCCAAAATTTTTCATTGCCTTATTATTAGATTAGTTATTGATGTCTATGTGATTATTTAATTAGTTAGAATACCCATGAATAAGTTTCAAACTCATTTGATTATTTATATAAAATTATTTGATCATAATTTATCCTTTTTATACTACTATTCATGTTCGAGTATTTGATTAAATTACATGTGTTTTTAGTTATTTATTGATACATATTTATTATGTCTTTTTATTCATGATATCTTCCACTGTACACATTCACTTACTGAGCATTAGAGTTCACCCATTTCTTATGTTTCCTTTCCCTATGATTCTAGGAAGTGTATTATGATTGATATTCTGGGATATAATAAAGGTAATTATGGTGTTATAAAAAAATACTATTTTTTATTTTATGTTTTCAATTTTAATGTTAGATTTAAGTATATATCTAGTTTACCAAGACTACTAAACTGTTCAGTTTTTCTGGACGTGATTCCTTGTATCCAGTGCCAATATAATAAAGTAACCACTAACTCTAGGATAATAGGGTTGAGGTATTTATATACTATTATATATATTCAGTGTTGAAATAAATTATTAAATAAAGAAATTAATGATTAACTGAAAGTGGAATGAGTTTTGACAGGTTAATGTTCAATAGAATTAATGAATGAATCAATGAATAATAAGGGTGTTGTATAAAAATATAAATAACATGAAGAGGTGATAATTGTGTAAAGTTATAATATATTATAAATAAAATGGATATTGAAAATAAATTTGGTTAATTATTGAAGTAAAAAATCAATTAATTTTCGATTAATGAATGTAAAGTGGTGGTTAATGGAATAAGGTATAACTAATTATGAGATGTATAATGGAAAGTTTTGAGGCTATTGGTGATATTAGTGGAGTTAGTTGTGTTGTTTCTAGAGGTGGTAGTGATGTTTATGTGTTGTGGAAATAACAATGGATTAATTTCATGTGTTAAATAGTTGAACTTAAGTTGGGTATGTGTGTTATTATATATTCATTTTAGTTTATATTGTTTCTTATGTACCACCACTCAAGTTGAGTAACGTAATTAATTCACATAATAGGTTTTGGGTTCCATTTATTTTTCAAAATATCTAGGATGGAGGTGATGTGAATGGCTGATGACCCCCCTTCTCCGCTATCTCTTCCAGATATAGTACAACATGTGATGGATTAAGGTTATATGGTTGTGATTTTGGTGCACAGTAGAGACATACATGAGAAAAGGAGGGAATGAGGTTGATTTATTTAATAATTAAAATCTCTTCCATGATGTGATGTTTCCATGCTATATGGTTATGGTTATGATATGATTATTTAGTTTTTGGTTATGTGGATATGGAGGAGATGATAGCTCCAAAGTGTAATCTATTTTGGAATGAGTGAGACTAGTTCAATGAGAAATTGGATTTGGGAAACCTTTATATATATTTTTTGACATTATATTACATTTTATGTATATTTTGGGTGAGTGTTCCTTATTTAAGATGAGTGTAGTTGACCTGGAAAGGTAAAATTTTTGTTTCACTATTTATTCTTTGAGTTATTAGTATGCTTCTTCCACATTTTCATGAGAGGTTTTGGGGAGGATACTACTGAGTATACTTATATTCTTATCCATATATTATATATCTCTTTTTTTATTTATAGAAAAAATTTGGTGATTGGGATAGACATTACTATCTCATGATGTAGAGTTATTTGGTATTCATAGAGTTGTTTTCATATGATTTACATATTTTGGGTATTCATTTAAAGAATTTTTTTTATATATGAAATTAAATTCATTGTGGTATTGGTTTAATTTTATATTTTATGGAGTTGATTCATTGATTTCATCTTATATTTTTGGGCATAAGAGTTCTTATCATTTTTATAGAGATTCCTGGTAAGAGGCATAAATGTGTGTTTTAAATGGGAGAGGTGCAACAGGATGAACCAGTTGAACATAGAAGGTTCAAACCTAAGGAGGATGATTCTTGAAGGAAGAAACTATATGTGTTTTAGTGTTGGGTCTTATATAAGTATGGGGGTTTATTTCTGATCAGGATATTGAGGTTGTTAGAGGATATAAACATGACATCTAGATTGATCTATGCTAGAAAGAAGAATTAGATTCCATTAGACATTGTAATATTGTGTGGAGATGATATCTATTAGTAGATATTGACTATTGGTGACGACGAGGAGTCATAATTATCACGGTAGAAGTTCTTTAGTTTGTTTTTGGATAAATTACTTTCATCAACATTGAAGGTGACATGATGAAAAGAGTTTATTTCTCTCTTGTAGGGGAGCCTCAGTGTGTGGAAATTTGGAATTTGATTCAAGGAACTTATTCATTATACTTTTAATATTCTTCTAGATGAATAGTATATGAAACTATGATTCAATGATGTGTTGTGTCCATAGATCCAATACTAGGTCACACAATTTATTTTGTAGATTTATCTTGAGATGGTGGTGAAGGATGACGAAATAAAGAATATCCTAATATAGAACAATTCATCACTAGAGGGAGGTCATCAAGACTTCCCAAAGAATAGAGTTATGGATGGAGGTTATTATATTTACAAATGGATTAATTTTTGTCCAATAGAGAGTTGGTATCTACTATATTCATCCATTTATTTAGAGTTGGTAGTTTTTAGAACTCTACAGGGAGTTTTGGCATGGTTTTTTCTTTCAAAGGTTAAGTTCACCTGTATTTTCACTATCTTATCTTCCTTAGTGAAAAATGTAGAGTTTATGATCTTCTTCAGGTGAAACCTTTGTAGTAGTTTCCTATGAGGCCTTATTAGAAACAATAATATCGAAATCCAGATTTTGGACAAAAATGAGGACATGAACTAGGTAGAGGGAATCCTTGTGATCTCTATCATCCCTAGGGTTATGGGGATAAGTGCAGTCATAATTGTGTTTAACATCAGGGACAATGAGGCATAGGATAAGGGTGTGGCTAGATGAATTCAATGGAGTTTCCAACACCAGGAAAACTAGATGTTGTTAGAGGTAACATCTACTTATCATCTACCCTGCTATATTCCTTGTTTCATTAAAGAAGTTCACAATATTTTTTTTACCTACCTTAGTCCGAGATATAGGATTCAAGGTGGAGAGACTTCCAATACCCTTGGTGTTAGCTATTAGGCTAGTCTAGTTTATTTAAGGTGTGTTAGGGTTGTGAGTTGATGATGGGGAAACTTTAGTTGATTGTGGAGTTTTTTATTATAGATACATCCATATTATTGTTTTGGAGGTTTCCTTTTTCACAGGCCCATTTTGGTTATTTTAGGTTTCACATGACTATCTCACTTTCAAAATATAGGAAGTGTCAAGTGGCATGAAATTCTATTTTTTGATTGAGAGGGTGAGTGGTCAACTAATCCCATGAGTGGTCTTTATATATAGTTTAGAACTCCCACTTAGATTTAATACATGTTTATGAAATCCTTCCTAAAAACAATACCAGTTACCCTTTTATTGAAAGAGATTGATTGAAACTAATACACTTAAAAGGATACTGAAAAATAGAATTATAATATCTCTCATTTGATCTAAATATTTAATTACTCTATAGTTTATAGTCATATAGGAAGACACTTTATAATTTATTGCTATCCAGGGATAAGTCATGATCCTATGAAAGAAGGAGAGAGGTGTTGCAGTGGAGTGATCAATCCCATGAAAGGGGATTCCTACATATCCCTATAAAGGGAATCAGAACCCATGTAATTTAATAATATTCAATGAGGAAAATTTCACCTTTTAAAGTCATGTGACAAAGATTGAAGTGATTCATTTTAAGGCCAAGAATCCATGACCAAAGGTGTTCCTTTTAATGTCATGCATCTAGGTCCACTTTCTAGAAATTTAAAGTCATGTAGAGTAGACTACTAGGTGAAAAGTACCTAGAATCAATTTGTGTGGGACTTATGCATATGCATTCCAATCTGAGTTATTCTAGAAGGTGATCCAGGTGAATGTTTTGTGACACCCCCTGTGTCACTCATAATTTTTTGGATTATTTTATTTAATAATTTTAATCTTGTGAGTTTTGGGAATTTTATCATTAAAAGCATGAAAATGGGGAAGCAGAACTGGGCACATGGTTAGTTTAGAGTTGGTGAATGGTTACTTATAACTCTATAAATTACTCTTATATAGGGTTAGTTTAATTCCATAGACAACTATATGGTTTGTGCATAACTTTATAAACCATGCATCCAAACCAAGAAACTTTCCTAGAATTATAAAATTTTGAATTTATATTTATACCCCTCTCAAATTTTAACCCCATTTTTCCATCCTACTCCCTATTCCAACCACATATAAATCTCCTACCAACCATGGTTCTTCTCCAATCCCATTGTTGGTATTCTCTAATTTATTATGTAAATCTTCAAGGTAACTCTTGATTTTCCTCTATTGTCTTCACCTCTCTTCTTGTAGTCACTTTTCATTTAATTTATCCTTTATTATCCTACCCTAGTTGGCTATGGTGGAAAATTATATGACTAGGGATGGTTCTAAGCTTGAATATCTTGGATATTAGGGTCTGTGGGGATCCATAACTCTCTAATTTTATGGTATTTGAATAATAAGGAAAGGTTATAAAAGTTTAAGTTAGTTTTATCTATATAATTACATTTATATTAGAATAATTATAATTCTTGAGTTTTCAAATGGTTTTACCATCGATAAAATAAATTGATGATGACTGATTTATACATCTTATTTGTGATTCTTGAATTTGTTTTGGACAAAGGGATATTATTACATGATTTTCACATGATGTTCATTAAAAAACAAAAATTTATGTATATAAGGCATTTTATAATTTTTAAAGAGATGTTTTATATCAAATGGGTTTTAGAATGAATTTATGGAAGGAAATTGTTATATAAATTAAGTTTCATTGATTTTGAGCCTTGGTTATATATATTGGATTTCTTATATATATGGTCATTTTAGTATTATTTAAACCTTGATATTTTTACTTGTGATGTTAGATATGTTATGAGAATTGTTTATTAATGAGTTGTATATGGGAAACCTTGGATAATTCTTGGGTAATTGGGATGAGTGATACAATAGATTAAAATACTTCACTGTCTAGTTACCCTAGTAAAGATATGCACTGGTTAAGGGAATGTCACCTGGTGTGTCCAAGAGGAAAAGTTGGTGTTGGGTTTTTTTAGGTACACTATAGTTTAGTCATTATCAGATGCTTTATGAGCATGTTACATGGTTACCATACCTTTCTTTTATTTACATGACCTAAAGGTTAGACCCCATATTTTTTATTATGGAGGTATTCTTGTATTTCATGTTTTTATTTTATGTTTCTTTTCATTACTTAGTTTATTTAATGATGGACACATTAGATTTATCATAGTTAAAATTTACATATTCCATGTTTTACTTACCTTTAGAGCTTGGTTTGATTTTATAAAAACAAAGGGATATGAATTGTTTTTCAAATTATTTTTCATAAAAAAAGAGTCACTTTCCCTAAAATTTGAATTTTCAAACTATTGCTAATGGTTTTTATTGTGAACGATATTATATAGATTCGTGGTGGTATCATACTATTTTTTTCCTTAAACCCTATATAAATCCTTTGGGAGTATGTAGACTTAATATTATCTAATACAAGGAATGGGAAATGATCTACATGTTTTGGTGGTGCTTCTTGATTCTGTCTTCATCTCTAATGACGCAGTGAATAGTGGTGACCATGG
The DNA here is from genome assembly GCA_963277665.1 of Viscum album. Lineage (NCBI taxonomy): Eukaryota > Viridiplantae > Streptophyta > Magnoliopsida > Santalales > Viscaceae > Viscum > Viscum album. The sequence goes on from OY728159.1 coordinate 925,512,862, forward strand.
GTCATAAGGAGGTGGATTTTATGGTGTATTTTAGGGATCCTCATAAGGAAGTTTAATTTTGGAGTTTTTTTTTGTATTGGATACTATGAGTCACTTTATTTTGTGAATTATATATATATATATATTTAATGTTTGAGAATCACTTTGATTTTGGTTGAGGAATTAATGTTTGGATGTTTTGTTATTTTTATCATCTTATGTCTGGTTAGGATTGGTCCATATATTTAAAATTGATTATTTATATGCATGAATATCCAATATATGGATACATAATGAAGGATTTATATATGGGGTATATTATGTGGTTTATTTAATTTTGAGAGTGATACTATAACCAAAGGTAGTATTTGATACCCTCAAAAATTATCTTCAACCCATGGTGACCGGGAATGCTCTTTCGGCTTATGGAAGGCCTATTTGGGTGATGTGGTGGGTTGAATTAGGCAAATTCATTATAAAATTGTATTAGATCCATCTTGTTATTTGGGGAAGCAATGATAGTATGAAGAGAAGACCAATAAAACCTAAGAGGTGGGTACGGGGGAGTGTTTGGATAACTCTTATTTATACTAAACCTTGAGTTATCATGGGTCATTGGGAATTGTATAGAAAACCATCCAAGGTAAACTGGACACATCAGTCAACTCAACTAAAAACAAGGCTTGTAGTGCATTCTCAATCACCACATTCTTGTGACAAGAACTAGAGAATAAAATACAACCATTAGGAATGGTTTCACCCTTGTAATCTAATAACCACCACATGGATTTCAATCATGAATTAAATATGAACCTTTTATAGATGAGATACCCATGAATATAAATAATTAGTTCCAAAATGAATAAAGAATCAAACAAATCACAATATAGAAATAATAAAAAAACAACTCATAAGCATCACAACATGAAACTAAACTAAGTGATAAACAATATTCATATAAAAAAGATTCCAAAGCATGGTAAAAGATGGAGAGGACAATAAAAAAAACCCAGATATCATGGAGGATCCAAAAATACTCTACATGATCCAAAATAATCACGAACCATAGTCACCACAACCACAAACATACCAAGGAAGGGTTATGGGCATTATGAAGATCCATCAAACTGCACGATACCATCACCTTTACCTGTATCCTATAAAAACATGTTTTTATATACCCCATGGGTATATTTAGGGTATATAAAGACTCCCATTAGGATACCACCATGAATCTACATAACATCTTTCACAATGAACCCGTTAGTTTTAGTATGAAAAAAATATGGGAAACATTTCATTTAAAACATTTTTATTAAGAACCATTGGTTTCTTTAAAATAAGTCAAGTTCTCAGAATAACATGAACAATGAAATCATGAATAAAGAAAAGGGAAACATGGCATGAATAACATCAATATCAAATAATGAAATGGGAAATAATTAGTATCAAATCATAATCAAGTGCTATGCATACAACATGGGCTCATACCTATGGGTATAGGGAAACTAGGACTTTTCTCAAGGAACACTAGTCGGTATACATGAATCTAATAGTTCTAGGATCTCATAAGGTTTAACTAGGATCAAATATCAAACCCATTAGCTCACATAGTCTAATTGGTAAATATTACCTAGCTAGATAACAGTCAACACTAGGGTTGCAGTCATCTAGGTTTCCAACTCTCCCAAGCCCTCCCATATGCAATCAACCATCAAACACATAACCAATATAATCACAATAACACAATAAAAGGTACCCATAATCAAGATAACATCAATAATAAAGAAAAATACTCTAGAAAAATCCTTTTTTCAATCCATTTGAAACTAAACAATTGATTTAAAACATTTTTATTAAACACTTTCTAGGCATAAAACTGATTTTGAAGGGAAATCATTTAGAAACACCCTTTAATCTAGAAAAATATATAATCATAATGAAAAATCACACAACAACCCTAAATAATTTATATTAATCATAAAAAACAATTTTAAACCCAGGGAAATCCAAGAACCAAAGGAATCTTAATGGGAAGACCCATTAAGAAGATACAATTACCTTAAAATGGAGTAAACCACATCACCTTTGTTTGAAACCAAAAGTGAAGAGAAGAAGGGATCCTAAAAAGCCTAAACAACTAATAAATTTTATTGAACACCCATACCTAACCCCAGTTTTGGCTCCACATAGCCTTATAGTGTTATGAAATCCTATGAAAATGGAAGAACATAACAATGGAGGATTAAAAGAAGATAAAACCAAGATAAATCTGGCATTACTATGAGAAAATACACTAATATAAAAGAAGAATAACCAAATATGAAAAGAGAGAGAAGATGTGACACCCCCACCCAGAATTTATGTCTAATTTGGAGTACCATGTGACCTCAAGTGCTCCTCCCCATACACCAGAGGCCTCTAAATAGTGGAAATGGAATTTTCCATAAAATGGGGAGACTATACCCTTGACTCAAAGTTAAAAAATTCAATGGAAATAACCAAAAACTAACTATAACATAAATATCATAGTACACAATATAAAATAATACAATTCTATATCAAAATATAATGAATAATTATACAAACTCATGATTATTCTACTATACAAAAATTATCACCCACTTGGATGATCCCACATATATAAATAAATAAATAATAAAAGAGATCCCTACTACCATCCCCAATCCTCAAGAACCCTATCTCTAAATACCCATTAAGCTTCTCCAGCTTGATCCACTACATGTTTGGTCCTGAACCTGAAAGCCGAAATAAGGTCTTCATCTACAATGGGGTTCGCATGTAGGTTTTGAGAAATACATCTCAACAGAGTCTCACCAAGTGACCCTAGTATACATCACCATATAATTTTATGCACTAAGAAAGTATACATGTCACCCAGGTATATCATAATTTGTGTGATAACCAGTCCACCATGAATCCCTGTGTGTTAGGTTACCATGTGCTAATGAATCAACCATAACACATGATTATAACTACTTTGATACCATGATATAATTCACCTAATTTTCTCCTCATCTCATGATATTATACCTAATTCCCTACCCATACACAAATACTCAGGGAAGGGTGATGTCGAAAACCTCAGCCTACTACCATAAGGAACTCAGTATGATCATACATCCAAATATTTACCCACCACCTAATCAATTGAGGTAGGGTACATCATACACATCCTACATTACATAATGAATTATCCCATCACAGTTGCTTCTTGACCCAAGACATCATAAGGAATGTTCCAACATAATGACCCAATCTTATTCCAGGAAAGGTCATCCACCATGACCCAAACCTCCCCACTCAAGGAACGGTCGAGACTCAGGATCCTATCCACCAATGGGTCCATCATCTATCAAAATAACACAAAACACAAGCTGGGCCTATATCTTAGCACACAACTCACCATCCAGTCTTAGGGAACTAGTCTCTTGAGAACTATCCCCTTATCATGAGTACATTTTATCTCACCCGTCAAGGCATCTACTGGGTCCTCTAGATCCATCATAATATCTACCCATCGATACCACATCAAGTCTATCACCCTTTAGTGAAACTAAATATCATAAGCACATCCTAACTCTGACCTCAATTCCTATTAAAAAATATCATCAAAACACTCATCACTCATGGTCCCAATACCTAGGGACCACCCCAAGCCCTTGCTATTTAAAACACATGGAATCCTAATTCTAAGTCCTGAATAATTCCCAAATACTACATTCAGGTCCCATGTCACATATCCTAAGGGATATATATCATCCTAAATCCATCTCTTTCACACCCCATATCATATCAATTGAATCATCCCACTCAAAACACTCACCAAGTTCTCATACCATCCTCAGAAGGGTGTATCTCATCAGTTGTGAGATGAAAAATCATCTCACTCATCGACCCAGGCCAGAGCCTCTATCTCCGATCCAACTATCCCTAGTAAAATAGACCCCAAATACTCTCAACTCATATCACACCCTAAGACCTAAAAAAGGTCTAATTTCAACTTAGTCAATACTTTCACTCCTTGGCAATATAGTCCATGGGTGATCTAAAACACTCAAAGTGCTAAAGATAACTTTTCTTGATCATAATAAGCCAAACATCATCTTATCTCTTCTTCCAAAGGCCATCTCAGTCCCTAATTCCCATAAACCAAACCATGAAACATGTATGGAGTAGGAAATCATTCATAAAAATGAATATGGATTTTTATTAAATGGGCCACCTACCTCGATCGTGGAGTTACCACCCAATCCAATATCATCTAAGCCTTAGACAGTCCCATCTAAGCCTTTTACAAAACCATACTACCACTCAAGCTCCCAAATCATTTTATACAAAACAAATAATTAGTTATAAAAAATTGTAATTAATTATATAAATTAAAATGATGAGGCATACTGACTGAAAAATTCACAGGGCATCACTGTCACATTGAAACCATGACCACCCACCCACAAAAGGTCCATAACACACCCTGACACCATCCCAAGTAAAATCCCCAACACAAAACACCTAGATAATCACTAATTTCATCCAATTTAACCACAAATCCTAAATAAATTAGCTCAATGGATTAACTCCACTGAAATGATGAAAGAATACATGAGATAATCCTCCCAGTCTTCCTCTATCTACCACACACAAAAGACCCATAAATCTTAGATGATTTTACTATGTTTTTGTGAAATCATCACCGAAAACCTAACCTAAACTAAACTAAAATCAAAGGGCTATGAAGGGAGAACCAAAACAGAGTAATTAAAAAAGATATCACCTCTGATTATCATAAAAAACCCAAGAACCATACCCTCTCAAGGTGGATTGAAGGAGGGATGTTGGATGAGAGAATAAGCCAAGAAATAGACTCTTTTTAGATCCCCTATCCACTAAATAAGAAGGCACCGAATCATGGAAAAAGGAAAGTTTTCCCAGTCTAAATAATGAAACTAATATATCATTCTCAGAACATATATGGGTAATCTTAGTGAAAAAATAAACAACACCCAATAAAATTATGGCACAACCAAGGTTCACGACATGAAGCAAACCTACACTGGACATATTCACACCATTACTAGAGTTTTCAATGTGAATAACTCCAATCCAAGGTGGAGGCACTTCCTTCATCATTCATGGAGAGAAACCTCACACCCAACACCCTTTATAGTGTGAAGGCCATAAGGAAGAGGGGATTCCCTAGGCCATGCCTCATTTTTGGCATGAACCGCATGGTTTGTGGTGTAATCAACTACTGAAATTCCACACCTGGCCAACTTGAACTTGATCTAATTCTTCCCTGAGCACCCAAACCACTATTTGAGACCCATTTACCATAAAAAAATGCCTCTTAGGGATGTCCAAATTATCAAAATATGAATATGAGTCCCAATTCATGTAATTATATCTACTCTAGATAAAAAAACTTCTTTAAAAACATAATGATCCTAAAATACATGGGGTGTTATAAAATCCATACCATAATGGTTCTCTTCCCTGATAAGCCTTGGTAGTCCTCGAACTATGTCTCCCAACCTACCTTGGTCTTAAATTCACTGAGAAATCACTACATTCTACCCTAGAATGATGAATGTGCTTTCTCTATGCAACTCCAAACACAAAAACACACAATTCATTAGAAGACGATACACTTAATTTCTCACAACACCAATATAAAAATGATTCTCATCACACTCATTTACCCCAAGATACAACAATGTCTTCAACTGATTCATACCACATCATAGTGCTCCCCACTATAGGAATCTTTTTCCAAGGATTCACTTTTAGTGGTCCACTACCCCACCAACCATGATCTGAATAATTCTCCCGATGTGGTTTCCACCTCAATATATCCACATCCATGAAAAAACACTGCTTGTACCTCCTTTGGTTGAATTATATTAAAAAAACATGGATTCACCTACCGATGCATCATCTCACTATCCTATAAAGATGCCTTAATGCCCTAAGGCATCATAGAATCATTCGGACACCCAAACCAAATTTTGATCCCAAATCTCTATGTAATTTTATGGTTGGATCACCAAGAAACCACAATATATTTCATGATCTTACCCCAATAACTGATAAACCATCAATCCATATCACACTCATATCACACCAAATCCACCTAGATCCTGATTTCAACACATCAAATATAACCGAAATAGAATCTTAGCTCTAAATATTATATTTACCGAGGAACCAAATAAAATTGGATATTCCTAGAAAACTATAATTTAAATGTTTTCATGAACATCCATTAACTGGTCTCACCATACCCCTGACTAATCTGAAATGTGGTTCGTTCACCTACAATTGATATGATTCCTCCCACCACAAGAGTATCACTATCATCAACCTAGAAAACCAAACACTCAAACTCCACAAATCATGCTCCATCCATTACTACATGTAATGATTTAACTTGATTGACCTACTTATACCTAGGAACCAATAAAAAACACCAACTACACTACCACTGCAATAATAATCAAGTTCATCTACAATTCGAACAATTCTTAATGGACCCACACATGACCCATTCACTGATCCAAAACTCAAACGAGCATTGTGAATAACTAGCTCGCACCTATCCTCACACAATATGAGGTCTTTCTATAAAAATCCCTAACAACACTAAATTTCTTCACTAAATATAGAGTGATCCACTAAGAATAATCTCATAGGTTCCCTCCCACTATCCTACTCAATCTCACCCCAACCCAACGACTGCATACTCCTATAGAACCCAATTTCTTAACTTGTCTCACCCTCCCATTATTCTTGTCCCATATTACCTAGGCTCACATGCTTATCCCACTAACCATATTCCACTGCATGTTAGGCTCATCCCATATCTTGATGAATCTCACTCATGCCAAGGATAATTGCACGACCACCCACCATATGTGTGTTGTTCCAAAACCATGAGCATTTTCCCATGCTACCGAGAGCACATCCAGAACTAATAGGGACAAACATCCAACCGATCCTACCCTTAAAATCCAAACTTGAAGATCTCCTCACACACTCACACTATAGGAAAATAGGTTTTTTATGATGGGTTATTTGTGATGGAATAGGTACCATTTGTAAATAATAAAAAATACTATGTTATTTGAAACAGAATGAGAATATTGTCACAAATAACTCCAAATCTTGTGGTATTTTCATTGAAATTCATTTCCCATCACAAATAGTTTTGGTGGAAACACATGACATATGGTGGGGAAACACTATTTGTAATGAAAGGTATCATTCTATCACAAATAGTCTTATTTTCTAAATATAGTATTGCGAACGATATACCCTTTCATCAAAAATAATATTATTTTTGACAGAGAGTGGTATTATTCATAAATAATTTTTCTATAGAGTAAATAAAAAATTAAAATTGGTGGGTAGCATTTGCGATGGATCTAGAGTTCCGGTGAAAATTCCTTTTATTCAGCCGCCATTACTTTTTTATGGTGGACAATATTTACAACGAAATCCACCATAAATACTATCATTTGTGATGAAAAATCCATTTCAAATAGTATGTTACACCTAATCTAATCTATATAAGTCCCCAAGAAGCATCCTCCCCATCACTTAACTTCTCATAACCTCTTCAATTCTCTGAAAAATTTCTCTTATATATATTTAATTTTTTACAAGAAAGTTTTCAGAGGTGCATCAATATCTCTATTTCGATATAGCCATCAATTTTAATGTATTTATTTTAATTTTTTTAATTGTTATTTCATTTAATTTATTTTATATTAGGAATAAATAGTAATAAATATTAATAATTAGTAATAATTATTATTAATTTACAATAACTACTAGTAATTATAAATATTAGTAACAATTAGTAATAATTTGAAAGAATTAGTAATAATTATGAATAATTAGTAATAATTATGAATAATTAATAAACATTATCACTAATTAGTCTTAATTAGAAATAATTAGTGATAATTAGTGGCAGACTCATTTTTTTTCTTATTTTTGATCAAATTTCAACTGGTTTAAATGAATTTTTAATGTTAATACCCATAATTTTCATTATTTTAAGAAAATGATGGGTAATTTTAAATAAAGAAACAAAATGATTTGAAACAAATAAAAATAATAATTTTTTGAATTTTTAAATTTAATTGTTTATAAAGTTTGAAAATGGTTTATATCATAATTTTCTATAACTTTTTTATATTGCCTATAATAAAAAAATTAGTGTAGGCTGGCCAACCCTCTAACATAGAACCTGGAAGTTACATAGCCATCCCACTAGGGGTTATCTAGCCAATTAGGGCCATGGGAAGTCTAGCTCAACCACAAGGGTATATGGGTGATAAACCCTATGCATAGGTGGCCTATGAGTGGTGAACCCCACGGGTGCAGAGTGCGCCCAAAGGCTTGCACGTGCCACGTGTATGTGCGGCCCACATCTATGTGTGTACGAGTGAAGGAAAGAGCCCATAACAATTGTGGGATTCTAAGAAAAATAACTTGCAGTTAGGATTATAAGGGATCACCCCCTATGCTGCGTGTTTCAATGTGGGATTAAAGCGCTGTTGCGGCTCCGCCGCGCTCCGCCGTGCTCCACCATGCTCCGTCGCTCCACCTTTTCTCTTCACTCACAATGCCACGAGTCTACCATATGAAATCTCTAATCACATATGTTATCATTGTCCCACCACTTCTCCTGCTGAAAAACACCATAGATACCCCTGAAAACCATGAGAATAAGCGATCCTCCACTTCCAAGGCTGAGGACCACCAATAATCTCCTCAAACTCCCATGAAGGACTACCATGAGCCATATTAATACTCATCAAGCTACTATTAAGGATAGATGATAAGGAGGAGATCTCTCTACCACCACCATTCTGGGAACCATGTACAAGACTCCCCTTTGGTCACTTGGAAGGTTAGATGAAGGGAGGAGCACCACTTCACCCAATTCCACCACACACCACTGTCACTATTTCATGTCACCACCACTACCATGAATTTTTCCACCCATTTCCACTGCCCATGATCAAGCACCGCTTCCCAAATGGATTTTCCACATCTAGAAGCCATGAACAAGAGGTGAAAATCCAAGCTACCCATTGTGATCTCCATCCACACTGAAACCAGTCATGCTACAAAGCATAATCACCCGAGTTCATGAGGTGATTTTAATCTCAAAACCATGGGTCTTGAAGGCGGTTTATATGTATGAATTCATGATGATCCGAGTCATGGATGAGATCCATGATTTTGGGGAGGCCTAAACCTCCTTTTCTACCTATAAAAAGAGGTTACTCCCCACAACAAAAGGTTCTAAACTTCCAAGGGAGAATCCCATGAGGGAGAGATGATGTTGTAATGACCCAACTCATTTATCCTTATTTTAATTTATTATTTTATTATTTTATTTTTTTAAGTTTAAATTTAAATTTAAATTTAAAATTTTTTCTTAGTAAATAAATTAATGCATGTTAATTAAATTGTTCCCCCATTCTTCTTCTTCACATATTCTTCTTCTTATACTATTAATTCAACTTATATTATTACTATTACTATTATTTTTATTATTATCATCATTATTATTATTATCATTATAATATTTATATTCCTATTTTTTTAATTTTATTTTTCTTTTCTTATTTTTCTTTTATTTTATTTTATTATCCCTCTATATATCTCATCCCAATTATTTTTTATTTTCTTTTTTTATTTTACTTTTATAATCCAATAATATTTTTATTTTTTTTATTTTATTCTGTTTTTCTTCTCTTCTATATTTCCACCATTATGATCTATTTCCCTTAAAAATGAGGGAATGACCCTGAGGCTTGGCCAATAGATGTTCAAGGTGTTATTGAATTTTACTTATAGTTTATTTTATTTTTGTAGTAGTTTTGAGTATCGTGCATGGGTGAGATGAATGTATCTGATGTAACGACTACCCCCCATGACATGTAACTCAATATATTTCTATTCTTTTTTTAAATTATTTTCTATATCTTCATTGGATAACTCTTCACACGATGAATTTGAGTTATTTAATGGATGAAATGACATCAATAGAGATGGGTCCTAGAAGATATTACAACCTTGAACAAGGTGTGTCATCAACCTTGATTATATGAGGAGGTGGAATTGAGATTGATTTGGTTTTCAAATATTCCACAATTTCTAAGTAAAAAGAATAATATTTCATTATGAGACTTCTTGTTTGTATTATCAAACTAAAATTTAAAAAATAAATAAGAATAAAAACTGAACCCAAAACCAAGTTCTTTCTTCCTTAATTAAATTTTTTATCAATTCATGGTACTTTAGTTTAAATTCTATTTTTTCATGTCATTTCATTATCATAGAAAACAAAAAAAAACAAAAAATATTTATCATTGTTTTCATAAAATTATCAAAAAAATAGTTTTAGTGAATTAGATGAAATAGGTGAAAAAAATGAGAATATACTCAAGTGAGATAACCCTGGTTAGCTACTTTTCTATACTAGGAAAATAATTTTCTTTTACTATGCCCTATGAAATATGTGTATCCAAACTTGGCTCTATTTACAGGGATCTAATTAATAGTTTGATTAACCTTTTCTATTTTCACACATTAGATATATTTCATCGTTTTATGTAAAAAAACCATAAAAATTTTCCATGATGCATTCAAATGATTATTATTATGCATGTACAAACAATTACTCATAGGTGTAAGAACTAGTAGCTAAAGCACCCTAGTCTGTAGAAGAACGTATTTTTGTATGGGATAGATAGATCAAGGGATCCAGGAGACAAATTATAATAGAGGAGGAATTCAAGGACCTCATCTAGAATCTCAAAGATACCCTTGAGAAACTAGTGGTTGAAGGGTTGGCCATAGAGTTAAATAAATTCTAAGAGTACTTCCCAAAATTTTATTAAGAAGTGGACAAGACACAAGAAGAGTGTTATTTTATTTCTCCAAACACTTTTGAAGAAGTTACACCATAATAATTCTAGGAGTAAGTGGTTAAAAACAAACTCAAATATGATATTCAATAGCTTGAAGAGATGGAGTAAGATCTACAAGATCAAATGGATTGGATAACTATATATTTCCAAGCATCATCAGAGAAACATGAACTTGAACTATAAGATGAGCCACTTGTTTTCCTTGATTTACTTGAGGAAACCAAGAAGGAAGACTCTCCTACTGATTTACATGTGGGAGATCAGAAAGATCTATAGGTCTTCTGGAATGAATGTGATGAACTTATTGATCTACCCATAACTTTAAAAGATGAAGATCTAGAACCATTGAAGGTAGAAACCACGTAAGTGGTTGAATTTGAAGTACAAATGGAAGATCTCGACTACTTACCTCCATCCATTGAGAATATACTCTACGAGGAACTCACCATTAAAGAATAAATTATTGATAAACCAAATAAGGGAGTTGATATTTTATCAAACTATATTTCATTTGATTTTATTAAATTTAAATTGATTAATAATTACTAATGCTTTTAATTTTATGATTCATACAATCTTTTCTATGCCTCAGAGGAGGATGAAGAAACTGAAAATGAACCTATTGAGGAACACATAGAGCTCTCGGATTTTTATAAACATACATTTGAGGAGACCCATCAGGAAATCCAAGTAGCCGAGCCTAAATAAATAAAGATAGAGGCTGATCGCAGTGTAAGGGAGAAATTACTTATTAAAAATTCAAATTTAAATTTTCTTCAAGTAAAAATACCTAATTGTTATCCCTTTGTTCATTTGATTTATGTAGCCCTTGTAAAGACAACAGTAGAAGTGAAATAGGAGGTTGAAAAATTAGTAACCAAGAAGGAGGATGATCCATACTTTATTCTACCCCCTCAATGAAAGATATACCTAATTTTGAAGGTGGAGGATCTGGTATAATCTATCAACGAGTCATATTTCACAAGAATGAAGGATTATAAGATGGAAAATACATATGTGGAGGTTCAAATCAAAGAAGCTTCATCCACTAAATAAATTTGGATAACAACTGGTACTAAATTTTGGATGTAGTAAAAATTTAGGGATCACTTGGGGGATTATACCAAGATTTACCGTACTAATTTTTTATAATAATTTAGATTTCAATTTCATTATTAGGAATTAGTCTTGTATAAAGCCCACTCCCTCTTATCTTTTTGAGATTTAATGATGCAGTCCTTAAGTTTTAATCGAGTAATTTTATTTTTTAGGGTCATGATGGCATAAGGATTACCCCAAAAAATAGAAAAAAAAGACTAAGATTCATTTAAAAAGGGAGTTCACTTTTATGTTTATCTTTTAAACTCTCTTAATTTTTTTTTCAAAAAAATGTTTTGAGATTTAAATTTAAATTTCATGCCTATGCTTGAATTATGATTTACTTGACTTATCTAAGAGAAATGGGTTTCTTTAAAATCTTATATTGACCTATTTATATTTCAATGTTAATGAGATTTAATGATTAAAATAGATAATTAAATGATTAAAGTGAAGCATGAATGTTAAATTTAGGACTCAAGATTTAAGGGAATTGGTTGATTCATTTAAATGAAATTTACCTATCATTTTTCATGATTTTAATTTTTGAAATTCATTTAAATTAATTTTTTATTATTAATCATGCCTTAAGTGATTTTCCAATTTTATAATTTCCATTCCCAAGATGATTTCTTGACCAAGTACTTCCTATTGATTCTTGAGAATATTTCTTGAGTGATCTTAGGAAACGTCACTTAACATAATTTTAATTTTAACTTGTCAAAACTATGACTGCACAGAAACCACATTTAAAATTATTGAGAAATATTTTGAAAAGTCATTATCCTTAAAATACCACCATTACACCAATCCTTGTTTAGCCCAAAGAAACCTTGAATGATCTTGTTAGGAATGATCCACATTTCAAGTCATTTTTATCCATTCTTACCCTCATCTTAGTATTTGCATTATATTTTATTGTTAAAGTGTGGGGGTGAAGTGTATCATGGTGGATGAGATGACTTAAATTTTAAGGAAAAAGTGTGGGGGTACTTATTATGGGTATTTAGAAATTTTTTGAATCATTCATTATGATTTATTATTTTGTGTATCTTGATAAAGAAATCACAAGAAGAACTAAAAAATCTAAAAAGAATGGGTTGTGCTTTGGGAAAACTAAAAATCACCATGATTAGAACTATGATTTGTATCATATGTGGTTAGGTGGTGGATTTGAGGTTTATTATAAGCATAAATTTTGGAAAATAAAATAAAATAAAAGGATCTTTGAAAAAAATAGAAAGTATAAATCCTAGAAAATTCCATGACTGTTTACAAATCATTCATTAAGATTAAATTGATCATGATATTTACTTTGAGTTTTGGGGGAAGTGTGAGATTTTACTTTGAAGGGGAGAATTCTATTGAACATTAATTTTTGATATCATGAATTATATTTAAGAGATAAACCTCCTCTTTGAGCCATAATTTTTAAACAAAAATTCCAACCAACCTTAAGCCTTGAATTCATTTGAACCTTTAATGAAAGTCCTTACGATTTCATGTGTTTTTTGTCTTCATAAAGTGAATAAAGTAGTTCATTTACATGCATATGGATAAGAAGCATGTATTCGTGATATGAGAATAACTCTACATGAATTAATATCATGAATGATGAGTGAAAATATCCAAAATTGAGGTAAATCATGATTTGACATGTTAAGAAATAAGGAATTAATGAAATTGAACGAATGGAAAGATAAGTTCCATCATTTTTCATAATAGGGAAAAGTAAAATGTTCGTTTTGATTGTTTATTTGAAAATTGTTAAATTGAATTGATATTAGATGTGGAATTTGAAAATTTGATTTAACATTGAAAATGGTTTGATTTTACTACTTTGAAATTTGAATATTGTTAGCATTGGTGTCCTATTTAATTCCCTGTTGAGATTTTATGCTTGAGTAAAAGCATTGTTTAAGTGTGAAGGTGTTTAACAGACTTATTTTTAGTGAAAATTTATGATCAAATTTCATTGGTTTTAAATTTATTTTTAATTTTAATACCCATAATTTTCAATGTTTTAAGAATATAATGGATAATTTGAAATAAGTAATATTTTTTTTGAAACAAATAAAAATGATTAGTTTTTGAATTTTTCGATATAATTTTTTATAATATTTGAAAAATGTTTTTAATATTAATTTTTTCTAATTTTTGTATATTTCCTCTATTAAAAAAATTAGTGCAGGCTAGCCAGCCCTCTAGCATAGCACCTGAAAGCCACATAGCCAGCCCACTAGGGGCCAACCGGCCAAGAAGGGTCATGGAAAGGGCAGCTCAACCATAGGGGGGAATAGGTGATGAAACCCATGCATAGGTGGCCCACAGGTCGTGAGCCCCGCAAGTGCAGAGTTATCCCAAAGGCACATGCAAGCCACATGTCTGTGAGGCCCGAATCTATCTGTGTTTGAGTGAATCCTAGATCCTATACTTGGTGTGGGCTTATGAGCGGAAGAACCCACACTAAGTCTTATAAGGGAGAGACCCTATGATGTGAATTTCGATGTGGGATTGAAGCACCACTGTAGCTTCACTGCTCCACTTCCACTATTCACTCACACTATTGTGCCTCCACCACCCGAATTCACCAATCGCCTCAGTTATCATCGGGCCACTACTGCTCCTGTTAGAGAATGCTTTGGCTTCCCCCTGAAAACTATGAGATCAAGAGATCAACCACTACCAAGGCCAAGAACCACCAATGATCTCCTCCAACACCCATGAACGACCTCCATGATCCATCTCAATACTCATCTGACCATTGTTAAGGCCAGATGAGAAAGAGGAGTGCTCGACACCACTGCCATGCTAGGAACCATGCCCATGACTCCCCTCTGGACACTTCAAAGGCCAGATGAAGGGAGGAGTTCTACTTCACCCACTACCATTGCACACCACCACTGCTTCCATGCACCGTGCCACCCGCTGAAACTTCCCAAGATCAAGCACTACTGACCACGTGGATTTGCAATGTCCTGTAGCCATGCATGAGAGGTGGAAATCTAGGCTGCCCTACGTGATCTCTACCCACATTGGAAAGTGTCACACTATAAAACATAATCACCTGAGATCCTTAGGTGATTTGAATCTCACACTCACAGGACTCATGGGGGGTTTATATGTTTGAGTGCATGAAATTCCAAGTCTTGGAGGAGCCATGATTTGAGGGAGGTTGAGGCCTCCGTTTCTACCTATAAAAAGAGGACGCACCCCTCTATGAGAGGGACCAGATGCCCAAGGGTAAAGCCCCTAGGGGAGAGTCGATGCTGCACTTCTCCCCCTCCCTTATTGTTCTTTTAATTTTTTCTTTTATTTATTTTGTTTTGTTTTAAGTTTTAATGTAAATTGTAATTTCAATTTTCTTTTTTATTAAATAAATTCATGCATGTTAATTCAATTATTTCCACCATTATTATTATTATTCTTCTCCTACTCCTCTTCTTGTATTAATTATTATTTTATTATTATTATTAGTACTACTACTACTATTAATATTATTATCATTTTAATATTCTTATTTTTTTTAATTTTATTATTCTTTTATTTTATTTTATTTTTTTTCTCTCTCTCATCATAATATTTTTTATTCTTTATTTTACTTCCATTATCCAGCATTCTTCTTTTTATTTTATTTTTATTATTTTATTATATTATTCTTCTCTTCATTATTTCCACAATTGTGATATATTACCCTAAAAAATAAGGGTATGACCCAGAGGATTAACTCGGGGGAGGTCACAGTGTTCTTGAATTTTTCTTAAAATTTATTTTATGTTTGTGGTAGATTTGAGTATCATGCATGGGTGAGATGAATGTCCCCGATGTGATGACTGCCCTTCATGACATACAACTCAATCTATTTCTATTATTGTATTTAAAGTAGTTGCCATATCTTCATTGGATAACTTTTCACACAATGAAGTTGAGTTAGTCAATGGATGAAACAACATCGATAGAGCCGTGTCCTGGAAGACAACACACCCTCGAACAAGGTGTGTCATCAACCTTGATTATAGGAGGAGGTGGAATTGAGATTACTTAGCCTTTAAAATATTCCATGAATATTAAAAAAAGAATAATAATTAATCATGAGATTTCATATTTGGATTATCGAAATAAAATTAAACAAATAAAGGGGAATAATGATTGAACCCAAAACCGAACCCAAAACCAAGTTCTCTCTTCCATAATTTATTCTGTTTAGCATTACATTATAGTTCAGTTTAAATTCTCATTTTCATGTCATTTCATTATCTTATAAAATAAAAAAACCCATGAAGATTTAACATCATTTTCATAAAATAATAAAAAAATTGTTTAGGTGAATTAGATGAAATAGGTGAACAAACAGAGAAGCATCTCAAGTGAGATGACATTGGTTAGCCACTCTGCTGCACTAGGAAAATAATTTTCTTTTGTCATGCCCTACGACAGGCATGCATCAAAAAGTCATAATTAGTAATAATAAGTCATAATTATTAATAATTAGTCATAATTAGTAATAATTAGTAATAATTAGTAATAATTATTAATAATTAGTAATAATTATCAACAGTTAATATTAATTATCAATAATCAGTAATAATTACAAATAATTAGTAATAATTATGAATAAGTTGTAATAATTAGCAATAATTAATAATAATTACCAGTAATTGGTAATTATTACTAGTAATTCATAATAATTAACTGTAATTGGTAATAATTACGAGTAATTCTTAATAATTACCAATAATTCATACTGATTACTCGTAATTAGTAATAAATACCGGTAATTAGTAATAATCACCGACAATTAGTAATTATTACACATAATTCATAATAATAACTCAAAATTTATAATAATTACTCATAATTCCAAATAATTACCCATAATTAGAAATAATTACCAGTAATCGGTAACAAATACCAGTAATTAGTAATAATTACGAGTAATTAGTAATAATTACCATTAATTATGAATAATTAGAAATAATTAGTAATAATTACCTATAATAACCAATAATTAGTAATAATTAATACTAAATACCGATAATTAGTAATAATAAATAGAAATTAGTATTAATTAGTAATAATTATCCGTAATTAGTAACAATTAGTAATAATTAACCATAATTAGTAAAAATTGTTGGAAAATAGTAACAATTAGTAATAATTATCAGTAAATAGTAATATTTAGTAATAATTTCTAGTAATTATTAATAATTAGTACTAATTATCTGTAATTTGTAATAATTATCGGCAATTAGTAATAATTAGTAATAATTAACAATACTTACTAATAGTTAGTATAAATCACTGTAATTAGTAATAAGTAACAATAATTAGTAATAATTTATAATAATTACCATTAATTAGTAATAGTTTTTAGTAATTACTATTAATTAGTAATAATTAGAAGTAATTTTCTATAATTAGTAATAATTTGTAATAATTGTTTGTAATTAGTAATAATTTGTAATAATTATGAGTAGTTAGTAATAATTAGTAATAATTACCAGTAATGAGTAATAATTATCATTAATTAGTAATAATTACTAATAATTAGTAACAATTACCTATAACTAGCAGTAGTTAGAAATAATTAGAAATAATTAGTTCTAATTATTGGCTATTAGTAATAATGAGCCATAATTATATGTAATTAGTAATATTTAGTAATAATTACCAATAAGGAGTAATAATTAGAAACAATTACCTATAATTAGTAGTAATTATTAATAATTATCATTTATTGGTAATAATTGGTAATAATTACTAGTAATTAGAAATAATCAGTAACAATTATAAGTCATGAATAATAATTTGTCATAATTAGTAATAATTTTCAAATATTACCAGTAATTAGTAATAATTAGTAATAATTGGTAATAATTATCCGTAATTAGAAATAATGAGTAATAATGAGTAATATTTTTTTTAATAATTACGGGTAATTAGTAATAATTATTAATAACTACCATTAATTAGTAATAATTAGTAATAATTACTAGTAATTAGTAATAATTTTTCATTATTACTATTAATTACTTTTAACTAGTAATAAATTTCAGTAATTGGTAATAATTACTAGAAATTTGTAATAAATACCAGTAATTAGTAATAATTATCAATAATTAGTAATAACTACCAGTACTTGACAATAATTAACAATAATTACCTATAATTATGAAAAATTATTAATTCCCAATAATTAGTAATAATTACTAGTAATTATTAATTTTATGATCTTCGTTTTTTTGTTAGATCATCACTTATATCAGATTAATCACAAGAAATATTTTTATTTTCTATTATTTTTTAGGAAAATATATAATAAAGAAGAAGAAAAATATTTTTATTTTGAGATCATGATTAGATAAATTATTATAGAAATCTAGATGGTTCAAGTTTAAATCTTGTATATATTGGGTGTGTTAAAACTTTCTTATTATCTGAATCATCAAAATTAGATTTTTTTTAAAAGGGGAAATTAAGTGTCCATGTAAGAAATGCGATCAAAGGAGATTTGAAAAATTTGACAGCATAAGGGTTTATCTATTGCATTTTAGTTTTTTGAAAGATTATATTTTTTGGTATCAATATGGTTAATTAAATTTAGTTGAATATAAAAATAATTTGTTTCTAGATCCAAAATGGTTTCAATCTTTAGTACACAAGGTTGATGGCCCACCTTTTCAAAAAATATAAACTCAAAATAACAATTCAAATTCTAAACTGGAACCATATCAATTTCATGAGTTGCTAACATATATTGATGATTATTTATATCCCTATTGAAAGATAAGAAAATTTGAAGCTGTTACAAAATTTATGGCTATTAAATTTGACAATGTAATGTTAAATAGTTGTTTTGATCAAATATTTTCTTTGGTTAAATAATTTTTATCTGAGGGAAATGTGTTTCCTATAAATTTATATTATAGAAAGAGATTGTTCTATGATTTGGGTCTTGGTTATCATAAGATCCATGCATGTTTAAATGATTACATGTTATATTTTGGTGAATATGAGTTGTTAGTTGATTATACTATATATAGAAAATTGAGGTTTAAAGAGGAATAATAAGGAAAGTCTATATTTTTTCCTGTTAAAAATTTGAGGTATTTATTATGAACCATAATTTTCATACAAAGATATTACATCTAAATAGAGTAATATTCTTTATAAAACATAATAATCAATGCCATAATAATATTGGTCTAGTATATCTGGAAACATAGAAATAAAAACAACTAGTTCATAAAATATATACATCGTCTCCCACTTATTTCTTAATAACTAACACCCTTCTTATAAATATCATACTTAATACCTTTCATCATAACCTGGGTAAAGAAAACATAATAAAAGGGTGAGCTCAGATGCCTAGTAAAGGTAAATAAGGGAGATATCAGTGATCATATAAATATAATATGGGAAAAAGGTTATGAGAACATGATCTTAACATTTAAAAACCATACCCTGCATATCATAAATCATAATATTGAGTAATGCCATTAATCATAGATGTTTATAAGATATTGATCACAAAAGAATAAAAAAACACGATTCATGAGAGCATTACCTTAACATAAAACATGGAATTATGGTATATATATAAGAATATAAAATAATTTTCTTAGTAGTTAAGGCTCTTTGAAAAGACTAGTGTAATGAGTTCACTCCCTAAACCATCAATTTAGTCAATGTTAACTACCAAGAATATCATAGTATACAAAGTCCCTTACTGAACTATATTTACTCCATATTCCTATGCTATTTATCTTATGATATATCAATATTTACCCAATGAATTAAAGGTAGATATTGGTCCCACCCGCCACCTAATGAAAATCATATATATGCATTCCACAAGATCATAAAGAATTAATCATATAAAAACCCATGAAAACAAATGGATTTCATAAACATTTTATAATAGCATAACCCATGAAAAAATGGGCTTCATAAACATTTTATCATTTTATCACAACATAACTCGGGGAAAAGAAATAGGTTTCATAAACATTGGGTCATCATATTCATAAAACATACAGAGAAATAATAAGGATAATATACTTGGAATATATTCCCATTAAATCATAAGTAAAATCAAGGGTTGTTATATTTGTTGAATAAAAATACTATTAAAATATCATTAAAAAATTCTTAAGGTAAATAAACGTTCCATTTTGAAATCACTTATTAAAAAAACTTCAAAACTATAAAGGAAAACATTTTATTTGAATATAAACATGTATAATTGTAAAGGAATCTCCAAAAAACAATTATTTATGCTGGTGGGAAAATATATTCATACCATATAAGTTAAAAACATTGCTTCTATACTTTTGTCAAAATGTTTTAAAATTTACCTCGTTTGAAAAATAAAAAAAGATTATATTAAAACCATTTTTAAAAAAAAAATCAAAAAAGGGTAAATATGATTTTAAAATTAATAATATAATTGTAAAAATCATTCTTTAAATCATTTTTAGAAAACATGGATATTGAAGAAGAATAATTTTTGATTGAAGAGAGAAATAAAGATGATTTTCCTTAAAAACATATTTTTGGTATCTTGTGTAGATAAAGTGAGGAGAATGAAATTAAAAAATTTATTTTAAAGACATAACCATATGATAATAAAATTAATTAGTATATTGATAGTTTTATTATAATATTTCATCATCATAACTCAATCATAACCAATCTAAATAAACAATGAGATTGTAATATAAAACCCTTACCCCAAGTTCAACTTACTTCAAAAACACTATAAACTCATATATAATAAATTTAAATTTATCACAATTATATACCATAGTAATTTTAATACTTATAATATCAAATACGAACCATTTATAAAATTTTAACACCCCCTTTTTATCAATAATTCATTATTAAAATCATCATTTCCATGTGTAACTATTTCATTTATCATGAGTATTTCATCTCAGTAGTTCCGGTCCTTATAAAACTTGGTTAAATAATCTAAATAAAATTAACAATGATATAAATATAAAAAATATATTCATTACATACATATTTACATACATATATATGAACGAAGTTATCGTTTCCTAAAGGATTGGATGGTAAGCTGTTATATGTGATATCATAATTAAAGAAATATAATTAAATCATAATTATATTATATAAAAATTAAAACAATCATAATACCCATCCATAAAATATGGTGAAAAAATGGTTTGTATTACTATGTGGAGACGGTAAGCCATACGTACACACGAGCGATACTTTTACTTCTCATTTGATAAAAAATAAGGTGTAGAATGGTATTTTCATAACAATAATTAAATTTAATAATAATTAGGATAATTAATTTATTATTTTATGATAAATACCATTGATTCATAGGAGTTGAATAAGAGTAGAAAAAAATGACTGGGTAAGGCGATCACCTCTTCTTTGAAATGACTCCTTTAGAACTCCTCTAAAGGGATCTAGGGTTGGTATTTTTGAAAATTACCAAGGCTATTCACCAAGGTATATTTAAAATTGTAATATCTAGTGGTTACATAATTACCCAATGTATTGGAGCACTATCAGGGAGCACCCTTAAATTTTCCTTTATTATTATGTGAGCCACATATATCATCATAAAAAATTTCATAAATAACCCATATAGAATAAAAGAAATGGGTTTCAGTTCATAATCTTAACGTTTTAAAAACCGCTTTAAAGGCATGATCTTTAAGTCACTTTAAATCCACAGAAAAGAAAAGAGGGTTTCATGTATGTAAATCCCATAATTAAAATAGAAAATTTTTATATATATGTGAATACCCCTGTAGAATAAAGATCTTTGAGTATTCACTTAATAAAATAAAAGAATTTGAGAAAAAGAGAAAGACATTTTGAGATGAAAATTCTGCAGCATAACGGCTATGTTACAGGGTTTTAGAAAACATTGAAAAGAGAGGGGACATGGGTCACCCACTCATAAATGATATATAACACTCTATGGGGAAAGAATATAAAATATTTAAGAACATGGTAATGAAATTTTAAAGACATACCATATGAAATGAAAAGCATGGAAGGAAGACAAAAATAAGATTTCTCTTATGAAAATTCGGCAGCCTAATGACGTCACTTAAAACATAAAAAAATGAATTGAAAAGATCAAATAGGGTCTCTAATAATATGAACATATAAGATTAGTATGATATATATAGAGATAATACCCCAAAATAATAAAAAAGAACACGAAAGACTTGACATGAAAATAGATTTTGAAAACGAGAAGGGTGAAAGAATCCCTTAAAAATTAGGCAGCCTAACGGCGCCACTTAAACATTCTTAAAATGAATTGATGAGAGAAAGAGGGGGTATCTAGTCATATGAAAATTAAAAGGACAGTAGGATGAGTATAAAATAACATCCTCAAACATAATAACATGGAGCATAAAAGATATGACATAAAAAAGAGTACTTGGAAAGAAAGTGAGAGGTAGGATCCCTTACCTTAAAACGTAAATCTTAAAACTCAAAGGATGGGACCTTGAGGGCTTGGGGGAACCTTGGGAGGACTATTTGGGAGGTAATGAGACCAGAAATTCGTTGGGGAAGATTTGGGAGTGAAAACTAAAGGAGTAAAGGGTGGGTATTTATAGGGAAAGTGAGGGGACAATGCATTAATGGCCAAGGGACACCTCATTGGTGGTTTTGGAAAAACCATGGGCTTTCCCATGGTATTTGCCCATGATTTTAGCCAAATGAGACCCCTTATACAATAATTCATCCCTTTTAGTCGGCCATCTCTTAAAATATCTCATCACATCATCATGTTGAAGTTATGATGTCATTAAACACCCGTAACTTAAAAACCGTATTTTCACTATTCATTGAAAATTCAACTTTCTCAAAAAAATCCCAAAATTTCACCTTAACCAAATATCGATGCTCTGATTTCTAAAATGAACTCCATTTTATAAAAATAATTTTCTAAATATTTTTAATTTAATTTTTAAATAAAAACACTATTCACTGAAAATTCATTTTTTCAAAAAAATCCCCAAAAATTACCTTAACATAATATCGATGCTATGAGTTCAAAAATAAATTCCATTTTATAAAAATCATTTTCCAAATAATTTTAATTTAATTTTTAATTAAAAAACACTATTCACCTGAGAAAACTAATACTTGACTAATAATTTATGAAACCATTATTTAACCATTTTATTGAATCACATTACTTAATCAAGGTGCCTAAATTATATTAATACTTTCTTTAAGTGAGATTACTAATCCATTTGGCCACATTACTAATCCTAAGCGTAAAATCACTATTCATAATTTACTATTCATCAAAAAATAAGATGATCTTATTAGACTCTAAATTTTGTATTGAACATAATTGTAGAAGACCATTTTTTGAAAATCATTACACATAATTAATTATCTAAGGTTTACATAAATATTTTCAAATATCCTTTTTCTAGAATTCATCAAAAATATGCATAATATATTTATCCAGACATTTGAAAAATTCAAAAACATCATCATAAGAAGAAATCACAATTTTTATTTAAGTCAAAGGATTACACAGGGCTGTTAAGGTCTCGTTACATAGCCCCTTATAACACCATAATAGGATCTAAGAGTAAGGTCTGCTAGGGTGATAGAATCTTGGGGAGGCTCAGCCAACATTACACGAGTAATAATTTCTATCAGTTTAAACTTCTCGCGAAGGCGATTCCATTCTAGCTTCACATGATGAAGTTCGACTTGGGTTTGCTCCAAAGCAAAGCCCAGTGGTGCTACCTCCTTCCCAAGTTCCGTTAGATGGGCTTCGATTGGCCCGAGACTACTGGATGAGGCCATCAAATCTTCTTTCTATATTAATTAACCAAGATCACTTGTATTTAGAGACAATAATCGAAACGTTTAGTTTCCAGCGATCATATTGACCAATGGTCATATAACAGTCGATACCCAATGGTCTCATTTTAATTATACTCATGTTATCAAGTGAAATAGTTTTGTTTAGAATAAAATAAAATAACACACAAAATTAGGAAACAAGATTTATTCAAAATTTCGGGTCGTTACATTTATACTCTTGAGGGAATTTTACTATAACAATAGTTATCAAGATTTGATTAGAATGACACCCTTTGAATCATTGTATGGGAATCCATGTAAATCTTATTTGTAATGGTTGAAGCTTAGTGAGAGTTCACTCATGGGACTAAGGATTATACATGAGGTAATAGACAAGGTGAAGTTGATCTGAAAGAGATTAGTGATAGCTCAGAGTCATCATAAATCATATGAGGATCACCATCATCGACTATTGGAATTTGAGGTTGGTTATTGAATTCTTCTCAAGGCTTATCCTTAGCTAGGATATCATCTCTTGGGAAAGAAGGGTAATTTAGCTCTATATTATATTAGTCCTTTTAATATTATTGAGTGAATAGGAAATGTGTCATAATAATTTAACTTACCATCTTAATTTACATCAATTCACTATGTGTTCCATGTTTCCCAATTGAATAAGTATCAAATGGTCCCTTACCATTTGATTGAATAGGATGATATCAAGATTAAACCAGACACCGTAGTGGTTTCATAGCTAGTTTGGATTATGGATCATAAACATAAGGTTACATGTGATAAAACAATTTCTTTGGCCCATGATTTTTTGCTGAGTAGATGAGATAGCCATGAGATATGGGAGAAGGAAGTGTTAATGAGGTTGTAGTTCTCTTATCTATAAATGATTCCATAAACTTGAGTACTTTATGAGGATAGAATATTTCATGTTGGGGAGAATTATTACATCCTTTGGGTTAGAGGTAATTATAATTTTATCTTTGTTTATCTATTTTTGGGATTTTAGATTATTTCAAGAGTTGGGGGTTGAAAATTGGATCTTTTGGGGGAATAATCCAGACCCACAGTTTAGGTTCATGGTTAGTAGTAATAGCATGGTATCCGTGTAATATGGTACTATTTATTCCAATGGAATTGTTTATAGTTTGAACATAGTTTTTCTAACCAAGTGAGTTTCTCGGAAAATCATGTAGATACATGGGGTTGATTATAGAGGTTGTAACATGTCTTTCACATGATTTTTCTAACTGTGTGACTATACCTATGAATTCATGAAAATTAGTTTTCAAGGGACAATGTATACCACATGGTTAGGTATAGTTTGTCTAACCATGTGGCCTAATCATGTGACCCTATCTAAACTTCCTAAAATAGAAAATTTCCCCAATTCTCTTACTTGTTTTAACTATAATATCCTCCCAATCACTCATTATCATGAACCAACCAATCCATAAATCTATAGAGTACTCCTCCCTTGATTCATTAGTGATTATCAATCAACTTGGGTGGATCTCATCAAGATATGTTCAGATGTCCTCTTGATTTCTCCTCTTTTCTCTAGATTTATCCTCAATCACTTTTCCCATTGATCCATTGGAAAAAAATTTAGCTATGATTTTTGGATATAAAGGCTTTGATGGGGAATTATTATTTTCTTTGTATATCTATACTTATGAGTATTAGATCTCTTCATTTCCAATCACTGAATTTGAAGGTATCATGTTTCCACCATTGTCTAGGTGAGTGAATCTATCAATGGATTATTTCCTATAGAAAACATGAATGTTCTTGTGAAATCAATTTATTTTAGAATATGAAAATGATTGTTTTGATTTTTTATGGGATAAATTGAAATCCATTTTTTTTACTTGATCATTGGTGGAAATGGAAATTTTTTTAAAGGTATTTTTCTTTAAAAAAAATGTTTATGAACTTTAAGAATTCGATGGAATGACAAAAATATAATTTAAAATGTCAGGCTTGGATTCTATTTCATGTAATGGTTAGGTTTTGAACTTGGGTTAAACCTCGGGTTACATGTCTTTGTATGGACCTAGTATTCACTATGCCGACTAGAGTTCATTGGTTTTCCTAGTATCATAGACCCCATCTTATGATCCATTTTCACATCATTAGTAGGTATTAGCTGGATTCTAGTGTTTTACTTGAACACTTTGTTTATTATACATGGATTTCTTATTTATTGACTTTATTAAATCAAACATATTTTACTTCCTTGTTCTCAAGTATTGGGACTCTCATTCTTATCTTTTCAAAGGAAAATCAAAGGGATGTTTTATGAAAATGTGTTTTCAAATGAAATTTTTTTTTGAAACCTATTTTTTTTAAAGATAGAACTAATTGTTTTATGGTGAAAGAATTTGTAGATATTTATTGTGGTATCCTACTAAGAATTTACTCAAACTCTATATATTCCTTGAATTGTATATAAACTGGGTTTTTCAAGACTTTGGTAAAGGGAAGGACATCATTTATCAGGGAGGATCCTCCCAACCAACATCATCCTTGGGTGATTTGGGGATGGAGGTGACCGATGGTCACATAGAGATAGAATATTTTCTCATCAGTTGTCATGTGTTTTTGACCTTTTGGATTTTGTCTTTTTACATATCATTTTTTATTTTAGAAATATTCTTTGTGATCTATTTTGGACTTATATTCTTATATATTTTCTTTAGAATATGAGATAAGTCTTGGTGTTTGTATAGGGTTAAATCATTCCCATTATTTACTATATTGATACCAAGAAACTTGTCACCAGTCTGTGGTGATCGAGAACAAGACTTAGACCTTATGGAAGGATATCTTAGGTGGTGTGTCAGGTCATCCCAATTTTGTTTGTTAAATCATGTCACTTTAACTGATACCTATCCCATACCCAAGGAATCAGAGTAGGGTGGCATTCAAAACATGACCTAATACAAGAATATATAAGGCATAATCATACAACTATATCTCTATCCACTACCATATCTCTCAAGGTAAGGTCCATCAGTCATGTAAAATTATATACCAAAAACCAACCCTTTTACATATTGTCCTCTTCCATGACCTAAGCCTCTCAAAACATGTTCACTCATCCAAGTACTACATCGCACCATGACCAAGCCCCTATGGTGGTCCTCAACTCAAGCCTACTTAGGAAAGGTCAATCATCCATGATACAAGCCTACTCCAGGAAAGGTCAATCATCACAACCTGAGCCTACTAAAGAAATGGTCCATCATCCACAACCCAATCTTACTCTTTGAAAAACCAATATCCACAACCCAAGCCTTCTCACTTAAGTTAATATCAGGCTTGAAGATTCTCTCCCACACCAAGTCTGTCTCTTAGAACATACATGTGAAAAAAAAACACAGGGCCACAAACCATAATATAAGATATATAGCTCATCACTAGAGAACTAGTAAATTGGGACTAGCCCCTCACTATGAACATGTATCATATCATCTGTTTAGGGGCCCAATTGGTTCTCCATAGAAGTCAATATCTATTCTTGTCGATACCAATCCATGCCTATCACCCATTAGTGACAACACAACCCGAAGATTCATCCTAAAACAAAACCCATAGTCATGTAAAAACTTACCAAAAATTCCCCAACACTCCTGGTCCTACTACCCATGTACCATCCCCTTCTAACTCTTCCTACCTGACCCTACCCTAAAAAATTGGGGCCCAATTCCAATAAAAACCCCTTGGAATTATAATGAAAATACTTGAACAACTACCACAACCCTCACTTGGGTCTCATCTCATATATAGTAAGGGATATATGTCATCACATCACCAAAAGGAAAAACCTCTTAATCTTCTTATTCCATTTTCCAAAGGACTCCTCACACTCCAAGAACACATCAAGAATCACCTACAACCTTAGGAGGGAGTTACTCATCCCTCTCAAGACGCAAAAATGAATTTATTATCAACCCTCATACACAAGCCTCTCATTATTACCCATTACTCCTAAATAAATCACCCTATGACATTATGAATCTCATATCACACCTTAGGACTTCCTATAGGTCTCTTTCCAGCTCACTCAACATCCTCACCCCCTTGGATATAGAGTCATTAGGTGGCCCTAATTTTCCTAAGTTCTAAAGGACACATTTTATGATTCTAAAGTCTCAAATCCACCCATTCATATTTTTAAGGGATATTATGGTCCTTATCCCCCACACCCAATCCAATTTTGTTATTCAAGAATGAATGAATATGCATAGACATACATATGAGATAATATTATAGGGTCCGTCTACCTTAATACCAATGTTAACTACTCATCGATATCCACAAATCCACTTCTAAGACTGCTGTGACATATCCATGATCTCGAGAACCTATATCATTCCAACCGAAAACCATAATTAATTATAACAAATTATAATTATTTATTCAAAATAACCAAATAGGCATAAATTTCTAAAAACTAACTGGGCATCATCTGCTCACAGAAACATCGAGCAATGAGGTATGGTCTATGATAACACATGTTTTTTATGGAATTTTTTTTTTGATAATAATTGATATAATTTCACCATATCAATATTTATTTGATGATTTAATGAAATTTATATTTAGATATAGAATTTTTAAATTCAATGAAAATTTTATTTTTGGCCTTTTAATTTTACTCTAGTAATTTTATCTTAAAATTTTTTATGTGATGAATTTCGAATTGAAATATTTATAAAACATTATCCAATAATTTATCTATATTTTTAATTTATACCTTTCAAGATGAATCATACATTTGGAGGGCTATAAATATGCATTAATACATATGTGAGATAAATTTGATATATTAGACCATGATTCACCATTTAGGCCATAACTTTTTCATATATTCATGCAACAGGTTAAATTTTTTCTAGATGTTAGATGAATAAATTGCTCAACTTTAATTCAAATATATTAAAGGATAGTTATTTTGATAAATATTTAGAGAATACTGATAAAAATGGAGTAACTTTTAGAGGTAAAATCCACATGTGCCATTATTTACATTTCAAACCATAAACCTCCCAAAATTTATTTAAATTATATTTTCACTCTTTGATGGTTGGTGAATTAGTAAATTATTTGGGATGTTTTTTCTTAAGGGTTGGTTTCACTAAACTAATCTAACCATTTGAAAGAAGTAAGTCTTTGTACAAAGATCTCTTCCAAGAAGGTGGTCCTCTCCAATTTTTATTTTATTGTGTTTGTGCTTATAATATATTTTAATCTTCAATAAAAGTTATCTATTCCTATATTTACATTTTTTCTTATTGGTTTTATAATAAATTATTGGATATGATATTTTTTTCAAACCTTTCAATCCCTTTTCTATAAAAATCATCTCCATAATAAAAACTCCACCCATGGAAGATTAGTACATGTTCATAGTAGATCTAATTTATACTCCCATTATTTATTTGATTTTAATTCATAGGAACACTGTAATTACAAAAATGTTATTATTTTTTTTAGTTTTAATTTTTAATGAACTTAATTTAATTTCACTTTGACCGTGATTCTATTATTATTTTAATAGTGAGAGTAAAACTTTAATTGGTAAATCTAATCAACTTGGGATAGAATTATAGGGTTAAAATATACTCATAAAACTAAAATAATTATAATTTCTAGATAGGAGGTTCTTACCTAATATTACATTGACCATTATTTTTTCTTTTAGATCACAATAAAAGAAGGGTGATGCGATTGGAAGTTCTAAAGTTAACCAAGGGTTAATTTCCTTCATTCTTTGTGGTCTTTTTAATATTTATAGGGTTTATGGGTTGAAAATACTTAGAGATCTAAATTAAATTAATATTAATCTCATGGTATAGTGATTATTTAATGTTGAAGGGGTATATTAAGATGATTATGTTTTTTATATAAGTGTTTTTAATGAAGTTTTTTTTCTTATTTACTTTTTTTAGTCTCAAAAAATCACACAAAAACACCCTCATACTTTGTCCCCATTTACAAATTCTTTTCATTGATTATTTACAACTATTTTAGGATATTTAATTTACATTTACCTCTAGAGAAACAACTAGGTCACATCCTTGGAACACATAGATAAAAATATAAAAACTTTGATAGTGCATGAATCAATGCTTATTAAACTGGCGTCATTTCTAGAGCGAAAATTATTTTCTTCAACCTATTTTAGGAAAGTAATTTCTTTTCCATTATTTTTTTTCTTTTATTACCCTAAAACATATTTTATTTTCTTCGTTCCCCGCCTATTATTTTTGATAACTTCAATTAAAACCCCATTTGATGAAATTATTGTCCACTATTATTTCTGATTCATTTTATTCTTATATATAATTGATGACGTGATCCAATCCTGATATTCATTTTGAGCTAGAAACTGAATTTATATAAATATTTGGGCATTGTATCATACAATCTAAAAATTTAGGAAGTTTCAAAATTACATCATTTCATTATTTACAACATTCAAATAGTAGTGATCATAGTATCTCATCTAAAAAAATATTATTTTCAAAAAATATATACAAATGAAAGTTAACTTGAAAGAACCATTTTAGGGTTAGATACACATAATGTTAATTATCAACCAATATTTATTTCATATCCAAATATCAAATCATACTTTGAGATGAAATCTTGGTTAATTCATCTTCTCCCTAAATTTCATGGCCTCTTTTTTGAAGATCCAAAAAAACATCTAAAGTAATTTAATGTGGTTTTGTCAACCTGTAAACTAAGTAATTACAATAAAGACCAAATCAATTTAAGGTAATTTCCATTATCACATGATCGTACTAAAAAAGACTGGATGTATTACCTACAACCTAAAGATGTTACATCTTGGAATGATTTGAAATGTATTTTCTTATAGAGATTATTTCTAGCATCAACGACCACACAAAATTGAAAAGAGACTTACTTAATCAAGAAAGCACAAAGAGATCCAATGTATGAGTATTGGGATTGGTTCAATAAAATATGTGCATGTTTCCCACATCACCATATTAGTGAGAAACTCCTTATCCAATACTTCCATGATGGTCTCACTCCAATTGAGAGGATCAAGGTGGATGCTATGATATGAGGATCATTAGTTAAGAAACCCCAATGAATACTCAAACTTTGATCAATAATATGGCACAAATATCCAAACAATTCGGTGATAATGGTACGATGACTATAAGTGGATTACATTAGGTAATACCCCATTCTCTTGAACATCATTTAATTGATACTAAGTATGATTAATTAAAAACTATGGTGAGTAAAATAAAATTTGATCAAAAATCATCTCCACCTACTCCACTGAAGCTTTGTGACATTTTTTTAGCACCAGATCATCCAACAAATTGTTGCCCATAACTACAAAATACAAATAATTTTTCAATTATATTCCCATGAAGACCATTACAACAAAAAATACCCCCAAAAATAAGTATTATACCTTATCAAAAATATATGACCAATTATAGAAATATCTCTCAAAAATGAAGTGTGGATCTGAAAAAGAAAAAAGGGATCCTTTTCCACAAATATTCCAGAAACCTTAACCTTACCAAAAGTGGTTTTTAGTAACCCCAAAATAGATTTTAAACCCAAACATAAAAAAATAAATAACAATGTAATTCCCAACCAAATGTATATTCTAACACTGATGATATTTTGAAACAAACCATTCTTAATAAAATAACTAACCGAATAGTCAACTTATTAAGTTGAGGGAGATATATATGAAAATGATCTAGATTTACACCGCCCTCCAAGAAATGGTAAACAAGAAATCCAGAAATATACCCTACCAACCCGCTAAAAACCCAAAAGGGAATGTTAGTGACATCACATTGAGGAGTGGGAAGCAAACAAGAAATAAAAGTATTCAGAGAACTCCACTGAGATTAACCTAACCCGAGGAGATTACACTATCACCACAAGTCACTGAGAAACTAAACAGTAAAGAAAAATTTAAGAATAAGATTGATGACATTCCTCTTAAACACATTCTATTTCCAAATAGGGTTATAAAACAAATATGGCTAAATAGGAAATGAAAAAATCGGTTTTGGATATATTTAAGGGAGTTGAGATAAAAATCCCACTTCTTGATCCCATTAAAAAAATCCTAAGGTATGATAAATTCCTAAAAGAACTTTTCAAAAAATACGGAGGTATTTTTGGAAATGATAAGTTCAATATTGGAAGGAATATTTCAACACTCATGAAACCAACTCAAGAAATTCCTAAAAAGTGAAAGGATCCTGGAAGAATCACTATCCCATAAACCATATAGGAGTCACACTTTTCTAGTGTTTTATGTGATTTGGGAGATTCCATAAATGTATTCCCTCACTTATTTTCTCTTCTTTACATATTGGTGAGTTTAATCCAATAAGAGTGGTGGTGTAATTGAAAAATAGAGCTATAAAATATCATTTTGGAGTCCTTGATGATGGACTTGTTTGGTTAAGGGACATGATATTTCCTTAAAGTTTCTACATGATTTACAGGGAGGAAGATTAGGTAAATTATCATGCTCCAATTATATTAGTTAAAAACTTCCTTAAATTAAAAAATGATTATAAATATCCATGTAGGTATACTTTCCATGGTGTTTGGAGATGAAGTTGCTAGATTTAATGTTATAGACTCCATGAAGTACCCATATAAGGATCATTCTTCTTTGGTTATATTTCATTTTGAAATATATTATAAAAAAACTTTTATTTTGATTGTACTATAATTATAGATATTATGAACATTGGGTTTAGTTTGATGTATAAGATAAATTAAACACCTATTTATAATCATCACACCACTCTTGGATTTTTTTTAAGGATTCCAATTCTGATTCTGATCATGTTCTTTCTGATAATGACATGGTTGTTGATTATGCTAATTGATTTGATGTATTATCCACTGATTTTTATGATGTCTATTTTGATAGTAATGATAACTATGCACATATTTTAGTTCCTTTAATTTATCCATCCATACATTAACCCACACATTGAAACTCAATCCATTTACACCAAATCTAAATTACTCAAACCTATTTAGTGGTGAGAGATTACCTATTATAATTGATAAAAATATCCCTTATGAACATGAATATTTTTTTGAATCTTTTGAGGGATAAAATTAATGAAATTTTGTGGACCATGGATTATATATTAGGTATTTCCCCCTCCATTTTCATGTATAGTATTCTTTTGGAGGATGGATCTAAACTAGAAAGGAATCCAAAAATGAAACTTAATTCCACCCTTTTAGAAGTTTTTAAAAAAGAAAATAATAAAATTGATTAAGGAGAGTTTAATTTACCCCATTTTAGATTTTTAGTGGGTTAGTCCTATTCAGTTTATATCTATGAAAAGTGGAATCACTATTATTAGAAATTATATATAAGAGTTTGTTCCAATTAGGGTGAAAATAGTTGGCATATTTGTATAATTATAAGAAACTAAATCTATCCACTCATAATGGCCATTTACCCCTCCAATTAATTGATAAAATGATTGAGAGACTTACTAATAAGATATACTATTGTTTTTTTGGATTCATTGTCAAGTTATTTTCTAGTTAAAATTTCTTTATAGAATCAAGAAAAACTATCTTTCACTTTATCATTTGGTACATTTTACTACCAAAGGATGATATCTAGAATTTTTAACATTCCAAGTACCTTTTAGTGACATATGGGGGGTATTGTTTTCTAATTTTTATATGACTTTCATAGATGAATTTATGGATGATTTTAATATATATAATTCTTCTTTTTATGATTTTTTTTAGTTTGGGAAAGGTGACTCATCATTTAACTGAGAAAAATATGGTTTCGAACTTTGGGAAATGTTATTTCATAGTAGATCATGGAATTGTTTTATGAAATATAGTTTCAAAACATGAAATAGAGGATAATATATGTAAGTGAGATATTATTTCATGATTTCTATATCTAATTTTTTTTTCTTAATGTTAGATATTTCATAGGACATTATTGGTTTTATCGATGATTCAATATAGATTTCAGTGAGATTTCTATTGGTTTATTGAGGTTACTTTAAAAGGATTATGATTGTATGTTTGATGATTCTTATAGGGTTTCATTTTTCAATTTGAATAAAAGTCTCACCACACCTCCTATCATAAAACCCCTTTGACAGAGCTCCTATTTGTGTTTATATGTAATTCTTAATACTTCAGATTTGGAGTAGTTTTACCTTATAGGGTAGAAGGGTGGTCCCATGTGACTGCTTATACTTTAATGGATTTAGATTCAACACAAGAAAACTGAAACCACAAAAAAAAAAAATTTCTTATTGTCATATTTTCTTTAGATAAATTTAATTATTATTTTTTGGGATCTAAATCAGTTGTTTTCTCTATTAATATAGCTTCAAGGTTCTTCCTATAGAAGTCATTTGAAAAGTTGTGGCTTATTCATTATATTTTTATTCTTTAAGAGTTTTTCATTTAGATAAAGGATAAGAAGGGGAAAAAGAACTTTATGGATAACTAAATGAGCAAGATCACTCACATGCAGAATCATGATAACTCAACCCATGTACTAATTTAGGAAACTTTCCCCAATAAGTATGACTTTGTAATCTTTGGTATATATCCTTAGTATAATGATTTAGTTAATTAATTGGTTTGATTTCAATTTTCTACAAACCTAAAAAAACACCAATTTGAAAAATTGAAGTGTGTGTATAGATTTTATGTGTGGGATTATCCTAAACTTTTCCATATTTATATTGATCATATAATTAATAGATGTGTTTATGAGCATGAGTTTGATTTTGTTTTGCATTTATTTTATACACTTTCTTATGGTGGAAACTTTAGACCCCAAAGGATTGTTAGGGAAGTATTAAACTCAAGATTATATTAGAATAATATTTTTATGATTTCCAGGTGTTCTTAAGTCATTCTTACATTTCTAATTCATTGGTAAATTTTTAGGATACATGAGGATCCCCAACAACCCATATTATTCCTTGAAATTTTTGATGTATAAAAAATTTATTTAATGGGTCTGTTTCCAAGATAATTTGGTTTTGTACATTATTGTTACATTTTATTACATTAGAAAATTATTGGAGTCCAAGACCACTAAGAATAATTATTTTAATGTATAGTGGAACTTTTCTGGGATCAAATTTTCTATAGGTTTATAGTACCAAAGGCTATCATCAGTGACCAATGATATCACTATTCAACCAAAATTTGGATTCCCTCTTTCAAAAGTATGGGTTGACATAGAAAACATCAAAACCATACAACCCCAATTAAACGATCAATTTTAAGTTTGAAATTAGTAGTTTAAGAATATATTGGAGAAAATGGTGCAACTTAATATGAAGAATTAGAGAAATAACTTAGATGATGTGTAATGGTGTTATGAGATGACCTTAAAAACTCCCATTATCATGTCCCCTACTAGATAATTTTTGAGAAAAAAATTATATTCCAATGGATATAGAGAAATTGGAATATTGGGATATAATGAAATTAAACATGGATTTATCCCAATATAGAGATCAAACAAAACTGAAAATTCAGAATCTTAAGAAGATTAAATTTTCTTTATATGATAACTCGAGGATTTATAACAAAATATCAAAATTATCGCATGATTGAATGATCCAAAAAGGGAGTTTTATATGGGA
Organism: Viscum album; assembly: GCA_963277665.1. Classification (NCBI taxonomy): domain Eukaryota; kingdom Viridiplantae; phylum Streptophyta; class Magnoliopsida; order Santalales; family Viscaceae; genus Viscum; species Viscum album. The sequence continues at coordinate 925,548,452 of OY728159.1, forward strand.
TACAATTTCCTTATTTTTAATTCATGAATGAAGTCGATTCTCTGTAAGTTGCATTATAGATGGCTAGGGAATTATGTTATATCTCATGATTTTCATTATGGTGAAGTGGCAGTCACACAACATGATATAATAAATATCTGTACAGTAAATGGTTAATAGTTTAAGTATTACTTTGAGAGATTTCCCACACATGAAGTTGATATCATCACACTATATGATCTTTTCATCACTTGATAACATCATGTTCTCCCTTAACCTCTCTAATTTATGTTAAAGGTACAAATCTTAACTCTGTATTTCATATGCATATATCATTTCATATGGTCCCATCAAGGATAATATAAAATTTTATGTGTGGGGGAGGGGTTGAAATTTTGAGAATCTTCTTTGATTTTTTTATTTTTTGTATATTTATTCTTTAAATTGTTTTTGTTTTCAAACAAAATGAAAGAAAAAAAAAAATAAAAACCAAAAAATACCTAAAAAATTCATGCTGATTACTTACATGGAACTTATTGAGAATAAATGTTTGATTTTTTATAATATCATAGGAATCGTGTTATGAATAAGCCAATTTTTATTCTTGGTAGTTGATTTTAGTGAAAATGGAAGTTGTTTAATGATATGATTTATTATGTATTTATGGAAACTTTGAGTTTTTTACACCTTTAAATGTCGGTATTTTGTGTGATTTTTTTTTATTTAATCTCTCAAAAAAACATCACAATAAATCATGAATTTTGAGTTTCTTTTACAGAATTGAAGTTATAGTCAAGTCATGCATTTTTTTCTACAGATTATAACATTGTTTTTCCATATATTTGTTTCTATTATGATCAATTTCATCCATGTACTAGATTAATTTATTTGTGTTTGCATGATATAAAAATACTATATTCCTTAAAAAATAGAAAAAACATAAAATTAAATAAAAGGTGTAACGCCCCGACCCCAGCTACCCAGAGTCGGTGCATTATTGCGTAACATTGGCATGATCACAAAAGATCATGTCTCAAAATACCGATTAGTTTATTAGCCTTGGAAACACTAGATACATTCATAAATGTTACATTACACGATAAATTGAAAAACTACAATAACATAGTCTCCATTTTCCACACTCATATCCCCTTCAGACTATCCCTGTAGGTCATTCATAAAATACTTCTTCACATCCAGGAAAATTTAAAACATTGAAAGGGGTGAGCTCAGATGCTCAGTAAGGATAACAATATAGTGGAAGCTTCCATAAATAAACATTAACATTTAAGACAATGTATAACTAAAACAAAAGCCCTTTTAAACTTGAACTTCAACATAATATGGCAAAATAAAATGAAATAATGCCATTTACTTATTCACATGGATATTCCAATGGTCGAATATTCACATGAAATATCAATAACCACTTTCATAATGTTGGAATTCATAATGACAGACTATCATTACCACGTAGCCAAGGCCTCGTGCCCAGACTAAAAATAAGATTTTGTCAAGGCCTCGTGCCAAGACACTAGTCTGTCTTATGAGACCTGCCGATGCATCGAGGAGATATAGCGGGCTCCACCCATCACTTATTAAGTCGAATGCATTCCTCATATGAACAAGTTTAACATATCATAAACCATAACATAATCGTATAACATAAAACATGCATAAAGGAAAAATAACATTTCAACATTTCAATCACAAGATATCAATACAACACATTGATATAATAAAAAACACTTTCAAAACCATTTTCAATACCAAAATAAAAGAAAATTAAATCTTGGTATTTATTTTTCATTTTAAAAAAGTTATAGCTTATAGAGGAAGCCGAAACTCAAATAATGGTCACGGTGGTGGAGAAGTCGTTGTCGCCGCATACGTACGAAAAAAAAAATTCTCATTTTTCGTTTAGTAAAACGCTTCATATAAAAAGATTCCTTTTTAATAAACGTAAAATTCAAAGGGGTTTATACACCGTATAAAAGAAATTTGTGTATAAAGCAAAATATGCCTCAATGAATGGATATTGAGACGAAGTCCATTACAAAGATCATTTTTTTAAAATAAAATAAATATATTATGTGTATTAACTATAAGTACACATAAAGAAAGTACAAATACAAGATAGGACATAATAATATCATGATATAATTTGAAAGTAGGAGATTAACCCAAAGAATAGAAATTGGGTTAAGAAGTTCCCTTACCTCGTGTCCGTCTTAACTCGAACATTCTTTAACCTCCTGAATAATAAACTAGAGTTAATGTATATTTGCTTAATAACCTTTTTCAAGTTCATTATCCCCTTTATATCACTTATTACAATGTTACAAAAATTATGTAGTCATTTAAGTCAATAACGGTCATTTTGTCGATCTTTGGTACATGAGTCAACAATAAACTTCTTATAATTACAAGTTGTTTTTGTGGTAGAATATCCATTATCTCCAGAATTATATTCATGATGTATATATCATATATTTTCTATATATCTAGTATATACATGCATTTATAATATTACATAACATTTAGAGGTAAGAAATGAAATGCACCGTTCATGGAGACTGTAAGCCGTACGTACGCATGAACGCTACTTTCATTTATATTTCATATTTAATGAAATTAAATCATAATTATATAAATTTATACAATAATTCCAGTATTATATAATGTATAATACCATTTACTCCATCCTTTATACATCCCACATATGGTATTAATGATTCAAATCACTTTGAGGGGGCGGTAGTCTGCACTTCCTAAAATGAAAATATCGCGTTTACCCATAATGGAAACCATAAAGGTATGACATAAATGAAAAATACAGAAGCTTAAGTAAAACATAAACATATTATATATCATATATAAATATAGTGACATCTTAATGGCCACCTTTGAAGGTGTTATATGAGTGTTGAATAATCATCGTTTTGTGAGGCAGAAATTCGCCATCCATAGAAACAGTATGTTCTTTAACCATTAGATGTAGGTGTGTATAAGTGTAGCTCAAATCCTTCTTATAAAAACATCATAATATATTTATTATACTGGTTTTGTTACAAAATAAATTAATAAAAATAGGTTAGGGTGTTGGAGAAGAAAAATAAAACATAAGAACACAAGAGAAAACACTACCTTTAAAACGGGTAACTCTTATTGATTTGAGATTAAAGGCTTCCTTGGGAAGACTTATGCCCAAAGTGAGGCTTCTAGGAGTAATAATGGGATTTTGAGAGACAAAATGGTCAGAGGTTGGCCGAGCCAATGGCTTGAGAGGTGTGAATAAGGTGGTAGTGGTGGGGGACTTTTATAAGAGGAGAGGAGGGGCACTCTTGGAAAGTCATGAAATGTTACTTTATTATATAATGAGTTTCGGATTTTAAAGGTCCCAAACATATATATTTAGAGGATAAGGTGATAAAGGTTCTAAATATACTCATCTAATAGGTTTTTGACATGTGTAAGTCTTAGATGTTACATTATCTTTTCATTTTATTTAAATCGTTAATTAATGAGGTAATCGCTGCATCATCATGGTGTCATAAAAAATTTAATTTATTTAATGTCTCAAAATTATAAAAAAATATCCTGATGTAGGAAATATCTTTATATTTACAATGAATATTTATAGTAAAAAAGTTAACTTATATAACCCCATGTAATATTTTTTTAGTAAAACAACTCATGTTTGTGACATTTTTATTTTAACATTAAATAAAACGTTTTAATGTAATTTTCCAACCAAAGTGGCTCCATGGGGTCCCCAAGTTGACCCATGGATTATCATGGTAGTCCATGACTCATCCAATAGGGGTAGGACAAGTGTCAAGATATTTTACTATTTTTATAATATCATTTTTACCTTAAATTTCACTAATTACCTTTAATCGGGATTAATTAAACTTAAAAGTTACTATTCACAAAAAATTATTTTAATCCCATTGAACCAAATTTTACTTCATAATGACAAAAATGTAAGTTAGATTTTTTAAAATCAAATCACTGAAGTGGTAATGTTTCATTTAAACGAAAAATCAGTTTTTTAACTACCACTTAGTGGTTTCACTATTCATCAAAAATTAAAGTTTTTCAGAACAATGCCAAAATTTCACCCTAATCTATAATTGATATTCCGAATTAAAAAATGATATATATTTTAAAAACTTCCAAACATGTAATTTTAATTAAATAATTTTATAAATAATTCCCGATGTCACAACAAATAGCGTGTTTTTAAGAAACAATATATATCAAAAGATTGACAATTGTTTATGTCCAATTTCAAAGTGAAATTAATTATAATGAACCCCATCGGATAAAATAGAAAAAATATATTCCAATTATACTTTAAAAACACTCAATAGTATAATTTATCACTATAAATTATTTTGATTAAAAAATTTGTTTTTAAGCATTTTTCACTATTCGTAAAAAATGGAAGTTCTCAGAAAAATACCAAAAATTCAACTTAGGATAATTTCGATATTACGAATCCAAAAATGAAGTCCATTTTGAAATATAAAATATATATAATTTCAAAAAGTGGGTATTACTATTCATAATGGCTATTTTGATTGGTCGCGGTGTGTTAGAATCTCGAACTTGCGTACAATGCAAGCTATTGCATTATCGATTGAGAAGCGTATTGTAGAAGCTTGGGGTGTTACATTGTCTCCTCCTTAAATAAATTGCGTCCTCACAATTTAATTTTTTTTAAAATATAAGGTTGAAAATAGAAAATACCTTTTTGGAAAACCCACATCGGAAATAAGGTTAATAAAAATATAACTTTAAAAGAAATAAAGATAAGTACAAAGGTCACCCCAAATAGCCCATACTAGGATTCTATGAAAATATAGATATGGAGGAAAAACAAACCATCAAGGTCTGATGGAGAGTTATAGAAAATAGGATTAGGAGAAATGTAACTACAAGAAAATCACAAACTTGTGATTGGTTAAACGGTCATTGATTCCTTAATTGGAAAAGTTAACCGACAACATTTTTGTTTTAAGTTACCTTTCATAATGTTAATGAATTTATTTTGGAGATTTACTAAGAACGTAAGGAAATATACTTACTTGTCATGTAGACTTTCATTATTTAATAATTTTTTACCACAAACCCATCTTTCACTCATAAATATAATAGAACTCAAAAATATTATATTTATCCTAATCGTATAAGGTTCTAAATATTAACACATACCATTTAGATTAGGAAAACTATTTTGTAATAACCAGGGACTTCCTGTAGGCTAGTGGTAGGTAATAAAGGCCTGTCTCACTATGGTTGTGGGTTCGATTCCTGCAGCTTTGTCCGACACGATGGGTTATCCCCCAACCTACAGGTTGTCCTTTTCCTAGAACTATAGTATTATAATATTACAAAAATAATCTTCATAAATGTTTTAACCTTAAACAATACTATCCAAAGTTCAACTCAATCCATTCCAACCTTTATAGTTATCCAAAATACCTCCATCTAGACTTTCTCTAAAAGGTCTTTAAATTCTAAAATCAATTGTATCATCAGATTCCTCAAACAAAGTAAAGTTTCTCTTATTTTCACATATAAAAATATGATTACCTTCATCATATTAAAACCTTAATGAAAACAACAAGTACTGTAGTACAATCCTTATATATATCACATTATTCTTATAACCAGAATATAATCCTTGATTCCAAAAGCACAAATACATTAATTATTCCACTTCAACTGTAGTAACAACATAAGATTGTCCTTGATCCCTTGGCCTTTCCTGAGGTAAGTTTACCCGACGCTTAGGACATTCATTATCATAATGCCCCATTTTCCTACAATTGTAGAATTCAACATTGATAGCCTCTTTATTTCCCTTGCAATCACGAGCCTCGTGACCTTTTTCTCCACATTTATAACAAACTCCCATTCCTTTTAGGCAAGTACCAGGGTGATTCTTCCCACAATTATTGCATAATATAAAATTATTCTTTCCCCTTTTCCCTTTATCTGTCTCTTGTTCCACTGTTCTCTTCTTCTCTTGCTTTACTTTGTTGTCATAAGACTTAGAGAATTCTTTTTCTGTCTTGATAGCACACGAGACTATATCTTCGTATGTTGAGAAAGATTGTGATATTAAAGGTCGACGGAGAAATGGTTTTAACCCATCAAATAAATGAGCAATCTTACTTCTTGGGTTACGTATATAATCTTATGCATGCCTCGCTAACCTTGTAAAGTTAGCCTCATACTTTGCGACATTCTCATCATCCATTTGTCTCAGATTCAGAAATTTCCTTTCCATATCTGCTCGATGGTCATGAGGAAAGTACTTTTCTAAGAAAAGATCTTTGAACTCTCTCCATTCCATACTTGATACTTCTTCATCTTCCTTTGTATTTTGAATCAATGACCACCATTGATCAGCATCTCCAGTGTGGCGGTAAACTGCCATGATAACCTTTTCCCTTTCACTACTACCCAAGGCATGAAATATTTTCTCTAAGGAATTTATACATTGCTCACCTACTAAGGGATTTGTACTCCCATTGAATGTTGGTGGTTGTTGCCTCATGAAGCGGTCTAACATTGATCCTCCAGGTTGCGGATCAGGGAGATCCATATGAGTAAGGTTATTATTCATAACCTGAGTGAGTTGTCCCAGTATGGTGATAAGATGATCAACACCACTTGTATCACCAACTCCATTATAATTATCTTGAGCAGGAGGGTAATCCCTACATAGAGTGCGTGCATTGATATGGTTTCCATTCCTCCCACTAGGCGACATTTCTAAACAATGGCATAAAATAGATTAGTTTATGAATTAAAATACATAATTCCATACTTGTAAAACACTTAACATAAATTGAACTATTTATGGATATAATCCATAATCATAAAAATGTTTTCTTTGAGGAAGTATATACTCATAACCCCTTCATAATGGTTTGTAAAGAAAATGATAATTATCCTAAGCATATCCCCCGGGAGTGTCGTAACCAAGAGTGCATCAAGGCCCGTTATCGTGCACCAGTTCCCATTAGAGTCTAGCTTAAAGCGGTGTTTTCGGGTTTTACCCCTAGGTACATCTGTGCCAGAGCCGCCTCTACCTGCTCGTATCCAAACAGGGATGTATTGCTCAGAAAACTCACAAAATCTCTATAATACCAATATTCTAGGAAGTTATTCTATACTAATCCTCAAAGTCTATCTTTGGGCTATGTTCTCTAATCAGAGGTTATCTAAATCTAGTTTCCAAGGTTAGTACTAAACTGCCTCTGATACCAACAGTAACACCCCGACCCCAGCTACCCAGAGTCGGTGCATTATTGCATAACATTGGCATGATCACAAAAGATCAAGTCTCAAAAGACCGATTAGTTTCGTAGCCTTGGAAACACTATATAAATTCATAAATGTTACATTAAATGATAAAGTGAAAAACTAAAATAACATAGTCTCCATTTTCCACACTCATATCCCCTTCACACTATCCCTGCAGGCCATTCCTAAAATACTTCTTCACATCCTGGAAAATTTAAAACATTGAAAGGGGTGAGCTCAGATGCTCAGTAAGGATAAAAATATAGCGGATGCTTTCATAAATAAACATTAACATTTAAGACAATGTATAACTAAAACAAAAGCCCTTTTAAACTTGAACTTCTGCATAATATGGAAAAATAAAATGAAATAATGCCATTTAATTATTCACATGGATATTCCACTAGTCGAATAATCACATGCAATGTCAATAACCACTTTTATAATGTTGGAATGCATAATTCCAGACAATCATAACCACGCAGCCAAGGCCTCGTGCCAAGACTACAAATAAGATTTTGTCAAGGCCTCGTGCCAATACACTAGTTTGTCTCATGAGACCTACCGATGCATCGAGGAGCTATAGCGGGCTCTACCCGTCACTTATTAAGTCCAATGCATTCCTCATATGAACATGTTTAAACATATCATAAACCATAACATAATCGTATAACATAAAACATGCATAAAGGAAACATAAAATTTCCATATTTCAATTACAAGATATCAATACAACACATTTATATAATAAAAAACACTTTCAAAACCATTTTCAATACCAAAATAAAAGAAAATTAAATCTTGGTATTTATTTTTCATTTTAAAAAAAGTTATAGCTTGTAGAGGAAGCCGAAACTCAAATAATGGTCACGACGGCGGAGAAGTCATTGTCACCGCATACGTACGAAAAAAAACATTACCATTTGTCGTTTATTAAAACTCTTTGTATAAAAAGATTCATTTTGAATAAAAGTAAAATTCAAAGGGGTTTATACACCGTATAAAAGAAATTTGTGTATAAAGCAAAATATGCCTCAATGAATGGATATTGAGACGAAGTCCATTAAAAAGATCATTTTTTTTAAAATAAAATAAATATATTATTTGTATTCACTATAAGTACACATAAAGAAAGTACAAATACAAGATAGGACATAATAATATCATGATATAATTTGAAAGTAGGAGATTAACCCAAAGAATAGAAATTGGGTTAAGAAGTTCCCTTACCTCGTGCCCGTCTTGACTCGAACGTTCTTTAACCTCCTAAATAGTAAACTAGAGTTAATGTCTACTTTCTTAAGAACCTTTTTCATGTTCATTATCTCTTTTATATCACTTATTACAATGTTACAAAAATTATGTAGTCATTTAAGTTAATAACGGTCGTTTTGTCGATCTTTGGTACTTGAGTCAACAATAAACTTCTTATAATTACAAGTTGTTTTTGTGGTAGAATATCCATTATCTCCAGAATTATATTCATGATTTAGATATCATATATATTCAATATATCCATTATATACATGAATTTATAATATTACATAACATTTAGAGGTAAGAAATGAAATGCACCGTTCATAGAGACGGTAAGCCGTACGTACGCATGAACGCTACTTTCATTTCTATTTCATATTTAATGGAATTAAATCATAATTATATAAATTTATACTATAATTACAGTATAATATAATGTATAATACCATTTAATCCATCCTTTATACATCCCAAATATGGTATTAACAATTCAAATCACTTTGAGGGGGCGGTAGTCCGCACTTCCTAAAATGAAAATATCACGTTTACCCATAATGGAAACCCTAAAGGTATGACATAAATAAAAAATTTAGAAGCTTAAGTAAAACATAAACATATTATATATCATATATAAATATAGTGACATCTTAATGGCCACCTTTGAATGTGTTATATGAGTGTTGAACAATCATCGTTTTGTGAGGCAGAAATTCGCCATCCACAGAAACAGTATGTTCTTTAACCATTAGATGTAGGTGTGTGTAAGTGTAGCTCGAATTATTCTTATAAAAACACACTAGTATATTTATTATACTGGTGTTGTTACAAAAGAAATGAATAAAAAGAGTTTATGGGGTTGGAGAAGCAAAATAAAACATAAGACCACAAGAGGAAACACTACCTTTAAAACGGGTAACTCTTTTTGATTTGAGATTAAAGGCTTCCTAGGGAAGAATTCTGCCCAAAGTGAGGCTTCTATGAGTAATAGTGGTATTTGGAGAGACAAAATGGGCAAAGGGTGGCCGAGCCAATGGATTGAGAGGTGTGAATAAGGTGGTAGTGGTGGGGGCCTTTTATAAGAGGAGAGGAGGGGCACTCTTGGAAAGTCATGAAATTTTACTTTATTATATAATGAGTTTCGGATTTTAAAGGTCCAAAACTTATATATTTAGAGGATAAGGTGATAAGGGTTCTAAATATACTCATCCAATAGGTTTTTGACAAGTGTAAGTCTTAGATGTTACATTATCTTTTCATTTTATTTAAATCGTTAATTAATGAGGTAATCGCTGCATCATCATTGTTTCATAAAAAATTTAATTTATTTAATGTCTCAAAATTATAATAAAAATATAATGATGTAGTAAATATCTTTATCTTTCCAATGAATATTTAGAGTCGAAAAGTTAACTTATATAACCCCATGTAATAATTGTTTTAGTAAAACAACTCATGTTTGTGACATTTTTATTTTAACATTAAATAAAAAGTTTTTTATGTAATTTTCCTACAAAAGTGGATCCATGGGGTCCCCAAGTTGAACCATATATTTTTTTGGTAGGCCATGACTCATACAATAGGGGTAGTACAAGTTTCAAGATATTTTCATATTTTTATAATATCATTTTTACCTTAAATTTCACTAATTACCTTTAATCGGGATTAATTAAACTTAAATGTCACTATTCACAAAAAATTATTTTAATCCCATTGAACCAAATTTTACTTCCTAATGAAAACCATGTATGTCGGATTTTTGAAAATCAAATCACAGAAGTGGTAATGTTTCATTTAAATGAAAAATCAGTTTTTTAACTACCACTTAGTGGTTTCACTATTCATCAAAAATTGAATTTTTTCAGAACAATGCCAAAATTTCACCCTAAGATATAATTGATATTCCGAATTTAACTATGATATATATTTTACAAAATTCCAAACATATTAGTTGCATTAATTAATTATAGTATTAATTCCCGCTGTCACAACAAATAGCGCGTTTTTAAGAAACAATATATATCAAAATATTGACAATTGTTTATGTCTAATTTCAAAGTGAAATTAATTATAATGAACACCTTTGGATAAAATAGTAAAAATATATTCTAATTATAATTTAAAATCAGTAAATAGTATAATTTATCACTATAAATTATTTTGATTAAAAAAGTTGTTTTTAAGCATTTTTCACTATTCGTAAAAAATGGAAGTTCTCATAAAAATACCAAAAATTCAACTTAGGATAATTTCGATATTCCGCATCCAAAAATGAAGTCCATTTTGACATATAAAATATATATAATTTAAAAAATTGGGTATTACTATTCATAATGGCTATTTTGATTTTTTTGCAGTGTGTTAGAATCTCGAACTTGCGTACAATGCAAGCTATTGCATTATTGATTGAGAAGCGTATCGTGGAAGCTTGGGGTGTTAAAAAAGGGGAGTGATGAAATGTGAAATAAATGGAGATATATAGGTCAGTATATTAAGGTTTGAATTTTGGGAATGACTAAATGAGTGGGTATTGAAATTTGATTATAAAGAATATTGAACAGGTTTAGTGGAATAAAATCAGGTAAGTAGAAAAGTTATACTTGACTAGAATATACTAAATAAAGGGTGGAGAGTCATGTTTTAAATGGTTTTTACAAAAAAATGGTGAATTTTTGGTATAATTGACTCATAACTTGGTTACATATGACTAGTGTAATTGATCTCAATAGATTTTGTTTTGATACAATTTATGAGACATTGAATTTTTGATTTATTGATATTGACTAATTTTTAGTGATTCTTTTCATGCTCATATTTACATTATGGATTAATAAATTTCAATATGTATCATTTATTGGATAACATGACATGAGAATTTTCCCAAGAGTGAAAAAATATAGTGTGGGGGAGATGATAAGAAATGTTTTTGTTAAATATTCTGTTGAAACTAATTGATATAAATTTACCTGATTGATCTTTACTTGATTATTTATTTGAAAATTTTATTTATATCTTGAATTTGTAAATTCAAGGAAAATTCAATTTTTGGCCTTTTAATTTCACTCTAATAAATTTTTCCTAAAATATTATGTGTGTTTAATTTTGAATTTAAATTTTAGGGACATATTATATAATAATTTATATATAATTTTAATTTCAAACTTTCAAACTTTATTACATATTTAAAGGGACAAAAATTTTCATTAATGTAGTGATGGGATGGATTCGACAGATTGGACCTTGCTTCACCATTTGGGCCATACTTTTTTTATGTGTGCATGGAATGGTATGAAATGTTTCTAGGTGTTATAAGAGTAACCTATGTAAATTTCATTAAAATAGATTAAATTATATTTTATAACACCCCCAAATTTTATTTTATATTTATCCATATATAAATTTAATTTGTTTTATAACTTTATTTATAGGCATCACCAAGTTTAAATGAACTATGATATACTGTTGAATTATTATTATTATTTAATTTAGAATTTATCACCTTGACATTGGATTAGGGGGTGTGAATAGGACTAAATAATTTATGGAAAATTATTTTTTATATGTTTATAAAATTAATTCATTAGTTATTAATTGGTTATAAAGGAAACTAAAAGCATTTGAATGTAAAAAGAGATGTCTTTCTGAATATCTATTTTTAGCATGAAATGTGTTTTTATCTTAATAAAATAAATCAATTACAATTTATGATTGATTTTAATTAAATTTTTAGATAATATATTCAATAAAATATATTACTATTCATTAAATTATATTTATTGGGAAAGAAATGATTAAAAAGTCAATTTATTCTTTAAAAATATATTTTCTTCAAAAAGGTATTTATTGAATTTTCTTCAAAAATATTATAATAAATTTTAACCAACTTTATAAATTTTATTTAAAAATTTGTTATAATTTTTTAATTCATTTTTTCATAATATGACTAGTATTATTGTTTTTTTAAATTTTCTGAAAAGATTTATTTTTGAGTAAATAGTGAAAAATAATGGTATATTTAAATATTGTTACTTGTTTGACATTTTTATGATGTAATCAGAACTTAATAAATTGTAAAAAAATTTAAAAAAATATTTATTTAAGGAGTTAAATACAATATTTTAAAACCTTATTTTGAATTTGGGAACCAATGATTGACTTTTTTGAATATAAGTTATATTTTTTTTCAAATAAACAATTATTTTTGGGTCTTTACATTTATTGGTATGGTTGGAAGGAAATATTATTTTTTCTTAATAAAAAAGTATAAAATACTTACCTTTTTTATTAAATAACAACAAACATTCATGGAAACCAACTTTTTTACTTTATATCAATGTAAAATTATTTTTACACTTAAATCCTTTATTTTCCTAAAAACTGATTTTCATGCGTTTTCTGTTCTTATTTTAAAATTAATTTCTTCCACCTATATAAATTGAATCTGATAAAATTGATTATAATTTTGGAATAATAATTTTTAAATTTGGTTATAAAGACCATTTATTTATTGGTTATATAATTAAGTTATCATGATAAAATGTTATATTATCATGACCAAGGTTAAAATGGGTTTACAGTGGTTAAACTAAGAGATAAGGATTTAAATATATCAAAAACATGTATAAATTTTCTTTTTTGAGTTTATTTCAACCCTATAACATATTATATTATAATTTTTGGTTCCTTGGTTCTACTTTACATGATTATGATATATATTATAATTAAATATGTTTTGTAATTCCAAGTGCATCATTTCCCTCACTTATAAAATAAAACCTCATATTATCCTTTAATTAGAAAGTTTTATCACCATATATCAAAAAATGACTACCCCAATAACATCCTAGTTTCCTTAAAAATTTTATAGAGATTCATTTATTTAAAAAATACCCTCCTTTCAAGGATTAAGGTGTATTCTAAAGAAGGTATCTAAACGAAGAGGTATAACTCTTAACCGAGTACTTTCAATTTTATTTTTTCTTATAAAACCTCAAAATATATAGTATTAAATATAAAATAATTAATTCATTATATTAAATATACTGATTTTTTATTTTTATGATGAAACAACCATTATCCACCTCGTTTCCATCTAATGGGAAAAGAAAACATCACTCATGCGTACATGTGGACTATCACCTCCACGAAGCGATGTGTTTTTTTAATAACCACTTCACTTTGAAAGCAATAATGATGAATTTAATGAATATATATATAATATTTATGATATTATTATATTCCATTAATGGTAAATTATTATTTACTTTTCTTCCATTCCATTAATCAAAAAGTGGAAACATCACTTGCATGAACGTATGACCTACCGTCTCCATGAAGTGATGTAATTCACTTTTCATAACCCCCTTATATGAATAATTATAAAAGTGTAAATAATTATGAAATATGATATTAATTACATGATCAAAATTTTATAGGTTATGTAATCATGATTAATGTTCAAGGACTGAGACTACTAAACTGAAACATGCATGAAAAACAAAGAAATTATCACCCAAAACAATGATTTTAACAAATAAATTTTAATAAATGGGTAATAATATGTTATAAGTAATTAATATATGATATTAAATATATGAATATGGTTCTTTAATACATGTATAATAGATATAATATTTTTATAATAGGTTCGAATATGTATGAAGTAAGACAATACTTGAGGTAATGGATTTATGTTTCAATCTCATTTTAATTATAATTATTTATAATTGAATATTTATTAAGGGAATTATGTGATATTTATCTTATAAAACCATTTTATTTTATTATACCCTAGTTATTGCTAGAATTTGTAAGTTTTAGTAACATTTTCCACCCTTTGCTACTCAAAATGGTTGAGAAAATATTTTTAAGAAAAACTAACCTTATTTTACCTCTTTTAGTCAGGAATATTTCTCCTCCATATCAAAGTTCTCTATAACATTTTCACTAATTTTTTTATTATGCTAAAATTATTTTTTAAAATAATTTTACCCATGTTTTAGTTTCTATAAAAAGGTTTAAAAATAATATTCTAATCATTTTTTGAACAAGGTACTTTTTACTGATGGTGTGAAAAAAATATTTATTTTAAATGATTATGGGATGAATGGAATTTAACAACACCATGATTTCAAAATTATTTGTAGATTAATTTATAGGTTTCCACTATTCCTTTCAAATATTTTTTTCCATAATATTTTGTAAAAATTTATAATTTAAATAAGTGATTTCAAAATTAAAAGGGTATTTTCCTCAAGAAATATTCTAATAATATTTTAAAAGTATTTTTCATATATTATAACATCCTTTGATATTACTTAAGATTTAATGGGGTTATTTTCCAATTATTCCATCCTTATTCTTTCTATGGATGGTTTATGATTATGATGAGGAGATTTTTATGAAACACATCTATTTTCCATGAGTTATGATGATATAATGAATGTTTTATGATCTTATAGAATATATATGAATGTATTATAGTTATGTGATGTGTGGGACCAATATTATATATACCTATAATTCATTAGTCCGGATAAATTAGTTAATAAATTCCTAATAGGTGATGGAGTTAATAATTTCTTAATAAACTATGGAGTTATAAACTCATAAGAGATGAAAAAATTAACTAGATATAAGTTACTCCTAAAAGAATGTTTGAATTATCTGGTTTGGGTTATTCCATGACAATTTTATGATTCCCAAGATATTATTATTACTATGATTATTATTGGGCCACAAAATTCCAATGAAATGTTTAAATGAATATGATATGCTATCATGGATCATTATTAATTTATGATGATTCCCTACTCTTATAATTCATGTATTTTAAAATGATAATGTTTCATTCCATGAATCATGTTTATGATATATGAAATATTAGGTATGGAATGTGTAAGTTAAGATCAAGATATAATACCCTTACTCTTAGTTTATATTTCATATGATCATGAGTTGGTATCTCCTCTATTTACCATTACTGAACATCTGATCTCATCCTGTCTTATGTTTTAATTTTCCCCAGGTTATAAAGAAGGGTAATGAGTATGATGAGTCTATAAGGGTACCTTATGTAATGAAATATATTATATATCATGAATATTAAACTTAAATAAAATGTTTATATATTTATTCTCCAAGTATAATAAACTATTACAGTTTCCAAACATGTTTATTTGGGAGTTATATTGAATATTCCTAAAAATATATAATATTTATGTATCTTATTATTGGGTATCTACTATTGACATCCTATGAGGGTTTATTTGTTTTTAGATATTATAATTAGATAAAATTATTGAAAACTATGGGAATAATTATACGTATAGGATACCGTCATAAAGATTTGGTAAAGTAGTGATTGTGTGGGTTTCCTAGAAAATAAATCCAAGTATAGATATTAGAAATTTGATATGGAAATGAAACATATACATATAAGGGAAACAATTCTGAAAGGGTATATTGGGCATTCACTTGATCATTATCAGTTAACAATGAGTGGGCATAAGAATTTACACCTGGCTAGAGACTCCTGGGGATATTCTTAAAATAATTCAAATTTTTATTATGAATCATTATAAAAGATCTAAATTGATTATGGAAATGAATGACCTTGTTTAAACCTAAGGTTTTATAGTTTGAAAAATATATTTCATGATTTATAAATTCTATGAATAATTTTTCATGATTTCATGATTACTCTCTGTGATTATTGATTCCCACACAATACTTTTTGGTCTTAGCGAGTGGCTAGAACCAGGAGGAATCAAAGTTAATACTGAATGTGATTGGAAATGAAATGAACATCCTCATAATAAACCAAATTAAATGGGAGATGGAATGTGAAATATTGAGTTTATTATAATCTAACACTCTGAATCTATGAATGATAACATTAATCATGTCGAACTTCTGAATATAAAAATTAATGAACAACTCACTTTTGAGTCTTTTATGTAGCAACATCCACCTTTTTTCATTGGTTCCTATGATCCAATTATTTCTAAGTAATGGATCAATGATATATAAAATATATTCTTTTTTATCTAGTGCTCATTCCATGAGAATGATATTTTGACCTTGTATCATTTGGAAGGTGAAGTTGGTCAATAGCATACTCTTATTAAGAATACAAGGAAATAAGAGGAAATTGACTCCTTAAAATAAGAAGTGTTCAATAAGGTTTTTTTAGTAGGTATTTTCCCTAAAACATTCACATAAAAAGGAAATGGGAATTACTATAATTAAATTTTAAATATGATGAATCTATTATTACCTATGTTGTATATTTTACCAGACTTGCAAGGTATGTTTCTGGTTTTATCATCGATCATAAAAGAATTTTGTTAAATACCTTAGTGGATTAAGAAAAAGTCTCCAAAAGTAATTTAAAAAAATATAATTTTATAGTTATGAATAAATAATTCAATGTGCTATTAAGATATAAATGAAAATTGGATACTATTAGTGTTCTTATGGTTTTGGGTAAAGAAAGCGAAAGATGGAATTTTAGGGAAATTATAATAATAAATCCCAGGGAGGAAAGAAAATTAATCTTTCTTCATGTCAAAAGTGTTGAAGTTATCAAGGTGGAAATATAATTATGGTTTTTGGTAAATGTTTTGACTATGTAAAATAAGGACATCTAGAAAAATAATTCCAATTTTATGTGAAAAGGTCTATCAATTATAGTGAAAATTTTCCACTGAATGTGCCACCCTTGCACTAAAGATATAATTTCAAGGATTATGTAAATTAAATTAATTAGTGAATGAATATAAGGGTCAATAATTAAAATAATCATAAAAACCTCCTAATCCAAGAGACAAAGGTAAATATCATGTGATCACAATTATTAAAGTGGGTCATTAAAATGATGTGGTGAAAGGTACACTTAAAATTCACTCTAGAACTGAAAATGTTTGATTTTATTTTGGATCTACCCAATATTCTATATCTATGTAATTTTTAAGGGAATCACATAGCACCTCAATTATTAGAAGTTGAGTTAGAAATAAAAAATTCTAATGGTATGATTATCACATCTCAAGTCTATAACTCCCCTCTGATAAATGTTTATGGGAATGCGGTTCTTGTAAACCTTGTGATTCTCCCCTAGTTAAAATTATTGTTATTTTATGATTGGATTGTATCTATCTATATATAGAGACCATATAATGTTTTGAGTAAGGTAATTCATATTTGATATTTAGAATCAACCTATGCTTGTCTTTTTGTGTGAGGATGAATATGAACTTACAATGAAAGTTACTTCCATTATAGGTCTTACTACATATTCATGAGGGAGATTTATCTAAACTTGTTGGGGAGAAAATCAAAATAAAATATATTCCTATTGTTTGTGATTATACTGATGTATTCCCTAAATACTTTCCTATTATTCCACTTATTGTGAAGTTGAGTTTTCAAATGAACTTATATTAGGTGCTATGCCTATTTGATAAAATCCATATATAATGGGACCAATTGAGTTATAGGAATTCAAGAAAAAACTCTAAGAGAATATTAATAAGTGATTCATGTGCCCTAATTGGTACACCTATTTTTTTCTTAAGAAGAAAAGGAAGGTTAATGCATCTTTAATTGATTATTAGAACTTAATAAGATCACTACCATTTACATGAATCACTACCCTATATTGATGAATTGTTTGATAAGATATATGGATCTTAATAATTTTCCAAGATTTACTTTCTTTATAAATATCATAAGTTTAGGGTTAATAAAGAGGATATAACCAAGAAATAGTTTTGTATAATTCATGGTAATTAAGAATTTATAGTGATTCTATTTGGACTTACCAATGCCCCTTCCGTATTTATGGAATTAAAGAATAGTGTCTTCATAGATTAACTTGATTAGTTTTTGGTAGTCTTTATAAATGATATTATCATATACTATAACAGAAAGGAATAATATAATGATTATTTTAAGATTGTATTGAAGACCCTGTGGATAGAGAATAATCATGGAAAATTCTTCAATTGTGAATTATGGCTATAACAATTTTCATTATTAGGTCATATAATCTCAAGTGAGGGTATATCAGTGGATACTTCAAAGATAGAAGTTATGGAGCAATGAACTAGACCAACCAAGGTAATAGAGATCAATTATTTTATTGGTATTGATAGATACTACATACTATTTGTGAGGGATTTATCCTAGTTACCTTATAAAACAACTATGTTAACTTGGAAGAGAGAAAAGTTCATTTGAGAAGATGAATGTGGGGAAAATTTCAAAGAGATAAAAAAAGGTTTGTTAGTGCACCTATTATTACACTACCATATAGTGGATAAGGGTTTATAATATATAGTTATGAATTGAAGAAATTATTAGGATTAGATTTCATAAATAATGATATGGTGATTTCTTATGTCTCACACCAATTAAGAATTATTCGACTCATGATTTGAAGTAGGAGTAATTAATTTTTTTAATGAAAATATGGAGGCATTATATTTATGGTGAAATATGTGATTTATATATTAATAATAAAATATTTATGTATAAATTGACATAAAAAGAGTTTAATATGCTACAAAGGAGATGGTTGGAATTGATTAAATATTATGATTGTTCAATACACTACCTCCATAGGATGTTGAACAAGGTGGATGATGCTCCGAGTTGGAAAGACCATATTAGTTTTTCTATGATGAGGATTGAAAGAGATCCAATATTTATAAATTATTAAATATGGACATTAAATTCATGACGAAAGGGGATAGATCATATCTTTATTAGATAAATGTTTAACCATCCATCCATATAAGGATTCAAGAGGCCTATAAGGAGGATGTTAAACTATAAAAGGAGGTGAGAAATGTTCTTGAGTTCAACTATGAATGAGATGGAATGGTAAGGTTCAAGAGTCGAGTATGTTTCCCATAAATACTATACTTGAAGAATGATCTATTGGACGAATCTCATGGTTCATAATTCTATATTTATTTTTTAAGTATGAAGATTTATAGAGATTTGAAAGAGTATTTTAGTGGGAAAACATAAAGGGGGATATTATAGAGTATGTATCTTGATGATTGGTATATAATTATG
The DNA here is from genome assembly GCA_963277665.1 of Viscum album. Taxonomy (NCBI): domain Eukaryota; kingdom Viridiplantae; phylum Streptophyta; class Magnoliopsida; order Santalales; family Viscaceae; genus Viscum; species Viscum album. The sequence continues at coordinate 925,568,093 of OY728159.1, forward strand.
TTAAGGATGAGTGATAAAATTATAATGGGATATTATGACCATTACCCATACTATTATTTTAATGGGAAAAAATTATTCTAGATTTTATCATTAGACTCCCCAAAAAATATAAAGGGCATAAAATTATTTGGTTCATAGTCAATAACCTTATTGAATCATCACACTTTATTTCCATAAGAGAAGATTTATATCTTGATCACATTTCTATAATATATATTAAGGAGTTTTTAAGGTTTTATTAGGTACCAAATTCTATTTTATCTGATTGGGATCTAAGGTTTACCTTAAAGTTCTAGAGAATTCTTTAACATGATTTAAATATGGTGTTGAACTTTAGCACTGAATATCATCCTCAAATAGATGCTTTGTCTGTGTGGACCATTAAAAACACAATGAATATTCTTAGATTATATTGTATGGATTTGTAAGGTTTTTGCGATCAACATATTTGGTTGGTCGAATTTTCTTACAATAAAAGCTTTCATTTAAGCATTCTAATGGCTTCTTATGAAGCCCTATATGGTATGAATTTAATAACTCTAATGTGTTGGGATAAAGTCAGATAAAGAAAAATATTGGGACCTAAGATATACAAGGAAATAATAGATAAGGTTAGATCTATTAAACAACACATCCTGACATCTTAGAGTCGATAAAAGAGTTATGATGAAAATATTTAGTGAGAATTGGAATTCAATGTTGGTAAGAAACTACTCCTATAAAATTATACATAGAATAAGGTTATGAGATTAATTAAGAAGGTAAAGTTATTACTTAGATATATCATAACTTTTAATATTCCTAATCATATAGGGATGGTTTATTATCACTTTTTTCTTCCACTGAACCTCTCTTAAGTTTTTGTTGTGTTCTATTTATCTATCCTAAGGAAGTATATACTCGATCCTATACATGTATTAAACTGAGATGTTGTTTCACTAGAGTGTGATATTTAATATGAAGAACAACTAGTTTAAATTTTTGATCATAGAGATAAAGTGGGGTATTGAATAAGACTACTCACCTAGTTAAAGTTCTCTGGAGGAATTATAAATTTAAGGAATCTACATTGGAGACCAAGGATATAATGAAGCATAAACATCCTCATTTTTTTGTAACAGAGAGATGGAATTACAAGAGATAAATTATTATAATGAGGTAGAATTTAACAACATATTTTTTTATGATATATTTATCTTTATATAAATTTAATCACTTTGATAAATTTAATTACATACAACACCTAGTTTAAACGAACCTAAATATACCATGAAATTATTATTATTTAATTTGATAGTTATCAAATATCTTTTATATTGGTGGGCCTAAATATGAATAAATAAATTATTAAAAATCATTATTTATACTTTTATAAAATTAATTAATTTGTTATAAATTGGTTATAAATGAAAATAAAATCATTTGAAGGTAAAATGAGATGTTTTTTTCTAAAAAACTATTTTTATATGCGAAATTTTTTATATATTAACAAATTAAATTAATTATTAGTTATGATTTATTTTAAAGAATTTTTCATATAATATATTCAATAAAATATATTAACATCACTTAAATAATTCTTATTAGGAAATAAATGAGAATAAAGTCATTTTATACTTCAAGAATTCATTTTATTCAAAATGGTATTTATTATACTATATGAATGTATATTCTAATTAATTTCTTCCAATTTTATAAATTTTATTTGAAAAAACAGATATCAATTTTGAAATCATAATTTCATAATAGTCTTAGTATTAAGTTTTTGTAATTTTTTGAAAAGATTTATTTTTGAGTGAATAGTTAATAATACTGATTTTTCAAATACCACCAATTTTTTGACATTATTATGATGTAAGAATGAATTAATAAAATTCAAAAAGTTTTTATCAAAAGATATATATTTATGTATTTAAATTACTTATTTAGAAAATTATTTTAATTTTTTTACCTAAGATTTACTTTTTTGAACATAAGTTATAATTTATTCAAATTAAAAACTATTTTGGGTCGTTGAATTTAATGTTATGGTCAAAAGGTTCCATTTAGTTTTACTTAATTAAATAGTATTTAAAACTCACTATATTTATAAAATAACCAAAAAAATTCATCTAAACCAATTTTTTACTTGATTTAAATGTCAAATTATTTTTATTCTTAAATTGGATATTTTACTAAAAACCATTTTCATATGTTTTTTATTATTATATTACAAGTAGTTTCTTCCACCTGTAGAAATTAAATCTTTTAAAATTTATTAAAAATTTGGAATCATCATTTAAAACTTTTTTAGAAGACCCCTTTTATTTTTGATGATATAATTAAGTTATCATGGTAAAAAGCTAAGTCATCATGGTTAAAGTTAAAATGGATTTAAAGTGGTTTGACAAGGAGACAAGGATTGAAATGTCTCCAAAAATATCCAAATGTGGTTGGTTGAGTTTATTTAGACCATATAACATATTATATTTTATTTTTTGGTTCCTTGGTTTAAATTTACCTGATTATGATATATGTTATAATTAAATATTTTAAGTAATTCCAGGTGTGTCTTTTCCATTACTTATAAAAGGTCACCTCCTCTTATCCTTTATTCACAACGTTTGAACACTATATATCTAGAAATACCAACAATAATACCTTAATATTTTCCTTATACACTTTATAAATCTTCTATTATTTCAAAAATAACCCTTTTTAAGGCTTACGGTGTAATCTAAAGGAGGTTTCTCAATGAAGAGGTATAACTCTTAACTAAGTACTTTCAATATTATTTTCTTCGTCTACCTCCTCAAAATATATGGTATCCATTATAAAATATTGACTTCGGTATAATTAATATTATTATTTTTTATGATTATAATGTAATAACCACTTTCCAACTCCTTTACATCCTATGGGAAAATAAAACACCACTCATGCGTATGTGCAGACTACCACCTCCACAAAGTGATGCATTTCATTTTTATCACCACTTCCCTTGTATGGTTATAATGATGGATTTACTGAATATATATATATATATGATATTTATGATATTAATATAATTACATAAATTTAAATTATTTTTTACTTTTCTTTCTTTCCATCCATTGAAAAGTGGAAACATCACTCGTGCATACATACAAACTACCAAATCCACAAAGTGATATAATTCATTTATCATCCCCGATTAATATGAATTATTATAAAAGGGTAAAAAATGATTAAATATTATAATATTTACATGATTAAAATTATTTATATTATGAAACCATGATCAAAGTATAAGTATTGGGTTAATCAACTGAAACATGCATGAAAAATGAAGTAATAATCACCCAAAACAATGATTTTAATAAAGAATTATTAGTAAAAGGGTGATATGATTGTTAAAATAAATAATATTTGGTATGATATATATTAATTGGTTATATAATATATTAATAATAAATCTATATTTATTATATTATAGGTTCAAACATTATAAAGAAAAATGAGACATGAGGTAAAGGGTTTATGTTTTAATCTCATATTAATTGGTATTATATATACTTGAATTTACATTGATTCTAATAATATAATAATTATCTTATAAGACCATTTTATTTTATTCTACTCTATAAATTTATTTAATTCTGAAGTTTTAGTAACATTTTCTCTTTTGGTACTCAAAATGGTTTAAAAAGTATTTTTTTTAAAAACATCCTTTATTTATCCTCTTTTTATCGAGAATCTTTCTCCTCCATATCCAAGTTATCTAAAATGTATGAAATAATGTTATCTTTATTATCCAATGACTATTTAAAGTAATTTATACCCATGTTTTATTTTTTTATAAAACTTTTTAAATGGAATCTTCTTGTCTTTTATGAATAAGGTACTTTTTACTGAAGGTGTTGGTATAATCTTTGTTTTAAACTATTATGACATGAACAAAATTTCACACTATCTTGACTACTCAATTATTTGAAGATTATTTTAAAAGTTTCTACATTTCTTTTAAAAGAAAAAAATTTCCATAATATTTTGGATATTTTTATATTTTAAATGTGTGATTTTAAAATGACAAGGGTATTTTACTCAAAAAAAAAAATTTCCAATGATATTTTAAATACATTTCCCCCTATAATAACAACATTTGATGTTACTTATGATTTATTGGGGACTTTATCCATTGATATCATGATTATTATTTATTTTTATGGTTTATAGTTATGATTATGATATGTTTACAGATCTAATTTATTTTTGATGTGTTATGCTATGATGATATAATGAATGTTTTATGATCTTTTGGGATACATAGGAATAAATTATTATTATGTAATAAGTGGGACTAAAATTATATATCCTGATACTCCTTAATGGTATCATTAATTCCACAAAGAGTGACTAGATTATGAATTTATGTTTAATACCAACTAACACTATTGTGATGGTTCACAGAACAGTGGTAGTACGAGGTCCAGTACATTGGGAGGAAACAAAAATATGAGATACCTAAGGATTTGAACCTATAGTGGATTCCTCACAAAGAATCATTAGAGTTTTATTTTAACTAAACAATTTAATTGAATTGTAATTGATTAAATAAGGGTTCAATATCAATTTTTGGGAGCCTATACAGAAGATATCTATAAATCTAACTTTGGAGGATCTGATAGGTTAGGCCACAAAGATGTACATGAATTACTGATTGATTTTTAAACAAAAATAATTAGATCAAATTATAATATCAAGTAATCATTGTTATATATATAAATATTAATTTAGGTTCACCGGGCAGAAATATTAGAGAGGAAAAAATCAAGGCTATTTATGTGGCCCTTCTTTTTCTTACATGACCATTTACATCATTTTTAAGATAAACAACACAATAGTGTTACAATATAGGATTTAAGGTTTAGTGTCTTTGAAAAATTAGGCACATACGTAACTTGTACAAAATAAAAAATTAACATTTATTTAAAATATTATTCTTTATCCTTATAAAGATCATGTTCTATTTAGTATATGTAGTCACTTGAGGATACACATCAAAGAAAAGGGGTGAGATAAAATCCCAACAAGGGGATGAATAAGGGGAATGCATCAATATATCATGAGTGGGCATAATCATCACCATCATATCATAAGAATAGGATCATCATAAACTTCATGATGAAAACATTGGATTAAGTAATGTAACGTGGTAATGCATAAAAATGAAACATCATGTCTTAGTGGTCAAATACCACACATAGTTGTGAAAAAAGATAACATCATGTTCACACATAACATATGTTCATAATCATAACATCATCACTCTAAAAAAATATAGCATTAAGCTCTATCATATAACACATTATCTCAGGATATAAATCACATTAACCAATTAATTAGACGGATACATAATTCTAGACCCACCCATCACATCATAATATTTACATAATCATGTATGCCACATAGAATGCATGAAAATCATATCCATGAAATAACCCATGGAAAATAATGGGTTTAATAAGGATTTAATCAATTATGATTTCATGAATAAACTTTGGGTTCCAAAATGAAAAAGGGAGAACATTTTTTATATAAATCATCAATTTTGAGAAAAAGAAGAAACAACTCAAGAGGAGTCAAGATGTGTTTTGGAAAGAAGAGTTCTTTTTTAAAATCCTTATATTTTTCATAAAACCAAGATTGAAACATGTATATCCATGAAAATAAAAAGGGAAGAAAAATGAAATTATATTTAAGTAACATTAATGGAATATCCACACTGAAATTTGGTATAAAGGATGGATAACCCAAAGAAAAGGAGTTGGGTTGAAGAATCCTTTTACCTTATGTCTGAATTCATTCTTCCCTTGCACTTAATATCCTATATAATAAAACTATATTAATTAATTAATTAATTCATGACCTGTTCTATAAGTATTTTATTTATAGTAATTTTATTAAGTTTATTTATGGCCATTTTTATGAGATATAGATTTTGATTTCATCATTTTGGGATCATTCATTTTCATCTTTTCATGGCTGGTTTACTTGTTTATAACTATGAAAGTTCTTCTAAAATTGAAATAATTATTTAAAAGTGAAATTTTATGTTATTAAGAAACTTACATATGTTTTAATGGTCTCATAGATCATTTGGTTTTATGGTATGATGATGATTCATTTGACAAAACATTACTGATAAATTTTTAGTTTATTTTGGCATTTTTTATGACCATCACGAACTAGTTTCGTTTTATTTAATATTATATATATAAATTATTTAAAATCATTAAAAAGTTATAATATACATATTAAAATTTGTTTTAACCATAATAATGTTTTTATGACCATCCTTGAGGGTGGTAATGGAAAATGAAAACTCATCATCCCCAAAGGTGGTGATTCGACATATCCCATATGATGTTTTAATTTATAGAATAAATGGATAATAGAAGAGACTTGATGTTGGTTATTCTAATAAAACAATAAAATAATTATATTTATATGATACTTGAGTTATCATGCCACTTTGTATAGGGTATTTTAGGAGCAGATAATAAATGAAAAGAAATTAAAAGAGAAGGATTGAGGATTTAACCTCTTGAATGTCATCTCCTTTAGAACCTCTTTAAGGCACCTAGGTTTGGTATTTTGTTGAGACAATAAGAAATTGGATGTGGGAAAGAGGCTTGGAAAGGTAAATGAGTAGAATTTAGATAAGTTACAAGGATTTGAAGGTGTGAGGAGAAAGAGTGGTGTTGGGTGGTATTTATAGTGGGAGGAGAGGGGTATCTTAGATTGTAAAATTCATTAGTTTATTATTTTGGATCAATACTATCAATAGTGTTCATTAATATGACAAAATATATTAAATAGTGAAGGATATTTCTAGATAATGTGTTCTTATATCATATATACATCATCCATGACTCAAAAATTCATGTATTTATCTTATATCATAAATTAATGTATTTCACACTTCACTAAATATTCAATTATTTTATAAAAATAAAAAAATCACCCTAACCATTTTTTCGATGTTTAGATTTAAAAATGTAATACATTTTATAAAAGTAATTTCTAAATATGAGAAATTTAATTTTTAAATTAAAAAAATCATTTATTCAAAAAATAAAATTTCAAATATTATCATTGATTTTCTGAGAAGTTAAAAAATTACTTAAGGTCTCATAAAATATATTATAATTATAATACAACATAATATTAATTTATGAAAATAAATTTTCTTTTAAATCATTATATTAATTATAAAAATTTAAATAAAAATTTATGTTTTACAACAATTACAACACTTAATTATCTTTTTAAAAACATCTATCTACTTATACCATGATATAATTATATAATATTTTCATTTACAAGATATCTAAAATTTATTTATACTTTCATAGGTAAGGTTACTATTCTAAAGACTATATTATTATTCCAATGGTATAAGTTTTATAATTTCTATAAATACCACTTATTTAATTATTCATTTATGATAATAATGTTTTTATTGGGTTTTATATGTAACGAATGTGTTTTATGAAATAATTATAAATAGGTAAATTATATTGATAATATTTTGGGTTGTTACATTCTTCCCCATTTATAAAATTTCATCCTTGAAATTTCATTTTACATTATAAGGTGAAAACTGGTGTAGGTATTTCTCATTCATTTCTTCCTATGGTTACCATGTCACTTATTCATACCTATGTTTTCTCTATATTACCTTGACCAAGTGAGTGGTTTTGTTACATTGAACCTTGTCTCTATGGTACAAAATATTCATTTGATTCTTCTCATAAGAGTGATCATTTTCTAGCTGTACCACCTTTGAGTTTAGTACATGTGAGGGATCTAGTATATACCTCCTCAAGAGAGATACATGGAATACATCATGCACTTGATACATGGTTGGTGAAAGCGAAAGATGATAGGATACTGATCCTATGTGATCAAGGATCTCAAAGGGGCTAATGTAACTTGGGATAAGCTTACATTTCTTTCCAAATTGTATGACTCTCTTCCATAATGATATTGAAAGGAAAACTTTTTCACCAACTTAAAACTCCAAGTTTTTTGATTTTTGTAAACATAGCTCTTCTACCTACTATTAGAGACTTTTATATATTGTTGGATGTCTTGAACCTTCTCAGTCATCTCTTTTATAAGATCACGTTCAAGCATCTATTATTCTCTAACTTAATTCTAATAAGCTGGAGTTCTACATTGTTTCCCATACAGATCATTATATAGAGCTATTTTAATACTTGAGTGTAAGTAGTTGTTGTATAAGAACTCAACTAACGTGAGATTCTAATCCCATCCTCCTTTTAATTTCATTGGCCAGGCTCTTATAAAGTTCTTAAGTGTCTAAATAGTCCTTTTAAACTAGCCATCAGTTTGGGGGTGATAGGTTGTTTTGAAATTCAATTCAGTACACAAATTATGTTGAAGACTACTCCAAAATTTAGATATCAACCTTGGATCATGACCAGATATGATCAAAAGTGGAACCTATTACAACCTCAGAAATACCTTCAAATATATCATAAAATTTCTTTCAAGTAAGAAATTTTCCCAAAAGGAAATGAAGTGGGAAGTCTTGGTGAGTCGGTCCACCACAAACCATATCTAATTGTTTCCTTTGGATGTTTTTGGGAGAACAGTGAAAAAGTTCATAGTGACATACATCCACTTATTCATGGGTAGAGGCAATTATTTCATAATCTCTTTGGACTTATATCTCTCTAATTTAACTTGATAACATACTAAACATATTTTATGGTATACTCTATAATCTTCTTCTTCATGTTGTCCCACTAGAATTTATCTTAAAAATAATGGTATATATTGGTAATTATAGGATGGATATAGAAATATAAGTTATGTGAATTATCCAACAGATCCTTGTTTATCTTAGGTTATTAAAGCACACAAATCCTAGTTCAAAACTAAATCAGACCATCAACGTCGATTTGGAACCAATGTAGCTTCCCTTACTTTACCACTTTAAAATTATTTTGTAGTTTCAGATTATCCATTTATGCCTCATTAATATTTTATTGGATAGATGGCGGATAAATAATTTGGGAAAGGTAGGATGTATTCCTTTCCATAATGATTTCTAACTCTATATTTTTAATATCTATAAATATGGGGTCTTTCTAAATTCATATCATGGATAAGGTATAAGGTTCTTTTCTACTAAGAGAATTAACAACCTTGTTTTCCTTTCCAAGATGGTAATGAATAGAGAAATAATAGTCTTGGATTATCTCTAACCATATTCTTTGATGTATATTGAGTTCCTTCTATGTGAAAATATAATTTAGACTCTTGTGATCAATATATATTTCATACATATCACTATTGTGGTAGAGCCACCATATTTTTAAGGAAAAAATCACAGTTTCTAGTTTCATATCATACGTTGGGTAGTTCTTATCATGGATCTTCAACTTTATTAAGGTGTAGGCTATCAATTTATCATCCTGTATGAGTAAAAAATCCCATAATTTCTTTAAAGAATCAATTTACATCAAAAAACCTTCTCTAATTATTGGTAGTGTAAGTATAAGTTCATTTATTTGACTCTTCTTGAGATCCTTAAAGCTTTCATCATATTCTTCAGTCTAGACATACTTTACCCCTTCTTATGTTAACTTAATTAGAAGTATATACAATCATGATAAATTTCTCACAAAACGTGGGTAGTAACCTGCTAAGACAAGAAAACTATGAATTTCTGTGACACTAGTGGGTCTTGGACATTCCTCAATTGCCTTTTTTTTAACGGTCTATAGAAATTCACTTAGTTGTGATCATATTCCACAAGAATGTGAACTACCACTTCAAAAAGTCACACTTTCTATACTTGGAATACAATTTATCCCTCCTTAGTATATCCAAAACAATCCTTATATTTTATTCATGTTACTCCTTGATTTTTGAGTAGAAGAAAATATCTTTGATAAAAACTATAAAAAAATTATAAAGGTAGTATCAAAAGACTCTATTAATGAAATCCATGAAGACTGTAGGGGAATTAGTATGTCTGAAGGGAATCACTAGGAACTCAGAATGCCATTACCTTGTATAGAAAGTAGTATTATGAATATTTTACTTATTTATATTCAGTTGATGATATCTAAAACAAATATCCACCTTTGATAAGTACTGAGATCCTCATAGTTGATCAGAAAATTCATCAATCCTTGGAAGAGGATACTTGTTCTTTATGGTGATCTTATTGCGCTTCTGATAATCGATACATAGATGCATTGATCAATCCTTTTTTTCTTTATAAAGAAAATTTTCTTACCCTAAGGTGATTCACTAGGGCATATGAAACTGTTTTAAAAATGTCCTTTTATATTCTTCTTTAACTTCTCCAGTTCGATAGGGGAATCATGTAAGGGAATTTTGAGATAAGAGTGACTCTGAGTACATGTTCTACTGAGAAATATTTCTAACATTCTAGAGGAAGTCTAGGTAACTATTAGGGAAACACATAACTGTATTTCCTCACAATGGTAATTTCCTCCAGGTTGATACCTTCCTTTTGAACCAACAATTTAAGCGAGGTATGCTTCTTCACAGGGAATCAACACCCACACCATTGAAGGATTTTACAAAGGAGATACATGGTCTTCCTTTCATTTTTATAGGAGCATTTTATGGTTTAGAATATGAAAATATATTTCCTTTTCTAGATAGTTGACGAGTTATCTATATAATGAGAGCTAATATATTCCCAATATTGCATTTAATTCTACTAAGGGAAGTATTATGAGATTTTTTGGAAGAATATTCCCACATATGAAAATAAGAGAAGAGTCCAAGACTTGGGTGGAAATGATCACACCATTATATTTTTTATGGGTATCTATATTTTATGGTATCAGGGATTTGATTCAATAGTTCCAGAAAACCTATAGAATATAAAAAAGTGCATAGAAAAAAAATATAATAATACCTTTTCCATTCTTGAATGAAATGGAAGTGTACCTTGTATGAATTCGTTTTCTTAATCCACTTAATTAATAGTGATGTCATAATATTTACCTTAATACTTTGTATTTGGTGGATACTAGCACTAATTACCCTCAAGGACCCATGCTTTAGTGCATTGTCTTTCCTAGTTCCCATTATGTATATAAATGAAGCATTGAACCATAGGTTGTGCATTAGAAGGTTCTATCCTTTCCTCCACCATGATGGTTAGCTTATTCATGTCTGTTCAACATTCATGATCTTTATGGACTTCTATCCCACACTTGAAAAATTTCCCCATTCCTTAGAGGCAATTTACATGATTCTTCTTCCCACTTTTTTGACATGTGGGTGGTTGGATCCTCTTTCCTTCTTTGTTATTTGACCGAAGAGTTCGAAACTTAATTCATCTCTTCGTATCTCCATAACCATGAGAGCATTCACCAAACTCTATCTCTACTTCAAAATCACATTGAACTACTTCTTCATAACTCCTGAAGTTTTTGATATATAGAGCCTTTCAATGGTGTGGGTTTAAACCAAAAAATAATCCATCTATTTTTTATTTCATTTCTGATAAAAATGCCCAAGGATTATCTTGCATGACTTGTGTTGTTTTCATTTTAAGTCATAAAATATTCACATTCCTTTTACTACATCTCTATAAATTATCTCTCTATATTTGTATGAATATTTTGGGGAAAATAATTATTAATAAATATTTTCTTAAAGTCTTCCCACATTATCTCTTATATTTCACCCTTTATATTGATGTTCTTTATCAATTCGCACTATCATTCATCTTCTCCATCTAAAATATATATGAATAGAGTCACCTTTTACTTCTCAAAATAGTAGAGCATATAAAATATATTCTTCGTTGAGATAACCTAATATTCCACAACAAGTGGATTCAAAGATCCAGCAAATGTCGGAGGTTACTGTCGCATAAAGAAATCAATGTATAGTGGATCCTTCTTAGGTGAAGGAGAATTTTTCACATGGTTTAGGTTATTATTCACAGCATGAGACAACTGGTTAATCATTACAATGAAGTTTTGAACTCCACCTCCCATTAAATTAGGGATATTATTCGAGAAATCCTTGTATTGTCCCTCACATTGGTTATTGGCCTAGTTTATCTCGATTCACACAATTTTCTAAAATAAAAAAGTATTGAACAAAACATAAGTCAACTAGTCAGGAATAAATAATTTATTATTTTTTACAATTAACTCTAAGTTTATATATTATGGGATCCCTATGTTTAGAATTTTTTAAAACAAATCTTCTTGTATGTTTACATAAAATTAGTCTTATCCTAAGGGTTTTCACCAACATTTTCTAATATTAATTCCAAAATTAACCAAACCATGCTCTGACACCAACTATAGAAACACTTCTTTTTCTTACATGAAAATTTACATTATTTTTAAGATAAACAACATAATAGTGTTATGATCCAGGGTAAAAGGTTAGTGTCTTGGGAAAATTAGCCACATGCCTAACTTGTACATAATAAAACATAAACATTTATTTAAAATCTTCTTCTTTATAATTTTAAATACCACCTTCTCCACAATACACATATTCACCTGAGGATATATATCAAAGAAATGGGGTGAGTTAAAATCCTAGTAAGAGGGCGAATAAGGGGCATGAATCAATATAACATGAGTGAGCATAATCGTCATCATCATAACATAAGAATAGTATCATCATAGACATCATGGGGGAAAATTTATATTATGTCATGTAGTCTGGTAATTCATAAAAATAAAACATCATGTCTTAGTGGTCAAATACCACATATAGTTGTGAAAAAAGATACCATCATGTTCACGCATAACATATGTGAATAATCATTACATCATTATTATGAAAAAATATAGAATCATGTACTTGAATATTACACATTATATCGTGATATGAATCACACTACCTAATTCATTGGAGGGATATATTATTTGAGGACCGCCCTTTAAATCATAATATTTACATAATCATGCATGCCACATAGAACATAATATAATCATAGTCATGAAATAACTTATAGAAATGAATGGGTTTTATAAGAATTTTATAAATTATGATTTAATGAATAAAATTGGGTTTCAAAAATGAAAAAGGGAAAATTTTATTTGGTGAATAAATCGTCACTTTTTATCAAAGAAGAAACAACTCAAGAGGAGTTAAGATGTGTTTTGGACAGAAGATTTATTTCAAAAAATCATTATATTTTCCGCAAAACCAATTTGGAAATATGTATATACTATAAAATAAAAATAAAAGAACAATAAAATTATATTTAAAGAAAATTAAAGGAATATCCACGCCAAAATTTGGAATAAAGGAGGTATAACCTAAAGAAAGGGAGATGGGTTCGAGAATCCATTTACCTTATGTCCTAATACATTCTGAACTTGCACTTAATATACGAGATAATCAAATTAGATTAATTAATTAATTAATTAAGAAAATATTCTACATGTACTTGATTTATTATAATTATATTAAGTTCATTTATGTCAATTTGATGAGTTATAGAGTTCAATTTCATTATTTCAGGAGCATTTTTGTTCATGGTTTTATGGTCGGTTTACTTGAATATAATTATGAAATTACTTTTCAAATTGGAATAATTCTATAGAAGTGAAATTATATTTTATTAATGAACTTCCAAAATTTTAAATGGTATCAAATATAATTTGTTTTACTATTATGAGGATTATTAATTTGATAAAACATTAATGATAAATATTTAGTTTATTTTGGTGGTTTTCTGACTATAAAAAAGTAGTTTAGTTTTATTTAATATTATGTATATGAATTAGTTACATAACATTAAAAAAATTATAATATACATATTAAAATCTGTTTTAACCATAATAATGTTTATATGGACATACTTGAAAGTGATAATAGAAAATGAAAACTCCTCGTCCATGAAGGAGATGAACAGACTTATCACATAAGATGTTTTCATTTTGAGCATAAAAGGAGAAGATAAGAGACTTGATGATGTATATTTCATTAAAAAACAAAATTATTTGATATATATATTATATTGGATTTATCATTTAACTTTGGATATTGGAGGTGAGGAGTTTATAATAATGAAAAATAAATCAAAAGATAAGGATTGAGGATTTTACCTCTTGAAGGTTGTCTCCTTTCGAACCTCCTTAAGGAACATGGGTTTTGTCTTTTGTTGAGGCCAGAAGCTCTTGTACATGGGTATGAGCCTTTGGAATGGAATTGGGAAGAATTTGGGAAAGATAAAAGTCTTATAAGGTGTGAGGAGAAGGGTTAGTGTGGGGTTGTATTTATAGAGGGAGGAGAGGGGTATTTTTTTTATATTCATTAGTTTATTATTTCGGATCAAGAATATTAATAGTGGTGATTTCAGTGACTAAATTTAGTAAATAGTTAAGAATATTTTGAAATAATGGGTTTTTATAACATCCATAAATCATCCATCAATAGAAAATTCTTGTATTTAGCTAATATTGTAAATTACTGTATGTCACTATTCAAAAAAAATTTAACTACTTTTGAAAAATACCAAAAAATAACCCTTACCATTTTCAATGTTTAGAATTCAAAAATGGAATAAATTTAATGAAAATAATTTTCTAAATATGATAAATTTACTTTTTAAATAAATCTTCATTTATTCCAAAAATAAAAATTTTAATATTATAACCGATTTTATGACCCTTTGAAAAATTAATCAAGGTCTCATAAAATTATCTTATAATTATAATACAATATAATATTAATTTACGAATCTATTTTATGAAAATAAATTTTATTTAAAATCATTTTATTAATTATAATATTATAAATAAACATTTATGTTTTACAAAAATACCAACAATTAATTTATAATTTAATAACTTTTATTTACTTATACCATTATATAATTATATCATATTTTAATTTATAACATATTTTTTTTACTTTTATAGGTGATGTTATTATTCTAACGGAAAGATTACTACTCCTAATGGTCATATTACTATTCCAATGGCTAGATTACTATTTAAATGGTGTAAGTTCCTTAATTTATATTAATACAACTTATTTCATTATTCATTTATAAGAATAAAGTTTTTATTGTGTTATTAATGTGACGAATGTGTTTTATGAAATAATTATAAAAAGGGAAATTCTATTGATAAAATTTTGGATCATTACACAACTAGTCTTATACTGATTTCTTTAATTAGATTAGGGTCCTCCAATGAAATCCCCCATATTATGATCATGTATAAGAATAAAATAAAAGTTTTTTCCTAACCTATCTTTTAAATAATAAGATTACCCAAGTTTGAATTAAGTATTCAGTAAAATTCTACTACCCCTACTCTCGATCGCTAACCCTAAGTGGATTAACCACAAATGAAAATAGAATATTTCCTTATATAAAACAATATAATATTTTATATTGAAATAATAACATAAAAATGGTTCAAAGAAGACAATTAAATTAATATGATTACTTGAATAAAGACGAAACACATGCCATATAATTTTAATTGCAAGTAACAAATGGTTCGAAACTAAAATTGAGGGTGGATGCTTCCAAATTCAAGATCATAATAGAAAAAAAAGAAAAAATATAACTTAAAAAGAAATAATAATCCTTTGTGATGAGGCACCTAGAATTAAAACAAACAAAAGAAACTCATGACATAAATAACATTAATGTCGTGAGTTAGTATGGGATTCTTCATATTTCAGGAATTTCACATCATGAAATGGAGTTTTATGTAATGAATGAGAATTTAATTAGTCATTATTGGCTTGTATATCTATCAATTCATGAATTTTATCTCATTTTTGGGATCTTTAGGGACTTCATGAAGGTTTAATGGAGGTAGAGGCCAAACTATTCAAGCAATTTCATGTGTCTTATTCATCCTATAAATTCACGATTAAAATGATGTTCATGGTTTGGGTACCTTTACACAAGAATGAAATTAAGTGTACCAATGATTTTATTCTTATAATTGTAAATAAACATCATGAATTATGTATTCAAAATTTGAAATGTCTAAAATTTTAGTATTTTCATCACCCCTTCCTTCACATTATGTAGTACCCAATTTTATACAAAACACAGCCACATATAACAACATTTTGGTATAAAACATGTAAAAAACTAAATGAATTAAACCACAATATATATACATATATGAATTTAACATATCAAATTACCCCATACTTGAATAATTTCTTATCCTCAAGAAAAAATAATCTCAATAAGAATATCAAAAGAAACAATTTTTAATAGGAATCAGTCATAACAACCATGAAAATAAAATCAAGGGTCAGTAGAAATGTGCTATGACTCTAAAATCATCCCTATAGAGAAAATAAGTCATGAATTATTTTCAAGTATCTTATTCAAATAACTTATATATTTTATTGTAATTTCTCAACCGTTCCTTAGATGATCATGCCCTTGTTGTGATTTACCTCACAGTGAATTTTCTCTCATCACTCAAGGTAAGATAGAACTGTAGTTTTTTTTCATACCTTGAATACATGTTCCTAACCATAGGCTTGTATTGGATCTAACATATCCAATACATAAAGATAAATAACAAAATAAATCACGAGGACTTAATATTATGGTTAAAATTAATCTAAGGATGATGGTAGGTGGTTAGTTGATAAAAATCAAGAAAAAGGTGGTAAAATATAAATAATAATGCATTATAATCATGAAAAATTTAATGAATAACCTATTCTAAAATGTAATGCCTCTAAAATCCAAAAATCTCAAAGCAGGCCAATGAATATGTAATGAAAGAATATTAAAGGTACCCTATTTCATCATTTTCTCTTTTTTTAGAATTCACATTTACTTAATATCTCACAACTGACACCTAACCCCATATGACCTATCATGAGAATCATTAGTTTGATAATGGTGATTTTTCACCCTCCTAACCCACAACACAATTTTTTATTTTCCTTTTTTAATAAGGAAATCATGTTAATTGAAAAAGTACATCAGAAGTAATCATAAAATATGTCCCAAAGAACTATTAAAAATACCACCACACACATTCTCAGTAATATACATCACATGCATAGCAGAGACAATCACCCCTACACTTATTTAAATAAAAATCATAAAATATACCAAATTGTAAGGTAGGAAGTGATAAAATGGATAGAAATATAGGCCAATCCTAACAAGGTCATTAATGGAAACTATAGGCTAACAAGTGTTTATGTATAGATATGTCTAAGGGAAAAAGGACTCATTAATTTAAATGAATCAATCATTTTATAATTTTATGTTTTTATCCATAGCCTCAATAATATACCAATTAATGTTTTGATAGGTTTACATGTCCCCAGTGTCTCTCAAGAAATATACTTAGATTTTTTTTTCATAAAAGTAGGTCTATATTCCTATTGTGAATGTGAATAAAAATAAAAAGGGAAATCACTAAGGACATGGTTTTAAGTAATTATTTAATTAATAAACAATCTCATGAATTCATAATTAAAATTAAAATTATCAACTCAACAATCACGACAAAATTCTAACAATTTAAATCCCCTGAGTCCTAGTATCCAAGGACATGGTTACAAATAATGTATTTCAACAATTTAAAGCCCCTGGGTCCTAGTATCCAATAGATTCTCATTGGCATGAGATTAATGCTTGAAATGAGATCACATAATTCATTTCAAAAATTTCATGTAGCCATGGTGATGGGATTGAGAAACTTCTACGGTATCTATTATTTTTGTGGTTGTTTTTGTTGAATAACTAGAGATCATTCTTAATTCATCAACATTACTTCCATTTCATCCATGTTTCTATTGTTTTTGAGAAACCCTTTTTTAAATTTGGCATAAAAAAGTATTTAAGAAATGTCCTCAACATTGGGAATATTGATATGATGTAGTTTAGACATCTCCATTTTTTTGTACTGGACCTCCATCTTCCCTTGTTTCATTATCTCTGTAAATGAAAGTGGGGTTTTATATTGTGGTGGCACCAGATAAATATCTTCTTTTTTGATCGTTTTCTCTATTACATGAGCATTTTACCCTACGGATAATTATGGTTCATGATTTAATTAGTGTATTTATCTAGCTTTGTGTATATATTCATTATTCTTTTTTCATCTATTACCTCAGTTTCCTTAGGTTCTTCTTTGTTCCTCTCATTATCTTTAAAGATATCTCATAATCTTATCACACACATGCTTCTTAGAACCATTACCTTAGTCTCTTTTAATGGATTAGTTTTGGTATTACTAGGTATTGTACCCGGTATTCAAGATGAGAGAGTTTGAGAAATTTGACCGACTTGATGTTCAAAATTTAATAGGTAAAATATTTGATTATATATTTTATTTTCTTATGTGGTAATTCATTGATATTATATTTAAACAAATGAAGTGAGAAAAATTTCTAAATTATATTTTTCATGTGGGGTAGCTTGTAGTTGTCTTGGTGTAGCTGGTTTCTAAAATTATTATTATGGTGGGAATTGTCGAGCCCTAGGGGGGAAGATATAGTGGTTTTGAAAAATATTGGTGTAGTTGAGAAGTTATGTTTTGTGGTGGATACCCAGGTGCTCCTTGAGTTCTTGGTTGTTCTTGGCCACTCCTTTTTTGATAGTATCCCTAATCAGTTGGTTGCTACTGTTGTTCTTGTATTTGATAGTAAAATGTTTGTTGGTACTATTTTTTTGTAACTCACATAGCTAAAATATTGAGACTGGTTTTTCCCTAAACCTTCTTGGATATACTAATATGGGTGTATAACTCCACACATTTCACATTATTTTACTTCCATAACATGATTAGGTGTGAGTGCCTATAGTTAGGGAAACTGAACATTTTCCAATTTCTTATTTATGGCATCAACCTATGATGAAATATGGGTGACTTATTTTACTTGATGTAACCCACACAATAGAGGTCCTAGAACAATTTTCCATAGTATAGCATTATGTGAGACTTCATAGAGGATAGATCAACCTACCTAACAAATTTTTAGAATAATTACACCCTCAGCAGAAACATCTACCACAGTTAGAGAGGTGGGTTGTAGGCCATGGTAAAATGTTTGTAACCTAATCTAGACCACAAGACCATAGTGTGGTGAATTTCATGTTAATTATTTAAATCTATCTCATGTCTCCCATGATGAATATCTATCTACCCAAGTAAAATTATTGACATCATTTCAAAATTTCCTGGTATATATAGGTAGAAATTAGTTTTCTAGATATTTTTTAGTAAGGTAATCATAGGTTGTAATGGATTCTATAGATTAAATTTTCAACCAATATTTGGCTCTAAATCATTGAGAGAATCGAAAAAATCTATGTCAAATGACATATTATGAGAAACCATGGTGTTTAATGGGTTTAAAGGCTTCAAGAAAATTGGAAATATATTCGTATGGATTATCACTTTGAAAAAAATTGAATTATTCTATGTTTTGAATCATATAGATCAGGCTGGGTTTAATTTCCAAATTATATACTATGATGTTAGTGAAGAAAAAGTTTGGTGCAACACCACTAATGGATGGAAATCTATAATAAATAATGATTTGTTCCTATAGGAGTGGTTGCACTCCTTGCTATTCAATGGACAAAAATTATGCATTCTATGGATTATGAGTAGTAAGATTGTTGCTCTTGGACATGAATGTGAAAATTCATACAAATAAGTACCCTTAAATTTCAAGTTAAAAAATAAGAGTTTCATAGGATTCTAGGCTTTGAAAATGAGTCATGGGGTCCTATATCATGCACTAGTGTTTTTTCATGCATGAAGAAATGAATCCATGTGAAACATTAAAAAAATAAAATGGGATGGGAAAAAAACAAGTGATACAATCCTAAGTTTTTTCTAAAGTTCACCATTACTGTAGCTCCCCAACAATGAAACCAAAATTTGATATGCTCATCGGATTTCATTAATTCTATAAGGAGACACCATATTATAAATTTATGTTTAAGCCCAACTAATACTATTTTGATGGTTTATAGAGTATGAGGTCAAGTATGTAGGGAGGTGATAATAATAAGAGTGACCTCATATTTCAATCAAGATTGGATTCCTCACAAGGATTTAGTGGATTTATATTTTAACTAAATAATTGAATTAATATGTTATTTATTAAGTAAGGGATAAGGACCAATTTTGGGGAGCTTTTTTAGAAGATATACCAAAATCTAACATGGTAAAATTTGATAGATTAGGCCTCAAATATATTTAAGAATCACCAATTTATTTTTTGTTAAAATAATTGGATCAACTATTAATAACAACTACACTTTTTTCAAGAGATAATTATCAATTTAGGTGAATTAGGCATAACTATTGGAGAATAAAGAAAATCAAAGCTATTGCTCCTAACTTGATTTATTCCAATTAGATTCGGATCCTCCCTTATAATCCCCTAGATCCTTATTATATAGAATAATGAAATACAAATGTTTTCTTAACCTAACTTCTAGTCGATCAGATTACCCAAGTTTGAATTAGGGATTCATTAAAGTACTACTACCCCTACTCGTTCCCCTAACCCTAAGATGATTATCTACACATGGAAAGAGAATAATTAATCATGTGATACATAAGGTTAATTGTAATATACATCATAGATCAAAAATCATTCAAATAAGACAAATAAATCAATAGGATTACTTGAATAAAGAAGAAACATGAACCCTAGTTATTGGAAATACAAGAAAAAACAGGTTCAAAACTAAAATGAATGGTGGATGATTATAAGTTTAAGAGAAAAAAATAAAGGAAACATAAGAAAAAAATTGAAAATAATTAACATCCCTTTATAATTAGGTCCTTATAATTAAAATAGGAAAATGTACCTCCCAATGTAAATAACATCAGTATCGTGATTCTACAAGGTATTTTTCTTGTTCTAGGAATTTTACATTGTAAAATTGGGTTTTATGACCTGAATGAGAATTTCAATTGTCTTTTATTGCTTAGATATACCATGATTCAAAGTCTGTATATAATTTATGGGATCTTCAGGTGATTTATAGAGGTTTACTGGTGGCATTGGTTGAAGCATTCACTTGGTGAATGATTTCCACATCCCGAGTCTTCATCATCCTATAAATTCATGGTTTAAACAATGTTTATGGATCAAGTAGCTTTACACAAGAATTAAATTTATCTTGGTAGTTATTTTATTCCTATCACTAGAACTACACATCATTAATTACATATTCATTATGTGAAAAGTTTGTAATTTTAACATTTCCAGCTCCCCTTACTTCAAATTATGCACCATAAAATTTTCTTTAAAACACAACCGCATATCACTACATCATAGTATAAAGCATGTATAAAACTCAATGAAGTAAACCTTTATATATATATATATATATGATTTTTACATATCATATACCTATTATGAATTGAGAAATGATGATAATGTTAAGAAAATCCTAATATATGATGAATTTAAGAAACACCTAAGTGCGGATGGAGTTAATAAACTCCTAAGAGACGATGGATTTGACTTGATATAAGTTTATTATAAAAAAATGTTAGAATTATCCTATATAAGTAATTACATGATGGATTTATGATTCCAAAGATATTATTATGATTATTCTTATGATTGTTCCACAAAATTACTATGTCAGTTTCAAATGATTATGATATTCTATCATGGATCATGATTGATTTATGAGGATTCATCAATCTTATGATTTCTATAATTTTAAATGATAAAGTTTTATACCATCAATCATGTTTATGATTTATGATATATTTGGTATAAACATTGTAATTTATTATCATGATATCATACCCTTATTCTTATATTATGCTTGCATATGAAAATTGATTAATATCTCCCATGTTTACCCATACTAAGCATTTAAGATCACAATTTCTTATTTCTTAATTTTTACCATGTTATGAAGAAGGGTACTAAGTATGATGAGTCTATAAGTAAACCTTATGCAATGAATGATGTTAGGGTTCATGAATATTTTAATTAAATAATATTTTTTTATATCTAGTCTCCATGTACACTAATCCTTTACGGTTTTCAGGCATATTTATTTGGAAAATATATTTACTATTCCTCAAAATGATCTAATATATATATATATATGTTATTCTTGGGTATCTATATAGTTAGTGTGGAAAATTGGTGGAAAAATAGGCATAATACAGAGTTTTATCAACCCTACCTAATGAGTATCACTTGTCTGGTGGAATATTGAGTCATCGAAACCCAAAGCCCACCTCCAATAGGCTAGCATATGGCAACAAGTGCTGAGAAAGTATAATTTAAATGGGTAGCCATTGTCTAGTGTAGATATATGCTCATAGCCAACTGTCTCCATGAAAAAGTGTAGAGGAATAATAAAAGGGGCTATAACATCTAGAGTAAAATAATGCATGAAATAACCACTAGGGAATACATTGGAATACAACAAAATATAAACATAGTTTACAATGGTAAAATAAATTCCCAATAAGAAATGAAGTCCCAACCTGAAAAAATTAGAATAAATGAAAGATGAGAGAGATGGACTCCTGTTCTCTAAGACCTAACACTGTATGCATCCTATACACCCAAGTATCACTATACTCCATTGATTTACCCTCCAAACTATTAGTCATTTTCACAAAACATGGAACATGTGGGAAAATATCATGCATGGGTGAGTATATACATACACAGTAGGACACCCCAAAAACTAAAAATGGAGTGAAATAAATATATATAAAAGTTCAGATCAACCCAAAGAAATTGGAAAATGAAACCCAACATATATATATTCTCAAAAATAATCCTAGATGAGAGGGAAATGGGATCTCTATCTAAATAGCCTAGTCTAGGATGATGAGTCTTCTTGTAGCTCCAAAGGTCTATCATAGATTCCCAATATCTCTCATGTCTGTGTGAGAAAGTCATATTGGGGACCTGCACCATGATACTCTACCATATCCTGAGGGGGAATAATCTCTAATAGAGGACCTGTTCATTAGTATGATAAGAGGATTCCACTTAGTAGATAAAAGAATCCCACCATAGAATTACATGGGTATTCCACTAGGTATATGGATAGAGGACCTATTCTGTAGTATGTATGGGGGTTTCCACTAAATGAATGGATATAGGAATCACTCCCTAGTGCATCTGGGGATACCACTCAAATCATAGATGACCCATTCCATGTATTGATAGAGGAGTTTCACTTAGTAAGAATAGATATGGGACCTACACCTTAATGTGTTAGGGGGTTACACTTAGAGAATAGAGGTCCCTTTCCCTAGTAAGATAGGGGGTTCCACTAAACCAGTGCAAGGATTATGGGGGACTTGCACCCTAGTCTAATAGGGGGTTTCCAACCCTAACCTCTCTCTGATGATACTTCCAGATCATTGCTACTGGTCCAGCATTACCTGAAGAAACATTATACTCTCATCAACTCACATCATATCTCATAATCCACTAATAAGGATACCATCATATTATTCATGGAAAACTATTTATGAAAGGCTACTCATGGGATAAAATCCAAGTCCAGATAAAGAAGATATGAAGGTGGAAATCTCTAAGAAAAATACACGGTGTGTAACAGGGGTCACATGGCCTGTGACCTCACCTAGAATCCTAGTAATGTCTTTTCTAGCACATGTAATGGCAAGATAGGTAGTACTAAACATCAGGTAAGTGTATTACATGTGATGCCTCATCCACACATGGCCTTCCCTTGTGCTCCTGGTCAAGACTGTGTACTTCAGGTTGTGCTCGTGTACCCATAAACATGACTGTATACTCTTGGAGTGTACTGCATGTCCTCCCACATGGGTTCCTGGGTATGTGTAGCTGGAACATGGTCTGGCTACCCTTGTATGGTCACATGGAATGTGGGTCCCAAAACATGGGATGTTATCCTAAATTAATATTAATCCCTAGCCATCATGGAAGACCTATACTATATGACATGTGTTCCTCCTGGCACACAATGTGTGGTATAGTTTTCTTTAGATACCCATGTTTCTCCATGTGGATCCTAGATCCATATTTTCCACAATAAATCTCATATTTTGACCACTTCAAATTGGTGGGGGATGACTCTGACTATCGATTCCTGGCCTCCGATGACAGAAAATCGGATTTCGATCACTCGCCAACTATTTGACGCACATCCAATGAACCTCCCATATTCTATCACTACTTTAGATCCCAGATCCATGAATTTACTCATGTTTGATCCCAATACATCTAAAAATCATAACCCGATAGTCATTATCACAACCACTATGGATTTTGGGGTTTGATCTTGCTCGAACCCACCCCGACAATGTCGAACTAAAACCCTGTGTCCAATGACAAAGAACACGAAGAACGGTGGGGGGAAATGAAAAAATGAATTAAATCCTTCATTAACCTAGAGTTATTATCCAATTATCATATAAATGTGAATCCATGGGTGAAAGCGAGGTGAAACAAATAATATAATTTTATTAACATAAAAACCAAAATTTTGGGGCTTATGTGAAGAACAAATAAATCTAAGATCAAAAGTAGATATAAACCCATGATCAATATTTTAATAAAAGGGGTAGAGACGAAAATTTATGAGATCTACCTTTATTTAAGATCAATAATTTATGAAGAACATGTTTTCTAGTGAAGTATATAACCTGTTTCATTCACTTCCTCTTGATCCAGCTCAATCAAATCGCTCATTGTTCTCTGATCTTGATTCTCCAATAAAGAACACACAAACATCCACTCAAAAGCTCCTAGAGTAAGGAAGCTAACCCTATAAATTTTTTATAATGAAATATTTATAGATATATTAATTTAGTTCATTTAAAATAAAACAAATTTATAAATTATTTATTTTAATTAAATGCATCCTCCAACAACTACTTCAACCGGACATCTGATGTTGACCAACCTCAGGTTGAACCTAGGGTAAAAACTATGTTCTAGAATCAACTGCAATCTCAGATTTTCTATATTAGGTCCCAAACAATATAAAAACAAAAAACATTGAAATTCTGCATGCACATACATTAAAATTTATTAATATATTAATTCTACGATCTTGAGATACCAAAACACTGAACCTAATTTGAGGATAAATCCAAATATATATTTAAATAATATTCAAATGATAAATCCAATAAAAATAGATTTATTAAATTCTACCCTCCATAAAGTATTTTCACCCAGAAAATCTTTATCTATACAAAAAGGTGGGGATACTGAGCCCACATCTGGCTCTCTTACTCCCAAGAGATCTGTGAGAAATTACCATGTTTTCCACAATACACAAAATAAGGGAATGGTCTACACACACATGATCATATTCATCCAATCCTCGATCACCACTAGGTAATTCTAAATGATGGCTCCATCCACTATGTTCAGATCTCCCTAGTCAAAAACAGGTATAGGATCATGCATGTATCACCTCAGTTGCGACACATGGAAGATGTCATGCACCCAGTTCAACTACAGGTGTAAGGATATGTGACAAGAAATATTTCCAACCCTCTATAAGATCTTTAATGACCAAAAGAACCTTGTGGATAACTTGCCTCCCTAGTCTAACTACCATAATCCTCATCATGGGGAGAATACTAGGAAAATATGTTCTCCCTGATCAAACTCCATGGGTCTACGATGTTGATCTAAATAATACTTTTTCTTCTTCTATTGGCTTTCCACACCCACTCACAGACCACCTAAAACTTCTCTATGATCACCTAAATGGTCTCTATCCAAAATTGAGATTTGTTTCTAATATTAGTCTTGTATGAGGGTTAAGTAAAATGTCTCCCATATTAGGCCTCAAAAGGTTCCATGTTGATAGTTGAGTGATAGCTGTTATTCTATGAAAACTCTACCAATGAAAATTTATCTTCTTATCTTCATCCAAAGTATAATATCAAAACCATAAACATATCCTATAACACATAGATATTATTCTTGGTATCAATATACATATAGAGGTGAAATGCTTTAATCATCCTCAAATGGGTCCCAAATTCCTCCTATAGGCCTCTCCAAAACTGTGATGTGAAATAAGTATCAAATTTGGAGATAATCATCGAGGGTACCCATGAAGCTGGATGATCTTCACCACATACAGTTTTCCTATAATCTACACCAAACTCTTATCCATAATGTAAAGGAAGTGTTTTGATTTTGTAATTTGGAAAACATCACCCATATATAATCATGGCCTCTCACTATCCACGGAAGCCCTGTCCTGAAGTCCATGGATATTCCATCTCATTTTTATTCTAAGATCTTAGGAGGCTATGTCAAGACTTCTATAACCTAGTGCTCAGCCATTACCTGCTATCAAGTGAGACATCAAGAGATGAACCTGAATATACTCCACCTCATTAATTCCCACCAAAACTATCATTTAAGGTCCTTGTATATCTTTTCCACACCAAGATTTACAACCATATGGGATGTTTAAAAATCCATTGTCACATTCTATCACATCATGATCAGAACCACCATCCATCATTTAAGAATGATGATGTTCTCCCCTCCTTTATATAATCCATCTAGGGAATATCCTTAAGATATATAGACATGTAGAATCTAACAATATATGTCTCTAAACTGATCCTATCTCACATCCTGGAGAACTATAGGTGTCACCACTATAAACTAAAGAAAAACTACACCCCTCTCTTCCAACAGGGTCAACTACAACAAATATAATTACAAAGATTCCTCCCCCACCAAGTGATAACGAGAATTCATACTAAGGGAATCTGTTAGTAAATTTATATTCCCAAGAGTATAAACAATATCAAATTCATATTCCTATAGAAACTCGAACCATTACCTCTATCTTAGGTTAATATATCTCTACGTAAAATATACCTTGGACTCTAATGGCCTGAGTATACAACAAAATGATTTCTCCAAACTTAGTATCTCCAAATCATTAGAGTGAAGACTACTACTGATAAATCCATGTCATCAGTTTCTTAGTTTTTTTCATGGGGTCTCAACTACCTTGACCAATAAGCGATCATTGACTACCTTTGCATCAACACACACCCAAGACCAGATATAAAGGAACCAAAGAACACTGCATACTCCACAAATTATTATGGTAGTATAAACACATGATCACCAGTCAACCTTATCCTCAACTTCTTGAAGACTCCCTAACACTACTCAGTCAAGTTAAAAAGATTACCTTTCTGCATGAGGGTGTTCAAAGGGGATGATTGTCCAAAAAAGTAAGGCATGAACTTCCTATAGTACCCCACCAGGACAATAAAACTCTACAACTCCAACACACTATTTTGTGGCTCCCAATCAAGCACTATATCAATCATCACCAAGTCAATAGCTAAACCACGGCAAAAAATGACATGGCTCAGAAAGTGAACCTCACAAATTGAAAACTGGAACTTTAAGATCTTATCATAAAGCCGATGCACTCAGAGTATGCCTTGTAATAATCTCAAATGTTTCATGTGATCCCCGTATGATTCATAGTAAATGAGGATTTCACTAATGAAGACAACTACAAATTTGTCAATGTATGGATAAAAGATTAGGTTCTTCAGAGCCATAAAGATTTTAGGGGTATTCGTCACACCGAAAGAAATCACTAGGAACTCATAGTGTCCGTAGGGCATCATAATATTGTTTTCAAAATATAATCATCATGAAGCCTCAAATGGTGGTAGCTGCACCTGAGATCAATCTTTGAGAACCAAATCACTTATCAGTTCTAGTTAGAGAGGTCATCAATCCTTTAAAATGGTCACTTGTTCTTTATCATTACCTAGTTCAGATGATGATAATAAATATAAAACCTCAATCTCCCATCTACCGTTTTCACAAACAACACTAGAGTTGACCATGGGCACACACTATGTATGATAAATCCTTTCTCTCAAAGGTGCTCCAACTGCACTGTCATCTCCTAAATTTCAGTAGGGGCTATTTGATATGATATAGAAGATATCGGTGAGTTCCCAGGGTGAAAGTCAATGAATAATTTCATCTCTTATCTCAGACGCAGTCCTAAAACATCCTTGAGAAATATGTACATAAATTAATCCACTTTATAAGGAATCCAGATGTATGAAGTTCCCACTGGGCCAAGGGATAAACTCACCAACTAATTGATGATGGGTTACAACTTTCTTCCCACAAAAACCATGCACTCTGCCATGAGACCTCTTTCACACAAAAAGGAGAATATCATCCCATCCATCAGAAGGAATATAACTCATCTATGAGTACAATCAATCTGGTCTTGAACCATGTAAAATTAGTCCATACCAAAGATAACATCATAATGTTTCATTGTGATTCCCAAGAGGTCTGATAAGAAACTATCTCCATAGAGAACCATATCACACTACTGGAAGATAAGTGATATCGAATAATTGCACCTAGTAAGAACCTCTTAGAAAAGATGATGAGACAAGGTATCAACTAGGATATCTACATCCCACACAAGGGTTATATAAATGAAGTACTTAATTATACATATGTCTTGAAATTCTTCAATAATATTAAAAAATATAAATATCATACCTGGTATCATCTCATGAGTTTTCAGATCATAAACCTACATAGCTTGTAGCTGCCCGCGATGCAAAACTCTATATCCATGAGCTTGTAATGAGCCTCTTAGTAGTGGAAGTATCTCATATCATTACTCTCCAATAGTAGTTCCTCCCCAGGATCCCCAATTCTTCCTTTTCTAGCATCGCCTCCCTAGGGACCACCCTGTCAACACTGTGTAGAACCCTGATCACAATGCTGCCTCAATCCATGGTGGTTGATACATTGCATACCTTCCCTCTTAAGCACATCGGGTTTGGAAATCATGAATCATGTGACCTCACCCATCAGAATAATAATATATCCCCTCTGCAAGAAGATCATAACCTCTGTACAAACCTTAAACCACATGTCCACTTGAACGAGTTAGACCAAGAAAAGGTACCATATTTCGAGACCCTACTGATTAGATCCTACTAGATATTAGAGAAAACTCATATCCCTGACTCCTAATTCCAGATCCAATTGCCTACTATCCATATTATATGAAGTTATCTACCACTAAATCCCACTCTATAACTCCTTCATAAGTGTAAATTCATAGAGGGGGCACATGGTATGGATGTCTCTATGGAGACTCTGATTGAACTTCCATTACTAGAAGTAACCATCTAGAACTATTTCATGATAGTATCATGTATGGTTAGTGAACCTCATGGAATATAAAAAGCTATCATACTATAATACTACAACTTAATAGTCTCCAGGATCTAAAATAAGAGCTAGAAATAGTGGTA
The DNA here is from genome assembly GCA_963277665.1 of Viscum album. NCBI lineage: Eukaryota > Viridiplantae > Streptophyta > Magnoliopsida > Santalales > Viscaceae > Viscum > Viscum album. The sequence goes on from OY728159.1 coordinate 925,597,423, forward strand.
ATACTCCTCAAAAAATAGATACTAGAAGTTGGACCATGAGAGATTAATCACACAATGGGTCTTAATTACTAGAATCTTCCAATGCCTCACTTCTCAATGTAATAGACTGGATACTATCACAACCATCTATTCATTCAGGGCCTACATGAGTCTAAAAACATGGATCACTGACTCAGTCCAATCCTCCACTATATGAGGATTTTTCTCACCATATAACTTTATCAGTATATGATGCTGGAACTTATAGAGTGTAAAAATATTTCATACATATTTATCTTGATCTTTTGGAACTGTTTTTTTACTTGATAGGTCGGGGAACTATGCTCTTCATGCCTATATGAAACACCTCATGATATTTCCCTTGAATTTAGGCCTCATCACTCATCGTATCTTCATCATGATACTGAATCAATAACCAATTTGTATTTCTTCAAAACTTCATCCTAAAAGTGATCAAGACATACCATGGTAAGTTGAGAATATACATACATATATATATATATAGGTATATTACTCAAGAAGGGAAATAAAAGTAATTAATCCTATATAATTCATGTACCATTATTCTCTATAACTAATTTATTAGTATTCCAAGTCAACAAGAAGTTAGTCAAATTCCTGGTGTATGGATACATCAGCTGCCACACCAAATCTAGGTTACCTAGACTAAAATCCATACTCAAGACACTTCAACACTAGTGCCCTAAGTTCCAACCAATACTTATAAGGGGAAAACTCTAAACAATATCATAGGGAATAAACAACTTTTATATTACTCAGTAATGAATCAAACCACCAGGGATTATCTGGTTTGTAGAAGCCCAAACTATCACAACCTCAAGCCGACCTCCTAAAGGCTAGTGGCTATTGATAAGAATCGAGAATGTATAATTTAAATGGGAGGCTTTTGACTAGTGTACCTATACACATTCACCTAATAATCTCCATGAAAAAGTGATAATGAATAATAAAAAAGGGAGTAACGTTTAAAGTAAAACAATTCATGCAATAACCTCTAGGGAATATATCAGAGTAAAAAAGAGTACAAACAAAGTGAAAAGGGAAAAATACATATCCAACCAAGAATGAAGTCAAAACCTGAAAAAACGGAATAAATGAAATATGAGAGATCCTAGCTTCTGATCTTCATGACCAACCACCATACACAACCTATACACCTAAGTATCACTATGATCCACTGATTCCTTTACCGAACTACCCATCATCTTCATAAGACATGAAATATTTAGGAAAATTCCATACATGGGTGAGTATATACATACCCAGTAGTATGACCCGAAATCTACCAAGGGAGAGATAGAAAGATGAAACTGAGGTCGAATCATCCCAAATCAAGTGGGAAATAAAACCCAATATATATATATATATATATATATGTTTGATAGAAAAGAAACCCAAATGATTGATAAAGGGGATCCTCATCTTCATATACCATCCTATGATGAAGAGTCCTACTATAACTATAAATGTCCATCCCTGATACCCAATATCTCACATTTATATCTGAGAAAATCATGTGGAGGACCCGAACCTCCCTACTGTACCATATCATAAGGGACACAATATTCAATAGAGGATCCATACCATAGTACAATAAGGGGATTCCACTTTGTAGATAGAGTACCCACACTATAGAAATATAGGGGGATGCCACTTAGTAAGTGGATAGAGGACCCACACCCTAGTGAATTAGGTGGGTTCTACTCAAATCATAGAGGAACCATACCCTAGATCGAGAGGGGGTTCCACACAGTAAGAATCAATAGAGGACCTACACCATAGTGCATCAAGGTAGTGCCACTCAGATCATAGAGGAATCATACCCTAGTATAACATTGGGTGCCACTCAATGAGTGCATGGAGTAGAGGAGACCCAAACCCTGGTGTGATATTGGGTTTTCCTACCCCAACCTCTCTATGATGATTATACTTGATCACTACAACTGGTACACCATTTCCTGAAGAAGCATAACCCTATTAGTACCTCACATCAAATCTTGAAATACACTATAAAGGATACCATTATGTTCTATGTGGATAACTGCTTTGGATAGGCTACTTGTGGGCCAAAATACAATTCTGAATAAAGGAGATATGAAAGGTGGAAATCCGTGAGAAAAATACATGACATGTACCAAGGGTCACATGACGTGTGAAATCACCTAGAATCCTAGCCTTTTCCTCACCAACACACAGATTGGATGGCCATGTAGTACTACATGATGCATAAGGGTGTTGTAAAACATGCCAAAACCACCGAATACTTTGCATGTGCTCCTAGCTATGCTCGTGTACTTCATACTATGCATATGTAACTAGTTGTATACCTATTCATTCTCAAGTAATAAACTATATTAGTGTACCCCTAGGTATGGTCGTGTACTTATGGAGTATATAACGTGTCTTCCCACAAAGGGTCCTGGGCATGTTCTGCTAGCACACAAACTAGATTCCTAGGTATTGTCACACGACCTATAGTGACCCAAGCCTTTTACTTATAAAATTTCATTATTATAATCATAAATAATCATCAGAGTATAAACCAAGGATCATTATGTTTATTGTCTTTAAAGAATAGGTACATAAAATAAAAAAACAAGGGGCTAAAAACACTTATTTATTTAATCTCCATACAAATCTCTCAACTTACTTTGATCCCTTACATCTGCATAGGGTGCCCCGAGGAACACATGAACAAAGAGATGAGCTAAAAAGCCTGGTAAAGGAATGAACATAAGGATACATCTTAAGCACCAGAGTTATGAGGCATGAAATAAGGATATCAAAAGCATGGAATATATGAAATCGTATCATATAATCATGGGATAATATAAACATGGAATAATATAAATGTGGCAGAATCACAAAACCTTTCTTTTTTACTGTTCAAGGCTAACCACTAATCACGTTTCCCATTTTAGTACGGGTCAAGGCTAACTGCCAATCCCGTTTCACATCGCATCTCATGAGACTTAACTTTACTCAATGTATTGGAGAAATATCTGGGCGCACCCATCTTAACATTTTGATGAATATTCTTACCACATAAATATTCTTAAAACAAAAATATTCTTTCCACAAAAATAATCATACATAATAAACCATACATAAACTTAAAGGTACCCATGGAAAGAATTGGGTACCACAGACATGACATAAATCATAACCAATGGGCGTATCATGAAAGTGTCTATGAAAGAAAAGGATTAGAAAATACATGGATGTTTATAGGGTAAAATATGAATATAACATGGTAAGTGATGTCAAATAGAAGATACAACATATAAGAAATGTATTTGAGTAACATTAGCATTAAAACATTTTTGTGCGATTTTAAGGAAAATGCTATAGAGATTTTAAAATATAATAGAAGATAATATTTTATATAAAACCAGGATTGAAAGAAGAAGGTTTACATAATAGAAAGAATGATTTTATAGAGATAATTTTTCCTTAAAATAGAGGATAGAGTGCACTTGAAATTGGGTAAAAATTTGGGATGTTCCTCTATAAGAGGTTTGCTTATCAGAAAGTTCTATGGAGGTAATCTTTAAAAAACATGTATATCCCTAGAAGAGAGTGATGAAAGGGTATTCATAGATGAATTTTATAAAAATAAACATAATTTATAATATTTACATAATCATATAAGATAAATCCACTTTGATATAAAGAAACATAAGGCAACCTGAATGAATAAAAATAGTTCGTGTAGAAATCATTATAGTTTATTGGCATGGTGTCGGGTGTACCTAAGAGGGATAGATGAGAGATAAAAGGGGCTTATAATAAATTATAAATCATTAGGGAAGTATGGGGGAGGTTGGAAAATATAACCCATCATTAGGGATTACTCATAAAAAGGCATAACATAGAGGACAATCTTGATTAAGAGTGAAATAGAGAGGATCCCTTACCTTAAATCCATTGGTGTTCTCCACTTATTATTAAAGACCTGAATAAAAAAATTAGGTTTATTAATTAATAATTAAAAAACCTCTTCTATATTTAATTGGTTTATTATAATAATTTTATGTTCATTTATAACTATTTTGATTGGTTAGGAGATTCAATTTCATTGTTCAGGCTCGTTTGTTTACTCAGTTTTAATGAACAATTCACTTATATTCATGTTTGTATAAACATGTAAGATGAAAGTGGTTTTAAAGAATTTAAGTTATATTATATTAGTTCAAATCCAGGAGATTACATGGTTTTAAATTTAATTTGGTTACTTAGAGTGAATTTGAATTATTATATAAAAACACAGTGACAACCGTTTTTGTTAATCGGTGGGTTTGATTACAAAGAACATGTTTTGCTTTATACCATTTTTACAAAAGGATTACAGAACCAAAAAATAGGATATATTACATAAATAATAATCTGGTTCAACAATAAAACAAATGGTTTCATGACCATAATTAATCATAATAATATAAATTGATAAATCGTTGTCCTTGAATGAGCTAAATTAGCACATCTAAAATGGTGCTTTCATTTCTTTCAAATAAAAGGTGGGGAAAGGAGAGAAGATAATGAAATATACCATTAGAACAAAAACATTACAGTGCATGTATGTTATGGGAGTTATCCTACGATTTGGGTGAATGAAGGTGAGGAAATAAACAAAAAGAAAAGAACTTAAAAGAAATGAAGGAATTGGAAAGAGGAATTTACCTCTTGAGACTTCCTCCTTTGAGAACCTCTTAAGGAGAGTGGTTTTGGTATTTTGAAGAGGATAGGAGATTTTGGACGTGGGGGAGGATCTTGGGGAGATATTTGGACAGAATATTGTCAACGAAAAAGTCTTGAGAGGAGTGAAGAGAAGAGGGAGTGAAGGGGGGTTTTTATAGTGGAGGAGAGGAGGGTTTTCATAATTTTTTAATCATTAGTTTATTATTTCTTCACAAGACAAAGAATAGTAAGTATTACATGAACAAGAATAGTAATAAATGCACGTGAGTTTGAGATTTGGGTTCTTACATCACTTGTGATGTCAGGAATAGTGTATTTTTACTATAATGTATTTATACGGTAAATTAATGTATTTTACTATTCACTAAAAATTCAAGTATTTCAGAAAAATCCTAAAAATTCACCCTAACCATTTTTCGATGTGTATATTCCAAAAATGAAATCCATTTTTCAAAAATAATTTAATAAATATGATTATTTTAATATTTAATTAAAATCATAATTTATTATCAAAAACCATTCATTTACTTTTTCTAAAATATAGGTATATCATACATTCAACTTGAATATTATTTATATATTGTCATAAGTAAGGTTTATATTCAATAGGGTATATCAATATTCATAATGGCATGTTACTATTTATAAGGGTATGTTACTATTCACCAAAATGATGTTTTTCTTATCGGAATCCAAATAACTTACTGATTGCAACCGTGTATGTCAGATTTTCAAAATTCCAAACACAGAAGTGACAAAATTATGTTTAAAGGTTAATTAGCACTTATTAGTTAATTATGTTGTGATTTAACGACATATTTATAAGAAATGAATTTCCTTTGAAAAACATTTGGTCGTTACATTTTCCCCCCTTAAGAAATTTCACCCTCAAAATTTCATTTTACATTCTAGGTTAAAAATAGGTGGGGGTACTTTTCCTTCATTGATTACTCCAATTCCCATATTGTCTCTTTGTACATATGGTTTTTTCATAGTATATTGACTAGATGAGTAGTCTTTTTGCGTAGAACTTTGTCTCTACGATCCAAGATCTTCACTGGATGCTCCTCATAGGAAAGATCATCTTCCAACTATACCACCTCTAAAGAGAGTACATGTGAATGGTCTGGTATGTACTTCCTTAATAGAGATACATGAAAGACATCATGTACTTTCGACATGGTAACTGGAAGTGCCAGTTGATAGGCCATAGCTCTGACTCGATCAAGGATCTCGAAGGTTCCGATGTACTTGAGACTTAACTTCCCTTTCTTTCTAAACCTCATGAATTTCTTCCACGGAGATATGCGTAGAAATACCATGTCTCCGACTTTGAAATCAAGGTCTCATCGACGGCTATCTACATAACTCTTCTGTCATGTTTGGGCTACCTTAATATGTTGCTGAATGGTTTTCAACTTCACAACCATTTCTTCGACTATTTCAGGACCTAAAATCTTACACTCACTGACTTCATTCCAATACACCGGTGTTCTACACCTTTTTTCATAAAGGGCTTCATATAGAGTCGTTTGGATGCTCGAGTGGAAACTATTGTTGTAGTAGAATTCAACCAGTGGAAGATGTTGGTCCCACCCTCCTTTGAATTCCATAGAACATGCTCTCAACATGTCTTTCAGTGTATGAATAGTTCACTTAGATTGGCAATCAGTTTGAGGATGATAGGCTGTACTGAAGTTTAGTTCAGTTCTTAGAGAATGCTGGTGACTTTTCTAGAACTTCAAAGAGAATCTCAAATCACGATCGGATACAATAGATAGTGGTACTCTATGCATTATTACCACTTCTTTGATGTAAATCCATGCAAGTTGATCTAATGAGAAGTCCCCTTGAACAATGATAAAGTGCGTTGTCTTTGTAAGACAATCCTCAATGACCCATATAACATTATTTCCTCTAGAATTCCTTGGAAGTCTAGTGACAAAGTCCATGGTAATGTTATCCCACTTCTATGATGGTATGGGTAGTGGTTGAATCATCCCCTTATAATTTTTCCTCTCAACCTTAACTTGCTGACATATTAGGAACTTTGATGTATATTCAGTAATCTCCCTTTTCATATTGTCCCACCAAAAGTTTTCATAGAGATCTCAATACATCTTTGTGCTCCCTAGGTGGATAGAGAAGGTTGAGCTATGTAAATCACTCTGAAGCTTCTTCTTTATCTCTGGATTATATGGTACACATAATCATGACCCAAATCTTACAACTCTTTCCTCATTAATTTTGAAATCAGATGATTTCATTTTTTTAATAGCTTCCACCCTTTTCAGAAGTTCTGCATCCTTTCTTTGGGCATCCTTTATTCTCTCCAAGAGGGATGGTTGAGAAATCATTTGAGAAAGGATTGATAATGTTCCTCCCTTAATGATTCCCATTTCCATCCTTTGAAAATATAAGAAGATCAGATCATTTTAAGTTCTCATCATTGATAAAGATGCAGGATCTTTTCTACGTAGAGAATCTGCCACATTTTTTGCCTTACCGGGATGGTAGTGGATTGAGAAGTCATAATACATGATGAGATATATCTATATTTTCTGGAACATATTTAGCTCTTTCTTTGTGAATATATATTTGAGACTCTTATGGTCAGTATATATCTCACATTTCTCCCCATAGAGATAATACGTCCAGATTTTCAATACAAAGATCACCACCGCCAACTCCTGATAATGAGTGGGATAGTTTTTCTCATGGAATTTCATTTGCCTTGAGGAATATTCTATAACTTTATCATTTTTCATTAGCACATATCCTAATCCCTTCTTAGAAGCATCACTATACACCACAAAGAGTTATCCACTTGTAGGGAGTATGAGTACTAGTGCAGTGATAAGCCTCCTTTTCAACTCCTTGAAACCGTCTTCACATTCCTGGGTCCAAACAAACTTTACTCCCTTCCATGTTAGTTTAGTCATTAGGTTTGACAATAATGAAATATTCTTCACAAATCATCAATAATACCCAACTAGACCCCAAAATCTATGGATCTCTGTTACAGAAGTTGGCCTGGGCCACTCTTCAATTGCCTTTGTCTTAGAAGGGTCCATGGATATCCCTTTGCTGGTGATAACATCCCCCAAGAATGATACTTCCTCCATCTAGAACTCACATTTACTGTACTTTACATACAACTTATCCCTTTGCAAAGTCTTTAACATAATATTCAAATTCTCATCATGTTCCTCCTTTCTCTTGGAGGATATCAGAATATCATCAATAAATACTACCACAATTTTTTTGAGGTAATCTCTAAAAACACTATTCATTAAATCCATGAAAATTGATGGAGAATTAGTGAGTATGAAGGGCATCACTATGAACTCATAGTGTCCATACCTCGTTCAAAAGGAATTCTTGGGAATATCTTCATTTCTCACCTTTAATTGGTGATATCTTGATCGGAGGTCCAACTTAGAGAAATAGCCATCCCCACAAAGCTGATCGAACAATTCATCTATCCATATAAGGGGATACTTTTTATTTATAGTGATTTTATTGAGATAACAATAATCAATTTAGAGGATAATTGATCCATCCTTCTTCTTGACAAAGAGGACTGGAGCACCCCATGGTGAAGCACTCGGGCGTTTAAAACACTTCTACATATTATCTCATAACTACTTCTTCAGCTCTTCCATCTTTATAGTGTCCATTTTGTAAGGTGTCTTTGAGATAGGTAGAGATCCAGGGATAAGTACAATTTATAACTCAACCTATCAATCTAGAGGAAGACTAGATAACTCTTCAAGGATTACATCAGCGTAATCCATCATGATGGGCATGTCTTTAAGAATGATTCTCTCCTTTATCTCAATCATTTGAGCTATATATGCTTTCTCAAAAGGAAATAATATCTACAATATAGACGACGATTCTAAATGAGATTCTTGTTCCTCCTTACACTTGTAATGAATTGGAGGATGCTTCTGGATGTGAATAGTGATCTCCTTTTCCCGAAAGTTGATATTGGATTTGTATAAAGACAGCCAATCCATGCCCAAGATAACGTCAAAATCTAGTAAAGGAAGTATGAAAAGATTTTATAGGAGGTTTTGTCCACAAATATTAACTGGGGTGGATTTATAAACCATGGAAACAATGATTTCATCATTCACTGTTCTCACAGATAACTTTTTCTCCAAATTTTGAGGTGGTGTTTGAATAGTTCTACTAAACTTGAAAGATATGAATGAATGTGTAGAACCATAATCAAATAGTAAATTCACTATTCTTTAATGAATAACTAGTATAAATTTCACCACATTGTTGTTCATCTCCACCTCAGAAGTAGTGATAAAATAAGCCTTTTTTTGTTTCCTTGGAGGCTATTGTTGATTGTGTCTGACAACCCTCAACTTGGGGAAAATTTTCACATAATTCCTATTCTCCATGCAGTTGTAACACTGCACTGTAGGCTGAGTGTTGACTTGAACCTTCCTTTCTTCTTCGACATTGGTGGGATTCTTCATATCCCGGTGGTAGTTCTTGGCCAGATGACCAAACTTTACACATTTTAAGAAATTCTTTGTTCCCTTTAGACAGTTACCCATATTCTTCTTCCCAAATTTTTTCAAGGGGAAAATACAGGATTCTTTCCATCATGGGATTTGTTTTATGAACCACCCATGTTGTTCTACATTTTCCACTTCTTTTCATTGGGCCCATGAGACCACTAAGATTCTCCAATCTCCATTTCAACCTTGAGGGAACAATGAACAATATCCTTATAACTGTTGAAGTCTCAAATTGAAAACTCTTTTAGTAGACTTGGATTTAGTCTAAAAAAGAAGTGATCCACCTTACATATGGTGTTCATGAAAAATCCAGAGGCATACTTTGAAATCCTTTTAATGTTTTATTCATACTCCCTAATGGAATCATCTTCCTTTTGCTTGAGTCTTAGGAACTCTCTTTCTATGTTGAGATGCAGTGTTCAAGGAAAATATTTGTTGAAAAACATCCTCTCGAATTCCTCCCAATACATGGAATCAATTTACTCTTGGGACATTGAATTATTGATCAGTGTCCACTATTGATCAGCTTCCCCATTAAAACGATAGACTGCCAATACCACCTTCACTTATTCTAAGCACTAGAGGATGAAGAATATCTTTTCAGTGGAGTTAATCCATTGTTCTGCGAGGAGGGTATTAAAGGATCCACAAAACATGGGAGGCCTTTGATACATGAAGGATTATATGGAAAATTACTCTTTCCTTGGAGGAGGAGGTAATTTCTCTTGATTCAAGTTATTATTCATAACTCGATCCAGCTGATCAAGTACTATCATGAATTTTTGAGCACCCTCTCCCTTCATATCAAGAATATCATTAGGGAAATATTCACATTTTATATCATATTGGTTGTTGGAATTTGTTCTTTTATTTCCCACCATTAACTAAGAAAAAGAACGTATAATTGGAGGTCCTGAATACTTAACTATTGAGCATAAAAAGGAAAAATTAAACATAAAAGGATAAAATTATAAAGAAGAAGTATATCCTAACTCATGATTCCTTAGGTTTAAATATAGGTTATCCTCAATAAATTTCTTAACTTATATTCTTATGGCCTCTTTTTCCCCTTAATAATGGTTTGTAATAATCTCATGAATCTACCAAAGCATATCCCCCGGGAAAGTTAAAACCAAGAGTGCAGTAAGTCCCATTATCGTGAACCAGGATACCCCAGGTCAAGCCCGAAACTCCTTGTTAGAGTTTTCACTCCTAGGTACAACTGTTCCAGATCCACCTCTACCTGCTTGTATCCAGACATGGATGTATTTTTTTGATAAATCACTTAATTAGTGCTAACTAAAATTTAGGAATGTTTTCTTATACTTAGTCTCATCCTTAAGGTTCTCACTAAGGTTCTCTATTCCTAATCTCCAAAAATAACTAGACCATACTCAGATAACAAATATAGATACCCAAGACTTTTATTTATCACATTTTATGATTTTAATCATAATTAATCATCAAAGTACAATCCAAGGTTTGTTAAGTCTATTGTCTTTGAAGACTAGGTACATAAAACATAAAACAAGGGGATAAAAAAACACTTCTTTATTTAATCTCTATAAAGATCTCCTAACATCCTTTGAGACCTTACATCTGCATAGGGTACCCTGGGGAACACATGAACAAAGGTATGAGCTATAAATCCTAGTAAAGGAATGAACATAATGATACATCTTAAGCACAAGAGTTAGGAGGCATGACATAATGATATCCAAAGCATGGAACATATGAAATCATATCATATAAGAATGGGATAATATAAACATGGAATCATATAAATTTTGTAGAATAATAAAACATTTAGTTAGTATAGGTTAAGGCTAACCACCAATCCTGTTTCCCATTTTATTACGGGTCAAGGCTAACTACCAATCCCATTTCACATCGCATCTCATGAGACTTAACTTTACCCAATGCATTGGAGCGCTATCTAGGTGCACCCATATCAAAATTTTCATGAATATTATTTCCACATAAAAATTATTACCACATAAATATTCTTTCCACATAAATAATCAAACATAATAAACCATACATAAATATAAGGGTACCCATGGAAAGAATTGGGTATCACAAACATGACATAAATCATAACCAATGGGAGTGTCATGAATGTATCCATGAAATAAAAGGATTATAACATACATGGAAATTCATAGGGTAAAATAGGAATATAAAATGGTAAGTTGTGTCAAACAGAAGAGACAACATATATGAAATGTATTTGAGTAACATTAGTGTTAAAACATTTTCGTGTGGTTTTAAGGAAAATGATATAGATATTTTAAAATAGAATAGAGGAAAATATTTTATATAAAACCAGAATTGAACCAAGAAGGTTTCCATAATTAAAATACTAATTTAATTAACATAGTGGTGGATAAAAATAGAGGATAGAGTGCACTTGAAATTGGGTAAAAATTTGGGAAGTTCCCTTAAAAGAAGTCTGCTTATCAGAAAGTTCTAAAGAGGGAATCTTTTAAAAACATATATATCCCCAGAAGAGAGTGATTAAAGGGTATTCATAGATGAATTTTTTAAAACTAAACAGAATTTATAATATGTACATAATCATATAATATAACTCCACTTTGATATAAATAATGATAAGGAAACCCGAATGAACAAAAAGAGTTTGGGTAGAATTCGTTACGGTTTATTGGCATGGTGTTGGGTGTACCTAAGAGGGATATATGAGAGAGAAAAGGGGTATATAATCAGTTATAAATAATGATATAAGTATGGGTGATGTGAGAAAATATACCCCATCATTAGGGATTTCACATAAGAAGGCATATCATAGATGACAATCTTGATTAAGAGGGAAATAGAGAGGATCTCTTACCTTAAATCAGTTGGTGTTCTCCACATATTATTAAAGACATGAATAAAAAAATTAGGATTATTAATCAATAATTACATAACCTATTATATATTTATTTGGTTTAGTATAATAATTTTAAGTTCATTTATAACTATTTTGATTGGTTATGAGATTCAATTTCATTGTTCGGGCTCGTTTGTTTACTTGGTTTTAATGATTGGTTCACTTATATTCATGTTTAGATAAATATATAAGATGAAATTGGTTATCAAGAATTGAAGTTATATTATATTAGTGAAAATCCAGGAGATTAAATGGTTTTAAATTTAATTTTATTACTTAGAGTGAAGTAGAATTATTATATAAAAACATAGTGGCAACCGTTTTTTTAATTAGTGGGTTTGATTACAAAGAACATGTCTTGCTTTATAAAATTTGTACAAAAGGAATAAAAAAATAAAAATAGTATATATTACATATATAATAATATTTTTCAACCATAAAACAAATGGTTTCATGACCATACATAAAGATAATAATAGAAATTGATAAATCATTGTCCTTGAATGGGCTAAATTAGCACATCTCAAACAGTGCTTTCATTTCTTTAAAATAAAAGGCGGGGAAAGAAGAGAAGATAATGAAATATCCAATTAGCACGAAAACATTATAGTACATGTATGTTACTAGATTTATCATACCATTTGGGTGAATGGAAGTTAGGAAAGAAACAAAAAGATAAGAACTTCAAAGAAACAAAGGAATTGGAAACTGGAATTTACCTCTGGAGACTTCCTCATTTGAGAACCTCTTAAGGGGAGAGGTTTTGGTATTGTGAAGAGGCTGGGAGATTTTGGACGTGGGGGAGGATATTAGGGAGAGATTTGGGTAGAATATTGGCAAGGAACAAGGCCTGAGAGGAGTGAAGAGAAGAGGGAGTGAAGGGGGGTTTTTATAGTGGAGGAGAGGAGGGTTTTCATAATTTTTAATCATTAGTTTATTATTTCTTCATAAGGAAAGGAATAGTAAGTATTACATGACTAAGAACAGTAATAAATGCATCTGAGTTCGATATTTGGGTGTTACATCACTTGTGATGTCAGGAATAGTGGATTTTTAGTATAGTGTATTTATACGGTAAATTAATGTATTTTACTATTCACTAAAAATTCAAGTACTTCAAAAAATTCCCAAAAAATCACCCTAACCATTTTTCGACATGTATAATCCAAAAACGAAGTCCATTTTTCAAAAATAATTTTTTAAATATGATTATTTTAATATTTAATTTAAATAATAATTTATTATAAAAAACCATTCATTTACTTATTCTAAAATATAGGTATATCATACTTTCAACTTGAATATTATTTTAATATTATCATAGGTAATGTTACTATTCATTAGGGTATATCACTATTCATAAGGGTATGTTACTATTCATAAAGGTATGTTACTATTCACTAAAAATACGTTTTTCTTATCAGAATCCAAATAAATTAGTGATTGCAACCGTGCATGTTAGTTTTTTAAAATTCTAAACACAGAAGTGAAAAACTTATGTTTAAAGGTTACATAGAACTTATTAGATCATTACATTGTGATTTAATGACATATTTATAAGAAATGAATTTACTTTGAAAAAAATTAGGTTGTTACAGAACCTGTGGGTCCCACCACATGGTGTGTGATTCTTAACTCAACTGAAACCCTATTCACTATGGTAAAACCAGACTACATGGTGTGTGTTTCTCCTGGTACAAAACATGTGGTACATTTTGTGAAAACCCATGTTTCTCCACACTGATCCCATATCTGTCTTCTGAACTGAAAATCTTGGAATTTGACCACCCAAAACTAGTGGGGTTTATATCCATCCATCAATTTTGGGCCTCATGTGGCCGTAAATGAGATTCCAATCACTCTATAATGATCCTCTGTGTATCCCATGCACCTCCCATCACCCGTTATCACATCAAATACCAGATCTATGATGCATCACTTGTGTTTCATCCCAATCCATCCAGAAATGACTAACTAGATCATCATTCCCACAACTACTATTAATATGAGGGTATGATCACACTCTAACATGCCCTGATAATGTCCATCCATGACCCCATGTCCAACTATGAAGAACACAAAGTATGGTGAGAAACAAATGAACATGAATGAAGTAAATCCTTCAGTGGTATAGGTTTCTTGGATAATGATCATATAAATGGGAAACCAATGTTGAACGAGAGTCGTACCAAATAATATAATTGAATTAATATAGCCAATAAATTTTTTGGGACCATGAAAAAAATAAATTGCAGGTCAAAAAATTACAAATATCCTTTCTGGATATTTTAATCGAAGGGTAAAAAACCATATTTGATGATCCCTACATCAATTTTGGATCAATCATTAGTAAAGAATGCATTCTCTAGTGAATAATAATAATTACTATGTTCATTGACTCTTGATCCAACTTGATCTGATTTCTTGTTATTGTCCAATCTCAATTCACAAATAAAGAATACCTAAACCACCTCTCAAAGGATCCCAAGATTTCAGGACTAACCCTAATAAAATTTCATAACAACATATTTATAGAGGTTTTTAATTTAAGTCATTTAAAATAAATAAATTATTTATTTTAATTAAATGCACCATCCAATGAATACTTTAACTAAATGTTTTTCACCAACAAATATTTGGTTATACCTAGGGTGAACCCCATATTTTAGAATAAATTATGGTCTTGGATTTTCCATCAAAGGTCCCAGAAAATAGGAAAACAAAAAACACCTAAACAATGCACACACATGCATTAAAATATATTAAAATATAAACTCTAACGTCCTGAAAAAAAAACTATATACAAAATTTAAGGATAAATCTAGATATATACACAAAAATATTCAAAGGAAAAATATAATAAAAGTAAATTCATTATAGAAGTAATTTTTAGGGTATAATTTCTCATGTTCCCTTGTTCAAATTTCAAACCCTAACCCTCAAACACTCTATTTAAATGATATTTTCACTAATTAATAAGTTTTTTATAATTTTTTAGAAATTGTGACTAAAGGGGTGGTTCCATTAAACCACTATATCCATTTGAAAGAAGTAAGGATTTGTGAAAATATCTCTTCCAAGAAGGCACTCCAATCTTGATTATAATTTTTGTTTCTTTTTGTTTGTGCATGTAATATATTTTAATATTCAATAAAGTTATATTTTTATATATTTACCTCTTTTTATTTTTCTTCTTGGTTCTTGAATGAAACAGTGAAGACAGTATTGGGTTCCACCCTTTCAATCCCTTATTTATGCACATCATCTCTATGATAAAAACTCCACCCATAGAAGAGTAGTTTATGTTCATAGTTGATCTAATTCATTATCCCTCAATTCATTTGTTTTTAATCCTTAAGAACACTACAATTCATAAATTTTAATTAATTATTTGATTTGTAATATCTAAGGAACTCAATTTATTTTCACTTTTATATTGAGGATGTAATTGTGTGAATCGTGAGAGAAAACTTTTAATCGATAAATATAATTAACTTGTGATAGAATTGTAGGGTAAAAATATAATCCTCAAACTCTAATAATTATCATATCTAGAGTGGATATTCTATCCTAATTTTAAATTAAACATAAGCTATATTTTGGATCAAAATCAATTTAGGGGGTTATTATTGGAAGTACTTAAGTTAACCTAGGGTTAATTTCATTCAATCTTTGTGGCTATGTTAATTTCTATACATTTGAGGGTTGAAAAGATTAGGTGATCACAATTAAATAGATTTTAATCAAAAGGAAATTGAAGATTTAATGGTTAAGGGGTAGATTAGTTTGATTTAATCTTTCCATGTAAGTATTTTCAAAGAAGTTATTTTCTTGTTTAATTTCATTTGTCTCAAAAATCACACAAAAAACCATCATATTTTCTCCCCATTTTAAACATATTTATATTTATTCTTCAGAGCCATTTGGGTCTATTTAATTTAGTTACTCCTCTATATAATGAACTAAGATACCCCTATTCTAAAATTATTATAAAATAAAAAAATTTAGTTCACACATGATAAATCGTTCAATTTAATCTTGACAGATATCCAGACCTAATCGATGCAAAAAAACATTTATAAACCCAATTCAGTTTCCATTTTTATCTAATTTATGTAAAAACACTAGAAAAACCATATGAAGAAATACCTTCACTAAATATACATAAAATATAATGAATAAAATTATATTGGATCCTCCTTTACCTAATATAAGAAAAATCTCTATCGATTGAGATGATTTTCACCATGCTTTAATGGAAATCGTCAAAAAACCCTAAATAAAATCAATCCAAAATCAGAAAAAACAAGGGGAAAAAATAGAGGAAAAAAATATGAAATTATTTAAACCCCCCACTAAATCACCCAAGTAACCACTGCAAATAAATGGATAATATGTGAATGAGAGAGACAAATAATTTAGGTCTCCCACATGTGTCTCCTAAACTAGGACGCATGGGGGTGGGGCTTTTCATTTTAAAAAACCTCATGCACACCTTTCATGTCATGAAACTATGGTTTACACAGTGACCTATTCTAGGAAGATGGGTCCTCCCCTAAAACAAATTTATTCATGTAATGAACAATGGTTCACACCATGAAATTATAATGGTAGGGGATTCAACCCCTCCACCAGCCTCATTTACGATGCGAACCATTGTTCATGGTGTGTATTGTTCTAGGATGATGAATTTCATCCTCTAGGACAGCCGAACATTATATTATATTCACCTGAGCACCCATACCACTAAAAAAGTCTGAAACCACATCCAAAACTATCACTTTGAGTATAATTAATTTTTAATTCCCAATATGATTCTCACTTTAAGATTTTACCCCTAGTCTAAATCAAAATTCAAATTCCTTCTAAAAATTAAAAACCTAGAAATCTATCGGTTGTTATAAAAATTAAATGAGTTGTGTTATATTATAATTATAATAAAAATAAACCTTTATTAAATATAAATATATTAATAAATTATGATACTTATAATATATTACTGATCCATGAAATTTAATGATTAGAAAATAATTAATTAATATGATATGAATAAAATTATTCAATGTTAAAAAGAAGTATTTTTTCAAAAGACTATTTTTATATTGTTTTAAATATTTAATAAATTTTTAAATATTTTAAAGTATTAAATAATATATTAACACATAATTAATTATAATTTACTATGAAATAATATTTTGAACACTTGAAGTTTAAGAAGGTAATTGTTATATGAAAACTAATTTTCATTATATTTAATACTTTCATTTAAAATATAATTTTATATATTTTATATTTTTAATTTGATAAAATGAACATAAATTTTTAATTTATCATTTCAAAATTATCTTATGGTAATTTTTTTAGGATTTTTTATAAATGGATGATTTTTAGGTGAAGAGTGAAAAATATCTATTTTATAAATACTGTATCTTTTACGACATCATTATGGTATAATAATTAAATAAATGTTCTTAAGACCTTTTTTAGGAAACATATATATATATGTAGGACTCAAAATAAATCCTTTTAAAATATTATTTTTAATTTTGAAACATATGATTCATATTTTAAAAATCTAAGTGAAGTTTCTAACAATAAAACTATTTTTGATCATTTTCATTAATTAAGTAATTAAAAAGTAAAATATGATTTTGATTTTATTTTAATGTCAAGTAAATCTAATTATTTATTTATAAATAAATAAATTTAATGATAATCAATCATATACATTTTTTGGGTGCAAAATAACTTTTATGCAAAAATGACAATTTTTTTCTTTTAAAAATAGTTTAATGTTGCATTTTACATCCTCATATTAAAATAAAATTTTAGAACATTTTGGAACTGAATATTTTAAAATGGTTTCCATATTTTTAATTATAACATTCAAATTATTTAATAAGTTACATTTCATTTTTATACAAAATGAATAGTTACCATGGTAAAAAACTTATCCCCACAATAACAGCTAAAAGGGTTAACGAGGGGGTTAAACAAAGATAAAAAGATTAAACTATCACAAAAACTTGTATAAATATGATTTTTTAGCATATATTGACATTAAATTATTATATATTTTAATATATTTACTTTTTGTTCCACTTCCCCATGAAAAATGACTTTATATTATTTTAAAGTTAAGGGTATTTACATGGGTTCCACTCCCCTCACTTATAAAAGGGGACCTCATCTTCTCACTTCTCCAAACTACTTGAGAACCTTATATTAACCAATATATTTAAAATAACTTAAAAATACCCATAAAAATGAATTATAATTTATTTTATTGCAAAATACCCATCTAATAAACCATAATCTTTTTTAAAGGAGATTATCCATGTAAGAGGTATATTCTCTTACCATTCCCTTTTAAATTTATTTTTTCATAAATCTACTAAAAATATTATATAACCATATTAACAAAATAAAATTAGTACATTTAATAAACTAAAATGTTTTTATGTTAATGGTACAACCATTTTCTATCTCCTTTACATCTAAAGGAAAATAAAAGTGCCTCCCATGTGCAAGTGTAGAATACCCCTTCCCCAAAGCGATGTATTTCATTTTCATCACCATATCTCATAAATAATTGTATATATGAATTTGATTAATATATATGCTATTTATAAAATAATTATTATTATTTAAGGATATATTAATATTTTAATTCCTATATTTCTATCCGTTGGAAAATTAAAACATCACCCATGAGGACGTGCCGACTACTACTTTGATAGAGTGATGTAATTAATTTATCATAACTTCTTTACATGGATGGTTCTAAAAATTAATTTGGGGAATAATTATTATATTAATGAGTAATATATATCAGTAATATTATTTTGAAAAGAAAAAACAAAAATTAACAATCATTATAATGTTACCCACTGATATTAGTAAATTACCAGAAAACATGCTCATCACCAACATCATCTTCAACAACCAGAAATAAAACTCTCATAAAATTAAATTATAAAATTAATAATAATAATGGGATATATATTATATTATCTTAAATAATCTATTAAGGATTATTTTTTAATCAAATAATGGGTTCTGATATCACTATTACAAAACATGCATGAAACAATTGAAATTACTAATATTCAGTGATGAAAATATTTATTATCTAACAAATAAATGTGTTATAAATTATTATAATATAAGAATATAAATAGTAATAAATAAGAATAAATTTATAAAATAATTTACTAAGATATTTATGTTTACTATACAGGTGGATAAAGAATTTTCATGGAAGATGAGAGTTAAGGTAACAGTTTCTCATCTCACTTTTATATCTTTGAGACATACTGCATATTAAACACTTTTTTTATATTGTGTAGTGAATATAATAAAAATTAATGAATTTTATCTTAATTTTAATTAAAATTTTGGTTATTTAATAATCCATATAAGGTTTTCTATTTCATGATTATTTAATTTAAAGGTTAGTAAATTAGTAAGGGTTTATGTTAGAATCTCACTTATTATCGGTATTATTTATGTTTCAATTTACATAATGGGAATTTTTTTATTATTTTTATCATAAAACTCATATATTTTATTATTATATGGTTATTTCATGGGTTTTAAATAATTACTTCTCTTTTACACTTCTGTGGAACTCAAAAATAATGAAGGGATGTTTTTATGAATAGCTGACCATATTTCTACTTTTGGTCGGGAATATTTCTCCTCCATGTCCTTGTTATTAAAACTATGATATGTATTTTTTATATATACATAAATTTATTTTCTATTACCCTTTAATTTCTTTAAAAATGATTAAATGGGCACTTTTCATACATTTTCCACATGACTCGCTTTTGACCTTATTTACAAAAAGCATGACAAAATGTTTTTACATTTATGACATTAATGAATTGTCCCACAATAATGTAATTTATTCATCATGAATATTCCTTTACAAGTTTCTATTATTTTATAAAGAATATCCTATTTCCATTATTCTAGATTTTTTAGTTTTTTTAAAGGTTACAAAAAAATTATATTTCTTATTATCTTTTAAAGTATATTTCTAATGATTTTACAAAAACAATTATCTATGTCAACATCCTTTAAGGAATATTATGCTTAATTGGGGATATTTTCTAATTATACCACCCTATTTATTTTTTAGGGAAGGATTATTATGATGATGTTCTAAGGAAGTTTTTGTGTAACCAATTTGTTTCCCATAGGTTAATTAATCTATGATGAAATAAATAATGTTTTTATTATATTATTAAAAATATATGTATGGTTTAAATTATCTTATGGGTGGGTATAGAATTATATATCCCTCAAATGAATTGTATAAATCTTGATATCTCATGATATAATAGAAAAGGTAATGGGGAGTATAACTAATCCACTATAAGACTGTTTCTAAAATGTTTATGGGAATGAGGAGTGAACCAAATACATTATGGGATCCACTATGATAGTTATAGAAACTATTCTTGAAAAAAGAAATGATTTTATATACTTTTTTGTTTTAAAAAAAATGCATTTCTTATGCTTATGATATTATCTCTTGTCTTGTGATTGATGTTTGATCATTCAGTACTATTATGACTCGTGTCTTATGATACAAAAAAGCATTATATAGTGACTCAGGGTTTGTGATCTATGTTTTATTGTGTATGAATATATTAAGTTAAGTGCATGTAGTTTTATTATTTTATCATACCCATATGATCATATTATGCTCATTTATGATCTTTTATTGATAATGCATGTGTTTACCCTTACTGAACATTTGAGATCACCCTTATTATCTTTTTATTTTCCTAGATTATGAAGAATTATATTATGTGAGATAGGTATAGATGGGTATCATGTGTGAATAATTTTGTGAGAGATGTTGAAGTATTATTATTTAATAAGAAAATATGTGTATAATGGGAAAAATTTCCATTTGATGGGAAAGGAAAGGGGTTTTCTAAGTAAATATTTTTTCTAATTATATAAATCTATGAACCTAAAAAGGTATTGGGTATATAAGTGACTCAATGATGGTTATTGGTATTGTATTTTGGGATGGTTAAATCAATTTTTCATCTATTAGTTTCAAATATAGTATGTAAATAATATTTTTTAGCACTAGATCTGAGTGTATGGGTCTTAGAGAATCTAATATACCATCCAACTTCTTTATCTTTATTTCTTTTGATTATATTATTCTATTTATTAAATAGGAAAAGTATTGAAATCCCATATATTTATTATTACATTAGGTATGTTTATTGACTACTAAGACAAGTTGATCACACATTTTATTTTTATTCATTTCAATCATACAGATAATTCATTGAACTTAATTAAGTGACAGATGGGGTTTCAAAATTTTATAGTTCCATGATTAATCAATAGGTCCCATAGGATAAAAGGTTTTGGTATTTAGTATATTCCTACCCATTTATTAATATTTACTTGACATGAGGTCTTGATGGATCATGATATACTGGAAACAGGACCTTAACAGTAAGATTATGATGTCCTAGAACATGGATTTAATGGTAAAATAATGATTTCTTGGAAAATTCCATTAAGTGTATGATCATGATATCTTGGTATGAGGTATGGATGATAAGATTAAGATGTCCCAAATTATTCATTGAATTAGTATGAAATTAGTTATTATCATACATGTGATTATTTACATTGATATGTTATACATGTATATATTTCATACTCATGTTATTGATTGTATAAAAAATTTATCGATTATTCACTCTTCCATATTGTTTATGCCTTTTGTATATATGATAGTTTACTTTTTATGATTCCCATTACGAGGCTTTGATCTCAGCCATTTATTTTGAATCCTTCCCATATGCTACCTAGAAGGGATCTTTGAATTAATTCAATGATGTACTAAAACTAATAATAAAGTTTTCAAGAATTTATATTTATTTCACTAATACCAAAAAACATTTAAAACAACAAATTTCTAGCATCAATTATTTATAACTGATGTTATAAATAAATTTTCACATAATCATAAATTAACTGATGTGAAAAATGTTAGGTGTATCTTTTCAACATCGGTTATTTAATAACCTGCATTGGAAACCATTTTATAACATCATTTATTAAATGATAGATTTTTAATATCAGTTTATCATATTATTTATAAAGTAAACAATGTAAAAAACGATTAATTTTTTTTTAAAAAATGTAGGGAAAATTGGTTTTTATTTCATTCATTCTCATACAAACAATCGGTATTCTCTCACATGGTGAACCCTAACCAATAGTTATTTGATTTGGCTCCTCAACACTATTTTAGCTAGCCCTTAACCATCATTGTCCACCCTTATCCATTGTCATCCACTGATTCCAGTCTCTATGTTCCATCTTTCATTGCTTGTTTTTTATCCTTCACCCTCACATATATCTTCATTAGAAGTGTTATGGTTTTCATTGCTTTATTATTATAGGTTATGTTATCCTTATTAGAATATTTAATGATAACAACTTGTTGTTTAATCAATATATTCATTAAGTTGACACATTAAATAACTATAGATATCACAATTACTATCACATTCTCATTTAACACTCCCCTCTACTACAATTTCTCTACAATATCATTTTTTAGTTTTTATTTATTATTTTTATTTTTCATGAATACAATCTATGTTTAATTTTAAGAAGGTTGTTTTGGGATTGTTTTATTAAATGATCTATGCTACCATCTTTATTTGACATCTCTATGATTTTTATTTGTAGTTCTGATTATTCTCCCACATAAGATGTTTCTTAATTTATGAATGAATATTTTGAGATTAACGTATGATTAAATTATTATTTGATATTTTTTTTCATAAATAATATAAATTTACTAATTAGTGGTTTTCTAAGGTATTTTTTATTTCTGCATTATAAAAGAGTGCTTTAAATGTATAGTGGATTATGGAGTTTGAATATATAATATTGAAAATATATATTTATATAATCGTTCTTATTCCATGATTTTATTGTAACACCCTGAGATTTTAAAATAAAATTATGTTCGATAGGTTATAAAACATGAAAAACTACGCTTAAACAAAACATGATATATTATTATTTAAATATGACCATTACAACCTATCCATTGAATTAGAGAGTAAGAATAATATTAACAGAATTATGAAATATATATAAATGACCTTGGAATGATCCAAAATTTTATCAATTGGAATTAACTTCCTATAATTATGTCATATAGTATAAACCACATAAAATCACATAGGGAATGCAACACAATATTTATAAATGATGAATGAATGAAATAGGTGCTATTTCAAGTAGTTAAGAAACCTATACTAATGGAATAGTAACCTGACATTTGGAATATTAATTTAACCCTTAAGAATAGTCAACCGACTAATTGAATAGTAACCTCACTAATTAAAGTATAAATAAAATTTAGGATTCATATAAATGATAATATGATATAATTATATCATAGTATAAGTAAATAATTTTTTTAATAATTATTAACTAAGTGTTGGTATTTTTGTAAATAATAAATATTTAATTACAATTTTATAATTAATATAACATTTTAAAAGAAAATTTAGTTTCATAAAATATTTTTATATATTAAAATTTTGTTATCCTATTATTATAAGATAATTTTAATATACCTTACATAATTTTTTGAAGTGATACAAAATCACTTATAATTTTAAAATCATCATTTCCTAAGTAAATGATGATTTTATTTTAAAATAAAATTTATCATATTTAGAAAATTATTTTCATAAAATTGATTTTTTTTGGAATTCCATTCATAAAAAAATCATTAGGGTGATTTTTTGTGATTTTTCTAATATACCTGAATTTTTGGTGAAAAGTAAAATACAATAATTTATGATAAAAGATAAATACATGAATTATAGAGTCATGGATGATGTAAGTATGATTTAAGACCCAAATATAAAAATAAAATTCATTATTTTAATATATTTAGTGGTAATTATCAAACTATTCATAGTCATGAGTCAAAATAATAAACTAAGGAATCACTACTAGAATTAGAGATATTTGCGACGAGCTATTTGCAACAGGATCCCGTCGCAAATAGGATTAAGCAACGAGGCCACATCAAAAATAACCAATTGTAGAAAATGGCGTCGCAAATAATCCTCTGATTATATACATTATATATATAAATAAACCTTTGGCGACAGACCATCGCAAATACTATTTGCGATGGGGTAGTTCCCCATCGCAACTAATCTTTCAATTATATATATTATATATATAATAACCTTTTGCGATGAGCCTGTCATCCCATCACAAATTCTATTAATTAAATAATATATTTAGATTAATTGTGATGAGTTCCCATCGCAAAATCTCCCATCGCAAAAACTAAACACAATAATTTTTTTAATAAAATTATGATTAATGAAAAAATTATATTAATATTATTAAAAAGAAAAAAAATAAAAAAAATATTATTAGTAAAATAAACAGAAATTAAAAAATATAATACTAAAGAAATATATTAAATAAAATCATGATTAATAAAAAATTAATATTAATTTTATTAAAATAATAAAAAATAAAAAATTATCACAAATCTCAATATTTACAAAAAAATATATAAAAAAAATCATAAAATTTTATTATTATTAGTAAAATAATCAAATTTTAAAAAATATAATACTAATAATAAATAATAAAATATTAAAAAAAATGCAATATTTGTACCAATATAAAAGACAAAAACTGTAAATAGTTCATATTACAATAAATCTTAAATTCAAATGTTTTTAACATAAAAAACATATCACTGTGGGAATGTCATCTTCTAGAGGAGGTGGAGGAGCTGTAGGAGATGGTGAGGGAAACTCCATCCCTAAACTATGAGTCAGACGACGCATGTACTCCATCTGATCGTGATACTGCTGCTGCTACTACTCCTGCCATCGACACATCTTCTCCTCATGCTGCTCCTACTGCTGCTGCTGTCGCCGAGACATCTCTTCCTGCTACTTCTGCAAACATTCTATAAGCTCAGACTGAGTTCACAACTGCCCCTAATACTATGAGGCAGAAGATGATGCCTATCCACGAGCTACTCTCGAGCTGGATGCCGACATCACAACAGTACCATAATAAGTACCAAGAGTCAAATGAGTGTCGATACTAACTATTCGGCCCTTCTCAAAGCCATACTGCGTTGCCTGCATCTATGCCACCTCATTAAAATGGTGGGCACTAGTCTACTCATTCGTCTCATAATGACTCTCAGCCTATGTCTGATAGGTCGTAGCCTCATATGACTCCTTCAATTCCAATTTAAAATTAAAATGGTGAAAATATTATATATAGTTAACTGTCAAACTGAAAAAATAATACTAACCACAATCCGATGCTAGTGATCACCTCTAATCTCTCCAGTGGCTGGATCATTGTACATCCTCCGATAAACGTCGAACTCTATAATATTGGGATGCTCGACTGCCTATAGAAATATAAAATAAACTATTTATATTTAAAGTTATATAAAATATTTAAAAAATATACCTACCAGATGCTCTCTATGTGTACTGAATGTACGAATACCAACTCGATGCGTCACCTCATGTCTCCCCCATTTCTGCCATCCCACTGAAGATCTCCTTTGAAATCCACCACCCAACCAGTGTAAACATAATCCATCCCAAACGTGAGATGAAATATACTCTGGTCGGTGGGCTCTACATGACTCGTCAAATTCTGTCACTCCTACTTTCTTAATGGATGTTCTTCTCAAATTGTGTAAAAACTGACGGAAACAGTCACACATAGACACCTGCCATGCCGTGTGGATAACATAACGCATGCTATCATCAATGGGATAACATAAACCCTAAAAATAACTTCTAATATTAAGTTATTAATAAAATAAATTTCAAAATAAATATTATTTATTTACGTACCAACTAATGATCAAACATGTCGCGCCGCACATCAACGAGAATCTGTTCCCATGTGATTCATGACTGATAAAAATAATTGCCCAAGATAGTTCTCCCCTGTCCAATAGATACATAAACAAAACTATGAAAATGAAATAAATAATCAAACAATTTGTATATATATAAATAAATTAATGAAATATATCTAAAATATACAGGTTACCATACCTCTGTGTGTGTGGATCGAAGCTAAGACATGGATGTCACTCGAGGATAGGGTTAGGAATCATCAATCGTGCAAGACCGCGCCCCCTCCACATACCCCCTGAACCATCTATAGGATAAGGGTTAGATGGTCCACAATCCCCCTCATCCAAAGGTAGATCAGTCTCCTGCAACTCACAAAATAGATCAGGATCCATCTGGAACACAAAATGATTGTTGTTAGTAGATTGTTGAAAATAACTATTATATATAGATATATATTAGTTATGATTTTAACCAGCATTTAACTGTATCAATGTTCATCTTCATCCTCATCTCCATATTTGTGCATGTCAACGTCTTCATCTTCCTCCCCAGTATCATCAATATCCATATGAGTTTTATTTTCATCATATATTGTCATTTAAAATTCATTTGTAACATCATTAACATCTTTATCATCATTGATCATTAACTATGGAGTGTCATCATCGATATTCACGTATTTTTGTGAAAAATGAGGATTTTGAGCAGTCTCTTGAAAAAATTCAATTCACTCCACTTCAGCAGAACCACATTCATTTTGAGTAAACTAATTTTCCCGAGATTTCATTTTTATTATGATCCACCAATCACTCAAGTCTCTTTAATTAGAACAGTAATCTGTGTAATAAATTTGATGTTCATATTGAGATAGTTAAAATAGTTCATTTACTACAAGAAGAATTTTATATTTAATATCGACGATTCCGTGAGTCAGATGAACACGCAAGCCTCTCTCAGTATCTTACAACCGACTTTTAAACATTGTTATGTATTTCTGTCCTAGATAAAACAGCTCAATAATTTCATCCAGAATGTCATAAAAGTTAACTTCAGTTTATCTATAATGCGATCCTCTCAAACAAAATCCACTTTTCATTGTTTTTTTGATTCCCCATATGCATGTGTATGAAATCAAAAACCATTCACCACATATGTATTATAAGATTTAACCATTATGGATGGTGGGTTACTCAATATACACATTCACTTATCAAATTTTTCACCATGTTGAGACACCTGAAAATTTTTAAAACAATTATTAATATGATAAATAATAAATGGAATTGATATTAAACCATCAATAATTTATGTTAGTAGTTTTTGAAACCATTGAGAAATTTTTTTGTCTGTGTTCTTCAAGAGAAGCTGCAGTAATTTGTGAACGTTTTTTTTGATATGATTATCTTATAACCTATAAATAAAATAAGTTTACATATTGTAACATAAATTATAGAATAAGTGATATAAGCATTCACAATACAAATGATGTCATTTCTTTATAGTTTAGAAGAAAATTTGTATGAGCTCTATGATGTTCATCATCTGAAATCTATCGTTCATAAACTCTACAAAAACCAAGATTTAGATAATTAAAAATTGATAATTTATTATCTATTTTTTCATTAACATTCCCCTCATTTCTTCCCATGCGATTGTGTTTTGAGGGATATTGAGATTCAAAATAATGAGAGAAGAAAAAATCAATTTCCTCTTGCAAATAAGCTTCAGCAATTGAGCCTTCAACTGATGCTTTGTTACGTACTTTTTTCTTCAATTTCTACATGCATCTCTCAAATGGGTACACCCATTAAAACTATACTGAACCTCCACATTTAGCTTCATGTGGAAAATATAATATCAGATGTTCTATTGAGTCAAAGAAAGCTGGCAGAAAGATTTTTTCCAGTTTACATATAATTACAACAACATATTCTTCCAGTTTTCTTAGCGTATCATAGTCTGTTGTCACTACACAAATGTCTTGAAAAAAAATATGATATGTCTGTTATCGAATCACAAGTCATAGAATTAAACAAGACTCTAAATCCAATTGGCATAATACTTTCCATTATAACATGACAATCACGACTTTTTAATCCGGTAATATTACCATTCTTAACACATCTGCCCAAATTGGAAGCATAGACATATGGAGGTCTCAAATCTGCAATCCACTGACAAAAAAGTAAGCAACTCTCTTTTGATAGTGTATAAGCTGCTTTTGACTTCATTAACCTCTATGATCTGACATTTTCAAATAGTTCAAGTTCTGGTCGCCTGCAAATTTGGGAAAGATCTAATCATGCCTTTATATTATCTTTAGTCTTACCTAGTGTATCCAAAACAGTATGAAATAAATTATCCAAACAGTTCTTCTCAATATGCATGATATCCAACATGTGGCAGACCAACACATCAGACCAAAAAAAATGATCCCAAAAAATGATTCGTTTTATCCAATTATATTCTTTCCCAAAGCAATGAATTTTCTGTTGGTTTACTATTGGCCAAAATTTGATGGGAGGTAATGAAAATACAAATGATTTTAACTCTATACCTGAGATCATTTGTGGAGTTTCATCCCTTTCAAATGTACCTTTTTTGAAATGAGATTTGTTCCTCCAAAAAGGATGATCAGTTGGAAGAAATCTTCATTGATAGTCAAAATAGAAAGGTTTTTCTCCATTGATGAGCATAAAGGATTTATTGTCTTTAGTACAGTAAGGACAAGATTTCTAACCATGTGTACTCTAGCCAGATAACATACCATATTCCAGAATGTCACTAATCATTCACATCAATGCAACTTTTAATATGAAATTTTGTTTCGCAGAAAAATAATATATACTAAGACCATCACCCCATAATGCATTTAACTCATCAATCAATGGTTTCAAAAAACATAAATATTCTTTTTCAGATGTCCTGGGATTAATAAGGTCAAAAAGATATTGGTCTCCTTCATCAAAATTCATAGAGGTAAATTTTACGGAGTTATAAAGATATGCCAACATGAATAATGACTACCATAAGAACCAAACATACATAAACCATCAGTAGAAAGACCCAATCACACGTTTCAGGCTTCTAAAGCAAAATACAAATGTAGACGGTCAAAATGCTTCCATGAATCACCATCAGATGAATGATTCAATATTTTATCAATTGAAATCATGGTTTTGTAACATGAAATCATTGATACTATATTCTGAGACATAAATAAATGCTGCAACCTGGGTGTAAGGGGGAAATATCTCAACTTTTTTTACTGGAATCGATCCAGACTTCCCTGGTTGAGTTTCTTTATACATTGATTGTCCTCATGTGGGAAAACTATCCAACGAATCATTTTCACCAAAATATATGATTCAATCATTTGGACATGCATGAATCTTTTGATAACTAAGGCCCAGATTACGAACCAACCTCTTGCTCTAATAGTAATTTAAAGGCAACACATTTCCTTCAAGTAACAGTGTTTTAACCAAAGAAAATATCTGATCAAAATTGTTTTTTGACATTTCATTATATAATTTAATAGCCATAAATTTTTCAATTGATTTTAATTTTCTTATCTTGAAACGAGGATATAATGCATCCTCAGCAGACCTTAACAACTCATAAAATTCGAATGGTGCCAACTTAGGAGTTAAATCAATATCATTTTGAATTTCAGTTTGCTGAATAGATGGACCTGCAACATCATGTACTAAATTTTAAAATCGTGATAGATCTGAAATAAAGTTATTAGTATATTCCATGTAACTGCATTCTCCGTATTGATACTAAAAAATATAATCTGGTTAAAAAAAACCGGAAGAGATGTCCCCTAACCTTGTCAAATGTGTCAAACGTTCTCAGAGCACATTTTTTACATGGACACTTTATTGTGCCTTTTGAAACATATTCTGGTTTTGATGATGCAAATGATAAGAAAGCTTCAACACGGTCAATATATACAAGATTTAAACCATAACCGTTTGGATTCCTATGCTGATTTATCCAAGCATGATCATCTAATATTGATTTTTTTATACTTCCTTGTTCCATATTTTTCTACAAAATAAAAAATCATTATTATTTTTGAATAATTTAAAATTATAAAAACACTATCTGAAAAAAAGATAAATAATTACAACTACTTCTTAAAAATTACCATTACTTACGAGTGACACAATTTCCAGTGGATTGATGACTGCTCTTTTGTCCGATGGATCATTTACTTGCAACTTTCTCACACAGAAATCACACTGAATCATCTTCTCGGAGGTACGCATATTCATTCTCGTGCACACGAGAATGAATATGCCTACCTCGGAGTAGATAACTCACAGTGATTTCTCTCTCAGAAATTTTCAAGTAAATGAGCCTTTGGACAAAAGATCCCCCTTTTGGTCGATGAATCATCTTCTTACAACTGTCACCGCCAGAACACATTATGAAAAATGTGATCCTACGAATGCATATTCAAACTCGTGCATACGAGATTAGATATGCATACGTAGAAGCATACTTTTCATAATGTTTTGAGTTGGTGAAATTTGAAAGGAAAAGATTCATTGAGAAAAATGAGTGTCGTCAATCCACTGGAAATTGTGCCAAGTTATTACAAGTTATTACAATTTATTCCTATTTATTCTTATTTATTCCTATTTATTCCTATTTATTCCTATTTATTCCAATTTATTCCTAGTTATTCATATTTATTCTTAATTATTCTCAATTATTCCTATTTATTCCTATTTATTCCTATTTATTCTTATTTATTGCTAATTATTTCTAATTATTTCTAATTATTCCTAATTATTTCTACTTATTACTAATTATTACTAATTTATTACTAATTATTATTATTTATTATTATTTATTATTATTTATTACTATTTATAACTATTTATTTCTATTTATCACTATTTATTACTATTTATTACTAATTATTACTAATTATTACTAATTATTACTAATTATTACTAATTATTACTAATTATTACTAATTATTCCTAATTATTCCTAATTATTCCTAATTATTACTAATTATTACTAATTATTACTAACTATTACTAATTATGACTAATTATGACTAATTATTACTCATTATTATTCATTATTACTAATTATTACTAATTATTACCAATTCTTACTATTTATTACTATTTATTACAATTTATTACTACTTATTACTACTTATTACTACTTATTACTACTTGCTACTATTTATTACTATTTATTACTAATTATTACTAATTATTACTAATTATTACTAATTATTACTAATTATTCCTAATTATTCCTAATTATTCCTAATTATTTCTTTTTATTCCTAATTATTACTAATTATTACTATTTATTCCTATTTATTACTATTTAATCCTATTTATTACTAATTATTCTTAATTATTTTTAGTTATTTCTAATTATTCCAAATTATTTCTAATTATTCCTAATTATTCCTAATTACTCTTAATTATTACTACTTATTCTTAATTATTACTAATTATCACTAATTATTAAAAATTATTACAAATTATTACTAATTATTACTATTTATTACTATATATTCTATATATTTCTATATATCCCTATTTATTTCTATTTGTTTTTATTTATTCCTATTTATTTCTAATTATTCCAATTTATTCCTAATTATCCCTATTTATTCCTATTTATTCCCATTTATTACTATTTATTACTATTTATTCCTATTTATTCTTAATTATTCCTTATTATTCCTAATTATTTTTATTTATTCATAATTATTCATAATTATTACTATTTATTACTAATTATTTCTAATTTTTACTATTTATTACTATTTTTAACTATTTTTTACTAATTTTTACTATTTTTTACTAATTATTACTATTTATTACCAATTATTACAAATTATTTCTAATTATTACTAATTACTACTAATTATTACTATTTGTTACTATTTGTTACTGTTTGTTACTAATTGTTATTAATTGTTACTATTTATTACTATTTCTTCCTATTTCTTCCCATTTCTTCCCATCTCTTCCTATTTCTTCCTATTTCTTCCTATTTCTTCATATTTCTTCCTATTTCTTCCTATTTGTTCCTATTTCGTCCTATTTGTTAATATTTGTTCCTCTTTGTTACTATTCCTTCCTATTTGTTACTATTTGTTACAACTTATTACTATTTATTACTAATTATTACTAATTATTACAATTTATTACAATTTATTCCTAATTATTCCTATTTATTCCTATTTATTACTATTTATTCCTATTTATTACTATTTATTCCTATTTAGTCCTATTTATTCCTATTTATTACAAATTAGTACAATTTATTACTAATTACTACCATTTATTACTAATTACTACTCTTTATTACTAATTACTACTATTTATTATTAATTACTACTAATTATTCTTATTTATTACTAATTATTCATATTTATTTCTATTTATTTCTATTTATTCCTAATTATTACTATTTATTCTTAATTATTACTAT
Source organism: Viscum album (assembly GCA_963277665.1). Classification (NCBI taxonomy): domain Eukaryota; kingdom Viridiplantae; phylum Streptophyta; class Magnoliopsida; order Santalales; family Viscaceae; genus Viscum; species Viscum album. The sequence goes on from OY728159.1 coordinate 925,629,999, forward strand.
TTATTCTAATTATTACTAATTATTACTAATTACTACTAATTATTACTAATTGCTGCTAATTATTACTGCTTTTTACTAAAATACATATAACAAACAAATTTAAATCTAATTTAATTACAAGTAATCAACAATAATTAAAATTAACATAAAAATATTAAACAAATACTAAATTAAATAAAATATAAATACTTTTAAACTTGATCTCCGATTGATGGAAACTCCTTCACAACTTCTCCAACTGAGAGAAGTTTTCACTCTAAAATTCAAGTTTAGAGAGAGAGAGAGGAAGTGAGAAATGAGAGGAAGAGAAATAATAATGGAGGGGGTATATATAGGTTAGATTAGTTGCTACATGACAAGTTGCGACGGGCATACCATCGCAAAAAGTAATCTTTGCGATGGGTCCCGTCACAAATAACTTTGCCTGCATTAATTGTTGTCGGTGGTTAAAAGGGTATTTGCAATGGGGCCCGTCACAAATAACTTTGCCCGCATTAATTGTTTTCGGTGGTTAAAAGGGTATTTGCGACGGGGCCCATCACAAAAGGGGACCGACCGACACACCTATTGCGATAGGACAACATCCCGTCGCAAAAAATCATTTACCGCCGCCGGTATTTGTGATGGGACTTGTCGCAAATAACCTCTGACCGACACACTTTTTGCGACGGGGGATCCCCCCATCGCAAATAACATTCTCGTGCTTTGGCACGCAACCCACTCCAAAGTGTGCATTACCTTTTGCAACGGGACCCCAAATCCCATCGTAAATAACAATTTATTTGCGACGAGAGGAACCCCCCGCCGCAAATAACCCCTGGGATGGACTATTTGTGACGGGATTAATTCCCATCACAAATACCCCATAGCAAAAGATTGTTTTTCCCGTAGTGAATAAAATAATGAGAAAACACCCCTCTCTTCCCCTATAAATACCACCTCTCACCACCTCTTCTCCTCACACTTCTAAATCTTTTATGCATGTCAAAATTATACTCAAATATATTCCCAAGTACATTCCCCATGCCCAAGAGCTCTTTATCTCTTGAAAATACCAAGCCCTTTTCCCTAAGGAGGTTCTCAAGGAGATGGATTCAAGAGGTAAAATCCTCTTTGTTTTCTTTTAATTTATTTTCAACTTATTTTATTTTATTATTCTATCAGCACATACCATCATAAAAATGGTATGATAAATCCATTACCTTACATATATTGTAACTTTATTTTTTTTAATGGAAAAATCCATCATCAAGCCCCTTCTTTTCTCTCTTTTATTCTAAAAATGAAACTGCCATCTGTGAGGTGTTTTTTATTTCCATTGGGGACGAAAATATTTAATTTTAATTTATAGCTTTCAAGTATGGCCTTAAAACCTTTATAATGTTTTAAACAGATTTTATAATTTATTTATAACCCTTTTTATGTTTTGGAACCAACATATTTACATAATACTAAATGATAAAATAAAATGAGTTAATTATGATAGAAAACCACCAAAATTAACCTAAACGATTATTATTAACCATTTATATAATGATTCATCCTCATTCCATTTAAAAAAAATGATATATAAGATTAATTGAGCCTCTTGAAAATCATTAATAACATAAAATCTCAATTGTGGATAATTACCTCTACATTACACGATCTTCCATACATGTATACAACAAAATCGATCATGAAAACCAAGAAAACAAACACTCTTGAACGATGGAATTAAACTCTATAAATCATAGAAAATCTCATAAATGAATGTAATAAAAATATAATGAATAAAATAAATGTATAAAAGGTTAATTATTGGTAAATTAATGAATTTAATTTGATTATCCAAGATATTAAAGTGAATAAAGCATTTAGATATAAGGTAAGGGGAATTCTGGAACCTAAATCTCTCTCTTTGGATTTTCTCTCTTTAAATCCATTTTCTATTTGGATGTTCCTTTAATTTTATTTAAAAATCATATATTTTTTCTTCCATTTTATTTTATTGATATACTTGTTCCAATGTGATTTTATAAAAAATGTATATATTTTTTCCAAAAGAACTATTCTTTTCAAAAATATATCATTTAATTCTCGTGAGATGGTTTCTCTTTCAGTCAATATTGATATTTATTTTATCAAGTATGTTATTCCCTATTAATTTTGGGAACCCCAAATTTTATTCATGAATTTTTTATTCTTGAATTTACAACCATTCCTCTCTATGGGTTCTTTATGTCCAAGATTGATATATGTTCTATGTGGCATGTAAGATAATGTAAATGTGATGCTATGATGGGTGAGCCTATAATTATATAACATAGGTAAATTTTATGATATGACGAGTTCAATTGGAATTATATAGTGCTCCAATGAATTGGGTAATGTGACAAATCTCTTGAGATAAAGTGAAATATGCATGGACATGATGTTTGTTTTGATTATAACTATGTGTGGTAGTTGACCACCAAGACATGATGTTTCATTATTATACATTTCTATATTCCATGCCATCATCCAATGATTCCTCTAATGATTTTGATTATGATTCCTTTATTATATTATTGATGATGATTATGCTCACCCATGTTTCATGTCTCTTATCTATTCCCTTAATGGTATTTTAGATCACCCCTATCATTGATGTATATCCTCAGGTGACTAATTATATTAAAGAGAATGCGAAGGAAACTAAAAATCTATAGAATAAGGAATAAAATAATGTTTAGGTTTTATTATGTAAAATTTATGTATGGTCCTAATTTTCCAAAGACACTAAACCTTTGGATCCTGTTTTTGTAACACATTTATGTTTATTGTCTTTAATATGAAATAATAGTTATGTAAGAAAAATTAGGGTTTCTATAGTTGGTTTCTGATTATGGTTTAGTTGATTTGGGAATTAGGATTAGATAGACATAGTGAAAACCGTTACTATGAGACTAATTATAAATAAGCACTCAAGAATCTGTGTTTTAGAAAAAAGAAAAATATAGGGATCCCACAAGATATTCCTTTAGAATTAATTTCACAAAAGAATAATTTATTTATTTATGACATGTTGATGTTTGTTTTCTTTAAAATTTTCTATTTTTGAAAATGGTGGAAACCAAGAGAAACTAGGTTAATAACCCATGCGTGGGATAATGTAGTGATGGTTCGAACAACGTCCCTAATGGTTTGGGAGGCAGAATTCAAAATTTCAGGGCGATGCTTACCTAGTTGTCTTAGGATATAAAAAATAACCCGAATAATATGGAATTTCCTACTTCACCTAAGAGGGATAAACTTGTTATCAAGTCTTTTATGCAGTAATGACCATCGACATTTAGTGGATCTTCAGATCCACTCATCATGGAATAGTGGGTCAACTCGATTGAAAAGATATTTTCTATGGTTCACTATTATGAGATGGAGAAGGTGACTCTGGCTGTTTATTATTTATATATATAGGCTTACCAATGGTGGGTATTTATTAACAACACCAAGATTAAGGAATAAATTGAAGATATGGAGTGGTAAAACTTTAAGATATTGTTTTTTAATTAGTATTTCACTTGAAATCTTTATACAAATATGGATATAGAATTTATAGAGATAAAGAAAATGGAAGGATAATCTATCATGACCTATGAAGAAAATTTAAAAATTATTTCAAGGTAAACTTCATTTCTTATTATCAAAAATGATATCAAAATTGATAGATTATTTGTGTTTTAAAAAACACCTTCGAAAGCCTCTGTAAAATCAAGACATTGGGAGTTATGAAGAAGTTTTTGATGTGCTCTAAATGTGTAAATGGATTTTTGGTAAATGTTCCCATGACTATTATGATAAGAAATTAAAGATATAGTTTCAAGATGGAGGATCTAATGAAAAAGTTGGAAAGATAACTCAACCATCCACATGTCAAAAATGTGGTAAGAAACATCATGGTAATTTCCTTAAAGGGATGGGGAAATTCTATAAGTGTGGGAGAGAAGGACACCAAACTCATGAATGTCAAATAGACATGAAGAATAAGAAAACGTTGGTTGAGTTAAGGAGATAACCACCCATGGATTAATGCTTCAACTGTTGGAAGAAAGGGAACTACGCAAGCCATTACACTAAACCCCGAGTCCTCGATGGTAATCAACGTCATCATCCACCAAAGCCAAAGGTGCATGGGAAGGGTTATACCATCACTATTACTGAGGTAGATCTTGAAAATTATTTGGTGATAGGTATTCTAGTTATTCATTAAAGAATATAAAACATACTATTTGATTATGGTTATACACATTCTTTCATATCATGTAGGTTTAGTAGAACTATTCAAAAATCACCTCAAAATATTGAGGTTGAGTTATCTATGTGAACAGAAAGTAGAGAAATTATTTTATACAAAGTATATATCTCCTCCCTAGTTAATTTTTGTGGAATAAATGTTTTATAAAATATATTCTTACTTACTTTTTTGGAGTTTTATGCCATTTTGGGCATGATTGGCTATATTTATATAAATACAAAATCAACTGTTGGGAAAGGGAGATCACTCTTCACATCTTGAAGCATCTACCAATTATATAAAAGTGTAAGGATGAGGATGAATATTATTCAGATCCATCATATCAAATGTGGATATTATTTACTTATCATTGATTATATCTGGCTCAAAAGATTGAGATAAAGGAGAGAATCATGATCGAATACATGCCCATTGCGAGGGATTATATTGATGTGTCCCTTAAAGAATTTCCTAGTATTCCTCCCGAATGAGAGGTTGAGTTCTCAATTGAACTTATTATTAGATATTTACCTATATCAAAGAAACCTTATAGAATATCCCCCATTTAGTTATAAGAAGTAAATAATTAATTACAAGAGAATTTGAACATGGATTTTATATGCCCAAGTGCTTTACCGTGAGGTGAACCAGTCCTCTTCATCAAGAATAAGGATGGATCAAGGAACCTCTACATTGATTATCGTGAGATAAATAAACTCATGACAAAGAACAAGTATCCCCTTCCATGGATAAATAACTTGTTCGATCAACTTTGTGAGGCCAATTATTTCTCTAAGGTGGACCTTTGGTCAAGATATCACTAATTAAAGGTGAGGAATGAAGATATTACTATGAATAACTTTTGAATGTGGTACAAACACTATGAGTTCACTGTAATGACTTTTGGACTCACTATTTCCCCATCAATATTCATGGAATTAAGGAATAAAGTCTTCAGTGATTACCTCAACAAAATTTTTGTAGTCTTTATTGATGATATTATGATATACTCTAAGAGAATGGAGGAACATTAAGATCATTTGAATACTATGCTAAAGACTTTGTAATGGGATAAAATTTATGAGAAGTATAGTAAATTTGATTTCTAGATAGATAAAGTATCATTCTTGGGGTATATTATCACTATTAAAGGAATATATATGGACCCTTTCAAGATAAAGGAAATCAAAAGTGACCCAAGCCTACATTTGTAATGGATATCCATACTTTCCTTCATCTAGCTAGGTATTACCGGTGATTTCTAAATAACCTACAATGATTATCAAACCCACTAACAAATCTGACTCGGAAGGGAGAAAAGTTTTTTTAGACCAGTGAAGGTGAATAATACTTTAAAGTGTTAAAAAATAGGCTCATCACCGCACCTATACTCACACTTCCGACAAGTGGGGAACTATTTGTCGTATACAATGATGCTTTAAATAAGGTATTAGGATGTATACTGATGCAAAATGATAACGTGATAACCGATGCCTTAAGGAAGTTGAAAATTCATTAGAAAAACTATACTATTCTTGATTTGGAGTTGGAAGTTGATATATTCTCATTGAAAATATGGAAACATTATCTCTATTGGGATAAGTGTGAAATATATAATGTTTATAATAGATTCAAATATATAATCACATATATGGATCTTAATATGCATCAACAAAGATGGTTATAGATCATAAATTAATATAACTTCTCAATCCACTACTATCCTGGTAGGTAAAATAATGTGGTATATGATCTAAGTAGAAAATATCTTGTAACATTATCAATGATGAGAATTTAGAAGGATCCAATATTCCTAGATTTTTAAAGGATAGATATTAGAATAATTAAGTAAGGAACATAATAAATAATTTCTCAAATTATTTCTCAACTATCCCTTACATAGAAAATAAAGGATGCTCAAAGAAATGAAGTAGAAACTTAGAAAAAGTTGGAAGATATGAGAAAGGGGTAATCCTCAATGTTTAAAATTGACGAGGAAAGAGTTATAACATTTGGGTCATAATTATATGTACCATCTGAACTAGAGATAAATAAAGAGCTTCTGAATAATGCATATAGATCAACCTTCTTTATTCACCTAGGGAGAGTAAAGTTGTATTGAGGTCTCCAATAGAACTATTTGTGGGTCAATATGAATAAGGAGATCCCTGATTATACATCAAAGTGCCTGGTATGTCAATAAGTGAAGGATGAAAGACAAAATTATAAGGGGATGAGACAAACATTACCCATACCAACATGGAAGTTGTAAAAAATCACCATGGACTATTTATAGTAATTTTGAAGACATATAGAGAAAACAATGCTATATGGTTGTTGTGGATCATTTTTCAAAGATAGCTCAATTTATCGTAACCTGAGAGGACTTCTCACTTTCTCAACTTGAATAGATATAAATCAAAGAAGTGTTAATGATTCTTGGAGTTCCAATATTAATTGTATTAGACTAAGATCTTAGATTCACCTTAGAGTTATGGAAAAGTCTCTAACATGATATAAAAACTGAGCTGAATTTCAGTATAGATTATCATCCTCAAATGGATGGAAAACCTGAATGAACCATTCATACACTCTTAGATATGTTGGGGGAATGTTCTATGGACTTAAAAGGATAATGGTACCAATATATTCCTCTTATTGAATTCTCTTACAACAAAAATTTCCACTCAAGCATCCAAATGGATCCATATTAAGCCCATTATGGGAAAAGATACAGAACACCAGAATGCTATGACAAAGTTGATGAATGAAAGATTCTAGGAACTGAAATGGTCAAAGAATTTCCAGAGAAGGTGAAAAATATTTAGAAACATATCAAGGAAGCCCAAAGATGAAATAATATCTCTGCTGAGAATCATCGAGGAAACCTCTAGTTTAAGTCTGGAGAAATGGTATTAGTCCGCATATCTCCATGGTATAGGGTCATGAGATTTAGGAAGAAAGGAAAGTTGAGTCCCAAGTAAATCAGCCCCTTTTAGATCCTTGATCATGTTGGAGTCGTAGCCTATATACTAGAACTTACACCTACCATGTCTCAAGTACATTGTGTATTCTATGTTTCCCTCTTAAGGAAGTACATGTTAGATCCCTCACATGTACTAAATCCAGAGGTGGTATATATGGTAAATAATCTCTTCTATGTGGAGACGCTAGTGATGATCTTAGAATGTACATATATTGTTCAACACAGAAAGAATAATCACCTGGTTAATGAATTATAAAATAACCATTAATATGAAGAGACAACATGAGAACCAGATGATATGATGAAGGAGAAATATCCTCACTTTTTTTCACCATAGTGTGTAAAACAAAATTCTGAGGAAACAATTTCATAAGGTGGGAAGAATGTAATGACCCAAAATTTTTTTCAATTGAAATTACCTTCCTATAATTATTTCATATATAGTATAAACCACATAAAATCACATATAGAACACAATAAAAACATTATAAAGATGAATGAATGAAATAATAAGTTAATATAGAAGTTAAGGAACCTATAATAATGGAATAGTAACTTGACCTTTGGAATAGTAATGCGACCCTTAAGAATATTAAACCAACCAATTTAATAGTAACCTCACCCATGAAAGTATAAATAAAATTTATGCATCTTATAATTGATAATATTATATGATTATATCATAGTATAAGTAAATAAATGTTTTAAAAATTATTAATTAAGTGTTGGTATTTTTATAAGTCATAAATTTTTAATTATAATTATATAATTAATATAACTCTTTAAAGGAAAATTTATTTTCATAAAATAGATTCATAAATTAAAATTTATCATCCTATGATTAGAAGATAATTTTATGAGAACTTAATTTTTCAAAGTGTTATAAAATTATTATTTTCAAAGTAAATGATGATTTTAATTAAAAATTAAATTTATCACATTTAGAAAATTATTTTCATAAAATAAATTTTATTTTTTAATTCTACACATTTAAAAATGGTTAGGGTGAATTTTTGGGGTTTTTTCCAAAATACTTGACTTTTTAGTGAATAGTAAAATATAGTAATTTAAGATAAAAACTAAATACAAGAATTATTGAATCATAGATGATGTAAGGATTATTTAAGACCAAAATATTAATCTAAACTTAATTATATTAATATATTTAGAGATAATTCTCAAACTATTCATAGTTTGTGCCAAAATAATATTGTAATGAATAAAATAATGAGAAAACACCCGTCTCCTCCCCAATAAATACCACCCCTCACCACATCTTCTCATCACACCTGTCAAGATTTGGGGCTTGCCAAAATTTGGAGAAAACATATTTTCAAGCCTCTCTATAACTTCAAGGAGCTCTTGGCCACTTCAAAATACCAAACCCTTTGCCTTAAAAAGGTTCTCAAGGAGAAGGATTCAAGAGGAAAAATCCTCTTTCTTTTCTTTTAATTATTTTTTCAAGTTCTCTTGTTTTATTATTCGCTACAAAACTCCCCTAATAAAAATAGTATTATAACTCCATTAACATACATATATTTTTATTTTATTATTATAATGAAATAATCCATCATCAAACCCCTTCTCCTCTCCCTTTTATCTGAAAAATGAAACTGCCATCCGCAAGGTGTTGTTTTATCACCTTCTAGGGTGACAAGTTTTCATTTCCCTTTTCCACATTCGGGGATAGTATTAAAAAATTTAAAATGATTAATTGTTTTTGAATGTATGTTATTACCCATTTTTATATTCTGGAATGAAAATATTTACTTAATACTAAATTTTAAAACAAAACGAGTTCGTTGGGATCAAAACCGCCAAAATTAACCAAAATGAGTATCATTAACCATTTATATAATGATTTATACTCATTCTATGTAAAAAAATGATATATAAGACCAATTTAGCATATTTTAGATCTTTAATAACATTTAATTTTAATTTTGGATAGTTACCCCTACTTTACATGATCTTCCATACATGTATACATGCAAATCGATCATGAAAACCAAGAAAACGAACACTTCTAAACGATGAAATTAAACTCTATAACTCATCGAAAATAAAAAAAATGAAATTGATAAAATTATAATGAATAAAATGAATTTATAAATTTATATTTTTTAAATTAATGAATCTAATTTGTTTATACATGATATTAAATTGAATAAACCATTTAGACATATGGTAAGAGGAATTCTCAAACCCAACTCTCTTTATTTGGGTTTTTTCCCTTTCACTCCATTTTCTGCATGTATGTTAATTTATTTTACTATAAATATCATTTATTTTTTCATTCCCTTTTATTTTTTGGATATAAATGTTTCCAATCTGATTTTATAAAAAATTAAAGACTTTTTCCAAAAGAACTCTTCTTTCAAAAAATATATCTTTTACTTATCATGATATTGTTTCTTCTTCACTCAAGTTTGATGTTTCTTTTATGAAGTATGTTATTCCCTATTTCTTTTGGGATCCCAAAATTTTATTCATGAATGCATTCATTATGAAATTAAACAAATTCATTTATATGGGTTCATTATGTCCAATATTGATATACAATCTATGTGGAATGCATGATAATGTAAATGTTATGATGGGATGGGTGTGACCAAAATTATATAGTGCATGTAAATGTTTTGATGTGATGAGTTTACACAAAATTATATAGTGCTCCAATGCATTGGTAATGTGATGAATCTCAAGATAAAATTTGAAAAATATATGAACATGATGCTAGATTTGTTCATAACTATGTGTGGTAGTTGACCACAAAAACAAGATGTTTCATTTTTATACATGCCTTTATCTAATTAGTCCTCTAATGATTTTGATTATGATTCATTTCTTATAATAGTTATGATGATAATGCTAACCCAAGTTTCATATATATTATACATTCTCTTACTAGGATTTTAGATCATCCCTTTTATTGATGTTCCATAGGTGATTACTTGTACCAAAGAGACCACGAAGGCCACTAAGAAGCTATATTAGAAATAATAAAATAATGTTTATGTCTTATTATATAAAAGTTATGTACGGTCCTATTTTCCAAATACACTAAACCTTTGGATCATAATTATGCAACTCTTTTATTTTTTATCTTTAAAATTAAGTAATAGGTATGTAAGAAAAAATAAGGGTCTATATGGACCTACTCCATATAAATTAATTTTTTATTTCATAGGAAACATGTTCTACATTTTTAGTAAAGTTATTTTATGCTCCAGAAATACATTTTCATTAAAAATTATTTTTTATTACTTATTGTGGGAAATTATTATAATTAATTTATAAAAAATATTTGAATTTTATTTTATAAAATGAATATAATTTTTAAAATCATCATATAAAAATTAGTATAGGGTTAAATTTTCATATTTTTATGAAAATATTTATTTTTCCATGAATAATGGAAATACCATTTTTTATTAAAAAATGTTTTTTTTATTTTTAAGGATATAAAAAGTAAAAATTGGTATAAAATTATTTCAATATAGAACTAGTTTTATTATATTTTAAATAATCCAATCGAATCAATTGGAATCAATTTTATGTTTGAATTTGGTATAAAAATTTGTTTATATGTAAAAAATAATTTTTTTGAAAAAATATTTTTATATAGACAATGTATTTTTATCTTAATAAATTAAATTAATCAAAATTAGTGTATTATTATAATAAAATTTATATATTATATGTTCAATAATTTTTTTTTAATATAAATATAATATTTTTATAAGAATGAGATAATAATAAACCATGTTTTATGCTTAAAAAAATATTTTTCCAAAAAGTGACTTTTATCATGTTTTGTGAAATTATTTTAAATTTAATTTATAAAAATTATAGGCATTGAAATTTATAAAATTTATTCCATATTTTGAATTAATATGCTCAAATTTAGTAAATAGGTCCCTTTTTAGGCATTAGTAATAATAATCGTGATAAACTTTATCACCTCAATAACAGGTAAATCTGGCCAATCTATGTTAAAACCAAGAGATAAAGACATAATTTTTTATTATAATTATTATTTTCTGAATGGAATATTACCTGTATCACCATATGGGTAATTTTTATTTGTTTAATAGAAACTTTTCCCTAAAAGTGACCAATATAATATTTAAATAAAAAAAAGTTACAAAATGTCACTCTCTTAGTTTTAAATATCTATTATGTGTTCACATAGGGAAACAATGAACTGGATAATGAATATTAATGGTAATTTTTTGGAATAATGAAATTATATTAATGAATATAATTATTTAAATTTTTTATTTATTAAATAATTAACTTAAATATTTGTGCATCACTGATACAATATTTATTCAATTAACAGAAAAATAAAATAAATGATTTTAAAAATATTACATGTGATATAATATGAATGAGTTAATGAATCCCATGAATTTTATCGATCTATATTACATTTTATATAGGTTTTAAAGGATTATATCTTAATTACACATTTTTATTGATGTATTTAAAGAGAAATTAATCGAATAGTGTTAAAAATGATATTAATTATATTTTATAATAAATAATATTTTATTAAATGTTTTAAAATTCATAAGAATATTAAAATCTTCCAAATTAATGGGATATGGTTTTAAAAATCATCCATGTTCAATTTATGAGTCATTTGGCATCATATGATAATATTCATGACCCGTAAAGGATGTAAAAAGTTAATATTGCGGTAATTGTCAAAAGTGTTAACAGGGTGTTAAAACAAAAAGAAAATGGTGAAAACACCAGAAAAACGTTTCAAAATTTTATTTTATGAGATTAATTTGACTCATACTCATAATAAATTTTAATTATAGAAATTATGATCCATTTTTATATGAAATTAATTTTATATTAATTAAATAGTTTAAGGAATTCTAAGAATATCCCTCCATTTGTGTATAAAAGGAAACCCATTATCTCAATTATTCAAACCACATTGATCCATATAGATAAATAAAAACCTAACCATTTCCATTATAAACACCATTATCCATGTTTTATAGATTTTTTTATTTCAAAAGACATACCCTATGTCCCTTAACAAGATATCTAAAGGAATTATACCAAAGAAGTGATAATCATCTTTATCGAGTCCTTGAAGTTTATTTTTTCTTCTAATTCATATTAATATGTTGAGAACATCTCAATATGATTAATAAAATATCATATATATAATTATATTATATTAAAATTATGTAACAACCATATTTTCCTTTTTATAAATGACTAAAATAGAAGACATCGCTCTTCCATATGTATGATTTACCTTTTCCACATTGCAATGCTATTTTTTTTCATCACCATTTAAAAGGGATGTTTATAAATTTTTAAATAATAAATAAATACAATATTTATTAAATAAATATTATTCTTTAACTATAAAATCATATATAACTTCGTACAATTTGATCTGTTGGAAAATGATAGCGTTTTTCGTGCATACGTGTGGACTACCATCTCCACGAAGCGATATGAAACTGTTTTTCATTTACAATTTCTTGAATGGTATTAAGAATATATTTAATTAAAAAAATATTATATATATAATATAATAAATAAAATTTTAATTTGAATTATTATTTATATTTATTTCATTCCATCCATCAAAAAAATTAAATTAACATTCATGCGTATGTATGACCTACCGTCTCAATGAATAATGTAATTCAGTTTTCAATCTATAACTTTTATAGATGAATATAAATAAATATATTATGAAGATATAAAATTTATATATCATTATTAAAATTCTTTATATGAATAATCCAAGGTAAAAGTAATAGGATTGAAACTACTGAACTAAAACATAAATGAAAAATGTAGTAGTTATCACTCAAAACAGTGATTTAATAAAGAATTATTAATAAATTGGTGATCAAAGGTTATAAGTAAATTATATAAGTTAGAAATATATGTGTATATTTATGTCATATATTAATAATAAATATATATTTATTATATAGGAGGCTTATAAAATTATGAAGGAAATTGGACGTGAGGTAAGGTTTTCTCGCCTCACTTTTACCTCTATGAAACACATGCCATATAACTGCTTATTTATTTTGTGTGGTGTGTATAAAAACAATTTTAAATGATATATCATGATTAAATTTAAATTAATGATATTTAAAGTTTCATTTTAAGTTATTTTTTTCATGGGGGTTGTGATTCAAAATTTACCAAAGCAGTAAGGGTCTATTTCACAATCTCATCATTATTCAAGATTGTTTATGTTTAAGTCTCACTTGGGGGAATTATTTGATATTTATATTTTAAAACCAATATTTTTTATACTCTAGATATTGATTAAAATTTAAAGTTACATTATCATTTTCCACTCTTTGGCACTTAAAATGAGTGAGTAAATGTTTTTAAGAAAATGATATTATTTCTCCCTTCGGTCAAAAATCCTTTTTTAAAATCCATATCCATATTTTTTAAACATATTTTCAAGAATTTTTTCAAAATTATCATAATTAATTATTAAATAATTTTTTACCCAAATTTTAATATTTACAATTTTTTTAAAATTAATCATCTTTTCTTTTCTGAATGAGGTACTTTTTGACATTTTTACAAAAGTGTGAAAAGAATGTTTTTAACTTATATGACATGAATGTTATTGAATGCCATCATGAACAATAATTGATTTGAATATTAAATTAAAATTTTACATGGTTATTTTCAATTAAATTGTTTTCTTTAATATTTGGGAAATTTTTCGATTTTAAACAAATGTTTTCAAATTGAGAAAGTGTATTTCCTTAAGAAATTTATAGTGAACTTTTGAAATTATTTTCAAATATGAAAATATAATTTTTTGAATAATATACTTTAAATAAGGTTAAAATATTATTATAACATACATAATATCTCTTGGTATGTTTTATGATCATATTCACTGGGAAATGTCTTAATATTTCGCAAGCTAGTTCTTCCAATACGGATAATTATTTATTTTAAAATCATGTTAATTAAGTCATATTGTTTATTCATGTGATGAATACATTGGACTTAGTAAGTTATGGACATGGAACACTATATACCATTAGTGCATTGGTAGGTCTCATGAGACATACTATATTGGGTTTTAGATGATCCCTAACCCATTTATAGAGATGTTTCGACACAAGGCCTTGATGATATTTTAAGATGTTTTAACACAAGTCCTCACATGTACATTTTATATGCTTAACATTATGCATTATGTAATTATGAAATCAATTTTTATGTCCATGTTATTATTTGTTTGGTTATTATATCTATGGATAAATTTCTAACTCATACAATTATTTATATAGAATTATTTTATCATCAGTTATTCTTTCCATATTATTCATGGGTTATTTATCTTCTACTGTATGCATATAATTACTGAGAATCCGAGTTCACCCCTTTCTTTTGTTTTTCCCGAATATACCAAGAAGTGTGTTATGATTGATATATATGTCTATTATAAATGGCGTTATAGTGTACTTAAATAAAATACTATGTTTAATATTAATGTTTTCAAATTTTATGTGAAATTAAAATATGTATCAAGTTTTCCAAGACTACTAAACTATTTATTACTTTAGGGTTCAATGCCCTATATATAGTTTAAATGTAATAAAGTAACCAAAAAACATAGGCTACTATGGACATGGACTTTATATTTTATATCATAAAAGGTTTTATAGAAACCTTGGGAATTAGATTTTGGAAAACATAGATTAGGGAAAATAACCTTATGATAGTATTTGAGGAAAATTATAAGTATAAGATAACATTACAAATTATGTTAATAATTTTGGATGAACTAGGTTAAACCTAAGGTATCATAGATATAAAATAATGTGTCATGATTTATATATATTATAAAAGATTTTTTATATTTATATAGTATGCCAAAATGATTATTGTTAATCATACAATACTTTTTCATTTCTATCAATGGTTTTAACTACAATGAATCATGTTAACATTGAATGTGATGGAAAATACGGTGATTATGAGAAACCAAAAGGGATGATGAATGGAGTGAAGATATATGATTACACTTAATAACTTATCATGACATATGATTAAAACATTCACCTTAAAAAACTATTGGACTCACCAAAGAATAGGAGGATAGAGTTGGCTGAGAGCTTTGGTAGTGAAGGATAGAATACTAAGTTTACTTTATGTCAAAAATGGGGAAAGAGAAACCTCAAATAATGTATTAGAGGAACAATAAAATGTTTTTTGTGTGGGAAAGAAAGATATAAAGCAATAAATTTAAACCAAAACATGAGGAGTTAAAGGTAGAGAAATAAATCTCATCTCATAGATCAATTTATAGTTTATTATTTTAAATGTGGGGAACTTAAGACATTATCAGAGTCAATTCCCTATTTTAAAGGTTAAATAATATTCCATAGAAATACCTATGTTATACCTATCATGTAAGTTAAAGGATTGAAGTATTTAATAGGATTAAAAAATATATTTTAGAAGTAAAATTTTAATGGTATTTTAGGTATCATGAAACAACTAAGGATTGTGTTAATTTTGGAAGCATATATGTATTTATGTAATATTAAATTAAGAGTTATGAATACCATATTGAGTTAATGAGTTTAAGGTTGATCATAATTTCAAAGACCTAGAAACCCCTTTTTAGGTTTGTGTTCTGGGATTTTAATGCAACTAATGACATTTTAGAAGTTATTTTATTGGGTTAATATATATGTAACCCTTAGGTTCCATATGAAGTGTTATTTGAGAACAATTCTCTTTTAATAAGTTTAAAGGTATTGATAACCTTCATGGTTTATATGATATTTCAGGAATAAGGTTATTTTTAAGTATGTTCATCATATTTTTGGGACATTACAAGAATAATATTAATATAATTTTAGTAAAAATGACAACCTGTCATATCCGAAAATGTAGTGGGGCTAGAATACACCATAATTGGGGAATAAGGGTGACAATCCTACCACTATACTATTTGATGTCTTGTTTAGTATTTTTTTTCAAAAAAAAAATGTATGAGTCAAATAATGATTAAGTTGTTTTTGGGAATATATGTTTTATTGTAGAGATAACCATTAGAATGAAAAGAGATCTGGTGATTAATGATATTTTAGAAGAAGTTCACTATTTTGGGAATATTATAAGATTAAGGTAAATAGAAAATTACGAGATTTTATTTTAATAATAATGGTTTAATTATATTTTGGAAGCATATAATATTTTAATGTGTCTTTATGGTGATTCATGTTATTTATGAAAATTATTACCATATATTAGAGATTATATGACTAGGTTATATGCATTTTTGTTATGAGAGATTGATGTTATTTAGAGATAAGTGTTAAATTTATATTGGATGAATATGTGATCAAATCAATCTAATCTATATCTTCCAATATTAGTTTGGTTTGTTTTAAAGAATTTTATGTTTAGTTATTTATCTAGTGATCTAAGTTTACCTTTTTGTATTATTGTTGAGGCTTTAGTGAATAATGCTGTATTTTCTCATATGAAGGTTTATTAGTTTTGGGTAATATATTAAATTGTGATAACAATTTTGGTTTTAGTAAAGGTAAGAGAAATATATTTTTATTATTTCATGGATATTATGATCCATTAGAAGTTAATTTTAATGCTTTAGACAAAAAAACTCATTCTCATTTAATGGAGCAAGATATTAAGTAGAAATTCATTGAATAATAAACAATGGATGACATTTTTATTAAGAAATAGAAATAAATAAAATAAGTTTTTTTCTAGAGTGAATTATTAAAATAGTAAAAAATTCACTTGAATTTAGAAAAATAAACTCAAATAAAAACATTGTCTGTTTACTTTCTTTATAAAGTTTTGTGGTGGTTAACATAATCATAACCATATTATCTATCACTATATATTAATCCATGGATGTTATTATTTTATTTAATTCCCACAGTTTCATTTTAAGTTGATTTTATCCTATTTTGATACCAAGTTTTTCTAGTGGCCTTCGTACTTTCCTTTACCTCTTTTAAAATGAAGTATTATTAAAACTTTATCCAATGTGGGTTTTCCATAAATTTTTTTTCAAATATTATACCCTTGGTTACAAAGAATATATTAAAATTTCAGGGATGAAATTTATTGAGGGGGGTTTTGGGAGAATATAACTCCTTGATATTTTTAAACTACACTATGTTCGATAGCGTGTACAACACATAACACTGAGTTTAAACAAACCAAAAAATATTATTATTTAAATATGATCATTATACCCTACACATTCAATTATCAGGTATTAATAGTTTTAAAATAAAATTTTAATATATATAAATTACCCAATCAATAGAAAATCATTGATTAATTCTTAGTAAATAAGTGATCAAATTTTATTAAAGTTATTTTATGATTCAGAAATACATTTTCTTTAAAAATGTTATTTATTTATTTTATAAGGAAATATAATTATTAATTTAAGGAAATTATATGAATTTTATTTTATAAAATTAATATATTTTTTATAGAATAATATCAAAATTAGCTAATGGTGTTTTTTTATTTTTCTGAAAAGATTGATTTTTAGGGAAGAATGAAAAATACCAATTTTTATTGAAAACTTTATTTTTAAAGGGTTTAAGAAGATATATTTCATTTTAAAATGATTTCAAAGTAAAATTATTTATATTATATTTTATATAATCCATATAATTCTATTGGAATAAATTTCATATTGGAATTTGGTATAAAAACATTTTTTATATGTAAAAGGCATTTTTATTAAAAACAATCCTTATACACATAGTTAATTTTATCTTAATAAATTAAAGGAATCCCTAATGGTGAATTATTTTAATTAAATGTATATATTATATATTATATAATTTTATTAATTCATTTAATATTTTTCTAATCATGAGATAATAATAAATCACGTTTTAGGCTTAAAAATGTGTTTTTTAAAAAGCGATTTCCATCTCGTTTTGCACACTTATTTAAAAATAAATTTTTTCCACTCATTGGTATTGAATTTTATATAATTTATTACATATTTTTAATCTTCAGGTTCAAATTTGGTAAATATTTACCTCTTATTTTAAGAAATTAGGAATAGTAACCATGGTAAAACTTATCACCTTGGTAAAGAGTAAATCCAGTTAGTCTAAGTTAAAATAAATTGACAAGGCCATACGTTTTCATAACAATTCTTATTGTATTAATGTAATATGACCCATATAAAATTATGGGTGAAATGTACTTTGTTAATGTACACTTTTATATGAAATTAAACTATATAATATTTAAATCAATGAAAGTTACAAAATGCCACTCTCTTAGTTTTAAATTTCAATTATGAGTTAACAGAGAGATAAAATCAAATGTTAAACGAATATTATTAGCAATTTTGTGTATAAAGATATTATATTTTTTGGTAATTTGTTTTTAATTTTTATTAATTAAATAATTACCTTAATTTCTTATGCAACGATAACACAATATTTATTCAATTAATAAAAAAATTAAATACATGATTTTAAAAATATTAAAAGTGTTATAATTTGAATAACTTATTATGTACCAATAATTTTCTAGATCTGTATGACATTTTATATAAGTTTCAAAGGATTATATTCTAATTCAACCTTTTTCTTGATGTGTTTAAGGTCAAATTAAATGAATACTGTTAAAAATAATATTAATGATTTTTTATAATGAAAAATATTTTATTAAATGTTTTAAAAGTTATAAAAATTTTATATTAAGAAAATATAAAGTTATATGTTTGGAAATATCAACCATGACCTATTTATGTGTTGATTTTATATATATGGTAACATTCATAACCCTTAAATGATGAAAAACTTTAATACTGTGGTAATTTTCAAAAGTGTTAACGGGAGTTAAAACTAAATGATAAGCGTGAAAACACAAAACTTGTCAAATTTTTATTTTATGAGATGATTTTAAATAATAACCAAATTATATATGATTTTTTTTAATTTATATCAAATTTTACAATAAATATAATTTAAATTAATTTTATACTTTATGAAATTCTAAGAATTCCCATCCCTTCACTTATAAATAGACACCCCTAATCTCAATTATTCACCCCATATTAAAAAATATATCTTGAAAAACCCCAAACAATTTCTCTTATAAACAAAAGTATATAGTTTTTATTGATTTTTTAATTCCAAAAGACCTACCATAGGTCCCTTAATAAGATATATAAAGTAATTCTACTGAAGAAGTGGGAATCATATTTACCATGTCCTTAAAGTTTATTTCTTACTACACTTTCTCTTAAAGTATTGTACCGATACTAATATAATAAAATAAGTATAATAAATATAATTAGACATTATTATGATTATGTTAAAACCATATTTCATCGCTTTTCCATCATATGAAAAGCAAAAACATCGCTCATGCATACATACAACTTACCATCTCTATATAATGATGAAATTTATTTTTCATCAAAATTTCACTAGGATTTTTATAAATATGAAACTAATGAATATATATAATATTTATAAAATAAATATGAATCTTTAATTATAATATAATATATACATTCTAAATTTCCAATTCATTGAAAAACGATAACGTCGCTCGTGAGTATGTTTGGACTACCACCTCCACGAAGAGATGCGATGTGTTTTTCATTTATGATTTAAATGGATTGTAATAAGAATGTATTTAATGAATATATATAATATATATAATATAATTATTTATCCATAAATGTGAATTATTATTTAACTTTATTTCATTCCCTATATCAAAAAATGAAAAAAGTGTTCATACATACGTGTGACCTATAGTCTTCTGGAATAGTGTAATTCATTTTTCTATTTGTAAATTTTATTGATGAATCTAAATAAATATTATTGGCCTCCTTATGTGTTAATCATGTTTTAATGATCACAAATCTTATATATCTAGTAGAACTTGTTAATCCTGTTTAATCTATCTCAAATCATATCGATATATGGTTGGTTTCTTTATACTTTAAATAAACCTATCCAAGATATTAATGACTAAAATCATATTTGTTTTTTGTAAACTATATTTACTTTATTTTATAATGAATTTATTTTATAAATGATTAATTTTAATTCATTCTGTTGATATCACTATTTAAGTCAGTATACAAATATTTTGGCTAAGTTTGATAAACTGTGAGTCTACCACCGATTATGTTTTTCTACAAAAGGACCAAGACACCATGATCCTGACACCATGAACCTGGCACCATGAACTAGACACCATAAACTAGAAACCATGACCTAGATAGTTTAACCAGAAACATTAACTAGACACTGTGACCAGACACCGTGACCCAGACACCGTGACCCAAACACCATGACTAGACACTGAAACTAACTTTAGATCTGTTAATGTATGTGACATCGGTTCCATATTGAGACAACATTTGATGTTTGATAAAGAAGTAGACACCATGATCCTAACACCACATCTATTCTACCGGTTCCTATTCTCTATACAACTGTTCCATCATGACTATCTCACCACTCAAAGACAAATAATGATACATCGTTTCATAGAGGCAACACTTCTAAGTGTCACTGTTTCCAGATAGACTGTAACACCATTCTTTAATCTGTTTTTCAATTTTTCACATTAATTTATAATGGTTATATTTGAGTCTTTTAAATACATTGACATAATTAATGTTTTTGTAGGCATGTCACCTAACAGTACGAGGTACGAGGTGTAGAATACATGCATCATATCGGCTCCAACACATGCACTCCAAGAATAAAAAGAATAGCATGGACATAAACGAAAAGAGAGGATATAGAAACAAGAACATGAAATAATGATGAATCATGAGAATTATTGAGAAAATAACTGACACATATAACTCAATAAATTTGAATAAGAACAAGCATTCTTGAGAAAAGAACTAACACATGCAACTCAATACATTTTAAGAACAGACGAAACCAAAGAATCAGACATGTGATTCTCTATTTCTAGCAAAATGACCAGATTCTTACATTTACTTCATCCTAGAAGACCAGAGATGCATAGACTAACACTCAGAGCATTTCTATTCTTATATCATCATCTTTTCTCTCTTGTGTATTGTTTTTAGCTTTCTATAAGTGTGTGTGTGTCTATATAAAAATACACACTGTCTCCTGCAATAAACTAAAGGATACAAGATATCCTTCATCTCAAATAATTTTAAACTTGTTTATTCCCACAGATAAGTGTGGAAGAGGTCCCAGTGTGACCTGATACTTCATACCCACGAATAACTATGGAAGAAGTCTTGTGACCTGGATAGTCCTATGTACTATTTTTTACCTAAATCTAGGTTGTGGATCATGTTTATTAATATAAAATTCTTGGTGGAATGTGATCACCAAGTGGAGTAGATTAGGTCTCGACTTGGGACTGAACCACTTGTTTTATATACATTGTGTTGTTTAATTTAGTTTACTCTCTTTTACTGTACAATTCAGAAATCAATAAACTTTCTTTGATAGTTAATCTTGGAAAGAAGTTTTAATTGCTTTTCCTTATTAGAATAAATTCAAAAGTAATATTAATAATAGATATTAAGATTACTGAGATTAATCAACGTTCTGAGGAGTTATTTAAATAGTAAAACATTCATAACTATATTAAGTTGATTAACTGGGATGTATTGTTTTTATTGGGGAACCCTTTTAAGAAAACTTTTTAAATATAAATTTTAATAGATACTCTATTCAACCCTCTTGATTACTCTACTCTGACCAAAATTTGGTATTAGGGTAAGTATACACTCTTTTTAGGACTCTGTTTCTGACCTTATTCAACTTTGATTTTAGTTTTACTTTAAAGATCTGTAAATTTCTGTTAATTATAAATTTCTAGCTCCTTCAAAGTAGTTCATTATTATAGATAAATTATATAAGGTTCTATAATAAAGAGACCACCATTATTTAATCGAACCAATTATGCCCAATGGAAAATTAAAATTAAAATGCCTTCAGAAAGTATGGGTTTTGAAATTTGGTCTTCAATTATGGATGAGTATAAGATTAATACTACTGATAGAATCACTTGGGATGACCCTATAAAGACATCCTACAATAACATTTCTGAATCCATGAATGCTCTATATTTCTCTTTAGGAGATGAGGAATTTAACAGAATTTCTGTATGTAGAAATGACCATGAAATTTGGGATACTTAGTCTATTTCACATGAAGGAACTTCTAGTGTGAATGAAATGATACCTAATACTTATACTATTAAATATGATAACTTTAAAATGAAACCTAATTAGCCTATTTATAACATGTATCTCATGTTCAAAAAAATCTTTAAGACAATGATTTCTCTTAGAAAAGAAGTCACTACGAAAGAAAAAATTATGAGGATTCTCAGATGCCTAACTGACAGATGGAGAGGAACCTTTGTCTCTATTAGAGTGTCACGTGACATCAGAAAGTTACCTATAAAAGAAATCATTTGGAAACTGATGATATATGAAGAGGAGCTGGATGTCATCTAGGAAGAAGAGCATGAACAAAAATAAATTTTATTTCATTTAAGACCACCACTTCTAAACACACAAAGAAATGGAAATTGGAAGTCTTTATAGAAAGTTACAACAGTGAAAAATTATCACCTGATAGTGATGAGGAGATGGATCAATTATACAGAAGGTTTAAGATATTCTACAAGAAGAAGAAATTTTTCAAAAATCCTAACTTCAATGAAAGATATGATAAAAAAGGAAGCTGAAAGAAATATTGGAAAAGAAGTGACAAGTCTGCTGAGATAATATACTATGAATGTAAGCGAAAGGGACATGTAAAGGCTAACTATCCCAAGACCATGTACAAAAATAAGTATGATGGAAAAGATAGAAAGTATAAAAAGGCAATGAAAGCAACCTGGAGTGATTCTGAGGACAGTTCAAATGACTCAGAATCATCACACGATGAACAGGCTAATAAATCCAATATGTGTTTTATGACAAACACATCTGAGGTAACATTGGAATCTCCTATACATAATTCATATTATTATGGAGATGAGGGTGACTCTAAAAATATGTCTAATGAAGAAATGTTTGAGTACTGCAATATGACTGAAGAGACATGTAATGAAATTAAAGATAAATAAAAATAATTAAAGAAACATCATGCTCTTACCTCAACTATTATAACTGAACTTACTATAGAAAGGGAGAAAAATTCTCAACCACTCAAATAAAATAATGAACTAAATCTATCTAATGAACAATTGAAAGAGGATCTTGAAGGGATTACTAATGGTAAAGATACTTTGGTACAAAATCTAGGTTAATAGATTTCTTCTAAATATACTATTGTTAATGGCTATCAACCAGGCGAAAGAAATTTTTGAAGAACTAATTGTGTTTCCATGTCTAGGATATAAAGCTTTACTCATAGTCCTTGAAAACCTTCAGCTAGTTCAAGTTATGATACACTGTCTACTGTTTCAAGATTTTTTGGACCAAATAGAGTTTATTTTTCAAGAACTTTATATAATACTTATAGGAAACCTATGAGGTAGATGTGGGTTCCTAAAGAACTAGTCACTAAAATTACCGGACCCAAAAAAATAGGGGTACCAAAATCTGTATTTATTTGACTATTTTGTAGGAAAGCTGCTTAAAGAGATCCTGTAAAATCTTATGGTACTTGGGCAGTGGGTGTTCAGAACACATGATAAGAGACTATTCATGCTTAAAAAATTTAATAAAAATTGATGGTGGACATGTCACATTTGTTGACAATGCCAAAGGAAAGATCATTGACATTGGCCAAATCGGTAACTCTAACTCAGTTTTAATTTCCAAAGTAATTTTTGTTAATGGATTGAAATATAATCTGCTTAGTATTTCACATCTATGTGATGATGGATTTCATGTTAAATTTTAAAATGATGCTAGCAATTTTTTCAATTCTAAAAATGAATTACAATTTTCTACATTAAAAAATGAAAATTTATTTTCTGTTAACTTAGATTCTTTAGTCTCTCAAAATGCTTCATATTTAAGTGTATTTCACCAAGAGTCTTGGCTTTAGCATAGGAGACTAGAAAAATGCAATATTCACTCCCTTAGAAATTTAACTAGAATTTTTTTTGTCAAAGACCTACCCTAACTTGAGTTTCCAAATGATAAAGTGTGTAATCCTTGTCAAAAGGGAAAGCAACACAAAATTTCTTTCAAACCAAATAAAGAGTGTCAACTTCTCAACCTCTCAAATTGGTTCACATGGATTTGTTTAGACCATCTAGAGTCTCTAGTTTAAATGGGAAGAACTATGTATATGTTCTTGTAGATGACTTTTCTTGATATACTTGGACTTTCTTTTTGGCTCAAAAAAGTGAAGCCTGCTCTCATTCTACAAAATATGAAGAAAACTGTAGAAAATATTAGTGGACTTAGAATTAAATTTTTAAGAAGTGATCATGGCCATGAGTTTAAAAATCAAGAGTTTGAATCCTTTTTATCACAAAATTTCTATAGTCATAATTTCTCTACCCCTTTAAAACCTCAATATAATGGAGATATAGAAAGAAGAAATAGAACCTTGCAAGAAATTTCTAGAACATTTCTTAGTGAATATGACTTACCTATTTATTTTTGGGCTGAAGATATAAATACAACATTCTATATTATCAATAGAGTATTGATTAGAACAATTATTAAAATAATTACATATGAATTACAGAATGATAGAAAACCCAATGTAAGCTACTTCAATGTTTTTAGTTGCAACGTCTATATCCTGAATACTAAGTAAAATATTGAAAAATTTACATCCAAGAGTGATGAAGGAATATTTCTAGGATATTCAATCTCTATTAAAGCCTATAGAGTGTTTAAAAAAAGAAATAAATGTGTGGAATTATCTTTCGATGTCAAATTTGATGAAACATATCCACATGAGCCTAAAACAACTCTAAAGAACCTGGAGGATGATGTATCAAATCTGAATATTAATTCAAAATCCTTTAACCATCCTGTGAAGGAATCTGTGAAAACTACTAGTTCTGGAAATTATTTAGATTCAAGTCATAATGAACCTGAACTTGATGAAGAACCTGAAATCATGAGTCCATATTTTTCTAGATCTGTTAAAACTCTCATGAACCATCCTTTAGATGCTGTTGTAGGAGACTTAGATAAAGGAACTCAAACTATAGATTCTATTAGAAATATGGTTGAACATCAAATCTTCTTGTCACAAGTTGAACTTGAAAACATTAATGATGCTATCAATGATGAATTTTCGGTGATGCCTATGCAAGATGAACATAATCTGTTTGAAATGAACAATGTTTGGAAACTTGTTGATTGACCCAAAGACACATTCACCATATGCACTATTTGGGTGTTTAGAAATAAGGTAGATGAAACTAGTAACATAGTTAGAAACAATTATATATTGGTTGCATAAGGCTATAGTAAAGAAGAAGGAATTGACTATGAATAGACCATTTCACCAATAGCTAGACTTGAAGCCATCACAATCCTACTTTCTTATGCTGCACATCTGAATTTCAAACTATATTAAATGGATGTTAAGAGTGCATTCCTAAATGGGTATATAGTTGAGGATGTCTTTGTTGAGAAACACACTGGTTTTACAAATCCTCATTTTCAAAATCATATTTTTAAATTTTCAAAAGCTTTATATGGTTTAAAACAAGTTTTAAGAGCGTGGTATGATAGATTAAGTACTTTTATTATTTCCAAAGGTTTTACAGAAGGAATAGCTGATCCTACCCTTTTTATAAAATGAATTTCCAATGATGTTTTAGTAGCTCAAATTTATGTAGATGACATTATCTCTACATCTTAAAGAAATTATTTATGTATTGAATTTTATAAAATGATGAAAAATGAATTTGAAATGAGTTTAATGGGTGAACTAAAATTCTTTCTTAGATTTAAAATATTTCAAATTAATGATGGTAATATTTTAAATCATTGAAAATATAATAGAGATCTACTATAAAATTTTTTCTTGGATAACACTAAATGTAGTGACACTCCAATGAGTACTACTTGTAGGTTGGATCTTGATGAAGATTGGAAAATATGTTGATCAAACCACTTATAGAGGAATGATTAGAAGTCTACTCTACTTAACTTCTAGACAACCTAGCATTATGTTTCGTGTATGTTTGTGTGCTCATTTTCAAGAAAACCCTAAGTAATACCATTTAAATGAAATTAATAGAATTTTAAAGTTGCTCAAGAATACTCCCAATCTAGGATTGTTCTATCCTTGAGGATAATCATTTGAGTTAGTTAGTTATTCTGATTCTAACTTTAGTGGTTGTAATTTAGATAGAAAAAGCACCTCTAGAACATGTCACTTTTTAGGCAAGTCACTAGTATCATGGTGTAGCAAGAAACAAACTCTTTTGCATTATCTACTGCAGAAGCTAAATACATAGCTACTAGTAGTTGTTGTGCACAAATTTTGTGGATGAAACATACATTAATATATTATAGATATCAATTCAGGCATGTACCTATAAATTGTGACAATACAAGTTATATTAACATCTCAAAAATTCATGTTTCACACAGTAGGACAAAATATATTGACGTAAGACATCACTTTTTGAGAGATCATTATAAAAAAGGTGACATCACTTTGGAATTCATTAAAACAGAATATCAGCTCACTGATATATTCAATAAACCATTAAATTCTAGAAGAATATATTACATCATACATGATTTGGGAATGATAAATCCTAAGTAGTAAGTATACATTTTCACAAATTACTTTTTCATAGTTTACAGTTTCACAAGTCATTATCTTAAGATTACTATATAAATCTAACAGTTCTGTAGTTTTATTGTCTTAAAAGTTTTGTTTCATGGTTATGTTCCCACAGTTACTATCTCTTGGTTACTGTCTGGCTCTTACTGTCTCCAATGATATGGTTACACAGTTTAGAAATCACACTGTTACGGTCTCACCATGAAGGCCTGTTACGATGTATCTATGAAGGATTATGATGGTCTCACCATAAAATTCTTTCAAAATATCACTATAAAGACTCTTTATTATTTTATTTACATACTATAACTCATATCGCGATAATTAATTATTTTATTTTTACTTTCCCAAGCTTTTATTTTTGCGATGCTTGGTATCCCAAAATGATAAGAATAAAATAAGTTTCACTCCTTTTTTTCACCTGATCTCTCTTATCTCAAACTGTAACCCCCTCTTCAACCTTTCTCTCTCTCTCTCTCTCTTAAACCTTCATCGAATTCCCAGAATGAAACATCCATCGTAGTCAACTCTTGATAAGTGAAGATCAAAGAAGAAGATAAAAATATTTCCAAAGTTAGCACTTGAAGGTCATTTGAATCTGAATATGGTGAACAAAATTGTGGTGCCTTAAAAGGAAATTTTTCCCAAGTGGCTTCTATAAAGTAATTCTTTATTATTAAAAGTGTTAAGAGAGAAAGGATGGATGGATTTGTTCACAAAGGAAGATATGCCGATTTAACCAAAACTTGTTGCACAGTTTTATCAGTATGTTTAATTCTCTTTTGATATAGAAGATGGATTTGTTGTGAAAAGTTAGATCAATGGACATGGATGTACCCTTTCTTTAAGGTTATGGGAAGCATGCCTAAGGATACATCATGAGGTTATTTGTGAGTACTACCGATGAAGTCCTCCCCCCTCCAAGTGATATCTTTGTTTTGTAAGAAGAATTGGTAAGCTTAATTGGAAATGAAATAAACAGAAGCACTATAGCTGCTGAGCTAGATGGTGAAACTAGAATTCTTTTTAAATTTTTTCAAAATATGATTACCCCAAACATGGTGATTTATCTACAATCAAGAATCAGGATATATTTTTGATAAATCTTCTGAAGAATGGACATAAGATCAACCTATGAAGCTATGTTATACTTCACATGTGTGAGTTGATCAAGGCAACCTCCAAGTCAACCTCTATGTTCTACTCAAGATTAATCTTAGCTATTATTCATGAAAAAAGGTTGGTTGGACTAGATGAAGAAGTCTTTAAGGACTTTGAATTTTTTTATTTCAAAAGATACAGTCATGTGAATGAAAATCAGTTGAAATCCATGGAGAAAGGCATGGGTAGTAGATAATGACAGGGTATATGAAAAGTTCAACCTGGTTGAGCACTATTTAAGACCTAAATAAATTCCTAATCCTTGTTTGGAACTAGATGAAATCGTGGACTATTCTAACTAAGAAGAATAAGAAGAGGTTGTTGTACATAGAGGGAAAACTTTCTTGGATGAGGTAAATAGTGAACTTTCCCCTCAAGTATTAATTAAGAAGGAAGTACCTATCCCTAAAGAGATTGTTTACCTGAAAGAACTTGTATTTAAAGATGAATCTATTGTTGTTGAAAGGGAAAAGCATATTCTAAAAGAACTTTTAGAATAATAATTTTCTTTTGAGAAAGAAGCTGCTCTTGAGGAACACCTAGAGGAACAAGATGTTACTAAGGTTATTCCATATACTGAAGATAGAATGGAGAAAGTCTTTCAATTAGCTATAAAGGAAATGAATGAAGATATTGGGGATTAATTCTTGGAATTAGATCAAGGATATAAATCTATTAGTCCTGAGAAATATGCACATGTTGAAGGGGAGTAACACCTGAATCTGTAAAGTGTTGAAGTTCCAAATCCGGTTGATTCAACCCCAATAGATACATGGTATAAATTTCCTAGCTATTTTGATGTGAATGATTCCCAGGAAGCCTTAATTAAAGGTATAAATCTATCTACTATGTTTCAATTGAAACTGATATCTTCTCTTGATGTTATAGCTACAAAGGAACCTGAGCTTGTCTTAGCTCCTATTCCCGAACCTTCACAAGAACCTTCAAACTTGGGGAGTAAGGATGATTTGAAAGCATTTGAAGCTACCCTATTGGATGGGGTTGAAAATATCATGAATAATCAACCTACTGCTTTGAAAAACTTGAGTTAAAGAGATGATTCTCTATTGTTAGAGAAAATTATTTGGAAGATTTATCCAAAAATTCTTCAGAAAATTCAAGAATTCAGAATCGAGAACAAACAAATTAGTGATAAAGTAAAGTCTCTCAGAGGTATGGTTGAAGCTATGAAGAATGTGTTGAACTCAAGACCAGAACCAGTTTCTCATCCTGTTGAGGATATTAGTAGTTAGATTCCATAGGAACTAGCCTCCCTAATTCAACCAAATCTAACTCCCTTAGTCAATAAGGTGGCAGAAAAAATAAGAAAATTGTTCAAGAGATGCGTGGGAATGTTATTGGTCTTAACAAGTTGACTGATGAGTATCAGTGTTGTCTCCAAAAAGTTCTTAATCAACTAAATTTCCTTACTTCAGCTATTACTGCTTCTATTACTTCTGGAAAGTCATCTCAACCTTCTTTAGATAGTGATATGCTCAAAACCGCTGTTATAGAAAAACTCCAATATGTGGTCAGTGGATTTGACAAAGAGTCTCTATCTATGGTTGTCAATAAAAGTGGTAGAGTTCTTTATTTGGTGATAATTCATTCTAAAATTTCAAATGACACCTAAGAGGAGATTACTATGATGGTGGAATTCTACTTCAATAGGATCTTCTTGAAGCATGACATGAAAAACCACTTGAAGTGCCTTGTAGAGAATCTGTGAATCCCTCCTGTCACTCAATCTTTCAAAACTCGGGTTCAAAATTTTAAGGATTTAACTCCCTTGTTGGAGATGTTCATGGAGAACAAGGATAAATTTGAGAAAGTGATGGAGTATGGCGGTGAGATCATTGCTGACTTCATCATGCTTTTGAGGACTTAACTTCATGTACTGAGTAATGATATTATAGATCCTACAACTGCACCCTTGAGACCTGGATTGCCTACCTTCTCATCCTCTAACCTTACCTCAAATTCTATGTCTATCTCTCATGTTCTGAGTCAAATTAGACCTTCTATCCTTGACCAAAAAATGCCTCAGTCTTATACCAAACCTACCTTTTCCCCTTCTGTATTTTGAAGGACACCCTCTACCATCTCTTTCAGTTTCTTCACTTCCTTTTTCCACTTCTACCTATGTACATGTGGCTTCTAGTTTTGCTACTTCCAAGGGAAAAGAGAAGACAACCAGTGCTGAAGAAAAATGAACACTATATTTTGATAGGGATGATTTCTGTATTTCTGTTGCTTACTATTTGTAATGAATCTTTTTTTCCATCTAATGCGTTGTGAAATCTTCTTATCTACTCTCTTATTTCCTATCAAACTCTTTTTGATTATCCCAAAAGGGGGAGAGACATACACTCTAACTGCACACTAAGGGATGGATATATTACCTAAGACTATATATCTCACTCATGTGATTTGTGATCATCAAAATGGGGGAGATTGATGACCTCCTCATGTGTTAATCATGTTTTAATGATAAACAATCCTATACATCCTGTAAAACCTTTTAATCCTATTTAATCTATCTCAAATCATGTTGGAAGATGGTTGGTTTCTTTATACATTAAATAAACCTATCCAAGATCGTAATTATTAAAATCATGTTTGTTTGTGTAAACTCTATTTACTATATTTTATAATGAATTTATTTTATGAATTATTAAGTTTAATTATTTTTGTGGATATCACAGTTTAAGTTGGTATACAATTATTTTGGCTATGTCTGAGAAACCGTGAGTCTTCCACCAGTTACATTTTTCTAGAAAAGGACCCAGACACCATGACCTAGACACCGTGACCCAGACACCATGACCCAGGCACCGTGACCTAGACATGGTAACCCATAAATCGTAACCCAAGAACTGTGACCAGACACTGTGACCAGACACCATGACCAGAAACCGTTACCCAGAAACCGTGACCTAGACACAATGAACAAACACCGTGACTTAACAACGAAACTAGCTTCAGATCTATTGAAGTCTGTGGCATTGGTTCTGTGTAGAGAAACTTTTTTTATGTTTGTAAAAAGACCAGACACCATGATCCTAACACCACATCTTTCCTACCTGTTCCTATTATCTATACAAATGTGTCATCATGACTATCTCACCGCTCAAAGGCAAATATGGAGACACTGTTTCATGGAGGCACTACTTATAAGTGACACCGTTTCCAGATAAACTATGACAATGCTCTTTAATTTGTTTTCTCATTTTTAAAATTAATTTCTAACGGTTATATTTGAGTCTTTTAAATGCACTTACATAATTATTATTTTTTGTATATATGTCACCTAACAGTACGGGGTATGAGGTACAAAATACATGCATCCTATCGGCTCCAACACATGCACTCCCATAATAAAAGAACAACATGGCCATAAATAAAAAGAGGGGATAGAAAAATAAGAGCGTGATATAACGAAGAAGCACAGACATTATTGAGAAAAGAACCGACACATGAAACTCAATACATCTAAAGAACACACAAATAATTCTCGAATAAAAAGAGCTGGGATACCATAGATTAAAGTTAAGAATATATTTTCATTACCAACTCTATGAAGAACCCAAGCCAGATCGAATTGGAAACCAGAGCACCAGACTTGAGATACTCTGTTTCTTGAAAAAGGACCTAATTATTACATCTGATTCATCCTATAAGTCTAGAGTTTCATAGACTAACACTTAGAGAACTTCTAATCTTATCTCATCATCTTTTATATTTTGTTTATTGTTTTAGATTTCAAGTAGTGTGTGTGTGTGTGTATGTATAAAAACACACACTGTCTCTTGCATTAAATTGGTGGATACAAGATATCCTTCCTCTTAGAACTTTTTACACTTGTTTATTCCCATTGATAAGTGTGGAAGAGGTCCCTAGGTGACCTGATACTTCATACCCATAAAGAACTGTGGAATAGGTCATGTGACATGTACAGTACTGCGTACTGTTATTTACCTCGATCTAGGGTGTGGATCATGTTTGTTAATATAAACTTATTGGTGATAAGTGATCCCCATGGGGATTGGATTAGTTCTCAGCTTGAGACTGAACCACTTGTTTTATATC
This sequence comes from Viscum album, assembly GCA_963277665.1. Classification (NCBI taxonomy): domain Eukaryota; kingdom Viridiplantae; phylum Streptophyta; class Magnoliopsida; order Santalales; family Viscaceae; genus Viscum; species Viscum album. Next base: position 925,662,292 of record OY728159.1, read on the forward strand.
AACTGTGTTGTTAAATTTAGTTTAATCTATTTTAATATATAATTTAGAAATCACTAAACTTGATTTGATAGTTAATCTTGGAAAGAAGTTATAATTGCTTTTCCTTTTTAGAATAACTTCAAAAGCAATGTGAATAACCGATATTATGATTATTGAGAATTAATCAATCTTCTGAGAAATTATTTAAATAGTTAAACTTTCATAACCATATTACTTTGATTAAATGGACTGTATTTATTTTTATTGGGGAACCTTTTTAATAAACCTTTTCAAACAGATATTTTAATAGATACTCAATTCACCCCCCTCTTAAGTACTCTACTCACACTAAAAAATATATAATGAATATATAAGATAAATTTTTATTGATAATTTTTTTGAATATGTAGAAATCATTCTCAAAGTATAAGTACTGAAACTAAAAAACCAAAATATACATGAAAAACAAAGTAGTTATCATTAAAATAGTGATTTAATAAATAATTGTTAATAAATGAGTGATAAAAGGTAATAAGTAAATAATATATGGTATGATATATTTTATTATGGTTCTATAATATTTTTATTATAAATCTATATTTATTATGTAAGAGGTTCATACATGTACAAAGGAAATCAGACCTGAGGTAAGGGTTTCTCATCTCACTTTTACTTCCATGAAACATATTTCAAATTGACTTATTATTCATTTTGTGTGGTGTATATAAAACCTATTTGATATGATATATCATTATTTTATTTATATCCATGTTATTTAAAGTTTCATTTTATGTTGTTTATTTTATGGGGGTTAAAATTCAAAACTTACCGAAGTAGTAAGGGTTTTTTTCACAATCTCATCATAATTTATGATTTTTTATGTATAAGTATCCCTTAGAGGAATTGTTTGATATTTACATCATATAACCAATATATTGTTTATAAACTATTTATTAATTAAAATTTAAATTAATAGTGCAATTTTTCTCTCTTTGGTACTTAAAATTATTTGGAAAATGTTTTTATGAAAAGTTGACTTTACTTTTCTCATTGATTGAAAATCCTTTTTTCTTCCATTTACACGTTTTCTAAAAAAATTCATGAATTTTTTAAAATTATAAAAATTATTTATTAAATATAATTTTACCCATATTTTAATTTTTATATTTTATTGAAAGTAATCTCCTTATCATTTTCATAAAAAGGTTATTTTTGATATTTTAATAAAAGTGTGAAAGGAATGTTTTTTAAACTTGTACTACATGAACAAACTTTCAAGCCATAATAAACACTCATTGATTTGAAGATTACATTAAAATATAAAAAGGTTGTTTTCAAATAAAATTTTTTCTTTAATATTTATTAATTTTTTTGATTTTAAATAAATGTTTTCAAAGTGAAAAGGGTATTTTCCTCAAGAAATTTTCCAATAAACTTTTGAAAGTATTTTCATCAATGTCAACATATTTTCTTGAATATTATGATTTAACAGTGGTTATAATCTTATTATAACATCCACCATATTTATTTGGATGGTTTATGATCATCTTGACTTGTAAAGTATTAACATTTTGTATTATAGTTCATCCAATATAGACAATTAATAATTTTTAAGTCATGTTGATTAAGTCATATTGTTTATTCATATGATGAATGTGTTGGATTTATTAAGTGATGGGTGAGTCCTGATATAGCCTATCGATGCATCAATAGGTCTCATGAGAAAAACTAATTTTTTTTGGTTGAGGCCTCACTAGTTTATGTAGATGTATTAGCATAAGTCCTTGACAGTATTCTCATATATCTTAGCACAAGGCCTCGATGGTCTGTTTTGATTATTTTAAATTATTAACTCCATCATTATGAAATTAATTATTAATGTACATGTGATTATTTGATTTGTTATGATATCCATTGATATGTTTATAGCTCATAAAATTATTTATATGGATTTATTTTACCATCACTTACTCCTTCTATATTATTTAGGGCTGATTTAGCATCCACTATAAGCATAACATTACTAAGAATATGAGATCAACCCTTTATTATGTTTCCTTTCATTAGGATACCAGGAAGTGTATTATGATTGATACACATGGTTATTCTAAATGTATTTTCACTCAAATAAAATACTATGTTGTATTTTAAAGTATAAAAATGTTATGTGAAATTAAATTACGTATATGGTTTTACAAAAATACTAAACCATTTTTTCCATTAGTATTTGATTACTTGTATATATTTCCAATGTAATCAAGTAAACATAGATTCTGGGATAATTGGGATAGATAATTTACACCTATTTTGATCAAAAAAAACTTTCTAACTTCAACTTCATCACATCACTAATTCAATATAGATTACATGATCATATTTTTAATAGGGATATTAGTTTATTTTAGGTCATTATTTATTAAACTCACATATACTAAATATGGATTAACTCATGTTGAGAATTATTTTTATTTTAATATGTTATTTTTGTCTATTAAAAATATCATGAATACCTATGAAGGTCTAAATTGAATGGTTTTAATTGTTTCTTTTACTATATTATATGACATAATTCTAAATATTGAATTATTATAATAATATTGAATTACAATTATTAGATTTTAATTTTAATTTTATTTGTATAGAATTTGATTTTGGTGAGCCTAATGAGCCTGTTTTTGTAGTCACCCTTGCATTTAATTTTGGCCCTTTATATTATGATATTTTTTTATTTAAATTGAAAACAATAAATATATAATTATGAAATTACAAAATAAAGATAAGTAATAATTGTGTTTTTTTCAAACCTTTTAAAATCAATGTTAAGGATTTTATACCATTCATTTTTTTGAATTTTTTTCCTGAAAGGATAACAATTAAATATGTTTAAAGTGATACATTTGTTTATCAAATATGTTTCATTTATTTTATTTTTAAAATATATTATGTTATTTTTTTATTTATATAATTTAATTTGAAATTACATTTCAAAAGATAATAAGTTATTTTAAATTCTTGATAATTTTTATAGATAATAATGAGTCAAAGTTGGATTACTACACCATGAAAAAGTGATGAATATGAGGAAGGTGTTGATGATTTTTTGGAATTTTCTTAATAAAATTTTGCAAAAAAAAACCTATTTGTATTTTAATTCTTGAAATGTTTAAATATAATTGTTTTTGAAAAGAATATAAATAAAAGATCATTTAATTTTCCATGGTATTAATCTGAGTTACAATCCTTAAATTTGGTATAGTGAAATTGGGCATAATTCAAGATCTATTGATGATGATGATTTTCAAGATGAGAAGTTTGATCAAATTGATGAAATTATTCATGATATTTAAGTAATGGAAATTGGGACGCCGCCAATAAATAAGTGACTATATGGTTATGATGAAAAATTATTGTATCTAAGTTGCAAAAAATTTATAGTTTTATCAATGGTGTTATGATTGATTAACTTAAAGGCCAAAAATAGATAGAGTGAAAATCATTTTACAAATTTTATATGTCATTTGAAATATATAAATCCTAAAGACAACAATATTCAAAATTCACATTATAATGTGAAGAAAATATTATTCCTTATGAGTTTGAGTTATAAGAGGATATATGACTACCTGAATGGATGTATGCTATATAGGATGAAATATAATGGTCTGTCAGAGTGTCCTAATTGTGGGACACCATGGTATAAGCTAAAAGAAAAATCATAGACTGATTTAGCAGTTAAAAAGACCCCATCTAAGGAAATTTGGTATCTTCCTTCAATTCCTAATTTAAAATGTTTATTTTAAAATTTAAATGATTAAAAAAGGTTAATATTTCATGAAAATGAGTGGATATAAGATAGAAAAGTATAACATCTAGCTTATTTTTTCACAGTAGAAGAAAATTTATCAATAATTTACAACATTAGGAAATGAATATAGAAACCTTAGAATTGGATTGTGGATAGATGTAATGAATCCATATCAGATCCATAATAAAAGACTAATTCATGGACCATTTTATTGATAATTTTCAACTTATATCCTAATTTTTTTATGAATTCCAAATATATCATATTTAGTTTAATGATTTCTTAAACAAAATAGCCTGGAAATGTAATTGATATTTTATTATCACCACCAATTATTTATTCAAATCATATATTAGAGGACAACATTAGGGAATATGATTCTTATAAAACAAAACATTTTCAAATCCATGAAATGATTATGTTCACTATAAGTGAAATCTAATAATATGAAAATTTTTGTGGATACAATGTTAAAGGGCATAAAGATTATCTATTTTATTAAGAATGAACTTCATATTATTGATTAAAAAATAAGATAAAAATAGTATACTTAGGTCATTATAGGTCTTTTTCTATAGATCAATCTTATCGATGATTAAAAGAGACTTTCAATGGATCATAGAAACTTGATACTTCTCTAAAATGTTTATCCACTAATTAGTATTTTAAGAAGGTGAGAAACATTGATTTTACATTAAAAAATAAAAAAATTTGTCAGTGTTAGAAATAATTGGAATAAATGATCAATATTAGTTGAGATCCCATATTAGAGATATCATGAGGTTAAAGATAACATTGATTTCATGAATTTGGAAAAGAATATATGTGAATGTTTGATTGGAGCATTGTTAGATATTAAAGGAAATACAAAAGATAGGTTGAATACAACATTGAACGTTCTCTCTATATGGATATGTTTAGAGTTAGTTCCCACTCCTAATGGAAGATGAACATACCTGTATCTAGCTTTTTATATATTTTATAAGAGGGATAAAATTATTTTTTTCAGTGTCTCTATGACATAAAAGTACCTTAGGGTTATTATTTAAATATTAAAAATTTTGTGTCTCTAAAATATTTGAATATGGTAGGTAAGAAATCCCCTGATTATCACATCATGATGAAATAACTTCTACCTGTTTCATTTTGTGGAAAATATCCCATATGTGTCCAAATGACAATCATGAAGGTGTTTTATTTTTCAATTAAATTTATAAAAAAATGATTCATCTAAATTCATTGTAAAATTTAGAGAATGATGCAATTTAAATACATTTCAATCTAGAAATGTGTTTTTCTCTTTCTTTTGATATAATGAGGAATTAAATAGTCCATTTTGTTCCTGAAATAAAGATTTAAATACATGTATATTTATATTAGATGTAACCCTTTTAAAGTGATATGAATATATTGAAGTGATATGTTAAGAATATATATCAACCTAAAGCATCCATTATGGAGAAGAATATTTCTGAGGTTGCATACTTTTAGACAACTACTTATTTTTAGTTAATCATAAGTGTTTTCACACATCTCTCATTAAATGATTCAGTTATAAGGGAATGTGGATTCAAGGATTTATATTAAAAGCATTGATAGGTGAACAGATAAAGAAGGTACATTTATACATCTTGAATAACATAGATGATTCTCAACCATATATAACCTTATATATTAATGTGTTAAAATATTATTATATAATGAATAAATATATATGTATTTTTATTGAGAATAAAAAAACTTTTTCCCATGGTTTAAAGAGACCATCCATGGTAAATAAGATGCATCAGAAACATTGATATGTTTAGCATGAGACCCAAGTATAAATTTGATTAGATGGGGAAGTTTGAAACTAATGGACACACATTTTATAATAAAGATCCAGAAAATGGAAGTACAATTCAGAATAGTATTGTATTGTCATTTTTAAATGTAATGAATTTTTTGCATTCCAATGAAAAAACCCAATATTTGTGTCAGGTGAATTTTACAGAGTTATTAAAGAAATATGGGAGGCTGATTACATTAAATTTTGAGTTTTAGTGTTTAACTAAAAATGGGTAATGAGTAACAATACTGTCAAACATGATAAATTAAGTATAAAACTAGGTAATTTGAATAGATTAAAATATATAGATGATCCTTTTATATTAGAAACACATGCGGACACAATGATCTACGTTATTGATCTATCAAATGTGAATTTCTCTAACGTTTTATAAGGAAAAACAGTATTTTGGCGATAAAAAACTTTTCAATGATGATGTTTTATGTGAGATCACTATTTCTATGGAAATATTATCAGATAACATTGATGACCACATCATAAATATGGGTTTTTCCAAATAGAATGATCATTAGGAAGGAATATAGGAAAAAGAATCCTTTAGTAATATCTCAATATTATAGGTAACATTTTTTCTTATATGTCTTTTTAAATTTCAAAAAAATTTAGACAAATTAGTTTTATTTTTTTACATAAATAAAATATTTTAAAAAATGAGATAATTTTTTTATGTTAGTTTAGTTTTTATGTATCATTTTATATTATTTAACATTATATGTAATTATTAAATTAGGCGTGTTTTTTACATAAGATTTATTTTCTTTTGCTTATATAATTTTCTATTTGATAAATATTGTTAGTATTATTTTAACATTGTTAAATAATAATAAATAAGATAAAAAATATTATTAGTTTTAAATTTAATATTTTTATTAACTATTATAAAAAATATGATAAAGAGTGGTTTATTATGTATTATTTTATTTTTTGTATCATTTTAAAATTGTTTTGCAAATTTTTATGTAACAATAGATTTTCTATAATATTTTATTTATTTTTTCCTTTATTTAGGTCATCTAATCTCTCATTATTGTTGTTATAATTTAAGTTAACTAATTTAACAAATAAGAATAAAACATGTTTAGTTTAGTTTACTTTTTGTTGGATAATTTTTAATTTTTAATTTAATTTTATATATAATAGTTGGATTTGTATATTAGTGTAATAATTTTTTATTAATTTTATTTTTATGAAAATGTTATATAAAACATATGAGTCACCTTGAGCTTCTATGGAGAACATTACACATACTTCTATAGAGGAGCCTCCTCATGCTTCTTCATAGAATCCATCTACTTCCACAAAGGAATATAATGCTTCCTAGTTTTGTAAACATGGTAGCACATGTTTACCAAATTATCAATTGGTTGTAGTCATGATTATAGGATATATGTTGAGTTTGATGATAATGATATTTATAGGGTACCAAATTAAAAAAATTTAATAATTTTGCTGTAAGGAAATATCAGGTTAAAGTTAGAATTTTGATTTATGATCAGAAATGTCTCAATAAAGAGACAATATGTCAATTATGGGAGAAAAGTTTGGTAAAATAATTTGTTATTATTTTAATTGTCATGATTTTTTTACTAATATAGTATTTTACCTTCTTATCAGATGATATAAGATATAACTGATAGTAGAGAATTAAATAAGAAATGTTTTGTATCACCCTGAGATTTTATGAGATATGTTATTTTTAATTTCTTTGATGTCTTTATTTTACACTACACCAAGATTATCTTGTACTATACGCAACACCGTATTAGCTTGCAGTATATGCAACATTATTCTTGGCTCGTGTTAGATATAATTTCAATTCGTTTTGTGGAAATTATTCTACGCAACATTAAGTATAGATTGTTTTTTAATGTATAAATGAAATACGTTTTGAGTATGTTATACGCAACACCAAACAGAGCTTTAACTACATGCAACTCTGACTTGGCTTGCATTACACGCAATCAAGACCTTCTTTGATAGCGTGTGTAGTACGCAATACCAAGTTTCACTAAACAACGATATGTTATATAAACTTGCCTTTATGAATAGTAATAACCACTTTTTGAAATTTTATAAATTTTATCTTTCGAAATGGACTTCATTTTTGGATTCAGAATATTGAAATTGGTCTAGGGGGAATTTTTGGTATTTTTTTGAAAACTTTCAATTTTTGATGAATAGTGAAAACACTGGGTTACTATTTAAAAACCGACCTTTTATTTAAATAATTATTTATTTTATTTAAATTTATTTTTGGTCAAAATTGATACATAATACCTATATAAGTTCAATGTAATTCATTTGAGTCATTTTATAATAATTTTAGATATATAATTTTATTTAACTTTTCACCATCTTTTACCCACCTCCTAGGAGAATTTGAAAATTTACATAAAACTTAATTTTACCGCTTCTGTGAGTGGAATTTCAAAACTCCGAGAGACACGGTTAATATCAAGGAGTAAAATGTGGTTTAATAAGATAAAAATAATTTTTGGTAAATAGTAACTTTTTACTTTTATTTTCCACGGTTAAAAGTAAATAGGGTCATTAATGGAAAAAATGATATTATTATTACCCTAAAACATGTCATAATTCTTTTGGATAAGTTTAATTTGACCAAAAAAACATTAGGAATAAAATATTACAATTTAGGTCCACTTGGATTAGATTAGGACACTTATTATTATTTTATTTAAAGAAGAGTTAAAATAGTTAAAATTAAAGTGTAATAACTAAATTTTTTTTAATATAGGGTTATAAATAATATAAATTCGACACTAAATATTCATTAGAAAGATAAAAATATTTAATACATAATGGTATTTTATTTATAATTTTTAGACATTAGATAATTTAATTTATTTATGACACAATGATGATGCAGTAATTACCTTATTAATGAAATATTAACATAATTGATGTTATAAATACCAAAATAAATGTAATTTGAGACTTTTTATTAATTACACTAATTTTATAGGTTAATATGACATGTTAGTATTTATTCAATTAACGTTTTTATAACTAATAATGTTGTTATGATTTTCACAAAAATCAATTACCAAATCATGTCAAAATTGACATAAAATAGTTTTTAAAACAAATATTATATTATTAATTGTTATTTTATTCCTAAAAATATAAGGTTCGTACAAATGACTTATATAAGGTTATATATATTAATAATGAACCAATTGGGATTCTTTTGGTTTATTATAGTACGTTTATTAACCATATAGTGTAAGAAAACAAGAAGACACGGTAAAAGATAAATTATTTAACTTAGAGTTAAATCAAAAAGATAAGGTTAATATAGTAACCTAAACTTGTCTAAAACCTATTGGATGAGTTTAGTTCTACCCATACCAACTTTATATTAGAAATAAATCAATTTGTAGCTATTATAAACTGAATATGACTTTATTATAAAATAATATGTTTTGTTTTTCCAAAGATGCCCCTCTCCTCCCTTATAAAAAGGGCACCCCTTCCCTATTTTCTTCACACCCTTTTGAGCCTTGAAGATCATAAAAACCATGAAAATTAATCTTATCAAACTCTCTAGTTACATCATAGAGGTTCTGGTCTTCTCAAAAGACCAACTCTAGTGCCCTAAGAAGAAGTTTAAAGGAGGTGCGTCGAGGAAGAGGTAATCTCTTCTACCGACTCTTTCAAGTTTCTTTCTTCTTCTACTTCCTCTTCTTTAGTTGTTTCATTATAAAGTAATAACATAAATATTACTTATATACTGATATGTCATTATAAATATGAAACAACCCTATTTCAACTTCTATCCATCCTACAGAAAATGAAATCACCGCGTGTGCGTACGTACGAAATACCATCTCCACGCTGTAGTGTAATCAGTTTTTCCACCACCACCTTACTTGGATGGGTATAATGGTGTAAAGAATAACTATATATGATTTTTATAACATCATAATGATTCTACGATATTATATCATCCACTATAATTCAATTCAATAAATATGGGAATGATATCATAGCTCGTGCGTATGTACGGATTACTGTCTCCATGACGCGATGAGATTCATTTTCCAGGTTAACAATTAAAGAATGATTATAAAGTATATATAATAAGTAATCATGAAATATATGATATAATAATTCTACTGGATTTATGTATATATATATGTATTTCATCCACTTAATTTCATTCAATTCAACAAGGAGACGAAAAACAATGTTCATGCGTACGTACGGCCTACCGTCTCCATGAACAGTGTATTTCTTTCTATTTATCGATCTATTATATATATGTATATTCTGAATATATATTATATATAAATAAGGTTTTATATTCTAGAATTAAGTAATCACGATCTAAGTAATCATATTAATAATTAGAAGGCAAAACACGGACGATAAATGAAACGATTTTACCCAAAACGCTGCTTTAACATGGAATTGACAAATGAACGGATAATATAAAGTCATAAGTGAATCATGTATGATATCATAAATGTTATTATGGTTTTGTTACAAGTTAATAATATATTTAAACCCACTATACTTGATTTTAAGATACATACAAAATAAATTGGACATAAGGTAATGGTTAATTATTCCAACCTCGTTCTTATCCGAGATTGTTTATTCGTAAGTAATTACTGGGGTTATTGTTATAATCAATTTACATGTTTTATAAAAGTATTTTTATGTATTCTTAAATTCCTTTTACCCATTTTTTACTTTTACCACATGTTATGGAATGAATATTTCTTTTTTTACTATACGAGAAACTTTTTGACTTTTCCAACAAAATTACGAGGAGAATGTTTTTTTTAATTTATATGGGATGAACGGATTTTTACGGTATCATAACACCTTATTTTCATGAAGCTTACTCTACAAGATTTAATTAATATTAAAAAAAACATTTTCTTTTGAAAATTGCATGGCATTTTGTGAAATGAAAATGATTTTGAAGAAGAAATGATATTTTCCTCAAGATTTCATTTCAAGTGTTTTATCAAAACCCTTTTCCATATAAGATGGAATTATTTCATATGTGTATGTTTCAAGTATAATGTCTCTATGATTTACATGGTTTCACTTTTCCTATGATGATATGATATCCATTTTTTTTGTTTTGATTATGTTATGATGGGATGATGTTTATGAAATCCATTTTATACTTTGGGTAATGATGAATGATTTATGTTCATGTTGTGGAACAAGTAAGAATGATTTAATTATGAGATGGGTGGGACCTATATCTCCCTCCAATTCATTGGGTAAAGATTTATATCTCATGAGATATACATGTCTGGAATGGTAATTTAATTTGGTTCAGTTTTACAGGACTGAAACGAGGAGTGAACTCGATTCACAAAGTGAATTTGTCCACTAAGATGGTCTTGGCAGCAATACCTTGGCTACTATAGAAATCATATCATGTTCTTAATGGTTTTCCACAATTAAATGTTTTATTACCATTCTTTTTTTATCATGATTGATGTTCCTTTATGACCTATGCCTTACGTACTGCCAAGATTTATTCCCCAACTCAATATTTTGATGTGTAAACTTTTTGTTCATGTTTTGAAGTTCAAATGTATATGGTTTGTTTTATTTTCTATATTTTTACCCTTACTGAGCATTCGAGCTCACCATTTATATGTTTTATTTTCCCTAGGATATAAAGAAGGGTTTTAGGTAAGCAAAAAAATAGAAGATCTTTGTTGGAGATGATGAATATCTTTCACCAAGATTAGAAGATTATATTCCGTGTTTCCAAAGGAACTAAAATATTACGGTCTTTTGGTGTCTGTTTTTGTTTTGTATTAGTTATTCCGCAAAAGTAATGTAATTTCCATGTATGTCAAGATTGGGTCTCTACAGTTGGTATCAGAGGAATGGTTTAGTTTACCTTTGGAAACTAGGATATGAAAACTTTAGGGAGATCCCTAGAGATATTTCTAAGGTAAGTCTAGGGATGTACCTAAGGTTAAGTATAATTATAGGTTATAGTCCTAGAATTATGGTAAAAATCATAGAATTAACCCTAAGATGTTATATATTGAAGTTACTCCCCCTTTATTATGTTTTTTCCCTAGCATGATTTTTGCCTCTCACACTATTATTTTTGGGTTTTAGATGATGGCTGGAACCCGAAGGAACTATTTTGATCAATGTAAAGGGAAATGCAATGATTGTACTCCTGAACAAACCAATGTTATGAGAGATAGAGTGAAAAATCTTATTTCTATACATACACAAGCTATAAATCATTCTAGATTTTTGAATGACCAGATAATAGAACAATATTCTATTTATTCCTTCATGAGGAAACATCCACCTTCTTTGAATGGGTCTTGTGATCCACTTTTTTCTGAATAATGGATCAATACCATTGAAAAGATATTTTCCATACTTCTCTGTTCAGAACAAGAAAAAGTAATTTTAGCTATTTACCGTTTAGTAGGTGAAACAGACCAGTGGTGGACTCTAATTAAGAACACAAGGCCCCAAGATAAAATTGCATCCCTGGAATGGGACGAGTTCAAGAACTTGTTTTTCAATAAGTACTTCCCTTGCATTCTTCGAACAAAGATGGAAAAGGAGTTCCTTGAGCTTAAGGAAAAGGATGATGAATCTGTTGGTATATACGAGGAGAATTTTACAAGGCTTGAAAGGCATGCATCTGGATTTATCATTCAACCTGAATGTAAAGTTGATCGATTCTTTAGTGGCTTAGAATAAAGTTTTCAAAGGGCATTATCTATAAGAGACTTCAGTAGCTATGAAGAAATTGGGCATTGTGCTATCAAGGTAGATATAGAAGTTGGTGTTATATATCCATCTCATGGTTTTGACAATAAATGAAAGATGGAGTTCAAGGAAAAATCTCAAAATAATGGTAAAAGGAAGACAAATATTTCTTTATGCTCAAAGTGTGGAAAGAAGCATGGTAGAGATTGTCTTAAAGGGACTAGAAACTGTTTTAAGTGTGGAAAAGAAGGTCATCGAGTATCTGAGTGTCAAAGTAATAGGAAAAAGGTTTCTAATGATGAAAATATAGAAAAGAATACAAAGAACGCTCCACCAACACTTCAATGCTTCAAGTGCAAGGAAATGGGGCATTATGCTAATCAATTCCCTAATCCAAGGGTTAATGATGATCAACATAAGAAACCTCTTAAGGAAAAGGATAAAAGGAAGTCACATGTGATCACTATTTGTGATGTTCAGAATGAAAATGATGTTGTGTAATGATTAAGTGTTTATGTAATGGGATTTCAAAATAGTATCATGGAATCACATTTATGGCATCGTGGAATTTTGGAATATTTATGTTTTGGTTTTCAATAATTATATGGTACCAGTAACCATGAAAAGTGATTGAAATATTTTTGGAATGAAGATGATATGCGCATAATTAAGCAATAAAGAAAAGATGAAATGATCTCATGACTGATATAAGGACAAAGTTATATCATTGTTTGAGTATATAGAATTTTTGGGATTTTGGTATGTGGAAAGTGGAAAATTTTGACAGCATTCATGTTTTCACTAAGAGTCAATGGGTATTAATTTTTCAAGAGAATAAATGATTATGGTATTCACATGTTTTTAATTTGACCAACAAGATATATTGTATGATATATGGGGGATAAATGATGGTATTGACATGCTCGACAGATGACATTTATAGTAATTGTTTTCTTTATACTATGAGCTTGGACAGATGTATTTTGGATAAGCCTAAAGATTGGAATGGATTATGTTGGACATAAGTCAGTTTTGTTTAAGGCTAGAATTTTTTTTGATATTATTTATGTAATGTTATAATAATGTAGTTTTAGAAAAAGGACAACCTGCAGGATGAGCGACAACCCGTCACATCGGACAAGGCTGTGGGAATCAAACCCACAACCGAAGTGTGACATGCCTTTATCTCCTACCACTGACCTACAAGAAGTCCTTGGTTAGTAGAAACTAGTTTTATTATATTAATAAGTATGATATATGTATAAGTCCATTTTAGGAACCATATATGATTAATCTCACTATAGAAGGGCTTATGTATTTTTGATAACTTTTTCTAACATTTTGTTTGAGACAGATGGAATGACCCATCATTCTATCACATGATCTGCTAACAATTCATGAATGAGAAATTAAACTTCATTTATTTAAGATATGAAGTGGAAATTTTCTATGGAATGACCGATGATGAGATTGTACCAAAATCAAGAAAGTATTTCTTCTAATTCCAATTTCTTCAACTTTAGGGAAATGATCTTGAAAACCAAAAATGTTGTCCTAGTGCCCTTATATCTGATGAATTAGATGGTACCTTAGATCATCACAAATTTATGGCTTTGTGATTGTTGGATTTTTCATAGCCATGTCCTCTACCACTCTTCATCAGAAGTTGATGGTTATATTTCTCTTCCATATCCATATTTTCACCTATGTTATCCTATGTGTATACCCAGTGCTGAGTTACTTTGGGTGATTGTTACGATTATAACTTCCCTTTTTAAAATTAAGTTTTAGTATTCCTTTTTATGATGAGGGTTTCTATGAAAGAAACTTTCAAGTAGTAAACCATTTATAACACCGATGAATTGCGAGGGTGAAATTCATTTTAAGGGGGGTAGAATGTAACACCCCGAAATTTTATGAGATATATTATTTTTAATTTATTTGATGTATCCTATTATAAAATACATAAATATTTTCTTGTACTATACCCAGCACCTTATTAGCTTGTAGTATACGCAACACTATTCTTGGCTCGTGTTACACACAGTTTCAATTAGTTTTGTGGAAATTATTTTACAGAACATTAAGTATAGATTTTGTTTAATGTATAAATGAAATAAGTTTTGATTATGTTATACGAAACACCAAACAGAGCTTTCACTACACTCAACCCTCAATTGGCTTGCATTACACGCAATCAAGACCTTCTTCGATAGCGTGTGTAGTACGCAATACAAGTTTCACTAAACAATGATATGTTATATAAACTAGCCGTTATGAATAGTAATACCCCCTTTTTGAAATTTTATAAATTTTATATTTTGAAATGGACTTCATTTTGGGATTCAGAATATCGAAATTACCCTGGGGTGAATTTTTGGTATTTTTATGAAAACTTTCAATTTTTGATGAATAATGAAAACACTGGGTTACTATTTAAAAACCGAACTTTTATTTAAATAATTATTTATTTTATTTAAATTTATTTTAGGGCAAAATTGATACATAATACTTATATAAGTTCAAAGTAATTAATTTGAGTGATTTAATAATAATTTTAGATATATAAAAATTTTATTGAACTTATCACCGTCTTTTACCCACCTCCTAGGAGAATTTGAAAATTTACATAAAACATAATTTTACCACTTCTGTGAGTGGAATTTCAAAAATCCAAGAGACATGGTAAATATCAAGGAGTGAAATTTGGTTCAATAAGATAAAAATAATTTTTGGTGAATAATAACTTTTTACTTTTATTTACCACTGTTAAAAGTAAGTAGAGTAATTAAGGGTAAAAATGATATTATTATTACCCTAAAACATGTCCTAATTCTATTAAATAAATGTAATTAGACCAAAAACAACCTTTGGAATAAAATATTACCCTTTAGGTCCCCTTGGATTAGATTAGGACACTTATTATTATTTTATTTAAAGAAGAGTTAAAATTGTTAAAATCAATGTTTAATAACTAAAACATTTTTAATATAGGGTTATCTATAAGATAAATTTGACTATAAATATTAATTATAAAGCTAAAAATATTTCCTACATAATTTAATTTTATTTATAATTTTTAGACATTAAATAATTTAATTTATTTATGACACAATGATGATGCAGTAATTACCTTATTAATGAAATATTAACATAATTGATGTTATAAATACCCAAATAAATGTAGTTTGAGACTTTTTATGAATTAACATAATTTTATAGGTTAAAATTACATGTTAGTATTTATTAAATTAACTTTTTTTTAAACTAATAAGTTTTTTATGATTTTCACAAAAAAGAAATTACCAAATCGTGTCAAAATTGACATAAAAAAGTTTTTAAAACAAATATTATATAATTAATGGTTATTTTATTACTAAATATCTAATGTTTGGACAAATGAATTATATAATGTTATATATATTAATAATGAACCACTTGGGATTCGTTTGGCATATTATAGTAAGTTTATTAACCATATAGTGTAAGAAAACAAGAAGACATGGTAAAAGTTAAATTATTTAACTTAGAGTTAAATCTAAATGATAAGGTTAATATAGTAACCTAAACTTGTCTAAAACCTATTGGTTGAGATTATTTCTACCCATACCAACTTTAGCTTTTAAATAAATCAATTTTGAGCTATTATAAACCGAACATGACTTTATTATAAAATAATATTTTAAGTTTTTAGAAAGATGCCCCTCTCATCCCTTATAAAAAGGGAACCCCTTCCCTCTTCTCTTCACACCATTTTGAGCCTTGAAGCTCGGACAAAACCTGAAAATTCCTCTTCTAAACCTCTCTAGTTATATCATAGAGGTTATGGTCTTCTCAAATGACCAACTCTAGTTCCCTAAGAAGTAGTTTAAAGGAGGTGCGTCGAGGAAGAGGTAATCTCTTCTACCGACTCTTTCAAGTTTATTTCTTCTTCTACTTCCTCTTATTTAGTTGTTTCAATATAAAGTAATAACATAAGTTTTAATTATATACATATATGTTATTATAAATATGAAAAAACCCTATTTCACCTTCTATCCATCCTACAGAAAATGAAATCACCGTGCATACGTACGTACGTAATACCATCTCCACGCCGTGGTGTAATCGGTTTTTCCACCACCACCTTACTTGGATGGGTATAATGGTGTAAATAATAACTATATATGATTATTATAAAATCATACTAATTATAAGATATTATATCATCCAGTGCAATTTCATTCAATAAATATGGGAACAATATCATCGCTCGTGCGTACGCACGGATTACCGTCTCCATGACGCGATGGGATTCATTTTCCATGTTAACAATTCAAGAATGATTATAAAGTATATATAATAAGTAATCATTAAATATATTAAATAATAATTCTACTGTATTTATGTATATATATATGTATTTCATCTAATTAATTCCATTCAATTCAATAAGGAAACAAAAAATAGCGTTCATGCGTACATACGACCTATCATCTCCATGAATGGTGTATTTCTTTCCATTTATAGATCTATTATATATATATATATATATTCTGAATATATATTATATATAAATCATGTTTTATATTCTTGAATTAATTAATCATGATCTAAGTAATCATATTAATAATTACAAGGAAAAACATGAATGATAAATGAAACGATTTTACCCAAAACACTGCTTTAAAATGGAATTGACAAATGAACAGATAATATAAAGTCATAAGTGAATCATTTATAATATAATAAATGTTATTATTGTTATATTACAAGTTAATAATATGTTTAAACACACTATACAGGAGTCTCAGACACATATGAAAGAAATTGGACATAAGGTAAGGGATAATTATTCCAATCATGTTCTTATCCGAGATTGTTTATTCGTAAGTATTTACTGGGGTTATTGTTATCATACATGTCCATGTTTTACAAAAGTATTTTTATATATGATTAAATTAATTTTTACCCATTTTTTACTTTTACTACATTTTATGAAAGGAATATTTCTTTTGTTTACCATAAGAGTAACCTTTTGACTTTTCCGACAAAAGTATGAGGATAATGTTTTTTTAACTTATACGACATGAACAGATTTTTATGGTATAATAACACCTTATTTTCATGAAGCTTAATATACAATATTTAATGACTATTTTCAAAAAAATCATTTCCTTTTAATAATTTCATGGAATTTAGTGAAAACAAAATTATTTTGAAGAAGAAATTATATTTTCCTCAAGAATTCATTTCATGTGTTTTATCAAAAACATTTTCCATTTAATATGGAATTATTTCATATGTTTATGTTTCAAGTATAATGTCTCTATGATTTGCATGGTTTCACTTTTCTTATGATGAAATGATATCCATTTTTTGTAGGGATTATTTTATGATGTGATGATGTTTATGAAACCCATTTTATACTTTGGGTAATGATGAATGATTTATTTTCATGTTGTGGTACAAGTAATAATGATTTCATTATGATATGGGTGAGACCTATATCTATCTATAATGCATTGGGTAAATATTTATATCTCACAAGATAGACGTGGCTGGAATGGTAAGTTAATCTAGGTTAGTGTTATAGGACTGAAACGAGGAGTGTACTCGATTCAGAAAGGGACTTTGTCCACTAAGATGGTCTTGGAAGCAATGCCTTGGATACTATGGAAATCATATCTTGTGCTTAATGGTTTTCCACAATTAAATGTTTTATTCCCATGCTATTTTATCATGATTTATGTTCCTTTATGACCCATTCCTTACATACTACCAAGATTTATTTCACAACTCATGATTTTGATGTGTAAACTTTATGTTCATGTTTTGAAGTTCACATGTATATGGTTTGTTTTATTTTCTCTATGTTTACCCTTACTGAGAATTTGATCTCACACTTTATATGTTTCCTTTTCCCCAGGATATAAAGAAAGGTTTTAGGTAAGAAAAAAGGGAAGATCTTTATGGGAGATGTTGAAGATCTTTCACCAAGATTAGAATATTATATTCCATGTTTCTAAAGACACTAAACTATTATGATCCTTTGGTGTCTATTTTTGTTATGTATTAGGTATTCCACAAATGTAATGTAATGTCCATGTATGTCAAGATTGGGTCTCTACATGTTTATCTTTGGCTAATAAAAGATTAATGGATTTTAAATCAACCCTCACACCATATTTCATTTTTAAGGAAATACTAGATAAAAATACTTACCATAAATATCCTTTTCTAGATGAATATTCATTAAATAATTTTATTGAAAGTAGATGAAAAGAATATTTTTTTTAGAAATTACATTGTTATCTTTTAGATTTATTTTTATATTAATGATCATATTAATGATTTTTTATTCTTAATTTACAACAACTAAAGAGATACCATTAGAATATCCAATAAAAAGCATATACCCTCATACTTTATCTCTTGGAGGTTATACCTTATTGGTAGAAAAATGATGGCGGGGAAAATTCAAAAAATAAGGGACGAGTCTTCAAGATCTACATAGGTTATCCCTCCTTCCCCCAACTAGAAAAAAAATATAAGAGGGAATTAATAAGTAAAAAAGGGACAATATCATATGGAAGAGTCAAGAAATTTTTTAGAGGATTTTAAGGAGTTATTTAATTTTTTAATGTTATTTATTCTAATTCAAACATTTATATATTTTGATTCTCTTGTGAATTTTTCAAATATTCTAATCAGGAATCCATTGAGGGGTAGATCACATAGGGGACCTTCATAATAGTTGGTAGTAAAGATATTTTAGCTATTAGATATATAAATATCAAAATAATGAGTTGTATATGAGGATACAAAGTCTAGAGATTCTTTAATAAATGATGTTGACAAAGGGAAAATAAAATCTTTAGAAGCTAAAGCTCAAGATATGGGTGAGATAATAGAGGGAAGGATTATAGATTCACTATATACAATGTTTTTAGACATGCAATGATAGTTTTAGGATGAAGATCACACTTCTCTAGCTCTCCCTTCTTAACCAAATCATATGCCTCTTATATAGCTTCACATTTATTTTGAGTAATATTTTGAGGATCTTCATTATCATATTTTTTCATATTGGATTATATATTATATTAGGGATACCTTTCATCATTAATAGATAGAGATGGAGATTCTTAAAGTCACCATAAAGTATATTATAGGTAGAATAATAGATTAACATTTCCTGAAAATGAGGTTACTAAAGTTAGAAAAATAATCAACGATTTTTTAGTTTATCCATCTAGACTAGTATGATAAATTACCAACTAGGTATGTATAAATTACATTCTTTACGTCAAATTTGTGATAAATTTGTTTTAAAATTTTAAAATTTATATATTTATCTATTTATTTTATAGGAATAATTTATAGGTAAAGACATAATGTATAGAAAACAATATGTACAAACTTCTTTGAATTTAGATACTACTTGTTTTGGAATTGATAGATTATAAAAATATTCAAATTTATTATTGGGAGTTTATAAAATTATAGTGGATTCTAAATTTTTTTATAATAGCCTCGAACCCACACTCCTGAATCTGGTGTTAAAATAAGAAATAATATATTTCAAATTCTTATATTGATGAAGGTGACCCAATTATTTCCATCCAAAAAGTATAACTAAAACATGAAATATTGGATCATGTACATACCCAAGGAAATTTTATGTTTTCAGTTTTAGTTAATTAAGAAATATCTCTTAAATAAACACTACCCATGAATTCATAGGAGTATTTTTCACAATAACACTAAATTTTCATATTTCACATCAAGTCTTGAACATGTAAAAAAAAATTCATTACATTAGAAACCATCCTAAACACATATCATTTTAATCATAATTATTAATAACCTTAAGAATATGAACCATAATAAAGGTGATCTCAAATTACAAGTAAGGGTAAAAATAATCACTAACAATTGAATGTCATTAGTGAGGATAAAAAGAGAATAAGGGTATGATGTCATAATAAAGGTTTATGAGAATAAAATAATAATATTCATACCCATGGATACTTCGATAATCAATAATAAAACATGAAATACATATTTATCAAAGGAAATATCCATAAGAATCAATAATATTGAGAAATGTGATTTAAATCTTGATCAAAGGAACTATTAAATTCCATATACAGAAAAAATAAAATGTGTTGGTATCATGGAACATAATATTGATATCATTCTTAAAATTGGAATAACTAATATGGTCGATTTCTAAATCTGCAGAACACAATGCATTAGAGGGATATCATGGACACACCTATACCTAGTTTATAACATAACCACCCATACTTGGTTAATAACATAACCAACCATCCTTAGTTTCTAATTAACCACCCATCGATGGTTTATAATAGAACTAACCATCATAATAAGAAATGTACGTGTAACATTCATGAATAATAAATTTAGAATCTTTCACCTTTTAACATCAAAATAATATTTTTACTTTCATTGCTTAATTCATCCATAGAGAAGAAATGGGTTACAAGTTAATCCCTATTGAGAGAAATAATAATAATGGTATACATACTATATATAACTAGTGGAGTGTATGTAACATTAATGTTTTATAACATTAATAGATATGAATATAATTAAAAGTTCATTAAAATTATTCATGAGGAAAATAACCTATTCACTTTGAAAATATCATTTATAAAATAATAATTAAAAAACATTTTGGAAAAAAATTTCTTTAAAAATAAAATTTTAAACATAAAAAGGATTCTTTAAATTATTTAGTGGTTATGATGGTAGAAAATTCAGTTCATTTTGAGTACATTAAAATAAATATTCCTTTTATATTTTCAATAGAAAGTAAAAAACAACCTGTTCAGAAAATGACTGTTAGATACCCTTTTTAAATAGTAAAACACGAGTAAAAATGAATTTTAAAAATCATATCATAATATTGAAAATGTTTTTTATTTTTTTATAAAATAATGATTTAGAAGAAAAATAGATTCTTGACCGAAGAGAGAAATAAAGTTAGATTTTCATAAAAAAAATTTCAATCATTTTAAGTGTCAAATAGAGGAAAATGGTACTATTACATGAAAATTATATAGCTAAACATAAGAGAATAAAATTAAATGTGATTATTAGATAATGATCTAATAATTTACTTCCATGTAAATTCATTCATAAGCAATTATAATTAAATGGAGATTATGAAATAAACCCTTAGAAATTCGATTAGTTTTGAATCATAAGTATAAAGACCTAAGCTTTTCATACAATGATATTACATAGTTTTAGATAAATATTCAATACATTACACAAAAACATTCCTGAAAACTATAATGGTTTTTTGTTTTTAGGGACTAGGTACCCAATCCTCTAATTTGAAAAAATATCGTCAACATATCCCATAAAGACCTTCCCCTTTTGTACTATTCACAAACAAAACCTCCTCAAAACCTTTAGTCACAACCTAGGGAAAGGAAATATAAGAAAATGTGATATTATATTCTTAGTAATCATAAGCATAAGAGATATCAATCTATGATGACATTAATGCATCAAATAAGAATAATGGTTTGTAATTATGAACATGAATTATAAAGTTCCAACCCAACCTACGATAGATTATAAACATGATTCATAAAATAAAACATTATAATTTTAGAATACAAGGTATAATAGAGTGATAAACATAATAAATCAATCACAAACCATAATATCATTTTATAAAAGTGTCTCAACACCATAAATATAGAAATATATTTCATATATCAAGGTTAACTACCAAGAACATCAAAATAGTGAATTATGAATTAGCACTTATTTCCCATAGTGTATTAGGATAAACCTATTTATCATAGGGGATAAAAAATCAGTTGTTTCCTATATTGGATGAAGTCCATTGACTTTTTTTCATCATTATCTCATAAGATATAAAGATTAATTTAATTCATTATAGGGAGATATTTTTCCCACACATCTCTTAATAAAAATCTTTTTTATGTGTGAAGAAATATCATAAAACATTCATCATATAATTACCCATGAAATGAAATGGGTTTCATAAACATTTATTATATAATAAATTATAGAAAAGATAGAGGTTTCATAATCATTTCATCATTTAATTATAGTATAACCCATGGTAAAAGAATATAGTTTCATAAGAATTTGTATCATGGTATAACCCAGGGAAGAGAAACGAGTTTCATAAACACATTTTCATAATAAACCATTCAGATAAATAATAATAATGGTATCCTTGGAACATATAACTAGCCAAGAATACGTAATATCAAAAAAAGTCATCTTAGATGGATAATGATTTTGATAGATAAATAAAAAAGAATATTTCTTAAGGAAGATAACTTTGATTTGAAAATAAATTTTTTAAAATAATTTTATTTGAAAATAGAATTGAAACTTATAAATGAATCTTAAAGAACAGTTTAGAACATTTCTTTGTGAAAATATCATTTTCATGTTAAAAAACACTTTAAACAAACACTTTCAAAATCATTTTCACTTTAAAATCATTTATTTAAAATAAAAAAAATTCCCAAATAATAAGGGAAAAACTTTTCTTTGAAAATTTCATTGAAATTTTTTAAATTAATCTTGAAATCATGAGTAGTCATGATGATGGGAAATACTATTCATGTCGTGCATGTTAAAAACAAATATCATTTTTATATTTTTAGTAAAAGACAGGCATTCATTATTTGAAAAGAGACATGAATATGAATTTTAATTTTTTCTAGAGAAATTAAAACATGGTTAATGATTAATTTAATAAATAATTTTATAAATTTTAAAATAATTTATTTTTTTAGAAAACATGATTTTTAAAGAAAAATGGGGTTTTACTGAAGATATAAATAAATGAGATTTTCCTTAAAAGAATTATTTTGAACTCTTAGGTAAATAAATAGATGAAAATGAAGGGAAAACATATATTCTCATGAAATAACTGAAAAAGAAGAAAATTTATGATTTTATTGATAGATAGATCATAACATTTTATCATCAGAATCATAATCATGAACAATCCCAATAAAGGATGGGATTGTAACATAAAATCTTTACCACTTTAGTAACATTGAAATGTAAGAACCATGAAATAATAACATTAAATTAAAATTATAATATCATGAAAAGATTTATATTCCTAATATAACCTTCCAAGTGGTAGTATATACATCTCATAAAAGAAGATATGTGCATATCATAACTTCTATCCCAAAGAAGGAAAATTAAAACAAAAACCCCTTACCGATTTGTGAGCTTTTGAACCGTAAATCCAATGAGATAAAGATCATAATATGAATATACAAACCCCAATATTTTTTAAGAGGAGAATCATAATATGAATTTAAAATCAGTATAAATAGCACATAAAAGAAATAGGTTTTGAATATAGAATGTATCCCACAAAAGTAAAAAGTGAAACGAAAATTGGTTACCTTAAGTCTCGATTTCCTTCAAACACATTAAAAATTCATGTATAATAAATATAAGTTTCTTATAAATATATTAAAAACACATAATTATTTATAGTATACCATATATTAATTTCTTATGACCTTTATTACCTGTTTATTAACAATTCATTATTAAAATCGCATTTCGGTAATAACAACTTTTTTTTGCATATGTTTTTTTGATATTTTCAGTCATCATACATTGTTCATGGTTATATTATATAAATAATAATAATCATTAAATAATTATAATATTTATAGATAAATTAAACTTTTAATACTAATAATTAAGGATGGTTTTGAGAAATGAAGTACGTTACGATCATGGAGATGGTAGGCCATACGCACGCATGTGTAATGTTTCCTTTTTTCAGTGATCACTTTGGAAAGGAGGTAAATAATATATTATATTTAAATAATTTTCATAATATAATAATTTAAATATTATTTCTTTAAAAAAACCTATAAATATTATCCATGTTTTTTTTGGTTATGAAAAGAGAGTCACATCGCTTCGTGAAGGTGGTAGTCCACGCATACATAAATGAAATTATCAAATTTTAGTGAGAGAAAAGGTAATAAATAAAATTATATAATGTCTTTTAAGAATGATAAATATTTCATGAATATCATAATTATTCCATGTATATATTTATCCTTATTATCTTATATGTAAAGCATCCTTAGAAAATGAATCACATCACTTTGTGAGGCAGTAGTCCTCCATACTCATGAATGGTGTTATCGTATCCCTAAAAGAATGGAAAGTAAATGTTTACATATGATATAATGAATTCATAGGTATAATAACGTTATAAATATTTTATATATTGTATATTGATCATCATAACCAACTATTATAGGTGGTAATGGAAAAACTAATGACATTAATTCGTGAGTTGGTAATCTACCGTACACGCGAATCATGTTTTCATAACCCATTTGATGAAAGAGGATATTTTTTATGGTCATTACATTAACATAATAAAATCAATTAATATTTAAGATGCTTATTGTTTTATATGATTATGGTTTGATAATAATTGAAGGATGCGGATGATGAAATAATATAAAAATGCTCGTTGAACAATGTTACCTCTTATTCAGGTAACCTCATTATGTTAGCACCAAAATCCTTCCTAGGTTGGATTTATGACCAAAATAAAGCTTCTTGATTTAGGGGATAGAATTTGGGAAGTGTTTTGGTTAGGAATTGTCTGAACAAAAATGGTTTAATTGTGTGAATAAGAGAGGGCATGAGGTGACCTTTTATGAGTAAGGTGAGTGGCATTATTTTAAATACCCAAAAATATTCAATAATGGGTGGTAAATATACTTTCATGTGGATAAAACATTGATAAATAATGGAATAAAGGGATGATATTTTGGATCCAAACCCCCATAATATTTTTAAACATGTCATTCTTTAACATATAAGTTTTACTAACTTTTACCATTTTTATTTTCACCACAACAACTAGTTTTTTTAACCAAAGTAATTTTTCATTTAAGCCTGAAATAATAATAGAAATATTATAAAATTTATAAATAATGATTATAAATATTAAATTAAATTTATTACATTGAAATCCTCAGTGTCTGTAAAGTTAATTTTAACACAAGTGCATGTAACGTGCAAAACCCTACTTTAACCTTAATCACAATAATTAATTTTTAACTATTTTCACTAATCATTATGGTAAACATTTATGTAGAAATTATTATATAATATAAATTATTATTATTACAAATAAGGAATAAATTTTATGAAATTCCATTGACATAATTTGAAAATTTTGGTATAAAATTAATCCTGTAGATGGAACGAGAAGGTGGGTTTTCAAATAAAAAATGTTCAAGAAGTTTACAAAGTTTTTATATCAAAATTATATTTAAAATTTTTTCCAATGTCCTAAATTAGATTAATATATATATATATATATATAATTTTACTTATTTTACTTTAAAAAAAATTAAAATATAATATTTTTTTATTATTTAAATGAAATGTAGTTTTCAATTAAAATTCAGTATTGTTCACTATTCATAAAAAATTAATATTTTCATAAAATTATCAAAATTTTAACATAAGATAATTTTGATATAATGATTTCAAAAATTAATTTAAATATTATTCATAAAAATAAATAAATAGATCAGTATTTGTGAAAATAGTATCTTCGAAACATACAAAGAATTTATTGAAAAATTAATTACTTTTTTATCAATATATTTTATTAATATAAAACCATTATACATAATATTTAAAATTTAGTTATTCTTATTTATGTTTTAAATTTAACGTCTATATATTAATGGTATTTTTTAAAATGATAATATATATATTTTTTGTCCTAGTTCATTAAAACTCGGTGTTGGGTGTAGTACAAGATAAACATGGTGTTTCATGTAATGAAATATAAACCTAGACATACATGTATTGTAAGATATAAAAAAATTAATTTATTCAAAAAACTTGATAAAATACTCAAGATGTTTCATTCTACCCCCCCTAATGGGAATTCCACTCTAGAAATTCATCACTCTGATACAAAAAATAAGGACAATTCTACCACATCATTTTCATTGGTTCATGTATATTCTTTATAATGGTGGTTTCTGCAAAAATATTTGACTAGGTGAGGGGTATTGTTTCATATAACTCTCTATGTATGATACAATACACCCTCTTATTGTTCCTCATAAGAATGATTTTTTTTTCTATTGGTATGAACTCTGAGTTCAGTACATGTGAAGGGTAAGGTATATACTTTGTTAGGAGAGATACATGGAACACATCATGGGATTGAGAGAGGTTCAGTGGAAGCACAAAAAATAAGCTATAATCCTAATAAGATCAAGTATTTTAATGAGATTGATATTCCTAGGGTTTAGTTTTCCCTTCTTTCTTCCACAAAGAAATTTATATAAAGGCCTTCTACCCAACTTCAAATTCTAGATTGCATCATTGATTATCAGCACACAATTTAATTTAACATTGTTCTCCTCTTATGAATTTTTGAAGGGATGTAACCTTATCTTCTATCTCATCAGATTTCTTAGGCCCCAATGGCTTTATTTCTGAAAGTTAATTATAGTATATTGGAGTTATACACTTATTTTCATAATGGGGTTCATAAGGAGCCATCCAAATGGTCGAGTGAAAGCTATTTTCATATAAAAGTTAAAATAGAGAAAGGTGTTGATCCCAACTACCTTTGAAATCAATCGAACAAGATATTATAATTTACTCTAGGGTTTTGATTATTATATCAGACTGAAAATCTCTTTGAGGATGATACATAGTTTTGAAACTCAACTATGTATCATGAACTTGCTGAATATTTCTCCAAAACATAAATGTAAAATTTAGACCCTGACTTTATACATTTTACTTTAGTAACCCATACAACATTACTATTTCCTTAATGTGTATTCTAGAAAGAAAATCTAGATAGAAATATTTTCTGATAGTAATGAAGTGTGATGAATTCCTATGGTGATCGACTATAACCTATAATTTTCTTAACATAAAGGATAAGATAAACCCTAAAGCTTATCAGTACCCTTAATCATATATCAAATAAGTGTAAATGAATTCCTCCTCAAATAATTTTGTCACTATATACAAAACCAAAGGGTTAAATTGCCATAAAGTTCTCTTATAATATCCTTAATATTTATAAAATATAATCACATAAAACCTTAAAAGGGGTGATAATGAATTTAAAATTATAATTAATCTTAAAATCATAAAGAAATTATGGTATTAATAACTCATAATTTAATAATACATTGTGATATAAATGATTCTAATAGATAATTAAATATTATTACTCAATTAAGCTCCTATCTCATTCAAAAACATATCTATTGGAGGCTTGGTTTCATCCTTTTATTGACAGAATATAAAATATGATTTTTTATTATATAATTAATGTAGAGAGAGATAATTACATGAATGTTCACTAAAGTATGAATACTGATATTTTTATAAGTCTAATTCATAAAAAATAAAACATGGAATTCTATACTATGGAGGGGAGGATTAATATTCCCTAATTACCATGATTCACCTCAACCATCATGATTTCATAATATTTTCGTTTATTATTTGTCTTAAGAGGTTATTATGGCTTATCATATTTATTATCACTTTAATTGGGTAATTAATTTTCATAACTCCAAAACTCCTTACACTTGAATCCCTGTAGTGTGAGTAAGAATTAGTTGGAATCCTCTTATCCTCCATTACATTAAGGAGACCATTAATCACATATTGACACCCATGGTACTTAGGACCCACCATTCCAAATTTAAAGAACCTCTCAGTTCCTTTCAATAAATTTCTTTGATTATTCTTTCTATATTTATGGCTTGTTGATGGATGGAATTTATTTCCACCATGTAAATTATTTGAGTCTTCATGAGACTCAATATTCCTTTTCTTATCAAAAAAATGGGAATAGTGGGAATATCTAATTTCCATTTCAACCTTCAATGAAAATTAAATGACTTAGTCATAACTACTAAGGTATATTTCTAATAACTCCCTTCAGAGACTGGTTTTTAATCCAATAAAGGATCAATTAACCTTACTTTAATTTGGATGATAATACCGGAAGTGTACCTTGCAAGTCAAATAAAATTTGTCTCATAGGTACTAAAAAAATAATCATCTCTTTGTTTTAGCTCAAGGAACTCATTACACATCTTCATATGAAGAATTTGAGGAAATTAATTATTAAAAAATATGTTCTTTTACTCATCCCATTAAAAGGAGTCAATTTTATCATTTCCGTTATTTATTTATGAGAGTCCACTATTTATTTGCTTCACCATCATAATGGTAGACATTTAAAATAGATTTTTCATGATCTAAACATTGGAGTATGGGAAATATCTTTCTAGTGGTGTTGATACATTGCTCAACAACTAGTGGATCATAATACCCACTGAAAGAAGGTGGACATTGCCTCATGAATTAATCAATAGAATGTTTATGAATCTTTTTCTAGTTTGTATGTAAAATATAATTTATAGATTAAGAAAGTTGTGGGAGAATAGAAATAATATTTTTCATTCCAGCCTCCATGACATTTGGTTTCTTAAGAGGAAAATCATTTAATTATCATTCACACTCATCATTAATATAGTTTTTTTCGGTTGTTCCCATTGACTAAAACCAAAATCAGGGTCAAAGAAACATTAATCATAGTGATGAACTATATAATAATGAAAAATTACTTATAGGGCATCTAAATTATGACACATTATTTTAAATCAATGACACATTATTCTTAATAGATTTCATTTATAGTCATCATATATTTAAATCCTTCTTGATGGTTTAAAAAGGGTTTGTGAATTTACAAGTAATATCCCCAAAGAGTGTCAAATCAGGTGTATATAAAGGCCCATTATCATGTACTAGGTGGTGATCGAGTCTAGATCAATTTTCCTTTTTTATAGTTATTACCCCTAGGTACCTCGGTGCTAGATCCACGTCCACTTTTAGTATTAATACATGGATGCAATTTTTTGGAAGCCACTTTATCTCTCATTTAAAAAATTTCCAAGACATTTTCTTATATTTTCACCCATCCATAGTCGTATTCTTGGAGGAATCCCTATACATATACATATAAATATCCCTAGGTATCTCACTAAAGGTTTTTCGTCCTAGTTTCCAAATGTTAAGTAAATCTTTTCTAGGATACCAACTATAGAAACCCAAAGCTTTCATATATGAATATTATATCTTTTTATAGGAATATTCATTACATTAAACAAACACACACCTAAGGACCATAATATTTTAGAGTATTTAGAGACTAGGTACACAATCATCTAATTTTTTTGAAGGATCTTAGAAATCTCCCTTGAAGTCCTCCACCTTTAGTAATCTTTACAAACATAACCTACTCAAAACCATTCTTAATAAGCTTGGGAATGAAAACATAAGAAAGGGTGAGCTCATATGATCAGTAAGACTAAGCATAAGTGATATCAATCTATGATAACATGGAATCATAAGATAATCATAAGGATTTGTAATCAGGAAAATAAATTAAAAAGTTCCTACCCAAACTATCATCGATCATAAACAAGAGTCATGGTATAACACTTTAATTTTACAAAACATGGGCTAATAGAGTGAGAACCATCAAAAATAAATCATGAACAAAACAATTATGTCATAAAATTGTGGTACGATCATAAATATAAAAACCATTTCACATTTTAAGGTTAACTACCAAGACCATAAACACAGTGGATCTAGGCTCATGACATGTGGATCATGATGCACCTATTTCCCTTAGTGGATCTGAACACACCAATTTCCCATAGCAGATCAGCACACACATATTTCCCATAGTGGATTCAGACACATATGTATCCCATAGTGTATTAAGTCCATCAACATGCTTCCCATAACTATCTCATGTGATATAAGTCTTTACCCAATGAATTTGTGGGATATATAGGTCCCTACCATCTCATAATGAAAACCATTTTTATGTGTCTCATAAGACCATAAAAAATTCATCATATAATAACCCATGAAATAAAATTGGATTCATAATCATTTCATATTATCATAACCTATTTAAAATAGATGGGTTTTATAATCATTTCATCATTTCATCATAACACAACCCATGAAAAAAGAAGCTTTTTTCATGAGTTTCTTTATCATTTTATAACCCATAGAAGAGAAAAAAGTTTCATAAAAACATTTTCATCATAAAATATTCAAGGAAATAATAATAATGGCACCATTGGTTCATATCCTTAGAAATTCATATGTTACATCAAAGGATGTCATCTTAAATAGAAAATTATTTTGAAAAATAAATCAGTTGGAACATTTCCTAAGGAAGATAAAGTTTCTTTGTAAATCACTTTTTAAAACAATAAAATTTTAAAAAATAATTTTCATTGAATATAACCTTTAATCTTATAAAGGAATATTTAAAAATCATTT
Organism: Viscum album; assembly: GCA_963277665.1. Classification (NCBI taxonomy): domain Eukaryota; kingdom Viridiplantae; phylum Streptophyta; class Magnoliopsida; order Santalales; family Viscaceae; genus Viscum; species Viscum album. Next base: position 925,693,098 of record OY728159.1, read on the forward strand.
AAAATATTTCTTATGTAAAATATAATTTCTTTATTTAAAAACTCTTTTTAAAAACTGAAAACACTTTCGAAATCCTTCTCACTTTGAAAAAATTTATTTAAAATATATGAATTTAAAAAAGATTATTTTAAAAAAAATTCTTTGAAAATATATTTGAAAACTTTTTAATGAATCTTAAAGTCATTGAGCGGACTTGATAGCAGGAAATACTGTTCATGTTGTGGATGTTAAAAAAATATTACTTTCACATTTTCGGTAAAAGTCAAGAGAGAATTGTTTGGAAAATGAAATAAATATTCCTTCCATTGTTTTTTTGTAAAAATTAAAACATGGGAAAAAATTTATTTGATAACTCAGTTTTTATAATGATAAAAAAATTGACCATTGTTTTATAAATCATGGTTTTTGAATAAAAATGAATTTTCAACTAAAGAGATAAATAAAGATGATTTTCGTTAAAAACACTATTTTGAACTAATGGGTTCATAAAGAGAGTAAAATAAAGGGAAAAATGTATTCTCATGAAATAACCATAAGATAATAATGTTCATGATTTTATTGATGTATGGATCATAATAATTTATCATCAAAATCATAATCATAAAAAATCATGATAAACAATGAGATTGTAACCTAAAATATTTACCAATTTGGTAATATTGAAATATAATCCCCATTAAATAATAACATTAAATGAAACTTATAATATCATTAAAATTTTTATATTCCAGATACAACATATCATGATTATGTAGAAACACTTTATAGAAGAAGATAACTGCATAATATAACTTATGTCCTACAGAATAAAAAATGAGACAAAAATCCCTTACTGATTTATTAACATTTAAACTATATACCCCATGAAAGAGAGATACTAAAATGGATATGTAAAAAATATTTTTCAGGATAAGAATCATAAAATTAATTCATGGTAATTATTTACTCTTCATAAAAAAAGAGGTGTTGAATATGGCATATGTTTCACAAAAGTAAAAAGTGAGACGAAAATCCCTTACCTTAAGTCTCGAATTACTTCATAAATGTTCGAAACTACTATATAATAAATATAAGCTTATTATAAATATATTATAGAACCATAATTAAATATATAATAACATATATGACTTAATTATGACTTTTAATTACCTATTTATTAATAATTCCTTGTTAGAATCATGATTTGGATAATAGCCACTTCGTTTTTTGTATATGTTTTGATTTTCTGTTTTCAATCCTCTTAAATTGATAGTGGTTCCATTATCTACATAATAATAATAACTAAATAATTATAATTTTTATAAATCAATTTTACTTTTAATAACAATTGTGAAGGATGGTTTTTTATAAATGACATATATTACGATCATAGAGATGGTAGGTCATACGTACGCAAGAGTTACTTTTCTATTTTAAAAGAACATTATGTAAATGTGGTAAGTAATATATTATCTTTAAATAATGATAATAATATCATAATTTACATATAATTTCATTAAATATACTTATACATATCGTCCATGTGTTATGGTGATGAAAAAAAATCCACATCGCTTTGTAAAGGTGAAATTCCACACATAAACAAATAATGTTATTATTAATAAGTGAGTGAAATGGTAAGAAATAAAATTATATATATTATATTTTAAAAATGATAAATATGTAGTTAATATAATAATTATTTCGTGTATATATTTATAATTATTATCTTCCATGTAAAGCATTAGTGAAAAATGAATCATATCACTTCACATGGCGGTAGTCCTCCGTACACACTAACAATGTTATCATATCCCCTAAGGAAGGGAAGGTAAAAGGGTGTATATGATATAATGAATCAGTAGGTATAATAAAGTTATAAATATAATATTTATACTTTATATGAATCATTATACCAAAAAATGATAGGTGGTAATGTAAAAAATGAATGACATCGATTCACGAGGTGGTAGTCCATTATACACACGAATGGTGATTTTACAACACATTTGATAGAAAAGAAGATGGTTTTATTTCATTAAGTTAACATAATAAATTCTCAGTATATTTAATATACTTAAGTTACTATATAATCATGGTTTAATAAAAATCTAAGGATTCAAAGGGAGAATTAAAATAAAAATTCTCATTGTAGAACATTATATCTTCTTTGGGTAACCTCCTTAGGTTCGCACCAAAAGCCTTCCTCGGTTGGATTTATGAAAAAATTAAGGATTATAATATTATATGAGAGAATATGGTAAGTTTTTTGGCAAGGTATTTACCAAATAAAAATGTTTTTAAGGTGTGAAGAACAAATGATATAGGGTGACATTTTAATAGTGAGGTGAGTGGAATTTTTATAAATACCCAAAAGTTTTAAATATGGGGAGGTCACTCTCACATAATGTGGATAAAAATGATAAATAATTTAGGGTAGGGATTATAGTTTTTATCCACACCTTTACAAAAAACACATGTTATAAACATGTCATTACATAGCCTTTAAATTTTACTCACTTTTACCATTTTAATTTTCACCACGGTAACAAATTTTTTAACCTAGGTAATTTATCCTTTAAGGACAAAATAAAAGTATATTTTTTATATAACTTATAATTAATTATTATAAATATTAAATTAAATTTGTGAAATTAAAATACTATGTGTGTCGAAAGATAATTGTAACACAAGCACATGTAACGTGCAAAACCCCGTTTTAACCTTAATCACGATAATTAATTTTTAACTGTTTTAATTAATAGTTTTAGTAATAAATTAATGTGAACATATTTGATAATATAAATTATTCTAATTAAAAATATTAAATCTATTATCAATGTTTTTATTAATTGAAGAAGCAAATTTTAGTTTAAAAATATTCCTACAAATGTAAAGAGAAGGCAGACTTTCAGAGGAAAAATGATTAAAATTTACAGTTTTTTATAAAAAAATTTAATATGAAAAATATTCCATTGAGAAAAATTATATTAATAGATATATAATTGAATTAATTATAATTTAAAAATAATTTATAATATATTTCATATTTTGTAATTATTTAAATGAAAATAAATTTTTCAATTAAAATTAATTATTTTCACTATTTATCAAAAATTAATCTTTTTAGAAAATTTTAAAAAAATTAACTGTAAGATAATTTTGATATAATGACGTAAAAAATTAAGTTTATTTCATAAAATTAATTTTCTGAATGTCTAAAAAATTAATTTTATTATTATTTACAAAAAGAAATAAATAGAACAACTTTTGAGAAAATAGTTTCTTCGAAACATATAAAGAATTTATTGAAAAACTAATTGATTTTTTATAAATATGTTTTATTTAAATAAAACCATTATATATAATATTTAAAATTTTGTTATTCTTATTTTTTTTTCTAATTTAATGGCTAGGTAATAATGGTATTCTTTAAATGATAATATTAATTATTTATCAGGGTTTTTTAAAACTTAGTGTTATATGTAAGGTAATATAAACTTGGTGTTGCATGTAATGCAAGCTAAAACTGATGATTCTTGTAACTCAAGACATCACAAAAATTTATTTGGGAAAGAAATTCCCAAAAAACTTTGAGTGTTATAATAAGACCCATGGAATAAATAACGTCAAGTGAAAAATTATAAACTATGAACAAAAAGAGATTCATGATATAACATATCAAAAGGGAAGTTGACACACCTTAAAAAAGAAGATAGGTGTATATCATAATGTATGTCCCAAAGATGATAATTTGAGATCAACAACCCTTATAATGAAAATAATGTTGATGTGAGAATTAATAAATATATAGATTATGTGTATCAAACGTAAATCCAAAAAAATAAGTGGAAATACAATTTATGAAAATAAAAATTCATTACAGACATAATCATAGAATATAAAATACAATTAATACATTATATAACCAAAGGAAAGTAAATAGATTTATGAAAATTCTTTACCACTTGGTAATGTTGATGTTAGATCCCTTTGGATGAAATAATTCACATTGAAACATAAAATACCATTATTTTTGAATGATTCATGACATTACATGAAAAATGGGAAATATATACACCATATAAAATAAATTTTGTTCATACAATTAAAATATGTCTCAATGAAGGAAAATTGAGATGATGTCTCTTACATCGGGTCCAGACATTCCATGTATGCCCTTTAACTAATTTATAATAAGTTTATATCATTTATTTGATTTATTATGAACCTTTTCCAGGTTCATTACCTTATACAAAAATCATTTATTTTTTAAATACATATTTAAACACATAATTAGTTAAGTCCATATCTTGTTTTTTTGAGGACATTCAGTTCATTATTTCAAAATGGATTTTGTGTGTTGTCCAAGGTCAAGGAGTGCATTGTTCCATCATCTAAAAAATAATAATAATGAAATAATTATAATTTTTTTTAAATATATCATACTTTTAAAATAATCCATGAATAATGGTTATGAAAAATAAACCACATTTCGATCATGAAGATTGTATGCAGTATGTACACATGAGTAACATTTTTATTTATCAATGATCATTACAGAGAAAAGGTAGGTATTATTTTTACTTTTTATAAAGATAAAAATATCATAATTATATTTTTATTTTCTTAAATAAAATTATATATACATATATATAATCCGTGTTATGTGGTGATGAAAAAAGAATCACATTTCTTCATACCACCTAACATTTTTTTTGATTTTAAAATAAATCACTTTATGGTTGAGTGAGAAACAGACAAGAATCACTTTAAGGTTAAGTTAGAACCCAAATGAGAATAATAAAAAAAGACATGGCATCATGACCAAGGGGATATACCATTATATACATGAGTTAGAGAAATCCCATAAATCACTTTATAGTTAAGTGAGAAATGAAAGTTATACCCAAAAATAATCTTTATACATACCCTTTTAAACATCTTGTTCCCTCAAATAATCAAGAGACAAATCCTCAAACACGAGACCTGATTTTTTTTGCTGATAGGGTATGTATGAAGCATGAATTCCACCTCCTACCTACCAATTACCTTTGATGAAAAACCCAAATTGAACATATCTCTTGCCTTCCCCAACATTTTTGGATTTCTTTTGGGATGATTGATTTCTCAAGGATATCAAACTAGTTATGGGTGTCCACTGGGGAATAAAATCCAACTTGAATCCCTATGAAATCAATCAACCCATCCATATACATGACATTGTTCATATATATAACTTCCACTTTTTCCCTAGACAAACCGACAGTAACAATGACACTCCCTTTGGATCCATCAACCGTCGGGATACTCTGTAGTATTGGGTCATCCATTCTCCAATCAGGTTCATCCACCACACCATGAAAAAAATTATCATAGGAATTATTTCACTCCTAGAAACCACAACAGTTATTCCCTTACCTTACTTATCACCCCTAGCTCGAGTTCCTTAGGCACAAAGGGCCATAACTCTCTCACATATGCACAAACTATGTTATTATTTCTTATTGAATGGAAAGGTAAAAATTGTATCACATAGAATATATTTATAATCACTTATATTTCATGAATATCCGAATTATTTCATATATATCACATATATTCATAAAATTTATCCTTTTTATCTTCTATAAATAGAATTATTGAAAAAAAATCACATTGCTTCGTGAGGACGTAATCCTCATTATACAAGAGTGATGTTATTATATTCCCCATGGAATAGAAAGTAAAAAGGTATATATGATATAATAACTATAGGAGTATAATTATGTTTCAAATATCATATATATTTTTTGAATCCAACATTATAATGAGTAGGGGGAGGCGATGATGAAAAACATTACATTGGTCCGTGAGGTGGTAGTCTGCCATGCACACAAATTATGGTTTCATTTCCCATTTGATAGAAGATGAGATGGATTTGGGTTATTAAATTAACATAATATATATATATATATAATATTGATGTTATTATATCATCAAAATGTAATAATATTTAATGTATGCGAAAGAAGAAATGAAAAAAAAAACGCTCGCTTAAGTAAAATACCGCTTCTTTAGATAACATCCATAAGTTAGCAATAAATTCCATCATTGAATAGATTTATGATAAAAAAGGTGGACCTAGGTCATGGAGGTGGAATTAAGGAAGGAATTTGGGGGTAGTTATTGGACAATATAAAAGGATTTAAGGTGTGAAGAGGATAAGATAATTGGTTGAATTTTATAAGTGAGGTGAGTTTCACACTTATAATTTTTAAAAAGAAAAAGTGACAACACAAATTTCACATGAAACAAGGCTCAAAAAAGGAATATTATTTATAATTATAGGGTTATAGTCTAAATATGGTCATATAATATAATTTTGATAATTTTTAGGTCATTTTAACCCTCATATTTTTATTTTATTCCCTTCATAAACTCGTTTTCACCCTAACCATAGAAAAATTTATTTACAATTTTCACTATAAATTATGAAAAAATTAAATTGAAATAAAATAAAATATAAATTATAATTATTAAAAATAATTAATTTGGTTTATCAAATTAAAATAAAATAAGTTACAAAATTTAATTTTAAAATTAAACATGTAGACGTGATGAAAAATCTGTTTTCTCAGAAATGCATTTTTCAAGCATAAGATGATTTTATATAAACTCTATGAATAGTAATAATAATATTATTAATTTAATTTAATATTCATAGTTATGTAATATATGAATTTAATTTTAATCATTACTCAATAGGGGTTATTTTAATTAATTAAAATAGAGAAACATTGTGCACTATAAAACATTTGTTTAGAAAAATGCATTATAAAACCCCAAAAAAAGACTTATACTAACATAAAATTTAATGATGATTCAATCTTAATTAATTTTATTTAATATAAATAAGATTATATCACTTTAAATATAATTATAATCATAATGGGACTTTTAAATTATTAAATTTATTGAAAATAAATGGCCATTTTACGAAAATTGATATTTTTCACTATTCACTGAAAAATCAATATTTTCTGAAAAATCATAAATTTTCACCATAAGTTAATCTTGATATTGTGATTTAAAAATTAAATTTAATATTATAAAACATATTTTTTAAAATATAGATAAATTAATTATAATATTTTCTCACAAAAATAAATAAAAAATATTTTTAAAGAAAACGGATTTTTGAAGAATAAAATTACCTTACTAAAAAATGATTGATTATTTACTAAGAATGTATTAATAAATTTATATTTAGCAGGTAATTTATATTTATTTCATAAATTAGTTAATAATATTCATACCCTCAAATTTAATGGCAAGGTTATAATGGTTATATTAGTTCATGGTTCGTTTAAGCTTGATGTTGCGTGTCTTGTACGCGATCAAGAATAGTTTATTTTTAAAAAAAAAATTAGGGTGTTAAATTTTTGGGATTGAAATGAATGTAAATACCCAAGATAAATAGGACTTATATATATATTAATCTCATGATTTTAATAATTCATCTTACAAATAGTCATATAATTCAAAGACTGAAAGTTTTATCATTTTGGAGATTCACTACTTAAACATCTTATTTTAATAAAATTGTGAAAATTATATAAAATCATTCTCCTATATAAACATTCATAAAATTACCAAATTATATATTCATATTCATAACCTATTAATTTGAAACACAAGAAAGGGGTGATCTTATTTGCATTTTAAGGAAAAAACATTTCATAACATGATGAAGAAAATTAAGGAGACGTACATATCATAATAAAAGAACAAAAGATCATAGATGATAATAATAAAACATGTAAGAGAAACAAAAAATCATAAAAATATAACTAATTAATCTTAAAATATATTAAAAGTCTAAAAACACTTCTCAATAATCATTTAACATGTGATCATGACATAAAAGCATGGAATACTTTTAAAACAAGCTGTAATAATGAAAACATGGAATTTCTTGGAAATGAAAATAAAAAATTTAGCATAACTTGATGAAAAATTTAAAAATGTGGAAGAAAAATTATCATAATAAATCTTATGTAGCAAAACTTTTTATTCTAGTACTAATGTGAACAAACACATTATGTCCACTCCTGAAAATGAGAGCAAACCCATAATGCCCACACCTTTGTGAACAAACTCATTATGTCTATACATGACTATCTCATGAGATATATGATTAAAACAATGAATTTTGGCATGATATAATACCCCCCATCATCATACATGCATATGTGTGCTACTTAAAATCAATCTCCCTCGTATCTTAAATAACCCATTGAAAAAGAATATGTTTCTTAAACTTATCATATAATATGAACTTTAGAAACCCAGGATATCAAAATAGAATTTTACAAAATTATTAATAACATAATAATATATATATTATTATTAAAAAATCACGTCATGGTAGATAATCCTTTTAGGAAAATTAGAAGTGAAAATACACATGTTTTTTTTAAAAACCCATTTAAAACATCGAAGTTAAACTTACTTAGTATTTAATAATGGATACTCAAATAAGACATAAAGATTTAAAGAAAAAGGGAAGTGAAAATACATTGATTTTTTTTTATTTTTAAGAATATAATTTATTAATAAAACCTTTAAAATTTAAGAAAAGTTACCAAAATAAAATTTGGTATGGATGATAAAACTTTTTACTTCGATAGGATGTAATTGTATTTGATTTTTTTTTGATAACATTGTTGAAAACACAAAATATTAAAAATTATAATAATTTTTTTTGAAAAAGGATAAATAAAATTATTATAATTATTAGAAATAATTAAAATTATATTTATAAAAAACATATGAGAAGATTTTTGGGAAATTAAAACATGGACATAGAAGAAAAATCTAATAAAAATTAACATAATGGATATCAACGAAACAATAATATCATAAAGGAAGAAAACATTAATGTGAAGAATTATTTACCTGAGAAAATAATTTTTATATACAACATAACATTCTCATAGGATATAATTAATCAATATTTGAATATACTATTAAAATAAGATAAATTAAGACCCAAGGAAAATATTTGAGTCACAAAAACCCCTTACAAATTTAGTAGTTTTTCAATACAAATAAATAAAAAGATTAAAAATCATATTATTTTTAAAATAAAATGAATTAAATCATAGATTATTCCAAAATAAATTCTTGGGTGGTATGTACATCATTAAAATTATGAATTTTTGAATAATGTAAAAAATTGTCTTAATGAATAGAAGTTTAAACGAAAAACACTCACCTTGTTTCCTTGTTTAGTTGATTAAACTAAAAATTATTGGAAAAAAATAAAAAACTTTTTAATATATTAGATAACCATATTCATATATTTTAACTTTCATATCCCTCATTTATAATGATTTTTTATTGGAATATTGGTCATTTATAACTTATTTTCAACAATCTCGTGTTAATAAAATTAACTATTTATGTACGTTCTATAATGTTGATATCACTACCCAATTTTTGATACAATTTTCATAATTAATATTTTCATTAAGGATAATAAAATATATAAAATATATTGATTTTTAATTCTCAAATACTATTCTATCATTGATTTAGTATGCTGTATGAAAATTCAATAAGCGTTGGGTTATTTAAGTGATTTTAGTGAAAAAAATGATACATTAATAATAAGTTAAATAATTAATATAATTTTTCTAGAACCATATAAAAATAAATATTTGATTTTCATATTATAATAATATTATTTTCCATGTTACTATATCTATCCATAATAGAGTTTTATTGAATCATTCATGTTTGTGGTTAAACCAAGCCAAGCATGAACATGCCTTAACTAAATTCATAAGTATGAATAAGTAGGTGTTTATTTTGAAATAATAACATTATAAATGATGAATAATGATAATAATTTTATGATTTTATTTTTTTGAATCATATTTTAAGATGTTTGGATAAATAATGTAAAACTATATATAAATGAAAAATTGATTCTTTATGGAGGCAGTAGTCCGCACAAACACACAATTAAAATTTCTTTGTTTTTATAAGTTGATAGAAATAAATAAATAAGGGTAATACAATTAATATAAAAATATATCAATATAATAATGATAATGAATTAATAATATAAATATGATGATAATATATTTTTATGAGTAAAATTAAGAATAAAAATATGAGATAATACTTATACTAGAGACTTGATGTTTCCTTGTAAATCACCTTAAAATTAAAGGACTTAGGATAACTTTGAGTGACTAGGGGATTATGTTCAATGTACAGGGTTCTAGTTATAGTAGAATGACAGAGTTTCATGGAGTAATTTTAAGGAGATGTATATATACAAAAGAATTTTATACATAAATATTAAATCATTTTAGATAAATATTTTATATATAACATTACGATCCATGCCATAACCATAAAGGGTTGCTATAATTGGAGAGTATATATATGAATATATTATTTAGTTACATTATTTATAATTTCAAATAATTTTATTCTCACTTTTTACCAATCTTTACATACCCTACATAAAACTTTTCTTCATAACACGGGGAAAGTAATCATATGAAAGAGTGAGATTAGATACCAATTAAGGGTAAACATGAGAGATATCCATCGATAATCATAATAATTCGTAAGATAATCATAATGGTATTATTTTATGATAATAACATTCAAAGTTAATTACCAATATCTCATGGATCAAAATCTTGTGTCTTGGTGTCAAACTCTATCATTTAAAAAAATCATAAGAGTTAGAAGACATCATAAATCAATCATGAACCATAAGTTCAAATCATAATCATGTCATAAAAGTGTGGCCCTATAATATGAATATAAACCACTTCATATGCCAATTTTTACTACTAAGACCATTAAATTATATTGTATCAGGCATTAACACCTATTTTTAATATCATAATGGATCATACATCTTCACTGAGTTCCCATAGTGGATCAAGAATCCCCACCTATTTCCCATAGTGGATTAGGCATCCCTACATATTTCACATAGTGTATATGATTCCCCACATATTTCATATAGTATATCATAAATCCTTACCAATTTCCCATAGTTTACTAATCATCCCTACCCATTTCCCATAGTAGATCAAGCATCCTGAACTATTTCCCACAATATATAGTGAATCCCTGCCTGTTTCCTATAGTTTATCAAGAATCCCTACACGTTTCCCATAGTGTATAAAGTATATCAACTTGCATCCTATAATTATTTTGTGATATATAAAAATTTATCCATTTCATTTGAGGGTAATATAATTCCAATATTCCCTATTAAATAACTAAGTCCATATATATGTGTTCTATAATATCATAAAATATTCATCATATTATCAAATCATCACCCATGTAATGAAAAAATGTTTCATAAACATTTCATAAATTCATCATATCATAACCCATGAAAAATAAATTGTATTTGTAAATATCTTATCATTATTACAATAGTAAACCATCTTGATAAAGAATAAGGATTATACCATTAGAACATATCATAAGTAAAGCATAATTAACATCAAAGGATGTTATCATAGATAAAATCTCTTTTAAAAAATCACTAGAATATTTCTTGTGGAAAATAATATTTTAATTTTAAAATCACTTATTTATAAGGAAGAAAATTTCTTTTAAAATAATAAAAAAATATATAATGTAAGGATTAAATAATTTATTGGTCATGATAGAGGGAAATTCCAATAATAATATTATTGTTAAAATGAATATTCTATTCAAACCTTTAGAAAATAGTATCAGGTTAGGAAAATGACGAGAATATTTTTTTTTGAAAAATAAAACATGGATAGAATGAAATTAAAAAAATCATTGGATAATATTCAAAAATAAATTATTGAAAACATTTTAAATAAAACATGGATATAGAAGAAAAATATTCTTAACCGAATTGTGAAACATAGTCGGTTTTTCTTAAAAAAATTATTTTAGTCTATTAAGTACTTTAAATGATGAAAATGAAAGGTAAATATTTATTTTATAGAAATAAAAATAGGTTAGTAAAGATTAAATGGATTTATTAGATAAGGATTATATAATTTACTCAATAGAAATTAAAAAATAAACAATCTTGATTAAAATGGGATTGAAAAATAAATCCCTTTCCACTTATATATCTTTTTAACCAAAACATAATGAAATAGAGAACCTTATATGGGTAGGTATATCCCCATAATATTCTTGATAAGAATCTTAAAATTCATTAATGGTTATTTTATACACTAAATAAAATAAATAATTGTTGAATATGACATGTGTCTCACAGAAATAAAAGTGAGTCGAAAATTCCTTACCTCAAGTCTCGTCTCTCTTCATACGTGTTCAAACCTACTATATAATAAATATATATTTATTATAAATATATCCTAGGACAAAAATATTGTATATAATACAATATATTATTTACATATGAAATCTTATTACTAGTTTATTAATATTTTTTTATTAAAAATATCTATTTCAGGTGATAACTGCTTTGTTTTTCATGTATGTTTTGGTTTAGAATTCCAGGTTCTTATTCTTTTATCATGGTTCTATAATCTAAATTATGTTAATAATTAAATGAGTATAATATGAAATAATTACATATAATTTTATAAATATTTATATAATTTTTTATTAAAAATGAATCACATCACTTCGTGAAGATGGTAGTCTATACGTACACATGAGTGATGTTTCTATTTTTTGATGGATGGAATTAAAAAAAGGTGATGTAACAAACCTGAACATAGTAAACATAAGCCAGTGTACGATTTATTAAATTATTATAAGATACAAGGGACCACATCCCAAATAACCAAATAGTTTAATTGTATTGGTAAACTAGATACATACATGATTCCAAAATTACATTTGAATACATAAATTACAACATAATTTTTGTTAGAATATCAATATTACCTCTAGAATATCTTTTCATGCCATTTATACTATACTTATTAGATTCTTAAGAAAGAAAAAAATAAGGTAAAAATATAATTATTAGTAATGGTTAATTTTATAAGAATCTATCATGAATTAATGAGAATAATCAATGTGGAATGGTAAATAATTGAACACACATGCCATTTAAATAATTTGAGTATTATGAATAAATAAGGAATAACCAATAAGTAAAGGTAAATTACTCAACACACATTTAATTTAAAAAATAACATGAATAAAATGATTATAGAATTCATAATAAATATAAAAAACTAAATAAATGAACACAAATTCCATTTAATTAATAACCTAGCTATCATGATTTAATATGACATAATCATTATAACAAGGTAAATAAATGAAAAAATATCATTTAATCCATAAAATGATAATGAAATGAATCTAGGGATAATATAATTTTGAAAATATCATGTAAAGTAAAAACATAATTCTTAATTAAGGAAATTCTTAATTATTATATGCCATGATCTTAGGCATTATGATACATATACTTTTAAGACATTTCATAAGATAGTTTAATACCGATTGGTAGGTATACACCAGAAAACCATTTGACTACGGATAGCCAAATGATTAATATCGTGAGACTACTAATGCATCTAGGGTATTACTATAACTTAACCCCACCCTTATCTCCATGCCCAAATAATTCCACATATATAAAATAGTAAATTTATTTATAAACAATACGCCTTATCATCAAATTTATATATTTAGTAAAGAAATACAGATTATCAATAATTTCCCCAATCAATCATATAACATTAAAATTAAAACACCATTTATATAAATGATATTTTTTTAAGTAATAAATGTATCCATTATAAATAATTTTGATATTTAGGGAAAAATTAATGTCCAATTATAATAAGAAAGTGAATATTTCAAGGGAAAGTTAATGATTACATAAATTAATGAAGAAAAAGAATTCCAATACATTCCTTGGTAAAAATGATCATAAATCATCTATATAAATGCTAAGGAATTTATTAATAAAACATATACCTAGTGGATAATAAGAAAAATAAAGGGTTTATGTCTTTGATGAATAAAAATACCATAAAAATTCAATTAAAAACTTTATTGAGGAAAATAACCTTTTTAATTTGAAAATATTTTTAAAAATAAAATTCATAAAAATATTTTAAAATAATTTTCATTCAAAATAAGCTTTTAAACATATAAATTATTCCTTAAATCATTCATTGGTCATGAAAGATGGAAATTCCATTCATGTCATACATGTTAAAACAATGTTTCCTTTTATTTTTTTTGAAGATTAAAATGGGACATGTTTGGAAAATGAAATGAATATTCATTAAATTTTTTTAAATAATTTGAATATGGATAAAAATGTATTTAATAAAGTATTTCCATTATTTTAAAACATTTTTTATTTTTTAAAAATCATGAATATGGAAGAAAAAATATTTCTTGACATAAGATAGAAATGAAGTTGTATTTTATTAAAAACTTCAATCATATAAAGTACCAAAGAGTGAAAAAATGGTGATCATACTTGAAAAAATAATGAAAAATAATATAATAATAATGTTCATGGGGTTTATTATCTAATCATAAAATTATTTCCTTCAATTGAAATTCAAGCATAAACAATCCTGTTTAAAATGAGATTGTGAAATAAAACCTTACAAAGATCATAACATTGAAGTGATAATTAACAAATGAATCGTTTATGTGCATAAAATGTAAATAAAAATAATTAAATTGGAAATAAAAAACTTTTATAGTTAAAATTAATTACACTCATAATCTTAGAATATTAAATACAATGAAGAAGTAACATAACCTGATGAAACGTTTTTGAGTTATGAAATTTTTTACCACGTTTTAACATTTAAGTAAAAATAACTTTTTATAAAATAATTAAAAATGAAACTTAAAATAACATTAATTAATAAGTATTCAGGATATTACATGTAAATTGGGTAGTATATACACCATATAAAATAAATTAGATGCATAATATTATAATATTCCTCAATGAAGGGAAATTGCGATGAAGTCCGTTACCTCACACATCTTTTTGGTTGAACATAATTAATTATACTATATAATGGTTTAAAAATGTTATTAATTTATAAATAAACCATATTAATATTTATAATATCATTTAAGATCCTATTATAACATTTTACCACCCGTTTTTTTAATAATATTTCATTATTTTCATTATTTTCAGGTGTTAATTGCCCTGTTTTCTCATGCATGTTTTCTAATGAAATTTCTAGATCATGGGGATAAGATATAAATAAATCCTATAAATAATTATATTAATGTCATAAATATCATATTTAATCATTATATATATTTTTATAATCAATATTTATGGCTGGACATGGAAAATGAATCACATCGCTTCGTGGAGAGGGTAAACCGTATATATGCATGAGCAACGATATCATTCCATTAAAGAGTGAAAGGATAAGGAAGTGGGTGGAATAATAATATTATAGAATCAATATAATTTCATATTTATCAAATATATTAGTTAAATTTATCCATATTATTTTCCATGTAAAGTGTAACTAAAAAAGTCATATCTCTTCGTGAGGTGGTAGTCTTCTGTACACACGAGCGATGTTAACATATTTCAAATGGAATGGAAAGTAAGAAGGTATATGTGATACTATAATTAAATTAGTATAATAATATCATAAATACAATATAAATGTGCTAAGTCTAGCATTATATATATCTTTGAAAGGTGGCGATGGAGAACAAATTACATCGGTTCACGCAGCGATAGTCCACCGTACACATGATCAACAGTTTTGTTTAAAATTTGATGGAAGTAGAGATAAATATAGTTAATTATATTAACCTAATAAAATATAATTATATATAAAATAATGTGGTTATTATATAATCACATTTAGTAAGATCTGAATGAGTTGGAATATGAAATAAAATAAAAAAAAAATGTTTTTAAGAGAGTTACCCCTTCTTCGGAAGACTTTTTTAGGTTTGAACTAAAATCCATCCTAGGTTAGAATTATGATCTTAAAAGGGCTCTAGGATATTTTGAGGGTAGTCCAAAAGTTATTTTTTCATGGATTTTCTAAACTAAATTACTTTTCAAATGTGAATAGGGGAGGAGAGGGGGTGGCCTTTTTTAAGTAGGGGAGAGGACACAAATGGAAATTTTGAAAAGAATAAATCAAACCAATATTTTTAAAATGAAAAATAAACTAAAATGGGTAATTATAGACCATTATAGATGAAAAGGTATAACAATTTCATGAAAAATATGTTTTTATAAGTTTTTATGTCATTTTAACCCTTATATATTTATTTTAACCCCAGGTAAACCAGTTTTTACCTTAACCATGATAATTAACATTACTAATTTCACTATTAATTGGGACTAAAAATTATTTTTTCCTTATTATATAATGTTAATTATTTTGATTACAAATATAAAATCTATGTTTCCAAATTTTATTCACAAAAGTGGCACATTCCAATTTAAAATTATACTCGTAGACAAGACGAAAAAGTGGTTTTCCAAAGAAAAAATCATCACAAGTATATAAGCTTTTAATATCTAAATTCAACAATAAATTGATTCCAATGACCTAAATTAGGTAAATTGAAATATTATTGAACTAATTTTACTTAAAAAAAAAACAAAACATAATTTAAATTTGTAAAATTTTTAAACAAAAAGGTTGTTTTCAATAAAAATATATATTTTTCACTTTTCTTTGAAAAAAACATAAAAAATATCAATGTAAGATAATTTTGATATGATGATTTAAAAATAAATTTAATTTTTTAAAATAAATTTTCTTAAATTGGTAAAAATGAATATTAAATTATGTGCACAAAGTGATAATTTTCAATTTTTTAGAAAATACTATTTTTTAGAAAACATTTATCTTTATTTTAAATGAATCTTATTTTATTTCTAATCAATATAAAACCATAAACTTCTTTATTTGTTTAGTAATAATCATAACCTCTAATTTAATTTTTATATTATAATGGTATGCTATATTATGGTTCATTTAGACTTGAAGTTATGTTTTACACAAGCTAACAAAGAGAATAAATTTCAAGAAATATATTTTGTGGGTTGTTTAAGCTCGATGTTGTGTTTAAAATACTATATTGAATAAAATTTTATTATTTTATAATTTTAGGATTTTACATTCTACCCACCTTAAATAAATTTAATCCTCTAAATTTGATCTTATGCTCAGAAACCAAGGGTTTGATATTTGAAAATCCTTTATTGAAAATCAACATCATAAAAAGGCTAAATAAAACATCCTCTAAATTTTTGAAAAAGGGAAGTAAAAAGTTTATATGAAATAAAATAAAAAATTTTATTCTATGTAGGAGAAAATTTTTTGTTAGTGAAGGTGTGCTCAATAAATAAATTTTTAAATAATTATAGAGCGTGATAGATGTCATTGATCAAAATAAAGGGAATGATCAATGGAAATTTATAGACCTCCAAACGAAAAAATGTCATGATTTAATATAACATTTGATTCATTGGATATCAAGGTAATAGGGTAAAATTTTTTAAAAAATCGTTTTCCTAATGTTGAAGAATTATTTTACTACCTATTAATATATGAAAATATACTTTGGTGATATCTTTATTTTTCATAAGAAAAATTTCATTCTTGGGTTATGCCTTGATCAATTTAAAATTCACCGCTTACTCTAAGAAAAGGATATCCGAGAATGATTTTTTCCCTAAAGCACTAAAATTTACTTTTAATGGAATGTAATATCCCTAAAAGATTGAAAATTATTTTAATCTATGTCTATATATTTTCTAAAACAAATATAGTTGAAAAAAGTTATCCAATATAATACATTAATTTATAACCACCAATAGTAACACCAGATATTCAATATTAATATTTATCTATAAATATTTTAATTAAAAATAGTGAAATATTAACCATAACATCACATAGGCTAGTGGTAGGCATAAGACCCTTGTCTCCCTTCATTTCTTAGTTAAATCCTCATAGCCCCACCAGATGCGATAGGTTGTCCCTCGATATTTGGGATGTACTTTTTCTAAAACTATATTAATATAATTGAAATAATTATCTCAAAGTTCAATAACCCATAATTACCTCAACATCAAGATAAGATAAACCCTAAATGTTACCAATATCTTTAAACTCATGTCCACAAAATGTTGGGGAATTAATCTTTAAAAACTTTTTTTACTAAAAAATAAACTAAAACAAAGGGTTTTATTGTTATAAATGTTTCCCAAAATATCCTTAGTATTGGTAGGATCCCATCACATAAAACCTAAAAAGGGGTGTTTTAGTATTTGAACTTATGATCAATATTAAACTCATAAACCCATGATTGTATCCATAACTCTTTATTTAAGTAAGACATATATGATTCCAAAATTAATAAAATCCTTAGATGAATCATGATTCTTATAACCAAATTAACATTAGTAAAATATAATTCTACAATATAATTATGTGTTATCCCAACAAGGTTAAATAACCTGAGATGGGGGTGAATCGGGGTATAACAAATTAAAACAACTACCCCATTTGATCTTATTTATTTGTTAAACAAAAATATCTTTTCTCTCTTTCTTGTAGTGACATATGGGTGTAAATTAAATCATGCACGAGACACAATAATATTTACTTGGTTCACCATAACTGGGCTACGTCTAAGGAGCATCCAATGCCAATGTGCTAATGTACCAAATCCAATAAAAGCACACTTCTGTTTATAATTTTTAGAGTAGACTCACTGTACCTTCCTATTTACAACCAATCATAATATGAATGTTCACCACCCTCACAACTAAAGTGTGCTCAATGATTCTTTATAAGATGCTCATTTGATCACTTGAATCATTGTGTTTTACACCTAATTTAGTGTATCATTATTTTCCATTTTCTTACAACTGATGAATATAACTTTACCACTAATTATCCATGAAACCCATTCTTTAAACATTTTGTGATGCTCACTGCCTTCTTAAAGCTCCCTATCTCATGAAGCTCAAAAAGACTTTAGGAAGAAACTTCTTTGAAAGATGCTCACTTATTTCACGGATCTCGACTAGCAATTACAAAGATCACAAATTTTGGTCAACTTTTTATAGCCTTCATAAATTCCATTATTTTCGTGATACTCAAAACATTTGGTTAGCTTTCATATCCTTCGCAAGCTTTATCACCTAAACACCTTCACGAACAAACTTCAAAAATCTAAAGACTAATTTTTTTTGTTAAGTCTTTATACTTTTTTGAATGGGATAAAGTACTATTTATTTTAATTTCTACTAATTCTAGAAGCTTTTGACCAAGTCATCACCATTTCTTGATGATCCCTTATTTCCTTCGTGATACTCCCTCTCTCACGATGTTCTAAGAAAATTCACCGTTCACGAAGATCATCGTAATCATGGAGATCACAGTCAACTTCTTCATTCCTTCACGAATCCACCTTCATGAATCCCATTATTCACAAAACTCATGCCTTTTCCATATTTTCATAAGGCCTTTAAGGAGATCCACTTTTTATGATTCTATCCAAAATTCAAATTTTGGATTCTAAAAATTTGGAAAAAATTGGGACACAACGTCACATTGTGTACAAAATTTTATATACCAATTCTAGGTAATCCATTCCTTCATCTTGGATCTTTTTAAACATACTGTGTCAACAATATCTTTTGAACACCCCAATTTATCATGGAAACCTGATTTGTCAATAAACGCAATCAACCCAGAAATCCATCAAAGTTACCTTGGGGGATTTTTCCCAACAATATGGAATCATAATAAATACTTCAACCATTTTATCTCAACATAGGTCCTTCCATGGTCTAGGATTTAACAATTAAAGGAAGAAATTTTCTCAGATAATGCATAGGTTCCCCACATTTATTACAATAGACTATAAATGGACCCCTAATATAAAATTTATAACATATCATCATACTCTTCATTTTTTCGCTGTAATTAATTGATTTATACCCTTATTTTTTTAGAAATAAAACATTTTATTAATACATTGAGAAACTATCTTGGGAATCTCTTTCCACATTTTTTATATGAAGGAAATCAATCCTTTTCCCTCTATGGTCTCCACCACTCCTGCTATTAAATAACTCTATTCTTCTCTTATTTGGAAAGTCTATAAGTTGGATAAGGTATAGGTTGTTAATAATATTTTAGGATAAGTGATTAAGAATAATCATGATTATTTTCACAATACTCATCATCCCATTTTGTTTCTCATAGTAACCTCATTGTCTTTTATATTCAATTTCAACACAATTTATTTGAGTTATAACAATTAACTAAAACAAAAAATCACAGTGTGAGAAAAAATAATCACAATGGGAAAACCATATAATCATTTATAGGATTTATAAATCATGAAACAATATTTTCAATCAAATACACCTTAGGTTTAACCTTGGTCATTTATTTCCATCATCTATTAAAATCATTTAAAACAGTTTGTAAAGAAAATGTGAATTATCAAAAGAATAACCTATGGGAGTGTAAAAAAAGGTGAATAGTAAGACCCATTTTCAAGTACCAAATAACACTCAAGTAAAAACAAAAATTCTTTCTTAAAAGTAATTACCCATAGAGACATTTGTTCTAGAACCACACCCACTTGTGGTATATAACATACCTACTTGAGGTCCATGTAACCCGTACTCCAAGCCAGTGGGTCACATGGGCTCAAGCATATCTACATGCACTCCAGAGGTTACCAACTATCAGTGAGGGTGTAAAGGTGGTATAATGGGGAAATTATACCCTTATATCAAAGGGTCACTATGTATATGATAAATAAAATACAATAGTGGAAGCTTTATATAAATAGAAACTATAATGACTGGACTAGTAACCCACCACAGTAGAAGAAGATAAAAAATATATAATAAATTAATTTGGATTCATAAATAAATGATAAAATAAATAATAATATCAATATCAAAAAAGGATGAGTACGATACATTCTTTAATGGAATGCTAATATACAAAAAGGGGAAACCAGGGGAAGGCATATAAAACATGCTATAAAAAAAGAAAAAAGAAAAAAATACAGATCCACTAGAATTCAAGAATATTCTAAGTCATCTTCTCTCCCAAGATCTAACTATAAGTTTATCATATCAAGAATCAGTAGTAGGGAAATTTTACTTATCCATTCCTACAAACAAGTAATCTAATTGGGTACCAAAGGTGGCCTGAGTTGGGTGTGAGATAAAATATTAGTAGTCCAACACCAACAGTTTCTATAATTAATCCAAGTAGTGTACATAGGTATGTAGTGTGTAGGTATAACTGAATAGTAAGAAATGTAGAAATAAATAATCACCAGCCTTCTCAGGTTCCTATATGACACTTGGTGGATCTGACTTCTTTGGATCATTGCTGAAAAGCTATTCAGACTAGTAACTGTATATATAATAACAATATATTTATATATTGTATAATTATATACTTCATCCACTGATATCCTCTATGTATGTGCATATGTAATTAACCATATACATGGAATACTAGGTGTTTGATAGACAAGGAAAAAACTCAATCATCCATAACTAGTCTAAATGAGCCTAAAATATCAAGAAAGGTTACAAGACCTAAATCTCATGATGAATACAAGACTTCATGATCAACAATAGAGATGGTGGGTGAGTATTCATGTCAAAACCCAAATCAATGGATGTGGTGTGTCATGCCCACCATCCAAATAGCGTCAATGAAATGGGACATAATTCTCAATACCCAATGTAAGGGATAGTGAAATTTCATTCCAAACAAGTCCCTTAAACATTATTCCATGTCCAATATAAATGTTGTAATCATAATTATATTTGTTACATGATCCATCACCTCATAAATATCATAATCAGTAAGACAAACAAAACCAAGGTATCATATTTTATATAGAGTTTAAGAAATCATGAAATGATCAGCATGGACATGACACCGTTTATAATCCATTTAAATTAAACAGTTTAATTCATTTAAATAAGATAACCATATTGTATTGATCCATTCAATTAAATACAATACATTTAATTAATCAAAACATGGAAATCCAATTTCATAGTTCAAGGAAGCACATATAAGGTTCCATTGTAAATTAATCAACTACCTATAGGGGAAATTCATTTTATAATTCAATCCAAGAACTTAATAGGTTCCTTGGTTTAATGAGAATTTGCAAAGAAGTGGGAAATTTCATTTACAACCTAAATCGAACACTTAAGAGTTGTTATGGTCATTTAATCAAATAATTACAGAGGAGTATTTCCAGACAAAAAACTCAAGGGGTGTATATGATTGAGGTCAAAATCCTCTAAATACTAAAAAAAATAATCAGAAGTATAAGAACATGTTTATATCAATGTAAGGACAAATAAAGTATTTTAAGATGATGCTCAGAAATGTTTGTCACAACAGACAATTGCTTAATCTATGAAAACACAATAATTTTTGGGAAAAAACTCTAGACCACATACCTTATGTATATATATAACATCTCATTTAATATCATCCTTAGATTTGAAGTATATTGGAATAATTATATAGAATAGATGAACACCCCGAAAATAGGGAAAATGAGATTTCACTGAAATAACACAAAGGACATGTACATCAACTGAAATAAAAATCAATAAGATTGGATATATTACTAAGAGATATCTAATGATTCAAAAAAATTTTGATTTGGAGTCCAGATCTATGAGTTATTGAAAATCCTTGGTTGAAGAACATGAGAACTCATGGGAGGAGAAACGAAGGGAGTCTGTAGGAAATGAAGTGGGGAAATAAATGGTTTATAAATAAATATCATTAAGGTCATTTTAGACATTTCAACCTTAAAAATTGGGGCCCACGGTTTGACTGCACGGTTTGGCCAAAACATGGGAAAACATTGCTTATCCCACTACATAGGGAGAGACCCCACATTATTAAGGTGCATAGTTTCACTAACCATGTGCAAAACAAAAAAAAGATACTTTTCTTAGATGTTTGAAATCTCACACAGTCATGCACCGTAGGGTATATAGTTATAGAAAAACCACATGGAACCCTACTTCTCAAGGGTTCCATGTACGATTACCTTGCACGATTAGTACTAACCATGTGGTAATTGTGCAACCTACCTTATTTTACCATTTCCCATAACTATGGGCTTTAAAATATCCCCAACACTCTTGGAACCTTCTTTAGGTTTTAGTTCACATTTTCAAAGATTAAACAAATGAATTAGAATTAAAAAAACCAATGATCCATACCTTCATGAAAATATGGGTCATTCCAACCTCCACTGCATAATGTAACTTCACCCCATGTTTTAATTTTGAGGGTAAAGAGGTATCATCAGAGAATAGATCTAACCATAGATCTCGTATATCAGCTTCCCACTCCGAGGTCTCAACCTATACTTGTTCGTGCTTCCATTGCACTTGTACTAAAGGAACAAACAATCCTCTAAGTTTTTTCATGGTCAAATCCATAATAATTATTGTATACTCCTCAAAAGATTCATCTATATCCAAATCAACCTCATTAGGCTGAATGACATGCAATGAGTCTGGATAATATCATCAAATATGTGATACATGATAGACATCATGTATAGATCAATATCTACGGGGAAGTGCTAAATAGTAATCCACTAGTCCAATTCATTTCATAACCTCAAAGGGTCTAAAGAAAATAGGATAAAGCTTAACCTTCCTTCAAATATAACTATGTCCCAACCTGGGAGAGACTCACAAGAAAACCCAATATCCATCCTCAAACTCAATAGGTCATCAGAAATAGTTGACATATGGTTGATTTCTAAACTGAGCTATCAACATTCACTTTCTCATCAACTAGACCTACTATATTGTATCCAAAATGAGATGTGGTTCAAGTAAATATTCCCCCTTATTCTAATCAACACTGAGGTGAATGGAAAGACCAACCATATAAGTCATTAGAAGAAGAAATCTTGATGGTATCATGGAAGTTATTATTGTAATAAAACTCAACGAGGGGAATGTCTTTCTCCCAAGAACCCTTGATGTATAGGACACTAGAATAGAAAATATAATCTAACATATGAATCTTATGCTCTATCTATCCATTAGATAGAGGGTGATAGACCGTGCTTAGAAGCACATGTGTACACATGGCCTTATACAACCCAATCTAGAACCATGACATAAAGTGAGAACCTCTATCAGAAATGATTGAAAGGGGATCTCCATGAAGATATATGAAATCCTTGAAATATAGCCTCCATAGCTCATCTACTTTTAAGGTCTCTCGTATAAGAAACACAAGTGAGACCTTCATAAAACGACAAACAAAACCAAAACCGTAACATTTCCACTAGGTGATTTGGGTAAACCAGTAATGAAATACATATAAACAGTGTCCCCTTTCCACTCAGTAATGGACAATGACCGTAAAATCCCTATAGGTTGTTGATGTTCTACCTTCACCTACTGATTGGTGGAACACCAAGAAATAAAGCTGAAAATCTACCATTTCATACCAACCCTCCAATACCAGCATCGTAAATATCAATACATCATAGTGGAACTAGGATGAAAAACCCAATATAAGGCATGAAATCTCTATATTAACTCCTATCTAATATCTACTAGAACCCATACCCTCCCATTAAAGAATAAATTATCATCCCCATCTATAGTCCAACCATAAGATGAATTGTCAACTGAGAAACTTTCCCTTAGAACTAATCCTTTAGTATAAGATTTTTTCCTTATCCCCAACCATTATAAAAGATTATAGGTAACTAATAAGGTTGTGAGGATTGTCTACCCATGTTCCCCCTAAAATTATATATACATTTTTGACATCAAATCCATGAGATTTCATTCAACACTAGCCTCCTAAATAGCCCTGGATTGAGTCTTCCAGCTCAGAGGATTGGATACATAATTTCCTTTTCTAGGTGTATAATTAAGCTATAAATCAAATGATTTCAGGTATTAAACCCCCCTTTTCTACCTTAGAATCATATCCCCTTGAGTAAAGATGTACTTTAGTATTTTTGAGATTAGTGAATACCGAAAAAATTCTCTTCATGTAGTTTCTCCAACAATGTAAAACATGAACTACTGTAGCTATCTTGAGGTTGTGTGTTGGATAATTTGTCTCATGAGGCCTTAAATTACGAGACCCATATGTAATGACTCACTCATCCTGCATCAAAACAACTCCTTACCTGATACTGAAGTTCCCAGTCAGGATCCAAGTATCACTGATAGGGGGAGGAGAGAATCAATGATATCTTTTTCTTTTTATGTTTCCTGCTTTTTGAAACAACATTCGCCTCCTGTTAAAGAGTTTCTTCCCTGCTAAACACACACAACCACATGAACACAAGATTTACAAGGTTCACTACTCATCAATAGTAGGTACATCCTTAGCATGGTACATAAACAATCCAGTACCACATAATCCACTAGAAAACAATCCTTTGATGTGGAATACAATGAATAGGATATACCCTTACACTCGTGTAGCACTTTGAAAACAATACAACAGTGTGTGTGCTCCCTCTTAGCACAAATAGGGTAATGTAATGATTCTGTGCTTCTTAATGAACTTTCACAAATCAAATCATTCAAAAAAATTCTTCACTTTCCTACCCAGAAGCTGGTTAGAACCTCCTAGTGCAAACAACTTGCACATCACTCCCTTCTTGCATGCCTCCCTGCTTGTGCGCCACCCTACTTGCACGTGAACTGCTTGCACGCCACCTGCTTACGCGCTACTCAGCTTGCACGCCACCTAATTGTGTGCATACCTACTTGCACTCCACTAACTACATTCACGCCACTATTGTGAAAAACTCACAACTTGTGCACCACCTTTGGCTTATACAAAACACACTTCTTGAACACACCTCCCTGCTTCTGCACCTTTGACAACATGTGCGCCACTTCCTACTTTTGCACCACCCTACTTGTGCGTCACCCCACTTGCGCACCTTATAAATAACCCTTACCTTGCACGCCACTTTATTTTTCACACCACTTCCTACTAATTGTGTGATCAGATTTCAAATTTTCTCTTAAGTGTTGAGCATAGAAAAATGAGGAGGCTAGTCATCTATTTATAGGCATTTTGGTGACTTGCGTGCCACATACACTTGCGCACCTCTCCAGCACTTGCGCAACAATCCAGTACTTACGCGCTGCTCTATCACTTGCGCGCCTCTCTAGTTCGTGCGCGCCGCTCCAGGACTTGTGCGTCGCTCCATCACGTGTGCGCCACTCCAGCACGTGCGCGCCGCTCCAGCACCTGAGCGCCCCTCCAACACCTGTGCACCGCTCCATCACCTGAGCACCGCTCCAGAACCTGCGCGCCACTCCAGCACTTGCGCGCCCCTGCTTTACTTGTGCGACACTTTCTTTTCTTTGTCATATTTTGATATGATGATGTTAAAATATGACTTTTGTGTATCATACACTTGCACACTACACTTGCTTGCCCCTTATACTTGTGCGTCGGTGTTTGACTTGCGCACCAATCTTTAACTTGTGCGCCACTTTATTTCCTTTGTCTTATTTTGATGGGATGATCTTGAAATATGACTTATGCGCAACATAAACATGAACGCCACATATACCTGCGCACCACACTTGTACGCCACTTTTGACTTGTGCACCACCTTATTTCTTTTTCCAAAAACACTTCTTTACTCTCTCTATCCTTCGTAAGGCTTGCATAAAAAGTTCTCCAAACTTATGATATTTTTGAAATACAAATCAACAAATCATATTCATAGTTTAAAAATCCTTTACTAAGTGAATTGATTTAGCTTCTTTGATAACAAAAGACAACACTCTGTAATGTAAAACTTTTCTTACCTCCTTATCCATCCAACTTGGTCCAAACAATATCCACCTTTGGATTTTTTTAACCATGATTCATAAATCACTGAAATTTGTAACCTTAAGTAATGGATTAATTATCAAAAATTCTAAGCCTATGTGAACTAACTCATTGTAGGACATATGAATTATTGACAGCCATCACCATGCTGTCCAAAAGTAGTGACTATGAAATCTTTTGAGCATACCTCCTCAGCCTTCTTTAGAACATCTTTCAATCTTCTGCCTCATTATTCTTCACTTCATCAACTTTCTTGAAAACAACATTATTTCCTAAAACCACTTCAACAAATAGATAGAATAGTTCACACACATACATGCTGAATTCACAGCTTACCCACAACTCCCCCTTTATGCATGCATATATAAAGTAGATTTATAAAACAATTCTCTCCCCTTGACAACACTATCCCAAGGAAAGATGAGAGTGGGGAAAGAAACACATACCATAACCTTGATGAGAAGGAGGTTAGGCACCCATGTTTAACCTCCATTTTTCAAATGGTTCTTTCGGTAGAAGTTTGGTGAATATATCAACAACTTGGTCAGATGTAGGAACATACTCCAGCCTTAATTCATTATTCTCTACTTGCTCTTTGATGAAGTGGTACTTTATATCAATGTGTTTTGAACAATAATTTTGTACTGGATTTCTTGTAAGATTGATTGCACTCTGATTATGACAACCCAAGAGAAATGGTAGCTTACTTAAACAAGTAGATCTTCCAATTGAGTCTTCATCCACATTAGTTGAGTTGTAGCTTGAGTAGCCGCAACATAATCAGCTTCAACTATTTTAAGAGTTACTGAATTCTGTTTCTTGGTATACCAACTAACACAAAATTTCCCCAAAAAGAAAACTCCACCAAATGTGGATCTTCGATCATCAACATTTCCTACCAAATCAGCATCAGAATACCCGAATAGATCAATATTTCCTGAGCCATCATACCTGATTCCAAAATACGCCGTGCCTTTGATATAATTGAGAATTAGTTTTCCGGAAATAAAATGTGATTATTTAGGAGCACTCTGAAATCTTTCACATAAAGTGACAACATAGACAATGTCGGGTCTTGAGGTAGTCAGATACAACAGACTTCCAATTAGATTTCAAAACTCTTTCTGATCAACCTCCTTGTCCTCTCCATCTTTAGACAACTTGGTTACCACTGAAATTTGTGTGGAAACTGGTTTTGAATTTTCCATTCCAAACATCTTTAGAATTTCCTTAGCATACATTTGTTGAGATAGAAAAACATGATTCTTCTTCTGTGAAATTTGTAGCCCAAGAAAGTACATCATTTCTCCCAGTATGGACATCTCAAATAAATTCTTCATCTCCTCAGAAATTTTTTCACATGATCTTTCATAATTTCTAGCAAATATAATATCATTGACATAAACAATAACGATCAATGAAAACTCTTGACATTCCTTGATATAGAGATTGCTATCAACTCTCCCTTTCTTAAAGTTCATCTTCTTTAAGAAAGTATCTAATTTAGAATACCATTCTCTCATAGCCTGTTTTAGCCCATACAAAGCCTTATTTAACCTGTACACATAACTTTCATCCTTTCCAATAATAAATCCATAAGGTTGATCAATGTAGACTTCCTCGTCAAGGTCACCATTCAAAAATGTGGATTTTACATCCATTTGAAAGATTTTGTAACCTCATTGCCCAGAAATAGAAAGAAAGAATCTGATTGTTTCTAATCTTTCCACCGGAGAAAAGGTTTCATCAAAATCAATGCCTTCAATTTGTGAATACCCTTTTCAAACCAATCTTTCTTTGTTTCTTATTACTTTACCTTCTTCATTTAGCTTGTTCTGGAAAACCCACTTTGTACCAATGATGTTCTTGTTTTCCAGCTTGGGTATAAGTTCCCAAGTTTCATTCTTCTCTATCTGATCAAGATCTTCATTTATTGCATGAACCCATTCTGGATGCTCAAATGCTTCATTTACATTATTCAGTTCTACTTTTGAATAAAGAGATGTATGTGATATAGCATTCGTTGTTCTTCTTATTTGAACCCTTTGATTTTTATCTCCAATAATGTTATGAGCCTCCACTTGGTTCCTCAACCTAGGATGAGTTGTTTGAACTCCATATTCATCAATTGATATTTCTAAGTCAGATTCGTCTTCTTGAGTAGGATTAACATAGTCTCCAGCATTATCAGAATCCTTAACAAAATATTCTCTATCCTGCTCAACTTCCACATCAATATATGATTGATTTTCTTTATCAAAATTTTCAACAACTTTTACATCTGAAGAATCAATAATTCTTCCTGTTTTTTTGTTGAGACAACTATATCCTCTTTTTTCTAGAGCATAGAAAAAAATTCCATCATATCTTATTTGATCAAACTTTCCAAGGTTTCCACCTTTCTTCTTTATAATGCATGGACTCCCAAAAACTCTTAAGTGTTTCAGAATTGGAGTTTTTCTATAGAACATTTCATAAAGAGTCATATCTAAGTTTGGTCTAAAGAAACATCAGTTCTGAATATACACTACAGTGCTCATGGCTTTCCTCCAATAAAAACGAGAAATACTATGCTCAATCAACATAGTTCTCCCCATTTCCACCAAACTTTGATTCCTTCTTTAAGCAACCCCATTTTGTTGAGGTGTGTATGGTGAACTGAACTCATTCTGAACTCCATACTTCTCAAGATAACATTCAAACTCTTCATTTTATACTCACCACTATTATCAGTTCTCAACTTCTTCACTGAATACTCACATTCCTTTTTTGCTTTCCTCTTGAAACTCTTAAACATTTTTAGAGCATCTGACTTATGTCTCGTGTACATAACACAACTAATGCGAGTAAAGTCATCAATGAATGTAATGAAGTACTTATCTCCATTTTTTGATTTCATTCTCATTAGTCCCCATATATCAGAATGTATAAGTTACAAGGGCTGTTTTGAATGAATTTCAACTCTCTTATGAAGATAGTTTGTAATCGTCCCATTTTCACAAATAGTGCAGCACCAAACTCTTGTTCTTGATAAATCAGGAATATCTCGGAAACTGTCTCTTGTTGATAACTTGCACATATCTCTCTAACACATATGTCACAACCTTTTATTCCATAACTGATTTTCATCCACTACACCCATGTAACAAGACTTCTGCACTTCACGAACTTGGAACAAATTCCCACTTGTATGTTGGCCCATTGTAACTATATTTCCATCATTTTCACTTTCGACAACAAATCCATATTTTCTGAAAATAAATTTGTTGCCCTCATCATAGAGCTGTGACAAACTAACAAAGTTATGTTTTAGACCATCAACATATAGTGTTTTCCTGTATTTCATCTTTTCTTTTCCAATGATGGTTTATCCAACACTTTTGATCCTTAGAGATCCATTATTTCCAAATGTCACTGTTCCTTCTTTGAAGTATTTCACATTCTTCAGCAGCTTTAAGTCTCCTGTCATGGGAGAGGAACATCCTCTATCAAGAATCCATGGATTTTCTCCTTTTGTAGCTTTCAAAACAGTTTAGAAAACAAGAGCCTTTTGTTATTCCTTTTCCTTCACTTCCTGTTGTGCTCCCTCCAATTTCCTATCCAAGTCAATGTGTTTTGGCAAGACAACCATGCACTCATTCTTTTCAGACTTATCATACCTATCCCTTTTATCTTTTAATAACTCTGGCTTTTGAGAATTATTAAGAATCTTTTGTTGCTATGGTAACACACTAAGGCAGCCCTTGTCAAGATGTCCAGGTTGATCACACCTTTCACAAATAGTTTCCAGTGGTTGAAACCTATTCTCAACTTTCACACCAGTCTTCTCAGATATCTTTTAAAATTTATTTGGAGACTTTATATTTTTAAAGGGTTGACTCACCCTCAATACTTATCATTTAAAACTTGTGGAACATTTTTAATGTTGTTGGTTGAACCAACACATATTTTCCATGTGTCTAAATCCACCACAATACCAGCTGTAACCATAGAAAGAATATTTGCCTCTGAAACTTCTATACTGTCCAGATTTGTGAACATGCTTCTCAACAACCTTCTTAATAGAACTATGATGACCATAAAACTTCATGTTTTCATTTGTAACTCCCTTTCTCAGTTCATATTTAATAGCACCTGAAGTATTATAAGTCATTCTTGACTCGTGATTTTTATGCACTTATAATTTTTCATCATTGATGACTTTGACCGCATATATGGTCTTTCCATCCTTGTTCTTATCAGAACCAGTTCTGTATTTTATTTAAACCTTTGAAGGTAACTTTTATGGATCCTTGTTTGGTTAATTCTTACTCGAACATTCACTAACTTCTGAAATAGATTTTTCAAAACTGATATTATTTTCTTTAGCTTTATAAATTTTATGTTAGACAAGTTCCAACTCTTCTTCTTTTGACTTCAACTTTACTTCAAGATGATCATTATGATTCTTTGTATTCTCAAGAGAATATTTCAGATCATCAATCTCATTTTCCATCTTTATTTTCTCATTAGTAAAACCTTCTTGATTGTTTAATGTAGAATTTTCATTTATCAGCTTGTTGTTTTCCTTCTCAAGCCTTCTGATCTTCCTCAAGCATTCTTTCAACTCTTCTTTCAGATGATATTCAAGTTGAGTTTCTTCTTCTTCTAAACTATTTCTCTCATACTCTTCTATTATTCACTGTAGCAATAAAGGTATTTTTTCTAGTTTTTTTAGAAAATAATTTCTCAGATTCATCTTCATTGTCATATTCATCTTCATATTTAGATAAAAAGATTCTTCTTTTTTTATTTGAAGATCTTTTTATCCTTCCCCTATGAAAAATATTTATCTTTGTCAGCTTGTTTCTTCCAAAAACTTTTTGGCCTTCTATTATCATCATCACTACCTTCTTCTTTATTCTTCTGAGGACAGTTAGCCACAATGTGACCAATGGCTCCACACTCAAAACATTTCATGGTAAGTTTACCCTTGTATTTCCCTGTTCCTCTTTTCACATTCATAGAAAACAGGGATACAATTTCATCAAAATTGTTATATACCTCATCTTCAGAATCAGATTCAACAACTTAATCTTTAATAAGAGTCTTCTTTGACTTCTCTCTCCTCATATCCTTGAATGAAATTTCTCAATCAGCTTTTTTTTCCCATAAAATTATTTTCCCTTCTCAACTCATAAGTAATGAGACTGCTATGAAAATCATCCAAAGATAATGTTTCAGGGTATCTATCATCTAATGAAGACACTTTAGCATCAAAATTGTCAGGTATAATTATCAAGATATTTTCGACAACTATAGAATCCTACAACGTTTCACTAAGACATATGATTGTACTGAAAATATCATTTATCCTGGTAAAGAAATGCCTAACAGATTCAAATTCTCCCATTTTCAAGTCTTAATACTTCAGTCTCCAGATTTCTAGTTTAGCCTTCTTCACTTTTGTATTTCCTTCATAGATGTTCTTCAGTTTGTCCCAGATTCCTTTGTCTTTAGAAACACCTTTCACTCTTAAAAATTCACTCTCATAATGAGATGATAGTAACACATTTTTAGCTCTTCCATCATTATCAATATTCTTCTTATCAACAGGAGTAAGAGGAACCTTGTCATCAATAGAAGGAAATTCATCTGTTGTAGTTTCAATAACTTCATATCTAAGAGACATAAAAAAAGGGATCATTCTGTACTTCTAGATGTGATATTTATTTCCCCCAAAAATCAGAATCCCCTTATTATTCATATAATTTAGATTCTCCATCACAACTTCTCTTCAACCACTTCAGTAAAGAATAAACGAAGGGAACCTGTCCCTATGATACCATTTGAAGTTCCCAGTCAAGATCTAAGTATCACTGAGAGGGGGAGGGGGTGAATTAGTGATATCTTTTTCTTTTTATGTTTCCTACTTTTTGAAACAACCCTCAACTCCTATTAAAGAGTTTCTTCCCTGCTAAACAAACACAACCACATGAACACAAGATTTACAAGGTTCACTACTCAACCAGAGTAGCTACATCCTTGGTATAGTATAGAAACAATCCAGTACCACACAATACACTTGAAAACAATCCTTTGATGTGGAATACAGGGAGTAGGATATACCCTTACACTCATATAGAAATTTGAAAACAATCCAATAGTGCATGTTCTCCCTCTTAGAACAAATAGGGTAATGTAATGATTCTGTGCTTCTTAATGAACTTTCACAAATCAAATCTTTCAAAAACATTCTTCACTTTACTACCCAGAAGATGGTAAGAACCTCCTATTGAAAACAACTTGCACGTCACTCCCTACTTGCGTGCCTCCCTGCTTGCATGCCACCCTGCATCCGCACCACTTTCTTGTGCTCTACTCAGCTTGCGCGCCACCTGCTTGCATGCCACTCAGCTTGCGCGCCACCTGCTTACACGCCTACCTGCTTCCGTGCCACTAACTACTTGCGTGCCGCTATTGTTCACAACTCACAACTTGCATGCCACCTTTGGATTATACAAAACACACTTATTGAACACACCTCCATACTTGTGCACCTCTGAAAACTTGCACGCCACATCCTACTTGTGCTCCATCTTACTTTCCCATCACCCCACTTGCGTGCCTTATAAATAAACCTCAGCTTTCACGCCACTCTAGTTTGCATGCCACTTCCTACTACTTGCGTGATCATAGCTCAAATTTTCTCTTAAGTGTTGAGCATAGAAAAATGAGGAGGCTAGTCATCTATTTATAGGCATTTTGGTGACTTGCGTGCCACAAGCATTTACGCGGCGCTCCAGCATTTGCGCGCCGCTCTAGCTCTTGCACGCCCCTCCTTCACTTGTGCGTCACTTTATTTCCTTTTTCATATTTTGATATGATGATGTTGAAATATGACTTGCGCATATCATACACTTGTGCACTATAATTACACACCCCTTATACTTGCGCGCCAGTTTTTGACTTGCACACACATCTTTAACAAGTGCGCCAACTTATTTACATTGTCATATTTTGATGGGATGATCTTGAAATATGACTTGCATGCAACATACATTTGCGCGCCACATATACTTGTGCACCACACTTGTGCACCAATTTTGACTTGCATGCCACTTTCTTTATTTTTCCAAAACACTTCTTTACTCTATCTATCTTTCATAAGGCTTGCATCACAAGTTCTCCAAACTTATGATATTTGTGAAATAAAAATTAGCAAAGCATAGTCATAGTTTACAAGTCCTTTACAAAGTGAATTGATTTAGCTTATTGACAACAAAAGACAACACTCTATAACAGTAAACTTTTATTACATCATTATCCATCCAACTTGGTCCCAATAGATACCTAATGAATCATAGTAAATGGTATAGCTCATCCCTAGCTCTAAAAGAATTACGATTGATGCTAAAGTAAATCTTCCCTTTAAATCCGTAAAAACTACATCACAATATTCCGACTATTCAAATTTCACACCCTTTTTAGTAAATACCATAAGAATCACTAAAAGGTGTGATAATTCTTTTATAAAGTTTATGTAATATCCATATATCCCTACGAAACTATGTATGTTAAAGATATTATTAGGCTTCTCTCATGAGATTACAACCCTCACTTTTTATGGGTCTACCGAAACTTCTAACTCTGAGATAATATGACATAAGGAGTAGAATTTATCAATCCAAAAGTGGAATTTTCTATGATTTTAAAAAGATAGTTCTACCTTATTGTATTCTACATGATCTAATGATTGTTGGAATTGTCATGTCTAGAGTGTGAATACACTATGATTCCATCAACAAAGACTAAAACAAATAAATCTAGGTATGAGTGGAAAATCGAATTCATTAAATCCATGAAAATTGTAGGTTTATTTGTGATAATTAATTGAATAACCAATTAATTATAAAGACCTTACCTAATCATAATAGTCATGTTAGGTATTTATTAAGACTTGACACATAACTGATGATATACTAACCTCAAATAAATCTTTTAAAACACCCTCTCTCCTTATAATCGATCAAATATGTCATCTTTTTTAGGAAGTGGATATCAGTTGTTGACTATAAGATGGTTAAATAGTCTATAATCCACACAAATCTTGAGGGTACCATCTAGATTCTTGAAAAAAGTACTGATCAATTCCAAGGATAAGTGATGGGGTAGATAAATCCTTTCCCATCTAGATCTTATTTCAATTTCTTAAGATCCAGAAGCTCCATAAGTGCAATAATATAAGGAGGAATGGTTACTAGTGTTTCTATTTGCACTAAATCAATGGTAAACTCTACCTATCTCACTAGATTTATCCTAGAAAATACATCTGGGATGTAGTCCTTGAAATTATCCACTATAGGAAGGAAAACAGTGGGTTGTAACCCTTGATTATCCAAGAAAAGACTAGAAATATGAGCACTCCCACTAACCAACCTCCGCTGCTCAAGTCCAACTCAAGATCAATGAACATCCCATTCTCCCTTACAAGTATTCCTACCACCCTTTGGTGATATAAACATCACCCTACAATAATAGAAGTCAATGTGGGAATGATGGGGAACTGACCAATCTATCATGATAATTGCATCAATCCCTGTCATGTTGAGGATGAAGATATAGCCACCTATCTTAAGGGGAAAATATTTACTATGATGTACACTCTCAGAATAGATACCTAATGAGGCATCGAGCATTATCACACCACAAAATTTCTCAATATCAAGGCCCAGACTCGTTGCGATCACCTC
This sequence comes from Viscum album, assembly GCA_963277665.1. Classification (NCBI taxonomy): domain Eukaryota; kingdom Viridiplantae; phylum Streptophyta; class Magnoliopsida; order Santalales; family Viscaceae; genus Viscum; species Viscum album. Next base: position 925,728,715 of record OY728159.1, read on the forward strand.
AGATATAAAAGAGTGAGATGCACTTATGTCTAGTAAAGAAGAAATAAAGTGGAGGTTACTAGAATAATACCTAGAAATATAAATGGTCCAACAATCTAATACTATGGAATATATTTAAATGCATGTCATTGGACTATACTATAACCCTAAGTAATAGTCTAACTACCCTGAGAACCCCCACTCTGTTGGTGCTGAGAACCTTGATTCTGACTACCTCTACCTCAACCAACGCCTCAGACTGAAAAACTGATGGTACTCTAGTAACCTCCCTAATGATATAATATAGGTATCTCTCTTGAACACATAGTATTTGTAGATCTACACATTCTAGGAATTGACATAAAATTCTTATAGAAGCACTGGATATGCCCCATCCCTCCATAGAAATTTCATCCCATTGGATATTGTAAACATTAAGGTTTTGTATGTCTTGGCTTCCCGAACTGGTGAAATATCATGAAACTGTTATTATGAAGAGATATAATACTAATACCTCCATGAGAAGCATTAGAACATCACACTCTCCTACTTGAAGGAGCATTGATATATCTTGGTTTTGAATAGCCCCGATTCACACCATCTACTTCCCTCATATTTTTCATTGTAATAATAAATTGGTTGACTATCTTAGATATAGTCATCAATTGGAAGACATTGACCTATGACCAAATGGAATATACTGGCCTATCTATGAATCACATGGTAGTCATAAGATCATCACTTTCGTAAGTAGGAGTGAAACATTGTAGCTGAGTAAACCAAGTAGGGTATTCTCTATCAGACATGAATCCCTACTATAGGTTTATAAAATCTCTATCTCTTCAATACCTCAGAGTCAGTGGAATGAAGTATTAATAAAATATAGTCTTGAAATCTTCTCAAACCATATCAAGAAGTTGATCTTTCTGGGTAATAACATCCTACCATCTATTTGAAGAATCTTGTAGAATATAAGTTTCAAGATTGAACCTAATTTCTAGAGGCGTATTTAGATACTCCAATATAGAAAGAATACCTTTTATATAAGAATATACCACATGAGGTACTCCATCCTTTGAAAAGGTGGGAGGATGCTGATGCTAGAACTCATGAGTTAACTATTCCATACTCGAGGCAGGCTGAGAAACACCTTGTGTAGACTGCAACATGAGTATAAATCCATCTCAAAATTGGGCGTCAATTCCCATATCAGGAATAGGAATAAGTTCCATAGGCGTCACTATATTAGGGATCATTGGAGACTCAAGGACTTCCACCTCCAGTTCATTTTCATCAATGTCATCAAGGTGTATGACTTAAGAAAATTGTGGAGGTATGATGCTACAATTCCAAACACATGCCTTAAAATATATCTTAATAGATGAAAGAATTAAAAATATATAGGTATAATAGGTACACTACCTTCCAATGAATATATCACACCTCTATACCTTCTACAAAATATAGGTTTAATATGTAGAAAATACCATTACAGACCATAAGAAAGTAAGATATGAACCAACTACCCACAACTAAGTCTGGGTTCAGTTCTAGGTCTCATAATACATGTATAAGATGGCCGTGTCATTATAAAATTCATATTAATTGTAAATTTTATGAATTTATGTATTGAAATCACTTTAAATTGTTGAATTGGATGGATCACCATTTTCTAATCCATAAGGGCCCACAATCCTCATAAACCAAAATATAGACTCTACTTAATTCACACCATTTCACGTTCCATCTCATGAAACAATGGTTGCATGGATTAACATGCCATAACTAACTTCTTAATGTATCTTCTTCAACCAATGTAGGAAAAAAATATTAGGTTAAGGTATCCAATTTAAGTGTTAATTATGTTTTCCAAACCCCTTCAAGAAACATCATCACATTTCTATATGATAATCCAGGAACAAATAGTATACAACATGCACATGCATGGTGAAAGTAGACTTGGAATGAAAAAATGCATGGAATATTTATAATATTAGGCCTATAATGATGCATGTAATGAAACACCCTCATATTATTTGGACAAAGAAAAATAAATATCATTTCAATATCACTAATAATAATAACATCACAAGATGTGTGGTTCACCCATCGGTGAAGTCATTTCAAATTTAATAGGCATAATCAATAATTGTAATATCCCATACCAGGTAATTTGGGTTTCCCCTCTATGTGGTTTAGTTATGATCATGCACAAACTCATTTAAAATCCCATTAAACCCAAGCCTCCTATATAATACCCAAAAAGTATGATAAAGTGAAAATAACCTCTGATACCACTTCGTGACATCCCAACCCAAGGACCACTTAACCTGTTCCCCAAGATGATGGCTCAGATGGCCTCAAGCATGCCTTCCCATATTCTAGAGGCTATCAAATAGAAGAAAGAGTGTAAATGTGATACAATAGAGAGACCTTACCATCACATGAGAGTGAAAAACATAAATGATAGATAATATAAAATAGTAGAAGTGTAATATAAACAAACACTATAATGATTGGACTAGTAACCCTCCATAGAGAAAGAAGATACAACTAATATAATAGATGACTTCAAAAGAATAAATAATTTTGAAACTAAATAATTACATCAAATTCCCCAAATGCTGAGTAAGAAACATGATTTAATGGAAAGCTGATATAAATAATAGGAAATATGGGAAAAATATACAATATGATATAAAAAAATATAAAAAGAACAAAATACCGCTCCACTATAAACTTGAGTATATTCTCAGTCCTCTACTCCCATGGTCTATCTATAATCTAATCATATCAAGAATCAGTAGTAGGTCACTTTCCCCCATCCATTACTACAGACAAGTAATCTACTCGAGTACCAAAGGTGGCCTGAGCAGGGTGTGACGTAAAATCCCAATAGGCCACTAAAGTGTCTAGAAGTATTTCAAGAAGTGTACAGAGATATGTAGTGTACAAGTATAACTGAATAATAATAAATGATGAAATAATTAATCACCAGCCTACTCAGGTTCCGATAAGACACCTGATGGATCTACCCTCCTCGTCTCATTTCTTGAATGATAGTCATACCAGTAACCATGTATATATAATAACAATATATATATATATAGTGTAGTTATATATTTCATTCACTACAAAAAACTACAATTTAGTGATGTTTTTAGCGATGTTTCCTACAAGCATCGCTAATTTAGAGGCGTTTTCAGAAAATGTCGCTAAATTAGTGATGTTTCTTAAAAGTGTCACTAAATTAGAAACATTTCCTAAAAACATCACTAATTTATAGATGTTTCACGAAAAAAATTATAATTTAGCGATATTTTCTAAAAATATTTGCTAAATTATTGATGTTTCCCAAAAAATATTGCTAAATTTGCAACATTCCCTAAAAAACGTCGCTAAATTTTCCATGTTTTCAAAAAACGTCGCTAAATATAAATATATTTATACAGAACACTTCTTTGCATCAATGTAAATATATATTTATATATATATACATATATTAATATATCTAAAAACATAAACACATATATAAGTATATAAATAAAAATATATATTTATATATATATAAACACCTAGACACAAACACACTCACACACACACAGATATATATAGATATATATATATATATATATTAACACATATATTTTAAACTTATTCTTGTTTTTTAGAAAACATGTCTATTTTGGTGGCATTTTTTCTAGTGTTTTAAAACATACAAAATTACACACATACACACAAAAATACACACACATATATTTATAAACACAAACAAACACACACACATATAAATTTATATATATAAGCACATATATATATATATAATATAAGCATATAAATAAATATAAAATATAAACACACACAGAAACATATATAATATATAAAAATAAAATATAATCTTATATATATAATGTATAACCTAAACATATATATATATATATATATTTAAATATAAAACATAAAACATAAAACATAAAACATAAAACATAAAATATAAAATATAAAATATAAACGTATATATATATATTTATATTTATATTTATATATTAATATTTGTATATTAATATATAAAAATATATAATATTAGTTTTTAAAAACCAAAATTTATTTATATATAAATAAACATAACATAATGTAATTAAATATTTTAAATTTAGTCATGTTTTTAAGAAACTGTGACTATTTTAGTGAGATTTTTTACCTGTGTTTTAAAATGCGGCTAATTATATACTTGTATACATATATATTTACACACACACACACAGACTTATATATTAATATAAACATATAATATATATAATATATATATATAAACACACACACACACATATATAGAATATAAACTTACTTATAAACATAAAATATAAACATATATATATATATATATATATATATAATCATAAATAAGATTCACTAAATTAGAGACACGTCATTCCTTAACATTTTCCAAAAATATCAGTAAATTAATTAGCGACGTTTTTAAATGTATCTAATGAAAAAAACATTGCTAATTAACATTTTTAGTGATACACCTATATGCACTAAGTATGTGTGTATATTAATATCCGTATACATGAAATACTATGTGGAGGGGGGTGGTGGTGCTAAAAACTTATTATTGTAAATATATATAATAAATTTCAAATATATATATATATATATATATAATTAAAAAACAATTTACCAATGTTTTCTATAAAAGTATACTAATATTTATAAACATCAGCAAATGTAGCTATTTTAGTGATGTTTATTTACTATCATTTCTCAAAAATGTCAGCAAGTAAGGTGTCGCTAAATAGAAATGTTTATAAACATTGGTAATTTCATGATGATTATAAGAATCATTAAATGGAAACGCTTATAAATGTTGATAAATTCATAATTCTTATAATATTAACTAAATTAGATACACCTCATTTATCTACATTTTCCAAAAATGTCTGTAAATGAATTAGTGAGTTTTTTAAATGTCGCTAATGAAAAATAACATAAATAATTATCTTTTTTATAGTGATCAACCTATATGTGCTATGTGCATGCATATGTAAGTATCCATGTACCAAGAATACTAGGTGTTGGCTAGACTAAGGCATAATTTAGTCAACGATAACTGGTATAAACAAACCTATATGCTCAATAAAGGGTACATGCCTTACATATCATGAAGAATGTGAGACAACGTTCTCGTCAATCGAGATGGTGGGTAAGTCATCATGTCAACACCCAAATCAACGGACATGGTGTGTCATGCTAGCATCCAAATAGTGTAAATGATGTGAGACATCATGTTCAATACCCATTGTAAGGGATAATGAAAATCCAATACCAACAAGTCCCTTAACTATTATTCCATGACCACTATAAATGGAATACTCATAATTATATATGTAACATGATTCATCACCTAGTAAGTATAATAACTAGTATGAACGACATAAATAAGTCATCATATTTGATATAAATCATTTAATAAAGAATGAAAAGAACATCATGACCTCTCTAACATTTGTAATCCATTTCAATTAAACTATTTAATTAATTTAAGAAAGCAAACCATGATGAAGGGATCCATTCATTTAAATATAAGAATTTTAATTAATAAAAACTTGGTAATTCAATTTCACAGTTCAATGAAACACTTATAATGATACATTGTCAATTAGGACACTACCTATAATGGGAAATTCAATTTATAAGTCAATACAAGCACTTAGGAGGTTCCTCGGTTCAACCAGAATTTACAAAGAAGTGGGAATTTAAATTAAAAACCAAGAAAGACACTTATGAGGTGTTTTAGTAATTTAATCCATTAATTAAAAAGGTTAATTTCAAGCCAACACACCCAATTGGTGGATATTATAAAGGTTAATAACCTCTAACTAATAAAAAAATCTTTGAGAGTATAAAAAAATGAATATATCAATCTAAGTGGAAAGAATACATTTTAAGTAGATACCCAAAAAATTCCAGTACACCACATAATAGTGAAAGATATGAAAAAATAATAATTTTTTTAATGAAATATTGACCACCTTCCTTAAGTATATATATGAATCCTTGCTTAATAGTGGCCTCAAATTTAAATTAGAATGGAAGAATAATGAAGAATGGATGAACACCCTGAAAATAAGGAAAATGAGATTTCACCTAAATATAGAAAATGATTGGATGGGAAAATGGAATAGAAATTGAGATTACTAGATATATTATCGAGATCTATCAAATGCATCCAATGGATCTTTATTATGATTCCATATCTAAAAGTTATCCAAAAATCTAGGTTGAAGAAGACAAGAGATCATGAGAGAAAAACCAAGGGTTTCTATTGGAAATGAATTATGGGAAAGACAATATTTATTTTTAAATATCATTAATCACATTTTAGTCATTTCACCCTAAAAAATAGGGGAGCACAGTTTGGAAAAATTGTATATAAACTGTGCTCCGCCCACTACCAAAGGAGATACCCCACATAGTTAAAGTGCATGGTTCCCCTAAACATGTACAAACCATAAAAATGATCTCTATCCAAGATGTATTAAATATAAAAATAAAATGTTCCTCATGTCACACGGTTATAGAAAAACCATGCGGCTCCCTAATAATCAAAGGTTCCCACACATGGTTACCCCACAATGTTAGTACAAAACTTGTGGTTAAAGTATAACCTTCCAATTTCCCCCATTTCTTAGATCTATGGGCCCTGAAAAAACCCCAAACTCTCTTGGAAACTTCATTACTCCATAGTTTATGTTTACCGAGATTAAAAAAAGGTATTAAATTTATTGAAAAAAAGAGTTATACCTTTATGAAAAGATGGGTCATTACATAATATCCAAACAAATATGTATTTATATGAAAAAAATAATCTCTACATTACCAAAATACTAGGATGTATTTATATATTTATCAGCAACGTCTATCATGGTGTTATGTTCCATAATATATTTTTTCCTAAATATAGTTTTCATGGTTTCTACTAAACATCCTTTGATACCAACTGCAATGACTTAAACCAGAGTAACCCAATATCGGTGTCTTCTTTATTACATTGGAATAATATGCAAGGAATCACATCTCGAAGGACCAAGTAGTTTATTAGTACTAATAAACAATATAAATTAATGACTCTCCTATTATATTTTAATAAAAAAAATTAAAACTATTTTTTATAGAATATTATTATTCCCTCTAGCATATCCTTGTATATAATTCATAGTATTCTTCTTGGATTCTTCGGAATGAAAAAAATATGGGTGAGATAAAATGATTAGGAAGGGTTAATTACAATAAAAAATTATCATGAATAAATAAAATAATCAACATGGTAAGTAAAATAACTAAACACACATTCCATGGAAAATATTTTACTATCATTGAAAATATTTTAAAATCATTCAATATGGAAAGGTATATAATTGAACATACATGCAAATTAATTAATAACTTTACTCTCATGATTAAATAAGGTATAATAAATATATAAAGGTAAATAACTAAACACACATTCCATTTAATAAGCATATTTACAATCATGATTAGATAATACATAATCAATATGTAAAGGTAAATAAAATAAAACACATTCCATTTAATCAATAAACTGAGGATGAAATGAATTCATATATAACATCATTGAGAAAATATAATGAAAAATAATAACTAAATTCTTAATAAATTAAATTATTAATTTATTGGATTCCATGATCTCAGCCATCATGATACCTCTACTATCAATAAATTTCACAAGACAGTTTAATAATTATGGGGAGGTATACAACAGAAACACATTAAACTACGGCTAAAAAACTGATTCATCACATGTGACTACCTGTGCATCAAATATATTTCTGAAACCTATACCCACCCACATATTTATTTCCAAATCATTCCTCATATATAAAATAATTGATTTTATTCATGAATATTCACCTTATCAACAAGTTCTTGTATCGGTTATGGAATATGAATTAAAAAAAATTTCTACAGTCAATCATATAACTTTAAAAGCAAAATATAATATATAGAAATGATATATGGTTTATGTAATAATTATATACAAGATAAATATTGTGGATATTTAGGAGAAATTTAATTTCCAATGATAAAAAGTAAGTGAAAATTTCAAGGTAAAGTTAAGGATTACAAAAATTAATCAATAAAGAGATTGTAAATACTTTCCCTAGTCAAATTGATCATAAAACATCAAAATAAATTAAAAAAATGTTATAAATAAACTATATAACCAATGGTTAAAAAAGTTATATAATGGGTTGATGCCATTATGGAATAGAAATACTATAAAATTTCATTAAAAATTTTCTTGAGGAAATATTCTTTTCACTTTGAAAATAATTTTAAAAAAAAATGTTCATAAAAATTTTTTAAAATAATTTTATTTCAAAATAAAATTTTAAAATTATAAAGAAATATTTAAAACATTGAGTGGTAATGAAAAAAATAAATTCTATTCATGTTGTAATGATTAAAATTAAGATTCCATTCAGTATTTTTGAAAAATCCAAACATGCCTTGTTAGGAAAATGACATAAATATTCCTTTCAAAACATTTTATAAAATATAAAAACATAGGAAACATGTCTTCAATAAATCATTTGGATAATGTTAAATCATTTTTATAAATTATTTTAGAAACATGGTTATGGAAGAAGAATTATTTTTGATCGAAAAGTGAAATGATGTAGAATTTTATTAAAAACATTTATCAATCATTTTAAGTAACAAATAGTTGGAAAACAGTAATATTACTTGAAAAAATAATGAATAACTATAGGATAATGAAATGAATTTTTTATTATAAAATGATCAAAAATTTCCTCTAATGTAAATTGAAGCATAAATAATTCCAATTAAATTGAGATTGTGAAATAAACCCTTATAAAGATCATAACATTGATGTGAGAATTAACCAATGAATCAATTATGTGTACAAAATGAAAATACACATAAAAAGTGTAAATAAAAAAAGTTATAGATAAAATTTATTATACAGATAATATTACAATATTAAAGACAATGAAGAAGTAATATAACCTAATGAAAAGAATTTGGGTTATGAAATTATTTAACACTTGGTAACTTTTAAGTCTAAATAAATTTTGATGAAATAAATAAAATTGAATCATAAAATATTATTATTTATGAAGGAAAAATGATATTATATTTCAAAGGGGTAGTATATACATAATATAAAAGAAATTAGGTGTATAACTTTATAATATGCCTCAATGAAGGGAAATTGAGAGGAAGTCCCTTACCTCACACTACCTTTTGGTTGAACATGACTTAATATTTTATATAATAATTTTAATCATGTTGTTAATTTATACCAGAACCATATTATTATTTATAATATCATATATTATCCTTTTATAACATTTTCACCCATTTGTTAATAATATTTTATTATATTCATTGTTCTTAGTGTTAATTGGCTTGTTTTCTCATGCGTGTTTTGTCTTGAATATTCTAGTTATTTGGTATAGGATATAAATAAATAATATAAATAATTATATTAATTTTATAAACATAATATTTACTCATTATATACATTTTTATAATCATTGTTGAAGGTGGGATATGAAAAATGAATCACATCATTTCATGAAGATAGTATGCCATATGTATACACGAGTGATGATATCATTCCATTAACAAGTGAAGGATAAGAAGTGAGTGATATATTAATATTATATAATAAATATAATGTCATATATATAAAAAATATTCATTAAAGTTATACTTATTAATTTATATGTAAAGGATAAGTGATAAACGAATCACATCGCTTTGCGTGGCGGTAGTCCGCCATACACACGAACAACGTTATCATATTTTAAATAGAATGAGAAGTAAAAAGATATATGTGATATAATTACTAAATAAGTATAATAATACTATAAATATCATATAAATGTGTTAAAAATATCATTTTATCTAATATTTAATGGTGGTGATGAATAACTAATTACATTGGTTTGTCAGGCGGTAGTCCGCCATACATACGATTGACGATTTCATTTCCCATTTGATGAAAGAGGAGATGAATATAAGTAATTACCTTAATATAATGACATAATAGTATATGAAATAAAATTTGGTTATTATATGATCATGTTTTAATAATATTTTAAATAGGTGGAAGAAGAAAAAAAACACTCATTTAAGAATTTCACCTCTTTTTTAGACAACTTCTTTAGATTTGCAACAAAAAGACTTAATAAGGAGGATTTCTAAAAAAATAGATCTCGGATATTTTAATGGGATTAAGTAAGTGATTTTTTCATTTCTTGGATAATCCAAATGGTTATGGATGTGTGAAGAGGGGAGGAGAGTGGGTGGCCTTTTAGAAGTAGGGGAGAGTATACACGTGAAATATTTGAAAATAATCAATTCAACCATATTTTAATCATTAAAAAACCCTCCAAAATGGATAAATATAAAACCTTAGAGGATAAAAGTTCGAAATATTTCCATAAAATGTGTTTTGTATAATTTTTTAGGTCATTTTAACCCATTCCTTTTTAGTTTAAACCTCGATAAATCAGTTTTCACTTTAAACTCGATAATTAATTTATACAGTTTTAACTATTAATTATGGTAAAAATATAAGTTTAACTTATTAAATAATATAAATTATTCATATTGAAAATATAAAAAATCTTTTTATAAAATTCAATTCACATAAGTGGAATAATCAAATTTAAAATTATTCCTATAAAAGTGACAAAAAAGTGGGGTTTCAAAGAGAAAATTATCATAAGTAAAAAGGGTTTAATTTCAACATTCAATATGAAATAGATTATAATAATATAAAATAGTTAAATATTAATATAATTTAACTTATTTTACTTTAAAATAAATTTTAAATATTATTTAAATTTTCAAATTATTTGAATAAAATTTCAAAATTCAATAGAAATCAGTATTTTGACTGTTCATCGAAAAATAAAAATTTTCAAAAAAAAACCCAAAAAAAATTCTAAGATAATTTAGGTATGATGATTTAAAAAATGAAGTATATTTTTTAAAATATATTTTAAAAAAATGGTAGAAATTAAATTAAAAGTTTATGCACAACTTAACTATTTTTTAGAAAAAAATATTATTTAGAAAAAAATATTTTTTCTTTTAAATGATTATACTTTTATTTATAATCAATAAATAAAAATAATTTTCATAATTTAGTTAGTAATATTTATAAAATAAAATTTAACTACTAGTTTATAATGGTATAATATATTACCATTCATTTAGACTTTGGGTTGCATGTTCTATAAGCCATCAAAGTGATTAAATTTGAAGAAATGTATTTTATGGGTTGTTAAGCTTGATGTTGCATGTTTTATATGTATTTTAATATAATGTTATTATTTTATAATATTGGTGTGTTATAAAAAAAATAATTCACATATATATAATATATTTTCCTTATATTTATCCTTATTACCATCCATGTAAAATAAGAGAGAAAAATGAATCACATAACTTCATGGAGGTGGTTTTCCACATGTACGTACAAACAACGTTATCATTTTACAACGAATGGAAAGAAGGTGGATAATGGTTATTACAACATCACAATAAAAATTAATTATATTTAAGATACCGATTTCATTATTTTAAAATAGATAACAATTATTGTGAGGTACTCTAATAAGAAATAAAATTGAAATCACTCAGTTAAGAGTTATAGATCTTCATTGAGAAACCTTCTTTGGATTATACCTGAAGTATTAAAAGGAAAGTCCTTTCTAAAGAAAAGAAGCTATATGATAGTGTGAAGGAATATAGAATGATATTAGGTAATTTATTGGTAGATATACATGGATCAAACATTATGAATATTGAAGGAGAGGAGGTACCCTTTTATAAATGAGAGGAGAGGTACTATTGGATTTAAAAAACATATTAAATTAATATAAATTAATTGTTATGAAAAAATGGATAAAAATGGATATAATTAGAAGATAATATAAATTCAATTCTAAATAATCTTATCAAATAAAATTTGAACAAGTTGTTTTTATGTTTTAACTTTATCTATTAGTTTTAACCCTTGATAACCTTTTTGACAAATACTGCAATATCAAAGTTTTCTTCTTATTTAGGGCCATAAATTTTACCCTAAATGGAAAATTACTTATAAATGGACCATAATTGATATTTTAAATCATATCCTATTCACTTGGTTTAAGTTATGATTTTTATGAATTTCAAATCATTTAATAATTATTTTTTATTATAAAATATCATTAATATCATTTTGGAACTATTCATTTACTTTGACACTGAAGTCATCAATATTTTTACAGAATTATATAATAAAAATATCAAACATCTCTTATATGTTATATTTATTTAAATTTTTTTGGAATTAAATATTTCATCCAAATTGTATTACATTTAATATTTTTAAAATAATTTATTTGATTTTACTAATAATTGAACAAATATTATGTCGACATTTCCAATAAATTTTTTTTGATTATTAAATCACTAAAAAGTATATATAAAGTATTATAAAAATAATAATTTATCATTTAATTAAATATTTATAACTGAAAAAATTCTATTTTTAACCATAATAAATTATATACATAAACTTTAATGTCAAGAGAGTTACATTTTGTATCTATCCATTTCATAAAATAATATAAATGACACAATCAAAGTAAAATGGAACCAAGTTGCCATATTTTAGAAAAAAGGATGTAAATGACTGAAATACAATCATAAAATAGGATAAATAAAATTTTAAAGAAATTTTAATTCTTTATAGAAAAGTTTTAATCATATTTTACTTGCTTTATGCTCACTGAGGTGTAAAATATTTACCAAGTAAAATACTCATAATGACCTAAAATAAAAGAGAATTACTTATAAAATTTTTTACTCTTTATAATAAATATTGAATCTATTTTTTAATTTTTAATTTACATAAGTGATATAATTTAATTTAAAATTAATCCCACAAAATTTAATGGAAATTAGTTTTCAAGAAACAAATGTTTTTTGATGTATAAAACGTTTTTATACCAAAATGCGACATAAAAAATTTTATTGACCTTAATTATAATATTTATAATATAAATTTACTAGAAATAATTTTAATACCATTTAAAATAAAATGTAATTTTATAAATTCTTTAATATTAGACACTATGATATCAGATATCTTGATATCTATACTGTCAAGAACTTTTCCCAAGATAGTTTAAAACTATAGGTAAAGACCCATTTAAGGCCAGAAAACTAATTATTTGCATGATACATACTAATTAATTGAGAGGATATATATTTATATACCCCAATCATCATTTAATGTCCAAAAAATTCCTCATATATCGAAGTATGGATTTAATTCACAAACAATATGCCTGATCATCAAATATCTGTATTGAGTAAAGAATATAGATTTATAAATATTTAATCAAACAATAAAATAACTTTAAAAGTAAAACACCATATATAGAAATTATTTATGGTTTAATAAGTATTCATATCTATGATAAATAATATTGATATTTAACAATAATGTAATGTCCAATTATCAATAGAAAGTGAATGTTTCATGGGAAAGTTAATGAGTACAAAATCTAATCAAGAAAGTGAATATCAATACATTCCCAGGTCAAAATAATCATAAAACATCCAAATAAATAATATTCATGGGATCATTAATACACATCCCCAGATTATTATAATAAAAAATAAGGATTTTTATCATTGATGAGTATAAATACCATAAATAGGTTATTAAATTTTTTTGAGGAAAATATCCTTTTAATGTTCAAAATCACTTTTGAAAATGAAAAATTTCTAGAATATTAGAAAAAAATTATTTAAAAAGAATCATTGGGAAATTTTAATCTTTCTTGAAAGAAATGAGTTTTCATGATAGTATAAATGTACCATTTATATCGATTATGTTAAAACAAATATTTCTTTCAAATTTTTGTAAGAAAAGTCAACAAGTTCTTCATATAATAAATGATAAGAATATTCATTTTAAACCATTTTTAAAAGTAAAACATGGGTAAATAATTATTTAATAATAATTTTATAATATAAAAAAATTCCTAAAATAGTTTTTAGAAAATATGGATTTGGATGAAAAAAATACTTTCAATGGATGAGATAAATAAGGTCATATTTTCTTAAAAAGATTTTATTAAAAATTTTAATTAAAAAAGTGATCAAAATAGTACTACTCCTTAAAAATTTCAAGAATAAATATAGTATAAGGAAATTAGAGGGGTTTATTACAAAATGATAAAATAATTTCCTTTAATGTAAATTCAAGCATAAACAATCTCTATTAAAATGAGATTGTTAAATATACCCATGAAAAGATTATAATATTGAAGTGATAATTAATAAAAAAGTGATTATTTGAGTCAAATCTAAATCCATATAAAACAAGTGGAAATAATATATAAAAAAAATAAAAATTCTTTACCCATATAATATTAGAATATCAAAGGCAATGAAGTTGTATAACCCAATAAAAATAAATTGAGTTATGCAGTTCCTTACCACTTGGTAACTATCAATTAAAATACCCTTGGATGAAATAATTAAAATTTAAGCATAAAATACCATTAAATATGAATAATTAAGGATGTTACATGTAAAATGTGATGTATACACACTATATAAAAGAAATTATATATAACATTAAAATATACATCAATGAAGGGAAATGGAGATAAAGTCCCTTACCTCACACTTCCCTTTAGTTAAACGTGATTTAAAATATTGTATAATGATTTTAAATAAGGAATTAATTTATATTATAAACATATTCATATTTATAATATCATATATGATGTTATTATAACATCTTATCCCCAATTCGTTAATAGTATTTCTTTATTACCATTGTATCAGGTGTTAATTGCTGTATTTTCTCATGCTTGTTTTATGATGAATGTTCTGATTCTTGTGCATATGATATAGTTACATCTTATAATGAATTTTATTAATTTTATATATATCATATTTTTTTATTAGATACATGTCAGAACCATTCTTCATTGTTGGACATGGAAATATAATCACATCGCTTTATAGAGGCGGTAGGTTATACGTATACATGAACGAATATATCACTCACTCAATGGGTGAAAGGTTAAAGAAGTGTATCATATATTAACTTTTTAAAAATTAAAATCATGTAATATTAATCATATATGTTCATCATCTCCATCATTATTTTTATTAATGTGAGTCAGTGATGAAAAATAAATTACATCATTTCGCGAGGCGGTAGTCCGTCATACACACGAACTATGGATTTGTTTCCCATTTGATGGATAAAGAGATGGATAAATATTACAAAATCATAATAATAACAATTCAGTATATGATAGATGATAAAAATATTGT
The DNA here is from genome assembly GCA_963277665.1 of Viscum album. Lineage (NCBI taxonomy): Eukaryota > Viridiplantae > Streptophyta > Magnoliopsida > Santalales > Viscaceae > Viscum > Viscum album. The sequence goes on from OY728159.1 coordinate 925,744,108, forward strand.
GTTTCGGGAAAAGATACTATCTCTCTACGAAGATGGTGTCTAGGTTAGCCTTCCGTGATGAGTTTCAATCTTGATGTGTTCTTGAATCCCGTTGATGTGTTTTTTAGTCCTTTGAAGAATGATGGCATTGGGAATTTCTTGATGCATGATGCGTATACCTTACTATATATAATGAATTTTAATCCTACTAAGCTAGGAGATCCTATTGGATGTGTGTATGATTTATTGATTAAGATCATTGACAGATTCTTCTCCATACATCAGAATGGTGAACTCACTGCTCAAAATCTTAATTTGAGGAATGGTACACTTGTAGGTATTGAATCAAACCCTAGGTTCTTTGAGAAAATAATTGAGGGTGAAAAAATTTGATTATATCCCGACTCATCTTGCGAGCAGCTGGATCTTATATTCTTGATGAACTAAGGTTATATATTGTCTAGATATGGGGATTTATAGATTGACATATTGTTTCCCTCGGGAGGAAATTATTTCACATTAACTTTTTCTCAAATGTGTTGAGATAAAGGGCCCAGAGTATGGGATTTATTAATCTCAAACCAGGGATCCTTCAGTTTTACAAATGGGACCCCTAGTTTGATCCTTCTCAGGCCAAGAGCACTGTTGTAAAATCCTGGATCCATATCAAAGGGTTGAATTTGGTCTTTTGGCATCACAAAATCCTTTTGAATATAGCCATAGATATTGTCAATCTAATTGAAATTGATAATAAGACTAGACCAGTTAGGTATGGTCATTTTTCTTACCTATTGATCTAATTTTATCTCTCTTTGACACATTGTTGAGACTTTTTACTTAAATTTATAGTGACTTTAAATTTGAACTTGAGAGAGAGTTTGAATATATCCCTGACTTTTGCCTCAATTGTTCGTATATTATACATATTAAGGATAATTGTCATTGAGGGAATAAATTCTATAATTATAGATTATATGGACATTTAGTAGATAAATGTAAGTTCAAAATTTCATCTATTAATAAGAATGATCCTCCTGTTGTTGTGAAAGCTGATACTCGACCTTCAAATTCTATGTTTCCTATGGTGAGTGGATTTTCTAGGGTGAAACCTCTTTTTATAAGGTTGTAGATATAAAAGATGGACAATCTCTTTCTTTATGTCATGTATATGGTGATGTGGGTATTTTACTGGTTTCTTCAGGGGCTTCCCAAGTGTCTAATGTTCCTTTATTACCTAAGGGTAAGTTTCCCTCTCAAACTAGGGTGATTTTTCAAAGGGCAAACTCTAAAGTGATGTTGAGAATGACCATGTGACTCTGTTGGAGGACTAGTTCCTCTATAAATGGAAGTTGAGCTCAGGTTATATAGATGTTAATGCTGTTGTGGATAAAACTATTTCAGTGGTCGCTATCTCTTTGACTGTGATAGATGTTGATGATTCTGAGAGTACGAAAAATGTGCATTTACCTACTCATGCTAACTCTGAACGCCTTTTGGGTACTCTTATGGATGATAATTTGTATATTGTTGCACAGATGAACAGGGGTAGTATGAAATACACTAGTATTTCTCATCATTCTTATCCTACTTCACTGGAAGTTAATGCTTCGGCTGGGACTTTGGAGGGAGCAATTAATGGTAATAAATCTGGGTAGGTTGATAGTTTGTTGTTTCCTACTCATTCAAGTTCTAAAACAATTTTGGATACTGATATGACTGAGAAAATGTATATTTTTACACAATCCAATGCTTTTGTAAATCCATCTTCTTTATTATTCTAGAGTGGATTAATTATCCATACTTTGATGAACTCTACAAGGAGAGATGAGTACAAAAATCTTTGAAAACATTAATACATTCTCTTAGTAATTCTTCTATTTTAGACCAGGATTTCAAAAAGGAATTATTGATTGGGAAATCGTAAAGTGAGTGCTTGATAGATGATACACCCTCTTCCAAGAGGGACAATATGGATGATGCTCCTATAGAAGATGCCCAAACTGGTCAAGTTGTGGTTGATGAACCTGTGGATGCTGTGGATACTGATGTTCAATGTACTAACTAGAAGACCCCAAATTAGTAGAGGAGGTGAAGTAATCTTTGAGGGTGTAGTGGATATCATGGAAGGGGTAAAAATAGAGGATAAATGATTTTTATCCCTATTTTTGTTTGGTGTGTTGTTTTTCCACATTGACCATGCCTCTCTTTTAATATCCTATTTAACTCTTTTTTATTATAATACTTTTATAGGGCCATGTGGTATTCTATGGTCTGAACTATTCGGGTATATAAGAAATAATGGTGTTATTATATTGGTTGTTTTATGAAATAATAGAAGTTATAAAATGAAGAATTAAAGAAGATAGACATAGTGAAGTCAATTGGATTTTCTTAGAATAACCTCCTTTGGATCTCTTATTATGGACCCTAGAATTGGTCTCCTGGGAAGAACATAACCTATATAAAATGTATAAGGATTTATGGGAGTGATTTTTTTGGGTTTGGTAAATCTATATGGCTTAATATGTGTGAATAATTAAAGGGTGTAGGTTCCCTTTTATAGCATGGGGAGGGAAACTTCATGGAAACCACATGGAAATTTCTTAAAAGAATACAAAATGATAAATTCATTCCCAAGAAAAATGATTCCAAATGAATTTATATTAGAATTTGGGATAGGGTAATGTTTATAAATTTACATCCAATAGTATTTTCCTAATTTTAAATGGAAAACATACTCTAATATTTTTGTTTAACCACTTTTTAAACCTATATTAACATTAACTACGATAATTAATTTTTTACTTTTTTTACTATTCGTTATGAAAAAAATCCTGTTGACCATATTAATGAATATTAATTATTATGATTACTAATATATAATAAATTTTAATAAATCCAATTCACATAAGTTTAAACTTTTAATTTTAATATTAACCCACAAAATCGTATCAAAAAACAGTTTTTTAGAAATGAAATTTCTTGTATAAAATCATCTTATATTAACTACATGACTAGTAATCATAATTAAAAGGATTTAATTTAATATATTTATATATATAATCTATAAACATCATTTAAATCAATCATCATTAAATATTATTTTAATTGATTAAAATGAAGAAACATTATGCACTTAAAAACAATTTTCAGAAAAATGTATTTGAAGCCTAAAAGTAAACTTAAACCAAAATACGATGTAGACATAATTAAAATGTAATTAGTTATAATAAATATAAATATAGAATAATTATTTCAATTTAAAATCCATGTTTAATCATAATATTAATTTTAAATTTCTTAATTTTTTGAAAAGATGTGATGGTTTTTCAAAAGCAGTATTATTCACTATTCAGCGAGAAGTCACTCTTTTTTGAAAAATACAAAAAATTTACCCTAATATTATTTTTATATTATTATTTAAAAAATTAATTTAATATTATGATATACATTTTCTAAAATAGAAAAAAACTAAATTTATTATTTTCTCACAGAGCTGTAAAATTCATTTTTTTATGAAAACATAGTTTTCAAAGAATAAATTGATATTACTAATAAATGAGAGATTATTATCATTTAATTTTTATTGATTGAAAACATTATCTATATTTAATAATTTATTTAATACTTTTCAGAAACACTAATTCAATGTCTATGTAATAATGGTAATATTTAGATAATAGATTTGATGGGTTATTTTTTCTTGATGTTGCACGTTATATATGTTATCGAACATAATGTTATTATTTTAAAATATGAGGGTGTTATATTATTCCCAAATTCAATAAATTTCGTCCTCACAATTTTAACTTGCACTCTAAAAATAAGGGTTTGGTATTTGAAAATTCCTTTTTAAACCCATATCATAAAAATGGTTAAGACAACTTCTTCTTAAAAAGAGGGAAGGGAAAATATAAAGGTCATATAAAAAAATATGATTCTAAATAAGAGAACATCATTGAGAAGTGAAAATATGTATATGGAATAGAAAACTTACTCCAAATGACTAAATTAGATTCATAGAAAACATTTTTAGGAGAAAGTTAATGACCACAAATCCGTAAATCTATAATGGGTGAAATAACAATTTATTCAATAGAAATGAATGTAATATAATAATGTTTTTGTTCTAATAACCTTTTCCATGATTTGAGTAATTCCTTTACCATCTAGACTAAGAACATAAGGAAATATATTTATAAGATATATTTCTATTTCCTAGGCATAATTTCATCCTTTAATTATGCTTTAATCAATTTTCACATAACCTCTTACTCTAAGGAATAAATATCCTATATGAAAATTTTAATGTCTAAAACACTAAAATTAACATTTAATAGATCATAATATCCATAAATGAAAAGTACTTCCATAAGTCTCTAAATATTTACCAGAACAAAAATGACTATCATAAGTTATCTAATATAATAACATAATCTCTAAATATCATCATTAACTCCCAAAGATTCAATTAATATTTATCCATCAAATATTCTTATAAAAAATGTCATATTAAGGGGAAAATAACATATAAAAATGGTAGGCACTTCATCTTTTTAACCATTTAATTGTGGGTTCAAGCCTTGTGACCTCATGATATTTAACAAGTTGTCACCAAACATGTGGGTTGTCCTTTTCCTAAAACTATTATTTTATAATTCAAATAACATTCCAAAAAATATGATGATCATCATTGAAATAAAATTAATCATTAAATAACTTTCTATCCACTAAGGATTACTATATATATATAGTATCACAAAATCAAATAATCTAAATTTAATATTATTACCTTTTCATGAATGATAATATTAACCATAACCATTATCAATACCTTTAAAATTACTTCTATAAAATATTAGAAGAATTATTATTCAAATAACCTTATCACAAATAGAAATTTTATACATAAGGGTTAAATATAACAAAAACATATATTAAAACTCAATAAATTTCTTCAAGGTACTTATATAACATAAAACCCTAGATGGGGTTTCTATTCCTTTAAAATTAAAATAAAACATAAACTTATTGACCCATGATGGGGCCTATAAATATTTAAATATACTCATCTAAATCATAATCCTAGTTTATTTTGGGATATCTTTATTTTCAAATCCTTTATATTGGTTTGAAATGAAAATGTGAATTATCTAAAGAATATCCCCCAGGAGTGTCAAACTAGGTGTGAAATAAAGACTTATTTCATACACCAAGTTATGATCAAGTCAAATCCTAATGAACCATTTTCATATTTTTTACCCCTAAGTGGGACTATACCTTTACACATCCACTTGTAGTATCCAATCAAATATTAAATTGCTTAGAAAAACCAAATAATATATTCCTTACAGAAATTGTAGCACCCTGAGATTTTGTGAAACAAATATTTTTACTATACATTTATTATTTTATATATTTTTAATTACATACAACATAGATTTTATTTTTTATTAAATTTAATAATGATTTTATCTTTCAAGACACATAACACTATGTTTATCATGCATTACACACAACACAGAGTTTAAACAAAATGTGGCATATTATAGAAATATTATTATTTAACATGATAGTTATCACAAAACTATTTAAATGTTGGTTATGAATAGAATTAAATAAATTAATAAAATACATGGCTTACACATTAAATATTTAGTTATCAATTAAATAAAAATTAATATAAAAACCATATAAAAATAAATGAATTTATTTTACTAAAAAAATATATTTATGAAAAAACACATTTTACCTCAATAAATTAAGGAAACCAGTTTTGGTGAATGATTTTAATGAAATATATATAGTATATATTCAATCAACTGATTAAAATCCATATCATTTTTTCTCTTGACAAGAGATAAGAATAAATCCTATTCTATGCTTAAAAACTACATTTTTCTAAAAATCAGTTTTGTTTTTTTTTCACACCTATATTTATTTTTTTGGAAACTTTTAGAAACTTTATTTTGGAACAGAAAATTTATATTTTAAATTATAAAAAAAAAATTATCTTAGGGTGAATTTTTAAGAATTTTCTAAAATGATTATTTTTATGATGAATAGTGAAAAATGTTGAATTTTAATTGAAAATCACTTTTTTATTTAAATTATTTATAAATTAAAATTATATTTCAAATTGAATTTAAAATATAAAAAGTTTTCTTATATTTATATTAATCTAATTTATTTCATTAGAATCAATTCCATATTGAAATTATATATAATAACTTTACAAACTTTTGAATATTTTTTCATTGAAAACCCGCTTTCTCATCACGTCTGCAAGAATAGTTTCAAATTAAATTTTACCAAAAATGTGAATTGAAATTGGAAAAAAAGTAATAAATATTTTTAATAATAATAATTTATATTTTATAATAATTTTAAATTAAATTTTTGACCTAAATGAATAGTGAAGATAATAAAAAATTAATTATCACAGTTAAGGTAAAAATGGGATTATATGGGGGTTAAACTAAGAAGATAAGGGTTAAAATTACATAAAACATTTTCTAAAATATATTATAAATTAATATTGAGATCCTATAATTCCTTATTATTGATAATAATTTATTTTGGATATTTTTTCATGTGAAAAATGTGGATACAACTTTTTCTTTTCAAAACATTACATGTGTGCCACTCACCTTACGTATAAAATGTGACCCCTCTCCTATATTATTAAAACCTTAATAACCTTTTATTCTCGCCTCCTCTAATCTTATAATCCTTATTTTTGGATGGAATATTTCTTAGGAAGGCTTCTGGTGAAAACCTATGGGGGATACCTAAAGAAAATGTGAAGTTATTCAACAAGAATTTTTATATTATTTCTTCTTCTAACTCCTCCAATTATTATTAAACCCTAATTATATAATAAAATAAGTATCTTTCATATAATTAATTTTTTTATGTTAATTTAATTACCTAAAACCATTTTTTACTTTCATCAAATGGGTTACAAAATCATCATTCTTATGTATGACAAACTACTGCATGATGAATCGATATCATTCGTTTTTCAATTACCACCTTTCATGGTAGTGTAGGATGATGAATGGAAATTATATATATAGAATTTATCAAAATTTTTTACCTATTTATTAATTATATCATATATAACTTTTTATTACTTTCTATTTCGTTGGTGACACGATAACATTGTTCGTGTGTATAATGTACCACCGCCTCACGAAGCGATATGATTTGTTTTCACTTACAGTTTACATGAAAGATAATAAGGATAATGTTAATGAATATATGAAATATAAATGACTTTATTAAGATATTAATTAAATATTTATCAATCTTAAATTATGATATATTATTTTATTACTATCCCTTTCACTCACTAAAAGAAGATAACATCATTTGGGTATATGTGGACTACCACCATTAAGAAGTGATGTGACTCTCCCTTTTAATCACCACACATAATGTATGATATATATATTAAAGGATATAATATTTTATTTATAATATTATAGTAATTATATAAATATAAAATATTACTTACCTCATTTCCCTAATGAATTCTAAAAAATAGAAACGTTAATCATGCGTACATAAATCCTACCATCTCCATAAGTGTAACATACTTCATTTATCAAAAACCATAATCAATAACTGATATTTAAAGTATAATTGAAGTATAAATTTTATAATTATTTCATTATTATTATTTTTTATATTATGGAAACATGATAAAATTAAGAGGACCAAAAATATCAAATCAAAAAATATACAAAAAAAGCGGTTATCACTCAAAACATGATTTTAATAATGGAATGTTAATAAAAGGTAAAAAATGGTCATAAATTAATAATATATGGTATAATATGTATAATTATGTTTCTATAATATATGTATAATAAACTTATATTTATTATATAGGAGGTTCAAACATGTATGAGGGAAGTGGAGACTTAAGGTAAGTGATTCCTATCTCACTTATATTTCTATGACACTAAAGACATATTCACCACATGTTTGTTTTATGTGTTATATATACTGAACATGAATACATTTTATTATTATTACACTAATAATTATTTGTATTTACATATTGAAGTGCCCAGATCAGTGTGAATCACTGAGAGGGGGAGGGGGTGAATCAGTGATCCCTTAAAACTTTTTACTAATTGATTCTTATCAATTAAACCTCTATGGCTGGTTAAAGCCTCGATCCACTCTTCTTGTATCTCTCAACCTTTCCCGAATGATGCAGTAATGAAAAGGCACAGGACACAAGGATTTACAAGGTTCGGCACCAAAGGCCTACATCCTTTCCATGCTCTCCCAGCATGGATTCTCCCATTATAACTTGTTAGAATTACAATGGTCGATACAGCTTCCCACCGTATCTCTCCTGAGTCCCACAGGAGGGTCTTTATACTGCGTCCCACAGTGTTACCAGAGTCCCACTGGCCTGCTCCAGAATCCCACTGAAGACTTCTTCTCCCTGAGTCCCACAGGGTCTTCTCCTGGCTCCTCGAGTCGCACAAGTATCTCTTCTTCACTTTAAGTTCTTCAAGTATCCTCAACAGCCTGGGATAAAGGCTGCTGGCCTTGCTCTTCTTCTGATCACTTGTGGTGAACAGGTCTTCTCGTCTTGCTCAGGCTTTATCACCTTCTTCTAAGGATGACCTGGCCTTCACTCTTCAACTACTGAATACTCAGACAACTGATATCTTTAACTTCAGTCTGGTCCAGTCTCACTTCAACTCTACTTCATGCACTGAGTGCATGGCCTTCTCAAATCTTCAAGAACCTCTGGTCTTGGACTCCTCAAATGCACACAGCCAGATTTAGCTTTGTTCACGTGTGCACGTGCATGCATGCATGCATGCACTTTCCCTTTCCTCTTCTTGGTGCAGTAGACCCACAAAGGGTGTAACACTTTAAGCACACACCAACTCTGAACTTCACACACTTTATTTCTTTTGATTACACACTTAAAAGTGTGTTATACTTTAGTGTGAGAGTCTTCCACTTCTTCTAAGTGTATACACTTTTAGTGCACACACTAGGTTCGGCCTTCGTGTCTCTTTGCACACAAAACTTCTTCACTTTGGCACACACTTGACTTTGGCCTCTTCCCTCTTCTTGTTGCACACCCTTAACTCGTAGGTTGTTCTTCAATTTTGCACACACAAAATGTGTCTTCACTTGGTGCATACACAAGGTCACAACCCTCGGCCTCTTTAAATGCACACACATAAAGTGTGTTCTTCTTTGTTTAAATGCACAACCAAGACTATGACTTATTTAATTCTTCACACACACAAAGTATGTTCTTTTATTTGTTCTTCAAAGTGTTCACCCATAAGGCTCGGCCTTCTTCATATACTTAGACACACACACACAACTTAGGTGTGGTCTTCTTGTTTTGCACATACACTACCCGTAGGTGTGTCTTTGGCCTTCACTCCACTTCTTGCACACACACGGCCAAGTGTGCTCTTCCTCTTCACTTAGCACACACAAATAATATTCTTTAATTTGTTCTTCAATGTGTGCACCCACATAAGGGCTACGACCTTCTTCTTTAAATGCACACACAAAGTGCAAGCCTTGCCTTCCTCCTCTTTGCACACACACACAAGGTGTGGTCTCGGCCTCTACTTGCACACACCCGAACTCAAACTAGTCACGCAAGGGGGTGTGTCCTTCTCTAATCCAACACTGCCTGCCGTGCAAGGCTCAAGCCACAAGGGCCGCGCAAGCCACGGGTGCAAGGCAGGTCGCGCAAGTGCCAAGGTGCAAGGGGCAGCCGCGCAATGTAACCTCCTGCCACGCAAGTCCACGGTCAGAGAGAGGGTGCACAAGTGATGCGCGGCCCAACCTTCTTCCTGCCGCGCAGAGTGCGCGCAAGGGACCTCACCGCGCAAGTGTGCGCGGGGCTTTGTCTTCGCGAGGCAGAGGTGCACTCACGGTTCTCCGGATCTTCAACAAAGGATCAGCAAGCAATCAGAGAGCCTCAGGTGCTCCTTTTATAGGCAGAGGCTGCCTCGCATCATCCGCGTGATAATAACTCAAATTCCTGAATGTTTCGGATCTTTAAAATCTTTAAAATCTTTATTTTCTTTCCTCTGTTTCAACGCGGCTTCTTTTATTATTTTCTTCCTCGTGCATGCGATTTAGAACGCATGCACGGACTCTGTTTAAACCCAATCCATGCATGCAAATCACGAACACCAACTGGCCTCGGCACCTTCGGTTTGCCTTCGGCCAAATCTCGAATTCTTCTTCTCATCGCATGCAAACTCATATTTATGCTTGAATGTGTTCGTAGAGGCCAGACGATCACCATGGAGGTCTCAGTTTGCTCGTAGGTGGCCGGGAACTCGAAATCAGGTCGTCGGGGAGGCTCTGGTTCAGCGGCGGCATGCGGGTGGCTTCGTGCGAGCTCGGAGAAGAAGACGGATGGGGAGCCGTCGGATCAGGCGATCAAAAGAAATCGGACGGCCTGGATTAGATCGCCTTGCCGCGGATGGATCGTGCGGCGCAGATCAAGCGCGAGATCGCTCGGACGGCCGGGATTTGTTCCCGGTGAAAATTGCGCATCCCACATCGAATCCTTCCGCGGATTTTCCGCGCTTTATCACCCTGGCGCTCCCATGAGCGGCCAGTTGAATCTACTCCCCTCTCGGTGCCGCCCCGCACCGAGTTCTCCCTGCGGGCGCGCTCTGCGCCCACTCACTGCTCCTGCGGGCGCGCTCCTAGCGCCCACTATGCATCTCCTGACACCCGCGGGTGCGCTCATGCGTCCCTGCCGCGCTCCTCCGGGCGTGCCCCAGGCACCCATGCGGTGTCTTGGGTGTGCGCCCTGCCACCCTGGCTCGCCCCACGGGTTCCCCCAGGCATGGTGCCCTAGTGCCCATGCCTTGGGGTTGAACCCCCAAGGTGCCTTGGCTGGCCAATTTTTTTGGCAAAGTAACAAATAAGACTTTGTCAAAAACAAAGTCCTCCATGAAAAATACCAATTCAAAATGCCAAATTCCTCCTCCTCTATTCTTCTTATCTTCTCTTCTTCATCTTAATAATTCCTCCATTTCTTCTTCTCACATGATCTTCACTTAGGATATGGAATTCAAAAGGTTCATCTTCGTCAATCGAACTCCTGAATCACTTATAATCTTCAATGTTCTTTATTGATCTAATCAGAGATCAATTGGATCATCTTCATGTTCACATGCACTAAGTGATAGTGCATGGACTTCATTAAACCACTTCATCCACTTAGAAGTAGTGAATGGATCATCTTGCTTCTTCAACTCCTCATGCATTGTGAAGACAATGCACGGTCTTCTAATATTGTTGTGACTTTGTATCATCAGGATACAAGTTCTATGAACTTAAAGATCAGCTCCACAATCGTCTGATGTTATAGAGAATGTTTCAACCACATCTCCTATGTCACTTAGTGAATCTCCTAAGTGACATGCATCTTAGTACTATGGCCATTCTCTCTTCATCACCAACACCATCACAACCTTTGTCATTCACATCTTAACATTCCTTGACTTCCATTCATTCCAAGACAACTTCATGTCTTATTGACAACAAATGCAACACAATGCACTTCAATCTCCCCCTTTGTATTTGTTGTCAATACACCACTTCAGCACATATGAATGGGTCAATATGTGTGCCAATATTTTCTCCCCCTTATTGGAAATCAAATGCAAAGGTGTGGTGTGGTTCTCTTTCAAAAATCTCTTCCTCCCTTATAAAAGCATTTTCTTCAAAATCACTAAGAGAGGGATGATGTCACATGTTCTCTTGAGCAGGGAACCTTTAGTAGATCAACTCTAAGTCTACTTGGGCTAACCCGGTGTAGAAAACAAGAGTGATGTAACCAAGGAACTCAATGCTATCCAACATTCACTATACATGTGAAATAATGCTTCAGGGGTTTGAAATTTTTCAGATATAACAATAAATTGCTAAATCCTGCACACACTTCACAAAACTTATTAGAAAGTTCAGGTGCAAAGATAAAGCTCCCCCTTTCATCCATTTGTCTTCAATCCATACTCCCCCTTAATTGAAAAGATAAACTCAATTAAGAAACAAGGGATGAAAGTGTGATTGGAATACTTTCACTTTTCTCAAGATGGTATTAATCTCAGAATCCCATCTTCTTCAGATTGGCTCCCCCTCAAGGGGTGCACTCCATTCTGTCCAAACCATCCTCCAGATGAGAATGATCATCATCTTCAATTCCCTGTAATGTTAGCACATGTAAATACCAAGAGTATAAGGGAATAATATGGAACCTCCTTGGTTCATCAATGTGAACAACAAGGTTGAGAAGATTCTCTCAACCGAGATGTCCCATTTTCACCATTCTTCACACTTGCACATTTGATCTTCAATGATGTTTGTGCTGGTGTGGTTCTCAAAACATATTCATGTGAAACCTTCTTCTTCCCTTTTGCTTTAGCAATTGCCAGAGCTTCATCTTCAACTTTTTGTAGTTCTCTGGCAAGTTGCAACTGATGTGGCCATATGACTAGTAAATCATTTGGAAGAGTGGCCTCAGTTTTGGAAGTTCCACATGGTTCTTTGGATGCTGCTAAGCTACCTCTCTTAGGCAACTTATTTTCAATCAATCCCTTCTTCTTCTGGATTGATTTTCTTTTGGAGTTCAGTCTGCTTCTATTTAGTTTCATGGCTTCTTTACAAAGGTCCATGATGTGTCCTTTCTTTCCACAGTAGAAGCATGTTTTCTTGGTGGTCCTACTGGATGCATCACCCTTCTTGGACTTAGACTCCAAGGTCTTCTCTTCCTTTTTCATAATCTTCTTGGGAGCATCTTCCACTTTCTTATGCTTGCTTCCCAAGGAATCTTTCTGAGCCAGGTTCTGTGATCTTTTCTTCTTTCTAGCTCTGGATACAGTTGGAGATTGACATGTATCTTTTTGACCACTTTTGCAATCATCCCAGATGTTGTCAAGTAATCTAAATCTATTTGCAGTAAACAGATGTCTCTGGACCTGTGGATGTTGCTTCTTTTCTTCTGGCTTGCTCCCCCTAGGCATGGGCTTCCTCTGTGCTTTGGCATTCAGTGGATTGTACCAACAATCCTTTGCACAATGCCCATACTTGTTACAACACCAACATTGACCCACAAATCTTGACCTCTTGTGTACTTCTGATTGCTGGGTACTTTTCTTGACAAGTTGTGTTGTTTCAGGAGAGCCCTGCTTCTTCACTGTCTTCATCCATATTTGTTTGGAATTATTCTTCCATCCTGCACTTTTTGTGGAAACACAATTAGAAGCATCAGTACAAGATGGTATGGATGGTACCTTCTTTTTAGAAGATGTTTCCCTTTCATTAGAGGATGTATTTCTTTTAGAATCATCCTGCTCAATGCATACTTGAGTAGCAACATTTCTCCTTTCAGCTGACTGGGAGGCTTCAGATTTGGGTGATTGCAGATTTTTCAATATCACCTCTAGTTCTAAGCATTTCATGTTAAAGGATTTCTTCTCATCCTCAACAGTTCTTAGCCTTCCTTCCCAACTTTCTTTCAGCTGTTCTAACTGGTCTTCATGCACCTTCTTGATTTCAAGCATTGAGTTGTCAAGCTCCTTCACCCTTTTGAATTTATCTTCTAGTTGAGCATCTTTGACAATCATTGAGACTCTGTGCAGCTTCTCCAGTGCATGGAACACTTCTTTGACCATTATCTTAAAGAATTCATTCTCTGAAAGGCTTCTTTGCAATTGTTCAGCAGTGTCTTCATATCTTTCATTGCAAAGAGATACTGTTTCATCTTTGGAGTTTACCAGCTTTCTGAGAGTGTTGGTTATGCCAACCCTTTTAGCCAATTGGACTTCCAGAGAATTGGCTTCATCTTCTAGCTGTAATTTTTCTTCTTGAAGATCAAGGAGGCCTTAGCTATACACATTGCAACTTCCTTGGGGACTCTCTTCTGAAGATATTTGATTACATTTATAAGATCATTGTTTCTTCCATCTTCATCACAGCTAGAGCAGGCTTCATCAGAAGAATGATAAAAGGAATTGTCATCTGATGTGACTTTCACATTTCTTTCCATAGAAGGAGTTTCTCTGATTGCAACAACCTTCTTCCTCATCTTCTTTGCCTGTTTCTTCTTTCTATTTTTCTGAGTCTTGGCAGATATCTCCATTTGAGGATGGTCACTCATTTCCTCAAATCTGCACTCCATAAAGACTCCCTTGGATCTTTTAGAGGTAACCTTGCTCTGATACCAATTGAAGTGCCCAGATCAGTGTGAATCACTGAGAGGGGGAGGGGGTGAATCAGTGATCCCTTAAAAAATTTTACTAATTGATTCTTATCAATTAAACCTCTATGGCTGGTTAAAGCCTCGATCCACTCTTCTTGTATCTCTCAACCTTTCCCGAATGATGCAGTAATGAAAAGGCACAAGACACAAGGATTTACAAGGTTCAACACCAAAGTCCTACATCCTTGCCATGCTCTCCCAGCATGGATTCTCCCATTATAACTTGTTAAAATTACAATGGTCGATACAGCTTCCCACCGTATCTCTCCTGAGTCCCACAGGAGGGTCTTTATACTGCGTCCCACAGTGTTACCAGAGTCCCACTTGCCTGCTACAGAATCCCACTGAAGACTTCTTCTCCCTGAGTCCCACAGGGTCTTCTCCTGGCTCCTCGAGTCGTACGAGTAGCTCTTCTTCACTTTAAGTTCTTCAAGTATCCTCAGCAGCCTGGGATAAAGGCTGATGGCCTTGCTCTTCTTCTGATCACTTGTGGTGAACATGTCTTCTCGTCTTGCTCAGGCTTTATCACCTTCTTCTAAGGATGACCTGGCCTTCACTCTTCAACTACTGAATACTCAGACAACTGATATCTTTAACTTCAGTCTGGTCCAGTCTCACTTCAACTCTACTTCATGCACTGAGTGCATGGCCTTCTCAAATCTTCAAGAACCTCTGGTCTTGGACTCCTCAAATGCACACAGCCAGATTTAGCTTTGTTCACGTGTGCACGTGCATGCATGCATGCATGCACTTTCCCTTTCCTCTTCTTGGTGCAGTAGACCCACAAAGGGTGTAACACTTTAAACACACACCAACTCTGAACTTCACACACTTTATTTCTTTTGATTACACACTTAAAAGTGTGTTATACTTTAGTGTGAGAGTCTTCCACTTCTTCTAAGTGTATACACTTTTAGTGCACACACTAGGTTCTGCCTTCTTGTCTCTTTGCACACAAAACTTCTTCACTTTGGCACACACTTGACTTTGGCCTCTTCCCTCTTCTTGTTGCACACCCTTAACCCGTAGGTTGTTCTTCAATTTTGCACACACAAAATGTGTCTTCACTTGGTGCATACACAAGGTCACAACCCTCGGCCTCTTTAAATGCACACACTTAAAGTGTGTTCTTCTTTGTTTAAATGCACAACCAAGACTATGACTTATTTAATTCTTCACACACACAAAGTATGTTCTTTTATTTGTTCTTCAAAGTGTTCACCCATAAGGCTCGGCCTTCTTCATATACTTAGACACACACACACAACTTAGGTGTGGTCTTCTTGTTTTGCACATACACTACCCGTAGGTGTGTCTTTGGCCTTCACTCCACTTCTTGCACACACACGGCCAAGTGTGCTCTTCCTCTTCACTTAGCACACACAAATAATATTCTTTAATTTGTTCTTCAATGTGTGCACCCACATAAGGGCTACGGCCTTCTTCTTTAAATGCACACACAAAGTTCAAGCCTTGCCTTCCTCCTCTTTGCACACACACACAAGGTGTGGTCTCGGCCTCTACTTGCACACACCCGAACTCAAACTAGTCGCGCAAGGGGGTGTGTCCTTCTCTACTCCAACACTGCCTTCCGCGCAAGGCTCAAGCCACAAGGGCCGCGCAAGCCACGGGTGCAAGGCAGGTCGCGCAAGTGCCAAGGTGCAAGGGGCAGCCGCCCAATGTAACCTCCTGCCACGCAAGTCCACGGTCAGAGAGGGGGTGCACAAGTGATGCGCGACCCAACCTTCTTCCTGCCGCGCAGAGTGCGCGCAAGGGACCTCACCGCGCAAGTGTGCGCGGGGCTTTGTCTTTGCGAGGCAGAGGTGCACTCACGGTTCTCCGGATCTTCAACAAAGGATCAGCAAGCAATCAGAGAGCCTCGGGTGCTCCTTTTATAGGCAGAGGCTGCCTCGCATCATCCGCGTGATAATAACTCAAATTCCCGAATGTTTCAGATCTTTAAAATCTTTAAAATCTTTATTTTCTTTCCTCTGTTTCAACGCGGCTTCTTTTATTATTTTCTTCCTCGTGCATGCGATTTAGAACGCATGCACGACCTCTGTTTAAACCCAATCCATGCATGCAAAGCACGAACACCAACTGGCCTCGGCACCTTCAGTTTGCCTTCGGCCAAATCTCGAATTCTTCTTCTCATCGCATGAAAACTCATATTTATGCTTGAATGTGTTCGTAGAGGCCAGACGATCACCATGGAGGTCTCGGTTTGCTCGTAGGTGGCCGGGAACTCGAAATCAGGTCGTCGGGGAGGCTCTGGTTCAGCGGCGGCATGCGGGTGGCTTTGTGCGAGCTCGGAGAAGAAGACGGATGGGGAGCCGTCGGATCAGGCGATCGAAAGAAATCGGACGGCCTGGATTAGATCGCCTTGCCGCGGATGGATCGTGTGGCGCAGATCAAGCGCGAGATCGCTCGGACGGCCGGGATTTGTTCCCGGTGAAAATTGCGCGTCCCACATCGAATCCTTCCGCGGATTTTCCGCGCTTTATCACCCTGGCGCTCCCATGAGCGGCCAGTTGAATCTCCTCCCCTCTCGGTGCCGCCCCGCACCGAGTTCTCCCTGCGGGCGCGCTCTGCGCCCACTCACTGCTCCTGCGGGCGCGCTCCTAGCGCCCACTATGCATCTCCTGACACCCGCGGGTGCGCTCATGCGTCCCTGCCGCGCTCCTCCGGGTGTGCCCCAGGCACCCATGCGGTGTCTTGGGTGTGCGCCCTGCCGCCCTGGCTCGCCCCACGGGTTCCCCCGGGCGTGGTGCCCTAGTGCCCATGCCTTGGGGTTGAACCCCCAAGGTGCCTTGGCTGGCCAATTTTTTTGGCAAAGTAACAAATAAGACTTTGTCAAAAACAAAGTCCTCCATGAAAAATACCAATTCAAAATGCCAAATTCCTCCTCCTCTATTCTTCTTATCTTCTCTTCTTCATCTTAAGAATTCCTCCATTTCTTCTTCTCACATGATCTTCACTTAGGATATGGAATTCAAAAGGTTCATCTTCGTCAATCGAACTCCTGAATCACTTATAATCTTCAATGTTCTTTATTGATCTAATCAGAGATCAATTGGATCATCTTCATGTTCACATGCACTAAGTGATAGTGCATGGACTTCATTAAACCACTTCATCCACTTAGAAGTAGTGAATGGATCATCTTGCTTCTTCAACTCCTCATGCATTGTGAAGACAATGCACGGTCTTCTAATATTGTTGTGACTTTGTATCATCAGGATACAAGTTATATGAACTTAAAGATCAGCTCCACAATCGTCTGATGTTATAGAGAATGTTTCAACCACATCTCCTATGTCACTTAGTGAATCTCCTAAGTGACATGCATCTTAGTACTATGGCCATTCTCTCTTCATCACCAACACCATCACAAACTTTGTCATTCACATCTTAACATTCCTTTACTTCCATTAATTCCAAGACAACTTCATGTCTTATTGACAACAAATGCAACACAATGCACTTCACATATCCATTTGAGTATTATCTATCATTGGGTTTACAGTTAAAAAGTTAATAAATCAGTATGGTATTTTTCTCTCAATTTACTTTCTTTCAGACATAAGTTATGTTATAAACCTATATTCATATATATGTTCTATATAAATCACCATTGAAATATTATATACTTAATATCAATATTTTCATGAAATTATAAATTTAATTTACTTATATTCTTTCATGTGACTTACGAGTCAACGTTACCAAAGTGGTTAGAGTTTTATGGTACAATCTCATCGTTTATCAGGATTAATTATGATTATTATTTCAATGATGAAATATTATGATCCATATCTAAAGAAAATATTTACTATTATTATCCAATAAATATTTCATGAGAATAAATGTTTTACCTAAATTATCCTCTGTTTATGTACTTTAGAGATAAAAAATATTATTAAAAAAATATCTTTTCAGTTGAAATCATTTTTTCTTAAAAAACTATGTGTTTTAAAAATGTTTTTTATCACACTGAAAATGATTTATTAACGATTTTTTTGGAATGTTTTAATTTCTAATTTTTTTTAAAGGAATCTTCATTTTATTTTCTATAAAATCGTTGTTTGGATTTTACTGAAAATGTGAAAATAATCTTTTTTTTTAATGTGTGAGACATTAACAGAATTTACCACCATCATGAAAATTATTTGTTTTAAAATTAATTTACTAATTAAAGGGTTATTTTAATGAAAATTATTTTGAAAATGTTTTTTGTTTTATTAACTATTTTTCAAATTGGAAAGGCTATTTTCCTAAAAAACATTCCAAGTGATTTTTTTCAAAACCATTTCCATATATGATGAAATCCATTGATGTTACTTGATATTTACTGGGAATATTATCCCAATATAAGATTCTTTTTATTTACCTAAATGGTTTATTTTTATGATGAAAATGTGTTTATGAAACCCATATCCTTTCAATGGGTTAAGTTATGATGAAATAAATAAATGATTATAAACACCATTTTTTCCATGGTTTATACTATGATGAGATGTTTTATTAAACCCATTTCTTTTCATGAGTTCTGATTTGATGAATGTTCTATGATATTATAGAATATATACATATGGGTTATTTGAAATGTGGGACATATATCTCCTTCCAATGTAATGGGTAATGATTAATGTTATATTATATCAAATGTTATACAATAGGTAATCCTAAGACCAAAATAAGGCACATGAGAGGTTATTACAATCATAAAAGAGGGTACATGGGAGGTTATCCAATGTCGAGAGTAGGTTAAAAGATAGTTATACAAAGCCCAACATGTTATTAATGTCTTAGGGGTAGCATTGACATATTATTTTATATGATTATGTATATACCATAATTATATGTCCTTTTCCAATGTTATACTATCATAGATCATGTTCTTTGATTGAATAATGATTTATGTATTATGAAATACAAATATGTATGCCATAAATTAGGATTTTAATCTTTGATATATAGGGTACGGTTTTCAAATGTTATTCTCATGATCTCATACACTTATGTTTATGTTATTCTTCAGTATCTCCCTTTTTTACCCTTAATGAGCATATGAGATCACTCTTTCATATTTTTTCTTTCCCGATGTTATAAATAAAGGTTTTAAGTAGGGTATGTTGTGATTATTACTAAAGGGGAAGATATTTATGGGACAAACTGAAGATATTTCCCTAAATTAGATAATTATGTACCTACTCTCTAAATACAATAAACTTTTATGGTTCTCATGAATGTGTTAGTGTAATTTATTGAATATTAATATAAATATTTTTAATATCTATGTACGAGAATATTGGGTCTCTATAGTTGGTATCATATGAAATGTTTAGTTAACCTCTAGAAACTTGGATAATTATAAGGATGATTTAATTTATAAGAAAATGCATTAGAATTTTGGTAAATAATAGAGAAAGTTATTTCCATGAAATTACATCCCTGTATATATACTAAAAGTGGATGTGGCTCTATAATATAGGTACGTTGGTGTAATAAATCCTAAAATGATTCATTAAGTGATAATCGATCATGACCTAGTGCATGAAAATGGTCCTTTATGCACACCTAGTCTGACTCTCCCGGGGGATATGATTTGGAAATTCATAAAAAGTTTATAAACCATCATTAAGTATTTAAATAGATCATGACCATGAATGATCTTGTTTAATAATATGGTGTCATTGATTGAATAGAAGGTGTCATTATTTAAACAGCATACAAGTTATTTTTCGTGATTGCGTGTTTCCCTAATATGATTAGAGTTTCTCACACTATATTTTTGGTTTTAGTTGATGGATGGAACCCAAATAAACCAAGTTAATACTGAGTGTAACAAAAAATGAAATGATTCTCCTCCAATACAAATTTTTTTTATGAGATATGGAGTAAAAAATATTATTTCTATGCTCACATAACTTTCTCAATCGATGAATAATGATAGAATTATAAAAAAGAAAAGGAGGGAATAATATTCTCTTCGTTCCTTTATGAGGTGACACCCATATTCTTTTTGTTGGTCTTCTGATACACTAATTTCTGAGAAATGGATCAACACTACTGATAATATATTTTCCATCCACCAGTGTTAAAACAAATAAAAGGTCATTTTTTATATCTACAATTTGGAAGGTGAAGAATATGAATGGTGGAATCTTAGTAAGAATATAAGGCCACAAGATACAATTTAATCCAAACATTGGGATGCGTACAAGGGATTAATTTCTATAAGTACATTCCTCAAATTCTTCATATGAATATGGATAAGGAGTTACATTAACTAATGAAAAATAATGATTAATCCATTGGTACCTATAATTAAATTTGTACAATACTTGTGAGGTATAATTTTATTTTTATCATCCAACCTAAAGGTAAGGTTAATCAATTCTTCAAAAGATTAAAACCATGTATCTAAAGGGGGTTATCCATAAGAGACATTTTTACCTATGAAGAGATTATTTTATGTGATATCATGGTCAAAATTGAGTTTTTAGTTACATATCAATCTCATGGTTTTGATAAGAAGAGAAAATATAATTCAAATAAAATTCTAAAAACCATGGAGAGAAGAAGATGAGATTTCATTTATACACAATGTTTGGGACAAAACATAGAGGAAATTGTATGAATGGAACTATTAAATGTTTTAAATGTGAAAGTGAAGGTCATAAGGAAATTTATTTCAGAATTTACGGGAAGAAGTTAACTAATGATGAGAATAGAGTAAAAGATGCACAAAATAACTTCCAACACTCTAGTGTTTCAAATACAAGGAGTATGGGAATTATATGAATCAATTCCCTAACACAATGGCTAATTAGGATGATAATCCAAAGAAAAATTTAAATAGAAAGGATAAAGGGAAAATTTATGTAGTCACAACAGTTGAAGTAAATCATGATAGTTAGGGAACTCTAATCCTCCCCTCCTTAGTAATTTCAAAATTGATTCTCTATGAATGATCCCTATGACTTTTTTTATTTATACTTTAATGAAATTTCATGTGATTATATACCTATAAATTAATTATGGAATAAAAAAATCACAATTGATATTAAATCATCACAAGGTTGAACCTAATATTTCAATAGAAATGTTTTCTTATAAGATTGGAGATTATTTATAGAATAATGTTTGAATTATATTTTGGAAGCATTAATGTCTCCTGGTAAGATTAAAATAATATTTATGAATTCCATCATGGTTTAATGAGTTTATGGTTTATTTTATGTTCAAATTAATTGACACACCTTTTGAGGTTTTATGTCAGGAGAGTTTATCTAGGTTAAAAATATTTTAAGATACATTTAAAGAAAATTAAAACCTTTGGGTTTGTATATACTGGCTAATTTATTTGATGATGAATTCCATTACACTTTATTTAAATATGATTAAAGGTAATCTTAACCTTAATTTTTGACCTAATATTTTATTTTGAGATAATTATGGGTTATAGTTGATCACCATACAAATTCAACACACTTCATTTCCATATGAGAAGATGTAACTTTGGATCCTGTTTGCAGAAAATACAGAAAGAAAGTTGTAAGGTTTCATGGAGTATAAATTTTATTTTATCGAAATTTATAGTTCATATAAAATTTTTGTAAAATTATTCAGAATTATCTTGATACAGAGTTGAGTTTGATTATTGTATATTATCCTTAGATAGATGGTCAATTTTAGAGATTAATTTAAACCTGAGAGGATATTCTAAGATCATTTTCTATGGATTTCAAAGGTGGTCAAAATAAAAACCTTCCTTAAAAAGAGTTATAATTGAGTATTAATATGTCTCTTTATGAATAACTTTATGAAATTTTTGTAGAACACCAATATACTATAATGAATTTGTAGAAACAAAGATATTGGGAGCTGAACAAGTTTAAGAGATAGACGATTAGGTTAGATTAATTCAGAAACATGTAAGGACTAAAAAAACTTGATAAAATGTTATGTTGATAATATTTGATGTGATATTGAATTTAATGGTGGTGATAAGGCCTTTCTACAAATTTCTCAATGAATGAAATAAGAGGAAACTAATCCCTAGGTATATTAGTCCGATTAAAATATTTGATCGTATGAAAAATTATCTTATCATTTGGTGCTTCTGCCAAAACTCTCTAATTTTCATGATGTGTTACTTGTATCAATCATGAGTAAGTACATACCTAATTCAACACATGAATTGAACTCAGAGTTTGTACAACTAGATCATGATATTTCTTATGAGGAATAACTGGTAGAGATTCTGGATCGAATTGATAAAGTTATATGAAACAAGATCACTCACCTAGTCAGTGTTTTGTGGTGAATCCACCAACATAGGGAAGCTATGTGGGAACCTGAGGATGTAATTAGGCATAATTATCCTCAGTTGTTAGTACCAAAGTGGTTATTTTTTAGGTTAAAATTCATTTTAAGGGGGTAGAATGTAACACCTTGAGATCTTTTGAAATATATATTTTGGAAATAAATTTAATAAATTTAATATTTTTTATTACATTAAATATAAAGTTTATATTGTGTTACACATAACATTGAGTTAATAATTCATTACACATAACACTGAGTTTATCTTGTGTTACATACAACTTTGAGTTTAAATGAAATTTGATATATTATGAAAACATTATTACTTAATATGTTGGTTATCACTAAGACGTTTGAATAGATAATTTGAATAGAATTAAATAAATTATCAGAAGATATGGTTTAAACATTAATTATTTGGTGAAAAATATATTAAATTGGAAATAAAACCATTTTAAAATCAAGGAAATCTTTTCTGAAAAAACTATTTTTATAAAAAAAACATGTTTTGCCTCAATAAAATAAATACAATGCTATGGTGACTGATTTTAATAAAATTTAAATATTATATTTTCAATAAAATTTTTAAAATTCATCTTATGTTTTTTCTTGAAAGGAGATAAAAATAAATCGAATTTTAAGCTTAAATTTTTTATTTTTATAAAAAATAACTTTATCACATTTTTTGCGCACTTATTTTTAATTTTTTTTATAGTTTTCAAAATTTTATTTAGAAATAAATAATTAATTTTTTAAATAATAATATAAAAATTATATTTGGTTTAATTTTTGAGATTTTTTTGAAATGATTAATTTTCAAATTAATAGTGAAAAATACTGAATTTTATTTGAAAATGATTTTTCATTTAAATTATTTATAATGTTATATTATATTATAAATTTATTTTAAATTAATAATAATTAAATTATATTTTTATTAATATAATTTTGGTTATTGTTATGAATTCCATATTGAAATTTTATATAAAAACGTTGTAATCTTTTTTATCATTGTCTCTTCGAAATCGTATTTTCTCCTCACGTGTACAAAATTAATTTTAAATTAATAATTTTCAATTATGTGAGTGGAATTTTAAAAAATGGATTTCATATTTGTATTCATAATAATTTATATTATATAGGAAGTCCAACTTAAATTTTTATCAAAATTTATAATGAAAACAATAAAAATTAATTATCACGGTTAAGGTAAAAAAATGGATTACCGCGTGGGGCGGGGGGGGGGGGGGGGTTAAAATAGAGAGATAAAGAATTAAAATAACCTAAAACATTTCAAAAATATACTTTATAGAAATATTTAGACTATATATTGTCTAAGTATCTATATTAATACATTTAGAGCCATTTTTCATGATAAAAACATGGGTGGAACTTTTTCATTTAAAAAACTTACATGTATGCCACTCAACTCACTTATAAATGATCACCCCTCTACTCTCTTATTCAAAAATTCAAATAATATTTTTTCATAAAATAGTGGAAAAAATCCATTAAAACCCCCTCCTATTATCATAGAATCTTATTTTTGGCACAAATCCAACCTTGGATGGCTTTTTGTGGAAACCTATAGATGATATCTGATGAAGAGGCAATGTTCTTCAATGAGTATGTTTATTTTACTTCTTCCTAAACATACTTAAATTATTATTAAAACATAATTATATAAAAAAATAATTACATTAAATATAACTATATGTTTTTATGTTATGTTAATGACCTAAAACCATCTCTAGTTTCATCAAATCGTTCAAAAAATCACCATTCGTGTGTTTGGCGGACTACCATCTCACGACCCAATGTCATTCTTGTTTCAATTTACACCTCTCAAACTTGGGGATTATGATGGATTTAAATAATATATATAACATTTATAAAATATTTATACCTATAGATACATTATATCATATATAAATGTTTTAACATTCCATTTCACAGGGGATTTGATAACATCATTTGTGTGTATGTCCGACTATGACCTCATAAAGCGGCATGATTCATTTTTACTAACGCTTTACATAGAAGGTAATAACGATAAATTTAATAAATAAATGTTATATAAATGATATAATAATGATATTTATGAAATTTTTATCATTATTAAAATATAATATATCATTTTATTTCTTATATTTTCACTCACTGAAAGATAAAAATATTGCTCATGTACTTATGGACTACCACCTTCACGAAGCGTTGTGACTCTATATTTTAATCATAAAACCACATTAATGATATGAATATTTAAACAAATAATATTTTATTTATTATTTTATAATAATTCTTTAATGATAAAATATTACTTACTTCATTTTCATAATGATCTTTGAAAAATGAAAAAGTTACTCATGCGTACATATGACCTAGTATCTCCATGATTGTAACATACTTCACTTATTAAAAACCATATTTAATTATTATTATTAAAAGTATAATTGATTTATAAATATTATAATTATGTAATTATTGTTATTATATATATCATGTGATAATGATCAATTTAAGAAAACCTAAAATAATAAATCAAAAAATATATGAAAAACAAAGCAGTTATTACCTAAAACATGATTTTAACAAGGAATTGTTAATAAATGGGTAATAAATGGTAATAATTAAATCATATATGGTATAATATTTACATGTATGGTTATATAATACATTTATAATAAACATATATTTATTATATATGAGGTTTGAATGTGTAAGAAGGAAGTCCAGACATAATATAAGGGATTTTCATTTCACTTTTATTTTCTGTGAGACACACGCCATATTGAACACATGATTCTTTTATGTGGTGTATATACTACACCTATGTTTTTTATGATTATTATACCAAATATAATTTTAACAAAGAATTTTTAATAAATGGGTAATAAATGGTAATAATTAAATCTTATATGGTATAATATTTACAAGTATGGTTATATAATGAAATTATAATAAACATATATTTATTATATAATAGGTTTGAATGTGTAAGAACAAAGTCCAGACTTAAGGTAAGGGATTTTCGTCTCACTTTTATTTTCGGTGAGACACATGCCATATTGAACACATTATTCATTTATGTGGGGCATATACTAAACCTATTTTTTTTAATGATTATTATACCAAATATTATTTTTATTTTCATATCTATTTGAGAGTCTATATTTCATGAGGTTTACCGTTCAAAAGTTAACGAACTGGTAAGGGATTATTGTCACAATTTTGTTTTTTGGGACATAACTTATGTTATGCGCACATCTTTATATATAATGTGTACATACTTCCAATTTGACATGTTATATAATAAATCCAATTATTTTTCATGATATTATAATTATTATTTAATATTATTCTTTCACAGGGCTTTCCATTCAACATTACATAAGTGGTGATAGTTTTATGATACATTCCAAATGTTTATCGAGATGGTTTGTGATTATGTTCCCAATGATGGAATATTATGATACATATTTCAAGAGAAAAATATTCTTATCAAGATATTTCCTAAGAATACATGTTCTCTTTTCATTTTCTTGTTTTTATCTACTCATCAGTTCAAAATATTTTTTTTCAGAAAACAACCTTTTTAGTTGATATGATTTTTTCTTTGAAAACAATGTTTTCTAAAAATGATTTAAAATATGTATTTAGTATTACAAAAAAATATTCAATTAATATTTACACATTTTTAAGTTTTTTTTAAAAAATTTGAATGGAATGTTCATGACTTTTTCCAAAAAATTCCCATTTGGATTTTACTAAAAATGTGAAGTGAATAATTTTTTAAAATGTATGAAATGAATAGAATTTTCCACCATCATGACCATTATTTTTTAAATAAAATAATTTATATATTTAAAAGTTTACTTTCAAATAAAATGATTTTGAAAATTATTTATGTTTGAATTTTTTTAAAAAAATTGGAAAGTATATTTTCTGTAAGAAATGTTTCAAGTGATTTTTTTTAAAATCATTTTATATATACGATGAACTCCTTTGATGTTACTGATGGTTTATTGGGGATATAATAAAAGTATACCATTATTTTTATATCCATGAATTGTTTCGGTTTTTTAGGTCAATATGACTACAAAACCCATATCTTTTCTGTTGGTTATGTTATGATGAAATGATGAAATGATGAAATGATGAAATGATTATGAAACTAATTTCTTTTCAATGGGTTATTCTATAATAACATGATTTATGAAACCAATTTATTTTCAGGGGGATCTGATATGATTATTGTTATATGATCTCTTGGAACAAAAATGTGTGGATTATCTGATGGGTGAGACCTATATATTTATCCAATATATTGTGTAATTATTAATGTTATATGAGATCAAAGGGAACAAAATAGGTTATCCCAATCATTAATAGGGCACAAAATAGGTTATCCTAAGCCAAAAAGAGGGTCATGAGAGGTTATCTAAATTCTGAAGAAGGTATATAGGTGGTTAGCCCAGGGAAAAAATGTCATGAATGTCTTGGTGGGTATCATCAAAATATTATTTTCTATGATTATATATATTCCATAATTTTATGTTTTACAACAATATTATGCTCTCATGGATAATGTTCTTTGATTCACTTATGATTTATGTAATATATATTTCTAATGTTTATTCCATTACTTAAGATTATAATCTTTGATATGAGGGGTATGGTTTTCAAATGTTATTATCACATTCCCATATACTTATTTTCTTGTTATTCTTAAATATTTAACAGGTTTATCCTTAATAAGAAAATAAGTTAACACTTTATTATGTTTCCTTTAACTATTTTGTGCATAATGGTTTTAAGTAGTGTTTTCTGTAAAGAGTACTAAGGGGGAAGATATTCATGGGAGACATTAAAGATATTTCACCAAATTAAAATATTGTGTACCTAGTCTCCAAATAAACCAAATCATTATTTCCCTTTGGTGCATGTTTATGTATTGTATTTAATATTCTTATAAAAATATATAATATCTATGTATGAGAAACCTGCGTCACTATGAAAATATTAGGATGTTCCTCTATATATATCCTAAAAGTATATTGTAGGGTTATGTTGCATAATATGGGTTTTCTTAAATATAGTTTCTAATGTTTCTACTAAAATTTCTAAGATACCAACAATAAATACCCCAAATCTAGTAGCCCATAGTATGTTGTTACATTGTTACATTAGCATAATATAAAAGATACCATATTCCAAAGGATTGAATTGTTTTACAGTCTTAGTATAATATATACATACTTGAGTCTAGAATTATATTTGAGGACATAAATTGAAAAACATGTGAAAGTAAATATTTTTCATTTTTGAACTCATTCAATGATTCATTCTTCATATCCCGATAAAAGGAAACAAAATCATGGTGATCTCATGTTCTAGGTAAGGGTTGTGTACAATTGAAGCTATTATGAATCAATAATTCATAATCAATATGAAAAGGTAAATAACTAAAAAAGAATTCCATTTAATCAATAAGTTGAATATCATGATTAGGTAAGCCATAATCAATATGGAAAGGTAAATAACTAAAAACACATGTTTAATTAATAACTTGAGAAAAAAATTCATCCAAGAATAATATCACTTCAATAATATCAGGGATGATAATAAACGAATTATTAATTAAGGAAATTCTTAATATTGAACATCATGATCTCAGAAATCATGATATTTATACCATTATGGACTTTCACCAAGACAGTTCAAAACAATACGTATAGTCCCATTTAAATCCATCTAACTTATTTTTCCCATAATACATACAAATACATCGATGGGATATATAATTTTAGGCCCCACACATCACAACATGTCAATTCATTCTTGATATATTGAATAATTGATTTAATTCATGTGAAATATTCCATAAAAATTAATATTTTTATTTACTAAAGAATAAAGATTTATCTACATTTTACTAATTAATAAAAAACAGTCAAAGTAGAAAACCTTATACAAAAATTATATTTGGTTTAAGTAATATGAATATCCATGGATTATAAGATGGACTCAAAGGAAACTAATCAAGTTTTAAACTTCATAGATTCACCTAAAGGGGTAAGATACATAGGATGCAAGTGAATTTTTTAGAATAAAAACAACAAGGATGGTAGTTTTTATACCTTTAAGGAATACATGGTCATACAGGGTCACAAAAAATTCACGGTATTGACTATAAAGATACCTTTTTACCTATAGCGATGATAATGGATATTTGGTTTTTTCTATCTATAAAAATTCATTATGATAATGAGATATATCATATGAATGTAAAAACTGATTTACATAACTGGAATTTAGTCTAGGACAAGTATGTGATACAACAAAATAGTTTTAAAGTACAAAATGAGTCTTGGTAACGTATTCAAATTGAAACCATCCATTTATAGATAGATTAAGGATTATCAAAGTAGGAATATATGATTTGATGATGTAATTAAAGAGTGTGGTTTCATAAAGAACATGGTGATTCTAGTATATATTATAATTTTAGTGGGAGTATTGTAGTGTTTATAATATTGTATATAGATGGAATACTAACTGTTGAAAATGATACCCCGAGTGTTTACTTGGTGAAGAAGTGGCTGGGTAAATGTTTCTCAATTAATGAAATGGGTGAAGTAGCATAGAAACTAGGTGTGAAGATCTATAGATATTGATCTATGGTGATTTTTTGATTGAGTTAGAAAACATATATTTATAATGTTCTAAAGAGGTTTATCATGGATAAATACATTAAGGTATCTTTATCGGTTCTACATAAAATGAATATTAGAATGATTAAGGATCCTTATCTAAAGTTATAATGGATGGATATAATTCTTTATGTGTCCTCCATAGGACCTATCATGTATTCCATGTTGTGTAATTGATTTCATGTCTCTTGAAAATGGATAAGGATATATTCTTGGTCTTTGGAGTAGGGGAGGAGCACCGTGTAACTAGTTACAGAGATGCTAGTTCCCAATACAGTAAAGATGATATGAATTCTAAATCTAGATTCATCTTGTTCCTGAATGGTGGAGCTATTAGTTAGAATATATACAATAAATCCAAAATAGTAGACTCAAAAATAGAGGTATATCACATCACCACACCAGATGATGCTAAGGGAGATGTTTTAATCAAGAATTTCATTACCAAGCTTGGAGTGGTTCCAAGAATCAAGGGAGAAATTGATCTAAATATTTAAAAAGGGTTTTTTTCTTAGGATAAGGAACTTTGATCTCACCAATGAACCAAAAAAACCTTCTTAAATACCATTCCATACAATATTTCTTTGATAGGGGTGATATAATGATTAGTTTAGTAGACATTGAGAAGAATGTATCTTCTTCATTGATGAAACCATTATCACAGCATAAGAATGAGGTCCATGATGAATCTCTTTGTATATAGTAATTGATAGATTTATGTAATGGTAATAAATGTATCATTTTATTATAATAACGAAAATATCTATTTATTATTTATTAATGTGTACATAAATTTTATTTTACATGAATAGTTGAATTATAATATACCCTTAAAGTATGACTTTGAGTTTTCCCTAATTGATGATCATCATGGAGTATTAAGGGTTTTGATAATATTACAAGGTTATCTTTGATATATTCTTGTACTCATTACAATGGTTTTATATAGAGATATTGGGAATGGATTCATGAGGTAATAATTAAGGACTTATTATTTAGATTGATCTATTTTTGTATATCTCATAGAGTTTCATACAATTATCTAAATACATTAAGGGTGTATTCTTATTATAAATTTTTCTTACATGAGCTTTGTGTGATACCTAGCATGGGAACCTTTATAAATTGATACCCTACTTACACAAGTATACAAGTTGACATAACTAATCTAGGTTTTTTTGAGTACATTATTGATCATGTCATCGTTTAGAGCAGAACAAGGATGGGATTAGTCCACTTGTGTGAAAATTAAATACATATATAACTTTATTTAATTAGACTGATGAAATTCATGGACATTCTTAGTTGAGTGACATATGACGTGCTCAAATACTTTGAGAAATGGCATGTGATATATTCAAAGACTTGATTAGTATTTTTCAAAGTATCAAGAAAAGATGAAAAGAATATACTGTATTTCCATGTTTTATGTGTAGTAGTCAAACGTTGTCGTGGAAAAAAGGATTATATAGGTATATTTATAATGTATATGATAAATATTGTGGTGGATATGATCGTATAATGATGCTATTATTTTTTGATATAGATCAAATCAAACTATTTAGTAGCTTAAGTAGAAATGATTCTTTGATAGAGGCGTCACTTTTCTTAGACATATGAAATTAAAATATCATATTTTTTTTCAATGCTACTAAGTCTAGTAGGGTTACCTAGTTAGTCCCTTGTATAAAGATTATATTTTGGATAAAGTGTTTTTCAAAAATGAAAAGTGCTTAATGAAACCATATCCAAAATGGATTTTGGATAGATTAAGGAAGAGTTGTGAAGTTTTTTATAAATTTATTATAGGATTTTGGTGAATGTGGGTGATTATTGGATGTGCACTAAAATGGCCATGACTATGCTTTTATGGTACATATGATTCCATGGTCAACACCCTATTATGTTTAGTGCATGTCTTCCACTTATTTATCTAATTTGTTTCTCATCCATTATAATTCAAGGAGTTGGTACATTTATAGATGAAACATCACATTAATTGAATATTTTATGGAATGAAAACTCCAACATATGTAACATTTGAGTGTCATGAAATGATACTTAAACTATTTCACATTACTTATGCCATTCATTTAATGATGATAATCGATGATTCCTATATAAGGATGTGTTACTTATCCCATTATAAGTGTTGAGTGTGTGTGATAGTTTTGAATTGTTCTCAATCCAATCAAAAGTATTTTCCTTTCCAAAATCTTATTTAAATCTTGTTAATGGTGAAAGACCCCTTCAAGAATTCATATTTAATCAATAAGTGTTAATATGTGTATTATATAGTGTTCCCCCTTTTAGCTAAGAGTAATTCATATAATTCTCATCATGGTCTTCATTAAGATGATTCCATTAAAAAACAAGGATGGAATCTACTGATGTTCCGACATTTCAGGTATGCTAGATTTCAGAAATTTTTTCTGATATACTTACATGTTTGATTCCTTAGATATAGGTTTGTCTATTTTTTGATTTTCTTACACTACCAAAGTTCATATTATGTTCTAATGAAACCAATTACTATTTACCATTTTTTTATAGAATATTCCTCAAAAAAGGATTCTATGATTCATATAGAGAGAGAGAGTTATAAATAATTGTTTGAAGGATAACCCTATTATAGACCCAATTCTCATTCATTCAGTCATCATAACTATACAATATTTTAGTTTCAAAGGTGAGTGATACTAAGATCATGTAGTAGATCATTTTAAAAATTTTACTAAGTAGTAACCACCTATATTTTATGGAAACCGAGGATATCAAGAACTTTATGAATTTATGGAGATAATTGATCACATATTTGGTTTTATATATACCACTTAAACTTATAAGGTATGTATTTCCACTTATGTTCTAGAGTCACTAAGCTATAAATCATGTAAATACATCATGATATTCAAGATACATGAGGAAAAAATTTCATCCCATCTCAAGGAAATGTTCAACCAATAGATTAACCCATATACATAAAAAGTAGTGAAGGCCTATGAGTTATTGAATCTTGATAAGTGAATAATTCTATGAAGGAATATTCCACATGGTTTTTTGAGTTAGTACACCCTTCCTCTGACCTCCTCATGAATAACTATCTCAATTATCAATGGTTTGATATGGTTTTGATACTAGAGGTTAGATTGGATATCATTATTTTACTGCGTACCAACCAATGTTGGGGTTTTTAATAAGACATTTATGGTTGAGATGATTACGTTAGAGAAGATTGGGTTTACTGGTTCCTCCACTGATATGAGAGGGAGTTATAGTTCCAAAATTTTTCAAAAGATTAAGTGTGAGGAATATCAACAAGATAGTAGTAGGGATTTAAAATTACCTTATGATTTTACTCTCATGAAATATTTAGAGTTTAATAGTTAGTGTTCTTCTAGTGTGGTAAGTTAGGTCACACTAAAATGGATTGTCAAGAAGCTCCCAAGACTTTCTATCTAAGTGCATGGCTAGATCATCTATATTACTTTTTTAGGTTCACTCTTTAGAGAAATAATGTCTGTTCTTGTTATACCGTAAGATCTCAAGTACAATCAGATACATCTAATAGATCAACATGTCATCCTAAAATGAATTGGGATTCTCATCCTACTAGGAAGTCTCAGAGTGGGCTGAAATCTGGTAATTTATATGCAAGATAATATATACCTATAGAAGCTGAATATAGTCCATCTACTATAATAAGTATGATGTTTATCTCTTTATATATAGAATCATATTTATTTTAAATGGTTTAATCAAATTATTTTATGTCATCCAAATTGGTTGAAACATTGGGGATGATATTTAAGTTGAAAACATATGTTTTAGATCTTTATACGCCTTCGTGAAATAAAAATGGGTAGTGATTTAAGTTCCCTAAGATTCATGTGACATATACTGATATTAATATCAGATAGGGTTTCCCAATTATCCATTTTCATATATTTGATCTTATAATTGGTATTTACTTGAAGATTATATCTAATGATTAAATTTATTTCTATCACTAAAAGGTTTTGTTCCCTTCTTAGGATGAAAATCCTCACATATTCAACGGTTTTTGGGATCATAGATCACGAATGGAAGGGTTTATTATTCTAGATATTGAAATGATCTAATTCTAAATATCACATCTTCTATTATATTATATTGAAAAAGGTTATATGAACAACTTTATTTTGGGGTGTACAGGTAACTTGATTTTATCAAGATAATTTATATTGATTTCCACTAGAGAAGGAGGTGTAATTATATATTGATCTTATCCTAAAGATATAACCCATTTCCTTAACATATTATTGAATGATCCCACTTGGATAAATAATTTAAAGGTCCATCTTAAATATATTCATATAAAGGTTTTATTCCTCATAGTATTTCACTATAGGAATTCTCAGTCCTCCTTGAAAAGAATATAGATTTACATCTCAAGATTTCTGTTGATTACAAAATCTTAAGCATGTGACCACAAAGAATACGTACTCATCTACATGGATTTTTGATCTCTTTAAAGATATCATAGGAGTTAGATAGTTTTCAAATATTTAACTTTGATCAAGATAACACTATCTGAGATTAAAGGACGAAAATATTCATAGTACCTATTTTAGGAGAAGGTATAGTCATTACACATATCTTAATATTCCATTTGTCCATAATAATCCTCTATTGGTTTTCATGGATTTGATGAATTATATTTTCTACCAGTATCATCACACGATTTTCATTTTTTTTCATGGATTCTATTTTTATTTACTCCAAGAATAAATAAGATCATGAGGAACATTTGGAAGTTCTTTTAGGGAAGTTTTAAGCATTATCACCTTTTTGAAAATATTTGTAGTTGTTAGTTATAGATCAAAGAAATGTTATTTTTGGTTCATGTGGTTTCTAAGAAAGGGATTTCTTTGGTTCATACGAAGATCCATGTTGTGATATCTTGGGAAAGACATAGGAATGCAAAGAGATTAAGTGTTTCCTGGTTCTAGAAAAATATTACAGGTGGTTTGTTCTATAAAATTCTATGTTAGAATATCCCTTGATATTTTTTACTTAGAAGAAGTTATATTTGAATGGGATTAAATATTTAAAAAATCTTTTTAAGAGTTAATGGCTTGGTTAAAATTTTCCCCCATTTAGATTCATCCTAAGCCTAGTGAAATCTATTCATTGTATTTTGATTCCTAAAGTATGAGGTTGGGGTATTTTTATAATGAGTTGTGTTAATATTGTAGAATTAATATTTATAGTTACAACCTTATGAGAATAACTACCCCACCCATGACCTTGAATTGGTTGTGTTGATGTATGGTTGGAGAACATGGAATCACTATCTCTTCAAGGGAAAAATCACCATTTGTTGTGATCATATAATTATAAAGTAATTATTATGATAAAGGGACATGAATCTTTTAAAATAGACTTGGGTTGAGTATCTTCATACCTTTGATTTTAATTTTTTCAAAACCCTTTGAAAATTGAATGTGTTAACTGATGCCTTGAACATGAAATTTCCAACTCAGGCGATGAAATAAGTTTTTGATGATTGTTATTTAATGAGATTATTTTTTAGATGAATCTATATTCAAATGAGAAGGATGATGAAGTGTTCTTGATTAGTGTGAAATTCATGACCTCTATATATTATATGATTTGGATAAGGCAGGAATCAGATCCAAATTGTTAGTGTTTTAAATAAATTCTAAATATTGGGAAGATCTCAAGTGATTGGTCTCAATCCCCTCGATGGTTAAATTTGTTTTATGAAGATGTTGGTGATCCCTTTGACCTTGTGACATGATGTGATGAAATATGGGAACCATTAAAGTTGGTTAGTTAACCATAGTGATACCAACATGTTTTATGACCTAAAATGATAGTATTAGTGGCCCAAGATCATACACATAGTTACTGATTTTGTGACTCTGTATCTCACCAGTTCAAATATAAAGTCTATGTATCAAAATCTATTGTGATTTTTGGAATTGAATCCCATTTTGGTGAGGAAGTGGGATGATATATCTATATAATTTTCTATCCGAGTGCCCCAGAATCCTAGTGGTAAGAACTCTATATGTGTCATTATCAACTTATTTATGAAATATACTCACTTTCATTATAGAAAGGAGTTGAATAAATTGAAATAACATAGAAACATGTAAGTTTAACATATCATAAATCTTCATGGTGTGCTAGAAAATATAGTTTATGATCTATACCCATACTATATATCTCGATTTTGGAAGGTAATTATGAATGTTTTAGGTTATTAGTTAAAGTTTACAATGAATTATCATCTATAGACTAATGGTTAGACCTTATAGGCCACCAAGATTCTTAGAGATATGATATGAGTTTATTTACTCAACTTTGGGGATTCCAAGGTTATGCATCTATAATGAGTTGAGTTTTATTATAATAATAGTTACTCACCCATGATAAAGATTGATTCATTTGATGAACATTATTGATGATCGTGTCAGTCCCCTATGTACTAGTTAGATTTGGGTGAGGACTCCTTATTGGGATAGAGAATAACCTACGAGATAACTAGTAAGATTTATATGATTATAAAAATATTAATAATGTATTAGATTCACTATAAATCATATATTTACTATCTTCATCATCCATTGTAATTTCTATCAGTGATTGAGTGTTTCTTGAACATTCTCATTGACAGGGACATCATAGATTAGGGATGCATGGTAAGTTTATAATGTGATATATTGAGCCATTTGAGATAGTGGAGAGTCTTAGGAAAATGTATTACTAATTTTAATTACCATCCAAAATAAAACTTATTCATGATGTATTTTATATAGTTTATTCGAAGTGATATAGTCCAGAACAATCTCATGTTGTTGAATAAGAAGATTTGGATTTAGAACCTGAAACCACCATGGTTGAGTAAACTATACTTTCTAAAAATAATTATGATATATGGTTTTTTGAGTAAATTTATACCCTTAGATAGTGATATATGGATGTATTGTAAATAAAAACCAGATAATTGGGAGTGTGAGACAATGATGAAAGAGAAATAACCTCACTTATTCTCTAATTAAGGGTGATAAATAACTATTTATGGAAGAGAATGGTGTAGTATAGAGAATTATGAAACTCTAAGATCATAAGTATATATTTATTTTGATTTTTTCATTTAATTTTTTTATTGTTAAAATTTTTAGGAGTCTATGGTATGAATTGATGAAAAATAGAGAAGCATGACTAGGTGAATAGTTACTATATGATTGGTGCATAATTAATTTTAACAACATGGATCACAGTTATGTAGGGTATGTTATAATCTAGTGATAACTATATGATTGGCACACATTTTTCCAAAAAATTGTGTTCAAACCATCTAACATTACAAAAATTATAAAATTTTGAATTTACCTTTAAACCAATATTGAATTTTAATCCGATTTCCCATTCACTTCCCTATTTGAACCTCTTAAAAATCTCCCCTAAGTAGTGTATCTCCTCCTTCAACCCCCATTGTGATATTATTTGAGTTTTTTTTAAGAAATATTAAAGATAAATCTTGATTTTCCCTATTTTATTCATCTATCTTTTTCTATTATCTTATTCCTCTATTTTCCCTTCTTATATATCCCTAGTTGGCCATGGTGGCTATGCATATAACTAGGGATGTTTTTAAATTTGAATATATAGGATATTAGGGTTCTTGGGGAACCCCAATCCCAATAATGTTGTATTATTTTAAGAATTTAGTACGGTTATAGTGTTTTAAGGTTGGTGTATCTACATAATAACCTTTCACTTGGAATAATTTTGGTTATTTAGTTTTCAAAGGTTTTTCCCTTGTATATTATTTTTGAAATAAATTATTAAGGGTAGATTAATAATTTTTCTTTTTGATTATTTTAATAGTGTTATAAAAAGAGAGATTTTTACATGGTTTTCAAGTTAATTTCAATCTAAAATTAGTATTATGCCTATATGGCATTTCAAAAGATAATTCATTAGGATGTTTTATATCAAATGGGATTTTTAAATTGGATGGAAATTATATATGAATGATATTTATTTGAATTTTTATCCATGGTAACATGTACATGATTTCTTAGATATATGGTTATTTGAGTTTTATTATCTCCTTGATATTTCTACTGGTGATGTTTGATATGTTATGAGAATTGGTTATTGATGATTTTTACATGAAATGCCTTGGGTACATTATTGGGTAATTGGTATGAGTATTACATCATCATAGATTACTTCACTATCTAGTTCCCCTAGTAAATCCATACCTTGAATAGGGAAATTTAACTCAATGAGGCCAAGATATTAATTTGGGATTGGGATTCTATCAGTTCTACTATATTTCAGCCATTCTAAAGTGTTCTATAACCTATGTCCTTGGTTACCTTTATTTTATTTATTTAGGTTTCCCAAATGATAGAGCCCATGCTTTTTAATTTTGAGGCATGTTTGTATTTTATGATTCCATTTTATGTTTATACTCGTTACGCGGTTTATTTAATGACAATCACATTAGATTAATTATGGTTACACATTACACATACAATTTTATACTTAGGTTCATTTTTTATATAAAATAAAATGGATATGAATTATTTTCCAAAATATTTTTTTAATAAAAATGTGTTTCTTTCCCTAAAAATTGTATTTTGAAACTAGTGCTAATAATTTTCATTGTGAAATATATTATGTAGATTCATGGTTATACACTTTTAGGATTTTGAATTGCATCTTTCATTAATCCATTTAGTTTATATAGAGTTGGTATTATTTGATGTAGGAAAAAGGAAAGTATCCACAAATTTTGGTGAGCATATTTATGTCTTCCAATCTATGATGTTGTGGTGAATGGGGGTGACCTCAAGTAATGAGGAGGTGTATGTTTGGGGTTATTTTTGAAATATTCATGTGGATGTTTACTTTTTGAGTTATTTATGTATTGGACACTCAAATTGTTTCGTTATTTTTATATTTATGTATATAATTTATGTTTGGGTATCACTTTGGCTCCTATTTATAAAGTGATGTTTTTTTCTAGTTATTTTTATCAACTTATTCCATGATTAAATAGGTTTATATATTTGAAAATGTTATTTTATATGAATGGATATCTAATTAATAGATAAATTATTATAGATTTTTTAATGGGGTTTGTTATTTGGTTTATGTGATATTAAGGGTGAAACCATTCACAATGGTAGTACGTGGTACCCTAGACTCTTTTCATTAGACCGTAGTGATCAAGATCATGCTTCAAGCCTTACATAGGGATGACTTAGGTGATATAGTAGGTTGAACCGGGTCGATTTGTTATAATATTCTTTTGAAAAAAGGTAGATGTTCTAAAATCCAAACATTTTAGTAAATCAAGAAAATAATATTAACTCAATGAAATTTAAGAAACCATGAAGAAGATATTGACTTAGGGAGTTTGAGGAAATGAAAAGGAGGATGTCAACATAATTTGTTTAAATAATGATCACAACTCAAGGTTTTTTGGAAATAGAGAGAAGGATATTGACTCAAGGTATTTGGGGAAACTAAGAGGAGGATCATGAATTAATTAATTTTATGAAAAAAGGGGAGTATATTAATGTAATGAATTTTTTTAGGGGATTATGCATGAGAATAAAAAATGAAAAATGTTAATATAAATGGGTTAAATAAACCAAATATTAAATGGATTTGGGTTTTCTTGCAAGAGGTAACATATGATATTGTTGAGACCAAGTTGAATAAAAGTGTTTTTGAAAGCTTAAAGAAGTTTGTTCTAATTTGTTTTATTGTGTTATATTTTTTTATTAAGAAAAATAAATCTCCCCATATTGTAATATTTGATGATAACATGATAGTAACATAAAGATAAATCATAATTAAATAATCAAATTAACTTTTCATAGGAATGATTATTTGTTTTTTTTGTGTTGGAGATGTTTTTTATGTGAAATTGTTCATTAGAATCACCCTAGGCCTGAAATTAACATTTTAATCAGTATAAGAAAATGTATCAGAGTATAAATAGATCCAATATAAATTCTCTGTCACTTTGATGATCTTAGAATTATCATAAATCATATGTTTTCTGAGAAACTTGTGATGCATTCCTTATGAAGTAAAGGGAGAGAACAAGTGCTACCAATCGGTTTGAAGTTTTATTGGAAGGATTGTAAGTGTTGGAAGGATGAGACGTTATAATACATTACATTTTAATTCAGATCATGCTATAATGACCTCAAATTTTCTCATATTAATGTGGATTTCATGATTTCCAAAAGGAGTTTGTGAATGAATAAAGTCTTTGAAGTCAAAGTTTTCAATCTCAGTTTGTAAGTATGATATCTTTATATACAAATTTTTTTAAAGGATGGGAATTTTTGTTTGAAATGTGAAAATATGAAGGTTCTTGTTTTTAGTTATACCAATAAGACACAAAAAAAATATTTAGAGAGAAAATTTTGTGAATAGTGGAAGTTTTTTTAATGTAATAAGAAAAGGAAATATTGTTTTGATGTTGATGATTATGATACTAGTCCACAAGAGGTGGTGTGTTACTGATCAATATAAAAAATAATTGTTTTTAGTGAAAGATGTTGGGACTAATAAATTAGATGAAGATAAAAAAATTAGTCAATTTTTTTTATAAATCAAATGTCAATTATCTACAATTGGATCAAGAATGAAATAATAACTTTGATATGTTTATAATTTGATCAATAGTAATCAGATATAAAGTGGTGGAAAATCATATGACTGGTTATGATACTGATCCATTAGATTAAATCAGATATTGATCCATCAAACATGGATTGATACAGAAAACTTAATCAGAAAAAATATCTTTGATATAAGAAAAATAATAAAAGATGAACTAATTGTAGAGTTTCATGGGAGTTTTTTCCAAATAAGGTTTTGAAGCTACTATTCAGGTGTTGTCGAAAAATGACGATATCTTTAGAATTTGGGACTATGCTTAAGGAAGAATGGTTTTATAATTTTATGATTAATAGTTGGTTCAGAGAATTGGAATGAGCAGTTTATTTTCAGTTGGTACTGAAAATCATAATGAGAATTAATTTTATTTTCATATGATCAATTATTTAAGAGAAATGTAATATTGTATCATATATATATTAATTCACTGTAATGAAGAAATTTGAATGAACATTGGAATCATACTTAATAATTGTTAGAAAGCTTGAACCAACTAAAGTAGTTATAAGGATCAAGATGTTTTGAGAAGAATTAAGAAGAGTAGAATAATTAAAAAATGGTTCTAAAGTGAAATGGAAATTCATGTTTCAAGTAATTTTGTTAAGTGGAAAAAGACTTCTAATTCCCACCAAAACCACTTTTGGTGCACCTATATATAGTAGGAAATATATAGTACTTTCTAAAACATGTATTGTACATGGGTAAAGAGAGAAAGAGAAAGTGCAGAAAGTTTTATAGAGAAGAGGATACTGGAATGATAATTCCTAATAAGGTTTTCTGGATAGAAGAAGAATAAGGATTATTATATTCATTAGTTATCAAATCGGACCAAGCAGTCAGAAACTTTTTTCCAAAGAGATTCTAAAAGTGGTTCAGAATTGTTTTTGAGGTATTATTGAAGACTTATGTTTTTGAAATTGAGGCATTGGTCCAAGAAATTATACTAATACATTAGACTAGGTCTCATTATGATGTTTAGAGATGTTCTTACCTACTTCTAGGTAGGAAAGTAAAGAATCATTTTGACAGTTTACAAAATAAAAAGTTGACTAGGAAGAACAATAACATGTTTAGATTAAATTGGTGAATGTTTCTTAACATGTTACAAAAACTTGTATTAAATCATTTGTTCTAGAATAAGAACATGCATTGTTGTATTGATCATAGTTCTACACAAGAGTAATGTTATATCAAACATTGTTTTTCAACACAAAATGATTTTTTAGTGGATTATATGGTATGTGATTGTTTCCATACTATTCAAAATATGTAACTACTCTTATTGAGAAGAAAAACTTGTAAATACCCGTGTTTCTATGGATGTGTGATTTTTTTCCATCAAAATTATAAATCTTTAATAAGATGAAAATATTATTTCACAAGAATGTAAACTTAAAATAAAAAGGGTATCACTAATTCACACCTCTCAATGATAAAAAATATTAGTTGGGACTTTTCATTTTTTATCAGAGCCTTGGTTCCCTTTTTTTGATTTGATTATTTTTTGAAGAGAAGTTGTTATGGAGAATATGAATTGTGTGAACAGTAAGGGAATTTTATTTTTTAACGGAAAGAACATTAATATATGAAAATATAGAATATTTTTATATAATATTTTTCCATGGTATGATGTTTTGGAAGATTCCATATTTGGATTTCATCATCTTGTTAAAAATAATCTTATTAAAGATTTGGATAAGAAGAATCTTGAGAATTATGGAAGGGATAAAAATTCATTACTCTCATC
Source organism: Viscum album (assembly GCA_963277665.1). Lineage (NCBI taxonomy): Eukaryota > Viridiplantae > Streptophyta > Magnoliopsida > Santalales > Viscaceae > Viscum > Viscum album. The sequence continues at coordinate 925,785,890 of OY728159.1, forward strand.
ACTCTCTGAATTTTAATTCTAAAGAGTGAAGGGTGTTTCCCCTTACAAAGTTATCTGGGAATATACTAAGAATATTTATAAAGGAATATAAAAGTATAGAAGGAAAAGTTACAAATATGGAGATTAATGTATTAAAATATAAAAATGTGTGAGTATGAATCAGTTGGTGTTTTATGAAATAAGGTGAATGAAAATTTTAGAACTATTACATGTCTTGGTTAAAATTTGGAATATTCTACTATTTTTGAATATATTTTGATAATTCTTCGTGACAAGTTTCATGCCAATATTTCCTCATTGGAAGATAAAGATCCATAAACATTATCTATGGATTATTTTCATAGTAATCTCACCATTTATGAAATGAGAAGGTATAAAGCCATGAATTAAGAAACAAAAGACGATAGAGAAATGTATTTCAATGCTTCCAAGAGTGAAATGACTAAGAATATTCTTGAAGAAGAATAAAATGGATATTATGGTTTCGAAAACGGGGTATATAAAAATCTTGATGAAATTTTATACTTGTTTTATAAAAATATAATAATATGTACATGTAAATTTAAGTGGAAAATTCCCTTGAAATGTTTTTAATATGGATTTATTGGTACTTTTGGGATGATTTTCCTCAAAGAAAGAAAGAAATAGACAATGATGAAGATGAAATAAGGCAAATAAGATCATTACAGAAATAGGGTGGTATGTTAAAAACTATTTCAAAGTGAAAGATAAAATTTTTTATTAATCCAAAAGGAGAATTTTTTTATCAAAATATGATAAAGAAAAACACAGTGTGGATGAACATAGAAATTATACTAAGAATTATAGAGAGAATACTTTTATTGAAATATTTAATAATGAAGAGTTTAGAAGAAAAATTTCTAAAGAAAAAGATACTTAGTTAGAATTTTATTTGAATAAATAATTAAAATAATGACTGAGAATGATTTTAAGGCTTGATAAATAAATCAAGAAATTGAAAAAAGAAAGTACCTCAATAAAAAAAACCAATAATTTTTTCTTGATTAGAAATTTAATCTTATATAATAAATTGATGACTTGAATAAATCTATTGAGAAAGAAAAGAATCAAAATAGACCTATAAAAGATAATTTGAAAGAAAAATAAGAAGAATTAGATCTTGTTCAGTTTTTTTTAAATCCTTGTAGAGGGATATAAGTTTCAGGAACTCTATTTCTGATGTTAGTGAAAGAATTTTGAAGGATACAACTGAGGATGATAAAAAAATTCCTTCAATGGTTATAATGAATGTCGAAATTTTTTCTAATAAAAAATACGTTAAAAAAGATATGTACATGGTTAAAAATAACAAATTAGACAATTCATAATCTTTTAAACATTTTAAGTCCAAAAATTTTGCAACAACTTTTGGATCTGATAAGGATAAAAAGAAAATCGAGTTAAAGAATAAGGTTCCAGGTAAGAACAAAATATTTGGAACTAAATAATGTTCTGATGTTAAATACAAGAAGTTTTTTGAGAAATATGTTCATAACTTTAGATATTATGGAAGTTACAGAGTAAAGTATTCATTCTATGGGTACTTAAATTATTGTGGTGTATTCAAGCATACAATAAACATATATTTCTTTAATCAATAATATTAAAACAATTCTATAATTTATTAAAGGAAAATATCAAGGTGGATTCAATCCTATAAAATGAATAAACCTAAGAAGGTTGGTGTAAAATTTTAGAATATGTTCCAAATTTTGTAAACTATTAGAGTAGTTTTTGAAAAACCTAGAATTCTCACAAAATTATATTGTGTATTATTACTAGCATATATAATTTGTTTATAAAAATGTTTAAAAGCTGAATGCGAAGAATGAAAAAGGGAAGGAAAAATCTATTGTTGTAGTAACCATTATCAAAGATACTAAACAAGAATGACCTTAGATTTTGGTTAGTGGGTGTTCTTCTCACATGAAAAGATATTTTAAATTTTTAAAGCATTTGAAGGATTTTAAAGAAGGAATAGTGACATTTGGAAATTATGAATCTATCAGAATAAATGGTATTTGATCCACTATTATTGGGAAATAAAAGTTTAACTCCAAGTATGATTTTTTTATTGATGGGTTGAAACATAACTTACTAAGTTTCTCAAAACTTTTTGATAAATTAAATAAGGTTTTTTTATAAAATATATCTTTTTTGTGAAAAGTGAGGAAGATTGAAAATGTGTTACCAAATTAAAACAAAATTAATGACCAAAAAAACATAAATATGTGATGATCTAAGGGACCATTTGATTCATTGAAAATGAAGGTACTACGATAATTTTTTTGGTTTCAAGATATTTTTCCTAGTGTTGAAGATTTTTTCACAACAAGATATACTTACTTGATTTAATCCCATTTCATATGCACAATATCACCATTTTGTTATTCTGTGATCAATTTTAACTTCATATATTAATCTAAGAAAATAAAGTGAATTCTTAATTCCAAAATTATTTAAATTTCATGAGATAAATAAATTTTATGATATACCATTTCATCTATCATTAGTTAACATCATAGAAAAATGGTTATCATAGGTCATCCAATATGCATAAATCCTCATATGGTGAGATACCACCCTAATCTTTAAAACCTCACATGAATTTCAAATTAAACCATTACATAAATAGTCGAAATTATAATCCTTCATAAAAGATGATAATCAAAAACTTTATAAATAAGGTTGATAAATTTAAAAAAATCCTCTTAACATTGATACCCCTATATCATAAATTATCTCCTATTTGTCACATAAAAAACATTTGAATTCATTTATCATGTACTCTCTTGAAACATGGTAATTATCATGAATACTTATTGAAAACATACATTCATTTTTATTCAAAATATTATTGGATATATTCCTCAAATCAAAAAATTATTTTAAAATCCATCTAGGATAGCAAAAATACTTTTTGAACAAATCATTTATAATTTCTGAGGTCATCAATACTATAAAATTTACTTTATAAAAATCAATCATCTCCTTATCCAAGATAAAAATAATCTTCTCAACATTAATAAAACATTATGGGTTACCTTACCTTAAAAAAATATCACATTTTATATAAATCACTTTTCCAGGTCATCAACAACATTCCATTTATTTTTCCAAATCCATAATAGAAAATATATTCTTCATGATTCATATAACATAATACTTGAATTATAATACTTATAAACCTCAATCATCCATCTTTATTCTTAAACCATTACTTAGACTTCATCATCTTATTACTTAATACCCCTTTCCTAGAATATGAAATATTAATCGTGTCTTAAGGTTACTCAACCTAAATTTAATCATGATTATAAGAAATACTATTTAAAAATACATACCTTCTACATCTAATTTTCAATCTATTTATCTTTAGCAGTGTAACCAATAATCATACCACTTTCTCGATTATATTCAAGATATTTACACTCTGGAAATTCATTTTCATAATTCTCATACTTTCCATATCTGAAACATTAAATATTATCTACATTCCTTCTAGTTCCCACTATTGACTAAAACCAGAAAACATAGTGTGAGAAACACTTATCATAACAGATAACCCCATAATCATTAAAATCACATACAAGATGTCTAAAAAATGACTCTTAATTTTTTAATATATGAAACCATAGGTTTATACTATGTTATTCATATTCATATTTTATTTTAATCATTCATTATGGTTCATAAATTGTTTGTGAATTCCTAAATAATCCCCCCAAGAGTGTCAAAGCTGGTGTGCGTTAAGGATTAATGTGGTGAACCAGTTACCGATCGATTCTAGCTCAATATGGTGTTTGCAGGGTTTTTACCACAATTTAAATCCATTCCAAATCCACATACACTTGTAGCATCCATCAATGATTTAATTTCTTGGATACCACATTATTAATGCTTTAATAAAATTTTGAGTCATTTTCTAATACTTTGAATTATCCTTAGACTTATACTTAGAGACATCCCTAGACATATACATAGAAATATTCCTAGGGATATCACTAAAGTTTTCTCATCCAAGTTTCCAAAGGTTGACTAAACCTTTCCTTTGATACCAACTAAATAAACTCAGGCTTAACATACATGGATATTACATTATTTTAGATGAATATTCAGAACATTATAAAAGTACATGCCTGGAACAGTAATATTTTAGTGTCTTTGGAAACATAAAAACTTAATCTTCTATCTTGGTGAATGATCTTCAACATATCACTTAAATATATTCCACATTAGTACTCCTATTTAAATCCTTTCTTCATAACCTGGTGTAAGAACCCAGTTCTTTGTTTTGAGGTATGGGTTTCATCCTTTCTCTTTCCCTTCAGTATTTTTGAGAAAATAAGAAAGATGGGGAAAAATCCAAAATTTTGGAAGTACACGCCATGTACTTTTCCACACGCCATGTACTTTTGGCCATATGGGATGAGTATATAGGGAATGTAGCCATGTCGGCGATTAAAGGTTTAAAAACTGACTACACGCCGTTTCGTTTTTATTTACACGCCGCGTAGGCAGTCGTCAGAAGAATAGTAAGGCAGTGGCCAGTTGGGTGACAGTACACACCATGTAGAGAGGCATACACGCCATGTACTCATTTCGACATATGAACAGTGCCACGCTGGCGAGAAGCCGCTATAGGAACAGTTTAAAAATGGAAAGTACACGCCGTGTTCCATAGAGTACATGCTGTGTATGTTGTTTTTTTGCTTAAAATGGGTAGTAGCCTCCCCAGTTCATAAGGAAGGCTTAGAACTCTGGATTGAAGCTCAAGGAAATGGTCAGATCTTTGGAGATCCGCTGATCAAAAACTGGGAATCCGATTACGCCTCCGTCGATCTTGCTGGAACCGCACGGGTAAGAGCATCCTTCTCCTTGATTTTTTCATTCCAATTCTTCCTCTAAGAGACTTTATTTGTGGTTTAATGAGAATTCTTTTAAATCAGATCTACGATGTTCTTGGATGTTTCAGAAGGCGTCATTCGGGTATTTTGATCACAAGTGATTGAGGTAGGTGGCTTGGTGTTTAATTACCAAATGATGTGCATTTTTGTGTACCATTGATATATGTGCCCATGAATGGGGTGTCGTATGGCTGAGGCCTTGTTGAATTAAATACCTAGAATTTTTTAGGTAATTTAAATGTGATAATAAACTGTTGTTTAGGATCACTGCTTGGATCCAGGACCACCCCGGGGGTGTGTTCCTCTGTTTAGTCATTTGGCCAGGATACCCGAGGGTATGCCTTTATAGTAATGATTATAGAATTGACTTGAGAGGAATTGCATGTATATTGTATGTTTACATATTGGGCATGACCTGATTAATTTTTCAGCCTGAGGGAAGTGTTGTGATTAGCCTGTGAGCAATGTACTACTTAGCCTGTGGGCAACTTCTTCCGTGCCTGTGGGTAGTTGACTCTGTGCCTGTAGGCGACACCTCGTACGCCTATGGGCCATATTCGATATGCTGGTGGGAAGATTCTTGTGTTTGGATTCTCTTTACCTGAGGGTAAGGGTTTACGTGTCTATGGACACTGACGTTTTTAATTAGAATATTCACTGTGGTGATATCTTAAATTGAATGTTTAATAGAATAATAAAATGGAAATATAAATGGTAAAGTTAGTTACTTTTGAGTACTGCTTAGTTTATTGAATTTTGATACTGCACACTATTTTTTCATATTTTTCACATAGTTGGGCATGGGCCTTTGGTGGGTGCCTACTGGGACTTATTTCTCACACCCAATTTGGGTCATGTCTTCGGCCAAAACAGATTACGTTTCTACAAGTTTGGATAAGGGCAAGGGTCCCTATATAGGTACTTGATTGTTGTTGGAAAGTAGGGGAGCATGGGACCGAGCTTAGCCTCGGGATGCCGCTGGCTGTTCTGTTTTGCTTTTCTATACTTGTAATTTAGTTGTATTGTATTGCAGTGTAACATGGTTTGGCTATTTTATAGAATAGGGACATGCTGCATTTTCATATATATATGACTGTTGGTTTCCTTGTTATTATAAGTTATCCATTTCTGTTATATATATTGTTTACCGCTTCCACTTGTTGTATGCTATTTATCTATTCCACTACACTACACTTTGACAAATGAGAGCATAGTTTCCCCATTATCAGACCTAGGCCCTCACTACTAGTCGGCAGCCTCTGGCATTTGGGGAAATGTGCTTGAGGTCACGTGGCGAACCGGGTTCGGGGCACCCATTGAGTGGAATCCGAAACCGAGATGTTACAAAGTGGAATCAGAGGAGGTACTTTTCATTGACTTACAATTTGGAGCCTTAGTCAGGGATAGGATGAGAAATGTAGTTGGTAATAAGCTGTGACTGGGCGTAGCTAACCCGTGTACATGGAATGCCAATTTACCTCGTGTTGCAATTTTTCTGATTTTGCAATTTGACAGTTGAATTGATTTTCACCGAAGGGTGATTCACTTGTATTGTTCTATTTATATTTTATTCATGGGTTCTATTTAGTTGCAACGTGATGAGATGAGGGTATTCCATCTCATGCATCATTTAGCCACATGTTAGAAATCACATGCCATCCATAGTTCCATGCCATGTAGGTGCATTAGAAATTGAATGTTGTTGTGATAGATGTTGTGGTAGTAACATCATGCTGTTGTGAGAGCTGCTTTGATAGATACCTGCTGTTTGATAGGGTTTTATTGTGTGATCCTGTTTATTGAGTGGACGCCAAAATTTGGTTTTTGGGGAGTATGGGCCCTCATTGACTGAAATTTGGTGGATCATTGACTGATTATCCGGTTATAACACATATAAGATGCCAAACTTTGATTCGCGGAGAGTATGGGCCCTCACAGATCATAATTTGGCACTTAGGTGTTGTTTTTCACTATTTTATGGGTTTTGGAGAAGTTTTTGAGGCATACTGTCTGGAAAACCAGTATACACGCCGTGTAGTACCTTAAACACGTCGTGTACCCTAAGTACACGCCGTGTAGACTCTTCCCATGTCATAAACTGTGTGGGCAGGAACAAGAGGAAGGAAAATTATGGGGGCACACATGCCGTGTACCAGATGTACACGCCGTGTAGTGTTGACCCGGAGTCTGCCCGTGTAACTAATGACACGGATGGGGAAGACCTTAATATATACACGTCGTGTCCACTATAGAACACGTCGTGTAGTATGACCTAGGATCCGACCGTGTAACTAACAAAATGAGTCAGTGTAATCCTTTTGTCCACATGTCGTGGGTATATTGAACATGCCGTGTAGTTAGAGCTGTGTATTCGGCCATGTAACGAACAACACGGGTCGGCAAAGCTCGTATAGTACACATCATGTACCTGTGGGACACACTGTGTAGTCTTCACCAGTGACAGACCGTGTGGACCTGACCGTGTGGCTGGGAAACAGGGTAGTGTACACACCGTGTGTAGGTGTAACACACCATGTAGTAACAAGTCGACTAGTCGTCCGTGTCACAAACAACATGGGTAGTTGGAAAATTACACTATATAGGTCGTGTAGATTATATACATGCCGTGTAGTTTTGTTTAATGGGAGCCGTGTGGCTTGGCCGTGTAGAAGGACCTGGGCAGGGGAAGAGAAGTCAGGTTCATTCCATGTAGTCAATATTCACACCATTTAGTCTTGTGGTGCAATCTTAAATGCCTTATTATTACTATTCCCCTTTTTGGTTCCTTCGTTTTCAGGCTGTGATAATCTTGATCTAAGGGGTGCGTTTGACCTTGTATTGTCATGCCGCAGAGATGTTCATGCGTTGTTCTCCAGGAGAGAGGAAATGAGTATACTCTAGAGATGGTGGGCCATGGGCTACTAGGTGATCCTCTATTAGAGCCAGATGACATGCCAGCTGTAATACCAGACATAGGAATGGAGGCATAGTTCCGTGAAGCCTTTATGTGGTTCATGCTGGCCGTTCGGGGAGCACCGCCGGCTGCCACATCTATGGATGAGCTGACTTATGCCTTCCAGCAGCGACATCTGCCTACGTTCTTAGGGGATGGGAGACCACAGGCTGCAGAGTCTTTTCTGGGGTCCATGAAGACTATTTTTTAAGATCTTGAGACGCCTCCAGGGCGGAGGGTATAGCTCACGACGTATATGCTGCGTGATTCCTCCAAGAGGTGGTGGGAGGTCACCACCCAGTCAGAGAATCATAGAGACATGGAATGGGATGATTTTCAGATATCATTTTATGAATTCTTCTTCCCAGAGACCTTGAGGGTAGATCGAGCTCGAGAGTTCATGAATCTGCAGCTGGGAGCTATGTCGGTGATGGATTATTCTGCTCATTTCACCAAGCTTCAGTGTTTTGCACTCGTTCTGGTGGGTGATGAGACGCTGAGAGATTGACGCTTTAAGGATGGTCTTAGATATGACATCTGAGCACTGGTGAATGTTTTCAGGTTGCCTTTAGTACATGCTATTGTGTACCAGGAAATTATTACAGAGAGGAACCTGTGGGAAGCTAGTGGTGTGGGCTAGGGAGGTTCAGCACCAGTTTTTGGTACTATTTCTACTAGTAAGAGGAAGAGAAAGATGGACTTCTCTCAGGGTGGTAGTACCGGCCAAAAGAATGTTTCAGGTGGCCAGGTCATGTGCTACCAGTGTGGTAAAGAGGGGAAAAAGCGGCCTCAGTGTCCACGTGACCTAGTGGAATGTCGGGCTTGTGTAAAGATAGGTCATCTACAACGCTTTTGCAGGGAGTTTCCTCCAGTGTCCAGTGAGAGGGGTTCTGTGCAGACTCTGCATGCGGGGGAAGGACCAGCAGCTTCTCACCAGTCGGGGAACTAGAATATGTCCGGGCATGCAGTCAGGGATGGTGGACATGTTCGTGGTAGCCAGACACCAGGATCTTAAAGGCAGTAGGGCAGGACAGCTCTGGGTAGCCAGACTGTGTTGTAGGGTTGTGGTACTGGGCAGATATATGCAGTGCAACAGACCTAGCATGAGTAGGATCCCGGACCTTCTACTATCAGAGGTACTATTCTAGTAGATTTTGTTTTATCTTCAGTACTTTTCGATATGGGTTCTACACATAAAATTATATCTGTATCCATTGTGGAGATCCTTGGGCTCGGTGTTTCCACCTCCTCTTATGTTATAACGTTAGACACTCCGTTGGGAACTAGAAAGGCTAGTGTTTGTCAGTGCAAGAAGTGCCCCTTTAGGTTGGTGAGTGTCACTTCCTTTGGTACCTCTATGTCTTAGAGATGATGAACTAGGATTTCATTCTCAGGATGAACTGGTTGGTTCCCTTTTGATCCTTTGTGGATTTCTATTATCACAAGGTGAGTTTCACATCACCAGAGGGTGGAGAGTTTCTATACAAGGGAGAGTGGGATGTTCAGGCGAGTTGAGCTGGACCAGAGCATCATGGGAGAGGTGGTATCAGAGCCTAGATTGCAAGCTTATATCTGGACGACCAGGGGATTTGTCGGATGGATTTCCCTCCAGTGGTTGATTGTTTCAGGGATGTCTTCCAGGACGACTTTTCAGGTCTTCCTCCAGAGCGTGAGGTGGATTTCTCTATTGAGCTTGTGCCGAGAGCAACACTGGTGTCCATTCCTACTTATAGGATTGCTACACCAGAGTTGCAGAAGCTCAAGAGATAATTAGAGGAGTTACAGGTAAAGGGTTCCATCCAACCCAATACATCTCCTTGGGGTTCACCGGTCCTCTTTGTGAAGAAGGTGGACAGTACCCTCAAACTCTGTGTGGATTATCGGAAGTTAAACCAGTTGACGGTTAGGAACCGATATCCCTTGAAAAGGATTGATGATCTTTTTGATCAACTTCGTGGAGTATGAGTGTTCTCAAAGATTGAATTGAGATCATGGTATCATCAGCTACACGTTAGACCATCTAATATACCTCTCACAGATTTTAGGAGCAGGTTTGGTATATACGAGTATATGGTTATTCCATTCAGACACACGAATGAACCAGCAGTTTTCATGGCTCTGATGAATCATGTGTTCCATCCTTATCTGGATTCTTTTCTGGTAGTATTCTTGGACGATATCTTAGTGTACTCTCACACTCTACACGACCATGCCACCCGTCTTGATATTGTATTGAGTACACTAAGAGAGCATTGACTATATGGTAAGCTCTCAAAGTGCCACTTTTGGATGGACCAGATACACTTCCTGGGTCATATCATCTCAGAGGCAGGATTTGCAGTAGTCCTAGAGAAGGTGAGAGCAGTAGTTTCCTGGGGAAGCCTAAGAATGTTTTTGAAATTGGGAGTTTCTTAGGGCTGACTAGTTACTATGGACGCTTCATACAAGACTTCTCCCGCTTAGCAACACCATTGACATGTTTGACTAAGAAGGGTGTGAAGTTCATTAGGTCAGAAGCTTGCGAGACAACCTTCCAGGAGATGAAGGGACAGTTGACATCAGCATCAATCCTGATACTCCCAGAGTAGGGGAATAACTATACAGTTTACTGTGATGCATCAGGTATTGGGATAGGAGCTGTGTTGATTCAGTTTGATCGAGTAGTTGCGTACGGGTCTCGGTAGTTCATGCCACATGAGAGATATTACACGACACATGATCTTGAGTTGGCTGCAATTGTTTATGTGTTGCATTGTTGGAGACATTATCTCTTGGGAGAAAATTTTGTGCTTTTCAGAAACCACAAAAGTCTCAAGTACATCTTTACCCAGTGTGACTTGAACCTGAGACAGCAAATGTGGGTTGAATTCCTTTAGTCCTTTGATTTTGAGCTTGCCTATACACCTGGTAAAGGTAATTCAGTAGCTGATGCACTGAGCAGGAATACTCAGATACTGGCAGTGCAGGAGGCCAGTGGTGAATGGCAGCTTATGGATTTGCTCTCTGAGATGCATTTGGAGGTGTATGACAGTTAGGGGAAAATCTATCTTTCATCTTTAGCTATGACCTGTACCCTTTTGGATAGAGTGAGGATGAGATAGCTATCTTATTCAGAAGGCCTAGTTCTACGGGAGTCGGTGGGAAGTGAGGACCCTCCTCCTGGGTGGACGATAGGCGATGATGAAGTATTGCATTTCCAAGGAAGAGTGTGGGTTCCAACGGATATACGTGAGGAGCTGATGCAGGAGTTTCATGCTTCAGTCTAGGCAGTTCATCTCGGAGTTACCAAGATGTACCATGACTTAAGACGTCAGTACTGGTGGCTGGGTATGAAGAGAGATGTAGCTAGTTTTGTTACGAGATGTTCCACCTGACACCAGGTGAATGCATAACATCATAGGCCAGCCGGACTGTTACAACATTTAACCATCCTGGAGTGGAAACGGGATGATGTCGTGATGGATTTCATGACTGGGTTGCTGAGGTCACCTTGAGGAAATGATGTCGTGTGGGTTTTTGTGGACAAACTCACAAAGGTAGCTCACTTTTTTCCAATAAAAGAGACCTTTGGTGTTGATGAGCTCAAGAATTCGTATATCTGAGAGGTCTTACGTCTTCATGGAGTCCCACGTTCTATCGTTTCAGATAGGGACACATGTTTTACGTCTCATTTCTGGCAGAGTTTTCATATGGAAATGGGTACACAGGTGCTTCTGAGCACATCTTACCACCCTCAGACCGATGGTCAGTCAGATCGTACGATACAGGATCTAGAGGACATGATGCGTGCACACATCCTAGACTTTAGGGGCTATTGGGAGAATCATATACCCCTAGTCAAATTTTTCAATAATAATAGTTTTCAGGAAACTATTGAGATGGCACCTTACGAGGATTTATACGGTAGGACATGCCGATCACCCTTGTGCTGCTTAGAGGAAGGTGAGGTAGCTTTACTGGGACCACGTCTCGTGCAGGATACTTCTGAGTTGGTCCAGTTGATTCAGAAGCGGATGGCTGCCACACAGACTCGTCAGAAGTCTTATGCTAACCACCGCAGACGACCCTTGGAGTTCGTGGCTGGGGATCAGGTTTTCTTTCATGTTTCGTTGAGGTTGGGACACATGCAAATCAGGAGATAGGGAAAACATTCACTGAGGTATGTGGGGCCATTTGAGATTCTGGAGAGAGTCGGGCCGGTTACCTATCGATTGCAGTTATCATAGAGGTATCGATCCATGCATGACGTCTTCCATGTATCTCAGTTAACCCGCTATCATTCAGACCCTTCTCACATCTTTCAGTCAGAGTAGGTTGAGCTTAATATTGATCCATCCTTGGAGGGGCATCCGATTCGTATCATTGATAGGATCACGAAGGTTCTCTAAGGCTTGTCAGTTCCTCTCGTACGAGTGCTATGACAACATGGACGAGTGCATGATGAAACCTAGGAGTGGAAGACCGACGTATGTGCTCAGTGGCCAGAGTTATTCTTAGCTTTAACTACAGCACCCAAGTAAGGGAAAATTGGGGATGAATTTCTTTAATGTGGGAAGTTTGTAAGAACCCGGATCTTAGTTTTGAGGTACGGGTTTCTTCCTTTCTCTTTTCCTTGAGTGTTTTTGAGAAAATAAGGAAGATGGGGAAAAGTCCTAAATTGTTGAAGTACATGCCATGTACTTTTTCACACGCAGTGTACTTTTGGCCATGTGGGATGAGTACACAGGTCATGTAGCCATGTCAGCGATGAAAGGTGTAAAAACTGACTACATGCCGTGTAGTTTTTATTTACACGCTGTGTAGGCAGTCGGCAGACGAATAGTAAGGCGGTGGCCTACTGGGCAACAGTACACACCGTGTAGAGAGGCATACACACCGTGTACTCATGTCGATCGATGAACAGTGCCACGCTGGCGAGAAGCCGCTAGAGGAACAGTTTAAAAATGGAAAGTACACGCTGTGTACCTGAGAGTACACGTCGTGTATGTTGTTTTTTTCGCTTAAAACAGGCAGTAGACTCCCCTATTCATATGGAAGGATTATAATGCTAGAGGGAAGCTCAAGGAGATGGTCGGAGCTTTGGAGATCCGTTGATCGGGAACTGGGAATCCGATTCCACCTCCGTCGATCTTGATGGAATCACACAGGTAAGAGCTTCCTTCTCATTGAGTGTTTCTTTCCAATTCTTCCTCTAAGGGAAGTTATTTGAGGTTGAAAAAAAATTATTATACCACAGATATATGACGTTCTTGGATGTTTCAGAATGCGTTGTTCAGGTATATCGATCACGGGTGATTGAGGTAGGCGGCTTGGTGTTTAATTTCCAACTGATGTGCGTTTTTATGTACCGTTGAGATGCGCGCCCATGAATGGGGTGTCGTATGGTTGAGGCCTTGTTGAATTAAATACCTAGAATTGTTTAGGTAATTTAAATGTGATAATAAACTATTGGTTGGGATCGCTTCTTGGTTCTAGGACCATCCCGGCGGTGAGTTCCTCTATTTAGCCATTTGGCCAGGATACTCGAGGGTTTGCCTTTATAATAATGATTATAGAATTTCCTTGAGAAGAATTTCATGTATATTTCTTGTTTACATATTGGGCATGGCCTGATTACTTGTTCAGCCTAAGGGCAGTGTTGTGATTAGCCTATGGGCAATGTACTACTTAGCCTGTGGGAAACTTCTTCTGTGCCTCTGGGTAGTTGACTCTATGCCTGTGGGCGACACCTCATATGCCTGTGGGCAATATTCGATATGCTTGTGGGTAAATTCATGTGTTTGGATTCTCTTTACCTGAGTGTAAGGGTTTACGTGTCTAAGGAAACTGACTGTTTTTCTTAGAATATTCATTGTGGTGATAACTTAAATTGAATGTTTAAAATAATAATAAAATGTCAATCTAACTGGTAAAGTTAGTTACTTTTGAGTACTGCTTAGTTTATTTCATTTTGATACTGTACACTATTGTTGCATATTTTTCACAATGTTGGGCACGGGCCTTTGGTTGGTGCCTACTAGGATTTATTTCTCACACCCTGTTTGGATCATGTCTTCGGCCCAAATAGATTACATTTTTGCAGGTTTGTATTAGGTCAATGGTCCCTATACAGGTACATGATTGTTGCTAGAAAGTAGGGGATCATGGGACCAAGCTTGGGCTTGCGACGCTGTTGGATGTTCTATTTTGATTTTATGTACTTGTACTTCAGTTGTATTGTATTGCAGTGTAACATGTTTTGGATATTTTATAGGATAGTTTCCCCACTATCAGACCTGGGCCCTCGCTGCTAGTGGGAAGCCTCTGGTGTTTGGGGAAATGCGCTTGAGGTCACATGGAGAACCGGGTTCAGGGAACCCATTGAGTGGCACCTGGAACCGGGATGTTACACCTGGGAAAAGGAAATGCAAGAAATGGGGTAACTAAGATGCTCAATAAGGGAAATAAAGGGAGATATGTAATAATAACATGAGCATAAGGGTATGATAACATGATCATAACATTAAAATATCACATCCTTCATATGAAAGGTCCTAATAAAGAGTCATGAAATAAATTTTGGTAGCTTAAAAAACATTAATCATAAGGGAATCAAGAACATATGACATGAAATCATAATATTAGAATAATACATGGAATTGTGGAAGACACATTAGAATTTGAAATCATTTTTTATATGTCAATTCTCGTTGAAAAAAATTATCAAGGAAATTTATTGGAGATACACCTACTAGGCGGGATACACCACCATCCCTAGTAACAACCCTTTCCTTATAGTGGAAAGAGTTAACTCCCCAAACCATATTAATAGACAAGATTCTCTACCAAGACAATATTAGTAGTCAAGGTTCACACCAAGAATATCTTATTTAATAAGGTTCACTCCCAAGACCATCTTAGCAAACAAATTGTATTACTAAACTGAGTTCACTCCCTATTCCATCCATTTATATCTCATGAGATATAAATATTTACCCAATGTATTGGAAGTAGATATAGGTTCTACCCTTCATGTAAGTTATAATGCTATCACTCGATGCTATCTAGGACACCCCATCATATAAGGTGTAATAGGATTAGCCAACACTATCTAGGCCACCCTTTCATATAAGGAATGTCCATGAATCATAATATGAATATATTATAAAGAGATTTCATAAAAACGTATAATAAAATCATTCTTTTATAACCTCATTAACCCAGGTAAATGGAGTGGGTTTCACTTCAATCTATTTAAAATGTTATTATACCACGGAAAATAAATAGGTTTCATAATAGGGTCTTTGAAAATAGATTTAATCTTGGAGAATAAATAGGTTCCATAAACATTATGTCATCAAAACATAAACCATTCAGAGAATGAATATTAATTGTATCCATGGATCATATTCCTAGTAAATCATAAACTATAGATATGGATGTCATCTTAAATAGAGATTCATTTTTATAGATCACTTTTATCACTTCTTAAGGTAAATATCCTTTCTCCAAAAATCATTTTTAAGAAATAAAACATTTTCAAAATCCTTTTCATCGATGTTTTTTAAAAACTTATGAAGTAAAATCTTGTCACGAACCAGATCAGGTCTCCATCCAAACCAGCACCTGAACTAGTCTATGGAAAGCCCCAAAGGGTGTTACCAACATTTAAATAAAACACACATGATACTGAATTTTAAAAAAACACACTTTTTTTCAACGGTAATTACAATATATCCAATGAGAACTAGTTATGGGAACACCCCTGGGCACTAGAAAATTGTGGGGAACTATGTACATCATATGTCGGTGTATAAGCTACCGTAACCAATATCCTTATCATACAGAAGCCAATAGTTAAGGAAAACACAATATCTTAGTGGTTACAAATATCATCAAAGTTTATTTAGTCTTGTCATTGTCAAATTTTTTATGTGAAACAGGGATGATAACACTACCGGGTAACTAGCATTTTAGTCCTAGTCCGCCCACCTAGATACTCAGGTTTCCCTCTTTGTGCTCAATCAAGTTCCACATGTCATAAAATACCATTTGAAAATGAAAATTCCATTTTAAACTAATGAAAACAAAAAACTACCCACACATATGTCACATAACCCCTTTTTCACACTCAGATTCATTTTAACATCATACACACACCAAAACAGCCCACAAACATGTCTCACACCATTATCACAATTTAATAAATCATCTCAACAATTTATAAAAGATTATAACATTTTTTGACATCACAAATCACCAATTTATCTTTCAAAAACACATTTTAAGAACATACTCCCAACAAAACAGTATCCAAACATATTTTTCACCCTTTTTGTATCCCAATAAACCGTTTAAAATTTTCATGAAATTTTTTCAAGAAGTAAAACAAGGATTTGCAGAAAAAATAAATTAAAATACACTTTTTCAAGGCCAAATTCACCCCAATATCGTAACAAAAATGAATTTAAATTCCTATAAACATTTAATAAACCAATTTCATATATTATAAAATTACCTCAAATAATACCACATGGGTTTCACATGAAAAACCCACAATTTCAAGAAAAAATGATACATTAATAATTTCTTAACCAATTATATCAAAAATGATTTTCTTACCACAAAAAATAAGTAAGAAACATTATATTAAGGTTAATAAAGAAATATTACCCATCAAAGATTAATTACACATGGAATACCCAACCTTAAATTTCAAAAACCCAAAATATTTGTGCAAAACTTCAACCAAGCCACTACCACACCAAAAAAACGAAAATGAACCCTAACCATGAATATTGAACCAAGAAACTAAAAAATGAACCCTAGGTATGATCCCCTAGTTGTTTGAAATTTGTAACTTCATGTAGGAGGGAAGAAAACTGAAGGAAATGGATGAAACAATAGAGGAATTCACTTACTTGAATGATCTTGAAGTTCCACCACAAAAACTTCTTTAAGAAAATGGGATCCTAATGAGATTGAGGGATCTTGAGAGCATTACATGGTTGTAATGGTTGAATGAGGGAAGAAATGGGTACATTAGGGTTATGTCCGGAAGGGAAAATTTTGAATTAAAAAATATTTTTAATGAGCTAGATCCCATGCATGGTTTAGTAAACTGTGCAGCCAAACCATGAACCATGTTTTTTCCACAAAAAAAAATAATTTTATTCATAATTCATGGGGTAATTAGAGATAACCTAGGGGAAATAATGGCCAATAATATAAGTGAAATAATAGAACATAATTTCAAACTTGTCACACTCAACTCTCAAGAAAACGACCAAGAAACCGGCCTAAACTGGAATGAGGTGATACTTAAAAATCCAGGGGTGACAATTCTCCCCACCATAATGCTTTCTACCCCTGGAAAGCCACAACAAAGCCAGATGAAAAAAACCCAATAATATTTTCAAGATCAAATAGGGTTTCCAATGAAAGGATAACAAGGACATTTCAATAAGAAAAGGAGGGCTATGAGAAGACTCAGGAGGCAAAGACAGACTTCCCTACTAAGGGTCAACCATCCCCAAAAGCCAAAACACCTCCAGTTGACCCAAAAAAGGAAAATATACTCTCACCAACCAAAATTTACACAAATTTTTTGAAATTTTCAAACATAATTGAACCACATCCCAAGAAAAAACACCTTAAACACTACCATACAAGGCATTAGCAATTTACCTACAATAATCAACGAATTAAAATGAGGTCACCAACACCTTACTTTAAAAAAACTATTAGGAACACTCCAATACCAATGTTTACCCAAGAAGTATGTTGGTGGTTAGATATCTATGAACAAGACTACCTATCACAAAGCCAACACCAATGACAAAACTGAGTTACTGACATGAGGATACCTGAAAGGACTCCCCACCATAGAAACGAACTAACACCTGAGAGTGAACCTGAACACCAATAGGGGGAGGTCCGAACAGACACCCCACCATAAGGGGTATAATATCATTAGACTTATTCAAAAATAGCTCACATGAGACCCCTAGTGGGTCTCCCCACCATAATATCCAACCATATTAACCAACTAGCACATTCCAACATGAAAAGACCCCATATAACCCAATTCCAACTATAAGGGGGTCGATCCCTGGAACTATAAACCAACATAGACCCTATGAGTCTCACCACTCCCATGAACATTACCATTCTTGGATGAGCCCAAATAAAACTAAGATATAAAAGAGAATACAAGGTTATTTATACATGATCAACCATACAAAGAGTTTCACCCACAAGGGTTCAAGCACCAGGGTTTGAGAAAAAAATCACCACGTCTACCTATAACTAAGGATAAACTCTCCCACAAACTCATATCACAACCCTATGAAATGGGGTCCCCATATCTCTTTCCACCACACAGGACCACTTGAAATGAAACCACCACATCAAAACCTCAAACTATTTCTACCTCTTACATAAGAGATAGATGTTAAAACATGATCCATTACACCCATGAGGTTTCTTGACTATGCTCCAGCTTAACTCCAAGACCTATGGGTAGAACTTAGATGATTGAAGCATATCATTCCCTATAGTGAGGTTCTAAAATCCACTGAACATAACTTATTCCTCTAGTTCCACAAAGAACTATACCAAAATCCAACAACATAAATAGAAAAAAAAACATCCTGCAAACCACTTTCCTTTTCATGGAACCTTCACCAATATTGGGGCTTAAAAGATGCACATGCATCACCCTTTTCACCCTGAACAAGGAAAATCGAAAGAAAGAACACAAAATACACACCTTCACTTGGAATAAATAATATAGAAATTTCCATAAGAGAAACATGTTTTCATTTAAGCTGAATCCCTAAGAAGGATCTAAAACATCCACCTTTACCCTTAAAGGAAAACAAAACACAACAAGACACTAACAAACATGACCCTAGAAAGTCACAGAGACATTACCAAGAGTTTAACCTTGAACAGAGTTACAAGTAGCATGATATTTTGATAAGAAACAATAATAGCTTCAAATGATCATATTTCTCCACACTTGTGGCCTAACATGAACCCTTGCTTTGAAGAGGATGCTGAAAGACCCATAAGACCGTTAATATTTCATCTTGTACTAAAAATCCCATACTGGTTTCACCTTTCTCAAGGGGATTCCCTTTCACCACACCCAGGTAGGAACTTCAGGCTTAATGATGCCAGAATTCACCTTTGACGATTCATGAATCTTAAGAAACAAAGGTCTCTTCCATCATTCAACTACCAATATCCAACTACAAGAGGATCCACTTAACCAAAAAAGAAGAGAGATGAACTCAACCCTAAAACCCGAGAAGATATTATGTATATTGATCAAATAAAGGGCCTCCCAATGGTGAATCACCAGTAGATACACTTAAATCATGCATTTACTCTTTATCGAGGGGTACCTTATCCAACAAGAAGACCCATGGACCCAACAAAGCTCATCTATTAGTCCAAAATTACAAAAAACTAGAACCGAACACTTGACAAGAACTACCAAAAAGACTTTCCAAACCATTAAACATTAAATACCACCAACCAACACTTTAACCCAACTCATCGATGAAAATCAATCCCAAAAAATCATTCCAACAAGAGGGGTTATCTAACTCAAAACATCCCACAACAACAATACCAAAAGTGCATAAAATACACGACCCAAACACATATTTTCAAATCATCAAATTTTTATAAAAAATCATTTATTTGAATGTAAACAGGGCTGGCAGTTAGAGAATTCAGAATTGGTACCCCATGGGCCTCACACATGCATGTTTCCATGCCACACCGAGCACCCTCCTCATATCCATACCAGCACGCATCCATCCGTGCCATTAACTATCCATAATTTTGTGTAAAACCATTCATGTGATCTCTTACAGAAATACCAAATGTTAAAATAAAAATTCATTCCACTTTTCAAAAAAAAATACATTCAACCGACACTTCCTTTTTCTCAAAACCGCTAGCCAGAAAATCAAAACGCAAATAAAATCTTCAAAATATTTTTAGAAAATCACCAACCATTAAAATAAAAAGTCACTCTCAAGTCTTACACATTAATTTTAAAACATCCCATACCATTTCAAAACACTTAATATTTTATGACAGACTCCATTTCATCAATACCCATTTAATTAAAAGTCAACTCTTCTTTTTTTAAAACAAGGTTCCAGTAATTTATAAAACTTTTCAAATTCTTACTATTTACAAAATCAAAATCCATATCCATACTCCACACATAACTTCCAAAAAATTCTATCCCATTCAAAACACCTCTCAATAGTTTAGAAAATTCTATTTGAAATATATTTTTATAACCAAATTTAACATAATAAATACTTTCAAAAGAGGTGTAAACACATCATTTACCATTTGAAAACAAAATACACAAGACAATGCGAGAATAATTTAGTATCAGTGGGTGGATTGGAAATATGGCTAGTGGCCATACACTAGTCATTTCACCATCAAAGATAGAGTTCTAGGACAATATCCTAAAATACCTATGGCTTTCTAGACCCTGCAGGCTCATAGAGACCATTGACCCAACTCTCTTTTCATTCCGCCAATCATCGATGAACCATGAGAACAAAAGAGCTCAGATAAATCCTAAATTACAATGGTTACATGAATCCCATAATGAGGTGTAATTTCCAAGCACACTACTCGTAATCAGAATATCCAGTCTCAACAATCCTAGCTCTAGTATACCAAGACTCTTTCCCAAAAGAACACGACATAAAAAGAGAAAACCTCTTTTGATTCCGTTTTATCACAAACCAAATCTGGTCTCCATCCAAACCGGAAACCGAACTAGTCTGTGGAGAGGCTCGAATGGTGTTATTGATATCTATAGTTTGAAATAACTGTTAGAGTATCAAAAATAAACATTTCTAGTGATTTACATGAATTTATAAACATAAAATAAAAAACAAATTCAAATAAAATGAATCTGAATTTTTTAAACCAAACCATTGTCTATAGAATTCAGAATTGATATAAATAGGTTTATACGAAGCCCAAAGACTACAACATGGGATGAAATCCAAAAACAAATTTCCTAATAACCACCTCATGGCAAGGGGTCATCACCCTCAAGCCATCTCCACAACACTGCACTGAGAAAAGAAGATAGCAACCCAAACCACCATCCCCATGGACCCTGAACTTACCCATTCCAAACATTACCATGTATACTTACACCCAAGGGTGTGTAAGTAGTGTGTTATCCTAAACCCAATAGGATTCCACCCAAAAATATTCCATGTTATATGCATTTTAGGACAAAAATATTGCATGTTTTTATAAATAATAAATGATAGAACAATTTATAGAAGATGCAACTTTTAATGAAGATAGTTTTTAATTGGTAAAATTTGAAGAGTGTACCCTTTTAAATAAAAAACAAATTCTACTTATTTTTCTCAAAAAACACACCATATGTTGATGGTAAGTACAATATTTCCAATGGAAACTAGTCACGAGAACACCCCTAGGAACTAGCTAGCTGTGGGGCCCTAGATACATTGTATCTTTGTGTATATTTAATCATAATCGATATCCTTTTTGTGAATGAGGCACTAGGAGGGGAAACCCCATTGTACTAGTGGTCCCAAACATAAATAATTTTTAGTTAGTGTTTTCATTTTCAAACATTCTAAGTGAAATATAGATGATATCACTACTAGATCACTAGTATACTAGTCCTAGGTTGCCCAACTAGATACTCATGTTTCCCTCTTTGTGCTGAATCGAGTTCCACATATCACAAAATATCATTTTCAGATGAAAATACCATTTTGAAATCCTGCACACACAAAATATCCCACAAAAAAGTCAAATATTACCCTTTTCAAAATAAAATTCATTTTAACATCATACACACACCAAAACAACACACAAACATGTCTCACACCTTTCTCACAATTTAATTAATTGTCTCAACAATTTATAAAAAAAATTCAAAATGTTTGAGAAAAAAAATCCCTTTACATTTAAAAAAAACTTATGAACATACACCCACTTAAAAAGTACCCAAACATATTTTTCACCCTTTTTGTAACTCAATAAACCATTTAAAATTTGCATGAAACAATTTCAAGAATTAAAACAAGGCCTTGCACAAAAAATACATTCAAAAAACCACTTTCAAGGAAACATTCACCACAATACCATACCAAAATATAATTTTTATCCCTATAAAAATTTAATAAACCACTTTCATATATTATTAAATTCCTTAAAATAATACCACATGAGTTACACATGAAAACACACAATTTCAAGAAAAAATGAAACTTTAAAATCAAATACATAACCAATTATATCAAAAATGATTTTGACACGACCAAAAATATTTAAGAAACATTATATGAAGGTTAATTAGACTAGATAACTCATAAAATAATACTTACACATTGAATCACCTATGTTAGATGTCAAAAACCCCAAATCATTATGTGAAACTTCAACTACACTGCTGTTGCACCTCATGGGAATGAAAATGAACCATAACCAATAATATTGAACTAAGAAACTAAAAAATAATCCCTAGGTATGAATACCTATTTTCGAGACATTTGTAACTTCAAGGAGGATGGAACAAACCATATTAAAATTAAAGAAATAAGAGAGGAATTCACTTACTTGAAAGATCTTAAAGTTGAACAACCAAAAACCCCATAAGAAATGGGTTCCTAAAGAGATTGAGAGAGATTAAGAGCCTTCCATGCCTACAATGATCTAATGGAGGAATAAATTTATGAATTAGGGTTAATCCTATAAGGAAAAAAATTCGAATTACAAAATATTTTTAATGAGCTAGACACAATGCACGGTTTGGCTGCACGATTTAGTAAACCATGCAGCGAAACTGTGTGCCTAGTTCCATCCACCCAAACCATGCTATTTTTTTAAAACTAAAGAGTTACTTATAGGTAACCTAGTTGTAAATATATTCCAATAATATTAGAGAAATAATGGCCAAATTTTTTTAACATGTCACACCCGACTCCCGAGAAAAAGTCCAAGAACCTAACCTGATTCGAAATGATGTCAAACTTAAAGACCTAGCTGTGAAAAATACAAAAATAATTTATAACACTTCATGAAAAAAATATCCTTTATAATTTTAAAAAATATTGTTGAAATATTAAAAATCCAGAAAAAAATTCATTAAAAACAACCTTCAAAACATATAAAGGATGATTAAAAATATTTTGAAAAACTTTTCATTGAAAATATCTTTGAAAATTTATATTGGAAGCTTAAACTAATATTTAAAACCTTTTCATTTAAAATATATTTAAAAAATTATAAAGGAATGTCAAAATAATTTTGAAAACCTTTTCTTCGAAAATAACATTTAAAACTTATAAGGGAAGCTTTGAAAACCATTTAAAATATTTTTAAAACATAAAACATTTTTCAAAACCTTTTTCTTTGAAAATAACCTCAAAAAAATAGAAAAGAAGCATTGAAAACCCCTTTAAAAACATTTTAAATCATAAATAAATAAAAAAATTGTCGAAAATAACCTTAAAATGTTATATTTATTATTCAATGAAATTATGTTCATGATGGAAGGTAAATCCATACATGTTCATCATTCCTTCTGTACTGTGAAAATTTAGAAAAGTGCCTCGATTAGAAAATGAAAAGAAAATTAATTTTTAGAAACTGTTTTGTTAAAAAGATAAAACATTGGTAAAAATTTATTTTTATGATAATATGTGAATATTTGAAATTTTTTAAAAATATTTTATGGAAAAATGGTTTTGAAAGAATACGTATTTTGGACCGAAGAGAGATATAAAGTCAAAAAAAACTATTTTTTTTAAATTTATTACGTTCTAAAGAGAGGAATAATCGAACCATTAGTTTAGTAAACCATGAATATCCTTCGGATAAAAAATATATTAGGGTTCTTGATATATGGATCATATTATTTCATTAATGGAAGCATAATCATAAACAATCCCGATAAACAGATGAGATTTTAGAAAAAAACTCTTTGCACTTTAATAACTTTGAATTATAATAACCATGTAATAATGACATTAAATTAATATTAAAATATAATTAAAAGGCATATATTCATGATATAACATTTAAAATGTCACTATATACACCCCATAGAACAATATAAGTGCATAACATGGCATGTAGCTCAATAAAAGAAAATGGAGTCAAAATTTCATTACTGATTTGGTAACATTTGAGACATAAACACCATGAAAGAGAGATCATAAAATGAATATTTAAATATCCATTAAATTATGTATAATGATGATAAAACACATTAATGGTAATTATATACACCACACAAAATAAACAGGTGGTGAATAAGGTATAAGTATTGAAGAAATAAAAGTAAGACCAGAAATCTCCTTGCTACTTGAGTAACTTTTGAATCATGATCCCATGAATGAATAATATAAGTTAAAACTTTTTAATATCATGAAAAATATTAAATTCATTACATAAAATTTAATAGGGTAGTATATACACCATACAAAAAGAATAAGGGTTGGATATATCATATATCTCACATAAACAAATTGAGACGAGAAATCCCTTACCTTAAATCTTGAATTTATTTTTACATGTTCAAACCACCTGTAAAATAAAAATAATTTTATTATAAATCTACCAAACCAACATATTATTATATATAATACCATATATTATTTTATTTTGACTTTATATTACCTGTTTATTAACAATTTCATGTTAACATTATGTTTCAGGTAATAACCGCTTTATTTTGGTATATGTTTTATCTTGTTATTCATGATCCTATTAACTAGATAATGATTTAATTTTTTACAAAATGTAAAACATGATTTAAATTTCATATATATTAATTATATAATTATTTATAATAATATATATAATATATAAATATGAAATTGATAACACCATTCAAGGAGACAGTAGGTTGTACGAACGCATGAACAAGATTTTTATTTTCTTGTCATATTGAAAGAATGAAAGAAAAATAAATATATGTAAATATATATTATCATTAAAGTATAAATATTATTTCATATATATCATATTAATTTACTATACCCATCCTTAACACATTCCATGTAATGTGTGAAAGCATCATATCCCTTTGAGATGGCGGTAGTTCACACTTCCACAAATAAAGTTATCATATTCCCCCAAAAATGGAATGTATGATGGTATATATTATATAATAAGTCATATATCATAAAAAAAACCTAAAAATTATATATATTATATAATAATAGTAATTAAATCATTATTCCCATTCATTAATGGTGGTAATGGAAGAATGAACGACATTGGTTCATGTGGCAGCAGTCTTCCTTACACAAAAACAATGATTGTGTATCTCATTTGATGAAAGTGTGTGTAGTGTAGATATAAAACATAACCTAAAAAAATATATGTATATTGAAGATAATTCAGTTTTTATATAATCCTACAATAAGAATAATTTAATGGGTGGAGAAGGACATAAAACAAAATTGTTTGTTGAGGGGTGATACCTTTTCTTTGGGAAAATCCTTTTGGTTTGCACCAAAGAACTAAATTAATTTTCATTATTCCCAAATTGATACCTATATTAGAATATTCAGAATTTTTTGTTATATTATTTTAGTAGGATTTGGATGATCTAAAGGACTTGTGATATGTGAATAAGGGTGGGGGTGAGTGCCCGCTTGGTGGAAGAGTGACATTATTATAAATATTGAAAGGTAAACACTATTGAGAGGTCTCCCATACATCATGTCACTACAATAATGGTTAATATTCAATAAAATATATGATATGGTATATATATAAATATATATAAATTTATTTTGGAAATGTTTCTAGGTCAATTTACCTTTTAAGATTAAAATTTAGCAATTAAGAAAACTCATTTTTACGTTAATTATTGTAATTAATTTAAATTACATTCACTAATATTTTTGGTTAAAAAATAAGTTGAACTTAATATAAATTATAAATTATTATAATTTCATAAAATTAATACAATTTTCAAAATTATAATCACAAATTCGAAAAAAAATATTTAAAATTAATAATGTAGATGGGATGAGTCAACGAGTTTTTAAAGTAAAAATGTTCAAAAGTTTAAAATGTATTTATTTACAATTTCAATGTGAAATTGATTAAAATGACTTAAATTTTATTAATTTATGTATAATAGGTCTAATTATACTTTAAAACCAAATTAATAAATAATTTAACTATATAAATTAATTAGATTAAAAAACAGTTTTCAATTAAAATTCGATATTTTTCACTATTCATTGAGAAATAAAAATTATTATAAAAATACCAAAAATTAAACCTAAAATAATTTTGAAATTATGATTCCAAAAATGAATCTTATTATGACTAATAAAACATAAAAAATCAATAAAATTTATATTTAAATAGGCATTCCATTAAAATTCCATAAAATTACCTTTTAGAAAAACATGTTTCTTTATGTATAAAATTAGTTTTCTTCTTATCACTTATTTAGAAAACACATAAGTTTAATTAAAAATATTTTATTGAATATAATATATATTTTTTATTAAAATAATTTATCAAAATTGATTTCATTAATTTATTGAGGTAAAATGCGTTTGATTACATAAATATTGTTTTTCCAACAACAGATTTACTATATTTTCAAAAGGGTTTTATTTTCACATATAGTTAATTGGTCACTAAATAATTATTATTATAAAAATTTGTAAATTGTATTTTCATAATTTAATTAATCTTATTTATAACCTCCTTTCCAAAATTTAGGAGAAAACCATAATAATATTTTAATAATAATATCAATAATACATTGTAGTTTTGTAAAACTAGGTCTTGTGTGTCACAAAAGTTATCAATGGAAGTCAAAATTGTGTGTAACACTAGACAAAAAATTGTGTTGATTTTACCGAAAGATAATATATATGTTTTTTTTGTAATATAATCTGAACATGGTGTTTCGTACAATGAAATAATAACATAGCTATCACGACCCATCCCCCGGGGACCACGCTGGGAATATACCATGCCCGCCTTCCATAGGCCAGGGGTTGGCCACTAGCACTAGAAAAGTGAATCCCTAAAATGATAAGGCCTTGAATTTTTAAACCTAAACAAACACACAGTCCAAGAATACAACATGATGAAACCATGATGTAAAACTGCAGTAGTTAAAGTGTGTACTGAATGTAATGGCGGACAGAATACAAGCACAACTGAAAGATACAACTACTAAAAAACAGTAAATAGCTCCTGAGATCATCCACTAAGGAACCAACCTAAAGGGTTGGTATAGATCGCCTCCATAGCTCCCCATGTCAACCCTCACTGTCATCCACCATCAGGTCCAAGCTCCGCGAGTCTCAATCAAGGATGCCCAGGATCTGCAAAAGACACAACAAGGTGCGGGAGAAGCCCATGTAGGGGTGAGTATAACAATACTAAGTAGGGACCCCAAGACCATAAAAGGTATCTCATAATGCCAAAATTAAAATAAGAATGCATGATCTTAATCACAAATCACAAAGAAAAAGACTCCACTCAAAAACCAGGTATGAATAATGTACAGAAGTATAGATGATTATTCAAAAAGCATGATCATCTTATTCTGTCAAGAGGCAGTGTTGCTTACCAATAAAGTTTGATCTACACAGGATCGATAGGTAATAATCCCCGCTAACCCACACAAGTTCTGACCCACCCAGGATCAATAGGTAGTAACCCCTGCTGACCCACACAGGATTAGACCTACCCAAGATTGATAGGTACTGACCCCCGAAATACCCACATAGGATCTGACCCACAAAGGATCAACATGTCAATGATCCATGAAGGGCCACTCTAAGGCTGGTCCTCGTCAGGTCGTGCACTTCTGAACCACATAGGGTCTCTTGAATACTGATCCACACAGGGTTTCTAGGTGATGATTCACACAACATCCCTAGGTGTCGATGCACTTTGGATCACTAGGTGCTGATCCACAAAGGATCGCTAGGTAGTGAGACACACAGGATCACTAGTTGTTGACCCACACAAGATCACTTAGTACTAACCTTCGTATGATCTATCTCCAATCTCCAACTCACAACCAGCCATTGGATTCCTTATCATAGTACACTTGATTCTGGGAGAAACCTCTCCTCAATCCATTGTTCATATTTCAACTGGTTCGAATTCCCACAAATAAGTAATTTGATGAACAACCATTTCATAAGGGTTCCAACGCAATAGACGGCGCGTTAACCAGACGTCCGGTCTGTATGTTATTGGCATTTTAGTGTCGAGGGCCCGGTTTTATTTGAGGTCAATCCAACCCAGTCATACTCCAAATCTCTCCAAAACTCAGGTTGATTATCTCAAAAGGACCGTCTCATTCCAAGGATCCCATCCCCATAGATGGTTCGTCAAACGGATGTCTGGCTCGCAAGATACGACTAATTAAGAAAAACCGGGGCCAAATGGGTCCATGTCCAGTCCGACCCAGCCCGAACTGGTTCGGGTCGAATCGAACCGGTTTAGGAATGACTTGGCGAGCTTAGCCTACCCCAGCTGGGCCTGTCCATGGTGGCTCATCCCAGTGGCTGGCACGACCCGCGCAGGGGTTGTGCGGTCCCCCAGCCGAACAGCTCAAAGGAATCGTTCTACTCCTTGATTGGCAGCGCCAGGTGAAGCTGTCTGCCTATTTGTAGGACCTAATGGGAGCAGGTCCTCTTCCACCTCTTCTGAAGCCCCCCTCGATTCTGAACATCTTAAAGAGCTATTTTGCTTTTTTAATTAGTGGTGCCATGTGACATTGCCTCGTCACCTGAGGGACTTGCATGGAGCGGGTCCCTGCCTTCGCTGCGGCTTTGAGGCGTGGCCTATCTCACCACGACATGTGATGGAATGCTACCTCTCATCTCTGAGGCTAGCTCTTACCGGTCACCTCTCTGACTACCGCTACGCAGAGCAACGCCGCCCTCCTCCACTTCCGACTGGCACCGGCCACTGCCTTATCCTTTCGACACTGGTTGCTGGAACCGCTGCACTGGTGTCATGCTAGAGAATCATCCGTGGACCACTAGGTGAGATCTGTTGGTATGTTCTTCCTTCTAGACATGCCTACGAGCCTCTCATGATGCCACCATCATTGCGTGCCTCCCGGTTTCCTCTTTATGTCCAGTTGGAAATTCGTCCCATGAAGAACATGACAAGAACGAAGTCGCGGAGGGTCTGGGCCTTATTCGTTTGGCCCATGCCCTCCACGTTAACACCATAACAGGTGGGAGTAATTCCTACATCACATTAAAATAATGATAAAAACCAATTCCAAATATAAACCTCTACATTGAAAATCGTTCAAGTCATCGCGGTGGGGGAAGAAGAATCCGCGCTTTGATGATGTCGTCGGCGTTCGTCGTTCCCGATTCGATCCATTCGATGATGTCCAAGATTCCATTATCTATCATTGGAATATGTCACGTCACTTCATTATAGGTTCCATGGTTGAGTAATTAGTGTCCAAAACTCCAACCTGATCTCTATTTAAATGGGGGGGGGGGGTAAAGGGTGAGTAACGCACTGAGGAATTAATGAGGTTCATTAATTAATGAACCTCTCAATGCCAAACGGTGTAGTTACAAATAAAGGAGAGTCAAGACATTAAATGGCCTGACTATAAAGAGGTCCCCCACCATCACTAAACCACTAGAGAAAAATAAAATAACAATTACATGTTATTTTATTATTCATTTAAAAGTCCTAAATTAATCTTTTTCTCCCGACCTACTGCGGTCAAAGTGAAGCTTCCCTTTAGTGAATCCCGACGCTGTGAATTCAACGGTGTGGTAAGATTTAAATTCCATGAAAAATTAAAAATTTAGAAAATTTCAACCGTACGTTTACTGAATATACCTTAAAAAATTTTAAAATCCATTCGGGGCACACCAGGCCTCGAAATCATGAACCTTCAATTTTTACAGACTCGTAATAATCCCAAATAATTTAAAAAAATTACATGGAATTTCGAAGTCTTAACACTCTCCCCAACATAGGGATTTTCATCCCCCAAAGTAATAACAAAACTAGGGAAAAATGGGGGTACTGAGCATGTATCTGAGCCTCCCGCTCCCATGTGATCTACTAGAGATTCCCATGCTGCCAATGAACTCACACCAGAGGAATCGACCACCCACGAAGGTCCCACTCTTTTTGATCATCTATCTCCATTGGAAACTCTGTAAACACCACCCCATCATCGATTTCCATCTCTCCCCAGTCGATAATATTTGATGAATAATGAATTTATCTCCTCATCTGTGACACGTGGAATACTTTATGCACCAGTGCATCTGTGGGAGAAGAGCTAGATGGTACGCCACCCCACCTACTCTATTGAGTATCAAGAAATGTCCAATGAAACTCAGAGATATCTTCCCACTCTAGCCAAACCTCTATAACCATCGATGAGGTGATACCCATAGGAAGACATGGTCTCCCTCATCAAACTCCAACGGTCTCTGTATCCTATTGGAATAAGACTTATATCGGCTCTCTGCAGTCTCCATCCGCTCATGGACAATCTGAACCTTCTCTATGGTATCCTGTACCAACTCTAGACCGATAAGTGTTGACTGCACTGGGTCTGTCCAAAAAAGAGGTGATCTTCATGGTCATATTTTCAAGGCCTCAAACGAAGCCATGCCAATGGTGGAGTGATAATGTTTTTTGTATGTGAACTCCACCAGGGGATGGTGGTCCTCCCAACTACAGGAAAAATCAAGGACACAAGCACAAAGCATGTCTTCGAGTGTATGTATGGTCCGATCTGTCTGAACATCTGTCTGATGATGGAAGGTGGCGCTCAAGCATAGCTGAGTCCCTAATGCCTCCTACAATCCCTTCCACAAATGAGATGTAAAACATCCATCTTGATCAGAGAAGATCGGTGATGGAACCACGTGAAGTCACACAATCTCTTGCACGTAGTGACATCCCAAGCTCTCTACTAATCCCTACCCTCAGATGGGTAAGAAGTGGGAAAACTTGGTGAGCCATTCAATGATATACTAGAAGGAATCATGGCTCATGGACGTACATGGTTTCCCTATCACGAAGTCCATGTATATACCATCCCACTTCTACTCTAGTAACTCAAGTGGCTGAGATAAGCCTACTGGTACCTGATGCTCAGCCTTCACTTGCTAACAAGTGAGGCATCAAGATACAAAATCTTCCACCGATCTCTTCATCCCTGGCCACCGGTACTGATGTAGAGGTCCTAGTACATCTTTTCCACTCAATGAGGTACCACTAAAGTGGATGTGTGGAACTCACTGAACACCTCCTCTCGTAGCATCTCTAGAACTATGGTGTGTCCTCTAATGAGGATGACATGCTTCCCACCATAATAAAATCTTTTAGAATCCTATCCTGAGGATATTTGAACACATCGGGCCTCACAATCATTTTCCTCATGTTGTGCTTCCCGAGGTCACTGTAGAAGTGGGGGAGTGATAATCATAGAATGAAGGTAAGTTTCTCCATCTGTATCAATGAAGGATATCTGCAACATGGCTAGCTTCTCTTTCGCCTCACTCAGAAGCTGTAGACCAGACCTCATATTGAATGTGTTTGCTACTACGTTCCCCTTCCTATGAGTATAGACTATCGCAAAGTCGTAGTCCTAGAGGAACTCTATCCATCGTCACTTTCCCAGGTTCATGTCCTTCTATGAGAATATATACCTGAGACTCTTATAATCAGATTAAATAGTAAACCATTCACCCATCAAGTAGTGCCACTACATCTTCAGTGCAAATACCAATACTACTAACTCTAGGTAATGGGTAGCATAGTTCTACTCATTCTATCTCAACTTCTGTGAGCCATAGGTGATTACCACTCACTCTTTCATCAGGACACAACCTAGTTCGGTGCCTGATGCATCGCAGTAGACTACATACCCAATGCCCTCTTTTGGTAGCCTTAATATGAGGACACTCATTAGTCTCTGCCTCAGATCCTGGAAACTCTGCTGGCATTTCTCCATCCGCAAAAAATGTATACCCTTCTTCATCAATGTTGAAAAGGGTGCCACTACCATGGATAATTCAGGTACAAATCTCCGGTTGTACCTAGGAAATACTTGGAATGTCCAAACCTTGGTAACAATCCTGGGTGGCTCCCAAGAAATCATTGCCTTTATCTTTACTGGATCCAAAACAACTCTATCCTCCGAGATAAAGTGCCCTAGGAAGTGGACTTCCCATATCCAAAACCGAAACTTTGAGAGATTGACATAAATCTGGTTCTCTCAGAGTGTATCTAGAATTATCTGCAGGTGCATGGCGTGCTCCCCCTCTAATGTTGAGTATATCAAGATGTCATCAATGAAGACCACCACGAAGCGATCGAGGTATGGATGGAAGATCTTGTTAATGATCACCATGAAAACTGCTAGAGCATTGGTCATGCTGAAATGAATCACCAAGAACTCGTAATGGCCATACCGATATCTGAAGGTTGTCTTCGGTACATCCTCGTCCCATACCCTGAGCTAGTGATAGACTGATCTGAGATCTATCTTAGGAAACCAATGAGCTCCCTTCAGCTGGTTAAGAAGATAATTGATTCTTGGTAGAGGATACATGGTCTTCATGTTCACTTGGTTCAAGTTCCGATAGTCCACACAAAACCTTATACTCCCATACGACTTCTTAGAGAACAAGATCGGGGATGGCCATAGATAAACCATGGGCCTTACGAAGCCCTTTCTCTGCAAGTCCTCCAACTATACCCTTGACTCACAAATCTCCACAGGAGACATCTGATATTCAAGTGTAGATATCGGTGTCATCCCGGGGTACAGGTTGATGTGAATGTCCACCTCTCTGTGAGTAGGTAGTCCCTGAACCTCATCAGGGAAGACATCAACATACTCGTCCACCACTATAGGATAACATGAACTCCACACATCAATTTCTTCGAGGGTGAGGCTAGGAAACTTAGGAGTAATTGGATGAAACCTCCTCTGAGATAGTCCATCCTATGATGCAAAGGTTTCCTCCTCCTGGGGAAGGTAAACCTGATCCCATCCTTATGGAAACACCTTACTTTTCACCTAAAATAGTCAATCTAAGCATGGACTATGGATCGCCAGTCCATACCCAAGATGACGTCGTAAGGCCTCAATGCTACAACAAAGAGATCCCAGCTAAAGCTCTCACCTCCTAGAGTGATTTCACACTACCTACAATAGTGTGTATTCATCGAGTCTTCTCCCATAGGAGTATCTAATCGCAATGATCAAGCCAATGGCTCCATTGAAATCTCCGAGATTCGAATGAGTGTTGTGGAAATGATAGAGTGACTAGGACCTATGTCTACAAGTACTGCAGCTTGGGTGGAATAGACACAGATCGTACCTCTAATCATCTATAGAGTGCCTTGGTCATAGGCCTATGTCTCTTGTAGTTGATCTCTCCCATGTCCACCTTCTCCCTATGGTTGGGTTGGACCTCTTGGTGGTGGTGGCGGTAGAACCTCAAATCACTGCCCACAACCTACTGCACGACCTGCCCTGTGACACGTCCACTACCCTATGGACCTCCTCGCTCGAATCTCTACCTTTTAATCAACGATATCTCAACCATCTACTGATTGTCAGTACAATGGGTTGGTCAGTCGCGATCCATGTGGGCCTGCCTGCCGCACGTGAAGAAAAACCTGCCTCCTTGATAACCTCCTCTACCTTGCGAGCTCCGTACCTCTGACCCTGTGTCTTAGGGTCATCCACTGGAGGGTCTGGTCTACTTGGACCTCTACGTCATTTGCCTACTACCTCTTGCATATGACTCGACTATCTATCGTCTGGTGGTGGCTTTCACCGCCAGTGACTACTCAGCTAAGAAGCTCTCCACCAAAAATACTTGCTCGAACACTCCATCCGTCGTCAGGATATTCAACAATATCATTGATGCTCTGATCTCTCATTGGAGAACCTACTCAAAGGTATGGGCCCTAAATAATGGGTCACGTACCATGTCTGTGGAGTTTCATGAGAGGTTAGTGAATCTCTCAGATTACTAGGATATTAATATACCACTCTGTTATAAGTGAAAAAACACCTGAATACACACAGAGCATAGTGTCGCTGGAACAAACTCCACCCTGAAGAGACTCTCAAAGTCCATCTAGGTGAGGGTTGCCTCATCATGTAACTGGAGCGTCAGGCTCCACCATCTTCATGTCGTGCCTAGAAAAATACAAGTAGCAAGGATCACTATCTTCTCTACAGGTGTCCAAACTAAGAGGAAAACCAATAACATAGCCTCCTGCCAGTCCTCAGCTGCTTGGGGATCTGTCTCACCTCGAAACCTCGGTGGCCTCTAACTCTGGAACTCATGAAATGTGCTCAGTCAATGTAAACCATCCTCCAGTGGGGCTGGTGTAAAATCCTTCCGAATAGGTGGTGGTGCTGCGGGAGCACCACCCGAACGTGCTAACAAAGTAAGAGGGTCCTGCACCAAAGTCTCATCGCTCGGTGGGCCATCATCGTGTACTCTCTCAAAAATCCTAGTTGTCTGTATATGCGGTAGGATCCTGAAAAGTAACAGGTGTGACACAGTCAATAATTTATACATGGTGAGATGACTCAAAAGAGATCAAGTAGAACATTTCCAAAATACACGCAATCGGTGTTTTCATGACCCGAGTCAGAAATCAGAATTCAGGGTCCCAATGTATGGATATGTCAGCCACCGCACCAAAACTGGACTCCATGAATTGAAAACCACACTCAATAAACTTAACAATATTGCTCAATTAAAAAAATTAGAGTCCTAGTTCTTTGGTAGAACTAACTCCTTTGATACCACTTTGTCATGACCCATCAACCAGGGCACACACTGTGAATACCCCACGCCTACCTGCCATAGGCTAGGGGTTGGTCAGTAGCATAGGAAAGGTGTATCCCTAAAACAGGAAGGCATTGCCTTTTTAAATCTATACAAACACACAGTCCAAGAACACAACAAGATGTAACCACAAAGTAAAACTGTTGTAGTAAAAGTGTGTGATGAAAGTAAAGGGGCTCAGAATAAAATCCCATCTGAAAGATACAACTACTAAAAAAACAGTAAACAAATCTTGAGATCGTCCTCCAAGGATCCTACATGAAGGGTTGGTACAGATTGTCTCCACAGCTCTCTACGTCAACCATCACCAACATCTACTGTTAGGTCATTTCGCCCTAAGTCTCAGTCAAGGCTGCCCATCGTCTACACATGACACAATAAGGTGCATGTGAAGCCCATGTAGGGGTGAGTATAAAAATACCCAATAGGGACCCTAAGACCCCTGAATGTCTCTAAGAATTCTACAAGGAAAATCCAAAAGCATGATCTCAATCACAAAGCACAATGAAAAAGGATCAGCTCAAAAATAAGGTATATCTAAATTACAGAAGTATAGATGATTAGTCATAAAGCTTGATCATCTTATTCTATCAAGAGGCACTGGTGCTGACCTTATGAAGTATGACCCACACAATATCGATAGGTACTAACCCCCGTTGACCCACACAGGATCTGACCCACCTAGGATCGATGGGTACTGACCCTCGCTTACCCACACAGGATCGATAGGTACTAACCCTCACATGACCCACACCAGATCTGACCCACACAGGATAGGTATGTCACTTATCCATGACGAGCCGCTCCAAGGCAGTTCCTCATTGGGTCGTACACTACTGATTCACATAGGGTTGTTAGAATGATGATCCAAACATGGACTCTAGGTGCTGATCCACACATGATCACTAGGTGCTGATCAACACAGGGTTTCTATGTGCTGATCCACACAAGATCGCTAGGTGCTGACCCATAAAGGATCGCTTGGTACTGACATCAATATGATCTATCTCCAAACTCCAACTCACAACCAGCCACTGGAATCCCGTTCATGGTACGCTTGATTCTGGGAGAAACCTCTCCTCAAACCATAAGTCATATTTCAACTGGCATGAAGTCCCATGACGAAGTAACTTGATGAACCACCAGGTCATAAGGGTTCCATGGAAGAGACGAAGCATCAACCGGACGCCTGATCTGTATGTTATTGGAATTTTAGTGGTGAGGGCATGGTTGGATTCGGGGTCAATCCAACCAAGAAAACTCCAACTTTCTCCAAAACTATGGTGGAGTATCTCAAAAGGTTCGTATCACTCCAAGGATCCCAGATCTATATACGGTTCGTCGAAAAGACATCATGATCGCAAGATAAGACTCTTTAAGCAGAACTGACCCTGAATAGGTCTAGGTCTGGTTCGACCAAATCGGACCGACCTGGTCTTGACTGACCCGACCCGGTTTGGGTCCGACCAAGCCAGGGCCATGAACTAGCCCAACCCGCCCTAACTGGACATGTTCGCAGGGGCTCATCCCACTGACTTGAGCGACCCACGTAGGGGTATTGTAGTCCGCCTGCTGAACGACTCAAATGAGTCATTCATCTCATTGATTGGTGGAGTCAGGTGGCGTCACCGGCCTGTCTGCGGGACCCACTAGGAGTGGGTCCACTTCTTCCTCTGCTGCAGCTTCATGCCACAACCCCCATCAATTCCGAACGTCTTAAAGATCCATTCGGATCTTTTAATTGTTGATGCCATGTGGCACGGCCTTTTCACCCGCGGGACCCATAAAGACAGGGTCCATGCCTTTGTTGTGGCTTCGAGCTGCGGCCTGTCTCACCATGGTATGCCGCCTCCTGTTTCTATGGCCAGCCATTGCCGGTCGCCTGTCCGACTACCATGGCGCCGCCCTCCTCTGTGGCCAACGAGCACCAGCCTTCCCCTTAGCCAGCTAGTACCGTTTTCCAGCATCGCCGCACCGGTGTCACGCCAGTGAACCTTCTTGATACCACTGGGTGAGCTCTGGTGGTCCATTATTCATTTCATAGGTGCCTACGAGCCTCCTGGGATGCCACCGTTGTTTCTTGTCTCCCGGTTTCTACATTCTGTCAAGTTATAAATTCATCCCACGATGAACATGAAAAGAACAAAGAAGCTGGGGGTCCTGGCCTTGTTCGTTTGGTCCATTCCCTCCATGTTAACATCATAACAGGTGGGAGTAATTTATACATCACATTAAAATCATGATAATCCCCATTCCAAACACCAACCCTTACCTCAAGAATTGTTGGTGTCATCATGGTGGAGGAAGGAGAATCTATGAATTGATGAAGCTATCGTCGTTCTTCGTTCCCGGTTCAATCCATATGAAGACGTCCAAGATTCCAGTCCACATCGGTGGAAGACATCACATCACTTCATCAGAGGTTCCTCGCTTGAAGAAGCCATATCCAAAACTCCAACCTGAACTCCATTTAAATAGGGGTAAGGGTGAGTAATGCACCGAGGAATTAATGAGGTTCATTAATTAATGAACCTCTCAATTCCCAATAGTGCGGTTACAAATAAAGGAGAGTCAAGCCATTAAATGGCTTGAAAACACAGTAGTCCCACCACCGCCACTCAACCACTGAAGAAAAATAATATAACAATTACATGTAATTTTATTATTCTTTTAAAAGTCTGAAATTTAACATTTCCTCCTGACCTACTGTGGTCGAAGAGAAGCTTCCCTTAAGCGAATCCTGGCGCTGTGAATTCAACAGTGCTCTCAGATTTCAATTCCAAACACCAGTTCAATAGTTAGAAAATACCACCCATATGTTTACTGGGCGTACCTTAAAAATAGTTCAAAATTCCATTCCAGTCACACTGAACCTTGAAATCACACACCGTCAATTTTTTCAGACTCATAAAAATCTCAAATAATTTTACTAAATTATATGTATTTTTTGGATATTTAAATTGGAAGTTTTATATAGCACAATATATATTTTATAATGTGTGAAATGAAAAAAAATCCAAAAGTTTAAATTATAATGAAAAAAATAATTCATAGAAACTCGGGGTGTTATAGATGGATTAAGGATATATAGTTATGATGTGGGTGTATAGTGGAGATGTACATGAGAGTAGGAAGACACAATGGTAAAGTACTTTATGATTATGTTTCTTACCATTAAGTGAAGTGGTAGTGATGTAGCTATGGTATATTGTATGTGGTTGTGGTTTTGATATCATTATGTGGATATGGAGGAGATGGTAGATCTTGGAAATAATCTATTTTGTGTGTAGGGATGACTAGTTCAGTGGGTTAGTGAATGTGGTGTACTAGAACATATATTTTCTTGATATTTTTCTACATTTCTATTTTATAGATTTGGGAGAGTGAGATTTGGTGAGGATGGGTGTATTTGACTTAGATAGGTAATGGGTTTATCTCACTATTTATTCACCAAGGAATTAGTTTGATTCTTCCACACATATAAGATATAATTTAGAGAGTATATTATTGAGTTTAATTTTAAGTTCAACAATATATTCTATTTCTTTTTTCTTCAAAATTTTAGGATAAATTTGGTTATCTTTTTATTGAAATTATTATCTATTTATATGGTGCTATATGGGGTTAATGGTGTTTTTCCAATAGTATTTACATATTTTGGGTATTCCTTTTGTGAATTTTTTTATTTATGAAATTGTATGCATTGTGGGATCAATTTATTTTTACAATGTAATAATTTAATATGACTTTTTTTCATATTATGTTTCTGAGATTTATGTGACCAATGAATATCATATTTATGTTTATACCCTCAGTTCTAGTCTCAAAATTTTGGCCTAATAGATCGGGGATTTTAGGGTCACACTCATCTGCTCTACTGTCCTAAGAGGGGATTTAGTGGGGAGGGGTTTTGAAAAATATAACACAAACATAACCCTTTGGTTATAAAAACTTATCATAATTATGTATTTATATGTTTATTCCCATGATTAGTTGAAAAAAACACAACAAAACCAATAATAAATAAGTTTGGGATCATTTATCCCCCATTTTTTGTATTATAGAAACCCTAAGAGAAATGAATAAATGAATTGATAGTCCTCCAGAATAGCCTCATCCATATATATCTAATAAATTATAAACTACAACCCTACGAATATTTAATTCAAGTTCAATGTAGGAAATAAGTGTTATTGATACTATTTAGAAATCAATTTTATGGGAAAAAAATTAACCATAAAAAAGTATATATTCAAAATAATTAAAATAGTGAAATACCATTGAATTAAATATATCCAATGATAAATAACCATTAAACACCCTTTAAGAGTAGATATATTTTCCTGAAAAATATGAAAATATCTTCCCTTTCTTTTCAAAATACCAATGGATTGTTCCTTTATCTTTCTTATTTTCCTTCTTTCGCTTCAAATTTTCCACAAGTTTAAAAATAAATACATATCAAAGTACATAAACAAATAGAAAATATATTTATAGAAAATAAAAATAGATATCATGAGAAGGGATAACCAAATAATACTCCACATGTTTAGATAGGTTGTTAAAAAAAGTTAAAATAATATGTCCCTAAAAAGAAGGAATGTATAATAGAATAATGTGTATATCTAAAAAACAATCCATAGTTACCCTACAACATATCCTCATAATTTCATTTCCCAACTTTTCCAAGACAATTGATATTATATTTCTACATTCCTGGTTCTTGAGTTCTGAATTGGGTTCTTTGAGAGAATAATTAGATTTTTATTATCACAAAATATATGAAAAAACATCACAAATTTATTCCATAGACCATAAAGTTATTGTTTCATCTAAATGATTTAATTTATAATATTGAGTTACAATAATATATTTACTTTCTATAGTGATAATAAAGGTCTTGTCCTATTTCATACTCAACCATCCAACACATATTAGTACAATAAAAAATTTATCACCTAAATTATTTTTTCTAAAATCATTTCTCCCATCCTAAAAAAAACATTGTATATTTTCAAGTCTAATTTTACCACCAATAAAAAAAATAAACCATGGTTAAAAATTCCATTAACATACCTTAGGTTCCTTTATAAACAATAGTGCTCACTTATGTAAACATTTTATATATTTTTTCCAATCTCATGACATAAAATATATTATATGTTGTAACACCCCGAGATTTTATGAAAAATATTCTTTTTAATTTCATTAATGTCTTGTGTTGTACGCTACACCAAACGTAGCTTGCACAACACGCATCCTTGACTTTCCTTGCATTACACGCAATCACGACCTTCTTCGATAGCGTGTGTAGTACGCAATAACGAGTTTCACTAAACAACAATATGCTATTAAAATATTATTAAAACTAGCCGTTATGAATAGTAATAACCACTTTTTGAAATTTTGAAAATTTTATTTTTCAAAATGGACTTCATTTTTGGATTTAGAATACCGAAATTAGCTTAGGGTGAAATTTTGGTACTTTTTGGATAACTTTCATTTTCTGATGAATAGTGAAAATTACTGAATTTTAATTAAAAAAAACCATTTTAATCGAAATAATTAATAGTGATAAATAATTAATTTGAGTGGTTTTAAAGTATATTTAGAATATAATTTTACAATTTAATACAATTTTGTTCATTGGATGTAATTTCACATTTAAACCAGACATAAACAAGTGTCAATATTTTGATAGTTATTATCTCTTAAGAACACACTATTTGTTTTGACGACGGGAATTAATTTTTAAATTAATTAATGCAACTGATATGTTTTGAATTTGGTAAAATAGACATAATTTTTTAGTTCATAATATCAAATATAGCTTAGGCCTAATTTTTGGTATTTTTCTGGAAACTTTCATTTTTTGAATAATAGTGAAACCACTAAGTGGTAGTTAAGAAAAATGAATTTTTCATAAAACATAATTTTACTGCTTCTGTGAGTGGAATTTCAAAAATCTGAGAGACACGGTTGATGTCAGTAAGTAAAATGTGATTTAATGAGATGAAAATATTTTTTGGTGAATAGTAACTTTTTACTTTTTTTACCACGGTTAAAAGTAAATAGGGTAATTAAGGGTAAAAATGATATTATTATTATCCTAACACATGTCCTAATTATATTTCATAAGTGTAATTCGACCAAAAACAACCTTTGGAATAAAATATTACCATTTAGGCCCACTTGGATTAGATTAGGACATTTATTATTAATTTATTTAAAGAATGGTTAAAATAGTTAAAATCAAAGTTTAATAAGTATATAATTTTTAATATAGGGTTATACATAAGATAAATTCGACTATAAATATTAATTAGAAATCTAAAATGATTTCCTACATAATGGTATTTTATTTGTAATTTTTATACATAAAATAATTTAATTTATTTATGACAAAAAGATGATGCAGCAATTATCTTATTAATGAAATATTGACATAATTGATGTTATAAATACCAAAATAAATGTAATTTGAGACTTTTAATGAATTCCAATAATTTTATAGGTTAATATGACATGTTATTATGGACTTAAATAACTTTTTTCGAACTAATCATTCTGTTATGATTTTTACAAAAATCAATTACTAAATAGTGTCAAAATAGACATAAAATAGTTTTTAAAACAAATATTATATTATTAATTGTTATTTTATTCCTAAAAATCTTAGGTTGGGCCAAATGACTTAGATAAGGTTAAATATATTAATAATAAAGAACTTGGGGTTCTTTGGGCTTCTTATAGTAAGTTTATTAACCTTATAGTGTAAGAACACAAAAAGACATGGTAAAAGTGAAATTTTAAAAACTTAAAGTTAAAAAGAAATGATAAGGTTAAAATAGGAACCTAAACTTGTCTAAATTATATTGGATGAGAGGATTTCGACCCATACCCACCTTATCTTCTAAATAACTCAATTTTGAGCTATTTATAACCAAATTTGGATTTATAATAAAATAATGTTTTTGTTTTTCCAAAGGTGCCCCTCTCCTCCCTTATAAAAGGGCACCTCCTCCCT
Organism: Viscum album; assembly: GCA_963277665.1. Taxonomy (NCBI): domain Eukaryota; kingdom Viridiplantae; phylum Streptophyta; class Magnoliopsida; order Santalales; family Viscaceae; genus Viscum; species Viscum album. The sequence continues at coordinate 925,827,695 of OY728159.1, forward strand.
CTCTTCATCACACCACTTTGAGCCTTCAAGCTCAGCCAAACCCTGAAAAATTCTCTTATCTACTTCCATAGATAAATCCTAGAGGTTCTGGTCTTCCTCAAAGACCAATTTTAGTTCCCTAAAAGAAGATCTCAAAGAGGCGCTTCAAAGAAGAGGTAATGTCCGTTACCGATTCTTTCAACTCTATTTCTTCTTCCACTTCTTCTTCTTAGGTTGTTTCATTTTGAAGTAATAACATCAGTATCAATCATATACTGATATGTTATTATATGTATGAAACAACCCTATTTCACCATCTATCCATCCTACAAAAAACGAAATCACCGCACGTGCGTACGTACGGAATACCGTCTCCACGCCGTGGTGTAATCTATTTTCCGCCACCACCTTACTTGGATGGTTATAATGGTGTAAATAATAAATATATATGATTATTGTAAAGTTATATTGATTATGTAATAGTATACATACACTCCAATAAAATTCCACGATCATGGGAACGATATCATCGCTCGTGCGTACGTACGGAATACTGTCTCCACGACGCGATGAGATTCATTCTCAATGATTAACCATTCATAAATAATTATAAAGTATATATAAAAAGTAATCATGAAATATATGACATAATAATGATACTGGATTTGTTTGTATATATATGTATGTCATCTACTTAATTCCATTCAACTCAATAAGGAAACGAAAACAGCGTTCATGCGTACGTACGGACTACCGTCTCCATGAACGGTGTATTTATTTCCATTTACTGATCTATTATATTCTGAATATATATTATATATAAATAATGTTTTATATTCTGTAATTAAGTAATCATGATCTAAGTAATCATATGAATAATTACAAGTCAAAACACGGACGATAAATGAAACGATTTTACCCAAAACGCTCTTTTACATGGAATTTACAAAATAACAGGTAAAATAAAGTCATAAGTGAATCATATATGATATCATAACAATGAATATGATTGTGTAATAATTCAATAACATTATTTAAATCATTATACAGGAGTTTTGGACACTTATGAAGCAAATCAGACCTAAGGTAAGGGAAAATATCACAATCTCATTTTTATCCGAGATTGTTTACACTTTGGTATTTATTGGGGTATATTTTATCATCCACATCAATGTTCTCTCAATATGTAATATTGTTTCCATCCACCTACAATTGTTTAAATCCAATTTTACCATTCGGTGAATTTTTAGTAAAGGATATGAAAGGAATCTTTTGTCGTTTTTCGTACGAGGTACTTTTTGACTTTTCCGGCAAAAGTATGAGAAGAATGTTTTTTAACTTATACGACACGAATAGATTTTTACGGTTTTATAAAGATTTATTTTAATGAAGCTTCCTCAAAAAAATTTCATGACTATTTTCAAGAAAATCCTTTTCTTTTAAAAATGCATGACATTTTGTGAAATGAAAATGATTTTAAAGAAGAAAGGATATTTTCCTCAAGAATTCATTTCTAGTGTTTTATCAAAACCATTTTCCATCTAAAATGAAATTATTTCATATGTGTATGTTTTAAGTATAATGTATCTATGATTTACATGGTTTAACTTTTCTTATTATGAAATGATTTCTATTTCTTTTATATGGATTATTTTATGATGGGATGATGTTTATGAAACCCATTTTATTCGTTGGGTTATTATGAATGATGTATGTTTATTTTGTGGAACAAGTAAGAATGATTTCATTATGAGATGGGTGGGACCTATATCTCTCTCCAATGCATTGGGTAAAGATTTATATCTCATAAGATAGACATGGCTGGAACGGTAAGTTAATCTGATTCAGTATTACAGGACTGGAACGAGGAGTGAACTCGAGTCAGAAAGGGAATTTTTCCGCTAAGATGGTCTTGGCAGCAATGCATTGGATACTATGGAAATCATTACATGTGCTTAATTGATGCCACAATTACATGTTTTATTCCCATTCTATTTTGTCATGATTTATGTTCCATTATGATCTATACCTTATGTACTTCCATGTTTTATGTCGTTGCTCAAGATTTTTAATGTTCCAATTTTTTTAAGTTCAAATGTATATGGTATGTTTTATTTTATCCATGATTACCCTTATTGAGCATTTTAGCTCACCATTTTTATGTTTTCTTTTCCCCTAGGATTAAAAGAAATATTTTAGGTAAGGAAACAAAAATGGGAAGATCTTTATGGGAGATGTTGAAGATCTTTCACCACGATTAGAAGATTGCATTCCAAGTTTCCAAAGACACTAAACTATTATGGTCCTTGTGTGTGTGTTTTTGTTATGTACTAAGTATTCCGCAAAAGTAATGTAATTTCCATGTACGTCAATCTTCAGGTATTTATAGTTGGTATCAGAGGAAAGGTTTAGTCAACCTTTGGAAACTAGGATGCGAAAATGTTAGTGATATCCCTAGAGATATTTCTAAGGTATGTCTAGGGATGTCCCCAAGGATAAGAATACGTATAGGATATAGTCCTATAACTACGGTAACGATATTAGAATTTAACCTAAGATGTTAGATATTGAGGGTGCTCCCCCTTTACTATGTTGTTTTCTCTAGCATGATTTTTTCCTCTCATAGAATTCTTTTTGTGTTTTAGTTAATGGAGGGAACCAGAAGGAATTCGGTTAACATTGAATCCAATGGAAAAATTGTTGACTATGAGCAACAAAATTGTGTAATTCCTAGAGAGAAAGAAATTTTGATTATGCCGAATCAGTCATCGCGATATATGATTAACAAGGTGAAATTTAGTGGTATGAATAATTCATCAAATAAGAGGTAGATAAACTATTATGCATGTTCGCATGTTGAGGAGCATAAAGAAAGGAAGATTGGGATTTCTAAAGAAGGGAAGAAGAACCTTGAGGAATACCTCAAATGGAGGGACCGATGTTATCTGTGTGGAGAAAAGGGTCATAGAGTGACAGACTGTTATGGAGTTCAATGTATTATTTGTGGAGAACATGGGCATTACCCAACTCAATGCCCTGACCTAAAAAGTTACTTCTAAATCAAGGACGGACTTATTTCAGGACAATAATTGAAGAGGATGGATTGAAGTGTTTATGTATTGGTATTCAAGAATAATGTTGTTGAGGTACTTTTATTGTGTATTAGAATATTTTTGTATTATTCTATTGTGGTTTTCAATAATTTTAAGGTACCAGTATCCATGAAAAGTGATTCACATATTTTGGAAAGCAGATGATATGCGCATCATGAAGGGATAAGGAGAAAATGAAATGATTGACAGTATTCAAGAGCTCATGATTTATATAAGGACTAAGTGATATCATGGTTTGAGTATCTAGAATTTTGAGGATTTTGGTATGTGGAAAGTGTTAACTTTTAACAGCATTCATGTTTTCAATAAGGTTCAATGAGTATTCATTTTTCAAGAGAATACATGATTAAGGTATTCACATGATTGGAATGTAACCAACAAGATATATGAGGGATAAATGATAGTATTCACATGCATGTTATATGACCTTTTTAGTAATCGTTCTCTTTATACTATGAGTTTTGAAAGAAGTATTTTGGATAAGCCTAAAGATTGGAATGGATTATGTTGGACAGAAGTTAGTATTGTTTAAGGATATACCTTTTTTCGATATTATTGATGGGATGTTATAGTAATAGAAAAAGGACAACCTGCAGGATGGGCGACAACCCATCGCGTCAGACAAGGCTATGGGAATCGAACCCACAACTAAAGTGCGACTGGCCTTTATCGCCTACCAATGGCCTACAGGAAGTCTCTGGTTAGTAGAAACTAGTTTTATTTTATTAAGAGGAATGATATATGAAGTATAAGTTCATTTTTGAATCCATATACGATTAATCTAACCATAAGATGGACTTATAACTTTTGATAACCTTTTGTTTGAAACAGATGGAATGACCCATCATTCTATCACATGATCTGCTAACACATCACGAATAACAAATTAAACTTCATTTCTTAAGGGGATAAAGTGGAAATTTTTCAATTCACGAACAACAATGAAATTGTACCAAAATCATGTCAGTATTTCTTTTAATTCATCAACTTTAGGGAAATGATCTTGAAAACCAAAAATGTTGTCCTAGTTCCCTTATATCTGATGAATCAGATGGTACCTTAGATCATCACAAATTTATGGCTTTGTGATTGATGTATTTTTCATAGCCATGTTTTCTACCACTCTTCATCAGAACTTGATGGTTATATTTTTCTTCCATATCCATATTTTCACCTATGTTCTCCTATATGGAAACCCAGTGATGAGTTACTTTGGGTAACCGTTAAATTTCATAATTCAGTTTTTAAATCCATGTTTCGGTATTCATTTTTACGATGTGGGTTTCTATTAAACAAACTTTCGAGTAGTAAACTATTTATAACCCCAACGAATTTCGAGGGCGAAATTCATTTTAAGGGGGGTAGAATGTAACACCCCGAGATTTTATGAAAAATATTCTTTTTAATTTTATTAATGTCTTGTGTTGTACGCTACACCAAAAGGAGCTTTCACAACACGCATCCTTGACTTGACTTGCATTACCTGCAATCACGAACTTCCTCGATAGCGTGTGTAGTACGCAATAACGAGTTTCACTAAACAACAATATGCTATTAAAATATTATTAACACTAGCCGTTATGAATAGTAATAACCACTTTTTGAAATTTTGTAAATTTTATTTTTCAAAATGGAATTCATTTTTGGATTCGAAATATCTAAATTATCTTAGGGTGAAATTTTGGTACTTTTCGGATAACTTTCATTTTCTGATGAATAGTGAAAATTACTAAATTTTAATTAAAAACAACTTTTTTAATCGAAATAATTAATAGTGATAAATTATTAATTTGAGTGGTTTTAAAGTATATTTAGAATATATTTTTACAATTTAATACAATGTTGTTCATTGGATGTAATTTCACATTTAAACCAGACATAAACAAGTGTCAATCTTTTGATAGTTATTATCTCTTAAGAACACGCTATTTGTTTTGATGATGGAATTAATTTTTAAGTTAATTAATGAAAATGATTTGTTTTGAATTTGGTAAAATAGACATCATTTTTGAGTTCATAATATCAAATATATCTTAGGCCTAATTTTTTGTATTTTTCTGGAAACTTTCATTTTTTGATGAATAGTGAAACCACTAAGTGGTAGTTAAGAAAAATGAATTTTTCATAAAACTTAATTTTACCACTTCTATGAGTGGAATTTCAAAAATCCGAGAGACACGGTTGATGTCAGTAAGTAAAATGTGATTCAATGAGATGAAAATAATTTTTGGTGAATAGTAACCTTTTACTTTTTTTACCACAGTTAAAAGTGAATAGGGTAATTAAGGGTAAAAATGATATTATTATTTCCCTAACACATGTCCTAATTATATTGGATAAGTTTAATTTGTCCAAAAACAACCTTAGGAATAAAATATGACCATTTAGGACCACTTGAATTAGGTTAGGACATTTATTATTAATTTATTTATAGAAGGGTTAAAATAGTTAAAATCAAAGTTTAATAAGTATATCATTTTTAATTTAGGGTTATACATAAGATAAATTCGACTATAAATATTCATTAGAAATATAAAAGGATTTCCTACATAATGAAATTTTATTTGTAAATTTTAGACATTAAATAATTTAATTTATTTATGACACAAAGATGATACAGTAATTATCTTATTAATGAAATATTGACATAATTGATATTATAAATATCAAAATAAATGTACTTTTAGACTTTTTATTAATTACACTAATTTTCTAGTTTATTATGACATGTTAGTATTGATTTAATTAAATTTTTAGAACTAATCATTCTGTTATTATTTTTACAAAAATCAATTACTAAATAGTGTCAAAATTGACATAAAATAGTTTTAAAAAAAATATTATATTATTAATTGTTATTTTATTTCTAAAAATATAAGGATCGGAAAAATTACTTATATAAGGTTATATATATTAATAATAAACAACTTGGGGTTCGTTTGGCTTCTTATAGTAAGTTTATTAACCTTATAGTGTAAGAACACAAAAAGACACGGTAAAAGTAAAATTATCTAACTTAAAGTTAAATATAAATGATAAGGTTAAAATAAGAAACTAAACTTGTCTAAATTCTATTGGATGAGAGTCTTTAGACCCATACCCACCTTAGCTTCGAAATAACTCAATTTGGAGCTAATTAAAACCGAATTGTTCTTTATAATAAAATAAAATTTTTAGTTTTTCCAAAGGTGCCCCTCTCCTCCCTTATAAAAGGGCACCTCCTCCCTCTCTTCCTCACACCACTTTTAGCATTCAAGCTCGGCCAAACCCTGCCAAATTATATTCTCCACTTCCATAGATACATCCTATAGGTTCTGGTCTTCCTCAAAGACCAATTTTAGTGCCCTAAAAGGAGATCTCAAAGTGGCGCTTCAAAGAAGAGGTAATGTCTGTTACCGATTCTTTCAACTTTATTTCTTCTTCCACTTATTCTTCTTAGGTTGTTTCATTTTGAAGTAATAACATCAGTATCAATAATATACTGTTATGTTATTATAAGTATTAAACAACCCTATTTCACCATCTATCCATCCTACAGAAAACAAAATCACCGCGCGTGTGTATGTACGGAATACCGTCTCCACGCCGTGGTGTAATATATTTTCCACCACCACCTTACTTGGATAGGTATAATGGTGTAAATAATAAATATATATGATTATTGTAAATGGATATTGATTCTGTAATAGTATACATACACTCCAATAAAATTCCATGATCATGGGAACGTTATCATCGCTCGTCCGTACGTACGGAATACCGTCTCCACGATGCGATGAGATTCATTCTCAATGATTAACCATTAATAAATAATTATAAAGTATATATAATAAGTAATCATGAAATATATGACATAATAATGATACTGTATTTTTGTGTATATATATGTATTCCATCTACTTAATTACATTCAACTAAATAAGGAAACGAAAACAGTGTTCATGCGTACGTACGGCCTACCGTCTCCATGAACGGTGTATTTATTTCCATTTACTGATCTATTATATTCTGAATATATATTATATATAAATCATGTTTTATATTCTGGAATTAAGTAATCATGATCTAAGTAATCATATGAATAATTACAAGTCAAAACTCAGACGATAAATGAAACGATTTTACCAAAAACGCTCTTTAACATGGAATTTACAAAAGAACAGGTAAACTAAAGTCATAAGTGAACCATATATGATATCATAACAATGAATATGATTCGGTAATAAGTCAATAACATTATTTAAATCATTATACAGGAGCTTCGGACACTTACGAAGCAAATCGGACCTAAGGTAAGGGAAAATATCACAATCTCATTTTTATCTGAGATTGTTTATACTTTGGTATTTATTGGGGAGTATTTTATCATCCACATCCATGTTTCCTCAATATGTAATATTGTTTCCATCCACCTACAATTGTTTAAATCCAATTTTACCCTTCGGTGAATTTTTAGTAAAGGATATGAAAGGAATCTTTTGTCGTTTTTCGTACGAGGTATTTTTTGACTTTTCCGGAAAAAGTACGAGAATAATGTTTTTTTAACTTATACGGCACGAATGGATTTTTACGGTTTTATAAAGAATGATTTTAATGAAGCTTCCTAAAAAAGATTTCATGACTATTTTCAAGAAAATCCTTTTCTTTTAAAAATGCATGACATTTTGTGAAAAGAAAATGATTTTAAAGAAGAAAGGATATTTTCCTTAAGAATTCATTTCAAGTGTTTTATCAAAACCATTTTCCATCTAAAATGAAATTATTTCATATGTGTATATTTTAAGTATAATGTCTCTACCATTTACATGGTTTAAATATTCTTTTTATGAAATGATTTCCATTTCTTTTATATGGATTATTTTATGATGGGATGATGTTTATGGAACCCATTTTATTTGTTGGGTTATTATGAATGATGTATGTTTATTTTGTGGCACAAGTAAGAATGATTTCATTAAGAGATGGGTGAGACCAATATCTCCCTCCAATTAATTGCGTAAAGATTTATATCTCATGAGATAGACATGGCTGGAACGGTAAGTTAATCCGGTTCAGTATTACAGGACTGGAACGAGGAGTGAACTCGATTCAGAAAGGGACTTTTTCCGCTAAGATGGTCTTGGCAGCAATGCCATGGCTACTATGGAAATAATTACATGTTCTTAATGGATTCCACAATTACATGTTTTATTCCCATTCTATTTTATCATGATTTATGTTCCATTATGATCTATTCCTTATGTACTTCCATGTTTTATGTCGTTGCTCAAGATTTTTAATGTTCCTATTTTGTTTAAGTTAAAATGTATATGGTATGTTTTATTTTATCAATGCTTACCCTTATTGAGCATTTGAGGTCACCCTTTTTATGTTTTCTTTTCCCCTAGGATTAAAAGAAATATTTTAGGTAAGGAAAAAAATGGGAATATCTTTATGAGATATGTTGAAGATCTTTCACCACAATTAGAAGATTACGTTCCAAGTTTCCAAAGACACTAATCTATTACGGTCCTTGTGTGTGTGTTTTTGTTATGTACTAAGTATTCCGTAAAAGTAATGTAATGTCCATGTACGTCAAGCTTCAGGTCTTTACATATGTTTTACTAGTTTAATAATAAAAATTTATAATTATTATTATATAGATTTTAGGATCCAAAATATTTATATTTTCATCATTTTATAGATTACTATCAATTGATAAGGGAGTTCTAACTAATATGTTTTCCCTAATGTCAAATTTATTTAATATTTTATCATAAAAAATCAATTTAGAAATTAGAGTCATATTTTTATTTTATATAAATTTTAATCTTAAAAAATATCTTAGTTATCTTATAAAATATATTTTTAATTTAGTTTTCATCAAATCAAAAAATTCATTATTGTTTTTGGACTATTGCAACGATCAAAATATTGTAAAAGGTACAAATCATTTGTTATTATATTTAAATTATTATTTTTATCTTTGTAAACATATGATACACACTAAGGAGGGTTCTAGTAGCATTTAGGGATTGTTTGGATCTCATAGCTTCAAGAATTAGAAAAACAGAGTGAGCCACACGGTTAGAACATAGTTAGTACTAACTGTGTGGGGTAACCATTTGGGGAACTAAGTGATCTATAGGAGGTCACATAGTCTTTTTGCAACCTTGTGAGCCCAGGTGTATGATTTTTTGAATTATAGAATCATTTGGAGAGAGCCAAACCACATTGTTTTCACATGGTTTGTCAAACTGTTAACACAAACTATGCGTACAAACTATGAAGTGTCCATCCTTAAACAGTGATGTGCACATGGTTGGAACATGGTTTTTCCAACCATGCTACCAAACCAAGAGACCCTATCTATTTGGTCTAATTTATGTTTTTTTCCACAAAATATATTTTAAAACTTAAACCCTTATTTCTTCCTATCATTCCAGCAGACGTGAGTCTTCTCCCTCTCTTGTGAGCTCTCATTTCTCTTCCACCATGGGATATCCATTTCTCCTCTATAAAAACTATAAAAAGATCTTTATTTGAAGCATTTTATATCTATAGTTATTCTCTCCAATCCTCTTTCTTCCATTATTAGTTTAACTTCATATCTCTTTCTCTATTTAGGTACAAGATATTTTGACCTATTTTTAGGGAATTGATTCGTTCTTCATTTATCTTCCAATATACTTCAAATATAAAGACTATTTTGGATGAGGATTCTTATATGAACCTATGGAAGGTGGTGTATATTTTATTCTTAAAATTTATTGTGTTTTCATATCCCCACCGTTCTTCCACATGATGACATTTGTTTCAAATTGCCTATAAATGAGTTTTTTCATTCTAAATAATTGTTTACAGGTTAATATACTCTCAAGGATCATGGATAAGTATTTAGAGGATAAAAACCTCAATCATATCCACCCCTTGGGTGTGACTACTTGTAATGAATCTTTATGTTTAATAGATTAAATTTTCAGAATTCCTTATAAGTTTTCTTCTACAGTTGTAAATGGATTTTCCCACTCTTATATACTTTTACAATTTTCCAAAGAACCTTCTTTTTTCTTGGAATATATGAAATTGAATTTCCATGCATTTGTTAATTAAATGGATTGTTCATGTGTACTGACCTAGATTAAAAATTGGTTTATATTCGTAAATGAATTAAATTTATTAATTGAGATGAATGATAATTGGTGGAAAGGACACACATAATGATGTGTGCTTTTATTATATTGATCATATGAATTTTGACACACATTTATATATGGGGATTGATTATAATGATTCTAAGCATTGATCCCACATGATATAATTTTTATTATTATTACAAAATTAACATTGGTTGTGAAACAATGGTTGAGGGTTCAATTGATCAAGAAGTTTCACGCTTTCTTACATTGATTGTTTAGAATGAAATATCTCACTATTATACTATTATCTAGGTGATGATAATGATGTTACACATTCATATATATAGGTTGTTGGGAATGAAATCTCAACCCACCTATATCGAGTGTTGAGCATGAAGTCTCACATTCATTATGATATTTAGGTCATGTACCCTTAGCTTTAGCCTATAACTCGTTATACTAGTTATAAACTCTTGAGTTACACCCCAAGTCCATAAAACACCTAATATCAACATATATTACTACTTATATCTACACATAATTAGTTTATATAGGAGGATAAATTATATAATTTTACTATATGTATATTATATATATATATATATATGGTTATTGATCAGAATCATTCTGGCCTAGGATGAAGAAGGCAGAGCCTCCAAGTGTCCAGTAGGAACCTAATATGGTTAGTATTAATTTATCCATCATTTCATATTATTCAGTTATACATTGACACTATATTGATATATAAATTTCTTGGATTATCTCTAGATGTCGTTGGTGGTGGTTTAATTATATTTTATCTCACACCCTACTCGAGATGCCTTTGGTAGTCAAATACATTACTTGTATTTAAGAATGGATAATGGAAGGATCCCTAATATAGATTCTTGATTCATTTTACCTATAGTATGGGTCTTATAAGAATGGGACCAAGCATATGCTCGTGATGCTAGTGGAGCAGTCTTGTGGACTTTTTGTACTTTTGTGTAGCATGTTTTGTATGCCTATACATTATTTTCCCTTTTATGTTTATCTTCATTCCATTCCATCCTTTTATATGACTTATCCTTTTATCATTGGATATTATTAATGTTTCTTGGTTATTTACACTCCCACAGTTGTTTATTATATCTATTTTTTCTTCTGTTTTTTACTACGGTGAGTTACTTGTCTAGTTTTCATAGTTTATTTTTATAGATGATTCTATTGTTTTTTATTTATTTATTATATCTTCTATGAAAATATGATATTATGGTATAGTCACCCAACTAAACCACCTCAGACCCTCGGTTCTAGTCAATATCCTCTAAAATATGTGGAGACACACTAGAGACCATGTGACCCACCAGCTTGGGGGAAAGGGTTAAGTGGATCTCAGGTTGGGATGTTACATTATAGTAAAAGAGGGTTTCTTTTCCTTAGAATTAATATTTCGGTTTTAGATAGGAGACTAGGAGATTATGGAATTTGTTAATTGAGATTGTACCTGGGCATAGCTTACTCGAGTACAAGGGAAACACAAATTACCTGGGATTGGTAATTATTGTTATTGATTACTCCTATTATAGTTGATATGACTTCACTATTGGGAGAATCACATGTCTTATGATGTTATTATTATTAGTGTTTTTTCAATGGGATTTTTTTTATTTGGCCTCAAAAAAATAGGCGGTGACATAACATGCAACATAATAAGAACTTCCGGACTAGTATGCCATGTATTTTTCCAGGCCATGTTTATTTTCTACGAGTAATTTCCTGACACATATTATTAGTATCTAGAATATTTATTGGAAATGGGATGGAGTTTCTTACAATATTGCGAAAAAATAATTTACACTTAAAGTGTCTTACTTAAACTAACTATGTTTTCCCACATATGTTAATTCCGACACCATGGGAATTTAGTTATTTCATGTTGAGCCATGGATCATTGGTCTCATGGGATGGAACATGTTATGTTTAGGATTAAGTGGATGACACATTTCAATTTATAAGGAGTATCGACCCTTATAAATTGTAAATGGAGATTCATATAATTCAACTATTTAAAGAGATCTAAATATATGAATGATAAAAAAATTTAGAATGAATATGACGTACAGAAGGAAATGTTTGCCTTATACATGTGGTACAAGACCTTGACCCAAAATCAGCCTTAGTAGTCGGCAAATGGGGTTATTTATTATAGTTCTTATGGCCTGTTATGGTTTATCTTACCACATGGATCTATCTTTTATAGTAGGCAAAGGTGTATGATCTATTTATAATAAGGTTATATTCCTATCCTAGTTATCTATTTGTGATATCATGATTGTTAAATTATCTTTTGAGGTGTGCATTTGGAAATGTAGAATCATTAAACCGTGATAGACTTGAGTAGAACCCCATGAAGGTAATACAAAACATGAAATGGAGCGGTGGACCCTAATTAATCATCGATCCCTCATGTAGTTCCACCTTTAAAACTACATATAATTTCTGATGTGGGCACCGAAAACTATTTCGGAGAAGGATTCACTATGGGAATTTTACACTTTACCAATGGTTCACAACCATTGGTAAAGGCCCGAAAACCATTGGTATATAGTATACCAATTGTTCCCTCAACAGTGGCCAAGTAATCCATGACAATAGGCCTATACCAATGGTTCTGTGAAAACCATTGGTATAGGTGTCGAAATAGAAGGTATACCGATGGTTTGCTACAAACCATTGGCATATGTGTGTTAAAGTATAACATATACCATCAGTTAGTGAAACTGTTGGTATAGAGGGGATATGGAAAGGAATAAGGCTTTACCAATGGTTATAAAAAAACTGTTGGTATAATAATATTATAGAATCTATACCAACGGTTTTGAAAAACATTGGTATACATTTTCTCAACTCCACAGTATCAGGCCCCTCTCCCCTCTCTAGACCTGTAACAACAATGCTCTACAACAACACAAAAACTCACCTCCCCCTCTCCAGACCTGCAAAAACACCAATACAAAATCCCTATCCAAAGTATTCAAAATTTAGAATTCATTCCAGAATTTAGAAATTTATAAATTTAGAAATTCAAATGCAATAACACCCATAAGAGAGAAAGCCTACATGTTATAGGAAATGAAATAACACCCATAATAGTATTCCAAATTTAGAATTAATTCCTCTCTCAAACCACAACACCAACACACATTAGAGTATTCAAAATTTAGAATTCATTCCTCACTCAAACCAAAACACCAATACACCCAAGAGAAAAAAACTACATGTTATAGGAATCACATGGGATTTTTAGTCATGGTATTGGGTTGAGTATCTTAAAACAAATAGAAAAAACATGGGTAGAGTGGACGAGGATCATGATACCCATAAGATAAACAATGGTAGTGGTCGTGTTCTTAGACCATTAATGAGTTATAGGAAGCACATGCGATTTTTATATTCCTCTAATGATTATGTATCCATGTATAAATTGTTCCTGATGTCTTAGTGGGAATCATTGGCCAATATTGACATATGAGATGGGTTACCGGAATAGACTACATGTTTTTCATAGACTTTTCAATTATAATAAGAGGGTATGTTGCTAATTGTAATTTTCTCTCCTAGGTGTGAGGTGAGATGAATCCCCATATTAGGTAGTGGGTATGAATATTCAATTAAGAATTTGGTATTGGGTTCCCAAAGGGACTTTGGTTTGGTCCTAGAACCCACTGTTTGAGGATGGCATTGAGGTGATCCATGGGGATATGGTGTCACCATATGTATTCCTCACCATTGGGGTATTTTTAAGAGACTTTGAAACTTATTTTTCAAGAATATGTGTGTAGCCTTGTTGACCAATTTGTTATATGGTATGCTTGAGTGTTCATAGGTTTCATATGAATTCACTATATGATATTTATTTGTTGTATGTTATTGTATAGAATGAACAACCCGTGATTGAGAATTAGAACATGAGTGTTGGTGCATGTTCCTGATGGGATGTCGAGACTCATTCCTAATATAACTCATGTTTTTTTATATATACTATGACCCATTGTGTTTAAATATATGATTTGTGAATATTTTATTCTAATAACGCATGACCAATAGACCATATTTTATTTTTTATCCCTTAATTTCAAGAATCTATGTGTATCCTTGTGATGATTTTCTGTATGTTAGTTGTTGTTTTCACTTAAAATGTTTTCCATTTCAAAAAAAAGTGAGACACTTTGATTGATAAAAGTCACACCGTTCCTCAAATTGAGATGGGATTGACTCATACCCATCAAAAATGATCCATGGATCGTTGTTCTAAATTATCAACAAAATCCGAATGCGTTTGGTCAGTTTTCCATATACCAATTGTTGTTTTCACTTAAAATCCTATCCATTTAAAACAAAAGTGAGACACGTTGAGTGGTTCCCATCACATCGTGCCTTAGATTAATGTAGGGTTGACTCGTACATGTCACAAATGACCCATGAATCGTTTTCCTAATGTAACAACACAATCCGAACGTGTTTGATCAATTTTCCATATGCCAGTTGTTGATATCACTTAAAATGTTGCCTATTTCAAATAAATGAGAGACACTTTGAGTGATATCAGTCACACCGTGCCTCATATTGAGGCAGGGTTGACTCGTACACATCACAAAAGACCCATGGATCGTTGTTTTGAAGTATCAACACAATTTGAATATATTTGGTTAGTTTTCTGTATGAAAGTTATTGTTTTCACTTAAATCCTGTCCATTTCAAATAAAAGTGCGACATTTTGAGTGGTATCGGCCACACCATGCATCGATATGATTCAATAACTACATAATAGGAGTGGCTACGATGAATTAAAATCAAGTTGATTAATATAATCATGAAACTTGAATTGTATAATGAAAATAGAAAACAAATCAAACTGAAATTATTGGTTATGTCATGCCACACACAGTGTAACACCTCGAACCCAGTTACCCAGAGTCGGTTCATTATTACATAACATTGGCATGATAAAAAGAAAGATCAAGTCTCGAAAGACCGATTAGTTTAGTAGCCTTGGAATAACTAGTTACACTCATAAAGTTTACATTACATCACAAAATGAAAACTACAACAATATAGTCTCCATAGTCCACACTCTTATCCCCTTATATTATCTATACAAGTCATTCATAAAATACTTCTTCACATCCTGGGAAAAATAAAACATAGAAAGGGGTGAGCTCAAATTCCCAGTAAGGATAAAAATATAGAGGAAACTTTCATAAATAATCATAAACATTTAATGGAATGTATAACTGAAAAAAATCCTTTTAAACCTTGAAGTTCATCATAATATGGCAGAAATAAAATTAAATAATCCGATATACTCATTCACATGGATATTCTACTAGTCGAATAATCACATGCAATATCAATCACTACTTTCATAATGATGGAATGCATAATTCCACACTATCATAACCATGTAGCCAAGGCCTCATGCCAAAACTACATATAAGATTTTTTCAAGGACTCGTGCCAAGACAATAGTTTGTCTCATGAGACCTATCGATGCAATAAGGATCTATAAAGGTCTCCACCTGTCACATATTAAGTCCAATTCATTTCTCATATGAACACGTTTAAACATAACATAAACATTCGTATTAAAGCTAGGATATGAAATGTCAATACTTTCTCCATAAACCATGAATGGTATAAAAATAACACATACACAGTCAATCATATCACAAAATCATCAATATGATATGGAAGTTTTGTATCATAATAAATAAACTTCAAATAAGCTTAAAATCCATCAAAGGATGTTCACATAGATGAAATCAAAACTATTTGAGAGAAATATATATATTTTTAAAATCATTTAAAAGTCGCATAATTATAAAATAAAACATTTACTTTGAAAATATTTTTATAACCTTTTAAGGGAAGCTTCAACAATTTTATAATGACAGAAAATAGTTGCACTCGCCGTATAAGTTAAAACAACATTCTTACCTTAATTCTGTCGAAAAGGTTAAAAAGGACCTTGTTTGGAAAATGACGGAAATATTACTTTATAAACCTATTATAAAAAGTCAAACAAGGGTATAAATGACATTAACCCATATTATAGTAAATAGTAAAAAAATGTTGTGAAATACATTTTTAAGAAACATGGATGTGGATGATAAATAAGTCCCAGTAGATTATTACGTATAAACAACCTCAGATAATGAAGAGATTGCGAAATAAAACATTACCTTGTACTTTTACTTGGTTGAGGGTAGGTTAACCTCCTGTATAATTGTGAAATAATTGTTATTAAATTATAAAATAATCATATACATTAATATGATATCATATATTCTCTTTTAACATTGATTTTTTAATAATATCTTAGTATTATTGTTGTTTCACGTGTTAACTTACTCATTCTCTTTTATATGTTTTGTTACACAAGTAATGTTTGTTATTGATAGGTTGTGCCTTATTCATATCCAGATTGATATAAAGTTCTTAAACATTACTTTTAATCATCAAATGAGAATTATTCTTGAATGGATATGATGGGGAATGAATCTCACCGCATTCGTGGAGACGGTAATCCGTACGTACGCACGAGCGACAATATCACCCTTTTTATATTAAAATAATATATAATTGGATAGTATATCATATATACAGAATAATTATCATTTTATATTTATTATTTACATGAATTACACTTCATTATTATACCCATCTAAATAATATTGTTTTGAATAACAATTACACCACGACGTGGAGACGGGAAGCCGTACGTACGCACGCATAGTGACATGTCATTCAAAGGATGGATATAATACTGAATATGGTTGTACCATGTTTATAATAACATCATAGTATATATAAGATACTGGATTTATTATTTTATAATGGTAAAAAAAATAAGTGGAATAAGAAAAGAACTTGAAAGAGGGTGGTGAAAATATTACCTCTCCTTCAGGTTCTTCCTTTTGATTTGATCAAAAGGGATCCACAGGTTGTCATTATGATCAAAATAAGGCCTTTATATCAAATTTAGGGAAGTTGAGAGAGTATTTGGGTAGGTTTTGGGTGAACCAAAAGGCTCTGATTGTGTGAATTGGAGATAAGGGGGAGTTCCCTTTTATAATAGGGGTGAGGGGCACCTTTGGAAAAACTAGAAATATTATTTTATAATAAATTCATATTCAGTTTATAATGGCTCCAAAGTGTATTATTAAATTTTTAATGTGGGTATGGGTCGAAATAATTTCAGCCAATATAATTTAGACAGGTTTGGGTCATTATATTAACCTTATCTTTTAGTTTTTACTCTTAGTTAATTAGTTTAACATTTACCATGTCACTTTGTATTTTTATATTATATAGTTAATAAAATTACTATATACATCCAAGAGGCCCCTATGTGGTCCATTAATGATACAAATATCATGATATAAGTCTTTTTTCCGATCCTTATATTTTTAGGAATAGAATATCCATTAATAATATAATATTTGTTTTAAGAACTCTTTTATGTCAATTTTGACACTATTTAATAATTGATTTTTGTTAGTCATAACAACATTATTAATTCGAAAAAAAATCATTTAAGCAATCCTGAAATTTAATATTAATCAATGAAATTCGTGGATGACATCAAAACTTTAAAATTATATTTATTTTAATATTTATAATACCAATTATTTGATTCTTTCATTAATAAGGAAAATGCTACATCATTATTGTGTCATAAATAAATTTAATTATTAAATGTATAAAAATTATAAATAAAATACCATTATGTAGGAAATATTTTTATCTTTCTAATGAATATTTATAGTAGAAAATATAATATATATAACCTTATGTAAAAATTATTTTTCTAAAAGATATATGATTATGTCATTTTTGTATTTACTTTAACTTAATTAATATAAAGTGTCATTATCACTTACAAGTGGATCCATGGGGTCCCAAAATCGACTCCAAGATGGCCATGGTTGGAAATGTATCAACCAATAGGGTTAGGACACGTTTTAGGTTAAATTAATATTATTATAATATTATTTTTTTACCGTTATTTACCGGATTTACCCTTTAACCATGGTAAAAAATATATTTACCGAATTAATTATTCAAAAAGTCTAAAAATAAAAGTTACCTATTTACACAATTTGGACCTCCTGATTCCAAATATGGAATCCAGATTTCTAAATTCAAAATACATAAGTGGAAGAAATTAATTTAAAATTAATTCCCGTTGTTAAAACAAAAAGCGTGTTTTTAAGAGATAATAACTTTAAAAAGATTGACAATTGTTTATGTCCGGTTTAAATGTGAAATTATGTCCAATGAACAAAATTGTATTAAATGGTAAAAATAAATTATAAATATACTTTAAAACCACCCAAATTCATAATTTATCACTATTAATTATTTTGATTAAAAAAGTTGTTTTTAATTAAAATTTAGTAATTTTCACTATTCATCAAAATATAAATGTTATCCGAAAAGTTCCAAAATTTTACCCTAGGCCAATTTCTATATTCCGAATACAAAAATGAAGTCAATTTTTAGAGATAAAATTTATAAAATTTCAAAAAGTTGGTATTACTATTCATAACGACTAGTTTGATTGGTTGTGATGTGTGTTAAAACTCGAAGTTACGTACATCACACACTACTGTATTATTCAAAGAGAAGCGTACCGTGGAAGCTTGGGGTGTTACATTATCGCCTCCTTCAAGTAATTTCATCCTCTAAATTTCAAGAATATTATTTCATAAAAATACTTGGGTGGTTCTTCATCATAAGTTCATCGGGTTCCCACACTGCCTCTTCCATCTTTTGGTTTCTCGACAAAACTTTTACTAGACAAGTCATCCAGTTTCTCAGCACTTGTTCTCTTGTATCGAGAACACTTACGGGTTATTCACAATAAGACAGATCTATTTACAGTTCTAATTCCTCATAGTTGATTACATGCATTGGGTCAGGCATGTATTTCTTCAACAGTGATACGTGGAACACATCTTGAACATTGAAGAGACTTAGCAGTATTTCCAAACAGTAAGCTACATCCCCAATTCGTTCTAGAATTTCGAAAGGTCCTATGTACCTGAGACTCAATTTACCCTTCTTACTGAAACTTATAACTCCCTTCCTTGGAGATACCTTCAAGAAAACATGATCTCCTACATGAAACTCCAAACCCTTCCTTTGGTTATCGGCATAGCTCTTCTGCCTACTTTGAGCTGCTTTGATGTGGTTTTAGATCACCTTCAACTTTTCCATCATTTCCTCCACCAGTTCTGGGCCCAATAGTTTTATTTCACCAACATCATCCCAACAGGTTGGTGTGTGACATCTCTTTCCATATAATGCTTAATTTGATGTCATCTGAATACTTGAATGGAAGAAATTGTTATAGAAAAATTCTACCAGAGGTAAATATTGATCCCACATACCCTGAAAGTCAAGTGAGAAAGATCTAAACATGTCTTCTAAGGTTTGAATAGTCCGTTCTGATTCTCCATCGGTTTGAGGGTGGTAGGAAGTGCTCAAATGAAGTTCAGTATCCAGGGATTTCTGAAGACTCTTCCAGAATCTTGAAGTAAAATGGGGAGCGCGATCAGAGACAATCGATAGGTGTACTCCATGAAGTCTCACAACTTCATTAATATATAGTCCTTCTAGACTTTAAAGTGGTAAATCTTCCCTAATAGCAAGAAAATGTGCTGACTTGGTAAGACAATCAACAATGACCCACATTGAATCATTCCTTCTAGGAGTCTTTGGTAGCCCCATGACAAAGTCCATCGTAATATTATCCCATTTACACTCAGCTATGGGAAGAGGTTTCATGACTCCTCCAGGTTGTTTCCTTCTAGCTTTCACTTGTTGACAAACCATAAATCTTGACACAAAATCAGAAATCTCTCTCTTCATGTTGTCCCACAAAAAATGTTCCTTCAAGTCTCTATACATTTTGGTGCTCCCAGGGTGTATAGAGAAATTGGAACTATGAGCATTTTCCAATAATTCCCTTTTTAGATCAGGTGTATTGGGAACACAAAGTCTCTTCCCAAATTTCAAAATTCCATCTTCATACCCAAATTCATTCAATCTCTCATCATTCATAGCTTTAATCTTCTTTTAAAACTCTTCATCACCGATCTTAGAACTCTTTATCCTTTCTAGTAAAGATGGTTTGGAAACCATTTGAAAAAGTATCAATGTTTCACATTCCATGGTAATTCCTATATCCATCTTTACTAGATCCATGAAAATAGGATCACTTTCATTTCTCATAATGTTCAAAACACCATGATCTTTTCTGCTCAAAGCATCTGCCACCTCGTTTGCCTTTCCCGGGTGGTAGTGTATTATGTAATCATAATCCTTGAGTAATTAAATCCATCTCCTTTACCTCATGTTGAGTTCTTTTTGTGAGAAAATATACTTCAAACTCTTGTGATCAGTATAAATCTCACATTTTTCACCATATAGGTAGTGTCTCTATATCTTCAAAGAAAATCATTGTTGGTAACTCGAGATCATGAGTAGGAAAGTTTTTCTCATGAATTTTCAACTATTGTGATGAATAGGCAATAACCCTATCATTCTGCATAAGGAAACAACCAAGTCCTTTCTTCGATGCATCACTATAAATAACGAACCCATCATTCCCCGATGGTAGAGTCAATATAAGAGCATTGAATAATCTTCTCTTCAGTTCTTCGAAACATTCTTCACACTATTTTGTCCAAAAAAAATTAACCCCTTTACATGTGAGCTTTGTTAATTGGTTAGCTAACCGGGTAAAATTCTGGATAAAATGTCAATAATAACCTACTAAACCAATAAAACTGTGTACCTCAGTTATACTCATCGGTGCAGGCCATTCTTGGATTGCCTTGGTCTTAGAAGGATCAGCAGAGATTCCATCTTTTGAGACAATATGGCCAAGAAAAGAAATCTTTTGAAGCCATAATTCACACTTACTAAACTTCCAATATAATTAATGTCTTCTTAGAGTCTTCAGGATAATGCACAAGTGATTTTCATGATCTTCTTAGATTTTGGAGTATACCAAGATATCATCAATAAATACCGCCACAGATTAATCTAGATATTCCTTGAAAACTTTATTCATTATATCCATGAATACAGAGGGTGAATTCATCAACCCAAAAGGCATTACTGTAAACTCGTAATGCCCATACCTAGTTCGAAATGCTGTCTTCGGGATGTCTTCCTTCTTCACACACAACTGATGGTATCTAGATCGAAGGTCAATCTTTGAAAATTATTGAGCTCCATGAAGTTTGTCAAATAAATCATCAATGCGAGGTAGGGGATACTTTTTCTTTATTATTCTAGCATTGATCTCCCTGTAGTCGATACACAACCTCATAGATCCATATTTCTTCTTAACAAAAAGGACAGGGGCTCGCCATGGTGAAACACTAGGGTGAATAAATCCCTTATTACTCAATTCGTCTAGTGGTTTCTTTAGTTCAACTAATTCTATAGTGGCCATTTTATAAGGGGTCTTCGATATAGGCCTTGATCCAAGAATTAAATCAATGGAAAACTCAACTTCTCGTTCTAGAGGATGTCTAGTTAAATTATCCAGAAACACATATACATATTCTTTCAAAATAGGCACATCCTCTATTTCAACATTACTTTCCTCACCCATAGTCATTTCATTCTCTTCCTCCCCCATAATTGAATTTAGTTGAGCTACTGGGGGTGGATCCAGATAAGAATTAGGTGGTGACGATTATGCTCTAAAGATAATATGTTCCTTATCATCATCATAAAAAATCATAACCTCATTCTTCTAACAATAAATCTTCGCATCATGGTACGAAATCCAATCCATACCAAGGATTATATCAAACTCGATCATAGGTATGATGATGAGATCTGCGGATAAGGAACATTTATGTGCTCTAATGGGGACTGATTCAGAAAACTTTATTGCAATGATACTTCACTTAGGAGTTTTATTTGACAACTCCCTTGTTAAATCAAATTGGAAATATCTAATTTTCGTAGAAAACTGGGAAGATATGAGACAATGATGATCCAAAATCAAATAATGCATTTTCTAAACTTTAGGAAACCATTAAATTACCTTTCACCACATATTTCGGAGCTTCTACCTTAGAAGTAGTGATAACATAATATTGGCCTTGATCCCTTTGCCTTTTTTGAGGTAAGTTCCCCTGATGCTTAGGACATTCATTTGCATAATGTCCCATCTCCCTGAAATTTTAGCACTGGACATCGGTAGCTTCCTTCTTTCCCTTGCAATCACGAGCTTGGTGGCCCTTTTCACCACACTTATAACAGACTCTCATTCCTTTTAAGAATGTACTGGGGTGTTTCTTCCCACATTTACTGTAGGATGGATATTCAACTTTTCCCTTCTTCCCCTTATTTCCATTCCCAGATTGATCAGTATATCTCTTCTCCTCTTTGATTTAAAGTCATAAGACTTATAGAATTCCTTTTCTTTCTTGATAGCACATGAGACAATGTCTTTGTACGACGAGAAGGATTGTGAGACTAATGCTCAATGGAGAAATGGTTTTAACCCATCAAAGAAATGATCAATCTTACTTCTTGGGTTATGTATATAATCTCCAGCATACCTTGCTAGCCTTGTAATGTTAGCCCCATACTTTGTGACATTCTCATCCTCCTTTTGTCTCAAACTCAGAAATTGCCTTTCCATATCTGCTCGATGGTCGCGAGGAAAGTACATTTCTAAGAAAAGATCTTTGAACTCCCTCCATTCCATATTTGATACTTCATCATCTTCCTTCGTGTTTTGAATCAATGAACACCATTGATCAGCATATCCAGTGAGTCGAAAAACTACCATGATAACTATTTCCCTTTCACTACTCCCCAAAGCCTGAAATATTTTCTCTAGTGAACTTATCCTTTTCTCACCTACTAATGGATTTGTACTCCCATTGAATGTTGGTGGTTGATACCTCATGAAGCGATCTAACATTGATCCTCCACACTGCGGATCAGGGTGCTCCATATGGGTAAGGTTATTATTCATAACCTGAGTGAGTTGTCCCAGTATAGTGATTCGTTGATTAGCACTAGTTGCATCACCATCTCCACTATAATTATCTTGAATAGGAGGGAAATCCCTACATGGAGTGCGTACATTGATACGGTTTCTATTTATTCCACTAGGCACCATTTCTAAACAATGGCATAAACTATATCATTTTATGAATCAAAATACATAATTACATACTTGTAAAACACATAACATAAATTGAACTATTTATGGATATAATCCATAATCATAGAAATGTTTTCTTTGAGGAATTATATACTCATAAACCCTTCATAATGATTTTTAATGAAAATGAGTGTTATCCTAAGCATATCCGCCAGGATTGTTGTAACCAAGAGTGCATCAAGGCCTGTTGTCATGCACCAGTTCCCGTTCGAGTCTAGCTCGAAGCGGTGTTTTCGGGTTTTACCCTTAGGTACATCTATGCCAGAGCCACCTCTACCTGCTCGTATCCAGACATGGATGTATTTCTCGGAAAACTCACAAAATTTCTACAATTCCAAAATTCTAGGAAGTTCTTCTATAATAATCCTCAAAGTCTATCTTAGGTCTATGTGCTCTAATCAGAGTTTACCTAAATCTAGCTTCCAATGTTTGTACTAAACTTCCTCTGATACTAACTATAACACTCCGACCACATTTACCCAGAGTCGGTGCATTATTATATAATATTGGAATGATCACAAGAAAGATCAAGTCTTGAATGACCAATTAGTTTAGTATCCTTGGTATAACTAGATACATTCATAAAGTATACATTACATCATAAAATGAAAACTACAAAAATATAGTCTCCATAGTCCACACTCTTATCCCCTCATACTATCCCTACAAGTTATTCATTAAAAATTTCTTCACATCTTGGAAATAATAAATCATAGAAAGGGGTGAGCTCAAATGCCCAGTAAGGATAACAATATAGCGGAAACTTTCATAAATAAGCATAAACATTTAAGGAAATGTATAACTAAAAAATCCTTTTAAAACTTGAACTTCAGCATAATATGGAAGAAAGAAAAGGAAATAATTTCATATACTTATTCACATGGATATTATACTAGTCGAATAATTGCATTCAATATCAAAAACCACTTTCATAATGATGGAATGCATAATGCCAGACTATCATAACCACGTAGCCAAGGCCTCATGCCAAGACTACAAATAATATTTTGTCAAGGCCTCATGCCAAGACACTAGTTTGTCTCATGAAACCTATTTATGCATCTAGGAGCTATAGTGGGCTCCACCCGTCACAGATTAAGTCCAATGTATTCCTCATATGAATAGGTTTAAACATAACATAAACATTAATATTAAAGCTAGCATATGAAATGTCAATACTTTCTCCATAAACCATGAATGGTATAAAAATAACACATCCACAGTAAAACATATTACAAAACCTTCAATACAATATGGAAGTTTTGTATCAAAATAAATAAACTTCAAAAAATTTTAAAATCCATCAAAGGATGTTGACATAGATGAAATCAAACTATTTGAGAGAAATATCTCTTTTTTTAAATCATTTAAATGTCACATAATTATAAAATAAAACATTAACTTTGAAAATATTCCTATAAGCTTGTAAGGGAAGCTTCAACAATTTTATAATGGCGGAAAATAGCCGCACCCGCCGTATAAGTTAAAAAAACTTTCTTACCTTAATTCTGTCGAAAATGTTAAAAAGGACCTTGTTTGGAAAACGACGGAAATATTCCTTTATAAACCTCTTATAAAAAGTAAAACAAGGGTATAAATGACTTTAACCCATATTCTAGTAAATAATAATTTTTTTGAAATACATTTTTAAGAAACATGGATGTGGACGATAAAGAAGTCCTAGTAGATTATTACATATAAACAACCTCAGATAATGAAGAGATTGAGAAATAAACAGTTACCTTGTACTTTTCCTTGCTTGAGGGTAGGTTAACCTCCTGTATAATGGTGAAATAATTTTTATTAAATTATAAAAGAATCATATACATTAATATGATATCATATATGATCTTTTAACATTGATTTGTTAATATTATATTAGTATTATCATTGTTTTGGGTGCTAACTTACTCGTTTTCTTTTATATGTTTTGTTACATAAGTTGTGTTTGTTAGGGATAGTTTGTAACTTATTCATATCTAGAATGATATAAAGTTATTAAAAATTACTTTTAATCTTCAAATGAGAATTATTCTTGAATGGATACGATGGGGAATGAATCTAATCGCATTCGTGGAGACAGTAGTCTGTACGTACGCACGAGCGACAATATCACTATTTTGATATTAAATTAATATATAATTTGGTAGTATATCATATATACATAATAATTATCATCTAATATTTATTATTTACATGAATTACACTTTATTATTATACAATCCAAATAATAATGTTTTGAATAACAATTACACCATGACGTGGAGAGGGCAAGCCATACGTACACACGTATGGTGACATGTCATTCAAAGGATGGATATAATAATGAATATGGATGTACCATTTTTATAATAAAATCATATTATATATAATATAATGGATTTATTATTTTATAATGGTAAAAACAAAGAAAGAAGAAGTGGAAGAAGAAAGGAACTTGAAAGAGGGTGGTGAAAACATTTCCTCTTCTTCGGGTTCTTCCTTTTGATTTGATCAAAAGGGCTCCTTAGGTTGGCTTTCTGATCAAACTAAGGTTTTTAGGTCGAAGTGATGGAGGTTGAAAGAGTATTTGGGCAGTGGTTGTCTGAACCAAAAGTCTTTTAATGTGTTAATTAGTGAGAGGGGAGAGTGCCCTTTTATAAGAGGGGTGAGGGGCACCTTTCGAAAAGCTAGAAATATTATTTTATAATAAATTCATCTTCGGTTTCTAATGGCTCCAAAGTGGATTATTAAAATTATTATGTGGGGATGGGTCGAAAGGATTGAAACAAATAGAATTTATACTGGTTTGGGTCATTATATTAACCTTATCTTTTAGTTTTAACTCTTAGTTAATTAGTTTAACATTTACCATGTCACTTTGTATTTTTATATTATATAGTTAATAAAAATACAATATACATCCAATAAAACCCTAAGTGGTCCATTAATGATACACCTATCATTATATAAGTCCTTTGTCCTAACCTTATATTTTTAGGAATAAAATATCAATTAATAATATAATATTTGTTTTAAAAACTCTTTTATGTCAATTTTGACACTATTTAATAATTGATTTTTGTTAAAGTATTAATAACATTATTAATTCAAAGAAAAATCATTTAAGAAATCTTAACATGTCATATTAATCAATAAAATTCGTGTTTGGAATCAAAACATTAAAATTATATTTATTTTAATATTTATAATACCAATTATTTGATTCTTTCATTAATAAGGAAAATACTACATCATTATTGTGTCATAAATAAATTTAATTATTAAATGTATAAAAATTATAAATAAAATACCATTATTTAGTAAATATTTTTATCTCTCTAATGAATATTTATAGTATAAAATATAATATATAAAACCCTATGTAAAAATTATTTTTCTAAAATATATATGATTATTTATTTTTTGTATTTACTTTAACTTAATTAAAATAAAGTGTCATTATCACATACAAGTGGATCCATGGGTTCCCAAAATTGACCCAAATATGTCCATGGTCGGACATGTATCAACCAATAGGTTTAGGATACGTTTTAGTGTAAATTAATATTATTATAATATTATTTTTTACCCTTATTTACCGGATTTACCCTTTAACCATGGTAAATAAATTATTAACCAAAGTAATTATTCAAAAAGTCTAAAAATAAAAGTTACCTATTTACACAATTTTGACCTCCTGATTCCAAATATGGAATCCAAATATCTAAATTTAAAACATAGAAGTGGTAGAAATTAATTTAAAATTAATTCGTGTTGTTAAAACAAAAAACGTGTTTTTAAGAGATAACAACTATCAAAAGATTGACAGTTGTTTATGTCCGGTTTAAATGTGAAATTTTGTCCAATGACCAAAATTGTATTAAATGGTAAAAATATATTCTAAATATACTTTAAAACCACTCCAATTCATAATTTATCACTACTAATTATTTTGATTAAAAAAGTTGTTTTTAATTAAAAATTAGTAATTTTCACTATTCATCAAAATATAAATGTTATCCAAAAAGTTCCAAAATTTTACCCTAGGCTAATTTAGATATTCCAAATAGAAAAATAAATTCAATTTTGAGAGATAAAATTTATAAAATTTCAAGAAGTGGGTATTACTATTCATAACGGCTAGTTTGATTGGTTGTGGTGTGTGTTATAACTCGATGTTGCGTACAACACACGCTACTGTATTATTAAAAGAGAAGCGTACCATGGAAGCTTGAGGTGTTACATAGAAGACCACCTGGTTTAAGTCAAATAAAAAGAGAAACAAACAATTATAGATGAAAAATATTAAAACTAAGTTAATCCTTGCCGATTTTGAGTGTAGAACTAAAAAATTGATTGACTTCAGATGGATCTAAAGGGAGGAATGAGTTCCCAGCCTGGGTAAAGAGAGAGGGATCTAGTTTAGACCAAATCAAAACAGAAAATAAAAAAAATAGATGAATAACATTAGGTCTTACATATTAGAACTAAATAATTGAGTAGGGGCTGTCCTAGGGGTGGGGGGATGTCTGGGTGGTGCGTGGGGCTGTCTAGGGGGTGGGAGGTTTGTTCGGGTGGTGCAGGGGGTTGTCTAGAGGGTGGGGGGGCTGTATAGGGTGAGTGGGGGAGGGGGGGGGGTGTCCAAGGGGTGGGAGGGTTGTCCGGGGGGGGTGTCTGGGGTAAGGGGGGCTGTCTGGGGGGTTGGGGCGTCTATCAGGGGGTGGGGGGAGTCTAGGGTGCGGGGGGGGGGGGGTGCTGTCTAGTGGGCGGGGGGGGGGGGGGCTGTCTGGTGGGTGGGGGTTGTCTGGAGTGGGGGGGGGGCTGTCTGAGGGGTGTAGGGGGCTCTTCGAGGGTGAGTGGGGCTGTCTGGGGTGGGGGAGGGGGCTATCTGGAGTGCATTTTCGGCCTCCTGGGTCACAAGACACCTCTGATTGATGTGTTGTCTGACCGACCATTTCACAATTGACCCACTCTTTGTTGTCGTCCGATTTCATGGTATTCCGAGGTCATTCAGCCAGTTTTGACCACCCCACGCACGCTTTTCAAGCGCGTCAAACACCTAAAAAACACACATTCTACCATTCTGTGTAAACCACACATCCTAATGATGTGTCATCTTTTCATACACCTCACTAATAATAATTAGGGTTTTTTCATGTGATTTCAAGTCATTTCGATATCGTTCGGTTTGTAATTGACCATAAGGCACATGTTTTGGTCATTTATGACACGCGAAGTGTATTTTTAGCCACCGTGGTCACACGACACACCCGATTGACATGCTGTCTACTTGACCATTTCAAAATACACCGACCCTTTGTTATTGTCCAATTTCATGGCATTCTGAGGTTGTTCGGCCAGTTTTGATCACCCCACGCATGCTTTTCAAGCGCACCAAACACCTAAAAAACACATATTCAGCCGTGTTTTTCAAAAAACACTTCTGAATGACATGTTGTCTCCTCATACAACTCAAGAATAATAATTAGGGTGTTTTGTGTGATTTCTAGTAATTATGATGTCGTTCGGTATGCATTTGACCGTTAAATGCTTGTTTTGGCCATTTACGACACACAGAGTGCGTTTTCAGCCACCTCGGTCACACAACACCTCTGATTGACATGTCGCATGACCGAAAATTTCACAATTCGCCCACCCTTTAATTTCATCTGATTTCATGGCATTCCAAGGGCGCTCGGCCGGTTTTGACCACCCCACGCACGCTTTTCAAGCGCGCTAAACACCTAAAAACACATATTCAGTCAAGTCGCGCAAACCGCGTGTCCGAATGGCATGTCATATCCTCATACACATCAAGAATAAAAATTAGGGTGTTTTTGTGTGATTTCAAGTCATTCCAATGTCATTCAGTAGGCATTTGACCGCTAAACGCATGTTTCACACATTTATGACAAGCGGAGTGCGTTTTCGGGCATCGCAATTACATGACACCTCTGATTAATGTACCGTCTAGCTGACAATTTCACAAGTCACCCAAAATTTGTTTTTGTCTAATTTAATGGAATTAAGTGGTTGTTCGGCTAGTTTGGACCAACCCACACACGCTTTTCAAGCGTGCCAAACACCTAAAAAACTCATATTCAGTCGTGTCGTTCAAACCGTGCATCTGAATGATGTGTCATCTTTTTGTACACCTCACGTATAATAACTACAGTGTTTTCATGTTATTTCAAGTCATTATAATGTCATTGGGTATGAATTTGACCGTATAACACATGTTTTGTCCATTTACGACACACATAGTGCATTTTCAGCCCCCACAGTCACACAACACCTCTGATTATCGTGTCTTATGGACAACCATTTCACAATTCACCCACCCTTTATTTTCGTCTGATTTAATGGCCTTCTGAGGTCTTTTAGCTTGTTTTGATCACCCCTCGCACGCTTTTCAAGCATGCCAAACCCCTAAAATCACATATTTAGTCGTGTCATGCAAACCGCACATTCGAAGGACGTGCCGCCTCCTCATACACCTCAAGAATAAAAACTAGGGTGTTTTTGTGTGATTTCAAGTCATTCTGATGTCGTTCAGTATGAATTTGACCGTTAAACGCATGTTTTGTCCATTTATGACACACAGAGTGTGTTTTTGTCCATTGTGGTCACACGACACCTCTGATCGATGTGCCTTATGGCTGACCATTTCATATTTCACCCACCCTTTGTTTTCGTTCAATTTCATGGAATTTCGAGGTCATTCGGCTGGTTTTGACCACCCCACGCACGATTTTCAAGCACGCTAAACACATAAAAAACACATATTCCGTCGTGTCACGCAAACCACACATTTTAATGTTGTTTCATATTTTCATACACCTGAAAATAATAATTATGGTGTTTTTTGTGATTTCAAGTCATTCTGTGGTCGTTGGGTATGTATTTGACCGTAAAACACATGTTTTGGACATTTATGACATGCAGAGTGCATTTTCGGCCACTACGGTCACATGTCACCTCTGATTGATGTGCTGTCTAGCCGGCCCTTTCACAATTCACAAACCCTTTGTTGTTGTCCGATTTCATGGCATTCTGAGGTCCTTTTGGCTAGTTTTGACCACCCCACACACATTTTTCAAGCGCACCAAACACCTAAAAACACATATTCAGACATGTCATAAAAAACGCACATCTGAATGACGTTTATTCTCCTCATACACCTCAAGAATAATAATTAGGGTGTTTTAGTGTGATTTCAAGTCATTCCGATGTCGTTCGGTATGCATTTGACCGTTAAACGCATGTTTTGGCCATTTACGACATGCAGAGTGCGTTTTCGGCCACTGAGGTCACACAACACCTCTGATTGATGTGTCGTATGGCCGACCATTTCAAAATTAACCCACCCTTTATTGTCGTCTGATTTCATGGAATTCCGAGGTCGTTCGACCCGTTTTGACCACCCCATGCATGCTATTCAAGCGCGCCAAACACCTAAAAAACACATATTCAGTCATGCCGAGTAAACCACACATCCAAATCATGTGGAATATCCTTGTACGCCTCACGAATAAAAAATGGGGTGTTTTTGTGTGATTTCAGGTTATTATGATTTTTTTCGGTATGCATTTGATAGTTAAATGCATGTTTTGGCCATTTACGACACGCATAGTATGTTTTCAGCCATCACAGTCACACGACACCTATGATTGATGTGCCTTCGAGATGACCATTTAATAGTTAACCCAACCTTTGTTTCAGTACATTTTCAAGGCATTCCAAGGTCGTTCATCTAGTTTTGACCACCCCACGCATGCTTTTCAAGTGCACCAAACACCTAAACAACACATATTCAGCTGTGCCGCGCAAACCGCGCATCCGAAAGACGTGTTGTCTTTTTGTACACATCAAAAAAATTATTTAGGATGTTTTCGTGTTATTTCAAGTAATTATGATGTCGTTGGGTATGTATTTGACCATAAAACACATGTTTTGGCCATTTAGGACACACAGAGTGCGTTTTCGGCCATCACGGTCACACGAAACCTCCGATTGATGTGCTGTCTGGGTGACCATTTCACAATTCACCCACCCTTCATTTTCATCCTATTTCATGGCATTCCAATGTCATTTGGCAGGTTTTGACCACCTCACGCATGCTTTTTAAGTGCACCAAACACCTTAAAAACACATATTCAGCTGTGACCCGCAAACCACGCGTCCGAATGATGTTCTGTCTCCTCATACACCTCACAAATAATAATTTGGGTGTTTTTGTGTGATTTCAAGTCATTATGATGTTTTTCGGCATGAATTTGACCGTTAAACGCATGTTTTGGAAATTTACAACACGTAGAGTGTGTTTTCGGCCACTGTGGTCACACGACTCATCTGATTGACATGAATTTTAGCCGACCATTTCAAAATTCACTCACCCTTTTTTGACATCTGATTTCATGGAATTCTAAGGTTCTTTTAGTTAGTTTTGACCACCCCACGCATGCTTTTAAATCATGTCAAACACCTAAAAACACATATTCAGCTGTGCTACACAAAACACACGTCCGAATGATGTGCAGTCTCCTCATACACCTCATGAATGACCCATGGATTGTTGTGTAAATGTATCAAGACAATACGAATACATTTGGTCGGTTTTCCGTACGCCAGTTGTTTTTACTTAAAATGATGTCCATTTTAAACAAAAGAGAGACATTTAGAGTGATACCGGCCACACCGTGCCTTGAATTGAGTCAGGGTTGTCTTGTACATGTCTCAAATGACCATTGGATCGTTGTCCTAAAGTATCAACCCAATCCAAATACGTTTGTTCTGTTTTTTGTATGTCAATTGTTGTTTTCAATTAAAATGTTGTCCATTTCAAACCAGAGTGAGACACTTTGAGTGATACTAGCCAAACCATGTCTCAGATTGAGGCAGAGTTGACTCATACCCATCACAAATGACCAATGTATCATTTTAATAAAGTATCAACACAATCCAAATGTTTTTGATCAGTTTTCCATATGTTAGTTGTTATTTTCACCTAAAATAATGTCCATTTCAAATAAAAGTGAGACACTTTGAGTGGTACCGGCCACACTGTGCCCCTAATAGAACCCCCACCCCTAACATCCCACCTCACCCCTGATATTCCCCAACTCATCCTGGACAGCACCCCCACCTTCTGGATAGCCCCCCTCACCCCGGACAGGCCCCCACCCCTAGACAACCCCCACCCCGGAAAGCCCCCCAACCCCCAGATATCCCCCACCAACCATACATCCCCCCCCCCCCGCACACTAGATAGCCCCCCACCTCGGACATCCCCCACCCCTGGAAACGCCCCCCCCCCCCCTCAGACATCCCCCCACACCACCCGGACAACCCCCACCCCCACCCAGTTAGCCCAACCACCCCCAGATAGCCCCCCTCAACCCAGACAGCCCCCAGCCCCGGAAAACCCCCCTGACCCCCCAGATGGCCCCCAACACCCCGGACAACACCCCCACCCCCCCCCCCACCTCAACATCCCCCCCAACACCCCAGACAACCCCCCCACCCCCGGCCAACAAGATCCCCCACCCCCCAGACATCCCCCCACCCCCGGACAACCCACCCACCCCAGACAGCCCCCAACCCCCCGACAACCACCACCGCCACCCCCCGTACAGACCCCAAACCACCTAAAAGCCCCCCAAACCCCAAACATCCCCCACACCCCGAACATCCCCCACCTTGGACAGCCCCTAACCCCCCGAACACCCCCTCACCCAGGATAACACCCCCCTCACCCCAGACAGCCTCCAACACCCCAAACAACCCCCCTCACCCGAGACATCCCCCACCCCAAACAACCCCCCCACCACCCAGACAACCCCCCTCACCCCCAGACACCCCCTCACCCCCATAATTCTAAGAGGTTTTATTGTCATTTCACAAATTCAATCATTTGAAACTACTTAGAAAACATTAAATAGTTCAACTCATTTAGTTCAAGTCAATTTATTTCATTCTTTCAATTAAAAACTGAGACAAAGTCTCAATTTCATCGGTTCATTCTTTAAATATTATTTGAAAATAAATCTAAACTGTCATAGAATTGAATAATTCATAAAAGTTTTAAATATTTCAAAATTATAGTCATCA
Source organism: Viscum album (assembly GCA_963277665.1). Lineage (NCBI taxonomy): Eukaryota > Viridiplantae > Streptophyta > Magnoliopsida > Santalales > Viscaceae > Viscum > Viscum album. The sequence continues at coordinate 925,861,246 of OY728159.1, forward strand.
AATTCATGACTTGTTCAATTCAATGAGAATAGGATTAAATAATTTTTCACAAGGAATTTCAAGGAAAGCATTCATAGAAACTTTGTTAAAAGATGAAGAAAAAGAATAAAAACACACACTTAGAAAATATGGAATCCAACCGCAACAAATCTAATATGTTTCAACTCTGATATAGGGTAAAATATTTAATTAATTAAATGGATCCGATGGGATGGAGAAAATCTAGGATAAATCAAAATAGAAAAAAAGAGATACACATCAAAATCAAAACAAAAAACTAAAATATTAGACGAATAAAAATAATAATAAGGTAACACTTAATGATTTTAAGTATAGAAAGAAGAAAATACCTGATATGAGATAGATCTGATGGAGATTTAGCAGTTCACATGGGAAAAGTTGAGCGAGGATGGCCTACTTCTGCACATTCAGTTCTGTTCATGAATGAGGAGGGGCTGCTAATTGGGGGAAACTTTTCTCAACGGTTTATATAGAACAACTGGTAAAATCTCCTAAAAACAATATTTTCCCAATGGTTCTTCAGAACCATTGGTAAAGCCTCCTACAAGCATGTTTTTCCCAATGGTTCTCTAGAACGATTGGTAAAGGCTCTTATAAATAGGCCTATACCAACGGTTTTGTTAAACAATTGGTATAGCCTCCCTTTCCCAACGGTTTTTTCAAACCGTTGGGATAAAAGCGTTGGGAAAACAACCATTTCTAGTAGTTATTTTTACACATAATGAAAAATATGAAATTTAACAACCCAAGGTTCCATGGTACGCTTCTCTTTGAATAATACAGTAGTCTGTGTTGTACGCAACTTCGAAATTCTAACACACTACGACCAATCAAAGTAGCCATTATGAAGAGTAATACCCACTTTTTCAAATTTTATACATTTTATCTTTCAAAATGGACTTCATTTTTGGATTTTGAATATTGAAAGTATCCTAGGATGAAATTTTGGTACTTTTCGGATAACTTTTATATTTTGATGAATAGGGAAAATTACTAAATTTTTCTTAAAAACAATTTTTTAATCGAAATAAATAATAGTGATAAATTATGAATTTTATTGGTTTTAAAGTATATATAGAATATATTTTTTACCATTTAATACAATTTTGGTCATTGGATATAATTTCACAACTAAACCGGACATAAACAAGTATCAATATTTTGATAGTTATTATTTTTTTAAAACACGCTTTTTGTTTTGACAGCGAGAATTAATTTTAAATTAATTTCTTCCAATTATGTGTTTTGAATTTGAAAAAATTGATTCCATATTTGGAATCATGATGTCCAAATTTTTTAAATAGGTAAATTTTATTTTTAGACATTTTGAATAATTACTTCGGTAAATATTTTATTTACCATGGTTAAAAGGTAAATCGGGTAAATAAGGGTAAACAAATAATATTATAATAATAACAAATTACCCTAAAACATGTCCTAACCTTATTTGTGGATACATGTACGACCATGGGAATTTTTGGGTCTATTTTGGGACCCCATGGAGCCACTTGTAAGTGATAATGACACTTTATATTAGTTAAGTTAAAATAAATACAAAAATGACATAAGCATATATCTTTTAGAAAAACAATATTTACAGAGGGTTATATATATTGGATTTTTTACTATAAATATTAATTAGAAATATAAAATGATTTCCTAAATAATTTTACTTTATTTATAATTTTTATACATTTAATAATTAATATTATTTATGACATAATAATGATTCAGTATTTTCTTTATTAATGAACGAATAAAATAATTGGTATTATAAATGTTAAAATTAATATTATTTGAAAGGTTTGATTACATAAATGAATTTTATTGCTTAATATGACATTATAGGATTTATTAAATTTTTTTTCTAATTAATAACTTTTTAAAGACTTTATAAAAAATCAATTATTGAATAGTGTCAAAATTCACAAAAAAGGGGTCTTAAAACAAATATTATATTATTAATTGATATTAAATTCTTAAAAATCTAATGTTTGGTAAAGAGACTTATATAATGATATTTGTAGCATTAATGGACCACTTGAGGGTTTCTTGGATGTATATAGTAATTTTATTAACTATATAATATAAAAATACAAAGTGACATGGTAAATGTTAAACTAATTAACTAAGAGTTAAAACTAAAAGATAAGGTTAATATAGTGATCCAAACCTGTCTAAAACCTATTGGTTGAGTGGTTTTCAACCTATACCCACCTTAACCTTTAAATAATCTATTTTTGAGACATTATAAACCAAATATAAATTTATTATAAAATAATATTTCTATCTTTTCCAAAGGTGCCCCTCACCCCTCTTATAAAAGGGCACTCCCACTTCTCACTAATGCACACCTTCAAAGCCTTTTGTCTTGGCAAAAACCTGCCCAAATACTCTCTAAACTTCCCTAAATTCAACCTAGAGGCCTTATTTTGATCAGAAATCTAACCTATGGAGCCCTTTTGATCAGATCAAAAGGAAGAACCCGAAGAAGAGGTAATGTTTTCACCACCCTCTTTCAAGTTCTTTTCTTCTTAAACATATTCATTCTTTTTTATTCCCATTCTAAAATAATAAATCTAGTATCTTATAAATACTATTATGTTATTATAAATATGGTACAACCATTTTCAGTATTCTATCCATCCTTTGAATTACATGTCACCATACGTGCGTACGTACAACTTACAATCTCCACGTCGTGGTGTAATTGTTATACAATAAATTATTATTTAGATGAGTATAATAATGATGCATAATTCATGTAAATAATAAATATAAAATGATAATTATTCTATATATATGATATAACATCCAATTATATATTATCTTAATATCAAAAGAATGATATTGTCGCTCGTGCGTACGTACGGACTACCGTCTCCACGAACGCGATGAGATTCATTCTCCATCGTATCCATTCAAGTATAATAATCATTTGATGATTAAAAATTATGTTTAAGGACTTGATATCATTATGTATATTAATAAGATACAACCTATCCATGACAAACAAGGCTTATGTAACAAAACATATACGAGTAAGTTAACACCCAAAACGACGATAATACTAAGATATTATTAACAAAGCAATGTTAAAAGATCATATATGATATCATATTAATGTATATGATTCTTTTATAATTTAATAACAATTATTTCACCATTATACAGGAGGTTAACCAACCCCCCAACCAAGGAAAAGTATAATGTAAGGGTTTATTTCACAATCTCTTCATTATCCGAGGTTGTTTATACGTAATAATCTACTCGGTCTTCTTTATCATCCACATCCATGTTTCTTAAAAATGTTTTTCAAAACATTTTTACTATTTACTATAATATGGGTTAAAGTCATTTATACCCTTTTTTGACTTTTTATAAGATGTTTATAAAGGAATCTTTCCATCATTTTCTAAACAAGGTCCTTTTTAACCTTTTTGACAGAATTAAGGTAAGAATGTTTTTTTAACTTATGCGGCGGGTGCAGATATTTTCCACCATTATAAAATCTTTGATGATTCCATTAAAAGATTATAAGAAAATTTTCAAAGTAAATGTTTTATTTTATAATTATGTGACTTTTAAATGAAATCAATAAAGAGATATTTCTCTCAAATAGTTTTGATTTCATCTATGTCAACATCTTTTGATGCATTTTATACTTATTTGAAGTTGACTTATTATGATACAAAACTTCTATATTTTATTGAAGGGATTGTGATATGTTTGAAAATGTATGTGTTATTTTTATACCATTCATGGTTTATGGATGAAGTATTTACATTTTGTATGCTAGTTTTAATATGAATGTTTATGTTATGTTTAAACCTTTTCATATGGGAATCCATTAGACTTAATAATTGATGGGTGGAGCTCGATATAGCTCCTCGATGCATCGGTAGGTCTCATGAGACAAACTAGTGTCTTGGAAGGAGGCCTTGACAAAATCTTATTTGTAGTCTTGGCATGAGGCCTTGAATATGTGGTTATGATGGTCTGACATTATGCATTCCATCATTATGAAAGTGGTTATTGATATTGCATGTGATTATTCGACTAGTATAATATCAATGTGAATAAGTATATGGAATTATTTCATTTTATTTCTGCCATATTATGTTGAAGTTCAAGTTTTAAAAGGATTTTGTTTTAGTTATACATTACCTTAAATGTTTATGCTTATTTATGAATGTTTCCACTATATTGTTATCATTACTGGGAATTTAATCTCACCCCTTTCTATGTTTTATTTTTACTAGGATGTGAGAAGTATTTTATGAATGACCTATAGGGATAGTATGAGGGGATAAGAGTGTGGACTATGGAGACTATATTTTTGTAGTTTTCATTTTTGATGTAATGTAAACTTTATTAATGTATCTAGTTATTCCAAGGCTACTAAACGAATCGTTCTTTCGAGACTTGACCTTTCTTGTGATCATGCCAATGTTTTGTAATAATGCACCGACTCTGGGTAACTGGGGTCGGGGCATTACATGAAAGGTTTTGCTCGACCTTCCTTGATAATGGAAGAGTCAAATCAGCTATTCAGAAAGCATAATCCTCCCCACATTTTAGGGCGATAGAGGACCATGTGTTGCAAAGTCAGGGATGAATTTCATGTTATATATTTTAAACCATATGGAGATGCCACTTGAGCAGAGGGTCAAGCTTGCAGCTTATATGCTATATGATTCTTCCAAGCTATATAGGGATGTTATTACACATGCATACAGACAATGAGATATAGCCTAGAAAGACTTCAAGATAATATTCATTTAAATTTTTATTTACACAATATCTTAGTACTGACCAGGATAGATGGTTTATGAACTTGCAATACGAACCCATGTCTTTCATGGGATATTTGGATCACTTTACCGTGCTTTACCAGTTCATGAAGACTATATACGGTGGAGATCTTATAACCACAAGAAGATTCATGGATGGGATGGTATACACTATCCCATATCTTTTAAATGTTTTCATGTTGACTACTATTTCCTCGATATTCATCCAAACCTTATTACAGAGTGAAATTTGAGAGAAGCTGATGGTGGTAAATAAGGAATTTCAGTACCCATAACTACCAGCGGTTCTTCTAGAGGGTGAAAGCGTCACTTAGTTGTTTCTCATGAGGGTATAAATAGTTAGACAATGCATACAAAAACATTCAAATGTGTCACCATTTATTGATTATGGTACATAAGAAACCTCAGTGTTTACAAAATTTAGTGTAATTAAGAGGTTGCTATAGGATGAGGAATATCCATTCATTCTTCAAGACCTTGACACCAGTGCCTAGTGAGTGGGGATATACACATACCCAATGTTCTAAAGCACAGCCAGTAGTATCCCACATAGAAGGAAGCTAGAATATCACTATCCACTCTGGCTGAGGTAGTGTTTGAGGAGGAGATAATTAGACTTAGGAATCTCATCACTAGCAAGGCGGTCTTACTCTGGGTAGTTAGGTTGGGACTCAACACAACTTTATAGCATAGTTACATGCACTGTACCCTATTCTAGAGGATCAGAGTGCCAGATATTCTAATATTTGAGGTATTATTATTGTATCCTCTACCTTAGTTTCTTCTTTTTTTGACACAAGAATGTCACATTCATTTATACTTATGATGATTATAGAGAGTTTGGGCCTTGAGATCGAACACTTTTATAGTGTGATGATATCGATACCCCATTTGGGTATCTGAACAGAGAGTATATTCCACTGTAAGTATTTTCCCCTTGAGATAGGTAAATATCTCTTCAAGTGGGATCTTCTCATCCTTGACATGACAAGATTTGAGGCAATTATTAGGATGGAATAGTTAGATACCAATCAAGATCATATTGAATGATATCATTGTAGGGTGATGTTTACATCACTAGAGGGTTATAGGTATGTATATAAGATAGAATGTGACGTTCTTTCAACTTAAGTGGGACCCAACTAAAAAATACTTCATAGAGTGACAAATCAAGTTTCCGGTCTTTTATGGGATGATCTGAAGTTACGACTAACTGTTTTCCCTTCTGTAGTCGATCACATTGGGGATTTCTTCACTAATGTCTTTTCTAGCTAACCTCCAATACGAGAGGTAGAATTTTCCAATGTTCTTGTTCCAAGAGAAGCACCACTGTCCATTTATTCTTATAGGATGACACCTATGGAGATTCATGAGCTCAAGAAATAGTTGGAGGATCTAGTGGTTAAAAGCATTATATGCACCATCACTTCTCCTTAGAGTTAATTAGTCCTTTTTTCCAAGAAGGAAGATGGTACCCTAAATATTTTAATGCAATACAATTGATTAAACCATCTTACAGTAAATAATCAACATCGACTACCTCAAATAGATGGACTATTCGATCATAACCAAGGAGTAAGAGTTTTTTCTAGATTGATATGAGTATGGTATATCATTAGGTGCTTGTCAGGTCATCTGAAACACCTCACACAACATTTAGAAGCATGTATGGTCTATATGTGTACCAGGTTATGTAGTTCTATCTCACAAATGCACCTACTATTTTCATGGATCAAATGAATTGGGTATTCCACCCTTACCCAGATTCATTTGTGGTATTATTTTTTGAAGATATATTTTTGTTTTATTGCTCTATACATGACCAATTCAACCATCTTGTGATTATTTTAAATTCATTAAGAGAATCAGATTTACATTAATCTTAGTAAATGATTCATTTGGATCAAAAAAGTGCATTTACTAGGTCATATCATCTTGGATTCAAGGGTTTAATTAGACCCATAGAAAGTGATAGTTGTTATATCCTAGGAGAATACCAAGAATGTATTTAAAATATAGAGTTTCTTGGGGATTGATGGGTATTAAAAATCCATCATCTAGGATTTCTCATACCTTGAAGCAACTCTTACCAGACTGATAAATAAGGGTGTGAAATTAGTATAGTTAGAATCTTGTGATGAAATATTTCATTATTTTAAGAGAATTTTGACTTTAATTTTGATCTTGATTATTCCAAATCCAACAAGGGGATATACTATTCACTATGACACATTAGGTAATGGGATAGGAGATGTTCTGATGTAGGATGAGAGATTCATCATGTATGAGTCTCTTTAATTGAGGCATCCTTAGTGTAATTACCCCATAAGTTAGCTATTTTAGTTCATTATTTTCTTTGTTGGAGGAACTATTTACTTATAGATCATTTTCTGATATTCACTGATCATAAAATTCACAAGTACATCTTTAAACAAAATGATATGAGTCTTAGGAAGTGAAGATGGGTTGAGTATCTAAAGTCCTTTGTTTTCTAGCTCGCCTATATGTTTGGAAAAGGAAATGCTACAGAAATGCTCTAATCTGAGAGACTCATACATAGGTGGTTCAGGAGGCTTTTGATGAGTGGAAGATCATGGATTTATTTTTATAGATTCATTTTGAGGTTTAGGAGGATCATGGGTAGGCTATCCATTCATCCTCAGCATGGACCTCTACCCTTTTGGAATATGTAAGAATGAGGTAAATTTTAGATAATAAGGGACTAGATCTAAGGGAATGTAACTTAGATGATTATTCAACTTTTAGTTAGACTATGGATTGTGATAAGACCCAATGATTTCATGGGAGTTTTTTTGTTCTGATTGATAGAAGATAGGAGTATATGTAGGAATTTCATGCCTCATTTTGGGAGGTACATACCAATGTCACCAAGATATAAAGAGGCGTACATGAATAGTATTTGTGGCATTTTGTGAAACATGAGGTTTCTATATTTATCACTCAGTGTTCCACATTTCAGCAGGTGAAGGAAAAACATCAATAGACGATATGACTTTTATAGTCATTGTCCATTCATGAGTGGAAATGGGATTAATTTTCTATGGATTCCATTACTAGTTTACATATATCACCTCATGGAAATGATACGGTTTGGGTATTCATTGATCATTTGATGAAGGACACACCCTTTTTACCTTTTCGAGATACCTTATTGGTAGATAAGATAGGGTGGCTATATATCAGGGAGGTCATACATCTTCATAGAGCTCCACATTCAGTCATATATGTTAGGGATGATTGCTTCCCATATTGGTTCTAGCAGGGGTTGCAGAAGGCCTTGGGTACATAGGTTTGTATGAGAATGTCCAATCACCCTCAGTCTGATGGATAGAGAGAGTATAGTATTTAGGTGTTAGATGACATGATTTGTGCATGAACCCTTGAATTCAGGGGTTCTTAAGAGAAACACATACACCTTTTTGATTTTACTTATAATAATAGATTTCTGTATACCATCATGATGAATACTTATGAAGACATACATGTTAGGAATCCCCGTTCACCTTTATACTTGTTAGAGGTAGGGGAGGAAACTTTCTTGGATCGTGTCTCATCCATGAGACTTCAGAGTAGGTCCAATTGATCTAAAAGTGCATGATGACAACTCATTACAGATAGTAGTCATATTCCAATCAACACCGATGAAATCTTTATTTCAAGGCTAGAGATCAGGTTTTCTTGTGAGTGTCACCTAGGTAGGGCCATTGACATGTTCAGAGGTAGGATGAAATTTCTCCTTGATTCATTGAAACCTTTAAGGTTTTGAAGTAAATTAGACTAGTGGCTTACCAGATATCATTTCCTCAGATATAGAGATTTATGTATGATTTTTTAAACATATATCAGCTTCAACCATATTATCTAGACCCTTTACATTTTTTCTAACAGAATAAGGACAAATTGGATATGAATGCTTCCTTTCAGGAGTTGCCAATTTATACTGTGGATTAGAGCATTACGACACTCTGAGGTTGGTCATCCCCATTAGTACAGGTTCCATGACAACATAGCCTAGTACATGATGATACATTGGAGTGGGAAGCTAATATATGAGCTTAGTGCTCAGAGATTATCATAGATGATACCTCTTTACCCATAAAAGGCCAATGCATAGATGAGGTTATTTAATGAGGGGTGGGGGGGGGGGGGTGGGGGGGGGGGTTGTAACAACCTGAATTTTTTCAAAGGTATGAATCATTTATTTTTTGATTCAATTTTTTTTTATCTTGGTAAGCATGTGGTACAACATAAGGATGGTTCTGGGAGTTTATAAGGATTATTTGGAGCCTGATGCTCTATGAATTAGGAAAATAGACTGAGCCACATGGGTAGAACATGATTAGTACTAACCATGAAGGGGAAATCAATGAACTATAGGAGGATGCCTAGTTTTTTGGAAACTGTGAAAGACCACATGCACACTCGTGAAAACAATATAGACATCCAAAAAGATCCAAATCACATGGTTTTCACATAGTTTTAAAAACCATCCACACAAATCATGTAGGTTACCTCTTTATATAGTGAGTTTTTCACAGTTGTCTCATTGTTTGGTCAACCGTGTGGCCAAACCATGTGACCCTATATATTTGGGTGTAATTACAATTTTTTCCACAAAATGTTTTAAAACCTAAACCATTATTTCATCTTCTCATTTTAGTGTACATGAGCTTCCTCCCTCTCCTATAAGCTCTAATTTATTATCCACATAGGGATCTCCATTTCTCCTCCATATAGACTCTAAAAAAATCACCATTAAAAGAATTGGATATCTATTGGTATGTTCTACAATTCTATTTATTTTGTTCTGGCTTTATATTCATATCTCTTGCACTATTTAGGTGCAAGCTCTATTTTCCTATTTTTGGGCCTTGATGCGTTCTTTATTTTATCCAATAAAATTTAATATGAAGCTGAAATTGGATGAGGAGTCATATACAGACCTATGGAAGGTGGTCTAGAATTTATTACAAAAAATTAGAGTGTTTTCATAGCCCATCCATTGTGTCTAATGCCTACCATTTCCGTGAATTGTATATAAACGAGTTCTTTGATTATATATAATTGTTCACATGTTAATATAATCCCAAGGATCATTGCTAATTATTTACAGCATTCCAACCTCATACATGTCTACCCCTTGGGTGAGATGGATTGAAATTTCTCTTTATTTTTCATTGATTAAAATACTAAAACACCTTATAACTGTTTAGATTGGGTTATAAATGGATTTACACACACTTATATACTTGTAAAGTTGTCCAAATAACCATCTAGTTTATTGGGATACCTAAAATTGAATTACCATTCCTTAGTTAATTAAATGGATTGTTCATGTGGAATGACTTAAATTTTGGATGGTTTTATTTTCTAAAATAAATTAAACGAATTAATTTAAATGAATATTAAAGGGTGGAAATGCCATGCCTAATGATGCATGATTTTATTATATTGATAAGAGGAATTATGACACCAATTTATAAATGGGGATTGATGATAATGATTATAATTGGTGATCCCATATGATATTGAAATTATTATGATTATTCTGATCACAATGGATGTGGAATGATGTATAAGGGTTCTATTGAGAATGACGATTCATTCTCCCTTAAATCCGGTGTCAGTCATGAAGCCACTCACTGTTATACTATTATTTGGGATATGGGAATGCCATTCCATGTTATTCCAAATAGGATGTTGGGAATGACATCTCACTCCACCTATCTTAGCTGTTGAGCATGATGTCTCACATTAATTATGATATTCAGGGCATGTATCCCCAAGATGAGCCTATATCTCTTCATACTGGTTATGGATTCTTGGGTTATGCCCCAGGTCTAGCCAGCACCTAGTATCTAGGTATATGCCTACTTACATCCGAACATACATACTGTCTATAGGTGGATATAGTATATAACTATATGGCTTGTATAATATACATATACATATACATATATATATATACACGGTTACTCATCACACTCATTTCGGTCTACACTGGTGTATGTTGAGCAACCAAGTGTCTAATAAGAACCAGATCTGGATAGTATTTATTTACCCACCATTTCTTATTATTCAGTTATACCTACACATTGGATAACTATGTACATTGTTTGAATTATTTATAAACACCATTGGTAGTGGCCTATTGGGATTTTATCTCAGATCCCACTCTGGCCACCTTTGGTACCTGAGTAAATTACTTATCTTTAGGTATGGATAAGGGAAATCACCTTACTACAAATTATATATTCATTTTACCTATAGTATATATCATTATAGAATATGATCGATCATATGTTTCTTATGCTAGTGGAGTAGTATTTTTCCCTTTATGTACTTTTATATAGAATATTGCATATGAATCTCCCCTATTTTCCATGTTTTTCATATCTTCATGCCATGAAATCGTTGTATACGAGTCAGCCTATTGGATTGTGATATTATTTCATTTTTTAGTTATTTAATCTTTCATAGTATTTTCTTATATTTTTTTTGTATTTTTTTCTCTACAGTAGGTTACTGGTCAAATCGTCACAGTGTCTATTTATATATGATTCAACTATTACTGTTTATTTATTATATCAATTATGCCACTATGACATGAGGGTGTAGTCTCCCCACTATACCACCTTCGACTCTCACCACCAGTCAGAAGCCTATGACATAAGGATATATGAGTTTGAGACCATGTGAACCACTAGTTCGAGACATGGTTTAAGAGGATCCCTGGTCGGGATATTAAAGTTATCTCCTTTTAATGATTATTTCATCAAAGCATAAAAATATAATTAATTTATACTCTAGTTAATTCTTCACATAAAGGTTCAAATCCACACCTAGTTTGATTTTTTGGTTTTTCAAGTATCTATTTATCATGGAATAAAAAGATCCCAAAGATCGTTTTATCCAAGAAAGTGTCTTTTTTTTTATTTTGATACATTTATTTTATCATAATATGTTTGAAAATTTTCATGTCTCCCAATATTGACTTCCACTATCATGAATTGACACAGGATACCCCAGATCTGGGCACCCAAGATGGCCCGTGTCATTTTTCAAAAGCATGTTCTCGAAATCTATGGACTGAAAATTAGTGTCCATGAAACCAAAATAGGACCATAGGATTGATTTGTCTTGATAAATCTATAACCAAAGTGGGTAAAACCATGTATAAGTCTATAATGTAAATTCCATAAGTTAGAGAATCACACACACAAGAAATAAAAAGTTCCAAAAAAAAGTGGGACTAAGCAAGGTCTTTACCTATGCTTTGAGTTAATATAGACATTATATGAGACAATCAGGGTAGATGGGTCTGATGGTAGGCACCAAACATAGGGATGAAACTGAATGTGTATGGATCATATATTTTTGGAGAGATGATAGGGGAAGTTTGGTGAGAGACAAACATGGTTCAGTGATTATAGGATTCAAATCCTTTTATGGGGAATGTAATTATGACCAGGCATAGAAAAAATATATGGAAACTAGTATGATGATGTTTAGGATTTATAATATTCATATCATAGAAGTTGAGTTGTATTCCTCTATACTAGTTGGTTTCCTTCAGGGTAATGATTAATCACAACAGGAGCTAACCTACATTGTTAAAAAAATTCAAAATATTTCCCAACAAGGGATTTCAAGTTAGTCATACCAAGAGAGAATGGAATGTTTCAGTTAATACTTTATCCAATAAATTGATTCTAGGTGAGATCGTAATTTTACACACTAGTTTGTGGTTATTACTGAATGATTGTGAGCTCATTTTCATGGGTGATTCCCTTGAACTCAATCATTTTTGTCCTCCTTGAGTTGGGAGCAGTTTTTTTGTCTTGTTTTGTTTTTCCAATAACTAAAAGTTACTTTTCAGTCAGAGTAAAATTTCCAATGTGAAATAATAAATAAGAATAACTAAATATGAAAATGAAAAAACCTTGGCTACCAATCTACTTATGCTAATAAAAAATTCTCATTTTCTTATAACTGTCACCATACTCAAACAAGAACCCAAAGATCATCCACTACATCTAAGTATAACCAATATACATCTATAATATAATAGGTGTGACAAATAATTTCTTGTAGGTATCCTACCAACACCCACACAAAACCTCTAAAAGTAAACCAATTTCATGATAACCATAAATACAATTATAAATGAATGATATTAATTTTTTTAAAACAAATAACATGATACCATCATATGAAACCATTTTATTCAGAACATAGATATTACCCATTTAAAAATCTAAATATTCTTATGATTTAAAATAAAAGGAATAATTTTATATAAGAAAATATTGTGGAGCCTTACTTTGAAAATGGCCATTCTTAAAAAAAGTAGAGTAAAAGTCCAAGATTTTGTAAACCCTTTTTCATTTTTATTAAAATAAAGAAGACATAGGTGAAACATTTAATCATTGAAAATAAAAACACCAATGGTAGTAAATAAAATCATAACAAAAAAAATATTAGTAATAAAGACCAATATAAAAAAATCACTAGTCAATTATCATGGAAGTCGCTGAATCACAATAATCATAATAAAATCAATAATTAATAATAACGTATCACAAAAGTGTCCTGAAGACAATATTAGATAATAAAAATATCAAAACAATCTAATTGGTCTGTATCAATATTCACTACCCAACACTTTTTTTACCCTAATTCGGTTGGACCAAGAGAAAAAATCCTCTAAGTAGAACATAATTCTATCCTAAGGCCACTAGTAAGTGTATTAACATAATATGAAGCATATAAACACAATAATAATTATTACAGCACACCCTCACCTTTGAACCCCCTTCATTGAAGTAACCCATTATTTATCAGTAATGATAATATAATAAAAATGTTCCCCATCATGGAAAAGTACAATCACTTAAATAAAATCACCATTATATTATCTTTTATAAAAACAACAAGAGGTTCACACTTCAAGGGTCAATTTACCTTAAGAAAGAATTTTTATAACGTGAAAATTACTCCATTATTGTTTTCTTTAAGAAAACAAGTACTGAAACCCCCTTTTTAATAAAAATCACATAACACAATAAAATTATCTCAAATAATAAAAGAGAATAATTAAAAAATAATAGTAATTCAAAAAGTCCATTAAATTTAATGTAAACCCTTTTAAAATTAATTTAAAAACTAAATCATTCTTTAAAATAGAGCCAAAAAGACATTAATTAATCACTTGGTGTGAATTATTACCTGAAAACAAATATTTGAATTTAAAAATAAGAAAAATATTTTCTAATCTGATAGAAACTAAAAGGGAAACAAACTTATTTATCCATGAATAAATAGATGAACATATCATAACCATCCAAATAATAAAAAAATGGTGTCAAAATGATCAATACATCATGGTTTTAAATTTAAATACCTATGAATGGGGTAACATACATTGATTTTTCTATTTTAGTGGCCTAGTTATTAATCTACCAAAATAATGAGAGTGTAAAACTTAGAAGGAAATATGGTACACTAAAATAAGATAATATTATGTAAATTCATAGAATATGAAACACTAGGTTTCCATGACCATTATAGGGAAAGAGAATTGGAGGAGAATAGAGAAAGAGAATATATGAATATGACTAGAGTACTTTACCTTGAATAATCAACTTTAAAAGTGAACAAATTTTTTGGAAAATCCCTAGAAGATAGGAGAACTTGGAAGTAGAGGCTTTGAGGGACCTAGTGGTCTAATGAGAAGAAAATAAGGGGCCATGTGGTACTAATACAAAGTGGGAAAATGGGTAAAATACCATCTTTTAACGATATAAAAATATATATAGTTTGGCCACATGATTTAGTAAACCATGCACCGATCATGTAAAGGGAATTGGATGAGCCTGGGGAAGCTGTATTGTGTGTTTGCAAGATTTGATAAAACATGCACCTTAAATGTGTGATAAAAACCATACATAAGGGATGTATTCATGGTTTTCCACTATAGTCTTTCATACCATGTGCTAACTATGCTATATACTCTGAAATAGACTGTAGGCTTTTTAGGACATAGTTACATGGTTTTCACTAACCATATGAAAACTGTGAAATATAAAACACTTCCAAAATTAATCCTAATTTCAAATAAAATAAAAATAATATAAAAAATTAATGATAATAAATAAATAAATTAATTAATAATCAAAAGTGAGGTTGGGGTTTTATAATTATCCCCAACCATACCACTTTATTGCCCATAATGTCCCGGTTGACATGTATTACTGAAGATTGTATGTGGTTTACATTATCATTAATTTCACAATTCTAAAAACCAAGGAAAAAACAAAATTTCCACTAAGAAAGTTCCTATAACACTAATCAATATTAATTAAAAAAATAGATCAGATACATTTTCCAAGGGACATCTGATGTGACAACTAAAACCAGTAACCTAATCATCAATATGATATTCAAGGAAAAAATACACACCAAACTTATTTATATATAGTGAATCATAAAATATTCAAGATTAGATTACCAAAAGGACACAAGTTTAACTAATTTGTAATCCAATATAGGGTAGGGATGGGTAACTAAACACTTCACCCGATAGTCTTACATCATTGCCTTGACAATAAAATAGAGAGATGTTTTATAGAAAATGGATTAACCATGGGGGCCTCCAAACAATTAAAAAATTCATCAAATTCACTATATATCTAAAAATTATTAATTACTAGTCGGAACTAGTGGAAGTTGAAATCTCTACATAGTCTAAAGACTTAATAAAAGAGGAAATTTTTAATAGAAATTTTACTAATCAAGTTCCTACATCAACCAAGCGATAATTCATAATCACCCCAAAAAATATAAAAATATTATCACCTAAGAAATAAGAATACCTCATTAATCTACTATAACTATAAAATATTAAACATTTCCATAAAATTTTATGGTCTGGGTCATCATAAAATTAAAAAAACTGGGGTAAAAAATAGGGGAGAAGAGTTTTTTATTGAAAATAGCTCTAGTGTTCAAAATATCAACATCAGGTTTAGTATGTTGAACCCAATGATCTTCTTAATGAGTAGATATTTATATACATATCCTACATGTATCTACACTACAAAATCATTACATATGGAAATAATAAAGACAACCATAGAAGGTATTTATATATTATCCACACAAAGGCTTCTTTTCCAAAATATTACCACACTAATGGCACAACAATGACTTGATATCTTAAAAATTATAGGAGAAAACACTAGTCTCTTGATTCTACCACCCATACATTCAAAATGTACCCACTTCCCTTTTAATCTACTAGAATTACCTCAACCACCCCACAAATGGAGGAAAGGCCAACAACCTTAGTTATACCATCCAATCCATCCTCAACCAGGGAAACCTAATTCACTACCTTTATGTAAGAGGCCATGACAAATGAAGAAAATTTCAACTAAAATTATGAATAAATAACTATTTTGAAAAAATTATAATTTAATAATTCATTCAGTGACTTCTTAGGTAGATAAGGTACTAGTTCAATGAAACAATGAAGATACCCAAGAATCGACTAGTCACCATTCTTAAGGAAATACAATTCCATTACCTTAGATACTTTTGTAGACTCAGCAAAGTATTGATAGATGAATAATGACTTGAAATAACCCTATCAATAGTCCTTATATGAATTAGTATAAATAACTAGCTTGAACCACTTCCAAATCAAACCTACAAGAAAAAACATCACAAATTTATGCTTAAGAGACTCTGAATATCAATATGGTTAATGATCTTATCAATATTGTCTAACTATTCACCCACTTCATGGGAACATTTATACCCATGAAAGATAGGAGGTATCATGTTCTAAAACTCTTTAATATAATATCTTGGTTTTGTTAGAGGAGTAATTCCACTACAATCAATTCTTCGTGTAGATGGAACAACTGATTTTGATATAAATCAATCAATTATAGGGTTTAGAAGTGTAAAAACATCCATATATTCCTCTTGATAATCCATCAAGACTTGGTGGGGGAATTCTGTAAAATAGAAATAAGTATAAAACATAACAAAAATTGGTTTCAAGATATAAAAAAATTTAAATCTAAATATAAAAAAATGAATCAATTTGAAGATATCAAGTGTAATCCATTTACAATGTAAAACATCAAATATTAACTAATAAAAATTCAAAACATGAGAAAATACTTTTTTACCAAATCCCCTCAATCACCACTTTCACACCCATTACAACATATGAAAAATATGCAATTAATTTTCAAATCATTTAAAATCATCTTTTGAAAACATTTATAATTCAAAGCTTTTAAGGTAAATGGGAAGAATTTTATAAAACTATACATGAAATTTCATTAGACAATTTACCCAACCTCTCTTTTGCCATAATAAAATATAGTCCTTATAAATCCCAAATATCAATTTTTTAAATGAAAAAATAAAATAAAATATTATAATAAAAACACTGTATAAAATCAAATCAAATGAATTTAAAAATCTTAAAAATATATTTAATTTTTTCTAAATTAACAATAAGAAATGATAGAAGTAATTTAGGATAATAATGAGTTAAAAAATATTTTTTTAGAAAATATAAAAAAAATCATGTTTTGGACATAATTTATGGAAAACCATGCAAAAACTATGTGATGTTTATTAGGAGTTACCCCGAGAAACCTACATGGTATTGGAATGGTTTTCAAAACCCTTCATAGAAACCATGAAATCCGAGGTTTATTTTAATTTTAACTCTAAATTATGTAGTTTATCACAATAGATCATAAATCATCAATGGAGAACAAATATACTCATATAATGAATAAAAAATATGGAAAATAACTAAAAAATACAATAATTTAAGACTCAAACATCCAAACACCCATTGTAACTCAAGTTTGGTCACAAAAGGTTTTATAAGGAACCTACTCATAACATAAATATTTACTTCCTACTATAACATCTCATTTAGAACATGGCTTCACAAATTTTTTTGTCTTTAATACCATTTTTTAGGATCCAACCTTGGATACCATTAATTTGGGTACCTAATCTGACCCATGACATGGATCAAAGTGCATTCTTAATCCCTACATGCTAGAAACTGTTTCACAGGAATAAATTATATATAAATTGGAACAATTTTTTCAAATAATGTGATAATAAAATAGGTGAATCCCACCCAGAATGTCGACATTTCCATTTCCTAAGTCCGATAATCACACACATAATAAATAATTAATTCTAACAAAATAATCCGAACAAAAAATATATAAAAATTTAAACTTAACTCATAAAAAAGAAGTGAAATCTTATGAGCACATACAATAAGTTCGAAAATCAATACAACTAAAATTAAAATACAAATCCAATAAAAAATATAAAATTAATGAAATAGTAGAAGTTCCAATATGTAATAATACATCAGAAGTACTAAATACCAAAATCAGAAAATAAAATAAGAACATAGCGACTTATCTAAACATGTTAAGATAAATACTCCTTTGCTTGGATCCATTATCATACCTTAAAAATAAATAAAATAATGTATTTTATGTCCAATCCTAACCAATAACGAACCTATAATATAATTTCCATGATAAGAAAATTCTCAATATATATCCTTCCCACACCATGCATTTCCTTTAAATGTATAACCATTTCATTCTAGTTTTAAATACAATTATAAATGGAATATTTTCAATTTTAATGAAAACTAAAAACATTTTTTCATCATTTGAATCCATTTAATTTGGCTTCACATTTTTAAATCAAAATGATACGTTAATATATAAAATAAAAGGAATCATTTGATAAGAAAAACTTTTGATATTTTGACATAAAATACCCCTGCATAGAAAAATATTGAAAAAGTCAAAGATTATATTTTTTTTATTTTAAATAATTAAGCTAAAATAGTAAAGATTCATTTAAAATGCAAATACTAGTGGAAGTAATTAATAATATAAACAATATCAATCAATCATCAATAAAAAAAATCTTAAGTCAATTATCATAAAAATTGGGGAATCATAATCATTATAATATAACTGAAAACTAGTAATCATAGGAACACCTAGGAAACATAGATAATATCTATAAAACATAAATATAAAATCCATCTAATTGTAAAGTGATGATATTAACTTCCTAATACTTAGTTTTACCCAAATTTTTCTTAAGTGAAAAAACTCCCCATGTGAAACATAGTCCTATCCTAGGGCCGGTAATCAGTGCATTATCATAACTAGTGTAGTACTCGTACTTAGATTTCCCACATCACTACTCATCAGTTTACATGACATGAATTTGAGGTGAGAAATCCATACATAGCATGAATAATATTTGTACATGGACAATAATCACAACACACCCTCACCTCCAAATCACCTTTATAGAAGAAACCCCGTATTTATTAATAATAAAAATATAATGAACATGTACCCCATCTAGAAGAATTCCAATCACATAAAAAATATCAAAATTACCATAAATGTTACACAAAAAAACAATTGGGTACGCTTCAACGGTCTATATACTTTGAGAATACCTTTTTCAAAACTCCCAACTAGGCCTTTGAGACATCCTTTAAGAAACCAGTTTCTAAAATAATATTTATAAAAAAAATTATAAAATCATTATAGAATCCCAAATAATCATAGTGAATAATAAAAAATACTTATTAAATCCAAACAAACCCTTAGATTTAAATTAAATTTCTTTGAAAATCAGTTTGAAAACTAAAACAATCTGTAGACAAGGGGATTCCTTTGAAATAATAAACAAATAAATTTAATAAAACACTAGTTTTGAATCATAAAATTAAAAAAATTGGCATTTAAATATGAGAAAACCTTTTTCACATCTGATTGAATACTGAATAAAAACCATTTGATTTTTTAAAAAACACTTAAATATAGCATAACCATAAATGCAATGGAAACATGGCTTGCAAATGATCAAGAAATCGTAGTTTTAAATTTAAATATATATTCATGGAGAAGCATACCTAAATTCACTGAATTCACTAACTAAGACATAAATCCACTATAATAATTCTAGAGAAACCCTTAAAAGGCTCTAAAGAACCCTAAAATAAGAACATTACCATGTAAATTAAGGCAATATAAAACCATAGGTATCCATGATCATTATAGGGAAAAAGAATGGTAATAGAAGGGTGAAGGAGAGGAGAGGATTAGGTTGAGATAAATTTTCCTTAAATAATCAACCTAAAACTTTAATAAAATCATTGTAAATACCTAGAGTAATGGAGAAATAAGAGAAAGAGGTGCCACTGGATTTGGGGGTCAAATGGGTGGAAAGGAGGGGGCCATGGGGTCTTAATCCAAAGAGGAAAAAAAGGTTTAAATAACATCTCCTAATGATATATAAATCGACATGGTTTGACAAAAATATTTAGTAAACGATGTTCTAACCATGTGAATGGAACAAGTTGGGCCTGGGGAAGGCACATAGTTTTTCTTCATGATTTCATAAATAGCGATCCTTAATTGTGTGATAGACACTATATGTAAGGGAAACCTACATGTAAATGGAAACCATCCACCAACTATGTTATCACCTCTAAAATACACTATATGGTTTTCATGACTGAGTCTTATTATTTCCACTAACCTTGTAGAAACCATGTGATATTCCAAACTTGCCCTATTTCTCCCAATATTAAAGAAAAACATCCCAAAAGCAATAATTGAAGATAAAAAATAAATAAATAATATAATAAGAAAAAGTGATTTTAGTGTGTAAAACCATCTTTAAAATTTTCAACAAGGAAGATGAATTTACATCTATATGATATATTATTAAATTTTATTCAAAAATATGTGATAATTATAATCATATTATTTATATAAACTAAATAGAATGACTAATTTATATTTATTTTTTACACATTTTAACAACCATTCTATACTAATATCTCATTTTCCTTATAAATTATACATTATCATTTAATATATTCATGTATGCCTAATGAGTGATAATAATATTTTTATCCTTGGGTATTAGAATAAGTTTCAAAGTTTATTTATTCTATATTTGGTTGAAATCAACATTCACGACTTTAATATAAGAATTTTGTAAGGTATATTTAGTAAAGATTTTAGGATATATTTTTGATAATTCATGACTCTTTGAATTTGATTAATAAATTATTAATATTATTTAAAATATTTATAGTAGTATTATTTTCTTAATAATATGTTTTTCACCAAAATTTCTTGTACCTCATTATTTTATCCACTAAATTCAATAACAGTATCCTCTTTATCAGAATCCTTTAACTGGGATAATTCTTCATCATCAACTTAGTTTATAATTCATCCAAATGGGTCTATAATTATTTATTAACATCTTTAGTTTGTATATGGTTCAATATCTTTTTCTTTAGTCTAGCTTCTTCAAGAGAAATTTCTAAAATTGATAAATTTTAATTTTGAAAAAGGTTTTTAATTTAATTTTTGGTCATTATTGATTGAGTCAAATTTAACATCAAACCACTACATTTTATATACTATTTATTCTAAAAAAATACAAAAATATTTTATAAATATATTCTATTCCTCAATGTTCAACTTTAATTCATTTTTTTTGGTTTTAATCATAGAGTAACATTCAGTTCTTCAATAATTTATTCAAAACTGTGCATCACATTATCTGTCACTTGTGCATCATTTTTCACTCCTTTTCTAACTTGTTTTAGTTATTTACATTTTTCATTTAGATGAAAACATCCTATAAATAAGATTATATATACAATTCTAATTCAACAACTCTAGTTTATTCAATTTATACATTTTTATTTTTTTATACTTTCATGAATTAGTCCAATATTTCTTCTATATCATCTTTTGAATCTACTTTAAAACTATTATAAAACTAGTGAAACAATTTTATTCATATTAAACATATTTGTTTAAAAATAACCCCATTATAACTTTCATCCATATTTATTAAAATTAGGGTTTCCCTTTAATTTTATGAAAATTCCTCCTTTTCCTCCTCGTTGGAATATATTTTTTCACATCACATCATTTTTTATGTTTTTGGTTATTAAATTGTGGATTTATTATACCAAATTCACTGAAAATTGAAAGCACGAATCCTTCTTATCAATCAAATAAAAATAAAAACAAATTAAAAATCTAGATTTGAACCCATGAAAATGATTAAATAATATAGTACTATATCACCTTTAAATGGTAGGATTATTTATTTTTAATGATTTTATTAATATAACTAACTAAACTACTAAAACAATTTTGAAAAATAATTTAAGATATAAAATTTCAATGAGTTAAACTTTATAGTGGTGAAAAAACACATTCAAAAGGAATACGAAATTTATGAAGAATAAATGATTTGCGAAGAAATTTGTACCAAAATACAATATAAATTTTTGATTTGATATTTTTTATCTAATTATTAAATCAATTTATATTTTGTTATAGAAAATAAATTAATTAAATTATGAAATTTCTCAAAACTGTATTTTATGTGTGATGTTTCATTTAACTAATTATCCTAATGAAATTAAACATCCTAGTTTTAATGTTGAATTGTAATCTATATTCCAATTTTTTAATTTTTATATAATTTGAGTCAAGAATTTCATATTTAACCATAAAGAATTAAAAAAAAACAAAACATGATAATAATATATTAAATAAAAATATAAATAATAATTCCTTACATTACATAATTGAAATAAAAATATTTAGTTATTCATGACCTCTTTCTAGTTACAAAAGATAATAGAAAAACATCACTAAGAGAAAACATGATTATTACACTAATATTTCCTAAATTTTTTTAATAATTTTTACTATGTCACCATAAAATTATATATAGTTATCTAGAATCTGTCACTAATATTTAAAAATAGGTAAGAATTTATGGAAATTTCATATATGCATCCCGACCAATATATGGTGATAACCATGTCATAGACTTTGTATGTCCAATAAAAATAACAACCAGCACAACTACTGAAATTACTATATCCTAAAATTTTAGTGTGTTTTATATTACTAGAGTTATAAAACCATCAAATTAATTATACCATGAAGTAATCTTCAATTATATATATTTAAACAATAAAAAATCATTCCACACTAGTACCATAATAAAAAAAGTCATAATGTGGATTTTGAAGTAGATTTTATTAAAATGATGTGGTGATGAAACCACAATGCAATATAATATACCTATAAAAAGTAAATTTGTATTCTTCTTTAAAAACATAAGAAATAAAGAAACAATATCCCATAATGGTCTCACATATTTCCATAAACCTTGTCATTATAAACACCACAAAATTAAATTCTTCTCTTTATTAAAAAGCCATATCTTAACCCATTTTTTCCTTGTATATGCCTTTACAAAATCGAAATCAATTAATCAAAAATATATATAAACAACATATAATAAAATACATTAAAAATGGGAGTATAAAATTTAACCACACTTAAAAAAATTATTTTCATTGAAAAAAGTGTTTTAAATTTTTGAAAAATAAAACATATTACTACAAGTGTAATCAATCAATCCAATAATACACAAATAATTATCAACTATGAGTAAAAATTAATGACTCACATGTAAAAAACCTCTTTTACTCTTGAAAACTTGTGTGAATTTAATAAGATGATGTAATCTAATCCCATTTAAAAATTATATCTTATATAGTCAATTAGTATGAAATGTTTTATTCTCAAATTTTATTCTTTACTCTCCTCATTATTATTTTCTTTTATCATTGGGTATACAACAAAAAAATATTTTTTATTTCAATTTTTTTTTATTGAGAATAAAATTAAAAGGAACATCCCTTTGTCCATCCAATTTTATATTATCAATTGCACTATTTTATTATTTTTATGACCGTGTTATAAAGTAAAATATGGATAGTTATCAAAATAAAACACAAATATACTTATAAGTCTAACAAAATTAAAATCTTAAATATTTATAATCAATCACCAATTATGATCATTATCATGACCAAAACATATTAGTGTAAGATATATAGTTAAATTTAAATCTAAGTGTGATCACATCCATCTTACACTATTTTTATTCTTTTCCAACCATTTTTCATATTTTCAAACACTTTTTATTCTTTTAAATATTTTTAATACATTTTACAACATACCCACACACACGTGGTTGATAATAAATGAAAACATAAAAAATATTTTTATCACACTCTAATATTAGTTCACAAAATTCACACACTCACATATTTTTTTATAAATATTATAATTTCATAATGTTTTAATTAAATTAATCAATCAACTTACCCAAATCATGATTCATTAATAAAAATTATATATTTTTTTACAAATACACACAATAAAATTGATTATTTAGTCTCATTTTATTTGTATGATTATAAAAAATCATGATGTCATTCCTAAATAACACATTTATAATAAATATTGTACATGGAAATGAATTTATGTAAGAGTTCTTGAATATTTCAATTTAAAACAAAAATTTTAAATAATATAAAGTACATGACAATGAAAAACAATAATCTAATCCCATGATGATTTTGATTTTTCCTCCTCATCATCCAAATATTATTTTATTTTTTCATCATGAAGCTAAAAACCAAATAAATAATTATCAATGTAAAGAGATAATTACCATTAAATCTTAATGAAATTTTTCTAATTTTTTATTCATAAATAGTATTAAATATATCACTAAAATATATTTCCATAAAATATAATAGTTTTTTTATTTTATCAAAAAAGTATTTTATTTAATTAATTTTATCTTAAAAGTAACTAAAAAACATCATGTAATATATTTTTGAATGAATTTACCATAAATGGATCCTATAATTGTTTGAGAATTTACCCATCTACATATTTGAGATTCTTTCATTTCTATAAAATCACATTCACCCCCCTTTATGTAACAAATTTTCCACTTTAAATGTGTAAATCTACAATGTTTTTGAAAGTCTTTTAGCATCAAAAAATAATTCTTTGACTATTGTAGACCCCGGAAAACGCATCCCCAAATTTTTTCAAATGCTTCCATACATGATCCAAGATCGTAGTCCATTTCGCAAGCTTCGATTTGGTAGGTCATAGGGCCCGAAAGGAGTTACGGATTATGAGTTATGGACATTTGAAGTTTGGCTGGAAAACTGGTTCGCAAAGCCCATTCACGAAGCCACCTCCGCGAAGACAGAGTGCCGCCGCGAAGCATAGGAGGCGGGATGCTCCAAGAACGAATTTGACGTTCGCAAACCCGCCGCGAAGCAAAGGAGGCGGGATGGCTCTGCGAAGTGCTTTGACGTTCGTGACGCGCCGCGAAGATCCGCCGCGGAGCAAGTTCCGTCTTCGCGCCGCGTGAGCTCTGCTTTGCAGCACCCCTGCCTATAAATACCCAGCTCACCCCCATACTCAGCACGGACGACGACGGCCACTTCTCCCCTTGGGCGGCCGAGTGGAGCTCCGCATTGCTGCTCTGCGAGGCCATGCTCTGCGAGCAGCTTCCTTCGTATTGCTGCTCCGCGAGCCGAGGCTCTGTGAGTCCATGCTCCGCAAGCCTATGCTCTGCGCCGCTGCTCCGCGAGACCAAGCTTCGCGAGAGCCCTTTGCTCTGCGAGATCCCTTTGCTCCGTGAGACCCCTTTTCTCCACTAGAGACCATTTCTCCACAAGGCCATGCTCTGCGAAGCTAGTTCGCAAAAACCTATGCTTTGTAAGGATCCTAGCTTTGCGCCCACCAGTCCATAACGCGGGGGCTGAGCCCCCGCACCCCCGCTCGGGGTCAGGGCCGGTCCCTTCACAACCGTCATAGACCCCCATGAAAAATGGAGAGTCGCATCGCAAACTTTTCAGACCGGGATATTGAGATTATCCATTGCGCACCCACCTTCAACCTATGGAATACCATGATTTGAGACACTCTTCCACACAGTAGGAAACACCATGAGTTGATGTATTCCTCTTGGTTTGTTCCTATGTCGGGAGTTGAGGTTCTCATCATCAATTCCTCGAGTACCTTGAGTCAAACCATTCCTTAGGAAACTCCTCCAAACCCAATCACTTGGCTCCTATGCCAGGTTGAACCAGAGAGGGTCGCCCTTGCGTAAGCCCCAACACTAACCATTTCTAGGCACCTTCTTCCTAAAAGTCCTATCTACTTGACTTTAAACTGTAGTAATCTCTATGTGCCAAACATATGATGCCTCTTTCCATATACGAAAAATTCCTTATGCTCCTAGCATGAGATTCTAGTAGTCCTTTCTACATGACTCTAAACTGTAGTAATCCCTATGTTCCAAATATAGGATGCCTCTTGCCTTATACGAGAGATGCCTTATGCTCCTAGAATGAGATGCCAATAGTCCTTTCTACATGACTCTAAACTTTAGTAGTCCCTATGTTCCAAACATAGGATGCCTCTTGCACGAAACAGGAGATGCCTTATGCTCCTAGCATAAGATGCCAACAATCCTATCTATATGACATTAAACTGTAGTACTCCCTATCTAACAAATGATAGGTTGCCTCTTTATCCAAGAATGAGATGCCTTATGCCCCTATCATGAGATGCTAATAGTCATATCTACACGACTATAAACTATAGTATTCCCTATGTTCTAAACATAGGATGCCTCTTTCTCCAAATAAGAGATGCCTTATTCTCCAAGCATGGGATGCCAATAGTCCTATCTACATGACTCTAAACTATAGTCCCCCCTGTCTAACAAATGATAGGACGCCTCTTACCCTATACGAGATATGCCTTATACTCCAAGCATGAGATGCTAACAATCCTATCTACATGACTTTAAACTGTAGTAATCCCTATGTTCCAAACATAGGATTCCTCTTTCACTAAACAAGATATGCCTTATGCTCCAAGCATAAGACGCCTGATGCCTTCATTACAGTGGCATAATTCCAACACCCCTTGGTGTTATCCCACTTGTGAACTAGAACATAGGTGTAGAATCATAAACCTCAACTCACCAGTGAGTTGGGATGCCCTCATGGCCAGACATGAGGAAGACATTACGGGCAACTTCCTAGCGTAAGCCCCATTCACCCTTTTCGCTCCTTAGCGGCACCAGGGAAGCTTCCTAGCATAAGCCCCATTCACCAGTGCCGCTCCATAGTGGCACCCAGGCAGCTTCCTAGCATAAGCCCCATCCATGATTGCCACTCCATAGCGGCACCCGGGTAACTTCCTAGCATAAGCCCCATCCACGATTTCCACTCCATAGCGGCATCCGGGCAGCTTCTTAGCGTAAGCCCCATCCATCATTGCCACTCCATAGCGGCATCTAGGCAGCTTCCTAGAGTGGGCCCCATCCACCATTGCCGCTCCATAGCCGCACATCAGGCATCTTCTTTGCGTAAGCCCCATTCACCATTGTCGCTCCCTAGTGGCACCCGGGCAGCTTTCCTGCGTAAGCCCCATTCACCATTGCCGCTCCCTAGCGGCACCCGGGCAGCTTCCCTGCATAATCCACATTCACCATTGGCGCTCCATAGTGGCACCCGGACAGCTTCCCTGCGTAAGCCCCATTCACCATTTCCTCTCCATAATAGCACCCAGGCAGCTTCTTTGCGTAAGTCCCATTCACCATTGCCACTCCATAGAGGCATCTGGGCAGCTTCCTCGCGTAAGCCCCATCCACTGTTGTGATCCCAATCAGCAGTAAGACGTTGTGATCCTATGCAGTAGTAAGCCATTGACATCCTTTTCTAGCGGTAAGCCGTTGTGGCCTAATCCAGTGGTAAGCCGTTGTGACCCCATTTAGCGGTAAGATGTTCACATCCTTATCCAGTGGTAAGCCGTTCGCACCCAATCCAGTAGTAAGGCATTGAAACCCCCAATCGGCGATAATCCGTCATTAGAAGAACTATGTGGACTTTGATTCCCTACCACGGGGATACGTAGGAAGCCTCTTCAAGGCTCAAGCCCGAAATCATCGTCATCCTTTTCTTCGGGCCTCCATCCTGGAGTAAGTCCCAGCACCAATGGGCCGCCTAACACGTAAGCCCCTCTTCGCATCTCACGGACGCACCTTTTACGACGTGATCGTCAGGTCCTTGCTGACTCTTGCTTCTCACACCGAGCATGACTCACGTGGGCTTAGAGTAAGCATCGGCCATGGCAATACCCTCGTCCAGCATGACGTTAAACTGTATACCCTCATCCATCATGACGTTAAACTGTATACCCTCATCCAGCATTACGTTAAACTGTATCCCCCCGTCCAGCATGACATTAAACTACACAACCATCCTGAACTACGAGGACTTTGATCCATGTCAAGGCATGGTACGTAGGAAGCCACCCTGAGGTTCAAGCCCATCTCCCTTTGGACCAAGGTCCCTCCTTCCTGTCGTCGGTTCGCCGACACCTACCCTCTGAACTACGAGGACATTCATCTATGTTAAGGCATGGTATGTAGGAAGTCTCCCAGAGGTTTAAGCCCACCACTAGTGGACCCCTGGGTCTAATTTCACATTGGTTCACCGATGAAACCCTTTGAACTACGAGGTCTTTGATCCATGTCAAGGCATGGTATGTAGGAATCCTCCCTGAGGATCAAGTCCATCTCTCATTGGACCAAGGTCCACCTTAACGTCGGTTCGCTGACAACTTCCACCATTTTAACTACGAATACTTTGATCCATGTCAAGGCATGGTACGTAGGAAGCCTCACTGAGGTTCAAGCCCATCTCTCATTGGACCAAGGTCCAACTTCACGTCGGTTCGCTGACGACGTCCATCCTTTGAACTACGAGGTCTTTGATCCATGTCATGGAATGGTACGTAGGAAGCCTCCCTGAGGTTCAAGCCCACCCATCATTTATTCACATCGAGTTCATCCTCGTCCCGCAAGATGTTAAACCGCAATCCAGTCCGATGGCAAGCCGTTCTGACCACCCGAACTACGAGGTCTTTGATCCATGTCAAGACACGGTATGTAGGAAGCCTCCCTGAGGTTAAAACCCATCTCCTATCAGACCAGAGTCCCTTCCTCATGTCAGTTCACCGATACCCACCCTCCGAACTATGAGGACATTGATCCATGTCAAGGCATGGTACGTAGGAAGCCTTCACGAGGTTCAAGCCCACCACTAGTGGATCTCTGGGTCTACTTTCACGTTGGTTCACCGATGAAACACTTTGAACTACGAGGTATTTGATCCATTTCAAGGCATGGTACGTAGGAAGCGTCCCCAAGGTTCAAGCCCATCTCTCATTGGACCGAGGTCCACCTTCACGTCAGTTCGCTGACGACATCCATCATTTAAACTACGAGGTCTTTGATCCATGTCAAGGCATTGTACGTAGGAAACCTTCCCAAGGTTCAAGCCCACTACTCATCGGACCAAGTTCCACCTTCACATCATTTTGCCGACGAAGCCCCCTTTGAACTATGAAGACTTTGATCCATGTCAAGGCGTGGTACGTAGGTAGCCTCTATGTGGTTCAAGCCCACCACCCAGTCGTTCCGACCTCATTCACATCGGTTCACCACCGTCCCGCATTACGTTAAACTGTATTCCATCATTTTAACTACGAAGACTTTGATCCATGTCAATGCATGGTATGTAGGAAGCCTCCTTGAGGTTTAAGCCCATCTCTCATTGGACCAAGGTCCACCTTCATGTCGGTTCGCTGACGACATCCATCCTTTGAACTACGAGATCATTGATCCATGTCATGGCATGGTACGTAGGAAGCCTCCCTGAGGTTCAATCCCACCCATTATTTTTTCACGTCGAGTTCATCCTCGTCCTGCAAGACGTTAAACTGCAATTCCAGTCCGACGGAAAGCCATTGTGACCAACCCGAACTACGAGGACTTTGATCCATGTCAAGGCACGGTACGTAGGAAGCATCCCTGAGGTTCAAGCCCATCTCCCATTGGACCAAGGTCCCTTCTTCACGTCGGTTCTCCGACACCCCCAATAAGTGGACCCCCGGGTTCACCTTCACGTCGGTTCGCCGACGAAACCCCTTTGAACTACATGGTCTTGGATCCATGTCAAGGCATGGTACGTAGGAAGCCTCTATGAGGTTCAAGCCCATCTCCCATCAGGCCAAGGTCCCTTTTTCACATCAGTTCGCCGACACCCCCCACAAGTGGACCCCCGGGTTCACCTTCACGTCAGTTCGTCGACGAAACCCCTTTGAACTATGTGGTCTTTGATCTATGTCAAGGCATGGTACGTAGGAAGCCTCCATAAGGTTCAAGCCCATCACCCAGTCGTTCCAACCTTCTTCACATCGGTTCGCTGACAAAACCCATCGGACAAAGGTCCACCTTCACATCGGTTCGCTGACGATGCCCATCGGACCAAGGTCCACCTTCACGTCGGTTCACTGACGCATCGGACCAAGGTCCACCTTTACGTTGGTTCGCTGACGACATCCATCAGGGCAAGGTCCACCTTCACGTCGGTTCACCGGCACCATCCCGAACTACGCGGACTTTGATTCCCTGCCACGGGGATACGTAGGAAGCCTCTTCAAGGCTCAAGCCAAACTTCACTGTCGCCCCTGCGATGGTCCCATTTCATTCCCCCTCCACTTCATTCATCCATCCATCACCCATCCTGATTCTCACCCGGGCCGCCACATCCCGGTGTGATCATGCCATCCACCTCCTCGCTGCTCCCAGCGGCGCATGGGCTGCTTTCCACGTGTAAGCCCCATCATATCTCTGGGTCGTTGTCCTCTTTGTACACCCTGATTCATCACCCTTTCGAACTACGTGGGTTTTGATCCCTTTCCTCTACACAGGGTACGTAGGAAACCTACAAGAGGTTCAATCCCAACCAATGGTAATCCATGGTGTCTCCCATCCTGGGGCGCACTTACCCTGATCCGCCCTCAGTGGTGTTCAGATCAGCCATTACGGTGTGACATATCCCCTCTAGGGAGTGCACCACCTCAGATCCATCCTCATTGGGCATTCTGATCCATCCATCTTCTAGGTGTTCTCCCTTTGGGATATACCAATCTGATCCATCTCTATGGGATGTTTTGATCACCCTCATTCCGTCTCCGTAAGACGTTAAACTCACGGCCTACCTCGTGATAATCATGAGATGCCTGAGGAAAACCTCATATGACACGCCTTTGGCGTAACCATCTCCGCAAGACATTAAAATCGCGGCCTACATCGTGATAAACATGAGATGCCTGAGGAAAACGTCGGATGACATGCCTTTGGCGTAACCGTCTCCGCAAGACGTTAAACTCACAGACTACCTCGTGATAAACATGAGATGCCTGAAGAAAACCTCGGAAGACATGCCTTTGGTGTAATGGTCTCTGCTAGACATTAATCATTCAATATACCCTGTGTTAAACACGGGAAGCCAAGGAAAACCTCAATACATGCCTCGGGTTCTGCACCCTTGAGATGCCCTCTTATGAGGAAGAATACATGTTCCCCTATGTCCACACACCCAGAGACACCCCGACATGCCTGATGTTGCCGTCTACTCCGACCGAAGGTTGCTACCATGTCAAGACCCCATGGAAAGTCTTGACGGAAGTAGTGTAATTAATAGGCGGCCATGAAGATATGGCACTAGGAATGAGATTCACGAACAATGTATTAAATCTATGAGGGAGACCCGGACTAGGTGATGAGTTCTGAGGAGGAATCCACGGAAGGAAGAACCAACATCCCATCATCTCGTTTCGATCAAGGAGCAGACGTACCTGAACAAGGAACGAATGCCGCACACCTTTGGAAAGCGGGAATGCGGGGCAACAGCAGCGCGTCCTCCACAGACAGTTGCACGTGCCCCGACGAAAGCGTCAGAAACAACTATCCAATCCTACATAAATTACCTGAACTCTTTTTTCTTAATATCATTGTAAGTTACTTAAAATTTTTCTATAATATTTATTTCACCCTTATTAATTATATAAAACCCATATTTATTTCTAAAAATATAACTTCGATTATCTTTTAAATATCAAAAAACTTTTAAAAATTTCCTCTCTCAATCCTCTCCAAATTCATCATATTGATCATATTTTCCATGAAAAAACCCTATGGATATTGCACTTCACATGATCTTATCTAACTTGTAATGATAAATAACCATTTCTGAAATCAATCAATTCCTTAATAATATATTTTAAATGTATTAAAATATTAATGAGTGGTTTATAAATATCAATATACAACATAAGAAAATATTTTGAAAAATAAAATTTATCCACTATCACGAACCAAACCGGGTCGACCCTGAACCAGTTACCCTATGACGGTCCGCGACATGGCCCAAGAGGCGTTCCTGGTCCTCCCGGGCTGGTGACAAGCACCAAGGCATCAAAAAAGAGCAGGAGGGAATGATTTTTCCAAAATAAAATAAATAAAGTAGCGGAAAGAAAATAGAACAACACAAATTAAATAAACAATACAAAAAGAAAGAACGACCAACAACAACAAACTAACCTGACCACGACTAAAACTCCTCGTGACCCTGAGATCCGCTAACCAAACCACAACCAACTCTCACCCATGGCGAGCAAGCTCGATTCAACCTGTAACAGAAACTAAAAACTGGAAAACACTATAGGCGTGAGTATTAAAACTCAGTAGGTATGCCCGACTAATTCTATTCCCGATGCACATACCATTAAATAAAGAATTTATCAATTCCAGGTTTGAACTAAATTATATAAAATATTGGTTTCCACACACACATTCTTTTCTAAAACAAGTAAAATTCCATTGCCCTTTTTAATTTAAGAATAGGTTTAATGTTTGGAAGAAACAGATGCATTTCATTTAAAAACACTTTTGCGAACAATTTAGAAATCCAAATTTTAGTTGTTGGTCAAATGGAAAACCACACACAACACACAACACACACTATGGGAAATGGAATAAGTGGAAAACAGGGCCAGCAACTGAACTAGACCTCTCAATCATCCACCAAATACAAATAAACACTAAAATAAACATGGGTCGAACCTAGGAGATCATGAACAATCCAGAACATACCATACATGTGACTCATTCTGAAGGCATGCCTACTCTTGATGACGTCATAATGCCCTAACTCCTGGTGTTTCCCTACAAGGCCTAACTGGGGGGCCCAATCCCCTAGCAGAGTGTTATCCATACTAGGGGCCACTAGCCAGTGCGTAATCTAAATTAGTGCAGCAATCATTCTCAGAAGATTCACTCACTATGCCAGGTTCCCATGTCAACATATGCAATAAAAAGGGGTGCATCCACAATGTAAATCAATCAGTCGCGATGAAAAAACATCACATACAGCTCACACAATCAACGCACACCATATATCACCCGTGAGTGATTTTTCCAAAATAATTTATTTTATTAAATTGCCAAAAGGGCCTTCGCCAATTTTAAAGAAAAACCTCATTTCTTGAGAAAACCCAAAACATTTTTTCAGAAGAAATCATTTATCTTTAAAACTAAAAATACATTTGAAATTACGTGAATTATGTTTAAAGGCTAAATGAGAATTCTTTCAATACTGGGTGTCCGCTCATCGAGAAAATGATTCATGTTTTCGGTATAAAATAAATGGCTCTTTTCACACTGAATAATCATTTAAAAATTAATTATCTTATATTATTTCTCATTCATTAAAATTAATAAAACATCAAGAAATTAATAAATTCTAAATTTAAAGGTGAGTGAAGTGGTGGACCTACCTCAACTCGCAGTCGAAACACAATGACGCGACACGCCTCGAGCAGGCATACAGGCACGCACAAGTTGATGACCGCAATTTCACAGAATTAGATCACCAATCTGCTGCAACAAACACACGAAAACCAAAGTACATAAGAACTAACTTAAAAAAACTCAACTGAATAAACAACACAAAATTACCACCTCAACATATTTTCAAAACACAACTCACACTATCCACACTATTTGATAACCAACTTTTTATAATTAAACGCGAACTCATAACACACCATATAAGAACGTGAAGTAATTTCATAGTTAAAATGATAGACTACAGAGTTTAATAAAACTGTTAAATAAGAAAAAACATGCTTCCATAAAAATGTACCCTAATTCCAATGAGCATGATAGAGAATATTAAATGTAAACCAAGTTTTTTAAAAAAATTAAATTAAACTTCTCACAAACCAAACATCCCAAAAACCCATTTTGAAAACATTGCACTAAAACAACCCAAAACATTTACATATCCTTAATAAAAATTCATTTCTAACCAGAAAATACACCCATCATTCTAAAAAGAACCATTCGCACCACAAAAGTGACTAATGAACACACTGATAAACTTATAATCATAGTAGATTAATCACACAAACAAAAAATTCACCCAAAGAATTGTTTGTCGACAGAACAACCTACATCAGGTGACGATAACTCCCAAGACATGCTGCAAAACTCCAAATGCACTACGAGGAAACTGAATTGTTCCCTAAAAAATTTTTTTAACTAAATAAAATCAAAATAGAACACTAAAAATAACCCCATACCCACCGAAGGCCCAAAAACTCAAAGGATATGAGGAGAGACCTTCTCAGAGGTCTTACGCTGGTGGTCGCGGGTCATAGCCAGATGCGGGATGCTAGAAGAAGGTCATGTCGGAAGGGAGATGACGACATGCAGGGCGGCTGGCCGGGAGGTAGGGCTGCTCGAGAGGTAAAAGGTCTCCAAACAGGTCAGCCGAGGGGGGTTCGCTGCTGGAAGCAGGACTGTGCTGGTTGGCCGATTCGTGCGCAAGAGGATGCGCAGACAGGGAGGTAGAGGTCAGCTGGTGGGAGAGCAGGAGGGAGGAGGCATGGATGAATGGCACGACTCGAAAATAGGGGTGTAGCAGTGGATTTTAGTGGATTTTGCAGCATGATCGTCCAACCATGAGGGAGGCATGGCCCAAACAGCTTGTCGGGAAGTAGGGCACGACCGGATGGTGGCGGCAGGTGCGAACCAGGTGGGGGTGGTTGGCGGGGAAGAGGAGAGGGAGAGGTAGGGGGCGGCCGAACTTCAGTGCACAGGTTGTGTAGATGGAGGTAGGGGAGCAACATGCTGGGCATAAGATGTGCAGCGTGACGAAAAAAACCAAGAGGAGAGGAGGGTTCCAGCGGCTGGTGTGGATGGCGGCGTGATGCAAAGAGCTCAATTGGGGAGTGAAGTGGTGGACAGCAAGGGGGAAAAACCTAATCAAAGAAAATAAAGAAGGAAAATAATAATTATAACAAATAAAAAAAAGTAATAATAATAATAATAATAATAATAAAAAGGTAAAAAAAAACTTAAGGAATTAAATAATAAACAATACAATAATAAACATAATAAAATTCAAATAATAAAAATAATACTCTCAATTAAATTATTATCGAAGATAATAATAATAATAATCTCAAGTGACATTATTATTGTTATTATTATTAAAATAATTGATAATTCATTTTATTTCCTTAATTAAACATCGGAAAGGCGTGTGGTGAACCGGGTGGGGTCGCGCGGTGACCCAGGAAAGGCCGCGCAGCTTCGACAGCGTTGCGCTGGACGCAATCAAGACCAAAACACAGAGAACTCGAAATCTTAAGTTGGTTTTCAACCCGAACTTCCCAACACAAACAAAATTAACAAAATAAATAAATTTTGAATTGGCAGGTGTGAAAATTCTCCCCACCATAGTGCTTTCCGTCCCCAGAATTCCACAACTAAGGCTGAACCCCGATGTAGTAATTGATACCCCCCTTAAGTATAAAAAAATGATTCCTACGAAAAAAAGCTAAAAGAGGTCAAAGCATCGTGATCAGAAAAAGTGACTCAAAGACATCTTTGAGAAACTCGTAAAAAATGAATTTTTGAGATGTGTCGCCTACCCCAAATAGCTATAACACCTCCACTTGACTGATCAAGGAAAGCGACTCTCGCACCCATGAAAACCAACTTCACAAGATGAAACATCTCAAGCACTATTAAACTAAACCCATGCTGTAAGGCTAGAATGAGAAAACAAGGCCAAACCTTGTCCAAGAGACACTTTTATCACTTATTACAAAGTCATCTTTAGAGACAAAACCAAAAGGTCAACATGGCGATGCCCGAGGGGCTCCCCACTATTAAGAACCTACAAACTCCCAAGGCGAGACTGGATGCCCGAAATGGGGAGGTCCAAGCGAACTCCCCACCATTAAAGAAAATTCCAACATTGATTTATTTCAAAGGCATTTGTGCGAGACCCATCATGGGTCTCCCCACCATTAGGATTGACAGAGGATACAAAAATTTGAAAATTCTCCAATGGTGACCAAACACCCCACCACAAGGGGCGAGGAGGTAGGGTCCCAACTACCAGGGCGTTAAAACCACAACCTAAAGCAAACTAGCATATTCACGTCCCTGGATGAGCACTCTTAAAATTTGAGATTGATTTACCTACATACCCCATAAGAACAGCTAAATCAATTATATCTAGTTGAACGCGATCCCCAAGACTCTAACGCAACAAGACGAACATGCCTCCACATGGTCATAGAATCCTCACGCAACCATATGGTTTGTTCAGAACAAAAAAACCAAAGAAAACAATTTAACCCTCCTTCACCTTCAATACCGTTGATAGAAATAAGGTTGGGGTCCCGTACACTCTTGGGGTTCCTGACCACGTGCCAGCTTCACTCCGAGGCCAATGGCTAGAGACCTGATGCTAAAAGCATCTCCCGCCTTGTAGTAATGTATTGAATACTCCTAAGCAGAGCTTCTCCTTTTGGTGCCACACGAAATCATACTGCAACTGAGGCAACACCATCAGAAACAACACACCATGACATCCAATTACTCTCACACTGAACAATCACAAGAACGAGAGATTAGATAGTACATGCGCATCACCATTTATTATACTAAATTAGGTCAAGACCCCAAAAATCATCACCGAGCATGAC
Organism: Viscum album; assembly: GCA_963277665.1. Lineage (NCBI taxonomy): Eukaryota > Viridiplantae > Streptophyta > Magnoliopsida > Santalales > Viscaceae > Viscum > Viscum album. The sequence goes on from OY728159.1 coordinate 925,898,054, forward strand.
TGTTGTTATCGAGAGAGACATTATGTTGAGAAAGACTTTAAACCGTGCCTTGAACAACACGTGATTCCTGCAAAAGACCATATCAGCCTCATACGACTGGTTCTGCCAAACTAGTAGCCTAACATGAACCTTTTCTTAAATGAAAAAAACCAAAGACCAGAGGTCATTTAGAACAATAGACCGCACCACTAACTTCGGGTTTCTTCCACCTTTCCCCACTGGAGTCTCCTTTACCGCTTCCAAACAATTATTAACTATCAAGGGGACCTCACGCTGCAAGATGTCACCCAACCATGACCATCATGGGTGATAAAATCACTACAAGCATTTCAAGACATTGGTTAGCACCAATAACTCCGAACCACCTTCACCCTTCCCTACTGGAATTCCTTTCACCTTTTCAAGGGGGAACCTTCAGACACAACGACGTCAAACTTCACACCCAATGACTTAGACTACTCAAAGAGACCGAAACTCCCTTCAACTCCTCTCGAGCCTGCAATCCCGCTGCGAGAGGATCCGCTTAACCAAAAAGGATAAGGGACAAACTTAGCATTATCGCTCAAAAGGGGGAGTCCTTGCTTTAATCAACTGGAGTTCCGGCCAACGACAAATTATTCATGGCTTCACTTCAATCGCACGTTCATGCTTTATGGGGGCGTGCACTAGTCAAGGAAGAAAACCATAGACCCAACCAAAATGGTCCAATAGTTAAGACATTCCACAAGGGAACACTAAATGTGCAGAGGGAACCACTGCAAGGGCTTCCCAAAGAACTTTTCAAAGGAAATAACTAACTACACACTTGCATACCAACTTACAAGTATGAATTCAAACACAGGACACAAATAATTTTGACAGGATCCTAGGCTTAAAATGCCTCACATCCGACATTTCCAAAACACAAGGACACACCACACAATCACCAGTTATTAACACACTGAATTCTCATTTAACTAATGTTTTTGAAAATAAGCAAATCTAGTGGGTTTCAAAAACACCACTGGTGTCCCATGGGCCTCGCACATGCATGTTCTCATGCCACACCGGCACCCACCTCATATCCATATAAGAATTCATCTGCTCGTGCCATTGACCACTTCTATTTCTATATACACTCATGCATGTGGTTTCCAATGAGAACTCCATGGTCAAAACCAAACCTTTCCATTTTTTTTCAAAACCGAACATTCAAACCACACTTTTCAAACCTTAAACGTAATTTCATTTTTTTAAAGTGCTTCATTTGAAAACATTATATAAGACCAAAATATATATTTTTTACTTAAAAACCAAATTTACACAATTCCAAAACAAAGAGACGAGGGACAAAGAAAGAAGAAACTATTGTCAATGGGTGACTGAGACATATGGTTGGCGGCGAAACGCCAATCACTCCACTACCACAGAGGGTATTCTAGGATAGCGTCCCTGGCTCAACATGGCTTTCCAGACCCTATGAGCTCACTAGGACCACTGACCATACTCCTTTTTCATTTACCCTAAACAAAATTAACAACACTGACCGAATATGTAGAAAAATGTCAACTTACATTGGTAACTCGAGTCCCGCCACGAGGTGTGCTGGCCAAGAACCTTACTCGTAACCAGAACGTCGAGTCCTGACACCCTTAAATTTGGTCTACACTAACTATATCCCAAAAGAACATGACCCAAGAGAGTAAACCTCCTCTGATACCGAATGTAACAACCGGGTCCCGATGACAACACAGACACCCCGCCTTAACATGGCCGTCAGGTCCTAACCTACCAGGTACCACCAGTTTCCCCGCAGACACGTGAGGCCCACCCTAGGGTCCACCCACGTGCCCGAACGGGTCATCTGACTAATGGAATTCCCCACAGGCCAACACATGTCCTTTCCAGTGTGCTTTTTCCTCACTCACACACACCCTGAGAAACTTACAAGAAGGTCACCCATAATGATCACTACTCCAGGCCAACCATGCATAACTATAGTATTCTAATCAGGCAGGCTCATGAAAAGGAAGGTGCACCTTGTTGACATGAGTAATATCATTTAGTCATTTAACCCTTTATTATATGGGCGTGTTACAATCATCCCCCCTTTAGAGCACAACGTCCTCATTGTGGTCCCTACATCTTAACCCAGGCAGTTCATTGCACTTAAGGCTGGGTTTCTCTTCTGATAACAAATTGTCACGAACCAAACTGGGTTGACCATGAACCGGTCACCCTAATCAAGTCCGCAGCATGGCCCGAGAGGCATTCCTTATCCTCCCGGGCTGGCGACAAGTACCAAGGCATCAAAAGAGAGAAGGAGGGAACAATTTCGAACAATAAAAATAAATAAAGCAGCAGAAAGAAAATATAACAACACAAAGTAAATAAACAATATGAAAAGAAACAAAAACCAACAACAAAAAACTAACCTGACCACGACTAAAACTCCTCGCGACCCCGAGAGTCGCTCACTAAACCACAACCAACTCTCGCCCATGGTGAGCAATCTCGAGTCAACCTGCAATAGAAACTAAAAACAGGAAAACACTATAGGCATGAGTATTAAAAATCTGTTTGTAGGCCTGACTAATTCAATTCTCAATGCACATACCATTAAATAAATAATTTATCGATTCTAAGTTTGAACTAAATTAATTAAAATATTGGTTTCCACATATAGTTTCTTTTCTAAAACAAGTAACAACTCATTTCCCTTTTTAATTTAAGAACAAGTTTAATGTTTATAAGAAATATATGCATTGCATTTAAAAACACTTTTGTGAACAATTTAGAAATCCAAATTTTAGTTGTTGGTCAAATGGAAAACCACACAAAACACACAACACACACTAAGGGAATGGAAAAAGTTGCATACGGGGCCAGCAACCGAACTACACCTCTCAATCGTCCACCACATACAAATAAACACTAAAAGAAACAAGGGTCAAACCTAGGAGATCGTGACCAATATAGGACATACCATACATGTGACTCATCCTGAAGGCATGCATACTCTCGATGACATCATAACACTATAATTCCTGGTGTTTCCCTACATCGCCTAACCGAGGGGCCCAATCCCCTAGCAGAGTGTCATACGTACTAGGGGCCACTAGCCAGTGCGTAATCTAAACTAGTGCATCAATCGTTCTCAGAAGATTCACTCACTATGCCTAATTCCCATGTCAACACAAGCAATAAAAAGGGGTGAGTCCACAATGTAAATCAATCGGTAACGATGGAAAAACATCACATATAGCTCACGCAATCAACGCACACCAAATATCACCCCTAAATGATATTCCCAAAATAATTTATTTTATTAAAATGCCAAACGGGCCTTCGCCAATTTTAATGAAAAGCCTCATTTCATGAGAAAACCCAAAACAATTGTTCAGAAGAAATCATTTATCTTTAAAACTAGAAATACATTTGAAATTACGTGAATTTTGTTTAAAGGAAAAATGAGAAATCTTTCAATACTGGGTGTCCGCTCGTTAAGAAAATATTTCAAGTGTTTGGTATAAAATAAACGGATCTTTTCACACCAAATAATCATTTAAAAATTAATTATCTTATATTATTTTCATTCATTAAAATTAATAAAACATCAAGAAATTAATAAATTCTAAATTTAAAGGTGAGTGCAGTAGGGGACCAACCTCGACTCGCAATCGAAAAATGATGATGCGACATGCCTCGAGTGGGTGCACATGCACGCGTAGGCTAACAACCACAATTTTGTAGAATTACCTCGCCAATGCGCTGCAACAAACGCACGACAACCAAAGTACATAAGCATTAACTTAAAACAACTCAATTGAATAAACAACAAAAAAGAACCACCTAGACATATCTTCAAAACACAACTCACACTATCTGCACTATTTGATAACTCACAATTTATAATTAAACGCGCACTCGTAACACATCGTATTAGAACGTGCAGCACTTGCGTAGTTAAAATGATAGAGTACAGAGTTTGATAAAACTATTAAACAACACAAAAATGGCTTCCATAAAAACGTACCCTAATTCCAATGAGTAGGCTACAAAATATTAAATGTAAACCAAGTTTATTTAAAAAAATTAAATTAAACATCGCACAAACCAAACATCCCAAAACCCCATTTTGAAAACATTACACTAAAACAACCCAAAACATTGACATATCCTTAATAAAAATTCATTTCTAACCAGCAAATACACACATCATTCTAAAAAAACCATTCTCACCACAAAAGAGACTAATGAACACATTGATAAACTTATAAGCATAGTATATTAATTACACAAACAAAAAATTCATCCAAATAATTATTTATTGACAGAACAACTGACATCATGTGACGATAACTCCCAAAAATTACTGCCAAACTCTAAATTCACCAAAAACGCACTAAGAGGAAACCGAATTGTACCCTAAAACAAAAATTTGAACTAAAACGAATCAAAATAGAACACTAAAAATAACCCCATACCCACCGAAGGCCCAAAAACTCAAAGGATATGAGGAGAGACCTTCTCGGAGGTCTTGCGCTGGTGGTCACGGGTCATGGCCACATACAAGATGCTAGAAGTAGGTCACATTAGAAGGGAGAGGACAACATGCAGGGCAGCTGGCCGGGAGGAAGGGCTACTTGAAAGGTTAAACGTCTCCAAACAGGTCTGACGATGGGGGTTCGCTGCTGGAAGTAGTACTGTGCTAGCCGGCCAAGGCATGCGCATGAGGATGCGCAGACAGGGAGGTAGAGGTTGGCTGGTGGTCGAGCAGGAGGGTGGTGGTGTGGATGAACGGTATGACTTGAAAATAGGGGTGTAGCAGTGGATTTCAGTGGAGTCATAGCATGGCCGTCCAACCAAGAGGGAGGCACGGCGTAAGCAGTTTGCTGGGAAGCAGGGTGCGACCGACGGGGGAGGCAGGCGCGAACTAGGTGGGGGTGACTGGAGGGGAAGAGGAGAGGGAGAGGTAGGGGTGATCAGAATTCAATGCACAGGCAGTGCAGATGGAGGCGGGGGTGCATCACGCTGGGCATAAGGGGTGCAAAATGATAAAAAAAAATAGGAGGAGAGGAGGGTTCCAGCGGCTGGTGTAGATGGCAGAACGACGTGGAGAGCTCAAGTGGGGAGCGAAGCGGTGGACAGAAAGGGGGAAAACCAATGTAAAAGAAAAGAAAGAAGGAAAAAAAAATAATAACAAATAAAACAAAAAAAGTAAAATTAAAACAAATAATAATAATAATAATTTAAAAAAATTAATGAATTAAATAATAAACTTTACAATAATAAACTTAATAAAATTCAAATAATAAAAATAATTATCTAAATTAAATTATTATCCAAGATAATAATAATAATAATAATCTCATGTTAAATTATTATTGTTGTTATTATTATAACAATTTATAATTCATTTTATTTCATTAATTAAACATTAGCAAGGCGTGCGGTGAACCGAGCGGGGTCACACGATGACCCAGGAAAGGCCGCACAGCTTCGACCACGTTGTGCTGGACACAATCAAGACCAAAACAAAAAGAACAAGAAATCTTAAGTCGGGTTTTGACCCGAACTACCTGACGCAAAAAAAAAATTAACAAAATAAATAAATTTTGGAATGGTGGGTGTGACATCCACCTTTATAATAACATCTTAAATAAAACCTTGTATAAGCCTTACAAAAAGATTAAGTTATGGGATAATTTTTTTTGTAAGATCCATCACTTCCCACCCCAGTCACTTAATAGATAAATATTCCATGATGTTCAATTTTTTCAGCAGAATAAAATAATTCTCTACAAAATTAAAGAGATCTAAAAGGACACCGAAAACAAAATCCTCCTAGATCATGATTTTGATTCTATAAATTCTTGGAAATAATCATTAATAACTATATTTTGAGATAAATTTAACACATATCCTAAATATTCTTCATGCTAGATAATAATTTTTTCAATAATTTTGAATATTTGGGTATATTTGTTAATTGTTTATATTTTATTATTAATATGAGTTACTTAAAAAACATTAAAAACTTAAAACACCATTATTTTATATAAAATTTGGTGTTTCATCATATAGAATTATACTACTTTCAATAACTACCTATCAAAATTACTTATTATTTTCCTCCTCATTATTTAATATTCTATATTTCAAATTTTTTTACCTTACTTTTTAAATAATAATTCACCCACTTTTCAATTTGAAAATCTTAAACTATATTTTTAGGCCAACCATTGTATTACCTTGTTATGAAATGTGATTTCTTTGATCCAATTGGAATTACATTTTTCTCATTTACACATAAATTTTTTTATTTTGATATCTTGATTCTTGAAATCAAATTCTATAAAATTCATGAACATAAAAAATGAATTCTTTAGTGGACATGATTTTTAATTATAAAAATTATGTTCTTTTAATTTTTGAAATCTATGAATTCTAAAAAAATTCTATTTGAAACTATAAATCCATTTGTATCAAGCATGTGTTCTCATATTATTTAGAATTTCCCTTTTATTTAATTAAAATTTATTTCCATAAATCTCTCTGAATAATTGATATTAACTTGGTTATTTCCTAAAGAATGATACTCTCACCGTAACACTAATAATGGATATATTTCATTGAAGAAATAATTTATATTAAATACTAATTATAAATAATATCTATAATTAATTTCTCAAACACTTTATCAATAATTATTGGAACTAATATTAGGATTCATAAATAAAATTTGTGATGTATCTATTGAAATTTAACATATCATGATAAATATTAATTAATTATAGTCAAGGAATTTTTTTTGATAAGAATCATATTTCCCTATCATCCCATGTATTGATGTACTATTTTTCCATGAATTGATTACAATATTTATCATTTTTTATTATTTTAAATTTGAAAATTATTGGATGTACTATATAATCTAAAATACCACTAAACTGAAAAATATTACACAATTCAAGAAATATTTCAAACTACTCATCATTATCTTCATGTAGAAATCCCCCAAATAGAATAATATATTATACCATTATCAATTCTATTTAAATTAATTTTCAATGTTATTAGAGGAGCATAAATTATATGCCCCAAATATGTAGTTTATGGTAATTCATACTATATTAAGGCTCAATGGTGTTTCTATCCTCTTTATGCCACTATAATTTTATATTGATTTTTTTTCTTTCAGATTTTAACAATGTTTGCTTCTATTATTTTCCTAGCAAATATCTTCTTAATCTACAAATCAAAAGAAAATAATTTAATTACTGAATGTATGATCCTTTAATGAGTTGTGTGGCCGTCTATATAATGATAATTAAATCATAGCAAACAAACAAATTCATAAAAAGTTATTATAAATTAAATAAAAATAGAAAATTGATAAGAAAAGGCTTTTCTTAATCTATAAAGTCTCATATTACTCGAATTTCAAATATTCCCCAATAATGGTTCAATTTTTTCAATAAATATGTGAAATAATTAGACCACTCAGGTCCAAATTATAAATATATAAATTGTTCTAGTCAGTCAACTATAAAATAACAAAACATTTTTATTCTAGAGATAATTCAAATAAGAAGTTTGAATATTAAAGAATAATATCATATTTAACTGTTAGGATAATCAAATATGAATGATTTTATTAATGATATTAAATTAAAAAATTGAAAAATGAGAATAAATAATTGTAGGGTGTTAATTGAAGGTTTGAAATAACTATAAATTAAATAAAAAACATTTTATAATTTATTACAACAAAATCAATTGATAAAAAATTTGGTTTAATATTTATTATATAATTATTAAATAAATTTATCTTTAAAAAAAAAATTAATTCAATAATTAATTGATTCAAAACCTATTTAAGTGATTGATAATCTATTTAATGAATAAATATGGTTAAATTAAGTAGCATAGTCCAAATATTAAATTTTAATCCTCATTACAATCGTTAAGTTTAATTAAAATAAAAATAATAATTTTAAATTTAAATTGATTAATTTAACTCAAATTAAAACACAATAATAATTGATAAAAAATATATATACACCATATGAAATTTACTTATATCCTTAAAATACTAATATTTATACACTCATAACCCCTTGGAAGTAATAAATCAGAAAATAAAACACACTATCAAGATAAAACATGAAGAAGATTTCACTTGGATCCCCAAAAAAGAACCTATAATAATTTTTATTAATGATAGATAAAATTCTCAAACCTTAAACAAAATTAGTCCACAATATACATTAATGGGTATATATTATATAAATTTATTATTAGAATAACCAAAATAAAATGGTGATAACCCTAATTTGAACCTTGAATCTCCAATATATTAACTCAAAACCATGTCTATAGAAACAACTAAATTCTAAAATGTATTGGTGATTAATATATATAGATATAGGAAATCATGTCATTAATCACCCTATAAAATTATATTCATTTATCTTTATTGAAAAAAATAAGAAGAGTTCTTCCTTCCACTATAACACTATGACTGGTAGCACTGAAATATAGTTTTTAAGTGGATTCAATAACAACAGCATGTCAATGAAACCCGGAAATTAAATAATATTCTCCTACCTAATAATATCTTTATCTTATTATTGATAACCATAAGAAGTATATAATGATATATCTTTTATTATGGTCTCCTATATTTCAGTGAACCATTCCATTATATACATAATTTTTGGGTCTCACATAGATCCATAACTTCATAAAATGACCACAAAAAACTATAAACACAAATCGAGGTCCCATAAAAACCATGGGAACCCAAAGAAACATGTTTTCCATATACCCATAAAAATTAAACAAGAAAAATACAAATTAACTTTATGATATCACTTTAACCAATATATATGAAAAAACACTAATTATAAATATAAACCAAGTCATTATTAAAATTAAAATATATAAACAAATTCATAAAAAAAGGATTAATTAATTATGAATACATATTTTCTACTTGTACAATTCTAAAATAAGATATTGAAAATTTTATTTAGAATTTACATTTTCAACTCTTTATAGTTTGATAGAGGCGTCTCATCAATTCATCTATAACATCATATATATTTTCTTCAATAGTGATATTTTTAATGTCTTTAAAATACACTTCTTTAGTTTTATTATATGGTTTTTTTGTTTAACCATTCATTTTCATTTATTATGGAAAAATAATGTTGTATAAGTCATCTAATGACATCATCCTAAAGCCTATTTCTTCAATAAAAAAATTGGATTTAAATATGGGTTAATAATCTTTATATCCTCTTTAAAATCTATATATTATTAATAATTTCCCTCAAAAATATGATTATTTTAATAAAATGTACCGACATAGAGTTTACAAGTTATATTTCCTTCTACACTAAATGTGTGTTATATTATATTATATTAAATTATACACATAAAACATATAGAGAGACCAATAATACATTATTTCATAAATTAATATTATTACATTAGTAAAAAAACAAACTCATGAAAAGGAAAATCATTAAAATTGGACAAAAAATATAAAATAAGAAAAGTAGAATGGAAAATTTTGGATCTTTCCAATCTTCCAAAATCTTGGCCCCCATGAAAAACACTATAATAAATGAATTTAAATACTAGTAAACCAATAAATATTTAATAAAAATGAAAATATATAACCATGGGAGTAAATGGAGTGAATAATGTATGAAAGAATAAATAGGTATTTATAGGTGGTGATATGACCATTGGAATAGTAACATGACTATTGGGAATAGTAACATGCCTGTTGGTAATAGTAACATGACCGTTGGAATAAAAATTTCACTTAAAAATAATAAAATGATATATATATATAATATTTATAATGATTAATTTAATAAAACATAAATATTTTAATTCTATAAAATAAATATAAATATTACAATCTCAAAGAAACTATAAGCTCCTTTTTAGTAAACTAAATTATAATTTATTTTATAGAAGTCAAACAATATATAATAAAAATTAAAATTACCTATGTTAGGAAATTATTTTTATAAAATAATTTTCTTTTTAGAATCTTCATGTAAAAAATATACAAGGGTAATTTTTTTGTATTTATATGAACTACTTCATTTTTCACATGAATAGTGAAAATACTATTTTTCAAATACCGCATGTTTTATGACATAATGATGATGAAACAATGACTTAACAAATGATTTTTTTTATTTTGGCCAAAATTCATTTTAATAAGATAAATTTTTCATTTAAGAACAATAAGCATAATTTAAAAACCTAAAAGGTATTTTCCAGACCCTAAAAGTCTAAAGTGTACCTTTAAATAATCCTTTTGTTTCATTTTTCTCATTCCATTTTGATTTAGAAAATAAAATAATATTATAATGTGATTAAAAACCCTCAATTTATTTTATTTTTTTAAAATATATTTTATAATTTTAAAAAAAATTCTATTCAAAATTTAACCTTCGTTATTTTATTTTATTCAATATTTTATTTGAAAAACACCCCTCTCCTCACATATAAATATCCAATCTCTATCCCCTTGGAAAACAACTCCTCCATCACCTAGAATTATTTCTTAAAGAGTATTTAGTTTCCAAAACATCATATTTAATCCTCTTAAGTTATTTTTTCTCACTTAATAATGACGTTGTTTTATAACAAAATATATTTTACTATATTAATTTGGGAAATGAAAAGGTTAGTCATTATGTTATTCTTTACAATACATTTATGAAACTCATTCTTTTCTAAGGTTTGTTTCTTGACTATGATTTATATATATTACCATTCCATGTAGAATATATGATTATGATCATTTTATGATATGACATATGGGCAAGAATTATATATCCATCAATTTCATTTGGTAATGTGATGTATCTCATTATAATATATTTTTTATATGTGAACATAATTTTATATTTTTTCAAAATTATAATGTTTCAATTTATTTACATATGATATTTTTATATATGATTCTATATTTTTTTACAACTATGTGTGTTATTTGACCACTATATTAGGATGTTTCATTATTATGTATATTCTATATTTCATTCATTTATCAATTGTTTCCATCATGATTATAATGTTGATCCTACGCTTATTATATGATAATGTTGATCATTCTCACCCAAGTAATATTTATTATTTTCCCTTATTATTCCCATTACTAGGATTTGATATCACCCATTTCTTTGATGTAAATTCTTAGATGGTTACATGTACTAAGAAGAATTTGAGAACTATTACAAGGATAAATAATGAGGATTTAAATACTATTTATTTTTTATTATGTTCAAGTGATGTATGAGACTAATTTTCATAATACATTAAACATTCCAATCCTTGAATGTATTACAATTATGTTATTTATATTATGAATTATATGATAGTTATGTAAGAAAATGTTGGGTTTCTATTGTTAGTATCAGAGGATGGTTCATTAAATTTGGGAATTAAGAATAGAAAAAATTAGTGAAAACCATAATGAGATTTGTACATATAAATAAACATACTTTGTTTTTTTAAAGTATAATAGTGCGTGGTTTCTGATAAATGAAATCCATGTATGGAAACTACAAGTGGATGTGGCTCTGGAATAGTTATACCTATATTCAATAACCCTGAAAAGGGTGGATTTGGCATTGAATTTATTATCACCTAGTGTATGACAAAGAGGTAATGTTTCACACCTAGTTTGAAACTCTCAGAGGATATTCTTTGGTTAATTATAAATTCTATAAAAGAAATTATAAAGGATAAATAACTAATGTAATTATTCATCTTAATGTTAAAAAATGATTAAGTTACATGATCATAAAATCATATTTGGGAAAAGGATAAATATTTCAATCCCTAAAGATATTATATTATAATTAATTCTTGCATGAGAATAAAAAATTCATGCTTTATTGGATAATTTTTTTTTCAAAACATTTATATTGTAGAAAATGGTGGTAACTAGAAGAAGATTGACCAACAACCCATGTGAGGGAAAATAAAACGATTTTTGAGTGTAATATTAAATTTCATGGGAGGAGTTAAAAACATCATGATGATTCATACACAATTTTATCTAAATATGAATAATAACCAGAATCATGTGGATAATTCACCTTCTCCAAAGAATGAGCAACTAGAAATCTAGTCTTTTATATAGAAAATAACACATATGTTTAGTGGATCTTATAATAAAATTTTCATGGAATAATATATTAAATCAATGGAGAATAAATTTTATGTGGTACAACACTTTGATAAATAGAAATTCATTATGGATAACTTTCATTTAGATGGGGAGGCCGATCTGTGGTGGGTGTTGATAAAGAATACCAAGATGAAGAATAAAATAGAAGAAACAGAGTTTTAGAATTTTAAAACGTTGTTTCTTAATATGTATTTCTATAACATTATTTAATAAAATATCGAGAGATAATTCATGGAGATTAATAAAATGGAGTGTTAATCTATTAGGAATTATGAGGATAATTTCACAAGGCTTTCATGACATGACTGAGGTTTTATTATTAATAATAATTAAAAATAGATTATTTATTTAATGGTTATAACCACACCTTCAAAAGTCCCTATCTATCTAAGACATTGGGAGTTAAAAATATGTATTCTAATGTTCTATCAATGTAGATATGGAGTTCGGATAATGGTCCCATGGTTATTGAGATAAGAAAACAAGGATGGAGCTTCATACAGGTGGATTAAATGAAAAATGGGAAAAATCATCCCACCACCCACATATTAAAAATGTGTGAAGACGAATCATGGGAATTAACTAAAAGGGAGATAAAATATTATTCAAGTGTATGAGGGAAGTCCATTAAGAACATGAATGTTAAAGATACATAAATAATTCATCCAATGAGATGGATGAAATGAAGGCACCACCCATGGTTCAATACATCAAAAGTAGAGGACAAATGGTACTATAAAATACATTGAACTAAAAAATGGTTCATTAAGAGTAGTAAGTGTCTGAAACCATCCTAGAAGAGGGATAAATGGAAAAAACATTCTATTACCACTACTAAAGTGGAGAATTAAAACGAATTCAAACATGTTATACTTCATATTCATTGAATAATGGAAAAAGTTTTATTTTATTATGGTTATACTCAATCCTGTATATCCTATATTTTTACTAGATCAATTTAATCCCAACCCATATACCTTGTAGTAGATATATCATTAAAAATAAATAGTTGTTTGATTAATGAAACATAATTGTTGTATTTTTCTCTTATTATGGTATGTGGGAAAATTCTTTCCATGAATCTCAAAATCTTTCCCTTCATGGGATTTGATACTATACTGGGCATGGATAAGCACTCATTTTATAGATATTGCATAAATATTTGGAAAAATAAATTTATTTCTATAAAAAAACCGTCCCATGATCCTATACAAATTTATGTAAGATCATGAATCTCCCTTAGAAAATACTATAATAGTGTCGGTGTTGATACCAAATGAAATAACAAACAGTTCTCAATGATGCACCATGAGAAAGAACCTATCCTCATGGATATGAAATGGATGGATATGGAAATAAATGTGGTAGTGAATACATCCTACCTTGACTAAATTATTTCATAACGATCTATCCAATATAAGACAAGGGAGGCACAAAGGGTTGATATGGAGCTTCAAAATAATGCAGAATAAGAAAAGGAGAAAAAATACTTATGAATTCCATGTAGATGAGGATGGTGTCATCTATTTGGTGACTAGAAATTGTGTGCCTATATAACTTGATACAAAGAAAGAGCCATTGGATAATGAACATATATAATATTTCTCTATATATTCTCTAAGTACCAAGATGTACCGTGATCTTTTAGGGAACTTCTGGTGGGACAACATACAGAAGGAGATCTCGGAATTCACCTCTAAGTGTGTGATATATTAAAGGGTTAAATAAAATATACAAAGGTATAAGGGGACGATGAAACCATTAAAAATACCCATATATAAATGGGAGAACATCACTGTGGACTTTGTCACTAGTCTCCCAAATACATCAAAATAAAGAAATGTGATATGGGTTGTGTGAGATCGACTCACCAAGAATACTCACTTCATTATTATTCATGGATATTTATCACTTGAGAAACTTTTTAACATATACATAATGTAAGTGGTGAGTCTATACGGAGTACCACTTCTGGTCATCTCTAACTATGATCCAAGGATTACATATAAATTCTCGAGAATTATTCAACATTATTTGAATACAAAATTGAATTTCAATACAACCTATCATCCCCAAACTATTGGAAAATATATAAGTACCACCCAAAAAATCCAAGGAAATGTTGATAGGATTCTCAATTGAATTTAAGGGTCGATAGGATCAACATCTTCCATCAGTTGAGTTCTCATTAAATAAAAGCTTCCACCAATGTATTCAAATTCTTCTAGATGAAACTCAAAATTAGAAGTGACATTGGAATCCTATTTTGGATGTTGTTAGTGAAAAAAGATAATTATAACTTAACTTGTTCCAGAGATTAAAGAGAAGGTATAAAACATCCAAAAACATATAAATTCTATTTAGATTTAGTAGAAGATATATTTTAACTACTTTATGGACCTGAACTGTTATAAATAAAACTCTCGTTGTTGTTGAATTAAAATTAAAATTATATATTATTGATATAAAAAATGCACTTATTTCATTTTATTTTGTCCCATAATATTTAAAATACCATTAAGCATCACTACCATTGATAATATATCTATTGAAAAGTGATTATATGATTAGTATAAATATTGTGTTTTAATAAATCCAATTGACACAGACACAGGAAGTGATGGCCTCAACCAATAGGATATTACCCTAAAACGATCATTTATTATAGTATATAAGGGAGATAACATCAATGGGATTCTTCCTTGACCAATACCAATCTAAGATACAAAAAACTAAACATGAGAAAATCCATTTATGGGATATCTTTAACATCATAGAGATCAAGACTCAAACCTTGTATGTGAAACCACCCCATGAAAGTCTCACCATCACACACCATACACATAGGAAATTTTATGGTTTATTTACGGGATATATATCAAAACACAAATAATAAGAATATGTATATTTTATAGAATAATGAATAGTTTTTCATCTTATTATTGTAACTTTGTAATTGTTTTTAACTTTGATATAGTAAAACAAAAATTGTTTTTTTGGGGAATATTAAAATTAAAATATGAAATTTATTTTGATAAATTAATGGATTTATAAAATATATAATATTTTATTGAAATATGTGGATTAGAAAATATAAATTAATTATAAATGATTATATAATTTTTATTAAGACAAATGTAATTTTATAAGGGCTTAAAAAGTGTTATTGTAAAGAACTCAACATTTCTGAATAAAATTTGATTATTATTTTAAATATTAAAAATTAAAATATTGAGAAAATTATTTAGAAAAAATTATTATTATCTATTTAATCAGAACATCTAAATTACATAATGTTTAATTTTTCATAATTTTCAAAGATAGTTGATTTTTTCGGTAAAAAAAATATAGTATAAATATACGCCATGTAATATGACATCATAATGACCCAAAATGATTTAATAAATACCATAAATAGTATCCGTGACTGAATATTTGTTTTAACATTAAAAAATGATATTTTGAGGTTATTTTATTAATTTTATAAATCCATTATGAATCTTCCAAAACCTATAGTATGATTTAAGGTTTTAAAATCATTTCTTTAAGGACACGACTCACATACACAATAGTCAGGGTAATATTTTAATAAGTTCGTAATTTTTCCTAAAAAAATAATGAAAACCACCCCTATTTGGTAGAAACCACTATAGATAAAACATGGGAAGGTTTTCAGTTTTGGTTATTTTATTTTATAGCGTCCAAAACCTTATTTTGAGAATTGATAAAGAAATCCCCAATGATTTCTGACATAAACCCACCCATTCTCACATTTATCATTTCTATAAAACCTTAGTGATCATCATTACTCTTCCCAACCCTATCTATAGTCCTCAAAATCTACCACCATGAACTAAAGAAGCTCCTCCCATACATTCGGTATTACTCTATCAAGGTAAGAGATCCTCTCCTTCTCCTCTATATTCAAGTTTCTTCATTATCTTATATGTTTTATATTAATTTCCTAATTTTGGTATATGAGTTTATATATCTAAATTTATTTCCATTTTATGTATAAATGGTGAGAGACCCATGATAGTCTCATTAATCCCTCTCAAGAACATTCATACACCCCATTATGTTGCTGAAATTTAACCTCAATTTTCTATGCCAAACAATTATGTAGTGAATACACATACCAATTTCCTATCAAGGTTGTTAACCATTATGAAAATATACATATTTTATTGGGGACATAAATTTATTTATTACAAACTCCTTGATAATGGAATAATCTATGATGATAAATGATTCCATGTTCTATGATCTATGTTTTACACTTAAGAGTAAGAATGAAATGAAAGTGATGGTTGCTCTTGAAATTATATAGCACTCCCATTCATGAGGTGATGTTTTAGTCTCATGATACATCATGAAATGGATTAGGAAGTGAAACTAATCCATCACGGGACTTTTTACATCATAACATATTGGTAGTTTTGGTAGACCTATGTTTATGATGCAGGGTTTTAAGTTGTTTCTTGATTTCCCATGTTGTCTTTATGTTATCATGGTACATCATGCCTCATTGTTCATGTTTATGATTATAACACATTTTTTGTATCATTTATATGCATATTAGCTAATATTTATTACTTTATTCTTGTAATTCCATGTTTTTTCCATCTCTAGGATTTATAGATCACTCATTTCTTTTGTATGTCCCCAGGTTATCATGTGCAGTTTTATGTACAAAAGAATAATATTAGAATGTTAAGGTAGTTTTCAATAAAGGTGATGTATTTACTATTTTAATTTGTTATATAATGCACCTAATTCCCAAAGAAACTATACTTTTCGATCTTTTGGTTTCTTTATGTGTAATATTTTGTAATGAATCAAGAATTAATGTGTAAAAAAGAGTAGGGTTTCCGTAGTTGGTATCAAATGAATAATAAAATTTTTTTGTACTAGGATTAGAAAACTCTAGATAAAGCCTTAAGAATTAAACTATGTATAATAAAACATCCTAAATATTTGTAAAGTATATATTGTGTTCTTTGGAAGCAAATAAATCCCTTTATGGACACTACAAGTGGATGGGGATCTTGAACAAATGTATATAGGGATAAAACCCAAGAACACGACATTGATTTAGACTTAAATGGGAACTAGTGTATGAAAATAGTCCTTACTACATACTTGGTTTGACACTCAGGGTTGTTATTCTTGGGTAAATTTATATTCTAATTAAAAACCATTGTTAAGGGAATAAAAATTGACAAAACAATATATGTTAGGAAATAGATCATGGATAAAATAGATTGAAGCCTAGAAATTCATAAGTTATGAAATAAATGTAATTTATACATTATCCCTCTAAATTAACTAAATTCACATTTATGATTATAATAGTTTAAAAACTCTAATATCTATTTTTCCTTTATTCTAAAAAATGTCTAGAAATAGAAGGAATCAGGTAAACAATGAATTTTAAGGGAAATGTGATGACTTCCCAAAAGAGATTTCCAACCTAATGAGAGGAGAAATAAAACATTTTATGATAATACTCTATCATATAGATCAGGTTCTGAATTGAATCCTTAAGCATGAGGAGTTCCCAAACATCATTAAGAAATAAAAAATCAATAATTTATACCTTTATCTGATAATGGACTCCATCTTTAAATGGATTCCCTAATCCCTTAATCATGAAAAAATGGATCAACTACATTGAGAAGATATTCTCCATTCATCAATTTTATTTGAAAGAGAAGGTTTTATTTAATTTTAATAATATTGAAGGAGAATCTAATTAGTTTTGGAAATTGATCAATAATACGAATCCTTAGGAAGAAATTGGTGAAATTAGGTGGAAGGAATTCTTAAATTTATTTTCGATAAAAATTTTGTTTCACTCTCTAACTTAAAATAGAAAGGTATTTCCCTTCCATTAAGAAAAAATAATGATGAATCTATTGGAGTGTATAAGTAAAAATTCAAAAGACTTATATGATACACCAGAAGATTTTTTGTTACGTACCCATGAATTCAAGGATGAATTCTTATTTGGTGGGATAAAACCTAGTCTTCCCAAAGCACCAACAATCTGAGAAATTGATAGTTATGAAGATATTATCTAATGTGACCACGAAGATGAAATGGAGATTGACAAATCTCAAGGATTTCATTGGGATAATAATAATAATGTTGAGTTTAATTATGGTTGTTTTATAGAGAAATCTAAATGTTCTATGAAATTATAATATTCCACTTATCAAAAGTGTGGAAAGAAGAACCTTAGAAATTTCCTATGGGGGATGAGGAAATGATTTATGTGCGGGAAGGAAGGAAACCTAGATAGAGATTTATGATAAGAGAAACCCACTAATGTAATGAAGTAAACGAATTATTTGTTTAAAAATTATCTCATTTTTCATTTTTTTCAACCGTAAGGAATAAGGAACTTTGAAAACTAATGCACTAATACAAGGGTTTTTAGAGACAACCATCAACGTCCAAGGTAGAAAGGGTGATATTATGCCATCACATCTGATGAGGTGTATCCCAAAAACATAGTGGTGAAATATATGTTAGTTATTTATTAAATAATAAAGAACATACTATTTAGTTCTATTTCTATGCATTCCATAATATCACACAAGTTTAGAAGAACTATTCAAACATTGACAAAAAGAATAGAAGTAGATCTGTTGGTGAAAACAAAAAATTGAGAAATTATTACATCCAATGTAAATAACACCTACCATATAAAAAAATGCGTGATAAAATTTCTATAAAACCTTGTGATACTCCCTTTAGTGTAGTTTGATGCAATTATGGTCATGAATTGGTTTTTACTATATAGATCAAACACAAATTTCCATGAGATTTAAATCACTCTCCATATCACAAATCATCCCCCGATTTTTTACAAGTTCAAGGTGGATGATGAATCTTATTTATCACCAAAATCCCAAGCATGAATATTATTACCTTTTGAGCTAAGAGTATTTATCTCAAAAGATTTATTCTAAAGAAAGGATCATCCTAGAGGATATGACCATTGTAATGGAATAGACTGATGTGTTTCCCAAAGAATTACCTTGTCTTCCTCCTAGATGAGAGGTTGAATTTTCAATGGAGCTTATACCTAGGGAATTATAATTATCTTGGAATCCATATAAAATGGATTCTGTGGAATATGAGAAGATGAGGAAACAACAACATGAGAATCTGGATAAAGGGTTCATACACCCAAGTTCATCACTATGGGGTGCACTAGTCCTCCTCATCAAGAAGAAGGATGGGCCAATACGCCTTTTCATTTATTATTCTAAGCTCAACAAGATCACGATAAAGATAAATTATCCCCAACCATAGATTGAATACTTGTTTGATTAGATAATTAGAGAACAATAATTCATCAAAGTGAATATTCAATTAGGATATTATTATGTAAGGGTGAAGAGGGAGGATATCGCTAAGACCACTTTCCATATAAGGTATGAGAACTATGAGTTTATAGTAATCCCATTCAGACTCACTATTTCCCAAGAAATATTTATGAACATAATTAATAGAGTATTTTATATTTTACCTTGAAAAAATTGTTTAAGCTTTTATATATTATATTCTAATATACTTAAAAAGTAAGGAGGAGAACGAAGAGCATCTGAGCACTGTGGTAAAAAAAGCATACGAAAGGAGATTATTTATGAAAAGTGTATAAAATGTGATTTCTTGTTCAAGGATGTATCATTCATGGGGAATATTATCACAATAAATGGGATGTATATATACCATTAAAATATAAATGCAATTGAAGGATGTCCAAGGACAACATCTATGATATAAATCTGTATTTTCCTTGTATTTGTTGTGTACTATCACCAGTTTCAAAGAAAGTTCTCATGATTATAAAACCCTTTAACCAAGATAACTCATAAGGGAGTCAAGTATTTTTGGAATTATGAATATAAATATAACTTTAGGGAGTTTAAAAAGAGCTTTATCACTACACGAAAACTCATAGTACCCATGATTGGAGAAATTTTTGTGGTATTTAGTGAATCTTTAAAGAAGGGATTGAGTTGTGTGCAAATGAAAAATGGCAAATTGATAGCCTAGGATTCATGGAAATTGAAATATCACGAAAAAATCTACCCAAAAAATTATCTTGAGTTAGATACAGAGTTATTTACATAGAAAATATAGGAGTATTATTTCTTTGAGGAGAAGTGTGAAATATATACAGATCACAAAATCCACATGTATATATTCACATAAAAAGAACTATATCTGTGCCAACAAAGATGGATAGAGTGATCTAGGACTATGATTCCTCAATACACAACCGTCATAGAAAAGTAAATAATTTGGTTGAAACTATAATAAAAAAGGATAATTTTTTTTATCATTGATGATAATTGAGAATAATCCGTTCTTCCTGGATTTAAAAAAGATGGGCATGGTAATCATAAAAGAAAGAACATCATCAATAAATTTGCAAATGATTGTCTAAACCTACCTTATAGAGAGGATAAAGTATTATTGAAGAGATTATGTAAGAATTTAGAAGAAAGTAGAAGATATAAGAAATGGTAAATAATTATATTTTGATGTCAATGAAGGAGTTGCGAGATTTGGGTCACAATTATGTGAACCATTAAATCCAGAGTTAAATAAGAAGTTGTTGGACGATGTACATAGATCAACAATCTCTATCCATATAAAAAACACAAATATGTATCAAGATCTCTTATAACACAATTTTTTGGAAAATATGAAGAAGGTGATCATAAAATATACACAAGATTTATTGTATGTTAGCAAGTTAAGGAGGAATGTAAAAAAATACAAGGGGATGATGCAACCATTACCCATACCTACTTAGAAATGGGAAAAAACCACCGAAGAATTTTTCATCGGTGTTCCGAATACATCAAGAAAAAATAATGATATATGTGTTGTGGTGGATCATCTTATAAAGACAAATAACATAATTTAAATTTTATAGGACTTCTCACTCAATCAACATGCAAGGGTCTACATTATAGAAGTGGTGAGCCTGTATGGAACACCACTATCGATTATATCTGATCGAGACCCATGATTTACCTCAAAGTTATCGAAGATTCGCCAACACACTCCAAATACAAATTTGAACTTCAACACAACTTATCACACTAAAAATTATGGTCAATCTAAGAAGACTATCTAGAAACATGAGGAAATATTGAGAGAATGATCAATTGACTACAAAATAGGACGAGATCAACATCTACCTATGGTTGAGTTCTCATATAATAAAATTTCCACTCAAGAATCCAAATGGCACCCTATAAAGTAATTTGTGGGATGATTTGTAGAAAACCTACATGTTAGGATGTTGTTGGATAATGAAAATTGATAGGTACTAAAATGGTTGATAAAATTGTTGAAAAGGTTAATACCATTCACTAACACATCACAGATGCTTAGAGTCAACAAAAGAGCTATGGTGATAATCATCAGCAACACATAGACTTTGTGGTTTGAGACAAGGTATTCTTCTGTATATCTCCATGAAATAAATTCCTGATATTTGGGAAGAAGGGAAATCATAGTCCAAGATACATCAGTCCCTTTTAGATCCTTCATTTCATTAGAGTGGTGACCTATCGAATAACACTCCCACCTAACATATCTCAAGTACATGATGTATTCCATATATCCCTCTTGAGAAAGTATATAATAGACCCCTTAAATGTATGGAATCTATTGGTGGTACTTTTGGATAATGATATCTCATATGAGGAGTATTCAGTAAAGATATTAGATCATAGAGACAATGTTATACGAAATAAGACAATGCACATGGTTAAAGTGATGTGGAGAAATTAAATGTTAGAAGAAGCGATGTGGGAACTAGAGGAGGAGAAGAAAAAAAAGTTATTATAATATATTTTATTATGTTAAATGAAAATTTAAGAGGTGAAATGTATTAAGGTGGGAAGATTGTAACAACCCAAACTTTTATAAATAAAATTCCTTTTATGGTTGAATTAACTGAATTATTAAATATCATGGATATAGAAAAAGAATTCCCTTATTTGGTATCATTATATCAAATTATATTTAAAATTCCATTTATCATAATTACCATTAATAATATAGTCATTGAACAATGATCCTATTATTAGTATAAAAATAGGGTTTTACCAAATCTAATTGACACAGATAAAGTGATAGAATCAACCAATAAGATAATACCTTGAGAATCCCACTTATTGGATCTTCTGAGAGATATAGAATCATTGGGATTTTCTCTTGACCAAATCCAACCTATGATCCAACAACTTAATTATGAGTGAAACCTTTTATGAGAGAATTTCAAGCTCATCAAGTTCATGACCCAAACCCTTTACATTGTAACACCCCATGAAAGTCTTACTATCACACACCCCACATTAGGTATTTTTCTTGTGTATTAAATGTATATTTATCAAGACCCCAATAATATGGATGTAATTTCTTGACCATAATTAGATAGTGATCCTTTTTACATTATTTTAGTCTAATTAATGAAGCAACCTAGGGCGCTCACCAGCGCTCCTCGCTGCGGGTCCCATGTAGCTTTTTATTTAATTTAAATAATTGAAGACATTTCATAAAAAATGTCATGTCGCACTTTGGCACGGTGTTTGGGTTTTAAATAATTAATTAAGGATTATAAAGGAGTAATAAAAGATTTAATGAATATTTAAAAGAAAGCAATAATGGATAAAAATAAATTCTAAAATAAAATAAAGAGGGGGTTACAGGAAAAATAAAAATAAATAAAATGGGGGATTCTCGTTTTTAATTTTTTTTATTATTTTCCCTTCCATTCTTTTGTTTTATTTTATCTTTTTCATTTATTTCGTTTTTCATTATCTTTTATATTTCTCTTATATTTCTTCACTTTTCTTTTTATTTATTTCCTTTTTTCCTCTCCTCTCTCCCTCTCCAACCCATCACGTCTCACCCCTCAATCTCATCACACAAACAAGTAGCCCTGTGAGAAGGCCACTTCTCCTCCGTATGATGTCTGATTCCTTCCTCGTCAGGTGCGTAGTAAACTTTATGGATAGAATTACGTGTCTCAAGTAGAATCGTTTGATTTAGTTGAGTATTCTTCATGAAGTTCTTCATGGAACATTCTTACCACATTTTGGGGTTTTCTAAAATCTTTTTTTTCATCCGCTTTAGGTCAAATAAAAGTCTACCACGAATCTTAGAGTCAACTATGAATACAAGGTAGGATTCCTACTCCCTTTCACTCCGTTTCATTGTGATTTATAAAAAATGCATCGTTGTGCTATTAGTCGGTGCAAACCGTCTTTGTGTAAGTTTAACCATTTTAATTAATTTAATGGTTCCGTTTAATTTTTTCATCCTTAATCATCTTAAATTAATTTTTTTGAATGGTTTCAACAAGATCGGACACCCCTTTGGGAGTGCCGACATAGTCAGTATATTTTTTTGTTAGCGCATTTATTAATTTAAGTAACCATTGGTATTGTGCATCCCCTTTTTATTGTTTTTAAATTAAATGAATAGTTGTTTGAATTATTGCAATAAATTTGGACACCTCTTTGGGTGTGCTGACATGATCGGTGGATTCTTCCATTATTTGAGTTTATTGTTTCATTAATTTCATGTGTTGCGATGAAACTTTTTATTGTAATTAAATTAAAAAAATATTTGTTTGAACATGAAATTCAATTGTTGGGTCATTGGAACTTGTGTTGCTGAATTATTTATTATTTAAATATGCATTATCTTCTATGGTTGATAAGATAAGTACATTTCCTTGCAAGTTGTTGGGTTTTACTATTAAATTTATACCTTGTGATGCACAGATGTATCTAGTTAGTTTTCTAGATACGAATTTATATGATGATTATGTCATATCTGATGCTGTGAAAAATTTGATAAAATTCATGGCAGGGAAAGGAGTTTGGTCCCATATTTAGGGCCACACTTAGATCCTCTGTTCTGGATGGGTTACCTCTATGTGGCAGGGGGTGGTGTCGTTGTCTTTTTTAGACCAAGACTTACCAAGAAATTCTAATACTTTTTCATGATACGGGTTCTAGAAGGGCCCATCAGGATGGATCCGTTTGCAATTGTGGCTAAGCCAGCCTCAGATGACACTCAACCCCTTTTTGCGAGATCAGGATGAACTCAGGGTTAAGCCATGCCTTGTGCGATAATTGGTCTTTCGAAAGATTTCCTTGGATGTGTTCAGTGGAATTGGATAAATTGATGGATTTTCCATAGTGATACCTTCTAGATGGGATTATATTCCAACTCTCAACTTAATCCATAATTAATGATTCACTTAAGGTTTATGATTACATTAATTTAGTCTATTGAGAATTAAGATATTTCCCCTGATATGTGGAAGTGTTCCTAGTTGACACTGGACTTGAACCCCAACTTAAAGCACAAGCTTAGGGTATACTATTTCTTGGTTTTACCTTGCATTACGGGTTATATATATATGTGTGTGTGTGTTCATGCATTTCTATTAAAAGGTACCCTTTCAGACAACCAGCTTTGGCAGAACTAGGTGACCAGGTACGAGTGCTATTTGAGACTCGGGTTGACTAATTTATTTCATTGCATTACAATTAATTAATTAGAAATGGTTATGTAATGGCACACTGCATTTTTATTTTTGAAAAAAATGGAAAGGTTTAGACATTGTGGGTGCCGACCTACTGGGATTTTGTCTCACACCTTGCTCGGGTGTCATCAACACCCGAGTAGATTACATGCTAGTAGGTATTGACAAGGGGAAGTGTGCTACTTCTGATGCTTGACTGTTCATTACGGTTTCAGATGGAGACTAGGGCATAGGATCGTGCCTTGCTCGTGATGTAGTTTCTTCTTGTGTCTTTTATTTTAGTTGATTTTGTGTTTGAGTTCTGTTTTCCAAACATTTATTTTAGACTCATATCATGGCATGAAAATATTTTGTGAGTTTCCGCACATGGTTTTTATTATTCAGTTGGATTATTTATATTTCTTCTCCTGTAGTTTATTTATTCACACACTACCACTACTTATTATCGTTTGTTGTTTACTTCCGCTGTGATATTATCTATTACCTATGAGGGAATATTCTCCTACACAGACACAAAAAGGGCCATAACTGCTAGTCGACGACCTCTGGAATTTGGGAAGATGCGCTTGAGGTTATGTGACACAATGTTCCGGCCACTGTCTTAGAGGTGAGCCGGGTCGGGGAATTAAAAAGTGGTATCAAAGAGTAGTTTTTTCTTTTGACATACTATTTCGGTTAGACAAGAGACTAGGATATAAGGATTGGGGATGTACTCTGTGCTTGGATGTATCTAACCCATGTACAAGGTAAAACTCAAATTCCTGGTTTGGGATTGTAGTTATTAATTATGCCAGTTACTGTAGATATGATTTCACCTTGGGTGACTCACTTGTATTTTATTTTTATTATGCTTGTAATATTGAAATGATGGGTTTAACATTGAATCTTGATGATACAAGGGGAAAATCCCAGGCATCATGATCGGCACTATAGGATTTAAATTCCATGCATATTTCCATCCCATATATACTTTCAGCATGCATTTTCCTATTGCATGGGAGTGTTGTTATACCTAGTGTTAAATTTTTGAATTGTAGGTTTATTAAATATAAGGTTGTGTTAGTTTTTTATATGTTAGACTGAATCAACCTAGGATTAAGATGCATAACTGTTTATTAATCCTTTTTAGTTGCCTCTTCTATATCGAAACCCATCTCTTGATGAGGGTTGTCTGTTGTTTACTGCTCAGAGGAAGGCTATCTACCTAACCTCTTTTGCACCCTACTTTTTTTCTCACCTTTTTTACTCCTTTTCTATGGGTGTTCTTGGATGTCATAGACAAATGATGCCACAACATCTTCATGCTGTGTCTTAGGAGAGTGGCAATGAGTGCATTCCAGGGATGCTAGGTCATGAACCACCAGTGGTTCCTCTCATAGGACCTCCTGTGGTACTACCTCCTGTTGATCTTCCAAGTGACTCTGACGCTCAGTTCTGGGATAGTCTCCTCAGGTTTATGTATTCAATTCAGAATATTCTCAGACCTTCCCTATCTATGGTAGACCTTATGCGGGACTTTCTGCAGTAGCACCCTCCCACCTTCTCGTGGAGTGGCGCCCCTCATACTACAAAATCATGGATAGATGTTGTACTGTCTATCTTCTACCACCTTGATACACCTCTAGAGGGAATATTCAAGCTTGTAGCTTACATGCTTCATGACACTGCCAAATGCTGGTGGGACTTTGTTTCTCAGGCTGAGTAGGCCAGTGACATGGCTTGGGACGATTTTCATGAAGCCTTCTACAATCAATTTTTTCCACAGACTCTGAGAGATGATCATGTGTGGGAGTTCTTACATCTTCATCTGGGATCTATGACAGTGTTATAATATTCTACTTGTTTCACATAACTTTAGAGTTTTTCCCCATCTCTGACTGGTGACGCTCAGTCTACTGTAAAAATTTTTGAGGATGAACATGAATATACTATCCTCTCACAGGTGAACATCTTCCGTTTTACCACTATTACAAAGATCATAAATCAAGATCTAATCTCATAGCGAAATTTCAAGGAAGCTAAAATAGTGAGCCAGGGTAGTTCAGTTCTGAGACAGGGTGATGGCTCTTCTGGCAGCAGGAAACATAGTTTTGAAAGTGTACATGGAAGAAATCATATCCAAACAACATGTCTTGATAGCTCCATCACATATTATAAGTGCGGCAGGGATAGTCACAAGAAGCTGCAGTGCACGAGAGATACAAAGGTGTGTCGACCTTGTGGCAGGATGGGTCACCTTCAGCATTTCATATATTCCTTCTCTTCAGCATCCAATGGTAGATGATCTGCACCTGCACGTCTGTCAGGTATGTGATCTATGACTCCAAAGTAGGCTGGGAGTTCTTTTTCCACTAGTTTATCAGGTCAAAGAAATGGTGGAGGTCATGGTTGAAGAAATCAAGTTCCAAACTTTCAGCATCAGCAGAGTGGGCCTGCTCAAACCAACCAGCTAGAGTATCAGGGTTGTGGCTTAGGTCCCATATACACAGTGCAATCAGCACTAGAGGAGCAAAGTGCATGGCCATCTATAGTTAGAGGTACTATTCTAGTAGCCTCTACCTTAGTTTATCCTCTTGTTGATACTGGCGCATCACAATCCTTTATATCTTTTACTGTTATTGAGATTCTTGGTTTTCTAATTGAGTATCATTGTGGAGTCATGTTTCTCGACACTCCACTTGGGGTCAGGACAGAGGGTATACACCAGTGCCAAGATTTCCCCCTCGAGATAGGCGGGTACCATTTTGATTGGAATTTCTATATCATCGATATGTCTGGCATAGAAGTCATTCTTGGTATGAACTAGATTTCTCCTTACCATGACCTAGTGGATTTCTATCATCACTGAGTGTCCTTCACATCCCCTGAGGGTGACACATATCTTCACAAAAGAGAATGGGACCTGCTTGCAGACCGAGATAAGCCTAAATATGCAGGGTTGGAAGAGTGATTGATCAGTTGGAATGTATCTTCATGAGTTATAAGGGAATAAAACTAGTTGAATTCCCTCCAGCGGTGGATCTTTTTAGAGACGTCTTCCCTGATGATTGCTCTGGCTTACCACCTATGAGAGACATGGAGTTCACAACTGAGCTCGTGCCAGGTGTGGCACCACTGTCTATTCCTCCTTATAGTATGGCGTCAACAGAGCTACAGAAACTCAATAATCATCTTGAAGACCTTGAGGGTAAGGGTTGAATCATACCTAGCACATCACCATGGGGTTCACTAGTCCTTTTTTCCAAGAAAGCAGACAGTACCCAAATGTTAAGCGTGGATTATCGTCGACTCAACCAGCTCACGGTAAAGAAGCAATATCCATTGCCTCATATAGATGATATCTTTGCCTACATATAGGGAGCAATTGTTTTCTCTAAGATTGATCTGAGGTCGAGATATCACCAGGTGCGTGTGTGACCATCTGACATACCATGTACAACATTCTGAAGTAGGTGTGGATTGTACGGGTATTTGGTTTTTCCTTTTAGCCTCACGAATGAACCAACAGTCTTCATGGACCTAGTGAATGGGTTTTTCATCCATATCTTGATTCCTTTGTGGTAGTCTCCGTGGATGACATCTTAGTGTATTCACGTTCCAAACACGACCATGCAACCCATCTTGAGATCATGATGAGTACACTGAGAGAGAACCAGCTATACTCTAAGCTCGGTAATGGCCACTTCTAGATTGATAAGGTACACTTCTTGGGTCATATTATATCTAAATAAGGGGGATCAGTTGACCCAGAAAAGGTTAGTTCCATGGTTTCATGGGAGCATCCCAAGAGTTTCTTCGACATCCGTAGTTTCTCGGGGCTTGTTGGCTATTACAGGCAATTCATCCAGGGTTTCTCCCACATAGAAGCATCTCTCATGGCCCTGAATAAGAAAGGTGTATAGTTCATCTAGTCAAAAGCTTGTGAAAAATCATTTCAGGAATTAAAAGGAAGACTGACCTCAAACCCAATCCTGATTTTGCCTGAACCTGGTAAGAGCTATATAGTTTATTGTGATGGTTTAGGAATTGGTATCGGTGCAGTTTTGATGTAGGGTGATCAAGTCGTGGCTTATGGTTCCCACCAGCTAAGGCCTTACAATAAGAATAATTTTACACATGGACTTGAGTGGGAAGCTGTGGTTCGTGCTCTACGTTGTTGGAGACACTATTTTTGGGGTGAGAGATTCGTTGTTTACACGTATCATAAAAGTTGGAAATATATCTCCACTCAATGAGACTTGAACTTAAGGCAAAGTCGGTGCGTCGAAAACTTGTCGTCGATCGATTTTGAGCTTGCTTATACCCCTAGTAAGGGTAATGTTGTGGCGGATGCTTTAAGCCGAAAGACCTAGACTCAGGCAGTGTAGGTTTCTAGCAGCGAGTGGCAGATGATGGCCTTGTTTTTAGAGATGCATTTGGAGGTTCATAAGTAGAGTAGAAAATTGGATCTAGTAGCTCTTACAGTTAAATACTCTCTACTAGAGGAAGTCCATAGAAAAAAGTTGATTGACCCTGAGGTTCTGGTTTTTAAGGAAAGTGTTACAAGAGAGAACTCACCTCCCGTTTGGGTTATTGATGGTAGTGAAACTCTCCTTTATAGTGGTTGTGTATGGGTACCTTCAGGTATAGAGGAAGAGTTGATGAGGGAATCTCACATGTCTATTTGGGAAGTTCATCCTGGGCTGACCAAGATGTATAGAGACACGTGTCGATAGTATTGGTGGCTTGGTATAAAAAAGAAGATAGCATGTTTCATCACTCAGTGCTCCACCTGCGAACAGGTGAAGGCAGAGCACCAGCGACCTACAGGACTCCTACAACCTCTATCGATTCCTGAATGAAAATAGAATGACATAACTATGGATTTAATTATAGGCTTTCCAAGATCTTCTCGAGGCAACGATGCAGTATGGGTAGTTTTCAATAGGTTAACCAAGGTTGCACACTTCTTGCCTATCCAGGAGACCTTTACAATTGATGAGTTGGGATGGCTGTATATCTGGGAAATTGTACAGCATCATGGTGTACATCATTCTATTTTCTCGAATAGGGATGTTCGTTTTTACTTCACGGTTCTGGTAGGGGTTGCAAAAGGCACTGGACTCACAGGTACTTCTGAGTACTGCATATCACCCCCATATCGATGGGCAATCTGAGAGAGATATACAAGTGCTAGGGGATATGTTACGGGCTTGTATCCTTGATTTTGGAGCTTATTGAGATAATCATTTACCTCTTATTGAGTTTACCTATAATAAAATCTTCACAACGACAATCCAAATGGCTCCGTATGAGGCTCTCTATGGCACACTATGTCGTTCAACTTTATGCTAGCTTGAAGTAGGTGAGGTAGCTCTATTGGGTACTCATATCATTCAGGAGACTTTTGACCAAATTCAGATGATTCAGAAGCATATGACTACAGATTAGTCCATGATAAAGTCTTATACCAATCATCGCGGAAGACCTCTGGAGTTTGAGGTGGGACATCGAGTATTTCTGCGTGTTTCTCTGAGGTTGGGTCACAAGCGGATCAGGAGACAGGGGATGTTATCACCAAGATACATTGGGCCGTTCAAGATAGTGGAGAGAGTTGGGCCGGTAGCCTATCAGTTACTGCTACATCAAAGGTATCGTTCCATGCACGACGTCTTCCATTTATCTTAGCTTCGACAATATCATCAAGACCCGTCTCATTATTTTGACCCTAATGACCAAGAGCTTGACGCTAATGCATCCTTTGCTAAGAATCCAATCCGTATCATTGACTGTAGCATGAATGTCATCCAAGGAAAGTACGTCTCACTGGTCCGGGTGTTGTGGAAACACAGACGCGTTTAGGATGATACCTGGGAGCGAGAGACGGATGTACGTGCACAGTGTCAAGAACTCTTCTCCGGCGATGTTCCACTACCCTTGGAAGGGCAACTTGGGGATGAGTTGTCTTAAGGAGGGGAGGTTGTAACATCCCGACCTTAATAAAGTATAGACCATTTTTACTTTATTGAAGTCTAATTAATTAAGTGACCCAATGCACGTGCTTGCGAACCTCACTGCAGGTCCCAAGAAGCTTTTTATTTAATTTAAATAATTGTAGACATTTCATGAAAAAATTCATGTCGCGCTTTGGTGTGGTGTTCAGGTTTTAAATAATTAATTATGGATTGGAAAAGAGTAATAAAAGATTTACAAAATATTTAAATGAAAGCAAGAAAGGATAAATATAAATTTTGAAATAAAATAAAGAGGGGGTTATGGGAAATATTAAAATAATTAAAATGGAGGATTCCTGTTTTTAATTATTTTTATTATTTTAATTTCCATTATTTTGTTTTATTTTATATTTTTTTGTATTTCCATTATTCTTTATCTTTAATTTTTCTCTTATTTTTCTTTTATTTTATTTTTCTTTCTTTACTTTCTTTTGTTTTTTCCACTCCTCTCTCCCTCTCCCACTCATCACGTCTCACCCCTCAGTCCCATCACACCAACTAGTAGCCCCTTTGGAAGGCTGTTGATCCTCCGTCCGACGTCTGATTCCTTCACCGTCCAGTTCGAAGTAATCCTTAGGGAAAGGATAACATTACTCAGCTATAATTGTTTGATTCCATTAATTATTATGCTCAAAGTTCATCACATGAAATTCTTACCCTATTTTGGAGTTTTTCTAAATTTATTTTTTTTTCATCTATTTTAGGTAAAATCATAGTCTACCACAGATCTTAGAGCGATCTATGACTAAAAAGAAGGGTTCCTACTCACTTTCCCTCATTTTAGTTATGATTTATAAAAAATACACCATTGTGCCGTTAGTTGATGCCTACTATCTTTGTGAAATTTTACCCATTTTAAATATATTAATGGTTTTGTTTAATTATTGTAGCCTTAATCATCTTAAATTAATTTTTTTTGAATGATTGTAACAAGATCAGACACCCCTTTGGGTGTGCCAACATAGCCGGCGCATTTTTTCATTAGTCGGGTTATTAATTTAATTAGCTGCTGGTATTGTATAGCCCCTTTTTATTGTTCTTAAATTAAATGAATAATTGTTTGAATTATTGCTACAATGTTGTACACCCCTTTTGGCATGCCAACTTGATTAGTGTATTCTGCCATTAGCTGAGTTTATTGTTTGATTAATTGTATGTGTTGCGAAGAAACTTTTTATTGTAATTAAATTAAATAAATAGCCTCTTGGACATGAACTTCAATTTTTGGATCATTGGAACTTGTTTTGCTGAACTATTTATTATTTAAATATGAATTATCCACTGAGGTTGATATGATATGTATATTGACTTGCAAGTTGTTGTGTTGTACTTTTAAATATATGACTTGTGATGCATGGGTGCATTTGGTTAGTTTTCAAGTTGTGACTTTATATGCTAATTATGTCATATCTACTGCTGTGAAAACTTTAATTAAATTAAGGGCGGGGAAAGGAGGTGGGTCTCGTATGCTTAGATCCTCCATTCCTGAAGGGTTACCTCTATGTTCCGGGGGGTGGTGTCATTGGATTTACCGTACCAAGACTTCCCCAGACTTTCTAATACTTTTGAGTGATACCAGTTCCAAAAGGGCCCATCGGGATAGATCGTTGGAAATGTGGCTAAGCCAACCTCATAATCCAACTCTCAACATGAACATTAAATAATGATGCACTTAAGGTTTATGTTATTTCCAATTGAGTCAATTGAGAATTGAGATATTTCCCATGATGTGTGGAAGTGTTCCCGGTTGACACTGGACATGAACCCCGTGTTAAAGCACAAACTTGGGGCATACTTTTTTCTAGTTTTACCTTACTTTATTGGTTATATATATATATCTGTGTGTGTGTGTGTTTTTTCATTTCTGCTGACAGGTACCCTTTCAGACAATCAGCTTAGGCTGAAGCAGGTTACCAGGAACGGGTGCTGTTTGGGACCTGAGCTGACTTATTTATTTCATTTCACTACAACTAATTTATTCGAAATGGTTTTGTAAAGGCACACTAAATTTTTATTTTTTCAAAAAATGGAAAGGTTTAGACACCGTGGGTGCCGAACTACTAGGATTTTGTCTCACACCCTGCACCGACGTCATCGACACCTGAGTAGATTACATTCTCATAGGTATTGAAAAGGGAAAGTGTGCTACTTTCGATGCTTGACTATTCATTACTACTTAGGATGGTAACCGGGGTAGAGGAATGGTCCTTGCTCGCAATGTAGTTGCTGCTTATGTATTTTATTTTAGTTGACTTTGTGTTTGAGTTATATTTTCCGTAATTTTAGTTTAGGCTCATATCATCGAATGACACTCTTTTGTGAGTTTCCACACTTGGTTTTTATTATTCAGTTGGATTATTTACACTGCTTCTACTATAAATTATTTATTCACATGTTTCCACTACTTATTATTTGTTGTTTTTTACTTCTGTTGTGATATTATCTGTTACCTATGAGAACATAGTCTCCCCCACATACCGAAAAAGGGCCCTTGCTGCTAGTCAGCAGCCTCTGGCGTTCGGGGAGATGCGCTTGAGGTTATGTGACGCACCGATCCGGCCACCATCATAGAGGTGAGTCGGGTAGGGGCATTACAAGGGATATGTATATTTTATAGAATAATGAATATATTTTCATTTTATTATGATAACTTTATAAATGATTTTGATTTTGATTAAATAAAAAAAAATTGTATTTTTGGGTAAAAGTTTAATTAAATTAAATAATTTTTTATGGAAATAATGGATTTTTCAAATAAATAATATTTTATAGAAATATTATTTATAATTTTTTTTATTAAATATAAATTATTCTTTAATTTTTTTTAAGATAAATGGTTTTTATAAGGGTTAAAAATCTCTTATTGTAAAAAACTCAACATTTCCCAATAAATGTTTATTATTATTTTAAAAGTAAGAAATTTAAATATTTATAAAAATATTTATATAAAATGAAAACTATTTTTGGAATCAAAATGAAAAAATTATCTAATGGTATTTTTTTCTTAATTTTATGATACAGTCGAATCTTTTGGTAAAAATTGAATACGGTATAAATATACAATGTGTAATATTGAATTATAATGACCCAAAATGATGTAATAAATAGTGTACTTTGTATAAATAACCAAATATATGTCTTAAATTTAAAATAATAATATTTTTAGTTTATTTTATTAATTTTATTAAAAATTTATGAATCCTCCAAAACCTATATTATATTTCATTCTTTTAAAATTGTTTATTTAGAGACAAGACTAACTTCCACATAATCAAGGGAAATATTTTATTTAGTTTTGTCCTTGGAATAAAAAAATAATTAAAACCACATCAATTTGGTAGAAAACATGGGCAAAATCCATTGGAATATTTTTGGTAGTGGCTATTTTATTATAAGAGTCTAAACCCTAAGTTTGATAAATGATACATAATTCCCCACTCATTTCCTATATAAACCCTCCAAATCTCCCATTTCTCTTCACTAAAAATCCTTTTAGATGTTCCTTACTCTTATCACCCCTCTCTATAGGCCTCCCATGGTTCCCCAATGCTCTAAAGAAGCTCCTACCAAGAATTGGAATCACCCTCTCAAGGTAAGGGATCCCATCCTTCTCTTCTTTATTCATGTTTCTTCATTATAATATATATTTTAACTCATTAACTAATATTTGGATATATTCATCCATATACCACATATTATAAGTTTAATTTCAAAATATTTAATGACCCCTTTCACTCTCATCCCTCCCAACCATGAACATTCATATTCCCCTATTATGTGGATGAAATTTCACCACAATTTTCCATTCCAAACATTTGTATAGCGAATACCTATACCAATTTCCTAGAAAGGGTGTTCACCTTTATACACTAATACTAATTTAATTGGGGAATACATGTATTTATTACACACTCCATTATCATGGAATAAAATTTGATAATAAATTATTCATGGTTTTATAATTGATGTGTCACACTTAAGAATGAGAATGGAAAGAAAATTGATGGGTGCACCCTGAATTATATAACTCTTCGATGAATTGGGCATCACTTTAGTCTCATAAGTAGCCATAAAAGGGATTACGAAGTGAACCTAATCCATCAAGGGGATTTTTCCATCATGATGTCTTGGAAGTTAGACTTGACTTATGTATATGATCTAGTGTTTTATGTTGTTTCCAAATCTTCCATGCTGCCTTTATGTTATCATGCTATATCATGCCTCATTGTTCATGTTTAGGACTCTCACCCCTTTTATGTATCATTGATATTCTTATAATCTAATATGTTTTACTTTCTTTTTATTATTCAATATTTATTTTCCTTAATGGGATTTAAATCTCACAACCTTCTTATCTATGTCCCCTGGTTATCCCATGCTATTTTAAGTACGAAGGAATAATATGATCACGTTACATAAGTTTTCAATAAAGATAACGTATCTAATGTTTTAATTTTTTATGTAATGTAAATAATTCTCAAATTCACTGGAATTATCTATCTTATGGGGTGTATTATGTTTTATATAATGTAATAAATTAATAATTAATGTGTAATAAAGAGTAGTGTTGTCATAAAAACCATAAAAGTGACAGGGAGTTTGAATCTCGAGACAATGTTTTCATTCGAATATCATCATGGAAGAGAGTCTTGTGGTTTTGAAAGAGAGGAAAGATTACCCTTAGGTTTTTGGCTCATTTCATATCATTTTTTTAATAGAAGTATTTTCCTATCAGCTAAAACATCCAAGAAACCTACCTCAAGTTTATAATGTGTTCCATGTATCTCTCTATAGGAAGTAATCACCTAATCCATAAAATGTAATGACTCAAGAGCTAGAACAACTAGAGAATTCCATCTCTTATGAGGAGTAATAAAAGAAGATATCATACAATATTTAAAAAGTTCTACACAAAAATACTACTAACCTTGTCAATGTGTTGTGACATAACCAGAATTATAAAGAGCTGATGTAGGAATCAGAGGAAACAATAAAAAAATTATCTACAGATATTATCAACCAAGAATATGAGTTGAAATTTCAATGATGAAATTTCTAGAGGAGGGAGAATGAAATGACCAAGAGTTTATAATTTTTATTTTTCCGTAAATAAATCTTTGTGAGATTATATATTATATAATTATACACATAAAAAATATTGAGAATCTAACAACAATTTATTTCAAAAATAAATATTGTTATGTTAGTTAGAAACTAAACCCATGAAAATTAAAAACATTATAATGGAGAAAACAATATAAAATAAGAATTGTATAATGGTAAAATTTATATCTCTCCAATTTAGTATAATCATCTCCCTGATGAACAACACTATAAAAAATAAATAAAACTATTAGTAAACAAATCAAAATTTCTGAAAAGGTAATGTATATAACCTTGGGAGGAATTGTAGTTAATAATGGCTGATTGAATGAAGAGGTATTTATAGGGGTTAATATGACAATTGGAATAGAAACATATCTATTTGTGTAACACCCTGACCCTAGTTACCTAGATAAGGTGAATTATTTTAATACATTGGCATGATTATAAAGAATCAATTCCCCCGGGAACAATCATTTTATGAGTCTTGGAAACTTTATTACACACATGAATGTAACATTACATTATAAAATTAAAAACAAAAACAACATTGTATCCATTTACCACATTCATATACCTTATACTGTCCCCTCAGGTCAGTCATAATATACTTATTTCCATCCTGGGAAAAATAAAACATAGAAAGGGGTGAGATCAGATGCTCAGTAAGGATAACAATATAGCAGAAAAATTCATAAATAATCATAAACACTAAAGGTAATGTGTAAAACTAAAACAAAATCCTTTTAAAGTTAAACATAAATATAATATGGAAACGGTAAATCAAATAATTCCATTTAATTATTCAAATGGATATTATACTCGTTCAATAATCACATCTAATATCAATAGATAATTTCATAATGATTTAATGCATAATGATGAAAATCATAACCACATAGTAAATGCCTCATTCCAAAACTACAAAAACGATTTTTTCAAGGCCTTATGACAAGACACTAGTTTATCTCATGAGACTTACTGATGCATCAAGGAGTTATAGCGGGCTCCACCCACCACTTACAAAGTCCATTACATAACTTATATAAAAATGTTGAAATATAACATAAACACTCATATTAAAACTAAAATATGAAATGTAAATAGTTTAACCATAATTAATGAATGGTACAAAAATATCACATTCAATGTAAATCATATCATAACTCATTCAATAAAATATTGAATATTTTATTTATAACAAATCAACCTCAGTAAATAATAGTATTCAAAAAGACATTGACATAGTGGAAACTGATTAGTAAAACTCTTTGATAGAAATATACCTTTTTCATGAAAAAATATAAAAGTCACACAATTTATAAAGGAACACATTTAAAATACATTTTTTAATAAAATTTTCCCATACTACTTTGAAACTTTTGAAAGAATTAACATTTTAAAACATTCATGTCCATATAAATAAATCCTTTAAAAACCATTCTGAAAACACGGACACTTATTAGAATGATTTAGAAGAATAATTATTTAAAACATTAAAATGATATTTTAGTTGAATAGTCCCTTAAAAATAATCCTTTTTAATACTCATTTATCTAACATGGACATGGATAATAAATATCTCCTAGTAAATACTTACACATAAACAATCCCGAATAATAATGAGATTGAAGAATTAACCCTTACCTTATACTTTTATTTGTCTAAGGGTACGTTAATATCCTGTATAATAGTTAAATAATTGTTATTAAATTATACAATAACCACATACATAAATATGATATCATATATGATCTTCTAATATTGCTTTGTTAATAATATTTTAGTAGTATCATTGTTTCAGGTGTTAACTGATTCGTTTTCCTTTATATGTTTTGTTACGTAAGCCATAATTGTTAGGGATAGGATGTATTTGATTTATATCCAGAATGATATTAAGTTCTTAAAAATTATTTTTAATAATCAAATAAAAATTCTACTTCAATGGCTATGATGGGTAATGAATCTCATCGTGTTCGTAGAGACAGTAATTTGTACCTACGCACGAATGCTACTTCCATTTCATTTTATTATTTTCAAAGGAAAGAAAACTAAATGATACATAGGTATATTATTATTCTAGTATAATATAATATTTTATTTACATTACATAAGATCATTAACACCATCGTTTATACATTCAATGTATGGTATGAATGAGTCATATCACTTTGAGGTGGTGGTAGTTCGTACTTACTCAAATGAAATTATCATATATATACAACATGAAAAGAATAAACGTATGATATAAAAGATAATTGTATAAGATTATAGATAAAATAAATATCATAAATATCATACATAATTACAGTGCCATCATAATGGCCACCATAGGATGTGGTAGTAGAAGATTGAACAATCATAGTTTTGTGAGGCAGTAGTTCGTCGTCCACAGAAACATTATGTTCTATAACCATTAGATGGAGGTGTGTGTAAGTGTATTTAAAAATAAATCCCATGAAAATAACCTAGTATATTTATTATACTATTTTTCTTATAAAATAAAGGAATAAAGTGAGTTTAGGGGATTGGATAATTAGAATAAAAGAAAAGAACTTAAGAAGATATGTTACCTTTAAATCAGGTAACCTCCTTTTGTTTGAACAAAAAGTCTCCCTTTAAGTGCGTTATTCCTAGAGTAAATCTTCTAATAGGAAGAGAGGTATATAGGGAACTTAATTGTTCAGAATTTGGATGATCCAAGTGGCTTGAGAGGTGTGAGAAAAGGGTTTGATGTGGGGGATTGTTATAGGGGGTGTGGCTCTTTAGGAATGTTTTAAAATATTATTTTATTATATAATTATTTTCGTTTTATAAAGGTCCAAAACTCATTAAAGTATAATATAAGATGAATCATGTTTGAATTAAAATCATCCAATATTAATTTGATAGGTTTGGGATTTTTTTTTAATTTTTATAATCTCATTTATTTAAATCATTCATTAATGAGGTAAACACTGCATCATTATTGTGTCAAAAATAATTTTATTTATAAGATGTATAAAAATTATAAAAAAACCAGGATGTAGTAAATATTTTTATCTTTCAAATAAATATTTATAGTCGAAAATATAACTTATATAACCCCTTTTAAAAATTATTTTAGTAAAAGATATATGTTTATGTCATTTTTGTCTTTACTTAAAATTTATTAATATGAAGTGTCATTATCACTCTAGAGTGGCTCTATGTGGTCCCAAAATCGACCCAAAGATTCCCATGGTCATATAGGTATCATCAAATAAAAATAGGACACATTTTAGGTTAATTTAATATTATTATTATAATATTTGTTTACCCTCATTTACCAGATTTACCCTTTAACCATGGTAAATAAAATATTTACTAAAGTAAATATTCATAATGTCAAAAAAATAAAAGTTACTTATTTACAAAATTTGGACCCCTTGATTACAAATATGGAATCCATTTGTCAAAATTCAAAACACAGTAGTGGTGGAAATTAATTTAATATTAATTTCCGTTGTCTAAACACAAAACGTGTTTTTAAGAAATAATAACTATCAAAAGATTGACAGTGGTTTATGATCAATTTAAAGGTTAAATTACATCTAATGACCCAAATTATATTAAATGATAAAAATATAATCTAATTATACTTTAAAAACAGCCAAATTTATAATTCAACACGATAAATTATTTCGATTAAAGAAGTTGTTTTCAATTAAAATTTAGTATTTTTCACTATTCATCAAAATATGAAAGTTATCTAAAAAGTACAAAAAATTTATCCAAAATAAATTTTTATGTCCTTATTATAAGTAATAATTTAATTTTATTAAATTGAATATATAAATTTGTGAAATATTGGTCTTAAAAAAGGTTTTCCTTTTAAAGGTGGTAAATTTTCATATTTTGAAAAATACTTCTTTTATTTGAAAAAAATGAATTTGTTCTTATATTATGTCTAAGAAAAACATAATATTTGTTCTAAAATAATAAAGTGTATATAAAATCCATATTCAGTTAATATTATCCATAACAGCTTTTTGAACAGCTAGTTTGGTATGTCGTGGTGTGCTCAAACTCGGTGTTGTGTCCATCACAAGTTATTGAATTATTTTGAAGAGATAGAATACTATGAAATATTGGGGTGTTACATTCTCTACTCGTTCAATAAATTGTTTCCTCACAATTTGAAATTTTTCTTTGAAAATATAAGGTTAAAAATAGAAAAATACCTTTGTGGAAAACCCACATCAAAAATTAGGTTAATGAAATTTAGTCTTAATAAGAGGGGAAGAGAAATGAAAAAGTCACCACAAAATTATGGTCTTGATTAAGAGAACATTGGTGGAAATTAGAGACACATAATTTTAGGGAAAATATAAATATTTATAGGGAGTGATTAACGTCATCAATCACAAACAATTTTAAAATCGAGGGCCTCAAAGCCATCAATTTATGATGATTTAAAATATAATCGGTTCAAAAAAACATAAGGTATTAGGATAAAACATTTTTGGTTTTAAGATACCTTCCCCAAAGTTTAAGAATTAATCTGTTTATAGAATAAGAGGAAAAAATATACTTGACATGTAGAGATTAATCCTTCAATTAATTCCAACAACAAACTCATTTTTCACTCCAAAAGATAATAGAATTTAAAAATATTTTGTTTATCCTAATCACATAGGTTTCCAAAAATAGTTAATTTATAATTCATTTTCCAGACTATTTAGAAAAACTACATTATAAAAACTAGGACATCACGTAGGCCTGTGGTAGGTGATATACCCTTTTCACCCTTCAGATGCGGGTACAAGTCTCGCGACCTTTCTGGATGAGACAAGTTGTCACCTGACCTTCGGGTTGTCCTTTTTTAGTGACAATCCAAAAATAATGTTAAGAAATTATTTAACCTTTACAATAGTATCTGATGTCAAACTTAATCTATTCCAACCTTTAGACTTATCCACAATACTTCTGTCCGAACTCACAATCCAAATTTTGCAAGGAAGGTCACATAATATACATGTGAATACCTTCATTGTGTATTCTCGTAAAATGTGGTAATAAAATGAATTCCCAGAAAATTGTATTTGAATAGGTTTGTACTTCCTTATTCTTTATGAAAATCATAAAATACTAGATATAATCCTTAAATCCAAAAATTTTGTAATCACCAAAAATGATGGAATAAAAAAACCAATAGTTAGTTCCAAGGTAGTCAATAATATCAATATTAATTTATCCAAAATCAATCATATCTTCTTCCAAAATCAATACCACAGTATCAGGACCATATTAATGTTCATATTTTCTTCAATCATGTATCTTTGAAAATGTTTAATTTGATATTGAGTCACTTTTCATGGTACCACACAATCTCAAATCCTTAATTAAATAGTACTGTAGTACAATCCTTATATACTCCATAATTATTATAACCAGTACATCGTTGATACCACATTCAAATGTCATAATTATTTTATATCAACAGAAGAACACTAGTCATTACTCTTTATATATGGTAATATCATAAAATGATTATTATCCAACAACATCATTTGTGGTATACTTTGATGATTGGGACATTGATTTGTGTAGTGTCCCAACTCCTTGCAGATGAAGCATTGTACATTTGAAACCTTTTTATTACCCTTACAATCACTTACTTGGTGTCCTTTTTCTCCACACTTATAAAAACCTCCCACTCCATTCAATCATTTACCAAGGTGATTCTTTCCACAGTTATCACACATGGGAAAATCCTTCATTCCCTTATTCCTTTATCTATATTTCTCTCTACCATCCTTTTCTTTTCTGGCTTCCCTTCAAAGCCATAGGGCACAGATAATTCTTTATTTCTTTTATTAAAAAATAATATTATTTCTTCATCTAATGATAATACATGGGGGACTATTTCCTTTCTAAATGTTGGATTAATACCATGAAAGATATGATCCTTCTTACTCTTTGGATCATGCGTATTTTTGGAGTTCTAATTCTATCTACAGGGCATCATTTCTAAACAATGGAATACACTAGGTTAGTTTATAAATCGCAATGAGTAATTCCAAACTTGTAAAATTCCAAACATAAATTGAAAATATTATGCATATAATCTATAATAATAATTTTTTTCTTTAATGAGGTATTAACTCCTAAATCCTTCATAATTGCTTGTAATGAAAATGTGAATTCTCCTAAACATATCCCCCAAGAGTGTCGTAACTAAGAGTGAATCAACTCTCATTGTCACGTACCAGGATACCCTGAGTCAGGCCCAAAATTCCTTGTTGGAGTTTTCACTCCTACGTACATCTGTGCTAGAGCCGCCTCTAACTTCTCATATCTAGACTAGGATGTATTGCTTGGAAAATTCCCAAAATCTCTACATTACCAAAATTCTTGGACGTTCTTCTATACTAATACTCAATGTCTATCTTAGGGTAATGTTCTATAATCAGATTTTTTCTAAATCTAGTTTCCATGTTTTTTGATAAACTTCCTTTAATACCAACTGTATCACCCCGAACCTTGTTACCCAAATTCGGTGCTTTATTTTAATACATTGGAATTATTACAAGGAATGAAGTCCTGAAGGACTAATTTGTTTAACAGTATTAGAAAATAGATTACAAACATGAACATTACATTACATTATAAAATAAAAAACAATAACAACATTGTCTCCATTGACCACATTTATATCCCTTATACTATCCCTAAAGGTCAGTCATAATATACTTCTTCGCATTCTGGAAAAAATAAAACATAGAAAGGGGTGATCTCATATTCTCAGTAAGGATAAGAATATAGCAGAAACTTCATAAACAAGCATAAACACTTAAGGGAATTTATAAAACTAAAAATGCCCATTAAACTAAAACATTAGCATTATATAGAAAAAAATAAATCAAATAACACCATTTACTTATTCATATGGATATTCTACTAGTCGAATAATCACATTTAATATCAATAGCTAATTTCATAATGATGGAATTCATAATGCCGAACATCATAATCACATAGTCAAGGCCTCGTGCCAAGGATAAAAATAATATTTTTTCATGGAATTCTTCCAAGACACTAGTTTGTCTCATGAGACCTATCGATGCATTGAGGAGCTATATCGGGCTCCCCCCATCACTTAGTAAGTCCAATACATTTCTCATAAGAAAATGTCGAAACATAACATAAACATTCATATTAAAACTAGAATATGAAATGTCAATAATTTAACCTTAAACCATGAATGGTATAAAAATATCACATTGCGATTCAATCATATCATAACTCATTCAATACAATATAGAAGATTGTATTTATAATAATTCAACCTCAGACAAGAATAATATCCAAAAGGATGTTGACATAGTTGAAACTGATAATAAAACTCTATTAGAGAAATATCTCTTTTTCATGAAAACATTTATATGTCACACAATTTATAAAGGAATACATTTAAATGGAATTTTTGAATCAAAGTGTCCCATAACACTTCGAAACTTTTGAAAGAATTAACATTTTAAAACATTCATGTCCACAAAAATAAATCCTTTAAAAACCATTTTGGAAACATGGACATTAATTAGAATGATTTGGAAGATGAAATATTTAAACTATTAAAATGATATTTTAGTTGAAGTGTCCCTTAAAAATAATCCTTTTGAAAACTCCTTCATCTAACATGGACATGGATAACAAATATGTCGCAGTAAATACTTACACATAAAAAATCTCAATTAATAATGAGATTGAGGAATTAACCATTACCTTGTACATTTCTTTGGTCAAGGGTACATTAAATTCTTGTATAATAGTTAAATAATTGTTATTAAATTATACAATAACCACATACATAAATATGATCTTATAATTTTTCTTTGTTAATAATATTTTAGTAGTATCATTGTTTCAGGTGTTAACTGATTCATTTTCCTTTATATGTTTTGTTACATAATCCATGTTTGTTATGGATAGGATGTATTTGATTAATATACAGAATGATATTAAGTTCTTAAAAATTATTTTTAATAATCAAATGAAAATTATTCTTAAATAGTTATGACGGGTAATTAATCTCATCGCGTTCGTGGAGATGGTAATCTGTACGTACGCACGAATGCTATTTCCATTTCATTTTTTTATTTTAAAAGGAAAGAAAACCAAATGATAGATAAGTATATTATTATTCCATTATAATATAATATTTTATATACATTACATAAGTTTATTAACACCATCCTTTATACATTCCATGTATGTTATGAACGAGTAATATCACATTGAGGGGGAGGTAGTCTGCACTTCCTCAATTGAAATTATCGCATATATACAACATGGAAAGAATAAACATATGATATAAAAGCGATTTACAGAAGATTAGAGATAAAATAAATATCATAAATATCATATGTAATTATAGAGCCATCAAAATGGCCACCATAATAG
The DNA here is from genome assembly GCA_963277665.1 of Viscum album. Classification (NCBI taxonomy): domain Eukaryota; kingdom Viridiplantae; phylum Streptophyta; class Magnoliopsida; order Santalales; family Viscaceae; genus Viscum; species Viscum album. The sequence continues at coordinate 925,942,380 of OY728159.1, forward strand.
GTGGTAGTATAATATTGAACAATCATAGTTTCGTGAGGCATTAGTTCATCGTCCACAAAAACATTATGTTATATACCCATTAGCTAATGAATTTTTCCTAGTGAAAAGTGTAAATGAGTTAATTGAACATTATAAGAAGTTTCGAGATGCTAAATGGGGTTAATAGAAAGGATTCTTGTGTAAAAGGTAAAATGGTTTAAGGGGATGTATGATGAATGGTTTGTGATTAAGTAATTTGGTTTTCCCCATGTTGACCAAGACCCTTGGTGTTAAGGTTCAAGGGTAGTGGTAGAGATGTGAACATGTATGCTTCAACAGTCTATATGGAGTGGACTAAGTATTGAAGATAGTGCTTTATTCCATTGTGTTTTATACTATTTTGTCTTCCTTTTAGGTATTTTTTTATTAATGTTTTTAGGGATACGAAACTGAGTAAGTTGAAATTTTGAAGTATTTAGGTAAATATAATGTTCTAAAGCATGAACCATTGGCTGTTCCTCATTGTGTATTTTGTTAGGTGGTGTCCTTACGAACTTCAGGTAATGTTTGGTAATGTGAAGGCAGTAATCCTTGGGGGTTGTACGATGGACATAAGAATTAGTATCTTGGTGGTAGTGTCCTTAGTGATGGGAAACTGTTGTGGGTGCAGTGACCCATGTGGATTTTGAACATGTGATATGTATCTTAGACCATAGAATGGAGGTCTCGACTTATGGTACTGATGTATGTGTAAAATTACTTTTGGTGTGGAATTTAGAGTAAATGGTCACTTGGGGCACTAGGGGAAACATGTATTAAAATGGGGGTGATAGTGATGTTCGAAAACATTTTTTTGTTTGTGACTTAAAATCTATAGTTTGGAAAGGGGATTAATGGATTTTTTTCAATTGTGAATCTAGTTTTGAGAATTGGTATCTCTCGGCCTTCAAGGTGACTGAAGGGAGAGTTTAGACAAAGTTCATAGTTCTCTTTGGTTTGTTCCATATGGGTGGATGTTGGGACATGATAGTGAAATGTAGAAGACATCATCTAGTATAGGTTATCCTAGAGGTGTAAGTGGGAAGGTTTATGATTTGGTGATGCGACTCTAGTTATGTTAACGTGTTTTTAGTTTTATGGAAATCAAGGGTTACCTCATGGGAGACTAGCTCAGTGATTTTGGTGCTTTAGAATAGTAGGAATGTGGAATTATTTAAAGGTGAGATCAATGCATATGATTTCCTTTACGCTTTAGTAAATAGAATTACATGGATTCCTAACCCGTCAATTTGGATGATAGTAAAGTGAGATCCTGGTATATTTTTCAGGTGAAATGAACAAGGAGGAGTCATGTGAGGTTATATAATCTTATTGGAAGATGACACCAAAGTTTTGGGTGGTCACAGAGCTGAGCTTGTTTGTACATATGGTTTTGTTGTTATGTGAGATGTTGAGAATTCCTTGGGCTGACGATACTGACAAATCAAGAATCCTGGTTAGGTAAGTAAGTGGGATTTGGGATATTAAATGTGATGGTTGGAATTTGATAACTAAAATCAGTATGAGAATGGTTGAAGGAAAGTGTGAAACCATGAAAATTCTAAGTGGTACAGGTGTGGGCATGAACTAGTAAGCCACAATTCTGATTAGGATAATCATTTTTCATTATCTATGAAGCCAAGGCATGGAGCTTGTTTATGTGATGGACTATTAGTTTTATTGTAATAAAAAACCATAGTTTTCTATTTTAATTTTTCAGGAATGTACTAGAAGAACTTGAGTGGTGTGGTGGGAGTAGTACCAAGGAAAACATTGGTTCCAAATTTCTTAATATATTTTCATAGGGCGGTGGTGAGTATTAATTAGGAATCGTGCTTGAGCAGTGATGGTTAAATTATGATGAGAGGTGCACAATAGGTAAGCCTACAATCCTTGGACGGTCATGGTGTTCCATCGTGAGGGAAACTATCATAAATAGATAAGTTGGTTGTGGTGTTCTTCTATAACTTATTAACATACATCAGCCAGTGATGATCATGCTCGATATCTTGAGACCATCTCATGTACATTGAGAAGGTTTGGATTTATGACTAGAAACATTAATGTGTTTGGTAGGAAGATGGAAATCATTAATTTTATAGTCATCGTGGCATTATACATAAAGTGGGATGGTGGATTCACCCTATTGATGGTTTTAGGTGAGGACCTTGGGATGGTCCGAGAGGAGGCACTGGTTAATGTTCAACCTCTTGTTCTAGAGAAGGCTAGATATCCATGTCTATGTTTCGGGATTTGGTTTGTGTATGGGTGTGAGCCATGGTGATTGAAATCCCATGTGGATAGGAATGGTAATGAGACTCATAAGGTTGGGAGTGATGTGCATGTTTTTAATGTGGGGAAGGGAATGTCGAGTTGATGTAGTGGCACCAGGATGCTAATAGAGAAATTTTAAGGTGAATGATGGGTCTTTAAAAAAGTCTAGGCGGGCCTTGAATATGGTAGTTGACTAACCCAAGCATTGGTTTTAACTCAAGGTGGTTCTAAATGGAGTTAAATATTCTTGTGTTTAGTCATCAACGAGTGTAGTGTGATGTAACACCGGTCTGTGGCAAGAGAGGTTGAGCTCTAGAATTTAAATAGAAATCAAACGTAGGTTGTGGTAAGTGTCCTTTAGTGGTTTGGGAATGCCTTGTAGTTCTAAGGAACCTTGTATATGTGATGTAGTTTCATGCCAAATATGAAGTTAACTGTTCTAGGATGGGTCAATTAGGGAAAATTGGATGTCTCTAAGTAGGGGATGACTATAGAGAGTGGTAAATAATATTTGATGGATTATTTGGGAGGAGAAATTTGTCCCAAATTTTGGAATGGACTTCAGTGGGAACATATCCATCTTTATATAGTGTCTAAATGGTAGTGGTTCTAGTGATTGAATTTTTTTTGAGATGATGGAGCGTAACAATGGTTTGGTTGGGAGTGGTGTTGTAATGAAGGGATTCTACCAAAAGTTAGAGGATTGCCTTAGTGGGTATGACAGGTATGATTTGAAAGTCAAGTTGAGATTATAGTGGTATTTCGTTGAATGTATAGGTTCCAAATAACTGAATATGGTGGAGAGAACGATGGAGAAAAAATGGTTGGTCGATGATGTGATTAATAATTCAGGTTTGAGGGACTCGAGTGGTCACCATTTAGGTGAATTGGCCCTGGTAGTGAGCTTTACATAGGTTAAATTGGTCGAGTACCAGAGTGTTTGGGTTGTGTTAGGATATATGGTTGTGGAATAGGATCAATGGGACATGATTGGCCGATAGACGTAAGTTGGGAAATGTGGTATGGAGGATCAAGTGTTTTCCTCCAAGAGAAATCATGTTTGGACATTATTTGAGATGGGGGAAAACAAAGGAAAAGGAAACCAAGTGATTTGGTTCATGAGTTGTGAAGAGGATTGGACTGATGGGGTTCTATTTGATTCCTCTACAATGGGGTGATGTTGTGTGAAAAGTTCCACTTACTTTTTATTATGCATCATTGCCTATGATTTCTCTAAGTTATTATAGTGGTTGGGTATGGTTATAGTTGATGCATCCTTGAGGAGTATTCAGTTCATTTTGTGGATTTTGGTGAAGAATTATTTTTTTCCAAGATCATGTCTTGGTTCACTTATGGGGTATCTTTGTAATGGTCAATAAAAATCTTGGGGAAATGGGAATGTTAGATTGGATAATGGCCTTATCTCTTGGTTGTGGAAGCTCAGTGGTGCTTGGGAGTATGACTCAAGGACGAGCCGTTATAAGGTGGGGAGGTTGTAAGACCCTAAATTATTCCATGAGGTATGTTTTTTATGCTTTGGATTATGGGCCTTATTTTGGTTAAAAAGGTTTTTCCCATGTTTATGTGAAGACTCATGGGTGTTTCAGGGGGTCTGGGACATGAAAGTGGAAGAAAAATGAATTTTTGTGAATGTTTCACGGTTTGCGAATGGTTAGTGAAAACTATGTGAAAAAACCAGGTTACTGTGAAACCTTGAATAGAGGCTTGTGCATAGTTATCACAAGTAGAAGCTAACCATGTGGAATTACCAAGAGACTATGTGAATGGTTGATTTTGGGGCAGTAGATCTCGCATAGTCTGTGCATAGTTTGTAAAACTGTGTGGGTAAACCCTGCATCCCAGTAAAGTTGGAAAATTACAAAACATCCCCTTTGGGATTTTAAACCCCAACTCAGGTTTCTCCTCCATTACACCCCTATAACTATAGTGATGTTATTGGATGACCCAAGCTTCCAAGAGGTGATTCTTCTTCAATCATAGGAAATTTGGAGCATCTTTGGTTGCAGATCGATGCCCCTGGTAAGTCTAATCTCCTCATTGCTTCCTCTTCTCAATTAGGGTTTTCATCATTCTCCCATATCATTCTAAAGATTTAACCCCCTCTTTTTTGTTGATATCTTGGTTGGGGATTGAAGGGGTGTTTGAATCCAGATCCAAGGCTGTGATTAAGAGTGAATTCATCATCATATTCAAGGTATGTGGTCTACAAGTATTGTCCCGTAGTTTTATTTTAGATTTGTGAATGGAATCTTGTGTTATTATTTTTCCCTAAATGTTTTATTGGTTCCACTGGAGTGTTTGATAAAAATGTATGTCTACATGACAAATCGAAAACCTTACAATCCCCTTGGGATGCATAGAGGATGACTGCACCATTTTACAACCACCAATAGGGGTGCACCATCATTCTCGGACCTATAATGAGGACGGTTATGTGAAGGGTCACCAAGTAATAATGTGGAACCCCTGAAGAACATGTTTTAATAGTTGATTAAGTTGTAAATGGAATGACGGTAGCTGTTCCTTATGTGTTAAGGGCCTAAGGGGTTGTGTAGAATAACATTAAAATGGTCTTAATGGGTTGAGTTTGATTATGTTGATTGTTTAAGGAACTTTGGTTAGATATGACTAAGAGGAATAGAATATATTAAGTGTTCAACTAGTAATTGGTTAATGGAATGGAAAATGGATGAATATGTTGATTGGGATAATACATTGAAATTATGGGGTATTCCTAAAGGGTTAAATGTAATAATATGGTTGTGCCGTGTGAGACAAGAATTGTACATGCGAAATGAATAATGGGATAAATGGGTTAATATATGGTAATTGATAAATATTGGCTAAGACATAGGGGCTATTGAATATAGTTAAGGGGTTACAACATGAGAATAGGAATTTGGGTAATTGGATATGAATTGTAAGTTTTAATTTTACTAATGGGTTATGGCTTAGTATTAATTCCCATGTTGTTTGTTATGTATTGTGATCTCCAATGACATTGTATATGATTGGTTGTGTTATAGTATGGATGTGGGGATTGTATAAATAATCATGTGCACATGTCTTGGTAGAGTGGTGTATTGACATGAGGTTCTATGCTCATGGGTGGAGTTAGAATGAGGCTCTAAACTCCACCCCAAAAATGCATGGGTTAGGGAAGGGGACAAAGGCTCTATTCCCCTAACAGTTTCATTCCACTCAGGCCAAGGATTCAAGGTGAAGATAACATGTTGATGTGATATGTGTATCCCTAGTGAGATAAGGGCTTGACTTACTTTTACCTATGCCATGTGATTGATTGCCTCATACCATTCTACCAATGATATGTGTGCCTAACCCAAAGAACATGCATTAAAAATGGATTATGTAGTAAATATGGTAAAGAAATGGAATTGGGTTAAATTCCATGAATGAATTAAATGAACCTTGTTATCCAATGGCACCCAGACTATACATTGTTTACTTAACATTTATTTTTAATTTCATGCACTATCTATTATACTATATATTTTTTAAACATTATTAGTGGTGACTTACTAGGTTTTTTACTCACACCTTGCTCATGCCTCTATTGGGTACCCAAGTAGATTTCTTTGTTGTAGTTCAGGACAAGGGAAAGGGCCCTACACTAGGATGTTTAGTTGGGATCAGGGTGCACATGAAGATGGACCTAGACGTAGATTCAGGACCTATTAGAGATTTCAACATTTTACTTATTTGGTTTTTTTCACTTATACACAATTAGAATGTCAATACATTGTTGATGTAGAATTTTGGTTGTACCAAAATTTGGGAGATATTTGGCTATCATTTTTATTATTTGTTTCTTTTTTCACTATTTATATTGGTTTCTACTACGACTTACTCTATTAAAGAGGGTATATTCTCCTCACATGACTCATTAATACCTCACTTCTAGTCGGAAACCTCTACCGTTTATGGAGGCATGCTTGAGGCCATGTGATGACTCGGCTTGGGGAACTGGATTAGTGGCATCTGGGTCGGGGACATTACAAAGCCCATATCCTATTAGAGGTAGGATTCTAGTGGCCCACAGATCCTATCTATATTCTTGGTAGTTTATTGGTGGTTTTATTCATGTTAGAGAGGTATCAAATTGATTTGATTCTTATGAATAATGCTTTCAGTTAAAGGTCATGTGACATTTGGTTTGGGAAATATAGGAAAACATTGTTAAGGGTTCTCATGCATGATAGTTAGACTAGGGAGCATAGTGATTGTTGTGGGTGGCGGATTTATCCTTTTTATAGGATTAAAATAATATATTAATTAACATAAAAATCTAAGAAATATTTTTTAGTGTACAATGGTATGATACAAGCATCATTTATTTTTTCAATTATGATTTTATCCATATCCTTCTTAACTCACCCAAAAAAGATATGCTTTAATAATTGTAGATTCCTCATATAAAATGAAGGATTTCATCCCATAGATAACCAATATATATTTAGTCTAAATAATATTATGATCCCATTCTATTGCATTAGCCTCTAGTCACCACATAGTTAATCGATGAGCTGCTAGAATAGGGACATGATCGGGAGGTATATTTACCCCTTGAACAGTGGCCAGATCCCCCAATAGTTGTATAGAGTTCATACCCACCCATATAGTATATGTTAGTTCCAATGGGTTAAATAAATACTACCCATGTATTGATTGAAATTAATAATATTTATTTACAGGGGACTAATAGGTTTTGAAGTGAGCTATATGCTTAAGAGACAGAGAATTGGATTGAGTTAGTGGTTTATGTTTTTCATCTTGTTTATATCGCACTGAAAAAATAGAGATTCTTTCTTAGAGTATTATTCACAGTGGATCTGTCCATTAGTGGCACTGGTCACTAAAAATCATGGTGATTACACTCTACTATGGTCATATTTGGAGTGATTGTTCATTGAAAAGTAATATCTAGTGATGTTGAGGATGATATAAGTTCAATAGACAATGTACCATAAATAGAGAATCATCACCACACTCAAATATGCTTTGAGTTTTATGGAAATCATGTAGAAATCATTATACAATATTTAAAATGGGTACCAGTGAGATTAAAATTTTTATCCAGGAATTTAGGGGTGGATTCAAGATGGGACAACAGATTTGTCTATCCCCATACATTCTATAGACCTAAAGGGTGATTGGGTGATTGATATTTTTCCAGTGGAGTTAGTGGTTGGTGTAGGGGAATGTTTATGGTTTCATGGAGTATATTCATCCATGAATACTAACCAATTAAATTCACTATGGTCTATCCATTAGAAAGATGCATATTATTGATCTTGATTCCAAGGATTGTAAGTAAAGGGGTAATGTATAGGGTATAAATAGTAGGAATGTATGTATTTATATGTTTTTTGAGGTAGAGGATATCTAGATCATGTCTGTCTGACTAGTAAAAAATCATATGATATATATGGTGATGCCATCAATAGATCTCATCTCCAAAGATAGATTTAATATTAGGCTCCTCCCCAAGGTGGATAGGGGATCCCTCCCAAAGGTAACTATAATAGAGGATTTGGTGGTGTGGAAGATATGAGGGGTGGATTTTTATTTGATCCCCTTCCACCACCACAACCTCCAAATGGTCAATGTCATGAATATGGTGCAGGCGTTAAAAGTAGTGTGTTGGAGGGATATGAACATGGTTCAAGGTATTGTTTGTGTCTTATAAACTTTTTAACTCATACTTATGGATACAAAAATGAGTTATTCTTTTCTTAATACATCATTAGTTCAATAATTAGAAATAGTACAAGAGTCCCTAACCCAACCTCTTAATCTAGAGACACATATTGGTGGTGATCTCCCACTTACCCATATCAGCTAGTAGTTTTAGATTACTCTTGGTAGGGAGTCTTTCTTCTCGTATATATTCATGAAGATATGAGATCATATTATGTAATCATTGGTATAGACTATTTTGTTTTTGTAATCTATGATCATGTTTATTTCTATCATTCTATAGTGATATGTAATTGATCATATAGTTCAATACTCACCTTCACTAGTGGGTGGGACCATAAAAAATGTTGTTTAGTGACAAGAATCATGAGGTTTCATCCAAATAGACATAGTGGGATAGTGCAGACACACTTTAGAGGGGGTGAATCCAGTGTTGTGAAATTATTTTTTACCAAAAACCAATTTCTCTTTTAATTTTCTAATACCTGTTTGGTTTAGAACATATGATTCTAGTTAATGGAGATGGATACTCTTGTTTTTTAACATAGTATACAACTAGATGTAACTAAGATAGATAAAAAAATATAGAACATGAGATTTTACAATGTTTGGTCCAAATGGGATACCACTTCTTTCTGTGTTTAACTCTTGTTGAGATAGAAATTATCCAATATTTTTTATCAATTACAAGTGGAGTGATGGATGGTTTTTTAATAACCTAATATCACTATATTTCATTGGTTTGTGTGTTAATAATATTACCCATGTGAATTTATCCTTTATAATATTACCCATGTATAGGAATATTTTTACTATATCCTAATGTCTTCTAATAGGTATTTCATCTGCTGGGTTTGTCAGCTTCCTTCCTCTACTCAATGTTGATCAATACAATTTACTTTATTTTATTTTCATCTATATATCATATATAATTCTTCAATCATAGATTGAATTGAGTTTCCTTCAAGTATTCACACACGTATCATGAAACATGACCTTTATTTCACTACCTTCTCTTAGTTATTTTAGAATATGATGGATAGAACTCATAAATTAGAAAATCATAAAGAACAGATCCTAAAAAGATATTACATGCTATGTAAAAAAATTCAAAAATAATTAATATCGTTCCATAATATATAACTAACTAAAAACTCATGTACTATTATTCGTCTTCCCTCCATTTTCAACCTTCATCAACTCACTAGTTTTTCTCAACATTGGTCATATTCTTCCTCATATTCTTCTTCTTTCACACCTATCAAATATCAAGTATTTGAAATATTTCACTAATAACACATGAAAAACATCAAGCAAAATTTCTTATTATTATTTTTTCTTTTTATTATTTTTCTTTGATAGGAGTATTTCTCTTAGCTTCTACTAAATATTCTTATTCCATTGAGAGAGCTTCATGTTATCTCTCAACTAACTCAATTATAGTTAATAGACAGAACATCAAATTCTTTTCCCTTTTATTTCTCAATATTAAAAATCATTTGTGCATAGTAAGTTGTATGAAATTTATTATATCTTTTAAAATATCTATAAATGAGATAAAATGAAATATTCCTTACAAAAAACATAAATTAATATCATAACATAACCTATTTTGGTTTCTCGTGATATTTTGGGGTAATAATAAATTATATCATACATAAAATTAGTTTTCATGGTTTTTCAACTCAACTGATATAAATTACTCTCTCATTATTTATATTTTTTAAACACATATAAATAGATCCTTTTTATCAATATAACACGATCATCATCATCATCCTTAAATATTCAACAAAAATCCACACTTTCATCTTCTTTAAAGGCTTTATAACAATTACAAAGCATCATTATCTTATGATGTGGACTCTCTCTCTCTTACTATATGTGAGTTTCCTATGAAGATCCATATTTATTCCATTTGAATCCATACATATCAATAGAAATTATATCCATACTCATTATACATTACTCACACATAGATCTATGATATTTTTAACATTGAAGGTAATTATGTTCAAAAAATAATTTTGTTCTTGAATTTCAATATTTAATTAAATATTTTATCTCTTATTTTCAGAATTAATTAATTTAATTAAGGAACATATAGACTCAATCATATTCTCAAAAACTTAGTTATTTTTTAATAACATAGATTTTATCATAAAGATTTATATTTTGAGGAAGAAATCAAGAATATATATAACATTATCTTTATTATTGTAGAAAATCCAATAAAATAATTCGATATAATTTAATGGGTTTTCAATAAATTCCTTAGCACTTTTATATTTCTCAAAATCATGATTGAATCATAGAATTATAGGGTATCATGTTATTCAGAACATGATTCAAAAATCTAAAATATTAAAAAGTCTTCGTCATTAGAATTAATTATTCTCAGAACTCTATTTTCAGAAATTCAAAATTCACAAAAATTCTTCTTCTTTGATCCTCTTATACATTTCTTGAATATGAAATCATATTATTTTCAATGTTTTTATTTGAAAATCTTTTAATTATTTATGACTTTTAGAACACATAAAATTATCATTGTAATCATAACCCACTAATTTTTCATCACATGATATCATCAACCCAGGATAATGTGGTGGGTGATTCATTATTTTTTATCTTCCACATTTTTTTATTTTCTGAATTTTCCCTAAATTTATAGAAAAAATAGATTCAATACTAATTTATTTAGCAAGAAAAAGTGTTAGATATTTCCTTGGTCTTGTTTCAAAGGCTTATCTAGGTGATTTTAGGCTCTTTGAGCAACTATTTTGAGTCTTATTTGACGCAAGACTCATTTTTTATGTTTTTGTGGTAAAAGTATTTTAATAAATTTTTTAGGATGTCTTAGATTTTAGAGAGTCGAAATTTCTTTATTTTCCTTTAACCTCAGGACCCTTAAAACTAAGTGCATTTTTTTCATCCATGTCTGAGTTCAAACATTCTTCCCAATCCTCCATTATCTTTTCAATTTTATCCACATGGATTTTCCTTTTATCTTTCAATGGTTTTTTACATTACTATTTTTCCGTAATTTTTATTTGATCATATTTTACACTCTTAAAGATTTGATGACTTTTTTCCAATTCATGGAACACCTATTTTACAGCATTTTAAAATAATTCTTTCTCAAAAGTATCTTTATAATTCTTTATTATCCATGGAATATATTTAATTTAAATGTAATATAATTTCATCCTTGACCTATACTATCACTGAGAGAGTGTTTTAGTAACTCATATTATTTCCATCGTATCTACCATTGCATCAGCTTTTACATAATGGCGTGACTATTAATCATATAATAATTTTTTAATATGAAAATATATATAACCACTTTAATGTGTAAATTATTAAAATATTCTTTAAACTTAAGGTAGGTTCATGAGAATATTCAATACAATTATTCTCATCCTGTGTGACTTATATATCACATGAGGTATCAACTTCATGAGATTTATACATATGCTCACCACGCTAAGAAACATCATCTAGTAGTGATTATATATCATTGTTGTGATATTTATATCCTTTCTGACCTATTATTTATTTTTAATTTATAGTGTCTTGGAAGATACCTCTAAATCTATTATAACAATTATATAATCTGAATTCTCCATTTGATTAACTTCTATAAGATCTTCAAATCAGCAGTCCATTTAATCCAAGTAAAATCATAGAGAAAAATTTCATAAATGGTTAGAGGGAACCAAATTCTATGATTATAATTTTGATAAATCTTTAGATACAAATCATGGAGAACTAATGATATGAAAATAATTGATATTTTTAATGGGACCATGTTGACACACTTGATGTGGGGTGAATCGGGTGTTTTCAAATTCTTTTGACCAAGAATTAATTATTCTTTTTAATTATCTAAACCACTTTTGGATTATAACCTATGATGGTAGTTAATTAAGATATATTATGTTTATTTTTAACTTCTAATACATCTATATGCAATTTATATAAAGAATTAAATATGGCATACGTGTTTTTACAATGTTAATTCTCATTGTGAGCCCACTCTTAAGCATGTTCAAATCCCGTTATGATGAAAATAATACACTAAAATATCCTTATCAACTAAAATTGTTTTATGTGATGTTTTTATCATTACACACACTCACCATATTCTATAGCTGTGTGTGTTCATAATATTAAAAAAGTAAATTGATCCTCAAATTTATTAAACATGTAAAGGGATATTTACACTTCCACTAAAAATCATCAAATCAAAATCACAGTAGATATTATTCTTATTTGTATTACTCCAATTTAACTATAAAAAAATATGGTTAGGGATATATTTTAATCCAAATATCTGATCCAATTTGTCAATAACATGGTGATTTTTATTTCCTTCACGTCTTCACTCACATCTTATGCAACACAATCTCTATTTCACTACCTACAACCTATTATTTCAGAATATAATAGTCAAAATCTCACAACTCTAACCTCTTCAAAATCACATCTCAAAAATTTCATACATAGTGAGAATAAATAATAATTCACAGCACATCATGATATTACCTGTTGATATAACTGTCTAAAAAATTAGGTTTTTTTCTTTCTCACTATTCTTCCTCTTTTATTTATCAACCTTCCTTGACACACTGGCTTTGCTTAGAAGTTGTTTTCTTCTTTCTCTTCTTCGTTTTTGAAACATATGAAATTTAGGGTATTTAAACTATTTCACTCTTAATAGAGCAACAAATTCTGGTACATATTCTTTGAGTTGTATTGTTCTCTTGAATTATCTTGATTATTTTTCTTCCTTCAAGAGAAATTCAAATTATTTCCCCAAAAATTCATTTTTAGATGACACACACAATGGATCATTATTTTTCTTTATTTATTTCATTATATTCACAATCTCATGTGAAAGATAAGATATTTTAAATTGATTAACTAATTTAAAATATCTATAAATGAAATACAAGGAAGATATCCTTGCAACCAGCTAAAAAAACTATTATAAAATAAACTCTTTTGGTTTCCCTTGAAATTTTAAGGTTCTTATAAAAAATAACCCATGTGAAATTGGTTTTTATGATATTTTGTTTTAGTTGATAAACATTAAATTCTCATTATTTTTATTTTTTTAAACATGACCTGATAGAAATTTATTATTTCTATTATGCGATTGTCTTCTTATTCTTTAAAAATTAAACAATTAATTTTAACTTATATATTCTTCATTGGTTTGGTCAATATTGTATATCAATATATTAAAGTGTTGAATCTCTATCTTTCAAAATGATAACTTCCCTTGAAGACATATATAAATTCTAGTAGAATTTATTCACATTAGTAAAAAACTCAAATGCATATTAATTCTTCTTGAATCATAAATAAATATTTGATATTTTAAATACTAAAGGATAGTATATGAATCAATTAATTTTTATCATATATTTTCATATTTAATGAAATATAGAATTCATTATTTTTAAGAAAAATTAATTTCACTAAAGAATACCCTACCTCAATATCCATCTTATAGAATAAGTTTTTTCCTTTCTCAAATATCTTGGATCCTAAATATTTATAATTTCATGAAGGTGTTGTAAGAATTAGTGGTCTATAGGAAACCATTCAATCCTTGTATGAAAAACTGGCATGTAATATTATCAGGGGGGACACTCTATAGAATTTTTGTTATGATAGATGTAATTTAAAATAAAAAATCATTTTCCAAACCCTTGTGGTGAATAATTTAAGGTCCCATCATCATTCTATTGGATCTCCCAAGATGGGTGGCATGACATCTAGATATTTTATTCTATAATAATAATAGGGATAGAAGTTATCTCTTCTTCCAAGATTTTTAGATTCCCATCATAAACTTATAATATTTCAAGGACTATAGTACCTTCACATATTGTGACATCACAAATGATCAATGAATTATCATTAATAAAATCTATTTGGTCGATAAATATGACCAATGTTGATTCTCTCCATCTATCTCTAGCTCGTTAATGATAAATATTACTTTTACCACCCACATTTTTCAAATAGAGAAGACCCATATGGTAAAATTTATTAGGACTCTAACATACCTACTAGATCAATAATCTTATTTAGTGTTCTTATATCTTTGTTATCCCCACTAATAATTCTATTCAATGTAAAACAATCCAGTTATCCTCTCAATGTTTATGATACTCTTCCCCTCAATATAAATCAACCAATCTTATGTTCCTCACTATAAAATTGGATATCATTGTATGTAATTTTCTATGGGTCAATCCAAGAGTCACTATAGCCTAAAAAATCACAATCTCATCTTGGAAACTAGGTTTAATTGTGTCTAATGTACTACAGATCTCATAATGAGTTGTAAAGTGGCTTTGGCTACAAGTTTTTGGTCCAATGAGTATCTCAGAATGACCTCAGATTAAATGATAAGGTCTGAAAAATATAACATCTAAAAATTATGGGTATTTAAAATATTTTTGATATCTTCATCTCAATTAGTGTTCATAAATAATGGTCCTGTTTATTGGGATTTAAAGAAATATTATCCTTCTACAAACATTTTTATCAGGCACTTAGTATCATAGACCCCAATAAAATCAGGTCTAAAACCGAACATAGATGGAAATTTTATAATGGTTGAAGGATAGGTGGACAAATTTTTCATTACTAAACTAGTTATGTTGTAATAGATTAAAAAACCTTTTATGATAAATGAAAAATTATTTAACATAATTCAAAGAACAACATAGTGTTATCTCTCTTTATAGATAAAACGATATCTTTATTTTGGTGGTTGAGTTATTTTTTTCATTAATAGTAAAACATATGAAACATATCTTGTGAAATCACAGGTTGGTGTCTTATATCATCTGAGAAAGTAGAAAATTCCTCAACAATAATGTCAATATTCAATATAATTGGAATGATTCAAACAAAGTGGCCGATATAATAATATCCAATAGTGATGAAACATTCACATTACCTATTTTTACCTCTCAAAGATAATTTCAATATTAATGTTAAATGGATACAATATAGGATTTTTATTCCATCCACCATTTTTCAGATCTCAAGGATTCTTCTTTATTTTCTTCTTTCTATTTCCTTGACATTAAAATTAACTTTCAGTCAATATGGGAAACCTTCTCATTTCCTTTAGCAATGTGATATGGATTATCCTTTTCATAGAACATGGTATCCCAATAATAATTATTTATTATTCATTAATTTAAATAATATTGACAATAAATATAATTAATGATTCTTAATGTCTATGGGAACCTCAAATCTAGTTAACCATCAGTTGAAGAGAATATCTTTATATGATGTGGATGATTTTGTGGGGGATGTTTTCACAATTTTGGATGAATATAAAGAAATATTTCTATAGGATATTCCATCTATTTTGTCACATTGAGAGGTTTATTGTGATAATGAGTTTAAAACAAGACTATATTGATTTGACCTATAAATTATCATATGTCCCAAACTGAGATTGGGGAGATGGAGCTGTTGTTTGAGGATCTTTTAGAGAAATTTTTAATCAAAACTAGTGTATCCCGCAAGGATGCTTATATTATATTATCTTAAAATATGGATGAGATATTGAGGATTTATATTAACCACCACCATTTGAATCATGTGATAGTAAAAAAAAATACTCTCTTAAGGATCAAATATCTCTTCAACAAGATGAAAAGATAAACACAGTTCTCGTAGATGAATCTTAGGTTTGGATATCATGAACTTTGGGTTTTTAATGAGGATATATTGAAGATTAAATTTAGTTTTCACTATAGAAACTTTGAGTTCATAGTGATTCTATTCAGAGTGATTAATGACACTAATATGATCATGTGATTCATGAATAAATTCATTCAGTAGTTTTTTTTATAGATTTATGGTTATTTTCATTGATGATACCACATATATCATGGATGGAGTATGATCATTACATGAATTTTATGATTATACTAGACTTATTCCATAATACCCAAGTATATGGAATTATCTCAATATGATATTTCAAGATTAATAAATATTATTTCCTATGGAATGTGATCATAGATTGTGGATTAATAGTTGATGCAATGAAGACTAAGGTTATGATTGACTGGGTACCACCCAAGATGGTGTTTGAGGTGAATAATTTACTTATAATAGTGGGATATTAATGCATATTCATGATTTAATTCTATATTTTTTTATCCTAATAATAAATTTACCAAAATGGTAATTATTTCATTTAGTTTTACCAATATGAGAGAGATTTTGAGGATCTGAAGTAAAGGTTTACCAATTCTCCAATGTTGTGGTTAATAGAGGAGGAAATTACATATAGAGTGTTATATACTTAATTTAGGACCATAATTGAATGTTTTCTAATGAAGATAATAAAAATTATTTCTTATGGGTTTTGTCAAATAACTTTTGAGTAGAACTATAATACCCATGAATTAGAGATTCAATGATAGTATTTTCTTTAAAGATGTAGATGCACCATCTTCAAAGTGATTAATTCATAGTTTACATGAATTAAAAGATTCTAATATACATATTCATCCAGTGAGATCTTAGCCTAAGGTAAAGGTGATGTATATAGTTCCTATAGTGTTATAAATTTGAGATAACATGTACTCCTAGAATGGTTAATGCTGTGGATGATACACATAGATTGAAATCCTATAATAACATGATGGACATGGAATCTCTGTAGTTATCCTTGATTAATTTAGTCATTGTGGGATAAGGACACATTGATTATTTCCAATAAATTGTGGTAGACCCAATAGTTATCTATTTATTGAGGGAGGCCTACATTTGAGATATTAATTGTGAGGTTTTTTATAATTATATATTCTCAGGATATTTACTTACAAGATTATTTAAATTTTAGGAGAATATTATCATTTCCATGGCCAGATAACCATTCTATATAGGATACAGGAGGAGTTTTTGAGTGAGTTTCATACCTATCATTTTACAGTGTATCCCACTATGATAAATATTTATTATAACATTATGTATTAGTTTTGGAATGTAAGACTAAAAAAGATTATTATAATGTTTGTGTTGTGGTGCCTCACCTATCACTAGGTGGAGGTTAAGAACCAATATATATTTGTTTTGAGAAAACCCCTAGTGGATCTAGAGTTGAACTATAATAATATATCTATGGATTTAATGACTAAATTTCCATGTTACAAAATGTTCATGATTATATTTGGGTGATCATTAGTCAACTTATCATGTCATCTAACTTCATCCCCATAAAAGAACAAGGTTCAGTATAATTTTTGGGCTCTTATTCATGGATGATATCATAAAATTACATGAAGTAACTTCAATGATAAATTAAGTCCATGTTACACAATTCACATCCTAGTTCTAGTTGAGTTTATAAGAGGAATTCATGAACCAGTTTTGTTTGAGTACAACATTTCTCCCCTACATACAATCCAGAACAAGAGGATTATTTAGGTTCCTAGGGATATTTTACAGGCTTTCATGCTTGTTCTTTGTAACATTTAGTTTGATTAACTACCATTAGTAGAGTGTTTTTTATAATATCATATATCACTCTATTATCATCATGGAATAATTAAAGTTACTATATGGGAGACCTTATAGGTCACTGATTTTTGGATAGTGGTCATAGAGTCATCATTTAGGCTTCATTTTCTAGTGTGGTGGATGATAGAGTAGATAAATGATATCCAAACCCATATGAGGAGAGCTCTAAGCTGTCAAAAATCCAATAAATACAAGATAAAAATACCTTTAGAGTTTTAGTTGGGAGATTATGTGTTTTAAAGTCTCTTTATGATATATTTTTAGGAGATTTTGTTGGGTAAGTAAACTACTCTCAAGGTTTATCAACCAATTCATAATTCTACACAAGGTATGAGTGGTTTATTAGTGCATTTAATTACACCTATAGTTGGACCATGTTCAAAATATCTTCTATGTTTCATAATTGGGGAGATATGTGTATGATACACTACTCATAAATGAATAGGTGACATTGAAATTCAGGGATCACACCACCTTTGCAGATTACCCAATGATGATTACATATTGATAGGATAATACCCTTTAGGTGAATGTGATTCAATTAGTTCACATCACGTGGCAACATAAGAATCTCTCAGAGAGCTGGTGGGAGTGTGATAATTATATTAAATCTTATAACCCTCACATATTTGAGTGAGTTGAAACTTTTTGGTTGAAATGAACTGAAGGGTAGGGGATGTAGAATCCTTGGTTTTATATTTAAACCATCTGAATAATTTCAAAAAAAAATATTTAATTGGTTTTAGAGATTGTTTATTTTTAGAGGTATCAAGTGTCTTCTAAAAATATTTTGTTTTTTAAAAATCTCATTGTTATCCTCCATGAACAAAAAAAAATTAACATCTCCCAAAAGGAGGACTAAAGAAAAATTCCAACACTGTGGTTATAAATGAAAAGGTGGGTTCAACCTAATAGAGGGGAAATTTTGATGTACAATACTTTGGCCCCTTAATGATCCTTCTTTACTATTCGATTTTTTATTGGTTGACCGAATATATATATCTACATATTTCTAATATTCTTTTGAGTGGATTGGTTTTCTTTATTTAAGGAAACCCTAAGGATTAATGAGGATGATCATTCTTTGAGGATTCATCATCACCATTTTTAGATCAAAATAGTGTTCTTAAATATTCTATGAATTTCATGATGAGGTGGGGATCTTAATGTAATTATTTTACTCATTATACATGTGAATTCATATGATATTCCAATTTATGAAATTATTTTATAAAATTCTATCATTGTTGTTTTTGTTATTTTTTATTTTACTCATAAATTTTCTTGGAAATTTGTTATAATCATTCTTCATTGATATAACTTTTTTTGATAGATTTCAAAACCTCCTACCCATAAACAGTGATTCAAACCATGACCATGTGTATTAATTAAATTTTTTTCAATAAATGAAATTTTGGGTTGACAGAATCACATTGACCACTGATTCCTTCTACATCCATTTATCTCTTCTTTTTCTTTTCATGAAAATCAATCACTATCTGCATTCATAATGATATGAAATTTGATGATGGCTTATTGTATTAAAATATGAAAAATTAAGGGTTATGGAGGTGATGGTTGACATGTAAATAGTGAAGGGGCATAACTTTGGTCCTCCAAAAATTCCATTAGGTGATGTCTCTAGAATATGATTAATTGGAGTTGGCTTCTCGAATTGTAACTAGATCCAAAGAACAAATATGACTAAAATTTGGAAATTAAGGACATTGGTGGTAAATATGTGGAATTTAGATTTTCCATGTGGTGTGTTAGGAATGAATTATTATGAGAAAGGTGAAATTGATAGGGAAATAAGATATAAAAATGGAATTGGTGAAGAAAACATAACTATATAACATGTAATCCAAAGACCAATTACTATGTTCAGTAATATTCTAGGTGTATAGTATCTATAGAATATTTAAATATCAAATTTTTTGTTACCACATAGAACACAAAGTTTCCTATATTTGGTTAGAGTATTGAGTTATTCTCAGGTGAGAATATCTTATATTGTGTAACTATAGGTCAAAAACCAAGTTTAGTGGAAAACAAAATGAGGGGTGTATTAAAATACACTCCTAACTAACCACCTGGTCCTATATTCTATGTGGGCTAGTGAAAACACTATTTATGAATGATATCATGTCTTAGGATACTATTAGTACATGCTCAACTATCACACAATTATAACATGACATGTCACCCAATTATAATTCTGTGTAGGTTGAACCTACATGTCTCGATAGTGGGAATAAATGCTCAACTATTTTTGATGTCTTATACAATGTGTAAATTTGAGTACATATCATACACTCGGTGACATATTTTAATTTTCATATCCTTTCATTC
The DNA here is from genome assembly GCA_963277665.1 of Viscum album. NCBI lineage: Eukaryota > Viridiplantae > Streptophyta > Magnoliopsida > Santalales > Viscaceae > Viscum > Viscum album. Next base: position 925,962,339 of record OY728159.1, read on the forward strand.
TTTTGTCAGAATCAATAGATGGATTATCCTTTCCGAATTTTTTCCATGAAGAATGAAATAGTTCATACCTATAATCTATTAGATTCTTTTTTGAGTTATTTTTCTTAGATTTAGTTGATTATATTTTTCAAGATGATGACTAGGTATGAGTGAGGATTTCAATTTATAAAAAACATAAGTATCCCCCCTAGTGTTACACAGATACCACATTTTGGTTCCTCTATACACTTGCTGGAGCCAGTAACCACCCATAGAGATGGGTTTGGGTCCTCCAATTTTTATATAGGTAACTCACGTTTCCAAGTCACAATATACTCAAAGAGGTGCATGTCCTCCATTGGGGTTGGTACACCCTTGAGTAGAATACACACCTCATCCAGGAACAAGTCCCCCACTAAAAATTTAGATAGATGATGTGAGTTATAAAATTTGGGTACTATAGATTCTTCATTTCATCTGATATATGAAGTATTTTGAGATTCCTTTGGTATATGATCTCTTTGAAGAAGATAAATTATTATTGGAAATATTCTAAATTCTTAATTGTTTTTATCATTAAATAATACTTAGGTTACATACTATTTTTATCCAAATTTCTTTTTTCGTTCTTCTTTTTGTTTTTGGGGCATCCTTTTGGTTCTTTTTAAACTCAACCCTACATAGGCTCTGTTCCCACAAGTGTTGTTTTTTTGTTAATGATGCACAGTGTAGAGGTGACTTAGATAGATACAGTACTTGTGAAGGTATATCTTAGTGGTGCTTTGTGGTTACTGATGATGACAATGATTATGTTAGGAGTTGGTGTGATGTGTTGTTGTAATTTCTATTTGTATGAGATATGTATTTCTTGGGATGTTGGGATCTTTTTTTCAATTAATTTTTGGTGTTTCATTTTACTAAGGGGTATATGTGTCTTCTGTGTGTCCCATTAATGTTATATTATAGATAGTTATTATGACTAGATTTTTTTTATATTATACTATAAAGATATGTGTTTTTTATAGGTATATTCATATAAGGCTTCTTATGTTTGTGATATGCCATCTTGGGTCTTATCCGCAATCGTTGAACTATAGAAGGAAAGCATGGGGTGATGCATTTGGCTAATCATTGGCCAAGGCAGGGTCTTAGTAGGTCGTCCAATGTCATATTTATTTTAATTTTTTTAGAAATTATAACTTGAATATATCTTTTATTTCTATTACTGTAGAAAAAATAAAAAATTATATTCATTTATTTATTTATTTATTCATAAAATTCCTCTAAACCTAGTTTCTTTATTTTGTAAAAATAAAATAAACCATTATTTAATAATTAAAAATATATTAGTTAAGAAATAATATATTTATATATATATATGTACATATATTATATCTTATTTTATATAATTTCCTTAAAGTCTTTTTACCTAGAAATTTTAGAAATTCATGACTCCACTAACAACATTGGGTAAATATTCATTATTTATTCCTCAGGATCGTGATTCTATTTTCTATGTTTCAGTTCCTCCATAACAACAACACCAATCATAATGTTTTATTTGAAATTACCTATTTCTTTAGGTGCGAAATTAATAAGAAAAATAAATATCTAAAAAAAGGATATAGGTAAGGCATATAATTACTTAAAACGATATATGAAAGACATCATCAACATAGAAAATATTTATTGAAAAATGTAATTTATAATCCAACACTCTTATCCAATCAAAATTTCAAATGGCTGTATATACCTTGGGGTTAAATGTACTTTCCTTACAAATATCATGAACAATTTAGAAAGTGATATCTTCAAGTACACTTGATCAATGGATTTAAACTATAATTCATGATTTATTTTATATAGATATCCTTTTTATATACTTTTAGTTTTCTAATGTGTGTTTTGATTGTATTCACCTTCCTCATTATCTTATGAAACAATTGTTTCCAAATAATTTCCAATAACTATATTCATATCTATAATAAGGATTTATACAATTATTTCCTTATAGATAGGAATACATTAACATATGATAATTCCACCAATACTGTGTAATAATCCATCCATAAAAATTATAAATTTTAATTAGGGAAGGGGAAACAAGAAAGAAACAAAATCAAGGAGGGCGAAAGAAGTTAATACCAAGAGATTCTTCTTGAGAAATGCTCACTCGTTTGTGGGGAATGGAACCCATTGTAGTAAATATAATGAAAGGATTGGTATGAGAACCCTTTGAATCCAAGCTGTCGACAACTCTATTTCTTTCGCACCAAGTATGTTCCAAAGATGCATGGTTGAGTAGGCCGTTTCACTTATGAATGTGATAGATTATAGACTATAGGGTGTTAATATTATCCTTGAGAGAATTTAATAATATGCATGAATCAGTATCAACCACCTCCAAAGGGATATTACTAGGGATACCATCTCAATCCCATTGAGAAAAGTATTGGCCTCTATAAGAAGAGAGTTATCTTTCCCAAAAAAGCTGATGGAAGCTACCACAACCGAATCATTATATTACCTCACAATTCCAATTCACACATAAGTCCAAGAATACATGAGACAATAATTTTGATCTTAAATCCACTACTACGAATGTTCCTGCGCACCCATATACAGTGAGGAGAGACTCTATGAGATAAAGGGCGATATTTCTAACCTTCTAGCACCATTCTCAATGAGTAGGCATGATCCCAAAGTGTTAGGAGAGAACCATAGTTGACAAAAAGGTATCTGGAATGGACCTTAATTTAATGTCTTGATTAATAATTTTTGTCAAGATGAAACGTTTTTATAGAATCTCATATGAACAAAAAACCCACAAAAAACCCACTCTTTCTCCCTTCTCATGAAAAATACTCCCCGTGATTTGAATCTTAGACTATAAAAGTTAAAAATTATTACTAAAATGGTTTATTATACCCATATGGTTGTCTATACCACTCCAAATAGCCTCATCCCACTCCCTTCAATGAAAATATTAACAATTGACTCATCCTTCAGCCTTAGATAGCACAAGCATTTAGATTTCATCTTTACTCCATTTTGGTTGATCACCTCATTAGTAGGTACCATATTATTCTATATAAATCACACTAGGAAATTATATTTCCTTGGAATTTCATTGCACTAAAACACATATCTTCAGTCAATTTGGTCAATGTTGCAATACAACAAATTATTATAAGATTTGGTTGAGAAGATACCTAATATGGACCCCATGCAGACAAATTTTTCATGGTCTATAAATAATAGGATATCACTAAAATTGTTACCTTGATTATAATCCATGATGTATTTTTTGAATGATGGGTGATCGAAATCCCAAGTGAATGTAATTCTAGGGCTATAAATCCCAGGAAAACATGAGTAATAACCACATATTTCTGACTCTATAAGATAATCTCACTACGGCCAATTATCCTTCATGATTGACATAACAACTCAGGTAGGTGACTCCATAAAATCTACTAGTTAATAAAGATACTACCCTACACAACCTTTAAATTGACCCTTTATTTCCCTAGGATAAATTTCCCCCATAGCATGCAGCCTTGCAACACCTCCCAGGATAAATGAGCTAGTAAGCATTGCATGAAATTTCTAATGATCCTAAGATTAATAAATATAGAATTATCCAACTTATCCATTTTAATAAAATAGTCTTAGTGACAAAAACTTCTTCATTGGCATCCTAAATGAATTCTATTAACATTCAATCAATATTCCAAACCACCATTTTAAGATCCTAGAGAAAAACCATCATTTCCATCAGAATAGATGTAAATATAGTGTTAACGATAGTGATCTGAACCCTGAAAGAAAAAATTGTTATTTTAATTATTAAAACGAGATGAAATATTATCAACTAAGACATTAAAATGATGGATGTGAAGCTTAATATCTGAGAATAGGCCCCCAAGATAGTTCATTGGGAGGATCCCTAAGCTACTTTTGAGAAAGTCGTAAATTGTTTTTACCTATCTACCAGATCATGATTTAGAGATATAAACACTACTCTTCTCATGGTTAATGCATTTCCCACACCACTTTCTATATTTATAGATCATGGTTAGGAAAATTTTAATGTATTTTACTATGAATAATCACGAAATTCCATATATATATTTTGAAATTTTTATCAAATGAGTATTTTTTTCTTATTTGAATGAAATATAATATCTTTTTAAGAGGGTTGAATAAAATATACCCGTAATTGCTCTCTTTTGTTGTCCTTAAACTAAACATGACCAAACACACAATGATTTTATCCATCTTCCATATTAGCACAATTCATAGTTGTCTCACTTAATTGAGTAATATTTATATAAATTACTTTCATACTATATATAATATATTATAATAATATAAATCACTATTATTTTTTTCTACCAATACAACCCTATATTATTATTTACATATTATTGTATTATGAGTTATAGGATTCATCCTACTATTATTTCTTTTACTAAAAAATTAATGTAACAAAATTTATTTTAAAATTCTATAAAACCTCTTTATTGATGTTAATCTTTAGATACATACCATTTCAAAGTAGTCCATCTTTCTTATGTATCCTAACATAACCCCACTGATTCCCCTTATTACGCTATATTAAAGATGGTAATGAAACAAAATGGTGAATATAAGATATCATCTCCTCCCTTATGATTCCTAAGAGTAAAGTTTACAAATAAATGATCATTATATCATTCTATATCTCCATTATTAAAATAGAATCATAACACTTTCCACTTAATACATATTTACTATGTTCATATTTCCCAATTGATAATGGATAGTTTAATAATAATCCACAAATATCTACAACAATATCCTCCATATCATGTTTATATCTTTCTCTACAAATATAAATATTATATTTTTATGATTAATATATATATAATCTTTCTTTATAAATATAATGAATCCATATATTTAAAGAAAAAAATATAACAATTTCAATTCTTCAGTATGATAATTTTTTACATGAACATACATTCATCTTGATACTCAAAATTTAAAAATTTCATTTTTATTTATGATGAAACCATGCTAATTATTTGAATCATTACAATATAAGATTGAAAATTCACCTTTAGAATATTGTTTTTGTACATGTGAACTTAATAAAATCTTATTCAACTATATAAATCTTTATTTTCTAATTCATGGTCTATAAAATATTTTCTCTCTTTCACGATAACTTTTATAGAGATATTTCAAGTAATGAATTTGTTTTCAAAAAATGTTGATAATTCTCATAGTGTATAAGGACATTATGAAACACTGTAATTTTGGTTGGTTTAGACCATTTATTCACTAAATTTTTTAATGGGTCAAATGAAATCCCTCCAATAATAACCATGAGTCCAATGAATAAAACCTTTTGTTGCCAAAATTTATACTGGATAAAAATTTCATATGAATTTTAAAAATAATTTTATTTTTCAAGATAATAATTAAATAGTTCATTAAATAAATACATATATATTATAGGTTCATTTATTAGAAGAATAAGAACATTATGAGCATAAATACCAATTAACAATCAGTTATCTCCATTGGTATAGTTTGATCAATCCACTTATTCACTTATCTTTTCTAAAAGGGAAATAACTACGAATGAAATATATTTTGTGTGTAAAAATAAAAAATGTAGATATTTTTTAATTTTTTCTACTTTATATTTGTGTATGAGTTTATAACTGATATAGGGTATATGAAGGTTTGTGTATAAACAAGAATATTCCTAGTGGTATTAGTTCAATATAACTTTCATCGGGACATGTGGTTAGTGATCACCTGTCATGACGAATTTCATGTGGATTTATAGAAAAGGTAAATTAGAAACATATTTGATTCTATTGACTCTACTCTCTAGGTAGGAAGAGAATTTTGAATTTGAGATTCCCATTAATATTTATCTCTAATGGTACCAATGTATTAATAGTGTTAAATTTATTTTCAATAATTGTTTAAGTGCTTGAGAAGTTGGTAAATAAAATATAAGATGAGGGAGAATTAAGGACCCAATATTTGGGCATTTGAAGAAATGGAGATTGAGTATATATATATATATACTATTGTAGATGCATTTATAGGTTAGTTAAGAAGAATGAGATGCCTCCATGAAGAGTCAAGAAATAGATATTAATTTATTCTTAATTGATGTTTTGGAAAAGATAGTTTTAATAAAGGAAATTACACATTTAATTATTATTGAGTAGAAAATTATTAGAATTAATGAAAAGTGATGAAGGTTGATGAGTGAAATGTCATCCATACATTCTTAATGAGTTTGAGCTGTTATATATGATTGAAGAAGAACAAATAGGGATGGAATATTGAGGAAACATACATTTTTTTAATGAATAATTATATATGAAGTAGATGATAAACTTAGATAAAGATAGAATTTGATCTCCGAAGTGATGATGTTTTAGTAAAATTTATTGGCTAATTAATATTTCATAGTTATTTAGGATATTTTATTAATATGTAGATGAGTTGTTAAGGTCATGGAAACATATTTAAACCCTAAATTAGAGTTATTATATACTTCATGAGCCTTAGGAACTGTAATGAATTGTTTTGTAGAAGCCCGATTAATGCTTGAAGTGATTTTCATTATTTTGAGGTGAGAAAAAACAACTGAAAAATATTAGATTTGAATTGAGTATGCTAGAATAAGTTAAAGTTATTGGTCATTAGAGTTTTGAAAATTTAATTCATATGTATGAATAACTTTCTTGATATGAAAGGGTGACTCTAACTTTCCCTTATATATGTAAGAGTAATATATACCTAGGAAGTTTTTTTAAAGTTTCAAGGAATTCACAAAATTATATGTAAGAGTAAAATACTCACAGATAAAATTAATTATTTTTCTCTATGATAATATATTGGAGTAACCAACTCATATATAAAAGTAAATTTGATGTTCCCTCTAGATATATAATAGTAACTTACACGTATATAGGAATAACTATGGGCTTTACTATGATGCATAAGACAATGTTAGATGATAATGAAGATAAATTATATGTTTCAAATAGATACTAAATATTTGGTTTGTGTTCCCATTTTAATAATAATGATTAATCTATGGGCTACTAAATATTCCTAAAATAACCAGATGATTGTGAAGGAAAAAAATTTGAAAACAAGAAAAATATTTAAGGGATACGTAAGTGTAATCTACTTATATGTCAAGTCTACTATTTTGAATCAAAAGAGATATAGTTTGGATCATATAATATTTGAAATATATTCATAGTCTGATATTATGTTTATTGAAAAGAAAAATTAAAAAAAAATACTAAGAGGAATGTTTACATTAGAAGATACATATATTGATCTTTAATCCATAAATACCCTGATGATGGTGATTGAGTCATGAATAAAGATGAATAAAATGGTGATAATTTTTTGATAGGATATTATTGTGATATTTATAGGGTCTCAAAAATGAATATTTGAAATCAATTGTGTAGATAAAAACTAGTGTTTTTATTAAGAGAAATATTTCTGTGGTTTAAAAAGAGAATATTTCTAACATGATCATGTAAGCATAGAATATAATAATTTTGTATGGGGTTTTTATAAGTTAAATTAATGAATATTAACCTAATTTTAAGGATCAAAGATAACTGGGAACAATACCAAATTATTACATATTGATTTTATATCATGGTTAACAAACCCACAAGATCCATTCAGATAGTTTGTATAAAGAGAAGAAGAAGAAGCCAAAGAGTGTGTATGTGAATGAGAAGAAACTGATACTATTATTTTTGAATATTTATTATATCAATGATAGAGTTTAAGATATTTGAGAGGCTAATAAGGTTTTTTAATAGTTCATTTGATACATCAAAATATCATAAGAAGAGAAGTAGAATGAGTTTGATACTGCTAGTACTGCCTATAAAAATTATATATGTTGGGGAATTTGAATTCGAAAGAGAATATAGAGGTAAAAAAACATGTTTCTGCTATTTTTTTATACTCTATTGATTTATGATCTTATGTAAAAGAGGAATAATATGAGAAAATAATACTAAAGATGAGAAAAGACATTTAATTACTAAATAATATTCTATAGAAAAATAATTGGCTAAGAAGTTGAAAAATGTCAACACATTCAATGAAGATTTGAGAGGCAATGATTTTTTATCAAATTCTATCGTTAAAAACACACCATGGATGGATAATATTTGCAAAGAAGTAATTTATGACAAAGTTGATAAAACTGAAATATAGGAAGAGAAGATACATGTATTGGGAGAAAACAAAATATCTTCCATTGATGTAAATAAAGACCAATTAGAGATAAAAGATAAAAGTGTAAAGTAGCATGAAAATACCATTCAAGAAAGAAATTTAAATTAATAGTGGATCAGATTCAGACACATACGAGGGGTGGTAGGGGTGAATAAGGGGTTTCCTATTTTTAATCACATTCCAATTTTATTAAACTTTTACCCTATTTTAATTTTCACCATTGTTACATTATATTTTATGAATGATTCTAATTTAACTTATAGAAAAAAAGAAAGTAAAAAATGAAATATAAATAAGGAAATAAATATAGAACATAGTATTTTTATAAGGTTTGTTTCAAAGGATTACTCATTTCAATGATTGGTTATTGTACCCATAATGTTTTCCCCAATATAATAAATTTTTTACTATAATGGTTTGGTCATGTTACACCTATAAAGATTCTTTATATTCTTACACTTTCATAATACTCATATAACTTACACAAACATAGATTCTAAATAAAATCCTAGATTCACAAAATGTTGTTCTTGTATACCCTATGCTACATAGGTTCAAAAGATTCCCACCATATATAAAAAGGTTTTTTCCTTCTAACCCCTTCTGATGTTGATCACTAGATATCATAGGGATGCCTCTGCAAATACAGATGTCTCTCATTCTACATCAACAAAAAATTCATCAAATGACACAAGTTCTTCATAAATAATACATGAAACTCACTCTCCACTTCCAACTCAACTTCACAGATCTTAAAAACTTGGTCACCTGGATTTCTTGAATCAACTCAAGCGCCTACAGTTTAAAAAACCCAATAACTCCTCATCCAAGGAAATACCCAACCATTATGATCCAAACATACATTATAGTCTAGCCTCTACGTAGTTTCTTCTTTATCTCACTGCATTGGAACACTAATCAAATATCAGAGTAATGGATGACTCCTCGTTTTGTTTTCATTGATACCCATGGGATATTCCACTTTGAAATGTATAGGTTCACTTATTAGTTGAGATAATATAGGTTTTCTCAGTTCAAATCACTATTATATTCATTTTCCCTATCAAAATTTTCATTCAAGAGTTCTATTATTGTTCGTTTCTCACAACTCTTAGACTCCAATTTTGGAGCTCACAAACTTGTCTAACCTTATGTTTATTTTTATCTTGAGGTTACTAGAAATTATATTCTATATATTTAGAATATATAAAATCAACACCACATTCAGTTCTTATAATCTCATATCATTTTTCATAACTTTTCTTATTCACCAAACAGTCCCTTGATCTCATTCCCCCCCCCCTCAACCACTATCTCTTCTACAATGACATGAGTGCCTTAATTTTTTCCTTTATTACTCATTTGCCTCATCCAAATATATCATATTGGTTCTTCCACCAGCATGCTTGATTATTTTTCTATATTACTATCATAATTTCATTACAAAATTCGCATGAAAGTTTCACTATTCCAGAATAATCCATATATATAAATATTTAATATTCTATAAATATAAATATTATTATTCCCACTAAATCGCACTAAATCACATTACAACTCAACTCAGCAATAATATCTTTATTAACTCAAGAACAAAACTACTGCTATTTTCACATTTGAAAGTCCCACATTGAACAACAATTTATTTTGTGTCATTTGAACATTTAAATATTTCTCTTTCAACTTCATATATTATTTTCATTGGAATTAAAAATTTATAAAAAGTATATATATTAGACTTGAAAATTATCTCAAAATATATCTTGATTTGATCTTGTCATTCTCAGCTTTAGGATCATTTTGTAAAAAATACAAGGATTTAATCACATTTATTTTGTAATTTTTTGGTTGATGAATACTTGTCCATAAATATTTACAATCATTTATTTATAAAAATATTCATTTTTCAAGATTCATTTTTCATACAGTAGATTTCATTATTTTCAACAAGTTTTTTAATTTACATAGAAAAATGATCCTTACGGTGTTAAAAGATAACGTTTATACTAATTCTAGTTCTCACATACACATATTATTAAATGTTGATTACACACATCATGCATCAATAGATGATGTCTACATATATGGTCAATTAATTATTACATTGGGAGGATGAGGTTTATAATGAAATCAAATCAGTATACATAGACAATTTATGCTTTCACATGTGAGGATTAGGTATACCCAAATAAAAATTATGTTTACGCATATACTAGATCATGTTTATGAAAACACTATATCATTCTTATATAGAATTAATTTCCATAAAAATTTATCCTTACATTTCTCATATGATATTTACATAGAATATCTTTATCGATGAGATAATTCATATAAAGATGGGGAATCTTCAAAATATTTCTTCTTTATAATAAAAAATCGATAATTCCTATGGTAATAATTGATTTTATTTAACTCATCCCATGAACATTTAAAAAAAAATTAAAATACCTTTCAAAAATTATAAAATCTTCTCAAAACCTTCATATCTATTCCTAATAGATTTTCAGCCTATTAATACTTGATTTAAATTATGTTCACAAACTTTAGTACTTACATACTTTAACAATCAATAGTAGAAATATACTTAAAATAATTCCTCAAAACATAAATCCATATTCTCTTGATTAAATAATAGATTTATATGTTATACTTATAGCTAGATTTATTCTCACTTCACTACACTATTTTAGGAAACAATTATCTCTTTAGTTTATTTATTTCTCATATGTACCCTAAAAAAAGTCATATGATGTTTGGGGATGCACCCATAGAATCCATATCTTCCAAAACACATTTCCAACATATGAACCTCCTCATTGAAAATTATATGGTAGTTGGATCTTCTTATTTACCCATAATTCATGGATAACATCACCTGAATTTCTAATTATGTTGAAACTTAAACTCCCATTACGACTTTTCGGAACATCTTTTCCAACATATAAAACTTTCCTTTACCACTCAATTAGAAACCAACTCTTATCCTTTACCAATAATTCATTGATGAAATATACTATATTAGTTTTTGGGTAAAAAATAATCCCCCATTACACTATACTCATTGGGGAAATCCATATTTACATGATCATGGACAACAATTACAAACTGAAATCCAATTTTCACTTCAATGTCCCCATTTTGAATTTGTTTTAAATACATTGAACTTCCAAATACATATGATCGTTATCAATATATCATAAGAAGTTTACTTTTCCTCTCCTACTTAATGATAATATACACAAATTGGGATAAACCATTTACCTCCATTTTTTAACCATAGATTCATGTGGAGGACTTCCAAGGGAAAAATTATTATCTCCCTTACTCATATGACTTTAAGACCCATTTTCTCTAATTTTAGTGGTAAATACTATCCATTCCTCCTGAGATAAGGATGGAACCACTTGGTACATAGTAATTAGATTTAATAAATTCATCCATAAGTCTACATGGACTTCTTGGGTGTAGAAAACCAGAGTTAAATAACCAAAGATCAAATCTATCCATTAATATTTCATATGGTCGTACTAACTCATAATTAAAATATTTTGGGGATTTATAAAAAAAATTAATGATAGTTCTACAATATAAATAAATATTAACAAGAACCACATAGAATTCATGTGAATGTTATTTCACTTCCCTGTTTTTTTTATAAAACTACTCCCACTTTATGATTAGAAAAATCATAAACCATGATAGAGATAATATTTTTAATATCATACATGAATCATTATATTTTACTAGGGACATCCTAATTTACATTTTGGAAAGAAATACCAAATTTATATCCTCAGTATCTTCTTAGATAGCTCACCCTAAAGGGATGCACTCAATTGTTCATTACAATGTTTGTATTATAAAATAATGAAAATCTATATTTTTTGTTATAATAGTCAATTAATGATACAAAATATAATTTTAGTATACCATGATGATTAAATTATTGAGCGGTATAGACAACAGAAAATTCAATATTCTCTTTTTATTATTATATATCAATTACTTAGTTTACTAAGGTAAAAAATATTTAATGTATGAGAATAAGGTGGGAATTCATATACTCTTTAGTTGTAGCACTAGGGATCAGGATTCATCCTTAACCCAACAACACTTTTCTTTGAATCAATATAATTTCTAGACTTATTCTATGTTTCTTCCTTCTTGATTTTCAAATTTTGTTCTTACTAGGGAAGCATGTGTGTATTCTTTTTTAGCTTATATATTAGTTTGAATAAGATACTGCACTTTAACTAACATGTAACATTTATCCATTTTATCTTTCTCTAACTTTTTAATATATTCAAGATGATTTATCCATGTCTTTAATATTTTTTTGGTACATGCTCAATACTTATATTATTAATGGTATTCCTCTTTGTTTAATATTTTTTAGAACATAGAATCAATGGTTCAATTCCTTCTTCACTTATAAGCTTCTTTTGACAAGGAATTTAAGTCATGAACATGGTAGCAATGTGGCCTTCCTACATGAACCTTCCACACACACTTTCACCATATCTCAAGCTACCCTTCTTGGGAATCCTCTCAATATCATTTTCAAGGATGTCTTCAACCCATTTAATCTTTTTTTTCCTCTCATAAATTTAATCTTACTTTAATACTATATTTCTCCATTATAAAATATTCAATATGGCTATTTTTTAATTATATATTAGTTGGATTGTACTAACACAATAAAAGAATCTTCTTTTATCTTGTGGTACACCTTGAATATAGTCCATAGAATTATTGGGAGTAACATTCTAAAAAGTTTTATCCTTTTATTTAAATCACTATTAATATTAATTTGTATTTGTTACCATTTTATTAAAATATATACATATCTTAACTTCAATATATGAGTTCTGTTGGACTATTACATGAAAAATTTCTTCATAAGAGATGATTTATAAACTATAGCATTCATAAAAGATTCCAAGTGATTCAAATATATTCTGGTGAGAAATATTATTTAATTTTACATGTTCTAATTTTGAACTATATGTTTTGTTCTAAATTTATCTTACCCCAAGATTTAGGACAACATTGACTAGAATAGACTGACATATTATAAAATAATTTAGTATATATGTTTTCAAACCTCCAACATCCAAAATTGTAGAAAATAAATATCTTCATCTTTTCATTGATATAAATCTATCATGTTTTTGAGCTTACAATATTTGGGATAGTAAATTATTCTTTTATTTTCCAATTTGGGAAACTAAATTCCAAAAATTTCTCACACCCACCATTGATTACTTGGTGGGATTACCAAAATTTTTCAATATTAAAATTTTCTAATAATTTTACACTAATTTAGCACTGATAGATAAAATTAATTTTTTATTATTATCTTTATATGGGTTGTGGGATACCTTTTTTTATTAGATTGAGGTGGGTTTTCCATCAGTTGGCCTCAAGAAAAGTTTGACAGTTATATGTTCCTTCATAGAAGTAAGCCTTTTCTTAGTGTGGTAGATCTTATTATTTTACAATCTTGGGTGGATTTAGGTTGATCAATTTTCATATTTTACAAATTTTCTCTAAGTAGTAAGATTTAATGTGGATGGAATATGATTCATCCTAAATTGATTTAATATTACTCAACAAATGACTATGAATCTTATACAATTATTCATCATGAAAATTTCTTATTTCTTAAAGTAAATAGTCATGCTCTTAATCACAATTTTAGTTTTCACATACAGTTTTGAATCCTTAACATCCACTACTACTTGATGATGCTTCAACAATTCATGGAATACTTTAGTAATAATAGCCTTAAAAAATACCTCCTAAAAACTATTATTTTTTAATTTTTCATTAATAAATTACATATTATCATTATAAAGTTAATGTATTTCTCTCTTGTATGTTTCCATTTTTAGATGGTGTTTAATATTATAACATTTTTGGCCAACAAATTTTTCATGGAATCAACTTCCTTATATAGATGTGAGTTATCATAATACCTTTAACAGATATAATTATGTTTGTAATATACAACTTCAAAAGACCATTATTGAAATAATATCTAACATAAGAGTAAAAGTCATTAAATATTTTGTTCTATTAATATAACCCATAAGTTGTAGTAATAGACATCTCATAAATAAATTTATATTGGTTCAACTGATAACCACATACCATTCTCCACACTTTTAGATAATGGATTATCCTCTCAAATCTTATAGATTTGTCTCAGTTTTATTACATATTTCTTTTTCTTGTTTTATAATTTCCTATAATAAATTTCATATTATTTACAAATAGTAATAAACATTTCTTATTAAAAATAATGATTTACATTAAAAAATAAAATCTATAATTAATTAACCACTAATTAAAATTAAAGGTAAATTAAAACTCAAATGCAACCAAAGGTTAACATGTGATATGTTACCAGTCAAAATTTCTAAGGGATCAGGTGCATACTCCCAAGAGGGAGTTAATTAGTCATTTCATATTTTTAATGAAATTAAACATTATCTTAAACTTTTACTCCATTATAATATTAACATATATTACCTATTGGAGTATGCATTAATTTGATTTAACATTTACCCAATAAGAAAAAAAACACATAAAAAATGTAATGATATAAATATGGAATTTGATATTTGAAAAAGGACCAACACAAAGTCTTAGTTTTTTCTATGATTTTCAATTCACCACCCATTATGGTATCTCCAATATAATAAATTGATAACTATAATTATTTAGTGATTCTCATTCCTTTACAGAGACTCACTATGATTACAATTTCCTAGATTTCATAGGAAATACAAAAAATATAGATTCTATCTAAAATCATAGCTTCACATTATGCTATCCGTGCAGACCCTAATTACCAAAACTTCAACAACATATCACCATTTATTAAAAAGTGTTTTCCCTCTAAATTTTTCTTTTATAGATAAATCATAACCCCAAGTGTGTATCTATATCTATATATTAACATCCTTCCACCTTAGTATTAGAGTCTTTGAATGCCATTTATTTTTAATGAAAAATATATGAAACTCAGTCTACAATTGGATATTACATTAAAATATCATTAGAACCTGAACACATAGAATTCATTTCTCAACTTGAGCTCAAGTGATCATAAATAACCCATTAGATCCTCATCAAACAAATGGATTGACTCCAATGATTAGAATATACACAACATGAAAATTCCTCCTCAACATATCCATCTTCTTCTCTCCACATCGGATCACTGATCATATAATAGAATGATGGTAAAATACTTCTTATTTATTCATTTTTGATACTAATAATAACTTTCTATTCAAATTGTATCAGTTATATTCTTCCTAATGATATGTTAGGTTTTTTAGTTAATCTTATTTTTAGATTCAATATTTTGATCACAAATAATCATTAAGAGTTATATTATGATTCTTTACTCTCTACTCTAAGATACTATTTCCCATAATCAAAAACTTATATCTCATTATTTTTTTTAAATATAGGTCACTAAAAATAATATTCCTTGTATTTTAAATATATAAAAACTATATCACGTTCAGTTCCCATGATCTCATTACACCTTTTTAATCTTTTCTTGTATGTGGGTGTATCCCATGCCATCATTTTTTTTATATCCTCAACCACTATCTCATATATAATTATATGTGTAACCTTGATTTTTTATTTTATTCCTCTTTTGTTCCACCCAAATAGATATTATAGGATCTTTTACTTGTAGGATTGTGTATTATCCAACATTCTTTTCAGAATGAATTTATCGCAGATTCTTGAAATATTCAAAATAATAGACTAATTAATAAATATAAATATTTACATGTTCTCAAAATACCCATCTTATTCTTCTTACTGAATCACACAACAACACTTCATTACTCAACTCTACAAAAATAAATTTAGTTACTCAAGAACACATCATCATGTAAATTTATATTTAATAGTCCCAGATTGAATCACAAATTACTTTGGGAAATTGAATCACATAAATCTACCCCTTTCATCATCAAAAAATATTTTCCTTAAAATTATGTAATTATGGATAATCCATTTTTTAAATAAAAAGTTTCTTAAAATCCCTTTTCTTTTGATATTATCTTTTTCATCTTGAATTTTAGATTCCCAATAATTCAAGGATTTTTACATAGTTATTTTTTGATTTTTTGATCAACAAATATCAGTCTAACCGACTTTATAATATTTTCTTACATTATATCTTCATTTTAGAAACATTATTTTTCATCAATTTCGTTTCATAAATTTTCACCAAACAATTGTGTTTATGTAGACATATGATCTTTACAGTGATTGAATATGATGTTTATACATATGTTACTTCATTCTTATACATCTTTCTAAATGATTCATATCCACATAATTATTCAGTACATAATGTTTACACAGATGATAATTTCATTATTACATAGAGAATAATATATTTATAAATACATAAAATCATGTATATGTTTATAATTTAGGGTTAGATAATTGAGAAATAAGTTTATGAAAGGAAAAATTATGTTTACATTGACATGATACTGTGTTTACAAAAATACTAGATGATCGTTATGCAGAATTCCTTTTACCTAAAAAATGCTCATTATGGTGATCAAATTTCGTTTACACGTAATCTATTTTTCAGTAAGAAGTTGTAGGTATTGATGTGCCAACTTATCTAAATTTCTTCTTTAAACTCAAAAATCTATAATGATCCAGTAAATCTATGATTTTCTTAAAATCAACTCCCGATCAATTTTAACACTTCAAAACACCTTTAGAAAATTATAAAACCGTATCAAAATCTTAAAAATATTACCAAGAACTAATATATACTTTTAATACTCATGTTAGAGTATGTTAAGTAATTACACTACTTAAAAACATAATCCATATTCTAAAATAATCAAACATTCATCCATGAGAATTTAATTGCTAAAACATACAATAAACAGCTATAGTTCACTAGTATGACTTCCTGAAAACATAAAACCCCATTTTCTAGAATTAAACATAGATCTATAAGATCCCTGTGTAGATATCATCAATCTCACATCTCCATACTATTATTGAAAAGAATTGGATATTTAGTATATACCTTAATTATGATTAATATCACAAAAAATAATCAAATTCATAGGTATGAACACATAACAACAAACTTTTCCAAAACAATTTTCTATCATATCAAACTCCTTTTTTCAAATTCAATGGTATCCAACACTTTTACTTTACCCATAATTCATAGACATCTACTCATGTCTTTCTTATTGGTTGAAAACCTACTCACACATTAAAACATTTAAAAATTACTTTTCCAAAATATGAAAATAATATTGGAAACATAAATGGAAGCTAGAAATTATCCCTTATAAATAATTCATAAGAATCTTTACATATCCTTATTGTTGGATGAAAAAATTCTCAATCATTACAACATGACCATTAAAAACATCCATATTAAGATTCTCATTATCAAAAAATACAAACCTCAATATAATAGAAAATTTAGTTGTAAAGTGCACAACTATAATTTTTTGATGATTAATGGAAAATGTTAAGGGAGAAGGCCATTTTTTAAGATGAGAAAAATTCTCTAAATATAGTATTATTTGAGCTTGAAGTTAAAATGAGAAATTTATAAGTAGTCTAATATTTGTATTCCCAACCTACTATGAAAATACATGATTCCATGTAACTTTATAATAAGATTATTATCTTTAAAAATAATAATTTCAGTTGAAATAAGTTATTTAAATCTTCCAGAGATATATCTACCAATGATCTCAAGGAATGTGGAAACCCTTTCTCTCTAAAAAATTGTTTTCATTAATAATATTTACAAGAAAAGTTCTTGTTAAAACATAAATTATGTAAAAATAAAGGTGGATAAAAATTCTGAGAAATACACCACGACATTAATGGTAGATGTGGAAGTGTTTAATAAGATATTTTCCCCAAAATTATCCCAAAATAAATTAGTTTTCACCAAAAAAAAATATAAAGGTGTTTATGATTGAAAAACTGAAATTAAAAGAAAAAAACAATGTATATTGGTAACTTTTTGTTATGTATAAGGTTTGAATAGATACCCATTTAATGTTAGAAAAATATTTCAATTTATTAATACAGTAAAAATCAAATATCAATAGAGATCAATGATATTATGAGGAATGTGTCATAGAAGAAAATGGGAATGAATCTTCTTACTAGAACTAGATTTTAATGACTGAATAAGTTATAGGAAAATAAAACACATGTTTTTATTATAATGATGACCACTGGTTCACACCAAACAAGAATTAATCATACTATTTTAACAAAATAAGTCCATATTATCTAATAATGTAATGAATAAAATAAATTATGTCTAACAAGAGGTATGACCAAATGAAAAGTACTGAACAAAGAACCCAAAAAAATAATGATAAGACAGATTCTACAAAAAAAGATGATATTATTGTATTACAGAATAAAATTACATATTATGGATAATTTAAAATAGGCCATGAAAGTCAAATTTGGATGAATTGTATTAGAATAAATAAGAGAATAAATCCAAAAAATAAACTTAATGATTGTTTTATTTTAATACATTTATAATGAAAAGCTTTTGATGTTTCCAAAAATGTGCGTCTTAAAGGTTTGTTTGGAATCCATCTATAAAATAAAATAAATCAGAACATGTTACCAAATAATGCAATATTTTTCTAGCAACTAAAAGAGATATAGAAAATATTGATCAAGTATAAAATAATTAATGTGCCTTGCTATCTGATGTGAAAAGGATAATACCACATAAGAAAAATGATAATAAGAGAAATACCATACATCCCAAGGAGGTTTAGGTCAATAAAATTAAAGTTTTAGGAATAATTAAGTGTTCCCACAAAGTTATATTTTAAATGAAAAGTGTTTATAGGTTGAGAATAATATCTTAACCATGTTTCTATCCCCAATGAGATATAGAGAAACATCCTTATTCGCATATCTGGAGAGATTGTTTTTTCTATATAAGGTATTGAATTTGATTCATGCATGGGGAGAAAATAGTGGATATTGTGATAATATATAACATGATAATATACCAATTATATAATTAATTAATTAGAATCATGATACCTCCTTCAAATATTTCAACATATATCAGGAATATATGATTTCAGTTCATTTTAAAGAGGACCTTCCATGATGAAGATTTTATGGAGGGTATCCCTTGAGGGGAGTTGAGATGAGAATGATTCAAAATGATATTTTATCATGTAAAAAAATAATATTTTTGAAAATATATTTGGTATGGTTATACCAATTATCTAATACTTATTTTTTATTGAAGAAATTATGTTTATAAAGTGGTGAATGTGTTGAACTCATTGCGAAGAGAAGCAACATATAAGGGGATAAAATATATTTTTCATGATTTTTTTTGGTTTTTTTTGAGTTGAGTGCAAGTAATTATTTGAAAAATATAATGAAATAGATCCTAGATTATATTTATTAGTTCATATCACATGTTGGTTTATTTATAGAAATATTTTTCGTTTTGATTAATCTCTATAGTTTTCTACACCATCCTAGATCATTCAAAGTTGATTAATTTATTTATAATTATTTGAGAAATTTTATTCTATCCATCTATTATGTAAGCGAGGTATTAATTTTATGTATGGGGATGTGATGCCATTTCAGTTAATATTGGAGCAATAGATGAAGTCTATTATCCCTTACTATTGTGCCTTTGTATTTATTGTTCACAAGGGAGAGACATAAAAAATATATCATCTTGAATTTAATATTATTTTGAAATTAAAATGGGTATTGATAAAAATACAAAAGGGGGATACATGTGACTAATGTATTGAGTGTGTCGTTTTTTATGTATAAGAGTTGAAATTATTGAGAAGACAGTAAAGTAAATATATGATAAAAGAGAATAAAGGAGCTAATATCTTATTAAATTTAAGAAAAGGAAATTGAATATATATATATATATATATATCAATATATTAATAGGTTGAAAATAAATATTGATAGTCCTCCATAAAGAGGTTTACAATGAAGATTAAGATTCTATTACTTAATGTTTTGGGAAATATATGTTAGGGGAATCATCTTACATATTTGATTATTATTCAGATGGAATTTATGAGAATGAATGATCAGTGATTATGGTTAATGAGATCATTTTCATTTATATGTTCATGATGGTTTTGAGATATATGATATGACTAATGAATAAAAAATCTAGATGGAATATTGAGGGACTAACCGATAATTTTAGACATGAAGAAATATGCAAGAATTTAAAATACATACATGGATAAAGATAGAAATTGATCTCAATTTTAATGATTTTTTATATATTTATTTTATTACTAAATAAGAACAATTATTGTGGATATTATATTAATATTTATCTAACTTAGTGAGGTATTTTAATCGCAATTAAAACCCAAGTTCCATTATTCTATGCTATATGATATTTTTATTTGTATTAAAGAGTGTTGTAGAATTATATTTGATTCATAAAATGATTTTATTTGTTTTGAGTTGATATGAATCGGTTAAATAAGATTGGAGTTGAATTTATTTCTATTGAATAATATTGAATTGTGGGCCATTGAAATTCTAATGACGAAAGTCCTATATAAGAATAACCTGGTTCATATGAATGAGTAAATCTGAATTTCATAATGATGTGTAAGAGAAATATTAGATAGAGAATTATTTGGTAATTTATTATATATATCACACTAAGATACATAAAAGTAACATTTTTAGATATAAAACTAATTCTATAACTCTATGGGAATCAATAAGAGTATCTAACTCATAACTAAAAGTAACTCTATTTTCCCTAGTGGATATGTGAGAGTAACACTATTTTATATAAGAATAACTCTAGGATTAACTATGAAATATAAGAATAGGTTTGAGTAGATAGAATATTAATTTTGAGTTTCTATTAGATAATAGATAGTATTTATAAATTTAAATTATCATACATAAGAGTAATCTAGAGGATATTAAATATTCATAGAATAACTGGATGATTTCAAAGGAATAAATTATGGAATGTATTAGAGGCATACTATGATATGAAAGAGTAAACTAGAGTATTCAAGGGTACAAAATATTAATATAAGTATATATAAGGTCAAATAGTTTTTCATAAAAGTGATACTATTGAGATCATTGAATATTTTGATAGTAATTGTGAGGTTGATATTATAGGCATTTAAATGGAAAATAAAATGAGAAATATTAAGAGTAAGATTTAAATTTGGGAATTCTTATGTAGATATTCAAGTAATAAATATCCCAATATTGGTAATTGATCAATGATTCAATTCCTAGATAATTTTGAGAATGTTTGAGAGGTTCATGGTGTTATAAAACTGTGACTCAAATATAGATATTTTAAATCAATTATGAAGTTCAAAACTGGAGGTTTTATGAGGAGAAATATTTATCCAGTTTAAAAGGATAATTAAAAGAAAATATTTCTCATATAATTATGTATAAAAAGAATATAATAAATAAATATTTTTTTTGAATAATAGTTAATTAATATTAATACATTGATATGGAGATGAGATCTTGCAGAATGATCCCATATAATCTGTTATCGATTAAATACAATGATGAAAAAACCCATGTGGTTTGTTGAGAGGGTGGGTATAAAGAGAGGAATAAGAAAACTATAATGGGAGTGTGTGTGAATGAGTAGATTAAACTTCTATTTTTGAAGGAATCATGTATCTAAGAATGTGTGACATATATTTGAAAGGCTGACAATGTGCTATAATAGTTCATCCTATGTGTTAAAGAAAAATAATAACAGAAGAAGTATAAATAGGGTGATAATTCAATTTCTTCCATTACAGATTCTATATGAAGAAACTCTTGATGAAGAATTATAATATTAAGTTAATTCCATCATGATGATACTATTTTTTATATTCTTACAATTAATTATATTATGTGAAAGGGGAAGAATACAACATCAATGAAAATACAAATTATTTTTGTTGATCATTTTGATGACCGAGTTTAGAGAAAAAGGAATACTTTTATGCTATCTTAGAAAATTATATATTGGTAGTTTAAGATGATTACTAGGGATGTAGATATTATCAGTTGACATAGTTTCATACATTAATATAGAGGAAGATATTGTTTAACACTATTATTGGGAGGACCAATTATAAATTTTTGTATACTAGTTTCAATGAATTGATGGGTTACAATATAATATTTACAAAATATAGTTGTGAGGTTAATAATAATTCCTTCCCTACTCATATTGAAATCATTTTATTCATGGATATCTGTGTCTCAGACATCACTTGAACATAGAAAGTATGTAATAACCAAAATTGGGGGGGGGGGGATCCTAGTAAAAATAATATGTTCTTCAATTCATTTTATTTTTTACTTTGTATATAGTGATTTTTTTTGTAATTTTAATCATATCCATTCATTCTAATAAGTTTGTAGTTTCAAAAATTAAGAAGATAAATTGAAACAGAAAAATAATTTAGTAAAACTAGTTCACATTGATTCACCCCTTCTCATTTTTACTATATAAATCACTAGGAACTTCATTCTCATCCATAATGAGAAGTGATCAAAGTTCATCTTCTATGATTAGGTTTCCCTTGACTGTCCGAGTTGGTTCCCTAGAACTAACTTCTTTATACTTTATGATAACTTTTATTCATAGTTTTGAATATTAATAAACTCCTTATCACATCATTATTGTTCTTCTATGTGACATAGTTTGTGATAATTTCCTAAGAGTGGCTCTCACATTAAAAGGATATAGTAGTTCCCCTCTATGATGAGAACTCAAAAGTGATATGAAACTATTCTTGAATATATTTTCTACAGCCAGATGATATCTTTTTAGGGACACAAATGATACAGTCTAATAGGGGTAGAAACTCATAGGAATTTTTGGCACCTTCTTATGGTGTGTGCCCTTGGTAATACCCATTAGGATATTTTGAGAATGATAATCACCAGTATAAATTCCACATTTAAATGTTTCTTTGGATATTCCTATATTCATATGCATGTATTAGTCCTTAGACGTTAATATTATTATAAATGAGTATTATGAGTCAGGTAATTTTATGTATTGATAAAAACCATAACGAAAGATTTTCACGATGATGTAATATAGTTGGGTGTGTCATGAGTAATATTACATTATTTAATAATGTGAGAAAAGATTCTTCCCTTATGTTCTTTAATGGTATTTTATATCTCTGTCCCCTTTTTGGAAATGATATATCCTAAATAAATCCATGTAGATGGGTTTCTATTGGAACAGTCAATTTTCTAGAAGTCCAAGAAAGATAGATAGAGAATATAGGATGATAGCACCAGTATGAAACCTCCTTGATTTGAGATATCATGATAAAGGGATTATATTACATAATAAGAACTCATATGAGGTATCATGTCATTTCTGCATGAACCTATTTCTCTATGAGTGTCTTGGCATGTTGTTAGATGTTATCCTTGGACTTTAGGTTGCTTCACCTAATGCCACTGATAAAGAGGTCTAGAGGGTCACACACTAAGTGTATCTAGAATCAATGTTAAAATAATATATAATTATTTATTATTTAATAATTTGAATAAATATTATTTCCATACATGGTTTAATAATTATCCATATTTTCTTGACTGCATGTATTCTATCAAAAATTATTTGGGAGAATATAATGTGGGTAGGATATTTAATAGACATTTATTTTTTTATTTATTGAATATAATATTTATATATTTATTTATTGGAGAATAATATAGTGATATTTATTTAATAAATAAATAGTCATTGTTCAATGGTTGATAAAGATTGTAGAGGAATAGTGGACCAAGTTTAATGGTGTGGTGAGAAATAATAAATATTGAATATTATTTGATTAAATAATATTTAATTTTAATTTTCAAGTTAAATTCATGTAAATAAATATTATTATTATTATTATAATTATTATTATTTAACACGGGGTTCCACAGGGATTAGATAAATATTAAAAGGAACTTGTGAAATTATTTTATTTTAACCCTAACAGTATATAAACCTAATTATATTACATTCTATGAGAGCCAATGAATTTATTTTGGTTACTAACAATGAATTTGGAGAAACCTCTCAGTACTTAAGGAGCACCCTTCTCAATGAATGATTAAAAAAATGGAGAGCAACCTTCCTCCACTAGATTAAGGAGAACGATTCGGAAGTGGTTCTCATAGTGATCATATGCGAATGATGAAAGCGCAAGGATTTGTCATACTATCACCAGGAGATTCCTTTGGTGATGTATAGAGATTCATGGAACACATGTGAATCTCCACTAGAGGTAATCTACTCATGATTCCTACAAAGCAACGATGCAATAATTCAAATCTATTGTTAGATCAATTAATGAGGAAAGATTTCCATAAAGGTAGTTCTTTAATTAATTAAATTAATTAAAATTAATATATTATGATCGTCTCTCTGGTTTTAGGATGATTTCCATAATATATATTCTTTTATTCCATTCCATTGATCAAGAAAATATCATTTTTTAAAATCTCAAATTGATCATCAATCATGAAAAAAAATTTGGGCACCGCCCATTGCATGCTTCTACTCTGCCCAAATACTATATGTGGTATCAGAGCGGTCACATAATTATTTATAATTTTTTAAAGATCATTGGTGATTTACCCATTTTAATTTTTTTTCAATTAATGTTTAATCATTATTGTAATCCCAATCAAGATATCTTCCTCTTCCTATATTTACCAAATATCTAATCAATATGATTAATTTTATCAATAAACTAAAATAGAAGATCTCTTCTAGAGGTGACAATGATTATTGATGGGTAATATAGGATTACACGATGTGTAATCAAAATTACATGTAATGTACTTATGTTCAATGCATTAGTAATTAATTCAAATATTAAATTGAACCATGTGCATTGATTAAATGAGGTGTATTTATAACTTACACCACATATTGACAAGGATAGTGTGGAGCACAGTCAACTGGAGTACATGTTGTGTAGCCCACGTACACAGCGTGTAATTCCTTTGAGCCACAGATTGGCCCTGTATTACCATAC
Source organism: Viscum album (assembly GCA_963277665.1). Taxonomy (NCBI): domain Eukaryota; kingdom Viridiplantae; phylum Streptophyta; class Magnoliopsida; order Santalales; family Viscaceae; genus Viscum; species Viscum album. Next base: position 925,987,739 of record OY728159.1, read on the forward strand.
ATGGCCTACATTACTAGTAATTGTGTAATTTTGAGATCACATGACATGTAACCCATATGAAAATCCATGTACTATATTATTCAAGGAACTATTTACACTTTGATTCCCCAGTCATGTGCCTCTAATAGATGTTGAGAGTTATATATGTCATTTGATCACTTGTATATGTCGTGTACTTATACCAAATCAAGAAGATTTAAATTTTATTTATTATACAATGTAAACCTTGGTATATGTACTTGTGTGTGATCATAAATATAGGAAACACAATGTTATAGGTTTTAATATATATATGTGTCAGTTTACATAATATTTTCATAATATTCAGATCTACATATCATGTATGAATCATATTATAAGTTGTTACTATACATTCATTCAAGCATAACACTTGACCAAAAAATTATGTAATTCATGTTACCATCTTTGAAGTACCCATCGAGAAATTAAGTGATATGTAATTTATACCAAATGTCACAAGATTTAAATAGTATATACGTATAATACATGTTAGGTATAATCAGATTGGTATTCACTGCATTGCCTCCAAGGTAAATTTATGTAAACAATTAATTTGATAGGATTTTATTTATTTATTTTTAAAAATTACACTGGATGAGAATATCAAGGAAATTTGAATGAGAGTTAAGGTAAAATAATTGATTAATTAAAGAATATAATTAATTAATTCAAATGTGATTTATCTAAAATTATAATGATTAAGAATTGAATGTTAGTTTTATTAAATATGTAAGTTTTTTCATGCATATGGATGATCATGAGCATAGAGTAGACCTTTTTATGTGATTGGTTTTAATTAATTTATTAGAAAATTAAATTTTTGGCATGAATTCCTTCTCTCCTATTATTATGAAACTGTTTGCGTTCCCATGGTTTGTATTATGTAAACCCTATTCACCTCAACTACAAGTGAGTAAAAGCCTATGTAATAGAAGGATATCACAAACTAGTGGAGGTGGTACAAGTTCAGAGTCTAAGAGAAACCAATCTAAGAGAGATACAAAGGTGGACAGGTGGAAAACTGCAACATGAAACTTAATTGGTCTGAGGTGTTTTTCTTTTAGTTCAATAGTTAGTTTTTCAACCAGTAGACAAACTAGACATTATAAAAGGATCAGGGTCATACCATTCTATTATTTCATTTTTGTCATATTTCTTGGTTATTTCATTATGGATGTTTTCTCATGATCACATTAATTAATGAAATTAATGAGCATAAAAGATAAAACTAAAATAAATTTTGTTGTGTTTAAATATTATCAGAGATATGGTTAATCACTTAAGTAAATCTACTAAATATTAAAAAGCATGTGATAAATATAATAATATTAAATTTATTTATAAAGGACAAATTCCCTCAATTATAAATATTAATTTTTTATATCCTTCCACCTCTTCAATTAAAATTGAACCATAGTTCAAGGTTCATTAATAACCAATATTATGGGTGCTTTCAATTATGGTGGAATACTAACTTGATGTTTTCAGTTGACTTAACTTAGTTCAAATCAAGGTTTGACTACCAAATAAGGAATTGGTGTAACTAAGAGGCAAAGGTTTAGGAAATCTAAATTATTAATTTCAGGATTAGGGGGTTCAATCAATAGATCAAGGAACGGTGAGTTAGTGCAATTGGAATTTGGAATGCCTACATATAACCATTCAATTTTCTTGACCAACAAAAGTTGGGGGTAATGAAAAGGGAATAAAGATCTTTTCCATTATAATATCCAAGAAATAAGATATTATGATGCCAATGGTGAGGGATATTGTGTTTCCATAAAATAGTGGGAGACTTATAAATATAATATTTATTTATTTTTCTAAATTTTATCAGATAATGTACAAAAATTATTCTCATTTTATATTTTAGAAACAATATTAAAATGATTTTAAATATATAATTGTGTTCCATAATTGGGAAACATATCCTTCTCAATGGAACAAATTTCCAAGAGTGGAAAAGGTTCTTACATGTAATCCATCTCTAGGAAAGGAAATTTTATTTTCTAGAAGACCCTATTTTTATTGTGCCTGATAATGAAGCAAGTCCTGAAGAGTTATCTCTATATGAGAAACATCTTAATGATGCTACATATGTTTAGTGATTCATGTTATCATCCATGTATAATGAGATTTTAAAGAAATATGAGGATATGGATGCATATAGAATAATGTATCACCTTTGGGAACTCTATCCAGAGAAGCTGAGACAAGAGGGGTATGAGATATCCAATTCTTTGTTTATAACTACACTTGTATAGTATGGGTCAGTTAGTCCGCATGTAGTCAAGATCATTGGCTACATTCAATGATTATAAATATTAGGGATTACATTACCAAATTATTCACATACATATATCTTACTTTCATCTCCACCCAAGAACTTCTCTAGATTTATTATTAATTAAAATATGAGAAATAGTAAGATGAGTCTTTCAGAACTTCTTACTTTGATTCTCCATGTGGATAAGGACATGGGTCCAGATAAACCTACAGTATTTATGGTGAATATGAAAAATAAGAACAATGTAAAGGGACATAATACCTATAAATATTCTAAATCTCCTAAGCACTATCCTTCCAAGAAGAAGAATATCCAGATATGGGGAAAGGAAAAGGAGGTTGTACGTTTTCCATGTGGAATATCATGCCACTAGAAGTGGAACTGCACCCAGAATCAAGGGGAAGAAAAAGGTTTGTTCATTATCAAGTGTAATATTTCAATATCTACACATTGGGTATTAAATATAGCTTTTTGTGCACACATTAGTATCCAAATACAAAAATCAAGTATATTTTGAATGATTTATAGAGGATAAGTAGATCTGAGAGTTGCTAATGGTATGAGGATGGATGATCTGGCCATTATTGACAACCACCTCTCATTTCCAAAATGAATGATTTTGTTTTTAAAAGATCATTATTATGTACCTATGGTTAACAAGAACATAAATTCTCTATCATTCCTAGATACAAATGGGATTATTTTCTAGTTTTCTAATAAAAGTTATTTTTTATAAGGATAACATATGTTATGGTATGAAAAATTTAAATAATGGTATTTATGTATAAAATTATCAAATCCAAGTATTGGAAACTGATAGCCAATCATGTTCAGACAACTCATTTATCACCCAGATTTAGTATCACCATGTTTTTCATGTAAATGAGAAGCGTTTGACAAAGATATATGAAGATGGTTATTTAGACACTTCTGAGATGAAATTTATTTAAATATTTCATTCGTATTTATAAGAAAAAATAGCCAAACCACAATTTGGTGGATAGGGTTAAAGGGCCATATAGAATCTTGGATTGGTACACAATAACGTGTTTGGACCATTTATAGTAGAATATATTGGTGGATAGTCTTACATCATAATTTTTACTGTTGACTTGAGAAGATTGGCTATATCTACTTAATGAGGCCTATGTCTGAGCCCTTTGAGAAATTCAAGTAATTCAAGAATGAATTATGGAATAAATTTGTTAAGAAGTTAAAGAAGCACTAAATTGATCGAGGTGGAAAATATCTTAACCAAGAGTTTATCGGATATCTATGGGTGTTTGGGATTATATCTCAACTCACTCCACCATACACACCACTGTGTAATAGTGTTATCGAGAGGAGGAACCATATCTTTTTAGACGTGGTATGGTCGATGATGAATCATTTAGATATTCTATTATCCTTTTCAGGATATACATAAAAAACTATGGAATAAACATTAAAATGAGTTCCAAGTAAAGTGGTAAATGGAATTCCCTTTGAGATATGAAGTGTAAAGAAACCCTTTTTGACATATACACATGTATGGTGTTGTGAGGAATTTGTTAAGTCCTTATTAGGTAACAAATTAGCATCCTAAGGGAAAAAGTGTATCTTTAAAGGGTATCACAAAGAAACAAAGGGATACAACATATACAAACCCTCAAATAAGAAAGTTATTATTGCTAGATAAGTCATCTTTCTTGAGAGGTAGAACATCCTCAAATAGTATTTTGGTAGAAATATTGATTTCGATGGAATTAGATGCTCAAGAAACACAAGGGTTTGAGTAGTAACAGGTTCCAGAAGTCCCCATGGAATAAGTAGTTCATGAAACATATGTACTATTTAAGAGCATAGGATAGGTATGATAAATTGAGAGATATGTTTTTCTATTCACTAAATATGGTGACTCATTATTGGTTGACAATGATGAAATTATCTATTATAAAGAGGTGGTTGGGAGCTCAGAAGATGTAATATGTCAAGAAGCCATGAATTCTAAAATTGATTCCAGTTATCAGAACCATGTTTGGGTTCTGGTCGATGCACTAGTTAATGTATAGCCCATTGGATGCAAATAGGTATTATAAAGGGAACTGGACATGGAAGGTAAAATAAATACCTATAAGAGAAGGCTTGTGTCAAAAGGGCTTAAACAGCATAATGGAATTGGCTATGATTAAAAATTTTCACATGTTTCCATGTAAAAATCCATCAGAGTTCTATATTCTATAGAAACTTACCATGACTATAAGATTTGGAAGATGGATGTCAAAACCGCATTACTTAATGAGAACCATTAGGAAGATGTCTATATAACACAACTTGATGATTTTTTGACACCAGGTGATTCAAAAAGGATTTCACGTTGCAAAGATACATTTATGTATTGAATCATGCATTCATGTGATGGAATATTAGAATCTATGAAGCCATAAAATAATTTCGTTTCATTGATAATTAATGTGAGCCATGTTTTTACAAGTGGTTCGGTGGGAATGTAGTTTTTATCCTAGTAGTTGAGGTTGATTAAATATTTCCAATTAAAAATGGCATACCAGTATTACAGTCAGTTAAGGAATAGTTAAACAACTATTTCTCTATGAAGGACATAGGTGAAGCATCCTATATTCTAGGGATAAATATCATTCATGTTTTATCCAAGAGGATAATTTTTCTACGTTAATGTACACATATTGACTAGATACAAAATAGATTTAGTATGGAACAATCCAAGAGGGTATTTTCTCCAGTGTCACAGGTTCTGCATCCTTCTATGAAAATGTTTCCTCAAACACAATAGGAGAAATAGATAATGAGTAAGATTCTATATACTTATGTGATAGGATCAATCTTGTATGCTATGTTATGGAATATACTAGATGTTTCCTATCCAATGATCATGGAAAGAATATATCAAGAAAACCAAGGAGAATAACATTGGAATATTGTTAAGGATATACTTAATTATTTTATAAGAACTAAGGATATATTCTTAGTGTATGGAGGAGATGTGTGGCTGGTCATTAGGGGTTAAACTAAAACTAGTTTTGAGACATATCTTAATGATCTGAAGTCAACGTTAGGAAATGGATTTTGTCTCAATGGATGATTTTTGAGCAAGAAGAGTTCAAAGCATCCAGTTTTCACTAATTCTATAGTGGAGTCCATGTATATAGAGGATTCTGATTCAACCAAGGAATCCATTTGAATTTGGAACTTTATCTAGAATTAGTATGTGGTACCAATTAGTAAAAACCCTAGCGCATTGTACTGTTATAATACAATAGTGGTGGCTCTTGAAAAAGAGACACGTTCACAACAACAGACAAAGCATATACTCCAGAAGTATCACCTACAAATGGTTTTTATCAATGTGGTGATGTTTTAGTGATAAGAGTGCCCAAATAAGATAACATGGTGGACCCCTTGACTAAAGGATTATCTTAGTAGAAGAAACATTTTCATGTGAGACCTAGTGGACTGAAGGTTTTTAGGAGTCAACACAAGTGTAAGAGAGGGTTTGTTGGAATTTTTTCCCTAAAAAAACTTCATTGTACATTATGATATCTTTTATTAATAGTTTTTAATATTAATAATCTCATTATAAAACAAGATTGTTCTTATACATGACATAGTATGTGATAATGTCCCAAGAGTGGATTTCACATTAAAATTCCATAGCAGTTCCCCACTATGATGAGAAACAAAAAGTGTCGTGACACTATTATTGAATATATGTTTTGTAGCATGATGATATCATTCAGGGGATGAAAATGATACAAGATATCATGGGTGGAGTCTCATAGGACTTTGAGGAACCTTCTCATTGTGTACACCCTTCGTAATATCCATTAAGATATTATGAGAATGAGAACCGCCAGTAGAAAATCCACATTTACATGTGTCATTGGATATTAAAATCTATGGACGTGTGTATTGGCCATTAGACTATAAGATTATTATTAAGGAATACTATGATTTATATATTTTGATGCATTTATGAAAATTGTGACAACGGATGTTCTGGGTGAGGTAGGAAACTTTGGGTGTGTCACGAGTAATATTTCATTAAGGAATAATGTTGGAATATATTTTTAACTTTTATTATTTAATGGTAGTTGATATATCATCCCTTCTATAGAAATTATATAGCCTAAAGAAATCTATAGGCATGGTTTTCTAAAATAAATATCAATTTCCTGAAAGTCAAAGAAAGAGGAATTGAGCAAATAGGTACATGACACCATTATAAACCTTGCTAGATTTGAGATATCATGATAACGGGATTATAATACCTTGTAAGCTTTCATTTTAGTTATAATGTCATCTTTTCATTAAATTATTTTTCTATGGGTGCCTTGGTGTGTTTCTTGATGCTAACCTTGCAATTTAGTCTGCTTCACTGAATGCCATTGAGAAAGAGGCCTAGGGGGTCACACACTTAGTGTATCTAGAATCTCAGTTAAATAATATCTTATTATTTATTATTTACCAAGTTGAATAAATATTATTCATGCATGTGGTTTAATAATTATTTATGTTTTGTTGATCACATATATTCTATCACTAGTTACCTGAGGGAATATATTGTGAGAAGAATATTTAATAAAAATTTATTATATTTTTAGTGAATATAATATTTATTAATTTATTGTATAATAAAGTAGTGATTTTTATTTAATAAATAAATAGTCATTATTCAAAACCTAATAAATATTGTGGTGGAATGAGGGATTGAGTTTAATGGTGCAATGAGATATAATAAATATTAAATATTATTTGATTAAATAATATTTAATTTTAATTTGATATTTAAGCACATTTTGAAAAAAATTATTATTATTATTATTTAACAAGGGGTTCCATAGGGATTAAATTAATAATAAATGGATCTTATGAAATTATGTTATTTTAACCCTAGTAGTACATGAAACTAATAATATTATTTTCTTTGAGAGGCCATACATTTTTTGTTTATGCACAATGGATTTGGAGAATGTTCTTATGACCTAAAGATCTCCCTTATCCAATAACGCTATCAATAATAGAGAAAAAACTTCCTCCAACTGATCAAGGAGAATTATTTGGAAGCGGTTCTCATAGTGATCATCGGAGGATGACACAAGCGCTATGATCTGTCGTGCTTGAACCCATATAATCTTTTAACGACATCTGGAGATTTGTGGAACACATTTGTACCACCACTAGAGGTAATATTCACTTGAATATTATAAAAAAATAATTCAACAACGCAGATATATTGTTCAATCCATCAATGAAAGCTAATTGTTTAACAACTTATCTTAATTATATATAACATGTGATGATCCTCCCTCCAGTTCTGACCTAATTTCCTTTGTCTATATTCTTTGATTAAATTTTGAAGGTCATGACATTTATCGTTGTATAAATTTCAAACTGATCACCAATCATGGAAAAAAGGAAAGTTGGGCCCCTCCCATCACACGCTTCTACTGTGCCAAAAACATATATTAAATCCCTTGAATTCTTACTCCTTAAGATAAAAATATCAATTGTTTTTTCATGTGTTATGCTTTAAATATCATTAATTCACCATCTCACCCTCAAAATTTAACATTTCATCAACATTTAAAACCATTATAGTCAAAGGAAAGAATAATACATCATCTGAGTTCAAAATTTCAAGAATCAAAAGAACCAATAACAACCCTCCCATTCTCCGCCTACAAGACAATCCAATAATGATTAAAATAAATAAAAATAGAGGAATGATAAGATTCTCCCACATAAATGGACTCATATGATTTGTGGGATCCAACTATGAAAAATCCACTACCATAGGATGGATGAAGTGGATGAAGGATGGTATATGGATATCGTATGGATGGTGAGATAGAATTCCAAGAGGGAAGATATGGAATATAATGGGCCTATACATTGGATTGTTGGAATATTTCATGGAATACAACAAATTATTGGTCTCCCCAAAATAATGTGTATTTACAATTTCCCTATAAAACATCCCCATTTATAGAGAGATTCATTTGATTTCAAAAACATTGAAGGAATAAACCTAAGACAGTTATAACTTCTCGTATAACTAAAAAAAGTATAGGTATGTATTCTAATGAATTTATATGTTTTGGAAAATAAGAATATATGAATGTTTCCTCTTCCTTTTCATGTTATATATGGGTTATTGAGATGAAATCCATAACATAGAACTATTTTACATTTCCCACATGAATTGGTTAAATTTTTTTAAAAAAAATTGTGTTCACTAAAATTTTTCATGGGTAGTAGAATCCCTATGATTGGAATTACATTTATGGATTTGGGTACTATAACACACCCTAGAGAATATTATAGTGGAGTTGATATAATTTATTAGACCTGAAATTATTTTAAAAATTGTAAATGGTTTGGAATGTGTTAAGGGTGAATAGTTATATGATATCAAATTAAGAACCCCTGACATTAAGTTTTCACTTGACATACCTCTGAGGAGGGTTAAGAGAACATTAGGTACTAGTAGTGAATTGGAAGGTGTTGTAACAACGCTATACCTTAAGGATGTATTGAGGGATCTTTAGAATATGCTGGCACTCAAGAAGGCTTTTAGAACCCTTGAGAATAATTTGGAACCTGGAGGGAATTGGGAAGGATTGAGGATGAATTAGACCATGAGACTTCATTAGAGCGGCTTGAGAAAAATTTAGCCACCTCCTCATATATTTTTCATTTAATATTATTTAATCCTTTCTTCATAACCATGATATACTTATTTTAATTCCTTAAAAATAATAATTAACCATTAAATTAATGTAATAACATTCCTTAACATATAATTTTCATTAAATATAAAATATAAATGTTTTTAAAGTACAAAATATCTAAACATGATTTCTTATTCCAAAATAAAATAGAAACACCAAAATCAATATATCTATAAAAACTAATACTAAATATAAAAAATGTGTTGAAAAAATATTATTAAATTAATGAAAAAAATACAAAAACTAGTAGACCATACAAGATCACAATGAATTCCCAGTGTTCTTATCTTTTTATAAATAGAATTTTTGGTAAATATTTATTCCTTAACATTAGTTAATTATATATATATATATTAGATCTATATTATAATTCTAAGGAGCCTGTACCCAAGTGGTAAAGGCTTCTTCTTGGCTTCCAAATAACACATGATAGATCATGGGTAGGGATGAAATTTTTGAGAGTACTGTAGTAGTGGGCTCCGTAGTAGTATTGTAATAGTGCCAGAACTGTACCAGTGGTGGAACTGTAGCGAAAGAGGTACTGTAACGGGAACTGTAGAAGGTACTGTAGTAACCCAGGTACTATAGTAGTATCTATTCACTAGGGGGCCCTTGGGCCAAAAAATGGGCTTTCATGCCCCTGGGATTTCATGCCCCTATGCCTTCATGCTATGTAATGGGTCTCCCTCTACCCAGAAAAAAAGTGTTTCTTCTTTACTTTAATACTAAAATGGGGATTCAGCTCCAAACGTTTGTAAAAAATAAGACCCATATTATAAAAATATTAATAATATTATATTAGATAAAATGTGACTGATATTATTGCTAAAGGATGTTTATTATTATTTTAATAGGATGGAGAAATACCCCATTATTATTGAAAGGAAGAAAAATCTATTTTTTTATTGGGTAGATGGTAACCCATTACATGGCCTATAGGCCCTATCCAAAAGGTAAATGAAAGGACAGAAATACCAGTGGGAATAATATCCCTATACATGGCCCATATGCCCTCTTAATTAAATTAATAGCGATCTCTTAATAATAAATAAAAACACTCATTAAACTACATTTATTTTTAAAGAAAAAACATTGGAGAACCCTGTACTAATATAAAATGATTAATGAATCTCTTGACAATAAGATCATATAAATTCTTATTTATCTTCTATAATTCAACTATAACCATTATCCATGTTTTTTTAAATATAAGTTAAGATCCAATAATGTTTTTAGGGATACATCCCTTGGGAAATCATATATATACTCTTATATAATGGGAACATTACCCATATTTATTAAACTATTTTATTCTTCTATTTGGGTAATGAATCCACATCCTTCATTCAATAATAGTATTTACACAACACAAGAATGTATTAAAGTAGTATTTTCATAATCATCCTTATATTTATAAGGTAAAAGGTCTTTGTTTAAGGCATTAAATATATAAAAATTGTAAAAGGAAATAATATTGTTCTTATAAAAACTGAGTGAATCAATACCCACTATAGAATCATATTTTACTAATAAAAGAATCAGTAAATATTTAGGATTTTTTTCAACAAATATATATAGTGAAATAATTTAATATATGGGTCATTATTACTTTAACATTTTATATTTTTATTAATCACACAACCTCTATCCATTGTGATAGAGAACTCATATGCACTCTATGCTTTCATGATATAAATTAATGAATTGATATATATAAAAATTAGATAAAAATAATTTTTTATAAAATGATTAATGTACTTGTAAAAATATCATTTGGATATTAAAACTTAGTTTCATAAGTTCCATAGACACGCACATTCCCCTAAATATTTGGTGGTTGGAGATTTTTATTCTAGTCTTTCATCCTATGATCGATACATTGATTAACATAATTTTATACCTCAATGAAATTGAAAAATTATATCATGGGATAAATATTTTTAATATATGTCATTTATTATTCTTGGAATCCAACATTATCATACTCTTATCCAAAATTTATGCTTTAATGAAACTCTCAGGATTAATTCCCATTTCCCTAATCATGAAATATATTCTAGTTTTATTTAGTAAATTTATATATTGTTTTCTATCATGATCCTTATCTAATGATAATTAAACACTTCCTTATTTTTATCTGATTCCATATGAGACCGTCAGATTTCTGAAAAATCAATCTCCACTTTACTAGTACATTTGTAAATTTATTCCTAAATTTACAACTCTATGATTGAATTATATTGAAAAATAATTGGTTTTAGTATATTTTGAAATAATTTAATTTTTAGTTATGGGTGAATAATAAATTCCATGAAATTTCTTTTTCAACTTAGTAAACTCTAGATTATATGGTATAATGGATTCAATATCATTTTTTATTTATCTCAAGGAATTTACACATTATATTACTTTTAACCATCTATTGAAAATATTTTTTAATAAATAACTTCTTAAAACGCCTAATATAAGATATTTTTACAATTTTACATAATTTTTATATTTATTAATATCTATAATTTTTGTTTTTCACTATCTATGTGATTAATATTCAAGAGAAAAAATTTCACCTTTGAGGATTATTATAAATTTAATATCTTATCCTAAGAGAATATCTATTTATAATATAAAATTAACTCTATGATTCTATTAAATTAAGGAAATTTTCCCGCAATAATTACTAGATTTCTATGAAATGGTAATAGAGGATGATTCATCAGGTTATTTTTATTAATCATAAATGGAATCATCTATGATTTTTTACTCCTTAACACCTTTTACTATTAGTTGAAAATTAGTATTATCATAGCATTGAACATTACAACCATACTGGTTTTTATTCATATTTTTTCACGTTTAGAATCCATCCATCGAGAAATTAAAAATAAAAACTAATTAATTTAGGTACATTAATATGCATAATTTTTGGAAAACTATCATAGATATAGTTGAATATAAATTATAACCTTATATGTTATTACATTTGAAATAATTTATCTTAGATCAGGCGTGGATCTTGGGATCTATTCACTCATTAGAGTTACATGCATTAGGGTTTCACTTTTCGTGTTCAGTGCAAACACCACAATTCACTATTTCATTCTCACATCACTCTTTTTTTCTTCCATTCTATCAAATTGGGGATTACATTTTCTCTCTCATTGTCTCATTATCTATGATTTTTTAGTACCATTATTCTAATTTTTCTTTTTTGTGTGGATTCCTATATTTCTTATTCAATACATTCTCCCCTATTTAATCTTTATTTCCATCTTCAAATCCTTCATTTAATCCCCTATTAATATTTTTTATTTTTTATCATCTTATTTTTTATAGGTTCTTTGGATCCATGAGTCTTTATGGTGGATTCCTTTAGGAAACGTTTTTTAATGTGTTTAAAGCCTTAGTTTCAATCTTTCTCTTTGATTGGAATTCTATATTGTTCATTTACAGCAATGTTCTTCCATTTGATCTATTGGGATATCTATTTGTTGATTCTTTATCCACTATTTATATTATTACCTATTATTTTATTAGATATAATGATTATTATTTTTATTGAACCATATCTTAATTTAACTAATTAAAGTTGAAATTAGGTTTTGTGTTTGGGAATTCATTGGTGAAAATATAGACTTGTTTGAAAATTTGGATTTTTTAGGGATAATTCATTATTTGGTGTTTTTTAAAGTTTAATGTATTTATTAGTATAAGTTGAAATAGTTAATGAAGTGAGATATAAGATTTTAATGTGTTTACCTATAGAAAAAACATCAAACAGTGGATGTTTTTAAGGATTTACTATAGTTTAAGCCGCCTGAAATGTATTTAACTATAATTTAGTCCAGCATAACATATATCACTATCAAAAATATATTAGTTTCATATTTTTTCAATTTAGAAGTGGTTTAAAAAAGTTTCATTTCTTTTGATGTTCTGTGAGTTTATGTTCATTTAATGGTGGTTTATATCCTTAAATTATTATTTTTATAATGTAAAAGTACCATTAAATAATGTAGTGATGATTTTTTTTAAATGGTTTTAAAATGTTTAGTGATGGTTTTTTGTAGATGGTTATTCTAAATCATTAAAAAATTTGTAAAATTAAAAAATTTGGAAAATATACTTTAACCAAACATTAATCAATTTAAAAATACAAACAACATATTCTATAAAACTATTGTGAAATAATATATATATATATATATATATATATCAAATTAATTTATGAACTATTGATCAGACATTTCATTATCATAAAAAAACCATCACACATTCAATTATCACACAAATAAAATAATTTTAACAAACATCTAACATAAACCATTATGTCTAGCACTTCATTATATCAACTGCTATCTTTTCACCTATATCAGTATCTTGATCCTTATCATATGTAAAACCATGACCATTTTTTTTTGTATGTATTACATTAATGTTTCACTATACATGTGTTTTTTTACTCAGTACTAAAGGTTATGGGGGTCAGGAGTGGCCTGTGAATGCTTTTGAGAAAAAACCAGAAAGTCTGTAATAAATTCGTCATGTGAAGTATTGCTTAATTCATTAAAACTATTGTGTAGAATGAAGGAGAACCCTGTCTTGGCTCATTTATGGAATGAACTATATCTATGAAACGAATCCCTCACGTGTGACTTTTTTTAAGTTTGTAATTAATTTATTGATTTTAGGTTTTTAAAATAATAGGAGGGGTTCACCTGGGTAGTACACGCAATGGAAAACCCATCCCCCTTAGATCAATTATCCTTTAATAATACATATTCCACATTCATTAGTGGAATCTACCACCATCAATTTTTTTTATAATCTAGTAGTAATTCTTACCTTCATCCTCATATTTTCCTCAATTTCATTCACTATCAATTGATCTCTTGTCACTTACATCTAATATTCTAAATTTCTTGGGTATATTTTTATTTTTAGTAGTTTAGCTCAAATCAATGGAGAATAATGGACAAGAAGACTTATATGAGTATATGGTAGGATGATTTTGAGCCATCCTACAAGTCATTCACCATTTTTGTGTTTATTAATTTTATAGTCATGTTCAAAAACCATGCACTTGAACAAAAATATAATTAAATATTTTTTTATCAATATATCATAAAATTGAAATCTTATTTGGGTTATGAGTGATCCATAATCATATAGACTAGGAAATTTTCCATATTTTGATTCATGTGTAACATTTACATTGAATTGGGAAGTTAATCTACTGACCCAAGGGGTTATGTGGATGTAAGAATATCTATGTGTGTGTGATTTTTGATTCCTTGAACATGATATAAGACCCAATTACCATGTTTATTTTATGAGTCCTAAAATAATTGAACAAGGGGGACCCTAGGGATTCTGTGACTTAAATAGTTTAAGGGATATGTGTGCTGGGATTTCTAGTACATACCCAAAGATATAAGGTACATTTTTTGAGGAGATAATAGTATAACTAGAATTTAAAAATGGTTGAATAAATTTACTATGTACTCAAATTTAACTAAATGACATCGAATTACAGAGGGTATTCCACCTTGCATTCATTAAGATAATTATTTGGAATTCATTGGGAATTACACCTTATATTCTATATGATAAAAATTTAGAATTCCTTGGGGTAGTCCCCCTAGATTCATGATGAAAATTAATTTAGAATGCCTTGGGAAAGTCCCATTTGGACGAAACATGATACTGATTTGGAATTACTTGGTAAAATACACCATAGAATCATTATGACTATAGTTTGGAATGCCTTGGGAAATTTCCCTATGACTCTTGAAGATAATTTCTTAAAATTACTATGGTATGTCCCCCTTGGATTCATTATGATAGTGATTTAGAATTAATTATGGTTCTCCCCTTGGAATTTTGAATGATTGCCGATTTGGAATTCCATGGAAATATTCCATGGATTCCATTGGGCCTACCCATGATACTAATTTGGGATACCTTTGATTTGATCATTGGATCCAGGATGACTACATGCTTGGGATTCCAGGGACTAGACTTGTGGATTTGATTGTTCATTTTTGTGAATTTTGGAAAGAGTATTTTTTCATAGGCTAGAGCAGGTGTCGTCAATATTGGGTTTCACTTTGGATCCTTAGGATAAATTATGGTTTTATTTACTTATGATATGACTTTATTTTATTGTGCATATCAACTTTCACCTTATTTCTAAAAATGGATAAAATTATATATACCATTTATGGTGTCCATATAATTCATACTCACACCCTAATTGGGCCATCGAATGGTACAATAATATATTTTATGGTTATATGACAAGATAAGGGAATGCACCTTGTGATTTATTATTGATTTCGACTGATTGTATGTAGAATAATCATTTGGGACTGGTCGAGGACTTGATACCATTTTGGAGGGAATGCTACTTATTTAATCATTTGGTATTTTTTATTTTTGATGTATATGACCCAATTTTGAGGAAGTAAATTCTTGACATGTATATTGATCATTTGGTATAGCATGAGTTATGATTATTTACTAGCACTTAAATAAAATATCTATTTTGCCGCTTTACATAGATGTATATGTGTTGGAACCGGAAAATGCATCCCCAAAATATTCCAAATGCTTCTATAAATGATCCATGATCTTATCCTATTTCTCAAGCTTTGATTTGGTAGGTCGTAGGGCACGAACAGAGTTACAGATTAGCAGTTATGGGCATTTGATGTTGGGCTAGAAAAATAGTTCACAGAGCCCATTCGCGAAGCTCCCTTGATGATCAAGGAGAGAGGGAACTTGAACGGAGCCCTCGGGGCCCCACGCTAGTGCAAAGATCCAATTTCGCAAAGCCTCCACAGTGCAAGAAGGTGGGATGCTCAGTGAACCCCTTTGACGTTCACAATTTTCCGCAGAACGAGGATGGAGGATGCTTCTCGAACCCCTTTGACATTCATGATCTGCCGCGGAGCGAGGAGGTAGGATTCTCTGCAAAAACCGTTGATGTTCATGATCCAATGCAGAGCGAGATTTGACTTCACACCTGGTGGGATATTCTTCAAGGCACCTCTTTCTTATAAATACCTGGCACACCCCCTTCATGACGACAGTCACTCCACCCCTTGGGCTGCAAATCTCCCAGTTCACGGAGCTCTGCTTTCCTTTATGAAGTGGCTTCGCGAGTACATGATCTGTGAGCAGCTTCGTTCAGGAATCCTGTTTATGAGTCCATGATCCATGAGTATCTTTCATCACGAAGCTGCTCTGTGAGTATATGCTCCACGAGTAGCTTCCTTCACGAATCTACTCTATGAGTCCATGCTCCGTGAGTAGCTTTCCTTCGCAAGCCTTCTCTGTGAGTCCATGCTCCGCGAGCACATTTCCTTCGCAAAGATGCTCCATGAAACAGCATGATCCATGATCTACTTTTCTCCATGAATATACTTTCCAAACACATATCCTTTGCGAGGCTCTTACCTTCATGCCCACCGGTCCATACTGCGGGGGATGCACCTCCACACCCCCACTTGGGTTCACTGTCGAGCTACGGTCCCGGCCCTTCAGGTCAGTCCCTTCACTTCCATCACTGACCCCCATGAAAAATTGAGACTTGCACCGTGATGTTTTCAGGCCGAGATGTTTGGATTTTCCATTATGCACCCACCTTCCACCTATGGAATACCATGATTTGAGATTCTCCTCCACAGACCGTGAAACACCTTGAGTAGACATATTCCTCTTGGTTCGTTTCTCATGTCGTCAGAGGATATTCTACTCATCAATTCCCTGAGTACCTTTAGTCCATCCATTCTTCAAGAAATTAATCCAAACCCTATCACTTCTCTCTTATGTCGGGTTGAAACAGAAAGGGATGCTCTTGCGTAAGTCCCAACACCAACCATTACTAGGTGGCCTATGCCTAACCGTCCAATCTACGTGACTATAAACTGTAGAACACCCTATGATCCAAATATAGGATGCCTCTTGATCCAAACAAGAGATGCCTTATGCTCAAAGCATTAGATGCCAACAGTCCTATCTACATGCCTATAAATTGTTGTACACCCTGTGTGACAAACATAGGATGCCTCTGAATCCAAATAAGACAGGCCTTTGCCCCAAGCATAATATGCCAATAATCTATTCTATATGGCCTTAAACTATAGTACACCCTATGTTCCAAACATAGAATACCTATTGATCTAAACAAGAGATGCCTTAGCTCAAAGCATGAGATTACAATAGTCTTATCTATATGACTATAATATTTAGTACTCTCTATGTGCCAAACATAGGATGCCTCTTTCTCCAAACAAGAGATGCCTTATGCTCCAAGCATAAGATGCCTAATTCCATGATTATAGTGGCATAATTTCAAGTTCATTGTAATCCATTCTGACATTCCATCACTCCACCTAATGCTTTTCATGTCCTTCATTCATATCTTCATCCACTTCCATGTCTAAAGGTACCCCCTGACGGCCTGGTCCCATGCCGCATCGGCTCACCTACCATCCTAGGCCAACGCCCCAGATGAAATTGGGTGACACTTCGAGTCAGGTCATGTGTTTCAAACACTGTCAGCAGTCGACCCTCATTTGTTTGTCCCCATTTTAGGCAAACAAGACATGGATGATGTTCTTAGAACATGGTCAATAGTTATCCTCCATCCTCACACCACCCTCACCGCGTTCCGAATGTCAGGCATGTGATTCACACTTTTCTTCTCCCTTTGTTCGGAACGATTCCTATTACCTTGGAATTATCTCTCTTATGCACTAGTGTATAGGTGCGGGCTCTAATTATATGCATCAACCCACCAGTGAGTTGGGATTCCCTCATGGCCAAACCTGAGAAAGACATTACGGGCAGCTTCTATGTGTAATCCTCAAGCACAATTACCGCTCCATAGCGGCACTCGGGTAGCTTCCTTGCATAAGCCCCATTCACAATTGTCATTCCTTATCATCTCTGGGGCAACTTCCTTACATAAGCCTCATCTTCCATTGCCTCTCCATAGTGGCACCCGAGCAGCCTCTTTGCTTAAACCCCATTCCCCTTTGCCGGTCCATAGTTGTACACGGGCAACTTCCTTGCGTAATCCCCATTCACCACTGACACTCCATAGCAGCACCCGGGAAGCTTCCTTGCATAAGCCCCATCAACTGTTGCCTCTCCATAGCGGCACCCAGAAAAATTCCTTTCTTAAGCCCCATTCACCTTTGCCACTCCATAGTGGCACCTGAGCAGCTTCCTTGCATATTCCCCATCCACCATTACCACTCCATAGCGGCACCCAAGTAGCTTCCTTACGTAAGACCCATTCACCATTGGCGCTCCATAGCGGCACCCGGGAAGCTTCCTTGCATAAGCCCCATTCACCATTACCGATCCATAGCGGCACATGGGAAACTGACTTGCGTAAGCCCGAGTCACCATTGCTACTCCATAGTAGCACTCGAGCAGCCTTCTTGCATAAACCCCATCCACCCCTACCGCTCTATACCGGCATAGGGGCAGCTTCCTTGCATATGCCCCATCCACCATTGTCACTCCAAATAGGCACCCGAGAAGCTTCCTTGTGTAAGCCCCATCCACCATTGCCACTCCATAGTGGCACACAGACAGCTTCCTTGCATAAGCCCCATTCATCATTGCAGCTCCGTAGTGGCACCCGGGAAACTTCCTTGCGTAATCCCAAGTCACCATTTCTATTCCATAGCAACCCATGGGAAGGTTCCTTGCGTAAGCCCCATTCAATATTGTCGCTCTATAATGACACCCTGGTTGCTTCATTGCGTAAGCCCCATCCTCCATTGTCGCTCCATAGCGACACTCGAGAAGCTTCCTTGCGTAAGCCCCATCCACCATTGTTGCTCCATAGTGGTACCCAGGTAGCTTCTATAAGTAAGCCCCATGCACCAATGCTGCTCCATAACAGCACCCGGGTAGCTTCCTTGTGTAATCCCCATTCACCATTACTGCTCCATAGCGGCACCTGGGCATATTCCTTGCATAGGCCCCATTCACCACCCTTTATGGATCCAACTTTGTGCTATGATCATCAGGTCCTTTCTGCCTCTTATTTCTCACACCGAACACGATTCTCGTGGACTTAGAGTAATCATCGACCATTAAATCCTCTCTGGACAGCCTACAGTGTATGTCCCAAACACCCTACCTGAACTACGAGGAAATTGATCCCTACCAAGGAAAGGTACATAGGAAGCCTCCCTGAGGTTCAAGACCGACAACCATTGGTCCCAAACATCTTCACGTCGGTTCTCCAAAACCCATCTGAACTACATGGACATTGATCCTTGCCAAGGCAAGGTATGTAGGAAGCCTCCTTGAGGTTCAATCTCAACATTCATTGGTCCCGACCATCTTCACATCAGCTCACCAAAACCCATTCTGAACTATATGGACTTTGATCCTTTCCAAGGCAAGGTACGTAGGAAGCCTCCCTGATGTTCAAGCCCAACACCCATTGGTTCTGACCCCCTTTACGTCAGCACCCACTCACCTTGAACTATGAGGTCTTTAATCCTTGCTAGGGAAATGTACATATGGCGCCTCCCTAAGTTTCAATCCCACCATCCATTGGTCCCGACCATCTTCACATCAGTTCACTAAACCCAACCAAAACTACATGGACTTTGATCCCATCCAAGGCAAGGTATGTAGAAATCCTCCAAGAGGTTAAAGCCCAACACCCTATTGGTTATGACCCCCCTTCACATCGAAGAACCTTTTTCCCGCATGACACTAAATTGTCCCCCATTCATCAGTATTACATCGTCAACCCCATTCAGCGATAAGCTGTTGCTAACACCATTTAGCGGTAAGCCGTTATCAAACCCATTTAACAGTAAGACGTCTTTAGATGAAATATGTGGACTTTTATTCCGAGTCACATGGATACATAAAAAGCCTCCCTGAGGTTCAAGACCATCATTAATGTCTCATCCTAATCTCTGCCCCATGCTTATGTGTTTTAGAAAGTTCATGACCCAACCTAAAGGTTATATTTCCCTTGGGTCCCATCCATGTGTCCATTCTCAGGGGTCGCCTCTTCAGGTGTCCCATCATCCCACCTAACGATGCAGACTTTGATTTCCTACCACAGGGATACACAGTAAGTCTCTTTGAGTCTCAAGACCACCACCACTGTCATCCTCACATCAGTTCCATCTCATTCTCCTTCCACTTAATTCAAATCTCCATCGTCCATCCTGATTCGTACCAAGGCCACCACATCCCAGTGGGATCATGTCATCCACCTCATCACTGCTTTTAGAAGTACCTGAGTCGTAATCCACACGTAATACCTAACATATATATGGGTCAATGTCCTTTGTGTACACCCCTATTCGTCACCCCTTTGAACTACATGGGTTTTGATCCCTGTCGTCTACACAGGGTACGTAGGAAACCTCCACAATTTTCAATCCCATACAATGGTAAACCGTAGTGTTTCCCCATTATGGGGTGTACACTCCCTGATCCGCCCTCAATGGTGTCCAGATTAGCCTTCACAGTGTGACATCTTCCCTTTATAGGACACAACATCCTGGGACTTCTCTTATTGAGTGTTCGGATCCACCCACCTGCTAAACACTCCTAGAACTCCCTCATAGGGATATACCAATCTGATCTGTCTCTATGGGATGTTCTAATCACCCCCATTCCATCTCCCCAAGACTTTAAACTCACAGCCTACCACATGTTAAACATGAGATTCCTGTGGAAAACTTTAGAAGACACACCTTTGGTGTAACCGTCTCCACAAGACGTTAAAATAGTGGAATACCCTATGTTAATCATGGGAAAATAAAGAAAACCATAGAGACATGCCTATGAAATACAATACCCTACAACAAAAATGAGATGGCACAGGTTCTGCGCCCTTGATATGCCCTCTTATGAGGAAGAATACGTGTTCCCCAATGTCCACACATCTAGATATTCCCTAACATGCTTGATGTTACCGCCTACTCTGACTGAAGGATGCTACCATGTTAAGACTCCATGGAACGTACTAACGTAAGTAGGGTATTTAAACGGTGTCCACAAATATATGGCACCAGGAATGAGATTCACAAACCATGACTTAATCGTTATAGGAGACCCAGATGAGGTAATGATTTCTAAGGAGGAATCCATGGAAGGAGGAAACGACATCCCATCATCACATTTTGATCAAGGATTAAATTTACCTAAATAGTTGATGGATGCCTCCCGCCTTTGGAAAACAAGAATTCGGGGAAACAGCTACGTTCCCTCCATAGATGGGCGTGCATTCCTTGGAAAAGCATTGAAAACAATATCATTTTCATTATTTATTATGTTTTTATCACTATGATATGTTGTAACATCCCAAGTATGTAATTAATAATAGATATTTTTATCTATGTCTATTAATGAACTAGATAGTGTTTTAGAGGCTTAAAATGAAAATAAATCCAATCTTAAGCATGGAATACACTAATATTTTTAAAAGATTGTTTTACTGCCTTTTGATGGAAAACCATTTTTAAATCTATCTTTTGACAATTTTATAAGATATTTTTGTCAAAATAAACTTATTATTTATTATTGGGACATAAAAATTTACTTTGTGTGAATTTTTGGTATTTTTCTGACAATGTTCATTTTTTAATGAATAGTGAAAAATACTGCATTTTACATCAAAACTACTTTTTAATCTAATTTATTTATATGATTAGATTATCTTTTGAATTGGTTTTAAAGCTAAATTAGAAAATATTTTTACCATATAATCCAATGGTGGTCATTAGGATTAATTTCACTTTGGAATTGTGCATAAACTAATGCCAAACTTTTCATAGATATTGTTTCAAAAAACCCGCTATTTGTTTTGACAATGGTAATTATTTTTAAATCAATAATTGCAATTTATGTGTTTGAAATTTGGTAAAATATATTACATATTTGGAATCAGAAGGTCCAAATTATGTAATTAAGAGTCTTTTTTTGGACATTATGAATAGTAACGACGGTAATTATCTTTAATTATCTTGATTAATGAGTAATCGGGTAGTTAAGGATAATAAAATTATATCATAATAATAAAAAATGACACCAAAATGTGTCCTAAGGCTATTAGTTGTGTCATGGCCGACCAAGAAAATCCATGGGTCAACTGGGGGACCCCATGGAGCCACTTTGGTTGGGAAATGACATAAATAACTTTTTATTTAATGTTAAAGTAAAAATGACACAAACATGAGTTATTTTACTAAAACAATTTTTACATGGGGTTATACAAGTCAGATTTTTGACTATAAATATTCATTGGAAATCTAAAAATATTTTCTAAATCATAGTACTTTTTTTATAATTTTTATACATTAAATAAAATAAATTATTTATGACATTATAATGATGCAGCGATGACCTCATTATTTGACGATTTAAATAAAATGAAAGGATAATGTAAAATCTATTACCTAAACATGTCCAAAACCTATTGTATGGGTATATTTAGAACCCTGATAACCTTATACTAGAATTATATCAATGTGGAACCATTTAAATCCGAAACTCATTTTCAAATAAAGTAATATTTCTTTACTTTCCAAGAGTGCCCCTCCTCTCCTCTTATAAAAGGCCCCCACATCTACCTCCTTACCCACACTCCCAAAGCCTTTGGCTCGGCCAACCCCTACCCATTTTGTCTCTAAAATTCACTCTCTTACTCCTTGAATCCTCACATTGGGCATAAGACTTCCCAGGGAAGCCTTTGAGCTCAAATCTAAGAGAGTTACCCGATTTTAAGGTAATGTCTTCACTTGAGTCCTTTTGTTTTATTTTGCTTCTCCAACCCCCTAAACTCTTTTTATTTATTTCTTTTGTAACAAATACAGTATCTTCAATATACTAGGATATTTTTATAAGAAGTATTCGAGCTACACTTACACACACCTACACCTAATGGTTAACGAACATATTGTTTCCGTGGATGGTAAATTTATGCCTCCCAAAACGATGATTGTTCAACATTCTTTTAACACCTTCAAAGGTGGCCATTAATATGTCACTATATTTATATATGATATATAATATGTTTATGTTTTCCTTAAGCTTCTGTATTTTTCTTTTTGGGTATACATTTATGGTTTCCATTATGGGTAAACGTGATATCTTCATTTAAGGAAGTGCGGACTACCGCCCCCTCAAAGTGAGTTGATTCGTTAAATACCATATGTGGGACGTATAAAGGATGGAACTATGATATTATAAATGATATTATACTGGAATTATAATATACCTTTATATCATTATGATTCCATTCTATAAAATATGAAATAGAAATGAAAGTAGCGTTCATGCGTACGTACGGCTTACCGTCTCCATGAACGATGCATTTCATTTCTTACCTCTAAATGATTATGTAATATTATAAATGCATGAATGTACTAGATATATATGACATATATGATATCTACATCCTGAATACCATTTTGGATATAATGGATACATGAACAACATGTAATTATAAAGGGCTTATTTTTGACTCAAGTACCATTGATCGTTAAAACGACCGTTATTAACTTAAATAATTACATAGTGTTCATGACACGACAATAAGTGATATAAAAGGAATAATGAACTTGAAAAATGTTCTTAAACAAATATAAATTATCTCAAGTTTATTATTCAGGAGATTAAAGAACGACCGAGTCAAGTCGGACCCGAGGTATGGGACTTCGTCTCAATCTCCTTTCATTTAGGCATATTTTGTTTTATAGACAACCATTTTTTTATATGGTGTAAAACCCCTTTGACTTTTACGTTTATTCAAAAGGAATATTTTTTTTATACGAAGCATTTACTAAACGACAAAGGGGAATGTTTTTGTCGTATGTATGCGGCAACAACGACTTCTCCGCCGCCATGACTATTATTTGAGTTTCGGCTTCCTCTACAAGCCATACCTTCTTTTTAAAAGAAAAATAAATACCATGTTTTACTTTTCTTTTATTTTGGTATTGAAAATGGTTCTCATAATGTTTTTATATCAATGTGTTGTATTGATATCTTGTGATTGAAAGGTGGAAATGTTATGTTTCCTTTATACATGTTTTAAGTGATACGATTATGTTGAGGTTCTTGGGAATTATTATGAAGACGGGTGGTTACGTGATAAACTAAGGGAAGGTGAGCCCGATATATCTCTCCAATTCATTGGGTAACGCGATTGAGTGGAACGTTAAGGTTTCTCCGAAGAGATTTAGGGAATATACTGTGATGGGTATTCCAAACGTAACCAAGAGGGTTACTCCCTACGTAAGAATGTTATGAATGCCTCAAGTTACCTTTATTTCTTATGATTTCTATGATTTATTCATGATCTGATGAGGTATGTTAAAGTGATTATGTTTTATGGATAAAGTATGATCTCATTATTATGTATATATGTACCCATGGTTCCTTTCCATATTTTTATATCCCTTACTGAGTTTTTTATGCTCATCCAAAGTTTTTTGAAATGTTATTCACAGGTCAAGGGAAAGGTACATGATATGATGATAGTGTCAAGGAAGTGTCAAGAAAGAATCCTTGTTTTATTTTAAATATATGTCCATTGATGGGAATAAAGAATACTACCTTTATGTAACCACTTTGTTTATATGTGGAATGTAATGCAAGTTTTATGATCTAATTATCTAAAACTCTAAACTCGAAAAGATCCTCAATGTGTAATCTTGTAATAACTCAAGATTAAGTAAGGTTTAAGGCCGGGGCCTTATAGTTGGTATCAGAGGTAGGTTTAGATAACTTTAGGAGTTAGAATTCTATTAAAAGATTATCCAAAAATATTTTTTTTGAAATGATATAGCATTTGAATATTTCCATGTTGCTTCATCTAAGACATGTTTGTTCATAATGGTTTTCCGCAGAGGAAACAGGGAAGCGGTGCTAGGAAGGCATACAGAATGAAATAACCTTCCGAATCAGCATCCCGAGATGGTCGGAATTGGAACTGAACAGTTTGTTGCAGTGATGGAACAGTTGACTCAAGCTATAAATGGTGGTGGTATCCATGCACGAGATTAGCCATATCAACCGCAGAGGAACATGTCGGTGGTGGAACATTTCATGAGGCAACATCCCCCATCATTCAGAGGATCATCTGACCCTGTGTTAGCTGAAGGGTGGATTAAAGAACTGGAGAAGATTTTCGATGTCATGGGGTGTTCAGACAATCAAAAGGTTAGTCTTGCAATTTACCGTTTGGAGGGTGAGGCAGATCAGTGGTGGTCGATGGTTAAAAATATCAGGGACGCTGATGCGATTGATGCTCTCGACTGGGATGAATTCAAAGGTATGTTTCTTGAGAAGTATTTTCCAAAGGCTGTTCGACTTAGGATGGAAAATAAATTCTTAGAATTGAGGCAAGAGGAAGACTCAGTGGCTACCTATGAAGAAAGGTTCACTCGATTGGAAAGGTATGCTCCAAATTTTATTCGAGACCTTGAAAGTAAAATCAATCGTTTTTACTCAGGATTAAAGCCAAAATATCAAAGGGAATTAGCTTCTCGTGAGTTTAAAAGTTATGAAAAGCTTGTTCGATGTGCTGAGAAGGTGGAAATGGAGTTTTCTGATAACCAAGTGTTCTATAACAGCCAGCAGAAGAAGAGACCGAGGTGGCAGGAGAAAGGTAAGAATTCTTCAAAAAAGTCTGATGGTAAGAAAACTAAGTTTCTAGTTTGCGATAAATGTGGAAAAAGGCATGCAGGGGAATGTCTTCTGAATTCTGGAAAGTGCTACCGATGTGGTAAGATGGGACATAAGGCTCGTGATTGCACTGAAAAGGGTCAAGGTGATGGTAAGACCAAATTTGATTTACAGTTAGTGAAATGTTATAAGTGCAATGAGATGGGTCACTATGCAAACGAGTGCCCGACAAAGAGCTTGAGTGATGGGAAGCAGTTAGACTACAAGAAGAAAGGGGTGGTGAAATCTTTTTCAACTACTTCAGCAGACGTCGGGCTATCAAATGAAGTTGTATCAGGTACTTTGTTTGTTTTTTCAGATTATTCCAGTGTGTTGTTTGATTCGGGGTCTACACATTCTTTCATCTCTGAAACCTTTTCTAGTGAAATGGGAATACCATCTCAAGAAGTGACTCCTGAACTTGTGGTAAAAACACCTTGGGGGAAATTTTGAGGCAAAAATAATTTATAAGAATCTTCCTATCCTTATGTGTGGAAAGAACCTAATTCAAAACCTTATTGTTCTACCTCTAGTAGAGTTTGATGTTATCCTGGGTATGGATTGGCTCTCTATTTACCATGCTAAGATTGACTGTAGAGCAAAAGAAGTTTCTTTTCAGAAAGTATTTCAGTTTGTGTACAAGAATGAACCCTTACTGTTGATAAATTATCAAGAGGCCAATAAACTTGTAAAAGATGGAAATGAATGTTACCTTGAACACATTGTTGAAAATAAAGGAACTGTTCAGATTAATGATGTGCCAGTGGTAAATGAGTATCCTGATGTTTTTCCTGATGAGTTTCCTGGAATAATACCAGATCGGGAAGTTGAGTTTACTGTTGACTTAGTTCCTGATGCTAAGCCAATTTCAAAACCCCCTTATCGAATGGCTCAAATTGAACTTTTAGAGTTGAAGGAGCAATTGCATGATTTATTAGAGAAAGGTTTCATTCGACCTAGCACATCACCATGGGGTGCTCCTGTTTTATTTGTTAAAAAGAAAGATGGTTCTATAAGACTTTGCATTGATTATAGAGCCTAGAATAACATCACTATTAAGAAAAAATATCCTTTGCCTCATATCGATGATTTGTTTGATCAGCTCCAGGGAGCTCAGTTTTTTTCAAAGATTGACCTAAGATCGGGGTACCATCAGGTGAAGGTAATGGAATAAGATGTTCCGAATACTACTTTTTGTACAAGATATGGCCATTATGAATTTGTAGTAATGCCTTTTGGGCTAACCAATGCACCTGTTGTATTCATGGACTTAATGAATAGAATTTTCCATGAGTTCTTCGATAAGTTTGTGGTGGTTTTCATTGATTATATTTTGGTGTTTTCTAAAAGTAAAGAGGAGCATGAAAGAAATTTAAGTGTTATCTTGAAATCCTTAAAAGAAAAGAAACTGTATGGAAAATTCAGCAAGTGTGAGTTTTGGTTGCAACAAATTTCTTTCCTTGGTCATATTGTTTCTAAAGATGGAATAACTGTTGATCCTGCAAAAACAAAAGTTGTGGAAGAATGGCCAAGACCCACAAATGTATCTGAGAATCGTAGCTTCCTTGATTTGGCAGGCTATTATCGAAGGTTTGCTAGAAATATTTCACAGTTATCTAGTCCAATGACTAAGCTAACTCGGAAGGGTGTTAAGTTTATCTGGACAAAAGAATGTGATTATTGTTTTCAGGAATTGAAAAGAAGATTGGTGAATGCTCCATTTTTGGCACTACCTTCTAGGAATTGTGAGTTTTTTATATACAATGATGCTTCACTGAAAGGACTTGGTTGCATCCTAATGCAGAATGATCAGTTAATTGCTTATGCTTCACGTCAGTTGAAAACTCATGAGGTAAATTACCCTACACATGATTTGGAATTAGCTACTATTGTTTTCGCTTTAAAAATTTAGAGGCATCATTTGTATGGAGTAAAGTGTGAAATATATACCGATCACAAAATTTTAAAGTATATATTCACTCAGAAAGAATTGGACATGAGACAAAGGAGATGGCTAGAATTAATCAAGGATTATGATTGTACTATTCATTACTATCCGGGAAAAGAAAATAAAGTGGCTGATGCTTTGAGTCGAAAAAGTAATGCTTCATTAGCAATGTTGCGTTTGGAACGTGATCTTTTGGTTAAGGATTTGATGAAATTTGGCATAGAAGTTGTTGGTGCAGAAATTTCTTCTGTTTTGTTTTAGGTATCAGTGAGATCATCTCTATCAGATAGAATCAAGCAAGCACAGAAGAAATACAGTGAGTTGCAGGAAAAGGTAGAGATGGTTCAGAAAGGTAAGTTGCCTGAATTCAACATTGATAATGATTGCGTTTTGAGATTTGGGAAGATATTGTGTGTTCCTTGTGATTCACAGTTGAAGAGAGAGTTGTTATGTGAAGCTCACAGTTCTCCGTTTTCAGTTCATCCAGGAAGTACTAAGATGTATAGAGATCTTCGGGAGTATTACTGGTGGGATGGAATAAAAGGAGATATTGCTGATTTTACTGTGAAGTGTTTGACTTGTCAACAGGTTAAAGCAGAGTGGTAGTTACCGAAAGGGATGCTTCAGCCTTTACCAGTGCCAGAGTGGAAATGGGAAAACATATCCATGGACTTTTTTGTGGGATTACCGAAGACATCTCGAGGTAATAATGCAATCTGGGTTATTGTTGATCGCTTGACTAAATCTGCTCATTTCCTTACTATACGAGATACTTTTTCCCTAGGTCAACTTTCCCGTTTGTATCTTAAAGAGATATTCAGGTTACATGGAGTTCCTCTCTCCATTGTATCTGACTGTGATCCCAGGTTTACTTCTAACGTTTGGAAAGGCCTTCAGAAGTCATTGGGTACTGAATTAAATTTTAGTACAACTTTTCATCCTCAATCAGATGGGCAGTCAGAATGAACAATTCAGACCTTGGAGGATATGCTACGAGCCTGTTCGATGGATTATCAGGGAAGTTGGGACCAACATCTTTCTTTGGTTGAATTTTCGTATAATAACAGTTTAATTCCAGTATACAGATGGAACCATTTCAGGCATTATATGGGAAGCGGTGTCGAACTCAAGCTTTCTGGGATGAAGTGGGTGAAAGGAAGTTGATGGGACCAGAATTGGTAGAAAAGATGGCAGAAAAAGTTCAGCTAATTCAGAAGCACATGAGAACAGCTCAGAGCAGGCAGAAGAGTTATGCAGACAACTGGAGGAAGGATCTAACTTTTGATGTAGGTAATCATGTTTTTCTCAAAGTATCACCATGGAAAAGTGTGATGCGATTTGGTAAGAAAGGAAAGCTGAGTCCAAGGTTCATTGGACCATATGAAATTCTAGAGAGAGTTGGATCAGTTGCTTACCGAGTGGCTTTACCTCCGATTTTATCTCAGGTACACAATGTTTTTCATGTTTCGATGTTGAGAAAGTATATTCCAGATCCATCTCATGTTTTGAGTCCAGAGGTTGTTCAGTTGGAAGAGAACCTATATTATGAGGAACAACCGGTCCATATTCTTGACCATAAGGAGCAAGTGTTACGGAATAAGGTGATTCACCAGGTAAAGGTTTTGTGGAAAAACCACATGATTTAAGAGGCAACATGGGAATCTGAAAATGCAATGAGGGATAAGTACCCCCATTTATTCGATAGATAAATAAATTGCGGGGATGAAATTTTCTAAAGGGGGGAAGGATGTAACATCCCAAGTAAGTAATGAATAATATATATTTTTATCTCTGTCTATTAATGAACTAGATAGTGTTTTAGAGGCTTAAAATGAAAATAAATCCAATCTTAAGCTTGGAATACACTAATATTTTTGAAAGATTGTTTTACTGCCTTTTGATGGAAAAACATTTTTAAATCTATATTTTGAAAATTTTATAATCTATGTTTGTCAAAATAAACTTATTAATTATTATTGGGACATATAAATTTACTTTGTGTGAATTGTTGATATTTTTCTGACAATGTTCATTTTTAATGAATAGTGAAAAATACTGCATTTTACATCAAAACTGCTTTTTAATATAATTTATTTATATGAATAGATTATCTTTTGAATTGTTTTTAAAGTTAAATTAGAATATATTTTTACCATTTAATCCAATGGTGGTCATTAGGTTTAATTTCACTTTGGAATTGGGCATAAACTAATGCCAAACTTTTCATAGATATTGTTTCAAAAAAACCCGCTATTTGTTTTGACAACGGGAATTATTTTTAAATCAATTATTGCAATTTATGTGTTTGAAATTTGGTAAAATGGATTAAATATTTGGAATCATAAGGTCCAAATTATGTAATTAATACTCTTTTGTTTTTGGACATTATGAATAGTAACGACGGTAATTATCTTTAATTATCTTGATTAATGAGTAATCAGGTAGTTAAGGTTAACAAAATAATATCATAATAATATAAAATGACACCAAAATGTGTCCTAAGGATATTTTTTGTGTCATGGCCGACCAAGAAAAGCCATGGGTCAACTTGCGGACCCCATGGAGCCACTTTGGTTTGGAAATGACATAAATAACCATTTATTTAATGTTAAAGTAAAAATGACACAAACATGAGTTATTATACTAAAACAATTTTTACATAGGGTTATACAAGTCAGATATTTGACTATAAATATTCATTGGAAAGATAAAAATATTTTCTAAATCATAGTATTTTTTTATAATTTTTATACATTAAATAAATTAAATTATTTATGACATCATAATGATGCAGCGATGACCTCATTATTTGACGATTTAAATAAAATGAAAAGATGATGTAAAATATATGACCTAAACATGTCCAAAACCTATTGGATGGGTATATTTAGAACCCTTATCACCTTAACCTCAAATTATATCAATGTGGGACCATTTAAATCCGAAACTCATTTTCAAATAAAGTAATATTTCTTTACTTTCCAAGAGTGCCCCTCCTCTCCTCTTATAAAAGGCCCCCACCTCTACCTCCTTACCCACACTCCCAAAGCCTTTGTCTCGGCCAACCCCTGCCCATTTTGTCTCTCCAGTTTCCTCTCTTACTCCTTGAAGCCTCACATTGGGCAGAAGACTTCCCAAGGAAGCCTTTGAGCTCAAATCTAAGAGAGTTACCCGATTTTAAGGTAATTTCTTCACTTGAGTCCTTTTGTTTTATTTTGCTTCTCCAACCCCCTAAACTCTTTTTATTTATTTCTTTTGTAACAAATCCCGTATCTTAAATATACTAGGAAGTTGTTATAAGAAGGATTCTAGCTACACTTACACACACCTACACCTAATTGTTAACGAACATACTGTTTCTGTGGATGGAAAATTTAGGCCTCCCAAAACGATGATTGTTCAACATTCTTTTAACATCTTCAAAGGTGGCCATTAAGATGTCACTATATTTATATATGATATATAATATGTTTATGTTTTCCTTAAGCTTCTGTATTTTTCTTTTTTGGTATACCTTTATGGTTTCCACTATGGGTAAACGTGATATCTTCATGTAAGGAAGTGCGGACTACCGCCCCCTCAAAGTGAGTTGATTCGTTAAATACCATATGTGGGACGTATAAAGGATGGAACTATGATATTATATATTATATTATACTGGAATTATAATATACCTATATATCATTATGATTCCATTCTATAAAATACGAAATTTAAATGAAAGTAGCGTTCATGCGTACGTACAGCTTACCGTCTCCGTGAACGGTGCATTTCATTTCTTACCTCTAAATGATTATGTAATATTATAAATTCCTGAATTTACTGGATATATATGACATATTTTATATATACATCATGAATAACATTCTGGATATAATGGATACATGAACAACATGTAATTATAAAGGTCTTATTTTTGACTCAAGTACCAATGATCGTTAAAACGACCGTTATTAACTTAAATAATTACATAGTGTTCATGACACGACAGTAAGTGATATAAAAAGAATAATGAACTTTAAAAAGGTTCTCAAACAAGTAGAAATTTACTCAAGTTTATTATTCAGGAGATTAAAGAACGACCGAGTCAAGTCAGAACAGAGGTACGGGACTTCGTCTTAATCTCCTTTCATTGAGGCATATTTTGTTTCATACACAACCTTTTTTATATATGGTTTATAAACCCCTTTGACTTTTACGTTTATTCAAAAGGAATCTTTTTTATACGAAGCGTTTACTAAACGACAAAAGCAAATGTTTTTGTCGTATGTATGCGGCAATAATGACTTCTCCGCCGTCGTGACTATTATTTGAGTTTCAGCTTCCTCTACAAGCCGTACATTCTTTTTAAAAGAAAAATAAATACCATGTTTTACTTTTCTTTTATTTTGGTATTGAAAATGGTTCTCATAATGTTTTTATATCAATGTGTTGTATTGATATCTTGTGATATAAAGGTGTAAATGTTATTTTTCCTTTATACATGTTTTATGTGATACGATTATGTTGAGGTTCTTGGGCATTATTATTAAGACGGGTGGTTCCGTGATAAACTAAGGGCAGGTGAGCCCGATATAGCTCTCCAATGCATTGGGTAACGTGAAGGAGTGAAACTTTAAGGTTTCTCCGAAGATATTTAGGGAATATACTGTGATGGGTATTCCAAACGTAACCAAGAGGGTTACTCCCTACGTAAGAATGTTATGAATGTCTCAAGTTACCTTTATGTCTTCTGATTTCTAAGATTTATTCATGATTTGATGAGGTATGTTAAAGTGCTTATGTTTTATGGGTAAAGTATGATCTCATTCCTATGTATATATGTACCCATGGTTCCTTTCCATATTTTTATATCCCTTACTGAGCTTTTTATGCTCATCCCAAGTTTTTTGAAATGTTTTTCACAGGTCACGGGAAAGGTACGTGATATGATGATAGTGTCAAGGAAGTGTCAAGAAAGAATACTTGTTTTATTTTAAATATGTGTCCATTGATGGGAATATAGAATACTACCTTTATGTAACCACTTTGTTTAAATGTGGAAGGTAATGCAAGTTTTATGATCTAATTCTCTAAAACTCTTAACCTGAAAAGATCCTCAATGTGTAATCTTGTAATAACTCAAGATTAAGTAAGGTTTAAGGCTGGGGCCTTATATGTGTATGTATTTTCTCCCCACTATACCACTATATACCCACACTAATATTTATTTTCCTTTGGAATATAGGGAGGCGCACGTGAGGTTTGGTAGCAACACTACTCTGTTCTAGGCACCACTTAGTGGTTGTAGCCCGAAGGTGGGTTGTTACAAATTTATATTAAAGACCATTTTCTTATGTATAACTATTTAGGAAAGATAGATATAATATAATGAATTTTTTTAATATGGTATAGAACATATTATATAGAGTTTATGTCCCATGTATAATGGAATTGAATGTTTCTATAGATTGGGTTATTGTTCATGATTTTTAATTTTTACTTTCAACATATTTCACCTTCAGTGATAAACACAATTATGATATTATTTATGGTATTTTTGTCTCCTTGGAAGAATTGTATGAGGGTGTGAATTAATGAATCATATTAAATATATCATATTCACATTTTGTTTTCATTATTTACTAGGTTTGTTTTCTATAACTATGGGATGAGTTGGTTATTTAATTTGTACACAAAAAATTATAAGTCTCGCAAATAAATTTATTATGGAATGATACTTGCATGATTATATAAATGGATAAAAATGTTATTTTATCACTTTCCTTTATGATCATCAAGAAGAAAAATAAATAAAATTATAATTACAACTTATATTGCATTTTCTTATATAAATTGTAATTGGAATTTTATTTAACTAAGATTAAATTATGAAAACTTTTTGTTTATGTAAATTGTTAAAAGTGTATTAAATGATCACTTATATTGATTATTATGTTGAATAAGCTAAATAAAATCCCATTAAAACTTATAAATAAATTTCCTCTATAAACTGTAATTTTATGTTTCATTTAACTGGGTCCTATTAATTAAAATCAGGGTGAAATTGAAATTAAAAATAGTTTTTTTGTGAATCTTATATAAATAATGTGGAACATATGTGTATATGATATTAACCCTACGTAATGGTAGTTTGGGCTATTAAGGGAAACTGAGTTATGAGACACTATGATATGAGATGTGGAGAATATAGAGGTGTTGTTCCTATTATAGTTTCCTATCAACTATGATGTTGGGAAAATTTATTTTCATGGAAATATATTCTAATCTAGGTTATGGTGTAAATGACTTGATCTTGATAATGTGTAAATAGGGATATAGGGAGATCCAAATTTTTAAAAGTGTATAATTTTGGGAGTATAATATAACATTATATTATTTCTGTGATGAATTTTGATTGAATTATGAATTTGAGAATTTTTATATGTCTAGATACTCAACAAATTTTTTGGTTTATACATATCCTTAGAGTGGGTAGGGTAGGATAAAATCATGCTGACATGTGATTTCGTTATAATGAGGAATTATTTGATCAAAGAGATGTGTATTTTCCATAGTTTTCCCCCTATTATATTGGAATTTATGTTGAGGACATATTCAAGTAAAATGAGTGGGGATCGATAATTTCAATGGTTGTATAAAGGTATATATCAGATAGAAAAATAATTATGGATTGATAAAAATGAATTCTTATGGTGGTTATCACCCCATGGATAGTTTGTGAGTGTGGTGTTTTCATTAATAAGTATTCAGTAAATGGAAAAAAGTGACATGTGATAAATCCATCCCGAAGGTTGTTTTAGTTTAATGCTGTAGCATGGATACAATTGGCCAAATTAGACATAAAATAATGAAGGTACCATAGTACAAGTGTTAGTTGATGAAAATTGTTTTGAGTTAGTATTATTGATTTTTTTCAATTACTATATGAAAAATATTAGTTAGGTGGTGCAATTCATTGTAAAATTTAGAAGCATATCGGTAGAGTGGTAAGGTTTGTGAGATAGGAGTGCTTATGTATATCCTACTGATATGAATAATGAAGAAATTTATTATGATATAAATATTATTCAGAAAAAGTTAATTTGGTTCCAATTATGATATTTAGGTGACAAATTATCTACTATGGACTGGTGGAATTATCCAATGGGGGACATTGGTAATTTGGGAATTCAAAAATTCCACTGAATGTGGGGAATCATGGTAGAGTTGGTTGAAATATTCACTATTGTGATGCTTGGGCCGATGGGGTTTTATATAGTATAGAAAGATTAGGTTCATTATTTTCACATTTTTAACAAGTGGTATGTATATTTTTTTTGTTTTTTCATTGAGTCTTGGTGACCCCTATGGTTCATGAATGATGAATGAGGTGGATTTTGGAGAGATTTCCAAAAAGTTATTTGTTTACATAGGTGTTTAAAGATTTTAATATAATATTCATATTGATTTATAGGCTAAGTATATAGTTCGTATCTTAGAGGAAATTTTATGAGCATGCATGATGGGTTATAGCGATTTTTGGGAAAACCACTCATCTTTAGTGGATTGTTCATTTATGTTGTCTTGATGATGATGAGTCAACAATAATCATGATGAGTCTGAAGAAGGAGACTTCAAATCATGTTAAAATAGTTTGAGAATATTCGGTGTTTACCCAGAGCAAGAAAAGATCTCATGATGACTCGTAATGTTGAACATTAGAGGAAGGTGTGTGGCGATAACTATACATTCATTCTATGGTAGTAATTTCATAAGGTGATTCATGGTGTGTACCAAGATGCGTAAATATATTCAGGGGTGAAACCCAATTTATGGTAGGATTCTGAGGGTGAACACAATTTTATAGCATTATTTAGGGGGTTAGCCTAATTTCAAAGTGTGATTCAAGGGGTGAACCCATTTTTTCACATGATTTAGGTGGTGAATCAAGAAACGAAATGTAGCGGAGGTGTCAATTTAGCGAATCCATGTTTATGATCTTCGGGATGTTGGAACCATGCCTCATGGGTATGAGTAGAACCTAGTGTGTGGGGTCATTAGTAAGATATTGAGCTTGAGTCTGACATTCCCTTTGAGTAAAATATATTTGGTATTCCTGATCATGATGAAAAAACACCCCATGATAAGACAGTCCCTTTTGTATGTGTGTAGTAACAAGAAAAACACATCCAAGAGGAGATGTGAGAGTATGAATTATATATTATGGGCTCAAAGTCTAATGTTTTCTAATTGTAATTCCATTATTGTATGAAATTGAATCATGAGTATGAAATTATATTTTGTGAGGTTATCATAAAACCCTAACTCTTTTCGAGGCATGTAATAATGTATTTTTGTGTTGAACATATTTTCATTACTTAATATTGAAGGTTTCAGGGGTAAGAAGTGGAATGGGAAGGATATGACGAAACGAAGAGAAATTTGTAGTTAATTCATGGTGTGAATCATTAGTTTACACTATGAAAATGATGATCATAGGGAAGGAGTATTTTCCTAAACTCATTCACTACCTAAATTATATTATGGCCTTGAAACCCTCATGTGTGAATTTTTTATTATTTAAATAAATTTTTTTTTGTGTGTTTAAAAAAATAATAGGAGGGTTTGTCCTAGATAGTATACAAGAAAGAATTACTCAATGTCATTGATCTATTCTATTTTAAGAGGATATCTTCCTCGTTCATTTATAGAATCACTTAGAATTGTTTACATTTGGAAGGTACTAGTAATTCTAATATTATGCCTCCACTTTGTCTAGGATTCATTTATTGTCAAGATATCTCCTTCAATTTGAATTTAATATTCCATATTTCATTGTTATTATTATTATTTTACTTTTTAGATTGGTTTAGTTCAAACTAATCATCAATAATGGATGAGTGTACAACAACAAGTATAAGGTAGGCAATTTATGAGTTATCCCATAAGTATTGTTCCATTTTTCAATATATGCATTGTGTGGTCATGCTGATATTACATTGGGTACAAAAAAATTTGAAATTAAATGTTGTTACCACTAAAATATAAAATAAAACATCCCGCAGGAAAATAATAGCATGTTGGAGTGTAATCCATTATTTTATCCCACAATTGACACGTGCTTGACATGGAAAATCAACTAGGAAATTAAATGGGTGAACCTAGGGCTCTCCTAGACTTAATAAAATTTTTTTGTGTGAACAATGATTCATAGGATGTGCTCTAGGTTCTAGTGCCCATGTTTTTTTGAGACATGAAATAATTGAATAAGGGAAAAAACTAAGGGTTTGGTTACTTAGGTAATTAGCAGGTTATGTGTCTAGGGATGCCCAAGACATGTGTTAGGATTCAGGGAATACCATTTTGATATGATATCCATTGAACATTAATCTAAATAATTGTCAAATAAATTTAGTATTAAATTGATAGAGCTAATATTTTACACATTTTTTAATTCACTCCAATTTTTTTAATCATCCCAAATTATCAATTTCATCTTTATAGATCAATTTTAGATTTCTGATGTGTTTTGAGCAAAATTTTTCTAAGGGATTAATTCTAAATTTTCTATAGATTTTTACATCAACGGTATTTTCGCCATTTATTTAAAAATTTATTTCCAAATTTAATGATTATTTTGTTTATAATCCTTGATTTATATCCATCAACTTTCACTTTTGGACAAGGGGATGAATCGACCATCTAGTGGTATCAAAAATCAATGAAGTTAAAGAATTTTCTGGGCAGATAGCGTATACCCCACTATAGTAAAAGAATCAAATCTCAGACTACACACCTAAAAATGAGGTGATTCTACCTATATATGAAAGTGGACTCAATGGAATGTCCACCCATTAACTTCCATGATGTTTGTAATCAATTATTATGGCATTGGAATGAACTTGATTGAAGTAAGATCCATGGAAATTTTATCCTGAAAAAGAAAACTCAAATTAAAAATTTGTAACTCATACATGAGCTAGAAAATTAAACAATTATTTGGAGGATGTATGAGAAATAATATTATTAATAACTTTTATTAAGGATCCAATGTGTGAATAGGTCATTTATATGTCCATTAATGCATGACATATGAAATGGGGAGAGTCTTCCTGGTCTGAATCAGTTCTTGGAATAAAAATTCCATAAATCCCTCTCCAAGCATCCAAATAATCTTTAAATTTTAAGTTGGATGGACAAGGAAATTGTTAATAACTGTGATTAATGGATAAATGCATGATTAGATCGTTAATTAGGTATGCAATGTGCCAATTTGTAGAGGAAAAGTTATGCCTATAAAAAGAGAGGAGCTCCCAATCATTCCAATCCATCCCATTCTATTAGAGAAGCCAAGGAGAGTAGGCCAAGGGCCATTTTGGATTTATATTTCTTTATTTTATTTTTTATTTATATTTTTTTCTCATGTATTTTATTCATATTTTTCATTAATGTGTTTCCCATTTATTCTACCATCTTTCTTTATCTTCAAATAATAATTATCTCAATCTCTCTCATCCATCTCTCCATAGTGATCTATAATCAAATTTATTAAGATAATATTTTCTATATTTTTTATGAATTTAAATTATTTTAATTCTATAAAATTATCAATTTGAGATTATATGAATCCATTTTGGATTTAGGACGTGTTTTGATAAAAATTGTGAAAGGTGCATAATTCTATATGTTTTTATAGATGTTTACATCAAGGTTTTTATTATTTAAAATTATAATTCCAAATTTAATGAATACTTTTTTATAATCCTTGATTTATTTCCTTCATATTTCTTTTTTAGACCAGGGGATAACTTGAGAATCTAGAGGCAAAAAAATGAATTGGATAATTTTCTGGGTGGACAACATGGACCTACCACCGTAACATATTAAGATCTTGGCATACACACATATAATTGAGGTGATTATAATTGGATATTAAAGTGGACTAAATGTAGTGTTCACCCATTAACTTTCACGAGGTTTGGCATCTATTAAGGTGGCTTTACAATGAACTCAATTGAAGGAAGATTCCTAGAATTTTCATTTAAAAAGATAATCCTCCAATTCAGAACTAATACATGAGGTGGAAAATTACACTAAAATTTAGAGGATTCCCTAAAAATACAATTATAAAAAACTTGAATGACAGATACAACATGTGAAGAGGAAATTTCCATAGTCATTAATGCATGATATGTGAAATGTGGAGAGTGTTCTTGGAAGAAATCAATTATTGGAGTAAAAATTCCATAACTTTCTCACCAAGCATCAAAATACTCTTAGATATTCAATGTGGATGGAAAAAGAAATTGTCAGGAACTATAATGAAGCGATAAATGCATGATTCCATCATTAATTTGGTATGAAACGGACCAAGTTATGGAGGAAAAATTTTACCTACAAACAGAGAGGAGATCCCACCTCTGAAATCATTCCAATCCAATCCATCCCATCCCAGACACCAAGTAGATGAGGAAAAGGGCCATTTAGGATTTTTCTTTATTTATTTTTTATTTAATTTTTCCTTTTTCATGTAATTCATTCATATTTTTTATACTAATGTGTTTCCCTTTCCTTCTTCTATAATTAATTTTCTTCTAACTAAAATTATCATTCTCTCTCTTCCATCATTCCATCGTGATCTATTTTCACATTGTAATGAAAAGTGAATAATCTGAGGCATGGCCTGGGGGGGTTCATGGTATTCTTTGTTATTGAGGTTCACTTTAAATTGATTTAAATTTATTTGTTGTTGATGGAGGAGTATTGCATGGGTTCTTCAGTTGTCCAACATGAAACTATTTAGAAATCCATTCATTTATGTTGATTCATTCTATTTCCCTCCATTATCATAGGAAAACCCTTCATACGGTTGAGTTAGGGTTTCTTAAAGGTATGAAATTGTAAATGGCGGGTCTAGTTATTTTAGGAATAATATTCTAGATTGATGTGTTTTACTACATGACTATTGGAGGATGTGTGGTTTGGTGTACTGAATGCATACTAAAATTAAACACTAAATAAATCATAGAAAAATAAACCATTAATGATGTTTCACTAAATGGATTATAAAATTTAATTTAAACAAAAAATAAATAAGCAATGAACCCATGTTATATAACCCTAAGACCATGTTCTTTCTTCACTAATTCCATATTATATGCATCTCTATTTGCATTTAGATTTTATGTTTTCAATTTAGTATTTTAATTTCACTATCTTCAAATTCAATTAAAACCATGATATTTAGTAAACCATAAAAAACAAACAAAAATAAATAGAATAGTTTAACGAGAATCATTCCCTAAACTTCCTGTGATGATCCTCAAGTGAGATGACCGAGGTCATCCACTTTGTTGCAGTAAGATAATAAATTTTTTTCCATACCATACGATAGGCTTGCGTTAAAATTGGTTCCGTTGCTGGGGATCTAAATAGTTATTTTGACCACTTTTTTCTAAATTCACATTAATGTAAATATTTTTCATTCTATAAAAAATAAAAAAACATTTTTTCCATGATGTATTCTAATTGAAATTTTTATGCATTGAAGAATTAATCATAGGTGCAGGAAAGGGAAACAGAATAAACTAAGAGTCCTTCTAATGAAGGGATAATTATCTAATGATAAGGGTCAAACCAAAGGAAATATTAATAACAACATGGATCTCAATTGATGATTTTATGATCATGGCCTATGGACTCCAATATAACATTAAAATATTAATGTCCAAAAATGAAGTGTAACTGGTCTTCCCGGATTTCACTAAAGACATCCATGAAGTTAAATCCAAACTTGAGGTGGAGGTGCCAGACTACCTACCTTCATCCATTGATGATCCACTCTAAGAGGCACCTTTAATTGAATAGTATATTAAAAATTAACCAAATCTGGTAGATGATACAAAATGCAACGCATAATATTTTAATTTTATTGAATCTAATTTGAGTATAACTCCCAACTATTTTGAATTTACTAAATTTTTTTACTCTTATTATTCCTTGGAGGATGATGTGAAAAATGATGCACCTATTAAGGAACACTTGGAGCTACCTGAAGACATTGAACATCTTTTGGATGATCCCCATCATGAAGAGATCCAAGTTGCTGAGCCTAAGGAAATATGACAAGAGGATAAATCCCCCATGAATCCATAACTGTAAGATAAGATGGTTGCACAAGTAGCAACAAAAGAAGAGGAGATTTCCATACTTCATCCTACCCACCCATGAAAGCTATACCACAATATAATGCAGGAAGATCTGTTGTATTGTATCCATGTAGTCCCCCTCAATAATAACAAAGAACTACAAGCTGGGATGAACAACATGTGGTGGTTCATTTAAATAAGATCCACCCACCATTAGATTATGGATAACAACTAGTACTTCCCACTATAGGTAGTAAAAAATTCAGAGCCCACTAGGCGGATAATACCAATATTTATCTTAACATGATTTTTATATTTCAATATCCTTTCTATATTTGTCCTGCATGCGACCCACTCTCAATTTTCATTTTTTTCTTATATGAGTTGATCCTTGTGATTAAATGAGTAATTTTTTATAGGACCCTGATAGAAGAAGGAAGCCCCCAAAATTGGTGGAAGAGGACTGAACCTTAATTTCAAAAGGTAGTTCAATTTTAATTTTTAACTTTTAAAATCTTTAAAATTTTGTCCAAATCCCGATTTGAGCTTTATATATAAAATTTCATGCCCAGAATTGAATTATGCTCTACTTGACATATCTTGGAGACATGAGTTTCTTAGGATTCTAGTGATGAAATGTTTTAGATTTCAATGATAATAATATTGAATGAGTAAAATGGAAAATTTAATGACTAAATTGAAGCATGGATATTTAAATGGTGACTCATGATTTGAGGGAATTGATTGATTCATGTAAATGAAATTTCTATAACATTTTTTATGCTTTGAATTTATGAAATTTATGTGAATTGATTTATTATTATTGATAATGCCTTGAGTGAGAATCCAAATATCATATGACTCATTCCATAGAGGATTTATAGACTACATAATTCATATATTATCTTGATCATATTTCTTGAGTGATCGTGGGACATGTCACCTACCAGAACATTCGTTGGAACTTGTCAAAGCCACGACTATAAAAAACAAATTTAAATTCATTGAGTAATATTTTGAAAATTCCCTTTTCCTTAAATGAAACCTTTACAACAATCATTATTTTAGCCCATAGAGACCGTGAATGACCTATATAGGGATAATCCATGTTTCAATCCATTTTTATACATTACTACCCTAATTAGGGTGTTTTTATGATATTTTTAAGATGATGTGTGGGGGTGAAGGGAATCATGGATGAAGGGATATTATAAATTTTAAGGAAAAATTTTGGGGGTGATATTATGGGAATTATAAATTATTGTTTAATAATTCACTGTATTTCATTGTTTTCCCCTCTTGATTTTTTTTTAAAAAGGAAAAAAATGACAAAAAGAACCCAAGAAAAGAGATAAAAATGGGTTCTGATTTGGGAGAACCAAAAATCACCAATTTTAGACTAATGATATTCTGATCATATGTGTTTAAGTGATGGATGTGAGGTTTTTTCTAATAAAAAATTTTAAAAAAAGAAAAAAAGTAAAAAGGTAAAAAAATATTCAAGATGGTGCATAAATAATTCATTATTCTTACTTGAACATAAAATTTAATTTATGTTATTGGGAAGTGGGTGTTGCTACTTTGAAGGGGATAATTTCATTACACTTTTTGATATCATTAATTTTACATAAGAGATAAACCTATTCCTCTAACCTTAATTTTTAAAGAATCTAATTCTACCAACCTTAAGCCTTAGATTCATTTGAACCTTTATTGAAAAGTCCTCATGATTTTATGTTCCTTTCTTTTTTACAAAGTCGAGAAAGAAGTTAATTTAAATGCTTATAGATAAGGTGATTGTTCCCATGATATGAACATAACTCCACTTGATTGTATCATGAGATATGAGAGAAATGATTCAAAAGTGATCTAATCATGACTTGGCATGTTTAATAATAACGAATCGTGAAGCTTGAATAAATGATAGAAGAAGTTTCATAATTTTTAAAAGGGGAAAAGTAAAATATTGGAATCTGTTATTTATTTAAAAATTATGAAATTAAATTTATATTTTATGTGGATTTATTAAAATTTAATTTGACATTGAAAATTTCCTGATTTTATTATTTCTGAATTTGAATAGTGGTAACATTAGTGTCATCTGAATTCCATGTTGAGATTTTATGCTTGATGAAAAGCATGTTTTATGTGCGGGGGAATTGATAGAGCTGATATTTTCCACATTTTTTATGAATTTAAATTTTTTTTAATCCTTCTAAATTGTCAAATAGAGCATATATGGATCAATTTTGGATTTATGATGTGTTTTGAGAATAATTGTGAAAAGTGCTTAATTCTAGATTTTTTACATATTTTTACCACAAGGGTGTTTTTTTCATTTATTTAAAAACATAATTCCAAATTTAATGATTCCTTTTATAGAATCCTGGATTTATTTCCATCATCTTTCTGATTTGGACCAGGGGATGACTTGAGAATCTAGAGGCCTTAAAATCAATGATGTAAAAGATTTTT
The DNA here is from genome assembly GCA_963277665.1 of Viscum album. Taxonomy (NCBI): domain Eukaryota; kingdom Viridiplantae; phylum Streptophyta; class Magnoliopsida; order Santalales; family Viscaceae; genus Viscum; species Viscum album. Next base: position 926,031,074 of record OY728159.1, read on the forward strand.
TTTGGGAAGAAAACGTGTACCCCACCACAGTAATAGAAAAACATCTCAGCCTACACTCCTACAATTGCAGTTATTGTACCTACATATGAATGTGGACTCAATGGAATGCTCACCCATTAACATCCATGAATTTTTTCATCTATTGAGATTTATTTTGAACAAACTCAATTGAAGGAATCTTCCTGGGAATTCTATCTAAAAAAGGAAACCTCTAACAAAAAATTCACCACTTGTACATGAGGTGGCCAAGTACACTAAAATTTGGGGGATGAATGAACAAGACAATTATAAAAAACATTCATGAAGTCTTCAATGGAGGAAGATGACATTTCCATGGTCATTAATACTTGATATGTGAAATGTGGATTAGATTTCCAAAGAAGAATAAATTCATGGAGTAAAAAAGGCCATAACTACCTCACCAAGAATCGAAATACTTAATACTTTTGAAGATGGACAGAAAAAGAAATTGTAACAAACTTTAATGAAGGGATAAATTCATGATTTGATCATTAATTGGGTATACAATGCACAAACTTGTGAAGGAAACAATATTTCTATAAAAGTAGAGGAGCTCCCACCTCTCAAATCATTCCAATCCATCTCACCCCATCCATAACACCAAGGAGAGGAGGTAAAAGGAATGTTAGGATTTATCTTTCTTTATTTTTTTAATTTCAATTTTCCTTTCTCTTGTACCGCATTCATATTTTTTTATATTTAAGTGTTTCCCTTTCCTTCTTACATCCTTTTTTTCTTCCAAATATAATTCTAATTATCTCTCTTCCATCATTCCACCATGATATATCTTCACATTTGAATTGAAAATGACTTATACGAGGCTTGGCCTTGGGGGAGGTTTCACGGTGTTCATTGTTATTGAGATTCCATTTAAAAATTATAAATTTATTTGTGGTAGATGGAGGAGTATTTTACGGGTGCAACGATCATCCACCGTGACACTATTTCAAAATCCATTGCTTTATTTTTTCCCCTCCCTTTACTTAGAAAACCCCTTCATATGGTGGGGTTTGGATTTTATAAAGGAATTAAATGACATACAGTAAAGCTGGGTATTTTAGGAATAACATTCTCGGTTGAGGTGTTAACCTACTTGTGTATTGGAGGAGGTGTGGTTTGGTGTGTTGGATGCATAATAAAATCAAATACTCAATAAATCAATGGAAAGTAATCCATTAATGAGGTTTCACTAAATGGATTATCAAATTGAATTTAAACAAAAAATAAATATTGAATGAATTTGTGTTATCCAACCCTTGAACCAAGTTCTTTCATCCCTAATTTCATTATTTCTGCATCTGCATCTGTATTTAGATTTAAATTCATTATTTCATTATTTTAATTACATGTTTTCTTAAACCCATAAAAACATAATTTTCAATAAATATTAAAAAATATATTTGATGAAGTGAACTAGAATAAGTGATTGAACTGACTGTAATGCTCCTCAATTGAGACAACCCTAGTCAGCCACTATGATATATTAGAAATATAAATTTTCTTTTTCCACACTATACGACAGGCGTTCATCATTACCTGGATTTAATTAAATGATTTATAATTAAATGGGGAATTCTCAAAAAAATTCATTATGATACTAATTTGGACTTCCTTGGGGAAGACCCACCTTATATTTGTGACGATTAATAATTGACAATTCCTTTGAGAATTCCCCTTTGATTCGTTGTGATACTGATTTGTAATGACTTGGGGAAATCCAACTCAAATTAATTATAATTATAGATTAGAATTCCTTGGGGAAATTACCCTTGGATTTATAATGATACTTGTTTCAAATGACATGGGGAAATCCCCATTGTATTCATTATAATACTGATTTATAATTCCTTTTTGTTTTTACCCTCAAATTCATGATGAATATTGTGTTGGAATGTCATAGTCACAGTGTATAGAACTATTTTGGACAACTAAAGATACTAATCTAGGATGCCTTGGATATGATCCTCATATTTGGGATGACTATTGTTCTAGTATTCATGGGACATGTCTGATGGATATAGTTATGTATTTATGGGTTTTATGAATGGAAACATCTCTCTTAGGCTAAAAAAGTATGTCTAAAACTATAAGTCTATTTGTAACCTAAAGGTTGATGATGGATTTTTTTTGTTCCCTTATTTTATTAATCACATTTTCATACACCTTATTACTCAGATTATATGAGATTATAGATGCCATTGGTGGTGGCCTTCTAAGTCATATTTACACCACCCATATTCCACCATTTGATACTAGATAAGACATCATGGATATATGAGGGAAAAAAGGAAGGGACCCTGTGGTTGATACATGATTTGGATTGCTTGGATAGTGGATGTGAGTTTGAGATCAACTTTTAACTCATGATTGTTTTGGAGTATTTTGCTATTTTTTCCTTTTGTTGTCTTGGATTTTTTATTTATATAACCTGATGTTGAGCCAGGAATTTCCTGATAAGTATATTGTATTGTTGATATAGTATGGGTTATGATTATTTATTGAAATTTTTCCAAACATCTATGTTTCCACTTTATTCTAGATATATCTACTTTTATTTTCACTATTTATTTCACTCTCATGTGTGATATAGTCTCCCCACCGTACTATTATAGACCTACACTACTAGTTGGTTTCATTTGGAATGTGAGGAGGCATTTCTAGGGTCTAATAGAAACACCCATTTGGTCTAGAAACTGCTTAGTGGTTATGGTTCGGAGGCAGGATGTTACCTCACACACAAAATCAATCACAACACCATCATGTAAAATGAAACAAAAAATATAGATATCAGAAAAAATGAGTATAATAAAAAAATTTATAGCATATTACATGATATTTTTTTAAAATTATACTATAAAAATCATAAACCATATTTAATTCTCTCTAAGGAGTATTGTAAATTAGAAGGCTCAACACCCTACCTACTCCCAAAATCTACTATCTTGTAATGCACCAATAAATAGAAAAAATCACCTCACATATCCCTATTCGTGAATAAAATTTGCATGAAATGAGTGTTAAATATTCCCAAATTGTAAACATAGCTAATTAATATCATTAAAAAATTTATAAAAAGAATGACATGTGATGTCATATTAGACATCAAAAACTATAAAACAACATTTCCCTTGGTCCATATAGTAAAACAATACAATTTCGTACAAAAAACTAAAAAGAAAAAAATTGATCTATCATTTATTTTCTATACATGAAAAAATATACTTAATAAAAATAAAAATAGTAAAAAATATCTCATACTGTGTTAAATTAATGGAAATAGACCAAATCTACCATCATTAATTAGTTATGGGGTGGAAAAGTGTGAAAATAAATAATTTAACCTCATTATATATTCACTATAGTAAATAAAATCAAATATGAATCTGAATACGAAGCATATATATTCCTATATTATAGTTGAAATGTTCTTTTTAATCACAATTATCATGGATTGAGTTCAAAATTTACCTCTACAAGATGAGAATTATGATGAGAGATTTCCTCCAGAACGTGGCTCATCATCCACTAGAATGTAAAAAATTAAGAATTTTGAAATAATGGAAGCCACTAATCCTTTATTTAGAAAGAGTCATAAAATATTTAATTATTATAAAAATGCATAATAGAAAAAATTATGAACTATATAAATATAAAAAATAAAATAGTGAATATCAATGAAAACTATAATAACCAAGAAAATGATGAATAGATATATAAAATTTTTTATCTATGAAATTTATAAATTAAAATAAAGTTCAATGATATACATAATATTATACATAAAAAATTATATATTAAAAAAACTTACTAATATAAAAGTGCGATATAATGACATTTCAAATTAATTTAATCAAATATATTCATCTTCATTTTCATTTTCATTGTCTATACTATTATAATTATTCATTTTAAGTAGCAATTAATTATTTTCAACCTCCCTTGTGAGTTATACCTTTTGAATATTGTTAGGGAAAACTATGGAATGTTTTTTTTCATGATGTTCACTGTCAAAAAATACAACATTATCTTTATCACCCAAATCATAATGTTATCTCCATTATAAGTGTATAAAAACACTCTAGCCTTCATGAAATTTATTATCCACATAATATTCCATATTCACTTTTGAATCCATGATAAAGGGATCCTGAATTTTACACTCATTGGTATCGATAAAGGATAATAAATTTATTGGAGTAAAATAAAACAAATCTTTTATTATACCCCTAATAACGTTGACTAAATTTTATTTGAATAACAAAACAAAAAACGGACCATGAAAGTTTAAATTGAAGATATAAATAAGGTTTATATAATATTTCAGATCTAAAAGTGTAAAGATGCCATTATTTATAGTTTTCAAGAATTATTCATGGAAAATTATATAAAACATGAATCCATTAATATTTTAGAAGAGGATTTTGAGCAAAATACCTCAAATAATTCTACATTTCATCTCAATTACTAGAATTCATGGTCTATAAAATGTATATAAGATATTAATTTCTCTATGAAAAAAGAAAAAAAAATAATATATTAATTGGAGTATATACTTGAAAAATTTGTGAACCATTCAACAAGTTATTTATCAAAAACTTATATTATTTATGATTCATTTTGAACTCAACCCTTATTCATATTGTTGTTTTCAATCACAATTTTTAATGAATGGGCGTACAATATCAATATTGAGTAGAAAATATCAATGTACATGTCTTAAATCTAATTGACTGACAAAACATTAATTTTTTTATTATCATAAACCCCTTTCAAGGGATGAGTGGAAACTGAAGACATCAAAGACATAGGACAATAAACCATTCCCCTAAATTCAAAAAACCATAAAACTGGATCAATCCAACAAAGTAAATCCCCTCCCCCATAACCAAAAAAGTTAATTCTAGTTTCCACCTTCACGTCACTGATCTCTAAGTTTTTCGATGCTGAAATACACAGGGCTGGTACCAATTGTAAGTTTCATACCATCTCAAGCATCCAATCCCAAAAAGAAAATATACAACTAAAACTATCAACATTAAATCTCTTTTGGAGAAAACATTGAAAAAGATCTGGAAGCAATAATCTTGAATCATAGACCACATAGAAAAACACAAAATAAATACTAAAACACACCATCATAGAAGATTCATAAATCAACGTCAAACAAAATCATAAAGATAAAAAAATTACGGATCAAGACCATCAACAAATAGACGCCTCCAAGATTTCCAGAAACAATTACAGGGAAAGTATCTCTGCAAAATTTACCAAATAGGAACCACAAAAACCATCTTTTCCATCATACATGAAAAATAAATCCACATCCATCTACCCTAAACCCTCATAGCCAACATAGAGGTCCGCATAATGTTGGATCTTCAACCACATGACCATTTCCACACCACCAAGATAAATGATCTCACGAACCCTCATACGATCTCACCCTCAATGCCTTAGAGGAAATAGACCCACACCCTCCACCACAAAAGGCACCTGTAAAATCACATGGAATCCACATTGAAAGGAAAGATATGAAGATCCACTTAGGGATTGAAGCACCACCACTGAAACCTGAGAATTCCTCCAATGATTAACCCTGAGACAACCTGGCATTATAGTCGCCACCACGACCTTGCAATTGGTCGACCTAGGATTGGAATCCTCGATGATTTTTTTGGAATAATAACTATTTGATATGTCATAAACACTTATTACATGATTTAATATTTCCTCAATCATATAAAAATACATTGAATAGAAGTCAAACCCTAGAATGGAAACACAATACCCCGATAGTCTGCCTCAATATCTCAACTTCATATATTCTAGGATTGCCTCTTGAAACACATCATAGTGATGATGATACTAACCTAATATCAAATATGGGATACACGCCTTAAGAAATAATATAATCCTGTGGCTTGAAATTGGGACTGATGGTTTAATAAATAAATAGCCTTAAATGTGCTCTCTATAATTGAAATCAAACTTCCACCCAATTCCCACCATATTAACTTCAAGCACGTATGATGCTAGCATAAAGTGAATAATTTGTTGAAATTTGAGCTATGAGCCTAATGAAACAATTCCATTTTTAGATCCTGTATATATAAAACAAATAATATCTTTATAAATATCATAACTACATCTTCATAAATGAATTCTACTAATTTCCCATAATTTATTGACTAAATTTTATTATAAATGTTTTCATCAACATATTGACAGCTTTTTATCTTTTCTAGAAAATATGGTTTCACAATCATTTGAAAATGGAGTTATACCCCTCCTCTTTTAATAATTACCACATCCATATTTAATATATTTGTGAATATAAGATCCATCTCGATCATCATTTGGGTCATAACCCCATGATCTTTTTGACTCAATGGATTCACTACCATATTTTCATTATTTGGGTGTTAGTGTATCAAGAAATCATAATCCTTGTGTTGATTATTCCATCACCTTTGTCTCATATTGAGTTCATTATGTGAAAGGATTCATTTTATGATGTTATGATCCATGTATATCTCACATATTTCACCATATATATATTATATACATATCTTCAAATTAAATATCACAACTGCAAAATCATGATCATGGGTTTAATAGATCTGTTCATGATTCTTTAATTTCATTGATGTATATGTAATAAATTTTTCATTTTACATTAGGATACATATAGTTCCCTTATTTAATGAATCACTATTTATCATAAACCCTTTATTTCTATATGGTATATTCAAAATCATAGCATTGAAAAATCTCCTCATTTAATCATCAAAACATTATTCAAATTACTTTATCAAAACACACATAAATCATTTACATGTATGCTTGGTTAATGGGTTCTCCAATCTGAAGAAATTATGAATCAATTCCCGATAGTAACCTACCATAATAATGAAACTATGTACTTAATTTATGTTATGTGTTTTAGACCATTCTCTTAATACCTTTTTTTCCCAAGACCAACTGAGATTCCATCTATGGAGACAATATGATAAGGAATAGAAACATCTTGAAGCTATAAATAACAATTTCTAAATTTCACATATGAATCCTTCATTTTAAGAGTCTCATGAATGATCTGTAAGTGATTCTTAATGTCCTCATAAATTTTATAAAAAATTAATAAATCAATAATGAATGCAAAAAAAACAACAAGAAATATATTGAATAAATAGTTCAATATATACATAAAAATAGAGGGCTCATTAGTCAATAAAAATGGAATTAGTTCAAATTTTTAATGTCTAGAAATCATTTGTAATGTTGTCTTCATAATTCCTTCCTTTATTACTTGTATTTGATGATACACAGAATGAATCCAAATCATTGAAAAATATTTGGATCTTTGAAGTTGATCAAATAAGTCTTCAATGAAAGGAATTTGATAATTTCTATCTATTGTAATATCCTTGATTTCCTTATAATCAATGCATATCCCCATATATCAATATTTATTATTAACAAAGAGAACATGGGCTCCCATTGGTGAAACACTAAGGAGAATAAATACATTATCACACAAATCCTCTAGTTGTTTCTTCAACTCCACTAATTACATATTGGCCATTCTATAGGGAGACTTTGATATTGGTCTTTTATCAGGGTTAAATCAATGGAAAATTCAACTTTATGCTCTGGGGTATGTCAAGGTAATTTCTCAAGAAATACATGAATATATTCCTATAAAATAGGTACATCCTTAATTTAAATATTACCTTCTCCATCCCATTATTTTTCCTCTAATTACCCAAGAATCATATTCAATATAGCTACTCAGGGTGGATCTAGACAACCCTTAGATGAAGATGTCTATTCCTAGAAGGTAAGGAATTCTACATCATTATCACAAATAATAATTCCATTGTTATTGAAATAAATTTTTTCATCATGTTTTAAGATCTATTTATATAAAGAATTATATCTAAGTAAAACCTAAGTATGATAGTATGGTCCGAAAGTAAATCATTTTTATGTGTCATAATGGGGAATTCATGACACATCCTTCTTATAGTGAGACTTCCATTAGGATTTTGGACTAAAAACTCTCATCTTAATGTTATAGGGAAATAACTAATTTTCTTGGAAAACATTGAGGATATAAAAGAGTGAGGGGACGAAAAATCAAATAAAGAGATATATAAATTTTAAACTATGATTAATGAACCTTGCATAAAATAATTGGTCCCTTCCACCTTATCTATAGTTACCATATAATCTTGGACTTATCCCCTTAACCTCTTCTATGGTAGATTCTCCTAATGCATTGGGAATTGGTTTTCATACTTACTCGTCTAAATACATTTTAAACCCTTAATAACATCTTTTATTTATTCCCTTTAAATTATTTAGCTTGATTACCACTATATACACACCTATAAAAGACTCCCAAGACCGTAAGGTATTTCCCAGAATGATTCTTTTCACAAATATCACAAGATGGAAATTTCTTCTTTCACTTTTTCTTATTTAACACATTCTATTTTTCATCATAATCATTAGACCACTTATTCTATTAACATGAATTGAACATATTGGATATAGAGTACTCTGTATCCCTTTTTATGGTACATAAAAATATTTAATCATATGATGAATTTTTTTGAGAGACCAATTCCCTTTAATGACGTGGATTAATACCTTTAAACAAATGGTCCATCATTCACTCTCTGTTACATATGTAATCTCTAGATTACCTGGAAAACCTCATAATTGTATCCTAATACTCAAAAATATATTATTCATACATTTTATTTAATATAAGTAATTTTCTATTCATTTAATTTTGTTTCTCATTGGGGAAATATTTTTTTCAGAATGAATCTTTAAAAGATTTCAATTCCATGAGTTCTATTTCCTATTCCTCTCAAGTATTATAGATCAAAAACCACCACTAATCAACATTTCCTTTGAGAAAATGCATTGCAAATTCAACCCATTCCTTTTCATTTTATCCCAAGTCTACAAATATATTCTCTAGAGGTAAAATTCATTGCTCATATACCATAAGATTAGTAGTTCCACATAATGACGGGGGTTTCATTCATAGGATGCAATCCAAAATAGGAGAATGACATTATGGAAGAATAGGTTGCTCCATCTGGGAATGGTTATATGTCATGAATTTATTAAGCATCCCTCGAATAACCATGATTTACTCAGTTCCAACACTAGTCATATTGGCTTGTTTAGCAGGGAAGTCTAAACATTGTCTATGAGTATTGATATCCTTCTTCCTTCCTGGAAGTATTTTTAAAAAATGGTATATAATGGATTAGATAATAAAATTATGAATTTAAAATCAAAATGTATAAATTTAGACATAAATTTAAAAATATATGAATTTTCAATCTCATAATATTAAATTTAGTTTCATTGTGGATATCTTTATTTATAAATCCAATATGATCATCTGTAAGGAAAGTTTGAATTATCCTAAGCATATCACTAAAGAGTTTCAAACCATGTGTGCATTAATGACCATTTTCATGCACCAAGTGATGACGTGGTCGATCCCAATGAACCCTTTTTGGAGTTATTACCCATATGTACATATGTTCTAGAATCAAATCCACCTGTATTATCTAGACTGGTATGTATTACTTGAAAAACCACATAATCACTTTCATACCAAAACATTATCATGTTTATCTATGATTATAATCAATTTATATCAAAACATTATGTTTGATAATAAAAATTTTCCTTGATATAGTTTTTATGGTTTCTACTAAACCTCCTCTGATGCCAACTATAATTATATCGACTCATGTAACATGGAGCCGATACTTTATTATATTTTCTTAGTTACAAGTGGTCAAATTCTAACAGGCCAATCAATTTATCTATTTAGGAAAACTAGACACATATATTATATGCATTTTTTCATAGGATAATAAAACAAACAACATAGCAATGGAAGGAATTTTCCATCCTTGAACTCATTTTAATAGTTCTTATTTATATATTGGGGATGGGAAGGAAAATAAGGGTGACCTAAAATCCCCAATAAGAGTTACATATATGAAAATATATCATTAAAAAATAAATAAGAATAGATATGTAAAGTTAAATTACAAAACAGACATTCCATTTAAACAATAATTTTAATATCATAAACGGATAAGGCATAATCAATATGTAAAAGTAAATAACTAAAAACACATTCGATTTTTTCAATAAATTGAGAATGAAACAAAACTAGAGATAAAATTGTTATAAAAAAATCTTGGATAAATATAAAATCATAATTATCAGTGAATGAAATTCTTAATTAGTGGACATCATGATCATATGAGTAATGAATACATATACTATATGGAACTTTCTCAAGATAGTTTAAAATTATTTGATAAAACTAATTTGATTTGGACAATAGATTTGTCTCATGAGACTTGTCGATGCATCGAGGGGAAACCTATTACTAGGGCCCACCAATATTTTAATTTACAAATCATTAATCATATAAAAAATTGATGAATTAATTAAAGAATCATATACCTTATCAGAAAATATTTTTATTGATTAAAGAATAAAGATTTATCAATATTTCCTCAATTAACCAATTAAGATTAAAAGTAAACATTATATGTAAAAATGGTATATATTTTATGAAATAATTATATCCAGGATACAAATAATATGTATATTTATGATAAATTTAATTTCCATAAAAAATTCTCATAATAAAGTGACTATTTCAGGAGAATGCTAAAAATCACACAAGAAAGGGATAATTCAAAATACTGTTTACCTCTTTGATTACTTTTAAATTTTAACCCCATGAAGAATAGACTTGAAATTAATCGTTAATAAAATCCCATTGGATGAAATAATTGAAATTAAAACATAAAATAACATGAATTATCCATTATTAATTATATTATATGTAAAGGGGTATTATTTACACTAAATATATTAAATTAGGTGCACAATAACAAAATATGTCTCAATGAAGGGAAATTTAGACAAAGTCCCTGAGGTCACACTTTAATCTAGTTGAATATGATTTAAACTCACATAAAATAGTCTTAATCATGTTATTAATTTATAAATTAACTATAAACATATTTATAATATCATATATGACCCTATTATATTGTTTTACCACCGATTTGTTAAAATTATATAATTATTTTCATTATTTGGAGTGTTAATTTCTTTATTTTCCCATGTGTGTTTTGTAATAAAAGATCATGTTCATGTATATATGATATAAATAATTCACTTAAATAATTTTAATGATGTTATAAATATCATATTTACTCAATATATACATTATTAGAACAATTATTCAATATTGGGCATGGAAAATGAGTCGCATCACTCTGCTGAGATAGTAGGTCGTACATACACATGTGCGATGATATCCTTCCATTAACAAAAAAAGGGTAAAAAATTGTTTGATATATTAATATAATATAAATTACATAATTTAATATATATCACATATATTCCATAAATTAATCATTATTACCTTACATCTAAATTGTATGTGAAAGATGAATCACGTTGTTTTGTGAGGTAGTAGTGTGTCATACATATGAGCGACATTATTGTATTTTAAACAGAATGGAGAGTAAGAAGGTACATGCGATATAATTGTTACATAAGTATAATTATATCATAAAAGTTTTATATAAATGTTAAAATAATCCTTATATCCATCGATGAGAGGTGTTGAGGGAAAATGAGTTACATCTGTCCATGAGGCGGTAGTCCTCCCTACACAAGATGGATAATTTCATTTCACATTTGATTGAAGTGAAATTGGATATGAATTATTCAATTAACATAATAAAATCTCGGTCTATGATAGATACTAGTGTTATTATATATTCATTATATTATAATATTTTAAGGAAGTGAAAGAATAAATAGAATGAAAATTCTTGTCTAAGAACATTGTGTGTTCTTTGGGGAACTTTATTAGTTTTGCATCAAAATAATTCCTAGGATTTATTTCTGATCAAATAAACTAATATGGGATATTGGGAGGGTATTAAGGAATTTATTTGGCTAGTTCTTCGATTATACTAATGGCATTGGAAGTGTTAAGAGGGGAAGAGTGGTGGTGATATTTTATATGTGCGGAAGAAGATATACATGAGGTTTTTGAAAATATTAAATTACAAACACATTTTTATCTTTCCAAAATATTTCAAAATGTAAAATTATAGAACCATATAGTTTTTTAGTTGGATATATTTCCATAAAATGAGTTTTGGGAATGATTTGGTTCATTTTTAATGCTTCTCTTCTTATTTTAACCCCTGGTACATCTGTTTTTACCTTAACTATAGTAATTAATTTTTACTTCAATTACTATTCATAGTGGTAAAATATTATTTGAAAATTACTAGATAAAATTAATTATTATGATTCTTAATATTTAATATATTTTTAAAAATTTAATTTATTTAATTCTCAGAATCAATTTAAAAATTATACCTTTAGATGTGAGGAAAAAATGAGTTTCCAAATAGATAATTCTCATAAGTATAGATGGTTTTAATATCAAAATTCAATATGGAGTATATTAAACTAGAATAAATTGAATTTATTATAACATAATTGAAATAATAATACAATGAAAACAATTGAAAATATAAATTTCCTTTTTAAATAATTCAAAATAAAAAAAAAATATTCAAAAAATAACATCATTTTCACTATTCATTGAAAAATGAAACATTTCAAAAAATACCTGAAAATTCAGCCTAAGATAATTATGATATGTTTATTTAAAAAAAATAAGTTCATTTTATCAAAGAAAGTTTAATAAATTTTTAAAAATTAATTTTATCATAAGTGCATCATACGTGATGAAACCGTTTTCATTGAAAAAATACAGTTTTCAGAAAACATTTAGTTTACTTTCAAATTATTCTTATTTTTAATTATAATAAAAATATAACAAATGGATGTGTGTAAACTATATATTTTTTATAATTTAATTATTCTTACTAATACCCACCTGTTTAAAGGCTAGGTTATACTGGTAATGTTTAAATACTATTTTAATAGAATATCATGTTTTGTTTAAACTCGGTGTTACATGCATTGAAAGATATCAAAGAGATTGAATTTACCTAAAAGAAAATAACTAATAAATTCCGAGGGTGTTACCAATATTATACTAATTTTTCAAAATAACTTGTCCTTGATCTTCTATGATGGAATCCATGATGGATTGGGATTATATTTGTTGGGGTTCCAGTGATGTATATTCTGAGTGTGCTTCCCAGTTTTTTTACTCTCTATTCTCATTGGAGTTTTCCCAAATTATAGTGGTCCTTAATTTATGGGTTTGGTTTCTAAAAAGACATATTCACAAGTCCCTTCCTCATTTAGTACTCCAAATTCCAACATTCTTAATATACATTAATGTTTACTTCATGTAGGGTTCATTGGGACTATCTTGTATAGGGAAACTAACACATCTTCAGTTGGTGAAAATTTCTTAGGGAAACGACACTATGACAGGTGGATCAAAGTTGGGGTATGAAACATCTGATTCTTTAGCTAGTGTTCAAATTTAGGTTTTCTTGACCTCATCTTGGGAAGATCTAAGGGTCCGTACACTGATATGTTTCCTCTATTGCCATAATTTTTTGTGGAAATTGGGACTCCCTTCTCATCAGCATACTATAGTGATTGGATTTTCTTGTTTGAATATGATGAGTTTGAATATTTTTGTGTGATTATTTGATAAACATAATAGATTTGATTTAACCTCTGTTTCATTAATGACGGTTGTTCAATTGGTTTGAGATTTTTGATAAGTAGATGTCTATTCCTGCAATGGAGAGCTGAATAATGGATATAGGACAAGGAATGGTGAATAAAAAGCCTACAGAAATAAAGCACAAGTTTTAAAACTTTTCTAGTTCATATGTGAATATCTATATATTGAATTTTCTCTACCCAAGACCCCTGATGTGTGTTTAGTATGTGTTTGGTAAGGATCAAGCAGGTTCTAAATTATCTTGATACAGTTTTTATGTTTCAAATTTTTTTGATGTTCTAATTTGTTTGTTCTTATATGGTTGTGGTATTACTGGACTATACCAGTTTACCACTTAACCTAAATATGTTGATTTTAAAATACAAAAAAATTATTTATATGGATAGGGAGAGAGATAAGACTAGAAACTTTATATCATAGTAACCATAATTTGTATAACCTTCTAGATGAGCTTCAGATAACCAATGCAACTGATATTTTTTTAAAAACATAATTAAATTTTGTCCAATGTCATTTACAAATTTATAAATCAATCAGTAGTTCTCCATATTTGGATTACTCAACCAAATTACCGAAGGGGGAGAGGAGCGATGCACGCTGGAGAGGGGCTATGGAGAGGGCGGTGCGCACTGGAGGCATCTGTGAGTTGGTTTGAGGTGCAACAATGAATGACCAGGGCAATGCAAGCCTGGTGGGTGGCGTGGAGACAGCAGGTGTAGCAGGGGTTTGGGAGACCAGTGAGGGGTGCAGGGTATTGCCGGAGGTAGAGTCGCCTAAGGGAGGCCGACCAAGGATGGCTGGAGACAGTTTGTTGTGTGCTGTAACAGGAGGCATGGAGAGGAAAGGGGAGCAGCCTATTTGCGCTGCACAAGGGAGAGAAGTGAAGGATGGGGTGTGAAGGTGGTGCTGGGAAGGGGCGCTGCATCGGGGTGTCACTGGCTGGATAGAGCTGGTGCAACCGGTGCATGGTAGGAGCGATAACGGGAGGTAGGGAATGTAGATAGAAGGTGAGGATTACAAGAGGGGGTGCTGACTGATAGGAGGGCATCAGACCAAGAGGCCTAAGCTGGCTGGAGGTCCTGCTCACGCTGCGAGGGAGAAGGAGAAAGGCGGGTTGCTGTGCGGGAGGATGGTAGGGGCGTCCCGTGGGGACAGGCATTGAGGGAGGTCCGGGTGGACGGTGGGAAGCAAGGCGTTGGTGGTAGTGCACCGACAGGAGGAAGGGGAAAGCGATGGTGGGGCACTGTGGGGAAAGGGCAACAGGGGGCGGCACGCTTGGCTATGGGAAAGGGACTAAAAAATGGGGAGGGGGCCGGTAAGGTTAGAAAGAAGGAGGAAAAAGAAAAACAAGAAATCAAATCAAATAAAAACCAAATAATAATAATAATAAATGAGAATAATAATAATAATTTTAATCTATAATAATAATAACACTAATATTAATAATATTAATAATACACCTAATAATAATAATAACAACTTTAATAATAACACGAAAATGATAAAAAAATAATAAATTTAATAATAACAGCTCTTTAATAATCACATAACATTATTATACATGACAAGGTAATATTTTCATACTTTGGTGAGTTATCTATTTAACTATGTTTTAATTTTTTAACTCATTCAATTAATCTTTATTCCGCCAATTCAAATACCGTAACAACGCGGTACCGAGGCTGACCACACAGCTTGCGCTAGCCATGCGGTGCCAACGTACCAACCTAAAATAATAATAATAATAATAATAATAATAATAATAATAATAATCATTTCATCAATAATAATTATTATAAATTTATTAACAACAATAAAAATTTTAAATAACACAATAAATCAAAATCTTTACTCATTTTAATTTTTCGAAGGTAGGCGAACCATGTTGATGCTTGGGCGAAGCCGCGCGAGGTTTCCAAAATGTGCTCTGCCTATGCGTCTAACAATGTCAACTCAAAAACATGTATTTTTTATTTGAAAAAACTCAAAAATATTTTTTGGGATTCAACCCGAACCACGAATTGTTTTTAAAACCAAAGTAAATAGTAAAATAAAAATAATAAACAGGTCGGGGTGTGTCAATTCTCCCCACCATAATGCTTCATGTCCCTGAGAAGCCACAATAAGACCTAGACCCTGGAAGAAACTCTTTATGTATCACTCACCATGAAAAGTTTAAGTGCCTCCAGTTGATCGATCCACACGATCACCAAACTCCCTTGACGTGCAACTTAACCTCAAAACATGAACACTTTAAACACAACCAAAATGAAACTCTGATAATGACACGGGGAGGCCTGAACAGATTCCCCACCATAAGAATCAAGCCAACTGAATTCAACGAGGCCCATGAAGGGTCTCCCCACCATAAGGACTAACGAGATTAACCAAAATTGAAAGCATTCCGCATGGATCAAAAACCCCCACCCTCAAAGTAGAGAGGGGAAGGGCCCACCATCATCATATCAACTACATCGTGCCCTCAGAAGAACACGAACCATGAAACATTAATGACCGAGATTAAACCAAGGACCTTTTTCACTCTTGGGTTTCACCTGACTACGCGCCGGCTTCACTTCGAGGCCTATGGCTGGAGCACCAATGATTGAAGCATCTCTTTCCTTTTAGTCAAGCTTCAAAACATTTTCTAAACATAACACAAAAACCAGAATTTTACCAAACACACATCCATTAGAACAAAGGTTTCAAAGAGGTTCAACCATAACCATTCTTACAACTGAAATAAAGAAACACCCCAAAACGGTATAGGTGATGACCACTACATCCAAGAAACACAACATAGAGAAAACCTCAAGTTGATCCCCAAACACCATCCTACTCATGATGATGGGCTGAGGTGACCTTTGACAAGCCGAGTCTGGCTCCAACACGCTTCTTGGAAACACCTTAACAATATCGCTACACGGGACCCAGGAATCCATAGGTGTGTCAGGATCTTGGAGCATTTGGGAACATTGGCCTCTTGTTCCCCTGCTTACTGAATTGGTGATAGATCAAGGCGTTGTGCTGGGAGGAAGATAATTGAATGTCTAAAGGCCTCTTGATTCCTCTACCAGTATCACCAGCATCAGGTCGCTTCCCATTATTTTCATCACCATCCTCTGCACTGCTTCCCAAAGATGGAGGACTCACCACCTCATGTCCTCATACTAACCTAGCTTCACCTAAAAATGATTTCCCCACAACATCCGAGAAGGTGGTTAGGTTGAGCTATTCCACATTGGATTGTAGTTCAGGTCAGATTCTGGACTCAAATTGCCAAGCCTTCATAGGATCATTCGCAATGAACCACTGATCATACAGAACTAGGTCTATGAAACGTCAATAGAATTCCAGTACTCATTCAACACCCTGTAGAAGACAACACAACTCCATCACCATCCTCAGCTTCTTCAACTCAGATAAGTATTGTTGGATGAACGATGAATTGAAAAACTCTCATTTTAGTTCTTTTTTAGGTTTATTCTGAGACACGTACTTCCACCGTTTCCAGGTTGGACCTTCAAGCATAAAGGTATCTAACTTCACCTTTAACGAATTAGGAAACCCAATGAAACGGATGTTCTTCTCAATATTCTACAACCACTCCTCCACCTCAAGAGGATCTTCATGACCATAAAATAGGAGAGGGTTCAACCTCCAGAACTATAGAACATAGACTATAGGTTGATCAACTAGAGGATTTTCTAAGGATGGACCACACGAGGCTGCACCTTGGGAATCCATCGAACCTTCGTGGGGGTGAACACTAAGAAACAAGAAAACATAGAGGGATATCAAATCATGTTCATTTCCATTTCAAAATCAGATTTTCACCATCTCCAAAATAAAACATGGCAAAACAATATTTAGAATGAAGGAAAACTCAAACAATTTACTAGGGGGGAAACTAATGATGATTGGTGACTCGGACATATAGTTGAAGGCCATATGCCAGTAACACCATTGTCACTAAGATTATTCTAGGGAAAAGTACCCAACTCCACATGGCTTTCCAGACCATGCGAGATCAATGAGGTCACCTGCCAGGATCCCATTTCATTTCCCAAAAACAAACAAACCATAAGAATAAAAGACATCGACAAACCCAAACATCCCATGGTAGCCTGAGGTTCGGAAAGAGTAAGGGTTCATGAAGTCCTTCTTGTCTATATGCCTCAAGTCCTGACAATTCTACTCCTTCTACCATGACAACCCCAAATAATATTGGTGCTCTGAAAACATGGTCAGCTCAAGATTCAAACCTCCTTTGACACCATTTTGTCCCGAACCAACTCAGGTCAACCCTAAACCGGCAACCCAAGCCAGTATGCGACATAGCCCGAGAGGCATTCCCGATCCCTCTAGGCCGGGGAAAAGTGCCAGGGCATCAATAAAGGAAAATTGGGAATGATTTCACCCAGTGAAAATAAATAAAGCCATAGAAAAGTAGAATATCATGAAGTAAATAAACAACATGAAAAGAAATAATGATAAAAAAAACAACCAACTAACCTGACCACGACCACAACTCATCAAGACTCTGAGATTCATTCACTAGTCCACAACCAACTCTCACCCACAACAAGCAAGCTCGAGTCAAACTTGCAAAAAAAAAACTAAAAATAGGAAAGCACTATAGGTGTGAGTATTAAAACTCAGTAGGTGTTCCCAAAAAACTATTCCCAATGCAGTACCTTTAAATAAATAATTTACTAACTCTAGGTTTTAACTAAATTATATAAATATGGTTTCCAGACACACACTTTCATTTCTGATACATGTAATGGTCCATTTCCCTTTTTAATTTAAAAACAAGTTTAATGTTTTAAAGGAACAGGTGCATTGCATGTTAAAACTTTTTTTGAAAAAAATTTAGAAATCCAAATTTTAGTTGTTAGTGGAAAGGAAAACCACACACAACACACAGCACACACTAAGGGAAATGGAAAAAGTGGCACACAGGGGCCAGAAACTGAACTAGACCTTTCAATCGTCTTCCACATACAAATAAACACTAAAGAAAACATGGGTCGAACCTAAGAGCTCATGAACAATCCAGAAGGTACTATACATGTGACTCATCCTGAAGGAATGCCTACTCTCAGTGACTTCCTAATGCCATAATGCCTGGTGTTTCCCTACATGGCCTAACCGAGGGGTCCAATCCCCCAGCAGAGTGTAATCCATACTAAGAGCCACTAGCTAGTGCGTAATCTAAACTAGTGCAGCAATTGTTCTCAAAATATCCACAAACTATGTCAGGTTCCCATGTCAACACATATAATAAATAGGAAATGGGTGAGTCAACAAATTCAATCATGTAGCACAAACATCACACACAAATCATGTAGTCAACATACACCAAATATCACCCCTGAGTCATCCAAAAGTGTTTTTTCCAAAATAATATATTTTATTAAAGTACCAAATGGGCCTTCACCCATTTTAAAGAAATATCCTCATTTTTCAGGATAACCAAAACATTTGTTCACTCTTCAAAAGAAATCATCTATCGATAAACCACAACTACATTTTAAATTCCTTGAATTAGGATTAAAGGCCAAACGAGCATTCTTTCATTACTGGGTATCCGTTCATCAAGAAAATATTTCAAGTGTCATGTATAAAATAAACGTCTCTTTTTACACAAAATAATCATTTAAAAATTAATTATCTTAAATTAATTCTCATTTATTAAAATTAATAAAATATCAAGCAATCAAAAAATTCTAAATTTAAAGGTGAGTGCAGTCGGGGACCTACCTCGACTCGCAGACCAATCACGACGACGCGACACGACTCGCACAGGCACGCAAGCACACACAAGCTGATGATCGCAAGACTATGGAAAAATCTTGTCAATGTGCTGAAACTATAAAGAAAAATAATACACATAAACACAGACTTAAAAAAATCCAAACAAACAAACATCACAAAATAACCACCTCGACATGTTTTCAAAACACATTTCACAGCATCTGCACTATTTAATAAACCACTTTAAAATTTAGTAAACAATTCCAATGTGAACCCCAAGACTTTATACACCCAAAACCTGTTCAAAACCCCTTTTATAATTAAATATACACCCACAACACACCATATCATAACGTTCACTAATTTCACTGTAAAATTAACAAATTACAGAGTTTAATAAAAACTATTAAACAGCATCCAATTGGTTTTCATCAAAACACACTTTAACTTACATGAGTGTGCTAAAAAATATAAAATTAAAACTAAATTCCTTCAAAAAAAAAATTCCTACCACACTAATTAATCACAAAATATTACAAATAAATAAATTAGGTGAAAGAATTAACCATATATAATTTTCTAAAATATCACACAATTTCTTCTAAAAGTGATATTCTAAAAATAAAAAAAAACAAATTAATATTATCGACACACCGAAAATAGGTGTGAAACACCGAGCATGCCTGAAACTCACATGAAAAAAGATAAATATGACCCAATGCACCAAAATTGGTACCAAAATTTAATGATTTGAGTACAAATATTAAACCTTAACCATGGAATAACCAAACACCCAATGAGGAGGAAAAAAATTACCAAAGGGGGAGAGGAGAGGCTCATGCTAGAGAGGGGTTGGGGAGAGGGCGATGTGCCCTGGAGGCATCCACGAGTTTGTTTGAGGTGGAAGGGTCAGTGGAAGGGGTGATGCAAGCCTTGTGGGTGGCATGCAGACATAAGGTACAGAAGGGGTTTGGGAGACCAGCGAGGGGTGTAGGGTAGCACCGGAGGTAAAGGCTCCTAAGGGAGGCTGACTGAGGATAGATGGAGATGGTTTGTTGTGGGATGCAATAGGAGGCATGAAAAGGAAAGAGGAGCAGCCTGTTTATGTTGTACAAGGGAGAGAAGGGGAGGAGGGGGTGTGTGGGTGGTGTTGGGTAGGGGCACTGCATTGGGGTGTTGCTGGAAGGATGGATCTGATGCAACTGGTGCATGGAAGGAGTGACGACGGGAGGAAGGGGATTCAGACAGTAGGTGAGGCTGGCAGGAGGGGTGCCGACCGATAGGATGTTGCTAGAACAGAAGGTTGAATCCGCCTGGAGGCCCTGTTCGCGCTGCAAGGGAGAAAGATGAAGGTGGGTTGCTATGCGGGAGGATGGCAGGGGCGTTGCGTGGGGAGATGTGATGTGGGAGGGTCGGGCGGCTGGTGGGAAGAAAGGAGGGGGTGGTATTTTGCAGGCAAGAGAAAGGCGTAGCGATTGTGGGGTGCTAAGGGGAAAGGGCAACAGGGGGTGTCGCACAGGGCTATGGGAAAGGGACCCAAGAAAATGGGGAGGGGGCCGCTAGGGTTAGAAAAAAAAGGAAAAAGAAAAAAAAGAAATGAAATCAAATAAAAACCAAATAATAATTATTATAATAAATGAAAACAATAATAATAATTTTAATCTACAATAATAATAACACTAATATTAATAATATTTATAATACACCTAATAATAATAAAAACAACTTTAAAAATAACATGAAAATGATAAAAAATTAATAACTTTAATAATAAAAACTCTTTAATAATCACATAACATTATTATACATGACAAGGTAATATTTTCATACTCTGGTGAGTTATCAATTTAGCTAAGTTTTAATTTTTCAACTCATTCAATTAATCTCTATTGCGATAATTCAAATACCGTAACTGTGCGGTACCCAGGCTAACCACACAGCTTCTGCTAACCGTGTAGTGTCTGCACACCGGCCTAAAATAATAATAATAATAATAATTATTATTATTATTATTATTATTATCATTTCACCATTAATAATAATTATAAAATTTTTAAAAACAATAAAAATTTTAAATAACACAATAAATCATAGTCTTTACTCATTTTAATTTTCCTAAGGCAGGAGAATCGTGTCGATGCTTGGGCAAAGCCGCGCGAGGTTTCCAAAATGCGCTCTGCCTATGTTTCCAGCGACGTCAACTCAAAAACACACATTTTGTTTTTGAAAAAACTCAAAAATATAGTTTGGGATTCATCCCAAACCTCGAATATATTTTTTAAAACAAAATAAAATAACAAAATAAAAATAATAAACATCTTAGGGTGTGACAAATTATCATTATAATTATTTCTTTAAAATTGTTGAAATTAATAAGATAAAGTTTTTTTTCATAAAGTTTCTTGAATAAGGTGTACAACTAGATGATTAAATTAATTAATTTTTGAGATATCAATTAATTAAATATCAACGGAAAAAAATTCTTTATTAGAATATGTGGGTGATGAATTTGAAATACATGTTACTTATAAAGATTTAATTTGGAACAAATTAAAACGTTACTTAAATATCTATTACTAACTTTTATGTTCTTTAGTGTTATAAGTAGGATAAAATATTCTGGATTTTTCTTAGAAACAATCAATGAAAGTTACTTTCCATTCTAATTTTATGATAGAACATGATTTATATTCATTTATTCCATGTCCAAACAAGTATTATATTATCCTTCAAATTTTATCAGATAATTAAGAAATGTAATAATCTCATTATCAAGGAATTTATTGTAAGTATAAATTATGACTTTATTATAATATATAAAATTAAAATCTCAATATGGTTTTTAGATAATATATTCATTTTATTTCTTTATTTTGATATACTTTCTTCGTATGTTGTATATTTTACCCTATTCTTTCTTATCAACAAAATATATTTTCTAAATTTTACAAAAATATTCATTAATTATTCTAATTTTATTGAACATGATTACACCTTTTGAGACTTTCTAAATTAAATTTATCTATTTAATGGTTTTTTTGTTATTCCTATATTTATAATATATATGGATAAATTCACTATGAAGATTGAAGAACCATTTTTTTCTTTTACATCTAATATTTCCAAAGAATCATTCAATAATTCTTTCAATTATTTTATTAGAGTATGAAAGTAATTCAATAATTTCATTTATTAACTTTTTATTTCTTGTAATAGGCATCAAAACGATGAAATAAATATACTTCATATATGTCAATAAGGGTAGATTATAAAGGATCTAAATAACTGTTTATATGCTAGAATTAGTACTTAGAGTACAAAAAATGTAAAATCCATCTGAAGACAATCCCAAACATACATTATTAGGAATCAAAGATAAATATGGATACAATGAATCAATCATATTTACAAATGTTTAATATTTATTATACCTCATTAAGATATAATTATTACTTTCCAAAGAATTCTTCTTTTTGTAAACAATAATTTTAGAAAACACCAATAGTCTCTTCAAGAGTGGTTTTAGGGGAAAGTAATATAATACCTTCATGAAAGTATTATTTTTCCCATTATTGTTAGTTTAAAATTAATTTATAATCTCATCGATACTCATTGATATCATATACTTGTAAAATATCCTATGTATTCTTATTTACCATAATCTTCTCCCTAATAAAGTGTGTAATCATTAATACATGAAAGTATTTTTTATTTCACTAATGTGAAATTTGATAATATTTTTAGTCATTTTGTAGAATGATACATGGATATTATATTGAAAAAAACAATCATTAAGAAACTCCACTATCATAGAGATTAATTTATCAGTAATTCTATTGGTGAATATAATATTGTATAACATGACATGAAAACATAGAATATATTTTATATAATTATTTATTTCAACATCAAAAAATTCATAAAACTCATTTTTTCCAACTAAATTTCTTAACTATACCATACTTATAAAGACCATTTTATGGTTATGCTGATATATTAAAATCTTGGTCAATGTTTCTCAAATATCCAAATTCATCATTATCTTTACTTAAAACTATATTATCCTCTGCTGGGGTATTATTTTTTTCATTGGAAGGATAATGAAAACTTTAAATTTCCATAACATATTTTTTTTGAAAAATACGACATACATATAGAGAAGTAAATTATTTAAATATTTAGTGCTCATATACTTTTTTTGTATTTGTCCATTACATAAATTTTCAATACAGACACAATCATTTTATTCTATCGCGAATTGACTGATTTTCATTTTCATAATGTAAAAATTACTCCAAATAATTTTCATATCGAGGTGTGTTTCAATTTAAATTAATCCAATAGTTATCCATACATATTAGATTACCACTATTCAAACTATACATTGATGATAAATATATAATTGGTTATCCTAAATACTATTATAAATTTATGAAATCATTTTGGAGAAAAACACGAATTACTTAAAGGGAGCAGTATAATTCACCTACGAAGGAGCTCTTTGACGTGGCATCAATGGTGCACAAGGAGGGTGGGAATAAAGGTTTCTTGATGATGAAATCTACTTCCATGGATGGATCTTGATGAGATTTAGTGGAAAAAAATGAATACTATGATGTTAATATATTTAGTTTATGTTTCATATGTGGTTAGAGAAGGAAGCCACCACATTGGCTGAAATAATATTTAGATGAATGAGAGGGTATGGATTTTCCATTTTTACTAGGCCAATTCAATCACGCATTGGTATTTTTTGCTGATCAGCTTTGCAGGTTGGTTACTTTAGATAAAACATTAACCTCATCTAGGGGAATTGCTATCGCGTGTTTGATCCTTGGCCTTGAAATGGATATGTATTATGGATTTGTGCCTCTGGGTATACACAATTTGTAAAGGTTACCCCTAAAACATTAAGAAGGGATTATAAAATATCAATAAAAATTATAAAGCCTTTGGGCGTTTTAGAAAAATTATTCAATATTATTATTTTTTACTCTAATAGATAATTTTATTTTAAATTCAATATTTAAAAAAACTTCAACCTTCAAAATTAATTTCAAGACAAAATAATGAGTTTAAATGAAATTTCTGGTGAATTTATATATAAAATGAAGATAATATATATGTATTTATTTACATAGTGAAAATAAAATAAAATAAAATATTTATTTGTAAATATAAAAAACATGTGTACTTTTTATATAAAATGCACAATAAATTTCAAGATAATAAAATATAAAAAATTTAAAAAAGAATAATTATATGTAATACAAAAATAACACTATTAATGATAAAAAATAAAAAATATTATAACTCAAATTATCCTTTTGAAATTTTAATTTTTAAAAAATATAATTTAATCAACATAATAATATTAGAATAATCATAGTTTTATTATAAAAAAGTTAAATAAAGATCATAATTAAGAAATATATAATTAATTTCATCCATTAAACTACCATAATTAAACTAAAAATATAGAAAATAGACCATCAAAATATATATCAATAATTTACTCCTAAAAATTATAAACACAAGTGAAAATATTATCCCACCAAGAAATAAATCATAAAAGGACATATTTATCATTGGTAGAAAATAACAAGGAGGTGATAAACTGAGATAAGGGTGATGTCCAATGTAGGGTGAGTTATAGGGAGTAGGATTTTTTTATAGAGGGATGTTGTGCTTAGGGGTTGGTGTTATAGTGAGTTGAGATTTGGATAACATCCATTATGGGGTTAGGGGATCCACCATTTACCGCACAAATGGGAGAGGAGGGTTCAATGAAAAGTAGTTCATAAAGGTAAATATGGAGGCATTAGATAATGAATGGTGATATAAAAATGGGGAGTAAGGGAGGATTTTGGGCATAGGGTTTTTAACATACATTTTTTATTTCTTAATAGACACCAATATATGTTTTATTTAAATACAATTTTCCAAAAAATACAACTCAATTTTTATAATTATTTTTATTTAATTGTTTTTTAGTTATATAGAACCAGTGTGATATTTTTCTTTAAATGAATAACAATTTATTAGAATTAATATTATGAATTTTTGACTCACTACCATTATTTAATCATTTTTGTTGGGTTTGTTAGAAGGAAATTCCTAAAAAGTAGAAATAATAGGCAACCAGATACCTGGTAGAGGAATATTAAGAAATAAATAATCAATCGAGTTGGTGAATATTTCATAGAATTAATATTTTAATCCTTATAGAATTCCATTAGACATATAGTGGTCCACTATATAGCTGATGGGGGAATACCATGTAGCTAGTGGCCCTGAATAGTTTTTAAAAAAATTGGGGGGAAATTAGCCTTTTTCATATTTCTCGTTTTAACCATTTTTATGTTTCCCCACATTATTTACACCTAGATGTCCCAAATTCATTAGGATATATCTTCTTAACCCTATTTACCCCTTTCATTACTCGAAATATATGATATCTAAGATGGGATTTATTCACAAGATCTTATAATTTCCTTCTATGTCTCCCTCATAGTCTTTCCTTATTCCTTATTTATTTATTTTTTAATTAGATGGGTTAGAAATTTGGTTATTTAATTCCATCAAAGCATTATATAATCACTAAAACTTATATAGATTTTTTATTTTATGTTTTTTTGAAGATTTGGATGGCTGATTTCATTAAATTGGTAATGGTTTTTGGCTATAAGTAGTTTATTGATAAATTATACAATATATTTCTTAATTTTGATCAAATTTTATGATTTTTTGTTGGCAAGAATTAATAATTCTGGGTTTGGAGGTGTTTAAAAACCAATGGGAGTCCCCTAAAAGGGTTTATGTTAGTTTTCAAGTATCTTTAAAAATAATTATTTATTTTTTTGGGTTTAATTAGTTATAAAAAATAGATTGTTGATCGTAGGTAGTTGATTCATTGTATCATTCCCAGTTTGATGTATTAATCCTTTTAATGAATCATTATGGGTTTAATGTTTTTGGGATCAGTTTGGGAGAGTTTGGTAGAGTTTGGAATGGTTTTGGAAAAGTATGAAGTCTTTTTAAGAATTGAACAATTAGAGCACAGTTAGATAAACTGTGTGAAAATACCAGGAAAAACGTGTAACCCGAGGCATTGGGGTTCCACGCAGTTTGTGCTAGATTTTTCTAACCGTGTGTGGAGGTCATGTGATATGCCTTCGAGGTAGTAGAATCTGTAGGTTTAGGTTACGATATTTCAAAACATGCGATCAAATTGTGAGACCCATTAAAAATATTTTTTAAATTATGGGGTTAGATGAGAGTCACCATAACTCACCCATTTCTTCTCCCATATGAAACCTTTGTATGATTTCATCCTCTCAAGGGATAAGGTTTTTCTCCCACTCATTTTGGAATCGTTTGAAGGGTTTTCAAGGTGGTTTAAAGGCGGTTCATCTTAGGTAAATCTTCTCTCTGGGTTTTTCGTAGGTTTTCCCTAGATCTATTATAACCTATCTCTTAGTCTTCTAGATCTATATCCATTGTGTGTAGATCAAGGGTTTTTTTGCCTTAAGTGATGATATTAGGGATTTCTGATGTTATGGAAGATAATATTGAGTGGTTTTGGTAGTGCATTTTCTTGATTTGTTGTGCGGTAGCTCGTGGGTCAATTTCTTCGGAACCCTAAAGGTAGGTGGATTCTCTGTCAACTCCATTTGTCTAAAACTAGTGAAATTGGTTGAAATTAATCAGTTCTTCTTGAAATTAATTGTGATAATGATGTGAGAATCTTTTTTGAAACCCATTTGGTGATGATTTAGGGATTTTTAGAAAATGGGTGATTGTGGTAAAAGGGGTTTGTTGTGTGATTTTAAAATGTTGATTTTAAAATTGTTAGGGGTTTGATTAAGAAAATGATTTGTGAAAGATGGGTTTCAATAAATATATTGTTTATTGAAATGTGGTAGGTCATGAAAAATGGTTAAAGGGTGTTTGTAATAAATGGGTAATTTAATAAAGTGATTTAGCTTGTGTTGGAATTGTTGTTGCGCTTAAGGTTTTGTTGGGTGGCAGATAAATTGATGAAAAAATGTGGTGACCATGACATGATATACATGTTGTTGGATAAGTATTTTAGATTATTGGAATTGTGTGTCTAAATTGGGTGGGGATTAACACTATAAAAAGTGGATGGATAGTGGATGGAAGGAACACCATTAAAGGATAAGAGGGCAGGAAGTACCACTAGATGAGGAAATGATAACATGCTTAGATGGAAGTGCCACTATGTTTTTCTACTGGTTTGGGTGTGTTAGTCACTAAAGTATGATTTTTTGTTTAATGTTATGTATGATGGAAATGGGTGTGAAAATTTTAAATGGTAAATGGTTTTTGTCAAGATTGTTTGGATTTCCTATGTTTTGTGGGCATTTGGGTGAAAATGGCTTGGTAAAAGAGAGTTTTCCTTGTTGTGGATTGTTGAAAAATTTAATATTTTATATAAACTATTTTATATAAATGTGATAATGATTTTATCCAAGTGGTGTGTGCAGGGAAATCATTTGGGGATAACCTCTTGAGTATTTGTACTCACCACCTGCTTTGGCACTTTGGTGATTTTTCCAATGTCATATTTTGGGAAACAGGTAAGGGTAAATCATCTCCATTTAATAGTTGTTCAAAATGATTCTTTGGTGATGTTGTGGTTCTTAGAGCATGGATCAAGGTGTGGAGTTATAAATATTTTCCTATTTGTTGGGGTATTGTTGTGTAGTCATCTGCTTGGTACACTGATATTTGGTATGGTTGTATTGGAATTTGGGAAGTGTTATGGAATAGTTTGGTTGTCTTTTGGCAATTTAAGGGTTGGGTGGCTTTGTTGACTTTCATCATGTCATTTTTTGATAATGTATTGTTTGGTTGGTTGACTTTATCTTAACGGAAGTTTATTCCCAAATGATTCTTGAAGCCCTTGTCATTTATTGCCAGCCTTTGGTTCCCTGGGAATGTCATGCAAGGCTAAGTAGAATTACTCCGCCCTCTCAAGCCAATGGGATTGGGAGGGATGTTACATTCATGGTATATGAATTATAGTATGATATCTAGTGTGTTATAATGGTATGTGGAATTAATGTAACACCCCAAGATTTTATGAGAAATATTATTTTTAATTTCTTTTATGTCTTGTGTAGTACGCTACACCAAGATTAAATTTTTCTATACGCAAAACTGTATTAGCTTGTAGTATACGCAAACACTGTTCTTGGCTTGTGTTGCACACACTAGCAACCTTCCTCAATAGTGTGTGTTGTACGCAATACTGAGTTTCACTAAACAATGATATATTGTTATAATATTATTATGAATTAGACATTATGAATAGTATTAACCACATTTTGAATTTTATAACATTATAATTCATCTTACAAATTTTCTAGAATGAGGTATGAGAACAAAATCATTTTTTCGGATAAAAGAATTATTTTTCAAAAAATGATGTTTTTCCGCATTTTGATGGTACACCCATTTTAAATCTAATTTTTTACATGTATATAAGTTAAATTTTACAAACTAAACTTCTTATTTTGAATCAGGATATAAAAATTTACATTGGATAACGTTTTGATATTTTTCTGACAACGTTCTTATTTTGATGAATAGTAAAAACATGCTAAATTTTACTTAAAAAAACATTTTTCATCGTGATAATTTATATGGTTAAATAATAATAGTAATTTTTTTAAGGTAAAAATAGAAAATACTTTTACCGTTTAATATAATTTATGTCATTATCATTAATTTTACATTGAATTTATAGGTAAAAACATTTCAATCTTTGACAATATTGTATGTTTTAAAACTCATTTCCGTAACAACATGATTAACATTAAATTAATTACTGCAAATTATGTGATTTGAATTTTGAAAAATGGAATCAATATTTGGATTCAGTGGGTCCAAATTATGTTAAATATTTATGTTTTTTTATGTTATGAATAGTAACCACGGTAATTTTAATTTACTACTGTTAAAGGTAAATCGAATAATTAAGGGTAAATAATAGATTATAAAAATTACTCTAAGACCTGAAAAAATTCTTTTGGATGAATAAAGGTCGACCCATATCACTTAAGGGTCATAATAGATTCATTCCATGGAATTTTGACCATGAAAATGATATAATTATTATTAAAAACAAAGAAAGTGATAACATGTCACTCTCTTATATCATATAAGTCTAATAATTTTAATTTAGTGATAAAACTCATAAAACATCAAATATAAATAGTCTTAAGAAATCTAATAAAATTAACTAAATCATGAGAATTTATTTATAATTTTTAGAAATTAAATAATTATCATTAATGATGACACAATACTGATGTATAAATTATTTTATTGATTGAAATATCTAGTAAATGGTTTTAAAAATATTAAAATAAATATTATATGATCTAATTAATTTTCTCCACAAATTTTCTAGTTGAATATGACATGTTATTAGTATAATAAATATAATTTTTCTAATATATCCTCTGTGTGGATTTTATTTAAATTCAAATAAATGAATAGTTTCACAATTGACAATATTGTTATTTTATAGAAATAACATATTATAAAATTGTTTACAAATCAAAAAAATATTTAAAAATTATATATTTAAATTTATATGGTTTAAAATATCATAAAGTATCCAATTAAAGACAATTCACAACACATAAGTAATTATATATGACAATTTAAAATTTAGAATATTATTACCACAAATAAAATAAAATAGATTAAATAAGGATAAATTATGTTGATAAGGTTTAAAATAAATTAAAAAAATGTCTAAATCTTATTGGTTGATGATATTAAAACCTTATATCATCTAATATTTTTATTGGAGTAATTTTTGGAGGTTTTTAATTGGGGTTTGAGTTTATTATAAATTAATATTTTAGAGGTTTCCAAAAGTGCCCCTCTCCTCTCTTATAAAAGGGCACCTCCTCACACCTCTTTTAGCCTTCAATCTCATCCAAACCCTGAGAATTTCTCTTATACACTTCTCTATTAACATAATAGTGGTCCTGGTCTTCTTCAAAGACCCATTTTAGTGCCCAAAGAGGAGGTTTAGAAGAGGCCCGTCGAAGAAGAGATAATATACTTTACCGATTCTTTCAAATTCATTTTTTCTTCTCCTTCCTCTTCTTTTGTTGTTTCATAATAAAGTAATAACATAAGTATCACTCATATACTGATATGTTATTATAAATATGAACCAACCCTATTTCACCTTCTACCCATCCTATGAAAAATGAAATCATCGTGCGTGCGTACGTACAGAATACCGTCTCCACGCCGTGGTGTAATCTGTTTTTCCACCACTACCTTACATAGATGGGTATAATGGTGTAAATAATAACTATATATTTTTATTATTATATGATACTAATTCTTAGATATTATATCATCCACTCTAATTTCATTCAATAATTATGGGAACGATATCATCGCTCGTGCATACGTACAAATTACTGTCTCCAAGACGCGATGAGATTCGTTTTCCAAGTTAACCATTTAATAATGATTATAAAGTATATATGATAAATAATCATGAAATATATGACACAATAATGATACTGTATTTATGTACATATATGTTTCATTTACTTAATTCCATTCAATTCAATAAGGAAACAAAAACAACGTTCATGCGTACCTACGGACTACCATCTCCATGAACAATGTATTTCACTCCATTTATCGATCTATCATATATATTTATATTATGATGATATATTATATATAAATCATTTTTTAAATTCTGGAATTAAGTTAATCAGTATATAAGTAATAATATCAAGAACAACAAGTCCAAACATGTACGATAAATGAAACGATTTTACCCAAAACGCTGCTTTAACATGTAATTGACAAAAGAACGGGTAATATAAAGTCATAAGTGAATCCTAGATGATATCATCAATATTATTATGGTTCTATTACAAGTTAATAATATTTTTAAACCCACTATACAGGAGTTTCATACACGTATAGAAGAAATTGGACCCAATGTAAGGGATAATTTTGCAATCTCATTTTTATCTGAGATTTCTTATACGTAAGTAATTACTGGGGTTATATTTTTAATCTATATCAAAAAATATGTTTTTCATAATTTGTTTAATATTCTCCCATGTATTTTTAAATTCATGTTTACCCCTATTTGAATTTTACTTCGTGTTATGGAAGGAATATTTCTTTTGTTTACCATATGTGGTACTTTTGGACTTTTTCTTTAAAAGTACGACGAGAATATTTTTTTAACTTATACAGCATGAACGGATTTTTATTGTTTCATAACGCCTTATTTTCATGAATATTACTCAATAATATTTAATTACTATTTTCAATAAAATCTTTTTCTTTTAAAATTTCATTCCATTTTTTGAAAAGAAAATGATTTTGAAGAAGAAAGGATATTTTCCTCAATAATTCATTTCAAGTGTTTTATCAAAACCATTTTCCATATAAGATGACATTATTTCATATGTGTATGTTTCATGTATAATGTCACTTTGATTTACATGGTTTCACTTTTCTTATGATGAAATGATATCCATTTTTTATATGGATTATTCTATGATGGGATGATGTTTATGAGACCCATTTTCTTCTTTGGGTTATGATGAATGATTTATGTTTATTTTTTGTCACACGTAAGAATTATTTCAATATGAGATGGGTGGGACCTATATCTCCCTCCAATGAATTGGGTAAATATTTATAACTCATGAGATAGACATGGCTGGAACGACATGTAAAATATGGTTCAGTAATATAGGGCTAGAACGGCATGTAAACTCGGTTCAGTGATGGACTTTGTCCACTATGATGGTATTGGAAGTAATTCCATGGATACTATAGAAATCATATCATGTGATTAATGGTTTTCCACAATTAAATGTTTTATTCCAATGCCATTTTATCATGATTAATTTTCCTTTATGATCAATTCCTTATGTATTGTCAAGATTTATATCATTTCTCAAGATTGTGATGTTTTATGTTCATATTTTTACGTTCAAATGTTTATGAATTGTTTTTATATTCTCAATGTTTACCCTTACTAAGCATTTAAGATAACCCTTTTTATGTTTTCTTTTCCCCAGGATATAAAGAAATTTTTAGGTAAAAAACAAAAAGGGAAGATATTTATGGGAGATGTTGGAGATCTTTTACCATGATTAGAAGATTATGTTCCGAGTTTCCAAAGACACTAAACTAATATTGTATTTGGGCATCTGTTTTTGTCATGTATTAAGTATTCCATAAAATTAATGTAATGTATATGTAATTCAAGATTTGGGTCTTTACAATTAAAAACCCTTAGTTTTAATTATATTTTTCTTATGATTTTCTTGGAACTTTTTCATTAAAACAATAATGAAATCTGATTTATGATTTTCCAAATATAAATAATATATTTTCATAATTTTATTATGATAATGAACTGATATTTTATAATATAAATTTTGATTCACATGTTCACGCTATTTCTTATATTTATTTATTTCCATTTTCTTTAAATGTTATCAAATGAATTTTTAGTTCATTGATAAACCTCAATTATTGTGAATCATGTTCAGAATTTCATGTGAAATACTTAATTTTTTTATTTCAATATAGAAGGAATGATGGTAAATAATGTTTAAAATAATTTTATATTATATACCCTTGGTTATTTCTGTTAATTATCACTTACTTTATCATTGTTTTTTAGAATCAAGTATTTATGATATATACACTTATGTGTGGTTTTCAGGCATCCTCTCTTGATTTCTTTGTTACAGCTTAAGGGTAAATTATTATTTTCTATATATAACCTAAATAAATTATAATTCAATGGATAAATGTTAAATTCAAATTAAGAGGTTTTATCTATGGTGATGTGATCTATATGTATAGGGGTTTATAAAGGAATGATTTATTCTATTCATACAAAAATAAATTTCATTGATTTTATTAATGTTTTAAAATGAAATAATTTTTTATGACAACCCCATTTTTATATGTTATGGATTATTGAGATTACCACTTTGGAGACTTATGATAACTAACAGAAGAATATTATTTGAAATTTTAGTATTTAACTTGATTCTATTTCTTCCCAATTTTCATTAATCTTCTTAAATTATAGTTTAATAAATCAATCCATGGGGGGTATTCTTTCTCACTCCTTCTTTAATTATTCCTTAAAGCTTCCTTTGGTTACTCTTTGGTTTTAACTTGGTACTAGGTTAGTTTATTGATATTATTTTATTAAGAGATATAATTATTGGAGTGTATTAATGGTTAGGTGATTGATCTAGTGTCTTTGTATGTTCTATGAGAGAGTAATTCCAAAGTCTTTGTAAGGTTGAGAGTGTGACTTGGGTGGGTGTTAGTAAAAGGAAACATAATGGGTTGTTTTATTTGGAAAATTTCTTATAAAATTAACATGTTTTAGCATGGTTCAAAACATATAATATCAATCCATGAGGACATGAGATATAATGTAGGGAAAGTTATGGGAAACTAGGATTAATGTAATTTTCATAGGAGATACTTGATGTATTACTTGGTTAATTGAATTATGTAGTCTCATTTAAAGATTTCATTAATTATAAACCATAATGTTATTAGTCCAAAGGAATTATATGGTGAGTAGTGATATAGGTTATTTCAATATGGGTTATTCCAGCATGACTACTCCTTTTAAAATAGATATCACGCGATACCTTTTTGGCTAAATATGTCATATAAGATATTGCACTTAAATTTCCTATATTTTTTTGGGTAAGATTATATTTTTTGGTCATCCATACTAATAATATTGGATGGACATGATAGTTTATTTACATGGATTATTTATATAGATATTATGGATTTGGTTGTTCTTATACCCATGGACGGTGTATATCCCTTTATTTGGGTGGATATATTATTAGTGTTATAGAATATTACTTAGGAATGTATCTTAGGCCTTTGTTAATGGTGAAAACTACATGATGTGTACATTATCTACACATGAAATGTATATATATATATTGTTTTTGTTTACAAACCTTTATATTGGATGATTATATTCCTTCCTATGATAAGTGGGATCTTTTAACTGAGGATGGATATATATATATATGTGTGTGTGTGTGTGTTTCCTCTTATTGAGGATGTTTATATTCATTAATACGAGAAGTGGGGGCTTTAAAGAGAAGATGGATACATATATACTTTTATGATTACATTTATTCCTATGAGGAGAGGTACATACTAGTATGTATGGATACACACATAGATATATGTGACCCCCCAAAATAGGATGTAGGTGTTTTGATTCCTTCTTGGTATACCCAATGAGGATATTGCTACTCATATTGGATTCCAACCTTGTTCTCGAAGAAATTATGGATCCTCATAGGGGTATGATTGTTCTACATTTTTTGATTGATACCATAGGATATATTAGGTATGTTATGGTTTTTATTTTTTTCATTTATAAATTAGTTTTTATATAGATACCATAGACATGGGTGGAAGCATTTACTTGATTATTCACTTGTCGGAGTTGAGGCCTCTTGGTGGTGATTTCTAAATATTAATATGCAAACCGTGATTATAAAACTTGGTGGACATACAATATTATTTACAAATTTAGTTTGGAATATTGTTGGCATACCATCACTTCTATTTATTTACATTTTTTTTAATACTGTTATACATGGACATATTTTTCTTTTTTATTTGTATACATATAGTTTTTTAAATTTATATTTGTTATATGGTACAATTATACCATATCTATTGGATTTTTATTTGTTTTGGGTAATGTTTTATATATAGAAAAGTCATATAAAATTTTATAGAATCTATTATTGACATATAATTATGTCTTAACAGGTTAAATAATTCTATATATACTTATTTAAACCCTTGGGACTTCTCACCATCTATTTGATATTTCTTAACAAGAATGAGTTATGTGGTAGTATAAACTAGATTGACCAAAGATCTGGGTCAGGTTGTTATAATCGCTTTTCTGTATGGATGAAAAATATGTTTTAGAAAAGGAAATTAATATTTTCTTCTAGATAATTTCATTACTAGATTATGGAGTTTCCACTTCACTATATCTCTTTCTCCATATATATTTTTGTCACATTGTCATTTTTTTCATTTTGATGCTTTTTTTTAATACTTATCATATTTTTTTAACCATTGAAGCTCATCTTCTATGGTGTTTCCACATTGATTATTCTCACCAGTTCCCTAATACTACTATCAAAACATTGTATTATGTATAGGTGATTGTGGTCTAATGTGCCTTCCCACACCTCCTAGTGATGTCTCTATTCAGATGTTTTTTACCTGTGTGATGGTGTTCATTTTCATCAAGCTATCCTTAGCTAGTCAACAATGATATTAATCCATTTCTTGTGTTTCTCTGTTGTTTAGATGTTATTTTTTATATAGACCCATTTTATTTGTGTATTTAATGTTTTACATCGATTTTTCATTTTTATAACAACATAAGCTAAAATATGACATTTAAAAACATGTATAACGTAGATTTGAAAAAAATAAATTGAATTTCTAAAAAAATGATTTCTTCTATATTTTTCCATGCCAATTATAAAAATTAATTAAACTATTATCTAATTCTAATAATGAAACCCTAAACCGGAAATATTAGAATTAGTGCTATAATAATACAACTGTCATTACATATCATAAAAATATCATCATTAAATTGATATCTTGAATTAATTGTTTAGTGGATTTTAAATCCATAAACCTAATGAAAAAATAAACATTATGAAATAAATTTTTAATAGATTATTATAGATGTATCCATGTAAGGTACAAAAACTATAAAATATCTATCCTCCTTATTAATTTAAATTTTCATGAAATATATTAAAAAAGAAATAATGGGATTGAAACTCTTGATAAATAGTTTTTGTCTATATAATAATGTATCCTAAAAAACATCCTCAAAAAAATATAGAAAATTTAATGAGTTAAAATTATATGAGGGAAAAATATTCAATTATCATCATATATAAGTAATTCATGAAATATGCACATTAGAAATACATTGTCAAGGTTAACCACTGAGACATCTCATGATAAGGCTATATGCCTGGTCACCATATGAGAACTTGTAACACCACCAACTACTACCCCTTATATAACATCAATGGATAGAAAACATTATCATATTCATTAAAAAGATATATATGTTTAGGCCCACCCTTTTTATAAATTATTCATGAAAACAATGAAATAGTTTAAAAAAAGTATATAGTAGTGTATATCATAAATCATTATTGAGTGTTAAATCCCAAATGTTAACCAGAGAGTTAGATAATTGGGTTTGAATATAAGGAATCCCAAATACAAGAATGGGATGGATATCGATACGATTACCCTTAAAATAAATGAAAATAAATTTATAAATAACTAATCTTACATGATAGTGGTAAACCCTATTATAGGGTACTGTTTCAAAGGACTTTATAAAGAGTTATCAAGGTATCAAATGGAAGCCAATAATTGAATATATAGAATATATATATAGTATAACTAATATCATTGGAATATATGAGAAAACATCAAGGATTTACTCCAAATCTATATATTATCACAAAAAACATTTTTTTTCATGAAAATATAAAGTTCACCTCTAAAGCACTTGGTAAGAGCAAAATTAGGTATAGAAAACATCACATTCTTGAAAGAGAAATCCCCATAGATTTATCAGACTCACCATAAAATAGATAAAAAATACATTCATAGATATTATAAAATATATAATTACAGAGTGTATAACCAAATTGAATAAGACATTATTATAAATAGAAAATAATTTACAAGAATATTTTCAACGAGATAAGATGATGAATGATAATCTGATATTTTATGAATATTTCCCATTCCATTTGTTATTATTTTTAATGATTACTTTTAAAAAATACCCATGTAATAATTTTTTATTCATATTATGAAATTTTATGGAAAATTATTAATCATGTGAAAGTTTTGTATACTTTTTACAATTTATGGTAACATTAGAAATTATGGAATTTAATAATATTTTTAAGCATTATTGAAAGAAAAATTATATTTTCTGATATTATTTTATTATCTATGATTTTAATTGTAAGTTATTTTTTGTAATTTTTATAGAAATATAGGTATCATTGAAGACCACTGATGTATCATTTGTCAAGTTAAAAAAACTTGAAATAATGTAATTCCCCAACCCTAGTTAGCTAGAGTCGGTGAATTATTAAATAACATTGGCATGATCACAAGAGATAAAGTCCCAAAAGACCGATCAGTTTAGTAGCCCTGGAAGTACTAGATACATGCATAAGTTTTACAATAAATTATGAAATGAAAAAAAAACATTGAATCCCCTTTTAACACAACCATATCCCTTAGCCTATTACTGCGGGTCAGTCACAATATACTTCTTCGCATCCAGGGAAAAATAAAACATAAGAAAGGGGTGAGCTTAGATTCTCATTAAGGATAACAATATAGCAGAAACTATCATAAAAACCATAAACATTTAAGGCGATGTGTAAGACTAAAACACAAGCCATTTAAACGTAAACATAAGCATAATATTTAAAAGATAAATAAAATAATTCCATTTAATTATTCACATGGATATTTTACTAGTCTAATATTCTTATATAATATCAATTACAAATTTCATAATGATGGAATGTATAATTTAAAACATCATACCCACATAGTCAAGGACTCATGCCAATACTACAA
This sequence comes from Viscum album, assembly GCA_963277665.1. Lineage (NCBI taxonomy): Eukaryota > Viridiplantae > Streptophyta > Magnoliopsida > Santalales > Viscaceae > Viscum > Viscum album. The sequence continues at coordinate 926,069,391 of OY728159.1, forward strand.
ATAAAAATTTTGTCAAGGAATTGTCCCAAGACTCCAATTTGTCTTATGAGACATACCGATGCATCATGGGGCTATAGAATGACCCACCCATCACTTACTACATCCAATGCATTATTCATACAGTACGACAAATAGAAGTTTTTAAAGTGTTAAAAACCACCTTTAACATCACAAGAAAATCATTTTTAATTGTGGAGAAGATAAAAGGGACATTTATCAGCACTATTTTGAGCACTGATAAAGGCCGAGTTTCCTGAGAAAACCTAGCACCTACATAGATCGTATACACCTGAGATACACCTACACACACAACACAAAACTTTTGCACAAAATAACAACTACACACAAACAAACAATGTATATAATTAAAAAACAACATGGAAAATAGTTTCCCAAACAATGCTATATACATTCACTTGAAATCATGAATATAAAAAAACATAATTCTATGTACATTTCAAACAATGTTTTATATGGTTAAAATTACAATTATCCAAAAAATAGTTAAAAACATCAATGTTTCATCCTTTTTTCATCCATGATCCCCTCTCAAAAATTATCATCAATGGTATTGGTTCTCGAACAAAGCATCCGAACTCAGGAATGAAATTCCACCTATATAAGAAAACAAATATTATGTTAGTAATACAATAATGAAACAAATTAAAAATTAATATGAAATTGTACATTAATAAAATGTCAATTATTACCTGTTACAAACTTTACATGTCCATATTTCGTTAGTTTGAATAAATATTTTTGAAGAGGCTCAACATGATTAATTGACTTATAAATATTTTTTTCTTAAGATTACATGGATGAGAAAAGAAGAGGAGGAAATGTCAACAATAATAGGGAATCCAAAAGGTTTCATTTATTGACAATAAAAGATGGAGGAATCTCCATAGTCTAGAGTCTCTCCCATAACGCCCCAAATATGGGTATAGAATAAATTAAGAATACTCAAAATAGCATGCACTCAGAATACCCCCTCGAGCTCTACTAGAAAATTATCTAGAGTAGGATATGGATTAGCACAAATGAGAAACTAATTTAGCTTCCATATCTATACCCTTTTTAGTGCATCTTCCCTGCTAGTAGCATCGAATCTAGACTTTTTTAGAACATTGATAAGATTATGATGATCTATCACTATTTTATCTACAATATAGAGAATTTATTATAGGTGATACAATTCATGTTAGAATATGTTTATCTCATACCTCTCATCAATGACTAAATTTTTATGAGCTTCTACTTCTATTGTACACATAGATGCTTCATTCAAGTCCTCATTGTGATATTTAATGTTAGAATTTTATGCCTATACCATCGATAATCTCAGCTCAATGAACCTATTTTTCTCCCTCATGGTGGCCACCTCCTTTACACTAGCATGGAGTTCTTGATAATATAACTCAGTATAACCAAGGGTTGTGAACATGTACTGGAGGTGTCCAAACTAGTATTTTAGCTCTTTGACAGTTCAATCCATTATTATATTCTAAATATCCACTACACTTGTCTCTGAAACTACTAATGAAATACTATTTGTTCCAAAACTCAACTCAAGACTAGTCCATAAATTGGAATATACTCCAGGAAGAAGTTTCTATGTGATGGACTCAAACTCACATCCCTTTATCTGCTTGAAAAAGGAAAGAATTTTTCCCTATTTATTATAGTGGCGAGAGATAAAAAGTACAATGGTCTGGTACTTCTAAGATCTAAGGTGGAGTTACTCAGGATATAGAATAAAATTTTATTAGTAAATATAAAAATAATTCCCTCAAAATATCTACATTAATGATAATAATTGAGAATATACCTCTATCAGCCACATTATTAGCCACTTCCATCAACTCAACATTGAATTGATTGGTGATAATGAAATATTCCTATAAAAATGACATCGAGTAACATATAAAGTCCCTTCTATAAACAGTAACTGTTCTTCACCATGAAGTGATACAAGTGTAAATTGATGTTATATAATATGAGACATAGATGATTGTCTATTCAATTTCATAGGAGTATTCAATTTTTTAATAAATTATAACATTTTCATAGTGATACCACCATCCTTGATTGGATATACACCTAATAGTTACATATATCAGGATCCTCTAATAGTGTACTCTCCCATGATAGGTCAAAGTGAATGAGTGCTTGAGCTTCCGCATTAGAAATCAGGTCCAACTCTGCTTGGACCCTGACCACTTATGCCTCTCTAAAGACCACATAAAATATCTATGGTCCCATTGATGGTATGGAAGGAATGTATTTATCAGTTTTAGAGAGGTCCATATGAGAACCTACACAATTAGAGAGGCTATTATCATACCGTTTCACTTTTCCCTTAATCTACGTGTTCTTTGTGTGATTAGCCAGACCCCCCCTCGAGACAGCCTCCCCGGTATAGCCCCTTCCTACCCCTGGACAGCCCCCCCCCACTCCACTTGCATCCTCCCTCCCTCCTCCTGGACAACCCCCCTCCCTCCCCTCAAGCCCTCCTCCATTTCCATGTATATCCCCCCCCCACCACCACCACTCCCCCTGTACCCCCTATATTCCCTAGACAACCCCTCCCCCTCCCACCCCTTGGACAACCACCATCCTACACAGACCCCATGGAAATCCCCCTTCCCACCCCCTGGACAGCCCCCTACCCTACTCGACCCCCCCACTCCTCGACACCCCCTGGACACCCCCCACCCACATCTGGTCACCCCCAATCATGGACACCCCCTCCCTCCTAGACACCCCTTCCTTCCAGGAAACCCCCACTCCCCCTCCTGGACACCCCCTCCCACTTGGACACCCCTCCTTCTTGGACACCCCTCCCTTCTGGACACACCCCTCCCTCCCCTTCTGAACACCCCCACTCTTGGAAACCCCCCTAGACACCCCCTCCCTTTTGGACACCCCCACTCATGGAAACCCCCTAGACACCCCTCCCTCCTGGACACCCCCTCCTTCTAGGACACCTCCCCCCAACCTCCCACATGGAAACTCCTCCCTCCTAAACACCCCTCCCTCATGGACACCTCCCTCCCCTCCTAGACACCCCCACTCCTAGACACCCCATCCCTCCCCTCCCGGACACCCCCACTCATTGAAACCCCCTAGGAACCCCTCCCTTTTGGACACCCCCCACTCTAGGACACCCCTTGGACACCCCTGCCTATTGGACCACCCTCCTTCTTAGACACCCCCGCCCACCCTCCCACCGGGACACCCCCTCCCCCCTTGACAACCCCTCCCTCTTAGACACCTACTTTGCCACATAGACACCCCCACTCTTGGACACCCCCTCCCTCCTAGACACCCCACCCACATATAAGGTAAACTAATTAGAAAATTAAAAATCAAAGATATTGGTTCCCATCAAACATTTAAGATGCTCGTGAGTGGACTGAATGACTATTCATTGTTCAACATCCACACTATCGACCATTATAGTCTAATGAACTATAGCCTCCTCCCCTTCAATTATTGAATTCAATTATTTCATAAGAAATATGGAATTTCAATTAATGACAAAAAATTATGATTTGGGGTTAAAAATGGACTTGAGTAAGAAAGGGGAACATGAATATTTAGAAATATAATATTACATGCATGAATAGTTCAAATTCATGTGATCACATGACCATAATAGGATCACATGTTCAAATGATCAAGTGAGATTTATACGATTACATGACCCTTGAATCTTTATTCACTCATGTAAATAAGACAAGAATACATGAATAATGGTTCAAGTGAATTACCTTAATTGATTATGTGATTTGTTTATGTGATTTGATCATGCGATGAGATCACACGATCAGTTCACATGAAGCATTCATACAGAGGAACTTATGTGAAACGATCACATGAATATGTTTATGTGAAGTAGATAAAAAATATAAGAGTTCTCGTCGAGATACGAAATATTAAGTCATTAGTGAAATATATTTCCCATTACACTCCTATCTATAAGAAATTTCATGGAATACAAAGAGTATCATAGAATACTAAAAGAAAAATATAAGCCTACGAGAATCAGTCAGGTATTCACTTCCTTATAACAATGTCCTTTTTTCTTAGTCTTGAATTTTTATGTGAGGTGTGTGTGCATCTTGGCATTAATGTGATGGATGTTATATATGAGGTGCGTAGGCACCCAAATTTTGATGGGAATGCATATGTATATATGATGCGGATTTATTTAATTAATTGATGGGATGAAATATCTTTAGAACATCATTTTACTATGCAAACATCAAGATTACCTCAGTGACTGAGAAGATAAAAAGTCATTTCTCTTCTTGTAAGGGCATGTCCCATGGACATAAATCATCTAAAATAAAAAACCTTGAAAGGAAAAATGAAAATCAAATCATCATTTTTTATATATTTTTTCATTAAAATAGACATATTATATTGTAACATTACCATTACATCTTTCCAAATGGTTTCTTTGGTCTAGATATAAGCTAATAACGAAACTAATGATTGTTTGTTCACTTTAATACTGTTGGTTAACTATCGTTTACCATACCATCTGATTTGAACTTTGGATCTGACATCCCCTTGATGCTCTCATCAGACACCATCTCTATGATATAATCATTCATCTTTCACTTTTCCTTCTCTTCTTGCAACCATTAACATAAATGGGTGCAGGAAGAGAAGGAAAAGTGAATTCTGAATGATGATATCATAGATATGTTGTTGGATGAGAGCATCACGGTGAAACCGAATAGGAATTTCAGATTAGATGATATAGTAAGTGGTAGTTAACCAAAAATAGTAAAGAATCCTTAGAATTGTTATTGAATTCGTGTGTGTTGCACAACCAATATTCATCAAACACACTACATTAGTATAAACAATTGCATAAATGACCAAAATATAGAATATAAATGATCCATGCCATAATAGTTTAGGTTTAGTGATTTTGGAAACATAGAAACATAAAGAACTAGTTCATAAGAGTCTATCATTGAGTTATGATTTACTAGAAAGACAAATCATTTCTAAAACCATTATTCCTATCCTAAGGATATAAAACATAATAAAGGGTGATCATATATTCTCAATAAATGTAAACAAGGGAGATATCAATGATCATATAAAAATAACATAAGTAGTAGGAATTTACCTTTATCCTATTTGTGTATAATCTTCCATCAGATATTCTACCCATTCATTTCTAAACACATATATATCATCATGTGAATATGAGTTTTTCTGACAGTCATGGTAGTACTGAAAAAATATAAATAGACAAATGTTTAATAAATATTTTAAATGATATCATACTTCTTTTTTGAAAATACCTCTTCAGGGATGCTAGTTTGATGATGAAATATGATCTCTTTCATAAATTTACAAACATAATTACCATATTACTTTCCATTTGTTTGTTTTAGACACTTCAGAAACATCATGAAAAATAAGTAATATGTTTTGATATGTGTTTGGATAGTGAAATTGTATTATATTTACCATGATATTTGTCCATTTGTAGATGTTGTAGGTGTTCTTGTCCTTAGGCCCTGGAATCATTCCAAGAAGTGGACAATATTGATACACTTCACTAAAATAACAAAATCCTCATTATAATATAATATAAATTTTATAACTAGATGTTTTGTTCTAAAATTTTGGAGCTAGTGTATTAAAAATTGAAAAACGCTATCATATGTGGTCATTTTGTTGCATATCCATGCATTGAATCCAAAAAATAAATATTTGGAGTATCCATATTGACTGTAATCAGCATCCAATGATGATTGAAAACAAAAAAAGGAAAGCGTAATTAATGAAATGAAAAAATGGTTGAAATGATTAAATTGTAGAGTTTTACCCCTGCATCGTTGGTATTGAAAAGAGTTTTTCATCCCTAATTTTGTTTTTAAACAATTTGAGTAGGGATGAAATAATTTCAGCCTCTTTATCAGAATTTATTTATTCTTTTGAAGAGGGGATGTGAGGACTAAGAGTCTAAATTTTTTTCATGGGGTAATCCCTTTAATTGTTTTTCATACATACACCTATGAGAAATGTGAGATGTATTTAGTTTTAATTATCATTGTATATCATATTTTGTACAATCAAATCATGAAAACATACCTCATGTATACATATACAACTGAGGTGCCTAACCATTCATACTTGAGGATTTCATTTACATTTTCAGAAATAATGAAATATTATTTTTCCTCTCCATACATATTTTTTCCCAAATCAACTGTGTGTGAATTAATATCTATCAACATTGTATCCATATGATCCTGTAATTATATTAAATGTGGATATAGAACCGGTGGGGTGAAGGTGCTCACAGTAGATCGTCTCAATCAGTTGGTTGGTCTTTGAGATGGTTTTGAGTCGATTTTTCATTTCAACCACTTCTCTTTGTTGTTCTATTATAAAATTTATTGGTTCAGACCTTTTTTCATTAAATCTTAAAGGTTCATCTTGAAAAATAGATTCAAAATGGATACCTCCTTGTCGAAAAGTTTTTATAAGAATTGACAGCCATGCGATGAATGTTCTAATATCTTGTTCAACCATATGAATGTCATAATCATCATTTGGAATAGGTATCTCAGCACTCGGATCATTAGATGCATTAATTTACACTCTGACATGATCTGTTAGAAGTTACCTGTTATGTATCACGTCATTCTTCATATTGAACATCGTAGCCCTTGCTACAAGGCGATAAGTGGGAGTTGATAGATATAAATCACAGTCATTTCACCCTATATAATATTATTACAGGAAATGTATCAGTGTTTATGTGATTCAAATTTAACTGAAACAATTATTAGAACAATGATTACCTTAGCTATGTTATGTTTTTGAGGGGAATGGTGTAACACCCAAATATTTTATGAAAAATATTCTTTTTAATTTCATTAAGGTCTTGTGTTGTACGCTACACCAATAGGAGCTTGCATAACATGCATCCCTGACTTTCCTTGCATTACACGCAATCACGACCTTCCTCGATAGCGTGTGTAGTACGCAATACCGAGTTTCCCTAAACGAGATATTATTATAATATTATTATGAACCTGCCGTTATGAATTGTAATACCCACTTTTTGAAATTTTATTAATTTTATCTTTCAAAATGGACTTCATTTTTTTATTCGAAATATCGAAATTAAATTAGGGTGAATTTTTGGCACTTTTTGGATAACTTTCATATTTTAATGAATAGTGAAAATTACTAAATTTTAATTAAAAACAACTTTTTTAATCAAAATAATTAATAGTGATAAATTTTTAATTTTAGTGGTTTTAATGTATATTTAGAATATATTTTTGCAATTTAATACAATGTTTGTCATTGGATGTAATTTTACATTTAAACCAGACATAAACAAGTGTCAATCTTTGGATAGTTATTATCTCTTAAGAACACGCTATTTGTTTTGACGATGAGAATTAAATTTTAAATTAATTAATGCAACTAATATGTTTTGAATTTGGTAAAATAGACATAATTTTTGAGTTCATAATATCAAATATAGTTTAGGCCTAATTTTTGGTATTTTTCTGGAAACTTTCATTTTTTTGATGAATAGTGAAACCACTAAGTGGTAGTTAAAAAAAATAAATTTTTCATAAAAATTAATTTTACCGCTTCTGTGAGTGGAATTTAAAAAATCCAAGAGACACGGTTGATGTCATTAAGTAAAATTTGGTTCAATGAGATGAAAATAATTTTTGGTGAATAGTAACTTTTTACTTTTATTTACCACGGTTAAAAGTAAATAGGGTAATTAAGGGTAAAAATGATATTATTATTACCCTAAAACATGTCCTAATTCTATTGGACAAGTGTAATTCGACCGAAAACATCCTTAGGAAAAACATATGACCATTTAGGCCCACTTGGATTAGATTAGGACATTTATTATTAATTTATTTAAAGAAGGGTTAAAATAGTTAAAATCAAAGTTCAATAAATATATCATTTTTAATATACGGTTATACATAAGATAAATTCGACTATAAATATTCATTAAAAATCTAAAAATATTTCATACATAATGGTATATTATTTGTAATTTTTAGAAATTAAATAATTTATTTTATTTAGGACACAAAGATGATGCAGTAATTATCTTATTAATGAAATATTGACAAAATTGATGTTATAAATTCCAAAATAAATGTAATTTGACACTTTTTATGAATTCCAATAATTTTATAGGTTAATATGACATGTTATTATTGATTTAATTAACTTTTTTCGAACTAATAATTCTGTTATGAGTTTCAAAAAAATCAATTAATAAATAGTGTCAAAATTGACATAAAATAGTTTTTAAAACAAATATTATATTATTAATTGTTATTATATTCCTAAAAATATAATGTTCGGCCAAGATACTTATATAATGATAGGTGTATCATTAATGTACCACTTGGGGGTCGATTGGATGTATATCGTATTTTTATTAACTATATAATATAAAAATACAAAGTGACATGGTAAATGTCGATCAAATTAACTAAGAGTTAAAACTAAACGTTAAGGTTAATATAATGACACAAACTTGTATAAATTCTATTGGATTAGATGATTTCGATCCATCCCCACCTTAGATTCGAGATAAATAAATTTGGGGCTATTAAAAACTGAATATGACTTTATAATAAAATAATAATTTTAGTTATTCCAAAGGTGCCCCTCTCCTCCCTTATAAAAGGGAACCTCCTCCCTCTCTTCCTCAGACCACATTGAGCCTTCAACCTCGGCCAAAACCTACCAATTTCTCTTCTCAACTTCTCTAGAAACATCCTAGAGGTCCTGGTCTTCTTCAAATACCAATTTTAGTGCCTTAAGAGGAGGTCTCAAAGAGGCGCTTCAAAGAAGAGGAAATGTCCGTTACCAATTCTTTCAACTTTATTTCTTCTACCACATATTCTTTTTTAGTTGTTTCATTATGATGTAATAACATCAGTATCACTAATATAATGATATGTTATTATAAGTATGAAACAAACATATTTCACCATCTATCCATCCTACGGAAAATGAAATCACCGCGCGTGCGTACGTATGGAATACCGTCTCCACGCCGTGGTGTAATCTATTTTCCACCACCACCTTACTTGGATGGGTATAATGGTGAAAGTAATTAATATATATGATTATTGTAAAGTGATATTAATTCTATAATATTATACATACACTTTAATATAATTCCATGATCATGGGAATGATATCATCGCTCGTGCGTACGTACGGACTACCCTCTCCACGAATGCGATGAGATTCATTTTCCATGACTAACCATTCAAGAATGATTATAAAGTATATATAATGAATAATAATGAAATATATGACATAATAATGCTACTGGATTTATGTATATATATATATGTATTTCATCTATTTAATTTCAGTCAGTTCAATAAGGAAACGAAAACATTGTTCGTGCGTACGTACGGCCTACCGTCTCCATGAATGGTGTATTTCCTTTCTTTTTATAGATATATAATATATATGTATATTATGAATATATATTATATATAAATCATTTTTTATACTCTGGAATTATGTAAATCAGGATATAAATTATAATATCAAGAACAACAAGTCCAAACATGTACGATAAATAAAATGATTTTTCTCAAAACGCTACTTTAACATGGAACTTACAAAATAACGGGTAATATAAATTCATAAGTGAACCATATATGATATCATAACAATGAATATGATTCTATAATAAGTCAATGAAATTATTTAAATCATTATACAAGAGGTTCGGATACATACGAAGCATATCTGACCTAAGGTATGGGATAACTTTTCCAATCTCGTTCTTATCCGAGATTGTTTATTCGTAAGAATTTAATGGGGTTATTGTTGTCATCCATGTCTAGGTTTTATAAAAATGTTTTCATTTATGTTTAAAGTCATTTTTACCCAATTTGACTTTTACCCAATGCTATGGAAGGAATATTTATTTTATTTACCCTAGAAGGTACTTTTTGACTTTTCTGATAAAAGTACGAGAAGAATTTTTTTTAACATATACGACATGAAAGGATTTTTGCGGTTTTATAAAGCTTTATTTGCATGAATCTTAATCCAAAAGACTTCATTAATAATTTTAAAAAAATAATTTTCTTAAAAAATTTCATGACATTTTGTGAAAAGAAAACGGTTTTGAATAAAAAAGGATATTTTCCTCAAGAATTCATTTCAAGTGTTTTATCAAAACCATTTTTATCTAAGATGACATTATTTCACATGTGTATGTTTCAAGTATCATGTCTCTATGATTTACATGGTTTCAATTTTCTAATGATTAAATGATATCCAATTTTTTTGTATGGATTACGTTATAATGGAATGATGTTTATGAAACTCATTTTATTCTTGGGTTATGATTAATGATTTATATTTATATTGTGGCACACGAAAGAATGATTTCAATATGAGAAGGGTGGTACCTATATCTCCCTCTAATGCATTGTGTAAATATTTATATCTCATGAGATAGACATGGCTGGAATGGTATGTTAATCCTGTTCAGTATTACAGGACTGGAACGAGGAGTGAACTCGATTCAGAAAGGGACTTTGTCCACTAAGATGGTCTTGGTAGAAATGCCTTTGCTATTATGGAAATCATATCATGTGCGTAATGGTTGAAAAAATTACATGTTTTATTCCCATTCTATTTTATCATGATTTATGTTCCATTATGATCTATGCCTTATGTACTTCCATATTTGAAGTCGTTGCTTAGGATTTTGATGTTTAAACATTATGTTCGTGTTTTTAAGTTCAAATGTATATGGTATGTTTTATTTTATCCATGATTACCCTTAATGAGCATTTGAGCTCACCCTTTTTATGTTTTATTTTCCCCCAGGATTAAAAAATGGTTTTAGGTAAAGAAACAAAAAGTGGAAGATCTTTATGGGAGATGTTGAAGATCTTTCACCACGATTAGAAGATTACATTCCGAGTTTCCAAAGACACTAAACTATTACGGTCCTTTTGTGTCTGTTTTTGTTATGTATTAAGTATTCCACAAAAGTAATGTAATATCAATGTACGTCATGATTCGAGTCTCTACAGTTGGTATCAGAGGAAATGTTTAGTAAACCTTTGGAAACTAGGATGCGAGAACTTTAGTGAGATCCCTAGAGATATTTCTAAGGTATGTCTAGGGTTGTCCCTAAGGTTAATTATAAGTATAGGTTATAGTTCTAGAATTACATTAGCGATCTTATAATTAAACCTAAGATGTTAAATATTTAAGTTACTCTCCCTTTATTATGATTTTTTCCTCTCACGCTATTTTTTTGGGTTTTAGAAAATGGCTGGAAACAAGATGATTCATGATAATGGAGGATATGATGGACAATGGAATGATATTATTCATGAGTAACCAAATGAAATGGTATTTGGAAGTCCAAACATCATTATTATTTCGAATCATAAATCTCATAATATGATCAATAAACTCAAATTTGGTAAGTTTTATGACTTGGCTAATAAGAGAAAGACAGCGTTTCATGATGATCATAGAGGAAAGAAAGTTCAATATCCCCTATGTAAATCATGTGGGAAGAGGCATGAAGGAGAATGTTTCAAAGGAACTGGAAGATGCTTTGGGTGTGGAAAAGAAGGACCCAAAGCCAGTAAGTGCAAAGGAAAAGGTTCAGTTAACACCATTGATGAGGATAATGGTATTTCTACGACATCAACAATGGTTAAATGTTTTAAATGTGGAATGTATAGGAATTATGCAAACCAATGCCCTAAGGGAAAGCCTCATGAAGAGAATAAGTATGGTCGTATGGGTAGTATTTATGTTGATGATGATGAAGAGACTTCAAATGATATGTGAGATGAAAGAAGTGTTGAAGCTCGATCAATGGATTAAGAAGGTAGTGGAATGATTACATGTTTATCAAGTGTAATGCTGTATAAGTAATCTAATCGTAATATGGAATAAAGAGACATCTAAGTATTGTTACACTGTTGTTTTTACTTATGTTTTGAAAGTGTATGATGAATGGTACCAGTAACCATGAAAGGTTATTCAGATATTTTTGGAAAGTAGATGATATGCGCATAATGAAGGGATAAGGAGAAAATTAACTTTTTGATAGTATTCATGATCTCATGACTGATATAAGGAGAAGGTTATATCATGGTTTTAGTATATGGAATTTTTGGATTTTGGTATGTGGAAAGAGTTATATTTTAACAACACTCATGTTTTCACTAAGATTCAATGGGTATTCATTTTTCAAGAGAATACATGATTAAGGCCTTTGAATGTTTGGAATGTGACCAACAAGAAATATCTCAGGATATATGGGGATCAATGATGGTATTAACATGCTTGTTATATGAACTCTTTGGTAATCATGTTCACTATAATATGAGATTTGACCGCAGTATTTTGGACAAGCCTAAAGATTGGAATGGATTATGTTGGACATAAGTTAGTATTGTTTAAGGCTAGAACTTTTTCGATATTATTGATGGAAGGTTATAATAATTTATTTTTAGAAAAAAAGGAAAACCTACAGGACGGGCGACAGCCCATCGCGTCGGACAAGGCTGTGGGAATCGAACCCACAACCAAAGTGCGATTGGCCTTTATCACCTACCCCTGGTCTACAGGAAGTCCCTGGTTAGTAGAAACTAGTTTTATTTTATTAATCGATATGATAGATGAAGTATAAGTCCATTTTAGGAAACATATATGATTAATCTCACTATAGATGGACTTATGTATTTTTTTGATAACTTTTTTAACCTTTTGTTTGAGACAGATGGAATAACCCATCATTCTATCACATGATCTGCTAACACATCACGAATGAAAAATTCAACTTCATTTCTTTAGGAGATGAAGTGGAAATTTTCCAAAGAACGACCAACGGTGAGAATTTACCAAAATCATGAAAGTATTTCTTCTAACTCCAATTTCATCAACTTTAGGGAAATGATCTTGAAAACCAAAAATGTTGTCCTAGTGCTCTTATATCCGATGAATTATATGGTACCTTAGATCGTCAAAAATTTATGTCTTTGTGATTGTTGGATTTTTCATATCCATGTTCTCTACCACTCTCCATCAGAACTTGATTGTTATATTTTTCTTCCATATCCATATTTTCACCTATGTTCTCCTACGTGGAAACCCAGTGATGAGTTAATTTGGGTAACCGTTACATTTCATACTTTAGTTTTTATAGCCAATTTTTGGTATTCCTTTTTACGATGTGGGCTTCTATTAAAAAAACCTTCGAGTAGTAAACCATTTATAACCCCGACGAATTTCGAGGGCGAAATTCATTTTAAGGGGGGTAGAATGTAACACCCCGAGATTTCATGAAAAATATTCTTTTTAATTTCATTAATGTATTGTGTTGTACGCTACACCAAAAGGATCTTTCACAACACGCATCCCTGACTTTCCTTGCATTACACGCAATCGTGACCTTCCTCGATAGCATGTGTAGTACGCAATACCGAGTTTCACTAAACGAGGTATTATTATAATATTATTATAAACTAGCCGTTATGAATAGTAATACCCACTTTTTGAAATTTTACAAATTTTATCTTTCAAAATAGACTTCATTTTTGTATTCGGAATGTCTAAATTAGCTTAGGGTGAAATTTTGGTACTTTTCGGATAACTTTCATATTCTGATGAATAGTGAAAATTACTAAATTTTAATTAAAAACAACTTTTTTAATAGAAATAATTAATAGTGATAAATTATTAATTTGAGTGTTTTTAAAGTATATTTAAAATATATTTTTACAATTTAATACAATTTTGGTCATTGGATGTAATTTCACATTTAAACCAGACATAAACAAGTTTCAATCTTTTGATAGTTATTATCTCTTAAGAACACGCTATTTGTTTTGACGACGGGAATTAATTTTTAAATTAATTAATGAAACTAATATGTTCTGAATTTTTTAAAATAGACATCATTTTTGAATTCATAATATCAAATATAGATTAGGCCTAATTTTTGGTATTTTTCTAGAAACATTCATTTTTTGATGAATAATGAAACAACTAAGTGGTAGTTAAAAAACTGAATTTCTCATAAAACATAATTTTACCGCTTCAGTGAGTGGAATTTAAACAATCCTAGAGACACGGTTAATATCAAGCACTAAAATTTGGTTCAATGAGATGAAAATAATTTTTGGTGAATAGTAACTTTTAACTTTTTTTACCACGGTTAAAAGTAAATAGGGTAATTAAGGGTAAAAAAGATATTATAATTACCCTAAAACATGTCCTAATTCCATTGGATATGTTTAATTCGGCCAAAAACAACCTTATGAATAAAATATTACCATTTGGGCCCACTTGGATTAGATTAGGACATTTATTATTAATTTATTTAAAGAAGGGTTAAAATAGTTAAAATCAAGGTTTAATAACTAAATCATTTTTAATATAGGGTTATACATAAGATAAATTCTACTATAAATATTCATTATAAATATAAAACGATTTCCTACATAATTGTATTTTATTTGTAATTTTTAGACTTAAAATAATTAAATTTATTTATGACACAATGATGATGCAGTAATTATCTTATTAATGAAATATTGACAAAATTGATGTTATAAATTTCTAAATAAATAGAATTTTATACTTTTTATGAATTAAAATAATTTTCTATGTTAATATGATATGTTATTATTGATTTAATTAACTTTTTTCGAACTAATAATTCTGTTATGATTTTCACAAAAATCAATTACCAAATAGTGTCAAAATTGACATAAAATAGTTTTTAAAACAAATATTATATTATTAATTGTTATTATATTCCTAAAAATCTAAGGATCAGGAAAGATACTTATATCATGATAGGTGTATCATTAATGGGCCACTTGGGGGTCTCTTGGATGTATATGGTAAGTTTATTAACTATATAATATAAAAATACAAAGTGACATGGTAAATGTCAATCTAATTAACTAAGAGTTAAAACTAAACGTTAAGGTTAATATAATGACCTAAACTTGTCTAAATTATATTGGATGAGTGGATTTCGACCCATACCCACCTTAGCTTCGAAATAAATCAAATTGGAGCTATTAAAAACCGAATATGACTTTATAATAAAATAATATTTTTAGTTATTCCAAAGGTGCCCCTCTCCTCCCTTATAAAAGGGCACCTCCTCCCTCTCTTCCTCACACCACTTTGAGCATTCAAACTAGGACAAACCCTGCCAATTTCTCTTCTACACTTCCATAGAAACATCCTAGAGGTCCTTGTATTCTTCAAAGACCAATTTTAGTGCCCAAAGAGGAGGTCTCAAAGAGGCGCTTCCAAGAAGAGGTAATGTCCGTTACCGATTCTTTCGACTTTATTTCTTCTTCCACTTCTTCTTCTTTAGTTGTTTCATTATTAAGTAATAAAATCAGTATCACTCATATACTGATATGTTATTATAAGTTTGAAACAACCATATTTCACCATCTATCCATCCAACGGAAAAGGAAATAACCGCGCGTGTGTACGTACGGAATACCGTCCCCACGCCGTGATGTAATCTATTTTCCACCACCACCTTACTTGGATGGGTATAATGGTGATAGTAATGAATATATATGATTATTGTAAAGTGATATTGATTCTGTAATATTATACATACACTTTAATATAATTCCACTATCATGGGAATGATATCATCGCTCGTGCGTACGTACGGACTACCGTCTCCAGGAACGCGATGAGATTCATTTTCCATGATTAACCATTCAAGAATGATTATAAAGTATATATATTGAATAATAATGAAATATATGACATAATAATGCTACTGTATTTATGTATATATATGTATGTTATCTATTTAATTTCAGTCAATTCAATAAGGAAACGAAAACAACGTTCATGTGTACGTACGACCTACCATCTCCATGAACGGTGTATTTTATTTCTTTTTATAGATCTATAATATATATGTATATTATGAATATATATTATATATAAATCATGTTTTACACTCTGGAATTATTTAAATCTGGATATAAGGAATAATATCAAGAACAACAAGTCCAAACATGTACGATAAATAAAACGATTTTACCCAAAATGCTACTTTAACATGGAACTTACAAAAGAACGAGTAATATAAATTCATAAGTGATCCATATATGATATAATAACAATGAATATGATTCTATAATAAGCCAATGACATTATTTAAATCATTATACAGGAGGTTCGGATACATACGAATCATATCGGACCTAAGGTAAGGGATAACTTTTCCAATATCGTTCTTATCCGAGATTGTTTATTCGTAAGTATTTACTGGGGTTATTGTTCTCATCCATGTCCAAGTTTTATAAAAATGTTTTCATGTATGATTAAAGTCCTTTTTAACCATTTTTACTTTTACCCCATGGTATGGAAGAAATCTTTCTTTTATTTACCCTACAAGGTACTTTTTGACTTTTCCGAAAAAAGTACGAGAAGAATATTTTTTTTAACGTATACGGCATGAAAGGATTTTTACAGTTTTATAAAGCCTTATTTTCATGAAGCATCCTCCAAAATATTTCATGACTATTTTCAACAAAATCCTTTTCTTTTAAAATTGCATGACATTTTGTGAAAAGAAAACGATTTTGAATAAAAAAGGATATCTTCCTCAAGAATTCATTTCAAGTGTTTTTTCAACACCATTTTCATCTAAGATGCAATTATTTCACATGTGTATGTTTCAAGTATCATGTATCTATGATTTACATGATTTCGCTTTTCTAATGATGAAATGATATCCAATTTTTTTGTATGGATTACGTTATGATGGAATCATGTTTATGAAACTCATTTTATTCTTGGGTTATGATGAATGATTTATGTTTATATTGTGGCACATGAAAGAATGATTTAAATATGAGATGGGTGGGACCTATATCTCCCTCCAATGAATTGGGTAAAGATTTATATCTCATGGGATAAACATGGCTGGAACGGTAAGTTAATCTGATTCAGTATTATAGGACTGGAACGAGGAGTGAACTCGATTCAGAAAGGGACTTTTTCCACTAAGATGGTCTTGGCAGCAATGTCTTGGCTACTATGGAAATAATATCATGTGCTTAATGGTTTCCACAATTACATGTTTTATTCCCATGCTATTTTATCATGATTTATGTTCCATTATGATCTATGCCTTATGTACTTTCATATTTTAAGTCATTGCTCAGGATTTTGATGCTTATACATTATGTTCATGTTTTTAAGTTCAAATGTATATGGTATGTTTTATTTTATCCATGGTTACCCTTACTAAGGATTTGAGCTCACCCTTTTTATGTTTTATTTTCCCCCAGGATTAAAAGAAATGTTTTAGGTAAGGAAACAAAAAGCAGAAGATCTTTATGTGAGATGTTGAAGATCTTTCACCACGATTAGAAGATTACATTCCGAGTTTCCAAAGACACTAAACTATTACAGTCCTTGTGTGTCTATTTTTTTATGTATTATGTATTCCACAAAAGTAATGTAATATCTTTGTATGTCAAGCTTCGGGTCTCTACAAATGGCTCACCTCAAAGCTATTGGGTGTGGGGCATGATCATCAGGCACGAGTTGTTGGTGAGTTGTTTCATATATTTTCCTCACCCCATCAAACTTTCTCTCATTTATCTCTGGTATTGTAATTCTTCTTAAAAAAATTGATAATTTTCTTGAATATTTTTCATTTTCTCAGTTTGATCCTCTACTTGTTTTTCTGTTGAAAATATGTTCAGGTGTCACCCCAAATCCCACACATCTAACGCAACCATGCTGTTATGGCTGCTTCCAGGCCGCTGAAAGTATTTCTGCATCTTGTGAGGGTGTTTTTGATTCTTGTGACATTTTCAGAATTCAAATATAAGAAAATAAGTACTCATTATTATATAATAGTAGTTTAAAGAAAATCACAATTAGATTCTGTCATACATACACATTTTTCCTACACATTTTGTGTGTTTTCATCTATCAGTATCCCTTATTTATTTACACAAGCCTCCTTCCATAGCACATGGTGTGGGATGGATATATATGTCAATTTCAAATCATCAATCTGCATATAAATAGAGAAACATGGTTATAATGTTGTTTTATGTCACATAAAAATATTATGACAAATTCACCACATCTGTAGATAATGCAAGATGAAGGTTTCTCTGCTCGTTTCCAAATTCAAGATACTCATGATCAATTCTCTTCCCCTAAGGAGAGTCTTCCAGGTGACGTAGTTACCCATCTTTAATTTGTGTATCTACATGCCATG
The DNA here is from genome assembly GCA_963277665.1 of Viscum album. Classification (NCBI taxonomy): domain Eukaryota; kingdom Viridiplantae; phylum Streptophyta; class Magnoliopsida; order Santalales; family Viscaceae; genus Viscum; species Viscum album. Next base: position 926,087,725 of record OY728159.1, read on the forward strand.
TCAATTTTCCTTCAGTATTATCACTTACATGTAGGTGCCTAAACCTTGAAATTATTGGAAAGTACCATACATGTTTCGTAGGACTGGATTCATCTTTCTTGAATCGAGAAGAACCACACTTTGGTAATTCTTTATATAATTTTTGGTCCTTTTAAAAAAATATACCATCATTCAGGCAGGTGTGTATTCTTTTAGATAGCATAACCATTGAGTGTAGCATGCATTTGGAATCATATGTTTGGCTCAGGAGCTCATTATCTTCTGGGAGCATGTCATTTAGGAGAGAAAGTAGTTCCCTAAAACTGACATCACTCCACCCATTGAATGATTTCAAATTATTTAGCATTAGTATGGCTAAGAATGTTGTATATTTAGTGAAACCAGCATACAATGGAGTATTTTCACAACTCCTTAACTTCTCAAACTATTTCTGGAAATAAAAAAGTTATTCTTCAACTATCCTTATCATTTTTTCAATATAATCTTCATCATCATTCACATATGTAATGACATCCTCCATACAATCATCTTCATTTTTCACAATTTTAATGACATCAGATGATCCATAAAATGTAGTGTTATCCCAACCACTACCTACATTTGTTTTTTTCCATGTGTTTATTCCAACATGTATAACTTCGATCTATTCAATGACAGATCAGGTGTTCTTCTAAGTGCTCTGGACTAATTTTTCTTGAATTACAATAGCGTAAACACAGAAAACGGATTTGATAAGGGTCACATGGCTGATCTTTTGAAAACATGATACACTCTTTCATGTCATACAAACACACAATTGTGCTCACAATAGCAACACCATACAAACCAAATAACCACAATTTCAGAATTTACAAAGCATACTTTATTCAATCCCATTTGTTGATTCAGGGTTTATTACATAAGTTTTATCATCCAGGGGTATTCATTCATTATTCAAGTATACATAAATTACCAATTTTTATATTCATATGTTCAATAGGAACCAACCACCATCCAATTCATTTAGTGTTCAAATAAGGACCACCAACCACCATGATTTTCAGTGGGGTAGTTATCCTGTACATTTCACATTATAACAATCAATATCAAACATTAATAAAATGTGAAAAACAGGAAACCAATGAGTAAGTGGAGAAAACACACCGCAAAGGTGTCATTCGGTATGCGGTAGAGGTGCATTCACGACATAGGAGAGGTGTGTGGTAGAAGATATTTCCAATTGAAAAGAAAATATAAAATGGGAACTCATATGTTATACCTATCCAAAATAGGTCCAATGAGATTTCAGAATGGTACATGTCTGGTTAAACAAATTTATTGGTCAATATTGCGATTTTACTTTCCATCTATGATATCTTCTTCCAGTTTATTTATTTTTTTACTTATCTACTATTTTCTTAGATGTTCAACTTATGAATGTGACATGTCTTCTTTCCAGGAGAAAGAACATTTTAAATTTACTATAATATAGGGGTAAAATATTCCACATTAATTGTATCTTTTTTCTAGTTATCATTTTTATCCCGTAGGGATCATGAACGCCTCTTAGGTTAGTGGAAAATTAGGCCAGTTGTTGGTTATGATACCAGCCTAGGTCATATCATTATATTTTCTATTGAAATTGACCCTTGTCCATTTAAATTTATGATGGGGGTCAGTCATTAATATATAGTATGACTAAGAGAGGTAAAAATTATCCTAGGCTCTCCAATAAAAGTGGTGAAAGATGAAACATACACCAGATGATGGATAACTACCCAAGAGGAGAGGAAGGGGAGGGTGGCGTAGCATGGATGGGTTCAGGATGAGAAAAGGGAAAAAATTTAGTAAAACATAAAAGGTTCATAGGGGAAGGTGGTGGGATTTTCGTGGTGGTAGGGGGATGTAGGGGTGTGGGGGAGGGGTCTAGGATTTCCAGGGTGGAGGGGGGGGGGGGGGGCTGCCCAGGTGGGGTGGGGTGGGGTGGGGGGCCATAGGGGTGTTGGGGAGGGGGGTGTGGGCTATCCAGGGGGTGGGTTGTCCACTATAAAATGACCATTAGGGATCCTAAATAGTAAATTATCTGAGGGAAAAATTATGGGGAGGAGGGTTTGGGTGATGGGGATTATTGGCTAATAAATAATATGGGAACCTCGTTAAAATTACTTAAAAAATCTCTTTTCATTTTAAGAATAGGGTACATTAGGGTGTAGCCTAAGGGTCTATTGCATAGTGCACCCTATGATGTCACATTAGTGAATTACCACAAGGTATACACTGCTACAATCACCCCTAGGAAAAACCATTAAATCATGATCATGAATTGTGATGTGACTATATGCATCATAAAATAACATCAACCCCCCAAAAAAAGTATGGAGGGAATAACATATCCAACCTCCCACATGATCCAAACCATTAACATAAGGCAGGTCCAATGGATAAACTCACATACATAAAGGAGTCCCTAAAGAGGAATAACCAATCTAACCTACAACATAATCTGAACCACTAAAATAATTTATGTCCCGTGGAAAACTGCATATACCCCATGATGTATAGCAGAACATAAAATTAAAAAAATTAAAAGAATGTTCACCTTGGTGGAGTATCTCTACATTGCAATCCCATCGTCACTAGGCCTCATCCAAATGATAGATATATAATAATGATTAAGATATAATGAATAAGTATGGAAGATAAGCCTCATCCTAGATCTTAGCTAGCCAATGACTGATACCGAGCATCGAGCAAGAGGATATTACATAAGAATCTCATACATGATATATTTTAAGAATCCTCACTAAATTTATCCATCATTAGCATATCCTATGGTTAAAAAATATATCATGATGGTCCTAATACCTATAGGTAGCAATATATCAATAAGAAATATCTTTTTTCATATTTAGTTATGAACCCACACCACCCCATTTGTGGATTTCCTTATCCTTAAGTTCATAAAGAATCCACAATATCATTTCACTAACATTATAGTCAACCCCTTTCCACATACTGTACATATAAGGGTTCTATGAGAGATGTTACAATTTTATATTTCCAGGAAAAAAAATTTCTTTGTGATAATCAATAAATATCATGTACTGAATATGATATAAGATTTCAAATAATCCTTGATATATATCACACAACAACCTACACACTGGTTATTCTATCACTAATACCCACCAAGGCATCCCCCTAATCAAATAGTAAAGGGATAAATATCTTAGGAGAACACAAATACCATGGGATGTAAGATTATATCTGTTTACCATCCATGATATAATGTTCACTCTCTAATATATTATCATACTCAGTCTAGTTGGCCAGCCTCCATATATTATAGACATACTATACAATGGTTTAAACAAATCCAGATTAGTATGTAGCCTCCTAAGAGTCCGGAGACATCAAAAAAGGTGGTTCAAAATCAAAAACTTCAATGCATCAAGAATCCTATATATTGAATACATTTATAAATAAATGATCAACCAATCTCAAATTCCCTAGAAAGAAACATCACATTTCTCAAACACAAGAAGAACACATGTATATATAACCACCCATTAGTTAGAAAAAAACAAAAATGACAATAATTTAATCATAATAATTTTATAAAAAACTATTTCTCATAATGTACCAAATTAACAAAAAACTTTTTTAGGGTGAGAATCCAAATAAAATGATTTAAAATATTTTCCAAATCAACTCTTAAGTCCAATATTATGGAAATAATTTTATAAAATCACATGGGATCCAAAAACCCAAAATAATAACATTTTAAATATTGAAATTCTATCACAATGTTTACAATATAACTCATATGGGTTAACACACCCCTGTATAATCTAACTGCCCCTTTAAGACACTTTAGTAACATTACACACCCCAAACACATTATTTAAAAATAAATTTGTGTAAAACTCCAATTTAAAAACATTTATAGAGTACTAAATTTGAATTTTTAAAATATATTCATGCTTTAAATTCCACTTAAAAAATATTCTTTACAATTGGTACATTACCTATTCAATAATAAATCTTAAACACCTCCTATAAATCATAATTATTATATCATATGATACATACATATAAACAAGACAGATGATTCTTCCTTCAGTGAAAACTAGTAATCCAATGCACAATATGTCTTTATAAACCATTAATAAATAAAACCCCCCATGATTAAAGTCACCTTATCCATGATTTCAAGATCCATATATTCTAGGATTCATGGGAGAAAACTAAAAAGGGAATTGAAAGGTCAGAAATATTGAAGGAATGAGAAGGAGGTTTATTTGGGAAACTCCTTTTAAAAGAGGAAGAAATACACCAAAATGATGAAGATGAAGGGAAAAATCTCCCCAAACACCATGGAGGGATTTACATGTTTAATTGTTTAATTTTGATAATTACATAACATTATATTTTCTTATATCATGTTGTGAATAGATTTGTTGTGTATAAAAATTCCTGTTTTGTTAGTGTTTCTAGTTATATTAGTTATTAATGTTTTTTTCATATCATGATCTACAGAATGAAAAATTTCATGCCTCTTGTTAAAGTAGAAAGCGAAAAACATTATCTACATTTACTTAAACTATAAAGAATTTTGAATCTATCATTTGGATGTTCTAAATTTATTATGAAGTTTGTACAATTTTTCTTTTATAATTCTTTAGGTTTTAAATTTCATTAAATTTTACTTTTCAATGATATATTGAGTTACAGAAGCTGGATTGATGATATCATTGATTGGTTAGAAAGCTACTGGAATTGTATGAATTTAAGTCAAGTGGATCAAAATCTAAATATTCTTTTCTAGGGATCTGACATTAAATTGAGATTACTGATATCGATCTACTATAAAATTCAAGGATATTAATTAATGTTTCACTAAGTTGTTTTTATAATTGGGGTTATTATTATGAGTTGGTTTTAATCTGGTTTGAATAAATTCCCTTTTTATATAAACCATAAAAAGGTAATCTATGAAAATGTATAATTTTGATATTTTTTATTTTATTGATGTATATCAACCTTATGATGTTGAGTACTAAACCTTAAGAATACTAGAATTTCTATTTTTGGAAAATTATATCAATTTTATAAAGTTTATTAATAAACCATATAAAGACTATAATATCTATTTTTCAAGAATTATACCATCCTCAAGAAGTCCCACTGAACCTTATGAAATTAAAAATATCCTTATGAAATTAATATAAACCTTATGCACTATATTGAACATTAAAAAATGAAGAAGAACCTTACAATGTTGATTTAACCTTAAGAAATTAATGAAAATCAAATGTGACCTATAGATTATGTACTATGATTTATCAAGGACATATTGAGGTACCATATAGAGTTATTGGATGTTAAAAATGTGTATTATAGATGTAGAACTAACACATTTTATAAATGAAGGGTGCAAGTTGAAAGAGTGATGCCTAAAAAATTCCCAAATGAAGAACTGCATGATGCACCATGTGATTGGAACATGTAAATGCCTCACATGACACATATATTTTTATCAAAGATAATATAAGGAAGTTGTGTTTTTCATTACAATTACTAGATATTATAAACAGAATAATTTCATGACTAATGATGATAGATGAACACATATAGTTGGATGAATTGGATTTTATCAATTCCATGAAAATAGACCTCCTGTGAACATCGAGCTATTAAAAACTGGATAAGAATGAATGAAACTATCATTATCATAAAATATTATTACTTGTTATGATTCATTGAGGAACATAGAAAGATATTGGAAGACATTTCAGAAATATGGGTTTTATGATTTTGATATTATTAGAAGATATTGATTTCAAGAAAATGAAACAATACACATGATGTTTTATGATTTAGAAAATTATTAAAATTTCATATAACATGTTATCTAGATTTTGAAAGTCACACATATTACACACTTATATTTTTATAAGATATGACTAGAAGAATGGAATAATTATAAAATCGTGATAGAGTTATACAATAATGATATTTTATGAAATGATAATTTAATTAAAATTACCAATATTAGAACATTATGGAAATATATTAATGTTTTTAAATGTTTTAATGATTGGGAAATCTAAAAAGATGACTTTGAATATTTTACTATATATTTAAATCCCTTTTTAGTTCTTTAAGGGGGTAAATCTTAAATGGTTATTCTATCTTCAAAGATATTTTGATGAAATCATTTTATTGATTATTTTAAATTATAAAAGTGTGAAAAAGGAATAAAAATTGCTAGAATTATTATTTACATTATTTATATATGATTAATTGATGGATAATGGGGAGTTAGAAAATACACATAAATAGTACAAAGTTTCACACATTAAATTTTATTACTAATTCTATAAAAATATAAATCCTATTTTTACAACTACGAGGAGAATATTTGATGAAAATAAGAAGGAATATGGTGTAAAAAATGATGATTATTATACAAATATTTTTTTATTGAATACCAGTTACAATGAGAATCACTTCAGAACTTATTCTACATAATGAAGAATTATTTTATGGAGAAGATCCATTTAATATAAGTTGTGGGGGGGTGGGGTAGTTGTACATTAAAGTTGGTTATAAATTCCTTATATAAGGAATTTATTCATGGTTAAAAATACTTGTACTCTGTTGTTTATGTAATGAAAGATAATTATATATAGTTATGTATAAGTGCCAACTACATTTACTATGTTTTACAAGTCTATGGTAAAATGATATGTAGGCTTCGTTAAAGCCTTGTACCAAGTAACTACTTTTGGAACTCATGCTATGTGATCCCTTGGAAAAGGATCAAAATATAAATTACCAAAATTACATAGAGTGTTATTGGATTAGACTAATGGAGGTTATTTAAACCCCAAACCACTATAGAGAGTGTGTGTTCCCAACTCTTTTACACTGGTTTTATACAATTTCATTATTCTATTTAAGAGATAATGACAAATTTAATACTTTGAAAGATAATTTTTAATAATATTTTATTTTTTAAAAGGACTAAATTCAACCCACTGGAGTGTTTTTGTATATCAGCCTTCGGAAATAATTAGGTGTCAAATACTTTTCTTCAAAGAATAATATTTTCAACCATATAAATATAGAGATACTGATCAATATACATATAATTTATTATGCATGATTATAGAGATGTTATGTCTTGGTTATAGATACTAATTTCAATAGTGATAATTATGGTTGATATAAATATAGAATCGTAATTTCTTTAAATATTCTTAGTTTGAATGATTATTTTAATGTTTTTAAACCTTATTAGATTCTTAATAGGAACCTGGGACCTATAATTCTACTCATAAATCTGATTATTATTTGAATATAGAGGGTATTAATGCTATTATGTTTGGTTTATGAATCAAGGTATTTAGTATAGTCTATAATTGTTATATGTATTATGAAATTTGGGAAATCATTTTGGTTTCGTATGATAGAACCAACAATGTCGGACAATTAAGGTACAAAAATTCATTACTCATGTTTGGCATAATATTGATGGTTAATTGAGAAAACATTACCCAAATGAATTGAATAATCATTGAAATATTTAATTATGTTTCTACCTTGGGATCATCCATATATAAACCTAATAAAGAGTTAAAATTTCACAATCTTTTACCAGGTAAATGGAGCGGAAGATATGGGGTTATTAGATAGTTAACATAAGTTAGACATTTTAATTTAAAGGATTTAATTAGATCTTTCATGATATATAAATATGAGATGAAATCATAAGATGATGTTCCCATGGTTATAAAAAATTAAACTTCTTCTCTTATGGTTACATATACTGATTTTTTTAAACATGATTCTTGTATTTAAAATTCCAGTGATAAAATCAAAGGTATTAACAAAAGGGTTATTAAATTTTATAAGAGGAGGAATGAAAAATTTAGGAAGGATGATGGAAAATAAATCATATTATATAATTAGAAGAAAATAGTAATTCTTATACCTAACCACCCCAACATAAATATCAGTGGAACTGATATTATAAAATGAATGGAATGAAATATATGTAATATACATAGTGTTATTATGATGATTCATGTGATGAATCAAATTCAAACTCTGAATATGAGAATTACAATCTAAAGGTAAATCTATATGCTATGGAACAAGGTGAATAGGTTCAATCATTCAGCTCTTCTAAATACTAATATAAAAATATTTATTTTTATGAGAAGCATGAATAATATTTTATATTAAAGATAAGTTAGATGATTTAATTAAAACTCATGTTATGGCATCCCGAACCCGGATGCCACTTAATGGGTGCCCTGAGCCTGGTGGGTAGGGTATGAGATAAATCTTAGTGGTCCACCACCAACAATGTCTATAACAGCTGACCCATGTAATGGAAATGTAACCGTGTGAAGAAATTCATTTATACATATATAATGTAAATAAGGAAAATGTAACTAAATACCCAAGTAACTACTTCAATACACTACTAGTGTCTAAATATAACTAGTCCATTAATTGATTATTAACAGTTTATAAATAAGTCACATGATAACATTAGTGAAGTTTTCAAGGTATGACAGTGAAACCTCTAATGACATTTAATAATGTATTTCCAAGTTAATAACTAAGGTAACATCGAACTCAAGGGTCTCCAACTCAGTAGTAACTGTATCATGACAAAGTATAAGAGTGTAATATAAGGTGTATATTACAAGGCATTGCACAATAATATTCCTACTAAATCCAGTGTGATCATCTAAGATAAAAGGGAGCTAAGAAGAGATAGGGCCATATGGGCTATAACCATGGAAACTACTTTTCAATGTTGGATCCAAGGAGTACATCCAATTCATCCTCAAATTATATATATGGGATCCTATAGTGTCATATTGGGCATCTAAATAATATTCATGGATCAGTATCACAGTGGGTCTCAACCTAAGTAAGTTGTATCCTTGAATCCGAATGAGGTTCCTGAGTTCTCAAGGAATTCCCTGATAAGAATAAAAGGAGAGATTGAGTCTGAACATTCATATTTAATTATGAAGTCATGCTATATTTTATTTGGTTAATGCCTCTCCTTTAATTACAGGGATAAGCTAAAGAAGAATGAAACCATTTAATAAAGTCATAATTAATCAATAAGTCTATTTGGTTCAAACCATTCCTTTCATTATTCTGATAAGGCCATGTAGCATGAATCCTTTTAATTAGTTCTATTAAAGGAATATTCAATAATTAATGTTTATTCCACTTCCTTCTATTAATGGGGTATGGGGTGATACATACAAGAAACCTATTAATCAAACTTAATTAACCCAATCAATTCATATACATGGTACACTTTCCCATTTCTATTTCTAGTTTAATTATCAATTGAAGAACTTACCTTAGGCGGGTCAAGTGGTGAGAATAAATAGTACATTATATTATGAAATTCACACTATAAAATAAGAAATTTAATATAAATAAGTTCATCCTTATTAAGGTAATTCCATGAAACACCCGAATGGCTGCTCAAACATGTTAAAACACTAAAAACCCAATTTGTGGCACAAAATCCTACACAAGATGGATGGATTTGTGGACATAACCACCAAATATTAATTACATATATGGAAATTGTATAACCATATGGTTCTAATGATTATAAGAATGGAACATAAAGTCTGTTAACAACACCTAATGACATCAGTGGGCCCCACACAACAATTCATAAATTAATCAACTTGAGGGATGAATTATAGAAAAACCACCTTAGGATTGTAAGACTCTCCTCCTATAGTATCAACATTTGATTGGGCTTAGAATGGAGTAGATCTGGGAAAAAGTGAAAAATACTCACACCTCAATAAATAGGCCAAGAGAAAGAGAGAATAAGAAAGGATTAAACAAACTAGGGTACTTACCATTACACATCCAATGTGAATAATAGAAGCCTGAATGGATCTAGGATGATGTAGACCCTTAAATCCCAAGATTTGGCCTTCAAAATCTCTAAAATGAGATCCATGGAGGTAAATCACACTGAAAAATATATTGGGGAAGAAGTTTTGTATTAATAGATCATTAAGGAAAAAAGAACAATTTACCCAGAATAATGGCCTCTTCACAGTTTGTTTGCATGGTTTGAAAAATTGTGTGAAACCCATACACATCTACTAGGGTAGAATGGGAAATTTCACATTTAGTCCACATGCCCATGGAAAAACCGTGTGGCATGGTTCTGTCCAAAAATTTCCATCCACATAGTAAGCCAAACCATGTTCCAACTGTGCGTTAACTGGGTAACGTGGCCAGTTTCCCCAAAAAGATGGGTTATGGTCCCTAAACATGCCCTGAACACCCCTAAGACCTTTAGTAAATCATTAGGCATCCATATTAGGCCCAATTTAAATATTTAGAACAAAATTTAAAGGATCTATAACTCTGTAAAAAACTATGTTCTTACAGTGTTCCCTCCTTAAAAGTACTCATAACTAAGTTCACCTTCCAAGGGTTTAGAAACAGTGTCTGAGAAAAAATATGGCCATTGGACATGTACATCAGCCTCCTGCTCCCAAGTCATGTCCTACATGTGACCATGCTTCCATAACACCCATACTAGAGGGATAGGTAGGCCACGGAGAGCCTTCATGCTCTAGTAAACGATGCATACTGAATACTCCTCAAAAGTAGCATCATCATCTAAGTCAAATTCTTTGATATCAAAAGAATGAGAGAGATCAGTATGATACTGAAGATGTTGTGAGATGTGGAAGATTTTGTGCATGGTATGGTATCTCTGAGGTAGTAGAAATCGATAGGCTACCATCTCGACTCTCTCCATAATTTTAAAAGGCCGTACATAACAAGGCAACAAATTACATTTTTTTAACTACCTATACCCAATCCTGGATGATACCCAAAGAAAAACACGACCCTACCTTGAACTCAAGAGGTCATCGATAATGATCAACATAATTTTTTTTATAGATTGAGTAGTATTCATATGTTTTCTAATTACTTGAACCTAATCTTGCAACACCCCAATATTTCATAGTACGTTATTTATTCAAAATAATTCAATAACATGCATTACATGCAACACCGAGTTCAAGCACACCACGACTTACCAAACTAGGAATTCAAGATAGGTTATGAATAGTATTAACTAAATTTTGAACTTTATATAATCCTTATAATTTTAGAATCTATATTATGAGATTCTTTGACATAATGAAAAAACAAAAGAAATCATTTTTTCAGATAAATGAAGCATTTTTTTTAAAATGCAATTTTACCGCCTTTTAACGGAGAACCATGTTTAAATGAAATATTTGAAACTTTTATATATTAAATTGGACAAAATAAACTTCTTCTTTATAATCGGGATATATGAATTTAGTTTCAATAAATTTTTGGTGTTCTTCTGGTAACTTTCATATTTTGGTGAATAATGAAAAATACTATATTTTAACAGAAAACAACTTTTTTAATCAAAATAATTTGTAGTGTTAAATTATACATTTGAATTGTTTGGAAGTATAAATAGATTATATTTTTAAGATTTAATCCAATGTTTTTCATTGGAAATATTTTCACTTTGAAATTCAACATAAAAAAGTATCAATTTTTTGTTAGATATTATTTCATAAAAACACGCTTTTTGGTTTTGACAACGGGAATTAATTTTAAATTAATAAATGAAACTTCTATGTTTTTAATTTGGTAAAATATATTTAAATATTGAATTCAGAATATCAAAATTATCTTAGGGTGAAATTTTGGTATTTTTCTAAAAACATTCAATTTTTGATGAATAATGAAAAACACTGAGTTATTGGTTAAAACCGACTTTTTATTTAAATAATTATTTCTTTTATTTAAATTTATTTTATGTCAAATAGATATATAATACCTATATAAGTTCAACTTAATTCATTGGAGTCAGTTTATAATAATTTTAGATATATAAAAATTAATTGAACTTTTCATCATCTTTTACTCACCTCCTAGGAGAATTTACAAATTCACATAAAACATAATTTTACCGCTTCTGTGAATAGAATTTCAAAAATCATAGAGACATGATTTAAATCAGTAAGTAAAATTTTGTTCAATAAGATAAAAATAATTTTTGGTGAATAGTAACTTTTTTATTTTATTTACCACGGTTAAAAGTAAATAGGGTAATTAAGAGTAAAAATGATATTATTATTACCCTAACACATGTCCTAATTCTATTAGATAAGTATAATTTGACCAAAAACAGACTTATGAATAATATATGAACCTCTTTGGTCCACTTGGATTAGATTAGGACTTTTATTGTTATTTAATTCAAAGAAAAGTTAAAAGTGTTAAATTCAAAGTTTAATGACTATACAATTTTTAATATTGGGTTACACATAAGATAAATTAGACTATAAATATTCATTATAAATCTAAAAATATTGTCTATGTAATTTTATTTTATTTATATTTTTTCGAAATTAAATAATTTAATTTATTTATGACACAATGATGATGCAGTAATTACCTAATTAATGAAATATTAAAATAATTAAAATTTTAAGTATCCAAATAAATGTAATTTGAGACTTTTTAGAAATTACACTAATTTTCTTGTTTAATATGACATGTTAGGGTTGGTTAGATTAATTATTTCGTAAGTAATAATGCTGTTATAAATTTAGAAAAAACAAAATACCAAATAGTGTCAAAATTGACATACAAGAGTTTTTAAAACAAATATTATATTATTAATTGATATTCTGTTTCTAAAAATATAATATTTGTCCAAAAGACTTATATAATGATAGGTTTATCATTAATCAACCACTTTGGGTTCTCTTGGAAGTATATAGTAAGTTTTTTTACCATATAATATAAAAATACAAAGAGACATGGTAAATGTCAAACTATTTAACTAAGAGTTAAATCTAAAAGATAAAGTTAATATAGTGACCCAAACCTATCTAAAATCTATTGGTTGAGGGGTTTTTTTTCATAACCACCTTATCCTTTAAATAATTCTCTTTTTAGCCATTAGAAATCGAAAATGAATTTATTATAAATTAATATTTCTAGCTTTTCCTAAGGTGCCTCTCACCCCTCTTATAAAAGGGCACTCCCCCTTGTCTCTATTTTACACCTTAAAAACCATTTGGATCTACCAAAACCAGCCCAAATACCCTCTCAACTGTCCTACCTTCATCCTAGATGCCCTTTTTAGTCAGAAATCCAGTCTAAGGATCCGTTTTGGTCAAATCAAAAGAAAGATCCCGAAGAAGAGGTAAATATTTCATCACCTCTTTCAAGTTCCATTCTTCTTTCACTTCCTCTTTCATTGTTGTTTCCATTATAATATAATAAATCTAGTATCATCTATATACTTTGATGTTATTATAAATATGGTAAAACCAAAATCATTATTATATGCATCATTAGAATGACATGTCACCAAACGTGCGTACGTATGACTTACTGTCTCCAAGTCGTGGTGTAATTGTTATTCAATACATTATTATTTGGATGGGTATAATAATGATGTGTAATTGATGTAAATAATAAATATATCATGATACTGATTCTGTATATATGATATTTCATCCAAATATATGTTATTTTAATATCAAAAGAATGATATTGTCACCTGTGCGTACGTACGGATTACCGTCTCTTATCTATTCAAAACTAATTTTCATTAGATGATTAAAAATAAGGTTTAAAGACTTGATATCATTCTGTATATGAATAATTTATATCCCATTCATAACAAATATTACTCACGTAACAAATAATATAAATGAAAACGAATCTATTAACACCTGAAATAATGATAATACTAAGATATTATTAACAAAGAAATGTTAAAAGATCATATATGATATCATATTAGTGTATATGATTATTTTATAATTTAATAACAACTATTTCACCATTATATAGGAGGCTAACCAACCCTTGACCAAGGAAAAGTACAAGGTAAGTGTTAATTTCACAATCTCTTCATTATCTGAGGTTGTTTATATGTAATTATATATTGGGACCTCTTTATCATCAACATACATTTTTCTAAAAAATGTATTTCAAAAAATTATTACTGTTTTATAGACTATGGGTTAAAGTAATTTATATACTTGTTTGACATTTTATAAGATTTTTATAAAGGGATCTTTTTGTCGTTTTCCAAACAAGGTCCTTTATAACCTTTTCTACAAATTTAAGGTAAGAATGTCTTTTTTTAACTTATACGTAGGGTGCAGCTATTTTATGACGTTATAACATTTTCGAAGCTTCCCTTACAAGATTATAAGAATATTTTGAAAATAAATGTTTTCTTTATAATTACGTGACTCTTAAATGATTTCGAAGTAGAAATAGATATTTCTCTAAAAAAGGTTTTGATTTCATCTATGTCAACATCCTTTGATAAATTTTAATCTTATTTGAAGTTGACTTATTATGATACAACACTTCCATATTGTATTGAAGGTTTTGTGTTATGTTTGACTATAGATGTGTTATTTTTTCACCATTCATGGTTTATGAATAAAGTATTGACATTTCTTATGCTAGTTTTAATATGAATGTTTATGTTAGGTTTAAACCTTTCCATATGAGGAATGCATTGGACTTAGTAAGTGAGGGGTGGAGCCCGTTATAGCTTCTCGATGCATCGGTAGGTCTCATGAGACAAACTAGTGTCTTGACACAAGGCCTTGACAAAATCTTATATTGTAGTCTTGAAAAAAGGCCTCAACTATGTGGTTATGAAAGTCTGGAATTATGCATTCCATCATTATGAAAGTGGCTATTGATATTGCATGTGATTATTAAACTTGTTGAATATCCATCTGAGTAAGTAAATAGAATTATTTGATTTTATTTTTTCCATATTATGCTTAAGTTCAAGTTTAAAAGGATTTTGTTTTAGTCTTATACATTTCCTTAAATGTTTATGCTTATTTGTGAAAGTTTACACTGTATTGATATCCGCACTGAGCATCTGAGATGACCCATTTCTATGTTTTATTTTTCCCAGGATGCGAAGAAGTATATTATTACTGACTTGTAGGGATAGTCTATGGGATCTCAGTGTTGTCTATGGAAACAATGTTGTTGTAGTTTTCCATTTTATAATGTAATGTAAACCTTATGAATGTATCTAGTATTTCTAAGGCTGCTAAACTAATCGGCCTTTCGAGACTTGATCTTTTGTGATCATGCCAAGGTTTTGTAATAATGCACTAACTCTGGGTAACTGGGGTCAGGGTGTTACAAATCTGATGTCTCTTGAATAAGAATTAGTCCTAGTAGGGATGCCTCACCTACCTCTAGCCAGCATAGAGGTGAACGACATGGCCTAACAAATAAGGCCTCAAGAAGATCCATCTAAATTGAATCATGGGAGATGTTATTATTGGAGAACTAAATTAGAGGGATATGATTTTCCCCGGAACTATAAAAATCAAGGGCACATGCTCAGAGGATAACCTCTAGAACTTGTATTGTTCATTCTGATTGTCCATCAGTCTGAGGTTTAAATGTTGTTCTTAGAAGAACCTGTGTTCCCATAGCCTTCTGCAGTCCCTTCCAGGACCTTGATGTCAAATGATCATACCTATCTAAAACAATATTATAAGGGACCCCATGGAGTCATATGATCTCACAAACATACAGTCTTCCTAGTTCATCAATTGAGAAAGTCTCTCGAATTGGAATGAAGTGGGATGATTTAGTTAGTCGGTCAATGAATAACCATATAACATCACTAACCCTCGACGATCTAGGTAATCCAACTATGATATCTATGAAAACAACTTCCCATTTCCATTCTGGGACTGAAAGATGTTGTAGCAAGCCCGCATGTCTCTGGTGCTCCACCTTCATCTGCAGACAAGTGGAACACCTAGTGATAAAACCTACTATCTGATGTTTCATCCTAGTCCTCCAATACTAGTTATGTATATGTCAATACATCATTGAGATTACTGGATGAACTGCCTATTGAAAAGCATGAGACTCATGTATCAACCCCTCTCTCATATCTATATGATCCCAGACATGCCCATGAATATATAGGATGTCTTATCTATCTACAGACTAATCTAGAGGTTGGTTATATCATAATATACTCTCACAGAGTACCAAGCCTTCAGGATATGAAAATTGTCTAACCTTCACCTTCTGAAGGAGGGAAGAGGCAACTTTCAAGGATGGGAGGTAAGACTACTTGTGACTATCATGAAACTCCAGATGAAGCTCAGAAAGGAGGTACATTAACTTCAATTCATCAGTGGCTTCTCGTACATCCTATGTTTGAGTAATCTGAATCATAACATCTAAAACCATGTTGCCCTTCCCATGAATATCAGCACGATCTAAATCAAAGGATTGAGATATTCGATCCATATTGATTGTCTATGGTTCAATTCATACTGATAAAAGATATATTTGTGGCTCTTGTGGTCAGTGTACACCACACAGTGCTCACCCATCTGATAATGTCTTCTACAACATAAGTCATGGAAAACTGCTTCTAGCTCAAGGTCGTGTGTCAGGTAGTTTCTCTCATGAGGCCACAATTGCTGAGATCTGTATGCAACAACTTTGTCCTCCTAAGTTAGCACTGCTCCTAAGACGATTCCTGATGCATTCCAAAAGATGGTATAACCTATGTGTGGCATTGAAAGTTTCTTAATAGATGCTGATACCAGACTCCCTTTTTGATCCTAAAAGTATTTATCACATGATTATGACCATATGAACATGACACCCTCCTTTGTAAGACCACTAAGAGGTGAAGAAAGGTGAGAAATGACCTATATGAAACACATTTAATATCTATCTACCCCCAAGAAACTTCGTATATTAAACACATTCTTGGCATTCTCATAGGAAACTACAACACTAACCATTTCATGGTCAATAGAGACTCTTTTTACCGATATAATATAACCCAAGAAGTGAAATTTTTTGATCCACAAGTGGCACTTATAAATATTATCATAAAGAGGATGCACACTTAGTTTACCCAGAATGATATCAAGATGTTTGGCATGGTTGCTACGAGTGCGAGAATACACCAAGATGTCTTCCAAAAATACTATTGAAAATGAGTCCAAATAGGGATGAAACTGCCTATTCATTAGACCAATGAAAATGGAGGGCACATTTATAAGACCTAATGGTAAAAAAAATCATATAGACCATACCTATTACTAAAGTTTGTATGAGGTATTTATGATTCCCTAACTCACACATAATGATAACTTAATCTCTAGTTGATCTTGGAGAAGAACTTTGCTCCTCAGAGATGGTAAAAGAGATCATCTATTTGAGGATATGGGTAAAGGTTCTTGAATATAAGATGGTTCAACCATCTATAATCCATGAAAAGACGTAAGGTTCTATCTTCATCTTGGAAAAAAGTATGAGTGAACCCCAAGAGGATGTAATAGGTCGTATAAAGACTTTAGCATCAAAATAATCTAAATACAATTTGAGCTCTTGATGATTTATTGGTTCCATTATATACAGAGGAATAAAAAATAGAGATGCTCCTGGAAAAAGCTTTATAGTAAACTATATCTCTCTCTCAAGAGGTAAGAAATAAAAATCATCAGGAAATACATCCCTAAAATGAAACACTACTGGAAGGGAATCAGTCTGACATAAAACCTGATCCTCCATGATGTGATTTTTGATTTGGGGGGTTACTCGACCCAGCCTATGATGATCTCATCTAACATTACAATCCTGGACATCCCACTAACACTTATGTAGATAACAACTACCCATTGGTGATGTAAATGATACCTTGCGGTGATATCAGTGTACAAAATCTTGATAGTGAACCAACCAATCCATTCCGAGTATGACATCGAATATCATCATCTCATGAGAAAAGAGGTTCTATAAGAAATGGTATGTTACTACTTCAAGGGGACAATACCTACATTGGAATATACCCTCTGTTCATACCCCTAATGGAACAAAAAGGGTAATTACACCATAATAATACTGTATCTCCTTTATGAAACATTCCATGATTGATATAAGGATAAAATAGTTTGAAGCACCTATATCAAATCAAGAAGACCCTATGGTAGATTCCACAAGAATAGTACCTCACACAATAGATAGTACCACAACCAGATCTTTGGGTATCATATGTAGCATATTCAACTATCCTGATCCATGACCCTATGCAATAAATAGAAAACCACAATCATAACTGCTCTATTGGAACTATGGGTGATTGGGGGTCTAGCTTCTATGGCCAAAACTACCTCATTGGCTAGACCTACCGGTGCTATTCAAACTCTCCAGCTAACATGATGTAAAATAACTATCTTCTGATTGTGGAGTTGGTGCTAATCCATCCAACCATCATTATGATTTTCAATCATAAAAGGAGTCCCAAGAGGGACAATACAAGGAAGAGGGAAACCATACCTATGGGGAAGAAATAATGAAGGCCAAGGGCATCACCCCAAATTAAGTTCACCCCCTCCAGTTTCAAATGAGACACATTGGAGACTTCCCCATACAACCACAAACCCAACACTCCATTAGGTATCTATCACATTGAGGATTCTTGTGCCCCCATCATCCACATTGATTAAACTCTATATAGCTAAATAGTCACTTGGGTTGCCATTTCCCTAATGAAAAACCTCAATAGAAAGTTTATTTCCACCTGAGTAACTACTAGCCTGATGAGATAATTGTCCTCTATGAATGGTACTATTTCTATCCCTCAGGTTATGGTCAATGTTATGATCTCTATTTACTATTGCAAAAAAGTTAGGTAGGTGAAATACATTCACCTATGTACAGATGGCATACTAGATCCCATCATTGAAATGTCTAGAACGTGAAAGCTCATCACCAGCTAGAGTCGGTGCAAAGCGCTGTAACTCTGTGAAATGTGCTGAATACTCCATAACGTACATAGAACCATGATCAAGACGCTTGAATTATCTATATATATCACCTCTCATTGTATGATGAACGAAATGATCATAAAAGGTAGTCTAGAAATCAACCCATAACATGACATGATGATGACCGACCTGGGTAATCACATCCCATCATAACTTGGCTGAGTCTCAAACCATCTATGTAGAAATATTGTCCCTTTTCTCTAGATTAATCTCCAGATGCTCAAAGATAGATTTTCTGTATTTTATTCAAGACTCAACAGCTTGTGACCACCATCCCCTGAAAATGTAGGAGGATGTTGCTACTTGAGTTCCTGATTCAGATCATCCATCATTGGTGCAAGCCACAGAGAACCACGCATGGACAACATCAGACTTATGAAACTGTCATGAACATGGGAATTATTTCCCAAATCAAGTACAATAATAGCTTACTCATGTTTCACTCCTAGAGGTAAGAGTGGTGGATTAGGTCCCTCCACATCAGTAGCATGGTTGTTACCACCCTCCAAACAAACAATATGAGGAATTTATGGTGGCATTGGTCTAAAAATTCTAATAACACATTTTATAACAATATTAAGCATAAATATATCCTCACTAGTAGAAGATGAATGTAATTAAACTCTCTATGAAAGGAATACTACACCAACGACCCGCTTAGATTTCCAGGTTTTGATAAGTTCTCATGTATAAGTTCCGTTTCATTTTATATTTAATTACTAGGTTTACTTCTTCACCATTAATAAACACAACAAGGAGGGATTAGTATGTGCCAAAATTTCATTTGAGATTTCATTATTTACTTTAATGTGGGTATCTATTTTTGGTGAATTAGTGCCCATACACCTATCACTAGAAACAACACCCATTAATTTATAACATTATGTCTTGACTTTGTAAATTACTTATCCCAACCCATGAGGGACCGTACACCTCATGAATTGAGGCAGGAAATCAATCAATAACAACCAAAATAAATACAATCATAAGATAACTACCACAATTTCACTCAATATTTTAGGCCTATCAAGCAATAAAATCCAATGAAATGCACAAATATGGAATTAAACTATGCATGAAATTCCAATTCTATATCCCTATAATGATGCACGTAACAGTAATCCTTTCCCTCATATCATCGAATCAAGGAGGGAAGAAAATACTCAATCATAGTAATAATCAACAACTCCACACAATATGTGCATCTGAAAATGTAGCCGACTATTTCCTATCGACCGTTCAAGGTTTTGATGCTTTGTTAATGTGTATAGCACCACTCAGGTCGAATCCTCGGTGATGTGACTTTTTAATTGTCTATTTTTTTAGTTGATTTAAAAGATTGATAAAGATTGGGGTGAGTTCATCATTAGGTAGTTAAGCTTGTGATATCCTTGATCCCTACTTTATATTGCATTAAATTAACAGCCATGTCACAAGTTGACATTGATTGGAATTCCCAGGTGTTAAGGCTTTAACACAAGCCTTAACATAACTTAAGGTTCTAATCATAATAATATATTATTTATGGTAGTGTATTAATGATTCCAATAATCCATGAAAACCACTCACTAAACAAAACAAGTCTTTAATCCATGACATGTTATGTCCAACATACACAATGTTAATTCAATGAATACTCATCGAGAAAAATCTCTCAATCACTTAACATCCATAAATTATAACTCTCCCCAGTGATATATTTAATCAGACATTGACATGACTAATAATCTGGTTATAATGATTATGATGATAAACTAAGAAGAGAATAAAAATAAAGAGATTAAAAAAAATGTGCGTTGAATGCACACACAAACGATAATGAGAATTAAAAACAGACTTTCCATTGAATGAGGAAGAAAATTAAGAGAAGGGGTTTTAACTTGATTTAAAATATTTTAAGAATATTATTATTAAACTATAGAAGGTAGAAAATAAATAAGATATATTGAATAATTAAGTTTCATTAAAACAAAATCACAGAAACCAAACAGTTATATGATTACAAATGAAGAACAACACATTAGTTAATGAAAGGAAGTAAAGAGGAATGGTTTATCAAGTAAATACATGATTATGAAAGATCCTACCAAGCCTTTGACAGATCCATGGTCATTCCAACCAATCCTCATTTTCACTGAAATGCCAACCCTTTTAAAAGGAGAGGATGGGATGTATTTATAGTCCAATGTGGCGGACTATTTGAATTCCAAAACTACCCCTCCTTTTGACTTGATGATTTGGACATCCATACAGCTGAATATAAAGATACCTACTTATTAAAATATGTATAAAATAATGTTGGGAGGATAATATAAATATTTGGAGGAATTTAGACTTATGTAGCCAATGTTCTTTCTGTTTGATTAAAAAATGTTAATCTATCCATTTCAATCCATTATTTTAATAAGGATGAAATGTGATTGGGTTAATCAATAGGAATATTCCTTCCAATCCAACCACTTTCTTCAACTAAGTCGGTCGGATATATCCCCTCTTTCACACTAAAAAAATATCATCTTGTTTTGATGACTAAATCATGAACTATGTTATGAATAGTGTCCAGATTTTAATTTCCATCCAAAGATTGGGCTGGACTTCAAAGCATCAGTTGGTACCCTTTTTTGAGTAGTTGGACATTAAATTTTTTATCCATAATTCTTTTGGATAATAAAGAACATATGGGGGAGTTTCATAAGATTTGGGATTTTTTATTTAGACAAGTAACTCAATCATCATGGCTGGACCAGTTTCTTCACAATTTCATTGGGTCTTCTTGTGTGGACCATATGACCCTCAAAATGGACGATTTGTCCAATGGTTCCTTATAATGAAATGTTGAAATTTCAGTAAGTAACCCTAAAAAACAAGAATAATGAAATTTGTATAAGTTGGGTGAGAGTTATAATTAATATAGTAAACTAAATCGATTTGATTAATTTAAATAAGGCTAAAAAACTGTCTTTAATATTCAAAATATTAATATTTCACACTAATTATGCACTTTTTATATAAAATCAGTAAAATCAGTATATAATATGTTATGAAGATATTAATAACATCAACTACCCCACACTTTGTCTTGTTCATTTCTTCATGTACAACTAATATAAAACCATGACAAAATCATTTTCACTCACCAACAAATAATAAATTTTTTTCCCCAATCAGGGGAGGTTTAGGCAATATCACTCATCCATATTGAATTATACGACAATTTGTTACAGAAAAAATGTTCCAAAAACAAATCATTTTTCCATGCTGAAATTTAGAAATGTAAAATGGTGGCACACAAAACCTACACCTGTTGGGATGATAAAATTAATTTATGGAGCTTCACTCATTCACTAACCAGAAGTGAAAATCATAGAGTTTAAAAGAGCTCCCATCTTCCATTACCTATCATAAAGTGCCCAATAATCAAGAGGTATTTTTAAGGGGTCTTTTGTGGCTATGAGATGTTTGGAATTCAGTATTCAAAAGTGTAGAAAGTGGGTTCAAACACCAACATGGAAAAACAAATTCATAATATTTTTGAAATAAAACCAGGAAAGAAATTGAAACACAAATTTACAAGGGAAAAATTGTGTGAATCAAGACACAAATGTGGATGAAAACTTTAAGGGAATGATAAGATGTAATATTTACAAAACAAAAAACTTCTCTCAATGACATAAGTGATCTTTTTTTTTCTAATGTTGATCTTGAAAAAGATCTCACACTCTTCTCCCAACCCATGTTTGATCTCCTCGTGAAACAAATTATAATAGTTATAACAAGATAAAAGGTTGAGGAAGAGTGATTTTTGACCCACCCAAGACATAACCAATACTTGTTTTGTTTTCTTTTTTTGTTGATTTTTTTATCACATGTCAATAAAATTTTAACAATATGTTTTAATAATATATATATTTCCAAAACACACTGAATGAAAACCTCTTCTCCACACTGAATTGGATGCTTTCCCTCAACCATATGATACCATGGTGTAATAAATAAAGGGTACCCAAAATGAATTCCTTCCTCCCCCACACGTAAATTTCAAAAAAATTATGCAATGAAAATCTATGTTGATATTGGGTGGGAAAGGGAATTAGTTTTGTAATGTGTCTATCAAACAAAATGTTTTCATAGGCTCAAAGGGGATTTCAAAATGAGGATTAATATAAGGTAGAAGGGAGGTATTTGGATATAGTGATTCTCATGTGGTTCAGAAAATTCTTCTATCATATTAATGCAAACTGGAGTGGGAAATTCATTTAGAAGGTCCACAAACTCAAGACTCATAAATGGAGGTGAAAAAACACATTTTGAAAAGACGGACATAGGGGGCATTTTCATGAAAGCAAATGGTGTTCCTCATGGGTGGGGAAAATTAGTTTCCAAATGAAAAATTGTGCATTCAATGTTTTTTGGGTTTGACACAATATTCATTATCCAAATATATGATGAAAACAAAAGATTTTTGAGATAAAACCATGTCTTTTGACTCACCAAAATGGTTGGACAAAATGTCAAAACTGGACGGTGAGTAAGTATGACTTGTTTGGGTTTTTTAACTTTTTTTATTTTTTTGTGTTTTTCAATTACACACCCACAAAAAAGAGAAAGAGTAAATAAAAAAATTATGATGAGGAAACTTGTAAAAAAAATAAGAGTGATGGAGGAAGAAGAAGGAAGAGAGAGAGAGAGAAAAATTGAGAGAGAGAGAGAGAGAGATACGAGGAGTTAATGGGAAAGTGGAGCCCCCAGTTTGGATTTGGTTGGTTGCCATCTCCATCCAGTGGTGGGTCAACTGCCGAAGTGATGGATCCGGTGGAAGTAGATGTTGCTCCAGGATTTTGTGTCCTCTCATGGTGACTCTTTAACCGATGTCCCTTAACTGGGAATGTCCATTTGGAAGACTATTCTTGGACATGTACTGCACCAAATGGGTAAACATGACAAAAAATAAAAGGACCTTCCTGATAAGAATTAAGCTTAGCTGGGTGAATATGAAAGAGAGAGTTGAAAAGAAATACCCTTTCTCCTTCCTAGAATACCTTTCTTAGGATGTGTATTTCATGGAGTACCTTAGCCTTTTCTTTATACCGATTGGAATTCTCATGGGATTGTAGTTGAAGCTCTTCTAATTCATCCAATTGAAACAATCTTTCTTCACCATGTTTTCCACAATAAAAATTATAGGTTTTCAAATCCCAAAATGACTTATATTGGATTTTAATTGAAAAATGGCATGATTTACCAAAAACTAGCCTAAAAGGAGACATCCCAATGGGTGTTTTGTAGGCAGTTCGATAAGACCAAAGTGCTTCACCATGCCTTTTAGGCCAGTCTTTTCTGGTGAATTTTACTATTATCTCTAGCACGCTTTTCGCTTCTCTATTAGAAAGTTCAGCCTTGCCATTTTTTGGGGGTGATATACCATTTATGTTATATGTAAAACACAATTCTTTTTCAAAAGAGATTCCATGGTTTTATTTTAATAATAGGATCCTAATTCACTTTTCAAGGCACATGGTGTGCCAAATTGGTAGAATATGTGTGTCAGGAACTCACTAACTATATGTGAATCATCCTTTATAGTGGATTTGGACTCAAACCACCTAGAAACATAATGAACCATAAGAATAATTTATGAGAATGAATTGGAAGGGGGGAATGGTCCCATGGAATTGATTCCCCAAACATCTAAGATCGCATAGAAAATTAAAGGCTTTTGGGGTATTTCATTTCTCTTTGAAATTGATCCAAACTTTTTGCAAGTGGGACATGATTGACAGAACTCATGTGAGTCCATTAAAAGTGAATTATAGAATAATCTCGAGTCTAGGACCTTTCTGGGGGTCCTTTATGGTCCAAACTGGCCACCACCAGGCATTGAGTGGAAGAATTCAAAGATAGAAGAATGAAAATTTTCATCAACACATCTCTTAATTACCATGTATGCCCCAGTTTTCCAATGTTATTTATCTTCCCAAAAATAGAATTTTGAATCAGATTTCAACTTCATTTTTTGGTCTTTTGAAAAAAAAATTCAGGAAAAACACCAGAAACCAAATAATTTACAATTAGGGCATAACATGCTATTTTTGGAGTGAGAGATGAAAGGTGCTCAGTTGGAAATTCTGGATCAATTATTTCAGAATGAGAATAATTACAAATTATACTCAAGTGATCAGAAACATGGTTTTATTTTCTTGGTCTATCTTGTATTTCAAGGTCAAAAATCATGGATCATTAGGATCCATCTTATTTGCCTTGGTTTGGAATCAATTTTCATAAGTAAAAACTTTATAGAATAATGGTTTGGGAAGAAGATGATTTTGGGACCTAAGAGATAGGTCCTGAATTTATCTAAATCAAAAACCACTGCTAAAAGTTATTTTCAGTCACAGTGTAGTGAGATTGAGTTTCATCCAATGTTTTTGGCCATAATATATGACATGAGAAATTTTTTGTTTTCTTAGACTAATAACAGCCCTAACAACTCTATCAGAAGCCTCACAGTCAATTCAAAGGGTAAAGACCAATTTAGGGGTTGGATTATGGGGGGCCGATGTAAGAGAATTTTTGATTTCAATGAAGTCTCTCTTGAAAAACTCATAAAAATGGAATGTGACATCATTTTGGAGAAACCATATGAGTGGGAGGGAAATCCTACTAATGTTATGGATGAATCACCAATAGAAACTTGCATGATGAAGGAATGAACGGATGTCTCGAACAGAAGTGGGTTTAGGAAGTGATTGGATCACATAAATTTTTGCATGATCAACTTCAATACCATCTTGTGAAACTATGTTCCCTAGAAAAAAAATCCCATTTTCAACCATGAAGTGAAATTTTTCCAAATTTAACACAAGGATATAGTTGACACATTTTTGGAGGACTATAGAGAGTGATTTAAAGAAAGATTCAAAGGAATCACCATAAATGATAAATTCATCCATGAATACTTCCATGCACTGTTCAATGAATTTAGAAATGATACACATCATACACCTATGGAATGATGCAGGAGCATTGCAAATGCCAAAAGGAATTCTCCTATATGCATATGTTCTAAAGGGGAAAGTGAAAATTGTCTTTTCTTGGTCCTGAGGTGCGATTGGTATTTGGAAGTAGCAAGTGTATCCATCAAGAAATCAATAGTGAGACTTTTCGGGTAATCTTTCAAGCATCTGATCAAGGAATGGAAGAGGGTAGTGATCTTTTATTGTTTTAACATTAAATTTCTTGTAGTCGATGCACACACACCATTTTTTCTTCACTCGAGTTGTGTCTACCTCACCATGTTCATTTGTGACAACAGTTATTCAACCCTTATTAGGTACAAATTGAATTGTACTAACCAGTTCACTATAAGAAATTGGGTAGATAATACCAACATGAAGAATCTTGGTGATCTATTCCCTAACTACCTCAAGGATGAGTATATTGAGTCTTCTTTTTGGTTGACTAATTGGTTTGGATGTGTAACACCTCGAGATTTTATGAAAAATATTCTTTTTAATTTCATTAATGTCTTGTGTTGTACACTACACCAAAAGGAGCTTGCACAACACTCATCCTTGACTTGCCTTTCGTTAAACGTAATCACGACCTTCCTCGATAGCGTGTGTAGTACGCAATACCGAGTTTCACTAAACAACGATATGCTATTAAAATATTATTAAAACTAGCCGTTATGAATAGTAATAACCACTTTTTGAAATTTTGTAAATTTTATTTTTCAAAATGGACTTCATTTTTGGATTCGGAATATCGAAATTAGCTTCGGGTGAATGTTTGGTACTTTTCGGATAACTTTCATATTCTGATTAATAGTGAAAATTACTAAATTTTAATTAAAAACAACTTTTTTAATTGAAATAATTAATAGTGATAAATTATTAATTTGAGTGGTTTTAAAGTATATTTAGAATATATTTTTACAATTTCATACAATGTTGGTCATTTGATGTAATTTTACATTTAAACCAGACATAAACAAATGTCAATCTTTTGATAGTTATTATCTCTTAAGAACAAGCTATTTGTTTTGACGACGAGAATTAATTTTTAAATTAATTAATTCAACTGATATGTTTTGAATTTGGTAAAATAGACATCATTTTTGAGTTCATAATATCAAATATAGCTTAGGCCTAATTTTTGGTATTTTTCTAGAAACTTTCATTTTTTTGATGAATAGTGAAACCACTAAGTGGTAGTTAAAAAAAATGAATTTTTCATAAAACATAATTTTACCACTTCTGTGAGTGTAATTTCAAAAATCCGAGAGACAAGGTTGATGTCAGTAAGTAAAATGTGGTCCAATGAGATGAAAATAATATTTGGTGAATAGTAACTTTTTACTTTTATTTACCACAGTTAAAAGTAAATAGGGTAATTAAGGGTAAAAATGATATTATTATTACCCTAACACATTTCCTAATTCTATTGGACAAATGTAATTCGACCAAAAACATCCTTACAAATAAAATATGACCATTTAGGCCCACTTGGATTAGATTAGGACATTTATTATTAATTTATTTAAAGAAGGGTTAAAATAGTTAAAATCAAAGTTTAATAAGTATATCATTTTTAATATAGGGTTATACATAAGATAGATTCGACTATAAATATTCATTAGAAATCTAAAAAGATTTACTACATAATCATATATTATTTGTAATTTTTAGACATTAAATAATTTAATTTATTTATGACATAAAGATGATGCAGTAATTATCTTATTAATGAAATATTGACATAATTGATGTTATAAAATACCAAAATAAATTTAATTTGATACTTTTTAGGAATTAAACTAATTTTCTAGGTTAATATGAAATGTTATTATTGATTTAATTAAATTTTTTCGAACTAATAATTATTTTATGAGTTTCACAAAAATCAATTACTAAATTGTGTCAAAATTGATATAAAATAGTTTTTAAAACAAATATTATATTATTTATTGTTATTTTATTCCTAAAAATCTAAGGTTTGGCGAAATAACTTATATAAGGTTATAAATATTAATAATAAAAAACTTGGGGTTTTGTTTGGCTTCATATAGTAAGTTTATTAACCTTATAGTGTAAGAACACAAAAAGACACGGTAAAAGTAAAATTATCTAACATAAAGTTAAATATAAATGATAAGGTTAAAATAGGAACATAAACTTGTCTAAATTCTATTGGATGAGATGATTTCAAATCATCCCCACCTTAGCTTCGAAATAAATTAACTTGGAGCTATTTAAATCCTAATTTGGCATTATAATAAAATAATATTTTTAGTTTTTCCAAAGGAGCCCCTCTCCTCCCTTATAAAAGGGCACCTCCTCCCTCACTTCCTCACACCACTTTGAGCCTTAAAGATCGGCCAAACCCTGCCAAATTCTCTTATAAAATTACCTAGAAACATCCTAGAGGTTATGGTCTTCCTCAAAGACCTATTTTAGTTCCCTAAAAGGAGATCTCAAAGAGGCACTTCAAAGAAGAGGTAATGTCCATTACCGATTCTTTCAACTTTATTTCTTCTTCCACTTCTTATTCTTAGGTTGTTTCATTTTGAATTAATAACATCAGTATCACTCATATTATGATATGTTATTATAAGTATGAAACAGCCCTATTTCACCATCTATCCATCCTACGGAAAACGAAATCACCGCGTGTGCGTACGTACGGAATACCGTCTCCACGCCGTGGTGTAATCTATTTTCCACCACCACCATACTTGGATGGGTATAATGGTGTAAATGATAACTATATATGATTATTGTAAAGTGATATAGATTCTGGAATAGTATACATACACTCCAATACAATTCCACGATCATGAGAACGATATCATCGCTCGTGCGTACGTACGGAATACCGTCTCCACGACGCGATGAGATTCATTCTCCACGTTAACCATTCATAAATGATTATAAAGTATATATAATAAGTAATCCTGAAATAAATGACATAATAATGATACTGTATTAATGTGTATATATATGTATTTCATATACTTAATTCCGTTTAACTCAATAAGGAAACGAAAATAGCGTTCATGCGTACGTACGGCCTGCCGTCTCCATGAACGGTGTATTTCTTTCCATTTACTGATCTATTATGTATATGTATATTATGAATATATATTATATATAAATCATGCTTTATATTCTCGAATTAAGTAATCATGATCTAAGTAATCATATGAATAATTACAAGTCATAACACGGACGACAAATAAAACGATTTTACCCAAAACGCTCTTTAACATGGAATTTACAAAAGAACGGGTAAAATAAAGTCATAAGTGAACCATATATGATATCATAACAATGAGTATGATTCTGGAAAAAGTAAATTACATTATTTAAATCATTATACAGAAGTTTTGGACACTTACGAAGCAAATCGGACCTAACGTAAGGGAAATATCACAATCTCATTTTTATCCGAGATTGTTTATACTTTAGTATTTACTGGGGTGTATTTTATTATCCACATCCATGTTTCCTCAATATGTAATATTATTTCCATCCACCTACAATTGTTTAAATCCAATTTTACCCTTCAGTTAGTTTTTAGTAAAGGATATGAAAGGAATCTTTTGACGTTTTTTGTACGAGGTACTTTTTGACCTTTCCGACAAAAGTACGAAGAATGTTTTTTTAACTTATACGGAATGAATGTATTTTTAAAACATTATTTCGAAGAAGCTTCCTTTACAAGTTTTCAAGTTTATTTTTAATCAACTTCTTTTTGTTTAGAATTTCACAACATGTTAAGAAAGGAAAAGTGTTTTTGAAGCAAAAAGGATATTTTCCTCAAGAATGGAGTTCAAGTGTTTTATCAAAATTATTTTCCATCTAAGATAAAATAGGGTTCTATTTCTATCCCTATTATTACATTGATTTGATTATGTTGTGATGGAAATATTTTTATGAATTATTTTATCTTATATGAATTGTTTTAAGATGTCACGATGTTTAACATTCCCATATTTATTATATGGGTTATGCTATGATGTATGGTTTATGATTTTGTGGCACACATAAGAATGGTATCATTATGAGATGGGTGGGACCTATATCTCCCTCCAATGAATTGGGTAAAGATTTTATGTCTCATGAGATAGAAATGGCTGGAACGGTAAGTTAATCCGGTTCAGTGCTACATGACTGAAACGAGGAGTGAACCTGATTCAGAATGGGAATTTGTCCACTAAGATAGTCTTGGCAATGAGTCTTGACTAATAAGAAATGATTCTCTATGATTATGTGTGTATGCCACAAAGTTTCATGTTTTAAGTTATGATTATTGGGATTTCATTTCACTGCTATGATTTATCCCATGTTATGATATTATGATCTCTTTTTCAGGTTAAAATTTCCAAAATGTTATGCTATTATGAATATGATGTGATTGATATTTATTTTGTTTACCCTTACTGAGCATTTGAGCTCACCCTTTTATGTTTTCTTTTCCCCAGGATATAAAGAATGGTTTTCGGTATAAAAAAATGAAGATCTCAATGTGAGATGTTGATGATCTTTCACCACGATTAGAAGATTATATTCCGAGTTTCCAAAGACACTAAACTATTACGGTCCTTGTGTGTGTGTTTTTGTTATGTACTAAGTATTCCACAAAAGTAATGCAATGTCAATGTACGTCAAGATTAGGGTCTCTACCGGATGACTCCTCAAGATATATTTGATGCATGCAATTAGTAGGGTTGATTCAAGGTATGTCATCTAGGGTCCAACCTAAGTCCTTTTTATTTTCCTCTAACACCTGAACAAGTTTGGACTCCTTGGTTTTAGTATGTGAAGCAGGGATAATGACAGGATATGAGTGATCATGGAAAAGTAATTCATATTTCAGGTGTTCAAGAAGAGGTTTTAGATTAGTATCATCTTTCATTTGAGGTTTAGACAACTCAATAATTGAGGTTGGGATTTCAGTTACTTTATATTCATTTTCCTTAATATTGTCCAAGGTGGAGAAGTAAAGATCAGAGTTGATGTGGGATTCATGAGAGTTTTCATGTTTTTATAGATTGATAGAGTCTCTGAATGAGAGGCCAACATAAACTTCACCATTTATAACTTGGTTAATCTTGGTGCATATTTCACAAGATCCTTTATCATTAGAACAGGATAAACATGATGGAAAGGGGTTCAATTGACTCTCATAAGTTTCCTCGAAAGTTTGGATTGAGAATGCAAAGTGATCCTGAGATGGGTATCGCATGGATTGGGAAATGTTGAACCTAACCAGTGGTTCACCAAATTCCATGGGAAAGATTCCTGAATGGACATCAATCATGGTTCTCACTGTCATTTGGAATGGTGTTCCTAGAATTAGGGAGATCTAGAATAATTTGTCTCACCTTCCATTTCAAGGGCATAGAAATCAGCAGGTAATATGAGATCATTCACACGAACTAGGACATCCTCGATTATACCATTAGGACTAGTAGTTATTAGATTGGATAACTAAATGAAAACACCCATTGGATATAAGGGACCAAGACCAAGGTTGGAGAAGATGGATTTGGGCATGACATTAATTGAGGCTCCTAGGTCTATGAGTGCATCATCGAAGTTGGAACTTTCAATTTGGCATGGAACTGTAAAGGTCCTTGGATCTTCTCATATTATGGGAATATATTTTTGAGTGGAAACATTTTTGATGGTCCTAAGTTGGATATTATGTGTGAAGAATTCTTTAAGATACATGGCATACTTAGGGATTAGTTTTATGGAATCTAATATGGGAATGTTGACTTCCAAACATCTAAACATGTCAAGAATTTTAGAATCATGTTCAAAGGACTTCTTTGTCTTATAAATGGCTTGAGTAAAAGTAATTGGATTCCTAAGTGGAATTGAAGGATGTGAGGGAATAGATTCAGGTTCCTTTTGATGTTTCTTGTTATTTTCATCTTCTAGGTCAATATTCAAATGGGGGTTGAAGGAATTATCTTGAGGCATAGAAATTTTCATTCCTAATCTTTGTGAAATTAATTTTACATTAACCTTGTGGTTGGGTAATGGGTGAGATGGGATTTGGGAATAATTATATGGTTTCTTCTGATTAAGGTGGGATGCAAGTTGACTGATTCAGGATTCAATTTTTTTAAGGCTGGAAGGAGTCAAAGAGGCAAGATCTTCAAAATAACTTTCCCATAATTTCATGGAAGAAAAGGCTTGTCCCGGATTGGTATTGCCTTGATTTTGGTTCTTGGTAAAGAGATTTTAATGGTTTGGGAATTGGTAAGAATCACTATGATAGTGGAATCCATTAGGATGAAGAGTAGGATTGATCCTTTAGGGTTAAGGAACAAAGGGGTAAGGTTATTGGAAGTTACCAACACCTTGACCATATTGGAATTGTTTTGGGTTTTGATGAGGGTATTTAGGGGGATGATTAATTTTATTCCTATATCTCAAGTTAAGGTTATGTGTAGAAGAGAAGGGCTCAAAATGGGGTTGGTTGAAATTTCTAACAAACTGACCTGATTTTTGGGGGTTGGGATTCCACTAAGAATATACTGCATTGAGCCCTATTGGTTAGGATGAATCAGAGGGATCCTATTGAAGTTGTGGAAATGTGTCAGTTGGATTAGATGGGAAGCTGCTGATTACACAGTTCTTGATAGGTCTATGGAAAAGATATTATGGAGAAGATGAGGTTGGGGCTTTGGCCGCCACAACTAGTTGTCGCCCAAGACTTGTAAGTTCACTCATCCACTCAGTCATCTTGTTCGGTTATATGGATTGATCATATTAGTATTTTTTGACTTGAGAATGTGCTCAAGTATGGAATTTTTGTGTGTTCACAGCCATTTAACTTATTATATCTCTTTCAATTGTAGGAGTTTTATCAACAAAAGTACTGCCACATGCGGAATCTATGAGAGTTCTCTCCATAGCCAATAATCCCTCATTTAAGTATTGGATCAAGAGTTTGTTAGGTATTTGGTGGTGTCGGTAGGTTTCAAAAAGAATTTTCAACCTCTCCCAGTACTCATGCAGTGATTCATTTGGGAATTTACAGATACCACTTATTTTCATTCGGATAAAAACAATACGAGATACAAGAAATGATTTTTCTAAGAAAAGATGCTTCATGTCATTCCATGTAGTTATTGAACCAAGAGGAAGGTAGTAAATCCCTGACTTGGAGGAGTCATCTAAGGAAAAATGGAATGCTCAAACTTTAATTTGATCCTCAGAAACCCCTTGAGGCGTCATGGTAGAGCACACCACTTGTAACTCTTTAATATGAAGATGTGGATCCTCACCGGCTAGCCCGTGGAAATGAAGAAGAAGATGAATCAATCCCTGTTTGAGATCAAAGTCAGCCTCTATTGTTAGATATTGAATACAGAGAGGTTGGTAATTCATATTAGGGGAAGCATGTTCTTTAAGTGTCTGTTTCCTAGTATTGGCCATATCTAATTCAATTGGTTGGACAAGGACATGTTGTTGAATGAGTTGATTATCTCTTATGTTCCTCCTAAGTTGGCAAAGTGTTCACTCAATTTTAGGGTCAAAAAAAGTAGAGGTATTGTTTGGGAGGCTATGGTTCATTCAAAGAGATGTTGGAAGAAATAGGAAGACATATTTTTCTATTTTTTCAGTTTATGATTTTTATGAGAAGGCATGGTTTTTTTTTTAATTTTTTATATTTTGTTTATTTTTGTTTTTTTAAAATAACCAAGAAACTAATGACTACATAAATTACCATCCCTAGCAGCGATTCCATTTGAAATTGTGTCTTATTGTCTCCAAAAGACGAGTCAATGTTCTAGTTCTCTGCTAAAGTGTATAGCCTCACTCGGGTCGAATCCTTGATGATGATACTTTTTAATAGTCGATTGTTTTTAGTTCATTGTATTCTGATTGGGGGGTTTGTTTGCAGAGTTTATGAAAAGATTTTTTTTTTAATATTGATTTAACAAATTGATAAATATTGGGGTGAGTTCATCATTAGGTATTTAAGATTGTGATATCCTTTAGCCTTGATTTATATTTCATTAAATTAACTACCATGTCACCAGTTGATGTTGATTGGAATTCCTTAGTGTTAAGGATCTAATCCAAGCCTTAACATAACCTTAGGATCTAATCATAATAATATATTGTTTATGTTAGTGTATTTATGGTTTTATTAATCCATGGAAACCACTCATTGAACAAATAAAGTCATTAATCCATGACATGTTAAGTCCAACATACACAATGTTAGTTCAAAGAATACTCATCGAGGAAAAGCTCTCTATCGCTTAACATCCCTAAATTATAAATCTCCCCAATGAGTGATTTACTAATGCTCTGAAATGATTAATAATCTTGTTATAATGATTATGATGATAAATTATGAAGAGAATAAAAATAAAGGGATAAAAAATCCATGGTGCGTCGAAGACACACACAAACGATAATGAGAATTAAAAATAGACATTCGATTGATTAAGGAAGAAAAATAGTGGAAGGGGTTTTAAAGTGATTTTGAATATTTTAAGAACATTAATATTAAACTATAGAAGGTGGATTAAAATAATAGATATTGAATAAGAAACTTAAATTAAAATAGAATTAAAAAAACAAACACTTACCCGATTACAAACGAAGAAAAACACAAAAGTAAATGAAAGGAAGTAAGGTGAAATGGTTTCTCAATTAAAAACCTGAGTATAAAAGATCCTCCCAAGCCTTTGGTAGAGCCTTGGTCATTCCAACCTATACTTTTTTTCTCTGAAATTCCAACCCTTTTGAATGGATATTAGGGGATGTATTTATAGCCCCAGGTGGTGGACAGTTTGCCTTCCAAAACTACCCCTCCACTTGGCTTGAAGATTTAGACATACATACAACTGAATCTTGAGATATCTCATTCTTTGTTTGGATAATAATTTTGGACGAATAATCTCAATATTTGGAGGCATTTGGACTTATGGATCCAATGTTATAGTCGTTTAATTAAATAATGTTAATCTTTCCATTTCAATCCATACATTTTAGAAGGCCGAAATGTGAATGATTTTATCAATAGAAAGATGCCTTCAAATCCAAAAACATTCTTCAAAAATGTCGGCCTTCTTTATCTCCTCTTTAACACTACAAAATCTTTGCTTAATTGGATGATTACATCATGAGTGATGTCATGATTAGTGTCCTGATTTTAATTTATGGCCAGAATGGTCAACGGGAATTCAAAGCATCAGTTAGGACCCTTTTTAATGTAGTTGGACCTTAAATTATTTGTCCCTGATTCTTTTAGATAATAAAGAACATATGGTTTATTTTAAAAAAATTTGGGATTTGGGATTTGGATCAGTAACTCAATCACCATGGCTAGTCTAATTTCTTCACAGTTTCCTTGGGTCTTCTTTTGTGGACCATATGACCCTACTAATGGACGATTTGGCC
The DNA here is from genome assembly GCA_963277665.1 of Viscum album. Lineage (NCBI taxonomy): Eukaryota > Viridiplantae > Streptophyta > Magnoliopsida > Santalales > Viscaceae > Viscum > Viscum album. Next base: position 926,123,084 of record OY728159.1, read on the forward strand.
AAAGGTTCCTTCTATTGAAATGTTGTAATTTTAGTAAGGAACACTAAAAAACATAAATCCTGAAATTTGGATAAGTAGGGTGAGAGTGATAATTAAAATATTAAACTGACATGATTTGATTAAATCAAATAAGACTCAAAAATTACATTTAATATTAAAGCATTAATATTTCACAAAAAATTTAAACATTTTATATAAAATTAGTAAAGATAGTATATAATAAGTTATGAAAATATTAATAACATAATCGTCACCCAACAATGAAATAATATCAACTGTAATAGTCCAAAGCAATGAAATAATTATAATTTAGGTAACTTGGATTTTACCCCAAACATGGGTTCGTGATGCCCAAGCACTACTTATTACCAAGTCTTAGGAATTAATAATCTCTAATATATTGTATTCAAATTGTAATGCAAGAATGAAACCATATTTGATAATAATTTATGATATCCCAGACCTATATTCCACATATGGGTGCCTTGAGCTCGGTGGGCCGCATGGCCTCAAGTGAATCTCCCCGAACACCAGAGGCTACCGACTAATAGAGAGGGACTAGGTTGTGTCCATAGGGAGACTATTCTATCATTACCAAAGTTTATCATAGAGGATTAATATAAAGAGATGGTAAATAGTAGAAGAAATATATGTAAATATAAAGCACAATGAAAAATACAAACAATAATAACACTAACCAAAACAACTGGAATAACATTCCATGACTGATGATATGTCATTTCACTAGAAAACCAGAAAACATGGATACTATATAGCCGACATAACTTCTTCCACATATGTATAAAGAAAATCAAATAATATCCAAAGAATCCCAAGCTTTGACTCAGTCATCTACTATAAAAATCCATACAAAATAGTAAAAAATCATGTTTTTCAAGACATATGATTCCCTTTGTCAACTCCTACAACCATGTAATATACTACGGGTACCAAACGGAGCCCGAAGAGGGTGTGAGATAAAGCTCAGTAGACCACCACCAATGGTGTCAATAACATCCAGACCGTGTAATGAAAATGTAAAAATGGGTAGATTTGCATTTATATATATATATATAAAGTAAACCAGAACAATTTAACAAAATACACAAGTACCAGCTTTATCCCTTGACTAGAATATGAACATTACAATTCCATTAATTGATTATTACCAGTTTATAAATATGTCACATGTTAATAGTAGTAAAGGTTCCATGTTATGACAAGGAAACCTGTAATGAAATTTAATAATGATATTCTAGGGTAATAACCAAGGAAACATAGACCTCAAGGGTCTCCAAAAATAGGAGAAAATATAGCCTGGATAAGGATAAAAGTGTAATCCATGGATCATATTCGAAGGTATTACACATTAATATGCCTACTGAATCCAAGGTGATTATCCAAGGTAGAACATGGATAAGCAAAGATTGGTCCCTATGGGTTGTAACCATGGAACCTACTTGTCAATGATTGATCTTAGGAGTGTATCCAATGTATCCTTTAATGATATTAAAGGGATGTTATGGTGTCATACCAGGAATCTAATGAAAAGACAAGGATCGAGATATAGGTGGGTCGCAACCTAAGAATGTCGTATCCTTGAATCAGAATGGGGTTCCTGGGTGCTCAAGGAATTTCCTAATAAGAATCCAAGGTGATCATGAGTCTAGCCATTGCTATTTAATTATGAATTCATGAAATATTTCATTTTTTCAGTTCTTTCCGTTCATTATTGTGATAAATTCACGTAGTATAAAACTTCTTAATCAAGTCATAATTAATCTATAAGTCTTTTTGGTTCATTCCATGCCTTTCATTAGTGTGACAAGGCCAAGAGGAATGAAAAAATTTAGCAACTTCTATTTAAGGTATATTCAATCATTAAGGTTCATTCTAAAACCTTCCATTAATTTTGTAAGGGGTGATACATACATGCAACCTATTAATCAATAACAATTAATCCAGTCAAGTCATATACTTCATACACATTCCAATTTACATTTCACATTTAATTATCAATCAAAGCACTTACCTTAGGTAGGTTGAGTGGGGAAAATACAAGGAACATTCCATTATTAAATTCAATCAATAAAAAATAAATTTAATATAATTAACTTCACCCTTATAATGGTCAAGACGATGCACACCCGAATGGTGGCTCAAATGTGTAAAAACATTACAAACCCAATTTATGGAATAACATCCTACATGGGATAGATGATGTTGTGGGAATAACCACCAAAAATTAATAACATATATGAAAAGATCATAAAAATATGGTTATAATGATTACAATCATGACATATAAATTTTATTAATGACACTCGATGAAATCATTGGGGCCCACATGACAATTCCAAAATCAATGAACCTGAGGGATGTGTTATAAACAACCAACCTCAGGCTTGTATGACTCTCCTCCTTTGGTATTAGCCTTTGATTCTTCTAGAATGGAATTGATATAAGCAAAAGGGAAAAACACTCACACCTTGATAAATAGGTTCATAGAAAGAGATAAGAAGAGGGACATAAACATACTAGAGTACTTACCGTTGCGCATAAAACATGATGAACAAAATCCCAAATGAATCCTGAATGATGGAGATTATAAAATCCTAATATTTTTCCTTCAAAGAGATCTAAAATTATATCCAAATATGTAAAGATATCTAGAAAACATATTAGGAAAGATGATGTAGCATAATAGATCATTAAGGGAAGAAAAGATAGTTTACCTAATAAATAGCTTGTACACGGGTTTTCCCCACAGTTTGAAAAATAGTGTGTAAAACATGCACAGTTACCTAGGAATATGGGGTAATTGCATGTTTTGGATGCACGGATGTACGTAAAAATAACGATATGGTTTTGTTTGAAAATTTCCATCTGCACCATTAGCCAAACCGTGCACCGACCAAGTGCTAATAGTGTGACATGGCCAATTTCCCTAAAAAAGATGGGTTCTGGCCCCCAAACCATCCCCAGACACCTCTAGGAAGTTTTTTATCTCACTAGGCATCCATGTTAGGTCTAATTTAATGATTTAGACCAAAATTTAAAGGATCTATAAATGAGTGAAAAAACAGGTTCTTACACCTTGAAATCTTAGAAAATATTATTATTTCATTCTATTTGGACAAGGTTTTTTTTATAAATTTATTTTCGAATTAATGTTTACATTTGATAAAGATAATTCTTATTCCTTGAATATTGTATAATTTATGATTTATTTTCTTATATTTATTCATTAAATTTGGTTGGAAGTTTTTCTAGTATAGTTAATGAATATTTAATGAAAATCCTTGGTACTATTAAATGAAATGAAGGAAAATTGTGATTTGGAATTAAATGTGAAAATTATAAAATGCATAGAAATTAATTTATACCTTCTAATAATAGTAAAATCTTGTCTACTATAAAATGGTTTCATTGTGTAATTTTTAGACACTGTGGTAATGAATATTGTTTTAAGATTCTTTAATTTTGTGGGGTTAAGAATATAAACTCCCACAAATATTTACATAATTTTAAAACTAGAATTTATATTCAATGTAAATATATTTGGCAGCCTATGTATTTAATCGGTAACACTTATAAGCCCAGAAGGATATGGGTAACTGATGAAATTCTTATTTGAAATTTTTTAGGGAATGATCCACACAAGCTACTATGTTAAATGATATGTGGTGGATTCCCATTATATATGAATAAATACATTGTAATATACTATTACTTGTCAATTTTTGATGAAATTAATTTAAAAAAAGTTTATCTAACTGTAATGTAGTTATTTATTTAAAAAAAACAACAATGAAGTTAGAGAAATTGAAAAATCTAAGAATTATTTATATAGTTAATATTTTTTATTATAATAAATGATATGGACTAACCATTTTATGAATGGGAGAATTCATTATAAAATTATTTATCTATTACCCTTTCTGTTTTAGAATTTTCTTAACTGGTTTATTATTTTCTATAATGAAATTACTATAAAAATTATTTTATTATCATCTAATAATCATGATTTCTATATATGATTTTATTTAATATTATGTTGGCATGAACTAATTCATAATTTATTAGTAAGAATTTTTTTATATTTCATTATTTGGATTTATTTCCTAAATTGTATTGGATTATTGTTTCATGAGACAAAATGAATTATTATTGTATGTTTATTGTACCTAAGTACCATTTTTAATGAATTTTTTTATGAAATTATTTGAATATATTTTTCTTTAATTCCTTTTATATTATTTGATATTTATTCATAGATTTAAGGGGGTTTGTGGTTTTATATTTAATAATATACCTAACTGGTTTTCAATATCGGAAAGAGTTGAATAGTATGAATTACCACTTTAATTCATTTAAAATATTAGGAGTATTATTTTACTTTTTTAACATGTTTCATGGATCCTTGAAATTCGTTGTTTTATTTTTTATAGGAATATTATTTTAAGGGGGATTTTAACATTATTTGGGTTTTAGAAAATGTTGTTCTCTGTTAAAGAATGTATTATAAAGAATTCTGGTTTGATATTATGAAGCATTCTAGATTGTTTTAAACAATAAAATTTCATCATGCTTATTTATTCTATAAGATTATTTTATATTATAATCAAATGGGGAGATAGAATTGTTTTTCAATTATATATTTTACATGATCAACCCTTAATTATCTTATCCTTTTCTTTTTTATAAAAATGGATATCTTTTGTTTAATATGATTGGGTTTTGTAATTATTACAAGGGAGATAATATTGAGTGGCTCTATAAAACTTTTTCAATTAATTAATTTTTCATAATTACATAAAAATTCCTTTATTTGTTTTGTATATTTTTATGTAAATCATTGTTCGTATGTAAATTATTCTATTTATCAGTGATTCGGGATTTATTAATTCTTTTTATTACAATAATAACGTGAGTTACATAGTATATAATTTCATTTCTATTATTTTGTTTGATATATAATATGATTATATAAATTTTATATAGTTAAAAGGAATGATGAATCCATCATTTGTATATTCTAAATTTGGTTTGAAGTCACTATAATATTGTTGTCATAATTATGAAGATTTAAGAATTTATTTTCTACTATTTTAAATAATATATTGAATTAAAATAGTTGGATTGAAGAGATATTTGATGCATTGGAAAGATAAGATAATTTAATAAATTAAATTCAATTAGATAAACATTATCATATTATTTGAAGGAACTAATATTTGAAAAAATCTACTAATATAAATCTTATATAGAATTGTAGGTTATTAGTTAATGTTTCATTTACTTATTTTTAAATTTTTAGTTATTATTATAAGTTGGTTATAATCATGTTTGAAGAAATTTCCTATGTATATCAAACATATGAAGAAAATACATAAACTTTATGATGTTAGGAATTTTGGATTTTAGAAAACTATAATAACCTTTGGAATTTTATTAACAAACCATATAGAATATTTAATTTAGGATTTTATAAATTATATAAATGATATGATGTTTATTACCTAAACCTAAAAGGATAGAAATATTTTTTTCGGTAAAGATCAAAACCCTATAAATATATACTAATCCTTAAAAATTGAATAAGAAGCTTTTGAAGTGGATTAAACATTACAAAAAGAAGGATAACCTTACTAAGTGTATTGATTGTAATGAATTTAAGAATAACCTTATGAATAGGATGTAATCTTATGAAATAAAAGAAAAAATTAAACATGCTTCAAATTATATGTTATGATTTATCATAGAAACCTAGTCATAAAATACAATGTTATTAAATGTTATGAATGAGCATTATAGATATGGAACTTTTACATGTAGTCAAATAATATAACATTCATGATGATTGATGCCTCAAAGAAAACATTGAAAAATAATGAATTACATGATGAAACACACAGTACTAGAAATTTAGGCTATATCCATGATTTGAAATCGTGGCTATAAGACCATAAACCATGGCTGGTATTGGCGTGGCTATAGGGAATAACCTATAGCCACAATTTCAAACCGTGTTGATAGGGCTATAGCTATGGTTTAAAACTATGGAAGAATCTTAAGCCACAGAAGGCATATAGCCACAGTTTAAAACCATGGCTATAAGCCTATCCATTTCATAAAAGAACCCCATAGGCCCCACCACTCCCCTTGCAGCCCCCCCCCCCTTCTACCTAAAAATCTCCCCTCTACTCCCCTTGGAAACCCCCTTACAACCCCTCCCCCCTATAGACCAAAATAGCACCCCCTACCCACCCCACTCTCCCCCTGGACAGACCCCCCCCTAGACAAATCCCCCTGTATACCCTCCTTTCACCCCCTTTCCCATGCAGACCCCTTTCCCCTGGACACCCCTCCCTCCTAGACACCCCCTAGACAACCCCCTACCTCATGGACACCCTCACCACTCTCCATCCATCCCTCCCTCCCCCTAGAAATCCCCCTCCACTCTCCCTTGGAAAACCCCCAGGACAGACCCCACCCATACCTAGATAGAATCCCCTTGAACACCTCCCCCCTACAGAACCCCCTTGCACCACCCTCCCATATAGACCCACCTTGCACCCCTGCACACACAAACTCTCCCTGAGATAGACCCCCCTAGACAGGCCCCTGTAGACCCCCTTACACCCCTCCACTTATAAACCCCCTTGAAAACCCCCAACACTCCCCTTGTAGATCCCTTCCACCAACTCCATCCTGGAAACCCCACCTACTTGGACACTCCCACCCTCTTATACACCCCCTAGATAGTCCCAGACCCCCCCCTCTTTGACAACCCCACCTCCTAGACACCCCCCCTCTTAGACACCCCCTCCCTTCTTGACACACACTCCCGCTACTGCAAACCCCCCACTCCACTCCCTAGAGAACATACTGGTATTTTTAATGGGGTTGGATATAGTGAGGTGAAAACCACATTGAGATAATTTTTCAAAATCCAGTTACGAGATTGATAGACCATGGGAAGGTCATTCTCAGTTGTAAATTCATATGGTTAGGAGCACCATGATGTTTAGTCAAGATTAAAGAGAAGCTTATTATGTTGTATATAACCATAAGCTTCAAGATTAATCGGTTGAAGACATTGAGGAGTGTCCAATTATATGGGTGTGGTGAGAGTCTTGTTGGTGTTAGCTTCTTGTAGTGAGTGAGTGGCTTGACCTTAGATCAAGACATGATATTTATAGGGGTAGAAATTCATATTGTGGAACCCCCTCCCTCCTGCACACCTCCCCTCCCTCCTGCACACCCCATCCTGGACAACCCACCCATCCTAGAAAACCCCTTCCCTTACCCTCGCACCACCTTCCCCCTCCCCCTGACACACCCATTCCCCCTCACCCTACACCCTCCCTCCCGGACACCCCCTGGAGACCCCCTACTTTCTGGACACCCCCTCCTGCACACTGAACCCTCCCAGAAACCCTCTGGGACACCCCCACCCACCCTCCTGAACACCCCACACTCCTTGGACCCCCCTATTGGAAACATTCCTACAACTACCTATGCATTACAGAAAAACAATAGGTCACCTCATATACAAATCCTATCCTACCATAAAAAACAATGTTCCTATAGAAAGGAGAGGAAGCCTTAGGGTGGAACACCCAACTCATCACCTTCTCAAGTTGGGTCCCAGTGGATTTGGTCATGTTAGAATGGTATCAAGATAGTTTGAGTCCTATGTATGTAGTTTAGAGTTTATGTTTATATTAGGATTAGTTTGGGAAACTGAAGGAAATGGTGTTAAGGGTTTAATTGTTGGAATATCATACCAGAGGACCCAATAGAGGTTTGATGGCCAATGTATCCATTCATACCCCCTTACCCCTACCATAAGAACACTCCTTCCCTCCCACTTACACAACCCTCCCCCAGCCCCTAGCATTCCCCCTACCCCCATCCCCCAACACACCCCTTCTCCCAGCACCCCCTACCCCAAACACATCCCCTTCCCCCACATGTACAACCATACTCTTACCCACCCCATGCACCCCTACACACACCCCTGTATAAGTCATGCACCCCCCTGCACCCTCCCCCTGCCCCATAAAAAAGAACCAAGAACACCACATTGCCCCCTCCTATGCACACCCCTTCCCCCTGCACAACCCATGCACCCCCTTCACACCCCCTTCACCCCCCTTACACACCCCATTCACCCCTACACACCCCTTATAGACCCCATTCACCCTCCCCCTTCACTTGAAAAAGAACCTTGAACACCAGTGATTTACTTTGAACCAAAGTGGAAACTTCTCTTTATGTTTTTTCAAACTAGGATAGTCAAAAGAGCATGAGATATGGATAAAGTCATTTTTCGAGATATGTATGTGTTACATATTACGATTTATAATATGAAGTTCAACATTCCAAGGTAAATTATTTGTTTCATGGATCACAACATTAAAAGGAATGAAAATCTGAATTACTATCCTTGTGGTAGGCTGATCTCAGTAGTTTTAAAGAAGATGGAAGTTTATGTGAATGAGGGATATGCAATGAGATTCCAAAAGAGTAATTCCCTATCTCAAATTATTTTGAAGAACATTGGGTTCATATAGGATATCAACTAAAATTACCTGAATCTAGTTAGTTGGGAATGAGTGGTTCAAAATTGAATTATTTATCCTTATAGATTCAGACCCTATAGTGTGATATGTTTACCCCATTCACTATGCATAATTTCCAATGGAATATTATGAGTGAGTTCCTTGATGATAGAGAAGATGTCAGGAAGCTTGGTATTGGAGCTAATAGATCCATAAATAAAGTACTGGTATTTTATGATGAATTTAATTGGAATTTGATTGAGATTATGAATGTCTCTAAGGATGATCGATGTATGGTTTTTAGATCTCTTGTTCTAGCATCTAGAAACTACTAGCATTTGTTAACCTATTCAAACAATGTCTATAAATAAGTTCATGTTCTATAATCGTATTCTTCCTTGACAAAGCTAATGGTTATTAGAATTTTTTTAAAATAATAATGAAATTATGGGAAAAAGTTTTTAAAACAATATGGAAATTATAGAATTCAAATTATTGTTTTAGGTAGAGGGAACCTACAAAATCCTCAAGGAAAATTGATTTTGATTATGAGAACTCAAATATTCATTTTTTCACTTACATGAATATGCAACTTCAAATATATAAGGAAACCTAACCCCTATGTAAATATTTGAATGGAAAAATATTTTAAAGGAGCTCCTTAGATATATGTTTAAACTTTTATATCCCACTTTACACTTACACATGTATGCATTTTTCATATCTATATATAAGAAAAACTATCCCCAATATATATATTCATACTTCCATGAGTGAATATATATAAAGGGGGAATTTATATATTTATATTCCTACCTAGGCAAAAATTTTTAATCCTTCATCAATGATGACTCAAATCCACCTTATCGAAACCCAAAACACGTTACAAAACTATAAGGAACCTAAAAATAAAAAAGGACCTAATTAAAATTGGGCCAAAGAATAAAAACGGAATAAGACTTACCCAAATCTGATGTTAAACTCACTTTCTCCGATGGTGGTGGATAGAACCAGCCTCATCATGAGAAACCACCTATAATATAATAGTCGAAAAAGAAATGAAATATATAAACTTCTTATATATATATAAAATCAGCGTGTCAACTGTACATGATAAATGATACCTGAATCCATAAACAACAATGAAAAAATAATATTTAGATTGATATATAAATCCCTATACTAAATAATATGATCATTAATAAAGATCTTTATTTTTCAAAAATCACCATCAATTTACTATTCAAAAATCAAAAATCACCAAAATATGAGAATAAAGTAAACTTCCATCGGCACTTAAATTTTAGAAATAGGGATTATACATCTTTATTAACCTAGAAAACCCATTCCATTAATATATAAAATACCTAAAGCACTTTATGCCAATATCCTTCTTGATTTTATAGATTGAAACCACATTTTAGCATGTTTTTTCTTCTTCTAGATTTCACCTTTATTCTTTTTTATATTTGATTTTAAATTTTATAAAGTAGAGATTTTTCCTTTTTTTATTCTTACTCAATCTTCCTGGATTTTTCAAACCAGTTTTCTAATTTTCTTAGAAAATATTTCGGTGCATGATCTTCCTTCATCTTGATTGTGTATTCCTTATTTTTAGAAACTACTTTGGAACATGTGATAATTAGTTCTATCCTTTTATGCTTCAAAAATTATTATTGTTATGGAATCTATGTCATAAATTTCTAAACATTTGGACTACTTGGTTTCCCTTCAACACATACATTCCACAGCCTTTATATTGCCATTTTTAGGCTCCCCATCAAACTCCAAAATAGAATTGTCAAACACGAGCCCACTACAATATCAAATATTGATACTTAACCCATCACATTGATCTTAATGACATCTTACAAATATAGAAGCTCAAAATAGCCTATTTACCTATATAAACTCCTCATAATTAACTGAATACACTAACTATACCAACCACTATACGTAAATAATTAATTTGGGTGTGGTCTTGTAACCAAAAATGGGTTATTCAACATCCATCTCCCGAAACACACTAAATTCACCCTTTTACTATCTAATTTCATACATTTCACAACCTTGGTAATGATCACCATCGTTTGATATGGATTTCTATCATGAAAGACGAGTATAAATCTCCCCACTATAGTATTATCGATACCATCATCAGTCCTACATACACATGTCTAGTGCCTCATATAAAATTATGATCACTATAGAAGATCCTAACCCAATAATCTCAACAAAAAATCTTCATTTAAAAACTATTTTCTTTTAAACGCACATTATATCCAACAAAAATAATACATTAAAAGATATTATATATAGAAGTACAAATTATAGAAAAAATAACTACAGGAATACCTTTAAAAGTATGGTACTAAAATCCCCTTCACCTAGGATGGAAAATTGCAATAGAATAATCTCTATCAAAACCCACATCTTGACACATACATGAAAGCTATTTTTCCCATCCCAATATTAATAGAATTCCCTCACATTATTGATACATAAGAAATAGTCTATTGCTCATTTATTTTTTTAATATTGAGCAGAGATATTATTAATTCAATTTACCCTGCAACCCTCATATTAAGGCTCACCAACCAACATTCATTCCTACCTTATATCCATCCTTATCCATGAACTTTCCCATGCAATGGATGTTTCTACATAGATAGATCAATCTTTCTTGAATATCTCCTAATAGGTGTCCTGATAAAAAAAGATACTCATACCCTTAACTAGTATATAATATTTTTAAAAAATTTGAATTATTTTTTGAATAAATTTCATTCTAAGGATGGCATTAAATGAATAACCATTAAAATTTAGCGGCATACTTTATTATTGATTCCCATAATTATATAGCGCTGTGAATTCCCAAAACATTATCTTATTTTGTAAATCTACCATAGCCTCTCATAGAATACGGAATGAAACTCGATCCATAGAACCTCCTCTTTATTTCTTTTTTGATCAAATGTATTTATTCATTCTGATTCATATTCATTTAATTTAGAAACTTCTATTTTTACCCATATAACCTATATAGTTCCAATCCATTAAAATTGGAATTAAATTGTCTTCGACATATTCTAAACATCCTATGATACCATGTCACTATTGAAAAATAGATACTTATACTCCTAGAACTCATGGATAACTTACAAAACCATTACATTCCCTTTTGAATGGCATGGTCAATGGATCAAAGTAGTTGTAACAAAATATTAGGTAAAAAACCACTTTAACATATTTCCCATGAGAACACAATTCCGCCATAATTAGATTCTTCGTTGATGAATTTTGACTCAACATCATCCGGTAATAACAACATTACTAATTAGAAACCCATTACGCCACAATCCTAAGTAAGAATTATTACCAAAAAATAATGAAACTACCTTTAATCCTTAATTGATAACAAATTATAATTTACAAAACACCAAACACTAATGTTTTTCCTAATAATATGAGTGTTACTCTCCTACACACCACACATAACAACCAAACCCCACACACTCACCCCTCATAATCAGAAACCATACACTCCCCTTAACTAATCTAACAAGAAACTTACTTATTAAAATACACAATAAATTCAACCATAACTCAACAAAATTGCCTATATCGAGAGTTTTACATCAAAACATCAAGAAAAACCCCAATAAGATCTACCAATACGATGTATTACCACCAACCCAAACCCCCAAAGTCAAATCCAAACCATAACCAATACAAAACCATCAAAATCCAAACTACTAGGAATATAATATCCTAACAAACCAACTAAAGGTTTTAATCTACCATATAAACATGATTTAGATATCATAAATCAAGCAAAAACACCCTAAAACCACTATTTTATATTCTATTAATTAATGCACCATCAATAGGTTATTATAGAATATACTAAATTCATATATTATTTATGTTTTAATTAATTAAACCCACATTAAAATTACATTTCTAAAAACATGACCATAATTATTACTTTATCAAACCCACTTTCTATACACACTTTCCCTTTTTAAAACCATTTTTCATTGACAAGTAGTCATGAACATGTTGAAAAATCCCTATATTTCATGTACGATTCATGAAAAAAGATTATATTTCCACCCCAAGCCAAGAGTCAAACAAAAAATAGTAGTCTAAACCCAAAAATAATTGTTGAATAAATATCTCAGTGATACAAATGTAAATATATAATGGAAAACTACACCCTTGGTGACTTGGGTTTTCACCATACATGTGTTCTTAATGCATACAACTCGTGTACATACTAGTATCAAACCAATTCAATAATTATCTACTAAATCAACCAAAGTGTAAAACAACCACAAAATGTTTTGATAACATTTTTTAAATCCTTGGAATTGTCTTTTCCAAATTGTGGTCATGTCGATGATTCTATAATACCTCTGGTGTACCTCTCTGTGAGGCCGAAGATTTCAACAATTGGTGAGAGTACATAATAAGAATGGTGAGACAATAATCTCAGTATCATCACATATAATAATGTATACATAACTAAATAATCAAAAAAACATTATATTAAGTTCAAGGAATTACTATTATAGTAAACCAATAATAATAAAAATACTTATTTAATTCAGAAACAAAATGGGCTCATATCAAAAAATAAAAACATACATCTGGAGGACAAAAAACTAGGCTGATCAAGTAAAAAATAGACAAAATAAAAAACCACTATTGGAGATCTGAAAAAAAATCCAAGATCCTCCCTAGTCTTGTCTCCCAATACTCATTCATCACCTCAGACCGGGTCTCCTATATGACCTATTACCCAAAATATAATCATAAACCCTACACCCACTCCAAATTTCCCATACAGGGTATAAGAAATACAAATCAGTATGGAAATTCAATTTGGATTTTTCATATATATCAGAATATTTCATATGATTATGCATGAAAAATAAAAAATAGTACAAACAATATACAAGAAAACACATTTTTCCATCAAGTGATAACTATGCCACTGTAACACCCAAACTCACATGATTTGAATAACACAAATGTATTTGGTTTTTCATCCATAATTTGATATTATAAACCACCTAAAATCCCATAGACATATAACTTCCAACCATTCTATAAAATTCACATTAGTGAAATTTGAGGGATTAAAACCCAAAATACCTTTTGTGGATAATTAGGAGGTCTAACCAGATGAGTAGGAGGAAGATCCCTAGTAGGTGGGGTTTACACTTTAGAGGCATGCTAGAGGAGGATGTGTGGTGGCTGTATCAGAGTAGCATTGGTGGGGTGGTAGCGTTGGGTGGCTATGTCGGGGGAGGACGCCACTGTGAGGTGTCTGACATGAACAGTGTGAGGGAGGTCTATGAGTCAGAGAGGAGTGTCACGGTGAGAGAGTTTGATGATAGTGTGAGAGAGGGAATTTATTGGAAAGGTCAGGAGGAGGAATCTGCAGTGAGAGAGGTCGACAGTTTGAAGAAGAGGGTCGTGGATCGAGGGATGGGGAGAGCCCGACCCATATAAAAAATGAAATGTATATCTCTATCCAAGTACATCTAATTGAATCATGGCTATAAACAATCTATATCCATAGACCTATAAAACCTTTTCTATAGGTCCATGGATATAGCTTAAATCTCTTCTAGTGACATGATTGAAACACAGAAACACCTCACATGACACTAATATTAGATCAAATAGAACATAAGAAACTTTTTTTATGTATTTTGAATACAATATATTAGGAATAAAATAATTCCATGAATAAAAAATATTGAATAACAAATAATTCCTGATTAACTAGAGTTCAGAACTCCCATAAAAATAGATTATTCACATGTTGTATGATGCTATGAACACCAAGATATTGAAAACTGGAGTAAAATGGATGAAACTATCCTTAACCTCTGGCATTACTTCATTTTATGATTCATAAATGAACAATGAGGACATTAGATTATGTTAAATGAATATTGGTTTTATGATTAATGGAACATCATAAGATATTAATTTCTGTAGAAAGAAATAGAACACTAGATGTCTTACAATTAATAAATATCATAAGTTAAGAAAATGATTTTTCTATATTTTATAATTTACTTATATTAAGATATTATACTTTCAAAAGAAATTAAATTAAGAATTTAAGAATCACAACGTTGTCATATTTTTTTAGGATAATGAGATTTTAAGAAACAATTTTTTTTCAAATTCAAAAATTTTATTACTATGGATATTATTATGGATATAATTCTGTTTTTTTCAACATATTAAAGATTATGAAATATTATAGGATGAATTGTAATATTTAAATGTATATTTAAATCTATTTGTATTTTTATTGGAGGAAGATGGTGTAATAACTCTTCTATTTTTTATAAAAACTTATAGAAAGCTTTGATTTAGTTATTCTGAATTAACCAAGGGGGGAGATGTTGGTGAAATTGATAGAAATATTATTTATATTATATATATTATTGATATACACATTATAGTATAATTGAGATGAGTTACTGTGTTAGACCCCAGAACACCCTGAGATGGGAGTGGTGAATCAAGCTGTTAAATTATTTTGATTTGAAGGAGCTGGTATCCATGTTGGTATAAACATGTTGAAAATATCAAAAAGAATCATAGAAACACCAAATACGAAACTATTGAAAATAAAATCAAAATTTAACAAAATTTACATTATTCTACCCAAAGGGATATATTCAAAGAGTACCCACTGATGATGTGTTAATGTGCCAAAATCCACTATATATTACTAGATTTTATGGATTTCTGATTCTTGACATGGTCACTACATTCCAGGAACACTACATTTACAATGTTTTCTTGGATATAACTCTTACACCATTAGATTACTTCCATTGATTCCTCCTTGTGCACTACTCTGGATAAATATTTTCTCTATTAAATGACAAGATTTTCATATTATCCCCGTAAAATGAATGCAATATATTCCCCATAATCAAAAATATAATATTATTGTTCAATAAGTTCATTGTTATTTATAATTTCATTAAAAATCAATTCATTTATATTTTAACCACATTTTTCCTAATTTTTTTCCAAGATATAAACACTGGATCCCTATCAGGTAACCTCATCTAAAAGACACCATTGAATGATCCACTAATGTACAACCCATGTCATGAGATCAGGATCATATTAAATCGACACATGTCTCTTTAAAACACCCAAGGGTGTCAAACCATGATCACAAGAGACTAAATATAAGACCTCAGTGTGTATCTCCTTTGTAAGACCCATGAGCACACAACCTCAATTATAGGAGCTTGAGCGCAAGACCTATTTTGTATATTTCCCTAGTCATGAGATCCCAAGTGGGAGACCACATCATATATCTCTCTTTAGATTATGAAATCACAAGACCAATTAAAATTAACATTCCCAAATTAAGAATGAATCAACAATATATACATTAAGCCATTAATTAGAAGAAAAATGGTTATTTATGGGTTATTTTAATCTAACATGGTTTTGAGAAACCTGGTTATCCATCCAAACCACCATCTAAATAGTATTCTACTTCTCTTGACAATGTCACATGATGATCATATAGTATCGTTCAAATCATATGATCATGAGACTTCCATCACAAAACCTCTTTTCTCAAGTCCCATTTCTTCTTGTGATTTCCTGATAGCTTTGAGATCATGTGCTTGATATATATCTCATGTCTCATGAATTTTTTCCTTAGATAGACATACATTAGTCACATTCCACACTTATACAATCGCATGATTCTCTTCATGTGATCATGGGATTTAAAGAATATTTAAGATAATTCCATCACTCCTAACAAAAATCCCTTTATACATTTCACAGGATCATATATCAAGATATATGTAGGATCATTTATTCATTAGTCATCAATTCTTATGATAACACATCTCCATCCAATGATTTATTTATACCCTACATGATCAAGAAATTTCTTTGTAATCATATGGTCTTTTAACCCTTAAGGGTTTATGAAAATTCAAATCACTTGCAAATTTATCAGACCACATGATTCTTTCATTTATATGAATTCATGCAATTTTTTAATGATTATTTGACTTGAGTTATTTTAATCTGAATTTTTAATCTCAAATTGATGGAAATCATTGGGAGAGAACACCATTTCCTCAATATTTTACATGGTAGAATTAAGCCTCCCTCTTCAACAACATTAAATTACATAGACATTAAAATACAAATAATATAACAGAACCAGGTTCACAGAAAACAAAACATCATATTTCTAGCACATATCACCATGGATGTAATATTATACCACTATGGATTTTTTGCTAATGAAATGGGGAATTCAGCTCCACACACCCTTTATATGGCCATAGAATATATCTTCTATTACTCCATGTCTATATATAAGTGATCAATATAGGAAATAAGAGTTCAAGAGAAAAATTCATATAGAACATTGCATTAAATAACAATGTATCCATGAATTTAATAATTTCTATAACTTGTATGCACTACACAACCCCATGTATCATATCTCTCCATAGAATTAACACAAAAAATACCCCTGAATAAGATATTTATTGGAATATTATAACATTCAAGAAATTTAATTTCACAAAAATATCTCCCCTTTGATATTAAATCCAAAGTTTAAGAGTCTTCAAAACATGAACAAAAACTGAATGATTTATATATAATTGGGTCAGGGGATTTTGTTGAAACCACTTCAGACTAAGGGAGTTGGTTGAATACTATAGTTCAATTGATGATTCTTAAAAACAAATTCAGTCAATTTCCTCTTCATAATATCTTCCACATATTATATTGTTGTAAAATAATCAATTTTGATCACTTTATATTTAAATTTCTCATTGATAAAGTGATACTATATTTCAATATTATTAGTATGATAGTGTCGCACTAGATTTTTTAAGAGATCCATCACACTATATTATCACAAAAAATTTCTAATGGGCAGTTTAATTATTCACCGATATCCTCTAGTTTATTCTTTATCCCTATAATCTGAGTGCATTATTTGGATACCGTAATGAATTTTACCTTTGTAATGTTGAGTAATGTTCTTTATTTCTTCTTACTCATCCACACAATAGATTTACTGCCAATTCATAATGGTCCACCACTTATGATTATTCCATCCACCACATCTCCACCATAGTCTAAATTTGATAATGAATTAATTTCATGGACTTTTTTAGTGTTAAATAATAAGAAAAATTTTAGAGTCCCATGAATATTTTTCATAATAAATTTAACAAATATAAGATTCTCTTACATTATATACTCTAAAATAAATCCACACAAAAAGTTGAAATGGTAATATCTGGTTGTGTTTTCATTAATTATATAAATACACTAATAATCCTTCTATATAAGGTGGGATACTCATATTTTACATCCTCATTAATTCCATGTTTTTCCCAACTATAATTAGTGTGGTAATTAGTTTTGAATAATTCATGTTGATCTTTTTTAATAGATCTCATGGATAATTTTTTTTTGGATACAAAATTATATTTATCCTTTTGAATCACATGAAATCCCATAAAGTATGTCAACTCATCAATCAAACACATATCAAATTCCAATATCCTCATTCTTAAAAATTATTCAACATAATTTTATTTTCTTCCACTAAATATGAAATTATCAATAAAAATAAGAACCATGAACTTTTCTTCATTACTGGGTTTTATATAAATGTTTTGATCTCCTCCACCTCTTTTGAGTTCCATATCTCTCAACTAAAAATCTAGACCTAAATACCATGGTGTAAGATATTTCTTTAGTATATACAAGGCCTTCATCAAACATCACACTTTATTTTCATAATTTCGAATCTTAAAATGTAGTTTTTATTCGATATAAACTTATTTTTTAAGAACAACATTCCAGAATACCATCTTAACATCCAATTTAAATTATTTTTATCTTATTTGAATTTCAATATAGAAAAAGGTGTAATCAAATCTAAATGGTATACTAGAGAAAATAATTCTTCAATGACTGTACTTTCAATCTGAGCATAGAATTTATAAACCCACAATGACTTGTTTCTGATCATATTTCTATAAAAATCAAATTTATTCATGAATGTCATTTTTTCATTAACATTTTGATTCTCTATCCATTAAAAAAGTTATAATGTATTTTCTTAACAATCATATCCAAATAATAATTCATAGATTTAATATACAAATTATATTTCACCACCATTTCAAATGAAGTTGGATCCAATACAGATAGTAGAGCTACATTCTCTATACTCTTTATCCTCCCTCTTTGAGTTGAAGAAAATTGATCCACAAAAAATATTAATAGGAATAACCTATTATCTTATATTTCATCTCTATTGTGCATGATAACCATTTTTAACAATAGTTTCCTCCTATAATATAGACTCTATATCATTATTTTTTTGGAGTCTTTTGAATGTTTTACATATCATCCACAATATAAAAAATTATGTCAATCTCATTATTTTCTTTATATCTTTGTACACCAACAATATAATTCTCATTTATAATGTTCTTAACACATTCTCCTTAAGGATATTAACATAATTTATCTATATAATTTTCCTTAATATATTTTTATTATATTTTTATGGATTTCTTTTCATAGAGTGTCCAATAAATACTCCTTTATATATTTCATATCCATACATTCCAAGATGGACTTCTTTGTTTTAAACATTACATCGGATTCGAAAAACCTGTAAGCCTTTTAGAAAATTCTTACATCCATGACAATGTTTTTACGGTGTTCTCTATTATCTTGGTTTCAATACGACCATGCTCTGGGTATACACTACAACTTTGATAAACTATTTTAAATATTGACGAGAAACACCTCTCTCAATCAGTTTTGTTTTGGACATATTGTTCACCACTTGATTTTTCGGTTTTATAAAATCCATTATTATGGGGTTATGGGGGATGATACCTCATGTTTAATGCCATAATTTTTGATATTTTTCCCAAAATTAGTGTATTTTTAATTTGGGAAATTATTATAGTATAGAATTTTAATAGTAATATAGGTATAATTTTTAACTCTTCCTAGATATCTCTTTATCCACCCCATGACCTCTCGCTTGATTTTCATGAACATGATAGATTCCATTCTATTATGATCATAAAAAAAGTGAGAAAAATATCATTATCCCGATTTACTAGATGTATTCATCAATCTATAGATTCTAGTGTGATTCAGATCAAGTATATTCAATGCCTATGTTTAGTTTCACAAATATAGATTTCAGGCCATTTTTACCTCTATACAGGCTTCATCGATATTTTCAAAATCACATTTTGGATATGAAATATCCACTGTATATTTTTACATGGACATGTTACCCATGATCTGTTGGTGAATATGGCCAATCCTTTAATGCCATAAGTTTTTTCCTCTATAACAATTAAAAGGAAGGTTTTATCCTTATTATATACCTATTATAGATTACCGTTGGGCCTCTAGCCTTGTATGAGATAGTTACTAGATCTTTCATTGATAATAAACACCTTCAAATTGAATGATAATTTAGGTACTGAGTCACATGTTTGAACTAAACTAAATTGATTATGTCACAATCCACCCATACAAGAACTATCTATTTTCATTTGTTCATTTCCAACCAAACATGTATTTCAATTTATAATTTTTTTCAGGGCCCCATCGTTTACAAAATGTACCATTATACCATCATCTACCTTTACATTCTTCATAATATTTTTATTACTAGTATTGTGGGATGATCAACCGCTATCAGGAATCTAGGTGGTGTTACTATTTACTTCATTAAGATAAATTTCTATAATATTATCCATCAAAATATGTCTCTTTTCTTTCCATGATATTTAGAGTTGAGTTTGAGGAACATGTGACTTTTTATTCCTTTATTAAGCATGAGATTCATAATCATAATCATATTAGTTTCCAAAGTTGAATCTCAATTTTTCAATATAATTTCATTATACTAAAATTATTTTTATTTTACTTTGATGATATAAATCACATATTCTCTTTTGTTTATAATCAATGACTTAATTCCCTACGATATAAAAATGAAAGAAATATACATATAAGTAATGAATTATATGATAAGGTGTATACAACCCCATTCTACATTATTGGATTCCAAATGTTTCAACATTCAAATAAATTATTGGTTCACTACAAAAAGACATTGTATAACCAAGGTATCCACAAAAATAAAATTTCATGTGAGTAAATATCGTTTTTTCTTCATTCATCCACATTTCTCAAGTCATTTTGAAACTCTTCAACTATTGTTTAACCCTTGAATACTGAAAGGTGTTTCCAATCCTTTTATTTGGTTTGATAGGTGAAATCATTGTTTATAAAACCACTATTTTAGTTTAGATAATATGATCACTAACCTTCTATATTTCCTTTTCATTTTCTATCATAATTGAAACCTTTGTTGTATCAAACTCATAGACAATATGTTACTTATTTAGTTATCTTAGTATTTGTTCATCTAGAATTTTATTAAAACCTTTTGATCATCGCTTGACTCATTAAATTAGTTCACTATTTTCTAACCTACTGAAATAAATATTCTTCTATAGATCACTTGATTTCATTTCTGTCTCTAACTTGTTTATTAAGGAAAATATTTATTCTTCTAGATATTCTACGTTCTAATTTTTCTCCATTATATAAAACATAATGTCATAAATATCATTATTCATTTATTTTATCTTTGGATTAAAATTCATAAATTATTTTTAATTAAATTTAATAGAAAACTAGTCATCTAACTCTTTTTGGAGCAAACAAATATATACTTCAAGATAATCCACATATTTAGAGGATCTACTTATAAATACATTTATCTTTTTGTCATTCTTTTTTCAAATATGAATATCTTTCATATTGAATTTATGTTCTACCATTAGATTAATGGTTCCATCTAGTTCATTAACATATTATAATTCAAGTTCTTTCTTCTCAATAGTGTCTATAATATATTCTTCAATATCATATTTGAATTATATTTTAAATATATTTATTATAATTCTATTCTCTTCACAAAAGTAACTTTTTATAAAGTTTTCATCCTTTTAAACTTATAGATTTGTATGGGACTATAAAAATTCTTCTTTTTTTTCTTAACCATTTAATATGTATGCACATCTTGAAGTAATGTGTTAAAATTTTACACATTTAATGTATGCATGTGCCATCTTTCCTTGAAATTCACTATTTCATATTTTTAATTTTCTAGCCACCAATGATAGATTTTATTCTTTATCATATTCTCAAATTTAATCTCTATTGATATTAAAATTTTCCATGGCATTGAATTACATTTAATTACAACAAATGGTTTTAGTGGTCTATGGTTCCATTAACATTTCATAAACCATATGACTAGTTATAAGTTCATCTAATGATAGGTTGGTCAAATCCCATTGTTCAATAGTTGATTTGTTTTTATTTGGGGGGGGGGGTAATTCATCGTAAAATCTATTTGACGATATCAATATCTAATAGTTCTTATATAAGTCCCATGATAGATAGATAAACTCTATGACTTTATTAAATAAACTATCTATATTTTCATTTCTATGAATTTTTAGATTATCAATTTTTTTGTACAGCACTTGATGATATTATACGTTATAATATTTTCCCCTTATAATATAATATAAAATTTATTCTTCATTGTATAAAAAACATTGAAACATATCACATTGATATAAATATATATATGATTCATTAGAGATCTAGTTAGACCCTAGGACACCCAATAGTGGTGGGGTGATTCATTGTGTCAACATTTTATTTCAATTTGATGAATATTATTTCCATGATAGAAAGAAATTATTGAATATCTAATATAAAATCATATAAACATAAAATATAGAAGTTTGGAAATGAAAAGAAAAAAATATGTTTTACATGGTTCACTAAGAAGGGTTGTCCCCAAGGCTCACATACCGATGATGTGTTGATGTGCCAACATCCATTATACTTCACTAGATTTTCTGAATTATAGATTTTTCTGTAGACACAATACGTTATAAAAACATCCCTTACATTGAATTAAAGGATAAAAAACTACCTCCTTTAGATAACCTCCATCGATTCCTCCTTGTACACTACTATGGAAGAAGTCTTCCTCAGTTTAACTACATGGTCATACTCTCTTCATTAAATATATATGGTATATTTTAAGTCATTAATTCCAGAATAAAATTCATCAATATATTCCTTGTTGATAATAATATATTCAAAATTCAATTTATATAGAGGTTAAATAATTTTTTTGGAAAAACATTATGTATATCATAATCCTTAAGCAGCGACCCCTATCACATAACCTCAAGTGCTTGACTTCTTCACAAGTTTAGCTAGTTTAAACCCCCAGTATTGAGATCCTGTGATCAAGACCTCAACATGTATCTATGATGTAAGACGCAATGTCATGAAATACCAGTCATAAGATCATGACAGTGTGATCTCAAAATGTATAAACTTTGTAAGACCCACTAGCATACAACCATAGTCGAAAGAGCCTATGTGCAAGACTCAGTTCACATATCTCTATATTCATAAGATACCAATCACAAGACCATAGAATGTATCTATTTACTTTATTATAAAATCATGAGATAGATTCAAATGAACACTAAAAACTATTGATTATATCCTTAATATTCTCATTAACCACATAATGATATGACCCGTGTGTATTAATAGTGAAATTTCCACCAATCTAACTTCGGGGAACATCTTTAGCCATCTAAACCACCATCTATTTTTTTCACTTTTCCTAAACTTTCCACATTATGATCAATAACATCATTCCAATCATGTGATTTCAATAATTCAACCACTAGACTGCTTGTCACATGTCCCCTTATTAAAATTACAAGATCTATTTTAGATCATATGTCCAATCATCATCATAAGTTACAATATTCACCGCCTCAAATGAACTTACATTAACCACATACCTAACTTATCCAATCATATGATTCTCTTCCTAAAAAATTATATTTTCAGTATTTGAATGATCCTTCTATCATTTATTGAATTATTCCCTTTATGCACTTCTCATGTTCACATTATGAGAACGATTTGGTATTATGTGCTCATCAATCCAGACATATTTTGATCATAAGTACACATATCAACATTGTTTCATAATTTAAATTATCATGTAAATTCTCCATATTCACATTGTCACATAACCCACAAGGGATTAAGAAATCATGCACCACTTTCACACTTATTTGATCATTTGATTCTTTCTTCATTACATAATCATGTAAATATTTAAAGCTTATATGTTGTGACATAATTTACTCTATATATTTAATCACTAAAATATGGAAAAAATTGGGAGACTATTCCATTTATCAAAAAATTATACAAGGTTTAATTAATCATTCTTCTTTACTAACATCAACTGATTTATACATCCAATAACAAAAAAATAATGAAATTTGTTTAACAATAATATCAAAACCATTTTTCCAACATATATAACCTTTGTTACAATATAATAAATACAATAAAAGTTATAAAAATTTATACAAATTATACTCTATTATTTTTTATGTATAATGTTAAATCATATTTTTATTACTAGAAGAAATATATTAATAGATAAAAATATGAATGAAGGTGTATTAAATGAATTATTATTATACTACTAATAGGTGTTTGATTTTGGATCAATTACATTTAGGATCACTTCTGAACAGCTGTGACACCTTGGAAAATTATTTTTTGGATAATATCTTTCTACAATCTGTTGAGGAGGAAAATTTATTCTGATTCTATTTAAAAAATGAATATCTCATCTATTTATTCTAAGTAAAAAATATTTATACTCAGTTTTGGGTGAAGTGTCAACTACATGTACCTAGTTATTTCTAAGTTTCATAAACTTGTACATAGTTTTTGAGGTCCCTAGTAAAAGGATATGTAGGCCTAGTAAAATATTTGTACCAAGTTATGGCTTCTTCCACTCATGTTGAGTGATCCTTGGGAATAGTATTAAAGAAGAAATTACGAAAATCACAACAATTGTGAGTGGTGTTGACTATGGGAGGTTCTTGTATCCTCAAAACACTATAAAAATAATATGCGACCTGATCATTTAATTTTATTTTATTCCGCTAAATTACACACTTTAAGAGACAATGACATACTCACTACTTTTAGAGGGATGTTTAAATGGACCATTATTTTTATGAAAAGGGACTCAATTCACCCCCTGTTGAGTTTTTTTCTACATCAACCTTGGGATTAAAATGCAGAATATATTTGTTTCTAACGAACCTTATCACCAATCATAATCTTCAAAAATATAGTGAAATATCTATTAATATAATAACCTTATAATTCATATTTCATATTGAATATACTTTTCCCTAATCTTCTTGGCACATAAAATCTACATGATGACTCTATTTTTCATATGCGACTCATCTTTTCTAGCTGTTAAAATTTATTTTAAGTAAAAAATTTATTCTTTTCCATGAAATTATTTTTTCATACTAATTTATTATATTCCTAGGTATATATACTATTTCTTCTAAATCTACATGATTTATTTATAGAGAAACACAAAACATATACCTTAAGGAAGAGTATTATACATAACTATATAGAGTTGAGTGTAAAACCTCATCACATTTCTATAATACACAACATATTTGAGCCTAAATTTTTAATAAACAATTAATATTGATAGAACACATATATAAAACTTTTAATTCATTTATTTCATCATATACATAAAAAAATTTTCCTTATAAAATCATTTACACATAATTATTGATTCATTACCCCTACACCTAAATCCAAAAAACAAATCCTTCAAATTTTTACCAAGAATAAATACTTGATTCATCACTTATGTCTAATATCCCTTCACATATAATTATAATAAAATACACAAAATACAAATATATTGAGTGGATTATGCTTTAGTGAGTAGAAGAAGTAAAATATTAAGTAGTAAAAAATGATTTTAAGCATCACAAAAACTATATTCATTATAAAATTACATAAAAATTTAGTGTTTTAAATTAAATAAAAAAATATTTATGTAAATGCGATCAATTAATTAATGTTTGGATTATTTTTTCTCTGATATTGGGTGATGAACTGATAGCTGTAGTCTAATCTATGTACATGAATCCTGGACACAAATAAAAATATCAATGACAACACGAGAGTAATTTTTTATAATAGTTGATCAGAATTTTTTATAGAATAATGCTTATAGTATATATTACCACCAACTATATGTATAAATATAATTAAAAAAACGTTTTACATAACACAACTATGTTTTTATGGAATTATATTTTTATTATTAAATATAATTATATAATTCAGGACAATTTATAACATAGTTCTAAATAAAATTGTTTTTTGAAGAATTATTTAGTGAGAGACACCCAGAGGGTGGAAGAAGATAAATATTGATGACCAACGTGAGTAACTTTGTTACTTAATTAAAACTCTCATTTGAATGGATCTTGAATATATTTTATTAATAGTATCTATTTAAGACATTTTTCTATTTCACATTACCAATTATTTCATACCCTCCCTCACTCTATATTATTTATGTATCATATAGAGAAAATATTGGGAACAATATTTACATGGTTTTCACTAATCTAGGACTATGTCCAAGGAATGTGGGAGTTCACTACTCCTAAACCAAAAAACAATGTCAACTATTTAGTAAAAGGTATAGATACCATTCTAAAGACTACCAAACTATATTATTCTTGTATAAACTCTAAAAGATTCATGAACAATTATAATATCATTGATAATCATATTAACTATACCATAGATAAATCATGATTTATTTTTATCCCTCTAAAATGAGTTCTTCCTTGCATCTACTGAATAGCTTTCCATATCCATGCATAAACTATCCATATGATCTAACCCACATGGAACTTCTCTATTCTTCAATAGTCCTCTTTTATTTCCTCTATAACGTGGTTATATCAATGTGGAAATAAATTTTCAACAATAGAGCCAAAATTCCCTACCCCCATTTCACACCCGTTCATTTTATATCCCTTATCCCTCAATATCATAAGACCCCAATCAAATATATAAAAATTATTATACATCATATTCCTTTAATTTTTGTTCTGTCAAATATATGTAATAGGTTTATGTACTTTTTTATTCATGAAATAACATTTAGTGAATAGTTTCTACCATTTAGGCATGCATACATTCCAACATACATCCTCATTTTATATTTTATACTACCAAAACCATCAAGGTAATATTTCATGTGTTATTTAACAATCCTTGAGATTTGCATTCAATTTTGGTTTAAGTATTCACTAACCTCATATAGTACCTCCTAAAAATTTTATTTAGCTAAAAATATTTTTTACATTTGTATAATGACCCAAGTAAATTTTATATTTTTCTATATTCATATAGTGTTCCTTAAAATTGAAAATAGATATGAATTTATTTTCTAATAGTTTTGTATCATTTTGGTTCTCATGGGATTATCTGGTGATATCCCAATATTATTTTGAGTGATATGTTGGTCTACAACAATTTCTACACTTTTCCATTATTATTATCCAGGTTATGATATTATCATAATCCAAATTTTATATTTCTATCCATTATATATTTTGGTCAATATAAATTAATATTTCTTCCAATAATAATATTTATATTTAAATCTTATCGCTACCACCATCCTTATTGTGAAGTGAAATATCTTTTTTCTCTATCCATGTTACCCTAAATTAGTTCAATCAACTATGTTTCTCTTCAATTATGTTCCATGACACCTCCCTTAAAATTATTATGTATGGAGATATATCTTGTCACTAGACACACGAATAAATGGACCCATTTATAATTTTTCAATGCCAACAATGATATACAAAAATCATTATGTTACAATGTACTCCTTTATTTGGAAAGTCCCCAAGTAATTTTCGATGTGATATCGTATTTATACGTGCGGTATCTACTATATCTATATAAACGTTTTGTGTTGTCACATGTCCCCATGTATAGTATCCAATATTACAATATAGTAAAAAAATATAGAACCATGATCCTCAACGAAATATGACCCTTATACCAACATGTGTTATACCTTGAGACATGAGTATTCATTTAGTATACCATGTACACTCGTATCATCTTTCATAACTCCTACCATGATAATGTAGGATGTTTTATAGCCCTATATATAGATTAATGATATCTATGACTATTAACATTTCCATCATATTCTATATATTCTATTTATCAATATCACCACATTTCCTAAAGTGATATATAATAATCAATTTAATTCATTATTTACATTAATACTAACAACTCCCTATAACCTCCTAACCTATAGAAAAATAATCATTGGAATACAAAATCCATTATTTTTGAAAAATACAACTCTAAAAAATAGAGGTATAATAATATCCTCATTGGAATATTTAAAAACATACTTATAAAAATATTAAATATTATAACTATAAATGTCCCAAACTATGTTGGGCTAAATTAGGGTGGAAATATTTTTCATTGAGCGGGTATTATTCACATATTATATAGAACTCATGTATATATGATGCATGCCACAAAAAACATATAAACCATGTAAATGAAATTAACACACAAGGTAATGGGTTTCTTTAAATGATTTATCCAATATGATACATCCAAGGATCATAATAATGACGATATTTTAGCGTACCAAATAATCACTAAACCCATAACTTGTTATTACAATGTTAAAAAATGATCCTCTACCAAGAACATGGGTCACTTTTCTCATATAACATTTCAATAAAAATTTCAAAAATATTCAAAATGAAGGTCATTATAAAAAATAATCAATGTAATTAATATATCAAACCAAAACTGAAATTTTTAATAAAATCCATGAACAATGGATTCATCTCTTTTTATTCCTAGGGTCATAAATTTATTATATCACCGATAAATATTTCACTAAGTTACATGTTATCTCACATTGTATTATATTTTTCAAACAATAACAATTCCTATTTGTTAATTCTAACAATACAATATTTATTCAAACAACATGATCATTTAATATTTTTATTATTGTATAATATTTATCTATGGTATTATCCTATATTAACTTATATTTAATATCCATGAATATGTAATTAAACTTGTCTATATTAGTATAGAATATCTCCTAAAATTTCCTCTAATGCTTCCAAAATTTAAAGGGATATAAAATACATTTTTAATAATATATTCCAAACCATGAAATGGGTTAGTTACATTGATAAAAAAATATTATTCTTTCTTATTTTTAAATAAAACATATTTTTAGGCATGTTAAATGAGTATTCTTTCCAATATTTAATTTTTTCTAATTAATTCCCATATACCATATTTTATTTAAAAACAAATATAAAGAAAGAAATATTCATATTGAAGACACTTCATGGATTACTATGAAGAGGCACGATGTGGCCCCAATTTTTTTAAGGTATATTAATATTATAGAAAATTCAAGGAAACGTTAAATACCATATCCAAGGCTAAAAACAAAAGACCGAAGACGAAACTTTGTAACATAATCTTGAAAATGATAATTCATGTTGTCAAAATAATTCACAATATGAAACATGAAGGATTTCAAAGGATGAATTAAATCCATGATAAGTTAGGCCCCTGTGCATTATAAGTTGTGAATGCAATTCATGATATGAAAAGTCATGATGAGCTAAAAAACATCATTTTTTAGGGAAATTGATGGAATATGTTCAAATATTTTATCTAGAAATCCCAAGAATTTCTATTTTGACCTAACATTATTAATTACTACATTTATGGAATCACGAGAGTACTTTCACAACTATAAATAAGAGTTATAGGGGGATAGGAATTGATTGATCGACAAGGGAAGATCTATTTGATGGCCTGCTATAGGTTTATTTCCCTGACTTCCTTTTCTTTTACATTATTTCAATTCCTATGATGTCTCCCCTCTACGGAATTAAGTAAATATCCCTATCCATAGAGGGGTATTTTTTGAGTGATCGAAAAAGGGGGAGGTTGGGATAATTGTTATTATTGAGTTGTTACACATAAATAAATAAAATTCTTTCTTTCTTCTACCAACTGGTTTATATTCTTATTTCAGTTTTTAATTCTGAATGTCTCTATGTTAATTATAGATTATTTTAATCTGAATCTAATTTCATAATTATTCAAATCTTCCTCCACCCAATTCTCATATGTTTTATAAAGAATATATTAGGGTTTGGTGGTGAGTTCTTGACAATCTATAGCACATGCACATTATTATGTTGAAACTATTAATTATTAGGGAAAACAATACCCCAATAGTGATTTCCCAAATTTATCAAAAGGACCAAATATGACATTACACACACAAAAAGGGGGAAACCAGCTTATACTTTGGTTATACATATCCTCACTCAAACCATCTTGCTAGGGGAGATAAATGAACTTAGAGAGAAACCTATCGCTTACCAGCTAATTGAATAAATATTGGTATAAATTGTAAACAATTATATCATATCAATAGGTCTATCCAAACTCACTATGATCACCATATTTATTAATTTTTTTAAACAATAATTTTAAAGTATTTTTCAAAGCTAAAAATTTCTAAATGTTAATTAAAACCATATTTTCATCAAATAAACTAAAAATGAAAAATATATTTTTTGAGAACCCCACTTCAAAGACTACATAAGGGATAACTAACTATACTATACATCGGTAATTAAAAATTGTTCTCCACACCCCACAATAGGTGTGTGTCTTCCAATATTGGCACATTCAACTAGTTAAATCATTTAATTCCTCATTACATGACAAGAGTCCTTAATCTTATATGAATCTTGGTTATTTACTTATTCTAGTTTTTAACTATATATATACACTATGATATAGTTTGGGATGGTCATGACTTGGTCTTATAAATGCATATATTGAGTCTTCTTCTCAATGTTACTCCCAATCTACAATGACATAGTTCCCCAACTACCCTTTTTATAAAATGATTTTCTTCATCACTGTACCATGCACTATAACACGATACTCCTCTATAGAATTTTGAACAGGGAAATTTTCATCACCATTTTATCAATATTCATTTAATCAAATTTTTTTAACCTTTATATACCAGTTTGGTAAGTGTCATTAAAATAATTCTTCATTAAAAATTCTTAGACAACAACATTACATCTTTTACTGTAGTGAATTATTCTCTTCCAATATGTTCTACCTACACATTTTAGATAGTGCAATAAAAATATTTTAACTATTATCTAACTTGGTCTATAACTTTGTAAAACCTATATTCGATGACATAATTTTGGAATACTATGTAATAAATATTCAACTATTGATTCATTGAAGTCAATTTGTGTAGTGTATTTTGTAGTAAAAATTTACTCTAATTTGATTATGAAAATAGAATTAGTATCTTGATTCATTCTAAACAAACCGATTAATTTATTATGATTTAATAATACTTATCTACTAGTTTTTTTATATTCTTGTTAACTATGAATCAATCCAAACCACTATAGGATATAAACTCATGCATATTTCATATTTTATAAATCAAGAAATAATTAATATTTCCTTCAAGTTATCTCAATATTATATTCAATTACATGAGATGTTCCCCTTTCACATTTATTTAAAATTAATCCTCTATATATTTTTTATATAATATATTTAGTAATGTAGCTGTAAATTATAGAAAACAAACAATCATTCTAAAAAATAATGTTGTATAAATTTTTTTTCTATTCATGAACAATAAAAGTTTATATATAACTATTATTGGACTTGAAATTGGATTACAATCATGAATTTTTAATTTATTCAACTAATAATTTGAATATTTTAATTTGGTGATAATCATGTAAACTCTATTCATTAACTTTTAATTCAAGAAAATAAGTCATTTCCTTTGTATTTGACCTCATCATGTTTGAAAAGTTCTTAACTTTTTCACCCTTTTTCCACAAAATATGATATTTTCAAAACAAAGGAGTACATTAAAAAAAATTTCAATTGATTTTTCATTTAAATATTGTGGTTAAAACCACCTATAATAAATTATAATATCATTAAGTAAGTAACTAATAAACAATACCACGAATGTAGTGTTTGTATCATATAACAATATATACCTCTCTAGATGAACCTGATTTATGTTAACACTGTGAAGTTGAAATTTTATAGCATACCACTTCTTGGGAACTAAATTCATGAATAAAATCATCACATACATTTTTTAGATCTTAAATCTCCCATGATTTCTAATAACTAATAATAATTTCATCAATGAAAGCCTCACCACTAGTGTGATTATTTCTTCAAGATTAATATCAATGATTTGATAATATTAATTATAGACTCTTCAAGACATATTTTGAACCAAATTTACATGCTCATAATATTTTTTCATGGGCATCCATTTTATTCCAATGAATTTTTTACCACTTCACAATATCACAAATATTCTTTATTTTAATTTTAAAAAGATATTAATTAATGGACTTAAACCATGAAGTACTCTTTATTAATATTTTAAATGAGATGATTTATACCTAAAAACAATATTATTTACTTGATATTCCTTATAATCTGATAAACCTTATACATCCATGTAGACACATGAGAGAGGGTGCGTAGTGGGGGTAAATAAGGTTTTGAAAAATAATTTTTACCAATTCAGTGTTGTTCATTGACTCTTATAACCCCTTTGGAATTATACCTCTATTTAAAATTATTTTAATTGGATCTATATCATATTTTACAAAGAAATAATTTACCATATACGTGCAAGTAAAGAAGATACAAGGACAACTTAAATTTTACATGGTTCAATATGAAGAATTACTCTCTATAGTGATTAGTTATTCTACTCAATAAATTAATATACTATATTAGATAATTTACATTACAATGTGTTAAGTGTGTACCATTACTATATTGACAGAAACTCACTAGGATTAGATGTTCTATATTCCCATAGGATTTACACTACCAACTCCATAATAAATTTATGGCCTCACATCATATTTTCTAAGCATACCGTGATTCAAAAAAGTTTCATAGTATCCAATTGTGTATATTAAAGTGTTTTCATCCAAGATCATCCTTTGAAGTAGATTAGTTGTTTAGTAAGATATTCTTAGGGATCAAAAATATCATATCTCTTTAAAATCTCAACACCTCCATAGAATTCCAAAAAAATAATTAAGTGAAGCACTTGTATCTTAGTCACTACTCATCTAAAATTCATATACTTTAAATAAATATACTCATATGTAATTCTCACTTATTAAATCAATCCCAAAATATTGATATTTGGAAATATATGATCCTTATATGAACATAAACTTAATTATTATAACTCCCTTCTTTAATATCATCCCACTAATCACTGAATAGTGGCTAGAATACTCATTCACATTAAAATTTGACACAAAAAGGATCTAAAATTAAAAAAAAGTGTCAACTTCTTATTTACTTCTCAATACTATCTATAGTATAGTAACCAAACAATGGAAGATACTTTTTCTTTTTATCTCCTTGATCTAATCAAACTCACATGATTAAGGATCCATATTAATTGCCTCGTTTGTTTTCTGTGTTCCATAAATTGAAAATAAATTAAAAAAGTATCCTCTTAAAAAAAAGTAGTATTATAGATTTCCCAATTTAGGTATCAATTATTTCTTGTGTGAACATTTTCAACTCCAATGGTATTCCAAGAATACCCTCATTAAATATTTCTCATTTCTAAACATAGAAAAATAAAATATCATTTTATTCTCTTCCAAGCATGGATTCATCTCCTCAAAATATAACCACTAAAATCCAGTTTTGAATATGAAAAAATTTACATAGATCAGAAATAAAAATATATATGATGTGGAATTAATATTTTATTTTGGGACATTACATGAAAAATAGAACAACCATTAATCTCATATCTATAAAAAAATTCTTCCCAACATTAGTTATCATTCATCTACATTATTATTTAAAAATGAATAATTCCTTTTATTAATTAGAAAATACATAATATGGTTCTATGATACACTCAAATAGGTTCAGATCTTAGATTCTCTATGAATAATGATATTATAAACAAAAAATCATGGATTCAACATCATTAAATTTATATTCATTTAGAATTTAAAAAATATTGAAACTCCATTTTCATTATCCTCTGATCTTCTATTTCTATGAATGAATATCATCATCTATTACATCTCATACTTTTATAATAAATTAATAAAGGTGTTTGTGATTTTATAACATGAATATACCATTATTTATTCATCATAAATAATATCAACTTCATCATATTTAATATCTATAAAAATTATTTTTCAATTAGCATAACTTCAATTTTTTTAAAATTATAGGATTATTATGCTAGTAACATCAATTTATTACTTTCCCAATCCTTAAGAGTAATAATTATGTTCTTATATAGATAAATCATTTACATAAAACTACTTTATGAGAAATTCTTTAATTTGTGAATCTTTATGATAATGCAAATCATTGATCTATGGAATTCCGAGAGATACACTTGGTGGAAGAAGAATTAGGATCATGTAGTTATAAATTATTAGAAGTCTTAAATTTATCATAATAATGTCCTAGAATCTGCAATGAATTAATAACTATAAATTCATATGATTAATCTCAAAGGCTTATGATCTTCTAAAATATTCACTTTCAGCCCCTGAATTCTTACTTTTAGAGTAATGTCTTATGATAAGTATGAAATGTCTTACACTCCGTACTTAGTAATTTTCTATATACTCCGAAAAATATATTTCTATAGTATGCTTAAAAAAGAATTAAAATATCTCTATTATTACTCCAACATCTTCAAATAATTCAAAAACATCATAAAATTATATTTGAAGTATTATAATAACTATAAAGGTCCTTTCATATTAGTTAAAAGGTATTAACATATATGAAATGATCAAATAATATTATTTCTGTTATTATATATACTAGAATAGGTGAAGCTCTTCTTCAATAAAGAATAAGAAATATCTTATCACTTAATCCATTATTTTGTAGTTTTATAACATTAATTTCAACAACTAATATGATTTTTTCCCATATAATGGGTTCTCTACTTTCTTCTAGCTATCTTCTTTATGTTTTAAACATGATTTATACTAGTTATTCACAACCATATTTTCTTTCTATCCATTGTTTCAGTATCCAACATATGTCCCCTCATATCTTATATTCAAAATGTTTATGAAAATGGTTCCTTACCTTGAATACTTTCCATATACATGAAAATAGCTTTTTAAATGATATGATATATGGTTTTCCCACTAATATCCATCTATAAATGTATTCATGTGTTACCAACTCCTCATACTCATTTACCAAATATATGGGAAGAAGGTATAATATCTAGGTAATAGATGGATATAAACTCAATCAACCATATCCTTACCTTTTTATACTTACACTAAAAATGTTAACAAGGAAATGTGAAAAAAAAATGAAATCATCAACCCAAGGCAACTTCATTCTCTCCCATTGTATTTATTATAAATTATATATATAGTATAATATTTAATGTCACATTATACTCCTAATTCGAAATTAATGAAAATGTGAGGAAATAATTATTCCCCCCTTAAAGTAAGGGTGTTCTCATCTACTTAAATTACAAACATCTTCTCCCAAATATGATTCCCTTTCCATAGAGATAGTAACCCCATAAAATTTTTAGTAGCGAGTTATTACTTAATCACTCAATTCGTAATTGATAATGTACAATATATAAAACAAAAGTTCATAAAATATACAGAAAACCTATCCATTACATTTCTTATTGTTGTTCTAACTCGGTATTTTAATTATCTGTTGATGTAAAAGGTATATTTTAAAAAAAATCTGAAAACCTATAGATATATTTACAATATGCATCAAAACTTTTTGTAAAAGTAAATGACAATATTATTTTTTTTGAAGAAATTATCTATTTAAAAATAAAATGAGTATAAAAAATAAATAACAATTTGAGTGAATACAATTCCATACACTTTACAAAAGATGTTGCTATCCTAATTTCTAATTTTTAAGAATATATGAAATAACTGAAAACCATTAATTTTTAGTAGTACCCCCTTAAGGTAATTCCATCCAAATTTCATCCCATTTTCCTACCATAATTAAAATACCATAAATTAAATATGGTGAGATGTCCAACCTTCCAAAATACACTAAATACGGAAAATAAGACTAATTCATGTTTCTCAACCTAGAAAATCTTTTTCTAAAATGTATGAAATGTCTAGAATTCCTCATTCTTGTTGTACCCTTCAATTTCAAAATTTGTTCACTTTTAGGATGCATTATATTCTTTTCAATTTCATAAATTTACTTAGATGAAACATACTATTAAACATTATTACATATATCAACATCTATCTCTATCTTTCAATCCAATTTTAACAGGTTTTTCAATTAGGTAATAGAATTGTTGGTAAAAAATTTAGACTTGTTCTTATGTGTGGATTTCTTCTTTGTAGTGAAAGGTTTATAAAATGATACCACAATGGATTTACCCTTTTGTTTCATCATATATTCTTATTGGGGAAACCATTTTATAAAAATAATAGTACTATATCTAACATTCATTCACCTTCGACACACCACTTCATTAACTCTATCTTTTCCCATTTTTAGAAGCCTCTCATAATCTTCACAAAGATTTTCAAAAATTATACCAATGTAACTATATAATTCTTAAATTTATTCCATTTTCTGTTTAAAAAATATCTTATTTTTTATGGTTTATGGATATATTATAATGGCCAATGGTGTAACCTCTCTTTCCATTGTAGAAATTTTTTTATCCTCTATGTTGAACCTCCTGGTTTCCTTTCTTAATTTCCTTTTTTTTGGTAAATTCCCTTACAAATATTTTCATCCTAAGGGGAAAAACATTCATTTTAAATGTTATTCACTTCAGGATACCTTTTAAACCTAGTAGGGTTATACCAACATTCTCTATATATTACCACATATGTGGAACCTTTCTAAGAAGTATCAGAGTGATTCAAATATATTATTTATGGACATATTATTTTTCATATGTATTAGAATATTCAGTATACAAGGTTGTATCCTTTCCTTAGTCGTATTAACCCTTGATTTATGACTTCTATTGTTTCCACATACTAATATATTATTCCAGAAATATATATATATATATATGGCCAAATTTTTGGTAGCACCATCACCTTCAATTGACCATGATATCTTTATGTTCAGTACTATCTAACTAAATCCGTTTTCTGGGAAATTTTTCTGCTATAATCCCAACATTTTTGGATCCTTTTGGGAAATATTCTTCTTATACATGATCACATGTGTTCATTTCATATCGATGTGTGTCTCAAAATTTATACTCCTTTATATGTGTATAGTTTTTAATTTTTGATGTATCTTCAGAAATGATACATTTATTACAAGACATTGTTGACGCTCCTTTCCATCACAGAGTCCAATGAATGGAAAAAGGGAATACCTCAAGCGCAATTAGGGTTAACCTTTGAAGAACATTAATAATTGACAAAAGTATAAACCAGGAACTCATTTGGAGGGCGTCATGAAAGTATCATGCCCGTCATGCAAGTCACTTGCACACAACATATGGGTCTCACAAGTCACGTGCACGCCCTATTACTTTTTTTTTCCCAAGGTTCCCAATGGCCTATAAATATCCCTTGTGGGCTGCCCATTTCAAAGATGAATTTTCAAAATCATAGGTTCAAGCTCTGGTCGCCCAAGTCTTTGTCTGACAACTTCCGAACACTTATAAGCTAATTATTTACCTAGAATGGAAGCACTAAATAGGAATAATAAGGCCTAAGTGTTAGAACTAATCACTACATGCACACCTAAGTGTTCAGCGCTTAAGGAAAATGGAAACACTTGCACACCTCCTTGCCCTCTCAAGGGAACTTGCGCGCCAACCTTTGGGAAGCCTTTAGGGATGATACTAAGGACTTGAGTTCAAAGTCGCCCAAGTATTACCCTATAGATTCTTCATCACCCAAGGTGACTCATGTCACGCAAGTATACTTGCGTGACCAGGACTTTCGCGCCAGAAGAATACTTGTGTGGATCCTTCTTAGTCACCTCTTTTCCTCAAATCCACCTCTCTTCTTCAAGACATGGCCTTCAAAACCCTCTTTAAATCCATTTATGTCATGGTTCCTTGGTTGGATTTTTTATATGAGAGGAATTCATCGGGCCTCCTTCTTAGGAGTAATCCCCAATCATAATTTCCTTTAATTCGGTCTCCTTCTCAGTAGTAAGCCCCAATCATAATTTCCTTTAATTGGGCCTCCTTCTCAGGGATAAGCCCCAACCTTAATTTATTTTGATTTAGGATTCCTTCTCCAGAATAAACCCCAATCATAAGTCCCTTTTAATTTGAGTCTCCTTCTTAGGAGTAAGCCTCGAGTTAGAATTCCAATTCTCCTTAAAGTAAAAATACCTTTATGGACCCTGATCCTGGGCTTCATTCTTGAAATAACTCCTGGTCTTCATTTACTTGGGCCATCATACATACGTAGGCCCCACATCATTTCTCGTGATTGCATCTTTCGTAACACCATTGTCATGTTTACTGATACCTCTTTTTTCTCACACCAAGCATTACTTACATGGGATTAGAGTGTAAAAGTAATAATAACATCTCTTTTTGGGACATTAACCATGAATAAACCTCTCCCAAAATATGTGGACTTTGATCTCTTCCTTAAAAGTAGAGTATGTAGGAAGCCTTTATAAGGTCAAGACCATATTTTATTAATTCTTTTCTATCCCATATGACATTAAACAATATACTTTTTATTGAATTATGTGGGTTCTAATTCCTTTCTTTTTTTAACAGGGATACATAGGTATCACATCTGTGGGTATGATCCCAACTCTGAAATGATCCATGTATTTCTGAACAACATTAAACTTCAAGTTCCCCACTGAGTGGCTTTAAAACCAGTATGGTTATTATAATTACCAAGAGATTTCTATATAATTTATTGAAGGATACCATTGAATAAGAATATCTAATACTTAAAGATTATTATCCATTGATGAAGAACCTCAAATACATATAAATGATTATATAAATCCCATACATATTAATCATTGATTTATAAATCTAAAGGAAAAGACATTTTCATACTTGGTGAATTAGTAAGGATTCATGAACATAACATAAATCTATAAGAGAGTCCCAGAGTAGGTAATAATTCCCCTAAAAAAGGTGTGATGAGCCGGACCTCCCATCCTCTCAACCAATGAAAATTCTTAATCCTCATCGGTCCACAACTAATGAGCACCTACCTTTGGAAAGTAGGTCCAAATGGATATAGAATTATTGGATGTTTTAGGTTCTAAGAATAAACCTGTTAGAAACTGATTGGAATATTTGAACCTTAAAAAAAAAAGTCATCCACGTTTCCAGAAGAAAACAAAATGGTGAACCCGACATGAATCCTTAACCAAGTAAAATGATGTTTTACTAATTTGTTAGGCCCCTATTAAACTCAATATGAAAGCAAAAAAAGAAATTAGTAAAATATGTACTCATCCAAAAGATGTAGTTTGGACAAACTTATCTTGATTTTGTATTCTATATCAAACATGCACTCTTTTTCAAGATCTTTTTTCAATATGAAATGGCTTCATTAAAATTCACACATGTGAATACCTCGGCCACTACTTTTGCTAGATCCTCATCCGCTACGAGGACGACATCACCTACTCAGCATCTAAAATGCTGGGTCTTGAATGAATTTTTGAGGGAATACCATCAACATGGTACCATCCTAACTCTGGAGGCTGCTTGACAAGCCCTCCAAGTTAACAACTCACCCTGGTTGTCCGGATAGCGACGACTAGTTGTCAAGAAGCAGGTGGTTCCAACCACCGTCTCCAACCGTTATGGGTCGTTATCCCTGGAATGCAACAACTAGCCCTTCCCATATTATAGGGAGGTGAATGAAGAGTTCACTCAAGGCCTCTGTTCAAGAAGAAATGAGTCCTTCCTGAGGAATCCCACGAAAAACTGTAGCTAGAATCATGCGATAGTGCACCCTCAACATGATGAGGGTATCACCTCTAGGTGTTCATCCCAGGTTCCTCAAACTTGAGCATGTATGAAAAACTGCTAGATGAGAAATTCGGTCAACTGGGAGATGGTTATTACCTCTACCCCCTATATAGAAGTCTATAAATCTAACTTGATGGAAAAAAACGAGTGAGCATATACATCCATCTGTCCCGATTTCACTGCTCAGCAGACTCATCTGGCAGTAACACACAAATCCCACCAAGGAATTTCGGCAGAGTACTATAGGCAGGTACATACACCTATTTATAATTCACCATCCAGTCAACAGGCTCGTCTGACTACAACCAAATAATTTCACCAATCTAATATGGTGGCAACTGGTAAGTAGGAATATACACATGTTTACAATCACCAATTCTGCTCGCAGTCTCGTCTGCCAGCATTGAAGGAAACCGGTCAACCATACTTGATAAAGAATACATAGAAGCAACATACACCTTCCAATTTTCATAAAGCCTGCGAATAGTCTCGTTTGGTAGAACCTGGAGAAGTCAGTTGGAAAGCTCCGACAACAAATCTAGAGCCGACTCAACTCTCTGCCCCTATGAAAAAGTACTGTCAATATCAGTTGATAGGAAAAGGAGGACAGGAGTAGGCATATACACCTACTCCATACATGGAATGGACGTATATTCCCATTCCGGAAACTAAAGTCACCAAGAACATTATAATAATGGTGAAAGAGCAGAATCCAATCCCTGCCCATATTCTGGATACCTGTCAGAATATTATAACAACTTCAATGAAAACACAGGGAAAGAAACATAAATCTGTCACTATCAGTGGAGTGACTCATCAACATGTCACTCTAGAGAAGACACACAGCTCTGTTCCAATCCAGGAGGGTCATGGGGCATACTCCCCCATGTCATACGGACAATAAAGTGGGGCACATACAAGAGATTTAAATAGAGATAATCAGCCTAACTTGATAATTTATCTTGAACCGACACATACACCTACCCATAATAACCACTTTAGTCAACAAGTGGTTTCTATAGTGAGTAATAAGGCATCCAAGAAAAAGACCCATCCAGCATAGTTGAAAAATCAAGAGCCAATCTGCAATAAGGCCTTGCTCAATGTTGGAGTTCTTGAAGACCTCAGAAAATTGTCTGGTGCAACTCAAGATTCTACTCTCTCATTTCCAGATTCTGGAAGTAACAACTATAATTCTGACGGTCTTCATCAGACACTTCCTCATGAAACCATTCTTCAGGAAAATTCTATCAATCCTGAAGTATCATCTTCAGATGAGAGCCACAGTAACAATCTGTGTGGCCAGAAGACAAAGGAGAAAGAGGTTTAATCTTTTGTTGTAACCCACCATGGTGGTCCTCCCCATGAGGATGAATTTTTCTGCGAAAGTCCTCTATGCAGTAGTAATTCGCATTTCCTAGAAAATTATTTAATGGAAAATGTAGTAATGAGAAATCCCTCTTATCTTGAGGCACTTGTAAATGCGAAGCCAGTCATGTCTGATGCCTTACCACTAGTAGGTGAAATAATTTCTCAATCAGAAGATAGCCCAGGGTGTAGATCATTCTCTAAAACACCCTGGGTCATTCATCTTCTAATTTGAAAAATGAATTCTATACAAATATTGTTGAATCTGATGAAGCAACATAGAAGCACCGTATTTAGTCCAATCAGGTAGAAGAATATTTATCAAATGACTAAGAGAAATTACTGAATATGAGAAAAAAACTTGAGAAAGGTGAAATACAAGTCATTTTTTGACCTTTGGCTGACTCTCAGTATGATATTCAAAAAATGTTGATAAAAGATTTTATTCATGATATTCATCTCAACATATGGAAAACTATTTTTCACTTAAAAGAGAAAATATTATCTTATAATTAATATAAAAATCATGTCAAAATAATAGAAGGGTTG
This sequence comes from Viscum album, assembly GCA_963277665.1. Lineage (NCBI taxonomy): Eukaryota > Viridiplantae > Streptophyta > Magnoliopsida > Santalales > Viscaceae > Viscum > Viscum album. Next base: position 926,164,793 of record OY728159.1, read on the forward strand.
CAACTCGAAATTTATTTAGCCTCTCTCTCAATTTCCCGACATCCAAAGGTTGAAAAGCAGAAGAGATCCCTTCAACGTTCATGAATTGGTGTGTTAAAAGGGTTGTGCCAGTTAATTACCAATGCCCTATCTAGTATTCATATCAGGGGATGGGGTGTTCATGGAGCTCTGCATTTCACTATACTCTCCAGTCAACAAAGCCTGCCAAAAGTGGTCTCATGTAATGTTATTGCCCATGGCTAGGCACAACTACCTAGTTTTGTGTGTAATCAAAGGCTTTCTCGAGAACAGGCCTCAACTAGTTCTTCCCAAATTCAGGCATACAAAGAAAAATTTGTCGAATTACTCTTGCATCAAGCAAATGAAAATATCAAACAGGCTTCTCATTTAGAGCTGGAACGTCATCAAGTGAAAGAAGTGTCAGAAATAATCCAATGGTCATCTGAGACAGGTGATTTGAGTGGATGATGGATGATGCATCCTGCCAATTTCTGAACTAAAATCCACAAAATCCGTAGGGCTTTTAAGAAAGTTTCATATGTAGCAGCTCAAGAACCACCTCATCTTGCCAGACTGGGAACACATTTAACTCAATCCTTGGGATCAACAGACATGATTCAAAGAGTTAATCAGGAAAAATAGGAACAGCCCCAGTCCACCGGACTAGGGACTTTTTCAAATTCTCTATCTCTTCCTCAGTGAAATTCAATCCTCTCTCAATTAGGTAAGAATCAACAAGAGAAATACAGATCCAAATTATCATGAGATTCCCTCTAAATTATGGTTCATCAAGAAGTTCATGAGGGATCAACCAAAAAAAAAAGCAATGTCTCATAAAGGACATTGAGGAAGACGGTATCATAGAAGTGCTGACAGAAGGGTTGAAATTCGTTATGCATCAATAAATATCATCAATGTCATTGTCACTAATCCCGCCGAACATGGGGTTTACTTAGAGGGATCAGATAAAGAATTTCATGTTCAAGAGGTTGTGCACATAGAAACGAATGAAGGGGGTGTGCGTACCAGAACACAGAGGGTTACCTAAGGGCAAGATATTTCTTTGGGTAATGCCCTTCCATACTCTATAAAGTAACATGCCAAGGAAAAGGGTAAAAGTCAGGTTACACCCCACCATACCTATGAAGGAGGCCAATAACTCTCATTAAAGGAAATTTCACACAACAAGAATAAGAAATTGAGGAATTAAGGAGGTTAAATGCAGAATTAATTCAAGGTAGTATTCCTCATAATAATGCTGGTGTTAATCAATCAAGGGAATTTTTTGCAGCTACTAGGATAGATCAAGAATATCCCCCTTTACAAGTACACCCTCACAGGTCCAATCCTCCAGATCATATGAAACAACAACTGGAAATACTACCATCAGTGGCAGTCCAGGTCGCTACACAGGTCCAAACTCCTGTTATTGCACTTTCTCACATCCAAGATCAACCAGATGATTCCCAAATATTAATTACTACCATTGAGTCAATAATAGATTGGTTGGAATATATGGAAGGAAAGAATTCACAAATTCAACCAGAAAACAGAGCTTACCCTGAATGGGTGGATGCAATTCATCCCCCATCAAATTTTTTGAGTACCACATTTCCAATTTTTAATGGTTCGGGAGATCCATAACAACACTTAACACATTTTGATTCTTTTTGTGATCCTATAATGGGAAATCCTAAACAACAAGAAGTAGTTAAGCTCAGCTGTTTTGTATAGTCATTACAAGGGCCTTCTTTTGTCTAGTACACAAATTTTCAATCCCGATCAATTACTGGGTGGGAAGATCTCTGTCAGAGGTTCCTTCTTCAATTTTGGTCAACATTGGAAAAGATGACGGTTTTTTATCTTACCAATGGTATGCAAAGGGAAAATGAAAGAGTTTTAGATTTTATTGCTCACTGGAAGGGATTAACATATTCCATAAGCTTAACACTCCCTCAAGAAGAATTTTTTCCAATTTGTGTGGAAAATTTGCATGATGAATTATGCACATTGTTGATCCTTACGAAATACAAAGGAGGGTTTCAAGACCTTACTTCAATTGATCAGCAGATAGAAGACTCTCTTCTGAAGACTATGGCTAAAACTCATGTAATCCCACCAGTTCCAGGAAGTAGAATAGGGAATGAAAAGACTGCTATAGTTACACTTAAACAAGCACTTGTACCTTCTTCCACTTGAAGACATTCATCATATCGAAGGGCTCCACCTTCTGAATGTCAAAAACAATGACTGCCTCATCAATATGATCAATAATATCAAAGGAAGAAACTATTTGAATATTTCAAGAACAAATTTTATTCATTCTAAAATGAAAAAGTTCCAGGTTACTTCATCTCAGCCATGGAAAACAACCTAGTTGAGTTCCCAAGGCCCAAAAGGCCAAACAAGGAAGGAGATGAAGACCTCCCCAATTATTGTCAATTTTATTAGATGTTAGGGAATCCCATTTTGGAGTGTTTTGTCTTAAAAGACATCCTACAAAAGATGGTGGATTCTAGACGGGTAAAACTGAAAGGTTCTTCAGCCCAGGTAGCATGTGTTACTGTTACTGATCCAGTCGAAGAGGGTGAGTGGCACGAAATCAAAAGTATAAAATGCACAGAAATATGATGATTGGATGGTTATAAAAAAAATCAACTGAACTCATTCCATTTTCTAAACACAATTAAATCAACCAATTGTGTCTTCTTCTTTGAATTCCATAGAAAAAACCCCTTCATTAGAAGGAAAATCCTCAAAGAAGCAGCGTAATTTGAAGAAAGAAGAGCAGTTAGAATAAGACGAGTGCATGTCAAAGCCTAAGTTATTTTGACTCTGGCAGATTTTATGCCATTTGCTTCAAAATCACGGGCACCGCCTCACCAAACGGCACATCCTGAATTGGTTCATCAGGAAAAATCTTCATCAGATGAAGAATTGATCTTTGGTTCTATTAACAAGATTCATTTAACATATCCTTATATCAATAATAGTTTCAATCATGATGAGTCTAAATTCCCTATATCTAATAGAGGAGTTAGAGGAAGAGATAAGGGTCTAGGATACAGGATAAGATGTGGATATTCCAGAAGCCATTATTTCAATCCTACCCCCTGATAGAACTGTATAGGTAGTAGAAACTCATGGAAAATCCCTTTAGTGGGCTCAACAAGAACAAGAATATTCTTCCACACATGGAAGATTTGGTCCTGACAATGTTATTTTGGAAGACTTGTAAGAGGTCCCACCTTCTTCCTCTCAGAAAACAGATAGACTTAGTCGGTCTAATCTATCGAATCCATGAGTGTTTCGATCTCCTACCCTGATACGAGATGCATCTACTGCTAAAGCATCAACGTCCAAGGAACCAGAAAAACCAAATTTTCATGATGGGAAACGTATATCTTTGGACCAAAAGTATGATGTCTTGAAACATTTGGCCCAAGTACTGGACAAGTTATCAATTAGGGAAGCCTTGAATCTATCAAAAGATCTTCGGGAGGAGCTTATTGAGGCTTTGTCATGTCCTCAAGAATTCGAAAATAAAATTACAGCAGCAGAATTCTACCATATAGAGAATGATCCTGCAGAATTCCATGCAGTGATATCTTTTACAGATGAAGATGAAGATGATGTTGTACATGGACATATCAGACCTTTGTATCTATCTAGTAATGTCAATGATATAGACATCCAACGAGCTTTCATTGATAATGGATCAGGAGTCGATATCATTCCTATTCGTAAACATTTTTGATTGGGCCTCACCGAATCTGATTTATCTCCTTGTACTTTGATGTTTCAATGATATGATAAGAATGAACAAAAACCTCTAGGTGAAATTACACCAAGAATTCAGTTTGGAGACCTTGTATCTAATTCATATTTTTTGATTGTTCCTCAGGACGCAGCCTTCAACATTTTTCTTGGAAGACCTTGGCTACATCAACAAGCATCCGTACCTTCTTCATACCATCAATGTCTCAAATATTGTTTCAATGGTCTAATCGGGACATTGTATGGTGAAAAATCCCCATTCAAAACATGTGAATCTCAATACATTGAGGCAGAATTTTATCACATGGAGGGAAAGGAAAAATTCATAGTGAAGAAGGTCACCAAAATTAATGCTCCATATGGTTTGGGAAAGATTACAGTAAATCCATTCGTACATGTGAGTATAGATTATGTGTTGCCTATCAGTCAAATTGATGGTATAGACCCAAATCCAAACACTCTTATGGAAACTTCCATAATTTTAATTACGATAATTGATCCAGACAGCATGGGAGAAATTGTTGATTAGTCGAGCAATGATGTAAGCTTAAATAGAGTTGCCTTCGTTTTGTCTGTTCAAATCCATAAATTCTATACTTCATCAACCAGGCCAGAAGAAGTTATTGCAATACCAGAGGAAAATAATAATTTCGATTTTCAATCCATCATTTACTCTCTATCAACCCAGGAAGACCCTTCATCATCAATAGGGTCAGAAATGACATCCTCTTCTTCAAAATTTTCAAATTTTTACTTCTCCCCTGATCATGTAAATTCTGCTTCATCATATACTCTGCATGTAGATGTATAAGAAGTAACACATATTGAATAAGAATAGGAATACCTCAGGGATACTCCTCCAGTATTTGAAGACGATATCTCTACCACAGTGGATGAACTCAGAGAAATAAATTTGGGTACAAAAGAAGATCCACACCCCACTTTAATTAGTGCAGCCATGACCCTTGAAGAGAAAGAAATATATACTTCATTTATAAAGAAAAATTGAGATATATTTGCTTGGAATTATTCAGAATTACTAGGTCTTGATCCCGATGTTGCCACTCATCATGTGGGTTTTCCAGAATAACATTGAGCATTCAAGCAAGCAGTAAGAAGAACACACCCAACTTATGCCTCCATAATTGAAGCTAAAGACGATAAGATTATCAAGGATAACTTCATCAAAGAAGTTCAATATCCCAAATGGATTACTAATATTGTCCCTATGAAAAAGAGGAATGGATAAAATATAGTTTTCATTAACTTCAGAGATCTTAATTGACATTGTCCCAATGATGCTTTTCCAATTACGATCACAAAACTCTTAATTGATGCAACAACTGGCTATTAATCACTTTACTTCATGGATGGATATTATGGGAATAATAAAATCCAAATGGCTCCAGAAGATGAAGCATCTATAGGCTTTAGATCCCCTCAAGGTGTGTTTTTCTATCAGGTAATGCCCTTTGGCCTGAAGAATGCAGATGCAACGTATCAACGTGCCATGCACCATATCTTCAAACCCTTTTTAGGGAAATCTATTGAATTTTATGTGGATGATTTGGTGGTTAAATCCAAACAACATTCTAATCACTTGGCTAATCTGGAAATCATATTCAAAAAACATTGACAACACAATTTGAAGATGAACAGGAAAATTTCTCATCTTTGTTGTGTGCCATCATGGTATCAAAGTTGATCCTAAGAAAATAAAATAAATCCTTGGTATTCCACCTCCTTAAAATTTGAAATAATTAAGTGGACTTCAAGGATACTTGGCATATATTTGGATTTTCATTGCCAATTTGGCAGGAAAGTGTTTACCCTTCACCAAATTAGTGAAGAAGGGATTCACCTACCAATGGACCGAAGATTTCCAAGAGGCATTTTATAGCTTCAAGAAATATCTCTTGAATCCATTAGTATTATTTCCACCTATTGAAGGAAGACCACTTATCCTCTATGTGACAGCATTAGAGAGATCATTGGGTGCCTTCCTTGTCCAAAAGAATGATGTTGTGAATGAAAACACCCTTTACTATCTCACTCAAACTATGCTTGAAGTAGGAACTCGATATTCAAGTATTGAAAAGTGCTGCGTAGCATTAATATTTGTAGTTCATATAACGAGACACTACTTGAAACATCATGAGGTCCAATTGGTATCTTGCAATAACCCGCTCAAATTTATCCTTAGTCGTCCAATGCTTACAAGATGTCTGGCAAGGTGGGCAGTTATTTTGAAGTAGTTTGATATCCAGTATGTGTATCAAAAGGCAATAAAGGGCCCGGCCCTGACTGATTTCCTTACTAAGCATCCATCTGCAGAAGATACATCATTTAATACTAAACTTCCTGATGAAGAGGTCTTCTCTATTCAAGATAATCCACAAACATGGGAAATGTACTTTGATGGTGCCTCCAGAAGTCCAACAGGGAAGAGAATGGAAAAGCCTAAACTCAACAATGTTAGATTAGGAATAGTCCTTATTTACCCAGAAAATGCAGTATTTTCTTATTCCTTTTTATTATTAGAAGGTGGTACAAATAATGAAGCAGAATATCAAGCTCTCATTGCAGGCTTGGAATTGGTGCTTCAGGTACATGTGAATCACTTAAAGGTAAAAGGTGATTTAGATTTGGTAATCAAACAAATCAATGGGGATTATTCCATCAGAAAGGAAGAGTTAATCCCTTTATGTGATTATGTCAGATAGTTAATGGTGGAATTTCCCTCGGAACCTACATTTTCTTATGTCTCATGATCACAAAATTCCCAAGATGATTCATTGGATAATGCAGCCACAGCCCTGGAAGATCCAAATCGGGATGAAACAATCATCAGTATTTCCCACCTTCATGTAGTTTCTACTTTTGTTCAAATCAGAACAAAGGAAATAAATGAAATCAATCCCATTTATGAACCATATGGTCATATTACATGATAGATGACACCTATCAGGGAATACCTTCAAAATGGAACACTCCCACCCGATAGAGCCAGGAAAGAATAAATCCAGCGACATGTGGTCAATTTTACTCTTTATGATAGCCCAGATCACCAAAAATTTCTCTACAAGCGAGGTTTTGTTGGAATTTTCTTCAAATGTATTGATGGTGAAGAGAAAATGGCTGTCATGAATGATGTACATGTAGGAGTTTTTGGTTCCCACCAGTTTGGAGATAGACTTTCTGGTCAAATCCGAAGGCTTGGATACTTTTAGCCTTCAATGATGCAAGATAGTGTTGATTTCACTAAGATGTGTCATTACTTCCAAGTATGTGCCAGCTTTATTTATAAACCCCCAAAGGTTTTTCATATAGCTAAATACTCATGGAAATTTTCCACATGGGGAATTCATGTAGAAGGACCTTATCCTCCGGCTACATCCAAGTAGTTTAAGTATATTTTTACTGCTACTGACTTATTTTCCAAATGGGAAGAGGCAATAACTCTCAAAGAAGTTAGTTCTAAAGGCATTGTTAGCTTCTTTAAGTCTAACATCATTACCAGATTTGGTGTCCCTCATACCATATTGACAGACAATGTCACCAACTTTTGTTCTTCCAAGGTGAGAAAGTTGTATCAAGAATAAAACATCAAATCCAACCATTCATCTTGGTATCATGCAACATCCAATGGACAAATAGAATCCTTAAATAAGACTCTTTCAATCATATTGCAAAATGTGGTGGATAAAGATAAGAAATCATGGCCTGATAAACTTTTTCAGGATTTATGGGCTTATCAGACCACCACCCGCATTGCCACGCGGTCAACTCCATATTCATTGGTATATGGAACAAAAGCAGTCTTGCCCATCAAGGATTAATTACCTTCACTCAGAGTAACCATTTTTCGTCAGTTATCTATATATGAACAATCTCAGAAGCAATTTGACGAATTGGAATGATTATATGAAAAAAGCGTGTGCACCCTACACCACTTGGAAGTCTATTAGAATCGAATAGCGTGAGCTTTCAAAAAAAGTTTTTCTTTGTTCATTCATTCAAGGAGAATTGGTATTGGTCCTTAGAACTCCAATGATACCCAGAATGAAACCTCCAAAGCTTGATCCATAATGGGAAGGACCTTATTCAATATATAAGGTCTACTCCAATGGAGCTTATTCTTTAATCTAAATGGATGGAGAACTCATTGCACCTCTAACCAATGAAAGATTCTTGAAGAAGTATTTTGTGTAACACAAACACACCCTTTAGTCCTCACAGTAAGAATTTAAACTGCATGGTCCCTTTTGTCCTTACTGCAGGACATTGAACTGCATAGCCCCTCTATTGTCCAACATGACATTAAACTGTGTCCCCTTTGTTGTCCAACATGACGATAAACTGTTCGTCCGAGCTGCAAGCCGTTAAACTTCCAAGCACCCCATGTCGGTGACACATGATATTTAAACTGTGAAACATCCCCTTATATGTCCTACATGACGTTGAACTGTCCACATATCCTGCAAGACGTTAAACTACAATACGTCCTAGCTACAAGACGCTAAACTATACAACACCATTTTTTCCCACATGATATTAAACATCGCATCGTTAGGGTTGTTGTGACATCTTATTTCTCACACCGAGCATGAATCACTTGCGCTTAGAGTAAGCTTCAACCATAACGCCCTCTATGGGCCACTAATCCCACGTAAGTCCCAACACCACCTTTGGGTTTTCTTCAAGTACATATTGATCACCAATTAATTCTCAATCGAACTACATGGACTTTGATCCTTTCCTTCTAGGCTAGGTACGTAGGCATCCTCCCAAGGTTCAAGCCCAAAACTAATATCTTCACACCGGTTCATCTCCATCTCATACGATGTAGATCCGTGATGTCCCCCACCCCCCAAAACCAATATATTCACATTAGTTCATCATTTTCCTTTCAATATGATGTTAATCTATACTGTCCCCCATTGTCCTCACTGCAAGACATTAAACTTTATATCAATAAATCCTAGCTACATGACGTAATACTATACAACCTTGATCCATGCATATGACCTTAAACTATTCAAAAATTTTTCATGTACAACAATAAACTAGAATAGTGTCTGACACCCTCACCTAAGAAGGAATATTTATTGACATTGATTTCCAATCATTTTATATTCCAAGGACTACATTCATACATGCCAATGCTTGAACCTTTAATCTTGGATACAACCATCATTGCACTAATCTCCCCTTCCACCCTTCACATGTACGAACCAATTATGTACAGAGGGTATTTCAAGAACTACATATGGCTTGATTCCCATCCTTTTGGGACACATAGAAACATTCGAGCATCCCTCAAACCCAGCCCCAAGTCTTTTGGGCCTAACCCCAAACTCCACTATCAGTCCCTTGGATGAAAATTCCCCCAAAAAGTAGGTCAATGTGGTATGAAAACTCTTGTCCTTATTCACATCAGGTTTATAACAAACACACAATGTGTCTCCCTCATTATGGTCAGAACTCTATAACCTTAAACTAGGATCTCCTACGCTCTCATCCCACATGACGTTAAACTGTTTTTCAAGAACTACGTATGGATTGATTCTCATCCTAATGAGATATGTAGTGAAGTCCAACATCTCAATTTAGGACCCAGCCACAACATGATTATAGTAAACAATGATCTATGTATCTCCTTCATGAATTAGAAAATACCCATTTTTATGTGTCATACTCCTAACCTTAAATACTTATAGATCTCTATAACCCTTTTCATGACTTCTGGTCACAAAATGTCTGATACTCGAGAATTCTTTTGCCTGAGCATGTAGCATGTGCCCTTAGGCGGCCTTGCATAAGTAGTCTACATAATGAACATGTCAGCCAAAAGATGCTCTTATTTGACTATGCAGCCAATACCCTTAAGTGTCCCTTCATAATTCAAACCCCCTATCGGGTTTTTCAAATAGTGGTAACTTCATTCTTGGGGTGAAAACCTCTCTTGTCCTTATTTTTCTTAATGAAGATATGTAGGGATCTGCAAAAACAGCCATCCTTAACATATTTGCCTCATAATCTTTTTCATGATCTGAAAGTAGTCAAGTCTATGGTTTATATTTCCCTTCTCGACGTTTGGATCAGACCTTCGCAGGAGTGACATTCATCCAATTATTTGACAATCTTGATTGGGAATATCCTTTCAATATTCAAGTACCTCTCTCCATACAGAAGACTCTATGCTTTGGAAAATTTGAATCTCCATAAACTTCCACTGGCTTTTAGCAATAGAAAAGTAAAATTTATGAGAGTCCTTTTTCCTGACTATGCAACACATTCCCCTAGGTGGCCTTGCATAAGTAGTCTACATAATGGAACTGTTAGCCAAAAGATGCTATTATTTGACTATGCATCCAAATCCCATTAAGTTTCCCTGCATAATTCAACCCCCTAACGATTTTTTCAAATAGTGGTAACATCACTCTTAGGAAATACTTCCTCTAATGCATTTTATCTCTTTTTTCAGATCATCCATCAAATTGAAAATTTATTAAGTCATAGTTCACATGTTTTCCACCACACATGAATGTGGTAATATGTTTTCAAAAAAATTATCAAGAAATTGAGCCAATTTTAATCCATTTGGTCAAAGCTATTCGACCTTAAACATTAACCTTTTTGTGTCGGAAATTCATGTCTTTAAACTTCCAACAAAAGAGAGGGTACTCATTAAATTGGGAACTTGTAAAAGGAAATCTAAACAAAAGTCGAGTCACAGCTCGATAAACATACATATTGTATGATTTAGGCAATATTGAGGAACAAAAGATGCAAAGTTTGTGGGGTTGTTTGTATAATTCTAGAAAAAATCAAAATATTCTTACTAGGACCATTTTCTTAGGTAAAATATAAATATATATATATATATATATATATAAGTACTGCAAAGAAAATTAATGTACAAATGATTGAAGATGAAATGCCTTTTTCATTGATGCACAAGATTGTAAGAACATCCACAGATTGGAGAATCTTCTCTTTCTAAAAAATTACAAGAGGCTTTCAAAATAATTATTCATTTGATTTATGGCATCCCAAGCTTCATCAACAGCCACTTCAAGCTCATTCACTCAACCAGCTTCACTCTTTTCATCTTGATGGAGTGACTTCTTGGCATCTGTGATAGCTTTCATACCATTCGTTTGGACTCCTTCCAATGAATTGTTAAGCTGGTCAAGATCCCCAGTAACGACATCTAACTATTGCTGAAGATGAATATACTGGACAAATTTCTCCTTGATCTTATGCTTTAGCTCCTTCAGCTTTGTAGCATGATCAGCCTCAGCTCAGTACACCACAGCCTCAAATTCGCTAATATTGGTCAACAGCCTCACTCTGGTCAGATCTTGACGACACTTTTGCTCCTTCTCCCTCCTTAAGATGAATTGTTTCACTACAGTATGGATCTCTCGATACCAAAAACCACCGTGTCCCAACATTAAGAACAAGGATGAAAGTCACGGGATCTTTGAAGACAGCTCTTCAAGAGGCACTTTAGATATGATCTTCCATATATTCTTCCATGACAAGCGACGTGAGAATTGGAATTTTTTATACCTCTGGGTCTGATTTACCATCACTATCACAGGGGGAATATAGTCTGGGATTAATGCACTTAAAAAAGTTCCCTATTATAATCCCCCCTGATCCTTGGTACTTCACTTTCTACTCCCGTTGGGACTGAGGCTGAGGCATCACCTCTATATCTATCCACTGAAATTGACGACCCTACATTGTCAATTGAAAGATTTGGTTTGTTTCAAAGTATAACAAAAGTTGATTATCTGTCTTCCAAATTAAATACAACCAAAAATATTATCATCTTTTACCCAATGGTAGATCAGTAGCATGAGATGGCTCCTAGCCATATTTCCTTACATCAATAGGATTTTAAGGATGGGTTTCAGGAAGCTCGGCCGAGATAAGCTCCACTTGAGCTAGTGTATCTACAATGATAGGGTTGTATCTAACCCCTTTTAAGAATCGGAAAATTAGTAGCTTGCTCAGATGGAACTACACATTTCAACCAATCATGGTCAGAGATGTAATAATTTTTTTAACAGGACGAAGGATAACACTCACGTCCAAAATCTTCTAAATCACATAGTAATTTAACATGATCTAAAATTTCATCAAAAGAAGCACCAAGTTTCATCATTTTATCCATTGATATCTTATATTCTTGGTTAGTCTCACCAGTGGGAGCATTTGAAATGTCTTCTGGACGACCCTCCACCTGGGACCTCTGACCTCGAACAACTTCCTCAGAGAAAATTACGGAGTCAGTTGTAGTAGTCGCCAAATGTTCTGGTGCAGGTGTTGAACCTAAATATTCACAAAATGGAAGTCAGTTGATGTATTCATTCAATGTTCTATGAAGTATTGTTAATTTACTAGAAGAATGCTCTTCTCTCCTTGTAGTAGCAACATGAGAAGTACTGGGAACAAAAGCTGGTTCTTCTTCTCTCCTCATTTCTTCAGAAGCAGTCAGGTCAGCATGAATTTGTGACTGTTCACCAGCACCCTCCGTCATCCTTAGAGGAGGGTCAGTCCTCTCCCTCAAAGGGTAAATCGAAGAATCCCCTGCAATACCAAGAAGTATGAGTAATATTTTTCTGAGTTAGGATTCATGACTATCTGAAGGACTTACCATTACTAATGAAGCGTCTAGCTGTGGACTTCTTCCTTTGATGCCTTTGATTCTTTGAAATTTTCGGTGTGTTGACATCATCACCTCCAAATACAGGTATTGGAGAGTGAAAATACCTTTCTAACTCCTCGTCTATGGTTTTTCGGCCTAGAGATACCTCACCCGGCTCGCGAGGAGATTCAGTGGCTCCAAGTACGGTGCCACCAGGGCTGTACTGCGATGAAGGGAACTCAGTATTTCCTTTATTAACAAGCTGTAGGATGAAAAAGTAATTTCCTTGAGTAACAAATATTTGATTGAAATTGAGTTGCAATGAAAATAAGGAAAGAAATTTACATCTTCAGGAGCCACGTAATCATGCCACGCCTCGTCTACTGAAACACCAATCCCCTCAGTGGTGCCATGATTCATCATTTCCTTCACCCGCTTGGTAATAGGAATGGAATCATTAGTTTCATATATGAGCATTTATGGCTCTCTGATGCAAGGCAACACTTCATTGGGGTTATCCTCGAAGAGAATATCAGCCGAAGCCTGGAGATTCCCCACTCCGGGGATATATAGCCCTTCGCATAAGTCCATCCAGGCGGTTTCAACTTCACAATATAAACTCGGCCATGTCTGGATAACCTATTGTCTTAAATATTAACATGTGCACGAGAAGGCCATGAGGAGGGTCCTACAATCCGGGACTTCAACTTCTTCCCAGCTTCTGTAATCACAGATAAAGGATAAGAAAATGAAACTTTTTTCTCTATAAAATAATAATGACTAAATTACCTCAATGATATAACTCAACATGTGGCGATGGAGTAGGTCTCTTGACTTTGGCAGGAGGATTATATCTGGTTTGAGTCCACTTTGACGAATGTCATGCCTCATCATCCCCATCCTAGGAATCCGGTGAATCAGCCCCAGGTGAGGAACCCCGTGAATCAGCTCCAGGAGAGGAAGAATCACCTTCCATATGAAGGGTTTCTTTCCCGACGGTTCTCTTTTTTGTCCCCAACCAAGGGACCAGATGATTCTATGCCCCTTCAGGGTATGATGCTACCCAGTTTTTAGCATACCATGTAGTCAATTGACTCGCCACTCCAGCAACTGGTAGATCAAACACTACCCCGGTTTTCTCCATAGTTGTCAGCAACCATAGTTGTCAGGAAACCATTGGATGCTGCTCTGACCTGATGTGCACGGGAAGGGATACAACAATCTATTGTAGACACTTGAATTGGAGTGAAAATATATATGGATCATAGGCCTCACAATAATCTCTCCATAAATTCTGGTGGCCAATACACAATCTTTGAACATGCTCAGCCTCACCTTCAAGTCATAGGAATTGAGGGACAACAGAATAATTCTGGAAAATGCATACACCGATGGCTAAAAAGAACTTCCAAGAACCTGTACTCTGCTCTGTACAGTGTATATTCTGAAGTGACTAGTGATCCATCCCAACAAAACGTAGAATGACCCCACTATTCTCAAAGGAGACTTACCCATATAAGAATCGAGTAAGCTCCTGTGAATCTTCGCCAAAATCAGGGTGTCCAACACGACAATTTTTCTCTAAGCCAACTTGGCTGCAACAACGAAGGTCACTGGCCTGATGCCTCCCATTGAATCCTTAACTGGAAGAAGATAAAAACTAAGCTAAAAATATAAAAATCCCACCAAACGTATCTTTTATGGGATTATTTGATCCACTTTATACCCATACTTTTCATAATCTCCAGCATCTAGAGTTGGCCAGAATGTGCCAAGAGCACCCCTCTTCTCTGTTCTGGGGAAGCTGGTAGGACGAGTACAGGTGGTCCCCTTCTCCTTCTTATTGATAATAAACATATCCATCCACTCCTTTGTATAATTATCCTTTCTAGAAAGAGTTTTTGTGGACTTTGAATTCTTGAGCTTGTGGAAAATTTTCAAAAACTCTCAAGCGAAAGTCAGAGTCTTCTCTGAATCATTCCATGTCACCTTGGGGAGGATGAATTTATCATACATATCTCCCACAATTGGAGCCCATGAGATCCTATAGACATCCCACAAGATGATGGATACTTATCAATGAGTAATATGGAAAGAATTGGTTTCTAGGCTACAACGGCTAATTAGCTCCGGTACAAAATTATCATTCCTGTAGACATATGTCTGCTCAGCCCAGACAACTTCATGTATTACAGATCCCTTTAGATACTTGACAAAATCTACACAGGTTTATCGCAGCCAATATTCCCACATCCATGTCAGCTTCACACCTCCTCCGGGATGGAAATCAAAACTTTTTTTCCATCCCTTGGATTGATCCATCTGAGAATTTCAGAAAATAGAGGGATAGTAGTGTGACTGTAGCTCAGGCTTGTGAGGCTTCAGATCTGGAGCACATGGGCTATGATGCATTATGTATGCCTTCTCCACTATTCCAGCATTGAAAAATGATCCTGCAACTGATACATTTTCCAAAGACGAATCGGTGTAAGTCTGAAACCATGAATGAGGAATATACTTTTTTTCTTCAGGAACATTGAATCATTGTAGATGACTATAGCCATATAAAGGCAAGTAGATGATCTGTGGGAAATTGGCATGATATTTCTTCAAGTACATAGCCAAATCCGAGAGAGTGAAATATTAGATATCATAATAATCATGGACAAAAACATTCATCATGTTATCTATTATCTTGCTGTCCAACTCATCCGTTGATCCAATTCTTCTGGGATCCATTGAATCTATGAAAACATCAAACAGTTATCTTTTAACTAAGTCTGATTTTATGAAATACTTGTGATGAAAAGAAAAAATTTCCAAGGAATTAAGGTGTGCAATTCATGCTATGAAAGTAATGTCGCGCAGGTATTTCCACACAGGTACTTCCACGCAAGTCAAAATTCTTAATAAAGAAGCATGATACAAAGATGGGAGATCGACCAATAAAATAAAGACCCTTGCATGACGAGATCTCAAAAGCTTTGAAGGCAGGATGTTTTCAAGAAGTGACATCAATATATAGAGGTGATCCCACAACCCTGCGCGCTGGAACCTGTGCACTCGAACTTGCGTGTCGTCGAACCCTTGTTTCTTGTTTTCCTCAGAATCAAATCCTCTTTCCTTTTTCAGATCCAACTATAAGGGGGGGGGGGATTTATTGACACCCATTTTCACCAAAGATTCCAACGAATGGAAAAGGGGAATACCTTAAGCCCAATGAGGGTAACCCTTTGAAGAACATCAAAAATTGACAAAGGGATTAACCAAGAACTCATTTAGAGGGTGTCATGCAAGTATCCTGCATGTCGCGCATGTCACTTGCGCACCACATATGGGTCATGCAAGTCACTTGCGCACCCTATTACTTTTTTTACCCAAGGTGCCCAGTGGCTTATAAATAGCCCCTGTGGCTCCCCATTTCAAGGACAAATTTTCAAAAACTCAGATTCAAGCTCTGGTCGCCCAAGTCTTTTTCTGACAACTTCCAAACAATTATAAGGTAATTCATTACCTAGAATGGATGCTCTAAAGAGAAAGAATAAGGTCTAAGTGTTATAACTCATTAATACTTGCGCGCCTAAGTGTTCATACCTTAAGGGAAATGGAAAAACATGCGCGCCGCCTTTCCCTCTCAAGGGAACTTGCGCGCCAACCTTCAGAAAGCCTCTAGGGATGATACTAAGGGCTTGAGTTCAAAGTCGCTCAAGTATTACCCTTTAGATTAATCATCACCCAAGGTGACTCATGTCATACAAGTCTACTGGTGAAACTAGGACTTGCGTGCTAGAACAATACATGCACGCCTCCTTCATAGTAACCTCCTTCCCTCAAATACACCTCTATTGTTCAAGGCATGGCCTTTAAAACCCTCGTAAAAACCATTCATGGCATGGTTCCTTTGTTGGCTTCCTTAGATGAGAGGAATTCATTAGGACTCCTTCTCAGGAGTAAACCCTAATCATAATTTCCTTTAATTGGGCCTCCTTCTCAAGAGTATGCCCCAACAATAATGTCTTTTAATTTGGGCTTCCTTCTCGGGAATAAACCCCAATCATAAGTCCCTTCTAATTTGAGTCTCCTTCTCAGGAGTAAGCCTCAAGTTAAAATTATAAATCTCTATAAAGTACAAATACCTTTATGGACCCTTCTCCTGGGATACATTCCATAAAAAAGTCCCGGTCTTCATTTTCTTGGGCCATCATACATACATAATCCCCACATCATTTCTCATGACTACATATTTCGTGGAACCATTGTCATGTTTACTGATACCTCTTGTTTCTCACACCGATCATGACTCACGTGATCTTAGAGTGTAAAAGAAATAATGAAATCTCTTTTTGGGCCATTAACCATGCATAAACCTCTCCTGAACTACGTGGACTCTGATCTCTACATTAAAAGTAGAGTATGTAGGAATCCATTATAAGGTTCAAGCCCATATTTCATTAATTCTTTTCCATCCCATATGAAGTTAAATAATATCCTTCTTACCAAACTACGTGGGTTATGATTCCTTTAGGATACGTAGGTAGCCCATCTGTAGGTACGATCCCAACTCTAAAATAATCCATGTCTTTCTGAATGAAAATATACTTCAAGTGCCCCTCTGAGTGGATTTAAAACCAGTATGGTTATCTTTATGGCCAAGATATTTCTATATAATATATTTAAGGATACCATTGACTAATAATCTCTAATACATACAGATGATTCTCCACCGATGAAGAACCTCAAATACATATAAAAGATTTTCTAAATACCATACATATTAATCATTGATTTCCAAATCTAAAAGAAAACTCATTTTCATACTTGGTCAATTAATAAGGATTCGTGAACATAACTTAAATCTATAAGAGAGTCCTGGATTAGGTAATAATTCCCCAAAAAAGGTGTGATGAGCCTAACCTCCCATCCTCTCGACCAATGCAAATTCTTAAGAATCATCAGTCCACAACTAATGAGCACCTACCTTTGGAAAGTAGGTCCAAATGGATATAGAATCATTGTATGTTTCTGGTTCTACAAATAAACCCGTTAGAAACCGATAGGAAAGTTTGAACCTTAAACAAACAAGTTCATCCCCATTTTCAGAAAAAAAGACACTTTATTTTCATGATGGGTTTCCTTTTCCAAAATCTTGTGGTGTATGATTTTCCACATGATATCACAATATATGTCTCACCATTTTGAACCTTAATTGATTCAAGAATTACTATTTATTATTGAGCTAAAAATCACCTTTTCACATTTTGTTGGGAATGATCATTTTTTTCTTATTTCCAAAATTTTTAGGTGATGTTTTATTTCTAGACATTTTAGGTTGAGAGTATTTTTATCATTTACTATTTATTCCAACATATTTTCCTGATCATTATTTTATATTATAATTTTAACTTCATTCCCTTAACTTTTTTCCACTAATGAAATGTCCAATTCTTTCACCCTTTTTATTTAACTTATAGCTAGGTAGTCTTGACATCCATGGAGGCTTTTTGAAGCTCCTACAATGAATATACTACTTCATTCATAATTTCTTAATTTTTTTTCACATTCATCAATTTAAAATTATTTTTTAACTAAATGCATTATTTAATTGAAATTTTGTACATATTCTTCCTTATATTATACTAGCTTAGTGGGTGTATTATAGGAGGTCATGTTCTTAGTCAATACTTATTTCATTACGTGAGCCTATTCTTCTAGTAGTAAATTCTCATTGAAAAGTTCTTTAATTAATCTAAAGATATATATAACTACTTCAGTTTAGGAATTCATTAGATAATCCTAAATGTCAAGATATAGGGTTTTTGCAATTTTAATAAATTCAACTACATAGAAAGAGATATAATCACTTGATAAATGGAAATCAATAGATTTATCAATTATATCTTAATAATCGTGAAAATATTTAGTTGGGATATTTCCAATTTCTTATTTATGCTCTTTATTTTCATATTGGACTATCATTTCTTCTGGTTTTGTAATTTCGTGGCTAAAATATCAAATTCAACACTCACTAAGATGGAGATTGATTCTTAAATCAAGTTTACTTCTTAATACATTTAAAATATTCACATTATATATATATATATTGAAGAACCGGGAGACAGTTTTCTAGTCATTATTAGAGGGAAGATAATGATTTTGAATTAGTTGAAATAGTCCAAATTTAACATCCCAGGTAAATAAGGAATAAGAAACTTTTCATATTTATTAATATTTGTGAATTAAATATTAATTTTACATTTAAGGGGATGCTATGTTCGATGGCGTACCCAATACACAACAATGGGTTTCTTTGAAATCTTACGTTGCACACTAATAATATAATATTATTATTTTAAATAGTAGTTAATTCATAGAATTTGTATTGGAGGAAATGAATATAATTAACTAAAATATGATTATATATGTTTTTTAAATGTTTTTACATTTATCCAATAAAAGTTGGAGGTTTAAATTATGAATGAATCTAATTTTAAGCATAAGTTTCATTAAAATGTTGGTTTACCACATTTTAATGGAGAAACCTTTATGAATATAGTTTTGGTCACTTTAATACATTCTAATATTCCAAATAAAATCCTTCTTTATAATGGGGACATCAAAATTTACTATGTGTACTTTTTTGGAATTTTTCTGATAAAGTTCATTTTTTATGAATAGTGAAAAATATTGTATTTTAATTCAAAACTACATTTTAATATAATTTATTTATATGGTTATATTATAATTTTTATTGTTTTTAAAGATTAATTAGAATATATTTTTACCATTTAATCCAATTTTGGTCATTAAAATTAATTTCACTTTAAATTTGGACATAAACAAGTGTCAATATTTTGATAGTTATTGTTTCTTAAAAACACACTATTTGTTTTAACAACAGGAATTAATTTAAAATAAATCATTAAAAATTTTATGTTTATAATTTGGAAAAATAAACATAATTTTTTAATTTTTAATATCAAATAAATCTTAGGCTGGAATTCTGGTATTTTTCTAGAAAACTTCAATTTTTGGTGAATAGTGAAACCACTTAGTAGTAGTTAAAAAGCTGACATTTTCATTTAAATAATATTTTACCACTTCTATGAATTGAATTTATAAAGTCCGACATACATGGATGTTATTTGTAAGTAAAATTTGGTTCAATAAGATTAAAATATTTATTTGGTGAGTAGTAACTTCTGATTTTTATTTACCGCGGTTAAAGGTAAATAGGGTAATTCAAGGTAAAAATTATATATAATAATTTCAAATTACCTTAACACTTGTCTAAACCTTATTAATTGTTTCATTTAAAACCATAGTCATATTTGGGTCGATTTTGGGACCCCATTGAGCCACTTGGGAGTGATAATAACAATATATATTAATTAACTTAAAGGAAAAAATGACCAAAGCACATATCTTTTAGTAAATTAATTTTTACAAGGGGTTATATAAATTATCATTTTGACTATAAATATTGATTAGAAAGATGAAAAGATTAAATAAATCATGGTATTTGTTTTATAATTTTCATACATAAAATAATTTAAATTAATTATGACACAATAATGATGTATTATTTACCTCATTAATAAAAGATTTCAATAAATAAGATTATAAATATTAAAATAACATCCAAAACCTATCCAATTATTATTGGATGATTTTATTTCGACCATGAGTCATCTTATATTTTAATTTAATTATTTTTGGACCTTTATAAATCGAATATCATTATATAATAAAATAATATTTTCACACTTTCCTAAAGAGCCCCTCCTCCACCTTATAAAAGGAAACCACTTCTACCCAATTCCTCACACCTATCAAGCCTTTTGTCTCATCCAAAATCTGCCCAATTAGTCTCCCTACATCCCTATACTCCTCCTAGAAGCCTTACCTTAGGTAGAAGGCACTTTAAGAAGTCATTTTGGTTCAAACCAAAGGATGTTACCCAAATTAAAGGTAACAGTTCCTCTTAACTTCTTTTCATTTATTTTACTTCTCTAACCCCTAAACTCTTTTTATTCCTTTATTTTATAAAAAAAAGTATCATAAATATACTATGATGTATATATGAGAAGTATTTTAACTACACTAACACACACCTCCATCTATTGGGTGAAGAACATACTGAATATGTGGATGGAAAACTAGCGCCTCACGAAATGTTGATTGTTCGATTATTTCATACAGCTTCTCATGGTGGCCATTAAGATGGAAATTTATTTATATATGATATATATTATATTTATATTATCTTTATTCTTCTTAATTTTACATTTATAACATACTTTTATGGTTTCCATTATGAGTAAACGCGATAATTTCATTTGGGGAAGTGTGGACTACTACCCCCTCAAAGTTATATGACTTGTTAATGCCGTCTGTGGGACGTATAAAGGATGGATTTGATGATATTATATATGATATTATACTGGAATTATAATATACTTATGTATCATTATTTTTTAAATACATTAAAATATGAAATAGAAATCAAAGTAGCGTTCATGCGTACGTACGGCTTACCGTCTCCACGAATGGTGCATTTCATTTTTTACCTCCAAATATTATGTACTATTGTAAATACATGTATATACTGTATATATGTTATATATATGATATATAAATGATGACTATAATTCTATATATAATAAACTTTTGACTATGTGAATAACTTGTAATTATAAGAAGTCTTTTTTGGACTCAAGTACCAAATATCAACAAAATGACCATTATTAACTTAAATGATTATATAATATCTATAACATGGAAATAAGTTATATAAAATGAATAATAAATTTTAAAAAGGTTCTTAAGAAAGAATAAATTAACTTTAGTTTATTATTCTGGAAGAACAAGGAACAAACAAGTCAAGTTGTACATGAGGTAAGGGATTTCTTATCTCATTTTCAGTTTCGTGATATTTCCATTGCTCGCCACTTATTCATTGAATGTGGTGTATTTTGTACTACATTTTGATATATATTATCATGATTCTATTTATATTCATGGTATTATTTGATTAATTTTGTGGTTATTAACTTTTGGTCATATGACTCGATTGATTACAACGAAGTAAGGATTTTTCAACTCACTTTTTATTCCCGTGAGATTCATGCTATATTGGCCACTTTTTCCTTTTGTGTGGAATGTGTACTGTCCATGATTATATTGATTGTGTAATATACTGTAATGTTTGGTTATTTAAATTTTCCTTGAATTATACATCTTTGACGCAGTTTATCTTTCGTATGTTACCCAATCTGTAAGGGAACCTTTCACCCACCTCTTTTTAAAAGACTTATTTTTGTTATGTCTTTTAATTTACATATTATTATGTTGTGAAATGTTATTCAATATCCTTATTTATGTAAACATTATTTCCAAGTGATTATATACCATTTTTATCTCATCATCTCATTTTCTGAATTTTAAAGTGACGTCGTTAGGCTGTCGAATTTTTACAAGGGAACTTCTTAACCCAATTTCAATTATTTGGGCTCAACTTTACTTCTTGAATATGTCAGCCTATGAATATGATTGAATGGACTATTATTGTTTTACACTTAATATCAACTTATATTAGGTGTATTTATATTTTTCACACATAATTATGTGATTGATTTATCCTTAATTTAAAGATACCATCATTATAATGTATTTCACCTCAATTTACATTTCCACTGAGACTTCATCGTTTTTATGCACAAATTCACTAATATATGGTGTATATACTCTCCTTTGACATATTATATCATGAATACATTAATTCTAATGATATTATAATGTTATTATTAAATTTTATTCCTCAATTATTTGTATTCAAGCGTCTCTCCTTTTCTTAAAAAAACTCTTTATCTAAAATATCATTTTAAATGTTTTAAGGATTTATTCATATAAAAATTTCTCATTAATGTACATGTTTTAAAAATGGGTTTTAGGATTTATTTATATGGAAATTAATGTTTTAAAATGATAATTAATTTAAAATCTTCATTGTGTTATCAGACACTTTGATTCAAAAATATATTTTTAAACGTTTTTGAAAATGATTAGATAAAGCATTGTTTATTTCAATATCTTGATTTGATATATTGGAATGTGGAAATGTTATCTTTAAAATAAACTTGTGTTATGTATTATGATTATGTTATGTTTATAGGGAATTTTTAACGTATATGGGTGGTTCTTTGATAAACCTAGGGCGGGTGAGCCCGATATAGCTCTCCAATACATTGGGTAACGTGACGGAGGTAAACGGGATGTTTCTCCTTAGAGATTTTGGGAATATACAGTGATGGGTATTCCATGTGTAACTCCCTATGTAGGTGTGATCGCGAAAATTTAATTTTTATATGGATTCCATATGTAACCTTTATGTTTTATGATTTATGTGTGTTATTCATAAATCTTATGATTTCATAAGGTATGTTATGATTGAAAGTATAGTTTCAATGATTTTTATTTATTGTTGGGATAATGTTTTCCTTCCTTATTTTATAACCCTTAATGATATTTTTATGCTCATCCCATGTTTTTGAAATATTTTCCACAAGACTTAAAGATGAATAGGGTCAAGGATGGGATCAAGGAAAAGTCATGCTGTCTAAAATATGGAACTAGACATATTTCTTTTTAAGAGTTTTTATTTTATAAAAAAATGGATACTGAGTAGTAGTGTCTACATGTAATATTCAAGTTGTTATGTAATAGTTATGGCCTAACTGTCTAAAACTATAAACCTGAAAAGATCCTCAATGTGAATTATTCATTTAATTCAATATTATGTAATGTTTAAGGTCGGGTCCTTATAGTTGGTATCAAAGGTCAGTTTAGACAACATTAGGGATTAAGAGTTTTCTATAGACACATGGTTAGTCCCTATGTCTATTATTTCAGTTAAATCTTTGTTATATAACTTTTTAAGATCACAAAAAATCAGTTACAAAAGGAAGGAGGAGGATCTCAAATGACATTTTTATCTCTTCATGATGACATACTTGCAATAATTATTGCAAAGTCATGTTCGGATGATTGTGAAACGTTTTTTAGAATACAACTCACATGCATGCAGTTTTTTGAGATATAAAACTCCTCCACAATACCTCATTATCATCGTTGATCATGGGTTGTATTTAGAAAAATCCTATTTTCATAATATTCTTATATTTTCAAGAAAGGTAAATATTATCATGGCATTTTGAAATATTTTACCTTATCATAAGATTTTGAAGCATATTATGATTTTAAAAAAGATGTGGAATAAGGAGACCCTTGGACAACCTATTTATATTTTCCTTTACAATATAGTCTCTCAGCATATACCTATGGTTTAATAAAAGGACCATTAATTTAATTTTTCTACTCAAATATGGTCTGAAAATTTTATAGAAATCATGTTTTACCATATGTTTTGAAATAATATGTCATACATGAGTATTTTTCTAAACCGTTTCTCTATGAACACCCATATGACCCATGTTGTACAAGGTGAGTTTGGATGGGGGAAGAAAATTATTTTGAAGGATCTCTAAATCAATGTTTCAATGCATGGACCTTCTACCTACGTGAACATGATGACGATGAAACCAAATGGACACCATGATAAAGGCATGAAGTTATTCATTTTGGGGATCGTTTTATTTTATCATATGGTGGTGAACTAAGACATGAATAATTATGATATTGAGATCATAATGAATTTGGATAAAAATTAAAGGTATAAGGAAACCATTGAGGAAAAAAAATTTAGGGTTATTTTTGAGTTTTATAAAAAGGACAACCCGTAGGATGGGTGACAACCCGTCGCATATGGTATTGCCATCGGAATTGAACCCACAACCGAAGGGAGACCATGGCGCATCACCTACCACTAGCCTACATGAAGTCCCTAGTTAGTATGACTTATTATTTTAGTAAAATGTTTTTATGGAACAATAATATGTTGATTTTTGGAAAATTTGTTTAATAAAATTGATATATTTAGTATAGAAAAATTATTTAGTGATTAAGTGATAATGGTTGTTATGGAATACATTCTCTCTTTTGAGTAAACTCTATATGCCTAAGGGAGATAGAATACTATGGGATTTCAATTGTGGAATAAAGGTTGAAATTTTAGTTTGGAAGAATCTATGTTTTTATTGTGGACATATGATGACTTTGTTTATTTATGAAACTGATTAACTTATCATGGAAAATGTGTGATTAGGTTAATTACTTTTCAATATGAGATTTTATGAGTAACTGATGTTATTTGGAGATAAATGATAAGATTTATCTTGGAAGACTATGTAATTAAATCCTTATAAGATTTGGGTTTCAATCTAAGTTTGGATTACTTTTGAAGAATTTTAAGGACAATTGTTTATTGAATGTTCTTGGTTGAACTTTGGGTATTGTTTTTTAAATTATGGAGATTAAGAGTAGTTTTTCTTTTTGTAAAAGATTATCCTATTTGGGTATTATCTGATCTCGCACTAACCATTTTGGTTTTATTTGATGTCTAAAGACAAAGGAAATATATAGTTCTTATTTTTTGGATTATGTGATTATAAAGAAGATGATTCTTGTGCTTTTAATGTGACAAAGTCTTTTTGAATGATCTTTGTTTTGAGAAAAGATTAGTTTTTAGTAGAAACTTATTAAAGGATGAAACTCTACATGAAGATAAGTATATTTCCTTATCTTATTATTCCATATAGTAAATGAATTCCTCCAAATTATGAAAAGGAATGTAAAACAAAAACGTTGTTGGTTTACGTTTCCTACTAGGTAATCAAAGACTATTTAACACATCATAATTTTGTGATTTTCTAGTGGTTAACTTTCTCCTAATCATGTTTTTTATCACTCTCTATTAGAACTTGATCGTTTTTTCTCTCTTCCATATCCATTTTTTCCTATATGTAATCCTAGTACGAGTTATCTTGGCTGACCATTTTACTTTTCTTTCTTTCTTTTAATGTGATAGTTTTACTGACTCTTTTGGAATGTGGGACTTTTAATTATGTTTCCAAGTGCAGTTTTAAAATTGTGAGGATGCAATTCCCCAAAGGGGGGAAGGATGTAACATCCCAAATAAATAAGGAATAAGAAACATTTCATATTAATTAATATTTGTGAATTAAATATTAATTTTACATTAAAGGGGACGCTATGTTCGATGGCATACACGATATGCAACAACGGGTTTCTTTGAAATCTTATGTTGCACACTAATAATATAATATTATTATTTTAAATAGTAGTTAATGCCTATCCATTGTATTGACGAGAATGAATAAAAGTAACTATAAAATTATTATATATGTTTGTTAAATGTATTTATAGTTATCCAATAAAAGTTAGAGGCTTAAAATATGAATGATTCTAATTTTAAGTATAAGTTACATTAAAATGTCGATTTAACACCTTTTAATGGAAAACCCTCTTTAAATATAGTTTTTTTCACTTTAAGAAATTTTAATTTTCTAAATAAAATCCTTCTTTAGAATTGAGACGTCAAAAATTACTTTGTGTAAATTTTTCGAATTTTTCCGATAAAGTTCATTTTTTAATGAATAGTGAACAATATTGTATTTTAATTCAAAATTGTGCTTTAATATTTTGGTTAGATTATATTTTTTATTGGTTTTAAAGTTTAATTAGAATATATTTTTACCATTTAATCCAATGTTGGTCATTGCAATTAATTTTACAATGAACATGGACATAAACAAGTGTCAATATTTTGATAGTTATTGTTTCTTAAAAACAAGCTTTTTGTTTTAACAACGGGAATTAATTTTAAATAAATAATTTCAACTTATTTGTTTAGAATAGTAATAAATATACATAATTTTTGAATTCATTATATCAAATAAATCTTAGGCTGATTTTTTGTTATTTTTCTGAAAAACCTCAATTTTTGATGAATAGTGAAACCACTTAGTAGTAGTTAAAAAAACTGAATTTTTCATTTAAATTAAATTCTACCACTTATGTGAATTGAATTTATAAAACCTAAAATACATGGTTGTAATTAGTAAGTAAAATTTGGTTCCATAAGATGAAAATATTTTTTTGGTGAATAGTAACTTCTGATTTTTATTTATCGTTGTTAAAGGTAAATAGGGTCATGGAAGGTAAAAATAATATTATAATAATTCAAAATTACCTTAACAGTTGTCCAAACCTTATTTTTTGAGTCATTTACTATTATGGGCATCTTTGGGACGATTTTGGGACCCCATTCAGCCACATGGGAGTGATAATGACAATCTAGATTATTTAACGTAAAGTAAAGGAAAAAATGACAAAAGAAAATACCTTTAAGTAAATTAATTTTTACAAGGGGTTATATAAATTATCTTTTTGACTATAAATATTAATTGGAAATATAAAACTATTTCATACATAAAGTTATTTGTTTTATAATTTTGAGACATCAAATAATTTAAATTATTTATTACACAATAATGATGCAGTATTTACCTCATTAATAAATGATTTAAATAAATAAGATTATAAATATTAAAATAACATAAAAAACCTATCCAATTATTATTGGATGATTTTATTTAGACCATTAGTCATTTTATATTCAATGTTAATTAGTTTTGGTTGTTTAGAAACCGAATATCATTATATAATAAAACAATATTTTCACACTTTTCTAAAGAGCCCCTCCACCCCTTATAAAAGGACACAAATTCTAACCAATTTTTCACACCTCTCAAGCCTTTTGTCTCATCCAACCTCTGACAGATTAATCTCCCTACATCCGTCTCCTCCTTCTATAATCCTTATTTTAGGCAGAAGGCACTTCAAGAAGTCCTTTTGTTTCAAACCAAAGAAATTTACCCAAATTAAAGGTATCAGTTCCTCTTTACTTCTTTTCGTTTATTTTACTCCTCCAAACCCTAAACTATTTTTATTTCTTTATTTTATAACAACACCAGAATCATAAATATACTAGTATGTTTTTATGGCAATTATTTTAACTACACTTACACACGCCTCCATCTAATGGGTGAAGAACATACTGTTTCTGTGGATGGAAAACTAACGCCTCACGAAACGATGATTGTTCGATTATCTCCTACCGCCTATCCTGGTGGCCATTAAGATGGAAATATATTTATATATGATATATATTTTGTTTATATTTTCTTTAGGCTTCTATATTTTACATTTATATCCTACCTTTATGGTTCCTATTAGGGGTAAATGTGATAATTTCATTTGAGGAAGTGTGGATTACTTCCCCCTAAAAGTGATAAGACTCATTAATTTCATACGTGGGATGTATAAAGGATGGATTCAATGATATTATATATGATATTATACTGGAATTTTAATATAACCATGTATCGTTTTTTTAATCCATTAAAATAAGAAATAGAAATGAATGTAGCATTCATGCGTACGTATGGCTTATCGTCTCCATGAACGGTGCATTTCATTTTTTACATCTAAATGTTAGGTACTATTATAAATA
Organism: Viscum album; assembly: GCA_963277665.1. Classification (NCBI taxonomy): domain Eukaryota; kingdom Viridiplantae; phylum Streptophyta; class Magnoliopsida; order Santalales; family Viscaceae; genus Viscum; species Viscum album. The sequence continues at coordinate 926,192,722 of OY728159.1, forward strand.
AATGTATATACTGGATATATATGATATATATGATATCTAAATCATGAATATCATTCTGGATATAATGAAATTTTGACTATGTGAACAACTTGTAATTATAAGAAGTCTATTTTTGACTCAAGTACCAAATATCGACAAAACGACCATTATTAACTTCAATGATTTCATAATATCTATAACATGGTAATAAGTGATATAAAAAGAATAATAAACTTGAAAATGGATCTTAATAAATTATAAATTAACTTTATTTTATTATTCAGGAAGAACAAGGAACAAACAAGTCAAGTCAAACACGAGGTAAGGGATTTCTTATCTCATTTTCAATTTTGTGAGATTTTCATTGCTCGCCACTTATTCATTGCTTGTGGTGTATTTTGTACTTCCATTTGATATATATTATCATTATTCTCTTTATATTCATGGTATTATTTGATTCATTTGGTGGTTATGAACTTTTGTTCATACGATTCGATTGAGTACAACGAAGTAAGGGTTTTTCATCTCACTTTTTATTCCCGTGAGATTCATGCTATATTGTCCACTATTTCTTTTTTTGTAGAGTATGTACTGTCCATGATTGTATTCATTGTGTAATACACTTTAATTTTTTGGTTATTTACATCTTCATTTAATGGTCCTTCATTGATATGGTGTATCATTCGTATGTTACCCAATCTGTAAGGGAACCTTTCACCCTCCTCTTTTTAAAAGACTTATTTTTGTTATGTCTTTTAATTTACATCTTATTATATTAGGATATGTTATTCTATATCCTTATTGATGTAAAATTTATTTAAAAGTGCTGAGATACACTTTTTATCTCATCAGATCATTTTCTGAATTTTAATGTGACATCCTGATGCTGTCAAATTTTTACAAGGGAACTTCTTAACCCAATTTCAATTTTTCGGGTTCAACTTTACTTTTTGAATATGTCATCCTATGAACATGTGTGAATGAAAAATGATTGTTTTAAACATAATATCCACTTATATTATGTGTATTTATATTTTTCACATGTAATTATGTGATTTATTTATCATTAATTTAAGGATATCATCTTTATAAAGGATTTCGTCTCAATTTACATTTCAACTGAGACTTTATTGTTATTATGCACCAATTCACTCTTATCTAGTTTATATAATGTCCTTTGAAATATTATATCATGAATTCCTTTATTATCATGATATTATAAAGTTATGATTAAATGTTATTCCTCAATTATTTTTATTCAAGTTTCTCTCTTTTTGTTAAAAAAAATACTTTAACTAAAATATCATTTTAAATGTTTTAAAGATTTATTCATCTAAATATTTCTCATTAATGTCCATGTTTTAAAAATGAGTTTTAGGATTTATTTAAATGGAAATTAATGGTTTCAAATGATAATTCATTTAAAAGCTTCAAAGTGGTATGGTACACTTTCATTCAAAAATCGCTTTTTAAAAGTTTTGGAAAATGATTAGATAAAGCATTGTTTATTTCAATATCATGATTTGATATATTGGAATGTGGAAATGTTATCTTTACTTTATAGTTTTGTTATGTGTTATGATTATGTTATAGTTATTGAAAATTGTTTACATATATGGGTGGTTCTGTGATATACCTAGGGCCGGTGAGCCCGAGATATCTCCCCAATGTATAGGGTAACGTGACAGAGGTAAACATGATGTCACTCCTAAGAGATTTAGGGAATATAATGTGATGAGTATTCCAAGTGTAAAACCCTATGTAGCAGTGATATCTAAAATGTATGTTTTCTATGGATTCCATAAGTAACCTTTATGATTTATGATTTGTGTGTGTTATTCATAAATCTTTTTATTTTTTAAGGTATGTTATGATTGAAAAGTATAGTTTCATTGATTTGTATTTATTGATGGGATAATGTATTTCTTCCTTATTTTATAACCCTTACTGAGCTTTTTATGATCATCCCATGTTTTTGAAATGTTTCCCACAGGACATAATGATGAATAGTGTCAAGGATGGGATCAAGGAAAAGTCATGCTGTCAAAAATATGAAACTAGACATGTTTCTTTATAAGAGTTTTTATTTTATAAAAAATGTATACTGAGTAGTAGTGTCTACATGTAATATTTAAGTTGTTATTTAACAGTTATGGACTAATTTTTTAAATCTATAAACCAAAAAATATTATCACTGTGAATTATTCATTAAATTCAATATTATGTTATGTTTAAGGCCGGGTCCTTATACAAAATGATCCGATCAGAGAGAACCTGGGCTATTATACAAAATGATGAACCCAAAGGACTGGTGAAAAAAATCGAGGGGGGTGAATCGGGTGTTGAATAATATTTTTAACCAATTAATTTTTTATTGAAATTTTAACCCCTTTTGGAATTCAACATATGTTATCAATTAGTGAAATTGGATTGCTTTAATGTTTTACCAAGAATCTATTTACCACATACATGTAAAAAAATATAAAAGACACATGACAATTTTAAAAGGTTTCATGCAAAGAAATAATTCTTTACATGGTTGGTTATTCACCCAAATAATTTATTCTACACTATAATCAAATTTCAACTAAAATGGGTTCGATATATTTGAAATGTATATTTCTATCCTGTCATTGAACATAAAAGTGTTTAATTCCCATAAGATTTCCATAAATAGCTTCAGATTGAATTTACAGCTTCACATTATGTTGTCCAAGCATACCTCAAGTGACATATGTTAAACAACATCCCATTGTGTATATGAATGTGTTCTCAAATAAGATCAACTTTTTAAGTAGACCACCTATTTGGTAGAAGATGCTTCTAAAATTTCATGATCAGATATACTTCCAATCAAAATAGTGTATTTCAATTCTAGTAGCTATTTAATTAAATCACATAAAAATTATTCAGTACTCATCTCAAATTTATAGACATCAAAAAAATATTCTTTTTTTTATTTTCTATATATTCAATCAAAATTAACACAATTAAATTGGGAAAGGTAAGATATTTATATTAACACATTTCTATTTCCTGACACTCCCTTCTTAAAATTCAACACACATATCAATGAATAGTTTACAATATTCTTCTTCTCATTCAACTTTGATGAACAAAAAAACTTCAATTATTGAATTGTATCAGTTTCCCCTTCTTTAGGATATTTTTTTCAGTCAGATCTGTAGTTCTCAATAAATTATAGTAACCACATACTTTCTACTAATTTTTCTTCATATCTTCTTAATCTACTGAAGATAATTAGAATATGCATCCATATTTATTTTACCTTTAATTTTCAATGTTCCATAAATAGAATTACCATGAAATAAGAGAATCCATGAAAAGAAAATAATTAGAGAATACCTATTTTGGGTTTCAAGGATTTCCCTTGTGTATTTTTTTAACTCTAGGAGTATTCCCAGAATACACCCATTAAAGGATTCTCATTTCAATACCCAAATGAATAAAATATTATTTTTTCTCCTCTAGTTGAATCTTAATCTTCTCAATATACCTCCACTAAAATAATATTTTTAATATAAATATATATACATATATCTATAATATACATAATATCATGAACCAACCCGGGACAATCCTAAACAGGTCACCCAATTCGGAATGTGACAAGGACTGATAGGTGTTCTTGATCCTCTGAGGTTGGAAACTAGTCCCCAGGGCATCAACAAGAACCAAGGGAATGATTTCACCTAATATAGATAAACTAAATCAATATAACTAAAAAATTAAACCACTTTAAATAAACGTTTCCAAATTGAACATCATTTATACATAAAATGAATATACAAAAAACCGAACATCAAAAACCCAAACTGAACCTCATAACTGCTAAGTCTCTATGTGATCATCAGGGTCACTCAGTAATACATACCCTTCCATCACCCATGGAGACCAAACCCAAGTTGGAACCTAGAACAAAACCTAAAAATAGGAAACAACTCTAGGTATGATTATTAGAACTTAGTAGGAATTCCCAAACAATCTATTCCCAATGTATTTCCTTTAAATTAAAGAAACATAAATTTCAGGTTTGCAATACAATATACAAAAATAAGGTTTTAACACATAATTTCTCTTTAAAACCAAAGACAGTCCATTGTATATTTCATTTAAATCCATATCTTTTTCAATGAGGAAACACGTGCATTTTAGAAGAGAAGGATAATGTTTTCACTCATAAAAGAATGAAAGGGGAGTGAAAATCATTTTCAAAATTTTTTCCAAAAACCTTTGAAAAATAACACATCACTTTTTAACAAGAATATCATCACACAAGTGTGAAGTAGTAATGATTATATAACAAAGGAAATGGAATATATCATGCATGAGTAACTAACTGACGATCCTTCTCAATCTTCCATTGTATATAACTTAGTGTTGAAGAACATTGGATATCCAAGGAGCTTAGATGATAATCTAGAAGTTACTAAAAATCAAACTCATCCAATATGCATTACTCACTCAATGAAATCAATTCACCCACATGCTCAGTTCTTTTCCGACTTTGCCTAATTGAGGGGCACTATCCTAAAGCAGAGCACAGTCTATACTAAGGGACACTAGATTGAGAATAATCCTAGTCTATTGAATCAACTATTCACCAAAAATATGCTTTTTATTATAGGTTCCTATGTTAGGATTATAATGGGGTGAGACAATCAATTAACAACAAAAATAAACCACATATACATATAGCATGCACAAAAGTATCATATACAATCATCATACAGAACAACCCAAATAAACAATATCTTTCCTTTAAACCATTTGATAATGATGTAGTCTCATAGTATAGACATCCCCCAACATTAAACATTACCAAGGTAAGAGAATTATACAAGGAGTTTCTTTATTAAGAATAAATTTCAAAAAAGTGTCAGTCATGCCTCACATAACCTTCACATGTCAAACCATTTCTGGAAAACCAAATACATACCAATTTTAAATCCAAAACCACTTGGAAACCCATTTAATAAACTGTGAACCACCATTTTATGAATCCAAAAACATTTAAAAATAACAAATCATGCATTTTAAAACCAATTCAATTAAAAAAATCCAAAAAATATTTTTTTTTTAAAAAATGGGTTTCATTGTATAAAAAAATTCTAAAAACATCATAAAAAGAATGAAATCCCTTTATTTCATCATATACAATTATTCTAATAATCATACATCACTAATTATCATACAAGGAAAGTTTAAAACAGAATAAATCAATGTATTCTTAAATTTAAAGGGCATATGGAAAGGGAACCTATCTCAAATTCATGACGCTTCAAAATACACCCACCCAAAAAAACTTCCTGAAGGCACAAGGAAGTAAGAAAATCCAAGATGAACCTCAGAACCCCTAATTTCTCATCATCCTAGGTATCCAAATTATTCAATGATAGTAACCAGGGTTATCGGAGAAATGTAAAATGGATGAAAACCAAAGGATAAAGATATGGGGCACTAATATTTCTATATAGGGGAAGAATCATCATAAAACCAGCTTGAAATCCACTTGGAGGAGCTTGGAGGAGCCAAGAAGCTATACGGGTGGCATCCAAGTTATGGGGTTTGAATGGGGAAGGCCAAGGGAAGAAACCCCAATTAAAAAAAATGAGAAAATTCAAAAATAATCTTATTTATGTGGGTTTCATGGTTAGCTAAAAAGGTAAAAGAAACCGTGCACAAACTATGAAATTCCCCACTGTTAAGAGTTTCATAGGTATCACACATAGGTAGCATGGGTTGTTTAACCATGTGCCTTAACCATATGACCTATGCACACATAGTATGCATGGTTAAACTGATTGTTCACTTTAACCATGAAACTAGCAAAAAGTCCCCAAACATCACCCTTTTCACCATAATACACATATAACTCAAGGTTATAAACCATCCAAGAAACATACCCCACAAAGAAGTGACACTCTAGGTGTCACAAACACCCCACCATTCAATTTTCTCCCTATACATCTCACACTAAAAATGAAGAAGAAAAAAACCACAGAAAACCTACAAAACTCAAATAAATAATCACTAGATCCTCAACCCAAACCTCAACAGAATATATCAAGAATCTGAAAGAAAATGAAATTAAAATAAATAAATGAAAACTGAGGCTGGTGTGTGAAAATTATCACCAATAAAAAAACTTTATGCCCCCATAAATCCTCAACATATCTAGTTGATTGATCAAAGGAAAAGGTGCATCCACTCACATGATCTGATTCCCCAAAATAAATAGAACCATGACTATATACAAGATGAAACACACAATTCTACCCAAAAAAATCAAAAAACCAAAACCAATTCTTGAAAAAAAACTAAAACCACACACCCCACAAGTATACCACAGGAAAAACCATCGGGTGTACTCCCAAAGATGGACATCCATCCAAATTAAGAATACCCAAAATAAAAATAATTCGAAAAAATCCACCTAGTGCCAAACTAACACCAGAGATTAAACCGGTTTTCCAACATGGGAGGCCATAATGGAATCCCCACCATTTTAGAGCTCTAGCTGAGTTCCCACCAATATCACCCATCAAACAGTGACACTATAAACACGAATTACCCACAAAAACGCTAGGAAGAACCAAAATAACATGACACAATGTGAAATTCACTCCACTCTAACAGGGATATACAACAAACCAAGAGATACACCCACACCATCATCTTTCACCCCAAAAGAGAGGTAGCTAAAAGAAGACACACAATGAGACACACCTCTACTCAACAAAAAAGTGAAATTCTAAAAAATGATTCTATTTAAATAGAGGTTCTTAAAATATACAAAAAACAATGCATTAAAATAATAAAATTAAAACACTATAAAACACCACCACCAAAAAAATGAAACACTCAAATAGAGTTCCCTCAAACAGAACCATGGCCATCACCTTTCTCCTGCAAACAGGTTGGGCCATCATCTGAAGGGGTGGATCTAGCTCGACGTAATTTCTTGGAAACACACCAAAAAAATCTTTGCAATTGACCTATATGTCCATAGATAGAAAAAATATTTTGAAATTCAGGACAAGAAAACTTTTTGTGACTAAAGATTCCACATTTGTGACGCACCATGATCTTACACCTATAAGAAGATGAAGAAAGTTCTAGTTGTATCTTAATTCCATTAGCAACACCACCAACTTTCAGGCCGATTTACCATATCATTACTAGAATTTCGTTTTTATATTTGAGTGGTTGGGGGAAGGTTTACTACCTTAATCACTCTAGTTTACACAGTTTTAACCCACATAGCTTACCTCATAACATCTGAAAAGAAGGTAAGATTGAACATCAAAACCTTCAACTACAGATCTAGATGATGACCATTCTCAAAATGTATATCTTGTGGGTAATCATCTACATAAAAATCGACTATATAAGGAACTATATCATTAAAATGATAAATGAAATCCAACACCGAATCAACACCTTACCGAAGGCAACACATCTCTATCACCTTCTTCAGCTTCACAGCCTCAAAAAAGTACTACGAAACAAACAAAGCACTGAAGAATTCCTTTTCAGGATCTTCTGAAGGATTGGTCCTCACAACGAACTTCCACCGTGTACAACTACTACCTTAAATCATAAAGGTATAAAACTTTATATTTATTGAATTAGGCAACTCAAGGAAACAAAATATCCTTTTTATTTTATGCATCTACTCTTTTTCTTCTAAAGGATCTACTTGACTATAAAAGAGTAGAGGGTTTAACATCTAAAACTCAAGATGGAAGTTCTTAGGTTGATCAAATGTAATGTATACTAATGGTGAACTATCCCGAGATACCCCTTGAACATCCATAGATTGTTTTTTGGGCGAGTAACTAAATAACAAGGAAACTAAGATCTCAATCAAAACTGACTATTCAATAAGAATTTAAAACTCAGAACATCGCTTAAAAAACCAGAATCACAACAAAATAAACTATACAACCCCATGTTATAAAATAATCACATTATTCTCTCGGAAAAAAAATTTTGAAAAGAAAAAATCTAAATAGGTTTAAAAATCACCAATGGTATTACAAGGATCCTCACACATGCACATTACCATTCTAATCTGGGCACCCATCCACTCATTCCATCAATACTCCACATTCTCAGACACATCCTTTAATGCGACAACGCCCAGGAATACCAATGGTTGAAACAAGAGTTTTTAATTTCAAAAAAAAGTCATCCCAACTTTCAACATATTAATCCACTTCCAATTTAAAATTTCACAAAACCTTTTCAAAAGACCACCAACCGCTAAATCAAAAACCATATTCAAACTCTATACTTCAATCCATTTTACTCCACTAAAAAATCAATATTCCTGTGGATTCCATACAAAAACCCAATTCAACCCATTCATAAAATTTCCTTTAACTCAACAAATCTCATTTAATCAGGAATCATTTCATTAGAATCTCATTTCACCAACATTTAATCTCATTTAAATAATATTTTGAAAGACCACTTTAAAATAAATTTATTTTTACAAATAACCAATTTCCAAAAACCCCATGTTTTGATTATATAAATCTAATATCGATAAAATCATCCCTATTTTAACAAAAACTAATTATATAAAAATCTATTTTTCTAAATATTTCTTCAAAATAAATATGAAAAATACATATTCTATCTTCCAAAAATCCAAACCATTACTACCAAAAATCACATTATCACATTTTCAAAATAATGGATTTAAAAAAATCAGAATCAGGAGGTACCCAAAACTACTCACAACAAAAAAACGTGTTGATGGGTGACTTGAATTTATGGTGGAAGATCATATGCCAATGACACCACTATAACATAGAGTCTTTCAGAACCATGTCCCTATCGACACATGGATTTATAGGCCAGTGAGATCAATGAGACCACTGGACCAACTCTCATTTCATATTTCCAAACACAAAACAACCCATAAGAACTAGATATACCAAAAAAACCTAACTTCCCACAGTAACCAATGATTTTGTATATGAAGTATTGGCTAGAAACTCCCTTATACCCACACCCAAGGTTTTAAAAATAATACTCTATCAACATTATCATCCCAAATAATTAATGACGCTCTTTAATCTTGGTCCTATAAAGAACCTATGCTCTGATTCTATTTTTTCACAAACTAACCTTGGTTAACCCCGAACTGGTCACCCAAGTCAGGTTGAGACAAGGCTCGAGAGGCATCTGTGATCCTCCTGATATGGAAACTAGTGAAATGGGAATAAACAAGAACTAATGGAATGATTTCTTCCAATATAGATGAACTAAAATAGCAGAAATAAATATAAAAACCCAATATATATAAGATTTTCTAAATTGAACATCATTTATACATAAACTGTATATACAAAAAATTGAACATAAAAAAACCCAAACTGAACCTAACAACCACTATGTCTCCATGTGACCCTAAGAGTCAATTTCTAATCCATAACCAACTATCACCCAAGGTGATTAAACCCACGTTGGGAGATGAAACAGAAGTTAAAAATAAGAAAAAACTAGAATTGTGATTATTAAAAATGAGTAGGCATACCTGAAAAATATATTCCCAATGAATTTCATTTAAATAAAAGAAACATGATTCTCATGTTTCAAATAAAATATAAAAAACTATGTTTTTCATACACATTTTATCTTTAAAACCCTAAATGGTCCATTTCACGGTTTATTTAAATGCATGTCTTTTCCATAGAGGAAACAAAACCATTCTAGAGGATAAAAATGATGTTTTCAATCTAAAAAGGGAGTAAGGGTAGTAAAAATACTTTTCCAAATATTTTCCAAAAACCTTGAAAAAAAAACAAAACACTTTATAACAATATGTACACTACACAAGTGAGTAGAAGTAATAATCACATAATAAGGGAAATGGAAAATAACATGCATGAGTAACCAACCAACAATTCATCTCAATCGTCTTCCATAGATAACTAAGTGCTAAAGAACTTGGGAGAGACTAGGGGCTCAGTGAATAATCTTGATGATACTAAAAGTCTGACTCATGCTATAGGAATGTGTCACCTAATGACATCAATTAACTCACATACTTGATTCATGCCTTACCTGTCCTAACTGAGGGGAACTATCTAAAAGTAGATCAAGGTACACACTGAGAGCCTCTATCCAGAGCGTAATCCTTTGATAGCACAACATTTGTTCACTAAAAATTTGATATCTATTCTTTGTTCCCATGTTATTATAAAAGTGAAATATTCCAGTTAATATGAAACAACAAACAAACATCATATACTTATATCACAGACATAGTTATCAAATACAAGCATCACCCAGAACCACCCAAATAAATAATCTCTTACCTTTAAACCATTTGATAACTAGGGTGTCTCATAGCAAGGACCACCCAAAAAATTCAATAGTATCAAGGAAATAAGATCATCCAATGTGATTTTTCCAAATAAAAAATATCACAAATGTTCTAAAAAGTCCTCACATAACCTTAACATGGAAAACCATTTCACTAAGAAACAAACACACACCACTTTTAAATCCAAAACCACTTGGGAACCCATTACTGAAACTCCAAACCACTATTTTATGAATCCAACAAAATTTATAAATACAAATCCATTTTTTAGAAACCCCTATTAATTTTCAAAGGCTAACTAAGAAATTTATCAAACTCATTTTATGATTTATTTAACAAAACAAATCCAAACACTTTATAACATGAAGGAAAACACTTAATTTAATAAAAAAGAATTATTATAAAAATACTACATCACTAATTATCATACAGATATGGTAAGAAAAATAATAAATTGAAATATACATAAATTTAAAAGTTAAAATTTATGGTAAACCTACTTCAAACTCACAACGATTCAATAACACCCACCCGGAAAAACTCCACGAAGGCTCAAGGAAGCAAGAACATCCAAGAAGACCATTGAAAGAAAAATACCACCAATTTCATACAACCCTAGGTATCAAAATCATCCAAAAATAGACAATAGGGATATAGGGGAAAAGGGAAAATTGATAAAAACCAAAGGATAAAGGGAGGGGAGTCAAAACATTTTAATTCATGTGAATAGTCTCAGGGAACCCACCTTAAAATCCACTTGGATATGCTTGGATGAGCTAAAAAGCTCCAAGGGAGGCATCTAGGTTGTGGGGTTTGAATAGGGAATTCCAAGGGAAGAATCCCCAATTAAAAAGAATTATAAATGTAAAACATACCCTTATCTGGATGGGTTCCATGGTTAGATCGCATGGTTAAATTAATCATGCACAAACCGTGTGAAAATGGTGTAATTCCCCACTTTAAAGAGTTTCATAGGATGCACACTTAAGATGCATGGTAAGTTTAACTATTATCCTTAACCAAGAATTATATGAACACATAGGATTCATGGTTAAACTAATTATCCACCTTAACTGTGTGACCTATAAAAAGTACAAAAACATAACCCTTTTCACCCCAAAAATCATCAAACTCGAATGGATAATCCATCCAAAAAACATACCCCATAGATAACTTCCACTAGGGGAATGAAAAAATCCCCAATATTCCATATCTCCTCTTACCTTTCACACTAACCATGAATAAAGAAAAAAACAACCAAACCATTCAAAACACAAATAAATACCCAATGAAACCTCGACCCAAACCTTAAAATAAAATATAATGTATCCAAAATAAATTAAAAATAAAATAAATAAATTAAAACTGAGTTTGGTGTATGTCACATATCTATAGTGTAGATCTCATTTTACGGGGTGAGCATTTTAATGGAAAACATTACAACCATTAATATTGGGTCTATAAATAGCATTAATTTACCATAACTATATTTTATCATTGGAATTATTCTTGAAAACTCAATAATTATATTTTTATCATCATGAAATATATGTAGTGGTTCTCAAATATAAATCATCCCTCAGATAGGCAATAATAATGATTTCTCAAAGCATCACGATATTCAAAACTACAAATCACATCCCCAACCTTGTTATATTTATATTTCTTTTGAATTAAATAATTCCAGAAATTCCATATTTTACAAAACATTGATATTAACTTTCTATGGATGAAGATAAACTTACTTTTATTCTAATGAATAGATCACAGACCAATATAGATTTTTATGATGTTTATACAATGAAAAAAGTTCTCTTTTATCATCATTAATAATTTCATCTTCAACTGGTTAAAAATACTGAAACTCAATTTTTCATCAAGTAAAACATTTAAATTTTTCTATGTATTGATGTCATATTATAGAAACAACAAATTATAATATTTTAAGATCCTTATAATGAAGTCACATGTTCTGCTCTTAGTACTTCATTTTCACCTATAAGAAATCTCAAATTTTCACTAAATGTTGGACCTTTTTGCTGAGGAATAACATTTTTTGGGGAATTTATACACTTATGATCAGTATCATAAGACTTAAAATGATACATTTATCAGTTATTAGTAAACATAAAAGTATTAGGATGAACTAAAATATCTAACATAGTCCAATAATCAAAAAATTCATACGATTGAGCTCAAAGTATTATATTCTTCTCAAAGCATTACATTCATCACTTAACGTATTATTCATGGAGTAATGTCTTATGATCAGTAAGAATATGATTAAACTTAGGGATAAATTTTTTTTTCATGAGATCTAGAAAATGTATTTTTATAAAAATATTCAAAACTTATTCAGATCACACCAAGGACACTCCAACCACTTCAAATCATTTAGGAAATTCTTCAAATGAATTCTGGAAGTATTGAAATAATTCCAAACTATTTATATATTAGATATAAGTTATAGAATAATATATAATATCCATGTTACTGTATTTTATCAATTATTTATATTTCCTCAAGTGTTAATATTCTTCAACCAATCTTATTCCATCTCTTATCACTTCAACCATCTTCGAGGAGTTATATAATGCTAATTGTAGCATCCACCATTCTTTGTTCTCCTCAGATGGATTTCCCACTTTTAGCTATCTCTCTCACATTCTTAGAAATAGATTTTAATCAGTTTTACATTTCTATATAGGTTTTACAACCATAGGTTCAAATATTATATTCTCTCTTCTCAACTCTTCCATTAAACTTGTTAAATACACTCCTTTTTTACTTTATAAATCATATCATGGATTTGAAGATGATCTCTTTTAAACATATGATGCATGGGATTCCAACTTGAATCTATCCATATAGGTATTCAAGGGAATTCGACACCTCATACTCTTTTACCCAATATGTGGGTAGAAGCTCTAAGATTCTTTTAATGGATGAATACAAACTCGATCACCCATATCACCACATTTTTATAATGACATAGACAATTAAAAGTAGAATATGTGACAAAAAATAAAATCATCAACCGAAGGGAACTTCTATGCCCCATTTTTATTTGTTATTAATTACATATATATTTAAATATCCAATTTCATTTTTCTCAACATAATTAACTATGAATGTAATAGTGGGAAAAAATAATCACCCCTTAATTTACATGTTCTCTCAACCACTTGAAATACCAACATATTCTCTCAAAGAACTTGTACTAACCATTGTTAAGGTATGCACCAATTAATTCCTATTTTTGAGTCATAACATAATCACTCTAATTCTTCTTAGGAAATGAAAATGTAAAAAACAATGATCTCATAACAAATAAAAAATCCAAATATTAAATTTATTTAGGTATTTCTAACTCAATTATTTATTTTATAAGGACTGTACAAGTAGGATTTAGAAAAACACTTGTAAACATCCACTTATCTTCATAAAACAAATCCTAAAGTTTATGTGACATTAAAAAACATGACCCATTTTTTAGTGAACCTCTATGTTTAAAAATTATAAAACTGTATATCATAACCAGGAAAAGAAAGGGAATAGTATACCTCACATTCTAGAAATGTTGAGGATATCCAAATTTCTATATTTTAGAAATATAAGAAATATTTTAAAGCCTTTAATTCTTTAATATCTCCCCCACATAGGAATACTATACACATTTTATCATATTTTACACTCTCAATATAAAAACCATAAATTAAATGTGGTGTGAATTTGGATGTTCCAAAAAATTATAAATATAATATACATTGTTGAGTTATGTTTCCCCTCTCAGAAATTCATTTTTTATAGGTTTGAAATGTTTATCTCTACATTCATGCTTTACCGTTCACTTTTAAAAAATCACTTTTGAGAAGAAAAGTCTATGTTTTCATTTTTCAACTCCTTACTGAGATGAAACATGTTATTAAAACTTATCACATTGAGTAACAAAAATTCATTATCATTATTTTTATTTTGAGAGAATTCCAATGGGTCTGGAAAATAGTGTAAAAAAACTTTTTAAACATTCTTAGACTATTTCTTGTATGTGGTTTCTTCTGAATGGCCCGAAGGCCTTCTTTTTTTATTTTTATTATAGATAATACCCCTTTTAAGGGTCTAAGGGGAACCCGTACATGACCCATATGCCAAAGGCACAAGGCCTGACATGACCCGTAATACATGACCCAAAGGCCCAGACGAATACCATGCCCATAACATGACCCGTAGGCCCATCCCACTAGAACTGCCCCTCCCCATCTTCTGCATCATTGATCGCCTTTAGCTACCCACCTACATTTCTGATCTTCTAGCATTTCCCCGTACAAAGCTGCATGGTGCCCGGTCCCGATGATATTTTCCATACCCTCTCATTCTTCCAATCCGGTTAGCTCTACTTCTAGTGACTGCTACTAGTGATCTAATCCTCTTTTGGGGCCTACTCTGTGTGAACTAGGATACTTCATGGTCTTCAATGGCCTGAAAGATACGTGGCCCAAAGGCCTTTGATGTCCTGAAGGCCCATGAGACCCATAGGCCCAAACCGGTGGCCCGAAAGCCCAAATCGGGTGAATAGTTCCGGCTGATACAGTACAAAACCTTATCCGCTACAGTGACTGCTACAGTACCTATTACAGTGCTACTACAGTCCCTACTACAGTAACCCAGAAATTCTCCTCCACCCAGTTTTGAACCTGGGTCTCTTGGATGCCAAGTAGGAGCCCTTACCACTCAGGTACGGGCTCATTGGCTTGTTTGTGGTTTCATTCTTTACAATGGTAGGTTTATAACTTGATCCAAAAAATAATTTTTTACTTTTTTCATTATCAATTATTTTTAGGGCATCCATGTCAAAATTATTATTATATTATGGTATTTTTTCATTCACCTTCTAGACATGTTTTCATTAACACTATCTTTTCTTCTTTTGTATAGCCTTTAAAAATTTTCAAAAGCAGTATCGGAAACCTTACCAATTTTACTATTTCATTCTTGGATTTTTTCCCTTTTATTATTCATATTTCAACAATATTTCTTGAGGTTTTTCCCTTTTTACAATGGTTTATGGTGTCTCCTCACTTTCCAATGTTTAATTATATTTTTATTTAGGTTAAAACTCTTGGTTTCCTTTTTTTTTGCCTTATGGGGTGAATTCTATTTCAATTTTTTTATACCTCAGTCTAAAAAAATTTCATTATTAAAATGATATTTATTAGGGAACCTTCAATACTTGGTAAGGCTTGACAAAAATTTCCCATAAGTATATACACATATGTTAAACATTTCAATGAAGTTACTTGATGATGTAATCATGTTCCTTGCTGAATAATAATGTTTCACATGTACTATATTCATAACAACTATAGTTTATCTACATTCATTAGTATTTCACACCCTTCAATTAGGAATTTTATTATTTCAAAATGTTAACATATTTTGAAAAGAATCGACAAACCCATGAATGAATTATTTGTAGAACCAATACCTTTTATTTAAACATTATCTCTTCATATTAGGTGTAGTCTCTCAAGATTTGATATACTTGGTGATTTTTGGTTTATATTTCCAGCATTTTCAGATAATTTTATGGAAAGTTTCTTCTTGTGAATCCTCTACTCTATTATTTTAAATTTTTTATTATCTAATAATTTTTACTCTTCCATGTATGTACATATTGATTTTTCTTTGTCCATGGATTTTCATAAATTCTAGATTTAGGGTAATTTATGTTGTCCACAATATGGTTATCTTTTTCTAAGATCATGAGGTGGATGAATCCCCAAATGATATCACATTCATTGAGTCATCAATTTTTATATTATTTTATGTAGGAATAACTTTTATAGTTTTAATAGAAATATACTTTTTCTTGTATATTGGGTAAGGTAAATATTTTTATTCATGCAAAATTTTTAGTTAATGTTTCATTTACAAATTTTTTTGTTGAGATTGTTTTTCTCATCTAGCACTATTTTCAACCAATAACCCCTATTATTATTCATCTTCATAATGTGAACATAAAATACATTCCTTTTCTACATAAAATAATTATCTCTCCCTTTTTTAATTTTTTATTTAATTTCAACCTAGGTTTTCTCAAATTCTATGTAGACTTTGTGATGATCTTCTAAATCATGGACTCCTTACTACAAAAAATTATTTTAAACACATTTCTTACATTCAAATATTTTTTATTATTCATTAATTAAATACATACTTTAGTAGTAATGTAAGTCCATTTTTTCATGGATTTTACTAGAATTTTAATATTATCATAGGAGCTCATTTTATTTATCAATTCATCTTCCATTGCATCAACCTCTTCTTAAGGCTGATAATTTTAATTCTAATATCTATTGATGAATCATATATATATATATAACTCAGTATGTAAATTATTTAGATGATCATAAAACCCTAGATAGAGTACTTGAGCAGTTTCAATGAAATCTTACCCATAGGTTGATTTACATTCATTAGAGGAATGATAATCGACATATTGGTAAATTATATCCTTACAATACTAGTTATCATTAGTTTATGAAATTTCATCTAGATTATATATGATATTTATTTTTTTATGGAATTTATTTTCTTCTTATTTTATAGTGTATTTCATGAAACATAACATTTAAGTCTCATAGAGACAGAGATTGATTCATCCATCAAAGGAACATCTTTAGATGTTTGAAATAACAACATTATATATATATATATATCAAATAGAACAACTGGGATAAATTTTTCAGTCCTTATTATATGGAACCCTTTACTTCTGATTCAATTGATATAGTCTATAAAATCTAATCATTGGGAACCTAGGCACTGATGCCAATTTATGTACCCAGTGGACTGGTGAATAAACCTGATAGGTAGAGAGAATTAGGTGTTAATAAATGATGTTTACCAATTCCATATTTTTATTTAACTCATTTACCCCCATTGAAATTAAAACTTTTTTTCTAGTTAGTTAAATTGAATCCATTTCATATTTTCCCGGAAATTATTTTCCACATGCATGAAAGTATTGAAAATAAAATTCACATGATATTTTGACAGGGTTTGGTATAAAGAACTACTACTTATCATGACTGTTTATTCATTCCAATCATGGATTCTTCAATATAATTATATTTTCATGATAATTTATTAAATGTGACCCACACCTAAAATGATAGAGTATCACTAACCTTATAAATACCTACATCCCACAAGAATTCTAGAACTATATTTAAGCTAAATTCATGGCTTCATGCTTTGTTGTCTAAGAATACCCTAAGTTACATAGTGTCTAAAGCATCCAATAGTTTTTTTAGAATTATTATCTTTCAAACTCTTCCATTAAAGTATGTCACATATTTTTTAAAAGATTCTTCCAAATATATATTATCTGACCTCCTTCCACTCAAAAAAGATTCTTCAAATATTATATTTTCCTCAAGTGAATAACCTACAATAGGTACACTACTCTTCTCAAATTTAGAGACTTCAATAGAATAATCTCATCTAGATTTCTCACTTCTTCACTCAAACTCAATATAATGAACGTAGGAAAGATCTAATATTCAAATGAACACAACCTCAATTTCTATCACTCACTTCTTAAAATTCATCTACATGATCACTTAATAGTGGCTTATGCTCATCTTCTATTTTATCTTAGAAACATAATGGATCTACAACACTGGAACAATATCAAACTCCTCTTATCCAAGAGCATTTTTACTTCTCATCTTCTTATTTCTCTTCAAAATAAAATATATACCTATAGACTATTTATTTTTCTTCCTATCTTCTCGATCTACTCAAACTCAAATGAATAGGAAACCATATAAATTATACCATTATTTTTTAATGTTCCATAAATGGAATTCCTATGGAAATAAAGACACCTTAATAAAAAAACATTTTAGAATACCTAGGTTGGATTTTGTTGATATATAGTGTGCACTTTCCCCACTCAAGGAGTATTACTAGAATACCCTCGTTAAATGATTTTAATTTTGAAACTCATCTGAATAAGACATCATTTTTCTTTCTATTAGGTGTTGATTCATATTTTCAAAATATCTATAATAAAATATATTGTTCAATATGAAAATTTATACATATATCTAAAAAAATGATGTGGAACTCATGCTGTTGTGTAGAAATTTTCATGAAAAATAGTACAAAATTAATATTTTATTTTTATATGGAATCAGATCATCTTGAATGTTTCTTCATCAACATTATTCTTGAAAACCCAATAATTTCATTTTTTCATTAATATAAAATTAAGTGGTTCTATATATTCAATATTCATTGAAATAGGATTAGATAATATATTCTTTAAGAATGTTGATATTAAAACCTACAAATAATATATTTATTTTCATCATATTTATATTTCATTAAATACTTTTTAAATATTTAATCTTCAATATTCTTTGTTATTCCATTTCCATAGATTAAGATCATATTTTATTTATTCCTATTCTTATATCCCACACCAATATATGTGTTGATTATGTTTATTCCATGAAAAAAAATCTTGCATGATTAATAATGATTTAATTTTGATCATATTTAAGATATGGATACATGATTTTCATCCAAAAAACATTAATGTTTTTCTAACTATTGAAGTATTATTCTAGGAAAATAAAATTGTTACATTTGAAACATCTTAAAATGAAGACTTATGTTCTTATCTAGTTATATCATATTTTTCTAGAATATTACTAAAAATTTCACTACTTGTTCAAGCATTATTCTTAGCCTAATATTTATGTCAGGGAATTTAAATACTTATTCTCAGTTGAAGAATCCTTAATATCATGCCATTATCAAATCTTAATAGTCTTCAAAGTAGTAATATGAAGTCACATAGTAATCATAGACATAAAATCCGTAAAATAAAATTATAGATCTCAAAATAATATTGTCACCTCCATGTTTTACTTTCTTCACCAGAGGTATTATGTTTGGACTAACAACTTGTGATTCTTAGGAAATTCCTAGAATCATTACATATCCATTTATTTCAAGAACTCAAAAAATTTTATTTATATAGTTAGCTTTCAAAACACTTTAGATTGTTCTAGTGTCACTCAAAAAACTTAAAATCATTTCAAAAAAAATATTCTAATGATTTTTTGAAGTAAAAGAATAATTCTATACTATTTACAACTCGGTTATAGGGTATAATGGCATATATAATACCCAAAATGTTTATTTTAGTGATCATATCTATCATCTTTGGGGAAAATATTCTCAAATCTAACCCAATCCTTCTATTATCACTTCAAACTTCATCTGAGAGTTATATAACATGGATTTTATAAAGAAACCTTCTTTTTTCTCCAAATATGGATTCTCCACTTTTAGATAGCTCTCCATCATCCTTTGAATCTAATTTAAATGAGTTGTATATAGGCATAAAAAATTTTCACATATAGGTTTAGCATCAAGAGTCTATTTCTTATATTATTCCATTAAACCTATTGAAGAAAACACTTCTTCACCTATATCACTTCTCATAGTCTTGATGATATACTCTTTCAATCATCGGATTGACGGGTTTCCTATTTGAAACATTCCATCCAAATATTCAAGAGAATCCAACTAATCACACTCCTTTACTAAATATAAGTGTAGAAACTACATGATCAAATTAATATATTGATACAAAATACATCTCTCATATTATTACCATCTCATAGTGAAATAAAAATTAAAAATAAAAAAATGAAAATAAATACAGTCATCAACATAAGGGAACTTCACTATATGTTTTAGTTGGTTCTGGTTTGTTAGTAAGAATATATTATTCATCAACCTTGGTTTATTTATTCATATTACCCTTTGAGTTAATGAGTGGATTGTCTGTAATATATCTTTATATTTATATTAAATCTCAAAATCTTCTTCATGTTATTTACGTTGAGGATATCTAAAGAGAAACTAAAAATTATCCCCCACATTATGATTTTTTAAGGGTTGGGATAATAGATATATTTCCATTTATTTCTTTGATCACCTTAACATTAATTACCTTAATGATTTTTTAGCCTTGTTATGCACATTTAGGCCATAATCATGGTATAATATAAAGTTTCTTTATGGATTTCATAATGTTGTTATGGTATTTATTTTCAATTTATAATCTGGAATCCAATGTATGTTTTGAGAATATGGTTGATGTATTTAGTATCCTCCCATTATATGAAGACAAACTTTTTATCCATCTTCTCTTGGTTAATGATGATAAAAAGTTACAAATACCTATGAATACCTGTGTAGAAATATTTTTTGTAGTCTCTATTACATCAGAATATTTAGGTACCAGTGCTGAACGAGTTTAGAGACATGTTCTATTGAATATGGAACCACATTTCATTACATGTTATATGAAATGTGCTACTAAAATTATAAAAGAAGAAAAAAAATGTAATCTTAATATTTATTCATCTGGGGATCATGTTTATAAAAAGTGATAAAGGTGAATAATCATTATCTACAATAATTTGAATAAAGTAGAATAAGTTGAATAATATGGATAGACTGGATAACTTGTATAACTATGTTTTTGAAGCATAAATTAGGATAAAATTCAAGGGGATTATAGTATGATGAATAAATAAACCATACATGATATTATATACTCTTTTATGAATGTCTCAAAAGGCCTCATTTTATTTGAAAAAGTGTAGGATTGATTTTAATTAGTTATGATTTTATTTGAAGCATCATGTAAGTTCAGTCTAGAAGTTATGAAGTTATATAGGTTTATAATATATTACATATGTCATCATGCTTTAGTTTAAGTTTTATTTACTATAGTGTAAGTATGTCTTTCGACTAGTGTATATGTGCTAGAAACCTGTACATGTGTGATGAGAGCATAGTGTACCTGTGATTCTTAAAAAATATTGAATTGTAGAAAATTCATATGAACATACATAGGTTTTCAAGTTGTAAAATAGTGTGAATAAAGGTTCATAGGATTCAACTTCCTCAGTGTACGTGTCATATCACTAAGTGTACATGTGATATGTTGAGAATAAGAATTCCAAAGATCAACATATTTTAAATTCTGAGAACATAAAAAAAATTCAAAGGAGATAAATAAAATTAAAAAAAAATAACATTTTCATAATGGTAATTAAGAAATTATAAAGGGTATGTCAATGTAAGACTATTCTATGTAATTTTAATGAGTAAATCTTGGTGATTATGTAAGATTCATCCTTTAAATCTATGATCAAAATAATTTACCATCTCTATTCTATGACTTATGTAAAGGTACACTTAAACCCTTATGAGGTCTTTTGAATGTGGTCTAGGAGATATGAAAACGTCACTATGATGATCCAAGACCTATGTAAATTTAGATTATATTATATAAAGGATATGTAATGGTCCTTTTGACCAACATAATGGTATATGGGGTTGTTAGTAAAGGTTGAAATGAAATTTAAAGAGTTATGTATGGGTCAAGATTGTTCAAGGAAAATATAGATTAAATATTCAAATTTAATAGGAAATAAAATTTAAAAGATGATTATGTTATTATTAATTACCCAAAAATCATGAAAAAACAAATTTCCATGATCTATTAAATAGTTTTCGATATTCAATTCATCGGTGAAGAAGACCAATATATGAAGGAATATCGACAAATTCATATTTTCAAAAATGATATTATCTAATTTTCAAGAATAATGCAGATGGAAATCCATCAAAGATCAATCTATTATTCTGGGCCAAAATATTCATGAATTAAGATGAGATGAGTTGAGTGAAATCAAAATTTTAATATATGTTTTTATAAGAGTTTCACAATGAGAAACTCCTTTATGTTACATGTCATTTTCCATGCTAAAAGATGATGTGTTGCATATTTTTATATTGTTTTGGAAAATTTAGTGAGGATTTAATGGAGATATTTTTAGTCGAAGAATAATATGATGTCACTATCATTAAAGAATAAAATAAAAAATATATCCTTCATTGTGTGATACATTTCATAAGGGTATTCTATTAATGTTATTTATATTGAAAAAGTGGTGCCTAGAATATATAGGGAACCCAAAATTAGACATTATTTTATTGAGAATTTGGATGGTTGTGAAAATATCCTCTAAATATTAAATATAAGATTACTGATTATGATGAGAGAAATTTAGTGCTCTTAAATGAAGTCACATGTGGATGGGAAGATTTAATATTGAGATATAAAAAATAAAAAAGAATCCCCTACTTGATGTGTGGTCTTAATGAGATAGTTAATAGATTATACAATAGTGAAGAACCCAATAATCATGAATAAGAAGAAGATATATATAATTCATGCAATAGTAAGGAAGAATAAGATAAAAAGTCCTTTATTACCCTCTAGGTTTAAAAGAGTGTATTGAAGAATAGTAGATGAATGAGACAACATATTTCAACTGGATTGAACTAGTTCAGAAAGAAGAAGAAGAAAATGAAATTAAGAAAGAATGATCTGATGTGATTGTTTTGATATTTGGTTTCGATTACATCAGTATTTTTAAAGTGAATGAGAAATATAGGTTATAAGTATCTGTTCAAGAGCTGTAAACTTTATCTCTATATAGTTAAAAATTAGCAGGTATTATTCTTGAAGAGATATTAGAATTCATGGACTTTGTAGTGAGTATAAAGATATTAGTAATTGATGATTCTGAATCATCCTATATACACATGGTGATCTACAAGGAAGAATAAGCTTAAATAAAAACTGTTATATACATAATGGGAGTCTTTGGAACCTATCTGACTCAGTGTATGCAAGGAAAATATAGTGTGGAGATTTGATTTCAGTGTCACATTGAGGTACAAGAAGTCTTATGAAAAGTAGAAACATGTAACAACATTTATATTATGTGTACACATCGGAAGAACTGTCCATTATAGTAAGTGATTGATTATAGTTTAGAAACCATGATGATATTGAATAATAAATAATGGAAATGAGTGGGACTTTCAGTTGAACATTGTAAAACAACTTCATTCCCTATTATCTACTTCACTTATAGGAATGTGTTTGATTATTACCTTGATAAAATAAAATAGATATATCCTCACTAACTAATGATAGTGGTTAAATTAAAATGTTGTTAAAAGATCATAATAGAATTTACAATTAGGTTAAAAAATAGGCAACCCCTGAATTAACCCCCCTCTTAGGTTTATGCATCGATCCTTAGGTAAATTCTAATTGGTATCAAATAAATGTTTTCCTATTATTAGATATATTTTTTAAGTCCCATTTAATTTTATATGGATTAATATATTACATCTTTTATATATTTGGAAAGCCTTATATAGAGAGATCAAAATCAGTTCAAGTTGATAATCATGTAAAATTTGCTACAAAGAATATGGAACATATGAGAAAAAATAGGCTAAGAAGAAAATCAAAATTACAAATAATAGGAGGAATCAATATTACCAAAAACTCATTTAGTATGATATATATCTGTTTGAATCAGTCAATTATTATTACTTTAATTAAGAATGTTTAAGTTGTGAAGAATCCAATCATTGCATTAAATCACTTCATATTTTTATTATGAAATTATATATTATTTGGAGAAGTTACCAATGAATATATTTGATACATATTGGCTTATATCAGTGGACTTATGAATTAAAATTCACATCCTAATAATAAAGATTATGTTTTGGAAGAGGCATTAGATAATTTTTTTTGGCATATGCAACATCCTCACAAAAGATGTGTTATTAAGGGATTAAACCATCTCACTTTGAAATGATTGTTATGTTCAAGATATTTAGGGATTACAGGGATTAGTTTTTAGAATTATGTTTTAATAATTACGATCTCAAAATTCATCAATGCACTTGAGAAGCTATATCTGGTCATTGTAGAAGTCAAATAATTACAACTTTATGTGAAAGAAAAAAGTGTGAAAGTTCTTGATAGTTTTATTCATGAAACTGCTAATATGTATAATGAAAAAATTCGGAATTTATAGAATGATTGAGATAGTAAGATCAAATTATTTGAGGTAGTAAAATATTCCCTCAATATGAAGTCCTAAGATCTTGGGGAAAAATTGAGATATATATAAATTTTTAAACCTAAAACCTCCCATGAAAATAAGAATAGATTTTATACTACTCATTCTTAGAGATGGATTTTTTCTCAAATGGAAGTCATTGTAGTGGTAATGATTGTTTGAGATAATGTAGAAAGAATTTACCATAGGAAAAATGAAAAAGGTAGCCCACTTTTTGGAAAAAAAATTAGTACTAAATCTATATTTTTCATAAGTGTAGGGAAAAAGTATATAATCTATAAAAATATGGAAGTGAAAAACTATAGGGACATCAACCAATATTCCAAGGAAATTTGTGAGTATGTCTTAAAAATGTTTCCCCTAAAAGAATCACCAATGAATGGGTTATATCCCCAAGAAAAATAGAATGTGAATCTAGAAATATTTCATGAAAAAAAGAAGATTCATTGGGAGATTTGGGAGTTATTGGATATTTTAAAACATGAAAAATGATTTTTGGAATCACATGTCAACTCATACAAGTGGTATGAGGCTAAAATAAAGGTATTAAGAAAAAAACGAGAAATAAAACTATTAGAATAAAGTAGATTTCATAGAAAATGAATAATCTATAGATGATTAATACATTTGAAATATTGAATACCATTATGAATTTTAAAACATACATTGTCATTCCTATGATTAATTTTAGTTAAACCTTTCTAAGTATCAGACATATGGTAAAGAAAATAATGACCCAAAAAAATATAAAAACTAGGAAAAGTGAGAAAATGAGACTTTCTTGGGTTTCAAAAAATTAGATAAGGGTACACCAAAGAGGACAGTGAAGAGTTCTCATACAAATGTTCAACACAATTTGAAAAAGTTCATCTTCTATATCCAGAGAGTCCAAATTATGGGCTATTTCAATATCCACATTAATGTTGATGTGAATTGGAGAAAGTTCATATGATGATAAAATTCATTCCAATTGAGGGATAATTAGATTTCCATTGTTTCTGACATTCCTTACGAGGAGATTGAGAGACTTCCAGAAAGGGATGAATCAAAGGTAATTAACTAACTATATTAAAGTTAAATAATTTAGGTTACAATGCTATCAAGAATATAAAATGGATTCTTAAATAAGAATAATTTATGAAGTCTAAAGGGAAAGAACAGGAGAACTCATGTTCAAAAATATTACTATAAAGTTGAAATCCACACTAAAGAAGATGGTTGACCATGGGACTAAAGATATAATAATCATTATTCATGAATTATTTGATGAGTCTAGAAGGTTGCAGAATGTTAAAATGGATCAAAGTTATATAGTTTATAATACTTATGACCCAATTCTAGCTAAGAAAAAATATTAAAATTAAATGAATCCCATGCTACCCCAAGGAGAAGAAATATTTAAATTCAATAAGGAAGATAATATATTGAGTTCTGTAAGAGATATAGTTATCCAGAATAATCTTCATGGATAAGAGACATGTTCTGGACATACTGCTCCAAATGAGATATTGATGAGACCAACCATTTCCCACATTTTTCAGCTATGTTTTAATATAGGAAATTATTGGTAATGATATTTAGATAGAATCCATTAAAGTGTGGTTTTAAAAATAGATCAAACCATCAAGATAGTTAATATCCTTAGAAAAATAAAAATTTTGGGAAGCCTAAAAAAATTATGAAGTTTGTGGTATGATACTCACTCTCCTAGAATTGTTATTATTTATAATAATTTTATTCACTATGGGAGAGTTATTTTATAGAAATTTGGATAAGAACAAACATTCACTTGAATATTTTATTGTGACTTTGGCTGTTGAGTTTAGGATTATAAATTACTAAAAATTTATTATAAAACCAATGAGAAATTAAATTTAGAATTAGTACCACATTGAGATGTGTTTATAGAAAATATTGATTCTTTGTGAAACTCAATCATGTAATCTGTAACTGGATAGATCATGTAATGATTGATTAAACATTACTAATGCACTTATCTAAGAAAATTAAGTATTTCCTTAAATATATAAGGATAGAGGAAGCTGAAATGGGATAAGGGGTCTTTCTGATACAAGCGGAATAGATATGTTTTCCCTCTCATGTCCGCTTACATTAAGGGGGATGGACTCTTTCCCACTATATATTTATAATCATTAATGGGGAGAAGAGAGAATTTTTTTTAAGGAGAATGTGTTATATTGACAACGAATCCAAAGGGGGAGATTAAAGTTCCCTTGTTGATTGTGTGATGTTTATACTATAAATTTAGTCATTGTTTAATGTGCATGGTAATGTATACATAAGGAATATGGGTGATGAACTGAGTATCCCACCATTTTATAAAGATTAAGTTTCTACCCATCCAATAATAGGAAATCATTAGAGAATGTTTTCAATTCCCATGAAGGCCTAAATGGGTAGCTTCTAGGTAGTGTATGTTATATAAGAATATTGATGCACTGATCTTGATGGAGTTAAGATACACATGTTGTGGAATATGAAAGAACAACCCATTACATGTTACATGAGATCAGATACTTCCATTATGAAATAATGGAAATTAATCACATCTAATGATTGAATGAGATTTTATTTATATCTAAAAATGGTTATAAAAGTAAATAATACTTGTATTCGATATTTTTAATGAAGGATATGAAGTTAAAGAATCTTGATGGATTGAACTAGATTAAACTATATGTATAGCTATGTTTTCAATGCTCAAACTAGTTTTAGTGTCATGGAGAATATAGTTTGAATAATAAACATACCATCCTAGATGTTCTACAATATTGGATAAAAGTTGGAGAAGTAAGGATTATATTTGAGATGGATTAATTTTTTTTAATAAATTTTTAAATTGTTTGAAGCATTTTTTGAATTTTAGTACAGAAATAAGAAAATTGGATATGTTTGGAATCCAATATTTGAGTCATCATGATTTAGTGTGAGTGTCATTAAGTGCTCCATCTATGTGTTTTTGTACTATCATATGTGTGGTACATAACTTAATTAGTGTTGAAATATCTCAATGTATTCATGATGATTAGAAAATATTAAAGGCTCAAAAAGGAATATGAATGAACATGTGTTTTCATTTGTAATGTAAGTGTGATAGAGGCTATGTAAGTGTCATCTACCTTAGAGTAGGTTTCATATCAACCAGAATATGTGTGATGGGATCAATTTAATAGTGAAGTGGATCAATGTGTGTTTAAATCTTAGAACATAAACAAAATTGTTAAGGGACCTATGTAAAGGTCACATAAAATTTGAGAATCTGTGTAAAGATAAATAGGAAATTATGATGGGTACCTCATGGTAGTCCTAAGCTGTGTTAAAGTGATGAGTAAATCATGGAGGCTACAGAGGGTCTATATGTGAACTATATGATCTACATAAGGTTATCATCAATGTTTTTAGAGCTATATAAGGGTAAAAATGAACCCCATGAAAATTTTGTGAATGTGATCTAGGACATAAGGAAATATAACTTCAAATATCTAAGACCTATTAAATGGTAACTTGGAATATTTGAATTCAAATTAAAGGTCATTTATACCTACTTAAGTTTAATTAATTACATGCACTAAGGTAAAATTGGAAAACCAGAATCAAAATAATGGTTAAGATAATTTGAGGATGATTTCAAAAAAGTATTATGAAATAAAAGATATAAAAATTTAGATTTCTCTTGAGCTATTATTATGTGTCCAAAAAATATTTAATCCTTCAAATCTATGATTCGAGAAAGGGATTTTGATCACCAAGATGTGGGAGAAGAAGATCATATAATTATGGAATTCTTACAATTTTAAATTTGATAAGTTGATATTATTATATTTTAAAATACAATGAATCTATAGATATTTTTAAGTCCCAAATATGTGTCAACATAATTTAGATGAATTTAATGAAAAATAATTGGAAGATTAATTGTTACAAGAGTTTCCCCTCAAGAAATTGCTTCATACCAAAAGTTGAGTTCTATTCCACAAGTGGATGTGCTATATATTTTTATACAGCTATAGAAAATTAAGTGTCAAATAAGTTGAGAAATGTTAACATGAATAAGAAGATTAAATCTAGCCTACTGAAGAATAAAAAAACATTCAACCATGTGATAAGTAATTAATAGAGGTATTCTTCGAATTTACATTGAGTTGAAAAAGTAGTGTATGAAATGTCATGGGAACTAAAATGTGGGTATTCCATGATGGTGCTTAAAGATGATATTGGTAAGGTCTTCTCAGTATTATATTTGAGGATGATAATTAGGATGGGAGTAACTTAATTAATTTAAATAAATCCATATATTAAGGATATGATCAAGGAGGAAGATATTGAAAAGAATGAATAAGTCACTTCTTGTTGTGTGGTTTTAATGAGAGAGAGCTGAGAGCCTATGTCATAGTAAAGAACTAGAGAATCCCATATAATAAGAAGCGGAAGGGTCTTCAACATGTTATAGTGATTTGGAAGAATACAAATAATCGTAATAATCTTGATAGTTTTTTAAGAGTTAGGAGTATAAAAGTAGTTGAATAATCTGACCTATTTTTGATGGATAGACTTAGTATAAGAAGACGTATAAGAAAAAGAAAAGTGTTATGACTGATCTATTATGAATGTTATGATATTTTTTCAATAATTTTAGTATTTGAGAAGTTAGTGAGAAATATTAGTGAACAGTATCCATTGAAGATATTTAAATATTGGGAGGTGTTTTAGGAGGATGGCGGCTCAAAATGTTTCAGGGGTAAAGGTGAAGCCTGGTTCTGTTGATAACTCCTTAGAGAAAATCCGAGGATATGATGGTGTGCCTGACCCTGCAAGATCTAGTGAAAATGGTGATTATGTTGGACACAAAGAATTGTCTGCATTTTCCAGGAAGGATAGGAATGTTCCCCCACACACCGGCCCCAAAGGTGAGCAGAGGAAATTTGTGGATGTTGTAAAGAGTGCATTTGGAACACTATTTACCGACCTCGGCCCTCCTCCACCTGGATGTCTGATCTAGAAAGGAAGGGTTTCTCATGTCTCGGCCAACCAGGAAGCTGTTGAATAACGAGTCAATCTGTTTCTTCACTCGATTATTGCTCAGGTTCTCACTCCCAAGGGGGCGCGGCTGTGTCAATTCAACGAATTGACAAAAAAGATCACAGATTTCTGGGTATTTGATGATTATAAGATGACTGCAATGGGAAAGGGATATTACCATGTTGTCTTCCCCAGTGATGAGAGAAAGAGGAGGGCATGGGAAAAAGGTACTTTATCTTTGAATCCTGGCCTCCTAAGTATCCAGGAATGGGATAGAAATTTTGATCCCATGAATGTTCGATGCAAGAACACCTAACTGTAGATTAGGATTTTTAAGCTCAAATATCTCTATTGGCATCATCGTATTTTATGAGAGATTTACTCATCTGTGGGAAATCTAATTTGTATGGATAGACAAATATACAATCCCAGATATGGGCATTATACCCATGTCTTGGTTGAAGTTGACTTGTCTAGAACTTTAGTGGAAGAATTTATCCTCACAACAAGTGATGATAGTATGAAATTGGAAATCCTAAATGAAAGGAGGCCCAAATTTTGTATGAACTATTTAATCCTTCTTAATATGACCTCTGAGTGTAGGAGGGATAAAATATGTTCACTTTGTAATGAAAAAGGGCATGATGATACCATCTGCAATAGAAGAAAGGGCAAGGCTGCATCCTTGCCTCTACATGGTGATTGTGGTTCTGACCAGGTGTCGTTACTTGATGGGGGGAGCCTCAAGAGGAACAAGGACCTCTGGATGAATGGGCGGATCCTCGAGTAGTTGGAGCTTCTTCTGGAAATGAAGTCACCTCTGGAAATCCAGTTGCCCCACCTACTGTTGTACGGACTGGACTCAAACAGCCTGAGATTACTGCCTTTGAGCTTCATGAATGTGAGAAAGGATTAAGTCATGAGCAGAGGATCTAATGGGATGTTGATGTTTTGGGGAAGGGGTCTCACTAGGGATACTTGATGAAAGAAACTTGCAGGATATGAATTCAAAGGCCCCTTTTTCAATGTCTAAGCAGGTGGCTGGTCAAAACACTCCCATCAATGTAGCTGGGAGTGGGGAGAGCAGTGGGGCACATGTTTCTTCCTGCATGATCCCTACTTTTGAGGATATCATCATAGGAGGAACCCCGAGACCTGAGCAGGATGAAATTCTAGCCAATGGCAGGATTGGTTGTGGTCCAAGCACTTCTCATGTAGCTGCATCTGACCCAGATGGAGTCTTTGTCCAGGTTTCTCCTTCCAATGTGGCGAGGAAGAAAAAACGATATAAACACCAACCCTTCCCACCTGAAAGGCAAGAACATGTTCAATCCTTTGAGTGGGAAGTTCTGGTCTGATGAAATGGAAGAGTCCAATTCTTGTCCTGAGGTTGCTTCTGGCATAGATGATGCTTCCCTGAAAGAGCAGGCTGGTGTGAAAGATGTTTGTATAGATAAGAAGAGCAGTGAGGCTACCCAACCTTTTAAGGACTCCAAATCTACCTCGGAGGGAAATAAGAAAGTTAATGGGTAGAAAGGTAAAACTCAAGGTGCTACTATGAAAACATAGGGCCCCCAGACAATGGGTAGGTCTCAGCATTAATGAGGATTTGATATTGGAATTGTCAAGGGCTGGAAAATCCCCATATGGTCAGAGCCCTTCGACATTATATCATGACCTATAAACCAATGCTTGTCAATATTGCCGAGCCAAAGCTTCTCTTGGGTAATTGTAAAGGCTTCAAATGGAGTTATCTTGGATTTAATATGATATCCAACAATCAGAATAGCTCGAATATAGATCACTTGTGGGTATTGAGACATGATAGCATCCAGATTAACTCATATGATAATGGACCTCAGAATATTCTTCATAGATATAACATTACTGGACATAATATTCATGTTTCATTTTTATATTCCTCCACTTATTATTTGAAGAGGAGGGATTTATGGGAGGATATTAAAGATACATCACCAAGGATGGATCAAAGGTGGATGTTTGTTGGCGTCTTCAACCCAATTTTGATGCCTGAGGAAAAAACTGGGATGAATTTTAATGGGGCAGCAGCCTATGATTTCTCTGAGTGTATTGATTCCTGTAATTTAATTCTGATCCCTCTTGCTGGAACTGACTTTACATGTTGTAGATACACATGGGAAGGAAAGCAGGCCAGAAAACATGATAGATTCCTTGTGAAAATTGATGAGCAGAACGAAATACATGGGGTTTCTTGCTTTACTCTTCCAAAGTATCACTCTGATCATAATCCTATTATTTTAGATGTCAATTTCTAGAGGATGAGGTCATCCCCCACACCCTTTTGGTTTAATAATGCTTGGATTGTAATCCCAGGATGCATGGAAATTGTCTTGGAGGCTTGGATGCATAAACCGATTGGGGGTCCTCTTTAATGAATTGCTATCAAACTGAAGCATCTCAAAGTATTTATAAAGGAAAGGAGTATGAAATATTTCTCTAAAATTGATATGGGCATTCAAAATGCTGAGGAAGATCTTGGAAATATTCAAATTGATCATGATAATCAGCCCATCCTTTCTAGGGAATAAATCATGGCGCATGATAAGCTTGATGATCTTATCGTGGAAAAGGATAGGTTGGTTAGGAATCAGCTGAATGTGAAGTGGATTAAGGATGGTGACAGAAACTCTAAGCTCTTCAATATATTGCATAAGAAGAACAGAGTGTGTGCTGAAAAAAATGTGATCAGAATTGGTAACCAGATTTATTCTGATGATAATGAGATTGCATCAGATGTTGTTGACTATTTCAAAGGTATGTACTCTGAAAATGCATAGCACTACTCCACTAACCCGGTGGACAACATTGACCCCTCTATTGATGAGAAGATGAATCAGCCTCTTACAACCCCCCATCTAAGGAGGAAATCAGAACTTCTCTCCTCTCTCTTAATCTTGATAGTGCCCCGGGTCCGGATGGCTTCAGTAATAAATTTTTTATGTTCTACTGGGATATTGTGTAGGATGATATTGAGAATGCCATAAAGGATTTCTTCTCGCATTCATATATTCCCCATGGGATGAATTCATGCTTCATTGCACTCATTCCAAATAAGGAAAATGCTCCTGACATTAATGAATTCAGACTTATTTCTCATGGGAATACAATACCTAAACTCATTAGCAAGATCATTATGTGCAGGATGGGTGGACTTGTTGGAGGAATGATCACTGTGAATCAAATTGGTGTTTTTCCTTGAAGTAACATACAACAATACCTTTTCATGGCCTCTGAGAGTGTTAACCTCAAGCAAATAAAGTCAAAGGAAGGGAACTATGCTCTTAATATTGACATATCTAAGGCTTTTGATACCCTTAAATGGAGTTTTCTAATTGAGATACTTTGTTGGCATGGGTTCTCGAATAGTTTTCAGAACCTGATTAGAACTATTCTTTGATCTTCACGGATGTGAATTCTTGTGAATGGTGCACCGAGATGATTCTTTTCTTACTCAAGGTGCATTCGACAAGGTGACCCATTATCAGGGACATAGTTTTCTACTGTAGAGGATTACTTAAGTCGATGCATCAACAAGGTCACTCATATGCGTATGTATAAGAGTATGAGGGCTGGTATTAATGATCACGCCCCATCCCATATTCTCTATGATGATGACATATTATTGTTGGGGAAGGATTCAAGGAGAACCATATCCAATATTAAGGCCCTTTTCACTCATTATGAGGATGAGGCTGTATAGGCCATAAGCTGGGACAAATCCTCAATTATTTTTGGAAATGGAATTATTACTGGAAAAAGGAATTGGATCACTCAATACATTGGGGTGAAGCGGGGATGTTTTCCCTTTCATTATATTGGGGTGCCTCTTTTCTGGGGAAGGATGAAATAGTGTTATCTGGAAGGTATTTATGCCAGCATTACTCATCAGATTGCTAGTTGGAAAGGGAAATCGATGTCCATGGATGGGAGGGTTTGCCTTGTGAACTCAGTGATTACATCCAAATTTGTTTACTCATTATCTCTCTACAAATGGTCGCGAGGAGTGATTAAGGAACTTAAAAATCTTGTGAGAGATTTTATATGGACAAGATCAATCTTTATAAGGAATTTGGTCATTGTGAAGTGGAAAGAATGTATAAAACCTGTGGAGATGGGAGGATTAGGAGTCAAGGATCTTTGTACCTTTAATAATGGTTTGATTGGAATGTTCACTTGGAGGCGGATATCAAATGATGTTGCTGATGAATTTATATCGAGAAGGTTCACAAAATGGATGGTTAATGGATATAAATACTACTTCCAATCTTCGGTATGGGCTCCCCTCAAGCAGGCCTATGCAACGATTATGTAGGATTCTAAATGGCTGGTCAGCAAAGATTCCAATCTTAGCTACTGGAGCACCTTGAGGCAGGATCTGCCCTTGAAATCCATGAATGTCACACCTGAAGTTACTTCATTATCCATCTCGGGTTTTCTCTCATATCAGACTTTTCAGGAGAAAAATTTTTATGCCTATGTGTTGTCTCAAATTAACAATTATGCATTTATGGATTGTGACAAGCTGATTTGGATTCATAGTAGGAATGAGATCTTTGAAACCAAAGAATTTTATAGGAGTGCATGTGGTGTTATTGACCATGTCCCAACTTGGCTAATGAACTTTAGGGCTCCATTAATTTGTCCAGCCCGGTTTATCCTGCTGTAGAGAATCTGGAAAAACAGACTTCCCACTTCTGCACACTTGAAGTGAGCTGGATTTCAAATTGAATCTATGTGCGCTATTTGCAGGGCTGGGGAAGACACCATGCATCATGTGTTTATGAAGTGCGATCAAGCCCGGCGACTCTGGAGCTATTTGGGTGTGTTGTTTGGATTTACGATGGAGCCCAGAAATTAGATTACTGAGTTGTTGTCCGGGCTGTTACAGATGCACTGCAGTGAGAAGTTGTTCAGCCTTCTTACTACTACTATTGTGGCGGTCATCACAGAATTTTGGGACTCGAGGAACGGGGCCTTATTTGATGGTGAAGTTGATGCTGTCCGGAAGGGTATGAGCTCCATCTACAAGGACGTGTACGATGCGTCAGTGATCCAAGATGGTTAAATGTCTAACACCATCTCTGACCTCCAAAATCATAGACTACTTATCGTTTCAGGCCATCCACACAAACCTTAGATACTTAAACATATCATATAGATACCACCAATTATATCGTGCCTCAAAGTAAATGTTGATGGACCCACGTCAGGTGCACCGGGTCCAGCTGGATACAGAGGAGTTTCCCGCTCATTTCGTGGATTTCTTAAGGGATGATTTTATCACTACCTTGGCCTTAGAACTAATTTTTAAGCTGAGTTATGGTCCATGATTCATTCGATAAGGTATGTTGTCTAATTTAACTGGAAATGGATCTGGATTGAATCTCACTCAATGACTATTGTTCATGCATTGAGTACTAGAATGCGAAATGTGTCATGGCGTGTGCTGCCTTAGTGGGTGGAATGTCTCCTCCAAACCAATCAAATACAGATGGTTGTCTCTCATGTGTACCAGGAGGCCAATTAGGTTGTTGATACACTTTCAAAAAAGGCTATACTTGACCTTGATATGATGTGGTCTTTCACAACCCCGAATTATTGTGCTCTGATGGTGGAGGCAGATAGATGTGGTGTCTTTCACACTCGGTTATGTAATAACCCCTTGTATACCTGACTCTGTTCTTTTTTATATATCATTTTTAAGGACAGGCTCACGTTGGATCTGGATATTCTTGCTATTTAAATATAGTTATTTACAATTAATGAGTTACATTTATTATTCTTAAAGAGTTGTTGGAATTCAAAATTTCTGCTATGACTAGAAGGAGATAAATATTGTATGACATAGAAGTGTCATGTGGAAACATAGTGATCGAATTCACAGTAGGTGTTGAAGGATACAATTTCATATGCATAATGGGAATCAGTGGAACTTCTATAACTAAGGGTCTGAAAGGAAAAAACATTTTGAAGATGTTATTTAAGAGTAAAGATGAGGTACTGGAAGTCCTAAAAGATGCATGAAACTATATGCATAGTAATAATCTATGAAGGTGTGTGGGGGAGCTAACCCTTTTATCAAGAAATTTATTATCATTTAGAATTTATGATTATAGGTAATATCCAATCATGTAATGGATTTGTCCTTTTAGAAAATAACATGTAAACATACAGTGTTCCCTTTTATCTATTTTAGTTTCATGCATGAGGTTGATGATTTCTTGGATAAACTAAAATAGATCCATATTCACTAACCAAAAACATAGGTGGAATTACAAAGGTTGTAAAATATTCCAAAATAATTTGGAATTTAGTAAAAAATGGAAAATACCTCATTCATTCCCATCTAAAGTGTCTACACTAATCCTTAGGGGAATTTCAAATTATCTAAGAAATATTCCCTCATCCATTGCATCATATTATTTACCATGTGTTCTTTCTTTTTTCTTGATGAATCATTTTCTTCCAAAAACTCAAAAATATTTTAATGTTGGATTCCATTCATGATAAATTTTACATGACATAATATTTTATATTATGCCATGAAAAGACATGTTTTTAGTATAAAATTATACCCACATTGCTTCCTTCCAATAGTTTATTTTATGACCACTATAAATGAGTAAAATATTTATCATAAAATTTACCATGACATTACTAATTTTTAATATTAATTTTTTATGGACTCACAGATGTCACCTTATGATTTGTTCTATATTTCTAGAAATAGGTTATAATTTTTTGGTGCTCAACAACGTTTTATCCAATCTTATAGTTTTGGATATCCCTTCACATTGATTTTTAGAAAAAATTTGGTATCTTGTGTTTCATTTTATCACATATTACTATGAGTATATAACCATGATAAATTCCATCCCACAAAAATAATCAATAAACATAATTTAAATCCTCTCTCTTTTGGTCGAAATTTTTATCATGGGGACATAAATGTCGTTGGACTCAATGTAGAGAAAGTGAGAGGATACCCTCTTATTTTAATTATATATAATTATAACTATGTTTTATCTCATTGATAAATAAAATATATTCTCCCTTTTATTATATATATTTTAAACATATATAAATGATTTAAAATTTAGCATATTTTTTTGGATTTTTGATATATGTTCTCAATTTGTCAATTATATAAATAGTTTTATTCTTCAAAAGTGAGAAAATAAGTATTTTCCTTTATATCCAATTGAAAATGATTTCCATTTTTATCTCTTCCCTAGATCATAAAATCTCTATATTTATATTTATTCAATAAACCCATAAAGTTCAATGAATCTTGAATCCTGAAGAAACATTATTGATTCACACGTATGAGGTTGTGGTGAAGTCCATCCATGAAGAGAACATGAATATTTTTTATAAATTCAATTGCTATCAGTATCCTCCCACTATCCTTTTTCTTCTAAAATCCACCATTTTTAAATATAAAATTTTCATACATTATATTTTTCTATACTTGATAATCTCTCATTTCCCATTATATAGGATAATAACATAATATCAACGATCTAAATACTGAATTTTTTATGCATTAAAAAAGAATTCAACCAAGATCACCATCAATTTCACTAATTTTTTTCCCAGATACACCATGATCATTTCTGTTATGTTTAAATATTATTTCAGTTCATACATTGGATTTAGATAAATAATATTTCTTTCCTTTAGTTATGGAGAATTTTCTATTCAATGGAATAATTTTCATGACCTCCATTAAAAACATTCTTATTGTTTTTATAGATTAAATTATAGATCTCATTTATTAGAAATCATGTGATTTCTAGTTATAGTTAGAATAATGTAAATAATAACATTTAAATGAATTTTTCTGTCATTATGTTGAATATTCTTTATTCCCCTTATCTTGATTTAATTTTTTTCATATTATAATTTCACCCTAGCTTCATTATAATAGGCTATAATGTGACCTATGTAGTAAAAAAATTGAAATTTATTTATGGGAAAGTATTTTACCTCTTATTCTCTATTAAATCGAACTCATTTATTTATTTTTGGAATACTCTCAGTAATGTAATTTTAGTGTATT
Organism: Viscum album; assembly: GCA_963277665.1. NCBI lineage: Eukaryota > Viridiplantae > Streptophyta > Magnoliopsida > Santalales > Viscaceae > Viscum > Viscum album. Next base: position 926,230,259 of record OY728159.1, read on the forward strand.
TTCTAATCATTTTTTCCTTTAATCATTATACCAATTATAATTAACTTTACAATTTAACCCTTGAGTGATTCATTGACTTATCTTATCCCAATCATTACCATAGAAATTTTATTATGTATATTCTAATACTAATTAATATATATTGAATCTTATTTGTATATCTCTTTAGAAAAATCTCGATTGAATATTTAAAAATTAATCTTCTTATTTACTTTTCAAACAAAAAATTACATTTTTTTATTTTTCATACAATTATAAGGTAAAATGAGAAACCATTAAGTTACAAAATATAAAAGATTCAAATATCGTAAGAGATATCCTAACCATTGAAATATTATTTTAGTATGTTAGATTTTATATTATTAACTAATTTCTGTTGAATTCCATTTACCTCTAAATCTTGTTCAAATATGACAAGGGATTCAAACTAGTACGCCAGAATTTCCCATGTTTGAATTTAATCCTCCATTTGTATCTTCTCTTAATTAAATCCAACTATTAAAATACAATAATGATTGTTGATCCACTTCAATGAAACCTTATTAGTGTCCATATGTATAAATCTCTGAGACATCATGTCCACATCCTATTTCATGGAATTATTCAAGAATGATTCCTTCAACATTTCATCCTAAAATTGAATAATAATTTCCCAGAGCACCTCATTGCATACAGAAACATCCCAATTAGTGTTGACTTCACTGGGAGGTAGGTTCATCATCACTATTCCATCCTTATTTTCAACTAAATTAACTAATAGATATTCTTACTTCTCTTGGTCCTTATGGTCACTAGAAAAAATGAAAATTGTAACTAATAAAATTGTGATCACAATCTATCACCTTATCTTCACCTTATTTTGTGATCTTGTCTCCCTTGGTTAGTATTGTTAGGACTATTCTTGATGCCCTATTGATTTTTTCCTTTAATCAGGATACACCTCCCTAATTCTTGATTACCTCTTCAGTCCTTCCTTCTCCTTGGGTGGGGAATCTATCAACCTAATATTATTTCAGAAATTTTTTTCTAAAAAAGGCTAGTAAATTCAACACTATATGTTTGGAGTCCCTAAAATTTATTGATGTTCTATTCCCAAGTTTTATCATGATCTCAATCAATCACTTCACTCATAAAATAGTAAAATCAGTTAACAATCTTAATATCTAGAAAATACTTTATCTTTATATACACCCAACCCATAATTCATGTGAGTCCTAACCCTTTCCTCATGTTTCACCACCATCCCTTTTCATATGAAGCTTCTTTTCATGAAAAAGTCACATAAACATTGTCCCCTAAGACCCCTCTCTTCTAAAGCTTCCATTTCCTGCCCACATTGCCTCCACATAAGACACAACCTTGGGATCATTATTACTATGTTCAAAATATCCTTTTTTCACACCCATTCAAGCATTCTAGAATCACATGGCCCTTGTACCTCAAGATTCAGGTCATAGTACAGTCTTCCAAATACATCCACAACTTTTAGTTCAAGATTCATTTGGAATAATTTTTTCAAAGGAGGAGCATCTGTGCATGCTACACCAAGATCTTCTTCCATTATAAAACTATCCCTGGGAACACTAGTACCAAACTATAATACCAAAAACTCCCTATAATGACTGACCATGATCCCTCAATGACATGTTGATAGTCGATGAACCATTTTTTTGTATACTGAATAGAAATCTACCCATGATTTGAACACAAATTATTGTTTATACCAGAATTATTCTCCAACTTCAATCCAAACAAATTCAGAATACATCCTTGAAATATCTTTTTCAATGTATATATAAGGATAAACCAGTTGATAGAATATTATTTTTCTACCATTAGAAATAAAATAAAGAGACCAATCATGTTACCTAGAATCCATATTATTGAAGGGTTCTGTAATGGAAGAAAAAGCTCTAGGTCCCCTCACTATAATGTGAGAAAATTTACTATACATGAATCATTCCAATGATAGTTTCCTTTTAAACTAAACCTTACAATAATTTTCATTCCTCCAATAATAGGAATTAATCCCTTATATCATCTACACCTTCCTCATGGTTTAACTACAAGATCCATATTTACTAGAAATAAATCTCTTTGGATGAGTGGCTTGACATTGCTTTAGGATTCTCCCTATTTACATATAACACCAAGATACTATATAGATCATAAATTGATAATTAAGTTAGATAAAGTACTTTATGTAAAAAAACCATTATATTATATAAATATGGGAGCATATTCAACAAACCCTTTCATAGAGTCATTTTTGTTAATGACTTTGTTGATGAATCCATCGATGTTTGATTGGATTATATCCTCCAGTAATCATATTTATTTTAAAAAACATGAATCTTAACCTTATTTACCTCGATATATCCTCTATATATATTATGAAATTATCCCACATATCATTGTAGGTAGTAAAACTCATCACATTTATGTATATTTTATTTTATAGTGCACCAAATAAGTTTTTTATACAATATCATATATTTTAATGAACATCATTTATAGTTCCCTCAATGAAATCATTTAATTGATTTTAATTATATGAATTGTTATAGGGAAGACATGTAAATAGATATATTAATGATGAGATCTCATCTAGTTCTTCCATTTTTGATAGTTAATACCATCAAATATTGTAAAAACTTTATCATTAATAGTACTCTCTAGGTTGATACTTTTTTAAAGATAAATTCTTCGAGTAAAAAACATTCAGTTTTGATACCACTTGTTGCAACCAAAAAGGCTCTGAACACCATAACAAGGGTTAAATTAGAGTGTTGATTCTTTTTCATAAATATTCTATTCAATACAATAAATTATATAAAATATGTAAATTAAATTAAATAAAAAATACATTAGGAATTTAATTTTGTTCACCGAATGGGTTATATCCCTGTGGAATGCATAAAGTGATGTTTTATTATACCAAATAATCACTAAAATTATAGATTGTGAATAATATATTATGGAATATACCACTAATAAGTCCTAAAAAATATACCTTTTCTTAGATGTCCATATATTAACTTTATAAAAGGTTATTAAAAGATTTTTTCTCATATACTATTAGAATCAACAATTAATGTAACCAATACACAAAACAAAAATCTTTATTCCACACCCCTGGTGGAGAAATTAATACCGTCTATATTAGTTAAGAATAGCACTAAAAATATTTTATATATCTTCCAAAATTAAATGTGATATAAAACTCCATTTTTTTTGTATCATCAATGTCATGATATGGATTAGTTTTACTATAATAGTGGTCAACAATTATAAAAATTGATTTCATAATTTCAAAAAATGAATCACTACCCTTCTAAAAATAGTATTTTTTTACATAATTTGGGATTAAACAATATCTATAAACCATGATATAATCTAGTATATCCACTAGGTCGTATTCTCAAGCCTTATAGGACGCCTTCCAATCTAGGTAAACAACCATAACACCATGACATAGTTCCAAAATTCATCATTTCATATAGGGATTCTCCGGAACACTAAACCATTACCAAAAAGTGGTACTAATATCCTAAAAAAAATTATAGTGAATATATCATCACATTTTTATTGAAATTCCTTTAACCATAACATATTTTCTTTAATATTCCATTTTAGATAATGGTATTTTAGAAATTACCTACGGAGTTATTTAGAAGATAATTTTTTTAGAAAAAGATACACATTGTTCAAATAGGTTGTATGAATTAGTCCATTAAGTCATACTTTTTCTGATGGTGTTAGTTTACTCCCATTTATATAACAATATATTTGTTGTGAACCCCACACCTCAGAGAAAACAATTGGCACTACACTTATATATGGGTATTTATTTTCATAGAATTCTTAAAAATTTGGAACCATTGACCAATATAGAAACCCAACCATACTATATAGAGAAAAACTCTTGGATCACTAGGTATCTATAGTTTTCTATTTACCCATGTGATCATATTTATTAGCTTAACTGCTTTTATAAAATGAAATATACTCTCTTATCATAATAATAATTTCCTCAAATGACAACTCATGATAAATTTTTTTGTGTTTTTCTCACATATACACACTATCTGAAACCTTATCTAGAGGATAAAAATCCTAAAATTACTCCAAATTAAGCATTCTTAACAATATATTACTTATTAGGTAGGCTACTGAAATGATCGTCATACCATATTGACATGGTGAGTAAAAATTATTTTTTCAATGCCTGTATATTTTATGTGGTAATATATCCTCCTTATATATGAATTTATATATACATTTCTCATATTATTTCTCTAAAAAACACCTTATAATCTAATTGAGGGGCCACTCCATCACTATGACCTTTATAAATCCCATATATTTTCCACTCTGAGCTAAGTTGAAATTAAAATAATTATTACCTATGAAACCATATGGGAAACTGAATAGATTATCCTATATAGTGTTATATTACCTTCCACTGTAAATCATTGTGCGCTCCTTACACAACATTGATCATTATATGTTCTCTTAAAATATAGAGTTTCTCCCTATTACATCAGTCCCAATGGAAGAAACATAAAACTTCAATTTTGGTTGTTGTAGAAGATTCTACTCATAAAACCTATAAATATACTAGATAAAACAATCTATTATAATTCCATTATAATTCCAACTATGACCACCATAAATGGATGACATATGTTCAAATAGATACATAAACTACTTCATAAGAAACAAACAAGGATTTATATAATACTTGATATCTTCGTGTAGTATTTGTGTGCACTATAATAAGAGGGTACATGGTTCATCTCATTAGGGATAATATGGTTGTTAATATATTAATTAATTAATATAATATTAATTGAACAATAACTAAGTAGTTTTTGTGTGTGTTATCAGGAAAATAATTTATTTGTTTGTGTTTTTATATTAATTTGACGATGTTTGTAAATGATGATGCTAGTGGAAAACTAAATGATTGTGATTTATTGAATGATGTTTGGGGATTCCATGGTAGTAAGTCATTTCATGTTAGATATAAAATGATATTACAATATAATTATATCCATGATATCCCATATTCATTAAAATCTACTCTTATTATAGTCAATGATCTATCATTATAATCAAGAGTCCACATGTGGTTTCTCTTGTCTCTTATCTTCGGTGATTCTTTTCATTATTTTTTATTAAGTTTCTAATACATCCAACAAATAGTCCTTCTTCGAGATATAGTTATCATATCTATATTTCATGGATTTTGTGTCCACTATTGACCCATCACTATCACCCTCATATTAATTAATAGTTTATAAAATAGTAAATGCATTAATAAGAAATGAATGGTAAATAAAAATTTAGTTTTAAAATAACATGAAACTCAAAGAATAATTAAAACACATATATTGTGCCAAAATAAGTTTATAGAAAATAATTTATATAATAATAAAGAACATAGAGAGAAAAATATATTTATATGGTTTTTCTTTTCCTTATCGTCTCATTGGTCTCTTACTACCACCCCACTTGGATGGAATGAATGAGATGAATTATTATTTTTTGAATAATGAGATTGAATAAAATAATATCAAATACATTGATGGAAATAATGGAATGAATCAACTAATAATGCGAATAAGACTCAATATAATGAATAGGTGGGGGAAGGAAGGAATTAGAGAGAGTGGGAGTGTCTACGTAATAAGATATAAGAATGAGTATGTAGTTCATTATGGGTTTGATATCTGCTATAATTATTTAACCAGATCCATACAACTCTATGTATATCCTCTTGGAATTGGATGGATCCATGTTTCATATTCTCAAACTGGATATCCTCTATAGGTTATAATAAACTCAAGATCAACACTATTCTTATAGGTTTTTGACATTGAAGGTAAATAAAGAGTGTTAATAGACTATTCTCTCTTCCTCATCTTCATCATCCAAGTGTATTATCAAAAAATAGATTAACCTATTTTATAAATAATGTATAAAAATTATTACCCCATACATGTTTCATATGTTTTAAATAGATTCGTTCATTAACTCAAAATTCCATATGAAGGTCCCCCTATGGATTGAGTTTTGTCACCTTCTTCAAGGGTTTAACATGCATCACTATGAGAGGTAACTAAAAAAAGTTTTAGGTGATATGTTTTGTTAATACTACATTGAGATGGTAATTATCTATTAGGATAGGCATAATAGTGAATTGGGGGATAATACAATATTGTTAGGGCTTTTAGCAACCCATAAGCTTGTGTTGGGTGTTGATTTAGTTACAATTGTAGAGAATAAGGTAAAAAGTGGTTTACTATCATGTTTTCATGTATTAAAAAATTTCACCTATCCCACAATAAAAATAGGGTATGGAAGTATTTTTATCTATAAGATATATCACATGGTATATCTTCTTGAGCACCTAACACATGTTACTATATGAGTGATCCCTCCCATGTGATGCTCTCCCTTTGATATTGTAATGACACACCATGATACCTATGCTCTTTATCTATCATATTACTCATGGGATTTCCATTTTCATGTGTCCATGAGTATTTCCCCAAGATCATGGGCCTGTATTCACCCTCATATTATCCTTGGTCTGGTATAGACCTTGTCTTACCAGGGAATCCATGTCTTAGGACCAATAGGGGCCTATATCCCCTAATAGGGGGGTGAATCAGGGTATGGAAATTCTTTTTCTAAATTCTTCCTGCCCCACTGGATCATGACCTCTTTATTACAAGGGTCACTTTGTTTTCACTTGTGTGTTTATTATGATCACTTATTTTCTGCTTTATATGATGATGATGCTTTGAATGTAATGCAGGGAAGTAAACAGGCAGACACAAATATTTTTACTTGGTTCACCCTCACTGGGCTACGTCCAAGGAGCATACCCCGGCGATTTTATGATGTACAAAATCCACTAAAGCACACTAATTTTTACATTTTTTTGGAGATAACATTTCTATTCCCAGGCACACTTCCTTTACAAAGTTTAGGGTCAGCTCACTGCTTTCCGAAGGGTCACTCTTGGTTTCTCTCTCTATGGCTCACTGCCGGTGGATAAGATCACCTTCTTCCTCTTACATTTCTCACTAATCTGGAAATGATCCACTCACAGTTTATAAACCTATAGGTCACTTCATTACCACTAATGAATACATACTCTATTGTATTTGGATGGTCTGTTGAAGTCCAACTTTCACCTGTAAATGAATCCCACTTTGCACGGAAGGTATTGGGAAATCCCCATGCTTCCACACTGCCCAAAATCACTGCCGGGAATCAACCTTACATGGCGCCCTTCTCTAAGCCGACACGCAAGTCTTCACACGCAAGTCAAAATTGGCACATAATTCCACCTTAATCACTTGCGCGACACAATCTTCTGTAACTCCAAACTTGCGCGACGCACACCATTTTACCCCCAAACCAATTTTGGCGCGCAACCAACAAATTCCGCGCTTCATCAAGACTTTGTGCACAAGTCTAACCAAACCAGTTGTGTGAAATTTCCTTCTTCAAATTAGAACCTTCACAACTCTCTTATTTCTCGCCCAGACCACCTTTGGCGCACAACTATCACCTGGCGCGTAACCTCTACGTGGGCGACCACACACCACTTGCGTGACCACCACACCTGCGCAACGGGAGATTTGATTTTCTCCAAGTGTTGAGATCATCCATAATTAGGAGTGGTCGACCTCTATTTATAGGCATTTGGACACCCTACGTGACAGTGCAGAAGTCTCCCCTCGACAAGCATGTTTCATCACGCAAGTCTCGGTGCACAAGTCTCTGTCGCGCAAGTCACTTGCACGACCACCCCTAAAACCTGTGCACCCCTTATCCATTTTTAATATTTTGATGTTATGATCTTGAAAAACATTAGGCACTCAAGTTTCTTATCCTTCATGAATGTGGTGCGCAAGTCCCTTGCCCAAAAACCACTTTTCTTCATTTGTCGATTTTCAGGCCCAAATATTTGGCAAACACTAGAAAACGGCACCACCTTGTATCTGATCATTTTGTACCGCCTCCAGATCATCCATTACTTTGTCGAAGTTCATGAATCAAACATTTATTGTTAACCGTAGCTCTTGAACTCAACATTCCACCATGAAAACCTCTTTGTCAAAAAAATGTGTATGTCAGGGTTTGCTTTGTCAACAATCACAACACAGATGTCTACTTTGTCAACAAAAACAATCACCTCAAAAATGTGTCAATGATACCTTGAGGGATTTTTTCCCAACACTATGATCTCATTCTAACTTCTAGGGGTTGATATAATTTGTTTTATCAATGTAAATATTTTCTTCATTCTTGAAGAACAATTCCAAAATGCTATAACATTGGATCCCACTGTCAACAAACACCAAAATCTCTTTTTATATCCTTAATTAATCAAAAATAGAACACAATAATGCCTCTAATTATCCTCTCAATTAATAAATATTAAATAATTATTATATTTAAAGGTTTAATTGTATAAAAAGTATTACAATTGATTTCTTATTTAAATAATATAAAAAATGATGATTCATAAAATACATATACAATTAAACACAAAAAGATAATATTATATGCATCAATAACTATTGAAAAAAATACGTTATGAACACCCTCATATTTGAGAATTAATTTAACTCAAGTAATTCCTCTTAATAAAAATTTCATTAAGTATTAATGACCTCTCAATCATAACTAAAAATCATTAAATTTAAATTTTTAAGGAATTTTTTAAATCCCAATGCGTAATTGGAATACCTTTTAAAATCCCACTCACTAAATATCATCAATACATTAAATTTTTTACCTAAACAATGATATATCATTATAAACCAACTAGATTACTTCATTTTGATATTGTTCTTATAAGTTCAACATTCAGCTTCCCCTCTATCCCCTTGGATAAAAAGGAATATTTCATATTTTTAATTTTCATATCATGTGAAATTAATTTATTCAGTAATTGAGGGAGACTAATCTAGAACTAATAAAACCCAAGAAGCAAGATTCCCATCAGACATATTGGAATTGTTAGAGCTTGAAAGTAGGGTTGAAAAAACTAGCTCTCAGATTTGTTGGTGTGTGTAAAATTACTATTGGCATAGTTTAGTGTGCATTAATGATGCATATGGATGGGACCTTATTATTTTATAATTGGATACTAGTTTCGTATCAGTGAGTATGTGGACTATACATTCAAGTGAGGATTTGGGCCAGGAACAATGAGTTTCTTCTAAAACTTTTAAGCCATCAGGAGGACCTATTAGAAGAGTGATACACTGGGTAGGTGAAATGGTTTATAGAGAGGATTGTTGGTGCATTTCAAGAGTTCATGAAATCATGGTATATGTGTGTGTTGTGATTTAAGTATCTTAAAATGGTTGTATATATTTTCTGTGATGGGTTTTATCCATATCTCTCATTTTCTATAAAATGAGAGTTAATTATTCTTGTTTTAGTAGGTTTTGTGGGCTACCTTTGGGGTATTTCTTACAGTGTTTTATAATTACATCCTTATATATGAATCTTTGTGTGTGTGTGTTGATAATGTTATTTATAATTTAATTAAGGGGAATACATCTTACTTCTTTGTAATAACACTATGATGTTTTGGTTATAGTTGATAGAGGACAGAGATTGGTGTTATTTGTGATGGGGATTTTTGTGTAATTAAACTTTTAGAACTTTTTTATCTTTAGAGTTTTGGATATAATAAAATTATTGAGCCTTTTTATTTGTATTCTGCAACTTAGATTAAAATTATGTTATCTATAAAATTATAGTTTATTTTTTTATCATTCATTATATTTATATTATTCTATTATGGGTTTTCTATACTAGTATTTTCCAAATATAATGAAAGATTACCCCCAATTATTTATTGAATACTTAAGAATTTATTTCCATTAATGGAGTCTAATGGATACACCAGATCATAGTGGCATTTCAATCCCATCCAAAATGATTGGTTTGAATTGATATGTTCCAAATGGTATCAGTTTTATATGGCCCATTAGTTGGGATGGTAGTTGTTGGCACAAGAAAATGCATCAAGAAAAATTTTAAAATGAATACATACATGATCCTAGATCATAGCTTGTTTTTTCAAACTTTGTTTTTACTGTTCGTAGAGCCCTAATAAAGTTGAGGATTATGAGTTATGGACATTTGAATTTGGGCTGAAAAACTGGTTCATGGAGCCCATTCGTGAAGCTCCCTCCAAGATCGCAAAGCAGATGAACCTGACTAGAGCCTCTGTGAGCACCGCAATGCTCGATGATGGTCTAATCCACGGTTTGAATGAACTTGAGGGAAAATTACTGGATCCTCCTCAAGTGCTGCAAAGCTTGATGATGGTCGGCTCCACAATTATGATAAAATTGAGGGAACTCCCTCAAGTTGTGGAGTGTGATTTTCTTCGTGGCACATATTTGTGCTTCGTGGCGTGCATTTGTGCTTTGCAGTGAACTTCGCCGACCTCTATTACCTATAAATACCCATCTCACCCCATTCATAAGGACGGTCACACCGCCCCATGGGCAGCCAATATCCCATCTCGCGGAGCTCCCCAACTAGATGCTGTGATTCCCTTCGCAATGGGCTCCATGAGACACTTTTCTCCACGAGACACATTGCTCTGTGAGACACTTTGCTCCACGAGAGGCTTTACTCCATGAGACGCTTTACACCGCGAGACACTTTTCTCTGCGAGAGGCTTTGATCTGCGGGGCACTTTTCTCTATGAGGTTCTTTTCTCAGTGAGACTCTTTGCTCCGCGAGACGCTTTGTTTTGTGATCCCATTTTCTCTATGAGCCACTTCTCTCTATGAGCCCCTATGCTCCATGAAGCTACTTCTCAAAGACCTATCCTTTTCAAAGATCCTACCTTCACTCTCATCGGTCCATACCGCGAGGGATACTCCCTCGCACCCCTGCTCTGGATCACTACTAGGTTGTGGTCCCGGCCCTCTTGGCTGGTCTATTCACTTTTTTCTCTAGCCCTAATGAAAAATGGAGAGTCACATTGTGAACTTTTTCGGATGAGACGTTGGGATTTTCTACTGCACCCTTATGTGCACAACCCTACCTCCTATGTAATACAATGATTTGAGATACTCCTCTGCACACCATGAAACACCTTAAGTCGAAATATTCCTCTTGGTTTTTTCTCATTTCGTGAGTTGAGTGTCTCATCATCAATTCCCAAAGCACATTGAGTTAAGCCATTCCTCAAGAAACCCCTAAAAACCCTACAACATGGCTCATATGCCAGGTTGAATCGGAAAGGGTTGCTCTTGCATAAGTCCCAACACGAACCATTTCTAGGTGCCTAATGCCTAATAGTCCTATCTATATGACTATAAACTATAGTACAACTTATATGAGAAATATGAGATGCCTCTTTCCCAAATCAAGAGATGGCTTATGTTCCAAACATAAGATACCAATAGTCCTTTCTACATGACTATAAACTGTAGTACTTCGTATGTGACCAATATAGGATGCCTCTTACTCCAAACAATAGATGAAATTTTCTCCAAGCATAAGATTATTATAGTCCTCTCAATATGACTATAAACTGGAGTACACCATATATGAAAAATATAGGATGCCTCTTTCCCCAAAAAATATATGCCTTATTCTCTAAGCATAATATGGATACAGCCCTCTCTACATGACTATGAACCATAGCACGACCTTTCATTCAATAATAGGATTCATCTTGTTCCAAATAAGATATCCCTTATGTGATATGCATAAGATACCTCATGCCATGATTATAGTCGAATAATTTCAAGAGCGTTGGAATTCATTCAAACATTCCACCACTCCACCTCACGCTTTGCGTGTCCTTCATTCGGATCTTTAACCTCTTCCATGTATGAAGGGACCCCCTAACGGCCTGGTCCCGTTCCACATCTACTCACCTACCATTATTTTCCAACACCCCTGAAGACTTTGGACAACACTTTGATTAAGGTAAAGTGTTTCAAAAATGCTCAATAGTCGACCCACATTTGTTTATCCCCATTTTAGGCTAACACGATATCGATGTTGTGTTTCGAACACCATCAACTGTTATCTTCCATCATCATGCCACCCTCACCATGTTTTGAATGTTGGGAATTGATTCAAACTTTTCATCTCCCTTTATTAGAAATGATTCTAATTCCCCTTGGTGTTATCCCACTTGTGCACTAGCACATATGTGTAGACCTCTATTATATGCCTCAACCGACCAGTGAGTTGGGATGCCCTCACAGCTAGAAATGAGGAAGATATTATGGGTAGCCTCCATGTGTAAGCCCTATCCACCTTTGCCACTACATTGGGGCACTTGGGAATCATCCATTTGTAAGCCCCACTCACCATTACCGCTCTATAGTGGCACCCGTGCATCTTCCTTGCATAAGCCCCATTCATCATTTATGCTCCTTGTGGCACCTGGGTTGCATCCATGCGTAAGCCCCATTCACGATTACCGCTCCATAGCGGCACCTGGGTATCTTCCACGCGTAATCCTCATTCACCACTACTGCTCCTTGTGGAACCCAGGCATCATCCAAGTGTAAGCCCCCTTAACCATTTTCGCTCCATAACGACACCTGAGAAACTTCTTTGTATAATCCCCACTCACCATTACCGCTCCCTGCAGCACCTAGGTAGCTTCCTTGTGTATGACCCATTCACCAATACAGCTCCATATACGCACCTAGGAAGCTTCCTTTCATAATCCCCATTCACCATTACTGCTCTATAGCAGCACCTGGGTAACTTCCATGCATATGCCCCATTCACCACCCTTCATGGACGCACCTTTGCACCGTGATTGTTAGGTCCTTACCGCCTCTTTTTTCCCACACTGATGATGACTCAAGTGATCTTAGAGTAAGCATCGACCATGAAATCCTATCTGGGTATCCTAGAGTGTAATCCTCACACACCATTTCTCGAACTATGTGAACTTTGATCCTTGACAAGACAAGGTCTGCTGGAAGCCTCCCTAAGGTTCAATCCCAAAACCCATTGGTCTCGAGCATTTCATGTTTGTTCACCAACACCCATCCCAATCAACATGGAATTTGATCCTTGCCAAGGAAAGGTACGTAGGAAGCCTCTCTAAGGTTCAATCCCAACAACCATTGGCCAGGACCCCCTTTACGTCAGTTAACCAAACCACCCTGAACTATGTGTAATTTGATCCATTCCAAGGAAAGTTATGTAGGAAGCCTCCCTTAGGATGATGCCCAACACCTATTGGTCTCGACCCCCTCCACGTTGGTTCACTAAACACTCTTGGAACTAAGGGAGCATTTATCTTTCCAAGGAAAGGTACATAGGAAGCCTCCCAAAGGATCAAACCCAACACCTGTTGGTCCCGGCCACTTCACGTTAGTTCACCAACACCCACTCTGAACTATGCGGATATTTATCCTTACCAAGGAAAGGTACGCAGGAAGTCTCCCTGAGGTTCTAGAAAATCTCCCATCGGTCCCAACTACTTCAGGTTATTCCACCCCCATCCTATATGACATTAAATTGTATGGCCCTTTTTTGTCCCGCATGACACTTAATTATCCCCCAATCAGCGATAAGCCATTGGAACCCCATTCAGCGGTAAGCTATTGGAACCCCAACCAGTGGTAAGCCATTGTGATACTCCAATCAACAGAAATTCATTGCATTTCCCAATCGATGGTAAGTCATGTGATCTCCATCCAGTAGTAAGCTATTGTTATCCCCATCTAGTAATAAGCTATTGTCATCCCTTTCATTGGGACCCATATCTCTTGTACATCCCAGTGGCATCATACTATCCCAGGCTTCTAACCACGCGTAAGCCCCATTATATCATCATGTCTCTATACTATACATACACCCCGATTCTATTCCCTCATACTGAACTACGTGGACTTTGATCATTGCCAAGGCAAGGTACGTAGGAAGCCTTTCTAAGGATCAAGACTGTCACTCATGTCCCATCCTGGTCTCTCACTCAAGCCTTTGTGTTTATGGTTGGTCATCCCCAACCTGAAAGATTCACTTCCTCTGGGTCCCAACCATGCATCCATTCTCACGATCCACCTCCTCAGGTGCCTCATCGCCCCATTGAACTATGCAGACATTGATTCCCTGCCACACGGAAACGTAGGAAGTCTCTTTATGGTTCAATCCCAACATCACCATTGTCCTCACATCGGTTCTATCTCATTCTCCATCTACATAATTTAATTCTCCATCATCCATCTTGTTTCTTACCTAGGATGCCACATCCTAGTGGGATCATTCCATCCACCTCCTCACTGCTCCTACTAGTGCCTGGGCCGCAATACATGCATAAGACCCAACATGTATTCGGGTCATTTTCCTTTGTTTACACCCAGATTCATCACCCCTTTGAACTATGTGGGTTTGGATCCTTGAAATCTACACAGTGTATGTAGGAAACCTCCATGAGGCTCAGTCCCAACCTATGGTAAACATTGGTGTCCCACATTCTAGGGTGCACTCTTTCTTATCTGCCCTCAGTGGGGTCCGTATCATCCCTCATGGTGTGAAATCATCCTTTTACGGGACACACCATCCTAGGTCTGCTATTATTTAGTGTTCTGATCCATCATCCTGGTAAACAATCATATGAGCTCCCTCCTAGGTATATACAAATCCGATCTGTCTCTATGGGATGTTCTGATCACTCTCATTTGGTCTCCAAAAGACGTTAAACTCATAGCCTACCTCGTGATAAACATGTGATGCTTGAGGAAAACATTATAACATATTCCTTTGGTGTAACCATCTCAGCAAGACATTAAAATTGTGACATACTCCATGATAAACAAGGGATAATGAAGAGAACCTCGAGACATGCCTCCGACATAATATACCCCACGACTAACGTGGGATGCCTCTAGTTCTGCGCCATTATGTTTCCCTCTTGTGAGGAAGAATATAAGTTCCCCATTGTCCACGCATCCAGATATTCCCCGACATGCCTGATGTTACCATCGAGTCCAACTGAAGGTTTCTTCCCTGTCAAGACCCCTTGGAATGTCTTGACAAAATCAGTGCAATTAACCGACATCCACAATGATATGGAACCATGAATGAGATTCACGAACAACATCTTAATCTTTAAGGGAGATCCGAAAAAGGTAATGAGTTATGATGAGGAATCCAAAAAAGGAAGAACCAACATCCCATAATCCTGTTTTGATCATGGAGCAGACATCCCGGAATAGGAGACGGATACCGCCTGCCTTCGGAAAGTGGGAATGCAGGTCAACAGCCAGCGCCTCGTCGACAAATGGATGCACGGGCCTCTGAGAAAGAATCAGAAACAGAAATGGTGAACCTGACATGAATTTATTCTCCTTCAATAGTTAGTAGACCGAATATCTCAGGAAAATTGAGGAATCACCCATGTGAATCCCCTCTCCTTCATCTGTGAGAGGATGAGTACCATCAGGTGTGTGAAGACTAGGGTCCATCGGCTCGTTGCTGACCCCGTTGCCTTAAGAGACCGTGCTGGGGGAATCCTACCCCAACTCCATTGGTTCCTCACCAACTCTACCACCTTAAGGGGCCACACAGGGGGCAGCCAACCCCCGACTACATCGGCTCCTCACTGACCCAACCGCCTGGAGTGGCCACGCAGGGGGAATCCTCCCACGACTCCATCAGATCCTCACCGACTCCACTGCCTTAAGAGGCTGCGCAGGAGGAATCCTATACTGACTCCGTCAACTCCACGCCCACTCTACCTCCTTAATATGTCATGTAGGGGGCACCCGCCTCCCGATACATCAGCTCCTCTCCGACTCCGCCACCTTAAGAGGCCATATAGAGGGAATCTGCCCCCCTGACTCCATCGGCTTATTGCTAACTTCATCTCCTTAAGAGACCACACAAGGGACATTTTCCATCAACTCCATTGGCTGCTCGCCGACTCTGCCACCTTAAGAGGTCTTGAAGGGGGTAACTACCCCTAACTCAAATGGCTCCTTGCCGACTCTACTACCTTAAGAGACCACATAGGGGGCATCTGCCCCGTGACTCCATCAGCTCCTCGCCGACTCTGCCACCTTAAGAGGCCGTGTAGGGAGAATATCCCCCAACAACATCGGCTCCTCGCTAACTCTGCCACCTAAAAAGACCACACAGGGTGCATCTTCCCCCGACTCCATTGGCTCCTCTCCAAGTATGCCACCTTAAGAGGCAAATCAGGGGTCATCCTCCCGAAAAATCCATTGGATCCTCATCGAATCACCACCATAAGAGGCCACGCAGGGGGGATCCTCCCCCAACTCCATTGAGTCCTCACTGACCCTGCCTCCTCAAGAGGCCATGTTGGGGGAATCCGCCCCTGACTCCATTGGCTCCTCGCCGACCCTAGCGCCTTAAGAGGCCGCATATGGGGTATTAACCGCCAAACTCCATCGACACCTCGCCGACTCTTCTCCCTAAAGAGGTCGCACATGGGGCATCTTTCGCCGACTCCATCGGCTCCTCGTTGACTCTGTCGTCTTAAGAGGCCGCACAGGGGGCATCCATCCATGACTCCTTCAGCTACTCACCGAATCTGCCACCTTAAGAGGCCGCCCATGGGTTATGCACCCCCGAATCCTTCAGCTCTTCACCAACTCCACCGACCTCATGTGCCGTGCAGGTGGCATCCACCCCCTTACATCATCGACTCCACACCGAATCTACTACCCTCATGGGGCACACTAGGAGAAACCACCCCCAATATAAGGGTGCATCTCCAACAACACCAACAACCACTATGAAGGTGCTCCCCAAACCACTATCATTCGGCACAGAGGTTCTCCCCGTCCCTGACTTCAGCCATCATGGAAGTCCTCTCTATGCGTCAAAAAAGTTTCCCTACCTTATGAGATTACTTTATTGCCTTCCACACCTTCCGGGCTCTATTTCTCCCCGTCATACTGACATTCTAGGCTTCCATGCCTTTCGGGCTCCCCCACCCCCATCATACTGACATCAAGGCATCCATGCCTTCTAGGCTATATCACCCCCATCATAATGATGTTCAATGATTCTATACCTTTCGGGCTCCATTTTCCTCATCATACCAATGTTCCAGGATTCCACACCTTTCAGGCCCCAATTCCCCCGTCGTACTGACGTTAAAGGCTTCCATACTTTCCAGCCTCCATCAACCCCATTGTACCGATGCTCCAGGATTCCATGCCATCCGGGCTCCATCGACCCCATCGTATCGACTTCCAGGCTTCCACATCTTCTAGTCTCAATCACCTTTATCGTACCGATGCTCCAGGATTTCATGTCTTCAGGGCTCTATTGCCCTCATCGTACTGATGCTCCAGGCTTCCACGCCTTCTAGGGTCCATCACCCCCATCGTAACGATCCTCCAGGATTCCACGCCTTCCGGGCTCCATAAAACCCATCGTACCGATTCTCTAGGCTTCCACACCTTTCAGGATCTAACTCCCCTATCGTACCAACACCCCAGGCATCCATGCCTTCCAGTTTGCATCGCCCCCTTTATACTGACACCCCAAGCTTCCATGCCTTCTAGGATCCATCACCCCTATCATATTGACACTCCATGTTTCCACACCATACAGGCTCCATCACCCCATCATGCTGAAGTTCCATGCATCAACGCCTTCTGGTTTTAATCTCCCCCATCGTACCGATGCCCCAGACTTCCACACCTTATGGGCTCTATCTCCCCTTCATACCGATGCCCCAGGATTCATATTCTTTTAGGCTCCATTTCCCCAATCGTACTGACATTCCAATCTTCGATGCCTTTCGGGCTCCATCACCCCCATCGTATCGATGACATAGGCTTCTACACCTTACAGGCTCCATCACCCCGTCATTTCGACACTCCAGGATTCCTTGCCTTCTGAGATCCATCACCCTTGTCATTCCGACATTGGAGGGTCCCATGCCTTCAGGTATCCATCGCACCCATCATACTAATGTTTGAGGGTTCCACACCTTTTGGGCTCCTTCGCCCCTCCAAGATGAGGGAATTTTGTCATCCCTACCACCCTTGCGACACTCTGTGTCATCCCAACTACCAAATTTCTTCAACCACAGAAGTCCTCCTTGTGGTCTTGACACCATCTTGTGGAATATCCACTCTAAGGTAGCCCAACTCACGCATGAAGAACATCCATGCTTAAACTTGGGAAATTTTAGGGAAATCCCATCATATAGATTAACCCCTCATCCCAAACCACCAAAATGGGGTAGATATGACCAACCACATAAATTCATAATCCTTGTGGTTTCACATCCCTGTTTCATGACATTAAATTTCATAACAACTACATCCTAGTTGCATGATGTTAAATTGAATAACAACAATCATCTTGGTCGCATGACGTTAATATACGGGAAAACGTCTTAGTCACATGATGAAAAATTATACAACATTTTGTTCAAAGATGTGTGACCTAAAACTGTAGCTACCATGGACAATGATATGCGACCTAAAACTATAACAACCATGGCCAAAGCTATGTGACCCTAAACACCAACCATCACTCGTCCTAGCTACACGAGGATAAACTACACACCAGGTCCGAAGTATATGACCTTAAACTAAGAACCCTCGGTCCAAGAAATAAGTCCTTAAACTATTTGAAACACCATGGTCTGTTACTCTGAGTCCAACTATGTCTTCCCACTGACACACTCTAATGCGTTGTGGTGTATAACCCAGAGTGTTGGACTCTAAATGAACATAATCCTAATCCATCTCCATGCTTCGTTTCATCCCTGTATTTGGATAAAGGCCTTCTTTTTTGTTAGAAGGGACCCCTAACAGTACAAATTCTCTTCATATGGATCGCCTACTGTCCTAGGCTAATTCCCCAGAAAATATCAGATTACATTTTGTGATAGGTCCTATGTTTCAAACATGTTCATCGGTTGACCTTCATTTGTCTATATACATTCTAGGTAACATGATATGGATGTTGTGTTTCGAACATGGTCAACCACTACCCGCTATCATTACACCACCATCATTATGACCCAGATATCGAACGCTATCATTCACCCATTTTTCACCTCTCTATGTTTAGTTGGAACTCTAATACCATTGGTGTTACCCTTACATGCATCTTTTCACATCGAATAAGTTTTCCAGTGTCACTGGGATATTTCCATCCTGAAATCTCCATTCCCCTTTCTGTGTGCTTCCATGTGTCAAGAAAATCCCATCATTAAATCTTTTTTGCCACACTGGGCATGACTCACGTGGGATTAGTAGTTTTGGTAGGATGTGTATTGATATGGTTGAGTGACACATACATCTTCATCTCGCATGAAATTAAACTGTATCATCATCCAACTTGAAGTTAAACTGTTCATCTTCATCCTGCAAGAGTTTAATCGGCATTACCATATGTCATGATGTTAAACTGCTCATTATTGTCCTGCATGACGTTAAAATATTCATCTCTGTCCCACATGACGTTAAACAACATTATCGTTCGTCATGATTTTAAACAGCTCATTATCATCCTGCATGACTTTAAACTTCTCATCTCTGACCCACATGACGTTAAACTTCATTATCATCCATCATGATGTAAAACTACTCATTATTGGCCTGCATGACCTTAAAATACTTTTTATCGTCCCACATGATGTTATACTACATCATCGTCCTACATGACATTAAACTGCATCATCGTCCTACATGATGTTGAACTGTTCATCTTCATCCCAAATGACATTAAAAGGAATTATCATCAGTCATGACGTTAAACTACTCATTTTCATCCTTCATGACATTAAAATTATCATATTCATCCCGCATGATGTTAAACTGCATTATCGTCTATCATGACATTAAACTTCACATTATTGCCTGATATGATGTTAAACTTCATTATCATCCGTGATGACGTTAAACTGATAATTATCATCCTGCATGACATAAAACTTCTCATTTTAACCCCGCATGACATTAAAAATCATTATTGTCTGTCATGATGTTAAACTTCCCATTATCATCTTGCATGACAATAATCTGCTCATCTTCGTCCCACATCACGTTAAACTGCATTAGCGTCCGTCAAGACATCAAACTGATCATTATCGTCCCGCATGATAATAAATAGAAAAATGGTCTGAGATCTATGCCCTTAATCTAATATCACTACCATCCATATCACACGATGTTAAACTATGTGATCCATACAAACTTAAGGATGTAAAACAACTCATCACTTGTCTTGTATGACAATAAACTACAAACTGGATGCGACATCCCGTCCTAGGAACAACCTCAAGTCCCTTGACCTTTCCAAGCCCCTGGCCCAAGTTCTCATCAAGGATTGTGTGATGTGGTGTGGAATTCGTGTCCTCATTCACATCGGACTATGTTTTCCATGCCACATACATCCCATTGAGACACCCCTCCATAAATCATCCTTTCCGCAGGACGTTAAACTACATAGGTCCCACCATTCTTCGCGTGTCCCATCATTCGGGTTTCAACTATCATTCACATCCAAAAGGACCATGAACTAAAAGTATGTTTGGAATAAGGGATATCCTACCATTTCGGGACAACATACTCAAGGATTTCGAGTGACAAATTGATACAAGTACCATATTTCAAACATGGTCAACGGTCGATGCCCAGTTTTTTTCCCCCATCCTTGGTCACACAATATGGATACTATGTTGCAAACTTGGTTAGTAGTTATCCTCGATCATTGTTCTCAATCTGTGGTCTCCCATATAATTGGAATGGTTATTTATTCTTTCTACCCATCTGTCCCATGCACATGACATTAAACTGGGCATCTATGGTCCGAGATCTATGGCCTTAAACTAAGATGATCATCGTCCTCACTGTAAGATGTTAAATGGAAAACTAGATGTGACATTCTGTCTGTGGCCTAGCCTTAGGTCCCTCGGCCTTTCTGGGCCCCTATCACCAGTTTTCACTTAGGATTGTATGGTGTGTTATGGGCTTATGTCTTCACTCACACCGGGTTATTAGTCGTTCCATACACATCACTCATTGAGATACCTTCCCCCTATCTTCTTCCTTACAGTAAGATGTTAAATTGCACAACACCCCCATATCTATGTATGGATTGATTCCCATCCTCATGGGATACATTGGAATTCTTGGAAATTTTTTTCTTTGATTCTAGCATAACTTATTAGAAACATCATCTCACTGGCCCCTTGGCTTGAGTCCTCCAAGATGGAGGGCATGTGGTGTGGTATGGGCTTATGTCCTCATTCATGTCGGGATTGTAACAACAATTCCACATACCTTACCCTCTTTAGTAGTTCACCAATGTGCCCAGAATCACCTTGGTTCAACACCTGGAGTTTTGAATCCACCATGGACATGTTATCACCCATCCTCAGGCTGTATGCTCCCCTTTATTTAGGTTTCTACCATATTTCACATCCAAAAGGGCCCCCGAATGGAAAAGATACCCAGCCTAAGGACTATCCTAACATTTTGGGGCAATATCCTCGAGGATATCGAATGAAAAATTGATACAAGTCCTGCGTTATGAATATGGTTAGCAGTCAACACTCATTTATTTTTCCCATTTCAGTTCACACAATATGGGTGATGTGTTTCGAACACTATCAACAGTTATCCTTTATTGTCACACAAACCCCATCAATCCTTAAATATTGGTTGTGTGACTCACATAATTTTCCACTCCATTATGTCCAAGTGGAATTTTGATACTCATGGTACAACCCCTCAGTGCATATTTTCTCGTTAGGAAGACAAGCAACAGTGATACATCATTCGGGGAACCGTACTAATTTCCCCTCTTCATGTATTCCATGTGTTGCAATGACCTTCTTTTCCCTTATTTCCCACATCAAGCATAGATCATGGGGGATTAGGGATTTAGTCGAGGTTTTTTCTCATTTGGAAGAGTCTCTCTACCTATGGTCCAAGTTCTAAGACCCTTAAACTAAGATCACTTCACATCCTTGCAGCAAGATGTTAAGCTGCACGACATCTTCCAGAACTACGTATGGATTGATTCTCATACTCATGGGATATGTAAGAATTCTTAGCCATCTTGTCTCTGGGTCCATCCCTAGGAATCTAAAATCCTAATCCCCCCTTATTTGGCCCTATGGCACGAACTATTTCAGGAACATGTGGTGTGGTGAGTACCTATTGTGTTCTCATTAACGTAAGGTTTTGAAACAGCCACACCATGTGCCTCCCTTGTCTTTTCCCAATATAGTCTCAGTTCAATGACCCAAAAATAAGATCTCACTGGACGAACTATGTGTCAGGTTTTTCTACTTCGTTTCCCTATGCACAGTTCATTAAATTCAATACCCCCTTAATGGTCCACCTGAATATTTTATGCTAAAAGAGTGTGGCCCCAGGACCCTTGTCCTTGGAACAGGACTCAACTCCCTCTATCTGATATGTATTATTTTCATACTCGGATGTGTGGGGACAAAGAGTTCGAAGGCTGCAATTTTCATAGGGACATTCCCTCATTCCATGTCCATGCTTCGTGAGCCCATTATTTGGATCCTAATCCTCTTCCACATCTGAAGGGACCCCCTTTACAGTCTGGTCACATGCCACATTGGCTTACCTATCGTCTTAAGTCAATGCCCCTAATGACCTCAGATGACGTTTTGCGATAGGTCCTGTGTTTCAAACATGATTAGTAGTCGACCCTCATATTTTTGTCCCCATTCCCGGCTAATGAAAAACAGATACTGGGTTTCGAACATAGTCAGTAGTCATCCTCTATCGCCACGCCACTATCATTGTGATCCAGATCTCCGACATCACGCTTTACATTTTTTTCCACTCCCTTATGTATAAGTGGAATTCCAACATACTCGATTTCCCCCATTCATGAATCTAGGTGCATTAAGTAGGCTGGTCAGTATTATTGGGACGTTATTCACCTAGTGTCCAATTACCCCTAATGTGTGCCTCTCAATACTAGGAAGGTCCCATTACTACTCTTTGTTTCCCACATTGAGCACAACTCATGTGGGCATGGTAGTTTTGGTAGGGTGTGTACTAGCACATCCATGCCACAGATTCCATTCAAAATCCCACATGATGTTAAACTGTGCTCTTAGAACTATGTGTGGCTTGATTCCCATCCTCATGGGATATATTGGAACACCCAGACAGCCTGTCTTGGGCCCAGCCCAGTTTTCACCTTCAGACCCTTGACATAATTATTCTCTGGGCAACATGTGGTGTGGTGTGGACTCTTATGGTCCTCATTCACATTGGTGTATGTACCACACCACACATTTCCTTTCTAGGTAGCCACATCCTTGACGCATGACTTTAAACTACAGTTTTACCCTGTACAAGTTTTGGATACCCTATATTAATCATGGGATGCATCATTTTTCCTCTCCAGAGAGGATTCTCCCTACCAACATTGTTCTCTAACCACTCCATGCTTCAAGAACTATGTTTGTCTTGATTCTCAACCTTATGGGTTATGTAGCGACACCCAGGAATCTCAACTTGGGCCCAACCCCAAGGTCATTAACCCTGCTTGGCCCTCAGCCCCGATCACGGTCCACTCTCTACGACCTTAAACTAGAAGCCTACAATTCATATAACATGACTTTAAACGGTTAACCATGATCCATGAAGTATGACCATTAAACTATGTCCATTATCCTCATCAAACATCGTTAAAATACATGTTGATCATTCTCATTGGTATAATATAATACTACAGATCATTAAAGGTCCTTACCAGAGATTTCATGATCAAAAGTATGATTGATCCTTGATCAGATATATACACCCACCTAATGTGTTTCCACAATGGTGGCATGATTTCAAGAGTGTTGGACTCCATTTGAAAAACTCATCACTCTGTACTCCACGCTTTGCATGCCCTTTATTTAGACCCTCATCCTCTTTCACATCTAAAGGAACCCCCTAACAATATGGATGCTCAGCCTGTGGCTCGCTTACTAACCTGGGCCAACATTCTGGAAGACTAATGGGTGGCATTTTGAGTCAGGCCCCATGTTTTGAACATGGTCAACGGTCTTCCCTCATTTATTGTCTCCATTTCAGGATAATGCAATAAGGATACTGTGTTTCAAATGCGGACAATGGTTATCCTTAATTGTCATGCAACCCCCACAATGTTTGGAATCTTGGGTGTCATGATTCACATTTTCCACTCCCCTATGTTCAAATTAAGTACAATACCCCTGCGGTTACCCCGCTTGTGCACAAGAGCACACTGGTAAAATGGTAATTTGACTAATCTGAGAGCTTCCTTCTCCAGTCAGGCCTCCATTTTTCTTCTTGGAAATCCAGATCGACTATCTAGAGAGCTATATTATCCAACTGTAACCCCTCTCTTTTAGGATACTCTGATTTTCGATGGCTGTCCCATTCCAATCTCTGAACATATTTTGTTGTTTATCACTCCTGTTAAGTTGAATGACCTCCAATTATCTCATGTTTCTTGCACCGAGCATGGATCACTCTTTATTAGAAATTACGTCGTATGTTTCCTCAATGCGATCAAGATACAATGGACCCTGTGGAATGCATTTTCTTGAGTTTTTTCCCCAAAACGCGGTCCGGCTCTCCCTCCTCGCCCTTGTTGGACACCATTCTTATGGGTGCATTTGTTTTCACCATAAAACGTGTCTAAAAAATATTCCAAATGCATCCAAAAATGATTCAAGATTTTATCCCGTTTCGCAAGCTTCGATTTTACTATTCGTAGAGCCCAAACAGAGTTACGAATTAGAAGTTATGTACATTTGAAGTTGGGTTGGAAAACTGGTTTGCAGAGCTCATTCACAAAGCTCCCTCCACGATCACGGAGCTGCGGAACTTGACCAGAGCATCCGCGAG
Source organism: Viscum album (assembly GCA_963277665.1). Classification (NCBI taxonomy): domain Eukaryota; kingdom Viridiplantae; phylum Streptophyta; class Magnoliopsida; order Santalales; family Viscaceae; genus Viscum; species Viscum album. Next base: position 926,255,164 of record OY728159.1, read on the forward strand.
CACCACAAAGATCGATGAAGGTCTACTTCATAGTTATAAAGAAAATAAGGGAACTTGACCGTAGCCTCCACAAACACCACGAAGCTCGATGACTATCGGCTCTGTGATAAATAAAAATTTGAGGGAGCTCTATCTAGTTGTGGAGCATGATTTTCTTCACGGCAAACATTTGTGCTTTTGGCATGCTCCACCGACCTCCATAAACTATAAATACTCATCTCACCCCCTTAATAAAGATGGTCATGCTGCCCCTTGGGCAGCCGATCTCCCATCTTGCGGAGCTCCCAAGCTCTGTGAAGTAATGCCATTCGCAGAGGGCTCCGCGAGACGCTTTGCTCAGTGAGAGGCTTTTCTCCACGAGACGCTTTACTCCGTGAGATGCATTGCCCCGTGGGAGGATTTTCTCCATGAGATTCATTTCTCTGTGAGGAACTTTTCTCCAAGAGACTCTTTGCTCTGTGATATGTTAGCTCCGTGAGCTCCTTTACTCTGCGAGCCACTTCGCTCTGTGAGGCCCTATTCTCCACAAAGGTACTTCGCGAACACTTTTCCTTTGAAAAGCTCTTACATTCATGCCCACTGGTCCATACCGTGGGGGATGCATCCCCACACCCCCACATACGATTACTGCCATCCTTTGGCCCTGTCATTTGCCCCCATAAAAAATGGACATTCGCACCGCCAACCTTTTGAGTCGAGACATCGAGATTTCCCATTGCGCCCATATTTTCACCAACCTTCCACCTATGTAATGCCATGATTTGAGATAGTCCTCCACACACCATGAAACACCTTAAATTGACATATTTCCCTTTGTTTGTTTCCCATGTTGTGAGTTGAGAGTCTCATCATCAATTCCATGAGCACCTGAGTTGAACCATTCCTCAAGTAACTCCTCAAAACCCTACCACTTGGCTCATATGCGAGGATGAATCAGAAAGGGATGCTCTTGTGTAAGTCCCAACACCAACCATTTCTAGGTGGCTATTTCCTAACAGTCCTATCTATATGACTATAAACTATAGTACACATTATATGAAAAATATGAGATGCCTCTTTCACCAATAAGGAGATGCCTTATGCATCAAACATAAGATGCCAATTGTCCAATCCACAGTACTTTAAACTGTAGTACTCCCTATGTGACAAATATAGGATTCCTATTTCTCCATACAAGATATTCCTTATTCTGGAAGCATAATATGATAATATTCCTCTCTAAATTACTATAAACTGTAGTACACCTTATATGAAATATATAGTATGCCTATTGCCGCAAAAAACAGACGCCTTATACTCTAAGCATAATATGCCAACAGTCCTCTCTACATGACTATAAATTGTATCATGCCCTATCATTCAATAATAGGATGCCTCTTATTCCAAATAAAGGATTCCTTATGTTCTAAGAATAAGATACCTCATGCCATGATTACCGTGGATTAATTTCAAGAGCGTTGGAATCCATTCAAACATTCCATCACTCCACCTCATCCTTTGTGTGTCCTTTAATTGGATCATCATCCTCTTACATGTCGGAAGGGACCCCCTAATGTCATGCTCCCTTGCCGCATCAGCTCACGTACCATTCTGGACCAACGCCCCAGATGACTACAGACAACACTTTGAGTTAGGTCCTGTGTTTTTAACACCATCAACAGTCGACCCTCATTTATTTTTACCCATTTCAGGCTAACGCTATATGGATGTTTTGTTTCGAATATGTTCAACAGTTATCCTCCATCTTCATGACTCCCTCACCACGTTCTGAATATCGGGCAAGTGATTTACACTTTTTAGCTCCCTTGGTTCGGACTGATTCCAATTCCCCTTTGTGTTATCCCACTTGTGCACTAGCACATAAGTGTAGACCTCTATTATATGCCCCAATCCACCAGTGAGATGGGATACCCTCATGGCCAGACAGGAGGAAGACACTATGGTCAGCTTCTATGTGTAATCCCCACCCACCTTTGCCACTCCATAGGGGCTCCCGAGCAACATCCATGTATAAGCCCCATTCACCATTACCGCTCCATAGCGGCACCCTGGTAGCTTCCTTGTGTAAGCTTCATTCACCATTTCTGTTCCTTGAGGCACCTGGGAAACATCCATGTGTAAGCCCCATTCACCATTACTGCTCCAAGGAGCACCCAGGCAACTTCATTGGGTATACCCCATTCACCATTACTGCACCTTACGGCACTCAAGATGCATCGATGCGTAAGCCCCATTCACCACTACTGCTCTATAGTGGCACCCAGGTAACTTCATTGCATAATCCCCATTCACCATTACTACTCCTTGGGGCACTCGGGAACCTTCCATGCATAAGCCCCATTCACCATTACTGCTCCATAGCAGCACCCGAGAAGCTTCCTTGCATAAGCTCAATTTACCATTGTCTCTCCATAGCGGCACCCAAGAAGCTTCTTTCCATAATCCCCATTAACCACCCCTCATGGAAGCTCCTTTGCACTGTGATCTTCAGGTCCATTCCACCTCTTTTTTCACACACCGAGAACGAATCACATGGGGTTAAAGTAAGCATTGACCATGACAACCACTCTAGGCATCCAAGAGTGTAAGCCTCGAACACTATTTCCTGAACTACGTGGACTTATATCCTTTTTAACGCAAGGAATGTAGGAAGCCTCTCTGAGTTTCAAGCGCAACACCCATTGGTCCCGACCATTTCACATCGGTTCACAAACACCCATCCCGAACTACGTGGAATTTGATCCTTCCTAAGGCATGGTACATAGGAAGCCTCCCTGAGGTTCAATCCCAACAACCATTGGTCCTGACCCCCTATACATCGGTTCAACAAACCATCCTGAAATACATGGACTTTGATCCTTGCCAAGGAAAGTTACGTAGGAAGCATCCCTAAGGTTCAATCCTGATACCTGTTGGTCCCGACCCCATCCACGTTGGTTCACAAAACATTCCTGGATCTATAGTGACATTTATCCTTGCCAACACAAGGTATGTAGGAAGCCTCCCAGAGGTTCAAGCCCAACACCTATTGGTCCTGACCACATCACGTCGGTTCACCAACACCCAGTCCAAACTATGAAAACATTGATCCTTTCCATGGAAAGGTACGTAGCAAGCCTACCTAAGGTTCAAGAACAACTCCAATCGGTCCCAACTACTTCACATCAGTCCACCCCCATCCTGCTTGACATTAAAATTTATGACCCTTTTTGTCCGGCATGACACTAAATTGTCCCCTAATCAGTGGTAAGCCATTGGAACCCCATTCAGTGGTAAGCCATTGGTACCCCAACTAGTGGTAAGCCGTTGTGACACTCCAATTGACAGTAAGTCATTTCATTCCCCAATTGACAGGAAGCCATTGTGATATCCATCTAGTGGTATCATGTTTCCATCCCTATCTAGTGGTAAGATATTTTCGTCCCTTTCGTTGGGACCCATATCTCTGGTTCATCCTAGGGGTGTCATACCAACCCAGTCTACTAACCCCGCGTAAGCCCCATTATATCATTGGGTCGCTGTACTCAGCGTACACCCCGATTCTATGCCTCCATCATGAACAACATGGACTTTGATCCTTGCTATGGCAAGGTACGTAGGAAGCCTCCATGAGGTTCATGCCCAACACCTATTGGTCCTGAACCCCTCCACATAGGTTCACCAAACTCTTCGAGAACTATAGGGACTTTGATCCTTGTCAAGGAAATGTATGTAGTAAGCCTCCCTGAGGTTCATGCCCAACACCTATTGGTCCCGTACACTTCACGTCACTTCACAAACACTCACTCTGAACTATGCGGACTTTGATCCTTGCAAAGGAAAGGTACATTTGAAGCCTCTCTAAGGTTCAAGCCCAACTCCCATCGGCCCCGACTACTTTACGTTAGTCTAACCCTATCCTGCATGTCGTTAAACTATATATACCTTTTTGTCATGCATTACACTAATTTGATCCCCACTCATCGGTAAGCCATTGGAACCCCATTCAGCGGTAAGAAGTTGGAACCCCAACCAGCGGTAAGCCGTTGTGATAATCCATTTGACGGTAATCCATCGCATTCCCCAATATACAGTAATTCATTGTGATCTCCATCCAGAAATAATCCACTTCCATCCCCGTCCAACAGTAAGCTATTGTCGTCCCTTTCATTTGGACCCTTATCTCTGGTCCATCCTAGTGGTGTCATACCAACTCGGGCTTCTAACCATGCATAAGCCCCATTATGTCATTGGGTCATTGTACTCTGCGTACACCCCGATTCTATGACCCCATCCTGAATTACTTGGACTTTGACCTTTTCCAAGGCAAGGAATGTATGAATCCTCCCTAAGGTTAAAGATCATCACTCATGTCCAATCCTAGTCTCTCTATCGAGCCTCTATGTTTATGGAAGGTCATCCCCTACCCAGAAGTTCCACTTCCTCTAGGTCCCGGCCATGTGTCCATTATCATAGGCTACCTTCTTAGGTGCCTCATCACCCCACTGAACTACAAGGACATTGATTCCATACTATAGGGAAATGTAGGAAGTATCTTCGAGGATCAATCCCAACATCACCATCATCCTCACGTCAGTTCCATCTCATTCTCAATCCACTTAACTCAACTCTCCATCATCCATCATGATCCTTACCCAAGCCACCACATACCTTTGGGATCATGTCATCCACCTCCTCATTGATCCTAGGAGTACCCAGTCTGTAATCCACTCATAAGCCCAAATATGTCTTTGGGTCATTGTCCTTTGTGTTAACCCTGATTCATCATCCCTTCGAACTATGTGGGTTTTGATCCCTATCATCTACACAGGGTACATAAGAAACCTCCATAAGGTTCAATCCTAGCCAATTGTAAACCTTGGTGTCCCTCATTCTGGGGTGCACTCTTTATTATCCTCCCTCAGTAGTTTCTAGATCATCCTTCACATTGTGACATCTACCCTTTATGGGACACACCATCCTGGGTCGGCTCTTATTGAGTGTTTTGATCCATCCACCTGGTAAACACTCTAGACGCTCCCTCCTAGGGATGTACCAATCTGATCCGTCTATATGGGACACTCTGATCACCCTCACTTCATCTCATCAAGACGTTAAACTCACCACCTACCTTGTGATAAACAATAGATGCCTGAGAAAAATCGTGGAAGATACGCCTTTAGTGTAACTACCTCTCTAAGACGTTAAACTTGCGACACACCCCGTAATAAACATGGGAAGCATAGGAAAACCATAGAGACATGCCTCCAACATAAGATACTCCATGACTAACGTGGGATGCCTCAGGTTATGCTCCCATGAGATTCCATCTTACAAGGAAGAATACAGTTTTCCCAATGTCCACACATCCAGTTATGCCCTGACATGTCTAATGTTACCATCTACTCTAACCAAAGTTTTCTACCCTGTCATGACCCCTTAGAATTTCCAGACAGATGCCATGTAATTAACCAGAGTCCACAGTGATATGGCCCCAGGAATGAGATTCACGAACAATGTCTTAATCATTAAGGGCGACTCAGACTAGGTAACGAGTTCTGAGGAGGAATCCAAAGAATGAGGAACTAACATCCCATAATCCCTTTTCAATCATGTAGTTTATGTCCCTGAATAAGCGACAAAGGTCATTAACCTTTGGAAAGCAAGAATGCGGGGCAACATCCAGTGCGTCCTCGACAGACGGATGCGAGCACCCCAGCGAAAGTGTCAGAAACAGTAGTTTTGGAGATAATATGCATTAGGACATGAAATATAGGGTATAAAAAAGAATACATAAACCATTTATACAAAACATAAAGTTATCATGAATATCTATGTATGAAATGTTTTGTTATACCCTTCATTATACATCATTTTCGCATCTTCTTGGTATTAGATAATGACACTTGGGTATCATACATTAGTAAATAGTAATCCCACTCTAACATCATGATTCATATGATATTTCATAGATTATGATTTTGAAATATTCTATTATGTTATTTTTTGATGAAATAACATACATCGTAAAAACTATAAATAAAGTGCATGTGGTGAATGAGTGGTGTATTTTACTACGACTGTAGGAAAATGACACTATCTTGAGGCCTAGAAATTTTCAAGATGGCTTCACTGAGATTGTGGTTCCCCATGAACCATAAGTAAATCATCAACTCATAAAATGAATTATGGAAGAGTTTTAGGTTTTGGTAATGGAAAATTTGACTAAGGAACTTTGATATGTGGATTTTTCATTATAATTTCAAAGGAAACCCCATCGATCATTCAAGGTGACTTAGGAATTGAGCATATAGATGAATTTATTAGAAGGATGAATAAAATAGTTTAATTTCAAGTAACAGTAGCGGATATTTAAAAAAGAATTATAGTATACATGCTTAAAGACCTAGAATGAAAATGGTGATATCTAAAGGTCCATGTTAGGGTTGATCAAAACCCTACTTGGGAAGGATTTGAGTAATTTCTATCAAATAGTTCTATATACATACATTTCATGTGTTGTGAAAAAACAATTTCTTTGATCTTAATAAAATACGTCTCTTATTTATGGAGTATCAATATTTATTTACTTACCTTGAACACTTTTCCTAAGAAGTGATGTTCAGTGAATCTAGCGACGATACCTTGTTCAATATGGCTCTATGAAATGGAATTCACTTGAAACTGTTGATGTTCTTCATTAATGAAAACACAATGAATATGAACTTGTTGATAGTTGGGGAAATGGAAATTATAAGAAGTTTTTGAAAATAGACTACCTTTTTCAACATGGGAATAAGTGAAAACATCATTGATGGAAATAAGCACAAAATGGAAAATTACTCCAATGGTAGAAGATAATGAGAGAAGAAATCCATGTTGTTTGTTTGCTTTCTTACACATCATAATAACAACCAATATTTATTCTGATGTTCCTCTTTATAGAAAATTAAAATGGTATCTATTACACCACTATGAGAGTATCATAAATAGTGTTTAATGGGATATATCAAACATTTCAATAACTAATTATTAAATTCGAAAAAGGTGATATTGGTCCTAATTTAATTCAATCCTCTCATTCTCAATCATGATAATATTGTCAGAAAAATTCCCATCATTAGAAACAATTTACATAGATTGATTCCAAGAATAGTTTGACATTATAAAAAGTACCATATTTTTATAGAGTAATGAATAATCTTTAAGGGGATGATTGAAAACTTGTCAGGGTTTATTAGGGGTCACTAATGATGAACTAGGTCCCTTGACAGTGTAAGGTACCATTCTTCTTGATTCAACTTTAACACCAAAATTGTTTGACAATAGAGAATCAAACTATTTTATTCTATCTAATGTGGTGAATTAATTTGGATTAAATTTTCAATTGATGGATCATTTTAAGAAAATTAAAACACCTCTATAAAAATAAGAGTGCCTGGGGATTATGTTTTTCTCATGTTCTATAACCAATGATAGAGTCAACTTTATGCAGGTGTTCATTATATTAAAAAATTGATAATATTTTAATTAATTTTGGGAATGTAATCATTTGTAACATTCATATATCACATTAAATAATATACATGATATTTTAATTTCACATCTCATAATAGAGTTTCACTTCTATTTAAAGGGGAATGGGATATGAATCCTGAATTAACAAAGAGTTTGGTTAAAGTGGTTGAATTTTTTTATTATAAATTGGTAATAGTAACCTTGGGGATTATTGATGAAATATATAATGAATATATTCATAACATAGTAGATTGATACCCATATGAATTTTCAGATATATTTTTTGGGTACAACCTAAAATTGAATTTGGGTTTTCTATTGCAATACACCCATGAATGAGTCAAATTTAGCTTTTATCATATTGAATATCAACAATAAAAATATGTGAATTTTTTTTAGTTGTTATTGTTATAAATAAAAAGTATTTATAATATTAGGTATGTCACATTGGTACATTTTGACATTATTTTTAATGAAAGAGGATGATACTCACCAACATTGTCTCTATTATCATAAAATGAATCATGATTTGTTCAAAATTTTATGTCTTCTAAATTTAATTTATGATCTATTTGATCAATATAAGCATGCCAAGTGGTTTTATAAAATTGATATATGATTAGCATACTTCAAAAAATGAATCAAGGTGGAGTATATTCTACATACAGATTTTAGAATCCATTATAATTTTTATCAAAAATAGTATATACCCTTTGGTCTTACCAATAATCAAAAATTATTCCTCAAATTGATGAACCATATCATCAATAAGTATATTGAAAATTTTATTATTGATGTTATATTGGATTATTCTCACCATAGGTACAAGCAAAAAAGAAGCTTGGAAATTGTGTTGATAACATTGTGAAACCACTATCTATTATTAAAATTTTCAAAGTGTGACTTCGAGATACAAGAATCATGATTCATTGTGAATTTATTTATAAGGAATATTGTTTGGGCATTAAAATTTTCAGGCCACCATTTCTTGTGTTCTACCTTATATTTTATTTAAGGTACAAAAATTAATGGGATTATAAAACTATTATCATTGATATTTTGATGATTTTTCTTATATAGAATCTCATATGAATATATATATATATATATAATTTTATCCTACTCAATTAAACCAATAATTAATTAAAAAAATTTAAGGATATTAAATCCTGAATTAAATTATAACCTATTCTTCTCTTTTCTTAATTAAATGAGGGATATGTTTTTATGTATTGTTCATTTGGATATGGATTGGTTCGTGTTCTTAAACATATTGACAATTTCATAGATTATAGTTCATGATGGTTATAGTAACACAAAAAGAATTATCCAATACATGATCTAGAACTAATTATGGTTGTCTATGCATTAAAAATAAATCTCCACCATATATTGGGTTATAATTTCACTGTGTTCATTGATCAAAAAATATTGAGGAACATTTTCTCAAAAAGTAACTTAAACCTTAGGAAGCAATGCTAGATGGGGTACCTCCCAAAATTCAACATCGATTTGGTTTATACGCCAAGGAAATTTGATTCTATGGGAGATTATCTATTTCATAAATATTATAAACATGTGATCAAATAATAATAGGATAAATTTAAATTGTTGGGGGTAACTAGTGACATGTATTTTGATTTTATTGAGTAGGTTGATGACATGGTTGATTTCCAGTCACCCTTATTCCTGTCATAGTTGTAAATTCCAAGGGGGATGAATGGTTTGACGTTGATTGCCTCACCAATGTTTAAAACCTTAATGGTGGGGAAACTATTTATGGTTGAAAATAGGATGTTAATTATATATTTAATTTTAAATATGTAATCATAGTTAATCCTTATTTACAGGAATAAATCCTTCATGATTATGATCATTTAAAGTGGGTCATCCATCTACTAATTTAGAAAATGTATGAGGAAATTATGAAAACATTTCAGTGGTTGGGTATGAATAAAAAAGTGGTGAAATATGTGGGGAAATGTCTCATATATCAATACATGAAATCTAAACATTAATGACTGACTGGTATTTTTCAATCATTACTCATACCCATATGCAAATACAAGAATAACTCTATGTGTTGTGTCTCATACTAGTAGATCATATCAAAGATTTTGGATCCTGATTGTTGTGAGTACATAAATTGAATCATCCAAGACATAATTAGAATCATCCATAGTTGTCTATGTGTTAAAAATATATAACCATTATCACTTTGTTGAATATTTCATTATGTTCGCTAATTATAAAACCTTGAAAAACATTTAATAAAAAAGTTACATGATCCTTAGGTGGTGATGTTGGGTAAATTACCTCAACACATTTAAAATTTTCTATGTTTATACACTTAGGAATGGGAATTTATTTTTCTATGATCTATGTTGAAAATATTATATTCATGTGGACAAAGAGTGCTGGTATCAATGGAAACTAATGGTGTTAATCACAAGCATTTGTTTGGATTGTACTAAGTGGAATGATGTAATGATTTTATTTATATTAACCCTTATCACAAACATAATTTATGAATTCAATGAGTAAAAATATTTGTATACTATGATTCCTAGCATTAGGTAAACCCTTATTGATGGGGAAACTAAATATAGATTAATAGAAGATGTTAATTATATATTTTGTTTTTGAGACCAATTAATTTATCATCATCCCCTCCAATAATAAGTCCCTCATGATTAATATAATTAATATTTTGATATATATCAGGGTGTTTATGAAAGTCATGCAGTAATTAAGAACCATTTTTGGTGGTCTGGTATAAATAAAAAAGTTGTATAATATGTGGTGAAATGGCTCACCTTTATCTTGTTAAATAAAAACACTGATGATGAACTGATATGTAAAAATCATTTTATATTCCCATATTTAACGAGGAGAAAATATCCATATAATTTGTCACTATTTTAGAAAATATTCATTGGAAACACATAAAAATTTGGCAGATTATTGACCGACACAGCAATTCGTCAAATTTCATTCCAATTTGAGATATTAATTTAATAGATGAGTTGGACAATTTGTATATTTTTTTAATCAATGAAGTTTTAGGGGTTACCCATTTCTATTATCTATGATTGAAAACCTTTATTTATTTCATATTTTTTTCACAATTAAAACATGATTTTGGAACCCATTTGACCATGATAACAACATACCTTACTCAAATGGTTGTTAAATCATAACATACAATCTAAACATTAGAAGACAAAATCATAACATATGTGATAAAATTTGGTAGTTCATGGAATGGCCATTTTAATTTAATATCATTTTCATATAAAAATTTATATCATTATATTATACACATGGAATGGTTTGATGTATTGTATAGTTGTACTTATCATTCTCCACTTTTTTAGTAGATGTTAGAGAGAATACACTAGTTGAACCAAGTCTTATACACTGAACTACTTTGAAAATCCATTTGACCATGAAATGGATAGAAATAACATTGATCCACAATAAACAACATTTAGATATTTTTATTTATCCTATATCTTTTAAAGTTGGAGATCAGGGATTCATATTGGTATCTCTAAGGATGGAACACCATAGTTTGGGTAATAATGGGAAATTGTCTTCATAATATATTTGACAATTTTTTATTTTCAACCTTATTTGTGAATATTGTTATCAAACAAATTCACTATCAAGATAAAAATTATTTCATTATTTTGTTTTCCATATATCTCAATTAAATATATACCATATTAACCTTGCTCATGTAATTAAATGTGATCATGTGACACTTCATCTAAACTCTACATTTATTCAAGCATCAATTTGTATTTGGATTTGAAAGACACAAACCTTCAATGTAGACATATCTTATTGGAATTCGTATTATGGAAGCATGGAAAGTGTATGAAGAGATTTGAATATTAGAGAGGTTTATACAAGTGTAATGGCTCAAGAATTATCAAGACACTGACAACCTTTACCTTTATGAGGAAGGAAATAACAATGGTGGGGATAATGTAACACCACTAGACTATGGTATTTATTATTATTATTTTTATATTATAAAGTGGTTGGTATTAGTTTCATTATTTACCAAGTGGTTTTTGAGAGTTTACAATATTATTTTATGAGTTTTTTATTGGTGATTGGTTATGGGAAACCATGTGGAATTCCCAAGAAACCATATTGGATAAAATGGGGTACTTTTGGTATAGGAGTATCATTAGTGAATAGTTTTGGTAAAATATGTGTCAAAACAATGTGGACCTAGAATTTTTTATGAAACAATGTGTATACAGTTTAGACATAGTTTACCAAAACCATGTATATCAACCATGTCTGACATTAAAGTGATTAAAAAATTATATTATTAATTGTAAGTCATCTTAAAACCCTCATTTATCCTATTATATATAAGGATATATAACCATATTTATCCATTGGGTGATTTTGTTGGTTCTCTTATCTCTGTATTTCCTTCTTCAATATTGAAGTGTTCATCCAATAGATTGTGAGAAAGGCCCTTGTATCTTATTCCCCTTATTTTCCCTTCCCATTTTCTCTTGGGTGGAACCCTAGTATAGTTATTTCATTCCTATATCACTTTTAGGGATTTTATGGGGATTTTATCCTCATACATTTTAGAAGAGTTAATAGAACAATTATTTTCAAATTTGTGGTGCATTTTTGTAAGAGAAGATTATTTGGGGTATGTTACTTCTCCCTCAATATCATTTTTCTAAAAATTTGTAGTCTTATGGGTTTTAAAAAGATATTATTGTGTTTATTGGTGAAATATATTTGGCAATTACACTTTGTATAGGAATCTTGTTGTTGTTTTGTTTTAAAAAAAATCGTCGTGGGAGACATCCAAAATTTGTTTGGTAAGATGAATAAGTGGTGATTTGGTTTCCAAAGGAATGATTTTTTATGTGTAAAAATAGCATTATCATGGGTTTGTGTTTATGTTATTAATAGTTTCATGACATAATATATACTCCATTTACCAATTTTATATGAAATGTGCATAATTTGTGTGAAATATTAATGTTTTAATACTAAGTATAATTTTGAGCATTTTTTAGAAGTAGTCCAATTGAGTTAGTTTACTATATTATTTATAAGTTTCTCCATACTAATAAAAATTGCGTGGTTCATCTTTTTAAGGATTACTTATTTAATTTCCCACATATCATTATAAGTAATAATTGGCTCATTCTTCCATTTGAATGGTCATATGGACCACAAAAGAAGACCCACATAATCTATGATGAAACTAGCCCATCCATGAAAGATTAATTGCTGGGCTCCATCAGGAAGTATAAATTCATTTATTATGTTACCAATTTCTTGTAACAATGTAAGGAGTTTGGTATAAAAATTTCAAGGCCCAACTCTAAAGACAAGGGGCCCAAATGATTCATTTAAACTCAGCCCACCATTCTGGCCGGGAAATAAAATCATTACAGTATTCATGACATATGTCAGGATGTAATCATTAAATCAAGATAATATTTTTCAGTGTGAAAGAGATGGTATAGGTGGACGACTTTGTGGAAGAAATTTTTCGTATTTTAAGTCATCTTACTACTGATAAATGCATTAAAATTTTGGACTTCTAAAAATTATGGATTGAAATGGACTGTTTAACATTGTTTAATCAAACCGCCAAAACATTGGATCTGTAAGTCAAACTTACGCACAATTTTGAGAGTAGCTGGAAAAAAGTAGTATCTAAAACATTAAAGAATAATTTATCTCAGGATTCAGCTGTCTGGATATCCTAATCATCGATCCAATTGGAGGTACAAATTGGGAATGAAAACAGTCCACTTCCTTGGGCTATAAATACATCCCCTCCTCTCCTTCAAAGGGGTTGACATTTCAGAAAAGAGGAGCACATATTATAACAAACAAGGCATTCCAAAGTCTTGGGAGGACCTTACATACTCATTTTTTCCCTTGATATACCCTTACTCGTCTCTTTTATTTCATTTTCTTTTGTGATTTTATTCATTTGTAATCTCGTCTGTCTTTGTTCTGTAATTCTGTTTTTATGCAATTTTCTTCTTCATATTATGTTTTAATCATCCACCCTCTGTTCTTAAATATTAATTATATTAAAATATTTTAAATCAAGATGAAAAACCTCCCCTTATATTTCTTCCTCATTCAATCAAAATTCTATTTTTAATTATTATCATCGTTTATGTGTCTGTTTGATGCACAACTCTTTTATTATCCCTTTATTTTTATTCTATTTATAACTCATAATCATAAAAATTACAACCAGATTATTATCCAAAAAAATGGATGAGTAAATATACCAATGTGGTGATTTTTAATTTGGAAATGTTAAGTGATTGTGAGCATTTTCTCAATGGATATTCTTTAAATTAACATTGTGTATGTTAAACATAGAATTTCGTGGATTAATGACATGATTTGTTTATCGTGTGGTTTCCATGGATTAATGGAACCATAAATACACTACCATCAACAATCTCTAATTTATTTTAGAACCATAACACAATTTAATTCTTGGATTAAATCCTTGACACTTAGGAATTCTAATCAACTTTATCTTGTGAAGTGGGTGTTAATTTAAATGCAATATAAAGCAAAGCTCAAGGATATCATAGGATTAACTCGCTAATAATGAAATCTCCTCAATATTTTTAAATCATTTAAATCAAACATCATCCATAAATTATTTCATAATTTCTTCAAACAAACCCCCAATCAAAATAACAATCGACTAAAAATAATCAACTATAAAAAAAGTATCATCGTCGAGGATTTGACCTGAGTGCTTCTATACACATTAGCTGAGCATCGAAACTTTAACTGGTCGATATGTGACAATAGGCCGTACTTTCAAATGTTACTATTTTCGGGGATGGTTCTTTATGTAGTTGTTAGTTTCCGGTTATTGTAAAGAAAACCAAAAAAACAAAATTTAAAAAAAATTTAAAAAAACACAAAGAAAAACTCACCTTCTCATAAAAATCATAAACAAAAAAAACAAAGAAAACTCCACCTTCCTCTTTCTTCCTAAATCTCTCTGAATTCCTCGTAGCCTCCCAAAAATTCACTAATATTTTTTTGACCCTGAAATTTAGAGAACACTTCTCCAAATTAGGAGGAACATTAGGGATAATCAAATAATTCAAGAACCAATCCTTGCTCGTCCAATTGAATTAGATATGGAAAATCCTAGGGAACAAACACTTAAAGAACTTCGTGCCACTAATATGAATTAACAACCATTTGGTATTCAATATATAAACATAGAGGCAGACTTCAAACTCAAATAGGGTTTGATTCATCTTCTTCCTCATTTCCACATGCTAGTCAGTGAGGATCTGCATCTCGACCTTAAAGAGTTCCAAGTGGTGTTCTCTACCATGAAGCTTCAAGGGGGTTCTGAGGAGCAAATAAAACTTAGAGCATTCCCTTTCTACCTAGCTGACTCTACCAATTCATGCCTCTACTACCTTCATCCTAGTTCCATAACCACATATAATGAAATAAAGAGACTCTTTTTAGAGAAATTCTTTCCGTCTTCTCATACTACTTCTATCCGAAAGAAAATTAGTGGTATCCATTAATTCCCCAATGAATCACTCCATGAATACTCGGAGAGGTTCAAAACAGTTGTTGCAACCTGTCCACACCACCAAATCCCATACCAACTCTTGATCTAATAATTTAATGAGGCGTTACTAGCTATGGAGAGAACTATCATTGATGTCACAATCGCTGGTACTCTTGTTGGTAAAACACATGTAGCTGCAAGAGATCTTAAAAGAAACATGGCTGCAAACACACTACAATTCCATACTCAAGAACATGAACAAGTAAAACAAGTCCAAGATAATCAATCCATAGAGCCGAACAAGATGACTTAGTGGAAGAGTGAAATTATAGGTCTTATGCGACAACTAGTCGTGGCATCCAAATCCCCAACCTCATCTTCCCCACAATCTATGTTTCCTGGACCTCTCAAAAACTGTGAATCTACAACTCACTAGCTCATCCAATAGACACATGTCCACAACTTCAAGAGAATCAATCCGATTCATCTAGACCAATGGAGCTCAATGCAGCATATTCTTAGAAGAACCCTAACCCTCAACAATCAGGTCAGTTCATTAGGAACTTCAACCAACCTCACTTTGAGCCCTTCTCTTCTTCCTATAATGAAGGCCAGAGGTATGGTAATCCCATCTCTCTTCCCACTCAATTCCCTCCTCAAAATCTAAACAAGTTTCAATATGGTCAAGGTGTTGGTAACTTCCAACAACCTTATCCTTTTGTTCCTCAACATCAAAGGAACAATCCTCCTCTTGGATTCCACTATCCTACTGAGCCTTCCCAATTCCCAAACCCATAAAATATCTTTCTCAAGAACCAAAATCAAGGAAATCCCAATTCGGGACCAGCCTCTTCTTCCAGGAAACCATGGTAAAGTGCAGTTGAAGATCTTTCCCCCTTCACCCATTCCATCCTTGAAAACATTGAAACCCAAATTGGTCAACTTGCATCCCACCTAAGCCAGTAACAACAATCAAATTCATCCCAACTCCCAGCTCAACCATTACCCAACCCCAAGGTTAATGTATGTGCAATTTCACTTAGATCGGGAAAGAAAATTGTTATGCTTCAAGATATGTCATCCAACCCCCTTTAAATTTTGACATAGAAAATGAAAATAAAAAGAAACTCGAAAAGGAATATGAAGTCATTACCTCACCTCCTTCCATTCCACTTAGGAAACCAATTACTTTTCCTCATTCCATTTCTAAGACAAAGAAGTCCTTTGAACCTGATCCTGAAATGCTCGACATGTTTAGACATGATAAAGTCAAAATAACCCTCCTAAATTCCATTAAAAAAATCCCTATGTATGCCAAGTTTCTTAAGGAATTGTGTACCCAGAAGAGGAAACTTAAGACCTTTAAAAATGTTTCCACCCAACAGTCTATTCCCAAAAAGTGCAAAGATCCAGGGACCTTTACACTTCCATGCTAAATTTGATATTCCAACATCGATGATGCACTCATATACCTAGGAGCCTCAATTAATGTCATGCCCATATCCATCTTCTCCAACCTTAGTCTAGGTCCCTTACATCCAATAGGTGTTGTCATTTAATTAGATAATCAAATCATAGCCTGTCCTGAGGGAATAATTGATGATGTCCTTGTTTGTGTGAATGATCTTATCTTCCCTACTGATTTCTATGTCCTTGTCATGGAAGGTGAGACAAAATCTTCACAGTCTCCCCTAATTCTTGGAATATAATTCCTCATGACTGCTAGAACTAAGATTTATGTCCATTCAGTAATCTTATCCATGGAATTTGGCGACCAACTGGTCAAGTTCAACATTTTCCAATCCATACAATACCCATCTGAGGATCACTCTTCATTCCCAATACATGATTCTACGGAAACTTCTAAGAGTCAATTGAACCTCAATACATCATTTTCATCATGTTAAAATGATAAATGATCTTATGAAATCAACACCATGATTAACCAAGTCATAAATGGTGATGTTGATGTGGACCTCTCATTCATAGACTCCATCAATCTAGTGGAACTTGAAAACTCTCTTGAATCCTACATCAACTCTGATCTTTACTACTCCACCTTAGACAATCTGAAGGAAAATGAATTTGAAGCAAATGAAGTCCCTTCCTCCATTGTTGAGTTGACTAACCCACAAATGAAAGATGAGATAGATCTGAAACCTATTCCTAAACACCTAAAATGTGCATTCCTTTTCCATGATCACTCTTATCCTGTCATTATATCTTCTTCACTTACCGAAACTGAGGAGTCCAAACTTGTTCAAGTGTTAGAGGAAAACAAAAAGACTTTAGGTTGGACCCTAGATGACATACCAGGAATCAACCCTGCTCTTTGTATGCATCACATCTGTCTTGAGGAATCATCCAAACCAATTATACAACCACAGAGAAGATTCAATCCACTCATACTAGAAGTAGTTATGGAAGAGATCACTAAGATTCTTCAAGCTGGTAGTATCTACCAAATTTATGATAAATAATGGGTTAGTCCAATTTAGTTTGTACCTAAAAAGGGTGGGATAATTATTGTCACAAATTAACATGGGGATGTAATCACAACTCGAGTGAAGAAAAAATGGTGTGTGTGCATCGACTACTGAAAATTGAATGTTGAAACACGAAAATATCACAACCCTCTTCCATTCCTTGAACAAATCCTAGAACAATTAGAAGGAAATTCACACTATTTCTTTCTTGATGGATACACCAACAACTTCCAAATCCTAATCGCACCTCAGGACCAATAAAAGCACACTTTCACTTGCCCCTTTGGAACAAATGCATATAAGAGAATTCATTTTGGCCTTTGAAATTCTCCAGCCACATTCCAAAGTTGTATGATGAGTATATTTTCGGAATTCATTGAACAATGCATGGTTGTCTTCATGGATGATTTTACCATTTATGGTGAGTCATTTGAATCGTGCTTGCATTCACTCTCTCTAGTCCTTAAAAAGTGTGTAAAGTGTAACCTTGTGTTAAATTTTGAAAAATGTCACTTCATGGTTGCAAATGGAATTGTTCTAGGGAGCATAGTTTCAAAAGATGGTATTGAAGTTGATCCTGCCAAAAATTAAGTGACCCAATCACTTCCTGAACCCACTTTTATTCGATACATCTATTCATTTCTCATTCATGCCGGTTTCTATCATTGATTCGTCAATAAATTCAGTAGTATTTCCCTCCCACTCACTTTTCTTCTCCAAAATGATGTCACTTTCCATTTTTTTGAGGTTTGCAAGAGATGCTTTGTTGAACTCAAAACTACTCTTACATCTGCCCTAATAATCCAACCCCCAGATTAGTCCTTACTTTTTGAGTAGATGTGTGATGCTTCTGATAGAGCTATTGGGGTTGTTCTTGCTCCAAGAAGAGAAAACATTCCTCATGTCATCTATTATTCCTCAAAAAACATTAGATGAAACTATATATCACTACACTGTGACTGAAAAGGAACTTTTATAATTGGTATTTGCCTTAGATAAATTACAGCCCTATCTCTTAGGTTCCAAATTCATCATCTTTACAAACCATTATGATATAAAGTTTTTACTCAAGAAAAGTGATTCCAAACCAAGGCTAATAATATGGATCCTAATGATCCAAGAGTTTGACCTTGAAATAAAATATAGACCAGGAAAATAAAACCATGTGGCTGATCACTTGAGTAGAATTTGTAATTCTTCTCATTCTGAAATACTCGATCCATAACTTCCAACTGAGAACCTTTCATCTCTCAATCCAAAAATACAATGGTATGCCCCAATTGTAAATTACATTGTTTCTGGTGTTTTTCCTAATAATATTTCAAAAGAAAAAAAATAAAGTTGAAAAGTGATTCAAAATACTATTTTCTTGAAGATAATAATCTTTGGAAAACTGGGGTAGAGATGGTAATTAGGAGATGTGTTGAAAAAAATGAACATTCATCTATCTTAGAATTCTGTCACTCAATGCCTGGTGGTGGACATTTTGGACCACAAAGGACCTCCCAAAAGATCCTAGACTCTGGATTCTTCTGTCCTTCACTCTTCAAGGACTCACATTAGTTATTTCAATCATGTCCCACTTGCCAAAAGTATGGCACAATTTCCAAATGAAATGAAATACCCCAAAAGCCTTTAATCTGATGTGTGATCTCTGATGTTTGGGGAATCAATTCCATGGGACAATTCCCCCATTACCATGGATTATCAGACATTATTCTTATAGTTTATTATGTTTCGAGGTGGGTCGAGGCCAAACTCACTAGAAAGGAAGATTCACATACTGTTAGTGAGTTCTTAATGACACACATCTTCCACCAATTTGGAACACCACATGCTTTGATAAGTTAATTAGGAACCAATTTTTTGTAAAAGAACCATGGAATATATTTTGAAAAAGAATGGTGGTATACATAAAAATTCAACAGCATATCACCCACAAAAAAATGGAATGGCTAAACATTCTAATAGAGAAGTGAAAATAGTGCTTGAGAGAATTGTAAAACCCAATAGAAAAGTCATTCCTGAAATACATGGTGAAGTAATTTGGGCCTATTGAACTACCTATAAAACACCAATTGGGATGTCTCCTTTTAGGATAGTTTTTGGTAAAGCATTTCATTTACCAGTTTAAATCTAACACAATCTTTTTTGGGATGTGGAAACCTGTAATTTTTATTGTAAAAAATCTGGTGATGAAATATTGTTGTAATTGGATGAACTAGAGTAGCTTAGAATTGAATCCTATGATAATTCCAATCTATATAAAGAAAAGGCTAAGGTACTCCATGACAAAAACATCTGAAGAAAGGTATTCCATGAAGGTGAAAAGGTATTTCTTTTCAACTCTCAGTTTTGGCTTCACCCAGGTAAGCAAAATTCTCATTTGTAAGGTCATTTTATTATTACTAAGATTTACTCATTTGGTGTAGTACAAGTCCAAGACTCATCTACCAAAATGACTTTCACGGTTAATGGACATCAATTAATGAATCAACAAGAGAGTAAAAATAATCCAAGAACCACATCGACATCCATCAGATCCCCAAATTCTGCAGTTGACCCACCACTGGATGGATATGGAAACCCACCAAATCTAAACCAGGGGGCACTTCTTTCCCTTTAACTCTCTCTCTCTCTTCCTATATCTTCCCCTCTCTTCTTCTTCCTCTCTCTTTAATCTTTTTACCACTTTCTTTATCAAAACATTTATTTTTATCTTTCTCTTTTGTGTGGGTGTGTCTTTATTAAAAACTAAAAAAATCCTAAAAAACGAAAAAAACAAAGAAAAAGAATCACAACAACAAAAAATACGAAAAATCAAGACTCATGCTTACTCGCCATTGAGTTTTGAAAAAAAATTCAACATTTTTGGGGATTCAAAAGTTGTGGTTTTAATTTAAAAAAATCTTGTGTTTTAATCATATATTTGGATAAAGAATATTGTGTCAAAACCAACCAATTTTGAATGATCAATTTTTGATTTGTAAAATGATTTTCCCAAACCGTGAGGAAAAAAATTAGCTTTCATGCCAAGGCCACAAGTGGCCATATTTTTAAAATGAGTGTTTTTTAACCCCATTAGTGAATCTTGAGTTTGTGGACCTTTGAACTTAATTTCTTACTTTATTGTATAGTAAATTGATAAGGGAATTTTCTAAACCACATGAGAATCACAATAGCCAAATAGCCTCTCATTTACCTTACATTAATCATCCTTTTGAAATCTCCTTCAACACTATGAAAACCTTTTCTTTTATAGACACATTACTCGCCCAATACCTTATCCCACCCATTATCAACATGTATTTTCATTGCATAATTTTTTTTGAAATTTACATGTGGTGGGGAATGGATTTCATTGTTCGGGTACCCTTTTATTGATTTTCAATGAGTTATCATCTGCTTGAGGGAAATCATCCATTTTAGTGTGGGGGAGAGGTTTTACTTCATTGTGGTTTGGGAATTCATATATTCTTATGACATATTGCTCAAATTTTAATGACAAGTGTTCAAAAAAATTAATTAAAAAAATTAAAAAAAAACTCAAACAAATGGGTTGTGTCTTGGGTAGGTAAAAAATCACTATTTCTCAGCCTTTTTTCTTATTATAACTATTAAAATTTGTGTCATGAGGAGATCAATCATGGGTTGGGATATGAGTGTGAGATCTTTTTCATGTTCAACTTTCGAAAAAAAAGAGAAAAAAAGAAAAAAAAGAACACTGGCATTACATTCTTATGTCATTTGGAGAAGTTTTGTGTTTTTTAAATATTCCATCTTCTCATTCCCTTCATATTTCCTTCCACTTTTGTGTCTTATTTAAAATTTTCATTCCCTTGTAAATATTTGTTTCCATTTCCTCTCATGTCTCATTTCAAAAAAAATGTGCATTGCTTTTTCCATGTTAGTGTTTTACCCCACTTCTTCTCTCTCTTAGAGATTATATTCCCACCATCCCATAGCCATATAAAAAACCCTTAAAAAGACTTCTTTATTCTTGTGAACTTTTTATAGTGATTGGAAGCCAAGGGCTCTTTCAAACTCTTAGATTTTTACTTTTTCTTGGTGAATAAGTAAATCTCCATAAATTAATTTTATCATATTGAGCGGAGTAAGTTTTGTGTGCCACCATTTTCCATTTCTAAATTTGATTATGATAAAAATTAATTTTTGTTGGAAAATTGTTTCCGTAACAACTTGTGGTGAAATTCAATATGGATGAGTGATATTGTCTAAAACTCCATGATTGGGGAAAACAAAATTTTAATATTTTATGGTGAGTTAAAATGGTTTTTTTCATGTTTTTATATTTGTTGCACATGAGGACATGAACAAGATTATATGTGGGGGAGTTAATGTTATTAGTAGTTTCCTGAATTATTATATACTCACTTTACTTATTTTATATGAAATGTGCATAATTTGTGTGAAATATTAATTTTTTAATACTAAGTATAATTTGAGAACATTTTTTAGAAGTAGTCCAATTGATTAATTTTACTATTTTATTTACAACTCTCACCCTAAAGATCCCAATTATGTGGTTATTCTTTTATAGGATTCCTTACTCAATTTCCCACATATATTTTGAAGGAATCATTGGCCCATTCTTCCATTTTAATGGTCATATGGACCACAAAAGAAGACCCACAGAATTTGTGATGAAATTGGCCCATCCATGAAGGTTTAATTTCTGGCCCCCATCATGAATTCCAAATTCCTTTATTGTCCTAAAAATTTTGGAGGAAAATATAAGTATTCTAGGATAAAAATTTCAAAGATCCAATCCAAATACATGTGTCCCAAATGATTCAGTTAAAATGAGCCCCCCATTTAAGCAGGGAAATAAAATTAGTACAGTATTCATGACATATCTCATGATGTAATCTTAAAATGAAGCTGATATTTTTCAGTGTGAAATAAGGGTTATAGTTGGATGACTTTGTTGAAGAAAGTGTCCAGATTTGAATGCATCTTTAAATTGATAAAACCATTCACATTTCGGCCTTCTAAAAAGTATTTAATAAAATGGACAGTTTATCTTTGTTTAATCAAACCGCCATAACATTGGATCCATACATCCAAATGCCTCCAAATTTTGAGGGTAGTCGTAAAATATTAGT
The DNA here is from genome assembly GCA_963277665.1 of Viscum album. Taxonomy (NCBI): domain Eukaryota; kingdom Viridiplantae; phylum Streptophyta; class Magnoliopsida; order Santalales; family Viscaceae; genus Viscum; species Viscum album. The sequence continues at coordinate 926,277,849 of OY728159.1, forward strand.
ATCAACAACTTTTAATAATGAGATAACTCTATATGTATCTTTCTGGATGTCCAAATAGTCTAGAAAATTGGAGGGATAGATTGGGAATGCAAATAGTCCACTTCCTTGGGATATAAATACAACCCTCTCCACTCCTTCAAAAGGGTGGGAATTTCATAAGAGAGGATCAAAAATTGTCTTGAACAAATACATCACAAAGGCTTGGGAGGACCTTCCATACTTATTTTTTCACTTGATAGGCCCTTCCTCTCTCTTTTATTTCATTTAATATTGTTCTTTTCTTCCTTTGTAATCTTGTAAGCCTTTGTTTTTTAATTTTGTTTTAATGCAAGTTTCTTCATAATATTATGTTTTAATCTTCAAACCATTATTCTTAAATATTAATTTCTTTAAAATATTTTAAATCAAGATGAAAACTCTTCCCTTTTTTTCTTCCTCAGTCAATAGAAATTCTATTTTTACTTATCATCATCGTTTGTGTGTGTGTTCGATGCACAACTCTTTTTTATCCCTTCCTTTTTCTTCTATTTATAATTCATAATCATAAAAATTACTACCAGATTATTAACGAAAACGATGGATGAGTAAATCTACCATTGGGGTGAGTTATAATTTGTGGATGTTAAGTGATTGAGAGCATTTTTTCAATGAATATTTTTTTAATGAACACTGTGTATGTTAAATTTATAATGTCGTAGATTAATGGCATGATTTTTTTAATGTGTGGTTTCAATGGATTATTGGAACCATAAATACACTACCACCAAAAAGATCTAATTAATATTAGAACAATAAGATAAGTTATGTCATGGATTAAAGACTTAACACATAGAAATTCCAATCAACATTATCTTGTAAAGTGGGTGTTAATTTAAATGCAATATAAAGAAAAGCTCAAGAATTTCACAAGATTAACTCTCAAATAATAAGCTCACCCCAATCTTTATCAATTTATTAAATCAAACATAATCCATAAATTATTTCATAAGATCTTCAAACAAACCACCCAATCAAAAAAATAATCGACTAAAAATAATCGACTATTAAAAAAATGTATCATCATCGAGGATTCGACCTGAGTGCGGCTATACACATTAGCAGAGCATAGAAACATTGACCGGCCGATAGGCGACAATCGGCCGCACTTTCAGGTCTGTCTTAATGATTTATAGGGATGTTTCCTTATTAGTATAATCTTGGATACTAGTTTCATATATATGGGAACATGGATTGTACATCCATGTTATGACTTGGTTTAGGGGGGACAGGTTCTACTCACATATTTAGGCCATTCAGAAGACTTGTGGGACAATTAACGAACTGGGTGGGTGACATGGATCCCATAGGTGAAGGTTGGTTAATTCCCCGGGTTCATGACTTAATGGTTCGTGTGTATATTGTTGTGTGAATTTTTTGTACAGGTTTTATATATCTCGTACAATAGTTTTTCTGCTTCTCGCATATTTTTTATAAAATATGGTCTAACTCAGTGATGTTTTAGTGGTGCATGTGGGAATTATTTGGGGTATTTTCTACTAGGTAGTATACTAATCCCCATGAATATGATTCTTTATGCATATATTGATATTATTCATCATGATAAATGTTAGGTGAACAAATCCAACATCTCTTTTAGAGCTTTGGGTTGCTATGGTCATGGTTGAGGAAGATAGATCTTGGAGGTTTTTTTTGGATGGTGTTTGGTGTAGTGGATCATTTGTAACAATAGTTTATATTTATAGTTTAGGGTATTGTAGAAATATTGGTTATTGTTGTTGAATACTATAACATTGATTATTATTATATTATCCTATTATTTTTTTTAGATTTTATCATGAAACACATTTTTATTATTCTATTGTGGTTCATATAATGCAGTTTGTGTTGTATTCATGATGAAATAACCCAAAATAATTTGGTGAGGGCCTAGAAATTTATTTCCATCCATTTGTATTTAGGGAATTCACCAGTGGTCAGTGTAACTTAGATCATATCTAAAGATATGGGTTGGGATCGTGATGATACAGGTAATAAATGATTGTAGTTAAAAATAGAATTTTTTAAGCTTTGTTTTTTGTTAGGAAACCTTAATTTATAGTTTGTTTTAAAAAGATTTACAGTGAGAAATTTAATTTCAAAATTATCATGGATTATGAATCTATAATAGGTTGGTTCTAGTAACTCAATCACCTTTGGATATTTATGGGAAAGGTTGGATTATATTTCTTAGTGAGTTGAGTGATTTTTTTTTGGGATTTTTTTCATAATCTCATGTTCCTTATAGACTTGATGTGACTCGTTCCATTAGAATATAACATTAGAAAGGCTATGATGGTTTTTATAAGTGGATTTTACATTTATTTCTATTTCTCTACCTCTAGTGGAATGCTGAGATATTGAATACTATTAAATTAAATATGAGTGTGGTCTATTTATTCATTCAAATATTTTAGTTATTTCTGGAGTGTTGTGGGATTATTAAAATGATTCTTAATTTGGGAATAATGTTCATCTAATGATTTAGATACACCCATTCGATCATTGTAGTTAATATTTGAAGTGTGTGTATATTTATAAATTTAGTTCCATATTGCTGATCAATCATGGGATATTTGATAAAGATAAATATTACACACTAAGATCTCCTAATGAGCCCTCATGGTGAAATGGTATCCAGGATTGGGGTACGGTAAAATATCTTATATACTGGAAATTTCACAATATATATGATGCAATTTGATAGATTCTCAGATACTCAAATAGAAATTATCTATTATATGTTTTGATGTTCCACTACTTGGATTGTAGGAGAAAGATGTTGATGTTTTAATTTTTGATATCTCTTACTTTGAGATATAATTTTTGTAAATGTAAGTAATTTAATGGGTTATGATATTGGGTGAATTTAGGACTTAAAAATTTATATTCACAAAAAATAAAAATTTCCTTCTACTAAATATTTTCGTCAATTTCAAATTTTATGCACAAAATAATTAAAAATGATATTAATGAAGAACATGACACAAGTATTTTTATAAGGGTATAGGGTTACGAAGTCTATCCCCAACCACTGTCCGCTAACATCCAATCTAGGTTTGATGAGTATGATTTCAAGATCATTCTGTATAAGGATATTTAAAGACGATTAAAAGTAGAAAACAATGAATTTTAAAAATATACTAAAATTTTTTCTAAAAAATGTGAACTTGGTATTAAAAAAAAACTGAGTACCATTAGTGTATACTTCTTAAAAATAAAGAAATAATAAATTTTTATTTATAAAATATAAATAATAATTGGGTGAAGGACATAATTCCTAAAAAATGGATCAAAATAGAGAATTGTATTATACTCTTATAAAATTATAAACACATGCTTTATAATATCTTCTAAAAAATTATAACTTGTAGTTGAAAATAAAAATAAATTTTAAAACAACAAACTAAATATTCTATATGAATAATCAGGAAAATTTAAACATTGATGTCATTTAATATTACTAATAACATGAAATATTTCACCAAAAAATTAAAATGAAATAATTAGACAAGTATCTCAAAGAAAAAAACATAACTTCAAGAATTATCTTTAATATAAATAATAAAACTTAATTCATAGAATTAAATTTACATGTTTAATTATAAAATCACTAAAGCAAACTTCATAAGTGTTTCTAACATTTTATTTCAATATATAACATTTAACTTATGTAACAGTGAGTTCTGTAAATGTAAATTCATTTTTCATCTAACTATGTAATGGAATCCTTGAATTTCATCCATGTTTTTAATAATTACAAATTTAAAAACATTTCACATTAGTAAACCCTTACTAATTTTTTAATCCTGAACCTGATATTATTCTTTTATATAATAATATATTTAGAATTTTGTAAATTGTTTAAGATTAAACTCACTATTCTAAATCACGTGTGCATGAGAATAATTTTTTTTGTAACTATGATGTTGAAATAACAAGGAATACATTATATTGATATATTCCTCTCTATATTTTCAAAATAGGGTTTTTTTCAAAAAAAAATGTTAAAACGTAATTTATTCAATTGATAAAATTCATTAATAAAATATATAATATAATCCTTCATAAAACTATAATTGAAAAAATCATTAAATAATTAAATAATTAATATTATCACACTTCCAAATAAATAATTAGTAAAATATGATGGTTATTTTATGCATCAAAATGTAAATATGTTGGGATTTAATAGAGAACAAAAAAATCATTTAATAATATCTATTTTTTATGTTCTCAAACCCAATAAAATTAAATAGATATTTTACCAAATTTTTACAATAACAAATAATTTTTTGTGTTTAATTATTCTATACAATATTTTGATTAAAAAAACGTTAAAATATAAAAAATAATATAAAAAATATAATATGATTTAATATATTAATTGTATATAAGTAATATAAGAATTTTCATTTTGGAATCTACCTTTAAAATAAAATAAACAAGTGACATCAAATGTAACTAGAAATCATCCCAAAAAGGAATCAAATACAAAAATAGAAAATTTAATTCAACATAGAAATATCATAGAGTGAGAATGTGATTATGATGGTTTTGAGGCTTTGGATTTGTCCTTTTCAGAGACAAATGTTATTTTTCTGGAATCATTTTTTATTAGATACATGATAAGGATAACATCCTTAATAAATTTCTATCATGTATTTTTCTAAACATTATTCCATTAATTGTGAATTATATTATATAATCATTAATGATATGATGATATAGTAAATGATATTTTTGATGACTCAGAATTGATCAATCTAATTTTTTCAGTAACTATTCATTTACTTATAAATACCTTGTCAAAAGCATAAAATATATCAAAAATTCAAAAATAATTTTGGGTGTTACGACATTATTTTCTCTAATCTTATACAAACTAAAAAAAATATTTATTCTTTTAAAAAAATAATTCTTAAAAAATTATTGTATAGTATCATAGACTTATCCAACACACACACACATATATACACACATATATCATTTGATATTTAATTGAATTTCTGGATATCAATAATATCATGAGAATAAAAACATAATTTCCATTCTAAATTTTTCAATTATATTAGAAACTCTTTTAGATATCTTTCTTATATGGTAAAAAATACTATAAAACATAAAATGTATCTGTATCTCTAAAGGCATTTTTGAATTTCTCAAAATTAGTATATATTGTTGAAACTATATCTCTAATAAACATATACATATCATTTATATATTTAATTACTACAATATCCAATGAAAAATTATATGATGGTATAAATGAAATACAGTTTCCTTCTTTCAATTCCTTACCAATTTCCATCATAATGAAATTTATATTCAACATAAAATTTTCTAAAGATGAATGTTTCTCTTCAAATAATGGATAAATTTCACTTCCACGATATAAGGAATTAAATAATTATAATGGAGATTAATTTGATAAAGATATATCATGTAATAAATTTTTACAAAGAAGATTCATTACTTCCCTTATCTGAAAACTAGTTTGGAATAATCATAGTAACTATTTTTATCATATCCCCTCAAAATGAGAAATAACATTAGTTTAATTTACCAACCTATCATTCATAATCAAAGTAGACTTCAAATCATCTAAATTATATTTTTTCTCAAAAAAATTATAAAACATATTTAATATAATATGATAATTCATTTTTATTTTATCGGTATTTTAATAAAAATTTCCAACATTCTAGGATGGGGTTATATTTTTAATTTTTTTTAAAAATATGAACATGAGTAACTACTACAAAATCATACTTTCCTTTGATAAAATTATTTAAATCATCAAATTAAGACTTTGTGATAGTTTGAAAGTATATTATAAAAAGTCTTCTTTTGTCACCATCCCATCCCTTAAAGAATAATTATAATATAGATTATCATTAACCTACTCAATAATGGATTTTAATCTATCTACAAATACTAACATTGAAGGATTCCAATTATTGATCAAATTTCTCCTTATACCACATGCGAGATGATTTATCTATAGAATGATACATATGATCATTATTAACATCATGATCAATATGAAACATTCGACATACTAAATCCATACATGATTAACCACTATATTCCCATTAGTCAAATTTAGTAACAACATTAACATTTATCATCACAACATCAAATTCACTTAAGTTCATTTTAATATCTTATATAACATCAATTGTAATTACTTATTTTTCTTTAGTAACTATTTATTCAATAATATATGTTTCCTATTCAGTTTTTTCATATACTATAATATCATCAATTATAATATAAGCTATTTTTGTCTTGAATATAAACAATTAATTCAGTGCTTATAGATTTAGTTCTAAACTCATCCTATGAATCAATTTCATCAGCAATAACCACATCTCAATATTCAATTTATGAAACTAGTATTTTTAGTTATTTTGAAAATAACATCATCAATTTATTTAGATATGTAATGATTGAAATAATCTCAACCTTTTTTTGTAAAAATAGATTCATAAAAAATCTCTCAACATCACCAATATTATTTTTACTTCATCAACTACCTCAAAATACATATCTTTATATTACAATAAATATGTATAATATACTTAACATCACTAGATATACCTTTTAATTTATCATGTTATAGACTCTAAGTCTCCCCCCAATATGTGTAACATCCTATCCTTCTTAAAATACAACTTCATTAGAGAACAAATTATTAGGTATTACATTCAAACAATCAACCATTTTAGTTTTTACAGATTCTCATATATTTTTTTTATAGTGTGGTTTTATATAACCCTCATCCTATAAAGGATTATAATTATTTATATATAGTGATGTGAAAATCCTTGTAAATAGTTAATTTATTGATATCTTATTTCAAAAACTACATTTATACACCACTTTATCCATTTATTTATCATAATTCATCAGTTTCCATTAATAAAATTGTATACCATATACATAAATTTGGATAATATTTATTCAAATATAATTATATAAGTGATAATTCCATTTTAATAGACTTTTTAATAATTTAATTTTAAGGGGTTAAGTCCATTCGAAATTTATTTTTGGTAAAAAATAAAAGAATCAAGGGTAATATTTGTTTTGATATTTATCTTTATTATCATTCAAATGTTCTATTTTTTTAAATGTTTTATCAAGTGGAAGATGAAATAATTTATTTATCATAATATTATAACAATAAAAATATTTACCCTTTACAGTAGACTTTCACACAACAACTATTCTTCTCATCTCAAAATCAATGTTATATTAAAAGTTATGCACATACTTTTGAAACACAAAATATGATTCTCTATCATAAAATAAATACTCTATTTTTTGAAACATTAATGCCTTATTAAAAAAATAATATCCCCATTAAGCTGACCAAAAACCATAAACTTATAGATAAATATATTTCTTCTATATTTTTATGTTATTTCGCTCATCAAAGATAACAATTAAGTAGATAAACAAGTCATCTTCGTCTTTTCAATATCAAAAAAATTTATAGCCATAATCCTTGTTTTTTTTGGAATGGTTCGATGGAGGATATATAATATTAAATTTACGAGATTTAAAAACTTTGAATCATTGAAAAAATATTTTGGGTATGGAAAACATTAAAATGTAATATTTATAGTAGGTTAAAAATAAATAAACTTTAATATTAAAAATTTAAAATATTCAAAATAAAACTAAACATAATCATAACAAAATATAAAAAATATAATTTAATATCATGTAGAAAGAAAAAAATCATATAAAACATAAGAAAAAAATAATTTAATTTTGTCCACCTTTATAAAAAGAGTTAAATATTATAAAAAATATATTCAATTTCATGAAATGTGTTTTATAATACTGGAGTGAAATTCTCATGGGATATATTATTTATACCATTTCTGAAGAAATATTTATGATATGAAGTTATTGTTACCTTGGGGAGACTGTTGAGACCCAAAATTAGTTTGTTGTGAGAATGATATAATGAAGACGTGGATATGTTTTTTATGAGACATTTTTTATCAATATAAAAATCATATTAAAATTCACATAAAAGTAGGTTAAATTTTTAATGGGTTGGATATTACAAATTTTTTAAGTGATTTTCTATTTGGAGGTGTTTTTAATTATTATGGATACTTTTGGAGCTGATAAAAATTCAATCTCAAAAATCATCCTAAGTCATCCTCTGTGTAAGGTTTTTTATATAGATGGGTAGAAAATTCAACCAAGGAACAAACCTTACAAAAGAAACTTTATTTATATATGATAATCTTGGAGAATCAAAATAGGAAAATCCCTTATCCACCAGGTGATGTGTAATATATTTCATGTATACATAATATATTTTTAGTATGGTTTATTCAAAATCATCAATGTTATGAATTCATATGTTTTTATGATCAATATGATATATATTTATTCTAAGTGGTTAAATTGTTTTTGGAAACTGATTCCTTGTGATGTGTAATATATTTAATTCATCACTTAACATATCCTTATTAGGGAATATAGACTTTTTTATTACATAAATTTTAATTTCATGGTAAAAACTGAGGATCATTTCATGTTTAGTTTCTTAGAAATAGGTTACACAATTTATGAAAACAAAAATAAAACTGTTAAATAAATATAAAATAACTCTCCATGGGTTCAATCTATATTAAATTAACTTCATATCATATCCTAGGGATATACATCAGAGGAAAGAGGTGAGAATACATCCCAATAAGGGATTTTAAAAGTGAGACATATAACATGTGATCATGAGACATATCAATAAAAACATGAGGTTAAAAATAAGGAATGGGAAAGAGGAATATCATAATAATAATAAGATCATGAATCATAACATTGAAATGTTGATACCTTATTTAAATTATATATTCATAAACATATCCATGTTGTTTATCATAAAGTTGTCATAAATAAAAATTACCATGGTTATTTACAAAGGTATCATAAAATCTTTCATCCCTTGATATTAAATTCTTTACCCAAGGAATTATGGTGATATCATGTAGATGATTAATATTTCATAATTTCATGTGATTCACATATATCACAATAAATAATTTCATTCATAACCCATGGAGAAATAATGCACTGATTTCTTATCAAAATCATGGATTACTAAAGAGCTTAAAGACATGCTAATCATGTAATTTTTAAGCCAAAAAATGGATTATGGGTTTCTTATGTGCCAATAAAAAACTAAAATAAATAAAATTTATATCTTGTAGAATATATATGGAAAATATAAGAGTTTAATAATTCACACAGTGGAAATAGAAGAACATTTCTTGTGGAGAAGAGAGAAATTTTGAGAAGTAAATTTGGCAGTATGATGGGTATAAACATTGTTTTAGAGAATGGTAAAATGAGAGGGGACATGGGTATACCATTTATAAATGAAATTTGTTTCCATAATGGGATAATTTAATGTGGGAAAAAAATTCATGGAAATTGGAATACATACCAAAAAATGACTCTTTAATGGGAAATAGAAGTGAAGATTTCTTTTATCTTCAAATGTTACTCCAATATCTTGATGAATAGAACCTTGGGTAATTGAGGAAACCTTGGGGAATCCTTAGGAAAATAATCCCTGTAATATTTTTGTATGAATTGGGATCGAAAGGAAATAGATCATGGATGTTTATTTATAGAAAATGTTACAGAATTGTTTAATAAATTCTAAATATTATTCCTAGAAAACTAGGTTGTGGAAAAGGAAAAACAATTGGCTTACCCATTATTTTTTCTCATCGTTTTGAACATTTGGGTAAAACTGTATGTTATTTTTATCCAATATAATCAAATTCTAATTTTAGATACTTCTTTTTTATGGAAAATTAATGATCCCACAAAGTGACGTTTTTAAAAAACAAATTTACCTATATATACTTTATAAATTTAATTATAGTTATAGAAATTGAATAAAATATATTAAAATACATAATATTAATAAAATTAAATACTTTAGGTCTTGTATTTTTTTTAATTAATTATTATATTATTATGTCATAAATTTGATGTCATAAAATATAATGAAACCCTAAAATTGTATTTTTTTGAACTATTCATAAAAAACTGTATTTTAGAAAATTTTCATAAATCCACCCTAACATTATTTTGACATGATAATTTAAAAAATGATGTTTATTTTATCAAAAAATTCTATAAATATGATAATTTTAACATTTAATAATAAAAATCCTTATTTACCTAAAAATACTTATTTTTAAGGCACAATGAAATTTATGTCACTTGTAGGAAAAATTTATAGGAAATTAGAAAATTATTTTATCATTTATTATTTAAATTAAAGTGTTTCAAAATAAAATTTCATTTAAAAAAAAATACTATTTATAATACCTTTCTTATTATAAAAAAGGTATATATTTTGTTGAAAAATAAAATTATGTTCCCTAAAAAATTATCAAATTCATATCAATTATACATATATTTTATTAAGAAAAACTATTCATAAGAGGAATTTATGGAATAAAAATTTTAAACATACAAATTGATTCAAATATTGGTCTGGACATGTAACCCCTTTATTACAGACACATATGATATGAGGGTACTGTGTGTCATGGTGGTAGTTTTATGGGGTCCCTCGACTAACATCGACCAAGTGGTAATATCCACTAAATTGAACTTCTCCCATATATGATTTCATTAATGATTTACTTTTTAAAGTTTATATTTGGATTGGTCAAGGGTAAACTCCATTTACGATACCTCCCTCCCATGTTCTGACAAATGAGCTTCAAACGACATGACTCTACTAGTTGAGGACATCAATTCCCTTTTATATATCAATTATCATATGTAATTACTACTTATAAACACTAATTATAATGGAAAAATTAAAAAAACTGAATAGACTCTATATTTAATATGAACTAATGTTCATATTGAAAAATGGTCATATAATGATTGAATCCAAAAATTCAATTTCCCTATATACCCTATAAATACCACTTCTTTCATTCACTCCATATTTTTTATAATTTATCTTGATGTTATATTTTCATTTCATAAGATGTTGATGTTTTCTAATATTTTTTTTCATTTCTATATCATTTGATGTTGTGAAAATAATTTCAGTAGATTAAAGTGAACCATACATCCCAATTTTATCCATTACAGTTTTCATGTTTGGTATTTTAATTGGTTTCATAGATATCTATTGTAATGATAATTAATAATGATATAAAATTTTGTTGGATTATCTTTATTTTTTATGTGTATGATATTATATAATGTGAAAAAAATATTTATTTTGGAAAAATATATCATTTCAAATGTCTAGGTTGTTACATTCATCCCCCCTTAAAAAATTTCATCCATGAAATTTCAACTCATTATGTCAGTTGAAAAAAGGTGATATTATTTCTATCTCATTATCTCCTTTGGTATCCATTTCTATTATTCATATTTATAGCACCCCTACAACACATTGATAATGTGGATCGTATTGTTGCATAGAACATAATCTATATGGTTCAAGATCTCCATTGGATGCTCCTCATAAGAGAAATCATGATCCAATTGTACCACCTCCAGATTTAGTACATGTGACGGATCAGGTATGTACTTCCTCAAGAGAGATAAAAATAATTCATCATGAACTTGAGATAAATTTTTTGGAAGTTCTAGTTGATATGCCACTGCTCATATGAGATCAATTATTTTAAAGGGTCTAATGTACCTAGGTTTAAGTTTTCCTTTTCTTCCAAATTAGATAAATTTATTCCAAGTTGATATTAGAAGAAACAATTTGTGGCCAACAATAAGTCACAATCCCCTTAGATGTTCTTTAGCATATAGCTTCTGCTAAATATGAGAAGCCTTTATATTTTTTGGATGGAATGAACCTTTTCTATCATCTATTGCACAAGAAGTTATACATCACCATCCACAAAGAGCTTCATAAGGTTCCATTTTAAAAGTAGAGTAAAATCTATTTTTGTGTGAGAACTCAACTAATGGGAGGTATTGATACCATCCACATTTTAATTCCATTGATCATGTCCATAGCATGTATTCAGGTTTATAAATAGTCCTTACATGTAGGCCAATATTTTGGGGTTAATATTCCATACTGAAATTTAATTTTGTATTCAAAGAATGTGGGTGAATTATCCAAAATTTAAATTTGAACCTTGTATCATATACATAAATGATAAAAAATATCACCCCATGCAACCTCACCACTTACTTTGTGTATATCATTACAATTTGGTCAAGAGAGAAATATTCTAGAATAGTGATGAAATGGGTAGTCATGGTGAGATGATCCACTATAACCCATATAACCATGTTTACATGGGATGTTCTTGGGAGTCCAGTGAAAAATTATAAAGTGATATTGTCTCACATTAATGTTGGTATGGGTAGTTGTTGAAATACCTTAATTAGGAAGTCATCACCCTTCCTTCACTATTTAACATACCACGAATCATGTAGTATAGTAAAAAATATCCCTATTCATATTATCCCACCAATAATGATCACAAAGGTCCCCACACATTTTAATGATTTGAGGATTTATAAAGAATATAGATATATGAGCTTCATCCACCATCTCCTTCATTATCTCTAGGATAAATGGAACTCATAGAATTTTAGTAAATTTCAATACACCTTCTTGATCAATATTAAACTCAAGAAACATCCCATTCTTCATAGATTATATCTTCATTTGTAACAAATGGTATTATATTTGTTCTATATTGATATTCGCTAGTAATGATAGTTGATAAATCAATTAGGATAGGGTAGAAGATATCCCTTACCTTATGATTCCAAATTCAAAATTTACTAGGTCCTCCCATAAAGGATCTTCTTGAATCCTCATGATTTCCAACAGAACAGGTTTTTTCCTATATAATGCATCAGTGACTTTATTTTTTCTTCTAGTATGATAATGAATTGAACAGTCAAAGCCTTTATGAAGTTCCAACAATCTAATTTGTCTAATTTTCAATTTTTTTCATGAAAATATACTTCCAACATTGTTGGTTTGTTTATATATCACATTTCTCCTCATAAAGACATTGCCTACAAATTTTCAAATAAAAATAACTACAACTGTAAAGACCCGGAAATTTGGATGAAATTTGTTTTCTTAATTTATATGGAATTTTACAAGAACACAGTTTCTCACAGCGCCTGATTCCGAGGCCCTGTGTTCCCGGAATCAATTTCCAGAGTTTAGCTCGGGTAAGTTCAGTGAACGAACGAGCGAGTTTTTCTAACTTTTGAACCGATGCTCGGAATCGAAATCTGAGGGCACCGATGAAACCGCAGCGCTGGTAATTGCTTAGGAACACCTTTTTTCGGAGTTTCATTTGTGCGGGTGGAGAAGTTAAATTTGTGACTTAAATGAGGAAGGAATAATATTGTAAAACAATTTTATTTTTAAGTCTAGGGTGGTTTTATCCTACATGGGGATGTTGGGGTGAAACCTAACTACCCATGTGAGGATAAATTTGAGGATAAATGTGAGGTGGGGCCCACATGAGTTCCAACCTTTCACATCTCCATATATCTCATAAACATCCCCTTTAAACTTGTTAACTCGCTTTAATTATATAACTCTTCCACTTCCTTATTTAATTTTCCATCCTAACTCTTAATTAATTAAACAACTCATGGTTTAATTAATTAAGTGAATTGGATTTGAATTTTGTAAATTTGAATGCATGGCATGGGTAAATAAAATAAGGTGGAGCCTTATTTTATTTTGGTTGGATTTTTTGTGTTAAGTGAAAGGGAAGAGAGCTCTTGAGTTTTGAAGAACTTCTTCCTCCGAAGAAGAACGCTTCATCTCTTTGTTGAAGAACGCGAAGAACACCGAAGCTTCGACGAAGAACGCCGTCTCATCTTGCATCTTCTCTCCACGTCGAATGAAGCAAGATGGCACATTATTCTTTGAGCGAACACCGATGATTCTTACGGAACCTCAATCCATGACGCCGGCTTCCACGACGTCTTTTGCCGCGACAAACCTCGATCGACGACTCCATCGAGGTAGGGGTCAATTTTCTTCTTCGTGAATACTTCATTGTCATTCTTCGTTTTCTAAATAGGCCACCTGTTATCGCAATTGTGGGAGGAGGTCCGACCGCACAAACATGGCTGACCCTCCTCCCCCTTTATGTTTATGTCTGTTGCAGTTTGAAAGAAGGCGGCGCGGTGCAACGGCACCGCGTGGTAACATGGGAAAATGCGGCGAAGATGCGCGTTGTCATCGCGCCGCGCCGTTGAGGAAAAATGAACCCACGGCCGGAGTCAAGCTGTGGTGAAGGGGCGCGACATCCTCGTGTCGCGCCAGAGAACCCCATAGACACCGCGGCCAGAGCGGGGCCGCGACGGAAGGGCGCGACGCCATCGTGCCGCGCTGGTCGGACCAAGGCCGTGGCCTTTGGCCGCGGCGGAGCAGGGAGCGGCGACCGACTATCGGCCACCGGAGCCGGAGCAAGAGGGTTGGACCGCAGGGTCCTGCGGCAGCAGCACGGCCAGCCATCCGGGCCGGCTGAACAAGGAACCAGGGGTCGTAACCCCTGGCCAGCAGAAGGAGAACCCCCCCCCCCCACATGGGGGCCGCGGTTTGCCAAACAGGGGGGGCAGCGCACAACCCCCCTCTTCCACTCGGCCATCACGGCCGAGCCGCCTGGCCACGCTGGCCAGGCCAAGTGCGCCAGGCCGGGCTGCGCCTCATTGGGCTGGACTCGGACCCAGGTCGGGTCGTCCCGGTTCGGGCCGACCCAGGGGGTATCGGGCTGGGTTGAACCGGGCCCGGACCCCCTATTTCCGGACCTCTTTCGTTCTTTGCCCAAAACATGGGATACAAACCTCCGATCGATGCACCGTCATTTGCGAGGTGATCCTTGGATCGAGGCGGTCATTTTAATATATTAAACACAAGGTTTCGGAGAACTTTGGGTATGGCCGGGTTGGTTCGAACCCGAAACCAACCGGGCCCTCGGAGCAGAAACACTTATATCTCGAGATCCAGATGTCCGATAGACGTGTCATTGACTTTGTTGGATTCCTCTTGATGAGACGGTTCTTTTGGAAAACCTCACCTGAGATTGGGACGCAGTTGGATAGTGGCCGGGTTGGATTTAACCCGAAATCCAACCGGGCCCCTGGAACGGAAAAGCTGATAACTTTCAGACCGGACGTCCGTTTGATGAACTGTCAGGGGAGATGGTGATCATGTTGATAAACAGTCCCTATGAGTATACCCTATGATATTTTGGGGTACGGTTGAGATACGGTTGGGTTGGTTCGTACATGAAACCAACCGGGACCCCGGGACTAAAAGGCTAACAACTCACAGACCGGGCGTCCGATTGACGCACCGTCTGTTGCGTTGAGACCCCTATGACAAGGCGGTCCTTTGAGATACTTATTCATGGGACTTTTTGATACATGGAGTATCAACCAGTATCTCGTGGAGAGGACCCTCTCGGTGACAAGCTATCAGAGTGCAAAGACCTAGTAGCTGGATGAGACTTGACGACTGCTGATCGATCATCTCGGAGTGATTCGAATAGCCCAGTGGGGTGCGCTTGGTTGTAGTAGCAGACCCACGGTGGAGGTGCGCTTGGTTGTTGAGGCAGACCCGCGGTACTCGATAGAAGGAGTACCTCTGTAGGCTTTGAGGGGGTGCGCTTGGTTGTTGCAGCAGACCCATGGTGGGATGCGCTTGGTTGCAGCGGAAGGCCCACAGTACTCGACAGGTGGAATACTTCATCAGTCCGGGGTAGTGGGATGCGCTTGGTTGTAGCGGTAGGCCCACTTTACTTGAAAGAGGAGGAGTTCTCCAGCAGCCATGGTTTCGATATCATAAATAAAATCATGGTTTGAGCTGAGTCTATGACCTTTGTGTTTACCTCATGATTGAGATGGGTCACTTGATAACTTAGGTATATGTATGGGAATATACCTTGGTAGTGGTTATCAGTTGATTTCATAACCTTTGTGTTTCCTCATGATTGATATGGGTTACTTGATAACTTAGGTATAAGTATGGGCTTATAACTAATTAAGGGTTATCTGTTGAGATCCTTTTTGTGGTTATCCTTGTTGGATTTGGTGAGACTTTGAGGGTCTCGGGGTCCCTACTGAGTATCGTATACTCACCCCTAAACGGGCTATGCCTGAACCTTGTTGTGTTGGTTGCAGACGATGGACAACGCTGACAGAGGCCGAGTGTTCGAGGACTGGACGGTTACCGGAGGTAGACCTCATGGCAAGTCAGTATCCAGAGGTGGACTTCAGGATGAGACGACACTTGGAGGAGGTTGACGGGTGAGAGCATTGTGGAGGCTATCTGTACCTACCCTTCAGGTAGGCTCTGTGGGGGATAATCCAGGAGCTATGCTATCTGTACCTACCCTTCACGTAGGATCCGTGGCGGACGATCCAGGAGCTGCGCTATCTGTACCTACCCTTCAGGTAGGATCCTTGGAGGACGATCCATGAGTTGCTCTATCTGTACCTACCCTTCAGGTAGGATCCGAGGAGGATGACCCAGGAGCTACATCCATTCTTCAAGCTGTTTGTCTTTTTTGTTGTACTTTCGTTCAGTTGTATTTGTACATTCAGTTGGGTTTTTATTCTGGCACACTTACTTTTCAGCACTTCCTTTTGTACTTAGTATATTACTTCCTCTTGCACTCTGTGGTGTTTTGTTTACTTTTATAAAGGCAATTCCTTCCCAGTTATCGAGATTTACGCCTTTGGTGCTAGTAGCCATCCCCTGGCCTATGGAAGGCGAGCTTGGGGTAGTCACCGCACGGGCCCTGAGGATGGGTCGTGAAAATTTGTATCAGAGGAGTCGGTTCTACTGCAAAAATTGTAACTTTGATATTCCTTTTCTGTGAAGCAATAGTGTTAAGGGTACCGAGTGTGGTTTTCAGTTCAGGGAATCCAGTGTTTGGTGCTGGCGGCCAACGTATCCATACACCAGGACCCTGACTTCTAATTTCTAACTCAGTGTACGAAAACACTGATTGCGTGTGTGTTTTCAAATGTTTCTTTTAAAACAGCTCAAACTAGGTCATCTCACCAGGTGTAATCGTTTGACCGTGTCATGTTTGTTTCTTTCAGGATGCCTCCCCGCGGATGACCAGCTAGAGCCCCGAGTGTTGTACGTACTGACAGCCCACCGAGAGACGTGGCCTCAGTACAGGGCCCTATCCCAGTTGAGGCACCAGCGGAGGCACCAGCGGTACTACCACCCGTTGGGCCACCGATGCCACCAGCCCCAGTAGCAGAGAGTGCACGTCGCTTGAGCGCACTGCACGAGTTCCAGCGCCATAGGCCACCCAGGTTCAGGGAGAGACGGACCTGCAGGCAGCTAAGGATTGGCTAGAGGCTGTGGTGAGAGTCTTCAGGATAGTAGGGACGCCAGCAGACATCATAGTGATCCTTGCTACCAACCTCCTTCAAGAAGTGGTAGGCATATGGTGGATCCTGATGCTCCAAATGCATGACGAGGTGACACTTCTGTGGGAAAACTTCGAGAGCCTGTTCCGGGAAGATTTTGTACCTTCCACCCTTCGAGCGGTGCATATTCAAGAGCTACAACATCTACAGAAGGGTAGCATGATAGTGGCGCAGTACTCAGTGAGGTTCACAGACCTCTCGTGCTACTCCACAGATATGGTACGAGACCCGTTCTTCCGGGCCTGAACCATCGAGAAGGGGCTCAGGTGAGAGATTAGAGCTTCTGTTGTTTCTCACAGCATACTGACGCAGACAGGGGTGTTGGAGCGAGCACTCTTATTGGAGAGTTTCCTTGCTGAGTAGTCTCCAGTATCTGGACCCACCACTAGCCGACATGCGACATAGTCTTCTACTTCAGGCAGTAGACAGATGACGTAGAGGTCCAAGAGGACCAGACCTACAGGTGGTCGACCGCATGACACAAGATCGTGTGTGCGAGGCACCCGAGGTGGAGAGAGACATACCAGGAGTGGACAGTGTTACTCCTGTGGCGGGGTTGGTCACAGGGCACGTGACTCTTCGACCCGCCATACAGATGAACAGAAGAAAAACGAAGGACCTCCCAGGCAGAGGGAGAGGTTTGATCGAGGCGGACTGCAGGGAACAGGTGGACATGGGATAGATCAGCTTTAGGCAGCATAAGTATTTTACTACGGAGCTTTAGAAGCTGGTGGACAAGAGCGGGACTAGTTCCAGGCATAGAGGCCTTTGATCTTTGTGTTACCAGTTTCCTAGTTGTTGTTGTTTTTGTTGTTTGTGGTTGTTGTGTGTCTTTGTACTTGAGCTGTAGTAATAAAAGACACTTTTTCTTGTGACATTTTCTTCCTTCTTTTTTGTGTACTAAGAGGTTCCGGTTTAAACTGTTGACTTGACCCTCACTTTTGAGACTCCTACTAGGAGAGACCCAGTGACCACACACGGATGCCAACAATGTGACTCAACCATTGGAGGAGAGAGTAACAGTTGGATCTCTTGGTAGTAGCGTCGAGGCCTTACAATGTCATCCATGGCATAAATTAGTATCATTCATGACATGATTGACTGTATTAGGAAAAGAACGTGGTTCATCCAGGGGATGAGACTAGGATTATCTTTTCGGAAAAGAAGAAATATTAGTAGCTCTTGAGAGACCAGAGATGGTCCAGGCCATGACAGAGAAGGTCTAGGACACCCAGGAGTGTATGTAGACAGCTCCGACCCGACAGAAGTCTTATGTTGAGAGGAGACAGGACCACTGGAATTTGAGGATGGCGACCACATTTTCTTACGGGTCTCACCTCGACGAGGTCTATGGAGATGTGGCCGAGGCGACAAACAATCTCCGAGGTTCAGAGGACCTTTTCAGGTCCGCAGTAGGGAAGGCGGGGTGACTTACCATTTGACCCATCCACCTCAATTACGCCAAATGCATGACGACTTCCACGTATCTCAACTAGGGAGATACGTTCTTGACCCGACGCATGTCATCAACCATGGGGAGCTGGACTTTTGCTATGGGGTGACTTTTTCGGGGTTCCAGAAGAGGATGAGGATAGACAAGAGCGGGTCCTATGATGATGGTAGATTCCTCATGTGCGCTTTCGTTGGCAGCATGGGAACCACCAGGTGAGCACATGGGAGCGGAAGGCTCAGATGCGTGCTCAGTACCACTTCTGATTCCCTAGGTTGTGTTAAAGCTTTACGGGGACGTAAATCCCTGAGGTGGAAGTAATGTAAAGACCCATAAATTTCAAGGAATTTTTTCTCGTAGTTTCTTTGGAATTTTACAAGAACGCAGTTTTTGAAGGCGCTTGATTCCGAGGCCCGGTGTGCCCGGAATCAACTTTCGAAGTTTAGCTCGGGTATGTTCAGTAAACAAACGAGCAGGTTTTTCTAACTTTTGAACCAGTGCTCGGAATCAAAATCTGAGGGCACCGATGAAGCCGTAGTGCTGGTAATTTCTTAGGAACACCATTTCCGGAGTTGTGTTTGTGTGGGTGGAGAAGTTAAATTTTTGACTTAAATGAGGAATGAATAAAATTGTAAAAAAATCTTATTTTTAAGTCTAGGTTGGTTTTATCCTACATGGGGATGTTGGGGTGGAACCTAACTACCCATGTGAGGATAAATGTGAGGTGGGTCCCACACGAGCCCCAACCTTTCACATTTCCATAACTCTCATAAACATCCCCTTTAAACTTGTTAACTGCCTTTAATTAAGTAACTCTTCCACTTCCTTATTTAATTTTCCAACCTACCTCTTAATTAAATAAACAACTCATGGTTTAATTAATTATGTGAATTGGATTTCAATTTTGTAAATTTTAATGCATGGCATGGGTAGATAAAATAAGGTGGAACCTTATTTTATTTTGGTTGGATTTTTTGTGTTAAGTGAAAGGGATGAGAGCTCTTGAGTTTTGAAGAACTTCTTCCTCCGAAGAAGAACGCTTCATCTCCCTGTTGAAGAATGCGAAGAACACCGAAGCTTCGACGAAGAACGTCGTCTCATCTTGAATCTTCTCTCCACGTCGAAGTAAGAGAGATGTCGCATTCTTCTTTGAGCGAACACCGATGATGCTTACGGAACCTTGTTCCGCGACGCTGGCTTCCGCGACGTCTTTTTTCACGACAAACCTCGCTCGACGACTCCATCGAGGTAGTGGTTAATTTTCATCTTCGTGAATACTTAATCGTCGTTCTTCATTTTCTAAATAGGCTTCCTATTATCACAATTACGGGAGGAGGTCGGACCGCACAAACATGGCCGACCCTCATCCCCCTTGATGTTTATGTTTTTTGTGGTTCGAAAGAAGGAGGTGTGGTGCAATGACACCACGCGGTAACAAGGGAAAATGTGGCGAAGATGCATGGCGCCGTCGCGCCACGCCATTGAGGACAAACGAACCCGTGGCCAGAGTCAGGCTGCGGTAAAGGGGCACGGCGTCGTCGTGCCACGCCGGAGAACCCCGAAGACACCGCGGCCGAAGCGGGGCCCCTGAGGAGGGGCGCGACGTCGTTCCGCCCTGCTGGTCGGAAAAAGGCTGCGGCCTGTGGCCGCGACGGAGCAGGGAGTGGTGGCCGGCTATCGGCCACCGGCGTCGGAGCAGGAGGGCGGGACCGCGGGGTCCCGCGGCAGCAGCACGACCAGCCAACTTGGCCGGCCGAACAAGGGACCAGGGGTCGTAACCCCCAACCGGCCGAAGGAGCCCCCCCCCACATGGGTGCCGCAGTTTTCCAAATAGGGGGGCAGCGCGCATCCCCCCTCTTCCCCTCGGCCGTTACGGCCGAGCCGCCTGGCCACGCTTTCCAGGCCAAGCGCGCTAGGCCAGGCCGCCCCTACCGGGCTGGGCCGCGCCCTATTGGGCCGGAACCGGACTCTGGTCGGGTCACCCGGTTCGGGCCGACCCATGGGGTATCGGGCCGGGTCGGACCGGGCCCGAACACTCTATTTCCGGACCTCTTTCGGTCTTTTTCCCATAACTTGGGCTACAGACCTCCGATCGACGCACCTTCAGTTGATAGGAGATCCTTGGATCAAGACGATCATTTTAGTATATTACACTCAAGGTTTCGGAGAACTTTGTGTACTGTCAGGTTGGTTCGAACCCGAAACCAACCGGGCCCTTGGAGCAGAAACGCTTATATCTCGAGCTCCGGATGTCCGATTGACGTGTCGTCGACTTTGTTGGATTACTATTGATGAGATGGTTCTTTTGGCATAACTCACCTGAGATTGGGACGCGGTTGGATAGTGGCTGGGTTGGATTGAACCCGAAATCCAAACGGGCCCCTAGAACGGAAACGCTAATAACTTTCCGACCAGACATCCATTTGACGAACCATCAACGACGTTGGTGATCATGTTGAGAAAAGGTCCCTATGAGTATACCCTATGAGAGTTCGAGGTATAGTTGAGATGCGGTTGGGTTGGTTCATACACGAAACCAACCGGGCCCCCGGGACTAAAAGGCTAATAACTCACAGTCCGGGCATCTGATTGACACACCGTCTGTTGCGTTGAGACCCCTATGACGAGGCGTCCCTTTGAGATACTTCTTCGTGGGACATTTTGATACTTGGTTTATCGACCAGTAGCTCGTGGAGCAGGCCCTCTCGGTGACGAGCTAGCAGAGTGTAGAGACCTAGTAGCTGGCTGAGACTTGAAGACTGCTGATCGATCGTCTCGGAGTGATTCGGATAGCCTAGTGTGGTGCGCTTGGTTGTAGCAGTAGACCCATGGTAGAGGTGCGCTTGATTGTAGCAGCAGACCCGCGGTACTTGACAGAAGGAGTACCTCTGTAGGCTATGAGGGGGTTTGCTTGGTTGTAGTGGCAGACCCATGGTGGGATGCGCTTGGATGCAGCGGCAGGCCCACAGTACTCGACAGGTGGAGTACTTTAGAAGTCCAGGTTAGTGGGACACGCTTGGTTGTAGCGGCAGGCCCACTGTACTCAACAGATGAGGAGTTCTCCAGCAGCCGTGGTTTTGACATCATAAATAAAATCCTGGTTTGAGCTGATTCTATGACCTTTGTGTTTACGTCATGATTGAGATGGGTCACTTGTTAACTTAGGTATATGTATGGGCACATACCTAGGTACTTTTTATCCGTTGATTTCATAACCTTTGTGTTTCCTCATGATTGAGATGGGTTACTTGATAACTTAGGTATAAGTATGGGCTTATACCGAAGTAAGGGTAATCTGTTGAAATCCTTCTTTGTGGTTATACTTGTTGGATTTAGTGAGACCTTGAGGGTCTCGGGGTCACTAATGAGTATCGTATACTCACCCCTGCATGGGCTATGCTCGCACCTCGTTGTTTTGGTTGCAGACGACGGGCAGCGCTGACAGAGGCCGAGTGTTCGAGGACTGGACGATACCCGGAGGTGGACCTCACAACGAGTCAGTATCCGGAGGTGGACTTCACGATGAGAAGACACTCGAAGGAGGTTGACGGGCAAGAGCGTTGTGGAGGCTATCTGTACGTACCCTTAAGGTAGGATCTGTGGTGGACGATCCAAGAGATGCGCTATCTGTACCTACCCTTCAAGCAGGATCCGTGGCGGATGATCCAGGAGGTGCGCTATCTGTACCTACCCTTCAGGTAGGATCCATGGAGGATGATCCAGGAGCTGCGCTATTTGTACCTGCCCTTCAGGTAGGATCCGAGGAGGACGACCCAGGAGATGCTTTCATTCTTCTAGCTATTTGCCTTTTTTTTGTTGTACTTTCTTTTAGTTTTAGTTGTACATTCAGTTGGGTTTGTATTCTGGCCCACTTACTTTTCAGCACTTCCTTTTGTACTTAGTATATTACTTCTGCTTGCACTCTGTGGAGTTTTGTTTACTTTTATGAAGGCAATGCCTTCCCAGTTATCGGGATTAACCCATTTGGTGCCAGTCGCCGGCCCCTGACCTATGGAAGGCGGGCTTGGGGTAGTCACGACACGGGCCCCGAGGACGGGTCGTGACAACAACTAGATACAGGTCATGTATAGGATAATTCTTCTCATGAGGCTTTTAATTTTGAGATGCATAAGTAATCAATTTTTAATTTTTCATGAGGATGAACCCAATCCCTTTAAAATATTCATCAATATAAATAATGAATCCTTCTCTAATAGATGGTACAGTGAACATAGTTGTAGTAATCAATATCTTATTCATTTATTGGAAACTTTATGTACACTCCATTGTCCAGATGAACTTAGCCCCTTTTTGAGTTTACATGGTTAGTGGATTCAAAATTCATAAATGTTTTTCCAAACCTCTTATAATGTCCTATTATACCAAGAAAACCAAGAATATTAATTATTTTTATCGGATGATACCACACATCTACAACCTTTATCTTCAAAGGGTCAACTGAGATTCATTCCATGATTATGATGTCCCCTAGAATGAAACATAATGTAAAAAAGAATTCATATTTTCTTAATTTTATGCAAATAATATCCTTCCACCTAGTTTTCAATATAACCCTTAGATTATCTTCTTACTCCTCGTGATTTTTTTGAATATATTTGAATATCAATAATAAAAACTACCAAGAATTTATCAGTGTAGTCCTTGAAGTCTCTAATCATCATATCCATTAATATAGGAGTATTAGTCAATTCGAAGGGAATATAAACAAACTCAAAAGTCTCATATCATGTTTTAAAGGCAGTCATGGGAATATATTCTTTCTTAAACCTTGATTGATGATACCCAGATCAGAGGTGAATCTTAGAGAAGAATTGATCCCTAGGAAGCTAGTAAAATAAATCATCAATCCTTAGGAGAGGGTTTGTGTTCTTAACTGTGATCCCATTAATTTGTCTATAATAAATTCCTATATGAATTGTTCTATCTGTATTGTTCACAAATAAAAAAAGTTTCTCCACATGAAGAGACACTTGGTCAGATAAATACAATCACTAAAAGTTCTTGAAGTTATTTCATTAATTCCTCAAACTCCATATTTTGCATTCTATATAGGGTCTTTGATAACATCTTGGATCCAAATATGGGCTCATTAGAGAACTCTTCCTTTATTTTGGGGGAGTTCTAGGTATGCAATCATGAATATGTCAGTGTATTCATGAAGGATGAGGTCACTCTCAATCTTAATACTTCCATTTCCTTCTCCCTCTTGACTGATCATCTCTATAAAGAAATTTATGGTAGGTGCTTCTAAACATAGCTTAGACCGGGATATATATCATTTGAAAATGATGATAGTTTTTTCCTTCAAGACTGTTGAAATTTACTTGATTTTTTATTTAATACTAACATTATACCTTGAGAGCCAACAAATACCCAATATAGTGTTTAATTACACTATGGAAATAAATACTAGATTTAAGATGATATTATACTCACAAAAGATAATACTATAGTTTCTATACACATTTGAAGCTAGTATAATTATTCCAGGAGTATTTATTGATAACTCTACATATATTAGTTCATGTATTGATTCTATATTATTTAAAAAAGTGGATGAAATAATTGAATGTGTTAAACCAAAATCAAAAAATTTACTTGCTAGTTTTGAGTGCTTAACGAGTGTACCTTCCATTGTATAATTCAAAGCCTCCACTTTATTCGTCATGATATCAAATGACTAACCATAATACCTTGTCCTATGATGTTTTTTATGGTGGTTCCCTTCCACTATATTCTAATTTGGATGTTTATTGGAAAAGTTCCCATGTTATCCACACTTGAAGCATTGAACTTGCGACTGAGCATGCATCATCTTCCCCTTTACCTTAGTGTTGAGAAGTTGAGGATTATCCTTGACATTATTATTTTGAGCTATGTGGACATATCTTACTGACATGTAACACTATAAAATCCAAAGTAATGAGTTTACCGAAGTATTTTTCCCACATTTTTTGTAGGTGGGAGGTTTCATCTTCTTTCCTCCTCTTCCATGTTCAATGTTCCTTCATGAGGTTTGATACATTGATCTATTCTTCTTATTTGACCTATGTGACCACTGTATCTATCCAAACTCCAATTCCACCATTATATCACTCCATATTATCTCATCATAGATTTTATAGTAATTATTTTATAGATTCATATGCAGATGAGTTCTTAGTCCACCAAATAATCTATCAATGTTTCCCTTAAGACCCATAATAAAGCTAGATGTGTATTGACCAAGTCTTGTAGAGTCTATTTAATAGACTCCCAAAAATTTATTTTCATTATTATTTAGTTTTAGTAATTCCATATTAGTTTTTTTAACATAGAATGATAGAAATATTTTTAAAATAAGATTCCCTCAAACTCCTCCAACTCCATTACATCGATCTCCCTTCTCGGCATTGTTTTTTTAATCAGTGTGCACCACTGATCAGCTTCTCCTTCTAAGAGGTATAATTCTAGAGATTTTTTCTTTTAATATGAAAAAAATGTATATAAAATATATTTTTTGTAGATTGTATCCACTATTAAATAAAAAATGGGTAGGTAGACCCACTAAAAGAAGGTGGTCATAGACGTATAAAGGTCAAAAAAAGTTATTCCCTTTTAGATGAATTTGGAAATTAGAATTGTTTCAAAATATTTTTTTCAAAACTCAAGTTAGTTGATTTATCATCCTTATGATGTTTTATATTCCAGATTCCATCGTAACACCATCACTACATCATCCTTTTCACTAATCAATTACAAGTATCATCCTATTTCACACCATTTTTTCAAAAGAATAAAACCGTTGGGAGAAACATATTACATTTATGAATATTATAATTATAAAGGGATTTTATTTAATAAAAAATGCTTAATTATGTTATTAATATCCCCTAATAACAATTAAATTTTATATACATTATTCATAATGGACCCTAAAAACCTTGTGAATAACCAAACATATCCTCTAGGAGTTTCAATATAGGGGTGCATCAATGCTTGTTTATGGTCACCAGTTCATGTTTGAGTCACGCAAAAAGTGTTGTTTTTTTGTGTTACCCCTAGATATATCTATTCCAGATCTAAGTCCACTTTTTCATATAGAGACATGAATTTATTTTCCCAAAAACCAATTACTTTATACTTCAACAAAATAATAGTATGTTCTACAATATTTATAATTTCACCTTGTGTTCTTACTAATGATTTAAAATCTTAATTTCCAAAAATAACTAAATATTCATTTGATACAAGCTATGGAATTCCACCTTTTTATTTCACAAAATTTCATTACAAAGTAAAAAATAGAGGATATTTGCATTTTAGTTTCTTGAAAATAAGGTACATAATATATAAGAACATAAATTATTCTACTAAATCCACTTTAATTACAACTTCATGAGTTCAATATAGGTCAATTTTAATGCATCTCACATCCTACGGATATACATAAATGGAAAGGGGTGATCATGAAGCCCAATAAGGGAATAAACAAGAGAGACACATAATATGTGATATTGAGACATATCAATAAGACTGTGTGGCCTAACAATAAGTCATGATAAAGAATAATGTCATAATAATAATAAGAACATGAATAATAACATGAAAATGTGCTGAAAATATTTAAATTATAAATTAATAAGAATATTGAAAAGTTTTTTCACTAATGCGTCTTAAATAAAAATTATCAAGGTTATTCACCAAGGTATCATAAAACATGACATCTCAAGAGATTAAATTCTTTACCCAGGGAATTGGAGTGCTATCAGGGCCCACCCATTATATGTATTAATTTCACTCTGGCTACATATATCATAATAACCAATTTCATTAATAAACCATGGGATGAAAGAATGGGGTTCTTATCAAAATCCAACCATAAAAAAGAGTTTTAAGACATGATCATTATGTTATTTATTACACATTAAAAGAGAATGTGGGTTTCCAATATATAAATAAATGAGTAAAATAAATAATTTTTACATATAGGTGAATACCCATAGAAAATAAAAAGGTTTGGGTATGAAAAAGAATAAAATAAAATAGAATTTCTTAAGGAGAAGAGAGAAAACATGAGAAGTAAATTCGACAACATGAAGGGTATAAAACATTATTTAATAAAAGGGTAAAATGAGAGGGGACAAGAGTATCACTTTGATAAAAGAAAATTATTACTATAATGTATGAATATAAAGTGGGAAAAAATAAATTCCCTTAGAAATTGGAAGACATATCCCAAAAGGACTCATAAATACAAAGGAGAAATAGAGATTTACCTTACCTTGATGAGTTACTCCTAGATATTGAAGAATGGAACCTTGGGAGATTTATGACAACTTGGGGGACACATTGGGAGGAAAAATCAATACAAATTCATGAATTATGTATTTGGAGTGAAATGAAATGGATAAATGTGTGGATATTTATTTTAATACACTTGATCCTAAATTAATTTTTAAATAATTATTTTGAATGGAAAATTAAATATTATATAATGTAATGATTTAAAAAATAAAAATTTTATTTTTTAGATTTTGGAAAGAAACTTATTGTTATAAAAACAGAATAAAATATATTAAAATGGCAAATATTAATAAAATAACACATTTAGGTTATGGATTGTGTTTAATTAATTATTAAATAATTACGAAAAAATATCATCTCATAAAATATACCGAAACCATAAGACTATTTTTTCACTATTCATGAAAATATAAATTATTTTAAAAAATTATCATAAATTAACTCTAACCTATTTTTGATGTCCTGATTTCAAAAATGATGTTTATTTTATTCGGATAATTATATAAATATGAAATTTTTAACATCTAAATATAAAAAATTATTTATTAATTTTTTAAGGTAGAGTCAAATTTCAGACACTCAGAAAAAAAATTCTTAGAACATTATAAAATTATTTTAAGATATTTTATTTAAATAAAAGTGTTTTAAAAGAAAATTTCTTTAAAACAAATACTATTTGGAATACATTTTCTATTTTAAAAATTGTATATATTTTATAGAAATATTCAATTATGTTCCCAAAATCAAGTTTTGTTATTTAACTCAATTAGACAGTTATTTTATTTAGAAAAACTATTTATAAGAGGAAATGATAGAATAAACATTTTACTCCAAAAAAGGAATTTACACTATGGTCTAAAAATAGAACCCAATATTACAAATCTATATATCCTGGTGGTATGTTGTGTGATGGTGATAGTTTTATGGGGTGGCTCAGCTTACATCGATCGAGTAGTAATCTCCACAAACTTGATATTAGTCTGGGGTGAACACCAATGACGATACCTCCCTCTGAATTTCTGAAAAATGAGCTTCAAATGAAATAAATTTACTAGTTGAGGCTATCTATTCCCATTTATGAATCAATTATCTTATGTTATTATTAATTATAAAAACTAATTATAATGGTAAAATTATCAACCAAGTGTATAGTTTCCCACGGTCATATTGACTAACAGTCATATTGATCAATATCCATATTGGTCATTGGTTATATAATGGTCTAATCCTAATTGTCACATTTCTATTTATACCCTATAAACACCACTCCATTATTTCAATAAAAAATCATTATGATTTCTCTTAAGGTTATATTTTCATTTCATAATCATTTGAATGGTTTATTAATATTTTGTTTAATTTGTATAGAATTTGTAGTGGGGGAGATTATTATAGTATATTTGGGTGATCCATACATTCCTATTTTTGTAATTCTATTTTATATTTTTTTCTTATTATAATGTTTTGCATTTAAATTGGTTTCATAGCTAACTAATGTAATGATAATTATTAAAGATATAAAATTTTGGTGGTTTATCTTAATTTATTTATGTATAAAATTGTATAGTATATAACATAAATTTATTCATGAAACAAATATCATCTCAAAAGTGTGGTTAATTACACTTTTCTAGGATATATCAAAAACTAGAATAATGCTTCTGTATAAGGGACATGCATAATATTATGCTGGATTCATATGATATTTGGAGATCACACCTATGTTTTTTTATCCACAAAAAGATAATTAAATAATTACTCATCACATAGAGTCCTGAATAATTCTTTATATATATTACATGATATGTTATATGTTTTATAGCATATGTAATATATCTTATGTGGATACATAAGAAATTTTCTCTAATGCTTATTTTTTTTGACATAGAAAATCAATTGTTATCTAAATGTATAATAGAGAGTTAGTAAATTACAATGATGTTTTACGGGAATGATTTAGAAATTATAAAGGAGAATTTAAGAGTTCCTCGAAAATCATATGATAATTAAGAATGTCTATTGTGTTTTAAATATCAGAAATTGATATTTATGATTTATGATGTTGGAGAAAATTGCTAATAATGTAAAAATATTAATGTATTGTGTGATTGATATTTTAAAGGTAAGAATAGGATCCTTGTACCATGATAACAAAACAATGATTATAAATTATTTAAAATTCTATGAAAATAAGTTAGTTAATTCCATTAATAATCTTATTGAATTTAGAATGATGAAGCAGTATTTTGTTAATTTTGCAAAACTGGTTGAGTATACCATG
This sequence comes from Viscum album, assembly GCA_963277665.1. NCBI lineage: Eukaryota > Viridiplantae > Streptophyta > Magnoliopsida > Santalales > Viscaceae > Viscum > Viscum album. The sequence continues at coordinate 926,307,395 of OY728159.1, forward strand.
ATTCATGGATCCATTCCATGAGTTAATACTAAGCACACCTAAAATATTCCATTAAATTATGTAATGTAAGAAGAATATGGTATGTAAAACAATTTTTTGAGGAGTATTTATTCAATAGAATTTGAATTGGAAATTAAAATTCAAACATGAATCTACTATAATATTTATGATAAATGAAAAGTATCTTGTATACATGATTTATGAAGTGGGTTGTACGATAAATATTCTAATAATATATCATGTTTACCATATATAAGTGAATAATAAAATAGATTTTAAGACCCCGATATTTTAATATATTCTTACCTTTAAACAAGTCAATATATTCAATAGATTCTTCCACACGCGACACTGAACTAGAACCAAACCATGATATATTTATTTAAAATAAAAAATTTAATGTTTGATAATTAAAAAATATCTATTGAATTAGTTGGAATTAATATGATTGAACAATTTATGAAATATTAATTTAATTAAAATAAAGGATTCTTTTAATGTAAATGGAATTCAATTATTATATCTAAAATGAAAATTATGATTATTTTTTTCAAAGAAATCTATTTTTATATTATTTTTCATGAGAAGTGATTTTTTATTTAATTAAGCATTTTATTAATGATGATGAAATATATTTATAATATGAATAATGGTCTACCAAAAAAATAAATTATTAATTTATTGGAAATAAGAATAAATAACAGTTAATAACTTAAATATTTATTTTCTATTATGAATTGATTCTGAAAATATTTTTAGAATTTATTTAAATATTTAATTATAAAAATTTTTATATTTTATTTAATAAAAAAATTAATTTATTATATAAGAAAAATAATTTAATATTAATATGTGTTTTTTGGATTTTTTTTAAAAAAATTCTTTTTAGGTGAATTGTATAAAATAGTGTTTTCACAAATAACATGAATTTTAAGAATTTATTATTATATAAGTATAAATTAGAAAGTAATTTTACCTTTTTATAAGACTAAACTTGAATTTTATATTTTACAATATAATTTATAAAAATTGGATTTAATATAAAAACCTATATTTTATATTATAGAACAAAAGTAATATTTTCTTATAAATTGTTTTTAATAAATTATAATTCATTATTTTAAAGTTAATTTTCATCACTTTAACAAATTTAATCAAAATAAATGGAATTATAATTTATAATAAATTGGTCTAAATTTTCTAATAAGTATCACTACATTTTTTGGTATAAAGGAAAAGTTATCTTAGGTAAAAACTAGTTACGAGTGTCAAAGAAAAATGGTAAAACGGAAGAATCTATAAGTAAAAGACAATAAACATGTTTATTAAATGTGTGGTAATGTTTGGATTAGTCCCTTATAGAACATATAACTTCATATTTCAATTATTTATCAATTATTTATCAATATTTAATGACAATGAATTACCATTATTGAGAAATTTTGGGTATTTACAAAATATCATCCCATTTCACTTAAAAAAGGGAAACTCGTCTCTTTACCCTCAAAACCCATAGGTTTGGAAAAATATATACCAAAAAATATCCAAAACACTACTATACACCTTAATTTGGTTTCTTTATTATCAAATGACAACCCCTCAAGGGATTAACCACCATTTAAAAAGATATATCCCATGATGTCTGGTATAAGTTCTTAACATCTCTTTCTCTTTCATATTTCATAATATTATTGTATTAATCAAAATCATTGTTTTCAATATATTAAAATAATTAAATTATTATAATTCCTATTTTTTATTGTAATCATGATATATGAATTAACCACCTTCCCCTTTTCTATTAAGAAAAAAAACCATCAAACATGTGTCTTATAGACTACCACCTCCACGACACAACATGTTTCATTTTACTTCTACACATTAAAATTGTCACACCCTGACCGCGGATGTCCGTAATTGTTCTCCTTTCTTAGTCCCGATTTAAATTTTTTTTGGAGATTAATTTCATTGGAGGTTTCGCGCCGGTGCGCGGTCACCGCATCGTTAGCGGTGACCGTGCGTTCAGCCCGGGTGACAGTGTGTTCACCCGGTGTTTTAAATATTATAATTTTTATGTTGGTATTCTATTATTAATACCCTTTTTTATTTGTGTTATTATTATTGTATATATATGTTTATATATGTTTATATATATATATATATATATATATATAATAATGTATGTATATATATATAGATCTATATATGTATAAATATATTTATATGTGTAACATCTTTAAATTATTTTATAATTATTATTTTAAATATTTGATCAAAATAATTATTATTTGAATTAACTAATTTATTATTTATTATTATTATAAGTTTTATTAATGTTATATAAGTTTTATTATTATTAATATTATAAGTTTTATTATTAATATTATAGTGTTATTATTATTATTATTATTACAATTATTATTATTATTATTTTATTATATATATATATAACCTAACCTAACCCTACCCTAACCCGTTTTTTCCCCTCCCCCGTTTTCTTTCTTTCACGAGCCGCCGCCCCCCATCTCCTTTTTCACCCTGCTGCGCCCGACCTCCTCAACCCCCTCTTCGCTTCGCCACGCCGCCTCCGCCCCCTGCTCGTCCGGCGTCCCGAGCCCTGCACCCAGCTGCCGCGCCCGGCCGCCCTCTCCTCTGCACCCTCCTCCCGTCCCGCTCCCCCCAGCGCCGCGCCGCCCCGGCCGCTCCTCTCCCCCTGCACCTCGCCGATCCGAAGCCTCTCCGCGCGCCCCGCCGTCGCCCTCACCGCCGTCCTGGCTCCCTCTCCCCTTGACCCGGCCTCCCTCCTTCAGCCGCACCCTCCACTACCCCCTGTCCGATGGACCGCCGTCCGACAACCCCCTCCTTCTTCGTGCTCCCCTCCAGCCACCGCTGCCCGACTCCCCTCCCGCTCCTGTGCCCTTCCACCGCGGCGACCTCCCCTCTCGTCCAGCCTGCGTGCGCCGCACCACCCTCCCTCCTCCTGAGGTGAGTTTTATTTTAGTTTATTTATTTATTTACGTTTTATTTTCAACATTATTATTATCATATTAATAATATTAATGTTATTATTATTATGCCATTATTTTTATTCTTATTAGAATTTTGTTATTATTACTATTAGATTATTGTTATTATTATTATTTTAATAGCATTATTATTATTATTATTATTACTATTATTATTATTATAATTATTATTATATTATTATTGTTACTATTATTATAATTATTATCATATTATTATATTTATTATTATTATAATTACTATCATATTAATATTAATATTAATATTATTATTATTATTACTACGTTATTATTATTATTATTATTACTATTATTATTATATTATTATTATTACATTATTATTATTATTATTATGATGTTGTATTATTATTACTACATTATTATTATTAATATTATATTATGTTATTCTTATTATTATTATTATATTATGTTATTATATTATTATTATTAATATTAATAATAATATATTATTATTATTATTATTATTATATTATATTATATTAATATTGCTATTATGATTATGATAATATTATAATTATGTCATATTATTATTGTTATTATTATATCATTATCATTATTTTTATTAAGTTGTTATTATTATTCTCACTATGTTACTGTAATTATTATTATGACTATGTTATTATTATATTATTACTGATATTAACATTTTATTATGGTTATTTCTATTATGTTATTAATATCGTTGAACCCGTTTAACGGTCTACTGTTTTAGGACATGTTTGATGGTGCAATACGGTGCGCCCTTCTTCGCAACAGGAGATTTGCACCGTGTCATTCTTCATTCTGATTCGAGGTAGGTCTCCCTTTGCACTCGCCTTTAAATTTAGAATTTATTTATTCCTTGACTTTTTATTATGTTTCAGTAAATTCAAAAGTATTATTAAGTAGTTATCTATAGTTTGGTGATCTGCTGATGATAAAAGTTGTTTTAATTCTAGCGTTTCATTAAAAGCGTTTCCTTAGATTTAATTGTGTGCTTCCATGGTAGTGTTGCTAGATGGTTCTTCCTGAATAATGAAAGACATGTTGAATTGGGTTTTGAAATGTTTTTGGCATGTGTAAATTAGTAGATGTATTGTTTATGGAAAATGGTGTTTTCGGAGAACCTTGATTATAGAAAACGTCGTGTGACCCTTTGAAATTGTTTTTGGAAACTTCATGTGTGGTTCTTGGATGATGAAAGAAGTTTTACTTTGTTGTGTGAACAAAAGTTTGGATTTCATTTGAGAAATAGTATTCCTTAAAAAGGTGATTAAAGGCCCATTTGTCTCTTGATAAAAGTGGGGTGCGTTTTGATATTAGAAAATAACTCTACCTGTGAAACAATTGTGTTCCAGGGCTGATATGCTGATTTGGGTTTCTTAAACAAAGTTCTAAGTGTGTTTTTGGTTTTTCAATGTAATGGCGTGTGTAATATCCCTTTAGAAATGCTTTAATATGAAATGGTCAAAATTTAAATGATATGACGGCCCGGTTGGCACTTTAATAAATGTGAAGTGATTATACATATATATATATATAGATATACTTGTGAGGGCATTTCTACAGGGGGACTTACCTTCTAGGGTTGTCGTGTAGCGATGTCCGTGTAAGGGGTTGGCAAGTGCGGTGAGATAAGTCACGCGTGCGAGGGTCTCCCACTTACACAGTGTTACTAAAACCACTATGGGTCCCTGGGCGTCTTGTAGATTATCGAGTGACGGTTGCCTGCTAACCCTGATTAGATGGGTTGGTACCCCCTGGAGTTGTGGACAGGCCAGGTTGGATGTGCCACTGGTTGGCTATTAGGGCGGCCAGTTGGTTATTGACTGTGGAGTACCATGCCGGCAGGTAGTCTGAACCCGAGTACGTCCAGGGGTTTTCTAGGGATGTTCAGGATTGCCCATGGTTATTGCTGATAACTTCTGGTTTTTTTTTACTTGAACTTGGTTTTCCTTGCCTGTTTTCCTTTACTTGCACTTGTTCCCCTGTTCGTTTACTTTCAGTCATCCTTCACAGCCTATACTGTTAGACTTTGGGGGAAAATGGTTTTCAAATGAAAATGCTTTATTCTCTTTGGGTAAGATTTGAAAATGTAACACTTTTCATTTCAAAATGATTTTAAAACTAATGAAATGGAACTAACTTTCAAAAAAAGAATAAGGGAAATGTCTCGTGTTTGATTTTCAAGTAAAACATTATGAAAAATTACTTTTATACATTATAATTCAAACCTGGATTATGTAGATTCTTTATTTACTGGCGGTGCATTGGGATTTGTTGTGGGGCTCACCTACTGAGTACTTTTGTGCTCATGCCTATCTTTTACCTTTTCAGTTGCAGGTTCCTTGTGTTCAGGTCTTCTGTTTCGAGTCGCTCAGTGTTGGAGCGAGGTTGCTCTCTAGTTGGGTGGTGACCTGAAAGGTCACATGGAGGTACGTGGTCGTGTGGCATTTATTTCTTTTCCACTGTTAGTGTTTATTTGTTGTGTTCTATTTACTTTTGTTTGGGCTGAAATCATTCCCAACGATCAAATTTTAATGCCCGACACTTGTTGCCATCCCGGGGGGATCGGGAACGCCCCTCGGGACTTGCTGCGGACCGGGACAGGTGACCGGTTCAGGGTCGACCCGGGCTGGTTCGTGACAAAAATGATTATATAAAATGGGGAATTTAATATATAAATGTTATATTTAAAAAAATATGATTATGAAATAATAATCCCTATTATTCCTTTCTCATATTATATAAAAAACAAATTTATTAACCATGTGTACCTGTGTACTGCCTCCATAGAATGATTTACTTTCATTTTTCTTTTTATCACCACATTATATCATTGGTCATGAGGATGATATTGAAGTATAAATTTTATGTTTATGATGTCAATAAGATTATTTTATGGGAAATTTTATAGCCTTCAAATGATATGATCAATAAATGATTATCGTTAATTCAATCATTTGAAATGAGAGAACCAAGACGAAAATGATATCTTCATTATAATTAATGAATTATATACATTGTATTTTATTTATAATTATTTATAATTTAGACATATACCACTATTAAAAACTAAATAAGATTATTATTGTTATGATATAATCATATTAAATATAAACCATCATATAATCACCCATTAATAATGGTATATTTATGTTTAGGATTGATTCACCACCTACTCGAACAACATTATGAGTCTATATCAAGTATAAAAATAATAAATAAAATTAATTTTATAATATGATATAAATATTTAAATAATGTATTTTAATTCTATTTACATTATAGAACTATTTAATACATTAACTATGAAATCACCCATAATTAATTAAGAATCACTAAAACATGGTCATTGCTGATTTTATCCTCACGGATCAAAATCTTTATTGCAATCAAATAAAACTATAAATATATAAAATATCATTGGCCATTAATTAAATTAAATTATATGATATTATATTTTTTATCTTTAAAAACTAATAGGTACCAACACCTATTTTATGTGAGTAATTCAAATTGATAAACATTACATACACCCAGTGTGGAAAATAAGTAAAAACTCGCTAATATATATATGTCCATATAATGATTATAAATGGGGTGTTTAAATGTTTATAGTTATGAATTATGATATTGTGTATGTATTTAATGAACTTAATTTAATTATCCTTAACGATTGGTGCATGTTTAGAATGAATGAGGACTGAGGTAAGGGTTTTCATTTCTAATTAATGTTTTTGAAGAATTTTTTATATTATGCACATAATTTACATTATGTGTTATATATAAAACCTATTTGAGATATAATATCATGAATTATATTTTAATAATTTATTTTTTTTATTAAATTACTGGCCCACTCTTTCAAGGGGTTTTTATTAAAGTGTTACTTATGTCGGAAGAGTTTTTTTGTTCTACATTCTTATTCTGTGAGACATGTTACAGGTTATGAACCATGTTTCCCTTGTATGGTTTTATAATGATATATAATAAATTGAATATTATATTCATTAATTCATTTTAATTTATGGTATAAAATATTCCAAATCAAGGTCATTTGTTCAAATTCATTTTTACTCAAGTGTTTCCTCTGTCGTAAGAGATTTTGGGAACTCAATATACATTCATCGAGTTATAATCATTCACTTAAACATTTCTATATAATTTGGTTACATTATGACCTTTCATATTATTATGTGGTATTATATCATTGTTCATATTTTTACCACGTAGTCATATTTTCAAATTTTTCATGATTTATGATGTAAATTTCTCATAATGGATATTCATAACTCAAATATTCTTTCTTTCAATTATAATTTTTCATCTCAAACTTTGATTCTAAATTATTGGAGTCTCCCATAGTAATATTTTATTATATGATATATTGTTAAAAAAATTGTAAAATTATGTTTTAATACAAATGAATGTTTTTTACTCTTTTTATAGTGTGACTTTTAAATAATGGAATTTTGAAAATAATCAAAATAGATTTCCTTTATTTTTCACATGTTTTGTCTTACCCACATAATTTATCCAAGATAAAAATTATTTCCTTTTAATATTAATTATTTGAGATTTGTTTTAAAATTTATTTTATTTTAAATGAAGTCTAATACCCTTTTTAAAAGTTAACTTTTAAATATACATGTAATTGTATATTAGACATCACTGTTAAATATTATTTTTAAAATATATTTTATGTTTACACTTCCATTTCCCTAATAAATTTCAAAAGTATTTACCCTATTTTTGTTTATGATTCATTATTTTTCCTCTAATATATATATATACATATATATTTATATTATAATCTGGTGGATTAAACATTTGATATCAAACAGTTAAATTCTTGTTCTTTTTTTATACCATTTAAAATAATCTTTTTGCGGGGGATTTTTTTCATTTATGTCAACTACTCCTATGTTTCCTTTATTTAATTGGGGATATGTTCTTTCAAAACCATAAAAGTTATTTATATATATATCTTACGATAATTATATTCAATTTTACACTAAACCATCTTGTTATTACCCTATACGGTGTGAACATATCATTTTAAAAAATTATATTAGAGGATGTCCATTGAGAAGTAAAATTTATTTATTAAAATAGTGAAAATTATTAGTTCTTTACATATTTTTATTCTCATAAAGATGATTTTTTAAAAGTTTAATATCTATTTTTGAAACATGCACCTTCTTTATATTGATGGGTTATGATCAAGTTATAACTTTATTTGACTTAGAGAAAAGTATTAGCATTCTGTATGTTATTATTCTAATACAGATGATTATTTAAATATTGGTTATGTATTTTTTATCCATCAACCCCCTAACTTTTGGTGTTTTATGACCATTTTATCCTTTTTTAAACATGGGTGAATGTATTTATATACTTGATGATTATTGACTTCCAAATTTGGTTGATCATTTATTGATATTCTATATTCATCATTATACAGATTGCAATGTTTTTATTCATCCAAACATTCCTTATGGAATGTTATGAACTGTATTGTTGAATCTTTTAGGGAATTAATTGAACATAAAAATTTATTTTTGAATCCTAGAATTTTATATACCCTTGATGTATCAATATGTATCATGAGACAAAACCAGTTTGGCTTTGGTGAATACATCTTCCAAAAATAGGAGTGTCTTGGGACAATGCCTTTGAATGATGTTTCTAATGTCTATCATTATTAATTCTATAATTTTGAGATATATATTATTTATATCCATATTTTCATTTATTATCATGGATTTAGAATTCTCACTCATACATGATGATTATTGATTCATTTTTTAACTATTCATTCCCTAATATTATCCTTGATTATGAAATGATTGCCTCAATTAGATATTTTACCTGACGGATCATTTGAACTCACTAGTTCTTATATCTATATTTCAATAGATCATGAAGAAAAGTAGTAGATATGAAATTTTTAGAAGGATAAAACATGTGAAATATGTTAGTGGAGATGTTAAATACTCATTATGGGTCAAGTGGTTCCGTATGTAATTTAAAAATGCCTATTTGATATAAAAAATTGCATCCTTATTAGTTATTAATTTTTTATAATTATATAAATATCTAAATATAAAAATCTCCATCATATGTATGAGATTATTGAAATAATTTTTATTTTTGTAATTGTGGATAGTTATATCTTGGAGCTTACAACTGGGATCAAAGTGAGGATATATTTGTGGCACTATATTTGAGAGTGTGGGTCCAAGGTGTCACAATTGGTGTCAAAGGAAAGGCTTATATATCATTATAGAAAAGGAATTTTGTAAAATATAATGTAATGGTTGATTAGATAACATCATCATAATAGATAACAGTTTGTCACATTATATGATTTAATTATAAGGTGACAAGGAACTCTTTATTTAAGGTTTAGGATAACAAAACGTTAGTTAATATCCATGAATTAAGTCTAATATAAGATTAAATCATGATGTTTTATTAAATTATTAAGTAATTTTTTTACTAGAAATTAAATCCTTGTATAGATACTGGATAATGGAAATGAGTGTGGTACAAATTCATCTAGTGGTAATCACCTTATAAGAGGGTAATTGTTCATTGACATGATATTCACTCCAGAGGATGGTGAATGATCCTAAGCATATGAACCTAGATAGACACTATTGGGGATATTATTTAGTTAACCACACTACCATTAAGAACCATTATGAAGGATTTGTGAATGTTTTTAACTAATTAGGTTAGATAACCTAATAGAAAAACAACCATGGAAAATCTAGTATTGAACAAGGAGAGTCATATGTTGATTTAAATGTATTATATATTAAAAAAATTCATAAGGGATGACATATTCTGATTGATGTTTTTATATTCATAATTTTAAAATTATCATAACCATTTTGGTTTTATTACTTGGAATAAAATGGTTCTTGAAGATTAAGCTACGAAAGGAATTCCCATAGAAACTACTATGTCTTATAACTGAATAAGAGAACATGTGTAAATTGTTAAGAATTTTAGTTTATTCCTATTATGATGGAAAAGGTGAGTCTCTAAGTATTACCAATTATTGTGATGATTATTTCATAATAGAAATTAATTTTTGATACTCTTAGCTACATTAATTAGATAATTGATATCTATTGGTTCCAGTTTGGTATATTATAAATATTAGTGAGGATTATATGAAACATTTATGAATATTTATTCAGTTTTTTTTTCATTAATGGTTTGAAATCACATATTAAATTGTATAAATAATCATGATAAATGATTTTATAGAAAGTATATATTTTCTAGAGATATATATTGAAGAACCCATGTTTGAGGTATGGATAACTCTTAGGTTTAATATATTTTGGATGTTCAGATAATAGGGGTGGTTTGATTTTGAATAAGTAAAAAAGATAATATTGGTAAACTTCAGATTGATAATTAATTCATGATACATTTTACGAATTTCATTTTATTATTTGTATTATGATTTATATTTACATGTGTGTCACCTTATGAACTAGGGGCAACACCATTTTTATGTTAAAGATAGATTTAATTTTTCATGGAATATATAAAATCATTGTGGTTTATTGACATATAGATTTAAATGGTTTCAGTAATGTTAGTTTATGGAGAATATCTGATTATGGTATATACATACTTATGTATAGGATTTTATGAATTGATAGATTTCTTTGATGAAAGATAAGTTACTTGATATAGAATAAGAGAGTTTAGTAGATGTCATATGAGTGGTTATTCCTCAAATGATAATTATTCCAAGAATACCTGAACATTCTTTCTTCTGTGAGTGAAAATTAAAACCATGATGATGTAAATTATTATGGGGAGATAGAATGTGACACCCTGATACTATAATAGATAATTACATTTAAATAATTTATTGTGTTCAATAGTTTCCTCCACATGAAACACCGAACTAAAATTATACAATGATATATTTAGATAAATATATAATTATTAAGTATGATTATTAAATATTATCCAATAAATTAGAGAGAATTAATTGGAGTGAAAACATTATGAAATATTTATAGAATTAAAGAAATATAGATTTTAATGTAAATTAAATTCAATTGGTATAGAAAAGTTGCTAATACAATCATTTTATACTTTGGAATATATTTTTATAAATATTTCCTTTCTATATGACATGAACTAATATTTAAGGAAACTTATTATTAATGATGATAAATTTTTTTTAATAATATTAATAATAGGGCACAAATAAATTAGTTATTAATTGATAGGAAATAAAAAATTATTTTTAAAATTTTAAAAATCTACTTTCCCAAAAAATTGATTTCTAATATATTTTGGTATTTTATTTAAATATTAAATTGTAAAATTTTAGAAATTTAATTTTAAAAAAATAAATTTCATTTTTTATTAATCAATATAATATAATATTAAGATGATTTCCTTTGGGATTTTTCTAAAAATAATATCTTTTAGAGGAATATTGAAAAAATCGTTTTAAAAAATAATTTGAAATATATGACATTAATAGTATAAAATTATGAATTTTTAATAAATGAAACACTTTTAGGAGGAAAAAAGTGTTTTTATCTTACTTTATGATTTTATAAATTTTAGTTTGAATCTACAAACCCGTATTTGATAATTTAGAATATAAGTAATATTTTATCAAAAAATACTTGTAATAAATTACACATGTTTATTTAAAAATTCATATTTATTAATTTTAACAGTTGAATAAAATAAAATGGATTTAAAATTTTGAACCAGTGGTTCTAAATTATATAATAAGTAACAATTTATTTTTGGAGATAAAGGACATGTTACCTTAGTTAAAAACTAGATTCCTTGGTCAAAAATAAATTATAAAACTAAGTAACCATAGATAAAAGACAACAAAATGTTTAAAACATATAAGGTAATGGGTTTTTAAGGCCTTTATCTACCTTATAAATCCATTATTCATTATTATTTAATTTTGTAGCCAATTTCCATGAGTGTAACCTCCCATTATTGAAATTTTTTTTCTACTTAAACAAATAACATGTTTTTCACTTATTAAAGGGACACTCCTCTCCTCACTACCACTCACAAAAAAACAACTAGGTTCATAAAAAAAATCTCTTGAACACTCATGTAAACAATATAGAGGATCCAATAATCTCAAAATACCATCCCTTAGGGGGTTAGACCACTTTGAAAAAGAAATATTCCAAGAAGTGAGGAAAAAGTTCTTAACCTCATTTTCCATTTCTTATTTCATTGTGTTTATTTCTTCTACAAAAACATTCTTTTCACCATATTAAAATAATTAAATCGATATTATTAATATACTCATATGTTATTATAATGATGGGTAAAGTATCAACCACCATCCCCTTTTCTATTAATAAAAACAAAACTATTACTCATGTTTTGTGTCGACTACCACCTTCATGATGTAAAATATGTTTTTTTCAGTCACCACCATTGAATTTTGGTATAAAAGTATAATTTATTAAATAATTTTTCTATTTATATCATTTTTATAATTCTAAATTAATAAACCTTTTTATTCAATTCCCATATTCAGTGGTAAATGAAATTTTAAACTATGCTTACGTGTGGATTACCGCCTCCATGGAATGATTGGTTTCAATTTTTCATTTCATTACTAATTTAATTATATGTTTATTAGGATGAGATTAAATGATAAAAAATAATTTTTATTGCACGATTAATGTTCTACTATGAAATATTGGAGATCTTATATACTGAACATGACTCGAGTAACACAGAGATGACATCTTCTTTATTATATTGGAATAAGATACAAATAATCAAAACATAATTGACTGAATAGTATAATAGTCTTGGTAAACTAGATACATAATGATTGACATATTAAATTCGAATAAAAAATTAAATCCTATTTTTTTCTCATGAATATCATTATTCCCTCCAGAATATCCTTGAATATCATTCATTCTACCCTTTTTAGATTCCTTATTAAAAAATTAAAATAAGGTAAAGATCAATTCCTTAGTAAGTTTTAAGTATAATGGAATCTATCATGAATCAATAAGACAAATTCCCATGGAAATTTAAATAATTAATCTAAAATTACATTTTAATAATCTTACTATCACTATAAGAGAATGCATAACTTATTTTTAAATGTAAATAAATGAAGAAAAAATCCATTTAATAAATAACTTGACTATTATTATTAAATAATCGATAATATATATGTCATGGTAAATAACTAAAAAATTATATTTAATAAAAAAAATAAGATTGGAATGCATCAATAGATAATATCAATTAAAAAAATATCATGTAAAATAAAAACTATATTCACATTAAATAAATGATTTATTATTGAACATCCTGATCTATAGAATCGTGATACCTCTACTGCCAATATCTTTTCATAAAAATTTTTAATACTGATGGGTAGGTATACACAAAAAACACAATGAACTAATGTTATCAAACTGATTCATCACATGTAACTACTAATTAATTTAGGGGATATCTATAATCAGGCCCCACCAATATCTTTATATCCAACACAGTCTTTATATATTGAATAATCTATTTAATTCTTGAATAATATGCCTTATCATAAAAATATCCATGTTGAGTAAGGATTAAAAATCAAAAATAATTTCCCTATTCAATCATATTACTTTCAATGTAAGTACCATACATTTAAATGATATAAATTTTAAGTATTAATTATATACATGATAAACAATATAGTTATATATGGGAAATATAATGTCCACTGATAATAAGAAAGTAAAGATTTCCGGAGAATGTTAATAATTAAAAAAATAATTAATAAATGTAATTTCAATATTATCCATAGTTAAATTGATCATAAATCATCTAGAAAAATGAAAAATATCATAACAATATAACATATACCTAGTTTATTATAATTACAATAAAGGTATAATGTCATTTATGGATACAAATAAAATAATAAATGTTCGTTAAAATTTTCATGAGGTAAACTTCCTTTCCACATTAATTTTTTTTAAAATACATGTTAATAAAATATTTTTGAAATAATTTTATATGAATATAACTTTTGAAACATATAAATTAATATTTCAAACATTTAGAGGCTATTATGTCTAGACATTTTATTTATATCTTACTTATTAAAACAAAGGTTCCTTTCAAGTTTTTTAAAAAATAAAACCAAATTTGTTAAAAAATGGAATGAAGATTCCTTTAAAAAAAATTTAAAAATATTAACGTGGGTAAATAATTATTAGAATGTTAAAACATTTAGGAATCCATTTTTATAAACATGGATAAGGATAAAGAATTATTTTGACCGAATAGAGAAATAAAGTCAAATTTTACTAAAACCAATGTTTCAATTAATTTAAGATCCAAATATTGGAAAAAAATTTAATATTAGTTTAAAACATAATTAATAACAAGTGTGGAATAAAATGGAATTTTTTTATTATCCAACGATCAAATAATTTCTTTCAATGGAAATTCAAGAATAATCATTCCTGATTAAGAAAATATTTCAAAATAAACCTTAATAATGATCATAACATTAAATTAAATATCAATGTGTATCAAATTTAAATCCATTTAAAACAAGATTAAATATGAAAAATGATATTTATAATTCATTATGCATATATTCTTTAAACCTTAAGCACAATTAATATATAATATAACCTAGTAAAAAGAAATTGATTTATAAAATTTATTACCATATGGTATTTTTTTCAATATTTCTTTAGATTGAGTAATTAAATTTGAATCGTGAAATAAAATGTATTATTATTTAATCAAAATATTACAATTCAAATGGGTAGTATATACACTATATAAAATAAATTTGGTACATACCATTACAATATTCCTCAATAAAGGGAAATTGAGATAAAGTCTCTTACCTCACAATTCCATTTGATTGGAAATTATTTAATCTCTTATATAGTGGTTTTAAGAATGTTATTAATTTATTATGTAACAATATAAATATTTATAATATCATATAGTTTCATCTAATAAAATTTTACTACTTGTTTGTTAATAACAATTCGTAATTTTCATTGTTTGTTTGTGTTAACTGCCTTATTTTTTCCTGCGTGTGTTATCATGAAAGTCCTAGTTATTCGGTATAAGATATTGATAAATCATATAAATAATTATTTTAATGTTATAAATATAATATTTAATCATTATATATAATTTTATAATCATTGAGGAAGATTGGACATGGAAAATGAACCACATCATTTCATGGAGACGGTAGGTCGTATGTATACATGAGCGACGATATCATTCCATTAACGAGGGAAATGATAAGAAGGTGTGTAATATATTAATATTTTAGAATAAATATAATATAATATATATGACATATATTTATTATACTTATCCTTGTAACTTTCCTTGTAAAGTGTAATTGAAAAACAAATAACATCGCTTCGTGAGGCGGTAGTCCGCTTTACAGACGAGTGACATTATCTTATTTTAAAAGGAATGTAAATTAAGAAGGTATATGTGATATTATAATTAAAGGAGTATAATAATATAATAATTATCATATTAATCTTTTTAATCGATAATTATTCCAATCATTGAAAGGTATTTATTTAAAATGAATAACATTGTTTCGCGAGGTGGTAGTCTGCCTTACACACTATCGATAGTTTTATTCCCCATTTGATTGAAGATGAAATGGATAAAGGTTATAAACATATCATATTAATATCTAATTATATGTAATATAATGAGGATATTATATAATCATGGTTTGATAAGACATAAATTAGTCGGTATGAAAAACACAACACTCAACACATTTTAGAACATTACCTCTTCTTTTTACAAATTCTTTATGTTTTCACCGAAAGCCATAATAGGATAGATTTATTATTAAACCAAGATATATAAGTAATTTATAGGGTATTAAGGATTTTATTTTGTCTGGTATTGGAAAAAAGTGTCTTTGTAGTTGTGAAGAGTGGAGGAGAGGGAGTGGCCTTTTATAAGTGGGGAGAGGACACACATGGAAGATTTGAAAAGAATCAATTACATTAACATTTTTATCATTCTGAAAGCTTCCAAATGGGTCATTATTGACTCTTAACGTTTATAAGTTCAAAATTTGTATATAAAATGATGTTTTTACCAGTATTTTGGTCATTTAATCCCTTATTATGTTAGTCTGATCTCCCAATAAATCAAATTTTACCTTAACTGTGGTAATAAATTTTTACTGCTTTAACTATTCATTATATTATAAAATTAATTTGAAAATATTAGATAAAATAAATTATTTGGATTCCAAATATTGATCCATTTTTTTAAATTCAATTCATAAAAGATGAAGAATCAGATTTCATATTATTCCCACATATGTGATAAAAGGGTGGGGTTTCAAAGAGAAGACTCTACAAAGTTTAGAAGATTTTAATATCAAAATTAAATATTAAATTGAATAAAATGACCTAAATTAGTAAAATTGTAATATAAAATATTTAATCTTAATTCAAATTTAATTTAAAATATTATTTAATTTTTGGAATTATTTAGATGAAAATACATTTTTCTATAAAAAACAGTATTTTTCACTATTCATCGAAAATGAAACTTTTCAAAAAAAACCAATAATTCACCATAAGATATTTTTTAAATATTGATATTAAGAATGAATATAAAATTTTAAAATAAAATTTATGAAATTAGAAAAAATGAAAATTTAATTATGTTTTCAATGATTGACTGAACTGTTTTTTTTAGAAAAATATAAAATTTCAGAAAAAATAATTCATTTTTATACAATTTTTATTTTATTTATAATCAATAGATGACCAAAATTTTGAAAATTTATTTCTCACTATTAATACCCATCAATTTAATTTCTATGTTATAATGGTATACTATATTAATTTTCATTTAGACTTCGGGATAAGTGTTTCGTAAGCTATCAAAGTGATGAAATTTAAAGAAATGTATTTCATGGGCTTTCTAAGGTCACTCTAGTGTTTCTATATACTATTGAATAAAATGAAATTATTTTGTAATTTTGGGGTGTTAAAATATACCCACCCTAAATAAGTTTTATCCTCGCAATTTTATATTTCTCTCATAAATCAAGTTTTTGAGGAGTGAAAATTCCATTCATGGAAACCCACATCTCAAAATGGGTTTATAAATCATCCTATTTGTGAGAGAGAAAGGGATGTAAAAAGGGAATATTAAATAACACATAAATATATTTCTTAATAGGATAAAATTGGTGTTAATTGATGATTTTGGAATATTATAAAAATAGAAATAATTATTTAGAGTGATATATTAAATTTATCATAAGAAAGTTAATGATTAATGAAGTATAAAGGACCTCAAAACCATAAATATGTGATCATTTAAATGACCATTTGATTCATCCTATATGAAGTTAATTATAAAGACCCAATCTTTTGAATAATATTATGTTTACTGAAAATGTGTGTTATATAATTCTTACACAATAAAACTATATCCTTTTATTAATGGAGTGAGTATGATTGGAATTAAACCTTTAGGTTTTTAACATTACAAGTCCATTCAAATTCAGAATGAAGGATTTTTCTCAAATATCGGCTACTAAAAGTTATCAGGATCACAGGAATAGCATGGATTGGTGTTAAAAAATACCAATCAAATTCAATTTCCTTTTATGGAGAATAAGGAATCAATTCTTGTCCACAGATGACAATGTAAAAAGGCTGGGTATCAACATGGTTTCTAAATGTCACTACTACAGGGTTCATAAGGAGGAGAGCTCACATCACCTATTTTTAGAGAGTGATTGGGCTAGGGAAGTGTGGGGATTATTTTGTTAATTCACTGGTTATATGCCACGTAACATCATGGATGTTCCTTTCCTAGAACGATGGTTCCATGGAAAAACTGGAGAGAGTCCCGAAAAAATGGCCAGATCTATGATTCTAAATATATGTTGCTGGTGTATTTGGTTGGCCCGAAAAAGAACCAGATTTGAGGGCATGATATGTTCATGGGAATCTATTCTAGTGAGGATTAAAAGTACTCTGGTTGATCTGGTTATTGGCATTAAAAATTGGAATATGGATCTTTCTTTTCGCATTCTACAGGTATGGCATGATGCGGTTCAACATTCTAATTTTGTGGGAAGAGGTAAATAGATATGTTGGTCTCTGCCTAGCAGGGGTCTAAAGTTAAACATTGATGGTTCTTGCTTGTCTAACTTTATGAGGGGTGGTGGAGTGGTCTGAGATCCCAAAGGGGAGGTGGTGTTGGCTTTTGCGGCCTTCTATGGGAAAGGTAGCTCTATAAAGGAGGAGTTTCAGGCCTTATGGTCTAGATTCAGTATCTGTGAGCAGTGGGGACATAATATCAACATAATATAGACTTATTCCAAGGTAATTCTTGATTGCTTGCAGGGTAATATTTCTTCTCCTTGGGATATCTCTTATATTATCAAGAGGGCGTGGTCGAATCTAGAAAACAAGGGTATTCATGTGAATCATATGTGGAAAGAGGGTAATATGGTGGTGGATTACTTCGCATCGATTGTGGAGTTAACTCAAGGGGCTAATGTGTATGTTTTTGTGAATTTTCATCATTTTAAAGCTGAGGGGGTTAACCTAATTATGAGAGACCAACTTGGACTCCACTACATTAGGCCCCCCTAACTTGTTTGTTATGTTTGGCCTCACCCACAGCTTCTTTGTTGGGCTACTTAATAATAATTCATTATTGGTAGTGGTAACATTACATGTCCATTGGTCAATATGAATGTTGGAAACAATAATAAATTTTAATATTAAATTTTTTGTTTAAAATAAAAATAATAAAAGATAAATAATGAAAAAATAAGTCATCATGGTCTCATCCAGTAGACTCAGGCCACGCGAAGCCCATATATCAAAGCTAGGAGAGGAGGCAGCATCCCTTGGATTTTCCCTTGACAAAGCACAAGTCGAGCTTCAACATGTTATTCTTAAATGTAATCTCCTTTTGGAGAAGTTCAGCCTGATATAAATCAATACTAGAGAAATGTAGTCTAAGTCACCTGAGGATTCTATCATCGTTGCAGACCTTACTCTTAGGTCTTATTCAGGTGTTAAAAGGGTCTTTGTATCGAGACCTTAGTTATTTTGTGTAATCTTTTTATGTAAATATAATTTTTATTCCTTATTATTGTAATGTTTTTGAATTTGAAATGTCAATATAATTGTAGGATGAGTTTTTTGATGTTTTATATTATTGTTTAATATCATGAAAAAGAGAGTATTTTAAGATATTGTTTTTATACTTTAAATAATAAATAATTTGAAATGATTTTTCAAAAAATGGTCTTATATAGTTGTGATTAGTAAGAAATTTAGAGTCTAATAAGATCAACATAATTTTTGGTGAACAATAAATTATTAATAGTAATATGACCAATGGAATAGTAAACTCACATAATAAAGTATAAATATAATTTAGGCTTCTTGAATTGTATTGTGATGTAATATAATAATTAAATAACTTTTTCAGAAATTATTAGTTAAGTATTATTATTTTTTGGGTAAATAGTTATTTTAATTAAAAATTAAATATCTCATAAATATAATATTATTTTCAAAAAAATCGTTCAATTTTGAATTCAGGACATCGATATTAGGTTATGGTGAATTTATGATATTTTTATAAAATGTTTTGTTTTTCAGTGAATAGTAAAAAATAGTTTTTGAGTTTTAAGGGTGTTTAATGAAATCATAATGATGTAATAATTGATATAAAATTTTTTTCTACATTTTTACAGTAAAGTATTTTATTAGGTGTACCAAGTGGACAATACCATGGGAAAATACAATGGGAAAGCCCATGGTTTTTCAAATACCACTAATGAGGTGTCCCTTGGAAATTATTAAAATATTCCCCCACTTTTTCTATAAATACAACCCATTCCTTAATTAATTTAATTCCAAATTTATCATAAACTAAGATCTGGTATTTTTACCTCCCAAAGATTCCTCCCATGGTTCCCTCAATCACCCCAAGGTCCCAACCATGGAGTTTTTTTGAAGTTGTTCTTCAAGGTAAGGGAACCTTTCACCATTTTCTTTTAGTCAAGACTTCATTTATGTCATGTATTCTAGTTTCCATTTTTTTTATGTTGGGGTATGTTTTTAAATATCCATATTTTTTTCCATTTTATTATGAAATGATTAGAAACCTCTAACACTCTCATAAATTAACTTTTTTCTAAATTTTAAGCGACGTCTTTAGGATGTTGATGTTTCTTGAGGGAATTCTCAACTTCTTTTTTCCATGAAAGTTCACTTTTATGTCATATATCATTCAAGTTTACATACCATGTTTTTATTTCCATATAATTCTATCCCTATACTAAATTATGTGTAATTTATGGATGGGATACACTTATCTCCTCTCTTTTTAATGTTTTTTAAAACCATGTTGTATAGACATTATGCTGGATAATTTTCAACCCAAAATCTCTCTCTTTTTTTCCAAGAAATTATCTTATTTTATTTATGTGAATACCCAAGAAAATTTATTTTCCAAGGGTCTTAATCAAGACTTAAAAATGATATATTTTATTTTTTAATTGACATACATAAAACACTCATTCCCTTTTTGTTGGTTACAAATGACATAATCATCTTGTTTTTAATAACATTTTAAAATGTCACGATTTTGATATAAAACCCATTTATTTTATTCTATTTGGGTTATTTATGAAATTATTTATTATGATCTATGCGGATCACATGAAAATAAATACATATTAAGGGTGTGGATTGATATTTCTCCAATACATTGGGGAAATAGATTAATCTCTATAAATGATAGGTTTTATGATACCATGGAGAATAACCTTGGTAATTTTTAAGACACATTAGGGATGAACCTTGGTGATATGATTATGAATATATAATATAAATTTTGTAGCCACATTTTAAAGTTACGTTTAAATTTATTATCATTATGATATGACCATTTTTTATACCTTTATGATATTCCTCATGTTCTTATTGATATCGCTTAAGTTCTCATGTAAACTGTTTCACTTATTTTTCTATTTAGGCCTTCTACTCACCCTTTCCATTGATGTATGTATCTAAGTTATGAGATGTAGTAATGTTACTTAGGATGAATTTTCAATAGTCCTTTTGGGAGGATTAAAATAATTTTATATGTTTTCATGAATTAGATTCCTTTTTTTCCAGACACTAGACATTAATGATCCCCTGTTTGTAAAATATAATGAAAAGGTATGTAATAAAAACGCAGGATTTTATAATAACTTGATAAAATTTTCATTTCAAGATCCTTTTCATACACATGGTAAATATTTTAATTTCCAATTTTATGGAAGTGTAGAAGTATATAGGACATTACCTTATCATATTAACATCTTATTAAATTTATGATATGGAGTGTATTATATAATAATGTTTTGATAAAAGTTTATAGAGGTGGAAAAAATAGCATTAATTTAAGAACATCACCTATTCTTCACACAACTTATTTATATTTTCACTAAAAACATTTATTAGTTGGATTAATAATAATAAAAATGGATCTATTATAGAGACCCTATCCTTTTAAAGTTGTTATTACAAGATATTAAGTATATTTATCCATGAAATACTAACCAATGATCATAAAGTCTATTGTATTTAGAAAACTGGGAACATACACATAAAAAAATAGAACTACACTAAAGGAACTATTTATTAATCACCCATAATTAGATCCAAACTTTATTTTTAGATACAATATCAGCATATGATAACCTAGTGAATACATAGAAAAAACAAATAATCTTAAAATATCAGTAAGAGAATAAGTTTGGAAACGAAGAATAACACACGAGTTAAAGGTATAAATTAATAACACAAAATGAATGATAGATGAATAAAAATTTAAAGGAATATCATGAAAAACATGGAATCATATAATAATATAATCAAGGAAAAATAGGAATATGGATGCAATATATAACATGAAATAAACATGATTCAAGGTTAATGACCAAGACAGTATCACAGGGTGAACAAAGTACCATAGTGGATTAAGTTTACTCCCTAATCCAACATATGACTTCTCATGAGACAAAACATTACTCAATGCATTTGAATACTATATAAGAGAGCCCATCAAAACATGATGGTGAATATGTGTTATAATTAAATAATCAAATTTAAGGAATAAAAATAAGGCACACCCATGGAAGGAAAGGCGTCATAATCATTTAATAAGGCTTAACCATTGGGTGTATCATAATGGTGTACAAGATAAAATAAATTTGAATAATAATTTTACATTTATAAGGTAAAATAAAAATATATTATAATATATTATTTTCAACTGAAGTAAAATCGTGTAAAAAAGAGTGTTTAAGAAACTTTTGAAATGAGGCACTTTATTGTGGTTTAAGGGAATATATTAAAGAGCCTTTAAAGAGTATAAAATAGTATTTTTTTATAAAGCCAAAAATTAAATAATGTATTCATTTTATGATAAAATAAGGTATTTTATAAAAATAATTTTGGATTAAATCTGATTATGTAGTTTGCTTGATAATGGGTATGAAATTGGGAAGTCTCATTTAATCAAGATTTCTTATCAGGAGTAATTGAGAACACAACCTTTTAAATCATTTAATTAACCATTAAATAAATATGAATTGAGATAAATACATATGTTTGGTATATATGAATAGTGTATTGGTTAAGTATATAAGAATAATAAACAATAGAATTCGATAAAAGAGAGAGAAAGTGTAACATAAAGGATATTTGGAGGTTCTGAGAGATCTCTTACCATATGCATGATTTCATTATGCACATGCACTTAATATATTTGATAAGAAAATCAGATTCATTAATTACATAATTGAAAAAATATTATATACTTATATTAAATATTATAATTTCATTAATTTTTTTATGACCATTTAATTGAGTTATAGAATTAAATTATGTCATTCTGGGAGAGTGTTTTCATGGTTTCATGGTCGGTTTACAGGTATATAATTTTGACGGTTCTCGGGAATAATTATCCTGATGTGAAATTATATGGTATAAATTAACTTTTATAAATTTATATGGTCCCATATATCAACGATTCAAGATATCAGTATGATTCATTTGATAAAAATTTAATGATAATAGTTTAGTTTTTTTTGCCTCTTTTTTCGACCATCAAGAACATGTTTTGTTATATATAATATTTTTTCTATATATTTGTTCTATAATAGGAAACAATTTATTATATACATATTAAAATCATAGTTGTCAATAAAAACTATTTTATTACCATCCATGATGGTAATAATGGAAAATAAAAACTCATCATCCATGAAGGGGGAGAATTGATAAATTACAGTCGATGTTTTCATTTTCCTAATAAAATGAGAAGATAAGAGAAATTATGGTGGATAATCCACAAATAAAATAAAATTATAGTATATATATGATAATTTAGTTGTCATTATACTTTTGGATATGGTAGGTGATGGTAATATAAGAAAAGAAAATAATTTAAAAGAGAAGGATTGAGGATGTTTCCTCAAGAATGTTGTCTCCTTGAGAACCTATTAAAGGCACTTATGTTTGGTATTTTTTTGAGACCATAAGCTACTAGATGTGGTAAATAGGTTTGAGAAGGTAATTTGGTAGAATATTGACAATCTACAAGGATTATATGGTGTGAAGAGATGGGGTGGTATTTACAAGGGGAGGGGTGTTTTTTATTACAATATTCATCAGTTTATAATTCGGTATCAAGACTATCAATAATATTGATTCCTATAAAAAAAATATTAAATGGTTTAGGATATTTTTAACTAATGGGTTATTATGTTATTATTACATCATCCATGACTCAAAAATACTCATACTGTTAATTGCCAAAAATTACTGTATTTCACTATTCATAAACAAATCAACTATTTTAGAAAAATAAAAAAAATTAACCCTAATCATTTATCAATGTTTATATATAAAAACTTTAATCCATTTTATGAAAATATTTTTCTTATATATAAGAAAAATAATTTTTAGATAAAATCATCATTTACATGAAAAATACTAATTTTAATACTATAATCGATTTTTTCTACCCTTTCAAAAATTAATTATATTTAAATTAAAAAAATCTTATAATTATAATAAAATAGAATTTTAATATATGAATATATTTTATGAGCATATATTTTTTTAAAAATAATTATATGTTTTATAAAATAAAAATAATATGTTTTAGAAAAATTCCAATACTCATTTTTTTTATTTTTGAAATATTTATTTACTTATACAATGATGTAAATATATCATATTTTAATTGATAATATTTCAAAATTTTATTTACATTTTCATAGTTGATGTTACTATTATAATGACCATATTACTATTTCTAATGGTCAGATTACTTTTTCAATAGTTAGGTTACTATTCGAACAGTATATGTTCATTAATTTCTATAAATACTTGTTATTTTATTCATTATTAATTCTCTTATATTTTACCATATTTTTATTTTTATTTTTATCATAAAATTTAATATTATATTATTTACATTATGTTTTATTTCTATATCTTTTTTAATGAGTGTAGTAATTCTAGTGGATTGAGCATATCCAAATTTTTACATTATTTTATCTAATTTACTATTTATTGTCCCACTGTATTATTTTTCATTATTATTGGTTTATTTTATGGGTAATGTATAATTATTAATTTTTTAGAATATTTTTTAATAGGTTCCGTATGTGATGTATTTGTTTTAAGATATACTTATTCAAAGGAAATTTCATTGATAAAATTCTGGGTCAATACATTATTCCCCTTTATGAATATTTTCCCCGAAACTTTTGTTGTACACAATAAGGTGAAACTAGGTAAGGGTACTTATCCTTCATCACATCAACTAGTTACCATGTCACCTCTTCATATTTATGGTTCTTCCATAGAACTTTGACTAGGTGTGTAGTCTTGTTGCATAATACATTATCTCTACAGTCCAAGATCTTCACCAGCTTCTCCTCAAAAGATAGATCATTTTCTAACTATACCACCTCTGAGTTTCATAATTGTGATGTATCTGGTATGTACACTCTCAATACGGATATTTTGAATACATTATGTACTTGAGACATGGTTGGAGTACATTCAAGTCGATAACCCACATCTCTGATTCAATCAAGAATATCAAAAGGGTTGATGTACTTAGAACATAGCTTTCATTTCTTCCCAAATCACATTAAACTATTCCATGAAAATATGTAGAGGAACACCATATCCTTAAACACAAAATATAAGTCTTATTGATTATTATATACATATATATTCTATCAACTTTGGGCTTCCCAGTTATGCTTTTGGATGGTCTTCACCATTTTTTTCGATTTCCATAAACATTTCATGTCCCAAAAGCATATGTTCAACAAATTAAACCCAACATATTGGTGTTATACATATCATCCCATAACGATATTAATATATATCCATTCAGACTATTAAGTGTAAACTATTATTGTAACAGAACTTGACCAATGGAATATATCGATACCATCGTCATTTGAAGTCCATTGAGCATGATTTCAACATATCTTACACTGTCATTATGGTTCGTTTAGACTGGCCATCAATTTGAGGGTGATAATCCATTATAATGTTAAATAATGTATTTAGAGCATGTTGAAGACTATTCCATGACTTTGAGTTAAATATCATATGATGATCGGATATCATATCATGATCAGATATAATCGATAATGGTACTCCACACAGCCTCACAACTTATATGATGTATATATGTAAAAGTTGGTCTGCTGAGAAGTCCTCCCAAACTGTAATAATGTGAGATGACTTTTTTTGACAATCCACAACAAGCCATATAACATTATTTCCTTTTGATGTCTTAGATTATGTTGTGATAAATTCCATGGTGATGTTTTCCCATGTCCATATCGGTATGGGTAATGGATACATCAATTCCATTAACTTTCTCCTTTCATCCGGCACTGGATGACATACTAGACACTTTTATATACATTATGTGATCTTATTCTTCATATTTTCCAACAAATAGTGTTCTTGTATATATCAATGCATCATTGTGCTCCATGGATTGATAGAGATGGTTAAGCTATGTGCCTAATTCAAAAAATCATTCTTTATCTCATGAATTGAAAGCACGCATAGTTGTGACCCAAATAAAAAAACTCATTCCTTATGAATTTTTAACTTTGAGGATGTCCAAATTATAATATCTTCCACATTCATCTGAATTTACACATCATCTCTTTTACCATCCTTTGTCTTCTCTAAAAGGCATGGTTGAGAAATCATTTGTGAATGGAATGATGATATACCTTCTTTTATGATTCCCATGTCTTTCATTTATGATTCTTAGAAGATTTCTTCCAATTGAATTCTCATAAATGATAATATTTCAAGATACTTTCTAGTTAGAGCATATAACACTTTATTCTATTAACTAGGATGGTATTAGATTGAGTAGTCATAATCCTTGATTATATCTAACAATCATGGATATAACATATTAATATCCTTATGTGAGAATACATATTTGAGTAACTTATGATCAATATATATCTCATAATTATCCCCATAGAGATAATGCTGCAAAATTTTCAATGTGAAGATCACAACCACCAACTCTCAGATCATGTGTGGGATAGTTTTTCTCATCATGTTTTAAATTCCTTGAGGCAGTGGATATCCCTATTTCTTTTTGTATTAGTACACAACCTAATACCTTTTTTATATTACATTGTATTTCATAAAGAGTATACCACTTATTCTTAGTGTAAGTACTTATCCAGTGATAAATTTATTTTTACAACTCTTTGAAGCAGTCTAGGTATTCATGGGTCTAGAAAAACAATTAATACCATCTGAGTGTACTTGGTTATTGGGTTTTAAAATCATGAAAAATTCTCAATAAATCGTCGATAATTCCCAGCTAGACCAAGGAAACTATGGATCCCCATTATAGGTGATGGTATGGGTCACTCCTCCATTTCCATTGTTTTATAAGGGCCCACAGATATTACATTCCTAGTGATAACATTCCCCAAGAATGATAAATCCTCCATCCAGTACTCATATTCATTGAACATTGAATATAGTTTCTCCCTTCTCAATGTCTTTATCATAGTATTCTAATGCTCCTAGTGTTCCTCCATGATCTCGATGCATATCAGAATATCATCTATAAAGACTACCATTTTTTGAGGTAATATATTAATACTTTATTCATTATGTTCATTAAAAGTGCTAAAGAATTAGTGATTCTAAAGGGAGTCATTATGAATGCATAGTTTCCATACCACTTTTGAAAAATAATTCTTGATAATATTTTACTTCCTCAACTTTAATTGGTGATATCCCAACTAAATATCCAACTTAGATAAATACTTGGCCCCACATAGTTGATCAAACAAGTCATATATACTTGGTAGGGGAATCTTATTTTATTGGTATTTTTGAGCTCATAATAATCAATGTATAGGTTCATTTATCCTTCATTATTCTCGATGAAGAGGAGTAGTGATCCCCATGGTGAAGCCCTCAGTAATAGAAAATACATTTATAGATTCAAGTACAACTCTTTCTTCAGTTCTTCCAACTCTAAGGTGGTTATTCTGTAAGGAGTCTTTGGTATTGGTAGGCATCCTGGTATATTATTCAATTGAGTATTTAACCTCTTGGTAGGGAAAAAGACAATCCAATTCATTAGGGAATGCATCAATGTAGTTCCTCAAAATTGGAATGTATTCAAGAATGATTCTCTCCTTTATATTAATCATTTGGTCAAGATATTCTAGCTCATAGGGAAATAATATCTAAAATCGATATGATTATTCTAAATGAGATTCATCCTCCTCTTTTAACTTTTAAAAAATCGGATTATTACTCAATATGTGAAGAGTGATTCACTTTTACTAACAATTGATGTTGGATTTATATAAATATAACACATCCATTACTAATAAATCATAAAACAATACTATAAGAGCTAATAAAATATTTTCTAGAAGGTTTAGTCCACAAAAACCAACCATAGTGGACTTATATACATTAGTTGCAAAAATTTCCCCATTATCTATTCTCATAGATAAATCATCCTTCATATTTTGATGTGGTGTTTGAATAGTTCAACTAAAAATTCAAGATATTAAAGAATGCATTGAACCAAAATCAAACAGTACATTTTCTATTATTGAATGAATAAATAGCATACATATAACCACATTATTTCTAGGCACCACCTTAGTAGTAGTGATACAATATACCCTTCCACACTACCTTGGATGTTTTTTATTGTTTATTTCCTCAAAGAACCCTTAGCTTATTGAATTGGACTACATAATTCTCGTGTTCCTTATTATTGATCCATTGTAATATAGAATGAGTGTTTATTTGAACCTTCCTTTGTTTTTTGACATTAGTGGTATTCATTAAATTTCTTCACCAAAAATTAGCTTTATTCCACTCTATTCTACATTTGAAGCATCTCCTAGTTCCCTTTAGATAATCTCCACGATTCTTCTTCCCACGGTTTTTAAATATGGGATGTTTAGTTATAGTTCCCTCAAGGGATTTATTTATTGATCCTCTCATATTAAATTCCTTTTCACTGTTTTTTATCTCTGATCCCATGAGACCACTCAGAGTCACCAATCTCCTTATAAACATTTCGGTCACATCAAACCATATTCTCAAATATTTCAAAGATTCAAATTACCATTTATTTCTTTAGACTTGTCTTTAATACACTAATGAATCGATCCACCTTTATTTTATTTTTCATGGAAAATTTGAAGGCATATGATGAAATTATTTTAACGTTTTCCTTATATTACCTGATAGATTCATCATCTTTTTCTTTGGTGTGAGGTACTCCTCCATTTTAAGACTGTGATTTTTGGTAAAATATTTATTAAAAAATATTCACGAATCATTCCATATACATGAATCCAATTATTTATTTAGAATTTTGGTTTTTGAAAAGTTTCTACCACTTACCATCATCTCAATCAAATTGATATACAGGAAATTTACCATTGTCTTCTTCCTAGAATTGGAGAACTTAGAATATATTCTCAATGGAGTTAATCCACTATTCCATGATGAGGGTATCAGAATACAACCTAAATATATGAGGCCTTTGTTTATATAAAGGATTCAATTTCACATTTGACTTTCTTAGGAGAAGGAGGACATTACACATAATTCATGTTATCATATATAACTTGATTCAGTTGAGCCAGTACTGTCATGATGTTCTGAGATTCTATTACCGTCAGATTTCGATTTGCATTAGGGTGAGTGTCACATTACGTATCATATTGATTGTCTGTATGGGTTCTCCTATTTCCATAATTAAAAAATAAAATCAAATAAATACAGTTATGGGGCCTGAATACTTTACTAGTAAGCTAATAAAAATAAAATTATGAATATTGAAGGAATAAACTTATAAATGAAAAGATCATCCTAACATGTGATTCTATATGGTTCAATCTAGCTTATATATGGTGAAAGAATTATCTTTAGGGTTCTTACTAAATATTTCTAGTGATAATATCCAAAAATAACTAGAGCATCCTCTAATACCAATAATATTTACTCTATCCCTTTACACATGTCATTAAATTTTTAAGCCTATGTATTCATGAAATACAATCCAAGGATCATAAATTCTAGTGTATTTGGATGTCTAGGTACATAAAATTAAAAAAATGTAACAAGAATAAAAAATATATTTATTAATCTTCCATAATGAGATGCTAACATAATTTTGAGCTCATATTACTGAATATAATAACCTAGGAAAAAATAGATAAAAGGAATGAGGTAAAATCATGATAAGGGAATAAACATAGAAAAGAAGCATGACACATGAGTCAAAGGCATAACATGATAACATAAAAGGAATGATACATTTATAAACATGTAGAATTATATAATACATAACATGGAATCATATAATCTTGGATATCAAGGATCTATGAATAAACACAAATCATAACATCAACATGTGTCATGGGTAACTGCCATGATGGCATCACATGGTGTAAAAAGTACTATAAAAGATTAGTTTCACTCTTAAATCCCATACATGAATTTTAATGATACTAAACATTATCAAATTAATGGAGTGCTATCATCGAACACCCATAAAAACATGTTCATTCATATTTGTGCCACATAAATAATCCAATATAAGGAATAATCATAAGGCATACCCATGGAAAGAAATAAGTATCGTAATCATATCCTAAGTAATAAAAAATGGTTGTATCATAAGGGTTTCCTTGAAAGATTGGGTTTAAATCATAATTGTTAATTAATAAGATAAAATAGTAATATATTATAATAAATTTTTTCCAAATAATGTTAAATCATTTAAAAAAGTGTATTTAAGAAACATTAGAAATGATCCATAATAGTGGGGTTAGAGGAAAAATATTAAAGAGTCTTTAAAGAAGAAAAAGGAATAATTTTTCTATAAAACCAGTAATGAAATAAGATGGATTTACATTATAAAATGATTGATTCTAAAAAAGTAATGGTGTCTTAAAATACATTATGGAGTGTACCTGATAAGGGGCACAAAATGGGGAAGTTCCCTTTAATCGTGTTTTCTTATTAGGAGGAATTGAGGAGGGAACCTTTTAAAACATGTGATTACTGATCATAGAAATATAAATTGAGATATATATATTTATGTTTGGTACATATAAAAATAATATTGGTAAATTATATAATAATATTAAATAATTAAATTATAGCAAAGAGAGTGAAAGTGTAACACAAAGGAAATTTTGAGGTTTGAAGAGATCTCGTACCTTATTTCAAATTGCATTTTTCACTTGCACCTAATGTCATGGATAATCAAATAAAATTCATTAATTACTTAATTCGGAACATTTATATATATATATATATATTTTTATAATTTTATTATTTTTATATATTACCATTTCAATGAGTTATAGAGTTTAATTTCATCGTTTTGAGAGCATTCATTTTCATGGTTTCATGGTCGGTTTACTTTTATATAATTGTAGAAGTTTATGTGAATAATTTTTAAAAAGTTAAATTATACGATATAAATTCACTTATATATGATTAATTAGTCCCATATATATATATGCATATTATTTTATGTGGATTATTCATTTGGTAAAACATTAATGATAATTATTTAGTTTATTTTGGAATATTTTCCGACCATCAGGAAATAGTTTTGTATTTTTTAATATTATAACAATATACTAGCACAAGAATTTTAAACAAGTAATAATATTCATATTAAAATTTCATTTAACCGTAATAATGGTTTTAGGACTATCCATGAAGGTGGTAATGAAAAATGAAATCTTATCATCCACGAATGCGGTGAATCGACATATCACAAATAATATTTTCAATTTTAGAATAAATGAAGAAGAGAAAAGATTTGATGATTAAAATTCCATTTAAAAAATAATATTTAATATATATATATATATATATGATACTAAATTTTTCATGTGGATTCGGATAGGGGAGTTTATGGTTGGATAATGAAAGGATAGAAATTCAAATAGAAGGATTTAGAATTTTACCTCTTGAATATTGTCTCCTTGAAAACCCACTTTAGCCACATGGGTTTGGTCTTTTATTGAAAATGGATGATCTTTTATGTGGGGATAAGTCTTGGAAAGAGAACTGAGAAAAATATTGAGAAGATACAAGGATGAGAAGGTGTGAGGAGAAGAGGTGGTATTTATAGGGGGATGATAAGGGTGTTTTTTGTTATAATATTCATTAGTTTATTATTTTTGGATCAAGAATATAAATAGTGTTGATTTCAAGGACTAAATATAGTAAATGGTTCCATATAGTTCGAAACAATGGGTTCTTACATCATTATTACATCAACCATGACTAAAAAATTCTTATAATGTTAATTTCCAAAAATTACTGAATTTCACTATTCCCAAAAAATTGACTGTTTTTCAAAAAATCCCAAAAACTCACCATAACCATTTATCAATGTTTATATTTCAAAAATAGAATCAATTTTAATAAAATATTTTTCTAAATATGATGAATTTAATTTTTAAATAAAATCACCATTTAATTAAATGGTACCGATTTTAATTTTATAATTGATTATTTTGACACTATAAAACAATATTTAAGTTAAAATTAAATTCAATAATTATTATAATATAACATAATATTAATTTACAAAGTCCAATCTGATTATTATTTTAATACATAAGATGTTTTTTGGATTCAAATAGTTTAAATTCTTTTAAACTAAAATATTTTATGATTAAAAATGAAAGTTTTTAAACATAAAATTCACCCCCACCACTTTTAGTTTACCATATGAATATACATTACATTAAAATAAATTGGTATCAGAGAAGGATTCAACTAATTATATATTATATTACATTACTTTTTCATGTTAATTTTATTTGTTTTATAATTTTTTTATAAATACTTATTGCACCAACATACATTGTTGGAAAAGAAATTTTGTATTGTTTTAAAATATAGAAGGACTCAATGTTGGTTCTATAAAAAATATAAATCCAACCAAACCACCAATTTTTTACTGTAATGATTATGAATACTATAAGGATAGATGGAAGACATGTTTAATCAAAATTTGAGTTTATAACTTGGTTATGCTAACTGGTGATTATAAAATTCCTGACAAGGAAGTGAGAACCATTACCCAAAATGAGAAGCTAAAATATTAGTTGAATTATAAGCTATGATGTACTCTAATTTCTTCTATTAATATATATATATATATATATATTCATATTTCAAGTTGGGAATCATCTAATAGTTTTAGGAAGAATCTATAGATTACTCATTTTGGAACTTCTATATTTGTTGAAACATGAAGTTCTATGTCGAGATCAAATTATCAGGCTTTCGAATTCCCTTATATAGATCATATTTTTATTGTCTAATGCATATTCATGAATATAGTGAATATTTTACAAGCTTTATGCGAGAAAGTATTAGAAGATGGTATCCATTTAGAAAATATTATAAATATTATTCTAAATTAATGGAAATAAAAAAGGAACATATATTATTGTGTCAAGGAAGGTTACAAATATTACCCTTGATGAGTGGTTTGGAAATCTTTTAAATTATGTAAATAAATTGAAAATATATGATGAGAAAGTAATGAAAACAAATAGTGGAGTTTATTTTACTTCTACTTCAAATTAGATGAATGCTATGACTCCTGAGAAGACTGGTAAATCAATAAAGAAATAGTTTTCTACTCAATCAGACTCAGGTGATTTAGAACATTCTAAGAATGAGTTGGCAAATCTTTTTTCAAGGATGAACAAGATAGAAACCATTATATGAAAAGTAAAAAATAAAATAATTTATTGAGATAAAATTATTTGTGGAGTGCTAGTGGTGGATATTATTCTGATGATTCCTCGTATGATTAATGGTCAAATAACAAGAATATTGGTCTCTATGAAAAACACATTTAGAATGTTTATGTTTTATCTAAAAGGTACACACTTCTTATTCATTAAAAAATATGTATTTAAGTGTCAATTACACTTATAAACATTTTTCAATATCTTTGGATTATGAATATTCTTTAGTAGAGGAAAAAAATTTCCTTATTATGAAGTGGTTTCAAGATATTTAAAACATCAAAAAATGCCAAGCTAGAAAGAAACATGAAAAGAAAAATTATAGAATAAATGTTTTAACAAAAGAAGTATCAGATCTCTCTAAATATCATGATAAAAAATCTTTTTAAATTATTTCTACTTCTAAAAACCTTAAGAAATAAAATTATGAGAAGGGTATGATTTCTAAGTATTTTGAAATAGGTAAATATAAGAAAACTATTTTTTAAACAAAATTAAATTCCAAAACTAATGTTTGTGAGGATAAAAATTTATTTTTAAAGCTAAAATATGAATATATATCTTTAAGTAAACTTTTATCAAACATTAATAATGGAAATGAAGGATTTGATAAAATTTATAAAACAAATTCCCTCATGGAACTAGTACTATATGGGGATATACTCATAAAAACCCTTTTTAGTAACAAATATTTTATTCCTAAAAATCTCCCTTTTTGAACTAAATGTTAAAGTGGAGGGAATTAGAATAAAAAAATTGTAAGTAAAATTCAATCATTGGGGTTCTACAAATCAAATTTTTTAAAATAAATTTGTATTCTTAAAATATTTTTTACTAACATTTCCAGACCGAGGAATTTTTCAGTTCTAAAAATATAATTTTTTTGTTTTCTAGAAAACAAAGGAAGTTCCAAAAAAAGAATATATGGTATATGGATTGTGGATGTTCCTAGAACATGACTGGAAATAAATAATTCTTTTAAAATATTATTTAAATGAGTGGGGGAAGGTTTACCTTTTGATATAATGCTAAATTAAATGTTGTTGGTGTAGCTATATTATTCTTATTGGAAAGGCCTTGATTTGAAGTGTTTTATTTGTTTAAGGTCTTAATCAGAACCTGATAATAATAAGTCAATTATGTGATTAATGGTACCTTATGAATTTTAGGAATGATAAGGGTGCAGTACCCAATTATAAGTGTGAGTTAATTCTTTCTGATCATTGAAATGAGAATGTTTACAAACATAGCATATAAGACTATAAGATCCAAGACTTACCTTGTCTTAGTGTTGTGGAAGATAAATCTTTGTTATGGAATAAAAGTTTTGGACACTGTATCATTAGAAACTTATGTAAATTGACTAAGAAAATTATTTTTAAGGATCTACTAGAACTTATATTTTATTCTTAAAAAGTATTCGTCCCTTGTCAATACAACAAGCGACATATATCAATATTTAAATTAATATGTTAATTCTCAAGTACTAATTCTTTATAGTTATTTTATATGCACTTATTCGGTCCTATAAAAACTGGAAGTATTACAGGAAAGAATTATTTATTTTTTTAGTTGATGATTACTCTAGATATACTTGGGTCTATTTTGATATAATGAAATATAAAGTCTATTTTTATTTTAAAACTTTTTTAACCAAAGTTAAAAATGAGAAAAATCGTCAATTTCTTACTATTCATAGTGATCATGGTGGATAATTTGTATATTCTGGATTTTAAATTTTTTAATAATAAATTCATTACACATAACTTTTCCACCCCTATAACTCCTCAAAAAAATGGTGTTTTTTATAGAATAAATCATTTTATTAAATAAATAACAAGAACCATGTCATGTGAATACTCTATTACTAATAACTTTTGGGATGAATATGTGATTACTACTTTTTATACTATAAATCATGTTTTAATTAGACCATTTATTAATAAAACACCTTATGAGTTTTATAAAGGATAAAGAACAAAAATTTTATACATTAAAATATTTAGAGGAAAAGTATTCCTCTTGAATGCAAAAAATAATTTTCATAAATTTTCACCCAAAGCTGGTGATGGTATATTCATAATCTGCTCCACTACTTCTATGGAATATAGAATTTTCAATAAAATTTCTTATACTGTTGAAAAAAAATACAAGCCAAATTTGATGAAACTGATCCTTTTGTTTTAAAACAATACCATGTGTTTTTCAAAACTGAATATCAAACTACGATAGAAGATTATTCTAATAAGGATAATACTCAATAAATTGTTTCTAAAGTATTCACTTCAGAATAATTTTTACCTTATATTGATGAATAGGTTTTATAAAACCCAAGTCAGTTGTTTCTTATGAATCATACTAGTGATAGTATCATTAGTGACATGAATCAACCACTAAACACTAGAAGTTATTCATGAAATGAAGTAGATAATCATGTATTCCTTTATGAATTCAAACATAAAATATCTGATGAGGCATTAAGCGATGTTGATTTGGATAAGGCAGTGAAGGATGAAATAAATGAATTCTAAAGGAAAAAAAGTCTAGACCTTGGTTTAAAGACCAAAAGATAATTTATTCATTAGAGATAAATGGGTTTTTAGAAAAAATGTAATGGAAATGGAATCATTGTAATAAATAAATAATAACTTGTTTCTAAAGGTTATAATCAACAAGAGGGAATATATTTTGAGGAAACCAATGATTTGGTAGCTAGAGTTGAATATATTCATATTCTATTAGCCTTGGAAATCATCATTAATTTTATACTTTTTCAAATGGATGTAACATGTGCTTTTCATAATAGATATGTTAAGAAGGAAGTTTTTTTATAAGACTCATATTTTTATAGATATAAAAAATCTTAAATATTGTTATAACATTCCAATACTTTATATAGACTTAAAGAATCCCATATAATCTTGTATGGTATATTAAAAGGATTTTCGTTAGAAAAAAATTGTTATGTAAATGCTTATCCAAATCTTTTTATAAATAATGAAAAAATTTGTTTTGATTATTAAAATTTATGTTGATGAAGTTGTATTTAGATAAAATTAGAAATCTTTAAAATATTAATTTAAAAATCTAATGAAATATGTGTTTGAAAGGAGTATGATGGAATAGTTAACATTATTTCTTGGTTTTAAAATTTCTAAAAAACCAAAAGGTACTTATATATCCCAACATAATTATATTAAATATATTCTAAAAAAGTATGGATGTGACATTACATAAATTAATAGTACTCTAATCGGTACCTCATATATAATTGATCTTGATAAACCTAGGATACTAGTTAATCAAAAAACTTTTAGAGGTTTGATAGAAAGTTTACTATAAATAATATTTAGTTTTCCACACATACTTTTTTCAATATGCTTATGTCCAATATTTCAATAAAATCCTATATAAACCCATTAAAAAGATGTTAAAATAATTTTCTATTTTTAAATGGAACTATAGATTTAGAAATGTTTTATTCTTCTAGAAATGTATTTTAATTAAAATGTTTTTTGGATGATGACGTTGGTGGTTATATAATGGATAAGAAAATTAGATATGGAATTTTTCATTTATTAAAGATAACATAGTTTTTTTACATAGTATGAAACAACACTCAGTATCACTTTCCACTTCTGAAGCTGAATATGAGGTAGATGGAAGTTGATTTCCTCGTGTGTTGTGGATGAAACACGTACTCAATGATTACAGAATATTTTTGACTAAAACTCAAATACTATGTGATAACTCTAGTAAAATATCTTTATATAAAAACCATACACATCACTAATGTGAAAAAAACATAAATATTTGGTGCCACTTTTTAAGGATCACACACTTTAAAGAGATATCACTTTACAATTTATTTGAATTAAAGAACAACTTGATATAATTTTTATAACCAATTAACCTCCATTAAATTTTAATACATTAAAAAAATAAATGACTGATCAATGTAAAGTGATAATTCATATTTAATACATTTTTAAACCATATCCTTATATTAAGATAATCCCTTTTTTACATGGGGACTACAAATGATTTCTTTTTATAAAATTTTTAGTCTTTCAAAATGCTAATTTTTCAAAATAAATTTTTGTGATTTATGTTTATTATAGTATCAGATTCAAAATTTTAAAATTTTTATTTCAATAATATTTTAAAAAATAATTAGATTTTAATTTCAAATCATATTTAGAAAATACAAATTCAAATTCCAAACAGATTTGAGTTATTAAATTATTTTTTTATTCAATAATTTTGGTTTATATTTTATTACAAAGAAGATAAATTATCATATAAATACATCTACTATAAAAAGTATTTTTCATTAATTTAAAAATTAAACACAATTTCATTCTAATAAGTTTTTTTGTTTTTTATTCATAAAGCTTGTTTTCTTTAAATTGTTTTACTTTTTCAATCATATTCACCCAATACGGTAAAATCATTATAAAAACCTCAAAAGTATATATTTTATAGAGAATATTTCTTCAAATAAAATCACAATTGTGAGATCCAAAAAATGATTTTCATCCATCAGATTAATATTAGAAGATCAAACATCACATGAATTTTCTTATAAATAGGGGACCACCACTATCCCACATCATTTATCCCAAGGGTTTTGATGAAAATATATGTCGTGTTTAAAAAAAGACTTATATTTCTTCATGTCTACTTAATTTCAAGCCTAGATACAATGGATCTAACTCAATATTACAATAAGTGGTTTCCCTTTAGAGTATCTTTAGTCTCTATACCCTTCTACGACATGTTTTATTCATATTTAAAAAAGAATGATTCAATTCCAAGGATGGGAATCACTATTCATTTAATAATCATATATGAACTTTGATTTGTTTTATTTGGATATAGTTCAGGATTTCAAGGAAACAGTTATGTTTTAAAATAAAAATGGAAAATAAATGATTTCATTTTGGATTTATGATAAGCCTTATGATATAAATCTAAAATCTGATGCTAATTTTTTTGGTGTATTAGATAAGGGAGATGCATTCTATAGTTCTCATATGTTACCAGAGTCAAAGGGTTACTTTGTGAAAGAATGAGAAGAAAAATCATTGTTTAAAATAGATGAGTATCTGAGGAAGGTTACACATCTTATCCCTAATCAAGGAGTTTTGGTAACATGGATATAAGGGTTTCTTATCCTGATGATTGGAGACATGGATACTCTTAAAGCCACAAATGTGTTTTTTTTTATTATCCTGTAAATATAAGAAAGATAAATCTAGAAAGTTTTATTATTTTGAAATTAAATAATATCAAGTAAAAATATATTAAGTCTTAGATAACCATGTTTTGTATAAATATTAAGAAGATGATTTAAAATAGTCTTAGGAATTTCAACATTGCTATGAAATTTGATCCAGCTAAAGAAAATATTAGTTTTATTCATGAGGATACAATCAAGAGAATGATGTTTTTTTGATCCAAAACGAAAGACAATTATAAATAATACCGTGGTATATGTATTAGAGGCAAAACCTTCCTCAAACAAGAAAATAGATAAACATAAAAATAAATGAAATTTTATGTCTCTTCCCTTAAAGAACTAAAAGAAACAAAAGAAATATCCAAAAAAAATCGTATATGGGTGAAGGATAAGAAGAGAAAAAAGAAAATAATTAGATCCATGAATTATACTTTACCTTGTAGAAGTGTTTTATATAAGGATTCATAAAGAATAAGTCTTGAAAAAATAAGTAAAATAAAATAATTAGAAGAAAAATATTTCAGAAGCATAATATTTTAAAATGTTATTAAGGGGTGTTGAAATAACTTCATCCAATTTTACTTTACCTGACACTGATGCCATTATTTTAATGAATCAAACATCTTTAGTTGATGTAAAAATTCACACTGAAAAAGGTAAGGTAAATAAAATCATGTTTCTTAAGAATATATTTTAGTGGGAAAGGCTGGTCTGAGGTTAGAACCATAATTTTTTGAAAAATTAGAGAAAGATAACGAAGTAATAGAAAATAAAGACAATGTATTTAAGTAGATAGAATAATATGAATATGAAAGAGAATGAAAATAAAATGAAGAATATGAAGAGGAAGAAGAAGAAGAAAATAAAGGATAATGTTATGAAGAAGAAGAACTTGCTAATAGCCAACAAAAATCAAACTCTTAAGAGAATGAACAAAAGAATGGTTCTATTAATATTTCACTAAGAACTTATATGTATTAATCAAATAGTATATATTATTCTAAAATTCGTATTGATAAGTCGATAATATAAGAGAAAAAATCTCATCTGATTCAAGAAAATATTTCTTTATCTAAGAAAGATGATGAGAACTGAAAGGATTAATGCAGTAAGAAGAATAATGTTGAATTAATTCGTATTTATAATTAAAATAATGGATATCAAAAAGAACATAAGAAATATCAAAAGAAAAAGAAGATAAAGTTAGTGAAACATAAAATTGGGAGAAGAAAAAGAATCATTGAATCAGATTCTAGATCTTAAAATATGATCACTTCCCAATGTATTGATTTTATTTTCCATACCTTAACCGTATTGGAAATTTTTTTATATATTTTTATTGGAAACTAAAGTTGATTTGGATCTAGAAGACTAATAAAAAATATGGATTCTAAAAAAGATTTTGTGGACAATATGATTTTATTAGAAGAAGATTTTGATGTATTCAAAGAAAATACTGAGGCACATAGACAGAGTTGTAATATGATTCTAAAATTGTTTCAAGGAGTTGATGGAAACATTAATATTAATAATGAGAATCATAGTAGATTTAATAACTCTCTACATGAAACAAATTTTGACATCAATATTTTGAAAAGGCATGTCTCTAACAAGGTAATGTTTCTTTATATATTCAAAAGTGAATCCAAGGACAAGAATATTGATATTTTAAACCTTTAAAAAATGTCAATTTCTTAATCAAAGATATTTCTAGAAACAATGTATAAAGAGATGACATATCTTTATTTTTGATTAATTAAGAAATTTCTCAGAAAGAATCAATGCTCGACAATCACATATCAATGTTTTGGAAGAAAAAAATTGGTTTCATTAAGTGGAGAAGAAAGATCAGAATGAAAGAATTCAGATTTAGGAGGAAAGGATCCAGCAACTAAAATTAAAAACAAGTCTCAATAAGTGATTTTTGAAAAGGTGGAAGAAGTGATAATGGAACTCAAGAAGATGAGAGATATTGTTAAATACTATATACCTCAAAAGAAATTACTACCCTCTTAAAAACTCTAATTGTAATGTATTTTTAGTTGAACTTTCAATGAATCACTTTTTTGTCCATAATCGTTTGTGATCAAATGTCTTCTAATTTTTCATGGATGAATGTTCATTCATTTACTTTTGAGTGATCAAATAATTTAATGTTATTTTTTCTAGATTATTTCTCTAACACTTTCCGGAACCTCAATAACTACTCCTATTCCATTTTGAGAATTTCCAAGGGAGAGAATGATTTAAATAAGGGGATAATTATTCTTAAGATACTACTATAGTCAAGGGGAAAATCACATACAATTAGGTAGGATAGGAAAACAGACAACCCCTTTTTTCCACTATGCAAGGATTTTGGTTGAGGTTGATATGTCTGCCACCCTTGTAGAAGAAGTTGGGATGAACAATAAGGTTAATAATCTTACTCTTGGGATTATTTATGAGAGGAAGCACAAGTTTTTTTTGAGTTGTCATTTCTTTGTACATATGGCCTCAGATTACAATAGGCATAAAATCTACATCTTCTGTAAAATCAAAGGACATGATGATTCGACTTGCAGGAGAAGTAAAGGGAAAGATAGTATACCTGATCCCTCTAAATCTAAAAGAGCTTCAGATACTCAGAATGAGAATGAACCCAACTTGGGGTGTTCAATCCAGGATACTATGGTAGATACCAATCAGATTAAGGATCCTGCTACATCACCTGTACATATTTTTCTCAAACATTAGCCCCTACTACTTTACCAGGGTCTTCTAACCTAGCCCCTCGTCTTGACACTTCATAGGAGGGAAAGTCCAATACTGAGCAGCTTTTTTCATAGGCCATTATTTCCAATTATGATGATATTCATGCTTCTCTACTGTGTGAATAAGGTTCTGTTGAATTTCATTCTCTTGATTCGGCTGGGTTTATAGGCCCAACAGATCATATTGATTTTGATACCTTGGATCCTATTCAAGGAGTTGTGCTGGTGAATGATTCCAACTCTGATGTTCCATCCAGTGACTCAATGGTTGTGACTCTCCCTCCCAGTGGTGATTACCTTGATACTATAGGTACTGGAAAAAATCTTGGACAACGTCCTAGAGAATTTCTCCAGGTCCATCCAGACAAGGCTATGAGGAGAAGGCTCCCTATCAGTTTACATACTCCTATTGATTCCATAAACAGATTCTCATCTCTCAATTATGTGACATCCAATAAGGATAGTGATGAATATTCCTCTCTGAATTGGGGTTCATATGTTCCTCCCCCTGATGATCTGGTTACTGTTTTATCTAATATAAACATGAATAAAATTGATGATGGTCCTAGCGCTAGGCTCATATCAAATAAATGAATATTTTTTTTGAAACTACCAAGGGATTGGGTACTCTCCCAAAGTCAAGTCCCTTAGGCATCTTATTATGTCCAATTTTAATTTATTAATTGGTATTGCAGAGCCATGAATGATATTTTAGAATTGGTGTTCTTTTAAGTAGACTTTGTTGGGTTATTATTTTGTTTCTAATAATAATGTGGGTGAAAGTGTTGAATCCTTATGATTCATAAAGCATCATAGTGTTTTGATTAACTCCCTCCTGAATGATATGTAGTTTGTGACTATATCATGATGCATAAATTATCTCACTTTTGGAAACCATTGTATATTCTTTCAATTTTTACACTAGGAGAATAGCTTTTTGGATGAATCCTGTAGACATATCTGAGGGTATGAACAATACTTGGATTATACATGGGAGTTTTAACACTATCTTGAGACATGAGGAAAACAACTAGGGATAATTTCTATCATACTTCAACTTCTGATTTTTCCACTTGTATAGATAAGTGTGTTTTGACTCAAGTTCCCATATATAGAGATAATTTTACGTGGAGAACGTACATCATCAATGGACGGCAAGCAAGAAAGCTGGATAGATGTTTTTTTGTAAGTGGATAATAGCAATAGTGCAATGGATGTGTCTAAAGTCACCTTTCTATGGTTACATTCTATTCATAATCTCATTCCTGTTGAGGTCAGTGATAATACAGTGTGGTCAGCTCTGATCATTTTTAAATTCAATAATGTTTGGTTGGTTATTATGGGTTGCAGGGATATTATTTTGGATTCTTGGAAATATAATTTCTTTGGTAGCCCTTCCCATATATTTTTTTGTATGTTAAAAGAAGTCAAGATAAAATTAATGCAATGGACTAAAACATATTTTTCCTTCCAAGATAATGACATTAAAGAAGCTGAAATTTTCTTGATAAAATATCAACAAGATAATGCATCCCATGACATGCCCTCCCTATAGGAGATACAAGCTGCTTTAAATATGGAAAAACTTTTGACTTTGAAAGAGATATTAAATCAGAATCAGTTTAACATGAGATATTTAAAGGAGAGAGATATAAACTATAAATATTTCCACTGTATGAAAAAGGGAAAGAGAGCTAGGAGGAGTCTTAACATAATCAATATTTATGGGAATATGTTCTCCTCTGAAAGTGAGATTGTCAAATCTGTTACGGACTACTTTGAGAAGCTTTACTCTGACAATGAAGCTGAAAAATCTGATAAAATTATTCATTTCTTTGATCCTCATATCAAAAATATTTAGAATAGTAGGCTTACTGAGATTCCTAATGCCAAGGTGATTTATGATTCTCTTTTATCTTTAAATTTTGATAGTTTGGTTGGTCCTGATCATTTCACTAACAAGATTTTTATGTTCTATTGGGATATTTTCCATTATAATGTCACAAATGTTGTGAGGGATTTTTTTAGATCATCTTTTATGACTTTTGGGATAAACTCTAATTTTATTTCTCTAATTCTTAAGGAGTGTTGCCTTGATATCAATGATTGTTAACTTGTGGCTATTTGGAATACCATACCCATGATTATTAGTAAAATCATGGTTCACTGGTTGGGTGAGATTGCTAAGATGCTTATTTATAATAATGAAATTGGTTTGGTCCTAGTATAGAACATTCAATACTTCCTTTTTCACTACGTTCGATTGTGTCAATTCCATGAAGATGAGGTAAAAGGTTGGAAACATGGCATTAAATATTGACATATTTATGGCTTTTGACACTATTCAATAGAGTTTTCATTTTAAAATTCATCAAATGCATGGGGTTTTGCATAGATTTATTTGGTTAGTTGGATCTATATTGGGAAGTGTGAGGCTATATGTTCTTATTAATGGATCCCCTAGAGGATTATTTCGATGTACAAGATGGGTAAGGAAGAGATAACCTCTCCCTAGACTGCTCATTGATATTACAGAAGATTACTTGAGAAAGTGCCTTAACAATCTTGATAATTTTGGTTAGTATCAAAATATGACAATTGGAAGGAATCTCATTGGTCCCTCTCACATGTTCTATTAAGATGGATTTCTTCTGTTCGTAAGGGAAGATGAAGGGACCATTTCTTATATCTAGGGAATTTTCCCACACTATGAGAAAGATTTAGGTCAAGTTATTAGTTGGAACATGTCTAAATTTATGTTTGCGGAAGGTATTACCATCTCAAGAAAGAATAAAATTTCTTTGAAGCTTGGTATAAAGAGGGGAACTCTACCCTTCACTTATCTGGGGGAGCCTTTATTTTTGGGAAGAGTGAAACATTTTTATCTTTGGAAAATTTCTCTGAAAGATTCTAATCAACTAATGAACTGATAAGGAAAGAATATGTCTCAAGCTGGAAGAATTTTCTTGGTCAAATCAATGATTACCTCAATGTTTATTTATCCATTCTCTCTTTATAGATGGATAATGGAACTTATTAATGATTTGAGTGGTAAGATTAGAAATTTTATATGGACTAGGTTAATTAATGAGAGAATTTAAGTCACTATGGCCTTGAAAGATTGATTTAAACCTACCCATATGGGAAAATGGGGGGGGGGACTTAAGGTTGTTCAATTATATATTGATTAAAATGTTTGTGTAGAATTTTCTCTCTAGCTCTAATCCCTCTTTGGAGTTTCTATATAGAAGTTTTGTGGGGAAGCTTTACCATGGGTATGTATATCATCTGACATATTCTATTTGGCCTACCCTCAATCATGCTTACGATGCCCTCATGGAAAACTCAAGATCGATGGTCTATGAACACTCTTCACTGATGTTTTTGACAAC
The DNA here is from genome assembly GCA_963277665.1 of Viscum album. Classification (NCBI taxonomy): domain Eukaryota; kingdom Viridiplantae; phylum Streptophyta; class Magnoliopsida; order Santalales; family Viscaceae; genus Viscum; species Viscum album. The sequence goes on from OY728159.1 coordinate 926,352,265, forward strand.
TCCTTGGTTTTTGTAGCCCATTTTTGAAGCTATTGTTCTCCCTCAAACTCTAAAGCACCTTTATATTGCTAGTATTTACAGTACTATGAACATGAATGTCCTATTACATGAGCACCTTTACTTGAAGATATCAAGAAACATGTTTGTGGATTCTGATACGTTGGTTTGGATGTTCAATTAAAATGGTATATTTTCCACTAGATAATGCTATAGAATGCTTTATGGTCCCTTATTGAACCCTCCATCATGGATCAGGGGTGTGTAGAATTATTTTACCCCTCCTGCTTCTTCTATCCTTGTTTGGAAAATATAGAAACAGCACCTCCTGATGCAGAATTTGTTGTGGTGCAATGGTGTTCAGTTGGTCTTGGTCTATCTTCTCTACATAGAGGCAGATGAAACTTATCAGGATCTACTTATCTCCTGCAGCATTACATTTTGGATTTGGATTTATTTGTAGGATATCTTAACATGATCTTTGAACTTGCAGTCCATTGAGGATCTCCAACAGTCTATCTGCAGAATGGAGCTACGTGAGAAGATTCACTCCCTTCGGTTAGATGCCTCTGTGAGTGTATTATATTTTATATGGAAGTACAGAAATGATTCAGCTTTCAGAAACATAATTCCCTCCTTTCACAATGGTTTTATGTTCATGCATCATTCTATTCAGAATACCTCCCTTATTCAAATAGGATCTATAGATAATGATGTTTTTGACCTTGTTCATTTGAGATCACATGGCGTGAATGGATAGTTCAAGAATACATTAATGATGAATTATATTTGATGGATACCACGTATCTCTTAATGGCTTCATGTCAATGTTGATGGAGCTACCTTTGGTAGTCTAGGCCCTGCTGGATGCAGTGGTGTATATCAAACTCACCGGGGGTTTGTGAAAGCTTTCTTATTCTATTTTATGGGCAATAGTCTTGCAATTGAAGAAGATATTTAGGCCATGATTAAATCAATTAATTATTCTATTCATTATTATTGACATCAATTATGATTTTAGTCCAATTCGTCTATTACTGTTCAAATTATTAAATATCACTCACAGAATGTGCCATGGATGATCCTGACATCTTAGATTTAATGTCTTCGGCTTGTAGTGGTGATTTCCCTCAAATTTACACATGTTTATCATGAGGCCAACCGGGTTGTTGATGATCTTTTTAAGAGATAAATTTTAGAGATCAGTTCTAGTTGGTCATGTGTTTACCTTAATTCTGTAATGATCTTGTCTAGGCTGATCTTCAAGGTGAGTTTATACCCACCTTTGTAGAGTTTCTCCGTGATTCTGTTATCCTGTGCACTTTATTTTCATTTTATACATTTTCATAGGAGAAGGTATTGCTCTCTCCTAACTTTTTTGGGTCTATGTAATTCTATATATCCTAAACTATTTCATTTATTAAATTGAATTATGTATATAATTTTTTTTTATTCTTTCAATTATAAGATGACCGTTGATGTTCCATGTTTTCAACCCCCTTTGAGAATTCAAGAGAAAAAATGACTGTTGAAGTTCAATATGACCGTTGAGATGCACACCTATAAATACTAGGTCATTTTGTAAATCTCTACAAAGTAATTAAAGACATTGTGTGAGAGCTCTAGTAATTTTTCAACGTGTGAAAACTCCACTGATTACAAGTTGTGAAATGCTTGTTCCATATACTTGTAACTCTCAAGTTTTTTTATTTGTGCTCCACTGATTTTTTTAATATGATCGATGGATTTTGGGGAAAGAAAGACATAACTGTGCCAATATTTTTCTGATTGAGAGAATAATAGGATAGAAAGATAGAGTGAAGCCGATATTTGTATCAAGGGCTCACAGGGATAGTGATACAGATTGATATTCACATCAAGGGCTTACCCTATTGTAGGTAAGATATACATTCTTGAATGTATAAATCAAGATATATTTTTCCAAGGTTATTATATAACTTATATTTGGGTGAAAATAATTGTATTAATTTTCTTTTATTTCAATTTGTCTACATATTTAATAGAATGTGATATCTTTCACCTTTCAATTAGTATTTTATGATTATAATAATTTTTTAATACTTTGTAATTATAATAATTATAATTATGATTTCAGTGATTAAAATTATTTCACTTACTTAGTAAGATTCTATATGCTTTATTATAGAATCGATATTTTTTTTATTTCAATCATCATAACCACTAAGATTACTACACTTATCATGCTTATTGTGAATACGATTAATTTCTAAATACAGCACATGGAATATATATCAAAATCATCTTGATTATGATATCCTTTATTATTGATCCCAAATTTTAGTATAATTATTAACTTAAAACATAAGAGGTTTTTCAAATTCAATTAATTTAAATTCTTTTAAACTAAATTATTTTATGATTAAAAAATGAAGGTTTTTAAACTTATAATTCACCCCCTCTTGTATTTTTCCATCTACATATACATTAAAATCAAAAAATGTTCACCTCATGTGATAATAAAAATTATGTTGATTCCAAATAAGGAAACAATTTTTCAAAATTTAATTCACAAAAGTGGAAGAATCCAATATAAAATTATACCCACTAACCTGATGAAAAAGACGATTTCCAAAGGGAAAATTCTCATATTTATGGAAGGATTAAATACGAAATTTCAAAATAAAATTGATCATGATGACCTAAATTATTTAAATAGTAATATTATTGATATAATATTAATTTTAGAAACTATTAAATTATAATTTAACCTAGTAAATTATTTAAATGAAAATATAGTTTTCAATAAGAATTAGTATTTTAACTATTCATCAAAAATGAATCATTTTAGAAAAAAACAAAAAATTCATCGAAAGATAATTTTTATATGATTATTTAAAAAATTAATTTAATTTTTAAAATAAATTTTCTAAAAGTTTTAAAATTTAATTTTAAATTATGATTGAAAATTTGGGCTAAAACATTTTTTAGAAAAATACAGTTTTTTAGAAAATTTTGATTTTTATTTTAAATGATTTAATGTTAATTATAATTAATATATAACCATAATATTCATATTTTAGTTATTAATATTCATACATTTCAATTTAATAGTTAGGATATAATGATATATTGTATTTGGTTCATTTAGACTCGGGGTTGCGTGTTCCATAAGCTATCAGAGAGATTAAATTTAAAGAAATATATATCATGGGTTTTTAATAATGGTGTTGTATGACGCAAATGACATTAAAAAATATAATCTTATTTTATATATTTTGGTTGTAACGACTTACTAAATATATGATCAATAAAAAAATTTTAATTCAACCATTTAAAATGAGTGAAGTAGTAGAAAATTGATATATTCTGTCTTTGTAATGAATTTATATAAATTATATTCTATATATAATTATTTAAAAATCTATTTTTTCACAATATTGAAAACTAAATATGTTCATTATAGATATGGTATAATGATATTACAAGTGAACCATCTCATAATTTCCCATTCATAATGGTAGGTTTATGTTTAGGTCATTTAATCGACTACTCAAGAAATACTATGCATATATATCATGGATGACTATGATAAATTAGTTATTAGAACAATATTATATAAATATGTAAATTATGGTTTTATTTCTATTTTTTTATGTTTATATGAATATTTAAATCATTAATTAAGAAATCTCCCTTCGTTCATTGTGAATCACTGAAATATGCTTGATGCAGATTTTATCCTCATGGATCATTAACAAAACTACCATATAATGAAATTATTAATTATAAACTATATTGGATTATCTATTCATGTATATTATATAATCTAATAGTTTGTTACTTTGAAAAAACAATATGTACCAACATGTCTTTTATGAAACTTGTTCAAAGAGATAAACATTACTTATAACCAGTGTTTAAATTTTTTAAAACTAACTAATATATATATTTAGAGAATTATTATAAATGAAGAGTATATATGGTTATATTTATGAATAATTTTTTTTATGAATTTAGTAAAATTATTTTAATTATCCATGAAATTGGAGCAAGTATAGAACGAATCTGGAATGAGGTAAGGGTTTTCATCTCTTATTCCTCTTTTTTGACATGTTTTCTTTTATTTACTAAATTTCATTTATGTGGAGTATATAAATATTATTTTATATATATGGTATTAGGAATTATCTTTTTATCATGTTTTTTTATGTTCAATTACAATCCCACTCTTTTAACGAGGATTGTTAAAAGTGTTTCTCAAGCCACATGAGTTTTCTTAGTCACAATTATGATTCTTTGAGACATGATACCTATTATGAACCATGATTAAATTTTATGGTATTTCAATGAGTTAATATAAATTAAATTTTCAATAAATTATTTTCTTAAAATTCAGGTGATAAACTAAATTAAACCAAGTTATCTTCTTTAAATTTATTTTGACTCAACTATTACCCCTATCACAAGAGTTATTAGAAACTCAATCATTGTTCATTGAATTATATTTGTTCACTGGTACTTAATTCATATATAGAGGGTAAATTATACATTATTACTTTATTATTATTAATTATATCATTGTTTATATTTTTACTATATAAACCCTCTTTCATATGTTTCTTTATTCATGGAGTATGTTTCATGTAATAGATATTGATAACTCAAGTCTCTATTATTTGAGTTATAATGTATCATATTGACCTTTCCTTCTCTATGATTAGGTTCTCCCAAAGTAATATTTTGTTATATGATATATTATAACCCACTTTATTATAATTATGTTTTAATACATATTGTTCTTTTTTTACTCTTCTTACAACGTGAGTTTTAAATACAGGTACTTCGATAAAAAAATGGTTTTTTATTTTATCTTTTATATGTTTTGGATTCATCTCCTCAATTATCCAAAAACAAAATTTATTTCATTTCAAGGATCCATTATTAGAGATTAATTTTAAAAATAATTTTTTTCAAATTCTTTCACATTATTTTTTCAAATGTGTCTTTAAAAATGATATGTAAATTTTTGTTTTATGTTAATGATAATAATTTTTTCTAAAATATCATTTATGGTTTTTCTAATATTACACTTATAATTTTTAAAATTATTTACCCAAATGTGTTTTATGTTAGCTGGTTTATCTTCAATTATATAGATATATATTTTCCTTAGTGGGATTTTACTCCCTATATCAAACAATTGGATTCTAGATCCCTTTTTCGTGATACCATTTGATGAAATCATTTTCAACGATGTATTTTCATTTATATCAACACTATATTATTCTTCCTTAGTGTCACAAGGGTTAGGTTCTTTTCAAACTATCCAATTTTATTCTATATATGTATTTTTATCATGTTATTCTAACACTAACAGAACTATATATTCGTCACCTGATACAATGTGAACATATCATTTTTCAAATTTAGATTAGAGGATGTTCACCTAGAAAGAATATTAATTTATTCACTTGGAGAAATGTATTATCGTTTCGTAAATTGTTATTCAAATAAATATGAATATTTGATGTTTTAATAATTTTTTTTTTAAATATCGACATTCTTTCTCTAGATGGGTTATGATCCTGTAATCCATTTTATTAACATGGAAATAATTATTTCCATTCAGGTTGTTATTATTCCAATAAAGATGAGTTTTGGAAAGTTAAATATGTATTTTTTAATAATCCACCTTATTTATATATATTAGTTATGATAATTTTTTCTAATTTATTGAAATCAGTAAAAATAATTACATTTTTCATGATTATAAACTACAAAAATATGTTGATCATCTAATGAAATTTTGTGTTTTTCATTATAGATATATCTATTTTTTATTCATCTAAAGGGTTCTTTGGGGATGTTAAGAAAGTTTTTTTTGAATCTAATGGTGAATGAATTTTACATAAACAAGTGATTGGTGGGGATTAAAATTATGTATCCCCTCAATTCACTGATTGGTCTTATGAGAAAAAACATTTAGGTTTTTAGTTTACAGGCCTTCCCATAATAGGATATTGTCTTGCAATAAATTCATTGTTTCATGTTTTTTATGTCTAAAATTATGCATTCTATTAGTATGAGATCATTATTATAGATATCTATGTTTTAATTAATTTTCATGGATATGTAATTATATCATTTTCAAGTTGAATATGGATTCAAAATGTTTAATTATTATTTCAATGATATGTTTCCATTGTTTTTTCCTTGACTTCCTTAGTTGTATGTATTATCATACAATATGGTTCATCTGACACATTCTTATATTTCTATTTCCTTCAGATACGGAGAAAATTAGTACCTATGAAATTTTTAGAATTATATCAAGTGTGAATGAATTTATGGTTGATTTTGAAAACAAATTTTAGATTACGTAGTTTGGTATAAAATGAGAAAGATTTGTTTATTTGATACAAGAAACATGGGAATTATTAGATATAGTTTTTTCCTAATTCTATAAATATATAAACCATGAAAGTCCATTGGGATATTGGCATGCAATAAACAATTATGATTTTTTAATTAAGGATGGTTATATCCTGGATTTTATAACTGGTATCAAAGTGACAAAGTAAAGTTTGTGTTTATGCAACTGTACCTAAGAGTGAGTGTTAACATACTAACAAGGATGCTACTAATCTATGCTCTGAACCAGTTCACGAAAATGCCTCAAGTACACCTCCATGTATGCTAGAGGCTACTGACTAATATATAGGGACTTGGTTGTGAGAGTGGGGATACTATTCTATTAGAGTAGAGTAAGAGAAACAATGAAAATAACCAAACATCATCAATAACAGTAAACAATTAGAGTGAAGAAATAAAAAATATATAATAGGGTATTAATAATAAATGGAATGTTATAAATGATAAAATGACCATGTCACACATACATCATCGATATACCACTGGGACAACCACATATACAGGAGTATAAAAGGAAACTAAAATAAATTTACGTAGATCTACTGATAACTATGAGATGAACAACATACCCAGTTTCCAGGACACTGCATATATTCTCCAACCTAATCAAAAGAATCTAGATGAGTGGATCTACCCAATCATGAAAACATGGCCTTCAAAAATAAGACATTAGGTATACACACACAAATTGAGTTGTACATACTTGGGGTGAGAAATAAAATCTCAGTAGATCACCCCTGATGGTGATCATATGATCTTATGAAATATTTGAATACTCATGAAATATACTCAAATAACAGGAATAAAACTATAAGTGATACTTGTATCTATGATCCCGATCATCTGGACATCCAGTGAATAATGAATTGAGATGGATGTTGTACCACTCAAATAATGTATAATTTAGTCGACCCTTGGATCCATAATCCTTATCTACAATACCTACATCAGCCAATGTTATAAATTTTTCTAATAAAGCAAGGTTACTATATAGGTATACATTCCCTAATCCTAATATCACTCATATTTTTCTTTAGTCACTATAATTATTGTTCTAGGTTGTATATGGACGTCCTGTAAAAGGTCTCTAAGATGGATTTCATACTACTCAATCCATGTAAATTTACCCAAAGTACAAATCCTAGGTCCTAGACCATACGTAAGCCATGAAATTCTGATTCAGATAATCCCTAAGTGGATGAACCACAGGAGACATATAAGGAATGATCTATGAATCGAAGTAATTTTTTTAACAGAATCAGTAATAAATCAATAGTCCCATTCCCAAGAATTACATCAAGGTGACTTAGTAATGGGTTTTCCACCCAAACATGGGGAGAAATCTAGGAATCACTTTAGATATCTTAATAATTGTTGATTATATCTCATATTAATGATGAGAATTTAATTTTCCAACACCACAACCATGTAAGGATCATAATTCGAATCCCATGTTGTATGTTCTAGAGGACCAATAAACAAGTAGGCTCAATAGAGGGATCCAAATAATTACACTTTGGAATCCCAATAAATAAGATATCTCAATAGTTGGATCTCAAGAAGTATGTATGGCTATCTGCATAATATAATAATAAATAGAAGTCTTTTAGGATGGATCCCATGATATACACATGGGAATCCCAATATCATTACAATAAATAAAAGGCTTAGGATCTAGAACCCATGTAGTAAATTTGGGAATCCCAATTATATAACAATAAATAAAAGGATCATAATCTAGATCCCAGGAAGAACCTATGGAAATCATAGTTCAATCAAAATTAATCATGTGAATTTATAAATTAAAGAGTTATGATGGATGAGCACCTAAAAACACCATTACTATGATAGAATCTAAGGATAAAAATTTTGGTACGTGTTCTAAGGTGACACTTGATACCATATCCACCTACACACCTAACACACTCTATTCGGATTGGTTAAATGTAATGGAACCTACATGGTCTCTCATCTCAAAACATAGGATATACATATCTCTTGTGACCCTCAAGACCAAAAATATATGAAGGAATCATTCTTGGGATTCTATAATTAATCAAAAAACTAAGGAATCCCCAGTAGGATCATGGAAAATGATAAGAAATTAGAGTAATCCTCCATCGGGTTCTCATAAGTAATATATAAGAATAAGTATCCTATAAGTATAACCACCAGGTCTCGGTGACAGCATAGACACCCCACCTTAACATGACTGTCGGGTCCTTACCCGCCAGGTACCACCAGTTGCCTCGCAGACACGTGGTCCCCACCCAAGGGTCTACCCACATGTCTGAACGGGTCATCTAACTAATGAAATTCCCCACAGGACAACACATTTACTTTCTAGTGTGGTTTTTCCTCACTCACACACACCCTAGGAAAATTCCTAGAAGTCCAACCATCCTGACCACTACTCGAGGTCAAGCACGCTTAGCTATGGAGTTTTAATCAGGTCGGATCACGACAAAGAAGGTGCACCTTGTTGACATGAGTCATATCATTTAGTCACTTAACCCTATAACATTTGGTGATGTTACAATCACCCCCCTTTAGATCACAACATCCTCGTGGTGGGCTATACATCTCAACCTAGGTAGTGCACCAAACTTAAGGTTGGGATCCTCCAGTTATGCCAAATGTAACTACTCGGTCCCAGTGACAGTACAAACACCCTCCTTAACATGGTTGTCATGTCCTGGCCCGTTAGGTACCACCAATGGTACACACACATGCTTGAACAGATCAACTGACTAATAACAGTCCCCACAGGCCAACACAAGTCCTTTTTAGTGTGCTTTGTCTTCACTCACACACACCCTAGGAAAATTTCTAGAATTTCAACCATCCTGACCATTATTCAAGGTCAATCATACATAACTGTGGAGTTCTAATTAGGTAGGCTCTCGAAAAGAAGGTGCAACTCGTTAACATGAGTCATATCATTTAGTAATTTAACCCTATATCAATCAGGGATGTTACAATCACCACCCCACCTTAAAGCACAACATCCTTGGGGTGGGCCATACATCTCAACCTATGTTTTGCACCACACTTAAGGCTGGGTTTCTCCTCTTATACAAAATTTAACAAATGGGTCCCGGTGACAGTACAGACACCCAGGATTAACATGGCTGTCAGTTCTTGGCCCACTAGAAACCACCAGTTTCTTCACAGACACGTGGTCCCCACCCAAAGGTCCACCCATATGCCTGAACAAGTCATCTGACTAATGATAGTCCCCAAAGGCCAACACATGTCATTTCCAGTGTGATTTATCCTCACTCACACTCACCCTAGGAAACTTCCTAGAAGGTCACCCATCCTGATCAATACTCCAGGCCAAGCACGCTTAAAAATGGAGTTATAATCAGGTAGGCTCCTGAAATGGATGGTTCACCTTTTTAACATGAGTCATATCATTTAGTCATTTAACCCTTTATCATTTGGGGAAGTTACAATCATCCCCAACCATTAGAGCACAATGTCCTCATTGTGGGCCCTATATCTTATCCTAGGTAGTGCCACGCACATAAGGCTGGGTTTCTACTCTGATACCAAATGTAAAAATCATGTATCGGTGGCAGCATAGACACCCCGCCTTAACATGGTTGTTGGGTCCTGGCACGCTAGGTACCACAAGTTGCCCCGCAGACACGTGGTCCTCACCCAAGGGTCCCCCAACATTCCTGAATAGGTCATCTTACTAATGACAATCCCCATAGGCCAACACATGTCCTTTTTAGTGAGCTTTTTCCTCACTCACAGACACCTTAGGAAAATTCCTAGATGTTCACCCATCCTGATCACTACTCTAGGCCAAGCATGCTCAACTGTGGAGTTCTAATCAGGTAAGCTCCCAAAAAGGATGGTGGACCTTGTAGACATGAGTAATATCATCTAGTAATTTAACCCTATATCATTTTGGGATGTTATAATAATGGACACCCTATATTTAAGCATAAGAAACGACATCCTACTTGTGATCTTCAGAAAAAACTAATCTCATGGTCTCTTGGGATAAAAGAGAACATAGCTCTAGGGAGATGTCCTCGTGGAAAAAGATACATATGCATTGGTCAGGAGAGATAGATCATGGCACATCTCAGATAATTTTCTCACTCTCAGGAGGTAATTTTATAGTATTACTATTTGAATTACATATCCATTATATCTCATTTTTTCCAAAATGCCTCTTTGATTCCTCGAATCACCCAATGGGTTTCACCATCTAAATCTACATGGAAAACTAAAAAAATTGACTACTAATATTTATAGTTCTAACTATGGGACATAAAGATATATAATACCATAAAAATGGTGGGAAATGAGTTATACAGGGCATGTATACTCGAGTACACGACATGTACTCTAAATGCTTCACATGGGCATGCACTTCACACGAACATGGCATGTAAAACCCAAGTATAAAATGTGTGAGTCATGTACATGGTGTGTACCCTAGATAGTTTACCTTCCTCTATACCACACATATCCTATCCATGTTTCATATCCCTATCAAGTAATTTCATTAGCATATATGTTATATAGGGTATGGATGTGTACTTTACATGGCCATGTTCCCATACACGGGCTACCTGGTCATGTACCCAACTACTTGGCTGAGTACAAATGGGCATATTGTACTACCATTATAAAGAATTTAGTTCCAAAAATATTATATTCCATGAAAATGTAGAACATATGGCATGTTTTCCTTAAGTACATGTCTTGTGAATGGGATTTTCAAGACGGAAAAACCTACAATCGACCGAGAACTTCCATTTTCACCATAAAATATATAAATCAACCCTAAAGGGTTCCTAAGAACTCAGAATTGGGATTTAAAACAATAAAGTGTTACACATAAATAGATATTTATAGAATACACATAAAAATTACATACCATTAGTCTAAATCTACTGAAACATCACCCATTTCGATGATATGTGGTTGTCGCATGATGACCTGGCTCCACCCAAGCTCCATGATGAAACCTATCATTTGTTCACTATCTCTCTCTATCTCTCTCCCTCTATCCATATTCTATCTCAATAAACATAAAACAAACCCATATGGGAAAAGTTTGAGAAGCAATGGGAGAAAAGGGTGAAATGAAAAATGAAAAATGAAATGGAAGAAAAAGAAAAGAAAAAAATGTGAAAGGAAATTAGGCTTGGGCCCGACAACGATTCTCGACTCAAGGTTATGACTCACATTGAAAATAACCCCCCATTTTTTAATTAAGTGATGATAGAGAATTTAAGAATAAAACTCCATTCAAAATACAATGAAGCATAAAAATGTGTGATTAAATAAATATTTAAATATTTAAATATTATGTATTATTTATTATTTATTCACTAAAAATTGGAACGACTTGGAATTACACTAAAAATATCATAGGGTAAGCATACTATTTAGGGAACAACATGGTGTTCATAAAAATTATTTGAGCTCATCTTTTAGGGTAAAATGTCTATTTTACCCCTCACATGTATCTGAGAGAAATATTCAAATTACTACACAAATTTATAGTGAAAAAAAGAACAAGTGTATTCAAAATAGATTATTAAAAAGGTATAATGGAAAAGAAAGAAGAGACTTGTTCTATTCAATAAGATAAAGGATTATAAGAAACATCATAAATTAAACTTGATGGAAGTCCTTTTTTTGATGTGTTTCTTGTGGTTGAAAATGATTTCTATATCTTTGTAGCAGTTCATAAGAACACCACACTATTAGGAGTCTATTGTGTAACATGAGTTCATGCGTAATCCCCAATCATTCTAATCCACATGATAAAGTTAGTGTACTAGATGATGTTGGGAGATTCTTAGGGATAATAATTACTTGATAATAATTTTAGTTAATGAACTATATAGAAATATTTTTTTCCTACTTGCTTTGTTTTCCATTAATGAAATATTAAATTTAATAAGTAATAATGGTTTTTAAAAAAAGAAACATTTAAAATAAATTTAATCGCCGATTCAACCTCATTTTTTTTGATTTCTAACTGATATTGAGGGTACTTTTAATGTTTTATTATATCAATGTTCCCTTCATTGATGATAAGTTATTTAGATTTTTGAGGGAAAATGTTCCTAAATATAATATGTTTTATTGAAATTAATTAGTATACAATGGAAAACCGGAATTGGGTGGCAAAAATGGGGTTCCCACATTTGATGGAAAATTACTATATTTGGAAAGATAATTTTATTCCTAACTAATTATTTATTAGTAAATATGTTTTACAGGCTGAAACTAATTAATTTTATTATCATAATGAATGTGTTACTATGATTTCAAAAGATATAAATAACATGAAGAATGATGGATATGCTTTGAATTATATTGAAATATATTTCTCAAAGAATTATTTTCTCAAGAAAAAATAGTTGATTATAATAAAGGGAATATGGGATAATTTAGGAATTATATATTAATGAATACAATGGGAAAACAAGTAAAACTAAAGGTTTGGAGGTTGAAGTATAAAGACCTCAAAATGACAATAAATTATAATGTAGTTGAATTTCTCTGAAAAGTTAATAAAATAGTGATCATTATTAGTCATTTGGGGAAATATTTTAGGATAGAACGGTTTTTGAGAAAATGATGCACATTTTTATAGATATTTTTTATATTAAAGTCACATCCCTTTGAGAATGTGATCTGTGTACACTTCAATTAGATTATTTACACAACATTATTATTGAATATTTGATATATTAGGGAATTCAATTAAAAAATTAGGGTATGTTTGAAAGGTAAATTTAAATTAAATCCTAAATAAATAGAAGTGTAAGAAATAAGTAGTTTTAAATGAATAAGAAGATATCGATGAGAAGTTTGATAATATCATGACACTTGTCTATATAAGTTTGAGAAGTAGAAAATAAATGTTTAAGGGTAGGTTTCAACTATAGTGATTCAAGATTTGAGTCATTAGGCATTATTTTGAAAATTACCAAAAGTTGAAAGAGAAAGAAGAATTAAGTGAATAAAGAAATGATAGGATAATGAGATCTATTTAATAAAAAAGAAATAAAATATAATTAATCAGTATTTTCATTAATCTGGAAGGGTGTGAATTTCTATAAAAAAAGAAATTTTTTATCAATGTTTAATAAAAATTATTATAGTGAATAATTAGAGGATTTTGAGACATCTACTTATATTGATCAAGAAGTTTTGATTTATAAAGTGAATGAGGAAGAGTTTACTAGGGATAAAATTAGTGATACTAGGAGTCAATAAGAATAAATAGTATTTTTTATATTGATGATTTAAATCTTATAATGCCTTTAAATTATTTAATATTTATAAAAATAAATATAATGTTTAAATAATGATAATCAATCATCAAGTAATAAATATTATTCTCAAGATGATAAATAGTTATGGAAGATGAAGGAGATTGATGACATGAAGGATTTTATTTATAAAAAGAGACTATAAATATATAGGGGGAATATATATTTAAAATAAATATAAAGGATCTGGAGACTATCCCATTTAATTTGAAAATTGTTGAAATTGAAAAGTATATATCCAAATTTCAGAATTATATTCAAGAAGTTGGAGAAATCATATACAAGAAGGTTATGAAATATGTTTAATATTCATAGAATTATGAGGACAATGTTGACCAATATAGATAAAATTAAATAATGTAAAATATGTTTTATGTTCTTGTAAAATTTATCAATTATATTCATGGTTAAAAAAATTGTGGTTTTTTGGAAAACAAGATGGTCCATTAAACTCTAGTTATTTGTGGAATACTGAATTCATGGTAAAAAACTACTAAAAATATCAATTTGAAACATCATGAAATAAGTTTACAATGTGGAAGAATATTCTAGGTGTCTAATAAAATTTTAGTCCAAAAAAAGATTCCAAAATTGATATTTTGAGTATTGAATAGAAGAATGTTTCAACATGTTCAGAAAATTATTATTTCCAAGGTAATTGTTTGTTTCATGTTTTGTTATAAATTTAATATTTTGGACACATGGAAAAAAATAATTGATTTAATTACATATATTATTATAATAATACAAGGCATATGATAAAATTATTGGTGGGGTGTCACCAAATAAAAATATAAAAGTGCTAAATAAAGATTAATATTTTTTATTGAAATATGAGAATAAATAAGAATAATTAGAATAGGTTTAGGAAATATGTGACTGAATAAGTAATATTTTTTGAATATTATCTCACCATCATATAGTCCAAATTGGGTATGAATTATAATTCTAAAACTTATTAGAAGAAGAATCATAAATACATGGAAAATTATTTTTTGATCATGTATCACTTACAACATCTAAAAGAAAATGTCCATTGATTCTAGATAGTGGATTTTCATAACATAAAATATTATATTTAAATTTTTGGATGATGATGAAAGGTGAAAGAAGTATTTATGAGATTTTGAAATTATAGGTAACATAAAATCAACAGAGTTGGATAAGTTGTTATTGGACATTGGATATTAATGTCTTAGAAAACTATATATATTGAGGGGTGGAAACAAAATATGTTAAGTTTCCCTCAGTTATGTGATGATGGTAATAATTTTTTTATCGAAATATTAGACATTCATATGGTGTTTTACATATAGATTTATATTTTAAAATGGAATGATAAATATTATCAACTTGTGTTAGGATGGTGATGTGGAAACATCATGCAATTTAAGGTAAAAAAAATCATTTCATCAAAGGCTTGGCCATCTGTACCAAAAGAACATGAGAACTATTAACCGATGATATAATTTTTATTATGTTAATATATTTAAGAGAGAGTGTGTGTTTTTGTAAAATTAATGTTAATTCTTTGTTTTGGATGGTTGTGATGGCCAAATAGTAATTGTATGATCATGCCTATATTATTATCCTAGTTTCAAGAACCCAGTTCTTCATTAGGAATCTCTTGAGATAATTAATTTACTATGTTCATTATTTTATTTATATAATAGGAAACATCATGACTATTACATGACTTAGTAGTACCTCCCTTATTTTACATATAATTGTAGAAATGTTAACATTTAATATGATTTACCTTGGATACATAAGAATTTAATTATTTTGACAGATATAGGGAAACTATAGTTTCTAGTGTGAAAAGGAGAGCCATTTGATTTGGGAATATTTACCTTGAATGAGAGAGTGTTTGGAGGGTGTGGGAGGTTTTGGTTCCCTCTATTGTTTCCTGGGTTTCCTAATTTTGATATTAGGTTGCATTTTGTTTGTGTTTCTTTGGAATAGACATACGATGTATGAAATTTTCATGCGAAAAATTAATTGAAATTCATTCTTATTTATTTTACTCTAATTTTTTGGGGAAACCATTCCCATGAACATTCTTGTGATACTCAGGAACTAGTGTCCAGCCCATGGGGATTGGGAACTCACTTTGGGCTAGTATATGGCTAGTTTGGGTTTCAGTTGAAGGGACGACCCATACTAGCTCATTTCAAAAAGTATGAAAGGGTTTGTATTTTTTATAGGATCCCAAACCATTGGAAAAACCATTATTATTTTTTTTGTCTGCAAAATATCGAGTTATAATATTGATTGTATCATAAGAGGTAGGTCGAGAGAGAATCATACTAGCTATTGCCGACCTTGAGCCTTGATTTTCCCTAGGAAGTGGTATTTGAATTTTTAGTTTGAGATTGTATTAGATTTAACATTGATGGCATGTTAAGCTTCATTATCATAATTAAGTTTCATTGAATGTCAGATCATATTTTTTGAAGGAAAAGTATAAGGATGTTAGTATGTTGGGTGTGTTAATATGGTCTAACAAACCATTCAACTACAAAATGCTCAATTCTGGATAGTTTTTACCGACCAATAAATGTTTTCTATGTGTCAGTCAAACATGTGGCTAAATTAGGCATAGTTAATCATCATGAATATTTTTCTATTTGGACAGCCTAAATTTTGGATTGACCCATGTATTTGGGTAGTGTGATATGATTATTGATTAGTCTTGTGACATTTTGGTGATTTTGGATGGCATTTTTTTTAAGGATTGTGTTGATAATATTTTGATTCTTTGTAAATGTGTAGTGAAATGTTTTTCTATGGGTGAAAAATGTATTTCAAAGGG
Organism: Viscum album; assembly: GCA_963277665.1. Lineage (NCBI taxonomy): Eukaryota > Viridiplantae > Streptophyta > Magnoliopsida > Santalales > Viscaceae > Viscum > Viscum album. Next base: position 926,368,810 of record OY728159.1, read on the forward strand.
AATAATGTTTATGGTTTGGAAATAAGGCTATATGGAATTTTTTTTAATAAATTATGGGTTTTGTTAAATGTTTTAAATAGTTGATTTTATTTGATTTTTGGAAAAAAAATTATTTGTGATTATAATATTCTAATGAAGTGTAAAATATTTTAAAGGGAATGAATCAAATTTTAAGGGAAACTTGTGTTTTCCAAATATGAATTTTACCCACGATGGGTGTATTTTAAAATAGTAAGTGATTTTGAACGTGTTTTGAAATAGAAATTTTTTTCAAAATTTTCTAAATGGAATTGGGTCCCATTTGGATTTTAATGAAAAAGACACAATTTTAGTGGTTCCTTAGTTTTCAAAAAGGGAATTTAAAGAAAAAAGCCTTGTTTTTTTCATAATGTTTTTGTTTTATTCTTTACCTTTTGTGTTTTGGGATAGAATGATGTGATGTTAGGGACTTGAATAGTGAGGGTTTGTGTCATATTGGTTTTTGGGACAATCCTAGAAATTTCTAGGGTAATGTATGGTAATTTTCATTGGGGTTATTGATATATTTATTAATACATCCTAGGATCCAAAGGGAGTGAACTGTTTTTTTATTTATTAGCTAGTGGTGTTTCCATATTGGATCCTTCGGAGATTTTTGTGTCCAATGGTTTAGACCTGTGAATTTTCGTTGAAGGTTATATTAGTGAAGAGTTGTTATCTTTTAAAATATATCATATGATCTGTAGTTTGGGAATTGTTTTCCTTTGGGATTGTATATGTTTTAATATTTATGGATGTGTTTCCATTATTTATTGTGACCTTAGGGAACATGGTTTCATTTTTTCTTCAGTGATGATATGTTTTAGGACCTATGTATATAAATTTTAGAGATGTTTTTTCTGTGAAGATGTTTTGACCAAGTGCTTTCTTGGGTCCACTATTTTTTTTATTGTATGTGTTGTTACCTTTTGGTGGTTTTCATGTATTGTTTCATGATGATTGTGAATTATATCATGTGTAATAGAATATGGTCTTGTTAATTTCAAGAGTTATTGAGATTTGTTTCTTGTATAGTGAAAGAAACTATACAGTATATATGGTTACATGAGGTGATGTTTTATTTATGGTTGAGTTTTGAATGCATCCAAATTATTTTTTCATCAAAAATACCACATGATGGTATTCCAAAGAGTTTAATAAATAAAACCCTATATGTCGGATGTGACCCTTATGTTTGATCATTAATGGTTCTTATCGATTATTTTTTTAGATTACGGTTTAGATGCCTTAGTTTTGGAGATCAAGTATTCTTATCACTTTTTATGTTACTTAGGTTGTTCATTCATGTGTTTTTTGGATGGGTTTTTTCTAGTTAGTAAGTTTTTAGATTCAATTTAGATATTTTAGGAATGTGGTTTCTCAGTAGGAATATCTAGTTTTTCAAAAACATGATACTACTCTTCCACTAATGTAGTGCATTTATAAATCCTGTGGAGACTGATTTTCAGTCTTATTTTCCTTATATAATTATCTATATTGGTGGATGAATGTGTTTTCTTTATATTTTTCTTGGTTTTTTTGTATTATTATTGTTTTTTTGGAGGGTTCATTTAGAAATTATTTCCATTTTGACCTCTAAATTTTACCAAATCATTTCTGGGTGAAGAATGTGGTATGGTGGGATGTTTGTGACACCCGCCATGAAATAGTGGAATAAATAAATTAATTAATCAAATTAATTTTGTTATTTTTTAGGTTCTTTAGTGTTTAATGCCAGAAATTTATTATTTTTAATGGAAGTGGTGATGCGTATGATTATAAGTAAATATGCGCTAACCATGCATGAGGGTTCTATGCTTAATAGAGCCGATTCACAAGGTATGAGCATTATTAGCTCAAAAGTTATACATTCCCCAAGGAAAAAATATGGTTGTACCATGATTTTCTAATAGGTATAGAATGATTGGAACATGATTTGTTACAATTTGAGCATAAATAGTTCACCACGTACAATATTTTAAAAAAAAATTATTTTTAATTCATTTCTTTTTTTCTTTTTCCTCATATTGATTTTCATATCCCTATATTATGTGTCATGTTACACCCCATGGATTCCTCCTCTTGCAAGATTTCCCTAGTAGAAACCCCTTTTAGATCCTCCTCCTCTCTCCCCTTCTTCTCCATCAAATAATCTCCCTTACACTGATCTCTCACTCTGGGACCTCATGTATCATGCAAATTCCCTTGTTCCAGAAACCATAGAACGACCTCTTCTCCTGTTTGATTCCAAAAACTAGTAGCCTCCTTATATTGTGGAATTTCTACCCATATTTTAATATGGGTTTTGTTTGACTCATCAAGGAATGGTCTCGACGCCACGTTGATTCCATTTTTCTAATGTTTTTTCTTTTCCACATCACCCTCTTAGCTAGAATAAACCCTAAAAGGGGGTTAAACTGATTTTTATGATTATTCTATTTTTAGGATTTTTGATGAGTCTTTTGGATCACTACCATGCATGTCTGGGAATCAACTAATGAAGGAGAAGCATTTCAAACCAATTCGGATTAGTCTAGACAATTTAATGTTTTTTTCTTTTAACATTTTCTTTTGTCCGAATTTTAATTTTTGATTTTATGATTTTTAGTTCCCTCTTTGTTATTTAGGGTTTATTTCAGCTCTTCAATATATTCTTACATGTATATACAATTATGGATATATATATATACACCCTTATACATATTCACTTATGGTAATGAGAATTTTCAAATTGGGGATTGGTGTGCATATATATATGTAAAGGTGAATATGCTTGTAAACATAAAGGGTATATCCAAGTAACTATTGTCAAAGGTGGAATTTTTTTGGTAGGTATATATTTATCATCTACACTTATTAAATTCTATCAAACCATGTATTGTGTGCTTTTCAAAATTATAAATGATTAAACACTAGTTGGGTGGTTTTAAAGGGAAGATTTAACCAATATGGGTTTTATCATTGAAACTAGTTATTATTTCAATGATTTTTCATGAAATTTGAAGAGTTAATTACCATTTGAGTTTAAAAAAATGATTATATGAAAGATCTTTTCATTATAATAATTTTTAAAGTGATCACCTATTTGGGATTTAATGATAATGTTTTTTCATAAAGGATGTGAGACTCTTTTGAACCCCTTGTGTTTCTTATGATCCTTTGATGGCTTGTTGTCCCATGAAGGGATGTTTATTTTGATTCACTATGTATTTTTTGTGTTTTTTATTCGGGGGATATTTTTTGGGATAGAAGGTGGTGTGTGTGTTATTTTTAAATATTTTTTATCCTTGACTGAATGAAAGCTTGATTATGATCACATCATTTTTGTTTGGTCATGTGAGCCTGTGTATCTAAGTGGGAGTCGAGACATTTATTGAACTAGGTATCCACAAAAAATATAGTGTCCCATACAGTTAGTGATAAGGATAGATTGGTGATCAATTCCGATGATGCTGGGTGTAGGATAATCTAGTGGTTATATTAGGATGCAACGTATATTGGTAGTTTGTTCCATATTGAGCTTAGTCTATGATTGTCTCACTTTAGGACCTAGGGTAGATCTCATGACACTAGGACCATTTTTGAAAATTTTAGGGGATTTATTTTCATGATTTTATTATCTCTCTCTACTTCTAGGATTATTTATTTTTAAATATGTTCTTGTCATTTATTATCCTCATGTTCTATGACATGTTATTTGCTGCCTAACTGTACTCTTTCTTTTCCATTTATGTGGTTTTCTAGTAAAAATCATCAAAAATTATTCTAAAATAATTTTAATGAAGGAAAAATGAAATAATGAATTTAAAGTTTCTTAAAAATATTTTTAATAATTAGTTTTAAAAGTGTTCTTTTGTGATAAATAAAAAAATGGTTTGTTATGAAAGTATATTTGTCTATGATATTTCCAAACGGATTTTGGGACTTTATGATTAGATTTTATTAAATTTATTGTTTTAATTTTTTTAGAAAAACTTTGGATGAATGGAAACATATTTGAGTTCTGAAATGGGTATTTCTATAGGTGGTGTTTTGGAAATTGGTTTTAATGTGTGAATTTAATGTAGTTTTTTATTTAAGTGATTTATTCAGAGAGATATATATTTTCCAAGAGATTATTTTCATTGATGAAAACCATGTAAATTTGTTTTTTATTAAATTTGATGTGTTATTTATTATTTTTTATAATTGTATAGATAATTTTTTAATTTTCTGTTTTATTTCATACAATCAAGCATAAGATTTAATATGGAAAAAAATACTTAGTTTTGGTGGGTTGTGGTGGCCTACTAGATGCTTTGGGTCTCATGCCTATATTATTATCCCATTTTTAGGTTCCTGGTTCTTCTTCATTAGGACACTATTTAGAGACTTGATTTATTGATTTGTTTATTTATTTTTATGCAATTGACTAGTGCATTCCAATTACATGATCCAGTAGGACCCTCATTGCCTTACATTAAATGCCTGATAAGTTTCCTTTTTATTTTATTTACTTGGGAAACTTAGGATTCTACCAATTTTAACAAATAAAGGGTTACTATAGATTCTAGTGGTTGATGTAGATCCATTGGATGTGAGAACCATATCCTTGTAGGAGAGGGTGTTTTGAGGGTGAGGGACGTTTTTGGTATACGTTTCTATTTACATACATTCTTAGTTTTTATATTAGGTTATTTTTGATTTTTTATAGTGTGGACATGTAACGTGTGGAAGGGTCAAGAAATTTTTTTATTTAGATTATAAATGCTATATTTTACTCTAATTATTTGATGAAACCATTCCCTTGTGTGTTCTTATGTTTCCCTGGCATTTTCCAGCCCATGGGGATTGGGAATTCACTTTGGGCCAGTGGTGGGAAGTTTTGGGAATTAATTGGAGGGACATTCCACACCACTTTATCAAAGAGAAAAGGGAATAATCATATAGATTATTTATAGAGTAAAAGGGAGAGGAAGAAGAGATTTTTTGATGTGAAATCAGATAAATAAAAAGAAGAAACAACAATGAGAAAACATGATGGACTCATTATTCGTTTGAAGACAATATTAATATTTAAATTAATTTCCATATATTTAAATTCATTAGAGAAAACATTAAACTATTGGGATACTATCATGTAACACGATTTCTAAGATAAACCTTGATCCCTATAATTCACATGGTGGAACTAGTGGACTATATGACCTTGACTTAATTCAAATCATCAAAATCATAAGATAATAACTTTGATTAGTAAACCTTGTAAAAAATATTTTTGCCACTATGTTTGTTAAATAGACTGTGTTAGAGAGTGATATAATATTCACTTTAATAGGTGATGAAGGTTATTTCATAAATAATATTTCAATGGAATTGTAATCCCCAATTCACCCCTCTCAATGATTCCCACTTACATTGAAATATCTTTCATACATAAGTATCCAATGAAAATTGTTTAACATTAAAATAAAATTTTATCTATTCATATAAGTCAAAACTCCAAAAGATATAAAATATATAATGATAATAAAATAGTTAATCCCAAAAACAACTTCCAAGATATCCAAAACATATAAAAATAAAATCATTGATGAAATATCAACAATCACAATAAAGTTTTAATAAAATATAAAATATTTTAATAATTATTATAGATAAAAATATATTCCATTTAATATTAATTATCATTAAACTGAAGATAAAAATTAACTTTTGATAATGATCCCTCAATAAATGATACCTTATATTTATGTTCTCATATTAGAATGTATTACTAGGTTTATTAGAATATTAACAGAACTTGCATCATCAATGTTAATTGGAACACATTCATAATTGAAACCATAATTATTCAAAGTGTGTTTTATCAATAACACTTGGGAACAAAAATTTCAGGTTGTAATATATTTAGCTTTAGTTATAGAAAGTATAAAATAAAATAAAATGGGTAGATATTGATGTTGTTTTAGCGATTGTTCATAAAAACACCAATAAAATAAATTATCCATTAATTTATGGTGGGTTTTTAAAAAATCAATATGTTTTTTAAAAAAATACACATGTTCTCCCTGAGATCCCTCTCCCTAGATCCATCCCTTTCACCTTTCACCCCATCCCCATTTATCCTTGATCCCTACCTTTCCCTGGAATTGTGCGATCTCTTTGGTGAGGTGCATCCATCAAAATAATGATGATGCCATCTTTTTTCCATTTCATGTTTCTCAAGACATCCCTTAACCTCCTATAATCCCTAACATTCCCTTTGTGACATTAGAGATATTTAGAGAGGTGTGGGATATTCGATATAATGAAATTCATCAAGCAATATGTGATAATCCTAAAAATGAGAGAGGTTCCCATATATGTTGTATACCCATGTAGGATTATGGTATATTCTATATTTATAGATATGTAACTAATTTATTTATTACTTCTTTTATAATTACAAAATTATAATCCTAGTACATATATTTTACTTGGAAACTCTAATTCCTACTTGAATTTTTTTTTCAATTATTCAATTTTCTTAAATATTTTTTAAAGTAATTTGTGTTAAGGATTTGGATGTAGTATATTGTATAAAACATTTTCAATAGGGGAACATAATTTATTATTAGTCTTGGATAATTAGAAACTAGGTTTATCTTTTTTACCAATGGCGTGCAAGTTATCCCCACACTTTTATGTTTTTAATATATATTATAATTTTAAAAATAAAAAATAATTTTAAAAAATAATTTCAGAAAAATATTGAAACCATTGTATTTTATTTTATTGGAATTTGAGTTTTCAATTTAGTCCAAGAAAATGTTTTAAAATATTAAAATTATTATCTCTTATTTCCCATATTCCTCAGTATTGATTAATGGTGGGGTCAATAGTAACACTTAGGATTCCAAAATGGGTTGGAGGGTCCCATCAACGTTTAGTTTGGTAGGTTTATTTATAGTTAAGTTTTGAGAATGTGCTTCACATATTATGTATATACTAGTTATATGTTTTTATCTCAAGTTCCTGATCATATTTCAATTTATTTTTGTGAATTAAGTGTTTAATTTTGAAAATATAATTTTTTTACGTTATTTAAAATATATGTTATGAAATAATTATTACTATTTCAAATGACTAGAATTCTGAGAAAAAATTATTTAGTAAGAAGAGTTTTTCAAACATAATGGTTCACCCACTATCCTATCATCACTGAATTTACAATATCATCACTCTTATATTTTTTCCAACACTTCAACAGGATCCCCAAGATGATGCCTAACTTTCCCTAAGTCTCCCACAAGAAGATATCTAACATGTCTTCTTTCTCCCTCTTATTGAAATCTCTAATTCACTATATCTATCCCCTAATGTTATCTAGTACACATTATATATATTCATTTTGTAGTGTTGGTGATGATCATTCATTGAGGATGTTAGTGGTCACTCTATTAACCTCATGAGGATACCAGAGAGTCATGATAAATTATATAAAAAATAATGAGAAAAAATTCATACATATTTATTTAAAAATAGAATATATTTTTCATAACATATATATATAATATTGTAACATCCCCATCCCGATAGCCACAATAAACAGTGCCCCTAGCTGAGTCACAACATGAACTCAAGTGCACCTCCATATATTCCACTGTCATTCAAATAGATGTGGTAGAATAATGGTAGAACTATGAGGAAAATATACCACCATATTAGATTTCACAACCAAAAGTAAATAAAGAGAAACCTTACATAACAAATAAAGTAGAATAATAAATTAAAATCAACTAAAACATGATGTTATAAAAATAAATATATTAAAGGCCAGAACATCCATGTCATACATACCACAACGATCTCCCACTTGGATGATCATATATAAAAAATAATGAAACGAAAAGTAAAATATATCTGGCCACACTTCCAAGTCAGGGTCACAATGCATACCCCATATTGAGTACCCTATCAAGCAATTGTATCTCGACCAGTCGACTCCACACTAGCATTCTGCTCAACCATTAAATACTAGGATTTGACCCAATCTATCGTCAATCCATGATAAACTTGAATGCAGACATAAGGTCTACATGGAAACCTAGGTGCACATTCAAGGTTTGGGAAATAGTTATTAGTTGGCCACCCCCAATAGTAAACCTATAAATCCTTCCATAAGATTATGCACATAAAATATGATTATCCTAGTCGAAGTGTAATAGAAAATAAATACAAATAAAAAACTGTCAGTCCATAGGTCGAAGACCTCAATCGACCATACATACTTCCACTGAATCCCTAGTGTCTCTAAAAACGTTTTAATGGTTATGAATCCCAAATAACCTAAATGATCCATATTCATGGAATCCACAGTGTAACTTGATCAATATAGGGACGTATTCAATGATAATCCTATCATTCGAGATTCTAATATATGTCATCCCATACCAAAATATCATGACCCAAACATTATCTCATACTTGAAAAATCAACACATCTGCCCCAATTAACACACAAAATGACTACTAAGCAAAGATCGTATGTTTGACATCTATATCATGCATCATATACAATAGTTCTTGGATACTCATTCCATCTCCAAATCCTATATCAAGTCAAACATTATTGGACAATCAGTCTGACATCTACCCCATATATCATATCAATCATGCATATAGCCATGGTTGGGCATCTAAACCATATATCAAATTAACCATTCCAAGAGCCTTAGTGGGGAATATAAAATGCATATTCAAAGCATCGATACACTATCTATCCAAGCGAGTATACCATCATTTACAAGAGAATTATTCTGGAACAAAAAACAATGTATATTATCTATGTCTATCACCTAAACCTGGACCCTAATCAATATAATATACTATCCATGAATGGAATCTTAGTCCAGATACTATCTATATATAACATCAGTGGTTCCCAAAGAATCAGTCTAGCCCAATCCAAGAAGAAGTAGCAACATGTAACATCTCACCCAAGATTACCATCAAACATGTATCTGGATTAGTGGGTCACATGGCCTCAAGCTTGTCTCCCAATATGCAGAAGGATGCTGACTAGCAACGAGGGTCTCAGGAGGTGATAATGGGGAGGCTATAACCTTATATTAGATTAGTGAAGCAGTATAACATAACTAAATCGATGATAATAGTGTAAGAAATAAATAAATGAAAGACAATAATAGAATACCAATAATAACTCTTTAATAAATGAGGACAATAACATTTTTACAATGCATGCGTTTATAATGATGATACTCAAGATAAAGGAGTAAACATTAAACATGATTATCAAAAAATTATGAATACAAGTATCATGAAAAGTAAGGATTGAAAACCATGAAGGTGATATCCATGAGAATACTGATCTCTGTCACAAACCTATACTTCTAAATCCTCAGGTACAAGCATACATAAACAATAAAGGTCAAAGGCCCTATGAACAAGAAGGTCTTCTCAGGTACCCAAGTGTAATGGTATCCCGAGTAGGGTGTGAGATATAAATCTTAGTATACAATCCCCATCGGTGTAAAAACCAATCTGGAGAGTTCTATACTAATTTAATAGTGTGTTGGAAAAGATAATTAATAACATAATTGTATAAATACATATAACCCCATCTAGGTTCTTGAGGGACACATGACAGTGAAACCTTCTTCTAATCATAGCTGAATTGAGTAAGATAATGTCACTATATATATACTATTGATATATATATATATATACATAAATATAAATATGTATATATTACTTGGTTGGACCGGGACGTAACGCGTAGGCATCCAACACTAGAATACGAGCTAATAAACTATACTCATGGGGTAGTAATCCAAATTTTGATGAATGGGGGGCTAGGGTTAGCATGACCTGTTGAGGCCCTTACCATCATTCCATAATAAATAACTAGAATGGGGTAAAACTTCCTCCCACCCATAGACATATATCTTGAGATAGAATGGGGTAAAAATATTTCCCATCCATAGACTTATATATAGATCTGGCATGGGGTAAAACTACCTCCCACCCATAGACTTATATATAGAGCTAATTATATAGCTTATACACATTATGATATATTCCATGAGGTAGTAACTGTCATGTATTCAATTCAAATCCATACCATTATAACCATCATAACATTTATGATATAATTCATAACAAAAAGTCTCTTATGCAATTCAATATCCATGTACATGTTTATAATTTAATACATAAGGCATAACATCTTATTGACCAAGATAGAAAAAGTGCAAATTCATATAATTCATTTAATACAAGGCATGCCATTTGGTGTGAGCTGTCCCACTCAAGTTTTTCTCACTCAACTTTTCTAAACAAGGAAAATTGATTTAAGATCCATATTTCAAAAGAAAAGTTCATTTTAATTTCCCATAAAGAATGATACAATATTTCTTAAACCATTATACCATTTCCATTTACATTAACCAAACCATTTAACTCAATATAACATGGAAACAAAATTTCAAGGGATCAAGTGTAAAGGAGAGGTGTTATGGAAATAAGTAATATTCCCACTTGGGAAATTGAAACTAAAAAGAGACCAATAACCTAAACATACCATTTACAAACTAAGGGAAAAACGTAATGAAGCATTAATGAAATAGAAAGGCAAGCATAAAAGCATAACCTCTACATTTATACTAAAAAAACCAGACCTCCTTTGGATGGTTTTTATTATAAAATCATGAAATTTCTTATCAAACAATTAGGCATCAAATTTAATAATTTCGTTAAGTTTATCAAAGAAATCCCTTTAGAATAAACTACTATACCTGGAAAAAAATTAAATAAGAGAGAAAATAACGTGAAATTAATTAATTAATACTTTTATAAATTGAAAAGGTAGAGGAAAAGGATCCTACCTCAAAAGTAGCATAAAACAATCCAAACACTTGACACTTGATAGATTTATCGGCGACCACTCCGAACTACTCCCCGCATGCACACACATCACTTTATATATATATATATATATATATATATATATATATATCTTTACCTAATTCATGTATTCCCCATGAAATGAGAGAATACATTCAAGGAAGATATATATATATATATACATAGCTATGTATATGTATGTGTTCCCTTAATGATGATCAAAACCCACTATAAAATTTACTCGGGACTCCCAATTCATAAAACACCCTACTATAAATTAAGAAACATTAATAAAATAAGGAAACAAACCACCTCAAATCATTTCTGGCAAACCAAATTTAGCCAAAGTGCATCGTCTTCAGAGGTGATTGTCAGAATATGAACAAAGGGGTACTGATGGACCCTTTGCATAACAAAGAACAAGAAGAAAACCAAAAAACATGATCAACCCTAACCCTTGAGTGTTCAGATGAACATGATAGGGAGATTAGGAGACCAAATCTCGGCTAGAAAAGAGAAGTAGAGGTAGGATGGGGCCTTACCTCATCGATTCGAACAAGAGATGAGAAGAGAATGATGAAAAATGTCACACTGAAGGAGGTTATAGAAGGGGTTTTGTGTGACCCATGGGAGTGGGGAGGGATGTGTGCCATGAGACATATAGTAGAGTTAAATTTTTAGGGTTTACTTTTTAATTCAATTGTATTTCAGTTCAAGTGAATTAATTTCCTAAATAATAACAAACCACATGATTTTTTCGGCACAATTTTCCTAACTATGCACAAACTATGCAGTGTACAATGTTTAGGTCCTACCTCCAAAAACCAACCATGCTGGCTTAGTGCAGGGTTTGGGACAAACCGTGCACCCTCTGTAGGCTTCCAAAACATAGAAATTCTTCCCACAACTTCAAAACATGATGAGACCCCCGGGTAACCACTTGATCCTTCAACCATGTCCAAAAACATTACCTAAGAGGATTCCAACCCTCGAATTTACCTTCCAAATCCAAGTTTTTAAAATAGACCATTTAGTAAATGAAAAGGATCAAATTCCCTTGGTTTTTCATCTGGTTCAAAACATGGGGTGTTACAACCTTCCCACATTAGAACCTCTCATCCACAAGAATCATTTCTAAAATATGTAAACATAAATTAACCTAAAAGGTTCGTGAAGCTTTATTCAAAAGTTCACATTTCATTTCCAAAAACCCAAAACACCTTCAATAATTCTTAAGACTATGGTGATTAAGGTGTAAAATCTCGATTCAGCTCTTGTTTTCCAATCAAAACACTGAGATGGCTCTTACCTGATCTCGTTTAACTAGAAGAATGATCTAGACTTCATATCATTAAATATATGACCAAATTTACATCCAACTATAGGATATAACATTATGTGGCCAAATCTAAACCACAGTTCAACCCACCGTCATAATTTCTTTACAAGCATTCCCTTAAGCATTCAAGAGACACTCCCAACATGATGTTTAAAATGATAAAACTATTCATTCACATTAAAGTCAAAGCCTAAGCCGAGACGGATTTTCATGAAAATCCCCAGTTGACACTAGTGAAACTTGTCTCCACCTGACATTGTGCTCATGGATGGTCCTTCACAAACCATCACTTTGAGAGAATGGATGACAAGTCAAGACACTACGACTAAACATTCCAGAAGAAACTTATCTTAAAAGGCCAACACATTACCAAATTAATTCTGTTGCCTTCTCCAAAGGCATCTCGCATTCACCAGAAACACATCTACTGATGTATATACCTGTCTTATGGATACCTTCCTGAGCAAACCACAAATTAAACCATGCATCTAGCATGAAACACCAAAAGAGAACTACGAAACATAATCAATAGCATTAAAACATTAGCACAATGTAATACCCACACTATCGTAGTGAATCATGGATGAAATCAAGATACTGTACATGTTCATCTCTTAGCAGAATACACTTAGAGGATTTTTAACATTTTCCAATAAATCATACCTGACTACTGGAAGAAAGAATGGTCAAACCACCACTAGTTGACTTGTATAGAATGAAACTTGAAATCACCTCCCAAAAAATCTCCATTAACCAAAAAAATTTCCTTAACACTAAAGGAATCATGTGATCCTTCAAGACTTTCCACCAATGTCCTCCATGACAAACAATGTTTTCAAGTGTAACGTACAAATCCAACCATGACAACAATATGCTACAAAGAATGAACAGACATGATTTAAAACTCACCAACCTCAAAGGAACCCAAAAAGAAACCGACCATTTCTCAATGGTCCTCTTATGCTCTTCTCCCTATACAATGTGTGACACCTTAACTAGAACTGCCCCAACACTCCCCACCTTAAGTGTGTCTTAGGTGCAGAATGAAGTAACAATAGCCACTCATAAGAATGCTCAATCAAAACCACCTTAAACATACACGTGATATTCAGCTGATTCAAACTCATATAAGTCAAAGCATACAATAAATCCAAACTGATGAGGCTAGCATGTCAAAACACTCGAGTCTTTAGAAACATCATCCTGAGCATTGGTTCAATCTTGATTCCTTAATGCTCAGGTCACTCTACTTGGAGATGAATCAAGACAATACCCAACAACACAAGTGATTTAGCCCAATGTTGTATTTCCCTATACAACCATTCACTTGAAAAACTATATGCCAAGTCATCCACTACCAATTAAAGGAAAAGATAAAATGACCTAGAAAGTGGCCGACTATGCCTGAGGCATGTCTAACCCGTCGAAACCAAGAATTACTCGATGCTCATGATCATATCAAGGGTCAAATAAAAACATGACCATCCATCTAAAAAAGGGTTCCATTAGAAACAAATAGTAAAAAAAGGAACAATGACACCCAAACAACACCAAATATTTGGTAGTTCAATGGATTTAGCAAGGAATTAAATTTAATGGTGCCTCCTACCATGGAATGCCCCCTTATGAAATCAAAATCTTGGACTGTAACAACTGGTCACTGTAAAAGAAAGTCACTAGGATCAAAATATGATAATCTAATCCATTTCTTAAAAGGAGAAAGCCTTAATAAAACACATACAATTACATTACATGGCCACCCAAATGAGAAACTCCAACTAGCCGTATATGAGATTTTTAAATCGATTAAAGAACTCCAAGTTACATTTCTAATATCATTACCTATAATCACATTTAATCATTAAAAATTATAATATTTAAAACAAGTAACCCAGAAAAATTGGAAATTCTCAATAAACATACTTTTAATTACCTTATAATCTTATTTAGATTTTTTCCTAATTAGAAAATTTATCAAAAGAATATAAGGTAACCTACGAAGGTCCCACCAAGCTATCCTGAGTTCTCTAGAAAGAAACTCAACAACATTAGTTCAAATATAAAAGTTTATAAACACTAAAATGAGTCATCCCATAATAATCTTGCCTCAACTAACCAACTTAGGTCCAGTTTTTCCTTTTTAATTTAACCATTTGATTTCATATCAGAATTAAATGATCCCTTATATTTATAGGTATTTAAAAAACACATCATTACATTACATTTAATTTGGGATACCATTTCATATTTCATGGATAAACTACATACATTATGGATTGAAAATTGGATCCCATTAATTGATAAAAGTATCAATTCTAAATTTAACACAATCATATACAATTTCCTAATCATACGGGTGGCCACTTAACAACCTATCATGCAACCATACATTTTACAGTTTATCATTTGGCTCCCTTTAGTCAAAAATAAATTCACTTTAGAATCTTAATTTAGATTAATTTAATTTATAACAGAATATAATAAATGTATGTATATATACATATATATATATATGCTTAAGATGGTTTGAATATACGGGATACTATTTCCCAATTAGTGGGGACCCAAACTCCTTACAAGAAAAAAATTGTTCCCGTTCATTCACAACCCATATATTTCTATCCCATGACATCAATTTCACATACCAAAACTTCCATGTAATTATAAGCAGTAAAAAAAGAAGAATTCAATTACACAGGAAAATGTTATCATTAGAGTGGCATGACATGTAAACAAGACATGCATGATAAATAACAAGCAACATGGCATAATTACAATTAATCATGTTATTCATTAAATCATTCTAAAAATTGCATGAATATGTACAAAACTAATCATGGAATAAAACTTAATCCACAAAATCAAACACAACAACATCCTATAAGTACAACTAAATATCATCACATTTTCATGAAATTTTAATTTTTTCTGTCTGGTATGATGCAAGAAATGCGACTTCCTTTCCATATCAGGTCAAGGGTAAAAATACCCTAAATTCAATAAATCATTAATCATTGTAAAGTACTACAATAACACTTAGTGAAATCCTATCAACTATAATAGAAAAAAATGTGAAAAAAATCCAATCCCTAGCCACTTGGTCATTTCCTATAAGTTGGGTTATCAATCCCAAGCATGACTATTAACTAAGTGATCAATATTCCTAGTATCTTGTCTCCCAACCCAAAATAGCAATACAAAGGAAAAATTATGCTATGATACTTATTTTTCAATACATGGTCTTACATTACATCAAACTGGTAGTTGTACTAGTGGGTCACATGGCGTCAAGAATGTCTCCTCGTACACAGGAGGGTGATGACTAGTAGTGAGGGACATAGGACGTAACAGTGGGGAGACTATACCATCATATTATATTGGCGCAACAATATAATAGAACTAAATAGTATATTGCAGTATGTAAATGAAATATAATAGTGGAATACAAGTAATAAGAATTTAATAAAAGAGGAAATGCTAGTTTTACAATGCATGTGTTTACAATGATGACACTAAAGCTAAAATAGTAAACATACAACATGCTTTTCAAAACAGTATAAACACAAGACTCGCGAAAATAAAATAACTAAAAATACAGAAGGTGATATCCATGATCATCCTAAGCTCCAACTCATTCCTCTACTCCTAACTCCTTAAAAAAATAATATAATAATAATAAAGTTCCAAGGCCTTGTGAATAAAAAGGTATACTTAGGTACCCCAGTACAATGGGAGCCAGAGTAGGGCATGAGACATAAATCTCTGTATACTAGCACAACCGATGTCAAAGAAAACCCCAACAGTGCTATAATAATTTAACTATGTGCATGTAAAGATAAGTAATAAAATATTTTTATAACTAGATAATAACCCATCCTGGTTCATAAGGGACACCTGACAGAAAAAACCACTTTAGCTCATAACTGGAATGAGTGTAATCATGTAACTATTTAAATACATATAGATACACACACACACACACACACATATATATATATATATATATATATATATATATATATTTCTGGGTTGGACTTGAACATAACACATAGGCTTCTAACACCAAACAATAAGCTAATAATCTCTTCTGTTAGGGTAGTAAGCCTAATTCGAATGTAAGGGGAGCTGGGGTCGGTATGCCCTATTAAGGCCACTATCACTGTTCCATAATAATTTACTAGAAAGGGTTAAAAATACTTCCACAAAAATAAATATATATAGAGTTGACATGGGGTAAAAATTCCTCCCACCCATGGACATATATATAGAGTTGGCATGGGGTAATGCTTCCTCACACTCATAGACATATATATAGAGATGACATGGGTTAAAACTACCTCCCAATCATAGACGTATATTTAAAATTCATTATATATAATAATTAAATAATGAAGAAAACCATGAGTTGGTACATTTCATTATTTGAATTCAAATCCAAAATATTATAACCATCATCGCATTTTTAAGATAATGCGTAAGGAAAAGCATCTTATACATTTAAATATCCATGTACATGTTTATAATTTAATACATAAGGCATAAAATCTTATGGGAAACACTAGAAAATTACCAAATTCACTTAATTAATTGAAAACAATGCATTTCATTTTGTGTGATCCAACCAAGTCAAGGTCATATCACTCAATTTTCTTAAACACAATGAATTAATTTAAGGTCCACGTGCCAAAGTAAATGATCATGTTTATTTCCCTTAAAGAATTATTCTATATTACATAATCCATTCTACCATTCTCATTTACATTAACCAAACCATTTAACACATTGTATAATGGAATCTACTTTTTATGGGATTAAATGTAAAGGAAAGGTGTTGTGGAAATACGACATATTCCCACTACATCAATTTCAACTAAAAATGTCCCAAGAAATTAAACATTCCATTTACTAACCATGGAAAAAGAGTATGGAAAAAATTAATGAAATAACCAAGAAATAATAAAAGTATAACCGATACTTTTTTTCTTGAAGACCTAACTCCTCCATTGGAGAGATTTTATTTTAAAATCATGACATTGTTTATCAAATAATCAATCATCACATTTAAAGATTTCATTATCTTTATTAAAGAAATAAATTTAGAATATACTAACATATGTGGGTAAGCATTAAATAAGAGTGAAAATAATGAGAAATTAATTAATTAATGCTTACATAAATTAAAAAGGTAAAGTAAAGGGATCCTATCTCAAAATTATACCAAGACAAGAAAAAACACTCACAACCTGGCAGATTTATCTATGACCACTTGGAACTGCTCCACACATGCACACACATACCATCATATATATATATACACATATATATACATATTAACACAATGTGTGCTTTCCCTATTCCATGAGGGAATACATACATGGAATATATATATATATAATACCTAAGTATATTCATGCACACCTTAAAAGATAATCAAAACCCACTACAAAATATACCAAGGACCCACAAGTCATAAAACCCCCCAACTATAAATTAAGAAACATCAAATAATGGAGGAGAAAATAAACTAAAATCATTGGCGGCAAACCAACTAGATCCAAACCACTTCTCCTTTGGTGGTAGTTTCTAGAATACGAATAAAGGGGTCTTGAGGGACCCTTTGTATAACCTTGAACTAGAAGAAAACAAAAATTAAGATCAACCCTAATCCTATGGTGTCCGGTCAAACAAAATCTAGTTACTGGGAGTCCAAATATCAGCCAAAAAAGAGAATTAAAGGGTGTAGTGGGCCTTACATCATCGATTCGAACCAGTGATGAGAAGAAATCAGTGGAAAAAATGTCGTGTTGAAGGAGGCCTTGGAAGGGGGTGTCACATGACCAATGAGATAGGGAAGGGAGTTATGATGCGAGCCACATGGGATAAGAGAGTGTTTTATGGTTTAGTTTCTGATTGCATTTTAATTTAATTTAAATTAATTAATTTCTTACAGCTGAAAAAGAAAGCACAGTTTTTCATGCATGGTTTTCCAAACCGGGTGAAAACCATGCGGTGTACAATTTTTAGGTACAACCTCCAAACACCAACCATGTGGGCTAGGTGAATGGTTTGGGAAACTATGCAAAAACCCATGTACACTACTTCTTCCCATCTACAACAAGATGTACAGTTAGCTATGGAGAGCTGCATGGTTTCTGACAATCCATATTGCCTCTCTGGGCTTCCAAAATATAGAAAACCCCGCCCCACTTCTTCCAAAACAAGATGAGACACCTGGTTAACCACTCGAGACTTCACCCAAGTCCAAAAACCTTATCTAAGAGAATTATAACCCTCATATTTATGTTTTAAATCCCAATTTTAATAGAATTTCATTCCATAAGTGAAAAAGATCCAATTCCCTTAGTTTTTCACCCTGTTAAATACACAGGATGTTACACATCACTATAACACCCTAATTCACATTGAATTGCATCATTACCCAGAGAATCAGTCAATTACTCTAACCATGTCATACACTATCAGTTACTAGAGACTCAATCGAAAACAATATTTGTAGTATATCGCATATTCTTGGAACAACAATCCAACACCAAACAACATACATGTTTTATCACATCCAAAATACTAAAAAATAAAAAACAAATTCCTAAAACCATGTTCTAGCACTCAAACCATAAAAACAATATCAATACTAAAATTGAACCTCATTTCGACAATCACAATCATGAATATCCAGAACCATACTGAGGGACCATCTGTCTAGCTCTCATAGCAACCACAACCCTTATAAGTAAACTACGTTCCAAAATATGGAAAACCAATCATATCAAACCACCCTAGCAGTATAATTCAATTACAAACCTCAAAAACTAAAACATGACATGGGTTTCTTATACATCTCTATTGTCCAACAATATATGACCCCCATCATCTCACACAGCATCTCGGGTCCCAATTAAACACCCATTACAAAAAACATATCACACACACATGCTCATGGTCATCCTATAAATCTATCCAATAATTAGTACTCAAGGAACCCACATAAATAAAGGAAACCCTCCTTGGATTATCAGAAGTAGAAATCAAGTAGAGGCATCCCCTCCTAAACCCTGGTAACAAACAAACTAATGAGAAAATCCATATTATAAAAACATCCTCAAGGGACCCAATGTGTCCTCCAACTAATACTTGTTCAACATTATACCAGAATGGAATCAAATATTTGTCCCATGCCTCATAGGAATTCTCAAAATCCAACCATGGCATCCAACAATCACATAATAGAAAACAATCCCACTATAAGGTTGAATATTTTCAGGTTTTGAAAATGGGTGTTACTATTTTTTTTCCACCTTTGATTTTTTTGGTTGAAACCATTTGTAACTATTTTGAATATTTTTTATCAATCATTTTCAAATTTTTATCATATTTATAACTTTTTTATCTTCTATTTTTATAAAAAAAAATTTCATTAAATTTGAATAATATTTGATTTAAAAGTAAAAATAAAAGTGTTGTGGGTTTCCAAAACCGTGTACCCCTTCTCGGTGTCCAAATATGATCATATTATCCAGGTCTATAGGAAGCATCACCATGGTCATGTAATCAGTTAGGGTTTTATAAAACTACAATCTTTGATCTTTGGAAGGTAATCAAGTTCATTATTGGTGGTCGTATATATTTCAGTCTTTAGTTATTCTGTCCCTTTATAAGCTTAGATGAAATGTTTTGCAATGAAATATAAAATTTTAGAAAAATGGAAAACAATCTAGAAACAAGGGATTTATATAAAAAATTAGTATGTGAATCTCATAATTATATAAAATTAATTAGTATAATTATATCAAAATAAAACTAAATATGTTCCTATTGAGATTTCATTATTAATTTGATAGAGGAAACATGTAAATTTCAAAATTTCAAAATCATTTAAAAAAATATTTTATTAATTTATGTTGAAACATACATATAATTAATAGTTTAATAATCATATAAATTATAAGACTTTTATCGAAAGAATGGATTGGAGATGTAGATAGGGATGACTGTACTCATTAGGAGATAGTTGTGAAGATTTATTTTAAACTCCCTTATAGTGAAATTGTATAACTAATCTTAGTACATGTAACATAATGTCTTTAATTATATATATATATATATAATGTTATAATTTTTTTATTGTAATTTATTTAAATGTTTTTATTAATATGTTTTCTCATGTATAAAAGCACAGAGTACCCTCTAATTGATCACTATTTTATTCAATTTTTAACTTTTGTATCCAAGGTATTATATCCCATTTATATATCTAAAATATCATTATATAATGGTATTTAGACACATAATATTTCCTTTATACATTCATTTCATTTTTTTATTTTTTTATTTTTTTATTTTTTATACTTCATATATAATGAAATTATTTAAAATAGGATGGCCTCTAAATTTTCATATTATTTATATTATTACTACTCATGATTTATCTTATTTTACTTGAGTTATTTTATATGTACAATTAATTAGTCATTTTCAACACACTGTTTATGAAAATATTCTTATCTTTATGTCGATTCTTAAAAATGAAATCTAATGTAATGATTCCATTATTGTTGAAAGTTTTAATGTCATAAAAACCTGTGGAATATTCATTGAAAATATTCTATAACATCATATATAATTTGAATATTATTCATCATCTATGAAAATAAAATTTTATGTTATACCATATAGAAAAATCTTGTGTTATATTTTATTCCATTAACTAAAGATATAGAATCATGTGATAATCCACATTATTTATTTGAATGTATTTTTAACTTGAGAACATTTTTATATAACACATTTTATTTTCATAGGTTAATCAATCTATTTCAATTAATTAATATACAATTTTTATTATTATTTATGTGTCATGTAAATATATTAATATAGTATTATGTGATAGTTTGGGGGGAAATTATATAATCCTACATTATATTAGGTAAATCCTTATAGCTTAAGTTATTATTATCAATGGTACTTGGGAAATTATCCTATTCCATTTTATTGTGACTATATTAGTGGTTATGATTAACTTATAGTTATGATATACTATTATGTGGTATGCCTATATCATATATAACTATGTTTCATGATCATTTTATTTACATAGGTTATGTCTTGTATCATGTTTATGTTCTTATATATATATTGTTTTAAAATATCCATTATATTATATCTTACCATAAGGTCATACATGTATCTGATAGAGTTCTTGATTATGTTTTCCCCTTACCTATTTTTTATATAACATATTTCTTTATTTAAGTATCAACCCATTAAATCTCAAGAATTTATTTATTTAAATTTAAATAAAGTGTGATTATTTTTTCTGAAAAAAGGTATGATATTTTTTTGATGATATAAATGTTTTAGTTATTATGATTTCTCATTTATATCTAAATATATATATTTTTAGTTTATTTTAGGTTATTTAATCTGATTTTAATTTAATATTTACTACAAAAAATACTATATATTTAAACTAATATCAAATAAGATAAATAATTTAGCAAATATTTAAATCACTCCTAAAAAACATTATATATTTAGTGGAAATTTAAACTACCACTATCCGATATTCGAAAATTAACCCAAAACCTTCATGAAAAATATAAAAATAGCTGTGAGGGGGACATGCATTGAAATATTAATAAAACCACTATTAAATTATAAATAAATAATGATATATTTCAGGACTCTACATATAATTATGGTTTCTTGAAAAAATTATGAAAATATTTTGGTGGTGTTTTAAACCACTACAAAAAAAAATCTACATTTGCATATTTTTCTTTTGTGATAGCAAATAAATTTTTTCTTATTACACCATGATACTAATGATCTAACCATGAAATTAAATTTCAAGATGTTATATCTCTATCCAATTTTTATAATCCTATTCCGGCATCAGAATATGACTTCAAGTTGAAACCAAAAGGTTTAAGGAAAAATAATATTTTATTTAAAGTACATTTTAAATAACTTGAAATTTTTTTTTTAATTATTTAAAAGATATTATCAAATATTTGAATTAAATTTATAGGAATAGGATAAAAAACATGATGTGTGTTCTTCTTAAAGTAAGCTATTACAAATTCATAATTAGACCACTATAGAACTTATTCTTAACCAGTTTCATAGCTATATTCATTTATGTTTTAATAGTAAAACATATAGAAGTGGAATATGATTTAATAATTTCATGTCTAAACAAATTAAAAGTTCATTCGTATGTATAGATTGATTCAAAATAATAGAAAATATATTCCATAAATATGAAAATAATTAAATAAATTTATGTAACAGAATTTTATCATTTCAAACTATATTTTCATAATTTTAGAAAACATATTGAATTTATTCATATTAGTGAAACAAAAATCACTTCATGAAAATTAATGTGATTAGGTAGAATATATTTTAAATATTTTTCTCAAAAAAGAATTAACTCTTCCATTTCTATAATAAAATAATTATGCAAAATAAAATAACATAACCACAAATAACAAGTTATAGGTTGTCACTTAAATCCATAAAATTGTTTTGTTAATTTAATAAATATAATTTTTAAAACATGATCAATAAAAATCATAATGTTTTTATCATAAACTTATATACAAATAATTCCATTTATAAATGTCAATTTTACATTGATTTGGTTATTCCACAAATGTTTAGGAATAAAATTACTTTTCGTTTTATTAAATGTATTATAGATATAGAAAACACATGGAATCCTTTTGTTTTATTATATCCAATTGGATTTAAGAGATAGATAAATGTAATTACCATTGATAATATAGTCATTCAACAGTGATCACATGAATAGTGTAAATGAAGGGTTTTAACAAATCCTTTTGACATAGATAAAGGAAGTTATAGCCTCAAATTACAAGATCATTCCATATGAAGCCCAGTTATTAGAGCTTGAAAGGGAGATATAATTTTTCTGATTTTATCTAGACTAATCCCAAGCTGATATCCAACGGGTTAATCATAAACGAAACCATTTGTGGGAGAAGTTCAAGCTAATCAAGGTCACGACCCAAACCATGTCCAATAAAAGACCCCATGAAAGCCCCACCATCACACACCTTAATCTTAGGGAATATTCTTTTGTATTAAAGGGATATGTATCATTAACCTAGAAATATTATTATTTTTATTATTTTTGTATAGGGTAATGAACATTTTCATCTTATTATTGTTACTTTGTAAATGTTTTTAAAGAATGAAATATATTTTATGTTAATATTAAAATTCAATTAAGATGAAGTAATGGATTTTTAAAATAAATATTATTTTAATAAAATATTATTATTAAATTATGTTTATTAAATATAAATGATAATATAATTTCTATGAAGTCAAATATAATTTTTATTAGGGTTCAAAAACCGTTATTGTCAGAAAACCCTTCATTTTCAATAAATTTCAGTTTTTATTTTAAAAGTAAAAATTCACATATTAATAAAATTAGTTATATAAAATTAATATTATTTTTGGAATCAAGATGTCAAAATTAGCAAACGATAAATTTTTCATAATAGTGTTCGACAGTGGAATTTTTGGGTAAAAATTAAATAATGTAGAAATATATGGTGTGTTCTATGACACCTTAATGACCCAATAATGATATAATAAATACTCTAAAAGGTATCTTAGGACATATATATTTTTCTGTTTAATATTATTTTGGTTTAATTTTATTTTATTTATTTTGGAAATCCATTATGAATCCTCCAAGACATATAATATATTTTAAGATTTTAAATTCATTTCTTTAAGAGTGTGACTCACCTAAACATAGGAAAGGTAAATATTTTAATATGTTTTTACCTAGGACATCTACAATAATTTAAAGTACTCCACATTGGTATAAAATATGGGAAAAAATTATGAGATGGTTTGTGGTTTTGATTATTTTATTATGTAGTTTGCAAAAACAAATCCCCCACTTTCCCTATATAAACCCACCCAAACATCCATTCGTCTAAATTGAAACTCCATAATGAAATACCACACACTACCCAATACTCCCTAGAGTCTTAGTAGTGCACCCCATGCTTTCATGAATCCCCTTATAATCATTTTGAGTCACACACTCAAGTAATGGATTTCTCTCTTCTCATTTCCATTCAACAACTTCTATTAAATTTTTCTTCTTAAATTACATTTTTATATGTTGGGATATGATGTTTAAATATTCTATTACTTTAAATATGACATATAAATGATGATATATTCCTTTTAATCTCATTAATCCCCCCATATTATCCTTTAAGTACACCCATTACTATGCTGAAATTTCATAAGGAGTCTTCCACCCGCCTCTTTTATTAAGTATCCCTTTTATGATTGGTCTTCTAATTTCTTTTTTCCAATGTTGGGATATCTTCTCAAATATCCTTAATCAAATCCATTTATTGTTTAAATTATGAGATACCTCTTTCTCTCTAATCAACCCATTTTATGAATTACAATAGAATGTCATTATTCTAGAAAAAGTGCACCATGATTTTCCATGCCAAAATCAATGTGTAGTGAATACCATACCCATTTCCCTATCAAGGATATTAAACTTTATGTGAATATTATTATTGATTATGGATATATATATAAATATGTAATCCAAATTTTCTTAACTTTGGAATAAATTATTATAATTAATGAATTTATGTTGTATGATCTTTGTGACATGCCTAAGCATGGAAATGAAATTATTATGAAGGGTGTGCCCTGATAAAATTATAATGCATTTGGTAATGTTTAGTATCATGTTAAGTCATGTGAAATTAGATATGAATAATCTCCTTCATGTAAAATGATCTTTGACTCATGCTCCTTCATGTGAAATTAGCTTTGAATCATGCTCATTTATATGCAATGAGCCTTGACCCATGATAATATCATGTTATATATTGTCGCCACATTTCCCATGTTATGATCATCATGCCATATCATGCCTTATTATTAATATTTATTTCTTCTTAATTAATATTCTTTTTCCACCATTTATTATTATCCTCATGTTATTCCATGTTTATTTTATTACTAGGATTTATAGCTCACCCCTTTTTAAATTTTTTCCTTAGGTTATACTATGAAGTGTTAAGTGTGAAAGAATATTTTGGTCTTGTAAAATAATTTTTCAATAAAGATGCTTCTACTCATGTTTTAAGTTGTTATATAATGTACTTAATTTCCCAATGAAATTATACCTATCTATATTATGAGATGTATTAAGTTTAATTTTATGTAATAAATCATATTTAAATATGAAATAAAGATAAGGTTTGTTATAGTTGGTATCAGAGGATAGGTTTATTTATTTTGGGGATTAGGACTAGAAAACCCTAGTTAAAACCCTTATAGACAAGACTAGGTGTAAAAAAATATCCATAAATTTTTGTACGTATAGATTATGGGGTTTATCAAGAAAATACATCCTTATCTGGAGACTATAAGTTGATGTGGTTATAGAAAATATGTTCCTATGAGTAACAACTCCAACAAGGTGTTCTAGGCCTTACTTGGGGTAACCTAGTACAAGGAAATTGGCCTTACTGTGCACCATGATTGAAACTCCTAGGGGATATTATTAGCTAAATTCATAAGATCATTACAAACAATTATTAAGGAAATAAAAAATGAACATAATAATATATGATAGAAAGTAGATCATGGAAAACATAGACTGAAGCCAAGAAAATCATAAGTTAAGGATAATGTGTAATTTATAAGTTATCCATTAATTTAAATGGATTACACTTTATGTGTTTAACTATTCAATATTTCAATTCCCAAATTTCATTTTATTCTAGGAAATGACCGAAAATAGGAAGAATCGTGTTAACCTCTAATGTGAAGGGTAGTGTGAGGATTTTCACTATGAGATTCCCAATAAGATGGTAGAGGGAATAAAAAACCATTTCATGATACTCTCTCAGTTAACTCGAGTTATAAATAGAAACTTTGATCAAGAGGAGTTCCCAACCCACCCTAAGAGAGAGAAACCTACAGTCAAGTGCTTCACGTGACAAAGGCATCCAGCTTTCAATAGATCATATGATCCCTTAATCATGGAGCAATGGATCAAATCTATTGAAAATATCTTCCATATCCTTCTTATTTATGAAATTGAGAAGGTTCTTCTGATTTCATTTCATATAGAGGGTGAAGTTGATCGTTGGTTGACATTGATCAAAAATAAAAAGCCAATGTAAGAGATCAAAGCAATGGAGTGGAAGGAATTCTGGAAAAAAATTGAAAATGTTTTTCTCAAACCCTTTGTCTTAATATGGAAAGATATTTCCATTCACTCGAGAAAAACGATGATGATTATGTTGGGGTGTATGAGGAAATATTGACAAGACATTCACAATACACGTTCTGTTTTTTCATTACCCTCGAATGCAATGTTGATATCTTCTTTTCTAGTAAAAATACAAGACACTGAAAAGCTGTGGTAATATGCGACTTTGATAGCAACAAGGAAATTTTCTGATGTACCCTCAATGTTAATTTGGAGATCAGTGAATCTCAGAGGTATCATGAGGATAATAAGAGAAAAATAGAGTTTATGTTTTGTGGTCTGATGGATAAATCCAATGGTGCAATGAAATTATAGCTCCCCACTTGTCAAAGGTGTGGCAACAAGTACTCAAAAAACCGCCGAAGGGGATCAAGGAAATGCATTAGGTTTAGATGAGAAGGGAACCTAGCTAATAATTTAGGAAATGGAAAACCCACCAATGTGATAGATAAAAGGATCACTCTATTTGACCCTTAATTCATTGTTTATTGATAAAAAGGAAAAGAATGAGGGCACTTCACAAAATAGTTCCCTAAGCTAAGGATTTTAAGAGGAAATCAACAACCTATAAGGAAAAATTGGTGAGATGTTTTTATCACTACTATTGAGGTGAATCCTGAAAAGAAACTGGGGAAGGGTATGCTAGTTTTTCTTTCAAGATTTTTGAACAATATTTTTGAATCAGGTTCTACAAATTTTATTATATCATGAAATTTTAGTAAATTTATTCAAACACCACAAAAAATAATGGAATTAGAGATGTTGGGGAAAATAGAAAATGGGGAAATTATTGCATCTTATGTGTATAACTGCTCCACCATCACAATTTTCAGATTGAACTTCCCAGAAAACCTTATCAAAATTCCCTTGGTGGAATTTGATTCAATTATGCGCGTGGATTGTAATTAGCTATATAGATTCAAGATAAATTGATGTGGGTGGGAAATCACTCTCTATATAGATAATCGATACCCGATTATATATAAGTTCAAGGAGGAGTATGAATCTTCTTTAGCACCATAATCTCAAGAATAGATATTACTACCCTAGGAGAAAGAATATATTTCTTTGATGAGAGAATCTAAGGGAAATATTACCCTCAAAGATATGTGTTTTGTGAGGAAATTCACTAATGTGTTTCTAGAGGAATTTCTTGGTCTTCCTACTATAATATATGTTGAGATTTTGATCAAGTTTATATCTTAGCCATTGCCAATATCTAAGACTCTATATAGAATAGATTTTGTGGAATTTGAGGTTCTATGGAATATTATTATAGGAGAATCAAGATAAAGTGATTATACACCAAAGTGCTTCACCATGGGGTGAATCAATCCTGTTCGTCAAGAACAAGGATAGTTCAATACACATTTTCATTGATTATCATAAGATTACAAAATCACAATAAATTACATGTATCCTTTGCCAAAAATTAATGAATTATTTGATTATCTATGTGGAGTGAAATACTACTCCATGGTGGATCTGTAGTCAGGATATTTCCATGTAAGGGTGAAGAAAGAGGATATCCCCAAGACTGATTTTCATACATGGTATAGGAATTAGGAGTTCATAGTGATTCCATTCAGATTCACTAATTTTTCATAAATCCTGATAGACTTGATGAATAGAATATTTATATATTTCCTTGAAAAATTTGTGGTAGTCTTTATATATGATATTTTGATATACTCTAAAACCAAGGAGGAGCTTGAGGAACGTCCGATCATTGTACTAAATAGCTTGATAAAGGAGAATATCTATGAAAAGTACATCAAGTGTGAGATATAGTTGAAAGAGTTATCATTATTGGGGATTATCATCACAAGAAATAGGATATATGTGGATCCTTATGAGATAAAAGAAATTAATGGATTAAGAAGGACAATATCTATGATAGATATCCATAGCTTCCTTGGGTTATATTGATATTATTTCTGATTTGTGAGAAATTTCTCATGATTTTCAAACCCTCTTACTAAGCTAACATGGAAGGGATTCAAATTTTCTTGAAATGATGAAGGGGAATAAATCTTGTTGGAGTTTAGAAGGAGTGTTTTCACTTCCCCTATGATCACAATACCCACAAGTGGAGAGTTTTTATTTTTATTTTTAGTGATGCTTCAAATAAGGGATTGGGATGTGTGTTGATGGAAAATGACAACATCATTGGCTACATCTTAAGGCAGTTAAAAAATAATGAGAAAAACTATCCCATACATGATATCGAGTTAGAAGTTGTGATCTTTGTGTTGAAAATATGGAAAAATTATCTATTTGGGGAAAAGTGTGAAATATACATGGATCAAAAAAGTCCCAAATATATATTCACATAGAAAGAGATATATATGTGTTAATAAAGATTGTTATATC
Source organism: Viscum album (assembly GCA_963277665.1). NCBI lineage: Eukaryota > Viridiplantae > Streptophyta > Magnoliopsida > Santalales > Viscaceae > Viscum > Viscum album. The sequence goes on from OY728159.1 coordinate 926,397,746, forward strand.
TCATCGTGGATTACAACTACTCAATCAACTACTATCCTAGAAAAAAGAACAATGTGGAAGATTCTCTATGTAGAAAGGACCCATAAATTCAATTATGGATGAGATTTGAGAAGTATCCAATCTTCTTAGACTTAAAGAAGAAGGACATGGGAATCATAAATAAAGGAATATCATCAATCCTTTATCAAATTATTTCTCAACTGTGTCTTTTAGAATGTTTAAAGGATTCTCAAAAAGATGATGTGTCAATTAAAAAGAAAGTGAAACTATTAAAAAAGGTAAATCCTCATATGTAAATGTTAATGAAAAAGGAATTATGAGATTTAGATTGTCACTATGTGTTCTATCAAATCCTGAACAAAAAAAAAGACTTTTTGGTTGATGCACATATTTTCAATTTATCCATTCACCCTGGAAACAAAAAGTTCTATGGATATCTCTGAGTGTACTTTTGGTGGGACAACATGAAGAAGGAGACCACAGAATATAAATCATAGTGTCTGGTATGTCAACAAGTAAAGACTAAATGGTATAAGTCTAAGGGGATGATGCAACCATTACCATACAAACATATAAATTTTACAACACCACCATGGACCATGTCACCAGACTTCCAGTTAAATCCTAGGGAAACAATGATATTTAGGTTGTTTTGGATCATATTACAAAGACTGCACAATTAAATGTGATTTGAGTGGATTTCTCACTAGATCAACTGGCAGATATATACATCAGATTAATGGTAAGGCTGCATGGAGTACCACTATCAATTTTTTTTATCGAGATCTAAGAATCACCACTAAGTTTTGGAAAAATATACAGCATGAAATAAATACTGAGCTGAACATCAGTATAGTTTATCACCATCTTAATTATAGTCAATCTGATCATACTATCCAATCACTTGAAGAAATGTTCCAATATTTCTCAATGGACTTAAAATAAATATTAAACCAACATCATCCTTTGGTAAAGTTATCTTCTAACAATAATTTCCACCCGAGCATCCAAAAGGCCCCTTATGAATCCATTTTTAGGAATATGTGCATAACATCAACAGGTTGGGATGAATTTGGGTAAATTAAACTTCTAGGTTTGGAAATGGTCGAAGAAATCATGGATAAGGTTAAGACCACCCAAAACCACATAAAAGTTTCTCAAATTAGATAAAAGAAATATGATGAGAATCATCTATGTGACCTACAGTTTTATGTTTGAGTCATGGTATTACTCTGTTTGTCTCTGTGGAAGAGAGAGATGATATTTAGAAAGTAGGGAAATTTTTATCCAAGGTATATTAGACCTTTTGATATCCTTGATCACATCAGAGTAGTGGTTTATCGGCTTGAACTCCCAAAAAACATTTCTCAAGTACATGATATATTCCATTGATCTCTCTTAAGAAAGTACATGCCAAAACCATCACATGTACTCAATCCAGAGGTAGTACAGTTAGAGAATAACCTTTCTTATGAGGAGAAGCTATTGAAGATATTATATCATAGGGAAAAAGTTCTATGAAATAAGATGATGCCCCTCATCATTGTTTTGTGATGAAAGAACATGTTTTAATAAGAAATGTGGGAAATTGAGGAAGTGATGAAGTTGATTTACCATCATCTATTTTAGGTTGGGAAAAGGAAATTTCGAGGGAGAAATGTCTTAAGGGGGTAAGGTTGTAATGACCTGAAAATTTATGAATAAAATCACATTTCTTTAAATTAAATTTCTTATGGATACAGAAAACACATACCCTCATTTTTTATTATTATATCAAATTGGATTCAAATGTTAGTTAAGTATCATTACCATTGATAATATAACCATTGAAAAATGATCATATGACTAGTATAAATGCAGGATTTTAAAAAATCCTTTTAACATAGAAAAAGGAAGTGATGGCCTTGACTAGTAGTATATTTCCTTATAAAGCCCATTTATCAAAGCATCTGAGGGAGATACCAATTCTGGGATTTTTCTTAAACCAATCACAATCAGAGATCCAACAACTTAAGAATGAGTGAATCCATTTACGGGAGATATTCAATCTCATAAAGATCACGACCCACACCATGTTCACCAAACGATGCCAGGAAATCCCCACCATCATGACCCTTACTCTTAAGGCACATGTTTGTTTAATAAATGGATATTTATCAATACCCTAGCAATAATATTATACACATTATTTTATTACAAGATAATTAATATATTTTCTTCCTATTATTGTTACTTTATAAATGATTTTTAAAGAACAAATAATATTTTTGGTTAATATTCAAATTCAATTAAGTTGAATTAATGTATTTTTTGAAATAAATAATATTTTAATAGAATATTGTTATTAAATTGATTTTATTAAATATACTTTATCATATAATTTTGATAAAGTCAAATGTAATTTTTATTAGGGTTTAAAAACTATTATTGTAAATAAAACTGGCACTTTCAGTAAATGTCGATTTTTATTTTAAAAGTGAAAATTCACATATTTATAAAACTATTTATAAAAAATGAATATTATTTTTGGAATCAAGATGTCTAAATTCTCCAATGGAGATTTTTTGTTTTGATAATTTTTAGTGACATTCAAATTTTTGGGGAAAAATTAAATGCCATATTAATATATGGTGTGTTTTGTGACATCATAATGGCCTAATGATGATGTATTAAATAATTTAAAAGGTATATTTGGAAAAATATATGTTTTATCTTAAAAATAATGTGGTTTTAATTTTATTTAAATTATTTTGTTATTCCATTATTAATTCTCCAAGAAATTTAATATTTTAATATTTTAAATTCATTTCTTTAAGAGTGGGACTCACCTCTACATAATCAAGGGAACTACTTTAATATTTTAGTACCTTGGACTTATAAAACAATGTAAAAATCTCCCCTTTTTATGAAACCATGGTTAAAACCCATAGTATGATTTTTGGATTTGAATATTTTATTATGTAGTATCCCAAAAAATTAAGATATCCCCCTATTTTTGAATATAATCCCACCCAAGATCCGATTACTCATCACTCAAAAACCTTGTATCACAACCATACTCTTACCTATACCACCTATAGTTCCCACAAGGCACAAAAAATCTTTAAATAAGCCCCTAAAAATCCTTTGGAGTCACACACCCAAGTAAGTGATTTCTCTCTTATCATTTCCATTCACGAAATTATTTTATATTATTATTATTAAATTCCATTTTCATATGTTAGGATATGTTGTTTCATGATTCCATTACATTATATTTGATTTATAAATGATGAGAGATTCCTTTCACTCTCACTAATCCCCCTATGATCCTTTATGTATACCTGTAACCATGCCGAAATATTCGAAGAGTTCATTCCTTCCTCAACTTTATATAGTTTTCATTATCTTATTTTCCCTTTTATTCTCAATTAATAATGATGGTGTATGTTTATAACCTCCCCATAACTATCCATTTTATTTGTAAATGATTATATCTTACTTTCAATCACATTAAGACCCCGTGTGATCCTGTAAGCACACTCATTACTTTGCTGAAATTCCATAAGGGATCCTCCACTCGCCTCTTTTATCAAGCATAACTTCTATGTTATGTATTCTAATTTAATTTTTCCAAAATTGTGATATTTTATTAAATACAACTCATACTATCCATTTCATATCTAAATGATGAGATAACTTTTTTGCTCTCATAAACCCATTTTATGAATTACTATATGATGTTGTTATGCTGTCAAAATTGCACCCTGATTTTCCATGAAATAATTATGGTGTAGTGAATACCATACCCATTTCTATATCAAGGGTATTTATATTTACACACATATTTTTTTTTGTGGATTTAAATGTATGTATTTCACATTTCCTTGGTCGTGGAATAAATTATGATGATTAATGAATCTATGTTCTATGATCTATGTGGCACACTTAAGCATGAAAACAAAATGATAATGAAGATGGCACCCTGATAGTGCTCTAATGCATTGGGGAATGTATAGTATTGTGACAAATCATGTGAAATGAGATTTGACTAATTATACTTCATGTACAATGAGCTTTGACTGATGATCCTCCATGTGTAATGAGATGTGAGTCATGCTTTTTCATGTGTAATGAGACTCATGCTAATATCATGTTGTATATTGTTTACACATTTACCATGTTATGATTATCATGATATATTATGCCTTATTATTAATGTTCCATTATTCTTCATTTATATTCCTTGTTTAACATATATTATTATCCTCATGTTATGACATGTTTATTCTTTTACTATGATTTATACGTAACATCCCAGGTAAATATAGAATAAGACATTTTTATATATATTAATATTTTTAAATTAGATATTAAGTTTACTTAAAAGGGTACATTGTTTCCAATAGCGTACTCGACATGAAATAATGAGTTTCTAAATAATCTTATGTTTCACATAAGACCGATATGTACCAAAAAATAATAATTTATCAATATTATTATTTTAAAAGGTTGTTATCACCTAGCTATTGTATTGGCGAGAATGGAAAGAACTAACTATATTTTATTTAAACATGTTTATTAAATGTTTCTCACATTTATATTTTAAATTTGAGAAAAAAATCTCTTCTTTATAAGTGGGATATAAAAATTTACTTAGGTTGAATTTTGGTATTTTTCTGATAAAATTCAATTTTTAATGTATAGTAAAAAATACAGCATTTCAATTTAAAATTATCTTTTTGTGAAATTTTTTATATAGTTATATGATCCTTTAAATTTGTTTTAAAGTGTAATTATATTATTATTTTATCATTTAATCCAATTTTTTTCATTATAAGTAATTTCACATTGAAGTTTTATATAAACACATGTTAATATTTTGATGGTTTTTTACTTTTAAAACCCCATTATGTAGTTTTGACAACGAGATTTAATTTTAAATTAATCTCATAAACATATATGTTTTGAATTTGGAAAAATTAATTCAAAATTTTTAATCATAATTTCTAAATTATTTAAATTGTTCCCATTTATTTTTTGACATTATGAATTGTAACTTTAGTAATTATTTTTATGTAACACGGTTGAAAGGTAAATCAAATAAATAAATGTAAAAAGAATATTATAATAATATAAAACTATCCTAAAATTTGTCTTAATTATATTGGATGAGATATTTTAAACCAACAAAACTATTTTGTCAAAAATTTATCATTTTTAATCCACTTCGGTGTGATTATGACACTTAAAACATTGATTTTAATGTCAAGGAAAACAACTTATAAACATATATATCTGTACTAAAATACTTTTTATGCTGAATTAGATAAGTGATATATTAAAATGTAAATATTAATTAAAAATATAAAAATATTTCATACATCATGGTATTTTATTTATAATTTTTAGACATTAAATAATTAAATTTAATTATGACATGATGATGACGATGTGATTTCTTTATTAATAAAGAAATCAGATAAATGATATTATAAATATTAAAATAAATAGTATATGAAATTATATAGGGAATCCAAGAATTTTATAGCTTAATATGACATTTTATAAGACTATTAAATGGTTTTTTTGAAGGTGTGTCATTTTTTGGAGTTTATTCAAATTCAATAAAATGAATAGTATAAAAATTGACAAAATTCATGTTTTATAAAAATAATAATTTATTAAATTATTTAAAAATTATAAAAAACATTTTAAAATCACATAGTGAATTTTATAGGGTTAAAAATTTCATTAAGTTTCCAATTATTTTAAATTTACCTCATATAGCTAAACATTATAGCTTCTTAATACTTTAAATGTTATTACCACAATTAATATTAAAAGTGAATAATTGACTATAAACTCAAAAGATAAAGTTTAATATAAAATCATTACATGCCTAAAAATTATTGGATGAGAGGATTTAGAAATATACTCATATTATATTCTACATAATTCAATTTGGACGATTTTTTATTAAAAAAATAATTTATATTAATTAAATATTTTACGAATTTCAATGGGTGTCTATCTCCTCTCCTATAAAAGGGTACCCTCCCTCCCCTAATACTCACACATAAATGGCCTTTTTATGTGCCATTATCTGTCCAAAACACTTCCTAGATTTCATAACCACATTATTGAGGCCTTAGTTTTGGCATAACATCCTTCTTAGTGGTGCTAAGGTGTTCTTTAAAGGTGATCAAACAAAGAAGTGGTATCATTTTTTAAGAGTTTCTATTTTATTTCTTCTTTCACATACTTTAAATATTATTCCCCCTAGAAAAAATAATATCTAAATTATCCTCAATATATTTAGATTATATTATGTTAAAATCATCCGCTAAATCTATCTCTATTTCCCTCAAATTTTAAGGTAATTAATCATTTGTGTGTACGTGTGACTTATCACATCTACGAAAAAATGTAGTTTCTTTTCCATTACCAATAATCAAAATTGGTTATAATTATGGAATTAATATTCTTATATGATATTAATGATATATTTATCATTTTAAAAGAATAATATTTCAATTAGTTTCTTACCTTCCATGCACATAAAAAAATAATGTCGTTCGTGCGTACATGTGAATTGTCACCTCCACGAAGCGATGTGAATCGTTTTTACTCACCGCATCACTTTTAATATATATATATATATAATTATAATTATATTTAAATGATTATTATGTGGTTAATAATATTATGATAATTATATAAAGGTAAAATAATAATTACCTAATATTCATAATGATAAATGGATAATAGAAAATGTTACTCATGCGTACGTACGACATACCATCTCCATGATTACAATGTTACTCATTTTTGAAAACCATAAATAATGGTTTGATTTAAAAATTATGATTAATGTATAAAATTTATGATCATTTCATTAATACTATTTTTCTGATGTTTTACTTATGACCACATGAATAATTTACATCATACCATGTTAATTTTTGACTCAAGTACCAAATATCAATAGAACAATCGACATAAACTCAAATTATTAACTAATTGTTATATCATGGGAATATGTGATATAAAGGGAATTATAAACTTGAAAAAGGTTCTAAAGAAAGTAGAAATCAACCTTTGTTTATTATTCATGAAAATATAGAATGTATAACACAAGTCAGATGTATGTTAAGGGAAATCATAACACAATCGTCATTCATTGAGTTAAATATCAATATCATTCATTTTGGTCTTACAAGAATATGTGTGAATGAAATTTGATTATTTTACACGTAATATATACTTATATTTTGTGTATTTATATTTTTCACACATATTTATGTCATTTATTTATCCTAAATCTAATGATATGATATTTGTAAGGGACTTCGTCTCAATATCCTTCCGTTAAGGCATATTTTGATGTTACACGCCACCTTCTTTTATACGGTGTGTAATCAACGTGTTTGAATTTTAATTTCATTTATATTATTTTAAAACTAATCTCTTTCTTAATTTTTTTTACTAAATGAGACATAGGAATGTTTTTTAATATATGTGCCGACAACGACTTCCCTTCCACCGTAACCATTATTTGATAATTAGATTCATTTACAAGCTGCAATGTTTTTAAAATAAAAATAAATACCATATACCATTTCATGTATTTTGGTATTGAATTTGTTTTTGATAAAGGACTTATTGTTGAAATATTTTTAAATTATCTCTTTTGATTTTAGTGTGGAAATGTTCTTTTTTCCTTTCTGGTTGTTTTTTTTGTTTTTATTATGTTATGGTTCTTGGGAATTTTTTATGTATATGAGTGGTTCCGTGATAAATTTATTGAGGGTGAGCTGGTGATAGCTCTCTAAAGCATTAAGTAACGAGATAGAGGTAAATTTTTAAGGTTTATATTAAGAGATTGAGGGAATATATTGTGATGGTTATTCCGAACATAACCATTAAGGTTACTCCCTATGTAGTTGTGAAAGCTACAATGTTAGTATGATATGGATGCCCCATGATAACTCTATGATTTATGATTTCTAAATTTTTTGGAGGAATAATATATTTTCATGTGGTGTTTTAAGAATTTTAATTTTTTATCTGGTGGAAAGAATGATTTCCTATGTTTATATGTATTTATGGACTGATTTTCTTTTCTTATTTTATATCCCATACTAATACTTATGTTCTCAACCCAAGTTTTTGAAAAAAAATTCAAAGGGTATAAGGATGGGTAAGAGAAAGAAAGAATTCATGAATATTTTATATCAAGAAAAAGAAATCATGTTTCATTTTAGAAGGGTTTCTTTTTAAAAAATGGATAAAGAATATAAGTGTATACATTGTAATGTTTAAGTTCTTATGTAATAATTGTTTCCTAATTCTATAAAACTCTAAACCTAAAAAGATCCTCATTTTCAATTTCTTAACATAACTCAATATTATATAATGATTAAGATTGGGGCCTTATAATTGGTTTAAAAGGCCAGTTTATATAACTTTAGCTGTTATGGTCTTATTTAGGCATAAGTTTCAAGTTTTATATGACCACAATGGTAATCATATTATAAAGAGTCACAGTTATTTTAGATAAGTTGAATGAGTTTGAGAAAACATGAATAAATATATCTTAGTATTTTATATTCCTCATGAGATAGTATGTGATTACTTTATTGATATAATCACACTAACCTTTTTAGTTTTAGAACATGGAAGGTTCTAGCAACCACTAATGTAATAATGGATGTAAAGGGAAATGTTGTGGTTCTATAAATAAGTAACTGAATGAAATGTTAGTTATAATTAGAACTCTTTTGGTAATTCAAATTCAACTATCATGAGACATGATTGACCACTTGAACCTTGTTGATTTTTCTAAGGCATTATATACGTGATAAAAACAATCCTGGTTGGTGTTCAGGTAATAAGGATAAAAGTAAGTATATTCAATGATATATGTGTCAAGGATGTGGAAGAAAAAACATAGGAAACTATGTAATAGTGACATGAAGAAGTTATAGATGTAGTAGTGAAGGTTATAAAGCAGTAAACTTCCCTGGAAGAAGGAAATTTTCATTTGACTCCAGGAAATGAAAATAAGTTCCCTGCAAGTAATCAATTGAATGTTTTAAATATGGGGAGTATCGTTATTATGAAAATCAATGTCCTACAAAGAAGGCTCGTGAATGGGGTTAGGGGGACCATGAAAATAAAATCTTAGCAAAACCCAATTCCATTCCAATAGAATATGAATAAACTCAAAATGGCATATAAGGTATGGATTATTTCTTTTCTCATATTTTGACATTATTGAAATTTTGCACATGATTCATATTTTTTTATAGGAATGAAGTATAAAGGAAAAAAAAATCATGGATAAGGGATCATGAATAATGCATAATGATTAAGATGTCTACATTTTAGGAATTTAAGAGTTATGTTAGATCTATGTATGATGAAAATATTAAAAGTATTAATACACTTTTGATGATTGGATTACTTTGGAAGAAATTTTTCTAGTATGTGTAACCTTGAAGTTTGTTATGTGAAAATGTTATTCAAGAATGAATTATCTTACATTTTTTGAAAAAAATTATGGATAACCATTAGGGTTTATTTATTTTGGATGTGAAATAAATGGTATAAGATGAACATTGAGGTTACAACTTGTTATAGTTATTTTTTAAGACTTTTTCATATTTTGGGAATTTTATAAGAATTATATAGTTTTATCAAAAAGGGAAAACAAGTAGACCATGTGAAAACTCATCACGTCTGGAAAGGTAGAATGGATCGAACCAAAAAATGAAGAGCGACAAAGGTGTATCGCCTACCTCTGGACTAAGTGAGGTACCTGATTAGTACAACTTTATCATTTTAGTTAAAAGAGTTGAATAAATAAGAATAATTTGTGTCTAGGAACTTATGTTTTATTAAATTGATATCTTTCGTATTGAAAAATGATTTGTGAATTGAGTGATAAACGTTATTTTGGAATATGTTAACTTTTTTGGTAGCCTATATTCCTGAGGAAAATAAATTAAATGGGATTTTATTTTAGTAGTAATGGTTGAGTTTTATTTTGGATGAATCTATGATATTAATTGTTGATTTATTGTGAAATTTGGTAATTTATGGAAATGATTAACCTATCACGAAGAACATGTGATTAGGTTAATTACCTTTGGGTATGTGAAATTAAGTGTGATTGATGTTATTTGGAGATAAATGTTAATATTTATCTTATAAGACTGTGTGATTAAATTCATCTGGCTTTTGGGTTTCAATCTTATTTTAGATTGAATTATTTTAAGATATTTAAATGATATTTATTTATTAAATGGTATATTTTGAACATCGGGTACAACATTTTATATTTGGATGATGAATTAGTTATTCATTATATCAATTTTATTTTTTTGGAAATTATAATATCATGTGCTAACCATTTTTTTATGTTTAATATCTAAAAATAGGAGAAAACCATAATTAATATTTTTTTGGATTATGTAATTCTATAGAAATTTATTCTATTGCTTCAAGAATTTATATAAAATACTCATCCTTTGGAGGAAAATATGAGTTTGTGGTGTCTTTCAATTATTAGATGAAACTCTAATCATCATGTAAGTATGTTTCCTTATGTTCTTATTCTGAGAAGCAATTGAATTCCCCAAAAAGATATTCAAACAAAAACATCTTTTGTTTAGTTTTACTCCTATTAAATCATTGATCACCTAACCCGTCCCAAATTTATGGTTTTGTGTTTGTTAACTTTTTCTTGTCAATGTTTTCTATCTCTCTCCATTAGAATATGATTGTTAGTTTTTCTTCCATGTCTATGTTTTATTACATGGGATCCTAGAATTTGTTATCTCACGTGAACTTTGTACTTACATTTCCTTATTTTAAAGTTGAAGTATTATTGACTCTTATTCTATTGTGGTATTTTAATAAAGTTATTTTGAAAGTTCATACCTTAGTTACTGACCCCGAATTAAAATTGCGAGGTTGCAATTTTCAAAAGGGGTAAAAATGTAACATCCCAAGTAATTAGAGAATAAGAAATTTTCATATCTAATAATATTTTTTAATTAGATATTAATTATAATTAAATGGGGGCACTATTTCCAATATCATACTCGATAGGCAACAAAGGGTTTCTCTAAAATATTACGTTGCACACCAGACAGATATATATCAAAAAATAATACATTGTTAATATTATTATTTTAAATGGTTGTTATTGAATAGACATTGTATTGGATAGAATACATAGAAATAACTATATTATGATTAAACATGTTTATTAAATTTAATTAATTTAATTTAAAAAAAATTAGAGTCCTTATATGAGAATAGATCAAATTTTAAACATAAAATACTCTATTATTTTTAAAATGTAGTTTTACCACCTTTTGATTACGAACCCTTTTAAAAACTATTTTTGTCACTTTTATATGTTATATTTTACCAAATAAAATTATTCTTTAGAATCGATATATCAAAATTTAATTTTTTTGAATTTTGGGATTTTTCTGATAAAAATCATTGTTTATGAATTGTAAAATATACTACATTTTAATTTGAAATTTTTTTTTATAATTTTATATATAGTTATATTATAATTTTACATGGTTTTAAAGTGAAATCATATAATTTTTTTATTATTTAATCCAATATTTTTCCTTGGAATTAATTTCATATTGAAGTTTCATATAAATACATGTTAATGTTTTGATGGTTTTTACTTTAATAAACATGTTTTCTCATTTTGACAATGAGAAATAATTTTAAGTTATATAATGAAAATTTTGTGTTTTGAATTTGAAAAAATGGGTTCTATAATTGGAATCATATGGTTAAAATTATATAAATTGGCCTCTTTTATTTTTTTACATTAAGAATAATAACTTTAGTAATTATTTTTATTTACCACGATTAAATGGTAAATCAGATAAATAAGGGTAAAAATAATATTATAATAATATAAAACTACCCTAAAACTTATCCTAATCATATTTTATAATATATATACGACCAATAAAACCCTTGGGATGAAAATATGTATTTTTTAAGATACTCGGGTGTGATTATGAGACTTATAACATTTAATTTAAAGTAAAAGAAAATAAGTTATAAACATATATTTCTTTACTAATACAATTTTAATATGGGTTTATATATTTGTTTTCTTCCACTATAAATATTAATTATAAATAAAAATATATTTCCAAAATCATTGTATTTTATTTTTAATTTTTATACATTAAATAATTATATTTAATTATGACACAATTACGATGTACTCATTTCTTTATTAATAAAGGAATCAAATAAATGATATTATAAATATTAAAATAAGTGTTATTTAACATAATTAATTCCATAAAAAAAATCAAGGATACTATAATATGTTATAATAAAATAATAGTTTATAATTTAATATATATCTATGTTTTTTATTTAAATTCAATAAAATGAATAGTGTAAAAAATGTCATAATTCTTGTTTTATAAAAATAGTAATTTATTAAATTCATTAAAAATCCTAAAAACATTTTAAAATCAAAAATTAAATTTCAAAATATATAAAAGTTCATTAAGTGTCGAATTAAGGTAAATTTACCTCATATAAGTAAAATTTATAACCTCTTAATACCTAAAATGGTCTTACCACAATTAAAATTAAAAGATAATAATTAAGTGTAAACAGAAAAGATAAGGATTAAAATAAACTCAATATGTGCCTAAAAAATATTATATGATATAATTAAGATCATTAAACATCTTATCATATACATAATTCAATTTTGAATCTTTTTAACTAAAATATTAATTTATATTAATTTAATATTTTATAAATTTCCAAGGGTGCCTATCCCCTCTCCTATAAAATGGTACCCTCTATTACCTAATACTCACACATCCAAAGATTTTTGCTTCGGCCAAGATCTACCCAAAAATCTTCCAAGAATCCCTCCCCACATTATTTAGTCAATAACTTAGGAAATAAACCCCATCTTATAGGAGTGAATGTGTTCATCAAAGGTGATCAACCGAAGAAGAGGTATCATTTTTTAACAGTTTCTATTTTATTTCTTCTTACAAATCCATTAAATATTATTCTTCCATGATTAAATAATAACTATATTATCCTAAATATAATTATATTTTATTATGTTAATATCATCATCTAAATCCATCAATACTTCCATCAAATTGTAAAGGAATTAATCATGTGTGCGTACATGTGAATTATCACCTCTATGAACCAATTTAGTTCCTTTTGGATTATCGTCTATCAATGTCAATTATAATTATGTAATTAACATTCATATGTGATATTAATGAAATATTTGGAATTTTAAAAATAATATTTCAATTATTTTCTTACCTTTCGTTCACATAAAAATAATAACACCGTTCGCGCGTACGTGTGAAATATCACATCCATAAAGTGACGTGAATCATTTTTATTCACCACATCACTTTTATGATATATATCAATATATTTAAATGATTATTATTATCTTAAAAATATTTTTATAATTATATAAAAGTAAAATAATAATTACCTTATTTCCATAATGATCAATGAAAAATGTAAAATGTTACTCATGCGTACATATTACCTGTCGTCTCCATGTTTATAATATTATTCATTTTTCATAAAAATAATTAATGATTTGATTTAAAAAGTATTATTAATTAATAAAAGTTATTATTATGTAATTAATAATATTTTTTAGGTTTTTTAATTATGACCACATTGAAAATTTACATCATACCAAGTTCATTTACATCCCAAGTACCAAATATTGACAAAACACCCGACATATACTCAAATAATTAATTAATTGTTATAACATTGTAAAAAGTGATATAAAGAGAATAATTATCTTGAATAATATTCTTAATTAAGTAGAAGATAACCTATGTTTATTATTAAATAATATAAATAATGTACGATACAAGTCAGACTCAAGGTAAGAGAAATCCTAACTCAATATCCATTATTTGAGTTAAATATATGTGTCATAGTTTTTGTTTTTACAAGAATGTATGTGAATGACCTCTGATTTTTTACACTAAATATGCACTTATATTTGGTGTATTTATATTTTTCACACATATTTATGCCATTTATTTATCTTTAATCTAATTATATGATCTTTGTAATAGAATTCGTCTCATTTTTCTTTCACTAAGACATATTATGATGTTATACACCACCTTCCTTTATATGGTGTGTAATTAAAACAATTTACTTTTAATTTCAATGAAATTACCTAAAAAAGGAATCTTTTTCACCAAATCATTTTGTTAAATGACAAATGGAATGTTTTCTTTAACGTATGTGGTGACAGTGACTTTTCTATTTCCATAACTGTTATTTGATATTTGACTTCCTCCACAAGCCCCTATGATTTTAAATGAAAAATAAATACCATAAACCCTTTTCATGTATTTTAGTATTGAAAATGGTTTTTATAAAAGATTTATTAGGTAAATATTTTGAAATTATATCTTGTGATTGCAATATGGAAGTGTTATTTTTTATTTTTTCTTGTTTTATGGGTTTTGATTAGGTTATGGTTATTCAAAATTATTTAGGTATGTGGGTGGTTCCATGTTAAACTGGTGGAGGGTGAGCCCGTGATAGCTCTCCAATGCATTGTTCAATGATATATAGGTGAAGATTATGTTTCCTCATAATATTTTTAGGTTATATATTCTGATGGGTAATACAAATGTAATAATGAAGGATGGTCCCTCTATCGCTGTGAATGCTAAAATGTATGTAAAATATGGATGCATTAAGTTACCTTTATGATTTATGATTTATAATAAGTTTTTTAGGAATCATATGAATTTTTTAGGTATTTTAAAAAATTTATGTTTTATGCATGAAAAGTATTATTTAACTGGTTTATAAGAATTAATGGACTAACATTTTCTTTCCTTATTTTATAACCCTTAATAAGATTATTGTAATCATCTAAAGTGTTTGAAATTTTTTTCATAGTTTTAAAGGATTAGTAAGAGAAAGTAAAAATTAGTGAATATTTTTATCAAGAAAATAATCATGTTTTATTTTAAAATAGTTTTCATTGGTAAATATTGATAGATATTATAAGAGTCTACATTGTAATATTTGAGTTATTATGTAATAGTCATGTTATAATTCTCTAAAACTCTAAGCTTGAAAGGATCCTGAATGTTAATTTCTTTAAATAACTCATGATTATGTAGTGTTTAAGGATGGGGCCTTATATTATATATGACCCAATTTTTGTGTATTTCCTCACGTTATCCCATGTTCTGTTATTTATAATGGAATTTTGTGGTCATGTAAAATAAGTATAAAATAAAGTAGTTTCTTTTTATGTTTTAAGTATTTAGGTAATGTACCTAATGTCCCAAAGACCCTAGACCTCTCAATTTTTGGAGATGTATTATTTAAAATTTTATATAATAAAACATTTTTAAATATTAAATATAGATTACGGTTTTTAGGGATTTTAAAATGGATAAAATTCATATATTGTACCTATAAAAAGAGGATCATAATGGATTCTAACCTAATTATAGTACAAAAAAATAATTATAATTTATTCCTAATTCATAATTATAACCCTTATTAAATAATTTATCTTTATCCCTTGTTATCAAACGTTTTTCATCATGAAATTTACAAAGGTATAATTGGTACTTATAATGTGATATTTTTAGGGGTTGTATCTTAAATACCACACATTATTTCATTCAAATTGAGTAATTTCTTCATGAATATATTATACCCAACTATCACCACCTATTGATTTGGTTATACTGTTAGGTTCTAACTGATAAATACAATCTAAGAAGTCAGGATTATTGTTTTTTAGGTAGAATAATATTGGGTTCTCTAGTTCCAAGACCATCATGATGAATTAATAATATAATATGTTCCAAAATATAATCATTTTTATTACTAAAATATGTATCATGTCATAAGTTATCAAAATAATCATCAAGGTAAACTTAATATTACTTTTTTATGATCAATGTGATTAATTTTATCAAAAATAACATGAATATATTCATTAATTGTCCTTGATATTTTTATAATATTTCTATAATATTTATATGTAGTTTAATAACATAGAAAAATTCATCTATCATCTTTCATAACAAATTTTATGAGATTATCCATTACATTATGAATAAAAACATTTTGTCCCAAAATATTATAGTAATAAACCATTGATTTTCTTCCATATTTCTCATATAATATTTTTTTTAATATATGGTTTACTAGAACACTATTTATGTCATAAAATATTGTATTATTTATTGATATATAAATAATTGTTTAATTTATATTGAAATAATATTTTGATAGTTTTTTCGTAAAAATTATTATTTACCCTTTCAAAAACACAATTCAATTGTGGTGTTATTGGTGTAGAAAATTTTCATTTAAGAGCTTTATTAGAGGAAAAATAAGTGGATTCATGATTTTCAAATTCTAGTCATTTATCAATTATCAAGGAAATATTTTAAAAAACTTTTTATTCTTAACATGTTTTAAAAAAATCATAAATATTACACATGAATTATTTTTAAGCCGAAAAATTCAAACCTAATGGAATCTAGATAAATAATAAAAAGGAATAAAAAATTAATAAAACAATGATTATTATTCCATTTGATCTAATAAACATATATCTATGTTATATGGTTAATTTGTATAAAATTTAGTGATAGATTTAGAAAAGTATCTATGCTATATGCCAATGTTCCATGCACCATAATCATTATCTTAAAATATTTAAATCTTAACCAAATAAAAAATAAAATTCCTCCAAAATTAGTATATTAAATAATAATGAATACAATGTACAAGTATCCTATAAAATATCCAAGATTAATTATATATTACATTAAAATAGTTTAATTTTAAATACACAAATTATGAAGTTCAAAAGTGTATTTTTTTTCTTGGTGGTATAAACCAAAGAATATTTTCTTTAGAAATAGAACATATATTATTAGAAAAATAAATAACATAGTCATCCTTAAAAATTAAGGAAATACTTATTCATTTTTTATAATTCAATATAAAGAACTATGTTGATGATGACGTTTTATTGTATTTCCAACAAAAACAACTCCCCTAATTATTGTTTTATCATTTATTTAAAATTCATATTACCTTTATTAATTTCTGAAAGAGAATGAAATTTTTAAAAATGTTCCCTCATATGCTAGACATAACGATATAAATATCCTTCAATATATGAGCTTATGAAAATATATATTTTGGCTCCTATATATTTTTAGATTATGTAGTTTCAAAAATAAAATATTATTGAATCCAAATCATATTCATTTTAATATTACTTTCATCATTATTATAAAAAATAAAAAAAATATTAAAAAAATTTACAAAAACTATGTAATGTCACAGTAATTTAAGAATTGGTGAACCAAATCTAAAACCTACCTCTTGTTGGTTTTTTATATGGGTGAATTTTAATTTTTAGATACATATAAGTGAAGGGTTGTTTTGATAGAATTTAGAAGAATTTATATGATATTTCATGGATTAAATTTTAATTGGAAAATCCCCCAATACAGATCTAAAGTGTAGGTAGAGGAAAACAGAGAGGGTGGTTGTTGCTTTGTACCACTGATTACCCATTATAGTACCACCAGGTAATCTGATATTCAATCAAACTGTTTACCACTCTTCATAGGTCACTGAGTGGTTGGTTCCCAACAACAAGTAGTTCGTGGAGTCACCAAGTACCTAGTGGGGTAAAATGGGTACTTCGTGGGCCCCAAAAAGCTTTTCCAAATATGGGGAAAGAGGAATTTTTCTCCTCTGTTGATTCATTTATATATATTTGTTCTCATATATTCCTTTTTTAAATCATAACATACATCAATTTTTATTAACTTAACTTAATTTTTTTTAAGATTTATTGGGGATATTTAATGTCTACATCCCCTTGTTCTAGATGGACTGATTATGAATGATGAATTTTTGGAACATCATGAAGTTACATGAACTAATTTGAGTAGAATAGTTTTTTTATAAATTCTAATTTTTTATAAGCAATAGTTTTTTATGATGTTAATGAAGTTTTCCATTGCATATTTTATGATAAATTTCAATAAATGGAATATCAAATCTATAAAGAGAAGATTATAACTCATTTTAAAGTGATATATTTCAATATTTTATCACTAATATATTGACTTGATGAATTTTCATTGTTTTATTTTTCTATGTGATCTTAGAGATTCTATTTATGTGAGTTTTGTTTATAAAATCTTCAAGTTTGTTGTTATAATTTTTTTCATCTAATATACTTGTGATTAAATAGGTTATAGGGATAAAAAAATTAATTTTAACTTCTATGTTTAATGAAGTTAAAGGGATATTGGAATGGACAATTTTTACTATTTGATTAAAGATGAGATATAGGTTATGTGATATCTATTTCAATCCTCTATCAAAGAATTATAGGGATATACCATGTTCTTATAATCTTTTGTTTTGAAAATATCTAGGGTTTTATAAATTTTATCCTTTTTATTGGGGTTTTGATACTCCTACAGCTTTGGACTAAATGAGAAGAGTACTGGTTTTAATATATCTAACATCCCTAAATAATATTTTTAGATGTATTAATATTGATATATGAACACTCATATTTTTATTTGGTATAATGGTTCTTCAAGTTCTCCTTTAATTTTTTAATTCGATTTTGTTTTATATTCTTAGTTTATTATTTCAGAAGCATTTAATATTTATTCTTTAATTTGAATAGTTTTATATAGACCTAGCCTTAAACATTAACTAATCATGAATTAAGTTAACAATTTACATTGATATTCTTTTCACGTTTAGAGATTTAGAGAATGTGGTCATAAAATTTGCATAACAACATGAATTTTAAAAGTAGACACTTCTACCCACTATCCATTTTTCATAAATCAAAAAATCAAAAAAACATGTTTAGTTCCAAGTTTTAGATAGCATGAATTTTCCTTGATCCCATCCATAGACCTATTCATCTTTTAGTAATGTGAAATAACTTTAAAATACATGGGATGAGAATAAATGATGAGTAAGGGGTACATAAAGAAGGAAGCTATTTTATTTTCAAGACAACATGCAAACCATGAATACTTTAACTTAATATAATACTTTTCACCTTAAAAAAGTATAAAAAACACATCAATAAATATAATCACATTGCTTACACATTTTGTAACCAAAATATTACCATATATCCCATATAAAGAAACATATATCATATAAGGTTACTTGGGACATAAACATACTTAAATGTAATAACCATACAGTCAACTTCCACACATATCACTAAATTGAATAACCATATGACCTACTTCCATACCCAATGCATTAGAGGTTATAACGTAACCACCCATCCTTGGTTTATCACAGAACCACCGATCATTTTTTTATCATGTAACCACCAATCATTGATTTATCACGTAACCACCCTTCAAATTTCCAAGTACCATTATATAATCATAAAACATAAAATATTGCAAATATCAACATTTCACTAATAACATTTCATTTTCAATGACAAGAAATCATTTCAAGGTATAAAAATAATAAATCTATTTCAAAAACCATTTTTAATATAAAAACACAAGAAAATAAATAAGGTATTTTTCTTTCCTTTTAAAAACATTAAGTCATATAAAGGAATCTAAATAACGATTGTGGCGGCGGAGAGGTCATTATGGCCACAAAAATTAAAAAAATTCCTTTTTCATTTAATAAAATGATTAATAGATAAAATATTCCCTTTTAATGAATTTAAAAGTCATGGGGGTTTATTATACACCATGTAACA
Source organism: Viscum album (assembly GCA_963277665.1). Classification (NCBI taxonomy): domain Eukaryota; kingdom Viridiplantae; phylum Streptophyta; class Magnoliopsida; order Santalales; family Viscaceae; genus Viscum; species Viscum album. The sequence goes on from OY728159.1 coordinate 926,417,580, forward strand.
TAATGATGTGTTATCCCAATATGCCTTAATGAAAGGAGATTGAGACGAAGTCCCTTACCTTGTGTCTCACTTAAACCGTTCATTTTTTAAATTCCTGAATAATAAACATAAGTTAATTTCCACTTGATTTAGAAACTTTTTAATGTTTATTACACCCTTTATATCACTTATTACCACATTATAAATATTAAATAATTATTTATGGTAATATCAGTCGTTTGGTTGATATTTAGTACTTCAGTCAAAAATGACTTTGTTATAGTTACAATTTTTTCAATGCGATTGGAATTTCATTATCTCCATAATATTATTCATATATATACCATATATATCTGGTATATATGTATTTATAATATTCCATAACATTTGGAGATAATAAATTAAATTCACAGTTCATGGAGACTATAACCCATACGTACACATAAACAATACTGTCATTTATATTTCATATTTAATGGAATGAAAACATAATGAAACATAGTTATATTATAATCAAATTATAATTTTTTATTTTATATATGTTACATAATTTCATTAATGTAATCCTCTATATATTATATGTATGGCATGAACAAGTCATATCACTTTCAGGGGGAGGTAGTCCGCGCTTCCTCAAATGAAATTAGCGTGTTTACACATCATAAAAATAATAAATGTATGTTGTGAATAAAAATTACAGCATAATGAAGAAAATATAAACATAATATATATCATATAAATATAGTGTCATCATAATGTCCACCATGAGAGGCGGTAGGAGATAATTTAACAATCATCGTTTCATGAGGCAATAGTTCGTCGTACACTAAAACAATATGTCTATATTCATTAGATAGAGGTGTGTGTAAGTGAAGTTTGAATGAATATCAAAACATCATACTAGTATATTTATTATAAAGTTGTTTTTATGTAATAAATAATTATAATATAATAGAGAGTGAATAAGTAAAATAAAAAAATAACTTGAGAGAAGATGTTACCTTTAAATCGGGTAACTCCCTTTGGTTTGAACCAAAAGGATTTCTTGAATTGCCTTATGCCTAAGGTAAGGCTTATAGGGGTAATAAAGAGATTTTTGGAGCTTATTGGAGTATATATTGGATGATACAATGGGCTTGATAGGTGTGAGTAATGGCTTAGAGGTTGTTTCATTTTTTAAGAGGGAGGTGGGGCAGTTTATAAATGTCTTCAAAGATTATATTATTATCAAATGAATTTAGAATTTCAAAAGTTCCAAAACTAATTAAATTCTAAGATAAGATGAGGATTGTTAAAAATACTCTCAACCAATAGGATTTTGGAAATTTTTGGTTTCAAATGTAACCTTATCATTTCGATTTAACCTGTAGTTAAGTAATTTAACTCTTACCATGTCTACTTGTGTATTATTACTATATGGTTAATATAGTTACCATAAAATTCCAATAGAACCTAAAGTGGTTCATTAATTAAATTTAATACATTATATAAGTATTTTAGACGAATATTATATTTTTAGGACTATTATATAATTTAATAAAAAAGAATGTGTTTTAAAAACTCATTTAAGTAAATTTTTATATTATTCATATCATGAATTTTAAAAATTTCATAACAACTTGATTTTTTGATAAAACTTCATAAAGTAAAAGATACAAATTCATAATCATCCTTAAAATTTGTGGATGGCATAAAAAGTTTCAAATTATATTTATTTTAATTTTTTATAATCTCATTTATTTAAATCATTCATTATTAAGATTATCACTACAACACCATTATGTTATAAATAAATTTATTTTTTTAATCTTTAAAAATTATAAATAAAATACCATGATGTAGGAAATCATTTTCAATTACCAATGACTATTTATAGTAAAAAATATAACATATATAACCCCATATAATTTTTTTACCAAAAGATACATGTTTAGGTTATATTTTCTATAACATTATATTAAAAGTAATTAAATGTAATTTTTACACACTAGTGGCTCCATGGGGTCCTAAAATCCACCTATGGATGACCATGGTATGAAATATCCCAAAAAATAGTGTATGGACATGTGTTAGGGTAATTAAATATTATTATAATATTATTTCTCACCCTTACTTTCTAGATTTACCCTTTAACAATGTTAACTAAAATAATTACAAAAGTTACTATTCATAATTTCAATAAATAAAAGGTATATATTTACACAATTTGGACATCCTGATTCAAAATATAGAATCCAAATATCCAAATTAAAAACACATATGTTTTAGAAATGTATTTAAGATTAATTCTTTTTGTCAAAACCAAAAAACAGGGTTTTTAAGAAGTAGTAACTCTCAAAAGATTCACATGTGTTTATTTACAATTTCAAAGTGATATTACTTAAAATGACCAAAATATGATTAAATGATAAAAACACATAATTACACTTTAAAACCAATTAAAAATATAATCTAACCATAGAAATAAATCATATGAAAAGACAGTATTGACTGAAAATACAGTATTTTCCATTATTCATTAAAAAATGAACTATATCAGAAAAATACCAAAAATTTACCCAAAGTAAATTTGGATGACCCTATTCTGTCGAAGAACTTTATTTTCTCAGATGGTGCATAAAATTGACAAAAATGAGATTTAAAAATGGTTTCCCATTAAAAGGAGGTAAACCGACCATTTAAAATTATTAGAGTATTTCATGCCTAAAATTGGATCCATTTTCATTTTAAGCCTCTAAAATTTATTGGATTAATGTAAAAACGTTTTAAATACATGTTTAATTATTATATAGTTAGTTCTGTTCATTTCTACCAATACAACGGCTAGGCATTAACTACTATATAAAATATCAATATTATATTATTATTTCTTTAGTATAACTCAACATCCTCTGCAATATAAGATTTAGAAGAAACACATCGTAGAGTGTCGAGTATGCCATTGAACACATAATACCCTTTAAAGTATAATTAATATCTTATTCATAAATATTAATAAATATGAATATGTCGTTTTCTTTATTTACCTGGGATGTTACATCCTTCCCCCTTTTGGGAATTGCGTCACTACAATTCTATTCACTTATGAAATTACTGGGGGTATTTTTCCATCATGGAATTTTCAGATTCCCATGTTGCCTCTTCAACCAAGTGGTTTTTTCACAAAAACCTGAACCTGATGAATTACATTATTCCGCAACATGTTCTCTCTTCAATCAAGAATCTAGACCAGTTTTTCCTCATAAGAGAGATTCTCTTACAACTGGACTACATGTGGACTCAAAACATTATATGGATTTGGAAAATATTTCCTTAACATTGAAATGTGAAAAACATTGTGTGCATGGGATACACATAGGGTTAAATCCACTCTATAGACTACTTTACATTCTCTATGATTTCATAGGGTCCAATAAACCTCAGACTCAACAATCCCTTCTTACAAAAAATGCATCACACTTTTCCATTTAGAAACTTTTAGAAAGAAATGATCACCTACTTCAAAAGAAATATCCTTCCTTTAGTTATCCACAAAAATTTTATGCCTACTTTGAGTTGTTCTCATGTGATTCTAAATTAACTGAACATTCTCTTCTATCTCTTCCACCAATTATGGTCCCATTAACTTTTATTCACCTACATCATCTCAAACATCTAGAGTTAGACACTACTATCTATATAATGCCTCAAATGGTTTCATATGTATATTGGAATGAAAACTATTATTATAAGAAAACTCAACCAAAGAAAGATGTTGGTCCAAAATTCATTGGTAATCCATTGAAGAAGAATGTAGCATATCCTCCAATGTTTGGATTGTTAGTTATGACTGCCCATCTGACTAAGGATGAAAAGTTATACTGAAATTTAATTCAGTTCCCAACAACCTGTGAAGGCCCTTCCATATGTTAGAAGTGAAACTAGGATCATGATCAGATACAATGGAGAGGGGAACTCCATGTAACATGACTATCTCTTAAATATTCAATTGAGAAATTTTATCTAGATAAAGAGTATCTCGAATAGTATAAAAATGATAATATTCAGTCAACCAATCAACAATAACCCAGATTGCATTATTACATAGAGATGTCTTTGGTAATCCCACTATGAAATCCATGGACACATTTTCCCATTTCCTCTATAGAATTGGAAAATTCTAAATCATCCCTTTCAGTACCCGCCATTCTTCTTTAACCTATTAACAAGTAAAACAAATTCTATTAAGTTATCAATATCTCTTTTAATTCCATCCCACCAGTAATACTACCTAATATCTTTGTATATCTTAGTGATATCAGGATGAACCGAAAATAGAGAACTATGAGCTTCACATAATAACTCTTTCTTTAACTATGAATCACAAGACACACATAATCTATTACCAAATCTCAGAACACAGTCTTTATCAATGTTAAATTCAAGTAACTTACCATTCGTAAATAATTATACCTTTTTCTGTAACTCAATGTCTTCTTTCTATGCTTTCTTAATTATGTCTGCTAGAGGTGATTTAACTTCCACCAGAAACAAAACAGAGGAATCTTCTTCACCAAAAACTTCTAATAAAAAATTCAACAAATCAAACACCAAAGGATCTCATTCCAAATGTTGCATTATTAATGTAGCATTATTTTTTTTACTCAAAGCATCAACCAATTTATTTTATTTTCCTGGATGGCAATGAATCGGGCATTCATAATCATTGATTAATTCCAGTAATATCCTTTATCTCATGTTCAATTCATTCTGAGTCATTATGTACTTAGAACATTTATGTTTATTATATATTTCGCATTTTACTCCATAAAAATGATTCTCCATTATTTTTAAAGAAAAAAAACATCATCTAATTCCAAATCACATGTAGGATAATCTAACTCATGAGATTTAAACTAACATGAAACATAAGAAATTACCTGATCATTATGAATTAGAAAACAACCATGTCCTTTCCACAAAGTATCATTGTAGATAAAAAATTCATTATCCTTAGAAGGTAATGCCCAAAATCGATCATTTTCGAATCTTATTTTCAATTCCTGAAAACAATCATCACATTCTTTTTTCCAAATAAACTTAACAAAATTTTGAGTTGACTTAGTCAGTGGGCTAGATAACAGGGAAAAATTTTCATCAAACCTTCTATAATGTCCTGAAAAATCAAAAAAAAAAATACAGATATCTATGATATTGGTAGGTCTTGGCCAGTTATCAACAACTTTTGTTTTAAAAATTTCAATAGTTATACCATCTTTAGAAACAATATAACCATGGAATGAAATTTTCTGCAACCAAAACTCACACTTCCTGAGTTTCCCATATAATTCATTTTCCTTTATAGTTTGAAAGACAACCCATAAATGACTTTAATGTTCATATTTACTTATGGAATACACCATAAAATAATTGATAAACACAACCAACAACTTTTCCAAGAACTTCTGAAAATTATATTAATAAGAGAGATGAATATAGAAGGCGCATTGGTTAACCCAAAAGGCATAACAACAAATTTGTAATGGCCATATCTAGTATTAAATGTGGTCTTCAGAACATTTTCTTCCTTTGATTTAAACTGATGGTACCCCGACCTTAATTAAATCTTTAAAAAATATTGAGCTCCCTAGAGCGGATCCAAAAAATCATCAACATGAGGAAATGTATAACTGTTCTTTTCAATAATATTATTCAAGGCTCTATAATCGTTGAAAAAGTCTCATTAAACTATCTTTCTGTTAACAACCATGACTCGAGTAGCCCATGGTGATGTTCTCGGTTGAATGAAACCATAATCTAACAACTCCTTTAATTTCATCTTTAACATCAAGATACTCATTAACTACTAGAACATCATTGATCTAAACAGTTCCTTTTTTAGCAATATGTGCAGGGTAACATTTATTTTTGTCTTTCACTAGTTTCTCAACTTCATGATATGTTATCAAGAGTAAGGGGTTCATTGTTGTACACAAAGTGATTTTTTTTAAAAGAATCCTCTTTAGCTCTGTATTCAATCATAGCATGATAAATGGAAACACAATCCATAACCAAACTAACATCAAACTCAACTAGAGGAAAAAAAATAGTGTTTGCACGTAGATTGTTTCCACACACAAGGACCAGAAGGTTCTTATAATTTCTTGTTTTCTTAATACATCGTCTAGGTTTTTTTTACCACAAGTATAGGATTCATATCTTGATATGGAATTCCCAATTTACTAGAAAATTTCTTAGAAATGAACGAATGTGTAGACCCTGAATCAAACAACACATTGTCATAATCTGAAAAAAAACAAAGTACCTGATACAACTTCACTTGATTGTCCTACATCAACCATATAATAGAAAAGTATTTCTCCACACCTTTCTTCTTTTCATTTGTCTAGTTTCGAACCTAGGTAATCAACTTTGGACACACATTGGAATAATACCCAAACTTGTTGCAACTAAAACATCTTACTACTAGATTTTAATTTCATGCTTGATTATATTCTATACAGTTATGTGAAATATGACCTATCTTACCACACTGGAAAAACTTTCCATATTTTTAGAGACACTCTCTAGGATTCTTTTTACCAAAATTCTAACAAGATGGAAATTTAATTTTCCTACCTCCAGAATTCTTGGATGAAAACGTTCCTTTTTCCTTCCAACTGGACCTCTTATTTTTCAAGCTCTAATGGAACACCTGATCATTAAAAACTCAATTTCTAATTTCTCAACACATCTGAAAAGTTTCTCATAGCTTTTGAATTCAAGAGAGTCTAATTCCTTTCGATATTACAGCTTTAATCATGAGTAAAACTGATTTATCTTATTATTATTATCTTGGATGAAATATGGAGCATACATTCCAATTCGAGTAAAATTTTCTTCAGAAGTAGCCACTAAGTCATCCTCCTTCCTCAATTCCAAGAATTGTATTTCCATCCTAATTCAAAACTCCTTAGAACAATATTTTTCAAGAAATACACCTTGGAATTATTCCAACAAAGAGTATAAATCTCCTCAATGGCCTAGATATTTTTAACCATATACCCACCACTAATTGAATTATCCTTCAAAATGGTAAAAAAAGACTATCCATTTGATTTTATATACAACCCATGACATATAAAATCATTCTCAATGCAATGATCCACTTTTCAGCTTTCACAGGGTCAGATGATCCTTTAAATGATGGGGGTTGTCGGCTCATGAAATGATCCACTACAAACACATTCCTCTATGGTTGATCTGACTGATCTCTTGCATGGATATCATCACCATTTATAGAACAAGTCAATAGTTCCATAAATGCAAAAAACTATTCATTTATGATTCTGACCCTCTCGGGTTACTAATTTGGACCGTTTTTTTTCTTCTTGATTTCGTCCCATAATAGTTTCCTTGTTTCTTCTACGGAAAACCATTCTGATCACTGAAATATCTCAAGGAAATCACTATGGTAATATTCAAATTATATATGATTTATATCTTACCATAAAGTAAAATTAATTTATTTAAATTAATTTAATAATATGCTAACTCCAAATTTTTTCTAAACTAACCTTTAATACCAACTATAAGCCCCAGACTTAAACATTAATTACTCTAGAGTTAAGTTAATAATTCACGTTGAGGATATTTTCATGTTTAGAGATTTAGATAATTAGGTCATAACATATACATAAAAACATTGATTTTAAATGTAGACACTTTTAATCATAATCCATTTTTAATAGATAAAAAACTCAAAAAAAAGAACATGTTTAGTTCCATGTTTTATATAGCATGAATTTTCCTTGATCCTATCCTTGTTCGTATTCATCATTAAGTCATTTGAAAAACATTCCAAAAACATGGTATAAGCATACAATATTAGTAAGGGATACATAAATAAGTAAATTTATTAGTTTTTCAAGACAACAGGTAAACCATGAATAATTTAATATAGTGTAATACTTTTCACCTTACAGAATTAGAAAAAACACTTCACCTAATATAAGCTCATTTCATACCCTTTTTATACCCAAAATATTACAATATATCCCATAGAAAGAAACATAGAGTATATAAGGTTACTTGGTACATCAACATTTTAATAGAATAACCATACAGTTGACATCCACACATATCACTAAATAGAATAGCCATACGTCTCACTTCCATACCCAATGCATTGGAGGTTATAATGTAACCACCCATTCGTGGTTTATCACAGAACTACTCATAATTTGGTTTATCACGTAACCACCCATTATTGGTTTATCACGTAATTACACATCAAATGTCCACGTACCATTATATAGTCATAAAACATAAAATATTGAAAATATCCATATTTCAATAATAACATTTCATTTACAATCACAAGAAATAATTTTAATATATTGAAATAATCAATCAAATTCAAAAACCCTTTTTTATAAGAAAACACAAAAAATGGAATAAGGGATTTCTTTTCCTTTTAATAACATTAAGGCTTATAGAGGAATCCAAATAATGGTTGCGGTGGTGGAGAGGTCATTGTCATCGCAAACATTAAAAAAATACTTTTTATCATTTAGTTAAAATCTTAGTAGATAACATATTCCCTTTTAATGAAATTAAAATCCAAGGTGGTTTATTATACACCATTTAAAAGAAGGATGTGGTATCCAAATATACCTCAATGAAATTCGATTGAGACGAAGTCCCTAACCTCATGTCCGACATGACTCGTTTGTTCTTTAATTTCCTAAATTATAAATTTAAGTTAATTTAAACCTAATTCAAAACCTTTTTAAATTATATTATTCCTTTTATATCACTTATTAACATGTTATAAATATTAGAAAATTATTTAAGTTAATATCGGTCTTTTTATCGATATTGGGTACCTGAGACGAAAATGATATTGTTAGAATTAAAATTTTTATAGTGGTCAAATTTACATTATCTCTGGAATATTATTCATATATATATCATATATATAAATTATTTATGCATTTATAATATTCCATAACATTTGGAGATAAGAAATAAAATGCACTGTTCATTGAGACAATAAGTCGTACGTGCGTATGAACACTACATTCATTTATATTTCTTATTTAATTCAATGAAAACATTATGTAACATAGTTATATTAAAATTATGGAATAATATAATATTTTATATATGTTAAATAATTTAATTAAATCCATATTTTATAAAATCTATGTATGGCCTGAATATGTCATATCACTTTGAGGGGGTGGTAGTCTGTGCTTCCTCAAATTAAATTATCGTGTTTAAAAATCATGAAAAACATAATGGTATGTTGTAAATAAAAATTACAGAATCATAAATACAATATTTATATTTATAATATATAATATAAATATATTTCTATCATAATGTCCACCATGAGAGGCTATAGGAGATGATTGAACATGCATCGTTTCGTGAGGCAGGAGTTCGTCATACACAGAAATAGTATGTTTGTATCCATTAGATGGAGGTCGGTGTAAGTGTATTTAGAATACATATCATAATGAAATACTAGTATATTTAGGATAATAGTGTTTTTATGTATAAAAATAATAATAATATAAAAGAGAGTGAAGAAGTAAAATAAAATAAAAGAACTCGAGAGAAGATGTTACCTCTAAATCAGTTAACTCTCTTTGGTTTAAACAAAAAGGATTTATTTCATTGCCTTATACCCAAGGTAAGGATTTTAGGAGGAATAGAGGGATTTTGGGAGTGAATTGGAGTAGATTTTTGATGATCCAAGTGGCTTGAGAGGTGTTAGTAATGGGTTAGAGGTGGTGTTCTTTTATAAGAGGGGGAATGGGCACTTTGGGAATGTCATTTAAAAATTATTTTATTATAAACTGAATTTAGATTTTCAAAAGGTAAAAAACTCATTTAATTTGAAAATATGATGAGTTTTGTTTGAAATACTATCATAAAATGGGCTTTATATGGGTTTTGTTCTCAAAACTAACCTTATCATTTAGCTTTCACCCTTAGTTACCTAATTTAACTCTTAACTTGCCTTCTTGTGTTTTCATATTATATGGTCAATATAGTTATCATAAAATGACAATAAAACCTTGATTGGTTAATTAATGAAATTTAAAAAATTATATAAGTAATTTTTAGGGTTCTTAGATTTTTAGAACTATTATATAATTTAATAAAATAGAATTTGTTTTAAAAACACATTTATGCCAACTTGTTATACTATTCATATCATGAATTTTAAAAAAACCATAAGAAAATGATTCATTTGAAAAAACTTCATAAATTAATATATAAAAAGTCATATTCACCCCTAAAATTAGTGGATGGCATTAAATGTTTCAAAATAAATTTATTTTAATATTTATAATCTCATTTATTTAAATATTTCATTAATAAGGAAATCACTACATCCCTATTCTATCATAAATAAATTATTTTATTTAATATATAGAAGTGATAAATAAAATATCATGATTTAGGAAATAATTTTATATTTATAACTATAATTTATAGTCTAAAATATAACTTATATAACCCCATATAAAAATTGTTTTACTAAAAGATACATGTTTAGGTTTTATTTTCCTTAACATTAAATTAAATGTAATTAAATGTCATTTTCACACACAAGTGGCTCCATGGGGTCCTAAAATCGACCCAAGGATACCAATGGTTGGAAATATCTCATATAATAGTGCTAGGACATGTTTTAGGGTTATTTAATATTATTATAATTTTATTTTTTACCCTTATTTACCAGATTTACCCATTAACCATGGTAAATAAAATAATTACCGAACTTCCTATTCATAATATCTAAAAATAAAAGGTGCCTATTTACACAATTTGGGCCTCTTGATTCCAAATATGGAATCGATTTCTCCAAATTGAAAACAAATAAGTTTCATAAATTAATTTAAAATTAATTCTCGTTGTCAAAACCAAAAAGCGGGTTTTTTAAGAAGTAATAACTATCAGAAGATTGACATCTGTTTATATCCAATTAAAAAGTAAAATTACATAAAATGACCAAAATTGAATTAAAGGATAAAAAAATAATCTAATTAAACTTTAAAACCAATTGAAAAGATAATCTATCCATATAAATAAATCAGATGGAAATACAATTTTGACATAAAATGCAGTATTTTTCATTATTCATTAAAAAATGAACTATATCAGAAAAATACCAAACATTTACCCCAAGTAAATTTTTATTTCCTGCTTATAAAGAATAAGTTTATTTTGTCAAATAGAGCATATAAAGTTGACAAAAACATGAATTAAAAAGGGTTCTCCATCTAAAGCCGGTAAACCAACCTTTTAAAATTATTAGAGTATTTCATACTTAATATTGGATTAATTATTATTTTAAGCCTCTAAAATTTATTGGATAAATGTAAATAAATTAACAACCAATTTTAATCATTATATAGTTAGTTATGTTCATTCCTACTGGTAAAATAGCTACATGTTAACTACCATTTAAAATAAAAATATTATATTATTACTTCTTAAATATGACTCAGCATCCTGTGAAACCTAAGATTTCAGAGAAACCCATGCTTTTGTGTTGGGTATGCCATCAATCATATAATACCATTTAAAGTAAAATTAATATCTTATTCATAAATATTAGTAAATATAAAATTTAAGTATTCTCTATTTACCTAGTATGTTACACGCATTCCATCTTTTTGTAATTGAATCTCCACAATTCTATTCACTTATCAAATAAGTGAGGGTACTTATCCTTTATAGAACTTTCAGATTCTCTTGTTGCCTCTTCAACCATGTGGTTTTTCCACAACACATTTACCCGATGAATTACCTAATTCTATAACACTTTCTATCTTCGATCATGAATCTGGACTACTTGTTCCTCATAAGAGAAATTATTTTCCAACTAGACTACCTCTGGACTCAAAACTTGAGATGGATCTGGAATATTCTTCTTGAACATTTAAACCTAAAAACCATTGTGTTCTAGTAACAAACATGGGGTAATGCTAATATATAGGTTACTGATCCAAGTTTCTCTAGGATTTCATAGGGTCCAATGAACCTCAGACTCAGCTTTTCCCTCTTACCAGAACACATCACACCTTTCCTTGGAGAAAATTTGAGAAATACATGATCGCCTACCACAAAATAAAGATCCTTCCTTTCGTTATCTGCATAACTCTTCTGCCTACTCTTAGCTATTCTCAAGTTCTTCTGAATTAACTGAACATTCTATGCCATATCTTCTACCAATTCTGGTCCCATAAACATTGTTTCACCTACATCATACCAAAAATCTAGACTTCCAAACCTCTTTCCATATAATTTCTCAAATGGTTCCATATGTATATTAGAATGAAAACTATTATTATTAGAAAACTCAACCAAAGAAAGATGTTGGTCCCAACTTTCCTGGTAATCCATTGAAGAATCACATAGCATAACATCCAAAATAAGAATTTTTTATTCTGACTTCCCATCTGATTGGTGAGGAAAATCTATACTGAAATTTAATTCAGTACCCAACGACTTATAAAGGCCCTTCAAAAATATAGAAGTAAACCTAGGATCATGATCAAATACAATGGAGAGGGTAACTCAATGAAACTTTTCTATATCTTTATTATTCAATTGAGAAAGGTTATTTAGAGACAAAGTATCTCTAATAGGAAGAAAATGAGCATATTTAGTCAATCTATCAACAATTACCCTAATTTAATTTTTTCCTCTAGAAGTATTTGGTAATCCCACTATAAAATCCATTTCCACATTTTTTCATTTCCAATCTACTATTGGAAAAGGCTAAAATATAACTTTTGGTAACTATTTTTCTTCTTTAACCTAGTAACAAGTCAAAAACAACCCAGTAAAGTTTGAAATATCTCTTTTCATTCTATCATACCAGAAATACTCTTGAATATCTGTATACATCTTTTTTCTACTAGGAGGAATAGAAAATATAGAACTATGAGTTTTACATAACAACTCTTTCTTCAACAATTAATCACAAGGCACACATAAACTCTTCGTAAATCTCAAAAAAGACACTTTCTCAATGTTAAATTCAGGTAACATACCCTTATCAAACAATTCTATCTTTTTTTGCAACTCAATGTCTTGCTTATGCACTTCCTTAATTCTGTCTACTAGAGATTATTTTACTACCAATTGAAACAATATAGATCAATCTCCTACACTAACAATATCTAATCCAAAATTCATCAAATAAAAAAAATGAAAGGATCTGATTCCCAACATAGCATGGTTAATGTAGAATTTCTTTTTAAACTCAAAGCATCAGTCACTTTATTTTATTTTAATTTACCATAATTAATCATGCAATCATAATCCTTTATTAACTCCAACCATATCCTTTATCCCATGTTGAACTCTTTCTGAGAGAATATATACTTTAAACTTTTGTGGTCAGTATATATTTAATATTTTACTCTATACAATTGATGCCTCCAAATATTTAAATAAAAAACAACATTATCTAATTCCAAATAATTTTTAGGGTAATTTAACTCATGAGGATTCAAGTAATGTGAAGCACAATAAATTAACTTATCATTCTACATTAGGACGCAACCAAGTCAATTCAATAAAGAATCACTATAGATAACAAATTCACCAACTTTGGAAGGTAATTCCAAAACTAAATAATTCACCGATCTTATTTCAAATTCTTAAAACAATCATCACAATATTTTATCCAAATTAACGTAACACCTTTTAACATTAAATTAGTCAGTGGGATAGATAACTGTGAAAAAATTTCAACAAACCATCGTTAATGGAATGCTAAACCAAGAAAACTATAGATCTCTATGATATTGTTAAGTCTTGGCCTCTCTTTATCAACTTTTTTTAGAAGTTTCAACAATTATTCCATATTTAGAAATAATATGACCATGGAATAAAAATTTCTTCAATAAAAATTCACACTTTCTAAATTTCCCATAAAATTTATTTTACTTTATGGTTTTCAAGACAGCCCTTAATTGACTTTAATGTTCCTATTTACTTTTAGAATATACAAAAATATCATCATTAAACACAACCACAAACTTATAAAATTACTCATGAAAAATTCAATTCATATGATCCATGAATATAGTAGGTTAATTATTTCTCACAAAAGGCATAACTATGGCCATATCTAATACGAAACATGGTCTTCGAAACGTCTGATTCTTTTAATTTCCACTGATGGTACCCAGAGCTCAACTCAATCATCGAAAAATACTGAGCTCCTAAAGCTGATAAAAAAAGTCATCAAATGAGGCAAAGTATACTTTTTCTTAATAGTGATATTATTCAAGAATCTATAATCAATGCAATGTCTCATTGAACTATATTTATTTTTAACAAACAATATTAGACCACCCCATGGTGATGTGCTACGTCAAATGAAACCTTTATCTAACATCTCCTTTAATTGCTTATTTAACTCTAAAATTTCAATTTGAAACATTCAATAAGGGGGATTGGAAATTGGCTTATCCTGAGGTACTAAGTCAAATATAAATTGAACTTCCTCGTCAGGTATAATACCTAGAAAATCATTAGGAAAAACATTAAGATACTAATTTACTACTGGAACACCATTAATCTAAACAGTTCCTTTGTTTTGGGAAATATGTGCAAGGTAACAATTATTTCCGTATTTCTCTAGTTTCACAGCTTCCAGATATGTTATCAGAAGTAAGGGTAAATTCTTGTTCCCAAACTGAAATTTTTTTCTAAAAAGAAACTTCATTAGCTCTGTAATCAATCTTGGAATGATAAATATAAATCAAATCCATACCTAAAATAACATCAAACTCTATTAGAAGAAAAAAAATGTTAGTAGGTAGATTCTTTCCGCACACAAGGACATGATGGTTCTTATAATATCTTTTTGTCTCAACATATCCTTTAGGTGTGTTTACCATAAGTTCAAGTTTCATATCTTGAGATGGAATTCCAAATTTAATAGAAAATTTATCAGAAATGAAAGAATGTGTAGTCCATGAATCAAACAACACATTTCTATAATCTGAAAAAACAAAAAAATGTACTTGATATCACATCATATGACGGTCCCACATCAACCAAAGTAATAGAAACACATTTCACCACACCTTTCTGCTTTTGATTTGTCTGCTTTCCACCCTAGGTAATAAACTTTGGACACCCATTAGCATAATAACAAAACTCATTGCAACTAAAACATCTTACCACTGGCCTTTCATTTCATTCTTAATAAATTCCCTTAGAGTTAGGAGAAATATGACCAGTATTACTACAACAGAAGCACTTTAATGATTTTGAGATAAATTCTCCAGGATTCTTTTTACCACACATCTCATAAGATATATTTTTAATATTCTTACCTCCATACTTCTTTTCTAATAACCTTCCTTTTGTCTCCCAACTAGACCTCTTATTTTTCTTGATCTCAAGGAACACATTATCATCATAAAACTAAATTTCAACTTTCTCAGCACATCTGAAATGTTTCTTATAGATTTTTAATTCATGAGAGTCTAATTCATTTTGATATTATGACATCAATCCTGAGAAAAACTGATTTATATTACTATTATAATATTGAATGAAATTTGGAGTAGACCATGACAGTCGAGTGAACATTGCTTCTTAAGTAGCCACTGATTCATCCTCCTTCCACAATTCCAATAATTTTATTTCAATAATAAGTCAAATCTTATTTAGGAAAATATTTCTCAACAAATATACCTTGGAATTCTTCCCAACAAAGACCATAAATCTTCTCACTGTCCCTATTATTTTTAACCATCGACCACCCCTGATTGGATTATCCTCCAGAAAAGTAAACCAAAAGACTAACAGTTTGATTGTATGTACATCCCATGACATAGAAAATCTTTCCCAGTGCTTTGATCCACTTTTCATCTTGCCTCGGGTCAGATGATCCTCTAAATGATGGGGGATGTTGGCTCATGAAATGATCCACTAAAAACACATTACTCTATGGTTAATTAGACTAATATCATACATGGATACCACAACCATTTGTAGACTATGTCAATAGTTCCATCATTTTTAAAAACTATTCAGTTCTGATTCTGACCATCTCAGGTTTCTGATTTGGAAGGTTGTTTTCTTCTTGAAGTCATCCCATCATAGTTGACCTATTTCTTCTATGGAAAATCATTTTGATCATGAAAATATCTCAAATGAAGAAATATGGTAATATTTAAATGCTATATAATTTAAATCTTACCATAAATTAAAAATAATTTATGGATATTAATTTAATAATATCTAACTCTTAATTGTTTCTAAACAGACCTCTAAAACCAACTATAGGGCACCAACATTTAACCTTACTTACTCTGGAATTATGTTAATAATCTGTGTTGAGGATCTTTTTAGGTTTAGATATTTAGAGAATTAGGTCATAACTTATACATAAAAATTTTAATTTTACAATTAGACACTTTTACTCACTATCAATGTTTCGTAGAACAAAAACTCTAAAAAAAGAAACATGTTTAGTTTCATGTTTTATACAATATGAATTTTCCTTGATCACATCCTTGGCCCTATTTATCATTATATACTTTGAAAAAAATTTAAAAAACATGGTATAAGTATAAAGTATATGTAAGGGATACATCAATAAGGAAAGCTATTAGTTTTTCAAGACAATAGGTAAACTATGAATACCTTTACATAAATTAATACTTTTCACCTTAAAGAAGTAGAAAAAACACTTCACTAAATATATGCTCATTTCTTACCCTTTTTGTAACCAAACTATTACCATATATACCATAGAAGGAAACAAATAGTATATAAGTTAACTTAGGACATGAAATTTTTTAAATGGAATAAGCATACAATTGACTTCCATACATATCACTATGTGGAATAGCCATATAGCCAACTTCAATACCCAATGCTTTGGAGGTTATAATATAACCACCCGTCCTTGGTTTATCATGGAACCACCCATAATTTGGTTTATAACATAACCACCTGTCATTGGTTTATCACGTAACCACCTGTCAAATATCCAAGTACCATTATATAGTCATAAAACATAAAATATTGAAAACATCGACATTTCACTTATAAAATTTCATTTGAAATCATAAGAAATCATTTGATGATATTGAAATAATAAAACAATTTCAAAAACCATTTTCAATATGAAAACACCAAAAAATGGAATAAGGTATTTATTTTCCTTTTAAATACATTAATTATTATAGAGGAAGCCAAATAACGATTTCGGTGGCGGAGAGGTCATTGTAACCGCAAATGTTAAAAAATTACTTTTATTATTTAGTTAAATTCTCTTTAGATAAAATATTCCCATTGAATTAATGTAAAATTTAAGGGGTTTTATTATAAACTACATAAAAGAAATTGGTTTTATCAAAATATTCCTCCATGAAAGGGGATTGAGATGAAGTCCCTTACTTCAGGTTTCACTTGACAAGTTCATTAATTAATTTCCCAAATAATAAACTTAAGTTAACTTATTCCTAATTTAAAACCTTTTTCAAGTTTATTATTCCTTTATATCACTTATTAACATGTTATAAATATTACATAATTATTTAAGTTAATATCGTTTGTTTTGTCGATATTGGGTACTTGAGTCAAAAATGATCTTGATGTAATTAAAATTTTTCCAATAGTAAAATGTCCATTATCTCAAAAATATTATTCATATATATATCATATATATCAATTATCTATTTATTTATAACATTCCATTAAATTTGGAGATATTAAATGAAATTCACCGTTCATAGAGATAGTAAGTCGTATGTATTCATGAATGCTACTTTAATTTATATTTCTTATTAAATGGAATGAAAATGTAATGATACATAGCTATATTAAAATTATAGTATAATACCATATTCTATATATGTTTTATAAGTTCATTAACTCTGTATTTTATATGTTCAATGTATAGAAAGAATGAGTCATATCACATTGAAGGGGTGGTAGTATGCGCTTCCTTAAATGAAATTATCGTGTTTACACATCCTGAATAACATAAAGGTATGTTGTAAATAAAAATTACAGAATTATAAAGAAAATATATACATAATATATATCATATAAATATAGTTCCATCATAAAGTCCATAATGAGAGGCGGTAGGAGATAATTGAACAATCATTATTTTTTGAGGTAGTTGTTCATCGTACACAGAAACAGTATGTTTGTATCCATTAGATGGAGGTATGTGTAAGGGTAGTTAAAATACTTCTCATAAAAACATCTTAGTATATTGAGGATACTGGATTTTTTAGGTAATTAAATAATAATAATATAATAGAGAGTGAATAAGTAAAAGAAAATAAATAAACATGAGAGAAGACCTTGCCTTGAAATCAGTCAACTCCCATTGGTTTGAACCAAAAGGCTTTATTTTATTCCTTTTTACCTAAGGTAAGGATTCTTCTAGGAAGATAGGGATGTTGGGAGATTATAGGAGTATAGTTTGGATGATTTAAGAGGCTTTAGGGGTTTTATTAATGGTCTAGAGGTGGTGTTCTATTATAAGAGAGTGGAGGGGCACTTTGGGAATGTCTTTTAATGATTATATTATTATAAACTGAATTTATATTTTAAAAAGGTCCAAAACTCATTTAATTAACTGATACAATTACGACTGTTCAAAATCATCTCAAAAAATAGTCTTTAGATAAGTTTTGGTTTCAAATTTAACCTTATCATTTAGATTTAATTATTAGTTAACTAATTTAACTCTTAACCTGTCTTCTTGTGTATTCATACTATATGGTCAATATAGTTAACATAAAATGAGAATAAAACCTCAAATGGTTTATTAATGACATTTAATACATTATATAAGTAATTGTTTAAATTATTTTATTTTTAGGACCATTATATAATTTAATAAAAAAGAATTTTTTTTAAAAACATATTTATGTCAATTTTTATACTATTCATATCATGAACTTTTAAAATCCATAAGAACTTGAGTCATTCAAAGAAACTTCATAAAGTAAAATATAACAAGTCATATTCATCCCTAAAATTCGTGGACGGCATAAAATGTTTCAAAATAAATTTATTTTAATATTTATAATCTCATTTATTTAAATATTTCATTAATAAGTTAATCACTACAATACCATTATGTCATAAATAAATTTATTTATTTAATATCTAGAATTTATAAATAAAATTAGATGATTTAGGAAATCCTTTTAAATTTTTAATTACAATTTATAGTTGAAAAGATAACACATAAAACCCCATATAAAAAAATTACTAAAAGATACATATTTAGGTTATATTTTCCTTAACTTTAAATTTAAAGTAATTGAATGTCACTTTCACATAGAAGTGGCTCTACGGGGTCCTAAAATCAACCCAAGGCTGACCATGGTCGAACATATCTCATCTTATAGTGTTAGGATATGTTTTAGGTTATTTAATATTATTATAATATTATGTATTACCTTTATTTGTAATAGATTTTCCCTTTAACCATGATAAATAAAATAATTATTGAACTTACTATTCATAATGTCTAAAAATAAAAGGTACCTATTTAAAAAATTTGGACCCATTGATTCCAAATATTTAATCCATTTGTCCAAATTCAAAACAAAGAAGTTGCAGAAATTTATTTAAAATTAATTCCAATTGTCGAAACCCAAAAGTGGATTTTTTAAGAAGTAATAACTATCAAAACATTGACATCTATTTATATCCAACTTCAAAGTGAAATTACATACAATGAAAAAAATTGGATTAAATGATAAAAACATAATCTATTTAAAAATTAAAATGAATTAAAAAGATAATCTATCCATATAAATAAATCAGATGAAAATACAGTTTTGACTAAAAAATGTAGTATTTTCACTATTCATTAAAAAATGAACTAAATCAAAAAAATACCAAAAATTTATCCAAAGTAAATTTTTATTTCCCACTTCTAAAGGATAAGTTTATATTTTCAAATTGAGCATATAAAATTTAAAAAAACTACGATTAAAAAGGGTTCTCCAGCAAAAGGTGGTAAACCAACCTTTTAAACTTATTAGAGTATTTCATGATTAAAAATTGGATTCATTCTTATTTTAAGACTCTAAAATATATTGGATAAATTAAAAAACAATTAACAAACATGTTTAATCATTATATAGTTAGTTCTATTCATTCATTCTAGTAAAACAGCTACGCGTTAACCACCATTTAAAATAATAATATTATATTATTATGTTTCAGTATGACTCATCATCCTATGAATCATAAGATTTAAGAGAAATCGATTGTTTTATTTTGGGTATGACATCGAATATATAATACCCTTTAAAGTATAATTAATATCTTATTTATAAATATTAATAAATATGAAAATTTTATATTCTTTATTTACCTGGGATGTTACCTCCTTCCCCCATTTTTTTGAATTGCATCCCCACAATTCTATTCACTTATCAAATTAGTGCATGGTATTTATCCCTCAGAGAACTTTCAGATTACCATGTTTCCTCTTCATTCATGTGGTTTTTTCACTAAACCTTTACCTGCTGAATTACCTTATTCTATAATACTTTCTCTCTTCGATCGAGAATCAGGACTGGTTGTTCCTCAAAAGAGAGATTATCTTCCAACTAGACTACCTCTGGAATGAAGACATTAGATGGATCGGGCATATTTATCCTAAACATTGAAACATGAAAAATATTGTTTACCTGGGATAAACATGGGGGTAAAACCACTCTATAGGTTACATATCAAACTTTCTCTAGGATTTCATAGGGTCCAATTAACCTCTGACTCAAATTTCCCCTCTTACCAAAATTCATCACACTTTTCCTTCGAGAAACATTGAGAAAGGCATGATCACCTACCTCAAAAGAAAGATCCTTCTTTCAATTATTCGCATAACTTTCTATCTACTCTGACTGTTCTCAGGTGCTTCTGAATTAACTGAACTTCTTATGTCATATCTTCCACAAATTCTGGTCCCCTAAACTTTGTTTCACCTACATCATCCCCAAAATCTTGAGTTCGAAACTACTTTCAATATAATGCCTCAAATGGCGCCATATGTATTCTAGAATGAAAATTGTTATTATTAGAAAAATAATCTAAATAAAGATATTGGCCCCAAATTCCTTGGTAATCCATTGAAGAAGCATGTATCATATCTTTCAGTGTATAAATTTTTCATTCTGACTACCCATGTAATTGGGGATCAAAATTTGTACTAAATTTAATTTAGTACCCACTGTCTTTTAAAGGCCCTTCAAAAATTTAGAAGTGAACCTAGGATCACGATCAGATGCAACGGAGAGGTGAACTCAATGTAACTTGAATATCTATTTAATATACAATTGATAATATTGATTTAGAGATAATGTATCTCAAATAGGAAGAAAATGGGTTGATTTAGTCAATTGATCAACAAAAACCCTAATACCATTGTTACCTCGAGATGTATTTTTTAATCCCACTATGAAATCCCTGGATAAATTTTCCCATTTCCACTCTATAATTAGAAAAGGATGAAGCATCCATTTATGTAACTATTGTTCTTCTTTAACTTTTTGACACGTCAAAAACATCATAGTAAAGGTAGCAATATCTCTTTCCATTCCATTCCACTGGTAATACTCCTGAAGATCTCTTTATATCTTAGTGCTACTATGATGAACTGAAAATGGAGAACTATGAGCTTTATATAACAAATATTTCTTTTATTGGGAATCACAAAGCACACATAATCTCTTCCCAAATCTAAAAACACAGTCCTTATTAATGTTAAATTTAGGTAACTTACCCTTTTTAAACAATTCAACCTTTTTCTATAACTCAATGCCTTCTTTATGAACTATCTTAATTCTGTATAATAGAGATGATTTCACTACCACCTAAAACAAAACAAATCAATCTCCTGAACCAACAACTTTTAATACAGAATTCATCAAATAAAAAACAAATGGATCTCATTCTAAACATAGCATGGTTAATGTAACATCACTATTTAAACTCAAATCATCAACCACATTATTTGATTTTTTTTGGATGGTAATGAATTGTGCAGTCATAATCCATGATTAACTCCAGTGATCTCCTCTCTCTCATGTTCAATTCTTTCTGATAAAATATACACTTCAAAATTTTATGGTCAGTATATATTTCACATTTTACTACATACAAATGATGCCTCCAAATATTTAAAGAAAAAAACATCAGCTAATTCCAAATAATTTGTAGTGTAATTTAACTCATGAAGTTTCAATTGATGTGAAGAA
Source organism: Viscum album (assembly GCA_963277665.1). Taxonomy (NCBI): domain Eukaryota; kingdom Viridiplantae; phylum Streptophyta; class Magnoliopsida; order Santalales; family Viscaceae; genus Viscum; species Viscum album. Next base: position 926,439,833 of record OY728159.1, read on the forward strand.
CAAGAAATTAAATGATCCTTCTACATTAGGAAACATCCTAATCATTTCAATACAGCATAACTATAGATAAAAAATTCTCCATATCTCTAGGGTAATGCTAGAACTGGATCATTCAGAAATCTTATTTTCAATTCCTAAAAATAGTCATCATATTGTTTTATCCAAATGTACTTAACACCTCTTCAAGTTAACTTAGTCAATGGGATAGATAACCATAAAAAAATTTCAACAACCTTCAATAATGGCCTGCCAAACTAAGAAAACAACGGATCTCTATTATATTGGTTGGTCTTAGACACTCTTTATCAAATTTTGTTATTGAAATTTCAATAGTTATTACAACTTTAGAGACAATATGAATAAGGAATAAAATTTTATTCTACCAAAAATAAATCTTTCTAAATTTCCCATACAACTTCCTTTCCTTTCTGGTTTGAAAGGCAACCATTAAATTACTTTCATGTTCATATTTACATTGGGAACATACCAAAATATCATCGATAAACACAACCTCAAACTTATCCAGAAACTCAAGAAAAATTATATTCATATGATCCATGAATATATCAGGTTCATTAGTTAACCTAAAAGTCATAACTAATAATTAATAATGGCCATATCTAGTACAAAATATGGTCTTTAGAACGTCTAATTCCATTACATTCATCTGATGGTACCCCGACCTCAAGTAAATATTTGAAAAATACTCAGCTCCCTATATCTAATCAAACAAATAATCAATATGAGGCAAATGATACTAGTTATTGATAGTGATATTATTCAAGGATTTATAATCACCACAAAGTCTCATTGATCCTTCTTTTTTTTAACATACAACTTTGAATCACCCCATGGTGATGTGATAGGTCGAATGAAACCTTTATCTTACAACTCTTGTAATTGCTTCTTTAACTCTAAAATCTCAATTTAATCCATTAAATAATGGGATTTTGAAGTTGTCTTAGCATTAGGATCTAAGTAAACTTTAAATTGAACATCTCGGTCAGGTATAATACTGGGAAACTCATCAAGAAAAATATCAAGATACTAATTTACTATTGTCACATAATTAATCTGAAAAGTTCCTTTTTCACAATATATGCAAGGTAACAATTATTTCCATCATTCACTAGTTTCTCAGCTTCATGATATGTTATCAGAAGTAAGGGTTCACTCATGTACAGAAACTGAATTTTTTTTCTGAAAAGAAACCTCTTTAGATCCGCAGTCATTCTTAGCATGATAAATGGAAATTGAATTCATAACAAAAATAACATAAAACTATACTAGAGGAAAAAAAATAAGGTTAGTAGGTAGATTATTTCCGCACACAAGGACATTATGGCTCTTATAATTTCAATTTGTATCAATATATCCTCTAGGTGTTTTTACCACAAGTTCAGGATTATATCTTGAGATGGATTTCCCAATTTACTAGAAAATTTCTTACAAATTAAAAAATGTGTATACCCTGAATCAGACAACACATTTCCATAATAAAAAAAAACAAAGTACCAGATATCATGTCATTTTGATGGTTCCATATCCACTATATTAATAGAAAAAGATTTCACCACACATTTTTTCTTTTGATCTCTCCAGTTTCCACCCTAGGTAATCATCATTGGAAACACATTGGAATAATACCCAAACTCATTACAACGAATACATCCTAGCACTAGATTTCATTGCATGCTTGATCATATCCCTTACAGTTATGAGCAGTTTGACAAATATTACCACATGAGAAGCACTTTATATATTTTGAATGAAAATCTCCAAGATGCTTATTACCATACTTCTCACAAGATGGATGTTTAATTTTATTACCTCCATACTTATTTGATGAATATTTTCATTTTTCATGCCAACTGGACATCTTTATTTACTTACTCTAATGGAACACCAGATCATCAGAAAAATCCATTTCTAATTTCTTATCACATCTAACAAGTTTCTCATAGATTTTTATTTAATGAGAGGCTAATTTCTTTCTATATCACGGCTTTAATCCTAAGTAAAACTGATTTATCTTACTATCAAGATCTCAAATAAAATTTCGAGCATAACTTTTCAGTAGAGTGAACATTTCTTCATAATTATCCACTGATTCATCCTACTTAATCAATTATAAGAATTTTTTTCCATCCTACGTCTAACCACCTTAGTAAAATATTTCTCAAGAAACATACCTTTCAATTATTCCCAACAAAAAGCATCAATATTATCACTATCCTTTATATTTTTAACCATTGACCACCACTAATTGTCTTCTCTTTAAAAACAATAAATAATAAGACTAACCATTTGATTGTTTTTACATCGCATGACATCAACAATATTTTCCAGTGATTTGATTAACTCTTCATCTTGCATAGGGTCATATGAACCTCTGAATGATCTGGGATGTTGCCTCATGAGATGATCCACTATATAAATGGTCCTCTATGGTTGATTTGGATGATCTCATGCATGTATACCACCACCATTTATAGCCTGAGTCAAATATTACATCACTACAACAAACTGTATAGTTCTGATTCTTTCCATCTCAGGTTGTTGATTTGGAAGGTTGTTTTCCTCTCGACGGTGTCCCATCACAGTTGTCCTATATCCTATGTGGAAAACCATTTTGATCATAGAAAAATATTAGACAAAGCGATATGGTAATCCTCAAATTCTATATCATTTCAATAATACCATGAAGTAAACAAATTTATGGATATTAATTTAACAATATCCTAACTCCTAAATTTGTATAAACCGACCTTTGATACCAAGTATATAGCCCTAGCCTTAAACATTACTTAATCATGAATTAAGTTAATAATTTACATTGAGGTTATTTTCAGGTTTCTATCTTTGGATAATTAGGTCAAAATATATACATAAGAACTTGAATTTTACATGTAGACACTTCTACTCACTATCCAGTTTTCATAAAGCAAAATATATAAAAAAAAGAAACATGTTTTGTTCCATGTTTTAGATAGCATGACTTTTCTTTGACCCCATCCGGGGCCCTATTCATCTTTACGTCCTGTGACAAAACTTAAAAAAACTTTTTATTAGAAAAAAAAAATCTTATTAAGGGATATATAAATAAGGAAATTTGTTAGTTTTTGAAGACAACATGTAAACCATGAATAATTTAACATAAAGTAACATTTTTCACCTTAATGAAGTAGAAAAAAATTCACTGAATATAAGCTCATTGATTAGATTTTGTAACCAAAATATTACCATATAGCATATAGAATGAAACATATAGTATATAGGGTAACATGGGACATAAACATACTTAAATGGAATAATAGTACGGTCAAATTCCTTACATATAACTAAATTAAATAGCCATATGATCGACTTCCATACCCAATGCATTAGAAGTTATAACGTAACCACTCATCCTTGGTTTATCAAAGAACCCCCCAACATTTGGATTATCACATAACCATCAATAATTGGTTTATCACATAACCACCTGTCATAATACCAAGCACCATTATACAATCATAAAACATAAAATATTTAAAATATCAACATTTCACTGATAAAGTTTCCTTTGAAATCACAAGAAATCATTTCAATATATGTAAATAATAAATCCATTTAAAAAACTCCTTTCAATATGAAAACACCCAAAAATGGAATAAGGGATTTCTTTTCCTTTTAAAAACATTAATTCTTATAGAGGAAGCCAAATAACAATTGTGGTGGTGGAGAGGTCATTATCACCGCAAACATTAAAAACATTCCTTTGGTTATTTTTTAAAACACATAATAGATAAAATATTCCCTTTGAATGAATGTTAAATTCAAAAGGGTTTATTATAAACAGTTTAAGAGAAAGGGGTGTTATCAAAATATGCTTCAATGAAAGAATATTGAGATAAAGTCCCTTACCTCATGTCTGACTTGACTAGTTGGTTCTTTAATTTCCTGAATAATAAACATATGTTAATTTCTACATGGTTCATAATATTTTTTGTTTTTATTATACCTTTTATATAAATTATTACCACATTATAAATACTATAAAATTATTTAAGTTAATATCAGTTGTTTTGTTGATATTGGGCACTTGAGTCGAAAATGTTGTTGTTATAATTACAATTTATCCATGTCATAAAAAGTCCATTATCTCCATAAAATTATTAATATATATATATATATATATCATATATATCTAGTACATTTTTATTTATAATATTCTAGAACATTTGGTGATAATAAATGAAATGCATCATTCATGGAGACTGTAAGTCGTGCGTACGCAAGAACACTACTTTAATTTCTATTTCATATTTAATAGAATGAGAACATAATGATAAATAGGTATATTGTAATTCCAATATAGTATAATATTTTATAGATGTTACATATATTCATTAAGGTCAACCTTGATACTTCCATGATTGGAATTAATGAGTCATATCACTTTGAGGGGGCGGTAGTCGGCGCTTCTTGAAATGAAATTATCGTGTTTACACGTAATGAAAAAAATAAAATTATATTGTAAATATAATTAAAGAAGAATAAAGATAATAAAAAATAATATATATCATATAAATGTATTTCCATCATAATAGTCACCATGAGATGTAGTAGGATATAATTGAACATTCATCATTTTGTGAGGCATCAGTTCCCTGAACAGAGAAATAGTATGTTCGTATCCATTAGAAGGAGGTGTGTGCAACTATAGTTCAAATACATATCATAAAAACATACTAGTATATTAATGATACTTTCTTGTGTTATTTAATCAAATAATAGGAATACAATAAAAAGTAAATAAGTAAAATAAAACAAAATAACTTGAGAGAAGACGTTATATCTAAATCGGGTAACTCTTTTTGGTTTGAACAAAAAAGATTTCCTGAATTTCCTTCTGCATAAGGTAAGGATTATATGAGGAATATATGGATTCTTGGAGCTTATTGGATCATATTTTGGATGAGACAAGAGGCTTTATAAGTGTGAGTAATGGGTTATAGGTGGTGTCCTTTTATAAGAGGACGGAGAGGAACATTAAGAATTTCTTAAAAAATTATTTTATTGTAAACTGAATTTCAATTTTCAAAAGGTCAAAAACTCATTTAATTCAAATATAAGATGATTATTTTTCTAAATCCTATAATATTATAGGATTTAGATAAGTTTTGGTTTCAAATTTAACCTTACCATTTATCTTTAACCCTTAGTTAACTAATTTAACTCTACCCATGTAATCTCATGTATTCATACTATATGGTTAATATAGTTTCCGCAACATTACAATAGAACCTAAAGTGGTTAATTAATAAAATTTCTAAAACAATCTATGCCATTTGGTAGAATATTATATTATTAGGACTATTATATAATTAAATAATATAGTATTTGTTTTAAAAACACATTTTTGTCAATTTTTATACTATTCATATAATGAATTTTTAAAAATACATAACTTTATTATTTCAAAAGAAAACTTCATAAAGATAAATATATCACGTAATATGTGTCCAAGAATTTATTTTATGGAAACAAATTCCAAATAAATTTATTTTAATATTTATAATCTCATTTATTTAAATCATTTATTAATAAGGCAATCACTACATCACTATTGTGTCATAAATAAATTTATTTATATAATATCTAATATATATAAATAAAATAACATGATATAGGAAATATTTTTATATTTATAATGAATATTTATAGTCAAAAATATAACTTGTATATCAACATATAAAAATTGTTTTACTAAAAGATACATGTTTAGTTTATATTTTCATTAACATTAAATTAAAAGTAATTAAATTTTATTTTCACTCAAAAGTGGCTCCATGGGGTCCTACAATATACCCAAGTATTCCCATGGTTTGAAATATCATATAAAATAGGGTTAGGACTTGTTTTAGGGTAATTTAATATCATTATAATATTAGTTTTTCCCTTATTTACCAGATTTACCCTTTAACCCTGGTAAATAAAAAAATTACTAAAGATTCTATTCGTAATGTTTAAAACTAAAAGGTAAATATTTAAAAAATATGGACCTCATGATTTTGAATATGGAATTAATTTCTAAAAATTCAAAACACAAAATTTTTCAGAAGTTACTTTAAAATTATTTCTTGTTGTCAAAAACAAAAAAAAAGTGGGGTTTTTAAGAAAAAATAACTATAAAAATATTGACATGTTTTTATGCCCAATTTCAAAGTGAAATTACATAAAGGGACTAATATTGGATTAACTGATAAAAATAATATAATTAAAATTTAAAACCAATTAAAAAGATGATATAATCATATAAATAAATCATATGAAAAGGTAGTTTTGACTTAAAATGTAGTATTTTTCACTATTCATAAAAAATGACTTAATCAAAAAATTACCAAAAAATTACCCAAAGTAAATTATGATTTCCTTATTCAAAATATAAAGTTTATTTTATAAAATAAATCATAAAAAAGTGAAACAAAACTATATTTAAAAAGGTTTCTCCATCAAAATGCGGTAAACTGACCTTTTAAAATTATTAGAGTATTGCATGTTTAAAATTGGATTCATTCTCATTTGAGGCCTCTAAAATTTGTTGTATAAATGTAAAAACATTTAAAAAACATTTTAATAATAATATAGTTAGTTGTTTTCATTAAATTTATTACAATGGATATGCATTAACAACCATTTAAAATGATAATATTATATTATTATTTATTTAGTATGGCTCAACATCGTGTGAAAAATAAGATTTCAGAGAAAAACATTGTTGCATGCTAGGTACACCATCAAAAATAGAATATAATTTAAATTAAAATAAATATCTTTTTGAAAAATATTAATAAATATGAAAATTTCATATTCTTTATTTTCTTGAGATGTTACACGTTTAGAACATATAACTTATAGATTGTATTTTACCTAATATGGGAAATATTATTTAGTTAGAAAAAAAAATTCAACCCCTTTTGAGGCTACCATACAAAGGAAACTATGTGTATCATAAATGATTTTTACTTATACTGACATAAAAAATAGAAAAAATACTTTTCTAAAAGAAACTATCTTACCTATTAGAACATTGGAGAACCTAAATCCTGGTATGCCTCCTATCATTGATAGTGATGATTCTTAGTATTGGAGAGATGGTATTTAGGAATTTTTGATTAATAATATAGTTGATTATAAATAGATGGTGGTTTTATATTATAGTATTTTGATGAAGTAAATTTTGAACATTATACATTAAGAGAAAGATCAATATATGTAAATCTATAGTCTGTACTAAATTTCTTTGTTCTATGAATCAGAATATTTAGATTCAGATTTGAATTATTGAAAATCCTAATGAATTTTAAAAGAAACATGAGATTTATCATTTTTAAACTTCAAAAGTGTTAGATATTAAAATAATAATTTTGTGTGTGGACTATCATTAATTTCATATTCATTATAGATAATTATTTTCTCAAACAAATAAATTGATTATAGTAGTGGTTAACGGATTGAATACTCCATATTAGAAAAATATTAATAATTATTAGTTGATTGATAATATCATTAAAATACATACAAGGGAATGTGAATCAAAGAGAATAACAATTGATGATGAAAATCAGACTACCGAGCTGAGTCAGGATGATATCTTTATTTATTTATTTCAATATTTTATTCAATTGAAGAAAGATGCTAAAAATGATAAATGGAAGAATGGAGTTCTATTTTCTATAACAGATTTATAAACTAATACATCAAATCATTCTATATCTAAGAATAATTAAAAGTAAAATCAATAAAATGATTATAATACAGATCTTACCGAATCCGTGTTTTCGCAACATGAATGGGGGATTTTTAAAAAGTATAACATCTATACTAAAATTCAAAATGTCAAAATTGATATAAATTCAATTTTTAGAAGACAATAGGATATGAAGGATTCATTTGATTTTATTTTTTATTAGTATAATAATACTATATATAAAAAAATATTTCCATGATCAAAATAGAAGGATAATGAGTCTATAAGATCAACTACGAATAAATAAATGAATGAATTTAACGATATCAATACCCAGAGAATAAGGGAAGATTTGTCTCTAATAGTAGTGATCCAGATAATTATAATAGTCCTAAGGTCACTTTTTTGTGCTATAATTACGGAAAATTAATTATGTTTTACGGCTATGATAACCATATAATCCCATAAAAATATTTATTGGTATTTTTATATTTCTATCTTTTAATTCTTCATATGATGTGGATGATATTTCTTGCTCATATTAAGAGATAAAGGATAATGTGATTGAATATGAGAATACTTATTAAAATATTTTGAAGAAATTTATTGAGGATAATGAAAAAACTTATAATGTTAAGGATAAAATTTTGAAAAATAATTCCAAATAAAAATGTAAACCTAATTTAGTTTAATTACCTAATGATTATAATAAGGATTCTAGATTTAAATATAATATATAATGTATTAAGAATATGTTATCTAATTTTACTTACAGAAGTGGGAATTTTTATAAACTTCAAAACATGATGAAACTACCGACCAAAGGATCCATATTTTTAATTTATACTTCTCAAAAATCACATTTTCATTTTAAATATTTTTTTCTAAAAATTGAACCCTTTTCTACTAAATTTCATATGGTAGGTCGTAATAGATATAGAAATTTCCTAAAAAATCATAAGTCACTCAAAACTTGTATGGATTTAATTTCTAAATAATTATATGTTATTCAACATCATTAAGCTTTGTCGACGTGGGAATAAATGGTTTTTTTAGTAACATTTATAGACATAAGTAGGTTTGGGTATTAAATAATTAATCCCATTTTAGGGAGATAGGATGAATACCAGATGAAAAAAATGTTATATTGTTACATATGATAAACATTTAAGAGAAAATTAAAATTAATAATGATTTTCATCAGATTAACATGGTTTTCATTTTTGTTTCATAAGATTATTTCTCTACTTTGTTTAAATATTTAAGGGGTAGGGGGACTTTTGGGATTCCCTTTATCAAGTAAGAACAAATTTTCCAGTATTTGTATATACAAAATTTAAAGTATTTTCCAACACTAATTCCAAAAAAATCTTTTGAAGAAGATCATGACATGAGTGTTGTTAGAAAAAATCTAGAAGGGATTTTATTTAATTCTTATGTTTCTAAAAGATCAAAATCCTGTAATATTTTTTAATTTTATTTTTTATATCATTTTAAACATTTTAATCATAAATGGTATGTGGCCAAATTTTTCATAAAATTCATGATTATTCTATAATTGAGATTTGATGTCATTTTTTTATAATAATGTAACATAATAGATATTTGGATTTGCGATCAATTGTTAGGGATTAGTATGGTTATCTATATAATGTCTTGTATACCCTTGTATCCTTGTTTTAAAAAAATTTTACATGAACTATATATTTGAATTCAAATTTTCTAAATATTTGTCTCCAATTATTATTTATCCTGGAATCATCTAGTTATATTTTATCACGGTAGATTTTTCATAGAAGGATGATCAATATTTATTGGTATAATAATAATAATCAATATCAATAGAAGTGAGTAAAATAATTCAATGATTGTAGTAAATTACTTTATCATATAAGATGTTTTACCTTTTCTATATGTAGATAGTTTAATAGTTTTAATTTTATACTTCTTTTATAAAAATTTATGAAGAGAAGAACATATTAATGATTCAAGGACATAGTAAATATTTGGAATATTTATGTTCTTGAGATTATTTATGGAATGAGAAAGTTAAAAATTTTCAAATTCATGTTGGAATAAATTAAGGTTGTCTATATAGGATTAGTGAATATTAAGATGATTCCATATTCAAGGGTATTGGATCATATTTTAATTAAGGAAAAGGTGGAGGTTGTGAAGAAGATAAATGATAAATCCCATTAATATTTGATGTTAATTAGGCCATATAATATTTTAAATAAAGTTTTAACTTATTGTTTAACATGCATGAAAAAATACATATCATAGGCCTTATATTAAAAGATATAAATAGTCTTGTTATGTGATAAAGTTCCACTACATTGGCATGGAATTTGAATTTTAATAGTTTGTATTTGAATCTTATAATAAATTATATCAGTACTGAACATTTCATAAGATGAAATTCATGTAAGGGACTGTGCATTAATGTAATGAATGAATTAATGGATGAAGCCATTTAATCATGTGTTACAATGAATGAGTAAATTCATGGGGCTTAGGGAGTTTCCAAAATGGCTATATAAATAGTGCAAACCCATATAGATGGTGTACTTGATTAATTATAAGTATTGTACCTGGAATATCCCTTCCTTCACCTCCCTTGTCTTCCAAGATATTCTATCACATCATGGGTTAATTAAAGTCATTTCCATGAGATGGGTGATTTAGATATATCTTGTGGATACACCATAAAGGAGGGAGTCTGTTAGCTTCTTCTAAGGAATATTTATCAATATCATATGTCCAAAGACCATGGTCATTGCTCATTGATGTGAGGTGCATAGTTTTTTCTTCATTTTGGTTTCTAATGGTTTATGTTTCATGAATGGTTGATGTTGATATTTGGGTTTAAATTTTATTTCATTATTTTTATTATGTGTTAATAAATTTTTAGAAATCCATATGGGGTATCAGAGAAATTCCATGTCATTTGACTTGTGAAATGATGTTAAAATTGATAAAGAGATAAATACAGTTTTGGGGTCATATTTCTAATCATGAAAAATTATATCGAGTAAATATTATGGTCTACCATACATTATATGACAACATAGGATATGTTGGGGTTTTTACATATAATATGTGTTACCATAAGTGGTAAAATAGATTAAATTCTATATTTTTTACATGTTTTAAGTTAATATATAAAGAAATAATAATGAATTATGGTTTTAGTATGAATAATTTACAAGGTAACAAAATAATTCATTGTAACATTATTACTATATTGGTGAAATCATAAAAAATACCCCCATGTACCAAGGGTTTTATATATTGTATGGAAGTTTAGAAACATTATAGGATGGTCTATTGGTTTTTTCATATGCAGGAATCAACCAATCAAAAAATTAAATTAAGGTAATAAAATAATCGATGTGGCTATGCTATTTGGTTTAATCTAATGAAAGTTATGTCACATTCTCTGATAGTCATCTGATGTGGATTTATTCCTACACATTGTATTTTAGTGCCTCATTACTCTTATATTGGTGGATATCATATTCTGTCTTATCCTACATTGTGTGTTTTATTTTACATAGTCTTTACACTAACCTTTTATCATACGATCCATCATTATCAATTGTATTTTATGACTTATAGTGCTTAAAGTCACTACCATTAATATTGTTAAATATGATATAATATTAAAAATTTGAAAATTAGATATTCTTCAATTATAATTATGAATTGAATACTACAATTTATAAAAATTTATAAGATATAGAAAATAATATTTATAGATATTTTTTATATTTAAAAGATCCTCATAATTTAATTAATAATAATATTGTATATAATTAATTAATTAAATTTTTATTAAATATTTATTTAATAAATATTAATTATTAATATTAAATGTCTTTTTAAAATTATATTCTATAGCTTTACATTTTTATATAAAATGCCTATTTGAAATTATGAGTAGTGTTAATAAATTAGAAAATAACCAAAAATATAAACGATTTTGTATTAAAATTATGAATTATTCATAATGAAGTAATTTGAATTGTTCACTTTAAAATCAATTATATGATAAACTATTTTAACTATATCAAAAGGATTTTTTTATAATTGACATGATAAAGTATTAAATTATGATAAATATGTTATATTGGGATTACGTAAAGTGTTCACATATCATATTTGGAATATGAAATGCTTATATTTCATTTAATATCATATATTTATAGTTAATTCCAATTAATGAATAATATGAATACATTTATGGTAGGAATGAATAAAAAAGTTTTATAATTATTTAATTATATAATTTCAATAATGTATGGGTAAATTATAAATTTTTATAATTACTTTAATTATGAATTGAAGAAATGTATTTTTTCTCGTGTATAAATATTTAAATGGTTCATTCATTTATTTTATTCCCTATGTTATTTATAAATCTAATTATTATATTATGAGTAGTTAAATTCATTAGTTTAAAGTTCCAATCATCTTCTCTATTATGAAAAATGATTTTAAGGTGTTACATTCTTGGTATGATAATTATTTTAGTTTTATTCTTCCTTGACATGAATTGTATTGTGTTATGAGCTTCAATTAAGTAGTAAATTATGATTTACGCATATTAGGTGTTATAATTATAAAGGAATTGAGATATCTATTAAGTAATGTATCCTTGGGTATATAGACATTGGGTCATATTACTCACTAGACTTGAGGCTTATGCCTTTCCGAGAAAAGTGTAGGGGTGGCTACGTATGGATCCCATATTACTCATGTGAATATTATTAATTTTATATGATTCTATACATTTACATGAAAGGGTTTCATAATCCTTATACATTTTATTCATTCATAGGTCTATAAATATTTTAATATTTTAAATTGGGATAATAACGCCAATTGTGACATGTGTAATGAGACGCACATCAATATGGGTTGAACATATGGATTTAGTTGAAGGAATATGAATCCAAACTAAATCATTATAATAATTTAAACATGTGAAGGGAATAACCTGATATAAATTTTTGAGATTAAATCCCAAATAAAAATATTATGATTAATATTTTTATAGAAGTAGAAAAATTCCAAGACCTCAATCATTTGAAATTTTATGTTCAACTGATGTTGGGTGCCCACAGATTTTCTTTTATAAGGAATTGTGAAAATTGATAACCCTAAAAGTTAGGAAACAAAATCCCTTTGTTTCCTTTGGGTTAAACTTAGCTAGAAAAATCTTAGTTAGGATACTAAGTAATGTTATTGAGATTATCTATATGATATATTAGACAAAGAGTTTACTTCTAGACCATACAATGTAAAAAATGATACGATTGTGATTATTTCTTACCTAAATAGCTATATGATGAGAGAAAAACAAAATAAGACTCATTCATTTGTGAAATTTGTATCATTTACCACAAATAAAAATATAAAAAGTGGTCATCATTTTAGTGGGACAAAATTTAATAAATTTCTTTATTAAATGAAATTAATACATGACACTAATGTGATTAATGATTCATCTAGAGATACTATCATCCCCATCATAATAAATAACTTGGATATTAATCCTTATAAAGGAAAATAAAAATATAAGAAACATATTATAACTTTATAAAATGAAAGAATTATTTTCAAGAAAGAAAAAAATTATACGTGTTAGAGTAATACATTCATAAGTTACCAATCATTAAGTAGTTCAACAAATGAATATATATTATTATAATAAGTATTAAATTATTAAATCAAGATTTTCTTCAAGAATATTTTGGTTAATGATTTAAGTTGGTTTTCATTAATGTAAATGTTCTAATAATTTTAATTATTTCATGAAAATATAATCATATTTTCTTAATCATTTGATGCAAAATAAACTAAGTAATTTTATGCATGAGTTTTTCTATTTCAATGATAGTAAGTTTGAGTAAAATATTAAACTATAATGATAAATTATAAGTGGATAATTAAAACATATTTATTCATAATAAGTAGTCTAGTTCATTTAAAAAGAAAGGTAAAATAAGTATGGGGGTTTTTTCCATAGGATTAAATTATTCTGAATGCTAAAGGAAGTTTAGATAACTCTATAGAAATTATGTTGTAGGTATTTGAATTATAGAAATAAATTCTTTGATTGTAATAGAATTACAATAGAAAATATATACTTTAAAATGTTATTAGTATACAAGAGTTCTAAATTAAGGTAATATTTTATAGTTCTTATAGTGTTCAAATTATTGATAAATGGGTGGTTAAATCATTAAAATAAATATATAAAGCTTATATGGCTCTAAAAATATATATTTTTTTCATCATATTTTTATTATATCATAAGATTAATTTTTTGATAATAATCATTTTTATGAATAATATGAGATGATAGATTCAATAAACATGGTTTATGATTCATCAGGTTTTATAATATATTTGAAAATGAGAAAAAGAAAAAATTAGTTTTGTCCATGATAAAATAGTTTATCCATTATATTTGTTAAAACATGTGGGATTCGGTCCCACCTCCCTTAAATATCATATTTTATGGAATAATTTTTTTATTATAATGAACAAAAAACATATAATACTATATATATTATTTTGAAATAATTGTTTTTCTTAATATTCATAAGAAGGGAATTTTTTTATTTACTAAACCTAAAGGTGTTTTTTTGTCCTACCATGATATTATGAAGAAAGAATTGTGTTTCAAAGAGTAGTGGGATTATTTTTGGAATTTAAGGAGTTAAAAATAAAAAAATAAGGGATTATTCTAGTTATAATGGTATGTTAAAGTTAAATTATCCTAAATTAGTTTAATATGTGTTGGTGATTTTGTAATGAAAAGAGTTGTGTTATTTACAAAAATAGTTCACGAAAATGTTTAATGGAAATGTTTCAGGAGTTATGATTGTGATATACATTTAAGGATTCATAAGTAGAAAATAGATGTAACTAACATTATAACATTAGATTCTCTTAAGTTAATATGTATGAATTGTTTTCATGGAGCTAAACACTAGGTTTTTAATCCCTACTTCTCACCATTATTTAAACTTGATCACATCATTGACGTTACTCAAAAAATACTTTAGTTGGATATTTTTATTAAGTAGTCATATTGAGATGCGGAAATCGTAATATAGATATGTAATAAGTGTAACAATATTTTTAATGAGTATCAAACATAAGGGTGATTTTAAAATTTATGAAATTATATATGATGAGATATTCACTTATATTTTTCTGTTTTATTCATAAAAGTGATTAAGAATACAAAATTTTTTATGTTTTACAAAATTAAATTTTACCTTCATCACTTATTAATGATGGATAGATGTACAAATATATCATGAAGTGAAATTATAATTAAGCTATCAAATATTTCCATTGAGATACCCTGAATTGATGTTCTTTATGGAGTAATATATTTTGTGATGTAAAGTTTATATTAACTTGAGAAAGATTCTTATATAGAGATACAAAATATTCTCGTGATGTATAAAATGTTTTTTGGGCACTAGATGACCCACATAGTATACCACATAATGTGTAAAAAAATATGGCATTGGTATACTAGGGGTGAATGGTAAATATTTTGATTTCTAAATACCTAAGAATAGTGAGATACATATCATGAGAACCTTTTTAATTTGAAAACTTTCTTACACAACCCATGAGGCGTATCCAATTTGGGGAAGTCAATTATGGTACTGAACATTATTATGTTTGATCTTAACCAAGATGATTTTTTACCTCCTATATATTGAGTACGAGATCTTGGCCCCTAACGAAGATATGATATAGATATGTATGTTCATACTTATATAAGACATATGATGTTCTTATCTATTTAGTGAGGGGAATGTGATGTTCTCATCTATAATGGTGATGGATATGGATGTATTCATTCATCTGGTCAGTTTATAGTCAGACAACAATGAATTTATATATTGATTATATAGTCTTAACATACTCTATGTCCCATGGTCACATCCTGTACTAAAAAAATGGATTATATGAAAACTAATCCTTGAATATGATATAGTTGGTGGACATAGGTATAGAGATACATGTGTTTGATGATGATTATAGTAGACCCCTTTATAGATTGAGTAGAAATTATGGTTTCTAGAGTCCTCTCTATTCATTAATTTATTAATTCCATAATTTCAATATATTTTCAATTCTATAATGTCATAGGGGGTAACAATTTGTGATTTAATAATTGGGTATTGAGGTGTAAAATAACTATAGATCTGATCTCAAAGTGTTTTACAATTTATCCTTTATGAGTTTTGGATTAATATTCATAAATTATTTCCTATGATGTGATACGTGGTGAAATTGACCATAAATATTGATAAGCTTTATTAAATACATCGAAATGTATTTTTGTATAGGGTTTAAAAAGTTATTGTATATGATAAAATGTGGGGTGAAATGGAAGAAATCCTATCAGTATTTAGTGAAATGAGGTGTTGAGTGTGATTTTCCATAAATATCATGTATATTTTATGATCATTAGTCCATATTGTATTGTATAATTTATTCATGATTTATGGTACAAAATCATTGAACCCTTGGAATATCATATGAATTGTATGAATGGATATTGAACAACATACTATGTGATTTCTTACCACTTCATTTTCATATTAGTAGAATGTTAAAGGTTAATGTTAGAATCTTTATACATTGAAAATCATAAATTAATGTTTCATAAGAAAAAAAATTGAGAGGAATAGTTCATTAATTATATGAACGACTAAATGTTTGAAGCTTTTTAGTTATGTGTTACAGTGAATGAGTAAATATATGGGGCATTATGAGTCTCCTTGAAGTATATATCTGGAGGATGAACAGATAGTGATGGGTTTCTTGATGTATTCAATAGATTCTACCTTAAATATCACTCCATTATCCTCCCCTATATTCTATAATGTACTAGAATATCATAGGTTAAGGAGGGTTCTTCACCTTCAATGGTTGATTTATATTCAGTCCATGGCTATTCCATGAATCATGGAGTTCTTAATATATCTCTATTGGATATTTATAATGATCATAAGTTTGAATGTAGTGGTAAAAACTCATTGTGGTAAGGAGCATAAATTGTTTATAATTTTTTATGTGTTATTTCTATGTCATGAATGGTATATCATAGGATTTTAGTTTCTACAAGTTTACACTACATTGATTGAGTTTTAATCCATTAATAGAACCCCATCAACTTAGTTTCAAAACTTTTGTCACTCTAGAAATGTTGAATTAGGTTTCATTGAATAGTGGGATTACTAAAAGATCTTATTTGATATTTAATTATAGAGAAGAATTTTCTTGTAATGGGAATTGATGTTGTGACTCTGCAAATAAGAAATTCTGTCAAATTTGAGAAGTATAAAAAAATAATATAACTGATTAACTTCTAGATGATTCATTTAAATTTATGAAATAATGATTATAGAAAACTCTAAATGAAAAATAAATGTGGTTAGTGGAAAATAATATAGGTAAAAAATAAATAAATGATAAGAATCATAGAAAACCAATGAAGAACAGAAGAGTAGAAAATATTCCGTTGGAATGAACAAAGTAGAAGTTAATGTTATGAAATAATAAAATAAAAAATTAAATGAGGAAGAGAAAAATATTTTTCACTAAATTGAATGGAATGATGGATAATACATCATCTGTTAACTATTAGAGAAACTAGTCATCAAAAGTCTTATAAACTGAGGAATAAGTTGTTTTCTCTAAAACTACAATAGATAAAGTGAATATAAATTTCATATATGATGACATACAACCATCCTTTGAATCCCTTTATTTTCCACTAATTGAGAAGGGGGAGAAATTAAGTTTATAAAAATCAATTTAAAAAGATGTTAATAATAATAAATCAACTCTATATGAATTCTTAGTTTCACCTTCATCAGAAAATACTATATATACTAATTAAACTATATCCATGAGTTATTTAGATGAAAGGACTCAAAAGACAAATCCTACTTATAATTAATTAGTGAAAGAATATAAGTCTACTTATGAAATGACCCTAAATCATATAAACAAGAGCCGATGTATGATTTATTATATTTTAATAATATATAAGGAATCCTATAACTAGGAACTAAATAGATTAGCATTATTGGTAAATTTGATACATACATCATTCCCATATTACATTTTAATGTAGAAATTACAACAATGTTTTTTCAAGAATAACATATTTTCCTCTAGAATATACTTTCATATCAAAAATAGTACGCCTCATTGATTCTAGAGAAAAGAAATAGAATATGTTTGTGCTAAAATTCCTAGTAAGGGTTATATAAAATAAAATATATCATGAGTCAAAAATAATAATCAACATGGAATGTTAAATAACTAGACAAACATTCCATTTAAAAAACTGGATAATAAATAGTAAATATAGAAAGGTAAATAACTGAAAACACATTCTATTTAATAAATACACTGAGAATGAAATCAATCTAGAGATAATATAATTTTGAAAATATAATGGATAATAGTAATTTAATTCTCAATGAATGAAATGATTAATTATTGGATGTTAGGTCTCAAGAAAAAAATACCTCTACCATCAATATCTATCCTCAAAATAGTTAAAAAATTATGGGTAGGTATACATTGGAAATACTATTAACAAAGTCTAGCCAACTAATTCATCTCTAAAGACCTATCGATGCATCAAGTATATATCTATAATCAGTCTCTATCCATGTCTGTATGTGTAAATCATTAATCATATATCGAATCAGTTATTTAATTAATATAAAACGTTCCTTATCATCAAATATCTGTATTTTCTAAATAATACATCTTTATATATATTTACCAATACAAAAAATAGCTTTAAATTTAAAACATATTATGTATAAACAATATATAGTTTATGTAATAAATATATGCATGATAAATAATATGAATATTTTGAGGAAATTTAATTTCCATGCAAATGTGAATAATTAAAGTGAAAGTTAATTACTACAAAAAATAATTAAGAAAGTGAATGTCAATATGTTCCTTGATAAAAATGAAAAAAATCCATATAATGAATAAGGATAGTATTAATCCCACGTATACCAATTAGAGTATGAATAAAGGGTTTCTTTCATCTATGAATGTAAATTCAATTAAGATATCATTAAAAACATTCTTGGGGAAAATATCATTTTCATTTTGATAATAAACTTTTAAAACTAAAAGTTTATAATTATTTTGGAAATACAAATTTTTTTAAATAATATTTGAAACTTATAATGTAGTTTTGAAAACATGGAGTGGTAATGAAGGTTTTAAATTCCCTTTATTCCATACATGTAAAAACAATCATTCTTTTAACTTTTGGGGTAAAAACCAAATAAGAATTGTTTTCAAACTAACATGAATACTCTTTTTTGTACAAAGTAAAAAATGGGTAAAACAATTCATCAATAAATCACTTTTAAAAGGTTAAAAAAAATTAATTTTTTAAAATACTTTATGTACAATAAAAATAAATTTCTGATCGAAGAGTGAAATGAAGGTGAATTATCATAGAAGCAGTTTATCAATTATTTTAAGTACAAGAGAGTGAAAATATGATAATATTACATGAAAAATTTCATGAATAACTAGAGAATAATTTAATCAAAGGGTTTTATTATAAAATAATCAAATAATTTTATTCAATGGAAATTCAAGCATAAAAAAATACTGATTAAAATGAGATTGTGAAATAAACCCTTACAAAGATTATAATAGTAAATTGAGAGTAAACCAATGAATTTATTATTTGTATAAAATTATAATCCACATAAAATAAGTGGATATAAAATATAATATATTCAAAAGTATATAAAAACATAATCACTGAATATTAATGAATATAAAGAAGTAATCTAACCCAATGAAAAGAAATTGTGTTGTGTATTTATTTACCACTTAGTAACATTTATATTAAATACATTTGGATTAAATAAATAAAATAAAAACATAAAAACCCATGAATTATAAAGTAATAATGATATTATATGTAAAATGGGATGTATATACACCATATAATGAAAATTAGGTGCATAACAATACAATATGCCTAATGAAGGGAAATTTAGGCGATGTCCTCTAAAATGATCATATAATTGATCTTGGGATAAATAAATGAATTGATTATTTGAATCAAATGTAAATACAAATCAATAATTGGAAATAAAATATAAGATAATAAATTTTTTTATAGACATAATCATTGTATGACATAATCAATGAAGTATAAGTTTAACCCAATGAATGGAAATTGAGTTAAGAAATCCCGTATCACATGCTTCATTTTGGTTAAACATCATTCAGCCTATTTTATACTAGTTTTAAACATGTTGTTAAATTTCAAAAGAACCATATTAATATTTATGAATACATATATTATCATTTAAGAACATCATATAAACCATTAATTATTTATCATTCAATATTTTCATTTGTTTGGGTATTAATTACCATGTTTTCTAATGCAGGTTTGGTTATAAAAGATCCAGTTATTGGACAGAATATATAGTATCTTAATATCAAGAATAAAAATAATTATAATATTATAATATTATATATCAATTATAACATTATGACCAATCATGAAATATGGTTTTAATAAATGATGTACGTTGTGATCATTGAGACGGTATACTGTACATGCACATGAGTAATGTTTCAATTTTTTAACAATCATTAAGAGAAGGTAAGTAAATTTTTACCTTTAAAAAATAAATATAATATAATAAATACCATATTATTTCTCTAAATATACATATATATATATATATCATATATATGGTTTGGTTATGAAAATAGAGTCACCCTACTTTGTTAAGGCGGTAGTCCACACATACAAGATCAATATTTTCATCATTAAGTGAGGAAAAGGTAAGAAATAAAATCATACATTATCATTATAGAATGATAAATATTCCAAAAATATAATAATTATGTCATTTATATCACATATATTCATTAGCTTTATCCATATTACCTTTTACATAATGAATTTTTGAAAATGAATCACATTACTTCATGTGCACAATATGATATCTACAAAAATTTACGTTTATAAATTTTATCTCAAGATAAACCAAGTAAATATACTGATTTTTCAAAGAATAGAAATCCCCTTTTCTCAAACAGATCTAAAGTTGGATAAACTTAAATAAGATTCTATAGTTTTTCACTTAAGTCTGATGTAATGTGTTTTCTATTCTTATCATTGTTTCTATGTTCATTTAATGTTTTCTCAAAGAAACAAATATCACTCTCAGGTGGAGAAGTACATTGATAATCATCAAATACACCTTTATGAGGAACATTAAGACATTAAACTCAATGTGTTTAAGAGAAATATATTCTCTTACATTTTACAATGTATTTTATCTGGGCAACATAACTTCCTTCCAATAGAAACTCCATATTCTGGTAAAATTCATGAACTATATTTAGTTAAAAGGATCGTTCATTATAGGAGAACCACCCAAGACATCCTGGATATTGCTGTACCTTGTGCAGGAAAGACTTTATTTCTAATATTCATTCTCTAGGATCTTCTTTTTCTTGAGTTACATTATGGTTTTCTAGAGAAGGATTTACTGGAGCTGAAGATTTGCTCGATTCAGTATTCTATTTATTTAAAGCACAAGACTCACCATAATCAAGATATCTCTTCTCACACACCATTCAAATTAGTTTATTATGAATGTTATAAATTGAATGGTTAGGTGAAGAGAGTGAGATAAACAATAGAGAGAGTATAGGGGTAAATTAGTAGAGTGGATTGATTCAAATTTATATCATTTATGGATTTTTAAATCATAAAATCGTAAACTAGTGAACCAGGTTCAAAAAAATTAATGAAAGAGTATCATTTAGATAAAAACATAAAACATATAAAAATAGTGAGTTATCAGTTTCAGCATGATAGATTTTTCATAACACTAATGATGTCGTAATGACAAGGTGTTAGTGTCAGCATGGAAACTATATCGACATGACATAGAATCAGTGTCGGCATGACATAGTGTTAGTTTCGGCTTGACAACTACACTTATAATGATAAAAATAATATCAACACAAGGTCTAATAGATTAATCACTCTGAACTCATGTCTGATGCATCCCATTATTTCAGTGTTCAATAGCTTAGTGAAAATTTCTGGAAGATGGATTTCAGTACCGATGAACTCTAAATTTATATCACATTTTTTCTAATGGTCTGTCAAAAAGTGATGTCTTACATCAATATGTTTTGTTATATAATGTGAAAAAATATTCTTAGCAATATTAATCACACTTGTGTAATAACAATTTATAGATACATGAATGAATTGATATCCATAATCTAGTAATGTTTTTTTCAACCACAAAATTTGTTCACAATATCCACCTGAAGCTATGTATTCAGCTTTACCAGTAGATAGTGCAACATAATTGTTTTTCATACTACACCATGAAACTAGATACTTTCCCAAAAAGTGACATGTTCCAGAGGTTTCTTTTATATCTAACTTACAAACACCAAAAATAGCATCAAAATATCAAACTAAATGAAATGTTTGTCCTCTATTATAAAATAGTCCAAAATTGGTTTTATGTTTTAGGTATTTGAAAATACTTTTAAAAGCATTTAAATGAGACTCTTTGGGGAATTCTTGAAAAAAGACGCACAAGAAAACAAAAAACATAATATCTGGCCTACTAGAAGTTAAGTATTGTATGTTTCCAATCATTCTTTTATAAGTGGATTGATCAATAGATTTACCATCTAGAGAATGTTCTAAAATACATGTGGTACACATTAGAGTTTCACTACTCTTAGTTCTTTCAAAGCCAAATCTTTTTAAAATATCCTCAGTATATTTACATTGATTTAAAACAATTATTTAATTATTTTAAACAATTTAAATCCAAGAATGAATTTGAGTTTACCCATTAAACTCATTTCAAATTCACTTTTCATTAACTCTGAAAAATATACAAATAATGATTTTTTTGAAGATCAAAAAATAATATCATCTACACATATTTTTACCACTAAAACATATGTATTAATTATTTTTATAAATATAGTATGATCATATATACCTTTTGTAAAACCTTTTTAAATAATAAAATTGTTTAGCCCATCATACCAAGATCTTGGAGCTTTTTTAAACCATATAAGACTATTTTCAATTTAAGAACATTATTTAGAAAATGATGGTATGTAAAACAATGGGGTTTCTAATAAAAAAAATCCACAACTATATATCTATTTGGGAATGTAATCTTGATATATATTTGATATAGTTTCAAATTTATATGAGTTTCATAAGCAATAAAGATTCTAATGGATTCACATTTAGTTACTGGGGTAAAGGTTTCTTCACAGTCAATTCATTCTTCTTGACAATAACCTTGTGAAACCAATATATCTTTGTTTTTGACTATGTTACCAGAATTATCTACATTATTTATGAAAACCCATTTAGTGCCTATGCTCAATGTTTCTTTGGGTCTATCTACCATTTTCCAAACATTATTCCTTTTAAACTGATTTAGCTCTTCTTGCATTGTCATCACCCAAAATTCATCATTGATAGCATCATTGATGTTTTTAGGATCAAGTTGTGATAGAACAGATTGATGTTCAACTTGATTTCATAATAAAGCCCTATTATGTGTTCCTTTATCTAAATATCCAACAAAAGCATCTAAAAGATGGTTCTTAAGGTTTCCAACAACTCTAGAAAAACAAGCGCTTGTAATTTCAGGCTCTTCAACAGGTTCGGGTTCAGTATAGCTTGAATCTGAAGAACATCTAGAACTAGAAGATTTAAAAGATTCCATTATAAGATGATCGGAAGACTTATCATTGATATTCAAATTTTACATACCATCCTTATGATTTTCTTGGTAGGTCTTAAGTTCACGTGCATCTGTTTCATCAAATTTGACATGTACATATTCATCCACACACTTGGTTCTTTTATTAAAGACACTATAAGATTTACTAAAGACTGAATATCCTAAAAAATTTAATTAATCACCCTTGGAGGAAAAATTATCTAGATTATGAATGGTGTTAAAAATATTGACCTTGCAACTAAAAACATTGAAGTAAATTACCTTGGGTTTTCTATTATACCATAATTTATAGGGAGTTATTTTAAAGACATGTCTAATTAACACATTATTAATAATATATCATGTTGTATTGATAGATTAATTATAGAAATATATAGGTAGGTCATACTAATTAATCATTATTCTATAAATTTCATATAAGGTTCTAATTCATTTTTCTACAACACTATTTCGTTAAGGTGTCCTGGGAGCAGAAAAGTTGTGACTATAGCCATTTTTTGAGAAAAAAGGATTCAATCTCTTGGTTTTCAAACTCACTAACATGGTCACTTATTAGAGATTTTGTCCTAAGTACACTAATATTTTCTTCAGTCCTATCATACATGGAAAAATTATATAAGTCTTCACTCTAGTGATCTAAGAAGAAGGACCAAGTATACCTAGAAAAGTCATATACAAGAACATTAACATAGTTCTTCCCATTTAAACTAGACACTCAAGATAGTCCAAACAAATCCATGTGAACCAACCTGAGAGGTTGAACAGTAGAAACATTTTTCTTTGGTTTGAAAGATATTTTGTATTGTTTACCCTTTTCATAAGGATTGCAGTCTTTTTCATTCGGAAACTCATGTTTGGGTTGGTCCTAACTAAAACAATTCTAATAATCTTTCTAAGAGAGTGTATATAGTAGTATTTCAATAATCTATTACAAATACAAGACTTTTTGTGAAAAAACACTCAATAATTAAACATTTTGAGAAACTAATGAATCTAGGTTAACATCATAAACATTTTCATTTCTAAAAGAAGGAAATAATAATTCATTCTTTGAATTAAAAGAATTCCAAGAATCAATTTCAAATTTAACATTAAATCCATCATCACATAGTTTTGAAATAATAAGTATATTATATTTCAATACACTAATAAAAATTACCTTATAAATTAAAACTAAGTTATAGTTACCAATCTGGCATGGGCCAATTATTTTTTTATTTAGCAGTGTCACCAAAAGTTACATGACCATCATTAATCATTATTAAATTCTTGAAGAATGAGTAATCTATTTCTAGGTGTCTTGAACATCCACTATCCAAGTACCACTGACTCTTTCAGAATATCATAAAACAACTTTCCTACAAAATAATCAAACCAAACCCGATTTTGGTGCCCTGATAGGTTAGGGAACAGTGACATTAGTAATTAGTGATTTAAGAACCCACATATCCTTCATAGGTTTCCCGTATGAATTGTATAACATATTTGGAAAGTAGTCTCTTTTTGTCATAGAAAAAAGAGAGGTGGTAAAAGATTTTCTAGAATAAGAACTAGTAGGAGAATTTTCAAATTCATGTAGAAAAACAGATTTTCTAGATTTAGTCACAAACTTGTTTTGGTGAGATTTATTTTCCCTTGTTGGTATCATATAATAGTATTATATCTAGGGGAATTATTTTTACCAATAATATTTGTAAGTGTATCTTTTACAATGGTAAATTCCAACAGGTCCCTTTTCAATTTCTCATTAGATAATTTAATTTCATTGTTCACCTTGAGTAATTGAACATTTTTCCCTTTCTCTAAAGCAAGTTAAGATTTAAAAGTAGTAGTCAAGGAATTATATTTCTTTAAAGATTTATATTTAACTTTTAGTTCATTAAATGTGTCTTCAAGAAGATTACATTATTCAAATTATTCTTCACTAGTCATATTTTTAGAATCACTTTCATCTCTAGTATAATAGGAATTTTTTACAGGAAATTCAAGGGTTACCACAGATGTGGTTTTCATTAAACATTTATTGTATTTGTTATCCTTTTCATCATTTATGACTTTATGTCACTTGAACTGTCCTCAGAAGCACTATAATTTTCCTTCATGGACTTTGTATACTATCTATCATTGTCCTCGTATTTATTCTTTTATTTTAGCATAGGACAGTCCACTTTCACATGTCCATTTCTATTACATTTATAGTTGGTTATTTCATCAAATTTGTCACTTCTCTTCCAATCACTTTTCCAGTTTCCATTTTGATCATATCATCCTTTGAAGTTGGGATTTCTAAAAATTTACTTTCATATATAAAAATCTTAAATAATCTATCTAATTTAGCCACCTCATCATCAATATCGGATGATGAATCTTCATTTCTTGTACTGTTAGAATGAGATTGTATCCTTTCTTTTTCCTTATCTTAGAATTAGTGGTTTTGAAATTTACTAACTTTCTCTTCGATTCATCTTCCTCTTCCTTATTGACTTTTAATTCGTCATCATACATCATGAACTTTCCTATCAACTCCTTGACTGGAATCTTGCTAATATCACAAGATTATATAATTGAGATAGAGGTATTTATTCATCTATTTTGTAAACATTTGGTAATCTTCCTAAATTTATCCTTAGTTATAACATCTCTTCTCGTGGAGATCATTTTGTTTACAATACCATTAAACCGGAGATACATGTTAGAAAGATACTCATAAGGCTTTATTTTAATGTTATCATATTTAATAGTATATATGCTATGTATCATTTCCTTAACACTAAAAGTTCCTTCATGTGAAATAGATAAAGTGTCTCAAATTTCATGGGATGTTTTACATGAATGAATTTTGTAAAACTCTTCATCTCCTAAAAAATAGTTTAAAGTATTCATGGATTTGTAATTACTATTGTAAGTATCCTTATTTGGGTCATCCCAAGTGTTCCCATTAGAAGAAAAAATCTTATATTCATCTACAATTGACGACCAAATTTCAAAACCCATACTTTCTATGTTCATTTTCAATTTTATTTTACATTATGGATAATTTGATCCATTATAGAATAGTGTTATATTGGTACCAGCACCTTCCAATATATTATCCATAATAAATATTATTGTTTTTATATATAAAGAAATAAAAAATTAAGACTAACATAAATTTGGAGATCTTTAAATCACAACTAAAATAATAGTTGAAATTCCGATTAAAAATTTTGAAGCTAGGGATTTTAAAAATTCCTATGATACCAAATGTTGGTCAGAGTGGGACACTCAAGAGGGGCTGAATTGAGTTTCTATAAAAATTTATGTTAAAAGGTTAATTTATAATTTTCCCCCACTTTAATATAATATAGGCCATTTAACCACGGTAGTAAAGTTATAATAGTCTGAATATACAAATAGTTTATTGAAATATTGATTAATTCTCAGTTATCTAAATATTAGATATTGATGCAACTTTGAAACTACTATAATAAGGAAAAACAGCTATAACTACCTTCCATGAAAAGCTATAAAATTAAAATTTAGTTTTCTAAAATATATGTTTAAACAAAGAAAGACTAACTTTAAAACACAGCGGATAAAACAAGTGTTTCAAACTCAATACAAGACCTAATATACTCCACTTGGTGATCATATGCCACTAAGTAATATATATATATATATAAATCTTTGATCGACTCCCTAGATTGGAGTTAACTATATTACAATGGACTGTCCAGGTCCTAAGACATTTTCCACTTTTCTATGTGTGAAAAAAAATTATCAAGTCACACAAGACATCTTCCATAGTTCTATGTGGGAAAAAATATGTTTAAGAAGATAGGTTTTTGAGGAAATATAGTATCCTCCAGGTTAGCATAGGAGAATATGTGTGTTTTAGTATAGAAACACACACATCTAAAAGGTTTGGTTAAATGGTACACAATAGAAAAAAATATTAAGATGGAATTAGAGATGATTTGAGTGTGATTTAGTTCATCACTAGACACTCTGATGTATTAGAGTTGATGCATGAGTCCTCTTTTGAAAACAGACACTGAAAATAGAGAATCATGGAGCACTATGTTCTACCTTCCAGGGAGATGAGAGGTTCTTCTCCTTTGGTTTTGTTGGATGTAGATGATATGATAGAAATTTGATGATCGGCAGCTCTCTAGTTCACCAAAACTAGGAATTAAGGATTCCTTATAAGTAATTGTTCTATATGATGGTCATAATATGCCTTCATGTTTTTTCATGAGTCCTCCTATGTGTATTCTTTCAAGTTCTCTACATTTAATATATATTATTGAATACAGAAAATATGCATTTTTAGGTGGACACAATACCTTGTATTTCTGACATCCTCATTTATAATGTCTACAAAAGGCATTAAATTAATCAGTCACTTTAAGACACTCAGAATTTGACCATATGAAATAAATTTACATAAAAGAATCTTTAAATATTCTATCGGTGATTCCTCGATCTGTATCTCTTTTTATCGATGACTCAACCCATTGGTATATAATTTTGTCTGTCTTTCCATACATCTGTAACTCATTCTAACTATTGGTGAATCCTTTTTTGGAAGCACCATGCATTGGTATATCATCTGTACTGACAGTAAGTCATTTTCATCAGTAGGTCCTCGGTGTCAGTGAGTCATATGCACTAGTTGGTCATCTGTGTCGATGAGTCATATGCATTGGTAGGTTATCTATATTGTCAGTATCTCATCTCTTCTATCTGTGTCAGTCTTTTATACTTGGAAATTATTTTTTATGCACTATATTATAATATAAATATAAATAGAATGTAATCCATATGAGATCATATAAATACATATTTTCACATAGTGAAACTTAAATAATTATGATTGAAATGTTTATCCATTATTAATATGAATTTATATGATTAATATGAATTGACATGATTAATATGAATTGACACCATTAATTTGAATTGATATGATTTGTGGTTTTGAAAGGTACAAATACCAGAGAGAAGGAAAAAAAATATCATATGGTCCAACACATATCAAAGGGGAATTATATACAATAAATAAAAAAATTAGGGGCATAACATTAAAATATATCTCAATGATTGGAAATTGAGATTAAGTCCCTTAAAATATCATATCATTGATGTGGGGATTAATAAATTAATTTATCATATCTATAAAATGTAAATCCACATAAAAAATATAAATAAAAAATAAAAAATCAAATATCACTTCACAAATAATATTAGAAAGAGATAACCAATGAATTTGAAGCCTAACCCAATGGATGGAAATTGAGTAAAGAAATCCCCTACTTCACACTTCCTTTTGGTTAAACAAACTCTAAACTTCTATATATTCGTCTTATACAAGTTATTACCATATTCCAAAATCATATTTAATTTTTTAACATCATATATGATCCTTTTATAATATCTTATCACTATTTTGTTAATTATATTTAATTTTTTTCAATATTTCATGTGTTAATTTCCTTGTTTTTGTTATGTGACTTTTTGTTATGAAAGATCATGTTTTTAGCATATTATATAATTCAATAATATCTATAATAATAATCCAGACACAATTATCAAATTTATATTTCAATTTTAATTTTAATACCAATCAAGAAATATGTTTTTGTAAAATTATATACATTATGATCATGGAGACTATAGGTCGTATGTATGCATGAGTAACATTTAAAATTTTCAATATCCATTATAGAATATATTTATTTAATATTTTAATGATATTTAATTTTTATTATATCATAAATAAAATTTTATTTCTTGAAATATACTTAAATATATTATCTATTTGGTGTGGTGATGACAAGAGAGTCACGTCGCTTTGTGAAGGATGTAGTCCACATGTACACTAATGATGTCATTAGCTTTAAGTGAGTGAATAAGTAAGAAGAACAATGATATATTATCATTTATGAAACCAAATTCATTAATGTCTTAATAAATTCATTTATATCACATTTATTAATTAAATTTATCCTTATTAACTTTCATGTAAAGCGTTAGTGAAAAAAAAATAACATCACATGGTCAGGAAGTAGTCAACCATATACACGAGCGATATTATTATATCCACTATGAAATTGAAAGTAAAAAATGGTATATATGATATAAATACTCTTGAAGTATAATTATGTTATAAGTATGATATATATATATATACATACTTTATATCCATCAGCATGACCAACTGTGAGAGGTGGTAATTGAAAAACAAATGATATCGGTTAATGAGATAGTATTTCACAGTATACATGAATAATGATTTAGTAACCCATTTGATTAAATCTGAGATGATTTAAGGAATTAAATTTACATAAAAAATATCATTATATGGAATTTATTGAGGTTATTATATAATAATGTTTTAATAATAATTTTAGGAGGTGGAGGAATAAAAAACATAAAAATGTTCATTGAAGAATGTTACCTTCTATTTGGGTAAACTCCAAATTTTTGAACCAAAAGACTTCATAGGTAGGATTCAGGAAAAAAATCATGCTTCTAATATGATCAAGTGGATTTGGGAATGTGGTTTGGGTAGATATTTACTGAAAAAATTGTTTGAAGGTGTGAAGAAGAGAGGATATGAGGTGACCTTTTATAATGTGTTTTTTGAAACACTTGTAATTATTGAAAATAGAAAGGTATGAACATGTTATTCACATCTGAAAAGTGTAAAAAATAAATAATTATAAATATTTAGACATTATAATGCCAAAATATTTCCATAAAATAGATTTTAGACGATTTTTAGTTCATTTTAATAGTTATAATTTTATTTTAACACCCATGATAAATTCATTTTAACCTTAACTATGATAAATAATATTTACATTTTTTCTATTCATTTTACTCAAAAAGTAAGTTTAACTTATTAGTTAAAAAAATTAGTCTAAAAAATATATAATACATTTCTAAAAGATCCATTCACATACATTCCAAGAGTGAATTTAACATACTTCCCACAGACACGATGAGAAAGCTGGTTTTTAAAAAGACGATGTTCAAAAGTTCACAGTGTTTTAATATCCAAATTCAATATATAAAATATTCCAAATACAAAAAATGGATTAATTTATTCATATTTGAACTAATTTTACATTCAAAAAAATTCAAAATATATTTTATCATTATAAATAATTTAAACAAAAAATGAATTTTTCTATTAAAATTTAGTATTTTTTCATTACTCATCAAAAAATGAAACATTTTAGAAAAATAAAAAAAACGTACACCCTATGATAATTTTGATTAGATGAATTAAAAATTAATGTTTATTTTATTAAATAAATTTTCTAAATTTTTTGAAAAGTAACTTTAAAATGTCTGCAAAGCGTGACTAAACCATTATTTAGAACGAATAATTTTTTTCAGAAACCATTTATTTTTCTATTAAATGATTTTAATTTTATTTCTATTCAATAGATAACCATGATATTCATTATTTATTTAGTATTATTCATACCTAAAAACTTTATGACTATGTTATAATTATAAACTATATTATATTTCAATTAGACATGAAGGTTGTGTATTCCATAATCTATTTAAGAGATTAAATTTAAAGAAATATATTTTTTTGGTCATTTATGCTCAATATTGAATTTTTTGTAT
The DNA here is from genome assembly GCA_963277665.1 of Viscum album. Taxonomy (NCBI): domain Eukaryota; kingdom Viridiplantae; phylum Streptophyta; class Magnoliopsida; order Santalales; family Viscaceae; genus Viscum; species Viscum album. The sequence continues at coordinate 926,471,066 of OY728159.1, forward strand.
TTTATTGGAAAAAAATTATTCCTTTAATAATTCAGGGTTTTAATATCTTCTGAATTCATGACTATAATAGAAACCAAATAACTTTAAAAGTAATTCGCTGACAAAAAATGATGGGGATGATACTGAAGAATATGGATAAAAAGATAAATATGAAAATGTTTTTGATATTGGAATTATCAATCCAAGGAATATAGATTATTCATAAAAATTAAATAAATAGAGGTGAAACTTCTTTTTCAAATAATGTTTCAAATGAAGAATCAAATCATGTAGCTAGTTCATGGATAGATAATTTTTTGTAATATTTTTTCATAGTGATAGAACATATAGTTATTGTGTGAAATTACATTCCCATACTGCTAGAAATTAATTCTATATTAAATGTTTCATACGATAAAAATGTAAATTATAATGCGTTTTTGTAAAAAGATGGATTTTATATTAGCAATTTTAGATTAAAAATGTTCTATTCCATTTCAATGATGAGTCACATGAAAACATATAGAACATTAAATCAGTGGAAACATAAATTGAGGACATGGGCCTCGAATTATATACTCTTTAATATGAGAGTGAGTACCTTAGGTAGACCACAGTTGGAATCTAGTGAAAAAAATATTATCAAGATTAGATATTGAGATATCTATAGAAGAAGAAACAAAATGATGAATAGTTATTTTGAATATACAAAAAAGAGAATAAATTTAATCTTACATTATATCTATAAATGTTATTTAGTGAATGAAATCACCCATTTTATCTTCTTTAAATATTATGTTTATTTATCTGTCATTGTTTTTTTCTTTTTAATATTGACAAAAAATGGGAAATGTGGTACGAGTATATTTTTTTAGAAATGGGAAAAAGTGTTGAAGTTTTTTTCAACTAGTTTAATCTCTATGGTGGGGTGTTATTTTTCTGGAATCATATTATCTAGAAGATTTTTAAAAAATACTAGGGATTTTGGTACTTTTAATTTCAGTTGACCTCTCTATTCATGTCTGGTAATTATAAAATAGTGAGATATTGTTGAGTAATTTTTCTAAATAACTTATTACACTTTTTTGAAGATATGAATAAAATTCATGTCTTAGTTGAGTTAAGTTAAGTATTTTTTATGTTTTTTGTGTAGAATTTACTTTTTAATTTTCTTGATCCAAAAAAGAAGACTTTTTAACCTTGAATTTTTTGAATATAACAAAGTTACTTGAAATACTTATAAATTAATCATTTAGCATAACATATGAGTTTATTAAAAGTTATCTAAATTTCTAAATTACATATATATTAATCTTGTGAGTTTTTTACATCTAAAAAATATAATTTAAACTCTTAAGCTTTAAGGAGTATATATTTCGTCATGATAAAGTGTTTAATCTTATGAGATGTTCACAACCCTAGTGACATGAGTGATTTTGAATGTTTTATTTTATATTGTGTACATAAAGATTCTATTTATGTGAGGTTTCATTGAAAAATAATTATGTTTGTCATTTTAATCAATTTAATTTCATTATATTATCATCAAAGAGTTATAGGGATAATAATAGTTACTTATGAAAAATTTTATTTGATGAACACTTTGGGATAAGTAAATAGTTGACTATGAACATTTGATATAAGGGGATATCTAGTGTAATATCTTGTTAATATAGATCTCTATTGAAGATGTATGGAGATAAGAATTGTGTTTAAAAACTTTTAGATTAATGAAATTCTAGGGTTTAATAATATATATCATTTAGGTGTACATAATTATCCTACTATTTATTTATATTAAAAGTAAAAAAATTAGTTTTTAGAACTTGATATCCTTTTATAATGTTGTTTAGATGTAAAAAAATTGATATCTATAATTTTTTTAATGTTCTATTTTTTTTGTTACATTTAAATAATTTTATTTAATTATGTGTTGTCATTTATACTATCTATTTACACAATATTTAATATATATTTTTACATTTATTAGTTCAAAATATACAAATTTCCGACAACTTTTACCTAGAGAGGTGAGAAAAAGGATATGTTTTTAAAAACATAGATTAAAAACCTCTTCAAGATTAATTATTTTCTCAAAACTATTTTATATATATTAATATCTTATTTGGGTTCCTTGTAATCATCAAAATTGTTAAAAATGGAGATCCCACAATGGATCCCTCATTCCCCCCTATAATCTCCCTTTATTGTATGATTTTTAGAGTGATTTATTGCAATGATATGAGGTAATTCTTACTATCTATAATTATTTTTCCTCTCATTCCTCCACCAAATATTTTATTAGGGTCACCTATGGATTTGGAATTGATGTATGGTTTAACCATCTAGCTTTATAGGAATATCAATTTAATTTCATAAATGAGGTTTGGGATGGATGTGTTCATGTTGAAATCAAACATTTTCCTTGAGGTATGTTTTTTGGTGGATTTAATAATTATTTTTATTGAAATTATATTTATTAGGTCATTTATTTGAGTTGATAAATCTAATCTAATGCATGGTATAGGCTTGGTGTGTGTTTGGAAAGATATCACCCCATTTATATGAGTTTTTGTACAGTGGGATTATTGTTATACATAAAGATCATATCATATTATTTGAATAATCATTACATAACAAAATGATCCATTCCAAAAAATTTATAAGTCTAGTTTATTTTGAAACATGGACATATATAAAACCTTGTTCTTAAACTATCTATATAATCTCCCACTTAGTTATCCATAACTACCAACCTTATTAGAAATATCATACTAAATTACAAAAATTATAACATGGGGATATGAAACCTATGATTGGGTGAGATCAGAGGCTTTGTAAGTTAAATAAGGTATATATCAAAGATCACTTGATCATAACTTAATCATAATGGCCTGAGAACCTGACAATAGCATTTTAAAATCATAACCTAAATATTATAGATCATAATGTTGAGTCATAGAATAAATATTGGATGTTTATAAGACATGAATTATAATGTAATAATATAACATGAGCTGTGGGATCATAACATTGGCATTTGATATAAGTTTTTGGAATACACATAAGAAAATAAAATAATTTCCTTAGCAGTAATAGATTATTTCCAAGAATATTAAAGTGGATTTGGATCACTCCCCAATCCATAATAGTAATAAAGGTTAAATCCCAAGACTATAATTGGGTATTGTGTTCACTCTCCATACTATCATTATATCAAGTATCACCACCAATATTATAATAGTTGATAAAGACCCTTGTTATGCTAGGTACACTACCAATTCCTATCAAGTTTATACTATAAGATATAAATCATTACCCATTTCATTGGTGGATGATATAGATCCCAAATGTCACATAATTAACATCATAAAAATGTGATCTACAAGATCCCAAAACATTCATAACATAAAAACATATGAAATGAAATGGGTTTAAGAAGAAATTCGTCATATCATACCCCGTAAAAAAGAATCAAGATTCATAAACATATTTTCCTAATAAACATAATCAATATAAATATTGAATAAGGATATAATACATGGATCACATCCCATATATATCATAAATGAACTTAATTCCTATTGTCTCCAATGAATATAAAAACCACTAAAAGAAAATCAAAACATTATTGAGGAAAATAACCATTGAATTTTGTAATAAATTCATTAAAATATTTTTTTTAAATATGGAAAAACATTTCCTTCAAAATAAAAATTGTAACATGTAAAAAAATGTTCAAATCATTGACCATTCATGATAGTAGACAAATATTTCCATGTCATATAAGTAGAAAACATTTCTTTTATACTTTTGTAAAATTAAGAAAGTACCTTATTCAGAAAATAACAATAATTTTTCTTTTAAAACTATTTTGAAAAACATACAACACATTTTAAATTGAATCTAAAAAACTATTGAAGAATAGTGAATAAATTCTTAAAAACAGTTTTATAAAACATGGACATTGAAGAAAAATTATTTTCGTCTTAAAAGTGAAATAATTCTAATTTTTCATAGAAACGTATGTTTAGTATCATGAGTATTAAAATTAAAAAAATAAAAAGAATACATACATTTTCAATAAATGGCATTATTATATAATAATTCATAATTTTATTTAATGTTTTATCATAATTTTTAATCATCTAATATATAACCATAAACAATCTAATAAACAGTGAGATTTTAATATAAAATTGTTACCACTTTCATATAATTTGAATCATAAGACACTTTGAAATAAAGAAAATTATATAGATATATAAATCCAAATTAATTTATTATGAATAATCATAAAATACATTAATTAGAATTATATAAACCATATAAATTAAACAACTGTTGAATATTTCATGTGTCTCACTAAAATTAATGTTAGATGAAAATATATTACCACGAGATCGACTTTTTTAATATATTCATTAAAATAATGTATAATAAATTTTAATTTATTATAAATCTACTCCAGAATCATTGAAATTATAATTATATCATATATATTGATTATATATTTATATATACACACATATATATAGATAGATAGATTTATCCATAAAGACATAGATAGAAAATGAATTTCATCATTCATTGAGTTGGTAGGTTGTATGTATGATTGAACTCATTTTTTTCAAAAATTTTAAGACAAGAAAGGTTAAAAATTATTCAAATTTTCAGAATTGTATTATATCATATATATCTTATATATTTGTAAAATATTTCATTATTACCATCAATGTAAAATTGAAATGAATAATGACTCACGTCACTAAGTGGTATTGGAAGTCCACATGTTTGTAGGAGAAATGTTTTCATTTTTTAAAAATATATAAAGGTAATAAGTAAGATATGATATTATAATAACAAAAGATAAATTAGGTAAAAAAATATAATCTACAAGAAGTAAAATTATCATAGTACTCATACATAAATTTTTTAATGAAAAATGAATTGTATCTCTATGTGGACACGGAAATCTGTACGTACACACAAGCGATGATTTAACTTCTCATTTGATGAAAAAGAGGGTTGATAGTGGTGGTTTCACAATGATAATAATATTTTAGTATATTTATGATACATAAGATATCATTTAATGAATAATATGAAATATTTTTAGGTGGTAAAAAACAAATAAAAAGAATTTGACCAGTAAATACGATTACCTTTCCATTGAAAATAATCCATTATATATCATCTCAAGGATACGTGTGTAGGCCATTTATGGAGTAACATAATTTATATAATGTTTATATGGAGTTTTAGAAAAGACTTTTTTGGGGATGGTCGATCTATAAGACTCAATGTGGTTTAAAGAAGAGAATGGAGGGGTGCACATTTATAATTGAGGGGGGGTACTTTTAAAATTTATTAAAATATTAAATTAATATAAATTAACATTGATATAAAAATGGATAAAAAATAAAAAAAATCATGTATAATATGAGGATGAGTCTAAATACTTTCAAAATAATTTGGCATGTTTTTCTATGTTTTAACCCATATCATTTAGTTTTAACCTGATATTAACCCTTTGGACAATTACAATAATATTAATGTTATCCACCCATTAAGGGTTTTTAATTTTACTATAAAATATAAAATAACCCAAACATGGAAATGGTTTATTTTTGGTACCAAATCCCACTAATTCTTCTGATCTAATATTTTTATGAATTTCAAATCATTTAATAATAAATTATTCATTATAAAATATCATTAATGACATTTACAATACTATTCATTTAATATGAATTACAAATCATTACAAAAAATTTTAAATTCCAATATAATGTTTTAAACACTCCCTAATATGTCATATAATCTAGAAATTTGTGGGACACATTAAAATAATCAAATTTTAATTTTCAAAATATTTTTAAAATCATTTTATTTATTTTTATTATAATTGAAAAAAATACTATATTAGTGTTATATAAAAATTTAAGGTAAAAATTTAATCACTAAAATTATAAATAAATTACCATCGTGAATATAATTTCGTTATTTACAAAATTACCATTTAGATTCATTCACCGCTTGATTTTTTAACATGTTTGAACACAAAAGATATATTTTAAATTAAAATAGGGGCATTTTCTATCATTATTTTATTTATATATTATATATGTCAAATTCATGGACAAGTGTCCATTAAAAAGATAATGTTAGACCCTAAGGTGATAATATTAAAATTAAATTTCTCAAATAAAAATTATGATGAAAAATTATGACCTTATTTATTATTCTTAACATAGTTTATCCCAATTTACCCTTTATTGGGTTGATAAATTTTAATCTGGTTATTATTCACATTGACAAAAAACATAAGGTGCCTATATGAAAATTTTCATCCTCCTAATTCCAAAATTTTTTTTTTCAAATTAAATAACTATATGTAGTGGAAATTTATTTTAAAAATAAGCATGAAAATGTGATGAAAACCGATTTTTAGAAACATACACATTTTAGGCATAAAACTAGAATTATACTTATCCCATGCTTTGAAAAATATTAAATTAATATTAAAAACCTTAATTGAATATATAATATATAAAAATAATTAAAATCATTCACCAATATGATTAATTTGATTTATTAAGATAACACTACATTACATGCCTAAAAATGGTTTTTCCGAAAAAGATTATTTACATATAAAAATGTCTTTATAAAACAATTAAATATTAAGTTGATGACAACAAACATAATTAAAATATTTTAAAAACAATAAAACTATTTTTATATTGAATAAATTTTTTGACAAATGGATCTTTGTAGATGATTAAAAAGAAAATTCCATTTACAATAAAAACCAATAATTTTTTAGTCTTCATTAAAAAATCATTCTTCTTAGAAAATTATTAAGAATTAATACAAAGTTATTTTTGAAATTACGTATTAAAAATTATAATTTCTAAAATTTATAGATATTAATCAGCATATTTTCTCACATAAAATTGTAAAAACAATATTTTGGAAGAAAATTTTATTCAAGAATAAAATGACTACTAAATATTGATCGAATATTCACTAAAAAAATTTAATACTTTTATATTAAGATAGAAAATTATATATATTTCATAAAGGGGTTAAAAATATTCATTATTTCCAATTAAAGAAATTTTATATATCATTCATCATTATATAATAATTTTTATTGTTTTTTTAGTCGTAGTGTTTCTTAATTTCGATGCTTTCGAACATAGTGTTCTATTAAAATATAGGGGTGTCATATTTTCTCCGATTAATAAATTTTGTGCCCACAATTTAAAGTTTTGATCCGTTAAAAAGGGTTTGATATTTTGAAATTCCCTTTTGGAAAAACTAAATCATAAAATGGTTTAATAAAACTTCATCTTAAAAATATACAATAGGAAGTGTGATGGTCATGAGAAAAAAATGTTTCCAAATAAAAGAACATCAGTGTGATGTGAAAATGTTTAAATGGAAGATAAAACTAATTCCCAATGAATAATATAGAGTGATAGAGAACATGGTCAGTAGAATTTTGAAAAATAAAAAACTATGAATCAATACAACTTTAAAAGAAAATTAATTCATCAGAATTTAAGGTTATAGGATAAAATTTGTTTTTTGTAGTATTTTTCCTAGAGTTGAGAAATTCCATTACCATTTTGACAAAGAAAATGAGTAAATATACTTACTTGACATGTATAATTTCACATTTAATCAATTTTTACCAAAATATAATTTGTTCCTACATATGATGAGTATTGTTGATTAAATTGTTATGCTTAGAGCACTAAAATAAATTTCTAATGGATCAAAAATTTATATCATTATATTCCAACTATCATTAAAAATTAACCAAAAATATTATTACAAAAGGATAATTATCAATATAAATAAAAAAATATATGAAGAAAAACAAAATTAATTTTAAAATCCTTAATTATATCAACAATATTAATATTAAATAATATTTTAATATCAAAGTATATATCATACACTTTATCTTACATATTTAAAAATTAAATTGCATTCTTCCCATATAATCTTTCATGTTTAACCACATGATAAACCAATGGGTTACATACACCACAACCCAATGAAACATGTCCCAAATATAATTAATCGCCATAATAAATCACTATATAATATTTTAATTTTGTGAATGGAAGATCTTGTATTTTGTAGCGGTATGATCTGGTTTAAATTTTGGTTTGGATCCCATAAAGATGATTAATAAAACGTTTAATGGATGTATGAGGATACTCTGGGGTGTTCTAGGAGTGTGGATCCTGATAGAAAAGGGAAAATGGTCATTCTATGCATGTTAAATGATTAGCATACAGTTAGTGTAAACCGTGCACCCTAACCATGCTCTCCAAGAGGAGGAGGTGCAATGTTAGGAAAATCGTGCTAGGGGTAGAGAAAATCTGTGTGTCTTTGGATAGTTTAATTTTTCACGATTGGTGCACTGTTTGAAAACCATGTGGAGATCCCTAGGTAACTATAAAACCTCATTTCCCTTGGGCAGTGTCTTGAGAATGTTATCTGTCTGATAACTATGCATAAAAACTACGCACCCCATTAAAATTTGAATATTTTGGTATTTTTTCAACTCATTATTTTTATATTTCCACCCAATCTTCATCCCCTTTATCCTACCTATATCCCTTGTGATGATCCTAAGCCCTTAAGAACTCTCATGGATTGTTCTCCCTAATTTCTAGGCTGTTTATAGCACCATTGGTTTTTAATCGAAGCTCAGGGTAAGTCAAATATTCCTCATGATTATCTTTTCTGGATTACGTATTATAGCTTCTGATATCTACTTTTAGAGGCCTGAAATACACTTTTTCCATTGGATTATAGGTTAAGGGTTCAAGGGGTACTTCAATCTAGTACTAAGGGTATTATTATAAGTGTTTTCATCATCAGACTCGAGGTAGGTGGTCTATAATTTATATCCCATAGACGGTGTATTGATTTCTCTATGTTTGGTTGTGTTCTTTGTTATCTCCTATTTTGATATTGATGCCTTTTTCAGAATTTGGAAAAATGAGCATCTAAATGATGAATTTAACCTTTCATGATCCCTATGGGATGCGTTGATGTTGACTAGGAAAATATAGGTCCACCAATGGGGTGTTCCATCGATTCTGAGCATTGGGAATAGTAATGTTAAGAACCAAATAAATTGTGATAACATAGATCCCATGAAAAATATGTTAATGTGGTTGGTTGATTTGAAATAGAATAATGATATTTTTTCCTAGGGTTGATAATGGGATAAGGGATTGTTTGGGTTGACATGAAAATGGATTAAAATGTACTAATGTAAATGTGTCAAATGGATTGTGATTTGTAATTGAAAAGAATAACGGAGTTAATACTTGGGAAATTATGAGAGGGTTAAGAGTGTTAACACATTATAATGGTTGAATATTTTAAATGGTTTAATATATATGAATTAATTAATATCCTTAATGAGTTTAGGAATAACAAATGATAATTGGGATAAATGACCGTGTAATGTAAATATAATTCCGTTAATGGGTTATGGAATAATATTTATTCCCATGTCAAATTTTGTGGATTATGACTACTAATTGAATTGGATTCATTTTGTTTTTTATGGTATATGTGTGGTGAATGGCTAAATAAGAATGTGTACAAGGCTTGTTAGTATAGGTTATTGACTAAGGCACTACACCCATGAGTAGATTTAGATAGAGAATATAAACTCAACCCCCACTATTCATGGGTTAGAGGAGGGGGAAGATCTCTATTCTACTAAATATTGCATTCCACATAGATTCAGGCTTGAAGGTGAGGATAATGTATTTTTTGTGATGTGTTTATAATGTGTGAGATAGGTACTTGATTTAATCCCTTAATCAAAGTGATGAATTCCTTAAACCTTTGTTTGAATGATATAAATGCCTAACCCAAGGATCACATTATGATATTGGATTAAGTAATGAAGATAATACAAATTATAAAAATGGTACCAAGGATATAAATGGTTAAAGTAAATATTGTTTACTAATTACACCATATTTTTCTTTTGTTTACATGTCAATATTTATGATTTGTATGTATAATTTTTTTATACTATATATTTTGTTAACACGGTTGGTGGTTGCCTACTGAGTTCTACTCACACCCTAATAGTGCACCATTGGCTACCGGAGTAGATTTCAGGCTTTCAGGTTCAGATAAGAGAAAAGGCCATGTGCTTGGGAGTTGAGTGAGGCATGGGATGTACATGGATGAGGTTCCATGCATGGAGTTAAGACATATATGGGGATTTCTATGTTTGTATTTATTTTCTATTTTGTCCAATTTGGCATGATTTAGGATTACATGTCATATTTTACTATTGGCTATGGTTGGTACCCTATTTGAGAAGTGTTTGGTAATTCATGATTTTGGTCATTCATTATTTTTTCAGCTATTCAATTTTTTCTATTGTAACTCACTGTTGTAATGAGGGTATAGACTCCTCACATGATCTATTAGACCCTCCCCGCTAATTGTAATTCTATGGTGTATGAGGAGTCATGCTTGAGATCATGTGGTGACACGGCTTGGGGCACCAGTTTAGTGGATCCTAGGTGGGAAGCTAAAGGAAACCAATGATTTAGAAGCTGAGGAGGGGAAGTTCTAATGGGCTGGGCCTATGGGTCATGTACTGGGCATGGTATGCCTCTGGGCCTTCGGGTCATGTATTACAGGTCATGTTGGGCCTTGTGCATTGGGCCTACGGGTCATGTACGGGTTCCCCTTCAACCCTTAAAAGGGGGATTATCTATATAATAAAATAAAAAATAAGGCCTTCGGGCCATTCGGACATTAAAAATTGGTATCAGAGCTGTTCTTTTATATGGTATTTTTATTTGGGGATTGTATATGGGAGATTAGGTTGTGTCATAACTTATTAATGAGATCGTTATTTCGAGTATCTAACTCATGCATGGGGAAAATCCTGAGGGACCCACGGTGGAATGTTTTGTTCTTAATGTATGTTGTTACAGTTGAATGATTTTTCACCATTGTGTGATTCACTTATTGTGTGATGTGACTATTTTATGGTATTTTACTCATGGCCATAATGGAAAGAGGTTATTCATTCATGCATCATTGTTGGAAGCAAGGGATGTTGGTGGCGTGTATCATAATATGTACACATGGGATTTCTTTGTGGGGAATGAATGGTATGATGCATTTACCTTATTTAAAATTTGAAGAAAATGGTTTCTAATAAGGATTATGGAATTGGTTAAATTTAATGAATGTAAAATAGTGTTTAAATAATAATCTATTTAAATAAACTTTACAAATGGGAAAGATGTCACAGTTTTGATTAATTGGGAAGATTGAGTAGTGTTTATAAAAAGAAATATTCACATTGTGGGGGTAAAAGGGTTAAACAATTGTTATTAATGAAGGTTTTAGATGAGTTAAAAGATTCTTTATAACATTTTGATAAATGGTAAGGGATACTAAAGGGTAAATTGATTCATTATGAAAGTTGAAATGGTTCTAAAATAATTTTTCTATTAAAGGACATGTCTCTATATTTGTTGTAATACCCAATGTTAACCATGAACCATGGTATTAATGGGTGAGGGTAGTTTTATAGATTCGATCACTTCTATTGAGATAATATATGCGGAGTGGGTTGATTATGGAAGGTAGTGTATTTCCCATTTTGGTCTATACATATTTTAAATTACTTGAAGTGTTTTTTGATGAAAATTCTTGAGATATGAATCCGAGTAAGAATGAATTTTATAACTAATGGGTAAATAGAATGTTATGAGGTGTGAACATTTTGTTTTTCATAATAGTGAAGTTAATTATGATATAATTATTAATAATATAACTTTCAATGAAAAAAATTATTGAGAATTCCTTGTGATTTTTATTTGAACCGTCAAAGAGGTGGTTTGTGTAGTGAGAGTTCCCTAATATGAGAACATGATTACATGTTAGGAGACCTTGATGAGTATCGATATGTGGATAAATGTGTGTTCTTGTTATGTTTTTAGTAGGTTTGTGACCTTGAGGTTTTGAGATGTTTCTTGATCATAGGAAGGTGGTTACCCTTGTGGGTTATACCTTGGAATGAAGAAAAAGTTACATGATTGTGGGGTCATTAGTGATTGGTTTTTTTGTTATAGGGTTAGTGACCCATGTTATTTTAGATCATGTGAGTTGTGTTTTCTACCCTATAATGGGGGTTTTGGTCTTGTTGTTCCAATGTATTCATGTGAGTATGTTTGGTGTGAAACCTAATGTAAATGTTACTGGGGTGATTTGGATATAGTGTTCTAGAACAGGGGCAGGAGAGCCACCTATAAGTGGTTACATGTTGGAATTTTGACTTTTTAGCCAAAAGAATAAGTAGATAGTGACTTGTTACCCTTACCCTTGTTGGGATGTTGGTATCATTTGATCTATGAGAGTGATACATGAGAGTGTTCAGAAGTTTTGTCATTGCTCATGGGAGAGTGAGGCATAAATGGATATTTTGGATTTTGAAAGGTGCAGATTGGCCTATAAGGATAAATTTTATGGTCAATGCTTTTGGGATATGTGACTCAAGTTTTGATGATAAGTTTTCAGTCATGGTAAAATCAAGTGTGACCTCATGAGTGGTTAGCCTAGTGTTACAGGTGAGTTGGAATATGAATCATGAGAGATTCTTTAGATGTAGAATTGATGAAAGATGAGTACCACCATGTTTTGGTTAATGATATGGTTGTTCCTTGGATCATTGAGAGGGTCACCTAAGTTCTTTTGGTTGGTGTATGGTTAGTTTCGAAGGATTTTATTGTTTAGAATTCTGATATATCTATTTAGACAACAGTTAATGGAGGCCTTGATGTTGAATTTGAGTGGATGATAGAAGGGTGACCAGAAAATGAAAGAATCCTTTCATTATGAAGGTCACATCTGAGGATATGGTGTTCATGTGGTTTGGATTATTTATATGAATGGTTTTTTCATGGTAGAGTTGTTGAAAATTACTTGATGCCAATGGAACATATGGACTAGGAGGCATTTTCAAGAGAGTAAGAGGGTTTAGGGATAAGATATGGTGATGTTAGGATCATGTGATATAAAATCATTATATGTGTGGTTGTAGGAAGGTGTAATACCAAGAGTGCTCTGATGAGGTCTAGATGCGAGCATGTTCTAGTATGGAATGAGTCCTTTCGGGATGGAAGAACTGGTGGCTTGGGATAAGCACCTTTCATTCTCTATAAAATGAAAATGGAAAGCATTGATATGTGGGTGACCATTGGTTTGATTGGTGTGGTGGATAGCTATGTTTCATTTTTTAACTAATAGGGTCATTCTATAAGAATTCAGTTGGTGTGGTTTTGGAAATTCTACGTAAATATCGATTCATAGTCGTTTGGCAGAATGTTGTGGATAAATGTGAAGTACTTGTTGGGAATCATGCGTGAGCAGTGGTGGTTATATGATGATGAGACATATGTGGTAAAGGAATCCCCAAATTCATTACAGTTCATGGTTTCTCCATCATGGGATGTGACATTAGTGTTGGATAAGTTGTGGTAGTGTTCTTTGACAACTTTTTGGAGTACTTTTAGCTAGTGATGATCATGCCCAACATCTAGAAATTATCTCAGGTATGCTGAGAAATCTCTAGTCTTACGACAGGATACGTGAATGTGTTTTGGTTATATTTGGTATATGATGGAGTTGGTTCTCATGGAGTATTATATGTGGAGCTATATGGGGGTATGTACACCATCGACTGTTTACAAGTGAAGTCCTCAGGATGGATTGGGTGTCGGTGAACCTCGTAAGTGTCGTCCTCGAAAGCTAAGAATGGGTATCAGGTGATGTTTTTTTGATCTAGTAAAATATGGATGACCATGTCCATGATTTTAGGTTCATATAATTATTCATGTATGAACTACAGTGTTGGGTAATTCCTTGAATAAGGTAATTGTAATGATGCTCCTATGCTACAGAGTGACATATTAGTCCTTAATGTGTCGAGTAGATTGTGGAGTTGATGTCATGGCATAAAGATACTAATTCAAAAACAATGAGGTGCACATTGGGTTCTTTGGAAGAGGGAATAATGTGCCATTTATGTGGTGGATGTTTGAGCCAAGCATTTCCTTTGTTCTTAGGGGAAGTTCTAAGAAGAATCAATAATATAAGTGTTATAATTGTTGATGGTGTGATAACAATGGTATAGTTTTATAAAACACAATAAATATTGAGTATAGACTCTGTTAAATGTTATGGGGGTACCATGGATCATCCTTAAGTGTCAATGCATCTTCTTAATGTGAGTTAATGATTTTCTAGTATTAAAGCTGATGGTTTCAAGGATGAGCTAGCTGAGGAAAACCCAACTCCATTAGGAGGAGGTATAAAAGTGATGGCTTGTAAACCACATTCGGTGGAAGTTTTGGATGTTAAAGTGAACTCCTTTAGATTTAATGGGTATTTTTATAATTCTAGTTGACCCTAGTCGATGTAGATATGATAAAGGTTTTTTTTGTGAATGTAGACGGGTGTGGTGGAGCACAATGTTGGTTTAAAAGGTAGTGAATTCCTTGAAAGTGGGATTCTACTGAGATTCGGGGAACAACCATGGTAGTTGTGTTAGATGATGTTAATCAGCCTAAATTTAATAATAACCATGATAAGGTGAAAAGGTGGTGGAGTTCCAATAGTGGTGGATGAATTTTATAGGACAATCCAGTCAGGGGTAGTCTGACATGATATGGTAAAAGGAATAGATGTGGTAAGGGGTGACCCACATCTGTTTTTATGTTTGTTAGTGAGAGTACTTTTCCAAAATGATGTTGTACTTGAGTGAAGTCAAATTTTTATTTGTCCATGAATTGATGGTGTGTGGATGTCCTTATATATGGTTTTGATGGAATGGTTGGATGCTAATTTTTTTGAAGCCCTTATGGATGTTCGGGTGTGGTGAGTTGGGAATGCATCAGGTATTTTGTAAAAGTTGAGTTCAGGTTTTGGTGGTTGTTCTTTGATAGTGGATGTTCCAATCACTAAAATACAGAGGGGGTGAGTTAATGTGTATGGTGGGATAGAACCATATTGTGTAAGTGGTTTTTTATGTTGATATCAATGTTTCAGGCTGGATGGACTCAAGTGATTACAGTTAAGGTGTTTAGGCCATTATAATAAGCATTGTCTTGGGTTTGACCAGTTGAGTGATTTGAGTGGAGTGGTTCTATCATGGAATTTCAAGTGTGGAATGGGACCATCAGGTCTCGATTTGTGAATCGATTATATTCTATGAAATTTGGTTGGAATGATAGGGTGTTTTCTTTGGGTGGTGTTGAGTTCAGGTCCCTATCACAGTTTTGAAAACAGGGTAAGATGGAAGAAATTGATTTTTTCTATGATTTAGGAAAAGGATAAGACTCATGGGGTTCCAATTGGATCTTCCACAGTGGAATCATGTGGTGTGTGATGTTTCCTTATGTTGAGACTTAGGCAATATTTCCTAGACTTCCCTATGAGGTTATGTTGGTTGATGTATGGTTAAAATTTAGTGTTTCCCTTAAAGAGTATCAAAATTTTTTGTAGATCATAGTGTGAAAGTCTTTTAAAGGAAGAATATGGATTTCGATTAGGTTTTATGGTAGCATTGTAATTATGGATGGATATGAAATTCTTCGGAGTGAGACATGAGTGAGAGCCATTATAAGGTGGGGAGGTTGTAATATCCCAATTTTCCGGTGGTGTGATCTCATTTAAATTTTGGTTTGTATACGTTAAATTTGCCGAATAAATAGTTTACCGGAAGTATGAGGAGACTCATGGGTGTTTCAGGGGTTCTAGGCCTTAAATAAAAATGAAAAACGGTCATTATATTCATGTTTCAGAGTTGTCACATGATTAGTATAAACCATGCTCCCAAACCATTCTAACCAGGAGGTGGAGGTGCATGGTTAAATAAACCTTACAAGGGGGGGACCCAAACCATACAGATTAGGATAATGGAATTCCATAAGATTGTAACATAGTCCATAAACCATGTGAATATATCTAGTTAACCATGTGACCTCACTTCCCTTGGGCAGTGGCTTGCACGAGGTTTTTCACTATATTTCTAACCATGCAGACAAACCACACTACCCATTAAACTTTAATAAATTATGGTTTTTCCAGCTCATGATTTTTAATTTTCCACCTCATTTTCCCTCATTTCTCCTACCTTCAGTCCTAGTGATGAACCTATTCCCCAAAGTGCTCCGAATGAGAAATCTACCTCATTTCTAGGTTTTTTGGAGTGTTGTTGGATACAGATCAAATCTCAGGTATGTCAAATCTTACACTTTCTTCTTTTTTCTGGATTATGGATTATAGCTTTTGATATCTCCTTCTAATGCTCTAAAACCCCCCTTTTATGGTGGATTCTTGGTTGGTTCTTCAAGGGGTGCTTGAATCCAGTTATAAGGCTATTATTAAGAGTATTATCATTATTAGACTCAAGGTATATGGTCTATAAGTTATATCCCTTAGTCGTTGTGTTGATTTGTTCATGCTTGATTTTGTTATTGGTTATCTATTGTAGTGATTTTGATTTCTTTGTTTTGATTTTGTAAAATGAGCATCTAAATGATTAATTGAATCCCTCATGATCCCCAGTGGATGAGTTTATATTGAATAAACCAAATAGGGCCATCCATGGGGTGCGGCATTGATTTCGATCAAAGGAAATGGTAATGTTATGCCCAAAATAAATTATGATAATATAAATCCCATGAAGAACATGTTAATATCATTGAATGAGTTAAAACGGGAAAATGATAGTTGTGCCCATGGTTGATAATGGAATAAAGGGACGTTTTTATTAACATTAAAATGGGTTAAAGGGATTAATATAAATTTGAAATATGGATTATAATTTTTATATGAAATGAATAAGGGGTTAATACATGGAAAATTATGAAAGGGTTAAGTGAGTTAACATAAGGAAATCGATGAATTTGTTAAATAGGATAATATATTGTAATTAGTGAATATGGTTAATGAGTTTAGGCATAAGAAATGGGAATTTGGATAAAAAATAATGTAATGTAAATGGAAATGTGTTCATGAGTTATGGAATAATATTTATTCCCACGTAGATTACTATGGATTATGATTGCTAATTGTATTGGATGTGTTTGGTTGTAATATGATATATGTGTGGTGAATGGATAAATAATCATGTGAAAATGGATTAGTAGAGTGAGGTATTGACTAAGGCCCTATACCCATGGGTTTGATTGATTGAGGTTGTAAAATCCACCCTAGAATGCATGGGTTATGGAAGGGTACAAAGCTCTATTCCCCTAAAAGTTTCATTCCACCCTGACCGAGGATTCAAGGTGAGGGTAATCTATTTTTTTTTGGATTATATCCCTGGTGAGATATGGGATTGATTAATTCTTGTATGCTTAGTGATTAATTCCTTAAACACTTGTATTAATTATTTGACTGCCAAACCAATGAAACACATGATGATTACTGGTTAAGTAATTAAGATGATGAAAATGATGAAAATTGTACTATGGTTAGAAATGGTTAAATTAAATATTGTAAACAAATAGAAAATGAGTTTTCTTTTGTGTTCTTATCATCATTTAGTATTTTCATGCACTATCTATTTAAAAAATATATTTTTTAGAAACCGTTGGTGGTGGCCTAATGAGTTTTACTCACACCATACTTGGGAACTAGTGGGTACCTGAGAAGATTTCATGCTTGCAGGTCAGGATAAGGGAAATTCCATGATCTTGGGAGTTGATTAGGGTATGATATGTTCATGGATGATATTTTAGAGTTAGAGTCAATATCGTTTTTGGGGATTCCAATGTTTGTCCTTATTTTGGGTTTTTCACTTTGGCACGGTTTAGCATGACATGACATATTTTACTAATCTCTATGGTTGGAAAACTATTTGGGAAGTGGATGGTTATCAATAAAACAAATTATTGCAAATTATTTTCACAATTTCATTTGTTTTTTTATTTGTTTTCGATTACTCTGTTAATGCGGGTATAGTATTTCAACGTGATCTATTAGACCCACACATATAGTTGGAAACTTATATCATATGGGGTGGTGCGCTTGAGGTCATGTGGAATCCCAGATTGGGGCACCCGTTTAGTGGCTCCCAAGCCAAGGGCGTTATAGAAAAATTCACAAGAATAAGACGAATCAAATTTAGATACTAACCTAAAAGTTAATCCTTAACATGACTATCAATATCTGTGAAAATATCACATTGTCAATGACTCACTTTTCAACCATCAAGATTATTTATATCCCACAATACATTATACCATAATTAAGTTAACATCAAATCCCATATGAACCTCAAATGGTTATTTAACCAAAAATATAATATTATTTAAAATACCTATGAAAATATTAAAATCACTTAAAAATAACATGACTTAATACATTTTAAAGGGGATCATAATGACCCTGAAATTTTAATTAACATTAAAATGATAAACCTATAATTAAATTTATAAAATATAAGTTAAAATCACATGAAAACATTTATGATGCAAAAAATTTAAACAATCCTCATTAATTAAAGAAGATCACAAACTATTGATTATTTTCTATAAATCCAAAAAATAAAATAAACATAATAAAATATGACCTAAATCATTTTTTTATTAACTAATCAATTTTAAGATCATTAATACTATCCTACCAATGTCAATCACCTCATTATCCCAACTAATCATATGACATAAAATTATACTGTGGTAAAATCCTTATATGTATTATGATACAAATTTTCATTTGTATAATAAACACATAGACCTATTCACTTTATAGGTCTTTCCTTCATCTATGAGTTAACCCATGGACTAAGGAATTGCCTTGGGTAATGGCCATATTTCCCATTAATATAAAATTAAAATATAAATGGTGCCTTAATAATATCATCATTTCCCTCCAAAATATTTATTTTTTCTAGATATTTACATGATCCATGAACTTCATTTCCTCATAGAATCATGTTATTATTCCTCTAATACATTCTCTTAAGTTATTATTCGTAAATTATTTATAAATAAAAATTTGAATCTTCATTCCTTCATAGTCTTTAACCCCTGAACATATAGAGAGATGGTTCATATGATATCTACATCATCTCCCACTTTGTTATTCATAACTAGAACCCTTAATAGGAATATCGTACATAATAAATTTAATCCTGACCTGGGAAATGGAAACATAAGGAATGGTGAGCATAGATTTCTCAGTAAAGGTAAAAAAGGGATATATCAAAGATCACATGAGAATAACATGAGCATATTGATATAAGAACACAATCAAAAAATTAGGAAATTAGTCCATGCATGTCATATTTCATAATATGGAGTCGTGGAATAAAAAAAGAAGCTGATAATACATTATTCATTATGGAATAAATGAACATGATCTGTGAGAGTATGACATTATCATAAGAAAAATGTTTGTGGTGTACATATAAGCATAGAACATCATTCCTTTTGTTGTCTAGTATCATTACAAAGAATATAATTACTGATTAGGTTCACTCCCTATACCATTTTAGTAGTCATAGTTAACTATTATTTGTATTATAGTATATTTAGTTCACTCCCAAAACCATCATAGAAGTAAATATTTACTCCCAAGACTATCATCATGGACATAGTCCCTTACGGTATTGGTCTCACTCCCAATTTCCTTTTTGATTTATCTCATGAGATATCAATCATTAACCATTGCATTGGATGGAGATAAAGGTCTCATCTATCACATAATTAGAATCATAAAAATATTTTCCAATGAATCATAAAACATTCCGCACATTCGATCCAATTAAATTAAATGGGATTCATTAACATTTAATCATAGCATAACCTGTGAAAAAAATAGGTTTCAAAAACCTAAACCATCTAGAGAAAGAATAAGGATGGTATAATTGGATCATATCCCTAATAAATAATAAATTAATTTAATGTTAAATGTATTTGATGAATAGAAATACCATTTAAATATATTTAAATTTTTATTGAAAAAAATATTGTTCCATTTTGAAATCAATTATTTAAAATCTAAAGATAAAAAAAAAATTTGGAGAAAATATATTTGAAAATATACTTGGAAACATTTAATGTATGATTTGAAGCATTGTGAGGTCAGTACAACTAAAATTTATTTTTCATTATTTATATGTTAAATTAATAATACATTCATAATTATATAAAAATTCAAAATGCACCACAATTAGAAAATGAAAAGAAGATTACTTTTAAAATTTATTTGTAAAAATTCATACCTGTGTAAAATATAATTTTAAAAAATAATCATAGGTGAATTTTGGAAACCTTATTAATTTTTTAGTAAACATGGATATTGAATGAAATGGTTTTTCGATCAAAATAAGAAATACATTCAATTATTCTTAAAACATATTTTCAGCATCTTGAGTACCTAAGGCAAGGAAAATAAATCAATAACATTTATTGTACAGAACTAATAAGAGGATAAGGGAATTTATGACTTTATTTAAATGTATATCATATGTTTTCACAATAAGAAATGTAATCATAAACAATCCCAATAAGAAATGAGATTAATACTTTAAACCCTTATCTCATTCATCTCATTTGAATCACAATCCCCATTAAAGATAAAAATTTATATGGATAGGTAAATCTCAATAAATTTAAAAAAAATATTCATAAAATAAATTAATAGGAGTTTTATACACCACATAAAATAAATTATTTGGGAATATGAAATGTGAATGATCGAAATAAAAGTGACACAAAAATCTTACACCTCAAGATCGAATTTCTTTGAATGTTCTGAAAGATCATATTTAATAATTTTTAAATTTAATTTAAATGTAAAAAATGTAAATTAATATTGTATCATATTATATATGTGTGTGTGTGATTAGATATATCCATAAAGGTAGATAAATAAAAATGAATTCTACTATTCAGGGAGAATATGGGTCATACGTAAACATTAAAAATGTTTTCTTTTTTCGATTGATGGAATAAAAGATATGTAAATAATAATTTGAATTTATAGAATAATAATCTCATTATATATTTCTTATATATTCACTAAATAGAACATTATTAATATCCATATAAAATGTAAATGAAAAATTAAACAAATCACTTTACAGAGGTGGAAGTCTGTACGTATGTATGAGTGACATTTTCGTTTTTCAAAAATTTGTAAGGTATGAAGTTATATATAATATAATCATTAAATAAGAATAATTATGTAATAAATTTTATATATAAACTTTATACACATCACAATAATAATCCATGAGTGTTGTAAATGAAAAATTTAGTGTATCGCTACATAGAGACGGTAATTCGATCATATGAACATGTAATAGTTTCAATTATCCTTTCATGAAAAAGGGGTTTTATAGTGGTGGTTCATAATAATAATAATATTTTCGATTATATAATATAATTAATTTATTATTTTCTGAAAAATATAATATATTTAGAATGGGTAAAATAATAACTAAAATGACAGTGATTGGTTAAAGTGGTGAATTTTTATTTAAAATAATTCATTCAGATCCCATCTTATGGGTCCTAGGGTTGGTATTATTCAAATAATAAAACCTATATAATTTTAATTATGAATTTGAGAAGGAATTTTTTCAGGGTATGGTCGACCTATAAGGCTACGTGTTCAGTAAAAATGATTAATGAGGGGTTCGCTTTTATTATTCAGGGGTGGGAAACTTTTAGAATTACGTAAAATATAAAATTAATATATATTAATTTTTAATTTAAAATGGATCCAAAATAATAATATTGGAATATAATATTAGTATGATTCTATATAATTTTAAAAAATAAAATTTTAAGATGTTTTGGGTATGTTTTTCACCCTTATTTTTTAGTTTGGACCCCATTAACGCTTTTGTCAATTACCGTAATATTAAATTTTTCTACAAATTAATGTTTAATAATATTACTATAAAATGTTAATAAACCCTTATATAGACCATGTTTTATGTTTAGAAACACATCCCACTCTTTTAAAAAAATATAATATACGGATTAATTTTAAATCATTGAATATAAGATTATTTATTATATAATATCATGAATTACATTTTTAGCACTTTTCATTTTATTTTACTTCAAATAAATGAAGAAAAATAGTTAATTCATATATAAATCTCTAAAACCACCCAACTATTTCATATAGACCTTTAAATATCATGGGAAACATTAAATAATTCATATTATATCACTTTAAATATGTTTTTAAATCATTTATTTTATTCTTTTTTAATTGAATAAATAATCTGTTAGCGTTGTAAAAGCATTTTGGGTAAATATTTATTCACTTAAAATTAATAATAAATGAACATCATGAATATAATTTCATAATTCATAAAATTAATTTAAATATTATTTCACCACTTTATTTTTCCTAATGTGAAAACATAAGATATATTTAAAACTAAGAGAGTGACATTTTTTAACTTTCACTGATTTAAATATTATATAAGTAATTTTCATAGATAAGGGTAAATTATTCAAATAATATTTATGAAAAAGGTGATAAAGTCATAATTAAATTCCCTCGGTAAGAGTTAGTAAGAAAAATTATGACCATATCACTTAGTCTTAACTAAGATTAAACTGATTTACCCTTTCCTCGGATAATAAATTTTACCACGGTTTCTATTCACAATGACCACAAATAAAAGGGTCCCATATAAAAAAATTGAACCTACTAATTAAAAATAAGGAATTAATTTTTTATATATCAATATCTATATGTTTTAGTAATTAATTTTAAATTTATGTTCTCAAAACGTGGTGAAAACTGTTCTTTATAAAAATACTCTTTTTAAGTATAATACATGGTTTATTATTATCTCATGGTTAAAAAAATTTAAATGAAAGTTAAAATATTTTATTCACTATATAATATATAAATTTCACTAAAATAATTGAAAAATATTCTTTAATTTAATTTATTAATTAAAATTACAGTGCATGAATTAAAATAGTTTTTCATAAAATACCTTTTACTTATATAAAATTTTTCCAAAAAGTTTTAAAAAATTGATTAAAATTAAAATAATTGGGTTATTTAAAACATAATAGAACTCATTTTACATGTAAAACATTTTATAAAAAAAATATAACATTCTATATGCTTGAATTGTAAATAATATTTCCAATATAAATCAATATTTTTTTTGTTTTCAAAGAGAAATCATATTTTTTAAGAAATTCTAAAAAATTTACCATTAGATAATTTTGAAATTATAAATTCAAAAATATTATATATAAAATATCCAAATATTTATTATAATATTTAATCCTAAACTAAATAAAAACCATTTTTTTGAAGATTATTTTTTTATGAATAATCTTAATTTATTAATAATTTGGTTCTTATTTAATAAACATTTATCAATAAATTTATACTCAGTTTGAAATTTATATGTATTTGAATATGATGTTAATGATTTTCATTCAAGAGAATATAATGACTATGTCATAATGATCATATTTAGATAATATTTTTTAATATTTGTTAAGAATGGTGTTTCTTATCTTGTATGTTATCGAACATAATGTGGTTTTAAATTTTTAGGGTATTACATGGATTTTCAGATAAATATAACCCATGTTTTTAAAATTTCGGAAATTCATATTAAATGTTTGTTTTTTTTTTAAATTTTATGGAGGTTATGATTACGATAGGTGCTTGTGTTCTCAATGATGGCTAGTATGAGTACTTATGATTCATATATATTTATAGTTTAGGAAAGTGTTCATTACACTACTAGAAATTTTTATTAGTTAATGAATATTATATTTTCATATCAATATTTTTCTTGGGATTTCTGTATCATTTTGTGATCATTTCATAAAAATTTGGATGAGTGTGTATCATGATAATAGTCAAGATAGACCGTATAACTTACTAAATATTTCATTGGTGCCTCCCTGGTTGAATAGGTTTTGATGACCTATATTATGATTTTTATGTGGAATGAGTTTTATTTATTATAATAAATTTGATTTCATATTTTAAACAAGATTTTAAAATGGATGTTTATTAAAGATGACTACTTAGGGAAAATATTGATTTAAATAAACTAATTTGAAATATTCTTTTAAAATAAAGGATGGGTTATTCAAGAGTATTTTCCTGGGTTTTGACCTAGGGATTGATATTGGGAACTCCTCCATTAGTTTCTATATTCATATTTTTTATAAAGAAGATTTTGGATTTGTTTTTAAATAAAAATATAGAGGACTTTTATCGACACATGATTCTTTTGATTGGTCTCGGGGAGGATATGGTCTATTTTTAATGCTTTTACTCATGGGAGAGATTATTTGATATAATTTACTTATTTCCATCCTCAATTTCACAATGATTCATTATAATATCGGAGTTGTGTGTGAGGAGTTTCCTTGGGTAAGGGGTTAACTACATGGGATTGAACAATAATTAGGTTACCCTTTTAGAATAAGTCTATTAAATCATTAAGAAACAATATGTAATTTGATACATTTATAAATAATGAATAAAACATATTACATGGAAGGGGGATGGGTTCCAATGAGATATTTTTGGTTGATTTTATGAACATTGCCTTTGGGTAATTCTTAGTGAACATGATGAGTGATGGACATCCTTACTAGATATAAGAGTGATTCCTGAGAGTCCTCTAGGGTTGAGGTTAGAGTTTCTCAATATATTCTATTTTTGATGATCTATTCCAGATTCAAGAGTTATGGTTTTGCGGACATGATAACCCTTGGTATAGTTCTAGATATGATTTTAGGATATGTGAGTGAACTTCTTTTGGGTTTATGGTTATATTTAATATCACTTGATCTTATTTCCATTGAAAATATCAATATAAAAAGGTGATTTTATGGTTGATGGAATGTTTATCCACAAATTACATAGAGGTTTAATGTGAATTCTATGAATAAAGGGTATTATATATTTTCATTGTTCAACAAATATCTGGGTAGACATATTTGATTAGTGGAATATATAATCGAACAATTATTGAGAAGTTCTTTTTGTTTATGATTAGTGATTAAGGGGGAAAACCCTGACTTAAATAGTTTAAATTAAGAAAATAATGATGAATAAGCTGGTTTTTGACTTGTTATTGTAAAATTTCATATTTGTCTACTGTTTAAATAATGAAAACATATTCAATATATTGGGGGATATTTGAGGCGAAATGATCCATCATTAAGTGATTGTGCAAGAAGTCTACAAATTATTATTTTTTATATATCTTGGCCGATGATTTAAAATGGATGAAGATGGATTATAGGATACATTGTTTTAAATTATTAAAGTATAAAATCTAAAATAAATCTATGCCTTTATATATGTTAATAGTTACATATACAAACTCAAGTATGAAAAAATTATTCAAGTATGAGGATTTAGAATTATTATCCATCATGTATGAAAAATATTTAGAATGTGAAGATTGATGTTTTTCGATTCATATACATATGAAAAATTACATAATCAAATATATCCCACATACATGATTCAACTACGTACTTTTTCATATATGTTATTGAGAAAGTTTATGGTACATTGGAAGAATATGTGATTTCCATCATCGATAAACGAAACGTTTCACGTATAAAATTTCATAAAGAAAATCTATAGACATAGATGAATACAGCATAATTGAACCCAAATAAGATAATTCAAACTCATGTACTAGGTTGAACTCTACAATATTTATTCTAAATAGAAAGTATTTTAAGAAGATAAAGAAGAAATTCTTCTAGAATCAAAATATTAAAAAAAATATTTAAAGATGTGTGATACAATAATTGATAAAAAGAGGAGATGATCTTCAACCATATAAATGGAAGAAAAAATAAGCATGATAAAAATAGGCTAAAGAATTTATAAATTCTAAAATAATTCATATATGATGATTATTGTGATTTGATTTTGAGTTTTGGACATCATGATGCATTTTGAATCCATGATCTGATCTTTTATTATAGAATATTGAAGGAATAGTTCCAATGCATATATTATTTGATTCTAAAAATGTATTTATCTGATTTTCAAGAATAATTTAAATGAGGAAAGATTGAAGATAATGATACTATTTATTATTATATACATGATACTGATTTGAGGCTATTTGATTGTTTGAGAACAAATGAGTATAATGATTGGAAATCCCTTCTATCCTAAAACATGTTCCACCCAATATTTATATTTTTTATGTATTGTTTATATATATATGAAGTTTATTTAATTTGAGTAATTTCATGGTATATTTCATGATATGGGGAGCTATATGATGCTATTATAGAATAACTTGAAATATCTATTGAGATTTGAACAAATGAGTACATCGACATGAAGTGTAGGAAGTTGGAGAAAAATATCTTGAGCATATTGTATTACACTCAAATGACTACTATTGTCCGAGATAATTGAGAAAATAAAAAATTTGGTCACTACAAGAACTTATAAGGACATAACCATTAATATAATTTCATATAAAGAAAATATTCCATGGTCATGAAGTGTGATCCTAAGCATAATCTAATTATAAAGTAATGGAGGATTGGAATCCCACATAGGGAAAGTAAAGAGAAATTAAATGAGGCACATGGGATACTAAATTCTAATTGGATATCCTATATTCCAAAAAATTTAATCAAAATATTTATGACCTCTGTATAAAAGTAATAAAAAAATTGAGAGAATATGTGTTTTAAGGTGCAGTATTTGAGATCCATGTAAGACAACGAAAAAAATTTACGAACAACCTTGAAGAACTTAAAGTCGTAAAATCTAGGATAGAGTTTAATTTGAAGATATTATGTGTACCAAATCAATATAAGAAGAATATATTCTTATGATATGAATTATTTTAGAATCTTGAGAATAAGAAATATATATCGTAGATGATAGACTGTGTATGGTTTTATCCTTTTATATCCAATACCTAAAATAATGATGACAGTTTTATAGGTATGAAGACCAAGTAATCTTAGTTGGTGAATGAGTTGTAGATTATTCTTGTTGTATTTCTATAATTTTAAGAATAATCTATTGAGTTTTATGAGATCAATTACATTTATTCATAATATTACTATCTAGATATGGTGATCTTCTTCACAGAAGAATTTAAAAGAAGCAATTTAATATATATGGTGGGACTCCAAATAACATGTAAGACACAATATTTATAAGGATATGATAATGAGACTCTGTGAATATTATTTGAAGATGTTGAAGGAAGTCTAATGTAAGAATGATTGTTGTGAGTCTAATGATATTATGGTAATGATGGCATGGGAAACACCCAACCCATTGTAGTCACCTTGATTATTATGGATAATCCATGACTTTGGTGAGTAATTAATCATATAAATGATTAGGTAATTTTATTGATCATTGTAAAAATATTATATTTCCCTTTATTTCATTACATGCATGAATAAAGATGAGTTTTCTAGGTAAAACATTAATAGATAAAATTTCACAAATTGAAAAAATAAGTTTAATAATACATGGGGGAAAAATATTGATAGGATAATTTATTATTGTTTAAAAATTATTTATCACTAGATTTACCCCCTCTTATATGGCCGCATTGATCCAAAGGGGATTCCAAATTGGTTTCAATGTCATTTTACTCAATGTTGGATCTGGATTTTATTCTAAATATTATTATTATTAGAATACGAACATGTAAATTTTTTAAAATATATTTCAAGTTGAGCATCAGATTATGATGCAATACTAAATAGTGATACTACCAAAACTAAAATTTCATTATTGAAATTAAAAAATAGTATAAATAATGAGGCAAAGAAATAAAATAAAAATATATTGAAGGAAAAGGATCAACTACTTCCCAATGGTGAATATTGTGGTATGTTCTCATCTAATGAATCCAATTACTGAGATCATTTTGATGATAAAAGTTCAATATTTGATGGATGTGATGAAAAAAATACATTAAAAAGCTAAATATTTTTACTCATGTGTTGGAAATTATCTAAGAAAGGTTCTAAATAAGTTTATTTCTTAAATGATGATTTTTTTCAAGGACTTATTTGATTAAATAACACATCTAGTAGAATAATATGATGTCCTATAGAATTGATTAGCTAATAAGTTTTTGTATGAAATACACCCACACAACTAGTGAGAGAAAAAGATAAAAATCTCTCACTTTTCAATGATAGATATTGTTAATTAGTTGAATACATAAAAATAAGATCTTATAATAAATATTTTCTTAGGATTTTAATCACTGAAGTGTTCTATGCATCATAAAATGTACACAATGTCGCAAATAATATCAAAGAATTATAGTTGAATGGGAAATAAAATGATACTTAATGAAATTGAAGGTTCACAAAAATATGTTACCAAGATGCATGATAAACAATATGAGATGTTTAAGAGATATTAGTAAGAGATATGTATGATAGTTGAGGTTGAGAAACATTAACTCAACATAAAAAATTAAATTATATAAATAAAAAAAAGAAGAATCCAATGTCCTGACAAACTAAGCTTTCTAATATGACTAAGAAAAAAATGATACCATTCATATTTAAAAGCTGAATTTTCCATCAAATGAACTCTAAATATAGGTATTGATAACATTTGTTCATGTATAGAATCCAAAACCACAAGATCTAGGATAATGGTGACAAACTACCCTAAAATTTATAAATTTAATAATTCTATCTAAATATAATATGTTGGAAAAAAACTAAAAACAATACAAACATGAAAATATAAAAATGTTGGGAAACCCACCAATGTGTTAAGGGTGGAGTTAAATATTTTCCAAATGAAATTTACCCCAAATTGATCACAAAATAGTATACAAATAACTAAAAACAACTAATGTTTAAAGTGGAAAAATATTATATATTTCATTAACATGTAAATGGGAGAGGTTTATCAGTCATTGTTGTTACTGATAGAGGTTTGGGTATAAGTCTATAAATTGTTGGAACAAAATTTCAACATATTAAAGTCAAATAAGATGACCAATTAATGGGTAAAAGTTAAAAATAAAAGCCGGAATAGACTTCTTGTATAAAAAGAAACTATATTTAAACAACTTATTTGAGAATTTTGAGAAATTCTGTTACAACTACATCTTCTGTTGATATTTTTATGATGGATATTGGTTTGTACCTATGGAATAAAACACATTTTATTATGGGAAGAGGATTCCATGAACAAAGTAGAATAATGCAGAGAAATATGGTGTATCCTTATATGGGATAAGAGAAAACAAAAATAAATATGAAACTCTTCAAAAAAGGGCTAAATAGGATGTCCAACAAACAAAGAGAAGATGATTCTATTATAGTAGGAAATATCACAACATGGATTATTGAAAATAATCATTATAATTCAAATTTAAATGGATCAATATGGAAACATATATGAAGATAATCTTTGTGATGTAAAATGAGATTTAAATGGAGGAAGATATCTTTCATGAAGAACATTAATGGATATCCAATAAGGATAAGTAAAAAAATAATGAAATCATTTGTGGAAGGTTAACCCTTTAATATGTTCTCCAAAAAAGTGTATTATAATCCCACTATTATAAAAATAGAAATATAATGTTAGAGGGAATGATTTTTATGTTTCTAGAAATAGGGATACACCAAATAAGAGATAAGGGCATGATCCAAATAATAGTTTGATCATATGTCCTAGTCAGATGGAATAAGTAAGGAAGATTGAGTAATATGTAAATTATAGAATAATATTTCTATCTTAATAAAATAAACTGATTCCATATAGAAAATATGTTAAAAAATGGAACAGAGTCTATAAAACCAAAAGGGAACCAAATATGAGATCCTATAGAGGCATAAATCATGAAGAAATGAAAGTAATTTAAAACAACACTAAAAATTCAACTGGGTTGAGAAAAAACCTCTCATCCCATGTTTGACAACCTAGAAGGTGATGTTGATCTAAATTATTCTTATATATTTTTTGAATTCATTTTTTACAAGGTTATTGAAGGTGGTGAATTGAAATAATCATTGAAGGCTATGAAACATATATTGTTAAGGATGATGAACATTAAGGTGGATTTAATTTCAATAGATGCATATTTTTTTGTTGGGATCAGTCACCAACTGGTATCAAATTTATGGATATTATTTTTTGGGGCATGGGACCATAGAGATGATGTTTGGAGTGTAGAAATTGGGGGGGGAAACTAAATAATAAAGGTAACCAGATATTTCTTATATTCTTAAATTTTAAAATCTAGAGATGCCCAATATATAGTAATGTTTGAGGTTTGATAGTCACTTTTTTGTAACTTTTATGATTTATTATTATTATAATTATCACAAGGGCGTGTTAGTTTGATAAAATGGGGAATTAATTTACTTTAACATGAATGTCTAAATTTTTTTTGAAGATGGGTGTAGGATTACATAAATGCCTTAAAAATACTTTGGATTATCCCCTATTCAAGGAAATGATATTCTTGAGTTGGTATCACATAATTGTTATATAATTGATAGAATTTTTATTTAAATTAATCACTCATGTTTTCCACAATGAGTATTCCCATTTTTAATTTTCTTCACTTGATTGATGAAACATTCATAACGAACATTTGAAGCCACATAAATGCATATGATACATTGTTGATAGTCATTTATGATAGAATCTTAAAACTAGTGAGGTATAACACAAGATGAATTCCTTACCTCATGGAGTTGGTATAGATGTTAGAAGATTAAGGATGGGTATTCTATATTTTATGATGGTAGTTTTATTCATAAATTAAAGTTGGATATATAAATTATAATTGGAATCTGAAAATGTCACCCTCCACTCATAAAAAATATCTTTGTAGTTATAAAGAGATAATAAGGCTCTAAATGTTTTAGAAGAGAAAATCAATTATTTCTTGTTGATGTGGGGAAGAATAATTTTATAATCATTTCATTCCATTTCAATTAATAGGGTAATAATGAAATTTAATATTGGATTAAATGTGTATTTGATAGAAAATATAAAGGGGATATAAAAGTTCCCTTTGGTAGATGATTGTATTTATTTTCAATTTTTCTTGTTGTCATTATTAAAGAAATTATTTAAAGGTGATGATCTGGGTGATCAAGTTTGAATCCAACCATTATATGGGGCATGATGGTGCTACCCATGAAAGGTGTGAAAATGAGGTATATTCTTTTTCTTAAGGATCTGGAAGTATAAATTAGAGTAGAATCCTATAACATCAAACAATTTAGGAGAGATTATTCATAATTATAAATGGTCTTGAAGGTGAAAAAACCTTGCCTTTAATAGTTTTGATGAAGGAAATAATTTTGAAGAAGAAAAATAATGATCTAGTAATGGTATACAGATTATCTATAAGATGTTTAAATGAATAAAACATATTCAAAGAGGTAGAGAGAAAGATAAATCTAAAGGATATATCAAAGATTTATCATTCAAGGAGTATGATTATTATTATGTTTTATATCTCTTGGATAAATATTTTGAATAGATGTATATAGATTGGGGGGTCTTAGTTTTGAAATGATTGAATTTTGAAATTTTAAAAGAATGGTGAAATCCTCAAGTATGTAAAGCTCAATGTATAAAGATTACAATTAAAAAAGTTCTTCATCTAGGATAATTATGAACTATCAGGCACCGCATATGAAAATGTTCACATATGTGAAAATCTATGTAATTGGTTTTATCCACGTAGGAGAATCCACTTTAGAAAATTTCTCTCATATAGGTGATTCATTTATGTACTTTATTCATGAAAGAGAATGATTTGATGTATGGAAATTTGGAAAATTATTCAATTTCATCCAGCCACATATGTGATGAATCATGTATGAAATTACATCTAATAGAATCCTACAAAGTATCAGAATTATACATGGCTGAATCCGTGGATATTAATTGAAACTCCTTTAAGGAAATTTTACAAGAAAAATAAGTAAATCAATCCTGATTTATAGAAATCCTTTCCTCAAGGATTAAAATATCCAAAAAAGATTGAATGGTGTGTGATTAAAGTATTGATAAAATAATGAGATAATATTCACTTAGGGAAAGGGAATATCCAATAAATATTATAATAGTATACTGTAGAATTTATCATTTATGTGGAAATTGAAATATGATAATTTTTATGATGTGATTTTGAGTTATGAACATCATAATTCATTGTGAATCCTTAAACTAAGCTATTATTTTGGAATATTGAATGAATATTTCCACTTTATATATTATTTGATGCTAAAAATGGATTTAACAGTATTTCAAGGATAATGCATAAGAGAAACTATCATTTCTCAAGGAACTATTTATTACTACATAAAATATCTTGATCCAATACTATTAGAGTCATTGAAAATAATATATAATGATGGGAATCGAACAAATCATGAAATGAGTTCCATTCCAAAGATATTTTTTTCAAGATAAATTTTCGACACATATATGTTGATTATTTTTTTTATAGAATTTAATTTTAGATATTATGAGATAATGAGTAATATAAGCATGAAGTTAAAGAATATGAAATATATATAGAGTTCTGAACAAAAATTCAATTCCATAGGAAGAGGAATAATATTGAGAACAAGATCATGAGCTTTCTATAAGAAACTAGAATATCTATTTCTAGATGAGATAAATGCGAAAAATGAAAAAAGAAAGGGTAGTCCTAGAATATCCAAGGATACAACTATTTAGAGAGAGGGGGGGGGGATTTTTTATTTAATGGAGTGTGATCCTAAGAATAATATATTTATAAAATAAAGGATTTTTGTGAACACATGTAATTAAATTGATGAGAAATTAAATGATTCACATGGGCCACTAAATTCAATAACAACATTTTATTTATTCTATAAGAGAAAATAAAAGTCATGGTGACCTATATATAAAATGAAAAGGATTATGTGAGATAATATGAATTATATGATTTTATATACAAGAGATTTTTTTTATATGTATCACCCTAGGATATTTAAAATAAAACCATATTTGATAGTGTATATGACACACAACACTGATCTTGAACGAACCATAGAATATTATCTATTAATTAAAAATTTTATAACATATCCATTAAATTGTCATGTATATAGAGGAATAAAGTATTTATGATATATAAACTTAAATTTCCTTCTATACATATATATATTAATAATAATTTAGGAAATAATCTATCAAACTATAGTAATGTTAATTTTTTCTTTAATAAGTCATTTTCCTAAAAAATGGGTTTATTGCATTTTGTGAGAAAATATTATAATTCATTTCTAGAAAACATATAAAATTATTTTTAAAATATTAAATAAATTTTTAAATATGCATATAAAATTATCATAGGGTGAATTGTTTTTATTTTTCTGACATAATTGATTTTTTAATGAATAATGAATATTATCAATTTTCAAATAATTCCATTTCTTTTAATTAAATCATGTAATATAAAAGTTAAATTATATTTTATATTTTTTTTGGTTTAAATTAACCATTTTATATATATTAATATAATTAATTACATTTTAATCATTAATATTCATGATTTTAGTACAAGTTTTTTTATGCTTAACAAAGTAGTTTTCCAAAAACAATTTTTAAGTACATAATGTTTATTGATATTAATTAATTAAAATAATCCATAATAAGAAAATAATATATTAAATGTATATATTTTTTATCTAATATAATGAATTTAAATTCAAATAATTATTATTTCTAGACATATAGTCAATATAATATTATTTATTACATAAAAAATGCATTTTCAAGAAAAATTGTTTTTTCGTACTTTTCCTATTCATTTTTAATTTAATTATTCTAGTTATCTATTTTGAATAATTAATAATTTATTCCAAATTAGAATCATGACATCCTAAAATTTTAATATATACTATTTTTTATATAATGAGTATAAACTGTTGTAAATATTAGCCACCTTGGTAGAGATAAAATGGGTTAAATAAAGGTAAAAAAATTAATAGGGACTAAAATTCAACCATAACACATTATTTTATTATATGAATATATATAATTAACAACCATCAAATTCTAGAATATAAGACCTATTATTTTCATATGTTCATAATTATGACCTATATAATTCTTTCTTTAATAAAAAGAAAAAATATCAACTTCTTTATATTATTATCATTAATTTTTTTACATATGGTTAAAAAGAAGGTATATTTAGTTATAAATTTTTATTTTAAATATAAATATATTTTTTTATCATGGTAATTTATTTCTTAATTTTAGTTATTAAATAATTACCTTAAATTTTTACACAACGCAAATGCATTATTTAATATATTTAAAATAAATGATTTTAAAAATACTAAAAGTAATATAATTTGAGTGATTTATTTTTTATAAAACTTTTTATATTTTTTAACATGTTTATAGTGTTTTAATGGTTTATAGTATAAATAAATATTTTTCTCGATGGTTTTATTTTTAAATTAAATTAAGACCATTAAAATTGATTTTAATGATACATTATAATAAATAATTATTTATTAAATGATTTAAAATACCTAAAATTATTATATTAGTCCAATTCAATATGATATGGTTTATTATTTCATATATGGTCCATTTATATATTTTTTACATTTATGGAAACTTTCTTGACCCCTAAAGTGTAAAACACTTTAATACTGTGATAATTATCAAAAAGGGTTAACATAGGTTGAAACAAAGACATATGGGAAAAATAATCCCAAAAACATTTCCATTTTTTATTAGGTGAGATAATTTGGAAAAAAAAACATATATTATAATATTTTAAATATGGATCCATTTGATTATGAAAGTTAATTTGTATTAATTTAATACATCATGAAATTTCATGTGTGCCCCTCCCCACTATTATAAAATGGATGATCTAATCCTATTTTCTTTACACATCAATTGTACATCAGATAAAGGATTAACTTAATAAATAAATTCCTTAAATACCTTACCACATCTTTGAGGCTTTGGTTTTATCATCAAACCATCCTAGGAAATCATTTGGTTTAAATTTTAAGGGGATGTTTGAAGAAGGGGAGTAATTCTTAATAGAAAAGATTTCATTTTATTTACTCTTTAACCTACATGAATATATCTATATACATGATTAAATAATAACACCATTATATTTCAAAAACATAGAATTTATTTTGTTTATTCTATAACATATTTCCATATCATTTTCCATCAAATGGGAAAAAAAACCATCATTCGTGTGTAAGATAGACTATTACCATGTGAACCGATGCAATTAATTTTCCATCATCCCCTCTCAAGACTATTTTTAATTATATATTTAATATATATATGTGTGTGTGTGATATTATTAAAAAATTTATCATTCCATATAATTAATTTATCATCTCCATTATTAACTTTTAATTTACTAAATAATGATAACACTACTCATGTGTACGTATGGACTACCGCCTCCAAGAAGCGATGTGATTCATTTTTCATCACCGCGTAAATTTTATTATATATATATGTATATATAAAGAAATAATATGGTAATTATGATATTATGACAATTTAATAAATATAAAATAATACTTACTATCTTTCCCAATTGATCATTTAATATGGAATCGTTACTCGTGCATACTTACAACCTATAGTCTCAACGATTATAACATACTTCATTTTTCATAAAAATATCTCATTCTTGTTTTTAAAAGTGTTATTAATTTAAAAATTAATAATTTTCTCATGATTATTATTCTTGAGATGGTTATATAATGACCACTTTTACCATATTACTCATACCAAAGTCATTTTGGACATATGAGCCAAATATCATCAAAATGTCCTACACGAACTTAGTTGATTAAGTATTTTATTAAAAAATGGTACAAGTAATAATATAAATGGAAAATATTATAAAAAAATTAAATAATTATAAAAAAATTACAATTTATAAATATAATTAAGGTACGTGATGAGTCAGACTCAATGTAGTAGACTCACTTTTTAAAAAAACTATTTTAGAGTACCCCTCACAACTCTTTTTCCATACAAGTCCCTTCTCGTATATATGAATAAATAAATTTATTATTCATGATTAAATAGATGATAAATATAATTTTTTACAATATAATACTTTATTTCATTTTTTTAAAATATAATCATTGTAATGTTTTATGTAAGGGATACTCTAATTTAACTTAATTTTAATGGATTTTATGATTAATTTTTTAAATCATTATCTCCCATGAACATATTCTTAAAATTATTTTTTTAATTTATTTTTATGGAAATAAGTGAATTATAAAGGGAATTTTATGCCTCTTTTGAATTCATTTAAATGGGTTTCAAAATAAATCATTTTATGTATTATATATAAATTATTGGTCTTCTTTATAAAAGACAACATAAATGTTTTATTTTTTTCATATATGATGATAATGAATTTTATTTATACTGTAATCATTATTGTATATTCCATTTAATTTAATAGATTTCATGTTTTATTCAAAAAAATAACCTCTTTTCTTGAATTTTTTTTTTTAGTTTCAAAAATGGGTTTGAAAACAAAGGGTATTTCAATATAATAATGACTTTTACATATGGGTTCGAAAGAGTTTTCAAAGATTTTATAAATAAATATGAAAGAATAAAAATGTTTTATTAATGATATGGTACATTATCATATCGATGAATAAGGGAGAACTTGATACAGATTATATGATGGGTTAGATGAATATTTCTAATATGACAGGTGAGCCTAATATCGCACATATGATGGGTGTGCCTATATAGTGCTCCAATGTATTGGGTAATGTTCCTTATATTTGTTGGAATTTTGAAAGAAGTGAACTGGTGTGGTTCCTTCTATTTATTTAACTATGATCCAATTAGTTCTAAAACTAGTTATTAATATAATGATATATGATCCATATATGGGTATTCATTGTGATACAATGGTTTTTAAATGTTTTATTTGGAATAAATGTGTGTGTTTTTCAGATGAAAATGATATATT
This sequence comes from Viscum album, assembly GCA_963277665.1. Classification (NCBI taxonomy): domain Eukaryota; kingdom Viridiplantae; phylum Streptophyta; class Magnoliopsida; order Santalales; family Viscaceae; genus Viscum; species Viscum album. The sequence continues at coordinate 926,508,138 of OY728159.1, forward strand.
TAATAGGATAAAAGAATACTATGACATAGTTAAAGATTTTTTGGGTTTTCATTTTTTTCATTACACTACTATATTTATTCTGTTTCCGTACAATAAAAATCTTTTTAGTATCATCCCTTGTTTTAAATTTTTTTGTAGGTATTATGGATGTGTATGAACAAAGAAGAATTCAATTTAAAATTAACTAATATTTTTCATTAATATAAAATGTGTTTCTTTTATAATATTTTACATTTTTGGAAATGTGGATATAGATAAAAAGTGAACACTTTGTAATATATGATTCTATTATGTATGGTTTATGACTATAAAGATCCTTTTTCATGTAAAAAATTGAATTATATTCTAAAGGAACTATAATATGTATGTTTTATGGCTGGTTCATTATAGTTAGTATGAGAGGAAAGATTTAGATAACATTATAGTATAAGATTTTTTATGTGAGTAAAACCTAATAGTTATGGATACTATCATTGGTTAATAATTCTATGGTTGATCATATATTTAAATGCATATAAACATGTTTTTAGGTTTTAAGGGATGGGGTATTTTTGTCATGAATGATATTTTGGATATTTTATTATTAGGTTGAGGTATGTATAACACTTATGTTTAACATGAAGTATTATTTATAAAGAATGGTATTAATTTTTCTAGGATATTGGAGGAAATGAATGAGATAAACTTTGAGTTAAAAAAATTATTTATTTTTGATGTTATTATTATCATTTTTGAGGATCTAAATGTAAATGTATTATATAATTTCTATTGGTATTGTATTTAAAAGTACAATTTTCATTTTAATAAAAAATAAATCGTTTCATGTTTGTATGATGTTCAATTCCATAGATTATTGATCGTTTATAAAGATAAAAATAAAATTACATCACATTACATTTTTATCCTTTATAGGTGATTTAATCATCACTATCATGGAAAAAGCTTATTCAAATGATTGTGAAAGTTTTTTGAACATAAAAATCATCTGCAAGAAAATATTTGATCTATCCAACACCTCTAATTTTTTCATAATTTATATGGATCAATATATTCCGTTTATTCTATTAAAAATATCAAATAATCCATCTAATTCAGTGTGGAAAATTCCACTAAGGACATCACTATTTCTTTCCTAGAGATATGGATTTCATTTTGGAATATATAGGGGATATAAATAGTATGAAATAAGAAACTAAAATCTAGATTTAAGTTATGAATTACTTTCTTATGTTTTATGTATGTAACATTATTGAGTTGATATTGAAGAATCAAAAGAATATATTTCATATCATTAAAATGTAAGAATAATGAATTACAAAATAATAAAATATGTCATGGTTAAAAGTTTAGGAAGTAAGTTGAATGATGTTGTTATTAATTATATTATGATATATTTTTAATATTATTAGAATCATTAAATTCCCATGTAATATTCTATATCATTTTTTCTAAATTTTATACATATGATAGAATTGATTCCTTTGTAATGTGGTGTAGTGAAAAGATCATAATATTTAGAGACAGTCATTTAAGGACATATAAAAAAGGTATAAAAAACCTTTGGTTTAATATATATATGATTTTAATGAAATTATAGTCAATTAAGAATATTGTAATTTGTGATAAAAGGAACTATATAGAAAGCCATAGATTTTAATGAGTTATTTTATGAATAATTTTATTTTGAGGTTGTTCCTCGTTGTTTTGTTCGGAATGTTATATAAAAAAATTATATATATTAAGTAAAAAAAGAAAACATGTCATGTTTGGAAGGGACACAGGGCTTGAACCCACAATTGAAGGAAAATAAGGGTAAAATTCCCAACAATAGCCTATTCGATTTCCTACTATGTATGAAATTATGTAAATTACTAGAAAGATAAATATTAAATTGACATTGAAAAAGTATATTATATAAAATAGATAACCATAGGGATAAAAGTGATTTGATTATTAATTGATTAATGATATTTTAGAATAATATCACTATATTTTTATGGATGATTTTATGGTTACGATAAATAAGATATTAAGGTATTTTTCAATGGATTGAAGGTAAAATTATCTTTTATAGGCATCTATGATTTTAATGTGGATTTATAGTGATTTATGTCACTTATGGAAATGATTATAATATGGTTGAAATTATATAACTATATAATATACATTTTTTCTATGATGCTTTAAGAGTGACTAATGTTATTTGGAGATAAATTTTGAATTTATCAAAAAGGAAATTGTGAAAAAAAACCTTTTGATTATTTAATTTAGAACATGGTTGGGAATATTAAGGACAGTAATTTATCAAATTATCTATGTTGATCTTTGAGTTTAATTTTTTAGGATTCGGTTATTAATGTTGTATTTCATCATATGAAGGTATGTTAATTTTGGGAATCATCTTACCGTGTTCTAACCATTTTCAATTTAGATAATTAATAAATACAAGAGGAATATAATGTTATCCTTTTCTAGAATTATATGGTTTGTTGTGCATTGATTTTATTACTTTAGATATAAAACAATTCAACTTGAATACACGTTGTTTAGAGAAAAATATGAGATTGTATTAGAATCTAATTAAATGATGAAATTATAATTGTTAAGTAAGTATATTTTCTTAGGTTCTTAGTTTACATGTTATGTAATACCACAACTCTATGGAAATAATATTGAAATGAAAATACTATCCTACTAGATTCATTTTTTATGATTTGATAGTATTTTCACACCTCATTGGATTATGGTTTTGTGGTTATTAAAATTATCATGATCATTCAAATTCTTGTGACCAATGATCTCAATCACCCTCCATCAGTATTTGGGAATTATAGTTTTTTCTATGTCTATATTTTCAATTCACGCGAATATACACATATTTGGAAAATATTTATGTGTTATTATACATGACCTTCATATTTCCCATTCACCCTTATCAAGATGATTTTTTATTAACCCTTTCTAATAAGTGTGATTTTAAGGAATTTATTTCAAAATTTCAATGCATTTATTAACAAAATCAAGTTAAAATTATGAGGATTAAATTTTTTAAAGGGTGTAATAATGTAACACCATTATATTTTGAAAATAAAATTATGTTTTATAGAGTATATGACACGCACTACTAAGCCTAAACAAACCATGAAATTTTATAATTTTAATATGATTTTAAATACCCAAACATTAAATTTATGGGTATGAAAAGGAATTAATGATTTATAAAATATATATAACGGTCATATTGAATATAAATTTATTGATATATTATTTGTAAATAATCTCCCATATATTAGTAAAGTCATTTTATTTTTTGAAGATATGTATTCTTCAAAAATGGGTTTTATATATTTTTTTGAGAAAATATTATAATTAATTTCATGAAAATTTAGAAATAATATTAAGTATAATGAAAGAAATTATTTATATGAACATATGGAAATTATCATAGGGTGAATTTTGGTGATGTCGGTGAAATGAGAGATTTTTTCAGTGAATAGTTAAAATTACTAATTTTTCAATTATTATCATTTATTTTCAATAAATATCCAAATTTAAAAGTACCATTATATTTCATATTTCATATTATTGTAACATATTAACCATTTTATTTTGAATAATATAATGTATATCAATTTAGATAATAATTTTCATGATTCTGGTATAAGTCCATTTTTATTCTTAAAAGCGTTGTTTCCTGAAAAACATTTTTAATTGCATAATGTATTTCCATTTTAATTATTTAAAATATAAACTAATAATAAAATATTTAAATTAACTTATTATAATATTTAAAATGATCCAGAACATTCATACATGGATATTACGTCTTTTAATATAAATATTCATTACATTACAGAAACACTTGCCTAAGGACTACAATATTTTAGTGCATTTGGAAACATAGAACAAAAACCTCTAGTCTAGTGAAATATTGTAAATGTTTCCCACAATTATGTTCCCATTTATTAAATTTATTTAAAACCTTTCTTTATGACCTAGGAAAAATAAACATAAGAAATGGTGATCTCAGACGCTCATGAAGGGTAAACAAAAGAGATACATAAGCATAACATGAATATAGGGGTATGCAAACAAGAGCATAAAATTTGAATAGAATAACCTACATATAAAAGATAATAATCATAAATAATTAAAAAAATATTAATTGTTTATAATTCATGAATCATAAGATAATTAGGTAATGTGATCCATGAGAGTAAAACAATGGCATAAGACATGGAATTTGTGTCATAGACATATTCTTAGAAAATATTATTTCAATGATACCTACAAAAAAATTCATAACATTTTATGATTGGGATAATAACTAGTGTACCTACTCCATACATTGGATGACCACCTATATACCCTCTTGTTTTGGGATTGGTTTTCCTACCCGGGTACCCTTTTGTTGTGGGCTTGGGCTGACCACCATCGTACCCTTTTTTACAGGCATGGGTTTACCACCCATTCACCCTTTGAGATCATAGAACATTTAAAATTACCCAATGAATTGGAGGGAGATATAGGTCCCACTTATAACATAATTCAATCATAAATATATTTTCCATAAGATCATAAACCATTCATCAAACCAAAAATCATAAAAAGAAATGGTTTTCATAAACATTTTATCCCAGCATATCTCATTGAAAAGTAATGTGATTCATAAAAATAACGTAATTAAAACATAACCCATTCATATAAAAAATATTAATGGTAACCTTGGACCGTATCCTTAGTAAGTCCTGAGTAACACAAATAAACTCCATCTTATATAGAAAATAATTTTGAAAGATCTTTTTAAAACAATTATTGAGTTAAATATCCATTCTACTACGAAAAATGATTATTAAATCATAAAACATTAAGAAAACATTTCGTATTGAAAATAAACTTTATAAAAAATAAATTATTCTTTTAAAACATTTAAAAAAAATGTTGAATTTTGTTTTCAGTAAAATACATAAAAGATCATTTAGAATCATTTTTGAAATGATTTTTAGAAAACAAGGTTTTTTGGATAAAACAAATTTCTGACCAAAGAGATAATAAAATTAAATGAAATATATAATATCATGAAATGAATTAAATTCAGGACACGAAATTTCAAATATTATTATATATACCTTGTAAAATAGTATAGGTACATAACAAAACCTGTGTCTCAAAGAAGGAAAATTAAAACAAGATTACCTGACCAATTTGGTAACTTTTGAACAGTAGACCCCGTGAAAGAGAGATCACAAAATGGTTATGTAAATACAAATAAATTATAGAATAAGGATGATATATTAAATTCATGTGTATTATATACACCATATAAAAGAAACAAATAGTTGATATGGAATTAGTATTACAGAAATAAAAGTTAGACTAGAAATACCCTTATCTTAAGTCTTGACTTCCTTCATTCACATTAAAACTTCATGTATAATAAATATAATTTTAGCATGAATATACCCTAGAACCATATTAATATCTATCATATCATATATTATTTTATTATAACATTATATTACTTTATTATTAACAATTCCATGTAAAATTTACGGTTTAGGAAATAACTACTTTGTTGTGTGTATATGTTTTGACTTGTTATTATTGGTACTCTTACTTAGATCATAATTTATTATATATATATATATTAATAAAAATGACATAAATATCATAAATATATTATATATATGTATTTTTGGTGATTCATACATGTTAGTGGTAGAAAATAAAATACATCCATCTTAGAGACAATAGGCCTTACGTGTGCATGAACACTATTTTCATTGTCCTGTATGATTAAATAAAGTTAATTATATGATGTATTATCATTAAAGAATACTTTTTATGTGAAAATCATCACATATTTATACTAAAAATATCCTTTATACATTCCATATAAATATTTAATGAATCACATCACTTCGAGAGGTGGTTGTTCACCGTATATAAGAACGAAATTATTGTATTGCCACAAAATGGAAATCATGAATGTATGTGTGATATGATAATTAAATAATCATAATATATATATAATATAATATATATATATATAACGTATTTTTTTATTCTCAACCTTTAATGATGATAATGGAAGAACGAACGACATCGGTTCGTGAGGCGGTAGTCCACCGTGCACACAAATGACGATTGCATATCCAATTTGTTGTAAGTGTGTGAAGTTGTAGGTAATACACATAAAATAAAAAACTATTAGTATATATAAGATACATAGTTATTATATAAAAATTATTTAAAAATAATTTAATTGATTAAAAGAAGAAATAAAACAAAACCATTAGTTGATGAATGATGCCTCTTTTTTAGGTATCTCTTTTTGGTTTTCACCAAAGGACATCCTTGGTTGGATTTCTGAACAAAATATTCCTTCTAGGATAAAGGGAGGGATTTTTGTAGGATATTTTGATATGTTATTTCAAATCCAAATTGGTTCTAAGTGTGAATAACTGGGGTAAGATGTTCTCTTTTATAATTAAGATGAGAGGCACTTTTAAAATTTTCATAAGATTAATTTGAAATAAATTAAATATCAATCCAAATTACTAAAAAATGTCAGGGACTAAAATATAATATAATTTTATATTTTAATATCGTTATAAATTATATTTTAGATATGTTTTGGTGTTATTTTAAACCTTGTCATTTTCATTAACCCTTAGTTAATCTACTTTAATTTTAATAATGGTATCATATTTTTCGATATTAAAAGGATTTAATTTTTATTTATTAACTTTTAGTTAGATCATAAATGATAAATTTATGATATTTTTGGCCATATATCACCCAAATTGTCCATATTGAATATTTGTTATGATTTTTCGATAATTTAGTAAAATATTAGTTTCATAAAATATCATTATGGTAAATTTTGATACTATTTATTACTTTGACTTTTATAAAATAAATACAACCATATATAATCTAAAAAATATTTAAATACTCTCATAATATGTCATAATCAGATATAATTTGTTTAATTTTAATTAATTAAAACTATATTTAATTTAACATTTTTAATATCATTTATTTAATTTTTTCATTAATTGAATAATAATTGCATCATCGTTCTGTAATGATTTAAGAATGTTTTTTCTTCAAAAAAAATTAAAAATAAAATGCAATGGTGAATTTAAATTTTTTCCATTACAAAGAATTTATGGTATAAGATATCATCTAGATTAAAACATATAGAAAATGTTACATGTATTAAAAATATTAGTGTGATTAGTTTGAATTTTCATAAAATAAAATACTATTTCTGAATTAAGGAAATAAAATGGGATATTGGACGTCATGAATTTAGAGAAAGGATGATTTTTCTCAAAAATAACTCATACAAAAAAATATGACAAATATAAGGATAATTTCTAATATATATAATATTATATTTACCCTTGATAACATGATTTTTTCGTAATAATGTAATTAAAATTATTATGTTTACTATTCATGTTGTCAAAAAATAAAATGGACCTATTTAATAAATTTGGAGACACGTATTAAAAATATTGAATCCATTTTTAAAAAATAGAGACACATTAGTGGAAAAAGATTAATTTAAAATTAGTCACGTAAACGGGGTGAGAAAACATGTTTTCAAAATGAAAATGTTCAAAATTTTGAAATGTTTTTATATTAAAATTTAATATGAAGAAGATTCCATTTATTTAAATTTGGTTAATAGATGTATAATTGATCTAATGATACTTTAAAACAAATTAATAATATATTTTAATGTTGTAAATAATTTTGATGAAAAGCACGTTTTTAATTATAATGCAATATTTTTCAATATTCGTCAAAAATGAAACTTATCTGAAAAATAAAAAACATTAAAAAATAAATAAATATTGATATTCCTCTTTCAAAAATAAATCTTATTTTTTCAGTTAAAATTTATAAAAATTTCAAAATTTAGTTTTAAAACAAGTGTTCCATTAAAAGTCAATAAAAGAGTTTCTAAGCATAAAACTAGATTTATTTTAATATCTTGTCTAAAAAACACATTGGATGAATATTAAAAGGTATATTGAATATATTATATATGGATTTCATTAATTTAAAAAAAAATTATTTAATTGGTATAAAACATACTTGTGGGAATTTATGTAGTTGTTCATAAAAAGACTTCCATTTATTTTGAAAACGGTTTTTTTAATTTATAACTAATTTTTCATTAGATAATTAATTATTTATACATGTTTCAACCATATTTTCATAATTAAATTAATATTTTCCGTACCCTTTATTATAATGTATATGTTATAATTGTCTAGTCCAAATAATTATAATAATAAAATGTTGTTTCATTAAAACTCAGTGTTATGTGTAAAACAAGATAAGACGGTGTTACGTGTAGTGCATGGTTAAATTTTTGTATTTTACAACAAAATAAATCAATGAAATAAAATTATTTAAATATCAATTTCATAAAAATCTTATGTTGTTACATTATACCTCCAATAAAATGAATTTCACCTTCGAAAATCTTTTTTTGTTATCAATAGTTTAATATATTATAATTCAATCACATAAAACCCCGACATAAAAATAAATAATAAAACATCCCTTAAAATGGTAAATTCGTAAACATAAAGGTTACTTCATTTAACTCATAACTATTTTCCACATAGAAAAGTCATTAAAAGATTGATTTGAAAGGGAAATATAATTTCTCTATGAACTAATAAAGGGTGATAGAGAATATGGTCAAGATAAGGTTAATGGCCACAAAAGAATAGACGAAATTGGTTTGAAAAAGGTCATTGATATCATTAAAAATGATGATAATAGGATAAAATCTTATTTCAAAATCCATTGATTATATATACATAATTTATTTCTTTTTATATGTATAATATGACTCTTTGGTTGTGTCACAACCCGTCCTCGGGGTCCCTACTGTGACTACCCCAAGCCCGCCTTCCATAGGCCAGAGGCTGGCGACTAGCACCAAAGGTGTAAATCCCTAAGCTGGGAAGGCATTGCCTTCATGAAAGTAAAAAAACACAAAATAGTACGCAATAGGAAGTAAAAACTAAGTAAAACTGAATACAAAAGAGTGTGCTGGAAAGTAAATGGGCAAGTGCACAAACCCAACTGAACAATAAGTATAAGTACAGGGACAAACAGCTGAAAGTAAAGAGCAACTCATGGATCGTCCTCCGATGATTCCTACCTAAAGGGTAGGTACAGATGCCCACCTCCGCACCCATGTCTGTCAGTCTCCACCGTGTCCTGACTCGTCGTAAGATCCACCTCCAGGTACCATCCAGTCGTGGCGCTCTCGGCCTCCATCAGCACTGTCAGTCATTTGCATCCAACACAATGAGGTGTGGGCATAGCCCGTGAAAAGTTGAGTATAACGATACTCAGTAGGGACCCCGAGACCCATGAGGTCTCACAATATCCACTAAGGATAAGAAAAATAAGAAAGATACAACCACAAAGTATCAACCAACCCTACTTAGGTATATGCCCATACATATATCTAAGTTACCAGTCACAGTCTAGTTCCAACTCACGGGCCCAAGAATAACTCAGTCCACACAGGAAGTAAAGTAAAATACCATGAAAATAATGATTGAACGTTAAGACTCAGCCCACATAGGTATACATATTTTGTATAGCGATAGGGATGATCAATTGTAGTCACTAATTCATCTAAGTTGTCGAACCCACGTATGATCCAAGTACATAAGTTGTCACTGTCGAACCCACATAGGATCCAAGTACAGTAGTTGTCGCTGCCGAAACCACGTAGGATCCAAGTACAGAAGTCATCCCTGCCGAACCCACGTAGGATCCAAGTATAGAAGTCGTCACTGTCGAACCCACGTAGGATCCAAGTATAGTAGTCGTCACTATCGAACTCACGTAGGATCCAAGTACAGTAGTCATCGTAGTCGCAGCCAGCTCTAGGGTTTTTGCACATAGCACGCTCGATTCCAAGAGGGTCTGCTCCTCGAGCAAAGTTTTTGATACATAAACTATCATGAACTCCAAATTTTATGTATCCTGAAGTTCTATCTCATCAAAAAGTACCCAACGCGACAGACAGCGCGTCAATCGGACGCCCGGTCTGAGAGTTATTAGTTTTTCCGTTTCAAGGGCCCGGATGGAATTATGCTCATTCCAAACCCGGATCTTTCCCAAAGTTTTCCAAAACTCCCTTAGAGTATCATAAAATGGCCATCTCATCCTGAGGATCCTAGTTCCGCAGACGACGCATCGATCGGACGCGCGGTCCAGAAGTTATTCACGTTTAATTGAAACGGGCTCGGCCCGTCAAGCCTAGTGGGCTGGCGGGTTGGCCCAAACTGGTTCGGTGGTTCTGACCCGGCTCGCGGTCTGCCCGACCGAGTGGGGTGCGGACCGGACCAACGACTATGGCCCGGCCCGCGCGAAGGTGACCTGACCCGCCCGAGGGAGGCCTGGCCCGCGCGGCAGGCGGCCCGGCCCGCGTGGTTGTGGCCCAGCCCTTGCGAGGGCAGCACGGCCCGCGCGGCAGGCCGCAGCTGGGCCAGCTAGCCGGGTGGAGCGGGGGAGTGCCCCCCCCCCTCCTCGGTTTCCTGAAATGGTGGCGCCACCTCTCGTACCCGGCCGGTCTTCTCCGGCGCGAGTGACCCGCACAGCGGGCTGTTGTTCTTCCAAGGCGGCGTCACAGCTTCCTCAACCCGGCCGGTTAGCCCGCCAAAGAGGCTCGCACAGCGGACTTGTAAAATTTCAAATAATTTAAGAAAAAAATTCTTTGAAATTTCTGGGTCTTTACAGGTTGTGCCTTGACTAATTTCGGGTTCATCTCTTAGTTCAGGAAATGAAGTTGAAATTGAAATTTCAAAATAAATAGTGGATCATAAGATCTATAATAGGATGACATGTCATTACTTATATCTCTAGTTATATTCATAAATGAATAGTTATCATAGGTTATCAAATAAACATATATCATCATTTGGTGAAGTAAAACATTATTCACTAAAAACATATCCAAATTTCATTGTAATAAATTTCAAAAGAGGTTACCCTTATGAACCTTACAAAAGATTAAAATCCATGAATTTCAAAATAAGGATACCAATTTTCCAAAATCAACTTATCATTAATCCCCCCAAACAATGTAGTGTATCTCTTAATTCTCACATAAAAAATAGGTGAATACCATTATCATGTATTCTATTGAAACATTATAATAACATGAATTACCATAAAACCATTGTGAGAACATTCTTGATTTCAAAAATTTACTCATTATTTGAACCATAAATCCAAAACAATTTATAAACGTAATTCATAAAACACCTTATTTAAGTGTCCAAGGATCATGCAGTCACACTAGGGGTGAATCAGGTGTGACTTATTTTTACTATATTCTTTTCTTTTCTAAAACACTTCAAAACTTTTTCATCAATTTGGATAAGTGGTTCATATATTCAATGCATAATGTATATGTAAACATATCACACCGTATTTTTACAAGGTTCAGTACTAAGATTAATATCCTTACTGTAACTAGAAATCACCCCTAGTTATAGAGTCTTCACTATATATAGATGGTTACAACCATGGAAATTCCCATTCCCATAAACATTGAGTCCCATAGTGTTCCACTCCAGATTCCCACTAGAGTTTACAAGTTCCCACCTGCACTAGGGAATCCTAAGTCTAATAGTAAAATCATTGTACTACATCCCACAGTGTAATCAATATCCCACTGGCCTACTCTAGTTTCCAACTAGATACTTTCTCTGCCTCAGAGTCCCACTGATGACCTCAAAATATTGAGACCCACAAGATTCAATCCACTGATAGGATGATCTTATGATCTCTCTCCTTGATAATGCAAAATAAAACATGCCCATGTAAAATTACAGACCCTTTTCAAGGTTTCTGTTCTAGATCAAGAAATTATAATCACTTGAAGATGATTAGCTGCATCTATTTAAAACTGATTGAGAAAACATTCCTTCTTTACATGAAGAATTTACCTCACTGACCACTAAAAAATTAGACACATAAATATTCTGAAATTCTGAAAGAAATTTTTTCTTTACTTTAGTCTCAAAAATTATAGAAACTAAATAAGCAATCTAAATTTCATGTTCATTTTTCAACCATCATGCATGTATTTATTTCATTTCACGTGCTTCTCATTTATGCAAGAAATATTTAATGTGAATGAAAACTCTAAAATGAATCTTCTAGTAATGTGTGAATGGGTTTGTAAACTACCATGCACACACAAATCTCTTGAAATTCCTCAAGAACGCTTCCTCTATACTCAAAATTATTCCCACACAAATTCATATTTGTACAAAAACTGTATTATTTCACAACATTCAATATATTTTTTATTCTTTGCACACACACTATCCATGCACACATGTTATTAAGAGCATGTCTTGTGTAATTAAACATTCCTTCTCAATATCTGTATTCATATATGCAACAACCCATGCGTAAGATTCTCAATTCTTTTTTTTTCACTTCTTGTTCATATAATAGGTATGCACAAATAAAAATCCGCAACCTTAAAACACACAAGAATGAATGAATACTTAGGGTAATTGTGAAAAAGTCTTCCTCATGGGACATAGTATGAATGTTCAAACTACCTTTCATATGCATGTAAACCAAAAAAAATATAAACTAGATGCACATATTTTATTGTATAAATATTTTCTTTCACACAAACTTGAATGAGTATGAACTTTTTTATCTGTGCATGTTATTCTTTACATAGTATAAGTAAACACTATTTTTGGCTCCTCAAATAGATTCGCGCAAACTAGTCATGAATGGGTTCACAGTTACCATCACTCAAGACCAAGAGATGCATATTTTTATCATGTTATCTTGGATTCTTCACGGAACGTAATTCCTCAAGAAGAAATAAGTTTTTGAAAAGAATATATCAATTATTCATTGAATAATTCACCTTCTTCTCAAAAATAGGAGATGCCTATATCCTTCACAAACTAGAGTTTTCATGGAACTCTTTCTCTCTCAAAAACAACTCTCAGATGTGAGATAAATGCACACTATAAATGATATCTAGAACCTGTGTTTATAGGTATTTATCATTAGCATATATTCTTCTATAATCATGATGTCCCCATAAACGAACAACTTGCTATAGTGCTTCAGTCGACATAGTAGGAGCTTCGGGTGAACAGAAGCTCATGCAAGGCATGAATATAAAGACCATTCTACATGGATATTTAATGGATCTTAACGTCATATGTGTAAGTCAAATGGTGGTATTTCTCTTCCTGTTTTTTAAAATAGATTGACAGTCTAGATAATAAGATCAAAAAATCGAACAGCTTAAAATCTATACATATTTTTTTAATGCGGATTAAAAGTACCCACTATATGAGTTCCACAACCAAACAAATATAACATCACCTCTTCATTTATAATACAAGCTGCATTATCCACAGTTCAATAATTTATCTTATCCATCTATGGTATCACCCCGTACTAGTTCTCTATGGGCACAATTTTGTTCCCACCTCCATCGTCATGCCACCCCGCGTTGCGGTTACTCCGCAACACGTGTGCCTTGCGTAGGTGTGCCAATGTACACTGCCTTGGCCTCAAGCTATCTTTCTAAGGTTAAGATTAGGTTCACAAAATGGTGCATCATGCTCTCATGTCTGGCCAACCATATTTTTTAATAAATTATAAATACTTAGATAAATTTCAAACTGAAAATATAATGTCTTTTCTTTAATTAATCTCCAAAACCAACATATCAATCCCATTCTGAAAAATTCCCTAGGAAACCTATTTTATTTTTCATGAATCTGTAAAATGATGTAAACAATTTTCCAAACTCAAATAACTAATGAAACATATTTTATGAAATAGAAACCATCTCTATAATCATCTGATTTATATTTATTTACTTTTAATCTTCATGAATAATTGACAATAATTTCAACTTCACCAAATCACTTAACCATATCAATATCCCCATTTGGATTTTTTGTCAATAACCACATCAATTTTTAAAGTAAATGATATATTCTCCCCCTTATAATAAATAAGTCAAATTCCATTATCATGGGAAGGAATTACCAGTTCTGGAAATCAAATTTAAAAAATATATCCTTCTCTTCTGATATATATTTTCTTATTTAGTTATGACATGGATGGAATCACTAAAAAATAGCAAAGAGATAAAAATAATCATCTCTAAGTCTATATGGGAAATTATCTATGTAGAAAACATGATTGATAAAATTTAACTTCAATGTTATCATTAAACATTCGGTATATGATAATAATCACTGAATCTTTTTAGGAATTGCTCAAAATATTTTCAACTAATCACCTACATAAATCTCACTAAATAGATTATAATAATTAATGTGAATGAATTTATTTCCCATTTCAAATTAATTTTAGTTTTTTCATCACATTGTAAATCTCACCCGTCTTTATAATTTATTTTTGTACATGAAAATGAAATAATGTAACAATCATAACTTAATTATGGCAAGCTTCATTTTCCAGATAATTTTAAATTATCAAATTCATACCACTCTAGAACATCTAATATTCATATGATGTCAACTGAGATATAAATATCTGATAAATAATTTAATATTCTCCCCCTCAAGAGATGCACACAATACTTCTTCGTCATGATTTACTTTCCTTATGAATTAATTCTAAATGTCTTTTGAGGTTATATGTGATGTTAAAAAGAGACAACACAATTATAATATTATTCTATGATGGGCATCTTTCTAGATATAAAATATTCACATCTTTTTTAAATTCATGTCTCCCCCTAAATACATGCTTCACCTTAAATTACATATATGAAAAACAAACATAATATATATGGGAATAAGGAAATTCTTCAATACTCATCAGTTATAGAAACATGGATGAAAGTTGCTTCTCAACGCATCAATATAATTAGATGAAAAGGGATTCTTCAAATTTTCTAGCAATGCTATTTTATTTATCTCTCCCTGATCCATCTTTCTCGCATATTCCAATTGTTCCGGCCATATCATCAAATAATATTTAGGAACATGCTCAGTCTTTACTCTATGTGTAGAATTCCTCTTCTCAACATTTGGATTCAAATATGTTTTCCCATTATTCTTCAATAATTGTTTTTGACCGAATAATAATGTCAAACAATTTTTATTTGAATGTATAGACACATTGCACCTATCACACACAACATTATAATTAATATAGTTAAACTTTTAGGAATCTAATCAGATTCTTCATTAGTAATATCGTTAACAAAATTAATCTTGTTATTTATCTTCTAGATTTATTCTTTATTTGATTCCATCATGATTCCTTAAAAATTAATGTTCATGGACAATTGAAAATGATCTATGATGTGAAATTTCATACCACAATAGAAACAACTTTTCTTTGGTGAGACACTCTTCACATCATTCTTTACAAAATTATTGGGAGTTGTTTATTTACTGACATTATTATACTGTTCACAGCCCAAGGATGACCTTTCATCTTTATCTCTTTATGAATCACATTTTATTGTGGTATTTTGTTCAAATTACCAAATGATTTATGAATTATTGATGCATAACTACTCTTATCATAACAGTGACCACTTTCGTTGCAATAATCATAGAAGCATTCAATGTAACCATATCTGTTCTTGATAAACTGATTCTCTTTCCATGAATTCTATTTTTGTTTTGTAGGATTCAAATTTTCTTTTTCTTTCCTCCTCTTAAATGAAGGAATTCTGTAATTTTCAAACAATGAAATATTGTTCCAACAATTTATTTCCTAATTCCCAAAGTTCCAACAACACCAACAATACCAACAAATATTGATTTCTTCTTCATTAATACATTCTTACTAACTTTGAAATTTTTCTTCTTTTTAATAGAACATTTTTTTATATATGCATTAATTGAGGAACAATAATTTCAACAATTATTCACATACATCATTCAAGATGTTTTGGATTCTTGAGTATTTTTCTTCACCCATATTTGTACACATTTAAATATAGAATCTTCACTAGTCATCAAGACATCATTTGTACAAATAGATTTATTAGGACAAAGTGTTACCTTCTTGAGTGATCCAATATTAGATTTTTTATTTAGATAATCACAATATATTATTTACACCAGTTTGATTATTATAACAAATAGAATTTTTATTAACTAAATACATAGAAATACATATTTTCTCAGCAACTTGGGAAGAATCATCTTGTATCTATTATATATTTCCCTATTTCACTTCTAATTCAAAGAAATTTACATTGAGAGAAATTTTCTCATCTTCAACTAACTTCATTCATTATTCCAACTGAAGTCACATCTTCTGAATCTCTTCTTCATGCATCTAATTTTCCATTAGTAAAAAATTATCAAAATCTTTGATTCTTTCAGATTTATCAAATAGCTAATCATATTTTACATTCATAGATACATTATTAATATTTTAATGTGTATGGATAAATTATGTAAAAATAATATCAAAAATTTATTTCTCAGAAACATTAATTTCCAATTCCAAAATAGATTCAATATATCTTTATTGGAAAAAATACATTGTTTCTTCTAGTACATTTAGAAGTATTGTGAGAGTGTTGGAGATGCCTACCATTTTAGTCAATGCTTCTTCTATAACATTTTCCTCTTATTCTAGTAATAATTTTTCATCCCGAAGTTCCTTGAAAAATTTAGTCATACATATGACCACTTATTTGGGATGTTTCTTCAGATGAATTCTGATTTCAAAATTGAAAATATTATCATCACATCTTGAAATTTTTTTATCATATAATTTCACTAGATAATTAACATTAATATTTCTTTGGGATAACAATTCATTTTCATTCATATATTTATTATTTTTCAGATTATTTTCCACTGTTTTCTACATTTTTTTCTCTGATTTGACTAAAATATCAACAATTCTAACATCAGGAGTAGATATATACTTTTCCATATGAATCTCTTCTAAATTTTATTCAAACATAAATTTACACTTCACATATTTCTAATATAAACCACTGTACAAGTAATGTTGATCCAATCAAATGTGTCCTCTATTCTAATACAAATTGATGTGTCTAAGGATCATGTAGTCACACTGAGAGGGGGATGATTTAGGTGTAACTTATTTTTACTAAATTATTTTCTTTTCTAAACCCCTTCAAACCTATGTCACATGTTAGAATGAGTCGGTATAAAATGTAGAATGTATATGTAAAAACATCACATAATATTTTTACAATATTTGATACTAAGATCTATGTCCTTGTTGAAAACTGTAATCACCTCTGTTTATAGGTTCTTCACTATATATAGATGGTTATAACCAGTGAAAGTCTCATTACCATCAACGTTGAGTACCAAAGTGTTCCACTATAGAGTCCCATTAGTTTTTACATGTTCCCACCCACACTAGTGACTCCTGAGTCCACAACAAGATATATATACTTCACATCGTAGTGTTGCGAGAATCCCACAAGGCTTATCTAGAGCCCCACTTAAGACTTCAAGTGCTTAAGATTCCCAATGAGGACTTCATAATCACGAGTACCACAAGATTTGATTTACTAATAGGATGACATTTCGATCTTCCTCCAGGAGCTTTCTGGATCAAACTGGATTGTGTATAATTCAAGAACCCTTGAAATGTTACTGTTAATGCTCAAAAAATTATGATCACCTGATGATGTTCAGCTCCCTTAGTTCAAAACTACTCGGGAAAACATTCACTCTTCACCTGAAGACTCGGCCACACTTACCAGTGAAAACTCAAACATGTAAATATTCTAAAATTATTAAATAAATTTTTTCCTAGGTTCAATATCAAAAACACAACACGTTGAATAATCAATCAAAATTCTATGTGCATTTTGCAACCATCATGCATGTATTTAATACATTACATGTGATTGTCATTTATGAATACAATATTTCATGGGCATGAAAACTACCAAATGTATATTGTAGTAATGTGTAAATGGTTTTTCACGCTACCTTGTACACATAGATAACTTGCACTTCCTCATAAATACTTTCTCTATATTCAATGGATATGCACAGACAAATTCCCTATTTCACCCAAACTGTATACTCGGACAACATACACTGTATTGTTTATTTGATGCACACACATTGTCCATGTACGCAGATTATTAACATCATGTCTTATGTAAGAAAACATTCCTTCTCGATCTGTTTATTCAAATATGCATTAAACCTTCTGTAACCTTATCACTTCCATTTGTTCTCTTCTTCTTCACACAACAAGTTTTCACACATACAAATCCTCATCTTTCACACACACAAACTCAAATGGATATTGAGTGTAAATTTTCAAAAGTTTTATTCACAAGACACAATATGAATGTGTACACTAACTTTCATATGTGCTCAAACTGATATGTATATAAACTTGATGTTCACATGTTACTATATAAATCTTTTATATCCCTCAAAATTGAATGAGTATGAACTATTCTATGTTTGAAAGATCTTTTACATGTAGTGTAAGTAAACTATGTTTTTGGCTCCTCAAATATGTTTGGGCAAACCAAGAAATCATTGTTTCATAGTGACCTTTGTTCAAACCCAAGATACGCGTATGTGTATCATGATATCCCAGATGCTTTAAAGAACCTCATTCTTTATGAATAACTAAGAGTGTGAAAATAAAAAATTTAGTACTCACATAATTCTTCACCTTTTTCGCACTAAGTGGAGTTGTGTGAATCCTTCAAGAACCAGAGAGTTCATCGAACAATTTCTCTCTAAAAACATCTCTCAGAGATGAGATAAATGCACACTGTAAAAGATCTTGGCATCCCATATTTTAGGCATCAATCATCAATATATAATCTTATAGAATCACAATGGCCCAACAAATGAACTACTTTCTTCGGTGCTTCAGTTGACATAGAAAGGGCTTCAGGTGATTAAAATATCATGCAAGGCTTGTAGATAAAGATGACGTTGCTTGGAGAACAGATGGATCTTAACATAAGATGAGAAGATTAGATTGTGGTAGTTCTCTCCATGTTTTTTAAAATAGAGCAATGGTTTATTTAATAAGATTAGTGAATCGAACAGCTGTAAATATATTGGTGTTTTTTTAATGTGGATGAACAATACCCTCTATACGAGTCCCACATCAAAATTCATAGAACTCAATCTCTTACTTTATAATACAAGCTACACCATCCACTTTTTAATAATTCATCTTATCCCTCCCTAGTACCTCCATGTACTGGTTCTCTGCTGGTACGCTCCTACACCCACATCCACTATCGTACCACTTCATACGATGGTTTCTCCACCACTCATGTGCCTTGTGTAGGTGTTACTATGTGCACTAACATGGCCTCATGCTAGTTGGATAGTGTTGAGATCAACTTCACACCATGGTACGTGCACCTCCCCTGGTTGGCTGGCCAAATTTTTTAATAAAGGAAAAATACTTTGAAAATTTACAAACAGGAAATATAATGTCCTTTCTTTAAATAAATTACAAAGACAACTTATCAAGATCATTCTCAAAAATTGCTCTGGAAAACTAATCCATTTTTCATGGATATATAAAATTATGTAAACAATGTTCCAAACTCAAATCAACATAGAAAAAAATTATGAATTATAGACCAGCTCTATAATCATCTAATTTATATTCATTGAATATTAATCCTCTTAAATAATTGACAACAATTTGAACTTCACCAAATCACTTGAACACCGCAATTATCATCATATTACTAATAATTTACAAGTTCATCAAAAATATCCCACAAAAAACATATATTTTGATAATTATTATCCCAACATCATGTATATATAAAGGCTTATCCTTAGCTTAATCATGTGTTTTTCTAAAATATCATCTTACTATTAAATCATTTTTATAGTCCATTAACATCATTTAACAGATCCTTTTAAATCCTTAATGAGAATCTTTCTATAAACAATACTTTTATATTTCTCATTTCATATAACATAATATTAGAATTCTAGTTCATAAATACATCACTCATCGCACATACTTCTCAAAAAATTAACTTTACTTTTTCATATTATTCCTAAACCCATATTTCCTTTCTCATATCATTTTTAGTCTCAATATAACCATTAAAACTTACACCGTACTAATTTTAGTCAAAATAGTTTCCCCAAGGATATAAATTTTCATAGTTCTCATACTTTCCTTGGCTAAAGCAATTATCTATTGATAATACCTTAGGGATAAAAATATTTCTATCTATTAAATTAATTGTACTCTTCATTTTTATATTGAAGTTACTTTTTTTGTGTTATTATTTTTTACAGTCAAAAAATGTCCCAAGTCTGCTTAGTCATCCACTAAGGTTTTTATTTTCACATTATCAATAGATAGGAAACTGAAGATTCATTCCTCCATGGTCTCCACCAACCAAAATATCATCAGTCTCTTTCACTATCTTCTTTAGTGATTAAGAGGTTTAACAAACATAAACATTGTTAATCATGTTCTGGTGAACACTAATTATGAATAAAACAATGACTTTTAATCTAGTTATCATACCATTTGACTCCTCATCAGCAAATTTTCCATCACATTAAATTTAAAACCTATTCTTTCTAGTTCTATCCATTGACTAAAACAAAAATAATGTATAGATAAAACAATACTAATCACAGATAAAAACCATATAATAAAGAAAAAATCACCTATATTATGTATAAATCATGAAAATATCTTTAATATATAATATGTTTGGTTTAAATTTTGTAATAAAGATAATTATTCTATTTAAATACTTTATGATGATTCATAAAGATGTTATAAATTTCCAAAACATATCCACCAAGAGTTTAAAACTAGGTGTGTAGTAAGGTCTATTTTTGTACACTAGTAACCTGATCGAGTCTAACACAATACAGTGTTTTTGTGGTAATTAACCCTTTTTATATATTTTCTAGATCCTAATCCACATATAGTATCCATACATAGATGACTTACTAGGAAACCACTCTCTATTTCGTTTACTGAATTTCTAGGATATTTTTTTCAACATGAATCATCCTTCTACTTATCCGTAGAGACATCCATAGACATATCCTTAGTAATATTCCTAGAAATATAACTAATGTTTTATCATTCAAGTTTCAAAAGGTTGACTGAACCATTTATCGAATACCAATTATAATTACCTAGATTTTCATACATAGATATTTCTTCCTTTTAGATGAATGTTTATTACATTAAACAAACATGTGATTAAGGATCGTAATAGTTTGTTGCCTTTGGAATCATAGAACACAAACATCTAGTCTGTTAAAATATATTCAATATTTCTGATAATGATATAACCCTTTAGTAATCCTATTTAACACCATTCATCATAACCTGGGGAAAGTAATCATAATAAAGTGTTCCCATATTCCTAGTAATGGTAAAAAAAGAGACACATAAGCATAAAAGGAACATAAGTGTTTGTGATAGTGAGCATAACATTCGAAATACATACCATGCATATCAAAGATCATAACCATGAATTATAGAATAGTGTAATTTTATGAGACATGAATGAAAAGATAATCATAGAACCTGAGGC
The DNA here is from genome assembly GCA_963277665.1 of Viscum album. Classification (NCBI taxonomy): domain Eukaryota; kingdom Viridiplantae; phylum Streptophyta; class Magnoliopsida; order Santalales; family Viscaceae; genus Viscum; species Viscum album. The sequence continues at coordinate 926,529,754 of OY728159.1, forward strand.
ATGAGATTCTAACAATGGCATGAGACATAGAAGTTGTGGCACATACAGAAGTTTAGAAAATATTCTATCAATCATTCATACTAAAAAAATCATAACATGATAGGTCTGTTCTAATAAAAAATTTACATTATTCAATCTTGGGATGTTCTCCCTTGTACCCTCTTGTTGTTGGATTAGGCTAGCCACCTATATACCATTTTTTTTGTTGGTTTCGGTTGACTTCATGTGTACCCTTTTGTTGCAGGCATGGGATGACCACTTGTGTACCCTTTGAACTCATAGAACATTTACCATTTCCAAAATTCATTTTAAGGAGATATAGGTCCCATGCTACAAAACAAATTATACATAGTTGTACCATAAGACCATAAATCATCTATCACATTATAAATCAATAAAATAAATGGTTTTTGTAAATTTTTTATCAAACATATCACTTTTAAAATTAACAGGATTTATAAACATCATATAATCCAAAAAAAATCCATTTAGAGTAAGAATGTGAATGATAACCTTGGATCATATATCCAGTAATGAAAGAGTAACACCATCATATTTCATCTTAGATTGAATATAATTTTGAATGATCTTTTGAAAACATTTCATTAGGAAAATATCATTTATTCTTCAAAAAAATATTTTTTAATCATAAAACATTTAGAAAACCTCCATAATTGAAAATTATTATGAAAAAAATTTAAAGGAAGATTTTAAAATTATTTCAATCATATTATGAAAAATGTTTTTTGAAAATTCATAAAATATGTTTTAAAAACAATTTAAAAAATATTTTTTGAAAACATGGTTTTTGGATAGGAAAACTTTCTAACTAAAGAGTGGATAAAATTACGTTAAATTTATAATATAATCGAAGTATTTATTTTCATGATACAATATTTAAATAATATTATATATACCTCATAATATAATATTGTTCAATAACATAACATATGTCTCAACTTAGAAAAACTGAGAGAAAATTACCTTACCAATTTGGTAACGTTTGAATAGTAAATCCCATGAAAGAGAAATTATCAAATGGATATTTAAAGAAAAATAAATTTAAAGATAAGTATCATATATTATATTCATGGTTATTAAATAAACCACACAAATTATATGAGTGGTGAATATGACATAAGTCTCATTGAAATTAAATTCAGACTAGATATCCCCTTACAATAAGTCTTGACATCCTTCATACAAATTCAATCCTCTTGTATAATAATTATAAGTTTATAATTAATCTATACTGGAACCATATTCATATATATAATAAAATATATGATATCTATTTGATATTATTTTACCGATTTGGTAAAAATTACATGTTAAAGTTATGTTTCGTGTAATAACCATTATGTATTATGTTTGTGACTTCACATTATATTCTTAGTACTCTTACTTATATCATGATTTCATCATATCCATAATTATAAAGAGGATATAAATATCATATATTTTATGTATATATGTATTTATGGTTTTTTATACATGTTATAGGTAGAAAATCAAATTCATCATTCATAGAGATTGTGGGCCATACGTACGCATGAACATTGTTTTCATTCTCTTATCAGATTAATGAAAGAAAATTAAATAATATATTATCATTAAAAAAATAATTTTTATTCCCTATATGTAACATATTTAAATTAAATCTATCCTTATTAAAATATATGTAAATCACGAATGAATGACATCGCTTTGTCAGGGGTAGTCTGTCGTATACACGAATGAGGTTTTCGTATTCCCGAAAAATGGAAATCATGACGGTACGTGTGATATTAAAATTCAAGAATCAAAATAAAATCATAAAAATAAAATATATATCATATAAGAACTATAAATACATCATTATTACCAACCATTAAATGTGATAATGATATAACTAATTACATCAGTTAGTGAGGCAATAATCCGTCATACACACGAATGATGATTGGATATGCTATTTTATGGAAGTTAATGGAGTTATATGTCACAAAGATAAAATAACAACATATAAATATATTAAAGATACTGATTTTATTATATAAATATTATATAAATATAATTTAATGCGTTTATGTAATAAAAAAATAAAAACTTTCATTGATGAACATTACCTCTTCTTAGGGCATATCTATCTGGTTTTCACAAAAGGACTTCCTTGGTTAGATTTCATCCAAAATAATGGCTTCTAGGATGAAGGTTGGAAATTTGGGTGGAGATTTGGACAGGAAATGGTTAAAACAAATAGATTTTTAAGTGTGAGGATGTGAGAGAGGGTGTTCCCTTTTATAATTATGGTTATATGAACTTTTAAATATTTTCAAACGATTAATTAATAATAAATTTAATGTCAACATAAATACCTACAAAATTACAAGGATTAATATTTAAGATAATATATAGTTTTAATAACATTATCCAATAGATTTTATAAAAGTTAAACCTTATCATTTTTATTAGACCATATTAATCTATTTTTTTAACTATGGTAACAAAATTTTCAATATAAAAAGGTTGTAATTATTATTTATAAACTGTAAATTGGAGAATAAAAGGATAATTTATGATATGTTGGACCATATATAATCACCTTTGTCCCCATTTAATATTTTTATGATGTATCAATAATATAATATTATATTATTTTCATAAAATATCATTAGTGTAATTTTATACACTGTTCATTACATTGACATTCGGAAAATCAAAACTACAAGATACATTCAAAAGAGTCATTAAATAAACCACGAATATGTCATAATGATATATAAAATTCATGGAGAAAATTAATTATTTCATATTATATTTCATTTAATATTTTTAATTTCATTTAATTGATTGTTTCCTTAATTGAATTATTATTGCATCATTGGTGTGTAATTATTTAAGGTACTTATTTTTAACTAAAAAATAATAAATTACTTTAATAAATATTAATATTTTTTAATTTCAAATAATATATATTTTATAAGATATTTAATGGATTACCACATATTAAAATCATTATACTTATTGAAAACATTAGTGTGATAAGTTTAACTTATCGTAAAATAAAATACTAGAAAAGGATTAAAGTCATATATGTGGCTACAATAGGTCATAAATTCGTGCCAAGGATGATTTTTGTCAACCCTCACTATTGAAAAAAAAATTAAGTATTAGGGTATGTTTCTAATATTTATAATGTTATTTTACCCATTAATTAATGTATTTACCATAACGGTGGAAATAATATTAATATGTTTACTATTAATATTTTCAAAAACTATAGGGAACTACTAAATAAAATTGGACATTAAGATTAAAAATATTAAATCTATTTTTCAAAATTCAACACACATAAGTGTCTAAAATTACTTTAAAATTAAACCCATACATGGGGCGAGAAAGTGTGTTTTTTGGTGAAAATGCTCAAATGTTTTTAATGTTTTTATATCCAAATTGAATATAACAAATATAAAAATGACCAAAATTTTATGAATATTGTTATTATTCATATATTTTACTTTAAATCCAATTTAACATATAATTTATCTTAAGAATTTATTTATATGAAAAGTCAGTTTTCAATTCAAATGAAGTTTTTTACTATTTCTCATAAAATGAAACTTATCAAAAGAATACAAAAAATTAAACCAAAATAAAAAAATTTGAATCTTAAATGTTAAGTTTATTTTTTTGTTTAAAATTTATTAAATTTTCAAATTGTAGTTTTAGAACAAGTGCACCATTAAAAGGCGATAAAACTATTTTTAAGTGTAAAATTGGATTTATTTTTATATCATGTATAAAAACAAATAGGTTGAATGTTAATGATTAGATTGGATATATTATATATATTTCATAAATTTAATCCAAAAGGGTTATTTTTTATTTTTTTGGTATAAAATAAAATTATGAGAATTTAAATATTTTTTCAAAGAATATTTTTTATTTATAATATGGTTTTATTTTCAATTACAATTAATTTTTTATCAATGAATTCATTATATATAAATGATTAAACCAAATTTTTATAAGGTATTAAATCTTTTTTATACCCTCTATTACAACGTTATGTTTATAATTGTTCTATTTAAATAATTAAAATAATAAAATTTTGTTTTGTAGAAACTTAGTGTTGCGTGTAATGCATCCTTGTGGTGCGACGGTGTTGCTGTTGATGTTTCGCGCCAAGTTTGGAGAGATTCGACACTTTTGGTAGGTGGTTCCATGTGTAAAAAATTATTGATGAGTTAGATTGCTGAATTTATTCATTTTTCATATTCCTCATATGTTAGGTGTGGTGAAAAAACTATTTATGATTAATTTGGATAAGTGTTTAATTTTATAGTTTCATTTTTACTTGAAATTGGTGTTTTCGTGTGTAACTCATGGGGTATTATTTTCTTGTATTTTATAACATATGGAATTGGTTTACTAAATATTTTTTGGCCTGCCAATTCTGGTTTGGTAATGTATTAGTGTCATGTGGTCCTAAAGAGAGGGTTTTTGAATAGGTTTTATGTGTAAAACATTGTTATACTTCTTGAGAGTATTTTATGAAAATGTGTGTTTTCATTTGGATCATTTGTAGTATTATTCCAGGTGATTTTATAAAACTTGAAAGTGGTTTTATAAATGTATCTAGGGCTTCCAATTATGTTTTGGATATGAATTGATATGATTTTTGGTCTTAAATTGGGGTTTTGAAATGAGTTTTTTGTTCAAGACATATTTACAACACATGGGTTCTTTTTATGAATATTGTAAATGTTTTAGTTGTTTAACCAAAGTGGGAAAAGGGTGCATATATACTTTTTGGTATGTCTGTTCACCTATTATGGTGTTTTTAAAGGTGAAGTGATGTTTTAAGATTTCAAACATTTTTAGAATGTTTTGTAAATATCTGAAATGTTTAATTAAATTGTGATGTTGGAGCGAAACTTGTTTGTGGGATATTTCATGTAAGTTTGATGATAAAATGATTTTGAAGGTAAAAAGGGTATTATGTAACAAGTGAGTGGTATGTTATGAGAGTTTTAATATATTATAATGGTTTTATATAATTGTTTAATGGATTTGTGGAAGTGTTAAAGAAATGTGAAAAGTGTTGTGGGCTATTGTGGTGTGAGTTGGATTTCAAAATCAATTTGAATGAAAATTGGACTTTTGTGACTTGTGTTGTATACATGTGTGATGTTTGGTGAATTTATAATATGGAAATGATATTTTCATTTGAAAAGTATATTCATTTACTTGTTTAACGTTTTTGATCACAAAGGGAAAACCTGAGTATCAAGGTGGGTGGACGTGTACTAGTATGCTAGTGAATCTGTGGGGTTTGGCCTCAGTTTCACTTAGCAAGATTTACACTTACAACTATAACTAAACTATGATGATGATGATGATTTGGGACCACTAGGTTATGGGTATGTTCCCTACTAGTGGCTCGTGCACGAGAATAGATATTTGCGATGGTTACTCTCACCGAGATATGAGGTACTTGGGACCCACAACTAGCTAGTGCCTAGGGGTTATTTCCCATTTCTTGTGCTCAATAGATATTTTGTGCTTACCATCGGCATATGGTATGAGTGAATGGAAAATTAAGTATCTTTGGTATTCATTTTAAAAGTGTTTATTCTTTAAATTTTCCCACCTGAAAACAGTTTTTATTTAATGTTGCATCTTTTAGAAATTGTAGCTAGCATTTCAAGTTTTTAAAAACTTGCATGCTTTTCATCTTTAAATGTTTATCACATGGAATATCATAGTGGAGGTATCCTACCGGGAATTGTATAACACCCTACTTACACCCTTGGGTGTAATTATACTTGGTTATTTTTGTTATCGCAGGTTGGGTACAGTTTTTAGTGCTAGTGGTTCGGGTTTCTAGCAGGTCCTTGGTGGTGAAGTCTTATGGGGATGGATTGAGGGAGGTGCCTCTTTCCATATAGAGGTTCTTTGGCTATCCTTATATGGTTTTTTAACTTTTTAATGGTCTTTAAACATAGTTTTAACTTATGTAATTCAGTTCTGAAATTTTGTAAAAGACGGTTTTAGTTGAAAAATCCATATTTTTTTATTGAGTTTGTTTATTGTTTAATGTTTATAAAATTAGGTAAATCATTCCCAATTATCATTATATGATACCCAAGCACTTGTTCCAGCCCGTGGGGATCGGGAATGCCCTTCGGTCCTTGTCACGGGCTGGGCTTGGGGCCGGGTTTGATGGTGAACAAATTCGGTTCGTGACAAAATGGTATTAAAGGAGGTTCAAGTTAACTCTTTAGGTCATGTTATTTGCGGAAGAGTCAGGATAGTATGGAGTTAGGATTGTGGGGACTTGGTATTGTAGTTATGGGTAGTGTGCCCGATCACCACACATCATTGAAGGATTCAAGTTTCCGGGGGAATTCAGGATTTATCTAAGTCCTTTGGTTTTCTTAGTTTGATGATGGTTAGGGGAAATGAAAAGAGAGTTGGGTTAATGGTCTCAGTGAGCTCGCAGGGCCTGAAACTTTATGTGGAGTCAGGGATCTTCCCTAGAACACTATTTGTGAATGTGAAATTATTGGAATATGGTCACCAACCATATGTACAAGTCACCCACTGAAACAAGTTTCTTCTCACATTGTCTTGTGTTCTTTAGTTTTGAAATATTGGAACTTTGGTTTTAAAGTGACTTGGTTTTAAGAAGTGTAAAGTTTTTGTGAAATTATTTTCAAATAATGAGGGAATGGTTTGGTTAATTAAATGGTGGAACTGAATTTTCAGATTTTTTTTGAAATGGAAAATGGTGTGCTTACACCTCTTTTGAAAGCAGGAACTAAATTGATGTTGGTTTTGGAAAGTGTTTCCAATAGAGTTTTCTAAACAATAAAAGGGTGTTTTAATGGGATGATATGTTTTGAAATTGATGTGAATATCTTGAAAGTGATTTATTTTCAAAATGGTTGTGTCTTTCTAAAATGTTTTTTTAAGATGTGAGTTGGTATTTTGATCTCGTGGTTAGTAGTTTTGAGAAAAAGGATGCGTTGGTTTACCATTTTGGTTTTCAAAAGTGGAAAGATTTTTTTTAACCTTTGGTATTTTCGTGAGAAACCACATGCATGGGGTTATATGGGATGATCGATGGTTGATGGAATGCCTAGATGAGCATTGGGATGTATATGAGGAGGGTACCCTGTATGGCACAGAAACATGCATGTGTAAGGCCCATGGGGTACCATTGGTGGATACCCTAACCACTGAACCGTTTTTTTTTTCAAGATATGTTTTTAAATAAAAACATGATGTCTTGATGAGTTATTTGGGCTGGATTATATAATGTGTTTTTGGAGAATTTTGATGTTGTGGGATGTTTTGAGTCCAAGAATCCCTCCTATTTGAACGGTGTTTTCTGTTTATGTTTGGTCGGTAAGCTGGGTAGAAGGACCGGTTAGTAGTCTCCTCTGAGATATGTTTCGGGACACCTTTATGGTGGTTCGCTTCATGTGTTTGGACATGGTTTATGGATTTTTTGACTAATGTTCTAGCTTGGTTGGGTCCTTGGGTTCTCTCATTGGATAAAATATGCCCCCATTAAGGGTTAATGCATAACTGAAGTGAATACCAGATTGTTTCTCCATTGGAAAATCCACCAGTTGATCAATATAAGTAATCTTTTATCAATCTTTGATGATTGAGTCTAAACCCATTATTGTCATTGATTTTTAGATCCTCTTGTAGCTGGAGAGTTATCATGGAAGGTTTAAAGAGATCTTAGTTTCTTAAGTTTCCTAATTCGTCAAAGTTGGAAGTGGTCTATGGTTGTTAGTGGGGATGAGTGTCTCAATGGTGTCTAAGAGGGACTCTAGGTTCTTCACAGTTTCTTTGAAGCATGAGTTCATGTTAAACAACAAGTGTGGGAAATATGGTCATGATAGGATATTGTGGCCACTTTATAGAATTGTGTGTTGTTTGGGGATGTTGTATAAGGTCCCTCTCCATGCATTGTTTATATCAGTCGTAATGGTCATGTTCGGTGATGCCTTATGATGTCCTGTTCTCGATTCACTATAAAGGTGAAAGTTGGGAAATCATCTGAGAGTCTCTATTATGTTGGGAGAATGTATCCCTTGGAAAAACATAAAAATATTCCATTTTAGAGGAATTTTAGTATAGGTTTTCTTTACTTCTATTGTTTCTCACCTGAACAAACAAGGTGTTATGTGTGCGCATCTTCTAAGCCCTTGTTTCAGTGAAATATCAAGTTAGGGTAAAGTGAGTTTGGAATGTGTTATGTCTTGGAAAACTTATCGGGGATTTCTTTGTAGTTGTTGGTTGCACCGAAAGAATAATTCTCATTCATGGGGTTTCCAAAACCTAACTGCGGGGCCTAAGATGCTTTAATCATTTGAGCTCCAGCCATAGGTCTTGGAGAGAACCTGGCTCATAGTCAAGGGAAATCACACGGTCATTTAAACCCTTGTACAAAGTCCTATCCTCAGAATGAAAGTTAGGAAGAGTTTAAACCTATGGTGTCATCATCTTTCTTTTGTTGTTCATGTTCGGTGGAAATAGGTGGAGGGCCGTGTACCCATGTCATCGTACAATGTTATTCCCTCCCCCTTTGGTTTCGATTGAGTCTTTGGAGAAAGGTTTGAAGTTTGGATAGACTGGTTGAGAACGCGGTTCTCCCTTTCTTAATAGTGTCCATGCCCCAGAAAACCATTTGGATAGAAGGATCCACACTGTTAGCGCATGGTTTCCCAAACCGTGCGGACTAACCATGTGACCTTCCCAACTATTCAAATTTTGGGGTCTTTCTGTACCGACCCATGCTGGTCGGTTAAGATAGATGGTTCTTATGGTGGGGAGACCCACTATGAGTCTTATAAAATTTATTTTGTAAGGGTCCGATGGATGTATACCCATTTTACTGGGGAGTCCGTTCAGGCCTCCCCCTATTTGTGTCCTGATTCTGTCTTGGAAAAAATATAGGTTGTCTCTTATGGTGGGGAGCCTATTTTTGTTCCCCCGTACCAGTAACACAGATTTATCAATGAACTTGGATTTCCGGTAGGTATTATAGTTTGGAGCTATCAAGCTACCTATATCTTCCTTGGGTAAACATTGATATTGGAGAGTTCCAAATGGTTTAGTTATATCAAGGTAAGTGTAACCTTGTTCGATGTTGTTGTTCATTTGGGTGAATTTCTTGAGTCTTGTTTGGATAGTGTTTAAGGAGTTTTATTTTGGGATAAAGGTTTAATGTGATTGATCATTTCAGGAATGTTGTGTAAGTTTTGGTTGTGAGAGTAATCCTTCATTAATTGATCACTGGAGGTGTTTTGGCCTTTGGGGGTGAAACCTGACAAGGGAGTACCTCTTGGTTTCTCAGTTGGGGTTGGTTGTTACTTTTTCCTTGATGTGAGTTTCCGGGGTGGAAAGTTTTAATGGTAGGGATAATTGTCACATAAATGAATTATTTTAAAGTTAAATTACACTTAATTTCCATTCATTCTTTGTTTTGAGGGTTTCCCAAGCTTTTATGGAGGAATGGATGAGTTTTCATGAATTGGGCCAAACTGTGAGCCCAATTCCAGATTTAAAATTAAATTTTTATTCCTTTATAACTCCATCATTTTTAAACATTTTTCATCTATTAAAATTAATAATTTTCATAACCTAACCTATTTACACCATCATATTAATTTGGACCATTTAGGAATCCATAATCATGGTGGATATGGGTTTTTATTTAAGTGATTGAGCCTGCTCGAAAGCCCATTTTCTGCATTAAAAATAAATTTTAATTATTTAATATATCCTTCAATATTTTCATTTTTTCGGTGATTCCAACTCTTACCCGAGCCCACTTACCTAAGGCGGGCCCCTATTCTCTCATCCCATAATTTGGAGCTCAATAGTGTCGAGAAAGTGGTCGAAAATTCTCTGGATTTCAGAAATCCCCCATATTTGGAGAGGTAAATTGATCCTTTCATAACTACTTCTATTTTAAATCTTTTTCTCCCATTACAGTTCCTACATGATATATTAATCTTTTTTCGAACCTCCCATGAATGGTTGGATGTTTTCAAATTCAGGTACTGGTGGATTTTGGGTCGTTTTTTTCAATATTGTTTTAGGTAAGTGTTTCTCTCTTCAACTCCTCCCTTATCCTTAAGGTTTCCACCCTATTTCATGAATTTATATAATGTATAGAAGTTAGGGTTCTAACCTAGGGTTTTATTTGGTGTATTTGTGCTCAAATATTGTGTTCTAGGGTAGGATTTATCTTTCTTGTGGTTCGGTGGTGGTGCGGTTGATGTTTCACACCAAGTTTTGAGGGATTCAACACTTTCGATAGGTGGTTCCATGTGTAAACAATTATTGATGAGTTATCTTTCTGTATTTATTAATTTTTCATACTAATCATATTTTAGGTGTGGTTTGAAAACTATTTATGATTAATTTGGATAAGGGTTTAATTTTATAGTTGCATTTTAACTTGAAATCGGGTGTTTTTGTGTGTTACTCATGAGGTATTATTTGGGTGTATTTTATAACATATGGAATTGGTCTAATAAATATTTTTTGTCCTGAAAATTCTGTTTTGGTAATGTATTAGGGTCATGTGGGCCTAAAAAGAGGGTTTTTGAATAAGTTTTATGTGTAAAACATTGTTATACTTCTTGAGAGTATTTTATGAAAATGTGTGTTTTCATTTGGATCATTTGTAGTATTATTCAAGGTGATTTTATAAAACTTGAAAGTGGTTTTATAAATGTCTCTAGGGATTCCAATTATGTTTTGGCTAGGAATTGATATGGTTTTTGGTCTTAAAATGGGGTTTTGAAATGAGTTTTGTGTGCAAGACATATTTACAACACTTGGGTTCTTTTTATGAAAATTGTGAATGTTTTAGTTGGTTAAACAATGTGGGAAAAGGGTGAATATGTACTTTTTGGTATGTGTGTTCTCCTTTTTTGGTGTTTTTAAAGGTTAAGTGATGTTTTAATATGTCAAACATTTTTATAATATTTTATAAATTTCTAAAATGTTTTTTTAAATAGTGATGTTGGAGCGAAACATGTTTGTGGGCTGTTTCGTGTAAGTTTGATGATAAAATGATTTTGAAGGTAAAAAAGGTATTATGTAACAAGTGATTGGGATTTTATGATAGTTTTAATATATTTTAATGGTTTTACAAAATTTTTTAATGCATTTTTGTTAGTGTTAAAGAAATGTGAAAAGTGTTGTGGGCTATTTTGGTGTGATTCGGATTTCAAAAACAATTTGAATGAAAAGTGTACTTTTGCGACTTGTATTGTATACATGTGGGGTGTTTGGTGAATTTATGATTTGGAAATGATATTTTCATGTGACAAGTATATTCATTGACTTGCTGAACTTGTTTGAGCACAAAGGGAAAACCTGAGTATCTAGGTGGGTGGACGTGTACTAGTATGCTAGTGAATCCGTGGGGTTTGGACTCAGTTTCACTTAGCAAGATTGACGCTTACCACTCTAACTAAACTATGATGATGATGATTATTGGGGACCAATAGGTTATGGGTATCTTCCATACTAGTGGCTCGTGCACGAGAATAGATATTTGTGAGGGTTACTCTCACCGAGATACGAGGTACCTTGGACCCACAACTAGCTAGTGCCTAGGGGTTATTTCCCATTGCATGTGCTCACTAGATATTTTGTTCTTACCATCGGCATATGGTATGAGTGGCTGGAAAATTCAGTAGCTTTGGTATTCATTTTAAAAGTGATTATTCTTTAAATTATCCCACCTAAAAACTGTTTTTATTTAATGTAGCATCTTTTAGAAATTGTAGGTAGAATTTCATGTTTTTGAAAACTTTTATGATTTTCATCTTTAAATGTTTATCACATGGAATCTCTTAGTGGTGGTATCCTAAAGTTAATTTAATCATAGCCTACTTACACCCTTGGGTGTAATTATACTTGGTTATTTTTGTTGTCGCAGGTTGGGTAGAGTTTTTAGTGTTAGTGGTTCGTGTTTCTTGCAGGTGCTTAGTGGTGAAGTCTTATGGGGATGGATTGAGGGAGGTGACTTTTTCCATGTGGAGGTTCTTGGGCAGTCCTTTTTTGGTTTTGTAACTTTGTAATGGTCTTTAAACAAAGTTTTAACTGATGTAATTCAGTTCTGAAATTTTGTAAAAGATGGTTTCAGTTGAAAAATCCATATTTGTTTTATTGAGTTGCCTTGTTGTTTAATGTTTATAAAATCGGGTAAATCATTCCAAATTCTCATTATATGATACACGAGCACTTGTGCCAGACCGTTTGGATCGGGAACGCCCTTTGGGCCTTGTCATGGGCTGGGTTTGGGGCCGGGTTTGGTGGCGACCAAATTTGGTTTGTGACAAAATGGTATCAAAGGAGGTTCAGGTTAACTCTTTGGGTCATGTTATTTGGGGAAGAGTCAGGATAGTATGGAGTTAGGATTTTATGGACTTGGTATTCTAGTTATGGGTAGTGTTCCTGATCACCACACCTCATGGAAGGATTCAAGCTTCCAGGGGAAGTCAGGATTTATTTAAGTCCTTTGGTTTTCTTGGTTTGATGATGGTTAGGGGAAATGAAAAGAGAGATGGGTTAATGGTCTCATTGAGCTCGCAGGGCCTGAAAATCCATGTGGAGTCAGGAATCTTCCCTAGAACACTCTCTATGATAGTGAAGTTATTGGAATATGGTCGCCAACCATATGTCCATGTCACCCACTGAAACTAGTTTCCTCTCGCATTGTCTTGTGTTCTTTAGTTTTTGAAATCTTGGAACTTTGGTTTTAAAGTGACTTTGTTTTAAGAAGCGTAAAGTTTTTGTGAAATTATTTTCAAATAATGAGGTAATGGTTTGGTTAATGAAATGGTGGAATTGAATTTTCAGAATTTTTAAGAAATGGAAAATGGTGTGCTTACACCTCTTTTGAAAGCAGGAACTATATTGATGTTGGTTTTGGAAAGTGTTTCCAATAGAGTTTTCTAAACAATCAAAGGGTGTTTTAATAGGATGAGATGTTTTGAAATTGATGTGAATATCTTGAAAGTGAGTTATTTTCAAAATGGTTATGTCTTTATGAAATGTTTTTTTAAGATGTGAGTTGGTATTTTGATCTCGTGGTTAGCGGTTTTGAGAAAAAGGATGTGTTGGTTTACCGTTTTTGTTTTGAAAAGTGGAAATATTTTTTTTAAACTTTGGTATTTCCGTGATAAACCACATTCATGGGGTTATATGAGATGATGGATGGTTGATGGCATGACTATATGAGTGTTGGTATGGATATGAGGAGGGTTCCCGGTGTTGCACAGAAGCATGCATGTGTAAGGCCCATGGGGTACCATTGGTGGATACGCTAACCGCTGAACCGTTTGTTTTCAAGAAATTTTTTTAAATAAAAACATGATGTCTTGATGAATTATTTATGATGGCTTATATTTTGTGTTTTTGGAGAATGTTGATGTTGTGGGATGTTTTGAGTCCAAGAACCCCTCCTATTTAAACTGTGTTTTGGGTTTATGTTTGGTCGGTAAGCTGGGTAGAAGGACCGGTTAGTAGTCTCCTATGAGATATATTTCGGGGCACCTTTATGGTGGTTCCCTTAATGTGTTTAGATCTGGTTTATGGATTTTTTGACCAATGGCCCAGTTTGGTTGGGTCCTTGGGTTCTCTCATTGGATAAGGTATGCCCCCATTAATGGGTTAATGCATAACTGAAGTGTAAACCAGATTGTTTCTCCATTGGAAAATCCTCTAGTTTATCAATATAAGGAATCTTTTATCAATATTTGTTGATTGAGTCTACACCCATTACTGTCTTTGATTTTTAGATCCTCTTATAGCGAGAGAGTTCTCATGACAGGTTGAAAGAGACCTTAGTTTCTTAAGTTTCCTAATTTGTCGAATCTGGAAGTGGTCTAGGGTTGTTAGTGGGGATGAGTGTCTCAATGGTGTCTAAGAGGGCCTCTAGGTTCTTCACAGTTTCTTTGAAGCTTGATTTCACATTAAACCACAAGTGTGGGAAATATGGTCACGATAGGATATTGTGGCCACCTTTTAGAATTGTGTGTTGTTTGGGGATGTTGTATAAGGTCCCTCTCCGTACATTGTTTACATCAGTTGCAATGGTCATGTTCGGTGATGCCTTAGGATGTCCTGTGCTCAATTGACCGTAAAGGTGAAAGTTGGGAAATCATCTAAGAGTCTCTATTATGTTAGGAGAATGTCTCCCTTGGAAAAACATAAAAATATTCCATTTTAGGGGAAGGTTAGTACATGTTTTCTTTACTTATATTGTTTCTCACCCAAACAAACAAGGTGTGATGTGTGTGTATCTTCTAAGCCCTTATTTCAGTGAAATATCGAGTTAGGGTAAAGTGAGTTAGAAATGTGTTATGTCTTGTAAAACTTATCGGGGATTATGTTTTAGTTGTTGGTTGAACCGAAATAAGAATTATTGTTCATGGGGTTTCCAAAGCCTAACTGCGAGGCTGAAGATGTTTCAATCATTTGAGCTCCAGCCATAGGTCTCAGAGAAAATCTGGCTCATAGTCAAGGGAAATTACAGGGTCATTTAAACCCTTGTAAAAATTCCTATCCTCAGTATGAAAGTTAGGAAGATTTTAAACCTATGGTGTCATCATCTTTCTTCTTTTGTTCATGTTTGGTGGAAATAGGTGGAGGTCCATGTACCCATGTCATCGCCCAATGTTATTCCCTCTCCCTTTGGTTTCCATTGAGTCTTTGGAGAAAGGCTTGAAGTTTGGATAGACTGGTTGAGAACGTAGTTTTCACTTGGTTAATAGTGGCCATGCCCCAAAAAACCATGTGTATAGAAGGATCCACACTGTTAGCGCATGGTTTCCCAAACCGTGCGGACTAACCATGTGTCCTTCCCAACTATTCAAATTTTGGGGTCTTTCTGTACCGGCCCAAGCTGGTTGGTTAAGATGGTTGGTTCTTATGGTGGGGAGACCCACTATGAGTCTTATATAAGTTATTTCATAAAGGTCTGAATGAAGTATACCCATTTTACTGGGGAGTACGTTCAAGCCTCCCCTATTAGTGTCTTGATTCTGTCTCGGGAAAAATATAGGTTGTCTCTTATAGTGGGGAGCCTATTTTTGTTCCCTCGTACCAGTAACTCAGATTTATCCATGATCTTGGATTGCAGGTAGGTATTCTCATTTGGATATATCAATATACCTATATCTTCCTTGGGTAAATGTTGAGATTGGAGAGTGCTCAATGGTCTAGTTATATCAAGGTAAGTGTAACCTTGTCCGATGTTGTTGTTCATTTGGGTGAATTTCTTGAGTCTGGTTCGGATAGTGTTTAAGGTGTTTTATTTGGGGATAAAGGTTGAATGTGTTTGATCATTTCAGGAAAGTGGTTTAAGTTTTGGTTGTGAGAGTAATCCTTCATTAATTGATCACTGGATGTGTTTTGGTCTTTGGGGTGAAACCTGACGAGCGAGTACCTCTTGGTTTCTCAGTTGGTTTTGGTTGTTACTTTGGCCTTGATGTGACTTTCTGGGGCGGAAAGTTTTCAAGGTGGGGAGAATTGACACATACATGACTTATTTTAAAGTTAAATTCCATTTAATTTCAATTCATGCTTTTTTAGGGTTTTCCAATCTTTTATGGAGAAATGGGTGAGTTTTCAGGAATTGGGCCAAACCGTGAGCCCAATTCCTGATTTAAAATTAAATTTTTATTCCTATATAACTCTTACATTTTTAAAAAATTTTGATCCATTAAAATTCCTAATTTTCATAACCTAACCTATTAACACCACCATATTAATTTGGACTAGTTAGAAATCCATAATCATGGTGAATATGGGTTTTTATTTAAGGGATTCTGTCTTCCCGAAATCCCATTTTCTACATTAAAAATAAATTTTAATTCTTTAATATCTCCTTCAATATTTGAGTTTTTTCGTTGATTCCAAATCTCAAACGATCCCACTTACATAAGGCGCTCCCCCATTCCCTCATCTCACAATTTGGAGCTCAATAGTGTCAAGAAAGTGGTCTACACGTCTCTAGATTTCAGAAATTGACCAGATTTGGAGAGGTAAATTGATCCTTTCATAACTCCTTCTATTTTTACTCTTTTCCCCCATTCCAGTTCCTACATGATCTCTTAATCCTTGTTCGAACCTCACATTAATGGTTGGATGTTTTCAAATTCATATACTGGTGGATTTTGGGTCATTTTCTTCAAGATTGTTTTAGGTAAGTGTTTCTCTCTTCAATTCCTCCCTTCTCCTTAGGGTTTCCACCCTATTTCATGAATTTATAGAATTTCCAGAAGTTAGGGTTCAAACATGGGATTGATTTGGTGTATTTTTGGTCAAATATTGTGTTCTAGTGATGGATTTATATTCCTTTTGGTGCGGCGGTGGAGCGGTTGATGTTTCACACCAAGTTTTGAGGGATTCGACACTTTCAGTAGGTGGTTCCTTGTGTAAACAATTATTGATGAGTTATCATGATGTATTTATTCATTTTTCATATTCCTAATATGTTAGGTGTGGTGTGAAAACTATTTATGATTAATTTGGATAAGTGTTTAATTTTATAGTTTCATTTTAACTTGAAATTGGGTGTTTTCGTGTGTATCTCATGGGGTATTATTTGGGTGTATTTTATAACATATGGAATTGGTTTAATAAATATTATTTGGCCTGAAAATTCTGGTTTGGTAATGTATTAGTGTCACGTGGGCCTAAAAATAGGGCTTTTGAATAGGTTTTATGTGTAAAACATTGTTATATTTCTTGAGAGTATTTTATGAAAATGTGTGTTTTCATTTGGATCATTTGTAGTATTATTCAAGGTGATTTTATAAAACTTGAATGTGGTTTTATAAATGTCTATAGAATTTCCAATTATGTTTTGGATAGGAATTGGTATGGTTTTTGGTGTTAAATTGGGGTTTAGAAATGAGTTTTGTGTGAAAGACATATTTACAGCACTTGGTTTCTTTTTATGAAAATTGTAAATGTTTTAGTTGGTTAAATAAAGTGGGAAAAGGGTGCATATTTATTGTTTGGTATGTGTGTTCACCTATTATGGTGTTTTTAAAGGTTAAGTGATGTTTTATGATGTTGAAATTTTTTAGAATGTTTTGTAAATTTATGAAATGTTTTATTAAATTATGATGTTGGAGCGAAACTTGTTTGTGGACTGTTTCGTGTAAGTTTGATGATAAAATGATTTTGAAGGTAAAAAGGGTATTATGTAACAAGTGAGTGGGATATTATGAAAGTTTTAATATATTTTAATGGTTTTATAAAATTGTTTAATGGATTTATGGAAGTGTTAAAGAAATGTGAAAAGTGTTGTGGGCTATTTTGGTGTGAGTCGGATTTCAAAATCAATTTGAATGAAAATTGGACTTTTGTGTCTTGTGTTGTATACATGTGGGTTTTTTGGTGAATTTATGATATGCAAATGATATTTTCATGTGAAAATTATATTCATTGACTTGTTGAACTTTTTTTAGCACAAAGGGAAAACCCGGGTATCTAGGTGGGTGGACGTGTACTAGTATGCTAGTGAATCCGTGGGGTTTGGCCCCAGTTTCACTTAGCAAGATTGACACTTACAAATATAAATAAACTATGATGATGATGATGATAGGGGGACACTAGGTTATGGGTATGTTCCCTACTAGTGTCTCATGCACAAGAACAGATATTTGTGATGGTTACTCTCACTGAGATATGAGGTACTTGGGACCCACAACTAGCTAGTGCCTAGGGGTTATTTCCCATTGCTTGTGCTCACTTGATATTTTGTACTTACCATCGGCATACGGTATGAGTGGCTGGAAAATTCAGGAGCTTTGGTATTCATTTTAAAAGTGTTTATTCTTTAAATTAGCCCCCCTGAAAAATGTTTTTATTTAATGTTGCATCTTTTATAAATTGTAGCTATCATTTAATGTTTTTGAAAACTTGCATGCTTTTCATCTTTAAATGTTTATCACATGGAATCTCTTAGTGGTGGTATCCTACTGGGCATTGGATCAAACTCTAATTATACACATGTGTGTAAGTAGACTTGGTTATTTTTGTTGTCGCAGGTTGGGTACAGTTTTTAGTGCTAGTGGTTCGGGTTTCTAGCAGGTCCTTGGTGTTGAAGTCTTATAGGGATGGCTTGAGGGAGGTTCCTCTTGACATGTGGAGGTTCTTAGGCTGTATTTATTTGGTTTTGTAACTTTTTAATTGTCTTTAAACATAGGTTTAACTTATGTAATTTAGTTCTGAAATTTTTTAAAAGACGGTTTTAGTTGAAAAATCCATATTTGTTTTATTGAGTTTGTTTGTTGTTTAATGTTTATAAAATCGGGTAAATAATTCCCAATTCTCATTATATGATACCCGGGTACTTGTGCCAGCCTATGGGGATCAGGAATGCCCTTCGGGCCTTGTCACGGGCTGGGTTTGGGGCCGGGTTTGGTGGGGACCAAATTCAGTTTGTGACAAAATGGTATCAAAGGAGGTTCAGGTTAACTCTTTGGGTCATGTTATTTGGGGAAGAGTCAGGATAGTATGGAGTTAGGATTATAGGGACTTGGTATTCTAGTTATGGGTAGTGTGCCTGATCACCACACCTCCTGGAAGGATTCAGGTTTCCATGGGAATTCAGGATTTATCTAAGTTGTTTGGTTTTCTTGGTTTCATGATGGTTAGGGGAAATGAAAAGAGAGTAGGGTTAATGGTCTCAGTGAGATCACAGGGCCAATAAATTCATGTGGATCGCGGGATCTTCCCTAGAACACTCTCTGTGATAGTGTAGTGATTGGAATATGGTCTCTAACCATATGTCCAAGTCACCCACTGAAACTATTTTCCTCTCACATTGTCTTGTGTTCTTTAGTTTTGAAATCTTGGAACTCTGGTTTTATAAGGACATGGTTTTAAGAAGAGTAAATTTTTTGTGAAATGATTTTCAAATAATGAGGGAATGGTTTGGTTAATGAAAGGTGTAACTAAATTTGAAGATTTTTTTTGAAATGGAAAATGGTGTGCTTACACCTCTTTCTAAAGAAGGAACTATATTGATGTTGGTTTTGGAAAGTGTTTCCAATATAGTTTTCTAAACAATCAAAGGGTGTTTTAATGGGATGAGATGTTTTGAAATTGATGTGAATATCTTGAAGGTGATTTCTTTTCAAATTTTTTGTGTCTTTCTAAAAAGTTTTTTTTTAAATGTGAGTTGGTATTTTGATCTCGTGGTTAGAGGTTTTGAGAAAAAGGATGTGTTGGTTTACAGTTTAGGTTATGAAAAGTGGAATGATTTTTTTTAACCTTTGGTATTTCTATGAGAAACCACATGCATGAGGTTATAAGGGATGATGGATTGTTTATGGCACAAGTGGATGAGGGTTGGGATGGATATGAGGAGGGTGCCCGGTGTGGCACAAAAACATGCATGTGTAAGGCCCATGGGGTACCATTGGTGGATGCGCTAACCACTGAACCTTTTGTTTTCAAGAAATGTTTTTAAATAAAAAAGTGATGTCTTGATGAATTATTTGGGATGGATTATATTATGTGTTTTTGGAGAATGTTGATGTTGTGGGATGTTTTGAGTCCAAGAACCCCTCCTATTTGAACTGTGTTTTGGGTTTATGTTTGGTCGGTAAGCTGGGTAGAAATACCGGTTAGTAGTCTCCTTGGAGATATGTTTCGGGACACCTTTATGTTGGTTACCTTCATGTGTTTTCATCTGGTTTATGGATTTTTTGACCAATGGTCCATCTTGGTTGGGTCCTTGGGTTCTCTCATTGGATAAGGTATGCCCCCATTAAGGGTTAATGCATAACTGAAGTGCACACCAGATTGTTTGTCCATTAAAAAATCTTCCAATTGATCAATATAAGGAATCATTTATCAATATTTATTGATTGAGTCTACACCCACTTTTGTATTTGATTTTTAGATCCTCTTGTTGATGGAGAGTTCTCGTGGAAGGTTGAAAGAGACCTTAGTTTCTTAAGTTTCCTAATTCGTCGATGCTGGAAGTGGTCTAGGGTTGTTAGTGGGGATGAGTGTCTCAATGGTGTCTAAGAGGGCCTCTGGGTTCTTCAAAGTTTCTTTGAAGCATGAGTTCATGTTAAACCTCAAGTATGGGAAATATGGTCACGATAGGATATTGTGTCCACTTTCTAGAATTGTGTGTTGTTTGGGGATGTTGTATAAGGTCCCTCTCCATGCATTGTTTATATCAGTCACAGTGGCCATGTTCAGTGATGCCTTATGATGTCCTGTGCTTGATTGACCGTAAAGGTGAAAGTTGGGAAATCATCTGAGAGTCTATATTATTTTGGGAGAATGTATCCCTTGGAAAATCATAAAAATATTCCATTTTAGAGGAAGTTTAGTATACGTTTTCTTTACTTATATTGTTTGTCAACCGACCAAATAAGGTGCGATGTGTGTGAATCTTCTAAGCCCTTGTTTCTGTGAAATATCAAGTTAGGGTAAAGTGAGTTTGGAATGTGTTATGTCTTGGAAAACATATCGGGTATTGCATTGTAGTTGATGGTTTCACTGAAAGAAGAATTCTCATTCACGGGGTTTCTAAAGCCTAACTGTGAGGCCTAAGATGCTTCAATCATTTGAGCTACAGCCATAGGTCTCGGAGAGAAGCTGACTCGTAGTCAAGGGAAATCACATGGTCGTTTAAACTCTTGTACAAAGTCCTATCCTTAGTATAAAAGTTAGGAAGAGTTTAAACCTATGGTGTCATCATATTTCATCTATTGTTCATGTTCGGTGGAAATAGGTGGAGGGCCGTATACCCATGTCATCACCCAATGTTATTCTGTCCCCCTTTGGTTTCCATTGAGTCTTTGGAGAAAGATTTGATGTTTGGATAGACTGGTTGAGAACGCGGTTTTCACTTGGTTAATAGTGAACATGACCCAAAAAACCATGTGGATAGAAGGATCCATACTGTTAGCGCATGGTTTCCCAAACTGTTCAGACTAACCATGTGACCTTCCCAACTATTGAAATTTTGGGGTCTTTCTGTACCGGCCCATGCTGGTCCGTTAAGATGGTTGGTTCTTATGGTGGGGAGACCCACTATGAGTCTTATATAAGTTCTTTTGTAAAGGGTCGATGGAATTATACCCATTTTACTGGGGAGTCCATTCAGGCCTCCCCCTATTAGTGTCCTGATTCTGTCTTGGAAAAAATAAAGGCTGTCTCTTATGGTGGGGAGCCTATTTTTGTTCCCCCGTACCAGTAACTCAGATTTATCCATGATATTGGATTGCCGGAAGGTATCCTTGTTTGGATCTATCAAGCTACCTATATCTTCCTTGTGTAAATGTTGATATTGGAGAGTGCCCAATAGTTTAGTTATATCAATGTAAGTGTAACCTTGTTCGATGTTGTTGTTCCTTTGGGTGAATTGGTTGAGTCTTTTTCGGATAGTGTTTAAGGAGTTTTATTTTGGGATAAAGGTTGAATGTGATTGATCATTTCAGGAAAGTGGTGTAAGTTTTGGTTGTGAGAGTAATCCTTCATTAATTGATCACTGGAGGTGTT
This sequence comes from Viscum album, assembly GCA_963277665.1. Lineage (NCBI taxonomy): Eukaryota > Viridiplantae > Streptophyta > Magnoliopsida > Santalales > Viscaceae > Viscum > Viscum album. The sequence continues at coordinate 926,551,324 of OY728159.1, forward strand.
TTGGCCTTTGGGGGTGAAACCTGACAAGGGAGTAGCTCTTGGTTTCTCAGTTGGGTTTGGTTGTTACTTTGGCCTTGATGTGACATTTTGGGGCGAAAAGTTTTCATTTTGGGGAGACTTTTCACATGCATGAATTATTTTAAAGTTAAATTCTATTTAATTTCCATTCATGCTTTGTTTTGAGGGTTTCCCAAACTTTTATGGAGGAATGAGTGAGTTTTCATGAATTGGGCCAAACCGTGAGCCCAATTCCATATTTAAAATTAATTTTTTATTCATTTATAACTCCTTAATTTTTCAAAATTTGTCATCCATTACAATTACTAATTGTCATACCCTGACCTATTCACACCACCATATTAATTTAGACCATTTATGAATCCATAATCATGGTAGATATGGGTTTTTATTTAAGGGATTGGGCCTGCACGAAAGCCCATTATCTGGATTAAAAATAAATTTTAATTCTTTAATATCTCATTCAATATTTTCTTTTTTTTTGGTGATTCAAACTCTCACCTGAGACCACTTACCTAAGGCGCTCCCCCATTCCCTCCTCCCATAACTTGGAGCTAAATAGTGTTGATAAAGTGTCAAAACTTCTCTGGATTTCAGAAATCGCCAATATTTGTAGAGGTAAATTGATCTTTTCATAACTCCTTATATTTTTAATCTTTTCCCCCATTCCAGTTCCTACATGATCTATTAATCCTTTTTCGAACCTCCCATAAATGTTTGGATGTTTTAAAATTAAGACACTGGTGGATTTTGGGTCGTTTTCTTCAATATTGTTTTAGGTAAGTGTTTCTCTCTTCAATTTCTCCCTTCTCCTTAGGGTTTCCACCCTATTTCATGAATTTATAGAATATTAAGAAGTTAGGGTCCGAAGATAGGGTTTTATTTGGTTTATTTTAGGTAAAATATTGTGTTCTAGGGCTGGATTTATCTTCCTTGTGGTGCGGCGGTGGTGCGGTTGATGTTTCGCACCAAGTTTTGAGGGATTCAACACTTTTGGGTAGGTGGTTCCATGTGTAAACAATTTTTGATGAGTTATCTTGCTGTATTTATTAATTTTTCATATTCCTCATATGTTAGGATCGGTGAGAAAACTATTTATGATTAATTTGGATGAGTGTTTAATTTTATAAATGCATTTTACCTTGAAATTGGGTGTTTTCGTGTGTAACTCATGGGGTATATTTGGGTGTATTTTATCACATATGGAATTGGTTTACTAAATATTGTTTGGCCTGAAAATTCTGGTTTGGTAATGTATTAGTGTCATGTGGGACTAAAAAGAGGTTTTTTGAATAGGTTTTATGTGTAAAACATTGTTATTCTTCTTGATAGTATTTTATGAAAATGTGTGTTTTCATTTGGATCATTTGTAGTATTATTCAAGGTGATTTTATAAAACTTTAAAGTGGTTTTATAAATGTCTGTAGGGCTTACAATTATGTTTTGGATAGGAATTGGTATGGTTTTTTGTCTTAAATTGGGGTTTTGAAATGAGTTTTGTGTGCAAGACATATTTACAACACTTGGGTTCTTTTTATGAAAATTGTAAATGTTTTAGTTGGTTAAACAAAGTGGGAAATGGGTGAATATGTACTTTTTGGTTTGTGTGTTCACCTATTATGGTGTTTTTAAAGGTTAATTGATGTTTTAATATTTCAAACATTTTTAGAATGTTTTGTAAATTTCTGAAATGTTTTATTAAATTGTGATGTTGGTGCGAAACTTGTTTGTGGGTTGTTTCGTGTAAGTTTGATGATAAAATGATTTTGAAGGTAAAAAGGGTATTATGTAACAAGTGATTGGGATGTTATGAGAGTTTTATTATATTTTAATGGTTTTATAAAATTGTTTAATGGATTTTTGGAAGTGTTAAAGAAATGTGAAAAAGTGTTGTGATCTATTTTGGCGTGAGTCGGATTTCAAAATCAATTTGAATTAAAAGTGGAATTTTGTGACTTCTGTTGTATACATGTGGGGTTTTTGGTGAATTAATTATATAGAAATGATATTTTCATGTGAAAAGTATGTTCATTGACTTTTTGAACTTGTTTTAGCATAATGGGAAAACCCGAGTATCTATGTCGGTGGATGTGTACTAGTATGGTAGTGAAACCGTGGGGTTTGGCCTTAGTTTCACTTAGCAAGATTGATACTTAAAACTATAAATAAACTATGATGATGATGATGATTGGGGAAAACTAGGTTATGGGTATGTTCTATACTAGTGGCTCGTGCACAATAACATATAGTTGTGATGGTTACACTCACCGAGATACGAGGTACCTCGGACCCACAACTAGCTAGTGCCTAGGGGTTATTTCACATTGCTTGTACTCACTAGATATTTTGTGCATACTGTTGGAATATGGTATGAGTGGCTGGAAAATTCAGTAGCTTTGGTATTCATTTCAAAAGTGTTTATTCTTTAAATTATCCCACCTGAAAAATGTTTTTATTTATTGTTGCATCTTTTAGAAATTGTAGCTAGCATTTCATGTTTTTGAAAACTTGCATGCTTTTAGTCCTTAAATGTTTATCACATGGAATCTCTTAGTGGTGGTATCCTACTAGGCATTGGATCACACCCTACTTACACCCTTGGGTGTAATTATACTTGGATATTTTTGTTGTCGCAGGTTGGTTATAGTTTTTAGTGCTAGTGGTTCGGCAAACTAGCAGGTCCTTGGTGGTGAAGTCTTATGGGGATGGCTTGAGGGAGGCGCCTCTTGCCATGTGAAGGTTCTTGGGCTGTTCTTATTTGATTTTTTAACTTTGTAATGGTCTTTAAACATAGTTTTAGCTTATTTAATTCTTTTCTAAAATTTTGTAAATGACGGTTTTAGTTGAAAAATCCATATTTGTTTTATTGAGTTTGTTTGTTGTTTGATGTTTATAAAATCGGGTAAATCATTCCCAATTCTCATTATATGATACCCAAGCACTTTTTCCAGCCCGTTAGGATCAGGAATTCCCTTTGAGCCTTGTCACGGACTGGGTTTGGGGCCGGTTTTTATGACAACTAAATTCGGTTCGTGACAAAATGGTATCGAAGGAGGTTCAAGTTAACTCTTTGGGTTATGTTATTTGGGGAAGAGTTAGGATAGTATGGAGTTAGGATTTTAGGGACTTGGTATTCTAGTTATGGGTAGTGTTCCTGATCACCACACCTCATGGAATGATTCATGTTTCCAGGGGAATTCAGGATTTATCTAATTCATTTGGTTTTCTTGGTTTGATGATGGTTAAGAGAAATAAAAAGAGAGTTGGGTTAATAGTATCAGTGAGCTCGCAGGGCCTGGAAATCCATGTGGAGTCAGGGATATTCCCTATAACACTCTCTGTTATAGTGAAGTGATTGGAATATGTTCTCCAACCATATGTCCAAGTCACCCACTAAAACAAGTTTCCTCTCGCATTGTCTTGTGTTATTTAGTTTTAAAATCTTGGAACTTTGGTTTTAAAGTGACTTGGTTTTAAGAAGCATAATGTTTTTGTGAAATTATTTTCAAATAATGAGGGAATTTTTTGGTTAATGAAATGGTTGAACTGAATTTTTAGATTTTTTTTCAAATGTAAAGTGGTGTTCTTACACCTATTTTGAAAGTAGGAACTATATTGATGTTGGTTTTGGAAAGTGTTTCCAATAGAGTTTTCTAAACAATCAAAGGGTGTTTTAATGGGATGAGATGTTTTGAAATTGATGTGAATATCTTGAAAATGATTTTTTTGAAAAATGTTTGTGTCTTTCTGAAAAGTTTTTTTAAGACGTGAGTTGGTATTTTGATCTCTTGGTTAGCGGTTTTGAGAAGAAGGATGTGTTGGTTTACCGTTTTGGTTTTCAAAAGTGGAAATATTTTTTAACCTTTGGTATTTCTTTGGGTAACCACATTCAAGGGGTTATATGGGAAGATGGATGGTTGATGGCATGACTGGATGAGTGTTGGGATGGATATGAGGAGGGTTCCCGGTGTGGCACATAAACATGCATGTGTAAGGCCCATGGGGTACCATTGGTGGATACGCTAACCGTTGAACCGTTTGTTTTCAAGAAATATTTTTAAATAAAAACATGATGTCTTGATGAATTATTTCGGCTGGCTTATATTATGTGTTTTTGGAGAATGTTGATGTTGTGGGATGTTTAGAGTCTAAGAACCCCTCCTATTTGAACTGTGTTTTGGGTTTATGTTTGGTTAGAAAGCTGGGTAAAAGGACTGGTAAGTAGTCTCCTATGAGATATGTTTCGGGACACCTTTATGGTGATTCCCTTCATGTGTTTGGATCTGGTTTATGGATTTTTCTACCAATGGTCCAACTTGTTTGGGTCCTTGGGTTCTCTCATTGGATAAGGTATGATCCCATTAAGGGTTAATGCATAACTGAAGTGCAAACCGTATTGTTTCTCCATTGGAAAATCCTCTTGTTGATCAATATAAGGAATCTTTTATCAATCTTTGTTGATTGATTCTACACCCATTCCTGTATTTGATTTTTAGATCCTCTTGTAGTGGGAGAGTTCTCGTGGAAGGTTGAAAGAGACATTAGTTTCTTAAGTTTCCTAATTCGTCGAAGCTGGAAGTGGTCTAGGGTTGTTAGTGGGGATGAGTGTCTCAATGGTGTCTAAGAGGGCCTATGGGTTCTTCACAGTTTCTTTGAAGCATGAGTTCATGTTAAACCACAAGTGTGGGAAATATGGTCACAATAGGATATTGTGGCCACTTTCTAGAATTGTATGTTGTTGGGGGGTGATGTATAAGGTCCCTCTCTATGAATTGTTTATATCAGTTGCAATGGTCATGTTCGGGGATGCCTTATGATGTCCTGTGCTTGATTGACCGTAAATGTGAAAGTTGGGAAATCATCTCAGAGTCTCTATTATGTTGAGAGAATGTCTCCCTTGGAAAAACATAAAAATATTCCATTTTAGAGGGAGGTTAGTATAGGTTTTCTTTACTTCTATTGTTTCTCACCCGAACAAACAAGGTGTTATGTGTGTGCATCTTCTAAGTCCTTGTTTTAGTGAAATATCGAGTTTTGGTAAAGTGAGTTTGGAATGTGTTATGTATTAGAAAACTTATTGGGGACTACGTTGTAGTTGTTGGTTTCACTGAAAGAATAATTATCATTCATGGGGTTTCCAAATCCTAACTGCGAGGCCGAAGATTCTTTAATCATTTGAGCTCCAGCCATAGGTCTCGGAGAGAAGCTGGCTCGTAGTCAAGGGAAATCACAGAGTCGTTTAAACCCTTGTACAAAGTCCTATCCTCAGTATGAAAGTTAGGAATAATTTAAACCTATGGTGTCATCATCTTTCTTCTGTTGTTCATGTTCGGTGGAATTTGGTGGAGGTCCGTGTACCCATGTCATCTCCCAATGTTATTCCCTCCCCATTTGGTTTCCATTGAGTCTTTGGAGAAAGGTTTGAAGTTTGGATAGACTGGTTGAGAATGCGGTTTTCACTTTGTTAATAGTGACCATGCCCTAGAAAACCGTGTGGATAGAAGTATCCACAATGCTAGCACATGGTTTCCCAAACCGTGCGGAGTAACCATGTGACCTTCCCAACAATTCAAATTTTGGGGTCTTTCTGTACCAGCCCATGTTGGTCGGTTAAGATGGTTGGTTCTTATGGTGGGGAGACCCACTATGAGTCTTATAAAAGTTCTTTCATAAAGTTCCAATGTAAGTATACCCATTTTACTGGGGAGTCCGTTCAGGCCTCCCCCTATTAGTGTCCTGATTCTGTCTCGGGAAGAATATAGGTTGTCTCTTATGGGGGGGATCCTATTTTTGTTCCCCCGTACCAGTAACTCAGATTTATCCATGATCTTGTCTTGTCGGTAGGTAGTCTCATTTGGAGCTATCAAGATACCTATATCTTCCTTGGGTAAACGTAGAGATTGGAGAGTGCCCAATGGTTTAGTTATAGCAAGGTATGTGTAACCTTGTTCGATGTTGTTCTTCATTTGGGTGAATCACTTGAGTCTTGTTCGGATAGAGTTTAAGGAGTTTTATTTTGGGATAAAGGTTGAATTTGATTGATCATTTCAGAAAAGTGGTGTAATTTTTGGTTGTGAGAGTAATCCTTCATTAATTGATCACTGGAGGTGTTTTGGCCTTTGGGGGTGAAACCTGACAAGGGAGTACCTCTTGGTTTCTCAGTTGGGTTTGGTTGTTACTTTGGACTTGATGTGACTTTCCGAGGTTGAAAGTTTTAATGGTGGGAAGGATTGTCACATAAATGACTTATTTTAAAGTTAAATTCCATTTAATTTCCATTCATGCTTTGTTTTTAGGGTTTCCCAAGATTTTATCTAGGAATGGGTGAGTTTTCATAAATTGGGCCAAACCGTGAGCCCAATTCCATATTTAAAATTAATTTTTTATTCCTTTATAACTCCTTCATTTTTAAAATTTTTTCATCCATTCCAATTAATAATTGTCATACCCTGACCTATTAACACCACCATATTAATTTGGACCATTTAGGTATCCATAATCATGGTGGATATGGGTTTTTATTTAAGGGACTGGGCCTTCCCGAAAGCCCATTTTATGCATTAAAAAAAATTTAATTCTTTAATATCTACTTAAATATTTGTGTTTTTTTAGTGATTCCAACTATCACCTGAGACTACTTACCTAAGGCGCGCCCCCATTCCATCCTCCCACATTTTGGAGCTCAATAGTGTCAAGAAAGTGGTCAAAACTTCTCTAGATTTCAGAAATTTCCCAGATTTGGAGAGGTAAATTAATCCTTTCATAACTCCTTCTATTTTGAGTCTTTTCCCCCATTCCAGTTCCTACATGATCTCTTAATCCTTGATCTAACCTCCCATGAATGTTTGGATGTTTTAAAATTCAGATACTGGTGGATTTTTGGTCGTTTTCTTCAAGATTGTTTTAGATAAGTGTTTCTCTATTCAATTCCTCCCGTCTCCTTAGGGTTTCCACCCTATTTCATGAATTTATAGAATGCGCAGAAGTTAGGTTTAGAACCTATGGTTTGATTTGGTGTATATTTGGTCAAATATTGTGTTCTATGGCTGCATTTATCTTCCTTGTGGTGCGGCGGTGGTACGGTTGATGTTTCGCACCATGTTTTGAGGGATTCGACACTTTCGGTAGGTGGTTCCATGTGTAAACAATTATTGATGAGTTAGCTTGCTGTATTTATTCATTTTTAAAATTTCTCATATGTTAGGTGTGGTGTGAGAAATATTTATTATTAATTTGGATAAGTGTTTAATTTTATAGTTGCATTTTAACTTGAAATTGGGTGTTTTTGTGTGTAACTCATGTGGTATTATTTGGGTGTATTTTATAACATATGGAATTGGTTTACTAAATATTTTTTGGATTTAAAATTCTGTTTTGGAAATGTATTAGTGTCATGTGGGCCTAAAAATAGAGATTTTAATAGGTTTTATATGTAAAACATTATTATACTTCTTGAGAGTATTTTATAAAAATGTGTGTTTTCATTTGGATCATTTGTAGTATTATTCAAAGTGATTTTATAAAACTTTAAATTGGTTTTATAAACGTATATAGGGCCTCCAATTATGTTTTGGATAATAATTGGTATGTTTTTTGGTCTTAAATTGGGGTTTTGAAATGATTTTTTTGTGAAAGACATATTTACAACACTTGGGTTCTTTTTATGAAAATTGTAAATGTTTCAGTTGGATAAACAAAGTTGAAAAAGGGTGAATATGTATTTTTTGGTATGTTTGTTAACCTATTATGGTGTTTTGAATGGTTAAGTTATTTTTTAAGATGTCAAACATTTTTATAATGTTTTGTAAATTTCTGAAATGTTTTATTAAATAGTGATGTTGGAGCGAAACTTGTTTGTGGGCTGTTTCATGTAAGTTTGACGATAAAATGATTTTGAAGGAAAAAAGGTTATTATGTAACAAGTGAGTGTGATTTTATGAGAGTTTTAATATAGTTTAATGGTTTTATAAATTTTTTTATTGGATTTGTGGAAGTGTTAAAGAAATGTGAAAAGTGTTGTGGGCTATTTTTGTGTGAGTCGGATTTTAAAATCAATTTGAATGAAAAGTGTACTTCTGTGACTTGTGTTGTATACATGTGGAATGTTTGGTGAATTTATGATATAAAAATTATATTTTCATTTAAAAAGTATATTCATTGACTTGTTGAACTTTTTATAGCACAAAGGAAAAACCCGAGTATCTAGGTGGGTGGACGTGTACTAGTATGCTAGTGAATTCATGGGGTTTGGCCTTAGTTTCACTTAGTAAGATTGACTCTTACAACTATAACTAAACTATGATGATGATGATGATTGGGGACCACTAGGTTATGGGTATGTTCCCTACTAGTGGATCGTGCATGAGAAAAGATATTTGTGATGGTTACTTTCACCGAGATACGAGGTACCTAGGACCCACAACTAGCTAGTGCCTAGGGGTTATTTCCCATTTCATGTGCTCACTAGATATTTTGTGCTTACCATCGACATATATAATGAGTGGATTGAAAATTCATTATCTTTGGTATTCATTTTAAAAGTGTTTTCTCTTTAAATTAGCCCACCTGAAAACTGTTTTTATTTAATGTTGCATCTTTTAGAAATTGTAGCTAGCATTTCATGTTTTTGAAAACTTGCATGCTTTTCGTCTTTAAATGTTTATCAAATGGAATCTATTAGTGGTGGTATCCTACTGGGCATTGGATCACACCCTACTTAAACCCTTTGTTGTAAGTAGACTTTGTTATTTTTGTTGTCGCAGGTTGGGTACAGTTTTTTGTGCTAGTGGTTCAGGTTTCTAGCAGGTCCTTGGTGGTGAAGTCTTATGGGGATGGATTGAGGGAGGTGCCTCTTGACATGTGGAGGTTCTTGGTATGTACTTATTTTTTTTGTAACTTTGTAATGGTCTTTGAACATAGTTTTAACTTATGTAATTCTGTTTTGAAATTTTGTAAAAGACGATTTTAGTTGAAAAATCCATATTTGTTTTAATGAGTTTGTTTGTCGTTTAATGTTTATAAAATTGGGTAAATCATTCCCAATTCTCATTATATGATACCCGAGAACTTGTTCCATCCTGTTGGGATTGGGAACGCCCTTCGGTCCTTGTCACAGGCTGCGTTTGGGGCTGGGTTTGGTGGCAACCAAATTCGGTTCGTGACAAAATGGTATCAAAGGAGGTTCAAGTTAACTATTTGGGTCATGTTATTTGGGGAAGAGTCAGGATAGTATGGAGTTAGGATTATAGGGGATTGGTATTCTAGTTATGGGTAGTGTTCCTGATCTCCACACCTCATGGTAGGATTCATGTTTCCATGGGAAGTCAGGATTTTTCTAAGTCCTTTGGTTTTCTTGGTTTGAGGATGGTTAGTGGAAATGAAAAGAGAGTTGGGTTAATGGTCTTAGTGAGCTCATAGGGCCTGACAATCCATGTGGATATGGGGATCTTCCCAAGAACACTCTCTGTGAGAGTGAAGTGATTGGAATATGGTCTCCAACCATATGTTCAAGTCACCCACTGAAACTAGTTTCCTCTCGCATTGTCTTTTGTTATTTAGTTTTGAAATCTTGGAAATTTGGTTTTAAAGTGACTTGGTTTTAAGAAGAGTAAAGTTTTTGTGAAATGATTTTAAAGTAACGAGGGAATGGTTTGGTTAATGAAATGGTGGAACTGAATTTTCATAATTTTTTTAAATGGAAAATGGTGTGCATACACCTCTTTTGAAAGAAGGAACTATATTGATGTTGGTTTTGGAAAGTGTTTAAAATAGAGTTTTCTAAAAACTTAAAGGGTGTTTTAATGGGATGAGAGGTTTTGAAATTGATGTGAATATCTTGAAAGTGAGTTCTTTTCAAATTTTTTTTGTCTTTCTGAACATTTTTTTAGTATGTGAGTTGGTATTTTGATCTCGTGGTTAGCGGTTTTGAGAAAAGGATGTGTTGGTTTACAGTTTTTATTTTCAAAAGTGGAAAGATTTTTTTTAACCTTTGGTATTTTCGTGAGAAAAAACATGCATGGGGTTATATGGGATGATGCATGTTTGATGGAACGACTGGATGAGTGTTGGGATGGATATGAGGAGGGTTTCCGGTGTGTCACCAAAACATGCATGTGTAGGGACCATGGGGTACCATTGGTGGATACACTCACCGCTAAACCGTTTGTTTTCAAGAAATGTTTTTAAATAATAACATGATGTCTTGATGAATTATTTGGGCTGGCTTATATTATGTTTTTTTGGAGAATGTTGATGTTGTGGGATGTTTTGAGGCTAAGAACCCCTCCTATTTGAACTGTGTTTTTTGTTTATATTTGGTCGGTAAGTTGGGTAGAAGGACCGGTTAGTAGTCTCCTCTGAGATTTGTTTCAAGACACCTTTATGGTGGTTCCCTTCATATGTTTGGATCTGGTTTATGGGTATTTTGACCAACGGTACAACTTTGTTGAGTCCTTGGGTTCTCTCATTGGATAAGGTATGCCCCCATTAAGGGTTAATGCATAACTGAAGTGCAAACCAGATTGTTTCTCTGTTGGAAAATCCTGCAGTTGATCAATATAAGGAATCTTTTATTAATCTTTGTTGATTGAGTCTACACCCATTCCTGTCTTTTATTTTTAGATCCTCTTGTAGAGGGAGATTTCTTGTAGAAGGATTAAAGAGACGTTAGTTTCTTAAGTTTCCTAATTTGTCGAAGTTGGAAGTGGTCTAGGGTTGTTAGTGGGGATGAGTGTATCAATGGTGTCTAAGAGAGCCTCTGAGTTCTTCACAGTTTCTTTGAAGCATGAGTTCATGTTAAACCACAAGTGTGGGAAATATGGTCATGATAGGATATTGTGTCCACTTTATAGAATTGTGTGTTGTTTGGGGATGTTGTATAAGGTCTCTCTCCATGCATTGTTTATATCAGTCGCAATGGTCATGTTTAGTTATGCCTTATGATGTCCTATGCTCGATTGACCGTAAAGGTGAAAGTTGATCAATCATCTGAGAGTCTCTATTATGTTGGGATAATGTCTCCCTTGGAAAAATATAAAAATATTCCATTTTAGTGGAAGGTTAGTATAGGTTTTCTTTACTTCTGTTGTTTCTCACCCGAACAAACAAGGTTTGATGTGTGTGCATCTTCTAAGCCCTTGTTTTAGTGAAATATCGAGTTAGGGTAAAGTGAGTTATGAATGTGTTATGTCCTAGAAAACTTATCGGGGATTTAATTTTAGTTGTTGGTTTCAACCAAAGAAGAATTATCTTTCATGGGGTTTCCAAAGCCTAACTGTGAGGCTGAAGATGCTTCAATCATTTGAGCTCCATCCATAGGTCTCGGGGAGAAGCTGGCTCATAGTCAAGGGAAATCACAGGGTTGTTTAAACCCTAGTACAAATTCCTATCCTTAGTATGAAATTTAGGAAGAGTTTAAACCTATGGTTTCACCATCTTTCTTCTATTGTTCATGTGTCGTGGAAATAGGTGGAGGGTCGTGTACCCATGTCATCGCCCAATGTTATTCCCTCCCCAATTGGTTTCCATTGAGACTTTGGAGAAAGGTTTGAAGTTTGGCTAGAATGGTTGAGAATGAGGTTTTCACTTGGTTAATAGTGACCATGCCCCAGAAAATCATGTGGATAGATGGATCCACACTATTAGCACATGGTCTCCCAAACCGTGGGGACTAACCATGTGACCTTCCCAACTATTCAAATTTTGGGGTCTTTCTGTACAAGCTCATGCTGGTCAGTTAAGATGGTTGGTTATTATGGTGGGTAGAACCACTATGAGTATTATATAAGTTCGTTCGTAAATGTTCGATGGAAGTATACACATTGTACTGGGGAGTCTGTTCAGGCCTCCCCCGATTAGTGTCCTAATTCTGTCTCGGAAAAAATATAGGTTGTCTCTTATGGTGGGGGGCCTATTTCTATTCCCCTATACCAGTAAGTCAGATTTATCCATGATCTTGGCTTGCCGGTAGGTAGTCTCATTTGGAGCTATCAATCTACCTATATCTTCTTTGGGTAAACGTTGAGATTGGAGAGTGTCCAATGGTTTAGTTATAGCAAGGTAAGTGTAACCTTGTTCAATGTTGTTGTTCGTTTGGGTGAATTGCTTGAGTCTCGTTCAGATAGTGTTTAAGGAGTTTTATTTTGGGATAATGGTTGAATGTGATTGATCATTTCAGGAAAGTGGTGTAAGTTTTGGTTTTGAGAGTAATCCTTCATTAATTGATCACTGGAGGTGTTTTGGCCTTTGGGGGTGAAATCTGACAAGGGAGTACCTCTTGGTTTCTCAGTTGGGTTTGGTTGTTACTTTGGCCTTGAAGTGACTTTCCGAGGCGGAAAGTTTTCATGGTGGGGATAATTTTCACATAAAGGACTTATTTTAAAGTTAACTTCCATTTAATTTCCATTCATGCTTTGTTTTGAGGGATTTCCATGCTTTTATGGAGGAATGGTTGAGTTTTCATGAATTGGGCCAAACCATGAGCCCAATTCCAGATTTAAAATTAAATTTTAATTCTTTTATAACTTTTTCATTTTTCAACATTTTTCATCCATTAAAATTCCTAATTTTCATACCCTGGCCTATTAACACCACCATATTAATTTGTACCATTTATGAATCCATAATCATGGTGGATATGAGTTTTTATTTAAGGGATTGAGCCTGCCCGAAAGCCCATTCTCTACATTAAAAATAAATATTAATTCTTTAATATCTCCTTCAATATTTGTGTTTCTTCAGTGATTCCAACTCTCACCCGAGACCAATTACCTAAGGCGTTACCCCATTCCCTCCTCCCACAATTTAGAGCTAAATAGAGTCGATAAAGTGGTCGAAACTTCTCTGGATTTCAGAAATCGCCTAGAATTGGAGAGGTAAATTGATCCTTTCATAACTCCTATTTTTAATCTTTTCCCCAATTATAGTTCCTACATGATCTCTTAATCCTTGTTAGAACCTCACATGAATGGTTGGATGTTTTAAAATTTAGATACTGGTGGATTTTGGGTTGTTTTCTTCAAGATTGTTTTAGGTATGTGTTTCTCTCTTCAATTCCACCCTTCTCCTTAGGGTTTCCACCCTATTTCATGAATTTATAGAATTTCCAGAAGTTATGGTGCGAAACTAGGATTTTATTTGGTGTATATTTGGTCAAATATTGTGTTATAGGTATGGATTTATCTTCCATGTGGTGTGGTGGTGGTGCAGTTGATGTTTCACACCAAGTTTTGAGGGATTCGACACTTTTGGTAGGTGGTTCCATGTGTAAACAATTATTGATGAGTTATCTTTCTGTATTTATTCATTTTTTATATTCCTAATATGTTAGGTGTGGTGAAAAAATTATTTATGATTAATTTGGATAATTGTTTAATTTTATAGTTTCATTTTAACTTGAAATTGGGGTTTTCGTGTGTAACTCATGGGGTATTATTTGGGTGTATTTTATAACATTTGGAATTGGTTTACTAAATATTGTTTGGCCTGACAATTCTGGTTTGGTAATGTATTAGTGTCATGTGGGCCAAAAAATAGTTCTTTTTAATAGGTTTTATGTGTAAAACATTGTTATACTTCCTGGGAGTATATTATGAAAATGTGTGTTTTCATTTGGATCATTTGTAGTATTATTCAAGGTGATTTTATAAAACTTGAAAGTGGTTTTATAAATGTATCTAGGGCTTCCAATTATTTTTTGGATAGGAATTGGTATGGTTTTTAGTCTTAAATTGGGGTTTTGAAATGAGTTTTTGTGAAATACATATTTACAACACTTGGGTTCTTTTTATTAAAATTGTAAATGTTTTAGTTGGTTAAAAAAAGTGGGAAAAGGGTGAATATGTACTGTTTGGTATGTGTGTTCACCAATTATGGTGTTTTGAAAGGTGAAGTGATGTTTTAAGATGTCAAACCTTTTTATAATGTTTTTTAAATTTCTGAAATGTTTTATTAAATTGTGATGTTGGAGCGAAACTTGTTTGTGGGCTGTTTCGTGTAAGTTTGATGATAAAATGATTTTGAAGGTAAAAAGGGTATTATGTAACAAGTGAGTGTGATGTTATGAGAGTTTCAATATATTGGAATGGTTTTCTAAAATTTTTTAATGGATTTTTGGAAGTGTTAAAGAAATGTGAAAAGTGTTGTGGGCTATTTTGGTGTGAGTCGGATTTCAAAATAAATTTGAATGAAAAGTGAAATTTTGAGACTTTTGTTGTATACATGTGGGATGTTTGGTGAATTTATGATATGGAAATTATATTTTCATGTGAAAATTATATTATTTGACTTGTTGAACGTGTTTGAGCACAAAGGGAAAACCCGGGTATCTAGGTGGGTGGACGTGTACTAGTATGCTAGTAAATCGGTGGGGTTTGGCCTCAGTTTCACTTAGAAAGATTGATGCTTAAAACTCTAACTAAACTATGATGATGATGATGATGATTGGGGACCACTAGGTTATGGGTATGTTCCCTACTAGTTTCTCATGCATGAGAACAGATATTTGTGATGGTTACTCTCACTGAGATATGAGGTACCTGGGACCCACAACTAGCTAGCGCCTAGGGGTTATTTCCCATTGCTTGTGCTCACTAGATATTTTGTGCTTACCGTCGGCATACAGTATGAGTGGCTGAAAAATTCATTATCTTTGGTATTCATTTTAAAACTGTTTATTCTTTAAATTATCCCACCTGAAAACTGTCTTTATTTAATGTTGCATCTTTTAGAAATTGTAGCTAGCGTTTCATGTTTTTGAAAACATGCATGATTTTCGTCTTTAAATGTTTATCACATGGAATATCTTATTGGTGGTATCCTATTGGGCATTGTATCGCACCCTACTTAAACCCTTGGGTGTAAGTATACTTGGTTATTTTTGTTGTCACAGGTTGGGTACAGTTTTTAGTGCTAGTGGTTTGGGTTTCTAGTAGGTCCTTGGTGGTGAAGTCTTATGGGGATGGCTTGAGGGAGGTGCCTCTTTCTATGTGGAGGTTCTTGGGATGCCCTTATTTGGTTTTGTAACTTTGTAATGGTCTTTTAACATAGTTTTAACTTATGTAATTCAGTTCTGAAATTTTTTTAAAGACAGTTTTAGTTGAAAAATCCATATTTGTTTTATTGAGTTTGTTTGTTGTTTAATGTTTATAAAATCAGGTAAATCATTCCCAATTATCATTATATGATACCCAGGCACTTGTTCCAGCCCATGGGGATCCAGAACGCCCTTCGGCCTTTGTCACGGGCTGGGTTTGGGGCTGGAAATTTGGTTTGTGACATGTATAATGAAATTATATTCATTAATTAGAAATTACATAACTTTTTACACATGAAAATGGTTTAATATGGTTTTATTAAGTTCTTTTGTGGGACTTTGGATGAGTTATAGATCTTAGATTCATTGTTCAGGAGTGTTAATTATCATAGCTTTAATGAATGGTTCACTTGTATTCATGAACGAATTTTCATTTGAAATGTGGTTGAACATCCAAAATTGTTAATATAAAATAATTGTAATATTATAGAGATATAAATGATTTTAAAATGAATTTGGTTATGTATCATGAGGATGAATCATTTGATTAAATTTAATTATGATCATTTTTGGTTAATTTGGGTGGGTTTTTTATCACAATGAACTTGTTTTATTTTATCACACAAAGTCATGTAAAGAAGTTAGTTCCAGAAAAAACAGGGGAAAATACATAAAATTTATAATATTTTTTCAACCATTTGATGGTTTTATTGGAAACCTTGAAGGATTTGAAGGAAAAAGGAAGTGCATTGCCCATAATTTAGGTAAATTAACACATCATGGAACGATTTAATTTTATTAACAAAGAGAGGGAGGGAGGAGTATAATGAGTAATATTACATTAACATGATATCATACTAGTATATCAAGCAGAATCGAGTTATCATGAAATTTGGATAAGATAATCTGAGGGTAAGAGAAGAAGATAAAATAAATTTGAAATGAAAATGAAAGAATAGAGAGAGAGAGAGAGGAATTACCTCTTGAATATTCATCTATAGATCATACTTAAGGAAGCTAGGCTTGGTATTTTTATGAGACCAGAAGCTCTTGGAAGTGAGGAGGGGCTAGGGAAGAAGCTTGGGAAGTGTTTAAATATGCATTGAAGCTTGAGAGGTGTGAGGAAATGAGGGTGTGAAGGGTGGTATTTATAGTGGATGGAAGAGGGGGTTTCTCAATATAATATTCATTAATTTATTATTTTCCCCAATACAAGTAATAGTTAGTATTCCATGAAAAATTATAGTAATTTTATAATGTGAATCCAAAACAATTGGGCTCACATTAGCAGAACATCATACATGACTCTATAATTATTGTATTTAGCTTATTTTGTAAATTATGGTATTTCACTATTCATCAAAAATTAATGTATTTCAGAAAAATCCCAAATATTCACCCTAAGCATTTATTGAAGTATAGAATTCAAAAATGAATTATATTTTTCAAAAATAATTTTATAAATAATTTTAATTTAATTTTTAAATAAACTCAAAATTTAATTGAAAAGTACAGTTTTAAAATATTCATTTACTTTTTCCAAAACATAGGTACATCATGATTTCACTTAAATATTATATATATATTATCATAGGTGATGTTACTATTCATAAGGGTATATCACTATTCATAAGGGTGACATTACTATTCATAAGGGTATGTTACTATTCACCAAAAATTATGTTTGTTCTATTAAACTCCAAACATCTTACTAATCGCAACCGTGTATGTCAGATTTTCAAAATTCAAAACATAGATGTGGAAAAATTATGATTAGTGATCACATAGTATTTAGAATCATGATTTGTCATTGTGTTTCCTAATGTGATTATACTATATGGAATAATTATATGAAGGGAATTCCATTGATAAAACTTTGGGTCATTACATTCTTCCCCCCTTATGAAATTTCTCCCTTGAAATTTCATTTTACATAAATAGGTGATGGTACTTATCCTCCTTCACCTCTTCCAGTTTCCAAGTAGTTTCCTCAAACTTATGGTTCCTCAACAACACTTTGAGAAGGTGGGTTGTCTTGTTGCATAAAACTTTATCTATCTAATCCATAATCTCTACTGGATTCTCCTCATAATAGAGACCATATTCCAACAGCACCACCTATGAGTTCAGTACATATGAGGTATCTAGTATGTACTTCTTTAAGAGTGATACATGGAACACATCATGAACTTGATCCATATTCAATGGACGTGCAAGATGATAGGCTACAACTCCTATGCAGTCAAGGATCTGAAAGGGGGAATACACCTTGGGCTTAGATTCCCTTTCTTTCCAAACCACATTAATCTATTCCATGGTGATATTAAAAGGAAGACTTTATCCCCAACGTCGAACTCCAAGTCACTTCAACGGTTGTTAGCATAGATATTTTTCCAACATTGATAAGCTTTGATGTGTTTTTGGATGACTTGAACCATCTCTATCATCTCTTTCACAAGATTAGGTCCATGTAGCTTTCTTTCTCCAACTTCAACCCAACATGTTGGAGTTATACATCACTTTCCATACAAAGATTCATATGGATCCTTATGAATACTCAAGTGGAAGGTATTATTGTTAGAGAACTCAACCAATGGGAGATGCTGATCATATCCACCTTTGAATTCTAAAGAGTAGGCTCTTAGCATGTCTTTAAGTATATGATTAGTTCTTTCAGATTTTCCATCAGTTTGGGGGTGATAGGCCATGCTTAAATTCAATTCAGTACTCTAGGAATGTTGAATACTTCTCCATAATTTGGATCTGAACCTTGGATCACAATTAGATGCAAAAAATAGTGGAACACCATGTAGTCTCACCACTTCCTTCACATATGTCCTTGCATGTCTTCCATTCGATATATCATCCCAAATAGAAATAAAATGGGCAGTCTTTGTGAGTTGGTCAACCACAACCCGTATCGTACTATTTCCCTTCGACATCTTCAGAAGACCCATGAAAAAGTCCATAGTGGGATTCTTCTATTTCCACATGGGTATAGGCAATGGACTCATCAACCCTTTGGACTTTTGTCACTCTACTTTAACTTTCTACCATTCCAAGCACCTTGATATATATTTTGTGATCACTATTTTCATGTTATCCCACCAAAAGTTTTCTCAGAGATCACAGTACATCTTGGTTCCACCAGGATGGATAGAGAATGTTGAGATATGTGTATTTTCCAATAGCTTATTCTTTATCCTGGGTGATGAAGGCACACAAAGCCACATTCCAAATCGAATCACACCTTCATCGTCGATATGGATCTCTTGTAGCTTCCCTTCCCTTTACGACATTCACCTTATTTTTTAACTATAGACCATCCATGTGTGCCTCCTTAATCATCTCTTGGATTTATGGTTTCACAATAATTTGGGCATGGTATGATGTATCCCCTACCCTTATGATTTTTTAATCCATCCTTTTCATATCCAAGATGATTGGGTATTTCCTTTTCATATCCAAGATGATTGGGTCTTTCTCAATCCGTATCATGGATAGAGTAGTAGGTTCTTCTCTGCTTAGAGCATTAGCTACTTTGTTCACCTTTCTAGGATGATAGTGAATAGAGCAATAATAGTATTTGATTAGATATATCCATCTCCTTTGACATGTGTTGAGCTCCTTTTGTGTGAATATATACTTTAGGCTCTCGTAGTTAGTGTATATGTCACATTTTTCACCATAAAGGTAGTGCCGCCATATTTTCAAGGAAAAAATCATAGCTTCCAGCTCTAGATCATGCGTTGGGTAGTTCTGCTCATGGATCTTCAAATGTTGTGAGGCATAGTCTATGACACTATCATTTTTCATGAGTACCCAACCCAATAATTTATTTGAAGTTGTATTTTATTTCACAAATCTTTCTCCACTTTTTGGTAGTTTGAGTATAGGTGTAGTGATCAACCTTCTATTTATCTCCTTGAATCATTCCTCACATTCTTCCATCCTGACAAAATTTACCCCTTTCCTTGTTATCTTAATTACCAGGCTTAAAAATCCTGAGAAATTTATCTCAAAATGTCGGTAGTACCTAGATAATCCAAGAAAACTATGTCTTTATGCGACACTAGAGGGTGTGATCTGTTCCTCAATCTCTATTGTTTTTGAAGGGTCCACAGAAATTCCCTCACTTATGATCAAATGTTCCAAGAATGTGACTTTCTTTATGCAAAATTCAAACTTTACGAACTTGGTGTATCACTTATCCTTTCTCAATATCACCAACACAAGTCTTATATGTTCTCTATGTTCTTCCTTTCTCTTGGAGTAGATGAGAATATCATCAATAAACACTACCAAAATTTTTTCGAGGTAATGTCTAAAGACTCTATTCATTCAATCCATGAATATTTCATGGGAATTAGTAAGTCCGAAGGGAATAACCAAAAATTCATAGTTCCCATACATTTTACGGAAGGAAATCTTATCAATATATTCTTTATTAACCTTTATCTAATGATATTCAAAATGAAGATCCACCTTTGAGAAGTATTGAGCTCCTCTTAACTGATCAAACTAGTCGCCAATCCATGGAAGATGATACTTTTTGTTTATGGTGATCATGTTGAGTTCCTTATATTTGATACAAAACCACATTGTTCTATCCTTCTTTTTCACAAATAGCACTAGCATACCCTAAGGTGATGCACTAGGGCGTACTAACCCCTTGTTCAAATGCTCTTGCAGCTGCTTATTTAACTCCTCCAGTTCGATATGAGACATCTTATAAGGACACATTGAGATAGGAGTATCATGGGTATGAGTTCTACTGAGAACTTTACCTCACCATTTGAGGAATTCCAGGTAACTCTTCAAGAAACACATCACCATATTCACCCATGATGGGAATTTCCGAATGGTTGGAACTTTTCATCGACTCAACCATTTGGGAGAGGTATGCTTCTTTATTGGGAATCAACACCCACACCAATGAAGATTTTTTCCAAGAAGATTCATGATCTTCCCTGAATTTGTAGACGAACATGGGATGGTTCAGAATATGAAAAGATATTTCCTTTTCTTGATAGTTGATACGTTCTCTCTATAATGAGAGCCAATAAATTCCCATTATAGCGTAGAATTTCACCAAGGTAAGTACTACAAGATTTTCTGGAAGAATCTTCCCACATACACCAATAGGATAAGAGTCAAAAACTTGGGTTGAAATGATTATACAACATGGTATTTTTATAGATATCTCTACTTCAAGGTTTCGGGGATTCGATTCTATTGTTCTAGGAAACTTGCAAGATATAAAGGAATGTGTAGAACCAGAATCAAATAAGACCTTTTCAATTCTTGATTGAATAGGAAGTGTACATTGTATGAATTCATTATCTTAATTCACTTTCATAGTAGTGATTTCATAAGGCTTCCCTTGTTCCTTTGGCTTTTCTAGCTGCTGACACTGATTACCCTCAAGGACTCGAGGTTTAGTGCACTGGCTTGCATAATTCCCTTACTCCCTACAGTTATAACATTGAACCATGGGTGGTTATCTCCTTTCATCCACCACATTATCCTTACTTTTTAGGTCTTTTCGACACTCATGACTATGGTTTCCTTCTTTCCCACACAAAAAACACCTCCCCATCCCTTTGAGGTAGTTCCCATGATGCAACATCCCACATTTTTGGCATGTGGGTCATTGAGTTTTCTTTCCACCTTTATCATTAGACCCTTAGGCTTGAAACTACATCTTCTATTTCTTATCCCCATAGCCATGGGAATATTACCCAAAATCCATCTACACTTTTAGAGCACACTGAAAAACTTCTTCATAACTCCCAAAGTCTCGAATTTCAAGAGCCTTTCAAAGGTGTGGTTTTAATCCACTAAAAAATCTATCAATTTTTCTATAATTATTGATAACAAAACCCAAAGCGTACCATTAAAGCCTTGTGAAATTCACTTCATAGGTTGTGATTGATTATCCTTATTTTTTCTTGAGCTCTATGAATTATCTCTCGATCTTCGTACAAGGAGTATGTGGGAAATACTTATTAAGAAACATGATCTTAAAGTCTTCCCATTAAATCTCTTCAATTTACTCCCTTGGAATGGTGTTATTAATCAAATACCACCATTAACTGACCTATCTATCTAGATGATAAAAATATAGAGTCACCTTCTCCATATTAGAAAAATGGAGAACAAAAAATATCTTCTCCATAGAGTTGAACCACTATTCTGCAACTAGTGGATCGGAAGATCCACTAAATGTCAGTGGTCGTTGCCGCATAAAACACTCAATAGGAAGCTACTCCCACTTTGGTGAAAGAGGAAGTTCCCCATTATTCTGGATATTTTAATAACCTAAGATAGTTGGATAATCATCTCCATGATGATTTGAAATCCACCTCCCAAATAATTGGGGATGTCGTTCGGGAGATCGTTGCATTGTCCATCACACGAGTTGTTGGACTGGTTTCTCCTGGTTCCCACCATTTTCTAAAATAGAAAAGGTTAGAACAAAACACAATTCATCAAGTCATTAATAAATAACTTATTCATCTGTACAATATACACTAAAATCATAACATATGGGATCCCTATATAAATATTCTTGTATGCATATTTGTACTTAGTCTCATGCTAGAGGTTTTCACTAGGGTTCACTAATTCAAAATCCCAAATTAACTAAACCTTGCCTCTAATACCAACTATAGTGACCCATAATTTTATTACATTTCTATTACATAATAATGAAGATAAAAAACATAATAGTATTACAATATGAGTATCTAAATGTTTAGTGTATTGGGAAAACTAGGAACATACATAACATTTACAACACCAAACATAAACATTTATTTAATTCAATCTTCTCCAGCTTCTTATTCTCCCTTGAAAACTCTTTAGTACATATAATCACCTGAGTATATACATTAAAAAGAGTTGAGATAAAATCCTAATTATAAGGTATATATGAACAATATAACAATTGGTGAGAATAAAAATAACATAGTCAAGGGATCATGAACTTAAGAGGAAGCATTAATAAAAGACTTGAAATATGGAAATGCATAAAAATGCAACATCATGTATTAGTGGTTGAATACCACACATACTTGTGAAAAATTATAGCATCTTGTTCACACATCATTGAACTTTAAATCTTGTGTTTCATCACTTTACACAATTAATTGGAGCACTGTATAATTATGGTTGCACCCATCACATTCAAATATTCATATTACGCTATATAATTCTGGGTGCACCTGTCCCATCATAAAATTATCATTATCATGCGTTCAACATTGATCATATAAATAAAATTAAAATAAAAAACTCATGTAATTTAATGGGTTTCACAAAATAATAACACTTTCATAAACTTTTAGGTCTAAAAGAAAGTAGGAATAACATACTTGATACAATAACCATCAAACTTGTGTGAGAAATAAAAGGTGTGTTTTTGAAATAATAGTTCTTTTGAAAAAAATTAGTTTGACATAAAATAAAGTGAAATACATGTATATCCCAGAGAATGTATGATAAATATGAAAAAATTATTTTTAAGGAGTGACCATACCCACAATGGAGTGAAAGAGGGAGAACCCGAAGAAGGAATGTTGGGTTCGAGAATTTCCCCATACATTGTATCAGAATGACTTCTTCACTTTAATTTCCTGTATAATGACATTATATTAATTAATTATAAATAATAGACCCTTTGATAAATTAACATGGTATAATATGATTTCATTATGTACTTTTATGGTCATTTTTAAGAGTTATAGATCTTAGATTCATTGTTCGAGAGTGTTAATTTTTATAGCTTTTCTGAACGGTTCACTTGTCTTCATGAACAAATGTTCATTTGAAAGGTGATTGAACATAAATAATTGTTAATATATATTATTAGTGAAAATATAGCAATATAAATTATCTAATAATGAATTTTTTTATTTACCTTGATGATGAATCATTAGATAAAATTTAATGGTGATCATTTTTGGTTAATTTGAGTGTTTTTTTGATCACAATGAACTTATTTTATTTTATCACTTAGGGTCATGAAAATAAGTTAGTTATAGAAAATAATATGGGATAATACATAAAATTTAAAATATTTCTTCAAAAATTTGATGGTTTTATTAGCATCCTTGAAGGATTTGAATGAAAAAGGAAGTGCATCGCCCATGATTTAGGCAAATTAACTCATCGGGGGAAACAATTTCAATTTATTAACAATGAGTGGGAGGGAGGAGTATAATGAGTAATATTCCATTTACATGATATCATAATATTATATCATGAATACTAGAGTTATCATGAAATTTTGATAAGATAATCTGAGGATAAGAGAATTAAAAAAAAGAAATTTGAAAGGAAAATGAAGGAAAAGAGAGAGTGGAATTACCTCTTGAATCCTCCTCTTGAGATCTTCCTTAAAGAAGCTACGCTTGGTCTTTTGATGAGACCCAAAGCTCTTGGACGTGGCTGAGGGGCTAGAGAATATGATTTGGATGTTTTTATAAAAGTCTTGAATCTTGAGAGATGTGAGGAAATGAGGGTGTGAAGGGTGGTATTTATAGTGGAGGGGAGAGGGGTTTTCTCAATATAATATTCATTAATTTATTATTTCTCATCAAGACATGTAATAGTGAGTATTTAATGACTAAATACAATAATTTTATAATGTGAATACGAAACAATTGGACTTACATTATAAATAAATCATTCATGACTCTATAATTAGTGTATTTATCTTATTTTGTAAATTATGGTATTCCAACATTCTTAAAAAAATCAAGTATTTCAGAAAATTCCCAAAAATTCACCCTAATCATTTTTAGAAGTGTAGAATAAAAATATAAAGTCCATTTTTACCAAATAATTTTCTAAATATGATCATTTAAATTTTTAAATAAAATCATAATTTAATTGAAAAATGCAGTTTTTAAAACATTTATTTACTTTTTCAAACAAATGTACATCATGTTTTCACTTAAATACTATACATATACTATCATAGGTGAGGTTACTATTCATTATGGTATGTAACTATTCATAAGTGAAACATTAATATTCGTATGGGTATGTTATTATTCAACAAAAATTATGTTTTTCCAATTAGACTCCAACCATCTTACTGTTCGCAACCGTCTATACCATACTTTTGAAATTAAAAACATAGAAGTGACAAAATTATGTTTAGTGATCACATAGTATTTGGTAACATGATATGTAATTGTGTTTCCTAATGTGATTATACTATATGGTATAATAATAGGAACATAATTCCATTTATAAAACATTGGGTTGTTATAAATATCATATGAAATAAAAATTTCTAGAAGTATTTTTTCTATCCATTATAAAACCACCAAAATCAGCTTCTTGAAAAAATTTTAATTTAAAATAATTTATAGAAGAATAAAATTATCAAAAATCCATAGTCATCTTCAAATAATAAAAAACCCATTTTATTGATTTTAGATGTGATTCCTTTGGATTTTCTTGATATGTTTCACATAAGAGTATTGAAAAGATTATGTCTAGGTGACAAGTTGTTATGTATAGTAAACTTCCTATCATACCTCTGAAAATTGTTCGATAAAATGGTTTCCCATATTGATCAATATAATGTGTAGTTGAGATAACGATTGGAGTACTAATACGTTTAGTATTTTCATTTTAGTACTTTTTAATAATATATTTCATATAATTACATTGAGATATCAAATTACATTCTAGTTTTTGAGAAATTGAAAAAACAAGAAAAAATGATAACTCACCCATCATACACTTTCCAGACATAGATTTCATAATTTTAACTAAGTAATATATTAGAGAATGTGGAGTATATTAGAATAAATTTTCATCAACATATATTTGTAAAATCCAAAGGTTTTTTTTTAACATTCTTTATAAAAAGGGTTGGATCAACAACTCCCTTTTCATTTATTTTTTGTAAAAAAAAATCTTGTTAATCTATCATACCGTGCTCCAGGGGATTTTTTAGGCCTTAAAAATATTTTTCATGTCAATAAATGTATTCAGGATGTTTTTTATCTTCAAAACCAGGAGGATGTTCCAAAAAAAACATATTCTTGTACATAACCATTTAGGAAAGCACACATAACATCCATTTGAAAAAAGTTTGAAAATAAAGAATGTTGCAAAGGATAATAGAATACAGATAGATTCAATTCTATACACTGGAGTATAGGTTTCTTTATAATATATTTCATTTTTTATTTTAAACTTTATAAATATCTTATTCTTTATTTCTAATGATTATTCCATTTTCATCACGCTTTATTTTAAAAACCAATTTTATTTCAATTACTGATGTTTCTTTAGATATTTCTACTAAGGTACAGACTTTGTTCATTTCAAATTAATTTAGCTCATATTTTGTGGCCTTAATCCAATCCTCATCACCTAACACCACATCAATATTTTTATGTTCAAATAGAGAAATAAAATAAAGATGTTCTACCTAATTTATTAAGGATATTATAGTCATAACTGGATGATTTACTTCACCAATGATACTATCACTATGATGATTCTCAAGAAACATCATACTTGGATTTTTTAAAACATTTTATTCAACATAAGGTTGAAAATATTCCTGAGTAAATACATTAGAAACTATCTCTTCAGTATTTTCCATATTAGAAGAATCTTCCATCAAATGTTTAAAATTAGTTTTTAAAAACACATATGAGAATGTTGGTTGGGGTTATTTAAAAATAAAAGGACCGGTTTTACCAATTTTTACATGTACTATTTCCTCAAGTGTAATAATTATTATTAATTACTCTATATTCCTTATAAGTAGTTGAATAACCTAAGAATATACCTTCATCATATTTGGGTATGAATTTATATAAGTTATCTTTTGTATTCGAGATGAATACTTTGCATCAATATACTCTGATGTCAAAAAAATTTGATTTTTCAGCCTTTCCATAACTCATAAGGGGTTTTATTAATAAAGGGTCGTCTTAAAACATTATTTATAGTATAATAACAAGTACAAACCTCTCCAACCTAAAAATATTTAGCAATTTAGTATTCACTTAACATGGTACTTGTAATTTATTGAATAATTTGATTTCTTCTTTTGAAAACACCATTTTTCTGATGATTTCTAGGAGTAGAAATGTTTTGGGTAATTATGTTCATACTAAAATTAGTTTCAAAATAAGAATTTAAAAATTATCCAACATGATCACTATGAATAGTTATCAAGGGAAGGGTTTTCTCATTTCTAACTATGGAAAAAATGTTCTAAAATAAAAAAGGCTACATATATCTTTGCTAGAAAATAGACCCATGTGTGTTTAGTGTAATCATAAACTAAACCAAATACATAGCACTTGCATCCAATATTACCAGTTTTTCTACGACAAAATAAATCCATGTACACTAAATGTAATGTATTAGAATTTGTGACTTCACTAATAGATTTAATTCTTGTCTTATGTGGCATAATATATTGATATGGGTCACAAACTATTGAAGAGTGAAATATAATTTTAGGTAGATCCTTAAAAAATCATTTAATAGTAAATTTACATAAGTTTATAACGTTAAAGTCTTCTAACCTTATATTCCAAAACCAATATTGATCTTATATTTCACTAATACAAGGTAAGTCTTGGCTCTAAGTGTGTTAACATTCTCATGCTGATTGAAAAAATTAATGAATTCATCCTTGGAATTATGTAAGACACATTTAAAATTCATAAACTTCAAAAGGAAACATTCATCACATGATATAATTATTCTACAAAGGTTTTCTATAAGACCCTTAACAAATAAAACATTTTAAATTAATGTTTTTTCAAGAATAAATGTATTACCTATACTGATAATTTTTCATTGATAATAATCTCATAATGAAACCATTCCACCATTCATCTTGATAATATTGTAACGACCCAAAATTTTGAATAAATCTTGTTTCCTAATTTTATGTGTTATTTTATTTTATTTTTATACTCAACAAAAATGTTTCATTTGATAACATGAGTATAAATAAAATGAGACTCTTTGGTTTTGACTGTTATCTGACCATTGGTCAATATGACCGCTGGAAACTAAACGTTTTGATTATTGTCTCTAAATACAAGAAATCTTGGTTAATTAATATAGAAATAAGATTTGATGGCCTCACCCAGTAGTCTTGGACCGATCGAAGCCCATCTAACAGAACTTGGGAAGGAGGTAGCACCACTGGGCTTTGCTCTGGACCAAACCCAAGCTGAACTTCATCGTGTGAAGCTAGAACGAGATCACCTTCACGAGAAGTTCAAACTGATAGAAATTACTACACATGCGACGTTGGCCGAGCCTCCCTCGGATTCTCTCACCTTAGCACACCTTACACTTAAGTCCTATGCTGGTGTGATAATGGGCTATGTAAGGAGACCGTAACTGCCTTGTGTAATCCTTTGTTTTAAATAAAATTTGGGATTTCTTCTTATGATGATGTTTATGAATTTTCAAATGTCCGGATAAATATAGTATGCATATTTTTGATGAATTTTAGAGAAAGGATATTTTAAAATTTTTTGTGTAAACCCTAAATAAATAAAAATGTGTAATGATTTTCAAAAAATGGTCTTCTATAATTATGTTCAGTACAAAATTTCGAGTCTAATAAGATTAACTTGATTTTTGATGAATAATAAATTATGAATAGTGATTTTACGCTTAGGATTAGTAATGTGACCAAATGGATTAGTAATTTCACTCAAAGAAAGTTTTGATATAATTTAGACACCTAGATTAAGTAATGATATTCAATAAAATGGGTAAATAACAGTTTCATAAATTATAATTCAAGTATTAGTTTTTTTCGGGGGAATAGTGTTTTTTAATTAAAAATTAAATTAAAAATATTTAGAAAATTATTTTTATAAAATGGATTTCATTTTTGATCTTAGAGCATCGATATTATGTTAAGGTAATTTTTGGGGATTTTTTCTGAAAAAAATGAATTTTCGGTGAATAGTGTGTTTATTTAAAAAATGAATTAAAAATATTTAGAAAAATATTTTTATAAAATAGAGTTCATTTTTGAAATCAGAGCATTGATATTTGGTTAATGTGAAATTTTGGGATTTTTCTGAGAAAGTTGAATTTTTAGTGATTAGTAAAAATACAGTTTTAGGGTTTCGGTATGTTTAATGACATAATAACTATGTCATGATGATGTCATGAGATATTTTAAGGGATGGTCGACTAAGGAGGATGAATTATTTTTGTGGGGGTCCCAATGTGGCCTAACTCTATGGGAAGTACCATGGGAGGGCCCATGCTTTTGAGAAAACCACTTTTGAGGTGTCCCTTGGCCATTAATGTCTTGTCTCCTCACTTTCCCTATAAATACCAAGCCCTCCTCTCATATTTTCGACTCCAAAAAGATCCTAAACAAAGTTATGGTCTCTTTACCTCCCAAGTAGTCCTCCCAAGGTTCCCCCCAAGCCCTAAAGGTCCCAAACATTGTGTTTTAAGAGTTACGTTTTAAGGTAAGGGATCCGACCTCTCTCTTTCTTTTCAAGTGATCTTTTTTATGTCATTTCTTTTCTGCTCCATGTTCTTATGTTGGAGGATGTTCTTTTATATTCATTATAATATCCTTTTTATGTTCATATGATGAGAGACCCCATCTTACTCTCATCATTTCATTTTATGAATGTTTAAGTGGCGCGTTAGGCTGCCGAAATTTGTGTAACGGATTCTTTCACCCTTCTCATTTTCAAGTTCTATTTTTTTGTCAAATCTTTCAAGTTCATTTTTATTATGTTGGGGTATGATATCTATATCTATCATACCGAACTCTTATGTTCATATGATGAGAGAACCTATTTGATCTTGTCAATTCATTTTTTGAAGCTTAAGTGACGCCGTTAGGCTGTCGAATTTTTAAGGGGATTCTTTCACCCTTCTCATTCTTTTCAAAGTTCTACTTTCATGTCAAGTCTTTCAAATTCCATTTTTTTTATTTTGGGGTATGATCTCAATATCTATCATACTGAACTCTTATGTTGACATGATTAAAGACCCTATTTGATCTTTTCAAATCATTTTTATTGAAGTTTAAGTGATGCTGTTAGGCTGCCGAATTTTCATAAGAGAAATCTAATTCTTGTCTTCCTTACATGTTTTTCATTTCAAATGGTATGTCCTTAAAATTTCATTAACATGTTCATATATCCTTCTTATTCTTCCCCTATACTGTTTTATGGGTCATTTATGAATGTTGGACCAATTTCCCCTCTCTTTTCAATGTTTTCTAAAACCCCGAAACATAGCCGTTATGCTGCATAATTTTCATCTCAAATTGCCTCTCTCTTTTCTCAAAATTATTTTATGTTATAAAGTGAATACTAAAATCTCTTATTTCTACCGGGGTATTCACATATATATCAAAATGTTCTATTTTATATTCTGGGATTTACATACATGAGACCCGCTCTCCCCTTCCGTGGGTTTAAAGTGACGTAAAGATCATGTCTTTAAAGCAATTTTTAAAACGTTATGATTATGAAAAGAAACCCATTTATTTTATGCTATATGGGTTATTTATGAAATGTTTGATGATGATATATGTAGCTCACATGATAATAATGGAAAATTTAAGGGTGTTCCCTGATAGCGCTCCAATGTATTGGGTAATGATGTAACCACTAGATATTACAATTTTCATGATATCTTGGTGAATAACCTTGGTAATTTTCAAATGACACATTGGGGATGGACCTTGGTGATATGTTCATGATTGTATATGTTAAATGATGTAGCCACATCTTAAATTTATGAAAAATTTTATTTTTATTATGATATATCTCATGATTTATTTATCATGCCTTAAAGTTCTTTTCATGACCTTATTGAAGTATCTCAAGTTTACATGTAAAATGTTTCTCTTGTTTCCCTTACCGGGACTTCTGCTCACCCTTTCTTTTGATGTATGTCCCCAGGTTATGATATGCATTAATGAACCTAGGATGAACATGAGGAGAATCCTTTCAAGTGTTTAAGAAGAATGTTTTATGTTTTCATGTTTTATGTTCCTGGTTTCCAAGACACTAAACCTTAAAGATCCTCAGTTTTGTGTAATGAAATGAAAGTTTATGTTATAAAAAGGCTGGATGCTATAGTTGGTATCAAAGAGAGGTTTAGTTATTTGTGGAAATTAGGATATGAAAAATTTAGGAAGAACCCTATAGAAAATTTTAAATATAGGAAATCTTCTAGATATTTTGGTGATTATTGGGTAAGGGGTTGCCAAGAAAATACATCCCTGTCTGGATACGAGCAGGGAGAGGTGGCTCTGGCACAGATGTACATAGGGGTAAAACCCGAAAACACCGCTTTGAGCTAGACTTGAATGGGAACTGGTACACGATAACGGGGCTTGCTGCACTCTTGGTTACGACACTCCCGGGGGATATGCTTTGGTAAATTCATAAGCTTAGTATGAACCATTATTAATGTAACAAAGATAAAATAAAATAAAGATTCACATAAGAATATAAGATCATGGATAACCTAGATTGGAACCTAGGGGATCACAAGTTAGGATATACTTTTATTCTACATGTTTATCCTTTTATGCTTAAAGTTTCATTTTCATGATTATTGGTGAAGTATTTAAGCCCTTAATTATACTTTATCTTCTTAGTTAATGGTGGGAAATGGAAGAACATGTCCCAACAACCAATGTGATAGGAAATGCGATGATTTCCGTATTAATATGATAGAGAGGTTTAGGGGATTAAAAGCTGATTATTATTTTGGAAGACGTTCACTATTTTGGGGACCCTATATGATCGAGGTAAATAGATTACTATGGTATTTTCATTGAGGAGTAAGGTTGACTTATATTTTGAAGAATCGATGAATTTAAGGCAGACTTATAGTAATTTAGGTTACTTATGGAAATGATTAAACTATCTTGGGGTAAATATGTTTAGGTTAGTTACTTTTTTTATAAGATGTTAGGAGTGTTTGATGTTGTTTGGAGATGAATGATAAAGTTTACCTTGGAAGACTATGTTATCAAATCCTTCTTGTATTTGGGTTTCAATCTTAGTTTGGTTTATTTTGAGGATTTTTAAGGACAGTTATTTACGGAATGGTCTATGATGAACTCTGGGTAGTACCATGGAACTTTGAAGATTTAAAAGTAGTTTCCATTCCTATGGGATTATTTCTTTTTGAAGAGTTGTTTTACCTTACCCTTTCTGTTTTTGGTATAATGTTTAATGATATATGAAATAGATGGTTAATCTTTTGTGGATTATGTGATCCTATAGAAGATGATTCTTGTGTTTTGATGAGACCTAGTGTTTTTGAATGCTCATCGTTTGGAGAAAAGATTATTTTTGGGTAGAAACTTATTAAAGGATGAAACTCTACATGAAGGTAGGTATATTTTCTTATGTTTTTGTTCTATGTAGTAAATGAATTCCTCAGAATTATGAAAAGAAACGTAAAACAAAAATGTTGTTGGTTTACGTTTCCTACTATGTAATCAAATACTTTTTACACACATCATAAGTTTGGGATTTTCTTATGGTTAACATTCTCCTAATCATGTTCACTATCACTCTCCCTCAGAACTTGACCCTTTGTTTTCTCC
Organism: Viscum album; assembly: GCA_963277665.1. NCBI lineage: Eukaryota > Viridiplantae > Streptophyta > Magnoliopsida > Santalales > Viscaceae > Viscum > Viscum album. Next base: position 926,582,991 of record OY728159.1, read on the forward strand.
TCCATGTCCATGTTTTCCTACATGGAATCCTAGTGTGGGTTAACTCGGGTGACATTTGTACTTCCCTTTATTTCGTTTCAAGTAATAGTTTTACTGACTCCTTTTACGATGTGGGACTTTCAATGAAATTTCAAAACCCAATTTTAAAAATTGCGAGGACGCAATTTCTTAAGGGGGGAAGATTGTAACGACCCGAAATTTTGAATAAATCTTGTTTCCTAATTTTTTGTGTTATTTTATTTTATTTTTATACTCAACAAAAATGTTTCATTTGATAACATGAGTTTAACTAAAATGAGACTGTTGGGTTTTGACTGTTATTTGACCATTGGTCAATATGACCGCTGGAAACTAAACGTTTTGATTATTGTCTCTAAATACAAGCAATATTGGTTAATTAATATAGAAAGAAGATTCGATGGCCTCACCCAGTATTCTTGGACCGATCAAATCCCATCTAACAGAACTTGGGAAGGAGGTAGCACCACTGGGCTTTGCTCTGGACGAAACCCAAGCAGAACTTCATCGTGTGAAGCTAGAACGGAATCGCCTTCGCGAGAAGTTCAAACAGATAGAAATTACTACTCGTGCGATGTTGGCCGAGCCTCCCTCAGATTCTCTCACCTTAGCACACCTTACACATAGGTCCTATGCTGGTGTGATAAGGGGCTATGTAAGGAGACCGTAACTGCCTTGTGTAATCCTTTGTTTTAAATAAAAATTGGGATTTCTTCTTATTATGAAGTTTATGAATTTTCAAATGTCCAGATAAATATAGTATGCATTTTTTTGATGAATTTTAGAGAAAGGACATTTTAAAAATGTTTGTGTAAACCCTAAATAAATAAAAATGTGTAATGATTTTCAATAAATGGTCTTCTACAATTATGTTCAGTACGAAATTTCGAGTCTAATAAGATTAACTTGATTTTTGATGAATAGTAAATTATGAATAGTGATTTTACGCTTAGGATTAGTAATGTGACCAAATGGATTAGTAATTTCACTCAAAGAAATTTTTAATATAATTTAGACACCTAGATTAAGTAATGAGATTTAATAAAATGGGTAAATAACAGTTTCATAAATTATTATTCAAGTATTAGTTTTTTTCGGGGGAATAGTGTTTTTTAATTAAAAATTAAATTAAAATTATTTAGAAAATTATTTTTATAAAATGGATTTAATTTTTGAACTCAGATCATCGATATTAGGTTAAGGTAATTTTTGGGGATTTTTTTGAAAAAAAATGAATTTTCGGTGAATAGTGTGTTTATTTAAAAAATGAATTAAAAATATTTAGAAAATTATTTTTATAAAATAGAGTTAATTTTTGAAATCAGAGCATGGATATTTGGTTAATGTAAAATTTTGTGATTTTTCTAAGAAAGTTGAATTTTCAGTGAATAGTAAAAATACAGTTTTAGGGTTTCGGTATGTTTAATGACATCATAACTGTGTCTTGATGATGTCATGAGATATTTTAAGGGATGGTCGACTAAAGAGGATGAATTATTTGTGTGGGGGTCCCCATGTGGACTAACTTTATGGGAAGTACCATGGGAGGGCCCATGCTTTTGAGAAAACCACTTTTGAGGTGTCCCTTGGCCATTAATGCCTTGTCCCCTCACTTTCCCTATAAATACCAAGCCCTCCTCTCATATTTTCGACTCCAAAAATATCCTAAACGAAGTTATGGTCTCCTTAACTCCCAATAAGTCCTCACAAGGTGCCCCCAAGACCTTAAGGTCCCAACCTTTGAGTTTTAAGAGTTACGTTTTAAGGCAAGGGATCCGACCTCTCTATTTCTTTTCAAGTGATCTCTTTTATGTCATTTCTTTTATGCTACATGTTCTTATGTTGGAGAATGTTCTTTTATATTAATTATACTGTACTTTTTATGTTAATATGATGAGATAACCCCTCTTACTCTCATCATTTCATTTTATGAATGTTTAAGTGGCGCCGTTAGGCTGCCGAAATTTGTGTAACAGATTCTTTCACCCTTCTCATTTTCAAGTTCTATTTTCTTGTCAAGTCTTTCAAGTTCATTTTTATTATGTTGGGGTATGATATCTATATATATCATACTTAACTCTTATGTTCATATGATGAGAGACCCTATTTTATCCTATCAATTCATTTTTTGAAGCTTAAGTGACGCCGTTAGGCTGCTGAATTTTTAAGGGGATTCTTTCACCCTTCTCATTCTTTTCAAAGTTCTACTTTCATGTCAAGTCTTTGAAATTCCATTTTTTTTATTTTGGGGTATGATATATATATATATCATACTTAACTCTTATGTTCACATGATTAGAGAGCCTATTTTATCTTTTCAAATCATTTTTTTTGAAGTTTAAGTGACGCCGTTAGGCTGCCGAATTTTCAAAAGAGAAATCCAATTTTTGTCTTCCTTCCATGATTTTCATTTCAAATGGTATGTCCTTAAAATTTCATTAACATGTTCATATATCCTTATTATTCTTCCCCTATACTATTTTATGGGTCATTTATTAATGTTGGACCCATGTCCCCTCTCTTTTCAATGTTTTCTAAAACCCAGAAACATAGCCGTTATGCTGCAGAATTTTCATCTCAAATTGCCTCTCTCTTTTCTCAAAATTATTTTATGTTATAAAGTGAATAATAATATCTCTTATTTCTATAGGGGTATTCACATATATATCAAAATGTTCTATTTTAAATTCTAGGATTTACATACATGAGACCCGCTCTCCCCTTCCGTGGGTTTAAAGTGACATAAAGATCATGTCTTTAAAGCTGTTTTTAAAACGTTATGATTATGAAATGAAACCCATTTATATTATGCTATATTGGTTATTTATGAAATTTTTGATGATGATATATGTGGATCACATTATAATAAAGGAAAATTTAAGGGTGTTTTCTGATAGCACTCCAATTCATTGGGTAATGATGTAACCACTAGAGATTACAATTTTCACGATATCTTGGTGAATAACCTTGATAATTTTCAAATGACACCTTGGGGATGGACCTTGGTGATATGTTCGTGATAGTATATGTTAAATGATGTAGCCACATCTTAAAGTTATGAAAAATGTTATTTTTATTATGATATATCTCATGATTTATTTCTCATGCCTTAAAGTTCTTTTCATGTTCTTATTGAAGTATCTCAAGTTCACATGTAAAATGTTTCTCTTGTTTCCCTTACTGGGCCTTCTGCTCACCCTTTCTTTTGATGTATGTCCCCAGGTTATGAAGTGCAGTAATGAACCTAGGATGAACATTAGGATAAGCCTTTCAAGTGTTTAAGAATAATGTTTTATTTTTTCATGTTTTATGTTCCTGGTTTCCAAGACACTAAACCTTAAAGATCCTCAGTTTTGTGTAATGAAATGAAAGTTTATGTTATAAAAAGGCGGGATGCTATTAATATTTTCAAAGAAATATTTTTTTATCAGTGATATTCCTGGAACAACCGCTATACATGTACCAAGTATTATTTTTGGTTGGTACTTCTTTGGTTTTCCTACAAAAATTAGTCTTTCATCACCCAAACCATCATGGGTCCGAAAATATTAGAAAACTAATTTTTAGGAATCCACAATTGTTTTAAAAAAATGTGATTTATAAATTCTTAAGGATTAAATTTTATTAAAAGAAAAATTTATTATCGAGGGACCACCTATATAAAATTTTGTGAAAAAGGGTACACTTTTTTGGAACAATAAAATTATTAATAAAAACATGTTTTGATGGGTATAACCCATTCCGAAACTATTACCATGAGGAAGAATTTGTTAATACATCGTATCAAAATTTTCTTTTCCAATTGTGAAGTTTGATAATACTTACTTTAGGGAAGAAATTTAGGATTTCAGTTAAATAACCAAATCCTTATCCTCATAATTATTTGTTTTATAAGCGAGTTTTTAAAAACTAGTTTGTAAAGAATTTTTTTTCTGAAATTAATTTTTCTAAATATTTAAATATAGGTTATCTATCAATTTTTTTAAATTTTTATTTATAAATATATGATAAATATATTATTTATATATTAATCCATGATTCTTTTCTTATCATTTTTTTTCTAACTTTGAAATTTTCATTGCCAATGAGTTTTAAAAAATGAGATACTTCGTCATAAGATGGTTATGTATTATAATATTACAAGGAAGATTATTCATTTGAGTATTTAAAATTTTTCTCATTAGGGAAATTGGAACATAAAAACATATTAGTTATGGATTTTTAAGTACATACCATGGTCCTAAAACCATTATTTTCAAAATGTATTCGTGCAAAGACGCCAATATTTTTCAGTTGAGAATTTCCATTATCAGAAGAATCACCTGAAGAGTCTCTTACACTAGCACTCTCGGAATAATTATCTTTATAAATTTCATTCCTCTTTACTTGTAATACTTTTTCTGATACATATACACCAACATTTCCTTTCAATCTTTTCATTTCATCATCGGACAATCAGGTCTTATATGTCCATCATTTTTATATTCATAATAGGTTACATCCAAATATTACTTTTCATTTCATTCATTGTATCAATTCATACATGATATTGAATGTCATTTTTACCTAAAATATTATTAATTATTTAAGAAACATTATCCAATTCATTTTCAAAATGATTATAATCACTTAAATTTGACTGAACAATAACATTTTTCAATTTGGATGAATTTATGACTTTTCCTAGAGTTTGAAATTTTGTTGGAACTATAGTAAAATTGAAAGAAACACCACCATTTTTCTTCATTGATTTTATGCATCTCTTTTCATACTATTCTAATATAGAAAAATATTTCCAAATAAATCATCAAGAGTGACATTTTTTATATTCCATGATTGATCAAGAACTTTTCTCTTACATTCCCACTCATTAGGCAGGATATAAATTATCTTTTCAACAAGACTGTCATCTTCTAATCCTTTTTCTCCCACATATTGTAAACTATTTAAAATTTTCATAAATATTTGTTTTACTTTTTTGATATTTAACCATAAGGAAAATAAAATTCTCGATAGAAAACTCTAATAATTTCTCTTCTAGTTTCAATAACTTTTGAAGTTCCAAAATGTGTAATCTCTAACTTTTTATAGAAAGTATTAGTTGCTTCAAAAGAGGAAATAGGGATATATATGTTTCTTTTCATATATCATAACAATGTATTCCATACCTTATAATTCAACATATATTCCTACTTTTCTTGATTGGTAAACATTATTACTTCTTTATGAGGAATTTTATAATCACCAATCAGCATTAAAAAATTATATACTCATGTTTTGATCACACAAGTCTTCATTTAGATCTCTCCTGTATTCGAAATCATTACCATCAATGATTGGTGGTATATTGGGATTGATATTATAAATATATCCAACATTTAATCCTACCATATTTTAAAATACATACAAAAATATTTTCCACAATTAATGATTTTGTAAGAAATATTTATAAACAAAGTGTTTATAACAAATTTTAGACTAAATTGAAAAGGTAAAAAAGATAGAATATTAAAAAGTATTTGGGTAGTGAAATCTGGATTTGATAGAATTTTTTTGATAGAAATTTATATGATTCTAGATAAATATAATAGAAGGGGGGGTTAATTATAGGTTTACAAACTTTTGTTTTTAACCTAGAAAGAAACTTTTTTAACGTGGATAAATAAATCATATTCACCAAACCTATTAAGTATTTAAATGGTGAACATACTTTTCCCAAGGGCTTGATAATAAAAATATTGTAATCAAGTATATTTTGATATGTAAGTCACAATTAATAATGAGAAATAGATTTTACCTTCACAGTTTAATCGTAATCATTAAGTAGTGTTAACTTAACCAAAATTTAATCGTATTCACAGTAGAAAACAAATAGAGAAATAATTGTAATCACACCAGTTATGATATATCTGAGTAATAAAAAAATAATGTTTCTATCTTAATGAATATTGAATCTCAATCATAGTAATAACGTATTCTCAAAGTAATATAGGGTAAAAAGTTTTATCATAATCAATGTTATTATGATAAACAAGATATAAATAGAAAGATGAATATAAAAGTAGCACTTTCTATTATATGTAGTGTAAATAAATGACTTGTAATATAACAAGTTATTCAAATGAATACACTTATTTTATCCTAATGAGTAGGGTATCCAATAACCTAGGTTAAAGGTCTAATTTTAATAAAAACAAGAAATTATGTATTTTCCTTACCAGTGAAATCCCTCGATATGATGATCGATATATCTCGCTATCCACGTGATCCCTCGATATGATTATTATATTTTCTCAATCTAGCTATCTTCAATAGGCCTCAATTAAATAATGGGTATGTCTATATATCCCTAAGAGCCCACGGTCTTATTCACATGACCAGTCATTACATATATGACGATAAACTCAAAAAGGATACAAGTGCAAAGAACAGGCAGTTTAATCTTGTAAACTTCAGAGATCTCATACAAGGAGATTGTTTCAAATGGAAATAGTCATTAATTCACTCCAAACTCATAAATTGGACAATTAATTATAAGAAACTCCCCATCAGTCATCTTGATCATCCAATGATCATATTTTCACAGTGTTTTTTCACAAGGACTTAGACACCTGGAACTTCAACGGTCATATTATAATAGAATGTTTGATTTTGTTTTTATATACACCATTTTTAGTGTAAAATATATTTCTTTTATTAAAGATAATATTTTACAAGTATGATTGTAAACATGAAATAGTTTGACAAAATAAATGTCCATTATGATAAATTATTTGAGTCTGAGTATGATTATAATCAAAAACTTTATCTATAAAAATATTGTGATTTTGTCAGTATGAAAGAAAAAACATGAGATCTTATATTTGATATAATATAGTTGAGTATGATAAGGATGAGTATTATTATTATTATTGTATCTAGTTTCATTATGATAAACATATTGTATCCAGTCTCATTACAATAAACATAATGAAAAATCATATTTTCATAACTTCTTAAATCTTAGTCTATGTAAAATAAAAATATTATGTTTTCTAATAAAAACATTATAATACAGATTGAATAAGTAAAAAAATAATGAAATTAGATTTTTTGTTATTTAGAAAACCAAATAATGAAAAAGGTCATAAAAGAAACTTATGAATCAATAATAATGAAGGGTAAAGAGATAATATTATAAATATTATAAAATTAACTTAACACTTTTACTGTTTTCATTAGATGATTCAGTTTCAACCAACTCCATATTTAGGTCAGAATTATATTCTTTTGAATCCACTTATATGAGAGTGAGACATTTATTATATTTTATTTAATGAAATGTTAAATATTTAATACTCATATTTTAATAACTAAACCATTTTTAATATAAAGTTATCTAGAAGATAAATTTGATTATAAATGGTCATTTGAAATATAAAATGTTTTTATTTGTTATCTTATTTTATTTTTATTGTTTAGGAAATAGATAATTAACTTAAAGGCTTGTACAGTGCTCATGCAGTGCTTGTACATGTAGAAGTGAAATGAATCAAATTATAAGAACTATTAAATGACCCAAAAACATGGATAAATTTGTTTGGTTGTTTATATCTTGGTCAAATTTTATAAAGGGAATAACTAATGGACATTTGCTGTCACATGAATTTGAATAAGACTATTATAATATTTTATATAAAAGGAAGTCAAGTTGTTCACACTATAAGTTTTTAATTAATATACTATTTTAATATTTTATTTTCCAGAAGCTTTTTTTGATCATAAATTGTAATTTTAAATATAGTTAATTTATATTATTCATGTAAATTTATTTATAATTTTTAGTGAACTAATAATTACCTTTATGTATATAGAAACGATTATGCAGTAATTATTCAATTATTGAGTAAATTTAACAAATGATGTAAAAAATATTAAAATAAACACCATTTGTGTTAATTAATATAAGGGAAAAAAATTATATATGACCTTGACCCATTAAAGATATAATTAAATATTTTTTTTGAAGTTAACTTATTATTATTATATTTTAAAAAATCTAAGGATTGGATGTTGTGGAAATTTAGACTATTGATATTTTATAAGAAAACACATTAAATTATTTTAAAATAATAAAAAAATAAAAAACAAAAAATAAATATAATATTTTCTAAAATATTACAAATTGTTAATTAATGGTCTAATTGAAATAAAAATAATAAATTTTACACTATTTTAATATTGTAAAATTTGTTACCATAGTTATAATTAATATATGTTAAATAAGGATTAATCAAAATTATAAGGTTTAAATTGATACCAAAATGTGTATAAAATATATTGGTTGATGATATTACAACCTTATATAATATAATCTATTTATATATGATATTTTTCGGTATTTAGAATGAAATTTAATTCTTTATAAATTAATATTTTTCTGAAATTCCAAAGGTTCCCCCACCTTGATTATAAAATGGAACATCCTACAAAATTTATTCAAACAAAATTGAGCCTTAAATTTAGGCCACACTACATCAAATTACCTTATAAACATCCCTAAACACATTCTAGAGGTTATGGTTTTATAAAAATACCATCTATGGAGTAATTAAGAGGAGATCTATAGGGATCTTACTAAAGAAGAGGTAATCCCATTTACCGACTCTCTCAAGAGTATTTCTTATTCTAATTTCTCTTCATGTGTTGTTTCCATTATAAAGTAATAAAAACAATATAAACTATATTATTATAATTTATTATAATTATGGAACAACCATATCCCACCTTTTATCCATTCTATGAAAAATGAAATCACTATGCGTACATATGTACGACCTACTGTCTCCACACCATGGTCTAATAATTTTTTCATAGCCACATTACGTGGATGAATATAATGATGAAATAATGAATATATTTAATGATTATAAAATTATTTTGATTCTATAAAATATATATGTACTATCTACTTTCATACCATTTCAAATTTAAGGGACTAATATTGTCGCTCATGCGTACGTACGACCTACCGTCTCCATGACACGATGTCATTCATTTTCCAGGATCACCATTAAAGAATGATTATATAAATATATTTACTGAATAATTTGATATGTATTATCTTAATAAAATTATATAAATTACATAACTATATTCTATAAGAAATAACTGCATTTGGTATGATAAAACATGCATAAGAAAATGATGTAGTTAGCTCCCGAAAGAAGAGTAATAAAGAATTTTTATTTAAAAAAAAGTGATAATATGATCATATATGATATCATAAATATGAATATAATTATGGAATAATTTAATGGAATTTTTCAAAACATTATAAACAATATTAAGACTTGTATGAATGAAATCAATCAAAATATAAGGGTTGATTTCACAATCTCATTTTTTCAGCGATTGTTTATATATAAGTATTTACAGGGGAGAATTTTTCATCCATGTCCACGTTTTGTGAAGATTGTTTTACAAAATATTTTAACTATTACTCTACAAATTTTTAATTTCATTTTCCCAATGTATGATTTTTATAAACGGTATGGAATGAATATTTTTGTCATATTCTTAAAGAGGTACATTGTGACTTTTATAGAAACAATATGATGACAATATGTTATTTTAACATTTATGGAAAGAACAGTTTTTTATGCATTCAAGATGCCTTAATGACTTGAAGATTACTTTACAATATTAAAAGGATATTTTCAAAGAAAATGTTTTCTTTTTAAAATTGCTCTAAATTTTTAAAAAAGAAAACATTTTGAAAGAAAACATTTATTTTTCACAATTATTATTTTCAACTGACATCACATGATTATTTTTCATTTACATACATTGATGTTTCTTATTTTTTTAATGGGTTTATTTTTCAATGATGTTATTACTATTATTCTAATGGTTAGTTTATATTTTTGAAGGACATATATTTATGAAACCAATTTCATTCCCATGTGTTATGTTATGATGGAATGATGTTTATGAAACCCATTTTAATTCCATGGTTTCTGATATGATGAATGATTTGTGTTTTTTTTCACACACATGGATGGTTTTCATTATATGATGGGTGCTACCTATATCTACCTCCAATGCATTGGGTAAAAATTTAAATATAATTAGATAGAAAGGAATGGAATGGTAAATGATCTCGGTTTAATAATACCAAGTTGGAATAGAAAGTAATATAGGTTTATTTACATAGGGCTAGAAAGAGAAGTTAAATCAGTTCTATAAAAGATTTTGTCCACTATAATGGTATTGGAAATGAGCCTTGAATAAAATGGAAATGATTTTATATGCATATATGTATGCAAAAAATTCCATGTCATATGTTATTTTCTATGGGAATAATTTTTATGAGGAAATTTTATGATTTATTCCATGACATGATATCAAGATTTTTTATATGCGGGATTTAATTTTCAACTATTATGATTATATTCTTATGTATTTTGAGTATAATATGATTTATATCTCTCTTGTTTATCCCTACTGAGCATATGAGCTCACCCTTTATTATGTTTTACTTTCTCTAGGATATGAATAAGGGAATTAGGTAAGATAATTCCAAAAGGGTTCTAGTTAAACAATTGATAATTGTTTTTTTATTCAACAATGGAAAAATTGCCTGATACAATAAAGAAAAATCATGGAGGTATAAAGTGATGTAGTATAAGGGAATCCCCAAGCACAAAATTATTAAAGTCTTGAGAAAGTGAGCCTTAATTAGAATACATGATCAAAAAATCATCTGGACACCCCCCCATGATAAGGCATCCACAAAAACGTTAGCCTCCCCAGGAACATGCTGAATAGAACAACCATGTCTAAGCTCCAAGGTACAACTTCGAACAAGGTAAACCAGGTGCCATGGTGACTCCACCAATCTATTTAATGCATGCACAATAGTCCCAGAATTCGACTCCACCTCTAAATAATTCATCGCTAAGTTCTTGTAAAGCGTGATGCCTATGTGAATTGCTTTCATCTCTTCAACCAAAAAACTCCCCGCACGATAAAATATGCTAAAGGAAAACATCATCGATCCAATATCATCTTGCAGAAAACCTCCCCCACGCATCTTCCCATCCCTAAATGAGACATCCAAATTAATATTATATCCATTAAATGGTGGTCTCTATCAGACCTAACATCCATAAGAACTTGGCTAGATCATTGGATGATTATGAAACCTACACATATTATAATATCGATATCCAATATTATCCAGAGAACCTAGTTCTTGAAGCATCACCTTCATTATCAAATTTTGAAAGGAATAAGAAGGCCACACCTCAGACATCACCTTATTCCTTGCCTCCCATATCATCCAGAAAAAATAAATAATGATGATGCCATAGATCTTGATTTCTATATCATTCCATTTTGAACCCAAAAACTAACTATCAATAGAGTCCTGCATAGAAGTGAAAGCTATGTTTAGACACCCCCAATTTCCCATCTCTGACCATAGGTTGGTGGCCCATTCACTCTTAAAAAATAGATGAAATATTGACTCTAGCTGTGGGTTTGTACAGTAGTAGCAACACAAGGCCATAGAAATTCCCTTATTCTGAACATTATCCTTTGTAGGAAAAGATTGGTTTTGCACCCTCCATACAAAGAAGATTATATTTTTAGGAAGCTATTTTCACCCTAACCAAATGTCCCAGTCATCCCGCTCCCCTCCAAACTAAAGTAGCATCTTGTAGTCATGCTCGTTGAAATATATTGAAGAAGATCCTGTAAAGAAACACTGGTCAGCCTCCTCATAAAACACAATGTCCATAAAGGTGTCCATCTACTTTGCACTCAGAATATAATCCAATAGTATTGGATACTAACTAACCTCCTTAACCATCATATTATGTACTAGACATAATCGGAAAAAAAAAGCTTCACACCAACCCAATTATTTCTCCATAGGATAATCTCCCCTCTCCCCACCACCCAACATCAGGTGTCCTGTAGGATCTCCAAATGATACAGAACAATTTTCGCCAAACTAGACAGTTTCTTCCTGTAAAACTCCACCCAATTCCATCCATATTTGTTTATGAGTACTTTGGATGATACAGAGTCTCAAACCATAAAATCCCATGCCATACATGACTGCATGGACTGTATTGATAATGAAGCATCCCTCAGACCGACACCTCCCTCCTCAATCGGTTTCACTAGACATCTCCAAGAATCCCAGTGTGCCCTTCCCATGGAATTGGAATCCCATAGAAACCTGTCCATGATCTTATCCATCAATTAAATAAGTATTTTGGGAGGAGTAATAATATAATAGACATGCATCAGAATTGATGATAAAACATTGTTAATCTGTGAAACATGGTCACCAATGGTTAAGAACCTGCTCTTCCAACTAAGAATCCACCCAAGTATTCTGTTGATAAGATCATAAAATAATATCTTTTTAACAAGACCATTATGAATAGGTGACTAGAGGTAAATCATTGGAAATTATTTCCACTGGATTCCTAGAATGTCCTAAATATCCTGACCCCTCCATGCACATTTTTTTTGAAATATAAATGCTACTCTTCATCACATTGATTCACTATCTTATTAGATTACCATAAACCTCCATATTTTCCATAAAACTGAGAGTGGAAGATCTCATACCATTCATGAAAATTAGAATATTATCAGCAAACATAAGATCTGAAAAGGAACCATCTGACGCTTTGGAGTGATATGGGAGTATCCTCTTATCCATAATGCCTATGAGAAAATTCCTCGATAGAGCCTCCTAGGAAATTATAGAAAAATGGTTGACAGAGGATCCCATTGCCTTACCCCCCACACACTTTTGAAATAACCAAAGACTTTACCCATAAGAGATATGGTAAGGCTGGGGGATGAGTAATAAAGGAAGCATAGGTCGCACACCCATTTGTGAACCACAAGCTTCCTCATGACCCGAATAATAAATCTCCAATCCAGATTTTCATAACCTTTATCCATGTCCATTTGAATTATAAGGTTATACCCAATCAACCTTTTATTAACATCTTCCACAAATTCATTGGGAATTCCAATAACTCCTTGAATGCCTCTACCTTTGACAAGTCTGTGTTGCTTCTGAGAGATAACCTTCAGAACCACCTTGTTCAGCCTCCTTTCATACCAACATTCCAAAACTTTCTATGAAACATTAAATAGACAAATAGGTCTAATATGATCAATAGATGAAGGGTCTTTGTTTCTCATAATGAGAATAACTATAGATGAACAAGAACTCTTGAAAATGTCCCCCCTAAAAATAGTCTTGTATAGCCTCAATAATATGCAGCCCCACAAATTCCCATGCTGCTATAAATAAAATCCTGGGAAATCTGTCTGGGCCTGGAGCATTGTCTAAGGACATGTTCTGGACAGTGTCCCAAACCTCATCACCCACCAGAATGATCTTGAGGGCATCCTTATCCTCAATATAAATCTTGGTAGGAATACAACCCATGAAAGAATCCTTCTCCTCCACCGAAACATCATTCACCACATTACCCTAATTACCACCTGCAAGAAACCTCTCAAAGTGTTCCAAGGACAATCATCCCACAACATTATAATATTACGTGTAAGATCCATCCTCATGTTTAATGTTGATTTTCATATTCTGTCTCTCTTTCAAACATGTATAAAATAAATCAGTTTTATGGTCACCCACCTTAATCTATTTACCCCTTGAACATTGTCTGTAACATCTTTCTATCTCATGTAGCCTCTCGGACAAGAAGGAACATTAGTCACACAACAGGAGGAAGGTACCATCATCCCATATTTGTTGAAGTTGATCCTCCAATATATCAATTACCACCTCAAGCACTTCCACTGAGTTATCCATAATTGTATTACTAGTAAACTAGAAAGACATTGCTACCTTGAGACGCTTCAACCAACCAGCAAGCCCAACCCATGCTCTCCCTTCTATCTCCTGCTCCCAATAATTCCTCATAATTTTCATAAAACCATCCAAACTGTGCTAGTTAGACGAATACATGAACAATTGATTCTCTTGGTCCCCCTTTTTAAGCTCTACCAAAAGCGGGTCATGACTTGACATTTCTTGGGATAGGTGTGAGATAGAAGTTCTAGCAACAAAATCTAACCATTGAATGTTAGATAGACATCTATCCAGTCGAATCCAAATGAACCTATTCCATTTGCGGTTATTGCACTAGTTATACTTGCACCCGCTAAAGCACATATCCAAAATTCCCATACTAGATATGAGATTTATGAAATAAAGTATACCATTGGTAGAGTCCCCTGATCCACCACACTTTTTTGAAACATCCTCAATCGTATTAATGTCCCCACTAATAAACCAAGGTAGACCCACTAGATCAAATTCCTCAATACATTCCCAAAGGTCCTTTCTTTCCTGCATAACACTACTAGTGTACATTAAAGAAAAATATATATCCGTACCTTTGATCCCAATCTTCACCATTATAAACTGAATCATTGACTAAATCAGATCCACCTGCAGGTTCCATTTCCAAAAAATCCAAATGTGTTTATTTGTAGGTTGACCATGAAAAAAATAACAAAAACCCATCTTCTTTGTGAAGTAACTGATTCTCCTAACATCTTGTTTCGGTTCCAGAGTGACTGCCAAAGAGACACCACATCTATGAGACTCAGAATCCAAGAATTCTTGTTTTTCATGTACTCCGAGCCCCCAAGAATTCCATATGATCCAAGAAAACTTAACAGATGAAGTTCTTGGCCTTATGGCCATTATCACATGGTCTCTGGTAAAACAAACTCCAACGACACTCGTCCTAGGACATTGAACGTGTAACCGGTCTAGAAGAGCCTTCTGAAAAGGATCCCGTCTTTGGAAAACGAATCTTCTTTTTCAATAGACAATCTAATTCTTCCAACAGGTAAGTCCTATTCCCCACAGATGAACTAGGCAACACTAGAACCGCCTCCTCCAGAAGCAGAGAATCCAACACCAACCGTGGAGCTGAGCTACGAGATGAAACGATTTCCCTAGACACCCCAACCGATAATGCACACCTTGACAGATTATTAACAACTTTAGGGCATCCTATCATGGCTAAGAGAGATGCCTTGAGGGTTTCAGGATAGAGCAGGTTAGATATTAGAACACCTGAAGAAGGTGGTTATAACTCCCCAGGGATGCTTGAAAAAACACATGCAAAATAGGCAGCCCTTATACCTGAGGAAAAGAAAGCTACCATCTAAAAACATCTGCTCTGATATACCTGCATCCGACGATGGCGACAATGAGTCATCAGGTTGCAACGGTAACAAATTAGAAAGTTGGTTTTTTTATATATATATGGGTTATTTATTTTTTTATTTATTAAAAAGGGGTAGGGTAACCAATATTTTCAAAAATGGGTCCCAAGATGGGTGAACCCCATTCATGCATCCTCGATCCCAGGAAGATGCGAGAACTAGGTACACGCATCATAGGCGTGGTGAAAGATGCATGGACCACATTCACGCATCCTTTATGAACTTCGTGAAGGATGCGTGAACAGGTTTCACGCATCCTACTGAAGCTTTTAATTCTTTAATTTTTTTTTGTAATTCAAAAATTTTTAGTTTTATTTTTGTTTTGTTTTGTTTATATATATATATATATATATATATATATATATAAATTTCAGCATAATTTATCTACTATTTAATATCCAGCAGTACTGCTATAACAACAGTCTGGATTC
Source organism: Viscum album (assembly GCA_963277665.1). NCBI lineage: Eukaryota > Viridiplantae > Streptophyta > Magnoliopsida > Santalales > Viscaceae > Viscum > Viscum album. The sequence goes on from OY728159.1 coordinate 926,598,719, forward strand.
TGACAGAAACTCTCACCTAGGGCTCTCTTTTATAAGAGGGGTTACCCTAGAAATCATTCAATGTTTTCAATGCGGGATTCAGGTTCTCCCTTTCCTACACAGAACATTCTGCATTTCTGATTTGAGATTCTGTTTCAAGTACATGACTTTGAAAGACTATAATATACAAACTATAAGGCCAATATAAATGAAACTTAAAACATGGATTAAATATATAAGAAATAGTTGAAAATAGAAATTTTTTTATAAAAAATGCTGATGAATAATAATTTATAGGCTTTCAAAATCACCAACTTGAAACATAAAAATGTTTCAAATACGTGGCTTTGAAACACTCTAAAATACAAACTATAAGACCAATATAACTGAAACAGAAAACATGGATTAAAAATATAAGAAATAGTTAATAATTAATTAGTTAATTAGTAATATAATTATTAATTAGTTATTTATTAGTTAATTAGTAATATCATTATTAATTATATAAAAAATAATTAGTAATATAATTATTAATTATAAAATAATTAATTAGTAATATAATTATTAATTATATAATAATTATTTTGTTAATTTTTAATATAATTATTAATTATATAATAATTAAATAGTTAATTAGTAATATAATTATTAATTATATAATAATTAATTATTTAATTAGTAATAAAATTATTAATTATATAATAATTCGTTAGTTAATTAGTAAATTACTAATATGATATATTATTATAATTATTAATTATAATTATTAGTTATTAATTATTAATTATTAATTATATAATAATTAATTAGTTAATTTGTCGAATTAATATTAATTATATAATAATTATTTAGTTAATTTGTAATATAATTTTTAATTATAATAATTATTATTAATTATGTAATTAATAATTATATTACTAATTATATTTAATAATTATATTACTAATTAACTAATTACTTATTATATAATTAATAAATATGTTACTAATTAACTAATTAATTATTATATAATTAATAATTAAAAATTAAAAATTATAATAAGTAATTATAATTAATAATAATATTACTGATTAAGTAATTAATAATTATCTAATTAATAATTTCTAATTATAATTAGTAACAACATTATTAATTAACTAATTAATTAGCATATAATTAATAATTAATAATTAATAATTATAATTAATAATTATATTATTAATTAATCATTGTATAATTATAATTAATAATCATATTATTAATTAATCATTGTATAATTAATACTTTTATTACTAATTAACAAATTAATTATAATATAATTATATTGCTAATTAACAAATTAATTATTATATATTAGTAATTAGTAATTATAATTAAAAATTATATTACTAATTAACTAATTAATTATTATATAATTAATAATTAATAATTATAATTAATAATCATATTAATAATTATAATTAATAATGATATTACTACATAACTAATTAATCATTATATAATTAATAATTATATTACCGATTAACTAATTAATTATTATATAAATAATAAATAATAATTAATAATTATAATTACTAATTATATTACTAATTAATTAATTAATTATTTTATAATTTATAATTATATTACAAATTAACTAATTAATTGTTATATAATTAATAATTAATAATTATAATTAATAAATATATTATTAATTAACTAATTAATTATTATATAATTATATTACTAAATAACTAATTAATTATTGTATATTAGTAATTAATAATTAATGATTAATGATTAATAATTATATTAATTATTAACTAATTAATAATTATATTACTAAATATCTAATTAATTATTAACTATTTATTATATATTTAATCCATGTTTTACGTTTCATTTATATTGGTCCTAATTTTTATTTTATACTCTTTTAAAACCATTTACTTGAATCATTTTTAAGTTGGCGGTTTTGAAAGCTTATAAATTATTTTTCATCAACATTTTTTACAAAATTCTTTTTATTTTCAACTATTTCTGGTATTTTTAATCCGTATTTTATATTTCATTTATATTAGTCTTATAGTTTGTATTTTATTGTCTTTTAAAGCCACATAGTTGAAACATTTTTAAGTTTCAAGTTGGTGGTTTTGAAAGCTTATAAATTATTATTCATAAACTCTTTTTACAAAATAATTTTTATTTTCAAATATTTCTTATATGATTAATTCATGTTTTAGGTTTCATTTATATTGGTCTTATAGTTTGTATTTTATAGTCTTTCAAAGTCTGGTACTTGAAACAGAATCCCGCATCAGAAATGCAGAATGTACTATGCAGGAATGGGAGAACCTGAATCCCACATCAGAAATGCAGAATGATTTCCAAGATAAGCCCTCTTATAAAAGAGAGCCATGAGAGAGGGTTTCTGTCAGAATCCAGACGGTTGTAATGACAGTAATATTGGATATTAAACAAGAGATAAATTCTACTAATTTTTTTTGTTATATATATATATAAACAAAACAAAACAAAACAAAAATAAAAATAATTTTCTTAAAAATATAAGAAAATGAAATAATTAAATATTTCTTTACGATGCGTGAACGGGGTTCACATATCCTTCATAATGTTTACAAAGGATGTGTGAACCCCGTTCACACTTCCTGGAAAGGGTATATGTGTGAACGGGGTTCACACATCTTTTATGACGTCTGCGAAGGATGCGTGAACCCTATTCACGCATCTCTCTGTGCCGAAGATGCATGAACATGGTTCACACATCTCCGAACCCATTTTTAAAAATAGTTGGAACCCTATCCCTTTTCTACAATTTTTTTTCAAAAACCCATTTAAATAAAAAACCCTGGCAAGCGCATTGTGCTCTGACAAAAGGTTTCCCACCTTTTCCCCCTCATAAAAACTATTACCCTTTTCCACAACGTTACCAACAGGGTTCAAAAATTCAAAAAGTGTCGTTGGCCCTTTGACGTTTTCCACCCCCACCGAGGAAGATGATGACTTATCCTAGGAAGTCGACGCTGCACCATCGACTCCCCATAAGTTCATCGTACCACCATGTATACCCTCATCAATGGGTGAAGAATTGTCCTGGAAAACACTATGAGCATGCGAGGTCCACTGACTCCGTGGTCTCACTTTCGCTTTCCCTTTCCTACAGACCCCCACCTAATATCCTTGAAAGCCACAAATCAAATAAAATCAAGGTGGAGCATGGTAAATCAACCACTGCCACTATTTAAACCCCTCATGAGACCTTATGAGAAGACGAGTAGGAAACTTCACCGATAAATTCATCTCAACACCCAAACGAGGATTAGCTGTGTCCAACAATACCTCTGTATAAGGATCTACGCAATGGAAACTCCCCAATGAGTCACCCACTGCCGCCAAAATTGAAGGATTATGACATGGAAGTGGGAGACCCAGAATCCTAATCCAAACCAAATCCATATGGGACTCTTTTCCATAGTGACACTCCCAAGACCATCGTGAAAGAGTAAAACACTGGGAACCACAACACCTTTCATCCCCTCACCCACACTCGTACGAAATCTTCTTTCATGAAGACATGAATGAAAAACACCGACCGAGATAATTCTGAGATATCCTCTGGGTGTTGGGAACCCCAAGAATCCATAAATGACCTGAACACCTCCAATGAAGGTTTAAGAGGATCAAAAAGAGCCACCAAAAAATGATTATGAAACTCACAAGCAACCTGGATCACCTTTTCTGAAACCACCATGACTGGAGTTCCATCCAACATCTCCACACCTATATACTCTAACCTAATCGGAAAAATACTATGTAGCCCCTAAACACCCACATCACATCCCCTTATGACAATTTCCGCATCATACCTCCCCCCCAATGACAACCTCTTTGAAGGAATTCTCCATCCCTCCTCAGTTGCAGTTAAACATTGAAGATATTTCCCAGGATTAAAAGTTTATGTTCAATGTTTCCAAATGAAATAAACAAATATGGTATTTGGGCGAGTGTGTGTGTAATGAATGAATTGTTCCTAAAAAATGATGTAATGTCTATGTACAGAAAACCCGGGTTGTTATAATTATTCTCTTATATTTTAGGATATTCATTTTTCTTCATAAAGTTATACATTTCATGGTTTTTTTTCAAATGTTATAAAGATTGTACGAATTTTTAGGGATTCATATCCCTTCCTTAGGTCATTATCACTATTATTTGACTATAATATTTCAATATTTATCTATTATAAGATATTAATATGTAATGTTTTGATAAAAAATAATTTTTTATGGGTATAATGATCCCTAAAAAATTATTATTTCTTTATTATTCTATTATTTTGTTAAAATATGTTTTTATTAATGACAATTATCATTTATTTTATTGGACAATTTTTCTATGTTCATGTTTTTACATACCACCAATGATCTCCTTTACCTAGTGGAAAACCATATATTTTTATCTATAATGATCCATTTATCCCTCTATATTAATTTTCAAATAAAGGCTTCTCCATATTTCTATCAATGTGTGTTTTCAACATGTTTATTTCAAAATTTTAAAACGTTTTCTCTATATTTTTTCAATATATTTTTTTTATCATGAACTCTTCATATTATTTTGATTAAATTTATATAATTTTTTAAATTTTCCATTATTAATGATTCCTTTTAAATATAAAAGTTTTCAATGTATTTTCACTTCACCATTGTAAAAATTATATATACTTTTCTCATTTCTGGTAAAAAAGATTATTTTTAAAAATAAAAATTTTCATTGTATCATCACTTCCCATTTTGGAAAACATTATGTCCTTTCAATTCATCATTATTAAAGATTATTTCAAAAGCATCATTATGAATGTATTTTCACCTATACATTCTAAAATTTTATTTTTTTCATGGCTATTTTATTTGGAACTTATTATTATAATGTTTTAAAAAATTATTATATCTCCATTATCAAAATTATTTTATTGAATATATTGTACACATTATCTTTAAAAACACTGATTAATAATGTTTTGTGAAAATGATGGTATTTTCACATAAAATATTCATCGAATGCTTATCCCCCATGAAGTGATGTTTTTATCATCCTTTTTATGTTATTATGTTAAGAATACTTTTAGAGAATAATATTTTGATATCGTATGATTTCATAAGTTCATATTATTTGAGTCATTTATGAAACCCAATATTTATTTCAAGGGTTAAATAAGTTATTATGATAATTGATTTTATGTGGAACGCATATGTATGTATAAAAAAGGGTGGGATATTATATCACCCTTAATTTGATTGGTTTATGATTATATATCAAGAGTTTATGTGGAATTTATGTAATTTGTTTCTTCACAGAAGTGTGGGAATGAATTGGTTTCTCCCATTCTTATACTTATACATAATTATTTTGTTCACATAGGTATGTTTATAATGTGTTTTCTCACACATTTGTTCTAATGTTTATGGTTTTACCACATTCCCATGTTGTTTATTAAGTTATTCCAATTTTATAAGATATATTTCCTTCCTATAAACTGTCATGTTTTCATTTTCATGATTTATTTATAATGTATTGCTCACATTTATATGATTCTCACTTGTTTTATGATTAATGTGTTGTGTTTGAGCCATGTCATATATTTTATGATTCTATAGTTATACTTTTATGATCTTATGTTAATCAACTGGGTTTTATGATTATCATACGTAGTTATATGATATTTTAACTTGATATTTACTTCATACTCATATTCTTCCACCTGATTATGATCTAACACTTTACAGTATGCTATTTTTCCATACACAGTGTTTGATGTCACCAATTCCTTATGAACCCCCGTTATATAAAGATGATTATATATTTTGGAATTTTGTTAAATAGTCTAGGAGAGCACAATGATGTATAATTTTTTTTAATGTAAAATATTATATTTACATAGCTAATCTATGATATAGTAAAGCTTTCAGTCTATGGGTATGTGACTATTTGGGAGATGAATTATTTAAATCTTGATATTAATATACAAGTTAAGTTATGTTTATCTTGGGTCTCTATAGATGTTATATGAGAATGGTTTAGTTATTTTAAAGACCAGTTTAGTTATTTTAGGAGATTATCTTTTCTACCTTTGGTAATAGGGTTATAGAACCTTAGTATAAAAATGTACAGATGATCCTTTGTATAGGATGATATCCGGAAATATTTCTAAAGTCGTATGTAATTAGTTTTCCCAAAAATAAATCCCTATTAGGATATTGAAAATGGATGAAGGATCTAGAATCGATGTACCTAGGGGTAATAACCCTGAAAAGCATGGATTAGGTATTAACTTAATCATTTCATGATTCAAAAAAAAGATACTTAATAGTATAACTAATTTGAGACTCCAAGGGGATATGATTTGGTTGATAATAAGGTATTTAGTAACAAAATACAAGATTTATTTCATAGTAAATTTGAATGTTTTGGTTGAGAATTGTATGATAACCCAACTTATATTATCTTATATCAAACTACTATTGTTGTTTGTTGTACTGAAAGAACTATAAGAAAACTTGATAGTATAATATAACAATATATTTTAAGGATTAAATTAGTTTTATGATAATAATAATTTCCCCATATTATAAATGTATCAACACTTGTGTCAACCCTTTAGTTTTGACTTATGTATAGAAAAATAAGGTACCATGGTTGCGAATGAAAATGCATATATTACAACAATGTATAACCCATCAGAATGGGAGATGAAATCATAAATCTTGGGATTTTGAAAACAAACTATAATAGATTATGATTAATAATGTTTCCACAATCAATGTCACAAAAATAATGAATAGAAATATTAAGTTTTATGAAAGATCAAGTGATTATGATGATGAAGGAAAGAATGTTCAATTTTCTATATGATTTTTTTATGAAGAAGAACGAATGGAATTTTCATAAAGTGATGAAAGTTTTTTAAATTGTAGAATATGAGTTCATTGAGCATAAAAATATACTAGGAAAATAATGAAGTCATTTTAGCAAGATGGGAGTAAAAAATGTGAATACAATGGAACGGTTATGGTCTAATGACTTATGCATGAAATTATTGGACATTACCCAATTAAATCTCATTACATCAAGGAAGATAAGAATGATTAGCATGAATGAACACTACAACCGAGGGAACAAGGTGGAGCATGACGAATGACTTACAATGAGGTTGATTATTATAACTAAAACCTCCACTATAGCATTGTGGATATGGGATATTTATCCTTGACACTATAGGATTCTTAGTTATTACCTATGGGTACCACTATGATTTTTTCTTATCAAATAAAATAACTAATCAGATTATGGTTCCCTTTTAAAATCCATGTTTATGAGAATATAAATCATTATATGCGTACTTTAGGGTGATTTTATGTAATGGATTAACTATTTCAATATACACTCCCTAGTGACAGAGCCTGGTTAGATTATTCCCAAAATCCTACTTATTAGGAAAATGGAAGGTCATAAATACAACAACAATGAAATTATAAAGAGTGATATTAACATCACTACAATACTTGATGACAACAACAGATCATATTCATCACTATCCTTCAATACAACACCACACAATGTAGGCCCTAGTGTTCCTAGAGAATGTTGTAAGTTTCATGATAATTTTGGATGTAGATAAAACCCTCTAGAACAATTAATAGTTAAACATGACTTGATGGTCATTTAAAAAAGGGGGACTCCTACTAGTGATTGTAGAGATGATAGTTTACTGAAAACCAGGTTTGATGTACTAGAACAAATGATACCATGTTGTGTGTGAAGGAAATATTTGGGGTAATTAAAGAGAGTATTTGGTCACGTAAAATTTCACATGGAGTGGAGTGGTGAAGTATCCATTCACGAAAAACCTTTATCTAAGTGGGTTTTATGGAGCGTGAAATGAAAGGACTGGTGAAGCAACCGATTGTAGGGATGTGTGGTAATCTGTTGAATCTATCGACCTAGGTGAGGGAAAATATGTAGATGGATAATGCTAGTGCATTAGAGATGTTTTCTCCAAATTGGGCTTTGAGGGGTCTAAAATTGGTTCTCTATGAGCCTTATAAAAAGGATGAAACAATATCACCGAAATTATAGTTCAACCTTAACATTCCATCATCATAATAAATTTTAGGAACCAGGGGCAGAAGGTGATAGGTGTGTGTGATTTTATTGTTATTCACACAAGGAATCACATTTCCAACCTTAAACCAACATATTAAAATCTAATGATACATTTCCAAATAATAAAATCAATGAAAATTATAATATGTCTAAATAAAAAACCATTAGTGGATTTTTTTCTCAAATGGTTAGGAATGATGAGAATATTGGTATTATGTTTACTATATGTGAATATATATGATTGATACATCCTTAAAAAATTATATCATTATTCATCTTATAGACACCCTTAGTTAGCATCGTTAGTAAGTAAAGATTAAAATTGAAATAATGAAATTTATTTAAGTTGGGGAGAATGTAATGACTCAAGATTTCAAAATAAAATATAATTTAATAAATATTATGTTAATTTAATTAATAAAAAGAAAACCCAAATTTAAAATAAAAAATGATATATTTTTAATATTAGAAATGTCCATAAAAAAATGAGCAATTATATTATAATTTAAAAATCGATTCAAACATACTACATGATCAATGGAGAAATAAGGGAGAAATAAATTTTAAAGAGGAAGCCTTCTTTTTTAATTCTATTTATCCGGACTCAGAAATGAGGTAGCATCACAGGTTTTTTCAATTGAACAATACCAAGCTGACTCAAGAAATTAAAGTACGAGAAAAACCATATACAAGAGAATTTAAAGCACATGGATATTTCCCCAGGGTCTATTCTAGTTAAAATGCTACCTAAAACTACAACAAGATATTATATGTTTATTTAGACTTATATATAGATCATAATGGGTTATGTAAGTATAAATCTTGTTTATATCATAATATAGTAACATATTAATATTGATATATCATGAAATTTTTTATTCCTTGAAATTTCATTTTTTCTAAACTCACATTATGATTAAAAATATAATTTTTAGAAATATAATTTTTATTTCATGTATTTACATTTGGTTTTAATGAAAAATAATAAGATATATTATCAATTTATTATCAATAATTTTTTTAAAAAATATTTATTATAGAAAAGTAATTTTATATAAAAATAGTTTTTCCCTATATTTTATGGAATTAATTAAAAATAAAATTCATAAATTTTAGGATTTTTATATAAATAAATAAAAATTATTTTTGGATTAATGATATTCAGCATATCATAATATAGCTTTTTTTGTGATTTTCTGAAATAATTAATTTTTATGTGAACAGTTAAAATAAATTTTTTATTAATGTCGCCAGTTTTATGATATTATTTAATTATATGAATAAATTGAAAGTTTTTTAAACCTTATTTATATTTAATTATATATTATAATTTATAATATTTTATTCTAAAATACTAATTTTAATTTATAATCACATGCACATCATTTTAAAAATTCAGGTAGCATTTTATTGAAAATTGTTTTTCAAACGTTTTGTCTAATTAATAATAACACGATGAATTAATGTTATTTATTTATTTATTTTTTAAATTAATTCATTTTCAATGAAAACAATTATTTTAAATTAATTTCAATCAACAGAGTTTGTAATTCTACCAATATCAGAAATCATTATTCATAAAAATAATCTTTTTTTAAAACAAGGTCCTTCACATTACATACAGTTAAATTAAAATTAAATTTTTACAGACAAAGTGTTTTTGTTGATAAATTTTATTTAATATTTAGAATAATTCGTTATAAATTATCTATTAAGAATAATTTTATTTTAGTCCAAAATCATAATCTACCTAGGTAAAAAATAGTTACTGGGGTGAAAACTAAAATGGTAAATTTTAGTAACATTAGAGGAAAAGGGTAAATTTTTTTAAAATAAGTTAATTTTAGAATTTTTGAGGTGTGAATTGATGATATCATCCATTAAAATCATTATTTATCAAAAATGGAGAAACATGGTTTATTAGTGACTTCCCATTATTAAATAGTTTTTTGTATTTCCAAAAATAACACCTTTATTTAGTTATAAAAGTAAAATCTCCTTCTCACTTCCCTACACAGAAAAACCACCATGATTTTTCAAAAATCTACTAAAAATATCCAAAAAACATTTATCAAACTTAACGGGGTCCCATTGTTCTGAAAATACCAACCCTCAAAATTTTAATTCCCTTCACAAATGCAATAATCTACGAAGTGAGGTATTATTTCCTAAACCTACCATTCTTCATTTATTTATTTATAAACTTGTATTCTTCCTAAAATATCATTTAACCATTATAAAATGACAAATAAAATATATTTTTATGATATTATAATGATTTTTCATATAACATCCCATCCTAGATGCCCCCCATAATTAGACCTCTGATTTTGTTCACAATAAGGCCTTAAGAGCACCTCCTGATACACCAGAGGCTGCCCACTAGCAGCAGAGGTCTAATTATGGAATTGTGAGGAGACTATACCCCCCATATTAGAGTCCACAACCAAAAGTAAATAACCAAACACTATACATAACAGATAATATGGAATAACTAATAAACTGAAACTAAACATGATATAATTAAATGAAAATATTACAATTTACTGTACAACCATGTCATTCACATAGCCATTATGCCCACTATGCTGATCACATATGAAAAAATAAATAACTAAAATGTAACTAAAACAATCCAATATACCAACTCTTGGCAAAAACACATTCCCATTCTTTAGTACCTTCTAAAACTTCTACTGCCCGACCAGTCGATTCCACACAAGAATCTTTCCCAACCATGAAATTTTGGGACCAACCCAAACCATCATACAACCTTGCTCAACCTGAAATAACATAGAAGGTTTGTATGGACACTAATACACCTGTGAAAGGGTTGAGAAATACATATCAGTAGGCCACCCCAATGGTGAACCTATAACTACTTCCATAAATTAATGACCATGCAATATGCACATCTTATTCAAAAAATTACTAAAATTAAAATTAAAAATAAAACAACTATCGATTTGTAGGTATGATACCCTGATTTACCATACCTACTTTAGCAAATTATACAATATCTATGAGCATGTATCAAGGAATATGCATCCCAAACAACCGTTGGGCTCCATACACATAGAAGCCAAAACAAAACCAGATAAAACATAGACCCATACTATGATAGTACTATCTTTCAAGGTACTATTCTATGTCATCCCATACCATTTCCTCATGTCCCAAACATCATCTCATAATCGGAACCTCAATACATATGTCCCAAAATACCTCATAATATCATTACCAAGACTAGAAAATCTATCTGACATGTACCACATGTATTAGTGAAATAATTCCTAGAGCCTCAGTCCAAAACCATTACCATATATCAAATTAATCACGCCTAGAGAATTAGTGAGGAATCTAAATCATGGATACAGATCATCGGTCCACCATCCATCACAACTGATAAATCATCAATTATTAAAGCATCGATTTGGTATATAAACAAAAAATTATACTATCTCTATCTTGAGAATTAGTTTAAAACCTAATCCTTAGTATAAGTTTCTTGACCGAAACCCCAATTTATCAACCATCTACATATATATATCATCAGTGGGGACCATAGGGTCAGTCTATCCAAACCCCAAGGAGAAGAATCCTCAGCCCAAAATCATTTTTCACATGGTATGTCATCATTTCCCAGAGCATCTTTCCCGCACACTATCCATAATTTTCACCATAAGTGTCTATATCATCAGTCTAAAATCATCACATTTGAATACATCCTTTTCCCAGAACCACAATCCAGCACCATACCACATATATGTGATGTCACATCCCTATAATCAACAATATCAAACAATTTTCCCATATCTATAGTCCAGTACTCAAAACAAAAACAAACTATCAGTACCGATACAGAGTCTCATTCCCACAATATCAATAACAGATATTAGGAACCAATCATGTGGATAATCTTTCCAGATCTAACATTCATCACAACCCTTACCAGTAACCTAGTTCATAATCATGTAAACCCAACTATTTCAAGCCTACCCCATTGAAACAATCCCAGTCTCAACCTCAGGCACTAAAACATAACTGATGTTGGCTATAAATCCATCATGTTCACCAACACCTCATCCCCAATGACTCATACATTATCTCGGGTCCCAAGGGACCACTCAAAACCCTGATACTCAAGGATACACACCCAATCATGGGTTTCCAGTCAATTGGAAACACACATGGACATCTAAATCCACACATAGCAGAGGCATCTCTCTTTGTCGTCAAAACTAGATCTCAAGTGGAGGAACCCCTCCCAATCCTTGGCAACAACCAAACTCTCAGGACAAGCCTGATCTTAAGAAACTTCCCAAAACAACCCTCAATGGCCTCCAAATGATCATTTCATCAACAAAAAACCAACAAGTAAATCCAAAAGAAACTTTTACCACAGTAGCAGGCTCAACAACCAACCATGGAATCCAATGATCACTTGATCAAAAACCAACCCACTTGGGAATCCTTAAGAGTCCCTCATACTCAACTCAACACCACAAATAAACTCATCCATAACCATCATCCTATGATTTCAACCAATCCCAAAGGCTTTAACCACCATATTCCTAAACATAGTGTCTAAACCTTAACAAATATATCCTCACGCAATAGTACCTAATGTGTAGGGTAAATCCAAGATCTCTTAAGAGATAATACTTGATCCCACCTTCATGGATCCATCCAAGGATCCTCAAACAACTCACCATGTCATGATCATGTTAGGCCATTCACCGAGCTCACTACCCTCACCCAGGGCTCCTAGCTCACAACCCATCACACTTGATGATTCTGAATCTGAACTTCAAGGAACCCATTTACTAAATTATAATAGTCCAAAATCTCATCAAGACGACCTTTATATTCCAAAATGTTCCCAACAATTCTATCTATGTTAAAACTCTCAAAATAGACTACTTTCATGACAACCTACTACTTCAAGGTCACAAAACACAAAATACCTTCATGCATAAAATATATCGGGCTTGTAATTTAGATTATGTTGTGAATACTGTCACCTCTCCACCTGTCCATGTACTTCAACATGGATAGAGAAACATGGGTTCTTCCTATGTAGAACAATATTGTGTGTTCCCAAAGTACATGGTGTGTAGTTTCCAAACATTATATTCCTGTAAACTTATTCACATTGCCAAGAAAATGGCCATGTACTAATAAATGCCGCATACATAGTGTTCTTGGTGTGTACTTCTAAAAATGAGTCTTCCCCAAATGATAATAACACATTGAGTTTGTTCTTGGAACCACACACTGTGTATATGGGGTTTCTGAACATGAAACCCCTATAAACCTCTCAAAACCCTCGTTTTCCACCAAATAAGCACAGATCAACCCCCTTGGGGTCCATAGAAGCCATTATAAGGATATAAAACAATCAAATAACAAATATATGGGGATAAAGGAATAAAAAACAATAATTGACACACTTCATGGTGTAAATGTCAATGCTTTAGGTCTAAATCTTTTTTCAGAGGCTGTTGCACCTCAATCCTATCTCGATCTATACCATGGAAAAAGTTAATTGGAATGTACTCCTCTTACCCTCTCGATATGAATATCGTGTGTGTGGGAGGCGACCTAACCCCTCCTTCCATCTGTAGGAACCCAAAGTGGTTGGGGGATACACTTTTATGTAATTTAATTAATTATTTCATTAATTAATTTCAAATTAAATACTCCTCCTAAGTCCTAGAACCCAAAGTAGGTTTATAATTCACTAAAGAACCCCCTATTCCGGAATAAAAAAATTGTTTTGAAATCTCACTATGATGCTCCATTCAAAAGTTAAACCCACTTGAAACAACCCGACAAATTTAAAATTTATTAAAATTAAATGTTAAATATTCTACCAAAACTCTGATTGCTCGAAACTCCTCCCAACTCTTGTCCTATGGTAATCACCCTATTTTGGGAAAAACTGAGAAGTCTAAAAAATAATCCAAGATCATATTATATAGAAAATTACCATTTACCCCTCATGAGTGCTAGAGAATAATAATTTAAATTTCTTCTAAAATTTAAAAATCCAAAAAAATACATGTGTCTAAAAACTCCCATAAATAAAAAATCTAATGCTAGAAAATAATCAGTGGAATTCCAACCACAAATCACAACCTAATAAAAGGTCAAGACACTACTTTTTACCATTATTAAACTACTTTGACAATTCCTAACTACATCCTTCCAGCATGATACATCACATCATATTTTAAAACTCATCGTCGAACTCATGGTACTCCCAATATATACATCAAAACACAAATACTGATTTTAATCTATGATGTTTCCGACCATCGAAGTGAAATTTTAAAACACATCACCAGCGGTGAACCAACACGCTCGATATAGTTCCTATTAAACATCAACCCTACCCAAACAGGGGTCATATCACCATGACCGATTTTTTACTCACCACCGTAGGAGAATCCTTTTCTTCACCTCATAACCAATCATCTTTTCCACAAACCATTCCCCATTCACAACCAAACCATGGAACTAGAATTTTCTATCTCACTCCCACCATATCATCAAAAAGAAACATCAACTATCACCTAATCCCGGTATCCGAGAACAACACCCATGGTATTTTTTGATATTTTACCCATTACAGGTACCTCATTCACATAAATCTAATGGTATGACCCCCACCATATGACTTCACACACCCCAACCCATGAGTGCAACGTCCCTATAGGCCCCTTACCAACTGAAGAAAACATTTATACAGCATGGAATAAAGTCGGTGATCTCCTAGCATACTCAAGACGATGTCAATATGTTGAGCATTATCTTCTCAAAACTATGAGTATACCATGATGTCATCTATGAATTCCACTAAAAACTCATCAATTTGAAAACATCACAATTTTACCAAAAGGGACCTAAGTCCCCATTCTAGAAATCCTCCCATCACACCCCTAAGGATGGTAATCCCACTCATGGATCTTACCCAACTCAAGCACCATTGATGTACACTCCCATAACATTTGATAATCTATCCAAATGATACAATGAAACACTAGCACTCATGTATTCATGGTTCCTCTATCAAAAAACCTTTACATTACCTTTTTTAATCCAACCGCAAAACTAGATTTGATTCCAAAAAGTCACATCATACAAAAACATGGCTTAGAACCATAAACCACGCAAAATTTCGCACATCCAGTGCTCCCGATGCATCAAAATTCCACCAAGTTCAATTCTCCTACACAACTATTTTCCAGGATAGGAACATGGATGAAGATTACCCACCTGAACCCATCCATAAGGTGTAACGACTGATACTCATGTGCGCCACCACAAGACCAAAATTCATCCAAGAAACCCAAACCCCAAACCCAACAAAACCCTTTCTGTACCTTTTTCACATGTCCAAAAACATTTGTTAGTGCCTGAAGAACTCAAAAGCACTCAAACATGGTTGAACCCTATCATGGACACCCTCTAAATTTAAACAACCCTAACTCCCTACTGTGTAGTAACATAAAAATGGCCACTAGGATCTCCCCCCTATCTCTACCAATCAAGTCTCATGTCAAGTAACTAGGCTTAACCACCAAGGTTTACCCAAAAAAAATATGTCCATAACTAAAGAGAATTAACATGAACCTATTATATTATCCCATGAAATCAACTAGTCAAAACAAACTCCTCTTGGGTCTCACACCATAAACGTGTCATACATGAACCAACTTCCCACAACTAGGGTGTATTTCTTACCCAAGATACTATAAAACAGACCACTCCCTAGAGGACCCAAACATACTAACAACCTCTTGAAAAACTTTCTAAAACGGGTTAAAATACCTACACATATACCATACTATCCTTCTAGGATCACTGAACCAACTATATAGAAGAACCAATCTAGCATCCCCACAATCAACCATCTCACTGTAGATCTGTCGAACCTGCCATCAAAAGGAAACCTATAAAATCTCACACTAGAAATCCTTAAACATGTGGATCATATTTCCCAAGAATTATGCATGAGATATATATTTGCCTCTATATGGAGAGATTCAAAACCAATTCACATGCCTCTTTCCAATAGTCCAAGATCCATAAATCCATAATAAACCATTGAATTCAAAAAACATGTGTGCCTGTCGAATCAAAATACATATACTACTGTAACATCACAGACCAAAACCCCAATCCCAGTCCTTGGTAACTTCAGATTCCTACCAAATCAGGTGATTATGACACAACAACCTAGCATACATTACATGTTCTGACACCATCCTATACCTCCAGTCTACAAATCCCCAAATTGTGAAATAACAAAAATGTAACTAATCTGATACCACATTATAACATCCTAGCCCAGATGAAACTATAACAAGTTCTCCACGATAGTTTACCACAAGGCCTCAAGTGTGCCTCCTCCTATGCTAGAGGCTGCTGACTATGATAGAGGGTCTAATTGTGAAACTGTGAGGAGGGTATACCCCCATATTAGAGTGGAAAACCCTAAGTAAATAAACAAACACCATACATGATAGAAAATGTGGAAGAATATATAAAATAAAACTAAAAAATCTGTGATAAAATTAAAATGAATTAAAGGCCCGAATAGACATGTTATACATAAAACCATTATCTCCAACCAGTATGATCACATATAAAAAGATAATAATTAAATACAACATGCCCTACTGACATCTTTGTGGAAAAACACAAACCTAGTCTCCAGTACCCTGTTAGGCTGCTTTAGCCCAACTAGTTGGCTCACATGAGAATCCTACTCAACCATGAACTCCTGGGCCCCTACCCTAACCCTTATCCATACTTGATAAACCTAAATGATGAAATAAGTTCTGTATGAACACTAATATACACATATATGGTGTAAGAAATAAATCCCAGTTGGCCACCCCTAATAGTGAACCTATAACTATTTCCATTAGTGTATGCTCATGGAATAAGCTTAGCATAGTTTAAAAATAACTAAAAATAATAATAAAAATAAAACAACCATTGATCTATAGGAATTAAACCTCAAAACGAAAAAAAATTATTTGGCCAATTATATAATATATCTAGGAAATTATCAAGGAATGTGCATCCCAAATAACTAGCGGGCTCCATAACCATGAGATCCACAACTAAACCTAACAAAACCAGGGACCCATCCTATGATAGTCCTATAATTTTGGGTATTAATCGAATTCATCAAATTAAATTTAATCATGTACCAAACATAATCTCATAAGCATATCCTTAACAAATATGTCTCAAAATACCACACAAAGGAACTACTAAAACGTAATCATCAATTTGACATGTACCTCATGTATCAATAGAATAATTTTGAGAGACTCAGTCCAAAAACATTACAATATATCAAATTAATATTTTTGGAGAATCATTTTGTCATCTAAATCAAGGATATAGAGTGATATTCAATCATACATCCCAGTTGGTATTCCATCAATTTATAGAGCATCAGTCTGGAACACAAACAACAAAGTTTACTATTTGTGTCTAAAGACTCAATATGACACCTAATACCTCGTATAAATTTCATGCTCAAGACCTAAATCCATCAAACATATACATAAATATAACATTGATGGTCCACTGAGAGTTAGTATGGCCCAAAAACAAAGAGAAAGAGCCTTAGTGAAACATAATTTTTCTCATTTCAAGCCATCATTGCTAAGAGCATCAGTCTGGCGCACTATACATGAAGTATAGCATGAGTTCCTAGAGCCGCACTGTGACACCATCATATTAGTATAAATCATGTCCTTGAAACTTATTCCAACACTATACCATATACATGTGATGTCACATCACTATAATCATCAATATCAAACAATGCTTCTATAACCTCAGTCTAACACTAAAATAATAAACAAACTGTTAGTACAATTAAGGATATTCAATCTGAAAATTTTAATAATAGATATCTGAAACCAAAAAAGAGTATATTCTATTCATCTCTCATGACGATCTCAACCATTACTAGAAAATGGGTTAGAAAATTGCTATTGGACCATATCAAACTCTCCCCATGGGAATAATCCAATTATCAACCTCATCCACTAAAATATTACAAGGGTTGGCTATAAAAACATCATGGTCAGTAAAACCTTAACCCCAATGACTCATTAATCACCTTGGGTCCCAAGGGAACATCCATAACCCTGATACTCAAGCACACACACACCAACTATGGGTTTCCCCATTAATTGGTCGCACACATGGCCCTCTAAATCCAAACATAAAGAAGGAATCTCTTATGATCCTCAAAATTAGATCTCAAGTGGAAGAATCCCATCCTAATACTTGGAAAAAAACAAACTATTATTCCAATACATATCAGAAGAAATATCCACAAATAGAGCTTAGTGTCCTAAAAATTATCCCCAATCAACAAAAATTCAATAAGGAAATCACAAAATCAACATGTTCCACATGAGAATTCTCAACAGCCAACCACGGTGTACAATGATCACTTGATCAAAAACCATCCCACTGGGTCAGCCTCAAGAGTCCCTCAGACTCAAATCAACACAACAAACAACACTCAACCACAACCATCATCCTATAATGTCATCCAAGACAAAAGTCTCCAACCACCCTAATCCTCAATAAAGGTTCTTTTAGGACAAAATCCTTCATGGTAATTTACATTTTCTTTTGGGTTAGTTGTGTTTGTTGACAAAGAAGATTTTCATGGTGAATTTTAGAGTTCCAGATCTATTTTCTGAAATCCATGTTGACAATGTACCATGAAAAAGGAATAAAATATCCGGATGTGGTACAAAAAAATAAATACAAGGTGGCGCTATTTTCTAGTGTTTTTCAAATTTTTGGGGTCCAAAATTTTGGATTTTTTGAGTATCACGAAAAGAGGATTTCCTTTATGATCTCATAAAAATATGGTGATGAAATTATTTTCAAGAAAATGGGATTCATGAATTTTATTTCTCAAAGCATAGAGGAATGTTGATGGTGATCTCTATGATTAAGATGAGCTTCACGAACAACATAGGTGAAGAGCACTATGAAAGAGCATTGCGGCGACAGTGTAAAGGAATTGACGGAATGATTTTCTATTACGACGTGCTCTATGATTTTACACTTTTGATGGTGCATCACGATAAAGAGAGAATTTCAGGAGAAATTTCAGTGATTTGCGATTTGAACTGAAGTAGCGCTGACTTTGTGCAGAAGGTTCTCAAGTTTGTGGAATCACCTATAAATATATCTTGAAACTCTAGAGAAGAGTAGTGAGATCAAATGAAAAACCTTAAGCTCCGGTATTGTATAAGAGATTAATGTATCATGAAACTTTGTGAAAGAAAAGGGAATTCACAGAGGCAGTTGAGATTTTTGAAAGGAAGGCATGTCATGAAGGATAATTTTGTTTTGTGGAGGATGTGTGTCTCGCAAAGGCTTGTTTAGATTTGTGAAATCACAATGTTTAGTGTGAGATCTGTGAAGTAGTAATATTTGTAAACCTGTGAGCTCTATGATCTTATGTGCTTCCCAAAGAGGTTGGATAATTTCAAAGGCTTCATTGAGCTTTGAAAAAGTTGGAGCGACATGAAGGTAGTGTTCTTAGAAAAAGAGTTTCAAAAGGGGTTGCCTTCTGTTTAGAGGGAAAGTGTTATTCAGAAGTGGATGAAGGTGGAACATCAATAAAGCATCTATCTACAACTGAGGATTTATTCATTAGTGATAATGAAGATACCTACATGTCTATAAACTATTATTGGATCTTCTTAAGAAATAGTGAACTCACTTCAGTTGAGGGAGTATTGATTTCTCAAATTGTGATTGGTCTTAAACCAGGGGGGAAAATGGGTCCTCTTTGAAGCTGTAAACTGTAGTGCACTTAGTGTTTATTTGGTACATTGTCACATCATGATTTTATGATCCTTGGATGTTTCCCAATGATGGTGAACCAATTTAAATTGTTGT
Source organism: Viscum album (assembly GCA_963277665.1). Classification (NCBI taxonomy): domain Eukaryota; kingdom Viridiplantae; phylum Streptophyta; class Magnoliopsida; order Santalales; family Viscaceae; genus Viscum; species Viscum album. The sequence goes on from OY728159.1 coordinate 926,618,804, forward strand.
TTCTAGTGCATGATTTAATTTTGGTTCATACTCTTCAATGGGAAGGAGATATAAGAGAGTTTTTTCCAATAAAAAAACACTATCAAAAGGGGAATTTTCTTTAATCATTTATACCCTAATTCACCCCCCTCTAAGGGTATCTAGCCTTGGGGACCTAACAATTGGTACCAGATTCAAAGGTTGATAATAGTGTATCTCTCTCAAATGAAAGTCACCAATCATAAATGGTTTCGAATATTTGATGAGAATAATTTTTTTCTATGGAAGAATCAGATGAAAAAATACTTCTAATATTTTTGAATGGTTCTTTATAGTTGAAATGCATGGTATAACATATTATATTAATAGTAGTGAATTATTGGAAGCCGAGTGAAGATAATTGGATATTGATACCGAGGGAATGAATTCTTTAGGGGGAGCCCTATCCAATGATATCTATATGAAGGTGATGTAATGAAAAACATCACATGCCATGGGGTAAAAACTTTTTAACATATATGAAGGAGATTCAATGGTCATAAAATAAAAATTTTAAGTGTTTTGGATCAAGTATGAAGATTTTAAAAGGAACCCGAATGAGTCTATTGATGCATTCTTTGACAGGGTAAATTTTGTAGTGGAAGACATTCGAGGTATTGGTGAAGTAATTGAAGACATAAATATTGTGAAATACAACCTTATGAAACTTACACCACACTTCAATCCAAAGGTTTCAGTATTGTAAGAAAAGGATCTAAAAGGGATGATGCTAGATAAATTTTATAGTACCCTCGTAGCATATGAAATGAGAAATGATGATAATGATGTTCTGGAAAAGGGGAAATCCAAATAGGTGGAATTCAAATCCATGAAGAAGATCACTTTTGAAGATTCTTGGGAAGAAGAAGTGATAGATGAGGTTATGTCATTCCTTTACTCAAATAATCAAATTGGTAATGTAATGTTTAAAGGTAAACCTATACATTCCTACTTTAGATCTGTAATGGTTGTTCATCTTGCAGCAATGTGCCCCAAAAAGTTACAATATGATGATGATGTTGATGAAGCTGAAATTCCCAAGAAGAATTCTTTATCCTATCTGAATGGAAAGAAAGATTTTAAAAAAAGTTTCTTTAAGAAGAAGAATATTCTTTCACAAGAATGTGACAGTTCAGATGAGTTTGAGGTTGAGGAGGTTGAAGATATAGAGAACTGCAAAGATCGTGGAGAAAATGATATGGTGGCAGTTGTCAGTAGTACTTAGAGAAAGGAAGAAAATAACATTGATGAAGAAGAAGAAGTTGAAGGAATAGATCATATGAAAGTTGATTTAGAGGCTTCTTATAAAGAGATAGATGTTTATAGAGCCAAAATAATGAAATCCAAAAAAGTAGTTCTTAACATGAAACTCTATATACAGCAACAAGAGGAAGAAAAGTCTGAGTTAATGGAAGAAATTGATAAACTCAAGTCATCAAAACTAGAAGACTCAGAATGAGATAGTGAGTATAAAACAAGGTTTAATAACAAAAAAGGGATATAGATAGCTTTAATAACATAATGAATGATCCAATCAACCATATCAAAGAACTTTAAAGAGAACTTGTCGGTTTTCAGAAATATTTAAGGTTTAAGAAAAACTTCTGACTCATGTTATAACACAAGGAACACAGATCACTTAGAAAATTGAGAAACTAAAAATATAGCATAGTGGTACTATAGAAAGCAAGAGACAATTATTTTTAGATTCTAAGGATGATGTGGGGCTTGAATGAAAACAAAAAGCTATGAAAATTGATGTCATACCACAAGAACCCGTTCTTGCATTGAAGGATGACTATGAAACAAAGTAGAATCTGACTATTCAGAGATCCCAAGGGGAAAATAGAAGTGTATAAGTTACATGAATGAATTCACCCTAAATCAGGTGTTATTGTTGTGTAATTATGGTACATTCACAATATGGGTGTTCTATATCCAAGAGATAATGAAGGGCACAAGAACAATAGAGGAATCCAAACAGATCTCTATATTATAGAACATTCATTGAGGGAAATTGTTATTGGTGTGAAGAATTTGGGAACATTGATAGATATTATACATCATCCATGTAGAGGAATGTGCCAAGGTAGAATCAAATTAACCACAGTCATCAAATCAAAAAACCAACTAGTGAGTTAAAAAAGAAAAATAGATTCACATCTATGCAGGTTGAAGTTAGGACATCACAATTAGTGTAAGATATAGATTTTCAAGATATACTAATTTATTGGTCAAAGACATGGATCAAAAAGAAAATGGATGAGATGGGTGGGGTGGAAAAAATTTCCCTTAAAACATCAGACCATTCTAGTGTATGGATCCTTTACAGTGGTTTCACATCTCACATGACATGTAATAAGGATATTTTTATAGGCATAAAATGCGACAAAGAAGGATTTTTCAAATTTGGAAATGATGAAGGCCTGAATATTACTATCCCAAGAAAGGCCAGGTTTGGGAGAAAAGATATGAGATATACTGATGTCTTAGAAGTAGAATGTCCCGATCAAAATTTGTTTAGCCTCAGCCAAATATACGACTTAAGGAATTTTATAAGGTTTACTAAGAAGACATGTATCATCAATGGAATAGATGATATATTCGTTCTATAGGGAAAATGTATAAATGGAAATATCTACCTTTTATGTGGAGAAAAAGATATGTGATTTTTGTTTAGAGAGGAATAAAACAAGTTATGGAATAAATGATTGGATCATCTATGCCAACCATACCTAGAAGATATGGTGAATTGTGATGTAGCTAGAGACCTCCCTAAACTGTCACATGATCATAAACAAATGTGTGATGCATATCAACAAGGTATGATCATCAGAAAGATGTATAAAACAAAGGAAAATAATTCAACAAGAGTTCTTGAAATGGTGTATACAAATGTCTGTGAACATATCTCACCCAGATCCATTGACGAAGATAGGTATTATGTTCTTTTCATTTATGATTACAGTTGGAAGGAATGGGTATTTTTTATTTCCCATAAGTCCAATGTGTTTAGCTAATTAAAACTGTATTAGTGGGAATAAAAAAGGATTATTGGGTATAAAATTCTGATGTTTCATATTGATAATGTTAAACAAGTCACAAACAGTTAGGTGGATAACTATCTCAAGAAACATGGGATAAGGAATCAAGTTTATTCAGAGAGAACACCCTAATATAATGGAGTGGTATATAGTATAAATTATATCATCAACAACATGTATAGAATAATACTTATTGAAAAATACATACCAGAGATATTTTGGAAGTAAGCAGTATTTACATCGGTCTACATTTCTAATAGGGCCATATTGTGTCCGAAGGATGAAAAGACTCTATATAAGACATGGTACATAATGAATCCAACAATGAAATAATTTTGAATCATTGGATGTAAATTCTTCATTATCAACAAGGAAAAAATAGGAAGTTTGAGTCACATGGTTATGAGGGGATATTCCTTGGATACTCAGGAAAATTAAAAGTATAAAAATTATTTAACAAAAGGATTGGAAAATTATTTGAGAGAAATGATTTCACTATTGTTGAAAATTAAGAGAATAATCAACATCACAGTGAATAGTTTCCTAATCAATGTGATGAAGAGGAAAGTAACACAAGGGGTACAGAAGTAAAAGAAGCTCACCCAGGAGAAGATACTGATGACGAATAAGAAGAATCCAATTTTGTATCTACAAAGAAGCAAAATATTTGAGCTGAAATTGATAGGAATAATATAATTAGTGATTAGATAGAGTCAGTTTAGACATGAGAGTGAAATCACTACAGTATATATCTTTCATATCTCTGTTAGATCCTTAATGTTTTTATGATGCATATGAAGATGAAAACTGGGTTCAGGCTATGAACAGAGAGCTAGATCAAATTGAGAAGAATCAGATTTGGGAGATTGCTTCAAGTCTAGCAGATAAGAATTTCATCATGACTAAATGGGTCTATCAAAATAATATGAATAAACATAGTACCGTGGTTCGAAAAAAAGAACGGTTAGTGTACAAATTATAGTCCCAAATAGAGGGTATTCATGTCAATGAGACATTCTCACCTGTTGCAAGGATGGAAACAATTAGATTATTCATGGCCATTGTAGTGAAATAGAAGTTCAAGGATTTCTAGATGGATGTCAAATATTCATTTTTAATGGGTTTTTGGAAGAATAATTTTACATTGAGAATTCATATGGTTTTGTCATTCATGAAGATGATAAAAAGGTTTTTATGTTGAAGAAAACACTATACGGGCTCCAACAAGCATAAATAACATGGTACTCAAGGCTTGATCAATATTTAAAGTATCTTGGTTTTCAGAATGGTGGAGTTGATTACAATATCTATTTCAACAGGAACATCAATCAAAGGATTTTTGTGGTTGTTTATGTCAATGACACAATATTTGCTGGATCAGATGAAGCTTAGTGCGGCCAGTTTTCTAAATTGCTCGTGTGGGCATAGAGTATATAGTATGTGAATATTTGGTTACTATCTGAATCGCAAGAGGATAATGGTGGTAGATGATTGGAGCAGCTTTAGAGAGGTATCAAAGTTAAGATAATCATTATGGGAAGAGTTTTCAACAAACCAAAAGGGGGATATTGTTGCGAAAAAATCCCTCAAGGAAACATTGCATATTTTTTGGGTTTTTTGTGTTTGATGAAAAAAAGGTTTAATGCTGAATTGTAAATTTAGGGAGATGTTGTCGACAATCCATTTAAAAAACATACCATGAAAAAGGAATAATAGATCTGGAGGTGGTAAAAAATAACATAAACAAGGTGGTATCGTTTTCCAGTGTTTGACAAATTTTTGGGGTTCAAAATTTGGGATTTGGTGAGTATTGTGTAATGTGGAATTCCTTGAATATCTCATATAATAATGGAAAATTCATGAGTTTCACGAATATGGGATTCATGTATTTTATTTCAAAACTCCAAGATGAATGTTGATGGTGAGCACTACGATTACGACAATCTTCGTGAATAGAAGAGGTGAAGAGCACTATGAGGGAGCATTGCAATGGAGGCACATAAGAATTGACGGAAAAATTCATGATTACAACGAGATATTAGATCCAAAAATTTGTGTGGTGATTCATGATATAGAATGAATTTTGGCAGAAATTTTGGAACTCTGAGATTTGAGTTGACATGGTGTTGAATTTGCACGGAAGGTTCTTGAGTTGGTGGAATCACTTATAAATAGACCTTGACCCACTCGAGAAGAGTAGAAAGATCAAACAAAGAACTATAATCTCTCAAATTGAGAAGGAGATTAATGGATAAGGGAGCTTCGTAAAATAAAATGAAATTCACAGAGTTATTTGAGTCCTATGAAAAGAAGGCACTTTACGAAGGCCAATTTTGGATTTGTGGAGGATGTGTGCTTCACGAAGGCTTATTTAGCTTTGCGAAATCACAATGACTAGTGTGTGCTCTATGAAGTAGTGATCTTTGTGAATCTATGAGCTATGAGAACCTGTGAGATTTGTGAAGAGGTTGGATCACTGAAATGGATTCTTTGATCCTTGTAAAAGTGGGATCTTTGCGAAGGCATTGTGCTTAGCGAAAGAGTTTCAAAAGGATCTTCCTAGTGTTAAGTGGAAAAGTGTTATTAACCGGTGGATAAAGATGGGACTTCAATAGAGAATCAATAAACAACTAATGATGTATTTATTAGTGATAATGAAGAGTTCTAAATGTCTATAAACTATGAGTGGATCATCAAAAGAATCAGTGAGATCAGTTCAGTTGAGAGAGAAGTGAGTTCTCCAATTGTGATTGGTTGTAAATCTAGAGGGATAGTGAGTCCTCTAGGAACATGTAATCAGCAGTTCACTTATAGTGGATTTGGTACATCGGAACATCACCGGTGTATGCTCCATGTATGTAGCCTGGTGAGGGTGAACCATGTAAAATTATGCTGTCAAGTGCATGATTTATGTCTTGTTCATACTCTACAAAAGGAAGGAGAGAGAATATAGTTTTGTCTAACAAAAAAAAAACAAGATCAAAGTGGCAGTTGTTTTAATCTATCATAACCTGATTCACCCCCACCCCCTCTCAGTGTATCTATCATTGTGGGCCTAACATGATCTCAACCTCAATAGCTATAACTTTGAGAAACTCGTCATGATGCATAGAGACAGACCAACATCTCCCAAGAGATATTACTCTACCACACCACCCAAGATCCTTCGAAGGAGAATCAAATAACTCACTATGGTAGACATATGCCATAATTCCCACTGTCCTCATGAGCCTCAACCAGGCCTCATAGATCACAACCTATCCCAATGTAGGATTCGGAATCCAAACATCATGAAACCCTCATACATTAAAATCATGTTCAAAAATACCATCAAGACAACCAGTATATTTTAAAATGGTCCCACCATTGTGATAAACATGGAAAAAATCCCAAAATGCACTACTTGAAAGCCCAAATCTTACTTCTAGGGAAGAAAACAACAAAAACATCCATGCTATAATATTACATGAAACATAATTTTGAGTAGATGGCATGTAATGTACACTCCCCACTTGTACATGTAGTTTAACATGGATAGAGAAACATGGGTTATTCCTTTGTACAATTACACGACCTATAACGAAACTACACGACATGTAATTTCCAATCATCATCTTCTTGTGTACTTTCTCACATAGTCAGGCACATGGCCATGTACCAATACACAACGTGTAATTAAAGTACATGGAATGTACTTATGAAAATTTATATTCCCCAAATAGGAAGAACACAAGGAATGTGTTCTAGGAACCAATCATTGAGTTGTCAGGGTTTCCAAATTAAAAACCCCTTCAATCCTCCTGAAAACCTAGTTTTCCCTAAAGAATGCATCGATTGACCCCCATGGGGTCTTTAACAACCATTATAAGGCTATAAAAATTATACAAAAATTAATATATGGTGACTAGGGAGTAAAATTTAAATACATGACCTAACTCATGTATTAAATGTCAAAGCTTTAGTTCTAAGTCTACAGATGAAGGATACTAAACCTCGATCTGGTCCCACTCTATTCCATGTACAATGTCTAACAATATCTCATCCTCCTTGAATCTTGATCTGGTAGTCGTGCATGGGGGAGGATCCCTCCCACCATCCTACCATGCGTTGAAATCCCAAATTAGGGAGGGGGGATCTTTTAATTAATTTAATCAATTAATTGTGTAATTAATTACTTAATTTCTAATTTAATACTCATCTTGAGTCATGGAACCCAAAGAGGGTTTATCCCTCTCTTAATAAAAACCAACAGTTCTATGCTCAACCACAGAGTTAGAATATCAATCCAGTGATCCTTTAAAAAGGTACATCCACCTAAAACCACCTGACCAATTTAATATTCAATTAATTAAATAATAAATACTCCACCAAAACTCTAAATTCTCATTGTTCTGCCAAAAAACTTTTTATAGGAAAAAAACCATATTCCGGGACCAACTGAATAATCAAAAAAATTATCTGAGACAATCTAGCAGGGGAAATGATCATTTTACCCCACATGAGTTCTCAATAACAGAAATTTAATTTTATACTCCAATGTACTAATCTGTAAAAACTCAGGTCTATCTAGCACATGTATTAACCACCCTCTATTTTTCCGTTTTGAAAAAAATAAAGCGTGAATCATTCTTGGTGAAGACTACAACATCTAATACATAATGTTATTTTAGTTTTACTTCACAAAATTAAAATGATTATACTAATAAAGAATTTAATATGTAATAATTATATTAATGAGACATTTTTTATTGGGAATTTATAAACCATGGTAAACCTTTTTCTTATCTTATTGAAAATATAATCTTCAACTAAGAATAGGTGTTGACTACCACATCAAAGAGATGATTGAATTCCATATTCATTTCATCAACAATTTAAATGGATGGTCATGGGAACATATTTAATGGATAGATATAATGTTTATGATATAATTATTTTTATATTATAATAAATTGTAGAAACTATTAATGACATGATTAACAAATTAATTCAATAAATCCAATTGTTTAAAACAATAATACTAAGACTAAAATCATGAATTAACTTATATAATATTTCTATTTTCATTAATTTTTCTGGTTATTCATTTATAATTATGATATATCAAATTAATATAATCTATGTGATATTATTATGATAATATTTTGATGATATTACAAAAAAATCACCCCATAATCATCAATATTTAAGATACATTAAATACTGGGTCAGTTTGACAAGCAGTATGAACAATGGTATGAAATTATATCTTGGATGATGACGGAAAAATAATTCAGGTTATAATATTATATATATATAAATAATTATTTTTATTTGGTTATTTATTATATATACAAATATTAAACTCATTATTTAAAAAACATCATTTATATGATGAAAATCAGTATCAAATATTCATTGTCAATTTCTCAATCTATGATAAAGACTAATGTATTCAGGAAGTGAAATTTATACATAGGAAATAATTATATATAATAAATTATAGTAAAAGTAATGAACATTGAATGATTAAATTTTCCTAAATAATGAATATTCACACCAATCTTACAGAACTTCAAAAAATAGACAACAATATAAACTTCCAATGTGGGAAAATAAGATAAGAATTACTAATATACACTTAAAAAGGTATTATAAAGGGAAATTATAAATAATTTTTTGAATGAATATAGGTATGAATTATTATATTAAGATAGTTATGTTTTTTAATAAGATGTTATAGTGTATCCAAATAATAAGTGAAATAAGGTAAGGTTTTTTTTGTCCCAACTTCGATCCCTTGAGACATATTTATGCTAAAAAACATTGTTCCTTCTTGATGGAAAAAATATTTCCCAAATATCATTTTGTTTCAATATTACATAATATTTAATTATTTTCAAGGTTATCCATATTTTTATTTCACTTGTGGGGTTTTGATTCCAATATTACAATGGTTGTAAGTGGTTTTTGTGACTCAAATACTTTCGTTAGGTCAAAATCAATATTAATTAACTATAATATTTCAATATTGATATATTATGACTTATAAAATGTTATTTTTTATTTACACCATATTTTTTTGGTGAAATAATGATCCACACCAAAGTCTTCTTCTTTGATGATACATTTTTAATTTTTTTAAGAAAAATACCTATTTATTTTTATTTTTATTCTTTAATATTATTTTTTAATTCCTACTAATATTCTTGTCACCCTTTTGAAAAATAAGATTGTTTATATATCCAATTATCCTTTTATTCCACTCTATTATCTTTAAAAATTGGTTTCATAATCATTCTAATGATGTGGGTTTTCAACAAGGTTATTTTAACATGTTCAAAAAAATTATCCTTTAAAAATAATAAGTTTTATCCTTACACCATATTTTTTTTATAAAAGTTTGCCTCTTAACTAAGTTTCCATTATTAAAGATTCTTTTTAAAGTAAAAATTTTCAAATTATTTTCACTTCCCCTTTTTGAAAACATTATATCTCTTATAATATTCCATTATTAAATATTATTTATATAGGTAAATGTTTTAAAAGTATTTTCACATTCACTTTCTGGAAATATTATGAATTTACATGTAATCATTATAAATGATTCTTTTAAATGTAAAATTTTCAATGTATTTTCACTTATAAAATTTTAAAGCTTACTTATTTTCTAGGAGATTTTATTTAAAATTATTTTTAATATAGTTTTTAGAAATTATTTATTATGAATTATTATAAATCTGTTTTTTGAATATAATTTACACTTTGTATTTCTTAAAAAAATTAAATTAGATTTTTTCCAAATATTGGTATCTTAAAATCAATTTTTTTCTATATGGTTTATCTACCATGAATTAATATTTTTATCATCCTATATATGTTATTTTATTATGAATCCTTTTGGAAAAATATATTTTGATTTCATATTAATTATTTTTTTATGATATGTGATATGTTTAAGAAACCTAATCATATTCAATAGCTTATTTATATTATGACATTGATTAGTTTTATGTTTCACATATATGCTTGTGTTGGTCGGAGTGGACACTCAAGAGGGGGGTGAATTGAGTTCCAATTAAAATTTCTGTTAAAAACAATTTCTATTAAAATCCCCCAATTTTAAAAACAAATTAAACTGTAGTGAATTTATATAGATTATAAAGGTTCAATTAGTTTCTCAAAGATTGATTAATTCTCAGTTAACGTAATATTATGATTAAATTAACTTTTGAAACTAACTTACTGATTTATAACAAATATAAACACTTGCGAATTTAATTATCAAAGTAGCTTTGAAGACAGATTATATTTCAAAGTAATAGCAGCGGAATATGAAATAAATATGTATAGTATGGATATAGAGTATAACTATAAACACACAGAATTAACCAAGAGGTTCAGTCTCAAGCCGAGACTTAGTCCTCTCAAAATTTTATATAAAATGATCCACACCCTGGATCGGGGTTAACAACAGTGGACACACTGTCCAGGTCACAAGACCTCTACCACAGTTCTTCGTGGGAAAACAAACAACAGCAGTAAGCTGTCCAGGTCACAAGACCTCTACCACTATCCACAGTGGGAAATGGAGTGCAAAAAGATTTGCTGAGGATTTACAGATCCTCCAGTGAATGTACAGGAGTCAGTGTGTGTGTTTAATACAGCAGATAACACACACTGCTCAAAATGTAGAATAAATCACAGAACAAGAGATGTAGAGTTTAGAAGTGGTTCTGGTGATCTCAGTGTAGCTCTTGTATTCGATCAGAAGAGAGTTTGAGTCCTCTTCTCGTTTCTGTTTGAGAAACAGAGTGTCGTATGCTCCAGGTTCACAGGTAGTGAGAATGTAGTCGATGAAGTTCTTCAGGGTTCTTCTTGTATGCACAGAACACTTCTCGAGTATACTTGATTGTCTATATGCTTCTCTGTGTTCTTGATGGAACTCGTTTTTATCTTCTTGTGTTTCTGGTATATTTCGTCCACCACGCACTTCTCTGGTTCGCATTCTTTTTGGGCAGCGTAGTCTTCTCGTATTTATCTCCCGACAGGGGACAGAAAAGATTTATTTTCAGCAGGTACGAGGTACGGGTTCCTGATATCCGACAACCTTTATCAAATATTTGACAAAACATCAAAATGTATGATATGACCGTTAGATAGATTAAATGTAGGAAATAAAGAAATTAAAACAGTGAGTCGAGAATGTATGTCACTGTTGACTTCAACTGTGGTCTTCCAACTGTGGACTTCCTTCTGACTGCTGACTTCAACAAAGGGCTTGCTATCTGTAGGCTTGCAATGGTAGCTTTTACTCCATGTAACTGTAGCCTTTGTCAACTGTAGACTTCGATCATCAATATACTTAGTCGACAGAAGCTGTCTAACTGTAACCTTGACTGTAGGCTTATGACTGTAGGCTTGTTCGACTGTGAACTTGTTCCAACTGTAGACTTGTTCGTCTGTGAACTTGAGCAGAGAAAACTTTGAGCAGAAGTCTTGTAACTGTGACCTTCGTCTGTGAGCTTTGACAATAGATAGCAGTAGACTTGTAACTGTAAGCTTGTATTAGTCTTCGACTGTAACCTTGTAACTGTGAACTTATTGCAACAGTAACTTAAGGTGACAGTTAACTGTAACTGTGACTTTGAAAAGAAAGCTCTGATTGTTAGCTAACAATACCAAACTTATGTAAATACTACTGTAAGTTGTTACAGTAAAGTTATGAGAGTAAGAATATGAACTGTTTAGAATAAAATACGTTTAAGCATAGAATAATAAGATTAATGCAAAGGTTTAATACATCATAATTAATGTTTAAGCATGATTTGGGATTATCAAAACAGGTGATTCCAACAATCTCCCCCTTTTTGATAATCACAAATTATGTCAGTATGAAATATAGAAGTATCAGAGAGAAGTGTGCAAAACACAGTATTAGCAATATGAGCACAAAAATTAGGTATAATCCGCAAGGATTTCTCCTCTCTGTATAGGTTCATTTCTCCCTTGAGTTTCCTATTTCTCCCCATTTCTCCCCCTATCTATTTCTCTTTATTTCTCCCCCTTTGTGATTAACAAAAAGAAAGACAGAGAGAGAGAAAATAAACATTGTATTAATAAGGAGTACAGTACATGACCCAAAACGTGAATACATGATCCCTATCAAAAAAAACATAAACAGACTCAATCCTCTTCATTTGGAGGTAAGGGATCTTTTCCTTTGGAGGAAGAAGATGGAGCAGGAGGTGAAGGATCAACAGGCTAAGGAATGGTAGCAGGAATGTCTGGAGGGGCAGCAACAGATGCTCCTGAAGGCCTGTAGTGAGTAGCTTACCGAGGTATCAGTGGTCTAAGGCTTCTGAGGGCATCAGTAGGAGATATTACTGAAGAACCACTGGGGTTAGAGACAGGTAGGGCAGGAGGAACTATAACAGGTGTGCAGTCCACATGAAGAAAAGGTAGGAGCAGATTCCTGAAATCCATTATGATGTTTCCTCCTCTGTCCATGGCAGATAAGAAGTCATCTTTGTTTTCCAAGAATTTATCCAAAGCTGGGGTCAACTCTCGTAGCTTGCTAACTTGTTCTTTTAAAGCTTGAGTTACAGGAGGCAGCTTCATAGTTTCTAGCATGAGCTTGAAGTGATTGTTCAACTGATGCTTGGTGAAAATCCGATCAAAGTAATAATCCACTTTACTTTTGATGGCCTCCTGAGAAGCAGTAGCAGCCTGCAGGTGCTCACGAACAAAGCCACTGACTTCTCTTGTAGTAGCAAGAATCTGTAGGTCTGATGTGTCATTTGCACGGGCCTGAGTAAGCTCTTCTCTGAGCAGGCTTCTAAACTGCTCAAGGTCCACAGGAGAGCTAGATGAAGGAAGGGACTTGACTGAGAATGCCACTGTCTCCTTGAAAGACTGAGTCAGATTTCCAATCACTTTCTGAATGACAGCATCCTGATTGCTAAAGTGTTCTTTTACTGATTTCTTGAAAGCCTCAAATACTTCCACAAACTGTTTGACCACTTCTTTGATGTATCGAATCTCACTAGCCACTAGTGTCTGAGAACTGCTCAGGGCAGTTAAAGAAGCAACTGATTGTCTGAGGGCCACTACTGCTCCAGTCCAGCTTTCAATTTGGGTGTGGCACACTTTCATTTCATCCATCACTTCTTTGATTGGACTTCCCACAACACATCCTAGAGATAATTCTAAGGATTGTTCCACATTTTTCAGCTCATCAAAAAGACTGGTTTTCAATTCAGCAACAGACTGTCTGATGGTCTCCTTCATTTCATTCTTTAAGGATTCAAGGTCTTCCTTGGTGGCCAATCTTTCAGTTTCTAACACTGGAGAGCTGTTAGGTAGGATGACTGGATTTCATGGTGGTTGGTTTTCCTCATCTGAATCCTCATAATTGAGTCCTAACACCATGTATCCTGGATCTGAGGTCCATCCTTCTATATCAAACAGTACAGAGACTGAACCAACACGCTCCCCCTCACTTGGAGGTCCTTTCTGAACACTTTCTACTATCTGCTCAACTCTGGGTAACTCTAAGTTCTCTTCTGTAGCTCTAGCAGGTTCCATACTTGCTTCCTCTGTAGGTTTAGCAGTGAGGTTAGCCTCCTTCTCTGTTGGGTCATCAACCACTTCCATGACAACAGTAGTAGAGACCACTCCTGCTTCCTGGTCAGACACTGACTTGTCTGTATACCCTATCAGAGGGCTCATACTAAGTTCTTCTGCAACAGTTTCTTGATTTTCATTTGAAGCTCCAGCCTCTTCTGCTTCGACTGTATCACCCTCATCAGAGGTGTCCTTGACAAAATATTGAGATTCTTCTTCTTCTTCTGTAGTCTCAGTCTCACTGTCTCTTAGAACAGGTTCTCTACTAGGTAGTTCTTTTGGAGGGCTTGCTGCTCCAAACGTCACTGTCCTGACAGGACTGTGAGTAGTATCAGGATCACTCCCTTCATCAATTGGGGTGTTCTCTCTTGCAGAGTTACCAACTACTGCAGTCTGTTCATCATCTGAGTATACAGGTTCAGGCTCATCAGGCTTTAAGCCTGGATCTCTCCTATCTCTCGGTCTAGAGGGATGAGTAGAAGGGCTAAAATTCTCATAGATTCTCTCCTCATCATTCACCCATGATTTCTTCCAGGGATTCCAACTGATCTTCATGAATTTTCAGATTACTTTCGAGATACATACACTGTTCTTTGCCACTATCAACTCTTCCTGACTTCCAGCTGCACCTTTCACTTTCAACATAACCGAAATGAGTTTAGCATGAAACAAGGCACTTGATTTTGAGCTTGCCTTTATCATGTCCTCCATCTGAGCCATCAACAACCTAAAAAGGTTGAACTTCCTTCCATGTTTTAATAAGTACATCAAGTAAATATCCTGATGCTTCAGAGTTGAAAAATCTCCTCTTCTAGGACTCAGTACATGCTGAATAAACTTAAACAGAAGCCTGTCCTCTCCACACATTTCAGTAGCAATAATCTTCCTTACTGTTCCATTACCTGTCAATTCTTCCAGAGCCGTCTCATGATCAAAGATTCTACTATTTGGAGGAGCCGCTCTAGAATAGTAGTTGTAAATACCCTCATGAGGAACTCTTAAAGATGCATCCCATTCAACGGATGAAAAACTGACTTCATTGTCGTTTACTCTGGATACTAGTCTATGCAGATCATCCTCTTCCTCGAACTGTAGATATTCATAGAATTCCTTCACCAGCTTCGGGTAGTACGGTCCATTATTGTTTGCGAAGCATTCGGTCCATCCTTGATCATTAAGCACTGCCAGTACTAATGATCTGCTCGATAAAATCCACTCTTCACTTAGCTCCTTCTCAGCAACTATTTCTCTCTTAGTCAGATGTGGATTAACAGGTCTTATCGAGGCGTTCCCGGTGCCACTAGATTCGACTTGAGTCCTCTTTGGCATTGGTGCATCTTCGTTGACAGTCGGGGGTCGCTTTGTTCTGGCCATTGGAACTGAATGAGGTTTCGAGGTTCGGTTGAAGGTTTAGGGTTTAGGACTTGAGAGAGCAAGGGTCGAGATGAGTGGATTGAGATATGTTCGATGTTCTCAATTTTATCATTTAGGGATTTAGAAATATAAGTATAAAGAAAAGAAACGGTTCGAATTCCCGCAAAAATAAAATAAGATTAAACAGCAAAACAGCCTACAGATAGATGTAACAGTGAGGTACACCGGTGAGGTCTAACTGTGAGGTTTCAACTGTGAGGTCTAACTGTGAGGTTTCAACTGTGAGGCCTAACTGTGAGGTTTCAACTGTGAGGTTTCAACTGTGAGGTTTCAACTGTGAGGTCTAACTGTGAGGTTTAACTGTGAGGTTTCAACTGTGAGGTTTCAACTGTGAGGTTTCAACTGTGAGGTTTC
The DNA here is from genome assembly GCA_963277665.1 of Viscum album. Taxonomy (NCBI): domain Eukaryota; kingdom Viridiplantae; phylum Streptophyta; class Magnoliopsida; order Santalales; family Viscaceae; genus Viscum; species Viscum album. The sequence continues at coordinate 926,634,259 of OY728159.1, forward strand.
AACTGTGCTATAGTTAATCATACCTAACTCATGTTTGATGTAACTTAATCTCTCAGAATTCAAAGGCTTTGTAAAAATATCAGCTAACTGATGTTCAGTGCCAATGAACTCAAGAGTGATATCACATTTTTGATAATGATCCCTCAGAAAGTGATGTCTCACATCAATATGTTTTGTCCTAGCATGAGATACTGGATTTTTTGAAATGTTAATAGCACTTGTATTGTCACACCTTATAGAGACATGTTTGAATTGATATCCATAGTCTAGTAAAGTGTGTTTCATCCACAAGATTTGTGCACAACAGCTACCAGCAGCTATATACTCAGCTTCAGCAGTAGACAATGCAACAGAATTCTGCTTCTTACTACACCAAGATACTAGTGACTTGCCTAAAATGTGACTTGTTCCAGAGGTGCTCTTTCTATCTAACTTGCAGCCAGCAAAATCAGCATCAGAATAACTTAATAAATCAAATGATTGTCCTTTTGGATAAATTAATCCCAAATTGGGAGTATGTTTTAGATATTTGAAAATGCTTTTAACAGCAGTCAAATGAGACTCTTTTGGATTGGCTTGAAACCGAGCACACATGCATACACTGAACATGATGTCAGGTCTACTGGCAGTAAGGTACAGTAGACTACCTATCATACCTCTGTAATTGGTTTGATCCACTGGTTCACCAGTTTCATCACTGTCCAACTTGCAAGTGGTGCTCATAGGTGTGTCACTTCCTTTGGTGCCATCCAAAGAAAAACGTTTTAGAAGATCTTTAATATATTTACTTTGGTTCAAAATAATACCATTTTTATTTTGAAAGATCTGAAATCCAAGGAAAAATTTGAGTTCTCCCATTAAACTCATTTCAAACTCATTTTGCATTATTTTTGAAAAATCAACACATAAAGAATTTTTAGAAGATCCAAAAATAATATCATCCACATAAATTTGTACTATTAAGACATCTTTAGAAATCCATTTAATAAAAAGAGTAGGATCAGCTATCCCTTTAGTAAATCCTTTTGAAATAAGAAAAGAGCTGAGCCTATCATACCAAGCTCTTGGAGCTTGCTTTAAACCATATAAAGCTTTAGATAGTTTAAAAACATGATTAGAAAAATGGGGATTTGTAAAACCAGGAGGTTGTTCCACAAATACATCCTCAATTATATATCCATTTAGAAAAGCACTTTTAACATCCATTTGATATAGTTTGAAATTCAGATGAGCAGCATAAGCAAGTAATATCCTAATGGCCTCTAGTCTAGCCACGGGTGCAAAGGTTTCCTCATAGTCTATTCCTTCTTCCTGACTATACCCTTGTGCAACTAGCCTGGCTTTGTTTCTGATTATGTTACCAAACTCATCAACTTTGTTTCTAAACACCCATTTAGTGCCTATGGTAAGAGTGTCTTTAGGTCTTTCCACTAATTCCCAAACTTTTTTTCTTTCAAACTGATTTAGTTCTTCTTGCATAGCCATTACCCAGAATTCATCACTGATAGCATCATTGACATTTTTGGGTTCAAGCTGTGAAAGAAAAGCTTGATGTTCAACCTGATTTCTTAGAGAAGCTCTAGTTTGTGTTCCTCTATCAAGATTACCAACAACAACATCTAAAGGATGATTCTTTAGAATCCTAGTTGATTTGGTAAAGGTTGGACTAGAGATTTCAGGTTCATCTATAGGTTCGGGTTCCACAGAGGAAGATTCTGGAAAAAGTCCAGAACTGGATGTTTTTATTACAGGTTCTTTAGATTTGTCATTTAGGTCCAGAACAGATAAGTCTTCTTCAACATCTTCAAGAGAAGTTTTAGACTCATGTGGATCAGTCTCATCAAACTTGATGTGAACAGATTCTTCCACACATTTGGTTTTCTTATTGAACACTCTATAGGCTTTACTAGACATAGAGTAACCTAGGAAAATTCCTTCATCACTTTTTCGAGCAAATTTATCAAGATTATCTTTAGTATTCAGAATAAAGGCTTTGCAACCAAAAACTCTAAAGTAATTAACCTTAGGCTTCCTATTATTCCACAACTCATAAAGGGTTTTCTTAAGAATCGGTCTAATCAAGACTCTATTAATAACATAGCAGGCTGTATTTACAGCTTCAGCCCAAAAGTAAACAGGCAGGTCATATTCATTAAGCATAGTTCTTGAAATTTCTTGCAGGGTTCGGTTTCTTCTTTCCACTACACCATTCTGTTGAGGTGTCCTAGGAGCAGAAAAATTGTGAGCATAGCCATTGTGTGAGCAGTAAGATTCAAATTCTTGATTCTCAAACTCACGGCCATGATCACTCCTCAAGGTCTTAATCTTAAGTCCACTATGATTTTCTACAGACTTAGAGTATTTAACAAAGGAAGAGTAGGCTTCACTTTTGTGAGCTAGAAAGTATACCCAAGTATATCTAGAAAAGTCATCTACAAGAACATAAACATAGTGCTTCCCATTTAGACTTGAAATTTTTGATGGTCCAAACAAATCCATGTGAACCAGTTCAAGTGGTTGAGAATTTGAAACTTCTTTCTTTGGTTTAAAAGAAACTTTGTGTTGTTTTCCCTTTTGACAGGGATTACACACTTTGTCATTTGGGAATTCAAGCTTAGGTAAGTCTCTAACTAGGTGTTTCTTAGAGAGTTTTCTAAGTGAGTGAATGTTGCAGTGTCCCAATCTCCTATGCCACAGCCAAGACTCTTTATGAAAATCATTTAAGCAAGTAACGTTATGTTTAGCTAAAGTGTTTAAGTCAACAGCATAAACATTTTCATTTCTTAAGGCAGAAAATATTAAAGCATTATTGGAATTATAAACATCACAAGAATTGTTTTCAAACTTGACATTAAAACCATCATCACACAATTGAGAAATGCTAAGCAGGTTGTACTTAAGTCCATCAACAAATAAAACTTTGGAAATTAATACTGAGTCAGTGTTACCAATCTGGCCTAAGACGATGATTTTTCCTTTTGAGTTATCACCAAAAGTGACATATCCTCCATCAACCTTTATTAAGATTTTGAATCACGAATAGTCTCCAGACATGTGTCTTGAACATCCACTGTCTAAGTACCATACCTTCTTGTAATTTCTTTTCAAACAGATTTCCTACAAAACAGATTAGACAAGAAATGACTTTGGTACCCAGATTTTCTTGGGTCCAGATATGTTAGCAATCAAGGATTTAGGTACCCAGATTTGTCTTATGGGTCCCATAAAATTAATAGATGCAACAGATTTAGAGAGATATACTTTATTTGATCTACAACTATTTAAATAACCAGTTGAGGCATACGAATTTCCAAAACTGGAACTAGCAGGATTTTTTTCAGACTTGGAAATAAATCGGGTTTTAATAAACTGTCTTTGTCCAGGTTGGTATCCCAATCCAGTAGCATACTTAGGTGCAACTTGCTTTCCTAGCAGTTGGGTTAGAGTATCTTTTCCATTTGTGAATGTTTCTAAGTCCTTTCTAAGTTGTTCATTAGATAGTTTCAGTTCTGTATTCTCCTTTAATAATTGAACATTTTTCTCTTTTTCTACATCAAGTGCAGACTTGACACTTGCAGTAAGAGCATGCTGTTTCTTTAAAGACTTATATTTATCCTTTAGTTCATTACACGTTTCTTCCAGCATATTACAGTATTCAGTCAATTCATCTTTAGACATATTTTCAGAATCAAAACCAGATTCTGCTTCACCGTCAGAATAATAAGAGTTTAAAGTGGGAGTGTCTAAGGTTACCTCAGATGTGTTTGTCATGAAACACATATTAGCACGATTTCTTTCAGAATCACTGGACTCTGATTCACTTGTGCTGTCTTCTGAAGCACTCCAGGTGGCCTTCATAGCTTTCCTATAATTCTTGTCCTTGTACTCATATTTCTTCTTGAATTTTAACTTAGGACAATCAGCTTTGATGTGTCCTTTCCTTTTACATTCATAGCCAACTATGTCTTCTTCTTTATCAGTTTTCTTCCAATCTTTCTTCCACTTACCTTGTCTATCATACTTACCCTTGTAGTTTGGTTTTCTGAAGAACTTCTTCTTCCTATAGAACTTCTTGAATCTCCTTGCTATTTGTGCCATCTCGGCATCACTGTCAGAATCTAAGTCTTCACTAGATGAGATTTCAGTTGGTATATGCACTTTCTCCTTGTCTTTGCTCTTTGATGCAGTAGACTTAAAAGCTACAGATTTTCGTTTTGGTTCCTCATCTTCCTCTTTATTCACCTTTAGCTCTTCTTCGTACATCATCAGCTTACCAATTAGCTCCTTGACAGGCAAAGTTCCAATATCACAGGATTCTCTAATTGAAACGGATGTGCCTCTCCATCTGTCAGGCAGACATCTCAATAATCTCATGATTTTCTCCTTTGCTGGAACAATCTTCCCGAGTGAGCTCATTGTGTTGACTATCTCATTAAACCTGAGATACATATCAGAAATAGGTTCATCAGCTTTCATCTTAAAGTTATCATATTTGATAGTATAAGTGTTTAACCGCATTTCCTTGACATTAGTTGTTCCTTCATGAGAAACAGCTAAGGTGTCCCAGATTTCAAAAGCAGTTTTACATGCAGAAATTCTATTGAATTCCTCATCTCCTAGAGCACAGTAGAGAGCATTCACAGCCTTACAATTATTATTGTAAGCTACTTTAGTAGGTTCATCCCAAGTTATTCTTTCAGTTTCTGGAATCTTGTATTGAGACTCTATAGCAGTCCAAATATCAAAACCCATACTTTCCAAATGAATTTTCATTTTGAGCTTCCATTGGGCATAATTCACACCATTAAAGAAGGGTGGCCTGTTAGTAGCAGCACCTTCTAGTCTATTATCCATAAGGAAATTTTAGAAAGTGTTTTAAAGAGATAAAATTTAGAACTAACAGAAATTTAAGATCTTTTAGATAAAACTACAATCACAGTTTTAAAAACAGAGAGTTAAAATAAAACTTTGAGCAAGTATAACAGAGATAAATCCAACCTCTGATACCAAATGTTGGTCGGAGTGGACACTCAAGAGGGGGGTGAATTGAGTTCCAATTAAAATTTCTGTTAAAAACAATTTCTATTAAAATCCCCCAATTTCAAAAACAAATTAAACTGTAGTGAATTTATATAGATTATAAAGGTTCAATTAGTTTCTCAAAGATTGATTAATTCTCAGTTAACGTAATCTTATGATTAAATTAACTTTTGAAACTAACATACTGATTTATAACAAATATAAACACTTGCGAATTTAATTATCAAAGTAGCTTTGAAGACAGATTATATTTCAATGTAATAGCAGTGGAATATGAAATAAATATGTATAGTATGGATATAGAGTATAACTATAAACACACAGAATTAACCAAGAGGTTCAGTCTCAAGCCGAGACTTAGTCCTCTCAAAATTTTATATAAAATGATCCACACCCTGGATCGGGGTTAACAACAGTGAACACACTGTCCAGGTCACAAGACCTCTACCACAGTTCTTCGTGGGAAAACAAACAACAGCAGTAAGCTGTCCAGGTCACAAGACCTCTACCACTATCCACAGTGGGAAATGGAGTGCAAAAAGATTTTCTGAGGATTTACAGATCCTCCAGTGAAAGTACAGGAGTCAGTGTGTGTGTTTAATACAGCAGATAACACACACTGCTCAAAATGTAGAATAAATCACAGAACAAGAGATGTAGAGTTTAGAAGTGGTTCTGGTGATCTCAGTGTAGCTCTTGTATTCGATCAAAAGAGAGTTTGAGTCCTCTTCTCGTTTCTGTTTGAGAAACAGAGTGTCGTATGCTCCAGGTTCACAGGTAGTGAGAATGTAGTCGATGAAGTTCTTCAGGGTTCTTCTTGTATGCACAGAACACTTCTCGAGTATACTTGATTGTCTATATGCTTCTCTGTGTTCTTGATGGAACTCGTTTATATCTTCTTGTGTTTCTGGTATATTTTGTCCACCACGCACTTCTCTGGTTCGCATTCTTTTTGGGCAGCGTAGTCTTCTCATATTTATCTCCCGACAGGGGACAGAAAAGATTTCTTTTCAGCAGGTACGAGGTACGGGTTCCTGACATCCGACAACCTTTATCAGATATTTGACAAAACATCAAAATGTATGATATGACTGTTAGATAGATTAAATATAGGAAATAAAGAAATTAAAACAGTGAGTCGAGAATGTATGTCACTGTTGACTTCAACTGTGGTCTTCCAACTGTGGACTTCCAACTGTGGACTTCCTTCTGACTGTTGACTTCAACAAAGGGCTTGCTATCTGTAGGCTTGCAATGGTAGCTTTTACTCCATGTAACTGTAGCCTTTGTCAACTATAGACTTCGATCATCAGTATACTTAGTCGACAGAAGCTGTCTAACTGTAACCTTGACTGCAGGCTTATGACTGTAGGCTTGTTCGACTGTGAACTTGTTCCAACTGTAGACTTGTTCGTCTGTGAACTTGAGCAGAGAAAACTTTGAGCAGAAGTCTTGTAACTGTGACCTTCGTCTGTGAGCTTTGACAATAGATAGCAGTAGACTTGTAACTGTAAGCTTGTATTAGTCTTCGACTGTAACCTTGTAACTGTGAACTTATTGCAACAGTAACTTAAGGTGACAGTTAACTGTAACTGTGACTTTGAAAAGAAAGCTCTGACTGTTAGCTAACAATACCAAACTTATGTAAATACTACTGTAAGCTGTTACAGTAAAGTTATGAGAGTAAGAATATGAACTGTTTAGAATAAAATACGTTTAAGCATAGAATAATAAGATTAATGCAAAGGTTTAATACATCATAATTAATGTTTAACCATGATTTGGGATTATCAAAACAGGTGATTCCAACAGCTTGGAAGATGACTAGTGGGGTCCTATATGTACCTCCAAAGAATTAGTATATGTTTATATCTCAATAAATAGTCATACATTGACCTAATATCTTTGTTCAGATATGCATGGTCATGATAGTTTTTCTCATATTTTCATGTGTGAACATAATGATTCTGTATTGATAGGCATGGTAATAATGATTTTTCTTAAATTGGTTTTCCTATTATTATGTTTTTATAGCTTTACCAAGTTTTTCATCATATTATAATAGTATAAAGAAATGAATTTAGTTTCCATGTAATTCCTTATTTTCATGATTATTTATTTATTTTTTTTGTATTCCACACATTTGTGTCATTCACAATTATTTATGATTAATGACATGTGATTGAGCTATGTAATATCTGTTACAATTCCTTAATGAACCTTTTTGGGTCTTATTTTTCTTCACCAGATATTATGATTATCATACTTGGGTTTTTATCTTTTATCAATATATTTTTTTCTTCCCCATATTCTTGTTCATGATTATGATATAACACTTTAGAATATTTCTTTTCCCTTACTAATTATTTGAGCTTATTCATTCATTATGTTTCCAATCATCAGATTAAAAATATTATGGTATTATATAATATGTCTATAAAGGGTCTAGTGTAACATGATTATGAATAAATTTTTTCATGTTATCGAAGATAATATATTTACATATATTATCTAAGAGACACTAAACCATTCATTATTTTGTTTATAAAAATATTTATGAGATGTATTATTTAAATCACAAGAATAAAATATTATTTAAGTTATGTATAGCTTTGGTTTCTACACTATATCAATTTCCTGACACTACTAGTTCCTTTATATAAATAATTAATTGTTTAATGCAATATATAAATAGTAAAATATTAAGAATAATTTTTAAATTTATAAAGACAAGTACCATAGATACTAATATTTATAGATCATGAATTTAATTCAAATAGTCCATCTTCTATAGCAATATACAATGGTAGTTCACTAGTATAAATATTATAATGATTAATAAAATTAATATAATAGTTCAAATCCAAATTCAATATATTGATAGCTGTTATAGTATTTAATCACCCATAGATTTTTATATTTAGATTTTTTCTCTAAAGATACCACAATTGGGATCTACAATTTTATATTGAAAATTATTATCCATTTCAACATTTAAAGTCTGATAAATCATGGTTGTTCTCTTATATAAAATATTTTCCCTATATACAATCATATGGATCAAGTGGGGTGTGCATTGTGAACATAAAAATTTATTTACATTATAAATAACAAGTTTCCTTTTAACATATATTATGTAAATTATGATTTAATTCATCAAAGTTATAAAAATTAATTCAATCAATCAAAAAGCATAATGATTTTTATATTGGTTTAGGATCACCAAGAAGACCCCCCACCATCTTTACAAAAATTCCATTGGGTTTGATGAGATTAGTGAAAAAATCCCTTAAAATAATGATATTTGTAGTTGAGTAAATATAGTTTGAACTAAATGTTTACAATAACTATGAGATATTCCCGTCATATTTTATAAATTTATATTCATTAGTATCAAACCCACACTAAGTACTTATAGTGTGTACTGAGGTGAAATACTGAAATGAAAAATTAAAATTTAGGGGAGATGAATGATAATTGTGTTATGAACATATTCAATAATATAAATATCAAATTAGATAATGGATTATAGAATTTTCTAGTAGATATTGGTATATATTTGAACATCGTAAATGATAACATTGATATATAATTAAATTATTTTTTAATAAACAATACAATAAAATCTTATATTTTTGTCCAAATTAAATTCCTCTATAAGTTTTATACTACATTTATATGAGTTATAACATATGATTCAAAATAATATTATACAAATAAATAAATAAATTTACTTATTATTGTAATAATTAAGAAAATATATTAAAAAAACATTATGAATCACACTAACATATTCCAATATTTCTCTAAAAAATAAACTAGAAATAATATGTTTAATATAATGTATAATATATACTTTAATATAATCTGAATATATAATTTTATTTGGAAAAATATCATTATTCTATAAAGTAGACACATTTAATGCTAAAAGATCTTGAAAAACATTTAATATTATTTCTAACATTTCATTGGAAATACATAATTGTTAACTCACACAATAATGATTTATATAAGTATAAGATTTATTTTTTCCAATTTTATATGCCTATATTTTCATTTATTCAAACTAAATATATGCTACTTCCATATTATGAACTTTTTTTGTAATATTAACACCTAACATAAACTGTTCGCCTATATGTTAACTTAAAAGTTTAACTTATCATTGTATAATCTAAAAAATTGAATTTATTTTGTAATATTAACTCATTATTAAAACTCATTTATAAGTGGGAAAAGAAAATTCATAAATGATATATTTAAATAACATACCACATATAATAGTGATCAATACCTCTCAAAATTTTCATAACTATGAATAATAATATGAAAACATTATCAAATGTAAATTTAATCATATATTATTATTATTTTTTATTTCAAAAAATAATATTTTTAAAATAAATATAGTTAGGAAATATTTGATTAAGTTAAAATTAAATACCACCACACTTCTAAATAAATCATCCATATCAAATATGAAGGATAATGTGAGCATCAAAACAAAGATATATTTAATCAAAATAGAGCTCACAAACTCCTACAACAATAATGGGGAATTATTTAGTTTTATTAAATGTGTTGTGATGATTCCAAGTGATGATTTCCCACTTATGTTCATGGATATATATAGTTTTAGATATTTATGAACTAATTTTATAGAGAAATGTGAGAAATGGTGTGGACCACTATAGACAGTGGGTGGTAAATATGACTCAAAATATATTTTTATTTAAGAATTATAATGATATGTAATGACCATATAGAGTTATTTTTGGTGAGACAATAGTTTTAATATTGGGTTTTCAGTTACCATTAATGGAAATTGTGCCTTCATGGAGTTTCATTATTCCACCTTCTAAAACCTATGCTCGAAAGTGTATGATTCACCATAGACTTTCATATAATGTTTTGACATTCTTGTAAGAGAACATTCTCCATGCTAATGTGTGATCTACAATTTTATGGTTAATATGATCTGAAATGGTTGAGGTTATGGTTAAAAAGAACCTATTTCATTATGTATATGTGTTTCCGTAAGTTTTATATAAAATTTTATTCAGAGATATTATTTTGGTGATATATATGTATATTTCAGGTAATCATGATCTTTAAATTTTTACTATATTTTTCCCTCACATAATTCACTCCATACACATGATAGTATTATTAGTATGATGTAGTTTCAGGGTTGACCATGATGCTTATTTTAATTAATATTTAAATAGGTATCACGAGTTATCTCTATGGTGATAAACATTATTGTTATATGGTTATAATATTTTTTGTTTCTCCTCAATATCTTGGTAGAATTTTATGTTATTTTCAACTTTATTGGGTGAATAATATTTTTTGGGAACACCATATTTTATAATTTTTTGGTTTCCTTACTATATGATATTTTTTTATTAAAGGATACATTGTGGGGGGGGGGGTGATTTTACTTTTATATGAGTAGTTTCTAGGAGTTTCTAAAAATGGAGGTTTTTAATGGACACTTTTAGAGTTTTATAAATTATATCAACTACCATTTCATTAGGATATCATTAAGGATTCTTCTATTTTAATAATTATTTCACGTTTTCCCAATTAATTTTCATTCATACATTGATACTATTCATTATAATGACCATTGATGGAGTATATTCATCTTACATACGTATTTTAGGATTGAATTGATTTATACACTGATTTTACAGGTTGCAAATTAAATATAACGATTCATATATATGTGAATCACCCTTTGTGTTGTATAGAAATCTATGGACTATTGAAGGTGGTGTTGGGGAGGAAATATTGACCTCTCCAAATACCTAGATGAGGTTTCAACATGATTAGGTCATATCACAATGATTAAAATCATTCCATAACCGAAATAAAATCTCTAAATAAAAAACATCCATTAATATTACCCAAACCCCCCTTTTAAACTCATTATGAATATAAAAAAATTTTAAGATAAAAATAAATTACATTGGGGGCAGGTGAGAGAACCTCATATTACAAAGAGAACATATGAGGTTATACCTCATGTTTCAACTAGTTATAGAAGATTCATATCTTGTATTATCTTCAAACTTCTTAAGGATACACTTATTTCTCCATTTCCATATTGGTTCATACTTCTAAGACTATATATAACATTATTTTTAGCTCTTTAGACTTAATAAAATATAATTTAGAAATGTCTATTATTCTTTTTATGAACACATATTCTCATATTTCTCTAAGAAATAATTATTTATTGGATAAATTTAAAGAATATTATACTTATATGGAGAAAATTATTCTTGAATCCTTAAATATAAAAAATTTATAAGAAGTAAAATTCTATTTGACCAACAATGGAAAATTCCATGGGGGAGTGAATCATTGTATGAACAATTAAGACCTATACTTTTATGATTAAGAAATGGAGGTTGTTATGAACTAATATCTATTTTCATTATAATTAAAAATAATAAACATCTAGAGGGAAAAAAATTTACTTGATTAATCCATAATGTGCTCTATCCAAGGATTAAATAACGATTATGTTTAATGTACCAAATATACTAAAGTTCAATATTGGATACATATTTAGAGTAGATACACTATTCATTTTGGTTTATATCCTATCACTTATGAAATATCAGTATTATAATCACATGTTATGAAGCATTTAAAATTAAATATAAACTATTTTAAAACATAAATGAAAATGAAGAAACATTACTCCTTAATTGGTGTATAAATAATATCCTTATAAATCATATCAATTGAATGAAAAGGATGTTTAGATCCAATTTTTTTTCTTGTAGAGTTCTAATAAAAGAATGTACTTTACTAATTAATAATGATAAAAATATATGAATATATATATTTAAATATATTTAAATATATAACATGGTATATTAAACTAGATGAACAGAAGTTGTTAGTTCTCAAATATACAAAATAAATGATATAGAAAGATTAATCCACTCAGAAAAAAACTAAAATTTCATAAATTAAATAGAAGAGATATACTGAAAATTTCAAACATGACCCTATATTCAATTATGGGGAAATGTATATCTTAAAATATTTAGTTAGAAGAGAGTTTTGGAGTATGAAAATATGTGGAATCTCAGACCAAGTAAATTGGCCCCTTTAAGATTACTGATCATATATAAGACACGAACTATAAATTAAAACAACCTTAAAACATATCTCAACTACATAATATGTTCCATGTGTCTCTACTTATAAATTATTTACCATATTTCTCACTATTAGTAAATCTAATGGTGGTATAACTCTAGAATAATATCTTTTATGATATGAACCGGTGGATATCATAGATCATAGATATAATGTTCTATAAAACAAGATAACTCACCATGACAAAGTATTTTGAAAAAAAACTTAGTATAATGATGTGACATAATACATAAAGATAAAATAAAAGAAAGTTATCTCAATATATTGTCAACCAAGGATTCGAATTAAAAAATTTTGTGAGTGAAATTTTAAATGGGGGGTGAACACAATAACCAAGATTTTAAAATTTTAATTTAAAACTTCAACAAATCTAGTAAGACAGAGGCTGTATCTTAATTATTATATTGATATTAGATATAATGGATCTCACCATGCATGACCAATCTATTTTTTAGTCTTATAAAATGAGATATACACATGACTCCTATATAACATTGGAAATATAAAAAAAATATTAGATAATGAACATTTTCATAGGTTCGACATTATTATTAATATTCTTATTCATATCCTGGTGAAAAATAAATAAATAAAGGGTGAGTTTAGATTCCCAATAAGCATTACATATATAATATTATACCAAATGTAATTAAGGAATAATCAATATGGAATGTAACTAAATAAAAACATATTCCATTTAAACAATAACTTGAGTATGAAATGAATCCATATATAATATTTATGAAATAATCTCATGGATAATAATAATTGGATTCTAAATAAAGGAAATTAGTGATGTTTTATGTAATGATATTATATATAATTATATATTTACCATCTTGGTCTTGTAAAATTAAATTTTAATTGATGGGTATGTGTACACCAAAAAAACCCATTTAATAAATTTGTCCAAATGGTTTGTCGCATAAGACAAGTCGATGTATTGAGGGTGTATCTATAAAATGGACCCACCCATCAGATAATATCTAATACATTACTCATATATTTAATGTTAAATTTAATCCTAAAATACTAGGCCTTATGAAAAAATATCCTTATTGAGTAAATAATGAAAATATTAATATTTATTTAATCAATAATATAATTTTTCCAGTGAAACACCTTATGTAAAAGTAGTATATATTTTAGGAAATAATTATATTCATGATGAAAATAACATTTATATTTAAGATAAATGCAATGACCAAAGAAAAATGCTCAATGTAAACTAAATTTTATGAGATAGTGTTAATGACCACAAAATTAATTAGAGAAAAATATTACAATCGATTCATTAGAAGTATATGTTTTTTAGTAAATTAATGTCATTTTTAGAAAAATGGAAATGGAAACAAACTATAAAAATAAAAATTAGTTAAAGATATATTTTTTTAAAACAATTGAAAACTTATATAAGAAGATAAATTGTGGGAAGTTGTGATGGTGGTGGGAATATCCATTAATATCATTCATGTTAATAAGAAGCATTCATTTTGACTTTTTTAAAATAATGTTGAAAATAACCATTTCTGAAAGAATATGAAAGATTAATTTAAATCAATATAAAAAGTGTAGTATAAAATAATTTTTTTATAAATAATATGAATAAATAAAAATGATATCAGTAATTTCTTTAAAATAATATGATCATTAAATAAAAATATACCTAATAAAAAAAATAAGGTCAGACATTCTTACAAAGAATAATTTCAGGATTCATGTCAAAATGTTAAAAACGATGGTATAAAATATGTAAAATCATTAAATATATTGTGGATAATAAACTATATGTATTTTATGAAGTATTGATTATAATATTCCTTCAATGAAATATAGATAATCTCTAAAATTGATATTGTAAAATAAATTTTTACATAATTGCTAATTTTTATAAAATTTAGAATTGGAAGAGTAAATTTCAGTTGAAATATATATGATCATGAATATATATAAATGTAAATAAATAAAAGTTATTTTATATTGGAAATGTAAATATAAATATGGGTATAATACAAAAGTCATTGATGGAGTGAAGATCAAGAAAAAATTTGTTACCTCATGTTTGATATTCCTTGTAAGTTCTTTTATCCACAAACATAATAAATTTATATTTATTATCATTAAATAAAATAAAAATATACTTTTATAAAAAATATCATATATGATCCATTTATATCATCATACAATCCATTATGTAGAAATCATTTATTAGTATCATTATTTTGGGTGTTAATAGTTTTATTTTTCATGAACATTTTGGTTTCATAGATTCGAACCTTGTAATTTTATTATGGTCAAATCATATAAAAAATGTTAATAATGAAATAAAAATAATATATATTCAATATATATATATATATATATATATTCATATATAAAAGGAATAATGATGAAAAATAATTGCACCTTTCATGGATACGATATGCCATATGTACATGTGAATACTATTCTCAATATTTGACAGATTCATAGAAAGAAAGGTTAATAACAATTAACCATAAAAAATAATTATTATATCATATATATCATATTTATACATTAAATATATCCTTATTTCAATCAATTTTAATGAGAAAATGAGAAATGAATCACATTGCTTCGTGGAGGTGGCAGTCCACATGTACGTACGATCGAGGTCATCATTTTCCAACAGATTAGAAAGTAAGAAGGTAAATGATATATTATATTTACAGAAATATTAATATTTTATACATATAATATGTATCAATTATTTTTTTCATTATAACCACTCATATATAGTGGGGCTAAAAAACTAATTACACCACTACATGGTGATGATAAGCTATAAAAACACACGAGTAATGTTTTCAGTTTTTTGGGTGAAAAAATAAATTGAAAATATTTTTCCCCTAATAATAAAGATACATAAGTATATTTATAACATATCAGTCATTATTTTAGGTTGGGTACTATATAATTATGGGATTTATAAGAATAAAAAAAATTGAAATAGTCTCTAAAGGTGATTACTTCTTTATAGATGGACTCCTTTTAGATTCCTTCTCATGGACCGTTTTAAATTTTTTAAGAAAAATAGGACATCATATTCATAGATAGGTATGCATAAAATATAATTTTTTAATGTATGGTTTATCATGGTTTCTCATATTATTGTATATAAAATAAATAAGGGGTGTCCTTTTATTATTGAGTTGAGCGAAACAGTTGTAATTTTTAATTTTTTTATCAATATGAAGTCACTTTCATAGAAATGTGGATCGTAAATGAATCATATTCATAGATAAAAAGGTAAAGGTCTAAAAAAACTATCCAATGAGATTTATGATTTTTAGTTCATTTTAACCTTTATTGTTTTGTTTAACCCATTGTTAAAAAATTTTATCATTAACCACAATAACTATTTTTCAATCATAAAGTGTTATAATTTTACATATGTAGTTATAAATTTTGTCATAAATGGATAAGAACTTATATTTAGAAATTTTCCTATAACACTTATCATATATCAATATTTTTTATTCTTTTAGAATAAATTTTTTATTGTTCCTAAAATATATATAATTTCATTTTTGAAACCATTCATTTAATTTGACTTTGAAGACATCAAGAAAAAAAAGTAATTAGAATATAATAATTTTAACCATAAATAATAATTTATTATCAACTCTTAAATTCTTATTTAACCATAATTCATCTAAAAATAAATTTTTTTAGTTTTTCTTAAAAATTTATTCTTTGATTTTCCAATGCTTGCACAAACACATTGTCCATGTTTTATAAGTGTTTTATGTATTTATATAATAAATAAAAATTATAAAAAATTACCATCATAAAAATAATATATCAATACCAAAATAACATTTAATATTCATTAAAAATATATTTTTATCCATATATTAACATATATGATATTTTTAGTGGTCAAAGAGTGACATTTTGTTTTTTTATTTACTTTAAATAATAAAAATGTTTTTATCAAAGAAAAATGATACCAATATTGAATATATTAGAATTTAAGATGAATATGGTCTAATTAATCTCATAAATTTTAAAAAAATAAAGTTTTTTTATATATTTTTAAATCCTTAACTCATTATTTTTTTCTTTAATTTCCCGATTAACCATTTAACCACACAATAAATTTTACGATGACTACTATTCATATTTACTAAAAATAAAAGGGTCATATTTGTTAAATTATCATATTAATTATAAATAAAGATTACATTTTTTTAATTCAATAATTATAAGTTGATGAAGTAAATTTATAAATAGATCTTCAAAATACGATGAAAAACAGTTTTCCTGAAAAATGTTTTTTGAGGCTTAAAAATGACCTATATGAAAATCATGAAAGGTAATGATCCTAATATAAGTAATTATATTATTTTAAATAAAATGGGTCTTATAAAATTTTAATAAAAAATTAAAATTTGAATAATTATTTTTAATTACGTTATTTAATGGTTAAAAAATTTAGTTTTAGAAAAATTAGTAACTTTCACTGTTAATTGAAAATTTTAACTTTTTTGAAAAATCCTAGAAAAAAATTCACTTAATATTGAAATAATTATTTAAAAAATTATATCATTTTTATAAATATAAATTTCTACAAGTGTAATAATATAATTATAATATATTCATAAAAAATGAAATAAAAAAATATTTTTGAAGAAAGCATATTATTGAAACAAAAAATTGATTTAATCAAAATTAAGTATTAATTTCTTAAGAGTTGATCAATAAATTTAAATTAAATCACTATTATTAATGTTTATTTTGTGATTAATATTATTCATACCCACCATTCTAGTTTCTAGGAAATAATATATTAATAGTTTATCACGGTTTATTTAAACACGGTATTGTATGTGAATCAGGAAATAAAAGAATGTTTATTTATTTAACAAAAAATTTATAATATAATATATAGTTTTTATATTATACACTCTTATAACAAAAATTCACTTCAAATTCCATAACTCTGATACAAAAAATGAGGATACTTATGACTAATAACATCCTTTAGTTCCCACATAGCTTCATCAAATTAATGGTTTCTTCCCAAAACATTGACAAGATATGCAGTCTTGTTTGGTAGTAATTTATCTCTATAATCAAGAATATCCACCAATGTTTCCTTGTTAGACATATCATTATCTAATTGTATGAATTCTGGGTTTATTATCTATGAATTATTAGGTATGTGCTTTATTAAGAGAGATACATGGAACATGTCATGAACTTGTGAGAGATTTAATAGAAGAACCTAGTGATAAGATACTATCCAGATAAGATCAAGAACTTCAATGAGACTGATATATACAAGGTTAAACATTCCATTTATTCTAAATTGAATAACCAAATTATGAGGGGATATTGATACAAATAACTTATCACCAACTAAAATCTATAGATCTCCCCAATGACTGCCCACATAACTTTTCTGTTGACTCTACTTTGAAATTATGTGTTGTTGAGTGGAACTAAATATCTTGAACATTCCTATTATATATCAGGTCCTAATATAATTTTTCTCTAACTTCACACCAACACATTGGATTTATTCACTTTCTACTATAGTAGGCATCATAAAGATCCATTAAGAAGATCAAGTAAAATCTATTTGTGTATGAAAATTATATAAAATAAATGTGTTGATCCATACCAAAATTCAAATTCATAAATAAATCTCTCATCATGTATTCATGAGTTTGAAATATACTCCCAGATTTACAATATTATTGAGGATTATAAGTGATAAATAAACTCAACTCTATATCAAGAGTTTACATACAGATTCTATAGAATATCAAGGTAAACTTATGATTGATGTAGAATACGATTTAGAGTGGTAATTAAAAAATATCATATATTCCATAATGTATAACTAAGTAATCTAGTCATGAGAGAAAAATTATTTAATTGTGATTAAATTCAAAAATTTCATATGGTTATTGACAACAACCCAAAATATTATCCCTTTTAGATGTTTTGGGGAGTTCAATGATGAAATAAAAGTTATTTATTTTTCCCATTTTCATTTTGATATGGGTAATGGTTTTAAAATAACCTTTGAATTATGTTTTTATGGTCTAAATTTCTTACACAATAGGAATTGAGATACATAATCATCAATATCCCTTTACATGATATCCTACAATAAATATTCATTTATATATCTATATATATATATATCTTTATATCTAGTTTGATAGATAATGATGAACTATGACCTTCATCTAATAGAACATTTCCATATTTTATATTAATGGGACACAAACACAATTTAAGGACAATTTCATTCCAACATGATCATGTTTGAAGTATATAACATTTAATACCTTCTTCATTAATTACAAATCTTTTTCAACTCATTATTAATCCTCCAATGGATTGATGTATGAGAATTCATTTGAGAAACATAATATTTCCCCCCATTACTCAATATTTAAAGATCAATATTTTCGAAATCCATAAATATTGTATCTATTTGAATCCCCATCATGAAATAACTAGCATGTACTTTCTAACTCATATCAGTAACCAAATTGTTCACCTACCCGGGGCAGTCATGTGTTGAGTAGTTAAAATCTATGATTTAATTGAAAAATATTATCTATTGTATATTCAACTCTTTTTGTGTAAATATATACAAAATTATTTTATTATTAGTATATTTCTAACAACATTAATAATATAAATAATTCTTCAATATCTTTAATGAAAAAATTTACGCTTCTAATTACAAATCATTACTAATATAATTTATGTTATGAATTTTCAATTAGAGAGAGGAATAATATATCACCATATCATTATACATGAGGATTCATCGTAGTCCCTTACATGATGCATCACTATTTATCATAAAACCTTACCCATTGTAGTGTAGTGAAAGTACATGAACATAGGAAAAAATTCTCTGTAGTTATTTAATTCTCTCTTCACATTCATTGTAGAAAAAAAACATGGATCTATTCCATTTCTACTTAGTTATTGGATTATATATCCATGAGAAATATTTAACAATGTTTCAGTAGTATCTAGTGAGCCCAAGAATGTAATAAATCCTGGTTACTATGGTTGGTCTAGACCTTATCTCAGTAACATCCATATGTGAAGGATCCACTGATATAACCTGACTAGAAATTATATAAACTAAGAATAAGAATTTTTATAGAAAAAATTCATATTTGTTAAATTTTGAATATAGATTCTCTTTCCTTATAACCATCACGACAATCATAAATTTATTTATTTTAGGATTTTCCATGCTCTTCAAATATATAATAATATCATCTTTAAAGTCTACCATAGTGTAATATAGGTAATATATAAATAATATTTACATTTAATTCATGATTATTTTAGGATAATTAGTAAGTAAAATGTAACACCCGATACTTTTAGTTATATAAATCATCAAAGGAATCTTTTTCTACACACAAAACTTGCTTGGATTGCTTTACATGAAATCTCAACCTTCCTCGATAGCCTGCGTCATACGCAATACCGAGTTTCACTAAACAATGATATGCTAATAAAATATTATTAAAACTAGCCGTTATGAATAGTAATAACCACCTTTTGAAATTTTATAAATTTTATTTTTCAAAATGGACTTCATTTTTGGCTTCAGAATATCGAAATTATCCTAGGGTGAAATTTTGGTATTTTTCTGAAAACTTTTAATTTTTGATGAATAGTGAAACCACTAAGTGGCAGTTAAAAAACTGAATTTTTCATAAAACTTAATTTTACCGCTTCTGTGAGTGGAATTTCAAAAATCCGAGAGACACGGTTGATGTCAGTAAGTAAAATGTGGTTCAATGAGATGAAAATAATTTTTTGGTGAATAGTAACTTTTTACTTTTTTAACCACGGTTAAAAGTAAATAGGGTAATTAAGGGTAAAAATGATATTATTATTACCCTAAAACATGTCCTAATTCTATTGGACAAGTGTAATTCGACCAAAAACAAACTTAGGAATAAAATATGACCATTTAGGCCCACTTGGATTAGATTAGGACATTTATTATTAATTTATTTAAAGAAGGGTTAAAATAGTTAAAATCAAAGTTTAATAACTAAATCATTTTTAATATGGAGTTATACATAAGATAAATTCGACTATAAATATTAATTAGAAATCTAAAAAGATTTCCTACATAATGGTATTTTATTTGTAATTTTTAGACATTAAATAATTTAATTTATTTATGACACAACGATGATGCAATAATTATCTTATTAATGAAATATTGACATAATTGATGTTATAAATATCCAAATAAATAAAATTTGAGAAGTTTTATGAATTACAATAATTTTATAGGTCAATATGACATGTTAGTATTGATTTAATTAACTTTTTTAGAACTTAACATTCTGTTATGATTTTCAAAAAAATCAATTACTAAATAGTGTCAAAATTGACATAAAATAGTTTTTAAATCAAATATTATATTATTAATTGTTATTTTATTCCTAAAAATCTAAGGTCTGGCCAAATGACTTAGATACGGTTATATATATTAATAATAAACAACTTTGGGTTCTTTTGGCTTCTTATAGTAAGTTTATTAACCTTATAGTATAAGAACACAAGAAGACACGGTAAAAGTAAAATTATTTAACATAATGTTAAATCTACATGATAAGGTTAAAATAGAAACTTAAACTTGTATAAATTCTATTGGATGAGAGGCTTTCGACCCATCCCCACTTTATCCTCGAAATAAATCAATTTGGAGCTATTTAAAACCGAACTTGACTTTATAATAAAATAATATATTTAGTTATTCCAAAGGTGCCCCTCTCATCCCTTATAAAAGGGCACCTCCTCCCTCTCTTCCTGACACCACTTTGAGCCTTCAAGCTCGGCCAAACCCTGCCAATTTCTCCTCTCCACTTCCCTAAAAACATCCTAGAGGTTCTGGTCTTCCTCATAGACCAATTTTAATGCCCTAAAACGAGGTCTCAAAGAGGCGCTTCAAAGAAGAGGTAATGCCTGTTACCGATTCTTTCATCTTTATTTCTTATTCCACTTCTTCTTCTTTAGTTGTTTCATCATGAAGTAATAACATCAGAATCACCCATATACTGATATGTTATTATCAGTATGAAACAACCCTATTTCACCATCTATCCATCCTACGGAAAAAGAAATCACCGCGCGTGCGTACGTATGGAATACCATCTCCACGCCGTGGTGTAATCTATTTTCCACCACCACCTTACTTAGATGGGTATAATGGTATAAATAATGACTATATATGACTATTATAAAGTGATATTGATTCTGAAATAGTATACATACACTCCAATACAATTCCACGATCATGGGAACGATATCATCGCTCGTGCGTACGTACGGAATACCGTCTCCACGATGTGATGCGACTCGTTCTACATGATCTTCATTGCATAATAATTATATAAATGAATTGAATTAATGAATATGATATATATTACACTAATACCATTCTGGAAATGAGGTATCTATAACCTAAAGAGAAGAATAAGAATTTATTCGACAAAACACGCATAAGAAAAAAAAGTATTAAACACCCGAATAACAAGTAGTAATGAAATATTACTAAAAAGAAGCTAAGAATATGACCATATATGATATAATAACAATAAGTATGATTCTGGAATAAGTCAATAACATTATTTAAATCATTATACAAGAGGTTCGGACACGTACAAAGCATATCAGATCTAAGGTAAGGGAAATATCACAATCCCATTTTTATCCGAGATTGTTTATACTTTGAAATTTACTGGGGTTTATTTTATCATCCACATCCATGTTCCCTCAATATGTAATATTGTTTCCATCCACATACAATTGTTTAAATCCAATTTTACCCTTCGGTGAATTTTTAGTAAAGGATATGAAAGGAATCTTTTGTCGTTTTTCGTACGAGGTACTTTTTGACTTTTCTGACAAAAGTACGAGAAGAATGTTTTTTTAACTTATACGGAATGAATGGATTTTTAAAACATTATTTCCAAGAAGCTTCTATTACAGGTTTTCAAGTTTATTTTTAATCAAATTCTTTAGCTTAAAATTGTATGACATGTTAAAAAAAGGAAAATGTTTTTTTTGAATTTGAAAGGATATTTTCCTCAAGAATGGAGTTCAAGTGTTTTATCAAAATTATTTTCCATCTAAGATAATATAGGGTTCTGTTTATATCCCTATTATTACATTGATTTTATTATGTTGTGATGGAATTATTTTTATGAACTCCTTTATCTTATATGAATTGTTTTATGATGTCATGTTGTTTAAGAATCCCATTTTTACTACATGGGTTATGCAATGATGTATGATTCATGATTTTGTGGAACACATAAGAATGGTATCATTATGAGATGGGTGGTACCTATATCTCCCTCCAATTCATTGGGTAAAGATTTTATATCTCATGATATAGACATGGCTGTAACGGTAGGTTATACCGGTTTAGTGAAACAGGACTGAAATGAGGAGTGAACTCGGTTCAGAAATGGACATTGTCCACTAAGATAGTCTTGTAAATGAGTCTTGACTAATAAGAAATGATTCTCTATGATTATGTGTGTATTCCACAAAGTTTCATGTTTTATGTTATGATTATTGGGATTACATTTCACTACTATGATTTATCCCATGTTATGATATTATGATCTCTTTTGCAGGTAAAGATTTCCAAAATGTTATGTTCTTATGAATATGATGTGATTGATATTTATTTTGTTTACCCTTAATGAGAATTTGAGCTCACCCTTTTGTATGTTTTATTTCCCCAGTTCAGGAAGAAGGTTATTAAGTAGAATATGCCAAAAGGGACTCTATATATGATGAAATAAATGGGAGGAAAAGTAGATTCTTTATGAACCAGTTGTTTATGTTTCCCAATTTCTAAAGACACTATACCTATATGGTCCTTTCTTGGTTTTGTTATATGTTGTAATAAGTGTGCTTTCATTCTGAAGTAATAACAATGTACATAATGTATGGGTTGTTATATAAAAATATCATTACGATAAATTCAGAATGACAATATATAAAATTAATGGTTTTCATGGGTAGATACTCCTTCCTAACCCATTGCTAATAATATCCAAATCAAAGACCAATCATTGAAAAAGAATTCTGGCCATTATAATAATTCAAAAATATCATAAATATGGGGTATAGAATACTGGTTCTTTATATTGAATTTTTTAAATTCCTGATAATGAATTAAAATACACATTGAATCATCTTTCTTCTAAACAAAAATTAATAGGTGGAGGCTATGGTGACAGACAAGGTTGGATAAATCCTTTATCTTGATTCTGTTGTAGTTTCTTCTTCAATTCCTATAAATAAATCTAGGAAATTCTATATAGAGTATTTAAAAGTGGTGTATCACTAGGTATGAGTTCTATTTAAAGATCAATGTCACCATTTCTAGGAAAAATGAGAAAATATTTTATAAAAAAATAAAAAACTAATATACAATAGGATTTCCCAAAATGTCGAGTTTCTCCCAAACCATATGATATAAATGCTCATCATCAATTGGTAATAAAACCCATAATAAATATTTAATTTCTATTGTAATTTTATGTTTATCATTTCACTAATAGACAATGAAATACTGATTCTGTATTTTGAATGTAACTTCTTATAGATATAAATATCTATTTTAGGGATCTAATCCATTTCTATGCTACCAATGGATTAACAGTTCCATTATAATATAGAAGTTTATATAGTATAATGTGATCCAAAAGAGGTTAATCTGGGTTTGAGACAAAATATTTATCCACTTGAGAAAGGTTTTTTGTCTAAACATAATCCATCTTCCTTAATTTGGCCATGATATGCACAGTTCAAACACTAGCTATATCGGCTTACACAGCAGGATAATCCCTATATTAACTATAGTCATTGAATTCCTTTTTTCCATAACCTTCCATCATTAAATTATGGAACACTATGAGTTATTTCATTATCATCACAAATATTGAAACATAAAATATAAATCCCAATAATGTTAAATTTTCAAATATTATTATAGATTATCTTAGTTCTCATGTATTATTTGTTTATCTAAAAACTAGTTACTATGTTCTATACAAATTTTTCTATGATAAAAATTATAAAAACCCATAAAACAATAACTAATAACACATGTATTATTATTAAATTTTTAATAGATACATTGGATCTCACAATTCATTATTTATCCGTTTAGTAGTATTAGAAAATGAGAAACATACATGATTCCAATATTATATAATAAATTAAAAAAAAGTAATAAGAAATATTCTTACATCCTATATATTTTTCAAAATATCCTTTTTTATATCTTGAGGAAACAAAATTATGTAAAGGGTGACCTCACATTCATAGTATATGTTAAGTACAATGAAAAAAATCATGAGTAAATAAGGAATAATCAATATAGAAGGCTAAAAAAATGAAAAAAAATTTATTTAATAAATTACTTGAGCACAAAATTCATACATGGATAATATCGATGTAATAATCCATTGGATAAAAATAACTAAATTTTCAATAAAGAAAGTGATTAAAATGAGACACCGTTATCTGAGAAATCATGATATGATTTTCATCATGACATTATTCAATGAAAATTTAATAGATTGGTCAATACACAATAAAAACCTATTTAATAAATTTGTAAAACTAGTTTTTCACATTGAACATTTTGATGTATCATGGGGATATCTATAACCAGGTCCCACTTACCATAATATGTACAGTGTATTTCTCATATGTTTAATGAAAAATTTAATTCATAAATAATATGCCTTGTCAACAAATATCTGTATTTAGTGAAGAATGAAGAGTATTATGATTTCCCCATTAAATCAAATAACATTTATAGAAAGAAACTATATATAGAAATGGTACACAATTAAGGAAATAATTATATCTATGATATAAATATTTTGGATATTTAATAGAAATGTAATGTCGAATTAAAATGATCATAAGAAAGTGAACATTTCAATTGAAATTTAACAGCAAAAAAATTAATAATATATAAAATGTGAGTAACAATTCATCAAAAATATATGTTTTTTCATAAAATCATTTTCTTTGTATAATAAATTAAATAGATGAAAATTAAAAAAGAGAGATTAATTAATGTTTTTCTATTCAAAACCATTGGTAACTTGTAGCAGTATCCATAATTGTATAAAATGGTTACAGTGGTGGGGTAATATGTGTACAACATATATGTTAAATAGAATCATTCCTTTTGAGTTTTTTAAGATATTGTCAAAAAATTAAACATTTGGAAAACAATGAAATGATTCATTTTTTAATGTCCCTAATTTTCCATGTAATTTTATTTAAAATTATATGAGAAAATTTCGAGACCAAGCACTGAGATGACATGTGATTATAAGGCATTGGGTTCATAGAATAAATGTTTGAACTATTTTTATGTTTATTAAATATACCGTGCTTGCTTAGGTTTTATAACAATTAAACAAGTTATCAGATTTGAAATACGAGGACCCCATTGTGTTTATAATAGCATGTTTTGCATAGGCATGACCTAACTTTGACTGGTATGGATCGACTGTGGAAAATAAATTTTGGATGTTTTTTGAAATAATAAAGAAAAAGTTAAAAAGTTTGTCTTTTTTTTCTTTTAACGTTTCTTGATGACACAATAATAATACGACATAGTGATAAAGATATTGTTTGATTTCATAATTGAAACAATGTGGTGACTATTTGAAATAGAAATAGTAATGCTAAAACAAATCTTTATGTAGTTTCAAGGACTGACATTAGAATTCATTACAATGGAATTTTTTTTGGAACCTGAGGAAACTCTCTCACCAGTGATGATGAAAGGGAAATGCCAATGAACGATGGATCGAGGACGTTCATGGATGGATTTACTTAAAAAAATAATTATCTCATCCAACTAATCCCCTTTCTAGGTATGGTGCTTATTTTCTGAGACAATTATTTCTTTGTTCTTAAGTTTAATGATGAACGCAGACCAACCCACAAACAGGTTGATCCACGGTTTGATTGTTCTTTCAAGATGGTAAAAAACAAGGGATTAAAGGGGTTGAATCTTATTTAATATTCTCTTCTTCACCTTTCATATTAATGATGACATGAATAGAACAAATACTACACCAACAAGGAAAAGGTTTGTTCTAAGGGGGTTCTTGTGCTTATCTCTCTTCTCCATTCTTGCATTTTTTACCGACAGAACCCTGTGGTTGCAACAATAGGTGTTGGGTGGCCACACAACGAACCAAAACATCAAACGATGTTTCCACCTCATGTTGAAAGGGAGTAGACATAGAAACCATCGCATTCAGGCGGTCGAAATGACCCACTTGAGAAGGCTCGGCCAAACCCTATGGTCCAGGTTGGGTTATACCTGACTGGTCAGGTTCGACCTAATTGGTCGGGTCAGGCCGGACACATACCCAACCGGCCCCTTTTTTTCTTAAATGCCCATAACTCTCAAACTGTGAATCTGTTTGATGAGCCATTTGGGGAATAGGGACCTTTGTGATGAGGCATCCCTTTTTAGACACTCTATGTGAGTTTCTATGGAAGTTTGTGTATGGAATACTAGATCTATGATGATATTATCTCCGAACGATCATTCTATGGGAAGAATCCTATGACAGGATGCAACCTAGAAACTATTTGATTACCTAGACTTCATGTCTTAGGTAGACTGCATGTCTTACCTTGAATTTGTGTCTTCAAAATATTGATTCTATACTCCCCTTTCCCACCATGGTGCAGGTCCTCTAGTGTTTGATGAAACCCCATGTGTTAGCTACTCTTTATGTGTTACCTACACTCCAATTGTTACCAACACTCAGTGTGTTACCTACATTATTTATGTTACTAATGATCTGCATGTTGTTAATTGAGGGTGCTATGGATTCTTATTAAAATACTGTTAACATACCAAAGAAATATATTTAGCGTGAGATGACTGCAGTTAATCTCTTGACCATACCTCTTTTAGGAAACACTTCATACTCCTCTTTGGTAGTCTACATGGAGTATTTCATAGTGGTATTTTTTGTGGTATACTTTGTGTGATCCTTCTGATTTATTTTGTGTAATTACTTTATGATTTTTGGTCCCTATTGATTAATATTATACTCACCACTACACAATATTTCCCCACACATTTCATTAATTATGTAAATTATCAAATGATTTGATGAAATCCTAGGTGGTTCGGAGACAGGTGGTGCTTCAGGGTGACCGTACAGATGTGGTATGTTTTAGAGACGTTTAGATAGCTTACAGTACCTACCATTCAGGTAGGGCCCTTGGTGGAAGACATCAAGGATCTTGTACATTCCTTTTTCAGTTGGGATTGTATTCTAGACCCTTTTACTTTTAGTTTCATACCATAATCTGAGTTTTCTTCTTTGTGGTTTGCATCTATGTTAACTTAGTGTTTTCAGTTTCATATTTTTCTTGGAGATGGGTGCATGCATACATGAACATGGGGAAATACCTCCCACTTGTGGGATATGCCTAATAGGTGCTAGTCCCTAACCCCTAATCAATGGGAGGAAAGATTGGGGTAGTCACAACACGAGCCCTGTGGGATAGGTTGGGGTAGAATGGTATCAAAGGCGATTAGTTTTACTCTTGTTTTGAGGATATAGTGTTAAGTGTTTTGAGTTTGGCTTTTAATCCTAGGAACCCATTGTTGGTGTGTTGGACGACATAACCATACACTCGAACCTTGAATTATGCACTTAGACTCGATAAATGAAAATATTAATTGTATGGGAAATTAATGGTTTACGCATAATATACAAATTGAGTGTGTTCTCATGTCCTTCTTGAGTTAGAGTCATCTCACTAGGTATACTATATTGACAGTGGTACATCTTGTTCTATTCCCGGATGCTTCCACAAAGGAATCTAGCTAGGATTCTGGGTCATAACCATGATGATGGTCTACTGAGCAATGAGGCGTTAGTGCATGGACCTTTGCTTGAGACAACACCTCCCAGTGGTGTACCAGTGATACCACCAACTAGTGAGTAGCAGTTCCTACCAACGTTTCTAGTAAAGGATGAAAAAATTCTCAGTATGTTGCATGAGTTCCAAATATAGTGACCTACCATGTTTTAAGGTGAGACAGATCCTCAGATAGCTAAGGATTGGCTTGAGGCGGTTACATAGGTCTTCCACTTAGTGAGGAAACCTACCAAACAGATGGAAATCCTAGCCGCAAGCCTTCTTCAGGGCTTAGTAGGGAGATTGTGGAGCATGATAACACAGTCGCATGAGGTGGATAAGCTATCCTAGATATAATTTTATCACCACTTCAAGGAGGATATCTTTCTAGTGTTATTACGCTCTATGTGTATATAAGGGCTATTTCAGCTGCAATAGGGAAGCCAGTCAGTAGTAGAGTACTCGGCGAGATTCTTGGATATTTCTCGCTACTCTACTAGCATGATGAGGGACCCATTCTTCAGGGACTAGAACTTTGAGCATGGAATATGTCAGGAGATCAGGGAATTGATGATATCCCTTAGCATCCCTACATATGCTGGGGTGTTGCAGTGATCTCTACTTGAAGATAGCTTTCTTGAGGAGAAAGCACCAATAATGGGAGCTACCAAATGGGGACAAGTAGTGGAGTCTTTGGTAGTGGGTAACAGAAAGATGACACAGGGACCCAAGTAAGTCAAGAAGTCTAGGGGACAACCCCGGATCAGTAGTGAGAGCATCTCAGTGAAGGACATGTTAGCTGAAGGACAAATTATGCTACTCATACGGCAGTCGGGGGCATCTGAATAGAGATGGTCTAACTAGTCATATGACTAATCAGGAGATGGTCGGGGGACCACCAAATCATGGAGGAGGTAGGAACTGGGAGGTCCACCAAGTTGCAGATGTGGTAGTGGATCAGGATGAGAGTTAGGAGGTGGAAGGAGGTTCGAGGCACTACCACAACCACCCCAAGGTAGTCCACCATGGGCTATAGGAGCTGATGGATATGGACAGGCCCAACTTCAGGTGATAGTGGCTTATGCTACTGATGCTCCAGAGTTGATTAGTTGTATGATCTGTGTCTTCTCCAACCTAGTTGTAGTTCTTATAGACAGAGATGCTAATCACTTTTTCCTTGCCACCGACCTTGTTTGGAGCTTGGATATTCTGATGGATCCGTTAGCTCAATCCATACATTTATATACATTTACATAATGGGATTAAACTATCACACAGAAGTTACAATTGTGTGAGCTTACTCTTAGGGGTGAGAGTTTCAACTATGATATGCTAGCAATGGTGTCGAGCCCTTACGACGTCATTCTAGGTATGGACTGGTTATCCACAGTCCATGCTTTGATTTACTATTTTATGTATAGAGTGTAGTGTGTTCAAAGATATTGGACTAGGTTTTCCTTTACAAGTGAAAAGGAAATGGATGCAGCACAGGATGGACTTACTGGTTTGAGGGTGAAGCCGATCACACAATAGCTGGCTAGGATGACCCTCGACATAGTGGAGGAGACAAGTCCTTAGTTTCTTATGGTGGTGGACGAGTCTAATGATGTCTTACCTGATGATGTACGAGGATTACCTCCTCATAGAGAGGTATATTTATGGATTGATCTATACCCTGGAACAACACCGATATATATAACTTCAAATCAGATGGCTCCCGCATAGCTCTAGGAGTTGAGGGTACAATTGGAGGACTTATAGAGAAAGAGCATCATGAGGCCGAGTGTTTCACCATGGGAAGCCCCAGTTTTGTTTTCCAAGTGGGTAGACAGGATCTTGATGTCATGTGTGGACTTATGGTGCCCAAACTAGGTGACTGTTTTAACGACCCAAAATTTTGAATAAATCTTGTTTCCTAATTTTATGTGTTATTTTATTTTATTTTTATACTCAAAAAAATGTTTCACTTGATAACATGATTATAATTAAAATGAGACCATTGGGTTTAGAAGGTTATATGACCATTGGTCAATATGACTGCTGGAAACTAAACATTTTGATTATTGTCTCTAAATACAAGTAATCTTGGTTAAATATTATAGAAAGAAGATTTGATGGCCTCACCCAGTAGTCTTGGACTGATCAAAGCCCATCTAACAGAACTTGGGAAGCAGGTAGCACCACTGGGCTTTGCTTTGGACCAAACCCAAGCTAAACTTCATCGTGTGAAGCTAGAACGGAATCGCCTTTGCGAGAAGTTCAAACTGATAGAAATTAATTCTCGTGCGATGTTAGCCGAGCCTCCCTCTGATTCTCTCACCTTAACACACCTTACACTTAGGTCCTATGCTGGTGTGACAAGGGGCTATGTAAGGAGACCGTAACTGCCTTGTGTAATCCTTTATTTTAAATAATAATTGGGATTTCTTCTTATGATGAAGTTTATGAATTTTTAAATGACCGGATAAATATAGTATGCATATTTTTGATGAATTTTAGAAAAAGGATATTTTAAAAATGTTTATGTAAACCTTAAATAAGTAAAAATGTGTAACGATTTTCAAAAAATGGTCTTCTACAATTATGTTCAGTATGAAATTTAGAGTCTAATAAGATCAAATTGATTTTTGATGAATAGTAAATTATGAATAGTGATTTTATGATTAGGATTAGTAATGTGTCCAAATGGATTAGTAATCTCACTTAAAGAAAGTATTAATATAATCTTGGCACTTTGATTAAGTAATGTGATTCAATAAAATAGTTAAATAACGGTTTCATAAATAATTATTCAAGTATTAGTTTTTTCGAGTGAATAGTGTTTTTTAATTAAAAAATAAATTAAAAATATTTAAAAAAAATATTTTTATAAAATGGATTTCATTTTTGAACTCAGAGCACCGATATTATGTTATGGTAATTTTTGGGGTTTTTTCTGAAAAAATGAATTTTCAGTGAATAGTGTATTTATTTAAAAAAATAAATTAAAAATATTTAGAAAATTATTTTTATAAAATGGAGTTCATTTTTGAAATCAGATCATTGATATTTGGTTAAGGTGAAATTTTGGGATTATTCTGAGAAAGTTGAATTTGCGATGAATAGTGAAAATACAGTTTTTGAGTTACGGGTGTTTAATGACATCATTAAATGATGTATTAAGTTTTTAATCAATATTTTCGACTTATTAATTGTAATATAAGGTATGAGGTGTCCCAAGTGGCCAATACCATGGGAAAATACCATGGGCAAGCCCATGGTTTTGCCAAAACCACTATTGAGGTGTCCGTTGGCCATTAATGCCTTGTCCCCTCACTTTCCCTATAAATACCAAGCCATCCTCTCATCCATTCGACTCCCCACTCTCCCCCAACGAAGTTCTGGTCTCATTACCTCCCAAGGAGTCCTCCCAAGGTGCCCCAAGCCCTCAAGGTTCCAACCCTTGAGTTTTAAGAGTTACGTTTTAAGGTAAGGGATCCGATCTCTCTCTTTCATTTCAAGAAATCTCTTTGATGTAATTTCTTTTATGCTCCATGTTCTTATGTTAGAGGATGTTATTTTATACTTATCTTACTTCTCTTTTCATTTTCATATAATTAGAGATCCCCTTTTACTCTCATTATTTCGTTTTATGATGTTTTAAGTGGCGCCGTTAGGCTGCCGAAATTTTTGTAACGGATTCATTCTCCCTTCTCATTTTTCAAGATCTATTTTCATGTAAAGTATTTCAAGTTACTTTTTATGATGTTGGGCTATGATCTATAAATTTATCATACTGATATTTTATGATCATATGATGATATACTCCATTTTATCTCTTCAATTCAGTATTTTGAAGTTTTAAGTGGCGCCGTTAGGCTGCCGAATTTTTAAGTGGTTCTTCACCCTTCTCGTTTTGAAGTTCTACTTTCATGTCAATTCTTTCAAGTTTCTTTTTGTTATGTTGGGGTATGATCTCTATATCTATCATAATGGACTCTTATGTTCATATGATTAGAGACCCTATTTGATCTCATAAATTCATTTTTTTGAAGTTTAAGTGACGCCGTTAGGCTGCCGAATTTTTAAGGGATTCATTCACCCTTCTCCTTTTCAAAGTTCTAATTCCATGTCAATTCTTCCAAGTTAATTTTTATTATGTTGTGATATGATATCTATATCTATTATACTGATCTTTTATGTTCATATTATGAGAGACCCTATTTGACATCATCAATTCATTTTTGGTTGAAGTTTATGTAACACTGTTAGGCTGCCGAATTTTCATAAGAGAAATCTTATTTCTGTCTTCCTTTCATGTTCTTCATTTCATATGGTATATTTTCAAATTTCGTTACCATGTTCTTAATTCCATTATATTATGTCCCTCTACTATTTTATGGGTCATTTATGATTGTTTGACCCATGTCCCCTCTCTTTTCAACGTTTTCTAAACCCCTGTAACGTAGCCGTTGTGCTGCAGAATTTTCGTCTCAAAATGCCTCCCTCTTTTTCTCAAAATTACTTCATTTTATTAAGTTAATACTCAATAATCTTATTTCTACAGGGTTATTCACATATATACAAAAATTTTCTATTTGAAATTCTGGGATTTACATACATGAAACCCGCTCTCCCCTTCTGTGGGTATAAAGTGACGTAAAGATCATGTCCTTAAAGCAGTTTTTAAAAAGTTATGATTATGAAATGAAACCTATTTATTTTATGCTATATGGGTTATTTATGAAATGTTTGATGATGATATATGTGGATCACATGATAATAAAGGCAAATTTGAGGGTGCTCCCTGATAGCGCTCCAATGCATTGGGTAATGATGTAACCACTAGTGATTAAAATTTTCACGATACCTTGGTGAATAACCTTGGTAATTTTCAAATGACACCTTGGGGATGGACCTTGGTGATATGTTCATGATTGTCTATGTTAAATGATGTATCCACATCTTCATGTTATGAAAATGTTATTTTTTATTATGATATGCCTCATGATTTCATTCTCATGCCTTAAAAGTTCTTTTCATGACCTTATTGAAGTATCTCAAGTTCACATGTAAAATGTTTCTCTTGTTTCCCTTATTGGGATTTTTGCTCACCCTTTATTTTGATGTATGTCCCCAGGTTATGTGATGCAGTAATGAACCTAGGATGAACATGAGGATAAGGCTTTGATGTGTTTTAGAAGAATGTTTTTTGTTTTCATGTTTAAAGTTCCTGGTTTCCAAGACACTAAACCTTAAAGATCCTCGGTTTTGTAAAATGTAATGAAAGTTTATGTGATAAAAAGGAGGGATGCTATATTTGGTATCAAAGGATGGTTTAGTTATTTGTCGAAATTAGGATATGAAAAATTTAGGAAGAAGCCTATAGAAAAGTTAAAAAATAGGAAATCTTCCTGGTATTTTGGTGAGTATTGAGTATGGGGTTGCCAAGCAAATACATCCATGTCTGGATACGAGCAGGTAGAGGTGGCTCTGGCATAGATGTACATAGGGGTAAAACCCGAAAACACCACTTTGAGCTAGACTCGAACATGAACTGGTACACGACAACGGGCCTTGTTGTACTCTTGGTTACGACACTCCCGGGGGATATGCTTTGGTAAATTCATAAGCTCAGTATGAACCATTGTTAAAGGAACAAAGATAAAATAAAATAAAGATTCACATAAGAATATATGATCATGGATAACCTAGATGGGAACCTAGGGGATCATAAGGTAGGGTATACTTTTCTTCTACAAGTTATCCTTATATGCTTTCGGTTCCTTTTCATGATTATTGGCTAAGTATTTAAGCCCCTAATTATGGTTTCTTTTCTTAGTTAATGGCGGGAAATGGAAGAACATGTACCAACAACCAATGTGATGGGAAATGAGACGATTGTTGTATTAATATGACATGGATGATTAGGGAATTAAAATATGATTATTATTTTGGAAGACGTTCACTATTTTGGGGACCCTATATGATCGAGGTAAATATATTACTACGGTATTTTCATTGAGGGGTAAGGTTGAATTATATTTTTAAGAATCGATGAATTTAAGGTGGACTTATAGTAATTTAGGTTACTTATGGAAATTATTAACCTATCTTGGGTAAAATATGTTTAGGTTAGCTACTTTTGTTATAATATGTTAGGAGTGATTGATGTTGTTTGGAGATGAACAATGAAGTTTATTTTGGAAGACTATGTTATCAAATCCTTCTTGTATTTGGTTTCAATATTAGCTTGGTTTATTTTGAGGAATCTTAATGACCGTTATTTACGGAATGGTCAATGATGAACTATGGGTAGTACCATGGAAATTTGAAGATTTAAAAGTAGTTTCCATTCCTATGGGATTCTTTCTTTTTGAAGAGGTGTTTTACCTTACCCTTTCTGTTTTTGGGATAATGTTTAAAGATAGAAGAAATAGATAGTTAACCTTTTGTGGATTATGAAGATGATTCTTGTGTTTTGATGAGACCAAGTAGTTTTTAATTCTCATAGTTTGGAGAAAAGATTAGTTTTGGGTAGAAACTTATCAAAGGATGAAACTCTACATGAAGATAGGTATATTTTCTTATGTTTTTGTTTTATGTTGTAAATGAATTCCTCAAAATTATGAAAAGGACCGTAAAAAAAAATGTTGTTGGTTTACGTTTCATACTAGGTAATCAAAGACCGTTTAGACACATCATAAGTTTGGGATTTTCTTATGGTTAACTTTATCCTAATCATGTTCTCTATCACTCTCCCCCAGAACTTGACCCTTTGTTTTTCTTCCATGTCCATGTTTTCCTACATGGAATCCTAGTGTGGGTTAACTCGGGCGACCTTTGTACTTCCCTTTCATTATTTTAAAGTAATAATTTTACTGACTCCTTTTCCGATGTGGGACTTTCAATGAAATTTCAAAACCCAATTTTTAAAAATCGTGAGGACGCAATTTCTTAAGGGGGGAAGAATGTAACGACCTGAAATTTGGAATAAATCTTGTTTCCTAATTTTATGTGTTATTTTGTTTTATTTTTATACTAAACAAAAATGTTTCACTTGATAACATGATTATAATTAAAATGAGACCATTGGGTTTAGACGGTTATATGACCATTGGTCAATATGACTGCTGGAAACTAAACGTTTTGATTATTGTCTCTAAATACAAGTAATTTTGGTTAATTATTATAGAAAGAAGATTAGATGGCCTCACCCAGTAGTCTTGGACCGATCAAATCCCATCTAACAGAACTTGGGAAGGAGGTAGCACTAGTGGGCTTTGCTCTGGACCAAACCCAAGCCGAACTTCATCGTGTGAAGCTAGAACAGAATTGCCTTTGCGAGAAGTTCAAACTGATAGAAATTACTACTCGTGCGATGTTAGCCGAGCCTCCCTCAGATTCTCTCACCTTAGAACACCTTACACTTAGGTCCTATGCTGGTGTGACAAGGGGCTATGTAAGAAGACCGTAATTGCCTTGTGTAATCCTTTGTTTTAAATAAAAATTGGGATTTCTTCTTATGATGAAGTTTATGAATTTTTAAATGACCGGATAAATATAGAATGCATATTTTTGATGAATTTAAGAAAAAGGATATTTTAAAAATGTTTATGTAAACCTTAAATAAGTAAAAATGTGTAATGATTTTCGAAAAATGGTCTTCTACAATTATGTTCAGTATGAAATTTAGAGTCTAATAAGATCAACTTGATTTTTGATGAATAGTAAATTATGAATAGTGATTTTATGATTAGGATTAGTAATGTATCCAAATGGATTAGTAATCTCACTTAATGGAAGTATTAATATAATCTAGGCACTTTGATTAAGTAATGTGATTCAATAAAATGGTTAAATAACGGTTTCATAAATTATTATTCAAGTATTAGTTTTTTCGAGTGAATAGTGTTTTTTAATTAAAAATTAAATTAAAAATATTTAAAAAAATTATTTTTATAAAATGGATTTCATTTTTTAACTTAGAGCACCGATATTATGTTATGGTAATTTTTGGGGTTTTTTTTCTGAAAAAATGAATTTTCGGTGAATAGTGTATTTATTTAAAAAAATAAATTAAAAATATTTAGAAAATTATTTTTATAAAATGAAGTTCATTTTTGAAATCAGAGCATTGATATTTGGTTAAGGTGAAATTTTGGGATTATTTTGAGAAAGTTGAATTTTCGATGAATAGTGAAAATACAGTTTTTAAGTTACGGGTGTTTAATGACATCATTAAATGATGTATTAAGTTTTTAGTTAATTTGTTCGACTTACGAATAGTAAGATAAGGTATGAGGTGTCCCAAGTGGCCAAAACCATGGGCAAGCCCATGGTTTTGCCAAAACCACTAATGAGGTGTCCCTTGGCCACTAATGCCTTGTCCCCTCACTTTCCCTATAAATACCAAGCCATCCTCTCATCCATTCGACTACCCACTCTCCCCCAAATGAATTTATGGTCTCATTTCCTCCCAAGGAGTCCTCCCAAGGTGCCCCAAGCCCTCAAGGTCCCAACCTTTGGGTTTTAAGAGTTACGTTTTAAGGTAAGGGATCCGATCTATCTCTTTCTTTTCAAGAAATCTCTTTTATGTCATTTCTTTTATGCTCCATGTTCTTATGTTAGAGGATATTCTTTTATACTCCTCTTACTTCCATTTTCATGTTCATATAATTAGAGATCCCCTTTTACTCTCATTATTTCGTTTTATGATGTTTTAAGTGGCGTCGTTAGGCTGCCGAAATTTTTGTAACGGAATCATTCTCCCTTCTCATTTTTGAAGATCTATTTTCATGTAAAGTATTTCATGTTCCTTTTTATTATGTTGGGTTATGATCTCTAAATTTATCATACTGATATTTTATGATCATATTATGAGATACCCCATTTGATCTCTTCAATTCAGTATTTTTATGTTTTAAGTGGCGCCGTTAGGCTGCCGAATTTTTAAGTGGTTCTTCACCCTTCTCGTTTTGAAGTTCTACTTTCATGTCAATTCTTTAAAGTTCCTTTTTGTTATGTTGGGGTATGATATATATATCTATAATACAGGACTATTATGTTCATATGATTAGAGACCCTATTTGATCTCATCAATTCATTTTTTGTTAAAGTTTATGTGACGCCGTTAGGCTGCCGAATTATTAAGGAATTTTGTCACCCTTCTCCTTTTCAAAGTTCTAATTCCATGTCAAGTCTTCCAAGTTCCTTTTTATTATGTTGGGGTATCATCTCTATATCTATCATACTTATATTTTATGTTCATATGATGAGAGACCCTATTTGACATCATCAATTCATTTTTGGTTGAAATTTATGTAACGTTGTTAGGCTGTCGAATTTTCATAAGAGAAATCTTATTTTTGTCATCCTTTCATGTTCTTCATTTCATATGGTATATTTTAAAATTTCATTACCATGTTCTTAAATCCCTTATATTATGTCCCTATACTGTTTTATGGGTCATTTATGATTGTTTGACCCATGTCCCCTCTCTTTTCAACGTTTTCTAAAACCCTGTAACGTAGCCGTTGTGCTGCAGAATTTTCGTCTCAAAATGCCTCTCTCTTTTTTTCAAAATTACTTCATGTTATTAAGTGAATACTCAAATCTCTTATTTATAGAGTATTATTCACATATATACAAAAATGTTCTATTTTAAATTCTGGGATTTACATACATGAAACTCGATCTCCCCTTCCGTGGGTTTAAAGTGACGTAAAGATCATGTCCTTAAAGCAGTTTTTAAAACGTTATGATTATGAAATGAAACCCATTTATTTTATGCTATATGGGTTATTTATGAAATGTTTGATGATGATATATTTGTATCACATGATAATAAAGGTAACTTTAATGGTGTGCCCTGGTAGCGCTCCAATGCATTGGGTAATGATGTAACCACTAGAGATTACAATTTTCACGATACCTTGGCGAATAACCTTGGTAATTTTCAAATGACACCTTAAGGATGGACCTTGGTGATATGTTAATGATTGTCTATGTTAAATTATGTAGCCATATCTTCAAGTTATGAAAATGTTATTTTTTATTATGATATGCCTCATGATTTCATTCTCATGCCTTAAAAGTTCTTTTCATGACCTTATTGAAGTATCTCAAGTTCACATGTAAAATGTTTCTCTTGTTTCCCTTACTGGGCTTTTTGCTCACCCTTTCTTTTGATGTATGTCCCCAGGTTATGTGATGCAGTAATGAACCTAGGATGAACATGAGGAGAAGCCTTTCAAGTTCTTTAGAAGAATGTTTTATGTTTTCATGTTTAAAGTTTCTGGTTTCCAAGACACTAAACCTTAAAGATCCTCGGTTTTGTAAAATGTAATGAAAGTTTATGTGATAAAAAGGAGGGATGCTCTAACTGTGAAGAACAAGTATCCTCTATTGAGGATCGATGATCTCTTTGATCAGCTGAATGGAGAGATATGGTTATCGAAGACTGACCTTTGATCAGGCTATCCCTAGAATCATGTACGGAATGAGGACATCCCGATGGAATCTTTCAGACATTGGTACAGTCACTATGAGTACTTAGTGATACTTCTTGGCATGAATAATTCCCCAACAATGTTCATGGGATTCATGAACAATATCTTCTAGCTATACTTGGACTGGTTTGTAGTGGTCATAATTGATAACATTAAATTGTATTTAACATCTAAGGATAACCACGTGACATACTTGAGGATCGTCCTGGACATAATTTGAGAGCACCATATTTATGGGAAGCTCTCAAAGTGTCAGTTCAAGATTCTAGAAGTCCAGTTTCTACAATATGTCATCTTAGAGGCTAAAGTTACAACAGATCGAATGAAAATTGAGTTAGTGATTTCTTAGGATCCACCCAAAAGCGTTACTTAGGTGTAGAGTTTCCTTGGATTGGTTGGGTACCAATAGAGGTTTTTAGCCGACTTCTCTAGAGTAGCAGCACCCATGAACACTTTGACAATGAAAGAGAAACCCTTCCTGGGGATAGAAAGGGTTTTAGTAGAGTTTTCAGTAGGTGAGGTAGAACATGGAAAGAGCATCTATCCTAAGGATTACAGAGGAATGTGATGAGTACACAGTGTTCTGTGATGCCTTAGGAACCAGGATTGGTTGTTTCATGATACATGGGAATGTGGTGATTGCCTATGGTTCTCTATAGTTGAGACCACATGAGCAGAACAATAAGACCCATGACCTTGAGTAGGCAGTAGTAGTCTTCATATTGAAGATGTGGAGACAATACCTTATGGGAGAATATTTTATCATCTAATCTGACCACAATAGTCTCAAGTATATAATCTCTCAGAAGTATTTGAATATGAGATAGAGATGAGGGATGGAGTTTCTCCCAGACTATGACATCGAAATATTCTATACTCCCGAGAAGGGGAACCTGTTGGTAGATGAACTTAGCAGGAAATCAAGTTCTCATCTATGGAATGAGGAATTAGAATAGTTATCCTCATTTTAGATATCCTTTGGGGATAGAGACGAAACATATCTTCTCCATTCGATGGTGGTTACACCTCCACTCTTATAATGCGTGTAAGAGGAACAACTCAGAGATTTCAGCTGTGAGGCTACATGTACTCAGATGTCCATAAGGCATGCCCCTAATTGATATTCGAATGGTGAGGAGAACATCATCCTTTTTAGAGGATGTAATGTTGTACTGACGACATTACCGGAGGAGATGTTGAGGTAATTCCATACATCCCATTTGAAAGTACATCCATGTGTTGAAAAGATGTACCATAACCCCCAACATCAGTTTTGGTTGCCGAGGATGATGAACACAGTGATAGTGTTTGTCTCTAGATTCCTAACTTATTAGAAAGTGAAGGATGATCACTAGGTTCTAGAAGATCTGACTCAACCCATTGAGATGCTATAGTGGAAGTGGGATAGAATATCAATGGACTTTGTGATGGGTTTACGACGTATATCCAGGGGGAACGATACCATATGGGTGATCATTGAACATCTCACCAATTTTTCCCACATCCAAGTGATTCAGGAACATTGTTTAGTAGAGAGATTGGGACACCTCTACGTACATGAGATAATTCAACTCCATGGGGTCCCATAGACGATAATATCAAATCGTGATGCTCATTTAAAATCCCAATTTTGGAAGGGATTGTAGGAGGTGTTTGGGACTCAACTGTTCCTGAGTTTAACATTCCACCCACAGACAAATGTCAATATAGAGCATAACATTCATGTCCTAGAAGAAATTCTACATGCATGCATCCTTGTTTTTTGTATGTAGTTGGGAGAATCACCTACCTCTAGTGGAGTTCACGTACAAAAATAGCTACCACTCCACCATTAATAAGGCGCAGTTTGAGACCTTGTAGAGGAAACCATGTAGGTCGCCACTTTTATGGAATAACCTTAGAGTTTCAGCACTCATAGGCTCATAGTTAGTACATGATACTACGGAGAAGGTGAAACTCATCCAAAAGTAGATGAAGAATACACCGAGTACAACATTCACATATCCCATCTTAGGAAATATGTACACGAACCATCACACATATTTGATTGGGGTGAGATGGATGTTGATGATGGGGAGACTTTCATAGAGTACCTGGTGGAGACCGAGGATCGATAAGAGAGGATCCATTATGGATGGACGATTCCTCTGGAGTGTATTTGGTGGAAGCATGTTAATATTCAAGAGATTACTAAGGAGTTGGAGGCATAAATTCGTGCTCAATGTCCCCTTTTTTGTATCCATTTTTTTGGATTTCACATATGTTAATCCCTAAGGTCAGAAGAATGTAACATCCCAAATATTACATGTAATTTTTTAGAAAATTATATGGGGTTCTTTTAAGACCACGTGATAAGTTGACACATGATTTTGAGGCACATGGTTCTCAGAAAAATGATTGAACTATTTTTATGTTTATTAAAAAGATTGTGCATGCTTGGTTAAAGTAAATTTAAAATGAGTGCTCATTTTTGAAATCTGAGGGCATCGTTGTATTCAGAGCAGCATGTTTTTCTTAAGTAGGACCTAACTTCGACTGATGTGAGTTTACTATGGAAAATATTTTTTTGATGTTTTAAGGAATAATAATGTTAAACTTTAAAAGTTTTTCTAATTTTTCATTTAACGTTTCATGATGACACATAAAATTTTCGGTACAACAAAAAATAATCTATTTCCTTTCATAAATGAAATAGAATAATGACACTATTTCAAAATGAAATAGTAATGCAGAAATATTTCTTTAATGAGGTGTATGGACCATCATTATAATTCATAATGATGGATATTTCTGTAGAACATGAGTAAGATCTCTCTCTGGAGACGACAAATGATAAACACATGTGAATGATAGATCGAGAATGTTTGTGGATATATCACCTTCAATGAAAAATCCCCTCCTTCGACTGATCCTCTTTCTAGGTAGGGGGTTTATTGTTTGGGTGAATTTTTTATCAGTTGTTATGTTTAATGACGAATGCAGACCAACCCACGAATAAGTGGATCTATAGTTCAATCCTTTTTTAAGGATGGTTAAAAATGCGGGATTAATGGGGATAAATCTAATTAAATATTCTCTTGTTCCCCATTCATATTTCTGATGACATGAACAGACCCATGCCGACACATATAAGGACATGTTCCATTCTAAGGATATTCTTATGATTATCTTTCTTCCCTGTTCTTGCTTTCATTGCCGATGGACCCCCGTGGCCGCATCGATCTTTGATGGGAGGTTCCAAACATGATTGGACCCATGAAGCGATGATAAGAATATTTGGAGTACTTGACAATGATGAACCTGACTCAAGGGTCACAAGTGTACATTTGTTTTGAAAAACAGATCCCCAAAGTGTGACCGATGTCCGGTAGATAGAGAGAAAATAGAGGAGGTTCATGGTGGTGTGACCTTCTGGTGGGTGCAACCCATGGAACGATGGTCGTGAGGTGGAAAAAAATTTCCTTTGGCAGACGGCCAGTGGGGGGCCTCAGTGGATTCAACAGGAGGCAACGTCACACAACCAAAAGAACTCACGACAACAACTATGGGGTGGTCACGTGGTGGACTGCCGCATCAAATGTTGTGGCCACCCCACATTGACTTGGAGCAGATGCATCAACCACCACAACTAATTGGATGAACTGACCCACTCAAGCATGCTTGGCTAGAGCTGGTAGGCTAGACCGGTAGTGGGTCAGGCCCAGTCAGGGCAGGTTGGACCCAATGGGGTAGTTCAACCCAGCGGTCGATTCGAACCTAGAAGGTCGGGTTAGACTCAGTAGGTTGGGTTAGGCGGGCCATGGGTTGGGTCTGGTCGGATTTTTCTACCCAGTTTGGGCTGGACCTAGACCTAACCGTCCATTTTTAACTTAAATTCCCATAACTCTCAAACTGTGTGTCCGTTTGATGAGCCATTTGCGACTTTGGGACCCTTGAGATGAGGTAGTACTTTTGAGATAATCT
Organism: Viscum album; assembly: GCA_963277665.1. Classification (NCBI taxonomy): domain Eukaryota; kingdom Viridiplantae; phylum Streptophyta; class Magnoliopsida; order Santalales; family Viscaceae; genus Viscum; species Viscum album. The sequence goes on from OY728159.1 coordinate 926,676,912, forward strand.
AGGAGAGTTTCCAGTAATTTTGTGGTACACACTATTGGATTGAGGAATAGATTCTCCCAGAAAGTGAACGTAACGATGGAATCCTGTTGCTAGCTGCAACGTAGAAACTATTTGATTACCTAGGCTGTGTGTCTTACCAAACATGTGTGTCTTACCTAGACTATGTGTCTTGTCTATATATTGTGACTTAATAAGATAGATTCAGTACTACTCTATCCCACTAGGGTGCTGGTCCTCTAGTATTTGATTACCCTCCATGTGTTACCTACACTTTGTGTGTTACCAACACTCTGTGTGTAATCTACACTCCATGTGTTAACAAAACTCTCTCTATTATCGATACTCCATGTGTTACATACACTCCGTGTATTACCAACACTTCACATGTTAATACTTGTGGGTGTTGTGGATTCATACAAAAATATTGTTTACATACCATATACATGTACTTGGTGTGAGATGACTATAGTGTCTCTCTTGAATGTACCTCTTAGAAGATAACCATAATGTTCCTCATTGGTAGTCTAGATGGTGTATTTTGTAGTGCTCTTATTTATGGTATACTTCATGTGATTTCTTATTTTTTACATTGTGGAATTATTATGTGGTTTGGGGTACCTAATGAGTATTGTTTTACTCACCTTTTCATGGCCATCTCTTATATGAGTTGTGTCTTTTACAGACTATTGGCATCTTTGATGGAGTCCTTGGGGGGATGGAGGCAGGCAGTGCTTTAGGGTGACCCGATAGATGTGGTATTCTTTCGTGACATTATGATATCTTACTACACCAACCCTTAAGGTAGGGCCTTTGGTGGATAACATCTAGGAGCTTATACATTCGTTTTCAATCGATATTGTATCCTGGACCCTTTTACTTTCATTTTTAGACCTTATGCTGAGTATGTTTTCTTAGCGATTTACATATACATTTACATAGTGTTTTTAGTTCAATAATTTTCGTAGAGGTGGGTTCATTCTTACTGGTACTTGAGAAAATTCCTCCCACTCATGAGATATGCCTACACGACACTAGTTTATAGCCCCTGGCCTATTAGAGGCTGACTTGGGGTAGTCACATCACGAGCCACGAGGGATGGGTTGTGACACATTTAAAACCTTGTATATTTTTTTATATGACAGAAAATAATTTTTATAAATTAGTTGAGTAAATAAAAATGACTTATTTAAATCATTATTTGAAAATATGTACATAGAAATGAAATATATCTAATAAAAAATGTAAATAAGTATGGAATTTATTTTAAAAATTTCTTCACTTGATTTAGGTGTAAAATAAGGTTAAATTTGGAATAAAATATTTAAAAAACTTAAATATTAAAAATATAATGAAATACATTGATTTTATAAAGTATAGATTATAATATTCATTTAATGAAAATAATGGAAATCCCAGAAAAATGATATTCTAAAATAAAACCTTACCTATCTAGTAAAATTTAAATTAGAACCCCTTAAAAGAGTAAAAATGATTTGAAACATTAATCAACATGAATAGTTATAAATGTTAAAAACATAAAATGGGATTTTTATACACAACATAAAAATTAATTGGTTCATAATACCAAATATATCTCAATGGAGTGGAAATTGAGATGAAATCTCTAACCTGATGTTCTACTTGACTCGAATGTTCTTTTTCACACCCTTATAATAGATTTAAATTTATTAATAAATCATAAAAGAACCATATAAATATATATAATATCATATATTATCTATGTATAACGTCTTTTCACCAATTTTTTAATAATAGTTTATTGGTATCATTGTTTTAGGCATGTGTTTTATCATTTCTCATGAGAATTTTGGTTTGATAGTTTATATACTTGTACATTGATTTTGAGTCCATCAACTCCATAATGATAATATTTATATAAATATAATTTATATTCAATATATATATATATATAGTAATCCATAAAATGTAGAGATATGAAAATGAATTAGCCTGGTTATGGAGATGTTATGCTTTAAGTACGCATGAAAATTCTTCTCACTTTTTGACAGATGGAAAGAAAAAAATTTAAATAATAATTCAAATTTATATAATAAGTATTATATAACATATAAAATATTTATTAATTAAATATATCCTCATTACCATTCATGTAAGAGGAAATGAAAATTGAATTACATCACTTCCTAGATATGGCAGCCCACACATACACATGGACGAAGTCAACATTTTTCAATGGATTAAAAGGTAATAAGGTAAATGGTATATTATATTCACAGAACCAAAATTATATAAAAAGTAGCATAAATATTTATTTTTTCTATGTTTATCTCCATGTAAATAAAGTGATTATAAAAAATGAATTTCAACATATGTGGAGATGGTAATATGTATGTACACATGAGTGTTGTTTTAAATTTTTATAGGATGGAAAAGTGAGGGAAAATAATTTTCTCATAATTGTAATAAAATATAAGAATATTTATTATAATGGATTTATTATTTTCAAATTGGAACAATATATGTAGAGGAATTAAAAGTAGAATGAAATTTAAAAGCATTGGTAAAGACGATTACCTCTTCTTTAGTAGACATCCTATAGATTCCTTTTTATGTACCCAAAGAATAGTATATACAGAAGAATAGATCCTCTAATTCAAGGATAAAAAGGTACAAATGAGAATTGGTATGGGATTGTTTGGTCTAGGTTGGTAAACGAGGTTTAAAGAAAAGAGAAAAGGGGAGTCCTTTTATAATTAAGGTGAGTTGCACACTTGTAAATTTTTAATGTTTTAAAATAATATTAAGTATATTTGATGAAAAAATGGGACAATATTGATTCATATTAAGAATTTTTTAAGTTTTAGTTGAAATAAAATCTTTAATTTAGGTTTCCTAAATATTTTAGTCCATTATAATCCTTATCATTTTGTTTAAACCATTTCTTAAATAATTTTAACCTTAATCTCATTATCAACCTTTGCAATCTAATGGTTTTAATTTTATATATAAGGTATCAATTTGATCATAAATGGAATATGGATGAAATTTTTGACCATTTATGATCATAACTATCATCTTGAAATATTTTTATCATTTTTAAATTATTTAAGAAAACATTAATTTCAATAAAATATATTTAATTACTTTTTTGACGAAAAATGTTTAATTTGAATTTAAAAACATCAATAAAAAGATGGACTGCCGATATAATCCTTTTCAAAAAAAAATATAATATTTTTTAACATGACAATTATTTGGGAATAATATTTCATCCTAGAAACATATGTCTTAATGTTTTTATAAATAATACGTTGATTTTTCCATCACTTGAAGAAGGACCATGTCAGCTTTGTATAAATATTTAATGTAATTTTACAATCACAAAAAATTAGAAATAAATTACCAATATAAATATAATTTTAATAATATAAAAATAAAAATTAATATTCATGAAAATCTTATTTTTATACCAATGTTAACTTTTTATAAATGTTTTTTGGAAATATAGTGGCATTTTGAATTTCACTTTAAATAAAATAATATATATGTCATTATCATAGGAAAATAATACCAAAATTCCATATATTCACTTTTTTGGATTGATATGGTAGAAGTAAACTCATTGAAAGATATATTTTAATGTTTTTTATATATTTTTAATTTCTTATCCATATTTTTAAACTTAATTACCCGATTTACCCATTACATCGTGGATATATTTTGCAACCATTACTATTCATAATGAAAAAAATAAAAGGGAACTATTAAATAAATTTAAAACTCCTAATTACATATATTAAATCCTTTTTTTCAAATTAAATTATTGTATGATCTATAAACTAATTTAAAAATAATTATGAAAAATGCGATGAAAAACATATTTCTTGAAGACTATGATCTTAGGTCTAAAATTTACTTATTTCAAAATCATGTAAAGTGATAATCTGAATAAATTAATTAAATTATTTTATATAAAATGAATCTTATATTACTTTAATAAAAATTACAGATTATATTGGTATATTTGAATTAATTGATTAAATATAAATAAAGGACAATTTTATAAAAAACTAAACATTTCACTATTCACTAAAAATTAAATCTAATTTTGAAAAATCCCAAAATATTCAAAAAAAAAAATATAACACTAACATTATGATTTAAAAAATGGAATCATTTTTATAAAATTAAATTTTTGAAAAGTGTAGGAATTAAATTATAATATCATCACAAAACATATTACATAAATCATTTGAGAAGAAAACATATTATTGAAACATAAAATGACTTGAATCAAAATTAAGTACTAATTTACTATGATATAATCTATCTATTTATATAAAATAATTATACATTTTTTCATAGTGTTATTAATCCTATTTATACCCACAATTCTAATGACTATGTGATAATATGTCATTTATGTTTTTGAGATTTGATTGAATTCGGTGTTGTGTGTGAATGAACCAGCTAATAAATTATATATATTTAAAAAGAAATATTTCATAAAATCATGACATGTTATATAAAATTTAAAACTTAATAACAACATGTTTCATAAATAAATATGAACCATATTACAATAACATTATTTTATTTCTTTATTATATAACATTAAAAATCATGGAAGAATAAATTCTATAAGATTAATACGATTATAATTGAATAATAAACACAAGTAAATAACTCGATTAGAAGTTAGAAATTTAACGTTTCGTACTCTCATAAAAATTACACTATCAAGAGAATCATTTTAATAATAATTAGAAGATTTAAATATGATGTTATTTTATTTTGAAATTTATAATAAACATTAATAAAAGACTAAGAGAATGAAATGTATAATATTTAAAGGGTATATATAGGATAATAAGAGCCAATATGAACATTTTAGTTGATAAAATAACCATTTTAAATTTGAATATTATAATAATAATAGAATTATAGGAATTAAAAATTGACCATTATGGGTAACTTTTTAAAGAATAGAATAAGTAAATAAATATGTCTGATATAACATTAAAAAAAATAAATGAGTATTTAAATTAATTAATATAATTATTTTAATTCTTTTATCTCAAATAAATTATATTTATATATTTTTTTGGTTATGTATTTATTCTTTATATGTGTAACCCTTTTTTTGGTCAATTTAGAAAGAAGAATTTTACTAAATAAGATACTTATTTTAGTAAAATTTAAAATAAATTGCATTTTTTAGATGAAATTATATAAAAAATTTATATTTTTATGATATATTTAAATATTCCAATGAATAGAAAAATATAACAGGTAATATATATATATTATTATATTTTAGAAACCAAAATATTATTTATTAGATAAATAATGAACTTTAAAATTTTAATTAAATTTATAAAACCTCTAATGTAATTTGATAGTTCTAAAAAAGTATTTATAAAATGTTAGGAAATGTTAGCCTCTATGAAAACATGGTGTTTTGAGGAATAATGTGCATTTTTAAAATTTAAAATTATCATATTTATAAAATTAGTTTTATAATATAAATTTTATATTTGGAATGTGGATATATAATATTAGGTTAGGGTTATTTTTTGGGACTTTCCATTAAAAATAATAAACGGGTAAATTATGATGCAAAAATTGTGTAACGATGATATCATCATAGAAAGTTATTATTTACAATATAATGAATAATTTGGAGGTAACATGGGGTTTATAAAAATATTCATAGTCATAAATAATACAATTAATTATAATTTTTTGTTATAAAATAATTTTATATTTATTATTTAATTCCCAAAATATCCCTCACCACCATCTATAATTTATTTTATAATTACTTCCAAAAACATGTAGAAATAGAAAATATACACAAAAATAATTTCTGAAGGCCCCCCATGTTTGATATCTGATAGTCACAAAAAATACTAATCACCCAAACATAGAAAGTTCAAAAAGATAAGAGTTATCTTTATCAAAGAGGTTCACTCCCATAGTAACTTATTATTTTTTGTAATTAATATTTATATAATGAAATTTAAATTATATAAATATAATATAAATTATATAATTTCATAATAAAAGGAATGTTAACTACTATTATTAATTTTTTATCCCCCTATTCTACATGGCTAGTTAATGATCAATTTAACCATTGTTAAAGATGATATATTTGCATTACTTATCACAAAACTCATAACTGGTAAATATAATAAATATAATATATTAGTACGCAATTTTTATTCATGTTTAAGTACATATAATGATTTAATTATAAATAATTTAATTAATTTAATAATTTATTTTAAGGATTATAATATTGTATAAAATCATAAGTTATGAAACATGGATTTTATAAACCCAATATATTCTTCAAAAATGATTATTTATGAAATTTTATATCAAATTGAAATATAATATATATATATTGAACTCATTACATAATATTTGGGATATGAAGGGAGTTATTTGAAATGATCAATGATTGATACCACAAAATAGAAGATCATTTGTATGCATTAAATAAACATTTCCTCATGAATTTTAGTCATAATGAAAGACTAATAAGAAATTAATAATTATCATAAATTTTCAAACATAAGTTATTGAGAATTAAATAATAGTTCATTGTTATTATTTTATGAAATTAATTCTTAGTACCCTGACCCCATTAGCTTATATCCAGTTGTAAATTTATTGTAAAGAAATAAGTTATAAGAAATCATATCCCAAAGAATCAATTAATTTAGTACTCATAGTAAATTAGATACATTATTAAAATATCATGTTATATTTTAAAAAATATAAATCATAGTTATTGAAATAATTTTGCATCCTTGAACTCATATAGAGATTCTTCCTTCAAATCATAGGGTAAGGAAACCAAATATGGGTGATATTAGACTCTTTATAAGGGATATGTAGAGTGGAAGCTATCATAAATAAATTAGGTGTAATCATTATTTAAAGGAACAAATTTGAAAACACATTTCATTTAGTCAAGAACACGATCAAGAAGACTAATATGGTTGGAATAAATGATGACCAAATAATTTCATATTAATAATCACATAATCTTAAATATAATACATGTATAATATAAATACAGAAATATCATGGATAATAATAACTGATTTCTCAATGAAGGAAATGATTAATATTGGTTTTCATGAACTTAGATATCATGACATATATACCATCAATACCTTTCTCCAAAATTGTTTAATTAATAGGAATGTATAGACAAAAAACCATATAATTCCAGATTACTGATTTATCTCATGGGACTTGTCAATGCATCGAAGGGATATATAAATCTAGGGCCCACCCACCACTCTATGACCAATAAATTTAACATTTATCAAATGGATGGTTTAACTGATGAATTATTCTCTTTGTTAAAAAATATCCATATTGTGTAATGAATATTCCTACAAATCATTTTTTTTTCATTTTCATAAGCCAGTTTAGGGGAACCAGTACCCCAAACCGGTTTAAGGAAAACTGAAAACCGTACAAGCTCATCCCACCACATACAACATTCAACGAAGTTCAAATTTCAAACTTCAAACTTCAAAATTAAAATTTCAAACATCAAACCAAGCAGATCCACCGAACACCACGTGTTCCACTTCGAGCCGCGCGCCCATCATCGCGCTTCGAAAAACACGAGCCCCACCTTGAGCAGAGAACCCAACAACACGCAGCACCAGCCACATGCCCCACCTCGAGCAGGGTACCCATCATCACATGTCATCGCCAGTGAGACAATCCGGCTGACCACCAAACAGATCGCCGACGAGCAACACCGGCGACCGTCGTCGCCATCATCAACCTGCAACACGCCGGCGAACAGAATCGACGTCCTTCATCACCATCACCATCGGAGGAAACCCGACACCGCATCATCACCGGTCCAACCCAAAATCCATGAGCAAACACAAGCTCATCCATTCGACAAACATTCACAGATCCAAAAAATCAAACGCAACATGTGCGCATCACAAACCAGAGAAACCATAAAATAAGAACGTCACAGTGAAACACCATCATCGCCGAAAAAACCACGAACGAAACCAAACTGAACTCAGCAACACCATCCAGCCGCGCAAGTAATGCCATCTGTCTGAAGCACCCACCGCCACCACCAAATCGGCCGCTTCAGACACAATGAAACCCCATTGCACTCACCTGAGAAAAGTCGGGACCCCACGCATCGCCGCCGAAAGAGCGCGACCATCGGACGCTGAGAAGCTCACCACAGGACACCAGCGAGCTACCGAGAAGGAACCCAGGAGCGCTCCGTAGAGTGTGCCGTCGACGGGGACCGGTCTTACACCCGTAGGTCTTAACCAAAAACAACCGAAGCCCAAAGAGAAACTCCACAGCAATTGAAGACCACAAAACTACGCGACACCGTAGAGATCCTGACCGACTCACTGAGCTCAAGGGGAAACGCCACACCATCTGCAGCGAAGGAAATAATATTCAAATTAAAGCACTATATGAATAAATGGTATACGATTAAGGAAATAATCATATACATGGTATAAATAATATGGATATTTAAGGGAAATTATTTATTCAATGATAAAAATAATTTGAATTGTTCAAGGGAATGTTTATGAGCATAAAATTGTTCAAGAATGTGAATTCCAGTAATTTCCTTGAAAAAATACATAAACAATATAGAGAAAGAACAAGGGAGCTATTATTACAATATGTACCTAGTTGATTAATATAAATGGTTGTTGTTAATGATCATAGGAATACCATAAAAAATTATTAAAAACCATTTTGATTAAAATACCATTTTTAGTTTGAAAACCACTTTTAAAAACTAAAAATTTCAAGAATATTAGTGAGAAAATATTTTATGAAAGGAACTTTTTATCATGTAATGGAAGCCTAAAATCAATGATTGGTCATGATAGTAGGAAAATTCCATTCATTAAGAGTATATTAAAATAATTATGTCTATCAAATTTTCAATTAAATGTAAATAAGCACATTGTTTAAAAAAACAAGAAGAATAAATTTTAAATGATATTCTAAAAAATAAACCATAGCTACAAATTTCATTAAATATTTTTTGGGGAAATTATAATATTAATTAAAAATTTATACAGAAAAGATAGATATTAATGAAAAATAATCGTTGATCGAGAAGATAAATGAAATTTTTTTTAACAAACATTCTCAATCATTTTATGTACAAAATAGTGGAAAATGTTAATATTAAATGACAATTTCCTGAAAAACTGCAAGAGAATAAAATTAATTTGTTTTATTAGACAATGATCAAATAATTTCCTTTAATATAAAATTAAGAAAACATAAATCCTGATTAAAATTAGATTTAAGAATAAACCCTTACCACTTTGGAAACATTTGAATCATATCCCCCAAAAAATAAACAACATCAATTGAAATAATAAATACCATGATTATAAAGATATCAATGATATAATATATCTAAGGGTCATTATATACACCTCATAAAAATGAATTGGTTCATAATACACAATATTTATTAATTGAGTAGAAATTGAGATTAAAATCTATTTAAAATATCATACTATTGAACTGAGAATTTATCAATGAAGTGATTATGCATATCGAATATAAATAAAAAAATTAAAGTATAAATTAATAATTAAATAATTACAATTAAATAAAAAAATATTCTTTTAATATTAATGATAATGAAGATGTAACATAAGTCAATGAAAAAGTGCTCAATTAATAAATATTTACCACCAAGAAACATTCATGTAAAATCCCCATTGTTGATATAATTAAAATAGAACATAAAATACTATAATTTTTTAATGAGTAATTTTATTACATTTAAAATGGGTATTATATACACTTTATAAAATAAATTAGGTTTACAACATTAAAATATGCCTCAATAAAGTGAAATTTGATATAAAATTTCTTACAATTTAAGAAACGTCTTATTAAAACCCACTTGAAAGAGAGATAACATATGGTTGAGTTTAAAATACAATTAATAATATTAATACATTTTGTTAAATTTTAAATTGGATGTAAATAAATGATATAAAATAAATTATGTTCATAAAATGTTTTTCTCAATAAAATACGTTTTAAGATGAAAACCCTTAACCCATATTTCCATATAGTATAATTTACATTAAACACATTTATAATTGTTTTATCCTTGATATTAAATTATAACATAACCATGTTAATATTTATAATATCACATCTGATACTATTATAACATTTGACCACCTGTTCGTTAATAATATTTAATTTTTATGATTGTTTCAGGTGTTAAGTGATTAATTTTCTTTTTCATGTTAATTTCATGAATGTTTTGGGTATTTTGAAAAGGATATAGATCCATGTACACAAGGTTTTTTATTAATCATATTAATATCACATTTATTAATTATATAACTTTTATAATTATTATTTAATGTTCGAGATTTTAAAAGAAACACATCACTTCTTATAGACGATAGGCTGTATGTATGCACATGCGATGATATTAATCCCTTGTTGGGTGAAAGGGTATGTTAGTGGTTGATATATTAATTTTTAGTCATTTATATCCTATAATATATATCCTATATATTCATTATATTCCTCGTTATGACTATCAACGTGAGTTAGTGATGAAAGAAATTACATAATTTTCAGAGGTTGTAGTCTTCTGTACCCACAAGCGATGCTTTTTTACCATAGGATAAAGGAGGAGTTAAATAAATTTTATGAAATAAATAAAATAAATTCTTATTATATTGGATATAATGGTGATATTGTATTTTAAAATTTAAGGCATAATTCATGGTGATAAAAGATGATGTAAAAACAAAGCACATAGTAAAGACAATTATCATAGATTAAAGAAACCTCCTTTAGATCCCTGATTAAGGACAACATAATAGGTATTTTGGGATGATATTAACCTATAGAATATGAATAAGGATTTTTGGGAGTGATATTTGTGGGTATTGGTGAATATATATGGCATGTGTGGTGTAATGTAGTGAGGGTAGGAGGTGACCCTTTATATGTGGGGAGGGGACCTTCTTTGAAACCAATTGGAAATTTACTATAATAATACAAAATAATAGAGTAATTACAAAGAAAAATTCATCCCAAATAACATAGATTCTATTTTAAGATATTATGATTTTAAAATACAACCAGAAAATAGGATTTACTCACGTTTAATTGAAAAAATCGCCCTTATCATCTTTTTTAACCTCCCCTAGTAAGCTTATTTTAATCATAATCATAATAATAAGTTTTTTAATATTTTAATTATTAATTACTAAAATAACTAATATTATTTTATTATAAAATTTTAATATTTTATTCCAAAAATTTAAACAATTTAAACAAATTCAATTAACATATGTGGAAAATTTTAATTTAAAATTAAAACTTCAAACACATTAAAAGTACCGTTTTCCAAAGAAACGTTTTCTTAAGTATTAAAAGATTTTATTTCATAATTACTCATAAAATTGATTAAAATGAGATAAATTAGATTAATTTTAAAATAATTTAGTTAAATTTATATTAAAAACTATTTTTAAAAAAATGGTACATTTAAAATGCTTTAATTGAAAATATAGTTTTCAGTAAAAATAAGTATTTTTTTCTATTCATCTAAAAATAAATCTTTTAAAAGAATTAACAAAATCTTACAATAATATAATTTTGAAATTATGATTTAAAAATCTAGGTTAAATTTTTAGATAAATGTTATAAAAGTGATAAAATTAATTTTAAAATATGTTTGAAAACCATGATGAAGCCTCTTTTTTAGAAAATACAATTTTTACGAAAATATTTAATTTATAATTGTCCCATTATTAAAAATAATAATAGATGAATGATATAAGAATTGAAAGAATATATAATATACAAATTTATTTAAAATAATTCTAAAATACTGATTAATTTAATTTATTAATATAAAAAAATATTGCACATATTTTTTTTTAGAATATCATATCTTTTACATTCAAATTATTTGTATTTTAAATAATATAACAACTGAATTTTTTTTATACATATTTAAAATATATTATTATAATAATGTTTTTAGTCCTATTCACATACATCAGTTTAATTACTATCTTTTAATAATAAAATTGAAATAGTATATTTCACGAGTCATCTATTCTTGGTGTTGTGTTTCGTATATTCTATCTAACACGATGTTGTTTTTTAGAAACATGGGGTGTTACATTCTACACACCTAAAATAAATTTCGTCATCATAATTTGAAATTTCTATAAAAATCTATGGTTTTATATTTGAATATTACTTTATTTAAAACCCACATAATATAATAGGTTTACAAATCTTCCTCATGATATGAGAGAAAATGGTGCATGAAGGTCTATTAATATAGTAAATAAATAGGTTTTAACGTATGGAATAATTATTGTGAAGTGGAAATATGGAAGTATATGAGAAGTTTAAATATTTTTGTTTAGTTATGGTGATAATCGAATAGTCTAATGTTAATGATCAATATAAATTAAAAGACCACAAAACCAAAAATATTTAATGGGATAACAGACCATTGATTCATTGGATATTATGGTAATAAGATAATTGTTTTTGTTTGAAATAATTTCTATAGAGTTGTGGGTTAATTTTTATATTATCTTAGAGAATACATGAAAATATATCTTCATTATATATTTTAATTTTTATAATAACAATTTCATCTTTTTATTTATGCCTCAATAATTATACATTTCATTTTTACAGTAAAAAATTAATATCCAGGATGATATTTTAATGATAGAATCACTAAAATTAAAAATTAATAGATTCTAAGATCCAAAAAAGTGTTCCAAGCCTTTCAGTCTATATAAACTTATTTAATGAAACCAAAATGTTTGGAATTGATTATCCAATATAAAAAACTTATCTCTAATACCTCAATACTAACAACCAAAATTATACTTAGTCTATTCTATAAGTATCTACTAATAATATTTTATAAGAAAAAATAATGTCATACTCACTAGTAAAACTTATTGGAGAAAGGTATGCATGGTGTCCTTGACTCCCTTCGAGTGTGTGTTCATGCCCCATGGTCTTTCCATATGTGATTGTTTTTTACCCAACACGTAGGTTTTCCTTTTTCTATAACATAATTAATATAATTCATATAATATTCTCAAAAATATTATGAGCATACTAAAAAATAATAGAGAACATAAATTCAATTTTAACCATAGGGGATTTCTATAGAACATATTTTTTGCACATTATAAAATTATATCAATTGAATTTTATTACCCTAAATTCAATAGTCATATTATCCTTAAATGTTATAAATACCTTTAAACATATGAAGATATCATTTTACCTCATATAATACTTCATGTTAAACCTAAGGGTTATATATACATCAACCGAAAGAAACATCTCCCAAAATATCATTAGAAACATAAAAATATAATAACTTAAAAACAAAAAATGGGTTTATAATGCATTGAACATACGATCAAAATTAAACTAATAAACCCATAAGGTTATCCATAAATCATGAGTGAATATTATATAATTAAATAAATTCTTCAATAAAATTAACATAGTATTTAGTTATTTTATTATGATTATAAAAAAATACCATTGATAAAAATACTTTGAAACATAATTCATGAATACAAATACATAATTTTTTTACCCTTTTACATAAACATAGGTCCTCACTTTTTCTATGAATAAACCTTTAAAATAGTGAATTGACTCAAAAAATTTATAGGTTTCCCACATTTAAGACAGTAATCTATAAATAGACATATAGGATGAAATTTATTTATCTATGTAGAGGTCCAAATATTTCCTCAGATATTTATTTATATATTCCCATATATTTCACAGAGAAACAATTTTAATTCTATTGAGACCATATATTAAGTGTCTCTTACAAGTATCTAACATGTTTGAAATTGACTATTCATCCCCCTTGGTCTCTACCTATATATCTATTAAAGGGATATATCTACCTCCTCATTGGTGAGTTTGAGAGTTGATTAAGGTATATAATGTTAATCATATATAAAGATAAATAATTTGGAATAATCATGACATCTTTCACTCTAGTCAACATATTTTTTGGTTACTCATAATTACCATTTTTGCCAAATTAAATAGTAATATCATACATCGTAGATTTATCTATTAAAAAAAATAAAAAATGGAAGTGTGAGCAACAATAATGATGATTATAAAAAATAATTTAACTACTGTATATATCATGAAATTTTATTTTCTATCTATGAAACCATATACTTAACCTATGTTATTCATTAACATCATTCATATGAATATATCTCGATAGTTCATAAGGGAATTTTTACTTAACCAAAACATAACCCCGGGGTTTGTTAAACAAGTTTTATAGATATAAAATTTTTCACGTACTAGGAGATGATTGAGTCAAATCTCAATGTTATCTTTTCATAGTAAATAACAAAGTTACAACAATTCCTTTACCACATATAATATTATTATCTAGATTGGTATTTTTATCTAGGAAAACCAAAAACTATATTCCTTACCAAAATATTATGTTGTTATCTTATATATAGAGTTATCTTGAAAATCATTCATACTTATATATCCCCTAATCTAGGTTTTATTAAATCTAATTCCCAAGGTTTATAATAAACCTCATAAGATACCAGTAGTTAAGACCCCAAAACTTAGTAACTCAGAGCTAGTGGTTATATTATTTTGTTGGAAATAGTTACAATAAATCATCTACCAAAGGACTGAATAGTCTATTATCCTTGGTAATATATATATACATACTTTAATGTCACATTAAATTTGAAAACATAAAACAACACATAGTGAGAGTAATAATTCTACATCATTTAAATCATACAAATATTCCATCTTAATGTTCTTGGAAAAGGAAACAAAATTAGGGTGATCTTGGGTGCTCAGTTAGGGTTATGTATAATAGAAGATATCAAGAGTCAATAAGGCTTAAACAATATTTAAATAAATATATTTAATAACACATTCCATTAAATTAATAAATAGAGAATGAAGAATAATATGGAATGTATAAATCCTCCTCAAATAATTTCATATAAATAATCACGTGATCATGAAGTTAATCGATGGATAATACAAATGTAACAGACTCATGGATAATAATAACTAAATTCTGAATAAAGGAAATGTTAAATATTGGATTTAGTGATCTTATACATCATGATATCTATACAGTCCAGAACATTTTCTATGATAGTTTAAATGATGGGTAGGTACACCATATAATACCATTTAATGACATCTTAATGATTTGTCCCTTGAGACCTATCGATATACCAAGGGGGTATATTATTCTGATCCCCACCATTCACTACATGTCCAACACATTACCCATATGTCAAATAATTGATTTAATTACTGAACAATATATATTATCAATAAATATTTTTATTGGGTAAATAATATATATTATTAATAATTACCCAGTCAACCCAATAAATTTCAATGTAAAAAAACATATTTAGATATGATATATGGTTTAATAAATACTCATATCTATGTTAAAAATAATTTCAATATTTAAGGGAAATTTATTGTTGAATTATCAAAAAAATGAAAATTTTTGTAGGGAAAGAAGGTGAATACAAAATTAATTAAGGAATAAAAATTCAATACTTTCTATAGTAAAACTAATCATAAAATATATATAAAGGGAATTAGGTTGATATTGTAAGAACATATCTCAAGTGGAGTAAAATAAATTGTTTTTCAATTAATTAATATAAAAACCATAAAATACCATTTAAAATAATTTTAAGGAAAATGCCCTTTTCAAATTGAAAATCAATTTTACAAACTAAAAATTTAAAGAACTTGTGGAATGAAACTTTCTCTGAAATGAAAATTTTAAATTGTAAATGAAGCATTAAATATATGAGAGGCCCTGATGAATGGAAAATTTTATTTATTCCATGTACAATAATTCAAATATTACATTCACATTTTCTAAAAAAAGTAAAAAAGTACCTTGTTAAGAGAACTACCAAAATATTACCTTTTAGACAATTTTTTAAAATTAAAAACATCATTAAAAAATTATTTAAAAAATCATTGAATAAAATTAAAATATTTTATAAATAATTTTATAGAAAAAATCATATGGGTGAAAAATCATTTTCAATGAAAACAAAAATAGATATAGATTTTATTACAAACATTTTGTTAACCATTCTAAGTACCTAAGAGTGGAAAGATGTTCGACTACTTGATTTTTTAATAAATACATTTTGGAGATAATAATTAATGGGGTTTATTAGGAAATGATCAAAAACAATTATTCAATGGAAATTAAGGCATGAATAATCCCAATTAAAATGAGACTGAAGGATAAACCCTTACTGCTTTAGAAACATTTGAATCATTACCCCCTTGAATGAAACAACATTAAATTATTAATTAAATTCCATTAATATAATGATATTCATGAAATAATATATCCATGGGGTATTATATATAGATTATAAAAATATGTAGGTGCATAATACCAAATATGTCCCAATAGAGTTGAAATTGAGATGAAATATTTTATAAATATCATACTATTCAACTGGGAATTAATAAGTGAAGTTTTTATGTGTATAAAATGTGAATTAAAATAATAAAATTGTAAATAAAATGTAATATAGAAAAATACCTTATACATATAATCTTATAAAATAAAATTATATGAAGAAGAATCATAATCTAATGAATGTAAGTTGAGATATGAAACCCATAACACAAGGTAATATTCTAGTCAAATCCCCTTGGAAAAAAATATTCAAATTGATACATAAAATAAAAGGATGTATGATGGATTCATTAAAGGACATGTAAATGTGACAGTATATACATCATATAAAAAATTAGTTTCATTACATTAAATAATGACTTAATGAAGGGAAATTGAGACGAAGACCCTTATAGTTTAAGACACGTCTTAATAAAACCATCTTGGAAGAGAGAGAGCAAGAATGTTTAAATTTAAAGTTAAAATACTATGAATAGAAATAATACATGATTTTAAAAATATAATTTGTAGTATATACACCATTTAAATGAAAGCAGGTCTATAAAGGAACATATTCTTTAATAAAAGAGGTTTTGAGACAAAATCCTTTCTCACATTTCCATTTAATTAGACACGATTTATTCTATTATAAAATTTTTAAAGGATGTAATTAATTTTTAAAATAAATATATTTATATTTATAATATCACATATTAATCTATTTTAACCCTTAAAAACCCATTTGTTAATAATATTTCATTACTACTCGTTTTTTCTGAAGTTAACTAATTCATTTTCCCATGCATGATTTGTCATAGATGTTTTAGTTTTTATGAATATGATGTAGATAAATCATATCTAGAATTATATTAATGTTATTGATATCATATTTTTTAATTATAAATCATTTTATAAACATTATATAATTTTTTACATGGAAAATGAACCACATTTATTTGTGGAGATGGTAGGTCGTACGTACACATGAGCGACGATATCATCCCACAAATGGGTGAGAGGGAAAGGCAGTGGATAATATAATAATTATATAGAATAAATATTATCTCATATTTATCATATATATTTATTATATCAATCATTATTATTGTCTATGAGAGCCAGTGACTGAAAAATATTACATCAGTTTGAGAGGTGGTAGTCCGTTGTACACCCGAGCGATGGATTTTACCTATTTGATAGAGGAGGAAATAGAGTAATATTATTCCATCAACATAATAAAACTGTATTATAGAGAATATACTGGGGTTAATATAATGGTATTTTAATGACATTATTGTAGGTGATTACAAATAAGTTAAAAATAAAGACCTTGGTGAAGACGATTACCATTGCATAGAGAAACCTTATTTGGATCTCTTATTTAAGACATTAAGATTGGTATATATGGATGACCAGTACATCTACAATGTTTATATGGATATTTGGGAGTGAATTTAATCAAGTTTGGTTGAGCTTTATGGATTGATATGTATTAATATTTCATGTTAGGAGGTTCCCTTTTATATGTGGGGGAGGAGACCTTCTTGGATAACACATGGAAATTTCACAAAAGGAAATAAAATGATAAAGTGATTATAATGGAATGTTATTAAAAATTACCATATATTTATATTTTGGATCGTATAATGTTTATATATGTTCTGAAAATGGTATTTTTATATGTTTAATTGGAAAACCTATAGTGATTTTCAGTATAACCCCCAATAAACTTGATTTAACCTTAACCGTAGTAATTACATTTTAACTGTTCTTACTATTCATTATGATAAAAAATTAACATATAGTTAATAAATAGTATTATTTTGGATGATTTATAATTTTTAATGAATTTTACTAAATTAAATACAAATAAATGGAAGAAATTAATTTAATGTTAAGATTGAAAATGCATCAAAAAGATGTTTTCCAATGAAAAATATTCTTAATTATGATATATTTTTATATTAAAACTCATATTAAAAATGTTCCTTATGTACTAAACTAGATTAATTATAGTAATTATGAAATAATTTATCATTTAATACAATTTCCAGGAAATATTAAAATTTTTAAATGCATTATATGAATATGATTTTTTTTATAAAAATATGTTTTTTTTAACAATTCATTAAAAAAATTAAGCCTTTATTGAAATTCTCAAAAACATACGCTAAAATTATTTTTAAATGTTCATTTATAAAATAAAGTTCAATTTTTTGAATATATTATCTAGAAGTGGTAAAAATAAATTTTAAAAATACGTGAAAAACACGATGAAACCACTTTTAAGAAGAATTTATTTTGAAGCATTGAATTAGAATCCTTCTTATCCCATGCCTAGAAAAAATATTATATAAATGCTAAAAATTATTTCAGAATATATAATATTCAAAATTAATTAATATAAATCACTAATAGTGATTAATTTTAATTATTATGATGAAAACACATTTTTAGAATTAAACAGTTTTTGAGAAAACATTTCCTCTACTTTAAATTGATTTTTATTTTCATTAATAATCAATTTATAACTAATGAATCTATTTTAAACATGTATAAAAAATAGAATTTTCATAAATTTATTAGTCCTATACATTGCCACCAATTTAGTATCCCTGTTATAACTATCATATTTAAATTATTTATTTCACGAGTTTTTTAATCTCGGTGATGTATCCTATATACTATATCAAACACATTGTTCCTTTTTTACTTATAAATAATGGTGTTACATAAATTTGGTTATATATGATGCTTAATTTTATCAAAGTATCATGGTGTTTGAGGTAAGGGGTTCTATCTAAATTGGATATATTTTTATTTTAAGTACAATATTATTAATAATTATTTTTTAATTGATTATATTCCATTCCATGTTAATATATTAAATTATATTGTTATGTTTTTAACATTTTAATATCCAATTTTTTTAGATAAAAAATTATATTGAAACAACTCTCTTCTTCTCTTTAAAATCGCTATTCTACATTTTTTATTTTCATCAAATGTTTTGTATGAATTTTTTTTTAAATTCAAATATATTTTGTTTTATAATAATATTATTTTTCTTTACATAACTTTTATATCTTATATGACTTATCCTTACCTCTCATTCTTGGAAAATATTAATAATAATCCTATTAAATCTCTTCTCAATTTTATTTTTTGAGTAACTTTCAATTTTATGTTTTTCGTCTTCTCTATGTCAATACGTAAGGTGTATATATTTCCCATGGGCATATATTATATATATTACCACTATTTATAATGGGAAAATTTCTCTTATTTCATATCATCTTCATATATAAATGTAATTTGATATGATATTAGAGCACAAGGATGGTTGAGTCTCCTTCACAATGTGTATAAAAGTTATTCTTATTTATTTATATATGATCATTGAATCATTTACATCATCTATGGAACTAATTATTTTGAAAATATTATAATTTTTAGGTTTTATTAAAATTTAAAATCCCCCAAGTAATTTAATAATGCTTATAAATTTTGAGACACTTTTTATAGGTCAGGAGAAGTGAGTCTACCCCAAATATGTTGTGATGCTTCAGCGGTGACCCATGATTATTATTTTGGTGTTTGATTTTTATACTCGTGAAATGTTTTTATGACTTTCATATTGATATATTATTCTAAAATTTTTATGTTGTGATGTTGTAAAGTATGATATTTCATGCACTAAAATTGATTCATATATCCATTTCCTTCACATTATTAATCCACTTATTAGGCTTCTTAGAACACCCATTTCATTATTGCATGTCCCGGTGAAGGTTTAATTGAACAATATTATAATATATTTATTATATGAATATGATAAAATACTCAAATAAATATTTTGGTCTTAAATATATTAATATTATAATTTAAACCAAATTTTTTCCATTATCCAAAACCTATTAAATTTGGTATTGTAAAAATTATTTATATGATGCAATATTCAACATAGAAACTATATCATAGGGATTTAAATCATTATAAATTTATTTTTTATCTCTCAAAAAGTCATGTTATATACCATAAATAAATTATTTATCAATAACCAAAAAAAACACTCATCACATACTATGATTCTAGAAAAAACAATATAAGAATAAAAATATGGAGAGTCACCCCCTCCTAGGGTTGAACATGTATCTTAATCTCATAGTTAACCACACTAACTGCTTATAATTACTATTAAAACATGGTTCCTCACAAAATAAACTATAAAATTTATGACTCTAGTGTTATGATTTTTATAAAATGTTCATAAATTCTCCTATATGGATAGAATTGTACCAAATCATCACAATTCAATACTTACTTTATATTTTGAAATGAAACCATGAATTATTCATCCAACGAATAAATTTCCACAATCAACATACACACAAAATTAAAATAACCAAACAATAATAACCAAATAAGTATCATAGTATAATGCTTTTAAATATCTTCACATAACCTTAAGTCATCATTTTTATGTTGTGACCAATTAATTCATGATAAATCAATGCTCATAATAATATTACAAAATATGGTCTAAGAAAACAATTATATATATATATAATATAATAAATAGAAATCAAAATAGATCACAAAACTATATAATTTGGAATGATATTCCCCATTATATTGATTTTTAATATAATAAAATTATACATATTTGATTTAGAATCCCTGAATCCCACTTTCATTGAATTAAATTTTATAAATAGTCAATAATAAAACTAATCAATATTATTTCAAATGTAAAATTTATCTCAATGTATCTTATAAAAGTAAACATAAATTCATATTATTACCCAAAAAATACCACATACATCACATATCATGATTTCAAAATAATCTTATTATACATTAAAAAATTTCATATTAATAACATTCATTAAATTCTTTTTTTTATTACTTAAGCATAACAAAATCTCAATTAATATACCCAAGAAATTATATAATAATAATTGAAAAAAATAACTTTTAATGATAATTCTAACCATTAGTTGATTTCTAGTAATTATATATCATGATATCAGTAAAAAAAATCCGTATATTTTGCAATACTGAATAATAATTAATCACAATGTCAATTTAATTCCCTGAATTTCATATTTATCCAAAAAATTACATGATAATGTCTAATTATTCCAAATTTATAAATATACTTTCCATTAAATTTCCATGAGTTAGAAATATAAAGTTATCTATTAATAAAAAATACCATTTATCTTCTATCATCATATAATTTTATTAACTTAAAACATAATTTTCATATAGCATATTTACATATAATATTTTTCTGTTCACAAATATAACATCATCATTCATAAATGACAACAATAAGAACATTTTTGGGTTTTTGTGTGAAGAGAGTTTTCTAGATAAGTTTTTAGATATTTAGGAAAATTTGTTTCCATAAATTTATGTGTAGAACCTTAATGGAGCTTTCTATATTCATAGAGTAATGAATGGTTCTAGGACTACAAAATCTGAAAAAAATCCAATTCCATAGGATGTCTGGTAGGTGTAGTTCTATATGTGTTAAGGAAACTCTAGAGAAATTGAAGGATTTTGATACGAAACTAATTTTGGTGGGATATATAAAAATAAATTAAACTTTCATATAAATGGAATTGGTGTTTCAAAGTCCGCATCAGTATAAGAGAAAGGGTTATAGAATATTAGTCCATAATATATGCATGATCTAGAAGCCATAATTTGTAATAAAGATGAATTATGTGGTTTTAGAAGAGGGAACATGAATGTGGAATCATTGATAGAGAATATAGAGCGTTACCATCCCCATATAGTTTAGTTGAGGTGGTAGAGCTCAACTGATTTACTATTTGAAGGGGGTGGAATCCAACCATTTTTATAGGTGGGGAATCTATTTAAATATATTGTTGTTTATGATGTTACTCTACAAAAATATGTTTCTAAATCACTTGTTTTATGTGAAGGTATTGAGTGAGAGTCGATATAGAAAAGGATATGAGTATTCCTCATACCCATTTGGTGAATTCCCCATGAAGGGATTATAGAGGGAGTTCATCATGGATAATATTTCTAGGGTTTTATATAATTTGTAAATGGGTAGATAACTTGATATAATATCACATTTAAATCAGTATTATATCATTATATAAACAATGTAGTGTATTCTCCCTTGATGTTTGATTTTTTCCAAAACACATTATTCAAATGTTTTATTCTTGCTCCATTTATGTTTTGTATCTATTATATATATTTGATTATTTATAAAAGTTTTTATAAACTACCATGTAGTTAAAACAACAATAGTTAAATGTTGATAAACATTGTGGATATGGTTCCTAGTCTTCTATTTTGTGGTCATGAAGTCCATTCGGGTGTTTGTATAACTTCATACCTGTATGGGAGACTTCTTCAAAAAAACAAAATTCATATGTCAATTTGTTGTCATAGGAGGTGGATATTTTTTCCTAGGTTCAAATTACCATGGCAAGGATTGAGATACATGGGTTTCAAATTGTTATGATATGGAAAACATTGAAAATAAAGGGTATTACATTAGGGGTATTTTTTATTACTATTAGAAAAGGTTATTGTTATGGTGTCTAATATCTACAAAAGAGGTAGCAACAAAAGGTTTTTGAAAATTTTATAAGTTGTTCATCATGTTTCAGGTGAACCATAATTATTTAGTGTTAATATTGGTATAATTAGTACTCAATACTTTTACTAGTGGATTAATTAGACTAGAAAAATGTCATTAGTATTCTAGTAGTGATACCATGTGGTATGGATTTACTAAAAGACATTGATGACCTTATGTCTCACTATGTGTCCAATTATGGATGTTTCATTAGAAACATGTATTGAAGACAAAAAAATATTTTAAAATTACATTCCACACCCACAATTGTTTTTGAATATATTGGGAGATCATTTTTTCGTAAGATGGTATTACATATGGTTAAGGTCGACATTTATATTTGGTTGAATCTTGGGATTTTTGGGGATGTTGATTTTTATAATCCTAAAGACTCCTGAAGTTATTTTGATAGAGATTAACCTATAAGTTACGTGATTAGTAGAATGTGAAACCTTTTCAGGAAATCCTATAATAAATATAGAAGGAAACAATTTTTTAAGAAACTACAAGGACAAGAAGTACTATTCTAGAAATAAATTTTCATAGCTTTTGTAAATCATATAGCTGAGATAGAGTGTCTATTTTTCCACTATGTGTTTTTATACAAATTAAGTCTTGTTTTATATATAAAGTATTCATCAATATTCACCTAAGTAGTTAACTGAGTCTTTGTTTATGGAACCATTGGTTTGTAATTTCTCATGATCCCTTATAAAGGTGGTGGTCCTTCTAGTTTCAAAAGATATGGTTGAAGGGTTCAAAGGAGTGCATAAAAATAAAAGTATCTCACAATTATTTTAACTATTTTCATCTGGAATAACTATAGAGTATATGTGTAAGGCATAATATTCATTATAGGGATCATGGTTGTGGATAATTATTAAAGAAATAGGTTTGTGTCTTGATATGTTTTAGGAAGGATCATTCATGTTAGAGAAATGGATTTCAAAAACTAGGATATGACGACATTGGTATCACATTAACAGAGATCTGATATGGTTGTGGATGTTCATATTCTGGAAGCTATGGAATTGATTGATCAGAATAATTTCTAGTGGTGGTAGTTCTCAAAAGTCTACTACAAATTGTACCTTCATAACAAATGTGGTATAATAGTGTTGGAATTTATTACTCAATCACATGTTAGGGTTTTTTCATAACCATTTATAATGAAGATACATGTGTGGAAGATACAAGAATATACTATATAGTATTGATGCCAAGATATATGAGGTGAAGTGTTCATAAGTTATGGGATTTACTAAAGTTCCAGTGGTAGATTATATACTATTTTAAAGAGACCATACCCGAAACACCTGAAACTGGTTATATGTAGTAGAGGATCAACATTGAATAGGAAGTCCAAAAAAATCATTGGATCTAGGACAAATTTATTTCATATACAATCATAATTTTTATAGTTTTTATGGTTAGTTCGTTGACCAATGAGACCAAAATGTTTGTGTCTAGATAAATGTGTGTCTTATCTTGAGGATCAAGGTTATTATATTCCCATTTAAGGAAGGATGTTCAAGAAAAACTCTATGTATGAAAAGGTTTATATTGTTTATTTACATACCAAAAAACGAGTTTCAGAAATCAACCATATCAAAATGAATATTGGAAGAAGAACAAACCTAATCCTATGAATTCTTCTTTATAATGAAGTGGTGATGAAGACATTAGTATTTCAATCTTTAGGATATATGCTTATAGAATGTCATCATTGTTCAATAATTTCTTTTGTAATGGGAATATTCTAGTGTGTAACAACCCAAGTAATAATGGAACAATAATTTTTCACATTTATTAACATTTTTCAATTATATTATTATTAAAATAAACAATATGTTCAATAGTTCACAGGATATGTCTAGTTTTATGGTTAAAACATTATTTTTGTAAAAAGTAGTTTTATCGCCTTTTAAGGGTGCACTTATTTTATTTTATTTTTCAATTTTATAAATTATATTTTAAAAAATAAACTTCTTATTTGAAATTGTAATATCATTTTTACCTTGGTTTAATTTTTTAAAATTTTTAGATAATTTTCATATTTTGATGAATAGTAAAAAAATAATGCATTTTAATTGAAAAAAGGTTCTTTATTTAAAGAATTTATAGTGTTAATTTATATTTATAATTGGTTTTATTTTATTTTTAGAAAATTAAATTATCATTTAAAATAATTTAGGTAATTGGAATAAATTTCACATTGAAATTTGATATAATAACATTATGATCTTTTAAACGATTTTACTTTAAAAACTTGTTGTCTCATTCTATGAATTGAAGTAATTTTTAATTAATTTTGGAAATATATGTGTTTCTAATTTTTAAAAATATATTCCATATTAGGAATTAGGAGGTCCAAATTTTTTAAATAGTCCCTTTTTATTTTTGGACATTATGAATAGTAACATAAGTAAATTTTTATTAACATTGTTATGGAAAATTAGAAAATTGAGGGTAAAAATTATATTATAAATACAATAAAATTACCATAAAAATTTTTCTAATTTCATTGGATGAGTGTGTATTGACAAAAACAATCATCGGACAGATATTTTAACATTTGGAAGCCACAAGGACAAGCGTATGGCGTTTACAATATTATACTCAAATAATGGTAAATTTTATCACGATTTTGTTTTTTAAAACTGAAATAATTTTAATATGGGGTCATATATGGGATCGATTCGACTATAAATAGTATTTCAAAATATAATAAGTTTATATGTATCATAATAATTTATTTAAATTTTTTTAGGAAGAAATAATTTAATTAAGGCTTTCACAATAATGATCTAGTAATTGTTTAATGAAAGGAAATATGAAATAAATGATATTAAAAATACTAAAATAAATATAATTTGATATAATTAAATTCATAAAATAATATTTTACATGAAATTATCATGTTATATATTTTTATATGTATTAGTTTGAATTTATTTTATTAGATATGATATTTTTTAAAAGGTATGTAATGAATAGTGTCACAATTGACATTATATTTTAAAATAAATTTTATTTTATTAAATGATATAAAATTTCTAAAAATATAAATTTTGGGAAAAAATATTGGTATAAGCTATAATGAGTCATCAATTACTAATTTATTTGTTGTTTATCATTTAATTGTAATTATATTAACCATCAAAGACTAAATTAAAAGATATCATGGTCAGAGATAAAAGGGTTAATATAGAAAAGAAAAGGATTAACAAAATAATCTAAACATTTATATTTATTTTTTGGATGAATGGATTATGATGTATCCTCATCATATATTAGATAGAAATTAAATTTAAACAATTTTTAATATAAAATAAATTTATATTAATTTTATATTTTGAATAATTCCAATAGTGTCCCTCCCCTCTCTTATAAATGGGAACCCATTATTCTAATTACAATACACACAAAATACTATTTTGTTTTGACACTATCTTACCAAATACCTTTCCAAAATATATTCCCACATCCTAGATCTCTAGGTTTATTTAGAACACAACCCTTAGTGGTCTTAAGGTTTTATGCAAAGGAGGAGGTCTATGGAAGATGTATCAATTTCAATTAACTATTCTTGATTTATTTATTATTCCAAATCATTAATATATTATTCAATAATAATTAAATAACATCTAAAGTACCCTAAATATAAACATATTTCATTAATTTTATACCATTACATAAATCCATCTCAAATTTAATCAAATGGGAAATGAATTATTCATTCGTGTGTATGACGAACTCCCACCCGCGAAGTGATATAATTCGTTTTCCATCACCGTCTACCAAGAATAGTAATAAATATGGAATTAATATGTATAAATGATATTAATGAATTATTTATCATTGAAAAAGAATAATATGTCATTTATTTTCTTACATTTCCATGCACACAAAAATCATAACATCGTTCGTGCGTACGTGTGAACTATCACCTCCATGAAGTGATGTGATTAATTTTTCATCCCCACATATTATTGATGATATATACAAGTATAATTAAATGTTTAATATGATAATAATTATATTATTATCATCTTGAAAGATAAAATAATACTTAAATTCTTTCCAAAATAATCACTGAAAAATGGAAATGTTATACATGCATGCATATAGTCTACTGTCTCCATAATTATAACAGAGTTCATTTTTCATAACCATAAATAATGGTTTGATTTAAGAGTACAGTTTATGTATAAAAATGATAATAATTTCATGAATTTTATTCTAGATAATATGGAATATGGACCACTTTGACTATTGACATCATACCAAATTCATTTTGGGCTCATGTAGTGAATATCATCCAAACATCCAACATGAATTTAAATAATTAATTGCTATAACCAGGTGATAAGAAATATAAAAAAAATATTTAAAATTAAAACTTTCTAAATTAGGTAAATAATTATAAAAAAATTATTATTTATGAAATCAAAAGACATATGTGACAAATCAGACTCACACTAATGGATTTCATCTGAAGTTCCTTTCATTAAGGAATTTGTTGATGTTATGAACCTTTATTCTCTTATAAGGTTGATATACCACATATTTGATATAATATAAAAATAATTTACCAATTATCTTGATATTTAGTGCTTAATGTCATTATTTTATGAGTTTTAAAATTCCATAGTTACCTAAGTGCTATGGGGATTTTCTTCGAAAAATCCATCTATTATGGATTTCCATCAATATATTTTCCTTCCATGCCAATGTTTTCAAAAATATATTAGAAATTTTTTATTCATGATGTGTTTATTGAACATTATAGATGATGGGTGTTTCCAAATAGTGTTGGGTGAGCCCGTTATAGCTTAAACGATGGGTGGACCCAAATAGAGATTCAATACATTGGGTAATTATTTTGTTCTCCAAGGAATTATATTGGATGCCATCCGTTTGCTTATTATAATATGTAAGGGTTCAATAATGGTTATATATGATGATGTAACAAGGTATGTATATGAATTTCATATTCTTGTTAATGATTTTTGTGAGAATCATTTATTATTAAAAATTAAAACAAATGATCATTTCAAAGAAATGTTAATTACCATTATGGGTAAAATGTTATGTTTTCAGGAAAAGTATATTCCATTGGTTTTTATGTTTTTCATGAACTAATGATTTACCTACCTTTTTTATCTCTTACTGATATTTTGTATCCATTCAATATTTTAAAATGTATTTCATATAAAATTAGGGATAATAGAGTCAATTATGAGATAATGTGGAAATTGGGATGATTGATTATTAAAAGAAATCAATTTTTGTTTTCTAAAAGTTTAATATTTTGGGATAAATGAATACTATTCTAGAAGTATCCACTCTGTATAAATTTGGTATTTTATATTTGAAATATGTATTAATTATTTATAATAATAATCCTTAAAAGATTCTAAATGTGAGACAATAAAAATTCTTGACTACAACTCATGATTATGTGTTGATTAAGGACTAGAAATTATAATTGGTATAAAAGGTCATTTTAGATAACATTAGAGGTCATGGTAATATTAATAAATTTTCAATAAAAGTCATTTCTTCATGGAAATGTTAAAATTTTATATCATTTTAAGATTACTTTGTAAGTTCATATAAACTATGTCTTTTCAGAGTGGTTTTCTGCAGAGGACACATGGAATCTACATTGAGATGGTGTTGTGAGAGATATATACATCCAAATCAAAATCATGATATGTATAGAATTATAATATAATAGTTTTTTATAGTGATTTCTAAGTTGAAATAGGTGATAAAATGCGGTGATATCCATGATAGAGAGGAACTCAATCTACTGAAAATGAATTTGTGTTTTGTATATCATTTCATGAGGAAACATTCCCCATCTTTCACTGGATCATCTAACCCAATGGTATCCAAAGGATCAATCAATTATTTGGATATGATATTAGATTTCATGGTTTTTTATAATATCAAAAGTCAAACTTTTTCATTTATCAATTTGAATATGAACCCTATAGATAGTGGTATTCAATTAAAAATCCCAGAGAGAAAGATGATCTTGATTCCATTGAATGGAAAAAATTAATGTATCCCATTACTGCAAAATATTTCCATAAGGTTTTTTGAATATAAATGCAAGAATATTTTTTTTATTTAGTTAAAAAGAGGAAGAATATTTAACAGAATATGAATAACACTTCACATGATTGGTCAGGTATGAGCCAAATTTTATTCAAGACACTATTGAAGAAATTTATTGGTTTTACTCAAGATTGAAACCATGATCATGAAGAGATTTATCAATAAACTAAATATAAAATATAATAGAATTTTTTTAATTTTATAGAAAAGGATGAGATAGAATTTTCGGACTCTTATGTTCCTCGTAATGATGAAAGTAAAAAAGTGACCAGGATGGTGGGCGGTAGGGAAACATAAAAAAAATATATAAAGGTAAGAAAATGAATTTACAGTCTTGTGGTAAGTGTGGAAAAAAATTGGGAATGTATTATATTGAGATGGAAGTGTTACTGATTTGGAAATTTTAGCCACATGTCCTACTAATGCAATTAAAAAAATACCAAGGAACCAAAGAATGGGTAAATGACAGGAATCCAATAGTCATATTTTTTAGCTTTAATAAGTTGGGTCATTATGCTAATAAGTGTCCAAATATAGTTTCACAGGATGTAAATTTTCATAATTGAAAACAAAATGTGTTGAAATGTCATTTTCTACTATTATAATTGATGTTGGGTCATTATATGAGTTGGTGACATATATGTTACATGTGTTATGAATTATGAAAATACCCTATTAGACTCTACATCTACTATTTCTATTATTTCTATGAAATTTGAATTTTAATTGGGAATATCACCTAATAAAAGTAATATAGATATTTTGGTGAAAACTAAGAGTTGAATTATTCATAAATTTTTATAAGAATCATCCTATTGTTATTTGTGGGATAATATTTACTAAAAATATTATTAAATTATCTATAATATAGTTTGATATCATTCAAGGAATGGATGGTATTTCTATTTATCATTCTAAAATAGATTACATTTCTAATGAAATTATGTTCAATTATTTCATACATTTTATAACATAATAAGAAGATGTGAAATTTATTAGAGATCAAAATGAATTTTACCTAGATTATATTGTTGAAAATAAGGAGGCTTCTTTAATTAATGATGTTCCGATTGTAAATGAAGACATGGATGTTTTTCTGGATGAAATTTTTGGTGTTATTCCAGATCTATTGGTTTAGTTTACTGTAGACTTAGTTTCTATTACTATGATAATTTCATAAAACCCTTATTGAATGACTTATGTGGAACAATTAGAGTGAAAAAACCAATATTATGAGCTATTATATAAATGTTTCACCCATATTGGAACTTAATAATGGGGTAATCCAATATTTTGTTAGAAATAATGTTGGTTCAATGAGACTTTGCATTGATTATAAGATACTTTAATAAAATCTCTGTTAAAATCAAGTATCATATGCCACATATCAATGATTTTTTTATCAGCTCTAGGGAAATTTTTTTTGAATATTGATCTGAGTTCAGGGTACCATCATTTAAATATAAAGGATACAGACATTACAAAGACAAAATATCATACTAGTTATGTGAATTATTAATTTTTAGTTATTCTATTCGGATTATCTAATGCACTTACTAAACTCATGGATATGACGAATAGAATATTTAATGAATTGTTTAATAATTTTGTAGTTGTGTTTATAGATCACATTTTTGTGTATTGTAAATGTAAAGATGATCATGAATGATATCTAGGAATTTTATTGAATACCTTAAAAGAAAATAAACTGTATGGGGAATTTTTCAAGTGTGAATTTTTATTTCTAAAAAATTAATTCCTTGGTCACGTTGTTTCTAAATGTGGAATAACTATTGATCCAACTAAAATGAAATGTTTTGATGAATGTAAAAGAAACAAAAATATTATTAATATTCCTAGTTTTCTTGGTTTAGAAGGATATTATTGGAGTTTTTTTGAAAATATTTCATAGTCATCCAGCCCATTGACAACGTTAACTCAAAAAGGAGTTAATTTCATCTAAACAACTGAATATATTGATTTTTTTCAGAAAAAGAAATGAATATTGGTGAATTCTCTAGTTCAAGACCATAATTTTTAAAATTCTGAATTTTCCATCTACAGAGATGTTTTGTTGAAATAAATTCATAGTTTCCTAATGTAGATTGATTAGGTAATTGCTTATACATCACGTTAGCTAAAATCTCATGAGTTGAATTAGCCTACACATTATTTAGATTTAGCTGAATTTTTTTTCTCATTAAAAATTTGGAGGAATCATTTATATAGAGTAAAATGAAAAATATATAGCAACCATAAAATTTGGAATAATATATTAACTCGATATGAATTGAACATGAGACCTTGAATATGGTTAGAACCAATCACAGATTATGATTGCATGAGTAATTATATTATAGGAAATAATGATGTATCTGATGATTTGAGTCATAAAAATAATGATACATTAACCATGTTATGTTTAGAACATGTTCCTTGGTTGATGATTTGATGAATTTTGGCTTGGAAGTTGTTTGTGTTGGAAATTCCTATGTTTTGTTTTAGGTGTCAGTGCAATCTCCTATATTAGTTAGAATATAGAACGTATATAAGGTTGACCGTGATTTATAGAAAAATTTAGAATTGGTTAAAAAGTGTATGTCTCTAGAATTTGAAATTGTTAAAGATTATGTTATGAGATTTGGGAAGAGATTTTGTGTGCCTTATGATTTAAAGTGGAAGAAAGTGTTATTGTGGAAAGCTAATAGTTATCCATTTTTAGTTTGTACTGCTAGAATTAAGATGTATAAATTCCTTCAGATGTATTACTGGTGTGATGGAATAAAAATATATGTTTATGACATTACCACGATATGCTGGACTTTTCAATAGTTTCAAACTGGGAAACAATTACTGAAAGGGATGATTAAACCATTTCTAGTGCTAAAATGGAAATGGGAAAAACACTTTCATAGATTTTATAGTTATATTACCATATACATCAGGAGGTAACAATCCAATTTGGATTATTATTGATCAAATAACTAAATATTCACATTTTATTACTATATGAGACACCAAATCTATATATTATATTTATCAATGGTATATAAAGGATATTTTTACGTTAGATAGAGTGAATCTATCTATTTTATCTGATCATAATCATAGGTTTTATTTTATCATTTGGAAAGGACTTCATAAGTCATTGAATTTGAATTAAATTTCACCATAGTCCTTTATCCCCAGTGTGATGGTAAAAAAAACAAACAATTATGACCTTGGAAGATATACTATGTGGATTTTCAATGTATTTCTAGGGAATTTGGGATCAACATATTTCTTTATTTTAGTTTTCTTATAATAATAGTAGTCATTCCTATTTAGTGATGGAACCATTTGTTTCATTATACGGGAAACGGTATCAGACACCATCTTTTGACAAGATTTCGGAGAAAGGATGTTGATGGGACCAAACTGATTGAAGAGATAGTATAGAAAGTTCATTTCATTTAGATACATAGGAGAAGTGCTCCAAGAAGATAGAATTGTTTTGAGGATAACTAGAGAAAGTATCCTTCTTTTGAGGTAGGAGATCATTCCTTTCTCAAGGTTTCTCCATAGAAAAGTGTGATAGGTTTTGGTTAGAAGGGGAAGATGAATCCACATTTCATTGGACCCTAGTAAATCATATAGAAAGTTATATTAGTGGACTATAGAGGGGAATATCCTCAAATTTTATACTAGGTACACAATTTATTTCAAGTTTCAATGCAAAAAATATATATTTCAAGTTCATATAATGTTTTCATCCCTAAAGTAGTTCATCTAGAAGAGAATATATCTCATGAGGAACATCCATTTCAAGTTAATGACCATAGAGAAAATGTATTTTGGAATAAGGTGATTCTTAAGATTCAGATTTTATAGAAGAACCATATGGTTAAAAAGGAAACATGGGAATCTAAAAATGCAATGGGGAAAAAATATCCACACATTTTTAATAAGTGAATAAAATTGTAAGGCCATAATTTCCAAAAGGGGGAAGAATGCTAAAACCCAGGTAACAAAAAAAATTGGTTTTTTAAATATTAATTAATATTTATTAATTATATAGTAATTAAAATAAAAAATATGTTCAATATCATATATGATTAATAATTTTTTATGGTTAAGAATAGAGTTTTTCAAAAAATAAGTTTTCTCAAATTTTGCTGAAACACTTGTTTTGAATATAATTTTTCTCAGTTTTTAAATTATATTTAATAAAACAAAAATATTTTTTAAAGAGGAATGTAAAAATTTACATTGGTTTAATTTTTAATATTTTTATATTAAGTTTAATATTTAGATTAATATTGAAAATAATAATGTATTTTAATTAAAAACAACTATTTCGTCTAAATAATTTATAGTGTGAAATTATATTTTTACTTGGTTTTAAATTATATTTAGTTTAATATTTTATCATTTAATCCAATTAATTTCCTTAAAATTAATTTTAAAATAAAATTAGATATAAAAACATTGTTAACTTTTGAATGTTATAACTTTAAAAACTCGTTTTTTTGTTTTGTCCATATGATTAATTTTTAATCAATTTATACAATTAATGTGTTTAATTTTGAAAAAATGGATAAAATAACTGTAAAAAAGGTAAAAATTTATTAAATATGTCCCTTTTTTTGGACATTATGAATAATAACTTTATAAATTTTTTATTAACATGGTTAAATGAAAATTAGGTAACTAAGTGTAAAAATAATATTATAAATATTATAAAATATTCTTAATAATAATCTAAACATCATTAGATGAGTTTATGTAAAACAATCATCCTTATACCTAAATTATATCATTTGGAAGCCACTTGAATTAGAGTGTGACATTTATAATATTATATTAAAAGAAAATCCAATTCTATCACACATTGTTTTTAACAAGTGGAATATTTTTAATATGGGGATATATAGAGAATGTGTTCAACTATAAATATTAATTTAAAATGTTATAATTTTATATTTTTCATGTTAATTTATTTATAATATTTAGGGATGAAATAATTAAATTAAAGGCTTTCATAATAATGATGTAAAAATTGTTTTACTAAAGGCAATATTAAACAAATGATATTAAAAATAAAAAAAATATAATTTGAGATAAATAATGTCATCAAACAAATTCTGAGATAAATTTTTCATGTTAGTAATGTTCTATAATATATTTTTATAATTTATCTTTTTGAATATGATGTTCATAAAAACTCACGGAATGAATAGTGTCATAATTGACATTTTTGATATTTTATAACAAATAATATTTAATAAAACAATATAAAACTTATAAAAAACTACATTTTGGCCTACTTATTGGAAAAATTATTAAAAATTAATCAATAACACATTTATTAACCTTTTTTCAATTTATAGTAATTATATTTACTCTCTAAATTTAAATTACATGGTAACATAGTAAGAGTTAAAAGGGTTAAAAAAGACAACGATTAAATAAATAATCAAAAAATTTATAAATTTAATTAGATGAATGGATTTAGACCCATACTCATATTATACATTAAAAAAAATTTGGAACCAATTTCAGAAGAATATTAATTTATATTAATTTAATATTTTGAATAATTCCATGTGGGCCCCTTCCCTCGCCTATAAGAGGGAACACATTCTTCTCATTTCTATGCTCATAAACACCTATTTAGATCATCCAATAACTTCTAAAATTGCTTATTAGAATCCATATTCACATCCAAGAGCTCTTATTTTAGGTATAACACAACCCTTATTAGTTTTAAGGTATTAAAAAATAGAGGAGGTCTGAGGAAGAGGTATCGTTTATAATTATGTGTTTCTGTTTTATTTTTTCTTCCAATTCCATAAAATCCTCTTAAATCATGATGAAATTATATCTCAAGTATCCTAAATATACTGAGATGTTGTTATGTTTATATCATCACCTAAATCCATCTCCAATTTCATCAAATGGGAAATGACTTATTTAGTTGTCTGTACGAAGGACTACCACCTTACAAACTGATATAATTCGTTTTCCATCACCGTCTCTCAAGAGTAGTTATAACGATGGAATTAATTTTTAAATATTATTTTCCTAAAAAATTTACCATTTTTAAGGAATAATATATAATTTATTTTATTACCTTTAAAAGCCCCCAAAAAATGATAACTTCATTCATGCATACATGTGAACTATCATCTCCACAAAGTGATGTGATTCGTTTTTCATCACCACTTATGATGGATAAAAAATATGAATATATTTAAATATTATATATAATAATAATTATATTATTACCATTATAAAAAGATAAAATATTACTTACCTTTATTTTAAAATGGTCATTGAAAAATGGAAATGTTACTCATTTTTATATATGGTCTACCATCTCCTTGATTATAACATTGTTATTTTTTCATAACACTACTTAATAGTTTGATTTAAAATTATTATTGATGTATAAAAGTTATAACAATTTCATTAATATTATTCTATATATTAAGGACTAATTACTAGTTTGAAAATTTACATCAAACCGAATTCATTTTGGACTCAGGTACTGAATATCGTGAAAACGTCCAATGTTAAAATAAATAATTAATTAACGGGTTTAATATTTTACTTATTGATATAAATAATAATAAAAATTAATTGGTTTTAATTAAATTTAAAAATTAACATATGTTTTTTATTCGGTATAGTAAATGACATGAATGAAAATTCAATCTCAATGTAAGATATTTCATCTCAATATTATTTCATTGAGGCATTTCTTGATGTTATTCACATTTATTCTCTTATAATGTGTATATACAGTATATGGGAAATTATATATCTATAATTTACATTTTATAATGATATTTTTTGTTTAACTTCATTCTTTTAGTGGTTTTATAAATGAAGAGTTTCTTATGTGATAAGGGGTTTTATTTGAAAAAATATTCTATTATGGTTTTCTATAAAACTCTTATTCTTCCATGTCTATGTTTTGAAAATTATAATTGAAATGTTTTTTTCATGATGCGGTTCTTGGACATTATAAATGATGAGTGTGTCAATATTTAACTAGGTGAGACTATTAAAACATAAATGGTGGGTCCACCTATATTACACTTTAATGTATTGGGAAACAATTTTGTTTTCTCAATAATTATATTGGATGTCACCTTTTTGGTTATTCCAATCGGTATGGGTTCTGGAAGGGCTATTTGTGAAGATTTCCCAAGGTACCTATATGATTTTTATAGGTTCATTTAATGAGTATTTTTGGTAATCATTTATATTGAAAAGGTAAAATAAATGACATTTTTTAAGGAATGTTAATTACCATTATAAGTAAAATGACATGTTTTTAAGAAAAGTGTTTTCCATGGGTTTTCTTGTGTTTTAAGAAAAAATAGCTTCCTTTCCTTTTCTATCCATTATTGGGAATTTTTTCTCATCTAAAACTTTAAAATGTTCTTCACTAGACTTATTGGAGATTAGAGATAAATATAAGATCAAGGGGAGAATTGTAATGATTAATCATGAAAAGAAACCAAAATTTAGTCAAAAAATGTTAAATTTTGGAAGAAATAGATACTATTATAGTAGTATCCACTTTTTATAAATGTGGGATGTGATGTATTAACTATGTACAAATTATATAAAACTATATACGTGGAAAGATCCTAAATTCGAGGGAGTTCAAATTATTGACTGAAAATCATTATTATGTTATTATTAATGTCCAGGCCT
Organism: Viscum album; assembly: GCA_963277665.1. Classification (NCBI taxonomy): domain Eukaryota; kingdom Viridiplantae; phylum Streptophyta; class Magnoliopsida; order Santalales; family Viscaceae; genus Viscum; species Viscum album. Next base: position 926,713,910 of record OY728159.1, read on the forward strand.
TATACATTGATAGTTTGATAATAATATTTAATGAAGTTGGTGAGATGGACTATTTAATTGAATGTTTTCATAGATAAATGGATATTTTTCTTTATGTTGTTTTAGAGGTTGTTTGATAATTCGATGATATGAATTTTTCAAGATGACTTTTTGATGGAGTTAAGTTACGATGTTATCATTATGTTAGATTTACCATAACAATGATTGATTACATAATATTGTTAACATAGTTCAATGATTTTATGATTTGAAAAGGAGATCATCTATGGATAAATTTGGTGAAAAATTATTGTTAACAGGACTTTAGCTAATTCCGATATTTCACGAGACTGTTTCTAAGGAAAAATTCCAAGGATTCATTAAGAATGATTCATGGTTTTACAGATTGATTTATAAAATTTAAAAGGACAAGGGGATCTTTATATTAGTGGGTATTGGAGATCACATGAATTTTGGAGAACCATGATTACATTAGAAAGGATATGATTACCAATGGTGTTTTTTCTAAAAATATCTAATTTACTTCGGTGAAATCCTTAAGAATGGCCGTCATGTGGATGATTGTTTTGACTAACCTATAGAAAAAGTTATAATATGGTAAACATTGGGGTTTTGGTGTAAGAAATATTTTCTAGTTAATTTGTTATAAATTGTGAAAATTTACTTTTCATGAGGACACTTACAAAACTAGGATGGACCTGTTCACCTTAAACGAAGAATGTCCACTTCTCAGCTAATTATAAAAGAAAATTCATCATATTTGTGTGTATGTGACACATGTGGAGTTATATATATAACATGTATGTTCCATAGAATGTAGAATAATTTAACTATTTATTAATTCAGGTAGTATATGTATGAATAAACCAATATTCTATAAGAGTGACCTTAGTATTTCAAATGAAACTTTTTATTTATCTAAATGGTTGTGGGAAAATAATCTGGATGTGGAGGATGATTCTAATTATGACATGGAGTGTGGATGTTTAAGGGTGTAGATCTATAAGTAGTCTTGTTAATGTGGGAGGAAAAAGGTAATATAGATATTAAATCTTCACCTAATATTTTAGTTGGGAAATATAGATAATATAGTTCACTTGATTGAGTAGTTGGATTGTAACACCCCAAGCTTCCACGATACGCTTCTTTTTGAATAATATAATAGCATGTGTTGTATGAAACTTCAAGTTCTAACACACCACAACCAATCAAACTAGCCGTTATGAATACTAATACCCACTTTTTGAAATTTAATAAATTTTATCATTCAAAATGGAATTATTTTTTGGATTAGGAATATTTAAATTATCCTAGGGTGATTTTTTGGTATTTTTCTGAAAACATTCAATTTTTTATGAATAGTGAAAAACACTAAGTTATAGTTTAAAACCAAATTTTTATTTAAATAAATATTTATTTTATTTAAATTTATTTTAGGTAAAAATAGATACATAATACCAATATAAGTTAAATGTAATTCATTGGAGTCACTTTATAATAATTTTAGATATATAAAAAATTTATTGAACTTTTTACCGTGTTTTACCCACCTCCTAGGAATATTTGAAAATATACATAAAACATAATTTTACCTCATCTGTGAGTTGAATTTCAAAAATCTGAGAGAAATATTTGATATCAGTATGTAAAATGTGGTTCAATATGATGAATATAATTTTTGGTGAACAATAAATTTTTACTTTTATTTACCACAATCATAAGTAAATAGGGCAATTAAGGGTAAACATAATATTATTATTACCCTAACACATGCCCTAATTCTATTGTCTAAGTATAATTCGACCAAAAAAAACCTTATTAATAAAATATGATGCTTTTGGTCTACTTGTATTATACTACGAAATTTATTATTATTTAATTCAAAGAAGAGTTAAAAGTGTTAAATTTAAAGTTTGATAACTAAACCATTTTTAATATAGGGTTACACATAAAATAAATTCGACTATAAATATTAATTAGAAAGATAAAAAGATTTTATATATAATGGTATTTTATGTTTATTTTTTAGACATTAAATAATTTGATTTATTTATGACACAATGATGATGCAATAATTACCTAATTAATGAAATATTAAAATAATTGATATTGTAAATATACAAATTAATGTAATTTGAGACTTTTTTTTAATTCCATTAATTTTATAGGTTATTATAAAATTTTAGGGTTTGTTATATAAATTTTCTTCAAATTAATAATGCTGTTATGAATTTAGAAAAAACAAAATACCAAATAGTTTCAAAATTGACATAATAGTGTTTTTAAATCAAATATTATATTATTAATTGATATTATATTATTAAAAACATAAGGTTCGTCCAAATACTTATATAATGATATATTTATCATTAATGAACCACTTGGGGTTCTCTTAGAAGTATATAGTATGTTTATTAACCATATAATATAAAAATACAAAGAGATATGGTAAATGTCAAACTATTTAACTAAGAGTTAAATCTAAAAGATAAAGTTAATATAGTGACCCAAACCTGTCTAAAACCTATTTATTGAGTGGGGTTTGACCCATCCCCACATTATAGTTTAAATAATTCATTTTTATCCATTATAAACCGAACATGATTTTATTATAAAATAATATTTCTAGCTTTTTCTAAGGTGCCCCTCACCCCTCTCATAAAAGGGAACTCCCCCTTATCTCAAATTAAAATCATAAAAGGATTTTTATTGGCCAAACCCTACCCAAATACCCTCTAAAATGTCCTCCCTTCATCTTAGAGTCCTTACTTTTGTCAGAAAGCCAATCTAAGGAGCACTTTTGATCAAATCAAAAGGAAGAACTCGAAGAAGAGGTAAATATTTCATCACCTCTTTCAAGTTCCTTTCTTCTTCTACTTCCTATTTCTTTGTTGTTTCCATTATAAAATAATAAATCTAGTATATTCTATTTACTGTGATGTTATTATAAATATGGTACAACCATATTCATTATTCTATCCATCATTTGAATGACATGTCACCATATGTGCGTACGTACGTCTTACCGTCTCTACGTCGTGGTGTAATTGTTATTCAATACATTATTATTTGTATTGGTATAATAATGATGTGTAATGGATGTAAATAATAAATATGACATGATAATTATTATTTATATATGATATAAAATTGAATTATATATTATTTTAATATCAAAAGAATTATATTGTCGCTCATGCGTACATACGGATTACCGTCTCCATGAAGGTGATGAGATTCATTCCCCATCGTATCAATTCAAGACTAATATACATTAGATTATTAAAAATAATGTTTAAAGACTTAATATCATTCTTAATATTAATAAGATACATCCTATACATAAAAAATATTACTTACGTAATAAAGCATATAAAGTAAAACGAATCTGTTAACACCCGAAACGACGATAGTACTAAGATATTATTAATAAAGAAATATTAAAAGATAATATATGATATCATATTAATGTATATGATTCTTGTATAATTTAATAACAATTATTTCCACATTATACAGGAGATTAACCTACCATCGACTAAGGAAAATTACAAGGTAAGAGTTAATTCTACAATCTCTTCATTATCTGAGGTTGTTTATACGTAATTATCTACTCGGACCTCTTTATCATCCACATCCATGTTTCTTAAAATTGTATTTCAAAACATTCTTACTAATTTATAGACTATGGGTTAAAGTCATTTATACCCTTGTTTGACTTTCATAAGATTTTTATAAAATAATCTTTCTATCATTTTCCAAACAAGGTCCTTTATAACCTTTTCTGAAAAATTATGGTAAAAATGTCTTTTTTTTAACTTATACAGAGGGGGAAACTATTTTCCTCCATTATAACATCATCGAAGCTTCTCTTACAAGATTATAAGAATATTTCCCAAATAAATGTTTTATTAAATAATTTCAAAATAGAAAGAGATATTTCTCTAAAAAATGTTTTGATTTCATCTACATCAACATCCTTTGATAACTTTTAAGCTTATTTGAAGTTGATTTATTATGATACAAAACATTCATATTTTATTGAAGGTTTTGTGATATGTTTGACTATGGATGTGTTATTTTTACACCATTAATGGTTTATGGATAATGTATTGAAATTTTTAATGCTAGTTTTAATACAAATGTTTATGTTATGTTTAACCCTTTTCATATGAGGAATGCATTGGCATTAGTAAGTGATGGGTGGATCTTTATATAGATCCCCAATGCATCGATAGGTATCATGAGACAAAATAGTTTCTTGGAACAAGGCCTTGACAAAATCGTGTTTGTAGTCTTGGCATAAGGACTTGACTATGTGGTTATGATGTCTGGAATTATGCGTTCCATCATTATGAAAGTGGCTATTGATATTGCATATGATTATTCGAGTTGCAGAATATCCATGTGAATAAGTAAATAGAATTGTTTGATTTTATCATTTCCATATTATGCTGAAGTTCAAGTTTGAAAGGATTTGGTTTTAGTCTTATACATTTCCTTAAATGTTTATTCTTATTTATGAATGTTTTCGCTATATTGTTATCCTTACTGAGCATCTGAGATCACCCCTTTCTATGTTTTATTTTTACCTGGATGCAAATAAGTATATTATGACTGACCTATAGGGATAGTCTATGGGATTTCAGTTTTGTCTATGGAAACAATGTTGTTGTAGTTTTCCATTTTATGATGTAATGTAAACCTTATGAATGTATCTAGTACTCACAAGGCTACTAAACTAATCGGTCCTTCGAGACTTGATCTTTTGTGATCATGACAATGATACATAATAATGCACCGACTCTAGGCTTCTGGGGTTAGGGCGTTAAATTTTGTATCAGAAGAAGTTTAGTACAAACATTGGAATCTAGATTTAGAAAAACTCTGATTAGATCACATTACCATAAGATCGAATTTGAGGATTAGTATGGAAGAACTTCCTAGAATTTTGGTATTGTAGAGATTTTGTGAGTTTTCCAAGAAATAAATCCTTGTCTGGATACGAGAAAGTAGAGGAAGCTCTTGCACAGATGTACCTAAGGGTAAAACTCGAAGACACTGCTTTGAGCTAGACTCGAACGGGAACTGGTGCATGACAACGGGCCTTGCTACACTCTTGGTTACGACTCTCCCAAGATATATTATTAGGATAATTATTACTTTATTTACAAACCATTATGAAGGGTTTATGAGTATATACTTCCTCAAAGAAAATATTTGTATGATTATGGATTATATCCATAAACTGTTCAATTTATGTTAAGTGTTTTACTAGTTTGGATTTATGTATTGCGATTCATAAACTAATCTAGTTTATGAAATTGTTGAGAAATGGAACCTAGTGGAAGGAATGGATAATATATCTATGCACTCACTCCATGTAGGGATTTCCCTCCCACTCAAGATAATTATAGTGGAGATAGTGATGAAACTGGTGCTGATCAGATAATCACCATACCGGGACAACTCACTCAGGTTATGAATAATAACCTTACCCATATGGAGAACCCTGATCCACAGGGTGGAGAATCAATGTTATATGTATTCAAGAGGAAAAAAACACCAAAATTCAATGGGGATACAAATCCATTAGTGTATGAGCAATGGACAAATTCCTTAGAGAAAATATTCCATGCTTTGGGGAGTAGAGAAAGGGAAAAAGTTTTCATGAAAGTTTACCACCTCACTGGAGATACTGATCAATAGTGGTCATTGATTCAAAACACAATGAAATATGAGGAGGTATCAAATATGGAATGGATGGATTTTAATGAAATTTTCATAAAAAAATACTTTCCTCATGACCATTGAGCGGATATGGAAAGACAATTTCTGAGTCTGAGGCAAAAAGAGGATAAGAATGTCGCAATATATGTAGCTAACTTTAGAAGGTTAGTGAGGCATGATAAAGATTATATAAATAACATAGGAAGTAAGATTGATTGTTTCTTTGATGGGTTAAAACCATTTCTCTGTCGAGCATTAGTCTCTCAATCCTTCACGTCATACGAAGTTATTGTCTCATGTGCTATCAATACAGGAAAATAATTCTCTAAGTATTATAACTTTAAAGAAAATAAAGGGGAGAAGAGATCAGCTGAATACTCTGGAAATGGAAATAAGTGGAATAAGGGAAAAGTTGAATATCTATCCTACAGTAAATGTAGAAGAAACACCCTGGTACTTTCCTAAAAGGAATGATATTCTATTATAAGTGTGGTGAAAAAGACCACCAAACTCATGATTTCAAGGGTAATAAAGAGGCTGTCGATGTTGAATGATACAATTATAGAGAAAGGGGGAATTATGTGAATGAATGTCCTATACATTATGGGAACTTACCTCAAAAAAGTCCAAGGGATTAAGGCCAAGCTTATGCTATAACTACTGCTAAGGTTGAAGCTCTGAAAGACGTAGTGGCAGGTAATTTAATGGTTTCCTCAAGTTTGGAAAATACTTTATTTGATTCTTGATCATCACATTGTTTCATATCTTCTCAGTTTTCTAATAAAATTAGATATTTCCAATTTGATTTAATAAGGGAGTTGTTAGTCAAAACTCATAAGGGAAGTATCATTACAACAAAGTTTTGTGAATCAGTCACCGTTATGGAATATAAATATTCTTTATCTGCTGATCTCATCATCATACCCATGATTAAATTTGATATATTACTTGGTATGGATTGGATTTCGGACCATGATGCAAAAATTTATTGTAAGAAAAAGGAGGTTACAATTTTTTATGATGATAAAGAGTACCTTTTCTTTAGAGAAAAAACATCACCACCTAATTCTTATCTAGATCTATCCCTAATAGCTCAACTAAATTCAATTATTGGGGAGGAAGATAATGAAATAACTGTGGGTGAGGAAAGGAATGTTCAAATAGAGGATGTACCAACGGTGATATAATATGTTGATGTGTTTCCAAAAGATTTACCTGGACATCCTCCAGAATGAGAAATTGATTTTACCATTGATTTAATTCCTGGATCAAGGCCCATATCGAAGACCCCTTAGAGAATGGACACTATGGAATTAGTGGAACTAAAGAAAAAACTATAGTAATTGAGTAATAATGGACTTATTCACCCTAGTGTTTCTCCAAAGGGATCCACTGTCCTTTTTGTTAATAAGAAAGATGAATCTATGAGGTTATACATTGACTATAGGGAGATCAATGCTATAACAATAAAGAACAAGTATCCCCTACCTCGCATTGATGATATGTTTGACCAACTTCATAGAGCTCAATACTTTTTAAAGATTGAACTTCTATCTGGATATCATCATTTGTGTGTGAATAAGGAAGAAATTCTGAAAACAACATTTTGAACCAGGTACGAGCATTACGAGTTTACAGTAATACCTTTTGGATTGACTAATGCATCCTATGTCTTCATGGATCTAATGAATAGAGTTTTCATGGAATATATTGATGAATTTGTAGTGGTATTTATTGATGATATCCTGGTATACTACAAAATATACAAAGATCATGAAAATCACATACACATTATCTAGAAGACTCTTGGAAGACATGAATTATATGAGAAGTTTAACAAGTGTGAATTCTGTCTTCAGGAGATATATTTTCTTGGTGATATTGTCTCTAAGTATGGAATCTCTATTGATCCTTCTAAGACCAAGGCAATCAAAGAATGGCCATAACCAATGAGTATAACTGAGGTACGCAGTTTTATTGGTTTAGCAGGTTATTATCGACATTTCGTCCAGAATGTTTCTCGATTGGCTAACCCATTAACCAAGATCACATATAAAGGGGTTAAATTTTTTTGTACAGAAGAGTGTGGAGAATGTTTTGAAGTACTGAAGATAATATTAGTCAATGATCCTATATTGAATCTACCATTGAGGAATAATGTGTTTGTTATTTATAGTGATGATTCAAAGAAAGGGTTTGGTTGTGTCCTTATAAAGAATGATAGGGTTATTGCCTACACATCACAACAGGTAAAAATTCATGAGCAAAACTATCCTACTCATGATCTTGAGTTAGCAGCTGTAATCTTTTCATTGAAGATATGAGGAAATTAGCTCTATGGTGAAAAATGTGAGATTTATACCGATCACAAGAGTTTGAAGTATATTTTCTCATTGAAAGAACACAAAATAAGGCAAGGGATATGGCTTGAACTATTTAAGGATTATGATTGCACGATACACTACCACCTGGGGAAGGCAAATAAGGTAGAAGATGCTTTGAGGAGAAAAGATCATGGAGTTTTGAACACGATGAGAGTTGAAAGGGGTCCTATTTTCATGGATCTAGTAATGATTGATATGGGAATAACCATAGAAGGTGAAACATCAATGTTTTTTCAAATGGTTTCCAAACCATCTTTACTATAAAGGATAAAAAGTTCTCAGGATGATGATGAGGAATTTCAAAAGAAGATTAAATCTGTGAACGATGGGAGATTGACCGACTTCGTATATGAAGATGGGATTTTGAAATTTGGGAAAATACTTTGTGTTCCTAATATACCTAATCTGAAAAGAGAATTGTTAGATGATTCTCATAGCTCCAATTTCTCTATACACCATGGAAGCACCAAAATGTATAGAGATTTGAATGAACATTTTTGGTTGGACAACATGAAGAGGGAGATTTCTTATTTTTTGCCAAGATGCATGGTTTTTCAACAAGTGAAAGCTAGAAGGCAACAGCTTGGAGGATTATTGCAACCTCTTCCCATAACTGAGTGGAGATGGGATAATATTATGATGGACTTTGTCATGGTACTACCAAAGAATCCTATAAGGAACGATGCAATATGGGTTATTATTGATCATCCTACCAAGACATCATAATTTCTTTCTATAAGAGAAGATTTACCTCTTGAGCAATTAGAAATACTATATATTAATGAAGTTGTAAGACTTCATGGAGTACCACTATAGATTGTTTCTAATTGTGATCCCCATTTTACATCAAGATTCTTTAAAAGTCTTCCGAAATCCCTAGATACTGAACTTCGTTTGAGCACTGCCTACCACCCTCAAACTGATAGACAATCAGAATGGACTATTCAAACATTAAAAGACATGTTGAGATCTTTATAACATGACTTTAATGGTATGTGGGATCAATATTTACCTCTAGTAGAATTTTCCTATAACAATAGCTTCCATTCAAGTATTCAGATGGAACCATATGAAGCGTTATATGGAAAGAGATGTCGCACACCGACTTGTTGGGTTGATGTTGGTGAAAGAAAACCCATAGGCCCAGAACTTGTTGAGGAAACGATGGAAAATGTGAAGGTAATCCAAGCCCACATCAAAGAAGATCAAAGTATGAAGAAGAGCTATGATGATAACCAAAGGAAGGATTTGTAATTTTAGGTTGGAGATCCTGTTTTCTTGAAGGTATCTGCATGGAAGGGTGTTATACATTTCGGTAAGAAGGGTAAATTGAGTCCCACGTACATCAGACCTTTCGAAATTATAGAATGAATTGGGGTGGTAGATTACCGTTTAGCAATGCTGCCAAGTCTCTAAAAAACATCATGATGTATTCCACATATCACTGTTGAGAAACTATATGCCAGACCCAACACATGTACTCGCCTATGTAGAATTAGAACTGGAACCCGATCTGTCTTATTGTGAAGAGCCTATTAAGATTTTTGATATAGGGGAACAAGTGCTGAAAAACCGGATGACTCGTCTGGTAAAAGTTCTATGGAGAAACCACATGATAGAAGCGACAATGTGGGAACCTGAGGAACTTATGATGAAGAACCGCCCTAGTCTTTTTATGCAGTAATATTCTAGAAATATTGAGGATGACATTATTTGAAGTGGGGAGAATTTAACACCCCAAGCTTCCACAGTACACTTATCTTTGAATAATACAATATCGTGTGTTGTACGCAACTTTGAGTTCTAACACACCTCAACCAATCAAACTAGTCATTATAAATAGTAATACCCACTTTTTTAAATTTTTTAAATTTTATCTTTCAAAAAGGAATTCATTTTTTGATTCGGAATATTGAAATTAGCCTAGGGTGAATTTTTGGTATTTTTCTGAAAACATTCAATTTTTGATGAACAGTGACAAACATTGAGTTATAGTTTAGAACCGAATTTTTATTTAAATAATTATGTATTTTATTTAAATTTATTTTAGGTAAAAATAGATACATAATACCTATAAAAGTTCAATTTAATTCATTGGATTCAGTTTATAATAATTTTAGATATATAAAAATTTTATTGATCTTTTTACCGTCTTTTACACACCTTTTAAGAGTATTTGAAAATTTACATAAAACATAATTTTACCACTTCTATGATTGAAGTTCAAAAATCCGAGAGACATGGTTGATATCATTAAGTAAAATTTGGTTCAACAAGATGAAAATAAGTTTGGGTGAATAGTAACACTTTAATTTTTTTACCACGGTTAAAAGTAAATAGGGTAATTAAGGGTAAAAATGATATTATTATTACCCTAACAAATGTTTTAATTCTATTGGATAAGTATAATTCAACCAAAAACAACCTTAGGAATAAAATATGATCCTTTAGGTCCTCTTAGATTAGATTAGGAAATTTATTATTATTTAATTCAAATAAGAGTTAAAAGTGTTAAATTCAATGTTTAATAACTAAACCATTTTTAATATATGGTTACACAAAATATAAATTTGACTATAAATATTAATTATAAATATAAAAATATTTAATACATAATGTTATTTTCTTTATATTTTTAGACATTATATAATTTAATTTATTTATGACACCATGATGATGCAGTAATTACTTAATTAATGAAATATTAAAATAATTGATATTATAAATATCCAAATAAATGTAATTTGAGACTTTTTTATGAGTTAAAATAATTTTATAGGTTAATATTACCTGTTTATGTTGGTTAGATGAATTGTTTTTTAAGTAATAATGATTTTATGAATTTAGCAAAAACAAATACCAAATAGTGTCAAAATTGACATAAAAGAGTTTTTAAAAAACATATTATATTATTAATTGATTTTATATTCCTAAAAATCTAAAGATTGGCCAAAATACTTATATAATGATAGGTGTATCATTAATGAACCACTTGGGGTTATCTTGGAAGTATATAGTATGTTTATTGACCATATAATATAAAAATACAACGAGACATGGTAACTGTCAAACTATTTAACTAAGAGTTAAATCTAAAAGATAAAGTTAATATAGTGACCCAAACCTATATAAATCCTATTGTTTGAGTGGTTTTCGACCAATATTCACCTTATCCTTTAAATAATTCATTTTTGAGCCATTATAAACCTAAAATTATTTTATTATAAAATAATATTTATAGCTTTTCCTAAGGTGACACTCACCCCTCTTATAAAAGGGCACTCCCCCTTCCCTCAAATTAACACCCTCGAAGACTTTTGGATTGGAAAAACCCTGACCAAATAGCCTCTCAACTGTCCTAACTTCATCTTAGAGGAATTCCTTTAGTCATAAATCCAACCTAAGTAGCCCTTTTGATCAAATCAAAAGGAAGAACCCGAAGAAGGGGCCAATATTTCATCACCTCTTTCAAGTTCCTTTCTTCTTCCACTTCATCTCTCTTTGTTGTTTCCATTCTAAGATAATAACTCCAGTATATTCTATATACTGTGATGTTATTATAAATATGGTACAACCATATTCATTATTCTATCCATCCTTTGAATGACATGTCACCATACGTGCTTACGTATGGCTTACCGTCTCCACGTCGTGGTGTAATTGTTATTCAATACATTATTGTTTCGATCGGTATAATAATGATGTGTAATTTATGTAAATAATAAATATAACATTATAATGCTTCTGTATATATGATATACCATCCAATTATATATTATTTTAATATCAAAATAATGATATTGTCGCTTGTGCATACGTACGGATTACCGTCTCCCCGAACGCGATGAGATTCATTCCCCATCGTATCCATTAAAGACTAATTTTCATTAGATGATTAAAAATAATGTTTAAAGTCTTAATATAATTCTTAATATAAATAAGATACATCCTATCCATAACAAACATTACTTATGTAACAAATCATATAAAGTAAAATGAATCAGTTAACACTCGAAACAATGATAATACTAAGATATTGTTAACAAAGGAATGTTAATAGATCATATATGATATCATATTAATGTATATGATTCTTGAATAATTTAATAACAATTATTTAACCATTATACAAGAGGTTAACCTACCCTCAACCAAGGAAAAGTACAAGGTAAGTGTTAATTCTACAATATCTTCATTATCCAAGGTTGTTTATACGTAATTATCTACTAGGACCTCCTTATCATCCACATATATGTTTATTAAAAATTTATTTCAAAACATTACTACTATTTTATAGAATCTGGGTCAAATTCATTTATACCTTTGTTTTACTTTTATAATATTTTTATAAAGTAATATTTCCATCATTTTCCAAACAAGGTCCTTTATAACCTTTTTGACAAAATTAAGGTAAGAATGTCTTTTTTTAACTTATATGGCGGGTGAAGCTATTTTCTGCCATTATAACATCGTCAAAGCTTCCATTACATGATTATAAGAATATTTCCAAAATAAATGTTTTCTTAAATGATTTCAAAATATAAAGATATATTTCCCTAAAAAAGGGTTTTATTTCATCTATGTCCACATCCTTTGATGGATTTTAAGCTTATTTGAAGTTGATTTATTATGATACAAAATTTCCAGATTGTATTGAAGGTTTTGCAATATGTTTGAATTTGGATGTGTTATTTTTACACCATTCATGGTTTATGGATAATTTATTGACATTTTTATGCTAGTTTTAATATGAAGGTTTATGTTATGTTTAAACCTTTTCATATGAGGAATGCATTGGACTTAGTAAGTGACGGGTGGAGCCCGCTATAGCTCCTCGATGCATCGGTAGGTCTCATGAGATAAACTAGTGTCTTAGCACAAGGCCTTGACAAATTTTTTTTGTAGTCTTGGGACATGGCATTGACTATGTGGTTATGAAGTCTGTAATTATGCATTCCATCATTAAAAAAACAATTTGGACCCGATTTCAAAAGAATATTAATTTATATTAATTTAATATTTTGAATAATTCCATGTGTGCCCCTCTCCTCACCTATAAGAGGGAACACATTATTATGGTTTCTATACACATAAAATATTATTTGGATCATCAAATAACTTCTCAAATAGCTTATTAGAATCTATATTCACATCCAAGAGCTCTTATTTTAGGTATAAAACAACCCTTATTAGTTTTAAGGTATTAAAAAAAGGAGAAGGTATGAGGAAGAGGTATTGTTTATAATTATGTGTTTTTGTTTTATTTCATCTTCAAATCACTTAAAATCCTATTAAATCATGATGAAATTATATCTCAAGTATCCTAAATATAATGAGATTTTGTTATGTTGATATCTTCACCTAAATTCATCTCCAATTTCATCAAATGGGAAATTACTTATTTAGTTGTTTGTACGAAGGACTACCACCTTGCAAAACGATATAAATTTTTTTCCATAAACATCTCTCAAGAGTAGTTATAACGATGGAATTAATTTTTACATATGATATTCATGAAATATTTAAAATTTTTAAGGAATAATATATAATTTATTTTCTTACCTTTCAATGCACCCAAAAACTGATAACGTTGTTCGTGCGTACGTGTGAACTATCACCTCCACAAAGTGATGTGATTCGTTTTTCATCACCACCTATGATGAATGAAATATAGGAATATATTTAAATATTAATTATGATATTAATGATATTATTATAATTCTAAAAAGATAAAATATTACATACCTTCATTTTAAAAAGGTCATTGAAAAATGGAAACGTTACTCATTCGTACATATGGTCTACCGGCTCCTTGATTATAACATTGTTCTTTTTTCATAACACTAATTAATAGTTTGATTTAAAATTATTATTGATGTATAAAAGTTATAATAATTTCATTAATTTTATTCTAGATATTAAGGACTAATTACCAATTTGACGATTGACATCCATCCAAATTCATTTTGGACTTAGTTACCGAATATCATTAAAACGTCCAATGTGAATACAAATAATTAGTTAATGGGTTTAACATTTTAATTAGTGATATAAAGAATAATAAAAATTAATTGGTTTTAATTAAATTTAAAAATTAACATATGTTTGTTATTTGGTGTAGTAAATGACACTAATGAAAAATCAAACTCAATGTAAGATATTTCATCTTAATTTTATTTCATTGAGGAATTTCTTGATGTTATGAACATTTATTTTCTTATAATGTGTATATATAGTCTATTGTAAATTATATATCTATAATTTATATTTTATAATGATATTTTTTGTTTAATTTCATTCTTTTTCTGGTTTTATAATTCAAGAGTTTCTTATGTGATAAGGGGTTTTCTTTGAAAAAAATCATCTTTTATGGTTTTCTATTAAACTATTATTCTTCCATGTCTATGTTTTGAAAATTATATTTGAATTTTTTTTCATGATGTGGTTCTTGTACATTATAAATGAAGAGTGTGTCAAGATTACACTGGGTGAGACCATTAAAACAAAAATGGTGGGTCCACCCAGAATACACTCCAATGTATTGGGAAAAGATTTTTTTTTCTAGATAATTATACTGTATGTCACCTATTTGGTTATTCCAATCAGTGTGAGTTCTGTAAGTGATATTTGTGAATATTTCCCAAGGTACCTATATAATTTTTATAGGTTCTTTTAATGAGTATTTGTGGAATTCATTTATATTGAAAAGGTAAAATAAGTGATATTTTTTAAGGAATGTTAATTACGTTTACAAGTAAAATGACATGTTTTCAAGAAAAGTGTTTTCCATGGGTTTTCTTGTCTGTCAAGAAAAAATAGCTTCCTTTCCTTTTCTATGCATTATTGGGAATTTTTTCTCATCCAAAGCTTTAAAATATTCTTCACTAGACTTATGAGAGATTAGGGATAAGTATAAGATCAAGGGGAGAATTGTAATGATTGATCATGAAAAGAAACAAAAATTTAGTCAAAAAGTGTTACATTTTGGAAGAAATAGATACAATTTTAGTTGTATCCAATTTTTATAAATGTGGGATATGATGTATGAACTATGTACAAATTCTATAAAACTATATACATGGAATGATCCTAAATTTTAGAGAATGGAAATTATTGAATAAAACTCATTATTATGTTATTATTAATTTTAAGGCCTTCTACATTGATAGTTTGATAATCTTATTTAATGAAGTTGGTGAAATAGAAAATTTAATTTAATGGTTTCATAGATAAATAGATATTTTTAGGTTATTTTAGAGGTTGTTTGATAATTTGATGATATGAATTTTTCTAGTTGTTTTTTTGATGGAGTTAAGTTACGATGTTATCATTATGTTAGATTTATTATAATGATGATAGATTACATAATATTGGTAACATAGTTCAATGATTTTATTATTTTTAAAGGAGATAATCTATGGATAAATTTAGAGAAAAATTATTGTTAATAGGACTTTAGCTAATTCAGATATTTCATGAGATTGTTTTTGCGGATAAATTCCAAGGATTCATAAGGAATAATTAATGGTTTTATAGATTGATTGAGAAAAGATAAAAGGCCATGGTGATCTTTATATTAGTGGGTATTGGAGATCACATACATTTTGGAGGACCATGATGACACTAGAAAGGATATGATAACCAAAAGTGTTTTTTCCAAAAATATCCAATTTACTTCGGTGAAATCCTTGATAATGGCCTTCATGTGGATGATTGTTTCGACTAACCTATAGAAAAAGTTATAATATGGTAAAATTTGGGGTTTTGGTGTAAGAACTATTTTCCAGTTAATTTTTTATAAATTATGATAATTTTCTTTTCATGAGGATACTTACAAAACCATGATGGGACTATTCACCTTCAACAAAGAATGTCCACATATCAACTAATTATAATAAAAAACGAATCATATTTTAGTGTATATGTCACATGTGGAGTTATATACATAACATGTATGTTCCATAGTATGTAGAATAGTTTAAATATTTATTAATTCAGGTAGTATATGTTAGAATAAACCAATATTATATAGGAGTGACCTTAGTATTTTAAATGAAGCTTTTTATATATCTAAATGGTTGTGGGGAAATAATCTGGAAGTGGAGGATGATTCTAATTATGACATGGACTATGGATGTTTAAGGGTGTATATCTATAAGTAAGTATTGTAAATGTGGGAGGAAAAAGGAAATATAGATATTAACTCTTCACTTAATATTTTATTTGGGAAATATAGATAATATAGTTCACTGGATCGAATAGATGGATTGTAACACCCCAATATTCCACGGTACAATTCTCTTTGAATAATACAATAGCGTGTGTTGTATGCAACTTCGAGTTCTAACACACCACAACCAATCAAACCAGCTGTTATGAATAGTAATAAACACATTTTAAAGTTTTATAAATTTTATCTTTCAAAATGGACTTCATTTTTGGATTGAGAATATCGAAATTAGCCTTGGGTGAGTTTTTTGGTATTTTTCTGAAAACATTCATTTTTTGATGAATAGTGAAAAAAACTGAGTTATAGTTTAAAATCGGATTTTTATTTAAATAATTATTTATTTTATTTAAATTTATTTTAGTTGAAAATAGATACATAATACCTATATAAGTTCAATGTAATTCATTGGAGTCACTTTATAATAATTTAAGATTTATAAAAATTTTATTGAACTTTTTACCCTCTTTTACCCACCTCCTAGGAGTATTTGAAAATTTAAATAAAACATAATTTTACCACATATGTGAGTTGAATTTAAAAAATCCGAGAGACACGGTTGATATCATTAAGTAAAATTTGGTTCAGTAAGATGAATATAATTTATGGTGAATAGTAGATTTTTACCAACCAGTGTTAAAAGTAAATAGGGTAACTAAGGGTAAAAATGATATTATTATTACCCTAACACATGTCCTAATTCTATTGGCTAAGTATATTTTGATAAAAAATAACCTTATGAATAAAATATGATCCATTAGGTCCACTTGGATTAGATTAGGACATTTATTATTATTTAATTCAAAGTAGAGTTAAAAGTGTTAAATTCAATGTTTAATAACTAAAACATTTTTAATATAGGGTTACATATAAGATAAATTGGACTATAAATATTAATTATAGATCTAAAAATATTTCCTACATAATGGTGTTTTATTTATATTTTTTAGACATTGAATAATTTAATTTATTTATGATACAATAATGATGAAGTAATTACCTAATTAATGAAATATTAAAAAAATGATATTATAAATATCCAAATAATTGTAATTTGAGACTTTCTATGAATTAAAAAAACTTTATAGGTTAATATGACATGTTATGTTTGGTTAGATGAATTTTATTCAAAGTAATAATGCTGTGATGAATTTAGAAAAAACAAAATACCAAATAGTGTAAAAATTGACATAAAAGAGGTTTTAAAAAAATATTATATTATTAATTTATATTCTAATCTTAAATACCTAAGGTTAGGCCAAAAGACTTATATAATGGTAGGTGTATCATTAATTAACCACTTTTGGTTCGCGTGGAAGAATATAGTAAGTCTATTACCCATATAATATAAAAATACAAAGAGACATGGTAAATGTCAAACAATTTAACAAAGAGTTAAATCTAAAAGATAGAGTTAATATAGTGACCCAAATATGTCTAAAACCTATTTTTTGAGAGGTGTTAGACACCTCCCCACATTATACTTTAAATAATTCATTTTGGATCCATTAGAAACAGGAAATTATTTTATTATAAAATAATATTTTTAGCTGTTCCTAAGGTGCCCTTCACCCCTCTTATTAAAGGGCACTACCCCTTCCCTCAAATTTACACTTTAAAAGCCTTTTGGCTCGGCCAAGACCAACCAAAATACCCTATAAACTGTCCTCACTTCATCCTAAAGTCCTTACTTTAGTTATAAATCTAACCTAAGGAGCCCTTCTGATCAAATCAAAAGGAAGAACCCAAAGAAGAGGTAAATATTTCATCACCTCTTTGAAGTTCCTTTCTTCTTCCACTTCCTATTTATTTGTTGTTTCCATTATAAAATAATAAATCTAGTATATTTTATTTACTGTGATGTTATTATATATATGGTACAACCATATTTATTATTCTATCCATTCTTTAAATGATATGTCACCATACGTGCGTATGTACGACTTACCGTCTCCACGTCGTGGTGTAATTATTATTCAATACATTATTATTTTTATGGGTATAATAATGAAGTGTAATTGATGTAAATAATAAATATAACATGATAATGATTTAATATATATGATATAACATCCAATTATATATTATTTTAATTTCAAAAGAATGGTATTGTCGCTCGTGCGTACGTATGGATTACCGTCTCCATGAACATGATGAGATTCACTCCCTATCATATCCATTCAAGACTAATTTTAATTAGATGATTACAAATAATATTTAAATACTTAATATAATTATTAATATGAATAATATACATCTTATCAATGACAAAAATTACTTAAATAACAAAGTATATAAAGGAAAATGAATCAGTTAACACCCAAAACGACGATAATACTGAGATATTATTAACCAAGCAATGTTAAAAGATCATATATGATATCATATTAATGTATATGATTCCTGTATAATTTAATGACAATTATTTCACCATTATATAGGAGGTTAACCTACCCTTGACCAAGGAAAATTACAAGGTAAGGGTTAATTCTACAATCTATTCATTATCTGAGGTTGTTTATACGTAATTATCTACTGGGACATATTTATCATCCACATCCATATTTCTTGAAAATGAATTTAAAAACATTCTTACTATTTTATAGACTATGGGTTAAAGTCATTTATACCATTTTTTTACTTTTATATGATGTTTATAAAGGAATATTTCTGCGGTTCTACAAACAAGGTCCTTTATAACCTTTTCGACAAAATTAAGGTAAGAATATCTTTTTTTAACATATACGGCGGGTGCAGCTATTTTACGCCGTTATAACATCATCAAATCTTACCTTACAAGCTTATAAGAATATTTACAAAATAAATTTTTTCTTAAATGATTTCAAAATTGAAAGATATATTTCTCTAAAAAAGGTTTTGATTTCATCTATGTCAACATCCTTTGATGGATTTTAAGCTTATTTGAAGTTGATTTATTATGATACAAAAATTCCATATTGTATTGAAGGTTTTGTGATATGTTTGACTGTGGATGTGTTATTTTTACACCATTCATGGTTTATAGATAAAGTATTTGCATTTCTTATGCAAGTTTTAATATGAATTTTTATGTAATTTTTAAACCTTTTCATATGAGGAATGCATTAGACTTAGTAAGTGATGGGTGGAGCCCGCAATAGTTCCTCGATATATCGGTAGGTCTCATGAGACAAACTAGTGTCTTGAAAAAATTCCTTGAAGAAATCGTATTTGTAGTCCTAGAACAAGGCCTTTACTATGTGTTTATAAAGTCTGGAATTATGCATTCCACCATTATGAAAGTGGATATTGATATTGCATGTGGTTATTCGACTATTAGAATATCCATGTGAATAATTAAATGGAATTATTTTATTTTATCTTTTCCATATTATGCTGATGTTCAAGTTTAAAAGGATTTTGTTTTAGTCTTATACATTGACTTAAATATTTATGCTTATTTATTAATTTTTTCTCTATATTGTTATCCGTACTGAGCATCTGAGCTCACCCCTTTCTATGTTTTATTTTTCCCAGGATGAGAAGAAGTATATTATGACTGACCTGCAGGGATAGTCTATGGGATATCAGTTTTGTCTATGGAAACAATGTTTTTGTAGTTTTCTATTCTATTATGTAATGTAAACCTTATGAATGTATCTAGTACTTACAAGGCTACTAAACTAATCGGTCTTTCGAGACTTGATCTTTTGTGATCATGTCAATGATACGTAATAATGCACCGACACTGGGCTTCTGGGGTCGGGGTGTTACATGGATGTCCATAAAGCTAGGATGGTGTTGTAATAAGTGAATTCTATATACAGTTGTAGAGAACCTCTACAGAAAAACAATTAGGGATCACTTGTTTGATGTGATGGATTCTAGTGAGAGTCAACCATAAAGAGGATGGGAGTGCTTCCCATATCTATTGGATTATATCCCTATGGGGAACTTTTTGGGGGAGATTATCATGGAGAATGATTCCAGGTTGTTTATCCATTTTTATCATTGATGTTTTTTTAGATGTTTGGTTCCCTATTAAATTATTTATCTCTCGTAAATAAAAAATTCACTGTGTTATCTCCTAGTTTATTAATTTATCCGACCGAAATTATTTTAATGTTTTATTACTTCATCATTTATGTTCTATGTTAGATATTATATCAAAATTTTTTATGGAAGATATTATTAAATATCATGATTTTACTAGAACCAAAGTTATGTTTGGATCAACATGGTGTCTACAGTATCTATTATTTCTAGTGACAAAATTTAATTCATAGGGTTGTGACATGGAAATATTGATCATTTTGGGAGCATTAATACAAATATTTTGGGCTGGAATTTAACCTATCATCAAAGAAGAAAACAGTTCTGATTTTTTTCTACATTCCTTGGATATATTATGGGATAGATGGGATTAAAATGGTTAATTTAGGGAAAACATAACCAAAAAGTGTCATCATAGATCCATTGGTGTTCAATTACCTATCATTAAACCTTATTATTCTGGTTTCTAATATTTACAAAATAAATAGTTAAAAACATTCAACCATATTTGATTTAATTTGAGTTAAACTAATATGATAACCACGAAAATTACAATTTCACTCTTGTTAATAAAATTACATCCAATAAACATATAATGAAAACATTAATATTATTATTTAATTTATATTTTAATGTAAACAATTACACTATTATGGTTTAACTAAATAAATATTATATATTTTATCAAAAAATTATCAAGGAAATATTTCATCATTCCAACATGAAAGACATATTTCATAAATGTAACTTAAAATAAAATTAATATAGTCATTCCTACATACCAATAAATTATGAATGAAATTGATCAATGTGTATGATCTAGGGATAATTTCATATAAAAATCCGAATATGGAACATCCATAGAAAATTTTACTTTTTTGTTAATCACCTAGTAATCTAATCATCACCATTAAATATCTTTGTTTAGGAATATTTATATGTTATATATAATTTTTTTTATACATTCCAATCTCTAAAACTACCATTAACTCAACATTATAAAAACCCTCTCTGATACCATTCAATCATTAACAAACTACATCAGAACCCCTACTATGTCAACAATGGGATCATTAATGGACCAAAAAGCCACATTTTATTTTATGTAATATGATGTCTGACTCAAATGATACAAATCTCTATTATAGTAGACTTGAACCTTTCTATTAATCCAGCTTAAAACAAAAACTAAATAAAATTGATAATATAATCAAGATGATTTCTTATAAACTACCTATTATAAAATTTATTAACACATGAATAATATCTCAAATATAATACTAAATTTGTCTAAAACAAAATAATCTAACATAAATAAATTTAAAATCTAAAATAATAGAATAAATTAAAGGATCTTCACACTTCTACTTGATCAACACATGAATGAGATAATGTATTCCAACAATAGATTCAAATTAATATTATTAATTTAATATATATATAATTATAGGGTGAGTACAAAAGTATACTAATTTGGATCCTCCTTCAACCTCTCATGTGCTATGTGAAAATATATAATGATTCTTTTAGGAATGTTATATCTTCACATCATAATAATTTATATGAAAAACTAATCAAATCAATGTGAAATAATTATATAAAATCATCATATATACTACGTATCATTCAACATATATTCTACCCACATCTACATAATCCACATCTCACAACCCATATCACATTATATCTGTCATATATTCCATATCACATAACCCTAATTATGTAATCCACATCACTTAATATATATTTCTATGGTTGAATAAAAACCACCACAAAAAACTTTTTTTATTATGAAAATAATAAAAAACCCATATATGAGATCATTACATAATTAAAATCATAGTATCTATATCTATATGGTATAATTTCTATTGAGACTATAACCATCCATCCATATGACTTTAAAAAAGCATATATGTGAACTATATAGCTACAACCACAAAAATAATATAATAGTAAAATGAAAAAATAAAAATAAAATTAAATATAATACCTTTCCTTATCTTAATATACTACCATAAACACATCAATATTTGAAAAATCTATATCACCACATAACCATGATAATACACACAAACTACATTTAAAAATTTAATAAAATAATAATTATAAAATCACAAGATAATATTTATATTTTATATTAGCAATTCACATCTCTATAATTAAAAAAAATCAGAAATTTCAGTTGCCTATTTTTCTAAATATAAACCTGGTCTAAATTTTAAATTATCTCCCACCAATAATATATATATACATGGATAAATTATATCATTAAATCATAATTCTCCATGTAACCCTTCAAAAACATTTCATTATATCATATTATATACACATCTAAATTCCATTATATCTAACAATTAATTTTATTATCCAAAAAATTACATAAAAAAGTAAAGATAATAATACACCACTGTATTAAAATTTCATACTTTAAATAAAAATAAATTTTGAGAAATCAATAATTTAACATCTTTACCAAACATGTCTGTTTCCCAAATTTTTTAATTTATTTCATTATTCAAACTAAATCCATTTCAATATATAGAAATACACCAATAATGGTCCCAAATATGCACCCAAATAATTATAAAAGACACCACAACTTGTTTAGTTGGCATGGGATATTTAATGTTCTCCTAAGAATTTATTTTGTAGAAAAAATTTTAAAACCGAAATATTCTTGGTGGATTCAAATAACCCTCTACATAAAAACTCTATTACATCCAAGGAACTATTTCAAATTACAAAAAAAATTAATTTTTCTAAAACATTAGAATATTAAGATCCTATATATCTACATTACATACCCCTTAAAACATTTTCATCCTTGAAAATAAAATTAATATGAATATATAAAATAGTTAAAGGCATGAATAAAAGGTCCAATTAATTCCAATAATACATGATAAAAAAATATTAACAATTATTTAGTATATTAAATATTTATATAGGACTTTCAGACCATAAATCCTCTAGGTATTCTTTTTTTATAAAAATTTTACATGAAAATAAAAGTTTGAGCTAGAATTATTATTACGAGTGCTGAATATGAATGTAATGTGTTTGAGGAATATTTATATATAAAACTTTGGTAAGAGTATGTTATAATCATAAAACATTAAAAAATATTAAACAATCATGATAAATAAGTAACTCATCCAAAACGTACAACATAAAATTATGGTAAAAATTTCCTATAATAAGGTTATTGACAAAAGTCTCGATATCATAATGGGATCCTACGAAAAGTATATCCACCAATGTTATGGTATCATATTCATACAACATACATAGTATCTATAATGATTAAACATTACTAAATACATTATAGAGATATGTAATTCTAATACCACTAATTAATAAAATTGTATAATATAAAAATAAATTCATGAAATAAAATTGTATATATTTCCTCATAACATAAGGTAATAGTATGATGAGTCCCATCATTAATTAAGTCCCATAATCAAGGTATGTGTGTGTTTTTTATTGAAATAAATTATAAAATAATCATATCATATAAATAATAATCAAATTTATGGGTTAGTATTGAAAATGTTTATAATCATAGGGAATTATTATCTCATCCTTTAAAATAAACTGTGAAATGTTTATCAAGGAGGTAAAAAAAATATCCATTAACTGTAAAGGAACTAGAATAAAAGTTATCATTCTGAATGGATGACTATATAAAAGGTATTAAAATAGATTATAATAAACAAAGTTAAGGATAAATACTATCTAAAATTATGATTATATAATATATATAGATGATTCACATTGGGGATACAACATTATTTAAGAAAAAACTATCCAAATTATCAATAACGTTATATAAAGTTCCCTGGATCCAATACATAGTTTAGTCTTAAAGGTACTCATTATTGTTTAAAAAAATCCATATTACTGTTATCAGAAAGAACACCTTTTATAAATTTTATACATAAAATACCACATATACCTGAAATAAAAAACAATATGTTGAAGATTTTTACTATAACAAAGGTTGAATTAATATATTAAAAAATGTGACTCGAGAAATGTGGTTGAAGAGGGGGTGTAAATAAAAATTATAAAAAAAATGAAATTAAATATAAAAATAGAGTTTTTAATTATAATTATGTTATAAAATAAAATTAAAATATATTCTCATTAAAATGATAAGTATAAAAAATGTGATAGAAAATGTTTAATATCTTAACTTAATTATTTCTTAATAGAATATTAGAGTGTATTATTTGATGATATAGGATGTACTTGAAGAAATAATTGAAAGAAAAAATGATGATAACCATAACCATGAGATTTATATTGATGATAGTTGGTCTAAGAGTACACTAGATAAGGGAGTTCCATTTATGGCAAACCTTGGAGAACAAATTATCAATTCATCATTTATCCCTTGAAAACATGGAATTGAAATTTTATCACATAAAAATTCAAAAACTTTTCTACACTCACAATTTATTTATACAATTCCATGATATTCGATCAGAAATTAACTTTTTATTGAAATTTATACACACAAATTATAAATGTTATTTTTATAATATACTACGTAATGTAAAGAATCAAAAATAGTTTTTAATGGAATAAAATATGTTTTATACTTTAAAAATCACATTATAGTTGAAATGTTTTTTATAAAAAATTAAAGATAGACTTTTTACCTAAAAAGTTTATTTATTAACACATAAAATGTAATACCAATTATTATATCAATTTTACATAAATATATACTAACACTAATACTATATAAATATTTATTTTTTAATATTAAATGAAATATTTGACTATTTTTAAAACCAAAAAAATATTTTATACTTATCTAATTTTTATTTCTTAATTTCAAATTTCAAATGACTTTTTTATACATAAGATCTAAAACTTTGATTTTGAATCATGAAATTAATATAAAATGTTAAATTAGTTGAATAAAATATACATTATTTTGAACAACTATATTAGTTTTCATACTGAAAAATTATTTTTCAATGATTATTTTATCCATTATAAAATTTTATTCAATGAAAACATAACCCAGGTACTTTCTAATATATTTTACTCATTATAATCATATTTTTAATTCACAAATGTAGTTTTATTACAAAAAATATACTTTCCATGACTTATATTATTTTTCTTATGTGTCGTGTTTCTTATTAGATTAACTCTTTCTAAAAAGTAAGAGAAATAATAATTATTTACTATAGACTTGTTATTTATTATTATTTACAACCAATACTTAAATAAAAATATATATTAATTAATTAAATTTTATCTATATCATTATTTAATATATTAATGATAGAGGGATCATGACATATATATATTTATTTATATTTTTAATGATTTGTTTTTAAAATCTTGATCCTTACCTAAAAAAATAAAAATATACATTTAATTTTTCTACACAGATGAGTAAATGTGATTTTTTTAATATCGTGCTTCCAATATTTTGATATATTAAAAACAGTTCCAAAAGAATTTAGACTTAAATTTTTTATAATTTTATGTTTAGAACGATTTAGAGTTTTTGGAAGAAAAAATAATGAATAACAAGATCAAAGAGATATAATATCTAAATAGTAGACAATTATCATTCATTGATGTGTTCTACCCAAATTTTAAGAGGAATTTCATATTAAAAATAAAATATATATTAATAATATATCATTAATAAAAAACTAGGTAAAAAAGTAATGATATATATTCTTTATCAATTTTTAAACTTTAGACTTATTTATTTTTCTTTTATTATAAACTTATGAATCTAGATAGAGAGCATAATTTGAATACTTTTTTTATTGACTATTATATAAAATATTTTTTGATTATTTATTTTTTATTTAAAAAAACATATTTCATTAATCGTCAAATTATTATTCTTATGAAAATACAATTGAATTCAAGTGAAAAATTACAAATCATGTATTAGATATTTGGAAACATATCATTAATTTAGGATGATAGTATATCGATTTGTGATATCATTTAATTAATAAATAATCTGAGGTAATGCTTTTTGTAAGTTGTGTCTCCAACAAAATGAGGGAGAGTAACTTTAAAATAATTCTTGGTGGAACTTGAGGGAGTGTATCTAAAAATGAACATATTTTATTAATCATCACTTAATAATTAACATAATTTATAGTATAGTTATTAATAAACCTCATGTGTCACCAACCATTATCATTGTAAAATTTATCCATTATTTTACATGTTTTTATTATATAATATTTTACTTCTTTGATTTATTATTTTATTTTATTAGTTTAGTTTTTCATGAAAAAAAACCCATATCATATTCTATAACTATTCATTTCTGAGAAAATATAATAACATCTAATTTATCCTTGGAAATTGGACTTGAAACAACTAATCTTCTGTTATAATTGAACCCACACACATTTGAGAGTGTTGTAAATTTTATAAATCATGATTCCAATTAGTTATAGAAACATTAAAATAGATTCACATTAAAACTTCAAAACAATACTTTATCCACTTAAACGTGTTAACAAATATTAATGACCTCTAATAAATTGGTAAAAATTTATAAATCATTATAAAAATAAAATATATTTATAAGTAAAATTTTTAGAAAAGAAGTGTACTTAAAAGTAAAATATGGTGAAAATATCAAGTAACAAAATAAAATAAAAATTTTAATAAATATTATTTTTTCCTATGATAAGAAATATTAATTTTTATAGTGGTGGCAGAAAGAAAAAAGTCACATGAGATGAACCTAAGATAAACATATATCATATATTGATTTTTTATTCATTAATTCACCTTATTGAATGTGAAAACCCTGAGTTAGGTCATTGTAAATTTCATTATTATAATATTTAATATTGTTTAAATCATATAAAATCACTTATAGAACAAAATAAAAACTTTATAAAGGAATAATGAATGAAATAAGAACTATTTATAGAATTAGGAATCTTAATTCAATGGAATAGTAACATGACCTTTGGAATAGTAATGTGATAATTATGAATTGTAAACCATCCAATTTCTTAGAAAACTCACCTATAAAAGTATAAATAAAATTTTCATATCTTATATATGAAAATACGATATATTTATATCTTGGTATAAGTAAATTAATGTTGTAAAATTGATAAATTAATTGTTTGTATTTTTCTAAGTAAAAAATATTTAATTAAAATGTTTTAATAAATATAATGATTAAAAATAATATATATATTTATAAAATATACTCATAAATTAATATATTTGTGTACAATGAGTATAATATAAATTTTGTATGCCTTAATTAATTTTCCAAATTGTTATGACATCAGTTATAATTATAAAACCCTTATTTTTCGAATAAATGATTATTTTAATTAATAATAATATTTATCATATTTATAAAACTATTTTAATAAAAATGTGTTTAATTTTTGAATTATACATGTTTGAAAACCATTATAGTGATTTGTTTTTGGATTTTTCTAAAATAGTTGAATTTTCGGTGTATAGTGGAATTTGATAATTATTAGCATTTAACAAATACAAGAATAATTGAATCATAGATGATGTATGGATGATGAAAAATGATAATATTGTAATATACTTAATTTTTTTAATATAAATATTTATATTTTTGAATCTATTGATATTCTTGATTCAAAATAATAAAATAATGAATAAAATAATCAAAAAACAACCATCCACTCCACTACAAATACCACCGCTAATCACCTCTCCTCCCCACACCTATTAAAACGTGAGTATTTACCAATATCTTTTTTCCAATTATCTTTCCAATATACCCCCACTTCCATGAGACTTTATATTAAAAAAAAATACTAAACTCAAGTGTCTCATATAGGTTCCCATTTAGAACAATTGAAGAGGTTAAAACCTCCTTTTTTAATTTATTTTCAATCTATTTTATTTTCATTTCCAATAGTAAAATACCTTTATCTATGTTTAATAATAAATTTTTCTTATTTTAAATTCTAGAATTTAATTTTTTTAAGTGTAAACCCTTATAATTTCTCTTCCCCTTTCATTTTATTATAAAAATGAAAACATTGTCTATGAGGTGCCGATTTACTATCATCATGGACGACGTGTATTATTTTTTCAATTCCTACATAAAATCTAGATATTATACAATTTCTAGGGATACAAAAGATTATAATATATGAATTAAATTTAATTTAATGTTATATAACCAATATATATACGTAATATTAATTAATAAAACAAAACTAGTTTGCGATGATCAAAAAACACAAAAATAATCTAATCAACTATCCCTAAGATTTTATTTCATGATTCATCTTAATACCAAATAACTGAATAAAATATATAACCATATAATATTATATATGATCATTAATAAAATATAACTTCAATTTCATATATCTATTCTGATTTTACAAGATCATTCATAAATATATACAAGTAAACTGAGATTAAAAACCATGTAAATGAACACTACCGAATGATGAAATTGAATCTTATAATGCATCAAAAAGCCAAAAATAAACTATATAATATAATATTAAATAAAATAAATATATAAGTTGTTATAATTTAATTAATAAATGGATTTAATTTTATTATCAAAGACATTAAGATCAAGTGCAGAACACTCTCTGACAGAAGGTAAGGGATTCATTCTGAACCACCATTTTTTGTTCGGGTTACACTTTTTTCTCTCCTTACCCCTATGTAATTATTATTTATATTTATATAATAAATCCAAATTCTATGTATATGTTCCAAAAAAATGAATCCACATCATTTAATTCTTATTTTATTGGGAAATACTATTTTTAAAAATATTCAATTTTCAAATCATCCTGACAGGCAAACCCGATTTAAGGGAACTTCCTAATTTCTTACATATTTTCAAGAGAATCCATAATCTATTTTAATCCACCATTATATTGATAAAATCACTCATTTTATCAGGAAAAAATATCTTGATTCATTTATGTTTTTATGAATAAAAATATTCTTTTTCCTCTATGTTTTATTTAATATTTTCTATAAACCAAACTAAAACGTTTCATTTATAATGTTTATGAAACTATATTTTTACATAATTTTACTTCAGTTTGACAACACTTATCATGATATATGACTATATCGCTTATTAATTTCAAGTTATTATTATAATCCATTCTTTCTTAGAATCCATTATGATAATCCCTTTTCTTATTACCTATGACATGATTATGATACCCCATTCATTCCACGAGTAACCCTTATGATTTTTATTTTTCATGTGGAATTCATATTCCTAAAAAATAATGATTGGTGCATGTAGATAGTGATCCAATGCCTTGGGTAATTTTTAGTCTCATGAGACTTCAAATTGAGATAGGGTGTGAACCTGATTCATTTATGTGTATTTGTCCACAAGGTGAAATGGGCATGGTAGTTAGCCTTAACTCATGCTTATGTCATGTTGTGTGATATTACCATATTTCTTTGATTACATGATTACATGTCCCCATGATCTACATGTTATACTTAATTATGTTTATTCATGTTTGATGCCTTTTTATGTCATCATGTTATTCGTTGTAACATATTTTATTTTATTTATTCCTATGTTTATACCCTTATTTGGGTTTTTATCTCATCCATTTTGTTCCTTTATTCCCCAAATAATCTAATACAGATGCAGGTGCTCGGTTTAATTTAGGATCTATCTATGGGTGATTAAAATAATGTTTTTTATTCTATTTCCTTGTTTTCAGTTTTATATACCTTTTTATCCAATGTTACTAGACTTTACAATCCCTAGATTTTAATTTAATTTTTAATTACGCTTGAAATTATTTAAAAATATTTTTAAAAAGATAGGGTATATATAGTTGGAAAAACATAAAGGTATTTTTGGATATTAAGACTAGATATCTTTAGTAAGAACCCTTGGTATAATTCAATCACCATGGATATCCTATATTGAAACATAGGGAGTCACAATATAGGAAATAATTTCAACATAAAATATTATTTTTATAGGTCTAATGTTTATTTTTTTGTTATTCTTATTAGCTAAGAATTCAAGCACTCTATTTTTACTTTATTATTCATTGTTATTGGCATGGAAAAGATGAACCTGTTCTGACAATCAATATCATAGGAAATTTGATTAATTCCAAAATTATATGCCAAATATGATGGGAATGGGTGCCCAAAACATAATGAAATTATTTTTCCAACCATATCAAGTTATGAATAGTAACAAGAATCTTTTGGAATTCCCTCCTCCTTAAAATATGAATATTTTAGTTGAATCCATCATGTGACAAAGGCATCCCATGTTTAGTGGATATTATATTCCCCTCATCATGATGAAATGGATATACTCTATTGGTAAGATATTCTATATTCTATAATGCATAGAAGAGTAGAAATTTGTGCTTATGGTATATCATTTTGATGTGGAAGTGGATTAGTATTGTACGTTGATCAAACACACAATGTATATGGAGTGAATTTTTTCCATGGAATGGTAATATTTCAAGAAAAATATTTTCAATAAATATTTTTATATAACCCTCCACCATAAGATATAAAGGGAGTTCTTGAGATTTAATAAAAAGGAAGATGATCAAAGATGAAGGTGATATCGACGGAGTGTGGGTGGATTAATCACTAGAGAAGGGATTTGGTCTCATAATGTGAGAAGATGAGTCAAGATAAAACACCAACAAACATCAAAAACCAAATCTCGACTTTTAATAGTGTTTTGAACTTGATTTGAGGGAAATATAGTGGTGACTATGAAGATATATTAATTTTCCTCTAATTTTATAATATCTAGTTTGGTATGCATTTTTTTTTTGTTTTAGGTATCCAATTTCCTTGAAATCCATCACTTTCAACTAACTGCCTACATGTTTATCACCTCTATTTAATGATATATTAAAAATATAAATGTGTATGTATTTTATTTTTATTTATTGTTATCCTAATGTTTTTCTTCATCCAATCATAGTAATTTTAATGTTTTGTGCATCCTTTTTTGAAGGTTTTGGCTCTTACTTTAGGAAAAATCATAAATAATTATGAATAAAAAATAATATAACCAAAACCATGGATTTTATCCCATTATAATCATATTTTATTAGTTTTAATGAACCAAAAATATAATTTGTTATCTGATTCTCTATAAATGAAATGTATAATTTTCTATATCATCCAATTTTTTCAAAGGTAGAGATGTATATATATATATATTATTTTCAATTTGGGTATAAAATTTTTCAATGGGCAGTATGTTTGAATGATATTTTTTTTAATTTTTTTTTATGTCTATATTATAAATTTTATTCTTCCTTTGAAAAACAATTTTCAATGTGTCAAAATCCAGTTTCATAAATGATAGATATCATCTCTTCATTTAATTTTTTTACACAGTAACATATGTAAAATTAAATAAATTATTCTAAACTGAATACTTATATAAGAGGTTCTGAATTAATTAATTAATGGATTTTTTTTTCATAATCTTGGACATTAAGATCAAGTGTAGAAAACAATTAGTCATAAGGTAAGGCATTCTTTCCTACCATCCAATTTTTTTCGGGTTTTTCTTTCTCTCACATTACCCAAATTTAATTCTTCTTTTTATTTGTATAAATCTTTTAAATACAATGCATATATCCCAAGATCATATATCATGACCATTAAATCCTATGTTGATGGTAAAATACATGTTTTAAAAATATTCCTTTGTCAAATATTCCCAATAATCCAGTTAGATTACTGAAAAATGCCAATTTCTTACCCATTTTCAAGATCACTCCATATTTTATTTTAAGACACCATTATTTCAATAAAATCAATCATTTTATCATGAAAAAAATATATTTTTTCTTTTATGG
Organism: Viscum album; assembly: GCA_963277665.1. NCBI lineage: Eukaryota > Viridiplantae > Streptophyta > Magnoliopsida > Santalales > Viscaceae > Viscum > Viscum album. The sequence continues at coordinate 926,746,156 of OY728159.1, forward strand.
TTTTATGAATACAAATATTCCTTATTCTATTTAAATCCATTTTAATATTTTCTTTGAACCACAATAGAATGTTTCATATACACTTTATTATATGCGTTCACCACAATTTGACTTCACTTATCAGGATCTGTACATACTTATCTTATTAATATACTTATATTATTTAAATCCGTTATTTTATGGAAAACATTATGATATTATATTTTTTTCCTTATGGAATTATTAAGATAAACAATGCATTATTTAGGTAACCCTTATGCTAGATTCTTCATATGGATCAAATATGTATGAACATGCTATGATTGGTATACTCATATAATAATTCTTTGCATTGGGTAACTTTTTTTCTCACGAGACTCCTTGTTGGGACATATATTAGACCTAATTCCTTCATGGGACTTTTTCCTCAATGTTCAATGGGATTTGTAATTATCTGTGACGGTATCTTATGTCATTTTGTGTGTTGTTTCCATATTCCAATGATTCCATGATTACATGTCACCATTATCTACATGTTATGATTCATTCATTTTACTCATATTCCATGCCTTTTTATGTCATAATGTTATGCCTTATAACCCATGGGTTGTGATTTATTACTCTATTTATAATCTTACTAGGATTTTTAGATCATTCATTTTGTTCATGTATTTCCCAATATATCTTATGAAAATGTAAGAGATCAATGAAATTTAGGATCTCTTTATAGACGATTTCAATAAAGATGTATTATTCTATTTACATGTTTTCTATTTCATGTACCTAATTATCCAAAGACAGTATAATTTATGATCATTATCTTGTAATTTGATGGTTAATTATATTTAATATCATATAATAATATATGTAAAATACTAGGGTTTCTATATTGAATCTTATTCTATTACAAGAATGTTTTATTTTGATATTTCATTTACTTTCAAATAATGGAGAGTGTTAACAAAATATAGATAATGTAGTTATATACCAATGAATAATATCATTGTATTTTAATGGAATTGATGTAAAATAATATAAAGAATAAATATGTTTCCAAAATTTTAATGAGAAGGATGATATTTCTTTTATATTGTAATGATAATATTTGTATGATTATAGAGTATATTCAATAAAGAAGTAAATATAATGGTAAATTGAGATGTCAGGAATAATTTTTTTTAAAAAGGATTATTTGGTAAATATACAATAAAGATATATAACTAATGTTATGTGAATATGGATATAATTAGAGTGACATTGAAGGACATAAAGAATTATGGATTTTATTGAAGGAAAAGATGATGGTTTAAAATAGAAAGAAGAAGAAATATTTTTTCAACATATCATAAGATTAAGTGCTTATTTTAAATGGTATATCTAGATTGTATGAGATTCTAAACAAGGTTAATAATGTTTTTTTAATTTTATTATACTGTATGGTGTGAGTAAAGGGGATTGAAATTAATGTATGAATGAAAATTAATTGTATTTTATAAAAAATATTTAAATTTATTTTTAAATAATAATCCATAACATGATATAAATTTATATTATAAGTTTTATTTTTGAAAATTGTAGCCAATATTACACCTAAAAGAAGATAAAAAATATTGAACTGGTTATGGTACTAGAATATAATTTCATGAATATTAAATGGTCTCATAATGTATGAACAGAGTATAATTTTATATTTCATGGAGTAAAATATTATGCTTAATTTTTAAGTGTGGTAGTATTTACTATATATAATATTCTTGGAGTCCAAAATGGAATCTAGTGAAGGCCCTACCAGTCAAGGTTACTATCTGTAGAGTGTCATAACATAACATATGGGTGTCATTCCATTACATGTTTTAAATTGTACCACATCAGAGTGTGTAGTGTTATTGGTAATGATTTATAAGCCCCGGGAAATCCTCTCCCCAACATAATGACTTTTTATTTAGGTATGAGAATTTACCCATACTGTTAAGTGATCAATTTGGAAGAATAAATCCATAACAGAGTGATCTAGTACTCTCAGTATTATGATGGAGGGTCATCCATCCCCAATATAGATATTAAATTTTGTACCAAAGAGGTAGTTAGACTATTATTCTTAGAGAAAACAGTATGGAAAATAATTTTTGAGTCCGAAAATAATGAAACAAATTCTCTATGGGTAATGCTTTATCACTTCAGAGTGTTATGAAATCACATATGGGTGTCATGTCATGAATCCATGTGCCTTGTAACAAATTTGGGTGTGGAGTGTTCTTGGGAATTTTATATAATCCCCACACAATACTCTAACCATCATACAAAATTTCATAGAGGGATGAAAAATGATCCCACCTATTGGGAAGTGAGCCTTAATGAAGAAAAAATCCATGAGGGTGTGACCAAAATTAGAGTGATAGAAATCTTACAGACCCAATATAGATCATATAGTTGGATTTTATTCCATTATGTTTGTGTAAATTAAAAATCTATTCTGCCCTTTTTGGGGAAAAGAAAACCGTATTGCATAAATAATATGTTTATAAAGGATTTAATTTGATAAAAAGTTACCCAAAATAGATTATAAGGTTTTTTGGGGTATGAAATTTAGAAATATTCTATTATTCTACATTAGGAAGATGGCCTGGTTTCAATGTGTTCTATATAATGTTGAAATGCCTTTCACTGGGAAGAATATCATGTGATAATACATAAATCAAAATGATTTTTAATGGGTAGTAGTCTATAAAATGTTGTATCATATAGATGTTTAAGATCACACACTCTTCTATTCATGGTAGTGTTTTTTGAGTTTACAGTATAACCACATAGAATAACTTTCATATAATAAAAGTGACGTCTATATCTACAAAATTATTAAATATATAGTATGTATTAACGATCTATATCATATTCTATGATATAAATATTTTATATGGAATAACGTATAAACCATGGTCATATCATTTTGTATCATATAATTATTTTATTATACCACTTTCGACAACTATCATATTCAATGATATATTGGAATGATTTTTTTGATATAATAATAATGTAGGATTCAATTGGTTCATACAATTTAAAATGATTTGAGCATTAATTATAAATGTTAATGAATCATATACAAATGTATATGATCTATTATAACATTTAATATGATGAAATATTGGAGAGAATGGGTTTTCAAGGTTCTAATAATTTTAATCATGTGTCATTTACTCATATATTTCATATCATATGAGTAAATGTTATATATTCTCAGGGAGTGTTGTTGGGTCGGAACAAACGGGAAGGATGGAAAGAGGGGGGGTGAATTGCCTTTTAAAAAAAAGATTAACAAATTAAAATCAAAGTTGAAAGTGCAGCGGAAATAAAGAGGCAAGACACACAAAATTGATAACGGAGTTCGGCCAAAACCCGGCCTACGTCTCCGCTCCCAACTCAACCGTTGAGAGATTCTACCGCTTGCTTTTCAATGGTTTTAGCAAGAAACGCACTAGGCTTTGAGGTAGCACTAGGACCTATTACAGCTTGCTTTTGGTGGTTATGCAAGAACCCACTTACTTTTAATGGTTAAGTAAGAACCCACTAGCATTTTTAACGGGTGAAGGCTAGCTCACCGGTGACACAAGCCTTTTAAAAGGAAAGGCTTGAAGAAACCTCTTCACACCTTAATGGTGATGTGAAACCCAAAAGAAAGGGGGATGAAGAAAGAGTTTGGGGTTTGTAGGCACAAACCCAAATTGAAAGCTCAAAAAGATAAAAACAATAAAACCCGTAATTGGAGGAAGTCTTGGGCGCCTTTGATTGATTGGAGATGTTGAAGGCCGCTTCCAAGCTTCTTTGAAGGTGCTCTTGGATGTGGAATTGGATTGGAGCACTTTGGGTTCCTTGATGAAATCCGCCGGAGGTTCGCCAAAATGATCAACAATGTGTCCGGTGGCTTGGGTGAAGTTCTGGGGCTTCCTAGGCCTTTATTTATAGGCTAGGAACCTTCAAGTATCCGTTGGAGGGCTTTGGAGCCGTTGGAAAAGGCCTCGGAGCCGTTGGGAGGCTTTTGGAGTTGACTGGTCAAAGCCAACGGCTAGTTTGACCAGGGCTACCGGCTGGCCGGTACAGGGCCACCGGCTGGCCGGTGCCTTGGCAGAGGAGAAGCAAATTGATCCAGGCTCTACCGGCTGACCAGTGGAGGAGCCACCGGCTGGCCGGTGGTGAGGCAGTAGCCATCACTGTTGGGGCTGGATGCCACCGGCTGGCTGGTGGTCAAGCCACCGGCTGACCGGTGGAGCCTGGCAGTGGGCAATGCCTCTGCCAGGTCCACCGGCTGGCCGGTGCTATCACACCGGTTGGCCGGTGGACTGAATTTCAGTCCATTTTGCCAGCTTTCTTGGGCCAATCCTTTGGCAATCTTTTGCCTATCATCCACAACACTTAAAAACAATGTTAGACAAATAAGAAAGGTGATTGTGATCATGAAAATCAAACAACGAGGGGAACGAGATGTACAACAATCTCCCCCTATTTTGATGATCACAATCACCAAAATAATTAATGTAAAAACATAAATGAGAGACATGCTTAAAGAAAGTAAATGCTAAGAACGATCAAAAGGATTCTCCCCCAATCAATCAAGAAATTCCTCCCCCTTTGTGATAATCAAAATAGAATGGGGCATAAAACTTGATTGAGGGAAATTTTGAAAAACAAGAGATGGGATTTGAAAATCAATTGAAATTTTGGAAATTGAAAGATTTGAATCAAAATATGAATAACAGTTTGAATTGAAAGTTTTGAATCAAAATTGAAATGAAAATTTTGAACGAAAATTTGAAACCAAGTGTTGAAATTGAAAGTTGGAATCGAAAATTTTGAAATTGAAATTAAACGGGTTTAAACGATCCTAACTCCCCCTAAATAAAAACAACAAATCACCGGGGAGAGGGTTTTTGAAAAGAGACAATTTTAGGCCCGGAGAGACTCGCTAAGAGGAATTTTTCAATCCACACTTGCCTTGTAGCGGGTCTTCTCCTATAGAATTCGTCCGAAAAGAAAATAGACTTGGGTTGGCCATACCGGGCGTTTTTACAATTACATTCATAAATAAGGTGCCCGGGTTTCTTACAATAATTGCAAAATTTAAAACTGGAGCTCCCCCTTACAAAAACAGTGGGTGCATGGGAGGAGGAAGCATGGTTGGTGTATCCTAGCCCTTGGGTGGTTCTTGAAATTCGCTGGGAACCAAGCAATTTTGAAAGATTTTTTTCCCCTTGGGTGAACTTAGCTAGGGATTCTCTAAGGTCCTTGATGGTTGATTCCAAAGAATCAACATTTGGGAAATTTTGGATTTTTAGGGAGAGTTCCTCCTTCTCTTTGAGAAGTTGTTCTTTTTCGGAGGAAAGTTTTTTGAAATTCTTTTTCAAAGAAACAAATTTAGAAGAAAGTTCATGAAAACCATTTTCTAGTTGGTCTCTAGCGTGTGAGAGTTCTTCATAAGAAAGATGATTAAATGAATTAGAAGAACTAGAGGAGGAAGAGGAGGAAGAGGAGGAAGATACCTCATGTTTTGCCATTAGGCAATTTGTACCATTGTCGCTCGAGGAGAAGGAAGAGAAGGAGGAGCTATCACTCCATGTTGCCTTTGAAGCCTTCTTCTTCTCCTTTTTCTTGGCCCTTTTCTTGTGGAGTGGGCAATTGGGCACGGATTTTGCATCGGGTTCTTGCTTTTGAGTGGGTTCTTGCTTTTGAGCCGGTTCTTGCTTTTGAGCCATGCTAGTACCTTCATGGGTTAGCTCTAAACATTTCAAAATATCATGTGAAGTAGAGCAAGAAGAAATATGATCAAAAACATAACGATCTAACCCACAATGTAGAGCATTCATGGCTTTGCCATCAAGCTCGAAATTTGCAATGTCTACGGGGGTCCATTGAGATTCATCTTTACTAGAGAGAGTATAACCATGCATGACAATTTTAAAAATAGGATATCCAATACTTTTAAGAAATGTGGTCAAGCGGGTTTTCCAAAAACTATAATCGGTTCCATCAAAGAATGGAGCACGATCCAAAGAAAAGCCTTCGGGGGATTGAGAGGAAGAAGCGGTAGAAGCCATAAAAAAAATAGGATCTTTAATTTGAAACCGGTTAGGAAATTATCCAAATTTCCCTCTGATACCAATTGTTGGGTCGGAACAAACGGGAAGGATGGCAAGAGGGGGGGTTAATTGCCTTTTAAAAAAAAGATTAACAAATTAAAATCAAAGTTGAAAGTGGAGCGGAAATAAAGAGGCAAGACACACAAAATTGATAACGGAGTTCGGCCAAAACCCGGCCTACGTCTCTGCTCCCAACTCAACCGTTGAGAGATTCTACCGCTTGCTTTTCAATGGTTTTAGCAAGAAACCCACTAGGCTTTGAGGTAGCACTAGGACCTATTACAGCTTGCTTTTGGTGGTTATGCAAGAACCCACTTACTTTTAATGGTTAAGTAAGAACCCACTAGCCTTTTTAACGGGTGAAGGCTAGCTCACCGGTGACACAAGCCTTTTAAAAGGAAAGGCTTGAAGAAACCTCTTCACACCTTAATGGTGATGTGAAACCCAAAAGAAAGGGGGATGAAGAAAGAGTTTGGGGTTTGTAGGCACAAACCCAAATTGAAAGCTCAAAAAGATAAAAACAATAAAACCCGTAATTGGAGGAAGTCTTGGGCGCCTTTGATTGATTGGAGATGTTGAAGGCCGCTTCCAAGCTTCTTTGAAGGTGCTCTTGGATGTGGAATTGGATTGGAGCACTTTGGGTTCCTTGATGAAATCCGCCGGAGGTTCGCCAAAATGATCAACAATGTGTCCGGTGGCTTGGGTGAAGTTCCGGGGCTTCCTAGGCCTTTATTTATAGGCTAGGAACCTTCAAGTATCCGTTGGAGGGCTTTGGAGCCGTTGGAAAAGGCCTCGGAGCCGTTGGGAAGCTTTTGGAGTTGACTGGTCAAAGCCAACGGCTAGTTTGACCAGGGCTACCGGCTGGCCGGTACAGGGCCACCGGCTGGCCGGTGCCTTGGCAGAGGAGAAGAAAATTGATCCATGCTCTACCGGCTGACCGGTGGAGGAGCCACCGGCTGGCCGGTGGTGAGGCAGTAGCCATCACTGTTGGGGCTGGATGCCACCGGCTGGCCGGTGGTCAAGCCACCGGCTGACCGGTGGAGCCTGGCAGTGGGCAATGCCTCTGCCAGGTCCACCGGCGGCCGGTGCTATCACACCGGTTGGCCGGTGGACTGAATTTCAGTCCACTTTTCCAGCTTTCTTGGGCCAATTCTTTGGCAATCTTTTGTCTATCATCCACAACACTTAAAAACAATGTTAGACAAATAAGAAAGGTGATTGTGATCATGAAAATCAAACAACGAGGGGAACGAGATGTACAACAAGTGTTCCCAGGTGTTATATAAGGAGTCTTATTCCATTCTAATGGATATTAAAATATTTTCTATTTAATTTATTAATTCTCTCGAACATGATCTCCACGCCCGCCATTAGCCACCCAAGGTAATTGAATAATATGGTTGTGAGGATTTTGATGCATAAGAATCTTGTTATTAAAATAAAATTTTAGAAATTCCATGGATGGTGGAAAAAATTAGTTTCTATTAAGGGATATTCATGAAACTTATATGATTAAAGATATGAGTAGATTCCATGTGCAACGCCCCGACCCCAGCTACCCAGAGTCGGTGCAATACTTCGTAACATTGGCATGATCACAAAAGATCAAGTCTCGAAAAACTAATTAGTTTAGTAGCCTTGGAAACACTAGATACATTCATAAACGTTACATTACATCATAAAGTGAAAAAGTACAATAACAAAGTCTCCATAGTCCACACTCATATCCTCTTCTGACTATCCCTGCAGGTCATTTATAAAATACTTCTTCACATCCTGGAAAATATTAAAACATTGAAAGGGGTGATCTCAGATGCTCAGTAAGGATAACAATATTGTGGAAGCTTTTGTAAATAAATATTAACATTTAAGGCAATGTATAACTAAAACAAAATCCTTTTTAAACTTTAACTTCAGCATAATATGTCAAAAATAAAATAAAATAATGCCATTTACTTACTCACATGGATATTTTACTAGTCGAATAATCACATGCAATATCAATAACCACTTTCATAATGATGGAATGCATAATTCCATATTATCATAACCACGTAGCCAAGGCCTCGTGCCAAGACCACAAATAAGATTTTGTCAAGGCCTCGTGCCAAGACACTAGTTTGTCTCATGAGACCTACCGATGCAATTGTTTTAGAAGATAATTACGTTTAAAATTGCTCAAATATACTCCAGTGTTTTTCTGAAAACATTATCCAAGCTTCTGAAAACAAAATAACTAATTCTGAGACTACTCGACTAATTGCAGGCCATGATGGGTCCACACCCAATCCCTTCCTGTCTACCACACTCGAGAGTTGGGTTTTCTGAAAACATTTTTAAGCTTGCGTTAAATACGTATACATTTTCACTAGATTTTCATATATTTGAGAGAAATATCTCTCTCTTTTTTTTGAAATCATTTATAAAAAATTTATTTCTTGTAGAGGAAGCTGAAAACTCAAATAATGGTCACGACAGTGGAGAAGTCGTTGTCGCCGCATACGTACGACAAAAAAAACATTCCCTTTTGTCGTTTAGTAAAAAGCTTCGTATAAAAAGATTCTTTTTGAATAAAAATAAAAGTCAAAGGGTTTTATACACCGTATAAAAGAAATTTGTGTATAAAAACAAAATATGCCTCAATGAAAGGATATTGAGATGAAGTCCTTAAAAAGATAATTTTTTAAATAAAATAGATCTATTATGTGTATTCACTATAAGTACACATAAAGAAAGTACAAATACAAGATAGGACATAATAATATCGTGACATAATTTGAAAGTAGGAGACTGACCCAAAGAACGGAAATTGGGTTAAGAAGTTCCCTTACCTCGTGTCCGACTTGACTCGATCGTTTTTTAACCTCCTGAATAATAAACTAGAGTAAATTTCTGTTACTTAGGAACCTTTTTCATGTTCACTATTCCTTTTATATCACTTATTACCATGTTATGAACATTATGTAATTATTTATGTTTATAATGGTCATTTTGTCGATCTTTGGTACTTGAGTCAAAAATAATCTTCTTATAATTACAAGTTGTTCATGTGGTGAAATATCCATTATATACAGAATTATCTTCATGATGTAGATATCATATATATCATATATATCCAGTATATACATTCATTTATAATATTACATAACATTTAGAGGTAAGAAATTAAATGCACCGATCATATAGACGGTAAGCCATATGTACGCATGAATGCTACTTTCATTTATATTTCGTATTTAATGGAATGAAATCATAATATTATAAAGGTGTATTATAATTCCAGTATACTATCATATATAATATCATTTACTCCATCCTTTATACATCCCACATATGGTATTAATGATTCAAATCACTTTGAGGGGCCGGTAGTCCGCACTTCCTAAAATGAAAATATCGCATTTACCCATAATGGAAACCATAAAGGTATGCCATAAATGAAAAATAAAGAAGCTTAAGTAAAACATAAAAATATTATATACCATATATAAATATAGTGACATCTTAATGTCCACCTTTGAATGTGTTATATGAGTGTTGAACAATCATCGTTTCGTGAGGCAGAAATTCGCCATCCACAGGAACAGTATGTTCTTTAACCATTAGATGTAGGTGTGTGTAAGTGTAGCTCGAAAAATCATTATAAAAACATCCTAGTATATTGATGATACTGGTGTTGTTACAAAATAAATTAATAAAAAGAGTTTAAGGGGTTGGAGAAGCAAAATAAAACAAAAGAACACAAGAGAAAACACTACCTTTGAAATGGGTAACTCTTTTTGATTTGAGCCAAAGGATTTCTTGGGAAGAATTATTCCCAAAGTGAGGCTTCTAAGAGTAAGAGAGGGAAGCTTTCAGAGTATTTGGGTAGAGTTTGGCCGAGCCAAATGGCTTAATGGTGTGAGTAATGTGGTAGTGGTGGGGGCCTTTTATAAGAGGAGAGAAGTGGCACTCTTGGAAAGATTGAAATGTTACTTTATTATGAAATGATTTTCGGATTTTAAAGGTCCCACAATGATATAGTTAGAGTATAAGGTGATAAGGGTTCGAAATATACTCATCCAATAGGTTTTTGACAAGTTTAAGCCTTTGGTTTTACATTATCTTTTCATTTTATTTAAATCGTTAATTAATGAGGTAATCACTGCATCATCATTGTGTCATAAATATTTTAATTTATTTAATGTCTAAAAATTATAAAAAAAATATAATGATGTAGGAAATAGTTTTAGATTTCTAATAAATATTTATAGTCGAAAATATGACTTGTATAACCCCATTTAAAAATTGTTTTAGTAAACCAACTCATGTTTGTGACATTTTTATTTTAACATTAAATAAAAAGTTTTTATTGTCATTTTCCTACCAAAGTGGATCCATGGGGTCCCCAAGTTGACCCATGGATTGTCTTGGTCTCCCATGACTCATCAAATAGAGGTAGGACATTTTTCAAGGTCATTTCATATTATTATAACATTATCTTTAACTTAACTTTCACTAATTATCTTTAATCGCGATTAATTAAACTTAAAAGTTACTATTCACAAATAAATTATTTTAATCCCATTGAACCACATTTTACTTTCTAATGACAACCATGTATGTCAGATTTTTTAAAATCAAATCAAATAAGTGGTAATGTTTCATTTAAATGAAAAATCAGTTTTTTAACTACCACTTAGTGGTTTCACTATTCATCAAAAAATTGAAGTTTTTCAGAACAATGCCAAAATTTCACCCTAAGATATAATTGATATTCCAAATTCAAAAATGAGGTATATTTTAAAAAATTCCAAAAATATATGTTGCATTAATTAATTTTATAACTAATTCCCGCTGTCAGAACAAATAGCGTGTTTTTAAGAAACAATATATATCAAAAGATTGACAATTGTTTATGTCCAATTTCAAATAGAAATTAATTATAATGAACAACATTGGATAAAATGGTAAAAATATATTCTAATTACACTTTATAACCACTCAATAATATAATTTATCATTATAAATTATTTTTATTAAAAAAATTGTTTTTAAGAATTTTTCACTATTCATAAAAAAGTGGAAGTTCTCAGAAAAATACCAAAAATTCAACATAGGCTAATTTAAATATTCCGAATACAAAAATGAAGTCCATTTTGAAATAGAAAATATATATAATTTCAAAAGGTGGTTATTTCTATTTATAATGACTATTTTGATTGGTCGCAGTGTGTTAGAATCTCGAACTTGCGTACAATGCAAGCTATTGCATTATTGAAAGAGAAGCGTATCATGAAAGATTGGGGTGTTACATTATCCCCTCATTTAATAAATTGCATCCTCGCAATTTGAAATTTTCTTTGAAAATAAAAGGTTGAAAATAGAAAATACCTTTGTGGAAAACCCACATCAGAAATAAGGTTAATAAAATTTAGCCTTAATAAGAGGGAAATGGAAATAAAAAAATCACCACCAAATTATGATCTCGATAAGGAGAAAATTGGTGGAAATTAGAGACATATAATTGGCGGAAAAACGTAAATATTTGTAGGGAGTGATTGAGGTCATCAATCAAAAACAAGTGTAAAATTGAGGGCCTCAAAGATTTCAATCTATGTTGATTTAAAATATTATCAGTTCAACAAGACATAAGGTATTAGGATAACACATTTTTTTGTTTTAATATCCCTTTAATAAAGTTTAAGAATTAATTTATTCATAGAATAAGAGATAGGTATATATATATATATATATATGCTTGACAAGTAGAGCTTCAACCTATAACTAATTTCTACCACAAACTCATCTTTCACCCAAAAAGATAATGGAACTCAAAAATATTATATTTATCCTAATTGTAGAAGGTTCAAAGTATTAACCCATACCATTTATATTAGGAAAACTATTTTGTAATAACCAGGGACTTCCTGTAGGCTAGTGGTAGGTAATAAAGGCCTATCACACTATGGTTGTGGGTTCGATTCCTGCAGCTTTGTCCGACGCGACGGGTTATGACCCACCCTGTAGGCTGTCCTTTTCCTAAAACTATAGTATTATAATATTCCAAAAATAATCTTCAGAAATTTTTTAGCCTTAAACAACACTATCCAAAGATCAACTTAATCCATTCAAACCTTTATAGTTATCTAAAATACTTCTATCCAACTCACAGTCCAAATTTTATAAGGAAGGTAAACATAATGAAGATCCTTTTTTCCACGTAACAACATGTGAACACCTTCATCATGTATTCTTTTAAAAAACTACAACATACTGAATTACCATGATCTCTTATTCCTTATAGAATACTAGATAAACTCCTTCTATCCAAAAATGTATACAAATGATTAATCAGTTTCAAGGAAGTTAATAATATCTAATATAATTTATCCAAATCAATCATGTATTATTCCAAAATCACTATCTCAGTATCAGAACCATATTATGGTTTATCTTTCTCTCAAGCATATATTTTCCAAAAATTTAACCTACTGTGGAGTCACTTTTCTTGGTTCCACACAATCTCAAGTCCTTGATGAAATAATACTGCAGTACAATCCTTATATACTCCATAATTATTATAACCAGTACATCATTGATACAACACTCAAATGAAAAAATTATTAAAAAACAACATAAGAACTCTAATAATTCCTCCTCATTTGTGGTAGTATCATAACTTGATTATTATCCAATAACATCATTTGGGGCATACCATGATGATTTCGACATTGGTTTGCATAGTGTCCCCACTCCTTACAGATGAAGTATTGTACATTTGAAACCTTTTTCTTACCCTTTCAGTCACACACTTGGTGTCCTTTTTCTCCACACTTTTTTTTTGTTTTTTTGTTTTTTTTGTTTTTGACTGAAAATTATTTTTTTATTAAGAGCAACACTTTTACAGGAGAAGTGAGAAACCAAAGGGTTCAGCAAACTTCCAAACGACCCGAAACAAAACATGAAAAAAGACAGGATACCTCATTCAGGAAACAACATCAACCACCATCCCCATGTAGGCCACTCGACGATCCCATGCAAGCATGGTCCCTCCCGATGTTTTCATCCCTCCAAAACAGCCATGTCCCAAATGGCCTACAAAGTTGATGGCAGAGAAACTGAGCCCAACGAAGATACCCTGCGACGAACCAACAAAACCACCAAACCGCATACTTAGAAAAAACCACCAAACACTTGACATCAACAGGAGAAACAATCCCAATTAGTCTGGAGGTGACGCCTCATAGGAATAAGAAAAACTACCAAAGCATAATCTGAGCCTGTTAGTGCTTTCCTCTCTATACAGATTCCACTTCATTAACCATACCTTGGCATCAAGGTCTTCCCCAATGATGTCTTCATATCGATCAGCCATTTTGTCCCATGTTCGAATATATTCAGCTTTGCTGATTTTCCGATTGTTGAATCCTCTCATTAGGATCAAATCCTGTTTTTCAATCCACCTGGCCTGCTCACTGTTGACCTCCACTTTGATAGGTCTTCCCATCATATCGGCCTCTTCTTGGGGGATGTTGACATAGAAAAATTCCTCTACCATATCCTCTTCCGAGCAGATGATGGGTTCTTTAATTCTCTTTCCCGGTTTAGAACTGCTGCCCATTCCATTATTGTTCACATATTGGAAAATTATTCTTTTCCCTCGTCCCTTTATCCATCATTCTCTCTTCCATACTTTTCTTCTCTTTCATCCCTTCAAATCCATAAGACTCAGAGAATTATCTACTTGTCTTATTAACACATGATACTATATCTTTATATGTTGATAAAACATGGGAGACTATTTACCTTCTAAATGTTGGCTTAATACCGTGAAAGATATGGTCCTTCTTACTCCTTGGATCATACGTATTGATGGAGTTCACATTCCTTTTACTGGGAGCCATTTCTATACAATGAAATAAACTAGGATAGTTTATGAATTGGAATGAATAATTCCAAACATGTAAAATACTTAATGTAAATTGAATGGTTTATGGATATAATCTACAATCATAAAAAATGTTTTCTTTGAAAAAGTGTATACTCATAAACCCTTCATAATGGTTTGTAAAGAAAATTAGAATTATCCTAAGCATATCCCCCGGGAGTGTCGTAACCAAGAGTGCAGCAAGGCCCGTTGTCGTGCACCAGTTACCGTTCGAGTCTAGCTCAAAGTGGTGTTTTTGGGTATTACCCCTAGGTACATCTGTGCCAGAGCCACCTCTACCTGCTCATATCCAGATAGAGTTGTATTGCTCGGAAAACTCACAACATCACTATAATACCAAAATTCTAGTAAGTTCTTCTATGCTAATCCTCAAAGTCTATCTTTGGGCTATGTGCTCTAATCAGAGTTTATCTAAATCTAGCTTCCAAGGTTAGTACTAAACTGCCTCTGATACCAACTGTAATGCCTAGACCCCAGCTACCCAGAGTCGGTGCAATACTTCGTAACATTGGCATGATCACAAAAGATCAAGTCTCGAAAGACCGATTAGTTTAGTAGCCTTGGAAACAGTAGATACATTCATAAACGTTACATTACATCATAAAGTGAAAAACTACAATAACAAAGTATCCATAGTCCACACTCATATCCTCTTCTGACTATCCCTGTAGGTCATTCATAAAATACTTCTTCACATCATGGAAAATATTAAAACATTGAAAGGGGTGAGCTCAGATGCTCAGTAAGGATAACAATATTGCGGAAGCTTTCGTAAATAAAAATTAACATTTAAGGCAATGTATAACTAAAAAAATCCTTTTTAAACTTTAACTTCAGCATAATATGGAAAAAATAAAATTAAATAATTCCATTTACTTACTCACATGGATATTCTACTAGTTGAATAATCACATGAAATATCAATAACCACTTTCATAATGATGGAATGCATAATGCCAGACTATCATAACCACATAGCCAAGGCCTCGTGCCAAGACCACAAATAAGATTTTTTCAAGGCCTCATGCCAAGACACTAGTTTGTCTCATGAGACCTACCGATGAGATTTTTTAGAATATAATTACATTTAAAATTGCTCAAATATACTCCAGTGTTTTTATGAAAACATTATGTAAGCTTCTGAAAACAAAATAACTAATTCTGAGACTACTCGACTAATTGCAGCCCATGATGGGTCCATGCCCAATCCCTTCCTGTCTACCACACTCGAGAGTCGGGTTTTCTGAAACCATTTTTAATCTTGCATCAAATACGTATACATTTTCACTAGATTTTCATATATTTGAGAGAAATATCCCTCTCTTTTTTTGAAATCATTTATAAAATAGTTATGGCTTGTAGAGGAAGCCGAAAACTCAAATAATGGTCACGGTGGCAAAGAAGACATTGTCTCCACATACGTACGACAAAAAAAACATTCCCTTTTGTCGTTTAGTAAAACACTTCGTATAAAAATATTCCTTTTGAATAAACATAAAAGTCAAAGGTTTTTATACACCGTATAAAAGAAATTTGTGTATAAAAACAAAATATTCCTCAATGAAAGGAGATTGTGACGAAGTCCTTACAAAGATAATTTTTTAAATAAAATAGATATATTATGTGTATTCACTATAAGTACACATAAATAAATTACAAATACAAGATAGAAAATAATAATATCATGACATAATTTGAAAGTTGGAGATTAACCCAAAGAACGGAAATTGGGTTAAGAAGTTCCCTTACCTCGTGTCCGACTTGACTCGATCGTTCTTTAACCTCCTGAATAATAAACTAGAGTGAATTTATATTTACATAAGAACCTTTTTCATGGTAATTATTCCTTTTATATCACTTATTACCATGTTATGAACATTATGTAATTATTTAAGTTAATAATGGTCATTTTTTCGATCTTTGGTACTTGAGTCAAAAATAAACTTCTTATAATTACAAGTTGTTCATGTGGTGAAATATCCATTATATCCAGAATTATATTCGTGATGTAGATATCATATATATCATATATATCCAGTATATACATTCATTTATAATATTACATAACATTTAGAGGTAAGAAATGAAATGCACCGTTCATGGAGACTGTAAGCCGTACATATGCATGAACACTAATTTCATTAATATTTCGTATTTAATGGAATGAAATCATAATAGTATAAAGGTGTATTATAATTCCAGTATAATATCATATATAATATCATTTACTCCATCCTTTATACATCCCACATATGGTATTAACGATTCAAATCACTTTGAGGGGGCGGTAGTCCACACTTCCTAAAATGAAAATATCGCATTTACCCATAATGGAAACCATAAAGTTATGCCATAAATGAAAAATAAAGAAGCTTAAGTAAAACATAAACATATTATATACCATATATAAATATAGTTACATCTTAATGGCCACCTTTGAAAGTGTTATATGAGTGTTGAACAATCATCCTTTCGTGAGGCAGAAATTCACCATCCAAATAAACAATATGTTCTTTAACCATTAGATGTAGGTGTGTGTAAGTGTAGCTCGAATACTCATTATAAAAACATCCTAGTATATTGAGGATACTTTTTTTGTTACAAAATAAATTAATAAAAATATTTTAAGGTGTTGGAGAAGCAAAATAATACAAAAGAACACAAGAGAAAACACTACCTTTAAAACGGGTAACTCTTTTTGATTTGAGCCAAAGGCTTCCTTGGAAAGAATTCTGCCCAAATTGAGGCTTATAAGAGTAATAGAGGGAGTTTTTGAGAGTATATAGGCAGAGGTTGGCCGAGAAAAATGGCTTGAAGGTGTGATTAAGGTGGTAGTGGTGGGGGCCATTTATAAGAGAAGAGAAGGGGCACTCTTGGAAAGATTGAAATGTTACTTTATTATGAAATGCTTTTCGGATTCTAAAGGTCCGACAATGATATAGTTAGAGGATAAGGTGATAAGGGTTTGAAATCTACTCATACAATAGGTTTTTGACAAGTTTAAGCCTTATATTTTACATTATCGTTTCATTTTATTTAAATCATTAATTAATTAGGTAATCACTGCATCATCATTGTGTCATAAAACTTTTAATTTATTTATTGTCTAAAAATTATAAAAAAAATATCATGATGTAGGAAATCGTTTTAGATTTCTAATAAATATTTATTGTCAAAAATATGACTTGTATAACTCCATATAAAAATTGTTTTAGTAAAACAACTCATGTTTGTGACATTTTTATTTTAACATTAAATAAAAAGTTTTTATTGTCATTTTCCTACCAATGTGGCTCCATGGGGTCCCCTAGTTGACCCATGGATTTTCTTGGTCGGCCATGAATCATCCAATAGAGGTAGAAAATGTGTCAAGGTCATTTCATATTATTATAACATTATCTTTACCTTAAATTTCACTAATTACCTTTAATCGCGATTAATTAAACATAAAAGTTACTATTCACCAAAAAATTATTTTAATCCCATTGAACCACATTTTACTTCCTAATGACAACCATGTATGTCGGATTTTTGAAAATCAAATCACAGAAGTGGTAATATTTCATTTAAAAGAAAAATCAGTTTTTTAACTACCACTTAGTGGTTTCACTATTCATCAAAAATTGATGTTTTTCAGAACAATGCCAAAATTTCACCCGAAGCTATAATTGATATTCCAAATTAAAAAATGAGGTCTATTTTATAAAATTCAAAACATATATGTTGAATTAATTAATTTTATAATTAATTCCCGCTGTCACAACAAATAGCGTGTTTTTAAGAAACAATATATATCAAAAGATTGACAATTGTTTTTGTCTAATTTCAAAGTGAAATTAATTCTAATGACCAAAATTGGATAAAATGGTAAAAATATATTCTAATTAAACTTTATAACCACTAAATAGTATAATTTAGCATTATAAATTATTTTTATTAAAAAAGTTTTTTTTAAGTATTTATAACTATTCATAAAAAATTGGAAGTTCTCAGAAAAATATAAAAAATTCAACATAGGCTAATTTCGATATTCCGTATACAAAAATGAAGTCCATTTTGAAATATAATATATATATAATTTCAAAAGGTGGTTATTACTATTCATAATTCCTATTTGGATTGGTCGCGGTGTGTTAGAATCTCGAACTTGCGTACAATGCAAGCTATTGCATTATTGAAAGAGAAGCGTATCGTGGAAGCTCGAGGTGTTACACCATGAATGATAATAGTTAAAAGTTATTCAATTTATATTGACATGGATTCATTTTTATAGATTATATTGATATTTATAATGAGGTTTCTAATTTATTCCTCTTCCCTGAATAAGTCTTGGTAGATACTTAAAAACACGTTAAAAATATATGTTCAATCTAGTCAAAATTTATGTAATTTTTAAGGTTTTATTTTATTTATAAATAATCCTAAAATAATAGAATTTAATAAACCCTAATACGAGGGATGTCGACAATTTGTAATCCTCACAATTTTTTAATTCATTAGGTTTTATAATAATATATTATTTTGTAAAAAAAATCCAAAGTACTTATATAAATATAGACTATGGGGGTTGATACACATTATTATTTATTTTGGATCACCAAATCATTGTCTCATTGTATTTTGTGGGAAATAATGTTTAAATTTTTTTAAATATATACATAGTTAGGGAAAATCATTAAATTTTCTAATAGAACTCAGTGTGAAATTGGTTTACAACTAGAGGAAAATTAGTAAATCATTCAATTATTATTTTAATAGAAATATGTACAAATAAAATCCTCTATTCAAATTTGTAAAATTCACTTTAATAACAAAAATTTATTATTCATGAACCTTAATGAATTATTCCATTGGGTTATATTCTAACTAAACATCTAATGGATATGTCAGACATTTATAAAACAAGAAGTGTTGGATTATGGAAGGAAAGAATAGGTATGTCCTTAATCATATCATTTTGATCTATTTTCATAATTAACAATCTTACCCTTAATATTAATCATTATAATTTGTTTAATTATATATTTTTATGGTGGATATCTATTATTTTATAATAATTTTCATGAAATTATTGAATGAATGTGTTTTGATGAATTTTTCATGGTAGAGTGAGAAACCGGAATTATCAGATGACATCTTTCATATCTAGAGTTAAAATAAGTCATTTCATTAAGCCACAATTATCTTTAAACTAGTGAAGATTGGACACCCAAATTTAAAATGTTATCACCTAAATGACCCTTAATTTGAATTCCTATAAAATAAAAACTTTTATAGGGCCAGGAATAAATGGGACTACCTAACCTTATAACTTTCTATATTTTGATTACTTGTTGAATGTTTTCTAGAATAAGGATTTGTAAGTTAAAATCATTCCAAATAATTTTTTTATTAAAAATAAATATAAAATAATTTTTATAATTATATGAAAAAAATCAATAGTATAAAATTACACAACGCATAAACCTTTACTCACTGAAAATTAAAAAAATTATTATCTAATGGTCTATAGTGGACTATACACATATTTAATGGGGTATGGAATAGTGGATCCTAAGGGATTGCACTCATATAATCGACACATAGTCTGTAGGGGGAGAACTAGTATAGGAATATAAAATGAATTAATTATCTATCCAACCTTTACTTATTAATATTTATAAATTCATATTTACCTCTATCTAGGTTTGAGTAACATCTACATGTCAATCAAGGTAAAACTTTTATGATCTGATGAAATAAGAAATCGTTAATTAAGAGGATTGTTTATAATGTAGGGAGTTTAAAACAAAATTTATGTTGGTCTCCACCCTATAAGAATGAATTATATAAATCTTTCAAACCAAGTGGCCACTAAGAATCACTCCAGATCCAACAGTCTTGAAGTTACCTTGAACATATAAAGAATTGTGGGGGAAATTGACATCAATAAAGATATTTGGACGGCTCACACTCTCACATTCCCTTGATGCCTATTTCAAAAAAATAGTTTAAGGATGGCGAGATAACATACAACATTCAATCTAATCATTCTTATGGTGGACCAATGATCATTTAATTCCTCCCATCAATTTCATGAGTAGTCAGATATATGTGTCTTTAATCGAATTCCCTATGATTCATTTAACCTTACAACATACCACAATATTATTATTGTGAATTAGGTAGATGATTTCTTGAAGAATAGACTTTGGTGAATATATATCCCTTAAAAAATGAATATCCATGTTTTTCATGCTCAAGACCACATATTGACTATATAGAGTAGAGTGAGTAAGAAAGTTATATTTTTTATTTCTAAGTGAATTATAAATGAGGGGGAATATGCGGATTTAGAGAGAAATTAGTTCTTCAAAGGGGAATGGGATAGACTCATCTAGTATAATCATAGAGGATTCATGTGTGATTATATCTAGTTTTCTTCAATCAATAATTTATTTTCCTTATATTTTAATAATTTTATGATAATTTCCATTGAATTATTAATCTATCTAAACATCATCATCATATGTCTCTAGTGGATCTATGAATTCTTAATTAATAATTGACACCATGTGAAAAAAAACTCTTAATGAAATTATTAAAACTAAATTAATCACTTATATTTCAATTTTTTTTTCATTAAAGGATTGATCCACTTCTATAGGTCATAAGGAATTGGAAATAAATCATATATCACCCTATTTTTATTTCTCCCAGGGAAGGCCTGGCTCATTGGTTGTGCTGGAAATACCCAATATGAGGAATAAAATTGAACTAAAAAATAGTAATACCCAAGTAATAATGCACTATAACAGTACTATATGAGACATTAGGTATGATTTCTCTTTCATTTAAAAGTTTTTATGGAATGTGTAATTCACTTCACATCAAATATGGATTTTTTTTTATTATATTATATTTTTCTCCTCAATGAATACTTTTATTTCTGTGATCGATTGCAATTTTACCTTGATTTTTCAATGGAATTTTGGGAACTTATTATTCCACTATATCAATTCATATTTTATTAGAAACTTTGGTGGGGTTATTCAAAAATATGTATAACTCGTTCTCACTTGGCATGATGGAAATTTGATAGTTTATTTTTTGACATTCAATGGATTTCACGAGGAGGATATAATTACCTACTCAATTTGAGGTTCATCACCTATACATTTTAAGGAATTTATGAGAGGTTATGTACTTAAAATCCACCATTTTATGCCCCTATATTGTACTTTTCGATTTTCCATTTCCCCTGGTTTCTATTTATTAAATTAAAATAGTCAAATTGTTATTTGTTATTAGGATTATAATAAGATATTGGAGGCTACCAACACACTAAATAACCCTTGGAAACACTGATTCTACTGTCACTAATCATTGAATTTTTTGAATTATGTTTTCAAATAATAGTCAGTATCACATTTTGTTTAATCCTGTATCCAATATTATATATAAGTGAGAGAATATTCACATTTATTTAGTGAGTTTTTAACCTCTTTCTACTATGAATTTCCTCATTATGGTCTTCTAATAAAGTCTATAATCAATTATTCAAATAACATTATCTGAAAATGTGCTTCCATGGGTGTAAAATACAAAAAATCTATAATAAAAAACAAACAAAATGAGTTAAATATAATAACAAAAATACAATTTGTTAAAAAAAATCATCGATCAATTTTACCCACAAGATATCATTCTTTATTTAAAATCAAGTTTATGAAATATTAAAATTTCTTACATTTTCATTATTTTAAAAAACAATTATCAACACTTATTGATTATTCTAACCTTCTTCACCATTACTCTCACCTCTAGAAACTATTTTTAGAGGTTTGATAATTTTCAAAAATATAGGTACTTACTATATTCCTATACTGATTTTGAAATTTTAATTATTATAATTTAATATAATACATTAAATATGAGGAATAAATTAAAGTCTTACATGTTCTTAGAAGCTTTGGGTTGGTGGGTGAAAGCATAAATCATTAATTGGGTCAAATATAGGGTGAAAATATTCGAAATTATGAATGAATATTCACATTGGATACTTACAATTCCCCTATAAATTGATAATTATTTAATTTTCCTCAAATAAAAATTGTAAATCATATTTAGAGAAGTAAAAATATGATCAAAAGACACAAATACATCTAATTAATTTTCAAATAACCACAGAACATTTCTTAGTTACTCAAGTAATATGTTATTAATTTTATAGGCACCCCAAAATGTGAGTGTTATTACATAAATAAAAAATACATATACTTATTTTCAAATGAAAAAAAATACTATTTTCAATGTAATGTTTGTAATTTAAATGGAGTTAATATGAAAATGAAATGATAAGATTAATTCATGATTTAAATAACTAACATTTACACAATTAATTGTATTCATGTTACAATTACTCACTAATAGTTATAAAAGAATGTAACAAAACTAATATACATGAAATCTATGGTAATGAAAATAGGATAATGAATGCTTAAAAATGAAATCATGATAGATCAATGGTTTTTGATTTGTGTTGTAAAATATTTCTAGGAAATTTTAATAAAGTTTTAATAATTCCATACGTTTTTATATAAAAACAAATCATGTTTTATAAATCAAAACATTTCTTGAGATTATCTCAAAATTTATTTGGAATAAATATAATAAAAAAATTATTATATATCTATCCACATTTTAGTTAAAGATAAGAATATATTGAATATGGATGTTAACTAATTTTCAAAAAGTAAACATGTTTTAGAGGCTAATTTTAAAAATATATATAATATTATCTCTAATCATTTATATATAGATATCACTAATAAATTTCTATTAAAGAAGTTATTTTTAGAAAAATATTTACTGAATAAAATAATTTTAGGCCCTAATTATTTTACCATAGAAATGTAACTTGTTTTCATGTGGGATAGTTTAATATTAGAAAAGACTTGGATTTTTAAAGGATTATATAAAAACAAATAAAATAAAAAATTACAATAAGGAACATCAAAGAAAAAATATAAAAAAATAAAATAAAAAATGATTAAAACAAATTAGTATAAAAATAAATAAATAAAATTAAATTGAAAAAATTAATATAAATACAACTCACCAAGGATATAAATTTGTACAGAACCATAATGGGAATTGTGTGGTAATAGAGAAACTGGTGATGGTCTTTGGAAAATGTGGTGGTGGTGGGGGGGGGGTGGAATTTTTATGCACGAAAAAAGGAAAATATGGAATTCACCAATTTACATATATAATAAATCAAGAGATTCTACTACTAAAAAACATGTAATCAGTAAAACCTACCTTACTTTATAGTTTTACACTAAATAGGGGATTATTTTATGATATTATCATGAATTTTGAACCTTAAAAATCATAATATTCTAAAATATGTGGTTTTCAAAACATTAATAACCACATGTATTTTATTCCTACTCCAAGAAATGTCTAAAATTGTATATCATATATGAAATTATAGTGGTTTGAAAATATCTATAACCATTAATCTCTCATTAAAAAATATTCTTTATATAATGGTCAATTATGAAATCTTAGAAGGTTGATGAGTAACAACATTATTCTTTTAATCTATCTCCCATTCAAAAAAAATTTATTATAGAGTTACGGTAGGTAGATTAAAAATAAAATTCTCTATTATAGGTGCTTAATTATTCTATAAATAAGTAATAAAATTATTTGGGTGAAACAATTATCCCCTAAATCAACAAAAATTAATATTCTCTATCATATGGTATTCAATAACATAAAAATATTTAATGATAATATTTATATCAATAAATTAATAATCTAAAATATCAAATTTATATTATTACTAATTTGGGAAGTTGTAATTTCATTAATATATTATTATTAATTTATTACATTCTCAACCAAAATATATTGACATAAAATTTTAAAACATTACAATTATTGAGATTGAAAATTATTTTCATTATTATACCAACAAGTATTATATTGAAATGAAGGATAAGATTAGAATTCACTATCTATAAATTTAAGGAAATCAATATAATAAAATCCATGAAAACATTATTTGTTAATTTTCTTATATACATAAAATACTAATGTGTATCATAGAACATTAAAATTTAACACTAAAATTAGAAATGTGGAATGAAGAAAGAAAAATTCAAAAAAAGTGGAGAGAAGAATTTTTTTAGTCTGAAATGAAAGATCCCCATACAAAGGTATATGGTATTACCATTCCCTAGATATTATCACAAAAGAATATATTCCCTTCCATAAGTCTATACATGATGTTTAGAAATTTAGAAGCCTTTATGCTTCTCATATTGATAGTATTTTGGTAGTTCGGGGTCCAACCCCATTAAAAATGTTCTCAATGTGAAATTATTCTTGGTTTCCACTGACAAGTGATGAAATGTAGAGAGATTGAAATTTATTGTGAATAACTAATGAAATTAGATAATTTAGGAAACCTTGAGAGATTATCTTTTTATGATTTGGAATATAATTAATTTCATTATTGTTTTTTATTTTAGTGCAATGTTAAATTTTATTTGGAAATTCCAAAATATCTATATAATTAAAATCTAAAGGGGTTGATTCCATCCTAACTATGGATTTATAATGACATAGACTCAGTTTCATAGTATTTTTATTGAACCGACATTTAAAATTATTTTAGAATGAACTTAATCTATGATAAACTTATTTATACTATTAATGAAAAATGTTTCATATAATTTCCCAACTATAGGGAATCAAAACCCAATGAATTAATATTTTATTTTGGAAAAATAAACTCCCGATTTCCAATATAAAATTTTAGAAAACAATAGAAACAAATTATCCTTTAATGTTAAAGAATTATTAAACTTGTTTTCATACATATCTTGACATAACATTGATTTTTTCATCCATTTTTTTTTGAAAAGTGATATAGATTATCAAAGGAAAGAATAAACATAGCCTCAATCCTCATGTTATGATCTTAAATCATCATTCTAGTCCTCTTTTTGATGTTATTATTTTTCTATGTAGTAGTATCCTTTATCCTGATTTATATAACATCCTTTATGTCCATGTTATCTATAATTATTTAATGAATGAATTTTAATTTTATTTTTATGACAACATTCCAATTTAGAACATCCCAATGATGAGTTTTATAGATTTGGTAAAATTTTGACATTTCAATTAGGGTTAATCATTTATCGAAAAATTTAAACAAGAGAGTCCCTACATAAATTATCACAAACCTCATATAAATTTTCTTAATATTTATGAAAAATATTCTTTTCTAGGGGAGTGTTAAAAAATGTAAGCAAGGATTTATAACAATCATTATTTTGAATATTTTTTATTGATTTTCATCATCAAAGGATCCCCATGTTTAAAATAAATAAAATAAATGGAGAAAATTAATTCAAAAATAAAAAATTCTATTCTCTTAAAATATTTTAAAATCATGAATGAAATATTTTTCAGTAATAGTATTATGTTGAGTGGAATCTGTTGTTATAATGTTGTGTATAATAACATCAGAGTGACTCTATGTTTCATATATTAAATACTATAATTTTTTGGTTCATCTAATATTATTTTTATGGTAATAGATAAATAGTAAATCTTTCCAATTATGGATTAGTGATTGAGTAGAATAATTCCATTAAAAGAAGTCATTTTCAAAAAGTTTAATAAAAATACTTGTATAAAATGAGATAAATGATAATGAGATATCATAGATTCTATGAATTTTTTTCATTTTTAGAAGACGTCATTAACATGGTAACAAAACATTGACTTGAGGGTGTTTTAAAAAAATGTTATATTTTTAACATTTTAGTATATTGATAGATAATGTTTATTTTTTGTTGGTAGAATAAGGGAAAATTATAGTAGGGAAGAAAAAAGAAAAAAAAATTAATGAATAAGAAATATTCACATGACCATAGATCAAGTATCATTATGATTATTTGACACAATTCATGAATTTGATTAAATCGTGGTTCTTGGGGAATAATGGTTTTTACTATGATAGAATCAACCCCAAAAGATATTTCTTAGATAAATTCATGGTTTTTATGGAATGTTGGTGTGGTTTCATTTTTAAAATATCTAAAATTACCTATCGATGAAACCTATAAAGATTTTATTCATGGGTTTTTGGTAATTTTTTAACATAGGTAAACAATATTTTTTTAAGGATATAAGTATAATGTTCAACCAATGAAGGAAAATTTAAATTCACATCATACACACAACGTTTAGATAGAAGAATAAACAAAGTTCCTATAGAGTATTATTGGATAATATTCTAAAATTAAATGGACAAGTTCACTGAGAATGATAAGAGATTATTATGTTGTAACTCCCCATACCCACACTTATAGATTTGGTGCAGATTAATATATCATTTCAAATATAACAAGAACAATTAATATATTTATCAAATACTAGAATTTGTTTTAATATATTTTGGGAACTAGAATCCTAATAAATGCAAACATATTATAAAAATATTTATTTTATCATCTTTTATAAGTATCCATATTCTATAATCTTTTTACAATTTATAATGTTCATGAATTCCTATATATGTTTCATGGAAATAAAAGTGCATTATAAAAATCCCCAAAAGGGTATAAGAACATATTATCATTTAAAAGAACAATCCTCCATTGAACATTGGTTGGAGAATAATTTTAGGACTATATATATCATCAACAAGAATTATATATAAATAGTGAAAAATGAATAATGAAAAATTGATATTCATAAAGAATATAAATAACCACAATGAAATATATAAAAAGAGGTAATTAGTAATGAATAATAACTATACATCGTAAACATTTTCTCATAGGACCTATTATGACAAGGATACCAACCAATGTCGTGGTATTATATAAATTTGTCCATAAGACCTCATATGAAATGGATTTATAGAAATATTATGAAATTATTATAAGATGATAAAACAAGGTTATTCTCTAATGTCACAGTATCATAATCGTTCCTCATATAGTGTCTACAGTGATAAATAACTACATAAAACCATGGATGGATATATAATTTTTATCCCACATCTCAAATAACGTATAAAAATATAAACTAAAATGTATACAGATTATATACATTATCAAATAAAAATATACATTCTCAATATCAGAATAGTAATTAATGGGGACCCATTAATAAGTTAAGTGTATCCATGAATATTTTAATATATAATAAAAGGATTATATTTTCTAGAAAGGTATAATATAATGATATCTAATGTTCATGATTTGGAATTAACTTCTCCAACTGTGAATTCGATGAATCATAATATAAACCTAACATGACATGCTATGGGGTTGTGTTATGAGTCCCACATGGGGTGATGGTGGGATTCATGTGTAGGGAAAATATTTTTTGGTAATATTCCCACAACATGAAGAATTAAAAATCCTTTCGGTGTGATTCTAAAGAAGACATTATCTTGTATGGAGGGAAGCAAGGAACTATATCTATAATCAATGAATAAGGTGTCGATTTGTACAACTCAGGTAATACTGAGAGATATATTGTTGGAATGGATTAGTATAACAATACCTGATGATTTTGGCATGGAAATAACCTTTATCTCATGTTCTTCCATGCCTCACATTGTGACCCTAATAGGACACTGCATATGTATGACCCATTAGGTCCACATTGGGGAGAGGTGTTATTTCATATATTGAAAAAACACCATATGATATTTTTCACATTTTTAGTGGCCCTTATGTATATGAATTTTTTTCACAATGAAGAATATATCATTTATAGAGGGATGGTGGAACCTGCAACGTGTTTTTTATAACCAATATATTATTTGTTGTATTTGATGGAAATCAATGATGTTTGATGATGATATATGGTTATTAGGGTTGCATGTTTCTAGGAAGGGGATATCATGAAGAGGGTATAATGTTTGGGGGGTCAAGGTTTATATAGTCAAGGGAGGTAGTATATGGTATTATTCGATAATATTAAAGTTTCAAAAGAGGTTTAAGAAGATTTGAAGGCATTTGGTGTGAAACTGTTTGGAGATTTGAGCAGATAAATTATGATGGTCGTTTAATTAATTAGTCTGAGTCTAAAATTGGTAAAGTATTATTATACGTAATGTTTTTTGGAGATATATAATTATATAAATTTAAAAATTTCAATAATTTCCATGTATATGTAATATATTTGGATGATGTATAATATCTTCCAAAAATGATAAATGTGTAGAAGGAAAAAAACATCATATGATACATGATATATTTCATCACATACATAATATCTCTTAAATGGTATATAAGATCATTTCTTCAATGAAAATTTAAACATACTATATATAAGTGTTGATGGTTATTATATAAGATCCTAATTTCTGGGTAATTGGAAAAGTACTACCGGTAAGGGTTGATATTTAAGGGTTAGAGTTACAAGATTTTATGAAAATAGAAGTCATAATTGAATGATTTTCAACATGTAAGGTTTTAATTTGTATATAAAATTTTTTCTATAGTTTGTAAATTTTTTATCACCCTCAAGATATCTATGATACTATGTAGCATGTGTATGTTTTTTTACATAGAGGGAAATTGTAAATGTACCAAGTCACTACATGAAATTTAATGGCCACTCTACAAAGATAGATATGTGTTACTCTAAAATAATTCATAAGGGTTATAGGTAAGATTATTTCCTTATCAAAAAATTTAAATGTCAAGATATGTAAGTGTTATATATTATATTATTTCAATTTTCAAAAATTGTGTGTGACATATTGAAGAATAATTTTATGTATGATATATAATTTTATTTCACTTTAATAGAAAGATCATGACATGAATAAAGGTATTGTGCCATAATCAAGTACCCTAATAATTAAAATCATAGAATTATGGGGTATAAGCTATAAAAATATAGTAATATATTTTCTATTTTTTTATTAGCAGAAAAATTGTTATACTATAATTTATTTCCATGATAGTAAGAGCTACTAAAAGAGGCGTTTAATGATTAAAAAGTTGTATAACCAGATAGAATATTGTCTAAATATTTTTTTTCAAGAGTATAAAAAAATAACAAAAATTTTCAATGATAATTCATAGATTTATTAGTCTTATCCCGAAATATATAAGAACTATCATTATTGTATGATAAGGGAAATAATCCAGGTTCACTGTTTTAGGATAAATGCGTAATAAGAACATGTATAATATATGTTATATATCACTAATTTTTGGTTTAATTTATAATCGATTGATTATTTTTCAAGTGTGATTGAGATCATAGTAAATTTTATGTTGAAGGAACATAATTTCTCATGTTTCATAAGTATATGGAAATAATTTATTGATAAAGTCAAAATTGATATTATCGACTTAGAATCTCATTTCCTATATTGAGTTATATATTCTTAGGCATACAATATTTTTTGATGACTCATTTCCAAGAGTTAAATTTACATGTTTTCATTTAATGAGAAGAATGAAAATGAAAAAATAAAATGGATTTAAATTGATATTATAGGGAGTGATTTCTGAAATAATGATAATGTTTTAGATGATATTCAGCAATTGGTTTAAAGTGGCTAACCTTTTGAAGGTGTAATAAATTGGATGTGTAGTCTCTCAAAAACTACAGGTTCATGGAAAAATAATTAGGTGATGATATCTCTTGTAATTTTTTTAAATAAATTTTGTAACAATAAGGGAGTGATGTTGATGAATTTACCATAGTAATTTTTATAGAAAAAGGGGATAAAAAATAGAGTATCCAATAATGTTGATTAGTTTTCATTTTAGTGGTAAGAAGATGGGAAAAGTTCATAAAATAAATATATTAAGAAGATATTAAATTGAATGATAATTTTAGAGGGATTATATCCATATATTTTTTGTTCATGGATTTTATAAATAAAATTCAACGTGGGATATTATTGATAGCATAATTTTGTTTTCTAGATTTACTAAAAATCACAGATGGATTTTTTTTAATTTCTATGTAGAGGAGAACACATTTTGGATTTTGTAGGTATATTTAGAATTAATAGGTAGTAAATAATATTATTTATGAATATTCAATGTTTGGAAGATGTGTAAGCAATTATGAAGATGTTTATAGTAAAGATGTTTAGATATTAATATTGATATATTCAGAAGGTTTTTGTACAAATATTATTGAGTCTAAAATTACACATATACTAAGATATGTAATGTTTTGTAAAGTTTTATATTTCTATGAAAATATATAATGGAATGAATCTATGTCTATACAAGGGATATTTTGATGATGGGTAATATCTTATAGAATAATGAAATGCTAAAAAGTAAAAACACTCTAAAAGAGACATAATATATTTTAGCTGTTATGTAATATATAAATTGGATGGTACTTAAGAACATAATTTTTGGGATAAAGGAAATTTTCAATTTTTAATGGTTTATGGATGGTATATAAAATCATATGTTATAAAAATGGAAAATACATACACATAAGTGTTGATATATAAAGGAAAGAGTTACATATTTGGAAGAAAATTATAGTCGAAAATGTATGGTTTTCGATAAATAATGTTTTCATTATTATGTATGATATTTTACAGATAATTTAATGTTTTTATATAACTTTTTTTGATATTTAAGGTATTGTGGATATTATATAAGGTATTATAATTGCATATAAATTAGAAGAGTACTAAAAAACTACATGATATTTAAAGGTTACTCTATGAGGATACATCAGGGTCACTCTCTGAGGATATTTAAGAGTTATATGTAAGATTGTTTCCTTCTCTAAAAAAGTGAAATCATGATTCAAAAGGGTAATATGTACTATTACAACCTCTTCAAAAAATCTTCTATGATGGATTGAAAAAGATGTTTATATCTAGTCATTAATTAGATCATGCCACTATATAAATATCACCCAATTATTAAAGAAACTACACCATAATGGTTAAAAAAAGAAGAAATAAAAATTTTAGTGAATGTTATGTTATGGGATATTTTGAAACATTAATCAGGATTTCACCATGATGGAAGACAACTAAAAATAATCCAACATGTACTTCCCTAGTGGATGATTCCGTGTTGTGATTACTGAAATATGCATACTTCAAATAGGAGGTATCCAATCAAAAATATTATGTTTTAAGTGAAAAAATCACTATTAAGGGGGGGGGGGTGAGAACCTTAAAAAATCAACCTACCCCAAACTGAACCATATATGAAATAACTGAGGCATTCCAAAAAAATTAAAGAGGACGAGTCCTTTACCGGATATAAAATCTAATCGATAGAGGTTACCTCTGAGTACATATTTTCATTTATGAGATCCTAAAATTGATATTTTATCTTGTCTGTAGACTGAATATATTCCTCCAGGTTATTTCTCCCCTCGTTAATTTTTTGATCCAAGATCTGATTTGGTTTTCCAATCCAAAGCGTTTCTCATCATTGAGATCAGCATGGAGACTCATCTATACCATTCTATCAACCTCCTCTATTGGGACCTTGATTTTGAAAGACTCATCCAATATCTTTTATTTGGAGTTAATAAGAATAACCAATTCCTTTTCAACATCAACTACCTCATTTCCACCATCCTCTTGTCCATTATCAATTAACTCTCCTAAGTAGTTGTATCGGGTCCACCATCATACTCCATTGATCCTCCATAGTTTCAACACAATTAGTTGGAATTCATTCTCACTGTATAAAATTATGCAGGGTAGCTACTGTAACAGTTGTAATAGTAGCTGACATTACCACTCCCCCAATTTGTTTTTGGTTTATCCGCTGATCGGGTGACCATGGGATTTAGAAAACATGAGTATCCCTTACATTAACACATTCTTTTCCACTTATTGAATGGATAATTCCAATAATTATTATTTCCTTGATTTCCATTACTTGATAAAGGGAAAATGTTCAATAATTACACATGGTAATTTTCACAGTTTGAGGATAGAAGAGAGTTAATATCTTTCCACTCAGTTTATAATACACCTTTCATGATGATCCACAAGGATTTAGTTTCCAATATGGAATGACTTATTTCCAACCTTAAATGTCTAAATCCTCATATACATTCCCATTCTGATAACATAAATAGTTTTTTTTGGATTGATCATGAGTGAACCTATAGTCCCTAAGACCCATTAACCTTTTCTTCCTTAACATTCAACATTGATAATGTCCATGATAGGGGGTTGGTATCTTCCTTATGCTCGAGGTAGTGCACCCACCAACACCCACATCAACTAACTCCATTTTTTATCTACTCAAGCTATTTTAATATTGTAAGGGAATGAATGAACCTTTGAAGTAATTGAACAATATGACATTGGTTGAAACTCTTCCATATCCTTAATTATTGACTTGGTACATTCCAAGGCATGTTTCAAATAGGTAATGAAATACACAACCCTTAGTTCTTGAAGATTTAATCTCACCCCCTTACAATGAGAATCAACACATGAAGTTCCCAACTTATTTGAATTACCATCAAAGAGTTTGCACAATTAATAGTATCCCCATGATGGTATGAGGAAGAATCATTACCCATGCTACTATATAATTAATAAAGTCTACCTAGGATACAATTCAAATATTTTTATTCTATAGTGGTTATCATTCAATATAAATGAAATGAAAATACATACTTTACTTAGAGAAAGAAAATCTAATGCATATATATGGAGTGATGGGATGACTACATGCTCTGGTATAATTGTCAACACAAAAAAATCAACCAATTGTATTACCAATCAACCTAATAAATTCTAAATTCTTAAATGGAATAATTAGAACTAGAAGAGAAATACAAATCTATGTGATGCAGAGGTCCCATTTAAGGTGACATTCAAATGTATAGGGAAAAAGATAGAAGAAGTATCTTGAAATCACATGCAGTGTGCTCATATAGGATAAGGTGAAGACTTATTCAGATGAAAACATAATTAGAAAATGATGCAGATCCAGAATCCCAGTGATCTCCATATCATGAAAACCCTATGATTTAAAAGTAAACATATCAAAGTAATACACTAATGGATAGTTCTTTTGGAAACTATCCTCGAAATTGAAATCCAAAATAGAAGTTTCATTTTTAAATCTATAAGGAAAATCAGATTATTTGGAATAACTTCTTCTCATTGATGAAATTTAGGGCTATCTTCAATCTAGGGAAAGCTGTGAAGATGGGTGTGATTAGTGATGTTTTGCTGATGTGTGATTTTTTTGAAAGACAATGTTTCATGTGATTTAATAAGTATTTGAATATATCATACCATTTAATTTTAGAGTTAATCATGGAATACAATAGAACATGTCATATAGAATTATGATGACATTCACATTAGGACCATGTATTGATCATGGTGTGACATTCATGTCAATGAAAAGATAAAATACATAGAAGTATATAAAATGATACAATCTACAATATTATGTAAAGGAGGAGAAGGGATTGACCCCAAATAGGTGGGGAACTATCCCATAATCCATGGTATAGGTACTGACACTTTTTACAGAGTGAATTAAACTATATTTCATAGGCAGTGAGTCTTAAGGAGCAGTGAATTCACCTTATGATCTTAAAAGTAGTTAATTATAGTGGATAATTAGAAGTCTAGAACAATGATGAATCTATGATTCTTAGATGTATACCAATGTGTTTGAACCAATTAAAATCTCTATGTTCTAGGTGTTCTGTATTTCTATATCCATAATTGTGATTTGGTTAGATTTTATGACATTGTATAAAAAATTTTATCATGTTCCATCCCATGATGGAAAAATATCCACATGGTATTATAAGTGAGAAAAGTTAAAAATTCAATGAGATCCTGATTAACCCCCCGCCCACTTAGGATATTTGAATGTAAAAAGTATCATATAGTGAATGCTAAATTTTAATAAATATTAATTTATAATATGAATAATCATAGATAAATTTATTAATATGGTTAATGTTATCTTTTGAATGGATTTATAAACAATTCATGAATATTAACTTGTTTTTATATCCATAATTAAAAATATTTAACTAATTAATGAATTTTATTTTACATGATATTTTAATAAGGAATTTTATTCATAGATTAATACCCTCAAAAATTTTTATCATGTAAAAACTATACATGATTTATATTATGGATAAAAATTTGATCATGAAAGTGATTATGGGTTGTTCATTATCGAGGAGGAGGATTCACACATAAAGATATAATATATTCTCATTTAGATCAATATAAAGTAAAAAATATATATATTATAATCATTATATAATATATCCCATTTTTCATAAACTCTATATCCATAATTCAACAAATACAAGATATACTTTGGAATTTAGATATAATACATGAAAGTTTCATACTAGAGTGATCAAGAACTCATAGAATTAAAAATACTAATCATATTTTTATAAAATTGATTTGAAAAAAAAATTAATAAAAATTTAAAATTACAATAATATAATAATCATATAGGAATAATTATGGATTCACCTTAAATTTAAAAAGATTTTTATAAAATGGAAAACATGATTGAAAGAGGGATAACAGAATGAAGCCCTTTACCATCCTTAAAGTATTCGATGAACTTGAGAAATAAAATTTTGATCCTAATTTTTTTAAAAGATATGATTCATAATGAAATTATTAGAAAATATATTCTATTAATATTTTTAGTGAAGATAAATGGGAGGTGATGGTTTTATTTGTTCATAAAATTTGAAAATTGATTAATAATTATTGATTGGAACCTTATAATTTCAAAAATATAATATTCTTATTTAAAAAATAATAAATGGTTTGAAAATATAATATTTTAACTTCTAAAACATGATATATCCTTAAAAAACAATTTTTATTAGAGTTTTATAACTTCAAAACTTATATTCCTTAAAAAAAATAAACAATATAAAAAAAAATAATGAAATAAAATGGTTATTAATTGAATGAAATATGTTATAATCATTTGAAAATATTAATTATGGTTAGGATGTTGAATAAATTATTGGATTCATATATTTAACTAGTGATTTTATATTGTGTCCTAAAAATGAATTTTTTTTTTGTTTTTTTACATCATGATACACTCCCACAATATATTGTATTAGATTATTAATTCTAAACATGTTTTATATGAAAAAAATTATGAATAATTCACCACTAAATAATTTATATGAATTGAATATAATTTGATATAAGTTTCATAAAACAAACCTATGATTATGGAATATTATATTTTGAAATTAATATAAAATGAAAATGGTTTCATTGTAAAGAATTTTATTTATAACAAACACATTTTTTTATAAAAACTACGTTATATATTATCAAATGTTTTGTAACAAAAAAATACACACACAACATCCTATAAGTTCCATTCACATCAAAAAAATAATAATATTATTCTATCATTTGTTCTTATCCTAATTTTTTATTACTTTCATTATTCAACTATTCCTTTATACCCTTCTTATTAAAAGTATAATGTTCATTAAAGAATCTAATCCCATACAGTTTATTATAGTGATGAAATATATATTTATTTACTATCCATTATTATTCAATGAAGATTAGTATAATATTTACATTTGATTTGAACCATTTAATGTCATACCATGGAAATTATTATTTAATATTAACTTATTAATTTATTGTTATAATAATCTTATTTCAAAAGTAAAGTTAAAATATTGATAATCTTGAAACATTTATAAAGATGTAAAATTGGATATATAAATTATCAGCTTCCACATTATCCCTTATTAAAATTTCATGCTGGAAATTTTAAACATTTGTAATAAATAAATAATTCAAGGAACTTATTCTATCTTTCTTTCTGTAACTCCAATGTTTATTCACAAAAATATTGATTCCTCCACTACACCTTCACCTTGTACATAATCATTATGAACACAATTTAGTCTCTATAATAAACTATTATAGTTGAATATTCCATATAAGATATATCCAACACCAAATTAGATTCTTTATTGACAAGTATATGTGATGGGATAATAGTTTACTTCCTTTGTTTAGAGACACATAAAACATCATGATGTTATAAAAAGATCATTGATAATGGAAAACTATATGAAACAACCCCAACCTCTTTTAATATCTCAAAGGGATAAATATAACATGGGCTCAATATATATATATATACATGTATGTATGTATGTATGAATATTTTAAGAAACAAAAATTGAAACTGAATAACACTGTTTTCCGATAGTGAATGAAACATGCAACAACGATAAAAAAACCAACAAAATATATTTCTTTAAATTTAAACTCTCTCATATATTATGGAACATGAAACCCCAAGTCTAAATTAATCATATCATAGAATACAATTATAACCAATCTATTAAATTTTAGTGAATTATTAGAAATAAATAAATTATGAAAATTATTGTTGTATAATAATTTAAAATAAAATATTAATCATTTAAAAAAAGAAATGTTTTTTGAGAAAATATATTTTTATAAAAAAATTAGTATCTCTTTGCAATTTTTTTTCAAAAATTACTAACTTAATATTAAAAATGAAATTAATTTTTTAAAAAATAAATGTAAAAATTATCTTTGGGTGTATTTTTGTGGTATTTTATATAAAGTTCATTTTAGTTGAATAATAAAAAATATAGATATTTATTGAAAAAAAAATTTCATTTAAATAATTATATATGTTAAATTTATATTTAAATTATTTGTAATGTAATTTAGTTTCAATTATATTAATTATAAAATTATTATTTCATTAGAATCAATTTATTTTTGATTTTTTATATTAAATCCTTCCCTAAATATGAGAATTTTCTTTAGAAACCTCCTTTTTTTGTTAAATCTATTGGTATAATTTTAAATTAGATTCTAAAAAAATTTTGAATTGTATTTTGATGAAATAATTACATATTTTTAATAAGAATAATTTATATTATGTAATATTATCAACATATGTTTTTAACATAATGAATTGTGAAAGCTGTAAAAATTAATTACTAGAGTAAGGTTAAGAAATGGTTTACCGAGTATTGTTATAAAAGTATTAGGGTTAAAATGATATACCAACCTATCTAATATGCATTAAATTTCTATATTATGACCATATTACCAATAATAGTTTAGAATTAACCTTTTTTGGAGGCATAAGACATGTTAAAAACATGGGTGTAGTAGATTATTTTAAAAAATTTCATATGCATCCACTCCTGAACATGTAAAAGGCCATTCCTCTTATCTTATATTTACATATAGTATTCCATTTGGTTTATCTAATACTAGAACAAATAAATTCTTTAATATGATAAAAAAATACAAGATACATTGGTTTGATTAGAAATCAATCCTAGGAAGGATTTGGTTGCAAACCTAATGATGTTTTCCAAAGAAGAGGTAGCATTCTTAAATGAGTGTTTTTTAGTTTATTTCTTATTACACATACTTCAAATATTATTAAAGTATGATTATATAATAAAATTTTACTTTAAACAATCTAAGATGATATTATTTTTTGTTCAGGACCTATATCCATATCCTATTCAATAAAATGAGAAAGGAAACCATCGATCACATGTGTGACATACTACATCCTCGTGACCTGATGTAATTTGACTTCCACCACCATTAGAAAAATGTCCTGATGGAATAAAAGATTAATAAAACATATATAAACTAGTGATATGAGTACACCTTACTATGTTTAATACAATCATGAATGTCCAGTGGAGATACCACTTAGAGATGGGTATCCCAAAATTCAGGTTTCTCAACATGCTGATATCAATAATATGGGGGATCACTTTTCACATGTTCCTACCTCTATGATTTCCAGGTGAAAAAAATCTACCAAGAAAACCTAATAGTATGAACCCCAAAAATATGATCACCACATTGAGTGGGATTTTTTGGGCTGATGAGGCTGAGGATCCACAACCCCCTATGCAAACTGAAAGAAATAAAGGAATAAATAATGATCATAACATCATAGGGGAAGATGGAATCATGGAGGTATCATGAATATAAACCAAACAAAAGGTTGTGAAGAAAAATTTAGAAAGAATAAGTGTAATTTTCGGTCTATGATGACACATAATGGATGGCCTATGACTAGGGGAATTCCCCTAAGAAATGAATATATTCTAATTGAATTTTCATAGGCTATGGAATCTGCTAATGGAAAAAGACATAAGGATCTTTTTTTTGAATTAATATAATGTTTATTGGAATTTCTGATCCAAAAATAATGTTTTAGAATAGGAATACCTTCACGTGGGAATGAATGTGATATCATATTGTTTCTCAGAACCTTCATAGGTGCGGCACAGATCTAGTATCGAATCTTAGGAATAAAAGAATTCAAATTGTCCCATGTAATCATAAAAACCAGAGCATAAATTCTAATTTTTGTAGTTTAGGCCATACAATTCATATTTATTTTTTTGCACACATTTACAGAATATATTAGGAAAAGAGATATCATGGGGAGATTGGGGAAAAATATTAGGGATATAGTTCCCAAGGGGTTGATTATGGGTAACATCAATAATTTCTAAACACCGGATGCAAAAGTAGGATTCAATTTCAATATGTCAAAAACTATTTAATTTTTATCTTGTATTGATCACTGTAATCTTACTGAGGTTGAAATTACTGGAGATGAATTTACATGGGTAGGTCCACTTTGAATAAAAAGAAAATCAAGGATTCAAGATAGTTGATTTGTAAAAATAGGTGATAAGAGTGTTCCCAATGGACTATTAG
The DNA here is from genome assembly GCA_963277665.1 of Viscum album. Classification (NCBI taxonomy): domain Eukaryota; kingdom Viridiplantae; phylum Streptophyta; class Magnoliopsida; order Santalales; family Viscaceae; genus Viscum; species Viscum album. The sequence continues at coordinate 926,784,989 of OY728159.1, forward strand.
GTTACACCCTCCCTAATAATTATTACATCCATAACCCTTTAATTATGGAGTTATCTACCATGACAAAGTTATCCCATATTCATTTTCATTTTCAATAATGGATGGGTTTTCATTCCTAGATGTAGGAAAACTATATTGGAGAATTGAAATATTTTTCCAATAGGAAGAACACCTCAGAGGATTATTGAAAAATTAAAACACGTCAGAGAATCCTAAGGGAATAGTGAAAAAATTACTTCTCAATTGTTGATATCGATGAAAAAAATGGTGAAAAAAATATTTCAAGTATCCAAACACATGAATTAGAATCAGAAATATTCTCTACTGAGTAATTTCAAGCTCATAGAAACATGGTTGATATTATAACCATTAAATAAATGCTAGAAAATAACTAATTGAATGTAAAATGGTTGAAGGTAAGATATTTGAACTCAAAATTATTCCATATATTACATAGGGGTAAGAGATCTAAATGAAAACATAATTCCATTAGTAGTAATAGATAGTTTTACCCCTATAAAAATGTTGTTTCAATGGAAGTGGTTTATTATTTTGAGGGACTATATGCAATGAATAGCTGGAAAACACATCAAAGATGATTGAAAATATTTCTCTATGTATTGATGAGAAACAAAATCAAAGTCTCATCCAAAAACCAGATAAAGATGAAGTCTTGAAATCCCTATTCACTATCAATATAGAGACTACAACTGGACCATATTAATTCATAAACAAATTCCTTATGTTTTATTGGGGAATTATACTGAATGGATTTGTAAGGGAACTAAGGGAATTCTTTACTCATGCATATTTTCTTAAGGGATTAAATTCATCATCATTTATTTAATCCCCATAAATGAAAACTAATTTGATATCATAGACATTAGATTAGTTTCCTATGGAAATACTATTCTAATATTAACGAGTAATATCATGATGTCTGGAATGGAAGAATTATTAACAACCACATTACTACAAACCTATATGTTTTTTCCCCTGGAAGATGCATACATAATTTCAAATTCACAACCGTAGAATGTGTTAATATAACGAAAATAAATGTGAAAGAACATATGTGTTTTTTTCAAGATTGATATATCTAATGAAATTGAAATCGTTAAGTGGAACTTTCTACTAATTATCATCAGAAGATATGGATTATAATACTCTTTTGTGAGAATGGTATGCTATATTACATCATCTTCAAGGATTCACATTTTAATCAACGAGACCCCTAAAGGATAACTTCAATGCATCCAAGGAGTAAGTAATGGAGATCCACTATTATGGATTCTCTTTTATCTTCTTGAAGATTATCTATGTAGCTGATTTAATGAAATTTCATAGTTGGACCTATACATGAAAATTATAGATGGGATGAATGATCTTATTCCTTCACATTTATTATATGAATATGGAATTCCTTTATTTGGGAACACATTAAAGGGAACCATATCTACAATATATCCACTTTTTTCATTATGAAGAAGTAACTAGGTAGGCAATCATTTGGGGGAAATCTTTTATTATCTTTGTAGATGGTTTATCTATGGGTAAACTGAATTAGGTCACTAGAAATATTGGGATGGGAAAGGGATCCATCTGATTTAACTATATTGGTGTTCCACTATTTTGGGGGAATGTGGAGAGACAATTTTTTGAGGAATAATATTTGGATTTATTAACCAACTCGATGGATAGAAATGGAAATCCATGTATCAAACCTGGATGGTGTGACTTATTAATTTATTAATCAATTCTAAATGTGTTTATTCATTATCTATCAACATGTTCCAAAGATGTATCATCAATGATTTGTTGTGTATGATGATGAATTTTATCTTAAATTGGTCCCTCCATGAAATAAAGTTGATAAGTATTGCCTGGAATTATTGTATAAAACCCAAATAAATAAGGATACTTGGCATCAAGGATATTAAAATCATTAATGATTGTTTGATTTTCAAATTCACATGGAACCTTTTTATCAATAATGATCCTTCATGTGATTTACTATTAAGAAGGTTCAAGAGAAGGTTTATGGATGGGTTCACACTCCATCGTTAGTCATCGTTATGACCCTCAACTAAGAACACCATCAATTACATCATATAATAAAGAAAATAGATGGATAGTAGGTAATATGATCTCAATTGATAGTGCACTTATTAGATTTATCAAAAACTCAGAGACATGTATAGAATCACATCTGACAAAATTAATATGACTATTTCTGAACACATGAAACAGTAACTCAACCTAGACTTTGTTCTAATGAAAAAAATTCAAAATCATTCTTTCATAGACACTAAATATATGGTGTGGATTCCTTGTAGCAGTGGAAAGTTCAATTATATGGAATATTATTAGATGAAAATTGATAGATCCACTATGATACTATCATGGTCGTCCAATTCAAGGTAAACATTATAAATCCTTCGAGATTTATTCTTCTTTGTAGAATTTGTAAAAACATGATTCCATCACTTTATCGAATGAGGATGGTATAAAAATATGTTGTTTAGAACATAAATTTAGGATTATTAAATGATGATAATAATCTGCATCTTTTCATCAGATATGAATAAGAAAAGAAAAAAAATATACAAGTCATGTATTCAGCCTTTAGTTAAATGAAGGTAGGAAATTGGAAGAGCACATGTACATCCTTAGTAACATTAGAGAGAGTGACTAGTTATAGGATCTCATACTAAAGTCGTGGAATCCATATTTTCCTCAATCACAAGGGCATGTAATGGAAGACTATTTGATAAAAAAGATCCATCCATCCAGGATTGAACAATGGATATGCATAAGCGGGTCCAAGCTACTACAAGGGTACAAGTGGGAGCAATGCACAATAGCATGATTTAGGTTAAATTCATAGATTACTAGGAGTTGTAGGTAGATTTATGAAGTCCTTGGTTCTCAAATATTTGAGGATAATTCCTCTGATTATATTGTAGATAAAATCCAATATGAATTGGGTAACATCTAGAATTACAGGGACTTCGGGTTATTGAGGTATTTCTTGAAACCATCGTATATTTTTCAAAGGTTTCATTTATCCTTATATTGGAATTGGATAATCATATTAAGCTTAATTATGGGAAATGATCTATGCTATCAAACATGTTATTCAACATAAGTGGACTTCCCTATGAATTGAATCAGATTCCAAAACTTCTATCATGGCTCTAAGGATGAGAGTTGGAATGTACCATGGAATCTTCTACCCTATGGGATTTATTCTTTGATTCATTTCACACAACTCAATCAATTTGTCTCACATGCATATCGAGAAGCCAACAAGGTTGAAGATGATTTTTCAAATAAGGTGATCATTGACGCAAGTACAATGTTGTCCTTTAGATAACCTAATTATTTCACCTCATTAGAGGATAACATGAGAGGGGTGGTTCACTCATATCATTTTAAACTCCCCTGTAATGATTAATCTTAACTGTTTAATTTTTTAATAATTAATTTTAGTACCATTTTTTCCCAAATCCTGGATCCATTTGGTATTTTGAAAAAGAAAATTATTAAAATTATCTTTATAGAATGATGTGTGAAATAATTTAGTTTGACATTAAATTTTCACTTAATTTTCATCATTGTATATTAAGTTTACTATAAATTTCCATATTATTTATCTTATAGACACTTATTACATAAAATTTATATCATTTCTATATAGAATATTTTAATTTGAATTTTAAATATTTTAATTGGTAAAATATTTTAAATCTGTATTCCTTACATGATATGAGTTTTTTTATAATGCTTATTATTCATGAATTAAATATATTATTAGATATATGTGGAACTAATTGGACATAATGATATGGGTGGGTCCTAATTATATATACTCCCTTGATGAATCCGTAGTATAATGAGGTAAATTAGTTTTATAGCCTTGGTTTAATGGGGTTTTGATTTTTACCTACCCATTCATGTTAATATTTATTGAGAGTGAACAAGATAATATAGGTATCATGATGTCTAATATTACGATGTTAAATAAATAATAATTTTTTTATTATTATCCATTATATTTTCACAATGATATTATCTCTGGATTCATTACATTCTTATTTTATTTATTAAATGTAATGGTTTTTTTCTATTTACTTTGACATATTGATTATTCCTTATCAAATACAAATATTATTTTAATTATTTAAACGGAATGTGTTTTCAGTTATTTACCTTCCAATATTAATTATTCTTGATCTAACTATGATAATCAAATTATTTAAATGGAAGGTGTGTTCTATTATTTTCCTTTACAAGAAGATTATTCATACTGATTCATAATATCATTCATGGTATATAACCCTTACTAGGCATTTGAGCTCACTATTATTTTGTATTCTCTCCCAAGAATCTAGGAAGTGTACTATGAATGACATCAAAGCATATGATATAGGGAATAATGATATTCTAGAAAAAATTATATTTTAAATTTTGTAATAAAATTTATTATGGAAATCATTTAGGTATTCTGTTAACTAAGACAATTAAATAGTCTAATACATAGAGATGGGATTACTTTTTTCTTATGATAATATAGTAAAGAAAATTACAACTCTGGGTTATTGGGGTTGACATTGTTAAAATTGGTATCATAGGAAGTTTAGTTGAATCCTTAGGAACTAGATTTATGAAAAAAATAGAATAGTGAACTTAACCCATTAATATACTTTGAGGAAAAATATAAAAAAACATAATAAGGTTTTGGTATGGTATATATTATTTGGTTGTCCCTTGAAATACATCATTTTATGTATAATATAAGTGGATGTAGTTCTATCATCCATGTACCTAGGGTTAATAAGTAGAGACCTCATTTTCACCTTGTAAGACTTTGAAATGTCTCAACATATGTTTCCAGATCTAGGAACTAAGTCAGTGTGAAATTCCAAGGCCCTGTGTTCCTTGAATAAATTATACAAAAATATTAAGTGTTTTTATACTACACATACATTGGAAAAGGGATATATCTAAAATAGTAGGTCAGATTAGAAATAAAAGGCCACGGTTGGGTCTAGAATGTAACATTTACCCTCGATAGTGTATAACTTTTGTTGGCGCACGACTCCTGTGAAAATAATGCAATGAAGGAAAAAATAATGAATAAAATAATTAAACATTATTATTTTATTAAGAACATTGAATCAAATAAATTCTGATTGGGGCCTCATATTTGGAATACGAGACCTTGTTTGATTTTAGAATGGGATGTTTTACCTAGGCGTGTCATAAAATGCAGAGGCATAGATGGTCCAGATCTTGTGCTCGTTGGTTCACAGTTTTTGATAATTTCTATAGGTATGTGATTAAGGGTGGGTTACACCATTTACACTAGCTTTTCTTATATTTAACCACTATCTCTATCGCTCTCTTTTTGTTCTTCGATGGATCAAGGAATAATAATTGAATGATATCTGATGTTCAACAATAGAATTATAGTCCATGTCATAAACGATGAGTGGATCCAATTCAATGTAGTATTACTTAAGGTTTCCGCACCCTGTTTTCCATTAATAATTTATTTCATTCTTAGTCATTTGATATTTGTTTTTATTATCAACGTTGATGGATAAATTAACTCGGACATCAAACCATGAATGTAATCACTATTGTTTGTGCGTTCCTCACATGTTATTCGTCATTTTTAAGGAATGTTAAAATGATGACGAATTATCGAGTGGAGGATGGTGATACAAAGATCCCATCACGAGGATTACAAAACTGGTCTTGGTTTGGGTGTCAAATGAGAGGGCTGGTCAGGTTGGTATGTGGAAAAGAACACATAAGAAAGCCATACGGAGGTAGCTGATGGGGGCATGTGGGCGGCTAGTAGGCGGAGTCGGCTACCTGGCGTGCGGGGTTGGGAATACGGCTTCAGCGGCCAGGGCCAGCGAAACAGGGCTGAGAGGTAGAGTTGGTGGGATGGCGAGACAATGAGTGAGGCACCTATAGAGCGGAGCAGCGGTGGTGTCATGTGGAACATGCTTACCGAGGTGGAGGCCTAAGTCATGGATTTTGTTGTGGGACAGTAGGGAAACAATGAGAAACCTATGTGATGGGAGAGGGAAAGGAGAAGAAGGAAAAACAGAAAACAAAAGAAAAAAAGAAAAGGAATTTGAGGGAGGGTGGTGTAACCCACATGGAAAGGAGGGAGGGAGCTAATACCTTCCTTGATTGAATTTTTAATAAAGAAATATAATAAAATAATAATAATAATTATTATAGTATTATTAACATTTTGGGTGTCTAAAAAATTCGTATATAAACACTATGAAAAATATCAAATTGATGCACTATCATCGGTGATGCGACCCTATTTTCAAGACAATCATATTAATACTGATGTTAAATAAATTTTTAGACTTGTGTCCGAAAAACACGAAATGATCATACTTCAATAGATTTAATATCATTATTAAATCCTTAAACTTCCACAACATCCAAACAGAGTCTGTTTGACGTACTTTTAGGGACTGTGACCCTTATTTCAATTTAGATCTTTTTAGATTAGTTTGAAAATTTTAAGATTATATTTCATGTCTTAGATCCATGAAATTCATGTGTTTAAAAATAATAATAATACAAATATGATTATTAATAAATGTTTTTTAAACATATCTCTGAAATGGGACGTCTGATTGGCATGCTATCAGCGGAAGTTCAACCATTGCCTCTATGCAGAATTTTAAAGACAACTTTCAGGGGATTATAAAAAAGTTGTTGTGTGGTCTCCATAGGGGCTAGTTTGCATGCATTTTAGTGAAATGCATCTTTTTCACCAGTTATCCATTTTGGATTAATGAGTAGTATATTCCACATGTTTTTTTTTGAAAGGATACCAATGGATAATTATGTATAACTTGTTTCATGATTGAGGTACGGTCTCCATGATATGTATTTCGAGCACAATGTGGAGACTTTCCAATCTTACACCATATGTCCTTTTGGGGAAATTGAATACTAGATCCGACATCTTTTTTTCCAGGATCGCAATAGTGTGATCCCTTTGAACTTACAGATCCTTGTTCGTGATATCATTATATGTGGAAACATGAGAGGAATATTAATGGAAGATCCATTTGATGTGTTTGAGGAAAACACATATCTTGGGGTAGATTAGACTCTTGTGAGAGTTCAGAAGATGTATGAGGAGATACAGTCAAATGTTCTGGGGCCGTTTGAGGAGGAGTTCCAACAAAATTATGTTTTCACCCTTCAGTTTAATGCTGAGTGTCGTGTTCTCATCGGCCTTTAACTAGATATTCCACATACATAGGGGGTACCTTGACGTGTACAGGGGTAAATTTTCATAGTTTACTACCTTATAATGGCTAGTTACATGTACGAGTGACGAGGTGGGGCCACCCAACATGTGGGTGCCACACACATCATTTACCACTTTAATAATATTCTATCTCTCATATATCCTTCTTTTCAACTTGGATTATGGACTGGGAGTATCCAATTCTGAGTGTTTTTCCATGTAAAACATGATGGTGACCTCTATAGTGAATTCTGAGTTACGATAGGAGATTTAATGGTTGTAACACCTATCTAGGGTGTCAACAGACGACTATAGTAGTTTTCTCTTGAGAGATAGCATCCAGTAGGGATGGATTGTAACGACCCGTCCTCGGGGCCCGTGCCATGACTACCCCAAGCCCGCCTTCCATAGGCCAGGGGATGGCGACTAGAACCAAAGGCATAAATCCCGATAAAAGGGAAGGCATTGCCTTTATATAAGTAAACAAACACAACAGAGTATGAAAGATGAAGTAAACACTAAGTAAACTAAGTACAAAAGTAAGTGTTGTAAAGTAAATGGGACAAAATACAAACCCAACTGAATGTACAGTAAAACTGAAAAAATTTACAGTAGCAGTAAAGTAAATCAGCAACCACCGAGTCGTCCTCCAGCTATCCCACCTGAAGGTTGGGTACAGATGGTCTCCTCAGCTCCTCGGGTCCAGCCGTCCGCTCCGTGTATGTCCCTCCAAGTGGTCCACCTTCAGGTACCCTCCAGCTCCACAGGAATCCACCTTGATCAGTGTTGTTTGTCGTATGCATCCAACACAACGTAGTGCAGGCGTAACCCATGCATGCGTACGTATACGATACTCAGTAGGGACCTCGAGACCCTCGAAGGTCTCCCAGAATCCACAAAGGATAAACCACAAAGGAAAGATACAAACACAAAGTATCAACCAACTCTACATAGGTATATTTCCATACATATACCTAAGTCATCAATTCCAGTTCGGCTCTAACTCAGGATCCCAAGTACAACCCTGTCCACATAGGAAAGCAAAACCCAGTCTACATAGGAAAGTAAGTCAATCATATCGATGATATTGATTGAAAGTCAAGACTCAGGTCACACAGGTATACTACTCACGAAGAGGGGTGGAGATGATAGATGTAGCCTCTAAATCATATTCCCAACCGAACCCATGTAGGATCCAAGTACAGAATTCATCGCTGCCGAACACACATAGGATCCTAGTATAGTAACCATCGCTGCTGAACACATGTAGGATCCAAGTAAAGTCGTCCTCACTGCTGAGCCCACGTAGGATCCAAGTACAGTCGTCCTCACAGCCAAAACAATGTTGGATCCATGTACAGTCGTCCTTACTACCAAACCCATGCAGGATCCAAGTACATTCATCATCATCGTCGCAGTCGCAGCCAGCTCTAGGGTTCCCGCACACAGCACGCTCGATTCCGGGAGGGTCCGCTCCATGAGCCAAGGGGTGGATACATCAACCGTCATGAAGACCAGAGATGATGTATCCCAACGTTCTATCCCTCGTCATAGGGGAAAAACCAAGTAGAACATTTCCATGACACAGAGAATAAGATGAACAAGTCATTTCCCTAAAAGTACACGGCGTGTAGGTAAAAGGTACATGCCATGTTATCAAACACCGGGTACTGCCCGTGTAAGCGGCCCGTGTCATGGGGTTGTTCATGTAAAAAAATTAAGTACATGGAATGTGGTATGGTTACATGCCATGTCCAAACCTCTAGGGTCAGGTCCATGTGCACTTTCCATGCCTGGCAGTGTGGTGGAGTACATGCTCGTGTACTCCACCCTGTGTTCGTGTATTCCCGGAATACACATTGATTCATCACGAAACCGCTTCTTCCATGGGGAAGTAAGTACACACCGTGCCTCTTGGACGTGTGGTTCTACCCATGTCTGTGTATCTCTCAGATTACATGTCGAGTCATCACGAAGCCACTTCTGCCATGGTGAAGGAAGTACATGCCATGCCTCTTGGCCTTGTGGTTCTTCCCATGTCCGTGTGTCTTCTAGATTACATGCTGAGTCATCATGAAGCCGCTTCTTCCATGGTTAAGGAAGTACACGCTATGCCTCTTGGCCGTGTGTTGCTATCCGTGTACATGTATTTTCCCAAAATACACGACATGTCCATCGATGTCTCCTCTGTCAAACTGTGTGGAGAGTACACGATGTGTGTCTAGATTCACACGACGTGTGTTACTTTTCTAATGTCCAAAACGGAAGCCACAGTACGATTTTACTACATGGCATGTGCTTCTGGAGTACACACCGTGTATTCTGGAATTTTCCAGAAACAATTCCTCTGGCCAGCACGCCTCCTGAGGCATCCGTTCTTCATTCCGATGATCCGATTTCTACGAAACTTCCACATCTAGGTCACCCCGACGCTCTAAGTCCGTTTATAATGTTTTCGGGCCTCCGATCGGCTCCGAAAACATAACTTGATTCACCACTCAAGAATAGTTGAAGGACTCCACATATTCACAAAATCGGCGAAGGAATCAGACCGTGTTAGTTTGGTCTGGTCCCTTCCGCATTAGTCTGATAACAAGTGGTTTAAGAGAAACAACAACATGGAAGGAAAACCAATATTTCCCAATCCAAAACACACCCCTACCACAATAAACGATATTGTTTTCCAGCGTCGTGGAAGATGGCATCACAGGGTGAGGTTTCGAAGATGGCGTTGGAGTGCGTCCAAAGAGGGAATGGCGTATCACACTAGCTGTGGAGAGAAGAAGGAAATGCCCATATTCTCTCCTTGTGGTGACAAAGTTATTCGTCGAAGAGGCGACATTCTTTGTGGGAGGATGAAGTTCTTCACGGAAGGATGATGTTCTTCAAATAAAGATAGAGTTCTCCCAAATCTCCTCACACAACAAGCCAACCCACTAATAAAATATGGCTCCTATTATTTTATTAAAACATTCCATGCATTAAAATTACAAAATCTAAACACTTAATTCAATTAATTTATTAAGTGTGTGTTGGCATGAATTAATGTGGGAGAGTGGGGAGTTACCCATTTAAATAAAAGGGGTTTAATGGGGGGGTTTAAGGGGTTTTAGGGAATGTGAAGGGTTAGGGATTGTGAAGGCCCCACCTCACATTTATACTCACATGGGTAGTTAGGATGTTAGTGGATCCCACCCTAACTCCCCCCATGTAGGATAAAACCACCTTAGAATTATAAATAAAATTGTACAAAATTTTATTCACTTTCTATTTAATCCACATTTTTGAACAACTCCTCCTGAGCAAACGCATCTTTAGTAAAGGTCCTCTTAAGAAATTACTGGTGCTGAGGTTCCATTAGTGCCCCCTGATTTCAATTCCGAGCACTGATTCAAAAGATAGAAAAACCCGCTCGCTCGTTCACTGAACGTACCTGAGCTAAACTTCAGAAATTGATTCTGGGCACACCGAGCCTCGGAATCAGGTGCCGTCAGAAACTGCGTACTCGTAAATTCCCAAAGAATTTAAGAAAAAAAAAATTCTTGAAATTTACTGGATTTTAAATTACTCCCATCTCAAGGATTTACGTCCCCATAAAGCTATATCATAAACTAGGGAAACAAATGTGGGTACTGTGCACGAATCTGAGCCTCCCGCTCCCATGTGCTCTCCTAGAGGTTCCCGTGCTTCCAATGAATGTGAACCCGAGGAATCAACCGTCCATGTAGGCCCCACTCCTGTCGATCAATGATCTCCACTGGGACCTCCGCAAATGTCACCCCATCTTCGATGTCCATCTCCTCGTGATCAATTATATGTGTCAGGTCGTGCAAGTATCTCCTCAGCTGAGATACGTGGAAGACGTCGTGCACCCTATGCAACTGAGGTGGAAGGGCTAGGCGATAAGCCACCTCGCCTATCATGCTGAGAACCTGGAATGGTCCAATGAAGCATAGAGATAACTTTCCACCCTGACCAAATCTTCGTAATCCACATCAAGGTGAGACCCGTAAGAAAACATGGTCACCATCCTCAAACTCTCGTGGTCTCCTCATTCTATTAGCATAGGACTTCTGTCTACTCTGTGCTATCATCTTCTGCTCCTGGATGATCTGCACCTTCTCCATCGTATCCTGGACCATCTCTGGTCCTATAAATGCTGACTCCCCAGGGTCAGTCCAGCATAGAGGTGATCTTCAAGGTCTGATGTACAATGCCTCGTATGGTACAATCCCGATGGTGGAGTGGTAACTGTTGTTGTTCAAAAACACCACCAAAGGTAGGTGATACTCCCAGCTATGAACAAAGTTGAAGAAACATGCACGGACCATGTCCTTGAGAGTCTGAATGGTCCTCTCCATATGGCCATCTGTCTGAGGATGAAAGGCGGTGCTCAGGCATAGCTGCGTCCCAAATGCCTCCTCAACCCCTTCCAAAGATAGGAAGTAAAGAGAGCATCTCGATCGAAGATGATAGATGATGGCACACCCTGAAGTCATACGATTTCCTGAACATAGAGGCGTCCCAAGCTCTCCACTGAGCCGTGCTCTCTGATAGTTAGGAAGTTGTCCGACTTGGTGAGTTGGTCGACAATCACCCAGATAGAGTCATGTACACTAGAAGTATGTGGAAGTCCCATCACGAAATCCATGGATATCCCATCCCACTTCCACTTCGGGACCACTAAGGGTTGTACCAAGCCTGCTGGTGCCTGGTGCTCTGCCTTCACCTACTGGCAGGTGAGGCATCGAGAAACGAACTCTGCCACAACCTTCTTCATACCCGGCCACCACTGCTGTCGTCTGAGATCCTGGTACATCTTCTCTACTTCTGGATGTACAGCTAAAGGGTAAGTGTGAAAATCCCTCAACACCTACTCCGGTAATGCAGCTAGTACCATGGTACATCCCCTGGAAAGGATGACGTGCTATCCTCCTATAGAAAACCCATCAGGTGCCTGTCCTGTGGATATCTGTGCTAATCACGTCTCACAGTCAACATCCCCACGCTATGTCTCTCTGACCCGCTAAAGTAGTGGAGGAGTGACTGTGAGCGACTGTAGAAAGGCTGCCCCATCTCTATCCATGAAGGATATCTGCAAAGTAGCTAACTGCTCTGTCGCCTCTCCAAGTAGCTGAATGCCTGACCTCCTTCTGAGAGCATTAGATACTACATTCCCCTTCTTAGGAGTATAGACTATCTCAATGTCATAGTCCTAGAGGAACTCGATGTAACACCCGAGACTTTTATGTTATATAAATCATCAAAGGAATCTTTTTCTACACAACACTTTCTTGGCTTGCTTTACACGCAATCGCGACCTTCCTCGATAGCTTGCGTCGTACGCAATACCGAGTTTCACTAAACAACAAAATGCTATTAAAACTAGCCGTTGTGAATATTAATAACCACTTTTTGAAATTTTATAAATTTTATTTCTCAAAATGGACTTCATTTTTGGACTCAGAATATCGAAATTAGCCTAGGGTGAAATTTTGGTATTTTTCTGAAAACTTTCAATTTTTGATGAATAGTGAAACCACTAAGTGGTAGGTTAAAAACTGAATTTTGCATAAAACTTAATTTTACCGCTTCTGTGAATGGAATTTAAAAAATCCGAGAGACACGGTTAATATCAAGGACTAAAATGTGGTTCAATGAGATGAAAATAATTTTTTGGTGAATAGTAACTTTTTACTATTTTTACCGCGGTTAATAGTAAATAGGGTAACTAAGGGTAAATATGATATTAATATTACCCTAACACATGTCCTAATTCTATTGGACAAGTGTAATTCGACCAAAAACAAACTTAGGAATAAAATAAGACCATTTAGGCCCACTTGGATTAGATTAGGACATTTATTATTAATTTATTTAAAGAAGGGTTAAAATAGTTAAAATCAAAGTTTAATAAGTAAATCATTTTTAATATGGGGTTATACATAAGATAAATTCGATTGTAAATATTCATTAGAAAGCTAAAACGATTTCCTACATGATGGTAGTTTATTTGTAATTTTTAGACATAAAATAATTTAATTTATTAATGACACAACGATGATGCAGTAATTATCTTATTAATGAAATATTGACATAATTGATGTTATAAACACCAAAATAAATGTAATTTGAGATTTTTTATGAATTACACTAATTTTCTAGGTTACTATGATATATTAATGTTGATTTAATCAACTTGTTTAGAACATTTAATTCTGTTATAACTTTCACAAAAATCATATATCAAATAGTGTCAAAATTGACACAAAATAGTTTTTAAATAAAATATTATATTATTAATTGTTATTGTATTCCTAAAAATCTAAGGTTCGGCCAAATGACTTAGATAAGGATATATATGTTAATAATAAACAATTTGGGGTTCTTTTGGCATGTTATAGTAAGTGTATTAACCATATAGTGAAAGAAAACAAAAAGACACGGTAAAAGTTAAATTAATTAACTTAGAGTTAAATCTAATTGATAAGGTTAAAATAATACCCTAAACTTGTCTAAATTCTATTGGTTGATAGGATTTCGACCCCTCCCCACCTTATCTTAGAAATAAGACCCTTTGGAACCATTATAAACCGATTTTGACTTTAATATAAAATAATATTTTGAGATATTCCTAAGGTGCCCCTCTCCTCCCTTATAAAAGGACACCTCCTCCCCCTCCTCCTCACACCAATTTGAGCACTCAAGCTCGGCCAACCCCTGCCTAAATCCCTTCTACACTTCCCTAGAAACATCCTAGAGGTTCTCGTCTTCCTCAAAGTCCAATTCTAGTGCCCTAAGAGGAGGTCTCAAAGAGGCATTTCAAAGAAGAGGTAATTACCGTTACCAATTCTTTCATCTTTATTTCTTCTTCCACTTCTTCTTCTTAGGTTGTTTCATTATGAAGTAATAACATCAGTATCACTCATATACTGATATGTTATTATAAGTATGAAACAATCCTAATTCACCTTCTATCCATCCCACGGAAAAATGAAATCACCGCGCGTGCGTACGTACGGAATACCATCTCCACGCCGTGGTGTAATCTATTTTCCACCATCACCTTACAAGGATGGGTATAATGGTGTAATGAGTAAATATATATGATAATTATGAAGTAATATTGATACTGAAATAATATATATATATACTCCAATACAATTCCACGATCATAGGAACGATATCATCACTCGTGCGTACGTACGGAATACCGTCTCCACGATGTGATGCGACTCGTTCTACATGATCTTCATTTCATAATGATTATATAAATGAATTGAATGAATGAATATGGTATATACTACACTAATACCATTCTAGAAATGAATTATCTATAACCTAAATATAAGAATAAGAATTTATTCGACAAAACACGCATAAGAACAAAAAGTTATAAAGACCCGAGTAACAAGTAACAATGAAATATTACTAACAAGAAGCTAATAATATGACCATATATGATCTCATATCAATATGTATGATTCTGGAATAAGTCAATAACATTATTTAAACCATTATACAGGAGCTTCAGACACGAACAAAGCAAATCGGACCTAAGGTAAGGGAAATATCACAATCTCATTTTTTATCCGAGATTGTTTATTCGTAAGTATTTACTGGGGTGTATTTTATCATCCACATCCATGTTTCATCAATATGTAATATTATTTCCATCCACCTACAATTGTTTAAATCCATTTTTACCCTTCGGTGAGTTTTTAGTAATACGTATGAAAGGAATCTTTTGTCGTTTTTCGTACGAGGTACTTTTTGACTTTTCCGACAAAAGTACGAAGAATGTTTTTTTTAACTTATACGGCATGAATGGATTTTTAAAACATTATTTCCAAGAATCTTCCTTTACAAGTTTTCAAGTTTATTTTTAATCAACTTCTTTTATTTTAAAGTTGTATGACATGTTATGAAAGGAAAAATGTTTTTGAAGAAGAAAGGATATTTTCCTCAAGAATGGAGTTCATGTGTTTTATCAAAATTATTTTCCATCTAAGATAATAAAGGGTTCTGTTTTTATCCCTATTATTAAATTGATTTGATCATGTTGTGATGGAATTATTTTTATGAATTCCTTTATCTTATATGATTTGTTTTATGATGTCATGTTGTTTAAGAATCCCATTTTTATTACATGGGTTATGTGATGATGTATGTTTTATGATTATGTGGCACACATAAGAAAGGATTCATTATAAGATGGGTGGGACCTATATCTCCCTCCAATGAATTGGGTAATGATTTTATATCTCATGAGATAGACATGGCTGGAACGGAAGGTTATTTCGGTTTAGTGATACAGGACTGAAATGAGGAGTGAACTCGGTTCAGAAAGGGACTTTGTCCACTAAGATAGTCTTGGCAATGAGTCATGACTAACAAGAAATGATTTTCCATGATTATGTGTGCATGCCACAAAGATTCAAGTTTTATGTTATGATTATGGGGATCTCATTTTCACTTTTATGATTTATTCCATGTTAAGATATTATGATCTCTTTTGCAGGTTTTGATTTTCATAAAGATATGATATGATTTTTATTTCCTTTGTTTGCCCTTGCTGAGAATTTGAGCTCACCCTTTTATGTTTTCTTTTCCCCAGGTCAGGAAGATGGATATTAAGTAGAATATGCTAAAAGGGACCCTAGATATGATGAAATAAATTGGAGACACTGTAGAAGATTTATGAACCAGTTGTTTATGTTTCCCAGTTTCTAAAGACACTATACCTATACGGTCCTTTGTGGTTTTGTCATATGTTGTAATAAGTGTGCTTAAATTTTGAAGTATTAACAATGTATGTAAAGTGTGGGTCGTTATAGTTGGTATCAGAGGAAAGGTATAGTCAACCTTTGGAAACTAGGATGTGAAAGCCTTAGTAAGAACCCTAAGGATAAGTCTAAGCATAGAACACAATCTTAGAAATGGCCATGAATAACCTAGGATAAGACCATAAGCATGAAAATTTTATTCTTGAATTATGTGGTTTCCTATTATAATTAGTGTTTCTAACACTATTCTTCTTGGTTTTAGTCAATGGCTGGAACCCGAAGGAACCGTGTTAATGCGGAATGCGATGGACAATGAAATGATTGTCCCCCTGAGCAACCAAACGATATGGGAGCTGGAATGCAAAATCTTGTAGCCATGCTCACACAACTTTCTCAAGCTATGAATCATGTAGGATTTCCAAACGAACAAAGGAGGGAGCAACATTCTGTTGAATCCTTCATGAGGCAGCGTCCACCATCTTTCAGCAGGTCTACTGATCCATTAGTTGCTGAACAATGTATTAGTACTACTGAAAAGATATTTTCAGTTCTTCAATGTTCTGAGCATGATAAATTCATCCTAGCAGTGTATCGTTTGGAAGGAGATGCGGATCAATGGTGGAATCTTGTTAAGAATACGAGGCAAAGGGATGAAATTGATTCTATGGAATGGGATGAGTTCAAGAACTTATTTTTCAATAAGTACTTCCCTCGTATTCTCCGAACAAAGTTGGAGAAAGAGTTCCTTGAACTGAAGCAAAGGGATGATGAATCTGTTAGTACCTATGAAGCAAATTTTACAAGACTTGCAAGGTACGCTTCTGGTATTATTATCCAACCTGAGAGTAAGATCGATCGATTCTTTAGTGGCTTAAAACCAAGTCTTCGAAGGGCGTTAGCCATAAGGGACTTCAATAGCTACGAGGAAATCGTTCGATGTGCTCTCAAAGTCGAGATGGAGATTGGAGTAACCCATCAGTCACATGGGTTTGATAAGAAGAGGAAGATGGAATTCAAAGAAAAATCTAAAGAGCACACGGAAAAGAAGATGATCTTTTCCTTATGCTCAAAGTGTGGAAAGAAACATGGAGGGAGTTGTCTTAAAGGGACAAGTAAATGTTTTAAATGTGGAAAGGAAGGTCATCGGGAATTTGAATGCCGTTATAATGGGAAGAAGATGTCTAATGACGCAAACAAAGGAAGGGATACACAGAATGAACCTACTACACTTCAATGTTTCAAGTGCAAGGAGATGGGGCATTATGCCAATCAATGCCCAAATCCAAGGGTTGATGATGATGGTCGACGTCAACAAAATCTTAAGGATAAAGACAAAGGAAAGTCACATGCAATTTCTATCAGCGATGTGGAGTACGATAACGAAGTGGTGAAAGGTACACTTACTATCCACTCTAAAGTAGCAAATGTTTTATTTGATTCTGGATCCACCCACTCTTTTATTTCTAAAGAATTTTCTAAGGGTATCACCGTATTACCTCAACAATTAGATGTTGAGTTAGCTGTGACAACACCTAATGGCACATCAATCGCATCAGAAGTTTATAATTCTTCTCCGATCGAAGTTTGTGGGAAAGTGCTTCCTGCAAATCTTGTGATCCTTCCTTTAATGGAATTTGATGTGATTCTTGGCATGGATTGGCTTTCTCTACATGGAGCTCATATCAATTACCAAAGAAGGGAAGTCACATTTCATATTCCAGATCAACCTACGATCGTCTATCAATGCAAGGATGAACATAACCTTCCAGTGGAAATTTCATCCATCTTATGGGTATTGATTCCACTAAATGAAGGTTATTTATCTCAAATAGTTGGTGAGAAACTCACGATTAAGAATATGCCCATTGTATGGGAGTTTGATGATGTCTTTCCGGAGGAATTACCGGGTCTTCCACCAAATCGTGAAGTTGAGTTTTCAATAGAACTCATACAGGGTGCTTTGCCTATTTCAAAGACACCTTATAGAATGGCCCCAATTGAGTTGCAGGAATTGAAGAAGCAACTCCAAGAGAATCTTGATAAGGGATTCATACGCCCTAGTGCGTCACCTTGGGGAGCACCTGTTCTATTTGTTAAGAAGAAAGATGGATCAATGAGACTCTGCATTGATTATCGAGAACTTAACAAGATCACTATCAAGAACAAATATCATCTCCCACGCATTGATGACTTATTTGACCAACTAAGCGGAGCTCAATACTTTTCCAAGATTGATCTTCGTTCAGGGTATCATCAATTAAGGGTCAAAAGGGAGGATATACCAAAGACGGCTTTCTGTACAAGGTATGGACACTATGAATTTATAGTGATGCCATTTGGTCTTACTAATGCCCCTGCTATCTTCATGGATATAATGAATAGAGTCTTTAGAGACTATCTTGATCAATTTGTGGTAGTCTTTATAGACGATATTCTTGTCTATTCAAAGATCAAGGAAGAGCATGAAGATCACTTGAGAATTATATTGAAGACCCTGAGAAAGGAGAAGCTTTATGCCAAATTTACCAAGTGTGAATTTTGGCTTCAAAAAGTTGCATTTTTGGGTCATATAATCTCAAAAGAGGGGATATCTGTGGATCCAGCAAAAACAGAGGTTATCGAAAGATGGTCAAGACCAACAACAGTAACTGAGATCCGAAGTTTTCTTGGTTTGGCTGGATATTATCGACGTTTTGTAAAAGATTTTTCACGATTATCTAATCCACTCACCAAGTTGACTCGGAAAAGGAGTTAAGTTTGTCTGGACAGAGGAATGTGAAGAGAATTTCAAGGAGTTGAAAAGAAGGTTATCCAGTGCACCTGTGCTCACCCTGCCTTGTAGTGGAGAAAGGTTTGTGATCTACAGTGATGCATCCAAGAAGGGATTGGGGTGTGTTCTTATGCAAAATGATATGGTGATAGCTTATGCCTCACGACAGTTGAAAATCCATGAGCAAAATTACCCAACACATGATTTGGAGTTGGCTGCGGTAATCTTTGCATTAAAGATTTGGAGGCATTACCTTTATGGTGAAAGGTGTGATATTTATACTGATCATAAAAGTTTAAAGTATATTTTCACACAAAAGGAGCTGAATATGCGCCAAAGAAGATGGTTGGAGCTGATTAAGGATTATGACTGCTCAATCCATTACCACCCTGGGAAAGCAAACAAGGTGGCAGATGCATTAAGTCGACAAGACCATGCTAGTTTATCCATTATGAGGATCACAAAAGATCCAATATTTATGGATTTACAAAGGATGGATCTTGGAATTATAATGGAAGGGGAAAAATCTTATCTTTCTCAAATGAATGTTCAACCATCTATACATGTGAAGATTAAAGAGGCACAGAAAGAAGATGTCGAGTTACAAAAGAAGGTGAGAAATGTTCCTGAATTCAACCTTGATTATGATGGGATAATAAAGTTCAGGAATCGGGTTTGCCTTCCTCCCATCCCCGAATTAAAGAATGAGCTGCTGGATGAGGCTCATAGTTCTTCATTCTCTATTCATCCTGGAAGCACGAAGATGTATAGGGACCTGAAAGAGTACTTCTGGTGGGATGGCATGAAAAGAGATGTTGCTGAATATGTCTCTCGATGCTTGGTTTGTCAACAAGTTAAAGCTGAGAGACAGAAGTCTAAGGGGATGTTACAACCATTACCCATACCCGAATGGAAATGGGAAAACATCACTATGGACTTTGTCACAGGACTTCCTAAAACATCCAAAGGCAATAATGCTATATGGGTCATAGTTGATCGTCTTACAAAGTCTGCACACTTCATTGCTATTAGAGAGGATTTCTCTCTAGATCAGCTTGCCAGGATATATGTAAAGGAAGTGGTAAGATTGCATGGAGTACCACTTTCTATTATATCTGATCGAGATCCGAGATTTACCTCGAAGTTCTGGCGAAGTCTTCAGCATACTCTGGATACAGAGTTGAGTTTCAGCACTGCTTATCATCCCCAGACAGACGGTCAGTCTGAGAGAACAATTCAAACCCTAGAAGATATGTTGAGAGCTTGGTCTATGGATTTCAAAGGAGGTTGGGATCAACACCTACCTTTGGTGGAATTTTCTTATAATAATAGCTTTCACTCCAGTATTCAGATGGCTCCTTATGAAGCTCTCTATGGAAAGAAATGCAGGACTCCAACTTGCTGGGATAAAGTTGGGGAAAGAAAGCTATTAGGACCTGATCTCGTTGATGAAATGGCAGAAAAGGTTAGATCTATTCAACAACACATAAGAGCAGCTCAGAGTCGACAGAAAAGTTATGCCAACAACCGAAGAAAAGACCTAGAGTTTGAAGTGGGTGATAAAGTGTTCTTACGAATATCTCCCTGGAAGAGGGTTATGAGATTTGGAAAGAAGGGGAAGTTGAGCCCTAGATATATCGGTCCTTTTGAAATAATGGATCATGTTGGGAAGGTAGCTTACCGATTGGCGCTTCCACCGAATCTCTCTCAAGTTCACGATGTGTTCCACGTATCTCTCCTGAGAAAGTACATACCAGATCTTTCACATGTACTCAGCTCAGAAGTTGTACCGCTGGAGCAAGATCTTTCTTATGAAGAACAGCAGATAGAGATTCTGGATCGTAGCGAAAAAGTCCTACGAAACAAGACCACTCGCTTGGTGAAAGTTTTATGGAGGAACCACCAACTTGAAGAAGCTACATGGGAGCTTGAGGATATGATGAGGGAGAAGTATCCTCATTTGTTTGTTACAAAGTGACGAATTTCGAGGGCGAAATTATTTTTAAGGGGGGTAGAATGTAACACCCGAGACTTTTATGTTATATAAATCATCAAAGGAATCTTTTTCTACACAGCACTTGCTTGGCTTGCTTTACACGCAATCGCGACCTTCCTCGATAGCTTGCGTCGTACGCAATACCGAGTTTCACTAAACAACAAAATGATATTAAAACTAGCCGTTGTGAATAGTAATAACCACTTTTTGAAATTTTATAAATTTTATTTCTCAAAATGGACTTCATTTTTGGACTCAGAATATCGAAATTAGCCTAGGGTGAAATTTTGGTATTTTTCTGAAAACTTTCAATTTTTGATGAATAGTGAAACCACTAAGTGGTAGGTTAAAAACTGAATTTTGCATAAAACTTAATTTTACCGCTTCTGTGAATGGAATTTCGAAAATCCGAGAGACACGGTTAATATCAAGGACTAAAATGTGGTTCAATGAGATGAAAATAATATTTTGGTGAATAGTAACTTTTTACTATTTTTACCGCGGTTAATAGTAAATAGGGTAACTAAGGGTAAATATGATATTAATATTACCCTAACACATGTCCTAATTCTATTGGACAAGTGTAATTCGACCAAAAACAAACTTAGGAATAAAATAAGACCATTTAGGCCCACTTGGATTAGATTAGGACATTTATTATTAATTTATTTAAAGAAGGTTAAAATAGTTAAAATCAAAGTTTAATAAGTAAATCATTTTTAATATGGGGTTATACATAAGATAAATTCGATTGTAAATATTAATTAGAAAGCTAAAAAGATTTCCTACATGATGGTAGTTTATTTGTAATTTTTAGACATAAAATAATTTAATTTATTTATGACACAACGATGATGCAGTAATTATCTTATTAATGAAATATTGACATAATTGATGTTATAAACATCAAAATAAATGTAATTTGAGATTTTTTATGAATTACACTAATTTTCTAGGTTACTATGATATATTAATGTTGATTTAATAAACTTGGTTCTAACATTTAATTCTGTTATGACTTTCACAAAAATCATATATCAAATAGTGTCAAAATTGACACAAAATAGTTTTTAAATCAAATATTATATTATTAATTGTTATTGTATTCCTAAAAATCTAAGGTTCGGCCAAATGACTTAGATAAGGATATATATATTAATAATAAACAATTTGGGGTTCGTTTGGCATGTTATAGTAAGTGTATTAACCATATAGTGAAAGAAAACAAAAAGACACGGTAAAAGTTAAATTAATTAACTTAGAGTTAAATCTAATTGATAAGGTTAAAATAATACCCTAAACTTTTCTAAATTCTATTGGTTGATAGGATTTCGACCCCTCCCCACCTTATCTTCGAAATAAGACCCTTTGGAACCATTATAAACCGATTTTGACTTTAATATAAAATAATATTTTGAGATATTCCTAAGGTGCCCCTCTCCTCCCTTATAAAAGGACACCTCCTCCCCCACCTCCTCACACCAATTTGAGCACTCAAGCTCGGCCAACCCCTGACTAAATCCCTTCTACACTTCCCTAGAAACATCCTAGAGGTTCTGGTCTTCCTCAAAGACCAATTCTAGTTCCCTAAGAGGAGGTCTCAAAGAGGCACTTCAAAGAAGAGGTAATTACCGTTACCAATTCTTTCATCTTTATTTCTTCTTCCACTTCTTCTTCTTAGGTTGTTTCATTATGAAGTAATAACATCAGTATCACTCATATACTGATATGTTATTATAAGTATGAAACAATCCTAATTCACCTTCTATCCATCCCACGGAAAAATGAAATCACCGCGCGTGCGTACGTACGGAATACCGTCTCCACGCCGTGGTGTAATCTATTTTCCACCATCACCTTACAAGGATGGGTATAATGGTGTAATGAGTAACTATATATGATTATTATGAAGTAATATTGATACTGAAATAATATATATATATACTCCAATACAATTCCACGATCATAGGAACGATATCATCACTCGTGCGTACGTACGGAATACCGTCTCTACGATGTGATGCGACTCGTTCTACATGATCTTCATTTCATAATGATTATATAAATGAATTGAATGAATGAATATGGTATATACTACACTAATACCATTCTGGAAATGAATTATCTATAACCTAAAGATAAGAATAAGAATTTATTCGACAAAACACGCATAAGAACAAAAAGTTATAAAGACCCGAGTAACAAGTAACAATGAAATATTACTAACAAGAAGCTAATAATATGACCATATATGATCTCATATCAATATGTATGATTCTGGAATAAGTCAATAACATTATTTAAACCATTATACAGGAGCTTCGGACACGAACAAAGCAAATCGGACCTAAGGTAAGGGAAATATCACAATCTCATTTTTATCCGAGATTGTTTATTCGTAAGTATTTACTGGGGTGTATTTTATCATCCACATCCATGTTTCATCAATATGTAATATTATTTCCATCCACCTACAATTGTTTAAATCCATTTTTACCCTTCGGTGAGTTTTTAGTAATACGTATGAAAGGAATCTTTTGTCGTTTTTCGTACGAGGTACTTTTTGACTTTTCCGACAAAAGTACGAAGAATGTTTTTTTTAACTTATACGGCATGAATGGATTTTTAAAACATTATTTCCAAGAAGCTTCCTTTACAAGTTTTCAAGTTTATTTTTAATCAACTTCTTTTATTTTAAAGTTGTATGACATGTTATGAAAGGAAAAATGTTTTTGAAGAAGAAAGGATATTTTCCTCAAGAATGGAGTTCAAGTGTTTTATCAAAATTATTTTCCATCTAAGATAATAAAGGGTTCTGTTTTTATCCCTATTATTAAATTGATTTGATCATGTTGTGATGGAATTATTTTTATGAATTCCTTTATCTTATATGAATTGTTTTATGATGTCATGTTGTTTAAGAATCCCATTTTTATTACATGGGTTATGTGATGATGTATGTTTTATGATTATGTGGCACACATAAGAAAGGATTCATTATAAGATGGGTGGGACCTATATCTCCCTCCAATGCATTGGGTAATTATTTTATATCTCATGAGATAGACATGGCTGGAACGGAAGGTTATTTCGGTTCAGTGATACAGGACTGAAACGAGGAGTGAACTCGGTTCAGAAAGGGACTTTGTCCACTAAGATAGTCTTGGCAATGAGTCATGACTAACAAGAAATGATTTTCCATGATTATGTGTGCATGCCACAAAGTTTCAAGTTTTATGTTATGATTATGGGGATCTCATTTTCACTTTTATGATTTATTCCATGTTAAGATATTATGATCTATTTTGCAGGTTTTGATTTTCATAAAGATATGATATGATTTTTATTTCCTTTATTTGCCCTTGCTGAGCATTTGAGCTCACCCTTTTATGTTTTCTTTTCCCCAGGTCAGGAAGATGGATATTAAGTAGAATATGCTAAAAGGGACCCTAGATATGATGAAATAAATGGGAGACACTGTAGAAGATTTATGAACCCGTTGTTTATGTTTCCCAGTTTCTAAAGACACTATACCTATACGGTCCTTTGTGGTTTTGTCATATGTTGTAATAAGTGTTCTTCAATTTTGAAGTATTAACAATGTATGTAAAGTGTGGGTCGTTATACTCGAGCCATCACCGTTGTCTCAGGTTCAGGTGCTTCTACGAGAAGATGTACCTGAGACTCTAGTGGTCAGAGTAGACTGTAAAGTGCTCGCCCATCAGATAGTGCCACCACATCTTCAAGCCAAAGACCACTTCTTCTAACTCTAGGTCATGGGTAGCATAGTTCTGCTCGTGCTGCCTCAAATTTCATGAACTATAAGCGATCACTACCTGCTACTGCATCAGGACACACCCGAGTCTGGTCCCTGATGCATCGCAGTAAACTACGTACCCAACGCCCTCCTCTAGTAGCCTCAAGATGGGTGCACTGGTCGATATCTGTCTCAGCTCTTGGAAGCTCTGATGACATCTATCTGACCACACGAAGGGTTTTCCCTTCTTCTTCAAAGATGAAAGTGGTGATGAAACTCTCGAGAAGTCTGGCTCAAATCGCCGATAGTACCCAGCCAGACCTAGAAAACTCAACACCTCCATTACGCTCCTGGGTGGCTCCCCAGCAAGTACTTCCTCGATCTTCGCAGGATCCACTACAACTACCGCCTCAGAGATGACTTTCCCCAAGAAGTGGACCTCTCGAATCTAGAACTGACACTTTGAGAGATTACAATAAAGATAGTGCTCTCGGAGTGTGTCCAATACAACCCGCAAGTGGTAGGCGTGCTCCACCTCAGTAGTTGGGTAAATCAATATATCGACAATGAAGATCACAACAAATCGATCGAGGTAAGGCTGGAAGATCCTGTTCATGAGAATAATGAACACTACTGGAGAGTTGGTTATGCCTAAAGGCATAACCAAGAACTCATAGTGGCCATACCGACACCTGAAGGTCGTCTTCTGCACATCCTCATCTCCCTCTCTGAGCTGATGATAGCCTGACCTGAGGTCTATCTTCGAGAATGATCGTGCTCCCTTGAGCTGATCAAAGAGGTCATCAATCCTCGAAAGTGGATACTTGTTCTTCACGGTCACCTAGTTTAGGTGACGGTAGTCGACACATAGTCGTAAGCTCCCATCCGCCTTCTTGGTGTATAAAATCGTAGAAGCCCATGGGGAAACACTGGGTCAGATGAGTCCCTTGACCTGCAAGTCCTCCAGCTGTACCCGCAGCTCACGAAGCTCAGCGGGAGCCATACGATATGCTGGAGTAGATATCCGGGCTATCCCAAGGTACAGGTCAATATATAATTCAAACTCTCTGTGAGGAGGTAGTCCTCGAACATCGTCAGGAAAAACGTCCATGTACTGATCCACCACAATAGGAAAACTCAGACTCCGCACATCAACTACTCCTAGGATGATACTAGCTAAATTATGGGTGATCAGTTGTTCTCTCCTCTGCGTGGGTCCATCCGGCACTACAAAGGCTCCCTTCTCGCTGGTGAAGGTGAACCTGCTCCCATCTGTGTGGACACACCGCACTTTGTGCCTAATATAGTCGATATGAGCATGGACTGTAGATAACCAATCCATGCCCAAGATGACGTCATAAGGCCTCGACGCTGCTACAAGAAGATCCCAGCTGAAGCTCTCGCCTCCTAGAGTAAGCTCACACTGTCGACACCAGTGTGTATCATCAAGTGTGCTCCCGTAGGAGTCTCTAGCCACAAGGATCGAGACAACCACTCCGTCGGAATCTCTGAGCTCTGAACAAGGGAAGAGGTAATGAAAGAATGACTTGCTCCTGTGTCTATAAGAACTTCAGTAAGGGTGTAGTAGACATAGATAGTACCTCGAATCATCTTAGGTGTGCCGTGGTCGTAATCCTCCACCACCTAACGCTGAGCCTGCCTCTGTTCGCCAGCCCCCTGGGTCGGGGTGGACCTCCTAGTGGTGGTGGTGGTGGTAGAGTCTCGAAGCATCGTCACCCACCTGCTGCTCGACCAACTCCTCTACCTCATCTGCCTGCTCCCTGCGGACCACCACGGTCAAACCTCTGCCTCTGCATGGGTGGTTCCTCAACCATCTGCTGCTCCTCTGCATGGCGGGTCAGGCAGTCACGAGCCACATGGCCATGCCCGCCGTATGCATAGCAATTCCTGCCTATCGAATGACTGGCTCTGTTTCGTGTGCCCCGCACTTCCGAACTAGTATCTTGAGGTCTCCCACCTGATGACCTGGTCCACTTGGACCTCTGTGACATCTGTCTACTGCCGGCTGTAGAAGACTCTACTACATGTCGCCCTACGGTAGGCCTCACTACTGGTGTAGGATCTGTAAGGAAGCTCTCAACAAGAAGGGATCGCTCCAGTACTCCTGCCTGTGTCATAATGCTGAGGGAGATCATCAAAGCCCTGATCTCATGCCTCAGTCCCTGCTCGAAGGTCTGGGACCGGAAGAATGGTTCCCGTACCATGTCCATAGAATAGCGTGGGAGGTCGGTAAATCTCATCGAGTACTGGGCAACTGTCATGCCGCCCTACCGCAGCTGTAGTAACTCCTGGATGCGCACTGCACAGTGGGTGGCTGGAAAGAACTTTGATCAGAAGAGGATCTCAAAGTCCGTCCCAAGTAGAGATGCCTCGTCGTGCACTTGGATCATCCGGATCCACCATCTACCTGCTACCGCATACAGGATACTCACCGCAAGGATCACCATAAGATCTGCTGCGGCTCAGCCAACTCCTCTACCTCGTCCGCCTACTCCTTACAGACCACCACGGTCGAACCTATTCCTCTACTTGGGTGGTCCCTCAACCATCTACTTCTCCTCTACATGGCGGGTCATGCAGTCACGAGCCATGTGGCCCTGCCCGCCGCATGCATAGCACTGCCTACCTCTCGAATGACTGGCTCTGCTGTGTGTACCCCGCACATCTGAACCAGTATCTTGAGGTCGCCCACCTGATGGCCCGGTCTTCTTGGACCTCTACGACATATGTCTACTACCGGCTGCTGAAGACTCCGCTACATGTCGCCCTACGGTAGGCCTCGCTGCTGGTGTAGGCTCCAAGAGGAAGCTCTTCACAATAAGGGCTCTCTCCAGTACTCTTGCCTGCATCAGAATGCTGAGGGATATCATAGAATCCCCGATCTCATCCCTCAGTCCCTGCTCGAAGGTCCGACTGCGGAAGAATGGGTCCCTTACCATGTCTGTAGAATAGCACGAGAGGTCGGTAAATCTCACAGAGTATTGGGCTAATGTCATGCTGCCTTGCTGCAGCTGTAGTAACTCCTGTATGCGCACCGCATGGAGGGTGGTTGGAACGAACTCCAAGCGGAAGAGGATATCGAAGTCCGTCCAAAGTAGAGATGCCTCGTCGTGCACTTGGAGCATTAGGCTCCACCATCTACCTGTTGCCGCATGAAAGAGACTTGCCGCAAGGATCATGATAAGATCTGCTGGTGTCCCTACCAATCTGAAGACTCAGACGATAGACTTCAGCTAATTGTCGGCTACCTGAGGGTCCATCTCTCCATGGAACCTAGGTGGCCTTTGATGCTGGAACTCGTGCAGTGCACTCAGGCGACGAGCACTCTCAGCAGCTGGGGCTGGTGGCATCGGTGGCTCGGCAGGTAGAGGTAAGGACAGTGCCTCCACTGTAATGGGGCCCTACACCGAGGCCTCGTCACTCGATGGGATTCCATCTCGCACAAAGCTCAGAACCCTAGTTGGCTGCCATTGTGGGTCCATCCTGAAAATAAACAGGTGCGCCATGGTTAATAGAGTATACCTGGTGAGCTGACACAAAGTAATCACAAAGAAAACTTTTGAAAGACACATGCAATAAATGTTTTCGTGCATTGAGTCGGAAATCAGAAGTCAGAGTCCTGGTGTTTGGATACGTCGGCCGCCGTACCAACACTGAACTCGCTGGACTGATAAACACACTCATTACTCTAAACATTATTGCTTCATAGAGAATAAATTATCAGATTCCTAAGTTCTGCGGTAGAACTAACTCCTCTGATACGAATTTTCATGACCCACCTCCCCGAGCCATGAACCTTGTCATCTGACCGCATGGGTCTCTTGTAATACCTTGGTTGCCATCCCAACACACCATTTACTATTACTCACTAGTGTCGCTTATTAGACAGACTAATGACTATCCCCACAGGCCAACACATGTTCTTTTAGTGTGTTTTATCCTCACTCACACACAACCTGGGAAACTTCCCAAAAAGCCACCCATCCTGATTACTACAACATGCCAATCACGCTTAACTGTGGAGTTCTAATAAGGTATGCTCCCGAAAAGAAAGGTGTACCATGTTGACATGGGTAGTAACATTTATCCTTTTAAGTCTCACTTTTCAGTGGTGTTGCATTATCCAACCCTTTAAAGAACAAATCCCTCGTTGTGGACCCCAAAACTCAAACCCAGGTAGTGCCTAAGAACTTCTGCCTGAGTATTGGCTCTGATACCAATTTTCCACGACCCGTCCTCTGGGACCGTGCCATGACTAACCCAATCCCTCCTTCCATAGGCCATAGGCTGACGACTAGCACCAAAGGCGTAAATCCTGATAAAAGGGAATACATAGCCTTTATATAAGTAAAAAAATACAATAGAGTACGCAAGCTGAAGTAAACACTTAGTAAACTGAGTACAAAAGTAAGTGCTGGAAAGTAAATGGGCCAGAATACAAACCAAACTGAAAGTACAATACAACTGAAAAGAAAGTACAACAGCAGTAAAGTAAATCAGCAACCATTGAATCGTTCTCCAGCTATCCCACTTGAAGGGTGGGTACAGATGGACTCCTCAGCTCCTCGGGTCCGGCCATTCGCTCCGTGTACGTCCCGCCAAGTGGTCCACCTCCGGGTACTGTCCTGCTCCATAAGACTCCACCTCGATCAGTGCTGTCTGTCGTCTGCATCCAACACAACGTATTGCGGGCATAGCCCATGCAGGGGTGAGTATACGATACTCAATAGGGACCCCGAGACCCCTGAAGGTCTCCCATAATCCACAAAGGATAAACCACAATGGAAAGATACAAAACAAAGTATCAACCAACTCTACTTAGGTATATGCCCAAACATATACCTAAGTCATCAATTCTAGTTCGACTTCAACTCAAGAGCCCAAGTACAACCCTGTCCACACCGGAAAGCACATCCCAGTCCACATAGGAAAGTAAGTCAATCATATCATTGATATTGATTGAAAGTCAAGACTCAGCTCACACAGGTATACTACTCACGAAGAGGGGTCAAGATGATAGATGTAGCCTTTGAATTATCTTCTCTGCCGAACCCACGTAGGATCCAAGTACAGAAGTAATCATTGCCAAACCCACGTAGGATCCTAGTACAGTAACCATCATTGCCGAACCCACGTAGGATCCAAGTAAAGTTTTCCTCGCTGCCGAACCCACGTAGGATCCAAGTACAGTCGTCATCACTGCCGAAACCACGTAGGATCCAAGTACAGTCGTCCTAGCTACCGAAACCATGTAGGATCCAAGTATAGTCATCCTCGCTGCGGAACCCATGTAGGATCCAAGTACAATCATCATCGTCGTCGCGTTCGGAGCCAAATGTAGGGTTCCAACACACAGTACGCTCAATTCCGGGAGGGTTCGCTCCACGAGCCAAGGGGTGGATACATCAACCATCATGAAGACCGGAGATGATGTATCCCAACGTTCTGTCCCTCTTCATAGGAGAAAAACCAAGCAGAACATGTCCATGAAACATAGAGTAAGATGACCAAGTCATTTCCCTAAACGTAAATGGCGTGTAAGTAAAAGGTACACGATGTGTTATCAGACACCGGGTACTTCTCGTGTAAGTGGCCCGTTTCATGGGGCAGGTCGTGTAAAAAAAGTAAGTACAATGCGTGTGTTATGGTTACACGCCGTGTCCAAACCTCTAGGGTCAGGTCCATGTGCACTAGCCATTCCAGGCCGTGTGGTGGAGTACATGCTCGTGTACTCCACCCCGTGTCCATGTATTCTCGGAATACACGGCGAGCCATCACGAGGCCTCTTCTTCCATTGTGAAGGAAGTACACGACGTGCCTCTTTGCCGTGTGGTTCTGCCCATGTCCGTGTATCTCCCGGATTACACGCAGAGTCATCACGAAGACGCTTATGCCATGGTGAAGGAAGTATACAATGTGCCTCTTGGACGTGTGGTTCTTCCCATGGATGTGTATCTCCTAGATTACATACTGATTCATCACGAAGATGCTTCTGCCATGGTGAAGAAAGTACATTCCGTGCCTCTTGGCCATGTGTTGCTGTCCATGTCTCTGTATTTTCCCCGAATACATGCCATGTCCATCAATGTCTCCACTATCAAACTTTGTGGAGAGTACACACTGTGTTTCTAGAGTCACACGACATGTGTTACATTTCTAAAATCCAAAGCGGAAGCCACAATATGCTTTTACTACACGGCGTGTGCTTCTGGAGGACACGCCATGTATTCTGGAATCTTCCAGAAACAACGCCTCTAGCTAGCATGCCTCCTGAGGCGTCCGTTCTTCGTTTTGATGATCTGATTTCTACAAAACATCTGCATCTAGGTCGCATCGATGCTATGAGTCCGTTTAAGATATTTTTGGGCCTCCGATCGGCTCCGAAAACATAACATGAATCACCGATCAAGAACAGTTGAAGGACTCCACATATTCACAAAATCGATAGAAGAATCAGACCATGTTAGTTTGGTCTGGTCCCAACCGCATTAGTCCAATAACAAGTGGTTTAAGAGGAATGACACCATGGAAGGAAAACCAATATTTCTCAATAAAAAACACACCCCTACCTCGATAAACAATGTTGTTTTTCGGTGTTGCAGAAGATGGCGTCGTGGGGTGAGGTTTTGAAGACAGCATTGGCATTCGTCCAAGGAGGGAACGTCGTCTCACACTATCTGCAGAGAGAAGAAGGAAAGGCACGTCTTCTCTCCTTATAGTGACGGTGTTCATCGTCGAAGAGGTGACGTTCTTCACGGGATGATGAAGTTATTCATAGAAGGATGAAGTTCTTCAAATAAAGATAGAGTTCTCCCAAATCTCCTCACAAAACAAGCCAACCCATATATAAAATAAGGCTCCTCTTATTTTATTAAAACATGCCATGCATTCAAATTACAAAATGTAAACACATAATTCAATTAATTGATTAAGTGTGTGTTGTCATGAATTAATATGGGAGAGTTGGGAGTTACCCAATTAAATACAAGGGGTTTAATGAGGGGTTTTATGGGTTTTAGGGAATGTGAAGGGTTGGGGATCGTGCGGGCTCCACATCACATTTATCCTCACATGGGTAGTTAGGATGTTAGTGGCTCCTACCCTAACTCCTCTATGTAGGATAAAACCACCTTAGAATTATAAATAAAATTGTACACAATTTTATTCACTTTTTATTTAATCCACATTTTTTTAATAGCTCCTCCCAAGTAGACGCTTCTTCGGTAAAGGTCCTCTTAAGTAATTACCAGCGCTGCAGTTCCATCGGTGCCCTCAGATTTCAATTCCGAGCACCATTTCAAAAGTTAGAAAAACCCGCTCCTTCGTTCACTGAACTTACCCGATCTAAACTTCAGAAATTGATTCCGGGCACACCGGGCCTCAGAATTAGGTGTTGTGATAAACTGCGTACTCGTAAAATCCCAAAGAATTTATGAAAAAAAATCCTTGAAATTTACAGGTTTTTACATGGATAGTGTTCCTTGATACTTTTTCATGAGGTACCATCTAACTGGGATGTCTAGTGTTCATTGATGCTTTTATGAGAGGTACCATCTAGTAGGTATGGATAGAGTAGTTCTAGGGTTACCTTCAGAAGGTCCTAGAAGTGGTCCCTAATGGGAGTTTTGGGGTTACCTACAATTGGGCTAAGTAGAGGTACCTGTTGACAGTTCTGGTATTCCCTCTAGCAGGGTGGGATAGTGGGACCCATTGAAGACTCTTTTCAAGCATTACTCTCTAGAAAGGCTATCCATTGGGTCCCCAGTAAACTTCTGAGTGATGATCCCCAATGACGTACTAGGTCTTGGACACCCGATGACAAGTAGAACTATCCCGCTGGGCTGGGGATAGTTCGTCAACCATTGAGAGGTGACCTATTGATTGTATGATAGTGAGCAGGCATGATGGACATGAGTTTAGACTCTCAAGAAAGAGTGACACTTTTTCCACCAAGATGCGGCCATGTGACACAACCTAAAACTAGAGGGTGAGACAGTCCCACCCAAAGTGGAAAGTATCATGGTGCAGTGATTAAGTCCCTGTGATTGATTTATATGGTAGACGTGTTGGATTCTAGGCATCGATGGTTACTTCTAGAAATATTAGAATCTCACATTTCCTAGTACGAGCTTGTGAGATAGATATCCCCCTACTCTCTCATTTGGGTTAATTTGACTGAGAACATATATATCCTGTTTCATGTTCCCACTCCTTGGGTTATGGCTACTGTCCTTCTAGGAGAGGAAAATACATGTGAGGTATGCCACGTGCCATCCATTTCTAGCCTCATGTATATAGATGATTCTACTCTCGAAATATAGGTAGTGATGACTCAAGGAGAAGTTCATATTCTCACCGTTTCCAGCTCGTTATGTCTGGGCAATCTTACTTTACTCCTTTATTTGGTTAAGCAACACTTTTTTATGGTACATTATTATCTCTATATATTTGATATTATTATATTATATCTCTTAGTTCTACCCTATTTAGTACCTATCTTTCTACTCCCTTGTGCCTTTTAGAAATCCTACTGGGTATATTTATACTCACCGCTGCTTGGGCTTTTCCGGCACTTGGTGTACCCTTGAATATGACATACATTTTGATCATGAATTCAGAAGTTCATAGGGATATGAGTTATGGGACCACATATGGAATTCATAACTTGATTTATAGAGTGGGGCTCCATCAGCTATTCTAATTTTTAATTACCACCAGTTTGTGTAACTTTTTTTATTGGGTGGGTATTTCTCCTCTTTACCATTCAATTTATTTTTATGTATTTGTACTATTTAGAGTTAGATTCATGTTTTTGGTTTATATATAGAAGATTTATATCTTTTACTTCTTTCAATTTAATCTTTTTCATTGAGTTTCGTGTGGGTGTGTGTATAGGTTCATAGGAAAAGGCCCTACCATGTTTGTTTTTCCTTCATCCCTAGTCACCAGCCCCTGGCCTATGGAGGAAAGCATGCGGTATTTGTAGTTCGAGAGTCAAAATAGGTCATGTCGAGATATAATAACTAAAAAAAAGCATTATAGGATTTGTAAAAACATTACCTGGTACAAAATAATGGGCCTTAAAAGGTACTGGGTTTGACACTCCTGAGGGATATGCCTTGTGCAATTCATATTTTCTTCATAATCCATTATGCAAGATTAGAATAGATGATGAAAATGAATGACCTTAGTTAAAATTTAGGTGTATTAGACTAAAAATAATTTGTCATGATTTAGACAACCTAGAAATGATTATATAGTTTTCCCATTGTGATTATTATTTCTCACAAAATGTTTATTTGTCTTTAGTTAATGGATGGAAGCAAAAGGAATCATGTTGACATTGAATATGAAAGTAAATATAGGGAGTATGCCCAAGAAAATAAGATTATGACTAAAGTGAAATATATGATTAATATGACTAATTAATTATCTTGAAATAAGATTAAAAATTTATAACTTACTCAACTTTCAAACTCACCCAAGAAGAGAAGAATAGTGTTCAATAAGAGGTTTTTTAGTGGACACCGTAGAAGAATAAATGATCCATGAATAAAATGTGGTAAGAGACAAGTAGGAAAGTGTTTAATGAAACAAAAAATATTTTAAGTGTGTATAATATGGAAATATTGTAATGAAATGATATGAAAAATGGAGAGTATGATGGAAGGAAATTAATTTCATTATAGGGATTAATTTATAGTAAGTTGTATTAAATGTGAGGAGTCTGGGTATTATCTGAGTCAATTACCCCCTTAAAAGGATAACAATTTGACCTTATAATGACCTATGTTAAAATAAAATTGTTGAAGTATTTATTTGGAATCCATATATATATTGAAATGGTATTATTAAAAAGGGTAATTTGAAAATATGAATAATTATACATTTAGGGATTGTGTTAATTCTAGGAAAAATATGTATTTTCTAACTTAAGTGTTAGAGATACCATAATGGTTTTGTGAGTTTGAGATTGATCATAAGTAAAAATTAATAAACATACTTATTTAGGTTGTATTTGATTGTATTCTACCAATATTAAGGATATTTTGGGGAAAAATTATTGAAATATGAAAAATTGGTTTAGTATATGTTTTTGTGATAAATTTATTTAGGGATGAATGTCATTACATTTGGTGGAAATATGTTTAATGGTATTATTATACATTATGGTTTAAAATGTCTTGATATTATGGTTTTTATGGGTTATTAAACTTTGGGAGCATTGTATCAATTGTATTAATATAGTTTCAAAAAAGGAAACCCTCATGTCAGGTGAAAAATTGTCGCATCTAGAAATGAAATGGGGACTGAACATAAAACCTATGGGAGACAACAGTGTTTCACCTAAAA
Organism: Viscum album; assembly: GCA_963277665.1. Lineage (NCBI taxonomy): Eukaryota > Viridiplantae > Streptophyta > Magnoliopsida > Santalales > Viscaceae > Viscum > Viscum album. Next base: position 926,819,972 of record OY728159.1, read on the forward strand.
CTGAACTACATGATGCATTTGTTAATATATCATTGTATTTACTTAATCGATTTAGTGGTAAAATATTAATGTTGAACCAGTGGTGTTACTATTGAGGTTTAGAGATTAAGGTATTATATTGGATAACTTGTACTAATCATATTGATATTTGAAAATAATTAGATATAGAACAAAATATAGTTCAATATTTTATGGATTTTACTATCTATTAAAAGTGATTTTAGTGGTTCATTCAGGAAAAAAATCATTCTAGGACATTCATTTACTGGAGTAAGTATTGAATTGTAAATTGATTAAGGCACAACCAATGGGTGAAATTATGTTTTCAGACTTGAAAGATATAAATTAATTATATTTAATTATATTAATAAATAATAATATAATTCACCATCATTGAAAAAAATGATCTTAAAAAAAGGTTATCTTATTACCTTAATATTTGATAAATCAAATTGTCTTTTAAATAATCATTGATATATGGTTTTATGGTCCTTAAATTTTAATTTATCATTCACTTTCTTGGGATCAATGACCCATATCATTCTGTATAATTATTTATGATTTTCTTCAATGTTCATATCATTACATGACACCAATTTTATCATACTAAAAATCCAAGTTACATGTTATTCCATATAACCTTTGAGATTCTGTTTCTCGCTTTTTCAGAGGATATTTTATTAACCCTATTTAGAATCTATGATTTTGATAAATGAATTTTAAAATATCAAACCCTTTATTTTTGAATGAAATATAAAATTGTAAGTACAAAAGATATTTAAGGTGGGTAGAATATAACAACCTAAAATTCAAAAAATAACATTTTATTTTTTAGCATATGTGACCCACAACCCTGATCATAAAATACACATAAAACATATTTCATTAAATTTACTTTTTTGATAGCTTTTGGAACATGAGACCCCAAGTTTAAATGAATAATAATATTATATATAGTTATAACCCAGTAATTAAATTTTTGTTTATAAATATTACTAAATAAATTATTATAAATATGGTTATCTATTGATTATAATTAAAATAAGAATTCTTTAAATAATTTTTTTTGGAAAACACTATTTTTCTCAAAACTATTTGGTCATGCTTTACAAAAAAAATTTAAAAATAATTTTTACTAACTTTAGAAGTTTTATTTTAAAATATTAAATTCAATTTTTAAATCAGTATTTTAGAATTATCATTGGGTGAATATTTTTATTTTTATTTTTGAGAAGTTTCATTTTTAATTTAATAGGTAAAAGTACTTATTTTTTTAAAGACTATTATTCCATGTAAATAATGAACATTGTAAAATTATATTTTCAATTATTATTTAATTAAAATTTGGTTATTTATATTAATATTTATATAATTTAGGTCATTATAATAAATTTCACATTGAATTTTTATTTAAAAAACATCTATTCTTATGAGAATATTTACTTTGGAAACCTGTTTTTTCATCTCATCTATGAGTATAATTTTAAATTGGATATTTCCATTTCTATAATGAGAATTTGGAAAAAAGGATTACATATTTTAATTAGATTAATTTTTATTATCTAATACGGTCAAATTATTTTGTACCTACAATGAATAGTGATGAAATAAAAAATTAGTTACCGTGGTTATGGTGAAAATCGATTTACAGAGGTGTTAAAAAACGATAAGGGTTAAAATGGACTAGCAGTGTTATAAAATCCCATTAGATGGAAATATTTATTCCTCATCCCTTATAATTATAAATAAAGACCCATTTTGGAGGATGTTTTCATTATAAAAGTGTGGGTATAGTTAATTCTTTAAAAAAATCTATTTTGGTCATCTCCCCCACTTATAAAAGGACACACTCTCTCCCTCCCTATTCACACTTACAAAAACATTTTTTTCCAAAAAATACGTAAAATATATAACTCCCTTAATCTGCTCACAACATCCTAGTAAACTATTATTGATAATACATACAGCTGTGTAAGGCATTTTATGAAAACCAAATGAAGTTGTCCGATGAAGAGGTAACATTCTTAAATGATAGTTTATATATTTGTTTATTATCGCACATAATTCAATTATAATTGAACCTTTAATATATAATAACATAATTATATTCAATATTATGATATTTTATTTTGTTAATTTCATGACTTATATGCATCTCAACTTCCATTAACATGGAAACAAAACCATTGATCATGTGTACGACGAACTACTGCCTCATGAATCAATGTAATTTGTTTTCCACCACAACCTTTATTGGATGGATATAATAATGGATTTAAAACAAATATAAGAGATATTTGGATATTATTATACTTACTGAATCATAATTACTCATTAAAATTATTAATTTTAATGTCATTTAAAGTATGATAATATCACTTGGGTGTATGGAAGAGTACTTCCTTGAGAAGCAATGTGATTAGTTTCTCAGTTAATATTTACATAGAAATTAATAAGGATAAAATTAATGAATATATGTAATATATATGAAATTATATTGATTATATATTATTATTATATCTCCAAATTAATTATAATTTCACTTTTATGTGGAATAATATCATTTCCCATGTGTATGAACGAACTACCATCTCCATAAAATAGCGAGATTAGTTTTCCATGACCAAAAATAAACAATGGTTCTAAAAATTTATATAATGAGTCAATATGATTCTTATAACATTAATATAATTCTGTATATGTTTGATATATATCCTATACCCAATAACCAGAACCTTCATGACAAAACATTCATGAGAAGACAAGCCAATTAACACCCGAAACAATGAAAATAAAGAAGTATTATTGACAAGTGGTGGTGAAATATTATAATATAATCCTATATGATATTATAAATATAAATATTTTCATGTAATTATTAAAACCATTATATAGGTTATGATATCATTTCCAACCAAAATGAAGCGTTGGTTAAGGCACTTCATACCAATTTCCCTTTGTTAAAGCATATTGTAATTTTATGAACATAATTTATTTTATATGGTGTATATACTATCCATTTGACATGTAATATCATGATAAATTAATAATTAATTTTATGTTATTATTCAAAATTAATTATTTCATCCAAATAGATTTTTCACATGAATTTTACCTATTGGTAATGAATTTTGTAAGTCAATATCTTTTTATTAGGATATATTACTTCTTAATAGTATTTAATATTCTAGGATGAAGTTTACAATGAATTTTGAATATCAATTTATATATTCCCACATGTTTTATTTTTATCTTAAATGGATACATATATTTTATTCATTGGTTAATTATCACAACAATGTTATGATATTTTTAAGGGTTTATTTCCAGATATCTCTTTAATTGAGTTTGTTTATGATTGAATTTATATTGAAGGAAATTATTTTAAAATTGGATAATAAAACCACTTAATTTTTATATACATTGGTTATTAATTATTTTTTCATGTAATTATAATTTTTATTCCACTCTTATGTATTTAACATCACTGATAAAATGTTCTGAATATAATTAATTATTCATTTCTCTCTTCCATCAAAAATAAATGATCTTCCATATCAATGTATATAAAGGTGTATTCAATATTTTTTCACATTCCAAATGATTTATTAAATAAAATTTTACCTTTTTTTAATTTCTTAAAAATTAAAATTAATTTGATCATTGTTTTCCAAAAAAGTCCAATCATTATTGTTATGAAAAAGTTAAATGAATATTTCTTTTAATGTGTTCCCCATTAATATAACTTTCATCTGTCATGACCACTCAATATTTTAAATATTAATTTATATGTTTTATAGTGACCCTATCCTTTTACACATAAAATTTCATGATTTTAAACATAATTCATCATTAGAGTACAATCCAAGGATCGTTAAGTCTAGTGTCTTGGAAGACTAGGTACATATATCACAAAACATGGGGCTAAAAAAACTTATTTATTTAATCTTCATAATGATCTCCTAACTTCCTTTGAGCCCTTACATCTGCATAGGGTACCCTGGGGAACACATGAAAAAAGGGATGAGCTAAAAATCCCAGTAAGGGAAAGAACATAAAAATAAACTTTAAGCACATGAGTTATGAGGCTTGACATAATGATATTGGAAGCATGGAACATATGGAATCATAACATATAAACATGGGATCATAAAAACAAGGAATAAAATAATAATGGGATCATATAATTATGAGATTATATAATAATAGTTTCATAGAGAGGTTGAAACAACTTTAAACATGACTTTAGTACTAGTCAAGGCTAACCGCCAATCTCATTTCCCATAGTAGCACAAGCCAAGGCTAACCGCACAGACCGTTTTACCATAATCTTCTCATGAGACATTAACTATACCCAATGCATTGGAGCTCTATCTGGGCACACCCATATAAGCTTATTCATTTATATTCTTGCCACATAAATAATCTCACATAATCAATCATACATAAACATAAGAGTACCGAAAGAAAGAAATGGCCACACTATCACGTCATGAAGCGTAACATACAAGTGTCCATGAAAGAAAGGAATTAAATCATAAATAAACATTAATAATGTATAAAGTTATAAATCATGACCAAAGATAACAAATTTAAGTGATAACATGTAAAAATAGTTTTTAGGAATCTTTGAGTCAAAACATTTTAGTGTGGTTTAAGAAAACATTGAATAACTCTTACAAAGAAAAAGTGGCATAATATTTTTTATAAAACCAGAAGTAAACCAGGAATGTTTTCATAGTAAAAACACTGATTTTATAAAGACAATTGTGACTTAAAATAGAGGATAGAGTACACTTTATAATCGGAAAGAATTCGGCAAGTTCCCTTAAAATGGGTTCACTTATCGTGAAGTAATGACGAGCGAATCACTTAAAAGCATGCATATACCCGAAAGAGTGTGATTACAGAGTATTGAAAAATAAACTTGGAACATGTACACAAAATTTAGAGTATTCACATGAAAAAATATGATAACAATATTTTGGTAGAAAGGTAGATAAGACAATCTGAAGGAATAAAAGAGGTTCGGGTAGAATTCTTTACGGATTATCAGCATGGTATCGAGAGTACTTAAGGGGGATTAGTGAGAGGGGAGAGGGAATTATCCTCACTTATACATAAATAGGGTAGTATGGAGTATGTGAGAAATCATACCCCATAATTAATAATTACACACAACATGTCATAACATAGTGAACAATCTTGAATAAGGGTGAAATTGAGAGGATCCCTTACCTTAGGTACGTTGGTGTTCTCCACTTGATATTAATGACCTGAATAGTCAAATTAGGTTTATTAATCAATAGGTCAGGAACCTTATCTAAAATTAAAAGATTAATTATAACATTTTTAAGTTCATTTATATCCATTTTGATTGATTACAAGGTTCAATTTCATTGTTCGGGTCTGTTTGTTTCATTTGTTTTAATGACCGGTTCAATTATATTTAGGGTAAAATAAATTGTAAGATAAAAGTGGTCATCCAGAATTGAAGTTATATAAAATTAGTGGACATAAATTAGGTTACATTATTACAAAATTCATTTGGTTAATTAGAGTAAAAGAGAACCTTTACATTAAACATTAATGATAAACACTTGCATTAATCATAACGATTTTTCTCATAATTGACTTGTTTTGTATTATTGTTTTATATCATGAGTGTAAGAGGATTAAAAAACCTTAAATAGGACATATAACATATATAATAATCTGGTTAAACCATAACATAAATGTTTTCATGACCAGAAACAAATGATAAAATAATTTTAAAACACATTATCCATGATGTCGGTAATTCGACACATCACAGACGATGTTTTAATTCTAGAATGTGAGGGAGAGGAGGAGAAGCATGATGCATGAAATTTTCCATTAACATGATTAGAATCAATAATATATGAGATTATGGATCTTTCATGCCTTTTGGATAAGGTAATGGGAAGAGGGTATAAGAAAAGAAAGAAAAGGAAAACAAAACACTTGAAAACAAAAGAGGGATCTTACCCTTTGATCTCTTCTCTCTGAGACTCCTCTTAGGGGCTTGATTTTGGTCTTTTGGAAAGAACAGAAAGACTTGGACGTGGGGAAAGAGCTTGGGAGGGATTTGGGCCGAATTTTGGCTAGGAGAAAGGCTTGAGAGGTGTGAGGAAAAGAGGTAAGGAGAGGGGGTATTTATAGTGAGGGAGGAGAGGGTTTTCCCAATTGTATATTCAATAGTTTATTAATTTCCCTCAAGAAAAGGAATAATTATTAATCCTTGACCAAAAATAGTAAATTTAGCATGTGAATCCTAACGAATTGGTCTTAAATCAGTAGAAAATCATCATGACTTCATAATTAATGTATTTTTCTAATTTTTTGAATTGTCATATTTCACTATTCATCAAAATTTCAAGTATTTCAGAAAAATCCCAAAAATTCTCCCTAACCATTTTTCGACGTGAGGAATCCAAAAATGAAGTCCATTTTTCAAAAATAATTTTCTAGAAATGATTTTTTTAATATTTAATTAAAATAATAATTTATTGTCAAAAGAAGTTTTAAAACATTCATTAACTCATTCTAAAATATAGGTATATCGTACTTCCAACTTGAATATTATTTTTATACCACCATGGGTGAGGTTACTATTCATAAGGGTATATCACTATTCGTAAGGGTATGTTACTATTCATTAGTGTTGGTTACAATTCACCAAAAATTATTTTTGTTTTATTTTACTCCAAAAAACATCTTGAACACAACCATGTATGCCAGTTTTCGAAATTCCAAACACATAAGTAAAAAATTATGTTTAAAGGTCACTTATCACTTAGTAGTTCATTATATTGTGCTTTCATGAGATATTATGACATAAATATAAGAGGGTAATTTCCATTTAAAAACTTTGGGTCATTACATTCTTCCCCCCTTATGAAATTTTTCCCTCGAAATTTTATTTTACATACTAAGCCAAAAATAGGTGCGAGTACTTTTCCTTCATTACTTCCTCCAATTCCCATGTTTCTTCCTCAAAATTATGGTTCCTCCACAACACTTTGACATGATGGGTTGTCTTGTTGCATAAAACCTTATCTCTCCAATCCAGAATCTTTACTGGCTGCTCATCATAGGAGATATTATCTTCTAGTTGCACCACCTCTGAGTTTAGTACATGTGAGGGATCAGGTATGTACTTCCTCAAGAGCGATAAATGAAAAAATCATGAACTCGAGCCATATTTGTTGGAAGTGAAAGTCGATAGGCCATGGCTCCTATACGGTCAAGGATCTCAAAGGGACCAATATACCTTGGGCTTAGCTTCCCTTTCTTTCCGAATCGCATGACTCTCTTCCATGGAGATATTCGAAGGAAGACTTTATCTCCAACGTCGAACTCCAAGTCCCATCGAAAGTGGTCAACATAGCTCTTTTTCCGACTTTGAGCAGCTTTGATATGTTTCTGGATGACTTGAACCTTCTCTGTCATCTCTTGAACAAGATCGGGTCCAAGTAGCTTTCTTTCTCCAACTTCATCCCAACATGTTAGAGTTCTACATCGCTTTCCATACATAGCTTCATATGGAGCCATTTGAATAATCGAGTGGAAGCTATTATTGTATAAGAACTCAACCAATGGGAGATGTTTATCCCATCCACCTTTAAATTCTAGATAGCATGCTCTAAGAATATCTTCAAGCGTCTAAATAGTTCTTTCAGACTGGCCATCAGTTTGGGGGTGATAGGCCGTGCTGAAATTTAATTCAGTACTCAAAGAATGTTGAAGGATCCTCTAGAATTTAGATGTGAACCTTGGATCACGGTCAGAGACAATTGAGAGTGGAAACCCATGAAGTCACACCACTTCCTTCACATATAACTTTGCAAGTTGTTCAAGCGAAAGATATTCCCGAATAGCGAAGAAATGGGATGTCTTGGCGAGTCCTTCAACCACAACCCGTATCACACTATTTCCCTTTGACGTCTTGAGGAGGCCCGTGACAAAGTCTATAGTAAAATTTTCCCATTTCCACATGGGTATAGGCAATGGCTGCATCATACCTTTGGACTTTTGTCTCTCAGCTTTAACTTGCTGACATACCAAGAACCTTGATATATATTCCGCAACCTCCTTCTTCATGTTATCCCACCAGAAGTTTTCTCGGAGATCCCAGTACATTTTGGTACTCCTAGGATGGATAGAGAAGGTCGAGCTATGTGCATCATTCAATATATCCTTCATTATATCTAGATCATATGGTACACATAATCGTGTCCCAAATCTTACAAATCCTTCTTTATCAGTTTTGAAATCGGAGGATTTCCCATTTTTAACAGCTTCCACCCTTTTCTAAATTTCCACATCCTTTCTTTGAGAAACCTTTATTTTCTCCATGAGGGATGGTTGAGCAATCATTTGAGAAAGGATTTATGATTTTCCTTCCTTAATTATTCCCATGTTGATCCTTTGAAAATCTATGAAGATCGGATACTTTTCAAGTCTCATCATTGATAAAGATGCATGATCCTTTCTACTTATAGCATCTGCCACCTTGTTTGACTTACCGAGATGGTAGTGGATTGAGAAATAATAATCCTTTATGAGATCTATCCGTCTTTGTTTTCACATATTAAGCTTTTTCCATGTGAATATATATTTGATACTCTTGTGGTCACTATATATATCACATTTATCCTCATAGAGATAATGCTGCCAGATTTTCAAGGCAAAGATCATAGCCGTCAACTCCAGATCATGCGTGGGATAGTTTTGCTCATGGAGTTTCAGCTGCCTTGAGGCATAGGCTATCACTTTATCATTTTTCATTAGCACACAACGTAAGCCTTTCTAAAAATCATCACTATACACAAGAAAGTGTTCTCCACTTGAAGGGAGTGTGAGTACCGGCGCGATGATAAGCCTCTTTTTCAACTCCTTGAAACAGTCTTCACATTCCTGTGTCCAGACGAAATTTACTCCCTTCTGTGTCATCTTGGTCATTGGGTTTGAAAATCATGAAAATTTCTTCATGAATCGTCGATAATACCCAAGTAGACCTAAAAAGATGTAGATCTCCGTTACAGAAGTTGGCCTCAACCACTCTTCAATTACCTTTGTCTTGGAAGGGTCCACATATAACCCTTTCCTGGTGATAACTGTAACACCCGAGATTTTTATGAGAAGTATTTTGTTTTTATGTTATATAAATCATAAAAGGAATCCTTAACAATACACAACACTAGCTTGTCTTGCTTTACACGCAATCATGACCTTCCTTGATGGCTTGTGTTGTACGATGTACTGAGTTTCACTAAAAAACGATATACTTTTAAAATATTATTAAAACTAGCCATTATGAATAGTAATACCCACATTATGAAATTTTATAAATTTTATCTATCAAAATGGACTTCATTTTTAGATTCGTAATATCGAAATTAGCCTTGGGTAAATTTTTGGTATTTTTCTGAAAACTTTCAATTTTTGAAGAATAATGAATACACTGTGTTACTATTTAAAAACCTACTTTTTATTTAAATAATTATTTTTTTATTTACATTTATTTTATGTCAAAATTGATACATAATACCTATATAAGTTCAATGTAATTGATTGGAGTCGTTTTGTAATAATTTTAGATATATAAAAATTTTATTGAACTTTTCACCGTCTTTTACCCACCTCCTAGGAGAGTTTGAAAATTTACATAAAAAATAATTTTACCGCTTCTATGATTGGAATTTCGAACATCCGAGAGACACGGTTAAAATCAAGGTGTAAAATTTGGTTCAATAAGATAAAAATAATTTTTGGTGAATAGTAATTTTTTACTTTTATTTACCACAGTTAATGGTAAATAGGGTAATTAAGGGTAAAAATTGTATTATTATTACCCTAACACATGTACTAATTCTATTGGATAAGTTTAATTCGACCAAAAAAACTCTTAGGAATAACATATGACCATTTTTTCCACTTGTATTAGATTAGGACACTTATTATTATTTTATTTAAAGAAGAGTTAAAAAATTTAAAATCAAAGTTCAATAACTACAAATTTTGTAATATAGGGTTATAAATAAGATAAATTCGACTATAAATATTAATTCGAAATCTAAAAATATTTCCTACATAATGGTATTTTATTTATAAATTTTATACTTTAAATATTTTATTTTATTTATGACACAATGATGATGAAGTAGTTACCTTATTAAGGAAATATTATCATAATTGATATTATAAATACCCAAATAAATGTAATTTTACTTTTTATGAATTAAACTAATTTTATAGGTTAATATGACATATTAGTATTGATTTAATTATCTTTTTTGAACTAATCATGCTGTTATGATTTTCACAAAAATTAGTTACCAAATAGTGTCAAAATTGACATCAAGTAGTTTTTAAAAAACATATTATATTATTAATTGTTATTTTATTCCTAAAAATATAATTTTTGGCCAAATTAATTAGATAAAGTTATATATATTAATAATTAACCTCTTGGGGTTCTTTTGGTTTATTATAGTAAGTTAATTAACCATATAGTGTAAGAAAACAAAAAGACACCGTAAAAGTTAAATTATTTGACTTAGAGATAAATCTAAATGATAAGGTTAAAATAGTAACCTAAACTTGTCTAAAATATATTTTTTTGAGAGGATTTATACCCATACCCACCTTATATTATAAATAAATTAGTTTGGAGCTATTCAAACCCGAATATGACTTTATTATAAAATAATATTTTAAGTTTTTTCTAAATTTCCCCTCTCCTCCCTTATAAAAGGGAACCTCCTCCCTCTCCTCCTCACACCACTTTGAGCCTTCATTCTCGACCAACCCCTAAATATTTCTCTTCCCCACTTCCCTAGAAACATCCTAGAGGTCCTGGTCTTCTTCAAAGACCATATTTAGTGCCCTAAGAGGTGGTTAAGAAGAGGCGCTTCAAAGAAGAGGTAATGTCCGTTTCCAATTCTTTCAACATTATTTCTTCTTCTACTTACAATTATTTAGTTGTTTCATTATGAATTAATAACATCAGTACCACTAATATACTGATATGTAATTATAAATATGAAACAACCCTATTCCACCTTCTATCCATCCTACGGAAAATGAAATCACCGCACGTGCGTAGGTACGGAATACTGTCTCCACGCCGTGGTGTAATCTGTTTTCCACCACCACCTTACATGGATGGTTATAATGGTGTAAAGAATAAATATATATGATTATTGTAAAGTAACATTGATAATGAAATAGTATACAGACCCTTCAATACAATTCCACGATCATGGGAACGATATCATCGCTCGTGCGTATGTACGGCCTACAATCTCCATGATGTGATGTGACTCGTTCTACATGATCTTCAATGCATAATGATTATATAAATGGATTGAATGAATAAATATGATATATATTACACTAATAACATTCTGTAAATGTGGTATCTATAACCTAAATAGAAGAATAATAATTTATTCGACAAAACATGCATAAGGACAAAAAGAAATAAACACCCGAACAACATGTAGCAATGAAATATTACTAATAAGAAGCTAAGTATATGACCATATATGATATCATAACAATTAGTAAGATTATGTAATAAGTCAATAACATTATTTAAATCATTATAAATTAGGTTCAGACACGTACGAAGAAAATCAAACCTAAGGTAAGGGAAAATCTCACAATGTCAATTTTTATCTGAGATTGTTTATACTTCAGTATTTACTGGGGAATATTTATCATCCACATCCATGTTTTTTAAATATTTAATATTATTTCTATCCTCCTAAAATTTTTTAAATCCAATTTTACCCTTTTGTGAGTTTTTAGTAAAAGATATGAAAGGAATATTTTGTTATTTTTCGTACGAGGTACTTTTTGACTTTTTTGGCCAAAGTATGAGAAAATTGTTTTTTTAACTTATACAGAATGAATGGATTCATAGAACATTATTTAAATGAAGCTTACTTCAAAAGTTTTCAAGTTTATTTTTAATCAACTTATTTTAGTTTAAAATTGTATTACATGTTAAGAAAGTAAAAATGTTTTTGAAGTAGAAAGGATATTTTCCTCAAGAATAGAGTTCAAGTGTTTTATAAAAATTATTTTCCATTCAAGATAATATAGGGTTATGTTTCTATACCTGTTTTGACATTGATTTGATTATGATGGAATTATTTTTATGAAGTACTTTTATCTTATATGATTTATGTTATGATGGCATGATGTTTAAGAATCCCATTTTTATTACATGGGTTATGATATGATGTATGATTTATGATCTTGTGGCACACATAATAATGGTATCATTATAAGATGGGTGGGACCTATATCCCCATCCAATGCATTGGGTAAAGATTTATATCTCATGAGATAGACATGGATGGAATGGAAGGCTAATCCAGTTCAGTGATATAGGACTGAAATGAGGAGTGAAATCGGTTCAGAAATGGACTTTGTCCTCTATGATAGTCTTGGCAATGAGTCTTGACTAATAAGAAATTATTCTCTATGATTATGTGTGTATACCACAAAGTTTCATGTTTTAAGTTATGATTATAGAGATTACATTTCACTACAATGATTTATCCCATGTTATGAAATTATGATCTCTTTTGCAGGTTAAGATTTCCAAAATTTTATGTTCTTATGAATATGATGTGATTGATATTTCTTTTGATTACCCTTACTAAGCATTTGAGATCACCCTTTTGTATGTATTCTTTTCTCCAGGTCAGGAAGAAGGTTATTAAGTAGGATATTCCAAAAAGGTATTTCTAGATATGATGAAATAAATAGGAGATAATGTAGATGCTTTATGAACCAGTTGTTTATGATTCCCAGTTTCTAAAGACACTATACCTATACGGTCCTATTGTGGTTTTGTTATATGTTGTAATAATTATGCTTCAATTATGAAGTAATAACAATGTATGTAATGTATGGGTCACTATAGTTGGTATCAAAGGAAGGGTATAATAAACCTTTGGAAACTAGGATGTGAAAGCCTTAGTAAGAACCCTAAGGATAAGTGTAAGCATAGAACACAATATTAGTGTTTTAGAAATGGCCCTGAAAAACCTATGATAAGACCTTAAGTGTGAAATTTTCTTCTTGATTGTGTGGTTTTCCAATTATAATTAGTGTTTCTCACACTATTCTTCTTGGTTTTAGTCAATGGCTGAAACCCAAAGGAACTGTGTTAATGATGAATGCGATGGGCAATGCAATGATTGTCCCCCTGAGCAACCAAACGTTATTGGAGATGGAACGAAAAATCTTGTATCCATGCTCACACAACTTTCTCAAGCTATGAATCATGCAAGACTTACAAATGAGAAAAGGAAGGAGCAACATTATGTTTAATCCTTCATGAGGTAGCGTCTACCCTCATTCAGTGGGTCAAATGATCCATTAGTTGCTGAACAATAGATCATTACTACTGAAAAGATATTTTCAGTTCTTCAATGTTTTGAACATGATAAAGTCATCATAGTAGTATATAATTTGGAAGGTGAAGCTGATCAATGGTGGAATCTTATCAAGAATATACGACAAAGGGATGAAATTGAATCCATGGAATGGGATGAGTTCATGAACTTATTTTTCAATAAGTACTTCCCCTCATATTCTTCGAACAAAGATAGAGAAGGAGTTTCTTGAACTAAAGAAAAAGGATGATAAACTTGTTGGTACCTACAAACAAAATTTTACAAGACATGCAATGTATGATTTTGGGATTATTATCCAACCTGAGAGTAAGATCGATCGATTCTTTAGTGGATTAAAACCAAGTCTTTGAAGGGAGTTATCCATAAGGGACTTCAATATCTATGAGGAAATCGTTTGATGTGTTCTCAAGGTTGAGATGGAGATTGGAGTAACCCATCAGTCATATGTGTTTGATAAGAAGAGGAAAATGGAATTCAAAGGGAAATCTAAAGAGCACACTGAAAAGAAGATGAGTTTTCCCTTATGCTCAATGTGTGGAAAGAAAAATGGAGGGAGTTGTCTTAAAGGGACATGTAAATATTTCAAATGTGTAAAGGAAGGTCATCGGGCATTTGAATGCCGCAATGATGGGAAGAATATGTCTAATGATGTGAACAAAGAAAAGACGACACATAGTGCACCTCCTACACTTCAATGTTAAAAGTGTAAGGAAATGGGGAATTATGCCAATCAATACCCTAATCTAAGGGTTGTTGTTGATGACCGACATCAAAAAACTCTTAAGGATAAAGAAAATGGAATGTCACATGAAATTTCTATCGGTGATGTGGATTACAATAACGAAGTGGTGAAAGGTACACTTACCATCCACTATAAAGTAGAAAATGTTTTATTTGATTCTGGATCCACCCACTCTTTTATTTCGGAAGAATTTTCTAAGGGTATCACCATATTACCTCAACAATTAGATGTTGAGTTATCTGTGACAACCCCTAATGGCACAATAGTCGCATCAAAAGTTTACAAATCTTCTCCGATTGAAGTTTGTGGGAAAGTGTTTCCTACAAATCTTGTGATCCTTCCTATAGTGGAATTTTATGTGATTCATGGCATGGATTGGATTTATTTATATGGAGCTCATATCAATTTCCAAATATGGAAAGTCACATTTCATATTCTAGATCAATCTATGATCTTCTATCGATGCAAGGATGAACATAACCTTATCGTGGAAATTTCATCCATCATATGGGTCTTGATTCCACTAAATGAAGGTTATTTATCTCAAATGGTTGGAGAGAAAATCACGATTAAGAATATGCCCATTGTACGGTAGTTTGATGATGTCTTTCCGAAGGAATTTCCAGGTGTTCCACCAAATTGTGAAGTTGAGTTTTCAATAGAACTCGTACTTGGTGCTTTACCTATTTCAAATACACCTTATATAATGACCCCAATTGAGTTTTAGGAATTGAAGAAGAAACTCCAAGAGAATCTTGATAAGGGATTCATATGCCCTTGTGCATCACCTTGGGGATCACCTGTTCTATTTGTTAAGAAGAAAGATGGATCAATGAGACTCTACATTGATTATCGAGAAGTTAACAAGATCACTATCAAGAAGAAATATCATCTCCCACACATTGATGACTTATTTGACCAACTACGCGGAGCTCAATACTTTTTCCAAGATTGATCTTTGTTCAGGGTATCATAAATTAAGGGTCAAAAGGGAGGATATACCAAAGACATCTTTTTGTACAAGGTATGGACACTATGAATTTATAGTGATGAAATTTGGTCTTACTAATTCCCCTGCTATCTTCATGGATCTGATGAATAGAGTATTTAAAGACTATCTTGATCAGTTTTTGGTAGTCTTTATAGAGGATATTCTTATCTATTCAAAGAGAAAGTAAGAATATGAAGAACACTTGAGAATTGTATTGAAGACCTCGAGAAAGGAGAATATTTATGACAAATTTACCAAGTGTGAATTTTGGCTTCAAAAAATTTCATTTTTGGGTCACATAATCTCAAAAGATGGTATATTTGTGGATCAAGCAAAAACAGATGTTATCGAAAGATAGTCGAGACCAACAAAAGTAACTGAGATTCGAAGTTTTCTTGGTTTGGATAGATATTATCGACGTTTTGTGAAATATTTTTCATGATTATCTAATCCACTCACCAGGTTGACTCGAAAAGGAGTTATGTTCGTTTGGAAGGAGGAGTGTGAAAGAAATTTCAAGGATTTAAAAAGAAGGTTATCTAGTGCACTTGTGCTCACACAACCTTGTTGTGGAGAAAGGTTTGTGATCTATAGTGATGCATCCAAGAAGGGATTGGGGATTTTTCTCATGAAACACAATATGGTGATAGCTTATGCCTCACAACAGTTGAAAATCCATGAGCAAAATTACCCAACTCATGATTTGGAGTTAGCTACGGTAATCTTTTCATTAAAAATATGGAGGCATTATCTTTATGGTGAAAGGTGTGATATTTATACTGATCATAAAAGTTTAAAGTATATTTTCACAAAAAAGGAGCTAAATATGCGCCAAAGAAGATGGTTGGAACTGATTAAGGATTATGACTGTTCAATTCATTATCACCATGGGAAAGCAAACAAGGTGGAAGATGCATTAAGTCGACAAGACCATGCTAGCTTATCCATGATGAGTATCACAAATGATCTAATATTTATGTATTTAAAAAGGATGGATCTTGGAATTATAATGGAAGGGGAAAAATCTTATCCTTCTCAAATGAATGTTCAACCATCTATACATGTGAAGATTAAAGAGGCACAGAAAGAAGATGTAGAGTTACAAAAGAAAGTGATAAATGTTCCTGAATTCAACCTTGATTGTGACGGGATAATAAGGTTCAGGAATCGGGTTTGTGTTCCTCCCATTCCAGAATTAAAGGAGCTGCTGGATGAGGCTCATAGTTCTTCATAATCTATTCATCCTGGAAGCACTATGATGTATAGGGACCTGAAAGAGTACTTCTGTTGGGATAACATGAAAAGAGATGTTGCTAAATATGTCTCTCGATGCTTGGTTTGTCAACAAGTTGAAGCTGAGAGACAGAAGTCTAAGGGGATGTTACAACCATTACCCATACCCGAATGGAAATGGGAAAACATCACTATGGACTTTGTCATCGGACTTACTAATACATCCAAAGGAAATAATGCTATCTGGGTCATAGTTGATCATCTTACAAAGTCGACACACATCATTTCTATTAGAGAGGATTTCACTCTTGATCAGCTTTCCAAGATATATGTGAAGGAAGTGGTAAGATTGCATGGAGTACCACTTTCCATTATATCTGACCGGGATTCGAGGTTTACCTCAATGTTTTGGAAAAGTCTTCAGCATACTCTGGATACAGAGTTGAGTTTCAGCACTGCTTATCATCCTCGGATGGAAGGTCAGTCTAAGAGAACAATTAAAACTCTAGAAGTTATGTTAAGATCTTGCTCTATGGATTTCAAAGGTGGTTGGGATCAACACATACCTTTAGTGGAATTTTCTTATAATAATAGCTTTCACTCCAGTATTCGGATGGATCCTTATGAAGCTCTCTATGGAAATAAATTCCAAACTCCAACTTTCTGGGATGAAGTTAGGGAAAGAAAGCTATAAGGACCTGATCTTGTTGATGATATGGAAGAAAAAGATAGATCTATTCAAAAACACATAAGATAAGCTTAGAGTTGACAAAAAAGTTATGCTGAAAACCAAAAAAAAAGACCTAGAGTTTGAAGTGGGTGATAAAGTGTTCTTGTGAATATCTCCTTAGAAGAGAGTAATGAGATTTTGAATGAAGGGAAAGTTGAGCCCTAGGTATATCTGTCCTTTCGAAATACTGGATCGTGTTGGGAAGGTAGCTTATCGATTGGCGCTTCCACCGAATCTATCTCAAGATCACGATGTGTTCCATGTATCTCTCCTGAGAAAGTACATACCTGATCCTTCACATGTACTCAGCTCAGAAGTTATACCGCTGGATCATGATCTTTCTTATAAAGAACAACTGATAGAGATTCTAAATCGTAGTGAAAAAGTTCTATGGAACAAGACTACTCTCTTGGTTAAAGTTTTATGGAGGAACCAACCATTAGAAGAAGCTACATGGGAGCTTGAGGATATGATGAGGGAGAGGTATCCTCATCTGTTTGTTACAACATTACAAATTTCGAGGGAGAAATTCATTTTAAGGGGGGTAGAATGTAACACTCGATATTTTTATGAGAAAATTTTTGTTTTTATATTATATACATCATCAAAATAATCTTTCACTACACATAACACTAGCTTGGCTTTCTTTACACGCAATTGCGACCTTCCTCGATGGCTTGCATTGTATGCAGTACCAAGTTTCCGTAAACAACGATATGCTATAAAAATATTATTAAAACTAGCCGTTATGAATAATAATAGCCACTTTTTGAAATTTTATAAATTTTATCTGTCAAAATGGAATTCATTTTTGGATTCGGAATATCGAAAGTAGCATAGGGTGAATTTTTGGTATTTTTCTGAAAACTTTCAATTTTTGATGAATAGTGGAAACATATGGTTACTATTTAAAAACCGACTTTTTATTTAAATAATTATTTATTTTATTTAAATTTATTTTATGTAAAAATTGATACATAATACCTATATAAGTTCAATGTAATTGATTGGAGTTATTTTATAATAATTTTAGATATATAAAAATTTTATTGAACTTTTCACCGTCTTTTACCCACCTCCTAGGAGAGTTTGAAAATTTACATAAAACATAATTTTACCACTTATATGAGTGGAATTTCGAAAATCTGAGAGACACGGTTAACATAAAGGAGTAAAATGTGGTTCAATAAGATAAAAATAATTTTTGGTGAATAGTAACTTATTACTTTTATTCATCACGGTTAAAAGTAAATCGGGTAATTAAGGGTAAAAATGGTATTATTGTTACCCTAAAACATGTCCTAATTCTATTGGATAAGTTTAATTCGACCAAAAACAACATTAGGAATAAAATATGACCATTTAGGTCCACTTATATTTGATTAGGACACTTATTATTATTTTATTTAAAGAGGAGATAAAATAGTTAAAATCAAAGTTCAAAAACTAAAACTATTTTAATATCGGGTTATAAATTAGATAAATTAGACTATAATTATTTATTATAAATCTAAAAATATTTCCTAAATAATGGTATTTTATTTATAATTTTTAGACTTTAAATATTTTAATTTATTTATGACACAATGATGATGCAGTAATTACCATATTAAGGAAATATTAACATAATTGATATTATAAATACCCAAATAAATGTTATTTGAGACTTTTTATGAATTAAACAAATTTTATAGGTTAATATGACATATTAGTATTGATTTAATTATCTTTTTTCGAACTAATCATGTTGTTATGATTTTCACAAAAATCAATTAACAAATAGTGTCAAAATTTACATAAAATAGTTTCTAAAAAAATATTATATTATTAATTGTTATTTTATTCATAAAAATCTATGGTTTGGCCAAATGACTTATATAATGTTATATATATTAATAATAAACCACTTGGGGTTCGTTTGGCTTATTATACTAATTTAATTAATCAAATAGTGTAAGAAAACAAAAAGACACAGTAAAAGTTAAATTATTTAACTTAGAGTTAAATCTAAATGATAAGGTTAAAATAGTAACCTAAACTTGTCTAAAATCTATTGGTTGAGAGGCTTGAGACCCATCCCCACCTTAGATTCGAAATAAATCAGTTTGGAGCTATTAAAAACCTAAAATGACTTTATTATAAAATAATATTTTATGTTTTTTCCAAAAGTGCGCCTCTCCTCCCTTATAAAAGGGCACCTCCTCTCTCTCCTCCTCACACCACTTTGAGACTTCAAGCTCGGACAACCCCTTCCAATTTCTCTTCTCCGCTTCCCTAGAAACATCTTAGAGGTCCTGGTCTTATTCAAAGACCATATTTAGTGCCCTAAGAGGAGGTTAAGAAGAGGCGCTTCAAAGAAGAGGTAATGTCCGTTACCGATTCTATCAACTTTATTTATTATTATACTTCCTATTATTAAGTTGTTTCATTATAAAGTAATAACATCAATATCACTCATATACGGATATGTTATTATAAATATGAAACAACCCTATTTCACCTTCAATCAATCCTACGTAAAACTAAATCACCGCGCGTGCGTACGTACGGAATACCGTCTCCACGCCGTGGTGTAATCTGTTTTCTACCACCACCTTACTTGGATGGGTATAATGGTGTAAATAATAAATATATATGATTACTGTAAAGTTATATTGATTCTGAAGTAGTATACATATACTTTAATACAATTCCATGATCATGAGAACGATATCATCACTCGTGCGTACGTACGGCCTACCGTCTCCACGATGTGATGCGACTCGTTCTACATGATCTTAAATTCATAATGATTATATAATTGAATTGAATGAATAAATATGATATATATTACACTAATACCATTATATAAATGAGTTATCTATAACCTAAAAAGAAGAATAAAAAATTTTTCGACAAAACATGCATAAGAACAAAAAGTAATAAACACCCAAACAACATGTAGAAATGAAATATGACTAATAAGAAGCTAAGGATATGACCATATATGATATCATAAAAATGAGTAAGATTCTAGAATAATTCAATAACATTATTTAAATCATTATACATGATGTTCGGACACGTATGAAGCAAATCAGACCTAAGGTAAGGGAAAATTTCACAATCTCAATTTTTAGCTGAGATTGTTTATACTTCAGTAATTACTGGGGAATATTTATCATCCACGTCCATGTTTTGTTAATATGTAATATTATTTCTATCCTCCTAAAATTTTTTAAATCCAATTTTACCCTTTGGTGAGTATTTAGTAAAAGATATGAAAGGAATCTTTTGTTGTTTTTCATACGAGGTACTTTTTGACTTTTCCGGCCAAAGTATGAGAAAAATACTTTTTTAACTTATACGGCATGAATGGATTCATAGAACATTATTTACAGGAATATTCCTTTACAAGTTTTCAAGTTTATTTTTAATCAACTTCTTTTAGTTTAAAATTGTATGACATATTAAGAAAGGAAAAAATGTTTTTGATGGAGAAAGCATATTTTCCTCAAGAATGGAGTTCAAGTGTTTTATCAAAATTATTTTCCATTTAAGATAATATATGGTTATGTTTCTATAACTATTTTAAAATTTATTTGATTATAATGGAATTATTTTTATAAATTCCTTTTATCTAATAGGATTTATGTTATGATGGAATGATGTTTAAGAATCCCATTTTTATTAAATGGCTTACGATGGGATTTATGATTTATGATCTTTTCAAACACATAAGAATGATATCATTATAAGATGGGTGGGACATATATCTCCCTCCAATGCATTGGGTAAATATTTATATCTCATGAGATAGACATGGCTAGAACGACTGGTTAATCCGGTTCAGTGATACAAGACTGAAACGCAGAGTGAACTCGGTTCAGAAATGGACTTTGTCCACGGGGATAGTCTTGGAAATGAGTCTTGACTATTAAGAAATGATTCTCTATGGTTATGTGTGTATGCCACAAAGTTTAATGTTTTAAGTTATGATTATTGGAATTACATTTCACTAGTATTATTTATCCCATGTTATGAAATTATGATCTCTTTTGCAGGTTAATATTTCCAAAATGTTATGTTCTTATGAATATGATGTGATTGATATTTCTTTTGTTTACCCTTACTGAGCATTTGAGCTCACCCTTTTGTATGTTTTCTTTTCCCCAGGTCAGGAAGAAGGGTATTAAGTAGGACATTCCAAAAAGGGATTTCTAGATATGATGAAATAAATGGGAGACAATGTGGAGGATTTATGAACCAGTTGTTTATGTTTCCCAGTTTCTAAAGAAACTATACCTATACGGTCCTATTGTGGTTTTGTTATTTGTTATAATAAGTATGATTCAATTATGAAGTAATAAAAATGTATGTAATTTATGGATCATTATAATTACATTCCCCAAGAATGATACTTCTTCCACCCCGAACTCACATTTACTGTACTTTGCATACAACTTCTCCCTTCGCAATGTTTTTAACAGAGTTTCCAAATGCTTGTCATGTTCCTCCATGCTCTTGGAGTATATCAGAATATCATCAATAAATACCACCATAAATTTTTCAAGGTAATCTCTAAAGACTATATTAATTAAATACATGAAAATTTCCGGAGCATTAGTGAGTCCGAAGGTCATCACTATAAACTCATAGTGTCCATACCTCGTTCGAAAGGCAGTCTTGGGAATATCTTCCTTCCTCACATTTAGTTGGTGATATCCCGACTGAAGGTCCACCTTAGAGAAATAACTGGGCCCACAAAGCTGATTTAACAAGTCATCTATCCGAGGAAGGGGATACTTGTTCTTTATAGTGATTTTATTGAGCTCACGATAATCAATGCAGAGGTGCATTGATCCATCCTTATTCTTGACGAAGAGGGCTAGAGCACCCCACCGTGAAGCACTCGGGTGTATAAAACCCTTCTCCATATTCTCCTGTAACTGCTTCTTTAGCTCTTCAAGATCTACGGTGGCCATTCTGTAATGTTTCTTTGAGATTGGCAGAGATCTAGGGATAAGTTCAATTGAGAACTCAACCTCTCGGTCAAGAGGAAGACCAGATAACTTTTCAGGGAATACATCTGTGTAATCCCTCACGATGGGAATGTCTTCAAGCATGATTCTCTCCTTCATCTCAATAATTTGAGCTAGATATGCATGCTCATAAGGAATCAATATCCACACTTGAGACGATTATTCGAAAATAGATTCAGCTTCCTCCTTGCACTTGTAAATAATTAGAGGATGCTTGGGAATGTGTAGAGTAATCTCCCATTCTTGGCAGTTGATGTTGGCCTTGTACAAATACATCCAATCCATTCCCATGATAGCGTCAAATTCCACTAAAGGAAGTATGAAAATATTTTCTGGGAGGTTCAGTCCACAAACATTAACTCGGGTGGAGTTATAAACCATGGATGCAATAATTTCCCCATTTTCTGTTCTCACAGATAACATTTCCTCCAAATTTTGAGGTGGTATTTTAATAGTTCTAGTAAACTTGAAAGATATTAAAGAATGCGTAGAACTAGAATCAAATAGTACATTCTCTATTCTTGATTGAATAACAAGCGTACCTATCACCAAATCGTATTCTGGATCCACCTCAGCAGTAGTGGTAGCATAATCCCTTCCTTGTTGCTTTGGAGGTTGTTGCTGATTGCCTTCGACAACCCTCAGCTTAGGGAAATTGTTCACATAATTCCCATGCTCCTTGCAGTTATAACACTGCACTACAGGCGGATTGTTGATCTGAACCTTCATTTCTTCTTCAACATTAGCAGGATTTTTCATACCCCTTCGACAGTTCTTGGCTAGATGACCAAACTTTCTGCATTTGAAACAATTCTTGGTTCCCTTTAGACAGTTACTAGGATGATTCTTCTCACAATTTTTGCAAAGGGGAAAGTTGGGATTCTTTCCATCATGTTATTTGTTTGATGGAACACCCATGATGTTTTCCATTTTCCACTTCTTATCACTGGGACCATGAGACCAATGAGAGTATCTAATCTCCATTTCTACCTTGAGGGCACAACGGACAATGTCCTCATAACATTCGAAGTCTCGAATCACCAATTATTTTCATAGACTCAAATTTATTCTTCTAAAGAAATGATCCAATTTGCTTTCAGTGTTCATGAAAAATCTAGAGGTGTACCTTGCAAGCCTTGTAAACTTTGCTTCATACGCCCGATGGAATCATCTTCCTTCTGCTTGAGTCTGAGGAACTCTCTTTCCATCTTGAGAAGGAGGGTTCGAGGAAAATATTTATTGAAAAACATCCTCTTGAATTCCTCCCAATCTATGTAATCAATTTCTTCTTGGGACTTTATATTCTTGATCAGTGTCCACCACTGATCAGCTTCCCCATCAAAACAATAGACTGCCAGTACAATTTTCTCTTCTTCTGAGCACTGGAGGACAGAGAAAATCTTTTCAATGGATTTAATCCATTGTTCTGCGAGGAGGGGATCAGAAGACCCTCTAAACATGGAAGTCCTTTGTCGTATGAAGGATTTTATGGCAACTTTCTCTTTCCTTTGAGAAGGGGGACGTTCCACCTGATTCAAGTTATTATTCATTACTCGTGCCAGCTGAGTAAGTACAACCATGAAGTTTTGAGCACCCGCTTCCATCACATCAGGCATATCATTAGGGAAATCATCACATTTCCTATCACATTGGTTGTTGGAATGTGTTCTTCTATTTCCTTCCATTAACGAAGAAAATAACTTATAATTAGAGGTCTTGAATACTTATCTATTGAGCATAGAAAGAAAACTTTGAACATTAAAGGATAAACTTATAAAGAAGAAGTACATCTTAACTTGTGATTCCTTAGGTTTATATCTAGGATATCCTCAATCTATTCCTTAACTTATATTATTATGTTCTTTTTCCCTTAATAATGGTTTGTACTAAGCTAGTGAATCTACCAAGGCATATCCCTCAGGAGTGTCGTAACCAAGAGTGCAGCAAGACCCATTGTCGTTAACCAATTCTCATTCGAGTCTAGCTCAAAGTGGTGTTTTAAGGTTTTACCCCTAGGATAAATCTATGCCAGAGCCGCCTCTACCTGCTCATATCCACACATGGATGTATTTTCTTGATAAACCACTTACTCAATACTCACCAAAATTTGGGAATGTTTTCTAATACTCAGTCTCATCCTTAATGTTCTCACTAGGGTTCTCTATTCCTAATCTCCAAAAATAACTAAAACATCGTCTGATACCAACTATAGAAACCCTAGACTTTTACACATAACATTTCATGATTTTAAACCTAATTCATTATCAGAGTACAAGCCAAGGATCGTTAAGTCTACTGTCTTGGAAGACTAGATACATATATCACAAAACATGGGGCTAAAAACACTTCTTTCTTTAATCTTCATAATGAGATCCTAACTTCCTTTGAGCCCTTACATCTGCATAGGGTACCTTGGGGAACACATGAACAAAGGGATGAGCTAAAAATCCCAGTAAGGTAAAGAACATAAAAATAAACTTTAAGCACATGAGTTAGGAGGCTTGACATAATGATATTGGAAGCATGAAACATATGGAATCATAACATATAAACATGGGATCATAAAGACATGGAATAAAATAATAATGGGATCATATAAACATGAGATTATATAATCATAGTTTCATAGATAGGTGGAAGGAACTTTAAACATGACTTTAGTATGATTCAAGGATAACCGCCAATCTCGTTTCCCATAGTAGCACAAGCCAAGGCTAACCACCCAGACCGTTTGACCATAATCTTCTCATGAGACATTAACTTTACCCAATGAATTGGAGTGCTATCTGGGAGCACCCATATTAGATTATTCATGTATATTCTTTCCACATAAAGAATCTCACATAATCAATCATACATAAACATAAGAGTACCCAAGGAAATAAATGGGCACACAATCACGTCATGAAGCGTAACATAAGAGCATCCATGAATGAAAGGAATTAAATAATAAATAGACATTAATAATTTATAGAGGCATAAATCATGACCAGAGATAACAAACTTAAGTGAAAACATGTAAAAATAGTTTTTAGGAATCTTTGAGTCAAAACATTTTAGTGCGCTTTATGAAAACATCGAATATCTCTTAAAAAGAAAAGAGGCATAATATATTTTATAAAACCAGAAGTAAACCAGGAGGGTTTTCATAGTAAAAATACTGATTTTATAAAGACAAAGGTTACTTAAATCATAGGATAGTGTACACTTGATAATAGGAATGAATTCGGGAAGTTCCCTTAAAACGGGTTCACTTATTGGGAAGTAATGAGGATAGAATCACATAAAAGCATGCATATCTCAAAAAGAGAGTGATGAAAGATTATTGATAAATAAACATGGAAAATGTACACAACATTTAGAGTATGTAAATGAAACGATAAGATAGCATCATTTTGGTAGAAAGGTAGATAATACAATCCGAAGGAATAAAAGAGGTTCAGGTAGAATTCTTTACGGATTATCAGCATGGTATCCGGAGTACTTAAGGGGGATTAGTGAGAGAGGAGAGGGAATTATCATCACCTATAAATAAAGAGGAAATTATGGGTGAGGGCGAAATCATACCCCATAATTAATAATTACACACAACATGTCCTAACATAGTGAACAATCTTGAATAAGGGTGAAATTGAGAGGATCCCTTACCTTAGGTCCATTGGTGTTCTCCACTTGATATTAATGACATGATTAGTAAAATTAGGTTTATTAATAAATAGTTATATAACCTTATATAAAATTAAAATATTCATTATAAAATTTTTAATATCATTTATACCCATTTTGATTGATTACAAGGTTCAATTTCATTGTTCGGGTCTGTTTGTTTCATTTGTTTTAATGATCGGTTCAATTGTATTTAGGTTCAAATAAATTGTTAGATGAAAGTGGTCATCCAGAATTGAAGTTATATAACATAAGTGTACATTCAGTAGGTTAAATGGTTACAATATTAATTTGGTTAATTAGAGTGAAAGAGAACCTTTACATTAAACATTAATGATAAACACTTGAATTAATCTTAACGATTTTTCCCATAATTGACTTGTTTTGTATTATTGTTTTATATCATTAGTGTAAGAGGATTACAGAAACATAAATAGGACATATAACATATATAATAATCTGGTTCAACCATAACATAAATGGTTTCATTACCAGAAACAAAATGGTAAATTAATTTTAAAACACATTATCCATGATGTCGGTAATTCGACACATCACAGACGATGGTTTATTTCTTGAACGTGAGGGAGAGGAGGAGAAGAATGATGCTTTAAATTTTTCATAAACATGATTAGTATCCATAATATATGATATTCTAGATGTTTCTTGCCTTTTGGTCAAGGGAAGGGGAAGAGGGTATAAGAAATGAATGAAAAAGAAAACAAAACACATGAAAACGAAAGAGGGTTCTTACCCTTTGATCTCCTCTCTTTGAGACTCCTCTTAGGGGATTTCATTTTGGTATTTTGGAAAGACCAGAAAGCCTTGGACGAGGAGAAGGATCTTGGTAGGGATTTGGGAAGAATTGTTTCTAGGAAAAAGGCTTGAGAGGTGTGAGGAAAAGAGGTAAGGAGAGGGGGTATTTATAGTGAGGGAGGAGAGGGTTTTCCCAATTGTTTATTCAATAGTTTATTAATTTTCTTCAAGAAAAGGAATAGTGATGATTCCTTGACCAAAAAAAGTAAATTTAGCATGTGAATCCAAAATAATTGGGATTACATCATCATAACAGCATCATGACTACATAATTAATGTATTTTATTTATTTTGTGAATTATCGTATTTCACTATTCATCAAAATTTCTAGTATTTCTAAAAAATCTCAAAAATTCTCTCTAACCATTTTTCGACGTGTGGAATACAAAAATGAAGTCCATTTTTCAAAAATAATTTTCTAAATATGACTATTTTAATATTTAATTAAAATAATAATTTATTATCAAAACCAGTTTTAAAACATTCATTAACTCATCTTAATATATAGGTATATCGTACTTCCCACATGAATATTATTTTTAGACCACCATAGGTGAGGTTAATATTTATTAGGGTATATCACTTTTAATAAAGTTATGTTACGATTCATTAGGGTTGGTTACTATTCACCAAATATTAATTTTGTTTTATTACACTCCAAAAAACATCTTGAACACAACCGTGTATGCCATATTTTCGAAATTCCAAACACAGAAGTGACGGAATTATGTTTAAAGTCCACTTATCACATATTAGTTCATTATTTTGTGATTTCATGAGATTTTATGACATAAATATAAGAAGGGAATTTCTATTTAAAAACATTGGGTCGTTACATGTTTCAAGGTTTATTTTCAATGATAATTATTTTATAAATATTTTATGAACATTTAGTCTTATATATATTTTCATAGTTGAAAGGATATTTTCCTCAAAAATTTTTTAATTAAAATTGTATGGTATTTATATTCATCAATGAACTTAACCATATATATCACTCACGATCTGTTGGGAATATTTTTTATTGATACAATCCTTATCATTTTTCTAGATAGATTATGATCAATTTGAGTAAGGAAATTTTAGAAATTATCTTTCATGATAAATTTCTTTAACCATTAACTTTACCTTCTATTATTTACTCTCTTGTTGAATTTTTATGTTAAATATACTTCAAATATCCATTTTATATATCATAGATAAACATATTACATAATATATATATATATATATATATATTCTGCATACCATAATTTACATTGAAATTTATATGAATGATTGGACAAATTATTTTTATTCCTTATTTATTACTCGATATGAAATGTTTTTGATAAGGAATGTTTTTCATGAAATTAATTAATTATTCAATATATGATTAATGAATTGAAAGTGAAGATACAGGTGGGGATGAATAATAGAAAGCCCCATGATGCATCGGTAGGCTCATGTGATGAATCAGTTAGCTGACCATAGTTAAATGGTTCTTCAGTGTATACCTACACATAAATATTAAACCATTTTATGAGTGGTATTGATAGTAGAGGTGGCATGATGCGTGGGATCATAACCATCAAAAATTAAGAATTTCTCACATTAAAATTTTAGTTATTATTTTCCCAATTTTTTCATAGTGATGTTATCCTGAGATCCATTTCACTCTATATTTATTGATTAAATGGATTTTATAGTTATTTACCTTCCTATATTAATTATTCCTTATCTAATAACGATAATCATGTTATTTATTAAATAGAATAAGTGTTCAGTTATTTACCTTTCTGTATTGATTATTCATTATCTAACCATAACAGTTAACTTATTTAGTTGTAATATGAGTTAATTATTTACCTGAATATGTTGATTAAGATTATTTACTCATTATATATTCTATTATACTTAACCCTTGATGAGAATTTTATATCACCCATATTTTGGTTCATTTCCCAAGGATATAAGAAGTTTATTATGAATGATATTAAACGATATGCTAGAGGGAATAATGATATTATCTAAAAATTATGTTTTAATTTGTTCGCACAATATTAATATGGGAATCATGTTTGTATATAGTTTTCCAATAAAAAAATATTTGGCCTTTCATGATGAGATTCTATGTATCTAATGCTAATGTAATAATGTAGATGTCAGATTTAGGATACTGGGGTATGGGTCCTTAAAAATATCATAAATGTCATGACCTGACCCTACCTGGGCTTGAGCCGCAACTACCCCAAGCCCGATTCCATAGGCTAGGGGCTGGCGACAAGCACCGAAGGCACAACAACTTGGGGATGCCTTTGCCTAAGTACCTGTACACACACACGCAACCCACTCAATGATGAAGTCTAGAGTAAAAGGAAAAGTAAACTACCAACTACTATAAATAAACCAAAAAGTGAATTGACCTCTAAACAGTACTAAGTAAATGCTGAAGGTAAACTGAAAAGAAACAGGGCAAAACACACACCCAACCAGAAAAGTACCACAACCCGGAAATAGGTGAACAAAAGTATATAGCTAGGAGAGTCCCACACCTAGAACCCGACTACGACCACCGAACATGGTCTAAGATCCCAAACTCCTAAGCTGTGCTGAAGTCACGACCAACCTGTCCGTCGTCTGCAAGGGCACACCAAGTGGGGGGAAAGCCTAAGAAGGAATGAGTATAAAAATACTCAGTAGGATGCTTCGAAGGCTCGAGGGAGCAACAAAGGAGGTACTAAAGAGGTGAGCAGTAGATCGAATAGGGAAAAGTAAAGGAGTACAACTAAGAGTGTAGTAAAGTGTAAAAATCAACCTAACAAGAGGAATAAATTAGACTCATCCAAACACAACGAGCTAGAAGTAGTGAGAAGATGAACTTATCACCGAGTCTTCACTACCTATAGCATGAGAGTAGGCTCGTCCAACCATGAGAATCTAGACACAGAAAGCACGTGGCATACCATGTGCGTCTTTGCATTTCCTGGAAGGAGAGTAACCAAAACCCAAGGAGTGATTACTGGAATAAGGTATATACATATCCATATGCTCAATAAAGAAACCCAAACAAGATCGCAAGGGGATCTCTATCCCGTAGATCATCCCAAGAAAGTGAGTAGCCAACAGTCCTAGAAGTAATCACCATCGATGACCAGTATCCATATGCCTGCCCCAAACTACAAGTCAAGGGGCTCAAATCACCGCACCTTGACACTATCCGCATTGGGCGACATTGACTCGCCCTCATGGTTTTAGGTCGCATCACAAGGATGCGTCTCGGTGGGGAAAGCTCCCCACATACTTTAGAGTTCAGGTCAAGCATCAATCCACACCTCATCACTATCACACAGTCGAGATGTCTTCTCAAAGTCAATTTTCTCACATCACTGACCCGTACAACCAAGGGTCCTGCTCTGATTTTCACAGAATCAAACCACAGACTAGCCTAGTAGATAAGACTGAGTTTGAAAGAAGTCGTCGGGAAACCCACTGCCCAGTCTCTGCTGGAGGGTAAACCCTAAGAGGTCATCGGGTGACCCACTCCCCAGTCTCTATTGGAGGGTAAACCCTAAGAGGTTGTTGGGTGACCCACTGCCCAGTCTCTACTGGAGGGTAAACCCTAAGAGGTAGTTGGGTGACCCACTGCCCAGTCTCTGATGGAGGGTAAACCCTATGAGGTCATCGGGTGACCCACTACCCAGTCTCTACTGGAGGGTAAACCCTAAGAGGTCATCAGGTGACCCACTTCCCAGTCTCTGTTGGAGGAAAAACCCTAAGAGGTCATTGGGTGAACCACTAACCAGTCTCTACTGGAGGGAAAACACTAAGAGGTCGTCGGGTGACCCACTGCCCAGTCTCTGCTAGAGGGTAAACCCTAAGAAGTCAACGAAAAACCCACTGCCCAGTTTCTGTTGGAGGGTAAACTCGAAGAAGTCGGTGAGCAACCCACAACCCAGTCTCTGTTGGAGGGTAAAACCGAAGAAGTCGGTTAGCAACCCACAACCCAGTATCTGCTGGAGGGTAAACCCGAAGAAGTCAGTGAGCAACCCAATACCCAGTCTCTGCGGGAGGGTAAACCCGAAAAAAGTCGGTGAGCAACCCACTTTCCAGTCTCTGCTGGAGGGTAAACCCGGAACTACTCTGGCCATCTCTACTGGATGGTACAATACTGGAAAACAGAACATGGAGTGGGTATTTCGCAACCACCCAACCCCAGAACAAAACCAGGGGAAACCACTCAACCCTGATGGGCTAAACCATCGTGAACAGGACCAGGGGGAAACCCACTCAACCCTGCTAATCGAAACCATCAAGAACAGGAGGACCCTCTATGTCACGAGAGGTCAAAGGTACGTAAAGTAGAACATGTCATGCATAGGGGGCCCACACGACATGTGGCCCCACCTCATCTCCAAACCAAGCACAAATGTTCTCAGGTAAAAACTACAACATGTACCTCAAAGCATTCCCGTATACTCCCAGTCTATACCACATCTCTAGCCCAAAGGCTATCATGCACACGACACCCAAAGTCAACGCGAAGGGAAAAAACATAATTTCACCAACCAGCTTCCTCCATAACCCTAACATGGCCAACTACATCTTTTTAGACATCAACTTCACTCACACGGGAGTGAACGCGATCTCACACCAAGGGTTCGCTTCCCAACACAGCAAGAAGAACCGCCACCGGAGAACCTTTCATGCTTACCCATTTAAATTATATCTCAAAAGAGTCTCCACATGACCATACAGATTACACCATTGCAGTCCTCATGAAAAAACACATGAGATAGACTACTTACTCACCCAAAACGAACAACTGGTGAATATGGTACTATTCACCGTAACCAGTCTGTGTGGGGACCGCACCCCAACTTCGATACTCGTCGGGCGAACTGCGTCATCATGATTCTCTCAGAAAAACATGCTGAAATGACTATTCATACACCCCAAACGGACGCCTAATGAAAAAGTCACAGTATACATCACACAACTTAAGAGACGGCCCATGGGGCCCATGTCTCAACACCAGCTTCAATGCCTGAAACCACCCCAGTCAATTTCGCCTCGATGCTAGGGTCACAATGCTTTTGAAGACGCATAAAATAGAATCTGGATGTAGAAGCTGCAACTCCCCGTATTATACGCAAATAGGGCCCTGTGGGGCATGCACTTCGTCTCCAATCCGAATGCTTCAGAAAGCATCTCAAAAAGTCTGCACGAGGACTGAGGTCACGCTGCCGCTAATGGCGCGTCAATCAGACATCCAAGCAGTAGTTAGGTCTGACGCATGAATTAATTAATTAATTAGTTAATTAATTATTCATATTTAGCATTTCGTGCCACCGAGAAATGAAACCAACCCACAATGGCTCCGAACCAAACATGGAAGGAACCTCTCAACTCCAGGGCCACAGTGCCTCTGACGACACATCAAGCAGACATTCGGCTCGCGATCCACGTCTATCACCACTTTAATAATAATTTAATATTATTAAATTAACGCGTTTTGGGTCACCCACCTTCGAGAACGGAACCCAAAAAACCCCAAAACCTATCGTAAAAAGTTTGTCTCGAAGAGACTGATCCACAGCCATAGACATCACGTCAAATAGATGCGCCGTTTAGCAGTTATGGCCCCCCAAACACAAGGGGGATAACCGGGCCAGTTCACCCCGGCCAACCCGGTCCTAGCCACCGGCCCGAGGCTCAGCTGTGACTTGTCCGGCAACACCGAACCCCTTCTAAGGGTCCAAGTTTCTTGTCTTTTCTTTTTTTAAGAATACTGTCCCTTCTTCCGATCTTCTCCACATCACCAGCAGGACCCGCACTTTGCGGGTCCTCGTCTCCGAGCCGACCAACCGTTTGGTTGGTCCTTGTTGACACATCGACAGGACCCGCGCGGTGCGGGTCCTGGATTCCCCCGCATGCCCGAGGCCAGGCCTCGGGTTCCCTTTGACCGCGACGGCCAGCAGACGCCTCCTCTATCTCCCACAATGCCGCTGTGGCTCGCCGCGAGTCGCTCCGCCTTCGCCGCTTCGGCGCCACCGCTCGCCAGACCGCCTCCCCCTTCGCTCGACCGTGACGCCGTCTGCGCTCCCTCACCCCACCGCCATCACCCTCGGACCGCCATGCTGCTCGACCGTGCTCACTCGGCCTGCTGAAGACCCGCTAAGCCGCTCTCCCAGGACTTCCTGGCCGGCGCGCGAAGTTGCCGGACCGCCGCTACCCTGGATGGCCGGAACCTTGCCGGAAAACACCCAAAAACCCACAGATCTGCGAATTGCAGCTGCGAACATCCCGGGACTCCAAACATAAAACCAAAATATGCGTTAGAAAGTTCAGAATGTAAACTACTCA
This sequence comes from Viscum album, assembly GCA_963277665.1. Classification (NCBI taxonomy): domain Eukaryota; kingdom Viridiplantae; phylum Streptophyta; class Magnoliopsida; order Santalales; family Viscaceae; genus Viscum; species Viscum album. Next base: position 926,852,976 of record OY728159.1, read on the forward strand.
TTTATGGGATTTTCTCGAAGATCAAACAAAAATTTTATGCCTTAATTCTAGTTCAAAAGAGAGGTTTAGAATTTAAACTTGAAACGAAGAACTCATACCTGCAGGGGCGTAGCCCGATGCTTCACGAAGGGTCCACCGGAGCGCCGTACCGCCTTGGAGAGGTGGAGGAGAGGAGTAGAACTACTCCTTTATTGGAAGGTCTTGTGCAAGTGAAAAACAAGGTAGGGGAAGGGGAGGTGGTTAAGTGTTTAAATAGAGGAAAAATTAATTAAAATTTTAATTAATTTAAACCCCTAAATTAACCCGCATCCGAAACTCTCGACAGGGTCAAGGTTAAGCCTCCCATAGGGAAAACACCACCTCTCAGGAACAATGGAGGTCTCAGAATTTTAATCCGAGCCTCCGTTTGAAAGTTATAAAACTTAACGAGCAATGCCGCTAAATTACGAAAATGCCCCCGATGGCATTTTCCACCGAAGGCCCACTCCCACAATTCTTACACCCCTCCTAGGGTAAAAGGCACACTACGGACACAACGGTTCCATTGGGTTTTCCATACGAGCAACCGTTTAAGAGATACCTTAATTTAACCATTAAATGAATAAATTAATTATTTTATTTATCCGTTTAACATTCCGGTAACGGGCGAGGGGTCCCAACGTCCCGCGCCGACATGTTATATGTTGTTCATAGAGTAAAAACCGAATTTTATAACCATCTATACTCTTATATTTAGGATCCAAATTACCCTTTAGAAGTTATCCCATTTATTTGACGTGTCTAGTGTGAACGCACTGAAAATTTAATTTTGGCCACACCAGGGCTTGGGATCGCACGCCGTCTGAAGGCGCTGCTCTGGAATAACATCAAGATTATTCCAAAGTCTTTTTATAGAAAAACCCATGTTCTTACATCGTTCCCTCCTTCAATATTTTCATCCCTGAAAAGAAAAACTAGGGAACAACTCAGGCTACTAAGCCCATACCTGGCTCTCTCGTACCCAGAATAACTCTTGCATAGTCCCAGGTCACCGCACATAGACCAAAGGATTTGATCTGTTCACGCGAGGTCTGACCTTACCGATGATGTGCATAGGATCACACACACATCTTCTCGGGTGAGTCATGTGGGAGACGCTATGCACCCAAACCAGCTTTTGGGGTTAGGGTAGGGTGGTAGGGAACCTCTCCATCCCTTTGCACAGTCTCAAAAGGCCTTAAGGATCTCGGGGTTAGCTCACCTTCCTGACGAAACCCCTACGTCGCACGCCGCGACTAGAATCTCCGATTGGACCTGGGACAAAGCCCAGTGATTCCCTCATTCAGAAAATCCATATGGTGAAACACCCAAGGATATCTGGTTATGCAAGGTTTCATAGTCTATGTCCCATGACCAAGACTCTCTAATATGATCGGAGAGCGAAGGAGTCGACACCATCGACTAAAGAAAAAGTTATCACACCTTCTACCTTTCTGACACACAGTTACACCGACGCCCCACGTCACCCTGGTAACACATCAAACAAGAAGCAGGGAGAAAATCATTTCACACATAGAGTCTAACAATTCTACTAAAAAAAGTAGAAGAGCTGTAAAGAATACCTATTATCACCTCATGCTATGCAGGATCGTAGACATCCAAATATCGCGGTTGTATGTGGTCCCAACTGTCAGCTCCCGGAGATTGACGTGGACCGCCTGGTGGTGATGGGAAGACCTCATAAAGTCATCCCCCACTATCAGTTTCCCCTTCTCATCCGCTAGAACCATCTCTCTGGGTGCTACTCCGATCACATTGCTACCTCTATCACGGTGGTGCACCTGCTGTCTGCCCGATATTCTCAGCATGGCTGGTCAGGCAGTCTCGTGCCAAGTGACCTTTCCCGTCGCACGCATAGCACCAACGCTCATTGGGCTGCACTGGTTCCCTCTAGTGCCACTGTGGTTTACGACAACACCCATGAGTCTGGTTATCTAAAAGCCACTTGCGTTGAGGTTCTGTCAGCCGACACCCGCTAGCTGCGGAAAAAGTCTCGGCTCTGTCGAGCCTGCTGCCACCACCAACTATAAAGTGTGACAGGAAGCTCTATGTCACCTGCATCTACTCTAGCACCCCAGCATAAGTGGGAATTCCCAAGGGTACTATGACAACATGAATCTCTCTGTGGAGACCATGCTCGAACTTCCGCGCTCAAAAGTTGTCGTCATGGACGAAGTCCGGGTAAAAGTGTGCACGGTCTGGAAAACTAGTCACGTACTCGGTCACCGTCATCCCTCCCTGCTGAAACTTCTGGAGCTCCTGGATCTGAACATAGAGTAAGCTGGAGGGGTAAAACTCCTCATGGAACAATAGCTGATAGTCGTCCCACGAAAGAGATGACCCATCAAGAAACTGAGTCACCAGACTCTACCAATTCCTAGCTACTCTGTGGAAAATGCTGGCGGCCAAAGACACTATCAGATATTCCGGCGTCTGCACAAGCCTGAAGAGGAGAACCACTGCCTCCAGCCAAACCTCTGCTGCCTAAGGGTTTGGCTCACCACTGAACCTCAGTGGTCTTTGTCGCTGGAACTCATGGAGCGCGCTCAACCTGTGCTCAAGCTCAGCCTGCTATGCTTCAGATTTCTGCTGCTCACCAGGTGGGGGTGCTACTATAAGCCCACCCGGAGAAAGGGACTCCCATGGTGGGTCCTGGACCGAGGACTCGTAGCTCACATGGTTGTCATCATGAACCAAAGCCGGTATGCTGACTGGCTGTCTTCGCGGAAACATCCTGAATATTATCAAAAAGTTCCACGGTCAGATGAGCATATTTTTATATAACAATAATGACAATGGAGAGATGACTCAAGAAGGATTGTCAAATACTCAATCCTATGTGATGCAGAAACCAATTTTCCCTGCAATGAGTGTGTCAGCACGCCGAGTCGACAAGCGGGTTATCAGGGTCCTGGTGAATGGATATGTCAGCCGCTGCACCATCACTGGACTCCCTGGCCTGAGAACTGCTCTTGAGACATGTTAAAAATGATTCCCTAAATCCCAACCAATTCCTTTTTAGGAAATTCTGAACAACGTCCCAAGGAACGAACCTCCCTCTGATTCCACTTTGTCACGAACCGACCCTACCCAGTCTCGAGCCGCAACTACCCCAAGCCCACCTCCATAGGATAGTGGTTGGCGACCAGTGCCGAAGGCACAACAACTCGGGGAGGCCTTTGCCTATGTACATGTACACACACATGTAGCCCACTCAATGAAGAAGTGCAGAGTAAAAGGAAAAGTAAAGTACCATCTGCTATAAATAAACCAAAAAGTGCATCGGCCTCTAAATAGTACAAAGTAAATAGTGAAAGTAAACTAAAAATAAAAATGAAAAAACACACCCCAACCAGAAAAGTGCCACAACCCAGAAATAGGTGAACAAAAGAAAATAGTTGGGAGAGTCCCACACCTAGAACCCGACTATGACCACCGCACGCGGTCCATGCTCCCAAACTCCTATGCTCCACTGAAGTCACGACCAACATGTCCTTTTTCAGCAAGGGCACACCTAGTGCGAGCAAAGACCAAGCAGGGGTGAGTATAAAAATAATCAGTAGGATGACCCAAAGGCTTGAGGGAGCAACAAAGTAGGTACTGAAGAGGTGAGAAGTAGATCGAATAGGTAAAATTAAAGGAGTACAACCGAGAGTGCAGTAAAGAGTACAAATCAACCCAAAAAGAGGAAGAAAGTAGACTCATCCAAACACAAGGACCTAGAAGCGGTGATAATATGAACTTCTCATCGATTCTTCTCTACCTATAGCAGGAGAGTAGGCTCGTCCGACCATGAGAAGCTAGACACAGAAAGCACATGTCATTCCTCGTGCGTCTTCGCCTCTCCTGGAAGGAGAGAAACCAAAACCCAAGGAGTGGGTACTGGAACAAGGTATATACATATCCACATGCTCAATAAAGAAACCCAAACAAGATCGAAATGGGATCTCCATCCCGTAGCTCAGTCCAAGAAATTGAGTAACCAACAATCACAGAAGTAAACACCATCGATGCATAGTATCCGTACGCCTGCCCCGAACTGCAAGTTAAGGGGATCAAATCACCGCACCTTGACACAATCCACTTTGGGAGGAACTGACTCACCCACACGGTTTTATTTTATGTCACAAAGATGTTTCTTGGTGGGGAAGGCGCCCCTCATACTTGAGAGTTCTTGGGGAGAATCAAGTCACACCTCGTCACTGTCACACAGTCGAGAGGTCTTCTCAAAGTCAAATATGTCACATCACTGACCCATAAAACCAAGGGTCCCGCTCAGATAGTCACGAAAACAAACAACAAACTAGCCTAGTAGAAAAGTCTGAGTTTGAAAGAAGTCATCAGGTAACCCACTGCCTAGTCTCTACTGGAGGGTAAAACCTAAGAGGTCGTCGGGTGACCCACTGCCCAGTCTCTACTGGAGGGTAAACCCTAAGAGGTCGTCGGGTGACCCACTGCCCAGTCTCTGCTGGAGGGTAAACCCTAAGAGGTTTTCGGGTGACCCAATTCCCAGTCTCTGCTGGAGGGTAAACCCTAAGAGGTCGTCCGGTGACCCACTTCCCAGTCTCTGCTGAAGGGTAAATCCTAAGAGGTCGTCGGGTGACCCACTTCCCAGTCTCTATTGGAGGGTAAACCCTAAGAGGTCGTCGAGTGACCCACTGCCCAGTCTCTGCTGGAGGGTAAACTCTAAGAAGCCAATGGGCAACCCACTGCCCAGTATCTTCTGGAGGGTAAACCCAAAGAAGTCGGTGAGAAACCCACTGCCTAGTCTCTACTGGAGGGTAAACCCAAAGAAGTGGGTGAGCAACCCACTACCCAGTCTATGCTGGAGGGTAATCCCGAAGAAGTCGGTGAGCAACCCACTGCCCAGTCTCTGATGGAGGGTAAACTCGGAACTGTTTTGGCCATCCCTAATGGATGGTACAACACTGGCCAATACAACATGGAGTGGTTATCACACAACCACCCAACTACAGAAGAAAACCACTTGAAACCACTCAACCATGTTGGTATAAACCATCAGGAATAGGACCATGGGGAAACCCACTCAACCCTGCTAGTCGAAACAACCAAGAATAGGAGGACCCTCTATATCGCGAGAGGTCAAAGGTACGTAAATTAGAACATAGAGCACATAGGGGGCCCACACGATGTGTGGCCCCAGCTCATCTCCAAACCAAGCACAAATGTTCTCAGGTACAAACTACAACATGTACCTCTAAGCATTCCCATATACTCCCAGAGTATACGGCATCTCTAGCCCAAAGGCTATCATGCACATGACACCTAATGTCAATAAGAAGGGAAAACGTAATTTCACAAACCTGCTTCTTCCACGTCCCTAGAACGGCCAACCAAATCTCTTTAGACATCAAATTCACTCACACAAGAGTGGATGCGATCTCACGCCAAGGGTTCTCTTCCGAACACAGCAAGAAGAACCACCACCAGAGCACCTTTCATGCTTCCCCATTTAAATGATATCTCAAAAGATGCTCCACATGACCAAACAGATTACACCGTTGTGGTCCTCGTGGAAAAAACATGCGAGATAGTATACTTACTCGCCCGAAACAGACAACCGGTGAATATGGTACTATTCCCTGTAACCAGCCCGTGTGGGGCCTGCACCCCGACTCTGATACACATTGGGAAAACTGCATCATCACGATGATCTCAGAAAAAAAAAGTTGAAATGACTATTCATAAGCCCCAAACAGACGCCTAATGAAAAAGTTGCAGTATGCTACACATAACATAAGAGATGGCCCATGGGGCCCACACCTAAACTCCGGCTTCAATGCCTGAAACCACCCCAGAAAATATTTCCTCAATTCCAGGGTCACAACGCTTCTGACGATGCCTAAAACAGACTCCAAATGCAGAAGCTGCAACTCCCTGCGTTATACGCAAATGGGGCCCTGTGGGGCCCGCACTTCGTCTCCAACCCGAATGCTTCAGAAAGAATCTCAAAATTTCTACACGAGGACTGGGGTCACGCTGCCGCTGACTGCGCGTCAATCGGACATCCCAAGAAAGAGTTAGGTCCGATGCAATAATTAATTAAATAAATAAATAAATAATTATTCATATTTACCGTTTCGTGCCACCGAGCAACGAAAATAACCAAAAAAGGATATGTCCGAACATGGAAGGACCGTCTCAACTCCACGACTATAGCGCCTCAGACGGCACGTCAAACTGACGTCCGGCCCGCGAGCCACGTCCATCACAACTTTACTAATAATTTAATATTATTAAATTAACGCGTTTCGGGTCACCCGACTTCGGGAACATAACCCAAAAACCCACGAAACCATCTTAAAATGTCCGTCTCAAAGATACCTATCCACAGAAGCAGACGACATGTCAAAAAAACGTTCCATTTAGAAGTTACGGCCCCCAGACGCCGGGGGGGGGGGGGGGGGCTAACCGGGCCGGTTCACCCCGGCCGGCCCGGTCCTAGACACCGGCCCGCGGCCCAGCCATGGGTCTGGCCGCGGCTTGCCTAGAAACACCGAACCCATTCCCTGGGTCCGAGTTTCTTTATTTCTTTTTTTATGTAGACCAGCCCTTCGGCCGATCTTCTCTGCGTCGCTAGAAGGACCCGCCCTTTGTGGGTCCTCCTCTCCCAACCGACCGGCCGTTTGGCCGGTCCTCGTTGACACACCGACAGGACCCGCGCGGCGCGGGTCCTGGCTTCCCCCGCACGCCCGAGGCCAGGCCTCGAGCTCTCTTTGACTGTGAAGGCCGGAAGATGCCGCCTCCATCTCCCGCAGTACCGCTACGGCTCGTCGCGAGCCGCTTCGACACCGCCGCTCACCAGACCGCCTCCCCCTTCGCTCGACCGTGATGCCATCTGCGGCTGCCTTCTGTGCTCCCTCACTCGGCTGCCGTCACCCTTGGCCCGCCGTGACGATCAACCACACTCACCTAGCCTACTGAAGACCTGGCTCACTGCTTGCTTTGGACCGCCTGGCCAGCGCGCGAAGCCACCGGACCACCGCTACCCTTGATGGCCGGAACCTCGCCGGAAAAAACCAAAATCCTGATGATCTGCGACTTGCAGCTGCGGACATCTCGGGACTCCAAACATAAACCCGAAATATGCGTTGGAAAGTTCAGAATGTAAACTACACATTTATGGGCTTTGCTCGAAGATCAAAAAACAATTCGATGCCTTAATTCTAGTTCAAAGTAGTGTTTTGGAATTAAAACTTGAAACGAAGAACTCCTACCTGCAGGGGCGTAGCCCGATGCTTCACCAAGGGTCCGCCGGAGTGCCGCACCGCCTTGGAGAGGTGGATTAGAGGAGAGTAGATCCTTCTTCGTTGGTAGGGCTTTCACCAGGGAAGAACAAGGTAGGGGAAGGGTAGGTGGTTAAGAGTTTAAATAAAGTAAAAATTAATTAAAATTTTAATTAATTTAAACCCCTAAATTAACCCGCATCCGAAACTCTCGATGGGGTTGAGGTTAAGCATCCCCTAGAGAAAAATACACCTCCCGAGAACAACAGCGGTCTTGGAAGTTTAATTCGATCCTCCTTTGAAAAGTTATAAAAATTAATGCCCAAGGCCGCTAAATTAATAAAGCGCCCCCACTGGCATTTTCAACAGAAGGCCCGTGCCCGCGAAACTTACACCCCTACTTGGGTAAATGGCATGCTTTAGACTCAAAGGTGACCTTGGTTTTCCCATCTAAGAAACTGTTTAATATATACTTGAGTTTAACCATTAAATGAAAAAATTAATCATTTTATTTATCCGTTTAACGTTCTGGTAACTGGTGAGGGGTCCCAACGTCCCGCGCTAACATGTTCTATGTCGTTCCTAGGGTAAAAAACCCATTTTAGACCCATCCATACTCTCATATTTATGATCTGAATTACCGTTTAGGAGTTATCCTATTTATTTGGTGTGTCCAGTGTGAACGGACTAAAAATTTAATTCCGGCCACACCGGGGCTCGGAATCGCATGCCGTCTGAAGGCGCTGCTCGGAAATAACATCAATATTATTCCAAAGTATTTTATAGTAAAAACCAGATTCTTACAATAAAACCCCTGTAAAGAGACATCATAAGAAATAAATAATCATAGTAATAATGACCCCTAATTAAAATACATAAAAATTACATCATTTTTGGAATATTGATTACACTACAGAAACACATGCATGATGATTGTAATTGTTTAGTATCATTAGAATCTTGTAAAAAAACACCGGTTTGTAGGTTAGTTATGTTATCTCCCACTACATTCTTCATAATTACAATCCTTCTTATCTTTACGATAAATAATACATAACTCCACAACCTGGGGAAAGGAATCAAAATAAATTGTGATATCTGATTCTCAGTAAAGGTAGTCAAGGGAGATATGTAATAATCACATGGGAATAATGGTATGAGAATATGATTATAACAACTTAAATGCATATTGTGTATATCAAATATAAAAATAATAAATTCTTGCATATTGATTGGTATTTATTTCGACATAAATCCGAAGGAAATCCCTGAACAAGATCCATGAGAGCATAAAATTGGCATAATACATGGAATTTGTAATATACAAAGAAGTATAGAAAACCATTTTATATTAGTCAATGGTCACTTACAAGGCCATCATAATATTTAAATTCCTTTACTAAACTATGTTCACTCCCCATTATGACCATTTATTAATGATCTTGGTTCACTTACCATTCCATCCCTATATTACTAAACCAATTTCACTTCCCATTTAATCCATGTATTACAGAATTGAGTTCACAACCCGTTCCGGTCATGTTTATATCATGAGATATAAATCATTACACAATTCATTAGATGTAGATATATTCCCCACTCATCACATAATGAAATATACATACATGATTCAAAGGATCATAAACATTCATCATATCATAACATATAAAATGAAATGAGTATCATAATCATTTCATCATACCAAAATATTTGAAAAATAGACAGATTTCATAATCATTTCACTATAGCATAACCTGTTAAAATAGGCATGTTCCTTAATAATATAACCTATGGAAGAGAAATAGGTATCATTAAAATCATACCATAAAAATATAAAAAATTCCATGATTTAATATTAATGTTAAACTTGTATAAGATCCCCTGAAAAGAATGAGTAAAATCAATAGTTCTCATCTTAGATAGAAAATAATTTGGAAAGGATCGTTTAAAACCTTTTTGAAGGAAAATATACCTTCAACTTTGAAAACAATTTCGTTAACATAAAACCATTTAAAAACTACTTTATTTGAAAATAAATTAAAAAAATTATAAATTAATCTTCCAAGAAAAGATTGTTCATGGGATCAAAATATTTGGTTCATGTCATACACGTAAACCCATGGTTCCTCTCACATTTTCTATCAAAAAAGAACATTGTTATGGAAAATTACCTGAAGATTCCATCCAATCATTTTTGTAAAAATTAAAACATGGGTAAAAAAATATTTTAAAAAAATAATTGGGTAATAAAATAAAATTCAAATGATTTTTGATTTTTTTGAAAACATTTTAAGAAATAATGGTTTCAAAATAAAATATATTTCCACCCAAATAGATAAATAATGTTATATTTTTATGAAAAAAAATTATTATTTATCAAAAGTATAAATAGTATAAAAATGGAATAATAACATTAATATATAATGAGTAACTAGAGGAGATGAAAATTCATGAGAATTCTATAGATATGGATTAAACTATTTCATCAATGGAATCATAATAATAAACAATATTGATAAGTAATGAGATTCTAGAAATAAACTCTTACTACTTTGTTAATATTGAATCATAATCTACATGAGAGAATAACATTACATGAATCTTAAAATATCATGAAAATTATGAGGTTAATTATTTGATATTTCAATGCGTATGTATATACACCTTGAAAAAGAGTATAGGTGAATAAAATTACATGTGTCTCAAAGAAATAAAATTGAGATAAAATTTCATTACGATAAGTATTGAACCTATTCATAATAATCCATAATACATGTATAATTAATATAAGTTTTTTATAAATTTCTCACTGAACTAGATTCATATAAATTATTCAATATATTTTTTACTTATGACTTTATATTACTATTATTTTATAAATTCAATGGTAAAGATACGTTTTGTGTAATAACAGCTTTAGTTTTCATAAATGTTTAGATTTGTTATATTGTTTTCTCTTAACATAATATTTATTTAATAATATAAATATTGATGAAAATTATATAAATATAATATATATATAGTATATAAAAGTTTTTATAATAATTTATAAAAGGTAGAAATATGAAATAGAATATGATATTCATTGAGACGGTTGGTCATATATACGCTTTAACATTATTTTCATATTCTTTTCTGATGGAATGATAAAAATTTATATGATATATTATAATTACAAAATCATTTTTATTTCATATATATCACATGTAACTATTAAAATAAATCATAATACATTACTTTAAAAGTATTTCTGAATCACATCACTTCATGACGCAATAGTCCACTGTACACATGAACGAATTTATTGTATTCAATAAAAATATAAAGCATGAATATATATGTGATATAATAATTAATAAATAATAATAAAATCATAAAAATTATAAATATAATATATAATTAGTATGTATATAGTTTTTCTCAAGCTTGATTTGATGTAATGGATAAAATGAACAATATCAGTTCGTCAGGTAGTGGTCCAGTGTACACACGAACGATGATTTAGTTACTCATTTGATTGAAGTGTGTGTGGTTATAGGTATTAAACATAACATAAAAAAATATAAATATATTTAAGATACCAATCTTATTATATAATATTTATATCAACATAATTTAATGGCTATGTGGAAGAAATAAAATAAAAACATTCATTGATGAACATTACCTCTTCTAGGGGTATCTTCTTTTTGTTTTCACCAAAGGCCTTCCGTGGTTGGATTTATAACCAAATTAACTCTTATAGGAATAGAGGATGGAATTTGGGAATATATTTTTATTTTTATTGGTTAATTAAAAGGTATTGAGAGGTGTGAGGATATGGGAAGAGTGGGTGGCATTTCATAAGGGAGGTCTGTGGTAAACTTCTAAATTTTTTAAAGAGATAATTATAAAAAGGTTTTTCATATTTAAATATGTCCAAAATTGATCAAAATAAGTAATTATAAATTATAAGGTATATATAGTTTTGTAAAACGTTTTTTTGGAAAATTATTGGGTTATTTTTAGACCTTATATTCTTTGTTTAAACACTAAGTATTCTTATTTTTATAATAATCGATGTAATTACTTTTTAATTGGTTTTAATAATACTTTTTTTAGATTAAGTTGAGATTATTTTAAATTTAAAATTATTCAAATTCTAAATATGAAATCCATTTTTCCAAATTATAATCACATAAGTGAAAAATATTAATTTAATATTAATCCTAAAGACATGTTGAGAAAGTGGGGTTTTAAAGTGTAAAAGATAAAATGTTCGTAATATTTTTATCTTCAATTACATATGAAATTGATTCTAATGAAGTAAATTGGATTTATATATGTATAATGAAAATAAATATACTTAAAAAAACTTAAAATATTATTTTTCTTTAAAAATAAATTATACAAAATCTAGTTTTTAATTTTAAATCGGTATGTTTCACTATTCATTAAACAAATAAATTTTTTAAAAAAAGTAAAAAAACATTCAACCTAAGATAATTTTATAATTATGAATAAAAAAATAAATTTAATTTTGGAAAATTAAATTTTTAAAATTTTCAAAAATTAATATTATTATTGATATCAAAATTCATATATTTAATTTTTTAAAAAAAATAGCTTTATCAAAACATGTGAAGACGTTACCAGTCATTAAATATTTTATTATCACTATTTTTCATTTATATAAAAAATATAATTAATATTTAAACATAATTTATTAATATTCATTTTTATAAGTCTAATATATTGGTTACAATGGTCACATTTCAATAAAAATATTCTTAATATTTCACTATTTTGTTAAAACTCAGTGTCACATGTCACTATAGATAACCTATTATTATGTATAGTGAAAGATAACACAATTATTAATTTAGTGAAATCCTGAATTGGTAATGTGTGTATGAAAATAAAACAATTAAATTTAATTTATTTGAAAAATACATTGAAAAAAAAATCTTGGTTTTACATTCTAACCCCCTAAAAATTAATTTATCCCATGAAATTCATCACTCTGATAAAAAAACAAAATTATTCATCATTATATCCTCAAGTTATCACATATCTTCCTCAAACATTTGATTTCACCCCAATACATTGAATATATGAGTGGCCTTGTTTCATAGAACTCTATTTGTATAATCCAAAATCTCCACTGGATATTCCTCATAAGAATGATCCTGCTCAAGTGGTTTGACCTCTTTGTTTAGTACATATAAATGGTCATGAATGAACTACATATGGAGAGATACATGGAATTTAACATATACATTATAGTGGTTTGGTTGAAGCACCATGCGATGGGATACCATCTAGATATGATCAAGAATTTTTAAGAGACCGATATTCCTAGGGATTAGTTTCCCTTTCTTATTGAATCTCATTATATTCATCTATGGAATAATTTTTATAATGAAACTATAAAAATTATAAAATTCTAGATCATGTTTGGTGATTATCATCATAACATTTCTCATGACTTTTAGCTTCAATGATATGCTTCTAAATGGCTCTAATATTCTTTCCATTTCTTCATCTATCTTCTGTCCCAATAAGTTTCTTTCCCCAACTTCATTCCATCATGTCGGGAGGTCTACATTACTTTCTTTTGAGGGTTTCATAAGGATCCATTTATGTGGATGATTGAATGCTAATGTTGTCAAAAAACTCATGTGGAGGAAAGTTTTGATCCCAACCAACATTGAAATCCAATGAAAAGGATCTCAACATTTTTTAAAGGGGATTAAATGTTCTTTTAGAATGACCATCCATATAGCGATGATAGGTAGTGCATAATATCAATTTCTTATCAAGGGATTGCTAAATAATTATCCAAAACAATAAGTTAAACCTCATATCTCAATTATATACAATGGAATTTGGTACTCCATGCAATGTTACTATATCCTTAATGTATATCTTAAGAAGAAGATCTAGAGATATGTCTTCTCTTATAGAAATGAAGTGTTCCAACATAGTAAGGTGATCAAATACAAACCATATATAAATATTTTTTTAGCCTTTTTGGAGAGTCCCATGAAATAAACCACAATTATGTTATCCCATTTCCTTTTTGGTATGAGTAATGGATGAAACATATTATTATGTCATACAAGATTTATTATTTCAAATCACTATACTTCTTTATACTTCCAGGACGAATAAAAAATGAAGAAAGATGAGCTTCCTCTAAAAAATCATTCATCAAGTATATTATAGAAGGAACACATACATTGTTCTTGAACTATACAACCCCATCATGTTCAAGGTTATACTCAGGAACAATTCTAACATTTATTTCTATCTTTATATATTCGTTTTACACATATTCAATCTATACATGGATATACAACTTAGCATTCTGTTGAGAAAGATAAAATGTTTCCACTTCCTTCAAGATTTCTAGATCCATTCTTTGAAAACCAAGACATATTGGATTTTTTTATCTTTATAATGGATAAGTTGACAAGATACTTTTGACTGATGTCACCGACCACTAGGTTCACTTTATTGGGTTTAAAATATTTTGGGTAGTCATAGTATTTAATCATTTCTAACAACATTCTTTGGAAGATTTTCATATCTTTCTATGTGAATATATATTATAAATATTTGTGGTTAGTATATATAAAACCTCTCTCTGTAATGATAATACCTTCATATAATTATTAAAAAATTACAATGGATAAATAAAAATCATCAGTTGGGTAACTTTTCTCATTATCCTTTAATTGTAATAAGGAATAAAACATAACCATTCCATTCAGCATAATAATTCATACAAATCCCTTATTGGATGCATAAATATAGATTACAAACCATTATACACAATAAGGTAATGTACGTATAAGTGTACTGACTGACCTTCTCTCCAGTTCCTTGAAATATTACACACAATAAACTATTTAGAGGAATTTCAATCCATTTTGAGTCAACATTTTCATCATATTAGATAGTCTTGATAAATTCTCCACAAATTATTGATAATATCCATCAAAACAAGGAATACTATTGATATAATTCACTATGGATGGTCTGGGATAACATTTAAAATCCTCTATCTCTGATAAATCAAATGATATTCCTTATATTGATATTAATTGACCCAAAAAATGAATCCTTTTGTAGGAAAATATCACACTTTTTAAAATTTTCATATATTTCCACTTACCAAGGGGTATTTAGAATTAATATCACGGGTTTAGTATTCTCTTACAATGTAATTGAGTTGATAATAATATCATCTATTAAAAATACCCCAAACTAGTCAAGGTAATCACTAGAACTCTATTTGATAAATCCATGAAGATAACATGAAAAATAGTAAGACCAAAATGCATCACTTTGTTAATATAGTGTCAATACCCTATACAGAATTCCTTCATGGGTATATCCTATTTATTGACCCTCAATTGATGATATCCATAATTAATGTCAATCTTGGAAAGGTATTGAGCTATTTGAATTTGATCAAACAAGTCATCAATAGAGGGAAGATGATACTTGTTCTAAAATCTGATTTTTTTCATCTCCTGATAATTTATGAAATGACACATTAATCCATCTTTATTTTTCATAAAGAGAATTGGTGCACCCAAAGATAACAAACTTGTTTGGATGAATAACTTATCAAGGTATTCGTGGAGTGTATTCTTCAAGTCATGTAACTCAATCAGGGATATTCTATAGGGATTCATTGATATAGGTTTGGTACTAGGTATGAGTACTTTTGAGGACTCATCATTATGTTTTGGTGGAAGGCTTGGAATCCCTTTGGGAAAGTCATCAAAATTACTATTTTTATTCAAAAGGAGAATACAAAGGGGGAAGAGTCTAATACTAAGGAGGTTGGAAATAGTGAGGTCCGAGGGCATCACCTCAAATCAGGTTCAGCCCCTCAGGATTAAATTACAAAACATTAGACACACACATGACCATAACACCAGGTGATGAAAGATATGCCAAGTGATCCGCAACCTAATTCCCCTCTCTCAATGTGTGGGTGAAACTAGTGATTCTAACAAGGAGGACTTTTCAATTCGTAATGGTATAGGTTATTGACAAGGGTATGTTACCTTTGTCATCGAGGGAATCATGAATAATCATGGTGTCAGTATCTACTTGGGAAATGTAAATATCCCTCTGCCTGCAAATGCAGATTCCTGTAAGAATATAATTAGGCTCCTCCTACATATAATTTCCACACCAATAATTCACTGTGAAAGCTAGTATCACACTGCCTCTTAAATCTCGAACCACCCCTCCACCTTGAATCTCACCCTAGAAAAAAGAACCATGTATATTTAATTTTAGTCCTGCCTCTAGAGGACTCCATTGAACCCATTTCCTTTATATCTTATATCCTGTCCACTGGATCACGACTTGAGGTGTGTAAATCATCCATATGGAGGGGGCCTATTACCATCTTTCATCACAAGAAAACATATCACCCAAGATTAACCTTACCCAAGTTATAACGGCATTTCCCGTGGATTCAATCCCCTCAAACCTGGATATATTTTGAGCTTTATAGATGTGCCAACAGCTGGTATTAATGATAATTGATCTCACCATTTTTTCCTTCCCTGCACCATCAACTCCCTAAAACCAGCGCTCCATGAAGGCATCGAAGCATGTAGTCATGGAGGAGTACCCTATGAACTCTCCAAAGAAGCTCCAAATCTGGAAGTACCAGTCCCCTTAGAAGAGAATATGGATCATATTTTCTTTTTACATGTTCATACAACTATGGAATCATGAGGTCATGCCGATGCAAGAGGTTTGATATTTTCATCGGAGGGAAGTGCGTGGTTCTAGATCCTACATGTGAAGAAATTATACATTTTAGGTATCCTATTACACAAATCCATGTTTTTTCACCCTTCCTAATATCCCTAAGGCATTCCAATCCTGAAAAAATTAATTTAATTGAACTTTACCAAGGAAGATGAAGTGAAGACACACCAGTCCCGCTCCGAGTTGATGAGGAAAAACTCAAAAACCCCACCCTAAAAAGCGTCCAGAATTTCTCTGAAGAAAAAAGGGTACTCTACTGCTTCATTGAAGATGATAATTGTGGCTGGACATCCTAGGTAACCAAATATCCTTCCAAACAAATTATGATTCCAAAACAAAATTTTTCCCTCCCCAATTAACCATTGAGAATGAAGGAGAATAATTGGAATCATGCTGCAGACTTAAGACCATAGGGGAGATCCACTTACCAATGATAATTTAGTATTTTTTTTGTACCTATGAGACATATTAATCCCCCAAAATGTATGATCTTCCATTACATCCCATGTTATCTTCACATGCATACAATAGACAGTGGTTGCTATGATTTTAACATTAATCCCACTCTCAGTGATAGGTCGAGCCATCTTCCCCAAGGAGACCCATTGTTCCTTCCCTTCCAATGCACATCCCATATGAAATGAGTGAGATGTTTAACACTGGACCTTATAACCCCCTTTAGTAGGTTGTTAGTCAAAAGAGCATGCACCGGTATGGCCGAAAGGACTCTGTTCACAAGAGAAATGTGGCCTCCAATAGATAAATATTGATTTTTCCAATTCATTATATGCCCCAAAATATTTCTTACCACCAAGTCAAAATCATTGGTACTCATTCTTCTTAGAGACACAGGGGTACTGAGATACTCTATGGGAAACTTACCACACCTCATACCCAGCCTTGTACCCATAGTAGTCACCCTACTCGCATTGCATGCTATGAACACCTAGAATTCACTCTTCTACATGTTGATAATTTGTCCAGTCCAGTGGTAGTACATCTCAACTATATTTTTAATTACCTCCAAATATTTCATCCTCTCATTGATGAGAATTATTGTATCATCAAAAAAAAGCAAGTGAGATATAGTTTTTATGCTCAACATCCTCTAATAGTGAATAATGTCCCTATTAGATATTCTTCTATTGATCAACTTACTCAAGGTTTCCTACATAAGAATAAAAATACTTAGGGATAATGGATAACCTTGTGGGAGTCCATGAAATGAATTAAAGAAACTGTGAGTACACCCTATTAATGAAACCACAATCCATTCCAAACCGAAACACCTAAAAATACTATCACAAACCCAGCTAGAAAATCTCATCTTCTTCCGAAACCTATTGGTAAATCCCCACTCAAGCTTTTCATACACCTTGTTCATATTCAACTTTATTACCATATTGGATCCGCAAGAAATTATATTAAATTCTCCCATCATCTCCTGATACAATACTATAGATCCCTGAATTGAGCAATCTTTCACAAACCCATGCTATTCCAAGAAGATCCACCAAGGGAGATGTCCAAAAAGCCACATGTTGATGATTCTCACCAATATTTTTTTAGGGAAGTTACACATACCTACCAGCCATTAATGACTGAGTGGGAGGTGTATTTGATATTTAGTAGGAGCACCAGAGTCAGTGAATATGCTATCCAGGATAGGCTTCCCCCATATAAAGAAGTCTTGAATGGAATAAAGGATACCCCCTTAACCACCTCCCAAGATCTACTATATAAAGCACCAAGAAAACCATCTGGACATGCATAAATCTAATGATTTAGGTTCACCATTTCCGTATGAATCTCTTCATCATCCAGGATACCTTCTAATATATCATTATATTGAGAGAAAAAAGGTTCAGAATCCCCTCCCATAACTCATTACCCCCTAAAGGATATCCCTGTAGCATATTTGGATTCGTACCAGCAAAAATATACATAGATTAAGAAAATTACAATCCTCCCACCACTTCCCTGTCATCAATAAGAGAGCCATAATATAGCTTCCAGCTTGGTTAAACCACTCACCGCCTCTACCTTATGTAAGAATAGAAGATAGCTATATTCTTATCTACCTCTTTCAGCAATTTAATTCTCAAGAATTCCCTTGACCTATGTTCTTGAGAGAGGACCATAACCATAAAGGAACTCTTATTCTCAAAGATCTCTTCAAAGGCAACATTATCCCATGACCCCTCAATGTTATCCTCAAGCTGCTCAATATCTCGTTTATGCAATTTCAAATCTTGATCTAAGGGGGGAATGGTGTCAACACACAACTACATGGCCTACATCATACATCTCAACATAGAGTGAAAGGAAACCCAAGAGTGACCCTAAATCGGTTCTTCCAAACTCTTCCTCACCAGCTTATGATATTCTGGAAATATTGACCATAGGTTTGTGAACATGAAGCTTTCCTGCGAGGACTCCCTCCTACCTAGAGTGAGTAAAAGTGGAGAGTGATCATAGATTCATTGAGTCAAGTTCTCCACCGTTGTATTTTAGAATATATACATATCTTGTGGATTGGATATACAAATATTTGAGCATACTCTTGCAAAATTTACCACCCCTTCTGTTGTCACAACATGTGTAAGGGTCACCTGAGTATCCTAATTCTACCAGCTCTTTACCAGAAAATAACAGAGTGAAGGAACTGCTATCCCTTTTGGGGAATTCACCTCTAATTTTCTTCTCCTCAAGATCCATTATTATATGGAAATCACCTCCCAACACCCAAGGTTGATCCCAAGGTCAAACTTATTCAGTTCGCTCCATAACACCTCCCTCCTTTGGGAATCAAAACTACCATAAATAAATGAAAAAAGTATTTTGTACCCTCCATATGACACACTCATTGTTATATACTGGGCCCCTACTTATAGAAACTACACTGTAGCATCACTGTGATAGAATATCTAGATGAACCTGTTAACTATGTCCGTGTGCATATATTCATTTCACTTTAACCTGTGGGAAAACTCATTTATTTTTGCAGAATTCTTCTTGTGCTCAAGAATTTTAGGAAACATGATCATGTGATTCTTCACTTCCAAGTCTATGACATTGGTTTTCACTCCGGCACTGACACTTCGGGAGTTCCATATGAAGATATGAATCATGGAAACAAAACATGCCCAGCATTGGCCCCATAAAATAGAATCCATGTCATGATGAAAGAAGAACACTCCCCAACCTACCTCTTTCTCATAACCGACCTCATATACACACATGAAACTATATCTAATGGAACTAAGGGAGAATAAGGAAGAATTGATGCATGATTTGGAGATTTCATACTCACCACCAATATGGGAAACTGAGCCATTGTATCAGGATTCACAGAATACTGATCACTTTATATATCTGATTTAACACCAAGTTCCCTACTGCTTAGCATGCTATGGGATGGAGGTGGATGATCACCAGGGGAAACTAAGTTCTCTATATGATCACTATTGGATATCTTCATGGAATTAGATAAAATAACCATAGTATGGGGGATGACCTCTTGGACTGCATCCACCATGGGAATCTTCTCATCATGATAGTAAAAAGAGAGTGCTCAAATAATGACCCAAGTACCAGACTCCAACATAATCCAAGGAACCATCAGGATATATTCCAAAAAGTCACCTATTAACAGCTACTGGGAGGGGACGCAAGCCCTTGCAGAAGAAACTAGGGGATCATTTTTATTGAAACCCAACTTATAAGGAACAAGATCCTAGATTTTATGGAACACATGACTCGCTGGGGAAGAAACGAGGTCCTTACAGGGCACGAGAGCAGCTATGGGAGGATGAGCCTGGGCCAAACCAGAACCTGTGGATGTGTAATTTGTCAACCCCCTTGAGTTAAAATTTCTGGAATATTTTGGACATCCACCTTGGCTACATTTCCTGCAGTTCTGAACAGAATTCCCCTACATAAGGTAAGATGAGAAATACCTGGGGAACAATGGAAAGATGATATCCTGGCTCCAGATAAATAATTCCGACACCTTCATGGAAATCTTCTTTGGTATTTGTATTGAAAGTTCCAGCTCGACAAAAATTTGAGACACCATCGTATCCTCATCATGGAGTGCTCATGCATCCACACAAAGAAACCCTCCTAGTGAATCATCAATGGACTTGAAGAAGGTGTTGTTATCAAACGGAAGTGGGAGACCAGGAAGGATTACCCATACTAGAGCTTGATCACTTTCCTTCCCCTGGTGAACCTCCATCGACCATCTAGAGAGACTGAAGAACCAACGTCCCAAAACCCTGGGAGCATTACACCATGCCTAGATGAAGTTCACCTCCAAATTAAGAACCAGACATAATGAGAGCCTATACAACACTGAAATGAAAAACCCATCCCGTAACCCCCAAGAATCCCCGAAACCCTTGAAGACTGATAGAGAAGGCTTCAAAAATCTAAAGAACACCACAAGAATCCAATTGAGCTGTGCAATCGCTTCGTTGAAGGCGGACACAAGAGAAGGTAGAAAAGGAAATGGACTATCCCTCACCACTAAGTATGAGAATGGGGAAATCTCTGAAAATCACAGATTTGAATCTCTCAAACCCCTCCCACACAACCCTTACGTGAATGGCAGCCTTGGATTCCTTAACCTAGGGAAAGGGGTAGGAGGCCCCCAACAGGGAGAATATGCACCATCCAAAGGCTCATCCCCTAGATGAAACATCGATAGAGTCAGAATCACCACTATAGATTGGGACGTTGAAGAAACAATGGGTGGAAAAGTTTGAATATATCCAGGTGCATGAAGCGCGTTCTTCTAGAGAGCCATTATTCAAATGTTTTTAATCAGATATATAGATTGGGAAATTCATCCAAAAATTCTCAAACAATAATCATATAATTTATGTTATGTTTTCCCCAACAATTTAAGATAAACTCCAATTATGAATTTGAATTAATATATATACAATGGATGTAATCTCTATCTAAAATTCATACATATTGTAAAATTGATAGACAAAAATATCTTGGTTTAGAATATCAAACATAACTTACCTTCCCCAAAAATTGATGTGGTCTTTATGCATATAAAGCCAATTCATGCCTAAGATGACATAAAATTCAAAAATATAGAAAATGAAATGATTTTTAGGATTCACATTTTGATCAAAGTCAACTAGAGAGGAATCATAGACTTGATATAAGATCATCATAACATCATGTTTTTTCAATTATAATTCCAAATCTAATATTTTTGATGACATATTAATAACCATATAAAATTATTTAGATATTATATGTGATGCCCCGACCCCAGTTACCCAGAGTCGGTGCATTATTACATAACATTTGCATGATCAAAAAAGATCAAGTCTCGAAAGACTGATTGGTTTAGTAGCCTTGGAATAACTAGATACATTAATAAGTCTTACATTACATCATAAAGTAAGAAAAACTACAACAACATCTTGTCTTCATATCCCCTCATACTATCCCTACAGGTCATTCCTAAATTACCCCTTCATATCCTGGGAAAATAAAACATTGGAAGGGGTGATCTTAGATGCTCAGTAAGGATAACAATATAGCGGAAACTTTCATAAATAAGCATAAACATTTATGGAAATTTATAAATAAGAAAAAGTACTTTTAAAAGTGAACTTTAGCATAATATGGAAAATATAAAATGAAATAATTCCACTTACTTATTCACATGGATATTCTAATAGTCGAATAATAAATTTCTATTTCAATAACCACTTTCATAATGATGGAATGCATAATGTCATACTATCATAACCACGTATCCAAGGACTCATGGAAACAATACCAATAATATTTTTTCAAGGCCTTGTTCCAAGACACTAGTTTGTCTCATGAGACCTACTGATGCATCAAGGAGCTATAGCGGGCTCCACCCGTCACTTATTAAGTCCAATGCATTCCCATATAAAAAGTTTTAAACCTAACATAAACATTCGTATTAAAAATAGAATACAAAATGTAAATAATTAATCAATAAACCATGAATGGTATAAAAATAACACATCCACAGTCAAACATATCACAAAACCTTCAATGAAATATTGAAGTTTTGTATCATAATAAATCAACTTCAAATAACCTTAAAATACATCAAAGAATGTTGACTTAGATGAAATGAGAACTATTTGAGAGAAATATCTCCTTTTTGAAATAATTTAAAAGTCACATAATTATAAAATAAAACATTTATGTTTAAAATATTATTATAATCTTGTAAGGGAAGCTTCGAAGATTTTACTATGGTGGAAAATAGACACACCTTCCATATAAGTTAAAAAAGTCATTCTTACCTTAATTCTATCAAAAAGGTTAAAAAGGACCTTGTTTGGAAAATGACAGAAATATATTTTTATAAAATTCTAATAAAAAGTAAAACAAGGGTATAAATGACTTTAACCCATATTATGTAAAATAGTAAGAATGTTTTAAAATACATTTTTAAGAAACACGAATGTGGATGATAAAGAGGTCCAAGAATATAATTACGTATAAAAAACCTCGGATAATGAAGAGATTGTGAAATAAACCCTTACCTTGTACTTTTCCTTGGTGAGGGCAGGTTAAAATCCTGTATAATGGTGAAATAATTGTTATTAAATTATACAATAATGATATCTTATATGATCTTTTAACATTGATTTGTTAATAATATCTTTGTATTATTGTCGTTTCAGGTGTTAACTTACTCATGTTATTTTATATGTTTTCTTACAAAAGCCATGCTTGTTATGGGTAGGTTGTATATTATTCATTTACAGAATGATATCAAGTCCTTAAACATTATTTTTAATCATTAAATGAGAATTAGTCTTGAATGGATACAATGGGGAATGAATCTCATCGCGTTCGTGGAGACGGTAGTCTGTACGTACGCACGAGCAAAAATATCATTCTTTTGATCTTAAAATAATATATAATTGGATCGTATATCATATATACAAAATAAAATCATGTTATATTTATTATTTACATGAATTAAACATCATCATTATACCCATCCAAATAATAATTTATTGAATAACAATTACACCACGACTTGGAGACGGTAAGCCGTACGTACGCACATATGGTTACATGTCATTCAAAAGATGGATAGAATAATGAATATGGTTGTACCATATTTATTATAAAATCACAGTATATATACGATACTGGAGTTATTTTTTTATAATGGTAATAACAAATAACGAATAAGTTGAAGAAGAAAGGAACTTGAAAGAGGGTGGTGAAAACATTACCTCTTAATCGGGTTCTTCCTTTGATTTGATCAAAAGGGCTCCTTAGGTTGGATTTCTGATAAAACTAATACCTCTAGGTCAAAGTGAGGGAAGTTGAGAGAATAATTGGGCAGGGGTTGGCTAAACCAAAAGGCTTTTAAGGTGTGAATAATTGGTTAGAAGTGGTGTCTTTTATAAGGGGGAGGTGAGGCTCTTTAGAAAAAACTTAATGTATTATTTTATAATAAACTCATATTCAGTTTCTAATGGCTGTAAAGTATATTATTCAAAGTCTAAGGTGGGTATGGGTCGAAGAACTTTCAACCAATAGATTTTAGATAGGATTGTGTTAATATATATACCTTATCATTTATATTTAACTCTTAGTTAAATAGTTTGACATTTACCATGTCTCTTTGTATTTTTATATTATATAGTAAATAAACTTACTATATACATTGAAGAGACCTCCAAGTGGTCCATTAATAATACAAATATTATTATATAAGTCCTTTGACCGATCCTTATATTTTTAGGAATAAAATATCAATTAATAATATAATATTTGTTTTAAAAACTCTTTTATGTCAATTTTGACACTATTGGGTATTTTGTTTTTGATAATTTCATAACAGCATTATTAATTCAAAAAAAACATTATATAACCAATCATAAAATGTCATATTAACCTATAAAATTAGTGTAATTAATAAAAAGTCTCAAATTACATTTATTTTGATATTTATATTATCAATTATTGTAATATTTGATTAATTAGGTATTTACTGCATCACCATTGTGTCATAAATAAATTAAATTATTTAATGTCTAAAAATTATAAATTAAATACCATTATGTATTAAATCATTTTAGATTTATGATGAATATGTATAATCGATTTTATCTTATGGATAACCCTATAATAAAAATGTTTTAGTAATTAAACATTGATTTTAACTCTTTTAACTCTTCTTTGAATTAAATAATAATAAATATCCTAATCTAATACAAGTGGACCTAAATGATAATATTTTATTCATAAGGTTGTTTTTGGTCGATATACACTTGTCCAATAGAATTAGGATATGTGTTAGGGTAATATTAATATCATTTTTACCCTTAATTACCTTATTTACTTTTAACCATGGTAAATAAAAGTTAAAAGTTACTATTCACCAAAAATTATTTTTATCTTATTGAACCACATTTTACTCATTGATATTAATCGTGTCTCTCGGATTTTTGAAATTCCACTCACAGAAGTGGTAAAATTAAGTTTTATGTGAATTTCCAAATTCTCCTAAGAGGTGGGTAAAAGACGTTGAAAAGTTCCATAAATTTTTTATATATCTAAAATTATTCTAAACGAACTCCAATGAATTACATTGAACTTATATAGGTATTATGTATTAATTTTTACCGTAATTAAATTTAAATAAAATAAATAATTATTTAAATAAAAATTCGGTTTTGAACTATAACTCAGTGTTTTTTCACTATTCATCAAAAATTTAATGTTCTTAGAAAAATACCAAAAATTCACCCTAGGATAATTTCGATATTCCGAATCCAAAAATGAAGTCCATTATAAAATATAAAATTTATAAAATTTAAAAATGTGGGTATTACTATTCATAAAGGCTAGTTTGATTGGTTGTGGTGTGTGTTAGAACACGAAGTTGCGTACAACACACACTACTGTATTATTCAAAGAGAAGTGTACCATGGAAGCTTGGGGTGTTACATTCTCCCCTCCTTCAAATAATTTCATCCTTGAAATTTCTAGGATACTATCGCATTGAAAGACATGGGTGGTTCTTCATCATAAGTTCCTTACGTTCCCACGTTGCCACTTCCATCTTATGGTTTCTCCATAGAACTTTTACCAGACGAGTCGTCCGGTTTCTTATCACTTGTTCTCTTATATAAAGAATCATGACAGGATCTTCACAATAAGAAAGATCCGCTTCCAGTTCTAATTCCTCATAGGTTAGTACATCCGTTGGGTCAGGCATGTATTTTCTCAACAATGAAACGTGGAACACATCATGAGCTTTGGAGAGATTTGGAGGAATTTAAAAACGGTAAGCTACAGCACCAATTCATTCTTGAATTTTAAATGGTCCTATGTACCTGGGACTCAATTTACGTTTCATAGCAAAACGTTTAACTCCCTTCCATGGAGATACCTTCAATAAAACATGATCTCCTACCTGAAATTCCAAATCCTTCCTTCGATTATCGGCATAGCTCTTCTACCTACTTTGAGCTTCTTTGATGTGGTTTTGGATTACCTTCACCTTTTTCATCCTTTCCTCCACCAGTTCCGGGCCTACGAGTTTTCTTTCACCAACGTCATCCAAACAGGTTGGTGTGTGACATCTCTTTCCGTACAATGCTTCATATGGTGTCATCTGAATACTTGAATGGAAGCTATTGTTATAGGAAACTTCCACCAGAGGTAAATATTGATCCCACATGCCCTCAAAGTCATCTGAGCATGATCTCAACATGTCTTCTAAGGTTTTAATAGTCCGTTCTGATTGTCTATCTGTTTGAGGGTGGTAGGCAGTGCTCAAACGAAGTTCAGTATCCAGGTCTTTCTGAAGAATTTTCAGAATCATGATGTAAAATGTGGATCTTGATGAGAAACAATCTATAGGGGTACTTCATGAAGTCTCACAACTTCATTAATATATAGTCTTTCTAGACGTTCAAGTGGTATATCTTCCCTTATAGTAAGAAAATGTGCTGACTTGGTAAGACGATCAACAATGACCCATATTGCATCGTTCCTTCTAGGAGTCTTTGGTAGTCCCGTGACAAAGTCCATTGTAATATTATCCCATTTCCACTCTGGTATGGGAAGAGGTTTCATGACTCCTCCAGGCTCTTACCTTCCATCTTTCACTTGTTGACAAACCATACATCTTGACACAAAATCAGCAATCTCCCTCTTTATGTTGTCCCACCAAAAATGTTCCTTCAAATCTGTATACATTTTGGTGCTCCCAGGGTGTATAGGGAAATTGGAACTATCAGCAACATCCAACAATTCACTTTTTGGATCAGGTATATCTGGAACACAAAGTCTCTTCCCGAATTTCAAAATTCCATCTTCATACACAAAGACACTCAATCTCCCATCATTCACAGCTTTAATCTTCTTTTTAAATTCTTCATCATCGATATGAGAACTCTTAATCCTTTCTAGTAAAGATGGTGTGTAAACCATATGAAAAATCATTGACATTTCACCTTCCATGGTGATTCCCATATCCATCTTTACTAAATCCATGAAAATAGGATCCCTTTCAACTCTCATCATGTTCAAAACTCCATGATCCTTTCTGCTCAAAGCATCTTCCACCTTATTTTACTTCCCCGGGTGGTAGTGTATCGTGAAATCATAATCCTTGAGTAGTTCAAGCTATCGCCTTTGCCTCATGTTGAGTTCTTTCTTTGCGAAAATGTACTTAAAACTCTTGTGATCGGTATGTATCTCACATTTTTCACCATAGAGATAATGTCTTCATATCTTCAAAGCAAAGATTACAACAGCTAAGTCAAGATCATGAGTAAGATAGTTTTTCTCATTAATTTTTAGTTGTCATGATTCATAGACAATAACTATATCATTCTTCATAAGGACACAACCAAGTCCTTTCTTCAATGCATCACTACAAATAACGAACCCATCATTCCCCGATGGTAGATTTAATATAGGAGCATTGACAAATATTGTCTTCAGTTCTTCAAAACATTTTTCACACTGTTTTGTCCAAAAAATTTAACCCCTTTAAGCGTGAGCTTTATTAATGGGTTAGCCAATCAGACAACATTCTGGAGAAAACGTCGATAATAACCTGCTAAACTAATAAAACTGTGTACCTCAGTTATACTCGTCGGTGTAGTCCATTTTTGGATTTCCTTGGTCTTAGAAGTATCAACATAGATTCTATCTTTAGAGATAATATGTCCAAGAAAAGAAATCTCCTGAATCTGGAATTCACACTTGCTAAACATCCCATATAATTCATGTCTTATCAGAGTCTTTAGGATAATGCACAAGTGATTTTCATGATCTTTGTAGCTTTTGGAATATAACAAGATATCATAAATAAATAACACCACAAAATCATTGAGATATTCCATAAAAACTCTATTCATTAGATCCATGAATACAGAGGGTGCATTATTCTATCCAAAAGGCATTACTGTAAACTCATAATGCCCGTACCTGGTTCAAAATGCTGTCTTCAGAATGTCTTCCTTCTTCACACACAAATGATGGTATCCAGATCGATGGTCAATATTTAAAATGTATTTAGATCCATGCAGTTGGTCAAATAAATCATCAATGCGAGGTAGGGGATACTTGTTCTTTATTGTTATAGCAATGATTTCCCTATAGTCGATACATAACCTCATAGATCCATCATTCTTCTTAACAAAAAGGATAGGGGATCCCCATAGAGAAACACTAGGTCGAATAAATCCCTTATTACTTAATTCCTCTAGTTGTTTCTTTAGTTAGACTAATTCCATAGTGGCCATTCTATTAGGGGTCTTTGATATAGGCCTTGAACTAGAAATTAAATCAATGGAAAACTCAATTTCTCATTCTGGAGGATGTCCAGGTAAATCTTCTGGAAACACATCAAAATATTCTCTCACAATTGGTACATAATCTATTTGAAAATTCTTTTCCCCACCCACAATCATTTAATTCTATTCCTCCCCAATAATTTAATTTAGTTGAGCTACTGGGGGTGGATCTAGGTAAGAATTAGGTGGTGATGATTTCGCTCTAAAGATAAGGTTTTCCTTATCATCATCATCAAAAAATAGTAACCTCTTTCTTCTTAAAATAAATTTTTTCATCATGGTCCAAAAGAAAATCCATATCGCTTATTATATCAAATTAAATCATATGTATGAAAATGCGATCAGCAGATAAAGAACATTTATGTGCTCTAATGGGGACTGATTCAAAAAAAATTGTTGCAATGATACTTCCCTTAGGAGTTTTAAATGAAAACTCCCTTGTTAAGTCAAATTGGAAATATCTAATTTTCTTATCAAACTGGGAAGATATGAAACAATTCAATGATTCAGAATCAAATAAATCATTGGCTAATCTTGAGGAAACCATTAAATAACCTGCCACCACATCTTTCAGAGCTTCAACCTCAGTAGTAGTGATAGCATAAGCTTAGCCTTGATCCCTTGGACTTTTCTGAGGTAAGTTTCCCTGACCCTTAGGAAATTCATTTGCATAATGTCCCATCTCCCTGCAATTATATCATTTAACATCGGTAACTTCTTTCCTCCCCTTGCAATCACGAGCTTGGTGGCCTTTTTCACCACACCTATAACAGACTTCCATTCCTTTTAAGAACGTACAAGGGTTTTTCTTACCACATTTACTGTAGGATGGATATTCAACTTTTCCCTTATTTACCTTATTTCCATTTCCAGAGTGATCATCAGATCTCTTCTTCTCTTCATTTTCTTTAAATTCGTAAGACTTAGATAATTCCTTTTCTGTCTTGATAGAACATGAGGCAATATCTTC
Source organism: Viscum album (assembly GCA_963277665.1). Lineage (NCBI taxonomy): Eukaryota > Viridiplantae > Streptophyta > Magnoliopsida > Santalales > Viscaceae > Viscum > Viscum album. The sequence goes on from OY728159.1 coordinate 926,881,868, forward strand.
ATACAATGAGAAGGATTGTGAGACTAATTCTTGATGGAGAAATTATTTTAACCCATAAAATAAATGATCAATCTTACTCCTTGGGTTACGTATATAATCCGCTGCATGCCTCGCTAACCTTGTAAAGATAGCCTCATACATTGCAACATTCTCATCCTCCTTTTGTCTCAGACTCAGAAATTGCCTTTCCATAACTGCTCGATGGTCACGAGGAAATTATCTTTCTAAGAAAAGATATTTGAACTCCCTCCATTACATATTTGATACTTCATCATATTCCTTCGTGTTTTGAATCAATGACCACCATTGATCAGCATCTCCAGTGAGGTGGTAGACTTCCATGATAACTTTTTCCCTTTCACCACTCCCCAATGAATGAAATATTTTCTCTACGGAATTTATCCATTGCTCAGATAATAAGGGATTTGTACTACCATTAAACGTTGGTGGTTGTTGCCTCATGAAGAAATCCAACATTGATCCTCCACCCTGTGGATCTGGGTGCTCCATACAAGTAATGTTATTATTCATAACCTGAGTGAGTTGTCCCAGTATGTTGATTAGTTGATCCACACCAGTTGCATCACCAGCTCTACTATAATTATCTTGGGAAGGAGGGAAATCTATACATGGAGTGCGTACATTGATACAGTTTCCATTCCTTCCACTTGGCACCATTTCTAAACAATGGCGTAAACAAGATCAGTTTATGAATCAAAATACATAATTCATACTTGTAAAGCACTTAACAAAAATTGAAAAATTTATGGATATAATCCATAATCATAAAAATTTTTCCTTTGAGAAAATATATACTCATAAACCCTTAATAATGGTTTGTAAATAAAATGGGAATTATCCTAAGCATATCCCCCGGGAGTGTCGTAACCAAGAGTGCAGCAAGTCCCGTTGTCGTGCACTAGTTCCCATTCAAGTCTACCTCAAAGCTGTGTTTTCGGGGTTTACCCCTAGGTACAAATATGCCAAAGCCTCCTCTACCTGCTTGTATCTAGACAGAGATGTATTGCTTGGAAAAATCACAAAATCTCCACAATACCAAAATCCTAGGAAGTTCTTCCATACAAATCCTCAAAGTCTATCTTAGGTATATGTGCTCTAATCAGAGTTTATCTAAATCTAGCTTCCCAGGTTTTTATTGAACTTACTCTGATACCAAACTGTAATGCCCCGACCCCAGTTACCCAGAGTCGGTGCATTATTACATAACATTGGCATGATCACAAGAGATCACGTCTCGAAAGACTGATTGGTTTAATATCCTTGGAATAACTAGATACATTCATAAGTCTTACATTACATCATAAAGTAAAAAAAACTACAACAACATCTTGTCTTCATATCCCCTCATACTATCCCTATAGGTCATTCATAAATTACCTCTTCACATCTTTGGAAAATAAAACATTGAAATGGGTCAGCTCAGATGCTCAGTAAGGATAACAATATAGCAGAAACTTTCATAAATAAGCATAAAAATTTAAGGCAATGTATAAATAAAACAATAGCCTTTTAAACTTGAACTTTAGCATAGTATGGAAAAGATAAAATGAAATAATTCCACTTACTTATTCACATGGATATTCTACCAGTCAAGTAATCAGATGCAATTTCAATAACCACTCTCATAATGATGGAATGCATAATTCCAGACTATCATAACCACGTAGACAAGGCCTCGTGCTAAGACTAACAATAAGATTTTGTCAAGGCCTTGTTCCAAGACACTAGTTTGTTTCATGAGACCTACCGATGCATCGAGGAGCTATATCAGGCTCCACCCGTCACTTAATAAGTCCAATGCATTCCCATATTAAAAGGTTTAAACATAACATAAACATTCATATTAAAACTAGCATACGAAATCTAAATTCTTTATCCATAAACAATGAATGGAACAAAAATAACACATCCAAAGTCAAACATATCACACAACCTTCAATGCAATATGGAAGTTTTGTATCATAATAAATCAACTTCAAATAAGCTTAAAATCCATCAATGAATGTTGACATAGATGGAATCAAAACTATTTGGGAGAAATATCTCGTTTTTTGGAATCATTTAAAAGTCACATAATTATAAAATAAAATATTTACTTTGAAAATATTCTTAAAATATTGTAAGGGAAGCTTCGAAAATTTTACAATGGTGGAAAATAGCCGCACCCGCCGTATAAGTTAAAAAAAGACATTCTTACCTTAATTCTGTCGAAAAGGTTAAAAATGACCTTGTTTGGAAAATAACATAAATATTCATTTATAAAATTCTTATAAAAAGTCAAAAAAGGGTATAAATGACTTTAACCCATATTCTATAAAATATTAAGAATGTTTTGAAATACTTTTTTAAGAAACATGGATGTGGATGACAAAGAGGCCTCATAGATAATTACGTATAAACAACCTCGGATAATGAAGAGATTGTGAAATAAACCCTTAACTTGTACTTTTCCTTGGTTGAGGGTAGGTTAACATCCTATATAATGGTGAAATAATTGTTATTAAATTATACAAGAATGATATCATATATGATCTTTCAACATTTCTTTGTTTATAATATTTAGTATTATCGTCATTTCGGGTGTAAAATTACTCGTTTTATTTTATATGTTTTGTTACATAAGTAGTGTTTATTATGGATAGGTTGTATATTATTCATATCCATAACGATATCAAGTCCTTAAACATTATTTTTATTCATTAAATGAGAATTATTCTTGAATGGATATGATGGGGAATGAATCTCATCACGTTCATGGAGATGGTAATACGTACGTACGCATGAGCAACAATATCATTCTTTTGATATTAAAATAATATATAATTGGATGGTATATCATATATACAGAATCATTATCATGTTATATTTATTATTTACATGAATTAAACATCATTATTATACCCATCCAAATAATAATTTATTGAATAACAATTGCACCACGACGTGGAGACGGTAAGCCGTACATACGCACGTATGGTGAAATGTCATTAAAAGGATGGATTGAATAATGAATATGGTTGTACCATATTTATAATTACATCACAGCATATAGAAGATAATGGATTTATTATTTTAGAATTGGAATATGAAAGAAAGAAGAAGTTGAAGAAGAAAGGAACTTGAAAGAGGGTGGTGAAAACATTACCTCTTAATCAGGTTCTTCCTTTTGATTTGATCAAAAGGGATCCTTAGGTTGGATTTATGATCAAAATAAGGCCTCTAGGTTGAAGTGAGGGAAGTTTATAGAATAATTGGTCAGGTTTTGGTGGAACCAAAATGCTTTTATGGTGTGGAGAATTGGCTAGAAGTGGTGTCCTTTTATAAGGGGGAGGAGGGGATCTTTAGGAAAAACTTGAAATATTATTTTATAATAAATTCATATTCAGTTTCTAATAGATCTAAAGTGGATTATTCAAATTATAAGGTGGGTATGGGTCGAATTCCTTTCAGAAAATATATTTTAGATAGGTTTGTGTCACTATATTATCCTTATCATTTATATTTAACTCTTAGTTAAATAGTTTTACATTTACCATGCCTCTTTGTAATTTTATATTATATAGTTAATAAATGTAATATATACATCCAAGAAACCTCCAAGTGGTCCACTAATAATACACCTATCATTATATAAGTCCTTTGACCGAACCATATATATTTATATATAGAATATCAATTAATAATATAATATTTGTTTTAAAAACACTTTTATGTAAATTTTGACACTATTGGGTATTTTGTTTTTGATAATTTTATAATAGCATTATTACTTCGAAAAAACTTTATATAACCAACCCTATTATATCATATTAACCTAGAAAGGTATTTTAATTCATAAAAAGTCTAAATTACATTTATTTTGATATTTATAATATCAATTATTATAATATTTCATTAATTAGGTTATTACTGCATCACCATTGTGTCATAAATAAATTAAATTATTTAATGTCTAAAAATTATAAATAAAATACCATTATGTAGGAAAGATTTTTATCTTTTTAATGAATATTTATAATAGAATTTATCTTATGTATAACCCTATATTAAAAATGATTTAGTAATTAAACTTTGATTTTAACTCTTTTAACACTTCTTTGAATTAAATAATAATAAATGTCCTAATCTAATCCAAGTGGACCTAAATGATAATATTTTATTCCTAAGGTTGTTTTTGGTCTATATACACTTTTACAATAGAATTAGGACACATGTTAGGGTAATACTAATATCATTTTTACCCTTAATTACCCTATTTACTTATAACCGTGGTAAATAAAAGTAAAAAGTTACTATTCACCAAAAATTATTTTTATCTTATTGAACCACATTTTACTCCTTCATATTAACTGTGTCTCTCAGATTTTCAAAATTCCATTCACAGAAGCGGTAAAATTATGTTTTATGTGAATTTCCAAATTCTCCTAGGAGGTGGGTAATAGACGGTGAAAAGTTCCATAAAATTTTTATATATCTAAAATTATTCTAAAATAACTCCAATTAATTACATTGAACTTATACAGGTATTAGGTATCCATTTTGAACTTAATTAAATTTAAATAAAATATAGAATTATTTAAATAAAAATTCGGTTTTAAACTATAACTCAGTGTTTTTTCACTATTCAACAAAAATTGAATCTTCTTAGAAAAACACCAAAAATTCAGCCTAGGATAATTTCGATATTCTGAATCAAAAAATGAAGTCCATTTTAAAAGATAAAATGTATAAAATTTCAAAAAGTTGTTATTACTATTCATAACGGCTAGTTTGATTGGTTGTGGTGTGTGTTAAAACTCGAAGTTGCATACAACACACGCTGCTGTATTATTCAAACAGAATCATACCATGGAAGCTTGGGGTGTTACATTATATAATGGGTAGATACAAAGTATAATAATACATTTGTAGTTCTAGAGTGGATCTCAAGTGTAACTTCCACCATATAGTTATCGAACCTCTTTTCATAAATAGTGATGACATGACATTTCCCATTGTCCCTTGGATTATGAGGTTGCTATCATAGATCATCATCATTATTAACCCTTGTGTTTGGAAACTAGTAATATTTTTTCCCATCCTCCATACACTTGAATCACTAAAATTGGGGAGGTGTATTCTGTATAGATTTCTCTATATTCACATCATTAGCTGACTTCTTCCCATCACTTAAAAAATCAATTTCATGAAGAACATCCATTCTATACATAAAACATTTACTAGCTCACCAAAGGAAATTTCATCCATGCATCATACCATACCTTGAGCATGAATGAAATATCATCTTATTCTCTCTCTATGGTTTTTATATTTTCCTTTGGACTCCAAATTCCTTTTCTTTTCAAAATGTTGATATTAATACATAACTACAACTTTAATTTCAAACATGATTGAACATTGAATAATATCATCATAGAAATTTAATTCTCTTAAGGAAAAATCACATTAAATACTTGGTTTAAGCTATTGATGATTTGGCCATCCATACTTTAAGTTCAATGATAATACTAGAAGCTTACCTTAGATATCTTGAAAAACTATCCTTGTAGTTATGAACAAATTCATCATAAATTTTCCATAGTTTGAGGAACTATTTATCTATCATCATATGAAAAATAAGTGGAAATTAATTATTGGAAAATAATTTCTTTAACACTTACCGACCCATGGAGTAAATTTCATCCACTTTCTTTGTATTATTTATAAGATTCATCCATTGACCTACTTCACCCTACAAATGGTAAGCATCCAAAATGATTTTTCCAGTTTTTAAACAATAGAAAAAAATATCTTGTTAATAGTGATGATATGCTATTCAGAAACAAGTGGATCATAAGACCCTCTAAAAGAAGGTATATATTTCCTCGAGAAGAAATCAATTGTATTTTGTTACCTCTATTGATTTTTTGTATGTTTATCATGATTCATATCATGAGATCTTTTTTTGATCACAATGAAGAAAATTTGGATTCCAGTTCCAATAATATTTTGATTCTTAGGAGGAAAATCACTTCATTTTATATCTCTCAAATAATTAACGGTGTTCCCCCCAAGTTTCATCCACTGACTAAAACAAAAAAATTATAGATTATGAAACAATAATAATAGTGGGAAGCCAAATATTCATTAAAATAACTTATTATATATCAATGTTACGACACCTTATATAATATTGAAACGTTAGGAATATCCATTGTTATTTATAAACATATTTTATTTAAATATTACATGATGCTTCATAATGAATTTGTCAATTTCCAAAGTCTATCCCCTGGGAGTGTCCAACCAAGTGTGTAGAAATTCCCATTTCATTGACCTATTTTTCAATCAATTCTATATCAATATAGTGGTTTTAGGGTTGTTACCCTTAGGTATATCTTTTCCAGTGTCACATTCACTTTTAGTATCATGATAAGGATGTATTTCTATGAATCCATTCACTCCATCCATTACCAAAATTCATGGACATTTTCTTATACATTGAATCATAGTTAAACTTATCATTATACATGTACATATAGATCTCAATATGGTTCTCTCATCCTAGATTCCAAAGGATAAATAAACTGTTCCTCTGAAACCAACTATAAAGACAAAGGATTAACATACATTGTCATTACAACATATTTTTGGAATAATTATTACATTAAAAAAACACAAGACTGAGGACCAAGATTGTGTAGTATTTATGGAAACATTAAAAAATAAACATTAGTTCATAGGATTTCTTGGTCATATCCCAATTGTAATGCCCTGAATCCAGTTACCCAGAGTCAGTTCTTTATTACATAACATTGGAATGATAAAAGGAATCATGTCCCAAAAGACCGATAAGTTTAGTATTATTAGAAACAAGATACATACATAGGTTCTAAATTACAACTTGAAAAGAAATAAAACACTAATTTATTCCATTAGAAACATCCAAGCCTCATAGATTAATCCTGCAATTCACTAATAACTAACTTCTTCATATCCTGGGAAAATGAAACATAAGAAAGTGGTGAGCTCAAATGCTCAGTAAGGGTAAGCAATAAAGAGGAAGATAACATAAACATTAGGCATGGTGAATAATAAAAAACACATGACTTTAAAAATAATAAACATGAACACTTTATGGTAGGAATATGAGATGAGTAAATAATACCATAGTAAAACATAGTCATGGGCATTCTACTAGTCTAATAACCACATGAACCATCAATAATATTTTCATAATGAGGGAATGTATAATGCATGACATTTTGAAATTTTTTGTTAAGGCCTCATCCAATATGTCTAAAAATGATCAAGGCCTCTGCCAAAACCATATATCAAAATTGGGAATGGCCTCACCCAAATCCATATCTAATTGTCTCATGAGACCTACCGATGCACCGAGGAGCTAGAGAGAGCTTCACCCATCACTTACTAAGTCCAATACATTCCTAATATGAAAAGGTTGATACATAACATAAACATTAATGTTAAAACTAGCATATGAAATTTCAATAGATTAACCATAAACCATGAATGGTATAAAAATAACACATCCACTGTCAATGTCATGACCCATCCCCCAGGGCCCGTATCGTGAGTACCCCAAGCCCGCCTTCTATAGGCCAGGGGCTGGAGACTAGCACCAAAGGAATAAATCCCTAAACTGGAAAGTCATATCATTTATAACTGTAAACAAACACAACAGAGTACACAACTAGAAGAAAAGCACTAAGTAAAACTACATACAAAAGGAGTGATGGAAAGTAAAAGGGGCCAGAAACACAAGCCCAACAGGAAAGTACAAGTACAACTGAAGAAAAGTAAAGTATCTACTGGGTCATCCTCTGGTTTTCCTACCTGAAGGGTAGGTACAGGTGGCCTCCCGGCAATCCCATCTGTTCGTCTCCTCTATATACCGTCACACCGAGTGGTCCACCTCTGGATACCCTCAAGTCCTGCTACTCTCTGCCTCAGTCAGTGCTGTCCGTCATCTGTAACCAACACAATGAGGTGCGGTATAACCCATGCAGGTGTGAGTATAACGATACTTAGTAGGGACCCGAGACCCATAAGTTCTCACAAAATCCAACAAGGATAAACCACAAAGTATGAAATCAGCGGATAACCATTACTTAGGTATATGTCCATACATATACCTAAGTTATCTAGTAACCCATATCAATCATGTGGAAAACACAAAAGTCATTGACTCAGCTCAATCCAAGACTTTAATTATCGAAACCATAGCTATTGGAGAACTCCTCCTCTGTTGAGTACAGTGGGAATGCCCCGACACCGAGGTGATTCTCACTAACCTTGGACTGCTGATATACTCTTCCTGTCGAGTACCACGGTTCTACTGCCAACTACCAGGCGCTCCTCCGATGTGGGTCTTCCGCCAACTACTAGGCACTCCCCCCAATATCTTACAGAGGTACTCATCCTGTCAAGTACTGCGGGTCTTCCACCAACTACCAGACGCTCCCCACTGGGCTAGTCGAATCACTCCGAGTCGAATCGGTCAAGCAGTGGTCAGGTCTGCCAGCTACTAGGTCTCCGCACTCTGCCTGCTCATCAATGGAAGGATCATCTACACGAGCTACTGGGAAATACTCCAACTGTCTTGAAGTTCCAAAAAGAAGTATATCAAAGGTCCTCCACGTCATAGGGGTCTCAACGCAATAGACGACGTGTCAATCGGACGACCGGACTGTTAGTTATTAGCCTTTTAGTCCCGGGGGCCTAGTTGGATTCGTGTATGATCCAACCTGACCATATTTAAACTATACCATGAAATCTAGTGGGTTATTCTAAAAGGGACGAAATCGCTCCAAGAATACTGGTGCTACTGAAGTTTCGTCAAACGGACGTTCGGTGCCAAAGATATGGCCCAAGAAGGTAATGGGTCAATAATGGGCCCGTGTCCGGTCTGACCCGGTCGGACCGACTCGGCCCAACCCGGTCTGGGCCGACTAGGTCTGGGTCGACCTAGTCAGAATCACTGGGTGATACTCAGCCCGTTAGGTGGGTCAGCCCGGTCCACTGGGCCCGGCCCGACAGACCGTGAGGGCAGTTCTACCCGGGCTCTGGGCCAGTTTGGCCCAGAGCGTTGCGAGGGCGCGGTCCAGCACGACTCCGCCCGGAGGGCATGGCTAGGCATGTTCCTCTAGGTAACCACGAGGGGGATGGGACACCAGCTCGGCCCAGTGGCGGTGAGGGAGCCAGGATGACGCGGGGGCACCGAGCAGGGCGCGAGGCCGTCGGGTAGGGTGCGGGGGTGCCGAGCAGGGGGCGGGGGCACTGGGCAGGCCACGATAGGGGCCGGACAAGCTGTGGATGGGTGCATCAGGGTGTCAGGCATGGCGCAACATAGAACAAGGGGGTGTCGGGCATCGCGCGGGGGCTCGAGCAGTGTGCGGGGGTATTCGGCGGGGCACCGGCGGAGCCCAGCAGGCCGTAGGGCAGGCCGCAGGTTCAGCCATGGCGCACTCCGAGCAAGGAATCGGGAGGCCGTGGGTAGGTGGGTTAGGTGCCGCGCGACCGATGGTGTTTGGCTGGGATAACTGGTGCGCCTCGAGGGCGGCACAATTCACGGAGGCCGTGGGTAGCGTGACCTTTGTCGTTTCCTCCTTCGTTGCCTCTTTCATCATTGCCAAGACGAAGTTCAATCAAAAAAAGATCAGCGAAGGGGTCGGGTCATGTTGGTTTGACCCACACCCTCCGCATTTAGGGTGGTAAAATTTTGTTCTCAAGAACGAAGAACAATATTCCACCCACAAAGATCAACATCATTGTTCTTCATTTTTAAAAGAAAGGAATAACATGATGGTTAAAAGAAACTAAACCCATAACTTTGATTATCCAGTCGTCGTTCATCATCGAAGTCATGGAATGAAGATGTTGAAAACCATCATTCGTGGCGTCTTCCGCACATCTCAAATACCGAGTTGCATCGGCTCGTTTATGATGTTGCAGTGGGTAGGTCAGTAGGTGTCTAGGGTAGATGTCTGAGGAAGAAGTCGAAGAAGAATCATCACCAACGTTCTTCGCATTCTTCGTTGGAGGCGTTATTCATTGGGAGAACTTCTTTTCTCCCTAGATTTCCTCCTCCCAAGCTCCACCTCATTCCCAAGGTAAATAATAGAGGAATGGGTTGTCTATTATTTTTTTGGAACAACAAATCAAAAAGGTGAAATTAATTAACCCAGCTCCACCAAATTAATTGCACGAGAGGTTTCACATTTAATTTGGGGGATGTCAAGAGGCACCCCTTAATTAATTCACACGTGTTTGCATAGTTAATTAGCGGAGATGGAAGAAAAATTCAAAAAGGAGGATTTGAAAATTAATTGGGGTGGTGGTGGCACCATTAATTTCTAGGGGATTGGGCTTCATTAGGGTGAGGGGTGGTCAAGGAGTCCCCCCCCCTTAAATGGGGGATTTTCAAGGGGTTACAAGCCCGGGTGGTCCCCACCAAAATTATCCTCCCAAGGGAGGTTATGTTTGAGTGGTCCCCACCACCATAACCTCTCATAAGAGGTTAAGTTGTGGTGTCCCCCACCTTCAACCTCCACTTGGATAATTTAACCACCCAACCTCCACATGGAGGAGAAAATAAAATAATGTGTTAGCTCACTTTATTTCATTAATGTTTTTTAAATAAAAAGCCAAAAAATATCTTTTATTCTTGACCAACTGCCATCGAGGTGAAACTCTTCTTTAGTGAATACCGGCACTGCGATTTCAATGGTGCCCTAAGATTTCAATTCCGAGCACTGGTTCAAAAGTTATAAAAACCTGCTCGTACGGTTACTAAACACACCCCAACAAAAAATCAGAAATTGATTCTGGGCACACCGGGCCTCGGAATCAAGCACCATAAATTTTCACAGACTCATAAAATTCCCATGTATTTAAGAAAAAAATTTCCACCGAAATTCCAGGTCATTATATTCTCCCCACCTTTGGACTTTACGTCCTCGTAAGCTACAACTCGAACTATGGGAACAAAAGGGGTTACTGAGCATGCTTCTGAGCCTCCCGCTCCAATGTGCCCTCCTGGAGGTTCCCATGCTACCAACGAACGTGCACTATAGGTATTGACCATCTACGTAAGAACCTCTCTTGTCAATCCTCAATCTCCATAGGAACCTCTGTGAAGGTCACCCCATTTTCGACGTCTAACTCTCCATGGCCGATGATGTGGGAAGGGTGGTGTACGTATCTACTCAGCTAGGATACATGGAAGACATCGTGCACCTGGTGCAAATGATGTGGGAGAGATAAGTGGTAAGACACCTCACCTACTCTGCTGAGGACTTAGAAAGCTCCGATGAATTGCAGAGATAACTTGCTGCCTCGACCAAATCATCATAGACCTCATTGAGGTGAGACCCGTAGAAAGACGTGGTCGTCATCCTCAAACTCTAGAGGCCTCTGTCTCGTATCAGCATTTGACTTCTGCCTACTTTGTACAGTCTTCATCTTCTCCAAGATGATCTGAACCTTTTCGGTGGTAGCTCGTACTATCTCTGGTCCCACTAGTGCTAACTTCCCAGGGTCTGTCCAGCACAAGGTTGATCTGCAAGGTCACCCGTACAACTCCTCAAAAGGTTCCATACCTATGGTGGAGTGATAGATATTGTTGTAAGAAAAATTTACCAAAGTTAATTGATCCTCCCAGCTGCGACCAATGTTCAGGACACATGCACGTAGAATGTCCTCGAGGGTCTAGATGGTCCTCTCGGTCTGACTATCTGTCTGATGATAGAAGGTAGTACTCAAGCGAAGCTATGACTCGAAAGCCTCCCACAACCCTTCCATAGCTGGGAAGTAAACCCTGTTTCACAGTCAGAGAAAATAGAGGAAGCTACTCCATGTATTTGCACAATCTCCTGCACATAGAGGCGTCCCTAGCTCTCTACTGAACCCTGCTCTCTGATCGGTAGGAAGTGAGCCGACATGGAGAGTCGGTCGAAGATCACCCAAATCGAGTCATGGCCCATGGATGTACGTGGAATACCCATAATGAAGTCCATGGATATCCCATCCCACTTCCACTCTAGGAACTCTAAAGGCTGAACCAAGCCTGCTGGTACCTGGTGCTCAGCCTTCACTTGCTGGAAAGTGACGCACCATGAGACAAAATCCGCTACATCCTTCTTTATACCCGGCCTCCAGTGCTATCGTCGAAGATCTTGGTACATCTTCGCCACTCCTGGATGTGCCACTAAAGGGGATGTGTGGAACTCCCTCAAAACATTCTCCAGAAGTGACACTAATACCAAGGTACATCTTCTAAAGAGGATGACCTACTCCCCACCTTCAGAAAATCCATCACGTGCCTGCCCTGTGGATATCTGAGCACGTAGTGTCTCTTAGTTAGCATACCCACACCGCGCCTCCCTGAATCACTGAAGAAGTGGGGGAGTGAGTGTAAGAGACTGTAGATAGGATGCTCTATCTCTATCCACAAAGGATATCTGTAAGGTAGCCAACTTCTCTGTCGCCTCTCTTAGAAGCTGTATACCAGATCTTCTATTGGGAGAATCTTCTACAAAATTCCCCTTCCCATGAGTATAGACTATCTTGAAGTCATAGTCCTGGAGGAACTCAATCCATCACTGGTGTCTCAGGTTTAGTTACTTTTGAGAAAAGATATACCCAAGACTCTTGTGATTAGAGTACACGATAAAATTCTCACCCATCAGATAGTGCCTCCACATCTTCAAGGAGAAGACCACTGCTGTTAACTCAAGGTCATGGGTAGCTTAGTTCTGATCATGCTGTTTAGCTACTGAGAACCATATTCGATCACCGCTTGCTCCTACATCATGACACACCCAAGTCTGGTCCCTGATGCGTCGTAGTAAACTATGTACCCTACACCCTCCTCTGGAAGCATCAAGATGGGGGCACTAGTCAGCCTCTACCTCAGCTCTTGAAAGATCTGCTGGCATCTCTCCAACCACATTAAGGGTTTCCCCTTCTTTGTCAAGGCGGATAGTGGTGCTGCAACTCTGTAGAAGTCTAGAGCGAATCTCTGGTAGTAAACAACCAAACCTAGGAAACTTCGTACCTCCATCACACTCCTGGGTGGCTCCCAAGAAAGTACCGCCTCAATCTTCACTGTATCCACTAAAACTCTAGCCTCCAAGATGACGTGTCCCAAGAAGTGAACCTCTTGAATCCAAAACTGGCACTTCGAGAGATTACCATAATGTTGGTGCTCTTCGAGTGTGTCCAATACTACCTGCGAATGGTAGGCATGATCACCCTCAGTAGTTGAGTAGATCAGAATGTTGTGGATGAAGACTACGACAAATATCTCAAGGTAAGGCTGGAAAATACTATTCATGAGTCTCATGAACACGGCTGGAACGTTGGTTATGCTGAAGGGAGTAACCAAGAACTCATAGTGGCCGTACCGACACCTAAAGTCTGTCTTCTGCACATCTTCATCTCGAACATTGAGATGGTGATAGCCTGCTCTGAGTTCTATCTTTGAGAACCACTGAGCTCCCTCCAGCTGATCAAAGAGGTTTTCAATACTCGGGAGTGGGTACATGTTCTTCACGGCCACCTGGTTCAGGAGACGGTAGTCAACACAAAGCCTCAACCTCCCATCCTCCTTCTTGGAAAATAGAATCGAGCTGCCCAGTGAGAAAAACTGAGCTAGATGAATCCCTTCCCCTGCAAGTACTCTAGCTGTACCCTCATATTGCGAAGCTCAGCATGCGCCATCCAATATGCTAGAGGTGATATCGGTTCCATACTAGAGTAATGGTCAATGTAGAAGTCCAAATCTCTACGAGGAAGTAGTCCTGAAAAATATTCCGGGAAAACATCCGCATACAGGTCCACCACGACAGGATAAGCCGGAATCTCCACATCAATTTCTCTGAGGGTAAGGCAAGCCAACTGGTGAGTGATCAGCTGCACCCTCATTTGAGTATGTCTGTCCTCTACTGCAAAGGTTCCCTTGTCACCGGTGAAGGTAAACTTGGTCCCATCCGTGTGGACACACCACACATTTCACCTAATACAGTCAATCTGAGCATGAACTTTAGATAGTCAGTCCATACCCAAGATGACGTTGTAAGGCCTCGATGCCGCTATGAGGAGATCCCAGCTGAAGGTCCCGCCTCCAAGAGTAATCTCACACTTCCAGAACTAGTGCGTAATCATCGAGTCTACTCCCGTATGAGTCTCTAGCAGTAAGGATTCAGCCAACGGCTCCGTCGGAATCTCCAAGATCCGAATGAGGGCAGTGTCAATGAAAGAGTGACTGAAACCTGTGTCTATAAGATCTGCGGACAAGGTGAAGTAGATACAGATCGTACCACAAATCATCTCTGGAGCACCATGATAGTAGGCCTCAACTTCCTAAAGATGATCTCTCCCCTGTCCACCTGCTCCCTACGGTTGGGGTGGGCCTCCTATTGGTGGTGGTGGTAACACCTCGTAAAGTCTTCCACCACCAACTACATGTATAGCTCCTATGCCACGTCTGCCTCCTCTCTATAGACTACCTCATTAGAACTTCTTCCTCTGCCTGGGAGGTACATTAACTATGTTCTGATCATCTGTACGGTGGGTCAGATAGTCACAAGCCATGTGACCCTACCCGCTGCATGAGTAACACTGTCCGCTCCTAGAATTTCTGGCTCTGTCTCCACTCTGAGTGCCCCGAACAACTGATCCCAAAGTCATGCGGTTGACCACCTGTAGGTCTGGTCCTCTTGGACCTCTGCGATATCTATCTACTTCCAGCTGCTGAAGACTCCACTGCCTGTCGTCTAGTGGTGGGTCTCGCTGCTGGAGACTACTCAACAAGGAAAATCTCCACCAAGAGAGCTCTCTCTAGCACCCTCGTGTGCGTCGGGATGCTGAGTGAGATCATCAGAGCTCTGATCTCTCGCCTTATCCCCTGCTCAAAGGTCTGGGCCTTGAATAATGGGTCCCATACCATATCAGTGGAGTTGCGCGAGACGTTAGTGAACCGCACTGAGTACTGTTCTCCTATCATGATACCCTATTGTAGATGAAGTAACACCTGTATCCGCACCACATGAAGGGTGGCTGGTACAAACTCCGCCTAGAATAGGCTCTCAAAGTCTTCCCAGAGTAGGGTCGACTCATCATGAATCCGGAGCATCTAGCTCCACCATCTTTCTACTACTTCCTGAAGGAGGCTAGCAGTAAGAACCACCATGAAGTTTGTTGGTGTCCCTACTAGACTGAAGAGTCTCACCACAGCCTCCAACCAATCCTTAGCCACCTGTGGGTTCATCTCTCCTATGAACCTGGGTGGCCTCTGGCATTGGAACTTGTGCAATGTGCTCAAGCGGTATGCATCTTCTGCTACTGGGGATAGTGGAATCGGTGGCACAATGGGAAGTAGTACTGCTGGTGCCTCCACTGGTAAAGGGCCCTAGACTGAGGCCTCATCACTTGGTGGGCTGTCAGTGCGTACAACTCTTAGGGCTCTAACTGGTCATCCATGGGGAGGCATCCTGAAAGAAACAGATGCGACACAGTCAAAATATTATATTTGGTGAGCCGAACTAGTTGAGATGACTTAAAGAAAAACTTTTGAAAACACACATGCAATCAATTTGTTCATGCACCGAGTCAGAAATCAGAAGTCAGGGTCCTGGTGTATGGATACGTTGGCCACCCGCACCGACCCTGGACTCCATGAACTGAAAACCACACTTAGTACCCTTAACACTATTTCTTCATAGAAAAGAAATATCAATGTCCTTTGTTCTGTGGTAAAGCCGACTCCTCTTATACCAATTTTTCACCACCCGTCCCTCGGGGCCCGTATCGTGACTACCCTAAGCCCTCCTTCCATAGGCCAAGGGCTGGCTACTAGCACCAAAGGTGTAAATCCCAAAACTTGGAATTCATTGCCTTTATAACTGTAAACAAACACATCAGAGTACACAACTGGAAGAAAAGCACTCAGTAAAACTGTATACAAAAGAATTACTGGAAAGTAATAGGGGCCATAAATACACGCCCAACAGGAAAGTACATGTACAACTGAAGAAAAGTAAAGCACCTATTGGGTCATCCTCTGGGGTTCCTACCTAAAGTCTAGGTACAGATGGCCTCCTCAGCACTCCCGTCCATCCGTCTCCTTCGTGTACCGTCACACAGAGTGGTCCACCTCCGGGTACTGTCATGTCCTTCTACTCTTTACCTCAGTCAGCACTGTCCGTCATCTGCAACCAACACAACGAGGCGCGGCATAGCTAGTGCAGGGGTGAGTATAACAATACTCGGTAGGGACCCCGAGACCCTCAAGGTCTCAAAAAATCCAACAATAATAAACCATAATGTATGAAATCAACGAATAACCATTACTTAGGTATATGACCACACATATACCTAAGTTATCTAGTAACCCATCTCAATCATGAGGAAAACACAAAAGTCATTGACTCAAATCAAACAAGGATTTTCATTATCGAAACCATGACTATTGGATAACTCCACCTCTGTCGAGTATAGTGGGCCTGCCACAACATCGAGGTGCTTCTCACTGAACTTGGACTGCTGAGGTACTCTTCCTTTTGAGTACCACAGGTCTGCTGCCAACTACCAGGCGCTCCTCCGCTATGGGTCTACCACCAACTACCAGGCGCTCCCCCTAATATCCTGCAGAGGTACTCCTCCTGTCGAGTACCATAGGTCTACCTCCAACTACCAGGAACTCCTCCACCATGGGTCTGCCGCAAACTACCAGGCGCTCCCCACTGGGATAGTCGAATCACTCAGAGTCAAATCAGTCAAGTAGTCGTTAGGTCTGCTAGCTACTAGATCTCCGCACTCTGCCTCCTCTTCACTAGAAGGATCACATCCAAGAGCTATTGGGAAATACTCCAACTATTGCGAGGTTCCACTAAGAAGTATCTCAAAGGCCTGCCACGTCGTAGGGGTCTCAACGCAATAGACGACACGTCAATCAGACGCCCAGTCTGTTAGTTATTAGCCTTTTAGTCTCGGAGGCCCGATTGGATTCGTGTACAATCCAACCTGACCGTATCTCAATGATACCTTGGATTCCTATGGGGTATTCTCAAAGGGACAGCTTCGCTCCAAGAATACCGGCACCACTGAAGGTTTGTCAAACGGACGTTCGGTGCCAAAGATATGACCCAAGAAGTTAATGGGTCAGTAATGGGATTGGGTCCGGTCCCACCCAGTCGGACTGACTCAGCCCAACCCAGTCCGGGCCGACCTAGTCTGGTTTGACCCGGTCAGACTCACTAAGTCAGACTCAGCCAGTCGGGCGGGTCAGCCCGCTATGTTTTGGCTTGGTCCACTAGGCCCGACCTAGCGGACCACGAGGGCGGTTCGACCCGGGCTCGGGGCCAGTTTGGCCTGAAGCATTGCGAGGGAGTGGCCTAGCATGGCTCGGCCCGGAGGGCGTGATTGGGCCAGTTTGGCCAAGGAACTATGAGGTGACAGAACAACGGCTCGGTCGTGTGGCCGCGAGGGATCCAGGATGCCGCGGGGGAGTCCGCCAGGGCACGGGGGCGCTGGGTAGTGCGCGGGGGCACCGAGCAGGGCACGAGGGCGCCGGACAGGCCATGGCAGGGGTAGGGTAGGCTGCGGTAGGGTGTCGGGGGCACCAGGCATGGTGTAGTTGGGCGCCGGGCAGGGCACAGCAGGGCGCTGGGCAGCGCATGGGGTAGCGCGTGGGGGCGCCGGGCACGGCGCCGTCGGGGCTGGGTAGGCCGTGGGTTCGGCTGGGGCGCACGCCAGGCAAGGCGTCGGGAGGCCGCAAGTAGGGGGGTCGAGCACCGCTCAATCGGTGGGGTTCGGTCAGGAGCACCGGTGTGCCCTGGGGGCGACATGATTCGTGGAGGCCACCGATAGCGCGACCTTTGTCGTTGCCGCCTTCGTTGCCTCTTGCTTCATCACCAAGCTGAAGTTTAATCAAAAAAAGATCGACAGAGGGGCCGGGCCATGTTGGTTTGACCCACACCCTCCGTGTTTAGGGTGGTAATAATTTTTTCTCAAGAATGAATCACAATATTTTTCTCGCAAAGATATACATCATCGTTCTTTGTTTTTAAAATAATGGAAGAACATGACGTTTAAAAGAAACTAAACCCCTACCTTTGATTTATTGGTTGTCGTTCATTGAAAAAATTGTGGAAAGAAGATGTTGAAAACTATCGTTAATCACATTCACCACACGTCTCAAATCCCGAGTTGCGTCGTCTCATTGATGATGTTGTAGTGGGTAGGTCGGTAGGTGTATGAGGTAGAAGTCTGTGGAAGAAGTTGAAGAAGAATCGTCAGCGGCGTTCTTCGTGTTCTTCATTTGGAGAACTTATTTTCTCCCTAGCTTTCTTCCTCCCAAGCTCCACCTAATGCCCAATGAAAATATTAGAAAAATGGTTTGTCAATTATTTTGATGGCTCAAAAAATCAAAAAGGTGAAATTAATTAACCTGGATCCACCAAATTAATTGCAAGAGAGGTGTCACATTCAATTTGGAGGATGTCAAGAGGCTCCCCTTAATTAATTCATGGGCATTGGTGCAGTTAATTAGGGGATATACCAAAAAAATTCAAAAAGATGGATTTGGAAATTAATTGGGGTGGTGGTGGAACCATTAATTTCTAGGGGAGTGGGCTTCATTAAGGTGAGGGGTGGTCAAGGAGTTTCTCCACCTTAATTGGGGAGTTCCAAGGGGTTGCAAGCCCGGGCGGTCCCCACCAAAACTATCCTCCCAAGGGAGGTTATGTTCAGGTGGACCCCACAACCATAACCTTTTGTAGGAGGTTAAGGTGCATTTCCCCCCACCTCCAACCTCCACTTGGAGAATTTAACCACCCAACCTTCACATGGCGGATAAAATAAAATAAATTGTTAGCTCACATTATTATCTTATTTTTTTTAATAAAAATCAAAAAACTAACATTTATTCTCAACCAACTGCCATTGAGGTGAAAGTCTTATTAAGCGAATACTGGTGTTTCGAGTTCAACGGTGCCCTCAGATTTCAATTCCACTCACCAGTTCAAAAGTTATTTAAACCTGCTCGTACGTTTACTGAACGTACCAGAACAAAATTTCAGAAATTGATTCCGAGCACACCGGGCCTCGGAATCAATCACTGTAAATTTTCACAGACTCGTAGAATTCCCATGTATTTAAAAAAAAAAATACATAGAAATTATTGGTCTTTATAGTAAAATATGTCACAAAAACATCAATACAATATGGAATATTTGTATCATTATAAACCAACTTCAAACAAGTTTAAAATCCATCAAAGGATGTTGACAAAGATGAAATAAAATTTTTTTGAGAGAGATATATCTTTCTATTTTGAAATCATTTAGAAGTCATTTAATAATAAAATAAAACATTTACATTCTTATAATATTGTAAGGGAAGCTTTGAAGGTGTTATAATGGTGGAAAATAGTCGCTACCACCGTATAAGTTAAAAAAAACATTCTTTCCTAAATTTTGTCAAAAAGGTTGTAAAGGTATTTGTTTGGAAAACAATGGAAAGATTAATTAATAAAAATTTTATAAAAATGTAAAAAAGGGTATAAATGACTTTAAAACAGAGTATTGGAAATAGAAAAAAAGTTTTGAAATATATTTTTAAGAAACACGGATGTGGATGATAATGAGGTCCCAACTGACACTCACGTATAAACAACCTTGAATAATGAAGAGATTGTGGAATTAACCTTTACCTTGTACTTTTCCTTATTCAATGGTATGTTAAACTCCTATATAATAGTTAAAACATTATTATTAAATTATAAAATAACTATATACATAAATATGATATCATATATGATCCTCTAATATTGCTTTGTTAATAATATTTCAGTAGTATCACCGTTTTGGGTGTTAACCGATTCGTTTTCCTTTATACACTTGGTTATGTAAGCCATGTTTGTTATGGATAGAATGTATTTGATTCATCTATAGAATTATATTATGTTCTTAAATATTATTTTTAATAATCAAATGAATAATATTCTTGAATGGTTATGATGGGGAATGAATCTCATCGCCTTCGTGGAGACGGTAATTCGTACGTACGTACATGAGACAATATCATTATATTAATGGAGAAATCATATGTAATTGGATGTTATATAATATATAAAGAATAATTAACATGTTCTATTTATTTTTACATTAGCTATACTCATTATTATACCCATCCAAATAATTAAGTGTTTGAATAACAAACTACACCTCGATGTGGAGACGGTAAGCCATACGTACGCATGTATGGTGACTTTGTCAATTATAGGATGGATAGAATAATGAATATGGTTGTAACATATTTATAATAACATCACAGTATATAGAAGGCACTGGAGTTTTTATGTTGGTATGGAAACAACAAATAAAGAGGAAGTGGAAGAAGAAAAGAACTTGAAAGAGGGTGGTGAAATTATTACCTCTTCTTCGGGTGTTTCTTTTTGAGAGGATCAAAAGGGATCCATAGGATGTGTTTACGATCAATATAAGGCATCTATGTTGAGGTGAGGTAAGTTGGAAAGATATTTGGGCAGGGTGTGGACAAGCCACATGGATTTGGAGGTGTGAAATTATGAGAAGGGGAAGTACCCTCTTATAAGAGAGGTGATGGCCACTTTAGGAAATCCATGAAATATTATTTTATAATAAAATAATTTTTGATTTATAATAGCTCCAAAATTATTTATTTCGAGGATAAGGTTGGTATGGATCGAAAAACTATCAACAAATATGTTTTATATAGGTTTAGGTAACCATATTAACCTTATCTTTTAGATTTAACTCCTAGTTAAATAGTTTGACATTTACCACGTCTCTTTGTATTTTTATATTATATGTTTAATAAAATTACTATAAACTGCCAAGAGAACCCCAAGTGGTTCATTATTGATATATATAACCTTATTTAGGTCCTTTTTCCGAACTTTATATTTTTAGGAATAATATATCAATTAATAATATAGTATTTTTTTTAAAAAATCAATTATGTCAATTTTGACACTATTTAGTGTTTGATTTTTTTAAAAGCCATAAAAACATTATCACTTCAAATAAAATTTATTTAATAAAACCTAAAATGTCATATTAACCTAGAAAATTAGTGGAATTCATCAGAAGTCTAAATTTAAATTTATTTGGATATTTATAATATCAATTATTTTAATATTTAATTATTAAGGTAATTATTGTATCATCATTTTGTCATAAATAAATTAAAATATTTAATGTCTGAAATTTGTAAATAAAATACTAGTATGTAGGAAATTGTTTTATCTTTCTAATTAATATTTACAGTATAATTAATATTGTGTGAATCTCTATATTAAAAATCATTTAGTTATTAAACCTTGAATTTAACTCTTTTAACTCTTCTTTATATAAAATAATAATAAATGTCCTAATCAAATCCAAGTGGACCAAAAGAATAATATTTTCTTCATTATATTTTGTGGTCTAATTTAACTTATCCAATAGAATTATGACATGTTTTAGTGTAATTATAATATCATTTTTACCCTTAATTACCCTATTTACTTTTAACTGTGGTAAATAAAAGTAAAAGGTTACTATTCACCAAAAATTATTTTAAACTTATTGAACCACATTTCACTTACTGATTTCAACCATGTCTCTCAGATTGTTTTAAATTCTACTTAGAGAAGCGATAAAATTAAGTTTTATACAGATTTGCAAATGCTCTTAAAAGGTGGGTAAAAGATGGTAAAAAGTTCAATAAAATTTTATATTTCTAAACTTATTATAAAATGACTCCAATTAATTAAATTGAACATAGATAGGTATTATGTATCTATTTTGACCAAAAATAAAATAAAATAAAATAAATAATTATTTAAATAAAATGTCGGTTTAAACAATAACGTAGTGTTTTTCACTATAAATCAAAAATTAAAAGTATTCAGAAAAATACCAAAAATTCAGCCAAAGCTAATTTTGATATTCTGAATCCAAAAATAAAGTCCATTTTGACAAATAAAACTTAAAAAATTTAAAAATTTGGAAATTACTATTCATAACGGCTAGTTTGATTGGTCGTGGTGTGTTAAAACTCCAAGTGGCATACAACGTAAGCTACTGCATTATTCAAAGGGAAACGTACCATGGAAGCTAGGGGTATTACATTCTCCCCCACCTTACAAAAATTTCATCCTAAAAAGTTGTAGAATATTACTGAATAAAAAGATTTGGGTGGTTTTTAATCATAAGTTCCTCAGGTTCCCGCGTTGCCTCTTCCATCTTATGGTTTCTCCATAGAACTTTCACCAGACGATTCATCCGGTTTCTCAACACTTGTACTCTTGTGTCAAAAATCTTAACAGGATCTTCACAATAAGACAGATCAGGTTCCAGTTCAATTTCCTCAAATGTGAGTACATGTGTTTGGTGAGACATGTATTTTCTCAACAGTGATACATGGAACACATCATGAACTTTGGAGAGACTTGGAGGCATTGTCAAATGCTAATATAAAACTCCAAGTCGTTCTAAAATTTCAAAAGGTCTGATGTACCTGGGACTCAATTTACCCTTCTTATTAAAACTTTTAACACCCTTCCATGGATATACCTTCAAGAAAACATGGTCTCCTACTTGAAATTCAAAATCCTTACTTCAGTTATCGGCATAGCTCTTTTTCCTACTTTGGGCTGCGTTGATGTGGGTTTGGATAATCTTCACATTTTCCACTATTTCCTTATCAAGTTCTAGGCCTATGAGTTTTATTTCACCAACATCATCCAAACATGTTGGTGTGTGACATCTCTTTCCATATAATGCTACATGTGGTGCCATCTTAATAATTTAATGGAAGCTATTGTTATAGGAAAATTTCACCAGAGGTTAATATTGATCCCACATACCTTGAAAGTTAAGTAAGAAAGATCTCAACATGTCTTATAAGGTTTGAATAAACCATTCTGATTGTTGATTTGTTTTAGGGTGGTAGGAAGCTCTCAAACAAAGTTCAGTATCCAGGGCCTTTTGAAGAATTTTCCGGAATCTTGATGTAAAATAGGGATCACGATCAGAAACAATCGATAGGGGTACTCTATGAAGCCTTAGAACTTCATTAATATATAGAATTTCTAAATGTTCAAGTGGTAAATCTTTTCTTATAGCAATAAAATGTGATTACTTGGTAAGATGATCAATAATGACCCATATTGCATGATTCCTTCTAGGAGTCTTTTGTAGTTCCATGAAAAACTCTATTTTAATATCATCCCATTTCCACTCATGTATGAGAAGAGGTTGCATGACTCCTCTAGGATGTTTTCGTCCAACATTCACTTGTTGACAAACCATACATCTTGACACATAATCAGTAATCTCTCTCTTCATGTTTCCCTACAACAAATGTTCCTTCAAATCTCTATACATCTTGGTGCTCCCAGGGTTTATAGAGAAATTAGTGCTATGTGAATCATCCAAAAATTCCCTTTTTAGATCAAGTATATTTGGAACATAATGTTTCTTCCCTAATTTAAAAATTCCATCTTCATATACGAAGTTACTCAATCTCCCATCATTCACAACTTTAATATTCTTTTGAAACTCCTCATCATCTGTCTGAGAACTTTTTATCCTTTCTAGCAAAGATGGTTTGGAAACTATTTGAAAGAGTATTGATGTTTCACCTGCCATGGTAATTACTGTATCCATCTTTACTAGATCCATGAAAATAGGGCCCCTTTCAACTCTCATCTTGTTCAAAACTCCATGATCCTTTCTACTCAAAGCATCTTCCATCTTACTTTCCTTCCCCAGGTGGTAGTGTATAGTGCAATCATAATCCATGAGTCGTTCAAGACATCGTCTATTCCTCATGTTGAGTTTTTTTTTGAGAAAATATACATCAATATCTTTTGGTCAGTATAAATATCACATTTTTCACCATAGAGATAGTGTCTCCATATTTTCAGAGCAAATATTACAGCTGAAAACTCAAGATCATGAGTGGGATAGTATTTCTCATGAATTTTTAGCTGTTGTGATGCATATGAAATAAATCTATCATTCTTCACAATATTTTGTCCAAAAAAATTTAACCCGTTTCCGTGTGAGCTTGGTTAATGGGTTAGCCAACCAGGAAAAATTCTGAATGAATTGTCGATAATAACGTTATAAACCAATAAAACTCTGTACCTCAGATGTACTCATCAGTGCTGTCCATTCTTGGATTGCCTTGTTCTTTGAAGGATCAATAGATATTCCATTCTTAGAGACAATATGGTCAAGAAAATAAATCCCTTGAAGATAGAATTGACACTTCCTAAACATCACACACAATTCATTTATTCTTAGGGGCTTTAGAATTTTGCGCTAGTGATTTTCATGATCTTGGTAGTTTTTTGAGTGAACCAAGATATCATCAACAAATACTACTACAAATTCATCAAGATATTCCTTGAAAACTCTATTAACTAGATCCATGAAAATAGAGGGTGATTTTTTCAGTCCAAAAGGCATTACATTAAACTTGTAATGCTCGTACCTGGTTCGAAATGCAGTTTTCGGAATGTCTTCCTTCTTCCTACACAACTGATGATATATAGATCGAAGGTCAATATTTGAAAACTATCGAGCTCCATGAAGTTGATCGAATAAATCATTAATGGAAGGTAGGTGATACTTTTTCTTTATTGTTATAGCATTTATCTCCATGTAGTCAATGCACAACCTCATGGATCTCTTTTTCTTCTTAACAAAAAGGATAGGGGATCCCCATAGAAAAACACTTGGGTGAATAAATCCCTTATTTCTCAATTCCTCTAGTGGTTTCTTTAATTACACTAATTCTACAGTGACCATTCTATATGGGGTCTTTGATATGGGCCTTAAACCAAGAAATAAGTCAATGGAGAACACAATATATCATTCCGGAGGATGTCTAGGTAAATCCTCTTGAAACACATCAACATATTCTTGATCAATAGGTACATCCTCTATTTGAACATTCCTTTCCTCACCCACAGTTATTTCATTCTCTTCCTCACCAATAATTGAATTTAGTTGAGCTAATGGGGGTGGATCTAGATAATAATTAGATGGTGTTCTTTTTTCTCTAAAGAAAAGGTACTCTTTATCATCATCGAAAATTGTGACCTCCTTCTTCTTATAATAAATTTTCACATCATGGTCTGAAAGACAATCCATACTGGGTATTATATCAAATTTAATCATGGGTATGACAATGAGACCAGTGGATAAAGAACATTTTTATGCTCTAATGGGAATTGATTCACAAAACATTGTGGAAATGATACTTCCCCTTGGAGTTTTTACTGACAACTCCTTTGTTAAATCAAATTAGAAATATCTAATTTTCCTAGAAAACTGTGAAGATATGAAATAATGCAATGATACAGAATAAAATAAAAAATTGGATAAACGTGATGAAACCATTAAATTACCTTCCACAACATCTTTTGGAGCTTCAACCTCAGAAGTAGTGATCACATAAGCTTGGAATTACTCCCTTTGAATTTTCTTAGGTAGGTTTCCTTGGCGCTTAGGAAATTCACGTGGATAATGTCCCATCTCCCTGAAATTGTAGCATTGAACATTGGTAGCTTCTTTATTCACCTTATAATCACCAGCAATATGACCTTTCTATCCACATTTGTAGCATAATCCTTTTCCTTCTAGATAGGCACAAGGGTGCTTCCTTCCACAATTATAACATGGTGGAAATTCAACTCTTCCCTTCATCCCCATTTCCTTATTTCCTTTCCCATAGTGTTCAACATATCTACTCTTTTCTTGCTTTGCTTTAAAGTCATAATACTTAAAGAATTACTTTTCATTATTTATAGTGCATGAGGCAATATCTTCATAGAATGAGAAGGATTGTGAGACTAATTCTCGATGGAGAAATGATTTTAAACCATCAAATAATCATTCAATCTTAATCCTTGGGTTATGTATATAATATGCTTCATGCCTTTCTATCTTTGTAAAGTTAGCCTCATACTTTTCGACATTCGTATCCTCTTTTTTCCTTAGACTCAAAAATTGATTTTCCATATCCGTTTGATTGCCATGAGGAATGTATTTTTCTATGAAAATATCTTTAAACTCCCTCCATTACATACTTGATGCATTTTCATCCTATTTTGTGTTTTGGATCGATGACCACCATTGATCTGAATCTCTAGTGAGGTGATAAACTGCCATGACAACTTTTTTCCATTCTCTAATCCCCAAAGCATGAAATATTTTCTCTAAATAACTTATCCATTTCTCTTCTACAAATGTATTTTTAGTCCCACTTAATGTTGCTGGTTTTTTCTTATGAAGCAGTCTAACATTGACCCGCCATGTTGTGGATCCGAGTTTTCTATACGGGTAAGGTTATTATTCCCAACCTGAGTGAGTTTCCCCAGTATGGTGATAAGCTGATCAGCACCAGTTGCATCACAAACTCCACTATAATTATCTTGAATAGAAGGGAAGTCCCTACATGAATTATTTGTGTTGATATAGTTCTTATTACTTCCACTTGGCTCCATTTAAAAATAATGGCATACACTAGATTAGTTTATGAATCACAATACATAATTCCAAACATGTAAAACACTTAACATAAATTGAACAATTTATGGATATAATCCATAATCATAAAAAAAAATTCTTTATGGAAGTATATACTCATAAATCCTTCATAATGGTTTGTATATAAAATGAGAATTATCCTAAGCATATGCCCCAAGATTATCGTAACCAAGAGTGAAACACGGTAGGTTGTCGGGTACCAGGATACCTCGAGTCATGCCTGAAACTCCCTGTCAGAATTTTCACTCTTAGGTACATCTATGCCAGAGCCCCCTCTACTGGATTGTATCTAGATAGGGATGTATTTTTTGGAAAATACACAAAATATATACATTACCAAGATTCTAGTAAGTTCTTGTATACTAATTTTCAAAGTCTATCATATGGTATTGTGCTCTAATCTGTGTTTATCTAAATCTTGTTTCCAAGGTTTTTACTAAACATCCTTTAATACCAACTATAACTCCCCAACCCCAGTTACCTAAAGTCGATGATTTATTACATAACATTGACATGATACAAGGAATCATTTCCTAAAAGACTAATCAGGTTAATATTATTGGTAACAGGATATATACATAAGTTCAATATTACAACTTGAAAAAAATACCAAAATAATTTATTCCATTAGAAACATCCATGCCTCCTATATTATGTCTGAATGTCCCTCATAACTAAATTCTTCATATCCTGGGAAAATGAAACATAAAAAAGGGGGGGATCTCAAATTCTTAGTATGGGCAAGCAATAATGCGTAAGAGAACATAAACATTAGGCGTGGTGAATAATTGAAAACACATGAATTTAAAAATAATAAACATGGGCACTTTAAGATAGAAATATGAGTTGAGTAAATAATTCCATAATAAAACATAGGCATGGGTATTATACTAGTCTAATAACGACATAAACCATCAATAATATTTTCATAATGAGGGAATGTACAATGCGGGACATTTTGAAACATTTTGTCAAGGCCTCGACCAAGATGTTTAAAAATGATAAAGGACTTGACCAAAACCATATATCAAAATTGGGAAAGGCCTTGGAAAATTCCACGTCTAATTGTCTCATGAGACTTACCGATGCAACGAGGAGCTATATTAGACTCCACCCGTCACTTACTAAGTCCAATACATTCCTCATATGAAAAGGATGAAACATAACATAAACAAACGTATTTAAACTAGCATACGAAATGACAATACTTTAACCATAAACCAGGAATGGTTTAAAAATAACACATCCATAGTAAAACATGTCACAAAACATTCCATACAATATAGATGATTTGTATCATAATTAATCAACTTCAAACAAGTTTAAAATCTATCAAAGGATATTGACAAAGATGAAATTAGAAATTTTTGAGAGAGATATCTCATTATATTTTGAAATCATTTAGAAGTCATGTAATTATAAAATAAATACATTTTATTCTTATAATCTTTTAAGGGAATATTTGAAGGTTTTATAATGGTGGAAAATAGACGCACCCTCCATATAAAATTAAAAAAACATTATTTCCTAAATTTTTTCCAAAAGGTCATAAAAGACCTTGTTTGGAAAATGATGGAAATATTACTTTATTAAAATATTATAAATATTAAAACAAGGTTATAAATTAATTCAACCCATAGTCTTGGAAATATTAATTTTTTTTGAAATATATTTTTATGAAACACAGATGTGAATGATAAAGAGGTCCCAGTAGACACTCACGTATAAACAATCTCAGATAATGAAGATATTGTGGAATTAACCCTTACCTTGTACTTTTCATTATTCGATGGTAAGTTAAACTTTTGTATAATAGTTAAAATATTGTAATTAAATTATAAACGAACTATATTTATAAATATGACATCATATATGTTTCTCCAATATTTTTTTGTTAATAATATTTCAGTGGTATCATCGTTTCGGGTGTTAACTGATTCGTTTTCCTTTATATGCTTGGTTATATAAGCCATGTTTTTTATGAATAGGATGTATTTGATTCATATACAGAGTGATATTACATTCCTAAATATTATTTTTAATAATCAAATTAAAATTATTCTTTAATGGTTACGATGGGGATGCATCTCATCGCCTTTGTGGAGACGGTAATCTGTGAGTATGCACGAGCGACAACATCATTATATTGATAGTGAAATCGTATGTAATTGCATGGTGTATCATATATACAGAATCATTAAAAAGTTATATTTATTATTAAATTAGTTATACTCATTATTACACCCATCCATATAATGATGTGTTTGAATATGTAACTACACCATGATGTGGAGATGGTAAGCCGTTCGTACACACGTTTAGTGACTTTGTCATTTATAAGATGGATAGAATAAAGAATATAGTTGTACCATATTTATAACAACATCAATGTAAATAGAATGTACTAGAGTTATTATTTTGGTATTGAACCAACAAATAAAGAGGAAGTGGGAGAAAAAAGAACATGAAAGAGGGTGGTGAAATTATTACCTCTTCTTCGGGTGTTTACTTTTGAGTTGATAAAAAGGGCTCCTTAGGATGGCTTCCTAATCAAAGTAAGGACTCTAGGTTAAAGTGAGGGAAGTTGGGAAGATATTTGGGTAGGGTTTTTCCAACCCAAATGGCTTTGTAGATGTGAAATTAAGAGAAGGGGAAGTACCCTTTTTATAATATATGTGAGGGTCACTTTAAGAAAATCTTGAAATATTATTTTTATAATAAAATAATTTTCGGTTTCTAATGTCTCAAAAATAATTTCTATCAAGGATAAGGTGGTTATGGGTCAAAAAAATCTCAACCAAAAGGTTTTTGATACGTTTAGGTCACCATATTAACCTTATCTTTTAGATTTAACTCTTAGTTAAATAGTTTGACATTTACCATATCTCTTTGTATTTTTATATTATATGCTTAATAAACATAATATAAACTTCCAAAAGAACAAAAAGTGGTTAATTATTGATATATATAACCTTATATAATTCCTTTGTATGAAAATTATATTTTTAGTAATATTATATCAATTAATAAGAATTTTTTTTTAAAAAAAACTCAATTATTTCAATTTTGACACTATTTAGTATATTATTTTTTTGAAAGCCATTAAAACAATATCACTTAGAATAAAATTGATTTAATCAACACTAAAATGTCATATTAACCTATAAAATTAGTGGAATTCATCAGAAGTCTCAATTGACATTTATTTGGATATTTATAATATCAAGTATTTCAATATTTCCTTATTAAGTTAATTACAACATCAGCATTGTGTCATAAATAAATTAAATTTTTTATTGTCTAAAAATTATAAATAAAATACCATAAGAAATATTTTTATTTTTATAATGAATATTTATAGTGGAATTTTTATTGTTTGTAACCCTATAATAAAAATGGTTTAGTTATTAAACTTTGAATTTAATTCTTTTAACTCTTCATTAAATAAAATAATAATAAATTTCCTTATATAATTCAAGTGGACCAAAAGGATCATATTTTATTCTTAAGGTTGTTTTTGGTATAATTACACTTATCCAATATAATTAGGACATGCGTTAGGGTAATTATAATATCATTTTTACCCTTAATTACCCTATTTACTTTTAACCGTATGAAATAAAAGTCAAAAGTTACTATTCACCAAAATTTATTTTCATCCTATTGATCCAAATTTTACTTACTGATGTCATATGTGTGAATTTTATTTTTAAAATTTTACTCACAGAAGTGGTAAACTTAAGTTTTATTCCAATTTGCAAATTCTCCTAGAAGGTGGGTAAAAGTCAGTTAAAAGTTCAATAAAATTTAATATATTTAAACTTATTATAAAATGACTCTAATGAATTACATTAAAAATATATAGGTATTATGTATCTATTTTGAACTAAAATAAATTAAAGTAAAATAACTAATAATTAAAATAAAAAATTTGGTTTTAACAATAACGCAGTGTTTGTCACTATTCATCAAAAATTGAATGTTTTCAGAAAAATACCAAAAATTTACCCTAAGCTAATTTTGATATTCAGAATCCAAAAATGAATTATATTTTGAAAATAAAAATTTATAAAATTTCAAAAATTGGGTATTATGATTCATAATTGCTAGTTTGATTGGTCGTGGTGTGTTAAAACTCCAAGTGGCGTACAACGCTAGCTATTGCATTATTCAAAGGGGAACGTACCTTGGAAGCGTGGGGTGTTACACCAATATTTTATTCACCACGAACAACCTACTTAGACATATAATATACAATATATGTCTTTATAATATGGGGAAAGGAATAATAAGTATGAGTGAGATCAGATGCTCTCTACGAAAAATAAGGGAGATACATAAGAATATCCAAACATAGTAATAACAATTGAAAATAATATAATCATATAAAAGATA
The DNA here is from genome assembly GCA_963277665.1 of Viscum album. NCBI lineage: Eukaryota > Viridiplantae > Streptophyta > Magnoliopsida > Santalales > Viscaceae > Viscum > Viscum album. The sequence continues at coordinate 926,912,872 of OY728159.1, forward strand.
ATAATGTTGAAATATTTCATAAATATTGGTTGATCATAAGAGATTAATCATGAGGAAATCAATGAGCATGATCTGTGAGAGCCTAACATTGGCATAAGACACAAAATTTTTGGCATGCACATATGCATAGAAAATCATTTCATATTATTCATGGATCACTTCCAATGTCAACACTGTGTAAAAACTAATTTACTAAAGAGGGTTCACTATCTATTAAAACCATGTATTACTGAACCAGTTTCACTTACCATTCAAGCCCTATAACACTGAACCAAGTTCACTTTCCATTCCATCACTGTATTACTAAACAGTGTTTAGACCCCATTCTAGTACTATTTATGTCATTAGATATAAATATTTACCAAATTAATTGGAGGTAGATATAGGTTGTAACACCCCAAGCTTCCACAATAAGTTTCCCTTTGAATCATTCTGTAGTTTGCGTTGTACGCAACTTGGAGTTTTAACACACCACAACCAATAGAACTACCCGTTATGAATAGTAATATCCAATTTTTGAAATTTTATAAATTTTATTTTTCAATATGGACTTTATTTTTGAATTTGGAATATCAAAATTAGCTTATGGTAAATTTTTGGTATTTTTCTGAAAACTTTCAATTTTTTATGAATAGTGAAATACACTACGTTATAGTTTAAAAACGACATTTTATTTATGTAATTAGTTATTTTATTTTAATTTATTTTAGGTCAAAATAGATACATAATACCTATATATGTTCAATGTAATTCATCGTAGTCATTTTATAAAAATATTAGATATATTAGATTTTATTGAACTTTTTACCGTCTTTTACCCACCTTCTAGAAGCATTTACAAATTTACATAAAACATAATTTTACCGCATCTATGAGTTGAATTTAAAAAATAATAGAGACATAATTGACATCATTAAGTAAAATTTGGGTCAATAAGATGAAAATATGTTTTTGTGAATGGTGACTTTTGACTTTTATTTACCACGATTAAAAGTAAATAGGGTAATTAAGGGTAAAAATGATATTATAATTACCCTAAAACATGTACAAATTATATTGGATAAGTGTAATTTGACCAAAAAAACCTTAATAATAAAATATTATCCTCTTTGGTCCACATTTATTTGATTTGGACATTTATTATTATTTTATTTAAAGAAGAGTTAAAAGTGTTAAATTCAACGTTTAATAATTAATTTTTTTTTCATATAGGGTTACACATAAGATATATTTGACTATAAATATTCATTATAAATATAAAAATATGTCCTAAATAATGGTATTTTATTTATAATTTTTAGACATTAAATAATTTAATTTATTTATGACACAATAAAGATGCAATAATTACCTTATTAATGAATTATTAAAATAATGGATATTATAAAAATCCAAATAAATGTAAATTCATACTTATAATGAATTAAAATAATTTTATAAATTAATATGACCTGTTAGGGTTGATTAAATGAATTTATTTCAAATTAATCATGCTGTTATGACTTTCACAAATATAAAATACCAAATAGTGTCAAAATTGACATAAATGAGTTTTTAAAACAAATATTATATTATTAAATGATATAATCTTCCTAAAAATCTAAGGATAGACCAAAGGACTTATATAATGATATATATATTATTTATGAACCACTTGAGTTTATATTATAATTTTATAGTAAGATTATTAACTATATAATATAATAATACAAGAATACATGGTAAAATTAAACTATTTAACTAAGAGTTAAATCTAAAAAATAAGATTAATATGGTGACCTAACCCTATCTAAAACCTATTGGTTTTGGGGTTTCCAACCCATCATCATCTTATCCTCTAAATAAATCATTTCGGAGCCATTATGAACCAAATATGACTATATAATAAAATAATATTTCAAACTTTTCCTACATTGACCCTCACCTCTCTTATAGATGGGTACTTCCAATTCTCTCAAAATCACACCTCCAATGCCATTGGGATCGGCCAAAACCTATGAAAATATCAACCCAACTTCCCCCAATTATACCTATATGACAAACTTTGATCACAAAACCAACCTAAGGAGCCCTTTTGATCAACTAAAAGGAAACACCTGAAGAAGAGGTAATAATTTCACCACCATCTTTTAAGTTCTTTTCTTCTTCCGCATCCTCTTTCATTGTTGTTTCCATACCAAAATAATAACTCTAGTAACTAATACATACGGTGAAGTTATTATAAATATCGTATAACCATATTTGTTATTCTATCCATCCTATAAATTTCAAATTCACCATACGTGCGTACGTACGGCTTACTGTATCCACGTTGTGGTGTAGTTTATTATTCAAACACTTCATTATTTGGATGGGTATAATAATGAGTATAACTGATGTAAATAATAAATATAACATGTTTATGATTCTATATATATGATATACCATCTAATTAAATATGATTTGACCATCAAAATAATTATATTGTCGCTCATGCGTACGTACATATTACTGTCTCCACAAACGCGATGAGATTCATTCCCCATCATAATCATTCAAGAATATTCTAATGATTAAAAATAATTTTTATTAACATAATATCATTCTGTACACAATTAAAATACATATTATCCATAAAAAACATGGCTTATGTAACCAATCATATAATGAAAAATAATCAGTTAACATCCGAAACGATGATACTACTGAAATATTATTAACAAAGCAATATTAGAGGATCATATATGATATCATATTTATGTATATAGTTCTTGTGTGATTTAATAAATTTTTTTAACTATTATAATGGAGGCTAACATTCCATCGACTAAAGAAAAGTTCAAGGTAAGGGTTAATTACACAATCTCTTCATTATTCAAGGTTGTTTGTACGTGAGTATCTAATGAGACCTCTTTATCATCCAAATCCATTTTTCTTAAAAATATATTTCAATTTTTTTTAATATTTCCTAGAATATGGGTTATATTAATTTATACCCTTGTTTTTCTTTTTTTAAAATGTTTATAAAGGAATCTTTATGTTGTTTTCCCCATAAGGACCTTTACGACCTTTTTGACCAAATTAAGGACATATTTTTTTAACTTATTTAGTCGGTGTGGTTATTTTACACCATTATAACACCTTTGAAGCTTACCTTACAATATTATAAGAACATAAATTTTTTATTTTATAATTACATGACTTATAAATGATTTCAAAATAGAAAGAGATATCTCTCTCAAAATATTTGGATTTCATCTATGTCAACATCCATTGATGTATTTTAAAATAGTTTGAAGTTGAATTATTATGATAAAAATCTTTCATATTGTATTTAAGGTTTTGTGATATATTTCACTGTGGATGTGACATTTTTATACCCTTTATTGTTTATGGTTAAATTATTGACATTTTGTATGCTAGTTTTAATATGAATGTTTATGTTATGTTTCATCCATTTCATATGAGGAATGTATTGGACTTAGTAAGTGTCGGGTGGAGCCCAATATGGATCCTTGGTGCATCTATAGGTATCATGAGACAATTAGATGAGGAATTGGCCAAGGAATCTCCCATTTTTGATATATGGTTTCTGCCGATGCCTTAATCATTATTAGATGTCTTGGAAGAGGCCTTGAAAAAATGTTTCAGAATGACCTGCATTATACATTCCCTCATTATAAAAATATTATTTACGGTTCATATTCTTATTTGACTAGTAGAATACACTTGACAATGATTAATTATGACATTATTTACTCAGCTTATATTCCTTCCATAAAGTGTTCAGGTTTATTATTTGTAAAGGCATGTGTTTTCAATTATTCACCATGCCTAATGTTTATGTTATCTTTTGCTATATTTCTTACGCTTACTGATCATTTGAGACCAACCCTTTCTTATGTATTATTTTCCCATGATATGAAAAAGTTAGTTAAGAGTGACTTTCAAGGATATATAGGAGGCTTGAATGTTTCTAATGGAATAAATTAGTGTTGTATTTCTTTTCAAGTTAAAATGTTGAACTTATGTATGTATATTGTTTCAAATAATTCAAAACTAACCAGCCATTCAAGACATGATTCCTTGTATCATTCCAATATTATATAATAAATCACTAACTCTAGGTAACTAGGGTTTGGGCGTTGTAGTTGGTATTAGAGGAAGTATAGTACAATCCTTGGAAACTATATTTAGATAAACTTTGAGTATAGCATATTACTATAAGATATAATTTGAGGATTAGTATAGAGAAACTTACTAGAATTTTGGTAATGTAGAAATTTTCTTTATTTTCCAAGAAATACATCCCTATCTAGATACGAGTAGGTAGAGGCAGCTTGGGAATAGATGTACCTAAGAGTGAAAACCCTGACAAGGAGTTTTGTGCTTGAACCGGGGTATCCTGGTACACAACAACGAGCCTTACTACACTCTTGGTTATGACACTACTGGGGGATATAGTTAGGATAATTCATATTTTCTTTACAAACCATTAGGAAGGATTAGTTAGTATATACTTCCCCAAAGAATTTTTTTTATGATTATGGATTATATCCATAAGATGTTCAATTTATGTTAAGTGTTTTAATAGTTTGGAATTATGTATTGTGATTCATAAACTAATCTAGTGTATGCCATTGTTTAGAAAAGGCGCCTAGTGGAAGGAATAAGAACTGTATCAATGCACGCAATCCATGTAGGTACTGACTTCCTCTTCAAGATAATTATAGTGGAGCTGGTGATGCTACTGGTGCTGATCATCTTATCACCATACTGTGAAAACTCACTCAGGTTATGAATAATAACCTTACCTGTATAGAGCACTCTGATCCAAAACATGGAGGATCAATGTTAAACCACTTCATGAGGCGACAACCACCAATATTAAATGGGACTAAAAATCCATTTGTATCCGAGCAATGTATAAGTTCTTTAGAGAAAATATTTCCTATTTTGTGGAGTAGCGAAAGGGAAAAAGTTATCATGGAAGTTTATTACCTCACTGGAGATGCAGATCAATAGTGGTCATTGATCCAAAACACAAAAGAGGATGAAGAGTTATCAAGTATGGAATGGAGGGAGTTTAAATAGATTTTATTAGAAAAATAATTTCTTCATGACCATCGATCAGATATAGAAAGGAAATTTTTGAGTCTAAAGAAAATGAGGATGAGAATGTCCCAAAGTATGAGGCTAACTATACAAGGTTAGCAAGGCATGCAGTAGATTATATACATAACCCAAGGAGTAATATTTATCGATTCTTTGATGGGTTAAAAACATTTATCCACCGAGCATTAGTCTCACAATCCTTCCCATCATACAAATATATTGTCTCATGTGCTATTAATAAAAAATTAATTCTCTAAGTCTTATGACTTTAAAGAAAATCAAGAGAAGAATAGATCTGCAGAACACTCTAGGAAAAGAAATAAGGAAACAGGGAAGAAGGGAAGAGTTGAATTTCTACCCTGTGATAAATTTGGATGGAAGTACCCTGGTGCCTGTATAAAATGAAAAAGAGTATGCTACAATTGTGGGCAGAAAGGAAATATTACTGGTGATAGTAAGGGAAAGAAAGAAGATACCAATGTTCAATGCTACAATTTTATGGAGATGGGACATCATGCACATGAAAGTCTTAATCTCCAAGGAAACTTATCTTAGAAAATGACAAGGGAGAAATGCCATGATTATGAGATCACTACTATTGAGGTTGATGCTCCGAAAGACATGGTGGCATGTAATTTGATGGTTTCCTCATGTTTAGCCAATGATTTATTTTATTCTGGATTATCTCCTTGTTTCATATCTTCCCAGTTATCTTTGAAAATTAGATATTTCCAATTTTATTTTTAAATGGATTTGTTAGTAAAAACTCCAAAGTTAAGTATCATTGAAATAATGTTTTGTGAATCAATTTCCATAAGAGCATATAAATTTTCTTAATCCACTGGTCTTGTTGTCATACCAATGATGGAATTTGATTTAATCCTTGGTATGGATTAACTTTTAGACCATGATGCAAAAATTTATTGTAAGAATAAGGAGGTTACAATTTTTGATGATGATAAAGAGTACCTTATCTTTAGAGCAGAAACGTCACCATATGATTCTCATCTCGATCCACACCTAGTAGCTCTACTAAATTAAATTATTGGGGAGTAAGGGAATGAAATAATTGTGGTTGAGGAATGGAATGTTCAAATAGAGGATGTACCTTTTGTTCTAGAATATGTTGATCTGTTTCAAGAGGATTTACCAGGACATCCTCCAGAACAAGAAATTGAGTTTTCCATTGACTAAAATCCTAGTTCAAGGACCATATAGAAGAAACCTTATAGAATTTCCAATGTGGAATTAGTGGAACTAAATAAATAACTATAGTAATTGACTAACAATGGATTTATTCACACTAGTGTTTCTCCATCGGACACGCTGTCCTTATTGTTGAAAAGAAAGACAGATCAATGAGGTTGTGCATTTAATATAGAGAGATCAATTCTATAAGAATAAAGATAAAGTATCCCCTACCTCACATTGATGATTTATTCGATCAACTTCTTAGAGATCAATATTTTTCAAAGATTGATCTTCGATCTGGATATCATCAGTTGTGTGTGAAGAAGGAAGAAAATTCGAAAACCACATTTCGAACCAGGTACGAACATTATGAGTTTTCAGCAATGCCTTTTGGACTGTCTAATGAACCCTCTATTTTCAGAGATCTAATGAATTGAGTTTTTAAGGACTATCTTGATGAATTTGTAGTGGTATTTATTGATGATATCTTTGTTTACTCAAAAAGCTATGATGATCACGAAAATCAGTTGCACACTATTCTAAAAACCCTCAGATGAAATGAATTATATGGGATGTTTAGCAAGTGTGAATTCTGGCATCAAGAGATTTCTTTTCTTGGACATATTATCTCTAAGGATGGAATCTCTGTTGATCCTTAAACAACCAAGGAAATCCAAGAATGGATATCACTGAAGAGTATAACTGAGGTACACAGTTTTATTTGGTTAGGAGGTTATTATCGACGTTTCTTCCATAATCTTTCCCGGTTTTCTAACCCATTAACCAAGATCACAAGTAATGGGGTTAAATTTTTTTTGGAAAAAAGCATGTGAAGAATTTTTTAGAGAACTGAAAAGAAGATTAATAAATTCTTTTATATTGAATCTACCATTGCGGAATGATGGGTTTATTATTTACAGTGATGAATCAAAGAAAGGACTTGGTTGTGTCCTTATGTAGAATTATAGAGATATTTCCTATGCATCACGACTGCTAAAAATTCATGGGAAAAGATATCCCACTCATGATCTTGAGTTTTCAATTGTAATATTTAATCTAAAAATATGGATACACTATCTCAATGGTGAAAAATCTGAGATTTATAATGATCACAAGAGTTTGAATTTTTTTTTTCTCATAGAAAGAACTCAACATGAGGTAAAGAGAATGGCTTGAACTACTTAGGGATTATGATTGTAGTATACATTACCACCCAGGGAAGGAAAATAATGTGGAAGATTATATAATTATAAAGGATCATGGAGCTTTGAACAAGATGGGAGTTCATAGGGATCCTTTTTTCATGGATATAGTAAATATGGATATGGGAATAACCATGGAAGGTAAAACATCAATAATCGTTGAAATGGTTGCCAAAACATATTTACTAGAAAGAATAAAAAGTTCTCAGACTAATGATGAGGAGTTTCAAAAGAATATTTAAGTAGTGAATGATGAGAGATTGAGTAACTTCGTATATGAAGATAGAGTTTTGAAATTTGGGAAGAGACTTTGTGTTCCCGAAACACCTGATCTAAAAAGGGAATTGTTGGATGATGATCATAGCTCAAATTTCTCTATACCCCTAGGAGCACCAAGATGTATAGAGATTTGAAGTAACATTTTTGGTGGGACAACATGAAGAGGTAGATTTCTGATTATGTGTCAAGATATATTTCTTGTTAACAAGTGAAAGTTGGAAGCCAACATCCTAGAGGAGTCATGCATCCTCTTCCCATACTTGAGTGAAAATGGGATGATATTACAATGGACTTTTTCATGGGAATACCAAATAATCCTAGAAAGAGTGATTCACTATGGTCCATTATTGATCATCTTACCCAGTCATCACATTTTCTTGCTATAAGAGAATATTTACCATTGAACGTCTAGAAAGACAATATATTAATTAATTTGTAACACTTCATGGAGTACCCCTATCGATTGTTTCTAATTGTGATCCCCATTTTGCATCAAGATTCTTGAAATATCTTCAGAATTCCGAGGATACTGAACTTTGTTTGAGCACTCCCTACCACCCTCATACCAATGGAAAATCAGAATAGACTATTGAAACCTCAGAAGATATGTTGAGATCTTTCTTACATGACTTTCAAGGTATGTGGGATCAATATTTACCTCTGATAGAATTTCCCTATAACAGTAGCTTCCATTCAAATATTCAGATGGCACCATATGAAGCGTGATATGGCTAGAGATCTCGCACACCAACTTTTTGGGATGATGTTGGTGAAAGAAAACTCATAGGCCTAGAACCTGTTGAGGAAACAATGGAAAAGGTAAAGATTGTCCAAACCCACCTTGTTGCAGTCCAAAGTAGGCTAAAAAGCTATACTGATAACCGATTGAAGGATTTGAAATTTCATGTATGAGACCATGTTTTCATGAAGGTTTCTCCATGGAAGGGTGTTATACATTTTGGTAAGAAGAGTAAATTGAGTCCCAGGTACATTAGAACTTTTGAAATTCTAGAACAAATTGGAGTTGTAGCTTGTCGTTTGGAAAATCCTCCATGTCTCTCCAAAGTTCATGATGTGTTCCGCGTGTCATTTTTGAGAAAATACATGCCTAACCCAATGCATGTACTCACCTATGAGGAAATTGAACAGGAACCTAATCTATCTTATTTTGAATAGCATGTTTTGATTCTTGATACAAGAGAACAAGTGTTGAGAAACCAGACGACTCGTCTCGTGAAAGTTCTATAAAGAAACAATAAGATTGAAGAGGCAACATGGTAACTCCCGGAACATATGATGAAGAACCACCCAAAACTCTTTATTCAGTAATATTCTAGAAATTTTGTGGATGAAAATATTTTATGGAGGGGACAATGTAACACCCCAAGCTTCCACAGTACCTTTCCACTTTAATAATGCAGTATCTTGTGTTGTACACAACTTGGAGTTTTAACACACCATGACCAATCGAGCTTTCTATTATGAATAGTAATACCCACTTTTTTAAATTTTATAAATTTTATTTTCCAATATGGACTTCATTTCTGAATTCGGAATATCAAAATTATCTTAGGGTGATTTTTTGGTATTTTTCTAAAAACTAACAATTTTTGACGAATAGAGAAAAACACTCCATTATTTTTTAAACCTGACTAATTATTTAAGTAATTAGTTATTTTATTTTAATTTATTTTAGGTCAAAATAGATACATAATACCTATATATATTCAATGTAATTCATTGGAGTCATTTGATAATAAGTTTAGATATATAAAATTTTATTGAACTTTTTACCGTCTTTTACCCACCTTCTAGGAGCATTTACAAATTTTCATAAAACATAATTTTACCGCTTTTATGAGTTGAATATCAAAAATCCGAGACAGATGACTAAAATCAGTAATTAAAATGTGGTTCAGTAAGATGAAAATAATTTTTGATGAATAGTAACTTTTGACTTTTATTTACCACGGTTAAAAGTATATATGGTAATTAAGGGGAAACATAATATTAAAATTACACTAACACATGTCCTAATTCTATTGGATAAGTTTAATTCAACAAAAAAACTTTAGGAATGTAATATGACCCTTTTTGGTTCACTTGGATTAGATTAGGACAATTATTATTATTTAATTTAATGAAGAGTTAAAAGTGTTAAATTCAATGTTTAATAACTAAACAATTTTTAATATAAGGTTAAAATAAGATAATTCCCACTATAAATATACATTAGATAGATAATAAATATTTTCTACATAATTTTATTTTATTTATAAATTTTAGACATTAAATAATATAATTTTTTATGAAACAATAATGATGCAATAATAAACTTATTAATGAAATATTAAATTAATTGATATTATAAATATCCGAATAAATGTAAATTGAGACTTTTGAAAAATTACACTAATTTTATAGATTAATATGACATTTTAGGGTTGATTAAATGAATTTTATTCCAAGTAATCATACTGTTATGACTTTCACAAAAACAAAATAACAAATAGTGTCAAAATTGACATAAATGAGTTTTTAAAACAAATATTATATTATTTAATGATATAATATTCCTAAAAATATATGGTTTAGTAAAAGGACTTATATAATGACATATATGTCATTAATGAACCACTTGGGGTTTGTTTGTAATTTTATAGTTTGATTATTAACCATATAATATAATAATACAAGAATACATGGTAAAAGTTAAACAATTTAACTAAGAGTTAAATCTAAAAGATAAGGTCAATATGGAAACCTAAAACTATATAAAAACTATTGGTTGGGAGGTTTTATACCCATACCATCCTTATACTCTAAATAAATCAATTTTAGCCGCTATAAAATAAATATGATTGTATAATAAAATAATATTTCAAGCTTTTCCTAAAGTGACCGTCACCTCTCTTATAAAAGGGTACTTACCCTTATCCAAAAAATAACACCTCAAAAGCCAATTGGATCAGCCAAAACCTACCCAAATAACTCCCCAAATTCTTTCACTTCAACTTTGAGGACTTACTTTGATCAAAGATCCAACTTAAAGATCCCTTTTGATCAACACAAAAGGAAACACCCGAAGAAGAGGTAATAATTTCATCACCCTCTTTGAAGTTATTTTATACTTCCAATTCTTATTTCATTGTTGTGTCCATAACAATAAAATAACTAAAATACCTTATACATACTTTTATGTTATTATAAATATGGTTCAACCATATTCGTTATTCAATCCATCCTATAAATTAAAAAGTCACCATACATGTGTACGTACGACTTACCGTCTCCATATCATGATGTGGTTTGTTATTCAAACACTTCATTATTTGGATGACTATAATAATAAGTATAAATGATGTAAATAATAAATATAACATTTTAATTATTCTGTATATATGATAAATCATCTAATTACATATGATTTCACCATCAATATAAAGATATTGTCACTCGTGCGTACCTACGGATTACCGTCTCCACGGATGGGATGAGATTCATTCCCCATCCCAATCATTCAAGTATAATTTTATAATTAAAAATAATGTTTATGAACATAATATCATTCTATTAATGAATCAAATAAATCCTATCCCTAACAATAAACAACCTTTCTTTAATAGCCACACCCGCCGTATAAGTTAAAAAACATCCTTAACTTAATTTTTTCGAAATGGCCGTAAAGGTCCATATTTGGAAAACAACGGAAATATTCCCTTATAAAGATTTTATAAAAATTCAAAAAAGGTTATAAATGACTTTAAACTATAGTCTAGGAAATAGTAAAAATGTTTTGAAATATATTTTTAAGAATCACAGATATGGATGATAAAGAGGTCCCAGTAGATACTCACATTTAAAGTTTTGATTTCATCCATGTCAACATCATTTGATGGATTTTAATCTTGTTTGTAGTTGATTTATCATGATAAAAATCTGTCATATTGTATTGAAGGTTTTATGATATATTTTACTGTGTATGTTTTATTTTTATACCATTGGTTGTTTATGGTTAATGATTTGACATTTCATATACTAGTTTTAATAAAAATGTTTATGTTATGTTTCTACGTTTTTATATGAGGAATGTATAGGACTTAGTAAGTGACTAGTGAATCTCACTATAGATCCTCAGTGCATCGATAGGTCTCATGAGACAATTAGATGTGGAAATGGATGAGGCCTTACCCAATTTTGATATATGGTTTTGGCCGAGGCCTTAGTCATTTTTAGACTTCTTGGCCAAGGCCTTGACAAAATGTTTCAGAATGTCCCGCATTATACATTACCTCATTATGAAAATATTATTGATGGTTCATATGGTTATTCAACTAGTAGAATAACCATGACTATTTTTTATTTTGGAATTATTTACTCAACTCATATTCATTCAATAAAGTGTTCATGTTTATTATTTGTAAAGGCATTTGTCTTGAATTATTCACCATGCCTAATGTTTATGTTATATTCCGCTGTATTTCTTACCCTTACCGAGAATTTGAGCTCACCCCTTTATTATAGATCATTTTCCCAGGATATGAAGAAGTTATTTATGAGTGACTTACAGGTATAATCTAGGCGGCTTAGATGTTTCTAATGGAATAAATTAGTGTTGTATTTATTTTCATGTTGTAATATTGAATTTATGTATGTAGATTGTTTACAATAATAATAAACAGGTCGGTCTTTCAATACATGATTCATTATATTATTCCAATGTTATGTAACAAAGCACCGACTATGGGTAACTGGGGTCGGGGCGTTACATAGGTCCCATCAATAACATAATGAAACCATATATATGTGTTCTATAAGATCATAAAAAACAATCATATCATGAAACAAAAAATTAAATGGGTATCATAAATATTTCATTAAAAATAACCTGTTTAAAATAGATAGGTTTCATATTCATTTCATCAAATCATAACTCATGAAATGTGGTGGGTTCGATAAGCATATAACTCATGGGAGAGAAATAGGTTTCCTAAAACATCATTCCATCAAAAACTAATCCATTAATATAAAGAATAAAAATAGTATGATTAGAAAATATCCCTAGTAAGTCCTGAGTAACACCAATGGATTTCAAATTATATGGGAAATAATTTTTAAATGATTATTTAAAACACTTCATGTTGAATATATCATGTCCTCTTTGTAAAAATTTTTTAAAACAAAAAACCTTATGAAAACCATTTTCATTGAAAATAAATTTTAATAAATATAAAGGAATCTTTTAATAAATGATTCTTCATGAAATCTGAATATTTAATTTATTATTTACTTGTATACATGACTGTTCGTTTCACATTTTATATTAAAACCAAATATTTTTTTTGGAAAATGACACGAAGATTCCTTCAATTTTTTTAATTTAAAAACATAGGCTGAAATATATTTTAAAAATTCATAAATGGGTAATAAAAAAATTTTGAAAATTTTATAAAACCCTTTTTGGAAGAAATATATTTGAAAGGAAATAGATTTCCAACTAAAGAGTGAAATAAAGTGACATTTTCTTAAAAATATTTTCTTAATTATATTAATTACCAAAGATGAAAAACCTGATACCATTATATTAATATATAATTAAAAAAATAATTATAAGAAAAATCATGACAATTAAGGATATATAAATTATATTATTTTTTCAACGGAAGCTAAATAATAATAAACCTCACAAGTAATTAGATTTTTTTAATAAACTCTAACTATTTTTCTATCATTGAGTTACAATATACATTAGAGAATAAAACTACCTGATGATTAAGATTTCATGAAAATAATGAGATTAATTATATAAAATTTCAATTTGGAATTATATTCACCTTTTAAAACTGTATAGGTTCATAACATAGATTGTGTCTGAAAAAAAGAAAATTGAGACAATATTCCCTTACATTAAATCTTTTCTCTCATCGTACTCATTCAAAACACCTGTATAATAAATATACGTATATTATGAAACTATAATATAACCATATTAGTATATATACTACCATATATGATTTACACATGACATTATATTACTCATATTTTAATAATCCCCTATTAATGTTACATTTCAGGTAAAAACGACTTTGTTTTTCAAAAATGTTTTTATTTGTTATAATTTTCATCTGAATAAAATAATCATTATATCATCATCTAAAAAATTATATACTATACTTAAATATCTTGTATATTCATTATATATATGTATTTATAATAATCGATAAATGTTATAAATAGGAAATGAAATACACAGTTCATGGGGAAGATAGGCCATACATACGCATTAATGCTCTTTTAATTATCTTGTTGGATTGAAAAGAAAAATATAATATGATATATTATCATTATAGAGTAATTTTGATTTAATATATATATATATATATATATATTATTTATTTAGTAAAATAATCCATAATATATTCCATTTAAAGTGTGAATGAAGAGCATGGCTTTGTGATGTAGTTATTCACTGTACACACGCTCGACATAAACATATTCCTAGAAATTCGAAAGAAATAAAGTATGTGTGTAATAATAATTCAAAAATAATAATAACATAATTAACATAATAAATATATTATTTAAATGTAATTTCAATAATTATTCCATAAAATTATATGGAGTAATGGAAAAATGAAAGACATTGGTTCATGAGGTGGTAGTCCACCGTACACACAAATTATGATTTTGTAACCCATTTTATTAAAGTGTGTGTGTTGTTGTAGGGAGTTCCATTGACATAAAAATAAATCAATATATTATTGTTATTATGGTTATTATATAATACAGATATAAAAATAATTTATGGGTTTTAAGATGAACTAAAACAAAAACATTTGTTAATGATCTTTACCTCTTCTACAGGTATATTCTTTTGGTTTTCACAACATTCCTTCCATGGTTTTATTTATGCTCATATTAAGGATCATTTGATGAGGGGAAGTAATTTTGGAAGATATTTCGATATGTATTTTCAAAAAAAAAATCATGAGATGTGTGAATAGATGGGGATGAGGGGGAGGACTTTCATAAGGGAGGTTAGTGGAAAACATTTAAATTTTTGAAAGAGAGAATACCAACCACATATTTTGTATGGATAATGTATCCAAAATTTCTAAAATTATAACCATAGTCATGATAAATTTGGAATATTTCCACAATTTATTTTTCAAGTATCAGGAAATATTTACATCTTACTATTTATGTTTAACCACTAGGTAACCCTGTTTTTACCTTAATCATTGTAATTAAATTTTTAATTACATTCAAAAAAAATATTCGTAAAAAATAATTTTGACCTAATAACAAATTATAAATTATTATGATTCAAAATATTTAATCCTTCTTTCCAAAATCTATTTATAGTATAGGAAAAAATATAATTTATAATTAATCATGAACAACTGTCGAGAGAACAAAATTTTAAAGTGGAAAATATGAAAACTTCAAAACAACTTATCTTAAATTTCAATGTGAAATTGATTATAATGGAGTAAATTTTATTAATATATTTATAGTTGATGTTAAAATAAATTATAACAAAATTAACATATATTTTAACTTTATAAATATCTTAATGAAGAAGAAAGGTTCTGAATTAAAATTCGGGCTTAGTTACTATTCATAAAAAAATTCCTTAAAAATCCATAAAATTAACTATAAGTTTTTTTTAGATTATGAATTCAAAATGATGTTTTTTTAATCCATTAAATTTGTAATTATGAGATAAATTTATTTTATTATTTTATATTAAAGGAATAAAAAAAATATTTTTGATAAAATAGTATTTTAAAAACATATGAAGACATCAATAAAAATTATATATATTAATATCACACTGTTTCATTTATATAAATCCATTATAATTTATATTTATTAATTAGATTTTACAATTCACTTTTTTATGTCTAAAATATATGATACAATTTTCATGTTTAAATAACTAAATTAAAAATATATCATTATATTGTTTAAACTTAGAGTCGTGTGTCACACAAGCTAACCAAGTGTTGCGTACAGTGGAAGATAACCAAAGGTTGTGTTTAATAAAATATTGGCATGGTGTATCATGTAACTCCATCCATCAATGAAATTTATATTTTTTAGAATAATAGTTCATCAAAACTCGGTGTGTTACTATAGACTTGAAACTCTGATTTTATATACTATTATTAATATAGATTATTTATCCAATATGAGAATATTGAATATGATGTTGATTTTCCTTCACCTAAAATTTCCCTTTAATAAAATAAAGGTCCACCGACTCCCCCTCACTAATGTCATCCCAAAAATATGTTACTCATAATTTCATTCCATATATTTGCTCATAGGTTTCCTTCTAAGTCATTTAATGATAAATATTATTATATAACAATCTAAGCAGTGAAATGTGACGATCCGAATTATCTTAGAGATCAAGAGATAAATTCCTAAATAGATCCTCTAACATCGAGAAATATTTTTTATTCATTAGTTCAAGGATGGAAAATAGTATTGAGATATAGCCATGTACTTTATAAAAAATAAAAATTAATCCAAAAATTTGATGTGAACATTGCATCATGATTAGATATAAAATAAATTTCTGAAATAGGTTACCTCAATACTTACCATGTATCAAGATTAATAAGAAACTAAAGAGAAAATAAACTTAAATTTATATATAATTGAATGAATTTATGATATTTTCCACATGAAATTATAAAACATTATTATTTTTTGATTTACGTTGAATTAATATTATGGAATCCAATATAATATTAACCCACTTTCAAACTAGCATACATATTTTTTTATAAAATCTGTTGGGTATCTTCTACTGAATATTTCTTTTTTATCACACTAGTCACCTTGAGGTATACTCAGATATAACTCACTTCCTATTTTGTGACTAGTAATTCCCTCAAATATATATATATATATCTTGTTATAGTAATATCCAATTTTATAGTAAAACACATTCCTTTGATGTACAAATTTTAGAATTATGTTCATAATCAAATATGAATGAAGTAAATAAGAGGTATTTATATAAAGTATAAATATTATATAGTTATCGTAACATAACAAATAATTGGAATAATATCCTTCCCATTGGAATAATAACTTCAGAAATGGAAATGGTTAAATATCTAACAAGTAATATTTAAGATGGATAAAATATGAAAAAATAAATATTAAATTTATATAAAATGATTTCTTAAAATATGAAACTTGATATATCTATTAGTGTAAATTTAAAATAAATTATATTTCAATTTATTTAGATTTTTTTATAAATAAATAAAAATTATAAAATCCTAATTCAATATTTTTGTTGGATAAATATTATTTAATTTCTGTAATCATCAAGTGGAAATTAACATAGGGAATTTGTTTTTATTTTTAGGAAAAAATTTAATTTGGGATGAATAGTAGAATTATAGTTTGTACATATATGTTTTGGTTTATGAGATTATTCTGATGTAAAAATGAATAAAAAATATAAATAACAATTTTTATGAATTAAAATTTCTAAATTAGTATAACAATAAATTTAAAATAATAAACCTATTTTTCAAATCTATAAACGAATTTCCAATGTGTAAATTATATTTTATTTTGTTAAAAAAATATTTGATTTTTTACATTGAATAAAATATAGTAATGTTGAAATTATGTTTTTCATTTTTTTAAAGGTGAATAATATGTATATTTTCTTTTCGAAACCTATTATTAGTTACGAGATTCAACAATATTCATAGTGAGGAGAAAAACACCCCGACCCTCAACCTATAAATTCACCCCTCTTTTACCCATATCTCTCAACTTAAAAAATCCTCAATATAAAAATATATATTACAAATATATATCCAAACACTTTTATAATTGTATTGGAATATATTTTCTAATCAAAATACCATACTTATAAGCATTTGGTGAATACCAGAGGAGGCATCCAAAAGAGTATTATATGCATTAAAATTATGATGCTCCATTTTTCTTCCTTCTTTTATGAATTATCTATATATATATGAAATAATTCAAAAAATAAAAATTTAATTTCAACAATACATCAATTTATTCATTAAAATTAAATATTAATTATTTTTTATCTCTTTGGGAACTCGAATTTAAAAATATTATTAATCCATCTTAACTCTATACTACGAATGATAATGATGAGGTTTTTTTTCACAACCACATTTGATGGATGTACTTAAAAATATTTTTTGGGTACTTATATATGTTTTATAATATATTAATGTAATATTAAATATTTTAATGTTAAAATTGGAATGATATTTTTAATATATAAAATAAACTATAATGATTTATTTAAATTTCATAAAACCAAGCTTATAGAGAAACATATTTTAAAGTGTAAAAATTTTAAAACAAAATAATACAATATTTAAATCCAACACAATTAGGATTAATTTAATTTTTATATTAAGACTTCTAGAACATAATGATTCATGAAACAAACATTATTTATCCTCAAAATTATACCAATTAAAATTTCGACCTATGGATCAAAAAAACCATAAAAATCAATTTAAACTAAATAATTAAAAAAATAAAGAATATATGATAATAAATGAGTCATGTTAATTGAAATAAACATTGTTATGTTTTTGGAATGTATAATTTCATAATGTAATTTTATTTTTTATATGTTTATATATGCATCTGATGTGATTTGGGACTCCATGTAAGGGGTCTCTCACACACTTTGTATTTCTTATGCTTATATTCTCTATTAGTATTTATACCTATATTCACCATTAAATAATTAAAATATGATCTCTTTATATAATTTATATTTATTTTTAATGAATTTTTAAAGGAATCTTCAGGTATTTATGATTCTCTATTATTTCTTTAATCCAAACACTATTATTTTTATAATATAATCTTTTCCAATGTCTCTCTCCTCTACCCTATATTAATATATTACTTCCTCAATGTTTACTGTTCTATTAATGGCCTATAATTTTCCATTATTTTTTTATTTAAAATAATTAATACAAATAATTTCATGTTGGATTATATTTTTGGGTTTCTAAATGATTTACTATTTGTTTGTTCTTTATGACAATATTATATAGCCAATTTCATTCTCATGGATTTATATCTTTTTTTATTTTTGTATTATTATTTTACATTTCTCGTATGTATGAATAACATGGTATGATTCAATGGGTATAACCCAAATTATACAACACTCAATGGATTATGTAACCCTACATGTCATGATATTCTATTCATTGTGCTCATAACACATTATGTGATATTATATTAGAAGAGATCATCGACTAATATTAATGATGAATTTACATATCGTTGAGATGAATCTATATAATTCACTTGATTTCTATCTTCTAATATTTTCACTAACAATATTTTATTTTCAACTGATTATTCATAATCCTCTACATTTAGGATCCCTTGTTATGCTCATTTTCACTTATATCCAATATCCATGTTTATTTTTCACTAAAGGTATTTTTATATCACAATTGTATTATATATATATCCCTTGGATATCCCATATAGTGATATAATTATGATTACTTGTAAGATTGTATTATGGGAATGGAAATAAAATATAATGTTATATATTTTTAATATTTTTTTAATTTGATTCTAATTTCCCAATGAAACAGGACCACTTGAGTTCAAAATTCATTTTAAGGATAATTTTGATAAAATGATGTAATAGTCTATGTATTTGTCATAAGTCATTATAGTTTGTATGAATGCATGTTCTTGTTATTTTTAAGAAATGGGTTCGTAAAAATTATAGTAAATACACATTTAATAAGCTATATTGAAATATATGAAGTCATAATTTGAGATATAATTATGATTTATCATTCATTAATTATATGTTTACAATTTACCTATAATATTATTATTAATTATAGTTTTCACATGACTAAATTTCCTTTATTTTAAAAAATAACTAGTACTAGGTGTAATTATGTAAATAAATAATTAAATAGAAAATGCATAAATTGAATAAATGATATAATAAATATAAATTTAGAGGAGTCTAAAACCTTATGTGTATACATTATTAATTTAATAAACTTATAAATACTAACATGAGCAATACAGATTTCCCTACTTCTTCCAATAACTAGTAAGTTTTAGTTAAGTCGTTTATTTCAAAATAAATACACTATATTTGTGGATTTGTGATCACATAATCATAGAAAATTTGAGCAAATACATTTAATATTTAATCTCTATCTTATAATTTAAAATTTAAGTGAAAATTATCATGGTAGTTTACCACTTTTAAGGACTATCATGTAAGTGGTTTTCACTGAACAGGAACAATGAATTCATGGAAGAAATCAAATAAATACAATAAAAATATTTCATGAAAATATTTTCCAATTAATTTAATCCCCAAAATCTATATATTAAATTTTAGATTGAATTTCCTGGACTGATGAAATGAGATGTTTAATTAATTACATAATATGAGGAAAACGTTACATGTGTCACGTGGAAAACCTAAATATTTTTCATTGATCATAAGTGTATGTTTCATCATTCGATTTGAGAAATTTAGAATTTTTTTTGAAATGATTTATAAATATTATAATTTTATATCTAGTAGGAAATAGTTTTATATTCCCTGAATATGGATATGAATATTCTTGAATCTAAAGAGTCTCATAGTGACGAAGATAAATATATAATAATTGAGTTTAATATTAGATGTCTAGATAAAACATATAATTAAATAAATTAGCTTCAAATACCCCTGGAAAAATATGGTTGGGGTGGAACCCTAGGAACTACATTAATTGAATGTATAAATTAATAAAATGTAATAATTTATGGAATAAAAGTCAAGAATATTTAAGGGACATGAATAATATGAAAAATATGATATAATTTAGAATGATTCCATAAAATCCCACACCCATTGTTGAATGCATAAAATTGAAATAATATGGAAAATATGAAATCCCCTTCACTAATATTGGGGTAGAACCTACTATTATTTAATGAATTTTTTTCTAGAATAAATTAAATTTCTTAGATATCATTCATCAAATTCAACAACAAGTGTTAACGAACCATGAAAAAAATTACTATTATAATTTAAATATGCCTAGTATTAACAAGAAATTTAACTGGTTTGAATTAATAAGAAAAAATATATATAAAATATTAAGTATAATAATTATATATAAAGAAAACATACTGATATAATGTACATAATGTTTAGACAAATATTTATATGTTTTGAAAAGACTATTTTATCATAAAATGATTTTATTGTATTTTATAAAAAATTAATAAAAGTAAATTTTCATAATTTATATAATATAATTTAAAATAATAAAATTCATTTTAAATCATAAAATCAAAATTTAATTGGGGTTATATTTTGGTATTTATCAAAAAATATTTATTTTTAATTGAATAGTGAAAATACTGATTTATGTAAAAAATGTCATTTCATCTCAATAAATAAGAAGAATTCAAATTAAAATTATTTTTGAAAGTGAATGAGTATAAAATAATAATTATTTATATATATTTAATCCATTTATTTTATTTATAATAAAAATTACATTATATTTTAGTATATGATTATTTGTGGGTTTAAAAAATGATTTTTCTGAAAACTATTTTAAAGTGCATTATGTTTCTTTTTTTTTCTGAAATAAAAAACCCTAATGAAAGGATATTTAAATTAAATTTATATAATATATATGAAAAGTTATTAATTTCAAATTATATAATTATTATTATTATTAATAAACTTAATATAAAACCATCATTGTTTGAAAACCACACAATTTGAAAAACAACTTTTTCATTTGTATACGAGTTTAATTTAAAATATATTATAAATATTATATGAATTTAATTTTATTAAATTTAAAATATATTTTTAATCAAAATAATTTATATCGTATAATATGATCACATGATTTTTAGGTCATAATTAATTGTGGAATTTTTTTTACCAGGGGTATGGTAAAAACAGACTAACCATGGGATAAACAAAAATTATATGTGTTAAAACAAACTAAAAACCTATATAAAATATATTCCATTTTGGTATTTTGAAATTATACTGTATAATTTTTGATAATTTTCTATTTTGGGTCTTGTTTCATGTATAAATCAGGCTTACACCTTTTTAGTTTTAAATATTTTTGTTGTTATACTCACCCCACTTATAAAAGGCCACCCAATTTACACTCTAATTTACATCCTCAAAGCCCTTTTAATTATCCTTGAACTAACCTAATAAATTCTTTAAATACCTCCAAAATACCTATTTAACTTAGTTTTGTCATAAATAAATCCTAATGATACTTTTGAATCTTACCAAATGTGGTTCTTTGAATAAGAAGTATCATGCTTCCCCGAGCATCTGTATTATTTTTGTTCTTCCACCCCATAAAAATTTTATTATATTATGATGATGTAATAAAAACAATAAATTTAATATACTATTATTTTATTATGTTAATGTAATAACCGACATCCAACTCCTCTTCCATAAAATGAGATTGGAAATCATCATTCACGTGTCTCGTGAACTACCCCTCCCACATAGATGTGATTCATCATTCATCACCATGTTACATAAAATTATATAGTGATGAATTTAATATATATATATATATATTTATTATTTACAATATTAATATACTTATTTAATTATGGTATATCATATATATTATGTCTTTCTATTTCATGGTGGCTACGATAACTTCATTCATGTGCTTGTTGGACTACCACCTTGCATCGTTATTCATTTTTCACTAATTTATTGCATGGAATTTTATTAGGGTAAATTTAATAAATATATTTTATATATAGTACATAAAAATTATTCTCTAAATGTTACAAATTATTTACCTTTTATTTTATTCATCATGAAAATCCGTACAATGTTCATGCGTACGTACGTCCTACCATCTCTATGAACAACATATATCATTTTTACCTCTATTTTTATGGTTTAATAAAAAAAAATATTGAAAAAATATTATATTTATATAATGGAAAAAAATATGGATATTATGGAACCATTATCATAGTAATATGACCAAAAAACAAAAAAACAAAACATAAATGAAAATCAAAGTACAGATTACCCAAAACGCGATTCTTACATGGTATTATTAATAGACATGAAATAAAGGTTTATAAGTAATTAATATAATATAAGATATATAAAATTATTGCAATAAAATATAATTATATAAAACCCCTATTTATAAAATATTAGGACCAAACATGTATGATGAAAGTTGATATTTAAAGCCAAAGATATTTGTCTCCAATTGCCTCCTTTTAGACATAAGTTATGTTATGAGCCTATATTAATAAATGAGGTATATATAATTTTACTTTTAAACCATATATCATGTAAAAAATTACTTTCATTATATTAATAGGTATATTTTCTTTTATTCTTTATTAGTTCCTATGATTTAAGAGATACTAATATGGTTAAGGATTGTTGTATTGATACCATTGTTTTTTGCGATTGTTTATGATAATGATTTTGATGAAAAAATATTACGATATATTTCATATGAACTTCATGAATTTTAATATACTATATTTATTTCGTGATAATTCATGTTTTACATTCATTTTCATCTCTTTATGTACTCTAGAGACCAAAATAATGATTTTATTTAATCAATCATCTTTATTTCTATCTTCGGTTGATAACCCTTTTTATTTCATATATAAGATATCAAATAAGGATATTTTTTTAACATTTTAAAAAAAATTTATTAAAGACATATTTACCTATGTTTTATTTTTTTTAGTGTTTTTTAAAAGGAAACTTCTTGTAGTTTTCTAAACAAGGCCATTTTATCATTAATAGAAAATGGGAAAGGAATATTTTTTTTGATGTGTAAAGTATTAATGGAATTTCTCACCTCAAATAATATTTTTTGTGAATATTGAATTATATGTTTTCAAGTTTTTTTTCAATGAAAATAGTTTCCAAAATATTTTTTTAAACTTTTAAATATAAAATTTTATTTTCAAATAAAGGGTGTTTTCCTCAAGAAACATTTCAAATGATTTTATTTAAATTTTATTTTTTATATAATATGACATCCTTTTATGACACTTAATTATTACTAGGAATATATTCCCATGATAATTGTTTTTAATTTTCTATATAGTCTATGTTTATGAAGATATTATTTTTATGAAACTTGTTTCTTTTCAATGGTTTATGCTAGGATGAAATGTTCTATGTAACACATTTATTCTCATTATTTTAGATATGATGAATGAATTATGAGACCAATTTATTTCCATGGGTTATAATATTATAAATATTTATGATCTAATGTAGCACATATGTATAATTTTCATTATTTGATGTGTGGGATCTATATCTCCCTCATATCCAAAGGATAATGATTAATATATAATAAGAGAAATTGGAAAAGAATGGGGAGTGAAACCAGTATAATATGGGAAATTTTCAATTATGATAGTATTGTTAGTGATCCTTGACTAAAAAGATGGTGTGGAAGGTAAACCCATTCTACTTTGATGGCCTTGACAATGATTCTTAAATACTGTGTGAATGATTTTATATGGTTATGTGTATTCCATAATTCCATGTCACATGCCACTGTTATTCTTTTATGGATCATGATCATTGATTCTTCTCTGATTCATGCCTTATGAAGTGAAATATTTTTTCCATGACTCAATATTAAGATCATTGATATGAAGGGTATCTGTTTCAAATTTTATTTTGAATTAATTATACCATTATACTCACATTATGTTCACTTATCTCCCATTTTTACCCTTACTAATCATTTTAGACCACACTTTATTTTCTACTATTTCATAATTTTAAGAATAAATTTATTATGAATGATATGATTTAAATGGTACTAGATTTAAATAACTTTTTGTTAGATGTTGTAGATCACTTATGGACTAGTTGTTTATGTGTCAATATTTTAAAAGGAATAAGACCAAAACAATTCTATAATTGATTGTTTTTTTATGTAATTTATATTTGTAATTTATGAGGTAATACATATGTATGTTAATTTTGGGTCTTTACAATTGGCATAAAAGAAAGGTTTTATTTAATCCTTTGTAATTAGGATGAGAAAATTCTAGTGGGAACCATTAGGATTTTCTTAAGTAAAGGAGAAAATCATATGTTGTGGAAAATAATAGAGTATTTTTTTCTAGAAATACATCCTTATATAGATAATTCATGGGTAAAGGGTTCTCAAACAGATATACCTTATGTTTATAAATATTAAAAAGGATATTTGTTTTTAACTCGATAATTAATAAGTATTAGGAAATAGACCTTACATCACACCTAGTTTGACACACTATGGTGATATTATTTGGTTAGTTAATATTTCTATTATGTTCCATCTTGAATGATTTGAATAATTAACTTGAAATAACTTGGTGAGGCCTATGTTTTCATAGATTTAAAATAAGGATTCATGATTGAGACATCCTATAAGTTCTATTACAAGATTATGTGTGTCCTCTGTATGATTTTTATTTTTAAGACTATGATTTTGGGTTTTATTAAATGGATGGAACCCAAAGGAACCTTTTTAATTTTTAGTGTGATGTATAATGTAATAAGATTCATCTGGAGATATCAACTAATTTGTGATCTAGAATAAATAATTTTTTTCTATACCCACATAACTTTATTATGCTATAAATCATTTTAAAATTCCAAATAATAAATTGAAGGAACACTATTATATTCATTCCTTCACTTGGAAATGTCCACTCTATTTTTTTTCATATCCATTAATTTATGATCAATGCAATAGTAACATTGAAAATATAATTTCCATTCATTAGTGTTTAGGTCCATGAAATAGTAACTTTGGTTATCTACCATTTCTAAGAATAAAAAACCAATGGTGGAATCTTATCGATAATATGAGTCAATAAGATAAAATTGACTCCATGTAATGGGATGAATTTAAGAACTTATTTTTAAATAATTACATTCCTTGTATTATTCACATAAAAATGGAGAAGGAAATCCTTTTGTTAAAGAAGAAATATGGTGAATTCATTGGTACCTTTGAGTAAAATTTACATGACTTTCAAGGCACACCTCAAGTATTATCATCCATATAAAATGTATAGTTGATTGATTCTTCACTATCTTAAAGAAATGTTTCTAAAAGATTTTGTGAATATGGGATATTTGTACCTATGGGTAAATCATTAATTTTAAAATTATGGAAGATTTGGTTATTGGGGTTACCCATTCTTCACCTAGTTTTGATAAAAAATGAAACATGGAATTTAAATGGAAACCTTAAAGACCATGGAAAAAAGAAGATGATATTTTATTCATGATAAATACGTCGATCGAAACATAAATGAAATTGTATTAAGGGGACTGTTAAATGTTTTTTGTGTGGTATGAAATTTCATTGAGAAATTGAAGGCTGAAGTGATTTGAAGATGATATCTAATGATAAGAATAGATAGAAATATACATATAATGAACCACCCACACTCGAGTGATTCATGTATAATGAGTATGGTAATTATTCCAAAATATGTACAAATTTGATGGTCAATAAAGATGATTAATTTCATAATCAAATTAATCTAGGGAAAAAAAAAGAAAACTCAATGTGATATCTATTAGTAATGAAGGGTGTGATAATGTTTCAGTAAAATTTACACTTACCAACTAATCTATAATTAATAATGTCTTTTTGACTCTATATCTTCTGATTAATTCATATCAGAATAATTTTATAAGGGAATCATGATTAGACTAAATGATTATTTATTTAATTACTAGTAAAACCCAAAATGGTGAAATGGTTTAATATCATGTATATGATTCCTCTCTGTTTTAATTTTGTTTGAGTATACTTCCTAAAAATCATAAAATTTATCATCTGGTTGAATTAGTAGATATATTAGGAATGGATTGAGATTATCAGCATAATTCTAAAATTAATTAAAATAGAAGGAATTTCATTTTTGATGTTATAAACCAACTTATGATCTTATATTAGTGTGATAATAACTAATAACATAAAATGTAAATCTCAACAATTTTATGGTTTTTGATTCATAATCAACAATTGTGTTTATATTAGATTGTTGGGGATAAACTCAATATTGAAAATGTTCCAACTGTTCAAGAGTTTGTTGGTGACTTTTAAAAAGAGTTTCCCAGTCTTCCCCCAAAAAATGAAGCTTTGTTCTCAATATAACACATATAAGGTTACACACCTATTTCAAAATAATTCTATTGAATAGCCCTGATTGAGCTGCATGAGTTTATGAAGAAAATACTGGAGGACATTAAATAAGAATTCTTTGGGCCAAGTGTTCAACATAGGGTGTAACTATTCTATTTATCAAAAAGAATGATGTATTTTTGTGAATCTTTACCAAATATCTAGAGTTAAACAATATCATGTTCTAGAATATGTTTTTATACAATACATTAATAACATAATTGATCAATTGTGTAAGGCTCAATAATTTTTCAGGAATGTATTTCGTTCAATATATCATCAATCAAGCATCAATATGGTGGATATAATGAAGAAAAAATTCCATAAAATATATTGACACTATGAATATATAATGATTCCATTTTTTCTTACTAATTTCGCTACCATATTATTGGAATTATATAGTTGATTCTTTATAGGTTACATTAATCATTTTGTGGTAGTATTCAAATATGACACTATAAATAATAAAAGTACAATGTAATAGAATTAAGATAACGTAATAATTATACTAAATTCCAAAGGTAGGAGAAATTATATGAATGATTTATAAAGTTTTAATTTGGCTATAAATTGTTTCATTTTTTGGTCATATAATCTCAAGAGTAGGTATATGTGTTGATTCGTTAAAGAAGAAGGCTATTGAATATTAGTCCAGACAAACAATGTTGATTGAGATCTGTGTTATTCTTTGTTTAGATTTATAATATCGATATTTTGTTCAAAATTTCATAAAAATATGTAATCTTGTAACCTTGGTTACATAGAAGGGATCCTACATCCTTTAGATAGATGAATGTGAGAAGAATTTTGAGGAACTAAAGGGAGGATTAGTTAGTAAACCTATATTGGAATTATCTTATAGTAGAGAAGGGTTTATAATATATAGTTATGTATCAATGAATGGATTGGGATATGTTTTTTATGTGACATAGTTATAAGTAACTCCTAAGAATAATTTACTATTCATGATAAAAATTCCCTATCCCTTAATTTTGAGTTATATATGGTGATTTTTTCTTTAATGATATAAATGAATTATATTTATAGAGGTAATCATGGTATATATAATGATCCCAAAATTAATATATATATATATATATATTCACAAATAATGATTTCAAAATGATCCATAGAATATGATTATAGATGATTAATGATTATAATGACTCAACAAATTAAAACCCTGAGAATGAAATCTTGGTGGATGATCCTTTGAGTACAAAGGATCATGCCTTATTATCCTTATTGGGGATCATAAAAGTTAAAATATTTGTGTATTTTCAAGGGATGAAAATGGAAATATCGAAGGAATGGAAAAATAACATCTTTCCCAATAGAATAATCTACTATCTATCAATGTAAAGAATAAAGCGAATCAGAAGGAAGGTGTAGAGAAGAAAAATAAGGTTAGCAATATTCGACAGTTTAACATTGATCATGATGGAATGATACGGTTTAGTAACCATGTATGTGTTCTAACCCAAATAGATTTTTAGATAGTGTTTTTTGTAGAATCTCATAGTTCTTCATTCTCTTTCTATCCAAGAATTATGAATATGTATTGATATTTGAAAGATTACATCACTTGGGATTATGAAAAGACAGATATATGGTTTTTGGTATGTCTGCATGTTAATGATGCGGGAAAATTTTCTAAGTGGATGATATATCCATTACCCATACCAGAATGGATATGGACAAAATATAACATTATTTTTATCATAGGACTCCCAAAATTGTCTTAAGGGAATAATTTTATATGGGTTATAGACAATCACTAAACAATTTCATCACACTTCACCACTATCAGATACAATTTATATCAGGATTATCTTTCAAGGATATACATTAAAGAAGATGTAAGGTTTCACGGAGTACCATATTCTGTTGTGGCTTATTGGGATCTAAGATTTACCTCAATGATTTGGATAAGTATTCAAAAATATGTTGGTGAAATATTGATTTACAACACAACATATCATCCTTATATTTGTTCTCAATATCAGAGAGGAATTAAACCCATAGATGATATGTCGAGATCATGTTCTATGCATTTCAATGGCAATTGGTATCAATAACTTCATCTAGTTATTTATTCATACAATAATAGATTTAACACAATTATTTTGATGGATTCTTATGTAGACCGATATTAAATTAATGTATGTTCCAAAATTATGGAATATATTTGGATAAATAAATCTATTGGGACCTATGATTTCTAAAAAAATCCTAGATAAGGTTAGAGCCATTCATAAAAAAATAAGCCCCGAATAAATTTGACAAAAATGATATGTTAATAATCAACAATGTGATATAGAATTTGAATTTCAAGATAATGAGTTTCAAATAATTTCTCTATGCAAGAAGTTAGTTTGATTTGGAAATAAGGGAAAAATATCTATAGTTATATCAGTCCCTTTTAAAATTTGAATCATATTAGGATGGAAGACAATGAGTTGGCACTTCACCCAAACTTCTCCCATGTTCCCAATGTGGTATAAGTATCTCTGTTAATTAATTACATACCTAAACATTAACATGTACTAAACATGGAGGTCACACCAGTAGAGAAATATCACTCTTATGAGGAACATCTAATGGATAATAATGATGAAATATAAAATGTTCTATAAAAAATAACACTCAATTGGTAAATTATTTTTGGAGAAACACCTAGTCTGAGGAAGCAATGTAGGAAATGAGGAACAAATATTGGATATTCTTGATCAAATAATAAGTTTATTAAAATATAAGACATGTCAATTGGTTAACGTTTTGGGGAAAAAACCTTTGGGAGGAAGCAATTTGGGAAGATGAGGTTATATTGAGGTGGGAGTATACTCATCTACTTGTATCGTAGTGAATAATTTTAAGGGAAAAATTCATTTTATTAGTGGTATAATATACCATAAAATTATTATGTGAAATTATTTTTTCTTATAAATTTAGTTTCTTCGATTGTTTTGGTTTCTACCAATAATGAGTATTAATGAAAAGTGAAAAATTATTTATATTATTATTTGAACATGAGCATTATTAACTTGTCATTATAAATTGAGGTATTAATATTAATAACTAAAATTTTAAAATTTACTTTACTTTTTAGATAAATTTAATAAACTGATAAAGAAGTACATTGTTTTTAGTAAATTCTTTATGTGATTTGTAATATACTATTTTTCTAAAATAATTTTTTTACTAAATTTTGTAAAAAAATAATAATATTTTTCCAATTTTATAAATTTTATATTTAAAAAATAAAATATATATTTTTATTTTAGTATATAAAAATTTATATAGGGTGATATTTTTGGATAATTCAGAAAATAATGATTTTTCAGTGAAAACTAAAAATAGTGATTTTTGTGGAAAAATCATTTCATTTCAATATAGTATATAAATATAATGTAAAAAATATTACTTTACCATGATTTAAATTTATATAAATATTATTTATTAATATTTATTCTAACTAATTACTTTGGAATTAACATTATATTATATTATAGTATAATTTTAATTTTTTTGGTTTAAAAATTGGATTGTTATGAAAACTATTTTAATGTGTATAATATTTATATTTTATAATAAATTAAAAAAAAACCTAATTCTAAATTATTTAAATGAATTTTATATATTATCTATCAATAAATATTAATTTAAAATCACATAAATTTACATGTGTGCCCCTCACCTCACTTGTAAAAGGCCACACCCTCTTCTATCCAATTCACACCTTAAAATCCATTTTTATTATCCAATACACACCAAAATATCTTCCTTTATTCCATAATAATTACTTATATCCCTTATTTTGATGAAAATAAATCTTAAGAATAGTTTTGGTTGTTAACTATCGAGATTTACTGAGGAAGAGGTATCACGCCTAACTGAGCGTGTTTATTCTATTTTTTCTTCCACATCCTTAAAATATTATTCAATTATTATGATATAAAAACAAAATTATGTACAAAAAATTAGATGTTATTATGTTAATTTCGTAATCTAAATCCATCTCATCTTCCATTTCATGAGATTTGGAATCATCATTCATTTGTACAGAGGAGTGCCACCTCGTATACTGATGTTATTCATTTTCTGTCACCAAAATTCACAACAAGATATAATAATTAATTTAATATATATATATATATTATTTATGATATTATTATAGTTTTTTAATTATTATATCACATATACCTTCTTTCCTTTCATTCTATGGGGGATATTATAACATCATTCATGTCCACAACAGACTACCTCCTCATGAAAAGAAGAGATTCATTTCCCCCTAAGGATTTTCATGAAAGGTACTTAGGGTAAACATAAAAAAATATGTGATATATATGAAATAATTTTTAAGGAGATTTATTATATTATTTACCTTTATTTTATTTATTTATTGAGATATTGGAAACAATATTATTACATATGTACGACCTACCGTCTCTATAAACATTGTATTTAATTTTCTATATATAAATATATGAATGACTATAAATAAATATTTAATTAATATATAACAAATTTATATCATTTTTAACATTCTGGAAAATATTTAACCATTATCAATGAAGAGGACCAAAAATACCAATTCAAAACATACATAAAAATGAAGATGTTATTACTTAGATTATGATTTTAAAATGTAAATATTAACAATATAGATAATAAATGGTCATTTTTAATAAATATATGGTATGATATATATAATTATGGTTCTAAAATAGATTTATATTAATATTATATTTATTATATTGGAGGCTCAAATGTTTATGATGGATGTAGATTCGTAAAGAAAAGGATTTTTATCTCAAATTGCCTTATTTGAGATATAAGTTATGTTATGAACCTATCTTATTCTATGAGTATATGTTTCCCTGTTGACATGATATATGATGAATATAAATATTTTAATTATAATAAACATTTTCTTTTTTTTAATTCACTATGGTGTTTATGATTTAAAAGATATAAATGTGGTAATGGTTTGTTGTTACAATATCATTATTTGCTGGTATGTTTTATGATTATGCTTTAAATGATATAATATTATGATCTATTTCTCAAGAAATTCAAAAAAATTATTCTATTATGTTTAATTAATGTAAATAAATTTTGAACTTTCATTATCCTATTCTTATGTACTAAACATGTCCAATAAATGTTTAAGATAAAATTATCTTAATTTTTCAATTCAGTTGAAATTTTTTTCTTCCATATCCATGTATTTGGAAAATGTTGTATAAAATACATTAATATTATATGTTGGATTTATTAAATACATTTTTACATATTTTTGAATATTAAAAAAGTATTTTAAATGGAATAATTGTGTCATTTTCCAAATAAGGTCTATTTTTCTTTTACCAAAAATTCCAAAGGAATCCTTATTTTAATGTGGACTCCATGAAGAAAAATTACATCCTCATGACCATTATTTTACATTAACCCTCCTTTAAAATTCTCTTGTATATTTTTTAATTAATGTATTCCTATATCTTTACTGAATTTTTAATTTTAAGATGTTGATTTTTGAAGAAATGATATTTTCCTCAAGAAACATTCCAAGTGATTTTTTTAAATCATTTTACATCAAATGTGACATCCTTTGATAATAAATAATATTTCCTAGGGATAAAATAACATATTACCATAATTATTCTTTATATATAGGGTTTATATTTACTATGATATGATTTTTGGAAACTAAGTTCTATTCCATGTGTTATGATATGATGGAATTTTTTGTGAAACACATTTAATTTCACGGGGCTTTATATTATAATTGATTTATGAAACACATTTATTTTCATGGATTTTAATATGATGATTATTTTATGATATTTTTAAACATTTATGTATGATTATAATTATATGATGGATGGTCCCAATAGTTCACACTAATTCATTAGATAATGATTGATATCTAATGAGACAAAATGGAATTGAATGGGGAGTGATCCCAAATTAGTAAGGGACATTATCCAATATGATAGTTATAGGAGTGATCCTTAACTAATGAGAAGGTTTAGAGAGAGAACTCATTAAACTACGATATCCATGGTAATGATCATTTACTAATATGGAAGTGATTTTATATGATTATGTGTATTACACAATTAAATTTCTTATGATAATATTTTCCTCTTATCAATCATTCTCTTTGATTCAATTAAGATTTATATATTATGAAATGAAAATTATTATTCAATTATTAATGGTTTTAATATTTGATATGAATGTTATGGTTCTGAAATGTTATCCCCATGTTCTCATCCATTTATACTTACATTATGTTTATGTATATACCTTTTTACTAATAATGAGAATTTGCGCTCACCCATTATTATGTTTCCATTCAAAAAATTATGAATAAATGTATTACATATAATATGATTAACAGGTTGATAATTATAAGGAACTTAGTGGGTAATAACATAGATCACTTACAGAGAAGTTGTTTATGTGTCCATGTTTTCAAAGCACTTAAACTAAATGAATCGCAAATTGATCATTATGTTATGTAATGGATATTAATTTTTAATATGTTATAGTTATGTATTATATGATAGGGAAATTATAATGGTATATTTAAGATTATTAAATATTTTCCTCAAAATCGAAGGTAATTAGGATAACATTTTATTTTTCTAACCTTTGAAGTAATTCTTAAAAACTGAGTGGGGATAGGTACACTAGTTATTCATTAATGGATTGATATTGTCCTATTTTATTGTGGGTGTATACATTTATTCATATCATTAATGTTGAAATAAATATTTTAACAATATCTCAAAAAACAAAGAAGAGTTATAATTTAATGAAATAAGTTTTGTAATCATTCCAAATTAACTATTTTACTCTTATCCAATCAAAATTTGTGGGAAAGATATCCTAAAAAATTTTGTTATTATTCAGTTTGTAGATTTTGATTATATATCAACCCTGAATTCATTTGATTAAATCCAGTGTATATATTATTAAAATGCAAATATATTCCTAAAATTATAAGAATATGTAAAATATATTTTATTAATCTTGGTAAACTAGATACACACTAGAAATTCAAGTTACATTTTAAAACATAAAATTTCCAATGATGTTTCATTAAGAATTCCATTATTCCCTATATAATATCCCTGAATATCAATCACAAAACACTTTATCATATGATGTGGAATATAAATCATAAGAATGTTTTGATCTGAGAGGCTTAGTAATATTAAGTGTACATGGAAAGACATGAATAAATAAAGAAAGATAAATATGGAAAGGAAAACAAATAGAAACACTTGAAATTTGATCAACAACATGAGCATAATATAGAATTAGTAAATGATGATCACATAATGACATAAAATAATAAAATTATCATAAAAAATTCAAAATAATCTAATAATCACAAGAGATGACTATAATTGAATTAATAATTATGGGATGTATATTTATTGACACGTAAAACACACAGCTGAGGAATTCTGCTAATACATATAATACTATCTAGGCCTCATGCTAATACATCTCTAAAAACTGGTATGGACCAAGCCAAAATCCAATATAGTTTGTCTCATGATACCTACCGATGCATTGAGGGGCTATATCAGGACCCTACAATCACGTAAAAAGTTCAATGAATTTCTCATAGAAAAGGGGTGAAACATAATGAACATTAACAATCACATTTAAACTATAATACAAAATGTAAATACTTTACTCAATCAATAAACATAATAATAAACCATTTAGTGTAACATGAATGATATCAATATCATTTATTCAAAGTTAAAATTATCATATCCCATCAAGAAAAATAATAACTGAGGTATCATTGACGTATATACCCATTAATGAAAAATTATCACTAACATTTTATTCTTATATGTTAAAAGGTTTTGAAAGCTCATTTGGAACATTATTTGAGGAAAATATATATTTTGAAAATCACCCTTTTATTTAAAAACTAGAAAATTCATAAAATATTATAAAAATACATTTCTTTGAATGTCACTATTAAAAACTAAGAATTTTTAGAATACTATAAAGAACAATTTATTTAAAAATAACCATATTATAACTACTCAAACATCTCATATATAGAAATTACTTTATTTTTTGGGAATAATTAATAAATTAAAAACACATGCCCAAAGACCATATTAGTTTAGCCCTTTCGAAACATAGAATCATAAAAACCTTTCTATAATTGAAATACATCATCTCCCACTATGTTCTTTATAACTAGTATATTTCTTAAACACATTATACATAATAAATATCTTCATATCCTGGGGAAAAGAATCACAAGATAGGGGGAGTGTAGATTCTCAATAAGGTTAAAATATGGAGATATGTATGTAAAAATGAACATAAGGGTATGATAATATAATCAAATAATTTTAAGATCATACCTTTAAAATTAAAGATCATATACAAGAGTCAGGAAAAACTGATTGGTGGTTTTTATGATATGAATAATACGGTAATCATGATCATATTCAATGAATACATAACAAAGGAATAAGGCATGGAATTCTGGAAGACACATAAACATATAAAGTTATTTCATTATACGTCACGGCTTAATACACCGACATATTTTTGCAATAGGTGAACTCCCCAAACCATCGTGGTTGCCAAGGTTCACCACCATGGTTATCTTAGTAGTCAAGTTTTACTACCAATATTATCTAAGATGAAAATGTATATTAATGAACTAAGACCACTCCCTATTCTATCCATGTCTCTCTCATGAGATATAAATCTTTATTCAATGAGTTGAAGGGATAAATAGTTCAGACCCTTTACATAATTAAATCATACATATGTGTTCCACAAGATAATAAAATAATCATAATATGATGACCCATAAAAAGAAATGGGTTTCATAAACATCATATCATTCTTTTTTAAAATATACAGATGTCATAATCATTGAAACAAAGTATAAACAATGAAAAGTGGTGGGTATAATACGAATTTATCATCATTTAAACCGTTGAAGAGAAATGGGTTTCATAAATAATAGGTCATAAAAAGAATAAACCATTCATAGATAGAATAAGAATGGTATCCTAGGAACATAACCAAATTAAATAATTGTCAACATCAACAAATGTAATATTATAAGTAAAATAACAATAAAAGATCATTTTAAAACATATATTGAGGAAACTATCCTTCCTGCTTTGAAAAAAGATTTTTAAAACATAAAAAAAATCTGAAAATAGATTTTAAAATGTATAATAGAAGACTTATTTTTTTGATAATATTTTTCTATGTAAATATCATTGAAAAAATATAATTTAATATTCAATTAAATTATTATTCATGGAAGAAGATAATTGCATCCATGCCATATATGTTAATACAAGTATTCATCTCATATTATCAGCTGAAGTCAAAAGATCCATGATCAGAAGAATGTAAGATGATTTCTTAAAAAAAAACAAAAAAATTCACATGGGAATAAATTCCTATTTAAAATCATTGTAGAATAATTTTTAAATTATTTTTTAGAAAAAATGGTTTTATGAATAAAGGAGACTTTCGACTAAGGAGAGAAATAAAGTCGAGTTTTATTAAATACATTTAATTAATCATATTAAGTATAAATGAGTGAAAAAATCTTACCAATAAATGAATATTCCACAAATGACC
Organism: Viscum album; assembly: GCA_963277665.1. NCBI lineage: Eukaryota > Viridiplantae > Streptophyta > Magnoliopsida > Santalales > Viscaceae > Viscum > Viscum album. The sequence goes on from OY728159.1 coordinate 926,949,584, forward strand.
ATTGTATAATAAAATTAATGAAATTTCATGAGATATGTATTTTAATATTTCATTTGTGGATGTAAAATCATTAAAAATCCTAATAATCGTTGAGATTGTAACAATAAACTCTCACAACATTAGTAACATTAAATCATAATACCCATGAAATAGTATCATTAAAAAAGATAAAAAATTAATTAATAGACTGATATTTATGATATAATGTGTCAAAGGGTACTATATACACCTTGTAAAATAATTTAGGTACATAACATAACATTTGTCTCAATGAATGAAAATTGGGACAAAATTACCTTATCGATTTGAAAAAAATTTAACTATAAACCCAAAGAAAGAGATATCATAAAATTTATATTTATTTAACCATAAATATAAGTATAATAATAATATAATTCATTCATGTGTAGTATATACAACAATCTAAATAAAAGAGGGGTGAATATGGCATAAGTCCCATTGAAATAAAAATTAGACTAGAAAACCACTTATCTTAAGTGTTGACTTGCTTTATAAATATAAAAATCACCTATATAATTAATATATGTCTATTATACAAATAATATAGAAAAATATTAATTCATAAAATACCAAATATTATTTACTTATGATATCATATTACTTTTTTATTAACTATTCCATGTTAATGTTTTTTGGGTAATAAACTCATTGTTTTTTATACTTGTTTTAACTTATTATTGTTGGTCCTCTTACTTAGATCATGATTTAAAAATATATAGAATTATAAATAGGTTAAAATTTATTATATATTTATTTATAATAGTTTATAAAATATATAAATAGAAAATTAAATACAACATTGATGGAGACAATATATTGTAAATACACCTGAATGATGTTTTCATTTTCCAGTTTTATCGATAGAAATATGAAAATTAAGTGATATATATATATATTTATTAGTTACATTGGAATGATTATTTATTATATATACCATATTTATATTAAACCATCCTTAACACAATCCATGAAATTCGTGAATGAATAACATTGCTTTGAGGAGCCAATAGTATACACTTCCACAAATGATGTTATCATATTCCCACAAAATGAAAAGAACAATGTAATGTGTTACATAATAATTATATATGAATAGAGTCATCATAAATAACATTTATATTATATAAAAACATAATTTCCATCAATATTCCCAACTATTTGAGGTGGTAATGGACAAACGAACGACATTGGTTTGCGGGGTGGTAGTCGGTAGTACAGATGAATGAAGATTGTATATCAATCTAATGGAATTTTAAAATTTTTTAGGTCATAATATAACATAATAAAATCCATTTTTTAATATAAATTTTTTATTATAAAATAATTATATAAAAATAAATTATGAGTTTTTAGGATGAAATAGAATAAAAACGTTCATTGATGAATGTTGCCTCTTCTTGGGGTATCTCTTTTTGGTTTTCATCAAAAGACTTCCATGGATAGATTTATTCCTAAAATGATGATAATTTGATGAATATAGGTATATTTATAGGATATTTTTATAGGTTATTACTGAGATATATGTTCTTAGAGTTGCGAAAAATTGACGGGGTTGTATTCCCTCTTATGGTGGAGTAGGAGTGGCATTTTGTAAATACAAATAAGTTAAAAACTATTGAGAGGTATCCCTTATATCATATGCCTAAATTAATTTTCCATTTTATATAAAATACGTGATCTATTATAAATATATACATGATATTGGGTTTTCCCAATTTTAGGGTCCATTTGACATCTTTTTATAATTTTAACCGTTAAGTAAACTCATTTATACCATAATCATTGTAATTAATATTAATTTAATTTCACTAATATTTGTGTCAAAAACTATTTTGAAATTAATATAAACTATATATTATTCTAATTAAAAATATGGTGTCCAATTTCCAAAATCCTAATCACAAAATAAGAAGAAATTAATTTAATATTAATCCCCTAAACATGGTTTTAAAATGAAAATGATCAAAAGTTTTAAATATTTTGATATCCAAATTCAATGTGAAATTGAATCCAATAACCTAATTTGTATTGATTTATTAATAATTTAACTAATAATACATTTAAACAAATTTTAAATATAATTTTTCTATAAAATTAAATTAGATGAAAACGAATTTTTCAATTAAAATTCAGTATCCTTTACTATTCCTCAAAAATTGTATTATTACAAAAAAAAAACCCAAAAATTCACCGTACCATAATGTTGAAAATATAAATTGAAAAATTAAATATATATTAACAAATTAAACTTCTAATAGTGTCAAAAGTTAATTCCATTTCTATTTGAAGAATGACATAAAAAGTAATAGTTTTGAGAAATAGTATTTTTATAATATATAAACTTCAATAAAAATTATATATTTAATTGTTAATATATTTAATTTATATTAAACTATTATAACTAATATTTAATTTTCCTTATTACTATTCATATTACTATATTAAATGGATATGTTATAAATTTATTCCAAAAATAACTATTATATTTAAATGTTGTTTTGTAAAAACTTAGTGGTGCGTGTAACAAAATCTAAGATGGTGTTGAGTGCATCAGATGATTAACTTGGTATTGTGTATAATGGAATACTAATAGATACTTAATTTATTTTAAAATGTTCATAAAATCATGGGGTGTTACACTGATGAACTTGAATTGGATGATTCAGTGAAATGAAGCTTATAACGGTAGGTAATTCTGTAAATAATGTATAAGTTAAAAATAAAATTCAATTTTTTCATTATAAATTTTTTATAAAAGTTACTTATTCCAAAAATGACGAGAATATTCCTATCATACCATGTTTAAAAAAAATTAAATGGGTAAAATGTTATTATTAAATCATTATATTAATGATAAAACATTTTTGTATTTTTTTAGAACACATTTTTGTGTAAGAAAACTGATTTTTGACTGAAAAGAGAAATAATGTTGGAGTATATTTAAAAAATACTAATAATTTAATGGAAAAAAGAAATAAAAATGGTACAGTTATTATTAATTTTCATTAATTATCATAGGATAATAAACTAGATTTGTTTTTTGATAGAAATATCAAGTAATTCCATCAAGGTATAATTAGAAAAAATAATCCCGATTAATGATGAGATTTATAAATAAACCTAAACCACAATGTTAACTCTTATATAATAAGACTGATGATAAAAATGAAATGAAATAAAAATTTAAATACCCTGAATATATATGAATTAATGATATGATAAAAATGGCAGTATATAAAACACAAAGAAGAAATAAGTGGTGAATATGGAATACATCACAGAGATTTAAATGCGAGATGAGAAACCCTTACCTTGTGTTCGAAACAACATATACAATATTTATATTCCTAAATAATAGAATAGTTTTTATTATTTAATCTCTTGAAATCTTTTTTAATGTTTATTAATCACTTTATTTCACTTATTACAATGTTAATTATGTTTACATAATCAATTAAGTTTACATCAGATGTTTCGATGATATTTGGCATATGTTTCAAAAATGACTTTGGTAGGATGACTATGGTCAAGAATGAAATTATTTAAACATATATAGAATAATAATCAAGAAATTATTATAATATTCAATTCACAATTACTCTTTAAAAAAAATCTTGAATGATGGATCTAAAAATATGAACTGCATTAAAATCATTGAGATGGTAGACTCTACAAACGCATGAGTAATATATCCATTTTTTTAATTACCATTATTGAATAAAGGTATGTAATATTTTATCATTACATAATGATAAAAATATAATATATAAAATATTTTTCATTTAAATTTTAATATATTTATATATATTTATCATCCATGTGTTGTGGTGATGAAAATATATTCACACCGCTTCATGAAAGCAGTAGTCCACACATACAGAAATTAGGTTATAATCTTTAGTATAAGAAAAAATTATATATTATCATATAATAATGATTAGTATGTCATTAATATCAAAATTATTTCATCTATATCACATATAATCTTTATAATTATCCTTATTAAATTCCCAATAAAGAGTTAGTGAAAGAGAAATCACATCGTTTGGTGGAGTGGTAGTCCGCTGTACAAACAAGTGACGTTATCATAACCCCAAAAGTTTGGAATGTAAAAAATGACCATATAAAATAATGAATAAATAGTTATAATTATATGAAAAATATAATATATATACTTTATATCCATCATAATACCCAACCAGGAGAGGTGTTGATGGAAAATGCGTCACATCATTTCACGAGGCGATTTTCCACCATGCACACATGTGTCATTATTATTTCCTATTTAATTGAAGATGAGATGGATGTAGATTTTTAAATTAAGAAAATAAATTATCTGTATGTTTTACATTTGTTTTTATATTAGAAAATTAAAAACTAATAATATTTAAAGGATTGGGAAGAAGTAATAAAGGAAAAATACAAAGAATAAAATTTCACATTTTCTCAGAACACCTCTTTAGGAATATAACTATATATTCCTAAAACAACATTATGAAAAAACCGATGCTTATAGGATATTGGTATTGAATGAAGGGTTTTATTTTTACACCAGTTACCTCCTCCAAAAAGGCTTTAATGTGTTATTTTAGAAGGATACAAGTGACCTTTTTTGTGTAAGGTGAGTGGAAAACATGTATTTTTTGAAAATAAAAATGTGTACCCATAGTTTATACATTCCAATGGGGTCCAAAATTGTTTATTATAGATTATTATACATGTTATTGTCGATATATGGCTAAAATTATATTTTATATGAGGTTTATTCCATTTTAACCATGATATATATAGTTTAATATCCAGTAAATCCATTTTACCATAACCACAGTAAATAATTTTTTACTATTTTTACTTCTCATTTTGGAAAAATATTAGTTGAACATATTAGAAAATATAAATTATGTTTATTAAAAATATAGAATCAATTTTTGCAAATTAAATTTACATTAGTTGAATTTTTTAAATTAAAAATAATATCGCAAACACAATGAGAATGCAGCTTATCAAAGTGAAAATGTTCAAATCATTATAAGCTTTTTATATCAATATTTAATTTGAAAGTTATTACAATGAACTTAATATGATTAATAGATATATTATTTAACTAATTATACTATTTAACCAATTACAAATGTAATTTAACTTTATAAATAATTTTAAAAAAGTAGTTTTCAATTAAAATTCAATAATTTTCACTATTCATCAAAGAATGAAACATTTACAGAAAAATCCAAAAAATTCACTTTATGATACTTTTGATATGATTATTTAAAAAATTACTTTTATTTTTATATTAAATTTTATAAATTTGTTAATAATTAGTTATAAATTATGTGTGGAAATAGTGACTAAACTGCCTTTTAGAAAAATATAGTTTCTTAGAAATCATTATATTTTATTTCAAATGGATCAAATTTTATTTATAATAAAAACATATTAGTTTTATACATTTTATACATGTTTGATCCATATATTTTTATTTATCTAGTCATTAATATTTTTCCCTTCCAATTTTACATTTAGGTTATAATTCTAGTTTCTGAATAATATTATTTTAATAATGTATCACGATTCATTCAAACCTAGTGTTGCATGCATTTCAGGATATCAAACAGATTGAATTAATTTAAACCTAAACATATCTTATTTTCATGGGTTATTATATTCCCTTACAATAATGGTACTCCTATCATACACAAAATAGAATATGATGTTTATATTTTAAATTCTTGTGGTGTAACATTTTACCCAGTAAATAAATTGCATCTTTGCAATTTAATCTTGATCTCAGAAATCAAGCAGTTTATAATTGAAAATACTCTTCCTGAAATCCAAAATAATTATAAATGTTAATAAATCATACTAATGACAGTAGAGTAGGTAAATAAAATGTTAATATGAAAGAACACATAGATGGGTTTACAAATAATAGAACAATTGTTGAATGTGAAGATATATACATGAATGAAATGGGTAAATAATTATAAATAGTGTTAAAGGTAATTGATAATAAGAAAATAAATGATTAATGGAATGTTCAGGACTAAAAAAAATCAATATTTGATGATTTAATATGCCATATAATTCATTATATGTTAAGGTAATAGGATATCATTCTTGTTTTATGATTCATTTCCTAAAGTTGTAGAATTATTTTACTATCTAAAAGTATAATGAAATATAATTAATTTATATATTATATTTAATAAGAATAATATCATCCTTTGTTTGTTCTTCATTAAATTTCTAATTTATTTCTTACACTAAGAAATCAATATCTAAAAATGAATTTATTTATTCCTTGAGAAAAAAATTCCCTTTTAACGGATCATAAGATCTTTAATAGAATGATAAGTAATTCCTGAAATTTATAGTAATTATTATAAAAACAATCATTAGTACACGTTATCCAATATGAATAAATAATCACATGTTGAATTAAAACATTAATATCTAAATCACGTTCTAAATTTAAAGTTAAATCATTTCATATATAGTTTACCCTTGCCTCTTCCAAAATATTAAGATACAAATATTTTGAATAATTTTCAGTATATTAAAAAAAGGAAATTTTTATCAATCCCCAAAATAATATGAAACAGATCATAATAGTCATATACCAAACTTGTGATTACCTTCAACATGCATTCCATTGAAATAATTTAATTCTATTAATTTCCATAAAACCTTATTTAAATCATGCATGATTACTTATTAATTAAATAAAACATATATTATTGGATATATTCATTAAATCTAAATTTTTGATTACTCCATCATTGTTAGAATAAAAATTTTTGTAAAACAATCATGAATCAAATATAAGATAGTCAATACTATTCAATTCACATACTCAATATCGATCATAAATTTATCCCAACATCATTATCTCATCATGAGGAAATTTTTTAGGGTAGTCAATCCACCAATATAATGTTTTCTAAGAAGATAAATTTTCCACTGAATCATTTTATTGGTTATCTATACCGTTAAACATACACAATAATTAATGAAAAAGTACCAAAGAACAATCCTTATAAATTTCTTAATTCATATAATAAGGATATAATTGATAAAAAACTCAAATAACATATTTATGGAACAAAAAACAATCACATTAATAATTCAGCATCATATATTATAATAGTATAATATTGACAATGATCCATTAGATACTTTTGAGGTATATTCCTTTAGCACTATGGGAATTAATTTTTTTATTACACATATCCTTATATTTGAATCATTAAACATTGGAAACCTTTTTATTAACCTTGTAATCAAGATCATTTTGTCATTTCTTTCCACACTTGTATAAAACTCATAGTCTATTTAATAAATCACCATGTTGTTTCATTCCATATTTATCAATGGTGGGGAAATCATTATTTCCCTTATTCCCTTTATCTATAATTTTCTATTATTTCCTCTTCATATATTGCATCCTTTTGAGTCAAAATTATATAAATAACTCATTCAATTTCTTTTTATTACTTGATATTATGTCTTCATATGATGAAAATGGTTGGGATACTACTTCTCTTCAAAATACTTTCTTAATGTGGCCAATGAAATTATCATTCTTATTCATTGGATTATGCTCATAGATAGAGTTTACATTCCTTTTACTAGGTTACATTTCTAAATTCTGGAATACATTAAGTGGGAACATATCATTATGAAACATAATGTATGGACCCAAAAATAGTGAATAAATTATCATAAATTATAAAATTTATGAATAAAAAATCTCAAAATCACAAAAATGGTTTTTTGGGGATATAATTATTTTTAAATCCATCATAATGGTTTGTAATGGAAATTTTAATTATACTAATAATATTCAGCACGAGTATCAAATCAGATATGTATGAAGGCATGCATTCATTTTCCAGGAGATGATCAGTTCAAGCCTAATATACACATTTTAGAGTTATACACCAAGGTAAATATGGGCCAAAACCCAGTCCACTTGAACTATCTTTGAATGAATCTCGTTTTATGGAAAACCACATAATCTCTTAATTACCAAAACATTATTATGGTATTATATATTAATCTTCAAATTTCTTCATAGGGTTATTCTCTCTGAAATATGTTTTCTTGAATCTAATTCCCAGGGTTTCTACTAAACATCCAATGATACCATGTATTTCCACCTAACCCCAGTATCATAGATTGGGTTTCTACATTAATTTATTTTCATAAGATACAAGGAATCAAATCGCAAATTAATGAATAGTTTAGTAATCTTAGTAAACTAGAATCATCCCTTATAATCACATTACATTTTAAAACATAAAATAATCTATGAATTTTCATGGATAATGACATTGTTACCCTTAACATATCCCAACATATTAATCATAAAACACATCCTCATTTACCAGGGTGAATAAAACCTAAGAAAGGGGTGAGTTGAGTGGCTAAGTAAGGGTATGAGTATAGTGTAATCTACAAATAAATAAGGCATAATAAATAGGGAAAAGTATTAAAATAGAAACAAATGTGATTTAATTAATAACTTGAGATCAATATTGAAGTAATAATAACTGATCAAATATTTCCATAAAAATAATCACATGATCTTGAAAACATATCTATAGATAGTCTATCTAATCGAATAACCAATGGAATATCAGTAATTGAATTCATAATGATGGAAATATAAAACAATTCATTGAGGATTTATTCTAGGAAATATTATATATTCGAGGACTTGTGATAATATATCTATATATATTGGTAAGTCCTTGACCAAAATAAAATCTAGTTTGTCTGATTAGACATATCGAGGCATCAAGTGGACATACCGGGCCAACCCATAACATTCTAAGACAAATGAATTTTTCATATGAAATAGTTGAAACATAATTCATATAAGAAATCACATTTAAAATATAATTTGTAATTTAAATACATTCCCTACCTAACAAAAAATAATCATAAACCATCTAGTGTAATGTGAATGGTAACAACATAGTACATCCTAATTAAAACTAAATATAAACCACTTGAAAAAATAATAAGAATTGTAACATCGAATTTTATACCCAATAAAGAATAATTACCATCAATGTATGTATTATTATATAAGAACTAATTTTTAATGATCATGTGGAACATTCATTGAGGAAAATAAAATTTTCATTGTAGAAATCATCCTTTATATTTTAGAACTTGAAAATTCCTTAAATTTTATCTTAATAATTTTCAATGAAACTCAATTTTAAAAGATTTTAATATCCAAAGTATTAGGAAAAAATTATTTTAATAGAAACTTATAACCATTAAATGGGTTCTTTAATGAATTATTTTTCATGAAAATGGGTACTTCTATAAATTTTTTATAAGATAAAAGGAACATTATTTTTTACACTTTAAAAATGTTTGAAAAGTGTCTTGTTTGGAAAACTATATAACGATTCTAATCAAACCATTTTGAAAAATGTCAAATATGGGATTTTTCATATAAATAATTTGAAGAATGTTAAAAAAATTAATTTTTTTAGAAAACATCATTTTGGAAGAAAAAGGACATTTGACCGAAGAGATTCATAAAGTCATATTTTATTAAAAACTTTAACCACTTTATGTTTTGATGAAATAAAAATTGGACATTTAATTGATAATGTTAATATATAAACAGATGAGAATAAATTATATTGTGTTTATGATAGAAATATCATATAATTCCCAAAAGGGATACTTAAATAGAAATAATCCCAAATAGTGGTGAGATTGTGAAATAAATTCTTAACACTTTGGTAATATTTGTATCATAATACCCAAGAATAATGTTACATTAAATTAAAAATTAAATACCATGAAGACAAATTAACTCATGATATAACATATAAAAAGGGAATTATATAGACCCCATACAAGAAATAAGTGGTGAATATTGTGTATTTCTCACATAATTAAGGTGAGATGAGAAACACTTTCCCTGATTTCAACTCATCATCGACATTATTAAATTCCAAAATAATAAAAATAACTTAATTATTAATTTTCATAAAAAATATTTTGAGATTATTATTCCATTTATTTAACTTATTACAATGTTATATATTCACTACTATAAAACTAGTTTATTCTCTTGATTTTAAACTGTGGGTATAACCCCTAAAACCTTGGGAACAGGCTATAACCACATTTTTATGAACCATGGATGATTAAGAAATGGGTATAGACTTATACCCATAGTTTCTATACAAACCATGGTTAATATTCCTAGTTATTATTTAATAACCATGTTTTTCCTAAAGCCATAGGTATATATCTATACACATGGTTTTCTAGAGAATGGGTGTAAATTATCCAATCGAGGATCCTATACTCACAGTTCTCCAAACTATGCCTAAAGATATTTGTCTGGATTTAGAGTAAACATCACTAAAACATATTTACACCAACTATTTTAGAATTAAATAAAATTAAACATAAAATACACATTCAATGAAATAAAAATATTGTATATTGATAATTATATAAAATACTTTTAATAATTTCCAAACCATTCACAATACAAAAACATATATATACATACCTAGAACCATTGAATTAATGTATTTAAAAAGGTTCAACATGTTTCATTACTGCTACATCAAAAACTGGAGAGGATCAATGTCTCCCACATCACCAACATATTTATCAACATCACCAACATCCATACCAAAAATAGAATCATCTAGAGCTGTAACACCATCATCATTAACAGAATCATCATAAAAAGTAACATCTCCACCACCAATAGCTTAACTTTCACTAGAACCATCATTGGTAGCATATAGGCCATAAATTAAAGAGATTATTGATTCTATATATGAATAAATAGTACTATAATCCTCTGATAGAAGTGATTGAATTATAACTAAAATTTATTTAAGGATGTGTTTGGTGATTGGATTACTTTTTTCATGCACTTGTAAAGCTATTTTTTTTATCTCCACTAATTTTAACGAGTGATTTTCAACTCGAGTGTCTGAGATCCTTGAGAAGATCACAATGGGGACTAGTACATAGTGAGTATGATGTTTTTCCTTGGCCCACATCAGACTCTCCCATGGTGCTCCTCACATAATACTTAACTCAAATTATCTGTTGGGCCAATTTTTCCACCTTCTTTATCATCGAGGTTCTCTAGAGAAAATAATTCATGAAGATGAATTAACATTCATTCCTCACAATTATTTGAGTAAATATATACATCATATAGTATAAATTAACTGAAAAAGGTAATAATATAATTAATAGAGATATCAGAAATAAAATACATGGTTTTTATATGATATACCCTCATTAATGATTCAAACTGGGTCTTTTAAGTACATTACTAATGAACTAGAGTTTGGGTATCATCCATTAAAATTTTCACACTCAGAACATCATCATCTTCAGTAATTTCCTCATATTAATTTATATCATTTCTTTCTTCCACTAGCACACAATCTCTCTTGTGATGCTGCTCAAATAGAAACTGATCAAAGGTCAAATTCACCATACCACTTCTTTCATTTCATTGATGAAAATTACTATATTTTCTCATATCTCCATATAGATAGGAAACATAATAGTTTGTTTGAAATATGACATTCATTATATGGTAGATAACTTCATCTCATCATAACCATGATCTTATAACGCATTGATATCATATAAACTATATACAACCTCCATATAAATAATTGTTAATTAAAATATATAAAAAAATTCAAATTCATTTGAAACTCTGTTGAAATTTCATTAGTATGATACATATGAATTCTATACATTCTATAATTGTATAAAATGTATATTCCAATAAACATTGTAAAGAATAATTATAAAATTCATTACAACCAATTTTAATATGAAAGACATTATTTCATTCTAGTATTTAGAAATGTAATGAATAAGAGAAATAACATATGCTAAAAGAGATGAACAATATGTTTTTTTAGCACTAGATTTAGAAGTGTAATGATGGGAAATCATATTTATGAATTAAATTTATGTTTTTAATTTATTTTTTATTTGTTACATTCAAATCAATGAATCAATATTAAATTTTTTTTTGGGATCATTAATAAAAGTTGTTGGTTATATTAATGGTTATTTTTAAAGATAACTTCTATAATATTTTAAAATTTGATTGGGGACCTATATTTATTTCATAATATTATTTTCAAGGGTATATAGGCTTATATAAATCATTCAGTGATAAATTATTATTTATAAAGAGTATTTTTTTAGATTATAATATTAGTTCAAATAAATTTTTTAGATTTGTACTTCTTAAAATATATAATGTTAATCATATATAATTTTTAGATACAATTAATTTTTTGATATAACCAAATATAATATATTCCAAAATATGATAACATTTCTTTTAATTATGTTTTTAGGATTATTTAGAATCTCATTATGTAAATATCTTCATGTATAATGACTTATTTTCAACAAATACACAATACATGACCAATGTGTGGGGATTACAACCTAGAGAATGTGATTTTTTAAATTAATCTATTTAAACACCATATATTTTGTAAAAACTATGTTTATTATTCTATTATTTATCTTTGATGATACATAGTTGAAATGATTTTTTAATCAAACTGATCATACTCATATTTAATATTAGTGGATTCGACGATGGGATTATATAGGTAACCATAAACCAGTATAAACTAAATTGTATTCTATACATGATTAATTAATTTAATTTTTTTATATATAAAATTAAAATTGAAATAACATTCTTATAAAATGAAATCTTTTATTTTCAAATTTTTTTTTATTTTTCTCATTTTATCACTTTCTCGATCTATTTGATTATTTACATTTACAAGAACTTAAATTTACTTAAGATGTTCTAAAATTATAATAATTTTTAAATGAGGTAATGCATACTTAACAAAACCATATTAATACATAATTTTTTATGAAGGAAAATAAAATTTAATGCAGTGTAATAGAACCAAACCAAGAAAAATTTAATTGATCCCTATTAAACAAATCTAAATTGACCAAAAAAATTTGAATCTAACAATGTAAAATTATTAAAATTAGAGTAATATTAAATTTAATTGAGGAAAATTCTATGTATCCATATATATCTATACTATAAATAATTATTGTGATTTGAAATAATATAAGTGAACTGAATCAAATCAATGTGACTTCAATCAAAATGAAAAAATCCAGAAAAAATATCAAACTATAAATAATAATAAAATGAACTCAATCATTTCATAATGAATATATATAGAAATATAAAACAAATAAAAGAATCTAAACCACAAAATATATAATGATAACATATCACCCCAAACTAAAATAAATTGAATTAAACTAAATATAACTAAACTTATTTAGATTAATCATAACCATGGAGAATAGTTAAAAAAAAACTAAACCAAACATACAAAAACATAATTAAACCAAAATGTATTGAAATGAATATTATAAAACCAAAACAAACCATATAAAGTAGAATAAATCATTCTAAGATAAAAAATAAAATAAAATTTTATACATAACATTGAAACTAATATAACTAAAAAGAAAAACTTAAGGGATTTTATATGTACATAGATAATCCAAATGAAACAGAGAAAAAATTAATCGAATGAAAAAACTATGTTGGATAATTATGGGTCCCATATACCTAAAATGAAAATAACTAAATCAAACTACCTTGTACAAAACCAAATTAGACCAAATTGAACCAAACTACATTGACATGAATAGATATGAAGAAAATCATACGAAACTAGTTTGAGAATAATAAATAAAAACTAAAATGAACCAAACCAAAATAAACCAACCACAATTTCCTCAAAAAGATGATAAATAAACCTAACTAATCTAACATAAACTAAATGGAGTTGAATAAAACTGTATTAATAGAAATAGAATAGAAACAATATAAGAAATCCTTACCTATATATGAAAAAAATGATTGAAATAGAGGCCATTTTTGGAGGATATGGTAGGAGTCTAATAACATGGATTATAGGGAAATTAGGTTAGGGGAGGGGGATGCAGAAGGTGTAATAAGGAGAGGTGGAGGGGGATGTCAAAGATTTCCTAAAGAGGGGAGGTTCTTTTTAGGATGTTATGATCACTTGAAGAGGGTAGGTGAGATTTCTAATGTTTCTTGAAGATGTTAGGGGGTTTCTAAGGTCATTAGGGAGTGGAAAGGAAGGCGTTAGAATGAGGAGGGGGAGGAGGTTCCCAAGAGAGGCATCCAAATTAAAGAGTTATACCTACATTTTTTAAAAACCATTAGTACAAATTATCACACACCATTGGTTTTTAGGATCTGTGTGTATTGGTTTGGGTTGACACTCTATACCAATGGTTTCTCTAAACCATTATTTTGGTCTAGTTTTCCAATAATTATTATTACTTCATAAATTATGTTTACATCAGGTGTTTCAACTATAATTGGCTTGTGTGTCAAAAATTACTTTGGTAGGATAAATATGTCCAATGAACAGATTATTTAAACAAATAATGAATAATAATAATGAAATAATTATCAAATTTAAAAACAAATTAATCTTTCAAAACAAATCATGAATGATGGTTATGAAGAAATCAACTATGTTACAATTATAGAGACGGGATGTTGTACATATGCATGTGTAATGTTTTCATTTTTCAAAGATCATTTTGTAAAAAGGTAAGTAATATTTTACCTTTATAGAATGATAAAAATATCATATATACCATATTATTTCTTTAAATATAGTTATATATATATCATCCATTTTGTGTGTTACTAAAAATATATTCACATTTCTTCATGAAGGAGGTATTATGTACTTAAACAAATGAGATTATAATATTTCAGTGTAAGATTGAAAATGAGATATTATATCTTAATGATGATAAATATTTCATTAATATCCTTATTATTTAATTTATTTAACTAATATTAAATAAAATCATCCTCATTACCATCCATGTAAAGCATTAGTGAATAACAAATAACATCACTTCCCGGGGAGGTAGTCCGTCGAACACCCAAGCGATGTTGTCATATCACCTAATGAATATAAAGTAAAAACGGAATATTTGATATAATCAATCTAGAGGTATAATAATGTTATAAATATAATATATATCTTTTATATCAATCATCATACCAAACTGTGAGAGTTTTTGATGGAAAATTTGACACATCGGTTTGTGAGGTGGTAATCCACAGTACACAAGCGCGACATTACCATTTCCCATTTCAGGAAAGAGGATATGGATAAAGTTAATTTACTATTAATAAATAAATATTAGTATATTGAATATAATTTCTTTATTATTTAGGAATAAATGATAAAAATTTTATAGAGGTGGAAGATGAAATAAAATAAAAAAACATAGTTAGGAATTTAAACACTTCTTGGAACACCACTTTAAGATTATTAAAAAAAGTATTAAAATAATGTATTTATAAAAACCAAGGATAATATAATGCTTAAATGGATCTTGGGAGGTTATTGAGATATTTCTTTCCCGATCGAATTAGGTTTTATGATGGTAATATGAGAGGAGAGGGGTGGCGTTTTATAAGTTTGGTGAGTAGCACAATTGTAATTCCTAGAAAATAACACGGTGTACCAACGTTTTTCACATGACACAGGATTAAATATTCAGAATTATCATGTCTCAAACCAGATATGGTCTTAAAATCTCTATAAAATAGATTGAGGCATATTTTTAGGTTATTTTAATTATTATATTTTAAGTTTAACACCTAGTAAATCAATTTTTACCTTAGCCGTGATAAATGATTTATATTGAATTTCCTATTCATTATAGCAAATAATTATTTTAAACATGTTAAAGAAAATTATTCTAATTTGAAATATTGAATCCATTTATTAAAATTCAATATAATGAAGTGGAATATTTTTATTTAAAATTAACTGAGCAGACATGAGGAGAAGGTGAGTTTTTAAAGAGAAAATGCTCAAGATTGCATTGTTTTTATATAAAAAACATTGTGAATATGATTACAATTACTGAACATGGATTAATATATATATATATATATATATTTATATATATATATATATATTTTAACAAATTATAATTTTATAATTTTAAAATAACATTTAAATTTATAATAAATTTAATTTTTTTTAAATAATAATAATTATTTTTCATTATTCCGCAAAAAATTAAACTTGTTAGAAGAATCCAAAAAAAATCACTATATGATAAATTAGATATTATGATTTAAAAAAATAAAATAATTTTCATAATTAAATTTTATATAAGTGGTAAAAATTAATTATAAATTATGCATGTAAATCATGAATTAACCTTTTTTTAGAAAAATACTATTTTTAAGAAAACATATCTTTTTTTTCAAATGGATATAATTTAACTCTAATAATTATATATTCATTTTATTTATTTTATACTTATTTAGAATAGAATATTTTCATTAATTTTTAATTATTATTCACACTCTCTAATTTAATTGCTTGGTTATAATGGAAATGTTAAAATAATAATATTTTAAGAATGTATCACATTTCATAGAAACCCAGTGTTACATACATTGCAAGCTATCAAAGAGATTTAATTTTCATAAAATTAAGTATATCATAAATTCGTGGGATGTTATATTTCCTTTTATTTTTCCTGTTTCATTTAATACATGTTATACAATATGATGTTTGTATTATTAAATCTCAATGTGTTACCTATTCAACATTAAGAAAGGACTGGTTTTCCGTATATTGATCCCATATAATCTAACAGGACATGGAAATTTAATTTCATATGTCAAACCATAATTTAATTCTCTTTATGATAAATTAAAATTTAGAATCTCCTTTTTCAAATCCATGTAATTTATGGATATTATTTATTTATGATAAAATTTTATGTAGTGAAAATTATTGAGATAAAGGAAAAAAGTATCCTAAAATAGATTCCCACTATACGATAATCCTATATTATTCGATGAAGATTTAACCATTATTCCTCAAGGTTGATATGTTTAATTTTTAATTGAACATATACATGGATCTATACCCATATAAATTATTCCCTACCAAATGGCCCTTATTGAACTATAATTTTTAAAGAATCAATTACATGATAATTAAGACAACACTTTATTTCTTAATATTTAATCATCATGGGGTTCCATAATCCTCCATGATAATTACAATGACGGGCCAATGAATTTATTTACTAATTATTATGAGCATAACAATATATAATTTTTAAAAAATAACATTTTACATATATTAATTACATTTTCAATCAATAATGTGGGTCTCTATAATTATCAATGGTTGGTATTCTATTGAGATATAATAAATTTAATTTTAAAATGGAAGATATTCTAATGAATGATATTACTAAAAAATAGGGACACTATAATCATATATAAATTTTAAACTCAAAAAATCAATTGAAATATTCTTAAAAAGTTTTAAGATATTATTTATAGATTACGTTGATAAATTTGTGGATGTATTTATAGATTATATTTCATTTACTCTAAATTAATTGTAAAATAAGAAAATAAATTTAATATTGTTCCAATGCCTTTTTATAAGTATATGTTGTATAAAAAATAAAATAAATATGACTTTTGGATAAATAATGTTATATATTTGGGGGTTTGTAATCACAATTAAATTGATATCTATGTATCCTTAAAAGATAATAGTGTTATATAAATGGTCGATACCAACATCTAGGACAAATATATTAATTTTCCTCTAATTATCTAGGTACTATCGCTATTTTGTAAAGAATATATAATGACTTTCAAACCCACTGACAATCTTAAAATTAAATTGACTTATGTTTTTATTTATATAAGAATATAAAGAACTATTTTTGGAGTTTATTAAAATATAGAAACTAATCAATTACTAACAATAACCTCATGTGAGGATATATTTTTGATATATAGTTTTGTTAGAATGTAGGGTTTGAGTTTTCAACTCCTGATAAATTATAATTCAAAGGTGTATTATTGAAAAAAAATTAAATGAAAATAACAAAAAGTTCTTCACTACATTCTCTAGAGTTGGTTTCCAAAGTAATTACAATGATGATTTGAAGGAAATATAGAGAGAGATAAAACTATGACATATATACTGACCATAAATGTTTAATGTATATATTCACAAAGTATGAGATCAAAATGTTCCAAAAAAATGGTTTTATCTGACAAAAGTCTATGATCACCCATTCCACTACCATCATTGAATGAAGAATAATGAAAAAAATTCACTAAGTAGAAAATATATCATAATCTTATACATGAAGATGTTATAAAATGTTATAATATTATTATACATGAAAAGGATAAGAAAGAGAATCATAATGGGATAGATATTATCCTAACTTTCTCAATTGATAGCTCAACCATATATGTTAGTGTTGATTATAGAAGATCAATGTGATGTAGTGGATAGAAAACTGATATTGGAAGAAAAAGGTAAATATATAATATATGAAATAAATATTCATACCAATGGATTTAAATGATTTGGGATATAATTATGTGTACTTTCAAAACATGAGATAAATAAGGATCTATTATAAGATACTTGTAGATGAATTTTTTATATCCACATAAAAAAACAAATATTTATTGAGATATTCTAGACAACTTATAGTGTAACAATGTAAGTGACCAAATCAATGTGGTCCAATCCTCTTCATGTTTTTAAGGTCTGTGGATCTTTGAGGAGGCTTGGATATAGTCTGATGTGGTTGGGCTTTGAAATTATAGAGGTAGGCTGAATTCAATATTTTTAAAAGCATACACGCTTTGTTTGTACAGTTCTAATCTTATGGAGGGATGGTTTGTGATGGGTAAAATTTCATGGTAAAATAATTAAAAGGTGACATGTTTTTTTGGTAAAATATGACCCTATCATTTATGTGATGTGTAAATAGTTTACATTCCATGTAAATATCTTATGTGGAACATTACTAAATGGTGTTGCTGATTAGAGATTTCTAAAACACTACACTCCCCCTAATTTATCACCATCCAACGTCTCCTCCTATAGTCATTTTGATATTCCTTCAATGACAATCGAACATTGGGATTATATCTTTAATTCATGGTGTGCAGTGTTGATCAAAGGTGAATTATTCTTTTGTTTTCAAGATGTTTCTCTTAGTTTGATATTTTTCCTCCCATTTTTTCTATTTCATAAAATGGTGGACCATCTCCCTTGTTTCTAATGGGTATTTTAAGGTTTATTTTAGTTTGGTTGTGCTACAATATCCTCAAATGAATGTATTTATAATAGGAGTAGTGATCAGGGATCCATAACATGGTATATTCTCATGTGATGAATGAAGATTAGTTTTTAGGTAGGGTATTATATTATTCTCTTTTAATTATTTGAAATATTAAATTAAGAATGGTTTAAACTTCTGTGTGGAGATGTGATTAACCAAATAATTTTTTTACTAGAATAATGAAATTTAATAGTAATCACATGTCGACAATGATATTTATTTATACTGAAATAGGTGTTTTCCTCTTGTTTTTCTATTGTGTGTGATATGTATGTGGTATTCCCTATTAGCATGTTGTTATGATTAGAGTATCATCTAGAAATTGTAATAAAAATAATGTCTAAATTAATTTATAATTAATTGTATATATAATTAAAGAATAAAAATGTTTTTAATATGGAGTTTACTGTAATTTTATGATAGTCAAATTGATTAAATGCTCATGTTTAATCAGTATTGATAAGGAAGATAAAGTTTGTTCATGATTTATAGTAATAATTAAATATGCATGTTAATAGAGAACGATGTTTCTCTATGTTTTATTAAAACAAAATAAATTCTAAGAGAATGTTTTTCTATTTGATAGAATGTTATAGCTTGATCAGTTAGGTTTCCCATAGTTATAACCTATTTATAAATGAATCGATTAATAAAATATGGAATAAGAACCAGTTATCCGATAAAGATAATTTTCTAGGTCTCGAGTTTCCCATATTCTTGAGATGTTCGAGAGTCTTGTTTATGATACTTGAGATCTAGTTCACATTAGAGGGATGAATACTTTGCTCGAGGGAACAATTCCGATGTTGATTTCTTGTTTATTCCTACTACATTTTAGACGTTCTCTAGATACAAGTCTTGCGATATGATCTTGATACCATAGAGATTGGGATGGTCGATATGGAATAAAATGTATAGAATTTCATGAGATACTAGTAAGGTTGGGTCGAGGATGGAATGCATGATATGTGGATAAGGAGGCCTAGATGATCTGTTAGTAGTTGAAATCTTCGATTTAGATATGCATTTGTATATACATATGGGTGTCAGGGATGGCACATGAGGTGATAGAATATGTTAATATAGGTCTTACCCGTTGAAGAGATATTGGGAGCTGGTATTATCTATTGAATCAATTTAATGGAAAATGGATGGGTTCTAGTTTAATCTATATTACTTTCATCATTAATTGAGGAAACTTTATGTTCTTGGTTTCATGTTTCTGATCCATGGTTGCATTAGATGGTTTTCCTAGGGTACCTTGATATAGAAAAATGCTAATAATATTTTGAATAATTATTAACACTTGTGGTTGGTTAATTGTAACACCCTACCCCTACCTCATTGGCTTGAAGAGGTGGTGAGTGTTACATGGCCTTAAGCGATGTTCCCAAGGCGCTAAAGGCTGGCAATAAATGCCGAGGGCTCTGAGAACAATTGTGGAACGATTTTCCCTTGAGAAAAAACCAACCAAACAACCACATCTAAATGATTCATGTCGACAAAACCAAACTCATACTTTACCAAAGACAACCAGATATTCCATAATCTCATATGAAAACACAACCCAATACATCATCAGAGTACAATGCGGAAGACTCAAGAAGAACACCACGAGCCATGACACCACCACAGCTCCACACCAGGCTCCAAGCTCCATGTTCCACCAAGACATCACAACCCACCACCGGAACACCATGCCTCTTTACCACCTCTCGGATATAGATTTTGGACAGATCCTCCACTGTATAAGATTCACGAATCCAGATGAAATGGGCCAACTTCATTATCCGATCCACTATCACCCAAATGGTATCGTGCTTCTTGACTGTTCTTGGGAGACCTGTGACAAAATCCATCGCTATCTGCTCCCACTTCCAAACAGCGATTGGTAAATACTGCAACATTCCTGCTGGCCTCTGATGCTCTACCTTGACCTGCTGACAAGTCAAGAATCTCAAAACAAACTCATCCACACTTCTCTTCATACCATCCCACCAGAACTGCGCTTTCAACGCTTTATACAACTTCTAAATTCCAGGATGAAAAACCCACCTAGAATGATGATACGCCCTGAGAAGATACTCTGGACAAGTAATTGGTACTACTATCCGATTCTGAAAAGAAAAAACCGAATCTCCATTCAGATTCCAACCCTCAATGGTCTCCCCACCATTGAGTCTCGACCCCACAGTCAGAAACACATAATTAGATATCTGTGCCTCTCTAACCAGGGAAACCAAGTCAGGAATAAACAAAACCAGAAAGAAGACCTCTCTATCCCCCTGGTCCTCACATTCCAACCTCATATCAGTTATAACTGACATCAACTGCCACTGGTCTGATGCCTGTTTCATCACCCGAGCATATGATTTTCTACTTAATGCATCCACCACCTAATTTCCCTTACCCGGTCTGTACATCAAGTCAAAATCAAACATCTAGAGATATTCAATCCATCTCCTTTTCCTCAAGTTCAAATCCCTTTGTGAGAAAATGTGCTTCAAGCTCTTATGATCTGTATATACCGTTAATTTCTCACCGAAGAGATAATGACGCCACACTTTCAAAGAATGGACCACTACTACCAACTCCAAATCATGATTTGGTTAGTTCTTATCATGCACTCTCATCTTCCATGAGCCATATGCTACCACATGATTCCCTTTCACGAGAACGCACCCCAACCTTGATCTCGATGAATCACAATACCCCACGTACCCTTTTCCTTGTAGTGGCAAAACCAAGATTGGTGCGGATGTAAGATGACCATTTATCTCTTCAAAAGACTGTTGACACTTTTCTTTCCAATGGAATGGAACATTATTTCTTTTCAAAGCTATCATTGATGATTCCAAATGTGAGAATTCATGAACAAAACGCCGATAATACCCAGGTAGACCAAGAAAACTGTGTATCTCAAACACATTATTTGGCGGTTTCCACGAGATAACAACCTCTATATTTTATGGATCCACTAAAACACCCCTTTAAAAAATCACATGGCCAAGAAAAGAAACTTCATGTATCCAAAATTCACACTTTGACAATTTGGCATACAACTGATGATCCCTCAAGAACGCCAACATTGTCTCCAAGTGCTGCTCATGCTCCACCCTTTCCTTTGAATATACCAGAATATCATCAATAAACACCACCACAAATGAATCCAGATATCTATGAAATATCCAATTCATCAATGCTATAAACACTGCTGGAACATTTGTTAGACCAAAGGTAATAACCACATATTCATAATGGCCATATCTACTCTTGAAATATGTTTTAGAAATAACCTCCTTCCTCACATGCAAGTGATGATATCCCAACCTCAGGTCGATCTTGGAGAACCACTGGGCTCCCCTATACTAGTCGAACAAATCATCAATTCGTGGAAGTGGATATCTATTCTTTATCGTAACTTGGTTAAGTCTATGATAATAAACACATAACCTTAAGGTTCCAACCACATTTTTCACAAACAACACTGGTGCTACCCACGAAGACATGATAGGCCGGATAAACCCTTTGTTTTCTAACTCTTCCAACTGGATTTTCAATTCTTTCAATTCAGCTGGTGCCATACGATTAAATAGGAGTGAGATAGGATTGGTCCCCAGAAGGAGATCAATCATAAACTCCACTTCTCTTAAAGGAGGTAACCCAGTGAATTCGTCAGGAAAAACATCCATGAACTGATCCACCACTACTGGAGGAACACTATGATCAACACCCTCTACCGATTCCAATGATAATACCGCCAACTGATATCATAAAGTACCCACTACTGGTGCCAACAAACCTGTTTGACCCTTCATTTCATGCTTCTATCCTCTAAAGATATGTCTAAGGCCATCGTGTGTTGTAAAATCCACTGTCCGCGCATCACAGTCGATGTGGGCCTTAAAAGCCACCGGCCAATCCATTCCCAGGATTACATCATAACCATTCATCTCAAGAATTGATAAGTTCCACACAATCTCAACCTTTCCCACAAAGATACAACATTCTCTACACAAGAAATATCGACACTCTCTTTGACCCATAGGAGTTTGAAGTTTCAAAACTGCGGGCATCATTTCTACCCTTAAACCCAACAAATCAACCACATATGTAGCAATAAAAGAGTGTGAGGCAACTGTATCAAACAACACTTGAATCAAGGTAGAATTTAAAAGAATAGTACCTCGCACCATGGATGGTCTCGACTAATCATCTACCACAACCAGATCATCTCGAAACACATGTTTTATTGCCACACTCTACTCTTTATTTTTCTGCTGAGGCATGTGGTATTCCGAGAATCAACATGATCTACTTTACTCTACTATCAAGGGGTATGCTGCTACCGTCATCCCGTCAAAGCATACGACGTCTGCGATCCCTGAGGAGTGTCACGTGCACCAGACCCTGGGGAATTCTGACAATAACGCTGCAGATGGCCCATCTTCTTATAATTATGACATGATCGAGGTTGGGACGTACAATCCCGCTTGATGTGGCCTGTAGAACCACACCAAAAACATCTCATCTTGCTCTGGGGCTTCGGAGGAAGTTTCACTGATCCTTCCGTTGGATTATATGTTATATTCCGACCCTAGGAATAAGTGTCCCTCTTCTTCTTGAACCCAGCATTAGATTTCCCACTATTCTCCATGGGTACCGCCATGCTTCCCCCACCCAGAGCGCCCAACAAATCTAGCTCATCCACCAAGGATCTATTCACCATATCTGTGTAATCATCTATACACAACACCTCTATCATTGAAAAGATTTATTTCCTCAACCCTTCTTCAAATATCCTTGCCTTAAACGACATGCTACCCACCACCTCGAGTGAAAACCAAACTAAGTTCATAAACATAGCTGCATACTCTGTCGCCGACATCAGCTCTTGCTTCAAACTGAAGAAATCAGTCGTATGCTGAATTCTAAATGTATCTAGGTATAATTGTTTGTTAAAAATTGCCTCTAAGCCTTCCCACATCATAGCCTGGTCCTTCCCAGCTTGGACTACCAACTCCCACCACTGAAGGGAAATATCTTCCAACATATACGTGGAAAACTTCAATTTTAACTATACAGGTGTTCCCAAGTACTCGAAGATCTTGTTTATTATATCAACCATGATTTTTCCCTCTCTGGCTCTGAATCACCCCTGAAGATGGGTGGATTTTTCTTTTGAAATAGAACTTCATGATCCACATTCTTTGGTTCATCCCCACTATTTCCACTTTCCACAGCTTGGAAATCTTGCACTATACATTGCACTAGCTGCTAGTTCACCTGAGGCTCAGGTGCAACCACATTCTCAGCAGCCTCCTCCGGTTGGTCTCTACGATGCCAACCCAGTGCCATTTCTATAAATAGAAAACAAAAAACCATGAGTCTCACTTCTACAGAAACCACGAAATCCCATTACAAATCACATTACAAAACACTATCACAACAAGGCTTGCCACCAGTTCACATTTTTTCACATATGCCTTGTTTTACCATTTTGAAAACCAAACCATTTTCAAAATACCAATTTATTCACATTACAATTTTTCATTACATCATAAATCATTATACCCCAATGAAATATGCATCCTAGAGGGAAGTCATTTCCACCATGCATGCCATTCTCATCTCATTGGCTACACCCACGCCAATGAGATATCCAATGCCTATACGTGTCTCCAAAACACTTATGTACCCAACTCCATAGTAACATGAATTTTAGTATAAAAGGGTTAAATACATCCTTTTATGATATACATTCCATGTTCCGACAATCATACACCTTGCTACCATCCCAACTCAAGGAGTATACCACAACGAATGTCAACACCAAATCTGATAATCAACTCCAAAGGACTGAACAAACTGATACCACTTGTAACACCCCGCCCCTACCTTATTGGCTTTAGGAGGTGGTGAGGGTTACATGTCCTTATGCGACGTTCACAAGGCACTAAATGCTGGAAATAAATGTCGAGGGCCTTGAGAACAATTGGGGAACGATTTTCCCTTAAGACAAAACCAACAAAACAACCAAAACTAAATGATGCATGTCGACAAAACCAAACTCATACATTACCCAAGAAAACAAGATATTCCATAATATCACATTCCAACATAACCCAATACAACATTAGAGTACAATGCGGAAGACTCAACAAGAACACCACGAGCCCTGACACCACCATGGCTCCACACCAAGATCCATGTTCCAAGTTACACTATGACATCACAACGCACCACTAAAGGAGGTTGATGCCTTACCTTTTCCCACGTCACGGTACAAAACATCTGCAAAGACACAAACATGACAAAGCAGGGGGTGAGTACTAAAACACAGTAGAATTTTCTTAAATGACTTCCCTACACACGCCACTAGGAGAAAACCATTAGTACATTTATATAAAACATTTTATATAAAATAATCACAAGTATAACTATTACCATAAGCCAACCATGCTCTTACCAAGAAATCACACCCAACCCAAGAAATAAAAGGAAATCCAACTGACAAGCCACAACCTTTCCATCATTTACCCATTGGCACAACAATTCCATCTTGCAAGGAAGTACACAACAAAACAATCATAACAGTGACACTTCCGTCCAACCCATTTCATCCATTTACAACTACTGTCTCTTCCCGTCCACAAATCATTGATGGTGGTCCCTCCATACACTATCCATCCCACTTTATTATAGTGGTAATTCCCGCCCAATTCCACACAACAATTCAACCAATCACAACCGAACATATAATCCATCACGGTCACAACAACATCATGTAATCATCCAATTCCATTACATGTCAATTCACATAAATAAATCACCCATTTATTGAAAACCATTTTCCATGGAAAACCCTATTTCAATAAAACAACCTTTTTATTGAAATCCATTTCTATCGATTATTTTCACAAATCATCCATAGCATCTCATTTTAAAATATCCATTTTTAAATCCACAACAAAAGCAATTCACCACAAAACCCTCTTTTCCCCAAAAATCCCAAAAACATCACCCAAGGGATTTTCCACCAATTTCGCACATCAAAACACAATTAATATCAGGAACATACAATTAATTGTAACAAGTAACCACTAGTTCTAACCAAGTGGAGTCAGGAGAGAAGCCACCTACCTTTAGGGTTCCTGAGAAATCGACCCACGAACATCCGCACCTCAAATCCGGCGAACGCACCACCGACACATCTCTAGATCCCCTCCCCTAACCATAACAAGCCTCAAAATCATCATCCAAGGAAACCCCAACCCTATATATACACAAATAAATGTGTATATCTAGAAAACCAAGAATGAGGGGAAAGTAGATCTAGAGGAAAATACAAGAGAAGCAAGAGGAGAGACTTTCCTGGGAGAAACCACCTTGAATCCACCTTGAAACCCCTTCGAATCGCTTCCTAAATGAGTGGGAGAGAACCCATAACCCCTGAGAACCCCAAAACCCGAGTTTGGCTCAAGTGGGAGTATGAGAGGAGTGAAATGAGGCAATCTTGAGTGATCCTGGCACTTATAACCCTAAATTTACGTGGCCGCACAGTTAGCCCACAAGATTTGGAAAACTGTTCGCTAACCGTGCGTACGCCACTACCTTGAGAGATAGGGTCCACACGGTTTCCTCTTATAGTTTGGAAAACTGTGCGGAGGTTGTGTGAAACCTAGTGTATCAAGAACAAGGGTCTGCACTATTTCTTGGGGAACCTGCACGGTTTCCACTAACTGTGCTCAAACCGTGCACCCCTTAAAAAGCCTCCAAACTCATCCAAAACCATTGAAAACTCTCCCAACCTCTTCCCAACTAATTCCATGCACTTTAAATACATAAAAATTCATATACAAAGGCCACATACCTAAAACTGGGGGTTCTAAATTAATTACTGATTTAAAATTCTTAAGTGATGTTATTCTTGATAAACCATGAACATAGTTTGGATTATTCCGAGATAGAATAGAGTATACTCTGATAATTAATAAATTGAATTATGGAATAATGTTCACTATCAATTAATTTAAAATGAGTTAAATAATAAAATTATTTTCTCAAATAAAAATATGTAATTAATATAGATGTTTTATGTTATTGTGTCCTTATAGGATATATGGGCTTAGTAGTTGAAGCTAAGTGTCTGAGTAACATTAGACGAACCTAATTTTAAGAAAATGTAATACACATAGTCTGGTTGTGAGCTAAATTATATCATATATATTCTGTGATTTCATATGATTCACCCACCATGTTATTTATGGAAGCTAACACCCATTGGAATCTAAAATGGTGTTTTACCCAACATCCCTACAGGGGGAATGGATGGTTGACAACACCCTCTAGACCTCCTCTCTTTAGTTTCTAGTTAAATGTGTTTGTATTCATGACACTTAGTTTTACCATATTTGTGTGTAGAGGGACATAATGTCTTGTGGTTATTTCACAAACATGTATTACCATCTATAGAATCCTAAATATTATAAGTAGTATGATGTTTATAGGTTTTTATGGATTGAGGTTCTCACTTGGTGTATGGGTTGAACAGATTGAGGTATAATACACTATGTTTGATATATGTCATACATGGTGTGGTGGATTCATGAAACCACATGGTTACTATATGTGGATACGAGATATGGGATGATTTGGTTATGTGATGCACATGATGCATGTTCTGACACATTACCAATGTTTTCTAGGGATGTCTTACTTTTTGAGAGAGGTGGATCTGGATGTGTGATGTCAAAGCTGAGTGGAAAACCAGTTAGGATGTAAGAGCGGGGTACCCATGAATATTTAATGTTATATTTTATTCTCTCTTGTATGTAATAATTTTTGAGATCTATCCATGGTGAGGCTGGGAACATATTATACCTATTTAAAACATGACTTAGTACCACTATTATTCAATCTATTTTTGCATTATTTCCTTATCATTCACATGATATGCTATAGAGGGATCATAATAATTGTTTTTTATGATCACCCAAAATATATATAAACTATTTTACATGTCAGCTGGAGATATATAGAGATCGGACTGGATAATAATATTTTGGGGTTTAGTATGATCAGTTAGGGATTCATTGGCACTATCATATTTACCTTTCTGTGACTTGTAGTATCCCTTTATGTTGTTTCATAATGTTTTTAATTTTATTTTCATCTAGGTATTTATTATATATATATATGGGTAGTTTTAATTTTTTGAATCATTATAATATATATCTTCAACATGATTCACTTATGTCTCCCACATGCATATTTACTATATCCTCATTTCTAGTCACCAACCTGTGGACTACTAAATATGGATCTCGAGAAGTCACCATCTCTCTCCCCTCCTTGCATTTTCATTGTGGGGAGGGGATCATGATAGAGTGATATCAATGTTTTAGGTTGAGTGATAGGATGGAGTTCAGTGTTAGGCATAAGTGAGGTTTCATGGGTTGGTTGGGAAATAGTTTTAGCTACATTCAATATGTGATGTAAGAACACAAGATTGACTAAGATACTGGTATTTAGGCTTCCTGTGATATAATGTACTGACCAGTAGCCTTAAAAATCCTGCTGAATGATGTGATATTGGTTGTAGTGTAGGGAAATAGGAAATGATCATGCATTATTCTTCTTTAAGATTAGTTGGAGATGTAAACATGTGATATTGGCTGAGACAAATTTATAAACCTTGTAAAAGATTATGCATCATTATTTTTTCTCCTATGTTTGAAATGGGTAGACCTTGGGGTAGGTTAAAACATTTAGAAAGAAAATTTAAATAATTAAATAATTAATGTCATATATTCCATATTCTATGTTAAAGATCCCTAAATAATTTTTATATTTTTAGGCATAGCTGCAATTTGATGCCCTTATCATGTTCATGATGAATATGTTTATTATTATATGATTGCATAATGCTATAGAGTAGATTTTGATGATGATGACACTTTAAAAGGGTAGTTGGAGATTTTCAGTGAAAATTTTTGAAGATATATGAGGTCTTCATTTTAGATGCAGTCATAGAGGACTAATTAGAGGAGGTTTAGATAGCTTTCAGTAAAATTTATACTTTATAGGGCCATTGATATTATTTGGATTTGATGATGTTGTGTGGATCATCCAAAAAATTGTGGTTCTTATTCCTCAGGGAATGTGATGAGTCTGCAGTCTTATGGGGTATGTTCTGGCACCAGTTCATAGAAATGTTTCAATTTTCAACAGTGATGGTGTCCAGTCTCTTTGAATTTATTAGTCTTTAGTAGGGGATCTAAAGTGTACGAGATTTTAGGATATATTTAATGTCCCTTTTGTGATATTCTTTAGACCTGTTTCTAGATAAGAAGGCTTTGGAGAGTCATTTAGGTCTTTTCTTCAAGATAACTAGTTATCGGTGTCCCCATTTATAATTTAGATGCATTTTATGGTGATGGAGAGAGAAATAGTTATTGATAGGATTCCAGATAAAATTTAATCATCAAAATAGTGGATTCATTATATTTCTCTATGAAGTAGATATGTGGTTTAAGGTTCCTTGATTTCTAGAAAAATGAGTTTTTTGTTAGTCGGGGAGTAGGTCCCTCCCTCATTATCTCATTTATCTAGGGATAGAAGATATCATACATATTCCAAGGGATAAAATGTATTTTATTCTTATAGAGGATGATTTCATGAATTGTGATAGTGTCTAACCATTTTGAGTAGTCATCATGTATTTGGTGTTCCACTTCTGGTTCCTTTATTGTGTTAGTTTTAGCTGAGGCAACTGTAGAAGGAATGTCCAATATTGGATTAGCAGAGAAGAGATGGGTCAGGTTGAGGTATGTCATGAGATTCTACTCATCCTTATAGAGTAGAGAATGATAATGAATGTGGTCATTATTGGGTTCAGTGAGGCCATGTAGTAGGTCTTGGTCAGCTTCAGGCTTTAGTGATTCCGTCACTGGGTGAGCTAAGCAACGTTCAAGGTTTACATTTTTTATTCTATGTTGGTGATTTCATTGTTTTATATAGGAGTGAATCACTCTATTACCTCACCAACCCTCATCCATGACATGGGACTTGAAATAGAGATGCTTCTAGTTCCCATTGTATAGGCTACTATTGTTGGTAGATAACTTTACTTTTGTGAAGTATATAGAGACTATGCGCTAGATTTGGGGTATCATCATCATTAGAGATAATTCTTATGTTTAAATTTATATCCATATGAAATCATCCTTAATATTCAATGGTTGTATTCAGTGATGGTTATCTTGAATTTCATTACTAGGTAGGTTGTTTTATGTGATGATGATGGAGATACAACATTATTTATTAGTGATAAAGATCCTCATGTAGGTCAGGGGCATGTTCTATCCTCATCTTATTTGATGGAAAAGATGATGCTGAGAACACCAGAGGTTTAAACGTTCATGCTTCCTAGGGTTATGTAAGAGTACCAAGTTGACTTTCTATAGGAGGTTATAGTGTTACCTCTTTGAAGGGAGATTGAGTTTGAGATTGATTTATGCCTCTAATTTATCAAATCTGGATGTCTCCATAGAGGAGGTATCCTTTTGATTTGTGAGATCTAGGAGTATAACTCGGTGATCTTGGGCAGTTTTGTTTTTATGGCTGACTATGTGACCTTAGGGGGAACTAATTTTCTTTATGATGAATTCTGATAGTAGTTTGAATATTTTTATTGATTATCGTCTCATGAAAAATATGGATATGAAGAATTGATATCCTATTTCATGGATTAATGATTTATTCCATCATCTAAAGTGTAAATTTAGGTTATCATATATCAATATGTGGGGAGGATATCATCTAATGCGAGTGAATGATTAGTATATTCTAAGGAATATATTTTATTATCATCATTAGTATTATAGTTCATTTTGATTCAGTTCAGTGAGATGAATTCTCTAGGTTTTTTAAAGGGGTTGATGAAATAAATGTTCAGAGAGTTCCTATATAAGTTTTTATGGTTTTTTTTTATGACAACCTTGTGTAATCTGTGTCTAGGGATCAGGAAGATCATATGCATGCTATTTTGATGGTACTTCATGATGAGATGTTGTTTGTGAAGTTGTTGAAGTGTGAGTTCTTTGAAAATGAATTCTATTTCTTGGGGAATTTTTTATTTCAATAGGGTGGATATGCGGATCCTTAAATAATAGAGGATATTGTTTCTTGTGAAACCCCTAAAAAGTGGAAGAGGATTGGAGGTTTCTTGGTTATAGAGGCTATTAAGTGAGGTTAAAACATGATTTATCTCTTTTTGTTACTCTCCTGCCAGCCATGACCATGAAGGGTGTGGAATTTTTGTAAACTGACAAGTGTTAGAAAGCTTTTGAGTAGCTAAATAATAAGTTAGTTAGTGCTCCAATTATTTATTTTCCAATTGGGGGGTTTTAGTTTTTGGGTTTCTATGAAAAATCATGTTTTATATTGGTTTTCTTACTGAATGAGCATAACTATGACAACCAAGATCTTTAGTTTACATTAGTGGTGTTTTCTTTAAAATTTTGGCGAAATTACATCCTCGATGGTTGTTTTGTGCTTTTTAATAACCATATAAGCCTTAGGTATGTCTTCTCATAGTGTGACTTGAACTTTTTTAATATTTTTTGGATGGGATTATTATTATATTATGATTTGAAAATTAATATATGATATGAAATTGAAATATTATAGTCGATCCGTTGACTAGGAAGTCACATAGTGTTGTTTTACGTGAATTTGTAGATTCTAGGATAGTTATTGAAGAACTCTCAGTGATACATCATTATATGTGAGAGGTTCATGGAAGACGTTGTCTTCAATCCATATGAATGTTCCATTATCTTTTGTACACTAGGTGGAGAAGTTACAGTTGAGGAGCATTTTTTGCGGAAGTCTAAAGAGACCAAATTATTTTTGGTGATGCCCCTGATTGATGGTATGTGGTTGGACAACTCTGGATGCTGTTCGAGGGATTTATTTTTATTCCATTGGTGATGTGGGAGATTGTTCTCTATGATTTTCATAGTTCATTATTGGAGGTACATCTCGACGTGACAATGTTTATAAAATTTTGAGAGATAAATTTTGGTTTTTTGGATGAATCATGTAGTTGACGGGTTTATTTTCCATTCTCTGGTTTTGTAGATATTGAAGGATGAATTCCTTGATTCCAATGGTTTTTACTAGAAATTATATGTTCTACATTGGAAGTGGGAAGACATATCAATGCACTTCATTACTGCATTAACATAATCTTAGGGTGGATATGTGTCTATATGCATGATATTGGTTCATTTTTAAAAAATCATCCCACTTAATAGAAATTTGGGAGTCTTGTTCAGAAATGGTTTCTTATCATGAAAGTATCAAGAAGAGGAGGTGTGACTTCATAGAGTCCCTAGGATGATAAATTATGATCGAAATACTCATTTTTTACTCTAGGGTGTGGAGAGGACTCCATTAGGATTTCTGTTCTCAATTACACCCTATCACTGATTTTTATCTAGATATAAATGGTAAGACCGAGTGGACCATTCAGACTGCTGAATATATCTTCTAACCCTATCTCAGGGATTTTTTACATTTGTTGATGGATCACCTACCTTTAGTCGAGTTTTCATACAATAATAGATTCTAATCCACCATTGATATAGTAACATTTAATATATTTTATGGAATACGTTCATATTCCCTATTATGATGGACTGGGATCGAAGAGGCATCAATTCTTAGGCTAGAACTTGTACAGAATATGATAAAGATGGTTTAAGTAATTCTTGTGTGGAAGAAAGCATCATATTATTGTTATAAATCATATTCTAATCATAGGAGGAGACCTATGAAGTACTATGTTGCACACCACATGTTACTTAAAGAGATCCCCTATCATGGACATTAATGGTTTGGTTGTGGGAGTTTGTTTTCTCCGCAGTTTAATAGGAAATTTGAGGTGTTTTCTAGTGTTTGAGTAGTGGAATATGAGATAACACCCATGAAATCATTATGATAGATGATGTTTTTTACATATCTCACCTTGATAGTTATATTAATTATGACCCACATGTCACCAATTGGGGACAAATAATTTCTGATGAAGATGATACCATTGAGGAGTGTCATGTGGAGATCCAAGACCACTAGGAATGTGTTGATGAAGATGATACCATTGAGGAATGTGTTGCTCTGGCATGATATTATCTTCGTTTGTGTCTTGTGGTAGCTTAGTGGCATTAAACAGAGTACCTAGGATCTTGAGTTATAGATTCATGATCTGAATGATAAAAATATTCATGTGTAACTCTTATCCTGTATCATTATTCACTTGTTAATGTTGGCCATTTATTTTATAATATGGTTTCCTCTTATTTAATTTTGTGTCTTTACTTTAATTTTTGAGGTACCTACCCCAGGAGAGCGTGTATGAGTTGTTTGTAGTAGTTTTATTGTATTACCCTATTTTCCTCTATTTAAGTGATTGAGATCCTATGATTGAGAGAAGTTTGAGAGGTATCTCATGTGGTGGTAATTCAGAAAACCCTTTTTTCCAATATAGTTTTGGTATTTTATTCTCACCAAAAATAATTGCTTGAAATTTATCATATGTATGTTACTGGATATGTGTGTTCTAACTCATTGCATGTTTAAAAGGATAAGGGAAATTGAAGGAACCTTACAAGTGGCCTGGAGGGGGTTAGCACCGAATTGATGGATGTAGGGAGAATACATGATGTGTAAATATTAAAGGACGTGTATGTATAGTCATAGGTTTCTTATGGAAGATTCATGATGTATAAAATTTTGGGGTTAAATAATAAAAAGGCGATGTATTTTTCAACGAAATCAAACCATAACATTTACACTATGTGAAAATGGTTTACAAACCATGTAAATCTCTAATGTTGTGTGTTAATAAATGGTGTAACTACTAGGGGTTTTCTCAAAACCTATTCTCCCTCTCATTTTCTAGTGGTGATCGGCTCCTCTACATGGAATTTTGGAATTACTTTGATAGAAATTGATCCTTTATATTTCTTCTTTAACATGCAGTGATTCATATTGATTTAAGGTTCATTCATCCTATATTTGTTTAAGGTTTCTCCCTGTATGATCTAATTTTCTCCCATTAGTCATTTCCATGAAATGGCGGACCATATCCCATGATTCAAATGGGGGAGTTTTGGTTGTTGTTGGTTTAGTTATGCCACAAAATCATTGGATGGATGATGTTTCTATGAGATAGGTGAACCGAGATCCATAATGTGGTCAATTCTTATGGGAAGAACATTAATAGCTTTTGATGTAGGGGATTCATTTCTTCTCCTTGATTTAAATGAAATCATAATTTTATCATTGTTTAGACCTCAATATTTTGATGGAATTAACCTAATAAATTTTGAACTAGATTAGGGAAATTGGATAGATATTACATATTGATGATGTTGTCTCTATGTACTATAATAATGGGGTTCCACTTTTTTTGTAGATTTTATGGTATTTATGTTTTACCCCAGGTTATAATGTTTTTATGCTTTGATTATCAAGCCGATGTGGGCAAAGAATGTAAATATGGAATTAATTGATAACTAATTCTCATAGAAATTAAGGAAGATGGATTTTTTTAACCATGTGGTTAATTTAATTTAATGAAATTCTGGAAATAAAAATGTTCAACTGAAATTGATAAATAATGGGAATCATTTTTATGATTTATAATAATAATTTAAAGGCATGTTAATTGATAATGCTACTTCTCTAGGAATGTTGAAAACAACATAAATGAAAACAGTATGTTTTTACCTTGATATCTTGTTATAGATTGATTCCTTATGTTACTCATATTTGGAAAATGTTAATACGTGAATCAGCTAATTCAATATGGAATAAGAATAATTTGATTGATAAAGAAAATTTTCTTATGACTGAGTTTCTTGTTTTATTGGGATGGTTTAGTGTCTTTATTTGGATTCGTGAGAGCTTGTTTGCATAAGAGTGATGAATGCATTGTTTGATGGAACATTTTCCCTATATATGGATTGTTTGTTCTATGTTATTTTGTGATGTTCTATGGATACGAGCCTTGTAATATGATCTTGATTATATTGAGTCAAGGAAGAATGATCGATGGTAGGGTGGCCTATATGTGATGTTACCCTAGAACAACTTAGGCTAGGATGGATGACATGATATTTTTCCAGGGAGGCCTGGATGATATAGAAGAAGTTGACACCATTAATGGGGGTCTGCATCGATATATGCATATGGGTTTTGGGGATGGTACCAAAGGTGATGGGATGGATTAACGATGGTCTTTCCTCTTAATGAGATATCCAGATCTCATATTCTCACTTGAATATGTTTTTTAGAGGATGAACAAGTTTCTTGTTTTATCTACGTTCCTTTCTACACTATATACAACAGATTTATTTGATTAGTTTCTTTTATCATCATGGTTGTAGGTTAAGATTATTTTCCAAGATTACATGGATACGAAAAATTCTAGTAATGAGTTGAATAATTTTTAGCCAATGGGTTTGTTTATTATTGACTCAAAATTCTTCAAATATGATAATCTTGATAAACCATGTACATGGTTTTGATTATGCCTCAAGGGAATGTAATTTACTCATTTAATTAATTTAATAAATTGTATATCAATGTTGATGGATAATTTGTGGATAATGAATTAATGAATATAATGAAATTCTCAAAAGGAAATCAGAAATTAATTTTTCTCTTTTATATGCTTGTGTGATTATAGTATATCTAGTCATAGTAGTGGAAATAGAGATTCCAAGCGACATTAGATGTATTTAATTCTAAGACTAAGTTATCCCTAGTGTGTGGGTTTGATCTATATTATATCATATATATTATATGATTTAATATGCTTCCCCACCCAGGTCAGTTGGGGAATCTAACAGTCATTGGACTCTATGCAGCTGTTATCTGCGAAATCGTCATGGGATTGATGGATGGGTGACCAACCCCTCTATCCCTTGTCTCTTCTATTTGTAGTTACATGTACTGGTATGCACAATGTTTGTTTTCCTATATATATCTATATAGAGGGTTGTGATGGGATAATGTTATTTCACAAACACATATTACTAGATATAATATTCAAAAAATTATTATAGGTTTGACATGTATTGGTTGTGGTGGCTTTTGGTACGTACTAAGTGTATGTGTTGTAATGAATATAGTATTATACATGATGTTTGATATATCTTATACATGTTATGGTGTCTTTTGAAAACTAATTGGTTACAATATGTGGATATGTGATATGAGATGATGTGGTTTTATGATTCATGTGGTGCTTGTTCTACCACCTTCCCCAGGTACTTTTGGACTGACTTACTTTTGAAGATATATGGATCAGGATGATCAATGTTAGGGAAAAATGGAGAACCTTTTGGGAAGTGGGAGCGGGGTACCCTTGATGGTTTATTGTTATATTACATGCTCTATTTTATGTGATACATGTTGAGAGTTATCCATGGTTAGAATAAGATCTTAGAATACCTGTTTAGGTGATGATTTAGTTTCACTGTTGTTCACTATACTTTAGTATGATTTCTTTATCTATTGTATTAGAGGCCTTGGGGAGAATCCAACAAAGAATATTGTTATGATCACTCTACGTATATATACATAGTTTTATAGGTTATCCAGAAAGGCAATAGATTGAGATAAATATTACTAACTAGGGGTTTTCCTAGGGATGTTGGTCTTTGTGGTCACTATCGTATTTACCTTTTTGGAACATTTAGTTTTCTATTTAGTTTTTTACTACTATATTGAATTACATGTTTTCACATGATATTTCATTTATATATAATTTTGGGAAGGTGTTGGTTGTTGTATTCTTCTTATCTATCTTTTCTATATGTTTCTCTTATAGGGTATTTCTTCCCATATGCATGCTTACTATTCTCGCATTGCTAATCACCATCTTGAGGCCTACTAGAGTCGAGACTTCGGTAGTCACCATCTCTATCCCATCATTATGGTATCCTTGTGGGGAGGGGTTCATGAAAACAAATATAAATAAATATATTATTGAATATACATAAATGTTCTTGGTATTACAAGAGTTTATGTTATAATAAAATAAGTCCAATTGAATCATGAGTCCATTACCCATACCCATATGGAAATGGGAGAAAATTACAATGAATTTTATTCCTTTTCATTTAAAAAAATAGAAAGTAAAAAATGTGATATAGTTCTCTTCTAGAATCATACATATTAAGATTACTTGGTCAATATTATTAAATACTTATAACTCGAACAACACAAACATTAATGATGTTTTAAGGTTTTATGGAACATCATTATCAATTCTATCTGATAAAGATATTAGGATTAATATAAATATCTAAAGGAGAAACTAAAAGTAATTGACCATAGAGTAACTCATTAGTATAGCATATAATCTATAAAAATTGGATAATCAATAAGGATAATTTAATGTCTATATTATATTCATAGATCCTTTATTATGCACATAAAAAGATATTATGATCAATATAATAATTTTATTACATTCAAATGAAAAATATCTTCCACTAAATAATTCAAATGAATCTATATGAATCCACCTGTGGAAGAAGATACATAACTCCAATATTATTGGATAAAGATGAATAATATATATAAGGCCTATAAATGGTAGGGGAGATGAAATAAATTATTCAATCTACTTTGTGACACATCAAATAAGAATAAAATATATACAAGAGACATAACAAAAATCATAGACGAGATATGGTGTTTGATGATTGAGACAAGATAATCTTTAAAATAACTCCTTAAAATAGATTAATGTGGTTTGGAATGATGGGAAAATGTTCACCAAGGTATCTTGGTCCCCTCATGATCCTTCGTTGTATAGGATCTATAAACTATCAAATAATAAATCAACTGAATCTATCTAATGTATTTAATATGATCTAGAAATACCACTTAGAAAACTATAAAATAGATCACTCATTTATACATAATCATATGGTGGTGAAATTGGAAGATGGTCTTTCTTAAGAGGAGAAATTAGAGATTTTCTTGGACTATAGAGGCAAATAACTATGAGGAAACATAACTCACCTTGTCATAGTAATATAGAGAAACTAAAAGTATGAAGCGAAAATGTTGGAAAATGATGATGTGATGAAAAAATTATCCTAATCCTTTGTTTCATATATTTTGAATATAATATTTTATTAATGAAATTTATATATAGGTAAAAAATGTAATATTTCATTTTTTTATAAAAATTACATCCATGAATTCATATGTTCTTAACCTATTTATTTAGTAAACTAGATTAAATAATTAACGAGTTTTTTTCATAATCCTCCCCAACTGAAATTCCACCTCTACTAGAAAATAGTTATATTATAACCCTTGAAGATCACATTTAATAGAAAATTGGTTATTTTCTAACACCAAGAGTATAATATCACACATATATTAAGAGAATTACCTTTTTTATTATACAATCTCCACATCACCATGTTCAAAGTAAAATGAGAGAATATTTCTAAATATATTGATAAAATATTAAAATACATATCAAATCATTTAAAAAAATAATTGTATGTTAACCACAACCTATTATATCTTCTATAACATAGACATTCTATAGTGTAATACACCATTTCCTATAAGTCACTATTTTCATGGGAGTCATTCAACCATAAATTCTACAAAATCTATCTATATAATCTAAAATTTTGTTTTAAAATACCGGGATGAGAATATAAATATACTAAGTATGTTTATACTAATAACTCTCATGTGTCTATATGAATGACACATACTAATTCATATTTGTTTTGAATAAATAAAAAAACATAATTTTTAAAAAAAAATCATACTCAAAGTAATCTCCTATTTTATAGAATATAAATATATAAATATTTCATCTATTACACAATACCAATCATATATAATCATGTTACAACCTCTAAACAACAACCACCTCCTATAATCATCCAATAAATAAGTAGTTTTCTTCTTGTGGGGATCACTATATTATATTCTCATATAGCTATCCACCTGCATGAACGTTACCAATATTTACCCACTAATAAATAGTTATATATATTTAGGGAAACTCTAAATATACATATCAACAACCACATCAATAGTTATATATCTACCCTCTTGAAACTAACTATAATCACATCTTTATTTTAGATGTAGTTTGTGGTCCAATGAAA
Source organism: Viscum album (assembly GCA_963277665.1). Classification (NCBI taxonomy): domain Eukaryota; kingdom Viridiplantae; phylum Streptophyta; class Magnoliopsida; order Santalales; family Viscaceae; genus Viscum; species Viscum album. The sequence continues at coordinate 926,989,114 of OY728159.1, forward strand.
GTTGATTCTGGAAAATGAGTAAAACACATAAATATGAAAGAAGAGGAATAAGATAAAAAGAAATATGAAGAATAGAATCATAGATATTTAGATGGATTGAGAAGAATCCCTAAAATTATGAAGATGAAAAATAATTTTTCAGTTTTTTGAGATAAGATTAAAAGATATACATAATATATCACAAAGCCTATCTTGAAATATGCTCCTAGGAAAATATAGTTCTACAATGTCCCTCATCAAAATAGTTCCCAGATATCTATAGTTTATCCATTATGACATAGTTATATGGATTTAATGTTTGTGAAGATATAAAAACCATGTTATGAAAGTTCATTCTACTAAAATACCCATGTTAATGTGCATATTGAAATAGAATCTGTTATTTTTGTCATTAGTAAGATATTATATACATGGTCAACTCCACTAAGGTACCAATGAAATTTAGTTCAAGGACGAGTAGCCTCTGAAACCTTAGCTAGGGGGTGGTGCGGGGAGGGGACCCTTTAAAACCCATAGAGACCAGACTATGTATCTAAAACCATGAATTTAATTGGAAAAATATTTATATTGAACCCTAACATATAGAACAATTTAATTCAATGTATCGGGATGCAATATTTTAAAATTCATCCACATATAATTTGATCTAGAAAACTAACCTCCTTTTGTGGTCTAAACATAGATATGTTAAATAATCATTGATCTACCACTTTATCACAAACCAATTATAAGGACCCGACCTTAAACAATACTTAATCTTAATTTAAATCAAGAATTAAAATTGAGGATCTTTTGAGGTTTAGAGTTTTATAGAATTAGGCTATAACTATTACATTTATCTCAAAAAATTACAAGGTAGAAACTTCTACTCAGTTTCCATTTTTTTCATAAAATAAAAACTGTTAAAAAAGAGTCATGTCTAGTTCCATGTTTTAGACAGCAAAAATATTCCTTGATCCCATCATTGAACCTATTAATCTTTAAGTCCTATGAAAAACATTTCAAAACATGGGATGAGCATAAAAAGATCAGTAAGAGTTATAAAATAAGGAAGTAAGATATTATATCATAAATAAATACAAATCAATGAAACCATACTTTTCAATCATAACATACTTTATGAAATCCAAATATTTATGAATAACACACATGAAATCATAAATCATAAAGGTAACTTATGGAATATATAACATACTTACATTGTAGATTTCACACCTACGTAGGGAGTTACATTTGCAATACACATCATAGTTTATTCCCTAAATCTCTTAGGAGAAAAATTAACATTTACCTCTGTCACGTTACCCAATGCATTGGTGAGCTATCTCGTGCTCACGCACCCTAGGTTTATCATGGAACCACCCATATACATAAAAAAATTTCCAATAACCATAGCATATTCAGAACATATAAAACAAGCATAAATTATAGATAAAATTTCCGCATTACAATCTCAATATATCTTTTCATGATACTGACATAATCAATGTGTTATCAAAGAATTTTCAAAACCATTTAAAACATTTAATAATGAGATTTTTTAATCAACGTGTCCCATACCACTTTGATTTTTTTAAAGTAATAAATATTTTAAAACATTAATTTCTATATAAATAAATTCTTAGAACCATTTTTAAAACATGGACATTAATGAGAATGATTAAAAAGAATATATCTTGAAAATGATATTTTTGTTGAGGAGTTCTTAACCAAATGAGATATTCTTGAATACTAATATTTGAGGAATAAAATTTAATCAAAACATTATAATATCATGAGAATAAAGGTATTCATGATATAATATGAAAAATGACAGTATATACAACATATAAAAGTGAATTGGTTTATAACAACAATGAAGTCTCAATGGAATGTAAATTGAGACGAAATCCCTTATAAAGACGGTGTCCTTAGATTAAGGATAAATAAATGACATAATTATGTGTGAAAAATATAAATACACACAATATAAGTTGATAATAAGTGTAAAACAATCATATTTTATTCTAACATATTCATATCATGATATAATTAAGAAGTAGAAGTTTAACCCGAAGAATTGAAATTAGGCGAAGAAGTTCTCTTATAGAAATTCGATAGCCTAACAAAATCAAATTAAAATTCAGAAAATGATTTGATGAGAGATAAAGGGGTATCTCAACACTTGTACATAATATTTAAATCAATATGGATATAGAAGAACATATCCTGACATCAGAAATGGGAAATTAAAAGACATAACAAAAAGAAGTCTTTTAAAAAGAGGATGGGGAAAGGTTCTCGTACCGATTTTGTAACATATGAAACATACACCCCATGAAAGAAGGATAATTAAATTAATATATAAATACCCATAAATTAACATATATTACCCAAATAATACAATCATGGGTAGTAAATCCACCACAAAAAAGAAAATACAAGAAAATATAGCACGAATCTCATGGGAATAAAAAGTGACATGAAAACCCCATACCACGTTGCAATCAATCAAGTCGTATGAACAAAAGTTAAAAACCAAAAAATTAATCACATAATTCCATGAATATAAAGAGAATCATGATAATAAATACATCAAATGGCAGTACAAAATACACCACTTTCAATAAATAAGTGGCGAACAATGGAAATCTCATGGAATCAAAAGTGAGATAAGAAACCCCTTACCTTGGGTCCGACTTTACTCGTTTGTTCCTTATTCTTCCTGAATAATAAACATAAGTGAATTTATAATTTCTTAAGAACATTTTTCATTTTTATTATTCCTTTTATATCATTTATTACATTTCTATAATAATTATTAAATTATTTGAGTTCATATTGGACATTTTGTCGATGTTTGGAACTTGAGTCAAAAATGAACTTATAAATATTACTAATTGTCCATATCATAAAAATTAAATTATCTCCAGAATAATAGTCATGATTTAGATAACATATATATCATATATATCCAGTATATATGTATTTAAAATAGAACATAACATTTGGATAAAAGAAATGAAATGCACCATTCATGGAGACGGTAAGCCGTACGTACGCCTGAACGTTACTTTCATTTCTATTTCATATTTAATGGAATGAAAATGTAATGATAAATAGGTATATTATAATTCCAGTACAATATCATATATAATTAAATTATCTTCATTCTTTATACATTCCACATATGTCATGAATGAGTTATATCACTTTGAGGTGCCTGTAGTCTACACTTCCTCAAATGAAATAATCACGTTTACCCATTATGGAAACTATAAAGGTATGTTATAAATGGAAAATACAGAAGCATATAAACAATATAAATATAATACATATCACATATAAATACAGTTCCATCATAATGTCAACCATGATAGGTGATAGGAGATAATTGAACAATCATCATTTCGTGAGGTAGTTGTTCGCCGTCCACAGAAACAATATGTTCTTATAACCATTAGATAGAGGTGTGTGTAAGTGTAGTTTGAATCATTCTCATAACAAAAATATAGTATATAGAGGACACTGTTTTTTTTATAAATGAAAGGAATAAAAAGAGTTTAGGGGGTTGGATAAGTAAAATAAAATAATATAACTTAAGAGAAGACACTACCTTTAAATCGGCTAACTTATTTTGGTTTGAACAAAAAGATTTACTTGAAGTGTCTTATTACTACGTTAAGGATCCTAAGAGGAGGATATGGATGTATGGAGCTTAATTGGGTAGAGTTTGGACGATCCAATGGGCTTGAGAAGTGTGAGGAATGGGTAAGAAGTGAGTTCTTTTTATAAGGGGGAGGAGGGCCTCTTTAGGAACGTTTAAATAAATAAGATGACTCATGTTCGATATAAAATCATCCAATAAGAATTGGACAGGTTTTTATATTTTTTATTCTTTATAATATTATTGATTTAAATCATTCATTAATGAGGCAAACACTACATAATAACGGTTTCATAAAAAATTTTATTTATTCGATGTATAAAAATAATAAAAAAATTCCAAGATGTAGGAAATATTTTTATCTTTACAATTGATATATATATTCTAAGAGATAAATTATATAAACCCATGTAAAAATTGATTTACTAAAATATATATTTTTATGTTATTTTTGTCTTTAATTTAAATTAATTAATATAAAGTGTCATTATCACTCCCAAGTGGCTCCATGGGATCCCAAAATCGACCAAAGGATGATAATGGTTGGAAATGTAACAAAAAATATGATTAGAACACATGTTAGGGTTATTTAATATTATTATAATAATATTTTTTACTCTTATTCACCAGATTTACCCTTTCACCATGGTAAATAAAATTTTTACTGAAGTAATATTCGTAATGTCTAAAAATAAAAGTTACCTATTTACAAAATTTAGACCACGTCACTCAAAATAAGGAATCCATTTTTTGAAATTCATAGTATATAAGTGGTAGAAATTAATTTAAAATTAATTCCTGTTGTCAAACAAAAAGGGTGTTGTAACGAAATAATAACTATAAAAAAATTGACACTTAGTTATGTCCAATTTCAATGTGAATTCACATCCAATGATAAAAATTGGATTATATGGTAAAAAAATAATATAATTAAACTTCAAAACCAATTATAAAGATAATAAAACCATATAAATAAATTAGATTAAAAGGTAGTTTTGAATTAAAATACAGTATTTTTCACTATTCATTAAAAAATGAATTTTATCTGAAAAATACCAAAAAATCACCCAAATTAAATTTTGATTTCAAATTCTAATAAAGAATTTTATTTTTTCAAATAGAACATATGAATGTCAAAAAACTAGATTTAGGGAGGTTTCACCATCAAAAGGTGGAAAATCGACCTTTTAATGAATATTAGAGTATTTATGCTTAAAATTAGATTCATTATTATTTTAAGCCTATAAAATTTATCGGGTAAATGTAAAAACATTTTAAAAAAAATGTATATTTATATTGTATTGATTATTTTCCATTCCCACAATTAAAATGACTAGGTGTTAAATAACATTTAAATTTATTATATGATTTTTTGGTACAACTCAATGTTGTTTGAAACAGTAGTTTTCAAAGAAACCCGTTGTTGCCTATCAGGTACACCATCGAACATAACATTCCCTTTAATATAAAATGAATATTTAATTCAAAAAAATTAATAAATATGAAAATTTCATATTCTTTATTTACCTGGGATGTTACACCAACAGTTTCATTCCTTTTCAAGATGACGATTCAAGAAAAATAAACAATTCTCTCTTAAAGGATTTAATTTTAACTTAATGATTCATGAATGACATAGAGATTTCCCTTCAATACCCCCTATATGTTCTTTCTTAATTTTCCTCTTATCCAACCATCACCAATGAATACCAATAGGGGGAAAATAATTACTGAGGTTATCAATAACCACTGGCTTCATCAATATTTCTATTAGATTATTGGTTCCTTAAATCTTCTATAATATAAATATACTATCTTGTATTGAGATCTTGATAACATGGTACATCAACTAAATATGTTTTATCCTAGTATAAAACATTGGGTTCTTGAAAAGATTTATTTCACCATGACTATCAGGGTAATATTATTTTTACAGTAATTTTAATTCTATATCATGGAAGATGTTCTTCAATAAAACTATCTTTTTTAGAACTTATATTACTTCAATATACTCTGCCTATTTGGTTGATAGTTTCACCACTTTATATAAATGGGATATCTCTCTTAGCATAGTTCACCCGCCAGTAAACTAATAACCTCAAGTAATCCTCCTTTTATAGACATCAACTCCATGGCTATCATCCATTAGCCAGAATAATGATCTTATTTTCCCAAATAATAACTATACTTTATTTCTTCCATTCAAATAAATCAATATCAACTTCAAATATCCCAAATTTAACCTCCATGATTTATCCATGTAGCTCATAAGAACTCCCACATCATATAGAATATCTAGTCGATTATAATCCAATGAATATATCGATGTTTAAAATATATTGAATATGGAATATTTTCTATGTACTCAACCACTTTTGATGTCATTGTAAGTTTCTACTTTTAGAATTTAAAATATATTTCCAACATAAAAAATGAATATTTTGTTTCAGTACACTAAATCTAATAAAAATCATTAAAATAAAATAGTCAGTTATAACACTAAGGTTCTAGCTGTATGGTCTCCCTGGATCTTCATCCTTAAAATACTATTACCTACTCTATATTTTTAATCTCAAACACCTCATCCATATACCTTTTCAACACACTAATAATTTACATACATGATCTTATAATGATAATTATATCCACATATAGAATAAAAATAATGTGTTTATCCCCAAAAGTCATTAAATAGTAGAATTAAAATATGAAACCCCAATTTAATTCACATTTAATCATAAAAGAATCAGAAAATTTAGTCTAATTAAAACGTGACTACTTTAAAACATATATTTGTTTTTGGAATATTGGAATAATATCTTCCTTTATTGAGTCAAAAATTACCTATAGACAATCCATATAAATGTTCTCATATAGATATCTATAAAGGAATGGTTTATTTATATCAATCAACATAATATGTAACTCCTCTCATGAAAAATTACAATGAAATAAATAGATTATGGTAAGCTTAGCTTCATGTGATAAAAATTCTATAAAACCCCCTTCCACCTATTAATATTTCACTACATGACCTTCTTTATATCTACTGTTACCATAATGTTTGTACATGACCCAGTATTTCCATTTTTTATGAAATTCATTAATTCCATGTGGTAATGGAGTCAGCTCAAAATTATTGTTAGTATAAGGTGAACAAATATCCTCCTTCCTATTAATCTACTACATTCTTAACATTTTGAACTACATTACCACATCATTGAATTTTGGATCTCCGTCATCAGTAAAAAAAATTAATATAGTGATTATTAATACCTCCATAAATGTCTTCTCAGCATTGGGGGTATCCTAAAATCTCCTTGAAAAGTATGCTCCTTTAGTTATTATAGGATAAAATCATGTATTCCATCATGATCCACTTAATAATAACATACTGAATGTTTACTCACACTAGTAGAGTTTATTTCAATACTATATTTATACAAGATTCCTTTATTCAATATCATAGTATAGATTATGATGATATTGTTATTCCAATAATCTCAACACAGGTATGAATACTCTTCCGAACCATATCCAAAAAACATGATTTGGAATTTACAGTATGTTTTACCCTCACATCAGTATATATATATGTATGTATGATATAAAACAAATGAATCTTAATGAGAGTTCCTTACTTAATTTACCAATAACATCCCCTTAAGTAGACATTCTCTCATTGGTACTAATGGACTCTTGTTAATTAGATATTCTTCCATATTCAATGACTCTATGAAAAATAAATTTGGGAACACTAAATGTATCCACATACCTTTGTCACATTCATTTAATTTTATATTCATTCTATCACAACACCATTCAATTTTGTATACTTGGACGTGTATTCACCCACTAAATTTCATTATTTGTATAAATTTACCAGATCTTTTTATGATCATAATCACATCTATTTTATGACTTCAAAAATTCTAACATTGATTTAGAATCATCCTAAAAAACTATTCTACTTTTAAAAATGGTAAACATATAAGTTTATTTTTGTAATAAATTACCCATACATTATTTTTTCCTTAAAATTATATCATTAATTTATTGAGTAAACCAATTTATGGTTGAGAGGGAACCAAACAATACTAGATTCCAAATATCGATCAACACAAGCATTAAAACTACACACACTTCAAAATGCACCCACAACATCAAAATTCAAATTCCAAAAATAGGATACCTCATTCAAAGAAAAACACAAATGTCATCCAATTGAAATTCTATATACCTCAATCCATGATACCTAATTAAATGTCAACCAATCATAGTTATCACATCAATTCTAATATAAACTCACCAGAATAGAACATCATCACCAATGTCGAAAATTAAAAGCCTTAAAATTGTGTAGAGGAAACCTATGGTCATAATTTTTTTCAGTGGGATTGAAACACCAAGTATCACCCCCAAACTAGAAGATAAAACATCCAAAAAAATCCATCATGAAGAACATCAAACCACAAAGAACACTGAAAATAAGGTACATAAACTTGATCATCTCCCTAAAATAAAGAGGGAATTCTGTACTAGTCGCAAACCCTAAATAACCATTAGTCGCTCTAATAGAACCACCTAAAACATAATTTAAAAACACTCCAACATACCTACATGGTTTAGGAGTAATGAACTGAAAGCTAGGGTATAGTTTCAATTGAACTAGTATTTGATAGTGATCCTTGAAATTAGACATGACTTCTATCTCCTTCCTTCGGTTACACCAATGAGAATCCTTATATTACTACGAGTCGAGAAAACATTTTTATATCGGAAGAATCAAAAAAATATAAAATTTCAGACCAACACAAATCATCATCCCAGAGAACGAGAGACTTTCAATGTTTATGAGGAAAAGGACCAACACCTCTCTCAACCATCAACCATAAAATATCATCCAACCAACACCAATGAAAAAACACACCATCACCTGAAAACAAAACAAAACCATAAAGAAGAAAATCATCACAATAAACTAGGGAAATCCTCACTAGAGGGAACCCAAGGGGAGGAGAAAATACAATAAGGATTCTCCTCTTATAATACTATCCATTACTCGAACATAAGAACCCGAAACATCCTAGAAAAGACCTCTCCAGACCATAAAAGGAGAGAATAAGAGGAATATGAATCTAGAGTATAATAGGAGATTATGGGAGCTTCATCAAAGAGGATAGAACATCTCATTTACCCTAATCCCCTTCATTCTGACCCATTACAAATGAATACCACACCTGAAAAATCACCCCTAGGAATGAAGAACCACCAGAAAAATATATGGAAAAGAACCCAACACAAACAAACAAAATTGAGAACAAGAGGAAAGGAAGAACCCTGAAAATAGAGAAGAGAACATCTTGAAAAAACAACCCAATGGGTGAGAATGAATCTAGAATCACCAAAGTGGAAACCTATAAAATATAAGGATAGTGAGGAAGAAGAAGACAAGAAAGAAGAGAACCATAAAACACAGAGGATATTGCATCATCTGAGAAGGGGATAATTTTTGAATAATACCAATACTCAATTGATTGATTGATAATGTCACATAATTAAGGTACCCTATATGGTAATATACTATTTTAGGTCCCCAAACAACATTGTGTACATGGTCGAGCAACATGGTCTTCTGTGTTCATCGTGTTTTTGTAAAATATACATCATTATTTTTTCCAAAGATACAATTAGTACAAAGCTAAAAATCCAAAATCATCATCTATTGTAGAATTACCTTTATTAAAAACACCTCACCCACTTTCCACTCATTTTTTATAAAATTTAATTCAATATATGTGAATCCATATTTTTTTATTATATCCATATCAATGAATTTTTTTGTCAAATTGTATATGGTTCTATTATTCCCTCCCAACGCGATAACCTTAGAACCCTTAGTATTTTACTAAAAAAATAAGTGAAAATGTTTCTAAATCCTACATCATCATGTTGAAAAATACTTATAACATTATTTATCAATCCTGAAGGTCATATCAAATTTTTTAAAATGAGTAAAAAAAATATATTAGTTTTTTGGTGTTTCCAAACATGAACCGATCTGACTAGGTTTCTCTATGTTGGGTCTGGTTAAAAAATAAAAATCCATATATTTGGTTTTCTTGGGTTGAAATGTGGTTGGGTCAGGTCAGGTCACTTGTGAAGGAAAAATATAACCCAACCCAAGAAACCAAACTCTCTCATAATTTCTTCCTTTTTCCCTCCCTCCACCTATGATTTTTTTTCTTGAGATCACTGATGTATCTTATCATTTCCACGAGGCTAAAATTAAATTATACTTCCATGAATCTTTCCAAAAAATCAATTTAATATTTCATTATTTCTATACTTCATCATTCATAACTCACATAATCATCTAGTGGGTGAAAATATCATACCTTTGTAGATTTGTATTGTCAGCCCTTATCCATGCCTCCTACTCATGGAGGAACACAGATGAGAGAGAGAGATAAATCTTGAGGTTCTCCAATGATGATGATACCACACATCACTCTCCCCTTTTAAGGCCACCCTCCCCTATAGAAAGATGTTCAAGAGAGAAATTTTGTGGGCCACACATTTGGTCAACTATACATCCATCATGCATGATGTTTCACAATTGGAAGAGGAAATTTAGAGCATAAAGGTACATCTATGAGTGTTGTTTTATATGGTGAACTATGAAGGATATTGAACTAGGGTGAAAGATAAATATTTATGGTGTGGTGATCAGATCAATAAATGTTCCCCAAACCTAACAGACCAGACCAAGCCAAACCCGATATAAGACGAGTTAGGTTGGGCTGGGTATAAATATAAAAATTCATGTGAAACAACCCAATCAGATCCATCATATTTTAATGGGTTCAGGTCTAAAAAACCTTCAATATGAACCCAACATGTCCTATGGACACACCAATTAGTTTTAATACAAGCATATCAATTTATAAAATTTTTAAGGGATCATCATGAGTAAGATAACTGATTTCATAATTAAATGAAAGATAATTATTTATGAACCCCTTCATGAATATAGAAAAAAAATGATTACCCTATTTATAATGTAAATAATTGTATACATATATCCTAACAGAAAAAACAACATCCATTCATTCAATTAATATTTTTTCAGAATTGCTGTTTGGTTGGATCAATTTTTCTCTTCACTCATCCATTACTTATAATTTATTTACACAACCATAGTTGGTAGGTCCTTTCCCCTTATCCATTTCTAATTCATTCCATATTTATTTTAATCATCATATTAATTTATATATATTTTCATTTTCAATAAAAATGAAGATAAAAACAAGAGAACCATCAAGAATATATTCTTTGTATATCCTCAATGTGGATTGGATCTCTCACACAATTCAACTTCAAAGTTTTATTCCATAAATAACTACTCACAACTATTATAGAACATTTCTTACTACTATGTAACAAATAAAGTAAATCCACTTCATATACCACATTATATAGTATAATTTCAACATGTTCAAACTAACTTGTGAGAGTGTTGAATTCATTAGGGTGATCAGAAGAAAGAACCACCTCAATCATATTTATAATATATAACAATCACATAATGTACAATTTTTTCAGTGTATATGATTTACCCTATATAACCCCACATGGTTTCATCAACCCTGCAATTATTATCTCCTATATAATGTTTAATATAATGTTATTTTTTAAATGAATGGTCAGAAAATCATAGAACCAGTTGATCTAGTATCTCACATATCATCTTATTCACCTTTGTTTGCTTAACCTCATGAAGATGATAGTGTATATTTTTTTGAAGGAGAAAATATATTATCAAAATACTCTATGAACTGAAGTCATATTAGTCAAAATGATGTATCATAACATACAAATATTATGAATCTATTATTTAATTTTAGATATACAAAAATTATCTTCCAAAACTCAAGATATAATAACAATTATTATTAAAAATATAGGATCTCCACCTATATATTGTTTCATAACAAATATTATTGGGAGGAAAAAGTCATAATTAGAGAAAGAAAAGGTACAAAATCATTGTTATCTGATTTTTTTGGAAAAAATACCCATTTCATTGGGGAAATAGAAAAATTTCACTATTTTTGGGACCATATTATTAGGAACACGCACTATGTCACCAAACTTAGGATGAAATGATATCTCTAATAATTATGGTGCTAATGTAACCAGTACTGCAACCATACATAAAGAAACATCATTGGTCAAATGTGCAATATTGGAGATGGAAGATATATACTTGGAGATAATCTAAAAGCATTAGTATATTTCATACCTACTACAGTACACATGTTGAATACCATAAAAATAAAACAACCACTGTTAGTGTAATTATTCATCTTTACTACTAGTGTATAGTACACGAAATTTTCAATTGGAATAATATTATTTGAGGGACCCACCTCTACTATTATAGAAATACTATCTAAAAAGTAATTATCAAACCGTATGTAATTTTCAAATCATATCATCCACATATATTACATTGGACATTTACCATTTATAGGGATTCTTACTGGTATTATCAGTTTCCAATATTAAAAACTATTCCAACTACAAATATTATTAGATAGGCAGCATTCCAACTTTGAGAAGTCCTACTGTATTACTAGGTGTCTACCCTTAGATACTATCCACTCCTTAACCTATTATATCCCCACAAAATCACATATCCAGCAAAGCTACACATATCATTTAGTATATCATCATCATTATTACTATATCAAACTAGTAAAAAACAATCCACATCTCCCATATCATTATGATGTATTACTAAATAAATCTTGTCCTCTATATTAAATTTTTTCACCAACAGAGTAATTAACACATACAATAGTCTCAGGTAATAGAACATCACCATATAGATATTCTAAACTCCCACATAGGACTACAATAACTTAAACCATATGGAGTATAAACACATCACGTCAATAAAATTCCTCATCTAATGGGAATATAATTTCACCCAAACTCTATAACATATCCATAATATACCAATTTATCCAATTAAACATTTTCAACCCCATCTCTTTATGTTAGGTAGGTTACATTGTTTATACAATAAGATTCAGGTTTTAGTACCACTACAAATTTTTCCACAATCTTCATGTCATAAAAGTTATATATTGAATATCCCTTTTTTATAATTAGCACAGACCTTATAAAATCAACACTATAATATATAAATAACCAAAAAATATTTGCTTTCTGGAATGTGGTGTGGGTTTTCCTAAAGTGGTATGGAATGGGTGACACTTTAGCACTTATTACATACATCCCTCAACATAAACTCAACACAAAATCCCCAAAAATGGAATTTCCCCCATGTTGAATTGGAGAGGTAATTAAAAAATGTATTAAATTTAATCATCCCCACTAAAACATATTTTTATGGGTTTTGACTAAAACATACACTAAATTCATATTAGATACATAAAATATTTCATAAATAGTCAACTTCAACTACAATTAAAACACCCACTATAAAAATGTCTCCAAATAAATCATGTATAAATTATTAATAATAATATAAAATAAAGCATCAATTTTATAAGTCATTATATTTATAAACACTTAAAATAAATTCCGAAATATTTATCATTTTATCTTTTCCTAGTTATTCTTTATAATGAAAATAAGTTTAATCCCATCATCATAGAATTATAATTTCCACTCATTAGTAAATTTAAAATCAAACCTTTTTTCAATTTATTTAATATTCTTCCTCAAAAAATATTCTAATTTAAATATTCATTATGAATAATATTCCATAAAATTTCACATTCTTCTTTCCTTCCTAATTCTATTCTATATTAATTCCTACACGTAAGCAACCATTTCATGAATCATCTCAAATATTATCATAGAATTTTTATATTATCATATATATATAGATATCCAAAATTCATCAATTTCAACCATAAATATACATAAATCATCATCTAGATTAATTTAATTTTCATAGAATTATGTTGTGCCCCATATTTTTAAATATAATTCAATAGTTTAAACTTTTTCATAAGAATTCAATAATAATACACCCATTACATTTATATTATTCAGTATAGATAACAATTTTGACAATTTTATGTCCAAAAAAATTACCAATTCCAGTGTAATTAATTCATTATTCCTCTAAATCAATATGATTTATCAAGAAACTATAGAAAACTAGAAGCATTATATATTCAAAATAATTTTCAAATAAGTTGAAAGTAGGTTTCACCTAGAACAAAGCCATAAAGAACTATACTCCACAAGTATTCATTGATTTCACAAAAATTATTCATCTACAATAATGTTTTTTATTGATATGCTTGTTATTTAATCTTCCACACCACCGAATTTCACATGTTTAACTTTGTATTTGTAGAATAGAAAACAAAATATTTATAACTAACCCACCAATGGTGGAAAATACATTATTTTTATTAATTCCCATGCAATTTACTCTATCTTAGATTATCAATACCAAGAATAACAACACAATAAACAGTTTTGTTACCGTATATTTACTCCCCTATATCAAATCATCTCTTTAATTCTTTTAAATTAATCATTGTAACTCTAAAAATATATGACTCTAAAATATCCTTTATCTCATCCTATTCATTTGCACAAATAAATTTCAACTCCAAAACATTAATTTAGTAGAAATAAGTGAATAATATATAACTAAATAATTAAATATATAATAATATTATTCAACTAACTCCTAACATCATTAAGAAAATAAACCACATTAGAAAATTACAAAATCATCATATATGAGTGAATAATATGTCTTTAATCCAATATTGGGCATGAAATTTCATCTACGGAATGAGAAATTACTATTTAACCTTTCTACTCAAATAATCCAAAATATTTTACAAACTATCAACATTTTGATATCCAAGCCCATACACATGTATATTATATAACAAAAAAAAATATTTCATTACATTATTTTTAATGAAAATAAATAAAATATTCAATAGGATCAATAAATCAATAATGGGATCACTAGAATATTTAAACAACATTAGTAAAATTCCAAAATACAGTGGTCTTTGGTCACATTGAAATAATCTAGCTGCAAATATACAATAAAAATAAAACCAAATATTTAAGATATGATTGGAATATTAAAAACAAAGAATAGACAACCTTGAGGGAGATTTTAATAAATTTTAATGAAGTAAATGAGAGGTATTTATATTAAGTATAATTATTATATGACCTTTCAATTAGTAATGACTATTGCAATAGTAACTGGTCCTTGAAATAGTATGAGATCCTTATAATTGTAATATAACCTATTTAAATAGTAAAATGTATAATAAGTAATACTTTTCATGTAGAAAATAAAAAAAATTATTGGAATACTATAATGTATTATACCAAAAATGTACCATAATATGTGTATGCCATTAAACTTTTAATCCGTAATATGTTATTTATTTTAGAAAAAAATATTTTCAATAACTTATTAATCATTAAAATTTAAACAATTATAAATTTATTAAAAATAAATCGATTTTAATTTTTTAATGATGATTTTTTAACTATCTTTGGGTTTTTATTATATCATAAAATATATGAATTTTATGTTAATCGTTAAAATACAATTTAGGAATATACATAATGTTTTATTACAATATTATGATGTTAAAATTAATTCATAATTTATAAAACCTTTTTCATGGAAATATTTTAATTAATGAGTAAAATAAAATATTTTAAAATAAATTACCTAATTTATAAATATATTAATAAATATTTAATATATATGTTATATTTTTATTTAATAAAAATATATTTTCAAATATTTACATTTATTAAAATATATATAATACACCATTAATTTTCTGAAGTGTTTAAATTTTATGAATAGATATATTTATAATCACACTGAGTTCCCATCCCAATAAAAATATTCATCATCTTGAGAAAAAGTATTAATTCAATCATTATTTTCATCAGAAATAGAACACCACATCACATATAAATACATCCATCCTCTACTAATTTCGATTAAAATAATATCCACTTTCATATATAAAGATATAACAAAATACCTCTCCAAATCCTGCTAACATGGTTTTGGAAATATTTTTCTAATTAATAGACCATTCCATGAATCATTAAGGTGAATGCGAATGAGGGAACCTAAATGTGCAAGGTATTCCATACAAACTCCAAGGATTCTATTTTCATACATCTATTATATATTCTCAATATCTATGTTGTTAATTTTAAAAACAGTATTGTATTAACATAAATATACATGAAATTATTTTTTTAAATTAAACAATGAATTTATTTATCATCATTTAAACCCCCTTAGAACCCAAAATGATCCCATGGTAGGTTAGTATTAACTATGTGAATAGTGATGTATTATTTTCACTTTCTCTAGCCCATGTTATTATTAAAAATTTATTACATTTATTTGTATTAAATTAAAAATCAGTTGATTTAATTTATAAAATTATAATTCTAAGATAAGTATGATATTGTTCATGTTATAAAATAGTAATGGTGGATTTAAATTTATAAAAAACATTATTACCTAGATATATCTTCTAAATTTAAAATATTTTCGAGTTTATACTAAATGAATGAAATCCAAGACAACTATAATTATATTATAAATTATCATGATACTTATAGAATATATTGATCCATTGGGAAATAAATATTTATTATCACTCTTATACTGATGTTATTTTAGAACTAGGGACTAGAAAACCTTATCCATCGATGTGAAATAAATGATTCCAATACACAGAAAAAATATGATAATAAGTGAGTGATAATAAGTAAAATAAAAATTAACATAATTTTATAATGTATTATTAATGTAATTAATTTTACTATTCAAGAGATCTTTGAAGTGTTTTAAGTGAGAAAGGACTTAAAGTACGGGGTCCCTCTCACCCTTTTTTGTTTATTGCATTTATATCATATATCACACAAACACACACACAAATTCTTCATATTTTCATATTTATAATATAATTACATTAAATTATTTATCCTTATTATCATTTATTTAATTGGATATATGTTTGTATTTATTATTTCCTAAAATTTGATAAATTCAAATCCTATAGAGTTTAAAGGTGAAACATCTCCATGTTTATTCCCCTATCCCTATTTTTAATATGCCATATCCTCCACTATTATTCATCCTATAAGGTACTATATATTTTAATTACATTTTTTACATTTTAGTATCCAATATTATATATTCAAATCATATATCGTACAACTACATGATTCCCCACTTTACTTTGCATTGTGACATTATTTTTTAACCAAATTCATTATCTTGGGTTAATTTCCAGTTTTTGATTAATGTATGTTTTTTTATATCTTGAACACTTATGCATGAAATTTAATCGTATAATGTGTGTTATTATAAATATAAATTCACCAATTATTTTGGTACTCTTAAATCCCATGAGATTCTACAAGTGGGGCATGCGTAGGGAGCCTAAATGTTTTTACCTTATCATGGCAGTGAGAGTGAACATATATTGTTGATATGTTTTCTTATATTTGTCCCATTTTATTATGATTGAAATGATTTTCATATTAATCTAATATCATTACTTATATAAAATATTTCCTTGTGATTATTAATGATTTTATAATTTTATGGCCCCATGTTATTCATATTGAATCATATATCTCATCCTTATGTTTATTATCAACTTATTAATCTTTAGCTCACTTTTCTCTTTTATATAATTCCCTAATATATCTTGTATTGTTAAAAAAGTTTTATTAGATAAAAGTTTTTATTATAATGAATAAAATAAAGAATGAAGTATTCTATTTTTATAATGTTATACTATATAGACAATGAGATGAACAAAATCATAACACACACACATGACATAACTTTAAAAGAATATTTGTTACAAATAACTATAAATGATTCCATAGAATCAATAGGTTTATATTATTTTTAGATTAAAAAAATAAATTTATTTTAAAAACATTATTTAACATCTCCTAGATTCAATATTTATAGATGATACCCATCTAGACATATCGTACATAATATACTTTATCATTACCCAACGAATGTAAACATAAGAAAGGGTGACCTTATATTTTTTGTAAGTGGTGAAAATAAGAAATATATATGAAATATCATAAGTGAACATAATAGGATAATGTGTATATGATAACATAATCAGGGTTCATGAACATTCCATAAGATAATCCAACCAAAAAAACATGGATGATAAATCATGAATCATGAAATAAGGACTTCAATATAACATAAGAAATAAGTCATATGAATGTGGAATCATGATTCAAAAATCCTAATAAAAGCATGAATATCATCAGAATGTGGTAAACAAATACGAAATGAAAATAATTTATTACTTCATGTCTCACTCCCAAGACCATCCCAACATAATGTACAAAGTCACAAAACATAGTGGATTGGATTTAATCCCCATTCCCACAATTATAGGGGATTAGGTTAAATCTATAATACAAGACATTTCATATCATGAGATATAATTATTTAAAAAAATTCCCTAGAGGGTTATATAAATCCCTGAAAAACCATCACATAATGAAATACCATACATATGTGTGCCACATGAACATGATCACATTATGGATTCTACCATAATACACATATCCTATGTGAAAAAATTGGGAATCATGAAAATTTAAAAAATACATTACCAAAATCCATATATATGAGTATGATTTATTTTTTTATTAGATTATATCACACATGATGCATAAGAAGTATTAAATGTTATTGACATAGATGAAAAACAATGTTAGGACCAATAGGTCCCTATATACCCTGAGAGGGGGGGTGAATTAGGGTATGGATATTCTTTTTCAAAGTTCTTCCTACCCCACTGGATCTTGACCTCTTTATTAAAAGTGTCACTTTGTTTGCTCTTGTGTGTAAACTATGATCACTTCTTTACTTAATTATCTAATGATGACGCTTTGAATGCAATGCAGGGAAGCAAACAGGCAGACACAAAGATTTTTACTTGGTTCACCCTCACTGGGCTACGTCCAAGGAGCATACGCCAACAAGTTGTCGGTCGTACCAAATTCCACTATTCTTCACTAGATGTGGATACAAAGTTCGGGCTTGATCACTTCTATGCGCATTCTCACTACCTTTACAAATTTTAGGGTTAGCTCACTACTTCCCCAAGGGTCACTCCCTGTTTCTCTCTCTCTGGATCACTACTGGTGGAGAGGATCACCTTCTTTCTCTTCCTTTGCTCACTTCTCATGGAAGGAATCCACTCACAGTTTATAGACCTGTAGGTCTCTTCATTTTCATGAAGGAATGTATCTTCCACTGTTAATAAATGCTCTGTTGAAGTACAACATTCACCCGTAGATGAATATCTCTTTGCGCTGAAGGTATCGGGAAAACTTCCAGCTTCCACGCAGCCCAAAAATCACTACTGGAAATAATCCTTACTTGGCGCACAAGTCTATATCGGCGTGCAAGTATCGACATGCAAGTCACAATGGGCACGCAAGTCCTCCTCAGACACTTGCGTGACTCAAGATTCCTCAACTTCAAACCGGCGTGACTCACTTCCTTTTCCGCCCAATCCAATATTGGCGTGCAACTCCACACTAGTGCGGAGCTTCAAACACTGGCGCGCAACAATCACCCTGGCGTGCAAGTCCCACCCACGCGACCACACACACCACTTGCGTGACCACCACACCTGCGCGACGGGAGCTCTGATTTCTCAAAGTGTTGAACTCCAGTAAAGAATGAAGAGGGGTGGTCCAGTATTTATAGGCAAATTGACCAGCCTGCGCGACAGCGCGCAAGTCACTTGCGCGACTCAGTCTCGATGCGCAAGTCTTCTGTCCTCTTAGACACTTGCGCGACCAACTCCCAAACATGCGCGAACCTATTTACTTAGAAATATTTTGATATTATGATCTTGAAAAACATATGGCACACAAGTTTCCTATACTCCAAGTCCTCGGCGCGCATGTCCCTTTTCCAAAAACACTTTTATTCATTTGTCGATTTTCAGGCCCAAAAATTTGGCAAACACTGGAAAACGGTGCCACCTTGTATCTGTTCTTTTGTACCGCCTCCAGATCATCCATTCCTTTTGTCGACATTCTTGAATCAAACATGGATCGTTGACCTCATCTTATGAACTCGACATTCCATCATGAAATCCTCTTTGTCAACAAATTTGTATGTCATTGTTTTGCTTTGTCAACAATCAGCACTCATATGTCCACTTTTTCAACAAACACAATCACCTCAAAAATGATTCAATGATGACTTGAGGGATTTTTTCCCAACAAACAAATTATAATATTAATTGAAAATTTATTTTAAAAATAAGTTGAAATATCTTTTAATTATTGATTACATTTTTTTAATTGGGAATAATTTATAAAAAATATTTTTATATAAATAGTGAGAAATTAAATAAAAATTAATTTTATGATATAGGACATCTTAAAAATGATAATTTGTAACGAAAACATAAAAAATAATAGGATAAAGTGATCTTGTGAAAAATAGTAAAAAATAATCCATTTACACCTCTATAATGAAATAATATGTCATTAGAAAATGAAAACAATAATCCAAGAAGTAATGATAATTATATATATAATATTATATAAAAATATGTACAAGGAGGAGAAATATTCAAAACATAAAATAATAGAGAAGGTGGAGTCAACGTTAAGTTATTCTTTTTGTTGAATTGTCAACCAAAAGAAGGCCAATCCGAAAGAATAAATTGAAACACAATAAATAGATATTAGAGAATAAAATAAATGTGTTTAATGGGGATATTATAATTAATGTCCTAAAATATTAATTCTAAATAAAAAATATATATTTTATTGTTTAATTGGAAAATAAACCATTACCTTTACTCCTAACTTCAAAAAATTACATTAACCTTCTATATAATATACTTAACCCTCTTAATAAATTATTTCGTAACCATATTAATATATTTTATCATTGAAATTATTCTATAGTAATCATTTATTACATACATATTTTTAATTTATTGTTTATTCTCATCATTTGATATTAGTAATTATGATTATTTCATTCATGTTTAATAATATATATGTCGATTCTAATTATTTGATAACATGTTTGTCATTAAATTAATATTCCAAGATGTATAAAAGTAGTTTATCAATTATTTTTTTAATCCCAAATTAATTTTATTGATGGAATGTGTTTAAATAGTGATAATATTGTGTATTATGAGCATGTTTGGGGTTTTTTTACCGATAATAACGATTATCTTCGTATTGAAAATTAATTTTTAAGTGACCCTTACAGACCATATTAAAAAAAGTTAATATTTAAAATAAATTATTATCATGATTGTCACGAACCGAATCTGGTCGCCACCAATACCAGAACCAAATCTAGCCTGTTTCAAGGCCCGAAGGGCATTCCCTATCTCCACGGGATGGAAAAAGTTCCCAGGTATCATTTATCTTGGTTTGGGAATGATTTACCTGAATATGTATACATAAAACATCAAAAACATTTGGTACACTGAATCTGAAAATTTCATACCAACAAGGTTTATACAAAAATATAGAATGGAATACATAAGTTCAAATGAAATAAAAAAGTTCCAAATACATAAAAGAAATAGTATAAAAACATCCATATGGACTCCACGTGAGAAGGGGTCGTCACCTATAATCCATCTTCACAACTCTGCCCCAAGGATGGGAACTAATACCCCGAACCGCCATCACCCAAAGTCCTTCCATTACCTGAGTCAGGACTAATAAAGTCTACTAACATAGAAGGGGTTTATGTAGGGTGTGATCTTAATACAAATAGTATATCACCCAATTATTCCTATGTTAATGCAATACAAGGTAAAAAAGAAAGTAGTTTTGATATGCAATGAAAAGTGGTGACAAATTCAAGAAATGCAACTTTCAATTGAAAATAGTTTTCAAGATAAAACATTCATAATGTTAACACATTTAAATGTTCATGTTAGATACTATAATATACTGAAAAACACACCCAAATACAGGGGAAAATACCACAAATCCAATGAGGAACAAAATCAGGAACACTCCTAGTCACTAGATAGTCTCGGGTGCCATGTACCTCATACCTCAGTGAAATGTAACCATATTAAAACCCCTTATCATGCACATGACACTAGTAGGGAACATACCCATAACCTAGTGGTCCCCAATCATCATCCATATAGTTTAGTTAGAGTTTTATTTATCGAAATTCTACATGAGACAAGGACAAATCCTACCCGTTCCACTAGCCATACTAGTACATATCCGCCCCACCTAGGTACCCGGGTATCCCCCATATTGCTCAAACAATTTCCGAATTATACATAAATCCATTTTAATATTAAACACCACTACGGGTCACATTAAAATATTATAGTATCTACACACACATTATACCACTTAAAACACACAACCAAACACTTTGACTTCCCATAAACCAATTTCTCAAAAACCCGCATTATTTTACACCCAAAACTCCTTGAAAAACCACATTGAACACTATTTGAGCACTCACATTTACAAAGATAGAATTCAAAATGACCCAAAAATTTATATAAACCTATTACATATGTTATAAAACAAACCTATTAGGAATAACATCAAATATCCATGTAAAACAACAAATTTAGCACCAAAATTGTGCCAAAAAATCCTTCACTTATCAAACGTCACCAAAATCATATTTTGCAGCAGAAAACAATGGAGATAAACATTAAAAACATAACTTTCAGCCCTAATTCATATCAATAAAATAATCCAAGTAGTTATAGTGAATTATGAGATAACCATATAAATCATTTCTATGAAAACCCACAATTTCACATAAAATTGGAATTTAAAACTTATTTTTAATACAAACACCTTGAAAACTATTTTTTTCAGAAATAATAGATTTAGATAAAAATGAAATTATTATAAATAACTAATTATAAGACAAAAATATTGAATAAACATTGAATCACCAACCAAATTAATGAAAACCCTTGATTCTTTGTGAAAAAATAAAATCACACCCCCACTGCACAAAGAGGGACCTAGATCAAGCCTAAAACCACAAGAATAGACCATAAAAACCCAGGGTTAAACACTAGGTTTGAAACCCTACCCTATGGAAATTATAAAAATCTAGAATAATTGGAATAAACACTAACAAAAAGGAAAAGAAACCTTAATTAAATGGGAGGAGGAATGAAGATGACCCACCTACTTAAGTGATCTTGAAGAAATATCCAATAATACATCAGTATCTTAATTTCAAAACAGCCAAAAATGAAAATGAGGTTTGAATCAGTTTAATAAGGTTATTTGAGAATAAAAATGGGAGAAAAATAGTAATAATTGAAAGAGTTATAAAAGAGAGAATTTACCTCTTCAAATATGGATGATTTGAGACACCCTATGAAGTTATTTACTAAATCATGATGAATACGAGATATAAAGAGTGTGGTAGGATAATGGGCACAAAGATGGGTTCTTGGGATTGGGTGAGACTTGGAATCATTGAAATATCCTTAACATTGAATAAGTTATAAATTAAACAATTTTTTTATAACTAGAAATGGGCATTCAGGATGGCCCAATTCTTAAAAAACCCTTATTACAACATTATTATGGATTTCTAAAGGGTCCAAATTTAAATTTTGGTGTTAATAGGTCAGGGGAGGCCATTTAGGAATTTTAATGGGTGCGAAATATTAAAAAATTAAATATTTATAAAAGAAAAAAAATTGGTTTTTAAATTTGGAAATGGGCTCACAGTGTGGACCAAATCATGAAAACTCACCCTTTCCACCAAAAAGCATAAGAAACCCCCAAAAAAGCATGAATGGAAATTAAATGAAGTAGAAAATTAAAATAATCCATGGATGTGATAGTTCTCCCCCCATGAAGGATTTTACACCCCATAAAGTCAACATGAATCTAGATTGGAAAACAAGAACGGGTACTCTTCCTCGACCCATGACTTTCGCTCCCATGTCTCATGTGTATCATTCCCACGCTGTTAAAGAACTCAGACCAACAGAATGGAATTCCATCGAAGAACCTTCTTTTGTGAGTCCACTATTTTCATTGGCCACTCAATAATATACAAGTCAGGATCTATCTCCAGTTCTTCCCAACTCAGCTCTAGGGACAGATCCAGGTTATATTTCTTCAACTAGGAGACGTGGAAGATATCATGTATGGATGTCAACTAAGAAGGTAAATCCAACCAGTATTCCACCTTTCAAATATGCGCGATGATCTAAAAGACCCCGACATACCGCGGCATCACCTTCCCTTGCTTCCCCAATCAACGATGACCCATACGAGGGGCCACTTTCAACAATACCCTGTCACCCACATAAAACTCTAGGTATAGACGCCTTATATTAGGATATGATTTATGGATACTCTAAGGTTTTAGTAAAAGCTACCTGATTAACATGTAATTCTCAGACATGTCCTACACCAGACTCGGTCCCAACAGTGAGGTCTCACCTAACTCAGCCCAACACAGGGGGGACCAACTTGGCCGACCATAGAGAGCCTCAAGAGGATCCATTCAAATTAGGGATTGGTAACTATTATTATAAGAAAACTCAACCAACCCTAAATGGCTTTCCCAGGATCCTCTAAAGTCTAGGACAAATGAATGGATCAATTCCTCCAATATATATTTCTCCCACTCTGTCTAACCATCTGTCTGAGGATGGTTTGCTGTGCTCATCTTAATCTTAGACCCCAAGGCTTTATGAAGGCCTTCCCAAAACTGAGAACTGAAAAGAAGGTATCTATCTAAGAAAACTATTGATGTAATTCAATGGAGTCTCACTACCTCCTAAAGAATCAAATGGCCCAACTCATCCACATTAGTTGTATCTTTGATTTGAATGAAGTGGGACGATTTAGTAAGATTATCAATAACCACCCAAATGGAATTCTTACACTGAGGTGTAAGAGGTAATCAAAAAATAAAGTACATGGATTCCTTGTCCCACTTATAGGTAGAAATGGGTAATGGTTGGAGAAAACTGGATGGATTTTGATGCAATTATTTCAACTGCTGGCATATGTAGCATCTCGACACAATGTCCACTATGTCTCATCTCATACCAGGCCACCAGAACTATGAACGAACATCATAGTACATCTGGGTGGCACTTGGATGGGCGGCCAACTGAGATTAGTGGATGTTCTCCAACACCACATTCAGTAAAGATAACATCACTAATGAGAGGTCCTTGAAGGAAAATATGGCCTCGGGAGATGACGAACAATCAACGGATGTATCCCCACCATGAAAAAACTGCTTCGACCATTGAAAATTCTCATCACTGAGCTGCTCCCGCTGAATCAACTCCAACAGAGAAGTCAACTAGACACTCGCCAAGAACGCACCTCCACTGTGCTCCATGGTCTCAACATGCATCCGAGAATAGAGCCCCATCAAACATTACTCATCACTGGACTTCCTCCAAGCATGCACTTAAACTCTTCATCACAAAAGCATCGACCACCACATTACCCTTTCCTGGGGTAAAGACAATGTTAAACTCGAACCCCTGCAAGTACTCAATCCAACCATGCTCCCTCATGTTGAGGTCCATTAGCGAGAAGACATAGGCTAAGCTTTTGTTGTTATAGTAGACCACAAACTTCTCCCCAAAGAGGTAGTGACGCCATGTCTTCAAATCATGCTTCACCACTTCCAACTCAAAGTCATGGGTCAGGTAGTTATTTTCATATGGTTGGAGTTGGAGAGATACATATGTGACCACATTATCATCATGCATAAGAACACACTCATGACCCACACCTGAAGCATCAAAATAGACCACATAACCCTTTCCAGCGCGTAGAATAATCTGAATGGGGGTAGTTGTAAACTGCTTGTTCATCTCCTCAAACGATTCCTAACATTTTGGGAGGCATATAATATTCACCCCTTTTCACGTGAGCATGGTCATCTGTGAATCAAGCTGAGAGAAATCTAGAATGAATCACCAGTAATAACCAGCCAGGCCAAGGAAACTCCTAATATCAAACACATTCTTTGGCTACTACCATGAAATAACCACACTAATCATTTCAAGGTCCACAGAAACCCCATTCTCAGAGATCACATACTTAGAAATCTCACTTCCCTAATCCAGAAAGTGCAGTTTGACAACTTCACATAGAGGCAGTGATCCCGCAATGTTCCCAAAATGATCATCAAGTGATGTTCCTATTCCTCCTTAAAGACAGAGTATACCATAATGCCATCTGTTGGACTCCTCATGTGTTAATCATGTTTTAATGATCATAAATATCATTACAGTTAATTAATCTTGATATTCAGTGTAGATCTTTCTAATTCTCTTCAAACTCAACAAAAGGTGCATATCATGTTTTTATAATAACAAATCTTAAGGATGCTAATTACTCTTTACAAGTCTTATGCATAATCACAATTCTCTCATATATTATCTCTAATGATTAACCTTAACCCATATTCTGCATATCACTATCTTAGTCCAAATACAGATATTTGTCTAAGTATGCAGACATCGTGAAGGACTCACCATGACCCAGACACCGTGACCCAGACACTGTGACCAGACACAGTGACAAGACACTGTGACCAGACACCGTGACCAGACACCGTGACCCAGACACCGTGACCAGACACCGTGACCAGACGTCGTGACCCAGACACCGTGACCAGACACCGTGACCAGACACCGTGACCAGAAACTGTGACCAGACACCGTGACCAGACACTGTGACCACTCACCGTGACCAGACACCGTGATCAGACACCATGAAGAAGACGTCGTTTCCATGATCACTGTGACACTGTTTCTTAATCTTTTTTCAATATTATTTTAAATGATGCTAACGGTTATATTTGTTGTTTTTAAGGAAATTAATGTTATTTAATGTTAGTTGTTGGCATGTCAGGAAACCGTATCACGTACCTATGAAAAGGAAATCTTTCCTATTGCCGGAGCTCATGGAATATAAAGAATATTGAGCTGAAATAGAGGATATACATGCGCTTGACACGTCTCGACACACATACTACAATACACACAAGCTCTGTAATGAACCGAAGAGCAATCCTGAGCACAACTATGAAGAACACATTGCATGATCCTCAAAGAAGTTCCATACATGCAATCCAACAGCACTGAAGAACACACGACAAATCAATCGATCATTCTAACTTCTGAAGAAGACAAGCTGAACTACGACACTCTGTTTTTGAACAGAAAAACCAGAGAAGGACTTCGAAGAATTCCTGCTCAATCCAACGAGTCCAGAGCTACATTGATAGTCAATAGATCCATTCTAAACTCTACATCTTTGCCTCTGTGATTTATTATTTACTTTTCAAGAATTATGTGTCATCTGCTGTATTTTTACACACACATTGTCTCCTAAACATTAACTGGAGGATCTGTAAATCCTCACTCAAACTCTTAAATATTTTATTTCCCATTGGGATAGTGGTAGAGGTCATGTGTGGCTTGGACAGCTGGTTTGTTGTTGTTTTGTTTCCCACGAATAACAGTGGTAGAGGACTTGGACTTGACCTAGACAGTTTTTGTAAAACTGTTGTTGACTCCGATCCAGGGTGTGGATCAAATTCATATATATATTGGAGAGGACTAAGTCTCGGCTTGAGACTGAACCTCTTGTTATATCTACTGTGCATCTTTTATTTAAGTTTAATGTATACGACATATATTATATTTATTCCGCTGCCATTACTTTAAAATACCAATTTATTTTGAAGCTACTTTGATAGTTAAATTAGCAAGTGTTTATACTTATTGTAAATCAGTAGATTAGTTTCAGAAGTTAGTTTTATCTTGGAGTGAAACTAACTGAGACATAATCAATCTTTGAGAAGCTAAGTGAACATTTACAATCTGTATAATTTCACTACAGTTTAACTTATTTTATAAATCAGGGGATTTTAACTAGACAATATTTTAACAGAAATTTTAATTGGAACTCAATTCACCCCCTCTTGAGTGTCCACTCCGGCCAACATTTGGTATCAAAGGGTTAGTTTTTTTTTGTTCAAAGATTTTTTGAAATACTCTGTTTTTCAACTGTGATTTTAGTTGCATCTTTAAAGATCATAAATTTTTGTTAGTTCTAAATTTGTATATCTTTAAATTGTCTTTCTAAAATCTAATTATGGATAATAGACTAGAGGGTGCTGCTACTAACATGCCACCTTTACTCAATGGTACCAACTATGATCAGTGGAAACTTAAAATGAAAATTCATTTAGAAAGCATAGGTTTTGATATTTGGACTGCCATAGAATCAGAATATAAACTTCCCACTACAGCTAGATCCACTTGGGATGAACCTACAAAAAATTCTTACAATAATAATTGTAAATACATGAATTCCCTGTACTATGCTTTAGGAGATGAAGAGTTTAACAGAATTTCTGCTTGTAAAACTGCTTTTGAAATTTTGGATACCTTGGGTGTTTCTCATGAATGAACCACCAACGTTAAGGAAATGAGATTAAATAATTATACTATTAAATATGATAATTTTAAAATGAAAACTGATGAAACTATTTCTGACATGTATCTCAGGTTTAATTAGATAGTCATTACAATGAATTCACTTGGAAAAGCTGTTCCAGCAAAGGAACAAATTATGATAATCTTGAGATGTTTACCAGACCGATGGAGAGGCACATCTGTTTCAATCAGAGAGTCATGTGACATTGCTGCTCTACCTGTCAAAGAACTCATTGGTAAGATTATGATGTATGAGGAAGAGCTCAAGGTGAATAAAGAGGAAGATAATGAACCTAAAAGGAAATTTGTTGCTTTCAAGACAAAAACTTCAATGAGAAAGGACAAAGATAAAGCCCAACTACCTACTGAAAGTTTAACCATTGAAAATTCAGACTCTGATAGTGATGCTGAAATGGCTCACATTTCCAAAAGGTTTAAGAAATTTTATAGGAAGAAGAAATTCTTCAGCAAATCAAATTACAAAGGAAAGTATGACATTAAGGGACATTGGAAGAAGGATTGGAAAAAACCAGATAAAAGTGATGAAGTTGTCTGTTATGAGTGCAAAAGGAAAGGACATATTAAAGCAGACTGACCAAAGCTCAAATTCAAGAAGAAATATGATTACAAGGATAGTATGTACAAAAATGTTTTGAAGGCTACATAGAGTGCTTCAGAGGATAGATCCACTGAATCAGATGTTTCTGAAACTAAACACAGAAATACGGCAAACATGTGCTTTATGACAAACACATCTGAGGTAATAGCTGAAACTCCTGCTTTAAATTCTTATTATTCTGAAGATGAAAATGAATCTGATAACATGTCAAAATCTGAACTATTTGAATATTGTGATATGCTAGAAGAAACCTGTAATGAGCTGAAAGACAAATAGAATGTTTTAAAGAAACAGTATGCTTTAACTGTTAAACATAAATCTGATCTTGATATTGAAATGCAAAAGAATGCTCAGTTTCTTAAATAAAACACTAAACTGAAATTATCTAATGAGAAACTCAGAAAGGATTTGGAGAAATTCACAAATGGAAAGGATACAATAACTCAAATGATAGGAAAGAAAGTTGCACCAAAATACACTACTTCAATAGGATACAAACATAGACAGAGATAGTTTGATAAGAATAGATGTATTCCTAAATCTGGACAGAATTCTTCTAATTCTAGTTCTGGACATTTATATGCTTCAACTAGTTATATTCATAGTTATGGATCTAATAAGGTTTATCTTTCAACGTCTGTTGATTCTAAAAATTTCATGAGATCCATAAGACAAATTTGGGTACCAAAAGCTTTGATTGCTAACCTGTCTGGACCCAAGAAGAGCTGGGTACCAAAATCATTTCCTATCTAAATCTATTTTGTAGGAAAACTGCTTAAAGGGATCCTATAGGAAGACCTGGTACTTGGACAGTGGATGTTCAAGACATATGTCTGGAGACTTCTCATGCTTAAAAATCTTAGTCAGAATTGATGGACGTTTTGTCACCTTTGGTGATAATTCTAATGGGAAGATAATCGGCTTAGGCCAGATTGGTAACACTGACTCAATATTAATTTCTAATGTTTTATTTGTTGATGGACTTAAATATAATCTATTAAGTATTTCTCAGTTATGTGATGATGGTTTTAATGTTAAATTTAAAAATGATTCTTGCAATGTGTTTAATTCTAAAAATGCTTTAGTATTTTCTGCCCTGCGAAATGAAAATGTTTATGTTGTTGATTTAAATTCTATAGCTAAGCAGAATATTACTTGTTTAAATGCTTTTGATAAAGAGTCTTGGCTTTGGCACAAAAGATTAGGACACTGCAATATACACTCATTTAGAAAACTTACTAGGAAGAACTTAGTTAGAGACCTACCCAAACTTGAGTTTCCAAATGACAAAGTTTGTAATCCCGACCAAAAGGGAAAGCAACACAAAATATCTTTCAAACCAAAGAAAGAAGTCTCAACTTCTCAACCTCTCGAGTTGGTTCACATGGATTTTTTTGGACCATCTAGAGTTTCTATCTTAAATGGGAAGCACTATGTCTATGTCTTAGTAGATGACTTTTCTAGATATACTTGGGTATATTTTCTAGCTCACAGAAGTGAAGCTTGTTCTTACTTTGTTAAATACTCCAAATCTGTAGAGAAAATTAGTGGACTTAGGGTTAAAACTCTAAGAAGTGATCATGGCCGTGAGTTTTAGAATCATGAATTTGAATCCTATTGATCACACAATGGCTATAGTCATAATTTCTCTGCCCCTAGGACACCTCAACAAAATGGTGTAGTAGAAAGAAGGAATAGAACCCTGTAAGAAATTTCAAGAAGTATGCTTAATAAGTATGTCCTACCTATTTATTTTTGGGCTGAAGCTGTAAATACAGCTTGTTATATTATTAATAGATTCTCAATCAGACCTGTTCTTAAGAGGACCCATTATGAGTTGTGGAACCATAGGAAACCTAAGGTTAACTACTTCAAAGACTTTGGCTACAAAGTCTTTATTCTTAATATCAAAGATAATCTTGAAAAGTTTGCATCCAAGAGTGATGAAGGATTTTTCCTAGGTTATTCTACCTCTAGTAAAGCCTATAGAGTTTTCAATAAGAGAGACAAGTGTGTGGAAGAATCTGTTCACATCAAGTTTGATGAAACTGATCCACATAAGCCTAAAACCTCTTTTGAAAATCTTGAAGATGATCTCTCTATTTTGAACTTTAATGATAAAGACAGTGGACCTATAGTTAAAACGTCCAGTTCTGGAAATTTTCTAGAACTTGCTTCTGTTGATTCCCAACCTGTTGATGAACCTGAAATTTCTAGTCCAACCTTTACTAGATCAACTAGAATTCTAAATAATCATCAGTTAGATACTGTTGTAGGAAATATTGATAGAGGGACACAGAATATAGATTCACATAGAAATCAGGTTGAACATAAAGACTTCTTGTCATAGCTTGAGCCTAAAAACATTGATGATGCTATTAATGATGAATTTTGGGTAATGGCTATGCAAGAAGAACTCAATCAGTTTGAAAGAAATAACGTTTGGAATCTTGTTGAAAGACCTAAGGACACTTTCACAATAGGCACAAAATGGTTGTTTAGAAATAAAGTAGATGAATCCGGAAACATAGTTAGAAATAAAGCTAGACTAATTGCACAAGGCTATAGTCAAGAAGAAGGTATTGACTATGAGGAGAGTTTTTTTCCAGTAGCCAGATTAGAAGCTATTAGGATTTTAATTGCTTATTCTGCACATCTAAATTTCAAAATATATCAAATGGATTTCAAGAGTGCATTCTTAAATAGATATATTGCTGAGGATGTTTTTGTTGAAAAACCACCTCGTTTTTCAAACCCTCATTTTCCAAATCGTATTTTTAAACTATCAAAATCATTATATGGTTTAAAGCCAGCTCCAAGATCTTGGTATGATAGATTAAGTACTTTTATAATTTCTAAAGGTTTTACAAAAGCAATAGCTGATCCTACTCTATTTATAAAACGAATTTATAAAGATGTTTTAGTTGTACCAATTTATGTTGATGATATTATCTTTGGATCTTCTAAAAATTCTTCATATACTAATTTTTCTAAAATGATGCAAAATGAATTTGAAATGTGTTTAATGGGTGAACTAAAATTCTTTCTTGGTTTTCAAATATTTCAAAATGATGATGGAATTATTTTAAATCAAAGTAAATATACTAGAGATCTTTTAAAACGTTTTGGATTGGATAACACAAAAAGATGTGACACTCCCATGAGTACCACCTGTAAGATGGATCTTGATGAAAATGGTAAATCTGTTGATCAAACCACATATAGAGGAATGATTGGATGTCTACTCAACTTGACTTCTAGTCGTCCTAATATTATGTTTAGTGTGTGTATGTGTGCTCGTTGTCAAGAAAACCCTAAAGAGTCACATTTATATGCTGTAAAGAGAATTTTCAAATACCTCAAGCATACTCCCAATTTAGGACTGTTCTATCCCAAAGGACAATCATTTAAATTAGTTAGTTATTCTGATGCTAACATTTCTGGATATAAGCTAGATAGAAAAATCACCTCTAGAACATGTCATCTTTTAGGAAAGTCAATAGTATCATGGTGTAGTAAGAAACAAAATTCTGTTCCATTGTCAACTGCAGAAGCTGAATACATAGCTGCTGGAAGTTTTTGTGCACAAATTTTGTGGATGAAACACACATTACTAGACTATGGATATCAATTGATACATGTCTCAATAAATTGTGACAACACAAGTGCTATTAATATTTCTAAGAATCTTGTTTCTCATTCTAGGACAAAACATTTTGATGTAAGACATCACTTTTTAGGGATCATTATCAAAAAGGTGATATCACTTTGGAATTCATTGGTACTAAATATCAAATTGCTGATATATTCACTAAACCATCAAATTAAGAAATATTAGACTACATCATACATTATCTTGGTATGATTAATCATAAATGAATATCTTACAGATCTTAATGTTTAATACTTTACTGTACGTTAACTTACAGTTTCATACTTAATGTTTATAAGTTATTGTTTTATGCTCACGGTCTGACAACTCACTATCTCACCGTGATTATATAAAATTATCACTATTTCACCATGATGACTATAAACTGTCTCACCGTGACGACTAGTTTTTTGACTTACCGTAATACCTACTCATGGTCTCACCGTGAGATGTATGTTTTTTTATATTTTATTTTTACCCGTATCGCGGTAATTTTTATTTCACCGCTATTTGATTTCCCATGTTTGTGTTTTTATGACGTTTGACATTCCCAAATGATAAAACATAAGGGTTTCATTTGACTCCTTACTAGAATTCTCTCCTGAACCTTCTCTTCCCTCTCACCTGAACCTTTAGTGAATGCCAAGGATGAAGCGTCCATCTTCACCCTCGTCTGAGAAGCTCCGCTCTAAGAAACAAAGGAGGATACTGAGGATAGCTCCCGAAGGACCTCTAAACCTAAACCTGGTAAGCCATACCGTTGTACCTGAAAAAGAGGTTTTCCCTGAATGGTTATTGTATAGAATATCGTTAGTTTTGAAAGTTTTAAAAGAACAAGGATGGCATGAATGGTTCACTGGACAGAATAGACTGATTTACCCGAGGCTTTTATCTCAATTCTATCAATATTTGAATTTCTCTTTTGAGTTTGGAGAAATATTTTTGGTGACTAGCTGGATCGATGGTCAGAAGTGCTCTTTCTCTTCAATGTTGTGGGCTGAATGCCTAAGAATTCCACATGAAGGAGTGTGTGAAGATTACCAGAGAGACCCTCCTCCATCAACTGACATCTTCGACCTAGAAACCGCTTTGGAAAATCTAACTGGAAGTGGCACCAAGCGAAGGGCCATAGCTACTGAACTGAATGGGGAGAAAAGACTTTTGTTCATGTTTGTTCAGAATTTGGTTAGTCCAAGAAAAGGAGATTTTGCTGTGATGAAGTATCAGGATGTGTTCCTGATTCACCTGTTGAAGAATGGACAAAAGATCAATCTGTGTAAGTATGTTATCAACCATATCTGTGAGCTGATAAAAGTAACTTCCAAATCCACCTCCCTGTTTTATTCAAGGATGATTTTAGCCATGTTAGTCTCAAAAGGGATGGTTGGACCGAATGACGAAAAATTAGAGGACCTTGATTTCTGTCTATCCATTCATATCATCAGAAGGATGAAGATTAGCCGGAATCCCTGGAAAAAGAAATGAGTTGAGGATAGTGTTCAACTGTATAAAATGATTAATCCTGTTGACTATCCAAGAAGGCCTAAGAACCTAGCTGATCCTGGTTTGGAACCAGATGAAGTGGTTGAGTATTCAGAAGAAGAAGAACAAGATGAAGCAACAGCTGAAGTTCCACCTAGAGAAGAATCTGTAATACCTCCAATGGAAACAGTTCCTGTTGAAGAGGAAAGGGATATTTTCCATACTGTTATCCATGCTGAAATACCTCAAGGAGAGGAAGATGTTGTTGAAAAGGAAAGGACTGAGGATCCTTCAGTTGTTCTTCAGGAGGAAGAAGCTCATCCCAATGCTTCAAGGAAATTAGATTTTCCTGGTTCAGAACAACAAGCAATCTTTGAGGCAGATTTTGTTGAAGATACTTTTTCTATTGAGAAAGAAGCAAGTCTGGAAGCTTATCCAGTGAAACAATCGGTTCCTGAGATTATTCCATCTACTGAAGAAAGAATGGAAATTGCCTTTCAACTAGCCAGGAAAGAGTTTGCTGAAGATATTAGGGATGATCCTGTGGATCTTGTCCATGTTCTTGAACCTCAAGAATATGAATGGGAAGCACCAGTTGAGGGGGAGAAAACTCAAAATCTTGATATTGTGGAAGATGGATCTGTTGAAGCTTCTCAACCTTCTGTCACTTTCTCTGTGCACTCTTAGTATGAGTTCCCAAGCTTTCATGATGTGAATGAGTCACAACAAGCGACTGCAACTGGAATGGATCTTTCTTCTCTATTTCAACTGAATTCCCTAGCTCATTCAGAACCAGAACTAGAGCCCCAACCTCAATCTAGATTAGAATCTGAGTCTTAAGATGGATCTGACCCTCATCCAGAATCTGAACCTCTACCTTTACCTGCATCGTTACCTGAGCTTCACACCTTTGTAACCAAAGATGATCTGAATGTTTTTGAAGAGACTTTGGTAGCTGTATTTGAGAAAATTGTCTCCACTCAACCTCTCCCTGTAACTCAATTAAGTCAATAAGATGCATCAATTCTCTTGGAAAATATTATCTTGCATATTCAACCAAGGATGATCCGAGAAATTCAAGAAGTCAGACTAGAGAATAAGCTGCTGAGTGCTGATGTTGCAAATCTGAAAAGTATGGTAGCAAGTCTACAGAATGAGTTATCTTTGAGATCAAAGCCTTCTCCTGTTTCTACCCTTGCACCTGCCGCTGTTTCTCAGGAGTCTTCTGATTCCCTCCTTGCTAGGGAGATTTTGTCTAAAGTCCATCCTTACATACTATATTTTGATTAAAATATTGGAAAAAGGAACATGAAGATGCTGGAACGCATGAGAGAGCTTGTGGAAACTCTGAATAAGATTACAGATGAATACAATGGTTTTTTGCAAAAAGTTCTGAAACAGCTCAAAGTTTTAACCAAAGCTTTCAAGGCTTCACCTGCTTCTGGTCAGACCACCACACCTTCTTTGGATGATTATCTACTAAGATCCATAATTAAGGAATAATTTCAGAGTGCCTTCAGTGGCTTGGATCTATCTTCTTTGTCAGAAGTGATTAAGAATAGTGATAGAGCATTGGACTTGGTTAGGATTCATTTTGAGATAGCCAATGATGATCAACAAGAGATCTCCAAGAAAATAGATTTGTATCTTTCCCGGATTTCCTCTAAAAGTGACATGACATATCACTTTAGATATCTTGTGGAAAATCTAAGAATCCCTCCGGTGACTCAAGCTTTTAAAGATCAAGTTCAGAAACATTCAGAGTTCACCAGATTGTTGGACAGATTTCTGGAGAATAAGGATGATTTTGAAAAGGCTATACAGTATGGTGGTGATATCATTACTGATTTCATCAATCTTTTGAAGCCGTATCTTCATGTGAAGAGTACTGTTATAGTTGCTCCAGCTGCTTCACCGCTTAGACCTGGACTACCTGCCTTAGCATCAACTACCATGACAGTTAGCCAAGCCCTTTCACAGATCCAGCCAGTCATTCTTGACCAACCTAAGCCTATATCATATACTGCTCCTACTTTGGCTCCATCTGTTTTTGAAGGTCTATCCTTACCCTCATTGTCTACCACATATATTCCTTCTTCTACTTCAGCACCAGCTCCTGCTGCTGATAAAGGCAAGACAAAAATGGATCCCTAAAGAGTCTAGCGACTGTTTTTCTTTTTGATGGGATGTAATTTCTTGTTTAAAGTTTGTACTTATCATGTACTTTGTATTCTGAACCCTTTGTTTAATGACATCTGCCGAGTTTCATTTCCTTTTCTCTAATTTTTAATAATACCAAAAGGGGGAGAAAACCTACAGGTATCAGTTCTATAATAGTATAAATGGGGGAGAAAAACTACAAGTATCTATTCTATAATGTTTTTTCTATGCTAGTATCTTTAATATTGCATGTCTTTTATATTCTGCCAATATATGATTTGTGATCATCAAAAAGGGGGAGATTGTTGGACTCCTCATGTGTTAATCATGTTTTAATGATCACAAATCTCATTACTGTTAATTAATATTGATCTTCAGTGCACATCTTGATAATTCTCTTCAAACTCAACAATAGGTGCATATCATGTTTTTATAATAACAAATCTTATGGATGCTAATTACTCTTTACAAGTCTTATGCATAATCACAATTCTCTCATATATTCTCTCTAATGATTAACCTTAACCCATATTCTGCATATCACTGTCTTAGTCCAAATACAGATACTTGTCTATGTATGCAGACACCGTGAAGGACTCACCGTGACCCAGACACCGTGACCCAGACACCGTGACCAGACACCATGACCAGACACCATGACCAGACACCGTGACCCAGACACCGTGACCAGACACCATGACCCGACACAGTGACCCAGACACCGTGACCAGACACCGTGACCAGACACGGTGACCAGACACCATGACCAGACACCGTGACCACTCACTGTGACCAGACACCGTGATCAAACACCGTGAAGAAGACACCGTTTCCATGATCACTATGACACTGTTTCTTAATCTTTTGTCAATATTATTTTAAATGATGCTAACGGTCATATTTGTTGTTTTTAATGCAATTAATGTTATTTAATGTTAGTTGTTGTCATGTCAAGAAACTGTATCTCGTACCTATGAAAAGGAAATCATTCCTATTGCTGGAGCTCATGGAATATAAAGAAGATTGAGCTGTAGTAGAGGATATACACACGCTTGACATGTCTCGACACACATACTACAATACACTCGAGCTCTGTACTGAACCGAAGAAAAATATTGAGCACAACTGTGAAGAACACATTTCACGATCCTCAAAGAAGTTCCATACATGAAATCCAACACCACTGAAGAACACACGACGAATCAAGCGATCATTCTCACTTATGAAGAAGACAAGCTGAACTACAACACTCTGTTTTTGAATAAAAAAACTAGAGAAGGAATACGAAGCATTCTTGATCAATCCAACGAGTCTAGAGCTACATTGATAGTCATTAGAGCCATTCTAAACTCTACATCTTTGCCTCTGTGATTTATTATTTACTTTTCGAGCAGTGTGTGTCATCTGCTGTATTTTTACACACACACTGTCTCCTGAACTTTAACTGGAGGATCTGTAAATCCTCACTCAAACTCTTGCATATTTTATTTCCCACTGGGATAATGGTAGAGGTCATGTGTGACCTGGACAACTTGTTTTCTGTTGTTTTGTTTCCCATGAATAATAGTGGTAGAGGTCTTGGACCTGACCTGGACAGTTTTTGTAAAACTGTTGTTAACCCCGATCCAAGGTGTGGATAAAATTCATATATATATTGGAGAGGACTAAGTCTCGGCTTGAGACTGAACCTCTTGTTATATCTGTTGTGCATCTTTTATTTAAGTATAATGTATATGACATATATTATATTTATTCCACTGCTATTACTTTAAAAAAAAAAATTATTTTGAAGCTACTTTGATAGTTAAATTAGCAAGTGTTTACACTTTTTGTAAATCAGTAGATTAGTTTAAAAAGTTAGTTTTATCTTGCAGTTAAACTAACTGAGACCTAATCAATCATTGAGAAGCTAAGTGAAAATTTACAATCTGTATAAATTCACTACAGTTTAACTTATTTTATAAATCGGGGGATTTTAACTAGACAATATTTTAACAGAAATATTAATTGTAACTCAATTCACCCCCCTCTTGAGTGTCCACTCTGACCAACACCATCCAAGAACACCAAAAAGAAGGAATCGAGATACTGATGGAACACCCTGTTCATGTGTTCCATAAATACCGATGGAGCATTGGTCAATCTAAAGGGAATGACGAAATACTCAATGTGGCCATACCTGCTTCGGAAGGCTGTCTTTGGGATATGTGACTCTTTCACCCTGAGCAAATGATATCTCTAACACTAGTCTATTTTTTGAGAACTACTTAGTCCCATTCAACTGAATGAACAAATCATTAATTCTGGGAAAATGATATTTTTTATTTATTGTTACCTTATTCAGCTTTCGGTTGGCAATGCTCAACTGGATGGATCCGACAGCCTTTTTCACGAAAAACACAGGAGCAACCCAAGGAAAGATGCTCAGGCCAACGAATCCTTTGGATTCTAAGTCATCTAGATATATCTTTAATTCCCTCATCTTGGTGGGGTCTATATGATAAAAGCGAAGAGATATCAGTTGTGTTCCCGATTCCAGATCAATTGAAAACTCCACATCCCGATCTGGGGGAAAAACCTTAGAAATCATCCAGGAATACCTCCGGAAACTCATTCACTACATGAGGTAGTGAACCTTTAGGGGAAATACCATCATCCTCTAGCATGAGAGATCATAAATAAAAAGTATTACTTCCCATCTCTGGGAGTGTAGGTCCTGCATGGCCTGACCGAGAGTCCCATTCTCCCCGAAAAATCTGACGACTCCCATTAGTGTCCATGAAAGTCACTCACCGCCTGTAGAAATAAATGTGTGCCTATAAGTGTACTAGCCAATCCATCCCTTGTAAGACATCAAAAAAGTCTATATCTAAGACCAAGAGGTCCCATTACATCTTGACCCCTGGCACAGAAAGCGCACATGAAGGGACCTCAGGCCCTGCTCCTTCTTTCCCAGCGGTGTGACCAACTCCATCTTGAAATAAATCAACTCAGATTTCAAATTAAGCATGTCCAAAAAATAGAAAGAAATAAATTAAGTAGAGGCACTAGTATAAAAAAGAGCAGAAGCTATAGATGATGTGATCAAAATGGTACCTTGAACTATCGACAGTCACGCCTTTGATCATGCTGGTGCTTGATCCACTGCACTGAGATGTCCGGTCTTTGCCCGAGGATGACCGCTAGTCTGTGGTTGTTCCCTAAACTAGATCTACCCAGAAGTTGACCCTTACCTACCACCATGACCTCCTAACCGGGATCAACTAGTCCTCAATGACTCAAACTGTGCTGGAACTCCTCTTGAAGCCACTGACCCAACCCCACTTGGATGTGGGCGTACCCCCCTACAGAAGCACTGCAAATTCCCCAATTCTCCACACTAGTAACAACGATTAAGAGGAAGTGAGAATTCAGGTCAGATGTGCCCTGGTTTCCCACACTAGTGGCACACAACTGATCTCGCATTAGGAGCCCTGGATGAAAACTACCTGGAGGAGTGTCCTGAAGTACCACCTCCCTTCCGCACCTGGTCCTCCCACATCCTATTATTCTCTGAAAAGATGCCACTACCGACTACTAACACTATCCAAAAAAAAGAAGCCCTGGCTTAATGGACAATCTCCACCATACACGCATGGTCAACAGCCTTATCATAGGTCCTCATCTTGAACAAGAAAACCATGGAGTATATCTCTGGTCACAAGCCTTTATCGAACCTTCGGGCCTTTAAATTTTCATTTGAGATGATTTTAAGGGCATTCCAAACCAAATTAGAGAAACGGTTGGCTTACTCTATCACAAAAAGATTCTCCTGAACAAGGTCTATGAACTCTCGGGTCCTAGAATATGCCAAGACCTTATGGAAATACTGTTCATTGAAGACAACCTTGAAATATCCCTTGTGCATTTTCTCATTCTTCCAAGTATTAAGCACTAACTCCCACCACTTATGGCTACTACCCTCCAATAGAAAAGAGGCACACTTCACCATGAGATCCTTGGGTGTTTACAGAAACTCAAACATTTTCTTGATCTTCTTGAGCCATTCATCTGGTTCCTGGGGTTCTGAGCTGCCTCAAAAGGTAGGAGGATTGTTTTTTAGAAACTCATGTGCCTTAT
Organism: Viscum album; assembly: GCA_963277665.1. NCBI lineage: Eukaryota > Viridiplantae > Streptophyta > Magnoliopsida > Santalales > Viscaceae > Viscum > Viscum album. The sequence goes on from OY728159.1 coordinate 927,029,400, forward strand.
ATTTTCTATGACCCATCTCTTCTACCCCAGTATAAATAGGAGATAGAGCCAGTCTCTGTCCCAAATCATGGATAGCCCGGACCACAACCTCTACTAGCCTCTGATCAATCGGGGTGGGAGAACTCTCTCCGGCTTCCTCTTGTGGGCGCGTGGGTGATTTCCCGGGAGGCATGTTGCTATAAAATGAAAAAATCACAAAACAATAATCAATACCACAATTATGAAAATTTTTAATCACATACATCAAATATAAATAATCTAAACACATTACAGTAATAGAAGAAACAACTACTCCACTCCCATCAGATGTCCACGTGTGGTCTGAAACCCACCCATCTCACCTGGAAGTGAAGTCAATCAGAGAATTCCAATGTCCCCTGGTGACTCAAGGACATCCATGAGAGGTGTGCTCTAGAAAACATACTTGCAACTAAATCACATATCCCTGATAGTCCTAGCTCATGTCTATCCTGACTCATCCCAAAATAACAATATAATCCAAAAACATTAACCTTCTTTGATACCATTTTGTCACGAACCAAATCTGGTTGCCACTAATAACAGCACCAGACCAAGCCTGTTGAATGAACCAAAGGACGTTCCCTATCCCCACATTCTAGAACAAGTTCCCATGTATCATTTATTTTGGTTTGGGAATGATTTACCTGAATATGTATACACAAAACTTCAAAATCATTTGGTATATTCAATCGGAGAAATTCATACCAACTAGGTTTATAAAAAAACTCAGAACTCAATACATAAGTTCAGATGAAATAAAAAAGTTCCAATGAAATAAAGAAATAGCAGTAAAATATCCCCAAGTACTACCTGCAACAAGGTATCATCATCCACAATCTTTCTCCACAACTCCGCCCCAAGGATGGGAACTAACAACCCAAACAGCCATCACCCAAATTATTTCCTTTACCTGAGTAAAGAATAATAAATTCTACTTACACCTATGGGGTGTAAGTAGGGTGTGAGACTAAGAAAAATAGGAAACCACCCAAGGATTCCAATGTGCATGCAATACAAGGTGAAAAAGCAAGCAGTTTTGATATGCCACGAAAAGCGGTGACAAATTCAAAGAATTGAAACTTTCAATTGAAAAAAGTTTTCAAGCTAAAACATTCATAATGTAAACAAATTTAAATGGTAACTTTATGTAATGTAATATTATTCCATAAACACTCAAATACAATGGAAAATACCACAAATCAAATGAGAAACAAAATCGAGAACACCCCTATGCACTAGATTGTCTCAGGCCCCATGTACATCATACCTCAGTGTAATGTAACCATAGTAAAATTCATTCTCATGCATGATCCACTATTAGGAATTATAATCATAACCTATTAGTACTATATCACAATCCATATAGTTTATTTAGAGTTGTCGTTATCCAAATTCTATGTGAAATAGTGACAAAACCCATCCGGTCCACTAGCCGTACAAGTACACATCCGCCCCACTTAGGTACCTAGGATTCCCCTTTTGTGCTAACAAAATTTCAGCATGCTACATAAATCAATTTTAATATAAAACAACACTACTGGTCACATTCAAATAGTGCAATATCTTTACACACATTATAGCACTTAAAACACACAACAAAACACTTTGATTTTCTATTACATAATTCCTCAAAAATCCGCATTATTTTGCACCCAAAAATACATGAAAACCCCACATTGCACACTATGTGCAAACTAACATTTACCAAAACAGAATTCACAGCGCCCAAAAAATTTCTATAAACCTATTACATTGTTATAAAACAATCCCATTTGGCATAACATCAAATATCCATGTAAAACAACCAATTTAGCGTCAAAATGGTGCCAAACAATCCTTCACTTATCAAACGTCACAAAAAAATATTTTTCAGGAGAAAAAAAGGGAGATAAACATTCAAAACATAATTTTGAGCCCTAATACGTTTCAACAAAATCATCCAAGAAGTTATAGGGCATCCTCAAATATACTTATAAAACATTTCTATGAAAAAACAACTAATATCACATACAATTGGCATTTAAAAGTTTTTTACAATTTAAACACTTCTAAAACTAATTTTTGCAGTAATAAGAAAATAAGATAAACATAAAATTATGATAAATACAGCATGCTATGACACAAATATTTCATAAACTTGGAATCACCTACCAAATTAATGAAAACCCTTAATTCTTTGTGCGAAAATCATATTGCACCACCGCCGCACCAAGATGGACCTAGATCAAGCCTAAAACCACAAGAATAGACCAATAAAACTCAATGTCAAACCATAGGATGCAAACCCTACCATATTTATATTATAAAAATCAAGAATAATTGGAATAAACCCCTACCAAAAGGAATGGAAACCCTATGAAAATGGGAGGAAGAATGAAAGAGACCCATTTAATTAAGAGATATTGAAACAATCTCCCTAAATAAACTAGTGGATAAATTTAAAAACATCAAAAAATGAAAATTAGGTTTGAATAAGTCTATTAAGGTCATTTTTGAACTGAAATGGGAGACAAATAGTAAGAATTGAATGATTTATGAAGGATAGAAATTACCTCTTCAAATATGGACGATTTGAGAAACCATATAATGATCTATAATAAATAGCGATTCATATAAGATCCAAAGTATATTGGAGGATAATTGGCATGTGTATGAGTTTGGTGGTCTTGGGTGTGACTTGGAATCAACGAAAAATCCTTAAAATTGAATATGTTATTAATTAAACATTTTTTTTTTAAATTTGATATGGGTTTTTGGGCTGGACCACTTCCTCAAATAAAAACCCACATCCACCATTATTACAGATTCCTAAAGGGTCCAAATTAAAATGGTAGCATTAATAGGTCAAGGGATAGAATTTAAGAATTTCAATGGGTGAAAAATATTAAAAAATGAATTTTTTATAAATGAATCAAAATTGGTTTTTAAATCTAGAAATAGGCTCACGGTGTGGCCCAAATCATGGAAACCCACCCTTACCTCCTAAAAATCTTTGGAAACCCCCAAAATAAAGAATGAATGGAAATTAAATGAAATTTAACTTTTAAATAAGTCATGGATGTGACAATGATTAATTTATTGATGCTCATCCATGAATAAAAGTATTGTGCTAGTAAATCATCATTCATGTATCTATTTGAAGAAAACATAATAAGAACAAGATATATCAATGAATGAGTTAGATTATAATGTCATATAATGTAAATATAATTTTAAATTAAGTATAATTATTATATTATAATATCATTAAAGACAATATTAATATTTATAAAGAGATTAAAAGATAATTAAATTGAAAAGTATTGTTAAGAAATAGATACTTTGATGAATTCTCTCATCCATGAGTTGAGACCATTCGAAATGAATGATTTAAGAATATTTTTTTTGGAGAATAGGATAGTAAATTATTTATAAGGTTTAATTATAGGTAAATTTATGATTATTTAGTGATAAAAAATACAAAAACAATTATTTTAGGGGTATATAAGTGGTGATTTTATAGGTATGTTTTGAGTGGAACTTCTGAAAATACTCATTCCATAAGTTGTAGCGTTATAATATTAATTATAAACTAGGTAAAATGTTACAAAAAAATGGATTTTGGTAGATAATAATATAATAAAAACAAATAATGGATATTTATAGAGATATTTTAGGCCTTTACCTCTTAATTTAACCCCTTAACACAGGTTTCCTTTACTGTGGTAGGTAAATGATTTTCTCGACAACTTATTTTTTTCCAAAAAATGAAATTTACACACATACCTAATTTAGAAATAATTATTACAAATATTTACTCACATTAATGTAATTAAATTTAAAATTATATTCAAATTATCATTTAAATGAAACCAAAAAATATGTTGAAAATATATTGTTATAGAAAAATTTCTTTTTTAAACATTATGTGTCCTTAATCTTATTTAATATCCAAAAAACAAATAAATTTATATTAATATTTTTTTATTAATTAAAACATTAAATTTCATTAGTATCATCCCATTAAAAGAGATGAATTTATTTTATTATGATAATCATGCAAAATAAATACACAAAATCATTCAAAATGTATCAATTTTAACCTTAATGATTTTAATCAAATGCCATTCAAATTTATTTTTTATCTTATAAATATTTATTTTTTCTAAACCATTGTTATGATAATATGTATAAAAATATTATAGATACATAAAATTATTATTTAATAATAATATTTGATGAATAAAAAATTCTTTTTATTATAAAAAATATTTTGTTTGTGTGTTATATTTTTTTCATTAAATAAAATTTTAATCATTCGATAACAATATAATTTTAAATTTGTTACCAAAAATTTAAAAAAATAAATTGAACTATTGTATACGTGTACAATCAATTATCATATATCTAATAGTGATATATCTAATAACCATATATATCAAATGACTGTCAATCGAAAAACCATTTATATAGTAGTTATATTACATTACTCTACATAAAATTACATACATATGTAAAATTGTTTATCTGATTGTCTAATTATTTTACAATATTTTTATTATATTTATAATGTTTTTATTATTTAAATGGTATTAAATAATGATTTTATCATCATGGAAGATAATTTTGATTATAATTTCAATCATTTTATATTTTTATTTTTGGATTAATTCCATGAGAAATATTACTAATAATGTTTCATTATTTAAACTTGTAATATATTTATTTTCTATTTTAATATAATATAACATTAAATAAATTTCATTTTTGATTTTAGTTTGGTGTTCCATATATTGTAAGCCATCATACAGAAAAAAATTAATTAAAGGGGAATATATAGTAAAATCAAGATGTGAAACATTTTACCCCCATTAAAATAATTTCATCCACAAAATTTCATTACTATAATGAACAATAATGAAAGTTATTTTTCCCCAGAACATAATTATATTCCCATGTATCTTCTTCAAACATATGATTCCTCAATAGACCTTTAACCAAGTGAGATTCCTTATTTAATTTTATAATAACACTACAACCCAATATTTGTACAAAAAATTCCTCAGAAATGATATTATGTTCCCATGGTACCTCTTTGAGCTTAGTACATGTGAAGGTATAAGTATATACTTCCATTAAAGAGATATATAAAACACATCCTACACTTGGGATGGGTTCAATGGACATATAAATATATAATATTCCCTCTAAAAATAATCAAGTATTTAGAGGATTCTAATGTAATGAGGTATTAGATTTTCCATGTTCCCAAATCTCATAACTACCCACCAAAGTGATATAAGAATTGCTACCATGTCTCCATGCTTAATTTCAAAATATCAATAATTATTATATGTGTATCTCTTATATCATATTTATAATTTTTATATAATAATCTAAAATGTTTTAATATTCTCTAATATATACTGAGGAATACATAGTAGTAATATCTTTTATCTCCAAATTCATCCCAACATGTTATACTTCTCACCCCTTTTCATACAAAGCTTCATATGTTTCCATTTAATATGATAATTGACACTGTTTTTATATGAGTACTGTACTAGAGGAAGGAGTCGATCCTAACCGCCTTTTAAATCTAATTAATGTGATATCAATGTATTTTCAATATTTTGAATGGTCATATAATATTTACATTAAATTTGAGGATGATAAGGATTTATAAATATTAACTTTTCATGAATTATTATTGAACACTTCTCCAAAATTTAAAGGTAACCATCAGATCCAAATTAGATAAATCCAAAAAACATACATAAGGTGTAATTTCTAATTTATTTATTTATATCATATATTTTTGGTCAAGAGATAATTATACATGAATAGTAATTAAATGTTTTGACTTCATAATTAGATCAACTACATCCCAAAAGTTAGTACATACTTATAACTCTTTTAAATTCCTAAGAGGAAATCCATTTTGTTGTTCTCACATTTCCATATAGGTATGGGTAATTTATTTTTCATCCCCATATAATTAGTATATTCTTAAATAAAATTATGGAATTAAAATCATCACGATATATAATATACAATATCCCTCTTCTTGTTTTCCCATAATAAATACACATTGGGATCACTATACATCTATTTACTTCTAGGATATATATATAAGGAAGAAGTATTTCCATCACACTTTAGATTCTTCTTCAATTTTTATATTTGAGGGACATATATTTATTTAAAGAATACTATAATTCCCTCAAGGTCATAATGTAACATTGGAATAATCATTTCCTTATCTTATATCTCCATATACTCCTTTTACACCACATCATACATCACATAAATGGATGGTCAAGAAATCATTTCGGAAATATATGTTCTCTGCCTATCTCTTGTGATTCCCATGTCTATATTTTATCAATGGATAAGTATTTGGTCTATTTCAATCATAAAAATTGATAATATATCATCTTATTTCATTCTCATAGAATTCACCATGTTTTAATTCAATGGTTTTAATGTATCGAGATTCCATAGTCCTGGATCAACTCTAACAGTCTCATTTGGTGTATTTTCCATTCATTTTGAGTGAATATATAAATTGTGATAATTTAATCAATATATAGTTCACACATTTCCCACTAAAGATAATTACATTATATATGTAATGAAAATATCACTACTACAATCCCCAAATAGAGCGTCATGTGATTTTTCTCATGAACCATCAATCAATGTGACCCATACACTACTACCACATCATTTTTAGAGATGAAACATCACAATCACTTCATTAGTGAACAACTATATATCTTAAATTATTATTCAAATTTGGTTGTGTGAGTACATGTACCGTGACGAACCTTCTCATACACTCTATGTAATTTTATTTTCATTAATTTATCTTGAGTAATATAAATTTGTTCTATATAAACTTGGATAATGGAATTGATAGTCATAAGAAATTTCTCAAAAACCATTGATAAAATCAATCCAATTCAATAAAAACATGGATCACTATTATAGTGGTTGGTCTTTGACATTGATAAATAAAATCCAATAGTTACGCATTCATAAATATTCCCTCAGTTATTATTATTTTTTTGATGAATTATATAATCTAACAAAAATCACATACTAAACCTGGATAAATTTCCACATTTATCAAGGATATTAGTTTAATACTCAAATGATATTCACGCCCTTAATTTACATTTAAATATATGATAATATCAGTAATAAATTATTATAATATTATATCAATTTAATCTTTAAAGAATCTATTCGTCAAATCAGTTGTGATAGTGGGGGGAATTTGTATGACTCAAAGGTATCACAAAAAATTAATTATCTCTCCATATCACATATGAATTGATTTCTTATTCATATCTATAATTCTCATGCTTATTTTTTGATATAATGATCAATGTTCAATCATTGAGAAGTATTGATCCAAATTTTTGGATCAAATAGGTTCTCAATATATTTTAATGGATAAATATTTTTTATTGTGATATTTTTCATTTTTAGAAAATATTAGTTAGATGCATTGACCCATATATCTTCATACTTGAGATGATTGGTTGACAAAATGGTGGATAACATGATTTTATAAAAACCATATATATATTCTATTGGAGTTTCTTATTTATTATGTCAAATTCAATTAGTTCTATTCTATAAGGAGTCTTCGATATTTTCATAACATCATGATTGATTTGAATTTAAAAATCACCCTTATGCTCTGGGGGAAGAGAATAAAACCTTTTTTGAAATACATATACGCATTCCCTCAGAATATAAATATATTATGTATTTATTTTCCTAACCATTCAAGATGTATATCCACAATTATTATCCAATAAGTCCCATTCTAGGGAGGAATCATACATAGAGATTTGATAGTCATTATTTCAATAATAGAAAATCATCGGATGTTTTGGAATATGAATTTTATTTTCCATGTACTATAAAATAATATGAAATCCATTCATAAGGATCTATTATATTCCCAAAATCAAATAAAATTCATCTAATGGTAGATTAGTACTTTTCTAGGACCTAAATTCTCCCAATATTCTATCAAAGAGGAGTTATAGATATGTGATGAGATCAACATAAAGCTATGTGTTTCATTAATAATTCAATGTATAATCATAGTGAAAATGAATTCATATAGTAAGATAGATTTAATATATGATTGAATTCATAAGAAAATTCTCAATCTATAAGTTTTAAATACTGATCATACCTCCCACAAGCCTAATATCCCAATCCTATTCTAAATCGCCCACTAAAACCTAAATAGTTAATATGATTAATAAAAAATAATTACTTAATAAATACAGAAAAACCAATGTTATGAAAATAAAAAAACACACCTAAGATGACATATCCTATGACACAATCACATCAACTAATGAAATTTTTGGTTCTGGCTATAACACCTTTGATATGCTCTGTTGGTTTACCATATATTAAAGATGGTGATATATAATTTGAATTTATTTTACTCCCCTCATTATCCATTACATATTGGAAATAATTTACTAAATCCAACCCTTATTCCAATAGTAGTTACCCAACTATAACATATATACATATTTCTTCACCTTACATGAATAGTCACTATATATCATAATAAATAACACCCAAGAACCTATAGTTTTATTATTTACAAAGGTTACAAACATAAAGAATTTATTTTGAAAACATGATTCAGTAACACCCACAAATAATATTCACACATGAAACCCTTATATAAATATAAAATTTTATTATTTAAAAATTGTAAAATAGTAAAATACCTTATGGTGAATCATGGTATTAAATAATAAAAAATACCTTAGGGATTATGTTTCTTTATTAAAAACCCATCTTCTATATTCCCTCTCCCATATAAAATAATAAATTGAAATTAAAGAACCTATGATGAATAGTAAATTTACATGTTTTACCATCATTGGGTTATGTCCTAGGATCATAAAAAGGAAATGTGTATATATACCAAATCAGTTAATAATCAATGTTGTTATAGGGTTTAGAGAAGACTCACACTCCCTCCTGGTTTACAACCATTCACAATTTGAAAGCTTGAAAATCGATTTGCTAATGTTAATATAATGATCTTTGAATATAATCATATACTAATCAACTCTGAGTAGATCTACAATTTTTTTGTCTTTATACACTATTTTACTCAGTGATATGAAAAACACCATTATGAGAGGCCTTTTCTCTAGGAGCATGTGATCACTATGTAAGACTTCTTCATGAGACAACACTGAGTGATTCCTCTATAAGACATCTTCACAATAACTCTCCACAAGAGTGCTAGAATAGTCTCCTCCATGAGATTCTTATTTTTACCTTATTATATATATATAAATGACGAGTCTTTGTTTTAGTCACATAGATAAAACTAATTTATTCTATTCACACATATGGATTCAATGTATTTTTCCATGAACATCACATGATTTTGGAAGGTACACCTATATGAAAAAAGACACCAAGAACATAAATCCATACACAATATACCTTTTTGATACTCCACCATGATATACATTCATAAGAATATAGTCTAATCATGTGATTCACATGACTGTAGCATGATGCCTTCATTAGGTTATGTGGATCATGTGATACCAATGTGTATCCCTACGCATTAACACACCCAGAAGATTTATCACTTCACGATACTCCTTTATGAGATCTTTTCAAAATAACATCAAATGATTATGCATACCGTAATACCCCATAAAAATAATTTTTTCTTCTCATGTAAAATAATAATTCTTCTGATTAAATAACATATGAAAACTTCTCTAAGTCATAATGACAAGCCATGGGGTATTATAGGAATAAATTCACTCTATAAACTAAAAAAATTCAAATTTACCCCTATATTCCACCACTATAATTATCGACCTTATTTAGTAAACATGATCGCTTCTTATGATCCCATTACATGTTCCAAATATAATCATGCATACATCGTCACTATCATCCAGTGTTTCAAGTGATCCCATAATAGCTTCAAATTAAAATCATTCAATTGTGTCATTTTGAATGACTATAAGAAGACAGCTTCATTTCCATCCTTTTTTTCTTCATGGAATTTATGTGATCTATTCAAAACATAAATTATGAATCACACGATGTACACAAGAGCTTTTCATGATCTATTTGTGAGATCCTATGAAAATCATTCACTAACTTTAGGGGCTTCTCAATATCTCAATGTTAGATCTTCTAAAATCATGTGGGTTTCATCATGAATCATTCATGTGATGTGTTCCCCCATTCCCTATTCCCATGATCAATTATACATTCTCTCCCTTTGTGATCAATTAATACCTTTTCACACTATGTGATCCTTCAAGACTTATTTTAAAACTCATCACACATAATTTTGGAAACCATCCTTATTTAGAAATTTCAAACATTATATGTAAATATAATCAACCCTAAATAAAAATCAATATGGATTTTATCCAAAAAATTTCCCCCTTAGAGATTCATGACAACACATTAAATTCTTCATAAATTATCTTCTTGAAAAGTCATGGACATTAGAAATCATTTTCCTTATGAAACCCATATAGTGATCTGGGAGTTTCTTAACATGTACTCTATGTCCACATGATTCAATCATAGAAAAAAATAGTATCCTGAAACATTCATACATGAATCACTTAATTGATGAAAATTTTATAACAAACCTTCCCATCAAAAAATGATATAAACTAGCACAACCCTCAAGAGGACATGTTAAAATTAATTTTTTAACTTCTCATACCACAACCCCAAAAGCCAAACCATTTAATTATTTTTCATCATTTGAGGACCATATAAACCGGGAAAAAATAAAAAATCTCCATAATTCACAACTCCCCCTATTAGATTCTCACACTGTCTTGATGAAAATATTTTTCCACACTTTTTCAATGAAACTGAAGGTTAATCCTTTGTGATATGAAACACTGTTAAGAAAAAAAATCAGGATATTGAGGAAAAACACACAATACTGCAGTGATAGGGTGTTAAACACCCACACAGTTCATGTATGGGGAGTTGAATAAACTCCAAGAGTCATTCGATGCCATTCGAATTCTTTTTTAGGTAATCCTTCATCAGAATCTCTACATGTTTTAGTTTAATAGCGACATACTCCAGCTTCAAAAGGATGTGATCCACTTTCTCTTTGATAAAGTGATATTTTATGTCAATATTTATTTTCATTGATTAGTGGAGTAGATTTCATTCTTTGATTTATAACACTTAAATTATCATAATTCATTACAATTGGAAATTTTACTTCAATTACCTTATCTTCAAGATACCACATCACCTATAGTAACTACATTAAAGCTTCAAAAAACATAATGTATTCATATTATATGGTACTCAATGAAATTATATCTTTATTGATTAATAGAATATAAATACTTAATATTATAATATATAATGTGTGAATAAATGTTTTTTGGGCTATCAACTGAACTAAAAAAATTTAAATCTTTAAAACCAAAAACAATTATGATGATATTTATTTATGTTATAGAAATTTTTATTTCTTAATGTAATTAAAATATAGAATTATAATTTTCAAAATAAATAAGTAGATTTATTTAGGATTACATTAATACCATTCCTCATGGAATGTAGTAAAAATAATATTATGACATTTCACATTTATGAATTATAGACTGCAAATTACTTATTTATATTCTGTGATATTTACTCCTTTGGCTTCATCATCAATTGAAAATTTATTATTAATAACACCAATAGTCTTCATATCTTTTTAATTTTCAATTAAAAATATTCTCTAAAACACTATGGAATTTTTTTTGAGAAATACTTTTTCAGGTCTTCCTTGAGTTACCTGTAATCAAAGGAAAAATTTTACGTCAAAAATCATTAACATTTCAAACATAAATTTCATAAATCAAAAAAACACATTACTCTATCATTAATTTAATCCATAAAATATCATTTCATTTAAATATACCATCACAATAATCATTTTATTAATCTCATTAGTAACATATTAATTATAATCAAATCCACCACACTATAAACCATTATTTTTCAAATACTGGTCATGTTGTGAAAACCACCCTCAATATCTCTGCTTTAACCTTTATAGTTCATTATTTAACTGAAAAACAATTTTCACATCGTGATGAATGATAAATCCATATGGGTATTCAATATAAACTTTCATTCTAGAACCAAATTTAGATATTAAAACATATCATCCATCAAGAAAAAATTTAATTTACTTATCACTTTGGCGGGCATGATTAATTGAATTGTATTTAGCATTGGAATAGGTGAGAATGGTTCATCCACACCAATATAAAATATATTGGTGTATCCCTTATATGCTATTCTTCATTTATTTCAAATTATTTTTCCATATTCATTCATATTGTTACTAAACACCCATTTCTTATTGGTGACATTATTTTCTATTAGCCTTGAAATAATCTCCGATGTCTAATTCTTTTCTCCTAGTTTAATTTTATTATTCAATAAATGATCCCCATTATCAACCCTTTTCACTTCATCAAATGACTATATCTTGAATTTTTATAGGAATAATTTTTACTATTGGGTTTTAATCCTCATTTTTTGAAATGATGTTATCTCATCACCAATTATTTACTTCATATCAGTTTCATTCTACATCATCAGTTTTAATGAAGATACTAGAATATTTTCATCCTTTTCCTCATCTTAATATTATTTTGAATCTAACTAGGGTAATTTCTCTCCCCTATTGATTCTCTCCTCTTCTTCACTATATTCCTATTAATATTCATGGAGGTTCTGATGATTTTGCTCAATTTTTCCTCACAAGAACATCATTTAACTGTAAAATATTTCAAAACATTTAATTAAATCATTTATATTATTTGGATTTTCCTTTATAATAGAGAAATACCCCTTTATCTCTATGATATTCAAACAACATGAATTTCACCATTTTTTTAATGATGCACATTATTTAAATTACTTGAATTTAATTCACTATTGGAGTTTTTCTATACCACCACTCTTAAAGAGTCTTTTATTTTATTAGGAAAAATAGGGTTCTGTTCAAAATTTAAACTAAGGTCAACACTTCTTTTTTCCAAAATTTATCTGGAATATCACTCTCAATAATTAATTTTTTGGCTTTGATATTTATTAATTTATCTGTTCTCCCAATAAATCTATTTTATTGTGGAGTTATTAATTCTAAAATATGGTTCTATATCACATGTTTCAGGAGATAATTGTCCACATGGATATTTTTGGAGTTTCTTACAATACTGGTTTGGACCTTCTTTATTTTTTGACCTGTCATATTTTCAGTTTACGACCAGTTTTGTGTTTGAAACTGAACACCTTGGACATGTGGGTCATAATTGAAATCCATAATATTGTATGGATATAAAAATAAATTTAACTAATATCTCTTTTATAATTATTTTTTTCTATAATAGGTCCACATATTTAAATATTAACATTTTTAAAAACTCTTGTGGAAATTTATTATTCATTGTTTTCTGAGTAAAATTCCATTATTGGAATGAATTTTGTATATCAGTAAGCTTACATGAATTTTTTTAGATATCAGGAAGAATCAAATTTCAATAGATCATCTATATACAATTGGATCAAATGACAATTATATTTATACCACAACCTATTTTCATTTTCCAAGGATAGGAAACACATATATTCATTTCCACTCCCATGTAGGTATTCTAAATCATGCAGTTTCCTCAAAAATATACATCTCTATATTTTTTCTTTAGGATGTAGAAATTTTTATTATTTCTTAATGAATTTCTTGAGTCACATAGTTTACTAATAGTTATAATATTGTGAATGAGACCTTCAATAACCAAGAACTCTACATGCCTCATGCCTTTTCCCAAATCATGGATTTCCATGAGATAATGATCTTAATTATTTCATCATTTTTAAATGATATGAATCCTTAATTTTTATACCTAATTAATATCACCCGATCCTCATTTACCATCATATAAGAGGTGCATTCACTATCCATGATCCATATTCACGTGTGATCAGATGCTTTGAAAGAAATTATTTCAGTCAATTTTTTCTTGGATAATTTCTTTCTGATCTACGTCATCGAATTCATTATTGAGGATGACTGATATTCATGATCTTCCTCAAATTATTATATCCTACCATCATCTTATAATTCTAAAAATTTATTTTACATTTTTAACTAGTTCAGCGATGCAATGAGTTGATACATGCACCATATTTAATCTATTTCATAAAATTCCATCACACTATCAATGAAAAATATCTTTCCATGTGTCCAAATCCTTCACACCAAAAATTGTGACCATTAAATTCATTCCTCTAATTCAATTTTTTTTCACTACCTCTATTTATCTTGCATTCATAAATTCATCATTGCAATGGATTATAAATTTTGAGAATTCCCTATCACTTTATAATAATAAAACTTGATACATGAAGTATTCTTGATCATAATTTCTATAAAACAGATTATTCATTTGGATCTATGAATCTTATAATTTTGATTTCTACCAAATTCAACATTCAACCTTGAAGTGGTAGCTTAAGTTATAAAACCAGCCATTACTTATTTATACTTTTTATTAATTATGATACTAGTTTTGTTATATTGAGGTGTGATTTTCTTCAATAGAGATTACATTAAATATTTTTCTAGACATCATAACATCAATTTAACATTTTACACCTCATTTGAAACCTTATTTATTAATATAAGTATAGGATTCAAAAACTTCTCTATATATTTTACTATTATTTTTAGGCTGAAAAATTTCTCCTCATGTTAATCAATATTTTTGACTTGATATTAATTATGTTTGTAAAAATATCGACAACTTTTTTCATTTCTATAGCCATGAGATATAAATCAATAACATTCTATATTTTATCTATATTTTTCAATCTAATCCTTTCAATTTCATAATTCAACTTAAACTTCTCTTATTCATGTTTATAAATATAGATAGTGGTTTCATAAACCACTATATTGGATTTCATTATTTTTTATCTCCAAAAATTTATCTCCTTCTGTACATCTTCTAGTTCAACCTGAATGTCAAATGTTCATTTGACATGTACATCATAATTATTACAATATAACTTGAAATTGAATTAACTAAAATTGCTACCATAAAATATTATTCATGATCCTTATAGTATTCCATCTCTTCTGCCTCAAAGAATTTTGAAATTTCATTTTCCTAGGAAAAATATTCTTATTTTTTATTAAATTTCACGTAGTATATTTCATACCATCTACATTTATTGAAGTTTTTTTTTAAATTTCATCTCCAACCTCATAATATATTGAGACTTCTTAATAAACGTTTCAGCAATATATCCAACCATTCCACATGGAAAACATATAAGAGTGAATTTACCATTAAGCATTAATTTTCTATTTTTATGATTTCAGGAATGGAATGACTTATCCTTATCCATTGATTATTATTCTTGACAATCTTCTAAGATGAGATTTTTCATGGCCTTGAATGACACCCCTTTAAACATAAATTTTCCCCAAACGACATTATCAACATTTTCTCATCTCATAGGTGATAATAGTACTATGTATACTATCTAATGTCTGATCCTTTATATATTTATCCTATGTTAATAATATTTTTAGATTTAATTAAGGTTGAAGTATTCTGAAGATGTACATAACTATCATCACATCATTGAAAAATTATCCAAGTCCATGCAAGTATTCCATGAACACATTCACCTGATCAAATAATGTATCGACAATATAATTGTGGTATATTCGTATTTTCTAATATTTATCCCACATAACCTAGAATTTAGCTTGTTGAACTATTGAATCACCTTTATAGATATTGAACACATTTTCCCACATTTTGTGTGATGACTTTTAAGACAACCCGTTCATGTAGATTGTGTTGGGTAAAGATCTCTATAAGGAATTGATTCATTTGGAATCTGTATCTAATTATATTTGATATACTTATGATAATTCTCTACTATCCATTCCTATATAAATTCCACAAATTTCAACTGTAATCACATCCTTACGTACCAATCAAAAGTAATAATGCATCTTATTTATCCATAGATGGATTTTTTTTCATTGAAGATCAGAATACCAATGTGAATAACAACTTATATTAATTCTTATAGATGGAAAATCTTACTTTACCATATTCTCTAACACTAATTATTATCCCCAATATGTAGAATAAAATGGCAGGGGAGGTAGTAAATAATGGTATGAAAGATTAAAAAAACTATCCCCTTTGGGTCATGTCTTTTCATTAAATAAACCTATATTCTCTCTCTCCTTCATATAGCACATAGAAAATGGAAATTAAATCTTGAAAAATAAAAAATAATTTTACTTGGTACAACTTCACTAGGATAATTCCATGGAATATTCAACATAAATGCACGGATGTACCAAATCCACTAAAGAACATTTTTTTACAGGTTTTAGAGTAGACTCAAATTCAATCTTAGTTTACACCCATTAAATATTTCAATGCTTACTACTATATTTTATATATTGAAATCACTGATCCACTATTAGAGTTTATATCCGTCAAATTTTTAGATGATTCACCCTTGTGTGTGTATTTATTCATTTAATTCACAAATGAGATATTGGACACCCTTGTGCGAGGTGTTTTCTATAGAATCAAGTGATCTATCCACAAGATAACTTCACGAGACCCCACCATGAGATCCCACTATGAGTCTTATAATTAAGACCACTATTTTAGACTACTATAAAAGGCTCCTCCATTAGTGAATATTCTTTTTATATAGATGATGAGTCATTGTTTTATTCATGTAGATCCAAAAAAATGTTCTATTTATGATAATCACATGAACCTATTCTATTCATGTTGATCGTGGTTCTTCATTGGGTTTTTCTATGCAAAAAATACACAATGTGAATACATACCTTCATAATATACCTTTTAATTACTTCTTTGTATGATCCTTTCATAGGACCTTCTAATCATGAAAATCAGTTGGCATTGGAATGAGAACATTTTCATGTTACGCTGATTGTGATATGTTAGTGGTTGTACGTAAAAATTAACACACATAGCACATTATTTACTTTGTTATATTCTATTATTAGATCTATTTGTAGGACCTCTTACAAATAATGTGGATTAAAAAAATTCATTGTAATACTTTGTTATATAGAATAAAAATAATTTTTATTTAGATGAAAACACTTCATAATATATATATGATTCATAACTATGGGTTGGGAAGTATTTATTATTGGGACAGATTGGTAATTAATAAGATAGGGGGGGTTAATTGTGTCCTTTAAAAAATATTGACAATATTAAAACATCCCTATAAAAATGAAGAAATCCTTTCCTTTTCCCTTAATATTGAGAAGGCATCAAAAATAAATAATGGAAAAGATAAATTTTTTACTGGTTTGGGAAAAAATACACTAATCCACTCCACTCACAATCTACTCCATGAGCATGTGGATTTTGAATAGTAGGTCCTCTTACTTAGAGACCACTAAAAATGAGGACAGGTAGTTGAAACATTATAAGTCTTCTATAAAGAATTTTGGTTCTTTTATAGGGAACATAAATTCACATCATAGTCTGAGAAACTGACACTCCACAGTGAATAAGTCTAAACAACTGATACAACAAGGAAAATAGATGAGATGAAGCTTCTTGTGAAACTGTTTTAGGTCAGAGTTTCTAAAACAAATGACATATATTGTTTATCATCAATAATTCATAGTAGTAGCAAAAAAATAATATTCAATGTCTAGGAGATTTAATCTTCCTTAAATTGTAGGGAAAATATTAGAAAATGTTCTTCATTATACCATATTTTTTACTTCATGAGATAATAAGGATGTACAAAGAGTATTTGACACTTTTTTTAAATGACTATAAGCTGAATATTTTAGAAAATAATTTTCATCATAGTTTTCACATCTCTTATCTACATTGTTTATTTTATTTTTCTTTAAAAAAGAGATATATAAAGATAATATTTATATTGTAGTAACTACTCTCCTCTTCCTCAGGATACTCAAAATAAATTTAGTCAATGGACTTCATAAATATACTGAGAATATAATAACATTTTATTCTCTTTATTCTAGTAGAATAAATATCTAATAATTTCATTCAATATAATTTGAATAAATATTTTGATAAAATATCATGAATAATATCAACAATGAATGATTTAAAACACCAATTTAAATCCATTAAAACCTCATTAATGTTATTTAAAATAATTCATAAAAACTAGTGACAAAATCTAAATATAAATTCAAATATTTGAATTTAAATAACCTTGAGTCCTCTAACATTGCTGAAAAAAAGACGATAGAATAAAATATTAATTTTTTCTCTGTAAACACTGGACAAGATCTTTTCAATATATTCATACATAATCCTTTTGATTTATTATAATTAATCCTAATGATAAACTACTAGAATTTTTCCATGTTGTAATGTTGTTTATTGAAATATAATGAAACATATAAAACAAATCATGACATGGTTTTTAAACTCCATTGTGCACTTTATTTATATCTCACCTGTTAATTATTAGTTCCATCCAAACATGTAGTAAACATATGAGTCCCTAAATGTAGAATCCATCTTATGTTCCTAATTTATCATGTTCTTATACATATCCACAATCCTTAGTGTAGACTTCATTTTTTCAACCTGTTCATTTTCTAATGAAGATAACAGGTGTTCATAAAAACCTATTTCAGCATCTTCATCCTCTGATTTCATGTGATGTTCATGCAGTACTGATTTTGAAGATTTCCCCTTCATAAGTACTTATTTTTATATTATTCTAACCAGATAAATATATGACTCAAGCCTCTTCTTGATGCTGTAATTAAAAATTTAGTATGCAACATTTCTTCATATAAACATGGAAGAAACTCAACATCAGTTTCTAGCATGAACAGTGGATCTGAAACACCATTTTTTCAGCACATAATAGATCAAAATTTCAGTAGGGGGTGTATCCACATGAAAAAAAACTTTTTGAAATAAAAATCAGGTTATGTAGTAGATGAGTTTCTATTTAATGCTCTAAAATACCAGCACATTGTTGGTCATGATTCTATATTTTTGATGTAGAATTTTGAAGTGAATTTAATCTCTTTGGATGAAATGTTTCATCTTATAAAGATATAAAAAATAGGTTGAGTTTAATTTTTTAGGAAAATAGCACATTGTAGTTGGAGGAATGTATGGTAAATTCTACCTACAATGTAGGGTTCAAGAATAGAGGGTTCTTGAAATTTGGGTTGAAGAATATAGTCTTCATTACAAATGAATTATTGCGTTCCCTGAATGTTGATTCCATGAACGTAGGATTTATTACCTATGTAGCATAGGGTTTATTAAAAACATATGGTTCATAAACCATAATATTGTATAAATAGTATGTTTTACAATGTATGGTTGTCTATAGACATAAGGTTTCACTATTTTGAAAGTAGTGTTACACTATTATGAAATTAGGGTTCAAATCATCCTTCAAAAAACTGGGAAGTTTGAATTTGGAGAGTTAAAAGATTTTATAGATCTATTTAATAAACGATTCATATTTATTCATATGATACATATATTTAATAAATATTAATATCTTTCTAAAAAATCAATACTCAAATCAAAATGACTTCTAAAGCTCATGATATCTTTGAAAAACTGAAGCAATACCATTCTGGAAAACCTATAGTTCTAAAAAATCAGTACACAGCCTCATAAAACTTATTCACTATCCCAACGAACTTTTTAGACTTATATTTAAAATAATAAAATCAATATCTATTATTTTCTATCCCACTATGTTTTTAGGAATTACATTAGTTTTAAAATTCGAAGTAAATCAATTGTATTATATTTTCAAATAAATTCCCCAAAGATATGAAAAAATGCAGCAGCAACTTCGGTGAATTTTTTGAATACCAAGAAATAATTCTCAGATGTCCTTATATGCTAAAATTTTTTATATAAATATTTTATCTATCAAAATGTACAAGGTACATAGAAATACATTCACTATATCTTTACAAACCCTCAAAATTCATATGTTACTATAATATAAAAATTTCAATTTCACATGAACAGATTGTAACTTCTATAGTAAATTTTTTCACCATCAAGTCAACTGAATTTCATTTAAACTTTAATATATTAAATGAGGACAATATTTTTATATTAATAAAAAAACCAACTCAATATATATCAGATCAATATTACATTATATATAAAATAAATACAGTGAAATACTAAATTAGAAACACTTAAAAAAATTATTAGTATACAAATAATGATGGGTTGATGTAATTATCAAAACTATATTAAGACGATAATGGCAAACTACATCTCAACATTCTCCCCCCTTTTGATAATTCAATACCATAATTAACTAACCAACTATTCTTCCTCTATTTGTAAGGCTAAACAAGATGAGTTCTTGAGTATATTAAATAATAAAATACATTTATCATACATCATAAAAAATAGGAATTTTAAATTTATGTAGTAGTATAAAAAATATTCAATATTTGAAAGAGAAACTTTTATTCCCCCTTTTAATGATATCAAAATATGTGTTGTTGAGAACGAAATACAATTTTTTTTGAAATAAATTGAGTAATATAAACTCACCTTAAATTTATGCTGCAATTAAAAATATACAAATATATAATAATGAATCCAATAAAACATATATAATGTTATTGAATGAATAAAAAGGGTTATCAATGAATATATGAAGCCATTTAATTCATTAACAAATAATAATACATTTTTAACACATATTAAATATTTAAAAATATCACCATGACACATAGAATTTTTTTAAATGATATGAAAGGAATTAAATAAAATATTTTCAAGAAATTACAACTAAAAGAATGGATTTTAAATTATTTTAAAATAAATGGTTTTAAAAAAATATAAAATGATTTTTTCAGGTTTTATATATTAGAAGAACATTTTAATCAAATAATAGAAAATTTAACCACATAGAGTAATATATTAATTTATCTCATGCAACTAATTTAAATAATAATATGATAAACATATTATTACACACATGATAACCATCTATAAAATTTAACAGTAATATTGATGGTCATTGGTATATAAAATAATACAAAAAATTAATTCATAAAATAATAGAGTAAGAAATTGATTTTATAGTTTAATCATTATAGTAATAAAATATAGGGGAATAAAAGATAATACATTTAAATATTTTTCTCTCCCTATATAAAATATCTTGGTAATTTAAATTTAATATTAAAATTTAAATGAAATATTTTTGGATTTATCGTTCTGGCTCTAATGAAGTTTCAATTTTAAATAATAAGAAATATAAATGTAATTAATTTACATAATGTTGAAGGATCATCTTTATAATATAATTATAAAATTCAGTGATAGAAAAATAAATAATATAAAATACAATTTATTTTTGGTTCCCATGTGAGTTTTGATTCAATAGATTTAACAATTAAATACCTAGGTTACCAAACATGTTTATCTTGATAAATAAAGTAATAATTATATCTAGATAATTATTTCTAAAAGTGATCCTGATTATCATCGAAAAATTGAATTTTTCTAAATGAAAAATCATTAAAAAAATTTATGTTAATAACATAATAACAAAAACTTAACAGTTTACATTATTTTATTGTTTGAACCAAGAACAAAATAATTGATGCATTATTTTGGTTTTTCTTCACTATTAAACATAACAAGTTTTCCTTTATGAAATATGTTTTTACCACGAATTTGATCGAAACAATTCTCTCCCTTAATAAGTATACTTAAATATTTATTGAAATAATCACTTTCATCTAAAAATTCGTTAATTTATTTTCATGAAGATCTGATTTTTTTGAAAGAATTGGATCTTAAATCTATAATTTCATTTGAAAAACTCTCATTGTAATTTAAAATAGCAGCATAAGATTTTCTACTTTTTCTATGATCATTATTTAGGGGTTGATGTTTTTTTGATCCATAAGACGATATTTATCTCATTCATCACAAATGATGTTTTTGAATTGGAACTTTTAGTGTAAGATGATTGAACCTCATTAACATGCTCCATAAGAATTATTTATATCATTTAATTTTCCTTCTCAGCATCAGATTTTGTAGTTTATTAATTGCTTTAATCTAAAATACTATAATCAGAATGTTCATCCATTAAAACATTTAGTGAAACATTTTACACTTAGATAGAAATATTATTTTCAATTTCTTGTTTTCACTTATCTTCTCATATCTCAATCAGATCTTTTAATGCTAGATTTGTTTCTAAAATTTGAGAGTCAAACAAATCATCATCATTATTAACTTATTTTAATTTATCAGTTCCTTTTTAATATACTATGATTGTCATCCACATATCATAGACAGTATAACATTTATAATCACAATGAAATTAATCAACACCATGTCCACATATAATTTCATTCATGGATTTTGGATTAACGTCATATTTATCTTCCTTCACATCATCACATGTTTCTTGTTCTCTAGTGATTTCATAAGGTTTGATAGTCCTCATGTAATATTTGAATCCAATATTCATCAAAGAGATAATCATGGGAGCTTTCTTGCATCCATAATTATCACCATTAAATTAAGAAGAATAGATAATCAACATACCTTTTATATGATCCTACATTGAAATTTTTATTTTTCTAAATATTTATCTCATGATTCTTACATCAAATGGAGATCTTAAATATTTCAATAGATCCATTCCTTTGATATTACATGATAGGTATCATAGTGAAAAAAATAATATTTCGGGATTTTCAAAAGTGAAATATAATAATAGAGAAATTGATATGATAATACTTTTTGGTATCAAGTAGAAATAAATCTTCACAATAAGAAATATCTCTAATAGAGTCAGACCTTTGATACCACATGTTGGGTCAGAATGACTATTAAAATGAAACAAGAGGTTGGTGAATTTTATCATTTTTCGAATAAAGACAATATGAAAACATACCTCTTTGAAATTATGAGATCCTTTCATTCTCTCCTAAACTAGTTCACGTTTTAGAAATAAATAAAGTAAAAGAACACATCAATGTATCGTGGTTCGAGGGAAAAAATACCATAGTCAACTCCACCATTTATTTACTCCATGATTTTGGGTATTTTCCCTAGTAGGTCTACTTATTCGGAGAAATCTATAACTATGTATCGGTAGCTAAATCCTTAAAAGAATATTACAAGGCCTTCTAGGTTTTTATAGGAATCTGTAAATCCAAAAATTAGTCAGATAAGCTGACACTACACCATGTGTGAGTACGAGCATCCAATAGTCCCAATAAAATAGATCTGATTATTTTTTTTGCAGAATATATTTAGGTCATAGTTATCGTAGAAACTAATAGATATCGATGATCTTAAATAACTCACAAAAACAATAGCAAAATAATCTCCAATGTCAACCAAGATTATTCTTCTTTAAATTTTAGAAAATATATTATACAATGTTGTTCATTATTCTTTTTTTAATTAAAAGGGAGAATACAGATTTCAAAAAATATATTTCTTTTTTCATCAAAATGATGAGAATTAGAATATTTAAAAAATTTATTATTTTTATGTTTTTCATGTATCTTCATCTCATTATATATTATTTTTTCCTTGTAAAGGGAGAGAGAGAGATATATATATATAGGGATTAAATATCAACCAGTAACTACACTCTTATTACGTCGGATACACAAAACAAATTGAGGGAAATACATCATAAGTATCCCCAAAATAGAGTATCACCATTGCCTCTTTATTCATATATAATAAATCTAAAATGAATCGATTCAATATAATTTGAATAATGTTCCAATAAAATATCGATAATAATTACAACATTGAATGATTTAATGACAAGTTTTAGATAAATTCAAACCACTTTAAAGTTAATCGAAATTATTATTGTAAAATATGAGCACAATCAGATCATAAATTCAAATATTTGAATTTGAATAACATTGAGTCCTCTATAATTTTTGGAAAAGGTCATTTGAATAAACTATTCATATTTATCACTAAATACAAAATAAAATTCATTAAAATATCTTCACCCATAGTCAATTGGATTTATTATAATTTATCCAACTGATAAACTGTTGATGTAATTCCATGTAATATTTATGTATAATAAAATACCCTAAAACATATAAAATAGAGTACTATATTATGAATATTATCCATTTTCCACTCTCTATATGTATTAACTTTTAAATATTTATTCTATCCAAAAATGTATCAAACACATGAGTTTCTACATGTTGATACCATATTGAGGTCCTACTTTATCATGTTCCTTTACATCTCTACAATCTATTATGTGGCATTATTCTTAAGCTTGTTCATATTCTTAAGTAATGAGAATGTTTTCAACAAAAAATATTTATGCATCTTCGTCCTCCATTTTCAAGTGACGTTCATTGGGTATTGGTGTATAAGTGTTATACTTAACATTTCCTTATTTTCATAATGTTTTATCATGATAAATATATGATAAAATCCTCCGTATGATGTTAGAAGATGACTATTAGTATTCAACATTTTATCATGAAAACATGGAGGAAACTCAACATCCATTTCCATCTTGAAATAGTGAATCTAAACCAAATTTTTTTAGCACATAATAGATAATGTTTTCAAAAGGTGATGTGTCCCCATGAATATAACATGATGAGATATACAAAATTTTATGTAGTAGAAAAATTTATATTGTAATCTATAAAGTCCTAGCACATTATTGGTCATGATTATATATTTTTGATTTAGAAGTATTCAATGCATTTAATATCTATGGATTAAATGTTTCAACTGGTGAAGATACACATAATAGGCTATGTTTTATTTTTATATAGAAACAAAAAAGGACATAGTAGGAAATTATGTTACATTATACCTAGAATATTGTGTTCATTATATTAGAGTTCATAAATATAGGGTTCTGGATCATTGGGTTCATTACCAATGTAGCATATTGTTTACTGAAAGTAGGTTTTATGAATTTAGGGTTCATTACCAACATATAATAATTTTAATTATAAAAATATTGATCATGAACCATATGTTTTTATTAAAATTAGTGTTGAAAACATATGGCTTTTCATGAACATAGGGTTTCACTATTCTTATTACAGGGTTGTAATGTTCTAAAAATAGGATTCAAATAATCATTCAGAAAACCAGATAGTTTGCAGTTAAAGAATTCAAGTATTTTTTAGATCTCTATAACAATAAATTAATATTTCTTCCTCAAAGAATTATATTTATGAAATGTTAATAGATTTATAAAGAAAAAATAACTGTATTAATCCAACTTTTTTTTCTCTAAATACCTTCAAGAAACAAAAGCAGTAACATTTTAAAAAAACCATTGTTATGAAAAATCATAATAGAACATCAAAAATTTATTCATCATCCAAAAAAAATTATGGAATTAAATTTATTATGATGAAATCAATATAAAAATATTTTTTCCATCCCATGTGGATTCGATAAGTTCTAATAAAATTAGATCTTGAACAATATCAAATGATGTAGCTTTTCAAATATATTCATTGTATAAATGTAAATCTGCAACACCAAATTCAATGAATTTGTTGAGTATAAAAAAAATCTATTTTATACATGATCATAAACTAATATTTTTTAGATAAATATAATAATTATCCAAATGTATAATGAGAACACAAATCCATTCACTATTGCTTAGATATCATCAAAATATAGATGTGAAATTAATTTGAAAATTGAAATGTCACTTGAATAAATTATAACCGATTAAAATATTTTTTGAACCATCAAAACAAATTAATTTGATATTGAAATTAATATAAGAATAATGATAATATTTTTAACTTTACAAATAAAATGTCACCTTATTATTATGATCCCTATTTCGTTAGATATTAAATAAAAACCATGACATACTAAATCTGAAACACTTAAACATAATTATTTGAAATAAATAAATGGTGGGTTGAAGTAATTATCAAAACTGGATTACGATGATAATGACAAGGAGACACTAAAAATTTATAAACATTAATACACCACATTAACACCAAATTTTTTATTACCCATCTGTTCCACTACCTTGACTATCATTCATACGATATTTTCATGATCACATCGCACGATCCCATCACAAGATCAAGGAAAATATTTAGGCCATTTACATTTTATTCTAGTTCATTATATTATCATATTATAAGAACCAAAGAAAATAATTCATCCATTTCATTTTGATGTTCTATAATAATACTTTTTCATTTCATTATTTTTTTATCAAACACATTGTGTGATATTTTCTGGAGACAACTAACTACCATGTCGTGTCAAAAAGTGATTCCCCTGATATATTCATGAGGTACTCTATCAATCATGTGATTTAGGTTCGTTATTATATTGATATAAACACAAAATCCTCTAAAAATTGGGATATTCTTCACATAACTCCTTTATGTGATCATTTTTAAATTCTTGCTCTATGTGATTAGTTCTAACATACATAGTCTGCGTGATCAGTTTTGGCATTTTTCCTCGAAGTGATCCTTTAAGAAATCTGTGAAAACTCTTCACAACTACGATTATAACCATACATTTTAAAAATCATCAAACATTGTCATTAAAAACTATCAATAATAATGAACTTTCATGAGGATTATTTTTGAGATATATAATTCGATTTTTCATTAATAAAGTATTGAAATCTTAAGAAAGAGTGACCACATATGCTCAGAAAGGGGAGAACATAATAGATATTAATCAAGAATTAGAAGTTATCATAATATGGGAATGGGGTTATGAGAATAAAATCATGGTACAGAACATAACATAAAGAAAGGATACACAATAAAACCTAGATCATAAATTTTGAATCATGAAATAATTCAATTGAAATTTAATATTAAATTGGGAATATGAGTATACAATGATGATAAAACCATCGTAATCCATGGAAACATGTAATGGGAATGCAGCACAATAAAAATAATAATAATAATAAATATTATCTTATGATTAAGATAACTATCAAGACCATAAACAGATAGTGGGAAGTGTCCCATAACATAGTTGGTTGGGACCACCCCCATTCCTATAATCATTGGGGATTGGGTTAACTCAAAAATATCATACATATCATCTGATGTGATATTAATATATAACCAATGTATTAGTGGGTTATATTATTCTAGTCCCACCCATCACATAATGAAAACCCATATATATGTGTTCCATATTAATTAGATCACATTTATAAATCAACCCAAAAAAATATTCCACCTGAAGTAAATATGTCCCTTAAAAATTTATAAAAGAAATTATCATTATATATCAAAATAAATAAATTGTACGGTAATGATTGATCATATCCCTAGTGTAGAATAAAAAATAAAAAATTATATAAAAAATGATTAAAAAACTATATAAAACTAGTAGAAAATTTATTTTAAAAGTAAGAATAAATATACTTTTTTATTTAAAATATTATTTGAAAAAGATATAATTTATAATATAATAGTTTTTGAAAAATAATGAGATATTAAATTAAAAATACATTTAATAATTATGAAAATAGAAAAATTAATCTTTATAAAGATACCAAATGAAAATGGCCGGTGAATGAAACCTTATAAAAAATGATAAAAACATTTTTTCACATATTTGTTATGAAATTGAAATTTAATACACAAGGAACATAAGTAGAAATTTACACATGGATAATGATAAAACACAAAAAAAATATGAAAAAATAAACACATATGAGAAATATTCTTCACCAAAATGATGATATGAGGTTGTATCCACTTTCAACCATACTTTAAAGCCTTATTTGGACCAAAAGACGGTGAAATGGTAAGATGACATGTAAAAAAAGAAATAAATAATGAAAAATAAAATAATTTTTTTAAATAGAAATTTTATAAAATTTCCATGAATTGGAATTTTGGAATAGAAATTACTGATATCAATGTGATATTTTAAAAGAAGCATGCACCATTACTCTTAACTTCCATGAGTATAATTTAACTAATTATATAATTTACATAAATATCCTAAAAAAATATTTTAGATTTTTTTTATATATTATCATTAATATGTTTCAATTATGATCATTTATTTCATATAAATTAGTTTGTTATTATTTATATTCATCATAAAATTTTATCATTTTTTATTATTTCACAAGAGTTTTATAATGAAAATTTATATAATCAAATTTCCTAAAAATTTCAACATTCCTAGATTAGTGAATATAGTGAATTTTTTTTTATAAAAAATATTTTTTCTCTTATTAATTGGATTGATGATACAGGTATGGTTTATGTGTAAAGAATTTATGGAGAGCTTATTTTAGGTAACTTACCAATAATAATAAGATACAATAAATCAAATGTTCATTTTTTTGTCACTCGTAAAGAAATATATTGTTAGAAAAAATTACTATTTAATATAATATATTACCATTATTACTATCTTTATAGAAATTCAATATGAAAATTATGGTTTTGGTATAACATGGTATGTGCAGGTAGTTGAACAGACCCAAACAAGAGCATGTTTAGATAATGAATGTGTAACAGTTTAGAGACATAAAATGAGGGTATAAATTTTACAATTAAATAATGTTATTAATATAATATAATTATAATTTTGGATGATATTTATAAATACTTTATATAGTATTTTAATTGAAAAAATACTCTTAAGAGTCTGATATATTCATTAAGGAATTTAATCAATGGAACATGTTCATTTAAAATGAAGGGTTTAGAACTTTTTCATAAAAACAGAAGATATAAAAGTTGTACTATGAATTTAGTAGAGATTATAATTTAATGTATATATGAGAGAACTGGTGGAAATGATTTTTTTTGAAATTTCTATATGGGATTCATTTTATTTGTGATGGTTGAGAATAATTTCCAAAAATATTTATTACCAATGGTGTGTGGTTTTCATTTTAAATGGAAATTGAATCCAATGGGTTCAAATAATGGATCTAGGTAAAAAAATTATTTTAATTAATAAATTTATTGTTATATTTAGAGATATTTGAAAATATTATCCCTTAAATCAAACATTTTACCTCATCTTATCATTATTGTGGTATCTAATTATTTACATTGGTAACATAAATTTTTTGGTAAAAAATGAAATAATCCCTTTAACATAATTTTTAAATTATGATAAAAAAATCTCAAATCGATATATAATTGTAATGTTTTTAAATGATTGGAAATTTAAATTTAAATACAAAGATAAAATATATAGAAAAACTACAATTATTGGAAAAAATATTTTTTAATTAACGAAATTAAAGATAAATTGTAATTAAAATTAAGAAAAAAATAGTTATTGAGATATAATGTGATAGAGTCCATAGTAATATATAATAAATATTTATGTAAAATTATATGGTATGGAACCTAGATAATAATTGATGATTATGGGATAATAATACACTATTCTAAAAGCATAGGTATATATTACTTTGTTCACCTTATGCTATGTTTTGAAGACTCTAGCTTCCCTCATCATCAGACTATTTCATTCTCTAATGTGATAGAAAATATACCCATTGGTAGGATAAAGGCCACTTAGGAAGTTGATGATCAAAGAGTTTTTTTCAAGAACTGATATGAATATATTCATATCATTTTAAATGGAGAGGATACTAATTAAAGCATGCAATTCCACTCATAATGGACTCCCTTCACGATATTAGACACGAATGGAAATTTTTTTATCCACGATCATCTATGCTGACACCACCACCTATTATGATACCATTAGAATATAATACATATTTATTTATTTTGAACCAATAAGATTGAGGAATACTCTTCACTATGTTCTCTTGTTATCAATTTAACATATAAAGATAAAAATTAAGGATATTAAAATGATGATCCAAGTACGAGAACCAACTTATAGACATTTTCCTTTCTAGAGATGGAATTCACACCAAGGAAACATATAACAATGAAGTGGTTGAATGATCCCAGGTTGTGGTTGATTTTAATAGATCCCCAAAGAGCTTCTAAATGATTGAATCCCAATATCCACATGGAAAGTGGTTCTTCCCAAACTACATAGCATGATGAGAGGACCATAATCAATTAGAGGCCAATTTGACAACCTTTTTTAGATAGAAACATCTATGTTAAGCAGATGGGGGAATGCATTGATAAAAAATGATGTATCATTTATAATTTAAAAATACTAGAATGACCTAGACTTAAATCATACATGAGAAATATGTGTATTTTTTTTGTAATATTTTATGTTAAACATACCAAAAGCTGCACATTTTAAAATATAATGATCTGATTATTCAACTCGATTGATTTTATTGAAAAAGAAATTGTGTTCAACATTGTTAATTCTATTACTGAGGGTGGGGTGATATATTTACTGTATAATCATTAGGTCATGGGAGGGATATGAGATAGTGAATAGTGGACATCCTAGTTGTTAATACTTCAAAAAATAAATAGAAACACTAATAATATTCTTTAGAGAATGATTTAGAAGATGTTTCAATGGATTTAAGGGGCTCTTCCAAAATGAATATTTAGTATAAGGATAAAATATTGTAGTAATAGTGAATTTTAAATATTTTAACTCAGTATATAGTTTCTATAAAGAGTTTCATACAATAATTTCTAAAGCTAGTGTCACATTCATGGTTTATATGGAATTCTATAATTTCTTATTCTAACTCAACCTTCATTAATGGGATTTATAATGTGGCCACCACTAGCATGATGATACTTTTTATTATAATAGGAATATCAAAAGAAATTGATGAGTGTGATTTCCATATTCATGATAAAACCTTTGAGGACATTTATTACTAAAATAACATTCACGAGGATTAATGAAAAATGATATTAATTGGGTGTATCCTACCTCTAAAAGAGAGAATATGGTCTTTAAAGATGGTTATGTGACCAATGATTCTGTTAAGTAGACTATAAAACCATTAAATCCAATTCCTAACTACAGATATGGGATAAAAATAGTATTTCATATGGAACCTACTTCTATGGAATCCAAGCCACCTCCCAATATGTGATTCCCTTCTATCTGAGAAACTATGAGGAATAAAAACATTATAGTTATTGAATATCCAATATTGACCAGTCTATTTTTATTGATAATAATGTAAATCATTGATTCCCCTGATTTACCTATTGCTTCCATTTTAAAATAAAATAATTTCTAATACAAATAATAAATTTTAGAAAACTAGAAAACTATAGCTTCCTTTAATGGTGAATACTAGGAATGTAGAAGAATCATTGTAATTTCTTAAAAAAAACATACTAGGAGAAGAAATATATAGTGTGATAAATATAATCACATTAGTGAAATCATATATCACACATAATTAAACCAAATTTCCTCTTAATTAGGTTGGGTGAGAACTAATGGGAATAGATGTAGTTACATAAATGTTTACAAATCCACTCATAGAAACTATTGGTTTTCCTAGAAAAGATAATAAAGATGTATTCTATCTTGTAAATATCTATTTGTCTTTCAATTTAACCAAAATATTTGATCCAAAAACCATATTACATATTTCATGGATCACTTCTTTACTAGCTCAATAAAACCCTTGATATGATTTTTTTATAAACACTTGTTTTTCATTTGAAACCAAACATAGTATAATAAGTGAGAGACTATAATTATTGATCATAGAATGAATTTTTAGGACGATTTTTATATATCATTATAGTGATATTTGTTTTAATAACTATGGGTGTATAAATTTTTGAAAAATTACTCGGATAGTTATAGAAGAGGATTTAGGAGGAGAGCCTAATTTTAAGTAATCTTGGATTGAAATAATTATTTATATCTTGACGATATACTATGCAGTTGTATAGAATGTACTTGGAAACCAATCAAGTCATGATTCACTATCTAGGTTTAGAGACGTGGTCATTTTCATGATATCCCTACCATGTGGAATGACTTAAATATTATAATTTGAATTGTCTTCAATTATGATATGAATCAACATAAAAATATTTTATTCCTCAGTCACTAGGTAACCCCCTAATATCCAAATGAGGATTATAAAGGATATTAGATAAATAATTCATATCAAATGGGACAATAATATTGATATCTTAGGTGAATGATCTATCTTCTTGTATATGGTAAAGTTTTCTAATAAAAATTCTTTCCATAATTCATTTCGAGAATAAGTTGTATTCTTATCTCATTATTTGATCCAAACGTTCATTTAAATTTTCCAAACTATTCTTTTCTAATGGATAATTTCATCATACAATTCCCAATGTTTATACATTAGATAACTAACAATTTATCCATTACAATTTTTAATAATAGTACTATAACGATGATTGGTTTTTTGAACCAAATACAAAATTATGATGGGTGTAATACTCTGAAGACCATACTATACCTAAATATAACATCATAGATATTTAATTTTTCTAGGGAGGATATTCCATAGTTATCCATGATAATGTTGATTCTAGAAGATTGAATGACATTCAAAAAGTTATCAAATTTGATCTATAGATTGGATAAATAGAATTAAGTATGGCCACTACCTAAATCAGAGAGGTTTTGTATGAGGAGGGAGAGGTCTAATAAAGAATTTTTTATGTGATACACTCGTGAATTTTAAAATCATGAAATCAATTTAATATTATACATAAATTAATTTATATGGATCTAAATCCTCACAATACCTTGTTTTTTATTTCACAATAAGGAGGGCTCAACTTGGAATCCAAAGATAAATTTATTATTGGTATAGAAAAATTATTCTACATCATAAATAGATTTATAAGAGTAGTTTCATCGACCAACATTCAATTATTTTTCAAGAATATAGTTTTGTTGCCACTAAATAACTAATCAAGTTTCCATTATTTGAAATATAATAAGGATTTATAATGATATTCTATTCCCCTCACATAATGTTTAATATATAAAAGGTAAAAAAGTTGTATAATTGAGTTATGATACCTTGATAGTAATATATTAATGGGATGAGTTGATAATTTACTCCTTCATGTTTTTATTCAAGTAGAACCAAATACAGACATTGATTATACAACCTTGTAGACAAGAAATGGAATGCAGATATGTAAAAAATATTGGATGTAATTAACATTATGATTTGGTTTTAGATAACCATTAAGGGTCGTATAGAGCATTTTGTTTTAAGTATTTTTTAAAATTCAAAAAATATAATAATACATATGAATACAAAATTTAAAAGGATAAAATGATTAAAATGTTATAGAGACCTTGTAGTTATTGGATCAATATCCTACTAGAGAAGTAGAGATTTCTTCATTATGAGCCTTGGCTCTTAATATGGTTTTCATATCACATGAATCCCTGATATCTATCTGGACCATGTTGGATTGTGTTCACATAGGAAATGGAGAGGGGGAGAATCTACATCTTCCATCATCAATGAATTGAAATAGTTATCCATTAATACCATCAAGGATCCATTTTTAGGGGGAGTGGGAACCAAAATAAATAGAGGTTGAAGAAGTGAAGCTAAATACCCTATTGGATTAGTAGAAGGGAGGTGGTGGTAAGATCAAATAAATTAAAAGGTGTATACTTCATGTTAGGATCCATCGATGATTTAGGAAAAAGTTATGCATAAATTTCTATAGGTTTTAAATATTTAATGACCAACCTATTAAAATATTAGATTTAAAACCAGTCTCTTTCCTCAGTTCCTAGAGAAGAAGGGTAGGGAACCACATCGGAATGCATGATGATAACTGAGGAGGGAAGATAAGGATTATTTGTAACAATACAAAATGGTACAATAGATTCTGCCTGAGTATGTCCTTGAGAAAAAATGGAACTCTTTAGAGAACACTATTTTGGGGCATGCGAAGGGGTGATCTTGTAATAAATTTTAGGGTACTCTAAGAAATTAAGGGAGTATAGTTTTACTAATCCTATTTGTCATCTGAGGATCCATATTAATTAGAGGCATCCTATTAAATTTGAATAATAGTTTGATTCGAATCTACATATTAGTTAGATAGTGAGGGATCTACCTTCATCACGTCATATTCTATTAAAATACAACTAACTTTTTTTGTAAGGGGAGAAATATATCTTCTAAAAATGTTCGATGAATTTACATAGATAGAAACGTATTGGAAAAATAATATTAATGTAAAAAACAATGATTCTAATGGAATTAGATAGGGAACCAACTCATAGTTTTGTTACCAATGTTAAGGTAATGAAATGATCAATTGAAACAAAAATCCTAAACACCATTTTACTTCTCAATGTCAACATCTCTGGATTCATATAAAAAATGTAACTAAATGAGTCTCTTATACCTTTCAATACATCTAGTTTGAATTAAGTGAGAGTAATCCCTTTTATATAAACCCATAAAATTATTATAAAATATTCTAGACCCTCATAGAGATCAATAGACCACAATCGTAGAAGAATCCACCAATTGTCAAAGATCCAAGAGGTTAAGGGTCATGAAGACACAACGTCATCTTCTAAAAATTGGTGTATTTTAATGTTCTTATGGATGATAGAGGAGATCCTCATTGATACTAAAAGGAAAAAATATTTTAAAAAATCCTAAAGTATTGGAAAAAATATAATATCCTCTCCAAAATTAGTGATTTTTCCCACTTACAACATTACATAGCCAATTTGAATTCAATTATCTCTAGAGAGGAGGTATAGATACCATTAATGTGCTCCAGAACACAAGGAAAATGGGGATTGGGTGTTTTAGAATATATAGAATAATTAAATGAGGATATCAACCTATTAAGGATATTTTGCTTCTCAAATTTGTTTTGGTCGGTGATGGTTTTCTATTAGGTGGTTGGAAAACATTATATGGAACATGAACAACTGATTCCTAATTTGGTGAATGGACATAACCCCAAGAATCTGAATTCTATAATTTATCCATATGCAGTGGTGAAAAATGATTGAGTTAGACAAGAGTGATAGAATCATACTCTAAATGTGTTAATTTGATTTTGTGTTAAATTTTTTATACATTCTAAAATTGAAATTTATTTGAATCATACCCTTAATTTGATCAATTTAAACTATTACAATAAAAATAAACAACTATTAAAGAACCTATTTTTTGAAAAATATCCCTTCTAATGAGTAAAATATCTTAATCACATCCCTTTAAAATTAACCATTTTTCTTTTAACCATTCCATTTTATTAATCTATTTGAATATAAATATATATATATTTCATTAAATTTGGTAAAAACATAAAACCTATAATTAATAATTATAGTAATAATTATAAATAATTAAAATAATATATATTTATATAATAAAATATATTATTTAATTATTATCCATTAATTTTATTCAATAATTACTTATTATATATGAATTATATTATTTTTTATTATTTAATATTTTTTACACAACTTCAATATACCCATTGGATATAGTTATATCCAATAACTATATATCTAGTGGTCATATATACAATGATTATATTACAAACGACCATATAACGATGACTATTTATAAAATGACCATATCAATTTCTATATATAATGTTACAAACATATCTAAAATCATTCCTCATATTATAATGTTTTATTTTCAAGAATTATATTATATTTCTAATGTGTTGCATATATTTTATATTTATCATTAATAGTATGTTCTAACAGATACTGGTGATGGGAATATAAATAGTGTATTATTTTTTTAATTTTGGATTCATTCCTTTAGTAATTTCACAAATTATGTTTTGTTTAGTTAATTTGTAAAAAGTTTTATTTTTCATTGAAAAAATATAATGTAAGTAAATGAGGAATTTATTAATTTAGTTAGATGCTTCATATATCTCAAGCTATCAAACCCACATGATTTATTTATAGGGAAATACATACTTAAATTCTAAGGCATTATAGAAAATTTCATAATGAAACCAAACTAATATATTCCTATGTGTTTTGTGGAAACTTTTGTAAAAATGATATATTATTATGTTTTTTGGATAGGTTTCATTATATTTGGTATCAAATAAGTGAATAGTTATTTATAGGAATTATTTTAGGGAACATTATAGATAATACACTAGAAATATCTAAATTTAAACATATAAAATCAAAAAATATGATACACCAGTTACATATGAGTAATTCCTAAAAAATTTATAATTTAACATCTATATTCATGTTTATTAGAGTATTCTGATCACTAAATTTAATTTTCCTTACAAAATTGATTAAAAATAGAGGATCTATGTCAACACCAACACTATGAGAAATGTAATTACATCCTTAAAGAAATACCTAATTGGGAGCAGGATTTGAAGTCCTCATAAGGGTAATTTCCTAAGTTTGGTATTTTATTAATAATAACATGATAAATATAAAGCACGACACTTTTAAAAATAGTTAATATGTTTTTGTTGATTCATTTATGTTATGATTTCGACACTCTTTTTGTGAATGTTATGATCCATTAATCACTATGTATTGTATTAATTCCATTTAAAAGATACTTTCCACCCTCCTTTTCTATGAGAATGAAAAAGTGATATTTTTTCTTTACCTAATATAAGGAGATGTTTTTCAATGGTAATCACTTATCATGATTAAAAATCCTCTAGATGACATCAACAAAATGGAATGATAAGTTTTTATTAAAATATTTTTCAATAGGTATATTACCTACGCTATTCGTATAAAAATAGAGATAATTTCATAGACTTGATAAAAAGGGGAATGGATAAATAAGGTACTATTATTAATAATACACATTGATGAAAAGGAATATCTATGATTTAATTGACTATGAATGTGAGGTTGGGGGTTTATTTATTAGATTAAAACCAACTCTTCAATATTATTTATTAATTACAAACCTAGCTAGAGATAAATAGGTTTTATCACCATTATTATGATGTGGTATATAGATGAATAAATATGGTATGATAGATAAAAATATAAAAAGTGAATAATGGAGTTTATACATAAAGGTTCAGTTGATAAATCTCATGTATGGAATAATATTAAACTACCCATATGTCAAAAGTGTGGGACAAAAGACCTTACCTAAATTCTATATACATGGTGAAATGTTTTAACTATTTTGAAAATATACATTGTAAAAGTAAATAATGTATTCTAAGGATTATAGAGGGTAACCAATGAAAAAAAATCCAAATCCAAAGAAACAAGGAGGATATTCCGTTTTCATTACTTTTGAGGTGGAGAATAAAATTATGTCATAACATGTATTATTTTTATTAATTCTATAATAAATAGATTCATTTTTCGTTATGTTTTTATTAATTGTTAAATAACTTTAATTTTATCTATAAATATTAAAACACCACCTCAAATCACAACGATTTAGTTTTTAGTGAATGAAATAGGTGGTTTTATATTTTATTATAAATTATATAAATTTTATTAAATTTACATTTATGGGTAGAATATACCAGAAAATATTATTAATTTTCCTTTGGTGTAATTTCATGAAATGCATGGATTGATATAATAATCCTCTTATAGATATAATTTAAGATATATACGTAATAAAATTTATTTTTATATCTCATACCTTCCTTAACTTCTATAAGAGTTCCAAGAGAATTATTTATCTCTATTAAAAAAATAAGATCAATTTTGGAAATTAATTCGTAATTCTAAATTACATAAATAATAAATTATTAATAAAAGGAAAGGATTATCCAATGAGAGGTGATTTTTTAAGGAATATATAGATGATTTATTCCTTTAATAGTTTCTTATTCTTCCTCCTGATCGGGAGGTTTACTTATGAAAAAATCATATACCGAAAGATATGAAATTATCCAAGTGTCATTTTGGAATATTTTTTTTAATATGATGATTTTAAGAAGAATATAAAAGTGAATGGAGGCAATGGATTCATTCGACCTGGTACATCACCACAGGGTCCCATGATTTATTTAACATTAATAAGGACTTGTAAATAGGTATTATTATTGATTATAATAATATAAAAGATCCTAATAATAATAGTATAATTTTCAATAGAATAATAAATTGATCGATCTATCATATTATGATAAGTATATATCTAAGGTGACTTTTTATGATAACATCAATTTATAGTGAAAAGGGAGGATATTATTGTGATTTCATTTCATAAAATATACTTATAGAAAAACAACATAGTGATGACTTTTATAATCATTAATTCTCTTTAAAGAATAAGGGAACTTATAAATAGTTTCTTTAGAAATAACCTTGAAAAAAACATTTGTGATTTTTAGATGATATTCTCATATACTCTAAAATCAAGGTCAAGTATGACATGGACATGAGTACTTTGATAAAGATTTTTTAGATGGAGGAGTTGTATGCAATGTAATGTAAATGAGATATTTGGATGGATAAAGTTATATACTTTTGGAATTTAATCAAATGTAATGTAATATATACTAATTTTTAAAACCAAAGGTGAAAAAAGTACTCTGTAAACAGACATCATTAACAAATATTCATAGTTTTCTCACATTATCAATGTATTATTGATGGTTCGTGAGGAACATATTAGGATTTTAGATCCCACTAACCGAATAATAATGAAAAGGAGTAAATGCTATTTTCATAGAAGAATGTGAAGAGAGGTTTATGGAGTTAAATATAATCCATGTAACTACACTTGTACTCCTAGAAACCTTGAGTAGGTATGGATTGGGGAAAATAATGAAGCTTTAAATACAGTCTGGTGTTATTACTCATGAAAAATTATAAATTGATATCCTATAATTTAAACCATTGTAAGGTTTAAGTGAAACATTACTCATCACATGATCTGCAAATGATTGTAGTAATCATCAAAATAATGATTAGTTGGAAATAACTATATAGAAAAATGTGTTACATGTAAACTGATCATAAAATTTGAAAATATATATTCATGCGATATGATTTAATCATTAACCATTAAAAATGTTTAGAGATGATTGAAGACTATTATTTCTTAATGGATTAACATCTTATAAAGGAAAAAAATGTCATGGATTCATTATAAAGATATATTCCATAACCTTACCCATGATGAGGATAAAAAATGAGAAAAATTTATTTTACATTAAAATCACAAACATATGAATCATAAGGGAATGGAAAAAAACTACCTTTATATTATGATTCATCAAAATTTATTACTAGTAAAGATTTTATAAGATCAATGGGATGATGCGTAGATACATGACATGTTGGAATAAAAATTTAAGGGAAAAATCGAAAACATCAGGATCAATACAGATTTTGTTTCATGATTTAAGGACCAATTATGTATACCATAAAAAATCTGATATAATTAATGAAATAAAAGATGATTATCAAAATAAAAAATATTTTTCCATTTAAGAAGGAAAAATATGTTAATGATATCTAAGATTACTTATAGTCCCATAATATAGATGTAGAGATTTTTGAATATAAATCTATGTTCTTAGTTTTCAACCATGTTAAGAAAAAATAGTCTAATTATTTGGGGATGATTTAATAATTACCGTAAGTAACATTGAAATAGGATAAAACAAACACATATTGTGTCACAAGAGTTCCACAATAAAAATTAAATAATTCTACATGGTTTCTTATGGATAATCTTATACGTATTTAACAATTCATCTCTATTTAGAAAGGCATCATGCTTGATCAACTTGAAATGATATACATCATAAAAGCTTTTAAGATACATGAACCTCCAATATAAATTGTATCATATTGAGATCATAGATTCAAATAAATGATCTAGAGGATTATACTGAAGTATTTAAATGGGAAGTATGATCTTAGATGTACATATCAACCTTTGGATGATGATAAAATTGAATGAATTATTCATATAATTTGAGACATGTCTAAAGATTTCACTATGAACATTAAATGAGTCTATTATCAATATCTTATGTTGATTGAGTAATTACACAATATTAATTTCCACAAATGTATTTAGTTGAATCCATGTAAACCATCTAATAGGAAGACATGTATAAATATAAAATGAATAGATAAAATTACAACATGTGAGCTAGTGAGACAAGAACTAGTTAACTGTATAAAATAAAAAGTTTCATCCTTTAAATAACACATCATACAATAACTTAATCAATAATATAGTTATGCTGACAGTTTTTAAAGATACAAGGTATTCAATTTTGAAGATAATTTATTCATTCAAATATATCCCAAGAAGATATTCATATGGTTAAGAAAAGAAGGAAAATCTAATCCCAAGGTATGTTGTCCCTTCAAGATCCTTGATTAAATAAGAGATGTAACCCACCGACCAAAAATTCGACCAAACCTATCTCACAAACATAATGTCTTCAAGTATACCTATTGATTAAGTACATATAATATCCATAACATGTAACAAAATCCAAATTTTTTTGTAATAAGATAATTATCCCTCATAATCAGATAATCTAATATTTTTATTGGATTATAGAGAAAAGTAATAGCAAAAAAATCCTACATGTAAAATTGTGATGGAGTATTTATTTGTATTAAGAGGAAACTTGGTTATTGGATGATGTAATGAAACACATGTACCCTCAATTTTTAATCTTTTTTATTATAGATAAAAAATAAAGTTATTATTTTTTAAAGTGTGTAAGAATATAAAAAACATTTAAAAAACATTCCTTGAATTAATATATATCTTTACTTTTTTCATTAAGATACTAGATTTCACTATAAATAAATAAAATTCATTACATAAAAAAATTATTTTATTTCAGAACATTTAATTAAATTTAGAGGATTAATATATTACTCTGGATAAATATAAAAATAATGGGACAATAAAAACATATAAAAATCATTGAAATTTTTGGGAAATATATCGGTCAAGGTCTCCTCAAAATTTCGTAGCCCCAAAAAATAGAATAAAAGTAAAATAAAATATTAGAAACAATATAATAATTTAGTAAATAAATTTTTGTTTCTTTAAGTAAATATTTAATGAATTATGAATGAATTAAATGAGCGTTATTTATAGAACTTTTAAGTATTGTATGATTTTCATAATAGAAACTAACTATTTTAATATTAACATGACCATTATAATTGTAACATGACCCATAAGAATAGTAAAATGTCAACTAATTAATATTGAACATGAATAAAATAAATAAAAATAAATACTATAATACTATAATATTAATAACCAAAATACATAACTTATGAAATGTATATGAGTAAATATGTAATAGGGTGCATTTTAATTTTTGTAATCATCACATGTAAATAATACTATGGAAAAATTTTTGAATAATTTTGAAAAAGAATAATTTTGGATGAGTCATAAATATATAATTTTTTTATACTATTAGATTTATGACATCATTATGATGTAAAATGTTATAATATTTTATTAATCAATTTTCATGACATGAACAATATTTAATGAGCACAATAATTTATTTAAAAATAATAAAAATAATTTAAAAACATATAAATAAATTGTTGTTGTGTGAATTTTTTTTATAATAAAAAACTACTCATTATTCTTAACTTTGTATTAAGTATACTAGAGATACCATTTGGTTTTTTGATATGATCAAATGTATGGAAAAAATATATACAATAATGAAACACAATTATTTTTCAAAATAATTAAAACTATTCACAACATTGAGATATAATTATAAATTAATCAATATTTTATTCAAAAATAACCATACCCTATAGTTTTAAATAAACCCCTCCTCTGATTATTTTGTTATGAAATTAATAATTATTATACATAATATTATATTTCAAAAAAACACTTCAAACCTTGTTAAAATTGTTCTGGAAGACCCTGTTTATTCAAAATACCATCCATAGAAGCCTTATATTAATAAAAATGGGGCGTCTGAAAGTGAAATGTATTACATCAAAAATTCGTTCTTCCATTTTCGTCCTTATCTCATAACATTTGGTATCTAAGTTATCATTTTAAATAAAATAAAATATTAGAAAAATTATCCTTCAATCTTGTTAATAAATTAAATATATATTTTATTTCATTTTCTCTTAAAGTACATTTAAAAATTGTCTTCCACCCATGGAAGGATTATACTACTTAAGCGAATGATGATGTTTTATTTTTAATCACTCCATACAAGTATTTCCATAAAATATTTATTTTATGTATTTAAATCACATTAATAATAAATTAATTAATTTTTTAATCTTCTAATGATAAAATAGTTAAAAATTGGTATCATTAAAAATAAACTGTAATGATCTATTTAAATCAGTTAATAAATAGATTACATGAAATGAACTAGTAAATTATAAATATTTTTAAATAACTAACAAATTATTGGAAACATATATTACTATAATTACATTACTCTATTCCATGAAACTTTTGAAGATTATATTGTCATAATAAAAACACTATTAATTGTCACCCTTGTACTTATGTGATTTTTGGAACAATGGACCAAACATACTCAAAAAATTAAAGTGAAATATTCCATTACATGGACAATATATGATAATAAATGAGAGATTATATTTTAAATAATTATTAATAATGTTATTTTATGTAAAATTAATATATAAATATATTTATATTAATGTCATATTAAAGAGGATATAAAATAAACCAATGTAATACCTCAGATTCTAATATCATTAATAAAAAATTTAATTTGACATCCATTATCCAATAAATTCCCTTTTATTTCTCCATGGTAGTACAATAAACACTAGGGTGTATTTTAACGTCAATGGATACCACTAGCCATAAAAACGCATAACCGATATATAGAGGATTGTAATCTATAATGAGTAGAAAAAAACAAAGATACAAATTTATCATAAAAAATACCAAATAGAATAAATAGGCTATAGAAACTAATGAAATGAAATTAACTTTTTAATAAGAAATAAGTAAATGTATTTATAAAGAGTAATATGATTTTTGTGTTAGAGATGTGACATTTCATTATAACATTCAAGTATCTAATGAAATAGCTAACATCATTTGTTAATATGATAATCAGTAACTATAAATAATTTCTACTAATTAATGTTTAAGAATCTAATTATATAGAGATAAATTAAACAAATAAAAAAAGTATTTAAAATGTTTTTTAAAATATTAGGACTAAATGCATGATTTCGAAATCTGTTATGAATATTTCTATCATTAAATGTAGTATATATATATTCTTAATATTAAATCTAAATTTAGAATCCATTTATTAAAAATATCTTATAATAATTTTTTGAGAATTTATTAATATTGTAGAATTTTTATGTAAACAGTTAAACACGTCAAATGTATACAATATGTTTTATGACAACATTTTGACATAATATTGATGTAATGATGAATATAAATGAGTTAATGACCTAAAATTTATTTAAATTTTAAAACAATATATTTTTAAGTATTTAAATAAGTTTATAAACCCACAATCAACATTCCAATGTCTAAATTTCAAATGAGGGTTTAAAATTTAATTATTTGTTAGAAACCAACATATTAATAACCAAAATAATATAATTAAATTAAATTTGGCTATATAAAATATATTTTTTTAAATAGATTACTTAATTGTAAAATACCATCCTTTAAAATATTGTAAAACCAATGTTTTTTTTGATTTCCATGACCTATATTTCAATCGACAGAGCCGCAAAATTCATAAAAAAATTTCAAACTTTTTCAATAAATACCCACACATCCCCTAGTTCCTCTTCATTCTAAAAAAATTGTTAATGTTCTTCCTCTCAATTTATATCATATTTTTTCTCAAGTATTAATTAAGAGTATAAAAAGTTCTTTCTCATTTTCTAGAAAGCTAAATGGAAATGTAAGTGTTACTAGTCTCTTATCCCATTTTCAATTTTACAATTACATATAATTAATTGAATTTACATATCAGTTTTTTTATTATATATTATTATAAATAAATTATTATAATAATGAGGAGATATTATTTTTCCCTCCCATTATTCTACATTTTTCTATAGATACAATGCTTAAATACTTATATTGTTAGGAAATCCA
This sequence comes from Viscum album, assembly GCA_963277665.1. Classification (NCBI taxonomy): domain Eukaryota; kingdom Viridiplantae; phylum Streptophyta; class Magnoliopsida; order Santalales; family Viscaceae; genus Viscum; species Viscum album. Next base: position 927,073,581 of record OY728159.1, read on the forward strand.
TTTCACAAATCTCTGTATATCACCTATTTTTATGGAACTATGGATAAATTATTTTAATGAGGGGGATCGAATGATGTTTTAATTTATTGGTAAAGGATCCGTATTTTAATTTAGGAGGTTTTCTGATCAATCCATATTGGGTGAAAGTACTATTTCAATACTATATAGGAGGTAAAGATGAGGATGACATAAAAAAGCAATGACATGGCCATGATGTAGTTTTGCTGATGCAAGCAGGATGATACAGGAATAAATATGTACTAGGCTTTCAAGGAATGTTAGAGGCTTCACACCCACTAGTCATTCATGACATGTAATAAATAAACAAGTCTTGATAGTTGGGATATCCCATATGGTTTGTGTGTGTGGTGGGGGGGGGGGGGGTCTATGGCATGCATCTTTATCCTTTGAGTGTTGTCATGTGTGTGATTGAATGAAATTTTACCCCCAAGAACCTAATATATATATTTTTATATACAAGAGAGTTTCCTAAAAAATAATTATGATAAAGAACATGGTAAAATCACTATTGAACCCTTTGTTGATTAACCTTCTTTTTGAACCAACTTTTATTTTGGAATTAAATCCCACAAACATGAATAGTTCCACTTAATGAAATTTTATTTACACAATGAAATTTATTTATGATTTTTAACAACTAATTATTTTAGGAGGTGTTTTTTATCATTTCATTAGTATCCATCTATTAAAAACCATTAAAATAATTGATTAAGAATTATTTAATTCGTTATACAAGGAATGTTCCCTACAGTATTACTCAATTATCATTCCATAGATAATGGTACATTATATTTCATTGTGAATATCATACAATTTATAATTTTATTGATTAATATACATATATATATCTAACTAATTCCATTTAATGGATGAATTATACTGATTATTGCATCCATTATTTCTATATATATAACTACTGACTACTTAAACATGTTTATAAACACCATTACTTGGTGAACATTATGATATGTATTATAAACCAATGATTTTCTTTTTATAGATTGATTAAACATATTATGTAATTCATAAACCCAAAAACCATATATCACCTTTTTGTTTTTTCAGGTATCATAATACATACTATATTTTGGAATTTACTTTATTCCTTCCCATTTATGTATGATTTCTTGACATTATTCTATGACCTTATGGTTATGATGTTTGACATTATACAATACATCACTATGATATTATTTATTATTATCACAATGATTATTTATTTCCATTATAATTTCATAAGTTTTTGAATTATAATATTGTTCTCTATTATACATAATTATTTTATTATTTTTTCTTATTATATTATATATGTATTATTTAAGTTATGAAAGAATTTAATGTACACAATTCCCTAAAAATCATTAAAGATCACTCTTTATGTTTTTTCCTATTTCTATAGGAAACGATGAAAAATAGAATTCATGATCTAAGGAAAAGTAATGTATGATTCCTAATATTTCATATAATGACTTTTTTTGTCTATATCAAACCAATATAATACATTGTAAAAAAATTTAGGAATTTTTTCATAAAAAATGTGATGCTTGTGTATAGCAGAGCCCTGATTTTAATATATTAATAAAACATATTAATTTTTCCAAATACATAGAAATTATTGATAGTAATGATTTTGAACTTAAATAGAGCATACAATAGGAATTCTTACATTGCTGTTTGATTTCAAAAATATGATTCACCCTATGGGTTATATAATTTCTATTAACATCAGGGACATATGTACATAGCCATCATTAGAGTAATATTTTTATAAAGGGAGAACAAAAATTTATTATATAATTAATTTCTCATTTTGAGAGAAATAATTTACAAATCATAGAATAAAAATATATAAAAAAATATTTTCCAAAATAACTCGATTTATTCATATGTACCTCAAGAATTATTGGTACCAAAAGGGTTGATTTCTTGAGGGAGTATGAAGAATTGATCCTTGGGATCAATCATGAAAATATATATTGGATTTAACCTAATTAATTCCTGATCCTTTTTTAGGGAAGGGAATTATTATTTTCTTATTTCCTAGTATGCATGGATTACCCATTGTAATTATTTATAATTATTGGATTCCTCCACCTTTTTGGAATAGAATTCATGTTTATATTTATATAATCAATTTATCAGAAAATTTATATTTTTTCTAATAATATTGATCACGTTCATCATGAATATCTTGGTGACCCCTCATTTATATTAGTATTTCAAATTTATTGAATAATTGTGACCATGATCTTTGTAGTTGAAATGATTGGTGGAGGTGTATCATGATTAATCATCTTAATTATTATCTTCCAATTATTAATTTTATTCTTATATATTATTATAACTACTCACCCACACTATTTTATTTCATTTGTGGACTTGGGTCACTGAACCTATCATTAGTCGATGATAAGGTAGTGTGTTAATATAGAGAGGGAGGTGTAGGAAATGATTATTGAGTCTTATTAGGGATAGTGTGTGGATATGGAGCCCATGTGGGGAGAAAAGGACAAGAAGGATGACTACCATCAGGATCAATGTTGTGCATAAGGAGGGTTAGACATTATTATGGCTGTTTATTTATTAAATATGGATCATATTTTTTCATGATTGGGAAAGTAAATAGGCATATGTGGTGATTTTTTCAGAAGACTCTATGTGTGGATATTTGTTTCCTTAGTTGTCATGTTTGTATGGAGGAATCACCTACTGTGGAGTTGTAGAAGTCTATTCCAATGGGACTTGTCCCACATGAATGTTCCCAGTGGGATAATCCCTATGAATATATAGCATGTTGGTTGGACACATGAGATGGTCCCATATGCAGCACCATGTGTATAATATCCTCAAACATGCACTCCCTAAAAATTTGCTTAAATATATAACATTACATTTCTGTAAGTCTTTGATCACCTGAAAGCAGATCTTGGGGCCTGGAAGAGGTCCTTGCCTGATGTCAACGGTAGTGAGCAACTGTAGGTTGTTTCGGTTTCAACCCATAACCAGTTTGAGGTGCTGGAGAATGAGAGGAATACTCCCATTGAGGAAGGATCACAAAGGGCTGAGTCTGAGAGGATGCAGATTGTTCCATTTTCTCAGCTGGAAATAAGTGAGGTGATTCTTGGGGAGGAGCCTCATGATGTTTGTGGCAATGAGATCCCCTTTCAATGCGTCCAGTCGATTGATGTGCAATTGCAGTCAGTGGAGGGATGGTGTGTTTCAGTTTCAAAGGGTAATTTGAGTGGTGGATCTGATAGATTCCATAAGTGGGATCCGTACGTATCACTGGAAAATGGGGAAGTGTCTCTGATAGTGACAAGGATAATGTGAGTGATGTCGCCAGAAGATGTTATAATGATATTGTTCAAAGAATAAAAATTAAACTAACTGCAGGTGAAGGGGGGATGACTGCTCCAGCAAAAAGACGAACGAGAAAAGATTACTCATAACTACCATCCCCAGCGACTACTATATCATCCTTCAAAAGAGTTAACTTTTCAAGGGATGTCAATGAAGTGAAGAAGGGAATGCAATCTCCTATGGCACTCCTAGCATTGGAAAAGCTAAATTGGAGAAGGAAGTATGCTAAGTTTCTGAAGCATTATGAAATCTCAGAGTGGGAATATGAAACTGTAGAAGAAACTTCCCACCAGGAATGTGGTGATGGGGATGATTTCTAAGATTTGTAGTGTTCTTGTTGTGATCTTATTGTTTGCTATACTTTTTGGTTATTTTAATAAATGGTTAGAGGTCTTCTTCTAGCTGAGCTTTCTGGTTATATAACATTGCATTTCTAGCCATTATTCCTATAATTGTGACCCAAATTTCTCCATCAATACCTTATAACGTCAAAAGGAAAACTTTGATAACCTACATTTAGGAGTATCTTTTCATTTTATACATACATATTATTATGAAAAACTACTATATAAACAATTCACAAGTCATTATAAGATCATTTCTCTCATTTATCGTAGCTTTTCTTAATTAAAAATAGTTCATAAAATTTATCCCTGTGAAATACTTTATACACATAAATCATTCAAAATTATAACTTAATACTTAGGGAGAAAGAAACAAAAATATGGTGATCATAAATTTCATAAAAAAACAGGTGAATTAACAAATTAATTCCCTCAGTGATCATAATACGAGAATAACAGTATGATGACATAGTAAATATTAATGAGCGTAACATAAGAATATTCATACTGATCAATACCCGGATCATCATACATGAAAAACTAGACATAAGTATTATTCAAAATAAATAGTTAGAAGAATCGATAATCAAAATCAATATGATATCAATAAAGATCAAAATAAACATAATACACCTATTTTAATAATATGTAAAACATGGTTGTATCTTGGGACATCATCAAGTAGAACCAAAACTAGAAAAAAGACCTATTTCCATGGTTCAAATCCATGGAAATAGGCACGAAAACTATGGCCTTAGGCTACGACCACCGTTTTGAACAACCGTGGTCGTGATCACTATTGCAGCAGGTCCTAGCCTATTTCCATGGTTAAAACCATGGCAATAGCTATCTATGGTTACCATTTTAAAACATTGGAAATAGGTCTTAAAAGTTTCTACCATGTATGTTGACCTATGGCCTTGGTTTAAACCTTTTCAATAGGAATATATTTCCACACTTTTAACTATGGCTATAACCAAGGAAAATCGTGGAAATTGCCTAATTACAACATGTCACCAGTAGGTTTTCATCCCTGCACCTTTGCTCTATGAACCAGTATACTTACCACTACACAGAGCAACATTATAGGTATATACATATATATATTATGATATATACAGTAATATAAACCTTGGGAATATCCTTATAACCGTGGCGGTAGGTCTTCTCGCCAAAACAATTGGCGGGAAAATTTTTTCCCACCAAAGCACGGGAACCCTATTGCCACGGTTTTGAAAAACCATGGAAACATGCCATTGAAAAAAGTGACCTATAGCCACTATTTTAGAACCATGGCTATAGGACACATAACTGTTGATATACCCATAGTTTATTTCCAAGGTTGTGAAAACCATGCTCACAGGCCATGATAACTGGACTATCGCCATAGTTTTAAAACCGTGGATATAGCCACTGTTTGCTAGGGTTTTAAAACCATGGATATAGGTCTGTGTCAGTAGCCTCATTTTCTAGTTTTTAACCCTTACAAAACCATTACAAATAGAATAACTAGAATGGTTGACTTCCATCTTTGAAGTACCAAAGGCATAAAGTGATATGTGGGTGAAACCATGATATATGATATAATTGGATCACTCAATATGATCTGGGTACACCTTTAATTTATATTTTCCAAGAACCGAATACATTGATAATTCATCAAAACACATTGATAAAACCTTTTTTCCATTCAGACCATGATTAACCGATGAAAAGGATACATGTTTCACTACAATATACTAGAAACATGATTAAACCATTGAAAATAAATGGTTCCCAAAACAAACACTTTGAAACATGAATAACCTCGGAAGATTATTTTCTTTTAAACAAAATCTCCTTGAAAAAGTTATTAACCTATAAAAAATAAATTGTTCCCAAACAATATCATTGAATCATGATTAACCCATGTAAAGAAATGAGTTATAGAATAATCTATTCAAAACATGATTAAAAAATTAAAAATAATTGGGTTCCATAAAAATATCATTATAACTTAATTAACCACTATAAAATAAATAAATTTCATCAAAATCTCTTTATGGCATAATCAAATCGTTGAAAAGAAACGAGGTTTATAACAATCTATTTGAAAGAAATATAATCCATCAAAGGATGAATAAGATTTTTGTGAATTAAAAATATCTATAGTAGTGGATTTTTAACAAAAAGATTTTATAGAATTTGTGAATAGAAATGGACATAAAATATCATTTAAAACATTAATGATGAAAAAAATTATTAAACATTAGAAAAGGTCCCATACCACATTTAAAACTTGAATAATAAGACACATTATGAAATGAAATTAAATTAAACATATAATATCATGAGAATAAGGATATTGATGATATTACATTTCTAATGATAAGTATATAAAATTCATTAAAGAATATATATGTATAATATAACGAATGTCTCAAAGAAGGAAAATTGAGAAAAAAATCCAATACAAATTCGGTCACAATGAAATTATAAAACCCAAGAAAGATACATAATCAAAAATATATGTACAAATGAATAAATTTATGGACAATAACAATCAAATTAATTCATAGGTATTACATAAAACCACATAACAAAAATAAGTGTTGAATATCGAATATATCTCATAGAAATAATAATGTATTGAGAAAACCCCTACAGAGATCATATTACTTGTGTGAGAATAAATCAATGAAAAAATTATATGTCAAAAATTTAAATCCATAAAATTAATGTGGTGATACAGAATAACATTATCAAAGGTTATTTCACACATATTCATGTCATTATATAAGAAATGAAATAAAATTTAAACCCAATGACTGTAAATTATGTTAATAAATCCATTACAACTTGAGTAAATATTGAATTATAGTCCAAATAAAAGAAATAACATCAAACAAAACTCTAAATACCATGAATAAAAATTTATAAATGTTATAAAATACAATTTGGGAATAATATAAACCACATAAAATTAATAGGCTGTAAAAATTGTGCATGCCTCATGAAAGAAAAAGTGAGATAAGAATCCCTTATCTTGAGTCTGATTTGTCATGATTTTTCTCTATCTTCCTAAATAATTTGCTTATATTAATTATATAATAGATTAATATCATTTTAAAAGTTTATAATAGAATTTATTTCACTTATAAATAAATTATATACCGTTAGTTAATCAGTAATGTTTATGTCATTTGTTTTTACCATATTTGGATTATGTGTCAAAAATAAATTTTGTAGGTTAAATATGGTCAAATGGGTCATTATTAAAAAATATCCAGAAACATAATAATAATTTAATTATCATATATAAACATAAATTATAAACTTAAACAAATCATGAATGATGACTATGGAAAATGAACAAACGTTACAATTATGGGGATGGTAGGCCGTACGTACGCATGAGTAGCATTCACATTTTTGAATTTTCATTTTGGAACGAAGGTAGGTAACATTTATCTTTTATGAATGGACATTATATCATATATACCATATTATATAATCATATATACTTATATATATCATTCATGTGATGTAAAAATAATAAAATGGATAAATCACATCACTTAAATGAGGTGGTAGTCCATACATCCATGAATGATGTCTTCAATTTTTCAGTGAGTTAAATGGAAAGAATAAAATGATATAATATAATTCAGTATAGATAATTATGTCATTAATATCATAAATGTGTTATTTATATTATATTTATTTTTTAATATTATCCATAATAAATTCTATGCAAAGGGTATATGTTTCACATTACATTGAGAGGTGTTAAATAATAATTACATCATAAATTTAACATATATCATATAAAAAATTCATTCCATCATTATTCTCAACATTGAGAGGTGGTAATGTAAGAATGAAGGAAATTGGTTCGTGGGGTGGTACACCGCCATACACATGAATTATGATTACATATCCTATTTGATGGAAGTGTTTGAAGGTGTAGAATTAATGAATTACATAAAAAAACTAAGTAAATTTATGATATATAGTTTATTATATATTAATTTAGTAATAATAATTTATGTGATTTGATAAATAAATAAATCAAAATTCATCATCAATAAATGTTACATAATTTTTGGGTTACTCTTTTTGGTTTGCAGTAAAGGACCTATTTTGTTTAATTTTTTTACCATAGTTACTCTTCAATGATGATAATTATGGAAGTTTTGAGTTTATTTAGGCATATGTTTTATGAAAAAAATCGGTTTGAGAGGTGTGAATAGAGGAGGAGGATTGAAGGCCTTTATAAGTGTGGAGAAAGACAAAATATGTATTCTTAAAAATATTTGAGTTCTTCCCACCTTTTTCTTATCCACAAGGGTCCAAATTGGACTATTCTAGATCCATAGGGGTGTAATAGTCTAAATATTGTAAAAAAATAATTTTATGAAATACTTTTGGTCATTTTTAAAACTTATATTCTTAGTTAAACCATTAAGTAAACTTGTACTTACCTTAGTCAGAGTAATTAATTTTAATTACATTTACTATTTTCTGGTAAAAATATATTAATCATACAATAAATTATAATTTATTTTGACTCCAAATATGAAATGTATTTTAAAAAATTCAAATCCTATAATTGGCAGAAATTAATTTAAAATTAATACCGTTTATGGGATGAGACAACATGTTTTTCAAGAGATTAGATTAAATGTCTAAACTTTAATTATAACCAATTTAAATGTTCCATTTATTACTATTACATAAATTATATGAAAGGAATTAATTTTTTTCTAAATATTCTTTAAAATTTTAAAAATATATTTTAAAACTATATTTTATTTTGATGAAAAAATGTTTTCAATTAAAATTTGTTGTACTTCACTATTCATAAAAATATGAATATTGTAAGAAAGATACCAAAAATAACCAAAAGAAATTTTTTATTATGATTTTAAAAATTGAGCTTATTTTTTAAAATAAAAATTATAAAATTTTCAAAATTTATTTCTTAAAAAATTATTTATTTAATAGGAGATAAAACTACCTTTTAAAAGATACATCTATTGTATGTTTAAAAATCAAATTCTTTTTATCTTATGTATATCAAACATATTATACAAATTTAACAAAATTTATTAAATATATAACATATTAATTTAATTAATATCATTTAATTTTCGTTATTAATTTAAAATTTTTATGAAAAAATTTCATTTTTTTAATAAAAGTCATGTTTCAGAAAAAAATTTGTTCATATAAATATTTTTTTCTTAAAAACACATCCTTTATATTTAATTTGGCCTTATTTACATTTATAACTAATTGATAAGAATTTTAAAATTTTTATAAACATTTATAAAATATAATTTCATAATTTAGTTAATTATATTCATTCTCAACAATAAAATGGCTTGGTGATTGGTATCAGAATAATATATATAATATAGTATTATTTGGTAAGACTCGGGCTTCTGTGTATTATAATTCTTCAAAGGAACTCAATGTTATCATGAATGAAAAGACAAACATTTTGTTTTTATTATCAAATATAAAATATTTAGTGTGTTTAATAAAATATATTAAGTCATTTAAATTGAATTGGAAGAACATATTTTATAAAATTTATAGATGTTAAAATATGGTCCAGCCCTCACAGGCCCAACCCCGTGGCCCAAAATTTTTATCCTAGTGACCCATCCTATTTATTGATTGGGCAGGGAACGTGGGGGAATGTGGGATTGGTCTATCGAACTGGACCTGGACTCATGGTAGGTTAGGTTCATATGTCTGCATAATATCCTTCACTGTGTGCCACCTTTCAGGCCCCATGGGTTTCCATGTGTCTCAAACATCATATTCATATAATCTACATGAGTTATTTACCAAAAGTTCATTTTAAATACCAAGATAACCTTACCCATGTATTTTTTTATGTAGAAAAAAATGGTGTAGAATAATTTTCCATCCTAGGATATTTTCATGGAAATATTGTATTGATATTTTATCTACTCTCTTAGACCGATGATTGGGTTTCGACATGAGGATCTAAGAGTTCATGGGAATTCTTCCCCTCTGTAATTTTTTTGTTCCACTCAAAAACTATGTGATACTTCATATTGATTTGTTCCACCCTCATATTTTTTAATATTTTATGGGGAAGAAGTTATTCATTACAATTCCAATGAAGTGATGAGGATACTATTTTTTTAGTTAAATTGTCAAGTATATATACTTCCTCTTCTATGGATGTAATACAAAGAGAGAAAATTATTTTAGTGTCCTAGGTTTCTAAATTTTTGGTAATATCAAGGGTATAAGTGTTATTCTTCCAATACTATGTGGTTTTGAGCTGATTAATCCTTTTTAATGCCTTTTTTGTTTTCATGTAATCTTATTGGGTATATTTGTGTTAACCCCATCATGGGAGTCATTTCGCAGAGGGGTCATGTTCTTTAAAGATGATATATTTTTTATAATGATCTTATTGTATGTGGTTTTGGATAATCTTAATGGCATATGGGATTAGTTATAATGAGCAGTGTTCATGTCCATATCATGGTGGTTTAGGGAAATCCCCTCTTTTATTTCAATCACTATTTTCTATTGTATATTGTAGTGGGTATATATATATTTTTTATTTTTTATTTTTTACATGTTATCAGTTTTTGATAAATGGTGCTTGTCCCATGTATTATTGCTTATTTATTATATCTTTTAATTTTTTCAATGTTCTTCTTTTATTATTTGATATGTTGATACATGTGTTGTGTATACGTATATTAGGACACGACCTCCTATTTTAACATATTAATTATTAGTGATAGTCACTATCCCATATAAAATTATTTTGTGGATTTGAGTGTCACTCATAGCTTACCAGCTCCCTAGAGTGGCCTCCATGGGTCAGGTCATGTCAGAGTTGTATTATAGAAGGTTTTTATAAGGGATGGATTTTAAAGTTAGGTATTATATGAAGAAGGATGGGAATATTTGAAAATAATTTTCCATCTTGAGATTACATAAAAATATACAGAAACTTGTGATCATTCAATGACTAATTTCTCAATTTACCTGAACTCTAATAACCAACTTATGGACTCATTACACTAAGGTATAGGTTTCCAAAATAATTATTGTAAATATATTAAATAGTTACGTGTCATTTAATTCCTTGAAATTCATGATTCATCTCCATTGATACGATTTATTGAACATTGTTCCTCTTGTTAATTACTTGATTCCACCACATTATAATCTTGCAAGGAATATGAGGATGGTTTGAGAAGCACATCTTCCAATTATTGATCCATATGGATAATTTCTATAATTTATAAGATTTTTTATGTCTTATGGTTTGTCGAAATATGGTCAAAATCATGATACAACTGTCTGATTGGGAAACATTTTCAATAGAAAGTTGGTATAAACAAAATTTATCAAACCATGAAACTGAACCAAATTGGTGCCCTAGAAGAACAGTTTAGGTCACATTATTAACACACAATTTGTCCAAGGCCATAGAGACACCCTGTTTCACATCCAAGAAATTTTTTTATTATATAAAATACCTTATAGATTTTAACCATGATTTCGACCTCCCATTTACCATTCACCATGACGAATGTCCTTGGATGCCATAGGAGTGTGCATCCCCTCATCTGAACCATCCTATCTTGGATGAGTCTTCCATAAATTTAGTGTGCAATCATATTATATCTGTATTCCTTTTTTTAATCACTTTATTTTCCCTCTTTCATCCACTCTATTTATCCCATATCATTGTTCCACATATTGGACAAAATCTAGGGTATATGGTTGGTCAAGTTTCATTTGTGTGTTATATTCTATAGGATTGTGGTGTACTTACGAGACCTTCCTTTTACTATTATGGAGCGGTTTTTACCATGTATTTTTGTTCAGATAGCTTTCTTCCATTCTATGATCATCAGTTTTAGAACATTTTATTGCATGGAATTTATATTATTGTTCTTACTATATAATATTTTATCATGGATGTTTATGAAAATTATTTGAAAAAAGTAACTACTCAACATTATTTTTGATTATTACAGAGTCTTTTTAATATAATATTGGTTTTACATTTTTTATTCTTTCACTATTCAAAACATATGATTCAAAGATTACCTAATTAGCCAATATAAAGAAATTATGTTGTTGAAGGTAATTTTGTTTTCCAAAGTAAACTATATTCAGCTTTAATGTATTATATATTATTTAAATATGTAATTAGAAAAACAAATATTATGGAAATGTGCATCGAGATTTCTTTCATATGAAAACATGTGACGTTAAAATGTATTTTTCCATATTTGGCGGTTACAAACATATACATGGGTATTCATATATATGTATGTGTTTAAAGACACTTGAGAATATGTGAATTTATTTAATAAGTGATATATATATATATATATTAAATTATGTTTGGATATAAAGTGAGGGAAAGCTATAAGAATTTAACATCAATCATAAAATTGGTATTCCAAAATATTTCACCGGTAAATTATTAAACAGTAATATGAAGGACAAATTGGCATGTTTTACCTTGATTTTTTTAAAAAGGGTGTTTTATTTAATGAAATATATTCCACCAAAGTTTGGGAAAAAATATAAATATAACAAGATTATATTTAAATAGTTCCCATAGATTTTTAGGATGTGTTTTAAGGGAAAATGAGTTACTATGATAAATGAAATTATTTATATTGGGTGCATGGTTGGAGAACATCCTATTTTTCAATGTAATGTGGAATATTTGAAATGGGATATTCAAATCTCCATCTGGTGAAATATGATATTCATTAATTGGAAACAATATAAGGGTATGTAGTGTAACTATAGGGGAAGATTAATGTTAAATATATATTTTGTTACACCAATTTTATATTGAAATTAAACTTATATAATGGTTATACAAATATTAGATGTGATACATCACAATACTAGTCCAACTCATATACACAATAGTAGGTGAGTTGGATGTAGTGTCATTAGATGAAAGACCCCATAATAAATGGCCAAAGAATAACCGCTTTAGTTGTATGTGGGAAGCATTGATTGAAAATTTTCTAACATGTTTATAGGATAAATTTGGTATCCCACTAACCATAGATGACATTGGAAAATCCAATGGTGTGTATTTTGAGAAGTGGTTATTTTTTAGTATTTATTCTCTTTTATAACCGTCTAAACTTTGTTTTCTAACAACCTTTATAAAATTTTAAATTATATTTTTTGTTCAATTTTCAAAAAGGTAAATTATAGTTTTTCTTTATTTGTTAAACTATTTAGGAAAGTAGTTTACCAAACCGAATTCATTAAATATTAAAAACGTAATTGGATAAATAATTTTTGGAAAAAATTACATTTGAAAAGGGTTTTAAAATTATGGTAAGGATGAATATGGCGCAATTTGACTAAATTATTTTATTAAATTATTATCCAATGTAATATAAAAGCGAAAATATTTTCAAAAATGATGGTTGTGTAAAACTGGCCTTGTTTTGGAAATGAAAAAAAACATTTAATTGTCTTTATTTCAAAATATAAAATTAATGGGTCTTTAATTAAGTACTATTAATGTGGCATGGAGGGTAATGGAATACTAGGAATTGTTTACATCATTCCATTTACATGGTTTAATATTATGTGTTGTTTATGTTTTCCATTGGAGAAAATATTGTTCCAGGTTTAGATGGATTGTGACCATTTCTAAGTAGGTGTAGTTTGTCCATGTATACTCGTTATTTTCATTCAAATGATCTTTTATCTAATCATCTTAGTATTCATTTTATTACTATCTACAAATATTGGGTAGTAATATCTATAATTGGTAAAATAAAAAACATTAGAAACAATGTTTTGTGTTCTTTCATATGTAGTATAGAAAGAATAGGGGTGAACAGATGGATTTGTATAAATATTTATGAATCTATCATTTTATTAATAAATTTCCTTATTCTAATTACTATTTAATTTAGTGTGGACCTATAAAATATATTATCTTCATTCCAATCCTTTTTATTATTAAATGTTGTTTATTTTATAAATCTATTACGATTGTTTTAATTTGATTCCTTGTAAATTGTCAAAACCGTAAAATGATCCTAGCTAGGCCTTATGGATGTTGAAGGTGGGTTTTTTGATTTTGGTGGATGGAATCCTTTTGTTGGTTCAGGAAAAATGGTATCATCTGGGGTTCTTATGTTTTCCAAGGATGTTGATGTTTCTCTTGTTATTGGGGATGCTGGGTTGATGGTATATAGGATCATTAGAGCTCAAGTGGTAGGTAACAGGTGGGTGAAAGATCCCACACACTTATGATGAGACCTGATTTACCGATGGATATTGTTTTTTAAAATTTAAATATGTTTTTTCGATGATTATATATATTTATTGAAATCTTTAATTTAGGAAATTAATATTTCTATGAGGTTTTTTTTATTTTTAGGAGAATAGAGAGTAGAACAATAGCATCATTTTCTCATATAGTGTAAATAACCATCTGGATACCATATGTATTGTTTCCAGACACTCTCTTTCTTAGTTTCATAACTATTCCTTGGTCCTTCAAACCATTTAGTCAAAACCTATGAAACTATTATCCCCTATATACTTTTTATTCCTAAATTTTATTGGATTTATAATTATTTAAGACATTATGTTAGTGAGGAATGGTTAGGTTTGATAAAATTTAAAAAAGGGAGGAATTTGATTTAAATCTAGAAAGTATATTTATAATGTGAATAATAAGAATTTTAATTAAAAATAATTGAAATTTTTTTGTGTTTAATGAAATATAGAGTGATAACAAATATAACATGAAATTTTATGAATTAATTTAATGTTGTAGTTTTTAAAAGATATTTCCTAAAATTAAAGTCAATTTAAAGGCGAGTTTTAGGAATCCAATAAAGATTGTGTTTTGAGGATGAAACAAATTAAATCTTAAATTTTAAAACTAGAAAAATGGTTTCAAAAAGAACATTAAATGTTTTGAAATTACTTTAAATGGGTGTTTTGAGTTTTTGAAATGTAGTTGTTGGGACTAAAAGTGATTCTAATGGGTAGAATTGGATTAAAAAATAGATATTAAGGATCAAAATGGTTTTTAATCATGGTTTTATAAAATTGAAATTCAAATGTGGAGATTTGAAATTGTTTTAGAGTAAAAATGATGTCTTTGTTTTATTATTTATTTTTTCATGTGGTTCGAGGTTGTTATCTGGAGATGTTGTTTTGAAATATATATTATTCAGGTCATGATGTTTAAATTTTTATTTTTTTTCCATGGACTCTTTTTAATTTTTGTATTTTAAAAAACAAAAATTAAACTTATTGAAGTTTTAGTGGTTTTGTAAATGTTTATCCTAATGAGTATGGGTAATCTTTTTTGGGTTCGTGATTCATGTTGGTAGAATATTACCCCAAGAAAAAACTCATTTGTTTTTAGTCCATGGTGATTATAAATAATAAATTTATCATTAATTTATCTTTTATGAAATTCCTTAATTGATTTCATTTCATAGAGTTTACCATTGGTCCTTCAAGAGGACTATAAATCTTTTGGTTTAGGTGCAAGATTTATTTGTAGGAATGTGCCTCTTGGGGATCCTATATGATGATGAATAAAGTGTGATCTATTTTTTATTGGTTAGGCATTGGAATCCATTATTATGTGTTATATGTGAATTAGATAGACTCTACATATATTGAGTTTGTGAAGATGTTTGTGTTAGTTTGACTCTTGAAGATATCACCACAATCGGTTATTTGTATTTGAGATCCTAAGTCCCCCATCATTGATTTTCGACACCAGACAGGATCCCATTTCATTTTTCTGAGGCATGGCCAGGATTTAGGCCTATTTTCCCTTATGTTTATGGATATATATGTGGTGATTATTGTGCTGGTGGTCCATGATTGGGTGAATCATTGGAGTGTTTTTATATTTATTTATTTGTTTAAAGTGGTTTGATGGTGTTTTTGGTGGTGCTTTCATTTTTTGTCTCACATTCGCATTCTAATTCCATTTTCCTAAATGGATTTGATTTATATCTAGTATTTTTAAAACATAAATCCTTGTGATTATTTATAGACTTAGTTTATGTTTCATTAATGTTATGGTAGATAATTTAAGAAAATGTTTTTATTGAGTCCTCTTTATTGGGAGTTGGGTTTTGGGTTATAATGATCCTAATGGATTTCCCATTTCTTGTTGACCCTACATTACAATGGAGCCTTTAAATGCTTGGGGTGACCTACTATGTGTCTTCATTCAAAGATATTTTCTTAGGATGTTTTAGTTGTGAGGTTTTTTTAGTATGTGACGAAGTCTAGGGATTTATTTAAGTTTTATTTATTTTGTTTTTGTTTTTTATAATGATAGCTTACATACCATTATAATGGTTTTCTGTTCCATCGAATTGATTTCACCCATGAGTATTTTCATGGATCTACGATGATTTTTGGGGGATGAAGGGGTTATGGTGGGGACGTATATCATACCCCAAAAAATGTTCAATATTTATGTAATTTATTTAATTAATTATATTTTTATTTTTGGGAATCTATTTTTTTTATTGGGATAATTTTTTATAAAAATAAGGTTTTTTAGTCTGATGCACATTTTGGCCATGCGGTTGGACAAACAATGTGGTAACTATGTGGTTGGGGATAATTTTTCTCAAATATCATTTTTTCAGGGATGGTTCATAGTTTATAAAACCATGTGACCCAAACATGTGAGTGTCCCAGATGACTAGTTTCAATTACATGGTTGATTCATAGTTTGGCCACACTAGAGGCCAAAACATGTGTCACTTCCAAATCATCAATTTTTTTTTTGAAAATTATCATAATTATTTTATAATACATTATATCCTACCCTTTAACATTCCCCACAATTTATGACCTGGTCCACCCTGGGCTCATTGTACCCCACCTATAGTCGCTACTATCTGGTATGATTCTTCATCTTATTTAATGTATGATCATCATAGTTCAACATTTTTTCTCATATATTTTCTTCTTAATCTTCTTTAATACTTACTAATTCTTCTCCTCTTGTTGTGCTATATATATGACATACCCTATGGTATAGGGTTTGTTTATTTTTATTATCTTTTTCTTATGAATTCAATTCATAGGGCATGTGGATTTCTTATAGAACATTCCTACTTCCATTCGCGAGTATTCTCTATAATTTTTTCTTATTCATAGTAGGTATTCATCATGTTTGACTCATTAATTTGTTATATTTTTATTGCACACCATTTAAATTATTGTTGTTATATCAAATTATTTCATTTTGGATTCTAATGATAATTTTATAGATGAAATCATGTCTCAACTTATTATTCCCTAATAACAATGTTCCTTTTAATACAATAGTGGTTTAGCATTCAATATTCTTTCTCCATGCATGTCACCTGTCAGAAAAATTACATGATTATACTATTTATACAAATTATGTGATATTACAAAGGCATATTATTTTTTCAATGTAAAATACCTTCATATTTTATGTATTACTTATAATTTCATGTAATAATTGGTTTTAAAGGTATTAATAATATATATATTATGATTGATTATACACGAAAATTGGTGACCATAAAATGTATTTGGGAACATTAAGAGGTTACACTCATATAAAAGGGTATATATACATATATATATATATATTATGTAAAAAATCATAAGATAACATATGAATTTGTGAAATTATTAATATTTATATATAAAAGAAATTTAATATGTGAGTGGGAAACCTATATGAATTCAAAATAACTATTAAACACAATTTTAAAAACATGATCATAGGGGAATTTGTAAAGTGATGCATAAAGGCCAGGTTTCGTGTTTTATCCTTTATGATTTATTTTATAAAATTCATTTAAATCAATAAAATCTAGGCCAACGATGTTTTGGAATGAAGGTATATATTTGTCATGATAATTTAAAAATTGTTCCCCTACTAAAAGTTGAAAGGGTTTTGAGGGAAAACGTTTTATTTTGATAAATGAAATGATTTATATTTGGAATTAAAGTCCCACTTAATTTTCTTAATATGAATATGGAATGTTATAAATGGCTTTTTGAATGGACCCTTTAGTAAAATATGAGATTTTTTAAATGAAAAGATAACATGGAAGTCATGTACAACAAAGGGGTGAATACTGTGAAGTATCTCTTTGGATACACCACTTTTCTAACTAAAAAATATATAAAAGGATCATGGAGTAGTTATATGGGTGACATAACACCACTATAATAAGGCATGTACTCTATAATTGATGACTTTAATGTGGTTTCATAATATGGGTGGTCCCATGCTAATAGTAAATGCCTTTACCTAGTTAGTTTTTTTCTTCACACATTGATTGACCATTAACTCACATTTTTACATGAGGACATAGGTATTACACTAACCTACTATGACTTCAAACACTTATACTGTTCAATTTTTTATAGACAAGTTTTTTTATAGATTTTATTTATTTTATAGAAAGCTGATGCATTATTTCTCACCACTTTTATTTATTGAACATTTTTGTTTTCTTCACCTTTCATTAACTGTTAAAATATAGTAGTTAATTCTTTTATAAATAGTTTAAGAATTTTGTTTACCAACACTATTAAATTAATTATTTAAAAGGGAAATAGAAAATGTATGTTTTTTAAATTGAAATTTTAAATTTGTATTCAAATGAGTTTTGAAATTACTATAGAATATATTAACTAAATTTTAATATGAGTGAAAAACCATTGAAAATGGAAATGGAAAATAATTTCCTAAAAGGTAATGCTATGAAATAGGATTTGTTTTTGAAATGAGAAAACCTAATATTATTGTATTTTCTCAAACTATCCAGATAATGGATATTTTATTAAAGGGGAGTCACGGGGAAATGAAAGTGTTGTTATACTAGGTATTTTCATTCTGATTCCTACTACATATATTATTTTTAAGATTAGTTAATGTTTTTCTTTAGATCAATTATTTTTATGGCATTGGACGGAATTTGACCAATTTTCATAAAAAAATGTTTTTCTAGGAAATATTATTTTTTATTTTTAGTTTCTTTTTATCAAATAGACTATGTATATACAATTTATCATTCTACATAAATATGGTAGAAATATCTTCTTGTGGAAAAATAAATGTTAATTGGAAGGGAATTTTTCATTTTTTCACATGTAGATGAGTTTAGCATGAGATGAGCGAGGGGAATATAATAGATATTAGTATTTTTTAAATTATCTTACTAATTTAATTTATTCTTATTTGTATTTTACTTTTCATGGATATCCAATATACATTGTGGCCATTCTTAATTTTTACTATTATTAAAAACTACTTATTTGTTTAATCTTTTCCCACTAGTTTTTTTTGCTGATTCCCTAATGCTTGATGCCACCCTAGAGAGGTTAGGTTCCTGAATCACAGATTTTATGGTCCAGTTAGGGTGTCCTATGGATGGAAATATCTAGTTGGTCCCTGACATAGACAATGAAATATTCATTTTTTATTTCATAAAATATAGGTTTTATTCAAACAATCTATTTTAATTTTAGTTTCTTCATATGTGAGTCATGTCATTAATAAAATGCATGTAGTGGTTGATATAGACTATATGTGGACTTATTCAATATATACACCTTATTTTCATCACCAATAATCAATAATCCCACTAGGTTTTCAATGAATACATCATCCTTTAGCATAACATTCTAGAAAAACATTTTCACATCAATTTAAAAAATATCATACCTCATTTGAACCAGAACATCTAGGAAAATATTGATAGATTCATTTAAAGAAAATAGTGGGAATTATTCTCTAATATCCACACATTCAATTTATTGAAAACCATTACATAATAGTATACACTATTTTTAACTACATTACCATATTCATCATTTTTTTATAAAGACAATATTTAATATAATGATGTTGTGGAATTAAGATCTATCCAAAAGCTCTCACATCGAGTTTATGTTAATATTATCTAAATCCTCCTTTAAGGATTTATCCTATAATGAATATTTTTTTAATTATTAAAAAAATATTATCTTTATAGTTGATAATATATTAGTGTGCTCCATTAACAGTATTATTCATATCTGTATTGGTGAAACTCTACCTCCTATTATGATTCATGGATCAAATTCCATCCTTATTTATCTTCTTTGAGATATATACTCGATCTATTCCTAAGATGTTTCAATAACTAATTTAGATTCAGACTCATAATCATTTGAAGGACTTTTCCAAGATTTGGAATTTCCACTGATTTCATCACCCTCTTCATTATATTTAAAAATTGATCTTTCAATAATTATTTCTATATTATTCTTAATCACTTCCAAATAATATATTTCAATATTTTTTCCGTACATTTTTATATAATATGATTGATTTATACATATCGAGTATCCTATGAATATTATATCATCAGTAACATCATTATATATCATTTAATTTACTTCTATATTCCTAATGTAACATATGATTCCAAAAAAATCAATGTTAATTCAGTGAAGGATTCCATATATTAGAAATTCCATATGGTGTTCTTTTATCTATTGGGCTTAAAAATGATCTATTTTGTTATGACATTGATTGAATTTATTCTTCCACTTTTGAAAACCTAGAAACAATTCATTTTTTAGATGATATCACATATGTATATTGTTTTATCATTTATTATTTCAATATATAAAACATATAATTTAATTTATAATAACCTTTATATTAATGAAATATTGGTGGATTTGATTTATGAAAATAAAATTGCATTAAAAAATTTAAAATACCGAATGATTGTGAATTTCATAATAAACTGATAACTTTAATAATAATATCTAGATTAATTTTAATTATTTTACAAATCACTATAGTGGTGTTGATTCAACTCATCAGTAGATATGGTGAGATGTTGAATCCCTCAGAAGATGAATAGTAAGCTACTATCAATGTCATTGTAACTGACCCTAATATATGTGTATTTTGACATTTGGATGATTTTATAAAAGTAGAGTTGAACCATTACAGTTAATTTTTTTTTATTTTTTTTATTAATTTCAATGAATATATCCCCCCTCACAATTTTTTAATGTAAATATATATATATTTTTTAAATTTTGACGAGTATTCAGATAAATTTAAAATTTAAATTAAATATAGAATTTTTACAATTATGTATAACTTTTTCATTTTTATATTATTCTTTTAATAAATATCCAATTATTAAAATTATTTTTAGGGGACTTTGGATATTGGTATTCATTTCATCCATGGAGGCCATGTATTGAATAAAATATTTTAATGTCCAAATAAATCATTTAATATTAAAAGATGAATTTTTTTAAAAAGAAAATCAAACATGAGTAAATTATGTGTTACCCAATATAAAAAAACCAAGATGTGGTGATTCTTAATTTTAATGAAGGTGGACTTGATCATGGTCATTAAATATCTTATAAAAAATTGACCATTAAGTTATTTTTTGGAATGTTAAAAATAAAGGGAAGATGAAGAGAAAAATCATTTATAAATATATAAGTTAATTTTTTTGAGTATAAAATTTTCTCCAAATTTCAAATAGATCAAAAATATTAGGGGGGAAAGGTATTACACATAAGAAACATTTATGAGTAGACCTCAGTGATTTTGGGCTATCACTTTGAAAAAATTGGCAAATATTTGGATGTATATAAAATGGATTCTTTATTTTCAATCCCACTTAAATATATATTTTCAACTCATCTTAATTTGAAGGGGTTGGTAAAATGGATTGTGTTGAATGGGTTGAATGTATATTATAGAGAAATTAATTTATAATATAGATCATCTATCCATTTTGGACTGATCTCAAAGTGGGGGTGGGAAGCGAAGATATAATGTCATTTCCCTTTTAAGTTCGAGGTTTTTTCATTAAATTATATTTTCGTGAATTATTATAAAATAATTTATATTGATCAAATGAGGTATCTTTATTTATTTTTTTAAAACTATTATATTTTTATATATTTATTATCAACTTATGATTGTAAAATAATTATCTTTATGTTTAAATTTGTTTGGGTGAGGGTACCACCTTGAGACCAACATGTTTGATTAGTTCTTAGTGGATGGATGTTATTAGTTAATCAAATAACTATTATTTGAGGAAATAGCCTATATTTGAGATCTAGATATGGTTTCAAGTAAATTTATTTGTATACATTGACGAATTGAATCATACCTTGTGTTATTAAATTAAAAAATAATTATTAACAGTGATAATGGGAGTATTAAATGATTGATGTCTTTCAACCACTATTATATTACCCTCACTATTTCTTATTGAGATCTCATTTCTTATGGATTTTTAAATCACAAATAAACTTTGAAAAATGATAAAATTTCACAATATATATTTCAGTGTAGGAGCATCTTTGGTTAGATTAGTATTTTGTGTCCAACCTTTTAATTATATTGCTTTTTATTTTTATTTTTATTTATTTTTGTTTTGTCAATTTTTTTCTTTTTTTAAACTTATGATTGTAATAAAGATTAATGTTATGAATATAATAATTTTTAAATGGAATTAATTACCCCTTTTAAAGAAGTTAAGTAAAATGAATGAGGAAATGTGCTTTATTCCATATTTAAGATGTGTTAATTCTGATAAAGTCTATTGAATACTGAATTTGATACCATGAATTCTATAAAAATTTAATAATAAATTTACTCTGATGGATAAAATATATTTTCAGAAGTTCATCAATATAACCCCACTTCACGAGTGAATAAAATAATTCATGTTTTGAATGAAAAATTCCATATTTCTTTCACAACCTATGATATTTAAAGAACTCTTGGTTAAGATTATTTAGGCCATTTATTTTTGATTGATATCAACGTTTTTAAAAAAATTAGCATACCATTCATCCTACCATTAACATTTTATCTTTGTGATCTCTAAGAATCCATGAATTTCCTCTTAGATTTCCTTAGTAAAAAAATATTTCCCTACGCGACCTGCTCTTGAAGTATATTGCATTAGTTTAGTAAAGATTAAATTTGGGAGAGTTTATTTGTGATTTTGTATACCATTCTGGTCTATATGGGGTGGAGAAAAATAAAGGGTTATATAAACAAGTTTTTTGTATTGAAATATACACCATTTTAGTCCATTCGATTTGAATAATTTTATCCTTTCTCGTGTTTCCATGAAAAAAGTTGTACATTTTGATAGAATTTTAAAAAATTATGAAATTTTTTGTGGAAATTATTGTTCTATATATGAGAAATTGTGGATGGTGCTGGATCTCAATGACTTTAATTTTAAAATTATTTTGGTGTTTATTTTATACTAATAAGAAAAAGGATAATACCATGCCATTGTAAAAAACTGGAATCATGCAATCTTGCTTCAACAAACAGCGAATCCATCTCTGAATAACTAATAAATTTTGAAATGTGAAACCCAAAAACCTAAAGACATCAAAAGTTTAATTTCAAAGACCACAATACTGATAAAATTATTTAACTCAATTATTAGCGGAGTTGGAAAATTATTAAGGTTACCCTTATATTTATTTGGATGAGGAAAACATTGCTTGAAATCAAAATCCATCAATGAGAGGTAAAAAATAAGGTAGAAATCCTTCTAAAAAGAAGAAATAAATAAATGTATATGTAATAAATGAAAATAATAGAGAATTTTTAATTTAATCTATTAAAATGTAATGATAACAACGGTTAAATTATTTTAAACTTTTTGAATTTCATTAACATGTGTTCAGTTTTTGAAACTTGATATTTATTTTGAGTTCTCTAATGTCATAGAGTTTTTTGTGTTATGCGTTGGGGAATTGATAAAGGTGATATTTTCATTATTTTATATGTGTATTTCAATGAATATATCCAATTAAAATTTTATTTTTAAGTGAATTTTCATAATCATTATAATTTTTATGAGTTATGATCTAACATCTAGAGATTTGAAAATAAGAACATCATATTTCATAACATGTAGGAAAAACAATAAAAAGAGTATAATGGAATATAAAATCTCAATAATTTATGAAATATTTATCTTAAAAAAAATTCAATATCCTTTATATATTATAATGAATACAAAATCGAGTATGAACAAAATGTTATACTTTACTAAAATATTATTTTTTAATTAGTTACATTATAAAACTATTGTTAAATTGGAGAGTATGAATATTAATGACTAAATTATGAATTTTTTTTTCACATGTGTAAAATAAATAAAATTTATATCTATTTATTATATTTAAAATTAATTTTTTTAATAAAAATTAATATTTTCGAATGAACATTATTTTTCTAAAAGGTTGTTTAGTCGTGTTTTGCACATATAATTAATAATTATTATTTTAACACTACTTGAAAATTTAATTTATAAAATAATATTCATTTTTTAAATTATAACATCAAAATTATCTAAGGGTTATTTTTGTATATTTCTTAAATGTGTCATCTTTTGATGAATAATGTAAAATATTAAATTCTAATTGAAAACTGGTTTTTGTATAAATTATTTATAATGTAAAAAAATATTTTAAATCTTTTTTAATGTAACATGAGTTCATATATATATATATATATATTAATAAAATATAAGTCAGTGGAATCATTTTTATATTTATTTTTGATATAAATACCTTGTAAACATGTGAATAGTTTCTCAACAAAACACTCTTTCTAGTAATGTTTAGGGGATTAATTATAAATTAAAATTTTCCACCTCGGTGGATATAATATGTAGAAATATATTATAAATTTTTAATAATAATAATTTATATTTTATGATAATATCAAATTAATTTTCATCCATATAAAATAGGAAATCAATAAAAAATTATTCATCATAGTTATGGTCATAGTTGACTTACAAGGGGATAAACCTAAAAGATAAATGTTTAAATGTAGGAAAAAATTATAAAAGTAAATTTATGGCCACATTTATACATTAACATGTATAAGTTCCCAAAATACATAATTTTGGATGTAAGGAACCAACCTTAGTTTCCCAAATTCTATGCCTTCTTTTTTATATTGGCATATAAATTAGGAATATGCATCCCGAAGGACTAAGTAGTTTAGTAGATTTTGGAAAAAAGATACATAAATAAGTTTAACATTAAAACATGAAGAGAAATCCAACACTAATTTCTTCCATTAGAAACATCCAATCCCCCATGGTTATTCCTGCAAGTCATTCATAATTTACTACTTCATATCGTATGAAAAAGAAACATACGAAAGGGGTGATCTCAAATGCTTAGTAAAGGTAAGAAATACAATGGTAGATATAATAAAAATATGACACATTGAATAATTGAATACACATTCCTTTAAAAATAATAAACTACAACACATTATGGCTGGAAATTCTTAAACATTTTGTCAAAGCCTCATCCAAGATGTCTAAAAATGATTTTGGCCCCAGCCAAACCCATATATCACATTGGGAAAGGCCTCATCCAATTCCAAGTATATTTTTGTCCCAAGACCTACTAAATCATCAAGGGTCTATAGCGGCCCCCACAGTTCACATAATAATTCCAACGCAATCCTTATATGAGTGGGGATAAACATACACAACATATACATTCCTAGTGAAACTATTATAGTAAATGTAACTATATTTACCTAATCATTAAACATAAAACACTAACCATTCCGAGTAATATGGTGAATGGTTTTAGGGTATATTATCCACAATAAAATAATTCATAAAAAATTCATTCAAATATGGTAGATGACATAATAAGTTATTAATCTCAATAATACATAATAATTAACAAGTGTTTTGAATCAGACAAAAATACTCGTATAAAATTATTAAGCAATTCATGAGATAAACACTCTTTAAATTTAAAAGAAGTGTTATTTTGGAAAAATAATTTCATAAAACCATAAGTGATTTAATATAGTACTTTCATAATAGAATTATCTATTTTATAAATTTAATGGTTTCCAAAAACATATTATAGAGTTCCCTGGAAAATAGATAAGAATTTGAGAAATTCCCTTGAATCGGGCTTGTATGTTGGAAACAATTTTGAATGTTTCTTTTAAAAAATTAAACTATCTATAAAATAAGGAAAGATTATGTTTGGTTTACATATATAGAATAATAAAAGATAATTTTTTAAGGCTACATAATAATAAACAATAATTTCATTAAGATAATTTGAAAATAAATGTAACCCGATGGAAAATGAAAGTTCGGGTGGAAAACCCCAATATTAAGTCCAAATGTTTTCTACTCATGATCTTAAGGACCTGGAATATGAAATGAGACTTATTAATAAAATATTTAGGAACCTAATAGACATGTATTTATTTTATCATAATTATTTTTTGTTCATTTATGTTCATTATTGATATGTTATTATATTAAATTCTTTCATTTTGGAGTGTTTGTTTTCATGATTTTCATAACTGGTTCATTTGTTTTTAAATAATGGAATTCATGTTGAATGATTTTAAATATCCATAATTCAAATTAAATATTATTTATGAACATCTAGAATTGTTAATGGTCATTTCTATGATTTGGTTACATGGAATGAGGATGAATCATTATATGGTAACCTGTTTCATTATTTGGCGGTATTTGGATTATTATGAACTAGTTATGTCATATAAATTATTAACATGTACATATTACAGTTCCTAAATATAAATTTGATCAAAATAAATATATATTAAATTATCATTCATCCATATAAATGGGTTCATGACCAGTAATAAAGGAAAAATTGAAGAATGAAACTTCATCATCCATGAAGGTTATAAGATGGAACTTCATGGACATTGATTTTGTTAATAAAAATAAAAGTGAGGGAGTAAGAATATTGATGTTTAATCTTCAATTAAAAAGATATAATTCTAGTACATATATGATACTATAGTTATAATTTTCAATTAGACAGAGGTGGTGAGGAGAGAAAATGAATTGAGATGAACTTGAAAATAAAAGAAAAGATGAGAGATCCCTTATGAAACATTGGCAGCCTAACAACGTTGGTTAAAATTTCATAAAATGAAATGATGATAAAAAATGTGTATCTAATCATATTGACATAAAAATTACAGTAATAGGAATACATAATATCAAACCAAAACATATGATAATGGAAATTCAAACAGATACCATAAAAGAAGTGCTAACTAAAAGAGGAGGGAGAAAAGTTCCCGTACCATATATAGTAACTCCTAGAACATGAAGGTTGGGACCATGGGAGCTTAAGGACCACTTGGTAGGATTCATATGGAGGTAAACCACCCCATAGATTCTAGGATGAGGGATTTTTAATGAATGAAATCAAATGGATATGTGGGTATTTATAGTAAAAGAGAGACACTTTTTTAATAATTTAAAAAGACACCTCATTTGTGTTTTTTTGTAAAACCATGGGCTTTACCATGGTACTTGCATATGGTATTATCCACATGGGACACCTAATATCTTATTTTGGTGATCAAAAGTAAACCATAATTTTTATTAATTATTACATTATTATGATTTCATCACATATACCAAAAACTCAAAACTGTATTTTTACTATTCAAGAATAATTAAAGTATTTCATAAAGATCCAAAAAATTCACCCGTACCATTTTTTGAAGTGTAAAATTAAGAAATGAACTCCATTTTTGGAAAATAATTTTATAAATATTGTTAATTTAATTTTTGAATAAAATCGTTTTTAATTCTGAAAATAACAATTTTAAAGGTATAATTAGTTTTATATCACATTGATAAATTAATTATGATCTCATTATCTTATTACATGAAGAGAATAAAATAATATCATTATTTAGTATTCCTAAGGGTTATATTACTATTCATATTACTATTAATAAGGTCTTGTTAATATTCACAAAAAATCATGTTTTTTTATAAGACTCTAAATGACTTACTGGTCCCAACTCTAGATGACCGTATTTGAAAACTCAAAACATATTAGAGGAAAATTTGTGTTTAATGGACAGATTATAAAATGAATTCAAAATTTATTTTCAAAACCTTAGGGTGTTACATTATCATCTCCTTATAATAATTTTCTCATCAACATTTACAAAATGTTTTATAAAAAGATTCGGGTATGACATCAACAAAATCTCCATAGGCTCCCATGTAGCGTAATCCATCTTATGGTTCCTCTAATGAAACATTTATAGACGACTTCTTTAATTTCTCAATACTTGTTCCATAGTATGAAAAATCATGATAGGATCTTCACAATAATATAGATCAGTATCAAGTTCTATTTCTTTATAGGTGAGTATATGTGTTGGGTCTTCCATGTATTTCCTTAACAATGACACATGGAACACATTGTGAACTTTGGTGAGACATGGAAGCACTGAAAAACGATAAGCTATGAATTCGGCAGCTCACTACATCCCATTCGTAGCAAATGGTCGAATGTTGGTCGGTCGTCTCCCACGAACGCATTCACGCAGACCGTGTGGCATCACACACCTGTGGCTTAGCCATAGGTCTTCCATCCTGATGCGGCACCCAAATAGAACTTTTTTCCACACTGTCATGACCTATTGGTCACATTCATCATTGTCGTAGTGTTCCACCTCCCACACGCGGCTACCAGTGCTTTTCGCCACCGGCCATCGTGCCAGTGGGGTCTTTTGTTGGGTAACCAAATGCACTCCTGTTGTCTGTTATTCGATCCGAAAGATGTTACATCATCCTCGGGTTGCGTTGGTCATCACCAAAGGTAATAATACTCATTAAGATCCACAACATTTCCATTTAATTCTTGTAATGAGATCTCCCACACTACCTTGATCCGTTCTCCACCATCGTTGTCACACCTCTGTCGTGTTGTGTCCATTACAGAAACAAGAAGTTGGATTGTTGTGATAAGAAATTGTTGCACAATGATAAACCATTCGTCAAACTATGTAGAATGTGAATAATGTGGGGGAGAATATCACAATAATCAACTAGATGATCTAACCTTAGTCATTTGTTCATTCCAGTCGTCATATAATCCTTTGAAAGGATTAATGAAAATGAAGAACAAACTAGAAATCAATCAAATGATAATTAATCCCAAAAAATCACCACAACATGAAACCCATCCCACAAAAATATGCATGATCCATGAATTGACATTTTTATTGACTAATTCACAATCGTCTTCGGAATTAAAAGATGGGTAAAGGATGGAATTTAAATAACAACCCCTACCTCCAGTTGGGTTGCTTGAAGATGTTGATTGAAGTCACATCACTACATCGATCATTGTTCCTACAATGTTCATCGATTTGTCTCTAATTAATCAAATCATGACCTTTGATCCATTATCAACAGTGAGAGAGTTTCCTCGTCCTTGCCTTTGGAATACTCCAGAGGTATTCTCCAGCATTTTGAATTTAATTCCTTTACTTGGACACTGATTAAAAGATGAAACACATTAATGTTTTTAAACATTTCAGCTTTACAACTTCACTTTGAAAAAATGTCGCCACACTACTTCATTTATGAATGGAGAAGGGGTTGATCCGTCATTGTGTTGTAGTTTTTCCATGGTGTGAAACATTAAAAGGAAATAAAATAAACATCTTTATGATTATTTTACTCCCCTTTAAAATTTTTATAAAGTAACTTTTACCCTCAACCTATGCTAGTCAAGGTTAGGGCCCCCCTAATGAAAGAGAACCCCCATGAGCTCAATGATAATCTAAAGTTTCTAATATGGGTTACCATTTATAAGATATAATGATATATAAAAATATTCTTTACTTAATTATTTTATTTATAGTCACGTCCCAAAAACTAATTTCCATATTTGTCCCACACCAGCCGACAATTGGATCTGCCTAAAGAAAGCACATCCTTATGACCTCAACTTTACTAGCAGATTTCAAATATAAGTAATTATTTATTTGTTATAAGGATTAGAAATATAAAATAATTTTATTTAATTATTTTATTTACAGTTATTCCATTTTTTAGTTTTCTCACTAGAGACCCGCACAGGTTAAACATAAGTTGCACCTAGAGTAATCCTATCATCCTGAACATAACGGTGCTCGTAGGTGTTTTATCTGGGCACCTGTTTATTAGTTATTTTACTTTTTTTGTAAAACCACTCACATGTGCTGTTTAAAAACATAACAATTTTCAAAGGATTATTCCGAGCACTTCAGGCCTCGAAATTGCAAGCCGTGTCAGCATCTGATCTCATAATTATCAAAATAAAATTGTAAAAGTAGAACTAATGAAATCTAATACGTTATATTCTCCCACCTTAAGAATTTACATCCTCGAAAATCCACACAACATTTTCTTGATCAAAAGGTGAGAGTACTAAGAACGAATCTAAGACTCCTGCTCCCATGTTCTCCTCTTAGGAACCATGTGCTACCTCCGAACATGAAAAAATGGAAAGTATCATCAATAAAGGACCAATTTTTTGGTACTCCATACAATTATTGACATCATAAGGCATAGATTATGTGGCTAAGAGATCCCAACTATAACTATCACCTCCATGATTAGGGTCACACTATCAGTTATAGTGTGTGATCATCGGTATCCTCCAACAAGAGTATCTATACATGAGTTTCAAGTACAATGTTTGACCGTAACCTCTATGTCTCAAGAAAAACTCATGTAAAAAATAGAGGACAAATAGCTCATGTGTCCATTAATACTATAGCTAAAAGGAAAAGGAAATAGGTCTTACCTTGAATCTCTCCTAGAGTCCCTGGGTCATAAGCCATAACATCACGTAGTTGTCCTCACCCACATCCTCCAACTCCCTGAGCCTCGTGTGGACCACCTTCTTCCCTTCTAACTCCTCTGACTTTCCCTCCATCTTGAAAAGATACTTGCTCCAAGTGTTATCTAATCCAAGTCAGCTTGTTATCCTACTCCATGTCAGCAGTATGACGGGTTAGACAATCTCTAACGCGATGCCCCTGGCCATGTCAAGAATATCACCACCTCTTTTTTGGCTGATATGTTCCTCAGCACTACTCTTGCACCACATTCTTAGGTGTCAATGTTTGGGAATGGGTATGCCTCCTCCACCGTATTCCAATCTGATGTTCCCTACAGGATCCTGTATATTCCACTGTCTCGTGACCTCTGTTGTGGGTCACATCAATCTATTCCTCATCTAGAATACTCTCAACCACTAGGGCTCCCTCCAGCACCCCAACATAGGTAGGGATATTCAGTGGAACCACATACACCTTAATCTCTAAGCGTAATCCCTGATTAAACATCTGAGATCTGAAAAACTGGATTTGTACCATTTCCAGGGAGTACCATGATATGTTAGTGAACCTAACCAAAAACATAGCCACTCTCATGCTACCCCGTCGAATCTATATAAGATCCTAGATTTTTACTGACCCCAGTGTGGTAGGTTAAAACTCTTCCATGAAGATTCATTTGAAATTTCCTATAGTGAGTGTCACCTCATCATGCAATTGTATCAACAAGCTCCACCAGCATCTCGCTGAGCCCTGAAGAAGGCTCAAAACTAGGACCACCATCTGGCCAGGAGGTGTTCTCACTAAGAGTAAAACCCAAGTTATTGCCTCGATCTAGTCATCTTCTTCCTTGGGGTCTGGATCACACTTCTATCACAAAGGCCACTACCTCTAAAACTCTTGTACTACAATCTGCATGTGTGAATCCTCAACCCAAACAGCTAGTAAAACATGCTACTCTATGGGTGGTGGTGGCACCGACAGACCACCAGGAGGAAACGCCACAAATTTTGTGCCCAACACTAAATCCACATCATAGAGAAGATCATCATCATGATCAAGATGTTGAATCTTATTTTTATATCATCGTAGTGGAATCCTAAAATGGATAAAAAAGGACCATGATTAATAGAGTAAATTTGGATAGAAAACTCAAGAAAGACATGGAAAACACAACCCATTCAAATATGATGAATGGACCCTTTATTTACTGGAGACCAGTGTCCTAATGCATAGATTCTAAATGATAGTTATCAGAGTCCCGATGAATGGC
Source organism: Viscum album (assembly GCA_963277665.1). Taxonomy (NCBI): domain Eukaryota; kingdom Viridiplantae; phylum Streptophyta; class Magnoliopsida; order Santalales; family Viscaceae; genus Viscum; species Viscum album. Next base: position 927,105,343 of record OY728159.1, read on the forward strand.
TATGTTGGACCTCGCACCAACACTGGAACCTCTTCCCTAAGAACTGAATGTCAAACATCTTAAAACTACCTATATGAAACCCAAACCAATCTCATGACAATGCAGTCTTATAATAGATCTGAAATCCTTTGATACCACTCAATCACATCCCGTCTCCCGAGGCTCATACCGTGACTACCACATGACTGCTCGAATAGTCCAGGGGCTGGTGACTAGTGCCGAGTAGGCATATCCCATAAAGGGGAGGAATTTTCCAAAGAAGCTGTACAGACATGCCCAACCCCGAGCTATAGTGCTAGATAGTGAAAAAAATATGTAATGAAAATGAAATCATACCACTACAACCCAAAAACATAGTACAACATAATTTAATTTAGTATAGTACAACTAGGCTAGAATTGGAGACCACTAAAAGAAAGACAACAGAAAAGTCCAACATATAAACACGTCTACTGAAGCTAATGTAGGTTGCCACCCAAAACATCTTGGCTCTTCTGATCTCACAAATCACCGTCTAGTCTTGGTCTCAGCCCTGATCCACCTAGTAATACACCAATGTGTTAGTAGGCTATACAAGACACAACATGTGTGGTAAAATCCTGTGTAGGGGTGAGTAAAACAATACTCATTAGGGGACTCCAAAACCCAAAAGTAAAAGACCACAAAAAACACACAAAGAAATTCAAATTCATCTCCACACATGTGTATTCCCATACATATACCAATAACATATAGATATACTCAATTATGACACTGTGAATCATAAGGTTCCAACCTCAAATCCAGTAATATGATTATTATCATAGTTTCTAAAGGAAACACATAAAACCAAGAGTAACACTCTCCATGATCTCAGCCATCCATGATGAAACCTGTCCAAGAGGAATAATCCATTGGGAACAACTCTATAATTCTTCATGTTAGGTTTGAGAGAAAGTGATCTTTTGGGAACATCCAACTAGGTCTTGGTCAAATGTCCAGGAGAGGAGGTTCAACCATCATTGTCTTGTACCCAATGCAAGACTAACAAAACCCAAGTGGAGATGCCCTCCCTCACCACTTTACACAGTTGAGGGATCCTTGATCCAAACCATCACACAAAACCTCTACCTCTCCTATAAAGAGTTTCCCACTACTCAGTCCAACAAGGGACCACTAGCTCATATATAGGTAATGTTCTCATCAAGTGGTTGGGGTTGCTCTTCACTCAGAAGCTGAGGGATATCCAACTCCAATAGAGGACCCACTAACCGCCAATACTTGGGACGGAGGATTACAAATTTGTATGTGAGAAACCACACCATGGTCCCAAAGGGGAGTACAACTCATAAAGGACCAGCACCATGATCCCACAGGGGAGTGCGACATCAAATGATGGGGACCGACACTATACCAAGTAGGGGAGTAATACTCAGTGACTAGAGGACATGCAACCTGGTACGATAGGTGAGTACTAAAAATGTCAATTCACGTGTTGAGAACCCGCACCCTAGAACAATAGGAGAGTACCGAATCCTATCACAGAGGACCCACCCCTACACTATAGGGTAGTTCAGACTCTATGTATGTTAAATATGTAGGACCCACACCCTAGTCCGATATGGGAGTACTAACCCCACAGATAGAGGACCCATTCCCTGGTCCAATAGGGGAGTACCAAATCATCCTTAAAAAAATATATATGAAACCACACCTTGTCCCTTAGGGGAGTAACAACCCTATAGGAATCTAAACAAATCAAACAAACCCACTCCCATGATGTGGGGAGTCCCAACATTATGAAACATGAGGATTACCACTTAAGTGTGCTTGTACCGGGAAGAAAGATTCCTCAAACCATTAGGCCATCATTCAACATCCACAAAAACTCACTTGGAGTATCTCAAAAGGATGGCCTCTTCACTAATCTCCCAATTCCGTAGACGGATCGTGAAATAGACGCTATATTTGAAGGTTATGGATATTTTAGAAAAAAAGGGTCTAGTTGGGTTCGGGTCCGGTCCGACCCTACCCAGTTCGGGGTCCAATGACCCGGCCTGACCCGGTCCGGTCTAGTATGACCCTGTCAATCCTGGCCAATTGGGCAATGGATCAACCTCGTTGGGCCACCCAGCGGCCTGTTCCTCCTCCGGCCTGGCCCGTACGGGCTTTCCATTTTTCATCCAGCTAGGCTACATAGTGTCCTAGTCCCCTTCGGCCCCGGTCGAACTGGTGGGCCCGCTCTATCCAACCAGAATGAGGCAGCTCGCCATATCCCCTTTGCACCATGTGGTCGTTAGCTTTCCGTCTGCCTCCCTTACACATGGTCCCTTATATAGCATTCCATCGAACACCTATGGCTCGACTGTAGCTCTTTCAGATTGACATGGAAGCCCACCGGTGTAGTTATTCTACACTGTTATGGCCCTCTAGGATGAAACCTCCTCTGTCATGATGCACTGCTCCCCCACACCGCTACCGCTGCGAGTCATCACCGGCCGTCTCTCTATTGGGGTCTTCCTCGTGCCACCAAACAAGAACCTGTGGCTTGTTCATTAGTTCGGAAGACATTTCAGGGTCCTTGGTTCATGTTCTTCATCACTATGGAATTGAATCCTCATTGCGATCCAACGTATTAAAATATTTTTCGAGCGAAGATATGTACCATGCCACAATGATCTATTATCCACCATTATCATCGCACCTCTGACGCGTCGTGTCCATTCTAGATATAAGATGTCAGATCTTTGCACCATGAAATGGTTGTGCAATGAACAATCATTCATTAACCCACAATGAACATGATGAACGTGGGAGAAGAAGTATAACAATCAACCCAAGGATGAAACCTTGTCCGTTTTTTCATTCTGGACTCAATCTAATCCATTAGAAGGATCAATAAAATTGAAAACAAAATAAAAATCAAACAAATAATCATCAATTCCCAAAAAACCATGCAATTTGAAACCCATCCCGCAAAAATATGCACGATCTACAAATCTATCTTTCACCGATAGATTCATGTTCGTTATAGGAAGCCAAAGTAGAATAAAGAAGATAATTTAAATAAAACCCCCACATTGAATTTGATCGATTGTAGATTTTTATTGAAGTCAATTTTCCATGTCAGTCCTTATTCAGCCATCGTTAGTTGATTCGTTGCTTCTTTATTGAATCCTGACCTCCATTCCGTCATCACTGGCGGGAAATTCTCATCCTATATGGCTTAGGGAAACTCTATATGAATTATAAATCATTATGAATTTTAATGTTAGACCATGTCACCGATTAATAGATGAAATGTTTTAACCCATTTACATGTTTCATCATTACCATTTCACATTGAACCAACATCACCATGCTGCATCATTTATGAAAGGAGAATGGGATTCTATATCATTGTGCCGCTACATTTCCACGGTGTGAAACATTAATAGGAAATAAAATAAAATCAATTAAGTTTATTTTATTCTCCTTTTATAATGTTAAAAAATAATCCTTTCCCTCAACTCATGCTTTAAAAGGTTAGGTTCCAACTATTGAAATAAGACCCCCATGAGTTCAACGATACTCTTGGATTTCCAATCAAAGTTACTATTTATGAGTTATAAGTATTTGAAAATAAAATAATCCAAATTTTATTATTTTTTTATGGTAATGTATGAAAAATTATTTTCCACCATTGGCCCGCGCTAGAAAATGTTAGGCTCCACCTATGGAAATAACATCCTCGCAAGATCAACGGTACTCTTGGATTTCCAATCCTCATTACATTTTATGATTTATAAGGATTTGAAAAATAAAATAATTTAATTTAATTATTTTATATACAATTATTTTATTTTTGGGTTTTCTCATTGGAGACCCATTCCAACTAAAGTTAAGTCACAGCTAGTGTAAAACTAACATCACGAATGTAATGGTGTTATCATATTTTTGATATGGGAACCCATTTAAGAGTTATTCCACTTTTTCAAGAAAACTACTCAAATTTAATTTTAAAAGACATAACATTTTTCAATAGATCATTCGAAGAACTCTGCACCTCATAACCGAACAATATCTCAGCGTCGGGTCTGGATGCTTTCCAAAAAATATTCTAAAAATAGTACGATAAAAATCCAAGTCATTACACTCTTCCCCACCTTAAGGATTTATGTCCTCGAAAATCCAAACAATGTCTACTTGATCCAAACATGAGAGTACTATGAATGAAATCTGAGCCTCCTCCTCCCATGTTATCCTCTTACGATCCATGTTTTACTTCGGTACATGCACCAAGAAAAAATATCATCCACAAGGATTATTTTTGTTGTAAGTCCTATGAGAAATTCTATGTGGTGTTGTAAGGGTTTCCTTTTCAATAACCAAGGTTACCTTATTCCCTTAATGTGGATACACCATACCCTTTTTCCTAAAACAGTCAATCTAGGCATGAATGATAGTAGTCCATACCATGAATAATGTCACAAGGCCTCGATGCTACAACATAGAGATCCCAACCACATCTTTCACCTCTAAGAGTTGGGTCACACAATCAGTGCTAGTGTGTGATCATCGGGTCTCGTCTTATAGGATTCTCAAAGCATGAGGGTCAAGTTCATGGTTTGACTAGAATCTCAAGGTATCAAACGAAACTCATGAACAAATAGAGTAATTCTAGATCCAATGGCCATTATTATGGCATAAAAAAGTAAAAAGACACAGGTCCTACCTCGAATCTTTCCTCGAGTCACTCGGTCATATGCCATGACCGCATGAAGCTATCCTCACCCACATCCTGTAGATCTCGGAGCCTAGTGTTGGCCAACTACTTCCCTTCCCTATCCTCTACCTCGAACTCCATCTTACAGAACTCCTTTCTCCAAGCGCAGTATCTACCAAGTCATCTCTTTATCTCTCTCCCTCTCAGTAGCATGGCACATCAAACAATATCTAGAGAGATGCCTCTGACCATTTCAATTATAACACCACCTCTCATGCAGCTGATTCATTCCTCATCACTACTCCTACACCATTGTCCCACATGTCTAAGTACAGAAATGGGTATGAATCTTATGATGTGATCCCTTTACTTATAATATTGTCTCGTGACCTCTTTCATGGGTCACATCCATATGGTCCTCATCTAGAAAACTCTATACCACCAGGGCTCACTCCAACACCCCACCATAAGAGTAAATATTCAGCAAAACCATTGATGCCTTGATATCTTGTCATAATCCCAGCTTGAATGTTCGAGATCTGAAAAACTGGTCTCTCACCATGTTCAAGGAATACCACAACAAGTTTTTGAACCTCACTAAAATCTACATCATTATCATGATTCATGTGGGAGGTAGAGAAGCTCCTTGAATGTACTGAACTCATCATAGAGGGGTAAAAATATTCCCTGATGACTTATTCAAACTCTTCCCAAGTTATTTTTTCCTCATCATGTGAATATATTACCAAGCTTTAACAGAGTCCCACTGATACCTGAAGAAGGCTCGCAGTATGGAACACCATCAAATCAGGAGGTTTCCTCAGTAAGTAGAAAACTCGAGTGTCTACCTCCAGCTAGAAATATACTGCCTAGGGGTCAAAATCACCATAGTATCTCAAAGTTCACAACCTTTGGAACTCGTGTATCGCACACATCATATGCACATCCTTGACCCAAAATGTTGGTAAAACATGCTTCTCTTTGAGTGGGGGTGGAACTGGTAGACCACCCAAAAGAAAACACCTCAAATTTAGTGCCTGAAACTGAAGCCTCATCAAGGGGAAGATCATCATCTTCACCACAATATTGAATCCTCTATGGCTGTTTCCATGGAGGCATCCTAAAAAGGATAAAAATGGACCACGATTAATAGAATATATCTGGAGTGATGACTCAAGAAGGACATAGAAAACACAAACCATTCTTATCTGATGAATGTACCATTTATTTCCTAGTGACCAGTGTCATAATGCACTGAGTCAAAAATCAAGTTATCCGAGTCCTAAAAAATGGATACGTTGGCCACTACACTCATAGTAGAACCTCTATCCTAAGAGATAAACTTTGAAAATATTAACATTGTCACTATGAAACCCTAACCATGATCAGGACACTATGGTGATATCGTAGAACTAACGTCCTCCAATACCATTCCATCACGACATGTCCCCTAAGGACAATGTCATGTCTACTATTATACAATGTCTGATAGGCTAGGGGTTGGTTACTAGTTCCGTTTAGGAGTATCCCACAAATTGGAGGTATTTTCCAAAGAACATGTACACACACCCAAATAAAATCCACATGGATGGAGAGTGATAAAATTTATGTAATGAAAATGAATACATACCACTACAACCCTACAACATAGTGCAACAGAAAGTAAAGAAACAAAGCAAAACCAGGCTAGAATACAAGCCCACTAAATGAAAGAACATCACAAAGTCCCACTAGTAAACATATGTACTAAAGATTCTATTGAAAGATGCTAGATATTCCTCAGCTCGTATGATCTCATAAGACACCATTTGTTCTTGGTCGTTGTACTAATTCACCTAGGATCCTAAAAAACTGTCGGATGGATACACAAGACACAACATGTGTGAGAAAATCCAACATAGGTGTGAGTAAACCAATACTATGTAAGGGACCCCGAAAACCAAAAAGTAATAGACCAATGAAAAAAAAGAAATGCATAGCCATCCCCACATAGGTATATTCCCATAGTTATACCAAGAAAAACTAGATATACTCTTTTCAAACACTATGAATCATAAGGTTCCAACTTCATAGCCAGCAATAGGATTCTCATAATATGTTTCAAAGGAAATAAATAAAGTCAAGATAAACACACTCAATGATGCTTAGTCATCCATGATGTCACATATCCAAAGGGTACAATCAATTGATAACAACTCTACAATTTTTAATGGTATGTCTGAAAGAAAATTCTTGATAAAAATCATCCCAATACAACCATCTTTAGTTCCCTACACCAGTCGGTCAGTCATCATTGTCTTGCGCCCAATACAAGTACAAGAAAACCTTAAGTGGAGAGGCACCCCCACCACTATACACAAATGAAAGAGCCATGCACCTAGCGATATCATGAAACCTCTATCACTCCAATAAAGAGTGTCCCACACCTTAGTACAACAATAGAGAACTAGATCCTCTATAAGAAGTGGTTTCATCATGTTGACGGGCCTGATCCTCACAACTGAGTTTGAGAGCTGAGGGATCTCTAACTCCAATGGAATACCCACTCTATGCAGATACACATGACATGAGAGTGAATATCCGTAATGGAGGACCTGAACCTTGATCCGATAGGAGAGTACGACTTCATATGAAAAGTACATACACCCTACCTAGTAGGGAAGTACTATTCTGTGACTAGAGGTCTCGCGCCCGAGTACGACAGGGGACTGCTGACCCTATCATTTCATGTGTGGAGGACCTGCTCACTGAAACAATAGTGGAGTACTGACTCCTATCCTAGAGGACTCCCACCATACCCTGTAGGGGAGATACCACTATGGGTACATTAGATATGAAAGACCTGCACCCTAGTCCAATAGAGGAGTATCGACTCCATAGATAGAGGACCCTCTCCCTAGTCCCATAGGGGAGTACCTACTCATACTTCATGAACAACTCTGAGAACCCACAACCTAGTCCCTGAAGGGAGTAACACACCCAGAGGAAGTTACAAAAATAAAATGAACCCACTCCCACGATGTGGGGAGTCCCAACATTAGGAAATACGTCGATTCGCGCTAAAGTGTGATTGTATCAAAAGAACCAACTACACAAACCATTAGTCCATCTATAAAAATTAAAAATAATCACTTTGAGTATCAAAAAAAGAACCATATCTTTAGAGAGGTTCCAACTCTATAGACCGATAATCAAACAGACACTCTGTTTGAATGTTATGTGCATTTTAGTGAAAAATGGGAAGGTTGGGTTTGGGTTCTGTCTGACCCAACCCGACCTGGGATCCTCTAACTTGGCCTGACCGGGTCAGGTTTCAGCTAACCTGGTCTATCCTGTTCAGAAGGTTAGGACCATTGGGCCTACTGGATCCGGCCATTGGGCTGTGGGTCAAGCCTGCTAGGCCTCCCAATTACCGGATCCTCCTACGACCCAGCCTGCACTGGCGAACCCATTTTTTCCATCTGGTCTACCCATAAGTCCAATCCGTTTTTTCATGGCTTGTGCTAGTGGGTTGACCCTGTATTTCTTGAAAACATCATCTCACCACATCCCCTTTGTACCACATGGTAGGCAGCTGGCTGGTTTCCTCGACAACACATGATATCGTGGACCTCATGCCATTTCACAACCATGGCTCAGCCGCAGCTCTTCAGACCTAACACTATTTCCCACAAGAACTATTGATCCACACATCCATAACTCTTATGGATATGCTCTCCACTTCTGTGGTGTTTTTCCTCCCATACGCAGCTACTGATGCGTGTCACCATTGGCCATCGCACTAGTGGGGTCTTCCACAGGCCCCCAGACATTCTTCAGTGGTCTGTTCTTTGATCTAAATGACGTTCTGGGGTCCTCAAGACATGTTCTTTATTTTCAGGGTTTTTAATCCTTATCGTAATCCACTTCGGTGAAATTGTTTTCAATCGGTGATATCTCCCATGAGGCCTTGATCCGTTCCTCACCATCGTTGTCACACCTCGGTCGTTCCATGTCCATTCCAGATCTAATACGCCGGATCGGTGCACCATGAAATAGTCGCGCAGCAATTTACCATTCTTTAACCAATAAGGAATGTGAAGAAAATGGGGGGTGGGGGATAACAATAATGAACACGGGTATCAAACCTCAGCCGTTTGATCATTCCGACCTCAATACGATCCACTAGAAGGATATAACAAATGAAGGAAAAACTAGAAACCAATCAAATGAGCATCAATCCCCAACGAACCACGTAAGGTGAAACCCTTCCTATAATAATACACTCAATTCATGAATCAATATATTTATCGATTGATTCACATTCTTCATTGGAATTAAAAAATGGAAAAATGATGTAATTCAAATAATAACCCCTACTTTGAGTTACATAGCTTACAAACGTTGATTGACGTCGCATTGCCACATCAATCCTTGTTCCACTGGTATTTTTCGATTCATTACTTCTTGATCAAATCATGATATCTGATCCCTCATCTCCAACGAGATATTCTTCACATCCTAGCCTTAGGGAAACACCAGATGAATTCTCCAGCATTATGAATTTTACTGCTAGTCCCTATCTCTGATAAATAGAGTAAATTCATTTATGCATTTACACGTTTCGGTGTTACTATTCTGCTTTGAAATAGCATCAACACACTGATTCGTTTATGAAAGGAGAATGGGTTGCTCCATCACTACGTTGTTGAATTTCCACAGTGCAAAATGTTAAAAGTATATAAAATAAACTTATTTATGTTTATTTTAATCTCATTTAAAAAGTTCAAAAAATATCATTTACCCTCAACCCACACCAGTCAGGGTTATGGGATACATAAAGAAAGCACACCCTCACGAGGTCAATAATACTCTCATATTTCCAATCTGAGTTAGATTTTATGAGTTTTAAGTTTCTGAAAATAAAACAAATATTTAGTTATTTTATTTATTGTGTCCCAAATACAAATTTCCCCTATTGGATCACGCCGACAAATGTTAGGCTTCGCCTATGTAAAGAAAATACTCATGAGCTCAATGACACTCCGAATCTCGAATTAGATATACAGTTTATGAGTTATAATGATTTGAAAAATAAAATAATTTTATTTAATTATTTTTTTCATAGTTATTCAATTTTCTTGTTTTCTCACTAGATACGCACAATTAATAATTAGAAGTCATGCCTTGGGTAAAATCAGCATCCCTAAATGTAATGGGGCCTTAGGGTTTTTTATCTGGGAACCATTTTCGGTGTTATTCCACATTTTCCTGAAATCCCCTCACATGGGCTATTTATAAACCTTATATTTTTCAATGGATTATTCCAGGTACTCCATGCCTCAGAATAACATGTTGTGTCAGCACTTGGTCTTGTAATTTTTCCATGAACCTTCTAAAAATATAACTAGGAAAATCCGAGTTGTTAACTTTACTCATGCACACATATGGCCTACCATCTCCATGATTGTAACATTTTTCATTATTTCATAACCATCATTCGAGATTGTTTTTAAAAGTATAATTTGTGTATAAAAATGATAATTATTTAAATATTATTATTCTTTATATGTTTAAATAATCTAATAATTTACTATAGTAAACCTACCAATATCATTTTTATACACAATCGAAAATCATCAAAACACCGGACATAAAATTTGACAAATTAAGAAAACATATATAACACGAATAAAAGTGAAATAAAAGTAATAAAAACATTAAAAAATTTCTTAATCATGCAAATTGAAAACATAATTTTATTATTCATAATGATATAAATTCTATGTGATGAATCAAAATCATGGTAAGGGTGTCTTGTCTCACATTTACTTCTGTGAGACATACACCATATTCACCACTTAATTCATTTTTTTATTTATATAATGACATGATTAATTTATCACATGAATTCAATTTTATTCAGAAAATTTAATGTTTCATTTAATTATTTTTCTATCATGGATTTTATGATACAAAATTTACCAAAATTGTAAGGGCTTATTTTATAATTTCTTAATTATTTGGTATTTTTTTCTTAGTAACCAATGGAGTAATTTTTTAATATTTCCATCACAAACTCAATAAATGCTATTAATTCATTGTTGTTAACGATCTTTTTCATTTAATATTATGATTTCCCCCATATATGGTTCTTAAATAGGATTAATAAAATGTTATTAAGAAAATAATAATTTATTTATATCTTTTGTCTGAAATACTTTTTCTTCCATAACCATGTTTTCTAAAAAAATTTAAAAATGATTTAAATTTCATTAAATAACATATTAAAAAAATTATTACCCATGATTTAGTTTTTAAAAAACATTTTTAATGTAATATTCTCATCATTTTAAAAAAAATGAACTTTTATATCCTTTTTACAGTGAAAAAAGGAATGTTATTTTTAACTTATATGACATAAATGAAATTACCAACTACCACAAAAATAAATTTATTAAAGCTTAATTTTCATGTTTATATGAATTGTTTTAAAGATTAGGTTTTCCAAAATATTTTATAAATTCATAGTTATTTAAAACGTCATTCAAATAAAAGGATTTTGTACAGTATTTTATGAAATTTCTAGTTTTACACTAAAAAGGGTAATTTTCAAATAATGGTAATTATCCTCAAGGAATGATCCAAGCGATATTTCAAAAAAAATTCCAATATACTTGATGTTATAAATTCTTTAATGGGTATATAATCCAATGATACCATACATGTTATTTCCTTGAATGGTTTTGGATCATTTTGATTGAGGATATACTATATTTTTACCATTCATTTTGTGTTGATAATTTATAATTATCTTTATTTATTGGGAAAAGTATTTATATTTCATATGATAGTTTAAATATGAATTTAGTTATTCAATATGTTTCAAACCATTCATATAACTAATTCATTGGATTTAGTATGTATTTGGAGTGGCCCACTACATCCCCTCGATGAGTTGGTTAGTTATATGAGACCAACAAGATTATGCTTCGGATGAGACCTTACCCATTTACAGATATTTATTGGAAAAGGCCTTGATGATATTAGTTGACTTGGATTAAGTAATTAATAATGTGTTTTATATTTGAATAATTATTCTATCCATCATTTTGAATTTAGTAATTGATATTCCATGTGATTATCTGAGTAATTTGAATATCCATTGTTATGTTTTCATGCACATGTGATCGTTTATATATAATTATTTGATCTTCATTTATTACAATCCTATCTATCTCATGTTATTTTTTAAATGGAATTTTTTAATTCTATTACCTTTATATATATATTATACACAATTTATTCATATCTCTTGCTATAAGAATACCCTAACTAAGCATTTTATCTCACCCCTTTCTTATGTTTTATTATTCCTAGGATACGAGTATGTTTTTTGTGATTGATATAGAGGTATTTTCTAGGGGGGGGGGAATAATTGAATTCTCAAATAAAGATGACATTTTATTATGATTAAAAATTTAATTTAAATTTAAAATATACATCTCGTTTCCCATAATACAATACTATTATGTCATTTAATATGTGATTAGTTGTTTCTTATACCAATGTAATAATGTATGAAACAAATTTAAGAAGCTGTGTCAAGGTTTATATATTTGGTATCTTAGGAAAGTTAATAGAAACCATGGGAACTGAATTTAGATAAAAATATATTAGGGAATATAACTCCATTAGATAATTTTATGATAAATCTAGATAAATATTGTATTGTTTTAGTGAGGAAGAGATAATGTGGGTTTTCATAGAAATATATCATTGTATGGATAATAAAACAATTCTTAGTTACAAAGAAGATGTACCTTGGGTTATTACTTTAAAAGGAGCATTGGAGTTTACCTGATCAATACCTAGTGCACAAAAATAAGCATTACTACATAGTTTGTTTCACACTCTAGGGGGTATTATGTGGTTAATTAAAAAAATCATTACAAACCATTATGAATGATTAAAAAATAAGGGTATCCCCAAATAAACCATGTTTATGATTATAAGATTCACTATGTATAAATTTTTCAAATTAGGTTATGCATTTCATTAGTTTTAGAATTATACAATATATTTAAAAATATAAAATGTAATATAGTGTATACCATCTTCTAGAAATTTTTCCTAGAAGATGGAATGGGTACTATAGAAATAAATATAATCCAATGTGTATGAACGATTGATTCATTGATCGGATTTAGCAAATCATTCAAAGTGAACTAGTTTCCCAAACATTCTCATTATATGATGACATAAAATCATGTGATAAAAAGATATAGAAATATTTATCTATGTATTGTGGATTTGATGGTAAGAAAGATAACAATCGGATGACATAGAAAAATATAAAAAAAGGATAAAGGTAAGGAATGATTTTTCTACATGTGATAATTGTGGTAATTGACAACCTGATAATTTCATAAATATAAAGGGAGTTTCCTAAAATTTTGGAGAGAAAATCCCCCATAATTTTGATTTAATGGGAAAGAATTTTTTTCAATGTTAAATTATTTAACTATATTTATATGTGTCACAATGAAAATGAATATCCATACCTTCAAACAAATAAACCTCAAAAGTAGCTAATGGGCAATGGTTAATCATAAGGTATTACCACAAATGATGTTGAATGACCAATGTTATTGTGTTTTTATAGAAGAATAATTTCATTTGAGTATTTTATCATTTATATCCTTGTTATAATTAAGGTGAAATATATAACGATTGTACTGTAGTAATTTTTCAATAATGATTTGAAAGAGTACGTTGAAAAATACTCATGACCATTAAAAATGATTCAATGGAAAGTTGAACTTCCTGCAAATCACATGAATGAAGGAAAAATAGCCCTTAATATGTTTTTGATGTTTATATAATGATTTTTGGATAAAGAGATGATTGATATGGATAGTATATATTGGATAGTACAGACTACCTTGGAACTGATTGATGTTTTTCTCGATAATGTGGTTTATTCTCTCATTGTTGGAGTTAACAACATATTATGATTTATAAAATATATCAAATAATCTATTTTTATTAAAGGAATAAGTAAGAATGCATGTTTTCAATAATGTTTGATAGAAATTCAGGTTTTTACCATTTTTAAGAGAATAAATGATGAATGTATTATATTTTTTGGAATATATCAATTAAGACAAAAATCTTGTTTTTTAAGGGATTAATGATAAGTTCATTTTTTTAATTTCAGTGACAATCAATATAATGTTTGGGATCAAATTGATTTTTAGGGTAATAAGGATAACTATTAATGGAATGGTTTAGTTGATATTTTGGATGGGGATTTAATGATTAATTAATTAATTTAGCATATTGTTATCTATACATAATGTATAACTAGTAATAACTATTTTGTTATAATAAGAAGAAGATATTGATGGAATGGATTGTATTTCTATTATGGATCTCATGATCCATTAAAGGTGAATATTAGTTCTTCATGCAGAATAAAAATTCATTTTTGGATTTTCATTTCATGGATTAAAAGATTGTTTGAAATTTTATTAAAACAAAACTAACAGATATAATTGTTCTTATGAAGAATAAATATATCATTGAAATATATTTCACTATATTTTTATGTAGTAAAAAAAATTCCCATCATTTCAAAAGCGATCATGAATTATTTTTTCTTGTGACCATAATATTAAATGATTTAGATGTACTTTTAAATAATAAAAATGGGTTTATGTCTTTAACATTACACTTATCATTTAATACCTTATGAAAAATGTCCACTATAACTCTCTATAATTATTTATTCTTTTCTTATGTCAATATATTCACTTTCCACTAATTTTGTCAAAAATAGAAAAATAGTTATATTTTATTCCATATAACCATTGTATTTACCTTTTCTATTATTAGAAAAAATTTATATTAACCATTGTCATGATCTGGTATTTCAAGAGGGGTATTTTCAAATGATATAAAATTTATTATAAAGATCAATATTAAATTTTGTGGGCACAATTTATTCAAGGTGGTGGAATATAACATCCATAGAAATGAATATATGAACATCATTTTTTTATAGAGTGTATAACATTAAAAACCAATAGTAAAATGGAATATAACATTCCAAGAAATTATGATATTTTTATTTTTAAAAAATTCAATCAGTTCGATAGCTTTCAATGCATGCAACACCAGGTTTTAATGAAATACGATACACTATAAAAATTTTATTATTTAAACATTATAATATAACCTAGCCATTATTTGGTGGGTATGAATCGTAAAACCTATGTAATTAACATTATATGTTTTATAAATTTATCAAATAAATTAAATGGATATATATTGATCCTTGTTAAAATTAGATCCATTTGATAGAAAAATAGATTTTTCTAAAATAACTATATTTTTCTTAATTTTTGTTTAGTCACAGTTTTCCCACCTAATTTATATTTAATTTTTTCCTCATTTAATAAATTTATTTAAAAATTAAACTTCATTTTCAAAATCAATATAAAAAATTATCTTATTGCTAATCTTTTGGAATTATCAGATAAATTTCATTTGTTTGATGAATAGTGAATAATAGAATTTTAATCGAAAAAATCATTTTTTATTAATTGATTTATAAACATAAATTATAATATAAATTATTTTCAAACTAAAATAAGTTCAATTATTTATAAAATAATATAATTTATTTAATTTTAATCATTTTCATATTTAAATTTGATATAAAAACATTGTAAACTGTTTATCAATTTCCTTTTGAAAACCCCATATCTTATCGTGTCTACGGGGCTAATTTGAAATTATCTATTCCTTCACATATCTAAATATAAATTGGAAAAATGTATTCAATATTTATAATAATAATTTTTTATTTTTCTATAATTTCATCTTAATATTTGTACATAATGAATAGTGAACACATTATATATTATTTAATGCGGTTAAGTTAAAAATGAATTTACATGTGGTTAAATATAAACTATAATGGTTAAAATGACCTAAAATATTTATAAAATATAATTTATGATCATATATAAACTTTATCATGTTATATTCTCAATAATACTCAATTTTAGAAAAACATTTCATGTGAAAAAATTTGGTACAACTTATTAATCTCAAAAGTTCCAAGTGTTCCCCTCACCTCACTTATAAAAGGTCACCCAATATCCTCTCTCTTTTCAAACCTAAAAAAAATTGGTTGATCCAAGAACTATCAAAATTAATCCAAATATTACATAACCTCATTTATAAAACATTTTTTTATAAATACATTATGTTTACTGCTAAATAGTTACTCTTAGAAGAGGTAAAATTCCTAACTATGTGTTTTTATTTTGTTTCTTCTACCACCTCCATAAACATTTTCAATTATTATTATATAATAAAAAAATTATACCATATAATAAGAAAATATTATATTATTTTAATTATTTATATCCATCTCCTCTTCCCGTAAATGGGAAACGATAGCGTCACTCATCTCTAAAGTGTCTACCACCTCATGAACCAATGTGAAACATTTTCCATCAACACCACTCACGATTGGGTATGATTATTGATATAATGTATATATATATATATATAATATTTATATCATAATTATACTACTAGTGTACTTATATCATATATATAAATTTTTTACTTTCCATTTTGTAGGAGATACAATATCTTCCCTTGTGTGTACGTTAGACTACTGCCTCATGAAGCAATGTGATTAATTTTTCACTAAAACATTACATAGTGTGTAATAAGGATAATGTTAATAAACATAATTTATATAAATGAAATAATTATTATATCAATGACATATTTATCATTATTAAAAGCTAATGTATCATTTTTATTCTTAAACTAATAAATGATAATGTCGTTTGTGTATGTGTGGACTTCCACTTTCATGAAGCGATGTGAATATATTTTCATCACCACACTACATGGATGATATATATATAAGTATATTTAATGAAATAATATACTATATTTGACCTTAATATAAATCATTAAATTAAAAATATAACTTTCATTATTTCTTTGATGATATTTCAAAAGGGAAATGTTACTCTTGCGTAATTAGGTTATATCATCGTCATGATTGTTACATATTTCAATTTTCCAAAAAATATTTTCAAAATTAATTTTAATAGTATATTTTATGTGTAAATATGGTAATTTTTTCACTATTAATATTATTCATTTTTTACCTCTTTGACCACAGTAAACTTACTGAAGTAATTTTTGAATCATAATCCAAATATTGATGAAACATATGGCGTAAATTTAATTTATTATGTAATCATATATAAAATGGTAATAAGTGAAATAAAAAAGAATAATTTAAACTAAATAGGTTATTAATAATTTAAATAATTAATATTAGTTTATTATTATAGAATATAAACAATGTACATGGTGATTTTTAATCAAGACAAGGGTTTCTCATCTCACTTTTACTTCTGTGAGGCATACACCATATTCATCACATATTTATTTAATGGGGTGTATATACTTAAATTTTATTATTTTATATCATTAACTAATTTATATTAATGTTATTAAAGGTTTAATTTTATGTAATATATTCCATGGGGATAATGATCCTAATGTTACCAAAGTGGTAAGTATTTAGTAATCAACCACATCATTATTTTAGGATGTTTTCCTATATGTCACCCTTAGGGTAATTGTTTCATATTTCAATCATAAAATCAATATATTTTATTCTCCTATTATAATTAGTTAAATGTTTCATGTAATAGAATAATTTTTACCTTTTTGGTTTGTAATATTATTATGAAAATTATTTTATGAAATTTTGTCAATATTTATCTCTTCGATCAAAAATATCTTCCGTACCAAAACCATGTTTTCTTAAAAAAATAATTTTTTTCTAACAATATTCAAATTATTTTTATGAAAATTTAACTATTATTGTCTTTTTACAAAATCAATTTAATGTAATCTACATAATATTTTCTGAACAAGAAACTTTTTTAGCCTTTTTATGATAAAAATGGAAATATATTTTATACTTAAATAACCAGTACATAATTATCTTCTATTATGAAAATACTTTCTCATAATATTCAAATTAATGGTTATAATTTTTAATTATTTTTTTCTTAATATTACAGAAATTCTTAATTATTAAAAGTGGATTTAAACGATTTTTTTGAAATTATTTTACGAATTATTCTTTATTTAAAATAAAAATGGGGATTTTAATGAAAGGTTGTATTCCTTAAGGATTTATCTAAGTGATATTTAAAAATAATTTTCCATATAAAAATTTATCATTTATATTACTTGTCCTTTAATGGGGATATAATCTAATGATACCATCCTTATTATTTATCCAGGTGGATTATGATCAATTTTACTAGGTAAATTCTATGTAGATATCATTCACATTACTCTGGAAGGTTTATGATAATGTTTATCAATGGGATAATTTAATTTATTTTTTTTATTATAGGTTAAATAAAAAAATTATTTGAATTATTTTTCAACTATTTCATATGTAGAATACACTATACTTAGTATGTGATAGGTGGGGCACACTATAACCACTCGATCAGTTGGCAAGCCTCATATTGAAAACACAATTAGGTTATGGGAAAGAAATTATCCATTTATGTAGATAACCTGGAGAAAGGCATCAACATTATTATATTTCCTGGAACAAGACCTTAACAAAATGTTTTAGAGTTATGAAATTATTCATTTCATTATTATGAATTAAGTTATTGGTAATTCAATTGATTGTTTGGATTAGTAATAATATATATGCTCATATTTTCAATCTCATGTGATTATTTATATTGAATTATATAATTATAAATTATTCTAATATATTATTTTTTTTATCGATTAAATGGAATTGTTTTTATTTTTTAATCATTATATATTTATTTGGACTTATTTATTCATAGCATTAACTTTAAACATACCCTGAGCATATTATCTCATGTCTTTTTGATGATTAATCTTCTGTAGGATATGATGAATTGTTTTTTATTGATATACATTTATATGATAAGGGGAATAATTGAATTCTCAAATAATAATAATGTTATATTTTTGGTTTTAAAATATAATTTGAACTTCATGTATGTATCTATTTTTACAAAAAAATAATGAACTACTAAATCCTTTGGGAATCTATTCCTTGTATAATAGGATAATATAATATAGTAGACACTAAATCTGGGGTACTGGGGTCAGGGTCTCTACAAATGAGGTAAATTTTGAAAAATAATTTATTCAATTACTTGAATAAATTTCTAATATTTTTTTATTTTTTTGATAAATTTTAAAATAATAATACAATTATAAAATTCATTTTAGGGTTATTTTTTTATTCATTGTTTTTCCTACATCTAGGTACATTTTTAAATCGACCATTTTTTTGGACCAAATAAGTCATTCAAAATTGGAAGATGAATGGTAAAAATGAATTGACCTACCTTCTAGTAAAAATAAATAATATAAGATAAACCCCTCTAAATGTAAGGATTCCTGGTATATAAGAAGTATAACACCATGATTAAACTGATCATTAATAATTATATATAACCTTTATAACTAGGTTTATCTTAACATAACACAACTAGGGGAAGATGAAGTGAATCTTTATTCAGAAAAATTTTTCTTTATAAATTATTTAATAACATGTTCACCACATTTCTAATAGATCTCATGTTTTTTGAGGAATTATACGATTCATTAATAAAATATTTCTAGATGGAACCTAAATTATTCAGTCTCTAACAAATAAAAAATCTAAAAAAATTATGCTATTTAGAAACTAGACTGTATATTTTCTATCCCTCTTCACTATATATTTTTATCTCTATTTATTTTCAAGGGGATTATTAGGGAGATGATGAATATTGAAGGATAGAATATAATTGAGAAAAGGTATTACAATCGAAATAATATAGCATTTTTGGGATGATATCCATATAATGGAGGGAAGGGAAGATCCAAAGTCATTTCCCTTTCGAATTTATTCTTTTCATTATAAACACTTTTATTTTGAATTATTGAGGAAACAATTTCATTGATTAAGGAAGGAATCTATTTTTTTCAATCATATTTTTTTATAGATCATTTATAAAGATAAGAATATGAAATAAATAACATTTTTAAAATTTATGTGTGTATTCCCTCCTCATTTAGCACAACATGTTCGATTAGTTTCAGTTTCTCGTAGGTGTTTGTGTAATCAAATTACTTTCATAAGAAAACAAAACCCATATTTGAGGTCTCAAAATGGTTATTAATAAATTTATGTTTATATTTTTATTTCATGATGTATAAATTCCTCATATCAATTATATATCATTTTTTTCAATGATAAATGGTGTATCCATGGATGGATTCTTTTTCACCCCTCATATCTTCAGTATTTTATTTATTGAACATGTTTTTATTCCAGATTCCCAATTCTCATATAATATATGATCAATGAGGACATTTCAACACATTTTTGTGTGCGGATGAACATAAATTGTTATATTAGTACTTTCTGTGTGTTTTTTTCCATATTTATGTATTCATTATTTTATTCAAAATATTCCTATTTTATTTCCAATTTGGTTTTTTTCAATCTTTTGAGACTAAAAGTAAATAACTTTGGGAAGTGAAATTTTATTTAAATAAAAGGAACCAAATTTCACGATGGAATGAACAAAAATTTATTCTTAAATTTGTTTTGTTCTATATTAGAATTGTGGAAATTCAAGAGAAGTCTACTATATTTCAAATTCAATTCCATGAATGCTTCGAACATTTAAAATCACAATCCCTTGATAAATAAAACCCATTTTAAAATATTATTCATAATAACTCTGCATATTGATTGAACTAAATAATGGGAATTTTAATTAGAGAAATCCATTTTTTTTCAAAACCAGGGTACATAAAGAACATTTTTTCAAATTGATTGAGTCAATTTTACTATGATTAAATACCCACTATATTTTTTTTAAAAAAATTATAAAAATTTCATTCGTCTTACTATTTTAATTTTATCACCATGATTCCTTAGTAACTATTAAAATACTATTATAAATCCTCATTAAAATCATGTTCTCATATCCATCCTTCTCTGGAAGTACCTTTAATGATATTAGAATACCTTAAATGTGGTCAACCATCATTGAAATTTGATACAACATTTTGGGATACAAGGGTTTGATAATAGTAAAAGGATAGAGATAAAATAGTGGATATTGAATGTTATGCTTTTATAAATCTTTTAATGAGAATAAATTTGGTCCATTCTAGAGCATTAATAAATGAATAATTCTTTTTAGGGGATTTTAAATAAATTTAAAATGTTGAGATGGGATTATAATTATAATTATATTATATTGAAGAATATTTTGTGTTTCAATGAATTAAATTTTAAGGTTACTTTAGAGTAGTTTTTTTTTCAATGATGAAAGAAGAGAAGACTATGCATAAGTTGAAACTAGAATCATACAGTCTTGGTTCAACAAAGAGCCAAGACATCTATTTCTACCTCAAAATGGTTTCCATTTTAAACCCACATAACATAAAATCTCAGAGAAAACATTCTATTTTCTCATTATATATACTAATATTTAAATATATTTGGTAGATATTTTAAATTTATTCATGATTATGTTGAAAATTTTATTTATTTTTATGTGGTAGAAATTATATTTATTCTAAATCATGTGATGTGATAAAAATATGTGAGGTAGGAATTATTGTGAATATAATAATGAAATAATTGAGAATGAAATGTATGAAAATAATAGGTAATTTATAACTGAAACACTATAAGAGGAATTATAATATGGTTATCCTAATTTTATGGTTTGAAAATTTCATTGATATTTTTTTTAATTTTCTAACTAGATATTCATTTTAAGCAATCACATGTCGAGGAGTCAAAGTGTTATGTGTGGTGGAATTTTTAGAGTTGATATTTTAATAATTTTTTATATTTATTTCAATAAATTTAGCACTAAATTTTTTTAATTGAAATTACATCATTAGTTTAATTTTTTTGATTTTTGAGATATATTTAAAAAAATACTTAATTATTTAATAGTTATTATTTTTTAACGCTTTTGTATTTTGGATATTAAATTTTCCACACAAATAAAATTTTTTAAATTATTTTTTATAGGTTTACTTTTCTCATCGGATTTATTTTTTATAACTAGAATATTTGACAAATCATCTATATTGTAGTCCAAATTAATTAATCAATATATGAAAAATAATTGTTGAAACGTATTTCACTCCCATAAGAATAATAAAATATACTTAGAGATAGAAATAAAATAATGTGATTTTAGTTGTAGAATATATATGAGATAATGGTACTCATTATCAATAAAATTCATGGATAATTGACATTATGTTAGCTATTGAAGGAAGGAAATTAAATAAAGATGAAGGGATACTTCGTATACAAATATTTCACATTGGTAATCCAGTTATAATCCTTTCACAACATGTCCAATGGAGCAATGTTATTTTTTGTTAGATATCTGTCATGTGCTCTTACGACATTTATGAGAGTAACAATGTTTTATTTGGCGTCAAAATCGAAATAAATCAATATTTTTTATATATAAAGAAATTGTATTAGGATTTTTCCATCCCTCTTCAATATATATTTTATCCTCCACTTTTTCCAAGGGTACGGTTACAGGGTTGATATAGGATGTTAATAAAGGAAATGATAGATAAAATGAGTTATAATGAAGGTAATATAGACATCTTGGGATAATATACATGTGGTGGTGGTTGAATATATAGGATGGCTTTTCCATTTTGAATTTTTTTCATCTAATTAAAAACTTTTTTATTTTTAATTATTTTAGAATCTTTTTTCTATATTGAATGAGGTTTCCTTTTTTATTCATTCCACATTATTATATTTTTTTCAAGGTGTCTTATTAGCATATGATTTTAATGTTATTTTAAAGATTTTGAAATTTCATTGGGTAATGTCTCCTTAATGAGGATAACAAGTTTGAATAGTTTTGGTTCCTTATAGATTTTTTGGAAAAATCAAATCAATTTTACAAGATCATAAAAGCCCAAATTTGGGGTATTGATATAGTTTCTAGAAAATAAAGGTACATAATTTTGGTATTTAAGTACAAATTTATTAATTTAATTGGAATTGTTTTTCAATGATAAAGGGAGTGTATTAGGATAGATTCTTGTCAATTGTATCAATATTTAGATTGTATTTTTTCAATCTGTCTTACTTATGATTTCAAATATCTTCCTTTAATTTGTAAGCATATGATGATATCAATTTATTTAATTTTTTTCTCATTTTAAATCCACATTTATAAAAATAAAATTATCCATTAAAAATTAATAAAATGATATTTAGATAACATAGTTTTCAACTTTCACATAAGAAAAACTCATGGTTATAATGGTGATATATTTTAAATGGGGAATAACTTATTGGAGTTTCAAAAAAAATTCATTCCGACCTCATGTATCAAAAAACAACAATTAATTTAAAAAAATATTAGTATAAGAGCTTCAATATCACAAATTCATCAACATCTTGTTGACCAGTGTACTTCTCTTTTGTTATATTTTTTTATCAATTTACAAGGTCATATTATTGAGAGGTTTTCGTTGTAAAATAATCTAGAATTTTTTGATGATATAATTTATAAACAATATATTAATTAATGTATTGTGGTAAAATGCACTTCTAGTTAATATAGAGGGAGATACTAAGCTACTGATTGTTGTAGAAGATGTACTGGGAATCCAGTATATGTAGATAGTGATCGTAACATTAGGTTTTTAATAGAGACATACCGATCAAGTTGATCATGGGATTCCAAGGTAAGGATCAAAGGGACATGGTTCAAGATTTTGGAAGATGATAAATTTTAAAATGTATACAATCTTTTATTCCATGAAAATTGTTAGTATTACTTAATTTAAATAGGTTTATAAGTGGTGATTTTGTAATATGATTTTTGGTTGTTTGATTGGAAATATTTGCAACATATCTTGGTTTCTGTTTGTGACATGTTTAATTTTTTATCAGCATTTTTATGTAATATTGATAGTTTTATTTTTCATCTTCTCACATTTAGTTCATAAATAATTAATATATTCCAAATTTTGACTATTATTTCATGGATTTTAATTTTATATTGTTGTGGTTTTGTTGTTTTTCAATAGTATAAGATCATATATATATTGAGGAGGATGAATTGTTTTTATTTTTCTTTAAAATACAATTCACCCCATATTGTAGTGTTTTTACATATGATTAAAGTCCATAATTTGGTATCATAGGGGGTTTCTAAAAAAAATCTATCAAGATATTTTCTGTTAATATATCAAATTTTGATATTACTATTTTCTAAAAGCTATTAGTGTGTAAATTATTTTTATAATAATAAAAATAAATGGTAAATCAATTGATAATATAAATAAAAAAATACCCCATATATTAGATTGAAATTATTTTCAGTACTAGAATAATTGAATATAGAAATTATTTAATAATTCTATATTTATGAATTTTATAATTTTCATAGGTAATTGAAGTAATTTGTTGAAAGATTCTACTAACTTTTAAGAAGAATAAAATATCGACTTGTAGTTGAATTATTGAGTCTGAATTGTTGTATTATGATTTATATTGAGAAATATATTCGATCATTTTTCGTCATGTATAACATATTGTGGAATTTCGATGATACGAGACATTACTGATTTGGGAACTTCTAATGTTTTTTAAAATAAAACTGTAATTTTTATAAATCAATGGATTTTCTACCTAGTGAATCTATTTATGAGAAGATTCAATGAAAAATGAATATTTCCATTAGATTATAAACACTTAGAGAAACATATTTAAAAGATTTTTTACATGATGAAAAATTTGTATATATCTTACCAAATGAATGTGAATCTAATAAAACATCCTTATTTGATACAAACCCCAATACTAATTTTATTACTAATGAATTAATTATAAAACTCATGTATTATGATAGAATATTGGGTCAAGATACTAAAATTAAACAAATAATTTTTTTTAGTTTTTTATTCGAAATATAAAGGAGATATTTCCAAAATAAATCACAAGAAATCCATTGATGATGGTTGATGAGAACCAACTAAATTTGAAATTTATACCTTAGAAAGATATATATTCATGAATCATAATTTCAAAATATATTATTTTTATGATAAAAAAAAATAAATTTTATGTTTGAGAAGAATTATTCTTCTTATTTTATATGATATGAATGTAGAAAACCTATCTAAATTCAACTAGATTTAATTGAATATAAAAGGAATGATATGAAATACCCAAAAAATTATTCGAAAAGGAAAGATAATTATTCAGTAATGTTATTAATATATAGATTTCTATTTATGGTGACACTACATCAGATAATTCATCTTAATATATTTATGACATTATAAAATAATAGGATTATATACTAAAAATGAAAAATTCTTTATTTGAAAACATACTAATAATGTAATTGAAAATTTGACTCTATATTCACAATTATTTGATGCATTATATAGGGAAACTGAAAATAATTATGAATACTTATCATATTGAATTAATTTTGAATTTTTTTAGAATCATATAATGTGATGAATTCTAATGCAATGGATTGTTATGATATGTATCAGAATACTTATAGGATGTATACAAATTATAAAATTGAAACTATTGAAAGAAAACGGAGATTTTTTGTGGTCATATAGTAATATACAAATGTTGTAAAATAAAATTAAAATTTATTTATGAGTTATATAAGTGTAATGAAAAAACATAAAGATAACTACTATGATTAATGAAAAAAATAATGTTAATTCATCCAAATTTTATACAATGATAGTTAATTAGAAGAGGAAAAATACTAAAAAGTAAGTGAACTATGTCCTTATTTTGCAAATGATAGTAAGGTACACAAACTAAAATCAATTATTGAATATATCAAGAAATTATTTACTAAATTTATATATATATTAATGTAATTCAAGAAATTGTATGGTAAATGATAACTATTTTTATATCATTTGTACTTTTAATGAAAATCATTAAGAAATCAATCTACAAACAAAGAAATCTTATTCCAAATATTTCAATATTTTGTACTAGGTTTCATAAAGGGGAAATATAAGAAAAATTATTCAATCGATAGAGTTCAATAATTTTAAATACATTTTGAATTAATATCAAAATATTTTTCACCATTTGAATAAAAAAATGGAATAAATGATTGGATCCAAATGTTTTTTATTTTCACATTCATTTATCCCTAAAGTAGACTATTTACCAAAAGTCAAAATAAAATGTCTCAACTATCTACATTCTTAAAATTGAATACATATCACTGGTTATTCTAGTATATCATATTTAATTTATTTAAATCCACTAATTTATATTTCATTACTATAATCCTTTTATTCATTTTATTTTGGGTTGTTATATATTAATTTTTAACATTTATAAAAAATATAGTTTCCAAATAACATAAATTTCATGTCAAACAATTTCTGAATCCATCATCAAAATTATAGTATCAATCCATTCATCAATTTGATGTAACATGAAAATTATATTTACATTTTTTGTTTAACAAAAAATTAGGAACACATGATAAATTATCAAAAATTAAAAATATTTTTTAGTTACTTGTCATTATGGTCATTTTAAGTATAAAATATATCTCAATTACATGATATTTTTTAAAATATAAAATTTTAAATCATCATAAATTTGAGAATAAAATAATTCATTAAAAAAATAAATATTACATCATGTGATTGGTGGGAAAAAATATGAGCATCCAAATAAAGAAAATGAATATTTAATATTCATATAGCAAAATTTTATTAATAAAATTTATAGTCCTATTTTATGAATGAATTTAATTTTATCGAAATTGAATCCCTTTTAAATCATAAATAATTTATATGCATAACAATCAATATGCTCATGGTATAATATAGAGAACTAGATACTATACAGATACTTTATGAATGTTCAATCATTTAAAAAATGTATGAAATGTATTATTTTATATGGAATGATATAATCACTTTTCATGTAAGGAGAAAAATTATTCCCAAACTAGAATAACATGTAGAATGTTACCCAGTCCTCATCAATTAGTTTTAGGGATCTGATAATTTTTTTGAAGAATAATGACCCGAGAAGGTAACATTTGTACACTATGATCATATGATTACCTTGACCCAATATAAGCTCACTTTGTTACATAATGTTCTATTTGATCGGAAATATAAATTTATATATAATAAAATCCCAAAAAATTTATATGGAGTTTCTCATGTATGTAAAAATGAATATTTTTGTCTTTAAATAGAATATAAATAAGAACAAGAATATACATCCAAGTAAAATAACCATTTTTCTGGGGATCTTATCATTCTAACTAATAATGAAGGGAGATAAACATACAATCATGATATAAGAAATTTAATTGTATATTTTCTTATAATGTTCATAATTAATAGTCTTTTTATGTTCATGTGATCTTATATTTAATATAATCACAATGTAGACATTATGATGATGATCATTGTTTATGAATTTCATCTAAATAGAGGGTTAGTGATGTTTCATAATGAATTAAATATTTAGAATAAAGCCCATCCTAATAGGAAAAAATTAGATCATATCAAAACTAATTACGATTTCAAGAATTTTATTGACCTATTATTACTAGGACAATATTATTGTTAAAATAACATCTATAGATTCATTTAATGATATTCATTCAAATTAGGATCCTAAGGAAATGAATCTGATTTTTTTATGGAATTTCATGTTATTGAATTTATAAAATTTATATTCCTTTCAAGAAGGAAAATGTAGAAACATGGAAATTATAATTTCATCCATATAGAATTCAGAAAATAGAAAATTTATTTCATTAGATTATTGAATCATGATGTTAATCATAGTGGTTTTTCAAAAGAAAGAATAGAAGAATAAATAATCATGAAAAACGAAATTTATGAAACAAAACCATTATTTGGGCTATATAAAACTGAGGAAACATAATTGATATAACATATTTACCATAATTTGGTTGAATAGAAGAAGAATAATAATTACTCTCTAATTTTAACAAAATAAAAAAATATCTAAATCTATTTTTTCTGGGTTTGGAAATTAAGGAATATTATTTTATTTTAAAATTATATAAAAAAACCAATTTTTGATGTTAAGGGAAAATAAGTAGTTTCATATGTACATAAAAGTCTTTTTTATTTATCATCACTTCATAGGATTACTAGAAGATCAATTTTTATCATAGATGAAGTTCAACAATCAGGTTGTTCACATAGCTTATGTTCGGCCTACTATTGTTCCTATAGTAAATGGCCCTTCTATATTTGGTTATCAATAAGTTTCACTATAATAATATATGTTAAAATATTTCATCAGAAAATTATTTGAGAATAAATATGGTGCTTCATAGAAGAGAACTATAGTTTAAATTTAATCACCACTTGAAAACACATTTTATACATGTAAAATAGTTAATTGATCACCCTCTAATTAAGATCATAAAAATTAAGATTCCTTATGAAAAATAATTTTTAAATTCATCTACATCAATGTTTCTAGAAAGAACTATTAATTATATAAATTCATTGGAATATGATCTTGTCTATGTTAATGATTCATCTATTGTGAATGTTTATGTTACTAATGATCAACCTTTGAACTCCAAATGAATAAATATGAAGAAGAAAAAAGATATATCATCTTGATATAGTAATTTATCTACATCTCAATACATTGATCAAAATCTTGATTCATTCTTTACGATGAAAAAAAGAATAAATATTATCAGTAATATGACCCCACATTTAAATTTTTGATTGAGACACATTATTTCTCATATGAATCAAACATAGAAGAAAAAATAGAAAATCTAGTTAATAGATTATATAACATTAGTTAAGGAAGATTTGAAGGTATTAATAAAAGAAACTAATTATCATTATCATATATTTAATAAAATCACGTTGTTTTTAAAATGTCAATCCAATGGAATAAATTTCCCTAGTGAAAATACAATTTATCTATACTAAAACTATGATATTCTCTTCGATAAGTCATATTTTCTTTGAAGAAGTTATGAGTGATATTGAAATAAAAGACGATTAAATTTATTTATCAATTAATTATTAGAATTATCTAGTAGAAAATAAAAATTCAGATTAAACTAGTTAAAAATATGATTTTTGATGAATAATAATAAATATATGAAAAGAAAAATCGAAAGATCAATTCAGAATTAGAGAATGTAGAATACTAGAAGTTATACTCACCAGATTATGAGGTAGTGTTATTTTAATGTATATACCAATGTATGGACAAAATGTCAATGTTCATGAAGGTATTAAAGGTGGTAAATATACAAAATTTAAGAATATATGTAACTCAATAGAGAAGGAAATTAATCAAGATTTATTTTAAATGTTTGGATTAATTATATATCTGTAAACATATCATACAAATATTTTGTTGATACTTGACTTTATCTCTATGGTGTTTCTTTATATTTTTTAAACATGATATTGATTTACTAATGTTTATATATTTCCCAATATTTCTCTATTCTTACACTTAAATTATCCATCGATATTATTTTTCAAGTGCATGAAGGGGGAGTAATATGAATATTAATAATTTAATTTTATTAGATGTTTTTTTTTCAAAAAAGGGAGAACTATAAATGGTAGATAATGATCAAATGGAATAAATTTATATTCATTTATTGGAATATATATGTGGAGTATTTACTTCATTTTAATTTTTAATTATTTGTTTTAGTTTTTAAAAAAGGGGGAGATAGTTGATCAATTAGTCCACATTATTCTACGAATTTTTATAACCATAAAAACATTATTTAATACATAATATAAATTTTTATGTTATTTTATCTATGATGTGTTTAGAATATTAATCTTACAAATTAATTACCAATAACATGGGGTTTAATGAATTATTGATGGTATTGATGTACAAAAAAATAGATTATTTGAAATATTGTGCAATACTAAATGTTTAATTTTTTCATCTAAAACTATACACCTGAATAATAAAATCCAAATTCTGTTACCTATTTGACTTAGATCATTAGATGTGCTGATTCAACTCCTCATAACATCTAGTGGGATATATAGTCCACCAAATGTTTAATAGTAATATGATACTAGTGCTATTACAACCAACCCCAAGATATAATAAATATGAAGATTAGAGTATTATATATAAATATATATTTCACCTAACTTTTCAGAAGAAAACAAAAAATTTATATAGGAGTATTTATATAGTCTTGATCGCTTGAAGTATTAAACATCATTTGAATATTTTTCATTTGATATTTAAGTGTATTTCTAAATTTTTTTATTGAGAGTTTTTCGATGTTAATAATTCATGAATTTATTTGGTATAAAAGTTTCCAAAAAATTTACTATTTAATATATATTTTAAAATTGATCTACTATTAAATTATCAAATAATATTAAGATACAAGTTAATATCGAGGTAGTACCGAGCCACTATTTTAAGTAGAGGGTGAACCATATATAAATATGGTTCATGTGGGATATACTAATAATGATGATTGAGAAATTTAAATGTAAATAATACAAACCCGTGATTTGTGATTTATGAAGAGAATACATTTATGCTTCTTTATATTTGATGATACATTATAACTAGTTTATGCTTCCTCTTTTATGTTCGTTTAAATGTTAATATTTTAAAATAATAATTAGAGGGTTTTGATTTGAAAATCTATAGTTAAAAATTTTACTCTATTTCATCTATGTTAAATTTTGTCTTCTAATTTTATTGAAACTATGATAGTTTTTATATTTTTTCTGTGTTTCTTAATCGATAATTCAGAAATATTAATTCATAAATATCGTCATAGATATAATACATTGGTATTGTTATAGGAATTTAAGTTATTCAATGTACTAATATGAGTAAATTTTAAGGAGGAAAATAAAATTGATAATGATCTTGGAACTAAAATTCACTTCCACTTATAGTGGGGTTTTCATACCATTATGATTCAATATATTTTTTCGGTAAACTATGACATGGGATGCGTCCTTCCAGAAATGTCATGAAACACCAATTCCAATCATCAATGTTTTATCCATGTAATTAAATATCTAATTCCACCACTTAATGACCACATTTTTTGGGCCCTTGATGAGGGATCCTTATATTTAACACCATGGTTCTCTATATATTTCTCTACCTTAATGGATATGTACTCCATTACATTACCAAATTAGAAAATTTTGATTATATAACCATTTATATTTTTCACTCTCATTTAGAAACTCTTCATGCACTCCCAAACATTCATATTACTCTACATAGACATGATACAAGTCCTTAAAATATAATCATTAACTAATATAATGTATTACCTTTATTAACAAGTTCCATGTTGATCCATAGGGTCAAAAATTTTGGTATGGTCCAAATGAAGTATGTTTGATGCCCATTTATTCATTTACCAATGGGGGTTATATTTTATCTTAATCCACTTGTATTCATTTTACATAATCCCCATTGATTATTCATATTTTCAATATCCGAAATTATAATTAGTTTTGATATACAACCTATCCTCTACTGAATAATTTGGTATAACCTTTGATGCCACATGTTAGTTTCTTCATGTACTATATGAAATCTTGTGATCTCCATGTTATCCACCTTGTAAAGATTAAAATTACTTCTATATCCCTTCATAAGGTAATTAACTTATATAAATTTGATCTCAAACCATTTCATGATAAATATAACTTCAATCATAGAGTAAAATAGATGATTCGTGATAAAGATGTTATATCACAATCTATTCATAAAGAGTACATTTTTTCTATACAGATCATCTCCTATGAGCCTGGTCTCTTATATTCCATTTAACATTAGTGATACATCATGGTTGAAACTAACCATTCTATCTACTCTCTATTTTTTATTCCTTAATTGATTCATAATTTCTATAACATGGTATGAAAAGCCACTATTTATGATCTTTGAGATATTATTGTTTATTTCATTGTGTATAGATTCATCCTTGTTTTCTACTTTCTCACTTCTTCTTTTACATAAATGAGATTACAAGATTTGATGAGATATTAGAAATATCCTTTTTTATTTCCCTATAAATTATTGAATAATCATTTTATTTTTTTCTCTAATATAGAAAATCAATTACCTATGGGAATATCATTTGGGTTATTTGTAACCCAATTTCTATAACTCTCTTTATGGGGAAATCCATTTCACATTTTTCTATAGTCAAATTATTAATACCAAAATATGGATCTTTGATAGAGATATTCATTAAATAATTAAATCCTTATTATGAAGGATTTGGATTCAATTATTCAATGAATAATGTTTTGTGTTCCCCCTTATTGTAACTCTTTTTCGATTCTATAATATTACATAGTTTATACACGATTACAATAAAATTTTCACTTTATCAAGGTAAATGTCTCATTCCCTTATCTTCATAACATGTCCCTATGTTAAATTTACTTGGTTTTTTGGAATTCCCCTCGATGAATATGTTTTTCTATAAGAATCTTTTTCCATTTCTTCTATATTATTACTCACATTTTGCTGATGTATCAGTATTATAATTGACTACAATTTTTCCCATATACCTATGTTTTTTTCATTTACAATTTTCTCAACACAATCAAAGCCTCTTTTGACATTAAAATAATTACATATCATATTGTTTTACAAAATGAAACATCTTCTATCGAACAATTGAATTAATTTAAAAATAATGATTGGTTCTCAACATTACCACATATTCATCATGATCTATAACCCTTTTTATTATTCCCTTTACACATGAATTAATAATATCAATCTTCTTATTGTGTTATTCAATTTACTTTTCCTACACTACTAATTCTTATGAAATATCATGACCAATGGATTGATATTAAATTCTTCATGTAGTTGATCTATCTCAACCTCAATATAATATTAATAATTTAGGGATTAATTTAACAATGAACCAGTTTTCTATTTTTTTCTTTAATACTGACCTCTTTATGACCTCCCTCAATTTCTACATTTTTATCAACAAATCCTTTAGTTTGATTTTCAATGTCTATAATATTTTTATTTATCAATAGTAATCATCTTGGAATCACCTATATCAAATTTAAATTATGTTTCTTTATTTCCTCTAATTAATATTCACCAGCTTACTTAATGATTTTTAGCAAGGACCTTTTTTGAAATCATCATTGTTGAAGAATTTCGTGGATTGAAATCTATTTTATGTGGAAACCTATTTCATTTCATTTATGTAGTTTCAATATAATATTAATTAATAATGAATCTTATTGTATAATATTAATAAATGTGTCTAACCCATCCACATGGTAAATAATTCAAGGGTATATTACAATGAAAATAAAACATTTCCCCTTTTGAATTTTCTATCCACTAGTGATAGAAAATCATAATCTATTTGAATTATTCATCTTATTTTTTCATGATATTAATATTTATTAGGGACATAAAGTTCATTTTTTTGTTCACAATTGTTTGTGTTCCTCTGATATTGATTCACATTTTATAGGAAACCAAACAACAATTTATATCATCAAGTGATAGGTCATCCATGTTTGTTACTTCATGTGGAAAGACTTTTGGGTTGTAAATGGGTGTAAGAACATAAAGATCTTCTACCTAACATTAATATTATTCATTTATTTACCTAATACCTAAATTAATCCATCATGTTTAGTGATGTGACTAAAAAATCGATATATATTGTAATCATGTTTAATATATAGATCATAAAACTTATTGTTTAAAACACTAAGCATTTCAACTTTAACATACCATTCCCTTCATTAATTTTAGGCATCCTATCCAAGGAGATTTTTGTAGTAGTGAAACTCAAAACCTTTACATAGATCTGGGTTTTAAATGAATAAAATATTGAATTTAACACATTGACATAAACAGTGTCAAATATTAGACATTATTCATTACTTGACGACCAAGATACATCAATTTTGTGTTTCCCACACACTATAGATGAGAATGCATCATTTAAAAGTTATCACAGGTGAGATATAATCATATAATTCTATATATTGTAACTTAATCCACCAAATAAAGGGAATCCATTAGAATATGCTTATATATCTATAAAATCTTGTTTTTGGTAACACATTCATCTATTTGAAACTCAGGTCTAATGCTAGTTGTTGAATCCATGGTAAAAAATCCATTGGGGTGGTGAATTAAGGTTTGTAATTTCTCATGACATCGAGGACCTTGCTCTCGGGTTATAAAGGGTAGGATGAGTTGGAAAGACATTAGATGTACACTATAATGACCTGGACCCAGAAGACTAGATTCGTTGAATTAATTTAATATATTGGCATGATTACAAGGAATCATGTCCTGATGGACTGACTAGTTTAGCTATCTTAGAAAATAACTTTCATACATAAACATTAAATTACAATTTCTATCATAAAATACAACATAGGTAATCCTTTTAAAATGAAAATATTCACCTTTGTTAACCCTGAATACAAATTATTAATCATTTCATCAAATTCGTGAAAAATTAAACATAACAAAGTGGCGAGATCAGATGCTCAGTGAGGAAAAACAATACAGCTAAATCTACAAAAAATAATCATAAACTTTGAAGGAAAGTTTTAAAACTGAATCACAAGACTTTTAAAAAATTATATTCTTCATAAAAAGGCAATAATAAATAATATAATTCAATTTAATCATTCACTTAGATATTATACTAGTCGAATAATCACATGAAAAATCAATAACTCTAATAATGAGGGCTGCATAATACAAGACATTATAACAACTACATCAAGTACTTATTCAAATAACATTCACAAATATTCTATCAATGCCTTCTCCCAAGACACTAAATTGTCTCATGAGACCTACAAATGTAGTGATGGGCTATAATGGGTCATTGTTTTCACTTACAAAGTCTAATTCATTCCTCATATGAAAATGTTGAAACAAACCATATCCATTTATATTAATAGTATCATATAAAATGTATTTAATTTAATCGTAAATGATGAATAGTATAAAAATAGATAAATCCAAAGTCAAATATATCACAAAACCATCAAAACAATATGAAAGATTTTATTATAATAAATAAACGTCAAATAATAATAAAATCCAACAAATTATGCTGATATAGATAAAAATAATTTAATAAATTATTTAAAACTCTTTGAGGAGAATATGTTTTTTTACATTAAATCATTTAAAAGACATGAAATTCTAAAATAAAAATTTAATTTTAGAAATGAGATTGTAAAATTTTAAAGTATTCTTAAAAATGGTAAGGTGAAATTATAGTGGAAAATAGCCGCTCACTCCATATATGTTAAAAAATATTCTTTTCATAATTTTTTCGAAAAGTTAGTAAAGTACCTAGTATGGAAGACACCAGAACATTCCATTAAAAACATTTTATAAAAATTGAAACATGGTTTAAAATGACTTTAAACATTCATATTATTATATTAAAACATTATAGGAAATCCATTATAGAAACATGGACACTGATGATAAAGATGTCCCAGTAGATACTTAAGCATCAACAACCTCGAATAATAATGACATTAAAAAATTAACCCTTTCCTTATAAATTACCTTTTTCAAAAGTGAGTAATCCTATAGTATAATGGTTAAAAAATATTATTAAATTATTCTAGTAACGTATCAATATTTTTTGGTCATATATGAATCATTAATGTCTTTATCTTACCCGTTTACTAATAATTTTCAAGTAAAAACAACATTTCCGGTGATAATTGTTTTCATTATCATTCATGCTTTCATTTTTTTTGATTGTATTACATATATAATTATTTGAATATATCTAGAATATAAAAATTTATTTATATATCATATATATTATGTATATAAATATATATAATATAGATATAATTAATATGGATCGCAACGTTCATGGAGATGATATGTCGTACATAAACATTAACGATGCTTCTGTTTTCTTACCGTATTGTATGTATGTAAGTGAAAAAATATATGTGAATATATATATATATATATATATATATATATATCATAGAAGTATAATTAATAATAATATTTATTCTTATAATCATTCTTAGATGGTGAACGTTGAAGATGAGTCTCATCACGTCTTGGAGATGGTTAGCTGTACATACGCATGAGCGACGATATCATTTCTATAATGTTTAAATGAAATAGAATTATATCGAATATGATTTGTAGAGAAAAAATATCATGTCATATTTACTACTTACATACATTATATTCATCATTAATCTCATATAAATAAAGTATAGATGAAAAATAATTTACACCATGGCATGGAGATGGTAAGCATTATGTACACACGCATAGTGATATTGTTTTTTTGTAGGATGTGTAAATAGAAGAGTTTGGTTGTAACATGATTATAATAACATATCATCATTTGTAAGTTTCTATAATTATTTTTTTAGTATCAAATAAAATATAAAGAAGAAGTATAAGAAGAAAATAACATTGAAAGAGGTGATAAAACAATTACATCTTTTTGAGTGTCTCTTTCTTATTTGCACAAAAGGACTCCGTAGGATGGATTTTTGCCCAAAGTATAGCCTCTATGATGATAATCAGGATGTTGGGAGAGGAAATGGATATGTTTTGGTAGATCCAAAAGTCATTAGAGGTGTGATTCAAAAAGAAAGGTAGGTTCCCATTTATAAGAGAGGCGAGGGGCACATTAAGAAAAATCACGAGATATTAATTTTTTATAAAATTATTTTCAATTTATAATAGATTAAAATTTATATATTTAGAGTATAACATGAGTATGGGTATAAATCTTCTCAAACAGTAGGTTTTATACATGTTTAGGTCAAAAACATAACTATATTTTTTAGATTTTACCCTTAGTTAAACAGTTTAACTCTTAACACGACTTCTTGTATTTTTATACTACATGTTTAATATATTTACAATAAAATACCAAAAAAAACAAAAGAGGATAATTAATGAAATTTGTAACATTATATAAGTCCATTTTCAGAATATTAGATTTTTAGGACTTTTATATCATTTAATAAAAAAATATTCTCTTTAAAAGAAAATTTATGCCAATTTAGACACTATTTTGTAATTGATTTTTGATAAAGTAATAACAACTTTATTACTTAGAACCAAAGGAATTAACTCAAAGATAATATGTCATAATATTCCAAAAAAATGTTTGGATGGGATAAAAAAATTCAAATTACATTTATTTTAATATTAATAATATCATTTATTTGATTCCTTTATTAATTAGGGAAACAATACATCATTATTGTGTCATAAATAAATTTATTTATTTAATGTATAAAAATTAAAAATAAAATTCTATTACGTATTAAATCTTTTTAGATTAAAAATGAGAATTTATAGTTTAAAATAGCACTTAAATTAGTCAAATTAAAATTTCTTTTTTATTAAGATACATATTTATGTTATATTTCACATTTTACTTTATGTTAATTATTATAACATTTAATTCACACATCCAAGTGGCTACATGGGTTACTAACATGGACCTATGATTCTCATGGTTTCCCATATATCATTTAATAGTGTTAGGACACATGTTAGTGTAGATTTATATTATTAATATTATGTTTTACCATTATTTACATGATTTATCTTTTAACCAAGGTCAATAAAAATAATTACGGAAGTTACAACTCTTAATGTCCAAAAATAAAAGTTACATGTTTACACAATTTAGAACTTTTGATTCAATATATGTAACCCATTTTTCCAAATTACAAACACAGAGTTGGAATAAATTAATTTAAAATTAATTGCCATTGTCAAAACCATAATGTGGGTTTTTAAGAAGTAAAAATGATCAAAAGATTGACATTTGTTTATTTCCAATTTAAATACATATATACATATAATAAACATAATTATATTAAATTGTAAAAATATAATATTATTATACTTTAAAACTACTTAATTTATAATTTTACACTATAAATTATTTCAATTAAAAATGTTGTTTTTAATTAAAAATTATTATTTATTACTATTCAAAAAAATACAATGTTTATCCAAAAAGAACTGAAAATTTATCAAAACTAAATTTTTATGTTTCTCTTATAATGATAATTTTATTTCATCAAATTGAATATATAAAAGTGTCAAATATGGGATTTCAAAAACAGATCACTATTAAAAGGAGGAAAAACCTCATTTTTTAAAAATAATTCATTTTTATTAAAAATTGAATTTTTTCTTATATTATATTTAAAAAAACATAAGATAAAGGAAACATGCATGGAGTGGAGGCCCCAAATATTTGGAATTTTAAAATGTTTACCAACAAATGGTGCAATCTGTCAATGTTGGCCAATAACTACCTGATTAAAGCTGAGGATCCTGCATGAAGATTTAAAATAAATAATAACCATAAAAATACATTTTTTATATTTGAATCCATTACCAACATCTTCACATCATTGGTGACCAATTATTGAAAAATGAAAAGTAAAATTCCTCTAGATCATCACCACACATTTTAAGGAATTTGTGGGAGCACCAATTGTTGTAATCTGGGTGCTAGCGTAGAGCTATGACGAATCCTTTGACGCTCCAACAATCAACACATCACTCTGCATGTGATTCCTGAGAGAGATCTCCATCAGATCTCCTTTGATATAGAGCCTCTATCTCTATTATATGGGATACATAGGATGTGGGAGAGTGATAGTGAATAGAAAATGAAAAAAACTCATTCTCCTCTAATTATAGTGTTTAGAAAATATCTGGTATTGCCACCCAGCAACCCAAATACATAACATACTATTAATTATTATTTTTACTACTAAACTGAGTCAAAAATATTATTCATTATTATTATCACATTCCTATAATATATTTAATATGTTAAATGATAATAATTAATCCATTAACTTAACTCTTACTCGCACAACTATTACTAAACCATGAATATTTTAATATTCGTTTATATAATATTTGTCTTGTATTTACCCAAAAATAGTAACTATAGTTAAAAAATAAATTCCATTCCCAATATTCTTAACTTGAATAATATAAATTTATTTATTCCTTAGTGTTCTAATATCCTTGGAAAATTTTTGAACCCCAGTTGTGTCACGACCCGCCCTCGGGGTTCGTGCCGTGACTACCACAAGCCCGCCTTCCATAGGCCAGGGGCTGGAGACTAGCACCAAGGCGTAAATCCCGGTAAAAAGGGAAGGCATTGCCTTTGTAAAGTAAACAAACACCATAGAGTAAGAAAGGGGAAAGTAAACACTATGTAAAAACAGAGTACAACTGAAAGTGTGGAAAAGTAAATGGGCCAGTATACAAACCCAAACTGAAAGTAAAGTAAAAATAGAAAGGGAAAACAACAAATATAAAGTTAAAGTTTCTACACTGAGCTGTCCACTGGAAATCCCACTTGAAGGGTGGGTACAGATAGCTCCACTTCTCCTCGGGTCCCGCCGTCCGCTCCGAACACGTCCCGCCCAGTGGTCCCCCTCCAGGTACCGTCCTGCTCTGCAAGCCTCAGCCAAGATCAACGCTGTCCATCTTCTGAAACCAACACAACGTAGTGCGGGCATAGCTCGTGTAGGGGTGAGTATAAACTACTCAGTAGGGACCCCGAGACCCCCGAAGGTCTTCCAAAATCCACAAAGGATAAACCACAAAAGGAAGATACAAACATGAAGTAATAACCGAAACTGCTTAGGTATATTCCCATACATATTCCTAAGTCATAAATTCCAATATGCTCCAACCTCCGAGCCCAAGTACAACTCAGTCCACATAGGAAAGTAAATGTATTCCACACAGGAAAGCAAAACTAAATCCACACAGGATAGCACAACTCAATCCACACAGGAAAGCAACAGGATTCAGCTCACACATGTATACTTCTTCAAAGGACGATAAAGATGATCTCTGATCCATCTAAGTCGTCGGACCCACGAAGGATCGATAGGTAACTAACCCCCGCAAAGACCCACACAGGATTGGGCCCACACAGGACCTGTAGGCGCTGGTTCACACAGGACCGCTGAGCGCAAAGACCCACACAGGATCAGACCCACACAGGATCGGGCCCACACAGGACCTGTAGAACTGATCCACATAGGATTGTTGAGTGTTGTAGTTGTCATCGAATCCACACAGGATCTCTGTACTGTTGTCGTCGCAGTCACAGTAGCAGTAGCAGTAACAGTCACAGTCGCAGTCACAACTAGGGTTCCCACACACATCAAGCTCGTTCGGGAGGGTCCGCTCGACGAGCAGAGAGGCTGATACATCAACTGTCACAAAGTCCAAATTTGATGTATCCAAAAGTTTCTTATCGTCAACAGGAACTCAACGCAACAGATGGCGTGTCGATCGGACGCCCGGTCTGAGAGTTATTGGCTTTTTCGTCCCTGGGGCCCTCTTGGTTTAAAGGAAAAACCAACCCGACCGTACTCCACCTGCGTCCAAACCTCGGGAGGAGTATTCCAAAAGAACCGTCTCACTAAGAGGAACTCAACAAAGCTGACGGCACGTTAATCGGACGTCCGAAGCTCAAGATATGAGCATTTCCGCTCCGAGGGCCCGGTTGGTTTCGTGTACGAACCAACCCGGTCGAACTCGAAGTATTCCTAAACATTGAGTGCGATATACCGAATCGACCGTCTCGATCCAAGGATCGCATCTCTACTGACGGTTCGTCAATCGGAGGTCCGTAGCTCATGTTATGGCCAAAAGACCGAAGTCATCTCGAAAACGGGGGGTCCGGGTCCGGGCCGACCCGGCCCGACCCCCCCCCCCCCCCCCCACCCGGGTCGGCCCGAACCGGGTCGACTCGACCCGGGTCTGACCCGGCCCGGCCGGCGGCGGTCCGGTGTGGCGGCGTGGCCCGGCCGGCGGCGGCGCGGCCTGGCGCCGCTCGGTGCCACTCGCGGGGGGCAAGGCCCCGCTTCTTCAGCTGG
Organism: Viscum album; assembly: GCA_963277665.1. Lineage (NCBI taxonomy): Eukaryota > Viridiplantae > Streptophyta > Magnoliopsida > Santalales > Viscaceae > Viscum > Viscum album. The sequence goes on from OY728159.1 coordinate 927,146,138, forward strand.
CGGCGCGGCTTAAGCCGCGCCTTTGTCAATCAACGGCCCCCCTTCGTGGGGGACTTCCGTTTGGAAAAACGGGGGGGGGGGCGCCTTCCCCCCTTGATGAAACTGGACCCCCTCTTAAAGGGGGACATTCAGGCTGGCCGGGGGAAATAAATTCCCCCGGTTTTTCCCCTTCCAGTCGGCCCACCTGGCTGGCCGGTTTTTCGTCAACGGGACCGGCAAAGCCGGTCCCCTTTCCAGCTTCCGACGCCGGCAGCCCGGCAAGCCGCCGGTATTCCCGTTTCGCAGCGGCCCGGAACCGGCCGCGGTGTTCGTCATCCGGTACGGTGCAACGACACTGCGCCCCTCCGCCGCGGCCCCGCTCCGGCCGCAGCGCCTTCGGTTCCCTTCGACGCGGCGCGACGGCGTCGCGTTCATGATAATCCTTCCACGGCGCAGTGCGACGACGCCGCGCAATACAACCGTGCTAATTTCCGCGTGGTGCGACGACACCACGCCATCTTGTTCATCCACAAGAAAATCATAATAATCAAGGACAAGGGAGGGGGAATTCGGCCGTGTTTGTGCGGTCCGACCCCTTCCCTCTCGTTAGACGATATCACATAAATATTTATCCACAAGATTATCATGCTAGAACCAAGAACGAGAGTAAATAAATAATCAACAAAAACCCCTACCTCGGTTCAAGAACGATGATCGTCAACGACCTGCGGAAGACAAGCGTTGCAGATGTCGGCGTCGCGGTAATCGTTCGTCAATTCCGTTGACGAAGAGGTACATACGAAGAGGTACGTCGTTGGAGAATCTTCGTAAGCCGGCGAAGGAAGTCCGAGGAGGAAGCGGCGTTCCCTTTCGTTGACACGGACGGCGTCGTCGATCTTCGGAAACAACTGGCTACGAAGAAGAGAGGAGAGACGTTCTTCATCGGAGCTCGAAGTTTCTTCGCGTTCTTCGTCAAAGTTGAAGAAGAAAAAGGAGAACCCAAATTCTCTCAAGAAGGCTAGAGAAATCTAACCAAATAAAATAAGCTAGAGTCTTATTTTATTCACACACTTAACAAATTGATTTTCAAAGGTTATAAATTCAAATAAAAAAACTCAAAATTAATTAACAAGTTGTCATGTCATTTAAAGAGGGGTTAAAGGGAGTTTTGAGAGAAGATGAAAAGTTAGGGTTCATGTGGGCCCCACCACACTTAATCCTCTCAAGGGAGGTTAAGTGGGTGTGGGTCCCACCCCTAACTTCCTTTGAGAGGAGTTAACCAACAAGTTAAAAAAAGTGTTTCCACATTTTTATTTAACTTCTTATAATTCTCCCAAAACTAACTTTCGTCCCGCCTAAAACGCAACCTCAGAAAAGGTCTCCTTAAGAGAATATCGGCGCTGCGAGTTCATCGGTGTCCTCGGATTTCAATTCCGAGCACTGGGTCAAAAGTTATAATTTCTCGCTCGTTCGTTCACTGAACGTACCCGAGCCGAACTTCGAAAATTGATTCCGGGCACTCCGGGCCTCGGAATCAGGTGTCGTCAGAAACCGTATTCTTGTAAAATTCCAAAGAAAATAAAGAAAAAATTTCCCTTGAATTTTACGGGTCTTTACATTACTCCCACCTCAGGGCTTTACGTCCCCGTAAAGATACATCAAAAACTAGGGAAACAAATGAGGTTACTGAGCACACATTTGAGCCTCCCGCTCCCATGTTCTCTCCTGGAGGTTTCCGTGCTGCCATCTGATGCGCACAAGAGGAATCGATCGCCCACGTAGGACCCGCTCCTGTCGATCCTCTATCTCCACCGGGACCTCCGTAAAAGTCGCCCCATCATCAACGTCAAGCTCCCCATGGTCAATGATGTGCGTCAGGTCGTGCACGTATCTCCTCAGCTAAGATACGTGGAAGACGTCTTGCACCCGGTGCAACTGAGGTCGTAGAGCCAGGCGATAAGCCACCTCGCCAACTCTCCTGAGGACCTGAAAGGTTCCGATGAAGCGCGGAGATAACTTGCCACCTCGGCCAAATCTCTGAATACCACGTCGAGATGAGACCCGTAAGAAGACGTGGTCGCCATCCTCGAACTCTAGTGGCCTCCGCCTCCTGTCAGCGTATGACTTCTGCCGGCTCTGAGTTGTCCTCATCCGCTCCTGGATGACCTGGACCTTCTCTGTTGTGGCCTGGACCATCTCCGGTCCCACAAGTGCTGACTCCCCAGGGTCTGTCCAGCACAAATGAGATCTACAAGGTTGACCGTACAACGCCTCGTACGGTGCCATCCCGATGGTGGAGTGGTAGCTGTTGTTGTACGCAAACTCCACCAAGGGTAGGTGGTCCTCCCAGCTACGACCAAAGTCGAGGACACATGCGCGGAGCATGTCCTCGAGAGTCTAAATGGTCTTCTCTGTCTGACCATCCGTCTGAGGGTGAAAGGCTATGCTCAGACGTAGCTGTGTCCCGAACGCCTCCTGTAACCCCTTCCAAAGCCGGGAAGTAAAGAGAGCATCTCGATCGGAGACGATAGATGATGGAACACCGTGGAGCCGCACAATTTCCTGAATGTAGAGACGTCCCAAGCTCTCCACTGATCCCTACTCTCTGATGGGTAAGAAGTGTGACGACTTGGTGAGTCGGTCAACAATCACCCAGATGGAGTCGTGACCTATGGAAGTGCGTGGAAGTCTAGTCACGAAGTCCATAGATATGCCGTCCCACTTCCACTCCGGGACCTCCAAGGGCTGTACCAAGCCTGCTGGTACTTGATGCTCTGCCTTCACCTACTGGCAGGTGAGGCATCGAGAAACGAACTCTGCTACTGCCTTCTTCATGCCCGACCACCAGTGCTGTCGTCTGAGATCCTGGTACATCTTTGCCACTACAGGATGTACTGCCAAAGGAGAAGTGTGAAACTCTATCAGAACTTCCTCTCGAAAAGTGACTGGTACCATGGTACGTCCTCTGAAAAGGATGTCGTGCTCTTCTACAAGGGAGAAAACATCTGGTGTCTGTCCTGAAGATATCTGTGCACGTCGTGTCTCACAGTCAGCGTCCTCTCGCTGTGCCACTCTGACCCGCTGCAGTAGTGGAGGGGTGACTGTGAGAGACTGAAGGAAGGCTGCTCCATCTCTATCCACGAAGGATATCTGCAAAGAGGCTAGCTGCTCTGTTGCCTCCTCATGTAGCTGAATGCCCGTCCTCCTGCTAAGGGAATCGGCTACCATGTTCCCCTTCCCAGGAGTATAGACTATCTCAAAGTCATAGTCCTGGAGGAACTCGATCCATCACCGCCGTCTCAGGTTAAGGTCCTTCTGCGAGAAGATATACCTGAGACTCTGATGATCAGAAAAGACTGTAAAGCGTTCGCCCATCAAGTAATGTCTCCATGTCTTCAGAGAGAAGACCACTGCTGCTAACTACAGGTCATGGGTAGCATAGTTCTGCTCATGCGGCTTCAACTGACGTGATCCATAGGCGATCACTTCCCGCTCCTGCATCAGAACACATCTGAGTCCGGTCCTTGATGCATCGCAGTAGAATATGTATCCAACTCCCTCCTCCGGAAACCTCAAGATAGGTGCGCTGGTCAATCTCTGCCTCAGCTCCTGGAAGCTCCGCTGACATCTGTCTGACCACACGAAGGGTTTCCCCTTCCTCCTTAACGTACGGCGAAGCTGCAAAGATTTCTCCTTTTCCGAAAAGTGAAATCCGGTCTCATCCCCTGGATGAACCACATTCCTTGCCTAATATAGTCAATCCCGTCATGATTAGTTAATTCATGGCATGGATGACGTCGTAAGTCCTCGAGGCTGCTACCAAGAGATCCAACCGTTACTCTCGCCTCCAAGGGTTGAGTCACACTGTCGGCATCAGTGTGTGGTCACTGGGATTCCTCCAGTAAGAATCTCGCAAGTGAGGGTCAAGTCAAAAGTTTTTATCAGGCACCTCTTAGTAAAAACAAACAAAAGACAAGAAAACAAAAGTAACCAAGGAAAGTATCTTTTATTACTTCAACTTAAAGTACAAGGACACAAGGCAACACAAAATACGAAGCTAGATGCATTATGGGCAAAGGCCTCTATGCCTGGAGCTAGTCCCGCACTAGTCCACCCGCTTCCGGAGCTCCATGATCGTAAGCATCAGCTTCCTGAAGTTGTGCTCTCCCCTGAGGTCGGGGTGGACCTCCTGGTGGTGGTGGTGGAGCCTCAAAGTGTCGCCCACCACCTACTGCTCGGCCAGCTCCTCAGCCTCGTCCTCCTCCTCCCTGCAGAACACCATGGTCGAACCTCTGCCTCTGCCTAGGTGGTTCCTCAACCGTCTGATGCTCCTCTGCATGGCGGGTCGGGCAGTCACGAGCCATGTGGCCCTGCCCGCCGCACGAGTAGCACTGTCTACCTCTCGAAAGACTAGCTCCGTGCTGTGTGCCCCGCACTGATGAGCCAGTGTCCTGAGGTCGTCTTCCTGAAGGTATCGTCTGCCTGGACCCCTAAGTCATCCGTCGGCTGTCTTCTGCAGATGACTCTGCCACGTGCCGCCCTGCGGTGGGTCGCGGTGCTGTTATAGACTCAGCAAGGAAGCTCTCGATCAGAAGGGCCCGCTCTAGTACTCCTGTCTGAGTCAGTATGCTGAGGGAGATCAGCGATGCCCTGATCTCGTGTCTCAAACCCTGCTCGAAGGTCCGGGCCCGGAATAATGGGTCCCAAACCATGTCGGTTGAGTAGCGCGAGAGATCAGTAAATCTCGCTGAGTACTGAGCGACCGACATGCTGCCCTGCCGCACCTGAAGAAGCTCCTGGATATACACCGCACGAAGGGTGGCTGGGACGAACTCCGAGCAGAAGAGGCTCTCAAAGTCCGTCCATAGAATAGATGCCTCATCGTGCAACTGGAGCATCAAGCTCCACCATCGGCCCGCTGCTGCGTGCAGTAGGCCAGCAGCGAGGATCACCATGAGGTCTGCAGGTGTCCTCACTAGCCTAAAAACTCGTACCACTGCCTCCAGCCAGTCCTCTACTGCCTAGGGGTCCGTCTCCCCACGAAACCTGGGTGGTCGCTGGCGCTGAAACTCAAGCAGTGCGCTGAGGCGACGTGCATCGTCAGCGGCTGGTGCTGGAAGCATCGGTGGCTCGACGGGTAGAGCTACCGCCGGTTCCACAGCTGAACAAGGGCCATGTACCGTGGCCTCATCGCTCGGTGGGCTGTCATCACGCTCGACTTTCGGAACCCTAGCTGGCTGCCATCGTGGGGCCATCATGAATAGGAAACAGGTGTGCCACGGTCAAACGGTATACCTGGTGAGCTGACACAAAGAAATCACAAAGAAAACTTTGAAACACACCTGCAAACAATGTTTTCGTGCATTAAGTCGGAAATCAGAAGTCAGGGTCCTGGTGTACGGATACGTTGGCCGCCGCACCAACACTGGACTCCCTGGACTGATAACCACACTCAATACGCTAAACATTATTGCTTCACATAGAAAAGATCAGAGTTCGTGGTAGAACCGAACTCCTTTGATACCAATTTGTCACGACCCACCCTCGGGGTCCGTGCCGTGACTACCCTAAGCCCGCATTCCATAGGCCATGGGATGGCGACTAGCACCAAGGCGTAAATACCGGTAAAAAGGGAAGGCATTGCATTTGTAAAGTAAACAAACACCACAGAGTAAGCAAGCGGAAAGTAAACACTAAGTAAAAACAGAGTACAACTGAAAGTGCGGAAAAGTAAATGGGCTAGTATACAAACCCAAACTGAAAGTAAAGTACAACTCGAAAGGGAAAATAGCAACTGTAAAGTAAAAGCTGCTACACCGAGCTGTCCACTGGAAATCCCACCTAAAGGGTGCGTACAGATAGCTCCACTGCTCCTCAGGTCCCGCCGTCCGCTCCGAACACGTCCCGCCCAGTGGTCCACCTCCAGGTACCGTCCTGCTCTGCAAGCCTCAGCCAAGATCAACGCTGTCCGTCGTCTGCAACCAACACAACGTAGTGCGGGCATAGCCCGTGCAGGGGTGAGTATAAACTACTCAGTAGGGACCCCAAGACCCCCGAAGGTCTCCCAAAATCCACAAAGGATAAACCACAAAAGGAAGATACAAACACGAAGTAACAACAGACACTTCTTAGGTATATGCCCATACATATACCTAAGTCATCAATTCCAATACGCTCCAACATCCGAGCCCTTGTACAACTCAGTCCACACAGGAAACCAAACGTATTCCACACAGGAAAGCAAAACGAAATCCACACAGGATAGCACAACTCAATCCACACAGGAAAGAAATGGGATTCAGCTCACATAGGTATACTTCTTCAAAGGATGATAGAGATGATCTCTGATCCATATAAGTCATCGGACCCACGAAGGATCGATAGTTAACTAACCCCCGCAAAGACCCACATAGGATCGGGCCCACACAGGACCTGTAGGCGCTGGTTCACACAGGACCGCTGAGCGCAAAGACCCACACAGGATCGGACCCACACAGGATCGGGCCCACACAGGACATGTAGCACTGATCCACGTAGGATCGCTGAGTGCTGTAGTCGTCATCGAATCCACACAGGATCTCTGTACTGTCATCGTCGCAGTCACAGTAGCAGTAGCAGAAACAGTCACAGTCGCTGTCACAACTAGGGTTCCCGCACACAGCAAGCTCGTTCGGGAGGGTCCGCTCCACGAGTCGAGAGGCTGATATATCAACATTCACAATGTTCAGAGTTGATGTATCCAAAATTTTGTATCGTCAACAGGAACTCAACACAACAGACGGTGCGTCGATCGGACGCCCGGTCTGAGAGTTATTGGCTTTTTCGTCCCAGGGGCCCGGTTGTTTTTAAGGAAACACCAACCCGACCGTACTCCACCTGCATCCAAACCTCTGGAAGAGTATGCCAAAAGAACCGTCTCACTAAGAGGAACTCAACAAAGCTGACGGCACGTTAATCGGACGTCCGTAGCTCCAGATATGAGTGTTTCCGCTCCGAGGGCCCGATTGGTTTCGTGTACGATCCAACCCGGCTGAACTCAATGTATTCCGAAACTTTGAGTGCGATATACCGAATCGGCCGTCTCGATCCAAGGATCGCATCGACGCTGACGGTTCATCAATCGGAGGTCCGTAGCTCATGTTATGGCCAAAAGACCGAAGTAGTCTCGAAAATGGGGGGTCCGGGTCCGGGCCGACCCGGCCCGACCCCCCCTGGGTCGGCCCAAACCGGGTCGACCCGACCCGGCCAGGCCGGCGGCGGCGCGGCCTGGCGCCGCTCGGTGCCACGCGCGGGGGGGCAAGGCCCCCGCTTCTTCAGCTGGCGGCGCAGCTTAAGCCGCCCCTTTGTCAATCAACGGCCCCCCTTCGTGGGGGCCTACCGTTTCGAAAAATGGGGGGGGGGGCTTCCCTCCTTAATGAAACCGCCCCCCCTCTTAAAGGGGGGCATTCAAGCTGGCCGGGGGAAATAAATTCCCCCGGTTTTTCCCCTTCCGGCCGGCCCACCTGGCTGGCCGATTTTTCTTCAATGGGACCGGCAATGCTGGTCCCCTTTCCGGCTTCCGACACCAGCGGCCCGGCTAGCCGCCGGTCTTCCCGTTTCGCAGCGGCCCGGAACCGGCCGCAGTGTTCATCGTCCGGCACGGTGCGACGGCACCGCGCCCCTCCGCCGCGGCCCCGCTCCGGCCGCAGCGCCTTCGGTTCCCTTCGACGCGGCGCGACGGCGTCACGTTCATGATAATCCTTCCACGGCGCCGCGCGACGGCGCCGCGAAATACAACCGTGCGAATTTCCGCGCGGTGCGACGGCACCACGCCATCTTGTTCATCCACAAGAAAATCATAATAATCAAGGACAAGGGAGGGGGAATTCGGCCGTGTTTGTGCGGTCCGACCCCTTCCCTCTCGTTAGACGATATCACATAAATATTTATCCACAAGATTATCATTCTAGAACCAAGAACGAGAGTAAAAAAATAATCAACAACAACCCCTACCTTGGTTCAAGAACGATGATCGTCAATGACCCGTGGAAGACAAGCGTCGCGGAGGTTGGCGTCGCGGTAATCGTTTGTCAATTCCATTGACGAAGAGGTACGTCCGAAGAGGTATGTCGTTGGAGAATCTTCGTAAGACAACGAAGGAAGTCCGAGGAGGAAGCGGCATTCCCTTTCGTTGACACGGAAGGCGTTGTCGATCTTTGGAAACAACCAGCTACGAAGAAGAGAGGAGCGACGTTCTTCGTCGGAGTTCGAAGGTTCTTCGCGTTCTTCGTCAAAGTTGAAGAAGAAGAAGGAGAACCCAAATTCTCTCAAGAAGTCTAGAGAAATCTAACCAAATAAAATAAGCTAGAGTCTTATTTTATTCACACACTTAACAAATTGATTTTCAAAGGTATGAAATTCAAATAAAAAAACTCTAAATTAATTAACAAGTTGTCTTGTCATTTAAAGAGGGGTTAAAGGGAGTTTTGAGAGAAGATGAAAAGTTAGCGTTCGTGTGGGCCCCACCACACTTAATCCTCTCAAGGGAGGTTAAGTGGGTGTGGGTCCCACCCCTAAATTCCTTTGAGAGGAGTTAACCAACAAGTTAAAAAAAATAAAAAGTGTTTCCACATTTTTATTTAACTTCTCATAATTCTCCCAAAACTAACTTTCATCCCACCTAAAACGCAACCTCGGAAAAGGTCTCGTTAAGCGAATATCGGCGCTGCGAGTTCATCGGTGTCCTCAGATTTCAATTCCGAGCACCGGGTCAAAAGTTATAATTTCCCGCTCGTTCGTTCACTGAACGTACCCGAGCCGAACTTCGGAAATTGATTCAGGGCACTCCGGGCCTCGGAATCAGGTGTCGTCAGAAACCGCGTTCTTGTAAAATTCCAAAGAAAATTAAGAAAAAATTTCCCTTGAATTTTACGGGTCTTTACAAGTGGTGAGGCACACCATGTCCAAAACTCCTATTCAACAGAATAGGGATGATTCTTGAATACACAAATGTGTGTAACCCTCTATGACCTTATCTCGATATTAGTGAATAGTATACACAGACCAAGTGCAGGATATATCAACCCATCATAGATTTAATGAGATAAGTATTTTCTAAGCAGAAACAACCAACCAACAAACAGACACTGTGTAATATAATATCTTTTTCATTAACATCTCGGAAAAGAGGATGCACACCAGTGTTATCGACCTTTACTTGGTTTATTTTTTGTTGATTCAATTGGACAGATCTACCCTCAACATCCATGGACAAGGCCTTCTGATGGTACTTCTATCTTCATCATCATGGCATGATATATATTACTTCCCTAACCCAAAGAAAAAAAATCCATTCTTGACCATTCAACCAATGTCATTCCATCAACGGTGCACACAACACAAACTACCTCACCATGATTTCAATATCATGGTTTTCATCGTGCATCAAAGTACATGATCAAATGACTTGAACTGATAATTATATCACCTCATGAGACCATTACACATGATCGTAGATAAGAACACCCAATGAAACCTAAAACATGTGGTATTCCTATTAACGGGTATATACTCGTGATCTTATTACTAGAGATCACCAAGTGAAAACTTCATGAGAAGACGTCTCAATTATTTTGATCACCCAACACCTAATATTCAAACATCTACTGTGTCCAACTAGTAAGATGTATCTATACCATAGAACATATATTTAAGATTAATTTCATATTATGTCTAGGTTCTCATTATAGCCTGGGATCAGTTATAACCTCTTGATATGACAATTAATCTATGGAAATTTCCATTATATAGTGGATGTAGAAATATCTACACCATAATATTAAGAATACATCATGTATTTATAATTTTACAGATGATATGGTAATCAAAATGAAATGAATAGTTGGTTATAGGGAACCCAGTATTTCAACAATCCCACTTGCACTAGAGCCAACATGTTAGCCAAACATGTTAGATACTCACATGATAAACATCATGTTTCTTCTGAGTAATGTCATTGGTTAATAGGCCCTCCACATTTCTATCATGTGGCAATTATGCTATTGCAACCTTGTCTCATTTAGTAAAACTTCTCAAGAGATGGTATCCTGAGTATGTACCCCTTGTCCACTGTCATAACTTCACATATTGGCCAGTAAGAATTTCACCATTTTTATTATGATAATACTTTTCTTACCAGGTGTGATTCATAGAAATAGAAAAAATCATTCCATTTAATAACAGCTTCTTAGCAGCCTCAAATGTGGTAACGTACTCAATATTTGTAGGTGTGGCTACCTCTGGCTTATATGAGTTTGACTCACTCATAATCTTTAGGATAACAACAAAAGTATATCACTTTCATCTATGCAATACTATATTGTATCACTGAAAACTAGTATCTTTTCTTCTCCACTTTCTAAGTACATATCTTTTGTACTCGCCAAAGTAAAATTAGGTAATTCTAGAAGCATCCGTTACAGTTCTCCTGGATATAACTAATATTTTCCTCTTATAAATAATATCCTATAAATATCAATTCTGGTATATATCATGGAATATGTTATTAATCCATTACATAAATGTATAAAATTCAACTCCGCATGTTTATCTCTTCTGATGACCCGAAGATATCAACCTGAATAGATTATTCCTTATGACAGATGCAAAAATTCATCTCTTCAATTTTTCCAACTTGTGTTTTTCAATTCAATGTCACTATCTGTATGATTAACTATGACCAAGCAGCCTATATATCAACCATGTTAGATCATGTTCCCTAGAACATATGATTATACTATAAGTAAATTGATGGAGAATAAATTCATCTTGATCATAACTAATCGTAAGAACAACTGTTTTCTATATTTTTCTGAACATATTTTACCTAGAAGACATTGGTGCTTCCACTAACCTTTGATAGACATGTGTGAAATATTTCCTGCAAATTTATATTATATGGTCTTGTTGATTACATTAATCCTAGACTATATTTTAGTAACATGCATAACATATTATCATTTTGTGACATCACCATCCTTTTCTGGTTGCGTCATATTGATACGATCCACAATCGGTGGTCATGTCAACCAGTACTAAATAATATGATCATAAAAATTAGCTATGACAAGTAAAATTCGAAAAGATTTAGGCATAACAACTGGGTCAAACCAATCAATCCTTATTGGTACCACACATAAAACATGCCTTTATAAACTCACTTGAATACTCACCACAATATTCATTATGTAAGAAATTTGCAATGTGATACATGGATTCCTTTATTGAATTTTCCCTGGCCTTTTCAATATTAGATAATTTCTATACACTACTTGTTTGAAATATTATTCACAATGAATAATATATCAATGAATACAGTGAATATAATACCATCACCATAGTTTTATACTTCATATGTAGTATGTGTCTCTAGAACATACTTCCTTTCACATGTTCTTGTGGAACTACTTCCTATGCCCGCTATTTGAGAATCTAAATAATTGAATAAATCCAAGCCAATTTAACTCCCACAAACTCAAAATTGATGGGAACCCTTCTAAAAATGTAGTCTATCAATTGGATAATACTTTCCTATCATAGGGATTCATGTAGTATCCTACGTGACTATTAGGATCATTACATTGATGCACCATGTGTTTTACGTGATGCATGTTTCTTTATGTCCAAACTAACTCTTTACATCCAAACACATGTCTATATAACATAATGGATTTATCATCATACCATGAATCATATGATATCCATTTTTATTTTAGTTTAAATGTGATTATGGGATCATGCTATAATTTGGGAAGCACATCATGAAATATAAAGGATGTTTCTACAAGTTTCAACATTGATACTACTTAAATAAATACTCTAATGTATAAAATGTGAATTTATGAATTTCTCCAGGCTACATTCTGTTGATCAGTGTTAACATATAAGAATTAATCATTGATCCTGCTCATTGAAATCAATGTATTGATTTGTATAAGGTAGTGTGCATTTGGAAATTATTCCACACTACATTAGCATGATCAATAATGGCATTTTCAAGATATTCTTTAGCATGTAGGCTCAATGGAATGTAGGACCCCGGGACACCCTGAGAGGGGAGGGGTGAATTAGGGTGTCAAATTTTTCTTTAAAGTGATGGATCTTGTTACCACGTTGGTAGGAACTTGTTAAACCTGTATGATGGATATGAATAGATAGAAAACATTCACATGCAGAGAGAGGACACATCACTTTTTACTTGGTTCACCACTCAAGGCTATGTCCAAGGAGCATACGCCGATATATTGTTGGTCATAACAAATTACACTAAACATCACTAGTTGTGGATTACAAAGGTTAGGGCACAATCACTCTGTCCCAAGCTCACTGCCTTTACAAAAGGTTCAGGGATAGCTCACAGCATCCCTCGGGTCACTCCCGTTGACTCCCCCTAGATCATTGCCCTTTGTGAAGTCATACTCAGTTTATAGATGTGAATGACTCATCATCATTTCAAAAGAATGCATCCTCTGTTGTATGTAGATGCTCTGTTAGAGTCCAACTTTCACTTGTATACTAATCTCACTTTTTACCAAAGGTATCTTGCAATATTTCGGCTTTCGTGCAGCTCCAAAAAGGATGGGCGTACTTCAACCTCACCTAGTGCGCTTCTCCCAGACCAGCACACAAGTTTCAAGACCAATGCACCAGACACTTGCACGATACAGATTCGGTGCGTAGGTGACACCAACCCACTTGCATGACACTACCTCCTTCAACTCCAAACTTGCGCGATTCAGCAACTTTAAATCCCAAACAACTTTGGATGCGCAACCAACAACCGGTGCACAACCTTCAATTGCGTGGCTCAAAAACCACTTGCGTGACTCAACCAAATGAATGACAAGAGCTCATGAAATATCTAAGTCTTGAAATTATTTATAAATGAGGTGGTGTGGTCCTCTATTTATAGGCATGTTGGACCCCCTACGCGGTGGCACGCAAGTGTCCTCACGACGCGCAAGTCCCGCAGCACAACTCCAACCGCCCTAGCCTCTTTCGCGCTACTCACTTGCGCGACCAAACCAATACCTATGAAACACACTTTCCTTTTCCATATTTTGAAGCTCTGATCTCAAAGAAAAATTGGTGCGCAACTTTCCATCCTCCTAGGCATCGATGCACAAGTCCTTTCTCGGCACGCATGTCACTTGTGCAACCAGCCCATAAACTGCGCGGCCCTTATCCCTTTGCCATTTTTCTATGTTCTTATTTTGAAAAAACATATGGATAGAAATTTTCCTCTTTTTAAAGTACAAGATTCGTAAGTATCTTTTCCAAAAACAATTTTCTCCATTTGTCGATTTTCAAGCCCAAAAATTTGGAAAACACTGGAGAATGGTGCCACCTTCAATACTGTAATCTGCTTGACATGTATGTGCACTTTTCTAGCACACTTTCTGAACATCCTATGAGGGTTGACAACAAACACAAACCATAAACCAATTCATGTAAAGATGAACATGGTTCTAACAAGAAACTCATATCTTCTTACCACGCACTCACATAAATTTACCGTTCCTTAATTGATTAAAGGAATATTATGATGTATATATACATCTAATAAATCCTTGGAATAGTACATGCTCACTTACTGAACTAATTTTGAAATAATTTATGAATAAATTTATTTTTTAAGGTGTCATTATCTAAAATAAAGATGTTTATAAAACCAAATGTATTTATCTGTACTGAGCCTAAATACCATACCATGAATTTTTCTTGAAATCCAATTTTTTCTTTTACATGACAATGAATTATCTTTCCACAAGGGTATAAGTCTTACAATTTATATTCATAAATCATTTCCAAACATTCATGTATCACTCAACTAATGATTGAGTACTAAATACCAAAAATAACATTTAATCCGGAACCTGGAATAACATCTTCTTGTGTCCAAGGAAATATGTGACTAATGTTTTAGTTATAATTAATAATAGTTCTATATGATTTTTTCACATGGAAATTAAGAAGTCATGTACTTCTCACCATTGTCCTAGGTATCACTCATTCCCAGCCACATGGAAAATACAGCTGACCTCAAATATAGTTTTTATACTTACTTGGTTACCGTATTATAATACACCCATGTCAATATCATATTTTATTTATTACCAATGTTGTAGAACTTAAACATTACATGTGATGAATATTTTTGAAGAAGAAGCTGTAAATTTCTTCTTTTGTTAAATTTATTGCATTTAAACTTTTATAGTATTATATCAAAATCTCCAATGCAAGTAACCTCATGTTAATACCTAGTTCATTGAAAGACGTTGCTAATGTGTCATTGTCATTACATTCCTTTTGTCCTATTTTTGCATTTTATTACAATTTATTCACTGTAAAAATTAATGATGAAATTATCTTTTATATTGTTATTATCTTGGAGAAACATAACTAACTTGACCATGTTGCATTTACTCAATAATTTTTCAATTTGTATCTTAAAACACGACTTGAGTAAAGTGGTGAAAATTTTATGAGAAATGGGTATATTTAATGATCATGAACAATATTTTAAATTATACATGTCAGGGTAACATCACCTTATTCATATCATTCCTTCTCTTTCTCCTTGAAAAAATCTCGAAGATGAGACTTCATGTTTAATCATCCATGGCTGGGTGTAGTGGCCACTACTTACACCGAACATTGATAAAATCATTAAAACATAACTATCAAATGATTTATAAATTAATCTCCTATAAGAAATTTCACCCTTTCTTCATGAGATAGTTTAACAGTGTTGGGAACACTAGAACCTTGAGTTTCCTTTATCATAGTACTATGCGCACGGGCCTGTAATATTCATGATAACCCATGTCAGTGAGGAAATTTACTTTATCCAATATTTATCGTAGTGCGAAGTTGTGGTATAATTTTCCATTTTACTACAATTTTTTTACCAGATTGGTAATATATATCATGAGTACTAGTTATGTTATTTTGATTAATTACATAAATCATTTAATGTCTCCCACTATTTTATCGGATTCAAGGAACCCTTCATGATAGAATCATAATACTCTATCACTAGAGTATTCAAGTGGAAAGGATCCTAGAACCACCCATTATAGTCTACAATCTATGTCTATACCACCACTTGGAGGGTTCAAGGGGTACATTTGGCTAGCCGTCCTTTTTAACATTCAGTTCTTTGATCTATGGAGTGATATCCTAGCTTCTAAAATCATAACATGATTTACTCAACACTTACATAAAAAATTATAGCATGTTAGCTATGTCTAATAATTACTAGAACTATAGATATGTCGAATCATCATTCTTATACAGAATCCCCAGTAGTAAGAGGCACCCTCTACTAGGGAATGACCGACACCTCAAACAGTTGGTTTTGTCCAAATTTGATTGATGGAAGGTGATAAATAATTAATATATTTTTGAGGGTTTTATTATTTTTAATGCGACGAAAAAAATCATTTTCTATTTTTTTAATCATGTACTATGTGATCGCACCCACAACTGACCATGCAAGAAATTGAAAACATCATCTCATAACATGTTCATTTTATCTTGCATGCTTGACTGTTATTATTCTATGTGATCATGCGTTAAAAACACAGTAAAAAAATAAAAAGCCATAAAAAAATATAATGAAGAACTGACCATGTGCCAGTACTAGAGGTTGATCTATTGAGTGAATAATGGACTTACCTAAACCCCAGAGGTAATACTCTATGAATCATCACATGTGACTCGAAGTGCATCATATTCCCCTCCAATGCATTATATCTATTGTCTAGTGTGTAGCTATGACCCATCATGAATTGTGTCACACCAAGTCTCGTAATTATACATCTATACTCGCATGTATGAGAGGGTGTCTTGGGGTATAAAAATACAACTCTGAGAATAATTGTGCATGCCCTTATACATATAACCACTCTGAAATGACACATAGATCACATTTTAAATAAAATAAGTATTACCCAAAGACTTCAATAAATAAAAAATTAAATAATTAAGCACCTGACATAAATGGGTCGGCCTCTAGTTCATGATCATCATACACATTAACTAGTATATATAAACTAATTACAGAATCAAAATTAAATTTTCTTTTAATAAAATTGAGGGAATTTAATTGAATTTTAAATTTCCCTCTAATTTTTAATTCAATATTTTAACACTGTTCGGTCCCAATTAATTAAATTAATTTTAAAACTAAAATTAAAATAATAAATTAATTAAATTATTTACCAAATGAAATTAATTTATGCCACATGAATTATTAATATAAATATTAATATTTAATTAATTTATTTATCTATTATAGTTAAATTAATTATTTTAGAAAACATATGATTAAATTAAAATTATTCAGGCCCCGTAACCAATGGGTAGGCATGTGTAGCTCAGGTCGGACCCATATATGCCCATATCGGACTGTTCCAACCCTGTAGAGGGGTTATTTTGCCCATGAATGTCTGTTCAATCCAATTCTGGACTGGTCAGATCCGCGTAAGTCCATTTCAGGGATGGTTTGGACTCTGTGGGTCGCCAAGGGAGTACCTCGCTAGAGGAGATCCTAGATTGGGAGGAATACCAGTGGAGGGAGGTAGTCTAGAAGGGATATCCATGGTGAGGGATCATGTATGGAGGGGTTTCTGACTACCCTGTTGAGGGAAGAGGCCAGCCCAGCCATTGGCGGTGTCGCGGTGGAGGGCCGAGACATGGTTGGTCCGGGCGGTAGTCAGCGTGCTGGAGACCGAAGGGTTTTGGTGGGGGAATCTCTATGACTGGTTGATAGTGGCCGGAAAGAGGAGGCATGACAATGCACTATGGGTTGGAATCCCGAGGACCGGTGTACCATGGGGTGGAGCATGGAGGAGGTGGAATTAGTGGGGTGCGAGTCTGAGCGCCCCTGGTGAGGGCGGTGTGGTCACTACGCCTATAGCTGGGACTACGTGGCCTGGGCAGTTTCCTTGGGGCGGTATGAGTAGGGAGAGAGGCTGCCATTATTGGAGTGCAGAGGTCGACAGACGGGATGATGGTGGCAGTGGCGCCAGCTACAAAAGGCAGTGTGGGGTGCCGCTATGGGTTGGTTCAACTTTGGTGGCCGATGTCAGATGGTGCGCTTCTAGCAGAGGGGGCGGTAGACCTATTCAGTGGGAGGTGTCCTCTAGGGTGGTTCCGTGGGGAATACCGAGCAACAGGGGGGGCTGCTAGCCCCCCCAGAGTTCTTTTTGTTTTTAATTTTCTCTGGAGTCCTCCAAAGTAGTTCTCCCCTCCTTTTTCTATTATTTTTTTGATTTGTCTTACTAGAATGGCTAAGAAGGGTTCCCCACCCATTTTTTCTTAAGTCTATATTTATATGATATTTTATAAAAACATATAATAATAATAAAATATTATTATAATAGAATATTATAAAAATAAAATTATTATTATAATCAAACTGTTATTATTATAATAAATATATAATAATTATCATCATTAAACCTCGCAGGAAAATACTCTTCTGGTAATCCGATGTACAACTAGTGATAATTTATAAAACCTCATAAAATAGCTGGTTTAACTCAGATTTTAAACTGTAGATGACCGCAGATGGTCATCTGATATAATATTCAAATGTAGTGTATGGAGTTGGAACCGTAACGATGCCATCATCATTGATTAATGAAAATTTAATTCTTTCAGCTTAAAACCTTCATGTGATCTCTCTGATACCACTTGAAGGAACCAGGCATTAAGAAGAGGACCAAAACATGTGAGATTTTGAAAACTTCTCCGACAATTGATGAAATTTTGTCGACATTGGCGAATAGAATCCAAGTTTAAGATGATGATCACGCTTAATGTGTTTCTAAGCACAAAATAAAAACTATAAAATAAATAGTTTAGATCCAAAGCCACTCCCAATGTCTGCTCATTATTGGTGATAATTGCTCGAATAATAAAAATTCAAATCCCTCTAGACCATCCACAAACATTTCAAGGGATCCTCAAGAGCACAAATATTCATAATTTGGGTGCTAGTGCATAGCTATGAAAATACATTCAACAATCCGATGATTACCGCATCCGTCTGCTTGTGATGCCTGAGAGATATCCCATCTGAGCTACTTAGATCTAGAGACTCTCTCTAGGATAATGGAGAAAGAGGAATTATGAATGGTACATGGAAAACTTCTACCCTACTCTATTTTTATTATTAAGAAAATATCAGCTATTTCCACCCAGCCACCCGAATATGTAACACACTATAAAATAATATTTAGACTGATAAACTAAGTCATAAATATTATTTATTATTATTATCACATTCATGTAAAATATTAAATATATTACATGATAACAATTAATCCATTAACTCAGATATTACCCTCAAAAATATTAACATGTCTTTAATATTTTAATATCTGTTCAAATAATATTTTTCATGTATTTCATAAAACTAGTAAATACATTTAATAAATAAATTCAAGGAACAATATTTATATCTTGAATAGTATGAATGTATTTATTCATTAATGATCATATATCCTTGGAAAAATCTTGAACCATAGTAGTGGGGCCACCATGAGAAAAAAATCATATTCAACTGAATAGGGAAGATTCTCGAATACATTATTGTTTGCGACCATCTATTCAAGTATCTCAATAGTAGTAAATATTATTCACAGAACAAGACAGGGGTCATGAAACCCATCATAGAACATAAAGAGATTTGGATTCTAACAACAATGATAACAAACCTATGAACACGCTCTGTGTAATATAATCTCTTTGTCGTTAATATCTCATTAAGTAGGAGGGACACTAGTGTCATGACCCATTACATTCCATATTGTTTGTTGATGAAACTGAACAAATTTTCCCTCGACTTCTATGGCCATGGTCTTATGAGGTACTACCATATATATCAATATGTCCTGCGATATATTACTTCCATAACCCAGAAGCTACAAATCCTTTCTTTACCATTCAACTAGTTTTATGCCATCAATGACAAACCAAACAGAAACTACATCACCATGATTTCCACATCATGGTTTCTGTCTTCCATCAAAATACATGATCTAATGACATACACTGGAAATGATCTCATGTCCGGAGACCATTACACATGATCGTAGAACAGAACCTCCAATGACACCTGAAAGATGTGGTGTTCCTATTGGTAGGTCTATCCTCGAGATCTGACTACTAGATATCCCAAAGAGGAAACTTCATGAGAAGATGACTCAACGATTATTATCCATCATCTCCTAATAGTCAAATATTTACAGTTTCCAATCAGTAATATGTATCTATAACATAAAAAATATATTTAAGATTAATGTCATAGAATCTCGAGGTTATCGTTATAGACATAGATCTCTTGTAATCTCTCTACATGACAATTAATCTATTCACATTACCATTTTATAGTGGATACAGAAATATCTTAACTATAATGGTAATAATACTTCATGTATAGTTGATTGTATAGATGATATGGTGATCAAAATGCACTAAATAGTTCTGTATAGGAAACCCACTATTTCAACATAAGATGAATGTTAAAATTATATGGGATATATGAAACTCAATATCTGATTAATAATATTCAAAAATTCTTTTTAAACGGATAGTTTTTTAAGTCATGTTACACCTCAACATGGTGTGGTGTACATAGTACAATATTGAATTATTTAAAAATAAAGCATACCATTGAAGCTTGGGGTGTTACATACAAACACTATCATATTGGAGAAGATTTCCTATGAAGATTAAATTTTTTACTTAGTTCATTTCTAAGACATAATTCAAGGAGAATATTTCAATTAAATATCTACAAAAGAGGAGGAAACACTATCGATGGTAGATTTTAAAATGGGTTCAGAAGAATGCATAATCAATCACATGAGAAAATATTATTGTAGAATTATCATGCACTACATTTAGTCAAAGGATAACAGATTTAATTAAACATTAATGTTTCTTACAATAAATTTCATGAATAATAATAAAAAAATGAATGATAATGGTTTTGATTACTTTTATTCATCTCGTACATAGATTTCATATCTTTAAAAAATTTATTTATTTATAGTACGATTTTAATTCCACTTACTAATTCATAAATAACTTCCACAGAAGCTGCAATAATGTTTTTCCTATCCCATTTCATTTTTTCTGAGAAAGATATTTTTTTTAATTTTTCTGAAATGGGAACTCCATGAATCTACAATAAAAAAATCATGTAGTTTTTAATTCTTTATAATTTTCATGATCTTATTAAAAAATTATTATTTCCATTGCCTCTCAAAAAAAATAAAATTATATAAAAATTACTTATTGAATTATCAATAATATATTATAATTGATGATATACACTATAATCATCTTGCATAGTTTAAATACTGCTTGTACACATGTAGTGATTGTGGTAAGAAAGTCATATTCACTATGTGAGAAATCTCTATCATGATCACGTTACACTATATATAATATTTTTAAATGAGATGCAATATTGTAAAAAGTTATACATTAATCTTAGCGTAAAATTCTCAATTATAGTACAATTATCTACACAATGATCCTTAACTATCCTCAAATGACTCCTAAATACAATATTCTTAATGAGTCTTCACTGAAAATAAAAAATTTTATAACCCTTATAAGTTCTCCGAAATGAATTTCATAATTGAGACA
The DNA here is from genome assembly GCA_963277665.1 of Viscum album. Lineage (NCBI taxonomy): Eukaryota > Viridiplantae > Streptophyta > Magnoliopsida > Santalales > Viscaceae > Viscum > Viscum album. The sequence goes on from OY728159.1 coordinate 927,166,823, forward strand.
AATGGACCTAATGTTTTCTTATATTTTCCATTTTAATATACGTACAATGTTAGTAACCCATATGAAATCTATGAGTGTCTTAAAAAAATTTATTTTCAATTTTATAAACATCCCCTCCTGAATAAAATTGCTTAAAATATGATGAACCCTAAAAATGAGTTTTGTGAGCCCTATAAACTCAATTATTTACTCTTATAACATTAGATTTTTCTATGAAAATACTGTTATTGAATCAAATGATGAACACTATGATTTCAGGGTTGGTTGTCATGATTATTGGGATGACAATTTTGATATCATCCTTTAGAGAGAAATTACTATTATGAACTCCAATCCATATTCAAAATACTCCTTATCAATATAAAATTCTATCTAAATTGATCAAATGGTCATAGAGAACTTCTCAAACCATATCTTTTTTCCATCTTGTAAAATAAATGATTCATTCATTTTGAAACTTATCCATATTCAAACAAACATACCAAAATATGATTCCACTAGAAACAATTAGATTAATTCCAAAACATATCCTTACGTTTACAATCATGCTCCTAAAACATAGTAGTGAGGAATAAGGATAATCCATCAATATCCCCATTATGGATTCTCTAATATCACTATAGAGCAATATATAGACTCCAAAAATCACATATAATGGTGATGTATATAACAAGGAATGCTTTTACAAATCATTTAAACCTACATCTAATATTCGTTTAAAATAATTCTATTTTATTAAATAAAAATATTAGAAAATAATTTAATCACAACCATTACATGAATAAATACAATTTAATGAAATTTAAATAATTTAATAAAATTACATGTTATCCAATTTGAAATCTAATTAAAATAAAGAACATTGTTGATAAAAATGAAGAGTAATTATCAATATAATATAAGTTCAACTAAAATGAAAATTTTGAAACATGAATCACTCATGGTTTATATGGTAATTTGATTAACATTGGTCCAGAAATTGGTAGTCCTTGAATCCACAAGTATTTTACATTTTTTCTGTAAAAATATTAGTGAACAACCTGAATAGGTGAAGAAGAATCCATGAAACCAAAGATAACTATATGAATTTCATTGAAAATATAATCCTAGGATATAATAAAAAAAGTGATCAAGAGAATGGACAAAGCGGGAAGAACATGGAGAAGGAAAGGAAGAGGTATCAATTACATAATGATATCATCCACATTGAAGAATATTTTTGAAATACATTGTTGATAGTGAAGATATAAAAAGTGTAATGTCTTAGAAGAAGAAGTATTGAGTGTTCCGGAGAAATATAGAGTTATTTTGAGTCCTCCCCTCTTAAATTACATTTTTAGGAATTCAAATATTTCCTAAATTTAATTGGATTCATGGTTGGTCTTTATAGTTATCTTGACCATGTGTCAAACCATGTTGATGATACTACCTCAAAAAATTATGTTGTATGGTAAGATTACATGGTTAGTGGGACCATACAGTCTGTTAAATTTTCTACCATTATAAAACATTTGTTCTAATATTAATAATTAAAAAATATAATAAATTAAATAACCAAAAATTTCTTCATTTGTGTTATAATTATCTCTAATATATCACTTTTTCAAATAATGGCATGAAACAACAATTTCAATCATCAATGTTTTATCCATGTAATTAACCATATAATTTCTCCTCTCAATTACCACATTTTCCTGGGTCCTAGATGAGGGATACTCATATTTAATACCATGATTCTCAATATAGTTCTCTACCTCGATGGATGTGTACTCAATTCCATTACCATATTTTAAAATTTATATAGTATAACCATTTTTATTTTCACCTCTCATTTGAAAACTCTTCATGCACTGACAAACATTCATATTACCTTATATAGACATGATTCAAGCCCTAAAACTATAATAATTAACTAATTTAATGTATTACCTTTATTAACAAGTTCCATGTTGATCTATAGGGCCACAAATTTTGGTATGGTCCAAATGAAGTATTTTTTATGCCTTTTTATTAATTTAGAAATGGAGGTTATATTTCATCTTATGCCATATTCATTTATTTCACATCATTCCTAGTAATTATTCATTTTTGGGATAACCTAAATAACTATACGTTTTGATACGACCTATCATCTACTGAATAATTTGGTCTAGCCTCTGATTCCACATGGTAGTTTCTTCTTGTACAGTATGAAATCATTTGTTCTCCATGTTATCCACCTTATAAAGATTACAATTACTTCCTTATCCCTTTAAAAGGAAATTAACTTATACAAATTTGATCATAAACCCTTTCATGTTGAATGTAACTTCAATCCTAGAGTAAAATACAAGATTCATGATAAAGATGTTATATCACTGTCTATTCCTAAAGAGTACTTTTTTGTTAAGAAGATCATCTCCTATGGCTTCCAGATTCCATTTATCTTCAGTGATACATCATTGATGAAACTAACCATTCTATCTACTTTCTATTTTGTGTTCCATAATTGATTCGTTATTTCTATCACATGGAATGAAAACCCACTATTTTGGATCTATGAGATATTATTATTTATTTATTTATGACTAGATTTATCCTTGTTTTCTTATTTCTCTCTTCTTATTTTATATAAATGAGAATCCAAACATTGATGAGATATTAGATAAATCATCCTCTATTTCTCTATAAATTCATGAATAATTATTATTTTTATCTAAAATAGAAAATAAACCACCTATGGGAATATCATTTGGTTTATTTGTAACCAAATTTATATAAATCCAATTATGGTGACTTCCATTTCACATTTTTCAGTAGTCAAATTATTTATACCCAAATATAGATCTTTGATAAAGATATCCATTAAATAATAAAATCTTTATTAAGAAGGATATGGATTCAATATTTAATGCCCAATATTTTTTGTTCCCCCCCTCAGAGTAACTATTTTCTTATTCGATAATATTACACACTGTATCCATGATTACAATAAAATTTTAACTTTAACAAGGTAAATATATCATCAATTTTTTTCTCAACACGTCTCTAGATTTTTTTACATTCTTGTTTTTGGAATTCCCCTCGACGAATATGTTTTTCTACAAGAATATTTTTCCATTTATTCTAAATTGTCACTCCCATTTTTTTATGTATCCGTATTATAATTAACTCCACTTTTACGCCTATACCTATTTTTTATTTATAATTTTCTCAACACAATCAAATCCTCTTTTGTTGAAATTAAAATAATCACCTATAATATTGTTTTACAAAATGAAATATATTATTTAGAACACATGAATTAATATAAAAATTATGACTGGTTCTCAAAGATACAAAATATCCATCATGATGTATAAAACATTTTATTATTCCCTCTACACATGCATTAATAATATCAATCTTCTTATCCCGTTCTTAAATTTTCATTTCCAACACTACGAATTCTTCCAATATGTCAGGACTAAATGATTGATATTGAAATTCTTTAGGTATTTAATCTATCTCATCCTCAATATAAAATTCATAATTTATGGATTAATTTAACAATGAACCAATTTTCCATTTTTTTCTTTAATACTGGCCTCTTTATAACCTCCATCAATTTCTACATTTTGATCAACAAAACCTTTAGTTTTCTTTTGAATCTCTATAATAATTTTATTTATCAGTAGTATTCATCTTTGAATCACTTGTATCAAATTTAAATTATGTTTCTATATTTCCTCTAATTAATATTATTCATCTTCCTTAACCATTATAACGAGGATATTTTTCTAAATCATCAGTGTGGAAGAATTTCATGGATTGAAATATATTTTATTTTGAAACTTATTTCATTTCATTTTTTAGTTTCCATATAATATTTATCAATGATGAATTTTATTTTATAATATAATTCAATGTGTCTTACCCGTCCACATTAGAAATTTGTCAAGGGTATCTTACGATAAAAATATACCATTTTGCTTTTTTATTTTTCTATGCACCAGTGATTGACACTCATAATATATTTCATATATTCATCTTATTTTCTCATGATAGAAATATTAATCATGGATTTAAAGTCCATTTTTTTACAATAGTTGGTGTTCCTCAGAGATTGATTCTCATTTCATAGGAAACCAAACAACAATGTCTGTCATTAAGTGATAGGTTAGCCATGTTTCTTGATTATTGTAGAATGACTTTTGGGTTATAAATAGGTGTAAAAACCTAAATATATTCTTCCAAACATTAATATTATTCATTTATTTACCCAATCCCTAAATGAATCCATCGAATTCAATGACGTGGCTTAAAAATCCACATATATTGTAATCTTGATAAATATCTAGATCATAAAACATAATGTTAAAAACCTTAAGCATTTTAACATTAACATACCATTCCCATCATTAATTTTAGCCATCGTATACCATGTGACATTTTTAGTAGTTAAACTCAAAAAATTCATATAGATCTGGGTTTAAAATGAATAAAATATTGAATTTAACACATTGACATAAAAAATGTAAAATACTAGAGATTCTTTATTACTTTATGACATAGATACATAAATTTTGTGTATCCACCATAATATAGTTGAGAATGCATCATATTTAAGAGATCGTAGGTGATATATAATCATATTATTCTAGATATTGTAATTTCAACCACCAAATAAAGGAAATCCATTAGAATACACCTATATATCTATAAAATCTAGTTTTTTATAACACAATATTCAATTATAAACTCAGGACTAATGCCACTTGTTGAAACCAGGATAAAAATATCTATAGGGGTGGTGAATTATGGTGAGTAATTTCTCATCATATAGATGACCTTGATCTCATGTTATAAAGAGTTGGATGAGTTGAGAAGGCATTAGATGTACACTATAATTCCCTAACACTAGAATCCTAGAGATGGTGCATTTTTTTTATATTGGCATGATTACAAGGAATCATGTCCCAAAGGACCAATCCGTTTAGGAGTGTTGGAAAATAGATTACATAGAGGAATTTAAATTACAATTTCTGACAAAAAATACAACCTAGATAATCCTTTTAGAATGCAATTATTCCGTTTTCATAATAATTCATATCAATTATAAATCATTTCTTGGTATCTTGGAAAAATAAAACATCAGTAATTGGTTAGATCAGATGCTCAGTGAGGATAAACAATACAGTAGAAGCTATCAAAAACCATCATAAAATTTTATGTAATGATATAAAACTGAAACATAAGTCTTTTAAAAAATTATCTTTATCATAATAAGGAAAGAATAAATGATATAATTCTATTTAAAAATTTATATGTATATTCTAGTAGTTTAATAATCACATAGAAAATCCATAACAACTCTCACAATGAGGGAATGCATAATACCATACATCATAACCACTACGTCATGGCCTTGTTCCAAGACCATTCACAAATATACTATTAAGGCCTTCTGCCAAGACACTACATTGTCTCATGAGACCTACTGATGCACCAAGGGGATTTAACGGTTCCTTATCATCACTTAAGAAGTTAAATTCATTCCTTATATGAAAATTTTGAAACAAACGACAAACATTCATATTAAAACTATCATACAAAATGTTAATACATTAATCGTAAATTATGAATGGTATAAAAATAGAAAATCCACAGTAAAACATATCACAAAATCATTAAAACAATATAGAAGATTGTATTATAATAAATCAACCTCAAAAAAGAATACAATCCAAAAAAGGATGATGATGTTGATGAAAATAATTTAATAAATTAATTAAATCTCTTTGAGGGAAATATCTCTTTTTTGGTTTAAAACATTTAAAAGACATGAAATATCAAAATAAAAAATTAATTTTAGAAATATGATTATAAAATTTTAAGGGATTTTTAAAAATGGTAAGGTTATATAATAGTGGAAAATAGCCCATACTTCATATAAGATAGAAAAAAATTCATTCTTTAATTTTTTTAAATGGTAATAAAGTACCTAGTTTGGAAAACAAAAGAAATATTCCTTTAAAACATTTTATAAAAATTAAAACATGGGTAAAAATGAATTTATACATCCATAGGATTATAGTAAAATATTTTATGAAAAAAATTTAAAAACATCAACATTGTTGATAAATATGTCCCAGTAGATACTTACGCATCTACAACCTCGATTAATAATGACATTGGGTAATTAAACCTTACCATATACTTTCCTTAAGTAAATGGTGAGTTATCCTTCTGTATAATGGTTAGAAAATATTAATAAATTATCCCATAACCATATCCATATTTATGATGTCATATATGATTCATTAATGACTTTATATTACCAATTTACTAAAAATTTCCATGTTAATGTAACGATTCAGGTAATAATTGGTTTCTTTATCAGTCATATTTTAATTTTTTATTTTTGATCGTATTACTTAGATCATAATTTACTTACATCACAAATTTTAAAAATGATATATATATCTTATATATTATGTATATAAATATATATAATTGATAGATAGTTAATATGTAACACACAATTTATTGAGACGGTAGACCGTACAAACACATTAACGATGTTTCTGTTTTCTTACCATATTGAATATATGTGAGTGAGTGACATATATGTGTATATATATATCATACTAGTAGAATTATTATGTGATATATTTCAAACGTAATAATATTATTTATTCTTATAATCATTATTGGATGGTGAATGTCGAATATGAGTCTAGTCACGTCTTGGAGACGATAAGCCGTACATACGCACGAGGGACGATTTAATTTCCATAATGTTTAAATAGTTTAGAATTGGATGGAATATTAATTCTACAGAAATAGTATCTGGTCATATTTATTACTTACATACATTATATTCATTGTTATACCCATATAAATAACGTATAATTGAAAAAAAATTACACCACGACATGGTGACGGTAAGCCTTATGTACGCACTCATAGTGATATTGTTTTTTTGTAGGATGGGTAAAAGGAAGAATTTGTTTGTCCCATGATTATAATAACATATCAGTATATGGAAGTTACTTGAGTTATTTTTTTTAGTATGGAATAAAATAAAAAGAGAAAGTAGAAGAAGAAATTACATTGAAAGATGTGATAAAACAATTACCTCTTTTCGAGTGTCTACTTTTGATTTGCACCAAAATACTCCATATGATGGATTTATAACCAACGTGTTGCCTCTAGGATGATAATAAGGATTTTGGGAGAGGAAATGGGTAAGCTATGGTCGATCCAAAAGGCTTTAGAGGTGTGAGTCTAAGAGAACAGGAGGTTTTCTTCTATAAGAGATGTGAGAGGAACATTAAGAAAAATCATGAAATATTAATTCATTATAATATTTTATTCAGTTAATATAGCATAAGATTGATATATTTAGAGTATAAAATTAGTATGCGTCTAAATATTCTTAACCAATTGATTTTAGACATGTTTAGATCAAAAACATAACCTTATTTTCTATATTTAACCATTAGTTAAATAGTTTAACTCTTACCATTACTTCTTATATATTTAAACCACATGGTTAATATATTAACAATAAAATTCCAAAATAACCAAATGTGGATCATTAATTAAATTTGAAACATTATATAAGTTATTTTTAGGAATAATATTTTTTTAAGACTTTTATATCTTTTAATAAAATAGAATTTGTTTTAAAAGAAATTTTTTGTCAATTTTGATACTATTAAGTAATTGATTTTTGTTAAAGTCATAACAACCAGATTCCTATGAACCAAAGGAATTAAGTAAAAGTTAATATTTAATATTCATCCATAAATTCTTATATTTCATAAAAAAATTAATTACATTTATTTTAATATTAATAATATCATTTATTTTATTCCTACATTAATTAGGGAAATAATAAATCATTATTATGTCATAAATAAATTTAACTATTTAATGTCTAAAAATTAAAAATAAAATACCATGAGGTATAAAATTATTTTTGAATTTAAATTTATATTTATATTTAAAAATATCACTTATATAACTCAAATTAAAATTGTTTTATTATTAAGATACATATTTATGTTATATTTTCGTTTACTTAAAGTTATTTGTCATAACATGTCATTTTCAAATCCATGTGGCTCCATGGGGTAATAACATTGACCTATGGATTATCATGGTCATCCATATATCATCCAATAGTGTTAGGAAACTTGTTATTGTAGTTTTATGTTATAATATTATTATGTTTTATGCTTATTTAGTTGATTTACCTTTTAACGATGATAAATAAATATAATTACTAAAGTTAATATTCATAATGTCCAAAAATAAAAGTTACCTATTTACACAATACATAACATCTAATTCAAAATATGGAATCTATTCTTCCAAATTACAAATAGAGAGTTAGAATAAATTAATTTAACATCAATTCACATTATCAGAACCAGAAATTATGTTTTTAAGAAGTAAAAACTATCAAAATATTGACATGTGTTTATGTCCAATTTAATTATAAAATAATTAGAATAACCTTAATTATATTATATTACAAAAATAAAACCTAATTATACTTTTAAAAACACTTAATTTATAATTTAACTCTATAAAATATTTCGATAACAAATGTTTCTTTCAATTAAAAATTATTATTTTTCACTATTCAACAAAATAGTAAGTTTATCAGAAAACTACCAAAAATTTATCCAGACTAAATTTTTATGTCCAGATTCTAAATTATAATTTTATTTCATCAAATTCAATATATAAAATTTTCAAATATTGGGTTTAAAAAATGGATTACAATTAAAAGGCGTAAAACAATGTTTTTTAAAATTAATTCTTTTTTCTGAAAAAGTGATTTTTTTTCCATCTATTATATCTAAGAAACACATATGATGAAGGAACCAGGCATACAGCGAAATCCCCAAAGATGTGTGATTTTAAAATTTTCATCGAAGAACAGCGTAATCTATCAATGTAGACCAATAACAACCTATTTTAAGCTGAGGATCACATGTGATGAGTTAAAAAAAATAAAAACCATAAAAATACCTGGTTTAGATTTGAATCCATGCACAACGTCTGCTTGTCATTTGTGATCACTTCTCTAAGAATCCGAAGTAAAATTTCTCTACCTCATCCACACACATTTCAAGGAATCTTTAAAAGCACTGATCATCGTAATCTGGGTGCTAGTGTGGAGCTATGATGGCTCCTTTGATGCTCAAACGATTACTGCATCACTCTACTTGCAATGCCTGAGAGAGATCTCCATCCTAGTTCCTTTGATCTAGAGCCTCTATCTGTATTATATGGGAGATAGAATAGGATAGAGAGTGATAGTGAATAATACAAGGAAAATCCTCTCCTCCTCTAGTTATAGTGTTTATAAAATATCTGTTATTGTCACCCGACCACTTGAATATGTAACACACTATTAAATAATATATTTACTACTAAACTGATTCATAAATATTATTCAATATTATTATCAAATTACTATAATATATTAAATATGTTATGTGATAATAATTAATCCATTAACCCAATAGTTAATCTCACAAATAATAATGAACCATTAATATTTTAATATTCATTCATATAATATTTTTCATGTAACTACACAAAACTAGTAAATACAGTTAAAAAAATAAATAACCATTATTCTTAACTTGAGTAATATGAATTTATTTATTCCTTGGTGATCTAATATCCTTGGACAAATTCTGAACCCCAATGGTGAGGAACACCATGTCCAAAACTCTTAATCCAGTGAATATGGAAGATTATCAAATACACAAATGTGTTTAACCCTCTAGGCTCTTATCTCAATAGTAGTGAATAGTATAAAAACTCAAAGAGTGAGATATAGAAACCCATCATAGCCCTAATGAAATATATATCGCCACAACAGCAACAACCAACCTACAAACACACACATTGTAATATAATCACTTTTTCATTAATATCTCATAAAAGAGGATGCACACAAGTGTCATCGACCTTTACTTTCCTTATTTTTTATTGAGGAAATTACACCGATTTAACCTCGACATCCACAAAAAAGTTCTTAAGAAGGTCCTACCTTCCATATCAATATATAATGATATATATTACTTCCCTAACCCAAAAGTGACAAATCCATTGTTGACCATTCAACCAATGTAATTCCATCAATGATGCACCAAACACAAAATACCTCACCCCGATTTCAATATCATTGGTTTCATCTTGCATCAAAGTACGCGATCAAATGGAATTCACTAGTAATGATCTCAAGTTAGGAGACCATTACACATGATCGTATATAATAATATCCAATGAAACCTGAAACATGTGGTATTCTTATTGGCGAGTATGTACTCATGATCTAACTACTAGAAATCACCAAGTGCAAACTTCATGAGACGAATTATCAATTCTTATGAGCCCCCAACACCTAATAGTTAAAAATCTATTGTGTACAATTAGTGTGATGTATCTAGACCATAGAAAATATATTTAATATTAATTTTATAGTATCATGAGGTTCTCATTATATCCTAGGATCTTCTATAACCTCTTGACACGATAATTAATCTATGGACATTACCATTATATAGTGGATTCAAAAATATCTACACAATATTGGTAAAAATACATCATGTATAGCTAAATTTTCACATTATATGGTAATCAAAATGAAATGAATAGTTGGGTCTGGGGAATCCTCTATTACAACACTCCCACTTTCACTAGAACTAACTTGTTATCCAATGATGTTAGATACTCACATGATAAACATCATGTTTTTGTTGAGTAATGTCTTCGGTTTCTAGCTCCTCCACACTTCTGTCATGTGGAAATTATGTTATTGAAACCTTGTCTCAATGAGTAAAACTTCTCAAGAGATGGTATCCTGAGTTTGTACCACTTTTCCACTATGATAACTTCACATATTGGCCAGTATGAATATCACAATTTATTTTATGAAAATACTTTTCCTTATAACTGTGATTCATATAACTAGAACAAATCATTCCATTTAATAATGCTTCTTAGCTGCCTTAGATGTGACAACGCACGTGGTATTTGTAGGTGTGTCTACCACTGGATTATATGAGATTGACACGCTCATCATATTTATCCTAACTATGATAGTACATCATGTTGATCTATGTAATACTATATTGTATCATTGAAAACTAGTATCTTTTCTTCTCCACTTACTATGTACATATCTTTTATACTCGCCGAAGTACAAATGATTAATTCTGGATGCATACCTTATAGTGCTCCTAGATATTACTGTTATTTTCCTTTTATAATGCATATCCTGGAAATATCAATTCTGGTACATATCACGAAAAATGGGATTAATCCATTACATATGTGTATAGACATCGAATCACCATGTTTATATCTTCCCATGTCCCGGACATGTCAACCTGAAGAGATTATGTCCAATGACATACACAAAAATTAATCTCTTGAATTGTTCAAACTTGTGTTTTTCAATAAAATGTCATGATATGTATAATTAACTAGGACCTACCAGCCTTTATATGAACCACAATAGATTATGTTCCCTAGAACATAGTTTGCTACTATATGTCAATTGATGGAGAATAAATTTCATCTTGATCATAAATAACTATAAGAACAACTGTTTTTGATATGTTTCCGAACATATTTTACCTGGAAAACATTAGCGTTTTCACTAACCTTTGGTAGACACATGTAAAATACTTCTTTCAAATGTATATTCTATGGTCTAGTTTCTTTCATTAATCCTAAACTGAATTTCAGTAACATGAAACCTTTATTAGAATTTTGGGATATCATCGTCCCTTTCTGGTTGTGTCATATCGATACCATCCACAACTGGTGGTCATGACATCTAATTCTAAATAATATAATAATAAAAATTAGCTCTAACATGTAAAATTCTATCCAATTTATGAATAAAAACATGGTCAAACCAATCGATCCTCATTGGTACCACACATATAACATGCATGTTTCAACTCAATTGAATCCTCACCGCAATATTCATAATGTAAACCCCTTTTCAATGTGAAACATGGATTTATTTATTGAATTTTAGTTGGCATTTTCTATCTTAGCTAATTTCTATACACTACTTGTAGGAAATATTATTCTCAATAAATAATAGATCAATGCCTATAGTGAATATAATACCATCACCATAGTTTAATACTTCATACGTAGTATGTGTCTCTAGAACATACTTCATTACACATGTTCTTAAGGAACTACTTCATAGAACCGCTATTTGAGCATCAAAATAATTGAATAAATCCAAGTCAATTTAGCTCCCTCTATCTCAAAATAGATGTGAACCCTTATAGAAATGTATTTTATCACTTGGATACTACTTTTAAATAATTGGGATTCATGTAATATCCTACGCGACTATTAGGATAGTTACATAGTTGCACCATATGTTTAATGTGATGCATGTTTTTTGTCCTAACTAACTCATTGCATCCAAACACATGTCCATATAACATAATGAATTTATCATCATTATATGAATCATATGATATCCATTTTTCATATCAGTTTGAATATGATTATGGGATTATTGAATTATTTTGGATGCACATCATGAAATATAATGGATGTTTCTACATGTTTCAACATTGATGCTACTTAAATCAATACTATGATGTTTAAAATTTCATTTAGGAACTTCTCCAATCTATATTTTTTTTATCAATGTTAACATGCAATACTTCATCATTGATCCTCCTCCTTAACATCAATGTCATGATGTGTATATGTTATTGTGCATTTAGAAATTACTCCATACTACATAAGCACAATGAATAATTACACTGTCAAGATATTCATTAGTATGTCGTCTCAAAGCAACTCATATCTTCTTACCATGCACTCATTTCACTTTACCATTCCTAAATTGAATTGAGGAATCTTATAAAGTATATATGCCTCAAAAAAATCCATAGAATAGTTCACCCTCACTTACTGAACTAATTTTTAAATCATTGTGGAATAACTTTATTTCTAATGGTTTATTTTTCGAAATAAAAGATGTTGATAAAACCAAGAGTATTTATTTTTACTGAGAATAAATACCATAATAGGTATTTTCTTGATGTGAATATTCTTTACTAGACAATGAATTATCTTATCGCATGGTTATAATTATTTCAATTTATATTCATCACTCATTTCATATCATTCATGTATCACTAAACTAATGATTGAGTATTGAATACAAAAAACCACATTTATTCCCGAACCTAGAATAATGTCTCATTGCGTCCAAAGAAAGATGATATTAATGTTTTTGTTATACATAATAATAGCTTTATATGATTTTTTCACATGGAAATTAAGAAGTCATGTACTTCACACTATTAGACAATGTATCACCCTTTCATAGCCACATGGAGAATATGGCTAACTTCCAGTATGGTTTTTATACTTACATGGTTACCATATTTTAACACACATATGTCACCATCATATATTATTTATTACCGAAGTAGTAAAACTGAAACATTACATGTGATGAATATTATGGAAGAAGAAGCTGTAAATTTATTCATTAATTAAATTTATTTCATTTTAACTTCCATAGTATTATTTCAGAATATGCAATGCAGGTAACCTCCTTTTAATACATAATTCATTGAAAGTCGTTACTAATGTTTCCTTGGAATTACATGCCTTTTTTACTTTTTTTCATTTTATTACAATATATTCACTGTAAGAATTAAATATGAAATTATCTATGATATTATTATTATCTTGGTGATCCTTACCTAAATTGGTAATGAAGCATTTACTTAATACTTTTTTGTTTTGTAACATAAAACGTGACTTGAATAAAGTGGTGAAAATGATATGAGAATGGGATACATTTAAAGATCATGATCGATATTTTAATATAGACATGTCTGTGTAACATCACCTTATTCATATAATTCCTTCTCTTTGTCCTTGAATATATCTTGGAGTTGAGACTTCATGTTTTATTATACATGGTTGGGTGTACCAACTGCAACTGACACCGAACGTTGATAAATGAATAATGATAGAACTATAATATGACTTATACATTAATATCATATTAGAAATTTCTCCAATGCTTCTTGAGATAGTTTAATAGTGTTGGGAATACTGGCACCTTGAGTTTCCCTTATCAAAGTACTATGCACATGTGCCAGTACTATTCATGGTAACTCATGTTAGTGGGGAAATTCACATTATCCAATTTTTATCATATTTTAAACTTGCGGTATAATTTCCCATTTTATCACCAAACAAAATTTTAACATATTGGTACCTTATATCATGATTACTAGTTAAGTTATTTATATTAATTACATAAATCATTTAATGTCTCACACTATTTTACCAGATTTTAGGAACCCTCTGTGATAGATTCATAATACTGTATCGCTAGAGTATTCTAGTGGAAAGGATCCCAGAATCACCCCTTATAGTCTAAAATCTATGGCTACACAACTACATGGAAGTTTCTAGGTGGGATTTTGGCTAGCTGTATGCCTTAACATGCGATTTCTTGACCTGTGGGGTGATGTATTAGCTTCTAAAATCATAACATGATTTAATCAACACTCACCACTAAAATGATATAAAGTTAGCTATGTCTAATAATTACTAGAACTTTAGTTATATCGACCCACCATTGTTATAAGGTCTCCCCCGAATCCTCTTTCTGGTCATCTGATATCAGATTCAAATGTGGTCTATCGAGTAGGGACCATAACGATGCAGTCATCATTGATTAATGAAAATTTAATTCTTTTAGGTTAAAACCTTGATGTTCTATATCTGATACCACTTGAAGGAACCAGGCATGCAGTAGAAGTCCCAAACATGTGGTAATTTGAAAATTTCACCATCAAAAAACGTAATATTGTCGACATTTTCGAATAGCATCCTAGTTTTATCCAACGATCATGCTTGAAATTTTTTAAGAATAAAATATAAACCTTAAAATAAATGGTTTAGATCCGAAGCCACGCACAACGTCTGCTCATTATTGGTGATCATTACTCAAAGAATACAATGTCAAATTCTTCAAGATCATCCACACATTTTTCAAGGGATCATTATAATCACCGATCGTTGTAATCCGAGTGCTAGTGAAGAGCTATGACAACTCCTTCGAAACTTTGATGATCACCACATCACTCTACTTGCGATGATTGAGAGAGAGCCCAGCTGAGCTACATGGATCTAGAGCCTCTCTCTCTAGGATTTGGGAGAGAGTGGAGGAGAGAGAGATATTATTAATAGTACATGGAAAACTCCCCCCTCCTCTATTTATATTGTTAAGAATATATCTTCTATTTCCACCCAGCCACCCAAATATGTAACACACTATAAAATAATATTTTGACTTCTAAACTAAGTCATAAATAATATTCATTATTATTACCAAATGCATATAAAATATTAATTATATTACATGATAACAATTAATCTATTAACTCGGATCTTACCCGAAAAAATATTCATATGCCCTGAATAGTTAAATATTTGTTCAAAAAATATTTTCTAGGTATTTACATAAAACTTGTAAGTACATTTAATAAATACATTCAAGGACCATTATTCATAACTTGAATAGTAAGAATGTATTTATTCATTAATGATCGTATCTCCTTGGACAAATCTCGAGCCCCAGTGGTGGGGCCCAACTTGTCAAGAATATTTAGTTGAATATGGAAGATTCTTGATTATGTTATTATTGTGACCCTATATTCCCGTATCTAGGTAGTAGTTAATATTATTCACAGACCAAGAGTGGGATCTTGATACCCATCATAACCCCTAAAGATATAAGGATTCTCAAAATAGCGATAACCAACCTATGAACATGCTCTTTGTAGTATAATCTCTTTGTCATTAATATCTTAATAAGTAGGAGGAACACCAGTGTCATAGCTCTTTGATTGCCTGATTTTTTTTATGAAACCAGACAGATTTTACCTCAACTACCGTGGCCATGGTCATATGAATATACTACCATCCATATCAACAAGTCCTGTGATATATTACATTGATAACCCAGAACCGATAAATATTTTATTTGTCATTCAACAAATTTCATGCCATCAATGAAACACCAAACAAAAACTACATCACCACGATTTCAACATCATGATTTTTGTCTTCCATCAAAGTACATGATCAAATGACATAAAATAGAAATGTTCTCAAGTCTGGAGACAATTACACATGATCATATAAAGGAACATTCAATGACACATGAAACATGTGGTTTTACTATTGGATGATCTATCCTCATGATCTCACTACTAGATATGACAATGCGCGAACTTCATGAGAATTAGTCTCAATTCTTATGATCCCCCATCTCCTGATAGTTACTTTTCTATTGTTTCCAATCAGTAATATATATCTAGACCATAAAACATCTATTTAATATTAATGTCCTAGAATCTTGAGGTTCTCGTTATAGACTGGGATATGTCGTAAGATCTCGACATGAAAATTAATATATGGAAATTACCACTATATAGTGAATACACAAATATCATAACTATAATGGTAAGAATACATCGTGTATAGTTTACTATATAGATGACATGGTAATAAAAATGAACTAAATAGTTGGGTATAGGGAACCCACTATTTCAACATAAGATGGATTCTAAAAATATGATGGATACATGAAATTCAAAATGTTGTTAATAAAATTCATAAAATCTTTTTAAAAAGCTAGTTTTGTAGGTTATGGTGTACCAGAACTCGGTTTTTCCTACATCTCATTCTATTGAATTATTTAAAAAGAAATCATGTTGTGGAAGCTTGGCGTGTTAGACACACACACACTATCCGATTGGAGAAAAGTACATATTAAGGTTAATTTTTTTTACGTGGTTTATTTTTAAGACATAATTCATGGAGCATATTCCAATAGAATATCAATATAATAGGAGGAAACCCTATCCCCAGTAGATTTTAAAATAGTTTCAGAAGAATGCACTATCAATCGCTTGATAACATATTTTTGTAGAATTCTCATGCACTT
The DNA here is from genome assembly GCA_963277665.1 of Viscum album. Taxonomy (NCBI): domain Eukaryota; kingdom Viridiplantae; phylum Streptophyta; class Magnoliopsida; order Santalales; family Viscaceae; genus Viscum; species Viscum album. The sequence goes on from OY728159.1 coordinate 927,183,837, forward strand.
CATTTAGTCAAAGGATATCAAATTTTATTAAACATTAATGTTTCTTACAATAAATTTCTTGAATAATAATACAAACTCTGAAAGAGAATGGTTTTGTATACTTTTATTCATATCATACATAGATTCCAAATCTTTTTAAAATGTTTTTATTTATACTACCATTTTACTTCCTCTTACATATTCATTAATAACCCCCATATAAGTGTCAATAAAGTTTTTTCTTTTCCCATTTAATTTTTAAGACAATTTTTCTTTTCTTTATTTTTGGAAATGGGAACTCCATGAATCTAGCATTGAAATATCAAGTAGTTTTTAATTCTTCATTATATTCATGGTCTTCTTAAAAAATTATTATTCCAATTTTCTCTAAAAAAGGAAATTATATAATAATTATTGATTTTATTATCCATCATATATTAAAATTGGTTAGATACACTATAATCCTCTTGGATAGTTGAAATACCCATGGTACACTTGTAGTGATTGCGATGAGAAAGTCATATGCACTATGTGATAGATCTCTATCATGATCATGTTACACTATATATAATAATTTTAAATGAGATACAATATTTTAACTTGTTCTACATTAATCTCGAAATAAAATTCCCAATTATAGTACAACTATGTACACAATGATACTCAACTATCCTCAGTTGACTCTTAAAAACAGTCTTCTTGATGAGTCTTCACTGACAATAAAAAATTGTATACGCCCTATAAGTTATCCCATATGAATATCAAAATTGATACAAGTTGACCTAATGGGTTTTATGCTTTCCATTTTAATGTATTTACAATGTTAGTGACCCATATGAAATCTAGGGGTGTCTTAAAAGAATTTTCTTTTCAATTTTATCATCATCCCCTCCAGAATAAAATTACTTTAAATATGCTAAACCTTACTAAATGAGTTCTATAAGCCCTATGAACTCAGTTATTTACTCTTATCACATTCATTTTTATCTGAAAGGTCTCTTATTGAATCAAAGGATGAACATTGTTATTTCAGGGTTGACAATTATGATTATTGGGATGACAATTTTGATATCCCCCATTAGAGAGAAATTACTATTATTAACTCCAATTAATAATCTAAATACTCATTAGGAATATAACATTCTCTATAAAATTCTCAAATGGTTATAGGGAACTTTTCAAACCTTTTTGTTTTTCCATATCTTAAATGAAATGTAACATTCATTTTGGACTAATCATTTTTCATACAAACGTAAAAATATTTGATTACACTAGAATCACTTAGATTTATTCCAATACATGTCCTTATGTTTACAAGGATGATCTAAAAATGTAGAAATGAAGAATAAGGATAATCCATCAATTTACTAATTATGGATTCTCTAATATCACTATATAGAAATATATAGACTCCAAACATCACAAATACTATAGAAGTATATTGCAAGGAATACTTTGAAAAATCATTGAAACCTAAATCAAACATTCCATTAAAATAATTCCATTTTGTTGAAATAAAATATTAGATAATAATTTCACCACAAAAATTGTAGGAATAAATATAATTGAATGAAATTGAAATAATTTAATAAAATTCCATGTTAACCAATTTGAAATCCAATAAAAATAAAGAACATAGTCGATAAAAATAAATAGTAATTATTAATATAATATACGTAAAACCGAAATGAAAATTTTGAAACATGAATCACTCATGTTTTATTTGGTAATTGGATTAACATAGTTCAACCGATGGGTAGTCATTGAATCCCCAAGTATTTTACATTTTTTCTATAAATATATTGATGGAAAACCTGAATAAGTGAACAAGAATCCATGAAACAAAAAATACCAACATGAATTTCATGGAAAATATAATCCCAGGGTATATTAGAAATAGGAGATCAAGATAACTGATAAATAGGGAAGAACATGGAGAAGGAAAGGAAGAGGTACCGATTACTTAATGATATCTTCCACATTGAAGAATATTTTTTAAATACATTTATGATGGTGAAGATTTTAAAAAGATGGATGTCTTAGTGGGATCAGTATTGACTGTTCTATAGAAATAGAGAGTTATTATTATCCCTCCCCTCTTAAATTAAAATTTTAGGATGTCAAATTTTTCCTAATTTTAATGGGATTCATGGTAGGTCTTCATAGTCAGCTTGAACATGTGTCAAACCACGTAGATGATACTACCTCAAAAAATGATTTAGTATGGTAAGATTACATGGTCATTGGGACAATACATTCTGGTAAATTTTCTAAAATTATAAAACTTTGGTTCCAATATTCATAATTAAAATATATACATTATTAAATAACTAAAAATTACTTCATTAGTGTTATAATTATTTCCAATATATCACTTTTTCCCTTTAAATTTATTTTGGATTTAATATAATTGATAAGAGGTAGTTATGTTTCCCTATTATATATGATTCCCACTACCATTTATAATGTGTATCACTGTCGTGCTTCTATGATACCGAAAAAAAATAAATTAATTTTTTTAAAACACATTGTTTTGGATGCGAAGGATTTGAACTGTTTTTCACCCACTAAAACATATTCTTATAGTTCTATCTCAATCCAGTTTAGAATATAGGAGTGATTATGTCTGTACATATATAAAAAAATACTTATAGGAAATTATTGACTAATTTTAATTTAGAAATATAATCCAATTTTTATTAAAGATTCCATACACGTTTTGTTATCATAAATATTCATATGTACCTCAGCTTCAGCTTCTCAGATCATATGTAACCTTGGTGAGCTATGTGAGTAAATACTCTCAGGAATACTTGTTCGATGACTATGAATTATAATGGTCTAAGATTGTAATTAACATATGTTTTCTTCACTAGTCCCAATCAAATAAGACGGATCTTATCTATGCTATCTAATATTAGGGTCAATCCCACTAAGAGGTCTCACTATCTAGGACCAATCAATGTGGATACTAGAAATTTCTTTCATATAAATAAATATATTGAATGATTCTTACCAATTACTATTATATATTATAATTGAAAAAATAAAAAAATTATTAATGATCACTAAATATTTTCTAAAATTCAATACCTAGTCAAGGATAATATCTTCTAGGATATGATAGTTCCCATCAATTTTAAAATTGTTAAGTAAATGGTACACTATACTTATATTTATCTATGTTCCCATATCCCCATTAAGGACATTCTATAATCTAGAGGTAAACCAATAATATCTATCAACACCTATCCTAATAAGGGTATGAGGAAATATAATTAATAAATCTATTGATATATCCTCCCACTTCAAAAAAGTAATATTAAAATATTGATGAATTATGTAATCATTTTATTTTTCTCCACCACTTATTGTTAAATAAGGCATCGAAGATCACAATTTTATATGACACACCTTTTATAGAACACCATGTTTTGGATTCATATCATAACACATGATGCTTTTCCCTATGCGAACATCCCATTAAGAGTGATATAAAACATTCATCACCACTAGCCTTATGGATAAAGAAACCATATAATGTTTCTAAAAATAAATTAAACAATCAAGAGACCATGATCATTCATTAGTTGTATCCTCAGAATTTAATAGTCTCTAGATATGAAAATATTCATCATTAATTGGCTTCTCATGATGAATCATCTCAAGTATGAATAGGATGGTTTTAAACTTTTCTAATAACACTGTATTCTAATTCTTTTTATCCATATGTTTGATTTTAGTACATAGGATCATTATGTTTACTTAAATTATATATTATTTTAATGAATGTGACAAAAAATTTATTCTAAAGGAATCAGTGAACAAATATTCCTTTACAGTTATATTTTTGTGGTAAAAAATTAAATTTTTTCAGGAATTCTACCCATAATCGTTTTTGGACATTCAAATCATTAAACTAATATATATTAATAAAAATATTTTTGTCATGGTATATGAAAAAAAATCACCATATATGTCTTTATAACAACTTATTAGTGAAAACATGAACACTACTAACTCAGGGCACTAGGATTGATTTTTCTTTTCATGTGGGAGCGTTAGAGAGAGACATTGTCCACCACATGATCACATTAAATGATAACAAAAAAAATAGAGTTCAATTATATTTATAATATACCACATAACCTTACCTTGTAATAAATATAATTAAGTATTTTAATTTCCCCCCAATTACATTAGTTTATAAAATGTGGTTTGGAATTCAGAAAACCATACAAACACTACTCCCATGTGAGTGAGGACTATAAAAATTGATGGATGCTTTTTGAAAATTTTCAAAAATCATTTATAGTTACCTACTAGACTCATGAATCTATGAATCTCAAAGTTGTATTTTACAAATAACTTAGACATATCTACTTCCCCCTTATTAGTTAAGAATAAAAATTATTATTTTGATACCACATGCCTAATGAAAATTACATCATGGAACCTAAAGTAACAAATTGATATATTTTCAAAAAGTTAGTGGCCTCATATATTCCCAAATATATCCATTAAGTAGTTATCACAATTTTTAGATATAGAGTCGACTAAAATATCATCCATAAACAAAAAAATAAATGAGTCAATATATATTTGTAATATCAAATTCATAAGAGTTATAAATATCACATGACCATTAGTTAATCCGAACAACAATACAAGATACTCAAAGTGACCATATATTTTATTATAATTTGTATTGGGTATATCATATACTGCTATTTTACACATATGATACCTTAACTAAAGATAAATCTTGGAAAAAAACATCTCAACTTTAAATAGAACAATGATATCATATATATGTAGAAAGGGGTATTTATTCCATATGGTACCCTGATTCAACTTCATATAGTCAATAAATAGGTAGACAATTCATACCTTTATAAATGAATATTTTTTAAGGAAATCCCTTGTGGACACATTGGGAAGTATACAGACATATTCTTCAATATCAAATAGATGGAATTTCATCTTTTTTTACATGGTTGGAATTATTCGATATAGGGGAAAATAAATGCGTTATGTCCTAAAAAAATCAATAGATAATTCAAATTTCCACTCTAGGGGAAACCTAGATAAATATATAAAAAAAGTATTAGTGAATCAAATCTCCATTGGAGGATGACTGAAAATAATATTCCCTTCATAATTTTACATTTATATAATAGTGATCTAACGTGATAAAATACCATCTTTATGAAGAGGGTTTCCATCAAAATACCACTAAGGAAGATCCATTAATTATTCCACTAGTCCAATTCCCTCTACAATCTGAAAAGAACCAAAATATCTATTAACCAATATTCTTTATTTCTAAATCATATTATAACCCATCATTGGAGACAATTGATGAAACTAAAGATAAAACACTATGAACTCAAGACGTTAATGATATAGACCGGCATATGAATTTTTTTTAATAAATTCCTTATCCATACTCTTCCAAATCAACCTAAACAATTTGATGTCTCTTATACAAGAATCACACAAAAACTCAGATTTTACAACTTCCATCAAGCATAATGGTGATCTTCATGGTGTACAATTGAGTGAAACATATGGTTATATCTAAATAGTCACTTAATAACTACTATTATAAGAGATATCCACAAGTGATAAGTTTTTCTCCCAAGATCCACCTATATCTAGGACACCTACCCTCATCATGACCTCTAACACCTATATAGTATGATTTCAATACCCATCCTTCTATTGGTGAAAATCCTTACATTGAAATAACTAAGCACCTAAAACATTATCCAAACAATTCTAGAAGAGAAAAGTAAAATGTGGATCCTGATCTGAATTAACACTTCATGTTACCCCATTAAAAAGTTATATATCCCATGTAGAGAATCTTGTTCTAGACTGTTAGTCATTGGAATATTCCTTGGAATATTTTTTGATTCAGGCATAGAGAGAAGTATAGAATCTAATTCTAGGTGATCCTAGAATTAATTTCACTTAAATATGAAATAAATTTCACATCAATCACATGAGGGTATCCCAAAAAAGTGGTATATATATTAAACAAAGTCTATTATAGGACATTTGATAACATGGTTAAATCCATTGCATGGGATTTACCTACGGAGTGTCCTTCGAATGGTTGGCATGGGATGTTTTACAACAATTGGTCATGACATTAAATTAAAATAACTCAATGATATATTAATTTTTAATTAAATGACATCAACTGTGTTCCACTTTAAATATACTGCTATAGATAATCTTCATGTTTAGGTGCATGTCCAGAGATTTTTGAGAGGAACTTATATCCACTTCTTTGTTGGAATATTGAGACCGGGTGGTGACCGATGATCAGATGGAGGTGAATAGGCATGCAGTGGATAATGAAGATCATCTTTAACACTATTTTATGTATTCTTCAACAATGATCGATCCATAATCAAGGTAGGACTCTTAAATTGTGGATTCCACCATTATGAATAAAATATTTAGCATGATCAAATATTTATACATTAATATTCGTTTATATGAACCATCGAATGAATACGTGTATCAAAATAAATTATGATTTGAATTTATTTCAAGTATATTACCTATTTCTCAGACTGCTTTTCCCACTATGAAATAATTGGACAAGGGCTCTGGGTCAATGATGTTTAAGACATATTTTATTAGTTCCTTCCCCCACACCGTTTATCGCGTTATTAGTCGTTGGACCATGAGGTAACAAATTTACATTATTGGGGTGGATCTGAGTGTGTTCGAGCCCTGTGATTCATTATAATAACACGAATGATATGAAAATCAATGGTTAGTGGATGAATTGATCAATCAAAGGGTTAATATTTCATGAACGTATCTAAATAGTATCATGTTGCAGGTTTGTGAATGGAGGTGGTTCAATATCGGGTTTATAATACTCATTTTCATGGTTGACGCACAGGGAGGATGTAGGGTGTGATACGATTGATTCCGACCAGAGTCTGTGCAGATGGTCTCATAGAGAAGTTTGATATGTGTGGACATAATGGTGGCCAGACATAGATATTCGATGTGGTTTTCAGACGTGGTCAATGTAGAGATCTTTAATATTTTTAATAATAATTGTAATGGTGATGAGTTACTAAAATGTAAATTAGTTTTTTTATTGTTATTATGTTAAATAATAAAAATAAATGTGGCATAAAAATGTGAATTTAATTAAACTGAATTATTTTAATTTAATTTTGGAAAACAATTTTAATTAAATGGTTTTAATTTAATAAGAATTTTTTTTATTCCGTAAAATGAGATGATTATTAGAATTAAATTAAATTAATTCTTTTAATTAAATTAAAAAATGTTATTAAGGGGCATGGAGACCCTTTGTTTGGACACCCTTTATAATCCATCTATGTTATCCTTTTTTATTTAATAATATATGTTACCGAAATTTCATTGTGAATATGATGATCATAATTACTAAAAAAGAAGTGAGGGAACAAGGGAAAAAATATTTGGGGTTTTCTGTATGTAAAATATCAAAAGCCTCTTTAAGCGTGGATACCCTTTAAAAAAATGTTTAAAACAAAATAATAATAATATAAAAAAAGATTATTATCACTATTGTTATCGTAATGTGGTATCATTTATAAATTTTGTCTATATTGTCACATCTATGTAATGTTTCTGGAAGCATGTCACTGAAATTGAGATGGTAATTTTAACAGAAATGTTGGATACCTTTTTTTGACTCTTGCCTCAGGTCCAAAAAAGGCATATTAATAATAATATTATTATTACAAAACCTTTTATCTGACATAACTCAACTGAGAATTTTTGGTCTGGAAAACAATCAGTGACATGTAAACCATGATATTTAGGCCCACATTTTGGGACCAATATATGATATTTAATATGGACATGTGCCTTGATCCGATGATGCACCATCAGTACGTTGTATTGTGAAATGTTAATTTTTCACTTGGAGCCTAAATTGGGAAATTGAGAAACCAATAAAGAGAATTTTCCTATGTGGGTCACAATAGTATGATCAGTTGGTTATAAAGGGACATTTAAATTGGCTTAATAGTGGATGTACATTTTTTACCATCATAACATTGAAGAAATTCTTGTTTTCATCAGTCTGCTGACTGATACACGTCGTATAGTACACTCACATGTTGTATTGTTCTACATGGATAGAAATCCATGTGCTAGTGAGGGAACAAAAAGATAGGTGTGTGTGTCCACATGCCCTTTAGACCCCTTACAAGTCATGTACTTCTTGAGTACATAGACATATCATGGATTTACTAACATGACCAAGCACCCATGCAACACCTTGAGTGGCATGGGGTACTCTTTGTATATCTTCTACAATTATTCTATTACTACACGATTGGTGGGTTGTGTTCCTCCTAGGACAAGACCATGAGATGGAGCCGGACCACACATTATGTGGGTCACTTCACACACCATGTATACCTTGGTTACTTCTGAGGAAACATCAATCCCTTATATTTCCTTTGTTTAGACATAGATTTTGTCCCACAAGTAGCTTATCGTGAGTTTTATTTCATGTAGAACATGATGGTTCCCTCAATTGTGGTTTTTGGGATTCTATGTGAGATGTTTTGGTAATGGTTCCAGTTTTGGAGATTCCTGATGGTGGCAGTGATCAAGAATGATTAACAGAGGAATTCTAAGTGAAACCCTCCAATTGGGTTGGGTATGGGTCCTCGATCGCTAGAATGCAACCCACTAGTTGGGCTTACCATGGGTCCTCAACAAACTCCAAGAGTGGAACCGTCCTTATAGGTCAAGCATGAGTCATCTACTGTAACACCCGAGACTTTTATGAGAAATATTTTGTTTCTATGTTATATAAATCATCAAAGGAATCTTTCACTACACACAACACTTTCTTGGCTTTCTTTACACACAATCGCGACCTTCCTCGATAGCTTGCGTCGTACGCAATACCGAGTTTCACTAAACAACGATATGCTATTAAAATATTATTAAAACTAGCCGTTATGAATAGTAATAACCACTTTTTAAATATTCTTAAATTTTAATTTTCAAAATGGACTTCATTTTTGGATTCAGAATATCGAAATTATCCTAGGGTAAAATTTTGAAATTTTTCTGGAAACTTTCAATTTTTGATGAATAGTGAAAACACTAGGTTACTATTTAAAAACCTACTTTATATTTAAATAATTATTTATTTTATTTAAATTTATTTTAGGTCAAAATTGATACATAATACCTATATAAGTTCAATTTAATTCATTGGATTATGTTTATAATAATTTTAGATATATAAAAATTTTATTGAACTTTTCACCGTCTTTTACCCACCTCCTAAGAGAATTTGCAAATTTACATAAAACTTAATTATACTGCTTCTGTGAGTGGAATTTCAAAAATCCAAGAGATACTGTTGATGTCAGTAAGTAAAATTTGGTTCAATAAGATGAAAATAATTCTTGGTGAATAGTAACTTTTTACTTTTATTTACCACGGTTGAAAGTAAATAGGGTAATTAAGGGTAAAAATGATATTATTATTACCCTAACACATGTCTTAATTATATTGGATAAGTGTAATTCGACCAAGAACAACCTTAGGAATAAAATATGACCATTTAGGACCACATGGATTAGATTAGGACATTTATTATTAATTTAGTTAAAGAATGTTTAAAATAGTTAAAATCAAAGTTTAATAAGTAACTAATTTTTAATATAGGGTTATAAATAAGATAAATTAGACTATAAATATTCATTAAAATCTAAAAATATTTCCTACATAATGGTAATTTATTCGTAATTTTTAGACATTAAATAATTTAATTTTTTTTATGACACAAAGATGATGCAGTAATTATCTTATTAATGAAATATTGACATAATTGATGTTATAAATACCCAAATAAATGTATTTTGACTCTTTTTATGAATTCCACTAATTTTATAGGTTAATATGGCATGTTATTATTGATTTAATTAACTTTTTTTGAGCTAATAATCCTGTTATGATTTTCAAAAAAAAATCAATTACTAAATAGTGTCAAAATTGACATAAAATAGTATTTAAAACAAATATTATATGATTAATTGTTATTTTATTCCTAAAAAATCTAAGGTTCTGAAAAATGAATTATATAAGGTCATATATATTAATAATAAACAACTTGGGGTTCTTTTGGCTTTTTATAGTAAATTTATTAACCTTATAGTGTAAGAACACAAAAAGACACGGTAAAAGTAAAATTATCTAACTTAAATTTAAATCTAAATGATAAGGTCAAGATAGTAAACTAAACTTGTCCAAATTCTACTGGATGAGATGATTTCGACCCATACCCACCTTAGATTCTAAATAAATCAATTTGGAGCTATTTAAAACCGAATATGGCTTTATAATAAAATAATATTTTTAGTTTTTCCAAAGGTGCCCCTCTCCTCCCTTATAAAAGGGAACCTTCTCACTCTCTTCCTCACACCACTTTGAGCTTTCAAGAACGGCTAAACCCTTCCAATTTCTCCTCTAAAATTTCATTGAAACATCCTAGAGGTCCTGGTCTTCTTCAAAGACCAATTTTAGTGCCCTAAAAGGAGGTCTCAAAGAGGCGCTTCAAAGAAGTGGTAATGTCAATTACTGATTCTTTCAACTTTATTTCTTCTTCAACTTCTTATTCTTTAGTAGTTTCATTATTAAATAATAACATCAGTATCACTTATATACTGATATGTTATTATATGTATGAAACAACCATATTTCACCATATATCCATCCTACAAAAAACGAAATCACCGCGCGTGCGTACGTACAGAATACCGTCTCCACACCGTGGTGTAATCTATTTTCCATCACCACCTTACATTGATGGGTATAATGGTGCAAATAAATAACTATATATGATTATTTTAACGTGTTATTGATTCTTAAATAGTATACATACACTACAATACAATTCCACGATCATGGGAATGATATCATCGCTCGTGCGTACGTACGAAATACCGTCTCCACGATGTGATGCGATTCGTTCTACATGATCTTCATTGCATAATGATTATATAAATTAATTGAATGAATGAATTTGACATATAGTACAATAATAACATTATGGAAATTATGTATCTATAACCTAAAGAAAATAATAAGAATTTATTCGACAAACACGCATAAGAACAAAAAGTAATAAACACCCGAATACCAAGTAGTAATGAAATATTACTAATAAGAACCTAAGAATATGACCATATATGATATCATAACAATAATTATTATTCTTGAATAAGTCAATAATATTATTTAAATCATTATACAAGAGTTTTGGACACTTAGGAAGCAAATTGGACCTAAGGTAAGGGACAATCTCGCAATCTCAATTTTTATCCGAGATTGTTTATACTTCAAAATTTACTAGGGAGTATTTTATCATCCACATCCATGTTTCCTCAATATGTAATATTATTTCCATCCACCTAAAATTTGTTAAATCCAATTTTACCCTTCGGTGAGTTTTTATTAAATGATATGAAAGGAATCTTTTGTCATTTTTCGTACAAGGTACTTTTTGACCTTTCCGACAAAAGTACGAGAAGAATGTTCTTTTAACTTATACGGCATGAATGGATTTTTAAAACACTATTTCTAAGAATCTTCCTTTAGAGGTTTTCATGGTTATATTTAATCAACTTCTTTTAGTTTTGAATTGTATTACATGTTAAGAAAGGAAAAGTGTTTTTGAAGTAGAAAGGATATTTTCCTCAAGAATGGAGTTCATGTTTTTTATCAAAATAATTTCCCATCTAAGATAATAAAAGGGTTATGATTTTATCCCTATTATTACATTGATTTGATTATGTTGTGATGGAATTATTTTTATGAATTCCTTTATCTTATATGAATTGTTTTATGATGTAACTATGTTTAAGAATCCCATTTTTATTACATGGGTTATGCTATGATGTATGGTTTATGATTTTGTGGCACACATAAGAATGGTATCATTATGAGATGGGTGGGACCTATATCTCCCTCCAATGCATTGGGTAATGATTTTATATCTCATGAGATAGACATGGCTGGAACGGCATGTTAAACTGGTTCAGTGAAATAGGACTAAAACGAGGAATGAACTCGGTTCAGAAATGGACTTTGTCCACTAAGATAGTCTTGGAAATGAGTCTTCACTAATAAGAAATGATTCTCTATGATTATGTGTGTATGCCACAAAGATTCATGTTTTATGTTATGAATATTGTGATTACGTTTCACTACCATGATTTATCCCATATTATGAAATTATGATCTCTTTTGCAGGGTAAGATTTCCAAAATTTTATGTTCTTATGAAAATGATGTGATTGATATTTCTTTTTTTTACCCTTAATGAAAATTTGAGCTCAACCTTTTGTATGTTTTCTTTCCCCAGGTCAGGAAGAAGGTTATTAAGTAAGATATTCCAAAAGGGACTATAGATATGATGAAATAAATAGGAGACATTGTAGATGCTTTATGAACCAGTTGTTTATGTTTCCCAGTTTCTAAGGACACTAGACCTATACAGTCCTTTCCTGGTTTTTTTATATATTGTGATAAGTGTGCTTCAATTATTAAGTAATAACAATGTATGTAAAGTATGGGTCGTTATAGTTGGTATCAGAGGAAAGGTATAGTCATCCTTTGGAAACTATGATGTGACAACCTTAGTAAGAATCATAAGGATAAGTCTAAGCATAGAACACACTCTTAGTGTTTTAGAAATGTCCATGAATAACCTAGGATAAGACCTTAAGTGCAAAATTTTATTCTTGATTATTTGGTTTTCCTATTTTAATTAGTGTTTCTCACACGATTCTTCTTAGTTTTAGTCAACGACTGGAACCCGGAGGAACCGTGTTAATGCAGAATGCGACAGGAAATGCAATGATTGTGCCCCTGAGCAACCAAACATTATGGTAGCTGGATTGAAAAATCGTGTATCCATGCTCACACAACTTTCTCAAGCTATGAATCATGTAGGACTTCCAAATGAGAAAAGGAAGGAGCAACATTCTGTTGAATCCTTCATGAGAATGTGTCCACCTTCATTCAGTGGGTCTACTGATTCATTAGTTGCTAAACAATGGACTAGTACTACTGAAAAGATATTTTCAGTTCTTCAATGTTCTGAACATGATAAAGTCATCTTAGAGGTGTATCGTATGGAAGGTGATGCTGATCAATGGTGGAATCTTATCAAGAATACGAGGCCAAGAGATGAAATTGAGTCCATGGAATGAGACGAGTTCAAGAACTTATTTTTCAATAAGTACTTCCCATGTATTCTCTGAACAAAGATGGAGATGGAGTTTCTTGAACTAAAGCAAAAGGATGATGAATTTGTTGGTACCTATGAAGCAAATTTTACAATACTTGCAAGGTATTCTTCTAGTATTATTATCCAACCTGAGAGTAAGATCGGTCAATTCATTAGTGGCTTAAAACCAAGTCTTCGAAGGGCATTAGCCATAAGGTACTTCAATAGCTACAAGGAAATCATTTGATGTGCTCTCAAAGTTGAGATGGAGATTGGAGTAACCCATCAGTCATATGGGTTTGATAAGAAGAGGAAAATGGAATTCAAAGGAAAATCTAAAGAGCACGCTGAAAGGAAGATGAGTTTTCCCTTATGCTCAATGTGTGGAAAGAAACATGGAGGAAATTGTCTTAAGGGGGCATGAAAATGTTATAAGTGTGGAAAAGAAGGTCATCGGGCAGTTGAATGTCCAAATAATGGGAATAAGATGTCTAATGATGCAAACAAAGGAAGGGGTACACAGAATGAACATACTACACTTCAATGATACAAGTGAAAGAAGATGGGGTATTATGCCAATCAATTCACAAATCCAAGGGTTGATGATGATGATCGACGTTAAAAAACTCTTAAGGCTAAAGGCAAAGGAAAGTCACATGCATTTACTATCGGCAATGTGGAGTACGACAACGAAGTGGTGATAGGTACACTTACCATCCACTCTAAAGTAGAAAATGTTTTATTTTATTCTGGATCCACCCACTCTTTTATTTCTGAATAATTTTCTAAGGGTATCGCCGTATTACCTCAAAAATTAGATGTTGAGTTATCTGTGACAATCCCTAATGGCACAACATTGGAATCAAAAGTTTATAATTCTTCTCCGACTGAAGTTTGTGGGAAAGTGCTTCCTGCAAATCTTGTGATCCTCCCTATAGTGTAATATTATGTGACTCTTGGCATGGATTGGATTTCTTTATATGGAGATCATATCAATTTCCAAAGAAGGGAAGTCACATTTCGTATTCCAGATTAATCTTTGATCGTCTATCGATGCAAGGATGAACATAACCTTCCAGTGGAAATTTCTTCCATCTTATGGGTCTTGATTCCACTAAATGAAGGTTATTTATCTCAAATGGGTGGTGAGAAACTCACGATTAAGAATATGCCCATTGTACGGGAGTTTGACGATGTCTTTCCAGAGGAATTTCCGGGTCTTCCACCAAATCGTGAAGTGGAGTTTTCAATCGAACTCGTACCAGGTGCTTTGCCTATTTCAAATACACCTTATAGAATGACCCCAATTGAGTTGTAGGAATTGAAGAAGAAACTCCAAGAGAATCTTGATAAGGGGTTCAAACGCCCTAGTGCGTCACCTTGGGGAGCACCTGTTCTGTTTGTTAAGAAGAAAGATGGATCAATGAGACTCTGCATTGATTATCAAGAACTTAACAATATCACTATCAAGAACAAATATCCTCTCTCGTGCGTTGATGAATTATTTGACCAACAACGCGGAGCTCACTACTTTTCCAAGATTGATCTTTGTTCAAGGTATCATCAATTAAGGGTCAAAAGGGAGGATATACCAAAGACGGCTTTCCGTACAAGGTATGGACACTATGAATTTATAGTGATGCCATTTGGTCTTACTAATTCCCCTGCTATCTTCAGGGATCTAATGAATAGAGTCTTTAGAGACTATCTTGATCAATTTGTGGTAGTATTTATAGATGATATTCTTGTATATTCAAAGAGCAAGGAAGAACATGAAAATCACTTGAGAATTATATTGAAGACCTTGATAAAGGAGAAGCTTTATGCCAACTTTACCAAGTTTGAATTTTGGCTTCAAAAAGTTTTATTTTTGGGTCACATAATCTCAAAAGAGGGGATATTTGTGGATCCAGCAAAAATAGAGGTTATCGAAAGATGGTCGAGACCAACAACAGTAACTGAGATCCAAAGGTTTTGTGGTTTACCTTGATATTATTGACGTTTTGTGAAAGATTTTTCACGATTTTCTAATCCACTCACTAGGTTGACTTAGAAAACTGTTAAGTTTGTTCGGACGGAGGAATGTGAAAATATTTTCAAGGAGTTGAAAAGAAGGTTATCCAGTGCACCTGTGCTCACACTTCCTTGTAGAGGAGAAAGGTTTGTGATCTACAGTGATGCATCCAAGAAGGGATTGGGGTGTGTTCTTTTGAAAAATGATATGGTGATAGCTTATGCCTCACGAAAGTTGAAAATACATGAGCAAAATTACCCAACTCATGATTTGGAGTTATATGCGGTAATCATTGCATTAAAGATTTAGAGGCATTATCTTTATGGAGAAAGGTGTGACATTTATACTAATCATAAAAGTTGAAAGTATATTTTCACACAAAAGGAGTTGAATATGCGCCAAAAAAGATGGTTGGAGCTGATTAAGGATTATGACTGATCAATTCATTACCACCATGGGAAATAAAACAAGGTGGCAGATGCATTAAGTCGACAAGACCATGCCAGTTTATCCATGATGAGGATCACAAAAGATCCAATATATATGGATTTACAAAGGATGGATGTTGGAAGTATAATGAAAGGGGAAAAATTGTATCTTTCTCAAATGAATTTTAAACCATATATACATGTTAAGATTAAAGAGGCACAGAAAGAATATGAAGAGTTACACAAGATGGTGAGAAATGTTCCTGAATTTAACCTTGATTGTGATGGGATAATAAAGTTCAGGAATCGGGTTTGTCTTCCTCCCATCCCCAAATTAAAGAAGGAGCTACTGGATGAGGCTCATAGTTCTTCATTCTCTATTCATCTTGGAAGCATGAAGATGTATAGGGACCTGAAAGAGTTCTTATGGTGGGATGGCATGAAAAGAGATGTTGCTGAATATGTCTCTCGATGCATGGTTTGTCAAAAAGTTAAAGCTGAGAGATAGAAGTCTAAGGGGATGTTACAACCATTACCCATACCCAAATGGAATTGGGAAAAAATCACTATGGAATTTGTCACAGGACTTCCTAAAACATCCAAATGCAATAATTCTATCCGGGTCATAGTTGATCGTCTTACAAAGTCGGTACACTTCATCACTATTAGAGAGGATTTCTCTCTGGATCAGCTTGCTAGGATATATGTGAAGGAAATGGTAATATTGCATGGAGTACCGCTTTCTATTATATCTGATCGGGATCCGAGGTTTACCTCAAAGTTCTGGCGAAGTCTTCAGTATACTCTGGAAACAGAGTTTAGTTTTAGAACTGCTTATCATCCTCAGATAGATGGTCAGTCTGAGAGGAAAAATTCAAACTCTAGAAGATATGTTGAGAGCTTGCTCTATGGATTTCAAAGGTGGTTGGGATCAACACCTACCTTTGGTGGAATTTTCTTATAATAATAGCTTTCACTCTAGTATTCAGATGGCTTCTTATGAAGCTCTCTATTTAAAGAAATGTAGGACTCCAACTTGCAGGGATGGAGTTGGGGAAAGAATGCTATTAGGACCTGATCTTGTTGATGAGATGGAAGAAAAGGACTGATCGATTCAACAACACATAAGAGTAGCTCGGAGACATGAAAAATGTTATGCCGACAACCGATGAAAAGACTTAGAGTTTGAAGTGGGTGATAAAGTGTTCTTACGAATATCTCCTTGGAAGTGAGTAATGAGATTTGGATAGAAGGGAAACTTGATCCCTAGGTATATCGGTCCTTTCGAAATACTGGAATGTGTTAGGAAGGTAGATTACCGATTGGTGCTTCCACCGAATCTCTCTCAATTTCACGATGTGTTCCATGTATCTCTCCTGAGAATGTACAGACCTGATCCTTCACATGTACTCAGCTCAAAAGTTATACCGCTAGAACAAGAAATTTCTTATGAAGAACAGCCGATAGAGATTCTCAATCATAGTGAAAAAGTCCAACGGAATAAGACCACTCTCTTGCTGAGAGTTTAATGGAGGAACCACAAATTAGAAGAAGCTACATGAGAGCTTGAGGATATGGTGATGGAGATGTATCCTCATCTGTTTGTTACAAAGTGATGAATTTCGAGGGTGAAATTCATTTTAAGGGGGGTAGAATGTAACACTCGAGACTTTTATGAGAAATATTTTGTTTTTATGTTATATAAACCATCAAAGGAATCTTTCACTACACACAACACTTGCTTGGCTTTATTTACACGCAATCGCGACCATACTCGATATCTTGCGTCGTACGCAATACCGAGTTTCCCTAAACAATGATATGCTATTAAAATATTATCAAAACTAGCCGTTATGAATAGTAATAACCACTTTTTGAAATTTTGTAAATTTTATTTTTCAAAATGGACTTTATTTTTGGATTCAGAATATTGAAAATAGCATAGGGTGAAATTTTGATATTTTTCTGGAAACTTTCAATTTTTGATGAATAGTGAAAACACTCGGTAACTATGTAAAAACTGACAATATATTTAAATAATTATTTATTTTATTTAAATTTATTTTAGGTCAAAATTGATACAAAATACCTATATAAGTTCAATGTAATTTATTGGAGTAATTTTATAAAAATTTTAGATATATAAAAAGTTTATTGAACTTTTCACCGTCTTTTAACCACCTCCTAGAAAAATTTGAAAATTTAAATAAAAATTAATTTTACCACTTCTGTGAGTGTTACGTCAAAAATCCGAGATACACGGTTGATTTCAGTATGTAAAATGTGGTTCAATGAGATTAAAATAATTTTTGGTGAATAATAACTTTTTACTTTTATTTACCATGGTTAAAAGTAAATAGGGTAATTAAGGGTAAAAATGATATTATTATTACCCTAACACATGTCCTAATTCTATTGGATAAGTGTAATTCGACCAAAAACAACCTTAGGAATAAAATATGACCATTTAGACCCACATGGATTAGATTAGGACATTTATTATTAATTTATTTAAAGAAGGGTTAAAATAGTTAAAATCAAAGTTTAATAAGTAAATAATTTTTAATATGGGGTTATACATAAGATAAATTCGACTATAAGTATTCATTAGAAATATGAAAGGATTTCCTACATAATTGTAGTTTATTTTTAATCTTTAAAAATTAAATATTTTATTTTATTTTTGACACAAAGATGATGTAGTATTTATCTTATTAATGAAATATTGACATAATTGATGTTATAAATACCCAAATAAATGTAATTTTAGTATTTTTATGAATTACACTAATTTTCTAGTTTAAGATGACATGTTAGTATTTAATTAATTAACATTTTTTGAACAAATAATTCTTTTATGATTTTCAAAAAAATAAATTACTAAATAGTTTCAAAATTGACATAAAATAGTTTTTAAAAGTAATATTTTATTATTAATTGTTATTTTATATCTAAAAATCTAAGGTTTAGCCAAATGACTTAGATAAGGTTATATATATTATTAATAAACAACTTCGGGTTCGTTTGGATTGTTATTGTAAGTTTATTAACATTATAGTGTAAGAACACAAAAAGACACGGTAAAAGTAAAATTATCTAACTTAAAGTTAAATCTAAATGATAAGGTTAAAATAGTAAACTAAACTTGCCCAAATTCTATTTTATGATAGGATTTCGACCCATCCCCACCTTAGCTTCGAAATAAATCAATTTGGAGCTATTTAAAACCGAATATGTCTTTATAATAAAATAATTTTTTTAGTTTTTCCAAAGGTGCCCCTCTCCTCCCTTATAAAAGGGCACTTCCTCCCTCTTTTCCTCACACCACTTTGATCATTCAAGCTCGGACAAACCCTGACAAATTCTCCTCTCCACTTCACTAGAAACATCCTAGAGGTCCTTGGCTTCTTCAATGACCAATTTTAGTGCCCTAAACGGAGGTCCCAAAGAGGCACTTCAAAGAAGAGGTAATGTCTGTTACCGATTATTTCATATTTATTTCTTCTTCCACATATTTTTATTTAGTTGTTTCATTATGAATTTATAACATAAGTATCAATCATATACTGATATGTTATTATAAGTATGAAACAACCTTATTTCACAATCTATCCATCATACGGAAAATGAAATCACCGCACGTGCGTACATATGGAATACTGTCTCCACGCCGTGGTGTAATCTATTTTACATCACCACCTCACTTTGATGGGTATAATGGTGAAAATAAATAACTATATATGATTATTGTAAAGTGTTATTGATTCTGAAATAGTATACATACACTTCAATACAATTCCATGATCATGGGAACAATATCATCGCTCGTTCGTACGTACGGAGTACTGTCTCCACGATGTGATGCGATTCGTTCTACATGATCTTAATTCCATAATGATTATATAAATGAATTTAATGAATAAATATGATATATAGTACAGTAATACAATTCTGGAAATGAGGTATCTATAACCTATAGAAAAGAATAATAATTTATTCAACAAAACACGCATAAGAACAAAAAGTAATAGACACCAGAGTAACAAGTAGTAAGGAAATATTACTAATATGAAGCTAAGAATATGACCATATATGATATCATAACAATAATTATGATTCTGGAATAAGTCAATAACATTATTTAAATCATTATACAGGAGGTTCAGACACTTATGAAGAAAATCGGTCCTAAGGTAAGGGACAATCTCGCAATCTCAATTTTTATACGAGATTGTTTATACTTCATAATTTTCTGGGGAGTATTTTATCATCTATATCCAGGTTTCCTCAATATGTAATATTATTTACATCCACCTACAATTTTTTAAATCCAATTTTACCCGTTGTTGAGTTTGTAGTAAAAGATATGAAAGGAATCTTTTGTCGTTTTTCGTACGAGGTACTTTTTGACTTTTCTGACAAAAGTATGAGAAGAATGTTTTTTTAACTTATACGGAATGAATGAATTTTTAAAACATTATTTCCAAGAAGCTTCCTTTACACGTTTTCAAGTTTTTTTAATCAACTTCTTTTAGTTTAGAATTATATGACATGTTAAGAAAAGAAAAGTGTTTTTGAAGTAGAAAAGGATATTTTCCTCCGCAATGGAGTTCAAGTGTTTTATCAAAATTATTTTCCATCTATGATAATAAAGGGTTCTGTTTTTATCCCTATTATTACATTGATTTGATTATGTTTTGATGGAATTATTTTTATGAATTCCTTTATCTTATATGAATTGTTTTATGATGTCATGATGTTTAAGAATCTCATTTTTATTACATGGGTTATGCTTTGATGTATGGTTTATGATTCTATGGCACACATAAGAATGGTTTCATTATGAGATGGGTGGGACCTATATCTCCCTCCAATGCATTGGGTAAAGAGTTTATTTCTCATTAGATAGACATGGCTGGAACAGCAGGTTAAACCATTTCAGAGAAACAGGACTGAAACGAGGAATGAAATCGGTTCATAAATGGACTTTGTCCACTAAGATAGTCTTGGCAATGAGTATTGACTAATAAGAAATGATTCTCTATGATTATGTGTGTATGACACAAAGTATCATGTTTTATGTTATGGTTATTGTGATTACATTTCACTACCATGATTTATCCCATATTATGAAATTATGATCTCTTTTGCAGGGTAATATTTCCAAAATATTATGTTCTTATGAATATGATGTGATTAATATTTATTTTGTTTACCCTTACTGAGAATTTGAGCTCACCCTTTTGTATTTTTTCTTTCCCCAGGTCAGGAAGAAGGTTATTAAGTAATATATTCCAAAAGGGACTATAGATATGAAGAAATAAATGGAAGATAGTGTAGATGCTTTATGAACCAGTTGTTTATGTTTCCCAGTTTCTAAAGACACAATACCTATACGTTCCTTTCCTAGTTTTGTTATATGTTGTGATAAGTGTGCTTCAATTATTAAGTAATAACAATGTATGTAAAGTATGGGTCGTTATATCTACAATCAGAGTGGAACCCTAATTTTGGATAAAAGTTTGGTTCATTGGTTGACTCCTGTAGTAATATCCTCAAACTAGACACAACATTGGTACTCTACAATCAGATTGGAACCCTCCTGTTTGAATAGGTCATGGGTCTTCTATTGAAACCTAGATTGAAAACATCCAGTTTTAATGGGAATGGGTCTTATAAAATTATATTGGAACCATCCTTTTGGTGTAGGGAATGATTCTTCTCTCGAATCATGGTGTGGAACCCTATAGCTGTGCTGGGTATTGGTGATATATCTCAATAGTGGTTCCCTCTTGATAATATTTCTATGGGTCCTCTACCATCATAGTGGAACCCTCATATTGAAATATTTTATGGGTCCTCTATCGTCTCTGGGAGTGGGACCCTCTAGATGGGATGAGCATGAGTCCTCAACTACCACTGTGGTACCCTTCATCATGGTTGGGTGTGCATCATCTACCACTAGATTGTAACCCTTTTATATAGTAGGAAATGGATCATCTATCTAATATTATAGGGGAACACTTTTATTGGAACATGTTATGGGTACTCTAACTAACCAATGAGTGGAACCCTCCTGCAGTACCAGGGCATTGGTCATCAACGTAGAGATTTTGGCCCATTAACTATGTGTCATCGTGATGAGGAAGGTCTTCACATGGATGGTTTCTACTGGGTAGACGTGCGAGATGAAGTGCATCATTATTTCACATCTAAAACTATTTGAGGTAATTTTACTAGGATAAGGTAGGGAATGGAGATCCCATTTCTCTATCATTGGGCTTCATTTACTGATCATAAATTTATACATCTTTATCCATACCATTGTATTTGATTACTCTCCATCGATGGGTTACAAATACACATGTTGTATTCCATGTGATTTCTATGTTTCAATCCCAATTGTCAAATGAGGTTACTCTCCCACTATTGGTGAATAATAATTGATGTATAGTCAATCTAAGCATCATGTCGATCCCCCTATTCTAGGATGAGATTACTCTTTCATTTTCTTTAGGTTGAGAAGAATCCTATTTAATATATACTATCAATTTATTCTTGTTTTACCTCTTACTGCCATCCCTTTACCTTTCATGGCCCCCTATTGGGTAAGTATATAATCATACCAGCATGGGAATTGTTTGCACATTTCTCGTCTTATACAGACGATAGACATGTTGATGGTGAAATCAGAGGATCTTAGGGATACTAGGTATTGTGGTTGACATATGATGGTCTAAGCTTTTTTATCATGAGCTGGGATATCCCAACAATTAGATTTATAGTTTTTGTTCAATTTTGGATATATTTCTAGTTGGACATGTAATTTTCCCATTATACTTTTCAGTTTTCATTTTCGTACTCTTGTATTCCATAGTAGTTCTAAATACTTAGTTTAATTTCTGTCTATTGCGTCTTTTTATATTTATTCCCCAACACTTATTTATTTAGATGGTAGGGTGTGTGGGTACCAATACACTAGGTAAATGACTCCAATTTAGGATATGTATTTCGGTCCTTGTCACCACCTCCTGGATTGTGGAGGTAGGATTGGGGTAGTTGCAGCTCAAGGCATGACTAGGGTCAATTATTGAATGATTGAGATTGTAGTAGTAAATTTATGGTGACGTTTTCGGGAGTATTTCCCTTATGAGTATATGGGTTGGAAGAGTGAAACAAATTCAAGGATTCTTGAGTGTGGTTCTCTGGCTAGGGAACCCAATGATGGTATGAGAGATTGATATATCTTTTCACTAGGACCTTCACTACCTTCTTGTTGCCTCAATATATCAATACCTTAGTTGTAGGGATCAATGGTAAATGCATCATATGGAATTGATTCTTTAACGATCCATCTGGATTTTTATCCTCATTGTAGAATATATATATATATATATATATATATATATATATATATATATCCTATTTTGAATTTGGTACATCTCGATCACTATAGAGATACCTATAAAAATGAATCCATCTGGGTTATTTTTTTCTAGATTGTAATGAATATATGATGAGAAATGAATCCTCAATTCCTCATTCATCCCATGAGATATTTTCCTCCATGAGGGATGGTAGTTGATATTATTCTTTTCGAGTAGTAGCTGGTATCATCATAGAAGTATAAGGATTTGTGCAGGCTTTGCGCACCATGGTAGTTCTAGCACAAGAGGCTACTTACATTACATGATGATCCATTTTCCAAGTAAATAGAGTTTTGACTTGAAATGGTGATCTTATATTTAATATTATCATGTATCCCAACCAATCATATTGTTTCACTTGTATACACTACTCTTCATAGTATAGAAGTCAATTCAGATGGTCCCAGCATATGACTCACCAATGATGAGTGCACATTGTAGGTTCCAAGAAATGATATTGACCATGTATCATGTTTATCTAGACTGCCTTATCACATTTTGATTCATGAACTAATCCTATATTATTGATATCCTACTCAGATAGGACACCATTTGATGGTGGTCTTCACAGTGAGACTACTTTAGTACGACATTTGGAAATCAACAATGTCTTGTGATGGATATGTTTGGTATACCTCCAAACATGCATAGAATATGATCACTTTATCCATTCAGGCACGTTATAGTGATGCGATCTAAATTCTTGTGGGTGGTTTAATGCATCCTAAAGTGGATATTATTAATGTGTGGTAGAAAAGTCCCTTTGAGTTTCTTGTTTTGGGTACATGGATTTAATGTGGTGTTAGAGCAGGCCTTGGTTGATGGAAAAAAGGCATTAAAGGGAATGGAAGATCTATCAGATAATGGGAATCTAGCTAAGAGGCTCATGTGTTGTTGGGGGTAGATCCTATATCACAATAATCCAACTAAAATTGTTAGTGAAATGTCGAAATCCAAATTTCCCTCTAGGATGCATCAGTTTAAGTCCTAGTAATACCATTAGAGGACCATTTTGTTAATCCCTTGTGTTAGAAGATTATATAAAGAGTATTTTTTATCACACATTTCTGCTTATGGTATGAATTGAATCAATAATAAGAGAGTGAGTGGAGCACATTAAATTTCTCAGTAGCGGTAGTGGGACCCTATGATGTTTTCGTTGGTAGAGACTATTTTTTACCATCAATGATAAAACTATTTCTTCCAATGGGTGTATAAGTGCTTCTTGTTTTTTTTTGGATGGAGTTATTTTCCATTGATTAGGAGTGATATCAAATCAAGGAATGATGAGCTCACTCATAGGAGGTTATGACTACTTCCATATTAATTGGTTTGTATTAACCTTAGTGTAGTAAACTCTATGATTATTAACTTTCTTATGAGGTTGGAGGAGTATGAAGGAATCCTTTTTGAGGATATTATAGGTTTATAAGACCATGAATTATGGTTTTTATGTATTTAATTCCACTAGAATTTTCACAATATATGTTTTAAATATCATTTGACCCCATGTACTTGTGTGGGATGGAGGTTTAGTCATTTGAGTATGTTGTATATTTGTTTCATAATACCTAACTTGTTTTCCTTTGTAGATCTGAATTGTTTTCCAAAGGTGAAGACATGATCTTGATTTTGGGTGTGGATGGAATTATTTGAGCCGGGTGACTATTTCGGTAGAGTATTCACCTCGAAAAATTTATGACCACTTCACCCAGTGGATAGAAGTGAAGTGTATCTTGGAGTTTTACCATAGGATGGGTTATCAACAACACTAGATTTGAGAAGTGGATGTACAAAGCATGGATTTCTAGACCCACTGTGGTTGTTTATGAATTCATGGTTATACCCTTGGCATGTTTAATTCCCCATGATAGTTTTTAAGACTTATGATCTAGATCCGTAACAATTCTGGGATTGGTTTCTAGTAGACATATATGATGGCACCAACATGTCTATACAAATTAGATTTGGAGAACACGAGACACATGATGATAGTTGAATACATACACTTGTAGTTCTAGTCATATGGCAGATAACATGGAAACAGTTCTAGATTCAATGATTGGATTATTGAGAAATCTATTCTCAAAAAATAGAGTGATGGTGGACCATGAGTAGGTTGAGGTGATGTCAGATCAATGAACTCCCCATTCATGTTTTTAGTGGTAGATGCTCAAAACAAGGTTTTCTATCTGCTATTTTCATGCAAGGTGATAGATCTATTGAACTCGTTATTGTTAAAAATAGTTCTTGGTGTTATCCAGACTTCAAATATAAGGAGATATGTGAAGGAATCATTGTATTGTAATAACAAGGGTAAGATGGATAGTGATAGTGGATTTTTTTCATGGAGTCGGTGGTGTTGAGAACCATCTATGAAAGACCCTCTCTGGGAATGTTTTTTCTCCAGACTGAGTTTTTTGGAAGCATACGTACCCATCGTTAGAGCATGAGAGATAGATGTGGGCTCAATAACCCCACCATTTTCCACATTTTGTGCTTTTCATGTATAAAATACAATGAATAAGGGAATAATTATGAGAATATGTTTTTTGAGTGTAAAAAAGTGGAATATTTCTAGGAATATTTTCTAATCCATGTACGGAGACGACACGATATTCAAGGGCTAGGTTAGAAAAAAATTAATTTGTTAAAAATATTAAATATATTTTATGTCATTCACATATAGTTTTAATGAAAGGTGGAATTTATCATAAATAGAATATCAAATCTTAAATTTGAGAGAGTGGTTGAATTTGTAGTTTGGGGTTTAACCTAGGTTCAACCTATGTTTGGTTGGGTTGGGTTTTCAGATGAGCCAGATGTTTCAGGGTGCACAGAATTAAAATAAATAAATAAATTATTTGTAACTAAAAAATGACCTAAACCATTTCCCCTATAAATAAGTTATTATGAATAAATTATATGTTTAAATTGATATCCCGTAGATATTTGATAAGAGATTCCACCACATACTTCTATGGTGAATTGGGACCAGAGGATAGCCGGTGATTGGATCATGGTGAATTGAAATTAAGTGGATGCAGCAAATCAACTTCATCTCTAGTAGAGGTGTTCTTCACAAATGATAGATCCATACCCGAGGTAGTACTATTCATTTATGGATTCATCTCTCATGATTAAAATATTGTGCAAGACCGACTCTATATTTCATTGATCTATGCTTAAATAAACCCTATCATGAACCCATGTATCAGAATAAATTAATCCTTAAATTTATCTATTTCTAATGCAATGTTTCTCACCATTGATTCCCTTCTATGAAATTGATGGCCAATAAAGCATGACCAAATATTTTTATGACCATTTTTATTGGTTCATTTCCCCCACTGTTCATTATGTTATTCATCAGTGGACCATGAGGTAACAATTATACATTATTGAGGAAGGTTAGAGCATAATCAAACCACCAAATTCATTATTTTAGAATGAACAACAAGTGGATTTATGGTTTTAGGATAGATAGATAAATGACTGGGATGGTGTTTTTAAAATTAATTGGATTTGTACCGTGGGTGTGGATTTGTGATCAGAGATGGATCAAGGTTAGGTTGATAATCCCTATTTTCCATGTTGACACACAGTGATGATGTACAATGTGACTATATTGGTTTTGAGTGGAGTCAATGTGTGGGGTCTCATAGTCGAGGCTGACTGACATGGATGTGATGAACACCAGAATTAGATCATTGATGAGGTTGTTGGATGTGGTAAAAATGATGAGAATTAATAATAATAATAATAAAAACAATAAAAACAACAATAATAATAGTAATAATGGTGATGAGTTACCAAAATTTAAATGAGGATTTATAATGGTTATTATATTAAATAAAAATAATAATGGGGGCCTAATTTTTTTAGTTAAATTAAATGATATCAATTTAATAAATAAAAATCATCTTTAGTAAATTTTTTCAATTTAAGAAGTAAATTTTTTAAAAAATTCTTAATGGAGGTGATTATAAAAATTAATTTTATTTAATTAATAGAGTTAAATTAATTAAACATATGGTGGTAATGATGACTTTTAGTGTACAACCTTTATGAGCAATCTGTATAAGCCTTTTTTCATTTAATTATTTCTTATAATAATAATGATTTTTTTTATTACTATTACCACTACTTGTATTATTATTATTATTATTATTATAAATGAAGTGAGGAAATTATAGAACTAAAGAGTTGGGGCTACAAGTATATATAGAATGGGGAATCCCCCTTTTAGCATAGAAACCCTTTAAAATAAGGGTTTAAATCAATAAAAAATATTAAAAAACAATATCATTATCAATTTTGTTGTCAAAACAAAATATTAGCTATAATGTTTTCCTACAGTGTCAGATCAAACAAACTGTCTATGACAATGTGACCCTGACATTGAGACTATCATTTTACAACCATGGTTGGATACCTTTTTTGGACTCATGGATCGGGTTCATGAAATACCCTATAATAATAATAAGAATAATAATAATAATAATAATATTATTATTATTATTATTTTGAATCATTGTATCTGACATAACACAACCATATGATGTTAGATTGGTGAATTGTTAGTGGTATTTCAACCATGATACTGAGGCATACATTTCAAAACCAATAACATCTAGTTAATTCTAATTCATGGCTTAGGCCCATAAAGTTCCATTCATGCATTATATGGTGAAATGTGACTTATTTTACTGGGTATCTGATTTAGAAAAGGGAAAAACCTATCATGATAATTTTTTTTGTGGATCGCAAATATTTGGTCTGTTTGGCTATACAAGGTCGTTGGTAGTGGTATATTAGTGGAATTACATTTTCTATATTTGGATTGATGATCCTCCTTGTGTGTTCTCTAGTATTTTAGTAAATATATCTCATTTATTAGTACATGTAAAACAAGACATGTGTGCATATAGGCACACTAGGAAAAGGCCTCTTATTTATGATATTCACTTTGGTTCTTGTTTCCACCCTTGGATTATCGAGCTGGGGTTTGGGTAGTTGTTTCCCAACCCACAGTCCAGGTCAGTACATAACTGCTCATATTTACTTGTCACCCAATTGATCAATGGTTTATGTATCTATAATTATCAAGAGATTTGCTACCTTAGTCAACCAATTCAAATTCACCATAATTATATCATTCTTCATAGTCTTCCTCAAAATTTACACCATAAAATCCATAATAACATCATACCACTTCCATTCTACAATGGTAAATAGTTTTAAAAGCCTATCTAGTCACTGATTCTTAGCCTTTACCTTCTTTAATGTTGTATAATCGAGTCACAAAACCTAAAATATTCATTTTCAAACATGTATACCAATAATTTCATTGAATATATCACCACATATTGGGAAAACCAGGGTGTACTACCCACTTCGAATCACGAAACTGATGCATCAACACTAGCCACATACATGTAAGAACAAAAAATAACCAACAACATGAATTATCCCATTCTCATGATTAATATAATTAAAATGTGGTTCAACACCTAACAAACTATCTCTCAAATGCTGAAATTTTGAATCATCATATTGCCATCCCATAACACGGTTGAAAATAGATTTCTCATCACAAAACTATATGAATCATCATAAAATTTTCCTCTTAAACACCTAGATGAATTTCTAGAAACAAATATATCATTTTCCAATCGTATATAGACTCATGAACTACCTGAGTCTGTTCCTTCTCTTTCAACTCATCTACACCACTGCTTACATTTACTAACATCTAATAAAACTCAAATTCAAATAACTTCAAGTACTCAACCCATCCCCACAACCAAATATTCACATCACATTAAGAATAGTTTTACTTTATGATATTTTTCATAATATAAAAAAAATTCGGAATAAAAAGATAATTTCACCTATATTCCATGGAATAAAACCTGTGACCAACTAGAGATTATGAATAAGATATTTCTGTTCATGTGGTCTCAAATTTCATGATCCATATTTCACATATCAATCTCCCTACATCAAGACTATCCCATGTCCAATTTCAGATGAATCAAAAAAATAACTATACTCTTTACCTGTATCAGGTATGATCATAACCGATGATATGGTGAAATGTAACTTTATCTCTATAAATACACTCTCAGATTATTCATAACACTAAACCCTTATACCCTTATTGTTCAACCCGATTTTTAGTTATTCCAAGAGAGGAATATCTTTGATGAACCTTTGGTAAAATCTTTCCAAACCCACGATGCTTTGATTATAAAAAACATTCATGGAATTCATCCAAGATAAAACTTTAAGAACCTTATTGGGGTCCACTAAATCACCGTCATTTGAGATGATGTGACCGAATACAATTACCATTTAAATATAGAAATTACATTTATATGTTATGGAATATAACTAATTTTATCTCAGTGTACTAAAGATGATGTTTGGAAGTTCATTATTATTTCCATGAGTCTGGTTCTACACAAATAATTCATCCACAAAACAACTAAAAGATGATCCACATAGGAGTAAACTATTTGGTTCATCAAATCCATAAATTCCATAGCATAATTAAAAAAACCAAAATCAATATAAATAAAATCATATAAACCACATATATTTCTAAATGTAGTCTATACTATAGGAGATGTTCTCACCATAAAATGATGATACTTTAACCACAAATGTATCTCTGAGAACATACAAGAACCCATAAATTGTTTAGAGATAAAAACAATATGATGAAGTTGATATTAGTTCTTTATTTTCATATTATTTCACTTTTGGTAAGCAACACACAACCACAATGTTCCGTCAGCCTTATTAGAGAAAAACAAGAGAACCCCATAGTGAAGTACTCGAGAAGATAAAAACATTATTCTTTAATTCATATTACTATGTTTTAAGATCATTAAAATCATTTGATCTATTCAATAAGGATGAATATAAAAAAATATATCCCTAGTAATCATCTCAAAAATGAAATCATATTATCTCTCATATAGAAAGTGTGTTAATTTCGTAGAAAACAAATCAAGAAACCAATCTATGAAAAGGGAAGAAATTATACTCCAGTCAATCATCATCCAAAAAGAGACTTATAATGAGGGAAGTGGTCTCTCCCTATTGTAAAAGAGCTGGCCTTTAATGAATTGAAAATTTATTCCACTCCCCACGATGGATATACATTTCACCTTTAGTTGACATGAAACTCACTATCCGACAGTAATAATAAATTTTATGCATATATTTAACCCACCAGTCCATACCTTGTATCAGTTCAAATCCGATCATATCAAGCACATACATGTTTTTAAGGATATGGTACCAACCATGTTTGAATGAATGCCCTTACATTGAGAAACACCATATGGGTTCACCCAAACATCATGTTAATAGACATATCCTAAAACATTTACTCTACTACCAAACCCAAACCACCTATAAAATGGGTAATTATAAAATATTGGGATGATCAAGCGTCATATAATGATCTAGAAAGTATATAATCTACTATAATTAAACCTCCAACAATTGATGGTTTATCCTCGCAACTAACATTAGCTAGCTGAATAACATTCAACTACCCCATTCCCCTACCCTATGATCCAACATGATTCCCCTATATTGAAATACCTTATTGATACGTGTTCTCTCACCTAGAAGTAAAAAATCTACCACCCAAACTAATATAGATATTATAACTACAACAACATTCTTGGTATGGAGTAGAGGACCCTCTTCATGCAAACTAATTCTATCTGGATCTTCCATCAATTCCCACTTACCAAAGGTTCCTACAAATCTTCTATACATGTCTGATCCTGCCACAAACAAGGTATTTAGCTAGTGGTCTGGGACATTAACTGAACAACTGTCTCAGCAAAACACAATAATATCAGAACACTTGATCACTTTCTTAATAGGTACAATCTCGCTGGTAACTATTTTATCCACCACAACAATATAAAATGGTCATAAAATGACACTTCCTACCACTGTATTTCATGCCAATGGATCAAATAGATTAAACAACATTTTCCCCATATAACCATTTTTCATGTCTACTTTATAAATGAGGGATTAACACACCACCTTGGAAAAACACATAAAATAAAATATATTCACTTTGGTAATGATCTCACATCTTTCTCTATCCCGAAAACATATCTTCATTGGTACCTCATACCATAACAACACTAGAACAGAGTATTTCATGCTTTATAAGATTCCAACAAAATATATCTGGGATATACTCCCCTAAGTCAATATTATTAATTAAATAACTACAATCTATATTATAATCTCTAGATATAAATGTTTGAAAAATATTTCCTTGAAATCCATCCACATCATAACATTTTTCTACTTAGTCTGAACATGGATATCCCACCAGGGTTTTTCTTGTCTTCACAACATATATGATGTGAATATGAGCCTCTTATCAAGAGGAGTATCTATGTCATCTTGAATTAACTGGATAAACACTATCTAGAACACTAATACAGCATATTAACCCTCTATGAAAGATGTTTGGGGGTTCTTCCACTCAAGTGAAATTTTCAAGACAAATGTACTAAGTTAAGCCCTCCTTGGGACTTAGTAATGCAACATGTTTTGAACTTGATGGAATTTATAAAGTAATTTAATCATTTACATTTGGGTATGGGATGGTATGGTTTTTTAAATTTTGGTCATTATTTTGGGGGTTTGTATGTCCAGAAATGATATTTTTGAGGTGGGTTATGATTCTATTGATGTCTTGAGGGTTCAGGTGAACACTAGAAGAATAAATAACAACCAAGATGCTGAAAAAATAAACAATTTTTCAAATTCATTTCATGTAAATCATTTACACTTTTTGTAATGTTATAATGTGGTGATTCCTAGAGGATTCAAAATATGCATTCCTAGGGTATTTCAACAATGAATACATGATAATTATCTGTTAGACATCATTAACTAATTAAATGGTGTGTAATAATTTCAATTCATGTAATATCTTGCAATCCTTTTAAAAAATGGAAATAGGAGAATGGACCCCCATTAATTCATGCATAAGAAGGAACCCACTCAACATTGCCTCCTTCGGTCTCTAAGGGTTTGAAGGTTCTTCTTTTTCCAGTGTTATTTGTATTTATGTTGGTCTTATTGGTTTTGTAGAGGTAAAATCTTAACATTTACTTCCCCTCATATTGGGTTCTCTCTCCATCGTCAGGTTAATCTTCAAGAGATATAATTCTCCCCATTTTTAATGTGTTTTATGATACCTCCATTTTATCTCAAATAGTTTGATCCATGCCTTGATATGGACATCTAGACAATCCATGCTGTTCTATATATTTTTACCTTAAATTATCAATGATTATAACATACACAATTTTGCATAACACCACATTCCTAATGTGTTTCCTTTTAAATTTGAAATGAAAAATGTTGAATGTAATTCCCTAATTTTAGTTTTCTTTTATAATAAATTAGCATCATTGAGGTTTGTGGACCTCGAGCAATAACCACACCTTAAGGTTATGCTCCTCGAATTCATTTAGTTAATCATTTTTTTCATATAAAACCACATGTTGGGGTAAAATGTTTTATAAAATTTAAATGATTTTATTGTAAATTTTAAATGTTTAAAAATACACTATATCTATCCATAGTGACCAAACCATCTATTATGTGTTTAAATAAAACATTATTTTTGAAATAAACTAATTAATTATAGTGGATTGAATGTCATAATAACAAATCTTATTCCCCCATTTCATGTAGGGTGTTTATTGTTTATGAATTTTAATCCTAGTCCCAAATACTTTTACTTGTACCTGTCCCCTCTTGGTTGGCAGAATGATATTGGTATAGACATCTTATGTCCTCATCATTTATTATTAATTGAATTGTAAAGAATGTAATGATTATGTTCATGAACTTATATAACCAATAAATTTAATGATATAAATGGAATTATTATGTTTATGGGATTCCTTTTAATTTATAAATAGTTTTTATTAATGCAAATATTGGATCCATGGTATTCTAATAAATGTTAATGATTCAATAAAATAAGGTTTTATTATGCCTTGAGTGTTGGAAGTTTCCTATTAATGGATCCTCGGCCTAATAGATCATTGGGGAAGTGTATTACACTATATTAATTAATGACTAAAGGGACCCCATGTAGGGTCATTGTTGAAGATGTGTCACTCCCCACAAAGTAGAGGATATTGGAATAATTTCCACATCACATGGGTTATTGGACATGACATTCCACACATCATTTATTAGGTGTATGGATATGAACCCCCTCATTATTATTATTTTTTATAAATGGAATTTAATCAAACATTCTTCATGATACTCGAAATGGTGGTTAATTATTATTTTAACCCTAATGTATGAAAAGCTTTACTTCTCAGGATGATATTCCTATTATTATTATGAGTATATTAATCCTGGATTTCTGAGTTACACA
The DNA here is from genome assembly GCA_963277665.1 of Viscum album. Classification (NCBI taxonomy): domain Eukaryota; kingdom Viridiplantae; phylum Streptophyta; class Magnoliopsida; order Santalales; family Viscaceae; genus Viscum; species Viscum album. The sequence continues at coordinate 927,217,422 of OY728159.1, forward strand.
TTCAATCCAATGTAATTAAAAAATATGTATTTATGGTTATAAGTGATACTACTTTTACAGTGAATATATATATACTCGTAGATATTCTGGTTTAGGCCAAAATTGGTATGGTGGGACTAGTGTCCTTTAGAAACTTGAATTTTATTTTTTCACTTTTATTTATTTATTTTAATTTCATTAATAATACATTAAAACTACCATATTTTACATTCACATATAGTATTATGCTTTAGGTACTATTATTTGTGGCCCACAAAGTATATCTCACACCTAGTTTAGGCTGCCTTCAAATTGGAGTACCCAAAAAGACCACGTTGGTTGTAAGAGCTGGTCTTTTGGATTATACATATGTTGTTATTCCGGTAAATGGGAGATAGAATAATTGTATTGGGCCAAATCTCAATATTATCAAGGAGTTAACCCTTAGGGATCATTTTCCATTTTCACCATTTATGTATTGTACAGTATGACTAGATTGTTTTCCCATCATGTAATTTTTAGCATCTTTATTACAAGAATTCATAGATGTATATTAGTGGGGGCCATTTTTTCATTTATTTAATTTATCAACCACCAATTTTTCTTTTATGTATACTTATTTTTTTCACTACTAACAACCCAAATTTTTAAATAATATTTCATTTCTGATTGAATTAATTTTCCTATTATGTATTATGTGTATAGAAAACGCCTTCACCACTTTTGTTATACTATATCCAGTGAGATTTAAAATACAATTAACAATCATAAAAGTTGATAATATATACAATAATCATAAATCATATGATTTGTATAAATATTGGGTTTTGAAAAATCAAATTGGCATATACAAAGTAAATGATGACCTAAAAAAGAAGGATTGTACCCTATGAATCCCATTTAATAGTGAATCTTTTGGAGATAAAATCACTAGTATTTCCCTTTGACCAATCCCGTGATGAGATCCGACAACTAATGCATGAGAAATGTGGTTTATATGAGAATATCATTCTCACCGAGGTTATAACCCAAACTATGTACGCAGAACCACCCCATGAAAATCTCATAGTTACACACATTACCCTTAGGTCATTTGTTGATGTAATAATGGTCTGTGTATAAAGACCCTAAAAAATATGGATTGTTATATTTTACAAAATAATTAATATAGTTTATTCTTATTTTTGTTTTTTATAAATGTATTTTATATTGATACGATAAAACAAAAATATTATTTTTGGGAAATATTAATTTTCATCTATAAAATTATTTTGAGGAATTAATTGATTTTTGAAAAAAAATATTTTTTTAATGAAATAGTTTTTTATATAATTTAAGTTAAATATAAATTATCATAACATTTTTTAGTGAAATATAATTTTAATAAAGGATCAAAACAAAATTTCAACAATAAACCCATCAAATCTCAATAAATGTCGATTCTATCTTAAAAGTGAAAAATCATACATATAGAAAATAATTTTGTTAAAAAAAATTATTTTGGAACCATCACATTGAAATTATCCATTGGTGATTTTACAATAATTTTCATTGATATTCCAATTTTTGGGTAACAAAAATAAATACTGTATATATATATACAGTGTTTATTGTGACATCATAATGAACGAATAGTGATATAATAAATGATATAAAAATTGTCCATGAAAAAATATATTTTTTTCAAATTTAATTAATTTGTTTTTGTGGTTATTTGATAAATTATATAAATTTGTTATGAATCCTCCAAAACCTATTTTATATTATACGATTTTAAAATCTTTTCATTAAGAACATGACTCCCAACCACATTAGAAATGGTAAAAATATAATGATTTTATAAATTATCTTTAAAAAATTAAAACCACTCTCTTTTGGAAGAAATAAAATTCAGTAATCATTTCATGGTATGTGGTATTGATGACATTGTTATATAGAGTCCAAAACCAATGTCTAAGAAATAATAAAGTACTCCCCTCTAATTTTCTATCTGAACGAACCCAATATACCATTCATATTCATTAATAAACCTTATATCCTTGTATAATGTACTTAATTTTCCTTCCCTTATCCATATTTATTCCATGGTTCCCCCAACTCAACTCCTCCCAAGATTTTGGAATCAGCCTCTCAGGTAAGGGAACTTCTCTTTCTCCTTTTTTTAATGAATCTTCATTATCTTACACATTTTATTTCAAATTCCTAATTTTGGGATATATTCATACATAACCCCAAACAATACATATGATTTCTAAATGAAGATATATCATTTTCTCTCCCATTAATCCTTTCCGTGAACATTTATTTGACCCTGTTATTTTTTAAAAATTTCATTGTGATTTTCCATGCCAGTAATTTCTCTAGTGAATACCCAAACCCATTTCCTATAAAGTGTTTTAACCATTATGAAATTGTACTTTTATGATTTGTGACTATCATTTATGTTTCTAAAATCCATAATCATCAGATTATATATGAATATGCATTTTTTTATTTATACGATCTGTGTGGAACACTAATTCATGTAGATAATTTGAATATGATGGGTGCACTCAGGTAGTGCTCCAATTCATTGGATAAATTTTTAGTCTAATGAGATTTAATTTATGTTTCATGAGAGGTTATCATATAAAAAATTCTGTTATTTTTTGGGTGGTTAACCTTGAATTATTCTTATGATGAATTGTTTAATGTTTTTTTTCAAATTCCCCTGATGTCAATATGTTATAATTCTATATCATGCCACATTTTCATGTTTATAACTCTATCCCCATTTATGTCCCACTGATATTCATATCATTTTAAATTTAATACATTCTAAATGTTATTATTTACATATTATATTAATGGGATTAATATCTATACCTTTTTATGTTTCTCCTCGAGTTATCCAATATTGTATTAGTAATGATTGAATAATATGAAAATTTAAAGGAAGTATTCAATAATAACGATGTATCCCTAGTTTTATGTTGTAATGTATTATAACTAATTCTCAAAGAAAGTATGCTTATAGGTATTTTAGTTTTTATCATGTATTCTATTATATAATAAATAAATAATTAATGTATAATAGTATCAAGGGTTTTCATAGTTGGTATCATATAATTTTTTTGAGATTATTATTAGAAAACATGGTAGAAATATTTATGGGTAAAAATAAACCTATGAAAACAATCCAAAATTTTGGTAAGTATAGAGTAAGTGGTTTCCATAAAAAATTCCTTATTTGGACTCTACAAGTGGACATGGCTCTAACACATATGTACATAGGGGTAACACCTAAAAGCACTGTATAGAGGTTGACATGATCAGGAAATAGTGTATGAAAAAGGTAATTTCATCATACATGGTTAGATATTATAGAGAGATATGCTTTTTAAAATTGACAATATCAATATTAACCATTATTAAATAAAAAATGCACCTAAGTGTTTATGGTAGGTTTTAGGTCATAGATAACTTATAATGAAGCCTAGGAATTCATAAGTTAGGGAATAAATACCATTTATAAATTACCTCATTAATGTTATTGAATTCCCGTTTATGAATTTGAGTGTTTAAAAATAATCATCAATATTTTTCCCATTATTCTTTCTAATGAAGAAAAATATAATGAACTATATAATCAACCATTGTAAAGGTAAACGTAATGACTTCCAAAATAAGATTCACATCCTAATGGGAGTAGGAATCAGAACATTTCTATTGATAAAATATCAGTTTAATCGAGTTCTAAATAGTGTCTTCAATTGGGGGTAAATCCTAAACCCCCCTAAGAATGATCATTTCAAAATTGTGACCATTTCACCATAATTTACTATGAATTTCAATGGATCCTATGATCCCTTAATCCTATAATAATATATCATCTCCATCGAAAAAATATTCTCTATCCTTAAATATTTTGAGAAAGAGAGTGTTATACCGAAGTTTAATGATGTGGTGGTAGATGCTGATTAGTGGGGTATATTGATCAAGAATACACAAATTGAGGAGGACATCAAAGTGATGCGGTGGAAGGAATTATAAAAACATGTTTGGAAAAATACATTCCTCAGACTCTATGCCATCAAATTAATATTGATTTCTACTACCACAAGTAAAATTCTGAGTAATCCATTGGGGTGTATGGAGGCAAAAATCAAAATAATTTCATGATATGCCACTAAATTTTCCTGTTTCCCTCAATAAAAAGATGATTTATTCTTTGGTGGGATAAAACAGAGTCTATGAAATTCCCCAGTGATCTAAGACATTGATAGATATGAGGAAAATACATGGTGTTCCTCAAAGATAAAATAGAGATCAAAGAATCTCAATGGAATTATAAGGATAATAATATTAAAGTGGATTTAATTTCTAATGGTGTAGTGGAGAATAATAACTGTGGAATGAAATTTCAATATATCAATTTTCAAAAGTGTTCAAATAAGAATATGAGAGATTTCATAATGGGAATAAGGATATTATTTATGTGTGGCATGTAGCTATCAATTTCCAATGGGAGAAATCCACAAATTAAACGAATGATAGGAATACTACAACCCACAATAAACCTAAATTGTAATGTTTCAAATTAATTGAAAAAATAAACAATGAGAATCTCTACCATGAGACTAGGGTTTTCAGAGTCAATCAATGCAAAAAACCACTATAGAATAAAGAAAAACCATATTCTATCACAACTGCTGAGGTGGAATCCAAAAAAGTGTTGAAATTGACAGAGGTTATTCATTCAAGACTTAAAAATTTAATTTTTGATTTTGGATATACACATTACATAATATCAATCATTTTTATTAGAACAATAAAAACACCACCATAAATAATAGAAGTAAAGATGTTGGAAACACTAAAAAATAGAGAAATTATTACATCCCATGTATATAAATCATCCCTTATCAATTTTTTGGGCTAAAAGTCCTTTAGAATCTTCTAATACTCCCATTTGGGTAATTTCATTCATTTCTAGGATTCAATTACCTATCCATATATTGATCCAACATAAATTTCCATGAGATGGAAGTAAATTACCGTATTTAATATTTTCCCCAGATTTCGTACATGTGGAAGGAGGAGGATGTATCTTAATTAGCAACAACTACTCCAGCAAAGATAATATTCCCTATAGAAAAGAATATATAGTTAAAATGATTAATTCTAAGGGAAAAGTCATAATTGAAGACATTCCCATTGTGAGTGAATATGATGTGTATCTGGTAAAATTACATGCTCTTACTACTAAACGAAAGGTTTTATTTTAAATAAATATTATACATGGGAATTTTTATTATCCAACAATCTGTATAACATGCTATTATAGACCTTCATGATATGAGGAAACTAATATAATAGTATCTAGATAAGGCTTCATACATCCAAGAGCTTCACAACGAGATACACCGACCCTCTTCACGAAGAAGAAGGATGCCCAAATGTGCCTTTTCATTGATTATCATGAGATAAACATGATCAAAATAATGAACTAGTATCTAATAACATGGATCGAGTACTTGTTTCATCTACTATGAGGATCTAAAAACATCCAAAATGTGGATCATCATTCATGGTATTATCAAGTGACTGTGAAAGAAGAGGATATCCCAAATACTAATTTCTATACACTATATGGGAACTATGTGTTTATAGAAATTACTTTAGAAATCATTATTGATCAAGTAATATTCAGGAAATAGATGAATAATTTCTTCATATATTTCAAATTAAATTTTGTGGTAGTATTTATAAATGATCTTCATATACACTATAAAATAAATGAGAATCCGGAGGAGCATAGGTGAACTATTTTAAATACCTTACGAAAGAAGGAACATAACAAAAATGTAGTATATGTGAGTTGTGGTTGAAGAAATTATCATTATTGGGGAATATTATAACATGAAGTGGGAAATACGTATACCGCTCAATGATAGACGCAATTGATTGATGGATGAGACCAATATATATTATACAAATGTATAGTTTTTTTTGGTTATTTATGTATTATTATCAATTTTTTTGAAATTTATAATGATTTTCAAACACTATATCCAAGGTAACATAAAAGGGGGTAAAAAGTTTCTAGAATAATGAATGTTATGATTGAATCAAAGAGTTGAAATAGAGTTTTATAATTTCACCTGTAATTATGGTACCCACGTATGGGGAAAATTTCATGGTATACAAATACTCCAGAATGAAAGGATGTGGTTGTGTATAGTTGTAGAATGATTAGGTTATAGCCTATGACTCCCACAAAATTAATGTTCTTGAACAAAACTACCCAAAACATGATTTGGAGTTGGATTATGTACTCTTAAATTGGAAAATCTAGTGGCATTATATCTTCATTGAGAATTGTGAAATATATATAGATCATTAGATCCTCAAGCATATATCAACATAGAAATAGATTAATCTATGCCAATAGTGATGGATTGAGTTTATTACGGACTATAACTTCTCAATAAACTTCCATACTGTGAATTAAAATAAATTGGCAGATTATCTTTGTATAGATGATCCCAAAATTTTATAATTGATGGTAATTCAGAAGGATCCAATCATTGTGGGCTTTAAAGGGATGGACATGGGAATAATAAAAGAAGTAATATCATTAATCATTTCAAAAATGATTGGCCAACCATACCTTATGGATAAGATAATGGATACTCAAAGATATTATGTTATAATTCATAATAATGGTGATTCCATAAGAAAAGGAAAAATCTTAAGATATTATAATTAATGAAAAAGTAGTTGTATGATTTTTTCAGGACTATGTATACCATTAAATCCCTAGTTTGAGAAGGATTTGTTGGAGGATTCATATTGATATTCGCTCACAATCAATCTATAGGTAAAATGATGTATCCAGATCATTGATAGATCTATTGGTTGGGAAATATAATGAAGTGGATCTTTGAATACACATCATGGTGTCTTTTATTTCATCAAGTGATTGATTAAAGGAAAAAAATCCAATATGGTGATGCAACTCTTACCCATACCTACATGGAAGTTTGAAAATCGTAACAAGAGAATATTTCACATGTATTTGGAAGAAATCAAGAGGAAATAATGAAATATAGGGTGTGATGGACCATCTTATAAATACTACTCACTTCATTAAAATTTTAGAAGAAATATCACTCAAACAAATTTCAAGGATATTCATTAAAAAAGTAGTTAAGAAGCATGGAACACCCCAATAAATTGTATATATTCAATATACATACCTTACATCAACGTTTTTGAAGAGTTCCTAACATACTATAAATATAGTTTAGAACTTTAGCACAACTTATCACCCTAAAATTAGTGGACAATTAGATCGGACAATCCAAGAACTCAAGGAAATGTTGAGACCATGATAAATGGACTTCAAAAGACAATGGGATCAATATATATCATTGTTCATGTTCTTATACAATAATAGTTTCAAATCAATAATACAAATGGCTCCTTATGAATCCCTTTATGGGAAGAGTTGAATATCATATGAATTATGGGATGATGTTTGGGAACAAAAATTTGTAGGACTTGAAATTGATGAGGAAATGGGAGAAAAGTTCAAGAATATTAAAAAGCACATCAGGGCTACTCAGACATTATAGAAGATCTATGATAATTGTCATTGATGATGCATAAAATTTGATGTTTGAGATATGGTATTACCTTATATATCTCCATGAAATAAATATATGTTATTTGGGATGAAAGGAAATTTTAGTCCAAGATACATGGGTCACATTCAGATCCTTGGTCACATCGGAGTGGTGATCATCTGACTAGGACTCCCACCTATCCTATCTCAAGGATATGATTTGTTTTATGTAGAATTATTAATAAATAACATGTAATACCCTTCACATGTGTTTAATCCCTATGTCATTCCATTGGAAAATTATTTTCATATAAAGAGCAATCATTGACGATTTGAATAAAATTCACTTTGTGATTTAATTAAATTCCATTGCATTTATTATAGTTATAGAAAATAAATTCCCCCATCTGGTTCAATTATATCTAATTATATTTTAAATATCTTTATGAATAATTAACATTGATAATAAATCTTTTGAATAGTGATAATATTATTCTTGTAAATATAGGGTTATAATAATTCCAATAGACATAGGGGAAGGAATTGATTGCCACAACGAATAGGATCATACCCAATAAATCCCATTTAAGGTATATTTAGAGGGAGATAACATCATTGAGATTTTACTTTGATGAATCCCATGCTGATACCCAATAACTAAGGTAACCTATAAACTATTTATGGGATAAGGACATGTTTATTTATATCACAACCCAAACCATGTATATCGAACCACCCAATGAAATTCTCACCGAAAACACCATATACATAGATTTTTTTATGGTATAATAATGTTCTATGTATCAGGAACCCAATTGTTTTAATATTTATTTTATATAGAATAATGAATATATTTTATTCTTATTATTGACTTGTTATTAATGAATATAATTTTGATACAATATGACAAAAAATGTATTTTTGGGTAATATTAAAATTCGATTAAGAAATAAATAATATTTTAATAATATATTATTCTTAAATAATTTTATTAATTACAAATGATCATATAATTTTTTGAAGTAAAATGAAAATTCTATAAGTGTTTGAAAATTGTTATTATGAAGAAAACCCAGGATTTCACAATAAATGATGATTTTATATTAATAGTGAAATTTCAGTATTAAGAAAATTATTTTTAAAAATTAAATAATGTTTTTAGAATAATCATGTCGAAATTCTAAAATGGTGAATTTTTCATAATTTTAAGAGACAATGAAAATTTATGGTAAAAATTAAATAATATATAAATATATTCCCTATATTATGACTTCATAATGAACCAAAAGCGATATAATAAATTCTATAAGAAGTATCCATGAATAGATAATTTTTCTAATTTAAATTAATTTCATTTTAGGTCATTTGATATATTTCATAAAGCCATTATGAATCTTCCAAAACCCATATTATATTTTTAGGTTCTAAATTCATTTACTTAAGAACAAGAATCAACTCCACATAACCCATGGAAATATTTTAATGAGTTTGGTACTTCGCCATATAATATATTGAAAACCACTCCTATTTGGAAGATACCATGGAAATGAGTCATAGTAAGTTTTTTGGTTTTATTAATTTACTATATAGGGTCGAAAACCTTTGTTTGGGGAATAATAAAGAACTCCGCTCTTTTTCCTATATAACCCCACACAAGATCCTATTTCAATTCATTCAAAAACCTTTTATGCAGTCCTGAATCTCAAATCCTCTTTCTAGATTCTTCCCAAGGATCCCCCAATCTCTCAATAACCTTCTCTCAATCTCTTGGAATCACCCTCTCATTGTAATAGATCATCAAATTATTCTTTTTATTCGAGACCATTACCTTTTTCCTGTTATCCCAAATACCTAATGTTGCGATATGTTCCACCACTTACACCTTACTTTTCATATGATCTCTTAATAATGATAAACCAATTTATTTATCATTAATCCCTCCCATGAACATTTATGTGCCCCTGTTATGCGGCCAAAATTTCACTATGATTTTCCATGCCAAAATGTTGTGTAGTGAATACCCATACCCATTTCCTATCAAGGTTGTTCACCATTATTTTCCTATAAATAATTTATTATGGCATTACCTCTATTTAATTCACACTCCAATATCATGGGATTAAAGGTGATGCTATATTTTATTATGTATATGATCTATATGGAACACCTTTGAATATACATATTATGATTATAATGGTGGACATAGATAGTGCACCAATGCATTGGTTAATGTTTTAGTCTCATGGGATTCCTTGTATAGTAAATTTGGGGTTATAGTAAGAAAATTATGTTATATTGTCCTTATGTTTAACATTTAATTATTATTATGATGTCGTGTTTAATGTTTTTTCCACATTCCCATGATTCCTTTATGTTATCATTATATATCACACTTCATTGTTCATGTTTATGATTCATTCCCAATAATATAATAGTGATATGCCAATTTCGTAACATTTGATACCTTTTTCATTTTATGATTTTATTTTTTCCCTTAAAATCATTTATTTCACATCCATTTCTTGTGTATTTCCATATTTTTTCCCATAGAGTTTAAAGAATGATGAAATAATTTTTACATGTTAAGTAAGTTTTCAATAATTAAATGTATCCCATGTTTTAAGATATTATTTAATATATAAAATTACAAAATTAAATATAATTCCTTATCTTTTATGAGCATATTGTCTAAAATTATTTAAAAAATTAGGAATTAATGTGTAATTTAAAAAATGGTTGGCATATCGTTTAATGTTTGATTAATTAATTATCTATTATACCACAATGCTACAATAATCAAATGTTATACTCTCCCCACCATACTATCACCATAACCTTACTGCAAGGTAGTGGGTTATGGTGTATGGGGAGACCATATTGGGGCCTTTTTACTAACCGAATCATGGAACCTTTTCAGTGTATCTCTTGTAATGACGTTACATATGCAATGTCCCGGATCCGGAAGCCACTCAATGGGTGCCCCGAACCTGGTTGGTCACATGAACACAAGTGCATTTCCCCAATTTCTAGAGGCTATCGACTACCAATGAGGGCCCAGGTCTAATAGTGGGGAAAATAAGCCCTCATTTCTCAAAATTTTCCATAGTGGAAAAGATAAATAACATACAGCAACGAAAGCAGTAAACAATATACAACGAAAATGGACAACTAAAGTAAAAGAGAACCAATAGTCATATATATAAAGATGCAACACGTCACTAATTCTATGAAAGCAGATAGAACATGATACACTGCAATACAATACAATACAACTCAAAGTACAAGGTATAACCAAACAAAACAAAGCAGAGTAAATAGAACGCAGCTGCATCGCAAGCCTAATATCGGTCCCATGCTCTCATACTCTTCTGCTAAAATCATGTACCTATATAGGGAACCTTGCCCCTATCGAAACCTATAGAAATATAGTTTTTTTGGGGTCAGAGACATGACCCAAATAGGGTGTGGAAAATAAATACCATTAGGCACCCACCAAAGGCCCATGCCCAACTGTCAGTGAAAATATGCAACAACAGTGTGCAAAATTATATGCAGTAAACTAGTAAGTACTCAAAAGTAACTATCACTACCAGTTTCACTGCCATTTTAATTATTACTTATCACCACCAAGTTTGAGCATCATATTGGCAGGTACAACGTCAAAAATCACCACAGTGAATATATGAAATAACAGTGTCCTCAGACATTCCAAACCATACCCTCAAGTAATCAGAATCATGACCTCAGGCTAACCAAACCATGCCCTCATGCTAATCAGAATCATGCCCTGAAGATAATGAGAATCACACCCTCAGGCTAATCAAAATCACTCCCTCATGCGATTTACCTCATGCATAATGAATATTGCCCTCATAAATAAGAGATAATGCCCTTGGGAACCGAAACAACAACCCTTAGGCATATGAATCATTTCACTTCGGCTAAATGAAACACTTACCCTCAGGCTAAACAAAAAAAATTCCCTTAGCCTAAACAAGAAATTGGGATGATCCCAACACATAATAAGGCAACTAAATAAATTTTCTCTCAAGAAAATTTAATCATGCTAAATCACGGCATACACTCAAGTATCCTGGACAAATGGTTAAATAGAGGAACTCACCCCCAGGGTGGTCCAGGATCCAAGAAATGATCCCAAAAACCAATTTTAACTTATCCAAAGATTATCTATGCAATTATAAATATATTTCAGCAAAGGCCTCATCATACGACACCCCAATCATGGGTGCATATCACAATGGTACACAAATTCAACCGAGTTGGAAATAAACAACAGACCACCTACCTTGATCTTCTCTGATCGGTATACATGAACGACACCTCCTGAATCATCCAATAAAGATGTAGATCTAGGATAAAAAATCACTCATTAAATGTCAAATAACTTTCCATCGAGAGAAAATTGGTATGAAACACAAAAGGAGAAGGAAGGACTCACCCGCGTGGACCAATCGAGACTGTCAGAGAAGGATTCAGAATCCCAGTGCACGGTCAGGAGATCTCCAAAGCTCCGACCTCCTATCCCAACTTCAAAATGAACTCAAAGCCTCCTCTACCTCATGAGGAGGCTACTGCCAGTTTTAAATGAAAAAAACAAACTACACGGTGTGTAATCCAATGTACATGGCATGCACTTTTCATTTTTTAAACTGTTCATCTGTCAGATTCTTTCCACCGCGGATCTGTTCATCCATCGACATGAGTACACGGCATGTACGGGTGCTCTACTGGAAGCTCCCTCCACAGCCTTTCAATTCACCTTCCAAATTATTACACTATGTGTAAATACTAAGTACACGACATGTATTTAGTTTTTACACCCTTCATCGCTGACAGGCCTACATGCCCTGTGTACTCATCCCACACGACAAAAGTATATGGCGTGTGGAAAAGGACATGGAGTGTAACAAATTTTTTTGGGAATTTTCCCTATTTTCCATATTTTATCAAAAACACTAAAGGAAAAAAGGAAAAGGATAAACTCGTACCTAAAAATTAAGAACCGGGTTCTTACAAACATCACCCCTTAAAGCAATTCATCCCCGAATTTCCCTTCCAAGGGTGGTGAAGATAAATCTATGAACAAATATGGCCACTGAGAATGTACGTCGGTCTCCTGCTCCTAGGTTTTGTCCTGCACTCAGCTATGCTGCCATAGCACCCGAATGAGAGGAACAGACAGGCCTCAGAGAACCTTTGTGCTCCTATCAACAATGAAAATAGGATGCTCCTCAAAGGATGCATCGACATGAAGCTCAACCTCCTTGAGCTAAAAAACGTGAGACATGTCTGAATTATAGTTTTTCAACTGAGATACATCTAAGACTTCGTGCATAGCCCAGTACCTTTGTGGTAACTGCAACCGATAATCCACTGATCCGACTCTCTCCATAATCTCAAACGGCCCCACATACCTAGGTGAAAGTTTACCCTATCTCCTGATCCGCATGTTTCCCATCCTCGGAGAAACATGAAAGAAAACCTGATCCCCGACCACAATCTCAAAGGTTCGTCTATGACAATCAGCATAATATTTCTGATGATATTGTGTTGTATCCATCCGCTTCTGAATCAACTATACCAACTCAGAAGTCTTCTGCATGAGATGTGGTCCTAGTAAAGCTGCCTCACCTGCCTCCAACCAGCACAAGGGTGACCGGCATGGCCTACCATATAAATCCTCGTGAGATTCCATCTAAATTGTTGCATGAAAACTATTATTATTGGAAAAATCGACCCGGTGTATATGCTTATCCCAAGATCCCCCAAAGTCCAAGACGCTTGCACACAACATGTCCTCTCGCACTTGTATCGTACACTCTGACTTGCCATTAGTCTGAGGGTGGTAAGTCATGCCCAGAAACACCCATGTACCCAGTTCCCTATGAAACTCTACCATAAATGAGATGTAAAGTACGCGTCCCTATCTAAAATGACATAATGAGGGACCCCATGAAGATGTACCACCTCTCAGATATAAAACATCTAGAGATCGTCAACACTGAAGGTCTTCTTAATTGGATAAAAGTGATCTACCGTTGTAATTCTGTCCACCACAACCCACATGGCATCACTGCCTCGAGGTGACCTCACCAACCCAGTCACGAAGTCCATCATGACATCATCCCATTTCAACTCTAGAATGGGTAACTACTATAACAATTCGGCTGGCCTCTGATGCTCCACCTTCACCTGCTGACAGGTGGAACATCTTGTAACAAAACCAACTACTTCCCATTTCATACATGGACATCAATACTGACGTCTCAAGTCATAGTACATTTTGGTAACTCCGGGATGCACTACCCAAGTTGAAGCATGAAACTCCCAAATCAACTCCTTGCGTATATCCCCTAGAACCCACACTCGTCCATGGAATCACAGTACCTTATCATCGCCTATCATTCTTCCAGGAGGAGGGTCCTCACTTGACACCGAATCCTATAGAACTAGGCCTTCTGAATTCGATAGCTGTCTCATCCTCACTCTATCTAGGAGGGTAGATGTCACAGGTAAGGATGAAAGATGGGTTTTAGCCTGACTATCGTGCACCTCCAAATGCATCTCAGAGAACAAATCCATAAGCTTCCACTCACCACTGGCCTCCTGCACTACCTGTGTCTGAGTCTTCCTACTCAGTGCATCATCTACTACATTACCCTTACCAGGTGTACACACAAGATCAAAGTTGAAGGACTAATGTTATTTGACCCACCTTCGCTATCTCAAATTCATGTCACGCCATATAAAGATGTATTTGAGACTTTTGAGGTCATTGAAAACCAAAATATGATCTCCCAAGAGATAATGTATCCAATAGCGCAACACATGAACAACTGTAACCAACTCGAGATCATGCATCAGGTAACTCCTCTCATGTGTCCTCAACTGCCAAGACTCGTACGCAACTACTTGGTCACCCTGCATCAACACAACTCCCAGCCCAATACCTGATGCATCACAGTAAAATGTATAGCTCTTCCATTTTTCTAGAAGTATTAGGATTGGGGCTGATGTCAAAATTCCCTTCAGCTTCTGAAAGATTGTCCCGCAAGCTTCTGACCAAAGGAAATTCACACCCTTCTTAGTCAAACTTGTCAACGATGCTGCTAAGCGGGAGAAGTTCTGTATAAAACGCATTTAGTAACCAGCCAGCCCTAATAAACTCCATATCTCAAACACGTTCTTAGGATACTCCCTGTAAAATACTACTATAACCTTCTCTAGGTCCACTAAAACTCTTGTCTCAGAGATAATACGACCCAGGAAGTGAATCGGGTCCATCCAAAAGAGGCACTTTGAGAGCTGAGCATATAACTGATGCCCTCTTATTGTACTCAAAACGATCTCAAGATGGGTGGAATGGTCGTGTCGAGTATGAGAGTACACCAAGATGTTTTCCATGAAGACTACCGCAAAAGAATCTAGATAGGGGTGGAATACACGATTCATCAAATCCATGAAAACCATTGGAGTGTTCGTGAGTCCGAACGACATAAACAAGTACTTATATAGACCATATCTGCTCTGAAAAGATGTAAGCGGTATGATTGATGGTGTAACACGTAACTGATGATATCTGGATCTCATTTCAATCATCGAGAACACCCATGCACCTCGAAGTTGATAAAAAGGTTCATCAATCCTCGGTAAGGGATATCAGTTCTTAACCGTTAGCTGGTTCAATTTTCGATAATCCACACAGAGTCTGAGGGTACCATTTTCCCTCTTCACAAAAAGGACCGGTGAACCCCCAGGAGAGGTACTAGTTCGGATGAAAACCTTTTCTTGTAACTCCTTTAACTTCCTCTTGAGCTCTTACCACTCAGGTGTTGCCATCCTATAAGGAGGAATAGACGCCGGGTCCTCTCTTAGAACAAGCTCAATAGAGAATTCCACCTCTCGCTCTGAAGGAAGACCTAAAAAGTCATATAGGAAGTGATCGCTGAAACGATCAACTACTGGAGGTAAATCCGTCTGACAAGTCCCCTGATCATCTAGATAGAAACTCGCAATATGGGCTCCGACTCCACCTCACCCACGATGGTCTGGTCCAGCTCGTCTCTCCTGGACATCCCATTCACCATTTTATAGAAACTCTCCGCCCTCTGGTGACATGAAACTCACCCTATGATGATAGCAATCCAGAAAGGATCTAAAGGGTGCTAATAGGTACATCCCGAGAATGACATCATAAGCTTTCATCTCTAAGACATCAATGTCCCCTAGAAATTCAAACCCACCAAACTCTAGGGGGAACTCCCTGCACTGACGCACACTAGCCGTTCTAGTTCCCAACGGAGTGTCTAGCATCATAACATCAGAAGAAGAAGAAACACATATCCCAAGGCTCTCTAAAACGGGCACAGAAATAAATCTATGTGTCGAACCTATATAAAAAAGTACTGAAGATAAAACAGAAGCTACTAGAATAGTACATTTGATAGTGGAAGGTCTGTTTCCTCCTCCTTTTGGGTCTATTGCACTATATATGACTGCCCAATTCTGTGGCCCTACGACACGGGCTGGCTACCCTGAGCAGACCTGCCCTACTCCCTCTGAGATCCTGGTGTATGTATACCATGACCACGACCGCCATCTTTGCCTACACGCCTTGACATATTTTAGTTTCACAACTGGTAAGAATCTGCTA
Organism: Viscum album; assembly: GCA_963277665.1. Taxonomy (NCBI): domain Eukaryota; kingdom Viridiplantae; phylum Streptophyta; class Magnoliopsida; order Santalales; family Viscaceae; genus Viscum; species Viscum album. The sequence goes on from OY728159.1 coordinate 927,233,684, forward strand.
GTCCTTCTCCCGCACATGGAGTCTGTATAGAACCTCTCTCACTAGCCACTGGTAGAAACATCTTAAAAAATCATTGCAAATGATCCATCTTGTTGTAAGCCCAGCACTCCACTGGGTCTCAAGAACACTGAGGTCTCTTGTGCATCTCTCTACCACACTAGTAGAAAATGACCTGGCCACCTAAGGAAATCATGTGGCTAGTACTGCCACCATGATAGAAAAACATCTGTCTCTTTCTCTTGCTGATAGAAATAGTACTAGAAACTGGTGTCGAACCGCCCTGGCCCACACCACTAGCTTCCCATAGGTTCTGCTCAGTAATCAGTGCTTGGTTTACAATATCATACACTGTAGGCAACCTAAAAAAATTCACCAGTGCTCAGATGTCATATCAAATACCATCCTCAAAGAATCCATCCCTAAACACCTCATCACCCACCAGAACAGATGCAAAGCACTACAGCTCGGTGAAGCGAGCTGAATAATCCATCAATAACATGGCGCCCTACTGCAGATTCATGAACTCTATAGCTCGATCTCCCCTCAGCGACTCCGTGAAGAAGTAGTCATAGAATGCTGCCTGAATATCTTCCCACACCATGTATCGGTGATGCTCAGACTAGGTGGTAACATCCCACCACATTTTGTCGGAATCACGCAGCATGTATGTAGCGATCTTGACCCTCCTCCTAGGAGGCATCTTTAGATGCTAAAATATCATCTACATGGAATCCTGCCATGAATCCACAGCCTGTGGTCCGCCATCCCCTAAAAAAATAGGCGGATGCTGGTGCTGGAAGATACGCGTTAGCTCTGCCATAGATGTGGAGGCATGCGGTGCTCATTTGAAGGTCTGTATGAACTGCATGACGCCTTCACAAAACCGCGCATCTACGCCTGTGTTTGGTATAATGGGTGGAACCATATATAGAACTACTGGAGGATCCAATGGTATCCCATGGACCACCATCTTAAGAGTATAATTTTCACCACTCTCTTGGTGAACAACTGGTAGTCGTCTTGGCAGCATGACTCTACAAAGTCAAACACACACCTTAGGTCATGATTTATCGAAGAATGAAAATGTGGAGGCCAAGAAGGGAATAGGATAAGGAAAGAATTCAAGATTTACAAAACATGACTTCACGATGTGTATAAATACTACACGGCATGTTCTCACAGGCCATCCACCTGGGCGTGTACTCCAGCTTAAACTGGCCATGTAACACCCTAAACACACAACGTGTCTTCTGAATACACGGCGTGTACTTGAATCCCCCTTCCCTGCCCGGGTCCTCCTAGATGGCTAATCCAAACAGCTCTCCTAAAACAAAACTAAACGACGTGTCCCATAGTCACTTGTCGTATACTTGTAAGATAACACCGACCCGTGTTGTTAGTGACACGACCACATCGTGTATTTCTTAAGGTTCTGCTGTCTGTGTTGTTAGTTACACGGATGGATACCGGGTCGATACTATATAGCATGTACAACCAGTACATGGCGTGTTCCCCGCCAAAACATCCCTATCCCGCGTCTCTTCCCAGATTTCCTATGAAATGGTACGAGACTACACAGAGTATACTTAGGGCACACAGTGTGTACATAAAATTTTTCAATTTTGTCCTGAATATAAGAACAGAAGACGTGTGTCCAAGGAACTAAATGACCTCTATTTTGGGTTTTCGGACAATAAGCCTCAGAAAATACTCTGAATCCGAGAAAAACATTGAAACAAACATTTATGTTCCAAATTATGATATGTGAGGGCCCATACTCCCTGTGAATCAAAGCTTGGCTACTTACACATGTTATAACAAAGTAAACACATCGATGATCCACCAAATTCTGGTCATTGAGGGCCCATACTCCTCAAGAACCAAAGTCTGGCATTCATTCTATCAAAACATTACACAAAAATTCCCTATAAAATAGCATGTATTTATCAAAGCAGCTATCACAACATCATTCTTTTCTAACACAACAACTATCACAACAATAGGCAATTTCTAATGCACCTACATGGCATGGAAAGAATGCATGAAATGTGATTTCTAGCATGTTCTTAAATGATGCATGATATGGAATACCCTAATATTATTGGGTTGCAACAAAATAGAACCCACATATAACATATAAACAACACCCCACATGTGTGTCACCCAACGGTGAAAATAAAATCAATTATAAAATTGAAAAAAACAGAATAAGTGCAAGAAACGAGGTAGATTGGATTTTCCTTGTACACGTGTTAGCTACTCCTAGGAATAGCTTATTACCAACTATTAAGTCTGTCATATCCGTAAATAAGGCTTAAAAAGTAAGTCAAAGAAAATAATTCCTCTGATACCAGTTTGTAACGTCCCGGATCCGGGTGCCACACAACGGGTGCCCCGAACCCAATTGGTCACGTGACCTCAAGCGCATTTCCCCAAATGTCAGAGGCTGCCAACTAGTACTGAGGGCCTAGGTCTGATAGTGGGCAAACAATTCTCTCATTTTTCAATGGGTAGCGTAGCAGAAAAGATAAATAACATACAACATCAGAAGCAATAAACAAAATACAACTGAAATGGAAAACTAAAGTAAAAGAGAACCAACAATCATATATATAAAGATGCAGCATGTCACTAATTCTGTGAAAGAATACATAATAGGATACAATGCAATACAATACAATACTACTCAATGTAAAAGGTACATCCAAACAAAACAAATTAGAGTAAACAGAACGCAACAGCATCGCATGCCTAAGCTCAGTCCCATGCTCTCCTACTCCTATGCTACAATCATGTACCTGTATATGGACCCTTACCCCTATCGACACCTGTATCAATATAGTCTGTTTGGGATGAAGACATGACTCAAACAGGGTGTGAGAAATAAATCCTAGTAGGCACCAACCAAATGCCCATTCCAAACTGTCAGTGAAAATATGCCACAACAATGTGAAAATGTACATGTAGAATACTAGTAAGTACTCAAAAGTAACTATCACTACCAGTTTCATTGACATTTTAATTATTAATTATCACCTCCGAGATTGTACTTTGGCTTGGCAGGTACAACATAAAAAATCACCAATGTGAATATACGAAATAACAGTGTCCTCAGACATGCCAAACCTTACCCTTAGGTAATCAGAATCTTTCCCTCATGCTAACAGAACCACGCCCTCAGGCTAATCAGAATCACACCCTCAGGCTAATTATAATCACACCCTCAGGCTAATCAAAACCACACCCTCAGGTGATTGACCTTAGGCATAATGAATAATAACCTCAGGTGTACGAGATAATGCCCTCAGGCACGAAAACAACTGTCCTCAGGCATATGAAACATTTCCCTTAGGCTAAATGAAACACTTAACCTCTGGCTAAACAAAACACTTACCCTCAGGATAAACAAGCAACCGAGTAGAGCCCAACCCATAAGAAATCAACTTTATACATTTTCCCTCATGAAAACTCAAGATTTATAATTCAAGGCATACCCTCAGGTATCCTTTCCAAATGGCTAAATAGTGGAACACACCCCAGAGGTGGTCTTGGATCCAATAAATGATCCCAAAAAATTGTTTTATCTTGTCAAAAGATTATCTATGCAATTATAAATATCTTTCATCAAAGGCCCCAGCCATATGACACCCCAATCATGGGCGCGTAGTACAACGACACACAAATATAACTCAACAGTTGGAAATAAACACCAGACCACCTACCTCTATCTTCTCTGATCGGTATATGTGAACGACACCTCTGGAATCATCCAAGAATGATTTATATCTAGGATAAATGTTCACTCATTCAAACTCAAATAACATTCCCTTGGGAAAGAATGGGTAAGAAACACACAAGGAGAAGGAAGGAATCACCCGCGCAGTCCAATCAAGGCTGTCAGAGAAGGATTTGGATTCCCATTGTGCGGTTGGGAGATCTACAAAGCTCAAGCCTCCTCTCTCAGCTACATAATGAACTCTATTCCTCCTCTGCCGCATGAGGAGTCTACTTACCATTTTAAGAGAAAAAAACTACATGGTGTGTACTCTCAAGTACACGGCGTGTACTTTTCATTTTTCAAACTGTTCCTATGGAGGCTTCTTTCCACCATGGAACTGTTCATCTATCGACATGAGTACACGACGTGTATTTCTAATTTCACGGCGTGTAAAATTTCTCCACAGGACGTTGCCTCGACCACCATACTATTCACCTGTCGACTGATTACACGGTGTGTAAATACTAAGTACATAGAGTGTAGTCAATTTTTACACCCTTCATTACCGACATGCCTACACTCCCTGTGTAGTCATCCCACACGGCCAAAGTACACGGCGTGTGAAAAAGGACACTGCGTGTACCCCAAATATTTGGGATTTTTCTCCATTTTCCTTACTTTATAAAAAACACTAAAGGAAAAAAGGAAAACGAGAAACACATACCTCAAAAATAAGAACGAGGTTCTTACAACATATTGGTATTAGAGGGCTTCAATTTCATTCTTCATACAATTTTGTGCTAGTAGATAGTATACTCAGAATGTTTCAGCATAGGGTTAATAGTCCAGTCTTGGAGTGATCAATCCAATGTTATTTTCCCCTATATATTGGGATTTAAATTTTCTTTATCTAAGAAAAATTGTGAGAACGGTATGGATAACTAATATGTATAAAAGGAAATCTACATGATAAATTTATTAACTATTATAGGATGTTCGATAAAAATCAATTTTTAAAAGGAATTTAATAAAACATGTATGTGTTCCATGTTGATTTATCTAAATAATGTATCATTAATAGATTATTTCATGATTTTTAAATGATAAACTCAAACCGAGTAGTTAAATTTATTATAAATAAAATGGAATCATTCTGATTGATCCTATATTTAAGATCAATCCTAGTAGAATATATTACTAATGAATTAAATTGAATTACTATTATTTGACATTATACATTTTTATTTATTAATTTTTTTTATTTGTTATAGTTTCAACTTACTAAGAAACTAAATGTGCATGTTGTTCATTAATTGATTTTAATGCATATGATATGAATATCCTGGTTCACATAAGGTTGTAGAGGCATTAAATGAATTATTTTGGAAGTAAACATAGAGTCTTCTCTTGAACAAAATATTATTCAGTATGTTAATGATTTAGTGACACTGAAGGCTTCCTTTATGACTTATTTGGGATATATAATTAATTCTATAACAATAAATGGAAATGTTATGAAGATTTAAATGTGTTCAATAATTGTTAATTATATCTACAAAATAAATTGATTATCTTATATCTGGGTATTTTTTGACCTATTTCTAATAATTTATTGATATTAAAAAGGTTTAAAAGTTAAAAATTTAAGAAATAAATGATCATTGGAAATCCCAACAATGTTTCAATAGGTATCCAATTAGAGGTTTTAAAACCTAAAAAATGTGTCAATAAAGAGTGTAAATGCTCCAATTTTCTAGAATTTTCCAAGATACCTTATGTGGTTTAGAAATATATAAAGAGAATAGATGTCTTGTTTTAATGTTATTTAAGTAAATTATATTATTTTAAATATTAAATGAAACCAAATGTATATTTTATAAATGGATAAAATATGTTTGTGTTCTTTATCAAGGTAAAAATTTATGGAGATTATAATTTTCATTAAAATATACAACTAATGATTTATTTTATAGTTATTATGAATTAAAAAGAACATATATAAATAAATGATATATTTTCTTATAAAGCATCCTTTATATGATAAGATAATATATTTTTTTTAAATTAGTTATTATGAAAAATTGAGATGATGGTTTTAATACAAAATTATTATGATTTTATCTGAAATAATAACCAATATTAAAATTAGAAATGGATAAATAGACATTAATTTTGGATGAAATTGAAAATTTTAAGGTATTTCCTCAAATATATTTGAAATTTTTCCCACCTTGTAAATTTATATATTTATATATATAATGTATTATTCTTAGATTATTTATCTTAATACATATATAGCATAATATATATTGAATGTAAAATTTTGTAAGATAAAATATTCACACTAAAATTAATTTGGTTTTCGAGCAAAATTTCATTTGGATAACTATTACTATATTCTAAAGGGAAATAATTTTCTAAGAGGATTGTTGAATTATATTTTAAATTAATGGAGTTTATATATAAAAATTAATTTACCAATTAAAAATAAATTTAATTTCAATTAATATTTTAAATGTGATTCAGGTATGTGGGTAAATAATAATGTAAAATGTTATATTTAATTACTATATTAATGAAAATTTCATTTTTCATCCAAAATTGTTTATATTTTATTCGTATATATATATTTATATTAATGTAATGTGTTCCATTTGGTTTAAAATTGACATCAAATAAAATCATGAAAATAAATAATCTAAGATGATGATGAACCTAATAATTGTTTCCAATAGTCATAAAATTTATTTATAACATTACATTCGATTTCATGAAAAAAAGTATTTGAATTCTATGGTCAAAGAGTTTATAATTTGGAATATAATTCCAATGTATCAACATTAATAAAATAAAAAATCCCTATATGGGTCACCTGATAAATGTTTATAATGGGATGTTTAATTAGATATCTATAGAGGTATGTGATTGGAATTACAGAGAAATTTAATAAATTTAAAAACCCTTAAAGTAAAATGAATATAATTACTCTTTCTTAGCATGTCATAAGGGATATCATTTCATGGAAGTTATATTTGAGACTATTAGTGTTATAAATAAAATTTATGAATATCAAATACATCTTATAAAAATAATGGAAGTATCTACATTATCATTTATTCACATTGAATGAATTGATTGTGTGAAGTGAAATTATATTTGAAATCCCATAGTATGACTTAGAGTTATTTGTAACAAATTTTCATAATTTTGAATCATAGGTTGTGAGGAAATGGTATGGATATAATGTGTAGGTTTTTTATAGAGATTAAAAATATACTAATGATGTCTAAAATGTTATTTTTGAACTAGATGACTAATTAAGTATACCATATAGTGTTTTATTTTCTATATATTTGGTATTTTAGGGATGATTGTATCATCTTGATTCACCGCACTTGAGATTGGAAAAATAATTAGAATGATAATATTTATACTTTCATACCTTTATAACTCAATAATTAAGGCTTATCAACTCACGCTATCTTTTTGGATGTTTGGTTATTTCACCAGTTAATGCTTAAAAAATATGGACTTTATCCTCTATTATTGGGACTATGAAATATGGGACTTTATCATGATATATTGAGGAAGTGTAGAAAATACATAAATAAGTTTCATATGATTTTATATATATTTAAATGTGTTTTATGAACATATATCAACTACTTAGATAAATGACCTGTGATGTATTCATCAACTTGGTCAATCCATACTCATTCAATTTTGACAAATGAGTATGACATATAGGATAAAATTTCATGTGCTTTATGGTTAGTCAAGGTATTTGAAAAAATGGATTATTTTCATATGAGTACAAATATATGATATATCTGGTGGAAAAATAAATAAATACAGATGTGTTTGATATAGATAATTCCATATATGTTTACATATTGAATTATATAGACACATTGTTAGATTTATCACATTAATTAAATTTAACAAATTTTTGGTTTCATAATTGTTTTTATAGAAATTAGGGAAAATGGGCCACAATATTTGGTTATATGAATGTGTATCATATATATGAAACATTGAGAGGTAATAAAAACAATTTTGGTGGGTATATATAAGAATATTTATGTGTTTTTTTGAGAGATATTATAAATTATAATGAATATAAAAAATTGAGTAATTTATTTTATGAAATAATTTTTGGAAGATATCTAAATGTAGATTTGGATAAATCGTCAGAAGGTGTTACAAAATATGTGACACTAGGTGATTGTGGTAAAAATATATGTGGACATAGTGATTGTGGGAGATTAAGGGAGATGTGTAGTAATGGGATAAACCATATCATGTTGGTTTTGAACATGTCCTAGTTTATACATGTGCTCAAAATGTAATATTACAAAAGACTATTCCATAGTAGATAATGCATGTAATCATTGTGTTAGGAGATAATTTGTTCAATGAAATATATGTACACTCCAAATAATATCACAATTAGTTATTTATCATATGAAGACAAATTTATGGAATTTGGGAATTCATGATTATTTATACATTAAAATTCATCATTATTATTAAACCAATAATTTCATGTATCACAATATTGGATAATATGTTTGAGATGTAACAATAATGTTTTGAACATATAAGGCTCCTTGAGTATTATATATTTTAGTTAATCATCATAAAAAGAGTTAAAATCCAATTTAATGACATTATAAAACTCATTAATGGAAACTTTCTACCTCTCATTCCCTTCATCTATCAACATGAAGGTCATAGTAGAACATGTATATGATGTTGCTTCTTACCATGCATTGGTAGATTCATGTGATCTATTGATACCCATGAGAGAATGAAACCATTGTGTTCTCCACTGTGATCTACATAAAACTCATATTGATGTGCTTAGATCTACTAGTATAGGTTATGTCATTATACAACATTTTCTTATCCATTCTTATCATATTGAAGGAGTTGTGGTTATTTTCGGGTTCTTGGTGTTATTCTATTTTTGTGTGTAAAATGATAATCATCCCTTTATAACCCCCCAAATAGATATTCCAACACTTTACCCCAGTCCTAGACTTTGGAAACTAGCCTATCCCATAACATACATACCTTATTCCATGTAATCAATAAGGAATCACATCCTATACCACATACAAACTAACATGATGAAACCGAAATAACACTACGAGTAAAATCTATTTTTATTTATATGAAACATCAAGTTTGAGTAGTTACTTCCCAAATATGAGTTGAGGAGTGTTTCTATAGAATTGAAATAAGTTTCCCATCTTACCATATGAATCACACATTGGTGTCTAATTAGAATATGGATGAATATACCATGGCGAAAAAAACTATATGAACTCAAGGAATGTCATCTCTTAAGTAGGAAGAGATACAAATTATCACGTCCTAGCCTTCCAACAATAATCCAGGGAACAATCATCATATATTCACTTCTTACAAACTGAATAACCACTATTAGAAAAAGAAAAGTTTCGAAAATGTCATTAGACTGCATCCACAATTGAGTTCCTTTTAGCTATAAGTGATTTGTTTATAACCATCAATAAAGATGTTAGGATAAATAGATTCACTTGAACTCATATATGGGGACATGTGTAATTCTAAAAACATCTCACCCAAATAGAATCATACATAGAAAACAATGATAAAATAAAATTTTTCTCCAGAATATATGTGATATCATCCATCATTAATATCTCATTCCACGTGATATATATAAAGTATTATGATCTAAAATTCATTATGCTCTTGATTTTGACTAACTAAAAATTTAATTTTGGTATAGGATAATGGAGAAAGAATATAAGCATAAAAGGCCACATTAATATAAGGTCGGATAACATAATGAAATCCGAGAGAATCATTGATAACATTTAGCTTAAAATAATTTTGTAAAGACCCAATTTTTTTAAATAATCTGTCTCTCACATAGAATCCCTATTCTAGATAACACATCATCCAAAAAAAATTATTCTCTCTATTTAAGAGTAACAAAAATATTCTGATGGATATAATTGATATTGTACCAAACAATATAAACCATATCCCAAGGTATGTCTAAGTTATCTGGAAGAAACCTGACCAATATAGCTTAAAATAATTCAATTTACACTATTTGGGTAATGAAATGTTGGCTTAGATAAAGAACACTGGAAAATTATTCCCCCCTTTAATTGAAATATAAGCAACAAAAAATTATCTAAATCCATGAATCACCTAGCCCCTTCTATCTCTCCCCAAACCGCCCTCTTATCTCCCCATAAAGACATGATACATCAACATTCAATTTTAACCCCAAACTAAGAGGATTCCATCTAATCCAGTAGGATTAGTTACCTCAATAGAAATATCTATTAATGCAGAATTTTGTAAAGATACTTCTCAGTGTTATTGATTTCACTAAAGCATTAATCAAATCCTCATGATCCCCCACCAACACCTACAACCATACCTATAAATAATTGAATAATACCTTTTCTTTTAGTTTAATTATTTCTCGATTCTAATAGAATCTAGCACATTTTCACAAACAACATTACTTATACTTTCACAATTTAATCATAAAGGGTATCAATGTTTTCAAATCTGATAGAGAGAAACCCTATCTGACCCTTGGTTCTATATGTAATTCACCCACCCAATAAAAATGGCTTATTATATATTTTTAATGATTTTATATGATCGTATATGGAATTATCATCACTTAAGGACCCATAATCCATTAAGTATATAAATATTTAAATGTTATCATGTGTATGTTGATATATAGATTACTCATATCCACCCTCCTCATGAATAATAAAAGTTTATTGAGGGGGAGTGTAATAGTAATTCCAAATGTTTGAATCAAAATATATCTATCCCAAATCTAGAAATCACATTTCAGAAAAAAAAATAGTATTAAGAACCAGAACCCACTACTATACACACATCTGATCCCCATAAGGTTCAATATAACTCAAAATTAATTACCTAATCTATATAATCATATAATTCATTACATAACTATCCAATAACCCACATTGTAAAAAATTATGTAATATTAATGAACAAAATCTAAAATATGTTGGTTCGTCCAATAAAGTACCAAAATAATAATTTTAAGAATATGATATATAAAATATTGTTCATACATTAAATAACCGTCATTTTAATAAAAAAATAGTATAAATAACTTATAAGAATAAACATGACAAATAAATCTTACATAGAGAATATAATACCAGAATACATGCTGTGTATCCATCATGATCTAGGAGTATATAATCAATGGTAGACTAGACACTATACACCAAGAAATTATGAAATTTTAATAAAAAAACCACGAATCAAAATCCAAATAATTAGTAACATGGTCAGCCTCCACAAATGTGTTATCAGGGAAAAAATATATGGATTATCCCATGTTATTACTAGTCCTATCTTCATCCCTCATTTTGAAAATATTAAAACAAAACTAAAAAATCTTTATTACCACGTTGTAACATTCCCAACCTAATTAGTTAGAATAGTGAAAAGTTAGGTTGTCAAAGGCCCTCAAATAACTACAATATCATAAAGGATACAGAGTCATGATGATGGTCAATCTATAATGTGAGGGTACCTATACCTTATATTGAATAAAAAAAATATATTATATTAAATAAAACATCATCTCTATGAAAATAGTGTGACATTGAAATTAGAGAAATAAACTAACCATAAACATACATTACATGGTTTGAAAAACAATTAACCCAATGAAAGTTTCATGTAGTGACACATCACGATACAAGACCACCAAATGGGTTGATAAAAAACAAGTGTACATTAAAAATTAATAGAATAATAGATATTGAAATAAAATTTAATCAAAGGCTTTGCTCAGTCGCAACTCCCAATCACTGAATTCCTTCTAGATTAATCATTGATCATTGAACCCTTTCTCTTACAAATATCATTGGCCACAAAGTATATTCTCCCAATAAGGTCCTTGTGTAGGGAGAGAAATATATATAGTATTCCACCAAAAATGGTGTTCTTAAATAAAGCCAATGTATACGAGTGTATGTACAATTTTATATGAAAATATATAGACATAACAAAACCTTCCACTCATCACTGAGTGTTCTAGTTCCCCCAAGATAATCAACCATACCTACCTCTTCCAATGATATAAATGGATGTTTCTACTATGGTTTGATTATTAAAAAATATTTAAAAAGGTTTCTACACACATAATAATAACTTGGGTAAAAAAATCCATATCTGTAGGATTAATGTATATGTCAATGAGGCATCACTATAACAATATCAATTGTGAATGAGTTATCAATATATACCAAGAAAATGGAGAATGATATAGAACCACAACACTATATAAAGAAGAATGATATTTCATGATACCACTATATAAAGGTGAATGATATATAACTATACCACTATTATAGGACTAATAATATATCACCATAAAAAACACAATGGGATTGATGAATTACCAAAATAGGAAGAGATGGTGAATAATATATCAGTAGATCAACATCTAAGGTTAGAGATTCATTAACAATATTTAAAAACTGGATGAAACATTTATCACCAACCCATGTACTAATGTGAACAATACCCCACCAATAAGAAAAAACATGTAAATGATATACCAAAAAAATAATAAACAAGTTAAATAATACATCGCCAAAATTTTACCAAGGTTATTGATATATTTACGATATAATATACTAGGTGACCATTGTATGACTGGTATAACAAATAACTTTTTATATATCTCCCATTTACAATAAGTTTAGGTGAATGATAGATCCCTATGAATAAAAAAGTCAATGAATATTTAATCACCGCACAACATAGATTATGTTAATGATTCATCAAAAATATATTACATGAGGTACCCTCATAGTACAACCAACCTCACTAGACCAATATACTCACTAGAATAATGACATCCTTCATGTTGTACTCATAGTAAAACATAAACACACATGGAATCTATTAAACTGGCTTAACATCCCATAAAAACAAATATATATTGTAAGCGATATGAAATATCAGCCACTAACCATACAAAATTACAAAACAGGACAATTAAATAATAATTGTCCCATATGTCCGATTTATATCATTATGTAATTCTCAATGATTCCTTACAAAGTGGACCACATCTGGTCAAAGGTAAGGAAACCACTCAAGTGTTCCAATTCCATGACCGATCACTATTTTACCAAGGAAACATGGACCTGGGAAACCGTATAAATGAATAATAAAATTGACAAGAGTTATCATGACCTATATTGTCTATATTATTATCTATAAATCGAAGGAAACCAGATTCTGTTCATTTTGGGTCATCCATGCTCATACTCTAACACCTTTAAATCATATTGTGTATGAATCTCATATAAAACAATGGAAAATTGGTTGAACACATACATTTTATTGATACGATAATGTCTTTAAAATGTCATTGGTTGAATCAATAATTATCAACGATAACCCCTAAATTATAAAAACTACTCAATTTAGGGATTATGAATAATAATAATAATATAGTGAGAGAAAGAAGTCCTTGTCAAATTTTGTTATATTGGCTGATTTATATCATCATATTTGACGACTCATAAATAAATAACAATCATAAATACAGTAGAACGAAATTCATTATATCATAGGGGTAGGTTAGAGTAGTTAGTTTTAATAGGTTGTGGAAGAAATGGTTTAAAGAATAAATGGAAATGGGAGAAACTCCAAAATTGATCCTTAAAATTAGTGTTTAGGGGTCCCACGAGAACATTAGTGGATTCCACTAGACATTTAATATGACATAGAGTTTCTAGTTCTCACAACTAAACCCCTTGTGGCATAGGTATACCTCCTTCAATTTACACTGAATGTTATGTGGCTTATCATTGAAATTTTTGGTGATAATATACCCCTTAATAATACATCCTATACCTCCAGATTCATTTCATTTTAAATCATGGTCTTCCACAACACACAATTAAAATTATTATTACAAAAAACAATACAAAAATAACCAAAAATAAATTAAATACCAACCCCATTTTATGAAATTCATTAAAAAACATACAGCTACTGGACACATAATTCCATGACCCTGACCACCTGACAGCAAATCTATTATATTTTTTGAACCGTTGTGCTATCTAACACGAACACCATATTCCACCCTCAAGTTCCTAGAGGTGTCATTCTTTTAATATATATTTAACTCCTCCAAAATATCTCACAAACTCTCACTTTCAACAAAAAATTATTAATTAATCAAATATTACCTAAAAAAATACATACATGAGAATACCAATGATTCTTTAGGCTTCTACCATGATACATATCATCCCAAAAAAGAATCACCAATAATAAATAGAGAATAATCTTAGTTTTTGATATATCATATAGTCATTCCATTTCCAAGTCTCATCCTTCATATGAATATAATACAAAAATACATTTACAGTAATCATAAGTTACCCAGATAAAGTTATAAAACAACTCTTTTCTCCTATAAAAACAATAATGGACCAACCATTGAGAGATATAAGGAAAAAAATCCTTAAAACTGAAATCATGTTATCAAAATATTCTATCATTATAATTTTTTCATCTACTAGTTACACCTAAGCACTTTTTGATCAACTAGATATAATTGAGACCCTCTTTCACTATGTCATTCCAAATAAATAATGCTTTACTGTCTTCTATCAAATTTAGATAAAATGAATTTCCACCCATAAAAATCTTTATATAGGTCTATTTTAATATAATCATGATAATATTATTTATAAAACAAATATAATAATTATATATTACCCTTCAAACGCTATTTAAATCAAGAATAGATTCAGATTTCATATCCTCATGAATATTAAAATTATACTCTGACATCCGTTAAGTCTAAGAATCTTAATACATATTCAATTCAACACTATTAGGAATGTACTTTTATAAGAACATCAAAAAATTGATTTTCATATCTTATCTTGATCTATTCCACTATTTTTTGGATCCTTATTGAGTCTAATGATATCTAAAAAAATAATCATTAAAAACTCATCAATACTTTGAATCCCCCTAATTTATAGAAAATTATACAATGACCAAAACTGATAAACAACTACCTAGTATGTATCCTATCCTATATATAATATCCTAATATTAGTCCCAAAATCAATGGGCTAATCTTCCTATTTCTATTACCGAATATGAAATTATTTATTTTGACTCCAAAGATTTTTATTTTTTTCCATTACTTTTTGATGTGGTAGAAATATAAATACAAAAAAGCAATATCCCAGTTCATTCCTAGCCAAAAATTGTATCACATAATACTATGATATATATTGGTAAACAAGATAAGAAAAATCCATTTAGTAGTGAAAAATAAAAAATCTTCTCTTCAAATAAACCATATGAAAATAAAATATTTCAATTCACATCTTGAATAGAATTTTCAAAAAAAATCTCACCAAGGTATTTTATTCCCACCATAATCTCTTTCAACAAAAATGTAAAAAAAATGAATTAAAAATCTGAACTTGTTTAACTTGATCAATAAATTATGATGAGATAATTCTATGTGAAAATACAATATGACCCTTATTATTGGATCCATTTAATGTTAAATTTTATTAAAGTGACATACACTAATAATTATCATCCAAATCATCATCCAAAACAATATGATAGTTTATAATCAATGAATTATAATCATAATTTACAATAATAAGACTATATATCACCTAAAAAACAAATTGAGATATTAAAATAATTTTCTGAATAGAATATTCAAATTTTCTTGGGAGAAAATATCTTTCAAGATCTTTTCATCAGTAAAAAAAATTTCTCACTGATAATTAATGTCAAAAACACTTTAGAGGGTTAACTACAACCAAATTCTAAGGATCAGGGGAATAATTATTTTTCTCATATTTTATATTCTATGTAACATCCCATTACTCTATCAGGTATTGATAAACCCTCTTCCTTTAGATTAAATTTTTATTATGTAAAATGGGAAAAATCGGTTTATTAGTTAAAGGTTGTGGTTTGGATAAACACGAAACAAAATGGTAAAATTCCCAATTAACACTCTATAATATTCAATTAAATATTTTTTTGAGTTAAAAACTATGTAAGTATGAGTTTTTGTGGTCTGAAAAGTCTCTAAGAGGAAAGAATAAAAATATTAAATTTATTATTTTATGCGTGAGTAGTTTATTCAAAATAATTGAATAAATCTAAAACAGTCTATCATATAAGAAATTTGAGACCACAGTTATGTCTGAAATATAGTGATTACCATAGGAGGGGTTTAACATCTGAAGGTGAAAGACATTTAGATTCCTCACTCATGGGATAAAGTTATGAAATAATATTTAATATATTTTTTTATTAAATATTATTAAATATCATCCAAATGGTGTGATGTAAGGGAAATCCGAGACCACCGATTGGTCCAGAATGTTGGATTTACCCTAGACAAGGTATAACTTTTGTTCACATTAGGTGTTTGGATTCCTCGCTCACCAAAATAACACTTTTTTTAATTAAATAATTATTCCTAGTTTCCATTAAAAACCATTAGTATCTCTCAAACCTCTCATCGTTTGAGAAATATGAGACCACTGTTGTGTCCAGAACGGGGTGTTTACCCTAAAAATGATATAACTACTTTTCGCAATATTCAATTGGTGTTATTTTTTGTTTTAGGTTAAATAATTAATTTTAGTAAAAAAATAATTAAAGAATACTATTCATCTTCTCTCCCAAAAATGAAAAAAACATAGACACCTCAATTTATAACGCATGATACCTTTTGAAATCATAGATTTCAACCATTTTTTGACCATTTGAAAATTATAAACCAATTAAATGGGTAAAATATTGAACTCCATCATATATTTTTTATTTAAATGGTGGACTAATTGGGTGATTGGAATCTGACCGTAATATAAGCCATTCTTGGGGTTATAAATGGTCAGACAATAAGGTGTTGTGTGCTGGGTGAATCTAGTCAAGTTCAATGAACCATAAAATCTTTTGTGAGTGTTTTACGAACCTCCAAAAAATCATTTGGGAATTCCTCTTTAGTTTTAGGGGTAGTGGCAGACCCTTAGTCGTGCTCTTGGAAGAAGGCGCTGCATGAGGTCTTCATTAAACTTTTTTTGTCATTTTGTTCATTTTTGTTCCTATTTCATTTATTTTAATTTTATTTCATTATTTCTTCCAATCTTTTAATTTCAATACCTTTTTTGTTATTGATCAGAATTGTGCGCCGTCGGTACCATTGAATTCATATCAACAAGAATATTTAAAACAATACTTTTCTTTAGAAGCCATAAAGGTTTTGATTAATCTCATTTTTCACTTTTAAAATGGGTTATTTTAAGTATATAATTACATGTATTATCAAAATATATTTAATAAATAAATTAACTAATAATAATTTTGGGAAATTATCTTCGGTTGTTATATAGGATTATATAACAATAATTTCTGTGAAATTACAATAGTCCGATTATTGAAAAATTTATCACTAGTTAAATGCAACGTTTAATTAAATGATAAATTGATTTGAATTATCAATATAAAATGACACAAATTTTCAGAAATAATTTTAAAAGATAATAACATGGTTTTATCTAACAATAATTGGTAAAATTATCATATGATAATTGTTTTGAATTATTAAAGGACAATTTCACCAAATTTAGTAAAGGATAACTCTGAGGTATTATTAAAGATAATTATATGGTATAATAAAGCTATATTTTCTAGAAATATTCATTGGAAAAATTTAAAGTTTAATAAAATGATAATTTCATTAAATTATCATGGGGAATTTTTAAAAAAAAATTATCAAAGGATAATTATAAATAATTATCAAATGATAATTACAATGAATAATTTTTGGATTACCAAATGATAATTATTAAAATAATTTATCGGAGGATAATTATTTAAATTATATGTGAATAATTATAAAGGACTACTACATCAGTTAATTTTTATTTTGAATATATTATAATATAAAATTTGGTATATAATTATTATTTGGAAGATATTGTGAACATATCCTTTGATATGAAGTTACAATTTAGAATATTAGCAAAGATATTGTAACTATCATCGCATGTGACAATCAAAATGATAATTTGAGAATTATCCAGGAGATGGAAAATGTAATCTCATGTAATATTTTATTTCCTTATGAAATAAAATAGAGGGATATAATTATCGAATGAGGTTTATAATTTTTTTTGGATTTTTCTTTCTATTTCATGTGTTAACATAAACCGATAATCCAGAGATTATCTAGGAGAGAGAAATTATCATCACATCTGATATTTTATTTTGAAATAAAATATATGGTTTTGGTTCTTGGAACCCCTAGAGAATGGTGAGAATTTTTGTGTCTACACTTACAATAACAAGGTTGTGAGGTGGTATATTGAACCACACTAAGTGGTTTATCTTACCGCTAATATCGACGACCTATGAGTTAGGTGGTTTTTTTCTTATTAGCCAAATTGATTATTGTTGTATTGCTTGATATATTTCAATTGTTTATTTAAATTCAATTGCCCAAATTTTATTTCAATTAAATCAATAAAAACTCGATTCGAGTGAATCGAGATATTTGAAATGGTTTTGGCATGGAAAATCGTAAAACCCCCAATTCTATTGAATTGGGTGTGTTTAAGGAAATTTCATGATTTAAATTGTGGATTTGATGGAAACGATTTCAATTAAATTGTTCAATTTAATTTTGGAAATAAATTGTGTAATTATGGAATTAGTTTTGATTGGATTTCAAACTAGTGAAAATTTCATAAAATTATTCGATAGAAACCCATTGGTTTCATCTTGTTAAAAAGGCATGTTTTTAAATTAAACATATTTTGGTTTTAAATGGAAATAAATTAAAACATTTGAAATGTAAGAATGGGATTGATCGTACTTTTAAGAATTCTAAAAATAGTTCACCCATCATGTAAGAGTGCATGATAGCATTAGGTAGTTAGTGAGTTTTTTGGATACACTCTACGCTACAGCAACATTCTAAAACATACATGAGGAAGGTCACATACCCGATGGGTTGGTGACGAGTCTCCTTTATCCAGTGTCATAGGGACCTATGTATACACATTGTGCTGAGTTCACACAGAGAGTGTGGAATCCTAAAACTTGTTAATACTATCGTATCTTTTTTTAGATGACCATGTTGCTCGCTTGTTTATTTATATTTGAGATATAAATGTATGTCAATGCTTTTGAACTACTTTACATGCCAGCTGAATTTATATAAATTGTTCTATATAAATGTTTAACATAAGCCATTGTTTTAGAAATATTCCATCATTTGTAAAATGATTTCTTAAAAATATTTATTTCCATCACTTGAAAATGTATATCATGTTTTGTTTAAATATTATTTTGGATTACCAAACCTGTTTAATTTAAAATTGATAACTTTTCTTTGGATAATCTAAATTTTGTATCTATTATGGAATCTTTGGTTGTATCCTACTGTTCTTAGGATCACACAATACTTTTGTGTTCGAGTGTTTGTAGACATTTGTCTTCCAGGTTCGAGCAAAGGGAAGTGATCTCTTGGAGGTGGATCCAACTGTTGATCTTTGGTCTTGGTGGGTTGTGTCCTTTGGGACCATGGGAATGTTTTCCCATTTTTAGTACTTGGGATGTAGTACTTTGGGATTTTTATGCCTCTTTTTATTCTTGTACATTACTCCCAGTGGAGTTTCTTTTTGTTATACATACTGTCTTTTTTTTATTCTACATTGTTGGTGTAAAAATCGTTCCCACTTGCATGTTGTGTTATGACAGGTGCTAGTATCCGACCCGTGGGGATCGGAAACTCCCTTCGGGCTATGTAAGGTTCAGCTCAGATATAAGGATACCAGGGTACCTAGGATGGTTCATGAAAAAGTGGTATCAGAGGGAGGTTAAGAATCTTGCCTTGATGATAGTATGTATTTGAGTATTCTTGTTGCGATTGAGTGCCTAGCCAGATCTCACCACAACGAACCTTAAGTCACCATTGGTTGTTAGGGAAAGGCGTCTAGTGGATTTGTTCTAGTCTTTCCCCTATTTTTATTTGGATAGAGTGAAATAAAAATAATGTATTTTCTACTGATTGGGATCATGATTCCCTTGTTTCTATGTACGATAATTATCTAATGTTTTCCTTATTATCTGCTGATTTTGTATAACATCATTCCTCTGAGAAGATGTGTGAATCAAATCGAAGAGGGGGATACTATTGAACATCAGTGGGTGAATCCTCTAGTGGACCCGAGCCTAGTTGAGGTGATTATGCACACTTTCCCAGCTAAAGTATATGCACCACCTATAGTCCCCATTTAGGCTCATGCTGTGTAACCTTGGGGGGGGGGCACTCTTCAAAAAAAATCTCAATACTTCTTTCATCAGAGACCACCTGTTTTAAGGATCTACTGATCTTCAACAAGTTGGGGAATGGTTGGGCAGGATATGACTTCTATTTGAGTTCTTGTAGACACCACATGGGATCTAGGTGATGTGTACCACCTTCATGTTGGAGGAAACAAGAAGGAGATGGTGATACACGATAATGATGACAAAAAAACAAGAGGTCTTAGATTGGAAAGACATCAAGATTATTTTCACTGAATAGTTTAATCCAGATTCAATGGTGTTTGTCAAAGGTGTGGAGTTTTTCAAGCCCGAACAGGTTGAAAGAACTCTGGCTATTGTAGATGTTTGGGGGACTTTCAATGAGACCATCATCACCTTCAAAAACTATTGGGTAGTCAAATGCATCTCGTACAAAAGGGTTATAGCCACAAGCATACATTACAAAGCATCTTCACATAGTGTAAGAGTCTCCAGAAGAATTATATACTAGTCCAACGACCGTGAGTGGTACCATTACTATGGTTTTGTCATTAGCGAATACTCTTATTTTATATGATTTCATCTCAATCGTTTATTTCATCCTTTACTATTAATATGCTTAATCATTCTATGGAGATTTTATCTAGTGCAATGGACATTACTATACCCTTTAGTATAAAGAGAGATAAGGGTCCCCATAATCCCTCCGGTGTCTTCTCTTTATTAGTTTCCATACTTTCATGGAGTTTTTTTGGTACTCGACCTGAAATCACTTAACATCATTTTTGGGATGGATAAACTCATTGCCAATAAAGATGGTTAATTGTTATCTTTGATAGGTCTACCTTTCCACACCCTGTGATGTGTCTGTTATCTTTAAAGGAGAACGAGACCCAAGGTCGAGCAGGGCCATACCTTCTTATCTGATGTTAGGGAAGGTAATTTTAGTGTTTGCTTCTGATTTGGAGTAGCAATCTTCCTCTAGTTGTCATCGAGTTTTCCATCGTGTTTCCTTCTATTTTTTATGGTTTACCACCGTTAAGAGAGGTTGAGTTATCCATTTATTTGATACCCAGTACTCAACTAGTTTCTTTTCCCTCTTACCAGATAGCCCCAACTGAACTAAAAGAACTAATTCCCTAGTTAGACGATCTTCTTGAGAATTCCTTTATTCACCCAAGTGTGTCCCCATAGAAGGCACTGGTTCTATCCACCATGAAAGTGGATGGTTCTCTAACATATTCCCTTCTAGAGATGTTTCTTCAAGAACAGAATCTTGTTGATGAATTCCATAAGCATGAGAGACTTTCTTTATTTTGGGGAAACTAATACCTTGTGGTTGTTCTCCAAAAAGGGTTTTCTGTGTTATCGAAACTTTTATGTTGCTTCGTTAATGACAAATAAGGTTATAATGGGGGATTACAATAATTTATAATGGGTTGTGCACCCAGGAACCTCTAATACATTCTACGACATGAAACAACAGTTTTGGTGACCATGTATTCTTGAAGGTTTAACCTCGGTTGGTTCATCAATGGCTTAGGAGGCAAGGGAATCTTGCTCATTGTTTTGTGGGATCTTTTGAGGTTGCTGATTATATGGGGAATTTTTTTACCATTTAGAATTACCATGAAAAATGACATCGATAAAAAAATGGGTTTCATGTATCTTAGCTTCGAATGCTTTTATATGACCCATCTCATGTTCTGAGTTGGTGTGATCAAGAAGAGGAACATGTTTTATCTATGACTGAATGACTTGTCATGGTTGTTGATTCTGAGACCAAGGTACTTCATGGGAAGACGATACCTCTGGTCTATGTGACATGGAAGCATGGTTCTATTTATCATAAGATGTGAGAGGGGGAGGCACTGATGATAGAAGAGTGACCTTGTCTTTTGATGTGGTTCTTCGCAGGATTTCTGGGGACTAATAGTTTTTATCGTGGCGAGGTTGTAACATTCCGTTACCGTTTCAGATATTTATAAACCCTCTTCTGTTAGATTAAATTATTATTATGTAAAATGGAAAAAAAATTTATTATTGAAATTTTTTGTTTTTGATAAACCCATCATAGAATGGTAAAATTCCCAATTAACCCTCTGTAATATTCAATTAAATATGTTTTGAGTTAAACACTATGTAAGTATGAGTTTTTGAGGTCTGCGAAGTCTCAAAGAAGATGGAATAAAAATACTATATTTATTATTTTATGAATACGCAATTTATTCAAAATAATTGAATAACTCTAAAACGGTCCGTCGTATGAGAAATTTGAGACCACTGTTATGTCTAAAATATATTATTTACCATAAGAGGGGTATAACATTTAAAGGCTACAAAACCATAGATGTCTTTCTCATGAGATAATGTTATTAGATAATATTTAATATAATTTTTATTAAAGATAATTAAATATCTTCCAAATGGTGCGACGTATGGGAAATCTGAGACCACCGATGGGTCCAGAATGGGGGATTCACCGTAGGCAAGGTAAAACTTTTGTTCGCATCAGGTGTTTAGATTCCTTGCTCACAAAAATAACACTTTTTATATTAATTAATTAATTTTTCCAAGTTTTCATTAAACAACCATTAATATCTCTCCAACCACTCATCGTTTGAGAAATTTGAGACCACCGTTGTTTTCGGAATGTGGTGTTTACCCTAAACATGGCATAACTTCTTTTCTAATAGTTGTTTGGTGTTATTTTTTGTTTTATATTAAATAATTAATTTTAATAAAATAAATAATGAATGAATACTGATCATATTCTCTCCAAAAAAATGAAAAAAACACAGACACCTCCATTTATAATGCACAGGACCTTTGAAATTCTTGGATTTCTAACATTTTTTGACCATTTAAAAATTAGAAACCTATTAAATTGGTAAAATCTATAACTCTGTCATAAATTTTTTACTAAAACAGTTTATTAATTGGGTGATTAGAATTTCACCAGAATATAAGCCATTTTTGGGGTTAAAAATGGCTAGACAACAATGTGTGTCATGATGGGTGAATCCAGTCGAGTTCAATCTAACCTAAAACCTTTTTTGAGTGTTTTGCGAACCTCCAAAAAATTTCTTGGGCATTCCTATTTACTTCCAGGGGTGGCGGCGGACCCTTAGTCATGCTAACGGAATAAGGCACTGCATGAGGTCTTCTTTCATATTTTGTTTTAATTTTGTTCATTTTTGTTCCTCTTTTGTTTATTTTAATTTTATTTCATTATTTCTTCTAATATTATAATTTCAATAAATTTTTTATTATTGATCGAAATTGTGCGCCGTTGGTACCATTGAATTCGTATCGATGAGCATAATCAAAACTATACTTTTGTTTAGAAGGCATCAAGGTTTTGATTAATCTACTTTTTTCACATTTAAAAAGGGTTATCTTAAATAAATAATTATGTGTATTATCAAAAGATAGTAAATAAATAAATTAACTAAGAATTATTTTGTGAAATTATCTGTTGGTGCCAAAATTTGGAACAAAGCAAAAGGCCCCAAGACGGCCCCACAGACTGCCTCGTGAATCCCCTTTGCGGAGTACGCCAGCACTGCGGCCGCCATAAAGCAAACAAGGCGGGAGGCTCCGCGAACGCATTTGACATTTTTGAGCCCGCCGCGAAGCAAAAAAGGCAGGGGGATCCATGAACGCATTTGATTTTCGCCATCCCACCATGAAGCAAACAAGGTTGGATGCTCCGTGAACGCATTGGATGTTCGAGGTCCCACCATGAATCCAAGGAGCCGGGACGCTCCGCGACCCCGATTGATATTCGCGAGCCCACAAAGAAGCTACCCGAACCCTCTTCGAGCCGCTTGAGCCCTAATCCGCGATGCCACTTTCCTATATATACCGGACTCCCCCTGAGCTCTCTGGATAGAAAATCTGACCTTTCGTCTTCTTATCTTCCGAATCACGAAGTACTCTTCCGCTCGGAGAACCATGAGTTGTGTGAGGTAGTTCTGCTTCGCGAAGTGTCTCCCCATTGTCTCATTTTGATCACCTCTTCTGAGAGGGGTGGATTCCACAAATCCTAAGGGATTTCGCGAAGGAAGGGGATCCCCAAGGGGACCGGGTCATGGTAGAGCGTTTATGATTTGTGAATCACCCTTCTGGTACACTTGATCCATTTGCTAAGGTAGGATCACTGTACTTCACGAAGAACTTTGCATCCCAAAACCTTGCTCCGTGAGGCACCTTTGCACCATGAGGCTGTACTCCGCGAACGCCCTTCCACTTAGCGAAGCACCTCCTGTTGGCACCTCTATCCCATTCTAAGGCTAAGGCACCCCACTTCGTGAAGCACAACCCTTCACAGGTGCCCTCCACCACGCAGAGCAACAGAGCTCCATAAGGACCATACCTATGAACCCCTCTACTTGGAAAATCCTTTTCCTGTACAACCCTCCAGGTTGGCACAATGTGACTTCAATGTCCCATAGACGATACCACTAGTAGCGTTGCTACACATAATGCTACTTCACATAGGAATGATAATGACTATTTCTTCTTCGCATAGCCATGCTAATGTGGACCCCTCGATGGTTCGCTCTGCGACACCCCCTCAGTAGGACGTTGTCGGTGCCTTCCCTCCCACAAGGAGCAGAGGGTACCAGTTATGTATGTCCTAGATGTGCGGAGTGAACCCACCACGTCCGAGCTGCAAGACGTTAAACTACCAAATGCCTTTGTCCTCAACACATGATGTTAAACTGTGACCTCACCCCGTGATCTGCATGCAGGGTCCCCCACCTTGACATTATCCACACCCACTGGTCTCCACAGGGGTTGATATCCTCCTTCTTGGAGTGGAGTTTGTCCGCGGAGAAGGGAAATCGCCTTGGTGTAAGCCCCTAGCCTTCATGCCAGGTGGAGCACCCCTTCCCCTCCTCACATCATTAGTGCCAAGTCCAGCGGAGGACATGATATGGAACGAATCCCCTCCTCCCTTCCGGGGTGACAAATCCCTCTCCTGCTACACTTTGTCGCACCCGAGCCTCAATCCCAGAGTAAGTCCCAATCTTCCACACCCTGGGCCGCTCGACATGTAATCCCCACTCCACTTTCCATGGATGCACCATTCGTGATGTGACCGTCAGGTCTCTGCTGCCTCTTGTTTTTCACACCAATAAAGACTCTCGTGGGCTTAGAGTAAGCAACGAACATGGCATCCCACCTTAGACATCATAGAGTGTAAGCCCCAAATATACAACCCGAACTTCGTGCACTTTTATCAATGTCAAGGAATGGTACGTAAGAAGCCTCCCTGAGGATCAATCCCAACACCCATCGGACCCCCAGTCCATCTTCACATTGGTTCTCTGACACCAACTCGAACTACATGGACTTTGACCCATGTCAAGGAATGGTACTTAGGAAGCCTTAATGAGGTTCAAGCCCAACACCCATCGGACCCCTGGTCCATCTTCACGTTGGTTCTCTGACACCAACCTGAACTACATGGACTTTGATCCATGTCAAGGCATGGTACATAGGAATCCTCCCTGAGGTTCAAGACCAACACCCATCGGACCCCAATCCATCTTCATGTTGGTTCTCCAACACCAACCCGGTCTATGTGGACTTAGATCCACGTCAAGGCATGGTACGTAGGAAGCCTCCCTGAGGGTCAAGACCAAAACCCATCAGACCCCTGGTCCATCTTCAAGTTGGTTCTCTGACACAAACCCAAACTACGTGGACTTTGATCCATGTCAGGGCATGGTACATAGGAAGCCTCGCTGAGGTTCAAGCCCAACACCCATCGAACCAAGGTCCTTATTCACGTCGGTTCTCTAACACAAACCCGTACTATGTGGACTTTGATCCATGTCAAGGCATGGTACGTAGGAAGACTCTCTGAGGTTCAATCGCAACACCCATCAAACCAAGGTCCTTATTCACGTTGGTTCTCTGACACACACTGACCCAAACTACGTGGACTTTGATCCATGTCAAGGCATGGTATGTAGAAATCCTCCTTCAGGTTTGAGCCCAACACCCATTGGACCAAGGTCCTTATTTACGTCGGTTGGACGAAACCCACACCATCTTGAACTACGTGGTCTTTGATCCATGTCAAGGCATGGTAAATAGGAAGCCTCATGAGGTTCAAGCCCACCACTCAATCGTTCCGACCCCCTTCATGTCGATTCACCCCCATCCCACATGACATTAAACTATATTCTCATCCCATCCTGAACTACATAGACTTTGATCCATGTCAAGGCATGGTACGTTGGAAGTCTCTTCGAGGCTCAAGCCCAAAACAGTCATCCATCCTGACTCTTACCCAGGTGCCACATCCATGTCAGATCATGCCCCTTCATTCCCCTCCACAGCATTCAGGGAGCCGCCAACATGATGGCCCTGATATCGGTGTTCCCTCCAGGGGTTCCTCAATCTGATCCACTCTAATCAGTGTTTTGATTAGTCTGATATGTCCCCGCTAGACGTTAAACTCATGGAATACCCTGTGTTAAACATGGGTAGCTGTGGAAAAACTCAGATACATGCCTATGGCATATGATTCCCCGTGATCGATGTGGGATGCCTCAGGCTTCCGCGCCCTCGAGAAGCCCTATAATAAGGGATTGAAGAAAGACACACCAATCCCCAGCATCCAGAAATGCCAGGGATGCCCAGCGTGACTACTCTTCTTACCGAAGGTTGCTTCCCTGACCGGACCCCTTGGAATGACATGACAGAAGTAGTGTAATTAACTCGTGTCCGTGAAAATATAGTGCCAGGAAGAGTTTCACGAACAAAGTATTAAATCTGTGAGGGAGACCTGGAAAAGGTCACGAGTTCTGAGGAGGAATCCATGGAAAGAATAACTGACATCCCATCATCCTGTTTTGATCAAGAAACAAACGTCCCTGAATAAGGAGTGAATGTCGCCTGCCTTTGGAAAGCGGGAATGCAGGGTAACAAATGGTGTGCCTGTCACACTCAAGTAGACAGACGCGTGCACCCCAAAAAAAGTGTCAGAAATATTATCTTTGATAATTATATAGGATTATATAACGATAATTTCTGTGAAATTACAAAATTACAGTTACTAAAAAAAATTCACTAGTTAAATGCAATATTTAATTAAACGATAAATTGATTTGAATTATCAACAGATAATGACGCAAATAGTCAAAAATAATTATAATAGATT
The DNA here is from genome assembly GCA_963277665.1 of Viscum album. Lineage (NCBI taxonomy): Eukaryota > Viridiplantae > Streptophyta > Magnoliopsida > Santalales > Viscaceae > Viscum > Viscum album. Next base: position 927,260,983 of record OY728159.1, read on the forward strand.
ATAACATGGTTTTATCTAATGATAATTTGTAAATTTGTCATACGATAATTTTTTTGAATTATTAATGTAAAATTGCACTAATTTTAGTAAAGGAAAATTGTGAGGTATTATTAATGATAATTGTAATGTTTAATAAAGCTATATTTTCTGGAATTTTTTTTGGATAATTGTAATGTTTAATCAAATGATAATTTCACTAAATTATCGTGAGTAATTTATAAAAAATTATCAAAGGATAATTATGAATAATTATCAAATGATAATTACAATGAATAATTGTGGGATTACCAAATGATAATTATTAAAAGAATTTATTAATTGAAAATTATTTAAATTATATGTGAATAGTTATATAAGACTACCATATGTGTTATCTTTTTATTTTAAAGATATTATAATATCAAATGTTATTTGTAATTATCTTGAGGAAAATATTGTGAACATTTCCTTTTACATGAAATGATAATGTGAAATTTTATCAAGGAGATTAGAACTATCCTCGCATGTGATAATCAAAATGATAATTTGGGAATTATCCAGGACAGGGAAAATGTAATCTCATGTAATATTTTATTTCCTTATGATATAAAATAGAGGGATATAGTTATCAAATGAGGTTTATAATTTTCTTTTTGATTTTTCTTACAATTGAATGTTTCAACATAAAATGATAATCCAGAGATTATCCAGGAGAGAGAAACTATCATCGGATTAGATATTTTATTTTGAAATAAAATATATGGTTTTGGTTCTAGGAACCTGTGGAAAACGTCCAACATTGAGTTGTCTATGCTTACAATAACAAGGTTTTGAGGAGGTATATTAAACCACAAATAGTGGTTTATCTTACCACTTATATCGATGACGTATGAGGTAGGTGGTTCCTGTAACACCCCGAGCTTCCACGATACGCTTCTCATTGAATAATGCAATAGCTTGCATTGTACGCAACTTCGAGTTCTAAAACACCACGACTAATCAAAGTAGCCGTTATGAATACTAATAACCACTTTTTAAAATTATAGATATTTTATATTTCAAATGGACTTCATTTTTGTATTCGTAATATCTAAATCATCCTAAGTTGAATTTTTTGTAACTTTCTGAGAACTTCCAATTTTTTATGAATAGTGAAAAATACTTAAAACAACTTTTTTTAATCAAAATAATTAATTGTGATAAATTATACTATTTAGTGGTTTTAAAGTATAATTAGAACATATTTTTACCATTTTATCCAATGGTGGTCATTAGAATTAATTTAACATTGAAAATGGACATAAACAAATGCCAATCTTTTGATATAAATTGTTTCTTAAAAACACGCTATTTGTTCTGACAGCGGGAATTAATTATATAATTAATTAATGCAAACTATATGTTTGGAATTTTGTAAAATAGACATCATTTTTGAATTCGGAATATCAATTATAGCTTAGGGTGAAATTTTGGTACTTTTCGGATAACTTTTGTATTTTGATGAATAGTGAAAATTACTAAATTTTAATTAAAAACAACTTTTTTAATCAAAATAATTAATATTGATAAATTATGAATTTGAGTGGTTTTAAAGTATATTTAGAATATATTTTTACCATTCAATTTAATGTTTGTCATTGGACATAATTTTACAATTAAACCGAACATAAACAAGTGTCAATCTTTTGATAGTTATTATCTCTTAAAAACACGCTTTTTGTTTTGACAGCGGGAATTAATTTTAAATTAATTTCTGCCACTTCTGTGTTTTGAATTTAGGAAAATGGATTCCATATTTGGAATCAGGATGTTCAAATTGTGTAAATAGGTAACTTTTATTTTTAGACATTTTGAATAATTACTGCGGTAAATATTTTATTTACCATGGTTAAGGGTAAATCCGGTAAATAAGGGTTAAAAAATAATATTATAATAATACTAAATTACCCTAAAACGTGTCTTAACCCTATTGGTTGATACATGGTCGACCATGGGAATCTTTGGGTCGATTTTGGGACCCCATGGATCCACTTGTAAGTGATAATGACACATTATATTAATAAAGCTAAAATAAAAATAAAAATGGCATAAGCTTACATCTTTTAGAAGAACAATTTTTACATAGGGTTATACATGTTGGATTTTCGATTATAAATATTCATTAGAAAGATAAAAAGATTTCCTACATAATGATACTTTATTTATAATTTTTAGACATTAAATAATTTATTTTATTTATGACACAATGATGATGCAGTAATTACTATAATAGTGAAAAATTAAAATAAGTGATATTATAAATACCCAAATAAATATAATATGAAACTTTTAATGAACTAAACTAATTTTATAGGATAATATGATATATTAGGATTGATTTAATTGACTTTGTTCGAAGCAATCAATCTGTTATGAGTTTCACAAAAATCAACTAATGAATAGTGTCAAAATTGACATAAAAGAGTTCTTAAAACAAATATTATATTATTAATTGATATAAAATTCTTAAAAATCTAAGGTTCGGCCAAGAGACTTATATCATGATAGGAGAATCATTAATGGACCACTTGGGGGTCGCTTGGATGTATATAGTAAGTTTATTAACCATATTATATAAAAATACAAAGAGACATTGTAAAAGTGAAACTAATTAACTTAGAGTTAATACTTAAAGATAAGGTAAATATAAGCACCCAAACCTGTCTAAATTCTATTGGATGAGTTGTTTTCGACCAATCCCCACCTCAACCTTTGAATAGTCAACTTTGGAGCCATTGGAAACCGAATATGAATTTATTATAAATTAATATTTTTAGCTTTTCCAAAGGTGCCCCTCACCCCTCTTATAAAAGGGCACTCCTCCTTCTCATTTCCTCACACCTCTCAAGCCACTTGGCTCGTCCAAACTCTGCCCAAATAAGATCCCCACATCACTCTCCTCCTCCTTGAAGCTTCCCCTTAGGCAGAAAGCATTTCAAGAAGTCCTTTGGTTCCAACCAAAGTGAGTTACCTAAATTAAAGGTAACGATTTCTCTTAAATTATTTTCATTTATTTTGCTTCTTCAACCCCCAAAATCTTTTTATTTCATTTCTTTTGTAACAACACCAGTATCCTCAATATACTAGGATGTTGTTATAAGAAGGATTCAAACTACACATACACACAACTCCATCTAATGGATGATGAACATAATGTTTCTGTGGATGGCAAACTAACGCCTCACGAAACGATGATTGTTCAAAAACATCTTACCGCCTCTCATGGTGGCCATTATGATGGCACTGTAATTAAATATGATATTAATGATATATATTTTATATATAAGCTTCTGTAATTCCATTTTATTTCATACCATTATTCGTTTCATGTTGTATATACATACGATAATTTCATTTGAGGAAGTGCGGACTACCGCCCCCTTAAAATGATATGACTCGTTCATACCACACATGGAACGTATAAAGGATGGTGTTAATGAACTTAAGTAACATATATAAAATATTATATTATACTGGAATAGTAATATACCTATGTATCATTTGGATTTGATTCTTTTAAAATAAAAATTAAATGGAAGTAGCGTTCGTGCGTACGTACGGACTACCGTCTCCACGAACGCGATAAGATTCATTCTCCATCATATCCATTCAAGTATTATTCTCATTTTAGGGTTAAAAATAATGTTAATATCATTCTGATTATGAATAAAATATAATCTATCCATTACAAACATGTCTTACGTAACCAAACATTTAAGAAGAACGAATCGATTATCACCCGAAACGACGATAATACTAAAATATTATTAATAAAGCAATGTTAAAAGATCATATATGATATCATATTAATGAATATGATTCTTGTATAATTTAATAACAATTATTTCACCATTATACAGGAGGTTAACCTACCCCAACAAAGGAAAAGTACAAGGTAAGGGTTATTTCACAATCTCTTCATTATTCGAGGTTGTTTATACGTAATAATCTACTGGGATCTCTTTATCATCCACATCCATGTTTCTTAAAAATGTATTTCAAAACATTTTTACTATTACAAGAATATGGGTTAAAGTCATTTATACCCTTGTTTGACTTTTTATAAGAGGTTTATAAAGGAATCTTTCCGTCGTTTTCAAAACAAGGTCCTTTTTAACCTTTTCGACAGAATTGAGGTAAGAATGTTTTTTTTAACTTATACGGCGGGTGCGGTTATTTTACGCCGTTATAAAATCTTCAAAGCTTTACTTACAAGCTTATAAGAATATTTTCAAGAAAATGTTTTATTTTATATGGCTCTTAAATGATTTCAAAAATATAAAGAGATATTTCTCTAAAAAGTGTTTTGATTTCATCTATGTCAACATCCTTTTATGGATTTTACGCTTATTTGAAGTTGATTTATTATAATACAAAACTTCTATATTGTATTGAAGGTTTTTTTGATATGTTTGACTGTGGATATGCTATTTTATACCATTCATAGTTTATGGTGAAACTATTGACATTTCGTATGCTAGTTTTAATCCGAATGTTTATGTTATATTTCAAACTTTTCTTCAGATGAATGTGCTAAACAAGTATGTTCCGGGTTGGGGACCGGTAAAAGTAAGCCCTCCAGGTTGGGGACTGGTAAAAGTAAGCCCTCCAGGTTGGGGACTGGTTAAAGTAAGCCCTCCAGGTTAGGGACTGGTAAAAGTATGCCCTCCGGGTTGGTGTCCGGTTATTAGAGGCACTCCGGGTTGGTGTCCGGTTATTAGAGGCACTCCGGGTTGGTGTCCGGTTATTAGAGGCACTCCGGGTTGGGTTCCGGTTAGAAGTAACCCCTAGGTCTTGGGATGAGGCCTAGACAATGAAATTAATGTTTGACATTATGCATTCCAACATTATGAAAGTGGTTATTGATATTGCATGTGATAATTCGATTAGTAGAATATCCATGTGAACAAGTAAATGGCAATATTTCATTTTACTTTTTCCATACTATGTTGAAGTTCAATTTTAAAAGGCTTTTGTTTTAGTAATTCATTGCCTTAAATGTTTATGCATATTTTTGAATGTTCCGCTATATTGTTATCCTTACTGGGCATTTGAGCTCACCCCTTTTCTATGTTTTATTTTTCCCAGGAAGTGAAGATGTAAGTTATGAATGACCTGCAGGGATATTATGAGGGGATTATAGTGTGGACTGTGGAAACATTATGTTGTTGTAGTAGTCTTTCATTTTATGATGTAATGTAAAACTTATGAATATATCTAGTGTTTCCAAGGCTACTAAACCAATCGGTCTTTCGAGATTTGATCTTTCTTGTGATCATGCCAATGTTACGAAGTAATGCACCGACTCTGGGTAGCTGGGGTCGGGGCGTTACAGTTGGTATCAGAGGAAGTTTAGTACAAACCTTGGAAGCTAGATTTAGATAAACTCTGATTAGAGCACGTAGACCTAAGATGAACGTTGAGGATTAGTGTAAAAGAACTTCCTAGAATTTTGGTATTGTAGAGATTTTGTGAGTTTTCCGAGCAATACATCCCTGTCTGGATACGAGCAGGTAGAGGCGGCTCTGGCACAGATGTACCTAGGGGTAAAACCCGAAAACACCGCTTTGAGCTAGACTCGAACGGGAACTGGTGCACGACAACGGGCCTTGCTGCACTCTTGGTTACGACACTCCCGGGGGATATGCTTAGGATAACTCTCATTTTCATTACAAATCATTATGAAGGTTTTATGAGTATATACTTCTCAAAGAAAACATTTTTATGATTATGGATTATATCCATAAATAGTTCAATTTATGTTAAGTGTTTTATAAGTATGGGATTATGTATTTTGATTCATAAACTGATCTAGTTTATGCCATTGTTTAGAAATGGCGCCTAGTGGTAGAAATAGAAACCGTATCAATGCACGCACTCCATGTAGGGATTTCCCTCCTACTCAAGATAATTATAGTGGGGCTGGTGATGCAACTGGTGCCGATCAGCTAATCACCATACTAGGACAACTTACTCAGGTTATGAATAATAACCTTACCCGTATGGAGCACCCTGATCCACAGCGTGGAGGATCAATGTTAGACCGATTCATGAGGAAACAACCACCAACGTTCAATGGGAGTACAAATCCATTAGTAGCTGAGCAATGGATAAATTCCCTAGAGAAAATATTTCAGGCTTTGGGGAGCAGTGAAAGGGAGAAAGTTATCATGGCAGTTTACCGCCTCACTGGAGATGCTGATCAATGGTGGTCATTGATTCAAAACATGAAGGAAGATGATGAAGTATCAAATATGGAATGGAGGGAGTTCAAAGATCTGTTTTTAGAAAAATACTTCCCTTGTGACCATCGAGCAGATATGGAAAGGAAATTTCTAAGTCTGAGACAGAAGGAGGATGAGAATGTCGCAAAGTATGAGGCTAACTTTACAAGGTTAGCAAGGTATGCCGGAGATTATATTCGCAACCCAGGAAGTAAGATTGATCGTTTCTTTGATGGGTTAAAACCATTTCTCCGTCGAGCTTTGGTATCACAATCCTTCTCATCATACGAAGATATTGTCTCGTGTGCTATCAAGACAGAAAAGGAATTCTCTAAGTCTTATGACAACAAAGTAAAGCAAGAGAAGAAGAGAACGGTGGAACAAGAGACAGATAAAGAGAAAAAGGGAAAGAAGGATTTTCCATTATGTGATAATTGTGGGAAGAATCACCCTGGTACTTGCCTAAAAGGAATGGGAGTTTGTTATAAATGTGGAGAAAAGGGTCACCAGGCTCGTGATTGCAAGGGAAAGAAAGAGGCTATCAAAGTGGAATGCTACAATTGTAGAGAAATGGGTCATTATGCAAATGAATGTCCTAAGCGTCAGGGAAACTTACCTTAGAAAAGGCCAAGGGATCAAGGCCAATCTTATGCTGTGACTACAGTTGAAGCGGAATAATTAATGTATTGGTGCTTTTGGACTCAAGGATTATATTCTGGTTATAAGAATAATGTGATATATATATGGATTGTACTGCAGTACTTGTTGATTTCAGTAAGGTTTTAATATGATGAAGGTAATTATATTTTTAGTATGTGACAATAAGAGAAACCTTACTTCGTTTGGGGAATCTGATAAATTGATTTTGGAATTAAGAAACCTTTTAGAGAAAGTCTGGACAGAGGTATTTTGGATAACTAGAATGGTTGGAGTGGATTAAGTTGATCTTTGGATAGTATTGATTAAGTTTAAAAACTTTATGAAGATTATTTTTGGAATATTATAATACTATAGTTTTAGGAAAAGGACAACCTGTAGGGTGAGGCATAACCCGTCGCGTCGGACAAAGTTGCAGGAATCGAACCCACAACCATAGTGCGATAGGCCTTTATTTCCTACCACTAGCCTACAGGGAGTCCCTGGTTATTACAAAATAGTTTTCATATTCTAAATGGTTTGTGGTAAAAAATTATTAATGAAAGTCTACATGATAAGTAAGTATATTTCCTCACATTCTTAGTAAATTTCTTAAATAATTTCCTCACCTCTATGAAAGGTTACTTAAAACAAAAACGTTGTCGATTAACTTTTCCAACTGGGAATTCAATGAATGTTTAACCAATCACAAGTTTGTGATTTTCTTATTGTTAACTTTCTCCTAATCCTGTTTTCTAGAACTCTTCATCAGACCATGCTAGTCTGTTTTTCCTCCATATCCATATTTTCATAGAACCCTAGTATGGGCTATCTCGGATGACCTTTGTACTTCTCTTTCTTTCTTTTAATGTTATATTTTTTATTAATCTTATTTCCGATGTGGGTTTTCCACAAAGGTATTTTCTATTTTCAACCTTTTATTTTCAAAGACAAATTTCAAATTGCGAGGACGCAATTTATTGAAGGAGGGGAGAATGTAACACCCCGAGCTTCCACGATACGCTTCTCATTGAATAATGCAATAGCTTGCATTGTACGCAACTTCGAGTTCTAAAACACCACGACTAATCAAAGTAGCCATTATGAATAGTAATAACCACTTTTTAAAATTATAGATATTTTATATTTCAAATGGACTTCATTTTTGTATTCGTAATATCTAAATCATCCTAATTTGAATTTTTTGTAACTTTCTGAGAACTTCCAATTTTTTATGAATAGTGAAAAATACTTAAAACAACTTTTTTTAATAAAAATAATTAATTGTGATAAATTATACTATTTAGTGGTTTTAAAGTATAATTAGAACATATTTTTACCATTTTATCCAATGGTGGTCATTAGAATTAATTTAACATTGAAAATGGACATAAACAAATGCCAATCTTTTGATATAAATTGTTTCTTAAAAACACGCTATTTGTTCTGACAGCGGGAATTAATTATATAATTAATTAATGCAAACTATATGTTTGGAATTTTGTAAAATAGACATCATTTTTGAATTCGGAATATCAATTATAGCTTAGGGTGAAATTTTGGTACTTTTCGGATAACTTTTGTATTTTGATGAATAGTGAAAATTACTAAATTTTAATTAAAAACAACTTTTTTAATCAAAATAATTAATATTGATAAATTATGAATTTGAGTGGTTTTAAAGTATATTTAGAATATATTTTTACCATTCAATTTAATGTTTGTCATTGGACATAATTTTACAATTAAACCGAACATAAACAAGTGTCAATCTTTTGATAGTTATTATCTCTTAAAAACACGCTTTTTGTTTTGACAGCGGGAATTAATTTTAAATTAATTTCTGCCACTTCTGTGTTTTGAATTTAGGAAAATGGATTCCATATTTGGAATCAGGATGTTCAAATTGTGTAAATAGGTAACTTTTATTTTTAGACATTTTGAATAATTACTGCGGTAAATATTTTATTTACCATGGTTAAGGGTAAATCCGGTAAATAAGGGTTAAAAAATAATATTATAATAATACTAAATTACCCTAAAACGTGTCTTAACCCTATTGGTTGATACATGGTCGACCATGGGCATCTTTGGGTCGATTTTGGGACCCCATGGATCCACTTGTAAGTGATAATGACACATTATATTAATAAAGCTAAAATAAAAATAAAAATGGCATAAGCTTACATCTTTTAGAAGAACAATTTTTACATAGGGTTATACATGTTGGATTTTCGATTATAAATATTCATTAGAAAGCTAAAAAGATTTCCTACATAATGATACTTTATTTATAATTTTTAGACATTATATAATTTATTTTATTTATGACACAATGATGATGCAGTAATTACTATAATAGTGAAAAATTAAAATAAGTGATATTATAAATACCCAAATAAATATAATATGAAACTTTTAATGAACTAAACTAATTTTATAGGATAATATGATATATTAGGATTGATTTAATTGACTTTTTTCGAAGCAATCAATCTGTTATGAGTTTCACAAAAATCAACTAATGAATAGTGTCAAAATTGACATAAAAGAGTTCTTAAAACAAATATTATATTATTAATTGATATAAAATTCTTAAAAATCTAAGGTTCGGCCAAGAGACTTATATCATGATAGGAGAATCATTAATGGACCACTTGGGGGTCTCTTGGATGTATATAGTAAGTTTATTAACCATATTATATAAAAATACAAAGAGACATTGTAAAAGTGAAACTAATTAACTTAGAGTTAATACTTAAAGATAAGGTAAATATAAGCACCCAAACCTGTCTAAATTCTATTGGATGAGTTGTTTTCGACCCATCCCCACCTCAACCTTTGAATACTCAACTTTGGAGCCATTGGAAACCGAATATGAATTTATTATAAATTAATATTTTTAGCTTTTCCAAAGGTGCCCCTCACCCCTCTTATAAAAGGGCACTCCTCCTTCTCATTTCCTCACACCTCTCAAGCCACTTGGCTCGTCCAAACTCTGCCCAACTAAGATCCCCACATCACTATCCTCCTCCTTGAAGCTTCCCCTTAGGCAGAAAGCATTTCAAGAAGTCCTTTGGTTCCAACCAAAGTGAGTTACCTAAATTAAAGGTAACGATTTCTCTTAAATTATTTTCATTTATTTTGCTTCTTCAACCCCCAAAATCTTTTTATTTCATTTCTTTTGTAACAACACCAGTATCCTCAATATACTAGGATGTTGTTATAAGAAGGATTCAAACTACACATACACACAACTCCATCTAATGGATGATGAACATAATGTTTCTGTGGATGGCAAACTAACGCCTCACGAAACGATGATTGTTCAAAAACATCTTACCGCCTCTCATGGTGGCCATTATGATGGCACTGTAATTAAATATGATATTAATGATATATATTTTATATATAAGCTTCTGTAATTCCATTTTATTTCATACCATTATTCGTTTCATGTTGTATATACATACGATAATTTCATTTGAGGAAGTGCGGACTACCGCCCCCTTAAAATGATATGACTCGTTCATACCACACATGGAACGTATAAAGGATGTTGTTAATGAACTTAAGTAACATATATAAAATATTATATTATACTGGAATAGTAATATACCTATGTATCATTTGGATTTGATTCTTTTAAAATAAAAATTAAATGGAAGTAGCGTTCGTGCGTACGTACGGACTACCGTCTCCACGAACGCGATAAGATTCATTCTCCATCATATCCATTCAAGTATTATTCTCATTTTAGGGTTAAAAATAATGTTAATATCATTCTGATTATGAATAAAATATAATCTATCCATTACAAACATGTCTTATGTAACCAAACATTTAAGAAGAACGAATCGATTATCACCCGAAACGACGATAATACTAAAATATTATTAATAAAGCAATGTTAAAAGATCATATATGATATCATATTAATGAATATGATTCTTGTATAATTTAATAACAATTATTTCACCATTATACAGGAGGTTAACCTACCCCAACAAAGGAAAAGTACAAGGTAAGGGTTATTTCACAATCTCTTCATTATTCGAGGTTGTTTATACGTAATAATCTACTGGGATCTCTTTATCATCCACATCCATGTTTCTTAAAAATGTATTTCAAAACATTTTTACTATTACAAGAATATGGGTTAAAGTCATTTATACCCTTGTTTGACTTTTTATAAGAGGTTTATAAAGGAATCTTTCCGTCGTTTTCAAAACAAGGTCCTTTTTAACCTTTTCGACAGAATTGAGGTAAGAATGTTTTTTTTTAACTTATACGGCGGGTGCGGTTATTTTACACCGTTATAAAATCTTCAAAGCTTTACTTACAAGCTTATAAGAATATTTTCAAGAAAATGTTTTATTTTATATGGCTCTTAAATGATTTCAAAAATATAAAGAGATATTTCTCTAAAAAGTGTTTTGATTTCATCTATGTCAACATCCTTTTATGGATTTTACGCTTATTTGAAGTTGATTTATTATAATACAAAACTTCTATATTGTATTGAAGGTTTTTTTGATATGTTTGACTGTGGATATGCTATTTTATACCATTCATAGTTTATGGTGAAACTATTGACATTTCGTATGCTAGTTTTAATCCGAATGTTTATGTTATATTTCAAACTTTTCTTCAGATGAATGTGCTAAACAAGTATGTTCCGGGTTGGGGACCGGTAAAAGTAAGCCCTCCAGGTTGGGGACTGGTAAAAGTAAGCCCTCCAGGTTGGGGACTGGTTAAAGTAAGCCCTCCAGGTTAGGGACTGGTAAAAGTATGCCCTCCGGGTTGGTGTCCGGTTATTAGAGGCACTCCGGGTTGGTGTCCGGTTATTAGAGGCACTCCGGGTTGGTGTCCGGTTATTAGAGGCACTCCGGGTTGGGTTCCGGTTAGAAGTAACCCCTAGGTCTTGGGATGAGGCCTAAAAAATGAAATTAATGTTTGACATTATGCATTCCAACATTATGAAAGTGGTTATTGATATTGCATGTGATAATTCGATTAGTAGAATATCCATGTGAACAAGTAAATGGCAATATTTCATTTTACTTTTTCCATACTATTTTGAAGTTCAATTTTAAAAGGCTTTTGTTTTAGTAATTCATTGCCTTAAATGTTTATGCATATTTTTGAATGTTCCGCTATATTGTTATCCTTACTGGGCATTTGAGCTCACCCCTTTTCTATGTTTTATTTTTCCCAGGAAGTGAAGATGTAAGTTATGAATGACCTGCAGGGATATTATGAGGGGATTATAGTGTGGACTGTGGAAACATTATGTTGTTGTAGTAGTCTTTCATTTTATGATGTAATGTAAAACTTATGAATATATCTAGTGTTTCCAAGGCTACTAAACCAATCGGTCTTTCGAGATTTGATCTTTCTTGTGATCATGCCAATGTTACGAAGTAATGCACCGACTCTGGGTAGCTGGGGTCGGGGCGTTACAGTTCCATTCTGATTATCCAAACTGATTATCCTTGTATTGGTTGATTTATTTCAATTGTTGATTTAAATTGAATTGCTCAAATTTTCATTCAATTAAATTGATAAAAACTCGATTCCAGTGAATCGAGATATTTGAAATGGTTTTGGCATGGAAAATCGTAAAACCCCATATTCTATTGAACATGGTATGTTTATGGAAATTGGGTGATTTTAATTGTTTAATTTAAATTATGGATTTGATGGAAATGATTTCAATTAAATTTTTGAATTTAATTGTGGAAATAAATTGTGTAATGATAGAATTAGTTTTGATTGGTTTTCAAACTAATTAAAATGACTTAAAATGATTTGATAGAAACCCATTGGATTCATCTTGTAAAAAATGCATGTTTTTGAATAAAAACCGTTTTGGTTTTAAGTGGAATAAAATAGGAACATTTGAAATGGATGAATGGGATTGATCGTATTTTTAAACATTCTTAAATTTTCTCGCCCATCAGGTAAGAGTGCATTCTAGACTTTGGTAGTTAGTGAGTTATTTGGATACACTCTTCGATACGACAACATTCTAAGAGATACTTATAGCGGGTCACATCTCTGATGGGTTGGTGATGATTCTCATTTGTCCAGCGTCATTGGGATGTGTGTATACACATTTATCTAAGTCCACATACTGTGTACAGAATCCTATAAATGGTTAATACTATCATGCCTTTTGGAAGATGACCATGTTTCTCGCATGTTTATTTATATATGAGATATAAATATATGTCAATGATTTTGAACTGCTTTACATACCTGCTGAATTAATATAAACTATTTTATTTAAATGTTTTACTTAATCCATTGTTTTAGAAATATTCTATCATTTGTAAAATCATGCTGGAAAATATTTATCACCATCACTTGAAAATGTATATCTTGTTTTTTTTAAATATGATTTTGGATTTCCAAACCTGTTTACATTAATATTGAATGATTTTCTTTGGATAATCTAAATTTGGCATGTATTATGGAATCATTAGTGGTATTCTACTAGTTTTAGGCTCACACCCTAATTTTTCCTTTGAGTGTATGTAGGATTTCTTCTTCTAGGTTCGAGCAAAGGGAAGAGATCTCGTGGAGGTGGATTCGACTATTGATCTTTGGTCTTGGTTAGTTGTGTCCTTAGGGACCTTGGGGCTGTTTTCCCATTTTTTTACATGGGTTTTAGTACTTTGGGAATTTTATGCCTCTTTGTATTCTAGTATATTACTCATAGTGGAGTTTCTTTTTGATATGAATATTGTCTTGTTTCTTTTCATCCACATTGTTGGTGGAAAAATAGTTCCCACTTTCAGGTTGTGTGATTCTAGGTACTAGTCGTCAGCCCGTGGGGTTCGAGAACGCCCGTTGGGCTATGTTAGGGATGGCTCAATTATCGGTTTACCAGGGTAACTGGTCTAGTTTGTGACATTCAACATAATCCCATATTATAAAATCCTTCATTCTATAATTTTCCCATGAACCAAACCCATGTAAGAAAAATAAAAAAAAATATAGTAATTGTCCATTTTTTGATAGATGAAAATATGTGTAATATTAATTCTCATCAAAAACTCCTATGAAACAAAAAATATAAAATAAATCATAGTTAATTACCAATACATAACTATTTACACTTTTTTATGTTTCAAAATTATTCTAGAGTTTGAATATATATTCCAATGAAACAACACTTCCAGAATAATTTTTTTCATATTATTAATATTATACTTATGACTTCTCAATGTCTCTATGATGATATGAAAATGATCCTCATACTCTAGATATGTTATTCGATATATCATTATATTATTATTGACCATGACCATGAATGAGTAAATATAAATATGGATTTTTTTTATAAATCAGTTAATTATAAATGGATGTAATGTTTATTATAAAAAATGACATCATAATAAAATCAAAATAAAATTATTTGGTCCAAAATTACATATTTAGAATATAATTCTGATTCTCTGTGATATGATGATATATTATCTAGTGGATACGTTTAAAAAAATCATTATTCCCAAATGTTGGTAATGAAATCATTTATTCACGGCAATTTGTAATTGATCTTAAGAGAAACTTAATTCAATATATGATCTCCAATGAATCCTATCAATAACACATCACTATTTTTAATGAAATACATAAGAAAACTCTAAGCCGATACACACTGTCAAATGAATCCTCTTGATTTAATAAATTCTAACTAGATCAATAATTTCCAAGGTCAAATTGATCAATTTCATAAAGAAGAATTTTGAAATGTTTGTTAACCAAAACCATGTATATTATGAATTAATCATATATTTTTTTTGAAAATATCTGAAAATAACATGGAAAGGAAACCTCAAATTTACCCACCACATTAGAGAACAAAAAATTGACATTCAACCTAATTTAACTGAAAATTAATCTATTAATGTTGTATGAAATCATTCTCATTTGAATCAATTCAAATTTTGTCTATGTATCTTGATATTCCCACTATCCAAAGAAAATATAAGACTCATTCATATAATGGAATAATGGAACCAATCAATAGTGTAAATCTATTATATACAAATAAATATTATGCAATCCATCCTAATAAGATATTTAAAACCCATTATGAGCTGAATAATAATTTTAATTAGATATCAATTTCCCATGAGAGTAATCTAAAAATCTATATATAATCTAATGGGAACTATTATATTCCCAAATAAAATATCAACATTATAAACTCTATGAATCAATTCAGCATTATAGCTCTTATTAAGAAAAAGGAACAGAAATTTAAAGGAAGGGGATGCCCAATTATCAAATTGTGTACATACCAAGGAATGTGTGACATTAATTATTATTTTTTTATTCAGGGAAAATTGACCATAATATTAATAAACATCTAATTTGTATTAAAAAATCGTCTTGAATGTAAACCATGTCCCCATACCTTAGTCTCCAAACAACCCACATCCTTTTATCCCCATTGATTATACATCAATATTTACCAACATACCATTTGATTCGACCTTAATATATATATAACGATAACTCTACTAGGGAACGTTATCCCAAGAACATTATTATAGAGTGGATATGGAATCACATTATTCACTTTATGGGACTAATATAAAAAATCCTATATTGATGTATTATGTTATTATAATTATAGAATCCCCCTATCTCACTAGGATATACACATCATGTATATAATCTTTGGTAAAAATGATGAATCTTTAAAAGAACCCTACCCTGAGAAGAAAGAGATGAGGGATTCTTCCTCAGACTCCTTAATCACATACTACCACAGTGATAATCATTGATTCTACACATCATATTCTATTATGATCAATCAGAACTCCAAATTTCCATCTATTCTAAATATAAATATTTTACAACTATTAGTAAATTATTTTACATTTCTATAATGGATGGAAAAAATTAGTCTCACATTGAAATAAAGAATTGTTTAAAAATACTAATAATTTCATTCCTTTGTAGACATATAACTATATAATGTTAGAAAAAAAAGGGAATTTATAAAATATGGTTGTATAATAAAGATTTAATTTCATATTGATTTATCACTATTAATAAATAACCTATATCACTATTTAATGTATCAAAATAAAAACTTCAAAAAAAGGATAATGAAATGCATACCATATCATCCCCTTAGTCTGATTTTTGGAAACATGAATATCCCACCATCAACATGATGGACCAATCAATAATGAAAAAACATAACTTTATTAACATATGGTGAATCAATCAACATAGTAATTCCATCAATAACCTCCTTTCACTCATCTATATTTAAGGGTATAATATATCATCTAAATATAAGATGATTTTATGATTGAAAATATATAACTACATAATTTATCTTCACTATCTTCTTAGAAGGTCTCTAATCTATATTTTCAAGCTCCTTGAAAAAAATCAATTTACTCTCAAACTTAATTTGATTACAATGAACTCATACTGTGGGAAACTTATCAATATAACCATTGATAGTATTCTTATCAAAAAACTCAATTTCTACATATTTAAAATTTGGATCATGATCATATCATTTTGATGACAAGAATTTATAAAATTAGATGAACAATTTAAAATAACACATTTCAATTTTTTAAAATTTAAATAAAAAATTCATAATTTACTATAAATTTACCCAATTTTATCAATAATAATACATCCTTGTATATTGGATTAATAATATTTATTTATGTTAGTAATTCATTAGTTATAACATTTTTATAAAAAATAAATAGTTTTTTCATTATTAAATATTTTGACTAAAATTTACTTCTCAAATATATTAAATATTATAGCTTAATCATATGTGGTTAAACAAATTCTATATACCCATTTTTGGAAATTATATATGAACACCACATTATTCAACTTCAATCATAGTTAATATAATACCCTTTTTTAATTTATCTATGAAATACCAACCTTCCTTGGTGACTTGGATGTATTCAATGGTTGTGATATCCAGGAAGAGTCACATAGATTTTATACCATGTAATTACCTATGGTCTAATTTTATAAATTTTTACCTAGAATTAAAAGACTATTCATAGAAATGATATTGTTAATTTTTATAACATCTTGTATAGTCATACCCGTGCTTCTAATGACAAATTACATAAGGCCTCTTTTATAATATCATATATATAATGGATGGAAACTAGTTCTAATTGTGTAAAATAATTACTTGGGTACTTATTGAACCTCCAATGGTTCATCACACAATATAAAAAAATTATAAAATTACGTAAACACATGGATTGAAATTTCATAACACTTTCAAAAAATTCAACATAATAAAATCAACAAAACATCAAATGGTAATATACAATCATTTTTAATAAAATTAAAACAGAATTACAAGTATTATATAATAATATAAATGAAATTAATGTAAAGTAAAAAAATAATGATACATTATATTAAATATAAATTAAAAAAATATAATTATTCATTAAATTGCTAAACCTAAAATCTCATATATAAAAGAGTATTTTCCTTTAATGTTTCTCCATGTGTAATTTTTTTAGAAAAATGAGATGTTTATATACAGGGTATGGGATAATATATTCATTAAAAAAGGACATGAATCCTAAACTAATGTTTAATATGCTCTTATGTATGTGTTGAAACAATATATAATGATATTAATAAATCTTAATCACCACACAATATAATATGTTTAGTCAAAAAGAACTTTCTCATTACCACATAGACCATCTCTTTATAGTGCTAGTTATTTCTAAAAATATCAATGTAGTTATTGCATAACCAAACACATGGATTTATATTATAATTGGAATTAAAAGGAATCATTTAATATACCTTCCAAAAGCATAGAACATTTCATTCACATTCTTATCATATAAAAAAATCAACTATATTCTAAAATAAGACTTTTTTAGTCACATAGATTATTATATATCATTTAGTAATAGAATTGTACCATTTATACTATCCTAAATCTTGGTATTTGGTCTAATTTTGTTATATATCGATATAATAAATCTCAAAATAAAATTAATGATATAACTCAGTGGTCAAGAGAGAATAATATGAATAAACATTATCCAAAACCTCATCATAATACCCAAAAAAATTGAAATTTCTATAAATGCATGTTTCTCTATTAAAAATATTTTACACAATTTTATCACATCCCCTCATCCCATATTGAAAATTATTTTATGAAAAAAATATTAATATCATGCTTATAAATTCACATGAATTAAATATAATCCGAAAAACTATTAATCTATCCTACACTATAATGCTAGAAAGAAAATTTCACATTATAATATCACTTAAATATTATAAAACATATTTTTCTTTTTTATCAAATAACACATTAACATGTAATTTATTTATTATTTATTTTCACCAAAATCCCATATTGAAATATTTTACCAAAAATATAAAATCTATTAATAAAATTACAAAGTTATGTAAATAAATTATTTCATAAATTTTTTTTTTACTAAAAATATATTCATAAACCCCAAATATTTTTAACAAAAATGAAAACAATAATTCGAATATAATTAATTATTTTTATCCTGAATACATTTTTACGAATACCTTAATAATATATATTTCACATAAAAATTAATACTATAATTTATCAATTCCCCACCATCATTATAAATACTGAATAAAATTTGGTTTATATAAAAATATTTATTTTGAAGTAGAAAATGTATTTTTCCAGCAGATGTTAACAAGTCTGAACATGAAAATTCATTTTTAAAGATTTTGTAAAATAATATAATTCACCTGAAATAAATGTAAACTATAAAAAAATTTAGAAAATAATAAAAAATCAATTTAATTATGAAAATTATATTTATATATCCTAAACCACATTAGTATTTTGGATTCTAATGTAAACACCCTTTTTGTAATTTTATATTACCCAAAACATTAATTATTAAAAAATAATCCAAAAATTTTAACATATATAAAATATTTAATAACAAGGAAATTAGGTTATTAAGTGCCATTAATTCTTATTATTACCCCTCTTAATAATTAATTTAATTATAATTGACATTATGAAAGATATTACTAATATTCAATATTTAAGATATAAAAATAACATAAACTCATTTAATTAAACATTAAATTAATGAGTTATATAATATAAAAATAATTTAATAATTACGTGAAACTAATAACTAACCTTAATAACCACTCTAATTGTTTTAAATTAACAATTCCATCAGACTAAACGTAGTATTTTGAGCATAAACTAATTAGTAATAAATAATCATCAAAATTCCATAAAATAATACGTATGATTTTTTCTAAATATATATATATACAATAATTCCAATGAATTAAATTTCTATAAATAATTGGAGTAGATATAAAAAACAAAATAATAATAGAAAGAGGTAGTGTTTTAAGAAATATATTCTTTTGATAACTCCCATTAGAGAGTAGTGATATAGATTCTAATACAAGTATTATAATAAATAAATAATACAAATTACCCACATTAGATGAGGTTAGTTGATAATATCATGTATATGATGGTTGGTATAGTTTCTTTATTAATTTACTTTCTTTTATATAGGGTGGATTTTACCCTAGAAATAGTTTCCATATGTTATTAACGCTTTAATTAAACATTTACTACCTAAAATAATCTTTTAAAACCTTCAATCTCCTCCTTAAATTCATAATTTAATAAATATAAACTATGAAATAAATAAAATATAAACAAAATAACCATGTTATTACATAAAATTTTTATCTAATATTATTGATATTGATGACCATACCTATTAAAATTGAGGATCCTCTATGTCCCATGAAAACTATTACCAATGAGTTTAATTTTTCCCTAAAAACATGCAGAATTGCAAAAAATAGTTATCTTTCTCTCACTAACAAATAAAATTATAAAGTATTTCCCCCTTAACTATTTTAATCAAATATATATTCTAATCATATGTAATTAAGAAAACTATTTTGAATTTATAAGAAATTTTAAAAATATTATTATAGAAATCAATCATCAGAGTGGAATGATCTATGAATAGACATGGATTTAATAATATATCAATTTTAATATCTTGTTCAATGATAATTTTATAGACATGTCATTCTTGTGGTGTAAATTTATCATCATATATTATAATCATTTCACCAATCTATTTCATTATTTTTGTAAATTTCTACTCTATTGTAATTCATATTGCTTATGGAAAATATTTTTGATGTAATTTCTTCTAGAAATATCTATATAGATTAGATTCAATCACATATTCCTTCATTAAATTCATCACATGATACCAATATTGATCCAGTTCCCATTATATATGATAAACATATAAAATTTATTTCTTCTTTTTTTATCATTATAATATACTAAATATATTTTTAGAATATATCTATCTCTTAAAAAGGAGTAGATCTATAAATAGACTACATGATAGAGAAAAATTAACCATTAATTTCTCATTCCTTGAAGATCCAAAAATGTTAAATCATTTCAATCTATTCAGTGACAAATATTATCTACATGTTAAATAATTTTATGGAATACATCTAATAAACATTACACCATAACACCTCCATGTTTTTTTATTCATTATAAAATTTTTCACATAGACCATTTTTACTATAATTGTATATATTTTGAAACATAATCTTTTTATGCACAAAATAAAAAAATATTTATGTAAATTGTTTATTCTAAATTCATAATATGAATCAATATTAAAATTGTTTAAAAATTAAACACATTTTTTAAGACTAGTTAGAACTGTCGTATTTCACTAGATGTAAGGATAACTATATTAATTATCACAATTTAGATTAAAAAAATATCTATTAATTTCTCTTATAATTTTTTTAAAACTTCATACTAAAAAATATAAATAATCTTCAATAAAATTACATCATTTTATTCATAATATGATCATTAAATGAAATTATAAAAAATCCAATTGTCAATTTTGTTTTGTGTATTTGGGATCCTGAAACATAAAAGTAGGTATGTATTATAATATTATTATTTATAAATATTATATAAATATCATTGATCTATTTTTTATAAACATGAAAATATTTATACATTCCAATAGATATTTCTTATAACATAGTTTCGTGAAAAATAGTATTATTTTATAAAGCATGGGGATTTGAATAATATAAGAAGGAGATAAATCATTATTTTCCAAGATACATAAATAATTCACGTCTCATCATGGAGAATATACACCCATCATGATTAATAATTAGACTTCAAATAATATATTGAATTAATGGATAAGTAATGACATATAACATTAAATCATAAAAATACTGTAAAAAATCAATTAATGACATTGATAATTTATGATGACATCATATTGTAATTTTGTTTTCATAATACCTCTTATTGATATTCTACATTAAAATTTCATGATATCATAATTCCATCCTATTAATATGCTAATTTCTAATATCAAAAAATCACAATCATTCCCCATGAATTGTATCTTCAAACAAAAAATATTACATTTATTTATTTATATGACATATGTTTGATGATGTACAATAACCACTGCAATAGTGGAGATAAATAGCCATAAATAACTAGGATATTAAAATATGGATTATTTTAACTTCTAATAGATAATATTATGGAATTTTATAAGTTTTAAAAATTGAAATATGTTTATTTTCAATGAATAATTGATTTAATTTGAGAATATTGACAAGTGAATGAAATTAAATGATGATACCCCATGATTAAAGAGGTTTTCATAAATATGAATAAATTTAATTATGATGTAAGGTATTTTTTTAAGGATTTAAGTTCTATTATTATCACAAAATAATAATCTGTGTTCCATTTTCTTCCACATATATTCAAATGACATTATTTTTTTATTAAACAATGTCATAATTAATAAATATCAGACATGGGCTTTGAAATTATTTTAGTTATTTTTTATAATGTTTTTATATTCCACATGAAAAACAAATGTAACTATGTTGTAATTATTTTCATGATTAGAAAATATTTTTTTTTCAATGTACTTTATTGATGAATTATTGAAAGACATTTAATAGTTTTTTACAATAGGAATGTTATATAAAAACAATGTCAATAAGGGTGGTCGCTTTTGTTCAAAAATTATTTCGCAACACTATATCAACATAAAAAATATGTCATGGTTGATAATGAATTATGTTATTTTTATAATAGATATTCAACATGATATAATTACAATTAGTGAGATTCATGAACCATAAGTATTTATCACTATATTATTCATACATAACACATTGACTATGAAAACACACCATGGTGAATGTAATATTTCCATGGTTTTATATATATCAGTATAATTTTGATATATTGATATCTTTTCATGTATGAAAATCTATGTAGATTGTATGGGAGATTTTAAGTGACCTTTACAAATGGTTTTATTATCCTATAATTGAGAGGTATCCAAGAAATTGTTAAATAATATTGATATAATATTTTATTGTGGTAAATATTAGATAAATTAAGAAATTGGAAATCCTTATTAAGATAAAAAATATTAAAAATATTTATGAGAAAAATGGTTGAAACTTTAAAAAAAATTAATTATAGTATTTTGAACTGAATATAATTAGGAACACAATTATATTTTTAGTAAAAAATAAACACTATTTATTTAGTTTATTGATCATTAATTTATTATTTTTTTGTAATAGCAGAATAGAAAATCCTTTTCTAGTTATTTTGAAGTATTATTTGCACAGATAAAAATATGTTTTTATCCCTTTCATTAAAAGTGAACTAATTAAAAATGAATTATTTTTATATTAATGTGAATTAGTAAATATTTGAAATAGTAGTTTGCAACAGGTCAAATGTTAATTTTATATTTCCTATTTTAGAAAACCATTTTAAATCTCAGGTAATCATTAATTTATAGTTTTTTGGATGATATTATTTGAATTTTTTTATAATATATTCTTTTTTTTAGAACAAAATAGGATTATATATATTTATTGAGAAAAAATAAACACAAATTCATCATATTTTGTGCTTTTTGGGACCCAAATGGTAATAATCTTTGATAGTCATGACCATCATTATCTAATGTATTAGGATTTTCATAAATAAAGTAATTTTGATATGAAGGTTGAAAATTAAAAATATAGGGAATTGTTGAATCATATTTATATGATGAAGATGGGTTGTACATCCTCCAAGGATATTAGGGATAGATAAACTCTTTTCTATAAATGATACGACAAGGTTAAAGAATACAAGAATTAGGGTTTTCCAAACAAAATTGATTGATAAATAATATATTCAAATATAAGAATAAATGATTTATTTTACTGAATCACAAATGTGGTTTCATATATTATGGTCATTGTTGATGATATATAAGGAAAAAGGATTTTAAATTTTTTTTATAATGTGAGTTATAGCTGTATAGAATGAAAATATTTTAGGGCCTAGGAAACTTATATGCGACTATTAATCAATTAATTTTGAACATAAATATTTGGTATAATATGAGATTGTGATGAAATAAGAAGAAATACAGAGTTATTAACCCATTGTTACAGATTTATAGAAAATGTAAAATCAAGAACTTAATTATGGAGAAGCAAAAGAAAATATAAGTGAAAAATTCATGCTATGTGTTATTTGAAAATTAAAAAAATATACTTATTTGATCAGATAGAATGAAATACTTATTACTCAAATAATATCAATGTGTCCAAGTTGAAAATGTTGTTATAGAATGTGGTATTTATTACTCACAAAATATAAAAATATATTTCCACAAAAATCAATCACGAGCATTATTTTTTGAAATCTATCAACTGAAAAGATTTAAGGAATGATTTTATATATAAGGAAGATGATAATGATAAACCCTATCATAATTAAGTAGTAACCAGATTTATGAATAATTAAAAATATATAATTATAGAAACTGTTAATGAATCCTAAAATTTAAAAAAATGATATTAATCAACAGTGATGTATACATGACCTCAAGGTAGATCTCAAAGGTCCTCCTGTGTATCTTAATATTTAATTGAATAATAATAATACTAATAATATCTGAGTATTTATAAAGGAATAAAGTAAGTATATAAATGATCTAAAAGTTTAAATTAAAATGATTAAGAAATTTAGGAACATGAAATATAATATAAATAAAAATATAGGGGGAGAAAAATATTTCAATAAATGATTGTATGAAAAATTTTAGGTAATTAATTGGATAATGTTTTTTAAGAATAAAAAATGATATTTAATTACATTAATAATAAGTGTTAAAATTAAATAATCACATTTAAATAGAGTTAAATGATGAAAAATAATAAATTATCTACATTCTGATAGAATTATCAATGATAATATTAGTGAAAAATTAGAAAAATATTTAGTAAATAATATGGGTTGTTTTAAAAAAAATTCCACATAATAGTTCTAAGAGTGGTTTTGATATAAAAGGTAGTACTAAAAATATTAAACAATAAAGAAATAAATATGATCTATGTTGAAATGAATTTTATTGGTTAAAGGACCCTAAAACATTAACATTAGGAGTAATCCAAAGAAAATTATTACAATTCATTGAAATAGAAATAGGAAGTGAAAATATTTACTCATTGATGAAGATAAATTTTTATAGATGATTGGGTCACACCATGATTGATTTTAATTAACTAATAAGTTGTTTATAATGTTATAAAATGGGTGTTTTCATTAAATAAAATAACATATTTTACATAATATAGGATAAATTACATCAATTAGAATTACTTATAATGTTCTAATTCTAATCAGTTTGTATTTTATTATTTAAAAAAATAAGAAAAAATTTAATCCATTGGAGCCTCAATAAGATTTTCAATTCTTGGGAAAAACCCATAATATTTTTCAATATATTTATCCATCCTTAGGTGGAAAATTATGATGTCCCTATATATAATGAAAACAATAAGTAGATACTGAAAATTTTCTCAACTCAATAAGAATTCACATTTTATTAAATGAGGATAAATTAGAATGATATCATCATATAAATTTCTCCAAAAAGCATTAAATAATAATTACCCTCGAATAAATAATAGTATGAGTTATTCTCACATTGTTTCTAATGAATGTTTATTGATGAACATAATTAGTTTTATGGATCAAATGATTAAATTATATTATAATGGTTAACTGAATATCCTAGGGTGTGAGAAATAAATGTTTAATATAAGAAGAGTTAAATAAATTAAGATTAATTCTTTCCAGATCAGTTTATTTATCACCACATGAGTGAGAGTAAACATTATAACAATAGGCTAAAAGTTAATTTAAATAATATGGATAACTCGACTAATTTAAGCGTTTGTGGTTCATTAGTATGTATAAGTAGGATATTTGGACACCCCCTAGTTAGTTGATATAATAATATTCTATATAGTCTTGAAGAAAGTGGAAAATAGACAACACCATCGATGAATTAAAAAAATTTATAAAAAACTATAGAAAATATGTCAAATATTAAGAAGATGATAAATATTCATAGTCTAAATTGTCGAAATTTGGAACTATTATGCATTCATGAGAATAAATATGGCTCAAATCCCAACAAGATGTATTAATAAAGATTCAAACACCCACATGATTTAGTTAAAACTAATGTATCTTCCCCTATTATTCACATAAAGAGAATGGGAGAAAGTTATTATACAATTTTTTATTGATGACTTGAATAATATAAATTCAATCACATTTACATATTCAATTAAATAGTAAATATTTAGTATAAAAAGTTAAAATTTGTGGGCTAAATACTTAATTCGAAGCAACATAAAATCACTATGGTAGATTACGAAAACCAAGATCACCATTTTTATGTAGAGAACATCATAGAGAAACATATATCTTACAATATGTTTTATTTGGGAGGAATATTTAAAACAAAATATTTGGTTAAAAGGAGTAACAATATGGTGAAAAATTTGGAAAAATTATTGTGGATATCAGTATACAAATGCATTACTTGGAGAAATCAATGATAGTTTTAGTTTTTACAAAAAACTAGTGTTTGGTTAGTATTGAAGAGTAGATTTTATATATGAATATTATACCAGAAGAAAACTAATAGTAATATATTTTAGGTTTTTTGGATTAATGACATTCACCATGAAAAAAATAGAATTCATTGAAAAAATAAATTTTCTATAGTTGAAATAATATTTCATGGTTATTCAACAAAGAATAAGACATATAAGTGAATTAATAAAATATTTAGAAAATTTTTTTAGTAGTATTGTAAATTTTTTTATGAATAAATATATAAAATTTTCATATTTGTATTAAATTTATGACTTTTGTAGAGAAAAATATTACCAAAAAAATTAATAAACTAAATATACCTAAAACATGCATGATTCCATTAGTGAATCAAAGGAGGATATGAATTTTATGAGATTTGTTTTTAGACACAATAATAAATAATGGGATGAAATTTATAATTCCAATATAATTAGTGATAAGATTGTAATTATGAAAACCCAACATAATGAAATTATTGAACAAATACTTTTTTCAACATAGTTTGAGAGAATATATTTTGAAGTATACTAATAGGATAAAAAAATCTTTATTCCATAAATGAGGGGTAATACGAATATTGAGATAAAAAGGTTATTAAAATTTTTAAGAGGATAAGTGGTCACTACATCAATGAATCTAATTAGTTATTATGAATAAAAAATAAGAATAAAAATAATCTGAGAAGAAATAATGATAGAAAGATTTGAAAAGGCTATTTTCAAATTATAATATTTGATATTAAAGTCTAATTTTTATTGTTGATATAAACTGAGTTATTATTATTCTTCTTGGTGTTTTAAATATCAATGGGATCAAATATTTACTAAAAATACATAGTTGTTAAATTACAAAATTTATTTCTTAAAAGGTAGTTTATATCAAATAAGTAATGTGATTTCAACCTAATACTGACGACGTTAATGTATTTTATCTATCTAAACATTTATATGGATTGAAACATGATCCATTATCATAGAATGATAATTTGGATATGTACTTCTATGTATAAGAGATGAAATTGAGTGGTGTTAATCCAAATCATAATTTGAATTGTTCAAAGTATGAACATGTTATAGTACTTGTCTTTTTTGATGATATCATATTTAGAAAATATGAAAAGGAAAAAATTTCTGAGTTTTATAATGTAATGACTTAAATGTCTGAAAACTTTTTTAGCTGAAGCTTATTTTTAATAACATTATTTGATAAAATTTTCATATATTTATGAAATGAAGAAGTATATATATTATTGGATAATGTTTGGAGAAGTTTTGAAGACAAAAATAAATAAAAACTATGGATAAAATTATGTTTGATATCATGGATCAAGAAGAATAATTTTGTAAAATTTTTTTAACTACTATATACTAGGGGAAAAATGAAATTGTTTATTGGAATTAATAATTTGGAGTAAAATCTAGTCTTTTTTCACATCATTTTTGTGAACATGTTAGACTGTAATATCATATGTTATGTTATTAAGAATATAAACACAACATATTTGTGATTGTTGAATTGATTTTATCATTTAATAATGATCATTTTAAAAAGTAATATAATGAAAATGTATTAATAGTTTAATATCAACATATATTTGATGTTAAAAATGTGCTAATGGGAAGAAAACCTTATGGTGGATAGTATTCCATATTTTCTAAGCGGAAAAATCAATGGTTACCGATGTATCATGCTATGGTTGAAGAAAAATAACAAATTTGAGAATATTGATGTATTTGAGAATCACAGAACATAAGGATTTAACACCATAGTTTATAAATTTGACATATTAACTATGAAACAGTCCCATGGGGAATATATATTCCATGGATTATAATATTTTTTATCATATGAAAATTTTTAAAGATTTAATGGATGATTTGAATCCACTTTTTCTGATGGTTTTAGTGACCCAATATTTCCATTAATATTGAGTTTTTAATTTGATGTATATAAATAAAATATTTTAAATAGATCAAAGGTGAAGAAAATAGGGAATACATAATCACCAAAAATATAGAAAAAATATTAAGTATTATTTAATGAAAAATGGGTAATCTATAAATGATTTTAATAAGATGATCCAAATTGAAGAATTGAATGAACAAAGGGATACATCATTAAAGGGAAATAACTAAATTGGTTTGGTATACATATTCTAAATTTATTATTTAATCATCATTACCTCTATTTTAGTATTTTTTTCACCTTGTTTTGAAATAATGTGTTGAGTTTTAAGAAGAGGAGGCGATCCTTCTACCTAATAGTGGAATATGAATAAAAATATTATATTCACATAACAATATGTTTATTAATTTTTGTATGCCATTAAACCATTAATTTTATTTGTCAAAGCGGAACTTACAACATAGACTTATTGTTTTTAATAATTACTAATTCACTATAATTATTTTATCATATCCATTTTTATTATTATTTCAATTAAATTGAATATTTGGATTATTATTTAAAGCATTTTTTATAATATAATTACTTTATGAAAGTTACTAGTTATTTGTTAATGATTTATCAATGTGTTTTTAAGGATTTTATTTTTAATGGTATGTAATATTATATATTAAGGTATTTATTATTATGTATTCAGTAAGAGTTATAATTTAATCATTAATTTTTTTATTGTTTTATATGTTAGAAACCCTACAAAAGAAATGATTAACATTATGTCTTCCGTTTATGATAAACCTAATTTTTAATGTTATGTTTGTTTTCAAAGTGACCATTGAATTATTCTTATACAACATCCATTTATTCTTATGAGCACCCTGGAATTTATATATTGTTTATAAATTGATCAATATTAAAATTAATTATGTTGCAGAAGATGCCTATTTTTCTTAGATGGTGAATTTTATAAATTTACGATTCATATTATTGTGAACCACCCCTAGGGGCCATTTTGTGACTACACCATGCCTGCCTCCAATAGGTTCGAGGATGGTGATTAGCACCGAGTAGGAATATCCCGCAAATGGGTGGAATTTTCCTATTTACTTGTACACACACACCAATTTCAAAGCCCAAAAGTGCTAAACTGAAATAGGTACGTAAAAAAGAAAGCATACCTCTAAGATACCATTAAAAAGGAATGACAGTACAAAAACTAAAATGTAAACTTGGAAATAATACAATCCCAACCAAAATGGAATTTATAAGATCCTAAATCTTGTCTACAAAAACCCTGAGCATAATGGTTGGTATATAAACAACTGTTTGAGGTTAGTGATGCACACTGTGTCTTTTGGGCATCTCTCTATGCACCACTTGGCCATGTTCCACCAAGGACTCTATCAAAGCATTGATCATCTGCACTAGACCTAGCACGTTCCTACATAACCCATGTCAGGGTGAGTAAAATAGTAATTAGTAGAGACCTCAAAACTAAAAAGTTACACCACTAAGAATAAGATGAAGTTCACCACAATGAATACACCCAAAGTACACCACAAAGGAAACTGACAAAGTACACCAGAATTGAAAAAAAAATAAGTACAATCATTGCATTCAACTCACACATGTAAAAGTGTGAATAATTAAGATAATGAGTTCAAGTAGTAGTTTGCAGATCTCCTAGTATCTATGGTGCACAGAGCATCAATAGTGCATGAAGCGTCAATGGCACATGGAGAGTTGGTGGCGCACAAAGCTTCAACAGCGTATGAAGAATCAGTGGTGCATGAAGCATCAGTGGTGCCTGAATTAGTGATGGTTCCCAGAATGTTGATGGAACATAAAGTGTTGATTGAGAACAGATCATCGATGGCATAAGAAGAATCGATGGGGTATGGAGCATCGATGGGTTAATCCATCCCCTATGTCACATAGAAATAGCTAGCTACAGGATTCCACTCGTAGTGTGCTTTTTTGGATTAACCTACCCCTTAATATGTTAGGTCATAAAAAAAATACAAAAAATCTCACATTGAGTTTCTCAAAATGATCACCCTATCGTAGGTGTCCCAATGAAATAAACGACTTGTCAAAGAGACACATGGTTTGAACGATATGGTAAATTTAGTAAAAAGGGTCTATTCATGTTTGGGACCATTCCGACTCGACCCGATATGCTCGACCTGACCCAGCCGGTCTAGGTATGGAAGAACATGACCCTTTCGATGGGAAATAAGACTGTTGCCTGATGGGATGTTGGAGCATCCCGGTTCACCCAACCTAGCCAACTACATGAGGGTCGTCTCCTTTAGTGTATAGATTTCCATGTCTTCTTGGTCAACATCGATGTCATGTTCAATTCAGATGGAACCGCGTCCTAGCCCCCTTTTCCTATAGCCCCACTGCCACATGGTCTTCCTTGACGTGACCTCCAATTTCATTCAGGCCACAGCCGCCGCTATGGCCTCCTTCCATGGAGCATGTCCGCTTCTCACGGCCTATTCCACTATAGGCTCCTCCTCAGGCATGGTCCCCTTGGACTACAGTTGTACTGCCCACCGGAACTCAGCCTCCCATCATGATACATGATTCTATTTCAATAGGAAACTCTACTGGTGTCCTTCCATTCGTTGTATCATATGCCATGAGCATTTTCATGCTTAATGTTCTCATGCCGCACCTTTGTAAATCCATCACGTAATACAATCTTCATTCTCAGATCCTTGCATGATGGATCATGGGAACAATGATCGATCATTTCATATATACTATCAAAGGGACAAGAATTCATGATGAACTTCATAGATATAGGGGGGATTAAGAACATGTATGGCCAATGTACATAACTTAACTTGGTTCGTTAGGCCTTGATCAGTTCATGTTAGCGCGATCCCAATGAAACCAATAGTAGAATAATCACTAAGATCTATTCCTTTTAATCATGAAGTAATTATTCCACCTGAAGAATGATTGAACCATTAATTAACCTATTTGGGGGTCGTTCTGAATTCGTCATTTTATTTTAAGAAGTTGAAATGAAATCACAACGATATGGACACCCTACCTCGATTATTGGAGTAGTCGTTGATGAATACTGGATGTCTTTGCCATCGTGGATCCTTGATCCACTGGTGTTCATCATCGAAATATAGCTTCCTTATACTTTCCTTAGGGGAATTCCAGGGTTATGATATAACCCTTAATTTCTCTAACATAGATAATTAAAAAGTTAAACGATAGCTGTGTCAACACGTAACATCCAAATAAAATATTTTTATTAAATATTTTAATGACGTTCACATCCAAGAACTAAC
This sequence comes from Viscum album, assembly GCA_963277665.1. NCBI lineage: Eukaryota > Viridiplantae > Streptophyta > Magnoliopsida > Santalales > Viscaceae > Viscum > Viscum album. Next base: position 927,292,170 of record OY728159.1, read on the forward strand.
TTTTTCCACTAATCCACACTGGTCGATGATAGGGCTCGCTTAAGGAAAAAAATGCTATACAAACTCAACATCGGTCTCAAATTACCAATACGGGTTACTGTTTATGAGTTATTTAGATTTCAAAATAAAATAATTTTTATTTAATTATTTTATTTATGGTTATTCCTATGATTAAATTTTAAACATATGACCTCACTGAAAATGTTAGGTCACACATGTGGTAAATCCACTACTCTGAGCTCAACTATTCCATTATAATTCTAATCAAGGCAGTCGTTTAAGATTTATTTCACATTATTATGAAATTCACACACAGATGCTAATAATATCATAACATTTTTCAAATAATAATCTAGGGAACCCAGAACTTTAGGATCGTACACCATCTTAGTGACTAATTTCTGAATATTCCCTAATAAAATATAAAATTAAAATCATGAAAATATGAGTCATTAAATTCTCCCTACCTTGGGTAATTACATACCTAAAGACAAAAATAAGGTCTATTCAATAAAAAAGTGAGGGTACTGATCACAAATCCGAGCCTCCTACTCCAATGAGCTCATATGGAGATTCACGTGATGCCACCAAACATGCACTAGAGGAATCGACCACAAATAACGAATCTGCTCCTATCGATCCTCTATCACCACCAGGTAATCTAAAAAATTCTCCCCATCATCATTTTCTATCTCAACCATGTCGAAGACATGGGATATATCATGAACATACCTCCACATATATTACACATTGAAGACATCATTCTTCCAGTGCATCATCAAGTGTAGAGCTAGGCAATATGCCACCTTTCCAACTCTGTTCAGAATCTTAAAAGGGAAGATGTATCTGAGAGATAACTTTCTACCTAATAAAAATTCATGTAATCCCCATTTTAGAGATACATGAAGGAACAAATGGTACCACTCATCAATCTCCAAAGGCATATGCCTACTATAATCATATGACTTCTTCCATCTCTGTGTAGTTCTCATCTACTCCTGGATGATCTGCACCTTCTCGTTGGTAGCCTATACCAATAGTAGACCCTTGACTACTGAATCTCTTGGGTATGTTAAGAATAGTGCTGAACTACATGGTCACCTGTAAAAGGCTTCTAATAACCCCATAAAAATTGTATATTGGTTGATATATTTATATAAAAACTCCACCCGAGGTAGGTGGTCCTCCCAACTACTTCCAAAGTCAAGTAAGCAATCATGTAGCATGTCTTAGAGAACATGGATGGTCATCTTCGTGTGATAATAAATCTAGGGATGAAACATTGCGCTAAAGTGGAACTAAGTCCCATATGCCTCTTTTAATTCCTTCCATATCTGGTATGTAAAGTGGGAATCACGATCTGAGATGATCTATGAAGGCACTCAGTGATGCCAAATTATCACCTGCACGTAGATGCTTCCTATACCCACTACTGAGCTCTCCTCACATATCGATAGGAAGTGGGACTACTTGATGAGTCGGTCACTAATCACCCAATGATATCATGTCTCATTAACATTCATGGTAAAACCATTAAGAATTAATCGATATGCCTTCCCACTTCTTCAATGGAATCTCAAGGTATTGAGTGAAACCCACATTAACATGGTGCTCAAACTTCACTTTCTAATAAGTGAGCATCGATAAATGAACTCATCCATGACCTTCTTCATCACCAGCCACTAGAACAAATGTTAGAGGTCATGATACATATTTTCCACTCTTCGATGTACCACTAAAGGGGACATATTAAACTCCCTCAAGGCCTTCTACTGAAATGTCAGTCTAACTACTGTGATCCCTATGAAGCGAATGATGTGCTCCCCACCTTTCGAATATCCATCAGGGGAATTACCCACAAAAATATGAGCATGTGTAGACTCATAGTCTGTATACCCATGCTATACCTTATTGAATCACTGTATGAGTAGAGGGGTAACCACCATATACTAGAGATAAGCTACTTCATCTTTATCCACAAAGGATATCTGCAAGGAGACTAACTTCTTTGATGCCTTGTTCAATAGCTATGAATACAATATCTGGATGAAAGAATCTCCAACCATGTTCCCCTTCCAAAGAGTATAAACAATCTCAATGTCCTCACCCAAGAGGAACTCTATCCAAAACATCTATCCCAAGTTAAAATTATTTTGAGATAATATATACTCGAGACACTTGTGATCAGAGTTGATGGTAAACCGCTCACCCTTCAGGTTGAGTCACCATGTCTTAAATGCGAAGGCTACCACTTCCAACTACATATCATGGGTCGTGTATTTCTACACATTCTGCCTCAGCAAGCATGATCAATAGGCATCACTGCTTTCCCCTGCATTGGGACACAACCAAGCCCGATCAGTGATGCATAACATAACACCACGTCCTCAAAACCATCCTCTAGTAATCTCAATATGGGAGTGCTCATCAACCTCTTCCTCATCTTCTAGAAGCACTAAAGGCACTTCTCAGTCCACATGAAAGGATTCCCCTTCCATTTCAAGGCCTTCAATGGTGCTTATAGCCTAGAAAAGTCAGGTAAAAATCTCTAATATTTTCCACTCAAACCTAGGAAACATCAAACCTCAATAACACTGTTAGGTGGATCTTAAGAAAGCACCTCTTCAATCATCACTAGATATACTATAACTCCAGCTTTTGAAATGATGTGTCCTAGAATGTGCTCCTCCTGAATCCAGAACTGACACTTGGAGAGCTTCATATAAGGAAAGTGTTGTCAGAGTGTGTTTAGGACCATCCTCAATTGTATCATGTGATCCACATCATATGACATGTATACTAGGATGTCATCAATTAATACCATGAAGAACCCGTATATGTATGTCTATATGATCCCATTCATGAGTCCCATGAATTCTAAGAGGGAATTCGCCATTCCAAATTTCATCACTATGTACTCGTAGTGGGGTACCGACTTCTAAAATATTTCATTTAGATTTGCTCATCCCATACATGGAGATGGTGATAACCAAATATGAGGTCTATCTTTGAGAACCACCTCCCTCCATTCAGATGATCAAAGATTTTATAAATCTATGGTAGTGGATATTTTTCTTCACACTCCCCTAGTTCATGTTCTAGAAGTCCAAACATAACCTCCAGCCCCCATCTTCCTTTTTGGAGAACAACTCTAGGGCTTCCCAAGGTTACACATTAGGACTCATGAAGCCTTTTATCTATAAGTCCTCTAGTTGTACACATAACTCATGAAGCTATATGCGAGACATTTGATATGTGGTGTAGATATTGGTGACATCTCTAGGTAAGAATCAATTTAGAAATGATCCTCCCAAAGAGGAGGTAATCCTAGTTAATCTTTCAAAAAGACATCCTCAGAGTCATCCACCACAATATAAAACCAAGGACTCATCTCATTCACTACACCGAGTGTCATTCTAGAAAACTGGTGTGTGATTGGTTCCATTCATTTACATGCAAGTCCATCCTACATTACACGGGTTTCCATTTCACTGACAGAGCAAAATCCTTGTCCCATATCTACTGACACACCACACTATGCAACTAAAATTGTCAATATAGGCATGGAATTTTGATAACCAGGCCATACCAAGGATGATTTCATATGTCTTAAACACTTCCACCATGAGATCCCAATCGAAACACTTTCACCTAAGAGTAAGGGAACATTTCCAGCCCTATTGTGTGATGGTCGAATCACCTCCCATAGGATTATCAAACATGGTAATAGAGTAAATGATTCCACTACAATTTCATGTCTTGAACAAGGGTCATGGTGAAAAATTATTGATTGGAACCTGTGTTTTTTCAAAACAGCAAATATGGTGGAAAGGACACAGATCATACCTCTAATAATCTCTACCGCCCTGGGGTTGTAAGCCTCCATCGCCTAAATCTATCCTTTCCCCTATCCATGACCTCCCTAGGCCCATGGTGGACAAGCTAAGGGTGGTGGGGGTAGAACATAAAACCTAATCCCACATTATGATGCATGCCAAGTGTCTCTACCATGTTCATCACCTGGTGGACAAGCTTGTTTCTTCTGTCTCCTCTACCTCAGTGGTCCCTCGACCACCTACTGATCATCTGTATAGTGAGTCGAGAAATCTCGTTCAATTTGTCCCCAACTGTTGCATGATTAGTAGAGCCCTTCCATCAGCTAACTCACTCTGCCCAAGGAGCGTCACACCATTGAACCTATGTCCTGGGGTCATCCCTTTAATTGTCAGATCCACATGGATCCCTTCATCAACTGTCAACTACCTACTACCAAAGACTCATCTACCAGACACCCAATGGTAGCTACCATTGTTGGTTATTTTCAAAAGTAAACTATTTATTGAAGATATCACTCCAGAACCCCAACATACATCAGAATTATAAGTGATATAATCGATTCCTAAAACATTCAGCGTAGCCCTTGATCAAAGCCCAGGGCCCTAAATAAAGAGTCTCACACCATATCCGTGGAGTAGTGAGACATATTTGTAAATCTCTATGAGTACTCCATTGCTGTATGGATACATTGGTATAGATGTATTATATCATGTATACAGACAGAGAATGATTTCAATGGGAATAAATACACCATGATGAGATGCTCGATGTCTTTCTAGGTGAGGGTCATCTCATCATGTGTTTGAATCACAAATTCCTTCATCTCCCCACTATGTCATGTCAATGACTTATGGCTTGGACTACCCTCTGGCTGATAGGTATTATCACTATGTGGAATACATTCATAACCACCTCCATAAAATCCTTAGTTACTTGGAGAGTTTGTATCACCCCTAAACTAGGGGGGTCACGTCCTTTGAGACTCATGAAATTCACTCACCCTTTCTGAATTCTCCTCAAGGAACACTCATACTAACTATTGTTTTCCGAGAGGTGGTATCACCGGTACATCACCCAGGGGTTATATCTTTGATACTAGTCCCTATACTGATGCCTCGTCGCATGGTGGATCATCCTCGTGACCACATTAGAATCCGAGCTGGCTGTCCATGTGGACGTATCTTGAAATGGATCAAGATGTACAACTATCAATAGAATGTACCTTATGAGATAAAACTGACTCAATAAGGAAACGATAACACGCTCAATACTATATGATGCATGTTGCATTATTTTCCATACAACCAAATTTTTCATGTGCCGAGTCTAAAAGCAAAATTCAGAGTCCTCATATATGGATTTTCCCACCACCATACCAATACTGGATTCCCTGGCCTAAAACTCAAAGCCCACCTTCAATCAGCCAGATGCTGGAAACTCGCACTGAGTAGGAATATCCCACAAATGAGAGTAATTTTCCTAAATTCATGGACACACACATCTATTTCAATTCTAAAAAGTGTTGAAATGAAAACACTAAGTAAACACAAAGGCATACATCTATGATACCATCAATAGAGAAAGGAAATAAAAAACTAAAAAGTAAATGGGTCTAAAATTAATGAAAAAAAGGGATAGTATAATATCATGAATCTATTCTGTATAAAACCCTACATGAAGGTTTGTTAAAGCAATATCTATTTGAAGTCCTTGAATCTCACATCATATGTCGGGCCTCTATCTTAGCACCACATGGCCTCAGTCCACAATGGAATATTTCAAATCATCATCCTATTACACAAGACACAAAACATAGATACATATCCCATTAAAGGATGATTAAAAAAATATTGATTAGGGACTTCCAAAACACATTGGTAAACCCAAAACAATTACATTATGTAAACCACAATGGAGACACACTATGTACACCATAAAGTAAACCACAAGGTAAACACATGAAGTACAGTCAACATGGATATCTCACATAGGTACACTTCTCAAGAACAAAGAGAATGATTCCCATTTTTAGTCCATTTATCTACTAGACATTACGACAGTAGATGTGTTAGTGGATCATGGAGCACCGGGGGTGCACAAATCATCTATAGCGAACAATGTGTTGATGGAGACTAGAGTGTTAGTGGCACATAGAGATTCAGTGGTGCCCTGAGAGGTGATTGATTATAGGACATCGATGGCACATGGATCATTGATGGTGCATGTATTTTTTATGGTTCACAGAGTGTTGATGGTTCATGAAGCATCTATGGGTCATGTAGTCTGAGTGTCACATAGTCAAATCCAGCCACATGATTTCTCTCGTAGGGCACTTGTTCTGGGATATCCTATCCCTTAATCTTTTTTGTCATAAAACAACTTTCACAAAATCATTGTTAGAGTGTATAAAAGAACCCCTTCATTACATGGTTCTCATTTCTACGAACTGTTCATAAAACCGACACACGGTTTGAAAGACACATTCAATTTAGTAAAAAGGGCATTGTCGAGTCTCGGTCCGACCTGACCTAACCCAACCTAGTCGGTCTAGGCTGGACCAAAAAGGCTAGGACCAATGGGACACTAGGCCATGTGATTGAGCCTACAGGGCTGCTAGTGCATCCCAGTTATCCCATATCGGCTAACCGCATGTGGGCCCAATCCTTCAGTGTACGACCCGTCCGTGCACTCCCATTCAATGTGACTATTGCATTCGATGAAAAAAAATAGTGTCCTAACCCCTTGGTCCCAAAACACTACTTATGTGAGGTCCTCCACCGATAAATCCTTTGAGTTGTGTCATACCACTTCCACTTCTATGTGCTCCTTCTCTAGGAAAGTCCCACAGGACTACAGTTATGCACCCGCCTAGAACCTGGCCTCCCACTATAATGTTCACTTTCCTAACCATCGACCACCCTACTAGAGGCCCACCGTTCATCGTCACCCCCAACATGAGTAGTCCATTTCCTACTGTTCTACCATCACTCCTCCACTATTACTTTGTGAATCATATCATTTGGTCTCACTTCATTAAGACATGTATCATGGGCTCCAAGATCGATAGTTCACAAAGGGTTTCAAATGGAGAATAATGCACGAAGAACACCATAGATTTAGGGGGGAGGTATTCATAAAATGGACACCAAAATGCAGCATCATGGCCCTGTTTGTTTGGCCTTGGAATGTTCTTGTTAGCAGGATCATGAAGAAACAATCATCAAGATAATCACCAACATCTATTTCCTTCAATCATCTAGAAATTATCCCTCTAGTAAGAATGATCGAACTGTTGATCTATTTATTCATGGGTTGGTCAGGGTTCATCATTTTATTTTATAAAATGAAAAATAAATCACAAAGTGATGGAAATCCTACCTCAATTATAGGATCAGTTGTTGATGATGAACGAAGGTACATGTCGTCATAGATCCTCAATCTGACAGTGTTCGTTGCAAGGAGATAGCTTTCTTCTCCTTTCCTCAGGGGAATTCTGGGGTTATAGAAATAAACTTATATTCCTTTGAAATTTATTATTAAAAAGAACCCTAATATTTTTCAACACACAACATCCATATGATATATTTTAATTAAATATTTTAATGATGTTTATGTCTAAAAAAACGATTGGAGTCGACCCGTGCTGGTCAATTTTAGACCTATCCTAAGGAAAACACCCCCTTAAGAACTCATTGACGGTCTCATATTTCAAATCTATGATACGATCTATGAGTTATTATAATATAAAAATAAAATAATTATTATTTAATTATATTATTTACTATTACATCCATGGTGAGTTTTTTACAAATGACCCATGCTGACCAATGTTATGTCGTGCATAGGGTAATGGCACTGCTTTGAACTCACCGGGGCCCTTATATTTCTGATATGATAAATTATTTAAGAGTTATTTCACTTTTTTTTATAAAAGTCACACATGTGTGCAATTAAAAACATAAAAATCTTCAAACAATAATTTGGGGCACCACAAGCCTCAGAATCACACATTGTCTCAGTGTCTGGTCTCGAAATATTCCCAAATAATTTCTAAAAGTAAAATTGGGAAAATCTGAGGAACTATAGCTAGGATAAGGGAAAATGAATTTTTAAACATAAAATTATATTCAATGAATATCATTATGTTGAATTTAGAAAACTGGAGTGAATTTGAAATAGAATAAAAATATCGCATTTATTTCATATTGATCTAATATATATATTTTAGGTTTTTTTATTCATTCACAAGTCAGAGTTGAAACATTTCTGTCCCATGAAACATGCTGAATTTCATTTTTTATCTTTTATAAAGGAAAAAATATATAAATTAATTCTTACACAAAGTTTATTATTCTATTTATTTCTTATCTAGATATATTTTTTAAAGAAATAAATTATATAGTATATGAAAACCTTTTTTCTATTGTAAATAAAAATTAAGGATAATTGTCTTATGATTTTGAATTTTTGAAATATATGATATGATTTTTAATATGATTTTTGGAAGATCAAAGATATAAAATGAATTTAAAGATTATGTTTTTTAATATATAATGATTATGAAACTCTAATAGGGTTCTTTTTAAAGACTAAATCATTTAAAAAAATTGACTACACACATATGAATTATTATTTTTAGACTAAATAAAACTAATAATTTTGATGATTGAAAATCATAATAAAGTTATTTGACATGATTTTTATTTTATTTTTTTTAGAAATATTATAAAATACAATAATGAATATTATTTCATTCAAGGGAAAAATCATGGAATTGTTTTTCTTTATTTAATTCTATGATATTATATATATTTATATATATTCTCTCAACCAAATTATTTAATGAATTATATATCAAAAAAATTAAAAAAAACCAATATTATATACTCTTGATGATATTTCATGTAAAAAAATTATTCAACTATTACTATCTCTTAAATTTTGATATACTCCCTATTATTGTGAGATTAGAGAGATTAAGATTCTAAGATTTGATTAAATATATGCATTACTTATTTCACATTTGTAACCTGGGTTCTCAATATCCTTAAATTGAGGGTACTAGGATAGTTTCTTTGAACATTAAAAATATAGGGAATATTTTATTTCATCAGTTACCATGCTAAAAATAATGTTATGTTATGAAATAAACCATAAAATAAATTAGGTTAGTTGATATAGTTACCCAATAAATATCGATTTAGAAATTCTTATATAACAAATTTGTTTTTTTGATTCTGTTTCCACAATATTTACAATTTAATGTTTAAAATTATTATCATAATTATATTTTACATTTAAACTTTTAATGGTAATTCTCATGATATTTCAATACATCATAGGGTAGAAATTTGTATTCGTGACTCTCCAAATGTTAACTTTTTAACATGTTTCATTAAATGATTTTAAAATATTTACTCTTCCTAAAACTATCTATATTATCTTGAAGGTTACTGAATTTATTTTGAAACATTATCTGATGAAATGGATTATGGTAATTATAATCCATAAATTAATAATATAATAATTAAATTAATAATTTTGAAATAACATTCCATGTTAATAAACATAGTAGTTTTGTAAAAGAAAATTGGACTCTTGGTAAAAACATTTCTTTTGAGATTGATAGAACAACCATTGTTTATCCTCACAATGGATTAATTTTTAATGAATAAAACCATATTTCTATAGGAATAACTACTCATTAATTATGGAAAATAATATTTGTCAAACATGATGGAAAATATATATCATTAAAACTAGACTAGATATGTATAAACAAACCATTAAATGTTTTATCATGTATGTTGGTCAGAGTAGTTTACTCAAGAGGGGAGTGGTGAATTGAGTAACTATAAAAATTTCTATTAAAAGAATATTATTTTCAAATGACATGGTTTCCCCAAAACTGTATACAGTACTGTTAATCAATGTTATACTGTTATAAGGTGTTTACATTTTAAACAACTTCTTATAAGATTGATTAATTCTCAGTAATCTTAATTTGTATTATTAATATTACTTTTGAAGGTATCCTACTAAGACAAATCAGTTATAACTTCTTTCTAAGACTAACTATTAAAGTGAAATTAGTGTTTTCTGGATTATGCAACAACGTAGTAAAACAGAGAAGAATAAATTTAAACAGCATAGAGGATATGAAACAAGTGGTTCAGTCTCATGCCGAGACCTAATCCACTCGACTTGGTGATCACCTGCCACAAATAATTTTATATAAATACTCTTTTATCCTGACCCTGTATCAGAGTTAACAAGAGTACAAGACTGTCCAAGTCACACAGGGACCTCTTCTCTGGTTTTTATAGGTAAACAAAAATAATAATAACCAGGCCACACAGGGACCTCTTCCACAGTTTTCATGTGTAAACAGAAGTATAAAGACTTTTGTGTAAGGATTTATAAATCCTCCAGTTTAGAACAAGAGTTAGTGTGTGTATGGAATATACAGAGTTTACAAAATTCTCAAAAAGTAAGTTAAAGAATCACTGAGAGAGAGTAGATATGAGTTTACAATGCTCTAGTGATTTTAAGTTCATCTCTGGACTCCATTGATTAAACTGAAATGCTTATGATTCCTTCTCAGGTTTTTGTCTTGAAAAACAGAGTGTCACAATTCATCTTGTGTTGTTCACAAGTTTTGATAATGTTAAGATATTCTCTGGATTTCAGTGTACTTCGTATGTTCTTCAGCAGAGTCGGATTGCATGCATGAGACAATGCTTTCTTTGAAAATATTGGAATATGTTTTTCGCCGTCATGCTCATAGGCTTGTTTTTCGTTGAGTATCGCGCTGTATTGCTCTGGGTCACACTTCACTCTTTATCTTCGAATGCATGAGTTTTAGCTGACAGGTTCCATGTGCTTCGTACCTCGTACCTCGAACTATGTCTACAAAGAAACATTAATTATGTCAGTGCATTAAAGGCATAAAATATGACCGTTAAAAATTACATTTAATGACGACAAAATAGTTTAAGTAATGGTGTCACAATATGTTATGAAAACGGTGTCTCCTTCACATAGTGTTTGAGTGTCATGGTATTTTTGTGTCACGGTGTCTGAGTGTCACGATGTCTGAGTGTCACAATGTTTGAGTGTCACTGTGTGTTTTTCACGGTGTCTGGCTTACAGTGTCTGGCCTCATGGTTTCTGTCTTACGGTGTCTGGCTTATGGTGTCTGTCTTACAGTTTATGGCTTATGGTGTCTTGTACTTATGCAATCAAATCTATTCAGACGTAAGCCATGATATTCATGAAATAGATTGATCTTAACCATTTTAAAGCATGAGATAACATTAAACATAAATACACATGATTGTATTTAATTTATAAGAGTTAACTAGTTTGAATATGATTTTTGATCATTAATGAGATTTGTGATCATTAGAACATGATTAATACATGAGGAGTCCAACAATATCCCCCCTTTTGAGGATCACAAATCATGTATAGTTAATGTGTAATTTAGATGCATCTTTAGAGAAAATAACATATAGATACTTCTCCCCCTTTTGGGATTATCAAAAATTTGAATGAAGAGAGGTTAAACAGTGAACATTCAATTAAGAGTAAACAGAGTTTAGTAAAAAATAAAGGAAGAAATAAAAAAACATTGGCATCCCCATCCGAAAGGAGTAAGCACTAGTCTTCTTCAGGGACTGGCCTTCTGTTTGCCTTTATCAGCATAAGAAGAGGAAGCCATAGGGGTAGTGGTTGATGTAGAAGGAGGCAATGATGTGGTAGATAGAGAGGGTGAAGGGAGACCTTCAAATAATGATGGATCCAAGGTAGGAGAAATAGATGATCTATTTAGTTTCTGATCAAGAATCACAGGCCTAATCTGACTAAGAGCTTGGACAACAGACATGGTAGTTGAGGCTAAGGCAGAAGTGAAGGTAGGCAGCCCAGGTCTGGGAGGTGCAGCTACTGGAGCAAAAATTTCTATACTCTAGACTTGAAGATAAGGTCTCAAGAGTTTGATGAAGTCTGCAATAATCTCTCCACTATAATATATGGCTTTTTCAAAGTCATCTTTGTTTTACATAAACCTGTCCAAAAATCATGTAAACTCAGTTAGCTTCTAGACTTGGGTTTTGAAGGCTTGAGTCACTGGATGAATTCGTCGATTCTCTACAAGGTATTTGAAGTGGTTGGTCATATCAGTCTTGGAGAAAATTCTGTTGAAATAGAAATCCACTTTCATAGAAATCTCATGCTGGGAATCATTTGCAATCTTGGAGTGAATTCGTACATGGTCAAGAACTCTATCACTATTCTTGACAACATCAGAGAAGGAAGCCACATTAATGCCACTGAAAACATTATGAATCTCTTCTTAGACTATAGATCTGGGAAAATTACAGTCCAAGTAAGGTGTAGAGGATTGATCAGAGGTATTAGAAGCGTTGACAGTTGTGGTTAGAGATTTGAGCGGATTTAGTAACTTTTTAAGACAACCAGTGTACTCATTAGTGAGTTTATTAAGGTTCACCATAAGATCTCTCATTTAATTCAACATCTGTTTGTGCCTTTCTGCAATCTTTTCATAGAAGGATGCCAGATAAGGGAGAATCTAAGACACAACATCTCGAGATATTTGAGAAATAGTGGGTGCTAGAGAAGCAGTAGCAGGCACTGGTCTTGAATGCAGCTCTTTCTACATGACTTCAACCATGCTTCTCAGGGTTGGGAATTTATTACTAGGAAAATTATTTTCAACTTGTACTTCTTTAATATCATGGATAATCTCAGGTTGTATTTACTAAATTATCTTTTTCAAATAATAGTGATGTATCTCTCTCACTCAGATTAGTCATAGGACGAAGTTGGGAGTTCATAAGTTTCTCAACTCCAGATAGCATAGTATCTCCAAAATTCTTCAGATCATCCTTACTGACAAAGGACAGCTATTCAGATAAAGGTTCAGGTGTAGGAATTGGTATAGGGTTAGGTTCAGGTTTAGGTTCCTTCTCAGGTGCAATGTTTGTGAATGATTTCAACTAAAATATGGAAGAAAGATCAAGCCTGGTTGTAGTAACCTTCTGAGACTCACTCACATCATAGAAACTAGGATATTTGTACTGAGTGTCCCTAGGACTTGACTCAGTTTAATGTGGGCTTCATAAGGATAAAGATTTGGGGTTTTCTCCCCCTCAATAGGTACCTCCTTCTTAGGACTGAGTGGATCAGGAGCTTGGTCTAAGTACACAGTTTTGTTTCTAAGTTCCTCATTCAATTATTGTCTAGCCAGCTGAAAGGCCATCTCCATCCTCTCTTCCATAGAGGGTATTATTTTAGGAATAGATTGTTCCATAGGGAGTTCTTCCATATTCTCTTCTTGAAAAACAGGGAGTTCTTATACTATAGGCTCTTCCAAGGCTTGCTACTCAGATTCTGTGATGACTGATTCTTTTTTAGCTTCGGGTTGTATTTCAACATTGACATCGTTTCTAAGGGAATGAGCTTCTTCTTCACGGACAACATAAGGAACAATAGTCCTTTATTCCTCAATAATAAATGATTCCCTATGTGGTACTTCATCCTCTTCTTCCTCTTCTTCTCAATACTCAACAAGTTCATCAACATCCTAACCAGTATTAGAAATTTCTTTCAGCCTTGATGGACAATCCACACGATTAAACTTCTCATAAACCTTATCATTGTCTTCCAACCATTCCTTTTTCCAAGGATTCCAGTTAATCTTAATTCTATTGATAGTGTCTTTAGAGAGAAAGTATTAAAATTCCATAATAACTTATTTATTAGGTCCAACCATGCCTTTTGCAACAAGCATGGTTGATATCAGTCGAGTGTAGAATTGAGAAGTGGACTTGGATGTAACCTTGATCAACTCACACATATGGTGAATGATGTACTTAAATAGGTTGATCTTGTGTCCAGTTTTCATAAGGTGAATCAAAAATAAATCTTGATACTTTAACAATGAAAAATAACCTTTTCTTGGACTAAATGGATTTTGAGCAAACATAAATAGAAGTCTTGTTTCTCCATCTAGATCAGCAGTGATTTCCCTTCTCTTGGTGCCATTTCCGGTTAGGGTTTTCAGAGCATCTTAATTATAAAAGAAATCCGTTGAAGGAGGAGGTCCTCTCTGATAATCCTCTCATATACCTTCATGAGGTATCCTAAGGAATTAAACCCATTACCTCGAAGAGAAAGAGCACCTTTGGCCATTAATCTTGCTCCTCACAGCATAACATTCACCAGAATCAAAATAGAACTGTACGTACTTGTAGAACTGAGCTACTAACCTAGGATAGATGTGTTTATTCTCCCTGGAGAACCAATAAAACCTGCCTTGTTATTTTAACACTTTCAAGACCAGATATTTTTTAGAACCAAGCCATTCGAGGAAAATTTCTTTCTCAGGTACAACACTTCAATTTAACAGATTCATATTTAAAGGTCCTTCGGGTGTCACCTTAGGTGCAATATGCTTCTTCTTTGGGATGTGCTTCTCATGTGTGGATGATGATGGACATTTCATTATTGCCATCTACTGAAGGTTCAAGAGAGAGAGAGAGAGAGATATATAGAGAGAGAGAGAGGGTTGCAAGGCTGAAGGGGTTCGAAACGATTTAATGTCCGAGTGAAGAACTGAGTGAAACTTTTTGTTTTGTCATTTAGGAATGCCAATCGTCACAAAAATAAATAAATGGGAAAGTAAAAGAGGTGAAATAATAATTACCGCGATACGATTTTAAATAAAATCATAATTAATTTTGACAGTGAGACCGTGAACGGTCGTTATGGTGAGATAGTAAGTGGTCATCACAATGAGACACTGAGTGGTCATCACAGTGAGACAGTGAATGGTCGTCACGGTGACACAACAAGTGAACTTTTCATTTCACGTTATAGTGACACAGTAAATGTCAGACTATAAGTAAAAATTGCTAATGGTGAGACCGTAATCATGAGAGACATTAACTAAGAAACCATAATCATGAAACAGTAAAGTAAAACATAGTAAAATTTTGAACAGTAAGACAAGTAAGATATCTATTTGAGATTTATCTTTCCAAGATCATGTATAGTGTAGTCTATTATCTTAGAATTTAATGGTTTAGTGAATATATCAGCAAGCTGAAATTGAGTACCAATGAATGTTAAGGTGATATCATCTTTTTGATAATTATCTCTCAAAATGTGATGTCTTACATCAATATGTTTTGTCCTAGAATGTGAAACTAGAATTTTTGAGAAGTTAAT
Organism: Viscum album; assembly: GCA_963277665.1. NCBI lineage: Eukaryota > Viridiplantae > Streptophyta > Magnoliopsida > Santalales > Viscaceae > Viscum > Viscum album. Next base: position 927,307,260 of record OY728159.1, read on the forward strand.
AGAACTTGTGTTATCACAATTTATTGGTACATTTCTAAATTGATATCCATAATCTAGTAATGTGTGTTTCATCCAAACAATTTGTGCACAACAACTTCCAGCTACTATGTATTCAGCTTCTACAGTATATAATGCAACAAAATTTTGTTTCCTACTACACCATGATACTTGTGACTTGCCTTAAAGGTGACATGTTCTAGAGGTGCTCTTTCTATCTAACTTACATCCACTGATGTCAGCATCAGAATAACTAAATAGCTCAAATGATTTCCTTTTAGGATAGAACAGTCCTATATAGGGTGTATGCTTGAGGTATTTTAAAATTCTCTTTACAGCATTTAAATGAGATTCTTTAGGATTTTCATGAAAACGAGAACACATAAACACACTAAACATAATGTCCGGATGACTAGCAGTTTAGTAGAGTAAACTTCCAATCATTTCTCTATAAGTGGTTTGATCAATAGATTTTCCATCTTCATCAAGATCCAACTTACATGTGGTACTCATGGGAGTGTCACTACTTTTAGTGCTATCCAATCCAAAATGTTTTATAAGGTCTATAGTGTATTTACATTGAGTTAAAACAATTCCATCATTATTTTGAGAGATTTGAAATCCAAGAATGAATTTTAGTTCTCCCATTAAACTCATTTCAAATTATTTTTGCATCATTTTAGAAAAATCAATAAATAATGATATTTTTGAAGATCCAAAAATAATATCATCTACAAAGATTTGAACAACTAAAACATCATTAGAAATTCGTTTTATAAAATGGGTAGGATTAGCTATTCCTTTTGTAAAAACATTGGAAATGAGAAAAGTACTCAATCTGTCATACCAAGCTCTTGGACCTTGCTTCAAACTAAATAAATCTTTTGATAGTTTGAAAATATGATTGGGAAAATGAGGATTTGTAAATCCAGGGGGTTGTTTAACAAAGACATCCTCGGCTATATACCCATTTAAGAATGCACTCTTAACATCCATTTGATATAGTTTGAAATTCAAATGTGCAACATAAGAATGTAGGATTCTGATGGCTTCATGTCTGGCTACTGGAGAAAAGGTCTCCTCATATTCAATTCCTTCTTCTTGACTATAGCCTTGTGAAACTAATCTAGCCTTGTTCCTAACTATATTTCCAGCTTCATATACCTAATTTCTAAACAACAATTTAGTGCCTATGTAGAATGTGTCCTTGGGTCTTTCAACATGTTTCCAAATATTGTTTCTTTCAAACTGATTATGTTCTTCTTGTATAGCCATCACCCAAAATTCATCATGGATGGCATCATCAATGTTTTTAGGTTCAAGTTGTGACAAGAAGGCTTGATATTCACCCCGATTTCTAATAGAAGCTCTATTTTGTGTTCCTTTCTCTAAGTCTCCTACAAAAACATCTAAGGGATAGGTTTTAAGGGTTCTAAACTTTTTAGAAAAAGAGGGAGTAGTGATTTCACGCTCATCAATAGATTCAAGTTCATTATGAATCGATTGTAGAGAATTTCTAGAATTGGATTTTTTCACAGATTCTTTAATAGAAGAATTTGAGGATTTTGTGTTGATGTTCAGATTTGATACATCATCTTGTAGATTTTCTAGGATGGTGCTAGGCTCATGTGGATCTATTTCATCAAACATGATATGAACAGATTCTTCCACACATTTAGTTCTCTTATTGAATACTTTATAATCTTTACTTAAAATTGAATAACCTAGTAAAATTCCTTCATCACTTTTGGATGCAAATTTGTCAATACAATCCATAGTGTTGAGAATAAAGACTTTGCAACCAAAAACTCTAAAGTAATTAACCATAGGCTTCCTATTGTTCCAGAGTTCATACAGGGTCTTTTGAGAATTGGTCTAATCAAGACTCTATTGATTATGTAGCATTCTGTATTAACAACTTCAACCCAAATTAAATAGATAAGTCATATTCACTAAGAATTGTTCTAGAAATTTCTTACAGGGTTCTATTTCTTCTTTCTGCAACACCATTCTAATGAGGTGTTTTAGGGGCAGAAAAATTGTGACTTTATCTATTTTGTGAGAAAAATGATTCAAAATCTTGATTTTCAAACTCACAACCATGATTACTTCTTAACGATTAATTTTAAGGCCTGAGAGATTTTCTATAGACATGACATACTTAGTAAAATAAGAGTAGGCTTCACTTTTGTGAGCCATGAAGAAGGTCCAGGTATATCTAGAAAAATAATCTACCAGAACATAAACATAGTGCTTCCCATTTAAACTAGAAACTCTTGATGGTCCAAACAAATCCATGTGAACCAATTTGAGAGGTTGAGAAGTAGAAACTTCCTTCTTTGTTTTGAAAGATATTTTTTGTTGTTTTTCCTTTTTGACATGGATTACATACTTTTTCCATTGGAATCTCATGTTTGGATAAGTCTTTAACTAGGCCTTTCCTAGTAAGCTTTCTATGGGAGTGAACATTATAGTGTCGTAGTCTCCTATGCTAGATCCAAGATTCTTTATGAAATACACTTAAGCATGAAACATTTTGAGAAGCTAAGGAATCTAAATTAACAAAATAAACCTTCTCATTCTTTGATGTAGAAAACATTAATTCATCATTAGAATTAAAGACATCACATGCATCACTTTAAAATTTAACATGATATCCATCATCACAAAATTATGAGATACTAAGAAGATTATATTTTAAGCCATTAACAAACAGGACATTAAAAATTAAAATCGAATCAGATTTACCAATCTAGCTTATTCCAATGATTTTCCCTTTGGTATTTTCACCAAATGTGAAATGTCCTCTATATACTTCTATCAGGTTCTTGAAGCATGAGTAGTCTCCTATCATGTGCCTTGAACATCCACTATCCAAGTACAATAAATTTTTTCAGGATCTCTTTATGAAGTATTCCTATAACATGATCAAGCAAAGACATATTTTGGTACCCATACCCGTTTGGGTCCAGTAAAATTAGTAATAAGTGCTTTAGGAACCCATATGTGTCTCATAGGTTTCCTATAATCATTATGCAAAGTATTTGAAAAATAAACTGTATTTGGTCAACAAAAACTTCAAACAGTAGAATATGTATCATGTATTGAGCTAGTTGAGTTGTGTCCAGAACTGGAAAAAAACACATGTCCTAGACATTGAAACAAAATTTATTCTACCAATGTTTCTTTTACTAGGTTGATAACCAATGCCAGTATTGTCTTTTGGGGAATTTTTTTTCCTAGCATTTGGGTAAGGGTATTTTTCCCATTAGTAAAATTTTCTAAGTCACTTTTTAATTTCTCATTAGGCATTTTTAATTCATTTTTTTCTTTGCGCAGTTGAGCATTTTCTCCTTTTCAGTAGTATGTTCAGATTTAACATTTATAGTTAGAGCATGTTGTTTCTTCAATTATTTATATTTATCCTTTAATTCATTGCATGTATTTTCAAGCATGTTACAGTATTGAAACATTTCTTCATTAGTCATATTTTCAGAGTCACTATCCTCTTCATAATAGTATGAATTATGTACAAAAGATTTCAGTGTTACGTTAGATGTGTTTGTCATAATACACATATTGTCTTTGTTAGTCTGTTCATCATGTGATGTCTCTGAGTCGCTTGAACTATCCTCAGAGGCACTCTAGGATTTTTTTCATTACCTTTTTTGTCTTCTTATCCTTGTCCTCATATTTCTTCATTCAATTGATATTTGGACTGTCAACCTTTATATGTCCTTTGATTTTACATTCATAGCATACGATTTCATCAGTTTTTTCACTTCTTTTCCAGTCCTTTTTCAAATTTCCTTTTAGATCATACTTTCCCTCGAACTTAGGCTTTTTGAAAAGGTTCTTCTTTTTGTAGAATTGTTTTAATCTTTTGGCCAGTTGAGCATCACCTCATCACTGTTAGGTGATGATTGGTCAGTGGTGGAACTTTCTAGAAAAGCTTCTAGTTTCCCTTTCTCTTTGTCCTTCGAGATGGTGGTCTTGAATGCTACAGATTTCATATTTAGTTCGTCCTCCTCTTCTTTGTTGACTTTCATCTCTTCCTCATACATCATCAGTTTCCCAATGACTTCTTTTATAGGTATCTTGCTAGTGTCACATGATTCTCTAATTGAGATAGAGTTTCCCCTCCATCTGTCAGGTATACATCTAAGGATTCTCATGATATGTTCTTCAGCAGTGACTTCTCTTCCTAGAGAAATCATTGTGTTGAAAATCTCATTTAACCTGAGATACATGTCAAAAATAGGCTCATCATGTTTCATTTTAAAATTATCATATTTTATAGTATATGTATTAAGTCTCATTTCCTTTACAATAGATGTGCCTTCATGTGAGACAGAAAAGGTATCCCAAATTTCATGGGCAGTTTGACAAGAAAAAATCCTATTAAATTATTCAACTCATAAGGAATAGTACAACGCATTAATGGCTTTGAAATTGTTTTTTGAAGAATGTTTGGTAGGTTCATCCAATTTAATTCTATCAGTCATAAGATGTTTGATTTAATCTATAATTGACGACCAAATTTCAAAGCTCATAATCTCTAGATGCATTTTAATTTTAATTTTCCATTGAGTATAATTGGTTCCATTAATTAATGGTGGCCTGTTGGTTGCATCACCTTCCAATCTATTGTCTATACTAACAGATTACATTAAAATAGATAGAAAATTAGAATTAACAGAAATTTACAGATCCTTAAAGTACAACTAAAATCATCGTTGAGTATGATCACATAGAGTATTAATAAAGCAACCATTGATACCAAATGTTGTTCAGATTAATTTACTCAAGAAGGGAGGGGTGAATTGAGTAACTATAAAAATTTCTGTTAAAAGAATATTATTTTCAAAAGAAATGGTTTCCCCAAAATGGATACATCCTATTTAATCAAGGTTATACTGTTATAGGAGTTTGAATTTTGAAACAAATTCTAAGAAGGATTAATTAATTATCAGTAATATTAATTTTTATTATTAATATTACTTTTGAAGCTATCCTACTAAGACAAATCATTTATAACATATTTACAAGACTAACTATAAATGTTAAATTCGTTTTTTCAGGATTATGCAATAAAGCTGTTAAACAGAGAGTACTAAAGTTTAACGACAGAGAGGATATGAAAAAAGTGGTTCAGTCTCAAGCTGATACATAATACACTCCACTTGGTGATCACCTACCACCAAGCAGTTTATATAAATAAAAATTGATCCACACCCTAGATCGGGGAGACAACAGTACAATAATGTCCAAGTCACATTGGGACCTCTTCCGTAGTTTTTGTGGGTAAAAACAAATAATAACCAGGCCACACGGGGACCTCTACCACAGTTTTCGTGGGTAAATAGAAGTATAAAGAGATTGGTGTATGTATTTAGAAATCCTTCAGTTTAGCACAGGAGTCAGTGTCTATATGGAATATACAGAGTACACACACTGCTCAAAAATTATGTAAAAGAATCACTGAGAGAGAGTAGATATGAGTTTAGAATTCTCTAGTTATTTGATGTGCTGCTATGAACTCCTTTGATTAAACTAAAATTCATCTGAGTCCATCTCTGGTTATTGTCTTGAAAAACAGAGTGTCGTGATTCAGCTTGTGTTCTTCACGAGTTTTGATAATGTGAATATGTTCTCTGGATTTTAGTGTACTTCGTATGTTCTTCGGTAGAGTCGGATTTCATGCATGAGACAATGCATTCTTTGAAAATCTTGTAATATGTTCTTCGCGGTTGTGCTCATAAGATTGTTTTTCGTTTAGTGTCACGCTGTATTGCTCTTGGGAACACTTCACTCTTTATCTTCGAATTCATGAGTTTTAGCCGAAATGTTCCATGTGCTTCGTACGTCGTAACTCGTACTATTTCTACAATGAATTATTAGTTATGTTAGTGCATTAAAGGCATCAAATATGAACATTTAAAATTAAATTAAAATACGACAAATTATTTTATGAAACAGTGTCACGATATGTTATGAAAATGGTGTCTCTTTCACACGGTTTCTGAGTGTCACGATGTCGGAATGTCATGGTGTCTGAGTGTCACGATGTCTGAGTGTCACTATGACATGTTCATGGTGTCTTGTTCATAGTGTCTGGCTTACGGTGTTTGGCTTCATGGTGTCTAGCTTACGATGTCTGGCTTACGGTGTCTATCTTACGGTGTCTTGTACTTAGTCAAACAACTGTATTCTGACTTAAACAGTGATTTGCATGAAATGGATTTAGCTTAACCATTTTAAAGCATGAAAGAACTTGAAACATAAATACACATGATTGGATATAATATATAGTAGTTAACCTGGTTGAATAATAGTTGTGATCATTAATCAGATTTGTGATCATTAAAATATGATTAATACACGAGGAGTCCAACAATGTAATATAAAGAATCTATTATCGAAATATTCACCTACTTAAATAACATTGAAAATTTGATGAATTATTAGTTTATGTTAATACATTAGAAACTCTAAAAAATAAGATAATTTGGGTTTTCCATGTTCATTGCCCCCCAAAGAGATATAAATTCAAGATGAAAATTGAAATAATAGAATTAAAGTAGAATAAATAATTGTATCACTCCTTAGTTATTATTGAAAATTAGTAGGAATGTTGATTAAGAAGGTATGATAATGAAAATATAACCATTGAATTAAAATAAAACTTTGTAATATCTTCTAAAAGTTACAAAAATATTTCAAAACATGAAATTGAGATGAACATTTTCTTAAGAAAAAAATAATCATTTTTTAGATGTAAACAATGAGGGACAATAAGGATTAACCAATGTTACAATAAATGATTCCATCTCCTCATAAGAATCAAGGAGTAACAGTTCCATGTTTTATATGGTTTAAATTTAGGTAAATAAATAGGTAAATTAAAATACACCATTCTTTTGATCAAATAATTAAACATATAAAAATAATATAACTACTTGAGATCAACATGAAAAAGGATTTTGAGAATATACCAAAAATATTAAAGTGGTTAAATATAAATATAATCAATATTCTAATTAAAATATCCAAATATGAAAATATTAGGATGATTTAACATTAAAATTAAAAGACTAGTCAAATGTGGATCAATTTCATTCCACTATTCAAAATATTTTATAGGATCACCCAAAATTCCAAAAATCGGGGGATATGTAGATGAAATTCTAGGATCAAAATTTCATAGCAATAAATTATTTTATTTATTCCTAACTAATCATGAATACTATTGAATATCTACTTAATTTCTCATAAGAATATCCCAATAAAAAATATATAATTATTTTTATAAAATAGAAAATTCACAATATTAATTCTGTTTTAAAAAATGATTTATATGGTATATAATAAAAGAAAATACCCACCTTTTGTGTTTTCTAAGAGATAACGCGATGGAAGGAAACTATGTTATCCAAAACCACATCACGACAACATTGGTAAACCAAAATTAATTTGGGTTCCAAAAAAGATAGTATTTTTTTTGTAAAAAAAAATTTCTCATAATAAAATATCAATTAGGTACTTTGTATATGTAAAATAGATGTTCAAGGCATATTTTACTTTATTACACCATGTTCAACCACCTAGAGTAACTTGATAGTGGACATTTCACTTTTAGTGATAACACATGGAAAAATATAATCAATATTGGTACCATTGTTTTTATTAACAATAAAATAATAATATTATATATTTTAATGGAATTAAACTTATTTTATAAGTATTATTTAAGAACATGATATTTGTTTTGGAGTATCCTATGGAAACAATTATTCAATGTATATAATTCTAGAGGAAATTTTTTAATTTTTTTCATATTGATTTATAAATGAATTTTTTATTGATAAAAAACAAATCACTAGCTAACATGTATGTTTAATAACTATAATAGAAATTGAAGTCAAAGCTATTGTATTGATTTCATTTTCATTTTTTAATGCACATATACACAGGCACAAAGACACACACACTTGTCAATCCAGGAAATAATTTATTAAAAAAAATCATTCAGCCAATGATTTTCCAAAACATTTTTTTCCATTAAGATATTATGTTTAATACTTTCCAACAAGATCATTTTTTTATAACATATAAATTTTAACTATCTAATTCAACTGAGAGTGATCTAGTTGTCCATTAAAACTTCTCTCCAACAGATGACTCTATTATAAGATTCAAATCATATAATATAGCTATTTTAGCTGATTATACTTGTTTCACATGGGTTTATTTCAACAGATATTAAATTAAGGACTATTAATTCATATTTAACCATAAATATAAATATCGAAATAAAAAAAGTCATAATATATTATAAATTTATTTTGATTATAGTGGAGTGTTATATAAAATAATTTTTTGAATAAATATATCTTTTTTATTTATATATTCATTAATATTTTCTTCATGAACTCCCTATCAAAATGGTGTTGTTGAATGATGGAATCAAACTTAAAAAGGAATTAAACAATCTTTTTTTATTGAAAATATATTTCATCCGTACTTCAAATGAAGTAAGTATGTCATAATCATAAATAATAAGTTCAAAACCATAAAAAAATTTAATCATGTTAAAATTTAAGATAATTCTCCCAATATGTCACTACACAGTGATGATGAAACATCAAACATAGAATAATTAACTGTTACTATTACACCTACATTTGAAAATTTTATGATGAGCAAAAAACCCCCTTAAATATATAGCACTATTACATTTTTGATTAAATAATAATTAGATTAATAAATTTATCAACATGTAATATTTATTATTAAGAAAATTGAGATATTATTAAAAAAAATTATTAATGATATATATCCATTCTAATAGTTCCATTTAATCTTAATGTATGTATATGAATAACCAAGTAAAGAATTAAATGTATATTGGTCTTACTAAATACAAATTTATAGTTTACATAATAGGAAATAATCACATAATTTTTAGTAATATTATATTATGTTTTAAATTGAAATTTTATTAATAATGACTTGAATTACGTTTTTGTGTATAAATTACAATTATTTTTTCCTAATTTTAGAAATACAATTTTATAAAATAAAAATTATTTATTAAATCATCATATCAGAATACCCTTTTGGAGAAAGAAGTTAATTTTTTTATAAAATTAGTGTTCTTTTCTAAATAAATATAAATACTGATTTATAAAATTTGGAAATTTTATTCCATTAAATAAAGTAATTTAAAATATTTATTATAACTTTTATTTGGTATTAAAGTGTTATATTATCCATTTTATTCAATTTAATCCAAATAATTACATTTTAATTTGTAATGTTCAGGATATTGTTATAAGTTATTTTTATTCTTAAAACACACACACACACATATATATATATAAATATTTTTTCATTTATTATTATTAATTTTTATTCAAATGTATTTATATCACATCTAAATGATAAATAATGATAAATGGATACTATATTTTGAATCAGGAAAATCAAATTCAGTAAATAGGTGTATCATTCCAATATTTTTGGAAATATCTTCTTTCAATTTAATTTAAACTCATTGATAATATTGATTACATGTAATGAATGGTTTTCATTGTGTTATACACAACACCATGTTTATATTCTATTTCATAAAACATCAAGTTTCTTTGATAACTTGTGTTACTTGCAATGTCGAGTCTTATCGAATGAAAATATACTATTAATAATGTTATTTAACATGATAGTTATAACCTAGACATTAGAATGGTGGGAATTATTAAAATTAAAATAATTATGAAAATATGGTTGAAAAATAATAATAAAATGAACCCCTAAGATAAAATTTAATTAAAAATGAAAATAAAAATCTAATTTAATATAAATGAAATGTAATTATAAAAAATATTTTTACGCACCCAATGAAGATTATTGTTAATAAATTAAATTAATTACTATTATTGAATGATTTTTTAATATATATATGTATAATATATTTAATAAAATTTTTTACATTCATCATATGTGTTTTTTAGACATGATATAAAATCTATACCAATTTTACCCATAAAATTCTGTTTTTTTTACAAAGGTTATTTTTTCATTTTTTGATGGAACAATTGTTTGAAAAGTTAACATTAAAAACTTAGTAAAAATTATTTGAAAAAAATAAACATCATATATTAAATAAGAATATCAAAATTATCATAGTGTAATTTTTTAAGTTACATTTTTTGATGAATATTGAAAATAATAAATTTAAATTGAAGACTAACTTTTCATCTAAATAATCTACAATGTTACATTATATTTTAAATTTATTTTAATTTAAAATTATATATTATTTTTATTTATTAATACAATATTGATCATTATAATCATAATCATATTGAATTTGGATATAAAATCATTTCAAACCCTTGAATATTTTCATATAAGAAAACTGCTTTCACGTCACGTTTGTGGGACAATGTTTAAATTAAAATTTTTGACATATGTGTTTTGGATTTAGAAAAATAGATTTAATATTTTTAATGATTATAATATATTATTTATAATAGGGTATAATTATTTTTTTACAAAAAAATATAATTTAATGAATATTAAAACAATTTATAGGGATTAAGGTAAATAGATGTTTCTACGCAGTTAAAGTTTAAACATAAGAGGGAAATGAACTATAATCTTCTCCAACAACCTTTAGATGAAAATATTTCAACCTCAAAACTTTTATAATCTATTATTTTACATTATTTCTTCATATAAAAATTAGTAAAAACTTTTATGTAATTCCATTTATTAAAAAGATACAAGTTTGCAACTCACCTCACATACAATGGCCTCTCCGTCTCAACCCATATTCATAGCTCTGGAGAGCTTTAGCTCATCCAGGACCTACCCAAATAACTTGTAATCTTCCCTCCTTTCATCCTATAAGCCTTATCATGGGAGTAAATCCATATAAGGAAGTACATTGGTGCAAACCAAAGGGAGATACCTGAAGAAGAGGTAATGACTTCCAACAAGTGTATCTATTATATTTCATACTAAGAATATTCAATTAATATTTTACCACTATTATATGATATCATTATAAAATAAATATTATGAGATGTTTTTATGTTACGGTTAATAACTACACCAACATAGACCTCTATTCAATGGGTTTCAAAATCAATGTTAATGCATATGGTGGATGACAACAGTGCAATGTGATATCATTCATTTTTTCATTACCACCATTAAAGGCTGGGAATATTGATGGAAATACCATTTAAATGTGTATATCTACAATATATAATAATTTATTAATCATCTATAATTATAATATAACACATACCTTATTTTCTTTCATTTTATTGAAATATGATAACGTCATTCGCTTGTTTACCAGACTACAGCCTCACAAAGCAATTTGATTCATCCACTATTTATATGAAATTCATTGAAGATGGGTTTAGAAATCATATGTGATATATATGAAATAAAAATTATAATTTAAATATATATATATGTATCATTTACTTTTATTTCATTCTATATGACATGAAAATGGAATCAACATTCATTTTTACGCACAACATACCGTCTCTAGAAAAAAAAACATATTCCATTTCAAATGATAAAAATATGTTGAATTACTTAGACAAATATATTATGAATATTATTGATATTAATATCATGGATTACATTGAATAAATTTTGAAACATTGTTTATGTAATTGGACTTCATATAGTAAGACAAAACATATAAGAAAAAAAGCTATTATTATCTAAATCATTTCGTTAACATAGAATTGTTAATAATTGGGTAATAAAAGGTCATAAGAAAATAAAAATTGATATTAAAAATATTATCATGGTTCTATAAATGCAAATATAATTTTTAGTACCACTATAGAAGAGCTTAATGCAAGTTTGACCAAAGGGAAGCATGTGGTAGGTGGGTTTTATTATATTACACTTATTTCTGTGGCATACCTTGAATATTCACCACATAATTTTTTTGATGTATATAATACCCCTGAATTAATTTTATCATTATTATAATTGTATTTTTTGGGAATATAATATCCATTTTATAATAGATATTTGATGGATTATATGGTTTTAATGACTTCAAGTGGTAAGGAAATTTTTTTTCCAGAATATTCATTCTTTCAAACGTTTTCTATATTATAAAACTAAAACTTTTTATATGGTGTATATTCTTACATTTTTATTATTATATCATTAATATACATATGTTTCATGATAATACATGTTTCACTTAGTGTTATCATTTCATGGGGATTACAATTCAATGTTAGAAATGTGGTATGATTATTTTGTTACAATCTCATCATTTATTGAGATTGTGTAAGATTATGTATCTGATATTGAAATACTATAAATCTCTTACGTTATATTATACTATGTATATTCAAGATATTTTCCCTTAGTTGTACCATTTTTCCAATATTTTCTACATAAGAGGATTGAGATACTTTTTTTATTAAAATGAAACATCTTTTGTCTCTTTGGTCGGAGATCCGTTTTCTTTCAAAACCAATTATTCTAAAACTGTTTAGTAAATGTTTCGAAATGAGTTATAAATAATTTGAAAATAATCATTTATATGTGTTTAATGTTTTTTTTAAAAAAAGTTTTCACGATGTTCTATTTTATATAAACTCAAATTCAAATTGAAAACGATATTTTCCTAAAATTTCATTAATGATATCTTAATGGTATTTTCATTCATCAACATAAAAAACCCTCATTTTTACCTTTGGTAACATGGGTTCTTTTAGTGATTAAATACTTATTATTTATCATGATGGATAAATATTGTTTCATATATATTTTTATGAATTCAGTTTCATTTGAATGGGTTAATTATTTTCAAAATAGATTAATAAGAAACCTATTTATTTTAAATATGATTATCTTGTTTTTATATGTTTTATAACAAATTTTTATTGTTCATGTTTTGTTAAATGAGAATTATAAGAAATGGGTAAGCTGTATATATTTTATATAAAGGTTTGGACACCATTAAAGCTTATACGCGAGCCCGATAACACTTATACAATGTGTTAACCCTCATTATAGTTCATGGTTGAACCTAATATAGTTTATAAGAAGGATAATCACCATTATAGATATAAATTGGAATGATAAACTATTATGTTCTCTAAAAAATTGTATTGTGTGTAGGCCATATAGTTATTCATGTGGTAAGGGTTATACATGGGTGTTATCAGATGATGTAAAAAGATACCAATATGTTTTATCTATGATTTCTATGGTTCTATAATGTTTCTTATAATCAATATTTTTATCACATGACACATGATTATTGATTCTAATAACTCATTCCTTTTCTATGATTTTATATGTGATTATCATAGAATTTATGGGTATGTGTTTTTTTATGATTCACTCATTCACATTGACTATCTCTTCATACCCTTATTCATTCCAATTAGTTTTGATGAAAATAAATTTTTAATCCATATATTTAACTATACCAACATTGAGCTCAATCTTATTATTTTTATTCTTTCATTCACTATAAAAATTTAGGTTAAAAAATTTATTTTAATAAAGGATTTTATAATGATGATGTTGATGAAATAATGTGAAATTTGAAATTTTGGGTTAAAAGGAAGAAATATTCATTTTATGTCAGGGGTGTTGTTTATTTGTTAGTCATTATTTTTCTCTAATATAATAATCCTAAAAGGTCTTGGTGATTATAAGTGATCTGGGTCACACCCCGACCTGACTGATTTATTGTTTTTAATTAGTTTAATTATTATTTTGTGTTTTTGACTTTTTTTCCTCTATTGCAGGGACATCTCGCGTAGTTAGGAGTAACTGTGTGGTGCCTGTATGGGTTCCCAGGTGTGTCAGAGTTATGGTGTGTGACTTTCACATAGTTTATAGAACTACGCAGAAAGTGCATGACTTGACCCTGCTAGCAGGTAGTACCGGGTGAGCCACCCCCTCCCCTTTGATGATTCACATTGCTTGCCCCATGCCCAGGTCCTCCCTCCACTATGGAATAGGAGGTCCCCTCCCCTTCCTCTCATTTCGCTCTCAGCAGCCGAATGTCATCACACCGGCTCCCACATCCCGTGCCTCTGGCCTGTCACGACAACCCTCTCCCTCTCCGGTGGTTCTTCTGCACACCGATCTCTTATCGTTTCGGCCCTCTCCCGATCCGACAGTGCTGTTGCGTGTCATCCTCTTGTCGCGCCGGCCCTGTCTCGCTCCGGTGGTTCTCTTAGGTGTCGGCCTCCAGACACGCCCTCCTTCTTCCGCTCCAGCAAGACCCTGCTCTGACTAGTGGCCTCCTCATCAGAGCTCCAACGATACTACCCAGCACCCCGCAACTCCAATGTCCTGCCCGCAACCAACCTCCCTCTATTCGGCGCATCTGTATCTAGTTTTCCTCTCGCCAGCACACCACACAGTTGACGTCCCTCGCGCCAGCAACCTCCATATTGGCCTCCTGACCTCCATCATCTTTACCCCAGCCAGCACCGTGTCCGACCATCCCTGCTCTCCTTGTTATGGCCAAAGGTGCATCCTATCCTTCGTTCATACATGAACCCCTCTTCCCTTATTAGGTATAATTAATTGATTATTTAATTATTTAATTTTCCATTCCTTTATTTATAGGTTTTTATTTATTTTGGATAATCCTAATTCCATCATGGGTTGTGTTTCGTGTGTTTTTTCTCGCTGTTTTGTGACCACGGTTTCTCCATTGGGATTGTTCATCATTTCGTCGATGTTTTTCGTGTCCGCACTTGTTTGAGGTAGGTGAATCTGAGTTTTTCTATTCTAATGAAATCCTTTAACACTTTCATTGTTCAAATTATTATATTTTAATTGATTCGCAGTCTTATTTTACATCAAATTGATTAACATTTGTGAAATTTTTAGAAGTTTTTAAAATTATTCTCTTATGCATATAAAGTAAGGGCACTTTGATCTTGTTTACATATCATATTTGATAAAATACTATAGTTTATCAAAGTATTATTCATGGTTTTTATGAAATTTTTAGCTTTGATTATTCTGTGGGTTGGTATTGGTAATTGGTGAATTTTTTTTGGTGTATAATTTTGGTATTTGTGTAACATGTTAATTGTGTTATGTTGTTATAAAAATGGTTCTATTTGGTTTTTAATGAGGAAGTGTGTTATTTTCAAATAATTTAAGTGGTTGGTTTTAGTTTTGAAGAAAGTGACAGTTTTTTGGAAGTAGTGTTGGTTATTTTCATGAATTGAAGGTGTGTCATTGGATGTTGACACATACATGGGTGCATTAGGTGCTGAAACGGATGTGCCTTCAAATGAAAAAGACATATAAAATAGTTTTTTCTTAAAATAATGGTCTTCTAAATGGTTTTTTCTTTCTAAATAATATTTGGTCCTTTTTGTGGATTTCATGAGAGGGTTGAATGGATATCTCAAAGGGTGTGCTCGTTTTTCCCTTAGTGTCCATTTCGGAAAATGTAAGGCTCGAGAGGCCATTTGGTCATTTTGTATGTTTTTCTTTAAATTTATGAAAGGATTAAAAAAAAAAATCATGGGAGAATTTGGACGTAAAAGAAAATTTGGCTCTTTTAACTCAATGGTGAATTTGGTGTCAACTTTTATAATGGGTTGTGTTGGAATGTTGTGTGTGTGTCTGGTTGGAGTTTTAAATGGTTTTTTATATAATGGTTTCGATATAAAAAAGATGTGATAGACTCCTTGGCACATTGTTTAATGTGAATTATTGAACATGTATATGATGCACTCCTATCCAGTGTAACCCCTTATGGGTGAATGAATAGGAAGCGTCCGTGTATTGGGATAGGCAAGTGCGGTGAGATGAGTCATGCGTGTGAGCGGCTTCCTACCAACACGGTATTATTATAACCACCATGTATTCCTAGAAATCTTATAGTTTATCTATTGATGGTTGCTTATTAGCCCTGATTAGAAGGGTTGGTACAGAATGGTAGGTGTATAGGGAATTGGGGAGTTCCACTGGTTTCTATTGCTCTGAGGCGGCCAATTGGTTATAAACATACGAGTTTCACCATACGCTGGTAAGAGGTTCTGAACTGAGTACGTCCATGGAACTTCAATGGATGTTTTAGATCACCCATGGTTACATATTTAATTTCATTAATTTTTTAATTTATGTTTTAATAATTCGTTCTAGATTGTTTTGTTTCACATGTTTCCCTTGCAGCACATTCTTGATCTTTTTTGCTTTGGATTTGTATATAAAAAGGAAAATGGTTTTGAAAATGGTATATAGTTTATGTTGTATTTTCAAATGGAAAATGTATGTTGCTTATTTTAAAATTTAAAAACCCTACATTTCTATTTCTATTTCAAATATTTTTTATTGGACTATTTTGGGAAAGGGAATACCCTGATTATGTGGTTATATTTAACATCCCAATTGAGCAACTAGGTACTCACACCTATCATATTATTTTAGTTGTAGGTTCAGTTCTTGTTCAGGCTCCTAGATCAGCTGCTCAGTGTTGGTGCAGGCCTGAGTCTATGTTGGGTGGTGACCAATAAAGTCAAAAGGAGGTATATTCAGTTCTATTTTTCTTTCCTCTTCTAATTTATATTTTTTACTTTCAGTTTTGTTTATCTGTTTATATTTTTTTCATGGGAAAAATCATTCCCAATGGGTAAATTTTGATGCCTGACACTGGTTTTCAACCTATGGGCATCGGAAATGCCCCTCATTCCATGTTGTGGACCAGGTCGAGTGACCGATTCAGGGTTGAACCAGGTTGATTTGGGACAAAATTGTATCAAAGGTGGTCCTTGTTATTTCGTTTGTTTGATAGATAGAGATTACGACTGTAGGGAATCTTGAGGAAAGTATGGGAAGGGAATCATGAAACCATACTGATTCGAAACCTCGAGTTGCCCGGGGTATTCTGGGTTTTGAGTCATCGAATTTTTTTTGGGATTGAGGAATGAAAATGGAGGAAGAAATGTGTCATGTTGTGACCTCACATGAAGTAGTGACCCACATGGATCCTAATTTCAGAGTTGAGCTTCTCTTAGTTGTTTATGCTTGTAGGAGGCATGGCTCACTACAATGTTGCCAAGATAAGCGTAACTTCTAGTTCTTCACCATGAAAGTTTGTTGTAAGTTGGGTTCTGTTTTTTTACTGATGTAAGTGTGTTATATAAAATTAAAAGAGGAAATGAATTTTTGGAAAACTGAATTTAGTTTGAAAAGTGGGTTTGGTATTTGGAATGTTTCCTTGAATGTTGGTGGTTTGGAAATCTAAAATGGAAAGAGGACATTGAAAAATGAATTTTTCAGCTGTGTTTGTATCTGCTTGTTTATTTTGGATGACAATGCATTCTTTGATGTTGCTTCTATTTGATATCAGTTTTGGATCTATGTTTTATATGTTGTACATAAAATTCCACCCAGAATTGTCACCAAGCTTTCTAATAATTCATTCCCAGTTTTGGGTTCTTCTTGGACATTGCCTATCCTTCACGGTGAACGGGGTCCGTTAGGAGAATCAGAGTGGTTTGAAGTGGTCAAACGTGTCTTCAGGGTATTGGGAACTCTCGATGCTGTCGGAGTGCGTGCCATTTTGGGCCTGTTCGAAGGTCCAACCCTGGACGAATGGTAGTTGTTATCCTTTCCATCACTGCATGTTGGGATGACGTGGGATGTCTTTAAATCCATCTTCATCTGATTTTTAATACCTGAAGAGGTGAAGATGAAGAAAAGGGAAGAGTTAATGCGTATTCAATAAGGCCAACAAACAGTGAAAGCATATGTTGACCATTTTAAGGAACTTGTGTCCTTTTCTCCAGAGGTAGTGTCACATGATTTAATGACCACTTCTCTATTCATTGTGGGCCTTCTTGCAATGATCATAGAGTGGGTCCACACTTCTAAGGTCCATCATTTCAAGAAGTTATTGGATTAGACCTTCAAAGCCGAGTTAGTCTTCGAAGCATAGATGGTCAGAAATCAAGCGTATCCAATTGTTCATGACGGTTACCCATATGGCGAGTAAGGTGTGCTAGAGGGACCTATTTTTAAATATTCATCTACAGTGGTTATCACTTCCAGTTCATTGGATCATTTAGTGGTGTCCCACCAGTGTGGTCGGTTTAGGCACGTGAAGCCATAATGTCACATCCCTCCTAAGAGGTGACATTGTTGCAGGTGTCTAGTTCATCTAGAGATGTTTTGTATGAAGTGTTGCCTAATGAAGACACTGTGAATGGAGAATTACAGTGCCTAAATTTGAGAGAGGAGACGCTTCAACAATTAGATCTCTATCCTCAGGTCTTGGGGTGAAGCTCGTAGACTATCAGGAGTTTCTAGAGGGAGTGAATCCTTGGTCTGGGTTTTGTGTTTTGTGTTGGCAGTGGAAAATTTATAGTCTCTTCATTCTCGTTTTTCTGCTGTTATTGTTTTGACATCATCGTGCATTCATTGTTTTATTGTGGGTTGATGATGGAAATGTTCTATTGTAATCCAAACTATTTTGTTTTTCTGATCGTGGTTTTCTGAATTGTGCAGTATTATTAAGAGTTTATCAGACCATTTAATGGGTTGATCTTGGTTTCGCAGTGTTCATTTGGAAATGTAAGTTCCTACGGAGGAGTCGAGGCTTTCAGTTATGCTCATGTTTACCACTGGGACAAGGTTTTTCTCAGATATTTTAATCTAGTGTTTGGGGTTCTTGGTCTGGGTCAAGAGTTTCATGATTTAGTGAAGGTATTGTTCCCTCATGCTATAATAGTTAGTTTTCATATATTGGGAGTTCCCCCCTCCTCCAATCTCGGAGTGGTATGTTTGGGCGTTAAATTTCTACCCTAGATGAGTATTTGGTTTGGGGAGAACCCCTTATTGCTCTCCCCTCAACCTCAGGATTCAGTTTTCTCTTGAATCAGTCAGGTGTGACATGTGTAGAATAAATTTATCCTGAGATTATTATTTTTCTTCGGTTCTTCTAGTTCTATTTGGGAAGGGTCACAATTCTTGACCAGCATACGGCTTCGTGACTTCATCAGGGCAGAAAGTGTCTGTGGAGGGGAGAATTATCACACCCCAAACTGTTTGATTTGTTATTTTTAATTACATTAACTATTATTTTTGGTTGCAGACTTTTTTTCACTGTTTCATGGTGATCCCGTATGATGCCCTCACAGACACCCGGGTGTGCCAGAGTTTTGGCGATTGACTCGCGCACAGTTTATAAAACTATGCGGCAAGCGCGCGACATGACACTGCAAGCAGGTAGTATTTTGTAGCACAGTTTGGGTGCAATTTTCTCAACTGTGCGTCAGACTGTAAGTAAGAAATGAAACTTCCCTTGTATTTGAAATATATAAATGATTTGATTTAAATGTTAAATGAAAATAAATATATAAAAAAAGTAGGTTAAATTAAATTAAACATATTTTTATAAAATGATTAACAATTATAATAATAACAACAATAATATGATTTATAATAATAATATTGTTATTATTATTATTATTATAAGTTAAAATAAAAACATGTTTCCCCGTAACCTGTGCGAGTCACCCCCTCCCCTTCATTGTTCCACGCTGCAAACCCCCAGCCTAGGACCTCCCTCATCCATAGCGCAGGCAGCCCCCTCCCTTTCCTCCCCACCAATCTAGATGCCCGAACGGCCTCCGCACCGGCTACCGCATCCCGTGCCTCCAGCCTTCCATGCTGGACCTCTCACGCTCTAGCTGTTCTTTAATGCACTGGCCTCATAACACATCGTACCTCTCCCGCTCTGTCGGTTCTTCCGTGCACTGGCCTCCAGCCGCACTGACCCCTCTCTCACTCCGGTAGTTCTCCTGCGAACCAACCTCCTACCACGATGGCCTTCTTCCGCACTAGCCAGACCCTACTACGACTAGCAAACTGCTGACCAGCGCTCCGACCACTCTACGCCAGCACCCAATAGCTCTATCATCCTACCCGCGACCAGCCTCCCTCTCGTCGGTGCATCCATAGTTGTTTTTCCTCTCACAAACACACTCTACGACTGGCCTTCCTCATGTCGGCCACATCTTCATTAGAATCCCGGCCTTCGACCTCTTTTCTCTAGCCAGTGGTGCATCCGACCCTCCCTGCTCTCCTTGTAACACCCCAAGCTTCTACGGTATGATTCTATTTGAATAATGCGATAGCGTGTGTTGTACGCAACACCGAGTTCTAACAACCAATCAAACTAGCCGTTATGAATAGTAATAACTACTTTTTAAAATTATATATATTTTATATTTCAAAAAGGACTTCATTTTTGGATTCGGAATATCTAATTTAGCCTAAGGTGAAATTTTGGTACTTTTCGGATAACTTTCATATTTTGATGAATAGTGAAAATTACTAAATTTTAATTAAAAACAACTTTTCTAATAAAAATAATTAATAGTGATAAATTATGAATTTTAGTAGTTTTAAAGTATATTTGGAATATATTTTTACTATTTAATATAATGTTGGTCATTGGACATAATTTTACAATTAAACCGAACATAAACAAGTGTCAATCTTTTGATAGTTATTATCTCTTAAAAACACGCTTTTTGTTTTGACAGCGGGAATTAATTTTAAATTAATTTCTGCCACTTCTGTGTTTTCAATTGAGGAAAATGGATTTCATATTTGGAATCAGGATGTTCAAATTGTGTAAATAGGTAACTTTTATTTTTAGACATTTTGAATAATTACTGCGGTAAATATTTTATTTACCATGGTTAAGGGTAAATATGGTAAATAAGGGTTAAAAAATAATATTATAATAATACTAAATTACCCTAAAACGTGTCTTAACCCTATTGGTTGACACATGGTCGACCATGGGCATCTTTGGGTCGATTTTGGGACCCCATGGATCCACTTGTAAGTGATAATGACACTTTATTTTAATTAAGTTAAAATGAATACAAAAATGACACAAGCATATATCTTTTAGAAAAACAATTGTTACATAGGGTTATATATGTTGGATTTTAGATTATAAATATTCATTAGAAAGATAAAAAGATTTCCTACATAATTATAGTTTATTTATAATTTTTAGACATTAAATAATTTATTCTATTTATGACACAATGATGATGCAGTAAGTACTATAATATTGAAAAAATAAAATAATTGATATTATAAATACCCAAATAAATATAATATGAAACTTTTAATGAATTAAACTAATTTTCTAGGATAATATGATATATTAGGATTGATTTAATTGACTTTTATCGAAGTAATAAATCTGTTATGAGTTTCACAAAAATCAACTATTGAATAGTGTCAAAATTGACATAAAAGAGTTCTTAAAACAAATATTATATTATTAATTGATATTAAATTCCTAAAAATCTAAGGTTCGGCCAAGAGACTTATTTCATGATAGGTTCATCATTAATGGACCACTTGGGGGTCGCTTGGATGTATGTAGAAAGTTTATTAACCATATTATATAAAAATACAAAGAGACATTGTAAAAGTGAGACTAATTAACTTAGAGTTAATACTTAAAGATAAGGTTAATATAAGCACCCAAACCCGTCTAAATTCTATTGGTTGAGTTTTTTTTCGACCCATCCTTACCTTA
Source organism: Viscum album (assembly GCA_963277665.1). NCBI lineage: Eukaryota > Viridiplantae > Streptophyta > Magnoliopsida > Santalales > Viscaceae > Viscum > Viscum album. Next base: position 927,328,867 of record OY728159.1, read on the forward strand.
AAATTTGAATAGTCAACTTTGGAGCCATTGTAAACCGAATATGAATTTATTATAAACTAATATTTCTAGCTTTTCCAAAGGTGCCCCTCACCCCTCTTATAAAAGGGAACTCCTCCTTCTCATTTCTTCACACCTTCAAAGCCTTTTGGTTCGGCCAAACTCTGCCCAAATACTCTCCCAACTTCCCTCACTACAATCTAGGGGCCTTATTTTGATCAGAAAGCCAACCTAAGGAGCCCTTTTGATCAAATCAAAAGGAAGAACCCGAAGAAGAGATAATGATTTCACCACCCTTTTCTAAGTTCATTTCTTCTTCCACTTCTTCTTTCTTTGTTCTTAAAATTCTAAAATAATAACTCCAGTATCTCACATATACTGTGATGTTATAATAAATATGTTACAACCATATTCAGTATTCCATCCACCCTTTGAATAACATGTCATCATACGTGCGTACGTACGGCTTACCGTCTCCACGTCGTGGTGTAATTGTTATTCAATATATTATTATTTGGATGGGTATAATAATGATGTGTAACTCATGTAAATAATAAATATAACATGTTAAGGATTCTGTATATATGATATACCATCAATTTATATATTATTTTAATATCAAAAGAATGATATTGTCGCTCGTGCGTACGTACGGACTACCGTCTCCACGAACGCGATGAGATTCATTCTCCATCGTATCCATTCAAGTATAATTATCATTTGATGATTTAAAAAATGATGTTTAAGGAATTTATATCATTATGGATATGAATAATATAAAACCTATCCTTTATAAACATGTCTTACGTAACAAAACATATAAAAGAAAACAAGTAAGTTAACACCCGTAACAATGATAATACTGAGATATTATTATCAAATCAATATTAAAAGATCATATATGATATTACATTAATGTATATGATTATTGTATAATTTAATAAAAATTATTTCACCATTATACAGGAGGTTAACCTACCCCAACCAAGGAAAAGTACAAGGTAAGGGATTTTCTTATCTCACTTTCAATTTCGTGAGATTTCCATTGTTCGCCACTAAATTATTGAAAGTGGTGTATTGTGTACTGCCATTTGATATACATTATCATGATTCTATTTATATTTATGTTATTCTGTAAATAATTTGGTGGTTATTAACTTTTGGCCATACGACTTAGTTGATTAACGTGCTAAGGGGTTTTCATCTCACTCCTTATTCCCGTGAGATTCATGCCATATTGCCACCATCACCTTTTGTGTGGTGTATGTACTGCCCATAATTATATTCTTTGTGTAATACACTATAATTTATGTGTATTTACATATTCATTATATGATACCTCTTTCATGGGTTGTATGTTTCATAAGTTACCAAATTGGTAAGGGTTATTTCACAATCTCTTCATTATCCGAGGTTGTTTATACGTAATAATCTACTGGGATTTCTTTATCATCCACATCCATGTTTCTTCGAAATTTATTTCAAAACATATTTATTATTTACAAGAATATGGGTTAAAGTCATTTATACCCTTGTTTTACTTTTTATAAGAGGTTTATAAAGGAATCTTTCCGTCGTTTTCAAAACAAGGTCCTTTTTATCCTTTTCGACAGAATTATGGTAAGAATGTTTTTTTAACTTATACGGTGGGTGCGGAAATTTTCCGCCATTATAAAATCTTCAAAGCGTCCCTTACAAGCTTATAAGAATATTTTCAAAGTAAATGTTTTATTTTATATGGATCTTAAATTATTTCAAAATAAAAGGAGATATTTCTTTTAAAAGAATTTTGATTTCATCTATGTCAACATCCTTTGATAGATTTTAAGATTATTTGAAGTTGATTTATTATGATACAAAACTTCTATATTGTATTGAAGGTTTTGTGATATGTTTGACTGTGGATGTGCTATTTTTATACCATTCATAGTTTATGGTGAATGTATTGACATTTCGTATGCTAGTTTTAATACGAATGTTTATGTTATGTTTAAACCTTTTCATATGGGAATGCATTGGACTTAATATGTGACTGGTGGAGCCCGCTATAGCTCCTCGATGCATCAGTAGGTCTCATGAGACAAACTAGTGTCTTGGCACAAGGCCTTGACAAAATCTTATTTGTAGTCTTGGCACGAGGCCTTGGCTATGTGGTTATTATAGTCTGGCATTATGCATTCCAACATTATGAAAGTGGTTAGTGGTTTTTCATGTAATTATTCAATTAGTAGAATATCCATGTGAATGATTAAATGGAATTATTTCGTTTTATTTATTCCATACAATGTTGAAAGTTAAAGTTTGAAAGGCTGTTGTTTTAGTTATACATTTCCTTAAATGTTTATTCTTATTTATGAAAGTTTCTGCTATATTGTTATCCTTACTGGGCATTTGAGCTCACCCCTTTTCTATGTTTTATTTTTCCTGGGAAGTGAAGAAGTAAATTATGAATGACCTGCAGGGATATTATGTGGGGATATGAGTGTGGATTATGGAGACAATATGTTGTTGTAGTAGTTTTTCATTTTATGATGTAATGTAAGACTTATGAATATATCTAGTGTTTCCAAGGCTACTAAACCAATCGGTCTTTCGAGATTTGATCTTTATTGTGATCATGCCAATGTTATGTAATAATGCACCGACTCTGGGTAACTGGGGTCGGGGCATTACAGTTGGTATCAGAGGAAGTTTAGTACAAACCTTGGAAGCTAGATTTAGATAAACTCTGATTAGAGCACGTAGACTTAAGATTAACTTTGAGGATTAGTATAGAATAACTTCCTAGAATTTTGGTATTGTAGAGATTTTGTGAGTTTTCTGAGCAATACATCCCTGTCGGGATACGAGCAGGTAGAGGTGGCTCTGGAACAGATGTACCTAGGGGTAAAACCCGAAAACACCGCTTTGAGCTAGACTCGAACGGGAACTGGTGCACGACAACGGGCCTTGCTGCACTCTTGGTTACGACACTCCCGGGGGATATGCTTAGGATAACTCTCATTTTCTTTACAAATCATTATGAAGGGTTTATGAGTATATACTTACTCAAAGAAAACATTTTTAAGATTATGGATTATATCCATAAATAGTTCAATTTATGTTAAGTGTTTTATAAGTATGGGATTATGTATTTTGATTAATAAACTGATCTAGTTTATGCCATTGTTTAGAAATGGCACCTAGTGGAAGAAATGGAAACCGTATCAATGCACGCACTCCATGTAGGGATTTGCCTCCTGCTCAAGATAATTATAGTGGGGTTGGTGATGCAACTGGTGCTGATCAGCTAATCACCATACTGGGACAACTTACTCAGGTTATGAATAATAACCTTACCTGTATGGAGCGCCCTGATCCGCAACGTGGAGGATCAATGTTAGATCGATTCATGAGGCAACAACCACAAACGTTCAATGGGAATACAAATCCCTTAGTAGCCGAGCAATGGATAAATTCCCTAGAGAAAATATTTCAGGTTTTGGGGAGCAGTGAAAGGGAAAAAGTTATCGTGGCAGTTTACCACCTCACTGGAGATGCTGATCAATGGTGGTCATTGATTCAAAACATGAAGGAAGATGATGAAGTATCAAATATGGAATGGAGAGAGTTCAAAGATCTGTTTTTAGAAAAATACTTTCCTCGCGACCATCGAGCAGATATGGAAAGGCAATTTCTGAGTCTGAGAAAAAAGGAGGATGATAATGTCACAAAGTATGAGGCTAACTTTACAAGGTTAGCGAGGTATGATGGATATTATATTCACAACCCAAGAAGTAATATTGATCGTTTCTTTGATGGGTTAAAACCATTTCTCCGTCGAGCATTAGTCTCACAATCCTTTTCATCGTACGAAGACATTGTCTCATGTGCTATCAAGACCGAAAAGGAATTCTCTAAGTCTTATGACTTTAAAGCAAAGAAAGAGAAGAAGAGACCTGCTGATCAATCTGGGAAGGGAAATAAGGGGAATAAGGGAAAGGTTGAATATCCATCTTGTGGTAAATGCGGGAAGAAACATCCTGGTACTTGCTTGAAAGGAATGGGAGTCTGTTACAAGTGTGGTGAAAAAGGCCACCAAGATCGTGATTGCAAGGGGAAGAAGGAAGCTACCAACGTTCAGTGCTACAATTGCAGGGAGATGGGGCATTATGCAAATGCATGTCCTAACCGTCAGGAGAACTTACCCAGAAAAGGCCAAGGGATCAAGGCCAGGCTTATGCTATCACTACTGCAGAGGTAGAAGCTCCAAAAGACGTGGTGGCAGGTAATTTAATGGTTTCCTCAAGTTTAGCAAATGCATTATTTGACTCTAGATCGTCACATTGTTTCATATCTTCCCAGTTTGCTAAGAAAATTAGATATTTACAATTTGATTTAATAAGGGAGTTGTCAGTTAAAACTCCTAAGGGAAGTATCATTGCAACAATGTTTTGTGAATCAGTTCCCATTAGAGCACATAAATTTTCTTTATCTGCTGATCTCATCGTCATACCTATGATTGAGTTTGATATAATCCTCGGTATGGACTGGCTTTCGGACTATGATGCGAATATTTATTGTAAAAAGAAATAGGTTACGATTCTTGATGATAATGATAACGAACACCTTATCTTTAGAGCAGAATCGTCACCACCTAATTCTTATTTAGATCCACCCCCAGTAGCTCAACTTAATTCAATTATTAAGGAGGAAGAGAATGAAATAACTGTCGGTGAGGAAAGGAATGTTCAAATAGAGTATGTACCTATTGTGAAAGAATTTGTAGATGTATTTCCGGAAGATTTACCTGGACATCCTCCAGAACGAGAAGTTGAGTTTTCCATTGATTTGATTCCTGGATCAAGGCCTATATCGAAGACCCCTTATAGAATGGCCACTGTAGAGTTAGTAGAACAAAAGAAACAACTAGAGGAATTTAGTAATAAGGGATTCATTCTCCCTAGTGTTTCTCCATAGGGAGCCCATGTTCTTTTTGTTAAAAAAAAGATGGATCTATGAGGTTATGTATCGACTACAGGGAGATCAATGCTATAACGATAAAGAACAAGTATCCCCTACCTCGTATTGATGATTTATTTGACCAACTGCATGAAGCTCAATACTTTTCAATGATTGACCTTCGATCTGGATACCATCAGTTGTGTGTGAAGAAGGAATACATTCCGAAGACAGCATTTCGAACCAGGTACGGGCATTACGAGTTTACTGTAATGCCGTTTGGATTGACTAATGCACCCTCTGTATTCGTGGATCTGATGAATAGAGTTTTCAAGGAGTATCTCGATGAATTTGTGGTGGTATTTATTGATGATATCTTGGCGTACTCCAAAACCTACGAATATCATGAAAATCACTTGCGCATTATCTTGAAGACTCTGAGGAGGCATGAATTATATGCGAAGTTTAGCAAGTGTGAATTCTGGCTTCATGAGATTTCTTTTCTTGGCCATATTGTCTCTAAAGATGGAATCTCTGTTGATCCTTCTAAGACCAAGGCAATCCAAGAATGTCCAGCACCTACGAGTATAACTGAGGTACACAGTTTTATTGGTTTTGAAGGTTATTATCAACGTTTCGTCCAGAATTTTGCCCGATTGGCTAACCCATTAACGAAGCTCACACGTAAAGGGGTTAAATTTGTTTAGAAAAAAGAGTGTGAAGAATGTTTTGAAGAACTGAAGAAAATATTAGTCAATGCTCTTATATTGACTCTACCATCGGGGAATGATGGGTTCATTATTTATAGTGATGCATCGAAGAAAGGACTTGGTTGTGTCCTTATGCAGAATGATAGAGTTATTGCCTATGCATCACGACAGTTGAAAATTCATGAACAAAACTATCCTACTCAGGATCTCGAGTTAGCAGCAGTGATCTTTGCTTTGAAGATATGGAGGCACTACCTCTATGGTGAAAAATGTGAGATTTATACTGATCACAAGAGTTTGAAGTATATTTTCTCACAAAAAGAACTCAACATGAGGCAAAGGAGATGGCTTGAATTACTCAAGGATTATGATTGTATGATACACTACCACCCGGGGAAGGCAAACAAGGTGGAATATGCTTTGAGTAGAAAAGACCATGGAGTTTTGAACAATATGAGAATTGAAAGGGATCCAATTTTCATGGATCTAGTAAAGATGGACATGGGAATAACCAGGGAAGGTGAAACATCAATGCTTTTTCAAATGGTTGCCAAACCATCTTTACTAGAAACGATTAAGAGTTCTCAGACCGATGATGAAGAATTCAAAAAGAAGATTAAAGCTGTGAATGATGGGAGATTGAGAGACTTTGTGTATGAAGATGGAATTTTGAAATTCAGGAAGAGACTTTGTGTTCCCGATTTACCTGATCTAAAAAGGGAATTGCTGGATGATGCTCATAGTTCCAATTTCTCTATACACCCTGGGAGCACAAAAATGTATAGAGATTTGAAGGAACATTTTTGGTAGGACAACATGAATAGGGAGATTGCTGATTTTGTGTCAAGATGTATGGTTTGTCAACAAGTGAAAGCTGGAAGGCAACAGCCTGGAGGAGTCATGCAACCTCTTCCCATACTGGAGTGGAAATGGGACAATATTACGATGGACTTTGTCATGGGGCTACCAAAGACTCCTAGAACGAATGATGCAATATGGGTTATTGTTGACCGTCTTACCAAGTCAGCACATTTTTTTTCTATAAGAGAAGATCTACCCCTGGAACGTCTAGCAAGACTATATATTAATGAAGTTGTGAGACTTCATGGAGTACCCTTATCAATTGTTTCTGATCGTGATCCCCGTTTTACTTCAAGATTTTGGAAAAGTCTTCAAAATCCCAGGATACTGAACTTCATTTGAGCACTACTTACCACCCTCAAGCAGATGGACAATCAGAACGGACTATTCAGACCTTAGAAGACATGTTGAGAACTTGCTCACTTGACTTTCAGGGTATGTGGGATCAATATTTACCACTGGTAGAATTTTCCTACAACAATAGCTTTTATTCGAGTATACAGATGGCACCATATGAAGCGTTATACGGAAAGAGATGTCGTACACAAACCTGTTGGGATGACGTCGGTGAAAGAAAACTTGTAGGTCCAGAACTGGTGGAGGAAACGATGGAAAAGGTGAAGGTAATCCAAAATCACATCAATGCAGCTCAAAGTAGGCAGAAGAACTATGCCGATAATCGAAGGAAGGATTTAGAATTTCAAGTCGGTGATCATGTTTTCCTGAAGGTATCTCCGTGGAAGGGAGTCATACGTTTTGGTAAGAAAGGTAAATTGAGTCCCAGGTACATCAGACCTTTCGAAATTCTAGAACGAATTGGGGTTGTGGCTTACCGATTGACAATGCCGCCAAGTCTCTCCAAAGTTCATGATGTGTTCCACGTATCTCTGTTGAGAAAATACATGCCTGATCCAACGCATGTACTCACCTATGAGGAATTAGAACTGGAACCCGATCTTTCCTATTGTGAAGAGCCCATCAGGATTCTTGATACGAGAGAACAAGTACTGAGAAACCGGACGACACGTCTGGTAAAAGTTTTGTGGAGAAACCATAAGATGGAAGAGGCAACGTGGAAACCCGAGGAACTTATGATGAAGAACCTCCCGAGTCTTTTCATGCGATAGTATTATATAAATTTCGAGGATGAAATTATTTGAAGGAGGGGAGAATGTAACACCCCAAGCTTCTACGGTACGCTTCTCTTTGAATAATGCGATAGCGTGTGTTGTACGCAACACCGAGTTCTAAAAACCAATCAAACTAGCCGTTATGAATAGTAATACCTACTTTTTAAAATTATATATATTTTATATTTCAAAATGGACATCATTTTTGGATTCGGAATATCTAATTTAGCCTAAGGTGAAATTTTGGTACTTTTCGGATAACTTTCATATTTTGATGAATAGTGAAAATTACTAAATAGTAATTAAAAACAACTTTTTTAATCAAAATAATTAATAGTGATAAATTATGAATTTTAGTAGTTTTAAAGTATATTTAGAATATATTTTTACCATTTAATATAATGTTGGTCATTGGACATAATTTTACAATTAAACCGAACATAAACAAGTGTCAATCTTTTGATAGTTATTATCTCTTAAAAACACGCTTTTTGTTTTGACAACGGGAATTAATTTTAAATTAATTTCTGCCACTTCGGTGTTTTGAATTTAGGAAAATGGATTCCATATTTGGAATCAGGATGTTAAAATTGTGTAAATAGGTAACTTTTATTTTTAGACATTTTGAATAATTACTGCGGTAAATATTTTATTTACCATGGTTAAGGGTAAATCCGGTAAATAAGGGTTAAAAAATAATATTATAATAATACTAAATTACCCTAAAACGTGTCTTAACCCTATTGGTTGATACATGGTCGACCATGGGCATCTTTGGGTCGATATTGGGACCCCATGGATCCACTTGTAAGTGATAATGACACTTTATTTTAATTAAGTTAAAATGAATACAAAAATGACACAAGCATATATCTTGTAGAAAAACAATTGTTACATAGGGTTATATATGTTGGATTTTAGATTATAAAGATTAATTAGAAAGATAAAAAGATTTCCTACATAATTATATTTTATTTATAATTTTTAGACATTAAATAATTTATTTTATTTATGACACAATGATGATGCAGTAATTACTATAATAGTGAAAAATTAAAATAATTGATATTATAAATACCCAGATAAATATAATATGAACTTTTAATGAATTAAACTAATTTTCTAGGATAATAAGATATATTAGGATTGATTTAATTGACTTTTTTCGAAGTAATAAATCTGTTATGAGTTTCACAAAAATCAACTATTGAATAGTGTAAAAATTGACATAAAAGAGTTCTTAAAACAAATATTATATTATTAATTGATATTAAATTCCTAAAAATCTACGGTTCGGCCAAGAGACTTATATCATGATAGGTTCATCATTAATGGACCACTTGGGGGTCTCTTGGATGTATTTAGAAAGTTTATTAACCATATTATATAAAAATACAAAGAGACATTGTAAAAGTGAAACTAATTAACTTAGAGTTAATACTTAAAGATAAGGTTAATATAAGTACCCAAACCTGTCTAAATTCTATTGGTTGAGTTGTTTGCGACCCATCCCCACATTAACCTTTTAATAGTCAACTTTGGATCCATTGGAAACCGAATATGAATTTATTATAAACTAATATTTCTATCATTTCCAAAGGTGCCCCTCACCCCTCTTATAAAAGGGCACTCCTCCTTCTCATTTCTTCACACCTTCAAAGACTTTTGGTTCGGCCAAACTCTGCCCAAATACTCTCCCAACTTCCCTCACTACAACCTAGGGGCCTTAGTTTGATCAGAAAGCCAACCTAAGGAGCCCTTTTGATCAAATCAAAAGGAAGAACCCGAAAAAGAGGTAATGATTTCACCACCCTTTTCTAAGTTCATTTCTTCTTCCACTTCTTCTTTCTTTGTTCATACAATTCTAAAATAATAACTCCAGTATCTCACATATACTGTGATGTTATTATAAATATGGTACAACCATATTCATTATTCTATCCACCCTTTGAATAACATGTCACCATACATGCGTACGTACGGGTTACCGTCTCCACGTCGTGGTGTAATTGTTATTCAATATATTATTATTTGGATTGGTATAATAATGATGTGTAACTTAGGTAAATAATAAATATAACATGTTAAGGATTTTGTATATATGATATAACATCCATTTATATATTATTTTAATATCAAAAGAATGATATTGTCGCTCGTGCGTACGTACGGACTACCGTCTCCACGAACGCGATGAGATTCATTCTCCATCGTATCCATTCAAGTATAATTATCATTTGATGATTTAAAAAAGGATTTTTAAGGACAAGATATCATTATGTATATGAATAATATAAAACCAATCCTTTACAAACATTTCTAACGTAACAAAACATATAAAAGAAAACAAGTAAGTTAACACCCGAAACAACGATAATACTAAGATATTATTATCAAATCAATATTAAAAGATAATATATGATATCATATTAATGTATATGATTATTGTATAATTTAATAACAATTATTTCACCATTATACAGGAGGTTAACCTACCCCAACCAAGGAAAATTACAAGGTAAGGTATTTTCTTATCTCACTTTCAATTTCGTGAGATTTCCATTGTTCGCCACTAAATTATTGAAAGTGGTGTATTGTGTACTGCCATTTGATATAAATTATCATGATTCTCTTTATATTCATGCTATTCTGTAAATCATTTGGTGGTTATTAACTTTTGGCCATACGACTCAGTTGATTAACGTGCTAAGGGGTTTTCATCTCACTCCTTATTCCCGTGAGATTCATGCCATATTGCCACCATCACCTTTTGTGTGGTGTATGTACTGCCCATAAATATATTATTTGTGTAATAAACTCTAATTTATGTGTATTTACATATTCATTATATGATACCTCTTTCATGGGTTGTATGTTTCATAAGTTATTAAATTGGTAAGGGTTATTTCACAATCTCTTCATTATCCGAGGTTGTTTATACGTAATAATCTACTGGGATTTCTTTATCATCCACATCCATGTTTCTTAGAAATGTATTTCAAAACATATTTATTATTTACAAGAATATGGGTTAAAGTCATTTATACCCTTGTTTGACTTTTTATAAGAGGTTTATAATGGAATCTTTCCGTCGTTTTCAAAACAAGGTCCTTTTTAACCTTTTCGACAGAATTATGGTAAGAATGTTTTTTTAACTTATACGGCGGGTGCGGCTATTTTCCGCCGTTATAAAATCTTCAAAGATTCCCTTACAAGCTTATAAGAATATTTTCAAAGAAAATGTTTTATTTTATATGGATTTTAAATGATTTCAAAATAAAAGGAGATATTTCTTTTAAAAGAAATTTGATTTCATCTATGTCCACATCCTTTGATGGATTTTAAGATTATTTGAAGTTGATTTATTATGATACAAAACTTCTATATTGTATTGAAGTTTTTTGATATTTTTGACTGTGGATGTGCTATTTTTATACCATTCATAGTTTATGGAGAAAGTATTGACATTTCGTATGCTAGTTTTAATACGAATGTTTATGTTATGTTTAATCCTTTTCATATGGGAATGCATTGGACTTAATACGTGACGGGTGGAGCCCGCTATAGCTCCTCGATGCATCGGTAGGTCTCATGAGACAAACTAGTGTCTTGGCACAAGGCCTTGACAAAATCGTATTTGTAGTCTTGGCACGAGGCCTTGGCTATGTGGTTATGATAGTCTGGCATTATGCATTCCAACATTATGAAAGTGGTTAGTGATTTTGCATGTGATTATTCGATTAGTAGAATATCCATGTGAATGATTAAATGGAATTATTTCATTTTATTTATGCCATACAATGTTGAAAGTTCAAGTTTGAAAGGCTGTTGTTTTAGTTATACATTGCCTTAAATGTTTATTCTTATTTATGAAAGTTTCCGCTATATTGTTATCCTTACTAGGCATTTGAGCTCACCCCTTTTCTATGTTTTATTTTTCCCAGGAAGTGAAGAAGTAAAATATGAATGACCTGCAGGGATATTATGTGGGGATATGAGTGTGGATTATGGAGACAATATGTTGTTGTAGTATTTTTTCATTTTATGATGTAATGTAAGACTTATGAATATATCTAGTGTTTCCAAGGCTACTAAACCAATCGGTCTTTCTAGATTTGATCTTTCTTGTGATCATGCCAATGTTATGTAATAATGCACCGACTCTGGGTAACTGGGGTCAGGGCGTTACACTCCTTATTCAGGTAGGAGGTGCATCTGAACCCTCATGCGCACGACCAACCCACATCCCTCCTCAAGTATAATTAATTAATTTATTATTTATTTACTTTTCCATTCCTTTAATTATTGGTTTTTATTTAATTTGGATAATCATAATTCCATCACAGGTTGTGTTTCATGTGTTTTTTCTCACTGTTTAGCAATCGCGGTGGCTCCGTAGGGATTGTTCTTCCCTCCGTCGAAGTTTATTGCATCCATGATTGTTTGAGGTAATAAAATATGGGGTTTTTCCTTTCTTATGCATTCCTTCAACACTTTCATTCTTCAAATTGTTATATTTCAATTTATTCATAGTCTTAGTTTACATCAAATTGATCTACTTTGGTGATTATTAAATTTTTAGAAGTTGTTAAAATAATTATCTAATTCATATAATGAGGGGGATCTTTGATCATTTGTACTTATCGTATTTGATAAAATAATATAGTTATTCAACATATAATTTAGGGTTTTTATGAAATTTTTAGCTTTGATTATGTTGTGCATTGGTATTTGTTATTTGTGAATTTAGTTTGGTGTTTAATATTTGTATTGGTGTAACTTGTTAGTTGTGTTGAGCTGTTATAAAAAGGGGCTCTTTGGGTTTTAATATGGAAGTGTGTTCATATCAAATAAATTAAGTGGTTGGTTTTAGTTTCAATGAATGTGACAATTTTGTGGTAATAATGTTGTTTATTTTCATGAATTGCAGGTGTGTAAAATACTTAGGCTCTCTCGGTGCGGACATGGATGTTCCTTCAAATGACAATGATGTTTAAAATAGTGTTTTCATAAAACCATGGACTTCTAATTTTATTTTCCTTCTAAATATGATTTTATCATTTATGTGGATTTTATGTGAGGGTTGAAAGGGGATCTCAAAGGGTGTGCCAGTTTGGCCCTTAGTGTCCATTTCAGAAAATGTTAGGCTAAAGAGGTTGTTTGGGCTTTTTGTGTGTTTTTATTAAAATGTTTTTAATTTATTACAAAAAAATCATGTAAGACTTTAGAATTAATGGCCATCTTGGCTCTTTTAAATCATGGGTGATTTTTTTTGTTATCTTTTAGAATGGGGTGTGTTGGAAAGTTGTGTGTTCCTGCTGGATTATTTAAATGTTTTTTATATAAAATGGATTCGATATGAATTTGATGTGATGGACCATTTGGAACATTGTTTAATGTGAATGATTTAACATGTATATGAGGTGCTCCTGTCTATTTTAACCCATTATGGTTGAATGTATAAGAAGCATCTGTGTTTGGGGAAGTCTAGTGCGGTGATATTAGTCAAGTGTACGAGGGCCTTCCGACCTACACAATATTATTGTAACCACTATGGGTTCCTAGGAATTTTATATTTGATCGAGTGATGGTGGCTTATCAACCCCTATTAGAAGGGTTGGTACCCACTGGTATGTGTATAGACCAGATGGGGAGTGCCACTAGTTTCTTTTGCTGTTACGGAATCCGGTTGGTTGTAGACTTAAATGTTTCACCATACGCCGACAGGTGGTTCCGAATCGAGTAAGTCCATGGGTCTTCTATGAATTTTTAGGATCTCCAATGGTTACTTAATTAATTTCATTATTTGTTTACTTTATTTTGTACTAGTTTTCCCCCTTGTTTCGTTTCACCTGCTTCCATTGTAGCACATTCTTGATATGTCTACCATGATTTTATATATGAAATGGAAAATGGTTTTGGAAATCGTATATAGCGTGTGTTGGATTTTCAAATGAAAAAAGTATGTTTCGTATTTTTTAATGTGAAAACCCTAATTTTTTATTATTATTTCAAACTTCTTGTAAAGACCCGTAAATTTAAAGGGAATTTTTTTCTTAATTTTCTCTGGTATTTTTTTACGAGTATGCAGTTTATGAAGGCAACTGATTCTGAGGCCCGATGTGCCCAGAATCAATTTCTGAAGATTAGGTCAGATACATTCAGTGAACGAACGAGTAGGTTTTTCTAACTTATGAACAGGTGCTCGGAATCGAAATCCGAGGGCACAGATGGAATCACAGCGCCGGTAATTGTTTAGGAACACCTTTTCTGGAGTTGTGTTTCCTCGGGTGAGCTTACTAAAAAATTGGGCTAACTGAGGAGTGAAATAAAAATGTGTGCTTCAATTTTTTATTTCTATTCTAAGTGGTGATAACCTATGGTTGGAGGTTAGAGTGGGACCCACTATATTCTAACTCCACTATGTATGATATTAGTGATGTGGGTCCCACACGAGCCCCACCCCTTCTTTTCCATTTACCCTCCCTCTCGGAATTTAATTGTGTAACACACCCGCACCCCTTTTTTAATGACATGTCAACTCTCTCATTTATTTGGACTGTTAAAGGCTGTTCAATTAATTTAATTAATTCAATGAGATATTTTTAAATTTCTAATTTAGTGTTGGTATGTGTGTGTGTTAATAAAATAAGACAATGTCTAATTTTATTGGGGGTTGATTTGTTGTGCGGAATCAAGGAGAAAACTGTCACGGTCTTGAAGAACTTCGTCTGATTCGTGAAGAACGTCGAGTCTATGACGAAGGACTCCATCATCGCATGGGAAGACTGCCATGTTGTATTCTCTCCTCTCCACAGCAGGTGAGATAAGTATTTTCTGGAGAACTACAACGAGCCACATCCTTCATCGAGCGAACACTGACAATGCTTACGGACCCTCGTTCCGCGACGCCGTCTTCCGTGATGTTAATTTTCTGCAACGATCCCCGTTCAACGAATTCTTCGAGGTAGGCGTTTAAATTTTGTTACTGAATATCCTTTGGATTCTTCATTAAAATTTCGGCTGCCTGCTATAAATTTAACAGGTGGAGGTCGGACCGCCTGAACACGACTGATCCTCCTCGCCCTTTGTGGTTGTATTCGTTGTGGCCCAAACGAAGGCAGCGCGGTGCAACAGAACCACACAGAAACAAGGAGGAACACGGCGAAGAAGCGTGACGCCATCACACCACGCTGTTGAGGCTGAAAGAAGCCGTGGCCGAAGTCGGGCCATGACGGAGGGGCGCAACGCCATTGCACGGCGCCCGTCGGACCAAGGCCGCGGCCTCTGGCCGCGGTGGAGCAGGGGAGGGTGGCGAGAGCCGCCAGCTTCTGGTGCTCAGGAGGTGGGACCAGCTCGTCCTGCACGACACACTAGCCGGCTGTTACGGCCTGCCAGATCTGGAAAACTGGGGGTTAAACCCCCGGTCAACGCCGCAGGCGGACCCCCCCCCCCCCCCCCCCCCTCGGGTCTCCCGTCCGTTCGAAGGTGGTGGCGGTCCCCCCCCCCCCGTCCACACTCATGTGGAGCCCAACGCCCGCACCGGGCCAGGCCGTGCCCTAATGGGACAGACCCGAACCCGGGTCGGGTCGACACAGTTCGGGCCACCCAGGTGGTCTCGGGCCGGGTCGGTTCGGGCCTAAACCCCCTAAATCGTATAGGTTCGTCCATTTTCCCATAACATGGGATACAGACCTCTGTATGACACACCGTCAGTTTAGATTCAATCCTTGGATCGATTCAGTCGTTTCGGTATATTACACTCAAGGTTTCAAGGAACTTTGGTTATGGTCAGGTTGGTTCTAACATGAAACCAACCAGGCCCTCGGAGCGGAAACATTTATAACATGTGCTTCAGACGTCCGATTGACGTGTCATCGACTTTTATGTATTCCTCTTAGTGATACGGACCTTTTGTATTACCCCGATCGTGGTTTGGACGTATTTGGAGTACAATAGGGTTGATATTGACTTAAAAACCAACCGGGCCCCTGGGACGAAATAACCAATAACTCTCAGACCGGGTGTCTGATTGACGCGCCATCTATCGTGTTGAGTTCCTATCGACGAGACAGAACTTTCGAATACATCCACTCTGTACTACGTGTCAGTTGATGTATCGAACCCTTGGCTCATGGATCAGACCCTCCTATAAACGAGCGTGCTATGTGCGGGAACCTTAGAGATGGATGCGACTGCGACGACGATGATGACTGCACTGAAATCCTCCGTGGGGTCAGCAGCGACGACGAATGCATTGAAATCCTCCATGGGTTCGGCCGCGATGAAGACCATACTAAAATCATATGTGGGTTCGATGGTGATGACTACTGTTCTTGTATCCTATGTGGGTCCGGCAGTACGTGACTAGTGTTCTTGTATCCTATGTGGGTCTGGCAGTATTTGACTCTGTACTTGTATCCTACGTGGGTCCGACAGAGTGGCTGGTCTAGTATCCTATGTGGGTCCGACACTTAGCTAGTCTAGTATCCTTTGTCGGTCCCAGCTAGATGAATCAGTGGCTACATCTGATCAACTCTACCACCTTACGAAGAAGTATACCTGTGTGAGCTGAGTCTTGACTTTCAATCTTTATATTCGATATGATTGACTTGCTTTCCTTTGTGGATTGGGTTTTGATATCCTGTGTGGATTGATTGTGCTATCCTGTGTGGACTGGATCGAACTTGGGCTCGGATGTTGGAGCTTAACTGGAATTGATGACTTTGGTATATGAATGGGCATACACTTAAGTAGGGTTGGTTGTTACTTTGTGATTGTAACTTTCCTTTGTGGATTATCCTTTGTGGATTCTGGGAGTCCTTCTGGGGTCTCAGGGTCTCTAATGAGTAGCGTATACTCACCCCTGCAAGGGCTATGACCGCACTATGTTGTGTTGGATGAAGATGATGGACAGTGATGATCATGGTTAAGGATTGGGGAGAAAGTCGGTACCTAGAGGTGGAACACTAGGTGGGACGTACACAGGGCGGACGACTGGACCCAAGGAGCAGAGGAGACTATCTGTACCCACCCTTCAGTTGGTATTTCCAGTGGACAACTCGACGTTATAGCTTTAGTTTTCAGTTGCTATACTTTCTTTCCAGCTGGACTTTAATTTCAGTTTGGGTTTGTATTCTGGCCCACTTACTTTTCTGCACTTACTTTTATACCCTTTTTTACTTAGTGTTTTCTTTTGGTGGCTTACTCTGTGGTGTTTGTTTACTTTATAAAGGAAATTACTTCCCCTTTTTGTCGGGATTTACGCATTGGTTCTAGTCTCTATCCCCTGGCCTATGGAATGCGGGCTTGGGGTAGTCACAACATCAGTCCCGAGGACGGGTCGTGAAAAATTGGTATCAAAGGAGTTCGGTTCTACCGTAGAACTCAAGTATCTGATATTTCTTCTATGGGAAGCAATAGTGTTAAGGGTATTGAGTGTGGTTATTAGTCCAGGGAGTCTATTGTTTGTGAAGTGGCCAACGTATCCATACGCTAGGACCCTGACTTCTGATTTCTAACTCAATGTATGAAAACATTGATTGCATGTGTGATTCAAAAGTTTTCTTTGTGATTACGTTGTGTCAGCCCACCAGGTATACTGTTTTGACCATGGAACACCTGTTTCTTTTCAGGATGGACCAACGACAACAACCAGCTAGGGTTCCGAGCCTTGTGCAAGACGACAACCCACCGAGCGACGAGGCCTCCGTACAGGGCCCTTTTTCAGCAGAAGCACCGACGGTACCTCTACCCGCCGAGCCACTGATGCCACCATCCCCAGCCACTGAGAGTGCACGTCTCCTTAGTGCACTGCACGAGTTCCAGCGTTAGAGACCGCCCAGGTTCCGTGGGGAGACGGACCCTCAGGTAGCTAAGTATTGGCTGGAGGCTGTAGTTCTAGTTTTCAGGTTGGTGGGGACACCATCTGACCTCATGGTGATCCTTGCAGCGCGCCTCCTGCACGCGGAAGTAGGCAGATGGTAGAGCTTGATGCTCCAGGTGCACGACGAGGCATCTCTACTCTGGATGTACTTTGAGAGCCTCTTCCGCTCAGAGTTCGTCCCAGCCACCCTACGTTCAGTGGACATTCAGGAGATACTACAGCTGCGACAGGGCAGCATGATGGTAGCCCAGTACTCGGTGATATTTACCGATATCTCATGTTATTCGACGGACATGGTACCAGACCCATTATTCTGGGCCTGGACCATCAAGAAGGGACTTAGGGATGACATCAGGGCATCGATGATCTCTCTCAGCATTCTGATGCAGGCATGAGTACTAGAGAGATCCCTTCTCGTAGAGTGCTTTCTTGCTGAGCCTACACCAGCAGCAAGACCTACTGTAGGGCGGCACATAGAAGAGTCTTGTATAGCTGGCAGTCGACGGATGTCACAGGGGTCCAGGTGGACCAGACCAGTAGGCGGATGACCTCAGGAAACAGGCTCATATTTTCGGGGTACACGGAACAATTCCATCCTTCCGAGGAGCAGACAGTGCTACACAGGATGCGGGCAGGGCCACATGGCTCGTGACTACCCGACCCGTCGTGCATAGGAGAAACAGACGGTTGAGGGACCACCCAGGTAGAGGAAAATGGTCAAATGTTGCGGTCCGTAGGGAGCAGGCGGACGAGGCAGAGGAGCTGGTCGAGCAGCAGGTGGTGGGAGACACTTTAAGGCTTTACAACCACCACCACTAGGAGATCCACCCCGACCACAGGGAGCTGGCGGGCAGAGACAGGCTGAACTTTAGGCAGCGGAGGCCTACGACCATGGTGCGCTAGAGATGATTCGAGGTACTATCTGTGTCTACTCCACACTTGTGAAAGTTCTTATAGACACAAGGGCGAGTAATTCTATTATTTCTGCTGCCCTTGTACGGAGCTCAGAGATTCTGACGGAGCCGTTGGCTCGATCCTTACGGCTAGAGACTCCTACGGGAGAAGACTCGATGATTACGCACTGGTTCTGGAAGTGTGAGATTACTATAGGAGGTGAGATCTTTAGATGGGATATTCTTGTAGCGGCGTCGAGGCCTTATGACCTCATCATGGGCATGGATTGGATATCTACTGTCCCTGCTCAAATCGACTATATTAGGTGCAAGGTGCGGTGTGTCCACACCGACGGGAGAAGGTTCTCCTTCACCGGTGAGAAGGGATACTTTGTAGCGTAGGATGTATTCAAATAGAGAAGAGGACAGTCGATCACTCATCAGTTGGGTAGCCTCATCCTAGGAGTAGTTTATGTACGAAGTCTTAGTTTTACTGTAGTGGTGGATCAGTATGCTGAAATTTTTTCTAACGACGTTCTAGGACTACCCCCTCGCAGAGAGGTAGACTTCTATATTGACCTGTACCCTGGGATAGCCTCGATATCCACTCAAGCATATTGGATGGCTCCCGCTGAGCTTCGAGAGCTATTGGTACAGTTGGAGGACTTGTAGGGCAAGGGATTCATCCGACCCAGTGTTTCACCTTGGGCTTCCCCGATTTTGATCGCCAAGAAGGCGGACGGGAGCTTGCGACTGTGTATCGACAATCATCTCCTGAACCAGGTGACTATGAGGAACAAGTATCCACTACCTAGGATTGGCTACCTCTTCGATCCGATCAAGGGAGAATGGTGGTTCTCAAAGATAGACCTCAGGTCAGGCTATCATCAGCTCAGAGTTCGGGATAAGGACGTGAAGAAGACGACCTTCAGATGTCGGTATAGCCACTATGAGTTCTTGGATATGAATTTCGGACTAACCAATGTTCCAGCAGTGTTCATGAGTCTCATGAACATGATATTTCATCCTTACCTCGATCGATTTGTCATGGTCTTGATCGAAGACATATTGATATACTCGACCACTTAGGAGGATCGTGCCTACCACTTGCGGGTTGTACTGGACACACTCCAATGCACCAGCTTTATGGTATGCTCTCGAAGTGTCAGTTCTAGATACGTGAGGTCCACTTCTTGGGACACATCATCTCTGAGGTGGGAGTTGCGGTGGATCCGGCAATGATCGAGGCAATGCTAGCTTGGGAGCCACCCAGGAGCAAGACGGAGGTGTGAAGAGTCTTGGGTCTAGCTAGATACTACCGTAGGTTTGTTCCAGACTTCTCCAGAGTTGCGGCACCACTTTCATCTTTGATGAAGAAGGGTAAACCCTTCATGTGGTCAGACAGATGTTAGTAGAGATTTCAAGAGTTGAGACAAATATTGACCAGTGCACCCATCTTGTGGCTACCAGAGGAGGGATTCGGGTACGTAGTATTCTGTGATGCATCAGGGACCGGACTCGGGTGTGTCCTGATGTAGGAGCGGGTAGTGATCACCTATGGATCACGACAGTTGAGGCAGCATGAGCAGAACTATGCTACCCATGAACTGGAGTTAGCAGCAGTGGTCTTCGCTCTAAAGTTGTGGTGACACTATCTGATGGGAGAGCACTTCACAGTCTACTCTGACCACCAGAGTCTCAGGTACATCTTCTTGTAGAAAGACCTAAACCCGAGACAGTGATGATGGCTCGAGTTCCACCCGGACTATGACTTTGAGATAGTCTATACTCATGGATAGGGGAACGTTGTAGCTGATGCTCTCAGCAGGAGGACGGGCATTCAGCTACATGAGGAGGCGACAGAGGAGCTATCCGCTTTGGAGATATCCTTCGTGGATTGAGATGGAGTAGCCTTTCTTCAGTCACTCCTTAATTACTACAATGGGTCAGAGAGGAACAACATGGGGACGTTGACTGTGAGACGCGGCGTGCACAAATATCCTCAAGACAGGCACCTGATGGATTCTCTGTGGGAGGAGAGCACGTCATCCTTTTTAGAGGACGTACCATGGTACCAGCTACTTTGCAGGAGGAGGTGCTAAGGGAGTTTCACACTTCCCCATTAGAGGTACATCCAGGAGTGGCGAAGATGTACTAGGATCTTCGACGACAGCACTGGTGGCCAGGTATGAAGAAGGTTGTAGAAGAGTTCGTTTCTCGAGGCCCCACCTGCCAGCAGGTGAAGGCGGAGCACCAGGTACCAACAGGCTTGGTACAGACCTTGGAGGTCTTGGAGTGGAAGTGGTATGGGATATATATAGATTTCGTGACTAGACTTCCACGTACATAATGAGGTCACGACTCCATTTGAGTGATTGTTGACCAACTCACCATGTCGGCCCACTTCTTACCCATCAGAGAGCAGGGCTCAGTGGAGAGAGTGGGACGCCTCAATGTTAAGGAGATTGTACGACTTCATGGTGTGCCGTCATCTATTGTCTCTGATCGAGATACTCTCTTTACTTCCCAGCTTTGGAAGGGGTTGCAGTAGGCATTCGAGATGCAGCTTTGTCTGAGCACCGCCTTTCACCCTCAGACAGATTGTCACATACATGACATATTTTAAAGGTATTTTTGTATTTAATTTACATTATTGCTTTTTTGGGGGTTTTCAATGCATTTTTGAAGGAAATGGTGGGTTTCCATAATTTGGGTCAACTCGAGAGCCCGTTTCCAGTTTTGACAATAAATTTTGTTTGTTTAATAACTCCCACGTTTTTCAACATTTTTAACTCATTAAACTTCCAAAATGACCTTACTTTAACTATTAAAACCACCAATGAATTTTGGCCCCCTTAAAAATTCATTTGCATCTTGGATTTGGGTGATCAAGTTAGGTATTGGGCCAACCCGAAAGCCCATTTCCAGTTTTAAAATTGTTTTGTAATTATTTCATAAAATATTCAATTTTTATTCTTTTTCGGTGATTCCACCTCTCACCTTCTCCCACTGTACCTGGCCGCACCCCCAGCTTCGTTTCCCCCTCTTTGGAGATCGCATCTGTCGCGACTTAGGGCCTAACTTCTCTGGTTTCTAAAAACGTCCAGTTTTCTCAAGTAAGTGACTATCCTTCTAGTTCTCTCCTTTTCCTTGAGATTTATCTTTTTTTTTCTTGAATCCCCAAATTTCCAGAAGCTAGGGCTTCGTACTTAGGGTTTCATTTTGGGTTTCATGGTTCAATCCTCTGGTTTTAGGTTTGATATCACTTCCTTGTGGCGCGGTGGTCGTGCGGTTGAAGTTCCGCACTAGGATTTGCGGTTCTTGAATCTTTTGGTAGGTGATTCCATTGTGTGTGCAATTCTTTGGGAATTTGCTTGCTGTGTTGAGGGTGAATTAATGCTTATTGGATTTTAATGATTCTGTAAAAATTTGTTTTAGTTTCATTTACAATGCAAATGAATTTTATGTTACAATTTTTGTTGAAATTGAGGGTTTTTCATGCAAGTCTTTTATTGGTTCATTTTGGGATGAACTCTAATTACATAGTTGATTTTATTGAACTGTATTAGGAATTAAAATAATGTTTTAAATATTTATTCTTTTTGGTTGTGGCTGCAAAAGTTTGTTTAAATTGTGTTTGAGAAGCAAATGGGCATTAAGTGCCATGTTGGTGTGAAAATGGTGGTTTTTAAAATATATAATTTCTTGGTTCACATTGGGCTGCCCCATAACTGAATTTTTGGTTTTATTAAATTGTGTTGAACTGAAATTTTGTTTTGATGACTTACAAGTTTTCACATACTGTGAAAAGTGGATATTTTAAAGAGTTTTGGGTGCAAAACAATGTGATGTTTGGAGAGGTTGTTTTATTGAAGATCAAAATATGTTATTGACTGTTTCAAATGATATAAAATGTGTGTAGCTACTGTACTATTTGTTTGTGACCAGTAGAGATACTTTACATGAAAAAGTATGTGTGTTGTTTGCTGAAATTGTTTGAGCACAAAAGGGGGAATCCCGGGTACTTAGGTGGGCGGATATGTACTAGTACGGCTAGTGGACCGGATGGGTTGTGTCCCTATTTCACTGAGCAAATGGATAACGACAACACTAACTGAACTATGTGGATGTTATTTGGGGACCACTAGGTTATGGGTTTGTTCCCTACTAGTGGCTCGTGCACGGGAAAGGATTGTGACTTGGATACTTTACACCGAGGTACGAGGTACATAGGGCCCGAGACTATCTAGTTGCCTAGGGGTGTTCCCAATTTTTGTGCTCATTAGAATTGTAGTATTTACCTTTGTTGTGGGATCTTTTGGCAGTACTTTACAGTAGCTCACATGTTTATTTAATTGGTTATCATTCTGAAATTCTTGGATTGAAAACTGTTCTCATTTGAAAGTTTCTTTTCTTGAAATTTTTAACATTGTTTCACCTTGTGTGTTAAAATTGCTAGTTTTGTTCCCATTGTATTGCATCCCCTTTGGAATCTTCTGGTGGTATCCTATTGGGCTTAGGCTCACACCCTACTTACACCCCTTGGGTGTAAGTAGAACTTCTTATGCTTGACTCAGGTAAAGGGAAGGCTATGGGTGATGGCGCTTCAGGGTGTTAGTCCCCATCGTTGGGGCAGAGTTGTGGAGAAGGCTTGCGGGTGATGACACCCTTGTTGCGTGAAGTGATTGGGGATGTCTTGATGTTGTCATTATTTGTATTTGGACCACTTGTAGTGTCTTTAAACATATGTATTCAGATCTGGTTTTGTTAAGAATGGTTTAGTATGGAAATTTCAGATTCTTATTATTGATTGTTTTATTTGTTTTATGCTTTCATACTCGGGTAAATCGTTCCCAAATCATATTGTTTTATACCCGGGCACTTGTGCCAGCCCGTGGGGATAGGGAATGCCCTTCGGGTCTTGCCACGGGCTGGGTTTGGTGCCATTAATGGTGGCGACCAGATCCGGTTCGTGACAAAATGGTATCAGAGGAGGTTAATGTTTTTGGGTTATATTGTTATTTTGACATGAGTCGGGATAGACAGGAGCTAGGACTGTCGGGGCTCGGGGTATTGGTTGTGAGTAGGGTGCCTGGCCCGCACCTCTCATGGCAGACCTTGAGTCTCCAGAGGATGTTGGAATTTACTTATTTACTTCACTTCCAGGTGAGACGTGTGGGCTGCAGACCACATGTGGACATCAGGCAGATGTGGAGTAGTTGTTTCTTTTATTACAAGAATGTGTTTAGTTTGCTTATATTTGATGTATTTGATTACAATTTTCAGAATTGTGGTATTGACCATTGTTTTGTGACTGTTGCATTTTGTAGCAACATGCCTCCCCGGAAAGCTCCAACGCACCCACAGGAGGAAGCTGGAGAGAGTTCACCCACGCCGATTGATCAGAGGCTAGTCGAGGCCGTGGTCCGGGCTGTCCAGGCTCTAGGATATGGACCAGCTCCAGCTCCAGATCCTGTTAGAGAGGATTATACTGGTCCTAGAAAGGACAAGGCCCAGGAGTTCCTGAAAAATAAGCCTCCAACCTTCCGAGGCAGCTCAGAACCCCAGGAAGCAGAAGAATGGCTCGAGAAGATCGAGCGTATGTTTGAGTTCCTGGAAACACCCGAGGAGCTCTGGGTGAAGTGTGCCTCCTTCCTATTGGAGGGTCCCAGTCGTAAATGGTGGGAGTCAGTGCTTCAGGCTGGGAAGAATGATCAGATGCACTGGAGAGATTTCAAGTTTGTCTTCAATGAACAGTATTGCCCTGAGGTGTTGGCTTATGCCAGGTCTAGAGAGTTCATGGAACTTGTTCAGGGGAATCTATCTGTGATGGAGTATGCCAACCGTTTCGCTGAATTGGTTCGGTATGCTCCAGAAATTGTCTCTAATGAACAAGCGAAGGCCCAGAGGTTTGAGAAAGGCTTGCGACCAGAGATATACTCCCAGGTGTTCTTGTTTAAGCTGAGGACCTATGCTGAGGTTGTTGATCGAGCGTGCATGGTGGAGATTGATAGGAAAGGCAGGGCTGGTTTCTATGGTTCAGTATCAGCAGTGGGAAGTGGTAGCTCCTCAGAGAAGAAAAGGAAGCGGGAGGATCATGTGAAGAAAGGAGGGGGCAGTTCAGGCCACTCTTCCAGGCAGTTTTCTTCTGCTGCTTCTGATGCAAGATCGGTCGTGTGCCACCAATGTGGGAGGCCTGGGCATATCCGACCAGCATGTCCACTTCCTCCGAATCCTTGTTTCCAGTGTGGAGGTATGGGGCATTTGCAGCGTTTTTGTGGTGTGGCACGTCCACTTCCGAGTGGGGTTGGTTCAGTGGCTTCAAAAGGAGTGCCAGCACAGTCCGAGCCATCAAGGACTGGGGGATCTCGATTTGGTGGTCGTGGTGGTAGGGCTGGATCATCTTATGGGCAGAGCCAGTTCAGGGCACAACCACATACTAGCGGTCGTCCTCAGGCAGATACTGGACATCTCCATGCAGTGGATCAGTCACCAGCAGGATCAGAGGCGGGACCGTCGACAGTTCGAGGTACCGTTATGATCGCATCTTCTTTAGCTACTGCTCTTTTTGATACTGGTGCCTCTGTTTCATTCATTTCTGGACATTTCGTGGACATGCTGAATTTGCCAACTGAGTTGATGTCTTTTGCGATGGAGTTGGTGACACCATTGGGAAAGAAGAAGGAGCAGGGCCTGAGGTGCCCCTCATGTGCACTTTCTGTATCAGGGGTCGAGATGGAGTGGGACCTTATGGTCTTAGATATGGACCTTTTTGATGTCATACTCGGGATGGATTGGCTAGTTCACTTCCAGGCACACATCGACTGCTACAGAAGGCGTGTGAGTTTCACGGCACCTGATGGGAGTCGTCAGGTTTTTCATGGAGAATGGGATCCACGATCAAGTCGCGCAGGGCCTCCACTCCCAGAGTTGGGAAGTGTTATCTTCCAGTTATCTTCGATTGTGCTAGAGGATGGTCTTTCCCCTGAAGGTTCACTACCTCATGTAGTGAATGAGTTTCCCGAGGTATTCCCTGATGATTTTTCTGGTTTGCCCCCAGAGCGGGATGTGGAGTTTTCGATTGATCTGGCGCCGGGAACACAGCCGATATCTCTTCCCTCCTATCGCATGGCCCCCACCGAGTTGAGGGAATTAAAGATACAGCTGGACGACTTAGAATCCAAAGGATTCATTCGCCCGAGCATCTCTCCTTGGGCCGCTCCTGTGTTGTTTGCAAAAAAGGCTGATGGATCCCTCCGGTTGTGCGTTGACTACCGGAAGCTGAATAAGGTGACAATTAAAAACAAATACCCTTTGCCCAGAATAGATGATTTGTTTGATCAGTTGAAGGGGGCAAAGTGGTTCTCAAAGATAGACCTGCGTTCAGGGTATCATCAACTCAGGGTGAAGGAGTCAGATATCCCCAAGACAGCCTTCCGAAGCAGGTATGGCCACTTTGAGTATTTGGTCATGCCCTTCGGATTGACCAATGCTCCAGCGGTATTTATGGCACTAATGAATAGGGTGTTCCATCAGTATCTCGATTCCTTTGTTGTGGTGTTCGTGGATGATATTCTGGTATACTCTAGCTCTGAGGAGGAACACGAACATCACTTGAGGATCGTTTTAGGTACATTACGGGATCACCGCCTCTATGCAAAGTTGTCAAAGTGCACCTTCTGGATCAGAGAGGTGAGATTTCTAGGGCATGTGATCTCAGAGCACGGAGTTTCAGTGGACCCTGAGAAAATTAGTGCGGTTATGTCATGGGAGCAGCCGAAGAATGTGTTCGAGATCAGGAGTTTCCTTGGCCTGGCTGGTTACTACAGGCGATTCGTTCAGGATTTCTCTCGGCTTGCATCACCAATTACTGCGCTCACCCGGAAAGGGGTGAAGTTTGTATGGGGTCCAGAATGTCAAGCATCATTCGAGGAGCTGAAGAGACGGTTGACTACCGCCCCTGTGCTGATTTTGCCTGAGGCCGGGAAGGGTTATGTGGTTTATTGTGATGCTTCAGGTATGGGTCTTGGGTGCGTGCTTATGCAGGATGATCACGTGGTGGCTTATGGCTCTCGCCAACTCCGACCACATGAAAAGAACTACCCTACCCATGACTTGGAGTTGGCAGCGGTGATGCATGCTTTGAAGACATGGCGTCACTACCTCTTTGGCGAGAAGTTTGTGGTCTACTCTGATCACAAAAGCTTGGCTTATATCTTCTCGCAGAAGGACCTCAACTTGAGGCAACGCCGCTGGATCGAGTACTTGCAGGGGTTCGACTTTGACATTGTCTATACCCCAGGCAAGGGTAATGTGGTGGCCGACGCTTTGAGCAGAAGAGTTCCAGTGCAGGCTTTGAGGAAGTCTAGTGATGAGTGGACATTGATGGGGCTCTTTTCTCAAATGCATGTGGAGGCTAGGGAACACAGTGGAGGGGAATTCTTGGCGAGTGTCCAGTTGACTCCTTCTCTGTTGGAGTTGATTCAGCGGGAACAACCTAGTGATGAGCTTTGTCAGCGATCTAGGCAGTTTCTTCATGGTGGGGAGACATCCTATGATTGGTCGTCGTCTCCCGAGGGAATCTTGTGCTTCCAGGGCCGTTCAGTAGTACCGTTATCTCTACGGAAGGCAGTGATGCATGATAGCCACCAGTCTCAGTGGGCTGTCCATCCAGGTGCGACTAAGATGTATTATGATGTCCGTCGGCATTTTTGGTGGCCTGGTATGAGACGAGACATAGCAGACTTTGTTTCGAGATGCTACACATGCCAGCAGGTGAAAGCAGAGCACCAAAGGCCCTCCGGTTTGCTCCAGCCATTACCCATTCCTACCTGGAAGTGGGACGAGGTTTCCATGGACTTCATTGTTGGCTTACCTCGTACACCTCGGGGTAAGAATTCCATTTGGGTGGTGATTGATCGTCTGACCAAATCAGCCCACTTCATTCCAATTAGAGACACATCTAAAGTGGATGAGTTGGGCCTTTTGTATCTTCAGGAGTTGGTGAGACTCCATGGTGTACCATCAGCTATTGTCTCGGATAGAGACCCCCGCTTCACTTCTCGATTTTGGGAAGGCCTTCAAAAGGCCTTGGGCTCTCAGATTAAGATGAGCACGTTGTACCACCCTCAGACGGATGGTCAGACAGAGCGGGCGAATCAGATTTTGGAGGACATGCTTCGTGCATGTGTCTTGGACTTTGGAGGTTCTTGGGATAGCCATTTGGGATTGGTTGAGTTTGCTTATAATAATAGTTACCAATCCTCAATTCGAATGGCCCCTTTTGAGGCGCTCTATGGTCGGCCATGTCGGTCCCCCCTATGTTGGGCTGAGGTAGGAGAGACTTCACTATTGGGGCCGAGCCTTGTGCAGGAGACTTCTGAGAAGGTCAAATTGATCAGGAAGCACTTATTGACAGCTCAGAGTCGTCATAAATCTTATGCTGATTGGAGGCGTCGAGACCTAGAGTTTACTGTGGGTGATAGGGTATTCTTAAAAGTGGCCCCTCGTCTGGGCCATCGTCGATTGGGGAAGCAAGGTAAGCTGATGCCACGGTATGTCGGACCCTTTGAGATCACCGAGCGTATTGGTAAGGTGGCATACAGGTTGGCCTTACCTTCTCAGTTGACATCTATCCATGATGTCTTCCACGTCTCCCAGTTGAAGAAATACAATCCAGATCCATCCCATGTGTTGAGTTGGGAAGAACTAGAGATAGAGCCTGACTTGTCTATCGTTGAGAGGCCGGTGAAAATAGTGGACTCCCAGGAGAAGATACTTAGAGGAAAGTCTATTCCTTTAGTCCGAGTTTTATGTCAGCATGGGAATGATACACATGAGACTTGGGAGCGAAAGTCATGGGTCGAGGAAGAGTACCCATTCTTGTTTACCAACCAAGAATCATGTTGACTTTCCGGGGCGGAAAGTCCTTCATGGTGGGGAGAATTGTCACATACATGACATATTTTAAAGGTATTTTTGTATATAATTTACATTATTGCTTTTTTGGGGGTTTTCAATGCATTTTTGAAGGAAATGGTGGGTTTCCATAATTTGGGTCAACTCGAGAGCCCGTTTCCAGTTTTGACAATAAATTTTGTTTGTTTAATAACTCCCACGTTTTTCAACATTTTTAACTCATTCAACTTCCAAAATGACCTTAATTTAACTATTAAAACCACCAATTAATTTTGGCCCCCTTAAAAATTAATTTGCATCTTGGATTTGGGTGATCAAGTTAGGTATTGGGCCAACCCGAAAGCCCATTTCCAGTTTTAAAATTGTTTTGTAATTATTTCATAAAATATTCAATTTTTATTCTTTTTCGGTGATTCCACCTCTCACCTTCTCCCACTGTACCTGGCCGCACCCCCAGCTTCGTTTCCCCCTCTTTGGAGATCGCATCTGTCGCGAATTGGGGCCTAACTTCTCTGGTTTCTAAAAACGTCCAGTTTTCTCAAGTAAGTGACTATCCTTCTAGTTCTCTCCTTTTCCTTGAGATTTATCTTTTTTTTTCTTGAATCCCCAAATTTCCAGAAGCTAGGGCTTCGTGCTTAGGGTTTCATTTTGGGTTTCATGGTTCAATCCTCTGGTTTTAGGTTTGATATCACTTCCTTGTGGCGTGGTGGTCGTGCGGTTGAAGTTCCGCACTAGGATTTGCGGTTCTTGAATCTTTTGGTAGGTGATTCCATTGTGTGTGCAATTCTTTGGGAATTTGCTTGCTGTGTTGAGGGTGAATTAATGCTTATTGGATTTTAATGATTCTGTAAAAATTTGTTTTAGTTTCATTTACAATGCAAATGAATTTTATGTTACAATTTTTGTTGAAATTGAGGGTTTTTCATGCAAGTCTTTTATTGGTTCATTTTGGGATGAACTCTAATTACATAGTTGATTTTATTGAACTGTATTAGGAATTAAAATAATGTTTTAAATATTTATTCTTTTTGGTTGTGGCTGCAAAAGTTTGTTTAAATTGTGTTTGAGAAGCAAATGGGCATTAAGTGCCATGTTGGTGTGAAAATGGTGGTTTTTAAAATATATAATTTCTTGGTTCACATTGGGCTGCCCCATAACTGAATTTTTGGTTTTATTAAATTGTGTTGAACTGAAATTTTGTTTTGATGACTTACAAGTTTTCACATACTGTGAAAAGTGGATATTTTAAAGAGTTTTGGGTGCAAAACAATGTGATGTTTGGAGAGGTTGTTTTATTGAAGATCAAAATATGTTATTGACTGTTTCAAATGATATAAAATGTGTGTAGCTACTGTACTATTTGTTTGTGACCAGTAGAGATACTTTACATGAAAAAGTATGTGTGTTGTTTGCTGAAATTGTTTGAGCACAAAAGGGAGAATCCCGGGTACTTAGGTGGGCGGATATGTACTAGTACGGCTAGTGGACCGGATGGGTTGTGTCCCTATTTCACTGAGCAAATGGATAACGACAACACTAACTGAACTATGTGGATGTTATTTGGGGACCACTAGGTTATGGGTTTGTTCCCTACTAGTGGCTCGTGCACGGGAAAGGATTGTGACTTGGATACTTTACACCGAGGTACGAGGTACATAGGGCCCGAGACTATCTAGTTGCCTAGGGGTGTTCCCAATTTTTGTGCTCATTAGAATTGTAGTATTTACCTTTGTTGTGGGATCTTTTGGCAGTACTTTACAGTAGCTCACATGTTTATTTAATTGGTTATCATTCTGAAATTCTTGGATTGAAAACTGTTCTCATTTGAAAGTTTCTTTTCTTGAAATTTTTAACATTGTTTCACCTTGTGTGTTAAAATTGCTAGTTTTGTTCCCATTGTATTGCATCCCCTTTGGAATCTTCTGGTGGTATCCTATTGGGCTTAGGCTCACACCCTACTTACACCCCTTGGGTGTAAGTAGAACTTCTTATGCTTGACTCAGGTAAAGGGAAGGCTAAGGGTGATGGCGCTTCAGGGTGTTAGTCCCCATCGTTGGGGCAGAGTTGTGGAGAAGGCTTGCGGGTGATGACACCCTTGTTGCGTGAAGTGATTGGGGATGTCTTGATGTTGTCATTATTTGTATTTGGACCACTTGTAGTGTCTTTAAACATATGTATTCAGATCTGGTTTTGTTAAGAATGGTTTAGTATGGAAATTTCAGATTCTTATTATTGATTGTTTTATTTGTTTTATGCTTTCATACTCGGGTAAATCGTTCCCAAATCATATTGTTTTATACCCGGGCACTTGTGCCAGCCCGTGGGGATAGGGAATGCCCTTCGGGTCTTGCCACGGGCTGGGTTTGGTGCCATTAATGGTGGCGACCAGATCCGGTTCGTGACACAGATGGTCAAACGGAGAGGACCATTCAGACTCTCTAGGACATGCTCCATGCATGTGTCCTCGACTTTGGTCGCAGTTGGGAGGACCACCTACCATTGGTGGAGTTTGGACTCAACAACATATATCACTCCACCATCGGGATGGCACCATACGAGGCATTTTATGACTGACCTTGCAGGTCACCTCTGTGCTGGACAGACCTTGGAAAGTCAGCACTTGTGGGACTAGAGATGGTCCAGTCCACAACAGAGAAGGACCATGTCATCCAGGAGCGGATGATGATATCTTAGAGCCGATAGAAGTCTTATGCTGACAGGAGGCGGAGACCACCAGAGTTTGAGGATGGTGACCACGTTTTCTTTACGGGTCTCACATTGATGTGGATTATGAAGATTTGGTCGGGGCGACAAGTTATCCCCAATATTCATCAGACCATTCCAGGTTCCCAGAAGGATAGGCGAGGTGGCTTATAGCCTATCTCTACCACCTTAGTTGCACTGGGTGCACGACGTCTTCCACGTATCTTAGCTAAGTAGGTACGTGCACGACCCCACACATATCATCGAGCATGGGGAGCTGGACATTGATGACGGGGAAACTTTTGCAGAGGTCCCGATGGAGATCGAGGATCGACAGGAGCGGGACCAACGTGGGTGGTCGATTCCTCAAGTGTGAATCAGATGGCAACACGGTAACCTCTAGGTGAGCACTTGGGAACCTCCAGGAGAGCACACGGGAGCGGGAGGCTCAGATGCGTGCTTAGTACCCTCATTTGTTTCCCTAGTTTGTGATGTATCATTAAGGGGAGGTAAAAACTTGAGGTGGGAGTAATGTAATGACCCTTAAATTTCAAGGAAATTTTTTTTAATTTTCTTTGGTATTTTTTTACGAGTACGCAGTTTGTGACAGCAACTGATTCTGATGCCCGGTGTGCCCGGAATCAATTTCCGAAGTTTAGCTCGGGCAAGTTCAGTGAACGAACGAGTGAGTTTTTCTAACATTTGAACTGTTGCTCAGAATCGAAATCTGAGGGCACCGATGGAATAAAAATGCTAGTAATTGCTTAGGAACACCTTTTCTGAAGTTGCGTTTTCTCAGGTGAGGTTATTAAATAATTGGGCTAACTAAGGAGTGAAATAAAAATTTGTGCTACAATTTTTTATTTCTATTCTATGTAATAATAACCTATGCTTGGAGGTTGGAGTGGGACCCACTACATCCTAACTCCACTAGGTAGGATATTAGTGAAGTGGGGCCCACACGAGCCCCACCCCTTCTTTTCCATTTAACCTCCCTCTCGCAATTTAATTGTATAACACACCCGCACCCCCTTTTTAATGACATGTCAACTCTCGCATTTATATGGAATGTTAAAGGCTCTTCAAATAATTTAATTAATTGAGTGGGATCTTTTTAAATTTCCAATTTAATGTTGGCATGTGTATGTGTTAATAAAATAAGACAATGTCTTATTTTATTGGGGGTTGATTCGTTGTGCAGAAATAAGGAGAGAACTGTCATGGTCTTGAAGAACTTCGTCTTCTTCACGAAGAACATTGAGTCTATAACGAAGGACTCCATCACCGCACGGGAAGACCTCCATGCCATCTTCTCTCCTCTCCAAAGCTGGTGAGAGACTCATTTTCAGGAGAAAGATGACATTCCGTTGACTTTGTTGTATTCATCTAAGTGAGACAGACCGTTTGGCTTACTGCTCTCGAGGTTTGGACGTAGTTGGAGTACGGCCGGGTTAGTTTTGACTTAAAAACCAACTGGGCCCCTAGGATGAAAAATCCAATAACTCTCAGACTAGGAATCTGATTGATGTGCCTTCTGTAGTGTTAAGTTCCTATCGACGAGACATAACTTTGGGATACATCAACTCCGGACTATGTGTTAGTTGATGTATCGACCCCTTGGATCATTGAGAGGACCCTCCCGGAAACGAGCGTGTTGTGTGCGGGAATCTTAGAGCTGGCTGCGACTGCGACGACGATGACGACTTCACTAAAATCCTCCATGGGTTCGGCAGCAATGATGACTGCACTGAAATCCTCCGTGGGTTCGGCATCGATGACGACCGTATTGAAATCCTCTGTGGGTTCGACTGTGATGACTACTGTTCTTGTATCCTATGTGGGACTGGTAGTACATGACTACTGTTCGTGTATCCTACGTGGGTCCGATATTATTTTACTCTGTACTTGTATCCTATGTGGGTCCAACAGAGTGGCTAGTCTAGTATCCTACGTGGGTCCGAGGGCTTAGCTGGTTTAGTATCCTATGTGGGTCCGAGTTAGATGAATCAGTGGCTACATCTGATCATCTCTATCACCTTACGAAGAAGTATACATGTGTGAGCTGAGTCTTGACTTTCAATATTTATCTTCGATATGATTGACTTGCTCTCTTTTGTGGATTGGGTTGTGATATTCTGTGTGGATTGGATGTGTTATCATGTGTGGACTGGATCGAACATGGGCTCAGATGTTGGAGCTGAACTGGAATTGATGACTTAGGTATATGAATGGGCATATACCTAAGTATGTTTGGTTATTACTATGTGATTGTAACTTTACTTTGTGGATTATCCTTTGTGGATTATGGGAGACCTTCGGGGGGTCGAGGTCCCTACTGAGTAGCGTATACTCACCCCTACACGGGCTATTCCCGCACTACGTTGTGTTGGATGAAGACGACAAACAACACTAATCGTGGTTGAGGCATGTGGAGCACGTCAGAACTTGGAGGTGGACCACTGGGCGGGACGTACACGGGGCAGACGGCTAGACCTGAGGAGATGAGGAAACTATTTGTACCCACCCTTCATGTGGGATTTTTAGTGGACGACTCGACATTGCTGCTTTACTTTTTAGTTGTTGTACTTTCTTTCCAGCTGTACTTTACTTTCAGTTTGGGTTTGTATTCTGGCCCACTTACTTTTCCACACTTACTTTTGTACCCTGTTTTCCTTAGTGTTTTCTTCTTCTGGCTTACTCTATGGTGTTTGTTTACTTTATAAATGCAATTCTTTCCCCTTTTTGTTAGGATTTACACCTTGTTGCAAGTCGCTACCCCTGGCCTATGGAAGGCGAGCTTGGGGTAGTCACGGAACGGGTCCCGAGGACGGGTTGTGACACTTCTATTATTGAACTATTCTGGGGAAGAAAATACTCATATTTCATGGTTATATTTGGAATCCCTATTGAGCATCTCAGAGCTTACGCCTATCATATTTTTTCAGTTGCAGGTTCAGTTCTTATTCAATATCTGGATCAGCTACTCTGTGTTAAAGCACGCTTGAGTCTGAGTTGGGTGGTGACTTAGAAGGTTAGAAAGATGTATGTTAAATACTATCTTCCTTTCCCCTTCTAGTTTTGATTTTTACCATCGGATTTGTTTATCTTTATAACTTTTTTTTAGGGGCCAAATTATTCCCAACAGTAAAATTTTATGCCTCACAAGGGTTGCGAGCCCTTGGGGATCGGGAATTCCCCTTGGGCCATGTCGTAGATCGGTTCAAGTGACCAGTTTAGGTTCGAACTCTGTTAGTTCGTGACAATCAGTGTTTTAATTTTTTTGTTGTATGGTTTTTTTGAAAAAATTTGGTATCAAATCTCATCATCATAGCTGTAAATGTAATGTTAATATTTTTAGCATAAGATTCGATAGTACACGTCAATGACTGTTATTATTGATTAAAAATTTTGGTTTAGATATCATTGTAGATATTTAGGATTTAATTTAAGGTTATCATAAATTTTTTGGGACTTATCGTAGGTCTATTAGCATTAGGATGATTATATGATCAATTTTTAGACACCACATTGAGGTTTTATATAGTGAATTTTTTTAAGATTATTAATGAGATTTTAGGAGCAATTTTTTTGGGATTATTTATATATAAAAATTCAGTAAAATGTAATGTATTTCATTAATTATTGTAGAAATAAGTTTAATGTTATTACTAACCTTTAGTGTTATTATGATCTTGGATATTGAGGTAATTATGGGAAAACAATTATTTTCGTACACATACCTGGATGATTTAAATGTGATTTGGTGTCTATGAGAATAATTTAAATTCTAAAAAAGATTTCCATATTTTGGGGCGTGAAATATGAATAGTATGATATAACCATTGAGGTTTAAAAATTCTCTAATTAAGAGGTTATTGATGTCAGTTATGATGTAGGGTAATGGATAATTTAATTTTATATTTTGTAATTTTTGATCATTCCTTAGGATTATTTTTTGACATGAAGTATTTTTCATTTTGAGATTTATCTAACCACGTGTTAACCAATTTGGATTTAGTAAATTTTTAAATATCGGAGGAATATCTTGTTATCCCATTTATGGAAATGTGGTCTTTGAAATTATATATTATTTAATTATGTGTGAAAAAATCTTCTTGAATAATCATCTTCTAGAGAAAAGGAAGAGATTGTGGTGGAAAATAGTAAAATGAATAAATATTACTTGTCATGAAATTATATTTTATTATGTATTCAGTCTAGATGTTGATTAAATCCTTCAACATTATTAAAAGGATCATAAAAAATATCATATTAAAATATTTTCTAATGATATGAATGAGCTTTTACATGACTATTTGTTTAGTGTTTTTTATTGTCTTTATATTGGACATGTTCTCTATCACTATCTATTAGTCCATGGTAATTAGTATTCCCTTCAAAATATATATTTTAATTTTCTAGAAATATTATCTCTATGTGGAATCCTAGTTATGAATGAATTTGGGTGAATAATATGCTTCCAAAAATATCTTTTTAGGGGTTGTTTTCTTTATTTCTTTTATATGATGTGGGATTCAATGAAGCAATTTTAAATAATATTAATCCTTTTATAACCAAGATAAATTTGAAGGGTGAAATTCATTTTATTGGGGTAGGATGTAACATATTGATATTTTAGGAAATATATTCTTTTAAATTAATTTAAACTCGTTGGTATCCTTAATTACATGAAATTTTTAGTTTTTATTGTGTTATTCTCAAAAATAATTATCTTACATTTCGCATAATGTCATGTTTTGTCGAAAACCTATGTCACATTCATGACCTTATCTTACCAGACAATAATATACAATTCATATTATTATTTAACATGATAGTTATCACATAGAAATTAGAATTGAGGGAATGAATAAGATTAATTAATTTAGGATAATATGGTTTATACATACTTATATAATTAATTCATTGGAAACAAATTAAATCAAAATGAAAAATAAAAGAAAACTGAATATAAAAAAATGTTTTTATAAAAAAATTATGATCCCAAACGTGTTTTATCATAAAAATTTAAATCAATTACTATTATTTAATTATAATAATTATATATATAATATTATATTCAATTTTTTACATTCACCATATTTATTTAATATACAAAACATAAAAAATCTAATTTCACACAAAAGGGAGGCATTTTTCCAAATGATGTTCTTCCACCAATTTATAGGTAACATGTTTTAAAACTAAATTTTGACACATTTATATATTTTATTTGAAGAAATAAACATCATTTTTAATGGGTAATTCTAAAATAAAAAAATGTTGAATATTTTTTATTTTTTGGATCAGTTTAATTTTTTTTGATAAATATTAAAAATACTAATTTTTATTTGAAAAAAAATTTTCATCTCAATAATTTAAAATGTTAAATTATATATTAACTTGGGTCCAAATTATAATTAGATAAATTATAATTATATTAATCAAATATTGTAAAACATAAATTTTATCTTATAATTTTGGATATAAAAACATTTCAAACTATAGAATATTTTTTCATCAAAAACATTTTTTATCATGACATCTATGAGACTATTTATAAATTAAACTGTGAATCTTATAATTAATATAATTTTTAAGAATAGATTACATTTTTAAAATATTAATAATTTTCTATTTATAACTGGTTCAAACATGATTTTTACCAAAAATATTATTTAATGAAAATAATAATAATCACACTGATTAAGGTAGAAATGACCTTAATAAGTGATAAAACATTGATCTAAATGGTCCAAATGACAAATAATCATTTCAAAAACAAATTTTATTAAAATATTCAATCATTATAAATTCTTGGATCTGGTTCTTTCATTATTCGATCCAAATTACATTAAAAACATTGGTGAAATTCTCTTACTCAAAATTTACATGTTCTAAACTCACACCACTTATGAATGGCCTCCCCCTCTCCTCCAATATCCACACATATCAAGCCAATTTTCTCATCCATGTAACTTCCAAATATACTTTTCCACATCCATCCTCTCATCTCAAATTCCTTCAATTGGGAATAAATCCGACCAACGAAGCCCTTTGATGCAAACCAAATAGAGATACCCAACGAAGAGATAACATTCTCTAATGAGTGTATCTATTTTATTTCTTAATAAAACTCCTTTAATTAATCAGATACTATGATTATAACATAAAATAAAAATAATAAATATTCTGAGAATTTTTTATTTTAATTTTACTACATTAAACCACAAACACATCCATCAATAGAATTATGAAATCATTGTTCATGGGTACAACATACTACCACCTCGCTAAACGATGTGATTTTTTTAATTATCACATTTAAATGAAGTTAATAATTATCCAAATACTCTTTATATATTAAATTTATGATGGAATTATTCTTAGGAAATTATTATAGAACATATACCTTAATTATTTTTTATTTTTGAAAATATTATAACATTATTCGTGTGTACGAAGGACTACCGCCAAGGGAAGTGATGTGGTCCCTTCACGCATTAAATTGAATATATTAAGGATATGTTTAAAAGAGATATTATATATATATTAAATAAAAAGTATAATCAAATGATAATATATTAATTAATATTTTTCATTTACTTCTCTTTATTTTTATATCAAAAGAAAATGGAAATATTGTTCATGTGTAAGTACAACCTACCGTCTCCATGTACTGTGTATTTTAATTATTATCAATATTTTTTAATTTAAAAAAAAAATTAAAAACGTATATTATGTTAATATAATGGTTTATATTATTAAAATTATGAAACAATTATTTCATTATGTTGACCAAAAATAGAAAATTAAGACATAAACAAAAAACAAAGTTGTTATTACGCGAAAGATAAATTTAACAATGAATTGTTATTAAAAGGGTAATTAAAGGTAATAGAAAAATCACATATGATGTTAAAAATAATAATATGATTCAATAATTAATTAATGAAATGTTTTAAACAATTATACATTGGGTAAAATAATATTGAACCAAAAGGAAGCATATGTTATGGATTTTCTTATCGTCTCACTTTTAATTATATGAGATAAATACCATATTCATAATTTTTTTTGGTGTATTTAATCCACATGGATGTATTTTATGATTATTATACATTAATATATGTTTAATTAAAAATCTATTTTATTATATCTCTTTAATGAGGTTTATAGTTTCAAATATACCATGAATTATGAGATTTTTTCTACAATTTTCATTAGTAGAATTTTATTTAATGCTATACACCTATATTTTTTCATAAGGTTATGTAAATAATTATGAAATTATATATAATGAATCTCTATATTTCTTCTTATACTAAATATTAAATTTAATTATATTCATTCATGGAGACTATGATTCTAGGTTACAAAAGGGGTAAGCATCTTTTGTTACAATCTCATCGTTTATCAGGATTTTGTATGATTATGGAATCAATATTGAAATATTATATTTATCATGATTTATATTATCCTATATTTATTGATTATATTTTCATGTAATTTATCCCTTTTCCCATTATTTGGTACAAATAAGGTTTGTAAAAGTGTTTTTATGAAATATTGACATTATTTCTCACTTTAGTTATAGATCTGTTTTCTTCCATCGATATACATCCAAAAAATGTTAAAGAAGATGTATAAAAGGTTTTTTAGATTATTTTAAAATATTAATTTATATTTTTTCATGTTTATTTTGATGGAAAATTATTTCAATATTTTTTATGTTATAATTTTTTTTTCACAATGAAAATTTTGTTTTTCTCAAAATTAATTTAATGAAGATTTAATGGTATTTCTATTGATTAATGTAATAACCCATTGTTTTTATATGTGAAAAAATTGGTTTATTTTTTATTGTTAACAGTCTATTTATTTATGGAGATGGATTTTTAGGTTTTAAAAATATTTTTATAAAACCCATTTTTTTCCATGAGTAAATTATGTTTAGAAGAGATTGATATAAAACCCATTTATTTTCAATGTTCTTATCATTTTTTCAGAATTTTATG
Organism: Viscum album; assembly: GCA_963277665.1. NCBI lineage: Eukaryota > Viridiplantae > Streptophyta > Magnoliopsida > Santalales > Viscaceae > Viscum > Viscum album. The sequence goes on from OY728159.1 coordinate 927,367,924, forward strand.
GTGAAATTGGATTATTCATGATTTTTAAATTTTTCATTATATGAAAAGGTTGATCCTGATATATCTTATATGAAGTTTTTTCCCAATTATGCCTCATTAGTGAGAAAAATACAACATATATGATGGGTTGAGCCCCAATTGAGCTCATAAAATATAGATGAGTTTGATATAGACTATACAATGAGTCGATACCCATTATAGCTCATAGATGAGACCGATATAGCTTGTAAAAAGGGTGATCCACATTATAGATATACAATGTAACACCCCAAGCTTCTATGGTACGCTTCTCTTTGAATAATGTGATAGCGTGTGTTGTACGCAACACCGAGTTCTAACACACCATAACTAATCAAACTAGCCGTTATGAATAGTAATACCTACTTTTTGAAATTATATATATTTTTATATTTGAAAATGGACTTCATTTTTGGATTCGTAATATCGAATTTAGCCTAAGGTGAAATTTTGGTACATTTCAGATAACTTTCATATTTTGATGAATAGTGAAAATTACTAAGTTTTAATTAAAAACAACTTTTTTAATAAAAATAATTAATAGTGATAAATTATGAATTTGAGTGGTTTTAAAGTATATTTAGAATATATTTTTACCATTTAATATAATGTTGTTCATTGGACATAATTTTACAATTAAACCGAACATAAACGAGTGTCAATCTTTTGATAGTTATTATCCCTTAAAAACACGCTTTTTGTTTTGACAGCGGGAATTAATTTTAAATTAATTTCTGCCACTTCTGTGTTTTGAATTTAGGAAAATGGATTCCATATTTGGAATCAGTATGTTCAAATTGTGTAAATAGGTAACTTTTATTTTTAGACATTTTGAATAATTACTGCGGTAAATATTTTATTTACCATGGTTAAGGGTAAATCCGGTAAATAAGGGTTAAAAAATAATATTATAATAATACTAAATTACCCTAAAACGTGTCTTAACCCTATTGGTTGATACATGGTCGACCATGGGAATCTTTGGGTCTATTTTGGGACCCCATGGATCCACTTGTAAGTGATAATGACACTTTATTTTAATTAAGTTAAAATGAATACAAAAATGGCATAAGCTTACATCTTTTAGAAGAACAATTTTTACATAGGGTTATACATGTTGGATTTTCGATTATAAATATTCATTAGAAAGCTAAAACGATTTCCTACATAAGTATGTTTTATTTATAATTTTTAGACATTAAATAATTTATTTTATTTAAGACACAATGATGATGCAGTAATTACTATAATAGTGAAAAATTAAAATAATTGATATTATAAATACCCAAATAAATATAATATGAAACTTTTAATGAATTAAACTAATTTTCTAGGATAATATGATATATTAGGATTGATGTAATTGACTTTGTTCGAAGTAATCAATCTGTTATGAGTTTCACAAAAATCAACTATTGAATAGTGTCAAAATTGACATAAAAGAGTTCTTAAAACAAATATTATATTATTAATTGATATTAAATTTCTAAAAATCTACGGTTCGGCCCAGAGACTTATATTATGATAGGTTAATCATTAATGGACCACTTGTGGGTCTCTTGGATGTATATAGTAAGATTATTAACCATATTATATAAAAATACAAAGAGACATTGTAAAAGTGAAACTAATTAACTTAGAGTTAATACTTAAAGATATGGTTAATATAAGTACCCAAACCTGTCTAAATTCTAATGGATGAGTTGTTTTCGACCTATCCCCACCTCATCCTTTGAATAGTCAACTTTGGAGACTTTGGAAACAGAATATGAATTTATTATAAATTAATATTTCTAGCTTTTCCAAAAGTGCCCCTCACCCCTCTTATAAAAGGGCACTCCTCCTTCTCTTTTCCTCACACCTCTCAAGCCACTTGGCTCGTCCAAACTCTGCCCAACTAAGCTCCCCAAATCCCTCTCCTCCTCCTTGAAGCTTCCCCTTAGGCAGAAAGCATTTCAAGAAGTCCTTTGGTTCCAACCAAAGTGAGTTACCTAAATTAAAGGTAACGATTTCTCTTAAATTATTTTCATTTATGTTGCTTCTTCAACCCCCAAACTCTTTTTATTTCCTTTCTTTTGTAACAACACCAGTATCCTCAATATACTAGGATTTTGTTATAAGAAGGATTCAAACTACACATACACACAACTTTATCTAATGGATGATGTACATAATGTTTCTGTGGATGGAAAACTAACGCCTCACGAAACGATGATTGTTCAAATACATCTTACCGCCTCTCATGGTGGCCAGTATGATGGCACTGTAATTAAATATGATATTAATGATATATATTTTATATATAAGCTTCTGTAATTCCATTTTATTTCATACCATTATTCGTTTCATGTTGTATATACATACGATAATTTCATTTGAGGAAGTGCGGACTACCGCCCCCTTAAAATGATATGACTCGTTCATACCACACATGGAACGTATAAAGGATGGTGTTAATGAACTTAAGTAACATATATAAAATATTATATTATACTGGAATAGTAATATACCTATGTATCATTTTGATTCGATTCTTTTAAAATAAAAATTAAATGGAAGTAGCGTTCGTGCGTACGTACGGACTACCGTCTCCACGAACGCGATGAGATTCATTCTCAATCGTATCCATTCAAATATAATTATCATTTAATGATTTAAAAATGATGTTTAAGGACTTTATATCATTCTGGATATGAATAAGATACAACAAACATGACTTATGTAACAAAACATATAAAGAAAATGAGTAAGTTAACACCCGAAACGGCGATAATACTAAGATATTATTATCAAATCAATATTAAAAGATCATATATGATATCATATTAATGTATATGATTCTTGTATAATTTAGTAACAATTATTTCACTATTATACAGGAGGTTAACCTACCCCAACAAAGGAAAAGTACAAGGTAAGGGTTTTTTCACAATCTCTTCATTATCTGAGGTTGTTTATATGTAATAATCTACTGGGATCTCTTTATCATCCACATCCATGTTTCTTAAAAATGTATTTCAAAACATTTTTACTATTTACTTGAATATGAGTTAAAGTCATTTATACCCTTTTTGACTTTTATAAGTGGTTTATAAAGGAATCTTTCGGTCGTTTTCAAAACAAGGTCCTTTTTAACTTTTTCGACAGAATTAAGGTAAGAATGTTTTTTTTAACTTATACGGCGGGTGCAGTTATTTTACGCCGTTATAAAATCTTCAAAGATTTCCTTACAAGCTTATAACATTATTTTTAAAGAAAATGTTTTATTTTATATGGATCTTAAATGATTTCAAAATAAAAGGAGATATTTCTTTAAAAAGAATTTTGATTTCATCTATGTCAACATCCTTTGATGGATTTTAAGATTATTTGAAGTTGATTTATTATGATACAAAACTTCTATATTGTATTGAAGGTTTTGTGATATGTTTGACTGTGGATGTGCTATTTTTATACCATTCATAGTTTATGGTGAAAGTATTGACATTTCATATGTTAGTTTTAATATGAATGTTTATGTTATGTTTAAACCTTTTCATATGGGAATGCATTGGACTTAATATGTGACGGGTGGAGCCCGCTATAGCTCCTCGATGCATCGGTAGGTCTCATGAGAAAAACTAGTGTCTTGGCACAAGGCCTTGACAAAATCTTATTTGTATTCTTGGCACGAGGCCTTGGCTATGTGGTTATGATAGTCTGGCATTATGCATTCCAACATTATGAAAGTGGTTATTGATTTTTGTATGTGATTATTCGATTAGTAGAATATCCATGTGAATAAGTAAATGGCATTATTTCATTTTATTTATTCCATACCATGTTGAAGGTTCATGTTTAAAAGGCTTATGTTTTAGTTATACATTGCCTTAAATATTTATTCTTATTTGTGAAAGTTTCTGCTATATTGTTATCCTTACTGGGCATTTGAGCTCACCCCTTTTCTATGTTTTATTTTCCCAGGATGTGAAGAAGTAAGTTATGAATGACATGCAGGGATAGTATGTGGGGATATGAGTGTGAAATATGAAGACCATGTTGTTGTTGTAGTTGTTTTTTTACTCAGAAATGTAATGTAAAACTTTATGAATATATCTAGTGTTTCCAAGGCTACTAAACCAATCGGTCTTTCGAGATTTGATCTTTCTTGTGATCATGCCAATGTTATGTAATAATGCACCGACTCCGGGTAACTAGGGTCGGGTCGTTTACAGTTGGTATCAGAGGAAGTTTAGTACAAACCTTGGAAGCTAGATTTAGATAAACTCTGATTAGAGCACGTATACCTAAGATGAACTTTGAGGATTAGTATAGAAGAACTTCCTATAATTTTGGTATTGTAGATATTTTTTGAGTTTTCCGAGCAATACATCCCTGTCTGGATATGAGCAGGTAGAGGCGGCTCTGGCACAGATGTACCTAGGGGTAAAACTCGAAAACACCGCTTTGAGCTAGACTCGAACGGGAACTGGTGCACGACAACGGGCCTTGCTGCACTCTTGGTTACGACACTCCCGGGGGATATGCTTAGGATAACTCTCATTTTATTTAAAAATCATTATGAAGGGTTTATGAGTATATAATTCCTCAAAGAAAACATTTTTATGATTATGGATTATATCCATAAATAGTTCAATTTATGTTAAGTGTTTTATAAGTATGGGATTATGTATTTTGATTCATAAACTGATCTAGTTTATGCCATTGTTTAGAAATGGCGCCTAGTGGAAGAAATGGAAACCGTATCAATGCACGCACTCTATGTAGGGATTTCCCTCCTGCTCAAGATAATTATAGTGGGGCTGGTGATGCAACTGGTGCTGATCAGCTAATCACCATACTGGGACAACTTACTCAGGTTATGAATAATAACCTTACCCGTATGGAGCACCCTGATCCGCAGCGTGGAGGATCAATGTTAGATCGATTCATGAGACAGCAACCACCAACGTTCAATGGGAATACAAATCCCTTAGTAGCTGAGCAATGGATATTTTCCCTAGAGAAAATATTTCAGGCTTTGGGAGCAGTGAAAGGGAAAAAGTTATCATGGCAGTTTACCGCCTCACTGGAGATGCTGATCAATGGTGGTCATTGATTCAAAATACGAAGGAAGATGATGAAGTATCAAATATGGAATGGAGGGAGTTCAAAGATCTGTTTTTAGAAAAATACTTTCCTCGCGACCATCGAGCAGATATGGAAAGACAATTTCTGAGTCTGAGAAAAAAGGAGGATGAGAATGTCACAAAGTATGAGGCTAACTTTACAAGGTTAGAGAGGTACGCTGGTGATTATATTCGCAACCCAAGAAGTAAGATTGATCGTTTCTTTGATGGGTTAAAACCATTTCTCCGTCGAGCATTAGTCTCACAATCCTTTTCATCGTACGAAGACATTGTCTCATGTGCTATCAAGACCGAAAAGGAATTCTCTAAGTCTTATGACTTTAAAGCAAAGCAAGAGAAGAAGAGACCTGCTGATCAATCTGGGAATGGAAATAAGGGGAAGAAGGGAAAGGTTGAATATCCATCTTGTGGTAAGTGCGGGAAGAAACACCCCGGTGCTTGCCTGAAGGGAATGGGAGTCTGTTACAAGTGTGGTGAAAAAGGCCACCAAGCTCATGATTGCAAGGGGAAGAAGGAAGCTACCAACGTTCAGTGCTACAATTGCAGGGAGATGGGGCATTATGCAAATGCATGTCCTAAGCGTCAGGATAACTTACCTCAGAAAAGGCCAAGGGATCAAGGCCAGGCTTATGCTATCACTACTACTGAGGTAGAAGCTCCGAAAGATGTGGTGGCAGGTAATTTAATGGTTTCCTCAAGTTTAGCAAATGCATTATTTGATTCTGGATCATCGCATTGTTTCATATCTTCCCAGTTTGCTAAGAAAATTAGATATTTCCAATTTGATTTAATAAGGGAGTTGTCAGTTAAAACTCCTAAGGGAAGTATCGTTGCAACAAAGTTTTGTGAATCAGTCCCCATTAGAGCACATAAATTTTCTTTATCTGCTGATCTCATCGTCATACCTATGATTGAGTTTGATATAATCCTCGGTATGGACTGGCTTTCGGACTATGATGCGAAGATTTATTGTAAGAAGAAAGAGGTTACGATTCTTGATTATAATGATAAGGAACACCTTATTTTTAGAGCAGAATCGTCACCACCTAATTCTTATTTAGATCCACCCTCAATAGCTCAACTAAATTCAATTATTGGGGAGGAAGATAATGAAATAACTGCGGGTGAGGAAAGGAATGTTCAAATAGAGGATGTACCTATTGTGAAAGAATTTGTAGATGTATTTCCAGAAGATTTACCTGGACATCCTCCAGAACGAGAAGTTGAGTTTTCCATTGATTTGATTCCTGGATCAAGGCCTATATCGAAGACCCCTTATAGAATGGCCACTGTAGAGTTAGTCGAACTAAAGAAACAACTAGAGGAATTGAGTAATAAGGGATTTATTCGCCCTAGTGTTTCTCCATGGGGAGCCCCTGTTCTTTTTGTTAAAAAGAAAGATGGATCTATGAGGTTATGTATCGACTACAGGGAGATCAATGCTATAACGATAAAGAACAAGTATCCCCTACCTCGTATTGATGATTTATTTGACCAACTGCATGGAGCTCAATACTTTTCAAAGATTGACCTTCGATCTGGATACCATCAGTTGTGTGTGAAGAAGGAAGACATTCCGAAAACAGCATTTCGAACCAGGTACGGGCATTACGAGTTTACTGTAATGCCGTTTGGATTGACTAATGCACCCTCTGTATTCATGGATCTAATGAATAGAGTTTTCAAGGAGTATCTTGATGAATTTGTGGTGGTATTTATTGATGATATCTTGGTATACTCCAAAACCTACGAAGATCATGAAAATCACTTGCGCATTATCTTGAAGACTCTGAGGAGGCATGAATTATATGGGAAGTTTAGCAAGTGTGAATTCTGGCTTCAGGAGATTTCTTTTCTTGGCCATATTGTCTCTAAAGATGGAATCTCTGTTGATCCTTCTAAGACCAAGGCAATCCAAGAATGGCCAGCACCTACGAGTATAACTGAGGTACGTAGTTTTATTGGCTTGGCAGGTTATTATCGACGTTTCGTCCAGAATTTTGCCCGATTGGCTAACCCATTAACGAAGCTCACACGTAAAGGGGTTAAATTTGTTTGGACAAAAGAGTGTGAAGAATGTTTCGAAGAATTGAATAAAATATTAGTCAATGCTCCTATATTGACTCTACCATCGGGGAATGATGGGTTCGTTATTTATAGTGATGCATCAAAGAAAGGACTTGGTTGTGTCCTTATGCAGAATGATAGAGTTATTGCCTATGCATCACGACAGTTGAAAATTCATGAACAAAACTATCCTACACATGATCTTGAGTTAGCAGCTGTGATCTTTGCTTTGAAGATATGGAGGCACTACCTCTATGGTGAAAAATGTGAGATTTATACTGATCACAAGAGTTTGAAGTATATTTTCTCACAAAAAGAACTCAACATGAGGCAAAGGAGATGGCTTGAATTACTCAAGGATTATGATTGCACGATACACTACCACCCGGGGAAAGCAAACAAAGTAGCAGATGCTTTGAGCAGAAAAGACCATGGAGTTCTGAACATGATGAGAATTGAAAGGGATCCAATTTTCATGGATCTAGAGAAGATGGACATGGGAATAGCCAGGGAAGGTGAAACATCAATGCTTTTTCAAATGGTTGCCAAACCATCTTTACTAGAAAGGATTAAGAGTTCCCAGACCGATGATAAAGAATTTCAGAAGAAGATTAAAGCTTTGAATGATGGGAGATTGAGAGACTTTGTGTATGAAGATGGAATTTTGAAATTCGGGAAGAGACTTTGTGTTCCCAATATACCTGATCTAAAAAGGGAATTGCTGGATGACGCCCATAGTTCCAATTTCTCTATACACCCTGGGAGCACCAAAATGTATAGAGATTTGAAGGAACATTTTTGGTGGGACAACATGAAGAGGGAGATTGCTGATTTTGTGTCAAGATGTATGGTTTGTCAACAAGTGAAAGCTGGAAGGCAACAGCCTGGAGGAGTCATGCAACCTCTTCCCATACCGGAGTGGAAATGGGACAATATTACGATGGACTTTGTCATGGGGCTACCAAAGTCTCCTAGAAGGAACGATGCAATATGGGTTATTGTTGATCGTCTTACCAAGTCAGCACATTTTCTTGCTATAAGAGAAGATCTACCCCTGGAACGTCTAGCAAGACTATACATTAATGAAGTTGTGAGACTTCATGGAGTACCCCTACCGATTGTTTCTGATCATGATCCCCGTTTTACTTCAAGATTCTGGAAAAGTCTTCAGTAATCCCTGGATACTGAACTTCATTTGAGCACTGCTTACCACCCTCAGACAGACGGACAATCAGAACGGACTATTCAAACCTTAGAAGACATGTTGAGATCTTGCTCACTTGATTTTCAGGGTATGTGGGATCAATATTTACCACTGGTAGAATTTTCCTATAACAATATCTTCCATTCAAGTATTCTGATGGCACCATATGAAGCGTTATATGGAAAGAGATGTCGTACACCAACCTGTTGGGATGACGTTGGTGAAAGAAAACTTGTAGGCCCAGAACTGGTGGAGGAAACGGTGGAAAAGGTGAAAGTAATCCAAAATCACATCAAAGCAGCTCAAAGTAGGCAGAAGAGCTATGCCGATAATCGAAGGAAGGATTTGGAATTTCAAGTCGGTGATCATGTTTTCCTGAAGGTATCTCCGTGGAAGGGAGTCATACGTTTTGGTAAGAAAGGTAAATTGAGTCCCAGGTACATCGGACCATTCGAAATTCTAGAACGAATTGGGGCTGTAGCTTACCGTTTGGCAATGCTGCCAAGTCTCTCCAAAGTTCACGATGTGTTCCACGTATCTCTGTTGAGGAAATACATGCCTGACCCAACGCATGTACTCACCTATGAGGAATTAGAACTGGAACCTGATCTTTCCTATTGCGAAGAGCCCGTCAAGATTCTTGATACGAGAGAACAAGTGCTGAGAAACCGGACGATGCGTCTGGTAAATGTTTTGTGGAGAAACCATAAGATGGAAGAGGCAACGTGGGAACCCGAGGAACTTATGATGAAGAACCACCCGAGTCTTTTTATGCAGTAATACCCTAGAAATTGTGAGGATGCAATTATTTGAAGGAGGGGAAAATGAAACACCCCAAGCTTCTATGGTACGCTTCTTTTTGAATAATGTGATAGCGTGTGTTGTACGCAACACCGAGTTCTAACACACCATAACTAATCAAACTAGCCGTTATGAATAGTAATACCTACTTTTTGAAATTATATATATTTTATATTTGAAAATGGACTTCATTTTTGGATTCGTAATATCGAATTTAGCCTAAGGTGAAATTTTGGTACATTTCGGATAACTTTTATATTTTGATGAATAGTGAAAATTACTAAGTTTTAATTAAAAACAACTTTTTTAATCAAAATAATTAATAGTGATAAATTATGAATTTGAGTGGTTTTAAAGTATATTTAGAATATATTTTTACCATTTAATATAATATTGGTCATTGCACATAATTTTACAATTAAACCGAACATAAACGAGTGTCAATCTTTTGATAGTTATTATCTCTTAAAAACACGCTTTTTGTTTTGACAGCGGGAATTAATTTTAAATTAATTTCTGCCACTTCTGTGTTTTGAATTTAGGAAAATGGATTCCATATTTGGAATCAGGATGTTCAAATTGTGTAAATAGGTAACTTTTATTTTTAGACATTTTGAATAATTACTGCGGTAAATATTTTATTTACCATGGTTAAGGGTAAATCCGGTAAATAAGGGTTAAAAAATAATATTATAATAATACTAAATTACCCTAAAACGTGTCTTAACCCTATTGGTTGATACATGGTCGACCATGGGAATCTTTGGGTCTATTTTGGGACCCCATGGATCCACTTGTAAGTGATAATGACACTTTATTTTAATTAAGTTAAAATGAATACAAAAATGGCATAAGCTTACATATTTTAGAAGAACAATTTTTACATAGGGTTATACATGTTGGATTTTCGATTATAAATATTCATTAGAAAGATAAAACGATTTCCTACATAATGATGTTTTATTTATAATTTTTATACATTAAATAATTTATTTTATTTAAGACACAATGATGATGCAGTAATTACTATAATAGTGAAAAATTAAAATAATTGATATTATAAATACCCAAATAAATATAATATGAAACTTTTAATGAATTAAACTAATTTTCTAGGATACTATGATATATTAGGATTGATTTAATTGACTTTTTTCGAAGTAATCAATCTGTTATGAGTTTCACAAAAATCAACTATTGAATAGTGTCAAAATTGACATAAAAGAGTTCTTAAAACAAATATTATATTATTAATTGATATTAAATTCCTAAAAATCTAAGGTTCGGCCAAGAGACTTATATTATGATAGGTTAATCATTAATGGACCACTTGTGGGTAGTTGGGATGTATATAGTAAGTTTATTAACCATATTATATAAAAATACAAAGAGACATTGTAAAAGTGAAACTAATTAACTTAGAGTTAATACTTAAAGATAAGGTTAATATAAGTACCCAAACCTATCTAAATTATATTGGATGAGTTTTTTTCGACCTATCCCCACCTCATCCTTTGAATAGTAAACTTTGGATCCTTTGGAAACCGAATATGAATTTATTATAAATTAATATTTCTAGCTTTTCCAAAAGTGCCCCTCACCCCTCTTATAAAAGGGCACTCCTCCTTCTCTTTTCCTCACACCTCTCAAGCCACTTGGCTCGTCCAAACTCTGCCCAACTAAGCTCCCCAAATCCCTCTCCTCCTCCTTGAAGCTTCCCCTTAGGCAGAAATCATTTCAAGAAGTCCTTTGGTTCCAACCAAAGTGAGTTACCTAAATTAAAGGTAACGATTTCTCTTAAATTATTTTCATTTATTTTGCTTCTTCAACCCCCAAACTCTTTTTATTTCCTTTCTTTTGTAACAACACCAGTATCCTCAATATACTAGGATGTTGTTATAATAAGGATTCAAACTACACATACACACAAATCCATCTAATGGATGATGAACATAATGTTTCTGTGGATGGAAAACTAACGCCACACGAAACGATGATTGTTCAAATACATCTTACCGCCTCTCATGGTGGCCATTATGATGGCAATGTAATTAAATATGATATTAATGATATATATTTTATATATAAGCTTCTGTAATTCCATTTTATTTCATACCATTATTCGTTTCATGTTGTATATACATACGATAATTTCATTTGAGGAAGTGCGGACTACCGCCCCCTTAAAATGATATGACTCGTTCATACCACACATGGAACGTATAAAGGATGGTGTTAATGAACTTAAGTAACATATATAAAATATTATATTATACTGGAATAGTAATATACCTATGTATCATTTGGATTCGATTCTTTTAAAATAAAAATTAAATGGAAGTAGCGTTCGTGCGTACGTACGGACTACCGTCTCCACGAACGCGATGAGATTCATTCTCCATCGTATCCATTCAAATATAAATATCATTTAATGATTTAAAAATGATGTTTAAGGACTTTATATCATTCTGGATATGAATAAGATACAACAAACATGACTTATGTAACAAAACATATAAAGAAAATGAGTAAGTTAACACCCGAAACGGCGATAATACTAAGATATTATTATCAAATCAATATTAAAAGATCATATATGATATCATATTAATGTATATGATTCTTGTATAATTTAGTAACAATTATTTCACTATTATACAGGAGGTTAACCTACCCCAACAAAGGAAAAGTACAAGGTAAGGGTTATTTCACAATCTCTTCATTATCCGAGGTTGTTTATATGTAATAATCTACTGGGATCTCTTTATCATCCACATCCATGTTTCTTAAAAATGTATTTCAAAACATTTTTACTATTTACTAGAATATGAGTTAAAGTCATTTATACCCTTTTTGACTTTTATAAGTGGTTTATAAAGGAATCTTTCGGTCGTTTTCAAAACAAGTTCCTTTTTAACCATTTCGACAGAATTAATGTAAGAATGTTTTTTTTAACTTATACGGCGGGTGCGGTTATTTTACACCGTTATAAAATCTTCAAAGCTTTCCTTACAAGCTTATAAGATTATTTTTAAAGAAAATGTTTTATTTTATATGTATCTTAAATGATTTCAAAATAAAAGGAGATATTTCTTTAAAAAGAATTTTGATTTCATCTATGTCAATATCCTTTGATGGATTTTAAGATTATTTGAAGTTGATTTATTATGATACAAAACTTCTATATTGTATTGAAGGTTTTGTGATATGTTTGATTGTGGATGTTCTATTTTAATACCATTCATAGTTTATGGTGAAAGTATTGACATTTCATATGTTAGTTTTAATATGAATGTTTATGTTATGTTTAAACCTTTTCATATGGGAAAGCATTGGACTTAATATGTGACGGGTGGAGCCCGCTATAGCTCCTCGATGCATCGGTAGGTCTCATGAGACAAACTAGTGCCTTGGCACAAGGCCTTGACAAAATCCTATTTGTAGTCTTGGCATGAGGCCTTGGCTATGTGGTTATGATAGTCTGGCATTATGCATTCCAACATTAGGAAAGTGGTTATTGATTTTTGCATGTGATTATTCGATTAGTAGAATATCCATGTGAATAAGTAAATGGCATTATTTCATTTTATTTATGCCATACCATGTTGAAGGTTCATGTTTAAAAGGCTTATGTTTTAGTTATACATTGCCTTAAATATTTATTCTTATTTGTGAAAGTTTCCGCTATATTGTTATCCTTACTGGGCATTTGAGCTCACCCCTTTTCTATGTTTTATTTTCCCAGGATGTGATGAAGTAAGTTATGAATGACATTCAGGGATAGTATGTGGGGATATGAGTGTGAAATATGAAGACCATGTTGTTGTAGTAGTTGTTTTTTTTACTCTGAAATGTAATGTAAAACTTTATGAATATATCTAGTGTTTCCAAGGCTACTAAACCAATCGGTCTTTCGAGATTTGATCTTTCTTGTGATCATGCCAATGTTATGTAATAATGCACCGACTCTGGGTAACTAGGGTCGGGGCGTTTACATACAATTAGTTCTATAGTGGTTATGATATCTAGATAATTGTACTGGACGTTTCCCGTACGGTTAATCCAATTGTAAGGGTTTTGTAAGGGTTCTATGAAGTATTCCATGATAACCCAGTGTTTTATCTATGAATTCAATGGGGTAATATTGTTTCATATAGTAAATATTGATATCACATGTCTCATGATTATTAATTCTAATGGATATTTACTTTTCATTATTTTCATATGTGATGATATAAAAATTAATGGGTATGATATCCTTTTTGATTTTCTCTTGTACATTGATTTTTTAATCATACCCTTAAGTACTATTGAACTCAGTGATGAAATTAAATTAATAATGATAATGTTTTCACTTACTGTTTGAACACTCTCATATTATATTTCTTTTGACACAGATTATAATGAAAGAGGTTTAATTATATATATATCTTGGAAGGATTTCACAAGGTTGATGTTAATAGCCTAATGTTAAAAAATAAAATCTTAGTTAAATTAGAGAAAATTATATTTAATGACCTGATTATTGTTTATATAAGTGTTTCCATATTTATCTAAATTCAAAACCAAAATTTTCCTCATGAATGAATATGATTAAAATTTTCATTTTATGTTGTCTGTTTTGGGTGTAAAAACATTTGTAAAAGATATCAACATCATTGATTGAAATTTAAATTTCATGTTTTCAGCATTGGATCTTGGAGTGTGGGTATTGGGCTGTTATAATAGGCCAATTTTATTTTTTTCATAATTATTAGTGAAAATCGAAATTTTTTATCACCATGGTAAGGGTAAAATCAGTAAAACATGATGAACACTGCAGCATAAATTCTAAAAATAGAACAAAAATATTCCCTTATATCATGGGATGAAATATAATAAACCATAAGAATTCAAAATTCAAATATATAGAATTTTGGTACCATTTACCACTGAAAATGAAATTTATATTATTATATGTTAATAAAATATCATAATGTTACTCTCATGAATTTATTGTCTGTAATTTTATAAATATGTATATAAATGTTATAATTTCTGTTCTAGCTATATTGTTTAAATTATGAATTAAATTTTTATCATAGTAATTTAATTAGAATATTTATTTATATAATAATTAAATTCAATTCTCACAGAACACACACACAATATTTATTCCATAAATTGAAAAAAAAAGAAAATAAATGATTTAAAAAATATTTATTGTCCTAGAATATGGATTAATTGTTCTGTAGAATTGTTTTAGATAAATGGATCATTTAAAAAAAATTATGAAATGTTTTTATTTTAATTTCATAATAATCATGATGAAATTATTGTTAAACTAAATGAATAGTGTAAAAAATTAAATTAATACTATTTTATGAAAAAAAAAATTAGTTAATTATTTAAAAATAATAAAAAAATTGCAAGAGGAAATATAGGAAGTTAAATGGTAAAACATTTTAATCCTTGTCCATTTATGTGGTAAATTTTAATATAAGATAATATTATAAACCATTGTGGATGAAATATTTGTTACTATAGTTAAGGTTAAAAGCACCTAATAAAATGGTTAAACTAAAAGATAATGTTTAAAATGACACCATAACCTACTTAAATCCATATGTATTGATATTTAAACCTTAGATTCATTTTCATAAAATATATTCCGAGTTGGAAGTATTTTTATGATAATATATTAACAACATTTTAATATTTTTTTTTAAATTCCATTATGGTCATTTCCATCTATTTTAATAAGACTCCCCCATCTCACTTTTATTTATATCACTATGATCCATCTAGCATGACCAAAACCTGCCCAATTATCTTATCAACATCCCTAAAGACAATGTAGATTTAGTATTATTCATAAAATAAAATTCCAAGAGTCAATAAGAATGGATCTAAAGGAGGATAATAGAAAAAGTGGAGGTCAAATTGCGTTTGATGCATGTCTAAATTAAGGAAATTTATTTTCTTCCCACTATTATTTATATTATACACATTCAATATTCACTATATTATTCTTTTATGTTTTGTATAATATCAATAATTTCTTATATAATTATTATCTACAATTTTATGGGTTTTGACCTAACATTATAAAGATCTATCTATCAATTTGTGTTGTTTCAAAAGATTCCAATGTGGTTGGGAGTTTATTTTATAATCTCATTGTTTTTTAGGATTACTTATGGGTGTGTTTTTTTGGATTATATTTCATGATCTATTTCTCATTAATCTAATGAATTTTCTTATCCAATGGTTAATTCATATGAATAATTGTTTTCATTCATTTTCATTAAATTATGTACTAAATTAATAGAAATTTTTTAATGTAAAATTAGAAACACATATAACATATATTCAAAATCCTTTTTGTACATTATTATGTTTTATAAATATGGATTTGATATTGATTTTATAATTCACCTATGAATTTTAAAAATCATTTTCACCAATGTATGACCTTTTATTAAAAAATGTCTAATGAATATTCTTTCTTTTTTTGAAATGAATAAATTATTAATTTTTATAAAAAATGTTCAATGAATAATTGTTTGTTTATACATGATATGGATAAGATTTCCCATTATCATGAAAACTAATTTCATTGAATATTTATTTACATGTTTCCAATTCCCATTTAAAATAATTTATTTCAATGATATTTTCGATATATTAATATTTTATAGATGTGATTTCAATTTGAAAGTAGTATTTTCCACATGAAATGTTAAAATTTATTTCTTAATGTAATTTTAATATATGATGGCATCCTTTGTTGTTACTTCTTCTTTATAGAGTATGCAGTCCAATGATTCCATCCTAATTATTTTTATAGATTTTATATTATTATGAATATAAAATCTTTATTAAGTATATTTCTTTTCCTCAGGTTATGATATTTGATGAATGAATTATGTTCCAATAGAAAACATATGAATCAGTTATGAATGTGTAATGGGTGTGACAGATATTACATATCTGTATAATGCATTGGATAAATACCAATAACTCATGATATAAATATGATATAAATGAACTGGATTTCCGGTTATAAATTTTAATAGTGGACTATGTTTAAATGTGCATAAGATTATTCACGGACCTTGATTCCAGGTTCATAATATTATAGGTGGGCCTAGATTCATATCTGTATGTTTATTCACATTCATGATTTTATCTCATTAATATAATGAGTAATGATATTTCTATTTATAAATTATCACCCTATTACTGGCTTACGATTTTTTATAAATTCATATATCTATATGACAGTCTCATATATTATGAATAGTTTCTAATAAATCAACATGATTTTGAATACCTTTTACTATTATCACAATGTTTTTTCCCATGAATCACGTATATGATATATGAAAATTTTGGTACGAAATTTGTAATTTAGGATCATGACATCAGTCTATTAGGATTATCTTCTTCAAATTTTTGATCATTGATTAATATTTCATATTTTTAAGCATACTCAGAATCATATCCCACCATTTTTTATGTTTTAAATCCATAGGTTATGAAGAATTGTTTTTCAGTAGGGTATACATAAGTAGTAAATGTTGCTGATCATTCATGAAATCAGAATTTTATTTATATAGTCACAAAATATAATAAAACATTATAATTCTAGTGTGGAATCAATGATTTTTATTCAATATTCATATAAAATGAGGTAATATTTCTTTAATCTAAATCACGGGTTATTATACATGGTATAAATGTAGGGTTTTGTTAATATTTGGATATTAGTTTTAAAAAATTTAATGAATGATCAATGGATTTTTATCTTTTTATTATAAAAGAATATAGTTTAGGTAAGGATGATATTATTTTTATTTCCTAGAAATTAATACTTGTCTTTAGTCTATAAGTGGACATGGTTTTAGAAATTATGCATCTAGGGTTAATAACTCCAAAAAGGGTTGGTTGAGTATATACTGACCATCATTCCGGTGCACGAAAATTGTTACCTTAAAGTAAAATTGGTTTAACACTCTTATGGTATATCCTTATGTTATATCAAATATTACTTATTAACCAATAACAGCCTAATATTTTAGGTCATTTTTTTCATTAAAATATATTAAATTTTTTCAATAGCTTGTGTTATATGAATCACATTATTCAATGAACCTTGATGTACTATTAATATTATTATTCAATAATTACCAATATATCATAACATTTAAACATGTATGAATGAATCTGAATAAATAGATTTATAATATTATTTATAATTATATATATATATATAAAATATATTTATAAATATGCACTTAATTTTTAAAAATGTCTTTATATGAATAAAAAATATTTTTTTCTCAATTTTTTTTAATCCATTCGAAGAAAAAATAAGAAAAATATATTTTGAATAATTTAGAAACACATATTAATAAAAAACAACGTTTTTTTGGACTCAACATATCAAAATTATATTTGGATGATTTTTTTATTATTTTATGAAAATATTAAAGTTTCACTGAAGAGTGAAAAATAATTATTTTTATTGAAAACTTCATTTCCATGTAAATAATTTAAAAACGTCCGTCTTGTTTAAAAAAAACTAAATGTAAAATTTGTAAAATTATGTTGTTATTAAAACAACTTTTTCATTTTAATTAAAATTATTAGGACTTTTTTTATTAAAAAATTTTATACTTACTAAAATATTTACATTGGAAAATGTTTTTTTCATCACATCAACACGTTTAATTATAGATATAATTCCACTAATTTTTTAATATAATTTGGATAAATTGATTCAATATTTGGAATATGAAAAATTAATATTTTATAACTTGTTAAAAATAGTAATATAAATTGTAAAAAATATAAAAAATTAATTACCACAACTAAGGTTAAAATGGTTTTAATAGGGGTTAAATGAAAAATAAATGTTTTATAATTATATAAAATGTGAAAAAATCCTAATTTATAAATCAATTTCTTCATTACACCATATAAAGATTATGAATTATAAATTTGGGATCCTGGTGGAATTTTTAAAAAGTGGGTACACAATAATTTTAAAAAATTTCTTTGTGCTCCCTCTACCCCACATATATTGGGCACATCTTCCCTCTCCACATGACACTTATAATACCATTTAGATTATAAAAAAACCATTATAAATTCATTTTATAAATCCCACTTCAAATACTAGAGGTTTTTTATTAAACCCTTATATGTAGTCTTTTGGTTCTAACCATAGGATGTTGACTGAAGAAGCGGTATCATTATAAACAAGAATGTTTTATTTTATTTATTTTATCACCTCTTTCAAACGAAAATTAAAAATTATGACAGAAAAAATTATCATCTACCATATAATTAAATTTTATTATACAAATTTTATACCCTATATCTATCTCATCCACCATCAAATGGTTAACAAAACCATCGATCATTTGTATAGAGGACTACCACCTCGCAAACCAATGTAATTCACTTAGCCTCACTTCCTCTAAAAAATTGATATAATGACATATTTAATTTTTATATATTATATTTAAGTCATATTTATACTCTATTAATTATAATATAACATTTTTTCTTATATTCTAATCCGTTGGAAGATGATAACATCTCTTTGGGATTCGTGTGGAATACTACCTCAATGAAGCGATGTGATGCATTTTTCATTTTACTTTAATATAAATGGTAATAAGAATATATTTTACACACACACACACACACACATATATATATATATATATGATATTTGTGATATATAAATAATTCTTTAAATTTGAATTAATATTCCCCTTTATTTTATCCCATCTTATGGGGAAATGGATAAAACATTAATGCGTATGTACAACCCACCATCTCCACGAATGGTGTTATTAATTTAACATCTTAAACATTGTAATATTAATATAAATACATGTATTATTTGTGTATATGATATTTATACCACGGGTAAAATGCGGGATATTATGGAATCTTGATAAAAGTATGAAGGCAACAACTACCAAACCAAAACATTCCTAAAAAACTAAGCAATTATAACCTAAAACGCGATTTTACCAACAAATTGTTAATAAATAGGTTATAAAAGGATATAGGTAAAAATATATTATATTATTTATATTATTATAGTAATTTTATATTGGTATAATAAACATACATTTATTATATTTTTTTGATTGTTTGAATAGAAATTTGAAACTTATCATATCAGATTTCTAGTTTTCTTTTTTATTTCTAGAATACATATGCCATATTTCTTATTTTATTTGGTGAATATTCCATAAAATTGAAAAAATATATAATTAATATTATTTATTAATTATATTTAATGATCAGTATGATGTTATTATTTAATGGTTTTTATGATTCAAAAGTCAGTGTAGTGGTAAGTGTTTTATGATACAATGTTATTGTTTATTTGGATTATTTATGATTATCCTTTAAATTTTGATATATTATTATATATATGTTAATATCAAAATTTATTTAATTATTATTTTTATTTCATAAACAAATTAATATCATTTTAATCTCTTATGTAATTAATAGTCAAAAATAAGATTTTTAAAGAAACGCGATTTTATTTCACTTTTCTGTCGAAACTAATTTTTATTCATTTTCCATGTTTTCTAAAAATGTTTTAATGAATGTTATTTATATTATAAAGAATTTTTGAAACCATTTTTTACACATTTTATCTTGTAAAAATTTTAATTTAATGGAATCTTCAAGTCATTTTTCAAATGCGGTACTTTTTACTTTTTCTAAAAATGAGAATGGAATCATTGTTTTAACACACATGGAATGAATAATATTTTCTAGAATCATGACCACTATTTTTTTTAAATATTTATTGATAAGTTTCCCAAGTTATTGTAAATGAAAATTATTTCCAATATATTTGGATAAATTTTATTTTTAGAAAGGTTTTTTTCAATGTGAAAAAGGGTAATTTCTTCAAACAATGTTCTTTATGATCTTTCAAAATTATTATCCTTCTAAGAAATAATTATTCAATATTACATAAAGATTAATTGGGATATGATCTATTCATAACATCATTATTATTTTGGTAGATATTTTATTTTTATGACAAAAATATATTCAGGAATCATATTCATTCTCTATAGGGTTTTCTATAATGAAATGATAAAATTCTTTTGAAACACAAATCTTTTCCATGGGATATCCTATTATTAAATTTTTTTGAAACCTATTTATCATCATGGGTTATGATTTTAAATGTTATATGATCTTTTTAAAAAATATGTATGGCCCCCATTATGTGATGGTTGCCACCTCATTACCAATTATGGTGGTTATTTTATAGATAAGGATTGTGTTTAAATTATAACGAAGGATAGTGGCGATGTTTAAACTAATTATGGTTTTAAAATTATAACCAATGATAGGTGGGTACTATATCTCCCCTCAATTAATTAGGTAAATATTGATATGTAATGATACAAACTAGACTAGAATTTATACTAAACCCAACTCAGTAAATGAATTTTTCCACTATGAATGTTTTTGGTGTGAACCCTTTTCACGATGATAGTTTTGAAAATAATCCTTGAATAATATGTATTTTATTTTATATTCATATCTGTCTTCAAAAAATCTATTTTATCTGCCAATGATATGCCCTCATTGCTCATTTAATATGATTCAATTTTTATTCACATCTTATGTTTTGAAATGATTTCTGAAATGAAACATGTTTTTGATATATGATATAAGGGGTCTGGTTTTACAATGTTTTTATATTGTTATCATAATATTGTGATAATGCTACACTTATATCTCCCATGTTTACCCTTATTGGGCATCCAATCTCACATTTTCTTATATTTCATTCCCCCCAAGTTATTAGGAAAGGTATTATGTAGGATATTTATAGTGAGGATTATAGTTACAAAGAAAACATGGAGGGATGAATTAGTTCTCATTGTAACAAGTTGTTTATGTACCTACGTTTCCAATGACACTAAATGTTTTTGATTAATGGAATTTTTTTATGTTTATCAATTAATATTAATCAATTCATATGTTATATCGATGTATGGGGTGTATGGGTCATTACTGTGTGTATCAAAGTAAGTATTTCTTAACCATATTAAACTAATATTAAGAAGATTGAGTTAGAACCCTTATTATTATCTAATGTTTAGAATAATTTATTTTGTTTTGGTAATGAAATTAATTCCATTTTAATATGGAAAACATCATCTATCTTGATTGTAAAATTTTATTTTTCTCTAGAATTATTTTACATAGGGGTAATTACTCTGAAAATGTCACATTGATCTAGACTTTACTTTCATATGGTGCATAAAAACATGCCTTACTTCACACCTTAATTGACACTCCCAGAGGATATTTATTAGAATGACCCAAAATCACTATGAACCATTAAAAAAGACATGAATATATGATGACCATGAAAAAACAATGTTAATCATAAGGTGTTACAAATTATAAAGTTTGTTTCATGATTTATGCATCCCATGAATGATTTTTCTGGATTAATTAGTTTGATTAATGGCGTTTGATAATAAAAACACACCTTTTTGTTTTAGAATGGGATTTATGATATTGTAGTAAAGTTGGGGTGGTAACATGTATGAGGAATAATTTAATTACCCTATTTTTAGATTAGTTACAAGAATTGCATTACATCATTAAAGTTATCTAAGATTTATATTTGATATCCTAAATGACTATTCTATGAATTATAAGTGAATACCCCAAATGGTATAATGATCAGATCTCAAGTGTATGATTCTTCTCTAGTTGATATATGTCGGTATGTGATTTCTATAAACCTCATTATTCTCCTTCTAGTTTAATTTGACGTTAATATATGAAAGGATTGGATTTATCTACATAAATCCAACATCAATTTTCATTTAAGGGAAGTCATATTTGATATTCAAATTGAACATATGAACATCAATCAATGAGGCGATAGATACAAACCTCTAATGTTGAACAGTACAATTTAATGGGTCTTTATTCCCATTCAAATTGGGGAGTTTATCTTAGATGTTTGGGGAGAAACTCAAAAATGATGATATTCCCATTTAATGGGATTCATGATTTAAAGCAGATAAAAAATGGCCATAATTGGGATTCATGATTTGAAGCAGATAATATAGATGAACCTTACTAGAGGATTAAATTCTCTATGTCTGCCACCTTGCGGTGAAATATTCTATTTGTTAGGGCAAGATATTGATAGATTTGACTCTTCATTTATTTCAATGAACAAAACATTATCACAATCAATAAAACGTAGTCTCGACACCCTATAGATTTCTTTGTTTGTTCAATTATATGGTTATAAATACATTTACAAAATTTCTATCACTATTGATATCATCAATTAACGATTTCGATGGTTGTTATATAGAATATACAATTCCATACAAGGTAAATAAACTATGTGAATATAGTGATTCAAGTTGGTTTTACTAATTCTCCCACTATCTTCATGAATTTAGTGAATATAGTCTTTAAAGATTATCATGGCCAGTTTTTATCATCATTAAACAAATATTTTTATAAATTCAATGATAAATGATGAAAATTATGATCACTTAGGAATTTTACTGATATCCGTTAAGAAGGTGAAATTGTATGAGAAATTTATAAATTGTGAATTTTAACAAAAAAAGTTACAATTTCTGTGATATATAATCTCATGTGAAGATATATCAATGGATTAATCATAGTTAGAGGCTATTAAATGTTGTTCTTCACCAACCATGGTAAATGATATATGAATTTTTCTAGAATTGGTAATATATTATTGAATCTTTATTGAGAACATATGATGAGTATATAATCAAATAAAAATGTTAACTCAATATCAATCCAATATCCTATGGATGGATTGATGTGAGGAAAATTTAAATGAAAAAAGAGAATATTAGTCATTAAACCTATTATTTCATTACCCTCAAGTGGATAAGGGTTTGTAATATGTTGTGATTCATCCATGATGGATTAAAATTTTTTCTCATATAGAACGACATGGTTATGGGTTATGACTCACAACAATTGATAGTTCTTGAGAAAAATTACCCAATAGATGATTTGGAGTTACATGTGAAATATTTTATGTAAAAATGTAGAGGCATTATCTTTATAGTGAAATGTGAGATATATATACTGATTAAAAAAATAAAGATATTTACACAAAAATATTTGAACATTTTTCAATGATTATAGTATGATATGGATAATTATTATGACTACTCAGTATATTAACACCCTAGTAAAGTGAACAAGGTGGTGAATTCATTGATTCAAATAGATCTTTATACCTTATCCATGATATGGATCAAAAAATAAAAATGTTTTTTTATTTTAAAAATAATTAAAGGTTGATCCCAATTATTAAGGATATATTTTTTTCATTCTCAAATGATTGTTTAACCATATATCTAGCAGAACAGTAAAGATTCAAAGAAGACGATATGAAACTACAGAAGAAAGTCAGAAATGTTTCTGTGATTTATTTTGATTATTATTGAATAATAAGGTTCACGAACCATTCTTTATCACTAAGAATACCAGTTTTGATGAATGAGATGTTACAAGAAGGATAAAAATTCTCCATTCTCTATTTATCCCTGAGGTATAAAGATGTGTAAATATTCAAAGAATTATTTATAGTGGGGGTTCCATAAATAAAGATATCATAGATTCTATATCTTAGTTATCAATAATTTCATTATGTTATGACTAATATATAAATTTCTATTTGGATCAAATTATAATTATCCATACCAGAATGGAAATAGGAAAACATTACCATGTATTTTGTCATTGTTATCCCCCATGATTCTAAAGGGAAAAATGTTACATGGGTTATAGTAGATCACAATAAAAAGAGAGCACATATCATCACTATAATATAATTACCATATTTTTTTCTTATTTCAGTAATATATATTAAATAATTACTAATGTTACATGGAGTACCACATTCCATTGTTTATGATTGGGATTTGAGGTTTAGCTCGAATATCTATAAATTTATTAATCCAGATCACAATACATATTTGATTTTTAACAATCAATATCATACTCATATAAATGATCATTTTGATAGAAAAATTTAAACCGCAATGGATATGCTAAGATCCTATTATATGAATTTTAATGAGGTTGGGATCAACCCCACTCAAATGATGAGTTTAATTACAACATTATTTCCCACTCGAGTAATCAGATGGATCCTTTGAATCCCCTTAGGTAATAAAGTTTGTAACTTCAATGAGTTGAGATTCATTTGAAGAAATAAAGATACGTAGACCATAGATTATGGAAGAAATGATTATTATGGTAAGATATATTCAGAAACACATTTGGGCAGCATAAAATTGATAGAAATTTTACGATGATAATGAACAATGCGATATAGAATATTATGTTCATGGGAAAGTATTTTTATGAATTTCACTATAGAAGATGGTTATGAGATTTTGGAAATAAGGATAAAAAAATTCCATTGTATATAAATCCTATTAAAAGTCATTATAAAATCAGGATTATATCATATCTCTTAAAGCCTCTAAAGAATTCCTCTTTGGTTTGTGAAGTGTTCAATGCATGTATCATGAGAAAATACATACCAGATCCATCACATTCACTAAACTCAGATTTCATATGGATGGAAAATTATCTTTCTTATGAATAATTATTTGTTGATATTTTGGATCAAATAGAGATAATGTTATGAAACAAGACCACCGTCTTTTTCAATTATTCATATCAAAACCACCTACTTGAGGATGTTGTATGGGAACTTGAGAAAATAACGAGGAAGAATTATCTTAAATTTTATGTATCAATGTGATAGAAATTTTATGTAGAAATTTATTTTATGGGTGGTATAATGAAACACTAAAAGATTATTTGAATTTTTTGAAATAAATTTAGTCTCATTGATAGCATGTGTTGTGCACAACACCATGTTTTAACAATCCATGATATAATATTAATATTATTATTTAAAATTGACCATTATAATATTGAAGTTAAATAAATTTTTTTGAACAGGAATAACCATATTTTTTTAATTAAATTTAAATTTTTATGTAATGAAATTATATTTATAATTAAGTATTTATTATTTAGTAAATTTTTTATATGTGTTGAATATATATTTTATAGAAAGTGAATTTTATTGTGTCTTCTGAAAAAATGTAACGCCCCGACTCCAGTTGCCCAGAGTCGGTGCCTAATTGCGTAACATTGGCATGATCACAAAAGATCAAGTCTCGAAAGACCGATTAGCTTAGTAGCATTGGAGACACTAGATACATTAATAAATGTTACATTACATCATAAATTGAAAAACTAAAATAACATAGTATCCATTTTCCACACTCATATCCCCTTCAGACTATCCCTGCAGGTCATTCCTATAATACTTCTTCACATCCTGGAAAAATTAAAACACTGAAAGGGGAGAGCTCAGATGCTCAGTACGGATAACAATATAGAGGAAGCTTTCATTAATAAA
The DNA here is from genome assembly GCA_963277665.1 of Viscum album. NCBI lineage: Eukaryota > Viridiplantae > Streptophyta > Magnoliopsida > Santalales > Viscaceae > Viscum > Viscum album. Next base: position 927,393,653 of record OY728159.1, read on the forward strand.
CATAAACATTTAAGGCAATGTATAACTAAAACAGAAGCCTTTTAAACTTGATCTTCAACATAATATGGAAAAAGTAAAATATGATAATGCCATTTACTTATTCACATGGATATTCTACTAGTCTAATAATCACATGCAATATCAATAACCACTTTCATAATGATGGAATACATAATGCCAGACTATCATAACCACGTAGACAAGGCCTCACGCCAAGACCACAAATAAGATTTTGTCAAGGCCTCATGCCAAGACACTAGTTTGTCTCATGAGACCTATCTATGCATCGGGGAGCTATAGCGAGCTCTACCCGTCACTTATTAAGTCCAATGAATTCCTCATATGAACAAGTTTAAACATATCATAAACCGTAACATAATTGTATCACATAAAACATTCATAAAGGAAACATAACATTTCCACATTTCAATCACAAGATATCAATACAAAACATTGATATAAGAAAAACACTTTCAAAACAATTTTCAATACCAAAATTAAAGAAAATTAAAACTTTGTATTTATTTTTCATTTAAAAAAAGTTATGGCTTGTAGAGGAATCCGAAACTCAAATAATGGTCATGGCGGAAGAGAAGAAGTTGTCGTTGCATATGTACGGCAATAAAAACATTCTTTTTTGTCGTTTAGTAAAATGCTTCGTATAAAAAGATTCCTTTTGAATAAACGTAAAAGTCAAAGGGGTTTATACACCATATAAAAGAAATTTGTGTATAAAAAAAATATGCCTCAATGAATGGAGATTTAGACAAAGTACATTAAAAAGATCTTTTTTTAAATAAAATAGATATATTATGTGTATTCACTATAAGTAAACATAATGAAATTACAAATACAAGATAGGATAAAATAATATCATGACATAATTTGAAAGTAGGAGATTAACCCAAAGAATAGAAATTGGGTTAAGAAGTTCTCTTACCTCGTGTCCGACTTGTCTCGACCGCTCATTAACCTCTTGAATAATAAAGTAGAGTTAATAACTACCCTCTTAAGAACCTTTTTTGATTTCATTATTCCTTTTATATCACTTATTACCATGTCATGAACATTATGTAACTATTTAAGTTTATAATGGTCCTTTTGTCGATCTTAGGTACTTGAGTCAAAAATAAACTTCTTATAATTACACTTTGTTCATGTGGTAATATATCCATTATATCCATAATTTTATTCATTATTTATATATAATATACATCATATATATCCATTATATACATTCATTTATAATATTACATAACATTTAGAGGTAAGAAATGAAAAGCACCGTTCATGGAGACGGTAAGCCGTACGTACGCATGAATGCTAATTTCATTTCTATTTCATATTTAATGGAATGAAGTTATAATTATATAAAGGTATAATACAATTCCATTATAATATAATTTATAATACCATTTACTACATCCTTTATACATCCCACAAATGGCATTAACGATTCAAATCACTTTGAGGGGGCGGTAGTCCGCACTTCCTAAAATGAAATTATCGCGTTTACCCATAATGGAAATCATAAATTATGCCATAAATGAGAAATACAGAAGCATAAGGAAAACATAAATATAATATATATATCATATATGAAAATAGTTTCATCAAAATGGCCACCATTAGATGTGTTAAAGGAATATTGAACAATCATCGTTTCGTGAGGCAGTATTTCGCCACCCATAGAAACAGTATGTTCTTTAACCATTAGATGAAGGTGTGTGTAATTGTAAAGCAAATACTAATCATAAAAACATCCTAGTATATTGTATATACTGGTGTTGTTACAAAACAAATTAATAAAAAGAGTTTAAGGGGTTGGAGAAGCAAAATAAAACAAAACAACATTAGAGAAGACATTACCTTAAAATCGGGTAACTCTTTTTGATTTGAGCCAAAGGCTTCCTTGGGATGCATTCTGACCAAATTTAGGCTTCTAAGAGTAATATAGGTAAGTTTGGAGAGTATTTGGGCAGAGTTTTGCCGATCCAAATGGCTTGAAGGTGTGAGTAAGGTGGTAGTGGTGGGGGCCTTTTATAAGATGAGAGAAGGGGCTCTCTTGGAATGATTGAAATGTTACATTATTGTGAAATAATTTTCGGATTATAAAGGACCCACAATGATATAGTTAGAGTTTAAGGTGATAAGGGTTCTAAATCTACACATCCAATAGGTTTTTGACAAGTGTAAGCCTTGGATTTTACATTATCTTTTCATTTTATTTAAATCGTTAATTAATGAGGTAATCGCTGCATCATCATGGTGTCATTAATAATTTCATTTATTTAACGTCTAAAAATTATAATGAAAATTTCATGATATAGGAAATCTTTTTATCTTTCTAATTAATATTTATAGTCAAAACTATGACTTGTGTAACCCCATTTAAAAATTGTTTTAGTAAAACAACTCATGTTTGTGACATTTTTATTTTAACATTAAATAAAAAGTTTTTAATGTCATTTTGCTACCAAAGTGGCTCCATGGGGTCCCCAAGTTGACCCATGGGTTTTCTTGGTCGGAAATTACTCATCAAATAGGGGTAGGACAAGTTTCAAGGTCATTTCCTATTATTATAACATTATATTTACCTTAAATTTCACTAATTACCTTTAATCGCGATTAATTAAACTTAAAAATTACTATTTCCCAAAAAATTATTTTAATCCCATTGAACCACATTTTACTTCCTAATGAAAACCATGTATGTCGTATTTTTTAAAATCAAATCACATAAGTGGTAATGTTTCATTTAAACAAAAGATCAGTTTTTTAACTACCACTTAGTGGTTTCACTATTCATCAAAAATTGATGTTTTTCAGAACAATGCTAAAATTCCATCCTAAGCTATAATTTATATTCTGAATTCAAAAATGAGGTCTATTTTAAAAAAATTGAAACATATAAGTTGCATTAATTAATTTTATAATTAATTCCCGCTGTCACAACAAATAGCGTGTTTTTAATAAACAATATATATCAAAATATCGACAATTTTTTATGTCCAATTTCAAAGTGAAATTAATTCTAATGACCACCATTGGATAAAATGGTAAAAATATATTCTAATTACACTTTATAACCACTAAATAGTATAATTTTTCATTATAAATTATTTTGATTAAAAAAGTTGTTTTTAAGTATTTTTCACTATTCATAAAAAATTGGAAGTTCTCAAAAAAATACCAAAAATTCAACATAGGCTAATTTCGATATTCCGAATACAAAAATGAAGTCCATTTTGAAATATAAAATATATATAATTTCAAAAGGTAGTTATTACTATTCATAATGGCTATTTTTATTGGTCGCGGTGTGCTAGAATCTCGAACTTGCGTACAATGCAAGCTATTGCATTATTGAAAGAGAAGCGTATCGTGGAAGCTTGGAGTGTTACATTCTCCCCTACTTCAATAAATTTCATCCTTGAAATTTGGAATTTTATTTGAAAATAAAAGGTTGAAAATAGAAAACACCTTTCTGGAAAACCCACATCGGAAATAAGGTTAACAAAACTTAGCCTTAATAAGAGGGAAATGGAAATAAAAAAGTCACCACCAAATTATGATCTCGATAAAGAGAACATTGGTGGCAATTAGAGACATATAATATGAGGAAAAACGTAAATATTTTTAGGGTGTGATTGAGGTCATCAATCACAAACAAGTGTAAAATTGAGGGCCTCACAACCTTCAATCTCTGTTGATTTAAAATATTATCAGTTAAACAAGACATAATGTATTAGGATAACACATTTTTTTTTGTTTTAATATCCCTTTACTAAAGTTTAAGAATCAATTTATTCATAGAATAAGAGATAGGTATATATATATATGCTTGACAAGTAGAGCTTCAACCTATAACTAATTTATACCACAAACTCATCTTTCACTCAAAAAGATAATGGAACTCAAAAATATTATATTTATCATAATCTTACAAGGTTAAAATTATTAACACATACCATTTATATTAGGAAAACTATTTTGTAATAACCAGGGACTTCCTGTAGGCTAGTGGTAGGTAATAAAGGCTTGTCGCACTATGGTTGTGGGTTCGATTCCTGCAGCTTTGTCCGAGGCGACGGGTTATGCCCCACCTGCTGGTTGTCCTTTTCCTAAAAATATAGTGTTATAATATTCCAAAAATAATCTTCAGAAATGTTTTAACCTTAAATAATACTATCCAATGTTCATTCAAATTCATTCTAACCTTTATTGTTACCCAAAATACCTCTATCCAGACTTTCTCTAAAAGGTCTCTAAATTCCAAAATCAATTGCAACATTAGATTCCCCAAAAAAAGTATGGTTTATCTTATTGTCACATACTGAAAATATGATTACCTTCATCATATTAAAACCTTAATGAAAAGAACAAGTACTTCAGTACAATCCTTTTATATATCGCATTATTCTTATAACCAGAATATAATCCTTGAGTCCAAAAGCACCAATACATTAATTATTCTACTTCAATTGTAGTAACAACATAAGATTGTCCTTGATCCCTTGGCCTTTCCTGAGGAATGTTTCCCTGACTCTTAGGACATTTATTTGCATAATTCCCCATTTCCCTACAATTTTAGCATTCAACATTGATAGCATTTTTCATTCCCTTGCAATCACGAGCCTGGTGAACTTTTTCTCCACATTTATAACAAACTCCCATTCCTTTTACGAAAGCACTGGGGTGATTCTTCCCACAATTATCACATAATGGTAAATCCTTCTTTCCCTTTTTCCTTTTATCCATATCTTGTTCCATTGTTCTCTTCTTCTCTTGCTTTACTTTTTTGTCATAAGACTTAGAGAATTACTTTTCGGTCTTGATAGCACATAAGACAATATCTTTGTATGATAAGAAGGATTGTGATACTAAAGCTCGACGGAGAAATGGTTTTAACCCATCAAAGAAACGATCAATCTTACTTCTTGGGTTACGTATATAATCTGCAGCATACCTTGCTAACCTTGTAAAGTTAGCCTCATACTTTGCGACATTCTCATCCTTCTTTTGTCTCAGACTCAGAAATTGCCTTTCCATATCTGCTCGATGGTCATGTGGAAAGTATTTTTCTATGAAAAGCGCTTTGAACTCTCTCTATTCCATACATGATACTTCTTCATCTTCCTTTGGGTTTTGAATCAGCGACCACCATTGATCGACATCTCCAGTGAGGTGGTAGACTACCATGACAACCTTCTCCCTTTCGCTACTCACCAAGGCATGAAATCTTTTTTCTAAGGATTTTATCCATTGCTCACCTACTAATGGATTTTTACCCCCATTATATGTTGGTGGTTGTTGCCTCATGAAACGGTCTAACATTGATCCTCCACATTGCAGATCAGGGTGCTCCATACGAGTAAGGTTATTATTCATAACCTGAGTGAGTTGTCCCAGTATGGAAATAAGTGGATCAACACCAGTTGTATCTCTAGATCCACAATAATTATCTTGAGCAGGAGGGAAATACCTACACAGGGTGCGTGCATTGATACAGTTTCCATTCCTTCCACTAGGCACCATTTCTAAACAATGGCATAATCTAGATTAGTTTATGAATCAAAATACATAATTCCATACTTGTAAAATACTTAATATAAATTGAACTATTTATGGATATAATCCATAATCATAAAAATGTTTTCTTTGAGGAAGTATATACTCATAACCCTTCATAGTGGTTTGTAAAGAAAATGAGAATTATCCTATGCATATCCCCCGGGAGTGTCGTAACCAAGAGTGTAGCAAGGCCCATTTTTGTGCACCAGTTCTCGTTCGAGTCTAGCTCATAGCGGTGTTTTCAGGTTTTTCCCCTAGGCACATCTTTTCCAGAGCCGCCTCAACCTGCTTGTATCCAGACAGGGATGTATTGCTCGGAAAAATCACAAAATCTCTACAACAACAAAATTATAGTAAGTTATTCTGTACTAATCCTCAAAGTCTATCTCAGGGCTATGTGCTCTAATCAGAGTTTATCTAAATCTAGTTTCCAAGGTTAGTACTAAACTGCCTCTGATACCAACTGTAACGCCCCGACCCCAGTTTCCCAGAGTCGGTGCATTATTGCGTAACATTGGCATGATCACAAAAGTTCATGTCTCGAAAGGCCGATTAGTTTAGTAGCCTTGGAAACAGTAGATACATTCCTAAATGATACATTACATCATAAAGTGAAAAACTAAAATAACATAGTATCCATTTTCCACACTCATATCCCCTTCAGACTACCCCTATAGGTCATTCCTAAAATACTTCTTCACATCCTGGAAAAATAATAACATTGAAAGGGGTGAGATCAGATGCTCAGTAAGGATACCAATATAGCGGAAGCTTTCATAAATAAACATAAAAATTTAAGGCAATGTATAACTAAAACAAAAGACTTTTAAACTTGATCTTCAACATAATATGGAAAAAGTAAAATGATAAAATTCCATTTACTTATTCACATGGATATTCTACTGGTCGAATAATCACATGCAATATCAATAACCACTTTCATAATGATAGAACGCATAATGCCAGACTATCATAACCACGTAGCCAAGGCCCCGTGCCAAGACCACAAATATGATTATTTCAAGGCCTCATGCCAAGACACTAGTTTGTCTCATGAGACCTACCGATGCATCGAGGAGCTATAGCGGGCTCCACCTGTCACTTATTAAGTCCAATGCATTCCTCATATAAACAGGTTTAAACATATCATAAACCGTAACATAATTGTATCACATAAAACATGCATAAAGGAAACATAACATTTCCAGATTTCAATCATAGGATATCAATACAACACATTGATATAATAAAAACACTTTCAAAACCACTTTTAATACCAAAATTATATAAAATTAAAACTTTGTATTTATTTTTCATTTAAAAAAAGTTATGGCTTGTAGAGGAAGCCAAAACTCAAATAATGGTCATGGCGGCAGAGAAGTTGTTGTCGTCGCATATGTACAGGAAGAAAAACATTCCTTTTTGTCATTTAGTAAAACGCTTCGTATAAAAATATTCCTTTTGAATAAACGTAAAAGTCAAAGGGATTTATACACCCTATAAAAGAAATTTGTGTATAAAACAAAATATGCCTCAATGAATGGAGATTGAGACAAAGTACCTTACAAAGATCATTTTTTAAATAAACTAGATATATTATGTGTATTCACTATAAGTAAACATAATTAAATTACAAATACAAGATAGGATATAATAATATCATGACATAATTTGAAAGTAGGAGATTAACCCAAAGAATAGAAATTGGGTTAAGAAGTTCCTTTACCTCATGTCCGACTTGACTCGACCGCTATTTAACCTCCTGAATAATAAACTAGAGTTAATTTCTACCTTCTTAAGAACCTTTTTCAAGTTCATTATTCCTTTTATATCACTCATTACCATGTCATGAACGTTATGTAATTATTTAAGTTTATAATGGTCGTTTTGTCGATCTTAGGTACTTGAGTCAAAAATAAACTTCTTATAATTACAATTTGTTCATGTGGTAATATATCCATTATATCCATAATTATATTCATTATGTATATATCATATAATTCATATATATCTAGTATATACATTTTTTTATAATATTACATAACATTTAGAGGTAAGAAATGAAATGCACCGTTCATGGAGACGGTAAGCCGTACGTACGCATGAATGCTACTTTCATTTATATTTCGTATTTAATGGAATGAAGAGATATTTATATAAAGGTATAATATAATTCCAGTATAATATAATGTATAATACCATTTACTACATCCTTCATACATCCCACATATGGCATTAACGATTCAAATCACTTTGAGGGGGCGGTAGTCCGCACTTCCTAAAATGAAATTATCGTGTTTACCCATAATTCAAATCATAAATTATTACATAAATTAGAAATAAAGACGCATAAAGAAAACATAAACATAATATATATATCATATATGAAAATAGTGTCATCAAAATGGCCACCATTAGAGGTGTTAAAGGAATATTGAACAATCGTCGTTTAATGAGGTAGTATTTCGCCACCCACAGAAACAGTATGTTCATTAACTATTAGATGAAGGTGTGTGTAAGTGTAAACCAAATCCTTATAAGAAAAACATCCTAGTATATTTTAGATACTGGTGTTGTTACAAAAGAAAGGAATAAAAAGAGTTTATGGGGTTGGAGAAGAAAAATAAAACAAAACAACATTAGAGAAGACATTACCTTAAAATCGGGTAACTCTTTTTGATTTGATCCAAAGGCTTCCTTGGGAAGAATTATTCCCAAATTGAGGCATCTAAGAGTAAGAGAGGGAAGTTTTGAGAGTATTTGGGTAGATTTTGGCGGGGAAAAATGGATTGAAGGTGAGAGTACGGTGGTAGTGGTGGGGGCCTTTTATAAGAGGAGAGAAGGGGCACTCTTGGAAAGATTGAAATGTTACTTTATTATGAAATTATTTTCGGATTCTAAAGGTTCCAAAATGATATAGTTACAGTATACTGTGATAAGGGTTAGAAATATAATCATCCAATAGGTTTTTGACAAGTGTATGCTGTGGATTTTACATTATCTTTTCATTTTATTTAAATCGTTAATTAATGAGGTAATCGCTGCATCATCATGGTATCATCAATAATTTAATTTATTTAATGTCTAAAAATTATAAAACTAATATCATGATATAGGAAATCTTTTTAGATTTTTAATGAATATTTATAGTAAAACATATGACTTTTTTAGCCTCATTTAAAAATGGTTTTAGTAAAACAACTCATGTTTGTGACATTATTATTTTAACATTAAATAAAAAGTTTTTAATGTCATTTTCCAACCAATGTGGCTCCATTGGGTCCCCAAGTTGACCCATGGGTTTTATTGGTCTTTCATTACTCATAAAATAGGGTTAGTACAAGTGTCAAGGTAATTTACTCTTATTATAACATTATATTTACCTTAAATTTCACTAATTACCTTTAATCGCGATTAATTAAACTTAATAGTTACTATTCACCAAAAAATTATTTTAATCCCATTTAGCCACATTTTACTTCCTAATGACAACCATATATGTCGGATTTTTTAAAATCAAATCACAGAAGTGGTAATGTTTCATTTAAACTAAAATTCAGTTTTTTAACTACCACTTAGTGGTTTCACTATTCATCAAAAATTGAAGTTTTTCAGAACAATGCCAAAATTTCATCCTAAGCTATAATTGATATTCTGAATTCAAAAAATGAGGTCTATTTTAAAAAATTACAAACATATAAGTTGCATTAATTTATTTTATAATTAATTCCCGCTGTCACAACAAATAGCGTGTTTTCAAGAAACAATATATATCAAAAGATTGACAATTTTTTATGTCCAATTTCAAAGTGAAATTAATTTTAATGACCACCATTGGATAAAATGGTAAAAATATATTCTAATTACACTTTATAACCACTAAATAGTATAATTTATCATTATAAATTATTTTGATTAAAAAAGTTGTTTTTAAGTATTGTTCACTATTCATAAAAAATTCGAAGTTCTCAGAAAAACACCAAAAATTCAGCATAGGCTAATTTCGATATTCCGAATACAAAAATGAAGTCCATTTTGAAATATAAAATATATATAATTTCAAAAGGTGGTTATTACTATTCATAATGGCTATTTTGATTGGTCGCGGTGTGTTAGAATCTCGAACTTGCGTACAATGCAAGCTATTGCATTATTGAAAGAGAAGCGTATCGTGGAAGCTCGGGGTGTTACAAAAAATATTAAATATTTTAAATATTTTTGAAAATTTATTATATAAAAATAGTATAATTATCGGAATCAACAGGTAAATATCATCTTAGGGTAAATATTTAACTGAATTTTGAAAAGGAAATTTTTTAATAAATATTGAAATCACTAATTTTTTTTATAAGATTTCATTTGGTGTAAAATATTTACAAGCTCCAATATTCATTTAGAATGTTTAAAATGCTAAATTATTTCAATAATTAAATTATAAAATTAATTTAGGTCTCTTTAATAAAATTAATGTTTAATTTTGATTTGAAAATATTCAATATTTTAAAAACAATTCTTTTTGAAAATCATTTTTTAATAGCTCTTTGGGTTTATTTATATATAAAAATTATAATTTCCTATTAATGGATATTTTTTAGAAAAGGAATATATATATTTAATAAAAATAATTAATTTTACATAATATGTATAACATATTTTTAGGTCCAATTTATTAATAAAAACAGTAAATATTATGTACCTTGGCTAAGGTTAAAATATACTTACCATAGGAGAAAATAAATAGATAAGGGATAACATGACTTATAAACTTATTCAATTTATTTTGGATGTACATATTCTAAGAATATATAATCTATGTATTGATTATGATCCATTTGAGTCATTGATTCATGTTTAAAATGTGAAGAAACCGTTTTCTATCTCATAATTCCAAGTGTGTATCTCCCCCACTTATAAAAGGGGACCACTTTTCAACTTATCTTCACACATCAAACACATTTTAGATAATAAAATTCATTAGAAAATTCAGAATCAATGTCAATACCCACAACAAATATTCATTATTTTGATTAGTAAACCCTTATATAAAGGCTTTTGTGGCTTGCCTAAGGAGATTATATAAATAAGAGGTATCATACCTAATTGAGTGTTTTTATTTTATCTCTTATTCCAAATCATTAAAATATCCTTAAAAATTATGAAATAATAGAAATAGTATCCATAATATAACTAGATTTTATTTTTGATCAAGGAATAAATTATACCACCTCATCTTCTATTAAATGGGAAATGAATCCATAGATCTTTTGTATCACAACTTATCTACTCATGAACTGATGTAATTCCATTTATATCACCACATATCAAAGTTAGAAGAAATGATTCATTTAATATTTATATATGATATTAATTACATATTTTTATTCCTATAATTATAATATAAAATATTACTAATTACTTCCTAATATGTTTTAAAAGGATGAAACTGCTCATGTCTACATGTGGAGTACCACCTCCACAAAGTGATGTGATACATTTTACATTTTTATTTTGAAATAGATTGTAAAAATGATACATTAAAGTGTATATATGATATCTATGATATAAAAATGATTTTGAAAAATTGAATTAATGCTTATTTTCTTTCGTTCCAAGAGTCAATGAAATAGAAACAACATTAATAAATATATATGTCTTAGTATCTCTATGGAAAATGTAATTAATTTTCCATCTACAACATTTTTAGATTAAAAAAACACAAATATAAAAAATATATTTTATATTTATAACATGGTTTAATTATTTGGAGACTATTTAACCATTATCAATGTAAGGCATCCAAAACTACTAAAAAGGCAGCTATTATTACCCAAGACATGATTTTATCAAATAATTTTAAATAAACATATTATAAATAGTTATTATAAAATCATATATCGTATGATATATAAAATTATTTAATTTTTAGATATTTGTAAAAAACAATATTTATTATATTGAAGATTTAATTTATTTAATTAAAGTCTAGAGATAAGGTAAATTATTTTTATTCTCTCTTTTATTTCTATAAGTCATATTACATATTCACTAATAACTTGTTTTTTCTATTTTATATAACTAACCATTGAAATTTTATATAATGAATCTCCATATTTTAATTATATTTAATTTTTCATATCATTTTCATATTTAATGGTACTTATGTTTCAATAGTTATTAGTGTGATAGTTTTCTTATGATACAATCTCAGTGCTCCTGAGGATTTGTTTATTATTCTTGTAATGATGACATCTTATGATATTTTTCTCATGAGAATAATAGTTTTTCTTCCACTTTTTTTATTTATTGATAATAAAAAGTTTTTATTTATTTTACTCACTTTATTTACTCAATATTCTAAAATATTGTTTCAGGGAAAATTAATGTTATTTCTCTTTTTAGTGAAAAATTATTTTTACTCCATGTACATGTTTATAATAATTATTTATTAAATTATTTTACGATTCAAATAATTATTTAATTAGATTTTTTAAAATATGTTAATGGTATTAATATTTTTTAAAAGTAATATTATTTTTATTTTCCAGACATGTAATTTTATCTTTTACTGAAAATGTGAAAAGATTATTTTTTTAATGTGTATGGAATGAATGGTATTTTCCACCCTCATAAAAAATAACTTTTTTAAAGTTTAAAGGATAAGTATTGAAGGTAATTTCATTAATATTATTTCCCAAAATATTTTGAGAACATCTAGTTTAAAATATGATTTTCATAGTGGAAATATTATTTTCATCATGAAATATTCCATGTGATCTTCTAAATTCTTTTTCATAATAATTTTTCATCCATTGATCATATATATTATTTACGAGAGTTACAAAAAAAACTATAACAACCTTATACAATATATAGATGAATTATGGTTATGATTAAAATATCTTCATCAAACCCATTACTTTTTTATATGTTAGACTCTGATGAATTGATGAAATGTTTATGTAACCCATTTTTTTCCATGGGATATTCTATAATATTTTATTTCTGAAAAATTTTTATTTTAATGGGTCATGATATTTTAATAGAAATATATTATTAGGATATAGTTTTTTTATTTCCTTTCATTTATTGTGTTTTATGCTACACTAAGCTAATGTTGCTCAATACGCAACACTGTCTTAGCTTGCGGTATATGAAATGCTATGCTTCGATTTTGATATAGAAAATTTCATGTTATTTTGGTATAATTAATTTCATGAAAGACAATGTATGACTAAAAAACTAAATATTGTTGTGTTATCTTAAACCCTAGTCATTATAATGGTAGGTATTAACGGTACTAATTATCTTCTAAAAAAGTATTTTCATAAATATAAGCATGTTATAAAATAATAAAATCATTATTGATGTATTAATTAAATATATATTTGTATTATATATTCAATTTAATGTCAATATTTCCTTTTATATGTTTTCTAAAAACATTATAACAAAAAGTTCTATTTTTCAGATAAAAGAAGTAATTCTCAAAAAATACAGTTTTGACACCGTTTGATGGCGCATCCAATTTAAATCTATTTGTTGAAAATATTATATATAATATTTTTAAAAATAAAATTATTATTTGGATTTTTGATATAATAATTTCATTTGGATGAATTGTTTATATATTTTTAATAGGTTTTGAGTTTTGATGAATTGTAAAAATACAATAAATTTTAATTGAAAACAATTTCATTTCATCTAAATAATTTATATGGTTAGATTAAATTATACAATGGGTTTAAATTTAAAATAGAATATTTTTTATTATTTAATAAAATTTATGTCATTTAAATTAATTTTACATTGACTTTTTAGGTAAAACTATTTCTATCTTTTGCAATGTTTGAAATTTTAAAACACGTTTTTCATTCTGATGATTGGATTAATTTAAAAATAATTACTAGAAATTATATGTTTTGAATTATGGAAGACTGATTCCATATTTGGAATTAGTAGTTTCAAATTAATTTAATATCATTCCTTTATTTTTCGGCATTATGAAAAATAACTTGGATAATTTTTATTAATACAGTAATATGGTAAATCAGCTAATTAAGAGAAAATTTAATATCATAAAAGTACATTAACACCTATAATAATAATATTTGATGAGTTATTTATGACCTGAACCATACATGGGTTGAGATGATACCCTTTGGAAGCCAATTGGATGATAGTTGGACATTTAATGTATTGTATTTAAAGGAAAGTTAAATATGTCTTACTCAAATTTTATTGTCATTATCATTTTTAATCTATGGTTATACATAATAAAAAATAAGTTTATAAATACTCATTTGAAATATAAAAAAATTAATTTATCATTGTAATTTATTTTCAATTTTTAGGAAATAAATAATTACTTTAAAGTCTTATACCTTGAAAATGCATAAATTATTTAATTGATTAAAAATCAATAATATAAATTTTAAAAAAATGATAATAATCAATATAATACACAAACACTTGATAAAATTCTATAGGTCAAGTATAAATCAACCATAATAATATGTGGTTTGTTTTATTTACCATTTTTATACTTAAAGAAGAGATTATGAAACTTATATAATTTTATTTAATTTGATTTTAAAGTTGTCCCGTTCATTATATACTATGTACAACATTTTAAAAAACAGATTTTAATGAATATAAACAAATATATATATATATTGCGATGAAATATAGTATATTTTTATTCATCACCGAATTTTGTTTTTTATTTTAATTCTGAAAATAAGTGTTTTAAATAATTACACAAAAAATTGTTGTAATAATTTTATTAAAGGAAATATAAATTTTTATTATTGAGAATATTAAAATAAATATAAATTTGATGATTAATATATAGACTGAAATTTATAGATTACTATGGTGACATGGAAATATAATAAAATATTTTTTCTTTACTATAACATCTAATCTTTAAATTTTCAGAAATAAATGTATTAAATAGTGTCAAAATTGACACTATTGTTTGTTTTTCAAAATAGTTTCTTATTAAATTTTTTAAACATAACAAACCATTTTTAAATATGTATACTAATTATTATTTGGTATAAAATAATAAAATTAATTTTTTTATTATTTAATTTACATAAAATAAGTAAATGTTTCATCCTTTAAATATGTAAATAATTGCTACCCATTTTAAAATAAATTAGAATAACTAAGTAATAAATATAAATTATAAGGTTTAAATAGACCGAAAACTTGTCTAATTTTTTTGAGGATATTAATACATTATATCATCCAATATTTAACAATTAAAATTTTTGGAGGTTTTTGGATGTTTTATTAGTTTATTGTAAATTAATATTATGGGGGATTCTAAATGTTCACCTCACCTCAATTACAAAAGGGCACATCGTCCCTTACAATTTAAATTCACTTTCAATATTCAAAATCAACGACACCCTAAACTTTTCCATTTTAAACTTCCCTAGTCACATTATAGAGGTAATTTTCATCTCAAAATACTAACTCTAATTTCTATAAGAGGTGATCTAGAGGGAACACGTTAATGAAGAGGTAATCTCCTCTTCCAATTCATTCAAATTATTTCTTTTTATAATTTCTATTCGTGAGTTTTTTACTCTATAAAATAATCGCTATTGTATCAATTTTATACTTATATGTTATTAAAATTATCTAACAACCACATTACCACTTCTATACATCCTATAAAAAATGAAATCACTATGCATGTGTACGTATGACTTACCGTCTCCATGTCACGGTGTAATATGTTTTTCACCACCACATTATTTTAATGATTATAATGATAGAAATAATAATAAAATATTATTATTATAACTTGATATGGATTCAATAATAATATTTATATCATCCACTTCAATACCATTTCATAATTAAATGAATGATCTCATCACTCGTGCATACGTATAACCTACCGTCTCCACGATGTGATACAATTCATTCTACAAGATATCGATTATATCTTGATTATAGGATACAATTAATTCTACAAGATATCGATTATATCTTGATTATAGGAATTTAATGAATGAATAAATATAGTATATATAATGTTAATATAATTTTTAGTTAAACAAATATGATCTTATATTGAGAATCATATCTTATTTGACAAAAAATGCATAAGAGTATAAAGTAGTTAATACTAGAATAACGAGTAACAATGAATTGTTTAACAAATGTATGATAATATGATCATATATGGTATCATAAAAATAAAAAATATTCTTAAATAAGTTAATGAAAATATTTAAATCTTTATACAGGGGTTTCAGATACAGACAAATGATATCAGACATATAGAAAGGTATAATTTCATATTCTCATTATCATCCGAGATTGTTTATATGTAAGTATTTACTAGGGTATACATATCCTTGAAATACATGTTTCATAAATATATAATATTATTTATATTCTTATATAATTTTTAAAATTCAATTTTATTCATTTGTTATTTTTTATTAAATGATATTAAAGGAATCTATTTTCATTTTCAATACGAGGTACTTTTTGACATTTCCGGTAAATGTATGAGTAGAATGTTTTGTTATCTTATATATAATCCATCTATTATTATTATTTCATAATGCCTTACTCCCATGGACTCAGTTGCATCTATATCCTATGTCCTAAAAATATTACAAAAATTCGTACTAACTTTATGAAAAAAGACCAACCTGGATCTCTGATTCCACTTTATCATGACACATCGCAGGTACCATGGTAACTTGATAAATGAGCCAGCTCTGACATTGCCTTTTGGTAATTCTAATTTATACAGGTTGGTGACTAGAACATGGAATCATATAAAATGATTGAGTTAATTTATATTCCACAAACATTACAGAAGAATGATAAACAGTACAACACGTAAACAAGAGGAACTCCACAAGGTGAAATATACCAGATGTCAAACAAGTAAATAAACCAAAAATTATTATAGAAAAGGGAAAAAAATATTATAAATAACCTTGTCCTAGTGGTCACAACTATCGACACCCATGGATCAATGACAACAACCTACTCCTAGTGGTGCCTTACCCTTGATCAATCCTAGAAGAAGAAGATCTAAAACACCCGAATTAAAATATATATTGTGAACTAAAATACCAATAGGGTCTCAACATGGATTCCATAGTAAGATGAAATATTTAATTAACCAAATAAATATATTTCAATTTTAAATAAAAATGTATGACATTTTATAATCATATTTAAAAATATCATGCATTACATTTTAGATTATGAATGTACATAAAAATGACTAAAAACATTTTTATATTAAAGAGTTTATATAAATTTATAAGGCTTACTAAAAAGTTAACAAACATTTATATATATATATATATTTAAAATATAAACAATATGGAAACATGGACTTCTTCCAAATGGTATGATAGTTCTATGGTATTGGAGTTCTTACACTAAAATAATTTTCATAATATTTTTTGTTCACACATCTTCCTTAATAATAACTAGAAAGTAGTTGTCACCAAAACATTGAGGATTAAACTACTTCATATTTATAGTTAGTTTTGAAAATAATAGAGGTTAGTCTCTAATTACACAATAATTACCTAGGATTTATTTTCCTGTAATAAAATTCAATGATAGTAATTTTTTTCATGACATCTTAAAATACATTTCATCCCATTCTCCCTTGTCAAATATAAATTTTTTTAATTTAATAACTAATACTAGTTTTTAATCATATCATGCATGTTTGATATAAAACCAATGAGTTTTTATCCCAATTATTTCTTTAAATTTTACTAAAATAAAAATTGGATATCAATTTCATAAAATCAATTCCAAAATTTAACATAAACAATTAAATTATCAAATTTAATTCCAAACATTTCCATTTAATATCCCAAAACACAGCAATTCAATGGAATTTGGAATTTTTATAAAATTCAAGCCAAATCCAAATCCAAATCCCTAATTCAATAAGATGGGTTTTTTAATCAACTAATAAAAAACTATTTTAAATTATCTCAAGAAATTGAATTTAAATAATGAAATTTATGGGTTTTCAAAATTTTCATCATAATAAAACCACCTCTCTAGGGACCATTGGATCACAAAACACGACACCCTAATAGAAAAACTCGAAAGGAGAACATCATAAATGAAGATCCAAGACTCTACCCTAGATTCAAGATCTAAAATACTAGATATTAGATTCTCTAAAAACAAGGGGATCTTAAAAAAGAAAGGGATGAATAGAGAGAGAGTGGTAGAAAAACAAATAAGAATAGGAAACTATCCAACTAGATATAAAACAACATTTACAAAGCTTCAATCCTCTTTTGGATGGGTGTATAGTGTCCAAATTCACCCCTTGGGAAATTCTATGGAAGAAGAAAATGTTATGGGGTCATACAAGACTGTCGGGAATCTAAAAATAGGATTTTAGGATTTTAGAAATTAAATTTTCGAGTTAAAAACCCTATAAGCTTTGTTAGATTAGAAGAGAAGCACAATTAGACAAACCTTTCTCCCTTTCTATGGTCCCATTTTCATGGAGTTGTATGATTTCTCCTCAGTGGGAGCATGATTTTTTAAACCATGCACAAGCCAGGAAAAATACCACTATTGAGGATTACACAAATCCACTAAGAGGGATCATGATTTGGTAAAACCATACGCAAGATTTCACTTGCTAGAAACATTGTAAAAATCAATAAGTTTCACCTAAATCATCCAACAAAAAGACCTACCCATATAATGATCAATGTAAGGGTTTGGGAATACCTAAAAAAATTAAAATATGTATCAAACCCATTATAATTTTTTTTTTCACTAAACTATCATATTTTTTTTATGTTTTCTCAAATATATGTTAAAATTTCATTAATAAATGATTTAATTTTATATTCCATATACATTTAGAAACCTACCGATTATGATGAATTTAAATTATAAATTATATGTTTAATTTTAATAATAATATCTATTAAGAAAATCAACATCCTCAATCAATGTATGAGAGGCATCCTAAATAGAACATGGATAATGAATTAAAATTGAGAATGTAGATTTAAATGTGTTTTTAATATTTTTTATAAATTATTAGTTAAATAATTTGGCATGGGCTTCCCTAAGAATATAATTATGTTTATGATTACTTCAGTTATATTAGCATTAGTTGAATCTAGTAATATTTTGGACAATAAAATTTATTGATTAATGGTTAGGTACCTTATATACAATACCATTTTCCTCCCATACATTATGTATATAATTTTTATTTATGATTTTCAAACCAATCCTATAGTATCTAAAAATGGTATTTAGATGAAAATCAGATATCATAAATGAAAAAAGAATATTGTTTTTTTTTCAACCCAAAAGAAACATATTTTTAATTAATATTATATTTTTATTTTTATTTTTTAGGTTTCCTCCTTCATAAAAAATTATAGGGGATATCTTTAACATGATTTAAGAATAAATAGCCTATTGGTGTAGTAAGAATAAAAATTCAGTTTCTCTATCTAAAACCATAGAAAAATATATAACTATGAATAGTGGTTGTGCTATTACAATTTAGTTGATGTAACCCCCTTTATAATATATTATTTATTATTACAGTATGCCCAGTATGATTTAAAACACTAGTATAATAAGTATCTATAGTTGTATAATTGG
Organism: Viscum album; assembly: GCA_963277665.1. Classification (NCBI taxonomy): domain Eukaryota; kingdom Viridiplantae; phylum Streptophyta; class Magnoliopsida; order Santalales; family Viscaceae; genus Viscum; species Viscum album. The sequence continues at coordinate 927,412,883 of OY728159.1, forward strand.
TCAATTAAGAAAAAGGAACATATTCCATAAACACCACATATTCTAAAATTACATTAAAAAATAAATTACAGTGTTTATGATTAATATATCCAATCGATAATTAGCTGTAATATTCAAAAAACCTTGCAGTCATGAAATTTTGTCCATTAAATGTGATAAAGAGATATAATATAACATTTTTTTTAAATTGGTTAAATTGAAATATATATATATATTTATATAGAAAAATATAATATTTTTTTACTATTTTTTATTTTTTGGACATCAAAATGTATTGCATTTAATTTATTATATGATAAATGATTCACATTTTATAATATTTTTTTTTGTTTTCATGCATTTATAAAAATATTTGTTACTTATATAATTCAAGGATTTTTTTCTTTCATTTTATATTTCACATTATTCATGATCCTAGTAGTTAATTATCATATATTATACATTAGGGTGGTGTATATGATTAGAATTCACTAACATAAATTTTCAAAAAACAAATCATCGATTTAGGGAGAGTTTATCTAATAATTATAATTTTTGTATTAATAAATATTAATATTTTTTACTTATTTTAAGAGGAGTTTTATTTTATGTTCAGTGTGTCTTGTTTTTTTGTATGTACACTATATTTTAATTAGTATACAGAGGGAAATTCAATAGTCATAATTTTCAAACTATTTTCATCCAACTTACATTAAATATATCTTGATATTATATTTTTTATCTTATATTATTATTGTTAAAAAATAATTGAGGGTGTTTTTGAGTATTATATATATTGAAATTTGGGAATGTGGTTGTTGAGTGGTTCCTTAACACCAAGATTGGTTTGATTTGAAAATCACAAACACCTTATATTTATTATTTATTACACCTTTTTAATATTTGATCATATTATTTATTATTTCTATTTATTTTTAATTAATTAGATTCTTTTTTTATAATATAACAATTATTTAATAATTACTTCACCTTAAGAATGTGTTAGGTTATGCACTAATTATTTATCAATGTGAAAAAATTATACTTAATTTTTTATGAGATGTTTAGAAAAAAATGTTCAATGAAATTTAATATATGTTATTTTCTATGAGTTTTGATTTAAAGTTCAATATTAGAAATGTTGGGAATGTCATAAAATGTACATGGGAAAGGATTAAGAAAATATATTCAATTAAATGTATGATTCAATCATATGTGATGTTTTAGAAGTGAAGGAATGATTATGATTACTTTGTTACCATTTATTCTTATGTTGGTTATGATGTTTATATATTGTTGTTATACTGAATGGTTTTAATCATAATTTATCTACAAAAATTTAATATTACTCTAACATAGTTATTCTTGTAAATTTATGATTCTTATATAATGTAAGAATGATTTAGACGTATATAGTGTTATTCAAAGGGTAAACATAGCCTCCATTTGAGAATATGAGCTAATTTTATGTGGAAAAAAAATTAATTTATTATAATTAGAACATATATATAATTATTATATTTATTTATTCCTACACATGAAATATTCAAAATGATTTAATATCATGGATTAACCCCTATTTATTTTTCTTTTATATGTAATTTTACAAAATGGACATATTCATATGTAAATGATATGATTGAGTTTATTCTTATATAGGTTTTTTATTTTGAAGGAAAATATTAAATTTATGATAAAAATATATATTTATATGAAAATAAATAGTTAATATATTATCATTGTATGTTTTTAATTTCATTAACATATGGGACGATTCAAAAAAAAAATCTATGGATGATAAATGTTTTCCAATAACTATGATGAACCTATTTGTGGAAATAATAAGATTAATAAACCATAACACAGTTTGATTCAGAAGGTAAAATTTTATTATGGTTTTTACAATGTGTTTATAAATTATTATTTATCGAATAATGAACTTTAAAAATAATGATTATATAATATTATAAGGGACTGATTGGCTATGATTATTACTAGTTTCTTATATTTCATGATATTATGATAAAAAGACTATGAATATTCATACTTTTAAGGAGGAAATAATGAATTTTTTACTCAATTAATTTTTTTGATATTATATATATCTTATCTCAATTTAATGATGCACGAAAAGAAATCATATATCACATCAAAAAAAATAACAAAAGATTACACACTCTTGTAGTTATTTTGGTTCATTTTACATATTTTAATCATTAACACTCTTACATGTTGAATTTTTTTCATTAATAGGATCTTAGAGCTTTTTCTTTACTATGATTAAATTAAATCAATCTATCCCTTGTTAATTTTTTTTCTTAGTTCTAGGATACCCCTAATTTTATGATAATAGTTTTCATTCTAAACCTTTTAGGAAGAAAATATAATTCATCATCTTTGGGTCATATAAAAAAAATAAATTCATGGGATTAATGAAACTATCAAATTAATAATGAGTGGTTTTTATTTTAGTTGATTTTTTATTTCTATGACAGAATCTATTTTATTATTTTATCTTATGATTATATTTAAATTATTATATTTAAAATTTTAAAAAAATTCTCCCCGCCTGTTAAATTTTACATGGGATAATGATATTATCCCAAAATTTATTATATTTTGGAACAATGTAAAACCCACTTTAAATCTGGTTGGTATTTTTATTAATTTCATATTTTACATGTTATGGTTTATTCCAAAGATTATTGATTTATCACATAGATATGAAAAATATCTATCTAGGGGGGAAATAAATACACCCAAATTCTCCACCACATTGGGAGTTTCAGAACAACTTGATTAAAAAGGGATAATCATAGAGAAAGGTAATATTATTGTTTATTGGAATTATTTTAAATTATTATAAAAATTATTTTAAATCAACTATTTTTGCTAAATATGATTATTAAAAAGATAATGTTACAAATATATGACATTTTACATAGGATTATCTAGGATAAGATATTGTAATTGAGTGATAATTTACAAATATAATTATTAGAATTTAAACAATATATTTAATCCTTATTGTGATTAGAAATCCTTACAAAATTAAACATCATATTTTTTAGAATTAACACCAATGATTCACTGATTCTAATGTAAAGATTATTCAAATTCGGGTCATAATAAAGACTGAACCCATTGTATATTATTCATTCTAGAAAAGAGTCCCATCAAATAAATTAAATATATTAAATAATAAAAAAAATGAAACATACGAAACTTATCAAAAATACATGAAAGGGTCTCATTATAACATGAATAATTATTATTATAACTTTAAAAACTAACAAAAGTGTAATATAAAAAGAATTAAAAATATAATTATAGAATTTAATTAAAAATACAAATATTATAATTCATGTAGTGGCATAAAAAGATATAAATTTAATACTGGTAAAACCAGTAATTCTATATTTAAATTTTCATAATTCTTGTATTTTATGGTTTTGATATATTCATATGATGTCAATGATATTTTTGTTATAAATATATAGTATTGAGATGATTTCTATAGTATAATTTTTTTATTTATTATCATTTAATAGTAAGACATATAGAACACCCAGGTAATTGTGAATGTAATTACCAAATTTCTAGATAAGATTAGTTGACTGATCGAAAGTAGTAAGTCAACTTTGCAGTCCATTTTTGCATATTAGGAATATTCATAAATTCAACCATCAAGGGAATCAAAGGCAATCAGTTAATTTCATGAAATTGGCCATATGTAATAGCTTTTTCAATTATGGATGAGCATTTATAGGATCAGTTAACTAGTAAGAGGTCATGTCAGCAACATAATAGAGGCGAAGAAATCTTAAAAATTATTTTTGAATATGTAAAGAAAAAAATGATGGAAAACTATATAATTGAGCGTGAATTGTATTGTATGTTATCTTGAATGTAAATTTACATAAATATAATAATTTTTGTTGAAAATTTGAAATATTTTTCCCTATTTCTCATTAAATCCATATTAATGATCAATAACTACTTGTATTCAAGGAGTAATATATCACACATTGTATTAAGTACACCCATCGGTCCAGGATTAGATATTTATAGAGATATTCTAATTTTACATTTGATAGATAATTATTTTAAAAATATATGGTGATGTTTCACACATATAATATTGATATCTTTTAATGAACATTATAAAAAATATAATAAATTTTAAAATGAAAATGATATAAGATTCATGAAAAAATATGTGAAAAATTAACAGGGCCATGAATATAATCATCAAATATTTTTTCCATTTAAGTTCATTTTGAGTGTTGGATATCATATTTTTGGTCACATCACAAGGTTAATAAAAAAGGTTTATCCAAACTCCATTCTAACATCAATTCATCACACCATTACCCTAAAAATGTCTCACCAGGATGCTAGATCTCATGCCCCACATGGAAAAATAGAGAGGGGGATGGGGTTCAAATGACATATTTATTTAACATATGGGAATTTACCCTACACCGATCCATTTGAGGTCATGATATAATGATCCAATGATGATAATATCGTGTATCCTGGGGTGGTAGGAAATGTTTTCGGGAATCATAGATTATAGTGTATGCTCAAACAATTGACTTAACACTATGTGGGTGAATTTTGGATCCAAAATTTTCATGTTCTACCTAAGGATTATAAAATAGGCATGAACGCCATCATTTTTTTCCAATAGGTGTCGCCTCGTGTCTCAAATAGGCCACAAAATAGAAGTATGTCCTTATTCTCATATTGGGTGAGTTGGAATTTAATGAAATCAAATTAATAATAATACAAAATTATCACCCTTCATGTAGAAATCAAAATCAATGAGGTAGTGATCCAAATTGGATAGTGTCATGTAAATAGTGGTGGTAATACGTGTATATATTTGTATTTTAAATTCAATAAAGAGTAAATTTTATATATTTTGGGGTGAGTTTGTCAAAAATATTCATGTGCTAAGACTACTAGAATATTTCATTAAAGGAAATTATATAAAGGACCATGGATATTAGTAGATAATATATAATAGATATTATACTGTATTGTAAGGATTCTCATGCAAGTCAAGAAGAAAGGGATTCATAATATTTATGCAATCTTATAGGGGATTTGCAGAAAATCAGTAATGTTCATTTATATAGGTGAATTAACCTGTGAGTATTCAAATGGTATATAAACAACTTGATTTTTCTATTATTATGATAACAATAAAATAATTAACTGTATAAGTCATTGAGAATATATATGATCTCAATATTTATAATAATTATATAAATTAAATTATTATGTGAGAGAATTTAACTAACAAATAGTTATATGTAGAATTGATGTTATAAATATTAGATATTGTGTAGAAATGTTTTTCAATAAAAAAATTGTGAATCAATGAGAGTTATATTAAAATACATATAATTACATAGAATTTAGAAGGTAAATTTAGATTAATCCTTATAATGACTCAAGTGGTTCATAAAAAACAAACTACGGTGTATGAAGAGTTGATTAAGATATCAAAGAAGTCATCTAAAGGATCATTGAGTATACATATGTTGATAATGATGTGTTTTATCTAGTTGGATGAGAGATATGCGTTCTTGAAGTAAATTTTTGTAATCTTGGGGTAGATTTAGTATCTGACCACAATTAGAATGAAATGATATAAATGATTTTATTAAATCAACACATCATAATTGTATGATTCATGGACTTGGATTGTGTGAGTGAAACCATGTAAAAATCAATTGTGTCACAAATTCACATACTTCAACACATCATTGAAGTTGTTTGGGATAGAGGTGTTCTTATTAATAGAGAAACAATATCAATAGTGATATATATTTTGATAAATATAAATACCTATATTCACCCGAGTATCTTTAGGTATATACCATAAATGGGTCCAACATGTGGTATCAAAGCTAATGGTTCAAGTTAATTGAATTATAATATAGACAGAATCCATAATATTAGTAAATCATAATGGGATTTGGATATATTGTTTAAATAATATTCAAATTTGTTAAAATTATATGAACCAAAATTTATTAATTTTAAGCATAGATTTTTACTGGACAAATATTCATGGGATCTCTGTCGGTATGGACAGTGGATCACTATTAGAAATATACAAAAAATTATTATATTTTGGTGAAAACAAAATAAATATACTATGTAAATTTTAAGGAAATAAAATCTATATGAATGTGTTTTTGTGTAGATCCTTACATTCCATGTGGAATAAACTACTAAATATTTATGAAGGAATGTCAAAGGTACTAGAAAAAAAAAGTATAGTTTCTATTGATCAAGTATGAGGAAATGAGGATGCACCTAAATTAATCTATTGAAAAATTATTTTTGAATGGTAATGTGATTGTTGAGGATATGTACATATATTGTAAACCCCTTGATGATGAGAATACCATAATGACCATTGTGATAAGATTTCCACCTCACTTTTGTGTAGATACCATCACACTCTTGGATAAATATATGAAAATTTTGAGTTTAGATAGTTTGATTATACACTCACTACATATGAGATGAGTAATAATGATAATGATTTTATTGATACATATTTGTGTCAAAAAGAGATATTAACATAAATAGAGATGATTACCATAGATAAAAATCATTTAGAATATGATATTGATGAAGTTATGTTATTTTATTCTTCAAATTTTAAGTGCATAAATGAAATTTTAATGGTATATATCTATTAACATGAATTTTATTATAGAAATTTTGAAAGCCTAAAAAAGGTATCCCAGGAATACTTACGATGATGATTGGGATGATGAAGTTACCAAGAATAAATGTTCAAATACTGTGGAAGGTAGGTTGAATATAATAATAGATATATAAAATAAGAAAATGATAATTTTTAATTTGGATAATATTTCAGAATAAATAGAAGAAAATAAATTTAGGAATAATACAAGATCAAAAAATATAATCTCATTTATGATGTAGGTAATTCATAGACATGGGAAAACAATGATGATGGTGATGGTGAAGTAGAAGAGAGTTTTGATCTCAATTCAAAATTTGAGGATACACATGATGAGATAGATGTTTAGATATCACTGATAAATAAATCTAGTATACTTATTAATGATACCAAACTGATTATGAAGATATAGGAAGAAGAAAATCTTGAGTTGACCAGAAAATTGAAAATACAGAGTTTGATAATAATGAATTCTTGGATATATTATTTTATTAAAAAATAATAATTTATATGAAAAACATATTTTATTCCATTGTTTGACTAAAATATTTAATGATCAATTCAAAATATGTAATATATTTATTGACAAGTAATTGTTATATGATAACAAAATAAATGATCATGAAAGAATTTTTACTACCCATATGATATTAAGAAATGAGATCAAATGAGAAAAATAAAAGGTGGATAAGAATCATGTTTATTATGAAAGGTAGTGAGATAATTATCCATCAATGAAAATGAAAAGCCGGTATGAGGATTTATCACAAGAAAAAGGTAGTGTTGGTTAATTCAAAGCCATGGGATACCAAAATTAATTTAATGGTTTAATTTAGTGTGACCCGGAATCTATATATTTATAGAACCAAAAAGAAAATAATGCAATAGTAAATGCACCTAAGAAAAAATGACATATCATATTCTAATATTGTAGAAAGATGAAATTATCTCAAAATATGTGTTCCATAGATATGTGGTATAAGTGGGAAGAAGTTATATAACATAATCCATGAATTGTTTTAATAGGTTTTATTTGGATGGATACTATTTATAGTGATGTGAATATGGTTATATTACTGGGTATTTCTCAATGACGATGCAATGAAATGTTCATAAAAGAATAAAATTGTCTATATAAGCAGCTTATGGAATTATTAAACAAAATGAAAATGAACAATAAATTTAGTACTATGAATGATGATGTTATTACAAAATATTAGAAATAGGATTAAATTTAAATGTAATAAACATGTGTGGAGATGGGGAAATAGATCAAAATTAAATGGGATAAAAAGGTAGTGCTAATAAGGTGTTCCCTGAGGGCGTTGGATCAAGCTGGAATATGAATTATTGATAGAAAATAAACATCCCATATAGTGTATAACAAGGAACGATTCAGAATAATTACATGTGGAAAATAAGGTGTCATTAATTTTTGATATGTGAAGGGATTGTAGATTTTTGGATCCTAGAATTCTAAATGATATAGTAGAGATAGAATATGTTAGGAGGTCTTGGATGTTTAAGGTATTTCGATTAACATTTTATGTGTAATTAAATTTTGTTTCTCAAGACATTATGTGAGTATAACTATGAATAGATATTAATATTATGAAATGGATGATATAATTGTGATCAAATGGAAGAAAATAAATGTTAATCACTACCACATTAGTAAAGAGTAGAAAATTTTAATTCTATATAATGAAAAAACATAGCTTGTGGTATAGATGTCTTGGTTATGTGAGATAACAGAAAAAGGTAAATTCTCTAAAGAATAATAGATCCCATGGTATCCATATAAAATTAGTTGATTGTAATCAAATTTGTGATTTATTTTAGAAAGGGGTGATTGTTCAAAATATATATAAGTAAAAAAATACTAAGACAATGAGTTTTTTTAACTGGTTCATATTAATATATTCATTTTTATATCACCAAGAACTATTGGTGGAAAGTGATATTTTTTTATTAATTACAATAATATTATTTGATGGTTTATGTTAATCATTCATATGTTAATGGAATTATGTTTCCTTTATCAGTATTGAAGTAATTATTAAAAGATTATTTGGTATAAAATTATAAAATTAGAAACTTTTAGTTTTATTGATTTCACAAGGATTCGAGAAAATGATTTTATCAAAAGTATGTTATATGGAACTAAATATCAGTAGTGATAACTCCTCAATAAAATGGTTTATTTTATAGGATAAAAGGTATCATAAACAACATTGAAGGAATTGTTCTTATATAAGGATACATATAAATTGATTTTAAACAGGTATAACTCAGGACATCAGTCTAAATTTTTAAAAGATATTTTTTGCATCTAGGGAGAAAAGACTCCATAAGAAATATGCAATAGATAAAATCCAATGCTAAAATCCATTCAAATCTTTGTAAATATATAATATATTTTCAATATGGAGAAAAATTAGAACTATGAGTCTCATATAATGTAGTTAATTTTCTTGCATACTCAACCATGAGTTAGACAAACATATATTTAAAAAATTCCTTGGAATGATTTTTGGAAGGCAATGTGTCGTTGTACAGTAAATTTAGTATGATTATTTCTAAAACAGTGATCATATTCTAAAATATTGTGATGGATAGTTGACTAGCTCATGTGATGTAAAAGTGGCTAATTCTGATTATGATGAATACATTAGTGATGATTAAAATTATATTATATCAATATCTATATAGAATAGAGAAATAATGGATAAATTTTATGATCACAATTAAATAATTTTCCAAACATACTTCTTAAAATGAGTTATATGAGATCTCTATATAAAATTTAACCATTATATCAGGTATTGAAAAAGTGTTTTGAATATTATCATAAAAAATTTAACGCCCCAACCCTAGATACCCAGAGTCTGTGCCTTATTACATAACATTGGCATGATCACAAGAAAGATCATGTCTCGAAAGACCGATTAGTTTAGTCGCCTTAGAATAACTAGATACATTAATAAATTTTACATTCCATCATAAAAATCAAAACTACAACAACATAGTCTCTATATTCCACACTCTTATGACCTCATGCTATCCCTGCAGGTAATTCATAAATTACTTCTTCACATCCTGGGAAAAAGAAAACATAGAAAAGGGGTGAGCACAAATGCCCAATAAGGATATCAATATAGCAGAAACTTTCATAAATAAGAATAATCATTTAAGTAAATGTATAACTAAAACAAAATCTTTTTAAACTTGAACTTCAACATAGTATGGAAAAAATAAAATGAAATAATTCCATTTACTTATTCACATGGATATTCTACTAATTGAATATTCACATCCAATATCAATAGCCACTTTCATAATAATGGAATGCATAATTCCAGACTATCATAACCACATATCCAAGGCTTCGTGACAAAAATAAAAATAAGATTTTGTCAAGGCCTTGTGCCAAGACACTAGTTTGTCTCACGATACCTACTGATGCATCAAGGAGCTATAGCGGGCTCCGCCCGTCACATATTAAGTCCAATTCATTCCCATATGAAAAGGATTAAACATAACATAAACATTCATATTAAAACAAGAATACGAAACGTAAATACTTCATCCATAAACCAAGAATGGTATAAAAATAACACATCCACAGTCAAACATATCACAAAACCATCAATACAATATAGAAGTTTTGTATCATAACAAATCAACTACAAATAAGCTTAAAATCCATCAAAGGATGCTGACATAGACTAAATCAAAACGCTTTTTAGAGAAATATATCTTTCTATTTTGAAATCATTTAAGAGTCATATATTTATAAAAGAGAACATTTTCTTTGAGAAAATTCTTATAAGCTTATAAGGGAAGCTTCGACGATTTTATAACGGTGGAAAATAACCGCACCCGCCGTATAAGTTAAAAAACAATCTTACCTTAATTCTGGCGAAAAGGTTAAAAAGGACCTTGTTTGGAAAATGATGGAAAGATTCCCTTATAAACCACTTATAAAAGTCAACAAGGGTATAAATGAATTTAACCCATATTCTAGTAAATAGTAAAAATGTTTTGAAATATATTTTTAAGAAACATTGATGTGGATGATAATGAAATCCTTGTATATTATTACGTATAAACAACTCAGATAATGAAGAGATTATGAAATAAACCCTTACCTTGTGCTTTTACTTGGTTGAGGGTAGCTTAACCTCCTGTATAATGGTGAAATAATTGTTATTAATTTATACAAGAATCATATATATTAATATGATATCATATATGATCTTTTAACATTACTCTGTTAATAATATTTAAGAATTATCGTCGTTTCGGGTGTCAACTTACGTGTTTTCTTTTATATGTTTTTTTACGTAAGCCGTGTTTGTCATGGATAGGTTGTATATTATTCATATCCAGAATGATATCATGTCCTTAGATATTATTATTAATCATCAAATGAGAATTATACTTGAATGGATATGATGGGGAATGAATCTCATCGCGTTCGTGGAGACGGTAGTCCGTACGTACGCACGAGCGACAATATCATTATTTTGATATTAAAATAGTATTTAATTGGATCGTATATCATATATAAAGAATAATTATCATTTTATATTTATTATTTACATGAATTAAACATCATTATTATAACCATCCAAATAATAATGTTTTGATTAACAATTACACCACGACGTGGAGACGGTAAGTCGTACGTACCCACGTATGGTGACATGTCATTCAAAGGATGGATAGAATACTGAAATATGGTTGTACCATTTTTATAATAACATCAAAGTATATATAATATAATGGAGTTATTATTTTATAATGGTAATAACAAAGATAGAAGAAGTGGTAGAAGAAAGGAACTTGAAAAGGGTGGTGAAATCATTACCTCTTCTTCGGGTTGTTCATTTTGATTTGATCAAAAGGGCTCTTTGGTTGGCTTTCTGATCAAACTAAGGCCTCTAAGTTGTATTGAGGGACGTTGAGAGAGTATTTGGGAAGAGTTTATCCAAGAAAAAGGGATTTGAAGGTGTGAATTAATGAGTAGGGGGAGTTCCCTTTTATAAGAGGGGTGAGGGGAACCTTTGGAAAAGCTAGAAATATTATTTTATAATAAATTCATATTCGGTTTCTAATGGATCCAAAGCGGATTATTTAAAGGTTAAGGTGGGAATGGGTCACTAACCACTCAACCAATTGAATTTAGATGGGTTTTGTCATTATATTAACCTTATATGTTAGTTTTAACTCTTAGTTAATTAGTTTGACACTTACCATGTCACTTTCTATTATTATATTTTATAGTTAATAAACATACTATATACCTCCATGCGACCACCATGTGGTACATTAATGATACACCTATCATGATATAAGTCTCTTGGACGAACATTATATTTTTAGGAATTTAATATCAATTAATAAAATAATATTTGTTTTAAAAACTCTTTTATGTCAATTTTGACACTATTAAATAATTTATTTTTTTTTAAAATCATAACAGAATTATTACTTCGAGAAAAGTTACTCAAGTAAATACTAACATGTCATATTAACCTAGAAAATTATTTTAATTCATAAAAAGTATAAAATTATATTTATTTTGGTATTTATATTATCAATTATTTTAATTTTTAACTATTATGGTAATTATGGAATCATCGTTGTGTCATAAGTAAATTAAATTATTTATTGTCTAAAAATTATTAATAAAATATAATTATGTATGAAAACTTCTTATGTTTATAATGAATATTTACAATAGAATTTACCTTTTGTATAACCTAATATTAAAAATGTTTTATTAAATAAACTTTGATTTTAACTCTTTTAACTCTTCATTGAATTAAATAATAATAAATGTCCTAATATAATCCAAGTGGACCTAAATGATAATATTTTATTCCTAAGGTTGTTTTGGGTCGATATAAACTTGTCCAATAGAATTAGGACATGTGTTAGGGTAATATTAATATCATTTTTACCCTTAATTACCCTATTTACTTTTAACCGTGCTAAATAAAAGTAAAAAGTTACAATTCACCAAAAATTATTTTCATCTCATTGAACCAAATTTTACTCCTTGATATTAACCGTGACTCTTATATTCTCTAAATTCCACTCACAGAAGCGGTAAAATTAATTTTTATGAAAAATTCAGTTTTTTAACTACCACTTAGTGGTTTCACTATTCATTAAAAAATGAAGTTTTTCAGAAAAATATCAAAAAAACACCCTAGGATAATTTTGATATTCCGAATCCAAAAATGATTTGCATTTTGAAAAATAAAATTTATAAATTTCAAAAATTGGGTATTACTATTCATAATGGCTAGTTTGATTGGTTGTGGTGTGTTAGAACTTGATGTTGCATACAACACACGCTATTGCATTATTCAAAGAGAAGCATACCGTAGAAGCTTGGGGTGTTACATTCTCCCCTCCAAATAATTTCCTCCTCGAAATTTCTAGAATACTACAGCATGAAAAAACTCAGGTGGTTTTTCATCATAAGTTCATCGGGATCCCACGTTGCCTCTTCCATGTTTGGTTTCTCCACAAGACTTTTACCAGACGAGTCAGCCTGTTTCTCAGTACTTGTTCTCTCATATCAAGAATCTTGACTCGATTTTCGGAATATGACAGATCAGGTTCATGTTGAAATTCCTCATAGGTGAGTACATGCGTTGGGTCAGGCATGTATTTCCTCAATAGTGATTCATGGAACACATCGTGAACTTTGGAGAGACTTGGCGTCAATGGAAAACAGTAAGCTACAACCCCAATTCGTTCTAGAATTTCGAAAGGTACGATGTACCTGAGACTCAATCTACCTTTCTTACCAAAACGTATAACTCCCTTCCATGGAGATACCACCAGGAAAACATGATCACCCACTCGAAATTCCAAATCCTTCCTTCGATTATCGTCATAGCTTTTTTGCATACATTGAGCTTCTTTGATGTGATTTTGGATTACCTTCACCTTTTCCATCGTTTCCTCCACCTGTTCTGGACCTACAAGTTTTCTTTCACCAACGTCATCCCAACTGGTTTGTGTGCGACATCTCTTTCCATATAACGCTTCATATGGTGCCATCTGAATACTTGAATGGAAGCTATTGTTATAGTAAAATTCTACAAGAGGTAAATATTGCTCCCACATACCCTGAAAGTCAAGTGAGAAGGATCTCAACATGCCTTCTAAGTTTTGAATAGTTCGTTCTGATCATCCATCTGCTTGAGGGTGGTAGGCAGTTCTCAAATGAAGTTCAATATCCAAGTCTTTCAGAATAATTTTACAGAATCTTGAAGTAAAACGGGGATCACGATTAGAAATAATCGATAGGGGTACTCCATGAAGTGTCACAACTTCATTAATATATAGTCTTGCTAGTCGTTCAAGTGGTAAATCTTCCCTTATAGCAAGAAAATTTGCTGACTTGGTAAGACGATCAACAATGACCCATATTGTATCGTTCCTTCTAGGAGTCTTTGGTATCCCTATGACAATGTCCATCGTAATATTGTACCATTTACACTACGGTATGGGAAGAGGTTGCATGACTCCTCCAGGCTGTTACATTCTAGCTTTCACTTGTTGACAAACCATACATCTTGACAAAAAATCAGCAATCTCCCTCTTCATGTTGTCCCACCAAATATGTTCCTTCAAATATCTATACATTTTGGTGCTCCCAGGTTGTATAGGGAAATTTGAACTATGAGTATCATCCAGCAATTCCCTTTTTAGATAAGGTATATCGAGAACACAAAGCCTCTTCCCGAATTTCAAAATTCCTTATTCATACACAAATTCTCTCAATCTCCCATCATTCACAGCTTCAATCTTCTTTTGAAATTTTTCATCATCGGTCTGAGAACTCTTAATCCTTTCTAGTAAAGATGGTTTGGTAACCATTTGAAAAATCAATGATGTTTCACCTTCCCTGGTTATTCCCATGTCAATATTCACTAGATCCAAAAAAATTGGATCCCTTCCAATTCTCATATTGTTCAAAACTCTATGATCTTTTCTTCTCAAAGCATCTTCCACCTTTTTTGCCTTCCCCGAGTGGTAATGTATCGTGCAGTCATAATCCTTGAGTAATTCAAGCCATCTCTTTTGCCTCATGTTGAGTTCTTTTTGTGAGAAAATAACTTGAAACTCTTGTGATCAGTATAAATCTCACATATTTCACCATAGAGTGAGTGCCTCTATATCTTCAAAGAAAAGATCACAGCTGCTAACTCTAGATCATTATTAGGATAGTTCTGTTCATGAATTTTTAACTGTCGTGATGCATAGGCAATAACCCTATCATTATGCATAAGGACACAACCAAGTCCTTTCTTCGATACATCACTATAAATAACGACCCCATCATTTCCCGATGGTAGAGTCAATATAAGATCCTTGACTAATCTTCTATTCAGTTCTTCAAAATATTTTTCACACTCTTTTGTCCAAAAAAATTTATCCCCTTTACGTTTTAGCTTCGTTAATGGGTTACCTAATCGGGAAAAATTCTAGATGAAACGTCGATAATAACCTGGAAAACCAATAAAACTGCGTACCTCAGTTACACTCGTAGGTGCTGGCCATTCATGGAATTCCTTGGTCATAGAAGGATAAACAGAGATTCCATCTTTAGAGACAATATGGCCAATGAAAAGAAATCTCATGAAGCCAGAATTCACACTTTCTAAACCTCCCATATAATTCTTGTCTTCTTAGAGTCTTCAGGATAATGCGCATGTGATTTTCATGATTTTTGTAGTTTTTGGATTATACAAAGATATTATTAATAAATACCACCACAATTTCATCACGATATTCCTTGAAAACTATATTCATCAGACCCATGAATACAGAGGGTGCATTAGTCAATCCAAAAGGAATTACTGTAAACTCGTAATGCCCATACCTGAAATGAAATAATGTCTTTGGAATGTCTTCCTTCTTCACAAACAACCGATAGTATCCAGATCGTAGGTCAATCTTTGAAAAGTATTGATCTCCATGCATTTGGTCAAATAAATCATCAATGAAAGGTAGGGGATAATTGTTCTTTATTATTATATAATTGATCTCCCTATAGTCGATACATAACCTCATAGATCCATCTTTCATTTTAACAAAAAGAACAGGGGCTCCCCATGGAGAAACACTAGGTTGAATAAATCCTTTATTACCCAATTCCTCTAGTTGTTTCTTTAGTTCGACTAATTCCACAGTGGAAATTCTATAATGGGTCTTCAATATCGGCCTTGATCCAGGAATTAAATCAATAGAAAACTCAACTTCTCGTTCTGGAGGATGTCCAGGTAAATCTTCTGGAAACACATCTACAGATTCTTTCACAATAGGTACATCCTCTATTTTAATATTCCTTTCCTCACCCATATTCATTTCATTCTCTTCCTCCCCAGTAATTGAATTTAGTTGAGCTACTAGGGGGTGATCTTGATAAGAATTAGGTGGTGACGATTATGCTCTAAAGATAAGGTGTTCCTTATCATCATGATCAAAAATCGTAACCTCCTTCTTCTTACAATAAATCTTTTCATCATGGTCTGAAAGCCAATCCATACCGAGGATTATATCAAACTCAAGCATAGGTATGATGATGAGATTAGCAGATAAAGAACATGTATGTCCTCTAATGGGGACTGATTCACAAAACATTGTTGCAATGATACTTCCCATAGGAGTTTTAACTGACAACTTCGTTATTAAATAAAATTGTAAATATCTAATTTTCATAGAAAACTGGGAAGATATGAAACAATTAAATGATCCAGAATCAAATAATGCATTTTCTAAACTTGAGGAAACCATTGAATTACCTGCCACTATGTCTTTCGGAGCTTCTACCTCAGATGTAGTGATATCATAATCTTGGCCTTGATCCCTTGTCCTTTTCTGAGGTATGTTCCCCTGATGCTTAGGAAATTCATTTGCATAATTTCCCATCTCCCTGTAATTGTAGCATTGGACATAGGTAGCTTCCTTCTTCCCCTTGCAATCACGAGCATGGTGGCCTTTTTCACCACACTTGTAACAGACTCCCGTTGCATTTAGGAAAGTACTGGGGTGTTTCTTCCTACATTTACTATAGGATGGATATTCAACTCTTCCCTTCTTCTCTTTATTTCCATTCCCAGATTAATCAGCAGATCTCTTCTTCTCTTTCTTTGCTTTAAAGTCATATGACTTAGAGAATTCATTCTCTGTCGTGATAGCACATGAGACAATGTCTTCGTACGATGAGATGGATTATGAGACTAATTCTTGACGGAGAAATGGTTTTAACCCATCAAAGAAACGATCAATATTACTTCTTGGGTTACGTATATAATCTCCAACATAACTTGCTAACCTTGTAATGTTAGCCTCATACTTTGCGAGATTATTATTTTCCTTTTGTCTCTGACTCAGAAATTGCCTTTCCATATATGCTCGATGGTCACGAGGAATGTATTTTTCTAAAAATAGATATTTGAACTCCCTCCATTCCATATTTTATACTTCATCATATTTCTTCATGTTTTGAATAAATGACCACCATTGATCAGAATCTCCAGTGAGGCGGTAAACATCCATGATAACATTTTCCATTTCTCTACTTCCCAAGGCCTGAGATACTTTCTCTAGGGATCTTATCCATTGCTCAACTACTAAAGGGATTTGTACACCCATTGATCTTTGGTGGTTGTTTCCTCCTGAAGAGATCTAACATTTACCCTCCATGCTGCAGATCAGGGTGCTCTATACGGGTAAGGTTATTATTTATAACCTGAGTGAGTTGTCCCAATATGGTGATTAGTTGATCAGCAGCAGTTGCATCACCAGCTCCACTGTAATTATCTTGAGCAGGAGGGCAATACATACATGGAGTGCCTGCATTGATATGGTTTCCATTTCTTCCACTAGGCTCTATTTCTAAAAATGGAATAAACTAGATCAGTTTATGAATCAAAATACATAATATCATAATTATAAAACACTTAACATAAATGTAACTATGAATGGATATAATCCATAATCATAAAAATGTTTTCTTGGAGGACGTATATACACATAAACCCTTCATAATGATTTGTAATGAAAATGAGTGTCATCCTAAGCATATCTCCTAGGAGTGTCGTAACCAAGAGTGCAACAAGGCCCGTTGTCGTGCACCCGTTCCCGTTCGAGTCTAGCTCAAAGTGTTGTTTTATGGTTTTACCCCTAGGTACATATGTGCTAGAGCTGCCTCTACTTTCTCGTATCCAGACAGGGTTGTATTGCATGGAAAACTCACAAAATCTCTACAATACCAAAATTCTAGGAAGTTCTTCTATACTAATCCTCAAAGTCCATCTTAAATATATGTTCTCCAATCAGAGTTTATCTAAATCTTGCTTCCAAGGCATGTACTAAACTTCCTCAGATACCAAATGTAATGCCCCGACCCTAGATACCCAGAGTCAGTGAATTATTACATAACATTGGTATGATCACAAGAAAGATCATGTATCGAAAGAACGATTAGTTTAGTAGACTTAGAATAACTAGATACATTAATAAAGTTTACATTACATCATAAAAATGCAAACTACAAAAACATTGTCTCCATAGTCCACACTCTTATCCCCTCATACTATCTCTGCGGGTCATTCATAAATTACTTCTTCATATCCTGGTAAAAATAAAACATAGAAAAGGGGTGAGCTTAAATGCCCAATAAGGATAACAATATAGTGGAAACATTCATAAATAAGAATAAACATTTAAGGCAATGTATAACTTAAACAAAATCCTTTTAAACTTGAACTTCAACATAGTATGGAAAAAATAAAACGAAATAATTCCATTTACTTATTCACATGGATATTCTACTAATCGAATATTCACATACAATATCAATAACCACTTTCATAATGATGGAATGCATAATGCCAGACTATCAAAACCACATAGCCAAGGCCTCGTGCCAAGACTAAAAATAATATTTTGTCAACGCCTTGTGCCAAGACACTAGATTGTCTCATGAGACCTACCGATGCATCGAGGATCTATAGCGGGCTCCACAAGTCACATATTAAGTCCAATGTATTCCCATATGAAAAGGATTAAACATAACATAAACATTAATATTAAAACTAGCATACAAAATTTAATTAATTCATCCATAAACGATAAATTGTATAAAAATAACACATCCACAGTAAAAAATATCACAAAACCTTCAATAAAATATAGAAGTTTTGTATCATAAAAAATCAACTTCAAATAAGCTTAAAATCTATCAAAGGATGTTGACAAAGATAAAATCAAAAATCTTTTTAGAGAAATATCTCTTTCTATTTTGAAATCATTTAAGAGTCATTTATTTATAAAATAAAACATTTTATTTGAAAATATTATTATAAGCTTGTAAGGGAATCTTCGACGATTTTATAATGGTGGAAAATAGCCGCACCCTCTGTATAAGTTAAAAAGAACATTCTTACCTTAATTCTATCGAAAAGGTTGAAAAGGACCTTGTTTGGAAAATGATGGAAAGATTCCTTTATAAACCACTTATAAAAGTCAACAAGGGTATAAACGAATTTATCCCATTTTCTAATAAATTGTAATAATGTTTTGAAATATATTTTTATGAAACATGGATGTGGATGATAAATAAATCCCAGTAGATTATTACGTATAAACAACCTCGAATAATGAAGAGATTGCAAAATAAACACTTAACTTGTACTTTTCCTTGGTTGAGGGTAGGTTAACCTCATGTATAATGGGTAAATAAATGTTATTAAGTTATACAAGAATCATATATATTAATATGATATCATATATGATCTTTTAACATTACTTTGATAATAATATTTTATAATTATCGTCGTTTCGGGTGTTAACCTACCCATTTTCTTTTATATGTTTTGTTACGTAAGCCATGTTTTTCATGGATAGGTTGTATCATATTCATATCCAGAATGATATAAGGTCCTTAGATACTATTATTAATCATCAAATGAGAATTATACTTGAATGGATATGATGGGGAATGAATCTCATCGCGTTCGTGGAGACAGTAGTCCATACGTACGCACAAGTGACAATATCATTATTTTGATATTAAAATAAATTTTAATTGGATGGTATATCATATATAAAGAATAATTATCTTGTTATATTTATTATTTACATGAATTAAACATCATTATTATAACCATCCAAAAAATAATGTTTTGAATAACAATTACACCACGATGTGGAGACGGTAAGCCGTACGTACGCATGTATGGTGACATGTCATTCAAAAGATGGATAGAATACTGAAATATAGTTGTAATGTGTTTATAATAACATAAAATTATATATAATATACTGGATTTATTATTTTATAATGTTAATAAGAAATATAGAAGAAGTGGAAGACGAAAGGAGTTTGAAAAGGGGTGGTGAAATCATTACCTCTTCTTCGGGTTCTTCCTTTTGATTTGATCAAAAAGGCTCCTTAAGATAGCATTATGATCAAACTAAGGCCTCTATGTTGTTGTGAGGGAAGTTTATAGAGTATTTGAGTAGATTTTGGCCGATCCAAATGGCTTTGAATGTGTGAATTAATGAGAAGGGGGAGTTCCCTTTTATAAGAGGGGTGAGGGGCACCTTTGGAAAAGCTAGAAATATTATTTTATAATAAATTTATATTCGGTTTATAATGGCTCCAAAGTGCATTATTTAAAGTTTAAGGTGGGGATGGGTCTAAAACCACTCAAACAATAGACTTTAGAGAGGTTTTGGTCATTATATTAACCTTATCTTTTAGTTTTAACTCTTAGTTAATTAGTTTGACACTTACCATGTAACTTTGTATTTTTATATTATATAGTTAATAAACTTAGTATATACCTCCAAGAGACCCCCAATTGGTCCATTAATGATACACCTATCATGATATAAGTCCCTTGGACGAAACATAGATTTTTAGGAATTTAATATCAATTAATAATATAATATTTGTTTTAAAAACTCTTTTATGTCAATTTTAACACTATTCAACAATTGAGTTTTTTGAAAATCATAACAGAATGATTACATCGAAAAAAGTTAATTAGGTCAATCCTCACCTGTAATATTAACCTATAAAAGTAGTGTAATACATAAAAAGTCTCAAATTATATTTATTTGTTTATGAATAATATCAATTATTTTAATTTCTCACTATTATGGTAATTACGGTATCATTATTATGTCATATATAAATTAAATTATTTATTGTCTAAAAATTATAAATAAAATATCATTATATATGAAATCTCTTTATATTTCTAATTAATATTTACAATAGAATTTAACTTATGTATAACCCTATATTAAAAATGTTTTAGTAAATAAACATTGATTTTAACTCTTTTAACTCTTCTTTGAATTAAATATTAATAAATGTCCTAATCTAATCCAAGTGGACCTAAATGATAATTTTTTATTCCTAAGGTTTTTTTGGTCGAGGTACACTTGTCCAATAGAATTATGACACGTGTTAGGGTAATATTAATATCATTTTTACGCTTAATTACCCTATTTACTTTTAACCGTGGTAAATAAAAGTAAAAAGTTACTATTTACCAAAAATTATTTTTATCTCATTGAACCACATTTTACTCCTTGATATTAACCGAGTCTCTCGGATTCTAGAAATTCCACTCACAAAAGCGGTAAAATTATGTTTTATGAAAAATTCAGTTTTTCTAACTACCACTTAGTGGTTTCACTATTCACCAAAAAATGATGTTTTTCAGAAAAATAAAAAAAAATTACCCTAGGATAATTTTGATATTCCGAATCCAAAAATGAAGTCCATTTTGAAAAATAAAATTTATAAATTTCAAAAATTGGGTATTATTATTCATAACGGCTAGTTTGATTGGTTGTATTGTGTTAGAACTCATTGTTGCGTACAACACACGCTATTGCATTATTCAAAGAGAAGTGTACCATAGAAGCTTGGGGTGTTACAAAATTGAATTATTTTTCTAAGAAATTTATCTAGATATTAAATAAAATTAAATGAATTAAAAATTGAAGATTATTTCATGGCTAATAGATAAGAACATTATCATGTCCAAATGGGTGTTCTAAAATTAAAATAATGAATATGGCATAGTGTTTCAAACTTTTCATTTTATTATGTTAAAGGGATACACAAACAAAATAGGTATTTATACAGATGAAAAATTTTATATTGTAGATAGGTTGGAATCAAATTGATTATTCATGGCTATTGAAGAAAAAAGTGGATTTTGAGTTGTATAGATAGACATAAAATAAAAATTTCTATATAGATTATATAAAGAATATGTTTACATCCAATATATAGAATATTTAATTATTCTTGATGATAAGAATAAATCCTTTCATTTGAAGTAGTATATTTGTTATCTAAAATAATAACGTAGGGAATATTTCTGTATTCTAGAGATATACTTTTAAAATGTATGTTTCATATATAGTAAGATGATCTGAACCACTATACCATCAATGTGAGTGATAAAATGATGATGGTGATCATATTTGTTTATTAAATAATAATTTTTGTCTATATCAATACATAATGGAAGAAGTTTTTTGAATTCATAATTTGTGAGTTTGGAAAAAATAATGATTAAAGGGGTGTATTTTTTTACGTTGGAGTATAGATTATATAAGAAAGGAATGGAACATTATTATCTCAATAAAAATATACTTAAAATATTCAAAAATTATTTGGAATTGTGGATTACAAGATAATGAAACATTAGATTATATAGACATGAAATTTTCAAGGGATGATGATGGAAATGAGGATAATATTATAGTATATGGGTATCACATCAGTAAGATATTGTACATAATTATGACACATGATAACTTTTTTTCACTTTTTAAGATGAAATATATCGATGTAATCCAAAGGAAAGACATATTCTAGATGTTATGAGAATACATTTTTATATCAAATATAGATTTTTGTTATCATTATTGTGAAACATTAGAGTAGCAGTTATTATGTTACACAATATTATATTTTTATGCTTTATAAGATAATATAATGTCAATATTAAATGGTGAATTATATCTGAGATGTTGGTTCATTTATTATTTAAGTATAAAATAGGATTACATATCATTAATCCATATAGAAGATGAATACATTATGACCAATAAATATTCCCGAAAAAAATTATTCATGAATAAAAAAATG
Organism: Viscum album; assembly: GCA_963277665.1. NCBI lineage: Eukaryota > Viridiplantae > Streptophyta > Magnoliopsida > Santalales > Viscaceae > Viscum > Viscum album. Next base: position 927,435,811 of record OY728159.1, read on the forward strand.
TATGAAATGGTAATTGAATTGAATTATCCAATTTGAGTAAATATAATGATTTGAATTTCTATAAACCGTAGAAAGAATACCATAATCACTCATGTACAAACCACGTTGAATTTAAGTGTTAATTCATTACATAAATATTGATCAATGTTTAATGAAATTAGAGATTTTTATTATTGAACAAAAAGTCAAATATATACTGAAAAAACATAACTAATGAGGTGTTTTAGGGACAAAATATAACTCCAGATTCAATAATAACCCAAATCATAGATAATGTCTATGTTGAACCCCAAATCAATATGGAATGGTATGAATGTGGTCATGTCCAAATGAATTCCTTTCATCTTATAACCCTGCACCCGAGTGACTACTGTGATATTTTAAAAAGGTAATGATCATATTTTTCATGATAGAGGATTATTTTTCTAAATAAATCTAATGGGCTGAATAAAGATGATAAATGGGGAGATATCATAAATGTTATATAAGGGGTAGAAATGAATCACAGGTCGCAAGGTTTTATAATAAAAATGTGAGTCTAATATTTGGACATAGACATTCACTAATAAAATTTGATTTATACTCAGGTTTCTCATGAAAATCATGACTCATGTGGGATTATAATATGTATTGAGTGACTCCTTAATCAATATTTATTGATGTAGTGGGAGAATGCAGTTTGATATATAACCTATGGAATATTTTTAAACATTATGACTAATGAGTTCAAAGTTATATCAACAAATCCTATGAGGAGATTATTGGAATATATCCACAATGTGAACATTTTATAGAATTATGATGGTATATTCTTACAAATACTGTTAGAAAAGCTCTTGAGTAGATAATTTCATAGTGGTTTTATGAAGAAAATCATGTAGAGGATTTTGGAATTTATTAAAGATCTGTGCATATATTTTTTAGAGGAATGGTGTGATTATCCTGAAATAAATGAAAACATACTATCATAAGTTATAAAATCATAGGGAAGGGAGTTTCATGAAGCCTGTGATGTTCTTGAATATAAGGGACACATTTTAATGGAGGATAAAGGGTTGTGATATGGGTATGTTTTACTAGAAATAGGCCATTGATATCATAATTATGAGTGAGAATAAATATTGAAGACAGGGTAGATATGTTTTTCATAACTATTATTTGAATTCATTCCTTTCATGAGTGAATATTCAGAAACAATATTTACACATTGTATGAATGTCACAAAAGAATACTTTTTGTGAACATACACTGCATGAAAAATATTTTTGTAGAAAAGGTAGATACATTAGTCTCAAGGGAATTGGCCATAATTTATATGGAATTTTGAATTCATCATTATAATGGATAATTATATTTACGAAGCACCATCTATAGTATCAATAGTGATAATTAAGAACATCATAGAATTATTCTAAAGGAACTATGACTACACATCAGTTGAGGGTGTAGTGTATCATCACAAGATTCAATTTTTTTTATATTATTTAAAATTTTATAAGGATTTCGGAATACAAAACACCCTATTTTTCTTATATCACACAAAACAAGGAGTTTCTTTAATACTGTGAAAGACAGGCAATAGAGAGTTTTAGTGAACCATATAATAATTATATTATAAACTAGCTAATTAGTAGGAATGTATGAATAATATTAACCAATTCTTGAAATTTACATATAAATATCTTACTCAATATAACATTATTTATAATATTTTTAAATATTTGTTGAATTTTTTGTAAAATGTTTATAATAATCAAAAACATGGTTTCATTAAAAAATTATTTTAAATGATTTAGATGAAAATAATAATAATTATGTTATATATATTTTAAAAATATATTTGAAAAAATTAATACTAAATTTTAAATAATCTTATAGATATTAATTTATGCTGAATGTCTAGTATTTTTTATTAAATATTTATTTTGTAAGTGAATATGGAAAAAAACTTTTCGAAAAACTATTGTTTCCATTCAATAAATTAAGTATCATAAATTACCAAAGGTGTAATATTGTAAAATGGGTATTATTTAATAATATTTATTCCAATTAAATTATTTTGTTCCAACATCATATTTTATTTTAGTATATATTTATTTTTTGGGTTTAAAATAGGGTATTTTTGAAAACTATTTTAAAGTAAAAAATTATTCTCCATATTAATTAATTAAAGTAATAAAAAAATTATGAATTTTATTAATGAATATTTTTTAACATATGTAAATAAATTTTAATTTATGTCCACATAATAATTATTATTATTATAAAAAATGTTAATATTAATTTTTTTCTTAAAAAGAATAGACTTCTAAAAACCTTATTTTTTATTGTGTGATGTTTGTTTTGATGTAAATTTTTATAAACTTTATTTTATAATTTAAAAATTATTTCTAAATCATCATGTAATATATATATTAGGTTAATGTTTTGACAATTTTTTGAAATGATTCATTTTTGGATGAATAGTGAAAAATACTAAATTTTAATTGAATTCCATCTTATCATCAAAATTATTTATAAAGTGAAAATATATTATAAGTGTGTTTAAAAGTAAAATTAGTTCAATTATACATCTACTAATTCAATTTAGGTAATTTTAATTAATTTTTATTTTCAAATTGGATAAAAAAATTCATATATATTTCAATATTTTTTTTTTGAAAACACAATTTCTCATAGTATCTATAGGATTGATATTCAATTTAAAATTTCCTATTATACGGATGCAACAAGGAAAAATGGATTATGTACTTAGAATAATAATAATTTATATTAACTATTAAGGTATACTTAATCTTTTTAAAATAATTAAAATTAAATGTATTTAAAATTATTTATTTCAGTTAAGCTAAAAAAGGTTTTACCAGGATGGGGGGTTAAAATAAAAATATAAATTGTTAAAGATATTCCAAAAAATGTAAAAAATACGAATTATATAGTAATATAATGGACACATATATTTTATTATCCTAAATGCCCCATTATTTGAGCCTTGTCACTCGAAAAAAACATAGGTGGGAATTTTTCTTTCAAAAAATTACAGGTGTGAAAGAGACCTCGCTTATAAAGGGAAGCCCCTTATCATATATAAATTATAGTTTAAATCCCTTTTATATTTCACTATAAATACCTAAATACCTTCCTGTAATCCTTCATATAATTATATAAACCTTATATATAACATATTTCCATCCTAGGAAGGATTCTGGTGCAAACCTATAGAGAATACTTGAAGAAGAAGTAAGGATCATCAATGACTGTTTTTTTATTTCTTCCTCCACATATATTAATTATTAGTATACCATGGTTAATTAATAATCTAAATTTCTTCCATATATTAATATTTTTATGATCATATAATTATCTATAACCATCTCCACTTCTATCAAATGTTTTACAAAATCATCATTCGTGTGTACAGAGGACTACTGTCTTTGAAACGATGCCATTTGTTTTCTGATTACCAAAAATATTACATAGAAATTATGATTATTTTTTATTTATATGATATATTCATGATATTATTATGATTAATTATTAATTATATAACACATAGTATCTTGCTTTCCATTTTTTTAGAATATGATAAACTTGACCACTTGTACAATGGGCTTCCACCTCGTATAGAAATATGATTCATTCAGGCTTTAAATGGTGGATAAAAAGGATAGATTTCTTGAAAATATTTGATATATATGAAATAGAAACGTTTCATTAATTGTAATGTGTATTTTAACCACATTTTATTAGATACATCTAGAAAATTTTAATATCTTTCAGGCATTTTTATGACCTACCGTCTTCGAGAAAAATGTATTTAATTTTCTATCCTTTTTAATAGATAACTATAAATAACTATATAATTAATATATATGATATTTATATCGTGTTTAATATTATATATATGGTGAAACAATTATCAAATTAAGAGGAAAATAATAACTAGTTCAAGCACACATGAAAAACAAATTAGTTATTTCATGAAACATGACATTAACATAGAGTGATTAATAAATGTGTAATAAAAGTTCATGATTAATTGATGTATGGTATGATATATGTATTCATCATCGTATAATATATTTATAATAAATATTTGTTTATTATATAGGATTTTTTAATTTTTATGAACAAAGTTGATATTTAAGGTAAATGATTTTTATCTCACATTTTACTTATACGAGACACAATCAATAGTCACCACCTTTTTATTTTATGTGTTGTGTATAATAACCATGAATGTATTTAATGATTATTATAATGAGAATAAATTATATTTAAATTCCATTTTAGGATCTATATTTCAAGGCTTTACAATTCAAAAGATACGAAATCGGTAAGGGATTTCTAGTCAATATTTTATTTCTGGGAGACATAAAAATTTACTACTCATCCCTTTTTGTGGTGAATATACTTCCCTTATAATAACTAATGTTTTTTGAATTATTATTACTATTATTTGAATAAATTTATATTCATTGATGTATTCAGTTTTATGCTACACTAAATTAACCATTCTTTATTCGCAACACCATGTAAGCTTCTACTACCCAAAACACAACGTTTATCCTACAATACATGAAACATTAAGATTGTTTTGTGTTAAACACATCACCATGTTTTAAAAAAATATACAATTATTATTATTACGAATATTGTAGTTATAAATATTCCATTGGAAGAGAAGGTATGAAAAAATTAACTAATTTATTAAAATATTCATTAGGAATGTTTATAAAATAAATTATGTAGTAAATAAATAATTAAAAATTAAATTAATAAATATCTGAAAATGATGATTTTTTTTTGAAAAACTATTTCTTATGAACAAAATTGTTTTTCTTGTTAAATTAAAAAAAAATATTGATGAAATATTTTAATAAAATTTACATATTTATATACAAAAAATATTATAAAATTTATTTTATATGTTTTCTAAATATGAGATATGATTTAATCGAATTTTATGTGTTGAAGACATATTTTTCTAAATGTTAGTTTTAAAATCATATCATGGAACACTTTTTTTTAAAAAAAAAATTAAAATCTTATAAGTTATATTTTAAAATTAATTTCAATTTTGAAATAAGAACATGACATTTATCTTTGGGTGGATTTTGATACATTTCTAAAAATATTAATTTTTTTATGAGCTGTAAAAAATAATGAATTTGAAATGAAAAATTCAATTTTGTTTTAATTATTTTCATTGATAAATTATATTTTAAATTGTATTTATATAATAAATAGATCAGTTAAAATTATATTAACCTAATGTGGTCATTTTAATCAATATAATATAGAAAATGGATATATCAAATTTGTAAACTTTTGAACATTTTTCCATTATAAACTCTCTATCTTGAAACACATATGAGATTAATTTTAAATTATTTTTTCCACAAATGTTAATTGAATTTGGAAAAATGGATTCCATATTTAGAATCATTAAAATTTATCATTCCATGTTTGGAAGACTGTGAACATCACAAACCCTCCTCATTGTATTTATGGGATTTTTAGACATTATATGGCCTTAACCAACATCACAAAGAGGCCAAAGGATATCAATAAATGATTAATGGACTCAATTAAAATTTTTTGTAATATATTCCCTTTGAAGTTAAACAGCTAACCAAAAAACATATAAAAATAACACACTACCTGATGCATGATAAATATGAAAGAAAAATCAAATAAAATTTTTATATAAAATCCATCGAAAGAATACCATATGATAAGAAAGAGTAAATTAAAAGTAAAAAACGACATAAAAACTGCCAAAACCCATACACAACCATATGAATCCAACTCTTCAAGTGATCCAAGGACCATCTCCACAAAACATATGATTTATCACAATGTGGTAATACAATGTTGGATAATTTACATTTATCATATATCGATAAATGATATTTTTAAAAGTAATGATGGTATAGGAAGGTGTGAGTACTAAAACTCAGTAGGTTTTCTCTGATCACTTCCCAAAACACGCTTCATGGATAAAACATAGTAGCAAAATTTATATTAAACAATTTATATAAAATGATTTCATAAATAGTTTATATCAAAATATAAATAAAATTTATGGTTAACATTTTCCCAAGGAATTTACATAATCAATTATTTAATTAATTTAACATTCCACTATTCCATACCAATTCCATGTTTCAAAACACAACCACACATGCATGATTTTTTTTATAGTTCCATACCCATGAGTGGTATCTCATTCAATAAACTTGTATCCAAATGACACACAGACCTGATCTAGGGTCATGTCCCTTTAACCCACTGGTATAGATCCCATATTTAGGGGAACATCAAACATGAACTCACACAGAAAAATGTTCATGTGAAAACCATTTCAAAAAAACATTTTCATACAATTTAAATAAATCTTCCTTTTATTGAAAACCCATTCCACAAGTAATTTAACAAATCCTTAAAACTCATATTTTAAAATAATCATCTTCAAATAAAGAAACTAAATCACTTTATACAAAAAATTATCACAAATCCAAAAATTTATAAAAAACCCAGAAATCATCACTAAAGAGGATTTATAACCTGATTTTCATCAACATTTCAAAATAAAAATAAATAATTAAAACCAATTTGAAATAAATACTTCATGTTGGATATAAAGGATTTTACATTGAAGCCACCTACCTCAGGTTTTATTATGAAAATGGTGAAAAACATGAATAAAGGTTACAAAACTATGTTGAAACTCCACTAAAAAACCTTAGATCGCTTCCCCTATGATATAAAAATATAAATATAATCATATTTGGAATCCCCAACATAATATATACCCAAAAAGTTATATCTATTTAAAAAATAGAGAGAAATAGAGATAGAAATGTAGATTTATGAAACCCCAACATGAACTACAAAGAACGAAAACATATCATGAGAATCTAGCATCAAATTACAAAGGTTTTCCTTTGTATCACCCTCATATTGATGAGTGAACATTCGTTTACATTTTGGAAGTGGGAATATTGAGATATGGCTATAAAAGAGGAAAAATGTGGGAGTTGGAGGGTAAAATGAGTGAGATCCAAAATTTTAGGACCTTACTTCTGGACTATGCATGGTTAGTCACTTGATTAGTAAAACTATGCAATAACCACGCAACAACCACTATCTCAATGATGATATTCACATGGTTGGCTCACAAAAATTCCAAACCATGTGTAGGCTATGAAAATTCTCATTATCTCGTGTCCCATAGTTTCTATTATGCTTCAACATGTTTTGAAAAAATTGTGTGTCACCTTTGCACCTTACCATTATCCCATTTCTCATTGTTCAAGGTTTCATGCACCTGTTTTGTGGTTTCCACAAACCATGCCCCACCCATGCACCTATATAATGCACAAAAAACACATAAAACATTATCAAAACACTCCCAAAGTTCACCCAAAAACATTATATACTTATAAATAATGGTAAAAAGGTTACCTTTGAGAAATCAGGGGTATTACACACATAAAATTTGACCAAATATTTAACAGAAAATAATTAAACCTTATTACAATTAATATGTAATAACAAGTTTATATAGTGGTTAAATATAAATCTTATGATGATAAATAATCTATATTATTTCCAAGAACACATTATAAATCCTTATTTCAACTATGTACCTTCTAGGATTCAGTTTTTTTCATTATTATAGCCACATGAAATTGAAAAAACATGTGTAGAATTAAATATTTAAAATTATTACATGGTTTCCACTAACCACATTTATAAAATGTCTCCCATATCCCCTTCTCTTTAAACCTCTAAGGTCCTTTTGGATCAGAAAATAGCTATCAAAATATCTTTTGAAAATCCAACCCCTATTCCCAGAATCCTTTGACTATGTTGAGATTAAACTATGGAAGGCCTTATGTGCAAAAAAAAAAGATGATACAGAAATAATATGTAACTTTCATCAAAAATTGTTTGCATTTTATTTCAATGTCAAAAACATTTAATTATAATTATATCATTATTTTATAAAAAACAATTTTCATTAATATAATTTTATTATACGATTTAATGTTGATGACCTACCATTTCACACACATACATAAAATGTTTTAGGAATCATCATTCTTTTTTATGGAGGAGTACAACCTCACAAACTATTGTCGTTCATTTTTTCATTACCACATTTGATGGATGGGTATAATGAAGGAAAAACTAATTATATATGTGATATCTGATGTATTTATTATTCTAATTTTTTTATATAACACATAAATTTATTAATTCTAATTTGTTTCAGAAAAGATAATGACATCCATGTGTACAACAAACTACTACCTCACCAATTGATGCGATTCTTTCATGCATTACATAGAATGAATTAATGATGGATTTTATAAAAATATGTAATATATATGATATAATATTTATATTATAACTATAATAATCATATATATAGTTTACATTATATATTTCATTACGATAAATAATGTAAAAAATATTAATGCGTAGGTATGGCCTACCATCTCCAAAAATAGTGTATTTTATTTCATATAACTAAATTTTATGGGATACTAGAAATAAATATATAATGAATATTATATATATATATATATATCATTTTTTAATGTATGATGTTGATATAAACATTATCAATGTAAGAGGACAAAAAATATTAGAAATCAAATATTATAAGAAAAATATGATTGTTATTATCAGAAACATGAATTTAACATGGTGTTATAAAAAATGGGAGAAAAGGTTCGAATAAAAATCATATATAATTTATAATATGTTAATACGAATCTATAATGTATGCATAAAAAACTTTTCTTTGTCATATATGGTGTTCAGTGAGTATGATGGAAGTCATGGCTTAAGGTAAGGGATTATCGGGTCACTGTTTACTTTTGTTAGAGATATGGTATATTCAACACCTATTTCTTCTATATGGTGTATATTATTCAAATTAATTTAATTTATAATTCATATACTTGATTTTTTTTATTTAAAAATCCATTTTATTATACCCTTTTATGGGTTTATGGTTTCAATGTTACCGAAGCAATATGAGAATTTTGTCTTAATTTGCATTCATCGAGACACATGTTATGTTGTGAACCTATATTTATTTTTGAGGTGTATATAATAAACCATTTACATGTTATATTATGATTCTAGTTCTTTTAATTGTATTTTAATCTTCATGTAATGTTATTATTCCATTGGGATTATTATTCATGGTTACCAACGTTTTAGTGATTTTGGAGTACAATCTCATAATTTATCTATGTTGTTTTGTATTATGATTCCATTTATGCAATATCATTATCCATATAAAACAAATTCTCATTAATTTTCGTCTCTTTTGGTTATTCATCATATAATTATATAATTAAACAATATTTTCACTCTTTGGTTCATACGAAAATTAAGAAAATGTTTTATTTAAAATCTAACATTATTTTCCTCTTTGATCCGAAATATGTTTTCATCAAAAATGTTGTTTTTAAAATAGGTTTTCCAAAAAAACATATAATATCCACTTTTTTAAGATACATTTTACCCATGTTTTACCTAATTACCATTTTTTAAAGGATTATTCTTATCATTTTTGATCAAGTCTCTTTTGATTGTTACTAATAATGTGAACGTGATCGTTATTCTTATGTAAACATCTGGTACATAATTTTCCTTATTCATGAACACTATATTTATTGATTCAACATTTATCCTGTATAAATAAAATTTTGAAACGAAATTTTTTCATAAATATTTTGAAAATATTTTTATTTTATATTAAATTTCAAAGAATGTAATTTTTAGGACGTTTCACTTTTTAAAAATTTGTTTTAATGATTTTCAAGGATATATTTATAAGAATCAAATTTTATTTTCCAATAAAATTTATCCAAAATATATTTAGGTTTAAAAGGAATTTTAAATGGGTTTCAAATAATCATATATATGTTTTGAAGGTTATTTTCAAAACAATTGGGCTTCAAAAGTTTTTACATTTGAAAAATCATTTCTAAAATTGTATATTATTTTTTTATATAGATATTTTAAATGAATTTTCAAGATTATATTATATTTTTTTAAATTTATTTTCAAAGACATTTATTAGGAAAAAATAATTAATAAAAATTGATATTTACTGAATGGATTGATTCTTAATGAAATGCTCAATGTGATCTTTCAGAAATACTTCTCAGTCCACGGTGACATCCTTTGAAATTGTTTTTGATATTACAATGATATGATATAAGGAAACTATTTTTATTCCCTCTATGAACAATTTATTTTTATGATGAAATGTTATTTATGATATCAATTTCTCTTCCATGCATTATACTATGATAAAATTCTTATGAACCCCACATATTTTTTGAGTCATGACATGATGAAATGATTACGAGACATGTATCCTTTCCCATAAGTTATGTTATGATTAATTGACTGTTATACCTATTAAATTTCATTGGTTATGATATGTGTTAATTTTTAAGATACCCCTTTCATTTCATGGATTATGGTATGATTAATTTTTGTGATATTGTATAACACATATATATAGGATTTCCTAATGTGATGGGTGGGAAATATATATAGTTATAATACATTGGGTAAATGTTTATATCTTTGATATCGAAAATACTGTAATGGGAAGTGAACTTTGTTCAACAATACAAGGCTCTACTAGGAAGAGGTAACAGTTCTATTATACATGGATGGAATGTTAAGTGAACTCAGTTCAGTAGTACTGGGCTGGAATGGGGAGTGAACTCAGTACTTTAAATGAATTATTTTTGCTATTATGATCATGGATGTGATCCTTGACTAATAAAGAAATTATATTATATGCTAATGGGTATGCCAAAAATATATTTCTTTAGCCAATACTATTCCCACATAGAAAATGTTATTTGATTATATTATGATTAATGTCTTATAATCTACCTATCATTATTCCATGACTCAATATCATGATCATTGATATGAACGGTATGATCAAAAAATTTAATAATGATGGTATCATACCGTTAGGATCATGTTATACATATGTATGTCTTTTATGTACCAATACTAATCTTATGAGATCATGATTTCTTATGATTATTTTCTCCCAATTCTGAAGAACACATTTATGTATGTGTTATAAATGGTAAGATAATTTTTGAAAACATTGAATATCATGAACCTATATTAGAGTATTGTGTTCAATGTTTCCAATGGAACTATATTATTATGGTACTTGTAACGCCCCGACCCCAGTTACCTAGATTCGTGGCATTATTACGTAACATTGGAAGGATCACAAAATATCAATTTTAAAAAGACCATTTAGTTTAGTGCCCTTGGAAACACTAGATACATTCATAAATGTTACATTATATCATAAAGTGAAAAAAATACAATAACATAGTCTACATAGTCCACAGTCATATCCCATTCCGACTATCCCTACAGGTCAGTCATAAAATATTTCTTCACATCCTGGGATAAATAAAACATAGAAATAGGTGAGCTCAGATTCTCAGTAAGGATAACAATATATAGGAAACTTTTATAAATAAACATAAACATTTAAGGCAATGTATAACTAAAAAAAGCCTTTTAAACTTGAACTTCAACATAATATGGAAAAAGTAAAATGAAATAATTTCATTTACTTATTTACATGGGTATTCGACTAGTCGAATAATCAAATGCAATACCAATAACAACTTTCATAATTATGGAATGCATAATGCCAAACTATCATAACTACATAGTCAAGGCTTTGTGCAAAGACTACAAATAAGATTTTGTCAAAGCCTTGTGCCAAGACACTAGTTTGTCTCATGATACCTACTGATGCATCGAGGAGCTATAGTAGGCTCCACCCATCACTTATTAAGTCCAATTCATCCTTATATGAAAAGGTATAAACATATCATAAACCATAACTTAATCATATCACTTAAAACATGCATAAAGGAAACATAATATTTCCAAATTTTAATCATAAGATATCAATACAACAAATTTTTAAAATAAAAACATTATCAAAACCATTTTCAATACAAAAAAAAAAGAAAATTAAAAGAAGGTATTTATTTTTCATTTACAAAATGTTATGGCTTGTAGAGGAAGTCGAAACTAAAATAATGGTCACGGTGGCGGAGAATTCGTTGTCGATGCATACGCACGACAAAAAAACATTCCCTTTTGTCATTTAGTAAAATTATTAATATAAAAAACATTCCTTTTGAATGAACGTAAAATTAAAAGGGGGTTAAACACTGTATAAAAGAAAGTCTTGTATTAAAACAAAATATGCCTCAATGAAAGAAGATTGAGATGAAGTCCCTTACCTCGTGTCCGACATGACTCGATCATTCTTTAATCTCCTGAATAATAAACTAGAATTATTTTATAATTTCTTAAGAACATTTTTCATGTTCATTATTCCTTTTATATCACTTGTTACCATGTTACGAACATTAGGTAATTATTTACGTTAATAACTGTTGTTTTGTCGATCTATGGTACATGAGTCAAAAATAAACTTCTTTTAATTACAAGTTGATCATGTGGTAAAATATCAATTATCTCCAAAATCATATTCAGGATGTATATATCATATATATCATATATATCCAGTAGATAAAAGCATTTATAATATTATATAACATTTAGAGGTAAGAAATGAAATTAACCATTCATGGAGATGGTAAGTCGTACGTACGCATGAACGCTACTTTCATTTCTATTTCGTATTAAATGGAATGAAATCATAATTATATAATGGTATACAATAATTCCAGTATAATATCATATATAATATCATTAACTCCATCCTTTATACGTCCCACATATGTCATTAATGATTAAAATCACTTTGAGGGGCGGTAGTCCGCACTTCCAAAAATGAAATTATCGCGTTTACCCATAATTGAAGTCATAAATTTATGCCATAAATGAAAGATAAATAAGAATATGGAATAAATAAACATAATATATATAATATATAAAAATACTGTCATCATAATGGCCACCATGAGAGGTGTTAAAAGAATATTGAACAATCATCGTTTTGCGATGCAGTAATTCTCCACCCAGAGAAACAATATGTTTTTTAACAATTAGACGAATTTGTGTGTAATTGTAAATAAAATCCTTAATAAAAACATCCTGTTATATTTAATATACTGTAATTGTTACAAAAGAAAGGAATAAAAAGAGATTAAGGGGTTGGATAAGCAAAATAAAACAAAAGAACATAAGTCAAGACATTACCTTAAAATCAGGTAACTCTTTTTGATTTGAGCCAAAGGATTCCTTGGGAAGACTTCTGCCCAAAGTGAGGCTTCTAGAAGTAAGATAGATAAGTTGAGAGAGTATTTGGGTATAGGTTGGACGAGCCAAATGGATTTGATGGTGTGAATAAGGTGGTAGAGGTGGGGCCTTTTATAAGAGGAGAGGAGGGGCACTCTTGGAAAGTAATGAAATGTTACATTATTATGAAATGAATTTCGGATTGTAAGGGCCCCAAAATGATATATTTAGAGGATAAGGTGATATGGGTTCTAAATACATCCATCCAATAGGCTTTATACAAGTTTAAGTCTTAGATTTTACCTTATCGTTTCATTTTATTTAAATCGTTTCTTAATGAGGTAATCACTTCATCGTCGTGGTGTCAAAAATTAATTAATTTATTTAATGTATAAAATTATAAAAAAATTATCATGATGTAGGAAATATTTTTATCTTTCCAATGAATATTTATAGTGTAAATGTTAACTTATATAACCCAATGTAATAATTGTTTCAGTAAAACAACACATGTTTGTAACAATTTTATTTTTAGTTTAAATAAAAAGTTATTAATGTCATTTTCTTACCCATGTGGCTCCATGGGGTCCCCAAGTTGACCCATGGATTGTATTGGTTGGTCATGAATCATCCTATAATGTTAGGACAAGTGTAAAGGTAATTTCTTACTGTTATAACATTATATTTACCTTAAATTACACTAATTACCTTTTATCGGAATTAATAAAACTTAAAAGTTACTATTCATTAAAATTATTTTCATCCAATTGAACCACATTTTACATACTAATGACAACCATGTATGTTGGCTTTTTAAAATTAAATTAACAGAAGTGGTAATGATTCATTTAAAAGAAAAAAATTAGTTTTTTAACTACCACTTAGTGGTTTCACTATTCATCAAAAATTGAGGTTTTTTAGAAAAATACCAGAAATTTAACCTAAGATATATTTGATATTCCTAATTAAAAAACGATGTCTATTTTAAAAAATTCAAAAAAAATAATTTGAATTAATTAATTTAATAATTAATTCCTACTGTCACAATAAATAGCGTGTTTTTAGGAAACAATATATATCAAAAGATTGACAATTGTTTATGTCCATTTTCAAAGTGAAATTAATTGTAATGACGAACATTGGATAAAACTGTTAAAATATATTCTAATTATACTTTAAAACCATTCAATCGTATAATTTATCACTATAAATTTTTTTGATTAAAAAATTTGTTTTTAAGTATTTTTCACTATTCATCGAAAATTGGAAGTTCTCAGAAACATACCAAAAATTAAACATAGGAAAATTTCGATATTCCGAATAAAAAAATGAAGTCCAATTTGAATAATAAAATTTATAAAATTTCAAAAAGTGGGTATTACTATTCATAACAACTACTTTTATTGGCCGCGTTGTTTTATAATCTCAAACTTGCATAAAATGCAAGCTATTGCATTATTGAAAGAGAAGCGTATCGTGGAAGCTTGGGGTGTTACATTCTCCCCTCCTTCAATAAATAGCATCCTCACAATTTGAAATTTTTCTTCTAAAATAAAAGATTCCGAGTATAAAATACCTTTGTGGAAAACCCATATCGTAAATTGGGTCAATTAAAATATAAATTTTAAAAAATGAAAGAGAATTACAAAGGTCACCCGAGATATCCCATACTAGGATTCTATGAAAACATGGATATGGAGGAGAAACAAACCATCAAAGTCTGATGGAGAGTTGTAGAAAATAGGATTAGGAGAAATTTATATACAATAAAATCACAAACATGGGATTGGTTATAAGGTTCATTGATTCCCCAGTAGGAAAACTTAACCGACAACGTTTTTTTATGTTACCTTTCATAAAGTTAAGTAATTTATTTAAGAGATTTACTAAGAATGTAAGGAAATATACATACTTGTCATGTAGACTTTCATTCTTTAATAAATTTTTACCACAAACCCATCTTTCACTCAAAAAGATAATAGAACTCAAAAATATTATATTTATCCTAATCGTACAAGGTTCCAAATATTAACACATAAAATTCTGATGAGGAAAAATATTTTGTAATAACTATGGACTTCTTTTAGGACAGTGGTAGGTAATAAAGTCTTGTCGCACTATGGTTGTGGGTTCGATTCCTACAGCTTTGTCCGACGTGATGGGTTATCCCCCGACCTGCAGGTTGTCCTTTTTCTAAAACTATAGTATTATAATATTCCAAAAAATAATCTTCAGAAATGTTTTAACATTAAAAAAATACTATGAAAAGTTAAAATTAATCCATTCCAACCTTTATAGTTATCCAAAAGACCTCTATCCAGACTTTCTCCAAAAGGTCTCTAAATTCCAAAATCAATTGTAACATCATATTCCCCAAAAAATTTAAAGTTTCTCTTATTGTCACGTACTAAAAATATGATTACCTTAATTATATTAAAAACTTAATGAAAACAACAAGTACTGCAGTACAATCCTTATATATATCACATTATTCTTATAACCAGAATATAATCCTTGAGTCCAAAATCACCAATACAATAATTATTCCACTTCAACTATAGTAAATGCATAAGATTGGACTTTATCCCTTTGCCTTTTCTGAGATAAGTTTCCCTGATGGTTAGGGTATTCATTTTCATAATGCCCCATTTCCATACAATTTTATCATTCAACATTGATAGTTTCTTTCTTTCCTTTGCAATCACGAGCCTGGTGACCTTTTTCTCCACATTTATAACAAACTCCCATTTTTTTTAGTCAAGTACCAGGGTGATTCTTCCCACAATTATCGCATAATGGAAAATCCTTCTTTACCTTTTTCCCTTTATCTGTCTCTTGTTCCACTATTCTCTTCTTCTCTTGCTTTTCTTTAAAGTCGTAAGACTTGGAGAATTCCTTTTCCGTCTTAATAGCACATGAGATAATGTCTTCGTATAACGCGAAGGATTGTGAGACCAATACTCGAAAGAGGATTGGCTTTTACCCATCAATGAAATGTTCATTTTTACTTCCTGGGTTATGTATATAATCTGCAGTGTACCCTGCTAACCTCGTAATGTTGGCCTCACACTTTGCGACATTCTCACACTTCTTTTGCCACAGACTAAAAAATTGCCTTTCCATATCTGCTCGATGGTCACAAGGAAAGTATTTATCTATGAAAATCTCTTTGAACACCCTCCATTCCATATTTTATACTTCATAATCTTCCTTTGTGTTTTGAATCAATGACCACCATTGATCAACATATCCAGTTAGGCGGTAAACTACCATGATAACCTTTTCCCTTTCACTACTCCCCAAGGCATGGAATACATTATCTATGAAATTTATCCATTGCTCAGTTACTAAGGGATTTGTACTCCCATTGAATGTTGGTGGTTGTTACCTCATGAAGCAGTCTAACATTGATCATCCAGGTTGTTGATTTGGGTGGTCCATATGAGTAAGTTTATTATTCATAACCTGAGTGAGTTATCCTAGTATGGTGATAAGCTGATCAGCACCAGTTGTATCACCAACTCCAATATAATTATCTTGAACGGGAGGGAAATACCTACATGTAGTGTGTGCATTGATACAGTTTCCATTCCTTCCACTAGGCACCATTTCTAAACAATGACATATACCAGATCAATTTATGAATCAAAATACATAATTCCATACTTGTAAAACACTTAACATAAATTGAACAGTTTATCGATATAATCCATAATCATTGTAACACCCTGAAATTATATGAAAAATATTTTTTTTAATTTCATTAATGTCTTGTGTTGTACGCTACACCAAAAGAAGCTTTCACAACACGCATCCTTGACATGCCTTCCATTACACGCAATCGCGACCTTCCTCGATAGCGTGTGTAGTACGCAATAACGAGTTTCACTAAACAGCAATATGCTATTAAAATATTATTAAAACTAGCCGTTATGAATAGTAATAACCACTTTTTGAAAATTTTTAAATTTTATTTTATCAAAATGGAATTTATTTTTGGATTCATAATATCGAAATTAGTTTAGGGTGAAATTTTGGTACTTTTCGGATAACTTTTATTTTCTGATGAATAGTGAAAATTACTAAATTTTAATTAAAAACAACTTTTTTTTAATCGAAATAATTAATAGTGATAAATTATTAATTTGAGTGGTTTTAAAGTATATTTAGAATATATTTTTACAATTCAATACAATTTTGGTCATTGGATGTAATTTCACATTTACACCAGACATAAACAAGTGTTAATCTTTTGATAGTTATTATCTCTTAAAAACACGCTATTTGTTTTGACATCGGAAATTAATTATAAAATTAATTAATGCAACTTATATGTTGGTAATTTTGTAAAATAGAAATCATTTTGAATTCGGAATATCAATTATAGCTTAGGGTGAAATTTTGGCATTTTTCTGAAAAACATCAATTTTTTATGAATAGTGAAACTACTAAGTGGTAGTTAAAAAAATTAATTTTTTCATAAATCTTAATTTTACCACTTCTGTGAATGGAATTTCAAAAATCTGAGAGACACGGTTTATGTCAGTAAGTAAAATGTGGTTCAGTGAGATGAAAATAATTTTTGGTGAATAGTAACTTTTTACTTTTACCACGGTTAAAAGTAAATAGGGTAATTAAGGGTAAAAATGATATTAATATTACCCTAACACATGTACTAATCCTATTGGACAAGTTTATCTCGACCAAAAACAACCTTAAGTGTAAAATATTATCATTTAGGCCCACTTTGATTAGGTTAGGACATTTATTATTATTTAATTCAAAGAAGAGTTAAAAGAGTTAAAATCAATGTTTATTTACTAAAACATTTTTAATATAGGGGTATACATAATATAATTTCGACTATAAATATTCATTAGAAATCTAAAAATAGTTCCTACACAATGGTATTTTATTTGTAATTTTTATACTTTAAATAATTTAATTCATTTATGACACAACGATGATGCAGTAATTACCTTTTTAAGAAAATATTAACATAATTGATGTTATAAATGCCCAAATAAATTAAATTTAGACTTTTTATGACTTAAAATAATTTTCTAGGTTAATATGACATGTTATTGTTGATTTAAGTAACTTGGTTCGAAATTATCATTCTTCTAATAATTTCATAAAAATCCTGTACCAAATAGTGTCAAAATTGACATAAATTAGTTTTTAAAAAAATAGTATATTATTAATTGTTATTAATTCCTAAAAATCTAAGGTTCTGCCAAATTACTTAGATAAGGATAGATATATTAATAATAAACAACTTGGGGTTCGTTTGGCTTGATATTGTAAGTTTATTAACCATATAGTGTATGAAAACAAAAAGACACGGTAAAAGTTAAATTATTTAACATAGAGTTAAATCTAATTGATAAGGTTAAAATAATAACCTAAACTTGTCTAAATCCTATTGTATGAGAGTATTTAGACCCATACCCACTTTATCTTCGAAATAAGATCATTTGGAACCATTATAAACCGAATTTGTCCTTAATATAAAATAATATTTTGAGATATTCCTAAGGTGCCCCTCTCTTCCCTTATAAAAGGGTACCTCCTCCCCCTCCTCCTCACACCAATTTGAGCACTCATGCTATTCCAACCCCTGCCAAAATCCCTTCTCCACTTCCCTATAATAATCCTAGAGGTCCTGGTCTTCTTCAAAGACCAATCTTAGTTCCCTAAGTAGAGTATTTAAAGAGGCGTTTCAAAGAAGAGGTAATATCCATTACAGATCTTTTCAATTTCATTCTTCTTCAACATCTTCTTCTTTAGTAGTTTCATGATAACGTAATAACATCAGTATTACTTACATACTTATATGTTATTATAAATATGAAAAAACCCTAATTCACCTTCTATCCATCCTACGAAAAAATGAAATCACCGCGCGTGCGTACGTACGGAATACCGTCTCCACACCGTGGTGTAATCCATTTTCCACCATCACCTTACAAGGATGGGTATAATGGTGTAATGAGTAACTATATATGATTATTATAAAGTTATATTGATACTTAAATATATAAATACACTTAAATACAATTCCACGATCATGGGAACAATATCATCGCTCGTGCGTACATACGGAATACCGTCTCCACGATGTGATGCGACTCGTTCTACATGATCATCATTACATAGTAATTATATAAATGAATTGAATGAGTAAATATGATATATGATACACTAATACCATTCTGGATATAAGGTATCTATAACCTTAAAAGAAGAATAAGAATTTATTCTGCAAAACACGCATAAGAACAAAAGGCAATAAAGACCCGAGTAACAAGTAACAATGAAATATTACTTATAAGAAGCTAAGAATATGACCATATATGATATCATACCAATATTTATGATTCTGGAATAAGTCAATAACATTATTTAAACCATTATACAGGAGCTTCGAACACGTAAAAATAAAATCGGACCTAAGGTAAGGGAAATATCACAATCTCATTTTTATCCGAGATTGTTTATACTTTAGTATTTACTGGGGTGTATTTTATCATCCACATCCATCTTTCCTGAATATGAAATATTATTTCCATCCACCTAAAAATTATTAAATCCAATTTTACCCTTCGGTGAGTTTTTAGTAAAGAATATGAAAGGAATCTTTTTTCATTTTTCGTATGAGGTACATTTTTTTGACTTTTCTGACAAAAGTACGAAGAATGTTTTTTTAACTTATACGACAAGAAATGAATTTTTAAAACATTATTTCCAAGAATATTCATTTATATGTTTTCAAGTTTATTTTAAATAAACTTATTTTAGTTTATAATTGTATGAAATGTTAAGAAAAGAAAAGTGTTTTTTGAAGTAGAAAGGATATTTTCCTCAATAATGGAGTTCAAATGTTTTATTAAAATTATTTTCCATCTAAGATAATATAGGGTTCTGTTTTTATCCCTATTATTAAATTGATTTGATTATGTTTTGAGGGAATTATTTTTATCAAGTCATTTACCTTATATGATTTGTTTTATGATGTCATGATGTTTCAAGAATCCCATTTTTGTTATATGTGTTATGCGATGATGTATGATTTATGATTATGTGGCACAAATAAGAAATGATTCATTATAAGATGGGTGGGACCTATATTTCCCTCCAATGCATTGGGTAAAGATTTTATATCTCATGTGATAGACATGGCTGGAATGGTAGGTTATATCGGTTCAGTGAAAGAGAACTGAAACGAGGGTGACTCGGTTCAGAAAGGGGCTTTGTCCACTACGATAGTCTTTGCAATTAGTCTTGAGTAACAAGAAATGATTCTCTAAGATTATGTGTGTATGCCACAAAGTTTCATGTTTTATGTTACGATTATTGGGATTTCATTTCACTACTATGATTTATCCCATGTTATGAAATTATTCTCTCTTTTGCAGGTTAAGATTTCCAAAAGTTATGTTCTTATGAATATGATGTGATTGATTTTTCTTTTGTTTACCCTTACTGAGCATTTGAACTCACCCTTTTATGTTTTCATTTCCCCAGGATATAAAGAAAGGTTTTAGGTAAAAAAAGGGAAGATATTTATGGGAGATATTGAAGATCTTTCACCATGATTAGAAGATTACGTTCCGAGTTACCAAAGACACTAAACTATTACGATCCTTGTGTGTGTGTTTTTTATGTACTAAGTATTCTGAAAAAGTAATGTAATGTTCATGTACGTCAGGCTTAGGGTCTCTACAGTTGGTATCAAAGTAAAGGTTTAGTCAACCTTTGGAAACTTGGATGTGAGAACTTTAGTGAGATCCCTAGAGATATTTATAAGGTATGTCTAGGGATGTCCCTAAGGATAAGTATACGTATAGGATAAAGTCCTAGAACTACAGTAACGATCATAGAATTTAACCTAATATGTTAGATATTGAGGATACTCCACCTTTATTATGTTGTTTTCCGTAGCATGATTTTTTCCTCTCACACTATTCTTTTTTGGGTTTTAGAAAATGGCTGGAAATAAGATGATTCACGATAATGAAGGATATGATGGACAATGGAATGATATTATTCATAATGAAATGGGATTTGGAAGTCCAAACATCATTATTATTCCGAATCAGCAATCTGATAATATGATCAATAAAGTAAAATTTGGTAAGTTTCCTGACTCGGCTAATAAGAGAAATATGGAGTTTCATGATGATCATAGAGGAAAGAAAGTTCAATTTACCCTATGTAAATCATGTGGGAAGAGGCATCAAGGAGAATGTTTCAAAGGAACTGGAATATTCTTTGGGTGTGGAAATGAAGGACACAAAGCAAGTAAGTGCAAAGGAAAAGGTTCAGTTAACAACATGGATGAGGATAATGGTATTTCTACGACATCAACAATGGTTAAATGTTTTAAATGTGGAATGTAAGGGCATTATGCAAACCAATGCCCTAAGGGAAAGTCTCATGAAGATAATCAGTATGGTCATATGGGAAGTATTTATGTTGATGATGATGTAGAGACTACAAATGATATGTGAGATGAAAGAATTGTTGAAGCTCGGTCAATGGTTTAAGAACGTAGTGGAATGATTACATGTTTATCAAGTGTAATGTTGTATAAGTAATCTCATGGTACTATGGAATAAAGAGACATCTAAGGATTTTTACACTATTGTCTTTCCTATGTTTTTAAAGTGTATGATTAATGGTACTAGTAACCATGAAATGTTATTCAGATATTTTTGGAAAGTAGATAATATGCGCATAATGAAGGAATAATAAGATAATGAGGTGTTTGATTTTATTCATTAGCTCATGACTGATATAAGGAGAAGGTTATATCATGGTTTGAGTATATAGAATTTTTGAATTTTGGTATGTGGAAAGAGTTAACTTTTAACTGCATTCATGTTTTCACTAAGGTTCAATGGGTATTCAATAGAATACATGATTAAGGCCTCTGAATGTTTGGAATGTGACCAACAAGACATATCTTATGATATATGGGGATTAACGACAGTATTAAATCTCTGGTAATCGTTTTCACTATATTATGATAGTGGACTGCAGTATTATGGATAAGCCTAAAGATTAGAGTGGATTACGTTGGGCATAAGTTAGTATTGTTTAAGGATAGAAGATTTTCGATATTATTGATGGGATGTTATAATAATTTAGTTTTAGAAAAAGGACAACCTCCAGGACGGGCGATAACCCATCGCTTCGGACAAGGCTGTGGGAATCGAACCCACAAACGAAGTGCGACTGGCCTTTATCACCTACCACTGGCCTACAGGAAGTCCCTGTTTAGTAGAAACTAGTTTTATTATATTAAGCAGTATGATATATGAAGTATAAGTCCATTTTAGGAACCATATATGATTAATCTCACTATAGATCGACTTATGTATATAATTTTTTCTAATCTTTTGTTTGAGACAGATGGAATGACCCGTCATTCTATCACATGATCTTCTAACACTTCACAAATAACAAATTCAACTTCATTTTTTTAAGAGATGAAGTGGAAATTGTTCAAGGAACGAACAATAGTGAGATTGTACCAAAATAAAGTAAGTATTTATTCTAATTCAAATTTTCAACTTTAGGGAAATGATCTTGAAAACCCAAAATGTTGTCCTAGTGCCCTTATATCCGATGAATCAAATGGTACCCTAGATCTTCACAAATTTATGGATTTGTGATTGCTGGCTTTTCCATATCCATGTTCTCTACCACTCTCCATCAGAACATGATGGTTAGAATTCTCTTTCATATCCATTTTTTCACCTATGTGGAAACCTAGTGATTAGTTTAATTGGGAAACCGTTACGTTTCATACTTTTGTTTTTAAAGATTCGTTTTGGTATTCCTTTTTACGATGTGGGTTTCTATTAAAGAAACTTTCGAATAGTAAACCATTTATAACCCCGACGAATTTCGAGGGCGAAATTCATATTAAGGGGGGTAGAATGTAACACCCCGAAATTTTATGAAAAATATTATTTTTAATTTCATTAATGTGTTGTGTTGTACGCTACACCAAAAGAAGCTTTCACAACACGCATCCTTGACTTGCCTTCCATTACATGCAATCACGACCTTCCTCGATAGCGTGTGTAGTGCGCAATAACGAGTTTCACTAAACAGCAATATGCTATTAAAATATTATTAAAACTAGTCGTTATGAATAGTAATAACCACTTTTTGAAAATTTTTAAATTTTATTTTATCAAAATGGAATTTATTTTTGGATTCCTAATATCGAAATTAGCTTAGGGTGAAATGTTGGTACTTTTCGGATAACTTTTATTTTCTGATGAATAGTGAAAATTACTAAATTTTAATTAAAAACAACTTTTTTTAATCGAAATAATTAATAGTGATAAATTATTAATTTGAGTGGTTTTAAAGTATATTTAGAATATATTTTCACAATTCAATACAATGTTGGTCATTGGATGTAATTTCACATTTACACCAGACATAAACAAGTGTTAATCTTTTGATAGTTATTATCTCTTAAAAACACGCTATTTGTTGTGGCAGCGGAAATTAATTATAAAATTAATTAATGCAACTTATATGTTGGGAATTTTGTAAAATAGAAATCATTTTTGGATTCGGAATATCAATTATATCTTAGGGCGAAATTTTGGCATTTTTCTGAAATAATTCAATTTTTGATGAATAGTGAAACTACTAAGTGGTAGTTAAAAAAATTAATTTTTTCATAAATCTTAATTTTACCACTTCTGTGAATGGAATTTCAAAAATCAGAGAGACACGGTTGATGTCAGTAAGTAAAATGTGGT
Organism: Viscum album; assembly: GCA_963277665.1. Taxonomy (NCBI): domain Eukaryota; kingdom Viridiplantae; phylum Streptophyta; class Magnoliopsida; order Santalales; family Viscaceae; genus Viscum; species Viscum album. The sequence continues at coordinate 927,459,906 of OY728159.1, forward strand.
TCAATGAGATGAAAATAATTTTTGGTGAATAGTATCTTTTTACTTTTACCACGGTTAAAAGTTAATAGGGTAATTAAGGGTAAAAATGATATTAATATTACCCTAAAACATGTCCTAATCCTATTGTACAAGTGTATCTCGACCAAAAACAACATTAAGTGTAAAATATTATCATTTAGGCCCACATGGATTAGGTTAGGACATTTATTATTATTTAATTCAAAGAAGAGTTAAAAGAGTTAAAATCAAAGTTTATTTACTAAAACATTTTTAATATAGGGTTATACATAATATAATTTCGACTATAAATATTCATTAGAAGGATAAAAATATTTCCTAAATAATGGTATTTTATGTGTAATTTTTATACTTTAAATAAGTTAATTTATTTATAACACAACGGTGATGCAATAATTACCTTTTTAAGAAAATATTAACATAATTGATGTTATAAATGCCCAAATAAATGTAATTTGAGACTTTTTATGACTTAAACTAATTTTATAGGTTAATATGACATGTTATGGTTGATTTAAGTAAATTGGTTCGAACTTATCATTCTGTTAAAAATTTCATAAAAATCATGTACCAAATAGTGTCAAAATTGACATAAATTAGTTTTTAAAACAAATATTATATTATTAATTGTTATTTAATTACTAAAAATCTAAGGTTCAACCAAATGACTTAGATAAGGATGGATATATTAATAATAAACAACTTGGGGTTCTTTTGTCTTGATATAGTAAGTTTATTAACCATATAGTGTAAGAAAACAAAAAGACACGGTAAAAGTTAAATTATTTAACTTAGAGTTAAATATAATTGATAAGGTTAAAATAATAACCTAAACATGTCTAAATCCTATTGTATGAGATTATTTCTACCCATCCCCACTCTATCTTCGAAATAATACCATTTTTAACCATTATAAACCGAATTTGACCTTAATATAAAATAATATGTTGAGAAATTCCTAAGGTGCCCCTCTCCTCCCTTATAAAAGGGCACCTCATCCCCCTCCTCCTCACACCAATTTGAGCACTAAAGATCGGCCAACCCCTGACAAAATCCCTTCTACACTTCCCTATAATAATCCTAGAGGTCCTTGTATTCTTCAAAGACCAATATTAGTTCCCTAAGTGGAGGATTCAAAGAGGCGTTTCAAAGAAGAGGTAATATCCATTACCGATCTTTTCAATTTCTTTCTTATTCAACTTCTTCTTCTTTAGTTGTTTCATGATAAAGTAATAACATCATTATTAATTACATACTGATATGTTATTATAAATATGAAACAACCCTAATTCACCTTCTATCCATCCTATGGAAAAATGAAATCACCGCGCGTGCGTACGTACGGAATACCATCTCCACGCCGTGGTGTAATCTATTTTCCACCATCACCTTACAATGATGGGTATAATGGTGTAATGAGTAACTATATATGATTATTATAAAGTGATATTGATACTGAAATAGTATAAATACATTAAAATACAATTCCACGATCATGGGAACAATATCATCGCTCGTGCGTACGTGTGGAATACCGTCTCCACGATGTGATGCGACTCGTTCTACATGATCATCATTACATAGTAATTATATAAATGAATTTAATGTATAAATATTATATATGTTACACTAATACTATTATGGATATAAGGTATCTATAACCTTAAAAGAAGAATAAGAATTTATTCGGCAAAACACGCATAAGAACAAAAGGCAATAAAGACCCGAGTAACAAGTAACAATGAAATATTACTAATAATAAGATAAGAATATGACCATATATGATATCATATCAATATGTATGATTCTTTAATAAGTCAATAACATTAGTTAAACCATTATAAAGGATATTCGGACACGTACACAGCAAATCAGACCTAAGATAAGGGAAATATCACAATCTCATTTTTATCCGAGATTGTTTATACATTAGTATTTACTGGGGTGTATTTTATCATCCACATCCATGTTTGCTGAATATGAAATATTATTTCCATACACATACAAATGTTTAAATCCAATTTTACCCTTCGGTGTGTTTTTAGTAAAGAATATGAAAGGAATCTTTTGTCATTTTTTGTACAGGGTACATTTTTTTTGACTTTTCCGAAAAACGTACAAAGGATGTTTTTTTAACTTATACGGCAAGAAATGGATTTTTAAAACATTATTTCCTAGAATCTTCCTTTATAAGTTTTCAATTTTATTTTTAATCAACTTCTTTTAGTTTATAATTGTATGACATGTTAAAAAAAGAAAAGTGTTTTTTGAAGTAGAAAGGATATTTTCCTCAAGAATGGAGTTCAAATGTTTTATCAAAATTATTTTCCATCTAAGATAATATAGGGTTCTGTTTTTATCCCTATTATTACATTGATTTGATTATGTTTTGAGGGAATTATTTTTATGAAGTCATTTACCTTATATGATTTGTTTTATGATGTCATGATGTTTCAAGAATCCCATTTTTGTTATATGTGTTATGCAGTGATGTATGATTTTTGATTATGTGGCACACATAAGAAAGGATTCATTATAAGATGGGTGGGACCTATATCTCCCTCCAATGCATTGGGTAAAGATTATATATCTCATGATATAGACATGGCTGGAATGGTAGTTTATACCGGTTCAGTGAAACAAGACTGAAACGAGGGTGACTCGGTTCAGAAAGGGACTTTGTCCACTAAGATAGTCTTGGCAATGTGTCTTGACTAACAAGAAATGATTCTCTATGATTATGTGTGTATGCCACAAAGTTTCATGTTTTAAGTTATGATTATTGGTATTTCATTTCACTACTATGATTTATCCCATGTTATGAAATTATGCTCTCTTTTGCAGGTTATGATTTCCAAAATTTATGTTCTTATGAATATGATGTGATTGATTTTTCTTTTGTTTACCCTTACTGAGCATTTGAGCTCACCCTTTTATGTTTTCATTTCCCCAGGATATAAGGAATGGTTTTAGGTAAAAAAAGGGAAGATCGTTATGGGAGATATTTAAGATCTTTCACCACGATTAGAAGATTACGTTCCGAGTTTCCAAAGAAACTAAACTATTACGATCCTTGTGTGTGTGTTTTTTTTATGTACTAAGTATTCCGCAAAAGTAATTTAATGTTCATGTACGTCAGGCTTAGGGTCTCTATAATCATAGAAATGTTTTCATTGAGGAATTATATACTCATAAACCCCTCATAATTGTTTTTAATGAAAATGAGAATTTTCCTAAGCATATCCCCCGGGAGTGTCGTAACAAAGAGTGCAGCAATGCTCGTTTTTGTGCACCAGTTTCCATTCGAGTCTAGCTCAACACGGTGTTTTTGGGTTTTACCCCTAGGTACATCTGTGCTAGATCTACCTCTACCTGCTCGTATCTAGATAGGGATGTATTGGTCGGAAAACTCACAAAATCTCTATAATACAAAAATTCTAGGAAGTTATTCTATATTAATCCTCAAAGTCTATATTAGGGATATGTGCTATAATTAGAGTTTTTCTAAATCTAGCTTCCAAGGATAGTACTAAACTAACTCTGATACCAACTATAATTCCCCAACCCCAGTTACCCAGAGTCGGTGCATTATTACGTAACATTGGCATGATCACAAATGATCAAGTCTCGAAAGACCGATTAGTTTAATAGCCTTTGAAACACTAGATACATTCATAAATGTTACATTACATCATAAAGTGAAAAACTAAAATAACATAGTCTCCATAGTCCACACTCATATCCCCTTCAGATTATCCCTGAAGGTCTCTCATAAAATATTTCTTCACATCCTGGATAAAATAAAACATAGAAAGAGGTGAGCTCAAATCCTCAGTAAGGATAAAAAATATAGCAGAAACTTTCATAAATAAACATAGACATTTAAGGCAATGTATAACTAAAACAATATCCTTTTAAACTTGAACTTTAACATAATATGGCAGAAGTAAAATGAAATAATTCCTTTTACTTATTCACATGGATATTCTACTAGTCGAATAATCACATGCATTATCAATAACCACTTTCATAATGATGGAATGCATAATTCCATGCTATCATAACCACATAGTCAAGGCCTTGTTCTAGGACTACAACTAAGATTTTATCAAAGACTTATTCTAAGATACTATTTTGTCTCATGATACCTACCGATGCATCGAGGATCTATAGCGGGCTCCACCCGTCACTTATTAAGTCCAATGCATTCTTTATAAGAAAAGGTTTAAACATATCATAAACCATAACATAATCGTATCACATAATACATGCATAAAGGAAACATAACATTTCCACATTTCAATCACAAGATATCAATACAACACATTGATATAATAAAAAAATCATCAAAACCATTTTCAATAACAAAATAAAAGAAAATTAAGACATGGTATTTATTTCCCATTTAAAAAAAGTTATGTCTTGTAGAGGAAGCCGAAACTCAAATAATGGTCATGACGGTGGAGAAGTCGTTGTCGCCGCATACGTACGACAAAAAAACATTCCCTTTTTTCGTTCAGTAAAACACTTCGTATAAAAAATATTCCTTTTGAATGAATGTAAAATTGAAAGGGTTTTATACACCGTATAAAAGAAAGTTTTGTATTAAAACGAAATATGCCTTAATGAAAGAAGATTGAGGCGATGTCCCTTACCTCATGTCTGACTTGACTCGATCATTCTTTAATCACCTGAATAATAAACTAGAGTTAATTTCTACTTTCTTAAGAACCTTTTTCAAGTTCATTATTCCTTTTATATCACTTATTACCATGTTAAGAACATTATGTAATTATTTATGTTAATAATGGTCGTTTTGTCGATCTTTGGTACTTGAGTAAAAAAAATTCTTATAATTACAAGTTCTTCATGTGGTAAAATATTTATTATCTCCAGAATCATATTCATGATTTAGATATCATATATATCCAGTAGATATAAGTATTTATAATATTACATAACATTTAGAGGTAAGAAATGAAATGCACCCTTCCTGGAGATGGTAAGCCATACGTACGCATGGACGCTACTTTCATTTATATTTCGTATTAAATTCAATGAAATCATAGTGATATAATTGTATATAATAATTCATTATAATATAATATATAATATCATTAACTCCATCCATTATACGTCCCACATATGGCATTAATGATTCAAATAACTTTGAGGGGGCGGTAGTCCGCACTTCCTAAAATGAAATTATCGTGTTTACCGATAATGGAAGTCATAAAGTTATGCCATAAATGAAAAATACCTAAGAATAAGTAATACATAAACCTAATATATATCATATATAAAAATAGTGTCATCATAATGGCCACCATGAGAGGTGTTAAAAGAAGATTGAACAATCATCGTTTCGTGAGGTAGTAATTCACCACCCACAGAAACAGTATGTTCTTTAATCATTAGACGAAGGTGTGTGTAAGTGCAAATAAAATCCTTCATAAAAACATCCTAGTATATTTAAGATACTTTTTTGTTAAAAAATAAATTAATAAAAACATTTTAAGGGGTTGGATAAGCAAAATAAAACAAAAGAACATAAGGGACGACATTACCTAAAAATCAGGTAACTCTTTTTGATTTGAGCCAAAGGCTTCCTTGGGAAGACTTCTTCCCAAAGTGAGGCTTCTACGAGTAAGAGAGGAATGTTGAGAGAGTATTTGGGTATAGGTTGTCCGAGAAAAATGGCTTTGATGGTGTGAATAAGGTTCTAGAGGTGGGGGCCTTTTATAATAGGAGAGGGGGGGGACTCTTGTAAAGTCATGAAATGTTACATTATTATGAAATGCTTTTCAGATTTTAATATTCCCAAAATGAAATATTTCGAGGATAAGGGGATAAGAGTTATAAATCAACCCATCCAATAGTCTTTATACAAGTTTAAGTCTTAGATTTTACGTTATCTTTTAATTTTATTCAAATCATTCATTACTGAGGTAATCACTACATCATCATAGTGTCATAAATAAATTTATTTATTTAATGTCTAAAAATTATAAAAAAAATATAATGATGTAGGAAATATTTTTATATTTCCAATTAATATTTATAGTAGAAAATGTAACTTATAAAACCCCATGTAATAATTTTTTTATTAAAATAACATATATTTGTGACAATTTTATTTTTAATTTAAATAAAAAGTTGTTAATATCATTTTCTTACCGAAGTGGCTATATGGGGTCCCCAAGTTGACCCATGGATTTTATTGGTTGTCCATGACTCTTCCAATTAAGGTAGGACACGTGTAAAGAGAATTTCATATTATTATAACATTATATTTACCTTAAATTACACTAATCACCTTTAATCCTAATTAATAAAACTTAAAAGTTACTATTCACAAAAATTATTTTCATCCCATTGAACCAAATTTTACTTACTAATGAACACCATGTATGTTGTATTTTTAAATTAAATTCATAGAAGTGGTAATGTAACATTTAAATGAAAAAATTTGTTTTTTAACTATCACTTAGTGGTTTCACTATTCATCAAAAATTGATGTTTTTCAGAAAATACCAAAAATTAACCCTGAGATATATTTTATATTCCTAATTAAAAAATGATATCTATTTTACAAAATTAAAATAATATATGTTGAATTAATTAATTTAATAATTAATTCCCGTCGTCATAATAAATTGCATGTTTTTAAGAAACAATATATATCAAAAGATTAACAACAGTTTATGTCCAATTTCAAAGTGAAATTATTTCTAATGATCACCATTGGATAAAACAATCAAAATATATTCTAATTATTCTTAAAAGCCACTCAATCGTATAATTTATCACTAGAAATTGTTTTTATTAAAAAAGTTGTTTTTATGTATTTTTCACTATTCATTGAAAATTGGATGTTCTTAGAAAAATACCCAAAATTCAACATAGGCTAATTTTGATATTCCGAATCCAAAAATGAAGTCCAATTTTAATAATAAAATTTATAAAATGTCAAAAAGTGGGTATTACTATTCCTAACGGCTACTTTTATTGGTCGCGGTGTGTTAGAATCTCGAACTTACGTACGATGCATGCTGTTGCATTTTTGAAAGTGAAGCGTATCTTGGAAGCTTGGGGTGTTACAGTACTGATGAACGTATATTTTAATATAATTTATATTATTAAAAACAATTAAACATCCATATATATTTTTTCATAAGTCTCTATATTTTTTACCAAAGTGATGATTTAGTTAACAATTGAATACTATGATGAGAATACATGAATGAGATCCCAATGAATATTTCAAAGGAAATTTAATGAAATGTCTCAATGGATAAGTCTAAGGATGATGTACATTTTAAGAAGATATCCTATAATTTTGTTAAAAGGAATAGAGTGAGTGTTTTTCATGAAATACAGACCTATAAGGAATCTATAAGTGCATGTCACCCAATAAAATATGTAGTCGGGGGTAAAAATAAGAAAAAACTTATTTTTCTAGACATTAATGAAAACTAGTGCACACAAACAGACCTTAATGTACATAGGTTTTGAAACTCCAGGGTGAAATTCTTTTCAAATTCAAAAAATTATTACTCACCATAATGAAGGATTTAAATTTGATATCACTATGAAAAAAATTACGATAAAACTAATATGTCATAGATAAAAAATAATGTTTCATTGTTTAGACATCATATAATTGATACTACCTGATTAAGTGGTTTTCAACTATGATATCTGTTCCTCATACTAGTATTTTCGGTTTTTGTTAATAGAGGTAACATAATGAAACATGATAAATTTAAATGTGACAGATGATATTTTGATGAGAATCAAAATGGGATGATGAAAAGAGTAAAGGATGTCATGATTTTGCATAAGTAGTTTTAAAAGAAAAATATTAACAAATGTGTACATTGAAAAATGGTGAGACTCACTATTGAAGAGAATGAAAGAGTTTTATGAGAGTTTGGGTACTGGATATGATGGAGAAAAAAATTATTTATCCTGTTTTGGATTATGTTATAAGAAACATCCATGTGGATGTATTTGTGGAATACTAATATGTTTTGAATATATAATTTAAGGAAATGAAGGAATTTACTTCAAATTAAAATTAATGACCATGGCTAAAGGAAATGGATTGGAATATTGGTCAACATACATTATTATCAATGGATGAATGTATAAAATGTGGAAAGAATGGTAATTATGAAAAGGAATTTCCATTATGGAGTTATAGTGATAGAAATAATAAAAAAGGTACATGTAATTAATATAGATTTGATTTTTAAGAGACTAAAAATGAAATGTGATCGAATAAAAGTATTAAGTAATAAGCCCACAAATTAGAGTTAAATATTTGAAAATTGTGAAGGATGAATGAAGTATTTATTTGTTGGAATTAAAATATTGTGCTACATAAATCCGAAAATATATTATTATTGAACAATTTAATTTATTCATTAATGATTCGAATGAATATTTTGAATGATGATAATATAACAGAAAAATGACTCAATGGAAAGTTGATATTTTGATTAATGGAAGATAAAAATTAATATATTCATGCTGTTGGGATAATGTTATTGGGATAAAATGATATTGTATATCAATATGTAAACACGATAGTACTTATTACATTTGAGCTAATTTATTAATTTGTTTACAACATGGTTTATGTTATCATGGAGAGTGTTTCAGATTTTTTAGATTTATGGAATATATAAAATTTTTTGTGTTTTATAAGGAAAGAATAACAATGCATGTTTTAAATAATGTTTTATTAAAATTTGTGTTTTTACAATGTTTCATGAAAATACTTGAAGAATATATCCCCTTGTTTGGTATGTATCGATCAAGAGACACTTTATAGTGTATGTGGGTTTTGTGATACTTTTATTATTGGTAATTTTGTGACATTATTTCATATGTTTTGATTCTAAAATTATGGATGGGTAATAAGGTTAACCATTTATGGAATGTATTGATAAGGTGTTTTTTTCAACAATACATAATGTTTTTATTTAAAGGGGGAGATTGTTCATAACAATATTGTACTATTTATTATAATTTTGATGCTCACAAATACCCTTAATTATTTTCTAATGATTTTATTTTTTAAGAATATTATAGGAATTTATTATTCATTATATTTTTATTTCTAGATGGAATATTTAGATTCTTGAACAACGAGAATTATTTTCTAAGGTATTTTCATTTAGCACGTTCTAGAAACACTATTCACGCTCTACATATTCGGGATCTACATTAGCGTGTTCTAGAAACACTGTTCATAACCTACATGGAGAAACCTAGTGTAAGGATGAAATGTGGTGTATACCTTATGAGATAAGAGAAAAATATCCCTAATAAACCATACGTTATCGGGAAAGTATGAAAAAGAACCCAACGTTTGGAAGGAACCCTACATTTGGGATATTAGAAAACTATGTAAGGAGAACCATAGGTAAGTGTTAAACGTTACGTTTGATTCCAAAAACTATAGTTCATCATCCTTAATTTTGTAAAAAAACATACGTTCTTAGAAAATTACGAATCAAGTATCTTTCATTTGGATGCTTATAAAATAATGGATCTTTTATCACACGTTTGAAGGATGTGATATCAACCCTAAGTTTGTGATCAACCTTACGTTTGAAGGAAGTGACATGAACCTTACCTTTTAAGGATGTGATATCAACCATACGTTTGTGATCAACCTTACGTTTGAAGGAACTGACATGAACCATACGTTTGAAGGATGTGACACGGACCTTACATTTGTGATCAACCGTACATTGACGAGCATACGTGTGAAGGCTACGTCATCGGACTTATGTTTATGATCTATCTTATGTTTATAGGATGCATACTTTATAAAAAAACCTTATGTTTGGCATTAGAGAGTTTAACGTAGATTTTATTATGCAACAATCGGCAAGCTGATTATTAGGCTGATTTCAAGCCGAATTTAAAGAAGATTTTAAAGTGAAACATTGGCTGATTCAAAGCCATTTTTTCAATGGTTTAAGTATCTAATTAAAAAGATATTTTTATTCTATGTCTTCAGGGAAGTTAAGACTAGTCTGTAAATTCAAATGTTTGAATATCGTGAGTCAAAATTTGAATTTTTTGGATCAAATTTGGTAGGAGAAGTGCTCGAAATTATTATATAAGAGCTTTTCAGATCAGAAAAAGAAGGAAAAGTTTGAAAAAAATCTATCATTCCTAAAATGGAAGAAAAATAGAGACTATAAAAAACACAGACCTACTGATTCAAAGGAGCGACAAAGCTCTTTTCATTGAAGAAGAAGAATCATGATAGAAGATTCACTCATTCTACATCAATGATCTACTGTGAATATTCTACTTCTGAATTTTTGAATTATATATCTATATTTACTAAAGCAGGATCGACTTAGAATGACTCTTTTGTTAAGATCATTATTTCTGAAGGAGACGATCCACTTACTGTCAATTGCATACTGTTGATATTTTGAATAACATCTGGAAGGTATTTTTAAAGTACAAAAATCTTTCTTTTCTATTCTTGATTGACCGGCTTCACATATTAAGTTGTGTAGGTTATGTGAGTGAACCAGAAGGATTTTTTTGCCTTAGATTGTAAAGGTGTCAACTGCCTGTACTCATTTGTTAAAAGGTCTATTGAAATGAGGACCAGATAGTGAAAATCATCAAGCTCGTGGAGTAGAGAGTTGGTGGAGTGGACTAGTGGCCTTCTGTTACCCGAACAACTATAAATATTGTTTCTCTTCTCTTCATATTTCCACAATATTAATCTATCTGATTAATGATAAAGGAAAAAGCATGATCTCACGAAGATTTTTTAAAAGACACAATTCACCCCCCCCCCCCTCTTTTGTATATTTGATATAATCTAATCCAACAATTGGTATTAGAGGTTGAGCTTTATGATAAATCCTTAACAAGATGAAAGAGATTATAAAAAGAGAAAGATGACTGATATAAGAGAGGGAATGTATATGGTCTGGGAACTATACTTCAATAGAGAAAAAAATGGATGATGGAAGTCACGAATGATTATCTATCTGAAAAACCGTTGATAAAGAGTATATTCTATGATTCAGACTCCATATGAAATAACAGAAATATGAGAATCATGGAGTGAAGCTACTGAAGAAGAAAACGATATGAACACAATGGCAATGAATGGTATTATATGTGGTCTAGGACCTAATGAATTAAACGGAGTATCTCAATTCCCGACAGCATATGAAATGTGACAAACTATTTCTGTTTCTTATGAAGGAATTAACAATATTAGGGGAATACGATATGCTACTGCTAAGATTAAAATTGATTCATTCAGAATGGTTAAAGGTGAATGTATTACTAAAATGAATGGAATATAGATAGATATTGTCAATAACATAACCGCTTTGGGAGATACCATTAAACAAGGTGATCAAGATTTAAAAGTATTGAGGGTACTACCTACAAGATGGAATGGAATCTCTACTGCAATCAGATAGTCGACACATGTCAAAGACTTAACCATGAGAGAACTGATTGGAACACTAATGATGTTAGAATATGAGATGTAAGATGAAACTAATGAGGATAAAGTGTTAATCTAGAGAGATGAAACTGCCTTGAAAGTGTCGTCACAGAGCAAAAACTGATAGATGAAGAGAAGTGTAAAAGTGAAATCAGAAAGTTCTGATTCATCAAATTATGATATGGAATTGGCTCAGCTACCCAAAAAATTCACTTAATTCTATAGAAAGAAGATGGGCTTTAGAAAAACCTTCAAAAAGGATGAAAAGGAAGTCATATGTTATGAATTCACGAAAATGGGGCACATTAGACATAACTATCCTCAGCTAAAAGAAGATAAGAAAAATAAATTCTTAAAAAGAAAAGATTATGAGAATAAGGACAAGAATGAAATGAAATCTACATAGAGTGTATCTACAGACTCTAGTAGCAATTCTGAATCAGACTCAATGAAGGATGATGTAAATCTGAAAGCCAACATGTGTTTCATGGTAGAAATAGATGAGGTACAATCTTACTACTCTTCTGAATCTAGTTCTAAATCTAGTTACTCTAATGAAAAACATTCAGCCTACTAAAATATGCATGATGAAAAATATGATTCTCTATTTAAGAAGAATTATTCTTTAAAAAATATTCATCAGGCTGTTTCTGATAAAATAGATTCAATGCTGAAACAATATAAGGAGTTAACTGAAAAGTTTGACTCAATTAACACTAACAATATAGATTATGAATCAAAGATAAAATCACTGCAAACTGAAGTGGAAATTTATATAAATGATGCCCTTGTTTTTACTACATGAGAAAATAATTTAAATGAAAATCTTTATAATAATGTCATTAAAAAGGAATTATATGGAATTGGTAGAAAAGGTGAAAAACCCAAGTTTTACAAGAATTATTTTATTCCAAGTGAAAAAATATTAAATTGTAATTACAGTGGAACAAGGGGACATATTTCTAAAAATTGTTTCTTAACACAACCCCAAATAAGTGGTATTAAGAAGGATTTTGTATAAAATGATTTAGTTGACTCTTGTGAAATTAGAAAAACAAAGCAAGTCTGGATTCCCAGATCTCTGCTAGTGAACACCCATGGACCCAACAGAATATGGGTACCAAAGAAAATTGTGTAAATGCCTTTGTAGGAAGAAGGTCACAAAAAAAGGACATATGGTATATGGATAGTGGCTACTCAAGGCATATGAGTGGAAACTCATCGAACTTCACTACACTGACCCAAAAAGATGGTGGACTAGTTATATTTGGTGACAATGCCAAAGAGAAGATCATTGGTATTGGAACAGTTGGATATTCAAAAGCTTTCTCCATCAACAAAGTACTTTATCTACAAGGATTGAAAAAAAATCTGATAATTATATCTCAACTATGTGATTATGGTTATTCAGTTGATTTTTCTAACAATTTATGTTCTTTTTTTAAGAATAAACTTATTAAATTTAGAGAACCGTGAACTGACAATGTGAATACCCTGGATTTAAATTTCCCGTGTAAACAATAAGTAAACTTCTTAACTGCTAATGTGAATGAATCTTGGATAGGGCATAGGAGACTTAGACATTGTAATGTATATTTTTTACTGAAATTATCTAAGAAACAATTAGTTTCTGATTTTCCTAGTCTCAAAATTGAAAGTAACATATTCTGTGATGCATGTCTTCTTGGCAAGCAACACAAATCATCCATCAAACATGTTAACAGAATTACTACATATAATCCTCTAGAACTCATCCATATGAATTTGTTTGGACCTTCATGAATATCAACCTTGGATGGTAAATTATATATATATGTTTTTGTTGATGACTATTCTAGATTTACATGGATTTTCTTTTTAAAATTTAAAAATGAAGGTTTTACATTACTTGAATGATTTTGTAAAACTATTCAAAATCAAAAAGGTTTTATAAAAATTTCAATAAGAAGTGATCCTGGTGGACAATTTTAGAATAAAGAATTGAATTCCTTCTTCTCAAATATGGGTATTAAACACACCATTCTCTGCACCAAGAACACCTCAACAAAATGGAATTGTTGAAAGAGGAAATAGAATTATTCAAGAAATGGCTAGGACTATGCTAAATGAATACAGTCTTCCTATGTATTTTTTGGTAGGAGATGTAAGCATAGCCTGCAATATAATGAATAGAGTTTTAATTAGACCTCTTTTGAAAAAGACTCCCTATGAACTCTGGAATAACAGAAAACCTAAAGTAAATTAATTTAATGTTTTTGGATGCAAGGTTTACATCATGAACACCAAGGAAAATCTTGCTAAGTTTGATCCAAAATCAAATGAAGGAATATTCTTTGGATATTCCGCTACCTCCAAAGCTTATAGAATCTATAATATAAAGTCAATAATTTTTAAATATTTAGTTCATGTGAAATTTGATGAATATGATCCATTTGTGAAAAGGACAGATCAAATGGATGAATCTGACTCTAATGATAACATGAGACTTGAGATCTTGAAAAATTATTTTTAAAAAGATATAAATGAAATTTAGTCCAGTTCATAAGAACATGATACATAAGAACCTTTGAGTGTACTACCTAGACATACTAGAACCTTAAAGAATCACCCTTTAGAAACTATAATAGGATACATAGACACATAAATAGAAACTAGAAGAAATATAGGGAATCTTGTTGAATTCTCTGCCTTTCTATCCCAATTAGAACCCGAGTCTATAGAAGAATCATTAGATGATTAAATCTAGATGATAGGAATGAACAAAGAATTAAACTAGTTCAAAAGAAATGAAGTATGAGAATTAGTTGAAAGACCACATAATTATCTAGGGATAGGAAACAGATGGGTATGTATAAATAAGCATTATGATCAAGGAATAATAACTAAAAATAATGACAGACTTATAGAAAAAGGATATAATCGGGAAGAAGGTATAGATTATGATGAGACCCTTGCACCTATAGCTAGATTAGAAGCTATTAAAATCCTTTTATCCTATTCATCTCATATAAGAATTAAATTATTTTAGATGGATGTTAAGTCTGCCTTTCTAAATGGTTATTTATTGGAGGAAGTTTGTGTTGAGAAACCTACTGGTTTTGAAAATTTCAAAAACCAGATTCTGTTTTTAAACATAGTAAAACTCTTTATGGCGTCAAACAAGAACCTAAATCTTATTATTAAAGATTAATCTCTTTTCTATTGAAAAATGATTTTACTATTAGAATGGTAGATCCAACACTTTATGAAACCTGTAAATACTATTATTTTATTGCTTCAAATTTATGTTGATGATATAATTTTTGGAACAACTAATAAATCACCTTGTCATGAGTTTTCGATGTTAATACAAAAAGAATATGAAATGAGCATGATGGGAGAATTAAATTTCTTTTTAGGACTTCAAATTTATCAAAAAAAATTTGGAAATTTTTTGAATCAACGCAAATACATTACTGATTTATTAAATAAAATTGGACTTGAAAATAGTAAGACATATACAACTCCTATGTGTACTAAAATAAAACTTGATTTGGATGAAACTGGAAAATCAGTTGACAATAATTTATATAGAGGTATGATTGGTAGTTTGCTATATCTTACTTCTAACAGGCCAGATATAATGTATTCATTATGTCTTTGTGCAAGATTTCAATCAAATCCAAAAGAATATTTTTTAACTATTTTTAAAAGAATTTTTAGATATTTAAATGGAAATTATTTTCTATCTCTCCTTTATCCCAAAAAATCTCATTATAATTTGATTTAACATTCAGATGCAGACTTTGGTATTTTTAGATTAGATAGGAAAATAACATCGGGTACTTGTCACTTTTTAGGGAAATCCATTGTGTCATGGTAAAGTAAGAAGCAACATTCAGTTGCCTTGTTAATAGCTAAGGGAGAATATGTTTCTGCTTGTAGTTTCTGTGCACAAGTATTGTGGATGAAAAAAAAACTATTATGGAATTTGGACCATATTTTAATAATACACCTATTTTATGTGATAACACTATTGCTATAAATATTTCAAAAAATCCTATTAATCATTCTAGGACTAAGCATATTGATACTAGACATCATTTTCTTAGAGATCATGTTCTTAAAAAGGATATATCTTTGGAATTTGTAAGTACTAAGATTCAATTAGCTGATATTTTTACTAAACCACTTCCCACTATAAGGTATCATTTTATTAAGGGGGAGCTAGGTTTATTTATCTTTAAATAAAGTTTTATTTTATTATGCTGTTTATTTATTTTAATAATGTTTAAAATAATTTAGTTTTTTTTCAAATAGAATATGCTTTTTCCCGTGTAATAAATTTTATTTGTAATTAAAATATATGTAATGTTTAAAGAAAGTATGGGAATCAAGGATCTCAGAAACCATTTGAATTATAAACTGTTTCATTTCCACCAAAACACTTTTGAAGCCGCAAAACCGCACCACTGCTTGTCAACCCTAATCTTCGATCCTTTGAAACCCTAACCATCAAACCTTCACAGCTTCTCACAGAAATGGAAAATAATAAGAGAGATGATGAGGCCGATACTAGAAAATCCATGAAGTAGTGCTCAAAAGAAAGGAAAATCTTAAAGGGGAAGGTCATTGATCTAGAATGGCTATTTCAAATAAACTTTTTGTTAAAACAACCACTGTCATTTCAGAATCTCGAACAGACCTACAATAGTGAGAATACATAAATTTTTTATGAGGTAGATCGTCTATATTTCTTTAAAACTGTCCAATTCAGTCTGTGAGATCATTCTGACACCATGATGGCTAAGATAGTGGATAGAGTTTTTTTAATCTCTTCAGTTAAAATTAGTCAGATAATGAACTGCCCTCATGAGGGACTATTTAATTTTGATTTGAAAAATATAGGAAATTCTATTCATAAATGTTAAGACATTATGGATTTTCTATTTGGCTCAACTAACATAAGGAAAATGTAAGTTAAATATTTGGAACCAGATCAGAAGTTCCTTGTCAAATTTGTATAAATGGGGACTGCACCGAGAATGTCAGAAACTGAGATGATATTGTATCCTGACATATATATAATATATCTCCTACTCAGTGATATAAAATTAAATTTTCCTAGGTACATGGTGAGGTACCTGAGTTACTGTTGTCACAGTGAAGTTAGAATGAATTTCTACCCTTTTGGTAGATTCATTTCAAAACATTTGATCAAAAAGGATATGGTGATACTAGTGGATGCAAGAGTAAGATGTCATCACAGTAATGTTTTTAATGCTGGAACATTAAGAAAAATTGGCTATTTCTGGAGCACCTTAAAAGGACAAAATTTTCCAGTAAGAGCTGAGGAAGAAGAATTGATTACTGATATACAGGATGAAAATACTTCAGAAGTAGAAATAGAAGATATTCAAGAGGATAATTCTGTGGAAGAGTCTGGAAAATACTCCGAGGAAAAATATATGGACCAACCGGTTAGAGAATCTAAGGAGGAAGAAGATGATGAATCCTTACCTTTAGAGTTGTTACATTACTTTCATTTTGAAATGGATAATCAATCACAATGTACCCCTGAAACAGAAACTGTGGAAGTTGAAGAAATTTACATGAAATTGTAGAGGGTGGAGAAAGTGAATGCTGCTTTGAGGAGGGCATTGCAAAATGAACAATTAAAATTCCAGACGCTACAAAATAGTACAGTTTCCAAGCAATAAGTTAAAATTTTTAAGAAGGATATGATGAATTTGGTTGAAAAATTAAAGTCTGAAATAGTTATGATGTCAGATTTGTTAGATCTTAAATTATTTATGGAGACAAAATTTTCATTTGTCTGCACTAGTGAAGAAAGTGGATCAGTTACGTCTCCTGATTTAATCAGAAGGTTTTAGGCTACCACAACCGTAATGAGCAACATGAATGAAATATCACATGATCATCAATGCAATAGTGCTCCTTTATCAGTTTTGTTAGATAATCAAAAAAATTTGCTTGATTATCTGAACTTAAATGAACAGGGAATCAGATCTATCTTAAATAAATTCACAGAGAAGTTGTATTTATTTTTGGAGAAGGAAGAAAGACAACATGAGATTTTCAGAGTCAACCTCAAAGAATACATTCATATGACTCAAGAGAACATGGATTTTATTTTTAGGCTTGGTGATGGAATGATGAGGAGACTCAGGGAGAAACTATCAGAAATTAAGGACGTCGTTCGAATTAGATAGACTCTATCTGAACCCTGAACAAACATTGATTCCTGTATTTATCAATTTTGTTCTTTTAATGAAAATATGTTTCATTATATTTATTTTGTTTAACTATCCTTGTTTAGTTATGACAGTAATCCAAATTGACTAATTGATAAATAGTTACTTATATAATTTACTTACGTTCAGTGCTATATTAATCTATATTATAATCCATATTTTATCATTCTTTTTTATATCACAAAAGGGGGAGAAATTTGGATAAAAATAACATTTTTGTCTGTTTTATTTTTTTATTGGGGGAGAAATTAAAATGAATAAATCAAAGGGAGAAATTAAGTTAAATCAAATATCGTATTTATCTATTCAAAATTCAAAACTATATGTAATTAATTTTTGTAAGTTAATTTCATTGGTTATTTTATGTGTTTTGTGATCATCAAAAAGGGGGAGATTGTTGAGCAAGTGTTTCTTTCTATAATTCATAATGTTGTTAATATAAAAGATAAGATTGTTGTGAACAATACTCTATCTATTTATGATAATTTTGATGCTCACAAATACCCTTAATTATTTTCTAATGATTTTATTTTTTAGGAATATTGCAGGAATTTATTATTCATTATATTTTTATATCTGAATAACATATTTAGATTATTGAACAATGAGAATTAATTTCTAAGGTATTCGAATATAGCACATTCTAGAAACACTATTCATGCTCTACATTTTCGGGATCTACTTTAGCATGTTCTGGAAATAGTGTTCATACCCTATGTGGAGAAACGTAGTGTAAGGATTAAATGCGGTGTATAATTTATGAGATAAGAGACAAATATGGCTAATAAATAATACGTTATCAGCAATGTATGAAAAATAAACCTATGTTAGGAAGGAACCCTACGTTTGGGATATTCGAAATGTATGGAAGGAGAACCGTACGTAATTTTTAAACATTACGTTTGTTTCTCAAAAGTACGGTCCATCAACCTTATTATTGTAAACAACCATACGTTCTTAGAAAAGTATGGATCAAGTATCTTTCGTTTGAAATATTATAAATGTATGGATCTTTTATCATACGTTTGAAAGATGTGATATCAACCCTACATTTGTGATCAACCTTACGTTTGAGGGAAGCGACATGAACCTGACGTTTGAAGGATGTGATATGAACCCAACATTGGTGATCAACCTTATTTTTGAAGGATGTGACATGAACCTTACGTTTGAAGGAAGTTACATGAACCTTACATTTGTGATCAACCATACATTGACAACCTTAAGTGTGAAGGCTATGCCATAAAACTTACGTTTATGATCTACGTTATGTTCATAGGAAGCATACTGTACAACTTATCCTTACGTTTGGTGTCAGAGAGTTTAAAGTTGATTTTATTATGCAACGATCAGCAAGCTGATTATTAGGCTGATTTCAAGCCGGATTTAAAGCATATTTTAAAGTGCAACTTTGACTGATTCAAATTCGATTTATCAATGGTTTAAGGATCGAATTAAAATGACCTTTTCATACCGAGTTTTCAGGTAAGTTGCGACTACTCTGTAAATTCAAATGTTTGAATATCGCGAGTCAAAAGGTGACATTTGTGGATCTAAATTTGTAGGAGAAGTGCTCGTCATTATTATATATGATCTTTTATAAACAGAAAAATAAGGATAAGGTTTTTATAAAATCGATCATTCATAAAAAGGAAGAAAAACAGAGACTATCAAAAACACAGACATGCTGATTCGAAGGAGTGATAAAGCTTTGTTCATTGAAGAAGAAAAATCGCGATAGAAGATTCACTCATTCTACATCGAAGATTTACTATGAACCTGGTAATACTAAAGTTGTGAATTATATTTCTATATTTCCTTCAATAAGATCGACTCAGAATGACTCTTTTGTGAAGAACATTATTTCAGAAGGTGACGATTAATATACTGTCAATTGCATGTTGTTGCAATTGTAAAGAACATCTGGAAATTATTTTCAATGTAAAAAAATCTTTCTTTTCTATTCTTGAGTGACTGGTTTCTCATAAAAAGTTGTGTAGGTTCTGTGAGTGAACCAGAGGGATTAGTTTTGACTTAGATTGTAAATGTGTCAACTGCTTATACTCAGTTCTTGAAAGGTCTGTTGAAACGAGGACCAGATAGTGTAAATCATCAAACTTGTGGAGTAAAGCATTGGTGGAGTGGACCAGGGGACTTCTTCTCCCCGATCCACTATACATCATGTGTCTCTACACCTCATATTTCTGCCACATTAATCTATCTAATTAAAGATAAAGGACAGAACACGACTTTGTGATGATTTTTTAAAAGACTCAATTCACCCCACCTCTTGTGTATATTTGATATAATTAGATCCAACATAATGTATTTAGTATAATATTGGATGACATTTTAAGTATTGACGTATGAAATCACCATATAATAGATCACAATATTGGATAACCAGTGATAACATTTATGTTTATATAGATAGAAGGACATATCATTATATTATATATCTTATGATCTGTGAGTTATTCCTGAATAAAAAATTTACCTTCATTTTTTGGAGTAATAAATGATTTGGAAATTGGTAAAGTCACAAAAAGGTGAACATTTACTGAAATTAGGTAATTATATCTTCTCTTTAAAATTTTCCATCGTTATAAAAAGGATCAGGGAATAAATTTTTTTTATTATGTATTTTTATCATATCAATGACATTTTTCACGACTCATTTTTTTATGGTTTTTTGGTATTCAAAATTCTATATATAACCAAGTTTCATATGATTAGTGAACTCTACCACTCTATGTAATTATTTAGGATTTTTTTCCAGGTATAGATCTTCACTTACCACATATTTTCTCCTATATGGAAACCTAGTCTTGAGTTATAGTTGGTAATAATTTTTATTCCAACATTCATTCCATAATGAATGTTTTAAAAAACTCCTAAAGTGAGTTTTTATGAAATAAAAAATTCATGTATTATAACATTAATGACCAAGATAAAATTTGAGGGAGAAAATCATTTTAAGGTTGGTAGAATGTAACACCCAGAGTTTTTATGAATTATTTTTCCGAGTAATTTAAAATTCTTTGATAGAATGGGTTTCATGATACAAAAAGTTAATAATTAATTATATTTGACACTATATTTACCTTTAGATACATGAATCATTGTGTATATCTTTCATTATACAATACTATGTGTTCATTCTATTATACACAATACTGAGTTTTAGAGAACTAAAATATACTATTAATATTATTAAATAATATAATAGTTATCACATAGCCGTTAGAATAGATGGTATGAAATAATTAACTAAGTTATAAATATTCAATTTATAGATTATTATAAACTATATTCTTTGGTAGCAAGTTAATAATTAATGAATGTAATATCTATTTGAAAGAAAGGAAATTCCTTTTCAGAAGATTTAATTTTTTTTTTGAAAAACAAAATTATTTGTCCTTATAATTTAATAAAAAAACATTTGATAGACGTTTGTAATGATAAATTTATATTATATATTATTTATACTCTTTAACATTCATCTTATGTGTTTTATATGAAAGAGATAATAATTAATCTAATTTAACGAATAAAAGATGTATTTTTCAAAATTTTAGTTTTTCATCCTTTTAATGATGAACTTATTTTAAACCTAGATTTTATACTATCATAAAATATATTTTAATAAATAAACATCATTTTGAACGAATAAAATCAAAATTATCAAAACATAAAGTTTTTATACTTTTCCAAATATATATATTTTTTGACGAAGAGGTAAAAATAATAAATTTTAATATAAAACTATCTTGATGTTTGAATTACTTATACAGTTAAATAAATTTTAAATTTATTTCAAAATATATATAGATCGATTATACTAATGATAATATAGTTTGAGTAATTATAATAAATATCATTATTTAAATTCTATATAAAATAATTATAAACATTTGAGCATTTTTTCTTTAAAAATAGCTTTCATAACTCATATATGATATTAATATTTATAAACTTTTCCAATTATGTGAGTTGAATTTGGGAAAATGGAATCCATATTTCAAATTAAAATAAAATATAATTTCTAATGAGTTCATCTGAAATTTTTACCAATGTTATTACTGAAAATAATTAAAATTAATTATTTCAAAATAATTTAAACTGAGTCTACTTTGTGATTATACTATAATTGTAATGTGGAAATTGATATAGAAACATTATAATGATATTGGATGGAAATATTAAGACATTAAATCTAGTGTTATGAATTATTAGAGTCAAATTAAATCAAAAAATATTTTTATAATTCCATATTTAAGAAAATTACATGTTTTCTACTTACCTTCCCGAGAAAAGTCCCCCTATCTCCTACTCTTCACACCTCTAACGGCCTTTTGACAATAAAATCACTACAAAAATCACTTTAAAAATACATTCCCATCATCCCAAATTCCATATGTTATGAATAAATCCAACCAAAAAAATCATTTGGTGAAAATCAAAAAGAAAATGCTCGACGAATAGGTAATGTTAAACTATAATCATTTTTGTGTTATTTCATTCTCAAATCCCGTCATTTATTTTATTATTATTATTTAAAAATAAATTTTATTCTATATTTTGGTTTCATTTTGATGATGATATTGTTACATAAAATCACACAAACTTTCATCAAATGGTTATTTGTTTGTATGATGGACAACTGCCTCACAAACCGATGTCGTAAATTTTTTCATTACCAACATTCGCAGATGGGAATAATGATATAAATACTGTTTATATATGTTATATAAGATAATTATTATATCTTTATGATTCTTAAATTTTTTAATAACATATACCTTCATTCTATCTATTTTGTGGGAATACAATAACATCGTTCATGTGTACGCAAAAATACAGACTAGCAAGGAAATGTAATTCATTCATCCTTTACATATTTAGGATGGGTTTAATATAAATATATAAAATATATTGAATAATATTTATACTTTAATGATAATATATATATATATATATATATCAAATTATTTCTTTCTTTCAATACATCATGAAAACCGAAATAATGATGATGCATACATATGGCCCACAGTCTCCATGAATTGTTAATTTTGTTTCCAACCACTAAATTATTTTTGGATATTATAAAAAAATAAATAATGAATATATATGTTATATATTTCATGGTTGACATTGTAAATATGAATAAATCTTGATAAAATTAATAAAAATCCGAATATAACAAATCAAAACTTATATGAAAAAGTGGCTATTACTGTAAATGAAACATTAACATGGAACTGTCAATAAAAGGGTAATAAAAGATCATAATAAAATAATATATTGTTTTATATATTTGATCATTGTTCTAGGATAGATGAATAATAAAATTATATTTATTTAATAGGAGGTCTGAATGAGGACAATGGAAGTCAAGACATAAGGTAAGGGATTTATGTCTCCCATATTTTTTGTGAGAGACATGCTATATTCCCCACCAATTTCATGCATTTGGGGTATATACCTCTGATGAATTTAAATTGTGATTATTATTTTGGGATTATTTGGTATTTATACATCAATTTGATTATGTCACTTTTATTGGGGTATGTTTCAAAATTTACCCAAGCGGTAAGGGAATTTTGTCTGAACTTTCATTCTCTGAGACATTAGTTATGTTATGCCCAAATAATCATTTGAGAGGTTTATATAGCAGCCCTTGAAATTTCATATCGTTTTTTTGGAAAAGTTATGATTGATTTAATGTTATTATTTCTTGGTGATTATGACTAAATGTTACCAAAGTATTAATTGTTTTATATCAAATTATAATCGTTTTTCAAGATTATTTATGATTATGCTTATATACATAAAATATCATGATATATATCCAATGAAATTACATCAAATTTATTATCCTATGGTCATTAATTATATATTAATTAAATCGGACTATGTTATCAATCTATGGTAATTATGATAGTTTGAATGTTTTTTTGAAAATACAACTTTATTTCACTCTTAGGTCAGAAATCTATTTTCGTTCAAGTTCAAGTTTCCAACAAAAAATTTAAAATTGTTTAATATTCACCAATATTTTTTTAAAATAAAATTTTAGCCATGTTTTGTCTTTTTAAAAAATTGGATTTAAAAGGAATAATCTTGTCAATTTTTGATGGAGTCAGTTTTGACTTCTAACAAATATTTGAAAGGCATCGTTGTTTTTACATATCTTTCATGTAAAATATCCTTTTCTATCATGGTAACTCATTTTTATGAAGAATTATTTATATGTTTCAAATAGTATTTAAAAAAATCCTTAATTTTCTTTTAATTTTTTTATTTTGAATTAATTTTTATATATATTAAATTTTCATATGTTTTCTATTTTAGAAAGTGTTTGAAATTATTTTAAAATATTCCATTATATGTATTAATTGATATTATTGATGAAAAACCATTGAAAGGTTTTTTATTTTGAAAACATATTTTGAATATTCATCAATGAATCCTTTATATTTTTTATGGTTATTTTCAAAGAAAATGATTTTCAAAAGGTATTACATTTAAAATAGTCTTTTTAAATGTGGAATGTTTATTTTTTCCTCAAGAAAGTATTTCAATTATATTTTAAATCATAAATTATATGTTTTAAAATTTATTTTCAAATAAAATAATTTCAAAAATATTTTATGTTTTAAAAATTATTCTTCAAATAAATTCTTGTTTCCTTAATAAATGCTCCAAGTGAGATTTTAAAATCATTCTTCATGTAAGATAAAATAATTTAATATATATTGTGATTTATTCAGGATATTATCTAGGTAAACAATTCTTAATATATATTTGAATTGTTTATTTATATGATGACCTTTTTTGGAAACCCTTTTGTCCTTCATGATTTATAAAATTAAAAATGAAAATTAATCCCGCTTTTATTCATTGGTTATCCCACGATTAATTTATTATCATAACTATCTCTTTTTTCCACATGTTATGATATGATTAGATGTTTATGATAACCAATTAATTATAAGGGTTATTATATGTTGAAATACTAATGATAACCATTTCATTTCATGTGTTATAATATGATGAATTTTCATGATATTGTGGAAACACATATGTATGATTGTTTAATTTAATGGGTGGAACCATTATCTAACTCTAATATATTAGGTAATTATTATATATAATTTGATATAAATTAACTGCATGAGGATTGATGTCAGTTTAGTATTTCAGGGCTAAAAAGATAAGGATAATCATTTCAGTAATATAGGGACAAAATGGGCCGTGAACATCATTTAGTAATACATGGCTATAATGGGGAGTGAACCTGGTTCAGTAAAGGACATTATCATATATGATAGTTTTTTAGTGATACTTGGGTAATGAGGTAATTATTTTCTATGATTTTGTTTATACCACAAACTGATGTCTTATTCCAATGTTATGCACTCATAAAATATATTATTTGATTATATTATCATTCATGTCTTATTATCTTTCAATATATATTCCATGATTCAATATAAAGATGTTTTATATGGAGGGTATGATCTTCAAATGTTGTGATCATGTTCTTATACCCTTATGTTCATTTTTTGCTTTTGTATCTCATTTAATTACCCATAATGATAATCCTAGCTCACCCCTTCTTATGTTTCATTTTCCAGTTGATAAAGAAAGGTTTTAAATATTATTAATAAATTAAAATATGTTTGTGGGAAACATTCAAAATCTTCCATATATATTAGAATATTAGATTCCATGATTCTAATAACGCTTATCTGATATGGTCCTCAAGAATGTATTTTTTGAAATGTAATGAATATGCATAAAAATGATGTAATATCAATATATGTTAATAGTATGTATCTATAAAAAATTTACATGTTATATCTTGAATCACATTATATTTGGAATATTTAATGTTTAATTTAATGTTATAATTTATTGGGTATTATGATTCAATAAATAATTAATCCAGTAAGGGAATTTTGTTTTAATATTCATTCTTTCATAATTATTTCATATTATACACCTATCATGTATTATGAGGTTCATATAAAGCACATTTTATTTTTAATGTGATTATTTTATTTATTCTTATGATATTTTAGGATTCATTTAATCATTTTATGGGTCTTATAGTTCAGTTTTACCCATGTGATAAATGTTTTATGTTACAATAATATCATTTATCGGGATATATTATGAATAATAAACCAATGATAAATTTTCATAATATAACACTCATGATTTCTCATGATGTTTTGCATAATATGGTCATTAATGTTGTTTTATGTTATAATACCACTTTTCCGCTCTTTATTTCTCAAGGTAATTTATATACATTTTTTGAATAATTGATTTTGTTTCACTCTTCGGTCAAAAATCATTTTTCTTCCAAAACATTTGTAAATAGTTTTAAAAATTAATATTATTATTATAAAAATTATTTATTAACTAAATTTATACCCATTATTAAATTTATTGAAAATTTATTAAAAGGAATATTATTTTCATTTCCATAAGAATGTTTATTTTTCATTTACTGAAAATTTGAAATGAATCATTCTTTTAAATTTATATACATTAATTAAATTTCCCTTTATCATAACCATTGTTTTCATTTAGATTCCATTATATATTTTTAAATTTATATTCAAATAAAATTATTTTAAATATATTTTAGGTTTAAAAATACTTTTTTCAATAATATCTTCGACATGAAGTGTTTTACATGATTTTTGAATATTCCTTCATAATTTTTTATTAATATTTTCAAATAGAAGGGATTAAATTAATATTTTATAATTTTTAAGTTAAAAATTTATTTTTAAAGAATGATTATTTTCATCATGAAATTTTCCAATAGATTTTTATTAGAAAATCATTATCCATATTTGATAAAATTCATTGAGTTTAGATATAATTTTCTGGAGATATGATCTAATGATGTCAATATTTTTCCTTTCAGGAATCGTTTATGTTAATTATGATGTGAAGTTTATGAAAAATATTCCTTATCCATGGGTTATACCGTGATAGAACACCTATAAAATGTGTGTCTTTTCACATGTAATGTTGTGATGAAATAATGAAAGGATTATGTAACCTATCTCTTTTCTACATGTTATGATATGATGAAATTTTTATGAAACATATTTAATTTCATGTGATATGATATGAAGAAAGTTTTATGATATCATAGCTCATAATTGTATGGTTTCTATTGAGTTTGTGGTGGGAGATATGTCTCTCTCTAATTCATTGGGTAATGGTTAATGTTATATGAACTCAAAGGGTACAAGCTATGTTATTCCATGACCTATTGATGATAAAAATGATGTAATCCCAAAAAAATAGTAAGTATACAAATAGTTATACCAATCCTAACATGTTATTAATATCTTAGTGGGTATCCATGAAATAATAATTTCAATTCTAATGTGTATGAAACTAATCTATGTATCATGTATATTTTATTTCCTTATGGCTATTATTATTATATTCCTTACATATTCTTGTGTTATAAAGATGCAATATATATTCTATGACTCATGATTTTGATATGTGGAATTTATGGTATGGTTTAGATGTTTTATTTCCATGTTATCATACCCTTATATTCATTTTATGCACATTCACCTTCCATTTTCCCATAATAAGAATATGATCCCATACAATGTTATTTTTCCTTTCCTTGGATTATGGAAAATTGGTTTATGTATGATTTTTTATGAAGGGTTTTAATATGATGATAATAGTTGGAAATGCTGTAGTTTACTTATAGACCAATTTTTTGTGTTTCAATATTACCAAAGTCACTAAAAAATAATGTTCCCCAGGAATTCATTTGTGTAATGTAATGAATATTCATAAAAAGTTATGTAATTTCTAGGAATGATAAGCCCAAGTATCTATAGTTTGTATCCAAGGATATCTTTTTTTATCCACTGGAAAAAACATCTGAGAAATCATTACTAATATCCCATGGTGTATTTATAAGGATATGACTTGGGATATCTTTTTGTATAAATCTTGGGATGATTCAAATCACGATAAAATTTACTAGAATTTTGGTAAAACATAGGGAACATGGTTTACAAGAGATTAAATCAATATCAAGACACTATAAATTGATGTTTTTATAATATAGACGTTACATGGAGTAATAAATCTTTAATGGGTGAATTGAGATTGACTCAATCACCACTTGGTGCCCGAAAACGGGCTTTACTGCAAACCTGGTTTGACACTACTCGGTATATTCTTTGGAAACTCACATAGTCACTATTAAACATCATGGTATATTTTAATTGAGTATGAGTATTTATTTCATTGGATATTTATAAAGTGTCATACAATAAAAATATGGTGTCATGATTTAGACATATCATAATTGATTCTTTAATGATTATGTTGTCTTATACAATGATTGGTGTTTCTAACACTATGGTTTTATATTTTAGTCAATGGTGGGTATTGAAATGAACTGGGTTAATAATAATTGAAATTTACAATTTCTTGATGACTATGAAATGGGGATGATGAATTTAGTGAAAGATATTGTGATTATTCCTAATCAGTGATCACAAAACTTGAGGAACAATGTTCAAATTAACAAACTCTTGAACTCACTTATAAATAGAATCATATAGTTTGCTGAGAGTTTAGGTATTTGAGACCATGGAGGAAAGAAGATTATGTTTCTAATATATTAATAATGTTGAAAGAATCACTCTATAGAAAGGTCTCAGAGGGGATAGAGGATGTTTTGTTTGTTGAAAAGGAAAAAAACATGTAATTACAATGGAAAAATGAAATGTTTGGTTAAAAAATTGAAGAAAAATAATTTTGTCCATAAGGTCCAATTGTCTATCGAATTATTAAATGTGGAATTTATATGAATTTTTGGATCAATGTTCAATGAGTAATTCTCATGAATATATTTATGAAGGATGCCTTAGTAATGTTTATACTACAGATGATGACGATACAGTTCCCAACATAGGAATGATACGTGTTATTATAATTATTTTCTATTTATTGAACATTAGAATCATAATTAATTAGAGGTTGATGAATGTTCATACATGATTCATATTTCATTTTTTAGGAAATAGGTTTTAAGGAATGTGTTATTGAATCCATGATAATGTTTTGAGAAGGAAGTGGTTTGATTAAAGTATTCATGTAATAGAGTTGAATGATAATTCTATATAAAGCATAAAATATATAAGAATTATTTATCATAGGTTTTTAGTTAAGGATTTTATAGAATAATTATACTAGATGCTATATACTAGAAATTTCATTTCATGTAATATTGATGTTTTGTTTATGGAAAGGTAACCCTTAATATGTTTCAGATGGCGTGGTAATGATTTGGGATATAGATATATTTTATATTAATATGTACACATTATAGTATTTATTACAATTTAAATAATAAATTGTTTTTTTGAAAATTTAGTTTATGACCTCATTGATGGTGTGATTAATTTTTTGGATTTATGAAATATATCAAATAATTTTTTTAGTCAAGGAATGAGGATGACTGAATATTTTCGTTGAGGTTTTATTGTAATTATTTTTTTTACAAAATTAAGAGAATATATGGACAGGGTATTGAAATTATTTTTATATGAGTATTAAGAGTAGCATAACATTATTTAGAGGACTATGGTCGTGTTTGTGAAATTTAAGGACCATGATTAAAAAATTTAATTTTAGAAGGGTCATAATTTTAACCAATTATGGAATGATTTGAGTTTATCTTTAGAGATTGTTTTAGATTTTAATATATTACATCACCATTTAATAATAAATTCATATTGGATAACCTATGATAACCGTTTTTTAATGATAAATAATGAAATATACAATTAATTATCATTCGTTTTATAAATATTTTGATCCAATAGAACAATAGGCCTGTCTGATTCACATTCATTTCACGAAGTAAGAGATAAAGTGGAAATTGATCAAGTAATATGAAAATTATGAGAATTTTCATATGATATTTAATGAAAACACGTATGAATATATTATCTGTTAAATTATTCAAGATATGAAAATTTTTTTGGTTACTATATTTCATTATATTACCATTTTTTATGATGCTAATAATATGTTTCATGCCACTTTTTTATGGTTTGGTGGATATTTACCTTCCCTAAATCACACAATTTATAGTAATAAATGATCTTTATCACTCTTTATAATTATTTATGATTTTATACCATTATCAAATGTTTAAATACTAAATTTTTTCCCTATGTGGGAAACTAGTGATAAGATACTTTATGTTACCTTTAGGTTTCCAAAACTCCCTTTTAAAGGGATTGTTTATTATTTATTTTAATTATGTGGTTTTGAGTGAATGATTTTTCAAATGTTATCCCATTTGTGATGGAAATAAATTTCTAGTGGGAAATTTTTTGTAATGGGGGTATAATGTAAAATCATGAGATTTTATGAATTTTTTCATTTAAATTTAAAATTTCAAGATTTCTTGAATTATACACAACACCATTTTTAGCTTTTGTTTCATGAATTATTTTTTTCATCGATAAATTACATGTCATGGTCACCTAGTTTCAATGAATGATGAAAAAATATTATTAAATCCTAGACTTTAATTCGATGGGTAAGACATGTATAAACTAAATTTGCAACAATATATATATTAATATCCTACCCAAAAAAATTTTATTTATAAATTATTAGTAAATAATCAATCAATATTTTTTAACGTGTTTATATTGATAAGAAATTATTTTATTCAAAAAATATTTTTATTTCATTTTATAAAAACTTTTATAATTAGAGATGTACTCCTATAAATTATTTTTATTTCATTTTATAAAAACTAGTTCGGAAACATAATGTATGTTAAATAATATAGTGAACTAAATTATATCACTTGGACATACCATGTTTCTGAAGCATCAATTGTTATGATGACTAAAAATTTTACATGACTAATAGAGAAGTACTCCGATAATGACAAGGGAATACTATTACATTTAAAATCATATGGTGGTATTTTCAGTTGGAAAGCTAATGATGTATAATTAAGAAATCAATTCAAAACATGATAATATGAATGAGAAAAATAAATTTATATATTTCATGAAAATCCACTATAAATTTTAAGAACGTTTTTCTGGAGTTAAGAATTAGTGATAGTTAAGATAATGATATTGATAAATAGACGATTCACATTGTAAAGTTATTTAAAAAAAATTTAGATTAAAGGACCTTTTTAGAGGCCTTTTAAAAAAATATGATAGAAGAGGTAACAGGAAGTAGGTTGAGAAAATATTCATTGATGTAATGTATAATAACTGTAAAATAGAGAGATACATTAATCGTGAATATCAAAATTTTAAAATCAATAAAAATATAAAAAAGCAACGATTTCCTAGAAATATGGGAAATTTATATCCTGATGTTCCTATAAATATAGATCAAGTGTCTCAAATAATAATAATAGAGAAAAGCAACATGAAAAGAAAAACCAAGTGTTATGGAATCATATACTAAGGTAAAATTTATTTTTATTTCATTATATAATGAATATATTATTGTGATTATCATATTTTCAATGGAATTAGAATAATACTATTTTATATAATAGGTTAATATGATAAAAATAATATTATAGTACAAAATTAAAACATTATACATGTACTGTTAGATTAGGATAAGGAAAATACTGAAATATCTAAAAAGTAACTTCTTGAAAAGTAGAAAATATCTCAACATGAATAATGATCAACTTATAGAGGACCATGAGTGATTTATATAAAGTAAAGATATCATTATTAAATAATTATGTTCCTAAAATAACTAATATCTAGAACTATAATTTTCTATCTATATTGAAAAAAATAACATTTTAAAAAGGTTATTTTCACTAAGTTCAATTTCTTCTAAAATTTTACTTCCATTTTATTTAATATGCATGGGGTTTCCAAAATTACTCGATAAAATATCGGAAAAATAACACCAGTTTTGATTAATGTATCGAATGTTTCCCAAAAAGGATCTTATATATTTAATATAGAAAATTTTTGGTTCTAAAAGAATTTATTTATAATAATATTGCAACTAGAATATATGTTTGTACCAATAAACTAGTAATAAAATTTTTATATTTATTTTATTTCTATGAAAATTCATGTGATATTAAATCCATAATTTGATCAGGATATTATTGCTATGCATTCATTCATTACAAAGGCGAGTGACCTTCACCACCGGGGGTGATATTTTACAAACTATTATTAGAATGAGATAATGGGATTTCAAAAATTCTTCCAAGTATTGTTAAATAGAGTTTATTACCTATACAATATTTCTATTGTCAATTATTACCTAATTGAGAATCTTATTCTTGATTACATATTCACGGGGAACTGGATAATCACATCAATGGTTTTAATAGGAATAAGAACACATTATATTATAGATTATTAGTCTTAGAGATTTTGTATTCATTATAAATTGTAGGGTATTTTAGAAATTGTAAATATCTTACACATGATGGGCCACAAGGGAATATTCTCTTAATAATGTAGTGAATCATAGGTTTCGGGCCAAGGAATACTATATTCATCATATATGAAAACTTATTATCATATTATAAGGAATCCAAATCCTGTTACTAATTTAAACACTTGATTCTAATTAGAGGCTGGTCATGTTATTTTCTTGAAGAAATTTTCTTCTCATCAC
This sequence comes from Viscum album, assembly GCA_963277665.1. Classification (NCBI taxonomy): domain Eukaryota; kingdom Viridiplantae; phylum Streptophyta; class Magnoliopsida; order Santalales; family Viscaceae; genus Viscum; species Viscum album. Next base: position 927,492,399 of record OY728159.1, read on the forward strand.
AAAAGGTAACACATGCTAATCACATAAGGAGTCCATGGATCATTACTAGATATATCCTCATCTTTGGAAAAAATTTAAGAATCTTAATCATGTCACCTAAGGAGAGAATTAAGAGATCTTACATTCAAAAAATATTGTTCTTAAGTTCACCACATAATTAATCTCATGCTTATCACATGGGGGTAGAACACATGTTTTTAGCTAAAGAAAGAGTATAATGATTTGATTCTCATTACCTATTATTCTTATTCTCATCACATAATAAATCTCATGATTATCACATAAGGATCCCTTATCTTGTCAAAGAGGGTTGGGTTTTGGAAGCAGTAGGTGGATGTACAATTATGATTTTTTAATAATATACGGTCATATTTTTTAGTTCTCATTAATATGGTCCAACATATGTTCTTCACACATGGATTAGTAAAAATTTTAAAGTGATATTTCAAAAAATGATTTCCATGTATGTGTCAATAATATGTTTGAAATTCAGTGGAAATTTCCCAACATATTCTCATCAGATATGGTATGGTCTTTGATTTACATTCCAGTGTGGATAGTCCCACATATAGTCATCGTGTATGGGACAAACACTTGATTTAAGCCAAGTGGGTAGTGACCTAAATAATCTATTCACAAATGGGTTTTTCAAAGAATTAATTTTTAATGGGTATAGTCAAACATATTCTCATCACATATGGGTTTTTATATGTTTATTTTAGTATTGGATGAGTCCCATGTTCACTCAAAACTAATGGGTTGGTCATAGGTTTAGAGTCTAATGGGGATGGTCCTATATATGTTGATCTCATATGGTTCGGTCACCATAAAATTCCCTTGTAGGACATTAATTTCTCAACCGGTATATAGGATGGTATGACTTGAATTCAATTGTACATTAAAATTACGAAAATAAATTGAATAAATAACATATCAAGGGGAAGTGATATTATAATAATATTGTTTGTTTTCAGATTATAGGTTTATCTCAAGCTAATAACATGACGTATCTATTTGTGTAGGGGAAAGAAGGTTATTATGGAGATAGGATTAATCCTCAATGAAACATCCTAAATAAACTATTTGGTACATGAATCAAATCCTAGGTAGTTTGAGATAACTCATTAACGTATTATTATAAGGGTGTACCATGATGTTTTGCGTTATGAGGTATGGATGCTCATGTCGTAAATTTTGTGGTGATTAGGGATTATGTGGGGTTATTCCTTAGGTTATATAAAAAATGTTGGTCTCATCATGTCCATCACATGGTGAAACCCATTCTAATCACATGATGCATCCAAGGCTGAACTCACAAGGTATAGTATGATATTTATATAAGTAAATATTTTATCTTAACATCATGAACAAGGTACTATTATTGTTTTAAATTAATATTGAGGAAGTTAATGCCATGGAAGGGGTAAAAATGTAGAGTGGTGTGATGATTATGAATTGAAATGTTTTTAGGAGAACACAACTTATTAGATGGACCATGGTTGTTTCACATGGAGAATCCATGAAAGTTACTTGCACCTAAAGGGAGGCTTGCGTGATTCTCCTAAATTGGGTGAGGATAATTTTGGATTATACATGAGGTTTTCCACGGTGTAGTATTTCTAGGAAATTGGTATGAGAGTGAATTTGTATATGAGTATATGTAAATGATACATCAATACCCTCTCTTAGTTTAGAGGGATGGGAAATAAGAATGTATAACCTAGGTTGTGTGTTATGGATTTTTAATGAGTAATACTAGATATGGGGATTCAATGACCATGATCAATAAACAATCTTGTAACAATGTTTTTTTGAAGGATGTGTCTAATAGGGTTCTTTATAACTCGTTCATATGGATTTAGAGTTAATATGATGCATAGAGTTTCAGGATACATGAGTTATAGGGAATGTTTGGCACATGGATGACCAAGGTATCTGAGTCACAAAAGTAAGGTTTTCTGAGAAATGTATAATTTTTTGAAGTGTATGATTCATGAATGAACTATATAGTTCCCTGATAAATGTTGAATTAAAGCATCCAAAAAATGATCCAATACATTAACAGAAATATGTTAATAATTTCATGAAAGTTTCTAACATACAGAAATACATGAGAGTCTTTAAAAGATTGAATTAATTGAAGAATGAGTTGATAGATATGATAATATGAACCTTCAAATTCATGAGGTCAATCCATAAAATATGTTGGTGATACAGTATTTATATTCATTTAGGCTTGTGGATGATTTTAGTTTCCATAACTACCATTTGATCATAGAACATGATATGAACACCTACCATTATTCAAGTTACAATGAGTTACATGAAATAATGAACTATTCCTTTTGGTGGGATTTCTTAGGTTATACAATCATTTTTTCCTTTCAAGTCATATTTTATTATATATTTATGTATCTTTAGTCACATGAATTCATAGAGGTTGCATGGACATAAAAATTATTGAAAAAATTTCATTCCATTTGCTTATAATTAATTCATATTGTAAATTTTCTCACTCGATCCCCATTAGTATTTCTTTTAAATTCTAAAAAACATATTTTTCATAGAAACAATTCCACCTCAGAATGGGGACTAATGGGGAAATATAAGATTGATTTATAAGGAAATCACCGAGTCCTGTCCATTTTATAAATTGTTTCATGATATACTGAGATGAATGAAATAACATAGTTATAAAATTTAGGAAAATCTAGGTCTACCCTTCCATATAAATATTAAATGCTGGACCATTATTGTTTATTATATTTTTATGAAATATTTCATGACATATGATTTGGAGAAAAAGTTAATTTCATGAACTCCAAATGATTGAAATCCTCCGTGTTTACACTACATAATTTAATGTGATGATATTTTAAAAAAGAATTAATTTAGGATATAATGCAACTTATTTATCATGTAATCTTTATAGGAAATGGATGATGTGCCATTCGTGATTATTTCAATAGAATAATCATAGATGATATCAAAATTCTTATCAAATTTGGTTGGACATGATGTTGATGTAGTTTTTATAAGAGGAAGGAATTGAATGAGAATATGTGGATCTATTTATCTCAGATCATCTAGTTTGGTAACTAAGCACTGATGAATATTTTAACCAATGGTTTGTGTGAGAGTGAGTATGTGTGTGTACATAGACACAATCTATTGTTGTATATAATCATCTGTCAGGGTGAAGTTGATATTCCTAAAGAGAACATAAATACTCTAGGAAATTGGCTTATGGGCTCGAACCATATACTTTATTAGAATGTGGATGTTGATTATCACACAAAAAAGAACTATGATATAAGACCCTTTTCACAATGGATAACCAAACCGGACTTATCACTAAGGGTATTTTCAACATTGAGATATTCTCACCCCATTATTCAAGCATCATCTATTCCAGCTTTATAAAAAATCATTTGGGCCTGTTTGATGATTGGGATATGTCAGTAGGTGAAAAAGTCACTATGGAGTGGGACATTGTGTTATGTGCCTTCTAAAAATTTTATTAATTTGGGAAATATATTCAAAGATGAGGATGTATGTGTTTTGGAAGAATTACCTATTATACATGTACCATTCCACAAATATCAATTCAGATATTCCTAGAAGGTGGTGGATGGAAGCAAATACCATTTGTTTTTACCAGGTTGGGATGGGGATAAAATTTCATGATATGTATCATATATGTTGAATACCCTCGAAAAATTTCATTTTGATGAGTTAATCATAGCGAACAATTCATGGGGGGGATATTTAGAAGAAAAAAATTCTTGTTGGGGTGTTATTGAATGTTTGTATAATGATATTTCAGCACCAGTCATATCATTATATTGAACTTTAGTTCAATACATGGATCATCCTTTACAGGAATATTCAGCATGGTTCGATTATATGGGGATCAATTTAGATCTTTAGGGTCCATTAAAATAAGAATATGGGGTTATGAAATTGTAATCCCAAGAAAGTATAGTATGAGTAGTGTGTCAATACTTTGACAGAGTGGCATGCATTGGTCTAATTCAATGTGTTTCTGAAATAACTAATTAGTGGGTGGATACTACCCATGAAAGACACACTCATGGGTGTTTAAATAGTACCATTGGTTATATTAATGATATTGTTTGATAAAAATATATTATAATTTCCATCCTCGAAATAGTGAATATTAATGATTATCTAGGGATCATCCATATAAGGGACATTCTAATGGGCATGTATGTACTACTATAATTTTTATATAGATATATATCCACAAATTTGGATACTATGAATCCCCCAAAATGATCAAATCTCTATACACTACTCTAAGGCTTTGTATTTTTAATAAATCTGTGGTGTGACTAACACCAATTGATGAATAAATGTCGGTATCTCAGATAAGAATCAAATATACAGTTAATGTAAAATCTTTTTCACTCCAAATATGGAGAACAATGTTGAATGGTGGAAAAATTTCTAACATCATTCATACATGAATTACATAACATATGGGGTGTTGGTCACAATATTTAATGTTTTAAAATATTATGAGTCATACAATTCAAATTGGTTTTCTCTCTACTTCCAATATATTTAACTTATGATTTGACATGTTTTAAATAGGGTTTAATAATATTGGGATCATGGTGTTATTAACAAAATAATGAGGATGTTTACCCATGAGGTATATTTTAAAACACACATTCTAAAAATTTTATGATCAACAACTGGCCTTGTTCAAGGATACATGCAAATATGGGGAAAACATATGAAGATGTTGTGTTATGATGAAATGTGATTCTAGAAAACTCATAGGATGGAGCCTGTGGTGAAGTATTCTAGATTTTGGGACACTATTAAAGGATCTCTCCAGTAGGAAGAAGGAATATAAATGATAACATTCAACCATAGTGGGATCCTAGAGGCCTATATTCTTCTTACTAGTGAAGCATTTTTTGAACATTTCTAGGAACCAAAGGGATCTCGAGGAAGTCAATAAATGGGGAAGGAGAATCTTCCACAGATTTTGGAAGTAGGATTCATGTGGTAGATATTAATAATATAAATTATTTTATAGAAATTTCATATGAATTTATATTATTCGTGATTTTAGAGGAGTGGGATATGTTTTAGATTACCATTATAATAAAATAAATATAGAGGATGATCAAAAAAGATTGAATATAGGTTCTAATTATTAATATAACCTGACTAAAAACTATGTTGATCTCGATATAGATGTTTCATTATATATCTATGATAGTGGTTTTGATGCATATTTATAGTGTATTTGATACCTATAATAAAAATTTCTATTCCTTTATGAGATTTATACCAAGAAATATTAGATCTAATAAAGTTAAAACTATGGTATAAATATTTCTGAAAGTGATAGCTTGTGATGAAGACCTGTGGGATTTATCTAATTAGGAATCCCATTATAGTATTATAGATGGACATTTATTTTATAAAAGATATTATTACATCCTAGAGGAACTATTTAATTTTCCTACACAATTAAAGGTAATTATCGATCTTTTGGCATTGCATCAGAGCATAATTTTGAGTAGCTGTAACTTTCATCATTTGATTTGTGAAGGAAACATCAAGTGAGGATGTGTAAAACTAATTGTGTGAGGAGGATGATACCTATAATGCTATTGGAGAGGATGTATCTATAGGTGATGAGGATTCCTATGGATATACCTAGAAACAAATTATAGGGGAAGTGGTATAAATGCAATGACACAATCAACTGACTCCCAATTTCCTCATGTCGTCAATGGGATGGGGACACAACATGAAATTCCATCATAGATTACATATTTCATTGGGAAAAGGAATACCTAGAAGTTGATCATTTATATCCCCATGATAACCAATGGTATATTTTGACATTCCTTTATCTTGTTCCACTATGTTCATTAGTTCGTGTTTAGTTTTTTGTGATAACATTTTTTCCTTTAAATATAGAAGGTTAAAAAAATCATATAAAACAATAAATCTACTACTATGTTGGATACTGACATAGAGGGGTACATAGTATTGGTACATTATACTATTAATCCATGTACCATACAATTGGTTGATTCAACAGATTCTAAAGGTGACATATTACTATCGATGATTTCTCTGAACAAAATTGTAATCGCTAGGGTCTTCATCAAAAGAATGTATTCATCCCTATAACCTTTATTTGACATTGATATTTATATAGGCTATAAAAAATCTCAATACATTATGACCATTCATTTTTTTGTATTATTTAATAGGGTTATACAACTAATGTGTTTATGAGATCATATAATCCTAATACAACCCCAATAGATGGAGGGGTAGAGCCTATATCTGAAACACCTTCAACTATAGTTGATTAAACTTATACATTATTGGTGAAATGATAAGGATTATTTGAGCTATCTTCTATAGAGATAGTTTCTTCATCCCCAGTGAAAAATTTATAATAAAAAAGGATGTTACTAAGGGGATGATCAAGCCCACACTTGTGAAGGAGGCGCCAAAGGATTTGGTAACTGCTGACGAGGTGTATAGAAGTTTGATCAATCCCCATGATATGGATCATAAAAATATATAATGTATTAAATATGATGATAATTCAAATAAGGCACACACAATATTCCCTAAATATGATCCTTCCCCTATGGGAATTGTTGATTCGGGGATAGAGGATGAAGAGGGGAACCATATGACTTGGTGTAGGGCAAGAAGGATGATCTATAATATAATTACTCACACATAAGGTGGTAATTTGGTGGTAAGTATTCGATTCCTTCCTGAATAATTAGAGAACTTGGAAATCAATGAAATTTAAAACCATTCCCTCAAAATGATAACCAGTGACTTTTTTCTACTAGGTGTCCTTAGAGTGGAATTTGTACAGCTCTTCTTGGAACAAGTCTGTCTATGATTGAGTCAAATACTTATTTGAATATGATTAAGAGATATCCCACCAGGATTATGGGGTGTTCTAATTATTTTTTGTTTCCCTTTTGAGAGGATATAAAACCCACAACCAAGATAGGGAACTGATAATAGCTAACGATGATATGCCCCAAGCTATGGATCAAGTAGTGGAGAATGAAGCTGTGTGAGGTTGGGTGAAAGTATGTGTGGATTATATTAATAAACAAACATAGGAGGAATTCTTGTATTTGTAAAGGATGTGAAGGGACATTGATAATTCACAATTTTGGTAAGATGATATCATTGTCTTTATCACATAGGCCAATGAATCAGAGCCATTTTTGTAAAACCCATTTATTTTTGAATATATTTTTCTATAAATTAGAACATTGTTTAAGATATTGTTTGACACTGAACACCAACATAAAATGGCCAAATATTTAATTGAATAATATTATTAATAAAACAACTTAATTGTAAAAATCTAGATAGTAAAATGATTTTATTAAATTGATAAAGTATAGAAAATTGTATTAAGAATAGTGGGATTTTTAAAAAAATGATTTTTTTCAATAAATTTTATTTTGTGTTATATATTGTATATTAAATTTTGATGATATATATAATTTTTTAAATATTGAATTTAAAAAATTATATTTTTTTATCTAAATATATCAATATTAGGTTTATGTATTTTTTGATATTTTTTTCAAATATTTATTTTTAGGTGAATATGTAAAATCAAAATATTTACTAATATTATAATGTTTATAAGTCTATATTGATTTAATTATATATCAAAAATTAATAATTATTCTTAATTAATATATATATATATTTACTGATTGAAATTATTCATTTTAAAATAAAATGTTGAATATACCAAACCAATGTATATCATTTTTGATATATAATTTGTATTTCACTAAGAAAAACTATTTTTATTCAGAGAGAGAAATAATTTTCTACAGTCAATTATAGAAACTAAATCTAAAAAAGTTATTAAATATTTTAAATCTATATTATTATGTTATAAAATAATTTTATATTCATTTTTAGGAATGAAAATTAGATTTCTAGGAATAAATTTAATTTTTGTGTAAATCGTAGAATGGTTATTTTAAAAAAATTGTTTAATTTATGTTGCACAATTTGTATCTTAAAATTTAAAATAATTTATTAATAAATTTTGATAATAATAATATGTTTATACACATTTATTATTATATAAATAAAATTTAATTTGGTAATATATCTTAAATTAAATTATAAACTCATATTGTTTAAAACATAAATTTCTATGAAAACCATTTTTCTGTTGAGAAAATATTTTAATTAAAACATTAATTTTCATTTATGTATGAGTTGACTGATATTAAATGTAATTTAAAATTATGTTCAACACATCCTTAATTTTTATTATTATTTAGTTTTTAATTTTAGTTAATAATTTGATATTTGGGTAGAAGTTGTTATCCTAGAAAACCCAAATATGTAAAATAAAAAAATATAATAGAAAATGAAATCAAATATGTTGAAACATATATGGATATATATATATATGTATATATATGAGAAATAGAAAATTTATATCTCCCAAAAATTTATTATTTATCACTTTTGGGACCGTTGATCTTTTAATATTGGCAACCCATTAATCAAAAATAACACATTTTCCCAAAATCTCGATAACTTCATTTATAATGGATGCTCAATTCAACCATATGAATGTTACACATCCCCTTAAAAATTTCCATGAATTCCTAATATTTTTCCACGCATACAATTCTACTGTAATTGTTCAATTCCTTTTTCTGAATAAGTTATCCTTACCCATTCATTACCATGAATACTATCAAGAGAAAGTCCAAGATCCAAAAGCGATTTTTACATAATCCATATCCACTTATTCTTAATAATTAAATTCTAAAAAATTCCCATTATAATAAAATTACCTCAAAATCATTTCAATTTAAAATTTTTATTATATAAATTTAACAACCCATATGTGTTAATTCCAATCAATTAAAAAATATATATGCATGAAGATCATGTCTTTTTACAGACTACAGCCTCCACAAAGTGATGAATTCCATTTTTCATCACCACCTCTCTTCACTAGTTATAAGGATGAAATTTAAGAATAAATTTAAAATATATAACATAATTATGATTAAGAGGACACATATTATTATACACATTCATTTATTTTCATTCGCTGGGAAATTAAAATGTTCATTGTGTATTTTTTAGTGTATGGTTTCTATGGTGTAACAATTGTATTTATTATCTTGATTTTCAGAATATATTTGATCCATTTAAAATATTATTCATAAAATATTAAAAATATAAATACAGTCGTTATTGTTAATTTATAATGATATTAAACACTTCACTAAACAGGAACACCCAAAGAGATATAGGATGTTCTTGTTTGGGTGAGATTAACCACCTACATGAACTATGCTATAAAGAACAATTAAGGATGACTATGGGAAATTAAATATTACTATTATTCTAAATTATTAACAAAATAATTATTGTTTTAATTATCATAATTTTTTATTATTTATATATATTATTATTAATATATCCTATTGAGTCACTAAACTTACTAAAATAAGCTGACACAGATTCAATTTTTACAAAAAATAACTAAAACATATAAGGATTTGGATAATATATTTATAATTCACTATAAGTAATATATTTTATTAATTTTAATAATTTATGAATTATGAGTTTTCATCCATGAATGGGTTCCAAAATCGACATAATAATGGATTCTTTGGTTAATTAGGCTTAATAACAACGGAGGATGAAAATAAACTACAACTGACTTATATATTTGTGATAAATGATTAAAAATGATGTGAATAGAGGGAAATAAATATTTATAAGGTTATATAATAAAATATTAATATAGTTATTATTTTATAAATATGTTAGATCACATCTTATTAATATGTGAAACATGGTAAGGGTTTGTGTAAACTTAATTTTCTTCAGTTTAGTCAAGAAACATTCTTATTAAACAATATTGTTCATAGTATGATTCATTTTAAAAAATGAATAATTTATCTTTTATTTAAATTATAATATCTATGGTTTTATATTTATTCATTATAATATCATTATCAAATCATTCTTACATCAATGAATATTATATTATTAAGGATTCAATGTCTAAAATTTCAATTCCTTTAGAAATTATTAAGTTATAGACCATGTTTTCTATTATATTTTTTATATAATGATAACTTTTTCCTATCATAAATCTATCTTTATTCAAGGTATTGAATTTTCTATTTGTAATTATATTCATCAATAGGTTTTCAATCGAATGCTTCTATAGCCTTAGGGGTTATTTTTTCTCTATATGGAATTAAATAGAAAATATTTGATGTTGCGCACCATATTTTCTCTTATATGTTCTATTCAATAAAATTACCATAGATTATAATGAATATATTTCATTTAATTAAATTTTAATTTCTTGTTACCCAACTCATTTTCATTTTATTCTCATATTTTCATCACCATAAGGGTTTTTTCATTCAATTTTGATTCATTGAGATATGATTATTATTCACTGCTTATTTCTTTTTTATGGAGTATATTTTGGTCACATATTACCCTTAAAACCCGTCATAGTAATTTTAATTGGATTAATACTACTAAAAATATCAAATCCTTTTTATTTCAAAAACATTCTCAATTATAAGAATACTAGTTTCTTCTAATGCATTTCTAATGGAAACCCATTATATTTCATTTGAGTAATGGGAGTTCACATAAATAGAAAACATCTATTAATTAGGGAAATTACTTAAATAAATTAATAAATCATTCTCTGTATGATGTAAGTAATACATATTTGTACATGGATAATTATTCCAATTATTGATTCAATAAATATTGATAATATGTATACTTTATAATCTGATACAGATGTTTTTTAATTACTCATGAATGTTTGTTCAGATGTTTGTGTCTCATTAAAGATGTTTATTCATTTATAACCCAAGTTAAGTATTCTTTGTTTTGATATTCAAAAAATTAATATAGTAAATTCATTGGATATATATAAGTGATGGGTGGTATATTGAATTATACAAGCCCATGAGGCATCAGTTGGTATCAAGAGACAATTATTTTGTGTAATTTGTGTTTTCATAACCAAATCAGTCATGATGTCTTTGTTATGATATTGATGAAAAGAATGATTCATTAGAAATACATTTAAGGAAAAAAATAATATCATTATTGAGGCCATGATGGTAATATATATCCCCCATTAGAAATTTGATCACAATGAATTCACAAATTTTCAATTATGAGTTTATTTATATTATACTCCATGAACTTATTTCAAGATAGTGTGATCAACTATATGTCATTAATTGATTATTATTTATTCATACCAACTTTTCCATGACATGATAGAATCCTCTATATGTTTTCCTTTACTAGGTGTTTGATATCTCTATTCATATATATATATTTCCCTATGTTATAAGTATAATTATTATACAAGATATGTCTCGATAAAAATAGAATGTATGGATAATTTGTGGGAGATGTCGAGGAATTTTTTTGAACTAAGATGTTTCTAATGTTTGTGTGAAAAATAATAGTTATTTGAGGAGAAATTGGATTTATTTGTAAATTTTATATAAAAAACTCTAAATATATGAACCTAAGTGGTTTCTGTAACATATGTAATGCAATATTTTCTTTAAGGAATATAATTAGAGGACGTTACATATGAGAATATATTATTGGAATCGAAAAAACTATATAACGTATAAGTCATCAATTCTAGATCACAGAGTGTGGGTCCAGGGTGCTACACATGTGTTTTAGTAATATTAATTCTTTGATATGTTGACGAACTTCGTTTTTAATAATTATTTATTATATTACATGAAAATATTTTAGGTTTTGAAATTTATATAACAATCTCTTAATTTTAATAACAAACTATATATCTCTATTCTGACATGACTAATGATTGATGTAAGAAAAATAGATAAATAAATGATTTTTAATCACAATAGAGTCTTTTATTGATATAGGATAAGTCAATATTGGAATGTTTGATTGATCACTACTAGAGACCTATGGGGAATTGAAAAATTATTAATATTGTCCTTTGAGTTTTATTTAACAATGTGTAATTGGTATGAAGGAGAAATACCAAGTGTGTAGGAATACCACATAAAAAAGGGAATATGGAGTGGGGTAAAATGTCACCCAGTGAGTCTACAATGATGAATAAAGGTGGTTGATTGGTTAGGAATCACCGTTGAATTTTTTTTGAAACATGTGTAATACTACCTCACAAATGAATATGTCTCCTCCTAGATATGTACCTTGAATGGAAGGTAGAAATTTAGAGCATTGTTCCATGACTCTTTGTAAGTCCATTTAAGGACATTTAAAATGGGTCCTTTAGATCATTATCCTTGGTTGATAGGTGGGAATTTAGATATTAGTTACATTATCATACAGAATCCATATTATAATTGATAATGGATTTAAATCCATCTTAATGGACTTAAAAGGTGTCTATGGAGGATCAAGATTCAAGGAAGAGTTAATATACTGTTAGAATTTTCTTATAGTGTATCCTCCAATGAATAAGGAATTCAAAAATGGTAGATGGAATATAGGATAGTGGGGGAAATATATTAACAGCCCCAGTGAGAGACATGTGTATGTTATTTAATGATACTATATGTTAGATATGTTGTGTGATCAAAAATATTTTTAGTATATGGTCACATAGATTTTACGAAAAAGGTGATGATGTTTAAGGATACAATTATTAGACAATGGGTTTTTTGTTTTTAAGGTTATTATTCTAAGAACAATGTTCTGTGCCTTTTATATTTGTGCATCGAAGATCGATGGGGGGATTTATATTAGGGTCATTTTACAAGGATAAATACTTACATATATAGATTTGGTTCATTCCTATAATATGTGGAATGATATGTATAGATGCATTGGTGGAGTAGTGGATAATATTCTATGTGAATGGAATAAATTCCTTAACCCTAGAACACAACCAAACAATAACTCTTGAACATATCAAACATTCACACGGATGCAGGGGTATCATCCGATAACCTGGAAAGGCTTGGTATTGTATTGAGTCTATTGAGAAGACATGGTGTTGAGATGTGATGAGTTTAAGGTAATGAATGTGTCCAGGGATAGATATAGTGATCACATTGTGTATCCTGAAAAAAAAAAGAAACACCACACATGTAGTTTTAGGCATCGTATTGTTGATGAACAACACTGAAGGTGGGGCATGGATGAATACATGTACAACACAGAGTCCTCTCGTTGTGTGAGGATCATGGAATAATGTAGTTTTACGTCTTGTAATCAGGATTAAGTCATCTAGATTCATGTCATGATGAAAAGTATTTGGTCATTTAGTTTTTGTTATATAGTTAGAATGAGAAGGGTAATAGTTCAATTTCCCAAATGAGAAAAGTAATATATACCCCATAATATTATATGAGTCATCCTCAGTGTTAGAAAAAAGTGAAATGAATGAATACTCAAATTTGATGAGTATTTTATATGTAATAAATATTTAAATGTTATAATGATTTATTGACTACTAGAAAACCAGTGAATATAGGGAGACCAGTCTGAATATCCATCATAGTGTCAGTTTACCATTAATATATGCGAAAAGGTGTAAAAGGGAAATACTATTGTTGTAAGGAATTTTCCCATGAAATAGATTGTACATGAAAGAAAATAATAACATCTAGAATCAGAATTGCTAAGGAGGTGATATATAGGGTGGATATAATTATTAACAGCATTGAAGGATCTGATTCCATTTTCATTTTTCACTGGTATAGGTGTAGAAAAATGTGGGAAAACCTGAAAACATGTTTTTGAAATAATAGAACTCTCATGTTTCTAGAAATAATCCTTTAATATTTGTACCTTGGGCATGAATAAAATTATTGTAACACTATTCCTTCACTAACATGGAGTCTATTCAAGCTTGAAATATTAAAGGGAAAATTAAAACTCAATGTAAATAACTTTTTCAGATGAAATGGAATGATAAAAGAGAGATTTGAAAACCATGGTATTATATTATTATTCATTGAGAATACTGATGGGGTGAACCAAGCATGATAATTCGATGAACCCAAAAGTGAAATATGGAAGTGTTTTAACTATTACAATGGGTGGACCAATCAATCCATTTTACTATAGAGTTTATGATCATCTATCTTGGACCAAATGTAGACATTTACCATATAGAAGGTGTATAAAAAACACTACATGAATAGAAATACAATATGATAATCTGAAAAAAAAACCCAGTTGAAGGGATATATTTTTATGTCATGTTTCATAGAATACAAGGTGACATGGTGTCTATTAAACCAATAAAATACTATATTGGACATTACATACGAGGTTCAAATTCTAATATTGATAATCTCATATTCAAATGTATTATTGAACCCTTGATGGTGGACATTCAGTTTCTGGTCATTATTCTTGGATTTTAGTTGTATACCTTATATAGTCATGAATCCAGAATCAATACCAATAGTTTAACATATCACTAAATTTATTACATGATACGTAGTTTAAATTCCAATATTACAGAAAATTATGGTAAATGTGTTCAGATTCACTATAACAATTTATTAGAGAAGTGGATCTAATGATCAAATCCTGGGTCCTACTATTTTGAGATAGTTAGCCCAAAATAATATATTATTTTTTTAATATCTACTATATTTTTACCAATGTTATCAAATTGGATGATGTGGAAAAAATGTAAGATGAATTTTATTTTTTTCTACATTTATGATTTTTCTATTTTGAACGACATTGGGTCTCTTTTATGGGGATCATAGGGTCATTCCAGTATAACTATCATCAAATTATCATTAACATCATGAAACATTAACAAGAAGGTTTATAGGGATTATGGTAAAAAGAATACCAATGGGTTGCTACAACTTTATATTTATAAATCAGGGACACGTGATGTTTATGATTATATAAAAACCATGAAGGTATAAACATGATGTGAATTAGAAACCCCATATGTGAATATAAATTGTCCTAAAATAAAAAATCAAACAATTTAAGCTCCAGATAAGTTGATAAAAGGTTAGTTGGTATATATATAATAAAGTATAGTTGAGACCTAACATTAATGGAGGGACCAATACTTATACAATTGAAGTTGAGTATTTAATATAAGGTCCTGATGTGCGTATTGATGATGGATATATTGTTCAAGGTCACCCAACATATACCAAATTCATCTTAGTGAAAAAATAACATGACACACGAGAGGTAAATGAGACCTGGAGAATATATTTCTTGTGAAAATCCATGGTCCGAGCAATGTGATAATTGTATATGAGCCTGATATAGGGGACCCGAACTATAATACTAATCATGTGGGATTTAAATCAGGCCACACATAGTTCTAAGGGTAATATGATTTTTTCGTGGATATGAATCATTTATTGAAGAATGGAAGTAAATGAATGGGTTCTACTTTGAATATAAATGGATAAATCTGTAAGGAATCTTTTAACGTTCCATTACCTGGCATAATGATGGTCATGGGATCTATGCCAAGGGATGGGAATAGAATATAATATCAAGGTGTGTCTACATATCATATTATGGGAATAAATTAATATATCATTCTATATCATGTTTTAGTAGATTAATTCCAACATAAATGGGTATATCCTCACTAGTGTGTATCTATAATATCACATAGTATAAATTCTTGTGTTATGGATTTCGTCAATTAGTTTGACATTGTGAGGTAATGAAATTGAAATATAGAGAAATTTCATTTAGTGGGGATGGAAAGGTATATGATAAATTTTATTTTATTATATCCTTGATTGAGAAATAGGGATGTTGAGGATATTATTCATTAGTATATAAAAAAACATATAATGAACAAATATCCATGTTTCCCAGCACCACCAAAATATCCCCTAGAGGGGAATACCTAGCTACTACTTTCATTATTCCTTGAGAAGAGTGGTAATTATCAATTTATGTGCATTTTAAACATTCTAATGTAGGTGAGTGATGTTTTTGAGCAATATTAGAGAAATCTCGTAATGAATTGATGGTAAAAGGGGCTCTCCATGATTGATAATTAAATATATAATTTCATTAATAATGTAGAAAATTTAAATTTATGCATGCATGACCAAAATTATTGTTTAGAAATCTAATTTAATCCATTGAAGACTAAATAATGAGGTTATCAATGTGATTAGTGGGGAAAATGAAAATTCCAATGAATCTTGGGAGGCCAAATATGATAAAAAAAAGCCTCAGATGTGGTGATTCATAATTCATGGATGTGGAAATTTAAACATAAGTGAGATAGTATATATATAAATATTCATAGTTAAAACCCACCATGTTTTTCAAAACCATTAATGTATTGTTTTACAATAGTTGAAATAGGGTTCTTCAATTTCTAGTAATTCTACCAGGTCTATAAGGGAATCTATGTGTCTTGATCATGTTTACAAAACAAATCCTCTAAAACACATGAGCCTATGAGATACATGATAAATTTGAGAAATAAATAATATAATGATACTTCCCATAACACATGAGAGTTAAAAAAAAGGGATGAAATAAATGAAATATAACACATCAGTGAAAAATAAGAGTGGCCTAATGAAATTTGATGGTAAGGGGGAAAACTCATTAGTGTGGAAATCTTTGATGAAATGTTTCAATTCATGAGATGAAAATCATTATTGTGATTTAATTTCATCATATCCAAGTGGACCATAGGGATGTAATTTACAAATAATATGATTTGAATCATGAAAATGGTGGTGGAAGGTGTGTTGAGGATGAATACAACCCATTTTTTCAAAAAAAAATATTAAAATACCACACCATCATGGATGGTATAAATTATCATTAGGGTCAACTTGTAAACATGTCTATGAAACATAGTAATTTTGATATTAATGAAAAAAATTCTAACTTGTCTAACATAGAATGGAGGTGTACTGTTTGAGTGTTATACAATAACTATAGAGAATCCCATTCGAAATTTTAGGATGAAGGAGTTCTAAATTTTGGATGTCCTAAATTAAAAAGATGATATAAATTAATTTTGATGTAGAGTGTAACACTGGGTGTTGTAACACTTTTCATTGAAAAACACTAGTTTAAAATTGTTACAAATGATAGTAAAACCAAATTCTTACAAGGATAATCATTTTACTGTTATGTGATTAAAGGTACCTAATAGAAGGATACTGATCATCAAGAATATAAGAAGATGATTAAATAGGAATGATTCCAATAGTGTATATAGCTGGGCCCAATATATAAGATATGAGAATCACTATGTATAACAAGAAATATAAACCATGTAATGTAATGTTCTAGAAATTGTGTATTACAATACCAAAATAGTTGTTATTATCCACTTATGTGAGGATGGTGAGATGGTTCTTTGGTTTCAACATTATATAGAAAGATGGTAGATTTATAGATTTTGGTCTTGAATATTTATCCCAAGTTGTGTTTGTTTTACTTAATTAAATTTAGTTGGTTAAGAATAATATATTACATCATATTGTAAAGATAAAATGAAACATATATTAACTCATACATCAAATATGCGAGGGCTATTTAGTTTCATAGGATTCCGTTTGGAAAATTTCCATGTTGTTTAACATTGTAATGTAATCATGTAGTGGGGAAGCTAATATTTGATGGTTTCATAGAATTAATAAATGAATGAGATATACCATGTAACATATAGGATTGAAATGAAACCAACATCAAATTAAAGGAATACTAATTCTAAATTGTGGATATAACAATGGGTGATTTGGGTTGTGTAGTTTAGATTCAATATTCTATGAAAAAGGAGATAATTATTGGTAATATGGAATGACTCAATCATACTGGTGAAAAATTCACCATAACACATAAAACCTCGTGATCGATTATCAATATGGTATACAAAGAGTAGAGAAATGATATATATTGCACATTAGATCAATAAATAGAAACCCATTCAACCATATTTTTGAGTCTGTTTGTGTGGATCCATAAGTGGGTAACATTGGGGGTATTTAGTATCTTTTAGAAAATGGTAGGGTTGAAGTAAGTAAATCATAAATATTAAGTTGTAAACTACTATACATTGGATATTCCAGAAGGTTTAGTGCTAGTTAGCTCATCAAAACATGACTTCTACTACCTCTACATCAGGAATAAGAGAAATAATTTAGGTTCGAAAATTGATGTTATTTTTGAATAATTTGATCTATAATTTTTATGTCGAGAAATACTCTAGGTCATGTACATTGGATAAGACATGGTCTAATGGAATGTTGTTCTGTTAGCATAGGGGATTCCATTTTTACAAGGATCTTGACATGTATCAAAATCAATAAAGGCAAGATGAATGATGATGGGTTATAAGGATGCTCAAGAAGAGTTCAACACTATAGGATATACATTATCATACATTGATTGCATCAACTGGTGTATCTAGAGAAGTGAGGATTAGATTAGTCTCCCTTAAGTATATTTTTTGTGATGTCTTGTGGGGGAAAGAGACCTAATATAAGGGTACTAATTATCAAGATAATATGAGGATGATGCAATGATTACGAGGGATGTTTTTTTATGACTAATCGTTAGATAGGAAATTTTTGAATCACTAAGTATCCTATGAAATAAGAATCAAGACACCCATAGTTATAAACAGTTTTCTAGAGGCATACTAGAATCGGTATGGGTTCCTTTCTAGTGAGGATGATGAAAAGGTTTTATTGTTTATTAATAGTAAAAAAATCATTGGCTACAATTTTTGAGGTCATGAATCTATGAACATTGTTGGTGTAGTTTTAATAGTGTAAAATAAGAAAATATATCTTTGAATTTATAATCATATGGTGAAGTTGAAATGTTATGACTTAGAATTTCACACAATTATAATGCATGGGGTTTGACATTTAATTTCATGTTTACAGGTCTAATACCATGTTAATTAAAAAAATAATTGGAATATGTTATAAGGGTCTTGATATAGCATTAATTTTTTAGAGAACTGAGAAAAATATTGTATAATGTATGTACAATGGAGAATATATTAGAGTATGATGTATGATAAGAGGATAACTATTGATACATGGAGGATCTCAGATGGGTGAAAGGGGGTGGGTAGTTTAAATTCATGATTCAAATTATATAAGAGAGTAAATGGGAAAAAATTCATTTATTGGGTTGGGGAACAATCCAATAAGGCCACTATACCACATGATTCATTCTTAATGTGTGAAATAAGAAATTGAGCAAGAAAATCCATACCTCATGAGAGTGCGTTACAGGGAACTGACTAGTAAAACATTCTTTTATGACATGTAGGATGTATGGGTGGGATAACAGAAAGGATGATAATATTTTCCCAGAATAATAGAGTGTGGAAGGAATTAAATCATGAAATTAAATTGTTATTTTGGAAAGTGTGAGAAATGGATCGAGGATTAATTTTGACCAAATAAAAAAATATTCCACTTATGTATTGTGTTTATCTAATATACATATAGAATTATATATCAATAAATAATCCAATATGTGTAGGAGTTTTAAGGAAAAACCATCAAACTACACAACAATGAATAAAGAAATATTTTTTTCCCTAAAGAACCTATAGGAGAAGAATCAAGGAACCCATTAGTATTTAACAATTATTAAAATATTCATCTATTATTAATAACATGTTATAATATGTCATTGGTGATATCACATTATTCAAAACATGTTCAGTATGATATTGTAATATAGAAGAAAATTATAATTAGAATTTTATCATCAAATAATGTTAATACTATGGAATAAATTAATCAATTAATTAAGAAATTAGAGATTGCCCTGAAAAAATATATCATTTATAAATGAATAGTATTTCACTGATGCTAATAATTCTCAACTAAAATTTTGGGATAAATAAAAACCATGTAGGATCTATCATATAGAGGCTATAATAATGTCGATAGAGGCATAGTGAAGGTAGTTTTTCGACCCATGAATGCGAGAGCATATATAATCACAGATGTCTATTGATGGGTTAGTGTAAGATGGATAAACTGATGAAGGAATTTGAGGTATTGTATTAATGAGGTAATCCATATTAACATGTATTTTTTGAGGCTAGGATGAATGTATATTTTTATTATATTTTCTCAAAGGTGATGAATATATTGATTTCCAGATAAATTCAATGTTTGTAGTTGTTCACAAATTTTTTAATAAAAAACTAAATGAATGAGGGTAATTAGATCCATTTGACCATAACCATTTGGTCATCGAATAAATCCTCATCAACCATTTGAACTATAGGGGCTCCTTTCTCATTATCAATAATTATTCAAGATTTTACAGGTTAAGGGATTATGAGAAAAGCTATAATTTTTTTTTGATAATGTTCAACCTAGCGCGCAAGTAAAATGGTTCTTCTAGAAAGTGTTGAAAGATCTTCCATGTGATATGAGATCATAATAACCTGAATAATAATCACATATCTTCAATTAATCCATGTGATTTATATTTTTTTAATAATGAGCACAAAAAAATCATAGAATATGAGTCTACATAGATCATTCATGGGAAGACCACTCCAGATCTACATTATTTATTTTGGTGTTCTATACAAGACGAGAAACTATATTGAATGTTTAAAAATATTATAAATTGTAATTGTATATCCATTTAAGTTCAAACTCATGTAAATTGGGAATGAGGTTCTCAAAAAAATATTCATAATCCCATTAAACATAGTTCTAGGTGTATATAATCTGATTGAAGATTTCACATATGATTATGTGAATCATGAGAAAATAGTGATGTATAAAAAAGTATATAGTATTATTTTCATGATTGTAAATCTAATGAAAAAATAAATCACATGGAATATAGGTATATCAAAATATCGAGATCTAATATTCATGTATATGATCCACTGATATGGTAAAATATTAATTTTATGGAATTATGTGTCCATGAAATAATTTCATATAGGAGTTCCATGTGAATTAAAAATTTATTTCATAAAAAATATAGTCATGAAAATTTTATGAGTTATATGTTGTTTTTAGATATTAAATGTTGTTAGGGATATGTTTCCATGAAGGTAATGTATATAAAATATATTATGATGTATGGTTCCATGAATTTTGTCTATAATGGTTAACCACGTGAAGAAGGATGGCCTAAGTTGAATTCAATGGATATATTTCATTTATGATGAACTCATATAAGATAAATGAAATTTTACATGAATAAATTAATGATAAAGTCATGATTATTTAATGCATTTTAATATTTTGATAGAGAAATTCTAATATTCATGATGTAATATTAGAGTGACATGATTATTTTCAAATGTGTATCATGAAGTAGATATTCACAAAGAAAATATTTAATAAAATGATATCATGCATATGTTGAGATTATTCATGATGATAAATTATATTTTTGTATAGATGATAATTAATATAAAATTTTAACATCTAATGTGAATGTAATGACTATGTATTAAGGTTAATTTTATAGAAGTCCTTAAAATATGTTTTGAAGGTAAATTCAAATGAGGTTAATTTATTTTGAAGAGTGAAAAACTTAATTATTGTTTCTGATAGAATTTCATTAGTTTTTTATGGAAATATTATTCATGTTAAATATTTGAATATTTATATATCTATATATATATTATAAATTTATAAGAAAACATTTTTTTAATAATTTGATACCGGAAACCAATTTATTATTTTATTTTTGTTTCAAAGGAGTGAACTTGATATCATTTATTAGATCATATGCATTTAAAATATATAGATAGTAATATTTTTGAAGAGTAAGTATGATTCAATATCATAGTGGATTAATGAATGAAAATTTGATCCTCAAATATAGAGAAAAAGAATAATTAAATATGAATAAGTATAGTTATTCAAATCTAGATAACATATAAATGAAGAACTATTCATATAAAGAGTTTGAAATACTATTAATAGATATTTGCAGGTTGAATAAATAATCCATAAAATGATGGATAAAATCTTTTTGGGTGATAATTTGAACTTATGAGAGGATAGTATAAATAACCCTTTGATAGGTAGAAATTATTGATATATAGAGACTAAACCTTTTGGGAAGTTCTTTTCTAGAAATTTCTAGAGATTTATCTTCCCAATGTTTTGGAGATATATTTTATATTATATTAATTCTAATTCATATTTGAAAATATAGGTAACCGTACCTATAATGGATTAGGATATAACATCTATGTCATACCCTGTAAAAATATTATGTGTTGTTCATAAATTTATAATGAATTACATATTATGTTTACATCGTATTAAATATATATTTATCTTAATCTGGGGAGAGTATTAAGCGATATAGGGATTTATTTTGAAGAAATTAAAAGACCCAAAAACATTGGGTAGACAATAATTCTTCCCTTATTTATGTGTCCCTAAAAAATCCAAATGGAGTAGAAAAGCTAAATCAGTGTGAGGTTTTACACTAATTGGATTTATTATTTATATTTACCTATTATTTTAAACATCTACAAGAAGTGATGGTTTTAAGGACATTTGTATCTTCCTTTGATGGAGAACACTGACTCCGTCCCTTTTAAAATAGAAGGAGATGTTTTCTCTAAAAAATTATCAAATTGGAAAGGGAAATATGTAATGAGATTGAGAAGAACCTCAAAGCATAAAACCAATGATCACTAACTAATTGAAATTTATAAAGGATATGTGTTCACTTCTATAAAATAAATTGAGTGATAATTTTGAATAATAAAAAATCATGTTGTGGATAGATTAAAGAAGATGAGTCTAAAAAAATATTGAAGTCAAAGACTGTCAATACAATACGTACATTTAGAATATTCCAAAATTTAAGGTTATATATATATATATATATTATTAAATAAATTGATGGTGAATAATAATAAATAAAGAAGGAATTTTAAAAAATGGAAGATTCCCAAAAGCCATAATTCAAAAGGTGCAGTCCTCTCAAGAGAAAAATTTGACCCATGTATGAATATATGTCTTTTTATAATGAGAAAAATTCATTTATTAAAGTGAAATATCATATAAATGAAATTAATAAAGTAAATGAAATATTCTTTGAATGTGTGATCTATGTTTTTGTGAATTTTCATAATAAATACTTAATGTAAAATATTCATAGTAGTAGTTCAAATAAAGATGAATTAAAAACATCATAAATATGTATTTAATTCAAGAGAAAGGTTTTATGGTTAAATTTATATTTTAAAATGAATTAAAATAAAATAAAATAAATGTTTAAGATGATTAAGGATTGATAATATTCTCCCTATATGAATTTTCTATATATATATGTAAAATTGAAGAATCATAAATCAATTTTGGTATATTATTCATAAATTAAGGGTATGAAAAATGATGTTGCACAAGTTAATATTGAGGGAAATAATTGAAAAATTATAATAATTTTATAAGTAACAACATTATATTATATTCCTAAGCATCCTTTTGCACCATAAAAAATGATAACAAATATAGAAAAAATTAATTACTATTCTAACATTGAATCATTTTTTGTAATAAAGTAGAAATCTATAACATTTTGGGTACCAAAGAATATTTATATTCTGATTACAACATATAACGACGAAGTTTTATTTTTTATTTATTCCACTATAATAGTAAAAAATTATAGTACATCTACCCAAAAAACTAAATGTAATGAAATTTGATCTTACTATACTATGAATGAAGAGAATACGATTTATTTACCATTTTTTGTGTTATTGATGTTTGTATATAAACTAATTAAATGTTGGAATAAAATTTCAACCAGAAATGATTATCTATGGATGAAATTTAGGGGGTAAGGTTGATGTATATAGAATGACTATAGTATAAAAGAAACATTTATGAAATCTTAATAGACCATTTATCAAAAAAGTAGGAGGTTGTAATAAATAAATGTATGATTACTTCTATATATGTGGAAAATGTTATGAAGTGTGTAGGTATTATAAAACCACACTTAATTTGTTAATTTTTATAAAATATAAAACCCTAATACCATAAAAATAACCCTTTAACGATGCTTGAAAAATATATCCACATTAGAAAATAAAACATCAAGATAGATGAAACAAATAACAAGGAAATTATGAAGAATAAAATTATTTCACACTACATAAAATATGATTATTATATTGTGGTAAGATATACTTATCATTGATTATTATAAAATATACATGAAACTGAATAATGAATGCAAAAATTTGTTATCAAAATTTGAATCAATTTTGGAACAAGATAACAAGATCTCCAAAGTTATTTACATTCATGTTGAAAAGTATGGGAATTTACCACATAAGATATGAAAATGGTTAAATGTGTGTATAGAAGGTAGATGAATGTCGGTTATGTGGTTTTAAAATGAAATAAATTATTTTCCATGTAAAAGAAAAATGGAGTAAATTCACAAATGACTCAATCTTCTATGAAAATAACTTTAAATGAACCCACACACCCTAATAAGTAAAATTATTTTAAAAAATAAATACTAGAAATGTGTCCTAAATCATTGGAAGAGTCGAGGAGAATGGAATATGCTAGTAAGAATTATACTAATTTATTTTCTCAAATAAGAAAGCCTAATAAAATTAAAAATAACTGTGAAATAAAGAAGAGTAGGCACATCAAAAATATAATGAAAAGTGTCACTATTACAAGATAAATGATTTTCACCCACTATTGACATTAAATTATTATACTGGTACCCCTTCTCATTCAATCACTTTTATTTATGTACTGTAATGTATATAATTAAAGGATATATACTCAAAAGTTTGAGTTAGATGTGGATTTTACTATTAAGTATTATAACAAGATATATTATCAAATAAATAATTTAATTATAAATAAGTGTGATGTGAAACTCATTTGGGTGGTGGTATTAGGTAAATCTATCAGAATACGAAATAGTAATTGGAGTTGAAATTTCTGGACCACTGTAACGAATTAGTTGTTAGTTAATTCTTATAAAACATTTTATACCATATTATTATTAAAAAATATATTTTTATTGGTATGTGATTATTAATGTGAATGAGTGGGAGCTATTCATCATTCAATTCAAAATTTTCTATATGTCTATTGAGAAATATACATGATAAGTGTTTCATGCTAAATCTTACATGACAACTCAAAAAGTCAGTAAATATTAACATGATATCATATGTTTATAAATTTTATAGTAAATCTTGATGTCTATGTTATAATATTTTTTATCCATAATATGTATATCCATGTAATATAGGAATTAACAAATGATGGAATAATACTGGGAACATATGGCATTTAATCGTTGTATCTAAAACATAATTTGATAAAGAATCAAAATAAAAATTATAGAAGATGTTAACACTTTTCTCAAGAGAGAATATGATATCATGAGTGAGATAACCACCCATATATTCATTTGAATTTATTTTCAATAACGGGATAATAACACACATATATTAACAATGATGGTTTATACTACTGATAAAAAATATAATGGTGGAGATTGTTGAGTCCATTTGTGTATTAAATTTGCTATAAAGAATAATGTAAATATGTGTTAGAGTTTTAAGGATATTGTTTTATACTAAATGGAAAATGAAATGAAGAAAATAGTTCTTTATTTAAGAACCTACATGAGAATATAAATGAAAATCCTTAATACAATAATATTATATAATTTTTCTTCAATTATTAATGAAATATTCTAATAAGTTTCATCTGATAGCACACTCTTCAAAACATTTTAAAGAAGATATTTTCAAAACTATGGTAATTATATTGAAAACATGAACATAAAATAATATAAAAATAATTAAATTCAATAACTATTTCATGGGGAAATTTTATTTATAAATGAATAAATATATAATTTATATATCAGTATTATATGAAAAATGTCAAGATGAATCAATTTTACTTTTGGGATCTATCTCATCCACGAAATTGTAATCCTAGAATTTCTAGCCCAATGTGGGTGTGGATTATTATGAAGGGAATGTGTCTACACAAACATATGGGTTCACGTTTAAGAATGAATGTCTTTTTCTAGGTCAACATGGGTGAATTGACCCGTGGAGGAATGTGTGAGAGATTATTCGAGAGTCGGTCCCGAAGGATATGGATTTTGATGGAATAAAGGGGAAATGGATTCTTATTAAGTGGAATATTGAAGAATATAAGAGAAATGTCGTATAAAATTTCTGTGGGTAACTAATCACCTTTATTATAATAGTCAGAAATAATGTGGTCTTATCGATCTTCTTGACATATTCAATTTTATCAAATGCTACATAATCCACAACCATAGGAAATTTAGGGTTTATATTCACATGATATCTCATGAATATACTTTTTGGTGTCCTAAGTAATATGGTATAAGATAAAACATGTTCTAAGATAAATTCTATCCTAATGTGTAGACATGGTGGAGCATCAATGAAGTAAAAAAAGAATCATATATGAGATATACATCATTGTGAACACATATTGTAAACACAGATCATCAATGAAGTTGTGTCATTAGGATTTTTGGGCATACTATTGTACATATTCTTTATATGTAACCCAATAATATTATTATAGGAGAATAATTCCACGTATCATTAGTGTGGATTGGGAACATTCAAGCATGGTGGGTCACCAAAATAAATGTGCAATCACGTGATATAATTAAATAATGAAGATACTTATGAGTGAATAAATTTTAGGTGCGAATTACATTCATGAATAAATATGGATCCAAGAATTCATTTGAGTTTTAGTATCTAGAATTAAACAAAATATATCAAATGTGATTGATTGATGCTTCAGAAAATAGAGAGGTCTAAAAAGGAAAGATGTTCCACTTTCATTTTTGTAAATTTAGTAAAATTTAAAATCAGATGGAATATTGGTATATAATTTGATAAAATTTATTCATGTGTGTATATGATGCACATATGTGTCAAAATATAAATTCTAAGGATTAATTATTGAAAATAGTATTGGAATGGATGAGTACAATGTTATTTTCGAGTTTACAACATAAAGAATATAGTCATGAAGATAGCATGAGTTTCACCTTGAACTGAGATATTACACGTTTCAAAAATGATATAGCCATGAACATATGGAAAATGAAATAGAGTTTCATTACTATTTTTATAAAGAATTTGGTAGATGGTTACCACATGAATATGTATGTACCTAGGAGAACTAACTTAATTCAAATAATTCATGATGAATTGATGTTAGTGTCATGAATGTTTCCTTCCATAAATTAAGGAGGAAGACTCAATCATTTAAATTATTTACATTTTTTGATTCCTTTATATTGATGGACATGAATAAATATCACTGTTATGTGATTTATGATAAACTAATATTGTGAGGTTTATGTTCTTGTTTAAAATAATGCATCTTAAGAATCCCTACACACAAAGATATTATCCACCTTTCAAAATGGGAATCTACTAGAGACACTAAATAATAGAAAATTAAAATACCATGTCTTATTAAATGTTTTGAGTATTAAAATGGGTTTTATAAAAAACCATATCTAATTTTTTTAATGATGATTCAAATGAGTTTGAATGAATTTAAATAGGATAAAGAGTTACCATAAACATTTAAGAAATTATTGTTCAGGATAAATTTGTGTATATATATGTGTGTGATATAGAAGATATTGTGTTGTGCGTTCCTGTTACAAAAAACCTATTGACTATTTTTTTTATAAATTTTTATAAGTCTATTGTACTAATGAGATATTGTGAATAGATGTATTGATGATAGAAACAATACAAGTAGTAATTTTGATTCCATATTACAGATAATATAGGAATGGTGGATCGATCCTCAAAGATAGAGGATGTCAGGACATAATCATGAAGAAGTACTATAGTCCACCTCAAGAGACGACAGATTCAGTGTACTATTAAATGAAGGAGATAGGATGACCCATGAATAACTATCTAGAGAATGTATATTAACCCCATAAAAATGAGTGTTGATGTGTTTTAGGAGACACATTTCACTAAAGAAAGGATAGTTTAATGAGCCCTATAAGAGGTGGATTCTGTGAACACATGATGACTAGAAATTTTATTTTTTTCCTATGGGTAATTTTTTTGATATTTCTAATACATTATTTCAATAGATAACATGCTTATTTTATTAATTTTGATTCATAATAGAGAATATATGTAATCATAAATGTAAAATATTTGTATATCACATAAATACTAATCATGGAATGATGATTATGTTATTTTTATATATTTATATTACAATTAATATGAAGGTGAGTTTGAGATCACAATAAAGATTCATTCTAATTAATCAGGGAAAACTTTTGTGTGAAAGAGGGATTCAATAATAAGAAAAGGAAAAAATCAAGGAAATTGGTTATACAAAGAACAACCCATATGTGTCCCACATGATCCAACATGGCATTACAAATCATTAGGAAAGGTTAAAATAAATTAGTGTCCACCAGTCATCATGTATTGAAAACATGGGACCAATCATACTATTGAAAAAAAATTTATGTCACATATTCCCAAGATGGGTGGACGACCTTTAGATTGATGTTATATAAATATAAGGGAGAACATTCAAACATGAATGTTTATGGGGATCAAAGTCATGTATGACCTGATTTATATAGGTAATGTGAATGTTTGTTCAGTTATAGTTAAACACTCTTAATGAATCATTATCATGAACTCAAGCATATTTACTAGGCATATCAGTGAGAGGGTTTCGAGACCCTATGAGGTGAGAACAATAGAAGCAATTTTCCATATGATAATAAATCTATTAATACCTATATAACCCAATAACTGAATAAATCCAAACATAGTTCCTTATGTACTGGTATAACAATAGATTAATAGAAAAATATGGGATTACCTCACAATTTATCTTGAAAAATCCGTTCTCTATTTTATGAATACTATATAAATTCATTAGCTACACAATTTTTGGTTGTAAATATTGAGAAATTGTTCTCTATTTTCCATCATGTGGAAAGGGAAATTATCAAATATATTACAATGTATTGTAATAATAATATTAATTTTAGTTTAATAACATTTTTCAAAGACTTTGGTGGTTTATATTTTATGGTATTATATCTCAGAACTATTCATTATGATGTTTAGATCCATGATTCCATTACTATGGCCATTTTATATAACATCATATAGTGAGAATGAGAGGATATAAATTTCATGGTTATGAATCTGGGACAAGGGAGAGATGTCATGAAATTATAAATAGTACTTTTTAAGAAATATTTCACTAGTTAGAGGATTGATTCATTTCCACATCTATGTTGACTAGTGATTTTGAAACCTTTGAGAAGACCATGTAAATGTTTCAGGGTTCCTATAACTTTGAATCTCAATTTAGTGGTTTATGTCCATGTTTAAATGGTATTATCAAAGATATCACTATTTCAAAATTGAAGAAATAAAGGTGGATATACCTCTTATTATATGTTATAGAAACGTTTTTTCAGTGGAAATTATTATTGTGATGTTCATGGATAACATCTCATTGTAAGATTATAACTTTTTTAGATATAATTGATATCGGTTATTAGGTGTTTCTAATTATGGATGGAAATAAATAGTTATAGTAGTTTGAGATCAATCAAAAAAGTGTAGATGTTCCCTACACCATGGAGTAAAGAGATTCCATGGTTGTGTTCATAGTCATCATCAAATGTTCTCATATTGTATTTGATATATTATTGAGATAATATTTTTTAATATTTTTATCTATAAACTAAACTATATCTGATAGGGACTTATGGAATTCCCTGATATGTCCATTTTTTCAATTGTATTATATAGAAGAATGGTTAGACCATGTTTTTTAGTTTCCTTACTACTTCCTTAGATTTTTGGCCTAGAATTTTGTTCTATATATATGAGGATAGTGTGAGGAATCCAAAAAATGTGGATGATATTAGATTTCAAAAACCCAATCACAAACTAGTTCATGCCCCATTTGTGGGGAATGAATTTATCATTTTTTGAATATTAATAACTAGCAAGAATGATGACCTTACACTATCATGCATTCATTGGAGTGTAGGGATCCTTTAAATGCAGGTCCCATAAAGTAATGGGATATTAATTATTGATGGAACTATGAATATCTGTAATTTCATGTACTATATTTGTCTGAATCTTGAAGGCATTACCCTTATTTGATAATCCCATGTAGTCACTAACCACAGTGAGATAAAATTATCCCAATATTCTGATATTGTGATATATATTTAATCATGAAAGTTGAGCCATATATAAAACATCATGTTTATCAAATATAACTTTATGGATTTACATTCAATTGATGAAATAGTGAATGATTCCATTAATGAAGAATCGATAGAGGACCCTCACTATGTTACTGACGTCGTAGGGGGAGAAAGTAACATTGCAATATATGATTTTATCACTCCACCTTATTATAATTTAATAGTTCTTTATTAAAGTTATTCAATGAGGGTATTTTTCCTACAATATTATTCATATATCAGGAGTGACTTTCAGTGCTCCAAATAGAACAAACTAGAGGATAAATAATTTACTGTCCAACCCTCTTTATCAATAGTTAGAATGATATCACCTTTTGATGCACCAAATAGATGACCAGGTTGTCTATATCTGGCTCTATGAAAGATACAATTATGTATTCCAATGAATCTACTTAATAATTAGGGGATTTTTTTACAAGAATCATCTTTGAATCAGAGAGAAACTTTTCCACTAGAAAACTTCTCTTCTCATTTGAATAGGCGATATCCTTTTTTCCAAAATAATAGTAACCATTGATTTATTTAATGATTTTATAATGGTCACCATTAACATATAAACACATAAAATCAACAAAAAGTGATATCCAAACACCAATAACATGGGATTGGTACTCATCATCAGTGATGGTGTACCCCTTGGAGAGGAGGAATAATATTGATTTTATGGTTTTTAATAGTATGGTGAAAACAACACCAAGCCCAAGCTATTTGAGTTTTGGTTTATTGAGAATTCATATAGATGGGCCCACATAGAAATAATCAATATTCATCTTCTATCATGGTGTCACTTCATTGAAAGAAACGATTGACACATTTGAGAATTCAACATCATTGGGATCCTCCTCTAGTATTGGGTGTGTATCTTGGATATTAGTTATCACTAAACCCATAAAATAAATTCGAGGTGAGAACTTGATATGGAAATATTGAAAGGTCATTGTCCACATTGAAACAAATCCAGTAAATCTGGGATAATTGATGATTTAATTCAATCAGTGGATGTAATTCCTCAAATGGACCTCATGATTATTCAGACAATGAAGAAGATTTTGAATCACAAAGACTATGTATATAAAATTATTCACCAAGGGAGAAAATCTATTATCAATGAATAAATGAAATTTATATATTAAAAACAAATATTAGTCCCTTAATTATTCTTCTTCTACACGAGGGATTCTATGGACCATTATTCTGTGTTCATATAATTGATTATGGGTTTACCCTATACAAGAGGAAATATAACTAGATGATATATTAGAAAATACTTGATCTCTTGGAACATGGTCTTTCATTCTTCATCCCAATGAAATGTGATTAATTTATTAACCCCCATAGAGTTTTTCATTACAAATTAGTGAAACAAAACTGACTGTAATCTAAATGAACGTAGAGGTACTATCCCTAGGAAAATCCATTGAGGTACAATTCTACTTATGGTGTAGATCTTATAGGGTTCAATTAAGATTCCCATATATCAAATAAATAAACCATAAAATATCCCAATAGTAACCCGAATTTCAAACATCATGGGGCTTATCATCAGGTTGTGGTAGCAGATAATTCCATAAAACGTCTTTTGATTCATATAAAGCTTCTTGAATTGAAAGGATTTGGCCAAAAATTCATCCAAATGAAAATCCATTATTGTTCTTAATAGAATATCGATGATCTGGTGCAAATAATGCTAGTAGGTCACCCAAATGTTCAACAAATTGAAGGGAATTAGCTAGTACCAATAGTACAATTGTGGTTCTTTGAATGAAGTTCTTTATTTAATGTCGGAATCCATCCTGAATTTTTTATATCTACAATACCATTCTAGATGGAAGGGTCTTGAATTTTTTTTTCTTCAATTGGACATTTTTTTTACTTTAATAGGGAATTCAACCTTGGGTAAATATCAGTTGAGGTCCCAGAATATAATGCATAATATGATCTATCTTTTATTAATTACATTTAGGATAATGTTAGTATATACATTAATCACTATAGTTTCCATATGAATTTTTCTTATATCACCATACAAAAAATGGTCAAAACATTATCATCATGGGAGGGATTCATTTTTCAAGGAACTTATTGAAATATGTAGTGTCGATTTGGAAGTATATTCAATGGGAAAATGAAATCAGGGTGAAGACCTAATATATCCTTGCAGTTTCATAAAAATACATAATGGTTATATTTTAGTAAGGCAACATATCATTGTCTCTCGTTAGGTGGAATTATGGAAATAATCATTGTCATTCTAAGATATTACTCTATTTTAAGGATTAGATGCATAAATTAATAGATAGTGGAGAATAATCCTTCATAAATAGTTAGAGGAGATTCATCATCTTCTTCTTCATTGTAAATTTTTTGACGTGATGGTGGATATTAAATTATAGTTTTAGGTGACTATGATATGGAATCATCTAACAGTGTAGAGTGGAATCTATAAAATAGACTAATTACCATTGTGGATAAAATTATAGAAGAGGCCAATAATATGATTTTGTGTGATCTTCATAGTATCACCCCAAATAAAATTACCCAATATAATTTCATACTTATTGTATTATTACAAGATACACAGTTTATCACCAAACATGATCGATATGTTTTTCATTATTATAAAAATAGATATATACATATTCCATATTAAATTTTAATTATAAAAACATATAATTAAAAATATTCCATCATCTATGAAATTATTCATAATATACTTCTTCATTTCCTTGGAAAAGTGAAATAAATAAATAGTGAACTTATATGATAAGAATGGGTTACGTTAAACATAATATACAATGAATAAATAATTCATAATATATACGTATTTTTCAATAATCAAATCTCATTCCATTCAACCCAAAACTCAGTTCAATGGATATCCAAGGATAAAAGATAATAGATACATGATTCTAAGTTCAATGTATCACATGGATAATAAATACATGATTCTTTATAAAATAAAATGCATAAATATTGACATTTAGGGACATTAAATCGAGGCATTATTCATATTACAATGGATCTTATCATCATGTCATGTCATCCAAGACATCATTTTTAATAAATTGGTATGTCTAAAAAATTACACATTTAATATGGCCACATTTTCCCACATGATACCTATCTATGAATCAATGGAAAATATTTAACTGCTCCCACCCAGTCACTTGCTTGTCTAATAAATTTCTAAAATATTTTATGATCAATAATTCTCATTAAAAACAAAATAAATCAATAATTATTTACATTGAATCATGAATAAAAAATATTTCCCAAGATAATGAAATAAAAATTATCTTCATATTTCAACCAAAAAAAATTATAATATTTTTAGATTTTATCTATAGTAAATAATAATAGTAATCCAAATATGTTGACATAAATGAATGTAATAGAAAATGAATATTGAAGGAATTTGGTGAAAAGTTGTGAATAATATCATTTTCTAATACTAAAATTATATAAAATTCCAAAATATTGAGAGACAACATTCTTATAAAATAATAATTTAAAATTTTAAATAATGTTTTAAGGAAATTTATAGTGATATGTTGTGAAAATTAACTCATTTTGTATATGTTAAAAGGTTTCATTGTTTTCTATATTTTGAAAAAATTTATTAAATTCAATTATTAAGAAATAAAATAAAAATATTTCTAAAAAATTTAAAATAAGTTCTCATATATTTTAAAATTTTCATTCGATATTATTTTTACCTATTTAATGAAAATTATTTAAATCATTTTAATGAGCATGGCCTTGGTAAGAAAATATTCATAAACCAAAGAGGAATTTTGTTATGATTTTAATTAATCAATTTTCTCGATCACTTTAAATACCAATGTGAGGAAAATGGTCATATTACATGAAAATTACAGCAATAAATAGATGATATAATAGATGATGTTTAAAGGATATTACCAGAATATTATTTTAATTAAAATCTAAAGTTAAAACATTTCAATTAAAATGAAATTGTCAAATTATTTCTTGCTTATTTAGTAAATTTTGAATACAAAACCTTTAAAGGAGAAAACATGAATAAAAACATGGGATACCATGAATAATTATGGACTTATGATATAATTTTCTAAATGGTATATATATATTCAATGTAAATTAAATTAGGTGAATAATGTCAAAAAAATCTCACTAAGTGGAAATAGGTTGAAATTACCATTACCGAAAGTCCAATATTACTCACATGTACTGCTATAATCATATATAATAATGTTATATATATTATCAATAAATTAAAGTACCATATATATAGTTATTATAACATATATTCATCATTTATAACATTTTATAACCCATCTATTTATTAGGGATTATATATATCCTCATCGCGCGTGTTAACTATTCAAGTATTTCATACATGATTAAGTTTGTTAGTTCTTGTAATTTAATCATTTACATGATTTAGTCATATATAATATATTAATAAAGAAAATAATACAAATTTTCATTTTTTAGATAAAAATTTAAATTATTTCATGAATTGAGCACATTATAAACAAATCACATTGCTTCATAGAGTTGGGAGTCCACAGGTATACAAGAATGACTTGATTCCTTTTAAATAGATAAATGTGTAAGAAGTTAGATGATATTGTATATTAATAGAATAATAAATATTAAATAAATAAAATATATATTCATTAATTATTATTTTATAATTATCCAGGTAAAGAGCTGATGAATAATTATTTACACTAGTATGTAGAGAGAGTATGAGTTACATTTTCATGGGAGATGTTTTCAAATTCTATTAGATGTAATGGAGGGGAATAATGGTTATACCTATTTAAGAATAAAATTTTATTATATATAATATATTTTTATTTTTAAATGATTGAGTTTATATAATATATTATTGAATTTGAAGATGAAAAAAATTGATAAGAATAACATATCTTATTTGGAAATCACCTTTGGATTACTCATTAAGCCTTTAAGATTGTCCTTTTTTTATAATGTACCATCTAGATAGTGCAGAGGATATTTTGGTATGGATTTTATTAGGCATTGGTCATGATTCATATATCATGATGTATGAGTAAATGATGATGGGTGTTGTCCTTATAAAAAGAGGATAGGGACACCGTTGAAATTACTAATGTGTTAAATTACTTGAAATAATATTTCATGTTAATATTGACCAAAATTGATATATTTGAAATATAGTTAAACTATATGCCTATATACAATCACTATATTATAATTATACTTGGTTTGTTGATATTTTAACCCTTATATATTAGTTTAACCCTTGTCAACACTTAACAATTATCGTGATATCTCAATTTTTTACTCATGAGGGGTCTATAAATTTACAATAATATTAAATTTACCCACCACTGGATAATGGTTAATATTATATACCACATAACCTTACCTTATGTGGTACATATTTTTATGAAATTTGAGTTATTTAAAAAAATTATTTTTTATCATAACTGTCTATTTAACTAATTCTCAAGAATTTTCACTACTAAAAATTAGGCCATTAACAACATTAATAAAAGGTATTTATCAGCGCTGATAGAAGCACTAATAATATAAGTGATGTTAAATGGTCATCTTTAACATAACTCATAAAAATTTCTGATAAAATCACCTTTAATGATAATAAAAAGCATTGATAAAGGCCCCACTAATAGAGGTTATTCTTCTGACTGATGAAAAAGTCAAGAAGCTGGGTATTAATACACCCTCCAAATGACATTGTTGTACAAGCCATCACGAGGAGAGTGTGAATCATCTCTTTTTTTTACAGTGAATGGGCTAAGTATATTTGGAGCATCTTTGGTGATTTTTCGATGTTGCATTACACTACTAGTCTGGACGGAACATTCCTGGAACGTTGGTTTCTTGGAACGAATAATTCAGCTATGGAAAGGCTTGCAAAGGTTGTCATTTTTAATGCAGCATGTTTGTGCATCTGGAAAGCCAGAAACAAGACCAGGTAAGAAGGAATTACCTCTTCTAGAAGATCTATCATCATGAGAACCAGATCACTTCTGTTGGATATGGTTAATGGTATCAATAACTGGTGAGATGCGTCTTCTCTGAGATGCTTGCAAAGCACTGTTTCTCTGGAAAATCCTAGCCGGAGTGGGACCAATGGATAGTGGGTGCGCTAGCACCCTCCTACTTCTAGTCTCAAGCTTAATGTGGATAGATCTTGCAAGGAGGGGATACTTCGCGTTAGAGGTGTGGTCCGAGATGGGAGGGGCAATATCCTTTTTTGTTTTTCAGCTTTCTTTGGACATGGGACGTCGATGCAAGAATAATCTAAAGCAATGTTCACCGGTTTTATTTTATGCCAACAAAAAAAATATTGATATTTTTTAGGTAGAGACTGATTCTAAGATTATACACAACTCCATGCATGAAAAAGTGTCCACTCCGTGGTTGATTATATACAGCATCAAGAAATGTAAATTCATTCTTGGTAACAACACTTTGGTGGTACACACTTGGAGGGAAGGAAACAATGTTGTGGTCCATCTTGCATCCATGTATGTTACAGATCAAGGACATGTTATGATTTTCTTCCCTGGGTCCATTTTTTTGAAACCTGAATGGGTGAATTTGATTAGAGCCGATGAGCTTGGTCTTCAATACCTTAGGCCCCCATATATTTTCTTGGATCTTTTGTACTTTTTATTTTTTTGGATGTTTTTCTGACGGTACTTTTCTCTGTTTAATAAAAATTTATCTTTGAATTAATAGAGGATATATTTTTTAACCCTCCCCACCTTGGTAAGTACCCCCCATTTTTATTAGCAATTCCTCCACCCTCTTATTAGTTCCTTAGATAATATCAGCCCCAACATAATCCCCTACCACCATCGAGTCTCAAACCTAAAACCTACAGTTGAAACACTATCTATTTTTGGAGTCCATGATACATTTTTTTTTCATTTCATGACATATATATATTAATATATATTTCATTACATTTTTTTATCCATATATTTATAGATTTTTATATATATGTTTAGATATAATTTATTTATATGTTAATGTATATGTAGTTATAATTATTTTATTCATATGTATTTATATATATATATATATATATATATATATATTAAAATGGTTATAAGCTTTAAAAACCCTTAAAACACATAAAAATGTTAAGAAACTACGAAAACCTTAAAAACCCTGAAATAACCAAATATTCTGATCATGGAATCCATTTCATTTCCATTACTAGTAAAATCAATGTTCATGAAATGATATTTGATATCATATGTAGTACATGCCGAACAGACACCCCGATCAGAAGTTATAGCCATTTGAATTTTTAAAAATCTGGGTCTAGAAAAAAAAACATGGTTTTGGGGGGATTTTGAGATTTGGGGGGGGGTTAAAAACTAGACAATGATAATTAACCTTAGTGTCACAACTCATGCTTGGGGCACATGCCATGACTACACCAAGCCCGCCTACCATAAGACAGGGGCTGGTGACTAAACCCAAAGGCGTAAATCCATAAGCTGGGAAGGAATTACCTTTATAAAAGTAAAAAAACACAACAGAGTATGCAATAGGAAGTAAACACTAGGTAAAACTGAATAAAAAAGAGTTTTCTGGAAAGTAAATGGGCCAGTATACAAACCCAACAGAACAACAAGTACAAATAAAGGGACAAAAAACTGAAAGTAAAGAGTAGATCATGGATCATCTTCTGGGGATTCCTACTTTCAGGGTAGGTACAGATGGCCACCTCAGCACCCATGGCTGTCAGTCTCCACCATGTGCCGACTCGTCGCAAGGTCCACCTCTGGGTGTAGTCCAGTCGTGGTGCTTTCGGGTTCCATCATCATTTTCCATCCTCTGCAACCAACACGACAATGTGTGGGCATAGCCCATGCATGTGTGAGTATAATAATAATCAATAGGGACCCCGAGACCCATGAGGTCTCACAATATCCACTAAGGATAAGCAAAAGAATAAATATACAACCACAAAGTATCAAACAATACTACTTTGGTATATTCCCATACATATAACTTTGTTACCAGTCACAGTCCGACTCCAACACACGAGCCCAAGCACTACTATGTCCACACAGGATGTAAAGTCAAACACCATGATGATAACGGTTGAAGGACATGACTCGGCTCACACATGTATACATCTTTCGTATAGAGACAGAGATGATTAGTTGTAGTCACTGATTCATCTAATCTGTCGAACCCATGTATGATCAAAGTACAAGAGTCGTCACTGTCGAACCACGTAGTATCCAAGTACAGTAGTTGTCGCTGCCGAACACTTGTAGGATCCAAGTACAGAAGTCGTCCCTACCAAACCCCCGTGGGATCCAATTACAGATGTTGTCACTGTCGATCCCACATAGGATCCAAGTACAGTAGTCGTCGCTGCCAAAATCACGTAGGATCCAAGTACAGAAGTCGTCACAGCCAATCCCACGTAGGATCCTAGTATTGTATTCGTTACTGTCAAACCCACGTAGGATCCACGTATAGTAGTCATCGCTATCACAGTCATCTCTAGGGTTGCTGCACACATCACACTCGATTCTGGGAGGGTCAAATCCTCGAGAAAAGGGGGAAATATATCAACTATCTTGAAGTCCTGAGTTGATGTATCCAATAGTTCTATCTCATCATAAGGAACTCAATGTGACAGATGGTGAATCAAAAGGACCCCCGGTCTGTGAGTTATTGGAATTTCTGTTCCAGGAGCATGGTTGGTTTTTAGGCTCAAACCAACCCGACCATACTCCAACTACGTTCTAAACTCTGATAGAGTATTCCAGAATAACCATCTCATCAAAAGTAATCCAACGTAGTTTACGGAACATCAATTGAACGTCGGGTCCTTATGTTATAAGTGTTTCTACTCCGAGGGCCCGGTTGGTTACGGGTTCGAACCAACCCACCCATACACAATCTTCTCCAAAACCATAAGTTTAATATAATGAACCGACCGTATCAATCTAAGGAATCCTATGAAACTAACGGTGCATCGATCGGAGGTTCGTAGCTCATGTTATGGGTGAAAAACAAAAAATTGGTCCTAAGAGGGAGGGGGTCTGGGTCCAGTCAGACCCGAACCAACCCACCCTAGTTCGGCCCGAATTGGGGTGACAAGACCTGAGTCTGAGTCTGACCCGGCCCGATGGCTGTGGCCCAGCCTACGTGAGGGTGGCCCGACCCGTGTGGCT
The DNA here is from genome assembly GCA_963277665.1 of Viscum album. Classification (NCBI taxonomy): domain Eukaryota; kingdom Viridiplantae; phylum Streptophyta; class Magnoliopsida; order Santalales; family Viscaceae; genus Viscum; species Viscum album. Next base: position 927,532,004 of record OY728159.1, read on the forward strand.
GGTGGCCCGGTCTACGCGAGGGGGGCCTGGCCCGTGCGGCAGGCGGCCCGTCCCGTGCGAGGGTGACTGGCCCGTGCGAGGGTGGGTCGGCCCACGCGGCAGGGGGTTCGGCCCACGCGGCAGGCGACACATCCTGCGCGGTGGGCCGCCTGCCCCGCGCAGCAGGTGGCTCAGCCCGCGCGGCAGGCGTCCTATCTCGCGCGGCAGGTGGCTTAGCGCGTGCGCCAGGCAGCCCGGCCTGCGCGATGGGTAGCACGACCCATTGGCCGGCCGCGGCTCGACCAGGTAGCTGAGTGGAGCTGGGGGGGCTTCCGGTTTCATGAAACAGCAATTCCTCTTGTCCTCCCCAGAACCCGTGGACGTGAGTTCTTCTCCGCCGCCGCGGCCAATGATGCGGCGATCATCTGCCAGCGGCGCATGAGGGGCGCTGCTGCCCCCAGGTGGCTGACCGGTGCTAGCTGCCGCCTCCAGTCGCCTGTGCCACCACACCGGCGACCCGCACTTCCGCGCTCTTCCGCGAGACACCAGAGTCTTTTTACTGGTCTGTTTTCCCTCTCGTCTAAGCCTACGGCCTCATCGGGTCTTACGTTTCACTGCGAGAGCCTCAACACATTGTTTCCCTTCCCTTAACCCATCACCCAACAAACCATGCATCACGAACTGATTGGCGGAGGCTCCATACTTGACCATTTTCCCGTACCCACCACGTTATAGGCTCAATCAATTATCCAACATATCATCTCTCAACTACGAGGTTATAATTCACATATACAAATTTAAACAAAAACCCCTACCTCATAATTGTTGTTGCACGTCGACGAGCCGTGGAAGTTGATGTCTTAGAAGACAGACATTGTTCCGCCAACGTTGGGGAAAATTTGTTGTCATTGGTGGCATCTTTTGTGGGTGGCATCTTTTGCCTTGTTGCAGACAAAGTGGAAGGAATAAGATGCTGCTCCACGTTCTTCAGAAATGAGGAACGTTCTTCATCAAGAGAACGGTGTTCTTCATGGGAAGTAGACTCTCTCTAATTCCCCTTAGTTCTCCACACAGCTTTTGCCTACCCAAAATAAGATAATCACATATGTTATTTTAATGTTGGAATAAGTGAATTCAAAAGAATTCAAACACTCAAAATAATTAATTATGTTGATTCACTTAATTAATTTCATGGAGTTGGAAAGAATTTCAAAGGTCACATAGAATTAAAACATGGGTTTGCTAGCACTTTAATTGGAAGTCAAAAGGTTTAAGGGGGTTTAAGGGAGTTTAAACAATTAGGTGCTCGTGTGGGCCTCACCACACAAAACCCTTCCATAGGAGGTTCTGTGGGGGTGGGACCTACCACATGTCCCCTTTGGTGGAATTAACCACCATTAAAATAAAAATATGTCTAACATATTTTTATTATTTTTTAGAATCCCTATAATAAACATCCACTCTCGACCAAACGCAACTACGGTAAGGGTCTCCTTAAGAGAATACCGGAGCTGCGAGTTCATTAGTGTCCTGGGATTTGAATTTTGAGATCCAATTAAAATGATAGAAAAACATGCACGTATGTTTACTAAACGTACCCGAAAAAAACATTAGAAATTTATTCTGGGCACATCGGGCCTCGGAATCAGGCGCCGTCAGAAACTGCGGACTCATAAAATTCCATAGAATTTAAGATTTTTTTTATTAATATTCCATGTCTTTATATTACCCCCACCTAAAGGCATTACATCCCCGTAAAGTTACAACACACACTAGGGAAAATAATGGGGGTACTGAGCATGCATCTGAGCCTCCCGCTCCCATGAGCTCTTCTATAGGTTCTCGTGCTGCCAGTGAACCAGAGGAATCGACCGTCTATGCAGGAACTGCTCATTTAGATCCTCAATCTCCACTAGAACCTCTATGAAAGTCACCCCATAATTGATATCAATCTCCCCATGTTCGATGATATGGGACGGATCGTGCACGTATCTTCTCAGCTGAGATACGTGGAAGACGTCGTGCACCCGATGCAACTAAGGTTGAAGGGTCAGGCAGTAAGCCACCTCACCTACCCTACTGAAGACCTGAAAGGGTCTGATGAAACGAGGAGATAACTTTCCGTCTTGGCCAAATCTCCGTAGACCCCATCGAGGTGACACCAGTAAAAAGATGTGGTCACCATCCTTGAACTCTAGTGTTCTCCGTCTCCTTTCAGTATAGGACTTCGACCTGCTCTGTGCAGTTTTCATCTTCTCCTGGATGATCTGCACCTTCTTTGTCGTATAATGCACCATCTATGGTCCTACAAGTGCTGACTCCCTTTGGTCAGTCCATCATAGAGTTGAACTACAATGTTGGACGTACAATACCTCGTATAGTGCCATCCTGATGGTGGAGTGGTAGTTGTTGTTGTACACAAACTCCACCAAGGGTAAGTGATCTTACCACATGCAACCAAAGTCAAGGACACATGCATGGAGCATGTCCACGAGAGTCTGAATGGTCCTCTCAGTATGACCATCCATCAGAGGATGGAAGGCAGTGCTCAAGCGAAGCTGCGTCCCAAAAGCCTTCTGTAACCCCTTCCATAGCTGGGAAGTGAAACGAGCATCTCGATCTGAGATGATAGTCGATGGCACACCATGAAGCCATAAATCTCCTACCGAGAGAATATGATAAAATGTTCCCCTTCCCAGAGGTATAGACTATCTTGATGTCATAGTCCTAGTGGAACTCAATCCATTGCCGCAGTCTCGGGTTCAGGTCCTTCTGCGAGAAGATGTACATGAGACTCTAGTTGTCAGAGTAGACTTTAAAATGCTCGCCCATCAGATAGTGCGTCAACATCTTCAAGGTGAAGGCCACTGCTACTAAATCTAGTTCATGGGAGGCATAGTTCTGCTCGTGCTGTCTCAACTGCTATGAACCACATGCGATCACTACTCGCTCCTGCATCAGGACACACCTGAGTCTGGTCCCTGATGCATCACAGTGAACTACGTACCCTACGCCCTCCTCTGGAAGCTTCAAGATGGGCTCACTATTCAACCTCTACCTCAGATCCTGAAAGATCTAATGGAATATCTCTGACCACATGAAGGGTTTCCCCTTCTTCTTCAACTCTGAAAGAGGTGCTGCGATCACTTATGCATGATTCCATCCTGTGCTGCCTAGGGTTTCCTTTTCTCCGTCCAAGGAAAACCCATCCCAACGTTGTAGATAAACCACAACCTTTTTTCCTAATACAGTAAATATATGTATGAACTGTGGTTTCCCAGTCCATACCCAAACTAACGTCATAAGGCCTCGACACTGCCACCAAGAGGTTCCAACTGAAACACATGCCTCAAGGGTCCGATCACATTGTCAGCTTAAGTGTGAATATTGAGTCTCCTCTCAAAGGTATCTCCAGAAGTGAGGGTCAAGTAAACAGGTTAACCGGAAAATCTAGTTCTGGGACTAGATTCGTGGAAGGAAGGAATGAATGTTACCTATGTCTATTGATACCACAGCTAGTAGTAGACACATTCTGTACCTCAAATCATTTCTAGAGCCCTTGGGTCAAACTCCATGACTGCATATAGCTATTCTCGTCCTATTCCCTCCAGCTCCGTAGGCCTGGCATGGACTACAATCGTGGGTAGTTGTAACATATCAAAATGTACACCACCCCATGCTGCCCTCCTAGCTCTGCTTCCACGTCTGCTGCTCTGTAGATTCATCTGTCCTTAACACTTTCTCTTCTTGAAACATCTTACACACCCAAGTCTCTGAGACTGGCGTCATTTCCTTGCTTTCACACTGCTAACATTCACTAGCTGTATCTGTTCATCCAGAGAACATTCAACCACAAAGGTTCTCTCTAGTACCCTAGCGTAAGTAGGACTGCATAGAGGAAAAGTGATGGCTCAAATATCCTTTAAACACACCTCATTCAGTAGTCCGAGCTACAAAGCCCTGATCGTATCATATTCATATAGTACCTTGAACGATAGGTATGCCTCGAGGAATACTGAGCTACCGACATGTCATCCTAATGAAGCTGTATAAGTTATAGTGAACTCTCAGCCACCTCCTCAGGCCAGTCCTCAACCGCCTAGAAATTTGTCTCACCTTGTAACTTCAGAGACCTCTGCTGCTGGAACTTGTGCAACGCGTTTTGTCGGCGTGCACCGTCCGCTAGAATGGCATGTGTCATCCACTTCCCAATGGGTAGTGGTGTTGCCGGTACAACAGCCGAAGGTGCCAACATAGAAAAAGAACCCTACACCAGAGCCTCGTCGCTCAGTGGGTCATCATTGTGTACTTTCTCGGGAACCCAAGATTGCTATCATTATAGCGACAACCTGATAAGGAATAGGTGCACCATGGTAAAAACTATAAACCTGGTGACCTAACAGAAATTAATCATAAAGAAAACTTTTCTTTCAAAGGAAACACACACACACACACATGCAATAAGTGTTTTCGTGCACTGAGTTAGAAATTAGAGGTCGGGGTCCTGGTGTATGGATATATGGGCCGCCGCTCCAACACTGGACTCCCTGTACTGAAAACCACACTCAATACCCTTAAAACTATTGCTTCACAGAAAAGAATGATCAGAGTCCAGAGTTATATGGCAGAACCGACTCCTATGATACCAATTTGTCACGACCTGTCCTCGAGGCCCATTCCATGACTACCCCAAACCCGCCTACCATAGGCCATGGGTTGGTGACTAGCACCAGAGGTGTAAATCCCTATGCTAGTAAGGAATTTACTTTATGATAGTAAACAGAAACAATAGAGTACACAACAGGAAGTAAACACTAGGTAAAACTAAAAACAAAAGAGTGTCCTAGAAAGTAAATGGGACAGTATACAAACCCAACTGAAAAACAAGTACAAGTAAAGGGACAAACAGCTGAATGTAAAGTGAATCTCCTGGATCGTTCTCTAGGGATTCCTACTTGAAGGGTAGGTACGGATGTCCACATCAACACCCATGCCTGTCAGTCTCCACCGTATGCCGACTCATTGCAAGGTCCAACTCCGGGTACCGTCCAGTCATCGCGCTCTCGGATTCCATCAGCGTTGTCCATCGTCTGCATCCAACACAACAAGGTGTGGGCATAGCCTGTGTAGGGGTGAGAATAAAAATACTCAGTAAGGACCCCGAGACTTGCGAGGTCTCACAATATCCACTAAGGATAAGCAAAATAAAAAAGATACAACCACAAAGTATCAACCAATCCTACTTATATATATGCCCATACATATACCTAAGTTACCAGTCACAGTCTGGCTCCAACACACAAGCCCAAGAACAACCCAATCCATATAGGAAGTAATGTCTAACACCATGATGATAATTGTTGAAAGACATGACTCAGCTCACACAAGTACACATCTTTCGTATAGCGATGTTGATAATCAGTTGTAGTAACTAATTCATCTATATTGTCGAACCCACGTAGGATCAAAGAACAGAAGTTGTCACTGTCGAACCCACATAGGATCAAAGTACAGTAGTCATCGCTTTAGAACCCACATAAGATCCATGTACAGAAGTCGTCTCTGTCGAACCCACATATGATACAAGTACAGAAGTAGTCACTACTGAACCCATGAAGGATCCATGTACAGTAGTTGTCGCTGCCGAACCCACGTAGGATCCAAGTACAGAAGACATCACTACCAAACCCACATAGGATCCCAGTACAGTAGTCTTCACTGTCTAACCCACGTAGTATCCATGTATAGTAGTCATCGCTATCGCAGTAAGCTCTAGGGTTCCCGCACACAGTACACTCGATTCCGGGAGGGTTCGCTGCTCGAGGAAAGGGGTCGATATATCTACTATCACGAAGTCCGGAGTTGATGTATACAATAGTTCTGTCTCACCATAAGTAACCCAACACGATAGACGTTGTATCAATCGGACGTCCGGTCTGTGAGTTATTGACAATTCCATTCCAGGGGCCTGGTTGGTTTTTAGGATCAAACCAACCTAACCATACTCCAACTATGTCCAACCCTCAGGTAGTGTATGCAAAAATAACTGTCTCATCAAAAGGAATCCAACGTAGTTGAGGGCATGTCAATCGGACGTCCGGTCCTTAAGTTATAAGCATTTCCGCTCCGAGGGCCCGGTTGGTTACGGGTTCGAACCAACCCGGCCGTACCCAAACTTCACCAAAACCTTGAGTGTAACACACTGAAATGACTTTCTTAATCCTAAGAATCCTATACAACTGAGGTACATCGATCGGAGGTTCGTAGCTCATGTTATGGGAAAAAAACCAAAAATTAGTCCGATGAAGGGGGTCTGGGTCCGGTCAGAGCTGACCCAACCAGCCCTGGGATGGCCCGAACCAGGGAGACCTGACCCGGGTCCGGGTTTGGCCCGGTAGAGCACGGCCCGGCCCGATAACTATGGCCCGACCCACACGGCAGACAACCGATCCCTCGCAAGGGTGGACTGGCCTGCGTGGCAGGAGGTCTCGCCTTTTTCACGGGCGGCCCGGCCCGGTGGCCGACCGCGGCTCGGCCAGCTGGCCGAGTAGAGCGGGGGGTGGGGGGGGGGGGTTTCTCGAAATGGTGGTTCCAGCTGGCACCGACTGTCCTCCCTAGAACCCATGGACATGGATTTCGCTCCGCCGTCGCGGCCAGTGCGGCGATGATCTTCTATCGGCAACGCGCGAGGGGTGACGCTGCCCCCAAGAGGCCGGCCGGTGCCAGCCGCCGACTCCGGTTACCCGCACCGCCGCACCAGCGACTCGCACAGATGCACACTTCCGCGAGCCAGCAGAGTTGTTCCGGTTGTCCGTTTTTCCTTCTGTCTATGCCTACGGCCTCTTTGGGTCTAACTCGTAACTACGATATCCTCAAAACATTGTTTCCCTTCCGTTCACCCGTTACCCAACAAACAGCGCATCACGAACAAATTGGTGGAGGGTCCGGACTTGTTAGTTAGCATATACCCACTGCATTAGAGACTCAAAAATTTATCCGACATATAATCGCCCAAGTACGAGGGTATAATTAATATATATAATTATACAAAACCTCCTACCTCGTAATTCTCGTTGCATGTTGACGATCCGTGAAAGACGGTGTCGTGTAAGATGAACGTTGTTCCTCCAACATCGGGGAAAATTCATTGTTGTAGGCGGCGTCCTATTCGAGCAGCGTCTTATGCCTTGTCACGGAGGAAGATGAAGGAAGAAGATGTTCCTCCCCCTTTTTTGGATACAGGTAACGTTCTTCATCGAGAGAATGGTGTTCTTCATGGGAAGAATACTCTCACTATTTCCCCTTAGTTCTCCACACAACTTATGCCAACCCAAAATAAGAGAATCACGTATCTTATTTTAATGATGGAATAAGTGAATTCAAATGAATTCAAACACTCCAAATATTTAATTAAGTTGATTCAGTTAATTGATTTCATGGAGTTGGCAAGAATTTCAAAGGTCCCATAGAATTAAAACATGGCTGTGCTGGAACCTTAATGGGAAGTCCAAAGGTTTAAGGGGGTTCAAAGGAGTTTAAAGAATTAGGTGATCGTGTGGGCCCCTCCACACAATACCCTACCATGGGAGGTTATGTGGGGTGGGACCCAACTCCAATCCTCTTTGGTGGAATTAACCACCATTAAAATAAAAATATGTCTCACATATTTTTTTTAGAAACCCCAAAATAAACCTCCGCTCTCGACCATACACAACTACAGTAGAGGTCTCCTTAAATGAATATCGGCACTATGAGTTCATCAGTGTCCATGGAATTCAATTCCGATCATTGGTTCAAAAGATATAAAAACCTGCACGTACGTTTACTGAACGTACCCAAACAAAACTTCAGAAATTGATTCCGGGCACACCGGGCATCAAAATCAGGCGCCATCAAAAACTGAGGACTCATAAAATTCCAAATAATTTAAAAAACAATTCCTTGAAATATCTTGGTATTTACACTCAATATATGAACTTATATGTTATGTTTCTCATCGTATTCTTAAATTTGGTATGTGGTAGAGCCTATACAGACAAATGGAACAAATGTTATTCCCTTTTGAAGTTTGTGTTCAATTTATAACTTTGTAGAAATATATTATATTCTATTACTTTTGTTAAAACATGATTTAAATCTCATGTGGTCTTAGATCATTTAATATGATTTGATTTACTTATTTTGAAGCTACAATGGACTCCCGAATCAAAAGTTATGATCTTTTTAGTGTTATTAGGGGTTTTAGGTTTTATAGGGGTTTTAAGGTTTTTTCAAATTTAATGACCTTTTAAAAAGGAATTACCTCAGAACTAGGATTTCTTATTGTGCCTTCCATTTATAAAGGTGAATATTATGATGATATTTATGCCTCTGTGAACCATGGGAACCCTCGACCTCCTATATTAAAGAAAAAAAGGACAAGAAGGCCTCTAAATGGCCATAACTTCTACTACAAGTGTCTATTAGTGAAATATATTTTTTTAAATATACTATTTATCAGAATTCATAAAAAATTAGTAATTAATGGAGGGTCATTATATGTGCTAAAAAATACAATAATAAATTCTAATATTATCAGTACTTTTTTACTAGAAATGATAAGGGGAGAGTTTATAAGTTCTTTTTACAAGTTATGATAAATGCCCCCCTTTAACATCCATTTTTTATCACTGTTAAAGTCCCCCTTTAACATTGCTAAAAAGCACTATTAAAGACCAAAATTAATAAGTATTTTTCAAGTGCTATGAAAGGCGTTTTTTAATAGCACTTTTAGCAAGTGCTATTAAAACCCTATCACTATATAAACCCCGATTTGTAGTTCTGATATTAACATAGTTGACATAAAAAAACTATAAATTATGAAAATTAAGTTGAATAAAAAAAATTATACATCAATAATATATAATATTTATCCTAGTATTTATTTGGACAACATAATTCACCCAAAAAATATTACATTGCGTATTTTTAAAAAACAATACATTGTTTGTCATCTTCTTCCACATTCATTGTGTCATTATTGAAATTGAAATTCAGGAGATTAATACATTATTAAAAATTAAAAAATTATTACCATAAAAAAATAATTTTTTAAACAATATCAATTTATAAACCTTGATTAAAAATTATTATTACATTGAAAATAAATTATGGATATGAAATCCATAAACTAACAAATTGGAATTATTCCATACATTTAATAACATAATGTTGAATATAAAATTCAATTGGGTATAACATTCCATATATTATAGTATATAATGTGTGAGGTATAACATTTCCTATAAAAAATATTATATTAATTTTTAGGGTTATTTTATACCCTTTTTCACATTAGTTTTAACCCAAGTTAATCCAATATACCAATTTCATTGGTGATAAATTTTACCGTGGAAACTTTTCATTATGACAAAAGAAGTTATACTATTAACCAAATATTGAAATTACGATTCTAAATATCGAATAAATTTTGTCAAATAAAATATCTATACATTTTATTAAATATTTATAAAATACTCTTAGAAAATGTGATGAAAGTTTTTTTCATAGACAATGCATTTTGAGTAAAAAATGGTTTAATATCAAAAATAAGATTAATGTTTGTTTATATTAAATTAATTATATTGAGTTTAATAAAATTAAATTAATGATATTTTAAAATATGTTCAAAACAAAATCTTATTTTTTATCTATATGAAATGGAAATTTAATTTGTAATTAATTATGCAATTTTCATTATTCAATAAAAAAATTCTTATACATACCAAATTCTCACCCTAACCTTATTTTTATATGTTTATTTTATAACTGAAATATTTTTTATCAAATAATGTTTTTACAATTGTTATAAAATAAATATAATTTTCAATCCCAACATGAAATAAAATCCATTTTGACGAAAAAATATTTTAAATGACTTTAACAAAAATGAGTTCATATTTCTTATTAATTAATAAGTAATATTTTATTGAGTTGTAAATTTCTAAATATTATTATTATTATATATATTTATTTTTTTATCATAATGTGTATATTCTTATTCATACCTACTAATTTAATGAAGATTTTATAAAACCAATTTTTGAGTAATTTTATTTCACCAGTTGTCAAACCTCAGTCTGTCATATGATACATACTATAGTACATATTGTAATTCTTATAATAGAAATAATCTAAACCCTCTATTTTTGAAATTATCCCTACATTATAGAAATTCCTTCATCACTTGTTAAATTTTCTAAAAAAAATTTAATCTAAACTTAATATTACATGTAGATTTTATCATCATATTTAGTTTTATAGGTGATGACTAGAAAGGATATTATTCAAGAATATCTATAAACACATAATTTTAAAATATTTTCTCATCATGTACATATGTAGTTGTGTGTGAAATTATATAAAACACTATCTAGATTAAACTTAAGTTTTAATATGCTATATAGTAAATCTATTATCTGTGGGATAGAAAATATGATAAAATTTGCTTACATGATTTCTTACCATTATAAAATCATAATTCACCTTTATATTAATTGATTGTACCATCGAAAAACTAATGAAATGTTAATCTAAAAAATCATGAAAAATTATTTATATTATCTAAAAAGTACGTGGTTTGCACCAAATGAAATGATAACTATCATGAATTAATATTCATATGATGAAATTATACATTTTTCACCAAAGAATACAAAATAACATCTAATGTTCATCATAAATTATTAAATTAGAATCTAAAATTAAAATTAATTAAAAATATTCATAAAAATATCGAAAATCAAAACATAAGAATGATTTGATAAAAATTTAAAATTTATCTTCAAACAATATTAATAAAAAAAAATTGAATACCCTAAAGATTCATATTCCATGTCATATACTCTACTCAATATTATAATATTCCCCAGCAATAAGCTAAATCACCATATACCCATCATAAAATATTATATTACTTAAGAAGATAACATGACCATAATTCTTAAAAAAATCCCATCAGAGAAAAAATATATTACCATTTACTTTGACTATATAAATTCGCAAACACATTTAACATTTTGAGAATAAAATTAATCACTTAGGTATGAAATAAAATTTTAATCATATGGTTAACTATATGAGAAAAAATATATTCTGTAAATATATTAACACTTTTATCATAGTTAACCAAATTATCAAAAAATATCACATTATAAAAAATGGATATAAATAAATTTCAACATACATCCACTAAGTTTAAAATCACTATTCCCTAAATAACATTTTAATTAAAACTCATACTAAAAAAATTAGTTATATTCCCATTAATATATCTACAGATATGATTAATCATCTTAAACTATCATCACATAAATCCTCAAAAGATTTATTTATTCCTTTAAATTTATGGTCAACATTTTACTTCACAACACCTTATACAATTAGTGTTTACCAAATCATTATGATTTTTAATAGGATTCCCTTGGTTATATCCTATAATTCATCATAATATCTGATAATGAATATATGTATTAACACATGCATATGATGAGGGAGTGTCCATATAGGTTTGAATCCATTTCATTCTCATTGCTCACCGGTGAAGAAAAAATTAATACCCAATCAACCCATTTCAGGTTAGTTACCCCACAAATAATCTATTCCTTTGATACATACACTTTCCATTATATGTATGTTGATGTTTATTCTAGTAAAAAACCCAATATCAAAATTACGTAATCTCAATGACGTTACATTATAAATATTCCTATCCAAAAATTCATTAATTTTTTAATATTTCAAAATATTTTTTCTTTAATCAAGTACCAAAGGGTCTTAAAAACATGCTATGATACCAAATGTAACAGACCGAATCATATAACTCAAAGTCAGTTTGTACTTATTATATTTTATAATGATACATGGGATCTCACCACCCATTAGTGATCAATTTACTAGTCCTAGAAATATAGAGTTATACTTTATTACTATATTAATTTGAAAATATTATAAAATAATATAAAAAAATTATTTCATCTTAAAAAATATTTATAGTATCCATCATCATGTCATGGTGAATAGAAATGTTTAAAAAATATTCTCATATTATCAGTAATAGTTATATTCAAAGAATAAATTGATGTGTAAATAAAGAATAATCAAGATGGTATATTGGATAATAGGAACCCATTATTTTCAATGAAAAAAATTAGTTTAATAAACATCGATGGATTATATAAAAATATAAATCAAATTGATAATGGAAACTAAATTCTCCAAAACAAATTTTCCTAATTATGAACATTAATTAATCTTCTATTAAGGCCTTATTAATGTTATAATTAATCATACCATTTAATAATACCAATAACAAAATTATTATTAATATATTGTTATGTGTAAAACAAATTACTATCTAATGTGGCCACATATTCTTTCTTATGAGACTTATAAATGAATCAAGTGGCTACCTATAACTGGTGACCACCCATTAGTTGTAAATCCAATATATTCCTTACATTTTTAATGATAAATATTAATCATTATAAAAATACAAAAAAAATAATTATTTTCTATATCTAATGATGAATAAATAATATTTCCTTTACCAATTAATTACGACGAAATGATCCTAAGCAATCTATTTAAATATGGGGGATATATTATTTAGAGTGGATCCCCATTAATGAATATGAATCATCAAATGTTGTCAAAATATATGAAAATACATTTAAAAGAATATTCAATGATTTATTTTAAAAAATTTGATAAATACAAATTTCATTTGACAAATATCTAAATACTATCTTCCCAAATATTTTTAAAATACCATTAAACTAAAATAATATTGGAATATTCTAATAGAATAATAAAATTCAACCATGAACATGATTGTTCAAAATGTAATTCTTGATGTATATGTTAAAAGAAGTCGTTATTTTTATACTATAATAAAAATCCAAAAAAAATGATTATTTGGGAAAATATTTAAAAAATTTACATTTCTATCCTTTGAAAAGAAATGATAATATTTTCAGAATTATTTTAAGAAATATTTTTTCCATAGGGAATAACAATAATGAATGAAATTTAAATAACATGAACTTGGAATAAAATGTTCATCAACCAAAAAGAAAAATAAAACCCTTGGATTTATTTATTTTCTTAATTGACTATAAATTAAATTTAAAATTCATGTTCCAAAATATATATATATATATATATATATAATCTCAGGTGATGATAGGTTGATATCATTCCATCCAAAAAATATACTAGTTTGCGTGATGTTTTATACATTATCTCATAGTTTTAACCCATGTTATCCCTTTTTATGATTTCCATGATATCAATGTTTTTTTACTCATTATAGGTCAAGAATGATACTATAAAAGGAAAACTAAACCATATGTTTATAATTGATGATACACTAAAAATATCCCATTAATTTTAAAAATTAATTTTTTAATGAATTTTAAATAAATTATGAAAATATTATCTAACAAAATATCCAATTTAAGTGAATTTTGGGACAATTATCATAGTTAAAATTTAATGAATGTTAATATAAATAATTATTTTGAATATAAAAATCATAAAACACCAGTAATACCTTATATATATATAATCATGGAGCATGATAAGTCACACATAAAATATTTTTTTTAAATTTTTTAAATAATGTAACTGATTTTTTACTTCTTTCCCATGCACTATATCAGAGTTTTTAAGAATTTAATGATATTAATTAATCATTAAGAATTAAAATTAAATGACTATTATAAAAAAAATTATATTGAAAATAATTACATTAAACCATCCTTGAATGTTTCTTATCTTTGTGAAAACATAATAAGATATTAAAATCACAAAAGTGACATTTTAGAAAAATTCATTTCATAAAATAATATATGGTTATTTATCTAAGAAACAAATATCCATAATTAAAATTAGTTAAGCGGTTTTCAAACTACTCTCACCTAAAATATTATATTAAATATTTATAGTGGTTTTATAAACTTATCATAATAGTTTTAAACCTTATTATCCTGAATAACAATTAATAATGATGATATATATACCATAGTAAAAATTAATTATTTAGAAAAATAAATTGTAATTATTTTCCAAATTAAAAATTAAGGATAATTAAAATGTAATAAATCTTATACAATTCAATTACAATCATTTTATGAAATTAATGTTAAAATAAAAATGCTAAATGTGATGGGGATTTTTTCTAAAAATAATAATAATATATATAGAAATTTATTTATAAAACAATTATTCATAATTTTTATCTTAATTAAATTAATTAGACTATTGTTAATAAAAATTAATTTATTTTATTTTACAACCTTTTCAAAAAATATTATTTTAAATACATTAAAAAGTAATAATATTTCTCTATATATTTGTTATTTTTCAATTATTCACCGAAAAATCAGTGTCTTCAGAATAATCAAACAATGTGAGCCCAAAATAATTTTAATATTATTATAAAATAATATATATATATATATATATTATAAAATTATAATTAAAAATGATGCATAATTATTGTTTATATTTAATCAAAAAATCAAAAAATTATTTTTTTGGAAGAACATATTTTTTAAACATTAATAGTATGTACTCAAAACTGAGTGCTAATTTACCGAGAATAAAAAACGGAGTAGGAAATTTTTATATATATATATTTCAAAATTTGGTTACTCATATTCATACAAAACAATTCAATGGATATTTTATAACATCCTAATTTGAATAATGTCTTATCACAGTTTGTCTAATCTCAGAGGTTTATGTGGTACACATTATAGAAGGTTGTTTTGTTTTTAAAATGCAATATAATCTAAAATGCTATAGTTTTACATTAATTTATGGGGTCCACCCTTGATATTGAAATAATACTAATTCATTGATATCCAATGGTAAAAAAAAATCTCTCTAATATGTTTTTTGGACACATTGGTTAGTGTCTATGGGCCAGACCATCCCTTGAAAAACAAGAGTGTGATTTTATAGATCGAGAGGAACCATTCCATTATAGATATAAAAATATATATGAGTGAACTAATTTTTATATTAATGATTAAATGGTTCCCATGTATTAGAAATATTTCTTCAAGATAATGAATATGATGAATGAATGTGTTCTTGGTGTTTTTATAGGGATATAGTGATGTGTGTCTCAAGTCATTGGGATCATTGATATAATATAGATATTCAGTATATTCTGGTTTCTTTACCTTAAGTTAAACACATCAATATGATATAATTCATAATATGATTCGAAGGGGTATAATCCCTATAGAGTAACTTGACCCAACATTCAAGGTAATACTTGAAACATTGGTGATTTGATAAATAGAAAAGGACATATTGAGGGATCTAGGGATTTTAATGTAATTTATTAAATGTAGTGTTCTATGAGGAAACAATAAACATGTTATTCCAAAAAATGTCACCAAAAATGATATTAATTGAATAATCTCCTATGGTTTTTGGGATGTTTTCAATACTCTTGTTTTTCTAGATAAAGGGGGTTAAAAAAGCCTCTAGTTATCTTAGTTTTTAAAGTGTCATGCCCCAGATTAGATTGACCCCTAATCCTATTTCCACTAAGAACAGGTGGTATTCTATAAAATTATTTTCCCTGATATATATATGGGGATAGTTACCTACTAAATCATGGAACTTTCTTCTATCCTTACGAAGGAGATGATAAATTAACACTCCTTATGGTCAAAACTGATTATATGGAAGGATTCAAAATTGTATACTATAGTGGAAAATGGAGGGGGATCATTATGAACACCACAAGGGACCATTAGTTCTCTATATATAGATATGGTCTATTATGAATTGTGAAGAAGAATTTAATTATGATGAGGTTCCCACCTAAAAAATATTCGCAATTGGGGGAATTTTTCTTTGCCCTAGGGGTGAAACTAAAAATTAGACAATAATGGATAAATATGGATAATGTTTAATTTAATAGAAAGAACCTGTTGCATTTTTATATCATTTGGATGGTTATGGTTCAACTTTGGATGACTGAGGTTGAGCTATGGGTGGTTTTGGTTAATCATTGGGTGACTGTGGCTGATACAAATGATCAAACAATTATATGGGTATAATTTTTTCCATTGAATAGAATCCTTGAAGGTATTATCCTATTAAGACTTGAACAACGCACATCATCAAGCATTATTACCATAACATAAGCTCTTAGGGATAAGATATCAAGTATTCTTATGTCTGGATTGTACATTTCCTTTTAATCAAGTGTGTTGGCCAGAAGTTACTGGAGGAGTTGAAATTAATGTTTAATTATTGAGATATATAAAGTGGTACACTAATAAAATTTTGTTTATATAGTCATATTTTTACTCAACATTAATGTAGTCCTTTTAAATTGAATGGTTCATAGAACCTCCTACCAATGAAAGGGAAATGATCTCTATGGGAGTATAAACCAGATTTGGCACTTGAAATATCTCTTGATAACCATTTTGTTACCGAATATAGATATATCAATCCATAAATGTACTAAATTTTGATAATACAATTATAGCGGGAGATATAAACATGATATGTCATGTTTGATTCACAGACACTAATAAGATATGAAGGTCTATAATGGATATCTTATTAATATAAAATTATCAATGTTCAATTCACCTTGATCAATGAAATGTTTTCATCCCCCAACATAATCATCATCATATGGGGTGATAGATAATAATTTTACATGAGTTGGTGGATCACCCAATTTAAATATACCATAATTGACTAAATTATAAAGCCAATCCCTATAGATAAAACACTCTCTAATGTTGCATATAAAGAATACATGGTAGGTGAACTATTTGGGATTGTTCTTGAAGATAAACACTTATAGGTTTTTATTTCCTATAACATGATAAATTTATTACACATGAAATATATTTATAATCTTGGGACCAAGATATCCTTAAATGATTAGACTGATTTCCTTCATTCAAGTGAAGCGATTCTTTGTCTTTGTCCATAATAGGGGTTCATGGTAAAATTATAATTATTTATATATATTTAGTGATTCATGTTTTATGTGGCCAACTAAAAATGGATTGGATTATGGGATGGACTCTATTTAATGATAGTTTTCTCTTGTATAGCATGTTTTTAGATGAAATAGGTGGAAATATTGGGGGGACCACTATTTGTTCCACTATGTGTCCTCATTATGGAAATAACTTCTCTTAGAGAATTCATGGAATACTCCTAGATAGTTTAGGGAGATGACAGTGGGAAAAATATCTTCAATGAAATTATATGTGCACATTACCAACAACTATTCATAGTGAAGTGTCACATTAATGTAAATTGATAGTCCCTTATATTTAGTAATGAAGTCATAAACCCCTAAATTTTCCTATAGTTTATAAGTGGAGTCATCGGGGATGCTCATTAGAAATATGGTGGAGTTAAACTAAAAGAATAATTATTGATGGGTATCATAATAGTTGGATATGGATTCCAGTTCTAGATTTCTATACAAGATAATTACAGGTCAAACAAATTCCTTTAAAAATTACCAAATCATAGAGGATTCTAACTAATATAGACTTCCCAACATCAATATTTTTTGGAGAGGCAATGAGGAAATGGTGTTACATTATGTAATTTTTTATGTTAGGAGGTGAAGCTTTTGTTTTTGAAATCTATGGGTTGAGGATAATTGTATAGATATGAGTGATATGAATTCCTCTTATTCTAAACCAATTCTTGTTGTGTTTATATAGCTTGGATGAATGCACTAGAAACAATAATTATATCATCTTGACTAGTATCATTATGATTCTTCCCCATGGATGGTCACTTATCCCACGATGTAAACTATTCGTGATCTATTGGTAGAAGGTCACACTGATCAACATGATAATGATCCATGGGAAGTAGTCAGTTGTGTTGTAGATAGATATAGTCACCTTCTTTTGTCCTTAATTTTTGGAAAAAACAACTTAGTTCATTATAAATAGAATTCCCCAGAACTATCATATTCTGTAACTAAATATGGAGAATGATGGGTTTAACTTGATATTCAAAATCATAAGTTCAATTCTCACAAATGATATATGCATTGATCTACTTGTATCTCTAAATTTCATGAATTAAGTCTATCATTCTTGAATCAATATATTTTTGGTAGAATAGTTTTTAATAGATAGGTTGATAAATAAATTCCATCCAATTTTTAGGTGATGATATAAAACATGATTTTTCTTATTGGGGAATTTGAGGCACGTGGTTAATCTCTATTGATAGGTATGAACCCATATGTAGTCATTTGGGTTAGCTTTTCAATGACGATCCTCTCAGGGCGGTTTATCCTCTAATTTTGTTTCATCACTGAAATTGCATCCCTTGTCCGAAGGAGGTCTAATAATGATATCTTATTCCAATGTGTTTATAAAACCACAAAATTTTATTACACATTTCTCTTCTGAAAAATTTTATTTTTTATATCATTATTTATACACAATAATGAAATTAAACGAACTAGTTATACTATTGAAGTATTATTATATGAAAATGTTATTGGATAGAATTTGGATTGGTGGGTATGAATATTATTAAATAAATTATGAAATTTATGTATATATTTATATAATAAATAATTTTTTTAATTATTTTATATTAAATAAAAAATAGATTTTAAATGGTAAAAACTATTATTTTATCATAAAAGAAATTTTTTTCAATGTATTCATTTTCTTTATATAGGATGTGTGTCAAATAAAAATAAACTATGATTTTGATGTATTATTTTTTTATTTATTGTAATAAAAATAAATAATTATTTATACATTTTTTATAAATTGAAATGAAATGAAGATATTATAATTTGAATATAAAGTTGATAATTTACATATATATATTTTTATTCTGTGATATATAATCTATCATAAAAAACTAAATATGTATTTAAGAATAAATTTAATGTATTAATTAGATTTTTTATTAAAAAAATTATATTAATATTCATCTAATGCTTCTTGCTAGTAATGGAAGTTGGATAAAATTTTGTTTTATACTTCAAAAGGAATTTTTCTAAAAAAGATATTCTTTACATTTGTGCACGTACATTATTTAAAATGTAATCCACATATATAAATTTAATATAAATGAGTGAATTAAATATTTTGAATCATCATTTTAAAAAATAGTTATTTGATATTCATTTTTTGTAATTTTTAATAGTAATTGTTGTATAAATTCATTACTACAGCAATGGTTAAAATGGTTAATGAGTTGAACATCCCAGTTAAATAAATAATATTACATTCTAATGTTTATCAATATTTGTGAATAAAATTTTAATACTACTTTAATGGGGATGCTATGCTCGATGGCGTACCCAATACGCAACTACGAATTTCTTTGAAATCTTATGTTGCACACTAATAATATAATAATACTATAATAGTTAACGCCTAGCCATTGTAATGTAGGGAACGAACAGAAATAACTACAAAATGATTACATATGTTTGTTAAATATTTTTACATTTATCCAATAAATTTTAGAGGCTTAAAATCCAAATGAATCCAATTTTAAGAATAAATACTCTAATATTTTTAAAAGATTATTTTACCGCCTTATGATAGCGAACCATTTTTAAATCTATCTTTTGACAATTTTATAAGATATATTTGTCAAAATAAACTTATTCTTTATGATTGGGACATTGAAATTTAATTTGGATAAATTTTTGGTATTTTTCTAATAATGTTCATTTTTTAATGAATAGTGAAAAGTGTTGTATTTTAAATCAAAACCTCTTTTTAATCAGATTTATTTATATAGTTATATTATCTTTTTAATTGGTTTTAAAGTGAAATTAGAATATATTTTTACCATTTAATCCAATGGTGGTCATTGGAATTAATATAACTCTGAGATTGGACATAAACGAATGTCAATCTTTTGATAGATATTGTTTCTTAAAAACACGCTATTTGTTCTGACAACGGGAATTAATTATTAAATTAATTATTGTAACTTATATGTTTTGAATTTTGTAAAATATAAATTATTTTTGAATTCATAATATCAAATATATCTTAGGGTGATGTTTTGGTATTTTTTTGAAAAACATCAATTTTTGATGAATAGTGAAACCACTAAGTGGTACTTAAAAAATGATTTTTCGTTTAAATGTAATTTTACCACCTCTGTGTTTTGAATTTCAAAAATCCAACATAAATGGTTTTCATTAGGAATTAAAATGTGGTCCAATGGGATTAAAATAATTTTTTGCTGAATAGTAACTTTTAAGTTTTTAATCGCGATTAGAGGTAATTAATGCAGTTTAAGGTAAAAATAATGTTTTAATAATATGAAATGACCTTGACACATGTCATACCCTTATAGGATGTGTAATGGACGACCAAGAAAACACATGGGTCGATTTTTGGGACCCCATGGAGCCACTTGGGTAAGATAATGACATTAATGCCTTTTTTTAAAGTAAAAGTAAAATTGACACAAACATGCATTGTTTTACTAAAACAATTGTTACATGGGGTTATAAAAGTGAGATTTTTGACTATAAATAGTAATTGGAAAGATAAAAATATTTCCTACATCATAGTAGTTTTTTTATAATTTTTAGACATTAAATATGTTAAATTATTTATGACATCATGATGATGGAGTGATTACCTCATTATTTAACGATTTAAATAAAATGAAATGATAATGTAAAACATAAGACCTACACATGTAAAAAACCTATTGGATGAGTTTATGTCTAACCCTTATCACCTTATACTCAAAATAAATAAATGTGGGACCTTTAAAATCCGAAACTCATTTGAAAATAAAGTAACATTTTATAACATTCCAAGGGTGCCCCTCCTCTTCTCTTATAAAAGGCCCCCACCTCTACCACCTTACCCACACCCCTCAAGACATTGTCATGGAAAACCCCTGCCCATATCATCTCTACAAATCCTTCTCCTCATCCTATAAGCCTTACCTTTGGCATGAATCTCTTCAACAAACCCTTTTGGTTCAATCCAAAGATAGTTACCTGATTTTAAGGTAATGTCTTAACTTGTGTTCTTTTGTTTTATTTTGCTTCACCAACCCCCTAAACTCTTTTTATTAATTTCTTTTGTAACAACTCCAGTATCTTCAATATAATAGGAAGTTTTTATAATATTTATTTGAGCTATAATTACACACACCTACATCTAATGGTTAAACAACAGACTGTTTTTGTGGATGGTGAATTTCAGCCTCACAAAACGATGATTGTTCAATATTCGTTTAACACCTTTAAAGGTGGCCATTAATATGTCACTATATTTATATATGATATATAATATCGTTATTTTTTCCTTAATCTTCTGTATTTTTCATTTATGGCATACCTTTATGGCTTCCATTATGGGTAAACGTGATATTTTCATTTTAGGAAGTGCGGACTACCGCCCCCTGAAAGTGATTTGATTCGTTAATACCATATGTGGTATGTATAAAGAATAGATTTAATGATATTATATATGATACAATACTTTAATTATAATAATATTATGCATCATTATGTTTTAATAATATTATATATGAAATATAAATGGAAGTAGCATTCATGCGTACGTACCGCTTACCGTCTCCATGAACGGTGCATTTCATTACTTACCTTTAAATGTTATGTAATATTATAAATGAATGTATATAATGGATATATATGATATATATGATATCTAAATAATGAATATAATTCTGGATATAATGTATTTTTTACCCCATGAACAAACATGTAATTATAAAGAGTTTATTTTCTACTCAAGTAGCAATGATCGACAAAACGACCATTATTAACATAAATAATTACATAGTGTTCACAACATGGTAATGAGTGATATAAAAGGAATAATGAACTTGA
The DNA here is from genome assembly GCA_963277665.1 of Viscum album. Classification (NCBI taxonomy): domain Eukaryota; kingdom Viridiplantae; phylum Streptophyta; class Magnoliopsida; order Santalales; family Viscaceae; genus Viscum; species Viscum album. The sequence goes on from OY728159.1 coordinate 927,553,902, forward strand.
TAAAAATTTTTAATCAAGTAGAAATATACTCATGTTTATTATTTAGGAGGTTATATAATGATCGAGTCATGTTGGGCCCAAGGTAAGGGATCCTACCTCTCTATTTTTACGTACTCTTTTTATGTAACTTAATTTACGCTCCTATTTATTATGTTGGGGGAAGTTCTTTTATATTCCCCTTGCTGTAAATTTTATGTTAATATGATGAGAGACCCTATTTTATCTCATCAATCCATTTTTGGATGTTTTTGGTGGCGCCGTTAGGCTGCTGAATTTTCATAAGGGGATTTTTATTTCACTTTTTATTCCTGTGAGATTCATGCTACATTGGCCACTATTTCCTTTTGTGTGGTGTATGGAATGCCCATTATTTTACTATTTGTATCATATAATCTCATTTATGGGTAGTTACATATTCATTTTATGACCCTTCTTTCATGGGGTGTACGTTTCGAAAGTTCCCCAAATCGGTAAGGGAACCTTTCACCCTCTGCTTTTTAAAAGACTTCTTTTGTTATGTGTTTTAATTTACAGCTTTTTATGTTGAGATATGATCTTATATATCCTTATAGATATAAATTTTATGTCCAAGTGATGAGATACCATTTTATCTCTCATCAACTAATTTTATTAATTTTAAAGTGACGCTGTTAGGCTGTCGAATTTTACCAAGGGAACTTCTTAACCCAATTTCAATTTCTTTGGTTTCAACATGTAGTTATTGAATATGTCATCATTTAAATATTTGTGAATGACCTTTGATTGTTTTACACTTAATATCCACTTATATTTTGTGTATTTATATTTTTCACACATAATGATGAGACTTATTTATCTTTAATTTAAGGATACATTTTTTATAAGGGATTTCATCTCATTTTACATTTCTATTGAGACTTCATTGTTGTTATGCAGCAATTAACTCTTTTATGATGTATATACTATCCCTTGGAATATTATATCATGAATCCATTAATTCTCATGATATTATAATGTTTTGATTAAATTTTATTCCTCAATTATGGTATTCAAGTGTCTCTCATTTTGTTAAAAACACTTTAAGTAAAATATCGTTTTAAATGTTTTAATGATTTATTCTTATAAATATTTCTCATTAATATCCATGTTTTCAAAATGGTTTCAAGGATTTAATTATATGGATATTAATGGTTTAAAATTTTAAAAACTTCAAAGTGGTACGAGACACTTTGATTCAAAGATCACTTTATTAAATGCTTTGAATGGTTTTGAAAATGGTTTTTAGAATGGATTCATTATCTTAAAATGTTATATTGTTATTTCGATGTGGGAATTTTATCTTTAATTTATGATTAAGTTATGTAATATGATTATGTTATGGTTCTTGGGAATTTTTTATGAAGACGGCTGGTTCCATGATAAACTAAGGGCGGGTGAGCCCGATATAGCTCTCCAATGCATTGGGTAACACGAAGGGGTTAAAACTTAAGGTTTCACCGAAGAGATTTAGGGAATATACTGTGATGGGTATTCCAAACGTAACGAAGAGGGTTATTACCTATGTAATAATGTTATGAATGCCTCAAGTTAACTTTATGTCTTATGATTTCTATGATTTTTTCATGATTTAATGAGGTTTGTTAAAGTGATTATGATTTATGAGTAAAGTATGATTTAATACATGGAATAATGTTTTCATTTCGTACTTTTATATCCCTTACTGATCTTTTTATGCTCATCCCAACTTTTTGAAATGTTTTTCACAGGTCAACGGAATGGTACATGATATAATGATAGTGTCAAGGAAGTGTCAAGAAAGAATCCATGTTTTATTGTAAATATGTTTCTGTTGATGGGAAAAATGAATACTATATTTTATGTAACCAATTTGTTTAAATGTGGATTGTAATGGATGTTTTATGATCTAATTCTCTAAAAATCTAAACCTGAAAATATCCTCAATGTGTAATCTTGTAATAACTCAAAATTAAGTAAGGTTTAAGGCTGGGGCCTTATAGTTATTATCAGAGGTCGGTTTAGATAACTTTAGAGGTTAGAGTGTTGTTTCAGCATAAGTGACATGTTGTGTATGACCATAATGGTTATTATATTGGATACAATCATTTTTATTTTTGAAGGTTAAAATGAGTTTGAGATAACATGGATAAGTATATCTTAGTGTTTATCTTCCTCTTTAGTACATGATGATTTCGTTAATATACTCACACTGAAGTTTTTGGTTTTAGTTAATGGATGGATCTAGCAGGAACCAAAGTAACAATGGGTTTGAAGGAAACTATGGTGGTTCTCTGATTAAGAGATTGGATGAAATGGGGAATTCAATGAGAAATCTCGTGGTTATTCTAAAGCAACTACTATGAGTCATCATTAACCACTTGAACCCTGGTGAGTTCTCTAATTCCTCTTGTGTGAGATAACCAACTCTATGTGGAAGTTCATGTGATAATTATAAAGGTAACCATTAGGGTTTTTGTGATCCTTACTTCTGAGGTAAGTATGGGTTACTATATGTTATGATGGAAGATGAAAGGCATGAGGTAAAATTGAGGTTAAAATATGTCGTGGTTATTTTTGATGATTTTATCTCTTTTTAGGGGGATGGTTTAAGAATTATATAGTTTTGGAGAAGGGACAACACGCAGACCGTGTGACAACCCGTTGCGTCGGACGAAGCTGCGGGAATCGAACCCACAACCAATGTGCGACTGGTGTTTATCGCCTACCAGTGGACTACATGAAGTCCCTAGGTAGTTTGACTAATTTTTTTAGTTAGATGATTTTATGAATCAATGGTAAGTTGATTTTGGGTTATCTTTGGAAATTATTGACCTATCATGGAGGATATGTGATTAGGTTACTTACTTTTCAGTATGAGACATTAAGAGGAACTGATGTTATTTAGAGATAAATGTTAATTTGTACCTTGGGAGACTACGTGATTAAATCCTTCAAATGTTTTGGATTCAATCTTATTTGGGTTTACTTTGAAGAATTTTATGGACAAATCGTTTATCTAATGGTCTTTGTTGAACATTGGGTTTTGTTTGACAAATCTTGGAGATTAGGAGTAGTTTTTCTTTTTGTAAAAAAAATCCTTTTGGGTATTATCTGATCTTGTACTAAACTTTTTGGTTTGGTTATTGTTGATTATAGTACTCTTAATGCGAACAAGTCTTCCTAAATACTCATCTTTTGAAAAAAAATATGAGTTTGATTAAGGAATCTAGTAAATGTTTAAAGTCTACGTGACAAGTAATTTTGTTTCATTATGAATTAGTTAAGCACAAAAATAAATTCCTCAATTAAGAGTAACTTAAAACAAAAATGTTGTCTGTTAACTTTTCCTACTGGGGAATCGAATACCGTTTAACCCATCAAAAGCTTGTGATTTTCTTGTGGTTAACATTCTCCTAGACATGTTTACTATCACTCTCCATTAGAACATGACCCTTTTTTCTTCCATATCCATATTTTCATACTTGGAATCCTAGTATGGGTTAACTCGGGTGACCTTTGTACTTCTCTCCCATTCTTTTCAAGTGATAGTTTTTCTAACTCTTGTTCCTATGTGGGTCTTTCAATAGAGTTTCCAAGCCCAATTTTGAAATGGCGAGGACACAATTCCCAAAAGGGGGGAAGGATGTAACATCCCTGCAAAATAAATAATATTACATTCTAATGATTATCAATATTTGTGAATAAAATGTTAATACTACTTTAAAGGGGATGCTATGCTCGATGGCGTACCCAATACGCAACAACAAGTTTCTTTGAAATCTTACGTTGCACACTAATAATATAATAATATTATAATAGTTAACGCCTTGCCGTTGTAATTGAGGGAATGAACATAAATAACTACAAAATGATTAAATATGTTTTTTAAATATTTTTACATTTATCCAATAAATGTTAGAGGCTTAAAATCCAAATGAATACAATTTTAAGAATAACTACTCTAATATTTTTAAAAGATTGTTTTACCACCTTCTGATAGTGAACCATTTTTAAATATATCTTTTGAAAATTTTATAAGCTATATTTTTCAAAATAAAATTATTCTTTATGATTGGGACATTGAAATTTACTTTGGATAAATTTCAGGTATTTTTCGGATAATGTTCAATTTTTAACAAATAGTGAAAAGTGTTGTATTTTAATTCAAACCCTCTTTTTAATATAATTTATTTATATAGTTAGATTATCTTTTTAATTTATTTTAATGTGAAATTAGAATATATTTTTACCATTTAATCCAATGGTGGTCATTGGAATTAATATCACTTTGAGATTGGACATAAATGAATGTCATTTTTTTGATAGATATTATTTCTTAAAAACACGCTATTTGTTCTGACAATAGGAAATAATTATTAAATTAATTATTGTGACTTATATGTTTTGAATTTTTTAAAATATAAATAATTTTTGAATTCATAATATCAAATATAGCTTAGGGTGATGTTTTGGTATTTTTCTGAAAAACTTCAATTTTTGATGAATAGTGAAACCACTAAGTGGTACATAAAAAACAGATTTTTCGTTTAAATGAAATTTTACCACCTCTGTGTTTTGAATTTAAAAAATCCTACATACATGGTTGTCATTAGTAAGTAAAATGTGTTTCAATGAGATTAAAAAGTTGTTTTGGTGAATAGTAACGTTTATGTTTTTAATCGTGATTAGAGGTAATTAATGTAGTTTAAGGTAAAAATAATGTTATAATAATATGAAATGAACTTGACACATGTCTTAACCTTATTGGATGTGTCGTGGACGACCAATAAAACCCATGGGTCGATTTTTGGGACCCCATGGAGCCACTTGGGTATGATAATGACATTAATGACTTTTTTTAAAGTAAAAGTAAAAATGACACAAACATGTATTGTTTTACTAAAACAATTTTTACATGGGGTTATACAAGTCATATTTATTACTATAAATAGTCATTGTAAATATAAAAATATTTCCTACATCATAGTTTTTTTTATAAATTTAGACATTAAATAAATTAAATTATATATGAAATCATGATGATGCAGTGATTAACTCATTATTTAACGATCAAAATAAAATGAAAAGATAATGTAAAATCTAAGACCTACAGATGTAAAAAACCTATTGTATGATTATATTTCTAACCCTTATCACCTTATTCTAAAAATAAATCAATGTTGGACCTTTAAAATCCGAAACTCATTTGAAAATAAAGTAACATTTTATAACATTCCCAGAGTGCCCCTCCTCTTCTCTTATAAAAGTCCCCCAACTCTACCACCTTACCCACACCTCTCAAGCCTTTGTCTCGGCCAACCCCTTCCCATATCATCTCTCCACGTACCTATCCTCATCCTAGAAGCCTTACCTTAGGTAGTAATCTCTTCAAAAAACCCTTTTGGTTCAAACCAAAGGGAGTTACCTGATTTTAAGGTAATGTCTTCACTTTTGTTCTTTGGTTTTATTTTGCTTCTCCAACCCCATAAAATCTTATTATTAATTTATTTTGTACCAAATACAGTATCTTAAATTTACTAGGATGATTTTATAATAAGGATTCGAGCTGCACTTACACACACCTACATCTAATGGTTAAAGAACATATTGTTTTTGTGGATGGTGAATTTTTGCCTCAGGAAACGATGATTGTTCAATATTCTTTTGACACCTTCAAAGGTGGCCATTAAGATGTCACTATATTTATATATGATATATAATATGTTTATGTTTTCCTTAATCTTCGTTTTTTTATTTATGGCATACTTTTATGGCTTCCATTATGGGTAAAAGCGATATCTTCATATTAGGAAGTGCGGACTACCGCACACTCAAAGTGATTTGATTCGTTAATACCATATGTGGTACGTATAGAGGATAGATTTAATGATATTATATATTATAAATACTGTAATTATAATACTATTAAGTATAATTATGTTTTATTACCTTTAAATATGAAATAGAAATGGAAGTAGCTTTCATGCGTACGTACGGATTACCGTCTCCATGAACGGTGCATTTCATTTCTTACCTCTAAATGTTATGTAATATTATAAATGCCAGTATATAATGGATATATATGATATATATGATATATAAATAATGAATATAATTGTGGATATAATGGATATTTTACCACATGAACAAACTTGTAATTATAAAGAGTTTATTTTTGACTCAAGTAGAAATGATCGACAAAACGACCATTATTAACTTAAATAATTACATAGTGTTCATAACATGGTAATAAGTGATATAAAAGGAATAATGAACATGAAAAAAGTTCTTAAGAAAGTATAAATTAACTCATGTTTATTATATAGGAGGTTAAATAATGATCGAGTCATGTCAGACCAAAGGTAAGGGATCTTACCTCTCTCTTTATTTTTAAGTACTCTTTTTATGTAACTTAAATAAAGTTCTTTTTTCTTATGTTGTGGGAAGTTATTTTATAATCCTCTTTCTGTAAATTTTATTTTAATATAATGAGAGACACTATTTTATCTCATCAATCCATTTTTGTAAGTTTTATGTGGCACCGTTAGGATGCCGAATGTTCATAAGGGGATTTTTTATCTCACTTTTTATTCCTGTGAGATTCATGCTACATTGGCCAATATTTCCATTTGTGTGGTGTATGTAATGACCATTATTTTATTATTTGTATAATATAATCTAATTTATGGGTAGTTACATCTTAATTGTATGACCCTTCTTTCATGGGGTGTACGTTTCGAAAGTTCCCCAAATCGGTAAGGGAACCTTTCACCCTCCTTTTTTTAAAAGACTTCTTTTGTTATCTCTTTTGATTTACATCTTTTTATGATGGGATATGTTCTTATAAATCCTTATAGATATAAATTTTATGTCCAAGTGATGAGATACCATTTTATCTCTCATCAACTAATTTTATAAATTTTAAAGTGACGCCGTTAGGCTGTCGAATTTTACCAAGGGAACTTCTTAACCCAATTTCAATTACTTTGGGTTCAAAATGTAGTTATTGAATATGTCATCCTCTGAATATGTGTGAATGACGTTTAATTGTTTTACACTTAATATACACTTATATTAGGTGTATTTATATTTGTCACACATAATTATGAGATTGATTTATCTTTAATTTAAGGATACATTCTTTATAAGGGATTTCATCTCATTTTACATTTCTATTGAGACTTCATTGTTGTTATACAGCAATTCACTCTTACATGGTGTATATACTGTCCCTTGGAATATTATATCATGAATCCATTAATTCTCATGATATTATAATGTTTTGATTAAATGTTATTCCTCAATTATGGTATTCAAGTGTCTCTCATTTTGTTAAAAACACTTTAACTAAAATATCATTTTAAATGTTTTAATGATTTATTCTTATAAATATTTCTCATTAATATCCATGTTTTCATAATGGTTTCATGGATTTAATGATATGGATATTAATGGTTTAAAATGTTAAAAACATCAAGGTGGTATGGGACACTTTGATTCAAAGATCAATTTATTAAATTATTTAAATGGTTTTGAAAATGGTTTTTAGAATGGATTCATTATCTTAAAATGTTATATTGTTATTGAAATGTGGGAATGTTATCTTTACTTTATGATTAAGTTATGTGCAATGATTATGTTACGGTTCTTGGGAATTTTTTATGAATACCGTTGGTTCTGTGATAAACTAACGGCGGGTGAGCCCGATATAGCTCTCCAATGCATTGGGTAACGCAAAGGGGTAAACGTTAAGGTTTCTCCGAAGAGGTTTAAGGAATATACTGTGATGGGTATTCCAAATGTAACCAAGAGGGTAACTCCCTATGTAAGAATGTTATGAATTCCCCATGTTACCTTTATGTCTTATGATTTCTATGATTTATTCATGATTTGATGAGGTATGTTAAAGTGATTATGTTTTATGAGTAATGTATGATTTCATACATGGACTAATGTTTTCATTTCGTACTTTTATATCCCTTACTGAGCTTTTTTTGCTCATCCCAGCTTTTTGAAATGTTTTTCACAGGTCAAGGGAATGGTACATGATATGATTATAGTGTCAAGTAAGTGTCAAGAAAGAATCCTTGTTTTATTTTAAATATGTTTCCGTTGATGGAAAAAATAAATACTATCTTTTATGTAACCACTTTGTTTAAATGTGTAAAATAATGCAAGTTTTATGATCTAATTCTCTAAAACTCTAAACTTAAAAATATCCTCAATGTGTAATCTTGTAATAACTCAAGATTAAGTAAGGTTTAAGGTTGGGGCCTTATAATTTGGGGTTATGAAAAATATAAGCGTTAAAATAATAATTAATATTATATATTGTTTTTATTGTACTTGAATTTATAGGAACACTTAAAATATATTTTAATTTTGTTTTCATTGATTCCACTTTAATTTTTAATATGAATGTATTATATTTTAATGTTTAATTAATCTACAAGAGTGACACACTCCTCACAGATAAAAGTAAACACATTCTCTTATTATCCCTAATACAATTTATCCACATATATATCAAACAATATATATTAAACTAATACTAAAATATAATAATCCATAACCTTGAGGTTATTATATTCCTAAAATACCCATCAAACATTCCTGATGGTTTTTTCGAATGAGGATACTCAAGGGAGAGGTATTTGCTATTGCTAATTTCATTCAGGTTTATTTCTCCCTAAACCTCCTACAAATGTTTTATTACCATTATTACATGATATAATACTTATATATACAATAAATATATTTTATTATATGAATTATATATCTATTTTATTTCTCCTTCTAATCCTTTGGAAAAAGGTAACGTCACTCGTGCATATATGTTGACCATCACCTATACTGTACTGTTATTTCTTTTTCTCATGCCATGACAAGGATAGTCATAGAGATATATTTAATGAATATATATTATATTTATGATATTATTATGATTATTTAATAGTTATTTATAGTATAGAGATAACACACATAGATTTTCTATCATACATACAAAATCAAAATTGATGAATATCCAATATATTTTACAAATACACACCTGAGGAGAGGAACAATTTAGTATCATTGGAGATTCGATATACTATATTATTCTTAATTGAAATATTATCAACATATATCTCAAATAAATTTATTATAATCAATTTTATTACACATATCATACATTAAACATGTACTCAAAAACTCGTGTCATTATATTCTTTTTATGTGTTCAATCCTCCTCTTCTTATGTAGCATTTATTTAACTCACCCCTTACGGACCAATGGAAGGGATTTTTGGGAATACAAGAACCACTAAATTGATAATATGTATGTTTTGGAGATAATTTGGTAGGGATTGGTTAGGATATGTGGCTCTATGTGGTGTAAATAAGAGAAAGGAGGGGTCCCCTTTTAAATGTGATGAATGGTGATATCATGTAATTTTATAAAAGATTAAAAAATAATAATGTGACCTACATGAAATAATCATCAAAACATCCCTAAATTAGAATATAAGGAAGGATTTGTTTTAATTTTTTTCATCTAATAAATGTTTTATAGGTTTAGTTGGTGTTTTAAAACTTACTTCTTGGTTTAACCCCTCAATTAAACTAAATTATACTAAACATTGGTATGTTATTTTTCACTCATAATGGGTTCTAATATTATATATAAGTTTTAAATTTACTCATAAATGTACATGAAATGATTATTTTGACCATTTTTCATCCTACTAGTCCTATGTAAAATTTTATTATTTTTAAATAATTTAATAAATTATTATTTGTCATAAAAAATTATTAATCCTCTATTTTACTCTACTTGAATAAAATGATTTTGAAAACAACAAGAATGAATTTCAATTCAAATCCAAAACATTCCAAAATCTATAATAAATTTTATTTATTGAAAGAATCATTGAAAAAGATAATTCACCAAAAGGATATTACTTGTAATATTTTTAAAATAAATTATTTTAAATTTTAAATTCACTATATAAACCCATGTCGATGTTGTTTTGTAAGAACGTTGTGAAAATTTTCAATCACAAAAAATTAGAAATAAATTACCAACAAATAAAAAATTATTTTAATTTCACTTAAATATTTATAACATGACATATCATCTTTTTATCATTATGATAATGTATTATAGATATGATTGTAAAGAGTTTGACATTAATGATATTATATTTTTCATAAATTAATATAACAGTCATAATTAATGCAATAAGGAACCAGGTGTCCATATTTTAGATTATTAGATCAAAATGTACAAACTCGACACATCATTGAAAATAATATAAATTTTTTATAGTAGTTCTAATGTATTATCCAAGAATTTTAACAATATTTTTCCATTTTTACCTATACTAATTTGAGAATACAATACATGTTTTACTGCATATATTTAACAAAGTAAAAGTGGCCTATTTGACAATATAGGCCCCCCTAATTCGAAATTTGGAACAATGTTTTCATGATTCAATGCATTTATGATGTATAAATTAATTTATTATACAACAATATAAATAAATGAAATTTATTTTTCAAATAATATGCCTTTTTAAATATAATAATATTTTTATACAAAATTCAAACATAAAATTAATTCCAATGTTGTTAATGATATTATTTTTAATATTAGTAAACTAATTTTATTTTAATATGTATTTTAAAAAATAAACATTATAAATTATGAATTAAAATTACAGATTTCAACAAAAAACAATAATTTTTTTCAATTCAACTCAAAAATATTCTTTTCAGAATAGTGGAAAAAAATATATCAAAGATAAAATTAATATGTTCAATATCAAAAGTGAATTTTCTTTTATCAATTTATTTTTATAATTTTTTATAAAATTAAATATTGTTTTTTATCAGGAAAACAATTCAAAATTATGTTTCCAGGGAAAATATTTTGGATGAATAATATAAATTTACTACAAAATTGATTACTTTTTTTAAATAAATTAATGAAAAAATATTTATTGAGTCGGAATTATTTATATATATATATATATCATAATGTGTTCATTCCTATTCATGAATTATAATTAAATGGATATGTTATATCATTATTATTTAAATATTAATATTTCATGGTTCATTTATGATCTGTGTTTGATGTCTTAAATACTATCAAACATAATTATATTATTTTTAAAATTTAATGTTGTTACATTGTACCCCCATTATTAAATTTCATGTCTTACATTTGAACTTCTTCTCAATAATCAAGGGTATGAATTTTGTAAATATCATTGTGGGAAACCAACATCGTAAAAAGGTTTAATAAATCATCAAAGTAAAAAGTGGTTAATAGAAATACAAAAACCATTTATAATATAATGTAACCAGAATTCCAAATACGAAATCATTTTTTTTGTAAATGAAAATATGGAAATAGAGGAGAAAACTAACTCCAAGGTACTATTATAAGTTTATAATGATCATGGTCAAAATAATGTTAATGAAAAAAAACATAATTATATGATGAGTTAATATACTAGAGATTCATATGAAATTAAAGAAATATTATAACATTTTATTTAAAAATTCATTTTTAATGTCATGGGATTCGTTTAGTGTCATGATATATAATACCGTAAAATGTACTAACCCAATTTATTTCAAATTCAAAAATGGAATTACATCCTTTACTTATGATTTATTGAATTTCCACTTCATCTATTACTCCTTGAAATTAATAATCATGATCAATTTTCCATTCCTAAAGAACATAAATTATCTTTTATTAGTTTTCAAGATCTATAAATGAATGAAAAACACATCTTATATCTCTAGTTATCTTCAAAAAAAATGGTTAACACATGTTATCAAATATGGATAAATATAATACATTAATATTCAAGAACTCAAAATTAACAACAACTATTATTGATAATGAATTCCATAAAATATTATCCTTATGTATAAAAAAAATATTCCAGACCAAGATTAAAACCCAATAACTATAATGATTTAATCGCATATCCTTATATGATCAAATTAATAATTGTCTTGACTAAAATTTTTATTAGTCATAAAGACACATAAACATACCATATATTTTAATAATTTAGTCACCAAAATATTGTAATTATTTCCCAAAATAATGATACAATAAAATCATATATGATTAAAAATGATAATAATCCCTTTATTAATTAACTAATATCTAATACTATAAAACAATATTTCAATTATATATTCGGGTTCATCATCACATTGATAAATGATCATAAGTTGATTTATAATATAAAATATGAGTTTTTACAATGTAAATTTTTATGAAATATTTGTGGTGAGAGATAATCAATGACAAATAAAACATAAAATTATACTAATAGTTGACTAATAATTATTTCATATGGATATTTAATATAAACATCGTCATGGAATCCCCAGTATTGTGGTGGAGGATATGAGTTCTCTAATTATTGTGATTTTTTTGGTTGTTGTAATTTCAAAATAGTTCATATTTTACATTGTCCTAAAATGTTGTATTGGTTTATTATCCTCAATAAAAATGGATTTGTGAATTAATTATTTTTATGCCAATACTCCATAAATAAATTTAACTAATGCTTCTGTGATGTATTTTGTGGACCACCCTCTCAATTATTTTCATTGATCGTACTTTTCAAATTACATCAACATTGATTTTCTTGATTTCCTAGCTTTTGATATATGAATAATATTCCTTTTTCCATTAATTATGTCACATGAATTCCCCTTCCTGCATTTTATGAAATTAGGATGTTGAAAAATTTTATTACTTTAATGTGACATACCATTGGAGTTTCTAGGAAACTCAATATTCCAATTCTTATTACCAAAATGATGTTGATTTATGGATTCAATTTCAACATTTTGTGAACATTGAATGACATCATATCATATTCCAATGTCCCTAGGATAATTACTTTCAAATAATTGTATTAATACAACTAAATAATCAATTAATTTTTATTTCTAGGATGATGATTAATCCATTAGAAAACCCTAAAACTCTTGCATTATTTTGCTCATATGTATTATTGGAGTTATCATCAATCAACTTAAATATAAAGAATTACATATCCATTTATATATATAATGTTATGGATGTAATTATAGAAATATATTCCCTTATATGTATCCCATTAATTTTTTTTTATTTCATGTGATTGGATCATATGATTAATATAATTCCAAATTTATCTTATTTTCCATCATAAATGATAAATGTCTAGGAAAACAAATTCAAAATTCGATGACTAAATAATGGAAAATATTATTTATATCGTGACAATATATTCCATAGAAAACATTTTTTTAAACACCCATATAATGAGTGTGCATTTTGGAACATAAGTGTTTCAATGAAATTTTTTCACCTCCTTATTGAATTTAGATGTACCACAAGACATTTGTTTCAACTAATACATTAAGAGAGTTTATCATGATGATTTTTAAAATATTGTGTCCAAGAACCAATGAAATTTTTATTCTCATGAATTCATTAATTTTATTTGTTTTCAAATTCATTATTCATATTGTCACCTCGGGTGTCATCCTTTTAATAAATCCAAAAAATAGACTGTGGAAAACTGTTATCATAGTGATTAATTATATAATAATTAAAAATGATACATAGGATGTCTAAATTGTTACCCCTTATTTTTTAATATATTTCATAATAGGATTTAACTAATCTATCCTCTATCATAATATATTCAAATAATTTATAATGGTTCATAAGTAAAATGTGAGTTAACCCATGCATATCATCTGGGATTTTAAAACTATGATCTTATTAAGCGCACACACATAGTGCATTGTAATTATATCTTAGATATACTCAACCTTCTATATTGAGGTTTATTACCGAAATATGAATCAATTTTAAAAACATATCCTCTTCTAGTATCCATTCAAGGATTCATTATAATGAAACCAACAATATCTCTTCCTTACCAAACATTTGAATGTTATTCTACACTTTATCCTTTCTCTTGGGTTTTTATAAACATTATCTAATAATAATAATATTGACTGAAACTATCCGTTTATGAAAACTATAAAGGCCCATAATTTTCATACATTGTTATTATATATTAATATATTAATATCCAATATATCATATTAATTCATTACTGAAGAATATAAAATTTTTGTGTATTAGGGACTATATACAAAATACTATTATTTTGTGAATGATATTCAACAACTACCTTAAATATAATCACAAATAGTGCAATTATTATACATACCATACTTAAAACCATTCTTCAAAACCTCACAGATTTTATTTCTTCATACATGTTCAAACATACACTTCATTAGTAGGCCACATTTTGATCCAATAATAATCATCTTTTACATGGTCATTTGAGAATACTGACACCACTAAATATTTTTTATGGATGATTAAAAGATAATATTCATGGTTTTAAATGATCTATATGGATTTATGTGGTATTATGAAGCAAAATGATTGGTGTTATTTTTTATGGTAGTTGGGGCGAGTCTCAGAATTTATTAAAAGATTAAAATATAAAAGGTAAATTCTCAAGAAACATGACCCCAAATGGATAGAAATGTGTTTATATGGATTTATTTATTTCCAATAACATCATCCCATAATATTTGGATTTGTTTATGTGTCTTTTAAAACCATATCACTTAGTTTGGTCCCATAGTAAACTTGTTATATATTTAATAGTAGTAATGACTTTTTTATGATTAAAGGGTAATAATTTTATTTATATTTTATAAATTGTCCCATATATAGCCAATAAAAGAATATTTAGACAATTTTTCATTTTTTATTTCCTCTATAGTTTTTTAATTTTAAAAAATTTAATAAAATTTTGTTTTTACAATATTTTTAACATCCTTATTAACACTATTCATATAATTTGATATTGAACATAATATTACAAAAATTTAACTCAAATACACAACATTTAGAAATTTATAATACATTATACTTATATATAAAATTCAGGGACCATAAAAATTTAAAAAAATAATAATTTAAATGTTTTTAGAATCATTTGTTTTATTTTTCTATTAGTTAGTTATGTTCTATTATTTTGATTTTGCATAAGAATTTAGGTTAAAATTTTAGAAACAAATATTTATAAATAATCTAAGATGATAGATAAAATTAATTTATCTTTCAAATAATAATTTTTAATAGATCCTAACCTCACATTATATTTATAATAAAATATTAAAAATATTAAAGTGAAATGAGTGAGATTTTTTACATTATAATTTATTTAAACAAATTTAATGTTAATTATAAATGATATATGGGGCATGGTGTAGTTATTTTGGGGTCATGGATAAAAATGAAAAAACTAAACACAATTCAAGGATAACCAAATGTTTTTTTAGAAATTTTAATGCCACATCCCAATGTTTTAACCTTATATTACACGTTTTACATTTACTAGGATAATAAAAAATGAATGGTACCTATTAAAAATATATGGATCTACAAATTTCATACATATAATAAAATATTCACGATTAAATTTTTAGAAGTGGATGAAAATAACTTATAAACAAACAAGTAACAAAATGGAATTTTTTTTTAAAAACCTTCTTATGTATAAATATATTTTTATACCAAATTAAACAATAAAATTAATTTGAAAATTTTACTTTGATTATACGTAATAAATTTGAACTAATTCCACTTTTAAACCATTTTAAAACAATATGGAATTTTTAAAATTCATGAATGAAATACAGATTTCAATAAAAATTTATTTATTTACTATTCATCAAAAATCAAAATTATTAGAAAGATCATAAATATTCACTCTAAGATAATTAGGACATGTTTATTTGGAAAAAGTAATTCAGCCTTATTGTTTACATTATCAATTTGTGTCAAAAATTAAATATAATATTTTCTCACAAAAATAATTAAATAACATTTTTGAATGAAATATATTATTGATGCATAATATAGCTTATATAAAAGCTAAAATGTTCATTTAATAAAATATAATAGAATAAATTTCTATTTTTGGAAATATGTACATATATATATCATAATATTTTTATACTTATTCATACCCACAGATTCAATAACTAGGTTATAACAATCATATTTAAATATAATTATTTTTTGGTTCATTTCTGGTCGATGATTCATGTTTTAAACACATTAAATCATAAATTTCTTCTTTAAAAATATATTTTTGTTATAATACAATTTTTTAATTGTGTTTATCAAAACCTGTATACATCTTTCAAATTTATTTGTGGACAACGAAATTAAAAATGTAATGTAAATAATTTTTCATCATCAATTTATATTAATTTTTATAAAACTCATAATCATGATTAAATAAAATAATTATTTAATTACTGAGATACTTGAGATAATAAAACCATTACTAATGTATGTAGAAAAAAACCATTAAACCAAAAACATTCATGGAAATTAGACTAATTTTAATTGAATATTAATTTTAATTAAAAAATATTAATAATAGTGGAAATGAGAAATATAATTAATGTTACAAATAATGTTTTATCATACTATGTTTCTATAATAAATTTATAAAAATTTAATATTTATTAAATAGTAAAATTCAATTTATACAAAAAAATGACACCTAAGTTAAAAGTGTGTGTCACAATCTACCTTCTTGATGGTATTGTATATGATAAATTTATATTGAGAAAATTATAAAGATCATATTTAATGAAAATAAAATATTATATTTTTAAAAAAATATTCATGACATTTTCCATTATTGGTATAGCATAAAAAAATTCACTTAAATGAATCATGATTTATTGAATAAAAACTAACCTTATTTTATCATTGATTGAAGAACATTTTCTTACATGTATATATTATTTGAAATGTTTTCAAGAATGTTCATTGATATGAAAAAATGAACATTTAAATTTTTTTTCAACCATATCTATGGAAACTTATATGTTATAAACAGAATCATATGTTTATTTTTCGAACAATGTAATTTTACTTTTTTCCAAATGTATGAATATAATCATAGTTTCAATATTTAATAATGAAAAAAATACAAACTAACATAAATATTATTTTATTTCAACATTCCATTAAATGATTCAAGAATTTTTTTTCAATGATAATATATTCCTAAAAATTTTCATCATATTTAGATTGTTGATGACAAAGGAAGAAAATGGTATTTCCCATATTTTAAAAGAAATTATATAATTCTCTTCCACTTTTATATTTCATCAACATCAACATCCATTAGAGATTATTATGATTTAATTGGGATATTATATTATCTTATGATATAATTGTTACCCTAAAATGGATTATGATGATGATGTATTGAGGATGAGGGTATTAAACCCATTTATTTTTCACCTGTTTTTTTGTACTGAAATAATGAATCTTTTTATGATGTTGTAGAACACATATGATTGGTATTAATTATGTGACAAATGTGACAAATATCTTATTACCACCTATTTTTTTTAGAATTTTTATGTCATGATATTAAATATACTATAATGGGGTGTGGACACAGTTTAGTAAATGACTTCACCCATTATGATATTCTCAGGAGATAATCTTGACTAAGGAAATTTTTAAAGAAGGGGTGAACAAAATCTATTAGGGTACATTTTACAATATGATATTTTTCAATGTTAACAATTAGTTTTTAAATTATTTTCTATTCATATATGTATTCAAAAGAACTATGTGTTTTTCTAATAAAATGTTCTCATTGCTTTTGTTTTATGATTAGTGATTCCACACTCTTATAACATAGTTTGTCTTGTTATAAAAAAACCTTATACCATAGATCATGTCTAGTGATTTTTCTTTGATTATTTATGACTTTTTATGTTATTACCATGTAATCATACAGTTATTCTTATCTATTTCTTAATTATAATAAATTATTGGTTTCTCATATTATTACCCATACTAATATTATGTTAAAATCCTTTCATATCATTCATTTTCTTTGATTATGTAGGTTAATTGTATGTAGGGAATGAATACGAAGTTATATATGAGAGAAATAAATAGTGTACTATGTTCAGGTCTTTCATGAAGTAAAATATTATGTATCAAAACATGAAATACAATAAACATTTTTTTGATATGGTTTACGTATTGGTATGTTGTTTAATTAATAGTCATTTAAAATTATATAAAATTTATGCATGGAATATATGTGACAACTTAATAGTGGGTTTTATTGACAATGTGGTGGTTTTTTCAACAAGAAATATCAAATTAGGATTAACATCCAAAAAATATGAGAGTTTATTGAGGAAAAAAATAAGATACAAATTAAACTTTTGGAGTGTTTTGGGATAAATATAACAATGTTAGTAACATTAAACATTATAAATGTCATGAATTTTGGAAGATTAAACTTATTAAATGTATAAATGTAATTAGAAAATGTTATATTTCTAGAAAATAAATAAATATAACATATAATTACTAATGAAAAATAAGTATTTGATTTTGAGAGAATAAATATACATCATAAAATATCACTAAAAGTTTAATTTTATATATATGGGGAACTTATGTATTATCTAAGTTAATTACTAGTCTATGGGATAACTCTCAAACCAAGGAATAGATAATTTTATTTCAATTATTAAAGTGGATCATGATGGTTAATGAAAACATATCCTAAATTCCAATGTTGGGGATGTCAGGTTAATGTTTTTATTAATGATCCCTTTGAAACCCTTATTTTTTCCATTAGTGTATTATGATTCGATTGGGACAAGGGATTATGTTTCATTATGTTCTTCTCATATCATTTGAATTGGAACATAAGTCACATTGGATATTGGAAGGAAATAAATAAGAATCTATCAGTGTGATGATGAGTAAGAACATATAATGGAAATAATGATGATTGTTTTGGTATTAATACATATTCCTAAGGGATATTTATGTTGAATAATGGGTGATAATAAAAAAAATTTAAGGTTTTATTATTGATTATGAGCCATATAATGTCATTATTAAATACTCATGAATTATTCTACTGAATCGTGAAGATTAGTTTTCAATATAATGGTTATATGGTTCTATAGTAATTTACAATATTTCTAATCAAGTTAACATTATAGTGTTTTTAGAATTTAGTAACAAATAATATGAGATTCCAAATAAGGGAATCACTCAGTGAAGTGAATCACCATAGGGTGAACCTATTCTTTTTTATATGAAGAATAATGCATCAAAATCTTATTGTATTTAATATCAGGATCATAACAAGATCACTGTTAACAAGAAGTATCTTCTACACCATAATTAATTCTAACTATTTTTGTTTTTCTATAGTTTAATACTTTTTATAGGTTTATATTCATTCTAGAAAATACCAATTGAGTTTCCTTAAAGATGATATACCTATAAAATCCTTTCATATGAGGTATGGGTATTGTGAATTTATTATTATTCCATTTATTCTTATTAAATACTTTGATATATTAATTTATTTATTGAATATTGTCATTATAAATTTCATCATTCATTTTTTGGAAGTCTTTATTGATCATATTATAATATTTTTTAATATAAAGTAATAGCATGAAGATCAATTTAATATTGTGTTAATGATCATAAGGAATGCAAAACCGTATGTCATAATTTTTAGTTTTGAAATATTTCTACACAAAATTTAAATCTTAGTTCATATAATCTCAATCATGTTTATAACAGTAGATCATTAAAAGGTTAATCTAAATATTATATAAACTAAAACAAAAATGGTGACTAATATCCAGTTTTTATAGGGTTCCAGGGATACAACCAATTCATTTTGCGAAATTTATCATTGAAATCAAGGCCAATAACCATGGTAACTCACAAGGGACACATGTATATTATATATTGTTGAATTAAAGGGTATTTTAATGGAACTGAAGGGATATTTTTTCAGTAAACCTATGCCCAAAAAATGATACAGTAGAGTAGGGTTTGTGGTCTTTAATGATCCATTAACGAGGGGACTAGGATCAGTTCACATGAAGAATGATATGTCGATAAATCAATCATTCAAACAATGGAAAATTAATGATTATGGTTACCCATATCATGATTATGGGTTGGGAACTGTATTTTTTTCAATGAAAATATGAATCCACTATATTTAAGGTTACTCTTGGGATAGAAATACTAATTATAACATCATAATATATATATTCAAAAAAATGGATGAATATGCATCAATTATATATTTATAATTGATTAATTATTATTACTACTCATTTCATTACCACCATAGGATGGGAAGAAAGGTGATTAATGGACTGAATCACATGGACTATGAAATTTATTCTACTGTTAGGATTTAATTTGATCTAGTAAGTATATATTTCTAGAAGATGGATCTTGAAATCATGAGAAGAGTGGAATGATCATACCTTTCTTAGATGAATGTTAAACCATCAATCCATGTGATGAATAAAGATATACACATTGAAGATGTAGAAATATAGAATAAATAATAGAATGTTTCTAATTTTAAAAATGATTGTAATATAATGATTTGGTTCATGAATGAATATGAGTCCATCAAATACCATATTTAAGGAAGGATATGCGGTATGATGCTCCGAGTTAATCAATCTCTCTTTATTATGGTAGTATATTGAATTATAAGGATATGAAATTGTTTTTCAAGTGGGAAACATGAAAAAAGATATTGTAGACTATGTGTTTTAATAGACGGTAGGTTAGAAACTTAGATATACGTGACATATATGTAAAGCAATATATGACCATTAACAATAATAGAATTGAAATAGGAATACGTGATAATGGATTTCATAATTAGAAATTTAACACCCCATGTTTCCACGGTACACTTCTCTTTGAATAATATAGTAGCGTGTGTTGTACGCAACTTCGAGTTCTAACACACACCACAACCAATCTAACTAGCCATTATGAATAGTAATACTCACTTTTTGAATTTTATACATTTTACCAATCAAAATGGACTTCATTTTTGGATTCAGAATATCAAATTTAGCCTTGGGTAAATTTTTGGTATTTTTCTAAGAACATTCCATTTTTTATGAATAGTGAAAAACAATGAGTTATAGTTTAAAACCAAATTTTTATTTAAATAATTATTTATTTTATTAAAATTTACTTAAGGTAAAACTGGATACATAATAACTATATAAGTTCACTGTAATTCATTATAGTTAGTTTAGAATAATTTTATATATATAAAAATTTAATGGAACTTTTCACTGCCTTTTACCCACCTCCTAGGAGAATTTGGAAATTCACATAAAACATAATTTTACCTCTTCTATGAGTGGAATTTATAAAATCCGAGAGACAGAGTGAATAACAAAGAGTATAATGTTGTTCAATAAGATAAAAATATTTTTTGGTGAATAGTAACTTTTTACTTTTATTTTCCACTGTTAAAATTAAATAGGGTAATTAAGGGAAAAAATGATATTAATATTACCATAACACATGTACTAATTTTATTTCACAAGTGTATCTCGGCCAAAAACAACCATAGGAATAAAATATTAACATTTAGGTCCATTTGGATTAGATTAGGACATTTATTATTATTTAATTCAAAGAAGAGTTAAAAGAGTTAAAATCAAAGTTTAATTACTAAAACATTTTTAATATAGGGTTATACATAAGATAAATTCGATTATAAATATTCTTTAGAAATATAGAAATAATTATTACATAATGGTAGTTTATTTATATTTTTTAGACATTAAATAATTTAATTTATTCATTACACAATGGTGATGCAATAATTACCTAATTAATGAAATATTAAGATAATTGATACTATAAATATCAAAATAAATGTAATTTGTGACTTTTTATGTATTTTCCGAATTATATAGGTTAATATGACAGATTAGGATTGATTATATAAAGGTTTTTTGAAGTAATAATTTAGTAATTAAATTATCCAAAACAAAATACCCAATAGTGTCAAGATTGACATAATAGAGTTTTTAAAACAGATATTATATTATTAATTTATATTCAATTCCTAAAAATCTATGGTTCGGCCAAAGTTCTTTTATAATGATAGGTGTATTATTAATGGACTATTTGGGGGTCTCTTGGATGTATATAGTATTTTTATTAACTATATAATATAAAAATACAAACAGACATGGTAAATGTCAAACTATTTAACTAAGAGTTAAATATAAATGATAAGGTTGATATAGTGACACAAACCTATCTAAAATATATTTATTGAAAATATATAGACCCATACTCACCTTTAAATTGAAATTATCCACTTTCGAGCCATTATAAACCGAATATGAATTTATTATAAAATAATATTTCTAGATTTTCCAAAGGTGCCCCTCACCCCTCTTAGAAAAGGGTACTCCACCTTCTCTCTAATTTACACCTTCAAAGCCTATTGGATCTGCCAACCCCTGCCCAAATATTCTATAAAATTCCCTAACATCGACCTAGAGGCCTTATTTTGATCATAATGCCAACCTAAGGAGCCCTTTTGATCAAATCAAAAGGAAGAACCCGATTAAGAGGTAATGTTTTCCCCACCCTCTTTCAAGTTCCTTTCTTCTTCAACTTCATCGTTAATTGTTATTCCCATTCTAACAAAATAAATCCAGTATCTTCTATATACTGTGATGTTATTATAAATATGGTACAACCATATTCATTATTCTATCCATCATTTTAATGACATGTCACCATACGTCTGTACGTATGGCTTACCATCCCCGCGTCGTGGTGTAATTGTTATTCAACAAATTATTATTTGGATGGGTACAATAATGATGTGTAATTCATGTAAATAATAAATATAACATGATAATTATTTTGTATATATGATATACCATCCAATTATATATTATTTTAATATCAAAAGAATGATATTGTCGCTCGTGCGTACGTACGGACTACCGTCTCCATGAACGCATTGAGATTCATTCCACATTGTATCCATTCAAGATTAATTCTCACTTAATGATTAAATATATTTTTTAAGGACTTGATATAATTCTGGATATGAAAGATATACAACCTATACATAACAAACAAGGCTTATGTAACAAAACATATAATAGAAAATGAGTAAGTTAAAACCCTAAATGAAGATAATACTAAGATATTATAAAACAATTAAATGTTAAAAGATCAAATATGATATCATATTAATGTATATGATTCTTTTATAATTTAATAACAATTATTTCACCATTATACAGGAGGTTAACATACCCTCAACCAATGAAAATTACAAGGTAAGGGTTTATTTCACAATCACATCATTATCCGAGGTTGTTTATACGTAATTATCTACTGGGACCTCTTTATCATCCACATAGAAGTTTCCTAAAAAATGTATTTTAAAATAATTCTTAATATTTTACAAACTAAGGGTTAATTTCATTTATACCCTTGTTGACTTTTATAAGAATTTTATAAAGAAATCTATCTGTCATTTTCCAAATAAGTTCGTTTTTAACCATTCTGATAGAATTAAGGTAAGAATGTCTTTTTTTAACTTAGATGGAGGATGCGGCCATTTTCCACCATTATAAAATCGTTGAAGCTTCCCTTAAAACCTTATAAGAATATTTTCAATGAAAATGTTTTCTTTTATAATTATGTGACTTTTAAATTATTTAAAAAAAGAGATATTTCTCTCAAATAGTTTTGATTTCATCTATGTCAACATCCTTTGATGGATTTTAAGCTTATTTGAAGTTTATTTTTTATGATAAAAAACCTCCATATTGTATTGAAGGTATTGCAATGTGTTTGACTGTGTATGTGTTATTTTTATACCATTCATGGTTTATGGAGAAATTATTGTCATTTTGTATGCTAGTTCTAATACGAATGTTTATGTTATGTTTAAACATGTTCATATGAGGAATAAATTGGACTTAATAAGTGATGGGTGGAGACCTTTATAGCTCCTCGATGCATCAGTAAGTCTCATGAGACAAACTAGTTTCTCGAAAAATGGCTTTGAAAAAATCTTATTTGTAGTCTTGGCACAAGACCTTGACTATGTCGATATGATAGTCTAGAATTATGCATTCCATCATTATGAATGTGATTATTGATATTGCACGTGATTATTCGACTAGTAGAATATCCATGTGAATAAGTAAATGGAATTATTTCATTTTATCATTTCCATATTATAATGAAGTTCAAGTTTAAATGGATTTTGTTATAGTTATACATTGCCTTAAATGTTTATGCTTATTTATGAAAGTTTCTGCTATATTTTTATTCTTAATGGGCATTTGAGCTCACCACTTTCTATGTTTTCTTTTTCCCAGGATTTGAAAAATTCTTTTATGAATGACCTATGGGGATCATATATAGGGATATGATTATGGAGACAAGATGTGGTTGTAGTTTTCACTTTATGATGTAATGTAAACTTTATGAATGTATCTAGTGCTTCCAAGGAAACTAAACTAATCGGTCTTCCGAGACATGATATTTTGTGATTATTCTAATTTTATGTAATAATGCACCGACTCTGGGTAACTGGGTTCGGGGCGTTATAGTTGGTATCAGAGGAACTGTAGTACAAACCATGGATGCTAAATTTATATAAACTCTGATTAGAGCACATATAACTAAGAAGGACTTTGAGGATTAGTGTAGAAGAACTTCCTAGAATTTTGGTATTGTAGAGAGTTTGTGAGTTTTTCGATAAAATACATCCCTATCTAGATAAGAGTAGGTAGGGGAATCTCTGGCACAGATGTACATAGATGTAAAACCCGAAATCATCACATTGAGCTAGACTTGAACGGGAATTGGTGCACGACAACGGGTCTTGCTGCACTCTTGGTTATGACACTCCTATGGGATATATTTAGGATAATTCTCATTTTCTGTACAAACCATTATGAAGGGTTTATGAGTATATAATTACTCAAGAAAAACATTTTTATGATTATGGATTATATCCATAAATTGTTCAATTTTTCTTAAGTGTTTTACAAGTATGGAATTATATATTTTGATTCATAAACTCATCTAGTTTATGACATTTTTTATAAATGTAGCCTAGTGGAAGGAATGGAATCCTTATCAATGCACACACTCCATGTAGAGATTTCCCTCCCTCTGAAGAAAATTATTATGGAGCTGGTGATGTAACTGGTGCTGATTAGCTAATCACCATACTAGGACAAATCACTCAAGTTATGAATAATAACCTTATTCGTATGGAGAACCCAGATCCACAACATGGAGGTTCAATGTTATGTCGCTTCATGAGGAAACAACCACCAACGTTCAGTGGGAGTAAAAATCACTTAGTAGCTATACAATGGATAAATTTCTAAGAGAAAATCTTCCATGCCATGGGGATTAGTGAAAGGGAAAACGCAATCATGGCTGTTTACCACCTCACATGAGAAACTGATCAATGGTGGTCATTGATTCGAAACATGAAGAAAGATAATGAAGTATCAAATATGTAATGGAGGGAGTTCAAAGATATTTTTTAGAAATGTAATTTTCCTCGTGACCATCATGCAGATATGGAAAGGCAATTTCTGAGTCTGAGACAAAAGGAGGATGAGAATGTCGTAAAGTATGAGGCTAACGTTACAAGGTTAGAGAGGAATGCAGCAGATTATATAAGTAACACATGGAGTAATATTGATCATTTATTTGATGAATGAAAACCATTTCTCCATCGAGCATTAGTCTCACAATCCTTCTTGTCATACGAATATATTGTCTCATGTGCTATCAAGACAAAAAAGGAATTCTCTAAGTCTTACGAAATTAAAGCAAAGAAAGATAAGAAGAGATCTGTTGATCACTCTAGAAATGGAAATAAGGGGAAGAAGGGAAAAGTTGAATATCCATCCTGTAGTAAATATGGGAAGAAATACCCTGGTACATGATTAAAATAAATGGGAGTCTATTACAAGTGTGGTGAAAAAGGCTACCAAGCTCGTGATTACAAGGGGAATAAAGAAGCTACCAATGTTCAATGATACAATTACAGGGAGACGGGACATTATGAAAATGAATGTCCTAAGCGTTAGGGAAACTTAACTAAAAATATTCCAAGGGCTCAAGGACATGATTATGTTATCGCTAATACTGAGGTTGATGCTCCGAAAGACATGGTGGTAGGTAATTTAATGGTTTCCTCAAGTTTAGCAAATGCATTATTTGATTCTAGATCATCGCATTGATTCACATCTTCCCAGTTTTATAAGAAAATTACATACATACAATTTGACTTAACATTTGTTTCTTCAGTCAAAAATTCTATGGGAAGTATCATTGCAACATAGTTTTGTGAATCAGTTCCCATTAGAATACATAAATGTTCTATATCTGCGGATCTCATTGTCATACCTATGATTTAATTTGATATAATCCTCCCTATGGATTGGACTTCAGACCATGATGTAAAAATTTATTGAAATAAGAATGAGGTTACTATTTTTGATGATGATGATAAGGAACACCTTATCTTTATAGCAGAATCATCACCACCTAATTATTACCTCGATCCACCCCCAGTAGCTCAACTAAATTCAATTATTATGGAGGAAGAGAATGAAATGACTGTGGGTGGGGAATGGAATGTTCAAATAGAGGATGTAAAAATTGTGAGAGAATATGTTGATGTGTTTCCAGAATATTTACCTGGACATTCTCCAGAAAGAGAAATTGAGTTTTCCATTGATTTAATTCGTAGTTCAAGGCCTATATTGTAGACCCCTTATATAATGGCCACTTTGGTATTAGTTTAATGAAATAAACAACTAGAGGAATTGATTAATAAGGGATTTATTCACCCTATTGTTTTTCCATGGGAATCCCCTGTCCTTTTTGTTAAGAAGAAAGATGGATCTATGAGGTTATGTATCTACTACAACAAAATAAATGCTATAACCATAAAGAACAAGTATCCCCTACCTCGCATTGATGATTTACTTGACCAACTGCGTGGAACTCAATACTTTCAAAGACTGACCTTCGATCTGGATACTATCAGTTTTACATGAAGAAGGAAGACATCACAAAGATAGCATTTCAAACTAGGTTAAAGCATTAGAGTATACATTAATGCCTTTTGGATTGACTAATGTACCCTTTGTATTCATGGATCTAATGAATAGAGTTTTCAAGGAATATCTCGAGGATTTTTTGGTGGTATTTATTGATGATATCTTGGAATATTCCAAATGATATGAAGGTCATAAAAATCACTTGCGTGTTATCTTGAATACTCTTAGAAGACATGAATTATATGGGAAGTTTACCAAGTGTGAATTCTGGCTTCATGAGATTTTTTTTCTTGGCCATGTTGTCTCTAAATATGGAATATATGTTGATCCTTCTAAGACCAAGGAAATCCAAGAATGGCCTACACAAATGAGTATAACTGAGGTATGAAATTTTATTGGTTTAGCAGGTTATTATCTATGTTTCGTCCAATACATTTCCCGACTGGATAACCCATTATCGAATCTCACACGTAAAGGGGTTAAATTTGTTTCGACAAAAGAGTGTCAAGAATGTTTTGAATAATTGAAGAGAAGATTAGTCAATCCTCCTATATTGACTCTACCATCGGGGAATGATGGGTTCTTTATTTATAGTGATGCATCAAAGAAAGGACTTGGTTGTGTGCTTATGCAGAATGATAGAGTTATTGCTTATGCAACACAACAACTGAAATTTCAAGAGCAAAACTATCCTACCCATGATCATGAGTTTTCTGCTGTAATATTTTCTTTCAATATATGGAGACATTATCTCTATGGTAAAAAATTTGAGATATATACCAATCAAAAGAGTTTGAAGTACATTTTCTCAGAGAAAGAACTCAACATGTGGCAATGGCGATCTCTAGAACTACTCAAGGATTATGATTACATGATACACTACCACCTGGGGAAAGAAAATAATGTAGAAGATACTTTGAGCAGAAAGGATCATGGTGTTTTGAAAATGATGAGAGTTGAGAGGGATCTTATTTTCACGGATTTAGTAAAGATGGATATGGGATTTTCCAAGGAAGGTGAAACATCAATGTTTTTTCAAATGGTTTCCAAACCATATTTACTAGAAATGATTAAGAGTTCTTAGACCGATGATGAAGAATTTCAAAAGAAGATTAAAGCTGTGAATGATGGGAGATTGAGTGAATTTGTGTGTGAAGATGGAATTTTGAAATTTGGGAAGAGGCTTTGTGTTCCTGATATGCCTGATCTAAAAATAGAATTATAGGATGATGCTCATAGTTCCAATTTCTCTATACACCCTAGAAGCACCATAATTTATAGAGATTTGAAGGGAAATTTTTGGTAGGACAACATGAAGAGTAAGATTTCTGATTTTGTGCCAAGATGTATGGTTTGTCATCAAGTGAAACCTAGAAGGAAATATCTTGGAGGATTCATGTAACCTCTTCCCATACCTAAGTGGAAATGGGATAATATCACGATGGACTTTGACATGGGACTACCAAAGACTCCTAGAAGGAACGATGCAATATGGGTTATTGTTGATTGTCTTACCAAGTCAACACATTTTCATTCTATAAGAGAAGATCTACCACTGGAATGTCTAGCAGGACTATATATTAATGAAGTTGTGAGACTTCATGGAGTAACCTTATCGATTGTTTCTGATCGTGATCCCCATTTTACTTCATGATTCTAGAAGAGTCTCTAGAAGGCCTTAGATACTGAACTTCATTTGAGAACTGCCTACCACCCTCAAACAGATTGAAAATCAGAACAGACTATTCAAACCTTATAAGACATGTTGAGATCAATCTCACTTGAATTACAAGGTTTGTGGGATCAATATTTACCTTTGGTGTAATTTTCCTATAAAAATAGCTTCCATTCAGGTATTCAGATGGAGCCATGTGAAGCATTTTATGGAAAAAGATGTTGCACACCAACCTGTTGAGATGATTTTGGTGAAAGAAAACTCATAGGCCCAGAACTAGTGGAGGAAATGATGAAAAATGTGAAGGTAATCCAAAACCACATCAGCACGGCTCAAAGTAAGTAGAAGATCTATGCGGATAATCGATGGAAGGATTTTGAATTTTAGGTAGGAGATCATGTTTTCTATAAGGTATCTCTATTGAAAGGAGTTATACGTTTCAGTAAGAAAGTTAAATTGAGTCCTAGGTATATTGGACCTTTCAAAGTTCTATAACGAATTGGTACTGTAGCTTACCGTTTGTAAATGCCTCAAAATCTCTCAAAAGTTCACAATGTGTTCCACGTATCACTGTTGAGAAAATACATGTCTGACCCAACACATGTACTCACCTATGAGGAATTAGAATTGGAACCTGATATGTCTTATTGCGAAGATCCCGTCTGGATTCTTGATACAAGAGAACAAGTGCGAAGAAACCTGACAACTCATCTGGTAAAAGTTCTATGGAGAAACCATAAGATGGAAGAGGTAATGTGGGAACCTGAGGAACTTTTGATGAAGAACCACCCAAGTATTTTCATGTGGTATTATTCTAGAAATTTCGAGGACAAAATTACTTTAATGAGGGGACAATTTAACACCCCAAGCTTCCATGGTATGCTTCTTTTTGAATAATACAGTAGCGTCTGTTGTACGAAACTTCAAGTTCTAACACACACCACAACCAATCAAACTAACCGTTATAAAGAGTAATACCATCTTTTTTAAATTTTATACATTTTATATCTCAAAATGGACTTCATTTTTGGATTTTTAATATCGAAATTATCCTACGGTGAAGTTTTGGTATTTTTCTGAGAACATTCAATTTTTGATGAATAGTGAAAAAACACTGATTTATAGTTAAAAACAGAATTTTTATTTAAATAATTCTTTACATTATTTAAATTTAATTATGGTCAAAATGGATACATAATACTTATATATGTTCAATGTAATTCATTGGAGTTAGTTTAGAATAATTTTATATATATATATAATTTATGGAACTTTTCACTGCCTTTTACCCACCTCATTGGAGAATTTGGAAGTTCACATAAAACATAATTTTACTGATTCTGTGAGTGGAATTTTGAAAATCCGAGACAAAAAATTAATATCAATGTGTAAAATTTGGTTCAATAAGATAAAAATAATTTTTGGTGAATAGTAACTTTTTACTTTTATTTACCACAGTTAAAAGTAAATAGGGTAATTACGGGTGAAAATGATAATAATATTACCCTAAAACATGTCCTAATTCTATTGGACAAGTTTATCTCGACCAAAAACAACCTTTTGAGTAAAATATTATCATTTAGGTCCACTTATATTAGATTAGGACATTTATTATGATTTAATTCAAAGAAGGGTTAAAAGAGTTAAAATCAATGCTTAATTACAAAAAACATTTTTAATATAGGGTTATACATAAAATAAATTAAATTATAAATATTAATTATAAATCTAAAAATATTTCCTACATAATGGTATTTTATTTCTAAATTTTAGACATAAAATAATTTAATTTATTTATGATAGAATGGGGATGCTATAATTACCTAACTAATGAAATATTAAAATAATTGATATTATAAATAAACAAATAAATGTTATTTGAGACTTTTTATGAATTCCACTAATTATATAGATTAATATTACATATTATAATTGGTTATATAAATCTTTTTTGAAGTAATAATGCTGTTATGAAATTTTCAAAAAAAAATACCAAATAGTGTCAAAATTGACATAAAAGAGTTTTTAAAACAAATATTATATTATTAATTGATATTATATTCCTAAAAATATAAGGTTTGAAAATAGGACTTATATAATGATAGGTGTATTATTAATGGACCAGTTGTAGGTCTCTTAGATGTATATAGTATGTTTACAAACTATATAATATAAAAATACAAGGAGACATTGTAAATGTCAAAATATTTAACTAAGAGTTAAATATAAATGATAAGGTTAATATAGTGACCCAACCTATCTAAAATCATTTGGTTGAAATGATTTAGACCCCTCCCCACCTTAACCATTAAATAATTCACTTTGGAGCCATTAGAACCCTAATATAAATTTATTATAAAATAATATTTCTAGCTTTTCCAAAGGTGCCCCTCACCCCTCTTATAAAAGAGCACTCCCCCTTATCTATTATTTTAACCTTTAAAGCCTTTTGTCTTGGCCAAAACCTGCCCAAATATTCTCTAAACTTCTCTCACATCGACTTAGAGGCCTTCTTTTGGTCATAAATCCATCATATGGAGCCCTTTTGATCAAATCAAAAAAGAAAAACCCGATTAAGAGGTAATGTTTTCACCACCCTCTTTCAAGTTCCTTTCTTCTTAAACTTCTTCTTTCATTGTTTTCCCATTATAAAATTATAAATACATTATCTTATATATATTGTGATGTTATTATGAATATGGTACAATCATATTAATTATTCTATCCATCCTTTGAATGACATGTCACCATACGTGCGTACGTACGGCTTACCGTCTCCACGTCGTGGTGTAATTGTTATTCAATAAATTATTAGTTGGATGGGTATAATAATGATGTTTAATTCATTTAATAATATATATAACTTTATAATGATTTTGTATATATGATTTACCATCCAATTATATTTTATATTAATATCAAAATAATGATATTGTCGCTCGTGTGTACGTACGAACTATCGTCTCCACAAACACGATGAGATTCATTCCCCATCATATCCATTCAAGCATAATTCTCATTTAATGATTAAAAATAATTCTTAAGGACTTGATATAATTATGGGTATGAATAAGATACAACCTATCCATAACAAACATGACTTATTTAGCAAAACATATAAAAGTAAATGAGTAAGTTAACACTCGAAACGGCATAATACTAAGATATTATTAACAAATAAATGTTAAAAGAACATATATGATATCATATTAATGTGTATGATTCTTGAATAATTTAATAACAATTATTTCACCATTATACTAGAGGTTAACCTACCCTCAACCAAGGAAAAGTACATGTTAAGGGTTTATTTCACAATCTCTTCATTATCCGAGGTTGTTTATACGTAATTATCTACTGGGACCTCTTTATCATCCACATCCGTGTTTCTTAAAAAATGTATTTCAAATAATTCATACTATTTTACAGAATATGGGTTAAAGTCATTTATACACTTTTTTGACTTTTTATAATAAGTTTATAAAGAAATCATTCAATCATTTTCCAAACAAGGTCCTTTTTAACCTTTTCGACGGAATTAAGGTAAGAATGTCTTTTTTAACTTATACGGAGGGTGCGGCTACTTTCTGCCCTTATAAAATCATCAATGCTTCGCTTAAAAGCTTATAATAATATTTTCAAAGTAAATTTTTTCTTTTATAATAATGTGACTTTTAAATGATTTCAAGAAAAGATATATTTCTCTCAAATAGTTTTGATTTCATCTATGTCAACATCCTTTGATGGATTTTATGCTTATTTGAAGTTTATTTATTATGATACAAATCTTCTATATTGTATTGAAGGTTTTGTGATATGTGTGACTGTGGATGTGTTATTTTTATACCATTCATGGTTTATGGAGAATGTATTGACATTTCGTATGCTAGTTTTAATAAGAATGTTTATGTTATGTTTAAACCTGTTCATATAAGGAAGGAATTGGACTTAATAAGTGATGGGTGAAGCCTGCTATAGCTCCTAGATGCATCGGTAGGTCTCATGAGACAAACTAGTGTCATGGACCAAGGCCTTGCAAATATCTTATTTGTAGTCATGGCATAAGGCCTTGACTATGTGATTATGATAGTATGGAATTATGCCTTTTATCATTATGAAAGTGTTTATTGATATTGCATGTGATTATTCTTCTAATAGAATATCTATGTGAATAAGTAAATGGAATTATTTCATTTTATCTTTTCCATATTATGCTGAAGTTCAAGTTTAAAAAGATTTTGTTTTAGTTATATATTGAATTAAATTTTTATGCTTAGTAATGAAAGTTTCCACTATATTGTTATCCTTACTGGGTATTTGATCTCACCCCTTTCTATGATATATTTTTCTCAGGATGTGAAGAAGTATTTTATGAATGACCAGCAGGGATAGTATAAGGGGATTTGAGTGTGGAGACAAGATCTTGTTGTAGTTTTCACATTATAATGTAATGTAATCTTTATGAATGTATCTATAGTTTCCAAGGCTACTAAACTAATCGGTCTTTTGAGACTTGATCTTTTGTGATCATTCCAATGTTATGTAATAATGCACCGACTATGAGTAACTAGGGTCTGGGCATTACAAGAAACCTCAAAAAATCTTAATTCCTTAATTTTATTTGTGTAGTAGTCCATCATAATAAGATGTCTAAAAATTAAATTTCTATCATTGATTATTTATTTATTTTTCAATTTGAAATGATATATATTAATAATTATTTATGTCTAAATGGGGTACACCACTCTAAGGTCTTTTATTGGGACATGAGGTCTAGAAAAATGTTTTGGAGAATTATTCTTTCCAGATTTGAATAAAAGGAAAAATAATGGCACTACATATCAACTTTAGATAGATTTTCTACCAAAGAGGGACATTAAGGCCCTATAAAATAATTTGGGATATTTATTTATGTGTTTTAAAGGATGATGGGATCCAAAAAATTCCCTCACTATGTTTTCATACAAAATAATCTTTTATTCAAGCATCCATATGGCTCCAAATGATGTCCTCTATGGAATGATTTGTAGAGTTAAAATGTGTTGGGATGAAGTTAGAGAATGAATGATATTGTGAATTGATAAGGGAAAGTAAATAGAATATAACTCAAGATCCTTTAAACAAAACATCATGGAATATCAGAGTCAATATACAAATGGTGCATAAATTGATCAGGACATCTAGAGTTTGATATTGGGGGAAATGTATTGCTATAAATATATCCTTCATATTGGGTAATTTGATTTGATAACAAGGGTATTATTATCCCCAAATATGTCAATGGTCTCAAAATTCTTGATACTATTGGTAGGGTTTCTTATGACATGGATCTATCTATAAATCTCTTTATATCTCAAAAAGTGTTCTTTATATATCTTCTAAAGAAGAAACATTTTGATTCATAACTTATATAGAAAACATATTTCATACCACAATAATATGATACCTCATTTTAGTAATAGTAGTGGAGATTCTATATTAAAGAGATAGAGTACTAGTGAATAAGGTCACTCTCTTGGTCAGTGATCAATGGTGAACCTATAAATTTGAGGAAGATATGTTGGAACCCAAATATGTGATGAAGAAAATTTAACCTCAATTTTTTAAATCAGAGTGATGATGTTTTTATGGGATGGTTATTATATGGTATATAATGTATCACAATATAAAAAGAAGTAGATTAAAAGTGGTTATTTATAAAATTTGAGGGGGTTATAGACCCCTCTAATGATATTAGTAGTGGTTCTCCAAAACAACCTCTAATGTGCCCGTAACATCTTGTTAAGGGTGGTTGTAGTAAACCATTAGTATTTCAAGTGAAATATTCATGGTGGTATTTTAGAGGGGGTTTAGACCTACTCTCATCATGCATAAAAATTCAATAAATATCTCAATTGGAGTCTATTAAAACAACCTCTAAATTGAACACCCAATTAGAGGGGGTGTATACTAACCCAAATTTTAGAAAAACATTAAAATATATATAATTAAAAGCAGATGAAAACTGCCTAAAAATTAGAATTTTGGGGCGGTATCATAGTACCATACCTTATGTTTTGCCATTATTTCATTTTCTTTCAGTTGTTCATGTCACCTTGGAATAACACCATGTAACCTAGAGATCACTCTCTACCGCACACCCCATTTCCTCTCTGGATCCCTCCATCTAAAACATCCCACATATCCCAAATGTCCCCTCTGTCCCTCCTATCCGAAATGTCCTCTATAACATCCCACTTCCACCACACGTACCATAAACAACCCAACCCATCTGCACAAAAAACAAACGTGAGCAGTATTCTAACCCAGATCGATTAGCACACAGTGTCCACCACACATTCTACCATTACCTCTGTGCCATATTTCTTTTCCACTTATAATATACCGATTAAAATATTTATATATGTTTTATTTTTTATTCAAATAATTTTTATTTGTATAATATATTTATATACATTAGAATATATATTCTATATATACATTTATATAAAATAATATATTCAACTTTTTATTATGTATTTATATTATAATATAATTAAATATCTTTTGTAAATATATATATAACACTATATGTTGAAATATATATATATACATTTTTTGGAAAAAATTATATATATACATGTACTAATATAATTATATGTATACAACTAAAAAATATAAGAAAATTTATCATAAATATAATTATATAATATTTATATATATATCATTTACTATATTTACATGTATATATTTTATATATTTTATATTTATATATTTCTAAAATATACATAACACACACACACACAAATATATAATATATTTATACATACAAAGATAAAATAATAATATATAAATATAGATATTACATATTTATATGAAAAAATATGTATTATATATTTAATAATTACATTTATATGCATACAAATATACATATTATAAATTTATACATACAATTTAATATATTTGTATTATATTATATTTAATATATATATAATTAATACAATAGATGTTTAAATGAATTATTATTTTTATATAAAAAATTATATAATATATATTCATAGAATATAATATTATATTTCTATATAGTTGAAATTTTATATATATTTATATATAAATATATTTTACTTATTAAATATATTTATAAATAGATTTATATATATATATATATACATTTACATTATGAATAAAAATATGTATTCAATATATTAATATAAATACTTATATGTATATTGATATAAATTCATTTATTTAATTGTAAATATTTATTTATATATTTATTCTTATATTTAATTGTATATATATATAATAATTTTATATATTTATTTGTATGAATATATATGTATGTAATATATGACATATTTCATTATATAATTTAATTAATTTATGTTATATATTATGCATAAAAATATATATAATATACATAAACAGAAAGAAAATATTTGTGTAATACATACATTTTTATTTATATTCAAGTGTGTTTAATTATTCGTATAAGCCATTATTATTGTTATTACATAAATTATAAAAATTTAATTGTTTTTTATGATACAATTTTTAAAATAAATAAGGTTTGTGTGTATAATTATTTATTATATTTGGGATTTTATATAATATTATATAATATATAATATACCATTATATATAAATATAACTATATTAATGTTCACACAATAAAATTGTATTTATTTATACATATTAATATGATTAAATAAAATAATCTAAAATATTCATATTACTATATTTTTATAATATATTTATTTAATGTATTTAAATACATTAATATATTACTGTTTATTTATAAATATAACTAATTGTTTTTTAAGATAACAACAGGGGTTCATGTATACCTCTAATGTAATAAAGTCAGGGGAGTTCAAAAGACCCTCTAATCAAAGAGATTAGTGGAAGCTCATGAACCCCCACTAATATCATGAATTAGCGGGGGTTGACTACCCCCTCTAATATCATAATATAGAAGAGGTTCATAACCCCTCCAATATATGGGAGTAACAGTGGTTCATATACCAAATATAATGTAACAATTTATAAGCAGTTCAACCCCCCTCTAATTCATGAGATTATCAAGGGTTGTGATCCCTCATTATTTTATTAAAAACAAATTCAATTTTATATATATTCTCTAATATAAAAATTATTATTATAAATATATCCTCTAAAATAAAAATGAATATTATATATTGGACCTCTAAATTCCTATATAATATATATCCCCAATTTTTATTGAATTGGTGGTGGTTTTAACATAACTTCAACTAAAAACCAACCTAATATTTAAAAAATAATTCTATACTTTTTATAAGGGGTATGTAACCCCCACTAATTTTGGTGATTATAGGGGTTTATTCATAACCATGTCAAATTTATAATGAAAATGAATTTATAGGTGGTTGTACTTAACCCCCACTAAAAAACACCCTCAAATCACCCTATTTTAATTATAGTGACACCATTATATTTTATGATATATATATATATATCTCTTAATTAAATTTTATTTTTTTAGTAGCATTTATTACACACAACACCATGTATAATCAAACCACAATATAGTATTGAAATATAATTATTTAGTGTTTTAGTA
The DNA here is from genome assembly GCA_963277665.1 of Viscum album. NCBI lineage: Eukaryota > Viridiplantae > Streptophyta > Magnoliopsida > Santalales > Viscaceae > Viscum > Viscum album. The sequence goes on from OY728159.1 coordinate 927,591,196, forward strand.
ATGATATAATCATCAGAATGATATGTATTAATAGGAAAATATAAATTATGAAACTTCTTCATAATGAATATCCTTAATAATAATGTTTTATTTTATTTTTTGGAAATCTTATGTAAATTTTAATTGTTTAAAATAATCTTCCTTTTTTGGTAAATGATTAAATTTTCATGGTGGTGTATTAATATAAAAATTATGTGTCTAGGTAACTAATGAACTAGTACTTTTATTATATATATTTTCATTTTATATGGAAATGTTAATAATAATTCATACATAGATCATTAATTAATTATAAATTAGGTTTAAAACATTTTAGGTAAAAAATATATATTTTTAGAAAATTATTTTTATGGTGTGTCATGTATTTTCCCTAAAAAATTTAATTACTATGTATTGATAAATGATTTAAACAAATGGAATTGATAATATATTGAATAAAATATATTAACCTTAATCTAATTGTTTTTACTAGGAATATAACTGGGTTCAAATTATTTTCAAACATAAAAATGAATTTATATTAAAAACATTAATTCTATTTTTTAATTATTTTAAAATTATTTTCGACTTCTTTTATAAATTTTATATGATAAAATCATTTCCAAATTTATAATTAATATTTCAATATTTTCTAATTTTTTGAATTTCCTTATTTTTCAAAATGATTAATAATAGAGGTATGAATTCAATAATACTAAACGCATTAAAAGCATTAACACAAGGATAACATATTGAAATACGAGTTAAAATAAAAAAAACTTATTTGTTATGATTATATATACCCTCCCTTCATTTATATTTTACATTGGTTTTCATTGGTTCAAATTTCACTTGATATATTTTATTTATATTTTAATATTTTAAGTATTTTCAAAAGGGCCACTCCACTCACATATAAATAGATGCCTCTTATCCTCTTTTTACACACTAGATGAACCTATTTTTATGAACATTAAATACCCAAATACCATCTGAATATCAATATATATGACCATTAGGTTTTTGGATTCCCAAATGACCCATCCAATAATCAATTAGGTGTTTTTCACAAGATGATACCCAGATTCATGGTGAATGTTTTTAATGATATTTTTCATGTTCCAATCATCTTAAACAACCACCCAATGTTGTGTAACCATTTTAATAGTATATAATTAGTAAAAATGTAATAATTATATGTTGAAATTTTAATTGTATAACTGTTTTATTTCTCCTTCCCATATGTTGTAAAATAATAATGTAGAATGTGCCTACATGTGGACTACCAACACCAAAAAAGTGAGGTGTTAGGTTATTAGTTTCTTATTTTCATAGATGTTCATATTGATAAATTGAATAAATAAATATTATTTTTTTTAAATTAAATTTCTTATATAAAGGTGAATTATTATAAAATTTCTTTATTTACATCCATCAAAACATGAAACTTCTACATGTATATGATTATTGGACTTTTGATCTATGAAGTGATATAATTAATTTTTCATCACAACATTTTATGAATGGTTCATAAATTTTATATAATGAATAATGTAGAAAATTATTTCATGATTATGATTTTACATATGATGAAACCACGACAAATGTGAAAGGTTTAGAATCATCAAATTAAAACATGCATGGTAAATGGACCGATTTTCACTTGAATGGCTACTCAAATAATAAATTGTTAAAAATGGTGAAATATAAAATTTAGCAGAATGATATGTGATAAGTTATTTAATAATATATTTATAAAAAATATTTATATTAAATATATATTTATTATATAGGTAGTTTTAAAACATACAATGAAATAAATTACCAGGGTTAAGTGTTCATGTTTCAATATAATTTTTTATCTGGATTGTTCTGTTTGAAGCCCTAAAATCTCAGAGTCGATTCCATGTAATATTAAATTTTCATTGACACAATATTGCAATCCCAATGTTGTCAGTGGTTTAACATTCATTGAAAACAAGATTTTTTACATGATACCCATATTATATTGGGATATGAAAAATAGAATCAAAATGAAAAATATGAAAATCCATTAAAATCATTTCAACAATTAAACATCATATCCCGGGGAATGATAACAAAGGATTCACTAAAATTCTTGGTAAGGATTATGTTAAGTTGAAGATATCATAAATCATTATTCAAAGTCAATATAGAAATGTTGATAAATAAAAACACATAACACCTGAATACTTGGATAAGGTATAATCAACATGTTAAGGTTAATAACTAAAATATAAGCTATTTAAATATATAGATAAAGCATAATAAAAATGGAATGGTAAATAACTAAAAAAATTATTTTATTCAATAAAATAATAATGAAATACATACGTAGACTATTTATGAAATAATTATCATGTATAATAATACTAACAATATTCTCAGTGATGGAAGTGCTTAAATATTGGACTGTATATTTCCTTGGAACGTTGAACCGTTCACAAAATAATTCAAATGATAATGGTTAGAAACCCATTAAATTTGGAAAAATGATTTGTCTCATGGAACAACTGATCCATCGAGGGGATTACATTAAATGGTCCCAAAATCATGTTATATAAGTCCAAATCATTCCTCATGTATCTAATAATGCTTTTTACCTCATAAAAAAAGTTCCGTACTAATTATATGTGTCAATTAAAGGATATGAATTTATTAAAATTTCCAATGAAATTTAAATAAAATTATATCTAAACACCTTATTTATAAATGGTGTAGTTTTATGATATAATCATATTTTTTAATCAAGAATATCTATATTTAAGAAAATTTTATTTAAAATGAATAATGATTACAATAAATTTATTATTTTAAGAGAATTTTAACTACCACAAATGTATGTGATATTGTATAATAAATAAAACAATATTGGAATTTTCATGTCAAAATTCACTGGGATGAGATAATTCCAATTGAAATATAAAAATACCATTAAAAATAAATTATCCATGAAAATTAATGTCAAATCAGTGGTATATGAAATACTAAATTGTGAATTGGTGTATAATTAAAAATAAGTCTCTATGAAGTGTAAACTGAGATGGAATCCCATACCTTACTCTTCCATTTTGTTGATGTTTCCTTAAACACATTTATAATGATTTCAATAATTTTAATAAACATATTATAAAACTATATTAAAATTTATAATATCATATATGATCTATTTAGAACTTCTTTTCACCCATTTGTTAATAATCATTCAAAATTTTATTTGATAGGGGTGTTAACTATTTTTTTTAATTTTTTTGACATGTTATTTTTTTATTCCATATAAATATTTCACAATTTTATTATCTAAAATATTTAATATATTATTTCAATATCATATATATTTATTATATAACTATTTATAATAATCTCTAAAAATTTAAGATAGGAAATAAAATACATTGTTTATGGAGACATTAAGTTTTTTGTACGCATGAATACTATTCCCATTTTCTTATTGTATTAAAAAAGAAATGTAAATTATAAATATCTTATTATTCTATTATAATTTTCATTTTTTATAGTTCATACGTATTTTAAAACCATCCTAAATGCATTCCATGTAATGCATGAAATAATCATTTGGCTTTGCGAGGCGGTAGTCTTCCATACACATGAGCAACATTATCATATTCCAAAAAAAATAAATCATGCAGTTATGTGTTATATAAAACTTACAAATTCATAAAACATCATAAATATACTAAATATCATATATAAACTCTAATTCCATCATTATTCTTAGCCGTTAATTGTGATGTTCGAAAAGTAATGACATGAGTTAATGAGGTGGTAGTCTGTCATTCACACAAATAATGATTTTATAACCCATTTGAGGAAAGTGTGTTGTGTTAAATGTGATATTGCTAACATAAAAACATCAAATTATATACAATATAAATAGAAAAGTATATGATCATGGAATAATAAAAACTTTATAATGAGGAGAATTGAGTAAAATGTAAATGATTTCAGAAAAACATTATCTCTTTATCAAGTTTCCTCATTATATTTTCAATATAACCATAATATAATTTTTTTAATAAAAAACTAAGGCCTCTAGGATTTGGGGATAGAATTTTAGTAGTTATTTGAGAATATTTAACTTAAAAAAATTCAGTAGATGCGTTAAAAAAGTTGGGGGAGTGAGTTCATTTTTATGTATGAGTATGAGTGGCATTCATGTAAATACTCAAAATTATTCATTGTAGGGAGGAATACATTACCTCATGTGGATCCAAAATTGAGAAATAAGTTATTTTTGGTGATTTGTGGTCTATTAGAACCTCCCCAACAGAAAATGTGTAATGACCCACATTTTGAACGAGTTTAAAAAGTTGGAAGAATTGAACTTTTTCAATTACTAAACCGGTCGTTTTAAGAATCGAGCATCGGAACGAGGTTACAATGGTTTGAAACCTTTTTTAAATGTATTTGGGGTTGGTCGAAGGCCCAAGAAAATTTCTGAGTTTCTCGATGAGTTTTGGGAGTGTCGTACCCGAAGATGGATGGTTTTTAAGTGAAAATAGAAGGGACATGATTGGCGCACAGTTTCCCAAACTATGCGGCCCAAACCATTGGTATTAAAATAGGGAGGCATAGGAATCTGCACGACCTATGCACAGTTTCCCCAAACCGTGTGGCCAGCCCATGGGGGGTGTCTAGGGTGTCCACTCAGGGATGCATAGTTGGCACATGGTTTTCCAAACCATGCGGCCCAAGCCGTGAGCCATGCCATGTTTTGGGTTTTTAAAATATTTAAAATTATTTAAAAATAAATCCTAAACTAACTCTCCCTCACCCTTACTCAACCCGCACGACGCACAAGGAGGGGCTCCCCTTAAGCCGCGTGTGACACCCCCTTCTGGCCTCCTCTCGGTTAAGGTCTCTCATCCTCTCTTGGTGATTCCTCTTTTGAATCACTATGGTAATCCTCCTTCCTCCTTCTTCCTCCCTTCTTGGCCAATTTTACGGCTCCTCCTTGCCCTAATCTTGATCGGCCAAGCACCCCTATGTTTAAGGTTTGGTTGTTTTCAGTTTTTTTCTTGTTCTGATTGTTCTAGGGTGATGTTGAAGGTCCCTCGGGACCTTTTTGGTGTGTGTACGACATCTATCGCCGAAGGCGAGGCAGGTTGCGGTGATTTCGATCTTCCGGTTTGATTCCGGGGTAAGGGTTTTACCCGTTCGTTTACGCAGCTCCAAATTTGTTATCTTTAGTTGGTTTAAGGTTCATAATGTGTTTTTTTAGTGCTTTGGTTGGTTCTCGTGGGTTTCTCTTTGTCAGAGCGTAGGCGACTCTTAGTTAGAAAGTGTCAAGAGCCGGAGTGGACGGATGGATCCACCATGAGGTAGGGTCCCTCTCCTTGCCCTTTAATTTAAGAAAATCATTTAAAGACTTTAATATTGATTTGTTTTATTATTTTAATTATGAATGTTTTTTTGATTAAATTCTTCTCTGAAAATCATGTGAATTGCAGGAATAAGGTAAAATGGTTTCTTGGTCACTAAACCAACGATTTAATAATAAAACCCCTCGATCAGAGGTGCGCTGTCTTCAAGATTAAATTAAGAAGTAGATTATTATGATTTCCTGATAAACACTTGTTATGATTTGGTGAAACTTGAATGAAATGGATTAGGTTGGTAAGACCAAGCCTTAGGATAATGGAACAAACATGGCTTATGTTAATGGAAAGAATTTAGTGAATGGGACTTACCTGGGAGAGGTAGTCCACAACACCTCTTAATGATTTGTAAATCCCTAAATGTCTTTGAAATGATATAAGAGGAATGAAGAATGAATTGGGGGTTAGACAATACCGTACATGAGCGGGTTTCCTCATGTACCTTATATAAATGTGATGAATATATTACCGTCTTGAAATAGATTCTTAAGAGGAGTTTCCATAAGTATAAATGTGACAATGATACTTGAGATGGTTAGCCTTAGGCATATTTGTATGGACATTATTATAACCATTTATGTGGATATGTGTTGTATGATTGTTTGTGATTGTGATATGATTATTTGAATTGTTATGAGGTAATTCCATAAGTAGTATATTATATACATGGTTGTATTGTGAGTGCGCACATGCTGATGCCACCTGGTGATGAGATACGTTTTTGGATGGGAGGCAGTTATACCCCATGCCAGTGTGACATTACATGTATCGAAGAGAGGCATTATTACCCCTTGCCATTGACTTATAGTGATGAGATACATGTTATGGATGGGTGGGATTCATACCCCATTACATCTACTTTGAATGATTATAGATGGGAGGCATTCATACCCCATGCCATCTACTTTGAACGATTATGGATGGGAGTCATGCATACCCCATGCCAGCTTATTTTGAGTATGGGTGGGAGGAATATCTACCACATGCCAGATGTGATCTATATATGTGTACGAAAGGGAGGCCTTCATTCCCCTTTCAAGTTAACCTATAGTGACGAGAGGCATTCTTACCTCATGCCCTCTAATCTTGATTAATGGGTGTAAGGCATTCGTACCCCGAGCTATCTATGATCTAAATGATTATATATATATATATATATATATATATATATGGTGACAAGATCAAGTTACTTTTCAGGCAATGAGTCGAAGCTAGTATAGTCGTCGGGTTTCCTTAGAGAACCTGGAAGGGTGTTGTCTATCTATGTTGTCCTGGTTATTGAATCTCATTATACCTGATTAATGCTTTAATTAATATTACACTGTCTGGTTTGGGTTAGACACTGGTGGTGCCGTCCTACTGAGATTTATATCTCACACCCTACTCAGGCCGACATTGCACTAGGGTACCCGAGTAGACCTTCGTTCTTGCAGGACCTAGGTTGTGTGTTGTGTTGTTTGTACCTGAGGAGTAAGGAGCGAAGGACCAAGCAGGAGCTTGGGAAGCTTAGGATATCGCCCGTCGGGCCTTGATATCTTTTCTTTATTATTTTACATTTTATTGTATGCATGTTTTATTGTTTCCTATTTTCACATTGTATCATTCATCATCCCTGTATCATGTAAACTGGCTTTGGACACCTTTTATATAGTGGACATTGATTATCATTCACTGATGTATTTAAATTGTTTACTGCTTTTGATATTGAATATTATTTACTCTGAATATACCGTTGTGTTACTCTGATATGAGGGTATAGTCTCCCCACTATCACCTCCTGATAACCTCACTGCTAGTTGGAAGCCTCTGGTGTACCGGGAGACGCGCTTGAGGCCATGTGACCTACCGTTCTGGCTACCGATTCGATGGTCAGTCAGGCTAGGATGTTACAAAGTGGTATCAGAGGAGTTTCTTCTTCATGTTTGTTTTACTATTTGGTGACAATAGATAGGGATAGGAAGGAGATGGAATTTGGTAATAAGTTATGCTCGGGTGTAGCTAACCCGTGTACAGAGAAAAGCCAAATTGGCTCGAATGAAATTGTTATTTTAATGATTTTTATTATTACGGTTGATTTGATTTCACCATTGGGTGACACACATGGTTTCTGTTGATACTGTTGATGCAATTGTGGGTTCCATTTCTGTTGCAACTTGATGATACTAGGGTATGCCATTTCATTTATCATATAGGCACTTTGTTAGAAATCACATTCCATGCATTATTCCATGCCATATCGGTTGCATTAGTTAATTCCTGCTGTTGTGATAGGTGTCATGGTAGTTATTCCATGCTTCTATGGTATAGCATGTTTCTGTGTTACTGCTTTCGATAACATGCTAGATTCAGTTAATATGGAATTTGTTTCTTTGACCAAAATTAATTGATTTCAATTATGACAGGATCCAATTTTCAGTTGTAAGGTGTATGGGAACCTTGTGGTTGGGAAAGGGTAAACTGTGTTATTGAATTTATAGAAAAAAAAGGGCTGCTAAAGTCAAATTGTAAAATGAGATTGGTTTTGATCAAAGGGATCCAAATTTCAATCTGTAATGTGTATGGGCACATTCCAGGTTGGTAGGTGGCCACCCGTATGATTGGATGATTGCTTTGATCATGTTTATTCCTAGAATGTACTTTTTTTTGTCTAATAAGAGCCAAATTTTAACCGATGGAGTGTATGGGTGCTTGATGAGTTGGAAAATGGAAACCCATAATGAATGTGATGGCAGCATTCCCTGCGAAATGCTTATTAGTGTAACAGTTATTTGGTTTTGATCTGATTTGAATTGGCTTGTTGGTACCCTCGTAGGTCACCTGAGTTGTTTAAAATGAATTTATTATGAAATATTTCCGGAATGAGATGGGATGTCTGATGAATGTTAAACGGATAAAATGATGTTTGTTGAAACTTTCCTGCTTTGCTTTGAGATTTTTGTTAAAAAATGATCAAGTGCCTAGTGATTTTTTGTTTTGAAAGGTTACTTAATGTTTTGAATTGAATCTTTTAAAGTGATTAAAAGAATAAATGTGATTAAATATAAAGGTCTTGGAAAAGAAACCTGTAGTGGTGTCCTTCATTGAAACATCATGTGAGGGTAAGTTATGTCTTTATAGTCAGTACCTTGAGACGGAACCGTATGTGTTTTACATGGGTGTTCGTTTTCTTTTGGAAAATGACTTGAATGTTAGGATTGAGCCTGATGACTTTTTTTGGGCATGACCAAATTCCTGGGTCGACGTTTGTTTTTTATAATGGGATAGCCCGAGGTAGGTAACACCCTTAGATCTCCTTTTCCTAGTTTGTACAGATATTTTTCTAATGTTTGGTACCATTTGGGTGCCTTTGTCCCTTGTAGGACTTCTATTTTCCAATGACACCCTTGTTCGGATGGGTGCTCATGCTTCTTTTGATCTTGTTATGGGCTTGAGAATCAGGTAATGTTCTGTATCAGCTAGTTATAAATGCCTCGGGTTTGGTTGGTTGTGTTTTCGTTGTTTGACTCCTTAAGTAATAGACGTTTGGTAAGTCGTCGTCTATGTGAACAGTCTTATAGGGTTATAAGACTTTTGATTAAATCTCTTGTGATGATAATTGTGGTCTTGGGTCATCTCCGTGGTAGAGTGACCTAAGCATTTGAGAATCATGTTTTCCCAATGATCAGGATGATTTTCGGGAGACTCGGGTGGGTGACACACCGGTCGTGTTTCTTTGGGTTCCTTGTACATCTCAGCGTGGTGTTAATGGCTCTAAGGAGCGACATATGTCCATTTAGTTTTTGAAGAAATAGTTCACTTATGGGAATCCGGTAATTTCTTATTTTGGTGACATTGATGCTTCTAATGTGGGAAGTGCCGTGTTAGTGTAGTGAAGTGTGTTCTTCAGGGTATAAGAAACATGTCATGAATGAAATTGATCTTGTTGGCGGTGTGTGAAACCCCTTTTAAGAAACAACTTTGGTCATGGAGGACTTCGGTGGTACATCGTGAATGATCATGAAATGCGTTCTGTGGGGAAAAGGCATTGTGATCGGTTTAGAAATCGCGATGTGTCGGCCGGTGAAGCCGAGTTTCTTCTTTAGAGTCGACCAGGGGTGGTTCGACTGTTCTCCTTTCCAGTTTTTGGGGTATGACTAGCTGGAATCCTTTTAAAATCCTCATAGTGTACTCTGTTATGTGACAAGCATTTCCCCTATCATGACATCATCCTAGATGCACTAAGAGAGCGTAAGTCTTATGCCGCGGTAATGTTTAAATGTTTCTAAGCTCTTTTGGTTGTTCTCTTTTGGCGTTGCAAGCGGGATGCATGGTTCCTCTCGTGGTTTGATCTTGGAGACGTCATCGGGAGTCGGGTATGAGCTTCGGTGAACGTTCTCGTGGTAATTGTGAGATGCCTTGGGAGAAGTCATCATTGTTCAGCTTATAATGTGTTAGTCGTCTAAGCTGGGCATCTTCTTGAATAGTCAACCGGAGTGGCTTGACAATTTTTCACTTGGGTTTTGAGGTCGATGGGAAATTGATTGTTTGATCATTTCAAAGTCACCCTAGGTGCGTTGTTGGAAAGATTGGTGCATGCTTTTGAAAGACAGTTCCAAAGGTGGTGGAGGGGTGGTTTGAGTTTTGACCTTTTAACGTTAAAAATCTAAGGTGGTAAGAACCTTTGATTGGTTGCTTGGTGAGACGAAGATGAGTTTGTGCCTCTAGTATGACGGGCTCAGGTAATAGTCATTGGGGTGTTTCAGTTGGAAAATGCATGTTTTCTCGAGTGTTGACCGCTTAAGCGCCGTGTGCTTAAGTGGACGTCTGTTGGTGTGTGGGATGTTTGGAAATGTAAAGTGAACGTTTGAACAATGCTTCATGACAATTTTAGGTCGAGTGAGTTGTGCGTTGTTCTTGATGACTTCTTGGGGATGATATGTTCCATGGTTGGAAGGTTGTAATGACACGTGTTTTGAACCAGGTTAAAAAGTGGGGGGAAATTGAACTTTTTCAATTACTAAACCGGTCATTTTTAGAATCGGGCTTCGGAACGAGGTTCCAAAGGTTTGAACCCTTTTATTAATTTTTTTGGCTTTGGGAAAAGGTCCAAGAAGTTTATCGAGTGTCTTGATGTGTTTCAGGTGCGTTGTACCCGATGATGGCTGGTTTTTAAGCAATAACAGAAGGCGCAGAGTTGGCGCACAGTTTCCCAAATCGGGTGGCCCAAACCGTGTGGCTTAAAATAGGGAGGCAGAGGAGTCTGCACGGCCTGCGCATGGTTTCCCCAAACCATGCGGCCAGCCCATGCTGGGTGTCTTGGGTGTCTAGTGGGGGATGCACAGTTGGCACACAGTTTTCCAAACCGTGCGGCCCAAGCCGTGCAACATGCCATGTTTTGGGTTTTTAAATTATTTAAATTGATTTAAAAATAAAACCTAAACGAACTCTCCCTCAACCTCACTCAACCCGCATGACGCACAGGGAGGGGCTCCCCTTGAGCCGCGTGTGACACCCCCCTTCCAGCCTCCTCTCGGTCAAGGTCTCTCCTATGTTCTTTGTGATTCCTCCATAGAATCTCCACTGTAAGCCTCTTTCCTCCTTCCTCCTCCCTTCTTGGCTGATTTTAGGGATCCTCCTTGCCCTAATTTCACTCGGACAAGAACCCCTAGGTTTAGGGTTTGGTTGATTTTGGTTTCATTCTTGTTCTGCTTGTTCTAGGGTGATGCAGAATGTCCCTCGGGACCTTGTTGGTGTGCGTACGAAATCCGCTGCTGAAGGAGAGGGATATTGCGGTGATTTCGATCCTCCGGTTTGATTCTGAGGTAAGGGTTTTACCCGTTTGTTTATGCAGCCCCCAATTTGTTATCTTTAGTTGGTTTAATGTTTGTAGTGTGTTTTTCATAGTGCGTTTGCGTGTTCGGGTTGGTTTCACTTTTCCTGAGCTTAGGCGGGTCTTAGTTAGAAAGCATTAATAGACGGAGTGGATGGATGGATCCACCTTGAGGTACGGTCCCTATCCTTGCCCTTTAATTTAAGTGAAGCATTTAAAGAGTTTAATAATTCTTTGTTTTAGTTTTTTAATTATTCAAGATTAGTCAATTAAATGCTTCTGTGCAAATTGTGTGAATTACAGGAATAAGATAAAATGGTGGCTTGGTCACTAAACCAACGATTTAATAATAAAACTCCTCGATCATAGGTTTGTTGTCTTCAAGATAAATGTAAGAAGTAGATTATTATGCTTTCCTGCTAAACTCTTGTTATTTTTTGGTGGAACTTGAATGAAATGGATTAGGGTGGTAAGACCATGCCTTAGGATAATGGAATAAGCATATCTTATGGTAAATGGAATGAATTTAGTTAATGTGGCATACCTGGGAGAGGTAGTCCATAACACCTCTTAATGTTTTGTAAATCCCTCATTGTCTTTGAAATGATATAAGAGGAATGAAGAATGAATTTTTGGTTATCCAATATCGTACATCAGTAGGTTATCTCATGTACCTTATATAAATGTGATGAATATGTTAGTGTCTTGAAATAGATACTTAAGAGGAGTTGCCTTATGTATAAATGTGACAGTGATACTAGAGATGGTTTGCCTTACGTATATTTGTACGAAAGTGATTATAACCATTTATGTGGATACATGATGTATGATTGTTTGTGATTGTGATATGATTCTTTGAATTCTTATGAGGTAATTCCATAAGTTGTATATTATAGACATGGTTTTATTGTGAGTGTGCACATGCTGATGCCACCTGGTGATGAGATACGTGTTTGGATGGGAGGCAGTTATACCCCATGCCAGTGTGACAGTACAAGTATGGAAGGGAGGCATTCATACCCCTTGCCAGTGACTTCTGGTGATTAGATATGTGTTATTGATAGGAGGCATTCATACCCCATGCCATCTACTTTGAATGATTATGGATGGGAGGAATTCATACGCCATGCCATCAACTTTGAACGATTACAGATGGGAGGCATGCATACCCAATGTCATCTTATTTTCAGTATGGGTGGGAGGCATGTCTACCCCACGCCAGATGTGATCTATATACATGTATTGAAGGGAGGTATTCTTACCCCTTTCCAGTTTACCTATAGGTATGAGAGGCATTCTTACCTCATGCCTGCTATTTCTCTATATGTGTATGGAAGGGAGGCATTTATACCCATTGCCAGTTGACCTATAGGGACGAGAGGTATTATTACCTCATGCCCACTAATCTTGATTAATGGGTGGAAGGAATTCTTACCCCATGCCATCTATGATATAAATGATTATATATATATATATATATGGTGAAATGATCAGGTTACTTTACCAGCAATGAGCCAAAGATGGTATAATGATCGGGTGTCCTTAGGGAACCTGGACGAGTGTTGTCTATCTATGTTGTCCTGCTTATTGAATCTCGTTATACCTACTTTCTGCTTTAATTAATATTACACTATCTGGTTTGGGTTAGACACCGGTGGTGCCGACTTACAGAGATTTATATCTCACACACTACTCGGGCCGCCATTGCACTGGGGCACCCGAGCAGACCTTCTTGCTTGCCGGAGCTAGGTTGTGTGTTGTGCTATTTATACCTGAGGAGTTAGGAGCAATGGACCCAGAGAGATCTTGGGATTCTCAGGAGATCTCCTGTCGGGCCTTTCTATCTTTTTTTATTCTTTTACATTGTATTGTATGCTTGCTGTATTGTTTCTTGTTTTCACATTGTATCATTCATCATCCCTGTATGGTGTAAACTGGCTTTGTCCACCTTTTATGAAATGGATATTGATTATCTTTCGCTACTGTCTTTCAATTATTTATTACTTCCACTATTTAATATTATTTACTCTGAAAATATCACTATGTTACTCTGATATGAGGGTATAGTCTCCCCACTATCACTTCTTGAGACCCTCGCTGCTAATCGGTAGCCTCTGGCATACGGGGAGACGTGCTTGAAGTCATGTGACCTACCGGTCCCGCCACCGGTTTGATGGTCACCCGGGACAGGACGTTACAAAATGAAGTAGTTTTTAATCATTTTCTTCTCAAATGTGCAATATTTTATATTTTTTAACATATTAGTTTTTATTAAGTTATGTAATTTTATTAAATAGATTATTTTTAATTACGAATAAATTACTATGATAATTTTCAGAAAATGTATACCAAATTATTATAAATAATATATTTATTATTTATAAAAAAATACTCATGTGTGTTGGAAATTATCTTTTACAAAAGTTCTTGTATTACAAAACACACTACATTCACCATTGTTATGATAAAATTTTTTTCACTATTTATGGTTCAATATGTTTATTATAAAAGATAAAATTGTTGATGAATGATAAATATTTGATATATAAAAACATTTCAAAATCCCTTGGTATAATATTGTATTTTTAGTAATTATAAATCATTTAATGAAATCACATTTCTAATAAATGAACATCAAGGTTAACTGTGAATTTTTTTATTTAATATCAATTTAAAAATATTAATTCATTGATTGAATTCAAATATATTACATGAAACCCAATGTAACATGATTTTCACATTTATAAAATTCTGTTAAGACATAAAATCATTCAATTTAAATATCTTATAACATTTTAGGAATCATTTATATTTTTTAATTCGTAACAAACTAATTACTATGTTTGTTTTTCTTATGCATGTAATGAAATTAATTCATCTAAAATTTTTTGATAATTTATATCCATTAAAATTTTATACCCAACTGAACATATGATATATTTTCCCCTATCTCAAATATTTATTGAAATTAAAAGTATGAAAAGTATATTTTTTCTCTTTTTTCATTATATAACTTATTATATAGGTCACATTAAATTACTAGAATCTTAATAAATAATTAAAATAGAAACAAATGTGTGATGGATCTAAATTAGTATAACAAATGGATTTGGAACATTTTTTATGTCATTTTTTCATTAATTTTAAATTTCAATCCCTCAGTAAACTCATTTTTATCTTCAACGTGGTGGGTAATTAAAATTATATTCACTATTAATTGTGGTAAGAAAATTATTTTGTTATTATTATAAATTATTAAGTATTCATATAAACAAAATTAAAATTATTTACAAAAATAAAAATCACAAAACTAAAAAGGTTAATTTTAAATTAATCCTTAACATGTAATGAGATTGAGTGTTTTGAAACTGAAAATGTTCAAAATTTTAATAAGATATTATGTCTAAATTAACGATAAAAATGAATTAGATGACCTAAAATTGTTAAATATATGTATAATGGATCCATTTCTAATTTAATTCCAATTAATAATATAATTTATAATTATAAATTATTTGGATGAAAAGTATGTTTTAATTAAAATTTCCTATTTTTAAATATTCATCAAAATACGAATCTTCATAGAAAAACAAACAAAATTCACCCTAAACGAATTTTAACAATAGGATTTCAATGTTTTTTTTTCAATTTTTGATTATAATAGTTTATAAACATGAATTTTAATTAGTGAACCATCAAATTTTCGAAGAACATCATTATGAATGAATTTGTTTTGAGTAATATTCAATTTGTACTTTCATTAGGCCCAAAAAATTCTATTGATGAATTTTAAAAAAATTGATTTAATAATTAATATACAAATTTTATTAATATAAAAAACTAAATATTTTTAATGTAATTTATCAATATAAAAACCCTTTGATCAATAAAAGTATAAACATGTTCTTTATATACATTTAATTTTTATATTCCTATCTATTTATGTTTATAACAATGTATTCAAACATATATTTTCATATGTTTTTTAATATTATTTATGAAATAAAATTTTACATATAAGATATTATTTTCATTTAAAATATAAATATTAATTATATTACATAAAACACTATATTTTGATTAAAGAAAACCAGACTCGATTTTCTGTGTGGAGAAAGAAAAACATTGGGTTTCATGTAATGTAATATAAAAATAGTGTTGTATTTAACATATGATATTAGAGAGAATGAATTGATCTAAATATTTCACAATGAATCTAAATGTCATAGTATCATTACCACCTGATGTTGTGTGTCATGCACTATATCAATTAAAATATTATTGTGTTATAATTTTCAGTCTGTTACTTAATCCCTGTGATAAATAAATTACATCCTATCAATTTAAAATTCATCACGCTATTCTAGGGTTTTGTGTTTGTAAATGCCATTCTTGAGAAACCCACATCATAATAAGGTTGGGTAAAATATCCTCTTAATAAGAGAGGAAGATAAGTAAAAATTTCATAAAGAATAATCAAATAACATGGAATCCATATTGGAAAACATATGGGGAAAATAAAGAAAATTCATATAGAAGAGAAAAATAACACTCAAATACTGAGAGAGAGTAATATATAAAATGTTCAATAGAAAGATAAGGACTATAAAGAAATAAACAAGTGGTCTAAAAAAGGTTATCGGCATCATAAGAAATGATGATATTTGGAAAACATTTTTGTTTCTAGACCATTTTCCTAGAGTTGGGTAATTATTTCAAACTGTATGATTATTAGGAAATATACACACATGATATTTTTCTATTTCATAGAGAAAATATTCTCCTTTGTTCATGACTTGAACTATTTCCACATCATCTCTTAGCACATGTTGAATAAAATGGCGAAATATTTAATTATTCTCTAAAAACCTATCCACATATCAACTTAAAAAAACAAATACATGTATAACCTTATGTACCTTAAAAAATATCAAGACCCAAAATAGTATAATGTCACTAAATTAGAAATACCATATTATCATTATTTTAAAAAACATTATGTTAATCTAAATCATCACATTCAAAACTTGTGTATACCATTTTCAGGTATTCTATTTAAAGATGGTAATAATAAAAACAACCATAAAACATTATTGGAAATATAGATCATTACATCTTATATAAGAGGACCTTTTATTGTTGGATATACACCTTAAATCGAAAATACTATAAACTCTATCAGTGATAGAACAAACCACCTTTTCATTAATTAATTAATTATTTATAAGGTATTTAGAAGTACCTCATTTAGCTTATCCATATTAATCATTTATTTTTCACAAAATCATTATATAAACATAAGAAATATAATAAGGGTTACCATCCCATCAAACAAAATTTTCAAACATGTTAACTTGTCCTTAGAACCAGTTTTCTTAATCATAGATATCCGTCAATATATTCTTTCAAATCCTTAATAAAATTATACTGGATCATATTCTTTATATATTTGAAAATTATTATTATTATAATATCATCAATAATATAATAATATAACAATTATGTTCTATCCAAATACTTGTAAAAATAATCATTCATATTTGGTTTATCAATAACATATTCTTGACCTTGATCCCTTAGTTTCATATTAGGTATATTCCCATGATTATTGGGAAATAATTTTTCTAGTGACCCATATAATTATAGTTGAAACAATTAATGGTATTGGTTTATTTCTTCCCTTTTAATTCTTACCCATAGTGCCCATTTCTCTACACTTAAAAAAACCTCCTAATCCATTCAAAAAAACTCACTAGGGGATTCCATCCACTTTTTTCATAGGTGGTAAAATACATTTATCCCATATTCCTTTATTCAATTATATTATATTCCATTTTAATATTCTCTTACATACTTTTTAATCTATAAGAAATTGAGAATTTTCATTTTCTTGATAGTAACAAATATTATTTCTTCATAAGAAGAAAAATTTTGATACACTGGTGCCCTTCATAGGCTTGGCCTAATCCCATCAAATAAGTGGTCAATATTTCACTTAATTTTTCATATATATTCATTAATATAACTAGATATCATTGAAAATGTATCCTAATACACTATAAACATCTGTTCTTCTTTTTTCATTATGATAAGGAACTTGAAATTAACCTAAATTGTTTATCATGAGGGATATATTTTTTAAATAATGTATCTTTAAGTGAATTCCATTCTATCAGTTTAATTTATTATTCCTCATTAGTATTCTAAATCAATGACCATAATTAATCCAATGCTCAATTGATAAAATGAGATGAAAGTGTAATCTTTTTCTTTTTCAACACATCCTAATGCAATAAATATCTTCTTCAATGACTTAATTAATTTCTCAGTAGCCATTTAATCATTTTCTCTACTAAATGTTGGGGGCCTATGAAAAATATTGTGATAAAAAATAAGTAATTCATGATGATGAAATGGTTTCTCCATTTGGGAAATGTAATTTTGTATAACATTATTAAGTTTCCCTGATAAATTTCATATCATTCCCAGTTCCAAAAGAAGACATATCACCTTTCTCATTAGAGAAACCTCAACAATAACCAAAATTATTCATACCATTCATCCATCTAGGAGAATCCATAAACAATGAAATATATTGGATAATATTATAATATTTTGTATAATTCATAATCCCCAATATGATTTAATTATCAATATATATTAAAAATTTATTCATTTTTAATATTAGAATTATAAACATTGGCTTATTTGTGGTATTCTTATATACTTATCCTCAATTTTTATTGTAGGGTTATGTTCTATAATATATATTTTCATAAATAAAGTTTCCAATGGTTCTAATAAACATCCTATGATACCAACTATAATGACCCCAAACCCTGAAGCCTAGAGAAGGTTCCTTATATTTATATATTGGCGTAGATGCAAGATCCAAATCTAAATAGAACAAATAGTTTATTAATTTTGGAAAACCAAATTATATTCATGATTATTATTTTAAATTTTGAGAAGAATAAAATGAATAATAAAATAAATGATTTAAATCCTAAAAATTCATTCCAATTATTTATCTAAATATCCTAAGTAAAGGA
The DNA here is from genome assembly GCA_963277665.1 of Viscum album. Taxonomy (NCBI): domain Eukaryota; kingdom Viridiplantae; phylum Streptophyta; class Magnoliopsida; order Santalales; family Viscaceae; genus Viscum; species Viscum album. The sequence continues at coordinate 927,609,456 of OY728159.1, forward strand.
AACAAAATAATATTGAGCTCTATTGCTTACTAAGGGTTAAGTAAAACTGACACTATCATTAATCAAAATTCATAATCTATAGAGAAATGTAGAAAACTAAATAGAAATTACACATAAATATATTTATAAGTATTAATAAAATTGGAAATGTAAATAATAAATAGAAATTATATTTTAATATCTAGATAAGTCACAATATATATGATAAGGTAAATTACAAAAAGACATTCCATTTAGTAAAAAAACTAAGAATGAAATGAAACCATAGATAATTCCCTAGAAAATATCTCATAGATAATTATTGAAACTGAATTATATTTGAACTAAATTCTTAAATTGTAGACTCCATGATTCTTAGGAACTAGGAACATTTTCCATCAATAACATTCACATTAATATTTAAATCATAAAGGGTAGAAATACATATGATTTGTAAAACTAATTCATCTCGTGAGACTACCTATGGATCATGTGGATGACATTAAATTGTCACTAACTTGTATCATACCAACGTAATGAATTACTAAAATATTTTCTAAATCTATTTAACTCATAATCAATGTTCCTTATCAAATATCAGTATTAATTAAAGGTTATAAATTTATCAAAATTTCACCGGTTAATCCAATAACATTCAAAGTATAAATCGTATGAAAAGATGTTATATAGTTTCAAAAATTACCATATATACTACTTAGTAATATTTTTATTTAAGTAAATGTTATCTTTGATGAAAAAGTATTATAATACTACAAATTTTTTAATAGAAATTTAACAGTCACAAAAGAAACTAATAATGTATAATAATGTTTCCCACTTGGTAATTTTCAATTCAAATTCATTTGGAAGAGATAATTAAAAATGAATCATAAAATACCATGATGAATATTGTATTTTTTCTGAAATTATGTTTATAGGGAAATTATATATACAATATAAAATTGAATGGTTTCATAATAACAAATAAGTTATAATGAAATGTAAATTATGGTGAAACCCTATACTTTACATTTTTATTGATTGAACGATTGTTAACCTAATGTAAAATGGTTTTAATCATGTTATTAACTTACAAAATAACCATATTAATATTTATAATATCATATATTAATCTTTTGAGACTTCTTATCACCCATTTTTAAAAATATATTATTATTTTCATTGTGTTGTGTATTAATATCCATGTTTTTAATGTATGTCGTGACTTGTTTCTTGTTCATCTTACTTCGATAATGATTTAATCATATCCAAATTTTAATACATAATTAAAATAATAAATATATATTCAGTATATATATATATATTCATATTAATCAATAAATTTTCATGATATTAAATGAAATATACCTTTTATAGAGACAGAATTCCATATATACGCAACAACAATGTTTTCATTTTTTATTATATTGAGTTTATGAAAGGTATATTATATATATATTTATTAAGTGTAATTTGTATTTCATATATATCAAATATTTTTATTAAAATCATATTTAATATATTTCAGGTAAGGCATGAATAAATCACACCACTTCAAGAGGCGATAGTTCGTTATACACACGAGATATGTTATCGTATTCGCACAAAATGGAAAAAATGAAGTTATGTGTCTAATAATAATTCGATAATAAAAATTAAATCCTAAAAATTATATGTATCATAAAAATAAATTAAAAAAACTTCATTTTTCCAAACCATTAAAGGTGCAATGGAAAAATGACTTTGGTTCCTGAAGAGGTAGTCCACAATACATACGAATAATGATTTCAGAACTCATTTGATAGAAGTGTGTGATGTTTTATTTCATAAAAATAAAATATAATTATATAATTATATATATGATACTTTTTTTATAATATAATCATAAAATAATAAAAAAATATAGGATGTTGAGATGGAAAGAAAATAAAAAAATATTTCAAAAAAACACTACATCTCCATCATATTTTTCCATTAGGTTTTTAGTAAAAATAATAGAAGCACTATTTTGGCCCAGAAAAAGGCTTCCCGAATGTGTTTAAAGAATTTAGGGACTGATTTTGGAATATCATGGGGTATCCCAATGGCTTAATATGTGTGAAGATGTGAAGGGAGTGAGTCCTTTTTTAATGTTCAGGACGAGTTCCATTAATGTAAATAATCAACGGTTTTCACTATTGGGTGGTCTCCCTTAACTCGTGAGTCCCTAAAAAATTAAAAATATTGGATTTTAGGGGAATTATGGTCGTGTAACACATCCACCACACAAAAATAAACATATTTTTATCATGTTCTCATTAAACATGTAATTTTCTATATTTTCAACATTTTAGTTTTTATTAAGGTAAATAGTTATTTAACCGAGGATATTTCTCCATTAATACTATATTAATGTAGTATGTATTATAAATTAATCATCCAATTGTTATAAATATTATATTTAATGTTTTTAAAATAAAAAATACTATATATATTGGAAATTTACTTAAATAGGTGCACATGTAGTGAGCAAAAAATACTACATATACCACAATCGTGCTAATAATGTTTTTACTATTTTGGGGTCAATATATTTATAATAAAAGATCAATTGGTCCTTAAATGATATTTATTATAAATTTATTAGCATTTAAAATTCTCCTTGTATAATATAGTATTTTTAGTAATTGTAAATAAATTAATGAAATATCATTTATATTAAAATAAAATTATAAGCAATTTTCTCATTGTTAAATTAATTTGAATTTAAAAATATCAATAAAATAATTTAATTAGAATATACTATTTTAAAATGAATATAACATGATGTAATCACGTAAAAAATTAATGAAAATCAATAATTTATTCAATTTACTTAACTTTTTAAATATTTATTATCAATTATTTTGGTCAATTATTAACTAATATATATATATATTAGAATTTCTTAAACATTTAATGCAATTAATTTTACTAAAATTTTTTAAAATAAATTATAATTATATAAAAGCCAATAATATTTCAAATTTATATACAAAATATAACTTCTATCATATTGTATAATATCCCAATGCATTATATGAATTTAAATAATAAATGAGTATTTATGTATTTTTCATCACAAAACATATCATATAGGTAAAATTCAAATAATAGATTCATTATAAGTCATAAAAATATATATTATTATGTTTATGGACTAAATATGGCAACAAAATGATTTTTCAAAATTTTTATATGCCATTTTTCTCTAAATATTAAATTTTTGTTCCATGTTAACTTGTTTTTCTCATAATCGGGGTGATAAATTTAAATTTTTATCACTAATTATTATGGAAAAAATTAGATAGAAATATTATAAATAAAAATTTATGATTATTTCATATATGGAATCCAATTTTCCGTAATCAATTACTACAATTTTGTAAAATTTACTTAAAATTAACCATATAAACGAATCAAGAAAGGAAAATTTTAAAATGAAAATGCACATAAGTTTACTATGTTTTTATATCTAAATTCAAAATAAAAATTATTCCAATGACTTAAATTGTATAAATATATGTATAAAATATCAATTTTAATAATAAAACTAATTAATAATAAAATATATCTTTATAAATTATTTAGATAAAAAGTCAATTTTCAATATATGTTCTAATTTTTCAACTATACAATAAAAAATGAACCATCTTATATAAATAACGAAAAATAACCATAAGATAATATTTAAAATTATTATTAATTGAAATTTATTTTTCAAAATTAAATTTCTTTTAGTTTATTTTTTTTAAACACGTGCATCATCAAATGGTGGAAAAAATTTCTTTAAATAATACTTCTTTTTATAAGAAAAATTGGATTTTTTCTTATATTATGCCGATAAAATTGATTTGATGAATTTTAAAAAAATTATTGAATATATAATATATAAATTTATTTATAATAATCTACATGTATTAATAAATTTAATTTATTAATATAATAATAATTTAATGAATAATAATAAAAACATTAAATTTGTATTATATTGGGTATTTATTGATTAATAATTAATCGGTATGAAATGAATTAATCCATATATTTTCATATTTTATTTTTTCCTATGTATAACCTCTATTTTAAAATATATAATTTAATAGTTATTTTAATTAACAATATCCATTACATTCAGTAAAACTCGGTCTAGTGTGTATCGTAAACAAGATTTTGTGTTATTTTTAAAGGAAGCTAACCATTTTGTTGAATTTGATGAAAGATAAACATTTTGTTTCATGTAATATATTCTATTGGAGAGATCTACGTTATCAAAATATATCATAATGACTTGGGATGCAATTTTACCTTCTATTCTTGATGTTGCTTGTCACACACACTAGAAAAAAAAATTTATTTTATTATAATTTGTTTTATGTTACCTATATTGCTTATGAAAAATTTACATTCTGTAAAATAATATGAATATGTTCTCTTAATCCCTTTATATATTCTTCAGCTATGGTAATTCTCAAAATAACCATGTATTTTAATTATTGTCCACACTTTGTTACATAAAATGCTATTTTTTTTATAAAAATAGATCTTATTTCTTGTTTATTTGTTATTAATTTTCATTCATGACTATATTAAATGATATTTTTTCAAGAATGTTATTTTCTATTAAAAAATATATTTCATTTTTAAAAGTTAGCCTGTATGGTAATATTTAAATTGGTTATAAATGGGTTAAAATAATTGGTAATTCCAAAAATATCCCAACACAATTACTTTAACATGATTGGATGAGTGGACTCGTGTCTCCATTATCTTATCATAAAAAGTTATCTTAATTGGATTTAGTTTCCATTGATAATGAAAATAATTTTTTTTAATGATAAGATAATTTAAAAATGTTCCACCCCTCTAACTTATTAATGGGAATCTAATGTCCGCATAAGAAAATATCAAATTCCATAACATTTTTCTTCATTAACTCCCCATGTAATCTCCTTCATAATCATTTATCTCTTTTTGAATGATGTGGTAAAATGATTATATCTCAAACAACAAATTTTCAAGAGCTCGATCTTGAGGATATTCAATATCTCAACATAATAAATATATTATAATTGATTTTAGGGTATATATTAAATTTTTACCACTTTATTAATCAATTTTATCACATTAATAACATGTTTTTGAAATCATTAATCTTCTATAATCTTAATTGTATAATTAATAAATATCATATTGTTAGTAATTTTATAGTTATAACAAGATTTTATTTGGGTTTGCTTTAACAAATCCATAAATAATGTTATAATATATTTTTTATGAAGAACTATAAAAATAGAGCTAATTTTAATATTATATAAAATAAATAATTTTATGTTTTTTCAAATCCAATAAAATGTTTATTTAAAAATTCGTTTTCATTTATAAAATAAACTATGTTTCAGAAATCAATTTTTTGGAAAACAATATAATTTATTGTTATATATAAAAATATATCACCATATGTTTATGAAATGACCATGGTACTCAACAAATATAATAATCTATAAACATTCAAGAAATATCTATATATTATTAAATAATTTAAACAGTGAAATTACAATAACTTATGAATCCAAAGTAGAATTGACAACTTAATAGTTACAAAAAAATATTGAATTTAACAAAGTATTATTACTCAATGAGTAATAAAAAATATCCATGAATATTACCTAGATATAGAAATGTAATTATGGTTGTAATATTTTTCTATTATAACATAAAATTTATTATTCCTGATGCTAGAGCATGGCTGAACAATTTTTAGTCAGAGGTAATGGATTTTTTCATCTTAATTTTCCCTAATTGAAAAATATTATAAAAACACCAAATTATTATTTCAGGCGGTGTATATTATACCAAATAATGTAATTTATTAAAAATAGAATTTATATTTTTTAGCGCTAGCTCGATTTGTTTATATACCCTAAGAGAGTGAGGGTTTGAATCATGGATGAATGATTAAAACACGAGTCCCTTTATATCTTGTTTTTTTATTAAACACAATTCTTATGTCTCCATTTATAGTAAAAAAAAGATTGAACATAAATTGTTGCATGCATGAGAAACATAAATTTTAATTTGTCCACCCTCACTGGGATATATCCAATGAACATAAACATAAACTATACTGATGTACCAATACACTAAGGCTCAATAATAAATTAATGTTTTGGGTAGAACACTTTTATACCTATGTTCACTACCTTTACGATGTTTACAGATATCTCACCACTTCTCACGGGTAACACGCTAACACTCATTTGATGGATAACTACAGGTGGAAATGGATCACCTTCTTCATCTTACTTTTCCCATTGATTCGTAAGGAATACATATAAAATTTATTAAGATGTAGGTCCCATTACTATCAAAGATTCCTACGTCATCATCTGTTGGTAGATGATTTTTGACATTCTACAATCATCTACTTGATGAATACAACTTTACCATTGATTTATTAGAAAATAAACGATGAAAACATTATTTATGATTATTTCCTTCGCAAAGCTCACACAACCTTCATGAATATAACCCCTATTTCTAGAGAATATAATGCCTTCATGAAACCCAAGAATTTCACATAGATAACCTCTTAAAATAACCCCAACAATTCATTATGAATAAAGCATATTTCACAATGCTCAAATAGTTCGGTGAATCTCACACACCATTCATAATTCTCAAAACATTCGGTTGTATCTTTATTTCCAAAAAAAATCAATGCATTCACAAATCTCTATTATAGTGATCTAGACCTTCACGAAATGCTTTCATGAAATCCTGTTATTGTGAAAAATCATTCCATTAATATATTTTTACTATCTTTCAAGTAAATCCATCATTCATTATTAGAGGTCCATCCTCTAAATTTTGGACCCTAACAATTTGAAAACCCTAGGAAAAAGGCCACATTGTATACACAATACTTGTACTGCTTTAATGGAATCCATTACTGTTTCAGACCCTTTCACTGGGGCGCACATCCTTCTGTTGGAGGAAGATATGTTGATTGTTTCCTTGCATTACCTCTTTCAAAATGTAGGCGGCATCCATCACTTTATTAGGGACATTGAATCTTTGATCGAAATGAGATGATGGGATATCGGTTCCTCTTTCTGTGGAATCCTCCTCAGAACTCGTTACCAAATCCGGGTGTCCCTTATAGACTTAAGATATTGTATGTGAAACTCTACCAAGAACCAAAACTTCATAGATGCCTTTTAATTACATTGATTCTTTTAGGGCATTTCATGGGTTTATGTTAGGGAAGCATCCTTCAGTCGAGGGAGTAGTCACAGTGGACATCGCTGGCATGTTTAGACACGAGAACATTGACGTGTCTTGGTTTCTTCCCCTTATAATAGGGCATATCGTGGGTGTGGAAGCCCATAGAGTCCCATGTCAAAAAGAAGGAATTTTATTCCATTAGCATGTCTCTGAGGTTTTCCTATACTTCCCATATTTAACTCATTGTATGCCATGCGTTTAACATCTAGAGGAGACAGATCAGACTGATCAAAACACTAATATGAGTGGATCCAGAGGGTGAAACCCAGGAGGGATCGCTGATGATGGGGGCTAATGCATGGTTAGTTACCCGATTACAGCAAGGAGAACCGAGAGAGTGGGTGACGTGATCTCACTCAGATGTGGCAGACCAGGTCAGAATTGGGATGGATATGGACGGTTGAGAGTGGATGGAAAGTGAGATGGAGCCAACGTGACAATGAAAATACTGTTGTCTTAGAAAATCAGAGAGGCTTCCTACGCATTCCCATGGTAGGGAATCAAAGTTAGCGTAGTTCAGGGTGGGGCATGGAATCGGTGTGTGCATAGAGGACAGTGAGCCAAAGGCAAGCTAGGGCTTACACATGGTTAGCAGCTGGCGTTGGTCTAATGATCAAGGGGGAAGACATGAGATGTGGGTTCCAACGAAGGGGACTACAATGAATTACCATTGATTTTGGACTAAAACGGATTACTGTTGGATTAGGCTATAAGTCTTACCACTTGTTGGGATACACAACTGCTTACCATCAATTGTGGAACAGAACAACTTACCATTGATTGGAGAACAAAATGGCTTACCATAGATTAGGGAACACAACCGCTTACCATCAATTGGGGAACAAAACGGATTATCCTCGATTGGGGAACACAACTGCTTAACATGGATTGGGGAACAGAATGGCTTACCATCGATTGGGTAACATAATAGCTTTCCATCGATTGGGGAACACAACTGTTTACCATGGATAGGGAAACACAATGGATTTCCTTCGATTTTGGAAAACAACGACATACCATCGATTTTGGAACACAATGACTTACCATCGATTTGGGATGGACCTCAGGGAGGCTTCCTAAGTATCCCGTCTAGAAGACAGGGGTCAAAACCCATGTAGTTCTAATGGGTATAGATTAATGTCTTGCCGGATGGAAAAGGGAATATAATTTAATGTCATACTGAACATGGCCAGACTGACACGAAGTGGTCATGACCGACGTGAAGTGGTCAGGACCAATGAGTGTTGTGAATAAACCTTAGGGAGGCTTCCTATGTACCCTTCTATGGAAAGGATCATAGTCACCCAAGATTAGAGTGGAGGATATAGTTTAATTTCTTGCAGGATAGATGTGAACCAATGTGAAGTTGACATGACAAGTTGGTGTTACGATAGAACCTCATGGAGGCTTCATAAGTACCTTAAATTGGAAAAGATCAAATTCCACACAGTTCGGAAGGGTTTGGGGATTACACGCATAGGCTTCCAAGACAGAATTTCATGGATGATGCTCACACTAAGCCCATGTGAGTCATGCTCGGTATGAGAAAGAAGAGGAAACAATGACATGTCGATCATGTCGTGAAAGGACATTCCATGGGAAGTGGAGTAGGGCATACATGTGGTTAGTGGCCTAAATAGGAAACATGGGATTACACATTGTTAGTATCCTAGAGAAATGATGATTGGGACTTACTCTAGGATGGAGGCATGATGGAGAAAAATCTCAGAGGGAGAGGGATGACATAACAAAGGCCCATGTTCCCCTCTCTCCTCTAGTCTTCGGCACAGAAGAAGAGAGGAGGAGTAGGGATGCTGCGTCATGCAAGAAATGATAAGGTCTTACACCAAGATGGTTTCCCTTCCCCATGGATAGGTTCCGCTCCCGCAGAGAGGATCTCATTCCATGTGGGGAAGTTCTCAGTCCCGTGTAGATGAGCAGGCATAGAGAATATACAAGACAAGGCACCATTCATATTATTCACGGGGATAAGCCATAGTTTAACGTCATGTTATGGGAATGATGTTGCTTGGTATTTTAACGTCATGTAGCTTAGACGAGGAAGGTTCACTCCTCACACCTAGGAACTACATAACCTACAAACGATATCCCTTGGTGAAGGGAAGGAACCAGAAATGCTATAATGGGGGGGGGGGTTGTGGAGGGATCCACTGAGGGGACCATGTTGGTGTGGCTATGAGAAGATTATATATCCATTAATATTCTTATAAAAAAGATTGAGGCTAAGCAGCACCACATGGAACACCACCCAAGGGGCCTTGAAATCCGCTCATACTAACCCAGAGGGTTGTATGGAAAAAGGAGTTACAAGTAAAATGTGTTCATTGGAAGAGACCTTGTGATGCTCGGGTTCTCCATATAGTGGAGGGGCATTACAAAGGGGTATTTTACACGAAATTGAGTGTCCTAGCCTTTGAATAGGGTATTGGTGTATATGGAGGGTGCTTCATGAAGTGGAAAGGCTCTTACAGAGTCAGACTTCCTGAGGCCATGGTGCCTTGAAAATCATAGAACTGCGAAACAATATTCTTTTAAAAGCACAATGAACCTACCTTAACATGTGGTTCACATGTGTATAGAGGGAAATTCATAGAGAAAATGTGCTTCGCAATGACCTGAGTCCCCTAAGGGATCTTTTAGCTTTTCGAAGTCCCATGGGATCCATGAAAGGAATATCTACATGAAGAGGGGTTACGTTTAAGCCAAAGGAAAATCACTTCGTGATGCTCAGGTACCTCAAAGAGCTCATTTTTCAAAGAGTAAAAGGTGCTTTGCTATTTAAAAGTTGAGAAAGTGAAAGGTTGTAGGACCTATCCTCTTGGCTCGAGGGGAGCCGATTATTCATAAGAAAGAGGAAGCACGATGTAGGGATCACACGGTGCAAATCCCTATGGTTATTTTTCATAACCGCATAGCCTCCTGTCACTTTACTCAGTGGAAGCATCACAAGAATCATTCGAATCGCATATCCTGTGGCCTCATTACTCCGTGGTGGCTTCACAAAATTCATTCGGATCACAGATCCTCCCACCTATTTACTCTGTAGAATCTTCGAAAATGTATTATGGATCATAGAGCCCCCCACCTCTTTAATCCATGGTGAGAGAAAAGGAGGAAGCATCACACCGGCCACAGTGCTTTGGTGCTCTGTGAACTGGTTTCACGAGGAATCCCCTAGAGAGTTGGTTTATTTCATCATGTCCTTTTCCTCCACACATATTTTGGTGACCAAAAATTTCCCCATTAGACATGGATCTAAGAAAAAAATTAGGGTCTATTTCTAATGGTCAATCACCAAAATTTTGAGGCCTAAAATAATGAAAACCCATGAAGGAGGTTCACACTGTAGAGAGGTGACGCATGGGTAGAGAACACCTTGAAGGTCGATGTGGGCAGATGTTATTCCAAGTAAAAGGTAGTCGTCGCCTACAAATTGGGGAGTCTAAAATCTTTATTTTCATTTCTCATATTCATTTTTTTGGCAATTTTTATTTATATTGGTCAAGCTCACCAGGATATGTGATTGCTCTCTGCGAATTGAGTTTTTCTGCTATGTGGCGCACAGAGAGTCCTTTGACTGTGCATGTGTCCACTCCGCTGGTTGTGGATTCTAGACCAAGGTAGTGCTCCACAACCTCGTTCTGGCACTAAGCTCTGTGAATGAGATTTGGGAACGAGGTTCGCAAACTAGTACAAAAAGAATCCCAAAATTGAAAACTCAATGGATCATCAGGAAGCTAACTAGGGGGTTCCTTTAGAATGCTACACAGAAGAAATAAATGGATAATATATTTGGTATTTGGGAATACGTCCTAATCCATTCAGAACATGATTCACTGGTTGAGATTTTGTGATAGAGATAAATGAACTACCCACTCAACAAGTGGATTCCTCTGTACGAATTTGGACTTAGGGATGAAGTCTTCATTCCGGAAGTGAGCAGGGATGAGCTAGCTGAATAGTTCCTGAGCACGTCCTACCAGCGCCAATGGTTCAGGGCGGCTGATGGCCATACTTGGGAAGATTTCACGCCTGTCAATGATGAATGACTAGAAAACCCCGTGAATAAAATTGATGTGTTGACTCAAAAAATAGAGATATCTCCCCCAATGTTCCACACCATTATGAATGTTTCCCTAGGGAACCCTAAAAGGGGTGGACCGATGGGTGGGATTTACATCAAGGTGGAAACGTCTCAGATGATTGGTCTTGGGACTACTATGTGTGTGAATTCTGTGAGGAGTTTAGGGAAGAGTTGGGGCGAGTGGGTCCATACAAAATGGATTGTTCCTCCCAATTCTGTATCTACCTGTCATGGAAGCTGATGCCATAGGTGCTAAGTAGGTGGTCGTCGAGGACCAACACATTCCATTTTCACAATGGAGAGTTCATCATCAGCCTATGGGATCTGCACAAGATATCAGGGGTCCCAATACTGGGGGCAATGTATGAAGAGTTCGTCCACATCATAAATGTATGGGAGGACCCACAGAAGATGTTTCCATTAGAAAATGCACTGATGGACCTGGTGTCTGGGGAATACTAACAGTCGGTGAGGTATGTCCATTTCATGTGGTGGATCAGGCAATTTATGAATCTCCCTAAAGATGAAAATTTTCTTGTGAGTTCCTAAACCTACCTATAGGGGTTTTAGTAAGGCAAGGACTAGTCAAACTAGCGAATCCTGGATGAAAAATAGTGGAATATGTGGGGATTTAGTGTCAATACTGAGCAGCGACCAGTGGTTAGGTTGGATGCATTCAATTAGATTCTTTTATATGGTTGGGTTCTATAGATGAGGGATATGAACATGGTCCTATGACCGAGAAAGTTCATCATGGAATCTGAATTGGAGATAACGGGATGATTCAACCTCGGAATCCTGATACTCTCCAAACTGTATAAGGTGATGTGAAACATCAGCTATGAGAAGAAGCCACATAGAATATGAGGGTCATTACACCATAATTTATGGGAGGATAGTGGTTCATATTAGGGGAATCTATGAATATATGAACCTTGTATCACCTTAAATATTAGATATATGGCCAACCATTCTGAAGGCGGTGGGGAGCTTCCAAACCAAGTTAAGCTTTCAGTTGGTGCTACACCAAATCTGGAAGGTGGATGAGTTCAACTACCTCCCTTTCCCACTGCAGACTGGAACATTCACTAATGACATCTAGGGAACATAGGATCATAGATCATACTTTTTACCTTTTGGGGTGGTGTATTGGTGGTGTGGGTTGACCACAAGTCTCTCTGGGATCTATGCAACCCCCACCATTTTACGAGGCACTTTCAGTGCATGCAGGGGCTGACCCTGTGGGATTATTTGGGGGAGCACCATGAGTATCACCCATTTGTGATGAGGAATATGTGTCTCATGTCTATATGGGAGGAAGTGAAGATGCTTAACGAGATTCCTTCACCTACAGATGTCTATGGGCTGGTGACGGAGTACGCCAAGAGCATGGAGGTGGCCCCCAGGGGATATGCTGAAGTTGTAAAACATATGTGATAGTGATGGGGTTTCCACCAAATCCATGAGGATGGGGCCGGATGGTAGCTTTGACATCTAATGGTGGCAGGGTTGTAGTGGTAGTGAGACCCATACTAGTCAACAGGCATACAACAGCAGTGGACCTGGCAGTCCTAGAGGAGAAGAGTCATTCAGAAGGGAGACCACCAAGGATATTCTGTAGGATATAAATAGGAGTTTCATGGAAGCAGAAATTCCACATAGATATTCTTGAAAACTCCATTATCCAAAATGGTTGGGACATTTGGGATGTCAACAGAAAATTCCTCAACCTGTCTGATTTGTTGCACCACCTGAACTATCTCCGGATTGATTTTTTAGCAATCATTCATTTTAGGGCAGGATTTACGGTATCCCAGGTTGAGGGGGAGAATTACATTATGAATATGGAGGAATGTGTGCTCTCCTATGGTGCTTTTCATCTAGTAAAATATCTATTAAAGGCATTTCTCGATCGAACTACCCCTCTATAGTTTTCGGCCACTAATGTGAGAGAGCACTTCCCTCTACCCGAAGAATTATATAAGTCCTCAAGGGTTGAGGTGGCTGGTAGAGGGAGCTCTCTGGAGGAGGTTGAGGTCGGAAAATCATACCCATATTTTGAATATTTTGTAGAGTCCCTTCAGTTAAACATTTACCAACATTCCTGTAGTCTCCATCCGAGTCATTTAGGACTTCTCAACTAAAATATGATTTGTGCAGAATGGCCTCATATGGAAAAACTTCTCCCACTAGAATGTATATGTAGTTTTGGGAACATCGGGATTCGAGTCCATGGATACAGAGATCACCATTCCTGGTATGGGTGTGACACCTATGGTGGTCCTCCCAGAGCCCTCAGACATCCCGAAAATATATAGAGGGCCACACCATGGGGTTTTGATAGTAAAAACCGAGGAGAGAGACTAATTATTTGATATTTATAAGTATTCTTCACATAATTTGTTAATTTTATTCATTGATCAAGTTAACTGATTTTTTGAGCCCTTTATATGCACAGTTCTTCAACGGCATGCGCTGCCTAGATGAGGTTTGTGTGATCTCTTGGTGCAGCCTTTCCTTGGGGAATATTTGTGGGCGTGGAAGAGAACAGCTGAGATGAAAAAACTGCAGCACTCCTGACCATAGGTTTGGTTGTTACTAGGATAGAGCCTAAGATCATTGAGGTTTGATCTAACGATGAGCATCAGTCAGAAAACACAGGTCATGACAAACCCAATCAGACACTAGATGCTGACCCTACAGATGAGTTCCTTGAGGCATTCCCTGCTTATGAACCTGCTGATCCTACGGATCCGGACGAGACGACTTCTGATGAAGAGGATAGAAATATCGTTCTTCACCAGCTATGGAATATGATCAAACGATTCATCAAATAGACTCCTCAGGAGAAATAGATAGACCATATTGGGAGGCTATGTTCCTAGTTGTGTGAGCTGTGCGATGGTGGAGTGGATTCTCAGTGTTGTCATATACTCATTCGAGACCTGATGGCGAAGTAGATGCAGGAACACGATCTAGTCCTCTATGCGATATGGAAGGGGATGAAATTAGTTAACATCAAGAGACTCAGAGAGGCTGAAATCGAAGTTCAAAAGTTGTGGGATTGGGAAAACGAGCATTATCCATTCCTTAATGCACAATCCGAGCTCATGCCTCACCTAAAGGCCCTGTTTGTGGAGGATGAGGAATGGATAGAGATATCCTCTGAAGAGATGGACATCATCTGAATAGATGATGAGCGATCCCAGATCAATGCTGATGAACTAATCCCCATCGCTGTTGAGGAGGATCAGGATCTAAACAGGAAACAACGGATCCTGGACGCCACATTCTAGAGAGTTGAGTAGCTAGAATGCTCTATAAAATAGGTCAAGCTATCCATGGGATGGATCGATCCTCAGGTGTAGTAATGCTTGTATTCTTTTAAACATATATTCATGCTTTGATAATTTGTGATAGAAGAATGATTGGGTTCTATTATTTGTCTTGGTTTACATTATTTCCAGCATACCCATGAAATATCCATCAATTAATCCCTAAGGTCACGTGGGTCCAGCCCGATCTGAGAAACAATGTTTGACTACTTCATTATTCAATATGAACATGAGGATTCCAACAAAGCTTCGGGCATTCGGGGTTTGAACAACCAACCTATATTTCCAAGAATAATGAGGGAGGGTTGACTATAGGATAAGGTTCTTAGAACAGTCAAATTGACATTCTTCCAATGTCCATCGGTGCCTGAGTGGGGTAACGCCGGGGGCGTTAGAATAAATCCAAACACATGGGAGTGGAATATAGGAACCATTATACCCAAAATTCATATCCCTTTGGGGTGGCATGTCAATGATGAATAATTTCGGACTATGTTCAAAACACATTATTCCTATTATGTTATCCTGAAATCGGGATAACAACTATGGGCTTACCTCTTATCATGTTTGAAACATGGGGCCTCACTCAAAATGTCATCTATTAGTCTTCTAAAATGTTGGCCCAATATAGTAGGTTATTAATTGGCCAAGAATCCATACTATTTTGGGGTTATTCATATCTGAAATGGTAAAAGGGTCCGAATAAAGGACACACAATGTATGGAGGGTGGGGTGATGGGTAGTTCGACTAGAGTCAAACAATATTGTATCTATGACACTGTGGTGGAAACATATTAGGTGGGAATATCAGTATGATCAAGGATCAAATATACATTCGAACATGACCATTCTGATAAGGACCATGAATGCCTTGTTATTTTTACTTCATACCAATAAGGACAATAAACACGTTGTTTAAACATCACATGGTATGGACGATGCACAAAGAAATAAGGTCATTCAACCTGGACCAAGATCGGGGCCAAAGGGCCAGAAGGGTAAATGGACCTAAGGATGGGCCCAAGACTAATGTCCTTAAAATTTTTATGTATCCCATGCAGATGAGAATCAAGATAAACATAGTTATTAATGAGCGGTGTTGTTAGATACCAACGCTGGTCGAGGGAATCTTCTCTGGTGGGGAAGCTGACACGTCCCATTACTAACATGGGGAATCCTGAACATGTTTAGGGTATAACCATAGATTAATGTCATGCATTGAGGAAATATGGAATTGTGTAGTTTAACAACATATAATAGGACTGTCAGTGAAGTGGGAGATCCTAAATGTAGAGTACATGATGTGGTAGCTATAAACCCAACGTGAATAAGTTCATAAGGAGTACGAAACAAACCCTGTATCCATTAATGATTTTTTCTTAGGTCAAGGTGCCAAAACTGAATGTTAGGTTGGGCCTGCAGAAAAGTTTCCAGGCATTCCTACGTACCCCATTAGGATAAGAATCAAGTCGCACGTAGTTTTGGTGTCACAGTTTAACGTCATGAGGGACGACAAGCCTATGTGGCAGAGCTGCACCAGTGCATTCCCCACCAACACAACTAATCACACTAGAGTCATGATCTATGTGGGAAATAAGGAGTAGAGATGATTCTTCTATGATATATGGAGGCACATATTAGGATAAATGGGCCAGTCGGTGAATGACGTTTCACTATTACTTACCCACTTTCTTAATTACCCTACATGCAAGGGGGGAATAACACCGAGTGTGCTGGGATTCCACTTGAACATAAGGGGGAGGAAAGAAATGAATCATGATGTCCATGATCTGGACCACGATGATAGCAGCATGCCGATAGAGGATAACTGTTAAACACATTTGAAACACTGTATTTTCTTCTCCTTAAACTCAAATGGGGACAGACAAATGAGTGTTTACTACTAACCATGTACCAAACACAGGACCTATCAAAAATGTTGTCTGATGTCTTCAGGGTTGTTGGCCCAAGAAGGTAGGTTATCTAATGTGGAATTAGAACAAACTGTAAAATGGGTCGCTTTAGACTTGGATGTGGTTAGGGATAAAAATAAAAGGATCATGAATATTGGAAATGATATGATGGAATGTCAATGGGAAATTGCCACACTTTGGGATCTTTTTCATGATGCATTTGAGTGTGAAAATAAGATGCATCAGTTAGAGGGAGCTGAATCACTTTCTAAGGACTGGGGTCATGGGGTCGCATGCTCTTAACATAAGGTTGTAGTGTAGACCATTAATAAGGGACCTGATTTAAGGTAATGCTCACAGGGGGTGATGTTGATGAACCCAATGCAAGTTCCCATAGGGATGTCTTAGATTAGGTTCATAGAAATCAGAAGACGTTGAGGAGAGACCAATAAGAGACATGGTTAGATTGTCACAAAACTAGACACAAATGGGAAACCAAGAGGTACTCACCACACCATATGATTCGAATGATGTTCATGACAAATGGCCAAAGAAGGGGAATGATTTATGATTCTTGGTGTTGGTCCTGCAGATGGAATTTATGGGTGTTTCTACTTATCCCATATTGATGCACATCAAGCCACACACAGTTCTAAAAAATTTCGTGTAGTTTAGTGTCCTGTGACAAGGGTATTTGGATGATAGTTAATTGGTCCTTGGGCTGGGACTATAGATAAAATTTATGTAGGGATACACATGGTAGAGTGATTGAAAAACCCGATGTGAATTAGGTCATAAGACCATACCACGCCATGTTCTCCCAAGGGAGTTTTTAGGTCGAGGGACCGAAATTGAAAGTTGGGATATGCCCGAGGAAAATTTCATGGGTGTTCCTACGCACCCCGTTATAATGGGGATCAATCCATACATCGTTCTAGAAGCTACATGGTTGTGTACCAATTCTATGGACAATATTTTCGTGCAGTTTTTACCCACACACCAAAAGAAGAGGCATTTGATAGATCTTGTTTGTTCTTTGGGATGGTGTGTGTTTTTTATGAAGTGATTAACTAAATACAAAGATTATTGGTGACGCTACAGGAATCAATCCATATGAAGGAATTGAAAACAGGTATGGTGGATGACCAATACCCAACACGATGTCCCCTCGAGTGAGGACATAACAATTCAGTTTCGTTTTTCATCATCCGACTAAGACGATAATTTCATAGTTTAAGGTTGTGTGATATGACCAACTAATGAATTTTAACATCGTTCAATAAATAAGAAATTTTTTAATGTCATGTGGGACTGGGTATCATATTTTAATGTCATACGGGTCAGACACATACATAAGAAACAAGGTTTTAGTGGGTGGGGGAATGTGCATGGCATGATAATGCAGACTTGACATGAATGAGGAAGAGGTCTACACCACACCACGCACAATTTTGGGGAAGGAACCTCAGAAAGAGGTGCTCACAAAGGATAGAGAATAGGGGGTTCTGGACGAAAAGATGAGATGCCTAGATGTTCCTATGTACCCCATTATTATGGGTATCAAGCCAAACGTAGTTTTGAGAATATTTTTTAATGTCACACGGGATTAGGGGTAGGAGAGACTTACTTCTAGAAAGGGAGTACAAGGTATGAATATTGAAAATGTGATGTGAAAGAGGATGAGGTTCCCCACCACACCACACAATCCTGTGAATTTGAGGGCCAAAATGATGAATGGAAAAAGAAATTAGGGGGAATCTAGGATGGACCCAATGAAAAGATTCCCAATAATTCCTACATATCACATACGGATGGGAATAAAGTTGTACATAGTACTAGTAATGACATGATGTTTTTCATCTTTCTGTAAGGATGTATAGAGATCATTTTTAAGGTCAAAGATCATGGAACATAGGGAAACAAGACTCTTCCAAATGGGTGAAAATCTTGACAAAATCTCTAAGCCCACATGAGCTATGATCGATGTGGGAAACAAAGGTGGAGAAGGTCCTTTCAGCACATTTAATACAGAAAAGGGGATATTGATGTGGATCCCTGAATAATGCATCACCGTGGCTTTGTCCTCCAACTGTGCAAATGTGCACTGAGGGATATTACCAAGAGTGTTGAAATTCCACTTGGACATGATGGCGTGGAAAAGAATGTGAATCACAAAACCAATATTTAAGGGATGATGGGCTGGTGTTATGATGGAGGATAACTATTGATCGTGTTTGAAACACAACATCCATATTGTTTAACACGAAATGGGAAAAACAAATGAGTGTCGATCGGTGACCATATTCACAATGCGGGAATTTCATTGATTTTTTGTTTGAGATCCTTGAGGATGTTGGCCCTAAATGTTAGGGGAGTCCAAATTCCACAAATCCGTACCGTTCGAGGAACCATTTGGATATGAAAGTTTATGAAATCCCAAAATAAGGGAGACATGAAGCCTAAGGATGAGAGATAACATGTATATGTAGGATCCAACACTCCAGAAGATGAATGAGAGTGCTCTTAGGAACTTTTGTGAAATACCAAAGATGGTCAAGGGTCCCAACATAATATAATCAGACTTTAAAATAGATGTTTTGAATAATTGAATAAAGAGATATCATGGAAAAGAGTTACGGTGTGTCATTGTTACAGACCCAACATGAATGAGGAAATAATCTCATACCATGCTGCATGCCCCTCTCTTGGGAGAACGTAGGCCAGAGGGCCTGGAAGATAAATAGGTTTCATAGAAATGGGGATGGACCTGAAGACTAAATGTTTGGGTGGTCCTATGTATCCCATAAGGATGGGAATAAATCCACATGTAGTTCTGGAGTATGTTTTGTAGTTTTACAATATGCTGCAAAAACACAGAGAGGGTAATGGAATCTAAACGAGGGATGTGTATGGCATGACGACTATCATGATGTGAATGAAGACATAAACCCATACCACAACATACAATCCTTAGTCAGAACTTGGGCCAGGGGCCCGAAAAGGTCAAGGGGCCTAAGGCTGGGCCATTGATGGAAAGTCACAGATAGTTAGCAGTTTAACATCTTGTAGTGAAGACCCTTGTAATATTAGTTTAAGGTCATAGAGCTCGGACTGTAGACACCTAGTTAAATATCGTGTGTGTCGGAAAGATGGTTAGAAATGATGAATCACTAAGCCTATTATATGAGAGATCACAGAACAAAAACAATGATCAAGGATAACTACTAACCATGTTCACAACACAATATCAGTATTGAGTGACCAGGGATGAGGGAAATCTATTGAGTATCGGCCTTTTACCATATTTGCAACACTGAACTTGTATCTATTTATAGCTTTTGATTCTCAAGGACGTTGGTCCACAATGGTAGGAGAGCCCTTAGGCAAAACAAATGAGCCATCCAAGTGTCCTTTTGAATGTAAATGATGGAAGAAACCCAAATAAGGGGACACATGAAAAAAGGTGGGACCTCTACAGTTCAACTTCTTACGGAAAGGATAAATTTGGCGGGGTTTCTCAAAGGGATGTATGCGGCATGGAAAAAATATCCCAAAGTGATTGAGGAAAAAGATACCATTACACATTGCACAATCGTAGGTGAGAAATTGGGTCGGGGCCCAAGAAGGATGAGGGACTTGACGTCCCAACCATTTTTCAGTTTAAAATCTTGTAATGCGGACGATGGTGATCTTAGTTTATGTTCATAGAGATCGGACCATAGACACATAACCATTTATGCGGGTATTTCCTTACCAAAACTCTTAATCCCAGATTAGAAATGCTTTATGTGGGAAACAAGGAACATGACCAGGAACTCCCCAACATATAAGGGTATGAAAAATGGGATGGATATCAGGCGGGGTCGACCCCGTTGTTCCAACTCTCATGCCCGAGGCAGACTGATGTTTGAAGGGATAACATGACAAATTGAATAACTGTACCCTATACCAAGGAAAAATAGTGGTGGTGGAAATGATGAAGGATATCTATTGAAAGCTTTTGAAACATTGCATCCACATCGTGTGACCTAAATGGATGAAACAAAAGTTTGTCAATTTCTGACAATATTCACAACACAAGACTCATATCACTTTTTCAATCTAGATCCTAGAGGGTGTTGGCCTGAAATGGTAGGATAGCCCTGGATCCTAGAATCCATGTCGTTCGAGGGTCCTTTTCAATGTGAAAGATGATGAAAACCCAAATAAAGGGAATATGTGAAGCATGAATGTGGTTATGCAGTTTAATGTCATGTGGGATGAGGAAAGAGGAGGAAACATTAAGGATGAAGGATACATGTTGCAGTCATGATGATCTCAAAGTGAATGAGGGAAAAATATTGCACCACACCTTGTGTTTCAACCAAATGGGATATCCTAATGTTTGTGGCTGGGATGACTGAAGAAATGTCCTAGCATTCCTACATATCCCATGAGGACATGAATCATACGATGCATAGTTCTTAAAGGGGCCATGCAGTTTCGCATCATGTGGTGAGGATGTGGGAGAATAGATGAATGAGGAGTGGATCATGGTGAAATTATCACAATCCCACCATGAGTGTGTGCAATTAATCCGACACTACACCATGTGGGATCCTACAAGGAAACTATACCCATGGGGAATATTCAATGAGAAGAGTCTGGGGCTGGACTCAATTCAATGAATCTGAGAGTTCCTATATTTCCCATGAGGATGGGAATCAAGCCATACAATGTTATGAAGGGTCCATGCAGTTTAATGTCATGTGGTGATGACGAATGATGAGTATCTTTACGTCCTTCAGTCTGGACAAATCATATATTTTAACTTCATGTAGAGAATACAGAACAATTTAAGGTCATGCAGGATCATATAGATCTTAGTTTATTCTCATAGAGATCAAACTATTTTGCAGTTCATCGTCATGTGGGATGGAAAAGCAGTTTAATATCCTGATGGACACTACAGTTTAAGGTCATTCATGACTAGGATACTCAAGCGAAATATTTATTGAGGTACTTGGCATTGGTGGGAGGATTTATACACTCTCCATAATTTGTAACCAAAGAGTATGTGCTATTGGGGTAAACCTTATAAATGATGTATGGTACTACCCATTCGGGCTCCATCTTGGGTGGTTACATGCCAAGTATCATTGGTGTTCTCAGAGCCAACACTAGGTCACCATGTAAGAAAGACTATTGGTGAACTATCTTGTGGAAATCTCTAGATATCTTGTTCTGATGCCTTTACAGATTGTGTAGGGCATGAAGCCTCTTCTCGTCAAGTGCTTCGAATTCATCTAGATAGATTTCAGCTTCCTTATCTGGTTATTGCTTATCATGGACAGATGTACATAATGAATGCAATTGAATCTTCATGGTCAGGACAACCTTCGTTGTATACACTAGGGAATATGGGGTCAACGGTGTTGAATTGTGAGTCTTTTTCTAATAATCCCAGATGGCATTGGGGAGTTAATTTGGCCAACTCTTCTTGTTCCGGCCAATAATTTTCTACAAAATTTTATGGATGGTTTTTTTGAATTCCTCTATCTTTCCATTTTCTATTATGTGATAGTAGAAGGTATGGTTAGAATGAATGATTTACTTGGCATACAACTTCTTCACCTCGGCTACTCAAAAGTTGGTTCCATTATCAGTGAGAATTGATTGAGGGAATCCAAATCTGTAGTTGATGATGGAGGTCAAAAATTTAAATATTGAACATGCCTTGACATTCTTCAGTGAAATTTCCTCTATCCACTTCAATAATAAATCCATAGCTGTCAGGGTAAATCTGGATTGACGAGATGTCAATGGTGGATATGGCCCCATGACAACGAGTCCCCAGACTACAAAGGGACAAGAGTACTTGGTAGTGAGAAGAGGCTACAAAGGTTGATGGACATAGTTGGCATGAATTTTTCATGCATGACTCCATTTAGAAAACTTGATACAGTCACAGATCATTGAGGGACAAAAATACCCCAACCATCAGATCTGGTGAGAGAATTTCAGCCTTGTATGATGAGCCCCACAAGAACCAGCATGATCCTCCTATATGACTTGAGAAATCTCAATTCCTTGATTGCAACAGAGGAGAACCCTATCAAACCATTACATGAATAGGATATTCTCACGGTTTGGACCACTTTGGATGGTATAATTCAATGCTTGGTGTCGGATTGCCCACGTTCGGGTCAATCTACTAGGAGATAAATGTCATGGAGGTACTTGACAAAAGGAGACCTCAAATCCGGAGTCACTTCCAACACCGCATCATGGGGACCTGGAGGTCCTGATGTAGAGGCTCTAGTGGTAAGGGGGCTTACCTGGAGTCTATCGTCATCATCTGGAGTGAAGGGAGAGATGACTCTTTGGTGTGCCACGTGGATAATCAAATCAACCGGATCAATCTCTCCAAGAGATGTTGTTAGGATAACTAAGATGTCAGCATGACCATTCTGGGATCGAGGGACATGGGTTTCTTCTGGACGAGATAGGAACTAGGCCATTAAATGGAGGGTGTATTCAAACAGTGGTATGAGATTTGTATTTCTGATGACATAGTCACCATTGATATGCTTGATGACTAGTTCAGAGTACCATTCACTAGAATGTGAGGAACATCATTCTCGAGGGCCTACTCGAGGCCAATGACGAGAGGGGGGTACTCCACCTCATTTTTGGTACAAACCTCTAACAGTAGGCACAAATATGGAAAGAAACATGTTCTATAGTGATGAAGGCTTTACCCAAGCCTACTTTATTGAGTCTAGGGTCATTAATCCTTCTATCGATAGTGATCCGGGAAGCACCATTGATGTGAACTATCCAACACGGAATGGATTGGCCAACTGAGTGGATTTCCTCATAAGGAAATTCATTATCCAGAGGTAGGTCTGGAGGAGCTGGATAGGAGGAAAGGAAGTTTACTAATGCATTCCCTTTAATATCCTTATAAGGGAAAAACCTAATGTAGAACTATTGAATGATCACTACCCACTAAGCTATACGGCCTGTCTACATAGGGAGGTTGAGGATATACATCATCAGATCACCATGGGACACCAGCTGTACCTCATGGTGATACAAGTAATGTTACAGTTTCTGTATTGTGGATACCAGCACAAGGCATCTCTTCTCGATATGGGGGTATCTAGTCTCCATATCGAGGATCATGTGACTGAGATAGTAGAGTCTGTTTTCCACTCCCTCATTATTCTTGCAAGTGAGAATGGCACCTAGAGAACGATCTAGGGAGGTCATTTAAAAGACCATCAGTTTTCTAGAAATTGGTGGCATCAGTACCGGACGCCGCAACAGATACTGCTTTATTTTCCCGAATGTAGTGTGACATTTTTCATCCCACTGATAGAAAATTCCTTTCATCCTAAGCCAAGAAAAGGGATTACACTTGTTGGCAAATTTTCGATGAATCGGAGTATGTAGGGAAATGGTCCATGAAAGCCTCGATCCTCTTGAATGTTGCTTGGGGGAGACATCTGTCCGATGGCCTTGATCTTATCTAGGACAATCTTGATGCCCCTATATCTGACAACGAAGCTGAGAATCTTTCCAAAGGTAACACCAACAACACATTTCAATGGGTTCATCGTCAGTTGGAGGGAATGAAGGAAACCAAATGCTTTCTCATGGTCTTTGTGATGGTCCTAATGCTGGTGAGATTTTACCACCAGATCGTCTATGTGGCATTATACAAATGTTCAGAGGATTGACATAAATATGTGATTCATGGAATGCTAATATGTGACACCTACATTGTTTAGACCGAAGGGAATTAAATTCTAATAGAAAGTACCTTGTGGTGCCCTGATGGTCATAAAATCTTCATACTCGGGGGGCCATTCAAATCTAGTTGTACCTGAAATCCCCAGACATGAAGTAGGGGTCCTGGAAGCTAGCTGTAGAGTCGATCATAAAATATGTCATAGGGAGGAGAAAATAATCCTTCTACCATTGATGGTTGAGATCCTGGAAGTCAATACAGACTCTAATTTTCCGGTTATTCTTCTTAATGGGCATAATTTTGGGTAGCCATCTTGGGCACTGGGCCTCATTGATCAAATAGGATCTGATGATCTTATCAACATTGGCATTGAACATGGAACTATGACAAGGGTGTATCTTTTTTGGAGGATTTTTGAACCAACGATGATTTTCTTGAAGACCAAGGCTGTGTACGGTGACCTGAGAAACAAGTCCCGTCATTTTTTTATAAATCCAGCAAAAAAACCATTTTTCTTATTCAGGAAATCCACGTACTATTGCTTATCCTCGACATGCATAACGACACTGATCAATGTGGGTTTCATATCTGTCTCGCTACCGAGGTTCTCCTGTACCATTCATAAACATTGGTGGAGAAACCCTCTTATAAATCATGAGGATCATCCGATAGATACTCTTATTCAATTATAGGGGATGATTCCTTAGTGGGGTTAGTTTTTTCTCAGTCAACAGATCCCGATGAGAGACTAGTGCCAGCCTGAGCGGTTGTAGACACTACAACTGGGGACTCCTGCACTGCCGAAACCATAGAAATGGTAGTCGTTGATATGATCCCATCTAGTCTTTAGCGCAAGTTCCGCACATCATGATATCGAATCAATAGCGACTCATTGTCTCGATCCGGTTTATCCCAGCCTGGAAGAACCAGCATGTATGGATTATATCCATTTCCATGGGATGAACATCTCAATACATTGTTGGGGTTGGGGGCTCTGGAATCACCCAAGCTTGATTTGTGTTGGAAAACGAGGTAATATTCTGGTGTCGCATAGGAAAGGGAATGTACACCACCATCATTCCATAAATAATGAAACATTGTCCTATATATGAGGTTGTATCCTCCAATTAGTGGATCGAAAAGATGTAGGCATCATCTAGGTCTATCCATGGGTCGGCTGCAACCGTATTGTGTTCAACCTCATTATCCTGAATCTGTTTGTTATGGCTCTTGTAATAGTCAGCATCTAGGTAGAGGGCTTTATAAGAAGAAAATGGATACACATCACATCGAAGTATTCCCACATGATCATTAATGGAGTACTTAAGGCACTGGTGATACAATGAATGGAATACCACTGGTAGGTGAAGCCATGGACTATCCATCATTGCATTGTAGGAGGTTTCATGGGAGAAAACCATGAACTCAATGTTGGCTACTAGGCCACCAAACTGAGTCTTGAGGCAAATCAATCTGACTAGTGTTTGTAATGTCCTATCATAACCAAGTATTTTCAGGTTTGAGGGAATAAGGTCATCCTAAGATAGCCCCATATCTTGGAGTGTCTAGGTTGGGATTAGGTTAATCCCAAAGCCTGTGTTGACGAGAAAGTGATGAATATCCACACCATTGATGTGGACAGTGATATACAGCGGGAGAATGTGAACCTATATGTTAGAGCCTTAATCTTATATAAAAAAAAGTGAAAATGGCCGGAAATTTAGCATTCTTAACTACGTCAGCAAGGAAGGATTATCCAGCTTCTACATCTGTCTGAAATTTGAGGGGGATTCTTAATGATTATTCGAGGGCTCCACACATATATACTGAAAGGTGAAGGGCCTCATGGATATAGAGCCTCAAATAAATAAGTGAATGATACTTAGATACATCACACTTCTATGCCAAATGTGAACTTCTGTTTACAAGCGGTTGTTTTATGGAAGTGGTTTGATTCTATAAGTGGTCATTCCTAGATAATTGTAATAGACTCATATTATTGAATTCAATTTTATACAAGAGTAATTTTCCATTTTAATTGTTATGATTGTTTTGTAGATAAAAAAATGATTTACATACATGTGTTGTTGTTGAAGGAACATTTTTACCAACATCATGGAGACCAAGAAAATGATAATTTTCAGGAATTGAAGAAGAAGAAGTAAAGAAAATGGATGTGAAAATATATATATATATATATATATATATTTCATGAAGAAAAATAAATTATGATGATTTGTTCAAGAGGTCATAAATCATAATAAATTATGTCAATAATAACACATTTTTCCAACATGGATGAGTTTTTATTGTTTTGAAAATATTATTTCGCATGAGGATGTTATTATAAGGCCACATGATATATTAATGTATTCAAAATATGGTATTGATGATTTTTTATACCGAATGATTGTATAATATATTAGGTTCTATAAGGGATTATTTAATGTTTATTTGAATTAATGAAATCTACTATGTATGGAATTTCACAAATAATAATAAAATATTTTTAAGTTGAGTTTACAAATTATGCTTCAATGAAAATGAAGGTTTATGTTTTTCGGATAAAAATTATTCAATTAACTAAACATAGATATTGTAAAACCATAGAATTATATTTGACATATATTCTTTACTATATTAATTTGATGTTAAAAATTAAATAGAATATTATTTGAGGTCCATTAAGTGGAAATGAAATTACAGATGACTGAACACAATTGAGATGCATGTGCATAGTATGCCAAACATTAAATGAGTAATGGCATAGTATTCCATTTGTCATAGATGTTATTTTATAATCATGTGGTCAAAAAAATTATAGCATACAATTTTATTTACATTCATGGGAAAATAATAGATGGTTAATAGAAAAAAATTTATGTCCATTGATAGTATGATAAACATCTATAATGTGAATCCATAGAATGATCTTTTTTAAAGATTAATTGCAATATTAATGAGATGTTTATTGGAACAATTTATCATACTAAATTTGAAATATATAGTTGAGAAGTCTATAATATTGGAAGTGCTTCACTATAACGATATTCTAAGTTACTTGCTATTCTATTATTCTATTATATAAAAACATATTTCCAAAAATGATTTTCTATACGACATTATATGATAAAATATAATTATATGTGATGTCCTTTTTTCAAAATCCTTAATGATGAGTCTTCTTCATCCAAGATTGATGGAGTTAAAATAAAATATGATCCAGATAGTTTGTTTTGGGAGTTTTCGTGATGTCATAAAATTTGAAATGTTGGTGAATTGTGGAATGTATTTCATGGATTAAGAGTTCCTTATAGGTTTCCTTGTAGTTCATGGTGATGTTTCATTGTAGATAGTGGTTTTAAGATGTGGTCATAAAAAGTAGATATATCGAGATTAAACAATTTAAATAGCGACAAATGTTTATAGTATTATCGTGCTATATAATGCATCAATAACCAGAGATTAATTGACTGTAAATACACATTTAACACTCAAATAAACATGATTAATAATTAGGGAGACGTTTTCAACTGGATAAGAGGATCTTACTCTACTCTATTTATGTCCCCTAAATAATGTTATTCTTTTAGATAAGGATAACTTTCTATGTGAAGTGTTATGATAAGAGAGGTGTAATTCTATGTGAATTTCATTGTTATGTGGTGAAGGGCTATGCTAATTTTAATGTAGTTTATGTTCTATATAATGAAAGTATAATTTTTCAATGAATCAATAAATTCAACTAATAGTGAATGGATTATCATATAAGTTAATCTATGATCATTTCACGATCATAATAAAAAGTTAGGAAGTTCATTTATGAATAATGATTTATAGGAGATGGGAAGTTCTATATGTTCCAAGAACCCGTTTTATAAGCATTAAGAATGTAATGAAAGAGTACACAACTTATCTTGTATTTTGTGATATGATATTTTCATAATCATATGAATAATTTTGATTGTTTTTAGAGGAATACACAGTGAAATGAAATTTGAAGGGCTATAAGATGCAAACATCAGTTATCTATGCCTTAAGAAATTCAACCACAAGCATGTGCATTATCACATATTCAATGCTATAATTATTTCATGAATGTATGATCAATTTTTAAATCTTTTCACGGAATATATAGTGAATAGGGAATTGAAGGTATATACGATTGAAACATATGTTTTCTAAGCACAGTGAAAGTAAACCAAAAAGCATGTGAATTATCATAGTCTATAGGATATGGTCATTTAATGATTATAGGAAAAGTTCTACAAACTGCTTGATGATTATGTAGTGAATTGAAAATAGATGTGCATTATGACCCTATCAATAGTTCACCTAGAATAAAATAAGTGGATCTAATTTAATATATTTGTCCTACATATTATTCTATGATTTTATATATATACATATTCAATTTAGTGTACTATTTGATGTTCAAAATATTGACTCGAAAATCACAATTCTATGCAATATAGATAATTTTATGTTGAATTTGAGTTGATATTCAGAAGTGATGATATTCTAAGTCTTGAATACCATTATATTTCATAAAATAATATCAAATAAATTTTGTACATAACGTGAACACATTGTTTGAGTCTATGAACTCATCAAAAGAATGAGGAATAATTATCCGAGCAGTAATTTGGAAAAGATGTCATCATTATCAGATGTTAAAGAGACTAAATCTAGAATATATATTCATGAGAAGATAATCAGGTCTATGGTTACAATAATATTAGAAGAACAAGTTCATTAATGATCTACTGTGAATTTTTTAAGTACCAAAAGACACAAATCTAGAAGATGTTAATGATCATTATGTTTTTCATTAGTATAATAGATCATTTATTCTTGTGGTGGAAGATCTTTTTCTATTATTGTAAGAGAAACCAGAATGAAAAAAAGATCTTACTATTTCAGGGTCAAGAATACTGAAAAGATGGGTTTTATGACTATGGTTTCTAACCCATTTTGAATAGTATTTAGGTTTTGGTTTCCAAAAAGTCTACAAGAAGGAGAAGAGAATATGGTTGGGGTATAAAACCAATTGATATAGGATAGTTGGTTTCTGGGTTGTAGAATTATGATCAATTGAAGGATAGTCTACAAGGGTGTATAAAAATTTATTTCTTTTTCATTTTAATATCCTTATAATATAGTTTAGAATCTATGTTGGGGGATTAACCACCAAATTTATGAGAATCTATTTATTTTAAACCTTATAAATATCATGTTTTATGCTCTAGATAATTATTTATACATAAAATATAAAATTTTGATATATAAAAGTGTGTATCGAGATCCAGACAAGTATAGTAGATTTAATTCAAAGGAAAGAGTTTTTAAAATGTAAACCACTAATTCAACAATCAATCAGTGGTTAATCCATCTCAGACACGACAATATGTATCCTAGGACAAGTCCCTCTAAGGATCCAAATGATTTCTATGATTTTTCTAACATTCATTGTGAAGTTTCTATTTTAGGAATTGTTTGAGTTGTCTCTTATGGAGACTGAAAATTTACTCATGTTGGTAAAAAACATGGGATTTTAGTCAAAAAGAAAATAAATAAGAAGATATGGGTGGAAAGTTTGTTAAATAAGAATTGAATATTTTTTGGACAAAAACAACTAACTAAATGTAATCAAGGTGTTATAATTCATAATAATTTTTATGATTGAGGTTATTCTAATGAAACACATTTAATGTATGAGGATAATGAATCACATGGTGAACTTCATTTTGAATTAAAATAACATTTGAAAAACATTATAAAATAAGTGGTAAAGTGTATTTTTGGTACTATAAAGGGACATATTTTTTACAAATAAAATATTGGAGAAGAAAAAGTTGAAGAATTAGAGGACCATCTATGTAAGAATTTCATAAATGGAATAACTCTCACAAACATCATTAAATCATGAGGAAAACAATTTTTCATATTGATGAATCATTTTGAATGTATAACTATGTGAAAATTGTGTTTGAGATTATCATTAATGATCCCTTTCAGGTACATAAATATTAGAAGAGTTTGTATATGAATTTCATTAATGGTAAAATGGATATCAAATCCAAGGGGACCAAGGAGAATGAATCATTATTGCGTGAAAAAATTGTGTCATATGTTATGAGTGTTGGGAATATGAATAATGATTGAGATGATAATGTGGGATTTTTTAAAGCTCAATAGAACTCCCTTAGATAAATATATATTTAATTGAAGATAAAATTGTAAAATTTTGAAAAGAATTATGTTGGGACTTCCTAATCAATAATTTGTGTATCTAATATAACATAGTTATCATTAATGGATTCTATAGTTAATGAATCTTCATTGTATTGGAAGAAGATCATTACATCATTTGATGATATTTCCAAAAAAAGTCTATAAAGAGGTACTATCCATATCATAATGTTATACTTTTGCTAAATACGTTCCTATAAAAGTTGAAAATCTAAATAAAAACTCTATACATATATAGAAGTTTTGAAATGGAGAAGATCCATACAAAATATAAATTGTGGTTAAATGTATCTGTATATGTTTTTGTTACCCATAGGATGACTAATAGGTGGTGAAGTAGACCCTAAAAAATTATACTGGACAATTTTTATAGCATTCATAAAATAAAATATGATCAATCTTTTTGGGTCAATATTGATTTTGAAAACAATTCAGACATTTTTCTATGTATTTTTTGTATAATACATTAAAGGATAAAGCATAAAATAATCCCATACTAAGGGAAATAATTTTAGTGAAGATGATTCAATAACATTCATTTACTAAGAGATGTTTACCATGTTCAGATATCTTTTAATATCTTGATTATTTCTGTGATGATTGCAATAAAAGTGGACATAAACATGATACATGTTAATAACATCATATATCAAGAATTTATGGACCACATGAGAAATAAATAAAAAACCTGAAGGGAAATATATTAAATGATGAAATGAGGATGGTCCAAAGAAGTTTTTGAAGAAGTGATCCTTGGATATAATAAAAAAGATAAATTAGAGACAACCCATATCCATGAAGATAACCAGAGTGATACATCTACAGTTAAATTTATTATTAATGTCACCCAAGTTAAGCAATGTGGAAGCTCCAAAAAATATTTCAACATTCCAAAACACATTAGTCTAGTTATTTCAGATGATATGGAGTATTCAATATTTTTTGAAGACACACTAGAAAGGGATCATGCTAAAAGTGAAATGAATATTCCATGATAAATAGAATAATTTCATGACGGTTTTTCGTCAAATGAAAAATCAAATGTTGAGAATGTTCAATGAGATATTTGTAATGAAGATGGATATAATGAAAGAAAATTATTAACCTCATTTCTACTATCAGAAGATGTCATCATAATAATGAAGGTTATATAAAAATATGTATCTGAAATGATTTCAAAAGAACAAAGAACCTTATCAGACAATGAAGTAAGTGGTTTGATTGAATTAATGTTTCTAAATGATAAATCAGATTTTAAAATCAGATGTGGCACTACTAAGACTACATAATGTTGAGAAAATTGGTTGAGAGAACCATATCGTCCTTTTTGTTTACAATGAGGAACAAGTAACCCCTCTTTATCCCCTTATATATTTATGTGTTTTTTAAAAACAAATTATGGCATTAAAGGATATGTTTGAGGTTGTCTCAAATAGACAACGTGATGAGATTGAACATCACAATGTTTACTAAATTCCCTAAAATGAAAGAAAATAATGAATCCCTCGAGTGGGACCATTGATGATATGAAGGTATTAAATAATCACTACATAGTTATTGTCACACTTCCAAACAAATTTATAATATTTCAGGTTGAGTATATAGTATTCCATTGATGAATTTTATTATTTCCAAAACCAATAATGCGAGATGAGTATTTTTAGCATGATCTCACATGCATGGTAATTATGTATATCCTCGAAACCCTTGGCTGTATATCTCTTGTTTTCACCATTGGCTTAGCTCATGTAGACATAGAGTTTAATTAAAAAAGTCACTTTTTTAATATAATCATTTGAGATCATCCCTCTATTGTATGAGATCAAAAAAATTTCATATAAGGGAGAAGATCAATTTTTGAAGAAAAATATTAGATGAGAAGATCCACCACTTAACCTTTGCATATATTTTCAATAAGGGGGATAACATTTGATACATTATAAAGTGAAGAATTATCCAAAAAAATACATAGGGGAATATTTAAGATTATATTTACATGAATGATGACTAAATATTATCTTTTTTCATTATATCACAAATTCAATAGATATTGAGTGATTACAAGAGAGGCTGAGTAAGATCAAAGTGGTGATGTCTTGATGATTATTATAGACACACATGATGGAATTGAATTTCATTATTGGGATGTTATCCATACTAATCATGATAATTGTTTTACATGTACTAAATTGAATTGAACATAAAGGTTTATGGTAAAGTAACATTTTCTACAACGAGTGGAAAACAATTCAAATATTTATTTTCATGATGATTATAAGAATAATTTAAGATTTTGGACAATATATATATATATATATATATTATAGCGAAGAATAAGTTATGATGATTATTAAACTAATCTTACGTCTCAAGGACATGTATCAATAGGGAAACATTTTTTCTAACAAGGAATATTATTGAATGTAATGAAAATATTAATTCACATAATATTTTATTTATTTCCATATAATATACCTATATTTTTCATTAGGAATTGTTGATGGGTTTTCGGGTTGAATAATTATATATGATGTCAGGTGTCGTGTGGGATCACCCAAATTTCATTGTAATTATGTAAATTACCCAAATACTTTTTTATTCAAATTTTAATCAATGTACGTGAATTTGAGTTTTTGAATTATAATTCCATGGAAATGAGGTTTCAAAATTTGTAGATAAAAAATCAACAGTTCACTAAATATCAATATTGTGAATCCAAAGTTTTCTATTTTACATATATTCTATGATATATTAATGTGAGTTTAATATAAAACAATTAGAATACTATTTGAGGTAAATTCATTGGAAATGAAATTAAAGTTTATGAACTCAATTGATATAACCATGAAAAATATTATAAACATCATTAATGTGAAGCCACATTATTCATTTTAACATTGATGGTATGTAATCATCATATAATGTGAGTATAAAAACATTTCCATACTATTTGAGGTAAATTTAACCGAGATGAAAATTAGTTTGGAAGAATCCAATTGATATGTACATGAATAGTATTCTACACATTAACAATGCCAAGCCAAAATTTTTAATTTCATATAGATTCTACAGTATATTCATGAGATATGCATTGTAACAATTTAGAATACTATATGAGCTATATATAGTTGATAATCGTACTACATGGGTATTTTTTTCTAAAATGCTTTGATAAGAGACTTGCTATGCTAAAATCCTATTCTATGAAAATTAAATTGATAAAATGATTTTCTAGGAGATGTATATGTAATAAATTAATGTTATACGATGTAATTTGTTGAAATGTTTTACCATTCAGTCAGTATAGTTCATAGTTGATGCTACTAATTTCATAGACTATCCAAATAGTTTTTGGGTTGGAGATTATTTTGTAACCATTCCGTTCAATGTGATAGTGTATTGTGTAAAATGGTTCTCAGATAAAGATATATTTTTTGGTTTGCATTCATTTCATGATGATAGTAGTTCATAGAACATGGTTTGAGGATGAGGTGTTTCCAAGAAAATATGTGGAGAATAAATAATTTAAAATACTATGCACATTATTAGTATTATCATTATATAAACATATATGATATTTACTCCTTTATATCTTATAAAAACTCAGTTAAAAAATGGATAAATTTAAATAAGAATTTTGGAGGAGAGTTCCTTCATAGTGGAATCTCTTATTCCGCTACATTTGAGTTCAACAAATATTGTTGTTATTTTAGTGAATGTTAAAATTCTATGCTAAGTGCTATGCTAAGGGATGTGTTGGGATAAGGGAATTTCTCTTTTATGTGGTGAATTTATACTCTAGTTTCTATACAATGTATTTGTTATATGATGTATAAAATAGTTTATTAAGCATCAAACAATTAATCACACAATAGTAAAAAATCATATATGTTATGTTATGATCATTTTATTATCACATGAATAATTTTGATAAATATTTGATTAATACACCATGAATAGACAAGTGGAGTTCTATATTATCCAATAATACATTTCATAATAATAAATAATATGAAAAAATAGTATGCAACTTATCATATACGTTTTCTTATTATTATTTAATGATCGTATTAACAACTTAGAGAACTGTTTGAAGAATAAAAAGTGACATACAATGTGAAGGAATATATGATATAAGTATCAATTTTCATTGAATAATGAATGTCAACAAAAAATATTATAATTATCATATATGAAATGTTATGGACATTTCATGATCATATGATCAATTTAGAAAACTATTTTATGAATACATAGAGAATAGAAAAGTGAAGGGATATACGATGAAAGAATCGTTTTTATAAGAATTAATAATGTCAATGAAAAGAATGAAACTACTAATATATACTATGATATGATCATTTCGAGATTTTAGGAATAATTTACAAATCTGTGGGAAGATTATATAGATAAAAAACTATTGTGAAATATGATCCAACCAATAGTATGTTAAGAATCAATTTTTTCGAAAAAATAGTGTGCTACATGTAATCCATGATATTCTCTGATCATTTTTTTGCAAACCTGGTCTATATAGAATAACTTTTGAAGATTAAATAGTGGAGAAAAACACGGTAATTTCATATAATACAAATCATTGCCTCATTTATTTGAGTTGATATTTAGAAGGATGTTGATTCATAATTATGATAGCCTCTATCCTCCATTAAAAAATATTGAATAATTTTTTTTACATCGCATTCTAACATTATTTGAGGATGATATTTCATCAAAATATAGAAGATAATTTTCCCAATAAGTAATTGTGGAAAGATCATATAAGAACTGATGTTTAGAAGTTAAAGATACTAAAGCCGAAATATACTTATAAGGGAATACTGTCAGGTATTATATTTTGGCATTCTAAAAATAATTGTATAATTAAACATCTAATGTGAATGAGTTTCAAGAATAAAAGGATTATTTATAGATTTTGTTGAAGATAATGGAATTTTACAAATGTATGATAGATCCAATACACTGAAGATGGAATACCTATTTATTGTGTTGTAGAAGTAAGTAAAATAAAACATAGAGTTTTATATTTGTTGACAAAGAACATTTAGAAAATGTACCCTGTGACAGTGGTTTTTAACTAGTTACTAATGGTTATTGAGGTCTCGGTGTCTAACTAGACTAGAAGAAGGAGAATAGAGGACAGTTGGGTTGTCTAACCATCCATGGAAGGGGATTTGGTTTCTTGGGAAGGGAACCAAGATCAATTGGTGGATTGACTATTGGGGTGTATAAATAGTTACAACCTTAATAATTGTAATATAATACATATATATTAGGGAATTCATGTTGTTGGGTTAACCAACATAGAAAAGAAATATGTATTTATATTGAACACTGAAATTACTATGTGTTTTTCTCTTGTGGATAATTTATGCATAGTACTAGAGATTGTCAAATATCAATGTGTGTATATATAACCATAACATGTTCACGTGGTTTAATTAAAAATAATGATTTTGTATACATTAAAGCCTATTTCACCACTATACCAGTGGTCAATCTAGCATGAGCTATTAACCAACCACTATAAATGATTTCCCTAGATTTTTCAAGATTGGCTAGTTACTATTCCCGATTAGTTATAAATTTCTCACAACTATAAAATCCAATAACCATGTGACAAAAAATAGAGTGATGTTTCATTAGAGATTTGATTTTTAAGAATGATTCTCATAGTGTAAAAACTGGTTGTTCACATCACTAGTTCATGAATTTAAACTACTAGGAAAAGACAATTTTGAATTATGATTTTAAAGTCTATTATTTGAAATCCATTGTTAAAATAAACCTAAAAAGGATTTTAATTTCATTAATTCTAGAAATAAATATATTAAATTTAGAAAATTTAACATCAATATTATAAGAACATACATTAATATATTTTAAAGAATTCATTTCTTGAATGCCCAAATCATTTCTTCATTATCCTATTTTCCAAAACACTATCTACAGAACTTGAAAATGAAATCACATCACATTCCAAACCATTCATTTGATTTATTTATTTAGACATCTAGAAACAATTTTCCACTATATTTAATTGTTTGAATAGTTCATCCTCGGAATTTTTTCATCAACCATTTTTATGAAACCCTAATCACCTCGACTAATAATACTTCTCTATGAGCACTTCGAATCATCCTTTCAATATATTTAGTTCATTTTTTTAAGATTTTTTTACTTTCCATTTCAATGTTAAACCCAAATCCACCGAATCCAACACCATTAAACCATATTATAATATATTTAACTTATATTATTATAGTTCCACCATTGATAATCTTCAAATGAGTCTCAATTTTTTATTGTGTATTATTTTTTATTTCTCATAGGTTAATTAAAACTTTTGTACTTTGAAATTTCATTTATACATGAATTTGTTTACATATTTCTTTTTTAACATTAAAATATGGTTGTTATAATTATTTGTGGGTTATAATTTTTCATTTTTAGTGGTTTATTATTATAAATTATAGGTATAATATTTTTTTTCTTATGACTAATAGTTCTTCTTGTTATTTTAATTTATAAATTCCTCATCGTTACAAATTTTATGTGGTTAAAATAATTTTAAAATAACATATTTTTTATATTTTTTATTTATTTAATGTAGATAAATCTTGGTTATAAATTATTCTCTACTTAATATTATTTCAATTATAGACTATTTTCAGTTATAAAATATTAGTTATAAATTTATGAAAATATATATATTTATAATATTATATTTTTAAATTTTATTGATAAATTTGTTTGTATAAATTATTCTATTTTTAAAATTTCCATCTTCTGTATTGTGTCATTAGTTAATTAATGAGTCATAAATTGATAATTTCACCAATAATAATGAATAAATATGATAAATGTTTTGAAACTTTCATGGAATTTTATATACAAACTCATGTAAACAATGATCAAATTTTATTTCTGTATAGTATGTGTTTTAATATAGAAAAATTAAGGATGAGAGAAATCAAAGAGCAACAGATTTTAAATGGTTTTAATCATAAATATATAAGAAATTTCTAGAATGTTGAAATAAAAAACAATTCAATACCTAATGACGAAGAACACATTCATCCTAAGATAGATGATCATCTTGTAGTCAGAAATCATTTTCTATGTTTTGAAATTAATAAAAAACAACATGTTTTGAAATATTATAGGAAGATGGTTAGAAAACACTATTTATATAATACACTAAATTTATAGTGTCCTAAAAAATACTATGATTAGTAAACAGGAATGTAATAAATGGCCGGAGTGATAAAATCTTCACTGAATAGATTTATCTTTTAAAACAAGTAAATAGATAATGGAAAAAGAACCTAGATTCCATTTATAAGGAATGAAATAGTATATCCAATGTTATTGGGGGTATAAAAAGATACATTATTTTACAAATAGGCATCTTTTTTAAAGAATTAAATATTAATGTTTATTATAACACTCTAAATTTCAAACTCCACAGTCGAAAATGGATTACAATTACAACTGTGACTCATTCTAAACAACTAGATCCAAACATCCCAATAAAATAAATGTCAAATTTTATAAATAATGTATCATTGAAAGAATCTAATTTCAAATTAAAATTACACAACTATGCTATGATGGAATAAAAATGAGCACATCAATGAATAAAATGTAAATAAAAATATAATTCAAAACAACTAGGACATTTGATAAAAAGATTCATAATTTTTCAAATGATTTTAAAAATATAATAATTCGATTATGCACATATAAAATTAATCCATAATGGATCCTTAGTATGAAACATAGATCATGTTCTATTATGTTGGATTTTATAACTTTTCTCCACACATATTTATGGATAGAAAATATGTAATGTTGAGATTAATGTCTTTTGAAATAAAATATCTTGTAAATGATATTGATGTATATCAATTTTTAGTTATTGATGATTTTATATTTATATAGGAGATAGATGTTACATTTTTTGATGAAAACATGAATGTTTGTTTTATATTATGGTATATGATAATGTTTAATAAAAACAATTTCTATTATATTGAATATTATCATGATATAGTACTATGGGACAAAGATATTAATAAATTTTAGAATAATGGACTTTTTATAATAAAATTAATAATCGAATAGAGGATGTGTATATGCAACATCAGATATTTTTTTATTGGATCATCCTTATAAAATACTAAAAATGTAATTTAATTATTTTTAAGCATATTATTTTCTAATAACAACTGTAATATAAATAATAATTCAAAATATTAATAGACATAAGAGCCACATTTTACATGAATGGATGTTATGGGAATGAAATAATAGAAATAATTAATGGTACCTCTTATTTGAGCCCACCTAATATAAATTTTTTGAGTTACAACACAATATTTAGGATATTTATATTCAGAAGGATATATGTGGTAGTTTTATTAGATTATTATAAGAAATAATAGTAATAGAAAAAGATGTATTTCATTAAATGTTTGATTTAATATATAGTGGAATAAATTTATATTTAATCCACACATTGAAAGGTAATATAATATATTTACATGTGGTTTTCAAACATTATATAAGAGTGAGAGGATATTTGTTTTTTCAATTTATGCATGGTATCAAATTACCTAGTGAGTATTCATCAAATATGAAAAAATTTACGTAGTTTAAGGATTTACAGTTAGTAGTATTAAATTATCATGACTATCATGTATTGACGTACGACCTCTTATTGGGGTCACTACCAGACATATCAGAGACACTAGTTAGAAATTTTATCATTAGGTTCAGTGCAATATCCCAAATTTTCATAAGGTATGTTTTTACCTAGGTTTGGGTTTTTCTTATTATTTTGGGGAAGAAAATTGTTCCCCCATTGATATGTGGTGGATTTGGGGTGTTCTGGGGGTTTAGGACATGAAAGAGGAAGAAATGGGAGTTCCTGGGCATGTTTGATGGTTTGTGCATGGTAAGTGCACACCGTGAGAGAATCCTAAGTAACCATGCATCAATAGATAGAAGTTTATGCATAGTTAGTGAATAGATAAAAACCCATGAATTATTCATAGAAATAAATGTGAATGGTTGTTTTTGAAAAGATTCTCAGGCCCAGTTTGCATACGGTTGGGAAAACCATGTAGGTAAACCGGGAAACCCAAAAACATTGAGAAAATTACAAAAATGACATCATGGGGTTTTAAACCCCAAATTTGGATTCTCCTCTATACCACCACATACAACCCTGGTGATTCATTCGGATGAACCATGATTCCCATTGGTTTTTATCCTTCGATTCTTGGCCATTTCGAGAACCATTTGTTGCGGATTGAAGCCCCTAGTAAGTCTAATCGTCATCTTCCTTCAATTTTATGGATTAGGGTTTTCAGTTTCTTCCATATTCTTTCGAACAACTAATACCCTACTTTTAAAATGAATCCTAGTTTGGGGATTCAAGATGTGTTTTAATCCGGATCTGAGGACACGATTAAGAGTTCCATCATCATCATACTTGAGGTAGGTGGTCTAAAAGTAATGTCCCATTGTTTTATTTAAATTTTTTGAATGGAATCTTGTGTTCTAAATTTTCCCTAATTTTGTTATTGGTTATATTGAAGTGTATGATAAAAAAAAGGGTGTCTATATAACCAATTAAAACCCTCATGATCTATATGGGATGCGTAGAGGAGGACATAATGATTTTAGGGCCACCCATGGGGTATTACGACAATCCCAGACCTAGAGAGTTGTAGGGTTTTGTGAATGATTGTAGAGTAAAGTGTGAAACCCATGTAAAACATATTTTAATGAGTGATTTAGATGTAAATTGAATATTGTCCTTTTTCCCAGGGTTTTTAAGTAATTTCATAAAGGGTTATATAGAAATAATTGAATGTGGTTTAGTTGGGTTAAATGGGATTATGTCGAATGAAATAAAAACTATGTTTAAATACCAAAGAGGAATTGTATATATTAAATGATGAGGATGTTAAATTAGAAATGGAATGTGAATTGATAATATGTAAATGGATTTATAAGTGAATTGATTGATATTGAATGGTTTAATGCATGAAAATAATGAGGCATACTAAATGGGTTGAATGTGTCAAATTGATTGCGCAATGTGTTATAAGAATGAAACATGAAATTCCAAAGGGGTAAGTGACTCTAAAATCATGAATAGGATAAATGGGTTAATTCATGGTAATTGATGAATTATGGCTATGTATGGGGGTTGATTATCACACTAAATGGGTTATGGAATGATAATGGTAATTTGGATAAATGGGTATAAATTGTAATTGATAAATGTGTTAATGGATAATGGAATAGTATTAATTCCCATATAGATTTTATGTATTATAATTTACCAATGGCATTGGTTATGTTTGGTTTTGTTATGAATTGAATGTGATGTTTGGATAAATGAGAATGTGCATCATGCTGTGTGGTGGGATTATGGACTGATGCTCCTCCCACATGCAGGGTTTGACTGATGCTCTATACGAACCAGGAATGCAAGGGTTGGGGAGTTGGACTGATTCTCTTTGACCCTAATGGTTTTATTTAGTCAAATACATTTATTGAGGCTAATAGGTAAGAGTGGAGATTAATTGATATATTTATCCCTATTGAGATAAGGACATGACTTTTCCCTTATTAATAGAGTTTCATATCCATTAAACCTTGTGAGGATGATATGTAATCTGATCCAATTGAGCATGTACTAAGGGTGGTATTAGTTACAAAGTTGTTTTAAGTAGTGAAATAATGAAAAGGCTAAGCATGAAATTAAAATAACATTATTAAATAATGGCACAACAAATGTCCATTTTTTACATACCATTTACATTATACATTCATGCACTATTTTTCAGAATAGATATTATGCAGACACCATCGGTGGGGGCCTACTGAGTTCTGTACTCACACCCTACTCAAACCACTATTGGGTAACTGAGAAGATTTCTTAGTTAAAGGTCAGGATAA
This sequence comes from Viscum album, assembly GCA_963277665.1. Lineage (NCBI taxonomy): Eukaryota > Viridiplantae > Streptophyta > Magnoliopsida > Santalales > Viscaceae > Viscum > Viscum album. The sequence continues at coordinate 927,651,072 of OY728159.1, forward strand.
GGTTTAAACCACAGAAAAGGATATTGAGTTCGACTCTGGATGTACATGGAGAAGGATCTGGACATTGAGTTAAGACCATTTTTGAATTTTTATAATTGTATTATTATGGTTTTTGTCTTCTTTACACTAATAATATCTCATGAGATTGTTAATGTCAAATTATGGGTAATGCTATACTGAATGATGCTTGGGTAATATGTTTATTAGTTGTTTCATATTATTTCCACTATTTATATTGTGTTATTCTATGGATGAATCTGGTAAATAGGGTATAATCTACCCACATGATTCCTTATACCCTCGCCACTAGTTGGTAACTTCTGGAGTATGATGATGCACGCTTGAGGTCATGTGATGACTCGACTCATGGAACTGGTATAGTGGCTTCCATGTTGGGGATGTTACAAAGTGTTATTAAAAGATTTATTTTCTCTTTCTAATTTTTTTGGGATGGTAGACCGAATATTAGTATATGTCGGGCCTTGGTAAGGATATCGTGGTTGGGATTATCTTACCAATGTTTGAGGGAAACCCAAGTCACCCTGGTTGGGAATTATTGTTATTGATGCAGGTTATTGTAGTTGAATTATATTTCAGCATTTGGTGATACACATGTTGTGGGATATAATTGATTTATGGTATTTTCCCTTTATCATAACGGTCTGAGGTTTTTTAACCATGCATCATTTTAGGCTCTTAAGGATATAGGTGTCATGCATCATTATAGGCACACAAAATGGGATGGGTGTGTGGGGAATAGATAGTATAATTCATTTACATCCTTGATAAATCTAATGTAAATGATTCCAAATAATTGTAATGTAAGTTGGTGAATAAAATAATTCCAATGAATATTTAAGAAATATCATGTATAAACAAATGTTATGACTCATTTAACATTTTTGGTTTTAGTGAATTGTAAATGTTGATTTAGTGTTAAAGAGAAAATGATTACATAATGACAGTAAAATTGACAATTAATTTTTTCTAATAAATTGTGTAAATGAGTTAAAATGGTTATTTTAACAAGTTTAGAAATTGTAAATGTTCCTAAGTGGGAAGGTTCATGAATTAAAATAAGAATTTGTTCAAAGAGGTGTTGATGATGGACATTTCATTATGTAAACTGGATACCCCATGTTGACCATGACCAATGGTTGGTATTATAGAGAGTAGTGTTCTTAGTGTTTTGATGACTCTTTTGATAGATTGTGAAGACTCACTTTTATAATGTAAATTTAGTGATATATTTTCCATATTTTGTTAAATTATTTCGGTTATTGAACAAATCTTTAGGTCAATGTGATGTTTAAAATGAGAATTATTAAGTTCAAAAGTGGGTATTCACGTGTTATCAGCTTGAACATTTTATGTGTGGTTTTGGTAAATTATTGTACACTATATTGAGACACTGGATTTGGATTTTTTGGCCTTTAAGGTTATGATATGACATAGGTGGTGTGTTTAGGGAACCCTTGGTTGCGATATGGTCATTGTGTTTTGAGGCGTTGTTCAGTAATGTGAGTGTGGGAAACTGTCATTATTCATTACTATATGAAGAGCATTCTGGATCTAAGAATGCTACATGGGTCTTAGTGACCTTGTGAGTAAAGACCTTTCGAGTTGGTTTTTGAATCCCATAAAGTATGTTTTTCTCTTAGTGTTGATGAAGGTATAAAACTTTTGTATGGACCCTAGAGTAAATGGTTGTTTGATACACTAGGCATAGGGTGCATCGGAACTGGGGTGACAGTGCCATGCATGAGCATTTCATTGTTCTGTTCATGCTATGTATGGTTTGGGGAGAGGGCCACTGGATTTTCCTCATACTAATTATAGTCATGAGAGTTGGTATAATTCAACCTTCAAGGAGACTTTTGAAGGATATCTAACATGTTTTCTACTGCTTTGGGTGTGCATCGCACAGGTAGATGTTTTGGACCTTGATAGTGGAACTCAGAGGGTTTCATGGTGCAGGTTTGGCCTAGAGGGGTCATAGGGAAGGTTGATGGTTTGTGGTGCCATTCTAGTCATGGTTATGTAGTGATTGTTTTGGAAAAATAAATGGAAATATTGTGGGATGTATCCCCAATGGACAACGAACCTTGGAATATGAAGCATGGAAGATTATTCAGAGGTGGTGTCGATGTATAATGAGTACAACCATGTTTTTTTAAATGGTAGAGTTGTACATGGATCAATCATAAGGTCACCCTAGTGTTTGTGATAGGAGGTAAGGATTACTTTGATGGGTTTTATGGTATGGATTCATGACATTCCTATTTGTATGATTATTAATATAAGAATCAATTTATTTTTTATGAGGATGATTCAAGGGAGACTGAAGTGTGATCATATCATTATGTTGGATGGTGACACCTGAGGTGAGGGTGGTCACATGGTTGAACATGTTTGTATGAATGGTTTGGTAGTTTGGTATGTTGAAGAGGCCGCCTCAGGGACGATGATACTAACTAACTATGATTCATGGTTAGGTATGTAAGAGATTAATGGGAAATACACACAGAAAAGTTGATTGTGATAGACCTTTGGTATAATTGGTGTAGTAAACCATTATGCATTGGTAGTTACCTTTCATGGATGTATCAAAATAACTTGAGTGGTGTGGTTGAAGTAGTTCCACCTAAAACATTGGTTTACAACTACTTGGTAATTTGGTCACAGAGCACTGGTGATATGCAGTTAGAAATCACACATGAGGAGTGGTGGTTCTGTGTTGATGAGAGTGCTCTGCCAGGGAGCATTAGATCCTTGACAGGTCAAGGTGTCCCATTGATTTATATCAGAAATGGATAATTTGGTAGTGGAGTTCTTTTACATATTCTTAGAGCACCTTAGCTACTGAAAATCCTTCCCAATATCTTGATATCATCCTAGGTGTATGGAAAAGATTTGGATTTTTGTTCAGATTCTGGAAGGTGATTGGTTGGGTGAGGGACATTATGGAGTTCATGTTCATGGAAATGGTATATGAGAAGCAACATTATAAGATGTTCTACCACTATGGCCTTGGGTGAGTTCTATAGGATGGATCGAATTTTGACAAATGTCATTGGTTCCATTCACAGAATCCAAAAATGGGAACTATCTGATGATTGTTTTATTGTTTTAGGAAAAATCTAGATGTTAATGTCTATGTTTTGGGGTTCAGATTGTGATAGAGTGTACGACAATGTGGTTGGACTCCCTCAGGGAGAGAAATGGTAACGACACACCTAAGTTTGGTATGGATAAGTCAGTCCTGGATATGGTTAAGAGAACATCGAGTTGATATAATGGAACCAGGATTCCACTGAGGAACCTATGAGGTTCATGTTAGTTTCCTCATAGAGGTAATGCAGGGCATGGATTTGGTGACTGATGATCCATGTGTTGGCTTCATGATCAGGGTGGTTCCAGGTAAAGCTTGTGATGTCTATGTGAACATTGTAGAAGGATGTGGTAAGATATGACAACAGATTGGGGAAAGAGAGTATGGATTCTATAACTCCAACAAAAATATATGTTAGACTCCAGTAATTTCAACATGGGTGGTTTTAGTACTTATTGATGTTGATGAAACCTTAGCCATGTGATGTGCTTTTTTTCAAGGGTTAATCTTGATGACAATCTTGAGGGAGGTAAAGAAGTGATGATAGGAATCTAATATAACAAGCTCAATGGGTGCACGAGATGATAATTATAGGATTTACGTAAGTGTATACCTTGGGAAGGTGAGAAAGGGGTAGTTTACCAGTAGTCGATGATGGGTTTTTTGGGAAAATCTAGTCAAGTGTGGTCCAACCTAATACTATAAACATGAATGGTTATGGTGAGGATGACCCACCTCCTAGTTCACGTCGCGTAAGAAAGTTACTTTTTGTAGTTGAATTTTTAACTAAGTGAGGTCGAGATGATCTTAGTGCATGAATGGATAGTATATTAATGTCCACCCAAATGGTTTTGACGGTGCAGTTGGATTTCATAGAAGGGTAATATCCCTATTGATGTTCAGGCATGGTGAGTTGGTACACGCCAGGTGGTGTGATTGTTGAGTTAAAATTCTTGTGATCTTTCCTCGATAGTGGTGAATCATCATATTTTGGGTAATGGGGTTGAATGGACCATGCATTCTCATTTGGGAGATATCAAGGATTTTCACCCTTCATGTTGGGGAAAAAGAGAGGAAAATGATGTCAAGGGATTTGGGTCTTTAGTTGTGTAGAGGATCGGACCAAGGGGATACTGATTGATTCCTCCATTATGATGTGATGATGTGTGTGAAGTTTCCATGTGTAGTTAGTTAGGAGCTATTGTCTATGTTTTTTATGTGATGTTCTAGTGGTTGAGTATGTTTTATTTTGATACATCCTAGAGGAGTATTCAATTCGTGTTATGGTTGTGGTGAGGAAGACTTGTCGAGAAAGTCCATACCTATGATATGTGCTTGGTGGGAATTATAATTTGGAACAAAAAACATGGATGATTCAAAATGGATAGGTAGGACTAGAGAAATTTTCTGTAGTTACTAAATTTTAGTGATTCATGGAAGAGCATCTCGAGGGAGAGCTGTTATAAGGCGGGGAGCTTGTAAGAGCTCAGGATTTCTTAAGGTAGGTTTCTATTTTTTGGCCTCATTGTTCTCTATAGACAACTATTTCCCCATGTTTATATGATGTCTTGGATGATTTCTAGGGTTTCGGTACACGAAATTGGAAGAAATGGATGTTCCTTGTCATGTTACACAGTTTTCGCATAGTTAGTGTAAACAGTACATGAATCCTAGGTAACTATGCGGCCATAGAAAGAGGATTATGCATAGTTATAGAACAGTTAAGAAAACCCTGTAGAATCCCTAGGAAACTGTTTGAAAGAGTGTTTTTTGGATAGTGAATCACAAATGATTTGGAAAACCCTACGTCCCATAAACATTGAAAAATTTACAAAAATTCCATCCTTAAATTTTAAACCCCAACTTAGGAATCACCTCCAATCCACCCCACTGTTACCCAAGTGACTAGCTTGGATGAACTAAGATTCCCAGGGGTGGTTCGCCTTTATTTCGTTGCTATTTTGTGCATCGTTGGTTTCGTTAAAGCGCATGGTACGTCTAACACTCCTCTTGATTCTTTTTTTCTCATTCAGGTTTGTAGTTTCTTCCATCTCTTCCGAATACCCAGAACCATCCTTTTCTGGTGAAAACCATGTTGTAGAATTCATGTGGTGTTTGAATCCCGATCAAAGGCCACAATTAAGAGTTCTATCATCATTAGATTCATGGTAGGTGGTATACAAGTATTATCCCATTGTTTTTTTAGATTTTTGTATGGAATCTTGCGTTCTTCTTTTTCCCTAATTGTGTTTTTGGTTTTGTTGGAGTGTTTGAGAAAATGTATTTCTAAGTGACCAATTGATACCCTCAACCTTTTGTGGATGCGTAGAAGAGTACATGGCCATTTTAGATCCACCCATGGGGTGCACCAAAAATACAAGACCCAAAGAGTGACAGGGTTAAGTGAAGGATTTCCATGTAATGTTTGAAGCCCATGTAAAACAAGTCATATTTTTTGATTTAGTTTTAAATGGAATATTGATGTTTGTGTCTAGGTTTTCGAGTAATTTAAAAAAGGGTTGTTTTACATGAATTGAATGTGGGTTAATTGGTTAAATGGGATTGTTTCGAATAGAATATAAATTATGTTAAAATTACAAAGAGGAAAAGTATATATGAAATGAAGAGCATGCTAAATTGGAAATATATTGGGAATTGGGAACGTGTAAATGGTTTCACAAGGGAATTGAAGAACGTGGAATGAGTTATTATATAGGAAATTATGGTGCATAACTAATGGGTTGAATGTTATAATTTGATTGTGCTATTTATTTTATGAATTTTTTCTGAAATGCATATGGGGGAAATGCCTCTGAAATGGTGAATGGGATAAATGGGTTAATGTGTGGTAATTGATGAATATTAGATTTGTTTGAAGGGATTTGAAGACACTTAATGGGTTAAAAAATTGTAATGATAATTTTTCTAAATGGATGTGATTTCTAATGGGTAAATGTGTTAATGGGTTATGGGATAATATTAATTCGCATGTTAATGTTATGTGTTTGATATCACAATGGAATTCGTTATGTTTGTTTTTATTAAGTTATTATTGTAGTGGTTGGATAAATAAGCACGTGCACATGGCTTGGTGGTAGGATTAAGGATTGATGCTACTACCAATGGTAGGGTTGGAATGATTCTCTAACCTACCAAGAAATGCACGGATTGGGGAGTCAGACTTATGGTCTATGATCCCAATGGTTGTATTCAATAAAATACCTAGGCTGAGGCTCCAAAGTAAGAGTAGTGATTACATGATATGTTTATCCCTATTGAGAGAGAAACATGACTTTTACCTTATGCATAATGATTTATTTCCTTAAACCCTAGTGTGGATGATATGTATTCCTAACCCATTGATCATTTTTTTAGTGGAATAAGTAACATATCTTGTGTAAGAAATGACATTTGGAAAAGGATAAGAATGATCTAAAAAGAGAAATGATAATTAATGGCACCTAAACTATCCCTTGTTTTCTTACAATTTACTTTGTACTTGAATGCACTATCTGTTAGACTAGATATTTTTAGACACTATTAGTGGTGGCCTAATATGTTTTGTACCCACACCCTACTTGGGACGTCATCGGGTACCCGAGTAGATTTTTTAGTTTCAGGTTAGGAAAAGGGAAAAGAACCGACAATATGATGTTGAGATGGGATTGGGATGTATATGGAGATGGATGTGGAAAAAGAGTCATGACCTATTTGGGGATTTTCCCATTTTTCATATTCTGGGTTTTTCAACTATTCACTACTAGTATGTCATGACTTTATAAATGTTGAGTTATGGGTTGCGATCAATTTGGAGATGTTTGGAATATTTGTATATTAGTTGTTTAGTATTGTTTCCTCTATTTATATTGTGTTCTACAGTGGACTACTCTGGTAAAGAGGGTATATTCTTCCCACATGACTCATTATACCCTCTCTACTAGTCGGCATCCTGTAGATTACATGGAGGTGTGCTTGAGGTCATTCGATAACTCGGCTCGAGGCACCAGTTTAGTGGCTCCCGAGTTAGGGAAGTTACAAATTATTAATTGTAAAATCAATATATAAAAATATAATAGATAAAAATTTGATTGTTTTTTTAGAATTAATATTCCCAAAAACATTTTCAACTATTAATATATTATCAATAACTATTTTTAACACAATAATAAATCTAGAGATTTATTTTCTATAGGATATTACATTATTTGGAAATATTTATGTACCTTGGATGTCACATTTTGAATGATATTCCAAATTATAATGGGTCATGTTAAAAATATTCCCACATTATAGTCATCAAATTTTTTAAAAATATATATCAAATTCCCTGATTGAGGGTTTTATATATTATTTTTATGAATTTTATTACATTTTACTCCCTGTTTGTAGACATATAATATTTGATATTAATGGTAATGGGATATGTGACTTAAAAAAAATTAAATTCCATATAATAAAGTTATGTATTCACCTTTATTCATTTATAACAACACAGGTGATGTTCATTCATATCTACTATAGAATATTTCAAGATTTAATGTGTTATAACTAAAAGGAAATTTAATTCTGTGGTTTAATGCATATAAAATTTTATTTTATTCATTATTAAGGTAGAATTCCAACATTGATTTTTCTACATCAAAAGCATTAAAAGGGTAATTATGGGGACCATGTGTTTATATAATCATTTGTTATTGTTTTAATATTAATTATTTCACATTTTATAAAAAATAATTAATAAAAATCATATTTCTATTTGAAAGAAGAAATTTTGGTGATATAGTTGGAAACCAAAAGAAGAAAACAAAATGTCATTAAACACAGAAATATTTTAAAAATCATTAATGATGAGTTTACTTTTAATGGAATTAGAAACCCTAGATAACCCCATTGACGAGAAGATACCTTTTATTTGAGATCATTTATAATAAGATCTTTAATGTTATTGGACATATATCCCATGTCTATATACCCCTCCATATTGAATATCCTTTCATTGAATCCTCATTCAATAATGTGTTCTTGTTTAATAATACAAACACATTTTTAATTATTTATATCAACATGAATAATTTTTATCATAAATTGTCTTCACCTGTTTATTTTTAGCTTTTTTTACAAAAATTTCATTAATTTATTATTTAGGGTGGAGAAGGAGATCTAATAATTTTTTATTCTCTTTTTCCAACCATTATGTCATTATATTCTCAATATCTAATGATTTCAATGGTGGAATTTCATTCACTTCACAAAAATGATCTTATCTCTTAGGGCCTCCATATTATTACATTATATTTTTACCCTGATTTTTAATATTCCTTTTATGAAATTTGTCCCTCCCAGTGCCAAAACACTTAGGATATTTGTTTACTTCCCCATTTTAGCCAACCTAGCTTCTATTGGTTTTGAAAATATTAATTTTCATTATGCCCTTTGGATTTATTTCCATTAATCAATATGTTATTCTCGTAGTCTATATTTCCCTTCTCCCGCTTCTCCATCCATGGGTTGGGAATTCATCAAACTTCCATCCCCTCACACATATCCACTGAGAGTTGATTGATGCTTTCATTGATATAATATGACTCATATATGTATTTCACCTCTAAATTGTCCTCATCATGGCTATGAATCAGTTCTTAGACTTCAATACATTCTAAATGGTTTCCTTGATTTAGATAATATGAATTAATAGAGGGAATCATCCCATATAGTTTATTAAAATATCACACATTTCCATCCTGCGAGTCCTGAGATGAGTTAACCCGGGGCTTTCAGACCATAGGACTTGCTTCCTTCATCAATGGCTAGTGTTTTGAATCAAATATTGTACACACATCATCTTATTAAGATGTTTTATTTGGGATATCAATGTTTATATCTGAAAATACCACTCGATGCACCACCTCAACCACTTGGTCTTGAAATGTAAAATAAGATTCAACCAGACCCTTCTGTATAGTAATAAGAATTATAGATAGACCGTTGGGACTGAGGCATGTTCACGTTGCCTCAGTGAACTCTTTCCCCTAAATAGAGTTATCTTCATTTACCATTGGCACAACCTCTTCCTTGTTTACATACATGGATTAATCATTGCATGGATCCAACTACATTGATGTTCAAATACCCTCAAGAGAAAATTATCTTGCTAGTACATATAGAACTAAATTATGATCTACAAAATCCCATTTCAGCTAACCAAAAACATCCACCACCTTCCGATCGGGCCCTAAAGAACATTCCTCATTCATGTTGGAGACAAAATTACAATCCCCACCCAAATAATCCTTTATACATACATAATTCTTGGGCACGAAAACATTTCACCATAACCTGATCCCATGTATCCTTGTGCTGAAATCCTTTCATTATCCTGTGATAACACACAACCAACTGGTGACCTGGACACCTATAGGATCAAATGAATCAAACTCATGTCTAAATGTAGATAGGTTTCTTGTATCTTAATTGTTCACTAACTATAATCCAAACAAGCTGGACTAAATCTTTTCAGACCTCATCTTTCATATATATTCATAGTGAAATAGTTTGGTTAACAAACCTATTACCACTATAATATCAAAGAATGCATGAAATAAAATTCCTCAAAATATGGATTATTTATGTATTCTATAAAGGGAGAGGGAGTTCCCTAAAACTAATTGACAACTCCAGGGTTGATGAGTATCACTTCTTATTGAAATCATATATCCACATGAAGAAGAAGAAGTGGGATCTGTTTCAGACATGAGTGGCTCTAGAATAGGTCATGTTAACATTGTCCTCTGAGGTGAATCAGATGATAATGCACTTATTCTCAAGAATAATAACTATTTTTAATTACCATAAACCCCAAGAACCATAATGGAACTAATAGAAATATTCCACTAATGTTCATTTTTTTGAATTTAGTTACCTATTTCATGATTATAATAGATGATGCATCATAAAATTCTAAATATATTATCGAAGGAATAGGAAACCCATCACACTAGTATGAAACATTAGGTATTAGAAGGATATAATGTAAAAAATGAATCAACATCAATGAATATTTAAATTAAATTAATTTAAAATGAGGAAATAAATATAATTAATATGGATTTAAATAATTTATATATATGGATTTATTTGCAAAGATAAAACATTTATCATGGACATAAATTCAAAGAATATATTTTTTTGTTACTGACCCTTATAATGATCAGTTTTCTATCATTTTTAATAATAAAATATTATTTGGGTGATGAGGATGTTTAGGCTATTAGGAAGTTATGTGTAGTTTCTTAATTAATTACAAAACTATTTGATGATAATAATTACTGTGATATAGAATACTCTATATTATTTGAAACGATCATTAGGAAGGAAAAAATGAAGAAATTTAGTTACTAAATTATATATCTAGGTAAATTTATATTAAATATTTTTAAAAAATTAAATATGAAAAATTATTTTTTTTTACTTTTATATTTTATTATATTTTTTTTCAATTATGTTATTGTTTTAGTTAAATTTTAAATTTATCCATTTTAGAAATATATTTTTGGGTTGAATGAGCATGATATCATTATATTTGTATGAAATTTAAAAATATAAAAAATAATTTTAACTCGAATATATATTTATATATATATTAGTTGATAATTTAATACATTTTTAATTAATATTTATATTTCTCAATATTATGACAAATTTCTTTCTGGACAACATAAATATTTTTTAAAAACATAATAACATAATAAAAATATTCATTTCATGGTTTTTTTTAATTGTTTTTTTAGATATTCAATTTTCTTCAACTCTATTAATTATCATAATATCAATAATTCTTATATTGTTATTATAAAAACTAATTTTTAATTATAATTTTGTACATATAATATAAAGATATATAGAACATGATAAAATTTTTCTGATTTATAAGAGGACATGTATGAAATGAGAAATTTACGAAGGAATGGGTATGTGTTATTAAATTAATATATCATAAAAATTAAAATATTTAATTAAATTATTATTTTTTTGAAAATATATTTGGAAACATTTATTTTTAACCTAGTAGGACAATTTTTTCTTCTTCATATGTAGAAAAGAAGTTACCTAATGTTGATAAACATGGGATAACACCATTACCATTACATTCACATTCCCATAGAGAACTATGGATATTAATTTAATATGAGGATAATAATAACCCTAGTTTCTTTTATGAAAATTAGTTTATGAGTTATATGGATATACAATTCTATTGTAAGATTAACATTTTATATCCATATTCTAAGAGCATCGACAATATGGGGAAATAATAGTTGTGGGAGTCAATAATGCTAATGTTTAAAAATGATTTATTTTTATCTAAATCAACAAATATATTTAATTTAATTTGATTCATATTTATTATATTAAATTATAGATTAAATTGAACTTTCAGGAAATGAATGAAACTAAGAAGAAGAGTCTATATTTTTTACAGTTAAATGGGTATATTTTGAAAAAATATTTACTAAATAATATTTTTTTAGGGGGTGATAGAATTTGAATCCATGCCTCATGAATTTGTTTTTAGAATTATTTATGAGATAAATTTTTTCATAATTAGATGGTTGAATAATTTAATGCATGGAAAATATTTTATGTAAAATAATGTGGTGAAAATATATTTTTTACAGTATAACTTAATCATTTATTATTATGTAACAGGTCTCTATTATATCTCACTAAGAGATAACATTATTTAATATACACCATCATACATTATCACATAAACAAAATACTTCATAATAAAATAAAATTATTCTTAAAAATATTGACTCATTTATAGATAAATATTTTTGTGGTATATGAAGAGTTTATGTTTCGCTACCATCTACCCCCACTCACAATGAAAAATGGAAAATAATGAGGAAAAAAATAGAAATGTTTCTTGTTGATCCTTGATGATATATAGAAGAGAAAATATAATTAAATTGATAATAATTTTTGTATAGAATTTTTATATTGTAAATTCATCACAAACATTTCAGGATTACCATTAAGAGAATGTGATTGAAAAGACTAATATTCCTAAATTTAAGAGACATATTCCCGCCACTATTTTAGTAAATAATTATTACTTCATACACATAAAAGGATATGATGTGGTTTTTATAATTATACATGTTTTTGGTCATCCTAGTATGAAATCGTGGGAGATAATATTCTAAGTAGAAATAGATGTCTTGATCACTTGGCTATAAAAATAAAAAAAGTTTATAAATGATCAATTAAAAGTATCTAAACATTCTATGTTTTTTTAATATATGAGTGGAATGAACCCTATATATCATATATATCTTTTTTACCATGATAAACCACATCTGGTTTTAATTATGATATTATAATTTGAGATCCATATTGGGGATTACCAAGTTCATATTATAATGTATTGATTTATAAATTTTTTTTATAGTTTTTGTAAATAATATTATCATACATTTATGTTAGGATAGAGTATAAGTATATGATATTACTGATCTGATAATAATTTTTTATTTCATACTTTCCTCAACAGCTCACATATAAGGTATTTACTTTTTATTTAATTTTTCCGTAAATTTTATTTCATATTTATTTTAATAAATTCATTATTAAAATATATATTAGTATCAAAATTCAAATTATTAATGAAAAAAATATTTAGGTTTCAGCACCATCAGATACTTTTGGGTGTACTGAGTGGTTAATATATTTATCAAAATTATTTCATCTATGTTAGAGAATTTTATGAATTTTTAATGAATTATAATATATGTGGGATACACTATGTATTAAAAATGTTTCCTAAATATATATTTGATATTATTAACGGTGAGGATATATTTTCACATGTTTTAGTTATTTTCTATATAGTTAATTACTCTTTCTATTTCTATTTGCATAATAAAATAAAACTTATATTAAAATAATTTATTTATAATCCAATTTGGTATAACATATATCTTATAATAATAAATTATAACAATAAAACATATTCTTTTATGGATATAGAATCAAATTTAATGTTTTTTAATATAAATGTGATATTTTTAGAGCTGATTATGTATATAAAATATTAACAAAAATAAAAATATTGGGTGATCATTTCTTGTATTCAATGACATGTAAGAAGAATATAATATAATTATTAAATATAATTTAATGAAAACAATAATGTTAAAAATTATATATTTTAGTAGTTATTGAATATTATACCTTTATCCAACATGAGTCCACAACATTTTGGTTGTGCTCGTTATTGGGTGGTGTTGGTAAAATTTTAAAAAATAATGAATTCTTATGTTTTTTTCAATATTATTATATCTTAATTATTAACTTTTAATTGTAAAATTTTTTTTGTAAATTGATAATTGAAATAAAATATAATTAAAATTTATTAACAACATTCACATGATTTTATATAATCCAAATAAAATTATATATATAATGGTTGATAGTTAAAATTTATATTAGTCAATACATTTTACCTAATATATAGAATGATTATTATTTTCAATGTGTATTTTGATAAATGTAGTTTTATCATAAAAACGAGGAGTTGAATTTGGTTATTTTTTTATGATTAATTTTGGAGAAAATCATGACAAAAATTGTGATGGATTTTTAGATGGTTAATTCCAATATAAATCATATAATTTAAACAAATATGTTATATTTTTAATTATATATCATTCACTATTTTTGTTATTTTTTGGGATGTTTCACTTAAATGAATAAAGAAATAAAATCCTATGAGGAATTTTAGAACAAATATTTATATGATTAATTTTTAGATATAAATTTAAATGTTCCAAAAATAATTATCTATTTTCTGTTTACTGTTTTAGAAAAAAAATTCCAATTTTTTACTGTTTTCCTCTACTCTATTCTAAAAATTTATACTAGTTTTCTATTTAAATAAATTTTAAAATTTTGTATTTATGTATTTACATTAGTTTTTAATATAATAATTTTTAACATTGACCTCTTAGAAATTGAAAATGAAATATTTAAAAATATTATTTTTTGTGTTTCAAAATAAATTTATGAAAAAATCCAATTTAGAATGTATTCTTCAAGAGAATTTTATATGAAACCCATTATTATAACATTCATTTGACTTCGTTTTCCCGATAAATGGATTTTGAATGTCCTATAAAATTAAATTTTAAAAACCTTAAATGTCGGTTCATATTTAAATCAAAATCAAATAATTTTTTCAATATTTGTTGTAAATAAGTAATGTAAAAAATAATAATTTGCCGAATTTTTTGATTCAATGTCCCCATTTAGCTGATATAAAAATTAAAAAACTGATGATAATTTTTTTTCCTACATGTGTACCCCAAAATAGGGATAAATTTCATATATTCAGGGTTTCATTGAAGAATGTGTTTTGATGTTCCTTATTCCAAAATATATGGTGTTAGCATACGCCTCTCACTAAATTATGGTTTGTGATAAGGATTAAATAACTTATTATTTCATGTTAGTAGTGGTCATATTATCCATAAATATATAGAATCCTCGTATAAATGGTAAAATGCATGACATATATGTAGATAAAAAACCTAATGTATATATTCACCTAAACTTAGTAAAATATTAGATAAATGAGATTGTAGGTGTTGATCAAGGATTTCATATTCCATATAAAATACAACACAATTAAATTAAAAATGGTTCTTTATTCATAGTGTATAAAGAAATATGGTACACTATCTATGATGAGGTTTGAAAATGATCATATAATCATGTATTCATTGAGAATAGACATTGAAATACTCTATCAAGGGTGGAAATATGGCCTTTCTAAAATATATAAGAAATTATCATTCTATATGATGAAATAAAAGGAACCAAATTATTTCATGGAGCTACAATGGAAGTTAAAGAATTTTTTGAACTTTACTGTTTACTATGATGGAATAAAAATGATGAGGATTCAAATATTTTTTTCTATATACACTATAATTGAAAAAAAGATCTATAGAAAACAGAAGACAACTCACCATTGCTTATCATCTCCAAAGGGATAATGATATATAAATATCTCAAAAAAATTGTACAACAAGATAATTGATATTATAGAGTATGTATCTCAATTATTGGAATATTGGATTTTTAAATCTAGACTTATAATGTTTTAGGGGATGATATAAAAATTACAAAAAAATGTGTGTATGTGAGATAACATCACCATATTTTTATATAGCACTTCAAAAAAATATAAAGTCCTTAATTACATTGGAATATAATTTATCTCATTATAAATTCATCATATTTCATTTTTATCTCAGATGATTTCATTCTATACCATGTTTCAGGAATAAACACTAACGATGTGGTAAGACTACATAGAGTAAAACTTTCAACTATATATTATCAAGATCTATGGTTTACCTCAATGTTCTAGAGATTTATTTAGAAAGCATTAAATATGTAGAGTTGTATTGTCATTGGATATCATATTAATATTTGTGATCATTCTAAGAGGAAGATTTGAACAATAGAATTTGTTGTGAGTCCTTTTTTAATGGTTTTGAATAGTTTTTAGGATCAAAACCATCCCTTGGTGGAGTTGTAATATAACAAAAGATTCCATTTTAGCATTTAGATATAACCACATGAGGCTTTGTATGTAAGTAGGTTAAAAGCAGCATCATTTAAGAATGAGGTTCATGAGATTAAGATGTTTGTACCAGATATTGAAGAATATATGTCAGAGAAGATTCAAATCATTCAGTTCCACATTAAAACCAAAAAAAATTAATAGAAAAACCATACTGATATTCATCAATGAAATTTGTAGATCGATGTGTTGGAAAATTTATTCCTTTTAATATATCATTCAATGAATATTAGAGATTTGGAAATAAATGAATATTAAAACCTATTTATATTATTCATTTTGAAATGATTTATCCCAAGGGGCAGTAGATTATCATTTTTTACCTATAGAAAACTACTCCCATGAAAATTATGTGTTCCATAAATCACATTATTGGATATAACTATTTCACCCTTATCATGTATGAGACATAGTGGTTATACATCTGGATCACGAATTATTTTCACATATATTAATATTAATATTTCTATATCTATTAATTATATATATTATATTTTTTTATATTTGGAAAAATAAAATTTAAATTAGGTAATTTAGTCCATATAATTTTCAATCATGAAAATATTTTACAATTGCAATGGTAAGAAAATATTGTATAGGTTTAAATGAGTACCGAGATGTATCATAAAGTAATAATGATATAAATTTACCAATAAATTTTTATCCTTTATCAAATAATTGTATTATTTAATCCCCAATATAGTATTTTAAATTTCACTAGTCCGGTTACACATTCCTATGATAATAAAATTTATTTTATTTAAAAGATAGAAATAATAAGAAAATATCCACATTAGTATCAAATAAAAGTATCTATGATATCCCCTTCCCAAACACACAATTCTATAGAATTAATCATGAATCTATATCCATATTTTCTCCCTCACAATCCTCCTAATCATTTGGGAACCTATGCCACCTTGAAGAAGTATTCATCAAATCATTCCCAATAGGCAATTCAAACAGATATTTAATATATCAATGTATGTGACCTCTTCTTCTTAATTTTTATTCTATATCTTCTTAAACTACATATTCATAAATCAAATGTATTACTATGAAACCATGTTCATGAAACTGTAAAGATTTATTAATAGTGATACCATCATTATGAAATAGTATGTACATACTCATTCAGTTATCATAACACACTCTTGTTTGGATTAGTTTTACCATCTACATGTAAGTTGTAATAATGTTCAAATTTTTATTGATTTTAGAATGTAAGATATTGTTAATAGTATATAAAATTATTTCTATATTGATTCTATAATGGATATTTTTATATTTTTATTTTTTAATTTAAAAGATCAATTTTAATTGAAACTAAATATCTAATAAATGATATTATTATCTTTTCCTTGGATATAATCACAATATGATCCATGAAATGATCATGGAATAACTATAATATATCAAAAAATGGTAAAAAAATTGAACATATTTGAGACAATGAATCCATGACCAAGGTGGTAGGACAAAACCACAAAATTAGAACATGCATTGAAAACTAAATAGTTAATCGAAAATTTCTTGATTTATCAAAAGAAATATTAAAAAAATTGGTAAAATGAAATTATTAGTTAATTGTTTCTATTTAGATAAATATAATTATTTTCATATATTGACGTCAATTTCATGTAAATATATTCATTTATTCTGCCTATCATTTTCTTTAGACCATTTTATGGTTTTTCAAGGAAATGATTGGGATTTTTTTTGAGTTTTTTTGGATATATTCATAGTTTTCACATAGTTCGGAAAAACTATTATGCATTACTAAGAAATTGTGTGGCTTTTTTTCCCTATAATAATTATTTTTAATAATTTTATGACATGTATATCTCAAATGTAATGATTCTATAGGGTATAGAACCAAGAATTTGGTTGGAATTGAATTTATAAAACCATAAAAATAAACAATTCAATGAGAATTATTTCACATAAAATTTAGTTGTTTACATAAAAGAATCATTTCAACTCTATTAATTCACTTAAAATAAGAAAAAAAACCATAGAGATCCCTATGGAATATTTTATAGATTCCATCTTTTTAGAGGTATTTTCTTTAATCATGAGACATGTATTGTCTAATACTTTCCCATGTATTATTTTTAAAAATTATATGGAATTATTTTGAGATCAGGCTTTGTGATAAAGTGATATTATGTGGACTGGGGTTCTCCAAATAAAATTTTGAAACAAATTAAACTTTTAAATGGTGCACGGAAGCATTTTCCTAAAAAATTGTAATAACATTAAAATGGATGTTAAGAAGATAATTTTGAAGGAATCATTGCCTTCAGAGCAATGAATTTACCTTAGCCGAGGTCTAACATTAATCGGCATAGGTTGTCCGAAAATGATAATTTTTTGACATATAATGGAAATAAAATAAATTATCAATTTATTTAGATTAAATGTTTTAATTAATTAGCAACAAATTTTATTGTTTTAAATAAAGATGTACCCATTGTTAGGATCATAACCCAAAAAATCCCTAGAATCCTTGAGGGTTTTGGGGAGGAGCCACCACCTTCGAGAACTATCGATTAATGGAAAATAATGGTTAACTCAATTAAAATTTCATTTCATGTTTGGAAGATCTCACCGATGATGATAGAAAAACCAATCTTTGTGGATGCTTGAGGTAGGTTGTGTGTTTTGGATTTCTTTCTTTCCATGTTATTGAATTAAACAATGAACACAAATCAACCCTCTAATATGTTTACCCACAGTTCACTCATTCTTGTGGGAGGGATTTTATTCTAGGTTTGGATTTGTGGGATTTGATTATGTTTAATTAATTTATATTGATCCTTCTCACGGGATTGTTTCAAGGCCATAACGATTAATGGTTGGGGATCGTTCCTCTATTTGTTATATGAAATTTTCCT
Organism: Viscum album; assembly: GCA_963277665.1. NCBI lineage: Eukaryota > Viridiplantae > Streptophyta > Magnoliopsida > Santalales > Viscaceae > Viscum > Viscum album. The sequence continues at coordinate 927,669,733 of OY728159.1, forward strand.
CAGCCTTTATCCCTGCATATTCTTCATTAATTATGGGGTTATGAATGATGGATCTTTACACATCCATTTAATAGGCAATAAATGTTAAAACGTATGTCAGACATCATGGTGACCTAGAAGAGGTGCGATGACGATGGTGGAAGATGAATCGACATGGCTGAAGAGAAATCATTCTTCAACCATTCTTCATGTGGATGATCGAAACGAGTTTCCAAGACCGATGAAACACCACAAACCTACTGATTTGGTTTTACCATGGAAGGGAGACTTTGGATCTTCCTTTTAGTGAAAACTATTGTCTATATCGAGAATTGGAGGATCTACTGATACACCGGATGAATAACCGAAGACTCTAGAAAATTGTGAAGAACATGGTGTGTATCTCAAACAAAATGGAATGTGTGACTGGCTTAGAATTGGCTAGAGTTTCAGGTTATAAAATGGTTGAACACGGCTTGAAATAGATTCCACATGGTATGTGGGGCCTTACATAGAACTCGGAGGGTATCATAGACGATACATGGACTTGGGGTGGTGTACATGGCATGTACTCAACCACACGACCGAACCAGGCTGGATACGCAGGCTGCCCCATGTACTATTACACAAGTTGGTAGAAAAAGGGTGATGTTGGGTAATGGTACATAGATAATATACATGGATAATACCCCAGATAATCATACATGGCGTATAAAACTTACTACATGTTGTGTATGCGCTTTCTACATGACATGTTCTTTTGACTCGGTGCATTGCACACAGACAGTACCCGAAGTCAAGTGACTTGGCGTGTGACCCTTCTACACAAATTTTACTCCATTATACATGTCTTGATATATTTTTAAACCATACCTTGTACATGTACAATTTAGGTTAGTTCTTGATTTTTATTCCCCGGAAGGTCAGGTATCCTTTCCTATCCATAGTAGTACGATCCCTTCAACTTGACTTCCTAGATAGAGTCAAAAATACCTTTCAAGAGGCCTAGAACATGACTCTATACCCATTCATGGACCAAGGTAGAGTCATGTATATTTTGAAAACATTATATCATACTTTTATCCTTACTTAGAAGGTGAATTCAGATGAGAAATGGAATACTCCAAGGCCTTGGAAGTGATCGTTATCAATGTATTGTGATCTTCCCACTCCGGAGTGTGTTCTCACAGAATGAGTGTATATTTTCTCTATGCATATATGTTATAATATCTATCTATAATTATGGTTCTAGAAAAATAATAATTCTTAGACGTACATCAACAGAGCTATCAGACTCATGTAGTGAGTTCTCCCAGAGAAGTGATTTGTGGAATCTTTGAACTGAATCCATAGCATGGGTATGTGATCATTATGTATTACCTTTAGACTATTGGTCAGGTTTTTTGACTATATCAATATATATTTTATCTCGTTATATGATCTATATAGATTTTATATGAATATATTTAGGCACCATTACATTTTGTATTAATATGTGGTGTTTTGGGTTCCTTATTAAGTATTGTTATACTCAATCTTACATGGGCTCTTTGCCACATGTTTAATGTCTTGGGCATATGAGATACCTTTTGACAGATTCCTGGTTCGACCAAGAATGGATAGGGATTTTCATGTTCCAGACTGGCCATGGAGTTCTAATGGATTCCAGTAGAAGTCCCAATACCTATCTTGTTTATAGGTTGGATAGTGTAGTGTGCAGACCCTCTCTTTTGTTGGGATTGTATTATAGCCCTGTTTACATTACAACATGTCTCATTCTTACTATAAACGATTAGTTGGGATTAGTTGTATGAATTAATTTTTTTCCATTATTCTTTATACCATTCAGCATATGTGGACATGGAGATATGTTCTAGTGTACATGACATAAGCAATTCCTCCCATGTTAGTGATATGTCGACTCAGTGCTAGTCAGTAACCCATGGCCTATTAGAGGTGGGCTTGGGGAGTGACAAAACGGGCCCCACTTGGAAGAGGTGTGACAGAGTGGTATCAGTGGTGGTTGGTTCAACCATAGGATTGAGTTTCTATGAGAATGGTTTTGGGGAAATAGTGTTAAGTGTTGCTAGTTTGGATTTCATTAAAGGGATGATAGTATTGGTGTGGGCTGCCAAAGAATCCATAAACCATGACTATGATAAAATAATTTTCTATTAGGTACATAAGAACAATAGTTGTTGGAAAAAAATAACGGTACACACATGATATAGGAATGAGTTGCAGGTTCCATGCCCTTTTCTGTCATCTATGAAGATATACTTTGTTCATGTGGTACATCTTGTTTTTTTATAGGATAACTCAACAAATCACTTCATCTAGGATTCAATAGCTTGATCATGATTATGACCCCCTAAGTCATGAGTCTTCGATCCAGGGGCCAATTCCCAAGGCATTACCTCTGGTTGGTGCACCAGATATTCCACCTCCATTGGAGAAACTAGTGGTTCCTATAGTAATAGTAGAAGAGGTTTGTAGGTTAATCTCACACCATGAGTTTCATAAATATAGACACCTTGGGTTTTGAGGAGATGCCAACCCATGGGAAGCATCCGACTGGCTTGAGTTAGTAAATATTGTCTTTCGTCTTGTAAAGAAAATAGTTGACTAGATGGTGATCCTAGGAAAGAGCCTTCTTCTGGGTTCAATATGGTGATGGTGAATTATGAACATGCAGACTTGTGAAGAGGAGAATCATTCAGGAAAGGAGTTTGAAAAAATATTTTTAACGAAGTTCCCTCTGGTTACTGTAAGATAAGTGTGTATCCAAGAGATTTTAAAACTATAAGAGGGCAGTTTGACGGCCCTTGACTATTCATAAAGTTACACCAACCACTTTAGGTACTTGATGGATATGATCAGGAATCAGTAATTCATATCATAGTCATCTGAGTGACATTTATGATGGTGCATCTAATATAGAATAGTGCCTCTATGAATTCTGACTTATTTTGGTGTACTCGAGAGATATTTAGTGGTCGAGTGATTTTGGGATGTGTAAAGAGTACTAGTGGTGGTTTGTAGTAGGATAAAAGGTGAAGAGACCTCAACAGTAGGGAGCCGACATCAGGCACATGGATCAATATGTGAGATATTTTATAGGAGGACCTAGGATAGGGGGTCTATAGTATATGGCTCCGAGGCTGGATCCATTCATCTTAGGTAGAGGTGATGCTACTCAATATATGAAAGGGAAAACACACCAGGTATTATCCCACCCATCAGGTTGCTAATAGGGAGGTGATGGATGAGCCATCAAGGATGAGGCATGGGGTAGAGCTGAAAGATATTCCAGGTGGTGGACGTGATAGAGGTGCAGGGAGAGCTGTAGGAGGTGGAAAATGCTTTGACATAATTGCACCACCATCCCCATGAGGTCCACACAAGACTCTGGGAGATAGGGGAAAAGGGCATGAGAAACTAAATGTAGTTGAGGAATATGATCCAATGACTCCAGGGATGATCTGGGGTATGATTTCTGTATTTTATACCATAAATTCATTACTTATAGATATAGGTTCCAGACATTTTTTCCATGCCACATGTCTTGTTAGAAGCCTTGAGATTCTGGTAGAACTGTTGAATCGTCCCTTATTATTATAGACACATATAAGAGGAGACTCAATGATCACACACCTTTTACGATAGTGTAATATTACCCTTTGAGGTGAGGTTTTTGGTTCAATTCACTAGGTGGTATCATCGAAGCCTCATTATGTCATTATCGGTTCTAGTTGGGTATCTTCGGTCCATGCCCAGGTTGACTATTTTAGGAGAAGGGTTCAACATGTCTGTAGTGATGGGTGAGGCTTACCTTTTTTCATAGAAAAGGAGACCAATGAAACATGGGAGGATCTCATGCAGTGTAGGGTGAATCCGATCACTCATGACTTGGATAGCCTTATCCTTTGATAAGCAGATGTTATGAGCTTTTAGTTCCCATAAAAAGTGGTGGAGAATGAGTATGTCATTCCAAAAGATGTTCTAGGATTACCTACCATATACAAGATCAACTTATGCATCGACTTACACCCTGAGACATCACCGATAACCTCACCAACGTATTGTATTTCTCCCAAAAAGCATTTTGAGGTGATGGTGTAGTTGGAGGATTTATATAAGAATGGCTTTGTAACACCCAATATTTTTCCATGGGAAACCCCAGATTTGTTTTCCAATAAGTCATATGAGATTTTATGGTTGTATGTGGATTGCCTATGCTTGAACCAGGTAATTTTGTAGAAAAAGTATTGTAAAGACCCGTAAATTTCAAGGGATTTATTTTTTCTTAAATTCTTTGGGATTTTACGAGTACACAGTTTCTGACAGAACATGATTCTGAGGCCCTGGTGTGCCCAGAATCAATTTTTGAAGATTAGCTCGGGTACGTTCAGTGAACGAACGAGTGGGTTTTTATATCTTTTGAACCAGTGCTTAGAATCAAAATCTGATGGCCCCGATGAAACCGCAGCGGCGGTAATTTCTTAAGATGACCTTTCCTGAAGGTGTGTTTTCCTGGGAGGAGTTGTTAAAAATTGAGTATTAAATGTGAAGTAAATAAAATTGTGGTACACTTTTATCTTCATTATCAAATGGTTATATCCTACATGGGGTAGTTGGGGTGGGACACACAAGCCCCTAACTACCCATGTTAGGATATTTTTGTGGTGGGGCCCACATGATCCCCACACATTCACATTTCTTCAACTCCTCTAAACCCCCTCTTAATGTTGGAAACTCCCCATTTATTTTTTATATCCCTTTAATTAACTAACTCACCCTCTCTCCCTCTTTATTTCATGCCAACTCACATTAAATAAATTTATTGAACCTGTTAAATTAATTTAACTAAGAGTTTTAATTTTATGTTTTGAATGCATGGCATGTTATAAAAAAATATGTGTAAGTCTTATTTAATTTGGGGTTGGGATTGTTGTGTTGAGAATTTGGGGAGATGAGCTCTATCCCTTTGAAGAACTCATCCTCCCATGAATAACGACACCCTCTGACGACGAACATCGACACAGAGACCCTAGATTCTTCTTCCTTTTCCTCCATGGTAAGGAAGGAAGCAACAATGCGGGAATTAGACAACGATGTCATGCTTCATTCACACCGTGATAAAAAGAGGAGATGCCTCTTCCACCTCGAACGCTCTTCGTCGGCATCTAAAAATCCTCACCACGTGACGCCGTGAACCGCAACACCAAATTTTGTCATCGTTTGATTGAGGTAGGGGTTATCTTCATCCATGTTTAATTCATATTTCTTCTTTGGTTAAATTTGGTTGATAGTTTCCAATGTAACGGGAGGAGATATGACCGCAAATACATGGCTGATTTATCCTCCCTTTTTTCTTGTTGAACATTGTTGGCGAGTTGTGGCGAAGACAGTGTGGTACTGTTGCACCGTGCAGGAACGGGGAGAATCACTGCCAGAGCGGGCTACGGTGGTGGTGCGCAACATTGTCGCGTCGCATAGGAAAAAGCAAGAGAGACCGCGACCGGAGCAGGCCACAGGGGAGGGACGCTACGCCGTCGCGCCACATCGGCCGAAGAAGATCCGCGGCCTTAGGCCGCGGTGGTCCAGCAGGGGCGGCTGGACAACCGGTCGCCGGAGCTCCGGGAGGCGGGACCCCGAAGGGTCCCGCGGCAGCCCAACCAGCCGGCCTTAATGGACAGCTGTTTTTTCGGATAAACAGAGGGTTGAAACCCCCGGCCGGTGAAAAGGGCGGACCCCGTATGGTCCGCCGTTACGGAAATAGGGGTCGACACCCCCCCTCCTTCGAACCCCGCTCGGCCGCGAGCTGAGCCGCGGCCGGCCTCCGATCTGGGCTGCAGGCCGTGCCCCACCGCGGGACAGGCCGCTCCCAGCCGGACTAGGCAGCGCCAAAATGGGCCGGACCCGGACCCAGGTCAGGTCGACTCGGTTCGGGCCAACCCAGCGGGTCTCTGTCCGGGTCGGACCAGGCTCAAACCCTATATCTTCGGACATATTCGTTCAAACACCAATATCATGGGCTACAGACCTCCAATCGATGCACCGTCAGTTGCGTTGGGATCCTTGGATCGATTTGGTCGTGTTGGTATATTACAATCAAGCTTTCAGTAAATTTTTTGTATGGCCGGGTTGGTTCGAACCCGAAACCAACCGGGCCCTCGGAGCCGAAATGCCTATAACTTAATGACCGGACGTCTGAATGACGTATTGTCGATCTCATTGAATTCCTCTTAGTGAGATGGTTCTTTCGGCTTACTCCACTCAGGGTTCGTACATAGATGGAGTATGGTCGATTTGGTTTTAACTTAAAAACCCACCCGGACCCTGGGACGGAAAAGCCAATATCTCTCAGACTATGCCTCTAATTGACGCATCGTCTGTTGCGTTGAGTTCCAATTTACGAGGCGGAAAATTTGGTTACATAAACTCAGGGATTCGTGGTGGTAGATGTATTGACCCCTTGGCTCATGGAGCAGTCCCTCCCGGAATCGAGCATGCTGTGTGCGGGATCACTAGGGATGGCTGTGACTGCGACGACGATGACGACTGTACTTGGATCCTACGTGGGTTCAGCAGTGAGGAAGACTGTACTTGGATCCTCCATGGGTTAAGTAGTGATGAAGAATGTACTAGGATCCTACATGGGTTTGGCAATGATGGTTACTGTAATTGGATTCTACGTGGGTCTGGCAGCGATGACTTATGTACTTGGATCCTACGTGGGATCGGCATGGGAGATGATTCTGAGGCTACATCTATCATCTCCAACCCTATTCATGAGTAGTATACCTGTGTGAGCTAAGTCTTGAATTTTAATCATTATCTTCGATATGATTGACTTGATTTCCTATGTGGATTGAGTTGTGCTTTCCTTTGTGGTTTGGGATGTAATTTCCTGTGTGGACTGGGTTGAACCTGGGCTCGTGAGTTGGATCAGAACTGGAATTGATGACTTAGGTATATGTATGGGCATATAAATAAGTATAGTTGGTTGATACTTCATGATTGTATATTTATTTTGTGGTTTATCCTTCGTGGATTCTGGGAGACCTTTGGGAGTCTCAGGGTCTCTACTGAGTATCATATACTCACCCCTGCACGGGTTATGCGTGCACTATATTGTGTTGGTTGTAGACGACGGACAACGTTGATCGTGGTTGAGACATGTGGAGTGGAAGGGTACCCGTAGGTGGACTATCAGGCGGGATGTACACGGAGCGGACAGATGGACCTGAGGATCCGACGAGACTATCTGTACCCACCCTTCAGGTGGGAATTCCGGAGGACGACTTGGTGGTTGCTGATTTACTTTACTGCTGTTGTTCATTCTTTTCAGTTGTACTATACTTTCAGTTGGGTTTGTATTCTGGCCCATTTACTTTTCATCACTTACTTTTGTACTCAGTTTACTTAGTGTTTACTTCAACGTGCATACTCTGTGGTGTTTTTTTCTTATATAAATGAAATTCCTTCCCTTTTATCAGGATTTACACCTTTGGTGCTAGTTGCCAGCCCCTGGCCTATGGAAGGTGGGCTTGGGGTAGTCACAGCACGGGCCCCGATGATGGGTCACGACAAATTGGCATCAAAGGAGTTGGTTCTACCATAGAACATAGGAATCTGATAATTTCTTCTATGTGAATAAGTAGTGTTAAGGGTATTGAGTTTGGTTATCAGTCCAGGGAGTCCAGTGTTGGTGCGGCAGTCGATGTATCTATACACCACGACCCTGACTTCTGATTTTTGACTAAATGCACGAAAACATTGATTGCATATGTGTTTCAAATGTTTTCTTTTTTATTACTCTATGTCATCTCACCAGGTATACTGTACTGACCATGACACACCTGTTTCATTTTAGGATGGCCCCACGACGGCAGCCAACTAGGGTTCCGAGCATTGTGCGAGATGGTAGCCCACCGAGCGACAAGGCCTTGGGGTAGGGACCCATTACAGTGGAGGCACCAGTGTTACCTCTACACGCTGAGCCACCGATGCCACCAGCCCCAGCAGTTGAGAGTTCACGTCGCCTGAGTGCACTGAATGAGTTTCAGCGTCAGAGACGGCCCAGGTTCTCGGGGAAATGAACGCTAAGGCATACGAGGTTTGGATGGAGGTTGTTGATCGATTTTTCAGATTACTGGGGACACCAAAATATCTTATGGTGATCCTTGCGGCGAGTCTCCTACACACGGCAGCAGGTAGATGGTGGATCCTGATACTCCAGGTGCATGACGAGGGATCACATTATTGGATGGATTTGGATAGCCTTTTCTGCTCGGAGTTTATCCCAGACACCCTCCGTGCGGTGCGCATCTAGGAGTTACTACAGCTGCGTCAGGGTAGTATGACAGTAGCCCAATACTCGGAGAGATTTACCGACCTCTTGCGTTATTCCAATAACATGGTACGTGACACATTCATCTGGTCCCAAACCATTGAGCAGGGACTGTGGCATGGATCAGGGTATCGATGATCTCCCTCAATATTCCAACGCATTCAGGAGTACTGGAGCGAGCCCTTCTTGTAGAGAGCTTACAAGCTGAGCCATCTCCAGCAGCGAGACCTACTGTAGTGTGGAAGGTAGTAGAGTCTTCTACAGCCGGTTGTAGAAAGATGTCACAGAGGTCCAAGAGGACCTTACCATCAGGTGGAGGACCTCAGGATACTGGTTTGGAGGTGCGGGGAACACGCATCAGAGCCAGTCATTCGAGGGAAAGACATTGCTTTGCAAGTAGCGGGCAGGGCCAAATGGCTCATGATTGCTTGACCCGCCATGCAGAGGAGTATCAGACAGTTGAGGGACCACTTAGGTAGAGGCCGAGGTTCGACCGTGGCGGTCCACATGGAGCAGGTGGACGAGGTAGAGGAGCTGGCCAAGCAACGGGTGGTGGGAGACGCTTTGAGGCTCTACCACCACCACTACTAGGAGGTCTACCCCGACCATACGGTGCTAGCGAATAGAGATAGACACAGCTTCAGGCAGTGGAGGCCTATAACCATGGTGCACCTGAGATGATTCAAGGTAATATATGTATCTAATCCACCCTTTCTGTAGTTCTTATAGACATAGGAGAGAGTCATTATTTCATTGCCGCTGCCCTTGTCCGGAGTTCAGAGATTCCGACGGAGTCATTGGCTCGATCCTTATGGATAGAGACTCCTATGGGAGCAGACTCAACGATTACTCACTGGTGCCGGCAGTGTGATCTTACTCTAGGAGGTGAGAGCTTCGGCTGGGATCTTCTTGTAGCGGCGTTGAGGCCTTACGATGACATCTTGGGCATGGATTGGTTATGTAAGGTCCATGATCATATCGACTATATTAGGCACAATGTGTGATGTGTTCGCACCGATGGGAGGAGGATCACCTTCACTGGAGAGAAGGGAGAATTTGCAGTGCAAGATGGACATACGTAGAGGACACGGTAGCCGATCACCCATCAGTTGGCTTGTCTCATCCTAGGAGCAGTTGATGTGTGGAGTCCGAGTTTTCCTGTTGTGGTGGATCAGTATGCGGATGTTTTTCTTGAAGACATTCCAAGACTACCTCTTCATAGAGAGGTAGGCTTCTATATTGATCTGTACCTTGGAACAACCCCGATCTCTACTTCAGCATATTGGATGGCTCCCGCTGAGCTTCGAGAGAAGTGGGTACAACTGGAGGACATGCAGGGAAAGGGATTCATTCGACCCAGTGTTTCACCCTAGGCTTCCACGATTTTGTTCTCCAAGAATGCGGACAGGAGCTTGTGTTTGTGTGTCGACTACTGTACCCTGAACCAGGTGACCATGATGAAAAAGTATCCACTTTAAAGGATAGATGACCTTTTCGATCAGCTCAAGGGAGAACGCTGGTTCTCAAAGAGAGACCTCAGGTCGGGCTATCATCAGCTCAGAGTTCGAGATGAGGATGTGCAGAAGACAGCCTTCAAGTTTTGGCATGGACACTATGAGTTCTTGGTTATGCCTTCCGGCATAACCAACACTCCATTAGTGTTCATGAGTCTCATGAACAGGATCTTCAAGCCTTACCTTTATCGATTTTTCGTAGTCTTCATCGACGAAATATTGATTTACTCGACGACTTAGGAGGAGCACGCCTACCCTTTGCGTGTTGTACTGGATACACTCCGAGAGAACCAGATTTATGGTAAGCTATCAAAGTGTCAGTTTTGGATTTGAGAAGTCCACTTCTTGGTACAGGTCATCTCTGAGGTGGGAGTTATGGTGGATCATGTGATGATCGAGGCAGTGCTAGCTTGGGAGCCACCCATGAGTGTGATGGAGGTGCAGAGTTTCCTAGGTCTGGATGGGTACTATCGGAGATTTGTGCCTGACTTCTCCAGAGTTGCAGCACCACATTCGGATTTGACAAAGAAGGGGAAACACTTCATATGGTCTGATAGATATCAGTAGAGATTCCAGGAGCTGAGGCAGAGATTGACCAGTGCACCCATTTTGAGGCTACCGGAGGAGGGTGTATGGTACATAGTTTACTACGACGCATCAGGGACCAGACTCGGGTGTGTCCTAATGTAGGAGACGGTAGTGATTTCCTATGGATCATGACAGTTGGGGAAACACGAGAAGAACTACACTACCCATGACCTAGAGTTAGCAGTAGTGGTCTTTGCCCTGATGATGTGGAGACACTATCTGATTGGTGAGCGCTTTATAGTCTGTTCTGACCACAAGAGTCTCAGGTACATCTTCTCGCAGAAGGACCTAAACCTGAGACAGTGGTGATGGTTCGAGTTCCTCCAGGATTATGATGTTGAGATAGTCTATACTCCTAGAAAAGGGAATGTAGTATCTGATGCTATTAGTAAGAGAAAAGGCATTTGACTACTTGGAGAGGCGACAGAGAAGTTAGCCACTTTGTAGATATCCTTCGTGGATAGAGATGGCACAGCCTTTCTACCGTCACTCACAGTCACACCACCACTACATCAGCGGGTCAGAGAGGCGCAACGTGGGTTCGTTGACTGTGAGACGTGACGTGAATTGATATCCTCAGGATAAGCACCTGATAGATTCACTATAGGAGGAGAGAACGTCATCTTTTTCAGAGAACGTACCATGGTACCAGTTGCATTACAGGAGGAGGTGCTGAGAGAGTTTCAGACTTCCCCTTTAGCGGAAAATCCAGGATTGGCGAAGATGTACAAGGATCTCAGATGACAACACTGGTGGCTGGGTATGAAGAAGGCTGTGGTAGAGTTCGTTTCATGATGCCTCATCTTCCAGTAGGTGAAGGCAGAGCACTAGGTACCAGTAGGCTGGGTACAACCCTTAGAGGTCTCGGAGTGAAAGTGGGACAAGATATCTATGGATTTCGTGACAGGGCTTCCACATACTTCTAGGTCACGATTCTATTTGGGTGATTGTCGACCGACTCACCAAGTCAGCCCACTTCTTACCCATCAGAGAGAAGGGCTCAGTAAAGATCTTGGGACGCCTCTACATTCAAGATATTGTATGGATTCATGGTGTGCATTGACTATCGTCTCCGATCGAGATTCTCACCTTACTTCTCGGCTTTGGAAGGGGTTGTAGGAGGCATTTGGGACGTAGCTAAGTCTGAGAACCACCTTTCACCCTCAGATGGATGGTCAGATGGAGAGGACAATTCAGGTTCTCGAGGACATGCTCCGTGTATGTGTCCTCGACTTTTTTCACAGTTGGGAGGATCACCTACCTTTGGAGGAGTTTGCGTACAACAATAGGTACCACTCCACCATCGGGATGGCATCATACGAGGCATTGTACGTCCGACCTTGCAGATCACCTCTGTGTTGGACAGAACCTGGGGAGTCAGCACTTGTAGGACCAGAGATGGTCCAGGCCATGACGGAGAAGGAGTAGATCATCCAGGAGCGGATGAGGACTACCCAGAGCCGGTAGAAGTCTTATGCCGATAGTAGGCGGAGACCACTAGAGTTCAAGGATGGCGACCACGTTTTCTTACGGGTCTCACCTCGACATGGATTACAGAGATTTGTTCGGGGTGGTAAGTTATCTTCGCGCTTCATCAGACCATTCCAGGTTCTCAACAGGATAGGCGAGGTGGCTTATTGCCGGGCTCTTCCACCTCAGTTGGACCAGGTGCACGACGTCTTCCACGTATCTCAGTTGAGGAGATACGTGCACGACCCGAAGCATATCATCAATCATGGGGAGCTGGACATCGATGAGGGGGAGTCTGTTGCAGAGGTCTCGGTGGATATCAAGGATCGACAGGATCGGGTCCTACGTGGACGGTCGATTCCTCTCGTGTGCATCAGGTGGCAGCACGAGAACCTCCAGGAGAGCACATTATAGTGGGAGGATTAGATGCATGCTTTGTACCCTCATTTGTTACCCTAGTTTGTCATATATCTTTACGAAGACATAATTCCATGTGGTGAGAGCAATGTAAGCACCCGTAAATTTCAAGTAAATTTTTTTTCCTAAATTATTTTGGATTTTACGAGTATGCACTTTATAACAGAACTTGATTCTGAGGCCCGGTGTGCCCAGAATCAATTTATGAAGTTTAGCTCAGGCACGTTCAGTGATCGAACGAGTGGTTTTTTCTATCTTTTGAACCGATGCTCGGAATCAAAATATGAGGGCACCGATGAAACCGTAGGAGCGGTAGTTGCTTAAGAAGACCTTTCCCGAAGCTGTGTTTTCTCGGGAGGAGTTGTTAAAAATTGATGATTAAATGTGAAGTAAAAAAAATTGTGGTACAATTTTATTTTCATTATCTAATCGTTATATCCTACATGGGGTAGTTGGGGTGGGACCCAGAAGCCCCTAACTACCCATGTTAGGATATTTGTGAGGTGGGGCCCACACGAGCCCCACCCCTTCACATTTCATTAACTCCTCTAAACCCCCTTTTAAAATTGGAAACTCCCCATTTAATTTTTGTATCCGTTTAATTATGTAACTCACCCTCTATCCCTCTTTATTTCATTCCAACTCACATTAAATTAATTTATTTAACCTATTCAATTAATTTAACTAAGAGATTGAAATTTATGATTTGAATGCATGTAATGTTATAATGAAATAATATTAAGTCTTATTTTATTTGCGGTTGGGATTGTTGTGTTGAGACTTTGGGGAGAAGAGCTCTAACCCTTTGAAGAACTCATCCTCCCACGAAGAATGACACCCTCTGACAAAGAACATCGACACGATGACATCAGATTTTTCCTCATTTTCCTCCTCCGCAGCAAGCAAGGAAGCAATGACATGAGAATTCTCCAACGACGTCACGCTTTGTTCACACCGTGATAAAAATAAGAGATACAGCTTCCTCCTCAGATGCTCTTTGACGATGTCTATGAAACCTCACCACATGACACCGTCAACCGCAACACCGACTTTCGTCATCATTTGATTGAGGTAGGGGTTATCTTGATCCATGTTTAATTCTTCGTTCTTTGTTGGTTAAATTTGGCTGATTGTTACCAACGTAACAGGTGGAGATCAGACCGCACAAACACGGCCAATTTCTCCTCCCCATTTTCTTGGTGATAATTGTTGGTGAGTTGTGGCAATGATGGAATAGTACTGTTGCACCGCGCGGGAATGAGGAGAACCACGGCCGTAGCGGGCCGTGATGGAGGTGATCGTCGCCGTCGCGTCGCGCTAGAAAAATAGAGAGAGACCGCGGCCAGAGCGGGCCCTGGAAGAGGGGCACAACACCATCACGCCATGCCAACCGATGAAGAGCTGTGGCCTTAGGCCACGACAGTCCAGCAGGGTCGACCGGACAACTGGCCACCGGAGCTCCGGGAGGCGGGTCCCCGAAGGGTACCACGACAGCCCAACCGGCCGGCCTTAATGGTCGGCCATTTTTTTAGGATAAACCGGGGGTTGAAACCCCTAAACAGTGCAAAGGGCAGACCCCGTAGAGTCCTCCATTATGGAAACAGGGGGCGGCGCCCCCCCCCCCCTTCGCACCCCGCTCAGCCGCGAGCCGAGCTGCGGCTGGCCTCCGAGGTTGAGTAGGAGAGATGCCTGCAGATGGTCTGAGAAGTACAATGATAGAACCACAATTATGGGAATCTCTCAATGATCTAGTTCTGGGTTCAAGAGATCCGCATTTGGGGACATGTTATCTCAATAGATGGAGAAGCGGTGGACCTAGCCAAGGTCGAGGTGGTGTTAGAATGGGAGCCACCTAGGATGGCGACAGAGGTGGAGGGAATCCTTGGGATTTCTGGATATTACTAGAGAATCATACATTATTTTTCTAGGATATCAACATAGATGATATCTTTCACCATAATGGAGATTCCATTCGTATGGTTGGAGGAGTGTCTATGGGATTTCTAGCTATAGAGATAATGTTTGAAGAGTGCCCCAATCCCGAGATTTCAATAAAAGGGTGTCAAGTATGTAGTTTTTTGTGATGTATTATAGATAGAGATCATATGTGTTATAATGTAGTGATAGGAATTTCTTTATTATGGTTTTTTCCAGATAAGGACACATGAGCAGAACTATGTGACACATGATCTCAAGTTGGCAGTAGTAGTCTTTGCGTTGAAGTTGTGACGACACTAAATGAGGAGCGAGAAGTTTATGGTCTACTTTGGCCACAAGAGACTCTTGTAAATATTCTTGTAAAAGGTTCTGAATATGAATAAGATGAGATATCTAGATTTCCTCTATGATTATGACTTCAAGGTCATCTATAATCAATATAATGGGAATTTTTTGGATGATGGTCTCAGTCAAATATTGAGTTCGTAGTTACTGAGAAAGGAGTTAGTGTAGTTGGACTCACTATAGATATCTTTATGGATGGAGATGATGCATATTACCTTCAATAAAAGGTTGTTACCCATCCACTCTTAATGCGATTGAGAGGGAACATCATGTATATGTCAACTATGAAGCATTACGTGGTCGATTTCCCATAAAACATGCTCTCAATGGATATTCACAAGGTGGGGATAACTTCATTCTTTATAGAGATCATACAATTTTACTAGTGACATTGCGAGAGTTGGAATTGAGGGAGTTTCATACATCACATTTGGTGCTACATCCTGTCATGTATAAGATGTACACTGACCTCATACATCAGTTATGGTGGACAAGAATGAAGAATGTAGTTGTATTGTTTTTTCTTCATGCCTTGCATGCTAGTTGGTGAAATTTAAGCACAAGGTTCTAATGGGAATGGCTCATGCTATGCAGGTGCCAGAGTGGAATTGGTATGGAATATCAATTGACTTCATGATGGGTTTTCCATTGACGTCCAGGGGACATGATTCCATCTGGGTGATCATTAACTGACTCACCATGTCATCCCACCTCTAAGATATTTGGGATTAGTGGTCGGTAGAGTGATTGGGATGACTTTATGTGAAAGGGATAGTTCAACTTACTGAGTCCCATGGACGATAGTTTAACATCAGGATGCATACTTCACACCCCAACTGTGGAGGGGATTGTAG
This sequence comes from Viscum album, assembly GCA_963277665.1. Lineage (NCBI taxonomy): Eukaryota > Viridiplantae > Streptophyta > Magnoliopsida > Santalales > Viscaceae > Viscum > Viscum album. The sequence goes on from OY728159.1 coordinate 927,685,194, forward strand.
GGGCATTTGGGGCTCAGTTACACATGAGCATAATGATTCATCCCTAGACGGATGACTAGATATAGTGAAATATTATGGTCTTAGAGGATATATTGTGGGACTATATCATAAAATTTATTCATAGTTGGGAAGACCACTATCAACTGGAGGATTTAGCATAAAAAAGCATCTACCACTCCACCATTTATATGGCAATTTTTGAGGAATTATTTGGGAAACTATGTCGGTCAACACATTGTGAGAATGACCTCGGAGAGTCATCACTTATGGTTATGGAGTTGGTTCATCCTACCACCAAGATTGTGTAGATCATCCAGTAGAAGATGAAGACTACAAAGAGAAAATATAAGTCTTATGCTGATAGACGGTGGGGACCTCTGGAGTTTCGAGAAGGAGGTAATTTCTTCCTTTAAGTCCCACCTGGACTGCCATGATAGAGAGACCTTCATAGAGTACCTTGGGATGATCTAGGATCAGCATGATATGATACTTCATGGGTGAGAGATTCCCTTTGTGTTTGTATGGCGGTAGCATGGGAATCTTCATGAGATAATATGGGAGTGGGAGGGTCAAATTCGGGCCTAGTACACCCATATTTTGGAGTGGCCTTTTGTTTTTTCATTTCGGGGATGTAAATCCCTAAGGTGGGGAATGTAATATGTTGGATTTTTTAATGAATTATTTTTAAATATTATATGGAATTATTTAATGACTTGGATTATTAACAACATTCTATTTTGGGGCCTGGGGTTCCCGTAATAAATGTTTGAAAAAATTAATCATTTAAATATTGCATTAATGGAATTTTCCGAAAAAAGAAAAAAACCATTAGATGGATGTATAGATATGAAATATGGGGGAATCATGACATTTAGATATGCGACATTACCGTAGAAGAGGTATAACATTGACCAACGTGGGTCATCAACCTAAGTTTATTTTTGGACATTTGAAGGAAATAATGAAAAATAACAATTTATTTTATATTAAATGTTTTAAAAATGAAGAGACATGTTTTATGATTTTAATTATCCACAAACCCAGTTTAGGGTTATAACACTAGAAAACTTCCTGGAATCTACTACTGTTTTGGAGAGGTCCACCCTGTTTGAGAAATTTTGATGAATGGTGACAAATGGAAAACTCATGGATCATTGTGCTGCATGGTTGAAGGATATCACTGATGAAGAAAAAACATACTCTTCATCGATGATTGAGGTAGGGTGTCTGTTTTTTATTTCCATATTACCCATTTATTGAATTAAATGATGAACACATATCAAACCACGAACAGGTTGACTCATGGATCACTCATTGTTGTGGGAGGGATTATATTGTGGGTTTTGGTTTGGCTGTTCAATTATGTCGGATTCATTTATCATAATCCTTTTAATGGTAGATGTTCTAGTCTATAATGAAAAACTGATGAGGATCATTCCTCAATTTCTTATTTTATATTTTACACCCCCTTAACCCTATACATTCTTCGTTCTTCACATGGTTATGAATGATGGATCGTTTCAAAAGTATTTCGAAATGCAACAACATAAAAATATAGATCTGAAATTGATATGACCATGAAGAGGTGAGATGATGATGGTGGAGTATGAATCATCATGGTTCAAGATAAATCATTCTTCAACCATTATACAAGCGGATGATTGAAGTGTGTTTTTGGGACCAATTGATAACCCAATTCATTCAATTCAGTGTTACCATAGAAGTTGGATTTTGAATATTCTTTTTCATTGAAAATGAATGGTTTGATATATTATTAGAGGATAAACTGAAGCACTAGATGATGAACTAGTGATTTGGGCAAATTTTGAATAACATGGTGTGTATCCTGAAGAACACTATATGTGGGGTCAGCTCAATGAATTCTTGGGTTTTAGGTGAAAAAAATGATGAACACGGTGTGTGATAGATGTCACATGGTTTGTGTCCCCTTAGTCGGAACTCGACATGTATCTCGGATGATACACAAACACAAGTTTAATTACATGACATTTACTCCACCACACGGCTGGACCATGCGAGATATATAGCTACCCCTTGTACCAGTACATAGGTTGAAGCTGTGTATTGGCACATCACCAGCATACATGGAGTGGACCGTAGATAATCATAAAAAGTGTGTGAACCGTACTACATGTTATTTATGTGGTTTCTACGTGACATGTTCATTTGTCTTGGTCTGTTGCACATGAGCAGTACTGTAACGACTGAGGTATTTATTAAATAATATGTTTTCATTTATGTTAATATTTAAAAATAAGATATTAATTTTATGATAAATAGGAAACTTTTTCTTGATAGCATATTACACACACAACAACATGTTTCCTTGAAATCATATGTTGCGCACAAATATGAGTTATACCTAAAATTAAAATAAAATTATTATTATTTTTAATGGTAGTTAATGCATAACCATTTTATTATCGTGATTGAAAATAAATAACTACATAATTATTACACATGTTTGATAAATGTTTTGACATTTATTCAATATATTTTGGAGGCTTAAAATAAGAATGAATCTTATTCAATGCGTGAAATACTTTTATATTATTTAAAAGGACGATTTACCACCTTTTAATGGTGAACCATTTTTAAATCGAGTTTTTCACTTTTATATTTTCTATTTGAAAGTACAAAATTCTTATTTTGAATTGGGAGATAAAAATTCACATTGGGATAATTTTTGTTTATTTTTCTGAGAAAGTTCATTATTTAATGAATAGTGAAATATAATGCATTTTAATTCAAAACCACCAATAAATATAATTTATCTATATAGTTATATTATAATTTCAATTGGGTTTAATGTGTAATTGGATTATATTTTTATCATTTAATTTAATATTGGTTATTTTAAGTAATTTCATTTTGAAATTTGATATAATCACATCTCAATCTTTTGGTAGTTTTTATTTCTTAAAAACACACTTTTTTATTTTGACAACGGGGATAAATGTTAAATTAATTTCTGTAACTTATGTGTTTTGACTTCGAAAAAATGGGTTCAATATTTTGAATCAGGAGTTCTAAATTGTGTAAATTGGTTAATTTTATTTTTAGTCATTATGAATAGTGACATCAGTCAATATTTTATTTACCGTGGTTAGAGGGTAAATCTATTAAATAAGGGTAAAAATAGTATTATAATAATTTTAAATAATCCAAACACATGTCCTAACCCTATTGGATGAGATATGTCCAACCACTAGAATCCTTTGGTCGATTTTAGGTCCCCATGGAGAAACTTGTGTGTGGAAATGAAATTTAATTACTTTTCATTTAAAGTTAATGAAAATATAACATAAACATATATCTTTTACTAAAACAATTTGTATTGGGGTTTATATAATTGATATCTTCGACTATAAATAGTCATTACAATGATATAAATATTTTTTACATCATGGTATTTTATTTTAAATTTTTATAAATTAAATAAATTAATTTATTTGTTACACAATGATAATTCACTGATTACCTTATTAATGAATTTTTTAAATAAATAGGATTATTAGTAATTAGAATAAATTTAATTTGGATATTTTTATGCCATCATAAATTTTTTGGGATAATTTTGACTTGTTATATTTTTATTAATGAAGGGTTTTCTAAATAATTAAGTAGTTATGTATTTTTTATAAGTAATGATATGAATATTATATAAATTGACTTAAATGAGTTTTTAAAACAAATATTATTTTATTAAAAGATATAATAGTCCTCAAAATTTATGAATTGGAAAAATTACTTATATAAGTATAAAAATGTTATTAATTAACCATTTGAGGTTCTAATGGCATTTTATATTAACTATATTAACTATATAGTATAAATATACATGAAGACATGGTAAGAGTCAAAGAAGTTAACTAATGGTTAATATTAAATGATAAGGTTATATTTGAAACCAAAATTTCTCTAAAAACTATTTTCTTAAATTACATCAAACAATAATCATAGTATCTTAGAATTAAATTATTTTTTTCTTTTTTAAAATCAAAATTCAGTTTATAATAAAATAATCTTTCAAACATTCCTAAAGTACCCCTCCCGCCTCTTATAAAAGGCCACCACATCTGACCATTACTGACACCTATCAGGCCCCCGTGGATTGTCCAGACTCTACCCGAATAATCCCACAACATCCATTTGTTAATCCTATAATCCTTACCTTGGGAAAAAGGATATTCACTAATGAATTTTAGCTTAAATCCAATGGAGTTACGCTATTTAAGGTAATATCTTCTCCCAAGCTTCTTCCATTTATTTTCATGCAAGATCCCCCAAAACTATATTTATTCAATTGATTTATAATAAAACCAATATATTTATTATAATAGGATATTTTTATGAGAAATATTTTATCTACACTCACACACACCTCCATATAATGGATTTAAAACATACATTTTTTATGGATGACAAGCAATAGCCTCACGAAATGATGATTGTTCAATTATCTCCTACCGCATCTCATGGTGTTCTTATGATGGAACTATATTTATATATGAGATATATTATAGTCATATTTTATCTGTTCTTCTATATTGTTCATTTACAACATCTCATTATACATTCCATGACATGTAAATATGATAATTTCATTTGAGGATGTTCAGACTATCACCCCCTCAAAGATATACAACTCTTTCATGATATACATGGAACACATAAAGGATTAAATTAATGAACATATGTTACATATATAACATATATATTAAATTTTTTTGATAATATACCTATATATAATTTATTTTTCATTCCTTTAAATATGACAATGAAATTAATGATGTGTTCCTATATACGTACAACTTACCATCTCCATGAAATGTGCATTTCATTTATTAAATCCAAATTTTATGGAATATTGTAAATAAAAATATAATGTATATAAATTCATACATACTAGGTATATATTATATTTAAATCAAGAATTCAATTCTTGAGATAATGTACTTTTGACTACATGGACAGTTTAAAATTATAACAAATTCATTTTTTACTTGACTACTGAACATCGACAGAACTACCGATATGAACTTGAATAATTATATGATGGTTATAGAAAAAAAATAACTGATATAAAATGACTAATAAAACTGAAAAAAGTTCTGAAGCATGTATAAGTTATCTTATGTTTTTTAATGAGGAAGAAAAAGGAACATACATAACGAGTCAGACAGAAGGTAGGGTAACAATTCACCCTCCTATTTTAGTGAAAGGATTATTTTATTCAAGGTATTTTAATTTCCAGTTTTTTATGTTAGAGTGTGTGCTTATATATCAATATTTTTCTCAATTATATGTCCAAATTATTAGAGACCCATTTTACTCTCATCAACACATTTTCTTAATTTTTAACTAACGTCTTTAGGCTGCCAAAATGTTTATAACGAAATTTTCAATAATTCATTTCTTTTCAATTGGTTTTACGCATCATTGGTTTATATAGTATGACAATATTTTGTGTGTAATAAATATTTTTTATTTATGTTTTAATTTCCACTTCTATTTGTGAGGATATACTATTTCTGGAAAATATCACCCAATTAATAAATTCTTACATCATTGATACAATCAATGTAAATGACTATGTCTCAATCTCCATTCATTGAGGAAGGTCTTGATATTGTGAACCATTAATATCATATAAGGTGTATATAGAACCCTTTTGAAATTTTACATCATGAATTTATATATTTTCATTATATTTGATGTTTCTTTGATGTATTTCTTTAATTATTTTTATTCTAGTGTTTCTCAAGTTTTACGAGACACATTCACTAAAAAAATCATTTTAATTGTTTGTTAGGTTTATATTTCTAAATCATTATAATTAATTTACATGTTTTTTGAATGGTCTTAATGATTTATTTATATTTACATTATAGTTTTAAAATGATATTCATTTAAATGTTTTAATGTGATATGTGACACTTTGATTTAAATATAGCTTTTTTAAATATTATAAATGGTTCGGGAAATGGATTGAATATTTAAATATCACGAATTGATTCATTTTGGTTGATGACTGAAATGTTGATAATTTCTATATTTTTTGTGTCATGATTATGTAATGGCACATGGACATTTAATTGGTGGTTACATGTTAAACCAAATAAGGGTGGTTCCATGATAAACCTAGGGTGGGTGAGCCAAAGATAGATCTCCAATTCATTGGGTAACGAGATGGACGTAAACATTAATGTTTATCCTAAGATATTTATAAAATATACTATGATGGGTATTCCTAATGTGACTTTTAATGTAGCCGTGAAATCTTTAATGTGACCTTGATATGGATGCTACAAGTTACCATTATGATTTTTAATTTCTATGTGTTATTTATAATTCTTAAGATTTCAATAGTTATGTTAAATATATTAGGTTTTATTATTGATATGTATGATTTCATTGATTTTTATGTATTGATGGACTAATGTTTTCTTTACATATTTTATAATCCTTACTAAACCTTTTAAGCCAATCCCATGTTTTTTAAATGTTTTTTCACATGGTATAAGGAAGGGTTAGAGAATGAATGTATTTTATAAGATTTGTATGAAGAAAAGAAAACATGTTTTTCTTATGAATATTTATTATTATGAAAATATTGGATAGAGTAGATGCATCTACATTATAATTTTTGAGATTTAATGTAACAATTATTGCCTATTTCACTAAAACATTAATCCTGAAAATATCCTCAATTTAAAATTCTTGACTTAACTCTAGATAATGTAATATTTAAGGATGAGGCCTTATAGTTGGTTTTATAGGTCATTTTAGATATCTTTAGATTTTAGGGTGATATTTAAGGATATGTGACATGTTTCCTATACCATATTGGATAGACCATTATAAAAATTTATAGTTATTTTAGATAAATAGAACGAGTTTAGGATTACATGAATAAGTATAATTTATTGTTTTCACTCCTCAAATGATAGTATATGATGATTTTATTGATATACTAAAGAATCCCTCTTTGGTTATATGAAATACCTACATCTAACAGGCAACAAAGTAACAATGGATGAGAAGAAAATGATAAATATTTTCTAAAAAAGAAACTGAATGAAATGGGGGCTGGAATAATAATTCTTGTGGTTATTCTTAACCAACTATCTAGTGTCATGACTAACCACTTGAACCATGATTATTTTTATTCGGAAACATATATACTAGAGACGAATCCCTATGGAAGATCATGGAATAATAATAATGGTACGTATATTCAAAAAACTATGTTTGAAGTATGTGGAAAGAAACACCTAGGAAAAGGCTTCTAAGGGACGAGAATATGTTATAGATGTGGTAATGAAGGTAAAAAATCAGTAAACAATCATGGAAAATAGAAGTGTCTGGATGACTACATGGAAAGGAAAATGATCTTTTTGAGGGATCAATTGGATATTTTAAATGTGGTGTTCTTGGTTATTACACCAATAGATGTCCTACATGAAGGTTCCAGAATGGGATCAGCTGTACAATACAAATATATGTTAACCAATTCCCAATTCCATTCCAATTGGATATGAGGAAACTGGAAATGACCTATGAAATGTATGGATTATTTCATAGTTGAATTTTTGATATTATTGAATCTTAAGATATGATTCATGATTTTGTTTTTAAAAAATAAGTATTACAGAATAATCTGAATAAATTTGTTAAAGGATCATTGGGAAAGTTGTTTGATTAAGATTTCCACATTTAGAGATTTGAGAGTTATATTAGATATCTGGGTGATGAATTTTGAAAATTATTAACGATCATTATCGATGGGATTACTTTGGATGCATTTTCACTTGTATGTGTAACCCCAATGTTTTATATGGGAAAATTATATTTAATGAAGAATTATCATTTCTTAGGTGGATATAGTTATAAAGAAAATTATGGTTTATATGACCCTTGAATTTGAGTCTATTATGTGTTATTACTTTTTGTGATGCAAATGTGAGGATAGAGATAACAATGGTGGTTAAAATATGTTATGATTATTTTTTAGGAATTTATCAATTTTTGGGAATTTTATAAAATTATATAGTTTTTGAAAAAGAACAATCCATATGATAGGCAATAAACTATCACATCTGGAAAGGCCATATGAATCAAACCCACAACCAAAGGGCAGTAAGGGAACATCGCCTTCCACTGGCCTATGATAAGTCCCTGATTAGTATAACTTATTCTTTTTTGTTAAATGATTTTATGGATCATAAATAATATGATTTTGGGAAAAAATGGATAAACATAATATAATAAAATGATTTGGTGATTAAGTGATAAATGTTATTTAGGAAGACGTTAACTCTTTTGGGAACACAATATAACTATGAAAAATAGAATACTCTGGGAATTCTTTTGAGGAGTAAAGGTGAAATTTTAATTTGGAAGAATCTATGCTTTTATTGTGTAATTATAGTAATTTGGTTTATTTTTTTAAATTATTAACCTATCATAGAGAATATTTGATTATGTTGATTACATGAATGTGTGTGACTTTAATTATAGTTGATGTTTTTTGGATATAAATGTTAACATTTATCTAGGAAGACTATGTGATCAAATCCTTCATAATTTTGGGTATCAAACATAGTTTGGATTATTTTGATGATTTTAAAGGACAATTGTTTATTGAATGATCTTTGTTGAACATTGGGTATTTGTAGTTTAGTTTTAGAGATTAATGTAGTATTTCATTCAATAAAGGATTACTCTTTTTGGGGATCATCTGATCTGGTACTAACCAATTTGGTTTTGGTTAATTTTTAAAGGAAAGAGAAATATATAGTTCATATTTTTTGGATTATGTGATTCTCTAGAAGTCGATTCTAGATCTTTAGGTGTGACAAAGTCCTCTTGAATACTCATCGTTTGAATAAAATATGAGTTTGTGGTAAAAATTTATTAAAGGATGAAACACCACTTGAAAGGTATGTATATTTCCTTATGTAATTAGAAAACATCATAAATAAATTCCTCAAATTTATGAAATGAATCTTAAAACAAAAATATTGCCCATTCACTTTTCCTACTACAAAATCAAAGACCCTTTATCCTATCAAAGGTTTGCAGTTTTTTGGTGGTTAACTTTCTCATGATCATATTTTCTATCACACTCCATCAGAACATGACGGTTAGTTTTTATTGCATATCCATGTCTTCCTAAAGGGAACCATCGTATGGGTTATCTCATGTGACCTTTTTTCATCCCTTCATTTATTTTGAAGTGATAGTTTATTTTAATCTATCTGATGTGGGACATTCAATGATGTTTCCAAACCAAATTTTAAAATTACAGTGATGCAATTTCTAAAATTGGGGAAGGATCTAACGACCCAGGTATTTATATAATAATAATTTTTTCATTAATATTAATATTTAATAACATGATATTAAAATTATTTTATATAGGAAATTTTTTTCGATATTATACTCAACACAGAACAACGGGTTTCCTCTAAATCATACGTTGCACACAACTTTTGAGTTATACCTATAAATAAAATATTAATAACATTATTTTAAATGATAGTTAGTGCATACCCATTATATTATCATTAATGAACATAAATAACCTCATTATGATTACTATTTTTTATTTGTTTTTACATTTATCCAACAAATTATAGAGGTATAAAATAAGAATGAATCTGATTATAAGCATGAAATACTCAAATATTCTTTAAAAGGTCAATATACCACCTTTTTTATGGAAAACCCTATTTAAATCTATTTTCTTTTACTTTTATATTTCATATTTTAAAAAATAAAAATATTATTTAGAATTAGTGATTCAATATTTAAATTGGATGATAATTTGGTGTTTTTTTGATGAAGTTCATTTTTAATGTATAGTGAAAAATAGTGCATTTTAATTCAAAACTGCATTTTAATATTATTTATTTAGACAATTAAATTTTACTTTTAGTTGGGTTTAAATTTTAATATTATTATATTTTTATAATTTAATCCAATATTGGTCATTGAAAAAAAAATTCACTTTGAAATTGGATATAAACTCAAGTCAATATATTAGTAGTTTTTACTTCTTGAAAACACAGTTTTTTGGTTTTAACAATAGAAATATATTTTAAATTAATTTCTAAAACATCTCTATCTAATATTTGGAAAAATTGATTCTATATTTGGAATTAGGGGGTCCTATGTTTTTAAGTATGTAACATATATTTGTAGATATTATGAATAGTATCCTCTGTAAATATTTTATTTACCATGGTTAAAGGTTAATCTAGAAAATAAGGGTCAAAAATCATATTATAATAATATTTAGTTACCCTAACACGTGTCCTAATACTATTTAATGAGATATTTCCAACTATGTTAATCATTGGGTGTATTTTAGGACACCATGGATCCACTTGAGTGTGAAAATGACATTTAATTACTTTTAATTTAATGTTATAAAAAATATAACATAAACATATATTTTTACTAGAACAACAATTATATGGGGTTATATATGTGATATCTTCAACTATAATTAGTCATTAAAATTCTAAAAACATTTCATAGATCAAGTTATTGTACTTATAATTTTTATACATCAAATAAATAACTTTATTTTTTACCAAATAATGATGTATTGATTACTATATTAATGAATGATTTAAATAAATGAGATTATAAATATAAAAATAAATTATTTTGTTACTTGTTATTCCATAAATTAATTTCAATGGTATTTATGACTTGTTATCTCTTATGTAATGATGGTTTCATGAATTAAATAATTTTTTTATGAATTTTATAAAAGTCATGATATTAATAGTATATAAATTTTCATAAATAATTTTTTAAAACAAATACAATTTTATTTTCTGATATAGTAGTCCTAAAAATGTATGATTCAGAAAAATTGATTAGATAAGATTGAAAATGTCCTTAATGAACCACTTTAGTTTCAATAGGAATTTTATAGTAAATATAATAACTATATAGTATGAATATACAAGAAGACATGGTAAGAGGAAAATAAGTTAACTAAATGTTAAATCTAAATGATAAGTTTAAATTTGAAAGAAAAAATTTCTTAATAACTATTAGATGAGAGGATTTAGAACACTAATTATCTTATCATCGAATTAAATGAGTGGGGGGAACATTTAAAAATCAATATTCTGTTTATAATAAAATAATCTTTCAAAAATGCCTAAAGTACTCATTCCCCCTCTTATAAAAGGCCACCATATCTAACCCTTACTCACACCTCTCAAGCCCCAATGTCTCATCCATCCTCTAGAAAAATAATCACCATCATCCCTCGATTCCTCTTATAATCCATAGAAATGTATGAAGTAAATTCAATAAATCCTTTTAGATTAAATCAAAAGTAGTTACATGATTTTCGGTAATGTCTTCTCTCATGCTTTGTCCTTATATTTTCCTTATCCAAACCACTAAAATAAATTTTTTCAAATATTTTATAATAAAAAATATATATTAAGTATAGTATTATGTTTTTATGATAATTATTCTTCATAAAATAACAAAAAATCTATCTAATGGATTCAGAACATACTATTTATGTGGACAATGAACTACTGCCACACGAAACAATGACTGTTAAATAATCTGCTACTGCCTCTCATGGTGGAAATTATGATGGAAATATGATTATATATTATATATATTATATTTAAATTTTCTCTATAATTTTTTATTTTTCATTTAAAACATACCATTTTTCTTTCATTGCACGTAAATTAATTAATTTCATTTGAGGAAGTGCGGACTATCGTCCTCTCGAAGTGATATGACTCATTCATGCTATACATGGAACATAAAAGGATAGAATTAATGAACTTTTTTAATATATATAACATATATATTATACTGGAATTATAATATATCTATGTTTCATTTTGTTTTCAGTCCATTAAAAATTAAAAATAAATGAAAGTAGTGTTCATGCATATGTACGGATTACCGTCTCCATGAATGGTGCATTTAATTTCTTATATCCAAATGTTATGGAATATATTATATAAATATAAACTGAATTTATATACATATATACCAGATATATATTATATATACATCAATAATAAAATTTTGGTGATAATGTACTTTTGACCACTTGTACAATTATTAATTATAACATGTTCATTTTGGACTCAAGTATCGAACATCGTCAAAATGACTGATATGAACATGAATAATTATAAGATTGTTATAGAAAGGTAATAAGTGATATAAAATTAATAATAAACCTGAATTTTTTTTGAATCAAGAATTAATTAACTTATGTTTTTTATTTAGTTATTACAAGGAACATACAAGACGAGTCATACATAAGGTATGGGAACATTTCATGCTCCTCATTTAGTCAAAGAATTATATTATGTTATGTATTTTAATTTACATTTTCTTATGATATGACATGTGATTATATTTCTTTATATATTTACATTTTATTTTCATATGATTAGAGACCCATTCCTCTCTCATCAACTCGTTTTATGAATTTTTTAGTGACGTTGTTGGGATGCCAAAATTTTTGTATGGGAATTTCTAAACCCAATTTACTCTCATTGGGTTTTAAGTAGACTTTGTTGATTATATTATTCAAATATTATGTGTGGAATCATTTTTTATTTATGTCTTAATTTCCACATCCATTTGTGTGGATATACTATTGTTACACATAATCAAACCATTGATAATTTCTTACATCATTGATACAATCTATGCAATTGATTACGTCTAAATCTCCTCTCATTGAGGAATATCATGATATTGTGCACCATTAATATCATATAAGGTGTATATACAACCCATTTTATAATTTATTTAAAGACTTTATATATTATCCTGAAATTTAATGTTTTGTTTTATGTTATTCTTGAATTATTTTTATTCAAGTGTTTCTCATGTTTTACAAGGCCCTTTCACTAAAACATCATTTTAAACCTTTTAACAATTTGTTTTTATAAAAAATTCTCTTTAATGACCATGTTTTTTATATGGTTTTAAATATTTATTTATACAGAAATTATAGTTTTAAAATGTTATTCCTTTCAAAGTTTCAATGTTTTATGAGACACATTGATTCAAAAATCTATCTATTAATTGTTTTTAATGGTTTTAGAAATGGATTGAACATTTAAATTTAATGAATTGATTCATTGTGGTTGGTGAGTTAAATGTTGATAATTTCAATATGTTATGTGTTATTATTATGTAATGGTACTTGTACATTTTATGGTTGGTTAAGTGTTAAACAAAATACAGGGGGTTCCACGGTAAACCTAGGAAGGGAGTATCGGAGACAGCTCTCCAATGTATTAAGTAACAAGATAGAGGTAAACATTAATGTTTCTGTTAAGAGATTTAAATAATATACTATGATGGGTATTCAATATATAACACCCTATGTAGCTGTGAAAGCTTAAATTTATGTATGATATGGATGCCACAAGTTACCGTTATGATTTATGATTTCTATGAGTTATTCAATAATCATATGATTTCATGAGGTATGTTAAAGATCAAATGTTTTATGATTGAGATGTATGATATCATTGATTTTTATGTATTCATGGACTATTATTTTCATTCCTTATTTTATAATCCCTACAGAAGTTTTTTATGCTCATCCCTGGTTTTTGCAATGTTTTTTCTAGGTTAAAATGAAGGGTAAGAGAAATGAAGTATTAAAAAAGATATATATCAAGAAATAACTCATGTTTTATTTATAAAGTTTTGTTATTGTGAAATTTTTAGATAGAGTAAAAGGGTGTGATTTATGATTTATGAGACATAATGTAGAAAATACGGTCTAAATATCTTAATTTATAAACCTAAAATGATCCTCAATGATAATTTCATAACATAAATCCATATTATGTATTGTTTAAGGTGGGGGCCTTATGAGTTCCCAATTTCAAGGGAATCAGAGTGTGACCCTTCTACACATAGTGTACTCCCTTCTACATGGCCCGGTCTCCTTGTCCACTATACCTTGTACATGTATCATATGGGTTAGTCTCCATGTTCATTCCACTAAAGTCCAAGTATGGTTTTCTATAAATGAGAGTGTGATCCCTTCAGTATGACTTTTTGGATAGAGTCTAGAATCTTGTACAAGAGGCCCAGAGTATGATCCCTTATCTATTCTGGAACCTTTGTAGAATTAGGTATCAGCATGACCAACCATATCAGACGATAATCCTATATTTAACAGGTGAATTCGGAAGAGTTGTGGTATAATCCAAGGCCATGGGAGAGATCCTCATCCATGTATCGTAATCTTCCCCACTAATGAGTGTGTTCTTCCTAAATGAGTGTATATTTTCTCTCTTTAGATCTATTAGTATATCTCTCTCTAATAACGATTTTTGATGGATAGTAATTCTCAGATGGACTTCTGTAGAGCTATTAGACTTGTAAAGTGAGATCTCCTTGATGACTGATTCGTGAAATCTTTCAACTGAATCCCTAGCATGTGTGTTCCAGAGAGGCCGAGGTATTCCTATAGCTTCCAGTGGAAATACTGGTACTTATCTTGTTTGGAGGATGGATATTGTAGTTCGCAGCCTCATTAATTAGGAGGGCATGTATTCTGGACCAGTTTACTTTACAACACATTTATTTCATATTGAACTCTATTAGTTGGGATTAGTTGTTTGTATGCATTTTTTTCCTTTGTGTTTTTTACATTTTTTAATTTGTGGGCTTTGAAATGTTTATGTGTGTGTTGTTACATAGTTAATGTCTCCCATGTTATTGATATGCCTACTCTGTGCTAGAAACCATTCCCAGGCCTGTTAGAGGTGGGCTTGGGGAGTTGCGCCATGGCCCCGACCGGGATGGGTGGTGACACGTCACTATTTCTAGGATACAAGACTGTAAAATATATTTTTTATTTTTCATCAAGATCATTTCCATGTTTTGATAATGGATCCATAGATAAGGGATGTTATGGCTAGATGAAGGGGTTCTGTCAGAATAGAATGGGTTTTTTGATAGTTAATATTTTTGAATGGAATGTAGAGATTGGATCTACCATGATATCTGTTCACGTCATAAATAATTTCTATATAAATTGGTTTCTATTTCAAATGATTATCTATAGTTTTTTGAATCAAATATTCCCCAAATGGGTTTCATGGGTCTTATTATTTTACAACTAACTATGAACCCTCTTTCTCTTAGGTTTGTGGCACCTATTTGGTAATTTGAAATTTCATGTGTTTAATGATGGTAGTTTCAAAATATTATATTTTTTAAAATATTATTCAGACATTATTTTTTGAAATTGGTATTTCTAAATTGTTTAATGTCAATATTTATGATTGATAAAATATTATTTTTTTGTATTCATTCAGAAAATGTATTTTTACTTTACTATTGAATGTGACAATGGATATCAAAGCATGTTTTTTGAGAATTTTGGTTGTTTGAATCATGAATTATGATATTCATTTAAAATGATTTCAAATGTGAATGTAAATCCTTTATGTATGAATTAATGTATATGGGAACATGATGTATATAGTTGGGGTTATATTTAGATAAGAATGATATGATAGTTTGTTACTACGTATCATGTATTTTTCTAAAACTATTATTAAACTGTCTTACGTTAGGGGGTTCACTAGATGAGAGTGATTCCTTATACCGTGGCATATTGTTATATGGATTCATGGGAACATCATCATATATTTATTAGGGTGTGACAATCTCATATAACATGAATCTAATTAATCATCGGGATGATTTAACATATTACTAATAATTTTAATGGTGACAGTCAAGACAAGAAATGTTTTTTTTCTATTAAAGTATTATAAAATTTTATATTTTGGGTGATTTTCATGATTTATTAAAAATTATGAAAAACATTATTCGATGTATGGTGAATTTTTTAAATAATTATATAGAAATAGATTTTTTTGGATTATAATGTATTTTTTCCACCGCATGAAAACACCTTCATATGTGTATAGATTCTTGTTTTTTCTATAACTGGTACATGCAAGACACCACTTGGTGGTGGTGGGTGTCTATGTTCGTGGAGTTTCAGTGGTTGATGGTTACATGGTTGGTTGTTGATTAAAATATAACATGGATATGGGTTTAATAATTTTATATATACCTTTGTTAATATATTTGGGTTTTGAATATATCATTTTACTTATACTATTTTTCTTATAATATTTTATTATACATTAAATTGATGCATTTCTTATATATTCTATTCATTAATTAATTTTTTTTACTTTTCCATAAGAATAATTCCCATTGATATTTCATAATTCCTATGTTCTTATCAATAATATATAGGGATAAGGAATAACCAATGGAACATTACATAGGCTGGATCACGTTTCATGTTCAGGGATAACACATTTTAGTTCATAGAAAATTTATAAAATAGGTCAATTTCATTCTCCATGGTCTTCATTTGTTGGTATTTTTTAATATAATGACTATTTGATTTTCAATACATAATGGGTATGTTATGAGTGATTTCATGTCTATCTATCAACATAATTTGAATTATATTACAATGGAATTAGGAGATGTGGGTGTCTCATGTTGAGTTTTGATACAATCATAGTTGTTTTATAATTACATCATTTAGAATAATATTGTTCAAATAGCATTTTTTATATCATCATTAGTTGATGCAATACCATGCATCCGAGAAGGATTCCAAAATCCCTCTGAAGGGGATATGAATTATATTCTATTAGAAAACTCTTTAACTTATTAGAATATTTTTAAGGTTGTAGTATGAGTTGTCCATGAAATGGACCACGATTTCATCCCTACTACAACTAAAACTAGGGAAGATAAACAATGTATTAGAGGAGATATATATTAATCCATGGATTTTCTTTACCATAGACTTCCATTATTCCAAGTAGTTAATTCTCATCGGGATATATTGGTCTGGTCGGAGAATATCAAAAATATTTTCAACATGGTGGAATCACTATATTTTATCCATGTGAAATATCCCACCATTATACTCAAAGGACCTATTAGGAGATGGTTGGACACTATGATATTGTCATAAAATCCTGACTATTATTGAGAATAATGACATAAATTCATTTTTTATAGTATATTTTCCCTGAATTTTTTAAAATAGCTAAACCCCAATGTGAATAGATTGTACCAGTATATGACAACAATGTTACTTTTATACTATATTTTTCAAATGATATTTTATTAATTTATAATTTCAATACTCATAGGTTTTAGATTGTATTGTTACTGAATACTCCATATCATGTTTTTATTCTGAAGCATACCACCTCAAATTAGGTTATAGATAGTGCTACAATTGAAGAATTGTTCATGGTTGGAAAGTAGTGGATTTTTAGGATTCCTACTTCTCTTAGTGGCAGTTTCAGTGGATTGTATTCAATGGAAATAAATTGGAATGATATTCAAACAGGTGGTGAAAGTTACTCCCTCTAGTATACTTACAACATGCCTTCCACTATATATTTTGGTAGACCATTTAATTGTTACCCATGTGGAATGAAATGACATATGAGATACATTTTCCATGAAACTCATAAATTATGTAATTCATATGGATGTAGAGGTCACTTATAGAATTAATTTTACGGCCTTTCTACTATCAACTGTTGATTAGGATCATCATCACGGAAATGGAATACAATGTAATTGATATCTTCAAATACTATAGGGTTTCATCAATAGGAATCTATAAAAAATATTCAATAAATTAAATAGTCTCTAATGGAATTTAATGTGGGCCATAAAAAATTATTGGTACTGTAATTATTGATTCTTATTTGGTGTTTACATTTTTTTATATTCGTGCCTCCATTTCATTTTTATCAACATTTTTTGTTTTCCTTTAATTCATTCTAATGGAACTTATGAACTTTGTTACTATGTTGTTGAAACATCTTGTAATGAAGAATAAGAAAATTTTTTATTGCACCTCCTGATCTATTTTGATATAAAAATGTGTGTTTGAATATGTATTTCTTTGTTCTAAAAATGTATCTGTTTGAATTTATCATCAAGATAGTCTGGAAATTATTTTATAAAGAAGATATTGATATCATTCATTGGAATTAATTTTTTTCTACCTTTTATGTTAAAAATCATGTTTTCTTATAGAGTGGGATGTAAAGATTAGTTGAGTGTTACATCGTAAATAATATAACGAAAAATATATTTCTTATTTGAAAGTTCAAATTAAAAAAATTCATAAGGTTTGTGATATTTCATTTGATGTTATGTCATTTTATTACATATTTCTTGAAAATTTCTCTAGTCTTCCACCAGAGGGGAATGATGAATATTCAATAGATTTAGTTTTGGGAAATTATCATATTTCTATTCCTTAATTTCCCTATTATTCAGTATAATTATTGAAATTGAAGATTAAATTATATGATTTTAAGGATAAATGATTTATTATTCCCAGTTTATCAACTTCTGAATCCACAATGGTTTTTCCCAAAAAGGTTAATGTGAATATCAGTTACTTTTTTAATAACTAGAAGCATAACTTGGTAATGATTAATAATATTCATCATCTTCCCTATATATATTAAATCTATGAATAATTAATGGGAGAAAAGAGGTTCTAGAAAATTCACCATCAATATATATATAACATTTTTAAATTACTTAGTATTGATATATTCTGAAGACAACCTTCCTGAGTATGTATGTCCACATAAATATCTTTATATTTTATTGGGATTGACTAATGAAATAGATATTTATATTAGCATAATGAATCATATTTTCCACATGTTCCTGGATTATTATTTTTTTGTAAAAATATATGACATTATAATTTAGAAAATATCTAAATTATAGAATAACCATTAACTGAAATCCATTATAAAAATATAGGGGGATCAGGCCCTATATTATAGGCTATGGAAATTCTCTATCTAGATTACATAAGATATGTTCTTTATACATTTTTGTAAAGACTTGAACCCAGTATCTCAAAGCTGGTGTATACATTTTTAAATTTGAATAAGATATAAGGATTCATATCCTAAAAGAACCGAAATGTTTATACTCATAGTAAACTAGATAAAAATGCGAA
The DNA here is from genome assembly GCA_963277665.1 of Viscum album. Classification (NCBI taxonomy): domain Eukaryota; kingdom Viridiplantae; phylum Streptophyta; class Magnoliopsida; order Santalales; family Viscaceae; genus Viscum; species Viscum album. Next base: position 927,704,308 of record OY728159.1, read on the forward strand.
ATTAATCTTATAATTGAAAACATAAAATAGTCAATGTTTTTTACTTGAAAATTAAAAATATATCCATTTGTGTATATATATTTATATCACAAAACACTTCATGGTATCCAAGGGGAGTAAAAAAATAAACGAGTTATCAAGGATGCTCTATATGATTAAGAGTAAAACGAAAGATATTAATAAAAAATCTTACATAATAAGAAAATATAAATAACTTAAACACATGTCATTGAATCATTAACATTAGCATAATATGGAAGGGATAACTAATGATAATAATAGTTCCAAATACATAATCACATATACTTGAAACATATCCATGGATATTCTATCTAATTGAATTATCTCATGGATCATCAATAAATAATCTCATAATGTGGGAATAAATAATGTTAGAAATATGATACGTACATTAATGACCATTCTTAAGAGTGTATATATATATGGTAAAGACCACTATTTGATTTTTCCTAGTGATTTGTCTTATGAGACATACAAATGCATCAAGGGGATATATAATACCTTCCATACCCATTATTTAATAATTCCAATTTACTCATCATATAATATGGGACAAACTAAATCAACTAAAATATTCATAATGAAAAACTAACACAAGAAATGTTAATAGATATTGTGATAAATAAATATTATCCTAAAAAATCAAACGAAAAATGGGGAATTGTAATAAAATTTGACATCCCAAGTCAAACTGACTATAAATCATCAACATAAAAAAAGGATGGTATCCAAAAAACATGTCTCTTGTGGATCAAATGAAAAAATTACTGTACGACATTTTTAATGGATTTTAATACAAAAAATGGCATTTTTTGGAGAAATACAACCTTTCCACTTTGAATATATAGATTTTTAAGACTAAAATAATACAATTTTTTTTTAAAAAAAAATTGCATTGAAACATACCATTATATCATATTAAGTAATATTTTAATATTTCTATTGTCATGATAGTGGGAAATTTAGTTCATGATATACACATTAAAACAATGATTCATTTAACATTTTAGGTTAAATCCCAACTAAACATATTTTTGATAATTAAATTAATATTCCTTTTTTTTAAAGTAAACATGTTTAAAAAATTTATAAAAATCCTTTTGAATATTTTTAAAATATTTTTAAAAATAGTTTTATAAATCATATATTTTTATTTAATGAATTTTCAACTGAAGAAGGAAATGAAGACATATTTCATAAAATACGTTTCAATACTATTTTATGTACCAATGTGGGGGAAATGGAACAATTACGATAAATATTTAATAAATAAGTATAGGATAAGAAAATATAATTATTTAATATAGAAATATCACATAATTAAACTAAGGGATACTTAAACAAAAACACTTACAAATTATTATTAGATTATGAAATAAACCATTACCCCTTTGGTTAATTTTTAACCAGATGTCCCAAGAAAGAAATAATGCCAAATTAATATTTATATTCAATTAATATAAACATATTAATGATATAATATATGAAAATGGAATTTATATACACTACAATAATGTTATAGCTTTTTAATATGGAGTATTTACCATAGAAGTAAAAGTTTGATGAGAAACCCATACCGTACTTCCAATTTCCTTATAATATGTTCATAAATCCTATATAATAAATATAGGTTTATTATAAATCTATTAAAATACCAAATATATATATATATATTGTGTGGGATATTATTTACATAACATATTTTATGACATTTTTATTAAAAATTCATTATTGAAATCATGTTCTGAGTAACAACTTCTTTTTTTATGTATTTTGTGAATTGGTATTTTGGGTAATTTTACATTGATCAAAGTTAAATCTTATATAAATTGTATAAGTATAATATAAATATCATATAAATTAATTAAATATTAATCTAGATTAATCATAAAAATGTAATCATACAAAATGCATTACATAGTTAATAGAGACTTTGGGCCATACACATGCATTAATGAAGCTTCCATTTTATAGAAAGGTAAAAATAAAAGTAAATTATTTTTAATTAAAAATTGTGTAAATTTTATTAGATTATATATATAAACATTATTAATAAAATCCATCCTTATTACCATTGATATAAAAAATAAATTAAGACATTTCACATTTCTATATGGAGGAGATAATCCAGATGTATGCATAAGTGAGGTAATTGATTTACAATTAATTGTAATGTACAATGCTGGATGATATAATATAATTAAATTTTTTAGTTAGGTAATAAATATATCAAATTTTCATTAATATAATCTATACCACATTCTATTAAAAGTGGTATGAAAAAAAATTACATTACCTCGCAGACGGTAGTCTGTAGTACACACATGCGATGTTATTATACCCCCATAGAATGGAATGTAAGCTGTTATATGTGATATAAAACATAAATTTTATAATAATTTTAAAATTTTTATTTAAATTTTTTAAATACATCAATTTAATATGTTGATGGAAAAATAATTACATCAATTCGTGAAGCGGTAATCCTCCCCACACACGATAAAAATTTTCATTTTTCATTTGGTGGAAGATGAGATAGATATAAGTTATTTAATTAACAAAAAACTTCCCATTATTTGGAAGATACTTATGTAATTATTTTATTAATATTGATGATTATTAGAATGTTTCTAGACATGTTCAAAAAATAAAACCCATAGTTAGAGGAGTCACCTTTTTTTTCAGGAAACATATTTATGTATGAAATAAAGAATTCATATAACAGAATTATGATATAAAAAATGAATATATGATAAGGGGAAGGATTCAAAAAAAAATATTTGGATAGTTATTGTCTTATCCAATAATCTTTGGATGTATTACAGGGGGAGGAAAGGGGGTGTCCATTTATAAATGGGAGAGAGTATACACATGTAATTTTAGAAATGATACAGATATACTAAGATTTTCCACATTCTGTGATCCAACAAGTAGGTCCATTCTAAAGCTGTAGAATTGAAAATGTATAAATATGGCCATAAAATGGTGTTTATACATGTTTATGTCAGTTTAACCATTTTATTCTTATTTTATCCCACTGGTAAACTAATTTTTACCTTAACCAAAGTCATTAATTTTTTTATCTTCTCACTATTCCTTATAGTCAAAAATAAGGTTGAGATTATAAGAAAAATAAGTATTTTGTAGAGACCTTACACCATAAATCCTAAATCTGATTTCCCCATTAAACTATATTGTCATGGTTACAAGGAATCAAATAACGAATAACAAAGAGTTTAGTAGTTTCAGTAAAACAGATATATAATTGTGAATTCTATAAAAATTAAATACACTAATTAAAAAATAATTTCTTATTTTCATCTAATAAAATTAACAACATCGAGGATAAATTTAATCCATCTAGTTAATGCTATCATATATTTCATTTTATGTTTCTTAGATTCTTGGGGAAATAAACATATTAGGGGTGAGATCAAATTCCTAGTAATGGAAAAATAAAGCGGAAGTAATGGTGAGTCATTGAGAATTGTAATTGTGGAAAGAAAAATAATAGAAAAAACATTCCATTTAATCAATATACTAAATGGAAGTACGTAAAAATATTGTAAGCTAATAAATGGAAACACATTTAATTCAAAAAACTATATAATAAAAAAAATATGGTGAGTTATAAAACCAAAAAAACATGTCATCTAATAAATGGAATAAAATTAAATTTATCCATATATATGTAGTCACAAATATTTAATGATGAATAATCACTGAAACTAAATGATGGAAATTCATAAATATGGATATATATAACATACCTCTTTGAATTCGTTCAATGGATATATTACTTTCATAGTTTTATGTCAAGAATCAAATACTTTTAAGTCATTATTATATTAATATAATACATTTAAGGATTCAATCCATGAAAATAATTAGGTCATGGATTCATGAAAACACTATAATATATTCAAGGCTACATGCAAATAATATAATACTTTTAAATTGAAAACAGTATGAAAAATGGTTTGTGGTTTATGCATCAATCATATAAATGAAATATTATAAGGATATTTAAGTAAATTTAAAATGAAAATAATTAAAATAAAGTGATAGATTTAAGCGGAAGTTAATAATTCCAAAAGTATGTGAGAATTAAAAGATAACCATTAAGAATATTCTAATAAAGAATAGTCTTTAAACATTGAAAAGTTTCCCAAACCACATTGAAACGTTTTTATTATATTCTATATAAATTCATGTGATTGAATGAAATATACAATGTCATGAGAATAAAAAGATTCTTGATATAAAATGAAAATGGCTGTATATATAGCACATAATAGTGAATTGTCACATAATGAAAAATATGTATCAATGGAATGTAAAATGATTTGAAATTACCTTACCAATGTGGTACCAAATGAATTGATAAATTGAAAGTTAATAAAAATTAAAATACCATGAAGATTATAGATTTTATGATATATTTCAATGATGAAGTATGTAAACCATATATAAGATACTAGTTTTGAATCAATTAAGCCTCATGGAAATAGAATGAGACTAGAATCTATTACAACGTGAGGGAATTTTGATTCATGGACCTCTGATAGAATTAATTTTTAAAAAATAGAATACAATGAAATTAATTAAATTCATGATAATCATGTCATAGAAGTTTCATATACACATTATAAATGTAACTTGGAACTTATCAACAATTAAGTCACAATAGAAAGTATGTTGAGATGAAAGTACATTACATACGAATCGAAAGACCCAAAAGATATAATCATCAAATGAAACATATAAATACCACAATGATAAAATATTTCATGATATAATATATCAAAATGGGAAGTATGTACGTCACATGAATGATGTAAGTGGGGAATATAAATTTTATCTCACATATGTAAATGTGATATGGAAATCCTTTACCTTGAGTTTCTTTTTGGTTGAACGTTGTTTACCATCCTATATAATAAAATTATTCTAATTTTATACATTATTCAAAACCAGTTTCATTTTTATTATTAATTTTGCGTTACATATCATGATTTTTTATACAATTATATAAACAATTATTTTTACGTTGGTTATTTTTTCTTAGTTCCATTAATGTGTCAAAAACAACTTTGGAAGGTAAACCATGGTCAAAGTGTTCATTATATAACATCTAAAAAATAATAACAATGACATAATTTATCATATTTAATCAAAAAATAAAATTATAAAATAAATCATTGAATTTGTTTATTAAAAATGAAAAAAGGTAACACTCACAGAGACGGAAGGACGTACATACGAATAGTAACATTCCCATTTTGTAATGATCATTGTGGAATGAAGGTAAGTAACTAAAATAAATGCTGAAAGATATGTAAATAATAACTTCCATATTATTTAATCATATATAATTATATATTTAATTCTATTATGTAAATGTACTCACTTCATGTGGATTATGTGGTTGTCCATATGTCCATGAACGACATTATCTATTTAAAGTGTGTAAAATAGTAACAATGAAAAAGATATATATTAAATTTAAAAAAATATAATTAATACCTTAATATCATAGTGATTTTGTGTCTTTCTAATACTTTTAATGTAAATTACCCATTATATGTTCCATGTGTGACATGAACGACTCACATCACTTTGAGGGGGCAGCAGTCCACACTTCCTCAAATGATGTTATCGTATTAATGCAAGACGGTTAGTATTAAAGATATTGGTTATAAAAGAATTAAATAAGATAAAATAGATAATAAATATAATATATAACATATATAAAAAGGTCTTATATTGTAATTTACACCATGAGATGTGGTAAAGGAACGTTGAGAAATCATCCTTTATCAAGGTAGTAGTCCATCATACACGTAAATAGTATGTTCATTTCCTATTAGATGTAAGTGAGTGTATGGTCAGGTAAAATAGGGAACATGAAAAAATTATAGTCTATTTAGGATATAGGTGTTATTAAATTATATAGGAATAAAAATATTTTTGGGTGATGAAAATGAAAATAAAATACAGGAGTTCGAATGAGGGAGTTACCTCTAAATCAGGTAACTCCTTTTAGCTTACATCAAAAGACTTTCCTGGGTTTCTTTCATAAAAAATGGATGCATCAAGGTTTAACCAAGGTATTTAGGGGATTTAATTCATTAGAGTATGGTATAACATAAGGGGTCTGAGTGGTGTGATGAAGTGGAAGTGGAGGGGGACTTCTATAATATAGGATGAGGGGAATCACTTGTAATATTTTAAAAGAAAGGAACCGCACTAACGTTTTTTCAATTAAAAGATGATACATAATTGAAAAAATTAGATAAAATTAAGGATATGGTGGAAATATTTCTAGATAATGGATGTTGGAGAGGTCTATAGGTCGCATTCAACCTTAATTTTATGGGTTAGTCTCTAATTTATCTTAATTTAACCTTAATTATTGTAATTAATTTTTATCACATTCACTAATTTTTTTGGTCAAAAACTAAGTTTACCTTATTATAAATTATAAATTATCCTGATTTAAAATTTGTGAAAAATTTATCTATATTTAATCAGATAATTGGAAGAAATGAAAATAAAATTCATCCCTCGGGCAGGATCACAATGTGGGTTGAAAATAAAAACATCATAATGTTTTCTTTGTTTTTATAGTTCATTTCAAATTAAAATTGATTAGAATTACCTATATTTGAATAATTGATAAAAATATTAGATAATTATACAATAATATTAATTAAAATTATAATTTACTCTTATAAATTAATTAGATGGAAAAGCTATTTGGAACTAAAATTAATATTTTTAACTATTCCTTAAAAATAATATGATTCTGAAAAATGTCCACAATTAACCCTAAACTAATTTTTTTGTTTATATTTCAAATATAATGTTTACTTTGACATATTTAATAATTTATTTCCAAAAAATCAAATTTAAAATAAGTATTCCATTAAAAGGATTAAAATTTTCCTTTATAAAAATATGGGTTTTTTGGTGTAAAATTGTGTTTGTTTTTATCTTATGTCTATCAAATATATAGGATGACCACCAGACAAATTGTAGAAAAATCACATATAAATTTAATTAATATAATTCAATAATTATAGTTAATTAAATATATTATGAAAAAACACCTTCGTGAGCATTAAAATAATAATATTTTCTTTCTGTTCAATTGGTTTGTATTTTCATTTCTAAATATTTTTAGCCTATTAATTAATTTTATAATTGTGTAAAACAGATATTTTCATGAGATAACTAGTATTATTCATCACCTATAATTTATTTTTTAGGTTAATTATTATTATATTAAAAAATATATATATAAATAATATATTGTTGTTCAATAAAACTTCATCATTATTGTAACACAAGCCATTGATGAAACACATTGTTGCATTTGTCGCATTCTAATTCGGTATCATGTGCATTATAAGCTATAATATATATATATATATATATAATAAATTTATTATAAATAATAAGTATATTATCTACTCTTACAATCTTGGTGTCAAATGTCATGCACGCTATTGAATACAAGGTTCCTACATTAGAATTTAAAGGTGTCAAATTATACCAACCTTATGTAAATTAAGCTGTTACAATTTAAAATCTATCAATAATTTTTTTTTTATTTTCCTATGTCAAAATCCCACATCCTGAGAAAGGTTAATAAGAAAACCTCTATAAAAGAGTGAGTGGGAAGTAAAAAAGGAAACATAGACTACCATGTAACTAGGTCTCTGTGTTGGAGAACATTAGTATAAATTAGATATACATAATTGGAGGAAAATAATAAATATATGTAGGGGAAGATTGAGTTCATCAATCATAACAATTTATTGATTAGTGGATCTTTGAGGGCCTCAAATCCACAAATATGTAATGATTTAGTAGACAGTTGGTTCAACATAAATTAAGGTATTTGGAAAAGTAATTTTTTCATATTATTGATGTTTAATAATATTTTAATTCATATAAATAAAATTAAATATAGTTCAATTTTCTAAGAAACATTTCATCTTTTATCTAATTTTATATCAAATTGTAATTCATCAATTTCTTCAAGAAACTTATATCCCAAAATTATGTTTGATCCCTGAATAACTAAAACATTTAACTGGTCATAAGGCCCATAAATGGGTGCAGTTCAAACTATTTCCCTTTAACTGTTATTCAAAAACAATACGGAGAATAATTTAATATCATATCAAAAAAAGTGATTACATTGGATTAGTTTTTTTATTTGTCAAAATTTTTAACAAAAAAATAAAATTTTAACAATGATATTACGTAGGTTAGTGGTCGGCGTGAAACCCTTATCATCCTTTAGTCATGGGTTCAAGACCCACAACCTTGCTAGTTTCTATTAGTTTCCACCTAGCTTATAGGTTTTCCATTTCTAAAACTATATTAATTCAATTTCAAAAATAAATCTAATGGACATCCTTTAAATATTAATCCTTAATTAGACACTTCAGTAAGGTTTTCAATACAATCATTTTTATAATGTCTAATAATATTATTTAACAATTAATATGATATCATTACTGATCATGTTAACAATAATTTTTATCAATACCATTAAACATATGTCAATAAAATGTAAATACTCTCTTCCTCAAATAAAATTTTTCCACTAAAACAATTGATTTTAAAATCAAGGATAGTCCTTAGATGGTTCATGTCTTTTATGTCCAAAACAACACTGGTAAATTAATTCAACAATTTTGTTATTGAAACCTAAACTAAATTCTTCCATTTTATTTTGATATTGGTCCGTCATTGGTATAAAGATTCTCTATAATATTATTTTCATGATTTCTAATCATGAAGTCGTATCTTCAATCTAAAACTCATTAGGTTTAACCTAGTATACATAATATTTATCAAATTCCATCATAATGGTTTGTAAATAAAACATAGATTATCCTAAGAATATCTTCCAGGAGTGTCAAACAAGGTTCATAGAAAGGCATATTATCATGAACTACATTACCCTGAGTTAGACCTGAAACACCTTGTTGAAGTTGAAACTCCTAGATACCATTGTGCTAGAACCATATCCACTAGTAGTATTGAGACATAAATTTATTTTTATAAAGACCCACATCAACAATACATTATCAAAATAATTTTGTTTTCATCAATACATATCCTAAAATTATTCCTTAGAGATATCTTCTCTAATATATGTTTTATTAAATGGTATTTGAATGGGTTCTACTAAACATTCTCTCATACCAACTATAGAGACCCGATCCCAAAAATCATATAGCTGGTGTCCACAATCAATTACATTGGCATGATTATAAGGAACCAAATCTCCAAAGACCATGAGTTTAGTAATCTTGATAAACCAGATAACAAAATACATATTGTATTAAAAATAAATTCACTAATTACAACATAATTTATTTTATTCTTTTAAAAAATTAAACAACTTCGAGGAACAATAATCTATCTTCTAAATCCTTGGAAATATTTCATAATACTCTTCTTAAATTCCTAGAGAATTATACATAATAAGGGTGATCTCAAATGCTCAATAAGGAAAAAATAGTTGAATTAATAATTAATCATGAGAATAGTCAATATGTAAAGGAAAATAACTGGGAAAACATCCCATGTATTCAATAAACTGAATGGAATCACGTAAAATATAAGGAAATGTAATAACTATAAACACATTCCATTAAAATAACTAGACAAGGAAAATGAATATGGAATGGTATGAATCTAAAACAAGTTAAATTTAACAATTAAAGTAAAATGAAATTAATCCTTAGATATGTCACTACAAAATCTCATGGATGAATAATAATTGAAACTAAATGGGGGAAATTTTTGACTCTGGATATCTATAATATATATTTTGAGGATTAATGAAAAGGGTATATTATAGTATAATATTCATGCCATGAATCTAATTATTTAAAGGTATAATTCCAATAATGTAGTACATTTAAGTCTTATTTCCATGAATATACTCCTCTCATGTATTTATTCCAAGAATATAATACATTCTAAGTTACATGAAAATAGTATAAAACATTTACAGTGAACACCATTTGAAGAATGGTTTATTGTTTTGGAAATAATAATATCCATGAAAAATTATATGGATATTAAAGTAAATTTTCAATGAAAATTTATTAAAATGAAGTGAATGCTTCAAAATTAGGTTAAAAATTAAATAAAGTAAGTGATAATTCAAAGATAACTATTAAGAACATTCTTTAAGAGAATAATATACAAACATCCCAATGTGTCACAAACCTCATTGATACATTTAAATCATAATATTCAGAAAGTTGTGTCAATAATGGAAGCATAGAATATCATGATGATAATATTATTCATGGTATAACATGAAAATAATGTATATACAACACATAAAAATGAATTTCCACATAATAAAAAATAATTCTAATTGGAATGTATGTTGAGATAAAAATACCCTTATAAAGGAAAATACAAATGAATTAGAAAACCCAAAGGTAATATACATTTAAATACCATGAAGATAATATAATTTATGATATTATTTTCAATTTTTTTAAGTACACTAAAAATAAGAAACTAGGTGCACATTAGTTATGTAACACTCACAGAAAGAAAATGACACAAGAATCCCTTACCACTTTAGGTACTTTGGAATCATAAGACCCATGAAAAAATAAAATAAAATAAATTTTTTAATACCATTTAATAAATTAAGTAAATGATACACATGTTAAGGGAGCATTATATAAACCATATATGATCAACTATGTGAATAAAAATAACTAAGCCTCAATGGAATGTATATTGAGATGAAAATCCCTTAAATGTGATTCGAAAGACCCAAAAGTGATGACCATCAGATGAAAAATCTAAATTAAAGGATTGTAAAATATTTATGTATATAATATATCAAAATTTGATATAGGTTCATCACAAAAATGAATAATGTGGTGAATATTAAATTTGTCCCACAAATGTCAATGTTAGATAGAAATACAGTACATTGAGTTTCCATTCAAGTGAACATTTGTTAACATAATGTATAATAAAAAAATGCTAATATTGTACTTTTTTCATAGCCTTATTCATTATTATTATTAATTGTACTATACTAATGGTTATTTTTTATACAATTACATAAACAATTTTTTTTACATCAGCCTTTTTCACAATATTTGATTTATGTGTCAAAAAACATTGGTAGGCCAACAATTGTCAAATGGATCAATATATTAATTTTTTAAATTAATAACCATGAAATTATTTATCAGATATATATAAATTAATTATTATTTTAAAATCTATCATTAAATATTGTTTTGATAAAAGAATCAATGTTACACTCATTGAGATGGTAGGTTGTACGTACACATGAGTAACATTCAGATTTTATAATGATCATTGTGTAATGAAGGTAAGTAAATAAAATAATTCAATAATGATAATTATAAAATAATTATCATATTATTTAATCATATATACTTATATATATAATTTTTTAATCTAAAAGGAATCACTTTATGTCGATGAGGTGGTAGTCCACACATCCACAAATGACATTATCTCATTTAAAGTGTGTGAAATGGTAATAATAAAAATGAAATATTTTAAATTTACAGAAAGATAATAATTTCATGAATATAATATCAATATTCTTTATTTCACATATGATTAATTAATGTTGTCATTTATACAATCCATGTATGGCATGAATGAGTCACATTGCTTTTAGGGGCGGCAGTCCACACATCCTTAAATGATGTTATCATATTAAATCCAAATGGAAACAATTAATGATACAAGTTTTAAAAGAATTAAATAAACATAAACACATGATAAATACTGTATATAAAATATTAAATTATATTTTCTATCATAATAGACATGATGAGAGGTGGTAATGGAAAATTAAACAATCATCATTCAGTGAGGCGGTAGTCCACCACACACATAAACATTATGCTCATTACACATTAGATGGATGTTTGTGTATGTTAAGATAAAATTAATTGAATAAACAATTCTAGTTTATTTTGGATATTGGTATTTTTATATTATAATGGATAAATATATTTCAGGGAGTATTGAAATAAAATAAAGGGGAGGAATTTTAAGGAGGTGGTTACCTCTTAATCAGGTAACTCCTTTAGGTTTTCACCAATATATTCACTTGGGATGCTTTCTACAAAAATAGAGGCCTCAAGAAAGGGATTTTGGGGAGTGAATTGGGATGATTATGGCTAAACCTAATGGTATTTATAGGTTTTAGGATGTGGAAGAGTATGAGGACTTTTATAATGATGGGGGAGTGGAATCTGAACTAATATTTTAAATGAAAAGAACCCTAACAATGTTTTGTTTATTGAAATTGGATTAATAATAGTCCAATGTAGAAAAAATCAGTATATGATCGTATTAAAACAATCCAATGGTTTTTTTAAAATTTTATAGGTCTATTTGGGCCTTAAGTTTATATCTTAGTCTTTTATTGAGCATAATTTAGTCTTAATTGTTGTAATTAATTTTTTCCACATTCACATATAATTTTGGTCAAAAATTACGTTGAAATAATTAGATATTGTAAAATATTCTGATTCCAAATATTGAATCTATTTTTCAATATTTCATTCATAGAATTATAAAAAAACAAATTAAAATTCATCCCAAATGTAGGATGACAATACAGTGATGTAATGTAAAACCGCCCTAATATTTGGTATGTTTTATTTAAAAAATTGAAATTGATTCAAGAGACTTAATTAGATAAATTAAAATACTATTATATAGTTAAAAAATAAAACTAATTAATATTACTAAGTATATTTATAAATAACTTAGATGAAAAATCATCTTTGAACTAAAATTCAGAATTTTTAACTATTAATTAAAATTGATATGTTTCTAAAAAATATCTAATATCCACCTTTAATAATTTCTATGTTTCACATTAAAATATAAATATTTTTTTGATATATTAAATAAATCAATGTGTCATAATATTTATTTAAAAAGGCTTATTCATTAAAAGATGAAAAAATCACCTTTACATAAATATTAGTTTTTATATGTAAAAGAGGGTTTGTTCTTGTCGGATGTCATTAAAATAAATTAGATGACTACCAAAAATAATTTATAAATTATATAACATATACCTTTAACTAATTTAATTAACTAATTTAAATTAATTAAATTTATAAAGATAAATCACCTCTTGGAGCACTAAAATAATAATATCTCATTTATGTTCAATTGGTTTTTATTTTCATTTATAATTAATAGGTAACCTATTAATTAATTTTATATTTTTGAAATAAATATATATTAATATTTTAGTTAATAATATTCATAAATACTAAATTAACTGCTAGTTTATGTTTTATTACATTAATTAATAATATTTTAAAAACAAATTAATTTTCGGTAAAACTTGATCTTTCATGTAACAAAAGCCATTGAAGAAACTCATTATAGAATATTTCACACACTAAATATGAATCTCTTGGTTTTAAAGATATAAAATATATTTTAATTATTTGAATTTGTAAATATATTGTAAATAATTGGGAAATTATATTCCCTTACAAGTTTGGTTTTTATTTAATGCACATTATCAAATATGGGGTTATTAATTTAAAATTTCCGGGTGTTACATATTTCATGATTATAAATATGGGATCCATTATTCAAAATTAAATTGGCATAAGGGTGAAAATTAATATTACAATTAAACTTGAATGAATTTTAATAAATGATTTTTACAAAGAAAAATATTTAGAATATTAAAACATTTGTATTTATAAATTAAAAATGAAATTGACTTCAGTAGCCCAAATTAGTAAAACTTTAATATAGATGAATTAATTTTACATTAATACCAATTTAAAATATATATTATCCTTGTAAATATTTTAAATGAAAGTAATTTTTTTAATATGGAGTAGTATTTTTCATGATTCAACAAAAATGTATTCAGTTCAACAAAGTTCAAAAAATTATAAAAAAATAAATATTAAATGAATATTTAGAAAATAAATTTTATTTTTTGAAATATAATTTCTGAAATTGGAAATAATTAATTTTATTTCATGTGTTAAAAACATGACTAAATCAACTTTTAGAAAAATATAGTTTTCAAAATATATTATTTTTTCTATCAAATGGTTATAATTTTATTTATAATGAATTGATAACTACAGAATTAATTTTATAAATGTTTTAAATATATCATTATTATAATTTGGTTATTTATATTCACAACCAACGACGTAACGACAGGGTTATGACAGTCATGATTAAACAATAATAATTTAATAGAGTATCAGATTTTGTTTAAACACGGTGTTTGATGTATAACAAACTATCAAAGAGAATCAATTTATTAAAATGCATTATAATTACATTGGGAGTTATATTCTCTTAAAAGTATGTTGTTTTGTGTCATATAGTCTATAAAATATAAATTTCCAATTTTAAAATCATAGGGTCTTACAATCTACGCCCTTAAATAAATTGTATTCTTCTAATTCAACCGTAATCTAGGAAATATAGGGTTTGAAATATGGGAATACATTTATTAGAAACCCATAACTTAAATGGTTAACAAAAATTCATACTGATAAGAGAGATAGTTAATTAAAAAATTCCATCTAGAATAACACATTAATAGGATTCTATGTATGTGAACATTAATGGGAGGTGAAGATATGAGCATGGGTTAAAAGAATTAATATTTATAGAGAGTACTAGAGGTAATTGATCAGTATAATGTAAGTGATCTAGAAAATATTAATGAACAAAAAACCAAAAATCTATAAAGGGTTAAAATACCATCAATACAGTAGAAATGATGGCATTAGGATAACAATTTTTTATGACCATTTTCCCAGAGTTAAAAAAGTCATTTATTTTATATGAATATAAAAAAGTATACATACTTGATATATTTCTGTTTGATAAGAGAAATTTATTCATTTGGGTGTTATTCATTCAATCTCCACATCATCTCTTAATCCATGAAATAAATATAAAAAATTTATATTTTGATCTTGAAGAACAAAAAATTTTGTTTTATCAATCATAAGATCCCAAAAAGAGTAAGAAGATATTCCCCATGTCATTATTAAAATAAATATAGTTATCCAAATTTATCTAGTATAATAAAGTATTCTGTAATACCTTAATAGTGACTACCATGATTCAACATAACCCATTTCAGAAATGGTTAAATTTAATACTAATCCAAAATATGTCTGACCAAATTCAATGTCCACAGATATAGAAGAATGGTTTGTAAATTTATAAAATGAAATTTATATTACATTATAAAAATAATATAATGTATGTATTAAATTTAAATTACAATTATTTATTACCATGATTTGTATAAAAACTGAAGGAAAATAGTAGGGATTTCAAAAAAATGGAATCTTATGTTGACGAATATATTCCATAAATACAAACATGTATTAATTTCCATCAAATAAACATTAACTTCCAAATCACTTACAAATTTATTGGTGACAAAGATAATCTAATAAATATATTTTTATAATTATTATCTAAATATAAAGGGTATATTAATGGTTATATTCCCTTAATCAATTTTTTTTTCCAAAAAGATCAACATTCCACTGAATCACTTTTACGACACCTAAGTTCTATTTAACATATGATCTAAATTTTTTAATGAAAAGTACTGAAATACTATCCTAATATGATTTAAAATTACAATAATGAGAAAATAACTTATTAAATATACTTTCAACACAATTATTCAATCCAGATTTAAGATTACACTAATCATTCTACTTCCTCTATGGTAATAACAATAGTTTTGCCTTGAATCATTAGCATCTTGTAAGGTATATTCATTTGGAACATAGGGAATTAATTATCATAGTGACCTAACTCAATATAGATAATGAATTTTCCATTATTAGTCTCTTTCTTGTCTTCACTATAATATTAATAGGTTACTTTCTATCTACACTTGACTAATAATCCCATTCTCATTACACAAGTACTTGAGTTTTTTAATAAACATTTATTATATAAGGGAAATGATTAATTACCTTATTACATTTATCCATATTTTTCTCTAATACCATTTTATTCTCATTAACTACATTTAATGAACAATAATGTATAATGTCTTCTCTATATTGCTATAACATGATTCTATGTACTCACATAATGATAACTTTTGGCAGACTAGTTCCATTCAAATAATTGGATTAATCCCATAACTAAAATGGTCAATATATATATTTTTATTATTTAAATAGTCCATATAATTCTTTGATAACATTGTGAATTTGGATTCATTCATAGAAACATTTATATCATCATTTTGTCTTAATCTCTAAAATTTTCAATACATGCCCATATTTTTTATGATGAAAATAAATTACCAATCATAATACCATAAAATCTGTCAATACCTTGTTTGATATGTCTATTAAACCTCAGTGTTTTGAATGAATGACCAAAATTTATATCCCTCTCCAAAGATAAAATAAAATTACATGAAAAAATGCATCATTCTATTGATTCTGAAATCATGAAACATCTTATCTATGGTATGTATACATGGTTTTGTTACAATTGGGTTTTTCATCCCATATAATAATGGAGGTCACTAATTCATAAAGTGGTCTATCACTGTAACACCACATTTTATAATATTATAATTCCAAATATGAACATGTTTATTGATCATATCGTTAGTACGCTGCACCAATATGGTTATAATTTGATCTGATCCACTTTTGTTCCAACACCATCATCATTATCTTTCCAAGGTGAAAAAGAATTACCAGGGGTAAATGAATTGATATTGTTTCAATCCCATCCACTATGTACCATAACTAAACATTTTAATACAATATATTTGATCCTATAATTATGAAACATAGTGTATAATCCCAAAACTAGTGAACTAATTATCATGAATTTAATGATTCATTGAAGTTTTTTTCTCAAAATCAATAAAAAATATTAATTGGTAAAGTTATAAAATCATAAAAATATTTTTATATCTTTTATAATAGTTTAAAAATTGATAATTTCCCTTAGAATATCCCCAAGTAGTGTCAAAACAATTTCACTGTAAGGACTATTTTCATGTACTAGGTACTACTTGAGTAATAGTTGGTGTTCATTTTAAATATTTAATACCCATTACTACATTGGATATAGAACCAATAAACTTATAGTATCCATGCTTGGATTTATTTCAAAGAAAAAATAAATAACATCATCATTACCAAAACATTAGGATGTTTTTCTATATTTATCCTCAATAACTGTCATAGGGTAATATTCTATAATCTATGATTTTATAAATCTTATTCCTAATTTTTGTACTTAACATTACAATATGAAAACCTCCAAAACATTGATTATAGTAACCCGTAACCAGTGTAAATTTTATTATACACAAGCAGTCACATTTTAAAGCACTAATTATTTTATTTTCTTTTATAAAGTAGATATATTCATTAAATTCACATTATTATTAAAATTATAAATTAAAAAATGTGTATTCTTTGAAAAATTCATATTTCATATTAGATTTTCACTACATATCTATCACAAAATACTTCTAGTTATCCTAGGGAAATAAAAAATTATTATATGCTCAACTAATATGTTCCGAAATTGAAATCATATATTGGAATCTATGAATAAATAAATAAGAATCAATATTAAAAGGAAAATAATTGAATAATATTACATTTAGTCAATAACATTAGCCAAATATTGTAGGAATAACTTATGATCAAAATAATTCAATATAATTAAACAAAAAAACCTGAAAAGTAATGATGGATAAACAATTTAATTGAATAATCACAATAAAGAACTATAATTGATCTCATAAAGAGGGAATTATTAATTCCAGACTGCTGAATCATTATATTGAGACTATTCACAAGGATATTTAAATCTATTGATAAAAAAAATTTAATTCTACAAATATATTTGTTTTATGAAATCTACTAATGCATTGAGGGGATATTCAATTGCATGCCCCACCAATCACATAATATGACTAAATATTTTCTCATATAACATGTTTGAAATATAATAATTTTAATCATTCATACTAAAAAACTGACATATTAAATTTTAATACCTATACAAATCAATAAATATTATCAAATACCACCTCGATAAATATGTTTAGTGTTCATATAATTTAACATCCGTATTAAAACATAAAATAAACAATATATATAAAAATTAAGATATCAAAAGAACATATCCACAGTAGATCAGATTTATAGTAATGTAATTATGTTATTTATTAATAAAAAACCATAAAAATGTCATTAAAATAGTTTTATTAGAAGATAAACTATTCACATTGAAAATATACATTTATAAAAAATAATTTCACATAATAGTTTGAAAATACGTTTATATGAAAATTTATCTTAAAATTATAATTTAATATTTAAAAGATTCATTGGTACTATCTTTGTGGAATTTCATACATTACATAAAAGTTAAAATTATTCTTTATTTCAAAATTTCAATTAATGTCAGACATTCATTACATTGAAAATGAAGCAATGATTACTATAATAATTTTTTATAAATAATTTAAAATTGGGAAATATTCCATTAATAAATTATAATTAATAGTATAAAATCATTTTATAAATGTTCTTTAAAAGAGCATGTATTTTTTTTAAAAAAAGATTTTATGCATGAAGAGAGAAATAAATACATATTTTATTAAAAACAATTTTTCTACTATATTACGTAACAAAGAATATAGAAATGGTAATATATCCTGAATAATATAATGAATAAATAATAGATAATAGAATATATTTATTTTATGATAGAAATATCACATTATTTCCCAAGTGAGATGTCAATAAAAACAACCCCGAATAATGATGACAATGTGAAATAGAACCTAACCTATTTGTAACCATTTGAAACATATCCCCATTTAAAGAAAAAATATCTAATGGATCCTTAAAAATGATGAATTTAAAAAATTTCATCACATAACATATCAATATTTTGTTTATATAGATGAATTAATGTAATAAGGAGTGAATATGGCATGTGGCTAAAAAAGTAAAGGTAAGACAAGAAACCCCTTCCTAAGTTCCAATTTCCATTGTACCGATTCAATCCTCATGTATAATAAATATATGTTTATTATTAATATATTATTGAACCATAAATATATATATATATATTATACCATATATTATTTAATTATGACAATTTATTACTGGATTATAATCAATTTGTTGGTAAAATATTGTTTTTGGTAATAAGAATTATGTTTTTCATGAATATTTGGATTAGTTAGTTTGGTTACTTTTATTTATATCATGGTTAAATAATTTCAAAAAAATTAAAAATTTATATAAATATAAAATATATTAGTTATTTATGTAATTATAGTAATATATACAATATAAAAAAAGAAATTTCATTACACTGTTTAGGGATATATTTGGTCGTACATATGCAAGAACGTTGTTTGCATTTAAATAAATGGTAGAATGAAATGAAAATAAAAATTCATTCACCATTATTTTCAAAATATTATTATATATATATAATTTATATTAATAAAATATTTCTTTATTACTATCCATGTAAAAATAAAATAAAACACATTTTACATCGCTCCGTGGAGGTAATCATCATCCCAAAAGCATATGTGGCCTTATTGATTTCCAGTGGAATAAAAGTTATAAATATAGATGTGAAATTATAAAAAAAAGTATTTTTAGGTGATAAATATCACATATATTCATTAAAATTATCTTCAATTCCTTCAGTTTTATGTGCAAGAGAAATATGAATCATATCGCTTTGTGTGCTAGTAATTGGCGACAAACACAAACAACATTATCATATCCCCCAAAAAATGTTATATGAGAAAGTATATGTGATATGATAATGATATAAAAATTATAATTTTATAAATATAATATATTTATATATAAAATTCATCATTATATCCATCCATTAAATGTTTTATCGAAAACTAATTACATTAGTTCTCAAGGCGGTAGCAGACCTTACACATGATCGACAATTTTATTTAGAATTCAGAGGAAGAGGAGATGGATAGTAGATATTAGCATAATATTATAACATATTGGTAAATTTTATATTTTTTTAATAAATTATCATATATTGATAATATTATAAGGTGTTATAAGAATATGTAAAAAAATGTGTAGTAAAAAATTTTACCTATTCTTCAGGAAACATCTTTAGGTTAACCAAATGCATTCATAGATTTTAATTCTGATATAAAAATTCATGTAGAACATAGGGAAAAATTTAATAAATATATTTTGTTATTTAATTTAAAAAACCATATTATTTTGAAGAGTGAATAGGTTTTGAGAGGGGGTGTTCTTTTATAAGCGAGGAAAAGAATGGACATTGTAATTATGAAAATATAAAGTGATAACCACACAATTCACATGGTAGTAGCCTAAAAAATAATAATTATCACAAAATAAGGAATATAAGGTCTATATTTGACCATATAATGCGTTTTAATGTGTTTTTGGAAGTTTTTATCCCTTATTGGTTATGAATAACTCCCAAATAAGACAATATTTAACTTAACCATGGTAATCATTACTGTTATTATTTTTAGTATCCATTATAGTAACAATTTAAATTTTATTATTTTGTCATATAAATTATTTTTATTCAATGTATTTAATCCATATTTCCAAATTAAATTCATATAATTATATTAATTTCATTTTATATTTTACTTGAAGGCGTGTTGAGAAAACAGTTTCTCCAGAAAACAATATTCCAATGACTAAAATTTTTTATATCCTAATTATATATGAAATTGATAAAAATGAAATGAAATAGTTAAATATTAATATAACTATAATAATTTTTTTAAACATAATTTTAAAGGTAATTTTACACTATATATAATTTTAATGAAAAAGAATCATAAAAAATCAATATTTACACTATTCAAAAAATTTATATTTTAAAAAGAATCAGAAAATTCACCCAAATATAATTTGGCCAAGTTGATTTAAAAAATGATGTTTATTGTTTCAATTAAATATTCTACAGGTGGTAAAAATTAATTTGAAATTATTTTTTAAAAAATAAACTAATCTACTATTTAGAAAAATAAGGGGTTTTAGAAATCATTTCTTTTTTATTCAAATGATTCCTTTTTAATTTATAATCAATATATTTCAATTGAATTTATTTATTAGGTAATTAAAACTTCTATTTTTTTAATAAATTCTCTATAACAATTCAAAACATCTCCCAAATGGTCTAGTATTTAAGCTTATGCTTAAATAATACCATTTTCATCAAGAGTCACATTTCGTTTAATCTTGATGTTTTATACATAAATTTTATCAAAGAGATTGAATTTATTTAAAATAAATATATTAATTTTATTTGGGTGTTATATTATCTTCTATTGTCTATTTTTAATGTCATATAAATTATATAACATTATTTTTCTCCTCTATTATCCTAGGGTCTTATAGTGTACCTCCATAACAATGCCTCATAGTTGTACCTAAGAAGGGGAAAGCTATTTGGTTTTGTGAGGAATTGTAAAATATCTTAAAGGATTGATGCTTCTTAAGGTTTTCCAATTATCATTATTATTTCGTTATTAATGTATTTATGAAGCCTGAATGTCTATTTACTATTTATAATATTAAAGAGGTAATATTAAAATCGGGATAAACGTTTCTAACAACCATTGAATAATTAATGTGACATCTTACATAATCACCGAGTTTGATTTTACATGAATAAAAAAATATATATGTGTTTTTTTATGCACTTGGTGATTGTTTTGGATGTATTTATATGAAATATTATTATATAGTAGTTTATGAATTTCATCATCTTTAGCCACATGTGAATAATTACATGATCCATGATTTATAACATGAAGTAGTTATGCATTCTATCAAGAGTTAGTGATATTATCTTATAGTGGTATGAATAAAATTTAATTTAAATCATATTATTTTATGTTAGATATATTCATATAATCACATAATCCATAGTCATAGGTAATGGGTAGAGTATCATTATACATTTGAATTTAGAATTTCGTATACCATATGAAAGGAAAATGTTTTTATGGATAAAATAAGTTGAAAAAAACCCTCTCAAGGAGAGAAGGGATAAATATATTAATGAAATATCATGGTAGACACTAAATGGATACAATTTTATATGATAGGGTAAGGGTGTGGTATTTTTTATGGGATCGTTCTGTTTTGTATCTTGTAGAGTTAATTTTTTTGATGACACATTGGGAAGTAGAATTAAAATTTATTAGTTGCACTATATTTGGTGGTGATACCATTGTCTGGTGGTATCTCTCCTTAAAATCGTCTCATTGTTTTAAAAAATAGTTTTTCATTCTCTCCTTTATGAGTAAATATGTTCTATAATAGTTTCATTATTCATATTTGGTTGTTAATACTTTTAAAATTAATATGTAATATACCAAATTGTAAATGAATTGGTTCCACGGTTTGAAATGTGACAAAAGAGATTTTCAGTCATATTTCTATTCCAATAAAAATATTACGGCTGTAAAATAAGTACTTAAATGTTTCATTAGACTCCCCCAAAATTTATATCTATAAATGGGAGGAGGTATCCAAGTATTTCTTTCATTGAGTTACCATAGACAACCCACATTTATAATCTATATGTGATGTTATTGATCAACTAAACAAGTAAGCTCATTTTATTCTGATTCGAGATGCCAACATGTTTGAGGAGATGGGAAAACTATATGTTTAGGTTATTTTGAGTTTTCATAGGGTTATATCATCAGTTAACATAAATAGGGCCCCATATTTAAATCTCTATTTTGGAAAGGCCTTGAGCATGAAATATATTCTCATGTCAAATTTAGAATAACATAACATACACATAAAGATGGATAGATACAGTGTAAGAACCCGGTTTTTGCTGAGAAAGACTTTGGAATATTCTTGATGATATTCCAGGGCAGCGCCTTCAGACGGCGTGTGATTCCGAGCCCCGGAGTGGCCGGAATAAAATTTTCAGTGTGTTCACACTGAAAATGCTAAATAAATGGGATAACTCCTAAACAGAGTTCCATATCAGAGATCCGAGTGTACTGATGGGTCTGGAATAGGTTGTTTACCCTAATAATGACATAAAACTTGTCGGTGCGGTATGTTTGGACCCCTTGCTCGCTTTCAGAAGATTAAACGGATAAATTAATTTATTTATTTATTCGTTTAATGGAGAAACACAGGTATCTCTAAAACGGTGGCTCAGATTGGAAAATTGAGGGCACCGTTGAGTTCGAAGTGTGCCGTTTACCCTAGGAGGGGTATAAGTTTTGTGGGCGCAGGCCGTCTGTGAAAAATGGCCCTAGGGGCGTTTTTGTAATTTGGCGGCCTCGGGCGCTAAGTTTAATAACTTTTGAATGGGGCCTCAGATTAAAATTCTGAGACCATCGTTGTGCTCTAAGCGTTGTTTTTACCCCATGGAAGACCTCCTTTTTGTCTACTTCGAGAGCGGGGTCGGGGGCGTGCCAGGCAGGTGTGTTTAAGTGTTATTACTTAAACGCACCCCCTCCCTCTTCTCTTCCCTTTCTCCTCCCTCACAACCTCTCCCATTACCTCCTCCATTCAGGGGAGCTCTGGCGAGGCAAGCTCCGGCGAGACAACTCCGGCGAGGCAACGGCGCGGGGCAGATCGCGCGGGAAGCGTCGGGCAAAGCCCCACGAGGTAGGAGTTTTATTTTGTCTCTGTTTTTAAATTCCCGCATTCTTTGAGCCCTATTTTTACCATCTAATTGCCGCTCGATCTTCGAACAAAGTCCATAGATTAGTAGATCTCAATCCGAGCTTTCCGACGCACCTTTCGGATGTGAAATCGGAGCTCCGAGGCGTCCGCAGTGGCCCGGCGAAGTTGGGGGGTGGTTTTGCGGTTTCTGGCGGTCGGCAGGGCGGTCCGGCGAGTTGGCACGGCGGAGGGGTTCGGCTCCGTGCAGGCGGCGCGGCGGCCGCGGCTTCGGAAGGCAGCGCGGCGGCCGCATCTTCGGAAGGCAGTGCGGCGGCCGCAGATTCGGAAGGCCGGGGCGGCGGTAGCCGGTGGCACCGGCAGGGCGCCGGCGTGAGGGAGAGGGGCCACAAGGCGGCGGCCCCGTGCGGCGCAACAACGAACCGCACTTTGCGGGTCGTTGCGTGGACTGTGTGACCGGCCCTCGTGGCCGGTCGGTGGAGAACCCCGCGCGGCAAGCGCACGAGTGTGAAGGGGAGCGGGCCGTGGAGCGGCGGCTCGCGGCTCGGCTGGACCGGGCGAAGCTGCTGGGCCGCGGTCTAGCGGGCTGGCCGGCGCGGGCCGACCCAAGCAGGGCAGACCGGCCGGACCGGGCCGGTCCGGCCCAAGGGGCTTTGCCCCTCAGTCTTCGGACGCCCGTATTTCGGGATACGAGCGTCCGTTTTGCACGCCGTTAGTGGCAGTGTGGAGCTCGGGTCGAGGCGGAGTTTTTAAGATGGTTTCAGGAATTTTTTATTCTTGAAACAAGGGGCCTCGGAGACACGACGCGTCTTTAGGTGGACGAGCATTTTTTCCAGGAATCTTGTTTTGGACGGCGTGGATGCGTCCAACGTCCGATTTAAGCGCCGTCAGTGGCTTTGTAACCCTGGCGTCGACACGGAGGTTTCCAGGGTGGTTCCGGGCGTTGAAGCCGGAGTTGAGACGTGGGCCCCACGGCCCGTCTTTTGGGTTGCGTGCAGCTTTTAGCGACTCTTTCCTCGGGCGTCCGTTCGCGGCGTGCGAGCAGTCGAGGTTGGGTGTTTTTCTGAGGGCAACGCGTTGGTATAGTCTGCCCGCTGTTATTCTTCACAATGGTGCGGGCCACGTGAGGGCCGTTTCAGGAGTTGACGGTGATTTCCAGCTTTATCACCGGGCGACCGTTTTGGACAAGTGAATAGTCCATCTTATGTGCTTTTATGAGAGGATCGCAACGGTGTGATCCGTTTGTTGAGTTTTGGGATAGGGATGCAGGTCCCACGTGGCACCGCTCGTGTGCGGTGCGCCGGGATGCACCTTTTTCTATGGATATCTGTTGCACTCAAGTGAGTAGTGCTTTTGACGTGTTTTCCCGAGGGGATCGCAATGGTGCGATGCTTCCGAATGTTTTCGGGGCCGAGGCTTGGGATCACGGGACGCCGTTCGGGCGTGAGGCGGTGTTGGTGACTTTTTCGTCGGATATCCATTGGAGGCGAGTAAGTAGTCTATCTCGCGTGTTTTTCCACGAGGTTTACAACGGTACGATCCGTTTGGTTGTGTGGAGCCTCTTGTATGATCTTGTTAAATGTGGAAGCATGGAAGATGCTCCAGTGGTGGTTCGCCCCACCTTGTTTGTAGCGGACCCTTGGCGTGTGATCGCGCACTCTTGGGAGAGTGATATAATTGTTCCACGAGATGTGGTTGGCCGTCCCTGGGCCTTTGAGTTGAAGATGTTACGTCACACCTTCGCGATGACGTTTGGTGCTGTGTGCACGATGGCCCTTGGGCTGAGACCGTGGTATACTCTGGGAGTATACAGAAATGCTTGGAGGTACATCTGGTTGTTCGTACCTGAGAACGTTGGTGCGTTCAGTTGGGGTTGACATGGGGCCACACATCGTGTGGGCCCAACGTGCGTTCTGCAATCTGCTTTGCGTACTTGACCTCTTGCGACGTAGAGGGTCCCTCTGCACTTGTTTGTTTGACCACCAGGGTGGAGTTTTCCCTGGATTTGTGCTCGTTTGATTGGCCAGCAGGGTGGAGTTTCCCCTGGCTTTGTACTCTTTTGTCTGACCAGAAGGGTTGAGTGGTCTCCCCCTGGTCTTGATCTCATTGGTTGGGCCGACAGAGATGGTTTGGTTCCTCTGCTTCTTCGGCTGTGAGTGGTTTCAGTATTGTGCCCTTTCACCGGACTGCGAAACCGTCTGCGACTATGGGTGTTCGTAGAGCATGGGTGTTTTCCCCACTTTCTGGGATGATTTGTCTCAGTCCGCTTCGACAGTGACTTAGCGGATTGGAGCGGGATCACCATGTGTGGCCTGGGGAGTTTCTCCCATTGCTTTGTGTTCCTTGGTAGAGCTTCTGGTTTCGGTGTGACCAACACTTTACGCGGGCACCGATCCTCTACCCAGGAGGTTGTTTCCAGCAGGGCTGAGGTTGTTCCAGTAGGGCTGAGGTTGTTTCCAGCAGGGCTGAGGTTCTTCCAGCAGGGCTGAGGTTGTTCCAGCAGAGCTGAGGTTGTTTCCAGTAGGGCTGAGGTTGTTTCCAGCAGGGCTGAGGTTGTTTCCAGCAGGGTTGTGGTTGTATCGAGCAGGGCTCGTCAGTGGGTTACCATCCAGTAGGGATGGCCAGTACAGTGGTGTTCATCGAGCAGTACCATCCATCAGGGATGGCCAGAGCAGTGCCGAGCTTACCTCCAGCTGGACTGGGCAGTGGTCCCCGATGCCGGGCTTACCTCCAGCTGGGCTGGGCAGTGGTCCCTGATGCCGGGCTTACCTCCAGCGGGGCTGGGAAGTGGTCCCCGATGCTGGGCTTACCTTTAGCTAGGCTGGGAAGTGGTCCCTGATGCCGGGCTTACCTCGAGCTGGGTTGTGCAGTGGTCCCCGATGCCGGGCTTACCTCCAGGTGGGCTGGGTAGTGGTCCCCGATGTTGGGTTACCTCCAGCTGGGTTGGGCAGTGGTCCCGTCGCCAACTTTAGCTAGGTCTCCCTCCAGTGGATTACCCTATTACGGGACTGGGCAGTGAGACACCCGTCAAATTTCTGGGTCTCCCTGTAGTGGGAACCCGTTGACTTCCAGGGACCCTCCAGCGGGGCTGGGCAGGGGGTCGCCTGTCGACTTTGAGCAGACCTCTCGACTACGGGGTAGTGACGAGTTGTGGTTGACGTTCCCCTAGAACTCTCAAGTACGGGGAGCACATTCCCCCACTGAGAGGAATCCTTGTGACGCGACCTTAAACAGTGCGGGTGAGTCAGTGCCGCCAAAAGAGGATAGTGTCGATGTGTGGTGATTGAGCCCCTTAGCTTGCAGTTCGGGGAAGACGTGCGGGATGCTGGGCATCGATGCTGTTACTTCTGGGACTGTTGGATACTCTTTTTCTTGGGCTGAGCTACGAGATGGATATCCCCTTACGACGTTGTTCGGGCTTCTTGTTTGAGCATATGGACATGTATATACCTTGTTTCTGGTACCCACTTCTTGGGTTTGGTTACTCTTCTACTAGGTGAGGCGAAGACGCGCGGGGTATGCCACGTGCTTTCCGTGTATACCTTCTCATGGTTGGATGAGTCTACTCTCTTAATATAGGTAGCGATGACTTGACGAGAAGTTCATACTTTCACTGTTTCAAGATCCTTGTGTTTGGACGAGTCTTCTTCCTTTCTCTTTTTGGGTTGATCTGGACTCTTTACTGTTACTCTACTGCACTCCTTATTGTACTCCTCTATGTTCTCTCTACTTCTCACCCTTTGGTACCTCCTTTTTTGCTCCCTTGAGCCTTCGGGGTATCCTAATGAGTATTTTTATACTCACCCCTGCTTGGGCTTTGCCCGCACTTGGTGTGCCCTTGCAGACGACGGACAGGTGGAGCGTGACTTCAGTGGAGCGTAGGAGCTTGGGAGCATGGACCGCGTGCGGTGGTTGTGGCCGGGTTCCAGGTGGGAGATCCATTAGCTGTTTCTTTTTTTTTACTTGTTGCCGGGTTGTGACACTTGTTGGTTGGGCGCGTGTTTTTTCCCTTTTCTTTTCAGTGTACTTTCAGCTTTCTTTGTACTTGTAGAGGTCGATGCACACTGTGGTTTATATATAGAAGTTGCCCTTTTCTTTACTTGCCTTTACTTTACTCTGCACTTTCGCATTGAGTTTTCTGCGTGTGTGTGTACAGGTACATAGGAAAAGGCCTCCCCGAGTTATTGTGCCTTCGGCGCTGGTCGCCAGCACCTGGCCTATGGAGGCGGGCTTGGGGTAGTTGCGGCTCGAGCCCGGGTAGGGTCGGGTCTTGACAAAGTGGTATCAGAGGTGGTTTGTTTCTTGGGACGCTGTTCGGACGTCCCTAAAAGAGGAATTGGTTGGGATATAGGGAAACCGTGTTAACGTTTCTCGAGAGCGGCTCTTAGGTCAGGGAGTCCAGTGATGGTGCGGCGGCCGACGTACCCATTCACCAGGACCTTGATAAACAGCATGTCGACTCGGCATGCTGAGACACTTGTTGCCGGGAAATTTGTTTGTGCATCACGTAGGACTGAGTCTTTGACTTTCCTTCTTGAGTCACCTCCCCATCGTTGTTTTTGTTGGTATATACATATATGCTCATCTGACCATGACACTCCTTGATAATATTCAGGATGTCTCCGCGAGGACAGCCAGCCAGAATACCAGCTTTGGTTCGTGACGACGACCCTATGAGCTACGAGGCCACAATCCAGGACCCATCATGTGTGCCCTTTCCCCGGGTGGGTCGGTAGCATCACCCCCACCTGTTGAGCAGCAGGAAGTTTCAGCAGAGCAGGATGAGTTTGAGCGCAGGTTGAGCGCGCTCTGTGAGTTCCAGTGGCAGAGGCCGCTGAGGTTCAGTGGTGAGCCAGACCCTCAGGCAGCAGAGGTTTGGCTCGAGGCAGTGGTTTTCCTTTTCCGTCTTGTGCAGACACTGACAGATCAGAGAGTGGCTTTGGCAGCCAGCCTTTTTCATGGAGCAGCTTGGCGTTGGTGGAGTCTGGTGACTCAGTTTCTGGAGGAGTCGTCGCTTTTGTTGGACGACATTCAGTTGTTGCTCTGTGAGGAGTTTTGCCTCTCCCTCTTGCGCTCCGTTCGGATTCAGGAGCTCCGGCAGTTTCAGCAGGGAGGGATGACAGTGGCTGAGTACGCGGCTAGTTTTTCATGTCGTGCACGCTTTTACCTGGACTTGGTCCGTGACGACGACATCCGAGCACGGAATTTTGGACAGGGTCTCCGCCGAGAGATTCGTGCTGTCAGAGTACCCTTGGTCATTTCCACATATGTCGGGGTTCTAGAGTAGGTTCTGGTGACAGAGGGCTTCCTGTCATGTTTTGCGGTTGGTAGTGGCAGGGGGAGCGACAAAGCCGGGATGTCTGCCATAGTTAGCAGGCGCCGGAGGATAGGACCTCGATGCAGGTGGCCTTCCCACTGCCGGTTTCGGAGACGTGGTTGTATACCACTGTGGCGAAAAAGTTCAAGGCCTCAGTTGGGGATTCCCTTCCGTGAGTGGATCTCGGGCCGTAGTCGTACACTACAGTGGCGCTGGAGGGCACTAGTGCAGCCCAGAGAGAGTCGGTGCTACGCTTGTGACATGTGAGGTCACTTGGAATGAGACTTCCCGACCCAAGTTGCTGAGAGCTTCGGGCAGGCAGCAGGCGCACCACCACGGCAGAGGCAATGCCGTTATCGGAGTAGTACCCAGGGATGTGGTGCTAGTAGAGGAGCGGGAGGAGCTGGAGGAGGGGGACGACGTTACGAGATCTCCCCATCACCATTAGGCGGTCCACGTCAGGCTCTAGGAGCTGACGGTTGGGACCGCGGGTATCTGCGAGCTTTGGATGTCTATGATCCTGCAGAGCACAGGATGGTGAGTGGTTCCCCTTACGAATCTACTACTTTTTGCAGTAGAACTGTTAGGCTCTGTGTGTGAAATGCTTTCCTCCCTGCTCCTTGCTTGAGGTGTTACCAGGGTGACGCAGGGCGTCGGGTGTAACCCTGTGTTGGTAAGGAAAAAGGGCGTGAGACCTTTTCCTTTAGTTGATGGTGTTGGCTCCTTCGCATGCTGAGCGTGTAAGAGGACATCGACTGTGGAACCATGCATGACCAGATATCCTTGGGTGTTTCACCATATGGATATTCTGAAGGAGGGAATCACCGGGCCTTGTTTCAGGTGCAGGCGGTGATCCCAGTCACGGCGTGCGACGTAGAGATTGGACCGGGGAGGTGAGCTACCGTCGAGGGCCTTCGGGCCGTTTGAAACCGTGCAAATGGATGGCGAGGTACCCTATCGCCTTTCCCTAACCCCAAAGTCTGGAGTGAGTGCACGACATCGGCAAGGGCCGACCTCATGTGAACGGATCAATCCTTTGGTCTGTGTGCGGTGACGCAAAGATGTGCATGGGTTCTTCAGGGTATGGGAAAGCCAGGTGTGGGCTTAGTACCCTGTGTTTCTCCCTAGTTTTGCTTTTCAGGGACAAACATATTGAAGGAGGGAATGATTTAAGAACCCGGTTTTTGCAGAGAAAGTCTTTGGAATATTCTTGATGATATTCCAGGGCAGCTCCTTCAGACGGCGTGCGATTCCGAGCCCCGGAGTGGCCGAAATTAAATTTTCAGTGCGTTCACACTGGAAATGCTAAATAAATGAGATAAATCATAAACAGAGTTCCGGATCGGAGATCCGAGTGTACGGATGGGTCCGGAATAGGGTTTTTACCCTATTAATGACATAAAACATGTCGGTGCGGGATGTTTGGACCCCTCGCTCGCTTTCGGAAGATTAAATGGATAAATTAATTAATTTATTTATTCATTTAATGGCGAAACGCATGAATCTCTTAAACGGTCGCTTGGATTGGAAAATCGAGGGCACCGTTGAGTTTGGAGTGTGTCGTTTACCCTAGGAGGGGTATAAGTTTTGCGGGCGCGGGCCGTCTGTGAAAAATGGCCCCAGGGGCATTTTTGTAATTTGGCGGCCTCGGGCGCTATGTTTAATAACTTTTGAACGGGGCCTCGGATTAAAATCCCAAGACCGCCGTTGTGCTTGAAGCGTCGTGTTTACCCCAGGGACGCCCTCCTTTTTTTCTGCTTCGAGAGCGGGGTCGGGGGCGTGTCGGGCGGGGGTGTTTAGGTGTCATTACATAAACGCACCCCCTCCCTCTTCTCTTCCCCTTCTCCTCCCTCACACCCTCTCCCCTTCCCTCCTCCATTCCGGCGAGCTCCGGAGAGGCGAGCTCCGGCGAGACAACTTCGGCGAGGCAACGGCGCGGGGCGGATCGCGTGGGAAGCGTCGGGAAAAGCCCCACGAGGTAGGAGTTCTATTTTTTCTCGGTTTTTAAATTCCTGCATTATTTGAGCCCGATTTATACCATCGAATTGCCTCCCGATCTTTGAACAAATCCCATAGAATAGTAGAGCTCGATCCGAGCTTTCTGACGCAACTTTCAGATGTGAAATCGGAGCTCTGAGGCGTCCGCAGCGGCCCGGTGAAGTTGGGGGTGGTTTTGCGGTTTTCGGCGGTCGTCAGGGCGGTCCGGCGAGTTGGCGCGGCGGAGGGGTTCGGCGCCGGGCAGGCGGCACGGCGGCCGTGGCTTTGGAAGGCGGCGTGGCGACCGCGGCTTCAGAAGGCCATGGTGGCGGCAGCCGGTGCCGGCGGCCGGACGCCGGCGAGAGGGAGAAGGGCCTCGAGGCGGTGGCGCCGTGCGGCTCAACAACGACCCGCACTTTGCGGGTCGTTGCATGGACCGTGCGACCGACCCTCGTGGTCGGTCGGTGGAGAACCCCGCGCGGTGGGCACGCGGGTGTGAAGGGGAGCAGGCCGCGGAGCGGCGGCCCGCGGCTCGGCTGGACAGGTCCAAGCTGTTGGGCCACGGTCCAGCGGGCCGGCCAGCGCGGGCCGACCCAAGCAGGGCGGACCGGCCGGACCGGGCCGGTCCGGCCCAAGGGGCTTTTCCCCTCAGTCTTCGGACGCCCGTATTTCGCGCTACGAGCATCCATTTTGTGCGCCGTCAGCGGCAGTGCGGAGCTCGTGTCGAGGCAGAGTTTTTGAGATGGTTTCGGGAATTTTTAATTCCCGAAACAAGGGGCTTTGGAGACACGATGCGTCTTTAGGTGGATGAGCGTTTTTTCCAGGAATCTTTTTTTGGACGGCGCGGACACGTCCGACGTGAGATTTAAGTGCCGTCAGTGGCGTTGGAACCCTGGGGTAGAATCGGAGTTTTCCGAGGTGGTATCGGGCGTTGATGCTAGAGTTGAGGCATGGGCCCCATGGCCCGTGTTTTGGGTTGCGCGCAGCTTTTAGCGACTCTTTCCTCGGACGTCCGTTCAGGGCATGCGAGCAGTCGATAATGGGTGTTTTTCCGAGGGCAAGGCATTGGCACAGTCTGCCCGCTGTAATTCCGCACAATGGTGCGGGCCCTGCGAGGGCCGTTTTAGGAGTTGACGGTGATTTCCATCTTTATCACCGAGCGACCGTTTTGGACAAGTGAATAGTCCATCTTGTGTGCTTTTATGAGAGGATCTCAACGGTGCGATCCTTTCGTTGAGTTTACGGAGCGGGATGCGGGTCCCACGTGGCACCGCTCGTGTGCGGTGCGCTGGGATGCACCTTTTTCTCCAGATATCCGTTGCACTCAAGTGAGTAGTGATTTTGACGTTTTTTCCCGAGGGGATCACAATGGTGCGATGCGCCCGACTGTTTTCGTGGCTGAGGCTTGGGATCACGGGACGTCGTTCGGGCGTGAGGCGGTGTTGGTGAATTTTTCATCGGATATCCGTTGGAGGCGAGTAAGTAGTCTATCTCGCATGTTTTTCTGCGAGGTTTACAACGGTGCGATCCGTTTGGTTGTGCGGAGCCTCATGTACGATCTTGTTAAATGTGGAAGCATGGAAGATGCTCCATTGGTGGTTCGCCCCACCTTGTTTGTAGCGGACCCTTGGCGTATGATCGCGCACTCTTGGGAGAGTGATATAATTGGTCCAAGAGATGTGGTTGGCCGTACCTGGGCCTTTGAGTTGGAGATGTTACGTCACGCCTTCGCGTTGACGTTGGGTGCTGTGTGCACGATGGCCCTTGGGCTGAGACCATGGTATACTCTGGGAGTATACGGAAATGCATGGAGGTACATGTGGTTGTTCGTACCTGAGAACGTTGGTGAATTCAGTTGGGGTTGACTTGGGGCCACACGTCATGTGGGCCCCACGTGTGTGCCGCGATCTGATTTGCGTACTTGACCTCTTGCGACGTAGAGGGTCCCTCTGCGCTCGTTTGTTTGACCAGCAGGGTGGAGTTTTCCCCTGGCTTTTTGCTTGTTTGATTGGCCAGCAGGGTGGAGTTTTCCCCTAGAATTGTACTATTTTGTCTGACCAGCAGGGTTGAGTGGTCTCCCCGTGGTCTTGATCTCGTTGGTTGGTCCGACAAAGATGGTTTGGTTCCTCTGTTTCTTTGGGTGTGAGGGGTTTTAGTACTGTGCCCATTCACCGGACTGCGACACCGTCTGCGACTATGGGTGTTCGTACAGCGTGGGTGTTTTCCCCACTTTCTGGGATGAGATGTCTCGGTCCGCTTCGACAGTGACTCAGCGGATTGGAGCGGGATAGCCTTGTGAGGCCTGGGGAGTTTTTCTCGTTGCTCCGTGTTCCCTGGTAGAGATTCTGGTTTCGGTGTGACTAACACTTTACGCGGGCACCGATCCTCTACCCAGGAGGTTGTTTCCAGCAGGGCTGAGGTTGTTCCAGCAGGGATGAGGTTGTTTCTAGGAGGGCTGAGGTTGTTCCAGCAGTGATGAGGTTGTTCCAGCAGGGCTGTGGTTGTTTCCAGCTGGGCTGAGGTTGTTCCCAGCAGGGCTGAGGTTGTTTCTAGCAGGGCTGAGGTTGTATCGAGCAGGGCTCATCAGTGGGTTACCATCCAGCAGGGATGGCTAGTACAGTGGTGTTCACCGAGCAGTACCATCCAGCAGGGATGGCCAGAGCCATGTCGGGCTTACCTCCAGCTGGGCTGGGCAGTGGTCCCCGATGCCGGGCTTACCTCCAGCTGGGCTGGGCAGTGGTCCCCGATGGCGGGCTTACCTCCAGCGGGGCTGGGCAGTGGTCCCCGATGCCTGGCTTACCTCCAGCGGGGCTGGGCAGTGGTCCCCGATGCCGGGCTTACCTCCAGCTGGGCTGGGCAGTGGTCCCCAATGTCGGGTTACCTCCAGCTGGGCTGGGTAGTGGTCCCGTCGCCGACATTATCTGGGTCGCCCTCCAGTGGATTACCATGTTACAGGACTGGGCAGTGAGGCACCCGTTGACTTTCCAGGTCTCCCTGTAGTGGGAACCCGTGGACTTCCAGGGACCCTCCAGCGGGGCTGGGCAGGGGGTCGCCTGTTGACTTTGAGCAGACCTCTCGACTTTGGGGCAGTGATGAGTTGTGGTTGACGTTCCCCCATAACTCTCAAGTACGGGGAGCACTTTCCCCCGCCGAGACGCGTCCTTGTGATGCGACCTAAAACCGTGCGGGCGAGTCAGTGCCGCCCAAAGCGGATAGTGTCAAGGTGCGGTGATTGAGCCCCTTGGCTTGTTGTTCGGGGCAGACGTGCGGGATGCTGGGAATCGATGGTGTTACTTCAAGGGTTGTTGGCTACTTTTTTTCTTGGGCTGAGCTACGGGATGGAGATCTCCTTACATCGTTGTTCGGGCTTCTTGTTTGAGCATATGGACATGTATATACCTTGTTTTTGGTACCCACATCTTGGATTTGGTTACTCTCCTTCCAGGTGAGGTGAAGACGTGCGGGGTATGCCACGTGCTTTCCGTGTCTATCTTCTCATGGTTGGATGAGTCTACTCTCCTACTATAGGTAGCGAAGACTCGACGAGAAGTTCATCTTCTCACCATTTCTAGCTCCTTCTGTTTGGACCAGTCTTCTTCCTTTCTCTTGTTGGGTTGAGCTGGACTCTTTACTGTTACTCTATGGAAATCCTTGTTGTACTCCTCTACGTTCGCTCTACTGCTCACCCTTTGGTACCTCCTTTGTTACTCCCTCAAGCCTTCGGGGTATCCTAATGATTATTTTTATACTCACCCATGCTTGGGCTTTTCCCGCACTTGGTGTGCCCTTGCAGATGACGGACAGGTGGAGCGTGACTTTAGTGGAGCGTAGGATCTTGGGAGCTTGGACCGTGTGCGGTGGTTGTGGCCGGGTTCCAGGTGGGAGATCCGTCAGCTGTTTCTTTTTGTTTACCTGTTGCCGGGTTGTCGCACTTGTTGGTTGGGCGCGTGTTTTTCCCCTTTTCTTTTCAGTGTACTTTCATCTTTCTTTGTACATGTAGAGGTTGATGCACATTGTGGTTTATATATAGCAGTTTCCCTTTTCTTTACTTTCCTTTACTTTACTCTGCACTTTTTCATTGAGTTTGCTACGTGTGTGTGTACAGGTACTTAGGCAAAGGCCTCCCCGAGTTATTGTGCCTTCAGCGCTGGTCGCCAGCCCCTGGCCTATGGAGGCAGGATTGGGGTAGTTGCGGCTTGAGCCCGGGTAGGGTCGGGTCATGACATACAGTGGGTTATTTTTTATTAGTTGGACATAATATGTTTTTTATATGGGATTTGGAGTATCATAGTTTATATATTTGGGATTTAATTACTTTTCATATAATTATAGTTACTAATCCTCCATAAAAATATATTATAATTAGGGTTGGTATGGACAACTATTTTAGTAATCTTTTAATTTTTTTGGCTGGGTAAAATTTTAGTTATTTAGAGAATCATATATTGGTAAATTTTGGTGAAAATAAATATTATTCATTGGGAAAATAATTTTCGAATAATTCACCATAAATATTATATATAACATAATATCCATATTATGGAATATTTTTTGTATGTGAAAGGACTTTATTGAATGTTTTCCTCTATTGGGTACTTGATGGATTAAAAACACAACTGGAATTTTACACTTTAGCAACGGTTCAAAACTGTTGGTAAAGGCCTAGAAACCATTGGTATATAGTATACCAATGGTTCCCTCATCCGTGGCCAATTAAGAAGTGACAATTTGCCTATACCAACGGTTCTGTGAAAAACATTGGTATAGGTGTCAAAATAGAAGGTGTACCAACGGTTTTCTACAAACTGTTGGCATATGTGTGTTAAACTATAAGATATACCAACAGTTTGTGAAACCATTGGTATATGTGTGTTACACTTATACCAACGGTTTACAACCGTTGGTATAGATGGGATATAAAAAGCCATAAGGCTATACCAACAGTTTTATTACAACCATTGGTATAATCCTATACCAACGGTTATAAAAAAATCTTTGGTATATTTATATTATAGAATCTATACCAATGGTTTTGAAAATTTTTGGTATACATTTTCTCAACTCCACAGCACCAGGCCCCTCTCCCATCTCCAGACCTGCAATAACACACCTCCACAACAACATAGCAACACACTTCCCCCTTTACAGACCTGCAACAACACCAATACAGAATCCCCATCCAAATAATTCAAAATTAAGAATTAATTCCATAATTTAGATATTTATAAATTTAGAAATTCAAATATAATAACAACCATAAGAGAAAAATACTACATGTTATATGAAAGGCAATAACCCACATAAGAGTGCTAAAAATTTATAATTCATTACTCACACAAACCACAACACCAACACAGATAAGAGTATTTGAAATTTAGATTTCATTCCCCACTCAAACCACAACACCAATACACACAAGTGAAAAACCTATATGTTATAGGAATCACATGAGATGTTTAGTCTTGTTCATGGGTTGAGTAACTTAAAACCAACAGAAAAATTTCAGTAGTGTGGACAAGGATCATGATACCCATAAGATAGACAATGGTAGTGGTCATGTGCTTAGACGTAGGATGATTTATAAGAAGCACTTGGGATGTTTATATTCCTTTAATGATTATGTATCCATGTATAAATGGTTCCTGATATGTTAGTGGGAAACATTCGACAATATTGACATATGACATGGGTTATCGGAATAGCCTACTTTTTTTCATTGACCTTTCACTTAGAATAAGGGGGTATGTGGATAATTGTAATTTTATCTCCTAGGTGTGATGTGAGATGAATCCACATCATGGGTAGTGGGTATGAAAATTCAATTGCTTCCTTGGTATTGGGTTCCCAAAAGGACTTTAGTATCGTCCTAGAACCCACTGTTTGAGGATGGGATTGTGGTGATCCATAGGGATATGGTGTCAACATATGTATTCCTCACCATTGGGGTATTTTTATGAGACTTTGAAACTTATTTTTCAAGAATCTATGTGTAACCTTGTTGACCAATTTGTTATATGGTATGCATGAGTGTTCATAGGTTTCATATGAAATCACTATATGATATTTACTTGTTGTAAGTTATTGTATAGAATGAATGACCCGTGATTGAGAATTAGAACGTGAGTGTTGGTGCATGTTCTAAATGGGATGTCAAGACTCATTCCTAATATAATTCATGTTTTTCTGTAGATACCATAACCCATTGTGTTTCAATATATACCTTGTGAATATTTTCTTCTAAAAACGTATGACTAATAGATAGTATTTTATTTTTTATCCCTTTATTTCTAGAATTTATTTGTAGCCTTGTGATGATTTTCCATTTACCAGTTGTTGTTTTAACTTAAAATGTTGCCCATTTCAAACAAAAGTGAGACACTATGAGTGATACCAATCACATCGTGCCTCAGATTGAGGTGGGGTTGACTTGTACAAGGAAACAATTCTCCATGGATCATTGTGATAATGTATCAACACAATCCGAATGCGATATGATGTTTTCGTGTGATTTCAAGTCATTCCAATATCGTTCGGTATGTATTTGACTATAAAACGCATGTTTTGGAAATTTAAGACACGCATAGTGTGTTTTCAGCCACATAGGTCACATGAAAACTTTGATTGATGTTTTTTATGGCCTAATATTTCAAAATTCACCCAACCTTTTTTGTCGTCTGATTTCATGGAATTCTGAGGTCGTTCGACCGGTTTTGACCACCCCACGTACGCTTTTCAAGCGCACCAAACTCCTAAAAATCTCATATTCAGTTGTTTTGAACAAAAAAAAAATCTGAATTATGTGTTTTCTCCTAATACACCGCATGATTAATAATTAGGGTGTTTTCATGTGGTTTCAAGTCATTCTGATGTCATTCGGTATGCATTTGACCGTTAAACGCATGTTTTGTCTCTTTACGACACGCGAAGTGCATTTCTGGCCACCACAGTCACACAAAACCTCCAGTTGACATGTCATATTACTGACCATTTCAAAATTCACCCACCCTTTATTGTTGTCTGATTTCATGGCATTCTGAGTTCATTCAGCCTGTCTTGATGACCCCATGCACGCTTTTCAAGCGTGCTAAGCACCTAAAAAACACATATGCAGTCGTGCCATGAAAATCATCCGTCCGAATGACATTTCATCTCCTTGTACACCTGAAAAATAAAAATTAGGGTGTTTTTTTGTGATTTCAAGTCATTATGATGCCATTCGGTATGTATTTTACTGTTGAACACATGTTTTGGCCATTTACGACACGCGAAATGTGTTTTCGGCCATGGCTGTCACACGACAACTATGATTGATGTGTCGTCTAGCCTGCCATTTCACAGATCACCCACCCATTGTTTTTGTTCGATTTCATGGCAGTCTGAGGTCGTTCGGATGGTTTTTACCTCCCCACACATGCTTTTCAAGCACACCAAACACCTAAAAACACATATTCAGTCGTGCCATGCAAACTGCGCATCAGAATGACATTTCATGTTTTCGTACACCGCAAGAATAATAATTATGGTATTTTTGTGCAATTGAAAGTCAA
The DNA here is from genome assembly GCA_963277665.1 of Viscum album. Taxonomy (NCBI): domain Eukaryota; kingdom Viridiplantae; phylum Streptophyta; class Magnoliopsida; order Santalales; family Viscaceae; genus Viscum; species Viscum album. The sequence goes on from OY728159.1 coordinate 927,742,950, forward strand.
TATGATCTCATTGGTTTTGTATTTGAATGTAAAACACATGTTTTGGCCATTTTCGACACAAAAGGTGCGTTTTTGGCCACTGCGTTCACAAAACACCTCTGATTGACATGTCGTATGGCCGACCATTTCACAATTCACTCACCCGTTATTGTCATCTGATTTCATGGAATTCTAAAGTTCTTCAGCTAGTTTTGACCACCCCAGGAACGCTTTTCAAGCTTGACAGACACATAAAAAACACATATTCAGTCGTGCTGCGGAAACCGCGCATCCAAATGATGTGTCATCTCCTCGTACACCTCAAGAATAAATATTAGGGTGTTTTGTGGGATTTAAAGTCCTTCTAATGTCGTTCGGTATGCATTTGACCAGTAAACACATGTTTTGGACATTTATGACACGCAGAGTGCATTTTTGGCGATCGCGGTCACACAACACCTCTGATTGACATTCCGTATGGATGCCCATTTCACATTTTACCCACCCTTTGTCTTTGTCCGATTTCATGGCATTCCGAAGTCATTCGGTCGTTTTTGACCACCCCCCACATTCTTTTCAAGTGCACCAAACAACTAAGAACCCATATTTAGTCGTTTCACACAAACCACGCATCTGAATGACTTGTTGTCTTCTCATACACCTCAAGAATAATAATTAGTGTTTTTTCGTGTGATTTCAAGTCATTCCGATGTCGATCGGTTTTCATTTGACCGTTAAACACATGTTTTGGTCATTTACAACACACATAGTGCATTTTTAGCCACTGCGGTCACATAAAACCTCTGATTAACATATCGTATGGCCGAACATTTCACAATTCACCCACCATTTACTGTCGTTTGATTTCATGGCATTCTAAAGTCATTTGACTAGTTTTGACCACCCCACACACGCTTTCCAAGTGGGCCAAACACCTAAATAACACACATTCAGTCGTGCCATGCAAACCGCGTGTCTGAATGATGTGTCATCTCCTCATACACCTAACAAAAAAAATTAGGGTGTTTTTTTTGATTTCAAGTCATTCTGATGTCGTTCGATATACATTTGACTGCTAAACGCATGTTTTGGCCATTTACGACATGCCGAGTGCATTTTCGACCATCGCGATCACATGAAACCTCTAATTGGCGTTCTGTCTGGATATCCTTTTCACAGTTCACACACCCTTTGTTTTCGTTCGATTTAATGGAATTATGAGGTCATTCCTTTGGTTTTGACAACCCCACGCACGCTTTTCAAGCACTCCAAACACCTAAAATATACATATTCAGTTGTGCCGTGCAAACCACCCATCTGAATGATGTGTTGGATTTTATCAAGCCTCACGAATAATAATTATGGTGTTTTTGTGTGATTTCAAGTCATTACGATGTCGTTGGATATGTATTCGACCATAAAACACATCTTTTGGCCATTTAGGACACACATAGTGCATTTTCGGACACCGCGGTCACAAGAAACCTCTGATTGATGTACCGTCTGGAGAACATTTCAAAATTAACCCACCCATTGTTTTTGTCTGATTTCATGGCATTCTTAGGTCGTTCGGCCAGTATTGACCACCCCACTGAAGCTTTTCAAGCACGCCAAACACCTAAAAAACACATATTCAGTCGTTCTACACAAACCGCACGTCCGAAGGATGTGTTGTCTCCTCGTACATCCAAAAAATAAAAATTATGGTGTTTTCTGTGATTTAAAGTCATTATGATGTTGTTCTATATGAATTTGACTGTTAAATGCATGTATTGGCCATTTACGACACGCGGAGAACATTTTCATCCATTCTGGTCGCATGAAACCTCTGATTGATGTGATGTCTAGACGACCATTTCTTAATTCACCCACCCATTGTTTTCGTCCGATTTCATGGAATTCAGAGGATGTTCGGATTGTTTTGACCACCCGACGCACGCTTTTCAAGCACGCCAAACACCTAAAAAATGCATATTCACTCATTTCGTGCAGATTGTGCATCTGAATGATGTTTTGTCTTTTTTAAACCATAAAAATAATCATTAGGGTTCTTTCGTGTGGTTTCAAGTCATTCTGATGTCGTTGGGTATGTATTTGACCGTAAAACACATGTTTTGGCCATTTACGACACACATAGTGCATTTTCGGCCACCGCGGTCACACGACACCTCTGATTGATGTGACGTCAGGCTGAAAATTTCAAAATTTACCCTCCCTTTGTTGTCTTCCGATTTCATGGCATTATGAGGCCATTCGTTTGCTTTTGACCACCCCACACATGGTTTCCCAGCGCACCAACCACCTAAAAAACACATATTCAGCCTTATCATGCAAACTGCACATCTGAATGACGTGTTGTATCCTCATAAACCTCATGAATAAAAATTTGGTTGTTTTATCGTGATTTTAGGTCATTCATATGTCATTCGGTATGCATTTAACCATTAAATGCATGTTTTGGCCATTTTCGACAAGCATAATGCTTCTTCGGACTCCGCTATCACACGACACCTCCGATTGATGTGTCGCATAGATGACCATTTCACAATTCACCCACACATTAATGTAGTATAATTTCATGGAATTCCGAGGTTGTTTGGCCTATTTTCACCACCCCACACACGCTTTTGAAGCGCACCAAACACCTAAAAACACATATTCAGTCATGCCGTGCAAACCACTCATCCAAATGATGTGTCATTTTCTCTTACACCTCACGAATAATAATTACGGTGTTTTGTGTGATTTCAAGTCATTACTGATGTCATTTATCTTGAATTTCACTGTTAAACTCATGTTTTGGCCATTTACGACATGCAGAGTGCATTTTTTGCCACCGTAGTCACAAGACACATCTGATTGACGTGATGTCTAGCTGACCACTTCACAATTCACACACCCTTTGTTGTTGTCTGATTTCATGGAATTCTGAGGTCATTCGGCAGGTTTTGACCACCCCATGTAGGCTTTTCAAGTGCGCTAAACACCTAAAAACACATATATAGTTCTTCCATGCATACCGTACATTCTAATGATGTATCGTCTCCTCGTACACCTCAAGAATGACCCATGGATTGTTATGTTAAAGGATCAAGACAATCTGAATATGTTTGGTCAGTTTTCCATATGCCAGTTGTTTTTACTCAAAATGGTGTTCATTTTAAACTAAATAGAGACATTTAGAGTGATACTGGGCACAATGTTCCTTGGATTGACGTGAGGTTGTCTTTTACACATCTCAAATGAATATATGAGCATTGTACTCAAGTATCAACACAATCCAAATATGTTTGATCTGTTTTTCATATTTTAGTTGTTTTTTACACTTAAAATGTGGTCCATTTCAAATCAAAGTGAGACACTTTGAGTGATACTGGATACACCGTGTCTCAGATTGAGGCAGAGTTAAATTATACCTGTAAAAAATGACCAATGTATCATTTTCATAAATTATAAACTCAATCCAAATGTGTTTGATAGGTTTTATGTATGTCTATTTTTGTTTTCACTTAAAATCCGGTTCATTTCAAATAAAATTGAGACACATTGAATGGTACCAGCAATATCGTGCCTCAAATTGATGCGGGTTTGACTCATATATGTCACAGATGTCACATGGATCATTGTGCTAAAGTATCAACAGAATTAGAATACGTTTGGACCATTTTCCGTATGTCAGTTGTTGTTTTAACATACAATGTTGTCCATTTCAAATAAATGTGAGACACTATGAGTGGTACCGGCCACAATGTTCCTTATATTGATGAGGGGTTGATTCATACATGTCACATATTACCCGTGGATCGTTTTCCTAAAGTATCAACACAATCCAAAAATGTTTGGTCAGTTTTCTGTATGCTAGTTGTTTTTACTTAAAGTGATGTCCATTTTAAACAAAAGAGAGACACATTGAGTGATACTGGCCACACCATTCCTCGGATTGAGTCATGGTTGACTCTTACACGTCACATATGACTCGTTCATCATTTTCCTAATGTATCAATACATTCCGAATGCGTTTGGTCGGTTTTCCGTATGCCAGTTAGTCAAATCGTTCAACAACAATGATAATATGTTATACTAAAACTATAGACATTGTTCATGATGTGCATCCCATGGTGCATGGTTAGGGAAAATCATGCACATTTTTTCTAATATATAGACTTATATGGTTGGTAGATACCTTTTTGGATGGACTTAAATTTTTTACTAACCGTGAGGAATAGTGTTTTTCTACGCCGACCGGGGTTCCGAGCTCCGAACAAGCCCTAGAAGCCCCATAAACCATTATAACATCATTAGGCATCCAAATTTGGTCACAAATAAAGATTTATACTGAATTAGAAAATATCCATACTAGAGTGAAAAAACAGGTTCAAAAATAAAGAGTTATACATATTTCATAATCGTAATTGATCAATCTGCCCCTAATCACCATCACCATCACCACGTTCATCATCATCCTCATCCTCATCACCATCTCTATCCTCATCACCATCCTTATCATTATCCCCATGATCATCCTCAGACCGATCCTCGCCCTTGGCCCCATCCTCGCCCTCGTCCTCATCCTCATCCTCACCCTCGTCCTCTTCAGCATCCTCGTAATCACCAGAAATTTCATCATCTTTACCGCCAATAGTACTGTTGTCTGTTGCATTGGATAATGCACCCATCGACGACATATATGTCTGACAAGCCGCGCTGGCCTCTGGTGGAAGTGATGAAGATAATCCTTTGATCAGTTTCATAAATTCATTATACCTCGTTTGAACCTATTCTTCCAACTCTTTGACCCTTTTATCATAATTTCTTGCATTCTCCATAACCTGTTCCAACTCCGTGGTACTAGAATGGTTAACTAAAGGGGACCAATACATCGTCAGGACAATATTCTTACTAGGTCGACAGCGTACTCGACCATAGGTATCATCTCCCAAAACCTGATATAAGTGATCATGTGGCCATAAATTGTCAAGCTCTTGGTCCTCAATGGCCTCTAAAGATGCTTGTTAAAAATATTAATAGATTATTAAATTTTAAAAGAGATATTAAAATTTGAAATAAAAAAATTAAAACATAAAATCTTATCTTGTATCAGTTTATTAACTACAGTTCCATCTTTTTTCCTTCTACTTGAGTAAAACAATTTTTCTCGAGGGAGACATCCTTTAATATTCAACTTTTACTTCTATAATGACATTGAAACAATATAAAGTGCAAGTATAATTATATTTTCAATATTCAATATATCACATAATTTATGTTGGAAACAATAAAAAGGGAAATTACTAAAGAAAAATTATAAATAACTATATCATTCCAGCTACCTCTCATGATATAATATAGTAGTACACCCCAATGTGTGGAGGTATTGCTTTGAATGAATGTTTTTTTTTCAGAATATTCTTAAATAATGTTTAATAATAAATAAAATAATATTAATTCAAAATATTGAAACTGTCATTTCAATACCTCAAATGGGATTAATACCTTAAATTTGGAAGTCTCCCAATGGGTAATCATTTGGTGATATTTCTCTATCGGGCAGTCATCCACGATAGGTATTGCCTCTAACTCTGTACCCACTCTATCACACCAGCTGACATACAGATCATGCTTATAAGCTCTAAAAAGCTCTCCTAGCTCTTTTAAACATGATGGTCATGCACCATCACCATAAAGGAAGATAAATAGAAGTTGACACCCAATAGATTAATTCATATAAATACAAATAATTACTACATTAAATCCAATAGATTTGTTTACCCATATTTGTGCCCATGCATCATCTTTGGCTTCCTGTGGCATAAGTCTCCAAGAGAGAGGCCTGACTGGAATGATGTCGGATTATTTTGCTAGCATCACCAAAAAACCTCTACATTCCATCCTAGATTTATAAATCATCTATCCGTCATCATTTTATTCAACCATCAACTCTGTCTAGAGGTTCCATACCTCACGCAAGCGAGTACGCCCCCTCCCCCACCTCCTATCATTAGATAAATCTGTTATTAAATAAAAAAATATCAGTACAAGTTATAATAAAATTAAATTTTGGTATAAATTTTTTTCAGAGTTATATAAATATACCTATGGTAGTCAAATCAATAGAAGTCACTGGATGTGTAGAAGATGAAGGAATATCCTGTACAGGTGGAGTGTCCCTTATTGTATTCTCCTCTGCCACATACTGTGTCAGATATGGAGTCGAAGAAGGTAGAATATAATAGATCAGAGAGAATGAACCAGAAGAAAAAGATGATGGCATAGACGTTTGACCAACTGGTAGTGTAAACATCATAGGCCTAAATATCTTGTGTGTCACTAAATACACACCATGATCAAAATGGTGCGTAGAAGACACATCTATGGTAGGGGCATAATCCAATTGGGTATGACCAGTGGATCGTCTAACTCTCACACCATGATCCCTCGTACCACTGGCCTCAGTACTAGGACCACCAAATGATCGTCTAACTCTAACACCACCCCCTCCTACCACCAACCTCTGTACTTGGAGAAATATTTGGCTCGTCATCGAATATCGCTAGTCTAGGAGGTGGATCATGAAAAAATGTTTAACACAAAAGTAAACACACGATATTATAAGTTATTGAAATATATATATTTGAAATAAAATACACACAATAGGGATGAGTGGAGCAATGCCCACCTGTGTCATGCGACGATTATTTGCTGTCATCTTTTTCCATAGCATTTCTTCAATGAGTGTCATTTCCAAGAATAAAAACAAATACGGAAGTAATTAGAAATAGATAACTAATGTGTAACCCAAATAATAATATATAAGAAACCCATTCTGATAAAAAACATAATGAAATTGAAAATTTATGGTGGTTTGAAGGTAAGTACTAGGATACAAACTCTGAATAATTTAGGTGATACATATAGGTGAGAACACGACTGTACAATTCTATATATTTCCCACCACAACTTTGGGTTCACAATCAACTATGAAAATTGAACTATTGGAGTCATCATAAGAAATAAACAGATTGCTTCCAATTGCAGTAGGGATAGTGTCAAATTTATAATCACCATCATCAAAAACATGTCTGAGATTTTTATTTAATAATTACCCCGAATTTAGGATGACAATGATCTTTGAAAAAAAATTGTTTCACCATTGAATCCAATACATATGGTTCATCGGTGGAAAGATTGCTAGTCATGTCAATAACTCGAAATCCACAATCATAAATAAAGGTTCCATTCCACGTCATTGAATCAAACCATTGACATTTCTTCATCATGACTCAACCATGCATGTAATAATCCAAAATTATTATTTTCTCCACGACTCCATAATAAGATACATTTTTAGAAAGAGGTCTATTATCCGATGAACTAGTATAGGAGTATGTTCTGACAGTTATCATAACACCATCATGATGTGTTCTCAGGTTTCTTGCTCTTTCTGTGATAATAAATTTATATTCATTGATCACAAGTGATTTACAAGCTTGAAAAATGGTATTAGGACCAAAAGCCAAAGATCTTACATCCTCAGAAACAGAGTCTGCGGGAAAACTCAATAACTAAAATATAATCATAAAGTAAACTTAATTAAATATTATTTTTATATAGTTATTACAGATATGTTTTTACCATCAATTTCAACCAAGCAGAAAACCATTTTCTATGCAAAGTCTCTTTCTTTCTCAATGATAAAGAATGATGCTTTCTATATATCAATTCATTATGTTCCCTGTAGATAAAAATAATAATATTTTATCAACTATTTGAAATTTTAAGAGATAAGATAAGATATACATGTATAATTTACGTAATTGATATAATAATCGATCAAATCACAATTGAACAATACTATGTGATGTGCCATCTCTCGCTCTACAAGGCTTAATGTTGTCAATGTATATGATCCCATAATTCCTCTAATCTGAGGAAGTGATGGAAAACTGGGTTCAATTTTCTCATACTGTTCTTCTTCATTTCTCATTGTTCTTTTTATTCTCGTAGTAAGATCAAAAAAATACAATGAGCAGAAATCCATACATTCTTGAGCCATGTAACCGTTCAAAATAGAACCTTCAAGATAATTCCTATTCCAAACATATTATTTCAATGTGTATATGTTTATTTCAGATGGATACATCCAAGGGAAAGCAACGGGTCCTCCAATAAGTATTTTGGTTGAAATATGGATAGTCAGATGCAACATGCTTGTAAAAAATTGATGGAATATTTTCTCGAACTCACACAAAATTAATGGTGTCTCTGCTAACAGTTTTTTCTAGAAGGGTTTAGACAACTTCATAGCAAAAAAATCTCCAAAAAAATTGCAAAACCGAATAATTGAGACTCTTACATTATTGGAAAAGAGATGACTGATTTCTATTGGAATCAACACAAGAAAAACGAGGTGATAATCACGAGTCTTCAAAGATTTCATCTTCAACACTTTTTTGTTGACATGTTTTGATATGTTTCTTGAATAGCCATTAGGAACATTAATAGTCTCTAACACTTCCAAATATTTATTATTTTCAGCAGCTGTCATCACATAAGAAGCACATGGAACATTCCATTTATTTTCACTAAAACATACAGGATGCAATTTTGGTATGATCCCCAAATCTAGCAAGTCTTGCATGGATCATAAATCATTGTTTTTCTTCCCCTTGACATTTATAAGAATCGAAAGAAACATTTCACATATATTATTTTCAACATGCATTATGTATAAGCAATGACCTAACAAGTTATTTGACCAACATGACAATTAAAATATTATACTCTTCTTATTCCAATTGTAACAGGAATCATTGGAAAAAAAAATTCTTTTTTGTCTAGATTTTATGACACCCTTCCTAAATAGAATAACTGAAATCTTTCAATTCATTAAGCACATAAGTTCTAGACATATGATGAGATGGATCATCAGTCACTATGGTATTTTGAAATCTTAGATGATTGTTCCTATATGGATGGTTCATTGGCAAGAATCATCGATGTCCCATAAAACTAAAAATATGACAATATTTCAGTCTTCTCGGTCGAGTATTCTTTATACAAAGAGGCCATGACAATTTTCCATTTTTTCTCCATCCAGACATCATTGCATAAGCCGTAAAATCATTTATTGTCCACATAAGTGCATCACACATCTCAAATATTTCTTTCGAACATGCATCGTATGTGGGAACACCAACATCCCAAAGAAGTTTCAAATATATTATTAAAGGTTGCATGTATACATCTATATCATTTATGGGATCAGAAGGTCCATATATCAGTATAATCAAGAATGTGTAAGGCTTTTTTAATACACGCCCATTGGGGAAGGTTATAAATGTGTATGAAAACCAGCCATGTGCTGTGCGAAGTAAGTATCTTCCCAAATGGATTAAAACCATAACATGAAAGACCCCGCCTCACATTACGCATGTCAGCTACAAATTGAGTATATCGAGCATCAAATCTCTGCCATAAAAATCCATCTTCAGGATGAACAAACTCTCCATTATTATTTTTTTCTCTCAGTGCCATGCCATCACATTTTTACTGATATTTCACCAGACATGAAAAGTTTCTATAATCTAGGGATCAATTGAAAGTGCCACATAACTTTTTTTAGCACACGAGATGTTGTTCCATCATCTTTTGGCTTCCATCAGGAGGTTCAAAATTTGATACAATCATTTCATTCCACAGTTTCCTCCAAAAATAAGCTGCAATCAGTCGGGCAAGCAAGATTTTTTTTTGACAATCCTAGATCATCAAATAACTTCCATGCCATATTGTGGTTTGAGGTAATATCTTCATCATATGGATTAAAGTCCTTCAAGGAGGTAAGAATGTAATCGATTGTAGTATTTTAAATTCCATACATAGTTTTCTTATGAAACAATCAGATTAAAAATTCCAACTTTTTCATTTTACCACATTGAAGATATACTGGAGTCATCGTAGCATCATTAAATTTTTTCACCCTATCAACATCATCATTTTCATTGGATGCATCATGTGTGCTTGTATCTAAATCTTGTTGGCTGGATATCCTTTCCATCTCATGATGCCGAATAAATGGAAATTGATCATATATCAAACTCTCCAATTCAGTCCCATCATTTGGATCATCAACATTTTGAGATTCCATTTTCTCTCTATTGTGATACCACACATAATAGTTTGTTTGGAAACCATATTTGGATATATGATAGCTAAATGCCTCCCAAATAAAAAAATAACTTACAACACAATTAGAACATTGGAAGTGTATGCGACCACTATTTGAAGCCATTCCAACTGAAAAATATAAATTTTTTTGGCAATTATTTTGAAAATCAGTTGAAATCTGATCATTTTCGTAAATCCATCTTGTATCCATTTTGTAAAAAAAATTGTAATAAGTCATTTCAATGCATTTCAATAATATTGATGTTCAATCAAAAAAATATTTTGGTATATGATAATTGTTTACTTTATATAAAAGAAAAATTGACACATTACTCTATATGATAATCATATTAAGAAACACACAAAATATAGTGTATATACGAAAATATGATACAGAATTTATAATTCCTATATTCAAGGATTTTCCTGTAGGATATTGGGAGTGGATCAAGGAATACATAATACATAAGGGCCTTGTTGGGAGTACATGAGTTTTATAATTTAAATTATTCAGGGAGATCAGGATGAGGAGTCAAATGAGGATCACATCAAAAATAGTTATGGCCTCATCAAGTTTCACCTTAACCATGGTTTAATAGATCCTAGATTTGAAGACATATATCATAGGTTGATAGGGTGTATTCATTGAATCATATCCGAATAGATTTTAGAGAGGGACCTTCAATAGTTATAGGTATGGATTATATTAGAAACACCTATAAAAAGGATATCCAGGAATTGTGATGTCCCAAACCAGGATTCCACTCATTAGAGACCCAAACCCAGATGGCTACATGGGCTTAAGAACATCTACCAAAATTCCAAATGTTATTGAATAATAGTGAGAGCCTTTTCTGTGTATAGCGAAGACTATTCCTTCATTACATATGTTTCACAATTTTAATATTATCAGTCAAAAAATGGAAGAAAGATAACAATGGGAACATATTGGAAATTGATGAAAATAACTAAATTAGTAATACCAACTAATAACAGAATCATAAACAAAATGATGGTAATGAATGTTATATATCAAAAATAAAAACATAGTTACCACTATTAGGAAGTAGTACTATACAAGAGGCTAATAAATTCTAAAATTTGACCAAGATTCTTGAGCTACAACTCAATCATCTAGTTCATCGGTGGAAAGAGTGTGAGTCATGTCAATAACTCGAAATCCACAATCATCAATAAAGGTTCCTTGCCACCCCATTGAATCAAACCATTGGTAAAGGGAAGAGTTTTACCAACGGTTGCACACAACCATTGGTAAAAGATGACTTCAAGGACCCTTTATTGGCATCCCAAATAGAGGCACATTCCTCCGGTCCCATTTGGTGTTATTGGAATCCAAATCATTCACTCATGTTCAATATATAATTCTAGGCACCTCTTTGGTCATACCATTCATTAACCAATTGGTTCCCCAAGTCAAGCGCACCCCATGGGTGGATAAAGTCTAGGCTTCTACACTAATAGGTTGTTCATGTCTTGTAAAAATGTTTAATTTCATAAATTATAGACAAAAACATTTATTTTTAACTTTGAGATTAGTAATAAAGTATGTCAACGATAATAGTATTGCTGAATTAAACTTTTGACTTATCTAACATTGTTATGGATGTATACACATGCCAACATGGCTATTGAAAAGCACCCCACCATCATATAAGTGAGTATTGGACAAGAAAGAGACCTAATATAAAACATACAGTGATAACCATATTAAATTGACACTAAAGATATATTAGTAGAGTCATCTTAGGAAGCCAATTGTCACTCATGACTAACCATGCCACTATAAACAACATGGAGTGTCTGATTTTTATCTCTCATATCAACAGCATCATCACACATTCTTACCATGATGTGAATAATGTGTAATATGTATGATATTAACACAAAATTCCCAGAAATACCAAGCCTTCTATGAACTGAAAATTTATGGATGATATTGAAACATAATTCATTTTTAATCAAATTTGATTCACGGGAAAAGCCCAACACACACACCAAAATAAAATAGAAACCAAAAGTCATACAAAACCAAAATCAAAATAGAAAACCAAAATAGTAGATTCATAACATTAAAATGAAAGTATCACTTACAAATTAGATGTGTAGAACTATGAAATTTTGAAGATTGATCGAAACAAAGGATTTATGTTGTAGAATAAACAAAATCTAGATTCTCAACTTCACCCAAATGAAAACATAAAACCAAAATAGTTGATGCAGTATCACATACAGATTAGAATTGAACAACTGATAAATTTTAATGACAGATGGATTTTGGCCGTAGGGGAAGGAAAATCCCAATTCTCCCTTCTGTTTAGGGCTGTAGTCGCGCAGAATGGGGGAGGCCGATCTTCTGCGAATTTGCGAAAAAACTTTTCCAAAAGATTATAAAAACCATTGGGAAAGAAATCCTTTACCAACGGTTTGTAAAAAACGTTGGTATATGATGATTTAAACCTCTCTATACCAACTGTTTAAGAAAACCGTTGGTATATGGTATACTTTTCCGAACGGTTTGTAAAAACCGTTGGGAAAAGATGATTTTAACTAGCTTTTACCAACGGTTTCATTAAACCGTTGGTTAAAGTCCTCTAAAAAAATTGTTAAGAATTCCATTGGTATATAGGAATTAGGAAAAACTCCATTTTTATTAGCAAATGTTAGGTAAAAATCTTGAGAATTTTGTTGGAAATATTGGGATAACTGATTAGATTAGAGTTTTTTCTTATTTTTAGTGTTTCATATCATTATACATATATCAAAGATAATTTTTATTGGAATCTACTTGATATATATCATCCAAATCCCTATAATGTTTTTAATTGGAATGATCTTGTTTTGTAACAAAAAATATAAATATTTTAACAACTAGTTTGGGTTATTGATTCCTAACATAATATGAAATGTTGGAAATCTTTTCTATTGGTCTGAGTATTCTTGTAGTATATAATGTATTATAATTATATGAGGGAGCGAGAATGGATGATACAAGAGAAATGGAACCACCAGTTTCATGATAAGTATTAATCAACATGATCTAATTTGGAAAAAATTATATATAGTAGGGACTATTTTAAATTATCAATGTCAATATTAGTTATATATATAATAATTATTTTTCAAAAAAATGTTTTGAAAATTTCTCATTTTATTGATCTGATTTTGGGGTGATTATGATGTATTTTGGTCATGTTCTTGGTTTTCACATGAGTAAGAAAAATGGTGTACTATTTTCAAGAAATAATTACATCTTGTTGTGGTTTGGGACTGTGAAATTGCATACCGTTGGTCAAAATTTATCCAAAATTTGTATCTTATATAGTTTATAGTGCAAGGAAAATGTTTTATGTATGGTTTAAAAATCATGCGGTAACATAACGTGATATGAAATAATATTTTTTAAAATTCATTTTCTAATAGTAAATGACTTTTTATAGAAAAGGTAATTCTATTTTGACATATGATGTCAACCCTAGGGATTCTTATGGGATATTTTTAAGGTCATGACACATATAAAGAGATATTCTGATGAATCTTGAGGCATTGGATCTTGGAAACTCTACAAAAGACCCCATTACTCATTTTTACTTATAGTTCATCATGATATTTTATATATGTTTGGAATGGAACCCTAGACCGAGGATTTTATTTTTCATTTAATAGATTATATAATGATATCATTTTTTTCAAATAAATTACATTTTATAAGGTATGGTAGAGACCTAATCCACCTATATCATTATGTGCTTAATTGGTATTTTTTTGGTAAGTGCATTCTCCTTTAACAGTATAGAATTTTTTGAACATGAGTGCCTTTATATGGGCATCTTTTTTTGGAATATTCTCATCAAACATAAGATCAAAATTTTACATGGTCATATGGATCTCATATGTTGTAATAAATTAAAAATTATTAATGTAAGTGATTTCATGAATATATTTTGTTTAATGAAATACTATTGATTTCTTATTTTAATTTTTTTTAAATATCGCAATGAAATAATTTATTAATTATGAATTGTGATATGTGTTATTCTTTCAAAACATTATTTCTCCATTTCTATTGAAATTGAAAATTGATTTCAATTAATTTATTGACTTTAATTTTAGATTTTTGATAAATTTTTTGTCAAAATCTTGTGAAAATATTTCAATTGTAAATGATATAAATCCATGTATGGGATAAGGAATACAGAAAAATAAGAAAATTTTGAGGGGTAATGAATTATAAAATCACAGATGAATAATTTTTGGCTACCTAGAAAGGATTTAAACAAAAACTCAAAATACAATATTTTTTGAAAGGTGATTCACATTATTGGGAGTTCTCACATCTTATAGATTGATGATTTAGGATTTCAAGTGAACATTATAAAATATTTAAAGTGGTGTTAATATCATAGATAATAGATAAAAAATTTGGAATAGGACTTGTTTTTTATGATTTTTATTTCAAAAATGCTATTTATTATTTTTTTTAAAAATTCATTTACTTGGTATGATTATAGAAACTATCATGTAAAGTGTGAATTCTATAATTTGATAAAAAATATAAAAAAATATATTTTTGTATATTATTTAATTCACTTGTTCGTAATTGGTTTATATATGAATTTCATTCAATTAATTAAATATGGGGATTGAATTTATATTTTTTTCGCAAACCCATGACATGCCATTCACTATGTGTATATATTATTATATTAGACATAAGGAAAGGAAATATTAAACATTGTTTTTTTGGGTATATATTTTAGCAGGATGTGGGAGTGCTGTGGTGACTTTGTGGGTCATTGAAACACTTATCACATGGACGTGGGTTTTCAATTACTTTAAGTAATTCATTTCATTTGTTGGGGGTTTGAAACATGTAATTTCCTTGTAATATTTTTCTTATTGTATCTAAATCATTAATTGAATATTTTATTTCATTTATATATATATTTTATCTAGTTAAACCAATAGATTTTTATTTATTGTAATAAAATAATTCCCAATGATAGTTCTTAATTCCATGGATACTATTAGTAGACCCTGAGTATCTATATTTCTCTTCATGAATTTAAAGGGGATTACTTAGTTATCTATTTCATGGATAAACCTAGTTAGTTCACGAAAACTATTTCATAATATTTTTGGAAAGTGGTACCAAATATAAGAAATGTTATTATACATGTTAATAAGATGAAATATTATTTTTGTGATGCAACATAATTTTTTTCTGTATTCATGTGTCTTTTTCCTAGAGTGTTATTCAAATGGGATACCTCCTGGGAAGTCCCTCAAGGTGTGTGTGGGTGAGGGAAAAGAAAACTTTAGGAAGATGAATTTATATATGTGGAAAATATTTATTTTGATAATTTATAATGATCAATATTATATTGTTCTAGGGATAGGAGGAATCCAATTTATTATAGTAGACCTATGGGGTTAAATTTAATCATTCATGGAACAAGGAAGTTAGTTCACGATAAATGGAATCAGCAGTATTACCCATTTAGATGGGTAGTTGGAGTACCTGGGAGATATGTATAGGTTCCAAAAATGGACATTATTTATTTTTGGGGGGATTTTAACCCCACATATAAATTGATACATAAAATTATAAATACTATTACACTTTTAAGAAAGGTTAACCACTCATTTCGGGGTCCTATATGATTATAAACCTATATTTAAGAGTTCTTGTACATGAATAGATTCATGATGTGTGTCCTCTATGGAAATTTCCCAAGGTTATTTTGACTGACAAGAGATAATAAATGAAGAAAATGGGTTGTCCTATTAGGAGATTCATTAACATGATATGTGACCTCGATGCATAATAGATAGTGGTTTTAATGATTGGAAATAGATGAATTACTATAGAACTATGGGGTTAGATAACTAGTTTCATCATCCAAGAATATTTTTTCATGAAAAATTCAGTTTTGATATAGTTATATAATAAATATTAATAAATTATATATATTAAAAATATATTTTCTCAGGGACACACGTCATATTATAATGGAATACTTTCCCGCAAATTTTTCCATTGCTTCACCTCTCCCCCCATCCGGATATTATTCTCATATAATTCCATTCACTATGGAGCTAATCTATTGACCTAGTGTTTCAAAAATTTTGACCTCCATCAAATTAATTCATTCTATATCCATGAATTTGTATCAAAATCATGAGTTCTATGTATTTATTTTGTAGGTCCTTCCATGACAACATTATTCTATAGTATCATCAAACAGTATAGATCCCATCTACTGGCCCATGTTTCCTACTGTATCGACCTCTTCTTCTATCCTCCCTCCTCAATGTTCCTATCCTTAATTTATTTCTTATCACGATGCTAACATATCTCAAACATTTCTAGTGAATTATTTCTCATAAGATCCCTTTTATCTACAGAAACTATCTATTGTCCATGGTTTTGTTCTATATCAGGTATCCCTTATCGACATTCAACTCCATACGTGACCAACATCTACAAAAAATCCATCTTATAGTGATCTTCAATTCTACTAGTTTTACTCTATTAATTAACTCCATAACTAACTATTATTTTTTTCAATGTTCATTCCTCATTTGACCATCAGATTCCTTATTTTGGCTACTATATTTTCTTCAAAATTATTCATATCTATGTCTAAGCAGTTATACCCAAAGGTTAATTTATCGATGAATTTTTTATATGTTGTCTTGTAGTTGCTATTAATGAATCATTTTTACAACAAAAAATAGCCTATTGTAGTTTAGGTGTAAACTATTTCACAATTTCTCAAATATATATCCACATTATTTTATCATATGTTTTTTTCTATTTAAAATTCAATACATCATTTTTTATATGGAAATCACAACATCTAGAAAAGGTGATCAGTCAACACCAATCCCTATTGATGTCTAGGTAACTGTACCATATTTTTCTGAATAGTTCAAATATTGAAATAGATTTCTCATACATTTTTATCCTTTAATATTGAATTTATTAATAAGAAATTGACCAATTTTCATTTATTTATTTATTTTTTTTATTCAACTTCATTATAAATTGTAATTTTAATTTATTTTTTATTTATGATTTATATAAAGGTGTAACAGTTCCTTAATAATGTTATTTAATTTATATATTAAAAATTATATTAAAATATTATTTCACAAAATGAATAATACTATTATTTTATTGAAATTCATGTAAATTAAATAAAAAAATGATATAAATATAAAACTTCTATCATGTTCTTGAGAAGAAATGTTCCAGAGAAGAGTAATAAGGTAATATCATCGAACAAATTAACTTATAAGTGCTTATCATTAGTATGAAAATCACCCTGTAAGAGGCACAACGTCGCTCTGCTAGGGTTCCTCTCACGCAACATTCCCCTTCCTCGATCTACTCTTCTTCTTCTCCCATATTCGGCGGTTCGAGGAGGTGGTTCTCTGCAGCTGCGGCACTGCTGGCTGGCCTTGTGTGCACTGGTGTCTATCTTCATGACGCAGTGTTGAATCTGCGCCTCAGTTCCTGGCCCGGAGGCTCGAGATCATCATTTCGTCGTTAGATCTGGGTGCTTGGAGGTTGAGCATTGTCTCTCTGGAGGTTGTGGTTGGGGGTGTCGGGATCTTGCTTCGGTTTGAGATGATAAGCCCTTTTTACAAGGTCCTCTTTAGTGGATTTGCATAGAATTTGGAAGGTGGTGCTTTGTAAGCGGTGGTGCTTCTATGCGGTATGGATTGATTTTGATGATACACATTTTGATTTTGTGTATTTTCTTAAGACTAGTTTAGATATGGTTTTGATTCTCCCTTTCATCTCTTGTATTGGTGAGGTGATGTATGAATGTGTCTTTGTTTTGGTTTCTCTGTGATTCTTGATATCTTTGGTGAGGTGATGAATCTGTTGGTGGTGATGCCATTGATGGTTGGGATGGAGCTCTGGTTATACTTCGGGGGCATTTTTGTGTTGCGTATGATGCCGATGAAGTTTTCTTGTTTGTTCGAGGCAGTGTGGATTGTTCATCTTGTTTGTTTCTCTGGTGGACGATTTGATGGTATTGACTATGCTTCGTCATCGACAAAATCGGATTACTACCATCGTTCTGTTGTGAATGGTGGTGCGTAGTTAAGGACCAAGGACCAATGGTTAGCATGCGGACCGATGCGCAGACAGAGGTGTGGTACGATGGAAGGTGTGTGGCTTGAGAGCCTGTCTTGTTAATTTTTGTTTTGGGTGTTTGGAATTTTATGTTTGATTTGAAGGTTTTGAAGTAGTGATGTGGAAGTGATGAAGTTATCTATTGGGTACCGGAAACCCTTAAACCGACCTTTAGAAAATGAAAAAAGGATTAGCATATCATTAGTATATTTCTATTCATAAATTATTATTCATTCGTTATATTGTTAATATATTTCAAAAAATAAAAGTTCAACAACTCTTAGTGTAATGCCTCGACCCCAGTTACCCTGAATCGGTACATTGTTACATAACAATGGAATGATCACAAATGATCATATCTTGAAAGACTGGTTAGTTTATTAGACTTGGAAACACTAGATACATTCACAATGTTTACATTATATCATAAAATGAAAACTACAACAACATAGTCTCCATAGTCCACACTCATATCCCCTTATACTATCCCTGCAGGTCATTCATAAAATACCTCTTCAGATCCTAGGAAAAATAAAACAAAGAAAGGGGTGAGCTCAGATGCCCAATAAAGATTACAATATAGAGGAAACATTCATAAATACGCATAAATAGTTAAGGAAATGTATAACTAAAACAAAGGCCTTTTAAACTTGAACATCAGCATAATGTGGCAGAAGTAAAATGAAATAATTACGTTTACTTATTCACATGGATATTATATTAGTCGAATAATCATAAGAAATATAAAAAACCACTTTCATAATGACGGAACACATAATTCTAGACTGTCATAACCACATATTCAAGGCCTCATGCTAAGACTACAAATAAGATTTTGTCAAGGACTTCTGCCAAGACACTATTTTGTATCATGAGACCTACCGATGAATCAAGGAGCTATAGCGGCCTCTTCCCATTACTTATTAAGTCCAATGCATTCCCCATATGAACAGTTTTAAATATAACATAATCATTCATATTAAAACTAGCATACGAAATTTAAATACTTTAAACACAAACCATGAATGGTATAAAAATACCACATACACAGTCAAACATAACTCATTCAAAACAATATGGATGATTTTATTGTATCAGATTAACCTCAATGGAGAATAATGATGGATATTGACAAAGATTAAAATAATCATCAAACTATTGAGAGAAATATCCACCTTTTTCTTGAAATCATCTAAAAGTCACACTATTTGTCAAGAATCCATTTAAAAATAGATTTTTGAATCAATGTTTCCCATACCACATTGAAACTTTTAAAATGAATTTCAACTTTAAAACATTAATTTCCATATAAATAATCATTAAAACCATTTTTAAATCATGGACATTAATGAGAAAATTTTAGAATAATAAATCATTAAAACATTTTAAAATGATATTTTAGTTAGAGTTATTAACCAAAAGAGAGACACTTGAATACAAATAATTGAGGTAATAAAAACATTTTAATATCATGAAAATAAATGTATTTATGATATACTATGTAAAAGTACAATATATACACCATATAAAAGTTATTTGGCATATAACAACAAAGGTGTCTCAATGGAATATAAATTGAGATGAAATCTATCATAAAAGTTGTATCCATAGGTTAAGGATAATTCAATGACATAATAATTTGTGAAAAATATAAATACACTTAATATGATTGGATATTCAATGTAAAACAATCAAAGGACATTCACATATATTCTTTTAAAAACAACAATAATGAATTAGATGTTTAACTCAATAAATGGAGATTGAGTTAAAATTACTCTTATCAAGTTCATATTGATGACTTGAGAATTTTTAAATGGACTGATTATGTGTATCAAAAGTATATCCACAGAAATGGGAGTGTAAATTATGACATAAGCAAATAAATTGTGATTCCACACATAATCATTGAGTAAAATAATCAATGAAGTTTGCGTAAAGCTGAATGAGTGGAAATTGAAATTTCCAATTCCCTTATCAATTTGGTAACTTACAAAACATACACCCATTAAAGAATGATCATAAAATGATGATTTAAATATACATAAATTAAAATATATTACACAATGAATACAATCATGGGTATTACACACACCACATGCAATAAATAAGAGGTGAACAATGGAAATCTCACCGAATTAAAAGGGAGATAAGAAACCCATTACTTTGTACTTTTTCCTTGGTAGAGGGTAGGTTAGCCTCCTATATAATGGTGAAATAATAGTTATTTTATTATACAAGAATCATAAACATTAATATGATATCATATATGATCTTTTAAAATTACTTTGTTAATAATATCATAGTATTATTGTTGTTTCGAGTTTTAACATACTGGTTTTATTTTATATGTTTTGTTACATAAGTCGTGTTTGTTACGGATAGCTTGTATCATATTTAGATACAGAAATATATCAAGTCCGTATATATTATTTTAAATCATAAAAAGATAATTAGACTTGTATGGATACGATGGGGAATGAATCTCATCGCGTTCGTGGAGACGATAGTCTATACGTACGCACAAGTGATAATATCATTCTTTTGATATTAAAATCATATATAATTGGATGTTATATCTTATATACAGAATAATTATCATGTTATACTTATTATTTACATTATTTAAATATTATTATTATACCCATCCATTAATAATTTAGTGAATAACAATTACACCACGATGTGGAGACGGTAGGTCGTACGTACGCACGTATGGTGACATGTCATTCAAAGGATGCATAGAAAACTGAATATGGTTGTACCATATTTATAATAAAATAAAAGTATATAAAAGATACTAGAGTTATTATTTTAGAATGGAAATAACAAAGAATGAAAAAGTTGAAGAAGAAAGGAACTTGAATGAGGGTGGTGAAAACATTACCTATTCTTTGGGTTCTTCCTCTTGATTTGATCAAAAGGGCTCCATAGGATGGATTTCTGATCAAAATAAGACCTCTAGGATGAAGTGAGGGAAGTAGGTAGAATATTAGGGTAGGGTTTGGCCGAGAAAAAAGTCTTTGATAGTGTAAATTAGAGAGAAGGGAGAGTACCCTTTTATAAGAGGGGTGAGGGGCACCTTTGGAAAAGCTAGAAATATTATTTTATAATAAATTCATATTTGGATTTTAATGGCTCCAAAGTGGATTATTTAAATTTTAAGGTGGGGATGGGTCAAAATAATTTCAACCAGTAGATTTTAGACAGGTTTTGGTCACTATATTAACTTTATCATTTATATTTAACTCTTAGTTAAATAGTTTGACATTTACCATGTCTCATTGTATTTTTATATTATATAGATAATAAACATTCTAAATACCTCCAAGAGACTACCAAGTGGTACATTAATGATAAGAATATCATTATATAAGTCCTTTGACTGAGCCTTAGATTTTTAGGAATAGAATATCAATTAATAATATAATACTTGTTTTAAAAAATATTTTATGTCAATTTTGAAACTATTGGGTTTTTTGTTTTTGGTAATTTTATAAAAACATAAATAATGAAAAAAAATTATAACCAATCCTAATATGTCATATTAACATATAAAATTAGTGGAACTCATAAAAAGTCTCAAATTTAATTTATTTTTATATTTATAATATCAATTATTTTAATATTTCATTAATTAGGTAATTACTTCATCACCATTGTGTCATAAATAAATTAAATTATTTAATGTCTAAAATTTATAAATAAATTACAATTATGTATGAATTTTTTTAACTTTCTAATTAATATTTATAATTGAATTTATCTTATGTATAACACTATATTGAAAATATTTTAGTTATTAAACTTTGATTTTATCACTTTTAACTCTTCTTTGAATTAAATAATAATAAATGTACTAATCTAATCCAGGTGGACCTAAATGATAATATTTTATTCCTATGGTTGTTTTGGTCGAGATACACTTTTCCAATAAAATTAGGACATGTTTTAGTGTAATATTTATATCATTTTAACCCTTAATTACCCTATTTACTTTTAACTGTGGTAAATAAAAGTAAAAAGTTACTATTCACCAAAAATTTATTTCATCTCATTGAACAAAATTTTACTCATTGATATTAACCATGTCTCTAGGATTTTTGAAACTCCACTCACAGAATAGGTAAAATTATGTTTAATGTGAATTTCCAAATCCTCTTAGGAGGTGGGTAAAAGACGGTGAAAAGTTCAATAAAATTTTTATATATCTAAAATTATTCTAAACTAACTCCAATGAATTACATTGAACTTAAATAAGTAATATGTATCTATTTTTACCATAATTAAATTTAAATAAAATATATAATTATTAAAATAAAAAATCGGTTTTAAACTACAACTTAGTGTTTTTTTCAATATTCATCTAGAATTGAATGTTTTCAGAAAAATACATAAAAATCACCCTAAGATAATTTCGATATTACGAATCCAAAATTGAAGTCCATTTTTAAAGATAAAGTTTATAAAATTTCAAAAAGTGGGTTTTACAATTCATGATGACTAGTTTGATTGGTTGTGGTGTGTGTTAGAACTCGAAGTTGCATACAACACATGCTACTATATTATTCAATTAAAAGTGTACCGTGGAAGCTTGGGGTGTTACATTCTACCCTCCTTCTAATAATTTCATCCTCGAAATTTTTAAAATTGGTCTTGGGAGAGTAATGGAAAGTCCCACATTGGAAAAAGAGTCAATGAAACTATCACCTTAAAAGAAATAAATAAAAGTACATAGGTCACCCAAGATAACTCATACTAGGATTCCACGTAGGAAAACATGGATATGGAAGAAAAACTATGTGTCAATTTCTGATGGAGAGGGATATAAAACATGAGCAAGAGAAATTTAACAACAAGAATGTCACAAAATTGGGATGGGACAAATTGTCATTAGTATCCCAGTAAGAAAAGTATACAGAAAACATTTTTTTAATGTTACATTACAGAAACATGAGAAATTCATTTATGAGATTGACTAAGAAAATAAAGAGATATTATTTTTAAGTAGAGTTTCATTTTTAATAAATTTCCACCACTAAATCATTTTTTTTAAATGCTGGGTATTCAAGAAGACTTGGTCACACTATAAGAGCTAGAATAAAATCCAATAGAATGACATGATCCACAAAGGGTAAATTATATATTTACCTTATCTTTAGAGATTAATAAAAAAATGGTTAGTACCAGATCTGATGATCCCTCAAAAGGATATTCCTTTAGAGAAAGAAACACTAATAATAATTTCTAAAATTAAACCAACATTACCCCAATGTTAAATAAATACCATTCAATAAAAAAATTGCCTTTAAAATCCTTGAATATAATCCAAACTAATATTGAAACCCAAAACATAAAAGAATTTGGTTATGTAGTCTTCCACTTTAAATTATCTCTTCAAATGGCATCAACTACTCTTAATGTCACATACTTAAAATTAATTAACCTAATCACATATTCTCTATTATAGGTTAATTATTTACATAAATAACCCAAATCACTATAAATCCACAATAAAAATGTAGATAAAAATCCACCATTACTTCTAAAATAAAATAACATAGTATTCTATTTTTCTTGGGCATATATTGTTCCCAACAAAGCGAACATCTTCCAAAATAACATCTATTACTTAATCACCAGATCATTTTCCTATACTAAGGGTATTTATTTTATAATACATAAGAACCCAAATCAACTTATTATTGATCAATAAAATCATTTAACTAAAAATAATTAGTCACAATTACCAGGGACTTCACGTTGTCTAGTGGTTGGTGATAAATCCCTATCTCACTTTGGTTGTGGGTTCAATTCCCATTGCTTTTTCCGACGTGACGGGTTGTCACACAGTTTGCGTGTTGTCCTTTTTCAAAAACTATATTTTATAACATTACCAAAATGAGATAAATTCCTCAAAATAACCATAACATAATTTAACCAGAAATGTTATCTCATACGTTGCATTTTCATCCCAAAATATAATAACATATAATTGCCTCAAACCAAATGATTATATAAAACCAAATGGTTATTTATAACTATATCCACAAGGTAAATGATATGTCTTCCTCAAATAACATTCTCACATGGAAACTGCAGGGTTAAAAATACAATAGAAAATTATTCTAACGTAATACCATCAACAAGGAGAACAAGTACTTTTAACCATTTTGACGACCATTTATTTCCACATAGCTTCTTCTTTGACCAAGAAAATATCCTATAGAATAGGGAATTCACTATGGTAATGGCCACGTCCCCTACATTTACTACAAATGACTGTAAATTGATTCTTGGGACCATTTTTATTTTCTTCCATAGTACTCTTCATTTTTCCTCGGAAATTATTCACATTGTATGCTTCTTTCCCACACGTAAAAAATTTATTTTTTCCATTGAGACACCTTCCTAGGTGTCTCCTTCCACATTTCCAACATGATGGAAATTTAGGATTCTTTTCTCCATGGTCTCCACTGCTGGAGCTCTTATCATTCATCATCTTTCTCTTCTTTGTTTAGTCTAGGAGTTTGTTAATATATATGTTATTGATCATATTTTTTGTAAAACTGATTTGGCATGAACACGATATATTTTACGCATATCAATATTCCATTTTGTTGTTCATTTACACCACTATTCCCACTGTGTACATCATTCTAAAAGTTACTTTGACTTCCTTGGACTCCAGAAATTGACTAAAAATAGAATGAATTGTGTGAGTAATTGTATCCATAAAATCATTTATAGAATATCATGACACTATATTCTCATTTTGAAACACCTTAGGATTAAGCAAGGTCAAATAATTCAAATTGGTTTGTAAAGAAAATGTAATTTTTCCTAATAATATCCCACGAGATTGTTTTAACCAACAATGCAGCTAGGCCCGTTGTCGTGCACCAGTTCCCATTCGAGTCTAGCTCAAATAGGTGTTTTCAGGTTTTACCCCTAGGTACATATGTGCCAGAGCAACCTCTACCTGCTCGTATCCTGACAGGGATGTATTTCTTTGAAAAGACACAAAATCTATAAAATACGAAAATTCTAGGAAGTTCTTCTATACTAATGCTCAAATTATATCTTAGGGATATGTTCTCTAATCATAGTTTATCTAAATCTAGTTTCGAAGGTTTGTACTAAACTTCCTTTGATACCATCTGTAACTCCCCAACCCCAGTTACCCAGATTCAGTGCATTATTACATAACATTGGCATGATCACAAAGGATCATGTATCAAAAAACGATTAGTTTATTATCCTTGGAAACACTAGATACATTCATAAACATTACATTTCATCATAAAATGAAAACTACAACAACATAGTCTATATAGTCCACACTCATACCCCCTCATACTATCCCTGGAGGTCACTAATAAAATACTTCTTCACATACTAGGAAAAATAAAACATAGAAAGGGGTGAGCTCAGATGCCCAGTAAGGATAACAATATAGCGGAAACATTCAAAAATAAGCATAAACATTTAAGGCAATGTATAACTAAAACAAAATCCTTTTAAACTTGAACACCAACAAAATATGGCAGAAATAAATTTAAATAATTCAATTTACATACTTACATGGATATTCTACTAGTATAATAATCATAAGAAATATCAAAAACCACTTTCATGATGATCGAATGCATAATGCTAGACTATCATAACCACATATTCAAGGATTCGTGCCAAGACTACAAATAAGATTTTGTCAAGGCCTTGTTCCAAGACACTAGTTTGTCTCATGAGACCTACTGATGAATCGAGGAGCTATAGCGGGCTCCACCCACCACTTACTAAGTACAACGCATTCCTCATATGAAATGTTTGAAATATAAGATAAACATTCATATTAAAACTAGCATAAGAAATGTCAATACTTTTACCACAAACCATGAATAGTATAAAAATAGCACATCCACAGTCAAACCTAACTCATACGATACAATTTGAATGATTGTATTGTATCAGATTAACCTCAATTGAGAATAATGAAGGATATTGACATAGATTAAAATAATCATCATCCTATTGAGAGAAATATCCCCCTTTTTCTTGAAAACATTTAAAAGTCACACTATTTGTCAAGAATCCATTTAAAAATAGATTTTTGAATCAAAGTGTCCCATACCACTTTCAAACTTTTAAAATGAATTTAAATTTTAAAACATTAATGTCCATATAATTAAATCCTTAAAACAATTTTTAAAATATGGACATCAATGAGAATGATTTTGAATATTAAATATTTAAAACATTTTAAAATGATATTTTAGTTAGAGTTCTTAACCAAAAGAGAGACACTTGAATACAAATAATTGATGTAATCAAAACTTTTTAATATCATGAGAATAATGGGATTCATGATATACTGTTTCAAAGTACATTATATACATCATATAAAAGTGATTTGGTGTAAAACAACAAAGGAGTCTCAATGGAATGTAAATTGAGATGAAATCTCTCATAAAAGATGTATCCTTATGTTACGGATAAATCAATGATATAATTTTGAGTGATAAATATAGATACACTCAGTATTACTGGATATTAAGTGTAAAAAAATCAAAGGACATTCACACATATTATGGTAAAAACAACAACAATGAATTAGATGTTTAACTCAATAAATGGAGATTGAGTTAAAATTACTCAAATCAAGTTCATATCGACGACTTGAGAATTTATCAATGGATTGATTATGTGTATCAAAAGTATATCCACAGAAAGGGGAGTGAAAATTATGACATAAGAAAATAAATTGTGATTCCACACATAATCTTGGAGTAAAATAATCAATGAAGTATGCGTAAAGCCGAATAAGTGAAATTGAAATGTCAAATTCCCTTATCAATTTGGAAACTTACGAAACATACACCCATGAAAGAAAGATCATACAATGATGATGTAAATATCTATAAATTAAATTATATTACACAATGAATACAATCATGGGTAGTACACACATCACATTCAATTTTTGGTAAATAGTTTGATATTTACCATGTCTCTTTGTATTTTTATATTATATAGTTTATAAACGTACTATATACCTCCATCCGACCACCAAGTGGTCAACTAATGATTAAAATATCATTATATAAGTCCTTTTTCCGAACCATAGATATTTATGAATAGAATATCAATTAATAATATAATTTTTTTAAAAACTATTTTATGTCAATTTTGACACTATTGGTTATTTTGTTTTTGATAATTTTATAACAAAATTATTACTTACAAAAAAATTAATATAACCAATCCCAACATGTCATATTATCATAGAAAATTAGTGGAATTCATAAAACGTCTCAAATTACATTTTTTTTTGGTATTTATAATATAAACAATTTTAATATTTCATTAATTAGGTAATTACTGCATCCCCATTGCGTCATAAATAAATTAAATTATTTAATGTCTAAAAATTATTAATAAAATACCTTTATATATTAAATCATCTTAGATTTCTAATGAATATTTATAATTGAATTTATCTTATGTATAACCCTGTATTAAATTTTTTTTAGTTATTTAAATTTCATTTTATCTCTTTTAACTCTTATTTGAATTAAATAATAATAAATGTCCTAATCTGATACAAGTAGACCTAAATGATAATATTTTATTCCTAAGGTTTTTTGGGTCGATATAAACTTGTCCAATAGAATTAGGACATGTGTTAGGGTAATATTAATATCATTTGTACCCTTAATTACCCTATTTAATTTTAATCGTGGTAAATAAAAGTAAAAAGTTACTATTCACCAATAATTATTTTCATCACATTGAACCTCATTTTACTCCTTGATATTAACCATTCCTCTCAGATTTTTGAAATTCCAGTCACAGATGTGGAAAATTATGTTTAATGTGAATTTCCAAATTCTCTAAGGAGGTGGGTAAAAGACAGTGAAACGTTCAATAAAATTTTTATATATATAAAATTATTCTAGACTAACACTGTTAAATTAAATTAAACTTATATAAGTATTATGAATCTATTTTTAACTTAATTAAATTTAAAAAAATTAATTATTTAAAAAAATCGGTTTTAAACTATAACTCAGTGGGTTTTCACTATTCACCAAAAATTGAATGTTTTCAAAAAAATATCAAAATTTCACCCTATGCTAATTTTGATATTTTGAATCCACAAATGAACTCCATTTTAAAAGATAAAAGTTATAAAATTTCAAAAAGTGAGTATTTCTATTCATAAAGGCTAGTTTGATGTGTTGTGGTGTGTGTTAGAACTTGAAGTTGCGTACAACACACGTTACTGTATTATTCAAAGAGAAGCATACCATGGAAGCATGGGGTGTTACACTTTGAGATTATTTATTACATATAATAGGATTTAACCTACTATTATACATAATGAAATCTCATTCAATGACTGCAAAAAGAGGGAAACAAACATTCCATTATCAACTAAAACATGAATTTTTTTTTCAATTTAAATTTACCGAAATATTTTATTTTATTTTATCAACTAATACCAATTAATATAAAATGAAAAAATTATTATCCATATTTATTTTTAGTAGCTATACAATGTTAAATTTTTCAAAAATATATGATTTGTCAAACTAGATAAAAAAACGATAGCTACCATGTTACAAAATGGTCATTCATCGTGTATGTATGATGCTAAATATTGGATCATGTATAAACCTTAATTATATACACTAATTAGATGTTTTTTATTAATCATTAAAGATCATGTAATGTTAGAGATTTTTTTAATAAATCAATAGTTTTCTCATCATCATATTATGAATAACCCATTCTATTATAAACAGTATTCACTTGATGTTGATTAATATTTCAAACTGATTCCTCTTTTCAAAGGAATCATATTAGTAATAATGATGGTTTAAAATTAAATAAATTTCAGATATCAAGTAGATTAGAAAATTTAATTAAAATAATACACTTTATATATATATATATATATAAAATTTTGAAATTATGGTGTACTCTATAAGAACTACAACTTAATATGTATGATGATAATCATTGGTGAATATAACAGACTTAGATGAATTCACTCATCAGATGGTTCACTATTAGTCACACTTTCATCAAGGAATTGTGTATATATAGTAAATTATTCATAAAATTCCTCATTTCACATTAATTATAGATACATGTAATACATAATATATTAATGTTATTCCCATTAATATTTTTATATATTCCCTTTTTAATAGGAATAATTTGAGTAATAAATTTAGTAGAATTGCAATTCATTTCATAGATCAGTTTTGTTAAAAATTGAAATGGAATTAAAATAAATTAATTATACATATATGTAATTTATAGTATATTGTATGAGTTAATAAGGAAAAAATTGTACTTTAAATGTATATAATTTCCAATTTTCTCATATTTAATATTCAATAAACCATATTCTATTAGGAAGACCTGTAATAAAAAATGGTATGACAGATGCTACAACTCAATATACAAGTATGTATCCATAACATTATTATTTTATATAGTTAATCTATTTACCATTTTCATGAACTATACCAAATTACTAGTAAATAATACAATAAAATTGGTTTATATAGAAAACTATTTATTTCTTAAAATAGTGGAGCACATCAGCTAATTTAATGACTTCAATAGTCTCATTAGTATAGTCAAATAATAATTATGTTTCAGATGTATTTATTTTTTTTCTATTATCATTGATGATTTATTTCATGATTATCTTGGTTTCAGATATATTTACCATCCTTGTAATTTTTTCTGACACTGTAGTTGAAAAGTTTTGTTTGGAAAGAGAAATTAATGGTCTGGTAACAAAACCCACATACTCTTTATTCTTAACAGTATGAAATATTTTTTTTCGACATAATTCATTACTGTATAGATTATAGAAAAATATTAGTTGTTAATTATACATCAACTTAGGGAATAACATTTCAATACGATATCTATATTTACCATTCAATGTTTAAATTTACATCATGGTGTGGGACGGTTGATAGATCAATCATCATTTGTGGACTTCCAAAAATATTTAGATTGTGTAATCAAAATTACTACATCATAGGTAGATTATATCCTACCAATGGAAAACCACTAATTATTACACATCTTTATATATATATAAAAGAAAATGATTATCATAATAGAAAAAATTCCATTTATTAACTATAAAATGAATCATCTCATTCATTTATAATATATTTTTTATTTTAATGTGTCAAATTTTGTGTTTGAATATTTCAAGAAACAAATATTATCTCAAATATTATTTTTCATAATATAGAGATACTAAAATTTTTTTTGATAAGAATAATTCTTTATCTCATAATATCATAACGGAAAATGTTCTTCGTTAGTAATATGGAATTATAAATATAATGATTCACCTTCCTAAATTTCATGTAACTGAGGTGATGACATATAAAATATAAACTAATTTAAATATTTAAATTTTTAGAGTCTGTTACACTGAATATATTAATTATGAAATGAAAATAATCCAACAATGAATGATTATTTACTTATAACACATACATGATATTCCCCCTTGTAACATCTGTTTCAACATCCACAAATTTTCACAGCTGTCCTGGATGGATATGATGACAACACATTCCATCACGTTACATCTTTTAATACATGTACTAATCATTTTAATGTAACTATGGCGAAAAAATGTTCTATAACTTTAAATTTTTGTCAATTGATACATCAACTCTATTCTATTATAGATAACTAATTAAATAGTTTATTATTGATGCTTATAAAATTATTGAGCCTCATTAAATATCATTCCTACACATTATTCATATGTTATTGAGAGTATATTTTTATGATGGATTTCATAATGAATACCTTAGAGGTGACTATAATGGGGGATTTATGTAGAAAGCATATCATTTTACCTTCAAGCATTGCTGGTGTTCCTTGTTATATGGTTCAAAATTAGTATGATGTAATTCAAATCTACAAATGCATAGGATATCAATGTTTCTTAATTACAATTACATTTAATCTAGTGTGTCTAGAAATTTTTAGAATATTTACAAATAACAATAATTTTACACAATTCCTTCATAAAAATTTGCCAATATTATTCAAATAAATGATCATTATCTAAAGAATTATTTAGAAGAATAATATTTATTGGTAATGTCTTATGTTGGTAATTAACTCTAAAACTACTATCTATAAAATTTATAATATTCAATATTTATGTGTCATGTTCTATTCAATTTCACTAGTCCTACTATGTTATGATACACATTTTCATAATGTGGAATTACCAAAAATATGGATACCTTATGATCACATTCCCATTTTTCATTTTCATAAAAAATTACTCTAAGAGGTAAAAAAATCATGTCTTCTAAATATCAAAATAAAATCACCTTACAATGAATTCATTAAGATATTAATTTTTTTTGGAGCCATGGAGCATGAGGCCACTATAATCAGAATTGATCTTCTAAGAAAATGGATATTATTATAAAAATTTCCAAAAAAATTTATAGAATATAATATTTGATGATATAGGTTGTGGAATTTATTAGAGAAGAGATTATGTAAAGGTGGTCCTCATGAATGGTTTTAATTTGGATAAACGGATTGTTGTCTAGTACAATATTGTTTTTCTATTTAGGCATCATGATTATGTAAATATTGATACTTTCATCCAATTTATTAGAAAAATACATATTAAAATATATTAATAAGGGACATGGTCATGTAGGAGTATCACATTATAAACCCAATTCTAGTCACTTATCTGAAAAATGTATTTGAAAATGAAAAATTATTTTGATTTTCTATACATATCCCATTTTGATGCTAACAATAAAATATTTCTTATTATTCAAAATTTATAAATCCTCATGTAGAGATATTTAATTTTTATTTACTAGAGAAAGATAGTGTGAGATACTCTTATGGTGATAATATAGAATATATCTTTATCAAATGTTGATGTTCTAAAAAAATGATTACTTATTGTTTAGAAACAAATTCAATGTATACTAAAACCATTATTGTAACATATATAGATATTATAAGAGTATTTTTGTTTAATTCCAATAAAAATGGTTTTCTTAGAAGAAGGAATTTTGTATTTTTAGGCTATATTATGGGTCACCCACTACCTGAGAGCGTTAATATTTGAACATACTTGTCATAATGATCAAATGCGAAACATATTATCATTTATACTAAATGTGAACTACATTTTCCATGATTTATTCAGAAAAACATGATAGAGTTTTAGATTTACATATGATGATATAAAGTTAGCTAAATATATTAAATATGTTTCACTATGAAGGATGGGAAACTTCATGGATATATCTTATTAAATAATTTTTTTCTCATATTACATATTGTGTCAATATAGTTTAGAATGAATCCTTGAGTATGTTGAGTGAATATATTATCCTTGCATAATGAAAGTGGATTTAAATACATGTTATTTAATTTCACTGTATCATGAATTATATATCTAATTTTAATTTATTTATATAATTGTTTTCTGACATTATATTTCTATATTTTTTACGTTGAATCTTTGGAAATTAATGTTAATGATTACATTTTAAGTAATTCATGT
Organism: Viscum album; assembly: GCA_963277665.1. Lineage (NCBI taxonomy): Eukaryota > Viridiplantae > Streptophyta > Magnoliopsida > Santalales > Viscaceae > Viscum > Viscum album. The sequence goes on from OY728159.1 coordinate 927,775,868, forward strand.
TTTTCATATCCAAAAACCAATATTATATATATATTTGTTTGTAAACATAACCATTAAAAAATTTACCATAATTTTACTTATTTATTAAGAATAATATTATATCATACCCCTTGTGATATATAAATCATGTTAAATAAATTTTACAAACCATTGGAACCTATTATCTAAAAAATATCAATCATAATATTTTTCCCGAACAATAACCACTAACTTAGTATCATAAAAAATTGAATATATTGCTTGAAATATATATGGTTATATTCTTTTTGTGTATACATCACATTTAAAAGAATGGTATACATCATTACTATATCTTGAATGCAATTTATTTTGAATAAATATTCATTCCATATCATTCATATATATCTATTTAAATAATTTCATTATTAACAATTTGAATATAATGGTGACTTATACTAATATATTATGATCATTATATTCTAAATGTTTTGTATTTTTTATAACATAATCACTATAATATGATCAGACGTGACTGTTGTAATGATTTTTGAGTACTATTTTAATATTATATTTTAATACAATATTCTATTTATTAGATATAACATTCATTTATTATCAAAGGAAATGTATGATTTTCTTGAAATAATGATCATTCTATTCAGAAATGGTTGATACTTTCAATTGTCCAACTATTCCTTTTCTACATTCATTGATTGATTTTCATAGATATTAATTAGTTATAGGATAACATAATGAGAGCCTTAAAATTATACCATTTGGTGGCCTAACAATTGTCTATAGGGATTTCAAGAAATTCTTACCTATAATATCAAGATGTAATATAAGTAACATTGTTTTTTCATGCAAAAATCCATCTTATATACAAATATATTATTGGTTTTTTACTTTGATTAAGAAATTTAGATTTTATTAAGATTATTGTATTGATGATTTAGAAGATGTATATTTATTTGGTAAATTGATTTTGGATATTGTTGAAGTCTAAATTAGTGAGACTTATGATGGTGCGGAATTCATTCATATTCCATAAACAGATATCCTAAAATAAATTAAACAACAAATGACTGAAATTATTCATTACACATACCCTAATTTTCATGGAAATTGAAGAAATATGAATTCTGTGAAATACTTTACTTTATTTTCACCAATCAGTGATATTATTCTAGATGTTAATGACTACATGTTATCGTTGAATAAATTTGAAAACATATATTAGATTACATCTAATTCAATTTGTCGGTAGTGTTTTGATATTGATATACAGGGGAACATATACATGACTGGAATTTTAAATCGTATCAATATGGTACCATTTTCCATTTTAAAAATACATTATTGATTGATGTTGCCATTATATATCAGAAAAATGTAGATCAATCTATGGTTTTATGTAACAATAATCGATTGATCGTTACATAGATGGGTGATCAAGAAATCATAGAAGAAATGATAACTGGGATTCATTATAGGAATCATGTATTCATTCAATGAATTAATCAGATACACTGTGTTTCCAAACGGATTTTCCTACTAAAAATAATAATATATCAAATGATTAATTCAATTTCAATAACTTTTAAAAAAATCATTAACGATCTCATTTTGGTGTTGGGTTATATTTTTGAAAGAATGTATTTTTTCATGGTAAACAATACATTATTTTATATTATGTAACGTAAATATTTTTTGGAAAATAGTTTTTGATGATAAGGATAACATAAACATTAATCAAATAATTTCTTTTAAACAAGGATATATTTGATAACAATACATAGGAATCTATTATGATACATTAATAAACATTCATTACTTGTTTCCATTTCATATAGTCTGAAAATCTATCTTTTCATTGTTGATGACTATGTTAAATATGTACAATGATGTGTATGTTTAATAGTTATAAAAATGCCCGATCAAGAAATCCATTGATTGAAGTTATCCTTGAATATGATGAAATTCTAAAAATGAATGTTTTAATTTTCTATATATGGTGATCTTCATCATAAAATTACTGCACTGATGTTACAAATTTATAATTTATTAATTCTAATGGGAAGGTGAGTAAAAGATATATATATAAAATATTTTGTTTTTGTTTTTTATATTAATATTTAATGAATTTTAATTATAATATTCTATATCAATGAGAAACTATAAATTTTTTTGTCTATTCTATATTTTTAAATACCTTATATTGGGAAAAATGATTCAGTATTCAATTAATGGATATCAAATAATATAAAAATTCAATGAAGTATTTAAATAAGGATTGTGTAACATTATATAGAATTTTTAAATCACTTCAAATCTAGGAAAAATTATAATAAATAGAATTTGGTGAATAATTTCATTTAGATATAACAACCATGTTTATATATATGAAATTAATTTGACAATTATTAGTTTTGATTTTATATATTTTGATAACATTATTCAGAAACCATTCTTGGGAAGCACTTAATATGTAAATATTATTTTTAGTTCACTTACCAACTTCCTCTAATTTTCAAAAAACTAATTTAATCAATGTAAAAATACAAAAACTCTTATGTGTAAAAAATATAGTAGCTTTATAATATTGAATTTTCAATTTTTATACAATGTATTCAATTACAAATGAAATTTTATTTGACATAGTTGTAAAGTTTAATATTGTAAAAAATATTGATATATTTTCCTTGATTTATAATTGATATTTTATTAATTATCATTTCTGTATTATTGATTCATTATTCATGATATATAATTGATTATATTGACAATTGTCAAATTTTCAAGTCTATATCGATGATTCTGTCAAAGTTTCTTTGTCTTCCAACAAAACATTTCTCAAATTTCTACATCAACTAGGTTGCATTAGAGTAAAATAAATAAACTCATGATATGAATACCTATTATGAAATTAGTATCTTTTCCTTACCATTGAATTTTTAATATGATTTATTACCTAATGTTCATTTTCCCCGTTATAATTAGGAAGACAATAAATTCTCATACTTTTACCTAGCCTCATGGTATTTAACTGTAGTTACAATAAACATAATTTAAATCACTAACATTTTATATTATAAGTCATGAAAATATTTTATGAAGAATGTTTATATTTATGAAAGAAATATATTGTAATGGAATTACAGATTCACTCATAATAACACTACACTATGGTTTTCAGTTTTTATATTTATATGTTACTTACTAATTACTCAGTAAATTGATTATTGTCCAATTCTATTATTTTATATATATTAGTGTCTAATATAATTTCTCATCCATCATATTCCAGGTGAAATTTATGGTGACCTATCATAAGGATTCATTTTTATTTGTTCACTTCAAAAATAATGTTCTTTAATTTATAAGTTAAATAGATTAATTATTGAAAGATTTTTTTGTAATAGTAAAAATATATAACTCTATGCATCATGGAAACGAATTTCAAATTTATTGAAAAAATTATATACATTTCCAATTCATGAAAATGATGTATTTAGGTTTCCTTTATAGTTAAATACATTTAAATTAAAAATGGGTTTGTTTTAAACTACTATACTAATTAAAACATTTAGAACATTTAGAGTTATTTAGAATAAAGCACTTACAAATTAATTTTCATCTCTGAAAATAAAAAAGACATCAATAATTTTTACCATTGTTTTGAATATTCCTAGTTATTATTATTTTAAATTACTTTAATTTATTTTTTTTAAATAACAACACTGACATTACATTATTCTTTTTCTACTAAGTATTTAAGAGAATCAGAGCAGTAGATCTTCATGATTTAGTTGAAGAACAAAACCTAACCATGTAATATTGTTATAAATTTCATTAATTTCATATTTAAATATTAAACAACCAACTCCTTATATTATTATTTTTATCTTTACATCATAGCAACATTAGAGAAGTGGATCTTCAAGAGTTAGTTTCATCACTGATGTGAAGCTTGTTAAATCAACAATATAGATCTCATCTACTCAGGTATATAACTATACCCTTTGGGAATTATTTATATTCGTACATTAGTTTTGAAAAATAATATATATACATTCTTCCCATTCCTGTAACATGTTAGTGCTAAAATTAAAAGTTGTATCATTCCCTAAAAGAGTAAATCTACGATTTTTGTTCTAAATGGATTCAAAAGAGTGTCTAGAATCTGTTTATAATTCAGTAATGTTATTATTCTCCTTAATTGTTTTTCAATCCCTTCCATGTACAACAATTGAATTACCAAGTTTAGTAGAGGTAGGCATATCATAACCCTCAATACCAATAAAAAACATTATGCCCATTATATTGTGATTTTTTTAATAAATAATTATTGTACATTATTGGTCATCATTCATTGATATATTTTTTATCCGTTTTTTCAAGAATCCTATATCAAATATAATGGTACGATATTTTATATTATAGAAAAAAATATTTTGTTCCTTAAAAATATCATCATCTATGTTTATAACACCAATTTTTTTAGAAATACATATTTCATGAATTTTATTGCGAGGATTTGGTAAAATATGATATTTTAATGTATGGGAACTTTGTATTATGAGAAAAATATAGAAAATGATTGGAATAATCTACAAACAATATATTAGAAATATATTGAATGAATTTACTAAAGTTTTATTATTCTATCATAATTGAATACTGTATTATGTTTTTTTTAATTTATCTAGTTTTTTTATCATTGAATTTTTATTTTGGTTACTAATGAGTATCATATTCATATTTGAAACAAAAGATATTTCATTTAATCAATTTTTTCCACAGCTGTTCTGATTTTTTCACTTATATTTTATATAAGCATACCTCTAGTCACACAGTAATTATATCTACCATTTAATAATTGAGGCCTAATCTTATATACAATAATATATTCAAAATAAAATGTAATAGAATAAAAATAATAAATTAGTGGAGTTTTCTACGGAAATTGATATTTTTTCCATGACCCATCCTAGTGGGCCCCACACCACGACTTCCCAAGCCCACCTCCAATAGTCCAGGTGCTGGTGACTAGCACCAAGTAGAAATATTACTAAAAAGGGAGGCATTGCCTATGTACCTGTACACATACACACATCTCCAAGCCCACAAATACTGAAATGAAAAAACCACTAATGATTAAAATGCATGAATACAACCAAAACCCAACCAAACAAAGTACGATGGATAGTAAATTACTGAAAGTAAATAGGGCCAAAATACAAGACCACCAAAAACAAGAGACTAAAAATTACAAAGTCCATCCTATAAGAACAATGTGATACTAGGACTGCTGCTCATTGCCATAAGAACACATCAGCCTGTTGGGATATTAGAAATCCTAGTCCTGCACTAGTCGGCCCTGGACTCTATCAAAAGGCCGATCATCTGCACAAGACACGACATGTGCAGGAAAATCCCATGTAGGGGTGAGTGTAACAATACTCTATATAGTACCCTTAAAACCACAAATCAATACACAAATGAAAATCACAATCAACTCAACACAATATATGTCTACTGAAAACATATAATAGTAGAACACAATCAAGATATACTCAAAACCCAAACCTGCAGTCTACATGCAATTCCCACAACCACATACTTCCGCTAGGGATTTAGTTCTAATATTTCAACAAAGCACTCTTCATGGAGAACTAACTCTATGAGTCTGATAGCTTTGAGGTTGTCCGTCCGAGAAGTACTGTTTGTTGGGGAAAGCCACGAGATATATATTCATGAATTCTAAGAGAACACACTCTTGAGTGGGGGAATATCACGATACCCAAATGAGGATATTTTCCATGGCCTTGGCGGATATCTTCACTCATCTGGATTCAAGCACTAGTTAGAGGATCATCACCCTGTGGGAATAGTCACGTCAATACCCGACTCTACATAGGGTCATGAATGGATATAAGATCTTTCTCAGGGCCTCTCGGAGGGATACCTGACTGTATCATGGGATGTAATGCTGAAGGGATGATACTACCGTGAATAGAAACAATACCCAACATTCAGGGGAATGATACGAAGTGGAACTAAACCAAAAAAACATGTCCATGATACAATGGACAAGAAGATCAAGCCACACACTGAGATGTACACGGTGTGTAGATGTGTCACACATCATGTCTTCAGACCACATGTACTGCCCATGGACAATGTCTAATGTTGTAAGGCTTGTCGTGTAAAAAGAAACTACACAACATGTAGAAAGGATCACATGACTTATTAAGGTATCTGGGGTCTGCTCCGTGTACACTGGTAGTGTGCCCGTACACAGCCTCAACCCATCTGTGCCAACCTGTTTAATCGGCACACGGGGCGACCCACTCTACTGGCCTCGTATGGCTGTGTGGTGGAGTACACAAAGTGTACTCCACCCCATTCCCATGTATCACCTAGGATACATTCCAAGTCCCACATAACGACCTACACATTGTGTTATTTGGATAACAGGTCATGGCCTCACTTTACGGAATGTGGAACACTAGTCGCCACAATGCCAGCCCTACACACTATGTTCTTCAGGATACACGCTGTGTGTTCTGAATATTTCCATAATCACGAAACTCCTCTATCATGCCTTGGGTAAATCTCTAATATTCAATTTGGCCATCTATTTCCCTTGAAAAATGATGATTAAGGGCACCCGAATGTCCCGAAGTTGTCTCTATTGTTTTTGGGCCTTTAATCGGCCCCGGAAACGAATAATGATCTACCTGTGTGAAGAACGCTCGAAGAAAGGCCTCTCCATGTCTGAGCTGATTCATTATCTGCCATTGCAATTTCACCTATTCTAGGTCTTCAAGATGTCGGATCTCCAATTTGGGATCATTTCATTGTGAAATGGAAATGCAAAGATCGGTCTTTTGTCACTGTGCGAAGAGCATGAAAAACACGAAGAAAAGAGGAAGGAAAATCCAAAAATCCAAATTGTGGAATGTAACTCCACCATCGTTCATCAAAACGTCGATTTTCTTCCATTTATAGGTTTAAAAAGTGAATAAAACAATAATATCCAAATTATTAAAATCATATTTTTGAATCAAACCCAGGAGAAATGAAAAATAACACCCTCTTTTAAGAACACACGATCCGTGGATCACCTTGTTTGTGGGTAGATCTGCATTCATCATTTAATCCAAGAATGGGGAAGAGAGGAATTGAAATAAGATCCCCTACCTTGGTTGTCCACGAAGAGGGAGATCAGACATCGATTGGGATTCGATCACATTACGCAATGATCCATCCATCGTCGTTCATTAGCATCCGTAAAAAATTCCCCAAGGTTGGATCCTATCCAAAGATATAGATGATTCTAGGGAGTTATCCCGTGTTGTGAGAATAATCTTGGGCAACTTATAATTTAAATAAAATAAGACTCTTTGTGTTATGGAAACATTTATGATAAAACAGATTATTAATTTTATTGTATTTTCACTAAAACGTCCAAAAAAAACTAACTCTTGTTGATGATCGTCACTGGTCGATGTTAGGCCCTACCTAAAACAATTCGCAACTCTGAATGCAATAGTGAACTCAGATTTTTTGTCATGGCACTGTTTTAAATGTAATTACTCATTTTTAGGAAAACCGCTTGCACACACTATTTAAGTTTAATTAATTTGAACCAATGATTCCAGGAAATCTGAGCCTCAGAATCACACACATCCAAAAGGTCTTGTATCAATATAATTCCATATAATATTTAAAAATACTACATAGAAAATCCAAGAAATTAAATTCTCCCCTCCTTAGGGATTTGGGTCCCCAAAAATCCAAAACAAGGGCTACTAAAAAAGATGTCGGTACTGGGCACAGATCTAAGTCTCCCGTTCCCACATGCTCTCCTGAAGATTCTCATGTTGCCACCAGATGCACACAAAGTGAATCGATCTCCCACAAAATATTCTCCCCTTCCATGACATGTGGAAGAGATCATGTACCCAGTGCAACTATGGCTGTAGAGCCTAGTGCTAGTCCACCTCGCCAACTCTGCACAGTATCTGAAAAGGTCTGATGATCTTCAGATATTGATTCCCGCCTCATCCAAATATCTATATCCCTTACTGAGGTGAGACCCTATGGATGACATGGTCCCCTTCCCTATACTCTAGAGGTCTCTATCATCTGTCAGCATAAGACTTTTGATGGTACTATGATGTATTCATCTCTTCCTGAATGATCATCATCATCTCGGTGGTAGCTCCCCCAACATTGGACCCATAAGTGCTGACTCTCAAGGGTTGGTCCAGCAAAGCAGTGACAGACCGGGTCTCCTCTATAAATCCTATAATGGTGCCATACAAATGGTGCTGTTGAATCTGTTTTTGTACACCAAATCCACTAGTGGTAGGTTCTCCTCTCAACTGCGACCAAAGTCCACGATACATGCCCACAATATATCCTCTAGAACCTGAATGGTCCTCTCTGTCTAACCATATGTATAGGGATGGAACACTATGCTCATGCGTAGCTATGTTCCAAAATCCTCCTACAATCCCTTCCATAACCTGGATGTGAAGAGGGCATCGTGATTCGAGACTATTGTCAAAGGGACACCGTGAAGCTGTAATATATCGTCCACTTAGAGGCATCCAATGTTTTTGATGGAACTCTGCTCTCTGATAACTAGGAAGTGGGAAAACATGGTGAGTCAGTCAATGATCACCCATATGAAATCATGCCCCTTGGACATCTGTGGTAAATCCATCACAAATTCCATTGATATTCGATCCCAAATCCACTCTGGAACATCCAGGGGTGAGCTAATCCTGCTAAAATCTGGTGCTCAAACTTCAGTATCTGGAACTTAAGGCATCGAGAAAAAAACACTACCACTACATTCATCTTTCATGAAAACCAGATCAGTCATTAGAGATCCAGGTACATCATCACCACTCCAGGATGTATTTCCAAGGGGGATGTATTAAACTCCCTTATAACCTCCTCATGCAATGCCACTGGTATAATAGTTCATCCTCTTAAATGAATTACATGCTCCCCACCTTGAAAATATCCATCAAGGGCATTCCCTAAGGATAACTGAGCATGTAATGCCTCCCAATTGACATCCCCATATTGTTCCTCCCTAACTAGATATAAGATTGGAGGGGTGAAAACCATTTGTTGAAGGTAAGATGAATTCTCTCTGTCCACGAGGGACAACTGTAATGAGGTCAACTATTCTGTCACCTCACTCAAGAGCTACAAGACTAATCTCCTGCTAAGAGAATCTGCCACCTTTATCCCTATCCCAGATGTATAGATGATCTAGAAATCATAGTCCTGAAGAAACACTAGCCAATGCCTCCACCTAAAATTCAGATCCATCTGCATGAATATGTACTTGAGGTTCTTGTGGTCCGAGTAGACGATGAATTGCTGACCCAAAAGGTTGAGTTTCCACATCATCAACACGATGAATACCACTGCCAAATCTAGATCATGGGTCACATAGTTTTTCTCATGTGGCCTAAGCTGTCATGAATCATAAGCAATCACTACCTATCTCTGTATCAGGACAGAGCCAAGCCCATTCCCTGATGTATGACATAAAATTATATACTCGACAGCCTCCTCCAGCAATCTCAAAATTAGGGTACTCGTAAATCTCTGCCTCAACAGCCCAAATGATTATTGGGACATCTCCGTCCATATGATGGGTTTCCCCTTCCTGGTCAAGGCTTTCATCGGTACGAATATCCGGGAGAAATCATGAATTAATCTCTGGTAATATATATCCAACCCAAGGAAGCTCTCCTCCTCTATCACACTCTAAGGTGGCTATCTTGCTAGCATGACCTCCACCTTATCTGGGTCCACATCTACTCCATCTTCTAATAATACGTGTCCCAAAAAGTGGATCTCTTGATTCCCGAAGTGGCTCTTTGATAGCTTCCCCAAATGTTGGTGCTCTTAGAGAATGTCCAGAACAATCCATAGTGTCCCATGTGCTCCTCCTCTGATGCCAAGTACACAAGGATGTCATCAATTAAGACCACTATGAACCATTCAAAATACGGGTTTAATATCTGGTTTATAAGTCCCATGAACATTGTGTGGGGCATTTGTCATGCCATAAGGCATCACCAATTACTCATAGTGACTATAGAGCTATCTAAAAGTCGTGTTTGGTATATCCTCATCCCGTACTCATAACTTGTGGTAACCTAACCGAAGGTCAACCATTGAGAACCAATGTGCACTTATCAACTGATCAAAGAGGTCATCGGTCCTTGGTAGTGGATAATTTTTATTCACCATCGCTTGGTTCAAGTGCCGTTAATCCCTAGAAAACCTTAAACTCCAATATTCCTTCTTGCCAAACAAAATTGAGGTCACCCAGGGTGAAACACATGATGTCATGAAATCACAGCTCTATAAATCCTATAGCTGAAACCTTTTCTCACAATCCCTTTTGGGAGCCATCTGATATGCTGGTGAGGAAATCGGTGTTTCCCCGGGGTGTAAGTCAATGCCGAAGTCGATCTCCCAGTGGGGAGGTAATCCTGGAACTTCTTCGAGAAAGACATCCTCGTACTCCACCACTAATGCTAGGAACTGGAAGCTCACAACATCTACAGATCCAAGGGTAAAGGTAGACAACTCATGATTGGCCAGCTGCACCTTTCTATGCATGAGCCCATTCAGTGATATCTGGTTCTCGTTTTCACTGACAAAGCAAAACCTCATCCCATCACTGCGGACACACACCCCTCTTCACCTATAGCAGTCAATCTTGGCATGGACCGAAGATAACAAATCCATACCGAGAATGAAATTCTAAGGCCTTGATGATGCCACCAAGATGTTCCAACCGAATCTCTTCCCTCCAAGGGTGATATCACACTATTTCCAAAGTTTTTTGATCATCACGTATCCTCCTGCAGGTGTCTCTAACCATAAATATTGAGTCAATGACACTACCAAAATATCAAGGGTTTATACAAGACACATGGTGAGGATGGAATTACTGGATAATGTGTCTATAATTATGGATGATAAGGAATAAAAGACATAGATAATACCTTGGATCATCCCTGGAGTCCCTTGGTCATATGCCACGACTGCATGCAGCGGTCCCCGCCCCGATCCCCTAGCTCCCTAAGCCTAGTGTGGACCGCCTGGGGGTGGTGGGGGAAGTAGATTCCAATGCCTTCTATCACATGTGGCTCTCCCTACTTCACTTCCATGTCTGCCGCCTGGGAGGTCTGTCTTCTCCACACTCTGTCTTGGCCTTGGTGGTCTATCCACCACTTCCCTATCTGCAGCTCAACTGGTTGGAAAATACCTAGTGAGATATCCCTTACCATCACATGAGTAGCATCACCTCTCCCTAGGCTAATAGGATCCATCCTGAGAGCCTTGGATTATTGATCCCATCTTTTGGGTCCTCCTATTATGTTTTCCACATCTAGATCTTTGTGCCTGACGTCAGCTCACCCCTTCCGAGGTCTCCGCTCTTGTCTGCCTGCTGCTAACTGCTGTAATCTATCTCTACATTTCTAAGAAGCCCTTGATCTCCACGGCCCACTCAATCACTCCATCATAAGTTATTTTCAATAAAGACATGACACTAGCTCATATGTCCTATCGTAGACAACATTAAAATGTCCTAGCTTTGAAGTACTGATCCTAGACCATATCCATCGAGTAACTGGCAAGGTAGGTGAACCTCGATGAATAGTTATCCACCATCAAACTGCACTGTTAGAGCTAAAAAATCTTCTGGATACGCACAACTATGAGCATAACTGGAGATAACAACTCCCTAAAGAGTTGTTCAAACTCCTCCTCTGAATTAGTCTCCTCATTGGGGGATGTGTGGTCATGAATCCACCATCGTCCTGTCGAACCCAGAAGAAGGCTCTCTCCTAGGATCACCGTTTGGTCCGTTGGTGCCCTCACAAGTCGAAAACCCTTGTTTACCACCACAACTCATTATTTATCCATCTAAGGGTCAGGTCCACCTCAGTCCTGAGGGGTATTTGTCTTTGATACTCATGAAGCATGCTCAACCTGTTCCCCTTATCGATCGGTACTACAAGTACCACAGGCTGCTCCATTGGTGGTGGTATAGCAAGGGCACCACCTGGAGGTAACATCTTGGTAACTAGTCCTTGTATAGAAGCCTTGTCACTGAGGGGGTTATCCTCATGATCACGCTGCTGAATCCTAGCAGGTATGCATCATAGAGCTGTCCTGTAACGAACAAGATGTTCCATGGTGAAATAGTATATTTAGAAAGATGACCCAAATAACATTGAAAGAATAACATTTTCCTATATGATGCATGTACCGATATCTTTTTTCCTTTCAACTAGTGTTTTCATGAAACTAGTTGAAAAAAAGGTTTTTAGATTCCTGGTGTATGGATACATCGGTCGCTTGCACCAACCCTAGAGTCTATGGCCAAAAAGGTGACCTCAAAACACTTCACACAGTTTCCCCAAACCAATCTCACAAACTCTTGGTTATAAGGTAGAATCGACCACCTCATATACCAATCGTTCATGACCCATACTTGTGGGGCCCATGCCACAACTCCCCAAGCCTAACTGCAATAGTCCAGGGGCCATTGACTATCACCGAGTAGGCATATTACTAACATGAGAGGAATTTCCTATGTACCTGTGAAAACACACACATCTCCATGCCCACAAATTGTGAAATTCAAAAACCACTATGGAACAAAATGAATGCACACAACTAAACCAAACCAAACAGCGTATGATGGAACGTAATGTAGTGAATACAAACTGGGCCAGAATACAATTCCACCAAATACAAGAGAATGAAAACAAAAAATTCCAACTTTTATGCAAAAAGAGTTACTGGGACTGCTACTCATAGTCGTAGGAACACCATGGCCTGTAGGGAACTCTGAAGGCCTGGTCCTGCCCAGGTCCGCCATGGACTCCGTCAAAAGGCTGCTCGTTTGCAGAAGACATGACACAAGTGGGAAAATCCTGTGCAGGGTTGAGTGTAACAATACTCAGTAGAGGACCCCAAAATCCAAAAATCACTTCTCCTCCATCACACTCCGAGGTGGCTACCATGATAGAACTGCCTCAACCTTGGCTGGGCCTATAGCTACTCCATCTGCTAATAGGAAATGTCTCAAAAAGTTGATCTCTCAATTCCAGAACATGTACTTCGAGAGCTTCCCCTAAAGTTGATGCTCTCAGAGAACGTCCAGAACAATCTGTAGTGTCTCACGTGATCCTCCACTGATTCCAAGTACATAAGGATGTCATTAATGAAGAACACTATGAACCAGTCCAAATACGGCCAAAATATTTGGTTCATAAGTCCCATGAACACTATGGGGGAGTACGTCATGCCGAAAGGAATCAAAAAGTAATTATAGTGACTATAGAGGCATATAAAAGTCATATTTGGTATATCATCATCCCGTACTCGTAACTGGTGGTAACCTGACCGAAGGTCAACCTTCGGGAACCATTGTGCCCCTCTCAACTGATCGAAGAGGTCATCAATCCTCGGTAGTGGATACTTTTTATTCACCATTGACTAGCTCAGGCACCAATAATCCACACAAAACCTTAAACTCTAATTTGCATTATTGGCAATCAAAATTGTGGACTCCCAGTGTGAAACACAGGATCACATGAAACGCTTTCTCTGAAAATCTCCCAACTTCACCCTTTACTCGCAATCATCTTTGGGAGCCATCTGATATGTTGGTGAGGAAATCGGTGTCACCTCAGTGTGTAAGTAAATGCCGAAGTCGATCTCCTAGTGGGGAGGTAATCCTAGAACTTCTTCGAGAAAGACTTCCTCATACTCTTCCACTAATGCTGGGAACTGGAAGCTCAAAATAACTATGAATCCAAGGGTAAATCTAGGAAACTCACATGTGACCAGCTGCACCCCCCTATTATTGAGCCCATTCAGTGCAATCTGGTTCTCCTTTTCACTGACAATGTAATACCTCATCCCATCACTGTGGACACACCACACTTTTCTCCTATAGTAGTCATTCTGGGAATGGACCGAAGCTAACAAATCCATACTATGAATGATTTCAAAAGGTCTCGATGCTGCCACCAAGAAGTTACAACCGAAACTCTACCCTCCAAGGGAGATATAACACTATTTTCAAAGTTTCATGATCATCCCATCTCCTCCCTTAGGTGTATCCCAGCTTAAGGGTTGAGTCAACGGAACTACCATAATCTTAAGGTTTCGAACAAGACACGTGTCAAGGAAGGTATTACTGGATCCTGTGTCAATAATTATGAAAGTTAATTCTTAAAAGACAAAGATTTTACCTTGGATCATCCCTAGAGTCCCTCGTTCATATTCCACAACTGCATGCAGTGGTCCCCACCCTTGTCCCCGAGCTCCCTGAGCCTGGTGCGGACTAGCTGGGGGTGGTGGTGGAAGTAGATCCCAGTGTCTTCCACCACCTGTAGCTCTCCCTTCTCCAATTCTTAGTCTACTGCCTGGTGGGCCTATCTTCTCGATTCTCTATCTCGGTATCAGTGGTCTATCCACCTCTTCCCTATCAGCAGCTCGATAGGTCAGACAATCCCTAGAGAGTTATCCCCTACCCTCACATGAGTTGCATTGCCTCTCCCTACGATGATAGGATCTAATCTGAGAGCATTGAATTGTAGATGCCTTGTACTGGGTCCTTCTATTATGTTTCCCAAATCAAGATCCTTGTGCCTGACGTCGGGTCCCCCCTACCGAGGTCTCCGCTCCTGTCTGCCTACAGCTAACTTCCGTCGACTGTCTCTACTTTTCCAAGATTATCTCGATCTCCATGTCCTGATCGAGTACTCCATAATAAGTTCTTATAAATAGATACATGGAACAAGCTCAGATGTCTTGTCGTATACCTTACTCGAAGGTCCTAGCTTTGAAGTACTGATCCCAGACCATATCCATCGTATACCGGGTGAGGTTGCTGAACCTCAATAAATAGTCATCCACCATCAAACTGCTCTTCTAGAGCTGAAAAATAAACTAGATATGCACAACTATCTGCATACCCAGACATAACTCCTCCCAAAGGAATTTTTCAAACTCTCCCCATGAAAGAGTCTCCTCATTGGGTGTCTTTGTGGTTAGAATCCACCATTGTCCTACCGAACCCTGAAGAAGGATTGCTCCTTGGATCACCATCTGGCCCACTGGTGTCCTCACAAGACAAAAAACTTTGGTCACCACCACATGAAAATCCTCATCCACCTGAGGGTCGGATCCACCTTAAAACCTAAGGGGTCTCTGTCTTTGAAACTCATGAATCACGCTCAGCCTATTCCCCTCATCGGTTGGCATTGCAGGTACAACATGCTTCTATATTGGTGGTGGTATAGCAGGTGCACCACCTGGAGGTAACACCTTGGGAACTAGTCCTTGAATAGAAGCCTCATCACTGAGGGGGTCATTATCATGGCCACATAAATGAATCCTAGCTGGTATTCATCACAGAGGCATCCTGTAACGAATAATATGTTCTAGGGTGAAAGAGTATATTTGAAAAGTTTACCCAAATGACATGGAAATCACAACTGATTCCTATATGATGCATGTACCAATATCTTATTCCCATCCAACTAGTGTTTTCTTATATCGAGTTGAATAGAAGGTTATTAGGGTCCTAGTGTATGGATTTTTCGATCACTCACACTAACACTAGAGTCTCTAGCCTAAATGTTGAGCTCGAAACCCTTCACACTATTGCCCCAAAACAATCTCACAGACTGTTGGTTGTAAGGTATAATCGACAACCTCTAATACCACTCGGTCATGACCCATAATAGTGGGGCCCGCACCATGACTCCCCCAGCCTACCTCTAACATTCTAGGGGCTGTTGACTATCACCGAGTAAGCATATTAATAGAATCGGAGGAATTGCATATGTACCTGTGCACACACACACATCTCCATGGCCCCAAATTGTAGAATGAAAAAAACCACTAAGGAACAAAATGCATGCACACAACTAAACCCAGCTAAAAAGAGTACGATGGAATGTAATGTAGTTAATGTAAACTGGGCCAGAATACAATCCCACCAAATACAAGGGACTGCAAACTACATGTTCCAACTTGTATGAACAAAGTGGTACTGGGACTGCTACCTCTAGCCGTAAGAACATCTCAGCCATTAGGGAACATCGAAAGCCTTGTCCTGCCTAGGTCCGCCCTGGAAACTATCAAAATGATGCTCATCTTCAGAAGACAAGACACATGTAGGCAATGCCCGTGTAGGGGTATGTCATACAATACTCAGTAGAGGAACCCAAAATCCAAAAAGTAATACACAAAGGAAAGGTGTACTCATATCTAAAAAATATATGTCTTCTAAAAATATAGTAGGATAAAATAATTCAGATATACTAATAACATAGACCTACAGTCTAGAAACAATTCACATAACTGCATACCACCATTTGGTATTCAGGTCGACGATTTTCACAAAGCACTAGTCTAGGAGAACTCACTCCACGAGTCTGATAATTATGATGTTGTCCATCTAAGAAGTATTTTTTTTGTGGAAAATCCATCAGAGATAGATATACTCATTATGAGAGAACACACTCCTTAGTGGATAAAGATCACGATACACATATGAGGATCTCTGCTAGGGCCTTGGCTGATACCTTGACTCATCCAAATTCACTTTCTAGGTATAGGATCCGCACCTTATGGGAATAGTCACATCGATACCCATCTCTACCTAGGTTCAATAATGGATAGAGGATCTTCCTCTGGGCCTGTCAGAGGAATACCTGACTCTCTCTCAGGAATTCATACTGAAGAGATCATAATCCTATGAATAGAAATGATACATGACCTTCAGGGGAACGAGTAGTGGAGGTACTAACCCAAACAAAACGTGTCCAAGATAAAGTGGGCAAGATGATCACGCAATATACGTATTTGTAAATGGCATGTAGATGTGTCACACACCGTGTCTTTTAACCCTAGGTATTTCCCGTGTACAACTGCCCGCGTCATAAGGAATGTTATGTAAAACAAAACTGCACGGCATGTAGAATGGATCACATGTCGTGTCAAAGTATCTAGGGTCTGCTCAGCGTACACTGGCGGTGTTCCCATATTTGGCCTCAACCCATGTGTCTCAACCTATGTAATCACCACATGGGGTGACCCCCACTATTGGCCTTGTATGGCCATGTGGTGGAGTACGCGACATGTACTCCACCTCGTGTCCATGTATCGCATAGGATACTCATTGAGTCTCGTGTACAGACACACACATTGTATTCTTTGGAGATGTTACTATGTGATTTCTTTACGCACTGTGGAACCCTAACCACCCCATAGCTGTAACTACACATTGTGTACTTCGAGATACACACCTCTGTTCTGGAAATTTCTAGAATCGCGATCCTCCGCCGTCATGCCTCATGTGAAGCTTCAATATTCCATCCAGTCTTCCGTTTTCTACCAAACATGAATATTGAGGATACCTCGACATCTTGAAGTGATCTCCCATTGTTTTCGTGCCTCTAATCGGCCCTGAAAATGATTATCGATTGACCCGCATGAAGAACGCTCGAAGAACGATATCTCCCGATCCGAGCCGATTCGACGTCCTCCATTGTTGTCACACCTCCGTGAGGTCGTCACGATGTCAGATCTTCAATATGGGATCGTTGCGTTGTGAAACAGATGCACACAGATCTTTTGTTCGTCGCCCCGTGAAATACACAACGAACATGAAGAAAAGAGGAAGGAAAATCCAACAAACTAAATTGAGGAACAAACCTCCACCATTGTTCCTCACATAGTGGATCCACTCCCTTTAGTAGGATTAACAATCAAACCAAACAATAATCCCACTGTCATCACAATCATATTCTCATATCAAACCCCAAAGAAACAGAAAATAACACCCTCCTACAAGAATGCATGATCCACAGATCACCATGTTTGTGGGTTGATCCACATTGTTCGTTGAATCCAAGAATAGGGAATAGAATAATTGAAATAACAACCCCTACATCGTTTGTTAATGAGGAGGGAGATCATTCGTCGGTTGGGATTTGATCTTGCTGTGCAATGAACCATGCGTCGTCGTTCGTCAGCATTTGTCATAAATCCTCCAAGGTTGAATCCTCTCCGAAGCTCTAGATGATTCTAGAGAGTTCTCTAGGGATATGAGTCTAACCCTAGGCTACATGATATTTAAATAAAATAAGCAACGTCTTGTTATGGAAATATTTAAAATAAAATAAATTATTAAATTTATTTTTTTCCATTAAAATGTCCAAAAAAACTAACTCTTGCAGCTGAGCTATGGTGGTCGATGTTAGTCCCCACATAAGGTAAATTCGATGATCTAAATTCAATGGTTCCCTCTGATTTCTGATACGGCCACCCATTTAAATGTTATTCCACTTCTTCAGGAAAACCACTTGCATGTGGTATTTAATGTTTAATTAATTTCAACTATTGATTATAGGCGCTCTGGGCCTCAGAATCGCACTCCGTTAAAGGTCATGTCTCGAAATAATTCCATATAATATTTAAAAATAATAGATATAAAATCTGAGACATTACAATTTTAGTGTCCACAACTTCAAAAATTGAGACATATATTTATGAAAAAAATATTATTGATGTTCTTGTCAAATTAATTGTGAAAGAATCAATTTTTGATACATTTTCATCATTTTTTTGTAGTGGTTGTTAAATTAGATGATACAAGTATGTACCAAGATTTGAGGAAAGAGGAATATGATAAAATTTATGGCCAATGTTGATTTTAATTTTCTTTTTATAATAATTTTTTACAACATTAAATAATTCAAATATGACATGTATTTTTTCTACTCTTTATAATATTCAATCATTTATTTTGTATTGAATTTTTTTTATTGTATAAACACACAATGCAAGGTTTTGATGGTTGTGTTTACTCTTTAAATGAACAGAATACCATTGATTTGGATTTTGGTTCCTTGAAAATAAATGATATTCAAAATAAATTTTCATCAGAGTTTAGTACGAAGAAAGTGAACATAGATAATATGAACCAACTAATTTTAAATTAAACAATACTTTGTTCATAACTGTTTACTATTTTTTCAATGCGATATATTTAATATGTAACATTAATTTTTCATTTAAATTTTTTTAATATGAATGTGAATCATGAATACTTCAAAATATTGTAATTTTTTTAAAAATAATATGACATATAGTGTTTTAAAAATCCATCGGTGTGTATGAGATTATTGCATAGGAGGTTATATCATGACCATCCAAGAGGAATTCTATGGTAAATGTTTTATCTCATATTAGTTTCCCTTTATTTAGATATGTTCTATATTCACCATGTTCTTTTTTCTATTAGGGAATATATTCGCCTTGAATGTAATTTTATTTTACCTTCATGAAAAGAATATGGATTTAAATATAAATTTATTGAGAAAACATTCATGGGGATATGATTCAAATGTTTCCAAATATTTATGGTATATAATATAATCTAATTTTATCAATTTTTTATAGTATTATACCCAAATAATTATTTTCTATATTCATCTTCATTATACTATATCACAAATTATCTTTTGTATATTAAAATGAATATATATGGTTATATGAAACTATCAATAAAATTTATCAATTTTTTTATGAAGTAATACTTTCACATATTCTCAAATACATCATTTTTTATTGAATTAGAAAAAGTAAATGATGAATTATTTTTACTGTTTACCTCCAAGAAAAATGTTATTTATGTCACGAATATTTGAATTTAGTAATCATTTTTTTTCATGTTTCATGGGTTTTCATGGAAGATATTATTCCCAATGTTAGGCAAAATTAAATATTTTTAAAACATACAAAAAATGTTAAATTTATTCATGTTTTCAATGAATTATTATAATTATATTATAAAAAAATCATCAATTTCAACATAATTTAATTTTTTATGGTCTTTTTAGGATCATCCATAATGATGACATCTATATTTCTTATTTATATGAATTAAGAAAAAAAAGTTAAGAATATTTTCAAGAAAATCATTTCTTCTTCAACGTATAATTATTTCATTCAGAAATGGTGAGTGCACTCTCTTTATGTGGCCATATATATATATTGTTATAATTTGATTATTAGTTAAATTATTTAACTCCAATGGTTTTGATAAACCATTATATCTCACGATATTAATATAAAGGGACTAGAGAGTGATTTGAAACCATTATGGGTCACTTTTCACTGAGGTTTAATAGGAATAGGGAGTAAACCAAAACAATTTGGGGAGTCTGTATACTATGTGATGATTTTATTACCCATGATCCTATAAAAATGATTGTATTTTCTATAATTATGTATATACCATAGTTATATTCCATATTATTATACCTATGTTCTTCTCATATGGATCATGATTATTTTCATTTGACTCATGGTTATGCACTCTAATTATTTTCATATGTTTTGATCATGTAGCTTGATTGTACTCTAATATCTTTATTCTCATATTTTGATCACTTGTCATCTTAAAATATTATCTCTCGTGTTTATCATTTAGGTTCAATTGATACCACCACTTCTTATTTTACCTTATTAAATTGTGATGTTTCTAGAGCAGTACAACATTAGGAGAATATTTTTAGGAAACGTTCAAAGCATATTTTAAATTACATTATGAAATGTAAAATATCCAAATATATGAAAAATGGTTCTTGGATTGATTCATGTTGTGGGAAAAAGTATAATATTTTTTTATGACATAAACTTTATGTTTTAATGTTCACATTTTCTTAATTAGTATCAAATATAGCATATATAGGATAAGTTTTTGGTACTAGAAAATATTTTTTGGATCTTGGTTATCACAAAAAAAATATTGAGAAATATGTTAAAGTTGTTGAGAATAACGCAATGAATAATATTCAAATTCTTTTAGGGAAAAATGTATTTTAATTTAAATATGTTGAATCCTTTGATGAAAAATAATTTAATAATCATGAAGACTATGTTGTTTCAATTATGTTAACATTCCAAAACCAACATATTTACAAATAAAAAATGATTAAATTCAAGATTAATTTAAATTTTTTAATTTTTTTTGCAATAATAAAATATCAATAACCATGATGAGTATATTGATAAACTCATGATTCACATGGAATAACTAATATCATCATAACATAAATATATCCTATTTATTGTTTAGTTGTGGAGATGATTGAAAAATGTATGATTGAATTTATAATAATTCAACTTATAGACTGATCCACCTCACATGACCAATTTTAAATTGGAATTATGTACTTATACTCTAATAAAATTATTATTGTGTTTTTTCATGGTCCTTTTTTCAATGTATAATTTGATTATTTTTCTATTGGTTGATTATGAAATGAAAAATTAAAATATGATTAAATTATTTCATAATAGTATAAATACTTCATCAGAACCAATTCTAATGATAGAATAGACAAGATCATACATTTATTATCATCTATATTTAACTATTATATAGATTAATATGTTAGTGAACACTACATTAAGTCCCTATAAATTTTATCGATCAATTATTTATTTTGATTTAATTTTGGAATATGTGCTCTAGGTATAAATAGATCAGTTAGATCTATATATATTCATTATAGTTATATATGTATCAAATGATGAAGTAACATATGGGTATGATAAATCAAAGTCTTCAATTTAAAAGGATATAAAAGGATTATATTTTCCTATTAGGTTTTATAATTTTTTATGTCCTCAACCAACATACTAAAAGGAGAAAATCCAAAAACACAAATTTCCATTAAAATATGGATACCAAAAATAGTGATAAAATATAAAAACAATAATTCTACAACATAAAATTTCAATATGATAGACATAAAATTCAATACCAATGCCACTATTAAAAAATATTTTAAGCCTTGAATCATGGCCTTAAAATACCTAAGGTGAAAAATTGAATTTATGGAAAGTATATAGTCCAATATGTAATAAAACACATTAATTTGAGAAATTTATACATATATGTAATTTGCTTGAGTTAACAATCTGTGATTAATATGATATAATTACAATTCGTAGCATTATAATCCCCTAACTGGAGGATGTGTTCAAGGATTTGTAATAATACATTCCATCATATTCTTAGACAACAAATACATCAATATATGAGAGAAACAACCCAAAATTCTAAAAAATTAATACTTTTACTTGTACTCCATCTATGAATCCATCTATACCCTATATTATTTCTTCATTCCCCCTACCACACCCTCCAAATACAAAGGGTTCAATCCAATTGAGGAACCCAATATCTATTATACAATACCCATGTTTGATATATGTAGTATTTTGGATCTCCTTTTTTTATATTTATGATTTAATATTCTTTAATGTAACTATTGAAAAAGATTAATATTACTAAAATCATAATTTTATTGTTCATTATACTTTCTATTTTCTATATTGTATTAGTATTTTTATATTTCATATTCAAAAATAATTATAATGATATTTGGAATACTTTACTTGTCACGAACCAACCCGGGTCAACCCTGAACCGATCACCCGAGCCAGTCCGCGACATGACCCGAGAGGCGTTCCCGATCCTCCCAAGTTGGCAAAAAGTGCCAGGGAATCAATAGGGGAAAAATGGGAATGATTTCACCCTCTAGAAATAAATAAATATGTAGAAAATTAGAATAAAAAAATGTAAAAAAATGACACTAAAAATAATGAATGACCAACAAAGTACACTAACCTGTTGTCAACCAAAACCCCTCATGACTCCGAGAGTTGCTCACTAGTCCACAACCGACTCTCACCCATGACAATCACGCTTGAAAAAAACCTGCAGCAAAAATAAAAATAGGAAAACACTATAGGCGTGAGTATTAAAACTCAGTAGGTAGGATCGACTAATTTTATTCCCAATGCACATACCATTAAATTAAGAATTTACTCATTTCAGGTTTGAACTAAATTATATAAAATATTGGTTTCCACAGACTTTCATTTCTAAAACAAGTAACATACCATTGTGTAAAGTCCAGTAAATTTAAATGATATTTTTTTCTTAAATTCTTGGGGATTTTACGAGTACGCAGTTTCTAACGGCACCTGATTCTGAGGCCTATTGTGCCCAGAATCAATTTCTGAAGTTTACCTTTGGTACTTTCAATGAATGAATGAGCACTTTTTTCTATCTTTTGAACCGGTGCATGGAATAGAAATCTGAGGGCACTGATGAACTCGGACCACTGAAAATTTCTTAAGAGAAGTTTTACCAAAGATGTGTTTTCTTGCGAGGTTAAGTTAAAAATTGTGGATTAAATGAGAAGTGAATAAAATTGCGGGAAAATTTTATTTTAATATCTTAAGTGGTTATATCCTACATGGGGGAGTTGTGATGGGACCCACTAGCTTTTGACTACCCTTGTAATAATATTTGTAAGGTTGGGCCCACACGATCCCCAACCTTTCACATTCCCATAACTCTCTCTTAACTATCATAAAACTTTACATCTTCCATAATTTAATTTGGTATGTTCCTCTCTCTCTCACTTCATTAAACATGCCAACACACACACCTTAATTAATTAATTGAAACAATTTCATTAATTAACTAAGTTTTTGAAATTGTATTTTGAAATTCTTGGATTGTTTAATTAAAATAAGGGGTGACCTTATTTTATTTTTGGGATGGATTGTTGTGTTGATATTTTGGGGAGTGGGCTCTTGAGTTTCAAAGAACGCTTCATCTCCATTGTTGAATATTTCCAACTCTCCGACGAAGAACATCGACTCGACGACCCCGGATTCTCCATACCCTTCTTCCTCCATGAAATGGGACGATACACCAATGTGGGATCTTTCCAATGGCATCTCGCCTTATAATATTCTCTCCGTGACAAAAGAGGAGACACTGTTTCCTCCTCGGACGCACTCTGATGACATCTACGAATCCTCACATCGTGACGCCGATGTTCGAAATCATTTGTTGATGTATGGGTGTGTTTTTAATGGATCAATGATTGAATCTTCTTTATTTCATTTTTTTCCCTTTAACCACCTGCTACCGAACTAATGCGGAGAGACTGGGCCAAACTAACACGGTCCAACTTTGTGATTTTTGTCGGTTGTTTGTATTCTTTATGGGTGACAAACAATGGATCATTACGAGTTCATTAAGCGATGAAATGATCCCAAATTTAAGGCTCATCATCATTGAAAACTATATGAGGTGAGAAGACAATAGCGGGTGAGGGTTCGGACCAGAGCGGGATGGACCGTTCCGCGACCATTCTTCGAACGAGAATTCAAAACGTGTTTTCAGAGCCCATCGGAAGCCCGAGAACGCCAGAATCAACTTTGGGACAACGGGGAGACCTAGATTATGAAGTTTCATGATGAACAAATGATCTAAATGAAGAACAGACATAAAGGAAGGTGTGCTGGCCAGAGGCGTCATTTATGGAATATTCGAGACTACATGGTGTGTACTCCTGGAGAACACGCCGTGTAGTATGGGCATTCTGCGGATAGGGTGTCAGACATCAGACGACTAACACACGGAGTGTGACCTCTGTCACACGGAGTGTACTCGCCACATATCTAAGAGGTTCCAGCTACGCGTGAATCGGCTTGTAACCCAAGAATACACGGACACGGTGTGGAGTACACGGGCATGTACCCTACCACACGGCCAGACATGGCCAATCGTGTGGGCTAACCCGTATACCAATAACATGGGTTGGAGAACACGTGTTGAGGCCGTGTATGAGCGCATGACCAACGTACATGGAGTGGACCCCAGATGTTTGGACATGTCATGTAACCATACCACATGCCATGTACATACTTTTTACATGAACAAAACATCGACACGGGCTATGGTACATGGATAGTACCCAGGGTCTGAAGACAAGGCATGTAACCATACCACATGTCATGTAATTACTATTCACATGAATAGCCCTTCGACACGGGCTGTGGTACACAGGAAGTACCTGAGGTCTGAAGACACAGCGTGTAACCATACCAACACGCCGCGTACTTTTTGGAAAATGGCTTGGCCATCTTGTACTCAGTGTCTTGGAAGTGTTTTTTTGGTGTAGCCCACTATGATGTGGTGTACCTTTGGGATACATCAACTCTACACTTTGTGGTAGTTGATGTATTGACCCCCTCTTTACTCATGGAGCGGACCCTCCCAGAATCGAGTACACTGTGTGCGGGAACCCTAGAACTCGCTGCGACTGTGACGCCTACCGTGTTGGGTTCCTCTGTGGGTTCGATGATGAAGACGACTATACTTGGATCATATGTGAGTTTGGAAGTGAGGACGACTGTAAATGGATCCTCCATGGGTTCGGTAGCGACAACGACTGTACTTGGATCTTACATGGGTTTGGCAGCGATAGTTATTGTACTTGGATCCTACGTGGTTTCGGTAGTGATGAATTCTGTACATGGATTCTACGTGGGTTCGATAGGGAAGATGATTCAGAGGATACATCTATCATCTCCACCCCTCTTTGTGAGTAGTATAACTGTGTGAGCTAAGTCTTGACATTTAGTCATTATCATCAATGTGATTTACTTGCATTCCTGTGTGGACTGGGTTGTGCTTTCCTGTGTGGACTGGGATGTGCTTGGGATCGTGAGTTGGAGCTGAACTGGAATTGGTGACTTAGGTATATGTATGGACATATAACTAATTAGATTTGGTTGATACTTTGAGTTTGTATCTTTCCTATTTGTTTTATCCTTTTTGGATTCTAGAAGACCTTCGGGGGTCTCAGGGACCCAACTGAGTATCGTATACTCACCCCTGAATGGGCTATGCCCGCTCCGCGTTGTGTTGGATGCAGATGATAGACAGCACTGATCAAGGTGGAGTTTTGTGGAGCAGGATGGTACCTTTGAGTTGGACCACTTGACAGGACGTACACGGAGTGGATGACCGGACACGAGGAGCTGAAGAGACCATAAGTACCCACACTTTAGGTGGGATAGCCGGAGGTTGACTCGGTGGTTGCTGATTTAAATTACTGCTGTTGTACTTTCATTTCAGTTGTATTGTACTTTCAGTCGGGTTTGTATTCTGACCCATTTACATTTCAGCACTTACTTTTGTACTCAGTTTACATAGTGTTACTTCAGCTTGAGTTTTCTATTGTGTTTTTTACTTATATAAAGTCAATTCCTACAATTTTATGTAGATTTATGCCTTTGGTGCTAGTCTCCATCCCCTGGCCTATAGAAGGTGGGCTTGGGGTAGTCACGTCACAGGCCCCGAGGACGGGTCGTGACAAATTGGTATCAGAGGATTCAGTTCTACCACATAACCCAGTACTCTGAAATTTTCTTTCTGTGAAGCAATAGTGTTAAGCGTATTGAGTGTGGTTATCAGTCCAGGGAGTCCAATGTTGTTGCGGTGGCCGACGTATCCATACAGCAGGACCCTGACTTCTGATTTCCGACTAAGTGCATGAAAACATTGATTGCATGTGTGTTTCAAAAGTTTTCATTGTGATTACTTTGTGTCAGCTCACCAAATATATTGTTTGAACGTGGCACACCTGTTTCTTTTTAGGATAGCCTCACGAAGGCAGAAAGATAGGGTTCCGAGCATTGTGTGTGATGGAAGCCCACCGAGCGATGAGGCCTCGGTGTAGGGCCCCATTACAGTGGAGGCACCAGTGGTACCTCTACCCACTGGGCCACCAATACCACCATCCCCAGTAGAGGAGGGTGCACGCCGCCTGATTGCACTGCACGATTTTCAGCGACAGAGGCCGCCCAAGTTCCATGGAGAGACGGACCCTCAGGTAGCCGAGGATTGGCTAGAGGCTACAATCAATGTCTTCAGATTGGTAGGGACACTAGAAGATCTTATGGTGATCCTTGTTGTGAGTCTCCTGCATGCAACAATAGGTAGATGGTGGAGCCTGATGCTCAGGTGCACGACGGGGCATCTCTACTTTGGATGGACTTCCAGAGCCTCTTCCGCTCGGATTTAGTTCCAGCCACCCTCCATGCGGTGCGCTTCCAATAGTTACTACAACTACGACAGGGCTGCATGAAAGTAGCCCAATACTCGGCAAGGTTTACCGACCTCTCCCGCTACTCCACGGATATGGTATGAGACCCATTCTTTTGGGCCCAGGCCTTGGTATAGGGACTGAGGCATGAGATTAGGGCTTTGATGATCTCCCTTAGCATTCCGACGTAGGCAGGAGTAATGGAGCGTTCCCTTCTTGTGGAGTACTTCCTTGCTGAGCCTACGCCATCAACGAGGCCTACCGCAGTGCGACATGTAGAGGAGTCTTCTACAGCTGGCAGTAGACTGTTGTTGTAGAGGTCCAAGAGGACTATGCATCAGGTGGGTGACCTCAGGATACTGGTATGGAGGTGCGGGGCACATGTAGCAGAGCCAGTCATACGAGAGGCAGGCAGTACTATGCATGCGGCGGTCAGGGCCACATGGCTCATGAATGCCCGACCCTCCATGTAGAGGAGCAACAAATGGTTGGGGGTCCACCCAGGAAGAGGCAGAGGTTTGAACGTGGTGGTCCACATGGAGCTGGCGGATGAGGCATATGTGCTGGCTGGGAAGTAGGTGGTGGACGACGCTTCAAGGCTCTACCACCACCACCAGGTGGTCCACCCCGACCACAGGGAGATGGAGGAAAAATGAAGGCTCAACTTCAGGTAGTGGAGGCTTACGACCAAGGCACACCTGAGATGATTCAAGGTACTATCTATGTCTACTCCGCCCTTTCTACAGTTCTTATAGACACAAGAGTGAGTCATTCTTTCATTTCTGCTGCCCTTGTTCGGAGCTCGGAGATTCCGACAGAGCCGTTGGCTTTATCCTTACGGCTAGAGACTCTTAAAGGAGCAGACTCGACGATAACACACTGGTTCCGGTAGTGTGAGCTTACTCTTGGAGGTTAGAGATTTGGCTGGGATCTTCTTGTAGCGACATCGAGGCCTTACGACATCACCTTTGGTATGTACTAGTTATCAACAGTCCAAGCCCAGATTTCCTGTATTAGGCGCAATGTGTGGTGTGCCCACACATATGGGAGCAGGTTCACCTTCACCTATGAGAGGGAAGGCCTTTGCAGCGCGGGATGGACTTACGCAGAGGATAGGGAAGCCGATCACACAACAGTAGGATAGTCTCATCCTAGGAGTAGATGATGTGCGGAGTCCTAATTTTCTTGTTGTGGTGGATCAGTATGCGGACGTTTTTCCTAAAAATGTTCCAGGACTTCCTCATCGCAGAGAAGTAGATTTATAAATTGATCTAAACCCTGGGATAGTCCCGATATCTTCTCTAGCATATCGGATGGCTCCCACTTAGCTTTCTGAGTTACGGGTATAGCTGGAGGACTTGCAGGGAAAGGGATTCAACCGACCTTGTGTTTCATCCTGGGCTTCTCTGATTTTATTCTCCAAGAAGGCAGATGGGATCTTACGACTATGTGTCAACTACCATCACATAAATCAGGTGACCATAAAGAACAAGTACCCACTCTCTAGGATTGAGGAACTCTTTGATCAGCTCAAGGGATCACGATGGTTCTCAATGATAGACCTCAGGTCATGCTATCATCAGCTTAGAGTTCAAGACGAGGATGTGGAGAAGATGTCCTTCAGTTGTCGGTATGGCCACTATGAGTTCTTGGTTATGCCTTTGGCGTCACCATCACTCCAACAATGTTCATGAGTCTCATGAAAAGGATCTTCCAACCTTACCTCGATCGGTTTGTTGTAGTCTACATCGACGACATATTGATTTACTCGACCACTAAGGGAGAGCACACCTACCACATACGGGTTGTACTTGACACACTTCGAGAGCACCAACTTTATGTTATTCTCTCAAATATTCAGTTTAAGATTCGAGAGGTATACTTCTTAAGGAACTCCATCTCTGAGGCGGGAGTTGCAGTGGATCCTGCGAATATCGAGGCCGTACTTTCTTGGCAGCCACCCAGGAGTGTGATGGAGGTGTGGTGTTTTCTAGGGCTGACTGGGTACTATCAGAGGTTTGTGCCAGACTTCTCCAGAGTTACAGCACTGCTTTTAGATTTGAAAAAAAGGGGAACCCTTTGTGTGGTCAGATAGATGTCAGCATAAATTTCAGGAGCGGAGACATAGATTGACCAGTGCACCCATCTAGAGACTACTGGAGGAGGTTATATGGTACGTATTTTATGGCGATGCATCAGGGACCAGACTCGGGTGTGTCCTGATGCAGAAGCAGGCAGTGATCTATTTTGGTTAACGAATGTTGGGACAGAACTAGCAGAACTACGCTACCCATAACCTGGAGTTAGCTGCAGTGGTCTTCTCCTTGAAGATGTGGTGCCCCTATCTGATGGGTGAGTGCTTTATAGTCTACTCAGAACACCATAGTCTCAGGTACATCTTCTCGCAGAAGGACCTGAACCTGAGATATTGGCGATGGCTTGAGTTCCTCCTGGACTATGACTTTGAGATAGTCTATACTCCTGGGTAGTAGAACATGGTAGCTGATCCTCTCAGCAAGATATCGGTCATTTGGCTACTTAGAGAGGCGACAGAGCAATTTTCCGCGTTGCAGATATCCTTCGTGGATAGAGATCGAGCAGCCTTTCTACTGTCAATCATAGTCACTCCTCTACTACATCAGTGGGTTAGAGAGGACTAGTGTGGGGACGTTGACTGTGAGACGCGACGTGCCCAAATATTCACAGGACATGCGCCTGATGGATTTTATGAAGGATCAGAGCATGTCATCCTCTTCAGGGGACGTACAATGTTACCAGTTTCACTAAAGGAGGAAGTTATAAGGGAGTTTCACACTTCCCCTTTTGTGGTACATCCAGGAGTAGATAATATGTACTGGGATCTTAGACGATAGAACTAGTGGCCGGGTATAAAGAAGGTTGTGGAAGAGTTCGTTTCATGATGTCTCACCTTCCAGCAGGTGAGGGAGGAGCACCATGTATCGACGGGCTTGGTGCAGCCCTTAGAGGTCCCAGAGTGGAAGTGGGATGAGATATCCATGGATTTCATGATGAGGCTCCCACGTAATTCTAGAGGACACGACTCCATCTGGGTGATTTTCAACTGACTCACCAAGTCAGCCCACTTCATACCTATCTAATAGTAGGGATCAATAGAGATCATGGGACACCTCTAAGTTCATGAGATCGTACAGATTCATGGTGTGCCATCATCTATCATCTTCGATCGAGATGCTCACTTTACTTCCCAGATTTGGAAGTGGTTGCAGAAAGCTTTTGGGATGCATCTACGCATGGGTACTACCTTTCATCCTCATACAGATGGCCAGATGGAGAGGAAAATTCAGACTCTCAAGGACATGATCTATGCATGTGTCCTCACTTTGGTCATAGCTGGTAGGATCATATACCCTTAGTGGAGTATGCGTACAAAAACAGATACCACTCCCCCATCGAGATGACACCATACGAGGCATTGTACGAACGACCATGCAGATCACCTCTGTGCAGGACTGACCTTGGGGAGTCAGCACTCGTAGGACCAGAGATGGTTCAGGCTAAGACAGAGAAGGTTCAAATCATCCAGGAGTCGATGAGGACTGCACAGAGCAGACAAAAGTCCTATGCTGATAGGAGGTGTAGACCACTGGAGTTCGAGGATGGCGACCATGTTTTCTTACAGGTCTCACCTCAACGTGGATTATAGAGATTTGGTCAGGGTGGAATGTTATCTCCGTGCATCATCGGACCATTCCAAGTTCTCAGCAAGGTAGGCAAGGTGTCTTATCACCTGGCCCTTCCACCTCAGTTGCACCGAGTGAAAGACGTCATCCACATATCTCAGCTAAGGAGATACGTGCACGACCTGACCCATATCATTGATCTCAGGGAGATGGACATCGATGACAGGGTGACATTTGCGGAGGTCTTTATGGAGATTGAGGATTGATATGAGCGAGTCCTACGTGGACAGTCGATTCCTCTAGTGTACATACGTTGGCAATACAGGAACCTCCAGGAGGGAACATGGGAGTAGGAGGCTCAGATGCATGCACAATACCCTCATTTTTTCCATATTTTATGATGTAGCCATACGGGGATGTAATTCCCTGAGGGATGAGTAATTTATAGACACTTAAATTTCATTATTATTTTTATTAAATTCTGGGGGATTTTATGAGTATGTAGTTTCTGACGGAACAGGATTCCGAGGCCTAGTGTGCCCTGAATCAATTTCTAAAATTTATCTTGGGTACGTTCAGTGAATGATTGAGCGGGTTTTTCTATCATTTAAACCGATGCTAGGAATTGAAATCCTAGGGCACCAATAACCTCGCAGCACCGGTAATTTCATAAGAGAACTTTTACCGTAGATGCGTTTGCTCGGGAGGTGAAGTTAAAATTTCTGGATTAAATTAGAAATGAATAAAATTGTGAGACAATTTTATTTTAATATCTTAAGTGCTTATACCCAACATGGGAGAGTTGGGATGGGACCCACATGATCCTAACTACCCATGTAAGGATATTTGTGATGTGGGGCCCACACGATCCCCAACCTTTCAGATTCCCATAACTCTCTCTTAACTCTCATTAAAAACCCCCTTTAAACTTGAAAACTTCCATAATTTAATGTGGAACTTTCCTCTCTCCCTCTAACTTCATTAAACTTGCCAACACACACACCTTAATTAATTAATTGAAACTCTTTAATTAATTAATTAAGTGTATGAATTTATATTTTGAAATGCTTGTCTTGTTTAATTAAAATAAGGGGTGACCTTATTTTAATTTTGGGATGGCTTGTTGTATTGATATTTTGGGGAGAGAGCTCTTGAGTTTCAACGAACGCTTCATCTCCTTTGTTAAAGAACGCCAACTCTCCGACAAAGAACATCGACTCGGTGACCCCGGATTCTCTATCCCCTTCTTCCTCTGCGAAAAGGTAGGAGACACCCACACAGGATCTCACCAACAACGTCTGGCCTTATAATATTCTCTCCGTGACAAATGGGGTGACATCGTTTCCTCCTCGGACGCACTCCAACGACATCTACGAATCCTCACCTCGTGACGCCGTCTTCCGCAACGCAAACCTTCGACATCATTTGTTGAGGTAGGGGTGTGTTTTGAATGGATCAATGATTGAATCTTCTTTCCTTCTTTTTTTGTTCTCTTTAACCGCCTGCAACCGAACTAATGCAGAGAGACCGGGACAAACTAACACGGTCTGAATCCTTCGCCAATTTTGTTATTGTTGGCGGTTCTTTGTGTTTTTCATGGGTGATGAATAACGGATCATTATGATTTCGTTATGCGATGCAACGATCCCAAATTTAAGACTCATCATCATGAAAAACTAGCAGAAGTGTGATGACAATAGTGGGCAACGGTTTGGACCGGAACGGGATGGACCGTTCCTCGACCGTTCTTCGAGCAAGAATTCAAAACGTGTTTTCGGAGCCGATTGGAAGCCCGTGAATGCCAGAATCAACTTCAGGACAATGGGGCAACCTAGACTCTAACGTTTCGTGATGAAAGAATGATCAGAATAAATAAACGACATCAAGGGAGGCGCGCTAGCCAGAGGCGTCGTTTCTTGAAAATTCTAGACTACACTGCGTGTACTCATAGAGAACACGCCGTGTAGTATGGGAATTCTATGGCTAGGGATTTAGAGGTCAGACGACTAACACACGACATGCGACCTCTATCACACGGCGTGTACTCGCCACAGAGCAAGGAGGTGGTGGCTACACGAGTCTCGTCGTGTAACTCGGGAATACATGGACATGGTGTGGAGTACATGGTAATGTATTCTACCACACAGCTATACATGGCCAATGGTTCGGGCTAACCCATTTACCAATTACACGGGTTGGAGAACACATGTTGAGGCCATGTACGAGTGCATGGCCAGCGTACACAGAGCCAACCCCAGAATTTTGGACACGACGTGTAACCATACGACACATCGTGTACATACTTTTTACACGAACAACCCTTCGACATGGGCTGTGGTACACGGATAGTACCTGGGGTCTAAAGACTCGGCGTGTAACCATACCACAGACCGTGTACTTACTTTTTATATGAAAAGCCCTTCGACACGGGCCGTGGTACATGGGCAGTACCAGAGGTCTGAAGACACCGCGTGTAACCATACCAACACGTCGTGTACTTTTTGGAAAATGGCTTGGTCATCTTGTACTCAGTGTCTTGGACACGTTTTTTTGGTTTATCCCCCTATGACATGGCGGAACTTCGGGATAAATCAACTCTGGACTTCGTGATTGTTGATGTATCTACCCCCTCTTTACTCGTGGATCGGACCCTCCCAGAATCAAGTACGCTATGCGTGGGAACCCTAGAGCTGGTTACGACTGCGATGACTACCTTGCCGGGATCCTTTGTGGGTTTGACAACGAAGAAAAATGTACTTGGATCCTATGTGGGTTCGGCAGAAAGGACGACTGTACTTGGATCCTCTGTGGGTTCGATAGCAATGACGACTCTACTCAGATCCTACGTAGGTTCCGCAACAATGGTTACTATACTTGGATCATATGTGGGTTCGGCAGTAACGACTTCTGTACTTGGATCCTACGTGGGTTCGGCATGGAAGATAATTCAGAGGCTACAAATATCATCTCCAACCCTCTTCGTGAGTAGAATACCTATGTGATTTGAGTATTGACATTAATTAATTATCATCGATGTGATTGACTTGCTTTCCTGTGTGGACTTGGTTGTTCTTTCATGTGTGGACTCGGTTTTACTTGAGCTAGTGAGTTGGAGCTGAACTAGAATTGGTGAATTAGGTATATGTATGGGCATATACATAAGTAGAGTTGGTTGATAACTTGTGTTTGTATCTTTCCATTGTGGTTTATCCTTTGTGGGTTTTGTAAGACCTTCAGGGATCTTAGGGTCCCTACTGAGTATCGTATACTCACCCTTGCATGGTCTATTCCCAAACTACGTTGTGTTGGATGCAGACGAGAGAAATCACTGATCGAGGTGAAGTCTTGTAGAGCGGGATGGTACCTGGAGGAGGACCACATGGTGTGACGTACACAGAGTGGACGTCCATACCCTAGGAGTTTCGGAGACCATATGTACCCACTCTTTAGGTGGGATATCCAGAGGAAAACTCTGTGGTTGTTGATTTAATTTACTGCAACAGTAATTTATTTTTAGTTGTATTTTACATTCAGTTGGGTTTGTATTCTGGACCATTTACTTTTCAGCACTTAATTTTGTACTCAGTTTACATAGTTTTTACTTCAACAAGAGTTCTCTATTGTGTTTTTTTACTGATATAAAGTAAATTCCTTCCCTTTTATTGGGATTTACTCCTTTGTTGCTAGTCATCATCCCCTGGCCTATGGAAGGAAGGCTTGGGGTAGTCACATCATGGTCCCCGAGGATGGGTCATGACACATTGGCCTTTTTAATATAAAAACAAGTATAATGTTTGATTGAAACATGTGCCTTTAATTTTAAAACATTTTTTTCGAACAGTTTAGAAATCCAAGTTTTTGTTGTTATTCAAAAGGAAAACCACACACCACACACAACACACAATTCTCACTAATGGACATGGAAAAAAAGTGGTGCATAGAGTCCAGCAACCAAACTCGACCTCTCATTCATTGGCAGCATAAAAATAATCACTAAAAGAAACATGGGTCGAACCTAGGAGCTCGTGAACAGTCCAGAACGTACAATACATCTGACTCATCCTGAAGGAATTCATACTATCAATGAAGTCATAACACTCTAATGCCTGGTGTTGCCTTACATGGCCTAACTAAGGGGCCCAATCCCCCAGCAGAGTGTCATCCGTACTAGGGGCCACTAGCCAATACGTAATCTAATCGAGTGCATCAATCGTTCTCAGAAGGTTCACATACTATGCCAAGTTACCATGTCAACACGTATAATAAACAAGAAAAAGGGTGAAAAAGAAAAGTCATCCAATCAGAAAAAACATCACACACAAATCATGCAGTCAATGTACACCAAATATCACACCTGAGTCACCCCAAATAGAGTTTTCCAAAATTATTTATTTTATTAAATTTCCAAACAGGTCTTCACCAATTTTAAGAAAAATCCTCATTTCTAATATGAACCAAAACACTTGTTCGCACTTCCAAATAAATCATTTATCAATAAACCAGAACTACATTTATAATTCCATAAATTATTTTTAAAGGCCAAACGGGCATTTTTTCACTACTGGGTGTCCGCTCATCAAGAAAATGATTCAAGAGTCATGTATAAAATAAATGCCTCTTTTTATACCAAATAAAAACTTGAAAATTAATTATCTTATATTACTTAAAATTTATTAAAATTAATAAAATATCAAGCAATTAATAAATTCTAAATTTAATGGTGAGTGCAGTGGGGGAAATTCCTCAATTTTCAGCTCGGTTACGATGACGCAACATGTCTCATACACATTCACAAGTACGTGCAACTTGCCGACGACTACTATATGACAGAGAGACCTTGCTAAAGCGCTGCAACAACAGTCAAACAATTTAAAACACAGAACACTGACAAAAAATAACTCAAATATTTAAACATCACCAAAATAGATAAAAACATAGCAAAACCGACATAAAGTAATTCAATCAAAAAAACAACACAAAAAAAAACATTGACGTACTTCCAAAATAGAACTCAGACCACATAATTTAACAAACTCAAATATTTTAAAAATAAAATAAAATAAAAACTTAATTTTCCCCAACTTAATTAACAAAACACTCACTAAAGTTAATATATTATACTCAAGCTAGGACATCATGAAACTCACCTCAATGTGGAGATGTTCTTGAACAGCAGGGCTATGGGGCACTGCGTAACGACCGAGGAATGAAAAAGGGGTCACGCAGGGACTGCATGGCTAGACAGAAGGTCCACGGAGCGACGCACCGCTGAGATGGAGGCGTGCCGGGATGGAGATGTGTTCGGTGGACATAAAGGAGTTCGGACGGGGTATGCACTGCTGATACAGCGGGTGGGATCCAGCGGGATGAGGCTACAGATGTTGCAGTGAAGGGGGAGGGTTCCAGGTGTCGCACTGCCATTGGCCAGAGGGTGCAGGGGAGTTGCGCCACTACTGGTCTACCGAAAAGGAATGGGTGTTGCTAGGCGGTCGGTAGGGGTTTCGCGGGCTGAGTTTCACACCATCTGGAAGAGGATTGTCTTGGAGGTCGAGCTAGCTGGGAGTCACACCGGCAAGAGGGTCGGCCGGACATGGGTGTGTCGGTGTAGCGTGTGGCTGACTGGAGGGTGCATGGCTACCGGGGTGTGTGCAAAAGTTGGAAGGCATGACCCGAGAGGAATTATTGATCCTCCTGGGCTGGCGACAAGTGCAAAGGCATCAATAGTGGACAAATAGGAATGATTTCGCCCAGTAAAAATAAAAAAAGTAGCAGAAAAGTATAATAAAAAAATGTAAATAAATGACTCTGAAAAGAATGAACGACCAACAATGTAGACTAACCTGGTCTCGACCAAAACTCCTCGCAGCTCTGAGAGTCGCTCACCATTACACAAACATGTCTCACCCACAAAGAGCAAGATCAAACCAAACGTGCAGCAAAATTGAAAATAGGAAAACACTATAGGCGTGAGTGTTAAAAAGAAGTAGGTAGGACCGAATAATTCTATTCCCAATGAACATACCATTAAATAAAGAATTTACTAATTTCAGGTTTGAACTAAATTATATAAAATATTGGTTTCCACACACACAATCATTTCTAAAAAAAGTAACAACCCATTTCCCTTTTTAATATAAAAACATGTTCACTGTTTGAATGAAACAGGTGCCTTGCATTTTAAAACATTTTTTTTCAAACAATTTAGAAATCCAATTTTTTGTTGTTAGTCAAAAGGAAAACCGCACACAACACACAACGATCACTAAGGGAAATAGAAAAAAAAAGTGTTTCATAGAGGCCAGCAACAGAAATCGACCTCTCAATCATCCACCACTTACAAATTAGTACTAAAAGAAACATGGGTCGAACCATGGAGCTCGTGAACAATTCAGAGCATACTATACATATGAATTATCCTGAAGGCATGCCTACTCTCGCTGCTGTCATAATGCCCTAATGCCAGGTGTTTCCCTCCATGTCCTAACTAAATGGCCTAATCCCCTAGCAGAGTTTCATCCATACTAGGAGCCAGTAGATAGTGCTTAATCTAAACTAGTGCAGCAATCGTTCTCAGAAGTTTCACTTACTATGCCATGTTCCCATGTAAACACATATAATAAACAGGAAAATGGGTGAGTCAACAAAGTCAACCAAGTAGTACAAGCATCACACAAAAATCATGTAGTAAACGTATACCAAATATCACATCTGAGTCCCCCCAAATAGAGTTTTCCAAAATAAATTATTTTATTAAAGTGCCTAACAGGCCTTCACCAATTTTAAGTAAAATTATCATTTCTCAAGTGAACCAAAACACTTGTTTGTGCTTCAAAATAAATCATTTATCAATAAACCAGAACTACATTTAAAATTCCTTGAATTATATTCAATTTCCAAATGGGAATTCTTTCACTACTGGGTGTTCGCTCATAAAGAAATGTTTCAAGTTTCATGTATAAAATAAATGCATTTTTTTACACAAAATAACCATTTAAAAATTAATTATCTTATATTATTTCCAATTTGTTAAAATTAATAAAATGTCAAGCAATTAATAAATTCTAAACTTATAGGAGAGTTCAGTGGGGGACATACCCCAATTTTTAGCTCTATTATGACGACACGACATGTCTCACACTCATGCACAAATTCACACATCTTGCCGACGACTGCCATATCACGAAGAGACCTTGATAATGTGCTGCACAAAAGTCAAACAATTTAAAACATAGAAAATAGACAAAAAATAACTAAAATATTTAAACAACACAAAAATAGATTAAAACATAACAACACCAACTTAAAAAATTTAAACAACCAAAAAGCACAAAAACCACCTCCCCGAACTTCCAGAATATAACTCAGACCACATAATTAAACAAACTCAAATATTGAAAAAATAAAAGGGAAAAAAACTAAATTTACACCAACTTAATTAAAACTATACTCACTAAAGTAAATATACGATACTCAAGCATGAATTTCGCGAACCTCAACTCAACGCAGAGATGCGCTTGAACAGAAGGGCCGAGAGTCACTGCATAACGACTGAGGAAGGACAAAGGGGTCACACATGAACTGTGCGGCTAGACAGAATGTCCGCAGAGCGACGCACCATCGAGTCGGAGGTGGCTGGGATGGAAATGCGTTCAGATGCCATAATGGAGTTCAGACGGGGTACGCGTGGCTGATATAGCTAGTGGGAATCGGTGGTAGGAGCCTACAGATGTTGCAGTGAAGGGGAAGGGTGTTAGTTATCGCACCGCCCCTATACGGAGGGCGCAGGGGCGTTCCGTTGCTGCTGGTCGGCCATAAAGGAAAGGGTGTGACCAGGAAGTCAGGAGGGGTTTCGTAGGCTGAGTTTCTCACTGGATGGAAGAGGACGGTCCTTGAGGTCGAGCTAGATTGGAGTCACACCAGCAAGAGGGTCGGCCGGATATGGGTGTGTCGGCATAGCATGTAGCTGAATGGAAGGCGCATGGCTGCCGGGGTGTGAAAATAATTGTGGAGGCATCACCTCAGGTCGCCGGAGATGGAAGGTAGAAAGATCCATGGGTCATTTGGTGCATGAAGAAACATATGAGACATCAGAGGGTCATTCGAGACAAGGTGGAGGCTTGGAAGAAGTGCGAACAGGGGGGGTGCGTTGGAGGCGCCGCGGGGTAGGAGAAGGGGAGTTGGGTGCGCCGCGGCGCGACGTCCGAGGGCTATGGGGAGGGAAGTTCAGGGCTGTGGCTGGTGCAAGAAGGTCAGGCGTTGGTGGGGCGATGCAAAGCAGAGGTGCAAGTGGGGTCACCGAACCAAGAGGCCAATGGAGGGGTTGCACCAGTGAGCAGGCAGGTTTTCCGGATGTAGAGACGGACATTGAAAGGATTATCCGAAGGAGGAGAAATTGGGTGCGGAGCTGGGGGTGCTCGGAGGAAGGCAGTGTGTTGGAACATTCATGACAGGAGGTGGAGGGGGTGTAGGATGAGACGATTGGTGGCTACTGCGTGGTGCAGGAGGTAGCCGGTGAATGGCGGAGCCGGCTGGTTGGGCGAACTGTGTCTCAGTCGTTGTATGAGGTGGAGCAGGGAGCGGGAATGCATTGTAGTATGAGGGGTGGAAACGGTGACAGTGAGGGTAACACAGATAGGCTGATCATGACGGTGTCTAGGCGAAGCTGCGTGGGGTTCCAAAACACGCTCTGCCTGGGCACTCAGCAACATCAACTCAAAACACACGTTTTTTTCTTTTGACATAATTCAAAAGTTTGTTGTCCGGGAATCAACCCAAACCCCAAAAAAATATTAAAAAGTCAAAGAAAACTATAAAATGAAATAATGGTTAGGTCGGGGTGAGACATTACTATTAAAGTAAAACAATTATTTCATAATATAAATTTGTCGACTGTTTCAAATGATACTGATTATTTTATATTTATATATTATAATTTCATTTTATTTTATATCTTTAATATACTTTTGACGTTGATAAAGGTGGATAAATGTTAATACTTAATCTTTTCTATTGTGGAATTTTCCTTATTTTTATATGTAATTTTTTATTAAAATTTTATTTTATTTTAATATTAGAAAGGGGATTATTACTGGTAAAAACTATCAATTTAAAAGTTCAATATATGTAAGTATTATTTTTTATGGTTTTAATATTTTTATTTTAATGATGTAAATTTTATTTAGTCAAAAATCATACTGTAAATTTCCTCTCAATTAGCATTATTTTAAAGTTTTTGATGTAATAGTTGACCTTGTAATACAATCATGGTGATCATATTTTTTTAATTAGTAGGTTTTCTATATCGAATGTGTCGAATAAGTCAATATACTACGTAGTAATTTGAGTATCCTATGAAATTCAAAAGAGTTAACCAAAAAGCATATAAAATTGAAGTATTTAGTTTAAATGATTCATGTTTTAATTAAACTTTATACAATATTGTTTGTATTTTCAAATATAGAACCAATCATGAATCACCCTAATCAAAAATACATTACAAATATGGGACTATTTTGTAAAATTTAATTATCCCTTAATCTTTTCCTGACACAATTTGTATATGGTATATAATTGATAATGAATATAATTCTCTCTGACATGATGATACATTTATGTGTTTGTGATTATTAGTTTTGTAGAACAAGTTTAATTAACCCTAAATTCCATTGATATCCTATTAAATTAAATTAAAATCAATGATCAATGGAGGTAGATTATAGTGATATATTTATGTTATCATTTTATTATGGTATTTGACAATGATGTATGATCCCTATGTATACATAGTTGGAAAACATCAAGATGGGGGTGTGCAATTTCTATATAAAAACATTTCTTTTTGAATCTTAAAATAATAATTGATTAAAATAATCAAAAAAAATTATTCTCAAAACCTCTTATGAATTAATATTTTAATCGGGCTGGGTCAACTGTTTGAATTTTAAATATTTCATAATCAAGATGATTCTGATATATATTCTGTAGTATAGATTCTATTGAATTCAATCGAATTTAAAAAGTATTGTTAATATAAACAATGTTTAATCAAATTCATTTTAGAAAATGATATATCATAGTATTTATAAAATGCATCATAATAAAAATGGTTATGATAAATCAGAATAGAAAAAAATATTGATTCAATGTTAATAATTATAGAACTGTATTGAGAGTAAAAAAGTATCCACAATGTAATTCAAAGTAAGGATAAAAAATTTTAATTAATGATATAATGATACATATGAAATAAATAGATAAATGATTATAAAATAATTCCCATCATATTACATTATTAGTGTAATTAAAATTAATTTAATTTAAAAAGTAATATAATTGTAGAAGATTATTTTTTCCCAAGACAATGGTATCTTTTAACCTTAGATAAGGTCCCTTTATTTATACATTCAATAATGTATTTCATACCCACATTAGGGTAATCCATAAATACGATGATCGTATTTTTTTTGCCTATCTTCTGTAACCCTCAACATAATAGTCTTCTTATATCTTGATATCCCTACTATCTGTTGATCAAGTTGGTGACTGACTCCTCTGTCTTCGTATCCTCAAAATCCCTCAATCAAAATCAAAACAATTAGAATCACACAAAGTAATATAGACAATTTTTAAAGAGACATCCTAAAAATTTTTCCATTGAAAAAATAAACTATTTATAGAAAATAAAAAATAGTAGGATATTTATATTCATGGGTTTTCACTTTCACAATATTTGATAAAAATCACATCGCACATGGACACAATTTCCAATGATGAAATGTTCAAATTTTAATGTCTTATTCAACGACCTTGTATTTATAGGTGTTCCTACAAACAATCATCTTGATATCCAATGATAACATTTTCTCAGATATTTTTTAGAGGACAAGGGCATCTGGAACATCAATGGTCAAAATTATAATTGAAATCAAGAAATTATTTTGTTTCTAATAGTTTAAAAGAGTATAAATTACATCATTTTTCATTTTACCATTATTAGTTAAAAGTTCATATATGATAAAATAGTTTTTCGTATTTAGGAGGAATTTTTTTATCAATCTACTAAATTTACATATAAATTTATTTATGATGAATTGTCTCGGTATGAATCTGATTATCATCATATTTAGAGATTCAGATTATACTATATTGCAGGATGATTACTATAATCATAAAAGACAATGTTATTTTGTTTTATTGAATACTTTATAAATATTTCAAATTATGGTAAAAGTATATGTTTTATTTAAAAATAATATAAAAATAATATGGATATAAAGGTATTATATATTATGTAATTAGGATAGATCTTGTCATTTCCAAAAAAAGAATGGAAAAGATAAAAAATCGACTTTAGACTCAATAATATCCCCATTTTTTGAATAGTTTAAACCCCAAAGCATAAACAGAAAATAAATTAGAAAAAATTATTTCTAGAATTATTTTTAAGATCAATCATATGCCAAAAAATTATACTTATCTCCCATTATGTTTTTTAGTTTTTTTGATTGTGATATTTGATAAAATTAACTCCCTTATAGGATATGAATCCCATTAAGGGTTATATTATCTTCTCTTGTAATAATTTTTATACTTACTATTGAATCCCCCTATCTATAGCATTCTACCCCATTAAAATTTTCAAAAAGGAATAATGTAAATAATTTTTGGTACTTGAAAAGGGTTATAAGAAACAATATATATAAAACAATAATGTACAAAATCATCTAAAAAATAAATGAAAATTAAACCAAAATAATTGGAAGACATTCAATAAAAATTATTATTGATAAATAAATGATTCATTTATAGTCAAAACAAAAAAAAATTTAACAAGAGTATTAGGAAATAAATATTTATTGAGTGGAATAAGGTTTCTGACAATTTTTTTTATCTTTTAGAATTCCTTTATATATTCTTAGATGTATTCAAAAAATTTCTCTTGAGATTTATTTTACTTTTAAACCTCTTGAATTATTGTATCCTTAATCCAAATTCATTGATCGCATTCTTACTAAATTTTTTTACATGAAAATTTTCATTCAAGTTTTTTTATTATATTAATGGGATATGTTAATTGTTTTAGAAAACATCACGATGATTATTCAAAGGAGTAATATCATCTCTATAGACATTGAATCTTGAAACATCATTGAGAAAGAAGTTGAAATTTTCTTGTAATTTAGATATATATTTACTCTACTTATAAGATTCACTTATTAATTTTTCAGGATAGGTTACTATATTTGACATATAACTTGTAAGACTACTAAAAGAAATTTTAGTTTCATCTAAATATTTCATGATTTTTTTAATATTATCATTATGAATTTTAATTTTTTCATTAACACTATGAGACTATTTCATATATTCATTGTAACTATTTCTATGGGATTTTTAATTTTCTATTATATAATTTTATGTTGGATTCCAAACATGTTAACTTATCTATTAAATATTTTAATAAAAGTACATTTTATGTTGGTTTTCTACAACCAAATCAACAATTGCTATCAATCCTGGAATTTATGGAATAGTTTTCTATAAATTAATTAATGTAGTTAAAATATAATCAATTCCTTGAGTAGTGATCATATTCATGACTTTTAGTTCCAATTTAATGTCTCTTAAACAAGTTCTTATATATTTATTCACTAAATGTTTATTAATTTTTTATTCTATTTTAGATATATTTGTTCACCCTTCAATTCATTATTGATTTGAATTTACTCAATTTCGCCATTTTTTCTTTCATCAGCCATTCTAATATAATTTTTTTATCTATTTTGGATGAATGTATGATTTTCAGAGTCAATAGAATCTCTTTTTCTCTTGTTTAAAGGACTTATAATTAATATTTACCAACGAGGATAATCATTTCAATGAAGCAAAATATTTCCCAAAAGAAAGCTTGTTAGAATGATTATCCCCTTATTTTTCTGTATATTTTAATTTATTTTGGATTTTAACACCTTCTTCTTATTTTTTTCTTATTCTTCCTATTCTTTAACATCTTCCTCCTTATTACCTTCCCATTTTTATTCTTATTCATTTTTATCCCTTCATATTCTACTTTTTTAATGATAATTTTATTTTCAATTCCTTTTTCACATTTTTTCATCACGTAAAAAATTTGAGACTACATTTTCAAAAATCA
Source organism: Viscum album (assembly GCA_963277665.1). NCBI lineage: Eukaryota > Viridiplantae > Streptophyta > Magnoliopsida > Santalales > Viscaceae > Viscum > Viscum album. The sequence continues at coordinate 927,819,715 of OY728159.1, forward strand.
TTTTCTTAAATGGAATTTATTATTATTGAGAAAAAAATACATTTCTTAATTTTCTTGTGATGCAGGGAACACAAACATGAACAATGAATGTTTCTTCTAAAACTATGCTAAGTTCCATAAATGGTAAAATAATTTTTGGAGAGTCCTCTTCTACTCCTATCAAAAAAAATTCAACTAATTAATCTTATGAAAAAATTTTATTTTGATTATTTTCTATTAATTATTTCTCTAGTATATCCTCAAAATTATGTCATACAAAAAATACTTGAGTAGGGTCATGAATAAATTGATAATATCCAATTTTTCTTTCATCACATTGTCATCTCTATTTATCTATTAATTTTTTTGGTATTTCTTTTGTTTAATTTCATTCTTGGTGGGAAGAAAATCATCTCTTCTCTACTTCTCATCATTCTCAATTTACATTATTCAAGATGGTTCTACCTCTGATGCAGACACCTTATTATTGTTCAAAAAATTTATTTATTACATATCAATAATGAACCTCATTCTTTGACTATATCTTCAATGATAAACATTATTTTAATCCATTAAAGGATCATATTTGATTACAGTGTTTGATTTTCCATATATTATTTCAATCATATTAATAATAAATACTAGAAACATAATTATATGATACATTATTGAATGCTAATTGATATTTTTAACAGTCAAACGAATGAAACTAGTCATATAAATATTCTTTATATTAATTAGGTAATCCAAAATGAATGAATTAGAATCATTGATATTATCTCTATCATATATTCCCATAATGAGAAAAACCTTCATCCATGTATCCAACACAATATGATATAAGATCAAATGTGTTGCATTTATTGGACGTTCATTCATCTTGAATTAATAATTTTCAGATCTTCCATTTTCAAATGAACTTTTAGACTTCAGTAGCTTGTGAGATGGCCCAAAAAACATGTCTCAAATTTGAAACAACTTGAAAAATAGAAAATACTTTTCAAGACATCCTACATATCATCATAAATACAAATAGATATCAGAACTATTGTATTGTCCATATAAAAACTAAATGGATCTTAGAAATCCTGAACTATATAAAAATATAACAAATCAAATTTTGGATCTGTCTTGTCACCACACAATAATTCCCATCCATTAAATAGTATAATTCTCTTCAATTATGAATGATAATTTTTCAAAAAACATATCGTTTATAAAATTTCATAGAATATGAACCACATTGTTTAATATTTTGTTGAATCCATCATATTTGGGATGTATGCAAAATAATAAAAAATGTAGAGAATAGGGATTTGATATTTAATGAAAAAATCACGTAAAAATGTTATCCTGAGATAAGTGATGTGGGATAGAAGGGGTCCCCTTTTTAAAGAAATAAATTAAACAAAAGTTCTGATTCAAAACAGATCTCAAATTTTGAATTTAAACTTTATAATATAATGGTTGATATTATATTTAATAAAATATTGAAAAAATAAATAAAACCTCAGTGGTTTTATAAAACAGTTACCATATTGGATGAATATTATTGAATTTGATAGTGTTTTTATCATATCTGATGAATATGATTGAAAAGTAAAATAATTTAACAATCCAAACATTTAGAATAACTATATTTATGTTAAAATCTAAATTTAATTGAATTGTTTTTAATGTATAAAAGATATAAAAATTCATTTTGGAGAAGAATTATTGATAGAATAATATGTACTTCTTTTTTTGTTAGAAAAATAGAATAAAATTATTGAAAAATATTAATAAACTGAATTTTGAAAATATAAAAACATTCCAAATCTAATTTAATTATCAAATATTAAAAAAATTTAATTCTGATTGAAAAATTCAAATATATTTACTTTTTAAAATCTGATTAGAAATTATAATTTAAATATTCTTCAAAATCTGAAAAAAAATTTGACTCGATTTTTTTTAAAAATATGATTGATAATTAAAACCATATTATTTCACAAAATCTGATTCAAAATTTGAATATGATATCTTTTTAAAAAAATTAAATTCAAAATATGATTTTAATATATAGTGACATCTGAAGGTCTTATTGTGATTTTTTTTAAAAATTAAAATTTTGTAAGATTAAATTTTTTCTAAAAAATCAATAATATATACTCCCTCTAAGAAAAGGATTAACTTAATTTAAGTAGATGGTTTAAAAGAGAAGTATATATGAATTATTACTTTATAGTTATAATTCTTTTATTTTTTATATTGTATTTAAATCTAGTAGAATGTAATGGTTTTGTAAATATATCAGTAAGTTGTTCATGAGTTCTGATGAATTGTAAAATGATATATATTTAAAGAGTGTCATCCCCAAGAAAGTAATTCCTAATATCTATGTTTTTTTCATAATATTAATGTATAGGGTTTTTAGAAGGTAAATTTCACTTATGTAATAAAAAAGAATTTCATTTTTTTGTAAAATATTGTCTAATTTTAGTTAGTGTGTGTTGCATTCCCAACACATGAGAATAATAACTTCTAGCCACCACATAATTGTCTTCTAATTTGGATAGTGATACTAATTGTTCTTTATTTCAGAACAAAGAAACTAATGAATATACTATGAATTTACATGTTCCATTTCTACTTTTTCTATCCATTATACAACCACAATAATTATAAACGTAAAAACATTTTGAGAAAAAATCATTTTTAAAGGAATAGAAAATTTCTTAATCCATGTTTTCCTTTAGATAAAAAAAAATTCATTTAAATTATTTTTAATGCAATTGCTATAAATTTTCAAGATAACATACATAAATAAATCAGAAAACATTAAATATGGAAGACTAGCTTTTATGTATAGTATTTTTTCTATCATACCTATAATTTTTTCAATCCTTTGGATTCCCAGTTTAATCAATATCAAGTGTATTTGAGGTTCCGATAGTAGTACTAATATTTTTTTTATTCATATCCATATTTTTTAAGAATATATTTAATATCATTATGATGAGATATATAAGTACCTTCTAGTATTTGAGAAATATAAAAACTAAAAAAAATGTTAACTCTCCCATCATACTCATTTCAAACATATATATCTTAATTTTCATAAAGGAATCTATTAATTATTGTTGAGTTGATCCAAATATAATACCATTACCATATACTTGAATAATCAAAACTATTTTGATATCTTTTCTTATAAAAAATGATATATTTGTTGTTCCCATAACAGAATTGTTTTGAAAAAAAGTCTGATTAATCAATCATACCATGTTTTATAGGCTTTATTAAGTGCATTTAATGCTTTTCTATATTTATAAATATATTTATGATTTTTAATCTGAAAATTTTAGTTTTTGTTCAACAAACAATTCATGTGATACATATACATTTTTGAAAGAACACTTCACATCATGATTTAAAATTTAATAATTAAAGAATGATGTAAAAGAAAATAGAATACAAATAAATTCAAGTCTAGGAAACCAAGAATAGGTTTTTTCGTAATATTTTCCATATTATTGATTATATCCATTAATAACATGTATTTCAATATTTCTAAAAATTATTCTAGTTTTTTTTTTTTTTTTATGAAAACCCATTTTAATCCAATTACTAATTCTTATTTAGTTTTTCTAGCAATATTATAGACATTGTTCCTTTAAAATCCATTTAGTTTATCTTACAAAGCCTTATTCAAATCATGATCACATAATGAATTATATGTACATTCAGTTTCAAATTTGGAATAATATGATAGATGTTCTACTTCATTTCTTAATTAACATTTAGTATTTACTGGTTTATTAACATGACCAATGTATTTATCAGTAGGATTATTTTTAAGAAAAAAATTACATGGGTTTGATAAAACTTGTTCATCAACATATGGTAGAAAATATTATTCAGTATATACATTAGAAAAAATTCATTGAGAATTTTCCATAGGAGGAGATTTTTCTATCAAGGGTTGAAAATAATTTATTTGAAAACACATATAATGATTTTGGTTGGATTTTTTGTTGAAAAAAAGGATATAATTCATCAAATTTTTTATGTACTATTTCATCCATGTTTTATGAATTTTTACTAAAAACTCTGTATTCCTTAAAAGTACTGGGATGTACTAAATATATACCTTAAGTAGATTTGGGTGAGAATTCATATAAGTTATATGTTGTATGAAACTATTGGTTTTTAACATATCAACTACTCGGAAGGTGTTTTAATAATAAAATGTCGAATTAAAACATGATTTATAACATATAATGAAGTACTAATAGCTTCAGCCCAAAAATGATGAGCAATTATGTATTAATGCAACATGGTTCTTATAATTTCATTAATAATTTTATTTCTTATTTCAAAACAACCATTTTTCAAAGGATTTATAGGAGATAAAATGGTGCAAATAATTCATTTCTAATGACACAATGTTTCAAAATTAGAATTTACAAACTTCCCACCATTACCACTATGAATAGTTAGAAAAGGAATATTTTTATTATTTTTATATATGGATATAAACTTTTTAAATAAAAAAATGGTTTAGATTGCACAGAATGAAAATAGACTGATATATATCTAGTTTAGTCATCAACTAAAACAAATACATTATACTTTTCTCAAAAACTTTTAGTTTTATGGGACCGCATAAATCATTATGAACTTAATATAGAGCACAATATTTCGAGACTTTACTAATATGTTTAAATCTTGTCATCTGTTTCATTCAATAATTAATAGGATCAAATAATTTTGAAGGTTGAAATCTATTTTTCAGTAGATCCTTAAAATATCTTTTCATAATAAATTTTCATAAGTTCCTAAGGATACTATGTCCAAACCATCTATTCCATATCTAATATTAATCTTCAATTTCACTATGGAGTTGTATGTCTAGGATCTTATGTTCATTTTTGTTAATAATATAAACATTATCATGACGATGGGTAGAAATAATAAATTCATCATTACAATTGTGTAAAACATATTTATCATTCATAAAAATCCAAATTTAATCTTCATCACATAATTGAAATATTATTATAAGGTTGTTTTTAACACCAATAACAAATAAAAAAATTGGAATTAAATATTTTATATGAAGAAAAATATTACATATACCGACAATATTTCAATTAAAATTACCATAAGAAATAAATCTTCCACTTTCAATTTTTATTATCCTTTCAAAGATTTATTTTTTACCAGTCATATGTTTGTATCTAACACTATATAAGTAATAAGTACTCTTGTTGTATTTAATTTTTTTTCATGAAAACAATATAAATAGGCATTCACAACCCAAAGCTTATTTTATTCGAAAATGTTTGAAAAAAATATATTTGGAATCAACATCTATTTTGAAAAAATGGTCATTTTGGAACCCTTGCGGTTGAATTTTATTATGTTAATTTTTTTTTATTTTAATACCCTCCACATTTAAATTTAGTAAAAAGGGTTAAATTTTTTATAGAAAAATAATTGTTATTAAAAATTGGTTTTTTATTTGAGTAATCAATTCAGAACTATTACTATAAGGACATAGTGGTTGATAAATCTTTTCAATATTTTCAACCCATAAGTAATCTTCAATAAGTGTTTATTTAATGAAAAAATTTATAATTTTATTTTAATAATTATTTTCATATCCTCAAAATTGTATGTTTTAGATGTGAGTTTTGTTTTTAAAACATTTTTACCAGAAACAGCTATTTCCTAATCATTAGTAATCCTTTTCTTCATCATTTTTTAATTTTTAGGGTTTTTAAAAATAAAATTAATTTTAAAATAGTTCTTATAATTATATGTTGATAGATATTATATTATTTTATCAAATAATTAATTATATTTTTTTATGGTTTTATTATAACATTAAAATTATCAATTCTATGAAGTCTGAAATATTTAGAAACCTCATCATAAGAAGGTAAAATATTATCTTCTACTGAGGAATTTTCTTCAAAAGTATAAATATAATTTGTATCATCAATATAGTTATAATTTTAGGATATATTATTTAATCAATCATATGTATGTACCTTATCCAAAGGATATAGATTTTAAAAAGTTATTCTATAATAGAAACCCAGATTCTTCTATCCTAAATTTAAATTATATGAAGAAACATTATTAGAATATCCCCCACAAATACTCCAAGTGTCATTACTATTAAAGATATTCTCCATTTTTTAATATCATTAATAATTTATACAAAAATGTATTTTTTTCTATCATTCCATTTAAATTCTTGAAATTGTGGACTTATATGACAGGATCTCCAACATTCATAAAAAGTTTCTTCAGAATGTTTTGTAACATTATTTTCGTTTTTTAATATCAATATAATGATACTGAAAATTCTTTTTCCAAGAATGTCATTCATTATTAGCACATGATTGGCGTACTCATTCTCAAAATGTTCAAAGTCACTTCATTCTGATTGAGTAACAACCTTTTTCATTATTGTCAAAAAATCCTTTTCATAAGTCTAATATTTCATCACATTTGAAGTAGAAGTAAACTAAACTCCCCCGTTATTTATTTTATCTTTATCATTATATCTTTTCAATATATTCTCATATTTTAAACTAATTCCAAAAAAATAATCAATGGTAATATTTTAAATCTTTATTGAATCATAAAAAATCATTCCCTTTGATTCTTACTCATTAGGCATGATATCAATAATAAATTTAACAAAGATTCCATCCTATAAACATTTCATTCCCATAACTTGTATATTATTCAAAAACTTTAAAAACCATTGTTGTATATTTTTTACATGTTCATGGAAATGAAATTCAAAATTCTTATAAATAGCTCTGAGCATAGCTCCTCTAGTCTCAAGAAGTTTAGTAGTTCGTAAGTGATTAATTTATAATTTCTTCTAAATACTATTACCATATTCACATAACAAAATTTGAATGTATATATTTAGTTTATTGAACATAGTAATGTATTTAATACCTTATAATTCAATTTATATTCCTCATTTTTTTATTTTTAAATGTTCTCAATTAATTATCGGGAATTTTGTAACCTCCAGTTTGCATATCAAAATTGTCAACTCTAATGATTATAATAAAATTCTTCATTATAGATTTATAATACTAAAATTCATTAAAATTAGTTATTAGAGGTCTTTTAGGGTTATGGATATATATTTAAATGAATTTATGTCCTATATTGTTTTGTAAAATACATAAATACCTTTTTCCACATTACATGTTAATGTAACATATATTTATAAACAAAAATTTTATAATAAATTTTAAAACTTACATGGAAAAGTAAAGAGAATAATCATGAATTTTTGTAGTTGAATCCTTATTTTATTCCAAATGTTGGTATTATTAATACAGATACATGTCTATGGCACCAATTGTAGGATTGAAATGTATATGTACATGGAAAACTTCAAGAGGAGGGGGGTGAGTTGTATGTTTAAAAACATTTATTTTTAATATTAAAAGAATCAATGATTAATAGAATTAAACAAATAGTATTCAAAAAACATATTATATAATAAAAATAAAAATGTATTAGGGCAATGATTATGATGATAAATATTTTATAATCAAGAGGATTCTGATATGTATTCCATAGTGATTATTTTATTGAATAGAATCATATGTAAAAATTAGTGGTAATGTAAAAATATAGTAATCATATTCATAGTAGAAAATTATACATTTAAGTAATAAAAAAATTATCATTATCACAATAGTTATTATAAATAAGTATAAGTCAAAAATTAATGATTCTATCTTACCCACACCAATGTAATCCCTGCCTGCATATCCTTGGAATCCCTAGATACAATCATTTGATTCAGTTTTTTTATCCCCTTAATCTCTCTATCAACAAGGTCATCGGCTCATGAATCTTCATATACTCGAAATACCATGATTGAAATCACACCAATTAGAATCTCATAATGAAATAAAAAAATTGCATAAAGTGACAACCTAAAAAGGATTCCATAAGAAAATTAATCTCTCTAAAGAAAATATAAATGTCTAGGTACGAGATGTTTACAATTTTTCACTTTTTAAAAATGAGGGGAAATCATAGCGCACGTGCATACACTTTAGAATGTCAAAATGATTCAAATGTATTAATCTCTATAAATTATGCGGTATTTATAGGAATTCATCCCAATAATAATCTTCATCTCCAATGGTCATATTTTCTCTAGGGTTTTAGGAGGAAATAGAACTTTGGAAATTCAACGTTCATATTAACATTAGAAATCACAATATCAGTTTGTTTCTCAATGATTATAACGTAATTAGAAACATCACATGGATTATACCATTAAAAGTAAAAAGACCCAATATGATAAAATATTTTTCTATATTTGGGATTATAACATAAAAAATAAGTTATATTTACTTATACATGTCATTATGATGAACTATCACGTTATAAATCCAATTATCACTAATTTTAGTAAATATTCATATTCCATGTTTTAGGATGATATCAATAATAATAATATATTATGTTGTTTTTTTTAATAATTTAAAAGCATTTAAAATTATAGTAAAAGTATATATTTCTTATAAAAATATTATAAAAATACATTGGACGTAATTTTTTTAGATTTCATATATTTAGGAAGAGATTCTGATTTCCAAAACAAAAAAAATGGAAAAGTCAAAAATAGTCTTTTACATAAATAATTAAATATTTGATTTCAATGAATATTTTAATATTTAAATGTTTTAAAAATATATAATAATGATTTATAAATAAATGTTTCAGATTTTATTTTTTATTACTAATTATAAAATACAATCATGATAACATTTTAGATAAAAAAATCTTCCATAAAGAGTATCACTACTCATATATATAATGTTGAGAAGTTAATCATAATTTTATTTCCCCATATAGAGGAATTGTGACTATGATGGATGATGAAATATATTATTAAATATTAATATTTATAAGATTAAAATAGAACATAGATATGGTTCCATTAACTACTCCATTAATTTAATTTAAATATAGTATTTTTTTCTAAAATTAGATTTTTATTAAAAGTGTAAAACATTAAGGGGGGATATATAGTGACCTAGGTTAATAACATTATATTGAATCACCAACCAAATTGTTTTTACAATCATGGGGATTATAATAAAATTTGTATAACACACTACAGGTCTCAATCGTGTAAACTTATTCACAAAACATTTCTACCAATATAATTCCATAAGGATAAAATAATTAGATCCAACATAACTATTGTAAATGATTATTAAAATATCGGATGGTAAATAGAATTTTCAAATGCAGTTGGAATTGACGCATTACGTAGAACTCTATCTTGATAGAGTATGTTTTAGTAGTTGTAGTAAATATTTAATGTGATTTAAAATGGTATATCACACTATGTATGGAATTATCCTCTAAAATATGATATTTTCATATACAATAATTTATGTTAAATCAGTTTTGGAATAACCCTTTAATTATGAACAATTTCCCCACCTTTGTTTTCTCAATGTAAGTACACACTATATGTGATTAATTTGAATTTTTTAGTAGGGGATCTATGATATAAACCTACCTTGTGTGTAAATTACAATTTATGGTAGATATTGTCGATATAAAATATGGGGCCCATATATTATAGATGATTTATAATAGCCTATGATTAATGGTACTAGTTCTATGATACTGACAAATAGTAGAGGTTTTTGAAATCCATGACAATTAGTACCATTGTTGTATCCATATTTTTTTATAGTTATCTAGAGATAATATAACCATACTATGATGAATAATATGGGAATCCATTCATTAACCAACAGATGGTCAATACCAATAAACTGAGGTTATGAAAGTAGTCGATGTTATCAAATAAGGGACTAATGGTGAGATATAACCCAAGTGGTTACCAAATGCGGTTGTCCTAATACCCTCTAATAATAAAATGTGTTTATTCTTCAACATATGGACTAGTGGAACAATGTAATTTACATTCTAAATAAAACCCGTTTAGTATATAATATTTCACTTCCCTCTTAGTTAGGAAAAATGATTACATAGATCATTTTTCAATTGTTCCCTATTTCATTTTTATTTTCCCATGAAGTACTGGGGAACACATATTGTGTTAAGAAAATGGAAGTGTTATCTATATTATTTTTTATCCTAGTATATTTTTTGTACACTTACATGAGATATAATAATAATATTTGGAAATTGATTTTTCGGCCATTTAAGTCTTCATGAGGAGTTGATTTGGATCTATTCAAAATCACATGTTTCTTTCATAGAATTATTTTATTTAATATTTTATTTTATATATATGATATATATTTAGTTTTTCATTGATTCATAATCATTACAAGGACATGATAGGGAACCATTAATGCTTAATAAACATCATTAAAATATTTTTGAGGTTTAATATTTCAGTAAAACTACGATAATAATATCATTGATGAAGATAAAATGTTTAATAGGGTTCTAGTTATAGTTAAATATGGAAATGAATTAATAATTTATAGTTGCAATGTTGAAATCTTGTTAATAAAATATTATTATTTTCAGTTTTGAAAATAGTTTCTGAATCATATATTTTAATTACTAAAACATGATTTTTCAACAATGAAATATTTTTCTATAAATGTTTATTCCCTGAAAATATAATATAACCTATAAAAAATAACCACCTCACACGATGAAATCAAAAACAATTTTTTAATATAATAAAATTTGTTTTATTTTTTATAAATACATTCATAACCAATACACAAGTTGTTCAATTATTTTTTTATATAAATACATTCATATATTATATTGTATACATATAAAATATTCTAATTTACCATCTAAAATATTATTATGAAGATAAATTAATGATATTTCACCATTACAAAATTCTAACATGGTTTTTCCAAATTTGGTATATATTTTAATTTAAATAAACCTCTATGTAATGTAGGTTAAATGTTTTATTTAATGAATAAAAAAAATAATTTTTGTGTCATAAATGTTTTACATAATGATGAAAGTAAAATTGTAACAAACATATTACCTTTTAATAAAATAATATATCAACATTAAATAAAAATTGAAAGGATAAATTCTCATATTATTTCTAATAAATTTCATCTAATACTATTATACTACATAAAAACCATTTTTTTATTATATAAAATGTTTATATGTTAAATTATTTTTGTTTTCCTTTGTTTTGTGGTTATTATAAGAATGATGGTCATTGTAGAATCTAAGGGATGGGTATTATTTATTATTATTTAACATAATAATATATTTTCTAGAAACATTTAATATGAGTAATTGTTTTTAATATTCACACTTCTTCTAATGTATTTTAATTCATAATGAAATAATTTTTTTGTATTAATATTTACATAAATTATTATATTTTATTATATTTTTTCAATCCGTTAAAAAAACATAATATATTAAATTATGAAACATTTATTAAGGGTTAAAATGTATATAGAAATTCTCATTCCTCACATGAGTTTTCATTATTATGAATTTTATTATACAAATTATATATTAATTGTAGATGAAATTAGAATAATAATAAAGAGGTAAACTCCAAAAAAAATATTTTCTTTTTTTGATTAATGATTAACTTAGAAAATTAACATGGTTTAAAATAAATATCAAATATTATGTTATAATTATCTATTGAAATATATAGATGAAAAATTTCTAGATATGTTTATTCATTAATATGTTATTTTTATACTTATTTTTGAAATTAAAGTGTTCCATAGAGTTTAAGAAGTTAGATAATTTGTTATATCACTATATTAATGTAGTTATTGTATATTTTGGTAGATAGAGTGATCTCAAGACTTAATGGTTGATAAATACTGAACCATGTAGTCAAAAAAATTATCAGTTTATGTACAATTATACAATGTTATATATGCATCAGGAATTACACTCCACCTTCAAAAAGAACCAATTGAATTAGTTTTATATATTTTCAGCAATGATTAATTAAATAAAAATTATTTACCATATTGTATATAATATTATATAAGTTCATTATAAGAGAGAAAAATGATATGATTAAATTTTATTTCAGTAAAAAAAAGTTAACTAAGGGTCACCATAATTAACCCCTTTCCTCTCACGATTATTACACCTTTTTATGATATTATTATTTACAATTACCATATCTAAAAATTTATCTATGTAATTAATAAATTATATTTTTTTCAAAATGTTAAACTTAATGAATTTTTTCAACATAATTATAACTTAAAAAATTATTTTATTTAGATTGCGATCTCAATATTATAACATTAAATATAATTATAAAATAGTATGTATATTAATAATATAATTTTTAATTATAGTATATTAACAATATAACGTCCCATAATTTACTTACATTGTTATTAATTCATAATTGAATCATACTTATTACTACATATAACAAAACCAAAATAAAACCGTATAGGTATAGTGTCTTTAGAAACTGGGAAACCTAAACAACTAGTGTATAAATCCTCTATATTGTCTCCCATTTATTTCATCCTATCTAGAAATCCCTTTTTTGATTAACCTACTTAATACCCTTATTCCTGACGTGGGGAAAAGAAAACATACAAAAGGGTGAGCTCAAATGATCAGTAAGGGTAAACAAAAGAAATACCAATCACATCCTATTCATAAGAACATATCATTTTTGAAATCTTAACCTGTAAAAGAGATCATAATTTCATAACATGGGATAAATCATACTTGTGAAATTTATCCCAAATAATCATAACCTAAAACCTTAAACATTTTGGCATACACACATAATCATATAGAATCATTTCTTAGTATTCAAGACTCATTTCCAATACTATCCTAGCGAACAAAGTCCATTTCTGAAATGAGTTCACTCCTCGTTTCAGCCCGGTATCACTGAATCGGATTAACCTATCATTCCAGCCATGTCTATATCATGAGATATAAATCATTACCCAATTAATTTGAAAGAGATATAGGTCTCACCCATCTTATAATGATATCATTCTTATGTGTGCCACAAGATCATAAATCATAAATCATATCATAACCCATGTAATAAAAATGGGATTCTTAAACATCATGCCATCATAACATAAATCATATAAGATAAAAGGATATTATAAAAATAATTCCATCATAATCAAATCAATGTCAAAATAGTTATAGAAACAGAACCCTATATTATCTAAGATGGAAAATAATTTTGATAAAACACTTGAACTCCATTCTTGAGGAAAATATCCTTTCTACTTCACAATTTTTTTTCCCTTTCTTAACATGTCATACATATTTAAACTAAAAGAAGTTGATTTAAAATAAACATTAAAACTAGTAAAAAAAGCTTCATGTAAAAAATGATTTATGAATCCATTCATACTGTATAAGTTAAAAAACATTTTTCTCGTTCTTTGGCCAGAAAAGTCAAAAAGTACCTCGTATGAAAAACAAAAAAATATTCCTTTCAAATCTTTTACTAAAAGCTCACAAAAGGGTAAATTTGGATTTAAAAAATTGTATGAGGATATAAATAATAATAAATACTGAAGATACATGGATGTGGAATATAAATATGCAACAGTAATTACTAATGTATAAACAATCTTGGATAAAAATTGAGATTGCGAGATTTTCCTTTACCTTAGGTCTGATTTGCATCGTATGTGTTCGAACCTCCTGTATAATGATTTAAATAATGTTATTGAATTATTCCAGAATCTTACTCATTGTTATGATATCATATATGGTCATATACTTGGCTTCTTATTAGAAATATTTCATTGCTTCATGTTGTTCGGGTGTGTATTTCTTTTTCTTCATATGCCTGTTTTGTTGAATAAATTCTTATTTATCTTCTTAGGTTATAGATACCCCATTTAAAGAATTATATTAGTGTAATATATATCATATTTATTCATTCAATTAATTTATATAATCATTATGCATTTAAGATCACGTAGAACGAGTCACATCACATTGTGGAGACGGTAGGTCGTACGTACGCATGAGCGATGATATCGTTCACATGATCGTGGAATTGTATTGAAGTGTATGTATACTATTTCAGAATAAATATCACTTTACTATAATAATATATATATATTCTTTCCACCATTATACCCATCCAAGTATGGTGGTGGTGGATAACAGATTACACCACGGCGTGGAGACGGTATTTCCTACGTACGCACGCGTGGTGATTTCGTCTTCCATAGGATGGATAGAAGGTGAAATATGTTTACTTAATATTTATAATAACATATCAGTATATAAGTGATACTTATTTTATTACTACTTAACGAAACAACTAAATAATATTATGTAGAAGAAGAAATAAATTTGAAATAATCGGTAATGGACATTACCTCTTCTTTGAAGTGCCTCTTCTTAACCACCTCTTATGGAACTAAAGATGGTCTTTGAAGAAGACCAAAACCTCTAGGATGTTTCTAGTGAAGTGGAGAAGATAAATTGTCTGGGGTTGTCCATGATTGAAGGCTCAATGTGGTGTTAGGAGGAGAGTGAGGAGGTGCCCTTTTTTAAAGGAGGAGAGGGGCACTTTAGAAAAAACCTAAAATATTATTTTATAATTAATTCATATTCGGTTTTTAATTGCTCCAAACTGATTTATTTCGAAGATAAGGTGGGGATGGGTCGAAATCCACTCAAAAAATAGATTTTATACAAGTTTATGTTACTATTTTAACATTATCATTTAGATTTAACTCTAAGATAACTAATTTTACTTTTACCGTGTCTTTTTGTTTTTTAACACTATATGGTTAATTAACTTACTATAATAAGAAAAAAGAACCCCAATTGGTTCATTATTAATATGTATAACCTTATCTATGTCATTTGGATGAACCATATATTTTTAGGAAAATTAATAATATAATATTTGTTTTAAAAACTATTTTGTGTCAATTTTGACACTATTTGGTAATTGATTTTTGTGAAAATCATATCAACATGATTAAGGTGAAAAAAGTTAATTATATCAATGATAATTTTTCATATAAACTTATAAAATTAGTTTAATACCTAAAAAGTCTCATATTACATTTATTTGGGTATTTATAATATCAATTATGTTAATATTTCCTTAATAAGGTAATTAATGCATCATCATTGTGTCATAAATAAATTAAAGTATTAAATTTAAAAATAAATTACCATTATGTAGGAAATATTTTCATCTTTTTAATTAATATTTATAGTTGAATTTATCTTATTTATAACCGTATATTATAAATGTTTTAGTTATTAAACTTCGATTTTAACTATTTTAACTCTTCTTTAAATAAAATAATAATAAGTGTCCTAATCGAATCCAAGTAAACCTAAATGGTCATAATTTATTCCTAAGGTTGTTTTTGGTCGAATTAAACTTATCTAATAGAATTAGGACATGTGTTAGGGTAATAATAATATATTTTTTACCCTTAATTACCCAATTTAATTTTAATCTTGGTAAATAAAAGTAAAATGTTACTATTCAGAAAAAATTATTTTTATCTTACGGAACAACATTTTACACATTGATGTTAACTATGTCTCTCAGATTTTTGGAATTCTCTCACAAAAGCTGTAAAATTATGTTTTATGTAAATTTTCAAACTGTCCTAGGAGGTGGGTAAAAGACGGTGAAAAGTTCAATAAAATTTATATATATATAAATTATTATAAAACGACTCCAATAAATTACTTTGAACTTATATAAGTATTATGTAACAATTTTTACCTAAAATAAATTTAAATAGAATAAATAATTATTTAAATAAAAAGTCGGGTTTTAAATAGTAACCTAGTGTTTTCACTATTCATCAAAAATTGAAAGTTTTCAGCAAAATACCAAAAAATCACCCGAGGCTAATTTCGATATTCCGAATCCAAAAATGAAGTCCATTTTAACAGATAAAATTTATAAAATTTTAAAAAGTGGGTATTACTATTCGTAACGGCTAGTTTTAATAATATTTTAATAGCATATTGTTGTTTAGTGAAACTTTGTACTACGTACAACGCAAGCCATTAAGGAAGGTTGTGATTGCGTATAAAGAAATCAAAGATAGTGTTGTGTGTAGTTAAAGATTACTTTGAAGATATATATAACATAAAAATAAAATATTTCTCATAAAAATCTCGGGTGTTACATTCTACCCCCCTTAAAATGAATTTCACCCCCGAAATTCGTCATGTTGTAACAAAAAGATGAGGATACCTCTCCCTTATCATATCCTAAAGCTCCCATGTATCTTCTTCTAGTTGGTGGTTTCTCCATAGAACATTTACCATGCAAGTGGTCTAGTTTCGTAGGAATTTTTCACTATGATCCAGAATCTCTATCGGCAGTTCTTTATAAGAAATATCTTGATCTTGCAGTACAACTTCTGAGTTGCGTACATGTGAAGGATCAGGTATGTACTTTCTCAAGAGAGATACATGGAACACATCGTGAACTTTAGAGAGATTAGGTTGACGCGCCAATTGGTAAGCTACCTTCCCAACACGATCTAGTATTTCGAAAGTACCAATATATCCAGGGCTCAACTTTCTATTCTTTCCAAATCTCATTACTCTCTTCCGAGGAGATATTCGTAAGAACAATTTATCACCCACTTCAAAATCTAGGTCTTTTCTTCGGTTGTCGGCATAAATTTTTTGTTGACTCTGAGATGCTCTTATGTGTTTTTGAATAGATCTGACCTTTTCCGCCATCTCATCAACAAGATCTGGTCCTAATATCTTTCTTCTCCCATCTTCATCCCAGCATGTTTGAGTTCGTCATTTCTTTCCATGGAGAGATTAATAAAGATCCATCTGAATACTGGAGTGAAATCTATTATTATAAGAAAATTCCACCAAAGGTAGGTGTTGATCCCAACCACCATTGAAATCCATAGAGCAAGATATTAACATATCCACTAGAGTTTTATGGTTCTCTCAGACTGACCGTCTGTCTGAGGATGATAAGTAGTGCTGAAACTCAACTCTGTGTCCAGAGTATGCTGAAGACTTCGTCAAAAGATTGAGGTAAACCTCAGATCCCGATTAGATATAATAGAAAGTGGTACTCTATGCAATCTTACTACTTCATTCACATATATCATGGAAAGCTGGTCAAGAGAGAAATCCTCTCTAATAACAATATAGTGTGCCGAATTTATAAGACGATCAACTATGACCTAGATGTCATTATTGACTTTGGATATTTTAGGAAGTACGGTGACAAAGTACATAGTGATGTTTTCCCCTTTCCATTCCGGTATGGATAATGGTTGTAACATCACCTTAGACTTCTGTCTCTCAGCTTTAATTTGCTGAGAAAAAAATCATTGAGAGACATATTCCGCAACATCTCTTTTCATACCATCCCACCAGAAGTACTATTTCAGGTCCCTATACATCTTCGTACTTCCAGGATGAATAGATAATGAAGAACTATGAGCACCATCCAGAATCTCATTTTTTAATTCTGGGATGGGAGGAACACAAAACCAATTCCTAAACCTTATTATCCCATCACAATCAATGATGAATTCAGGGACATTTCTCACCTTATATGTAACTCTACATCATCATTCTATGCCTCTTTAATCTTCACATGTATAGATGGTTGAACATTCATTTGAGAAAGATATGATTTTCCCCCTTCCATTATAATTCCAAGATCCATCCTTTGTAAATCCATAAATATTGGATCTTTTGTAAACCTCATCTTGGATATGCTAGCATGGTCTTGTCGACTTAATGCATCGGACACCTTTTTTGCATTCCTGGGTGATAATGAATTGAGAATTCATAATCCTTAATCTGTTCCAACCATATTATTTTGCACATATTCATCTTCTTTTGTGTGAAAATATACTTTAAAATTTATGATCGGTATAAATATCATAACTTTCACCATAAAGATAATGCCTCCATATTTTTAATGCAAAGATTACCGCAGCTAACTCCAAATCATGAGTTGGGTAATTTTGCTCATGTATTTTAAACTGTCCTGAGGCATAAGCTATCACCATATCGTTTTTCATGAGAACAACCCCCAATCACTTCTTGGATGCATCACTATAGATCACAAACCTTTCTCCACTACATGGAAGTGTGAGCACAGGTGCAGTGTAAAACCTTCTTTTTAACTCCATGAAATTCTCTTCACACTCCTCCATCCAAACGAACTTAACTCCTTTTGAGTCAACCTGGTGAGTGGATTAGATAATAATGAAAAATATTTCACAAAACCTTGATAGTATCTAGACATACCAAGAAAACTTCTGATCTCAGTTACTGTTGTTGGTCTTGACCATCTTTCGATAACATCTGTTTTTGATGGATCCATAGATATTCTCTCTTTTGAGATTATGTGACCCAAAAATGCAACATATTGAAGCCAAAATTTACACTTGGTAAATTTGTAATAAAGCTTCTCCTTTCTCAGGGTCTTCAATACAATTCGCAAGTGATCTTCATGTTCTTCCTTGCTCTTTGAATAGACAAGAATATCATCTATAAAGACTACAAAAAACTGACCATGATAGTCTCTAAAGACTCTATTCATCAGATCCATGAAGATAGCAGGGGCATTATTAAGACCAAATGGCATCATTATAAATTCATAGTGTTTATACCATGTACGGAAAGCCATCTTTGGAATATCCTCCCTTTTGACCCTTAATTGATGATATCCTGAACGAAGATAAATCTTGGAAAACTATTAAGCTCTGCATAGTTGGTCAAATAAGTCATCAATGCGTGGGAGAAGATATTTGTTCTTGATAGTGATCTTGTTATGTTCTTGATAATCAATACAGAGTCTTATTGATCCATGTTTCTTCTTAACAGACAGAACAAGTGCTCCCCAAGGTGATACACTAGGGCGTATGAATCCCTTATCAAGATTATCTTGGAGTTGATTCTTCAATTCATGCAAATCAATTGGGGTCATTCTATAATGTTTCTTGGAAATAGGTACAACACCCGGTACGAGTTCTATTGAAAACTCAACATCAATATTTGGTGGAAGACCTGGTAATTCCTCCGGAAAGAAATCATCAAACTCTCGTAAAATGGGCATATTCTTAATCGTGTGTTTCTCTCCAACTATTTGAGAGAAATAACCTTCATTTAGTGGAATCAAGACCCATATGATGGATGAAAATTCAACTGGATGGTTATGATCATACTTGCATTGATAGATGATCATAGATTGATCTGGAATATGAAATGTGACTTCCCTTATTTATCAGTTGATATGAGATCAATATAAAGAAAGCCAATCCATGCCAGGAATCACATCAAATTCCAATATAAGAAGGATTACAAGATTTGCAGGAAGCACTTTCCCACAAACATCTATCGAAGAAGAGTTGTAATCTTTTGATGCGACTGTTGTGCCATTAGTGGTTGTCACAGCTAACTCAACATCTAATTGTTGAGATAATATGGATATACCCTTAGAAAATTCTTCAGAAATTAAAGAGTGGGTGGATCCAGAATCAAATAAAACATTTTCTACTTTAGAGTGGATAGTATGTTTACCTTTCACCACTTCGTTATCGTACTCCACTTCACCGATAGAAATTTCATGTTACTTTCATTTTTCTTTAGCCGTAAGAGTTTGTTGACGTCGACCATCATCAATAACCCTTGGATTAGGGTATTGATTGGCATAATGCCCCATTTCCTTTCACTTGTAACATTTATGTGTAGGAGGTGCACTATGTGTAGCCTTTTCATTGTTCACATCATTAGATATCTTCTTCCCATCATTACGGCATTCAAAATTCCCAATGACCTTCCTTTCCACATTTGAAACATTTACTTTTCCCTTAAAGAAAACTCCCTCCATGTTTCTTTTTACACATTGAGCATAAGGGAAAACTCATCTTCTTTTCAGTGTGCTCTTTAGATTTCCCTTTGAATTCCATTTTCCTCTTCTTATAAAACCCATATGACTGATGGGTTACTCCAATCTCAATCTCAACCTTGAGAGCACATCGAATTATTTCCTCGTAGATATTGAAATCCCTTATGGATAACACCCTTTGAAGACATGGTTTTAAACCACTAAAGAATTGATCGATCTTACTCTTAGGTTGGATAATAATCCCAGTAGTTTACCTTGAAAGTATTGTAAAATTTTCTTCGTAGGTACCAAAAGATTCATCATCCTTTTAGTTCAGTTCGAGAAACTCCTCTGTCTTTGTCCGAAGAATATGAGGGAAGTACTTATTGAAAAATAATTTCATGAACTCAGCCCATTCAATGGATTCAATTTCATCCATTTTCCTCGTATTTTTGATAAGATTCCACAATTTATTAGCTTCACCTTCCAAACCATATACTGCTAAGATGACATTATAAAGTTCAGAACATTGAAGAATTGAAAATATCTTTTTAGTAGTACTGATCCATTTTCCAACAACTAATGGATCAGTTGACCTGCTGAATGAGGGTGGACGCTACCTCACGAAGGATTCAATAGAATGTCACTCCTTCCTTTGCTCGTTTGGAAGTCCTGCATGATTCATAGCTTGAGAAAGTTGTGTGAGCATGGATACATGATTTTTCATTCCATCTCCCATTAATTTTGGTTGCTCAGGGGGGAAAATCATTGCATTTCCCATCACATTCAGCATTAACACGGTTCCTTTGGGTTCTAGCCATTGGCTAAAAAATAGAAGAATAACGTGACAAACATTAATTATAATTGGAAAACCACATTATAAAGAATAAAATTTCACACTTAAGGTATTATCATAGGTTGTTCATGGCCATTTATAAAACACTAAGATTGTGTTCTATGTTTAGACTTATTCTTAGGGTTCTTACTAAGGCTTTCACATCCTAGTTTCCAAAGGTTGACTATACCCTTCATATGATACCAACAACAACGACCCATACTTTACATACATTATTATTACTTCATAATTGAATCGTACTTATTACAACATATAACAAAACCACAATAGGACCGTATAGGTATAGTGTCTTTAGAAACTGGGAAACATAAACAACTGGTTCATAAAGCATCTATATTGTATCCCATTTATTTCATCATATCTAGAAATCCATTTTTGGTATATTGTACATAATACCATTCTTCCTGACCTAGGGAAAAAACATACAAAATGGTGATATGGAATTCTCATTAAAGGTAAACAAAAGAAATATCAATCACATCATATTCATAAGAACATAACATTTGGGAAATCTTAACCTGAAAAAGTGATCATAATTTCATAACATGGAAAAAATCATAGTAGTGAAATGTAATCCTAGTAATCATAAATTAATACATGAAACTTTGTGACATACAAAAATAAACATATAGAATCATTTCTTAGTAGTCAAGACTAATTTCCAACACTATCATAGAGGACAAAGTCCATTTCTGAACAAAGTTCACTCCTCGTTTCAGTCCTGTATCAATAAAGCGGATTAACATACCATTCTATCCATGTCTACCTCATGAGATATAAATCTTTACCCAATTAATTGGAGGGAGATATAGGTCCCACCTATCTTACAATGATACCATTCTTATGTGTGCCACAAGATCATAAATCATACATGATATCATAACCCATGTAATAAAAATGGGATTCTTAAACATCATACCATCATAACATAAATCATATAAGATAAAATGACTTTATAAAAATAATTCCATCATAATCAAATCAATGTCAAAATAGGTATAGAAACATAACCCTATATTATCTTAGAGGGAAAATAATTTTGATAAAACACATGAACTCCATTCTTGAGGAAAATATCCTTTTTTGCGTCAAAAATATGTTTCCTTTCATAACATGTCATACAATTTTAAACTAAAAGAAGTTGATTAAAAATAAACATGAAAACATGTAAAGGACGTTTCATGGAAATAATGTTCTGTGAATCCATTCATTCCATATAAGTTAAAAAACATTTTTCTCGTACTTTCGCCAGAAAAGTCAAAAAGTACCTCGTATGATGAACAATAAAAGATTCCTTTCTTATCATTTACTAAAAACTCTCCAAAGGGTAAAATTGGATTAAAAAAATTTAGGAGGATGGAAATAATATTAAATTTTGATGAAAAATGGATGTGGATGAAAAATATGACCCAGTAATTACTGAAGTATAAACAATCTCGGATAAAAATTGAGATTGTCAGATTTTCCCTTACTTTAGATCCGATTTGTTTCGTATATGTCTGAACCTCCTGTATAATGATATAAATAATGTTATTGACTTATCCCAGAATAATAATCATTGTTATGATATCATATATGGTCATATCCTTAGCTTCTAATTAGTAATATTTCATTGTTATATGTTGTTCGGTTGTTTATTACTTTTTGTTCTTATGCATGTTTTGTCGAATAATTTATTATTCTTATTTTTAGGTTATAGATACCTCATTTACAGAATGTTATTAATATAATATATATCCTATTTAGTCATTCAATTAATTTATATAATCATTATACTTTGAAGATCATGTAGAACGAGTCACATCACTTCGTGGAGACGGTAGGCTGTACGTACACACGAGCGATGATATCATTCCCATGATCGTGGAATTGTATTGAAGTGTATGTATACTAATTCAAAATCAATATAAATTTACAATAATCATATATATTTATTCTTTACACCATTATACACATCCAAGTTAGGTGGTGGTGGGAAACAGATTACTCCATGGAGTGGAGACGGTATTTCGTATGTACGCACGCGCGGTGATTTCATTTTCCGTAGGATGCATAGAAGGTGAAACAGGGTTGTTTCATAATTATAATAACATATCAGTATATTAGTGATACTGATATTATTACTTAATATTGAAACAACTAAATAAGAGGAAGTAAAATAAGAAATAAAGTTGAAATAATCGGTAACGGACATTACCTCTTCTTTGAAGCGCCTCATCTTAACCTCCTCTTAGGGAACTTATGATGGTCCTCGAAATAGACCAGGACATTTAGGATGTTTCTAGGGAATTGGAGAAGAGAAACTGTAAGCGGTTGGCCAAGCATGAAGGCTCAAAGTGGTGTGAGGAGGAGAGGTAGGAGGTGCTCTTATATAAGGGAGGAGAGGGGCACTTTATGAAAAACTAAAAATATTATTTTATAATAAAGTCATATTAGGTTATTAATAGCTTCAAACTAATTTATTTTGATGCTAAAGTGGGGATGGGTCTAAATCCTATCAACCAATATATTTTAGACAAGTTTAGGTTACTTTTTTATCCTTATCATTTAGATTTAACACTAAGATAAATAATTTATCCTTTACTGCATCTTTTTGTTTTCTTACACTATATGGTTAATTAACTTACTATAATTAACCAAAAAACCCCAAGTGGTTAATTATTAATATATATAACAATATCTAAGTCATTTGGTCCTACCTTAGATTTTTAGGAATAAAATAACAATTAATAATATAAAATGTGTTTTAAAAACTATTTTATGTCAATTTTGACACTATTTGGTAATTGATTTTTGTGAAAATTATAACAGCATGATAAATTAGAAAAAAGTTAATTAAATAAATAATAATATGTCATATTAACCTATAAAATTAGTGTAATTTATGAAAAGACTCAAATTACATTTATTTGGGTATTTATAATATCAATTTTGTTAATATTTGCTTAATTAGGTAATTACTGCATCATCATTGTGTAATTAATAAATTAAAATATATAAACTCTAAAAATTATAAATAAAATACGATTATGTATTAAATATTTTTATATTTCTAATGAATTTTTATAGTCTAATTTATATTATTTATTACCCTATATTAAAAATGTTTTAGTTATTAAACTTTGATTTCAACTATTTTAAATCTTCTTTAAATAAAATAATAATAAGTTTCTTAATCTAATACAAGTGGACCTAAATGGTCATATTTTATTCCTTAGGATGTTTTTGGTCAAATTAAACTTTTCCAATTGAATTATGACATGTTTTAGGGTAATAATAATAACATTTTTACCCTTAATTACCCTATTTACTTTTAACCGTGGTAAATAAAAGTAAAAAGTTACTATTCACCAACAATTATTTTTATATTATTGAACCACATTTTACTCTTTGATGTTAACCGTTTCTATAGGATTTTTTAAATTCTACTCAAAGAAGTGGTAAAATTATGTTTTATGTTATTTTTCAAACTCTCATAAGAGGTGGGTAAAAGACGGTAAAAAGTTCAATAAAATATTTATATATCTAAAATTATTATAAAATGACTCCAATAAATTACTTTAAAATTATATAGGTATTATGTATCAATTTTTACCTACTATAATTTTAAATAAAATAAATAATTATTTAAATAAAAAGTCGGTTTTTAAATAGTAACCCAGTGCTTTCACTATTCATAAAAAATTGAATGTTTTCAGAAAAATAACAAAAATTCACCCTAGGCTAATTTCGATATTCCGAATCCAAAAATGAAGTCTATTTTGATAGATAAAATTTATAAAATTTCAAAAAGTGTGTATTACTATTCATAACGACTAGTTTTAATAATATTTTAATAGCATCTCGTTGTTTAAGAAAAAACTTGGTAATGCGTACAACGCAAGCCATCATGGAAGGTCGCAATTGCGTGTAAAGAAAGCCAAGATATTGTTGTGTGTAATGAATGATTCCTTTGATGATGTATATAACATAAAAACAAAATATTTCTCATAAAAATATCGTGTGTTACAAACAAATTATTAAATGTAATACATATTATTTTCAAATGTACATATATTTTTATAAGACAATGATTGATAAAACATGTTTATGTACATTAATAAATTTTTTTACAATTACTATATGATAATTCTAATGGTCATTTATTGGCTACAAAAAATTATCATATAATTACTTTCAATTTACCTCTTTAATGGTCTTATAATACCTCCACCAGAAATATATATTTTTACGAGTAATCTCAGTCATCATTTAAATTTGACACTTCACATTCCAATGGTCTCATCTAAAGGTTTAGTTTTTTTCTAAATAATTCATATTTTAATATTAATAAATATTTTCTGAAAAATGACATTCTCATAACTAGACCAATTATTAGAGATTTCAATCTATGTTATTTCATACACCAAGTCCTGGAAGCTTTTTATATACATTTTACAATAATATATTCTTTATATATGATAAATTAAATTTTTTGATTTCTACTATACTATAATAGAATAAAATAATTAAATTTATATTTACTTTTTTATTTATTTATAAAATTTATACCAAAATTTTATCTCATTATTATAAAAATATATTTAAATTTTATTTAATTTTGAAACACTGACTAGTTTACAATATATATATATATATATATATTATTGGTTTGTAAAAATGTACTATTTACAACACAAAATTGATATATAATTAATTTTTAAAAATCGTATCCTTGATGAATATGATAGTAAAACAACAATAGTATCATTATTACCATCTGTAGTATACTCAGAATTATTATTTACCATAATTATTAAATTTTATTTATGATATGATCATCGGATTAAATCATTAATCAATGATAATAAATCCTATTGAAAAAAATAATTAAATCATAAATTAAATTATCATTAAAATAAATATATGATCAATGAAAATTTAATTTTACTGAAATAAAATAGGTATAGTGGAATGTCAATAAGTAAAAAATAAAGGAACACAAACTGAATTTAAACTAGACACAAAGTATTTGTTTACAAAATAATTATAGATGTTACATTATTATAAAACATTTTTTTTAACCAAAAGTGAAAGAAGGATAGATAAATTCGATATATGGTATCTTACTTGCTCCATGAAATTCACTCTATAAAAACTATTTGAAAATATTTTATTAACCCGTTTAAATATTTGATGGAAAACACCCTACAACAGATCCATATTCCACATGAAGCCCTAGAAAGATTGGGTTTACTAGATTCCAAGTGATGGATCCTAACCATCAACTCAATGGAAACAAACTACTTCCAATTTTTTAAATCCCCATGGAAAATATGATAAAAAAATATAGCATCAAACATTTATACTCTCAATAATATTAATAGAATAAATCCATTACAAGTGGTAATGAAAATTCAGTTACAATCTAAAACACCACAGTTAAAATCCTATAAAAAATAGATAAAAATAAACATTACATCAATTATGAGAACTAAAATAAAATAATCTGTTATAGACATCAAAGTAATTGTCATTTTAAGAGAGATCAACAATATTTTTATCATCATCAAATAAAAAGGTTTTCATATAGAGGAAACATTGATAGTCGAACCCCAATAATTTTTTATTCTATTGAAATGGAATAAAATTTAAATCCTACATAAAATAATATATTTTACATAAGTATACATATTCTAATGAAATTTACTTTCACTAATACAATACCCATTCTTCCAAAAACATTAATCCATGTAGAACATAAAAATTAAAAATAATTCACCAAATTATAATTTTCTCACATCAGAGAATATTAAAATATATTATGTTATATTATATTCCAATAAAAGTGTATATTTATTTTATAAAATGATGAATATGATTCAATGATTCTAAAATATCTTCTTTTCTTATAATCAAATTTCAAAAAATAAATATTTTATGATTTCTAATTTTTCAATGAAATAATTCTTATGGATTCAAAAAAATTGTTTTTCTCAAAAATCTATAATAACCAACCATAAAACCAATTCATCCATAATAATCATAAAAAACGTGAAATCTATACCTAAAAAAGTTTTATTTTCAATTGATAAAAAATAAAAAAATAATTTTATTCTTTAAATATCCCTTTATAGATTTGATAAATAAAAAAAATATTAAAAATTATCAAAAAATTATATTTTGAAGTTCATTAACCCATTTAATAAGAAAATTATTATTATAGCCTGAAATATAACAGTTATAAAAGAGAGATAAAATATTAGATCAACATATGATAAGGCTTAGAAAGGGGATCTCTAATAATGTTATTGGTTGACACGTCTCAATGATATTATTATTATGAATATTGTTCTATAGGATGTTAAAAAAATAATATATAATATGATGAAAAATGAAGAAATAATCATAATGAAAATTCATAAAAATGATCCCTTCTTAGAAGTTAAATTTCAAAATTTCACAAATACATTGATGAAATTAATATAAAATTTGATTAAATATTCCAATATCATGTTTCATATCCGGAGTGATTTTTTCATACAATATGTATGATTTAATAGGATAATTGATGGGAAAATGTATAAATTGGTATATATGTTATAAAAAACATATTTCATATTTTAATTAAATATTTTATATTAAAAATATCATAGAAATTTATGATATATAAAAATAATAGACTTTATATTGGAAAAATTTTATTAGTACACGTATATATTTTGATAATCATTTACTAATGATATTATTTTGACATAATATTCTCAAAAATAATTTTTTTTGAATTTTAAAATAAAATATTTTAATCATTAAATACTAGAATCTCATGGAAATTTAAAATTTAACTATCATTGAAAAATATTTCAGTGATATAATTTTATTAGAAATAATATTATCCTTTAAAAAGAGTTAACACATTTACTAAAAAATAATATCTATCCCCATTTTCAAATTTTTTATTAGAATCCTTATATATTTATATTATAATTTGTGAGTTATGATTATTTTAAATTTATCAATCTTAATATTTTATTACTATTGTAAAATATACCAAAAATTTAATGGTGCATAGAAAATATTAGAAGGATGATTTTACATTCAATAATACAAGGAAGAAAATATACATTATATGTGTAATCCTAAATTAAATGGCATCATATAACTACATTCATATTATTTTAATTTTTTTATTTCTATCATAATGAATATAATTTTGACAAAAATTAATAAAAAAATGTTATTCTCTATTGTATCAAACATATTTAAGAAAATAAACATATTTCTAATAAATATTACAATTCACTAGTAGATAATGTTACTATGTGTTGTATAAATATAAACCATTAAATGAAATATTATCATTGAAAAATAAATGTTCCCAAATTACTTTTTATATCGGTCCTAATACCTCTAATGTTGACAACATGGTAACTCTTAAGAAGAGTTTTTGTTAAGAATAATTAAATAATTTATGCTATGATTTAGCATTAATATAATGGAAAATATATTTTTTCACCATTAAATGTGATTACGTTATATTTTATCGAAATATAATTTATAAAATAACTTATTACATAATATCGAATATACACTATATTAGATATAGTAAACATCTGATAAAAATATTCATGATTTGTTTTATCAACTGATTTCCTAGAATCATTAATTTAATGTTTGACAATAGTTCCAATCAATATATTTCTATAGAATTAAATTCAAAAACCAATTAGTTTTAATATATCATTATTATATTTATGTTGAGTTAAAATATTTCTTTCTGGATTTGAGAAATTTGACAATAATTGAAAATTTTATGCACACACAACCTGCTTATTTCAATCTTAAATTTTAAAATATTAAAAAACCTATCAAAAAATTGTATATTTTGTTCATCCAAAAAGGATTTCAAATACATTAATTTGAAAAATGATGGTTCTTTTATAAAATAATATATATAAAACTAGGAATGTCCTGAAATATATTGATAAAATTATTTTGATGTAAAAAATCTAATTTCTCTATCATTTAAGTCTCTTAGAGGTTATTTACGGACGTAGAGAGATTTGGGGAGTTTATATTCATGTCCTGGAAGTATAAAATCATCAATAAATGGTGTTTATTAACAAAATGGTTATACTAAAAATATCAATTATGAAAATTACTTTTTTTCATAAATTTGTAAAAATGAAAAATTTATGATACATTGTGAAGGCTAATTGTATTCAAATATACGTAAGCACAAATATATATGAATATATAACTCCACATTCCAGTATTTTTTTTGAAAATAACCATTAGATAATATAAATTTTTTATTCTTTACAATCATTCCATTTTACTGATTTTTTTATAAACCCCATTTTTTCTCCTATTAATGGATCTTTATAGAGAAATTTAATTATTTAATAAACCATTCAAATTGGTTAATTTCTTCTTGGATAAATTTTATCTAAATTTCATCACTCATTGAATAATCAATGATTTTATATCAAATTAGGAATGAAATTCATGATACAAACATTTTTGAATTATAGTAGTTTTAGTATGACTCATTGCAGTACAATAAAAATAATATTATTAAAGGTATTGTTCAAATTGATTAACTAGATTGTGATTAAAAATGAAAATTGTTACATTACAATAGGGTCTACTTACTCCATTAAAGTAACTACCGAAATTTGACTTCTACATTTTTATATATTCTAGATGATTCACTACATATTCATGGGGATCAGGTTTTAATAAATGAATTTAATAATTTAAAATCACTACCCAGAGGAATAATTTATAAGATTTCTTTAAAAATACAAATGGGTTAGATTCAATAAAATTACATGAAATCATGGTTTTGAATATATTTATTATATATAAGACTAAATAGTTGTAGAATCACAATGAAAAATTCATTCTTGGTCTTTAGAATAAAATTTATTATGTCTATATTGAGATATAAAAATGAAAACTTCACAAAAAGATTCATGTGTGTAAAATATTTAAATTATTATTATACACAGTTCATAAGATGTATTAGTTGTAAAGTAGTGATATAAAAATTATTTTATTGCATTATAAGTAGTATTGACTACTTTATCCAAAAAATGTATGTTGATAGAATATAGAAATGATCATATTATAGTAATTCCCTGATGAATTATATTTCCATATTCATTTAACCATATTTCTATGTTATTCAAGATTCTGTGAAGTTTAGAGTAATACAAATATTTCAAAATAATATATCAAAAATATAAATTTTATAATCACTAATATGGTCAATCCAGACAATATTTAATTTTCAATTATTTTCATGTTTAACAGATTCTTGAAAAAAATTTAAACATATAAATGAAACTAATTTTTTGAGTAAGATAATATGACAGTTTACTTTTATTGTAATCACAAACCATGATATAAATATAATCATTTCCACCAATAGTAAAAAATTTTGTAGGATAAAATAATTAATTATACACTAATTGGAAGGATTTATAATATAATACTTCATTTATTGGTAAAAAACTAGTATATTGTTTCCTATAAAAATTTTTATGATAAAAAACACAAAAATAGTTAATCTTATATTCTATTAGATTGATCTCATGAGCTATCATATGAATTTTATTTAAGAATCTAACAATTCAATGTCCCAGAATTTTATGCCAATGTAATGAAAAATCATCAATTACACATAATAAAGTTAATTTTTCCCCTTTAAGGGAACATTTTCTTGTATATAATCTTTTTCATGTGTTTCAATATATAAAATAACTGATAATTGAAAAAATGGAATATTAAAATTTTCTTTCCAAATGATCAAATTTTATCACCCATAAAAATGTTTAATAAAGATGATAAGGTATTTATTATGTCCAAAAAGAAACAAATCATTAATGGTTAATTTTTAATGAAACAAAACATAAATAATTATGATGATTTCATCAGAAAAAAGGATCCTAAATGAAACTCATTGATAATTTATATTTCTAATTATAAAAAAAATATAAAATTCACACGTATCTTATAAAGAAGAATATTATTTTCCTTGAATCTATGGTTCATGATTTTGGTACCCTGCTAATTTTCATGAAATCAATAATACTATTATTGATACCATGTTTATCGTATCCCAGTTGTGTTAGAAAATTAAATTTTATAAATCCCCATATTTGTAACCCTTTTATGTTGAAAAACTTCTATGTCTTCAAAAATAAAATAAATATGGAATCTAATAGACTAAGATTAATATATTGAAAAATAAAACCTATAATGACACCCTATTTTTTATTTAAAAAAATATTCAAAATATAAATTAACTAATAATTTTATTTTACAAATGTAAAACCTACTTCAGAATAATATATTAATGATTTAAACTAATTAAAAATATATATGAAAATTCACCCAACCGTATGTGAAATTGGATAAATGATTGTAAATAAAATAAAATTAGATTTTATTTTCGAAAAAAATATTATTATTAGACATTAATGTGAAAATATATTTTGAATATAATTGAAATAAATTTTTAGAAATTTTAGAATGTTATTTTTAAATAATACTGTTAGATTTGGAAATATCTAGATTAAAAAATTTACAGTCTTTAATAAAAAAAATATTTTATCTTCCAATAATAAATACATATCTAATAATTTCCTCAAATGTATGAATATATTATTCATATTATGATGAAATAAAACCTAAATCATCATTTGAAGTACCAGAAATTTTGGGTTTTAAAGAGAAATTTTTATTGTATTCATTTATTACCTTATACGGAAATAATTTTATCATCTAAGGAATATTTTAATCAAATCCAATAATCTTATTACTGTTATTTAAATATTATTAACAATCTATAAATAGTTATATCTCGACCCCATGAGATCCAGGTGTCTAATTAATTTAAACTATTCATTCATCTACCTTTTGAAGAAGTTCTATATTTTTTTTACATTTATTAACATATAATAATAACACATAAAATTATATGGATTCATAAATATAAATTTATAATAATAATTCAATTATTACATTTCCTTTTGATATTTTAATTAAACATAATGAATTTTTTTATTTCTGGGAATTATTCACATCCTTCATGAAATGAAAAAAACATCATTAATACTATCATACGTATTGAAATAATCTAAATAATGATTGAATTTATTATAATAAGTTTCATTCTTTAAAATATTAAAAACAGAATTATCATTACCAGATATAATATTACCAAAAGTAGAACCAAATGAAATCTATTATTTATTTTCACATTTATAGCATATATTTTCAACTCATTTTCATATTTTAGTAGAGTACCGATCAGTTTTACTATATTGAACTTCCTAAGGTGGTATTTCTAATCAATAAATATTTTTTAGATTGAGTCTCCATCATAAGCATATTGACTATTTAATCATATAACATATTTTTCTATAAGTATTTCTCTCAATGAAAATGATGTCTATTGAAAAACTGCATAAACCATTAAAGGAATTGTTTGAAAGTTTCTTAAGATATAAAAATAATTATATTGAAAATCATCATTCTATATAAATCTACGAGATTTACAAACATTTGTTGTTAATATATAATTTATCTCCAATATCATCTGTATACCATTATTCATTTCAAATGATTTTTTCTAAAAACATCTATACTTATAATATAACTAATTATTTATATGTTTAACTTTTTCTTGATATTCTAGTTTCTATACATGATTGAATGTGGAATATTATTTCTCTAGAATAAGATAATTTACATTGAGTGTAGTACAATTATAAATGAGTATGTTTATTTCAAATAAATTAATCATATTAATCCAACATTCCTAAT
This sequence comes from Viscum album, assembly GCA_963277665.1. Taxonomy (NCBI): domain Eukaryota; kingdom Viridiplantae; phylum Streptophyta; class Magnoliopsida; order Santalales; family Viscaceae; genus Viscum; species Viscum album. The sequence goes on from OY728159.1 coordinate 927,852,234, forward strand.
ACATTTTATTAAAAAAAATTTGTATAATATTAATTAGATTATCAAATGTTATGACTTGATTTCCTAAAATTAAAAATATTCTCTTCTGTACTACATTATTAGTTAAATTAATCATTCAAATATATGAATAAATAATAGAAATATAATGTGAATTGAATATTTAGTATCAACATAGAGTCATTATTAGATAAAAAATGTTGACCCTAAGTATATGATATAGATTCCTCGCGTGGGTAAATTTTAAGGTAAAATACTAATTAAATTTATATACACCATAATGAACTGATGAATGAAAGTTAAAATAGATGGATAAAATAAAAAATTAGAGTATTTAATGCCTTATTAAAATGTTAACTATAACCAAAATTGAACTAGTGGTAAATTGATAAAAGATGAACAAAAATATAAAATGTATAAAATATAATAAGTAAAAAAGTATGTAAATAACTGAATAAACCTATATAAACAATGGAATTTAATCAAAAAATCAAATATTTTTTAAAAATTAATGCTTCTAAAAAGAATATTATTAACAACCACACTATTAAAAAAATATTAAAGAAGCATCACAAATAAAAATATTATGTATCTAACATCTAGATTAGGATTAAATGAACTAAAACTATTAGAATCTTAATGCTTAAACTGACAAATGACTATTCAAAAGAATAGAGGTATATATACTCATCACCCTCATTTAATTCCAAGACACAATTATTGACATAAAATTAAAAACACAATATATTATCATCATCTTGATGGAAACAAAAAAACTATTAGCATTAAAAACCCCATTATCCATAAAATAATGTAATTATTTTTCTAATCACTAAAATATTCTCAATCAATAGAATTAAAAAACATATAATTACAAAAATAAATAATATAATCTATAATATGAAAATCCTCTTAGTATATCATATAGTATATTAATTAGAAAGAATGGATTATATTAAACAAAATTTCTCAAAGATAATATAAATTGTCTACATCAAAATAATTTAAATTAATTAGATATATATATTCCCCAAATAAGAAGGTATACTAATTAACCAGATATATGTTCACTAGATTTTCAATTTAACACACAAGGAAAAATAAATAAACATAATGGTAGATCACATTCATATAAAGATGTATATAAATTTTCAAAACAAGAATGCAATGTAGTGATAGAACCAATATGTAGTGTCTAAAACATATAATAACATCATTTTCACTATTGTTATTCTGATATGCCTTTTTTAACAACCAATTAATTATATATATATATATATGTATAAATGTCTTCCTTATTAGGTAACATTCCTCACATGTACTAAAATAAAAAATATTATATATTGATAAATATCGTGGGCCCCTATTTATATATTATTACATATCAATAAATTATCTAATATATTTACAATCTATCAGTTGGATAGTTTGTATAAAATAATATCAAAAACAGTTAATGATTATAAAAACTTGTAGTCGTTTAATTTTTTTATCTATATATTATGTATGATTAATTAATAATGAAATATATAATATTTTATAATATAATTATATAAAAATAAAATTATTTTTTACAATATATTATAAAAATTTAATTTGTAATAAATTTTTATCACTTTATAAAAATATTAATTTTTAGTTGAAAATATATTTTTTTATATAAATTGTATTTTAATGGATTTATACATATATAATAAAAACATTAAAATTTAAAAATCATAACATTTATATTTGAAATTAATGATCAACATTATATCATAAAAATAGTATTAGAAATTAGAGAACCTATATACAACATTTATAGAACAAAAGTCAAATGATACTTGAATAATGAAAATTTTTAGTAAGTAAATTCCTTCAGTTAATTAATATTTTTATAAAGTTATTTTATCATTGAATTTAATGAAACATAAAATTAATTTTTAAAAACTATTTGGTTAAAAAGAAATTATTGACAATAATAATTTGTTCACAAAAATAAATTTCATGCTTACACAAATTATCTTTAATTTTTTTTCAGTCTTAATCATTTTTTTATATATAATTTCACAAAAAAAGTTATTTTTAATGTATAATATTGTTATAATATCTAAGAATTTAATACATAAATTAATATGTGTTAATAATATTAATAAGAACATTTTATTTAATTAACATCAGTGAATACAAATGTTTCCATAGAAAAATCACACATGGGTAAATTTAAAAGTAAATATAAAAAACCAAGAAATAGGAAATACAATTATCCAAAATGACTTTATAGGAGGATTTTATACTATATCATGGCCCATACTCCATAATTTATTAATATTATAAAATTTGATATTGAACAATGTAATGTAATTATTTAATAAATTAAGGTAATTTAAAAACTACGCTTGCCTTCACAAAAATAAGGAGACATATTCTCCTCTTCTTCAAAAACCCATAAATTCTATTTACATTGTTAAAGTCAAAAAAAAATTCAAAAAAGAAATATCCCCTATAAAAATATCATTTTACTTCCCTTAATTATCCTCAATCATTCTTTTCCATCGATAATTCATGGAAAAATAAATTTTCTTGACATGAGTATTACTCTCCCATTAATATTTATCATTAATATTCCACTTCCTAATAAAACCCCTTATAGTGTTAAATAAATAAATAAATTATAATATATTTAATAAAACATTTTTATGTTAATGTAGAATCACTTATTCATTATCTATGTAGGATCCTCTATGAGAAACAAACACATAAATCATGTGTATTTGTGGACTACCATATTCACAACATGATGTTGTTCATGTAATATTATAAATGATATAATTTATAGAATTAACATATATTTTTTTATTTAAATTATTCTTTTGAAAATATCGCTTTTTACATTTAGCATCATTTCATCCAGTGATGATGCGATAGATCATTAATTAGGCATATATGTGGACTAAAACCACTATGAACAACATGTATTAATTTATATTAACCGCACCATAAATATGGATCGAAATGAGTAATTAATGAAATAATATTAGTTTTATAAAATTATTAAAACTTTTAAATTATTAAATATCATAGAATGTTAGTACATTTGTTTATTTAAAAAAATTTAGATAATAATGTATACAAGTGGATTACCACCTCCATGAATGATTAATATATTTTGAAAACACCACCCATAAAAAATAATGATAAGAGTGTATTTAATGGAGTTATATGATATATATTACATGTATCATATTCTATAAACAATATGTTTCTCTTATTTAATGGGACTTTGAATCAAATTAGATCATTATAATGTGCTTTTTTTGTGGTCGGTTTACCGCATACTTAAAGAGTTTTGTAATGATTTTATTTTGAACTATTAAAGAATAAAATAAATTTTTTATGGAATTTAATAATAAGGTATTAGATATGTTTTAGGTGTCCTAGAATTATAATATTATTATATAAACATGTAAATTATATATCATCTTCCATCATTAAAAACATGTGAAACATGTTTGTCTCAAACATCTTCATCCCAAGTCATAATCAAAACAATCATGGGTTGAATATGTAAAATTATAAATAAACATTTAGTATATATTACATAAACATAGGTAATATATTATTATAAAACATGTTATTAATAATCTCATATATACAGTAATATTACTATGTACGTGTAACAAAATTAAAAGTGTTTGCACCCAATATATAAAATAAGTTATTAAAAACCTCCCTTTTCATTATTAAAAATTATAAATAATTTATGTAAATGTGTTATAGGGAAAAATATAGTTCTTAAATATATGATTAATTTAGTAATATTTTTTATATGATGTTATAGATTCATAAATTAAGTAGGGAAATAATACAAGGAATTTCTGCCACAAACTCCCTTTGTTGAGACACATGTCACATTATTCACCATTTTCCTTTTATAAGCTATTTATTCTACCCAATTTCAATATAATCATGAATTATATTTTACTAATTATTTTTCTGTTAATTTTAATCATCCTTTCCCTTCATGGGTTTTGATTAAAATTTTACTCATGTTTTTACTACTTTCATGACACAGTTCTATTTTCTCGTGACTAATGAAATATCATATTCGTTTTGATCATCCTAGTCTAATTTCCTATGATTATATTGCTAAATGATTGAATTTATTATTATCTAGGTATATTAAATCTATTCATTAATATCTTTCTCTTTGATGACATTCGTCCTTAAATAAAGTTATAATTTGGATAATAATAGCATGTATGCTTAAAAATGTATATTTTTCTTTAGTTCCCATGATTTACATATCAAAAGTGTGATCTATAACCGAGTTATATTTAATACCAATTCAAATTCCTTTTTCCCTTAACCACTTTTCAAATTTATTCCTTATTATCCTTTTTAAAATATGGTTTTCACTAATGGTTTGAATATATTTATTATATTTTTCACATAGAATTTTTTAACTATAAAATCAATTTATGCATTTCTATAAATGTATTAAAATTTATTCAATACAAATTGATTTAATGACATTTCCATCTATATTTAGTTTTAGTATAAATATTTAAAAATAATATCATTTAAATTTTATCCACATGGTATATTTTCAATGGATGTAATCTCTTTTACTCATTTCTAGGTGAATGTATATACTTGTAGCCTTTATCATAATCAATGGGACTTCCTCTAAAAAATCATGTTACTTGTATTATTTTACTCATTGGACCTTTTTCATTTTTAGTAGGATATTTTGTAGGGGATCGATAAGGGATATTTGGTGAGTTTTGGAGGATTTATGGGTAGTTCATGGTTGGCACATATTTTTTCCAAACTATATACCGATAGTGAATAAAATGAATCCATAGATAGTGAGGGTTTTTACAATTGGTGCACTGTTTGATATACCATGATACCATATAGGAGAAACATTCCACCGTGGAATGCAGGTCCTGAGGCATTCTGTGTTTTGGGTGGATGTTTCATCTAACAATGCAACCCTCTCCCGGAAACCATGTGTGAAGGTATTAATAAATATTATAATTACATTCATTATTTCCAAACACCAATTTAAGCATCTATCACACCTAATTTGTCTAAAATTGTTTTATAGGGTTGGGGAGGATATGAAGAAGTAATTTGGGCTCCTCAAACCTTCTCCATTGGTGAATCAATGTTCTAGTGGAAGATCTATATCATCCCTAGTGCATGAATCTAATATTTTTTAATCTCCCCTGTTCTATACTTCATTACACAATGAGTTTTTGGATCATCACATATTTTATGGATATACGCCTTATTTAATTTAATCCAAAATCTTAGTCGAATTTCTTGATATTTTACACCTTAATTCTTCAATGACATATCCTATTGAGTGTTTTGTTTGAGTGATTCCATGATTAAAGTTATGTAGTACTATTTACGAGTTTTTATATAACTAAAACCATGATTTTATATATTTTATTAAAATGGATATAAATAGATTTATGAAAAACAAATTTTGATATGAATTGGAACTATTTTTGGATTTCATGGAAATTAGGACCCCCAACCCAATTCCATTTGAATTTTAATTTGGGTGTATTTTGATACTGATATAATTTATTAAATGTATCAAAAATTAAAATTTTAATAATATAATAATTTTAAATGGAAAAAAATGATTTTTTTATATTTAAAATGAATGAAATACATAAAATACTATCTTTTTTATTTGAATTTGGATTGACATATTGAAATTTAAAATTAGGAAAATGAATTTTAGATGTTGATTTTTTTGATGTTTGTTGATTTTACCAATAATTACAGATTTCATGAGAACATTTTATCATGAGTAGTTAGTGGGTTATTTATGAAAAGCACGTTGGGATGATCATTCTATTAAAATGGAATGTACATGAAAGAACTAATAAAATCCTAGTTTTAAATATCTTATCCCTCACGGGATGTTGATGATTCATATTCATCTGAATATTATGGGACATGTGTGCACAATAATTTCCTAACCATAGATATAAAATGTGTATGAAAATTGTAAATGGAAATGATCATACCAAAGAGTAGATGATCATGGTTCACAGATTTATTTTTTAAATATAATTTTCATTTGTTATATACCTAATCATTCATGATAAATTATTTATATAAATTCTTTTATATAAAATTATTATTTAAGAAATGTTTCGAACATTTTCCATCATTCTAAAATGAAATCTTGTTTTGATTTAAATAGGAAAATGCATTCCCACATACTTTTTTATTTAAATTTCTAGTATGTTTTTGTTTATTTTCATTTAATAAATTAGGTAACACTTTTTGAGACCCTAATGAGCTTTATATATGATACCCTACCCATTCCTTCAATAATTGGTATATTTTTTATGACATTTCCATGTAAAGGGATAAACAATCATTGATTAGGTGGATGTTTTTGATCTTTTGGGCTTGGAGTAATATTTCATCTGGGAAATTTTGGTTTCATCATTCCTATTGTTGGGGAATTTTATGATGTAATGTTATACAATTTTATACATTTCTAGTTTCTATTACTTTAACTAATTGTATTGTTGAGAATAATAACATTAACATTTTATATTCATCTATTTAGTGGAGAATATGTTCCTTATATTATCATGTGTAATGAATTGTTCTTCTAAAGAAAAACATGAGGAATGGTAACGCCCTTTAGTGAATTTCCAAATCAGCTCGGGTATCAAGGTAACAGGGTATCTGAGCTGGTTTTAAAAATTCAGAATCATATGAGGAACCCATCTGATAATGTGATTGCACTACTGGGGTTGCGATTTGGGGTCAAAAATAATGTTATAATGCTCAAATGCCATTGAATATTCCACCACATAATGTTAAATGGTTAATAAAAAATGAAATGAATCATTTCAATAAGGTGAAACTTTATTTTTAAGATAAATCCTGATTAGAACTCCATTATTAAGCGTACGTGGCCCCCATTTAGATATTATAAAGGGTGACCTTATGGGTGGATTCATAGGGTTTGTGAATATAAGGGAAAAGAACATTATAAAGAATATCTGCTTGTATATAGGGAAATCCATTTGTCTAAGGAATGGTTTGGGAACCTGGGTGGGCCCTATGGAAGGGAACATAAGTCTGTTTGGAAACTAGTATTACTTGGCGAGCCAAAACCTAACCACCATGATATGGTTGGGTGTGATATCTTTAAGTGGGGCCTAGTAGTTAAATTGGTATTATAAGAAGGTTTATGATATTTTCATAATGTCAGTATGCAGTATAGGATGTATTTTCAAGAATTATGAGGTAGTTAAGAACAAGTACCTGGACTACTATGATTGTAAAAAACCATCCACCACCATGGGTTGTTTAGTAAATTCCTCTTAATGATAATTTTTTTTATTCTATTCTTTTCCCTGATATTCATTTCTATATATTGAAATAAATATCTTGAAATCCTATCTTATGGAAGGAGATTTTCCTTTTTATTATATTTGAGTTATTAATATGAGTAAACATATGATCCCTTTAATGTTTTTTAGATATTGTGTCGTATTATTCTTCATAAAATAAATTTTAATTGGATCTAGAAAAATTATTCTAGTAAAACATGGAGAGTAGATTCTACAGTAGAATAGAATGTGGTTTAAATTATTTTGTGTGTTGTCAATGCTCTAGGACATGAACAAGCACCACTTCCCATTTACGTAATATTTTTGGAACGTCAAAAAAATGAATCTTAGAATCATGATTAAGAGTTACTTTTATAGAAGCCACCATCATTCTATATCTCCTATGATCCATATTAGTCTTTGGATTTGTTTATAAAGATAGAGTTCAATATTATTACATTGAAATATTTTATTAGATTATAGTGAATTATTCCAATTTCATGTGAAAGGTATCTGGAAATATATAACATGATTGAATAGTTTTATAGAAGAATTATGAGGGGTTAAATTGGATGGAATTTATAGTTATCTTTATTGACAATTTATATTTAGTTTCTTTGGTACATGATATGGATATGGAGATTTTTAAAAACAAATAGGAGGATATGACCATGATAGAATATGTGAAATTTTTTAACATGCCAATGTGGTTTTCACATTACGTAGTAATGAATGGGAAGAGGAAGACTCAAAGATTTGAGATGGTTCGTCAATATGATATTATTTCTTAAGATTTATTATTGAATCTCACTTCTTATGTTTAAGTGACTAATAGGGAATTGATTTGTGGATATTTATCTAGCTAGTATGTTAGGGTTAAAATGTGTTTCTTTTTACCCTAGTGGATTTTCTATGAGTTACATGAAATGAAATAGGAAGCGTGATGATCCTTATGGTGGTTCATGATATAATTCATCCTATAGACCTTTTATATTTACTATAAATGTCCATTTTACATTCTTATAGTTTATCAAACATATTCATTTGAAAAGTATTTACATTGAGGAACTGAAGATCTGCAGTTCTAGTGAATATTTTTGAAAATTATAGCTACTTTGTTTTATCTATTTTGACTATAGTGGAGGAATGTGATCAGTAACACCAAATATAATTATGGTTTAGTCAGGTTCTTCATGAATAAAGGTCTTTTATCCATAACCTTCTAGAAATAAAGAATATTCACACAATGAAAGCGTATCCAGAGGAAACTAATACTCATATAGTGACTCTAATGTGTACCATCACCATATATTCAACCATTGATACTAAATTATTTTTTAGTGGTGTAGATAACTCATTTTATATCAACTTTAATTATGTAAATGATAAATATTTATATAGAACATTTGTTTCGTTTAATTGAAATTATTGATCCCTCATAATGAATAGAGAGGATGGTATCTAATTTCTAATACGAAACTTCTCATTATCAATGTTTCACCATTCTTAGGATTTTCTTCATGTTGAAAGAAACCTATTTATTTCATTATCTATGAGGATTCTATCATAACTAATAAGGCCAGAATTGACTTCTACCATTGAAGGACCTATATTCCCAATCCTGATGGGGAGATTCATGTTTTTATAGAGATTAGTTAATGAGGTTGTAGAGATCTGATCATCACTACTCGGTGTTGGGGAAATTAATATCTACGTTCCCTTTTGATATATACTCGGAGTGTTTGAGTGATTAGATCCATAATGTATTCCTTGGGGTTTCTGACAGTTGTCCTTTTGATTTATATTTTTTCCACCCATAAGAGTGGTAGATCATTCTATTTGTTTTATTCTTAGCAGTAAATCCATATGTATTACTGCATACCACATGAAACCCCCTGAACTAAAATATTTGATAACTCAATTGGATGATCTATTAGTGAATGGATTTATACATCTATGTTAGTTAACATGACCATCTTCTATTCTATTTTTTATGGAAGATTATAACACACATATCCATTTATTAGATTAATAGAAACTAAAGAGATTTATGATAATGAAAATTTATATATATATATGGATTAATGTTTTATTTTACTTGATAAAATTTGATAATTAGTTCTCTATTATTTTCCTTCAATATGGTTATCTCTAGTTCATAATAAATGATTATGAAAGTTCATAAACAACATTAGAGAGTAGGAATTTCCATTATGAAAATATTTTCATAAACTCCATTCTAGGATCACTTGCATATTATGAGAGTAAATCTAGAATTATTTAAGATTCCCCATCATTATTACAGAATATTAAATTGTGATTTATCAATATGAAAAGGGATTTTATTAAGAAATGTGTTCTTTGAACATGGTATCTATGTTTATCTTGAGTAGGTATAATTATTATGACATTGGAGAAACCATGAATTGTTTTTATATTAAGATATTCTTAGGGGTTTTAAGGTATTATCACCAGTTTGTAAAGGGGATATAATTGAAAAATTATCCATTTAAATCTCTCACTCAGAAGGGGTAATGTTCTCTTGGGAAGATATAAAATAGAGTAATATTCTTGAGCTTAAATTTCATTTGACTTATTCACCAATTTTAACCCTTTTAGAGGTTGAGCATGGTTATGTGGTCTTCTATGATACATCAGGTTCAAGTTTTTGTTGTTTTATATAAAGGGTGATCACATGGTGGCCTATTGTTTTTGAAATAGTAGAAAAAATGGGATGAATTACATGACCCGGGAACTTGATCTACCAGACATTAGGCATGACATTATGATTTGGAAACATTAAATTTATTTATAATGGTTTACTCTATATTCCAACCAAAATAGGTTGAGTTTTAAATTCTGAAAAAAAATATTTTAATCTCCTCAAATGGTGTGTGGTGGAGTACCTATATTCTATTAATTTCATCGTTTCTTATAATTGAGGGAAATGTAATGTCATTTCCAGTTATTTGATTAGGAAAATTCTGATCCAAGCTATGAACTAATCATTATAAGATTGTAACAATGAGAAGATATTATTTGTAGTTTCTTATATGTTTCTAACAAGTAAAGAATGAGGTTGTCTTAGAAAATCATCAAATTGACCTCCACTCTCTATGTGATTATTTTTCTAGAGAATCATACTGTTAATGAATTTTGTAGCATTAGAGACTATCTTTATGGCAGGGAGAGTATTGATGAGTGTTCATTATCTATTGATTTTATTATATGTTTTTAGAATTTTTCTGTTGTGTCATTATCGATGAGAAAATATATAATGTTGGATTCCTATAATTCCACGTGGTATGTGCAACCAAAAACCGCAATGATGATTTCTGAAATAAATCGACAATTCTGGTGGATTGGTTTGAGGTGAGACATTACTAATTTTGATTCATGTTTTTATAGTTTAAAAGAGGTCAAGGATGATTACCAGATACCTTCATGTTTTCTTTTGCCACATACAACGCCAAAATGGAAGTGGGATGATATTTCCATGGACATTATGGTTTGATATCTACTTACCCCTTAAAAGAAAAATGATATGTATCTTTTGACAGAGAGGATAACCAAATCATCATACATTATACCAATTCATGATAAAACAAAATACGAGGTGCTGGGAAATCTATATGTGAAATAAATTATCCTTGATCATAGATTTCCATCTTCTATAGTCTCTTAAAGATATCCATTTTTACCTCCCATTTTTTAAGAGGCCATTAGATTAAAATGGGATATCTAATTTGATTGAGTACAGAATATAATCCACAGATGAATGGATAGATAGAGATATCTGTATATATTCATGAGTATAATATTTATGCATGTATCTATAAACACGGTGGATTATGGGAAGGCAGTTTGGGACTCATTGAGTATTATTATAACAATACATACTAGTAATTTATAATTATCAATAATTTTTTAGTCTTATATGATGGTCTAGGTAAATCAATTTTGTGTTGGATGAATATTGGTGAATGTTACTTTATTTGGATGATCTTGGACAAAAGATGATAGTAGATGTTCTTTTGATTCATTATAGAATTTTGACTGAAAATATTTGGTATAAATCCCATTCTAATATACAATGTAGATTATTTTAGTTTTTGGTTTGTGACAAGGTGTTCTTGAGAGATTCACCTATGTTGGGTCATCACCGAATTGGGAGGCATGGGAATATTTCTCCCCATATTGTGTGTTTTTGGTTGTTGATACTATTGTGAAAATTGATTCTATTTATAATATATGCAACCTTTTAGGTGGATAAAAATGTGTTTTATGTATCATAGCTTTCAAAGTAACATTCCGAACCCTGTTATCTATTTGGAATATGGGATCTGGATGTTGAGCCTGAATTATCCATGATTAAGAAACTTGTCGGGATTATTTATTCTGATATAAATTTACTTTATAAGAGGATTATTCCATTAGACATTAGGATATAGAATAATTGTTTTGATGAAAGGGTAGTGGTAGTGTGAAGAAAAAATGAAAGAGTAGTGGTCTCATAAATTTGATATGGGAAAATCATGCCAGTATTTTAAGGGATATAAATTTACTATAGAGGGGAGGTTTTAACATCCCAATACATGTTTTCACGAAACTTGTGATATTAGTTTCATACATTTTGGATGAATTGTTTTAGTGGTTATTTTGACGAAATTTAGATAAATTTTTATGTTTTCTGGGCTATGCACAGTCGGCACACATTTCCCTAAACAATGTTCTATACTGGAGAAAATAATGAATTTTTTGATGGTGAAGGAATGAGTGGTTAGAAAACAATTTAAAAAACATTTCCCCGACCTATGAGAAACTATTCACCATGGATAGTGAGTCTAGAGGGGCACACTATTTGGGTTCTTGGTTTTCCAGACCATAAGGCCCTCACCAAAAAACCATAAAATCATGTTTTAAATAATCCAATAAATATTTCATTATAATGTTAATACTCATTTAATTTTACTATAACCCTATTTTGTTCTAACATGATTTCTAGTGTTTAAGAGGCTCTCATGATGTGATTTTGGCATCTCTATCACCCTTCTTGGATGAATCAATATGTTGATGGATGATTTGATCTTTCTGAAGAGAGTTAATCATCTATCCTTTAATATATTAGGATATTTTCTTTCTTATTCACTAGAGCTTGATGTATCATCACATAATGTAATGAAATAAACTCTATTTAATTATATATTGATTTTATAATTGATATCTAGATCTCATACACATTAATTCCTCCTTGGATGATCCCATTGAGATTATTGACAATTAAAATTTATTATTAAAGGATAGTGTTTCAGTTAAAGATTATATATATAACTAAATACTTAATTTCATTAATTTTATTTAATTGGATTTCAATTAATTTTTTAAAACCCAATTTGATATTAATTTTAATCCAAAATTTAATTGGAATTGATTTTTGGAAAAACACCAAATCCTATTAGTATTGGAATTTGGGGCATATTTTCAAATTTGTAAAATTTTTAAAATTATTTGAGAAATATTTTTTTGAAAAATATATTTAATTCAAATGATGAAAAATTGTCTTGATTTGTAAATAAAATACACGAATGATAAAAAACTCATGTTTCGTTATTGATATTGAATTGACATATTGAAAAATGTCTTGATTTAATGTTATCCCAATTTCTTTCGATTATAGCCATTGAATAAAACCATTATTAATAGTGAAAGAAATAATAATAATATTGGGAAACTATTTAATAATTTACTTGTACTCATAATAATGAATCATTCTTTTCTAATTAAAAAAAATCAGTTTAACCAAGTTCATTAATTATCATAATCAATTCACATTATTCATAATGGTCTGTATGAAATAATAATTATCCAAAATATATCTCCCAAGAGTGTTAGACAAGGTGTTTAGTAATGTTAGTTTTCATGTACCATGAAATTCTAGAGTCAATGTAGACAAACATTTTCTATTTTTATTACCTTTATATACATCTATCCCCGATCCAATCCCACTTGTTGCATCCAAATAGTGATGTATATCTAGGAACACTATGTAATCACTACTATACCAATATATTAGTTTGTTTTTATACATTTATCTTTAGTTTATATCATATGGTTATGTTCTATAATCATTTTTTTGAAAATAAAATGTCCATTATTTAAACGAAGCTTCTTATGATATCAACTATAATCACCACGACCCAAGTAACATAGAGTGGGAATCTAATTTATCATATTAGAATAATATATGAGGAATGAAATCCTTGAGGAATGATTATTTTAGATTTATAGGTAAACTAAATACGTATATGGTTTCTGTATAATATTAGAATACATAATTTAAAGTCAATTTTATTTTAGAATATAAGTATTCCCCCAATATATACTTATATATCATCATACTATGCTTCATCAAAACCCTAGAAAGAAAAAAATAATAATTATAATATAAAATTATTTGAAAAGGTTAAGTATATAAGAAAATATGATGAATTAATAATCATAATCAATAGGGAATGGTGAATAATATAACACACATTCCATTTAAATAATTTGACTATCATGATTAGATATAATATAGTCAATTTGAAATGAAAAATAACTGAACTCCCATTCCATTAAAAATATCAAATATCATGAATATCACTACTAGGTATGGTGTAATATATATTGGGAGGTAAACTAGAAAACCCACATTTAATTTGATAAATTATATTACATTCTACATTTGACCCAGAATAATAAAAATCAAAAGGTAAATAACTAAAAACGCATTCCATGTAATCAAAAAAATGAAACTGAAATTCATCCAGTGTCAATATTACACAAAATAATAACATGGAAATTATTTAATGAATTATTAATTTTGAAAATATATAAATATTATCTTTCATTATCTCAAGCATCATGATACCTCAACTATTACGACATTTCACATGATAGACTAATTTCCATTGGTATGTATACATTAGAAACACATTTGTTTATGGCTAACCAATTGATTAATCTAAAAAAAATTCTAAAGCATTGAGGATATATATAATCATCCCCACCAATTTCTTAATATCCCAACAATTCCTCATGTATTAATAAATAAATTTAATTCATGATAAATATTCCATATCAAAAAATTTATGTACCGAGAAATGACTAAAGATTAAAAAAATTCTTAATTCAGTCATATTAAATTCAATATAATGTACATTATTGAGTAATGATATAAAGATTATTTACTCGGTATATCCATGATAAATAAAATGGATATTTATGAAATATTTAATGTCTATTGACAATAAGAAAGTGAATATTTAAATGAAATAATAATGAATATAAAAAATTATAAATAAAGAGAATTAACATTCATTCCCATGTTAAACTAAACCTAAAACATTTTTTGAAATGATAATGTTAGTATTAAGAAATTATATAAAATTTTAATCATAAGTAAAATTAAGGGTTTATTTCATTCATGAATATTAATACCATAAAATTTAAATTTAAATTATTCTTGATGAAAATATTGTCTAATCGTAGAAAATTATTTTTTAACCAAAAAAATAACAAAAAAAATAGAAAATAAATATCATTGAAGGTAAAATATGAGAGAAAAATCATTTTAAAAAAAAATTAATCTGTATGATGGTGAAAAATTCTATTAAATCGATAAACATTAAAATAATATTTGTTTTCTAATTTTTAGAACAATCCAAACAATCCTTGTTTGAATATTGGCAAAAACATTTATTTCAAATCATTTAATAAAAAGTGGATCATGGGTAAAAAAATCCTTTAAAAACATTATTAGAATAATGAATCATTAGTGATAACATTTTAAGAATCAATGATATAGAGGAATAATTATTTTTAACAGAATATAGAAATGATGTTGGATTATATTAAAATAATATTCACCATCATTTTAGTATAACAAATTAGTAAAAGGGTTATATTTCTTAAAAAACTTATATATAACCATATGAAAATATAATTTATGGGTTTAAATATAAAAATATCAAATAATTTATTTTAATTAATATTCATGCATAATCAATTAACATAAAAATGGGATGGTGAAATAACCACCTACAATGATTATAATATTAAATTGATAATTAACCTAGAATTGATTAGGTGTACTAAATTTAATTCAATATAATTTTTTTTAAAAAAACATAGTGAAAAGTATATACACACATAATACATTAATATTAAATAAAACTTAGAATTAATATAACCCAATGAAAATAAATTGAGCTACAAAATTCATTAAAACCTGGTAACATTAAATTACGAAGTCACTTTGGATTAAATATTTCAAATGGAAACATTAAATACCAATATCTATTAATGAATAATTAATTAAATGTATTACAGTACTTATATACATCATATAATTATAATTTTCTGAATAACCTTACAATATATCTCAAGGAAGGGGAAAGTTGACCAAATTCCCATAAAACTGGAATAATTTTTGTTTAACATGCCTTAATTTTCAATAATATGGTTGTAATAATTTTTTAGTTAATTATGTAACTATATTATTATTTACAATATCTTATAGGATCTTATTACGACATTTAATGACTTATTTATTAATAAACTTTATTTATTTTGATTGTTTTAGGTGTTAATTTTCTGGTTTACTCATGCGTGTTTTTGTTAGGAATGTTATACTTCATGGGTTGGTGGTATTTATCTATCATCTCCAAGATTATATTATTGTCATAAATATCATATTAAATAATTATATATATTTTTAAAATAATTTGTATGGTTGACATGGAAAATGAATTGCAGCGCTTTATGGAGATGATAGGTCATACATACGCACACGAGACAATGTCATTACATTAGTGAGTGGAATAATAATGAAACATGTGACATATATCTATGATAATTAATACCTTTTCATATACATAAATTATAATCAATAAATTTTTCATTATAACATTCTATATAATGAGAATGTGAAAAAAATAACTTCACTTCGTGAGGGAGTAATCCACTATACCTATGAGTGACATTATCTTATATTAAACAACCAAGGAAATTTAAAAGGTAAATATTAGATTATAATTCCTTTATTATAATAATATCATAAATATCAAAACTTTTTGATAAATTTGTTATTATATCCATCCTCGAAAGGTGGTTATGAAAATTAATTTCATCAGTTTGCGATACTACTGTATTTTGTACACATGATAGATTGTTTCAGATCACAATATATGGGAGTGTATATTGATATAGGTTAATAAGATTAAAAATTACATATCGTTGTATAAAAATAATTGAGTTTATGTTATAATAATGGTTTAATATTATCTTAAAATGTGTAATAAGAAACAAAATAAAAATGGACTTTTAAGAAGCTTACCTCTAATAAAGTCAATTTATTTAGGTATGAACCAAAGTCATTACTATGTTTCATTCTAATAAAACCATGGGAATTTTTATATTATTATTGGAAGAAAGAATTTATTTTTCTAGGCCTTTTATAATCAAGATTCATTTTTATGTGTCAATAGAAGAGCATAGTGTTGACAATTTCTTTGTGGGGGGGAGGACACCAAAGTGATTTTTGAAAATAATCAATTACACTAGCATTTTTATCATTATAAATGGATCAAAATGGATAATTATAGTACTTTAGAAGTTATAAATTTTAAAGATATAAATCCAATTATTTTTGGGCATTTTTTGTTTCATTTTAACCATTGCCATTTTATTTTAAGGCCTGTAAAATTAGATTTCCCCATAACCACGACAATAATTTTTTAATTTTTTCATAGTTATTTTTGAAATAAAAATAATTTTAACACATTTGATAATATAAATAATTATGGTAGGAAATTGTTAATACATTTTGAAAATTTTTATTCATAGAATTTGATGAATCAAATTTAAAATTATACATATAGATGTAATAAATATGTGAGTTTCCAGATAGAAAATTATAATAAGTATATATTGTTTTAATATCATTCTTAAATATAATGTTTATTCAAATGTTCTTAATTAGTTAAATTTATAAATATATGAAATTATTTTAATTTTTAAGAATATTAAAAATAATTTAATCATATGAATTATTTAAATAAAGTGGTAATTATTTTAAAAATGGTATTTTTTACTATCTATTAAAAAATGAATGTTTTCTGGAATATAAAAAAATTCACTATAAGATAATTTGAATATTTTGGTTTAAATAATTTTTTTAAATTAATTGGATAATTGTGTTAAAAATTAGTTTTGTAATATATTCCTAATATTAATCTATACTATTTCTTTAGAATATAGTTATTTAGAAGACTGCGTATTTCATTTAAATTGTACTTATTATATTAATAATTAGTAAATAATCATAAAAATCAAAAATTTTCAGATTAATTAAAACCCATAAATATAAAGGATTATTAAAAATGGAACAAAATATTACTATTCATATAGACTTAGAGTTATGTGTTTGGCATTCAATGAATGAAATTATTTTAAAAAAAACATGGGTTGTTTCATATCACTGTTTCATGTCTCTTACGCTATCAAATATTATATTCAACTCTTAGAATTTTGGGGTGTTAGATAAATCATATATTATTTTCCAATACATTGTAAATAACAAAATGTTAATCATCATTAATATGTAGTATATACCCTAAATGATGCATATTTTCAATGGATACCCTCTTATATAAAAGGTGTTGTAATTCTAGGATATATGATAAAAATAAAAATTCATTAGTATTGTGATTACCTATTAAAGATATGTAAAAAAATCATGCATTGCATTTATTATGTTATTATGAAATAATTTCATTTTTCACAGACATATTTTTACACGTTATGTGATTGGTGGGGCCAGAATTACATAACCATAAAGTTAGTTGGGTAATGTTTCAATTTCTGTAGATATCATGGTGTGTGGGTAGTGAGGTTAGGAATCATTTGTATTATGTAGTTATCATAACAAACTATGATTTTATAATACTAAAAGGAGCACTGAATTATTCTAATGAGGCCATGTTTAGGTTTTTTTCACATTCCATTGAATGAATAAAGTTATTATATATAATTTCTTATTTCATGATCACATGTTATCGTTTCTTATGTATTAATTATATTATATTTATGATATATTTTTATGAATCTATCCTTGTATACGTTTGTCCACCACTTTTCACGAACCAGCCTGGGATGTCTTCTGTCCCAACACCTGACATGATCTGTGGCATGGCTTGAAGGGAATTATCAATCCCTATGGTCTAGAAACAAGTTTCGGACATCACAAACGTACAAGAGAGGATGATTTTATCTTGAAAACCATTATCAGTAACAATAAACTATAAAATCAACCAATGATAATTTCTGAATCCCAAATAATTAAACAAAACTGATTCTGTTGAAATTTACAACTACCCATAATAAAACTAAATCAAAAATGAGTATAATAACTAATACACAGCTAGGATACTATAATCATCATATGATGACTCTGTCACCTCCAACCACAAGACCAAATCTACTCTGAACATGAGCAACCGATCCCAGAGAACCTAAGTGAAATTGAACCTGAAAAATAGCCTGAGTCAACTGGCACCGAATTTTACACGTAAGGTGTGAGCTAAAACAAATCATTATAAAATATCTAGAAAATACACATTGTTTTGATTAAAAAATTAATCCATTAAAACTAGTTCGAAATAGAGTTATAAAAATAAATTTAACAAACACTATTAAATAAAGGAATATTTCTCATTTTAAAGGACAATAAGAACCACCATCCATTTTTCATAAAAATATTCATTTTATAACCAAGGGACAAACCCAATATTTGTTGTATCAATTTTTTTTATGGAAACCACAATAAATGGAAAACAATTCTAAGGGATGAAACATTAAATGAAATGCACTAGATTTATAAATTACAAACATAACACCAAACAAACCCTATACTGATAGTAATTTCAATATAACCAATGAACACAAGTCACAAGAAAAACCACATGGAACTAGTTAGTAGTGGTTCCTTAGGAAATTCATTTCCCAGTGAAATGTGGCATAGAAACTATGACCAATAACTTTATCATGGATGTGCCACTAGAGAGGGATTTATCCAATATTCTAGCAGTCTAAAACCATGTATCATATATAGTGATTTTTTTCATCGTCAATACTGATAAGTTAAACCATTCCACATCCACTTCCGAATCACTAACATATTAGTAAAATTCCACCCTACTAGATACATGGGATTCTCTTTTGTGCAAAATGAAGTTTCACATTTCACATAACACCAATTTTACATCCAACGTCCATTTTAAAATCATAAGTAAACAAAAAAAATTAACAATATTTTTTAAAACCATGAGAAACAACACATCCCCAAGAACATTCTAATCATGACTTTCCACATTTAAAAAAAACATGCAACTTTATAAAACACACCAAAAAGGCCCTTATGTCAAAAGTATCCCAACACATGCTTGAAATTTAAAATGGAAAACCTTTTGATGATTTTATTTTAATCCATATTTATAAATTTCACAAGGCAACCAATAATACTTTTAAAACAAATGTATTTTAAGGAACCAATTTTAAAGGAGGAGTACCATTATCAAATTCCATCTTCATTTGAGGGCATATTTATCTGTGCACCTAGTGCACCCATGGATGTGACAACATCTAATGAAACACTAAAAAATTCACGTAAACACCAAAAACCAATATTTATAAATATCCATAGTTATTGTCAAACCAAATGGAATAACTCATACTATTTAAAGTAGACAAAAAAATCCCATTAAAACCCATAAGAACCTTTCCAAAACATTTCACTATAAATCATCATTCCATAAATAGGAATCTAAATCAGATTTCATTCTCCATTTATTGTTTTGACCAAGATAGTAAGTTAAAAAAAACAAATAATACAATACAGTTTCATTTTCATTTTTTTGAAATAATAGGTATTTTACCGAACACATTGTGTGGACAAATCTATTGGCATAATAAAAGAAACCCTTTGGGAGCCATTTTATCAAATTCTATCAACAAGGAAACAACAAAATAAACTAACCATGAGCATTATATATATGTGAATATCATTTAAGAATTATTTTATGACACTCAAGCACCAATGGATTGAATCAGAATGGAAAAACATGGAAACACCTACCACTATAGAGTGTGAATGCAACATAACCTTTAGAGATTATAGATATTTCCCGAAAAGACCATTCACACACCATAGATCCAAAGTATATGATAAAGAAATAAAACTTATCTATTATGGTAAAATAATGAGATAAAACCTAATGAGAAACAAATAAATGTATATAGGGAAGAGATAAGAAGAAGAAAGGGATGGATTTGATTAAGAAACCATGAAGAATAACAACCCTTTGGGAAGAAATCACCCAAAAAGTGACCCAAATGATGAATAATGAGGGGGGTACCTATGGTAAATACTAATAGCTAGATCTTAAAATGGGATTTGGAATCACACCAATATTTTTTTAGTATAAATGTTATTAATCCCATAGTGGGATGTATGGTTTTGTAAATTGTGTGAAAACTGTTCAAATGCTTCTAAAAAACACTGTAACATTGTTGTTTTATGTTTCATGGTATGGGAACACCATGATCTAACTATGTGACCCCAAAAATTGTCTGAACCCCACAAATGATACCCAAAACAATAGATAAGACTGCCCAATGATCCTTGAATGATTCAAACACCATATAGGTACACCGTGGTAGTCGAAAACTCTATACCATACAACATTTCCCCAATAACAATTAATATGATCGTGAATAGTGTTAAAAGAAAATGTAAAGACCAAAAACAAGACTTATTTTTGAAACTCAACCCAAAAATCATCTAAAATATCCAACATTGAGAAATGAACAAACCATTTAAAACCATGGTTGATATGTGACAATTATTCCCACCAAAAACACTTTCTTCCCCCAAAAAGTCTACAAGTAAAAAAAGAGCTAAAAATAACATTCATTCTAAATCATAACCAAGTAAAACATTAACATCAAGGAAACCATTCACTCCAAACATCACACCCTAATGATCAAGAAGAAACAATAATAGAAGAATGTGGTGAGAACATGATAGGGCTCTCCCCAACACAAGAACCCAACTACCATCGAGAATTTAGTATCCAAACAAAATCCTCACCAAAACTGGGAATTAGGGAACTGCCAACAAGAATATACCCTTATTCCTTACCATTAGTGAAACAACACCACTTCCAAAACTAGAAAATATTTCCCACAACGGTTAAACCCCCCATCATGAGGGGAAACTCACTAAACAAACTCAAACCGAAACCAAAATCATAATCAATTAATTCAACAAAACTCAATCTTCTCGAAAGGAGCACAACTAAAACCAATACCAACCCACACAAGGGTCAATAACACTTAATAAAATATGAATGATTCTAGAAGCCATGTTCATATGAATAAAATTGCTCAAATTATAATAAAACAAGTCCCTTATACTCTTATAATGAAATTATGAACTTACATCCGCTAGAAAAACTACAATAAGGGAACCCTAAATGATTTCATCCTAACATGGGGAACATAATGTGCCAAGGTTTCAGTACCCCCAATAACACTCACTGTGTGTGATATTCACCTTGAGAATTGTGGAAGGTGCTCTGATGACTGCATCATCTCTTACCTCATGGAAATGTATGAGCATCCATCGGATATAACACATACTTTGAGTAATGCTTCCTACAAAACATCTCGAGGTGACCGAATTAGCCACAATGACAGAAGGTCTTTAAAGGGATGTGACAATATGGATTTTAGTTATTAGTCTGAAAATATTGAAGGAACTTGAGAAAATAGTCTACCAGACAAGATGTTTGAACCTTTGAGGATAAATCTATAAGAATAGGTTCATATGCAATCTACTACTCATTATATGGTGAACCATAATAAATGATGAGTGACACCATATTATGAACCATTTGAGCTTTGGGAACCATCACAGCCAGGAACACTTCATCCCTTAGCTTCTTAATACAAAGGTCTTTAAAATAGATGACCCACTATTTGATCTATGGATAAATTTACTCGAAAAAAAGAGAAGTGTTTATCAAATCCTATAACCCCACCTCTGGAGAAAAGGAAGCCTTATCCTTGAAATGGAAAATGTTGGACTTCACCATCTACTTTCCTAGTAAAATATGCATGATATCTTCTCTTTTAATCATATTCACAAATTTATTTATGCATCATCGGATGAAGATGGATTTAATGAAATCCCATGTCATCCCAATATAAAATGACAGTGGGATGAACAACTCTCATTAATCTAGAGATAGACCATCGAATAGACCCAAAACAACACATACTCTAATTGATTCATGTGTTCCCATGAATTTGAATATGTGCTCTATATCTTCAAGACACTATAATACCTCTAAAAGACCTCGATCTCCATGATAGATAGGGAACAATTGAGAAGAACGAGAAACTAGGTATGGATCATTAGATACACTATGGATCATTTGGGGAGGAATCATTTGAATAACATGAGAAAAATAAAACCATAACCATCATTAAACCAAAGCATAATTGAACGGATCATCTCAAGAAAAAATAATTTTCCGATAAACCAAATTCATACAAACTCAAAAAAAATCATACATTCAAAATCCCATTTCGATTGTAATTTTAAAAAACACTTCATTTCAAGGTCACTTTCTGAATACAAATCTACTCTTCAAAAAACAAAAAACCCACATTATAAAACCGAAAACCAACATCGAGAAGCATTTTACTCTTTCAAAATCACATTTGAAAAACAATTCCATGCCTCTACAAACACACACCCATGGAATCGAATGAACCATTGCACATGTGTTCATCTACATCTTTCAAAAGATTCCAACACACACATTCCACACACACACACATTCACATGTGGAAACACCCGTATGAAGTTTCAAGGTTCATGTAAATACACTAGATTAAAAATTCTAAAAGAACAACAAAGTTTTCAAACAAAAATGATTTCAATTAAATCCTATATTAAAATTTTCCAAATCACTTGAATGAAATAATTTTCCATCTCTAAACAAAATTCTTTTAAAAAAAACTAGTTAAAAAATTTAATACCTCTTGGATTAATGTAATTTCATTTCAAAAACAATTTTCATTTTCAAAGGACACTTACACCAACTATAACCAAAATAGAACTCCACATATACCAAATTAACATAATGAGGAAATAGTAATTATACATTGCCTGATGACATGGTATTGATACATACCCAAAGTAAGCATAAAAAACTTGGAGGATCTTAACCCATGTACTTGTACATCAGATAGGTTACAACTACTTGTGAAACCCCAATGTAACAACAGATTGCTTCAATTATTATCCCTCAATAAAAGATGAAGACATAAGACAATATTCTCTTAATACCCTTGGTAACAAAGTTCTTGTCATGAGTGGTGGTGATCAAGAACTAACCCACAACCAACCTCTTGGGTCTTGATGGACTTAATCCCCATACCATACACCCCAAATAAAAAGGGACGGCTATAATACCATTTTATGACAAAGTATCCCATGATTTTATACATCTAGACAACAACTGAATCCATTTCATAGTCGAAAAGGAGTTCCCGATTCCCACAGGATATAAAATAGTGTCGGGAATCAAAACTATACAAGTGGGAATGTGTTTAACCCAAAAAATAAGATCAATAAAAATAAACAAAAAAAGAATCCAAAGCTAACAGATGAATCCTAAATAAATAAATAAATTAATTCATATATAAGATACAAATAAAAAAATAAAAATAAAACAAATATTAGGATAATTATAGATATTTGGACAATGCTACTACAATCTCCACGTGACCACATGGTCACCTCCTACCACAAGACCAACTCTAATTTAATAATGAGAAACTGAACTAGGAGAACCTATGAAAAATGAAATATGTAAAATAGATCAGGTTTACCGAAATTATATTTTATAAGTATGGTGTGAGATAAAATAAATTAATAGGGAATCACCAGATAATCCATATATGTTTATGTTTTTAAAAATACATCATCACTACTTTTAAATACAATTAAAAAATAGATTTTTCACATTTTATGAAACAAATTCACAATTATTATTATAAATTAAAACACCTTCCACCATCCATTTTTCAATAAAACATCCATTTTATCACAAAAACTTGAACAAAATAATACTAGTTACAATCTTTCATTATGGAAAAAACATAAAATAGAAAACAAATCAAATAGAAGAAACATTAATGTAAATTCAAGCTATTTTGAAATTATCGTCCAAACACAAAACATCTGGTATTAAAATAGTATGTGAAAAATAACCAATGTGCACTAGTAATTTGAAATACCCCTAGGTACTATCTAGAAGTGGGGCAATGGGTACCTAATATTTCTATGAATTGTGGAATAGAAACCAGGACCAACTAATTTATCATACAAGAGCAAATAGAGTGGAAAAATATCCAATATTATAGCTGTTTAGTATAATTATACATATATAGTTAGTGTTTTCATTGTCTATCCTACTTAGTGGGTCTAGGTTGAAGCCACTTCTGAATCACTAGTATATTAGTCCTATTCTGCCCCTAGTTTCTCATGATCGCCTTTTTTGATGAATCAAGTTTCACATTTCACATAACACAACATATACATCCAAATTTCATTTTTCAATCAGTCACATACCAAAACTATTACAAAACACTTATAAAACCAAGAGTAATACTAGTTCCCCTAGATCATTCTAAAAAATCCTTTCAACCTTTTAGAAAAATCATGAAACATTATGAAACATGCCAAATATTACCTTATGTCAAATATTTTACAACAAATGATTCAATTGAAAAATATAATACAATTTGATTATTTCATTTTAATCCATATTTTGAAATCACATAGTGGAAACAATAAAATTTTGAAACCAAAAGTAATTTGAGGATCCATGTTTTATATTGGAGAACCATTTTCAAATTCCATCATCTATTAAGGGCACATCCATGTGTGCATCTAGTGCACCAATGCATATTACATCATAAATTGAAACACTATAAAATTCATAGAAACACAAAATATTTTTTTATAAAAATTAGTATTTTCGTTCAATCCAAATCCAATAAATCACACTAATTATAGAACTTATAAAATCCATTTAAAACTATGATAAAATTTCCAAAACATTTCATCATAAATCATCCTTCCATAAAAAAGCATATGAATAACATTTTACGTTCTATTTATTATTTAAAAATGATAATTATTAAAACCAATTCCAAATAATACAACAAGGTTTCAATTTAATGTTTAAAAAAATGCATTCTATCAAACACCTGATGTGTACACATCTAAAGACATAATAAATGAGTCCCTTGGAAAACCATTTTATGACATTCTATCATTAAGGAAACAAAAAAATTAAATAACCATGAGTGTTATACATATGTGAATAACATTTAAAAATTAATTGAAGAGACTCAATAACTATTTGGTTTCATCAGAAATGAATAACATGGAATCACCAACCTCAGTTGTGTGTGAACACAATGAAACCTTAAGAGAAGAGTGAGTTATGCCCAAAATAAAACACGCACATTATAGATCTAAAAAAATGAACTAAAAATAAACCATATCTATTGTGGTTCATCCAAGGTAGGAAACCCTAAGGAAAACCAAGAAATAGAGAGAGAGAGAATATAGGGGGATAGAAATGGGATAAATTTGATGAAGATGCTATGCAGAATCACTAATGTTTTGTGGTCAATCACACAAAACTATAGAGAATGAAGGGGAAGACCTTTGGTCGATACCCAGTAGTGAGGGATTCAAATTGGATATAGAACCACTCAAATTGGACTTTTAGGTTTAATGATATTAAGCTTGTAATGGGCTGAATGGTTTTTCTGCATGATTTGGAAAACTATCCGGAACCCATGAGAATTTTATTGGAAAAATTATGAAAAGTTATAGTTTAATGATTAATAGTTTGGAAAAATAGTTCTCAAACCATGTGACCCAATACATTGGACTAAAACCATAAAATGATTCACAAAACACTAGGGAAACCACCAATTGATCCATGAATGATTTTAACACAATATAGAGACACTGGCGTTGTCAAAAACACTCCACCATGTAACTTTCCTCTAATAACATTCACAAAAACCATGAATAGGGTTAGAAAAAACCAAAAAAATATAAAAACAAAGTATTTTGTTTGACACCCAACCTGAACCTCAACTAAAAGATCCATCTTCAAGAAATAACAAATAATAAATAAAATCCTGGTTGTGGTGGGACATCACTTTTATTTTCATTGAGTATTACCTTACTGAGTACCTAATAATTTCACTAATAATCATTACATTTCATTATTTTGTGAAATAATTTATTTTATTTACTAATATTAGAAGAAATTATTGTATAGGGAATTTATCCACAATATTAGAGAGTCAAATTTTATTAATCATATTTTTATATAATAGTATAAATGTATTTTTTATGAATTTGGATTTGGTATTTTATTACATGATCTTCTTCTCAAAAACAATAAACATAATGGTCCTCGGATGATAAATGTGAGAGAAATATTCTAATGTTAGATGTATATCTAAGTCAGTGTAATATATTTTGTGTTTTTGGCTCCAGATATATGAGAGTGGGACCATGTGTACTAACATTGTTTTATATTTTATAACATTATAAAATAATTTTCAATGTAATTATTTTATAATTTTAGGAAACTAATAACATAAATGGAATATTTTTATTACAAATAGTGTAAGATCCAAAATATTATATTATTTCCAAGATAAAAAATTTTTGTACAATAATGGTATATTCATTACCCCATTTTCATCCATGGAATAATTTTTTAATATTTCATTAATGTACAGGGGATATGAAAGAAAATTTCTAATATTTGTTATAACACATAGAAAAATATGATATAATTGTTCAATTATAAAAGTTATATAAAATTTATTTTTGATCACATCAACCTGAATTATTTCAAATCTCTAACTTTCTCTATAAAAATATATTTTCATCAACTTGCTTAGGAAAATTTTATTTATATTATCTTTTGTTATTAATATAATGGTTTTAATCTAAATGTATCAATTATTACATCAATATTATCAAATAGTTTTCTATCCAATGGTACCAAATTCATTTAATTTTCTTTATCCAATAGTTTCAATTTTGATTCCATATAATATTTTATTATCATCTTTTCATTGAAACACATTATATTTATCAATTTACATGTAATCACTAAAAAAATCAATCAGATTTGTTATGATATATATATATATAATAAATTTAAATAATTTTTTTTTGAATCTAATAGAAATTCATTTTCTTTTCAATTTGAGTAATAGTATAGCAATCAGTAGAGTTTGGAGAAATTTTGTGTCAAAATAAAGAAGAAAGTTTGAAATAAATACATGGTGAAAAACAATATTATTGAGTAAATAATAAAACATGATGGAAATCAAGGAAGAATATAATATTTAAAAAGAAAGACCATTATGGAATTTAGTTTGTAGTTATAAACTATGTCGAAATAAAATGAAGAATTTTTTTTCATAGTATCCATAATTGAAAAATAGTTATTTAGACGTAAATTTTACACATTTCACAATCTAGGGAGGCTTTTTCTTATGTATTAAATTTTTTCAACTAACAGAATTAATTATGGTTATTTTGAACAAGATAGATAAAATTTATTTTTTTTGATGATTTATACAACAACAAATTTATAAACATTACATATTCTAGTATCGTTATAAAAGAAATTTATTCTTTATATAACCGAGGATAATAACTCTATAGTTTTAGGTTATTAGGTAATAACTCATAAAAACCAATAAATTATCATAACATTTGGACACATTGGATTAGTTTCTAATTTTCTCATAATATTGAATATTAAAAAATAATCATGTTTTCTCTTTAGGATAAAATACTCATGACATTCAACATGATTTCTTCTTTTTTCTTACCCATCTATAAAACGTGTGAAAATAATTGTAAAATTTTTTATAAGAAATTAAATGATATTAAGGGACATAAAAAGTAGAATCCTATTAATTATATAAAAAACATAAAAACCAACAATATTTTTATTTGAATCACATTATTATTATAATGTATGAAATGAAAAATTATCACATGGAAATCCCAGAAAAAGTTCATTTTTTGTTTGAATCCATTGAAATAAAATAAAAACCTCTCTTTTAGAAATTTAGAGCATTATATTCATAACACATGTCAGGAATAAGTAGATCATAATTAAATCTATACGATAAATAACACTAGTTATCTTTCTCCATATTATATATAGTGATAAGGAATATTACCCAATATATTGTAGTGAAATCTTGGAGTACCAATTATATACTCTATATCGAGATCAACCGTCATTAACACTCATCTTATTAGATGTATTGGTCTCAAAAATCAATATATAAAATTATCATATATAATATATAGAATAAATAAATTTTATACCTATATCGGTTATCATAAAACCATTCAAAAAACTCATTAGAATCAATATGAAAAACACATTTGGGCATTGAAATGACCATTCTCTTGAAAACCATCTTTCGAAATGAACATTCACAGAAAGATGGGATGAATGAATTTTAGTTTAATAAAACACGAATTGTTATAAAGGGAAAAAAATTAAAATAACAATTACTAGTGTGGGGAATATAATTGTGTCTACATACATTAAAATAGAAAACTAATTTTTTTTCTTGTGTTATGAAAGACAAAACATTATGTAAAAAGTTTTACTTTTAATCAATTTGAAAGAGATTCAAATAGACATAAAATATCATTTAAAATTATTCTTTATCAATATAAATATATTAATCATATATTTTTAAAAATATAAAAGTGGAATAAAATGTGCTGTAATGGAAACATAAAAGATGAATTTTAAAACAAAATACATTTCCTTATGTCTAACCCATCATATATGTTATTTATATTTCATAATTTATAAAATTATTTTAATAACTGTGTTTCATAAGAAACTTTTAGAATTTTTTTAATTTTTTCCATTTCATTCATTTCCATGTTATATTTAGTTACTTAATCATGTAGGTTTATAAAAGAAATTTTGATGATATTAATCTCATATGTCGAAAATGATATTGGTTGGATGAATATGGTCATAAATTATAAGATTAAATCATATACAAAATTATAATCATGAAACAAATAAAATTTTTATACATAAATTATTATTTTAAATCCAATCTAAATATATGCTTATGAAAAATGTACTACGATACCATCATGTATATCGTAGGTCGTACGTACACATGAGTAACACTTCCATTTTTCGATGATCATTTTTTAAAATGGTAAGTACTATATTATATTTCAATATTAATCATTATATAATGAATACCTTATTATATCATTACATATACATATATATATATATATCATAAATATGATGGGGTGGTGATAAATGAATAAATTCGTTTCATGGAGGAGGTAGTACGAATTTACTCATGAACACCATTATAATTTTTTAGTGAATTAAATTTAAAGAAACGTTATTATAATTAAATACTATAAAATTATAAAAATTCAAATAATATATTATAAAAATTCAAATAATATATTAAAAAAATTCAAATAATATATTACATATACATTAAATATATCATTATAACCATCTGTGATATATGGTGTTGGAAAATTAATTACATCAGTTCACGAGGCCGTAGTCCACCGTATTTAAGAATGATGGTTTTCCCATTTGATAGAAGAGGAGATGAATATATGATATTATATCAACATAGAAACATCTCTATTTATGAAATATATTTCTGTTCATATTTCTCATGTTTGATGAATGGTCAATGGTATATTAAGGAGAAATAAATGAAAAATCGTGCTTATGAAAAATAGCTATTTCCAAAAAAACCCTTTGGGGTAACCCAAAACTCATGCCTAAGGTGGTTTTATGATCAATAGAAGTCATATAAGATGTGGGAAGTTACATATGTAATGGATTTTGGAAGCTATTGTCTAAACAAAAAGGCCTATTAAGTGTACACGAAAAGGTGGGGAGATTTTTTTTATAAGAGAGGAGTGGAAATTTATTGGAATTTCTAAAATAAATAAATTAATATAAATTTTTTCCTATTAAAAAAAATAAAAATAGATAATATTTGATTATATGATTAGTTTTAGTCAAAATAATCTCATCCAACAAAACATTCACATCTTTAGCTGGTTTTAACCATTATCTTTTTTTTTAATTTTTACATGTGTTAATTCTTTTTCAAAATTACCAAAATAATAATGTTCCTAATATTTTGGGGTCATGATAGCTACAATAAAATTACGATTGGACCATTATTGGTTAAAATGTTATACTTATAAAATATTCCAATCACTTTTCCATTTATAGGTTCTTTAGTAATTTTATATCATTAAATAAAATATTATATATAAAGAAAGATCATTAATGTAATTTTTTAAATATTGAATTAAAATTACATAGAAATAAAAATGAAAGTAAATGAATAAAAATATATTACATTATATCCTATCTAAAATTCTATATTTACCAATAAAATTAATGGATCAGAATACATATTCCATAATATATTACATTAAATATTTTAATACCATTGATCCAAATTTTCTATTACATTAATACAATTCCAAAATTATGTAAGAATTTATTATACTTATTTCATTAGTAATAATTTGAAATAACAAATCATTATAAAAATATAATTTATAAAAAAATTAAAATTTATAACTGAAATTTTATTCATTTTATCTTTATCTAAAAATTTGATGAAAATATAACAATAAAAATGAATTTTTTGATGCTTCACTAGATAGTTTACATAAAATGTAAAGACATATGAACATATGAAAAAAAAATTGTATATTGGTAATTATAATATTTTTGGAAAAAATTATTCATCTAATAAAATAAATTAAAAAATTAAGATTACTTTTTAGTTATTATAAACTTATTTTTAAAATCAATTAAACTTTTTTACCATTACACAGGTAACAAATCTTTTATTAAGTTAATATTAATAATTAAAAAAATTCATAGTGGCCTAATTTAAAAAATTTATGTCAAAATTATATATATGTAATTTTTTTTTGAATTTTCAGATATTTTTTTAATTTAATTTTAAATTTTAACTGGAAAAATATGATGACAAAATTTTTTTTCTGAAAAATCCATTTTCAATGCAATATATGATCATATATAAACTGTATCCCTAATTATTTTAAATTATCAATTAATATAAATATATAAATAATCTATTAACTTCATTTATAATTATCTTACAAAAGGCTAATTAAATATTACAATATGGAAAGAATTTATGAATTTAAAAATCGTTTTATGACAACATTGATTTAAGAATAACGTAAAAATATAACAAAATTAGAAAATTACTAATGAAAATAAAATAAAAGAGATTATATTAAATAAAATTATTCATATGTAACCAAAATACCAAATTTTAAATATAATGGCACTTTTAAATTACTTGTCTTAATAAAAATAAAGAACAATATTCAAAAAGCTGAAAATTTTCCCAATTCAATGAAAATCAATCATTTATGAAAATTTTAAAAAATATCAACTTATATTGCTTTTGATATTTGGATTTCAAAAATTATTGTGATTTAAAATAATATTCTATATATTTTAAAAAAATTAAATATTATATTTTTTCACTAAATAAAATAAAATACTTTATTGAATAAAATATATTTTTAATGATTAAAAATATGTTACTAAAATTAATTTTGTTATTTATAATGAATTATCAATACATCCTTATTAAAATGGGAAATAATATATATTTTATAAAATAATTAATCGTATTAATACCTTCTAATTTAATAGATTAGTAATTAAATTTATCTTTTAAATGAAATTAATTCATGGTTCGTTTATACTCAATGTTACATATCATTTAAATTAGAGAACCAATTTTTCTTTTTTAAAATATTCATATTTCACATTATCACCCCTTTAATAAATTACATCCTCTAAATTTTAAGTTGATCATAGCAATCAATGGATTTACATTTTAAACTACCTTTCGTGAAATGACATATTGTAAAAAAGATAAATAAAACATCATCTTGATATGATTAAAAGGGAAATATAAAGGTCATATGGAATAAAAAGTAACTCGGTTTCCAAATAAGTGAACATTGGTGGGAATTGAAAATACATGAATGAAATCAAATTATTATTTCAAAATAATGATATATAGTAGTATAGGTCATTGGTCATAAGAATTTGAATGATAATGTGATTTTTTTAAATAAAAAAACAATAAATCCACGGTCTATTTAATGGACTGTTGATTCATCAAAAAAGAAGGTTACATGATAACATTTTCATTTTAAGATCCATTTACATGATTATAGTTAATCCTTATAATATATAAGAGTATGATATAGAAATAAATATGTATCAAATATCTATAATTTATTCCTTTAATCAATTTATACCATAATATCATCTTTTACTTCAATTGATTACTACTCGAGATAAATTTTTAATTATTGATGTTGTAAAATCAATATCTAACAGATCACTTAATTCAACCAATGGATCGCTTGATATTCCTCCAACAAAAATTTATTTCATTTTATTAAAAAGAAGGAAAGTAAATGAGAAACAATAAATTAGTAAATATAGAAAACATAAAAACATGAGAACATGAGTCCATAATAAGATGTGGTGGTCTGTAATAATAGGGCCTAAGTGTTCCCCTATGAAAATGTTATCTTATTTAATGTGAAGATATAAAAGAATAAAAAATCGACGGAATAAAACATATTTAGTTTATAAGGAATATCGGAATTCAAATACATTGTTCCACTTAGGCTTGGTGTGGTGGACATATAAATTACTTTTGATGAAACCATTATGCTAATAGATAAGGTAGGGGATTGACCATGAGACATGTTCAAAACCATAGAAGGAGATATGAATGATAGAGGAGTCTGTTTCATCCTCCATAAGATCAATATTTTTTCATTACCAATGTGAAAACTTGTCATCATTGTATTCGCCTCATCCTAGAGATAGTAAACTCTTCCAATATAAGTGGTAAACTTAATAATAACATAGCCCATAGGATTGGGATCCAATCCACTACCCTATATGATTTTATTAATGGATGATCTATCAGTGTTGATAATGAGACTAGTTTCTTTTGGAAACCATAAGTCCTGGTGGCTATGATTGGAACTAAGGCACATAGGATAAGGGACCTTTTAAAAACAAAGTTTTCTGGGGGAGAGGTATCCATGTAGTTATGCTGCAATTGAGAGAGATTGACCAAAAATATCATGGATCTTAACACATGGGTAGTATTCCTACCCAAAATACCCTTGTGATGATCATAATTACTTTCCATCTAGATTCACCAATAACTAGCTATTCGAATCAGAGTGTGTTTCTTTTTTCTCAAGGTCTAGATATCACATGCCTGGGATCCCGTGGTTCATAAAATGAATCTCTTATTTAGATGAAATTGGGTTGTCTAGTGAATGTGATGGGTGATATCCATAAGGTGAAAGCACATTCACCTCTACGTAAATTATGGATCAAGTTCTCTTCTGATAGGACACTATATTAGGATCACCGGGACACTAGTTAGATGCCCAATCAGTTGATTTTGTCATTCATGGGGACTACTAGATTCCTAACACACCAAGTGAGAATTTCATACCTCTAAAGAATATACTTATAACACAGGGTGTCTCCAATAGGTTCAAGGATAAAATAGTCCATCATAACACTATGGTAGTTTATCACCTAAATATTTCCGAATGTGGAACTGGTAAAAGCTCAACATTACTGCTCTAATTTATGTTTTTTGAGGTCAATGAAATCACACTGCTTATTATCCTAGATGGATGGATTAATCTATGGTACATGATAGATTTCATAACTATAAGGTTTAGAGTAGGGAAACTGGGAAAAATTATCTTGGTTCTATCTTAATTTTGGTTCCACAAACTGATATCACCACTACAAACAATCAATCGAGTATGGATTTAGAACATCTTGATATACCAAGGTGTCATGTTTTTCAATTATGATAGAATACCTTTTTTTAATACACATATCATTACCATGTTTCTGCACATAATTCCTCACCAGATATTTCAAAATTCAAGATACTCTCATACCAACTTTTCATGTTAGTAGTTAACTTTATCATTGATACATCTGGGATTAATTTGTCCCTCCTTTAGTGACATTTCCATCATGTTCTATATATTCCTCTCGTTCTTCCACACAAACTGAGCATCACAAATAAATAAAGAGGGTATTTTTTTGACACCAGAGTTAACGTAAATAATATTCTTAGGTTTAGACAAAACATGCATGGGGTTGGAAGTTATTACATTTTTAACCATGTTGATTCATACGAAAAATAGAAATGATACAAATTTTTTAGTTCATGAAGAACATGGTGATTTTATTCTGAGCCTTTTCAAAATTATGAATATAATTAATACCCCATGAAATCGTATCCCCCATGTACCACATTTTTTTCATTGTACCTAATTTTTAAAAAAGTGATAGCATAATGGTCTAAGAATTGGATGGAGAGGTGAAAACTATTTTTATTTGGATTAATCAGTTGTCTGATCCATTTAGAATAGATATCTAGGATCTTATTCATACCTCGTGATATAATTCTTATATATATTGAATGATATAATAGATTTTTCCACATACATTAAATGAGAGATACATCATGTGATATACATACACTAGTATGGGATGATCCTTCCTATCGAGATGCTACCCTAGATGATCTAACTAAGAGAATATTGGGTGAGGATAAATAATTTTGGAGAAAGTGTGACACCCTGCATTATCTAATGAACTATTTTGAAGATGACATAGTTCCTTCTAAAGAAAGGGAATAAAGAATCATAGGATAACGACACACATCAATATGATATCTGAGTCCCATGCTAAGAAGAATATGCAGGATAGAACCTTGTTGGTGATGTTCCATTAGATAGTGTGATATATATTATCCATAACAATCGTAATAGTAATATTAGAACCCACAATACATTAATTAATATTTATGATCAAATTTTATGAAAATAAAATTCCTTGATAGAACATTTTTACTTTAATGCCCTAGTATTTTTCATCTGATATCCATATTGGGTGGTTCACTGATAGTATAATGTTTATCACACATTCTAGTACATTGTTTGTGTAGTTACACATGTTGATGGGATGATAGTGTTGAAGAAAATAAGGATAACTAATAATGGTGATGAGAACTAGTTTCGTGGAACTATCCACCCAAGGTAGGCTAAAAACATACAAAAACTATTAAATGGAGAGCACAAATTCCCTATTAACCATGATTCATGAACTCATGTAGAATGATCATGGGAATCCATCAGGCTTGGGAACTCATTATGAGTTGATATGTCACATATCCCTCATAACGTTCCAAGTAATTATATAATAATA
The DNA here is from genome assembly GCA_963277665.1 of Viscum album. NCBI lineage: Eukaryota > Viridiplantae > Streptophyta > Magnoliopsida > Santalales > Viscaceae > Viscum > Viscum album. The sequence continues at coordinate 927,888,187 of OY728159.1, forward strand.
AATTTTAATATCTAGTAATATTTATGAATTATATATTTGTTTCACCTTAATGAAGATTCTATGTGAGACATTTTACTCAACACGAAAAAATGGGTTTCTCCAAAATCTTATGTTTCACACAAGTCTGAAATAAACTAAAAAATAATACATTATCAAAAAATTTATTTAAATGGTAGTTATAATATTGATATTTTATTACAGGGAATGAACATAAATATGAATTTTATTTTTAAACATGTTTTTTTATCATTTTACATTCATCTAATATATTTTAGATGCTAAAAATGTGAATAAATAAAATTTTAATCAATAAATAATCTAATATTTTTTAAAAGTATTTCTACCATCTCTAGATGGAAACCCCTTTTTAAATATGTTTTTTGACAATTTTATACATTCTACTTGGAAAATTTATCTCCTTATTTAGAAGAAAGTCATCAAAATATAGATTTATTAAATATTTGTTATTTTTTGATAAAATTAATTTTGTTAATGAATTGTGAAGTATAATGCATTTTAATTTAAAAATATTTTTTCCTAGTGTATTTATACAATTAGTTTATCCTATTAATTGGTTAAAAGTGAAACCAGATTAATTTTTTTCATTTAATATAATTTTGGTCATTTTATTTTATTTCACAATGAAATTTCATATAACACATTTTATACTTTTGATGATTTTTTACTTTTTAAAAACATGTTTTCTTATTTTGTCAACATGGATTAATTTTAAATTAATTATTGTAGTGTCTGGGATTTAAATTTTTAAAAATGGATTCGATATTTGGAGTTAGTTTGTCTAAATTTTATTAATATATATATTTTTTTTATTTTCATACATTATGAATTGTATCATTAGTAATGATTTTGATTTTCCACCGTAAAAGGGTAAAACATGCAAATAAGGGTAAAAATAATAATATAATAAGATAAAACCAGACAAAGAGTTGTCTTAATCATATTTTATGAGTTATGCCGGAAAAACGCGGACTATGGGATTAAAATTTGTCATTTGGAAACCACTTATGTGTGACTGCAGAATTTATAACTTTTAATTTGATATAAATGTGAAATTATCATAAACATGACTGTTATAACTAAAAAAATTCAATATGGGCTAATATAAGTGATATATTCAACTATATATATTAATTATCAAGCTAAAAAAATTAACTACTTCAGGTTTTGTTTATTTATAAGTTTTATAAATTAAATAATAAAAATTAAATTATGACACAATATTGATGTAGTGATTTCTTTATTAATGAATAAATCAAATAAATGATTTTATAAATGTCAAAATAAATATTATTTGACTTAATTTATCAAATAAATGGATTGTATCAAGTTCTCTTCCATGTTCAAAGCATTATAAATAATTTTTTAAAAATTTATCGCTATTTTTTATATTATTTAAATTCAATAATGTGAATAATGTCAAAATTGACATAAATAATATTTTATTAAAATAATAAATTAGAAAATTTTTAAAAAATAGTAAATATCATCTAAAATCACAAATTTACTTTTATAAGATCTAAAATTTCAATAAGATTCCTCTTATGGAGTATTTATCTGATATAAGTAATATTTATGTCCTCCTAATATTTAAAATTTTGTTCCCCAATTAAAATTAAAAGAGAATAATTAATAGTAATCCAAAAATAAAATGTTTAAAATAAAATTAATACATGTATAAAAATAAACTGATTGTATTAATTATAAATATCATCATCTTATCTATGGCATATATCATGTTGGATTCATTTGGATTGAAAAAATAATTTTTATTAATTTAATATTTTAATAGTTTTAAAGGGTGCCCTTCCACTTATCCTATATAATGGTAACCTCTCTAATCTAAAATTCACAATTAAATAACCCTTTGAATTTTCAGATCAATTCCCAAACATCGTATGAGAACCCCTCAACACATTCTTGATCTATTATTTTATGAATAACACCCTTCATAGATGTGTTAAGGTGTTCTTCAAAGGTGATCAACTGAAGAATATGTACCATTTTTTAAAGTGTTTCTATTTTATTTATTCTTCCATTTTCCATTAAATAACCTTCATCCATGATAAAATGTTAAATCTAGTATCCTGAATATAAATAGATGTTATTATGTTAATATTATCACTTAAATCCATCTCATAATTCATCAAATAGGAAATGAAAATTTCGTTCGTGTATACAGCGGGCTAGCTCCACACTCTCATATATAATTTATTTTTCATTTACATCAAACAAGAATTATTAGAATAATGGAATAAAGGTTTATATATTTTATTGATTAAATATTTATCATTTTAAAATAATAAATATTTAAATCATTTTCTTTCCTTCCATGCCCATAAAAACGATAATGGTGTTCATGCGCACGTGTGAACTATAACCTCCATGAAGCGATGCGACTCGTTTATATTCACCAAATCTTTTGTATGATATTTATAAGTATATTTAAATGATTAAAATTATGCTCATAATATAATTATAATTATTGAATGATTAAATAATAATTAATTCTTTCCCTAATGATTGATGAAAAATGAAAACATCATTCATTCGTACGTTGGACCGACAGTCTCCATGAATACAATATTGATGAATTATTATTACATAAATAAATGGGTGGATTTAATAGTAAAATTGATGTCTAAAAGTGGTTATTATTTAATTAATACTACTATCAAGATAATGTAATTATGAACACATGGGCAATTTACCTCACGATAAGTTTATCTTCGACTCAAGTATCGAATATCAACAAAACATTTGATATTAACATAAATAACTACATAATTTTTATGACATGGTAAAAAATGATATTAATGGAATAATAAACATTAAATAGGTTCTCAATAAATTATAAATTAACATATTTTTATTATTTAGGATTAACATGGAACATATGTGATGATTCAGACTTACGGTAAGGGATATAGACTTAATCTCCTCTCATTGAGCCATATTTTGATTATATACACCACCTTCTATAAATAAGGTGTATAATAAACACAATTTACTTATAATTTCATTGAAAGGTTTTAAAAAATAATATTTTTATATAAAGTGTTACACTAAACAGTAAAAAAAAATTTAAGGTATATAAAGACAACGAATTCTCCGCCGCCAAAACCATTATATGATAATTTGAATCCTATAAAAGTCTTAATGTTTTAAAAATGAAATGAAATACTTTATTCTAATTTAATGGGTCATTTGTCATTGAAAATGGTTTTTAAAATGGAATGAATATTGCAATATCATGAAATTATTTATTGTGATTATAAAAGATATTTTATGAGTGAAATGTTGATAATTTTAATCTTTTATGTTCTATGATTTTATAATAATACTTGGACTTTTGAGGTGTGTTTATGTGGTAAACCAAATATGGGTGGTTATGTTCAAAAAAAATATAGGTGGTTCTATGATAAACCCCATACAAGTGGTTATGTTATAACCTCTAATGCATTTGGAATGGAATTTGGATGTTTGGTTATTCCATTTATAAGAGTGATATGTGGGGAATACAACCATGTGGTTATTCTATTTATAAACTATTACGTACCAAGTTACCTAAAATTGTCATATGTTCCTTTATGTGGTTTTATTGTAATATTTTAAATAAAAAATGTTAAGAAATTAACTTATATTTAGTGAAGATTATTTATTATATCATAAAGGTGAAAAGTATTAAATTATGATAAAGTATCCATGATTTACATGTTCTCGAAAGGCTAATAGTTTTTATTATTTTTTTATCCCATTCTCATAATTCTATGCTCATCCGAGGTTTTATATTACTTTTCATGGGATTTTAAAGGAGAATAGATTCATGGATGAGATCAATGAATGGTTATTATGAATAATAATGAAACACAACCCTATTTCTTTTTTAAATGATTTTATTTTATGAAAAAAATAACATGTAGAAGTATCTAAATAGTATTATTTATGTTGTTGTGTACGAATTATTCATTAATTGTAAGAATATATAAACATTAAAATAACCTTGATGTGATTTGAAATTAAATTTATTTACGTAACACAAAAATGAGTAATGTTTATTTTCATGGACTTATAGTTGGTATCAGAGGTCATTTTAGATAACTTAGGTGATAATATTTATTTTAGAATATCCATAAATGATTTTTAACATTATTTTAAAATTTAAATGATGTATTATATTAAGATTACAATGTTTATTCATATATTTTCATATTGTTCATCATGGTTTTTTTAGGAAAAAAACAAACTATGTTGGGAAGGCATATATAGTAAAACCAAATTCCAAATCAGCATCATGAGATGGTTGGAATAAAACCTAGATAGTTTTTTATAGAGAAGGATTTTTTCACTAAGAAAATTAATTGTGGTAGTATCCTTTAATGAGATTAACCAGACTAACTACTAGAGGAATATATTAGTTGTGTAGCATTTAATGAAGCAACATCCACCATCGTTCTGAGGATCATTAGAGCCTATGCAAAAAGAAGACTGTATTAAAGAACTAGAAAGTAATTTTGATGAAATGGGGTGTTCAAACAATCAAAATCTGAGTTTTTATTTTCATATTTTTAAAGGTGAATCTGTTTATTGGTGGACATTGGTTAAAAGTATCAAAGGAAGTGAAGAGAATGATTCCCTAGAATGAGATGAATTTTAGAATATTTTCATTGATATGTATTTTCCTATGTATATTTGACATAGGAAGGCAAATTAATTTGTGGAAGAAATAAAAACAAAGAATTATTCTATGGATTAATATGTGGAAAATTTCACAAGTGTTTCATCATAAGCCCCAATTTTTTTACTAGTATATTGATTGTGAGATAAATAGTTTTTACTCAGTAATGAAGCAGTGATATCAAAGGGAATTTTCCTCTCAGGAATTTTAAATCAATAAGAGAAATTTACAATGTTCTAAGAAGGTATAAATGTAGTTTTTTGATGACCATGTGTTACAGGAGATCATGAAAAAGAAAAGGTATAGATGGTAGGAAAATGGAATATTTTCCTCAAAGAAGTCTAGAGGTATGGAAACTAAATTTCTATCTTGTGAGAAGTTTCATCAAATTCATCATTGATAATGTCTCTGAATGTATAGGATGTGATTCCAATTTGGTATGACTGGTTATATTTATCATAACATTAATGAATACGATCATGAAGGCAATGATAATCTAGCAGTGTGTTGTTTTATTTGCAAAGAGTTAGGGAATTATGCCAATGCATGTTCCAATTTTGTTTTCTAGTATAAAATTTTATAATGATTTGCGATGTAAATTTTTCATATCTTATTTTATCCATTCGTACACACTGTTCCAACCAATAGGTGATAACTATAATATTAAACAACAGTATTTATAGTATATTATATATATTTGTAAAACTCGATAACGTGTGTAACACAAGAAAAACAATTTATTTTTGTGTACAACAAGTTGAACATATTAATTCTTTTAAAATAAGATTAAAATTAAGTTTTCTATAAATGAATCATAACTTGGAGTAGTATGAAACTAGAGAAATCAAATATTTTTAATTATTCAAAAAAAAATCATAAAAACTCTTATAGTTACCTAAAAACCCAAGATTGAAATGAGAACCACTTTTTAGAAACATAGATCTTTATATTCTAATAACTTTTTAGAAACCACTAAATAATGATTAAATACAATATAGAAACCAAACCATAATACTCCCTCATAAATTCAATTAATGATAAGAATACATTACCCACTACATTAATGTGCTCTCTGGGTGCACCCATTATAAACGCTATATCAGGCTCACCCATTATATTAGGTGTACCATTATCACTATAGTAATATAATATTATAGATCCCAACCATTATCATCTATAATTCTCATTTACTATATCATTAATGAAACATTTTTATTCTTGTATCATTTATCATATATCCCTTAAATTACTTTTATCCACCCAGATGAAAAATAATATTGGATATCTAAATACAGTTTATATTAAAAATAAATATTTAAATCTAAAATAACATGATATAAGGGAAATAGGTTTTTTCATTTTATAGAATTTTATATCATGTAATGGAATCCAAAAGAAAAAGAGTGGATAATATGGCAGGGAATTTTTTTTCACCAAATACATTAAAATAGATCAACCCATTTGCCTTTTATAATGAAAAAAAGATTATATAAAAATATTTTTTTGTAAAACATTTAATGAAAGTAAAAATAATAATAAAGTATCTTTTATATTTATAATAGTCCAATATAAAAGAATAAATATGCAGAATTTAAAAATATGGATGGGGAAGAAAAATCTTTGGAAGGGACCTATCAAAGTAGTTTTTTTAAAAGAATGTCATTTACCTCAAGCCCGAACCATTATATATGATCTTTATCATCTATTATCATAAAAATAAGTGAATTATTTACATTATAATGATGGTTTTACAATTTTAATATTTATTTTTATTTTATTTATTACCATGTTATATCTGGTTACATAATTATTTAATTTCATACTTGACATTTTGATGATGTTTGACTCGTATATCAAAATTGTCTTTTGAGTGTCGACTGTGGTGATATATAACAAAATTCCATAATCCACAGAATAATAATAATAATATAATTACCATTCATAAACATAAAATATAATTTAATAACAATTAGATATTTTTTTAAGAAAAACTTATAGTACTACAATCATGGAGATGGTAGTTCATAATTATGCATGAGTAACATTAATATTTTGTAACGATCATTATAGAATGTAAAAAATTATTATTTTCTAATTTTAAAATTATTATTAAATAATTAATACCATACATGGAAAGTAAATATATTTATATATATCATCCATGTAACATGGTGATGATAAATTAATCAAATCACTTCATGGAGGAGGTTATCCAAACACACACATATACAACAAAAACAATTACCATTGAATGAAACATTAATAAAAGAGATGATATATTTGTTTTAAATAATTATATATATTTCATGAATATAATATATATATATACATTTAATGTATCATTATAACCAGTGGTGAGAGGTGGGGATGGAAATTTATTTACATTGGTTAGCGAGCTAGTTGTCCACCATAAACACGAATGATGGCATCGTTTCCAATTTGATGGAAGGGAAGATATATATTATTTAGGAAATTGACATAATAGAATCTCAATATATCAATGATAATTGTGTTATTAATACATAATGTTTTAATAATTTTTAAAAGCGGATAGAAAAGAAAAAAAATGAAAATTATTGATAGGTAACAGAACCTATTCTTTGGAACACCAAATAAATCTTTCAAAAAAATAATTATTAGAATGAATTTATTATAAAACCAAGGACTATACTGTAAAATGTGTTATTAAAGCAAGATATTTTGGTTTATATTGCCACGAAATATTGTCATTTTAAGCATAAATAAATGATGATAATAGGTTCCCTTTTATAAGAGAGCACATGAATAATCTTTGAGTTTTTATAGTATTAAATTAAATTAAATTAATTTTTTTATAAAAAATATTCAAATATTAATTTTATAATATAATATGTGGTTGAGTATGAATCCTCTAATAAAAAATTTGAATTATTTTTTGTGATATTTTGACCATTATATTATTGTTAACACTTTTGAACCTTTTTTAAAAAAAATACATTAAAAACAAGAGTTTTACAGATTATGGGTCAATTTAATTACAATAAATGGAGAATTTTATAAATAATTGAAATTAGATAATATATTTTATCATAAAAAATAGCATGGTTAATGATAATTTTTTTTCTAATTTAAATAAATTAATAAAAAATAATTTTAGATTAACCTCTTTAATGTAATTTTTTTAATTAATCTATTATTTAGAAATTGAAGGAAAAAAATAGCTAAATAATTATAATTAATTTCACTCACACGTCTCAAAATTTAGTAATTTTTGTAAAAAATTTATAGAACACAATAAATCTTCTTAAAAATTTACATTTAATATTTTTAAAATATTTTATTTTATTTTTATATTAATTTCATAAATATTGTGTCTATATTACATAAGAATATATGTCAATCGTTTTAATACTAAATATAAGAAATAAATTTCCCTCTTAATGCAATATCATTTATATTTAAAATGAATAATTATAACTTGTAAGAAATAATCATTCTCCCTACGTAAAAAATTTAATTACAAGAAAATAAAGAAAGTGAAACTGTTTTTTTTTCTTTAAACAATATATCATAATGATCACAATAATCATCATATGAAAAAAAAATATATTGAAATTTTTTATGGTAATTCATTAAATATATTTATACAATAAAAATAAGGCATGTGTTTTATGTAATTGTTAGTCTTTATAAAATTATTTTTAACCTCATTTGATCCATTTTTACTTCACCATTTTCTTAATAATTTACTAAATTTACTATTTATAATAACCAACAATAATAAGAATCACTTTTCAAATTTAGCAACTCCAGATAAAAAATCTTACAACCATTTCACAAGATTAAACACATAAAATTGTTAGAATATTCTTTTATAACGAAATTAGGAAATGTTATGAAAAATTTATTTTCTAAAAATGAATTTTCAAGTAATAGATGATCCAATATTAACTCTGAGAATGGTAACCATCATTAGAGGAATTTAAATTCATATAAAAAAGAACATAATTAGTCAATTTACTTCAAATAAATCATTATTAGTAATAAAATCCATTGATTTTATAAATAATTCCATCAGGGTTTATATCATATATGACATGAAACACTATACTTAAACAACCAGTGAAATATATTTATTTAAATTTATTCACTTTGATATCTTATGATACACAAAACCCTAATTCTAAATAAACCCAAGTATAATATAATGTTATATCGTAGCCATTAAATTTTTCTTTATGAATATGAGTAACACATTTATTTAATTTATCTCGTTTATAAATATATACAATAAATTATATTGTTATTTATTGAACATAAATAAAACTAGAATAATTTTAGAGGGAATGAAATGATTTCTGAAAAAAAAAATATTTTTTCAAAATTCAATTTAATTATGCAATATTCATGTACATTACCATTAATTGTAATTACTATTATATTTTTTTAAACATTAATTACATTTTATAAATCATCAAGTAAAAATTTACTTAGAGTGATTTTTCATGATTTTTATGATCGATTATTTTTTGGATGAATGGTGAAAGATATTGGTTTTTAGTGAAATCATCATTTTTATTAAAATATTTTTACAACTACAATTTTAAAAATTATTTGAATGTAGAAATGGAAAAATTATATTATAATAAATAAAATTTAGGTCATTATGATCAACATAATAATAATATATCATATAAAAATTTCTATAAATATAAAAATCATTCCTTTTGAAAGATGTTATTTTTCATCTCATTAATGTTTTTATTTTTAAATTATTATCTACTACTTCTAATAATTGAATTTGGTATAATTTATTCCATACATCGATGAATAATAATTTATATAATATAACAACACCATGTTATTTTTTCTTAATGAATATTAAAAATAGTAAAAAATAATTACCACAATTACGGTTAGAATAATTATACTATGGGTTTAAAATAAATTGATAAGGGTTGAATATTATCGAAATCATGCCTAATTTATATTTTATAAAATTATATAGACCATTATCACCCAAATTTTGATTTATATGAGTTTTTGGGACACTTTTACCTGACAGTTACATATCTAATAATTTTAGTAATGAAAAATAAAAAATATAACCCTCTAGCACTAAATTTCGATTATCATTTCTCTTAGGAAAAAATAATATTTAAAATGAACCCAAATTTCATTTTTGAGGTTAATGTAATTATTTTGGTGAAATGAATTTATTAATGGTTTTTAATTGATATATATATCTATCTTAAATTCTTACCCTACACTCAAGTTGTAATTATTTTATTAGTAGGAAAAGAAAATTTATGATTCAAAAAAAAATATATTATTTCTTTCTATTAGTATTTTATTTATATATATCTTTTTCATTGGTTTTAATATAATATATTCTGATTTCATTATTGTGTTGATATTTTTATGGTTAAAGTTAATGAATATTGTCAAAATTTAAAATAATGTTATTTTATAAGACGTAATATTTTGTTAAATTAATTTGAATTAAAAAAACATATACTCTACCATGTGATTTTTAAAATTTTGAATATATCAAAAAATTTCCATTAATTTTAATATTTTTCTATTAGAGTGATTATATTGAACCATAATGTGTAAAAACTTTGTTACCATATATAAAGATTAAATTATGGTTTTCAAATTAAGTATGCTTATGTTAAAATTAATATTTAACACAGATATGATTTTTATTAAAAAAAATTATTCCATTGTTAATAAATATTTTAAATTTTATCTAATAAGGTAAATTTTAGTTTTTATGAATAATGAAATAATTACCAAGGTAGAAAAACTAAATACTGTGGTAAAAACTAGAATAGTAAAAGTGGGTAAAAATAAAGGATATGAATAAATTGTATACATTTGTTTTAGCAGATGTGTGTATCAACAATTAATTCCTTAAAATGAATTATTTTACAATTCTGGAGTCACTTGGGTGACAATGAGTTCCTATTACAGAATAGTTATAAGTATTTAAAAAAATTCCCATCCTCCCCAATTTGAAAAAGGGAAACCCCCCTCACTTATTCACAATTATTAATATCTGTTTATCAATAACCCCCTTCTAAAATATATACCTAATAACCATTTCTAAATTATAAATATTTTATTCTGTCAAAATGTCCGACCTTTGTATCCTTACTAGTAGATCTGAATTGAGATTTTCTAAGTGCAGGTAATTGCCCTAACAAAGATATTTATTTTTCACTATTAATTTAAATACTTTAATAATGAATTAAAAATTCAATATAATAGAAAATTTTTATTAAATATACAACATTTTTATTTTCTATTCAAAACATATATGCATATATTCTTCTATAAAATGTGATATAAAATTGTTGATCATGAGTACAGTGGACAACCTCTTCATGAACAAATATGATTCATTTTCCCTGAAAACAACTCAATATTGGATATAATGATAGATTAAATGTTTATAACTAATATATATGATATAATTTTACTGATCTAAATTTAACATCACATATATATTTTTTACATTCTGTGCCATTTATAATATGACAAGGTCTCTTGTGTGTATAACAGACTACCACCTCATAAAACATTGTGATTCATTTCTTCAAATTCTCATAACATGGAAATAATGAAGATAAATTAAATGAATATATGTGATATATATTATATGATATTTATTCTATAAAAATAATATATTTCCATCTTCTTAAATCATCAACAAACTATGAATATATATTATCGCTAATGTGTATGTAGGACTTATCTTCTCTAAAATTAGATGTGATTGAATTTCTATGTAAAATTTTAAATAATCATTAAAAATATTTGTTTAATTAATAAATACCATTTAAAACTATTATATAATTCTAGATATGATGAATATAGGACCTATACCTATGAACCATCTCTTATATGAAAAATAATTCATCAGAAAATATGGAAATTTATACATGAAATAATAATATTAAAAACAATAATAATAATAAATTTTTAATGGATGCGGGTAAGTTGTTAAAAGATTATCATATTTGATTTAATAAAATTAAATATTTTTCATTTATTAATTAATAACATTATTAAAACCATTTTACACGTGGTTAAATCACATTCAATAAAAAGGAAGTATGAGGTAAAGGATTTTGTCGCAAATTTTGTTCATTGAGTTATATTATAATTTTATACACCTGGATTAATTTATATTTATTATATACTTCAAATATTACATTAAATATCACGAATCCCTCATAATACATGTTATTTGATATTTTATGTTCCATTATTTCATCAGAGGGGATTTTAAAAAGATATGATAAAGTGGTAATGAATTTCAAAACACATGTTTTCATCCGGATATATTACTTCATTATTTTTTATGAAATTATAAGATTATATTTGTAAATATTTAGTATTATATTATGATTTAATTAATCATTATTAATCCATATTTATATTTGATACAAATAATTGACACATAGGTTAATCTTAACATCATTGTTATGATCATTGTCAGGGTTTCTCATCCCGAATTGTTTTCATTTGTGATAAAGGTTATGTTACAAATATATCTTATTTTTTGAATTTGATATAGTGATCCGTTGATATTTTATAACCTGAATATCCTAATATTCAAATGACCATACAAAATTTCCCTCTTTAAATTTTAAAACGATGATGAAATTTTTTTTTCACAAAATTCAACATCATTTTTCACTACTATCAAAGATCCATTTTAAAAAAAAAATTGTTTTATAAACAATTAATGAATTTGTTTTATTATGATTTATTTAAAATATTTGTAACCCTTATTTTTAAATTTTGTTTACAATGAATCTTCCTTCTATTTTTGGAATAAGAAAATATTTTGGTATTTTATAGAAAAATGTGAAAGGAACCCTAGTTTTCAACATACTTGATATGAATATAACTATTTTGAAATCGAGAACACCCATTTCAAAGAAGAAAAATTTAAAATATTAAATGGATATTTTTAAAAAAATTGTTTTCAAAATAATTTAAAAATTTGTTTTTTTCTAAAATTGATTATCAATTTCAAAAGGGTATTTCCCTCAAGAATAATTTTAAATAAATTTTTATGGTATTTCTATTTCCCTTCAATAACAACCATATATTTTACATATTATCGACATGGGATATGATGTATTAATACAAAATTTATTATTTCTAAAGATATTTTGTTATTAGTTTGAAAATGGTATTTAGTAAATTTCATGTTCATCATTAATTATAAAGGAACAAACATTCCATTGAATAATCACATTTCTGGGATCTTTGAAAATATTTTTTCTCTTAAATAGAAATAGAAAATGTATCATGAATAATAAAAGTTCATAAACAATATACCACATTAAAAATTGGTGTTTTACTATGAAGGTTAATTTATTGATTAGGAAATATTGATAATTATTAATTCATTACTCAATATAGATTTTTTTGAGAACAATTATAAATTTATGAATTAAATCGTTCATTCAATACATGAGGACTGTTTTATATTTGCATTGATGCGTGTGTCCCAAATTTATATAAACATTTGAATCATCAGTAGCTATCATGATGAAAATAATTAATATATAATGACGTTTTTTACCCATAGTTTTTGACCATATTGTGAATGGTCTTGACAGTATATATACCCAGATATTTGAGATCTTGGAATCCGATATTATGCATTTACTTCTTAAGGTTTTCAATTGTTATACTTTATGTGATTATTTACATCATTTAATTCCAAGATGCATTTTATCTTCACATGGTTGATTATGTAGAATGTGTTTTTATATAATTAAATTGATATATTGATTATTCCTCATGTATTATTTCTATTTATTCGTGATATATTTTTAATTACACAACTCTTTATAAGAATATGAGATAAGAATTTGTTTTGTCAATTACCAATGATGTGAAGATTGAATCTTTTAATATGATAAAGTATTTAAAAAATATATATTTAAAATATGTATTTCATGCTTTAAAATATATTATGTGATTCATGAATGTATGTAGTTTATCAATAATACACATATATTTGGTCATTTGGTAAGTGATCACTTGTATATAACGCCAATGTTATAATGTAACCATTGACTCTAATATATTGGGGTCGGGGTGATTATCCATTGTATTAGAGAAGGTATAGTAGAAAAACTTTCAAATAGATTTCATAATACATATATTTAAAAAAAACATATGATAGAAATTAACAATAAAGATAAAATAAAAACATATCATTTAGTTAAGGAAGATATTATGAGGGTTTTCTTAGTATTGAATCCATGTTTGGAGATTATTAGTGGCCTTGGATATTGTAGAGGATTATATTGGTGTAATAACTCTGAAAAGGGAACATTAGTATTTGAGTCGATTTTCAACAATTGCATGAAAATAGACCATACTGTGAACATTGTATGACCCTTTATTGGTATATTCATAGGACAATTAACATTTTCTTTACAAACTATCATAATATTTCTAAATATATAGAAACATTTATTGATTTTGGGCAATCCTAATGTTTTTTTGAAGGTCTGTATAATATTGATCATATGTTTAATGGAATAGACATGCATTTTTAAAATTTACGTGATAGAAATATAACATTTACATATAAATATTTTGGAAACAATTATGGAATTAAATACCTTTTTATTATTATGTTGTTTAACGGAATTTTTTTAAATTATGCATTATTGTTTTATAGACATAAGTTTATAGGTATTAAGATACATTGGAATTAATATGAACTTTCATGTAAAATAAAAAATAGTCAATTAATAATATAATATTAATTTTTTTTAAAGAAAACCTTAATTCATAAAAACTAATTTGGGGATTAATGTTACTCTTGAGGATATTCCCCATATCTTATGAAATATTATTACATTTATATTTATATATTTTTGAAAAAAGAAATACTTTATACAGGTGGGAAACTCATCACCTCAGGTAATGCTAAGGGGCGTAATTCCACAACCGAAGCGTGACAAGGCAGTTATGCCTACCACTAGCCTATATGATTCCCCAGATAAATTAACATTTATATTACTTAATATTTTTAGGGATAAATATTAATTTTACTATTTATTAATAATGTTTAGGTCTAGTGACTAGTGTATTATATTAACTTGTGGAAACCATTTTTAATAAATATCTATAAAAATAATGACAAACTCATCACTCATTTATTGATATTAATATTCGTTATTCATCTATTTTCTTGCATCAGTAAAAAATTATTTTTTGATTTTCATTTTATTGATGAAGAGATCAAGTATAAATTGATTGAAAGAAATCATAATGTAGATATTGTTATTAGGAAATAGATTGATATTAATTCATTATATTTCAATATATTCATAGATATTAGAACAATTACAGACCATTATGGAAATGATATTGAATAAAAATAATATTACCTTCATAGAAGATGAATAAATACTCATTAAAATCATCAATTATGTGTATTTTTGGGGTTATTAACTTTCTCTTGATGAATTTCATTCTTGTGATCAATGATATCTTTCACTCTCCAATATTATTTATTCTTTTCTTCCAAGTCTATATCTTCTCTACCCAATAATGTTCTCCTAAATAGAAACCATGTTTTGGGTTATTGAATAAAAATTTCATAATAAACATCCACTATTTTGAGATGACATATTATTGGATCATTTTATGATGTGGGGTTTTTTAAGTTATTTTCAAATTTCAATCCATTTAATTTTGAGAACTAGGTCATTTTTGAGGATGGAATTTATTTAATGTAGGGATAATGCAAAATATTTATTTTTAAAAAATAATATAATTTTGTTGCATATAGTAAATTATATACAACAATATGGCTAAATAACCCATGAAATTTTTATCATTAAATATAATTTTATCAACAGATTTTGATAAACCATACCATGAGTCTAAATGAACCATAATATATTATGTCGTTATAAACATACTGTTAAGTTAATAGTCACAAAAAATACTATATAGTGTTTAAAAATAAAATGGTTTAAATTTTTATTGATGAAAATAAAATGGTTATCTATTTCCCTAAATTAATTAAAAATTATTTAGAAAAACCAATGCTTTAAAAAACCTATATATTTTTAAAAGGTGGTCTCATTCATCATTGCACATCAAAATTTAAATTAATTTTTAGAAAAATTATAAATTTATTTTAAAGAAGAAAATTTATTTTTATGTCACCTTGTAAAAATTATCTTAGATTGAATATTTGAAAATTTGATGAAATGATTTATTTTGTAATGAATAGTGAAAATATTGGTTTTTACTAAAAACAACCATTTTTTAAGAATTTGAAAATGTAAATATTTTATTTAAATTGGTTTATAAGTAAATTTAGTGAAGATATATTATATTAAATAAAATTAAGTTTAATTTAATCGACATTAAATTTATTTTTGATAATGAAACATTCAATACTTCTGAAATCATTTTATTTAGAAAATATTTTTTTTGTTGTGTTTGTAAAGCTAATTTTAAATTTATTTCATTCCATTATTTGGATTTATTCTATAAAATTGTATTAAATATGTATAATGAAAATAAATAATATTATATAATAATTTTAAAATGATTTTTTATTAATTAACAGTAATATTTGTAATAATTAATTTCAATAGTTATGGTTATAATGAATTTACCATTGCATTAAACTAAAAATATAAGAGATAAAAATGAACTAAATTGTATAATTAATCAATCTTAAATATTGTTAGATCGTTTTCATCTTATTTTATAATTTTCTGGATAAAAAATTTCATTCATTTTAAAAGCTGGGTTATGGGTTTCCAGTACCCAAAACAAGGTTCAAAACAAATTCAGAGCAACGCCAGATGACCTATAACTCCACAAACCAACATTTTTAATTAAAACACATTCAAAATAAATTTAAGAACCCAGACCTTCTTTTCAGGTATGTTTTTCCTTTTTCTGGAGATTTTGAGAAAAGAGGAGTTTTTAGATGTTTTTGAAGTACACGCCATCTACATTATAAGTACAAGCCATGTACATTTTTGTCACTCGAGGCCATTTTCTGGCCATTTCATGGCCACACACACGACCATGTAGGGGGGACATAGAGGCCGTCTAAAGAAGAGTACGAAAAATCCTAGTACACATTGTATACTCCAATAGTACACACCATGTACATTATTTTTTTCAATAAATGGACCAGGTTCGCATGTAATCGCCAAAACTGTCTTCATCTCCACCTTCTTTGACCGAGAGTGTCCCGTACCACCATAGAACTTCTCTGAGCCCTCGAAACTCCATCCATTCTCTGAATCGACCATCGTCGTTTGCGTTGGACCCGTATCGATAATCTCTTCTTTCTCCTAGAGCATTGTTTTTCAATTCCTCCTCTTTCTCAAGTTATCATGGGTTGACCGTTTTGGACTTTTTCATAGATCTATGATGTTCAATGGAGATTACAGCTTCGAGGTTCGAGTATATCAATCTCCTAACGTCATGGTAGGTTGTTTGACCATTTCTGTAGAATATATTTGAGTATTTTGTGCAAATTCCACCAATACCCTTGAACGGGGTATTTTTTGATTCCTGTTTTTCCCTTGTTGTTTTCTTACCTTGCTTATATGCCTGAGTAGAGGAAATTTATTGTGAATAGTGAAAATTTACTGTGATTTGGATGTTTTTCCCATACATGTTTTCATGTTATAACCGTTTGGTCTTGTTTTTATTATTAGGATATTGCTGGTTCGATGCCTAGTTTGTAGGATGGTTTGACTATTATTGCTTAGTGAGATGTGGTAGAATTGTAGCCAAGTAGTTCTTGAGGATACATTGTTCGATAAGTGATGTGATACTTGCTGACTTTACATAGGGCTGTGAGAACCTAGTGTAGAAGACCATAGAGAGAATGGACGTAAGGGATTCTCCAGAGTGTCTTTAATTTTCAATGTGAGGCCATATGGGGAATTGACGTTCAGTGATTCCTTAGAGTGTCTATAGTTCTACGATGTGGGCCACAGGGGGAATGATATGTTGAGTGCTTCCCCAGAGTGCCTTTAATATAATACGAGACTATAGGGGGGAATTGACGGTGATTGCTTCCCCAGAGAGTCTATTCTTTCTTAAGATGCACCAGAGGGGTGTGACTGTGTGTGCCTCCCAGAAGGTTGCAAGTAATGGTAGGTTGAACCATATGGGTTAGGATATGAGAACTACCCATAGGATACCAATTTGTTCTAATTTCTTGAGTGGATGCTTCCTTGATTGTAAATTACATGCTAGAACTGTGGATTTTCTACTGTTGAGTACTTTCCTGTTTACTATTTACGGTTTACTATAATTTTACCTACCATATATTCACTGACTATAAGGGAATAGATCTTTGGGTGGTTTCCTACTGGGACTTTGTCTCACACCATATTTGGGCCATGATTTTGTGACAAATATATTATATTGTTTCCGGTATAGATAAGGGCAAGCACCCTTGTACTTCAGGTTCTTGATTTCACTAGAGCTGGAGAGCATGGGACTGAGCCGAGGCTTGCGATGCTGAGGAGTTTCTCATCTGTTTTTATTTTATACTTTGGTTTAGTACTGTTTTCATCATTATGACTTGTTTGGATTGTTTCCTAGAAATATATGTATCGTGCATCATTTATATATATATATATTTCTGCTCCAGTTGTTTATTTATTAGTCATCCACTGTTATTATTGTTGGATATTTACTACATCCTCTATTTTATGTGTTGTTACTTCTACTGTGTACTCTGCCAATGCGGGAATAGTATCCCCACTATCGCAGCTAAGGCCCTTACTACTAGTTGGCAGCCTCTGGAATTCAGGGAAATTAATTTGAGGCTATGTGACCAACCGAGTATGGGGCGCCTCTGGGTGGATTCTGGAACTGGGTCGTTACAAAGTGGTATCAAAGGGTTTTCTTTTCTCTTGATTTACTGTTTGGAGCCTTTAGCCTAGGATAGGATGAAATAGGTACTTGGTAATGAGCTGTGCCCAAGAGTAGGTAACCCGTGTACAGGGAAACGCCATACTACCTCTTTTATTACAATTTTTCTGGTTTACAAATTTTATAGTTGATTGATTTCAGCATTGGGTGATTCACATGTATTGTGTTGTTACCTTTGTAGTTATTGAGGTTCTATTTCTGTCGCAACCCGATGAGATGTTGTTATTCCATCTCAAGCATCATATAGAAACTTGTTAGAAATCACATGTCATGCATTCTTGCCATGTCATCTAGGATGCATTAGCAATTTCATGTTGTTGTGATAGACGTTGTGTAGATTATGCATACTGTTTTGAGAGATGCTTTTATAGAATCCATGCTGTTTGATAGGGAATTTTTTTGTATACTGCTTTGCTTAGATGGATGCCAAACATTGGTTCTTAAGGTGTTATGGGCCCTCATGAACCAGAATTTGGTGGATCATTTCCTGTTTGCTGTGTTATAACTTGTATAAAATTCCAAGCTTTGATTCACGGGGAGTATGGGGCCTCATGGATCGGAATTTGGCACCTTAACGCAAGTTTTCTTTGTTTTATGGGCTCCAGCGTAGTTTTTGAGGATACTGTCTAGAAGAACCTAGAATACACGGTGTGTAATTTATGGTTACACACCCTATAGTCTATAGCCGTGTCACTGACTATGTGGGCATGGACACGAGGTTGTGAAAATTGTTGTAGGGACACTCCTTGTACTAGTTTAGCATGCCGTATAATCTGAAATTGGTACCCCGGTCGTGTCACGAAAAACACGGGTCATGATATCTTTTCACATACACGATGTGTCTGAATTTTAAATGTAGTGTAGTATGACCTAGGTATCCGACCGTGTCACGAACAACACGGGTTGGGGAATTCTTTCAATTGCACATCGTGTCCATATGGAAAAAGACGTGTATAGTTAACCATGGAGTTAGCCGTGTAACGAACAACACGGGTCAGTGTTACCCTTTCTCATACATGTCGTGTTAGCATGGAACATGCCGTGTAGTGTTAGTAGTGTGTCAGGCCGTGTCACTAACAACAAGGGCCATGTAAGTCATGTCTAGTACACACCGTGTTTGCCTTGAACACACTGTGTAGTTTTGTCTTAGAGGTGCCATGTGGCATAACCACGTAGATATACCCGAGCATGGAGGAGGATTCAAGTACACGCCGTGTGTTAGGAAAACATGCCATGTATTTGGGGTGTTAAATGAGCAGTTTAGGTAGAATTACACGCCCATGTGAATGAATTAAGGGAACCCGTCGTGTTAATAAAGAACATGCAGTGTAGTCATGTTTTTCATAACTTGAATGCCGTCTTTTCCCTCTTCCTCCTTGTGCCTTCAGTTTTTTATTCCATGGTAATGTTGATATAAGGTGTACGTTTATCCTTATATATTAATGGTACGGAGACGTCCTCCTGTTGTCCGTGAGATGCAGGGTGGTGATCAGACACTGGATATGGCTGATTAGGGACTTCCAACAGATACACCTATTGTGCCAGCCATGGCACTAGCAGTGGTACCAGTTGCAGGCACTGATGCACAGTTTAGGGAAGGCTTTATAATTATGATGTAGAGATTCCAGGGAGCTCTTCCTTTTTCCTCGACTATGGCAGACTTGACGTGGGTTTTCCAGGAGTAGCATCCTCCCACCTTCTCATGGGAAGGAAGGCTGCTGGCGGCAGTGTCATGGCTAGTACCCATTATGAAAATCATCATGCATCAAGAGACGCCTATATAGAGTCAGGTCAAGCTCGCTACCTATATGCTATGAGACTCCTAAAAGAGGTGGTCGAACATGAACTCACAGGCAGGTCGTCAGCAGGCTATGGCGTGGGAGGAGTGTCAGTGCGTCTTTTATGATTACTTTTATCAGGAGACCCTGAGGGCCGACTGAGCCTGGGAGTTCATGGGCCTAGAGCAGGGAACTCCTTCTGTCATGGAGTACTACTCTCATTTCACCGAGCATCAACGTTTCACACACCACTAGGGTGGAGATGGATTGTTCTTGGTAAGGATGTTTGAGGATGGTCTCAGACAGGAGATCCTCTCATAGGTGAATATCTTGAGGCTGACTTCCATCGCATCCATTGTCAACTGAGAACTGATTTCGAAGTTCAATATGAGAGATTCTGGATATAACATCTAGGGGGTTCCACTTCCAAGGTTAGTGCTTCACCTGCTGACAGCTGGAAGTGCCATGGGGTGTCTACGCGTGGTGATCCGAGGCAGCGAGACACATCTTCAGGTAGCCAGGTTGTATGCTACTATTGTGGAAAGGGCTGGCCATACGAGCCGAAGTACAAGAAGGACCCAGTGGAGTGCCGATCTTGCGGAAAGATGGGTCACCATCAGTGATTCTGTCATGTTTTCTCACAAGAAATTGGTGATTGGGGTTCTTCCATGACAGCTTGTTCAGGAGCAGCGCCACCAGTTTCTTACCAGTCTCGGAATTGATGTTCTTCCGGCCATTCGAGCCGAGGTGGAGGACAAGGACGTGGTAGTCAGTCACCAGCCTTTCAAAGGCATTAGGTTTGATCAGCTCAGAGCATTCAAGCAGGGTCACAAGTCCATGGTACAGGTCACAATTTAGTAGTGGAGCAGGCCCAGCAGGAGCAGGATCCTAGACCCTCTACAATTCGAGGTACGATCTTAGTAGCCTTAGTTTTATCTTCTCCTCTATTCGATACTGGTGTGGCGCATAGATTTATTTTTGTTGCAGTTGTGGAGATCCTTGGTCTCTATATCTTTTCTTCTGCCGACATGTTGAAACTAGACACACCGTTGGAGACTAGGACAACCAGTGTACGTCAGTGAAAGGAGTTACCTATAGAGGTTGCTGGGTGTCACTTTCTATGGGACCTCTATGTCCTAGAAATGACAATCTATGATGTCATTCTCGGAATGGACTAGCTAGTTTTTTTCCAGGCAGTCGTAGACTGTTATCTACGTAGTATGAGGTTCATATAACCAGAGGGTGGATCTTTTCTCCATCAGGGTGAGTGGGATGTCCTGGCGAGTAGAGCAGGACCCAAGCATCATGGCCGAGGTGGAGTTATAGATCAGATTTCTAGTTTGTATCTGGATGACCAGAGAACATCATAGTTTGACATTCCTCTAGTGGTGGATCATTTTAGGGATGTCTTTCCAGTGGACTTTTCATGTTTTCCTTCATAGCGTGAGGTACAATTTTCTATTGATCTTGTTCCAGGAGATGCACCAGTGTCCAATCCTTCTTATAGTATGGCTACACCTGAGTTGTAGGAGCTCAAGAAGTAGTTGGAGGAGTTGCAGGAAAAGTGTTTCATCTGACCCAGTACTTCTCTTTGGGGTTCGCCTGTCCAATTTGCGAAAAAGGCAGATGGCACCCCTAGGATTTGTGTGGATTATCAGAAGCTGAAATAGTTTACTATCAAGAACCGATACCCCTTTCCTATGATTGATGACCTCTATGATCAGCTTCGAGGATCTCGGGTGTTCTCGAAGATTAATTTGAGGTCTGGTTATCATTAGTGGCATGTTAGACCATCTGATATACCTATTTCAGCTTTCCAAAGTAGGTATGGTCTATACGAGTATATGGTTATGCCGTTCGGCCTCACGAATTCACCTGCAGTTTTCATGGCACAAATGAACCAAGTGTTCTATCCATACATGGATTCCTTCGTGGTGGTTCTCGTGGATGAAATCTTGGTGTACTCTAACACTCATCACGACCATGCTAACCATCTTGAGATCGTTTTGAGTACACTGAGAGAGCATCAGTTATATGCTAAGCTCTCGAAATGCCACTTTTGGATGGATCAGATTCACTTCTTGGGTCATTATATCTCAGAGACATAAGTATCATTAGACCCAGATAAAGTGAGAGAAGTAGATTCTTGGGAGCAGTCACATAATGTCTTTGAGATGCAGAGGTTTCTAGGGATGGATGGATACTAAAAACGCTTCATAAAATACTTTTAATGCTTAGAAGCACCGCTGACAGGTCTAACCAAGAAGGGAACAATGTTTCTATTGACTGATTCTTGTGTGTCAGCCTTTCAGGAGTTGAAATGGAAGTTGACTTGAGCACCGATAATAGTCTTGCTAGATCCAAGATAAAGTTACAGTATCTACTGTGATGCCTCAGGTGTCGGGCTTGGAGCTGTACTTATGTAGGGAGATGGAGTAATTGCATACGGTTCTCAGCAGTTGAGGCCAAATGAGAGGAACTACCCGACGCACGACCTAGAGTTGGAAACTGTTGTTCATGCCTTACGTTGTTGGATACATTATCTTCAGGGAGAGCACTTTTTGGTTTTCACTGACCACAAGAGTCTCAGGTACATATTCACTTAGCGTGATCTGAATCTGAGACAACACATGTGGGTCCTGTATCTTCATTCGATTGACTTTGATCTAGCTTATACGCTAGGAAAGGGAAATGCAGTGGCTGATGCGTTGAGCAGGAGGACTCAGATACATGCAGTTTAGGAGGCCAGTAGTGAGTGGCAGCTTATGCCTCAATTCTCTTAGATGCATTTAGAGATGCAAGATAGATAGGGGCAGACTTTCCTATATTTTATAGCTGTTACCTATACACTTCTTGATCAGGTATGAATGAGCAAGCTATCAAATTCTGAATGCCAAGTCCTACGAGAAAGCGTGTCAGGAGAGGAACCTATTCCTAGATGGATAGTAGGTGAGGATGACATCTTTCATTTCCAGGGACATGTATGGGTTCTAGCTGACATACGTGAGGTGCTAATGCAGGACTTTCATTCCTCAATTTGGGAAGTTCATCCTGATGTCACCAAGATGTATCGTGATCTACACAGTTAGTATTGGTGGCCAAGTATGAAGAGGGATGTTGCTAGTTTGTCATTAGGTGTTCCAATTATCACTAGGTGAAAGCGGAACATCAGTAACCCACATGTCTTTTAAAGTAGTTACCCATTCCCTAGTGGAAGTGGAATGATGTTGTGATGGACTTCCTGATCGGTTTTCCAAGGTCACCTCGAGGAAATGATGTTGTTTGGGATGTCATTGAGAGGCTTAATAAGGTTTATCACTTCATTCCAATCAAAGAGACCTTCAGTGTTGATGAGAAAAGATGGTTGTGCATCCTTGATATTGTATTTATTCATGGGGTTCCACACTCCAATGCTTCAGATAGGGATGTACATTTTACTTGTCGGTTCTAGTAGGGGCTTCAGAAGGCTTTGGGTACGCTGGTACTTTTATGTACAACCTACCATCCTCAGACAGATGGCCAGTATGAGCGTACGATTCAGGTGCTTGAGGATATGCTCTGAGCATGCATTCTGGACTTTGGAGGATCTTGGGAGAATCATATACCTCTTGTGGAGTTTTACTACAATAATAGTTTTCAAGAAACTCTTCAAATGGCACCTTATGAGGCTTTGTATGGTAGATCATGATGATCACCCTTATGATGGATGGACGCAGACGAGGCAGCTCTGCTGGGACCTCATCTTGTTCTGGAGACCACTATGCTGATAGAGTTGATTTAGAAGAGGATGACTACAGAGAAGTCTCGTCAGAAGTCTTATGCTGATCAGTAGAGACGATCTATGGAGTTCGAAGTCGGGGATCAGGTTTTCCTACGAGTCGCACCAAGGTTGGGACACAAGAGGATTCATAGACAGGGTAAGCTTTCACCACGATACATCTACTGTTTGAGGTGTTGGAGAGTGTTGGGAAGGTAGCCTATCGGTATCCGTTACCTCAGAGGTAGCAGGTAATGCACGACGTCTCCCACATTTCTCAGCTCTGATGTTACTTTTCAGACCCGTCTCATGTCTTTCAACCTGAGAAGGTTTAGGTCGAAAAAGATTCTTCGTTTGAGGAGCATCCTATCTAGATTGTCGATCATAGTATGAATATTCTCCATGGTTAGTATTTCCCTCTGGTATGTGTGATATGGTAGCATGGGTGAGCATAAGACGAGACTTGGGAGAGGGTGGCCGATGCACGATTGAAGTGTCCAGATTTGTTTGAGGTTTCATCTTCCATGCCTCACTAGGGAAATTTTGGGACAAATTTCTTTAACGGGGGAAGTTTGTAAGAACCTGGAACTTCTTTTTAGGTATGTTTTTCCTTTTTCTAGTGTTTTTGGGGAAAGAGGATTTTTTGGATGTTTTTGAAGTACACACCATGGTCATTATAATTTCATGCCGAGTACTTCATTGCCACTCGAGGCTGTGTGATGGAAATGTCATGGCCACACACACGGCCTTGTAGGGGTGACATGGAGGCCTTCTAAAGTGGAGTACGGAAAATCCTAGTACAAGACGTGTACACCAAATGTACACGCTGTGTACTTTCCTTTTTTTCATTAAACGGACCAGGGTCACGTCTAATCCCAAAAAATATCTTCTTCTCCAGCTTCTTCGACCGAGAGCATCCCATATGGCTATGGAACTTATCTGAGCCCATGAGCATCTGTTCGTTCTCCGAATCGTCCACCATCGATTGCGTTGGAACCACAGTGGTAAACTCTTCCTTCTCCTAGACCATTGGTTTCTAATTCCTCCTCATTCTCAAGTTATCATGGGTTGAGAGTTTTTCACTTTTTTGTAGATCTACAATGTTATAAGAAGATTTAAGCTTTGAGGTTCGAGTATATGAATCTCTTAATGTCGAGGTAGGTGGTTTGTACCTTTCTGTAGAATGTCCTTGAGTATTTTATAAAAATTCCAACAGTACCCTTGAACGGGGTATTGTGTATTTCCTATTCTTCCCTTATTGTTAGCCTTCCTTTCATATATGCCTGAGTAAAGGACATTTATTGTAAATATGGTAATTTACTATGCTTCAGATGTTTTTCCCATGCATGTTTTTCAGTTATAACTATTTGGTTTTGTTTTTTCTATTAGACTATTGAGAGCTCCATGACTAGTTTGTAGGATGGTGTGACTGTTCTTCCTTGCTGAGATGTTGTAGAATGATATCCAAGTAGTTCTTGAGGATACATTGGCCGTTACACGATACGATACTTGAAAACATTATACCGGGCTATGAGAACCTAGTGTAGTATACCATATGCTGAATGTACGTAAGGGCTTCTCCAGAGGGTCTTTAATTTTTGATGTGAGACCACGTGGGGAATTGATGTGGAGTGCTTCCTCAGAGTGTCTGTAGTTCCTCAACGTGGTTCACAAGGGGAATGAGACATTGAGTGCTTCCCCAGAGCACTATTAGTGAGATACAAGACTATAGGGGTGAATTGATGGTGAGTTCTTCCATAGAGAGTCTATTCTTTTTAAGCTGAACTCGAGGGGTGTGACTGTGTGTTCCTCCCAAAGGGTTGCTAGTACTGGTAGGTTGAACCATATGGGTTAGGCTGTGACAACTACCCAGAGGTTACTTGTTTGTTCAACATGCTTGAGTGGATGCGTCCTTGTTTGTTAATTACATGCTAGAACTTTGGATTGTCTGCTGCTGAGTACTTTCCTGTTTACTGTTTATTGTAGTTTTACCTGCCATATATTCATGACTGTTAGGCACAGAACTTTGGGTGGTTTCCTGCTGTGGCTTTGTCTCACACCTCATTTGGGCCATGCTTTTGGGCCCAAACTGATTATATTATTGCAGGTTTAGATAAATGAAAGTTCCCTTCTACTTCAGGTTCTTGATTGCACTAGAGCTCGAGAGCATGGGACCAACCCGAGGCTTGCGATGCGGAGGAGTTGATCATCTTTTTTACTTTTATTCATTGTTTTAGTACTTAATTCAGCATTGTGACATGTTTATCTATTTTCCTAGAAATATATGTATCATGAATCATTTATATATATATATTTATGCTCGAGTTGTTTATTTATTAGTTTTCCCCAGTTATTGTTGTTTGATATTTACTTCTTTTGCTATTGTATGTGTTGTTACTTATACTATGTACTCTGCCAATAAGGGCATAGTTTCCCCAATATCAAAACCAAGGCCCTCACTGCTAGTCGGCCGCCTCTGGAATTCCAGGAAATTTGCTTGAGGCCATGTGACCAACCAAGTACGGGGCACCTCTGGGTGGCTTCCAGAACCGGTGTGTTACAATAAACAACACCACACTTCAGATCACAGTACATGTAATCGTCTCTACATACCATACCAGATTCATCATCCACAATGGTTGATTCCCAAACAGAAGCTGGTTCGTGCCTCCTCCCAATATCACCAAACTCCTAGCTTCTCGACTGATTCAGAGGCAATTGGATTCCATAGGACTGCTTGGCCAAGCTATCTTTTTTAAAGGCAATAATCACCCTGCTATCCCGCTTAAAAGTAGATCTGGTTTTTTCCGAGCTTGAGAGATAAGAATAGTCTTTCCAAGTTCTTCTTCTTGGGGTTATAGATAACATTCCTTCACGCCCATCCATCAATTTGATCCCACCTTGTACTATATCTATATATGAATGAATATCCAATAAACTCATATTTTTTTATCACCCCCATCCTGGTGCTTCCCTTTACCTTGGAAATCCTTGGAGCCAATACCATTGCCCCCATTATTCCTCCTCCTTATTTGGTTGAAAGTCTTAATTTCAATCTGAGCAGGGCATCTGACCCCATCAGTAAGATTTTCCACAGACCTAGAAACTAACTCTTATCCCAGACATCCACTAATCGCCTCCTTCATGGAGACCCGAACACACGCACCCCCACCATCAGAATTATCACATAAACTGAATTCAATACTAACATTGGCAAGACATTAAAACCTATTGAATATAGGGATAAAAGTCTTGGCTGAGATATCCATACCTCTTGCCCCCCCTGTGGAGATTGTTTTCAAAAAGGATCCAGAACCCTCATCCTTCACTGCATGTGCCAGTGGCACCTCACCCTCTCTGTGTTCCTCAAATCGATCCCCTTCAACAACCAACATAGGCCCATCCAAGGCATTTACCGTACCCAAAGTAGCCACAGTTCCCTAACTATCTTCGATCAACTCTCTACTGATATCCTCCATTTGTTTAGCTGCTACTAGAGGATGGACCTCCCTACCACTTCCTTCTGGTATTTTCTCCTCTAGAACAAGAACTTCCCTCACACTAACCTCCAATGCCTTTCCCAATACATATCCTTCCCCTCATAAAGAACCAAGGCCATCCATATCAATCATTCAACATTCCTCAAACAATTATCATTCCATCACTATAAGGAGAGGCTCCCTACCTCCACCATCAGTTCCAATTTCCTTCTTTCCTGGACCCGCCCTCACATTAGCCTCTGAAACTCTTCCTGTAGCATTACCCTCCCTCCTAGTAGACACCTATGCATCATAACAATGAGCCTTCAATGGCCCTCCCCTATTGAAAACTTCCACTGTATGACCCCAGCAGTGACAAGAAGAAAAATAAATCATCCAGTCCTCATAGACCACCTAATTTTTTCACATGTACTCTTCTCCAATTGTAATCCACACATAATCAAAAGGCATCTGGGATACATCCAATTCCACACAAACTTGGGGATTAACTAGGTGACACAAAAATTCCATTCGAGGATCAAAACACAAAAACCTTTGGTACATGATTACCTAGCATGAAAATAACAGCAGGATTCTGGAAATGATGTGGAATATTTGGGAAGCGTACCCATAGTGAATATTTACCACAAAATATTTACAAAATTTTTAATTATCGTTAGATATAAAATGATGTTTTTTATGTAACACGTACTTCTGTTAAAATTAATTTTTAACACACATAGGTTTTTATTAAATAAATTTAATTTCATATTTATTAAACATTGGTATAAATTATCATATGAAGAAAATTATAGTTTTAGGATTAAAGGATAGATTATCTAATTTGAAAAACTAATTATTGTGAGGAAAACTAAAATGGTAATAGTGGGTCAACATAAAGGGTAAAGAATAAAATTTTTAAAAGACGTATTTAATTATTTAATGGACGTTTGGATACACCATATATTTCCCTCCATTTACTATCTATAAATTTCTGAGTAACATGGGGTTAGAGTGAATACCTCTATTGAATATTTTTTCTTATTTACAAAAATTCCTCTCCAACTCTGTAATAAAAACAAACTCACGCCCTTAAATTATCCACACATATCAATCCATTTGGATTGATAAAACTGTGAAAAAATCATTTCCAAAAACTCTTATATATATTATTCAGATTATGTTATTTTAAAAGGACTACCACTAGTTTCTTTATGTGGATATCCATGGACGTTTCTCTATGGTAAGGTAATCATCTTAACAAAACTATTTTTTTTTTTATTATTTTAAAACATACTAAAATTTATTAAAATTTTCATTATAATAAAACTAGATTTTCCCATAATATAATATTTTATTATTTTAATGAATTAATCTATATCAATCTTGTATTCTATAAAATGGGAAATGAAATTATCAATTCTGGGTATGAAATACTTTCATCTCACGAACCAATGTGGCTAATTTTCCATCAACACATTTCAAAGTTTGATATAATTATGGATTTAATTTGAATATATAAAATTTATCTTAAAATTATACTTATTTAAATTTAATATCACATATTAATTCTTAAATTACATTCTGTTTATAATATTATAATGTTACTTTTGGGTATGAATGATTACCACCTCGCGATGCATTGTGATTAATTTTTCAATTTCCCCAAAAAAGGAATGTAATAAGGATAATGTATAATAATATTTTTTAGTTATATGAAATCAAATATATAGTGTAAAATTAATATATCACCCACTTATATACCCCTACACATATTAAAAAGTTTATATAATAGTTCGTTGTTATATATAACATACCATCTCCATGAAGATATTCTATTCATTTCCAAAATCCAATTGATAATAATGGTTAAAATTATATTTCTAATGAAAAAAACATTAAATTAATGTTTTTAAATATTTTTTTCGTTCAATACATTATATAAAATGAACTGAACTATCATGAGGAAACACATAGTGAAAAACAAGGTAATTATCTACTAAAAATAATTATAATAAATATCGTTACTAAATGCGTTGAATGATGTGATAAGATAATAAAATATGATAACATGGATACTAATATGGTTATAATTAATGATTAATTACATGTATAAAACAATTATACATGTAAAAAATTTGATTCCATAAAAAATGAAGCTTGAGATAAGGGATTTTTTCTCGATTTCCTTTCATTAAAGAATATTAAATTTTAATACACCTAATTAATTTTTTGTACTTAATTTTAAAAACAATTATCTCAAAATTAATGAATATTTTATATTTAAATATAATAATTATTTAAATTTAAATTATTTCATCCAAGGGCATTAGAAATAAAAATTTCAATGTTGAAATAATTTAATGACCTAATATCTTTTCATTGTGAAATATTTTTTTTCATTTCCTTTGATATTATAGGAAAATGTGTGTAATTAATATTGATTATATTATGTTTTATTTACACTTATTTTATATGTATTAACATTTTCTACACAAAATGTACCTATTGATTAATTTTTTCTTCAATTTTTTGATCATCATAATGGTATCTCGCTTAAAATTCTCTCCGTTAGGACATATGTTATGTTATAAACAAATTTTATTTCATAATGTGTATCTACTATCAAATTTATTAGTTATATAATTAATATATTTATATAAATGGTTTCAAATGTTTTATTGATATTTCCATTTAATGGGGCCAAGGTTTCAGAAGATTTTAATGTGGTAAGAGATTTAGGTTTCAATCTAATTTTAATTAACTTTGTTAATACATGAATTTAAAATGAATGGAATTATTTGATCATTTATTAATAAATCCCTTTCATTTTATTATCTTATAGATATTCATGACTTTTTCATGTAATTTTACAAGTTTACCTCTTTGTTAATTAATATTATTGAGAAATTGATTTAAATAAAATCTTTCATCATTTCTAACATCTATTAAAAATATTTTTTATTCCATGTCCATGTTTTCTATAAATGTGATTAAAAACTTTTCTCTTTTATTGTTTAATTTAATTTTAATCCTCAGTTGGATTTCTAATTTTTTTTTAAAATTAATCTTCTATCTATTTTTCTAACAAGGTTAATTTTGATATTTCATTCAAAAATGTGAAATGAATCGTTACTTTTAATGTATTCAGTATATATTAGAAAAAACTCCAATCATGACCACACATTTCATTGATGATTCCCTTACCTGTTTAAAATTTGGTTTAATGAAATTATTTTCATAATATTATCGATTTTTTTTGTATTTAATAATTTTTTCAAAGTAAAAAAGGATTTTTCATCAACACTATTTGTAAACATCTTATAGTATTTCTATTCATCCATGATAATAATTTTTATAAATTTTATCTATAAGGTATTTATTGTATTAACACCATACTAATTTTTTATATGGATGGTTTATGATTATTACAACAAAGAAAGTCATTTACATTCACATTTTTGATTAATTATGAAGTTATTATCTTTTACACGAACCATTAAAACATGATTTGATCATTTTACATTTAATATCTCTTAAAAATATATATTAATTTTATCATGGATATTATTATTAATTAAGATATAAATCATTTTATATACAATGTTTTATAGTGATTGTCACTGGACTGACTTGAAATTATTAAAAAATTAGGATTCTATAATCATAAAATATATTTGATTGTAATTTACATTTAATCATGAATAAAATTATTCATTCTAAAGCATATTGAGTTAAAAAAAAACTCTTTCTGATAGCATACAATATATTCTATATGGTGCATATATGTACAACTAAATATTATTATTTAAATGTTAATGTTATAACCTATCCATTAAATGGAGGATATGAAATAACTACCTGAATTATGAATATAATGTTTATGCATGAATATAAAATGAATTATTTGGGGTTAAATTTATTCTAATTTAAAATAAAATATACCTTCAAATAAAAAGAAATATTTTTAAAAAAATTTATTTAAATGTTCACAGGTGTGTTTTATAACTCTAAAATAAATAAACTACGCATTTTGGATTTTATTAATGAAATTTATAAATGATATATTCAATCTAATATTAAAAATTCATCAAATTTTTTTAAAACATTACATAAAAAATCCAATTTTTATGCATTAAAGAATTATCTGTTCAAAAATATAGTTTTTTCACCATTTGATGGTGCACCAATTTAAATCGACCTCAAAAATCTTACAAATTTTATTTTACAAAATAAAATTCCTCTTGAAAATTGTAATATAAAATTTTCATTGGTTTAATTATAGTTTTTTTAGATCAGTTTCATTTTTCGATTAATGGTGAAAAATATTTCATTTTAATTAAAAACTAAAAAATTATCTAAATAATTTATAATGTTATATTATATTTGAAATTAAATTTAATGAAATATTATATAAAAAATACGTCAATAAACCCAATATATTTGATTTTAATTAATTTCTCAATGATTTTGGAAATATAAGCATTAGATCATTTTTACCTTATAACCCCGTTGTTTCACCCCTCTATGGGATTTATTTTATATGAATATTTGAAACATCCATACATTTTATTTTGAAGAACATATTCCATATATTCTGCAGTTAAAAATTTAATAAATATATCCATTTTAATAATTTGATAACATGAATAGTAACTTTAAAATTATATTTTACACCAATATGGTTAAACCATGTAAATAAAATTAAAAAAATGTGATAAATATTATAAAATTACCATAATAAATGTCTTGATTTTATTTTATAATTTTTTTAACCAAAATAATACGTGTTCCAATTTTATATCTTCTTTTAGACACTTAGTTGACTTTAAACCATTTATAATATTTTATTTTAAAGATAATTCTGTGTTGTGAAACTAAGTTTTTAAAAATAACAACATTTTAATACTCAATTATTTATAATATATATAAAACTATAAATAGTAATATGAAATATAAATTATTTATCTATATCATAGAAATTTATTTATATTCTTTATGCTATAAAATAACTAACATAATTATTGACACAATGATGATTCAATAATTGTTTATTTAATTAAAATTTCAAAAAAATGATATTAATGATATTAAATTAAATATAATTTTATAAATTAATTTCATATAATAATATATTTATTAATTTGACAAGTATGGTATGTGTTATAATAATAATTTATAATTTATCTTATTTTTATGATATTTTGAAAATGTCATGTAAAGAATTGTGTCAAAATTGACATTAATGATAATTTAAAATAATTAATATTTGATTAAATTATATAAAACTTATAAAAACCCCTAAATCAGAAATTTAATTTTCATAAACATAAAAAATTAATCAATGATTCATTATTGATATTTTTTCGTTTAATATTAAATATATTCACCAATAATGTTTAGAAAGACATATACACAATGTAAGAGTTACAGAGTTAAAATATGTGTTAAACCCTAAGTATAACAATTAAAAAATACTCCAATAATAACTAATATTAATTTTATTAAGTTATTTTGACCAATAAAAATCATGTATTATAAAGTAATTAATTTTTATGCATTTTAAATAGAATTATTTTTTTTTATAATTTAATATTTTGAAAAATTAAAGGAGTACCCTTGCTTATCTTATAAAGGGGAACCTCTAATCCTCTTCTATTAACACTTCAAAAGCTACTTCCGTTATCCTATAATTACACAAATAACTTTATATAATCCCTCCTATTATTTTATAGCTCTTATTTTATTTATTATAACACCCACATAATTTTTATAGTGTAATGAAAAGGAGTTTGTCCGATGAAAAGGTATCACTTTTAATCTTTTATATATGTTTTAATCATTTTCCACATCCATTAACCATCTACGAACTTGATGAAAATTTATCTAAAACATGATAAATATACTGAAATGTTATTATCTAAATATCATTACATAATTCTATCACCAATTACATAGAATGGGAAAATAATTAATCATTATTGTGTCTGGTAGGCTACCCCCTCGCGAACCGACAAAGTTTTTTCCCATCATCCTCTCTCAAGAATGGTTATAATGATAGAATTAAAATTTATTTATTTTATTCTATACATACTTATATTATGAAAATGTTTATATATCATTTTATGTATTAAATTTCTATGAAAATGAAACTGAAAATGTTGTTTGTGCGTAGGTGTGAACTAAAACCACCATGAAGCGATACGATTAATTTTTCAACACCAATTCAAATTGATGATAAAAATAATTATATTAAATAATATAATAAAATATATATTATATTTTTATCATTATGGAAATATAAAATAATACATACCTTCATTCCATAATTTTCATTGAATAATGGAAGCGTTAGTCATGTGTATGTACGACTTACCAACTCTATGATTATATTATAGTTTATTTTTAATATAAATATTAAAAGTATTGATTTATAATTATAATTTATCAATAAAATTTATCATTATTTCATTAATATTATTCTGGATTTGATAAAATATTAACTACTTTCACTATTGACATCATACCAATGTGAATTTGGACTCAAGTAACAAATATCAGAAAACCACCCGAACTGAACAAAAATAATAAAGTAGTTTTTATAACATGATAATAAGTTATATAAAAGAAATAATAAATAATAAAAAGGTTATAAAATAATTATATCATTATACTAAGTTCAATACTTAGGATGATAAATATTTTACGTGATGATTGGTACTCAATGTATGGGACTTCGTCTCAATATCCTTTTATTGAGGCATATATTGAGATTATTCACCAACCCTATTTCATGAGGTGTATATATAGACCATTTGGAATATCATATCATGAATATATTTATTCTTTTTTTATTTATTAATTTTTAAATTTTTTTACCTTCATGTGTCTTATGATTCATATATATCAAAGTGGTATGAGACACATTGATTTAAAAATGTAGTTTTAAATTTCTAATCATTTAATTTAATAATTATATGTACCATTGATGCACACCTGTCATGGGGTGTGGCAAAAAAAATTATTTACTATGTTAAAATATAGTATAGTAGTTAACCTAAGTTGTCTCCAGAGAGGAGTGCACAACAATCATGTTTGTCACTTGGTATTTGAATTTGTTTGATTTGGAAAACAATGAAACAAAACTAAAGAAATATATAACGTAAAATATTTAAAACAAATTGAAAATTAATGTGATTAAAAATAGTGATAAGTATCGGGTGATCAGGTCGGGGTTGGTTTTCCAATTGTAATGTTATCATAGTTCTTATTTATTTATTCCTTTTTTATTAAATCGATTAAAATGAGATTTCACAATCGCTTACTCTCACTTATTTGTTAATGATTTTGGGGAGATTAAAACTTAATAATATATTATTTTGGTCTAATATCCATCCTTTTGTGAAAGTGTTATAGATAATACCCTCAGTTGTGTTTGGAAATTCCCAATCGGGTTTTGTTTATCCCAAACAATCTTGAATATTCAGTACAAATCTCACACGTACTGACGATCGCCAAGTACTTCACCACTATGTTCTGATATATTCCATCATATATACACCATAACCTAGTGGGGGATATAATTTTCATTAAACAAATAAATAATAACAATAGAATATAAAATCAAATACAATCGCATAAGAAAATATAAGCTGTTATTATAATTGAAACCAACTTCATAATAGAGAAAACATTTTATAACATTAAGAACATGAACTCAAACATTACAAAAAGTGAAAAATAACCTTACCAAATCACTCATAAGAATTACCCAACCATGGAAAGGTTAATTTAGTAGATGGGGTATGATGAATACATTAAAAAACTAAAAAGAACAAAAGAAAGAAAAGAAAGAACAAAATGTTTCTCCTCTAGAATATGTCCACCAGAAGTTCATCTTCATTTCTCCCACCCCCATTTGAATCAGGCCGAGGTCCATTCTTATAGGAGGTGAGTAATGTAGTAGGAAATACACACACGATGTTTTAAAGAATTTGGAACCGTGTGGATGGAGTTATGGCTGATTTATTAGACTTGACTTATTCTGGCCGCCAATCACTATTCCACCAACCCAACTTTGACCGGTTTAAGGAAGGCCTTAATGAACTCATTTATCCATTAAAGTTTATGTGATGATTCCTCATCATGTTTTATTTCTGACCCATCTTGAATAACTCCATTTGGTAGTCGTTTGGCCGACATATGATTCTTTAAATAAGTCATGGTACATTCTGTCGGCCAGAATAACTTTTCACATTGACTGAAATTTTTGGGAATGTAGACATTCGAATTGGAACTTGGTCCAGAAGAATAATATGTATCCAAAGAACAATTTCATCCTACTGAAATGGAATCATGTGAATTAGATGAATATTGTGAGATTTATGCTCTAAATACTGAGGCAAAATAAAATTTTTATATGTCCACAATTAACCAATTTTCACACTTAAGGTCAAAACACACCAAAAATAATGAAATAATGCAAATAAGATCAAATTAATTAATGGGAAGGGATTAAATCATTTAAAAACATATAATTAATTATGAAAATATTATCTCTGTCAACCATATCGTTATTAATAATATTATTATATATGTTTAATTATATGGATATATAATTATTATAATGAAAAATTTATGAATATTTTGAATTTCAAATCTCTTAAAAATTAATCATCTAAAATATTTTTTAGGGAACTTTCTAACAAATGAATGAAGTAATGTTTTATTGATAACATGTATGGAGTCAATGAATTTTTCAAAACAATCAATATTATTTAATTTCTAGATTCTATTGAAATATTACATGTTTTATATAATAAAAATACTTATTTTAATTTTTTTATTTTGGAGATGAATATAGTTTTATAATAGAAACATTTATTTTTATATGAACTTATTTTTCATATGGTATTAAAATAGTTTTTTTGAAAGGGTTTTATAACGAATGTTTTTTCATACAATGGTGGTTGAGAATTATATGAAACATGAGATCCGAATAAATCTTATATGAATGATTTATACCGATCATAACTTGCTATAGATCCTGATATAGCTTATATGATGGGTTGTGCCACATTGTAGCTCATATGAAATAGGTGATACAAATAATGCTTATATGAATGGTTGATATCCATTTTCACTCATATGTGAGCCCAAAATATCTTATACGAAGTTTAATAAATATTATAAATATATAAATCATTGTTTAATAATAATATTGGATGGAATCTATATAGTTCTTCTAATTGATAGGGGTTTTCTAGGGTTTTATGTATATTATACTCTAATTCACATAAAGTATTTTTATTTGATTTCTATGTGTTTAATAATTTTATTTAAGAAAATTGTTTTATTTTCATGGGGAAATGTTTTATTTTATACACTCATGAAACATTAATGAATAGTGTAAATTTAATACTTGTTTTTCTATTTTAACTAAACTAATAGTTTCCTTTGTATATCTATCCTTTACTAGTCACTATTGATCATAAAATGTGTTTAAATTCACTTTCATAAGTTTTAAGGTGGAATAGAGGCAAAAAATAAAAAATATGAATAAATATGATTGTTTTTTATGAAGATAAATCATGTATTATATTAAAGGGTTTTATATTGTTGAAAAAAGGGATACTGAGTATAAGTTTCCACATTTAATGTATAATTTTACCTTGTAATTATTGGACATAACTCACTACAAATAAAAACTCCAAAGATCATCAAATGTGATATTTATTTCTAAACTATGATGATATTTAATGTTTATAGATGGTTTATTACAGTTGGTATCAATATAATGTCTATAAAAATTTTGATGTTTGGATAATGTTAGTAGAATTCCGTTAGATGATTTTACAATATAGTTAAATTTAAATGATTTAATATTTTTATATTACCTTATTTTTATTCATATAATGTATGATTATTTAAAAAATATTCCCACATATAATAGAAAGAAGATGCAGTGTAAAATATCCATGAGGAAAATATCCTTCCAAATCAGAACCCAAAGATTGTTGGAATTGAAATGTACAATTTTTTATGTGATGGATCTGTTGACAAATGATATAAATATAGTGTGTATCCATGATGGAGAATAATATAAAATAAAATTAATAAAAATATATATAGTAGAGTATTTACTGAGGCAAAACCCCCATAATTTAATAGATCAAAATACCCAGTGGTAGCCAAAGGATTTAGAAATTCTTTGGAGAAATTATTTGAAGTCATGGGATATTAATAACATCACAAGGTAACTCTTTTTGTTTATATATTTGAATTAGAAGATGAAGATTTTGGTATATGATTATGAATAATAGATTGAAAAATATATTTATTACATGAATTGGTAAGAATTTCATAATTTCATAGATGAAAAATATTTCCCGAATGTTTTTTCAATATGGGTGGACTAACAATTATTGGAATTGAAGAAAATGGATGATGATTCAGTACCTGCCTATGAAGATAAATTCACATGATTGGAATGACATATTACAAATTTAATTCAAAAAAATAATTCAGACTTTATACATTTTACTATGGAATGAATCAAAAGCTACAAAAAAATTTAATATTTTTGAGAAATATATTCATTGTGATGAAAAATTTGAGATGGTGTTTTCTGACCCATATGTACTACAGGATAATGAGAGTAAGAAATAGTAAAGGTAGTAAGAAATGGATAATAATACACTAAGACATGTTGAGGTAATCCGAAAAATCTTCTTACTGTGGAAAAACATTTCAAGGAATGTATGATTAGATCATGGAAGTGTTTTGGGTGCAATCCACTTGATAAGAGGATATGTGACTGTAAATAAAAGAGTGAAGAATTTCCAAATAATAGTGTAACCAATATCCATAAAATTTTGATATATTTTACATTCAATGAGTTCTTATATTATTCTAATACATGTTCAAATTTAGTCACACATGATGGAATTCATTATAATGAAAAAAAATAAATTAGGAAAATATTTTTAATGTCTACTACAGTTGATGTAAGGACATATGGTGATGTGATGGATTCTCCAAAGAGACCGATATTTTTCAATGATTAACAATAAGATGATGTTTTTAGAGAGACATTATGTGGTATTAAATGTTTTGATAATCTGCGATTAAGTACCTTTTAGTGATATTTTGTTGGGTTTATGTTTATGTATGGGTTTTTTAATGATAAGTATGATATTACTTTTTTATATCAATTTTATGGTATTGATACCCCTTATGTTTTATATGATATTTGATTGTTAATGTTATTTTTTGGGATGGACATCATAATTATGTGAATGTTATATCAACGAAATTGTGCATATAAAATATAAATATATCAAGTAAGTATATCTCATAATGTTCCTAGATATTAAATAAATTTCTGAACTCAGGTAAATTTATTTTTAATGAAATCAGTATTCATATACTTTTCATAATATGAAATCGATGATCTTTTAACACATCACATATTGAAAATTGTTTATGGATAAGATTATAATGATTGTATTATTATCACCATCCTTCAGAACATTATTGTATGTTTTCTCTTCCAATCAATGTTTCTTATATGTAACCCTAGTATGTGTTACCTCATATTACCTTCTTACTTCCATTTTATTATTTTTAAAGTGGATATTTTATTGACCACTATTTTGATATGGAATTTCAATAAGGGTACATTGAGTGGTTAAACACTAGATTCCTTGGACATGTTCAAATTGAGATGACTCAATTTATTAATGGGGTATAATGTGATATCCCATTTTTTAATGGGAAACACAATCTTTGATAGATTAAATGATATTCCACATGATGCTTAAATGAAAAAAATATTATTCAAATGGAACCCTTAAAAAATATATTTTTGAATTGAATTTATTAATAGGTTTAACTTAAATTTGAAAATATAGGTTAGAAATGTATATATATAGAATTCTGTGGTAACTAATTAATTCTAATTTAAAATAATAACCACAAAAAAATAAAACGTAACATTTTCCTGGAAAACTATTTAAATGTGCACAACGGTGTTTTAGACCTATAAAATAATAAATGAACACCTTTTGGATTATATATATTAATTTTTTATATAATATATTCATTATAATTTTAAACATTCATGCTATGTGTTTTTATAAATGATATATGATCAAATCTAATTTTTATACATAAAAGTTGTATTTTTCTAAAAAGGTAGTTTTTTCTACCTTTTTATTGAACACCCATTTTAAATAATGTTTTTTACACTCTAATAAATTCAATGTGAATGAATAATATTCTTATTTTAAATTGTTATATCAATTTTGTTTATTATTTATGTTTCACATAAGTTTCTATTTCTTGATGAATAGTGAAGCAATATGCATTTTAATTGAAAACTATCATTTTATAAAAATAGTTGATAATGTTAAATTTTATTTTAAATTGTTTTTATAGATAAATTAAAAAAAATATAAATCAAATAACACAACTTATTTATTCATATACAATTTCACATTAAAAATGGATAAAAAAACATTTCAAACATTTTAGCATTTTTACATTAAAACACATTATTTCATACCAACTGTAAGATTAATTTTAAATTAATATCTAAAATTTAAGTGATTTTATTTTATAATAATGGATTCTATATTGTGAATCATATGTTCCATATTTATTAAATATGATTATTTTATTTTTAGAATATATGAATAGTAGTGTTAATAATTTTTATTATAACGGTTTATGGTAAATCCTATAATTAGATGTTATAATTATATGGTAAATATTAAACAATTACTCTAACACATATAATTGTTTTATTAGGTGAGTTATTTTTTGAAC
Organism: Viscum album; assembly: GCA_963277665.1. NCBI lineage: Eukaryota > Viridiplantae > Streptophyta > Magnoliopsida > Santalales > Viscaceae > Viscum > Viscum album. Next base: position 927,928,675 of record OY728159.1, read on the forward strand.
AAAATCATCATTGGGGCAATTTCATGTCCTTTTATAGCCATATGGAGGCTATTAAGGACATTTAGGTATATTATTTTAAACCAAACTCAAAATACCATACTTATGTTTTAATAAATATAATTTTTTATATATTTATATTTAGAATATATATTTTACAATTAATGGTAATTTTAAATCTAAATTATTTATCTATAAAATTATAATTTATCGATAATTTTTATGTGATAAAATAATTACCTTAAACACAAATAGAATGATGATGCATTAACTATTTATGTAATGGAAATATCAAATAAATAATAGAAAAAATATTAAATTAAATATAATTAAAATTAATAAATGTCAGAAATTAATTTTATAAATTAATTATACATTTTAGTGATGAATTATAATATTTTTTCCAAATTTAACTTGTTGTTATGATATTTGAAGATATTGGGCAATGAATAATTTGAAAATTAACATTAATGATATTCAAAAATAAATTATATTTTATTAAATGATACAAAATTTATAAAATTATAATATAAGGGGAAATTATTTTTATATGTTTTTCTATTACATAAGTTATTCATTTATGTAATTTTTTGGAATTTTATAGCAATTATATTTTCTTCAAGAGAGTAAAACATCATATTGTCACGATAAGAGTTAAAGAGTAAAAATAAGGGTTAGATCCGAAATATGAAGACTAAAATATACTCATAAATTGTATGATTTTAATTTTATGAATCTATATCGACGAATATTCATATTATAATAAAAATAAATTAATTTTGAGCCTTTTGAAAATAGAATTTATTAAATATTTTGAGAAATTCAATGAGTACCCCTCTCCTTTCACATAAAGAGGAACCTTCTCTATTCTTCTCTTCACACTTAAAATAAACATGAATTAGAAAATATAAGCTATAATACCTTCCATGAATCTATACCCATGTTCAATATATCTATGTTTATGGTTAAAAACAAACATAGTAGACTTTAGGTGTTAACAAATTGAGATTTTCCAATGATAATGTGTCATTTTTACTAAATTATTGTTGTTGTATAACAACATATTTCAATCTAATTCAACCATTATTTTATATAAATAAAATATCATAAATGTATTTTGATGTTATAATGTTAATATCATCACTTAATTCAATCATCAATTCCATTAAATGGGAAAATAATTAATCATTCTTGTGTATGATGGACTACCTCCTTGCGAATCTATGAAATTCGTTGTCCATCATGAATACTCATACTAGTTATAATGATAGAAATAATGTTTATATTCAAAATTGATGAAAAATTTATCAATATGAAAAGATAATATATCATTTTATATCATTAATTATCATTGTTAGAAAATTGATAATGTCGTTCATGCTCACATGTGAACTATAGCCTCTCTGAAAAGATTTTATTCATTTTCCATCACCACATCAAATGGATGATATATATAAGTATATTTAAAGAACTAATATGTCATATATTATATTATAATAATTATTTAAAGTAAAAATAATACATACCTTCATCAAATAATTGTTTTTTAAAAATTCAACTTCACTCCTGTATATTTACGACATACCATCTCTATAATTATAATGTATCTTATTTTTTATATCCATATATAATAGACTGATATAAAAGTATAATTGATGTATTAATGTGATTATTATCTCATGAATATTATTATGGTGGTGATTGACTAATGACTACATTGACTATTGATATCATACCAAATTTATTTTTCACTCATGTACCAAATATCGTTAAAAAATATAACATGAAAAAAAATAATTAAGTAATTTTTATAACATGATAATAAGTGATAAAAAAAGAATAATAAACATTAAAATGTTTTTCATGAATATGAATCATTAAAATAAGTTTAGTATTTAATTAGATAAATATTTTATCTGATGAGTCAAGATCAATATAAGGGACTTCGTCTCAATCTTCTTTCGTTAAAAAATATCTTTATTTTATACACCCTCCTTCTTTTATGATTTTTTATGTATATTTTTAACTAAAATGTATTTCAAAATCAATCTTTTTTACATATTTTATATAGAATGTTTATAAAAATGACTAATGTAATGTGCTATTCTTAACGTACACTGTGACAATAGCTTTTCTGCATTTTCCACTGTTAATTAATTTCTAGATTTCCTTGAAATATTATATGTTTTATCAAAATAATTGCCTTAATCTCCATTTTTTGGTAATATTAAATTTGAAAATTTGGTTTTAAAATAAAATGTTATTTTAATATGAACATGTTTTTCATATGTGTTTAAATGATTTTATAAAAGGGTTTTATAAGGAATTTGTTTCCATCAAATGGTACATATGCATTATGTGAAATGGGTGAGATCGATACAGATTATAAGAATATTTTATGCACATTATAGCTCATGGGTGATCCCTATGCAACTTATATTGTGGGTTGAGTCCGATTTTAGCTAATAATAAATGGGTGAAGATAATATAGATTATAAGAAGGGTTTAGCCCCTTTGTAGTTCATGGGTGAGCTCGATATATCTCATTAGATGGGTGATCCTCAGTACAGATCTACAACTAATTGGATAATGATAATAATAATTTCACTTGAATGTATGTTTATTCAAATTGAAAGGGAATTTAATGGGGTTTTTTATATGGTGAGATAACACACATAAAGGAGTTTTAATTTATTTATAAGTGTTTTGTGAATTTTTGTTAAGAATCGTATATTTTTTTCAGGATGAAATGTTTTATTTCATTTTCTCAATGAATATTGAATAAAAAGATAAACATTATATGATATTTCATTTTTTTATGAAATAATAGTTTCATTTCTTATTATTTCCCATACTCAGTATTTGTTCTCATCCCATGTTTTTAAAATTTCTTTCACAGTGATTGATGGGGAATAGAGACAATGATGAGATTGATGGGATAATTGTGATAATATTTCCTAATGATACATTATGTTTTATTTTAATTATTTTTTTGTTATAGAATAAATGGATATCGAATATAAGAGTCAACATTAATTTTTTGGGATTATATTTTAAGAGTTTTTTTTAAAAAAATAAACACTAAACCAAAAATAGTAGAATTTAAATTCTCAATTAAAAAAAACTGGATAATTAATTCATAAGGTTGGGTCTTTAGAGATATTATTAATATATTTTTTAGAACACTTTATAGGTTAATATAGTGTTAACTGAATTCTTCTAGATGGTTTTAGTATCTTGTTATGTTTAAATGATGTCGAATTTTATGATTACATTTTTTTAAACTAAGTGTACTTGTTTATAATAGTTTTCTATAATAGAAAGGAGGATGATATAGTTTGAGGGGACCAAGATATCAATATCCCTATAAATAATTATTTAGATATGGTTTTAATTGGATCAAAATATATTATTGTATTGATGGATCAGTAGATACTAGCTATAAATAAGGGTGGTATCCAAGAAATAGGGAATCCTGATCTACCTTGAAAGAAACATTCAATGGTAGAGAATTTCATGAGGTAACATCCCAAATCCTTAAATGGATCATCTGACCAATATTCAGTTGAAGGATGGATTAATGACCTGGAGAAGATATTTCAAGTTGTTGGATGTTTAGAATATAAACATTTAACTTCTTCCATTTATCATTTTGGAGGTGAAGCTGGCCAATTATGGCCTTTGTTAAATAAATTAAAAGATAAATGTGGTATTGATACCGTGTAATGTAAAATATTTATGAATATATTCCTTGTGAAATATTTCCCTATATTGTTTTGACATAGGAAGGGGTAAAATCATGGAATTGAAGAAAAAAGACGATTTCTAAATGGATAACATTAATGAAATCATCAGACGATTGGAAAGTTTTGTTCTGAATTTTATTCATGACACTAATAGTAAAATTTATAGATTTTACTCAAGATTTAAATGAGGTATATAAAGTGTTATTCGCACACAATAATTTAAAAGTTATAGGAAAATGTTTTTTTGGGTTGAAAATATTATCATCGAGATTCTCGATACTTTTGTTCCACAATATAGAATGAGTAATAAATGGTGAAGATGGATGTAAATAGAGAAAAAACAAACTAAAAAAAACTAGTGTTAGGCCCCAAAATTTTTCTAATCATGGAAAAAAAACATATCATCAATGGTTTTTCTGGATTAGGGAAGTGTTTTTAGTGTGGTCAGTTTGGTCACGTGATTTATGACTATAATGGAATGATCCCAGAATAGTCAATGAATGGGGTGACAAACATCCATCCATGTGTAAGATGTTTTATTTGCAATGAGATGGGTAATTATATAATTTTATGTATGATTCAAGTTACTGATGATGAAAATCATTATGATCGGAAACAAAATGATTCAGGGAAATCATTTGTTGCTACTTTAGTTGAGGTTAATACATCTAGTGAAATGATGGATGCACTAGAGGGCCTGGTATTTTTATATGTTTAACAATATGTTCATGGTTTTAGATTCATCTTCTGAGGTTTTATGTGATGTGATCATATGTTAATAAGGTCCATTTTGGGAGAGGTATGTTTGGGTTTATGATTATGTAAGGATTTTGTTCAATGTAATGTATAACTAATAATATGAATATTAGTTTTAAAGAATTGATAGAATTTAGTGTTTAAATTAATCTTGATTATGGAGGCTATTTGTTGTTATTCACATAATAATTATTGGAATGTTATAAGGCTGATATTGTGAAAATAAAATAGATATATTCCATGTAACTATATTTCATTGTGTTCATATATTGGAATGGAATTCCACATCCCCAGGAAAATTATTTTGAATGAAAATCATTAGTCATATACATTTCTTACTAAGAAATCAATGAACTTTTATCCCATAAAAAACATATTGTTTTGTGATTTTTACCATTATAATGACAATGTTCCCTATCACTCACCATTTGAAGTTGATACATAGTTTTCTCTACTGTGTCCTTATATTCCTTCATGGATTCCTAGTATGTGTTATCCTAGATGACCTTCATACTTCCTTTTCATTGTTTTAAATTGAATGTTTTATTTAAAATTGTTTCGATATGGGATTCAGTTAAGATACATTGAATGGTCAAAACCAAGATACCATCCATGAGTTCAAATTTTAAGGGTGAAATATATTATAGGGTTCGATAATGTAACATAAAATGTTTTTAAACAAAAACACTAAGTTTTATAGTATTTATGATACACTTCATCATGCTTAACCGATCAAATAAATTTTATTATTCAATTGTTATTATTATAACCAAGAAACTAGAATGGATAATACGACCAAGATTAATGGAATTATAAAAAAAATGTTTTATACATTTATATATAATCATGTAAATTATGAGTAATTAATTATAAATAAAATAAATCTCACTTTGAAAATGAAAGGAAAAATTTCATGGAAAACAATTTAAATGTCAATAAGTGTGTTCCATAATAAAAAAATAAAAAAATAACTCTTTTGGACTATATTTTTGAAATTTATATATAATATATTCAATATAATGTTAAACATTAATTGTATGTGCTTTCATGAAAATATATTAAACAAATTCAATTGTTATGTAGAGTGATGTATTTTTCTAAAAAGGTAAACATTCCACCATTTGATGGAACAATTATTTATAATCTATTTTTTAAAATATATTTTAAAAAATAAAATTATTATTTGAATGTGTAATATCAAAATTTAATTTTATTGTATTTTTTGTATTTTTTGGATAAGAATCATTTTATGATGAATAATTAAAAATACTAGTATTTTAATTGAAATATGACATTTCATTAAATAATATAAAATGATAAAATAAATTCAAAATTATTTTTTGAAGTGATATTAAAAAAATTATAATCTATTGGAACAAATTTATTTCTTTTGAATCTATTAAAATAAAAATTTGAGATAAAAATATTTCCAACATTTGATCATTTTTACATAAAAAACTCATTGTTTCGTCTGGTCGACATGATTAATATTAATTAAATATCTGAAACATCTCGTAATTGAATTAAAAAAATATATACCATAATTATAATCATAATTTAAATATTTAGAATATATATAAAATTTATTTTTTGACAATATTAATAGCATCTTATTTAATTTTTATTGCCACAATTAAGGCTAGATTATGTGATTAGAGGTAAAATAACATTATAAATACTAGAAAATTACCCTAAAACATTCTATCATATTATATTTTGAGTTATATTTGACCTAAATCATCTTTGTGATGTTCTTATGACCTCTTAGAGAAACTTAGATTACATTAATCCCTTTATAATTTTTTATTTTAAAGAAAAGTTAAAGATGTCATAGTTCTGTCTTAATGAATATAGAATTTTTTATATAGGGTAATTTTGTTTTTTATATTTGAAAAAAATATCATTTAAAAGATAAAATATTATTCCTCATCGTGGTAATTTTTTTATATTTTTTAAGTTATAATATTATTAACGTAAATGGAGACACATTTATGGTATAATAATTGTTTAATTAGATGGAATATCAGATAAATTATATTAAAAATAATGAAATAAATATTATATGAAATATTAAATTTCATAAAAAAATTCTAAATAATGATTTAAATTTTCTTAATGTCATGGAAGATTTATTTTGAATTTATCTTCTTGTTAGGTTATTTTTAAAAAGTCATCTAATGAATAGTATAAAAATGACATTAATTATACTTTAAAGTATATAATATTTTATGAAACGATTTAAAATTTTTAAAACACTAAATAAGGTTAGAATATGATAATATGATTCAAAATAACATCAATCATTCATTTATATTACATTTTGTATTTTTTTGTAACTATATTAACATTCAAAGAGTAAAAACTCATGTTGTCAAGGTAAGAGTTTAAGAGGATTAAATATGGATTAAAGCCCAATGATTATCATAAAAAATTGTTAATAATTTTATATTTTTCTTTATATTATAGGTTTTATACCTATAATTATAATATATTATAAATAAATTTATTCGGATCAATTGGGAAGAGTAAACTAGTTAATATTATTTTCATATTTTAAAACATTCCAAGAGTGCACTTGCTTCTCAAATAACAGGGAACCTATTATCCTCATATATTCACACATAAAAATGAATTTGTATAATACCATATATAAAAATAAACATTGTAATAATCACTACAAACTTATATATATCATATTATAGGGCTAAAAACACCCATAACAGTCCTAAGGTGTTAAGAAATGGAGATTGTCTAATTAAATGGTACCATTTTTAATTAAGTATTTCTGTTTTATTTATTCTTCTGATTCAATCAATAATTTTCATCCTTGATGAAATAATATATAACTCATCATAAATATAATTATATTTATTCATTTAATTATCCTCACCTAAAGCCATCACCATTGATATCAAACTGGAATACAATTAATCATCCATGTGTGAAGGGCTATCGCTTCACAAAATAATAAAATTCGTTTTCCATCACTATCTCTCAATAATTCTTATAATGATTTAATTTATGTTATTATATTATATTAATGAAATATTTTTCATTATTAATGTATATCATATCATTTTTTTCTTAACATTCAATGAACAGAAAATTGATAATGTCATTTGTGCATACATGGGAACTGTCACCTCCACGATGCGATGTCCATAATTTATTAGATTCACTTCACATTGATGATATATACAATTATGTTTAAAGAATAAATATGATATATATTATAATACAAGTATTTATTAAAAATTAATTAACCTTACGTTCATTCTATAATGATCATTGAAAAATAGAAACGTTGCTCATTGGTACGTGTGGCTTACTGTCTCATTGACTATAGCGTAGTGAATTATTCTAATACATTTTTAATGGATTTTATTGAAAAATATAATTTATGAATAAAATTTATTACTAATTTCTTGTTATTATTATGGAGATGATGTACTAATTCACACTTTGACTGTTAACAGCACATCATTTTCATTTTGAAGTCAAGTACAAAATATAGTCAATACATTTGACATGAACTAAAATAATTATGAATTGTTTTAAACATGATAATAAGTTATACTAAAGTAATAATCAACTCTAAAAAGAATATAAATTAATTATTTAATAAATGCATGTTTAATATTTAGGAAAATAATTTCTTTATGAGATGAGTTGGACTCAATGTAAGGGTCTCCATCCCTATCTCCTTTTATTGAGGCATAACTTGATGTTACAAAACCACCTTCATTTATGAGGTATACATACATCCCCATTGAGATAAAATATCATGGATTTATTTATTATCGTGTTATTTATTGTTTTGTTAAATTTAGTTCCTTAATTTATCTTATTATTAAAATATTTCAAGGTATTATTATACATTTTTATTTTAAAATATCTTTTGGCATTTTTAAAGATTTAATTTTCAAAATAATTTAATCAATGAAAATAATCTCATTACTATTTAATATGTTAATTTTTATTGATATAAAATTAATACAATGAACATTTTATGTATATAATTAATTTCAAAGGTATTCAAAATGAAGCTTTTTATATCATTCATATGAAATATATTGACAAAGGACTAAAGGATTGTTCAATTCATATCTCACAGGGTCAGAAAAACAATCATCTGATGTGACTGTTATTTAATTTATAGCATCCTTAAAATCATAATTTTTTCACAAAATAATACAAATATTTTATAGTATGGGTTTTTGGGATTTGAAAATATTGTTTTTAAAGAAATTATTATTTTTATAGGATGGTATTTTTAAAGGGTTTTAACTGGAAAGTGATTTATTCATGTAATGGTACTTGATAATTATATGAAATGGTTGAGCTCGATACATCTTATATAAAGGGTTGGGACCAATTATAGTTCATGAGAAATAGGAGAGCCTGATATTGCCAATATAATGGATTGATAAAAATTGTATCACAAGAGTGAGCATGGTATAGCTTATAGTAATGATGATAACATTTATAGATATCCAATGCATTGTTTAAAAAAATATATTGAAATTCATCAGTATGTTTATTCCAATTGAAATTGTTTGGGAAGTGTTTTATGTATAAGATTATCTAATTTATCTAAAATATTTTTAATTTTTCTATGGGTTCTAATGATTATCATTGAGAAAAAATGTGTGTTTTTAGGTGAAAATTTTCTATTTCATATTATCAAGGAAATTTAAAGATAAAGGTAAATGTTATATGATTTTCCTGATATTTCTAAAACAATTGTTTTATAGTAACCCCAGTTTGAGAAATATGGCCATTTTAATGATTATTTATGAGTTTAATGTGCATGGGATGAGTTGGGAAGAGGTTGGGAGAGTTTGGAATGGTTTTGGATGAGTTTGGAGGCTTTTAAATGGGTGCACGGTTAGTGGAAACCGTGTGGATTCTCTAGGAAATCGTGAAAGGGAGACAATAAGCCTCACACAGACTACGCACAGATTTCCAAACCATGCGAGGCAACCATGTGGACCCTTGATCTCGAGGTAGTAGAGTGCATATGGTTTGCGCATGGTTTTCTAAACTGTGCGGACTAACCGTGTGGCTACTTAAAAATTGGGTTATAAGGTCCGGGCTCCCACGAGCTTAACCTATTTTAGTCCAAACATCCTCCCACTTGTGGCCCACTCCGGATTTTCAGTTCTCAAGTGCTGTAGGGGCTCTCCCAATTGATTTGGAAGTGCTTTTGAAGAGGTTTCATGGTGGATTGAATGTGGTTTCTCCTAGGTAAGTTTCTCCTCTTGGTTTCCTTGTGTGTTTCTCTAGATCATCATTCCAATATTTATTAGTTTTCTAGATCTACAATTGTTTTGTGTAGATCCAGGGTTGTGGTTTCCTTGGATGATGTTTTTAGGGCTTATGAATGTTAGTGAATGGGATTTAGAGAGGTTTCAGTGGTGCATTCTCCGGATTTGAGGTGCAGTTGTTCATGGGTCGATTTCTCCGGAACCCTAAAGGTAGGTGGCTTCTCTCTCAAATCCACTTGGTTAGAGCTAATGGTTTTGTTCCAATTAATTTTTTGTGCTTGAAATTAATTGTGTTTGATGTGTAAAATTTGTTAGAAATCCCTTGGGTGATGTTTTGGGGATTTTTGGAGAAAGGGGGGTTTTATAGTGAAATGCTATTCTTCTGGGTTTTAAAATGAAGATTTTAAAATGGGATGCTATAGTTAAATTTAGAAAATGAATGATGGAAATGGATTTCAATAAAAGGATTGGTTTATTGAAATGTTGTTTGGCATGGAAAATGGTTTTCAATAAATGGGTGATTTATTGAAGTGGGTTGTTATGCAAAGGAATTGGTTGATTACATATGGTTCTAACCTTGGTGGGTTATATTCTATTCATTGGCTTGTTTGAATGTTTTTTGGTAGTGGCTAGAAGTACCACTATAATAACGGGATGGATAGTGGACGGAAGGGCCCCCATCAATGGTAAGTGGACGAGAAGTGCCACTAAAGTGTGAATGGGTGAACAGGTTAGACGAAAGCTCCACTGTTTGGTTGTTTGGTCATTTAGTTATGCATTTCTTTGCAAGTTTGAAATTTTTGTGCTAGTTTATTAATGATGAGATGTCTTGTGGAATGTATGGTTAGCTTTACCTTGGATTCTTGGGTTGGATGTGATGGCTTGGTAAGGGAATCTTTGGCTTACGAAAAGGCTGCACATGTAATTTATTTTATATAAATTGTATTATATAAATGTGCTAACGGGTTTATCCTAGTGGTGTGTGTAGGAAATTCATTTGGGGAAATCCTACTATGTTTTAGTACTCACCCCATTCTTTGGAAGGTTGGTGTCTTTGTAGATGTTGTGTATCATGACGTGGGAAAAGTTAAGGCATCTCACTCCTTTAGTGGTGCATTGTGATGTCTCGGTGGAGCTTGGAGCATTGAGCTTGTTGTGGAGTGATGGTGGTGTCATGGCTTGTAGTGTTTGTTTTATGGTTTCTGCTTGTACTCTGATGGGGTGTAGACAAGGTTGGATGTATTCGTTTTGGGTTGTGTTGTGGAACAACTTGGCTGTCTTTTGGGAATACTTGTTTGGGTTTGAGAGTGCATGCATCTTTAGTTGTTGGTTTGGTTTGTTTTGTCTTATGGTCAAATAATTCCCCACTGTTCCTTGAATCCCTCGACATTTATTTCCATCCTTTGGTGCCTTAGGAATGTCTGTTAAGGCCAGGTAACCCTCACGACATCCTCATGCCAATGAGGTAGGGGCGGGGTGTTACAAGTTGTATCAGTTTGTTCGGTTATTTGGAGTTGATTCTCATATTTGATGTTGACATTCATTGTGGTGGATTCCTTGAGTCGGTATGGTAGCAAGGAGTAGGAATGTTGGAACATGGAATGTATATCATAAAATGATGTAGCGAACCCTTTTATACCGAAATTCACGTTACAGGGAGTTGGGAACATAAGTGTTTTGGAGACACTTATAGGCATTTGATATCTCATTATAATTGGTGTAGCCAATGAGATGAGCATGGAATGCATGGTAGAAATGAATTCCCAATAGGATGTATATTTCATTGGGGTATAATGATCAATGGGCTGAAATGAGAATGGTTTTTGTGTGAAATTGTAATTTTAATAAATTTGGTATTTTGAAAATGGTATGATTTTCCAAATGGTGAAACATGGGAAATGCGAACATATGGAAAGCCATGTTGTGATAGTGTTGTGAAATGTGATTTGAAATGGTATTTCGTGATGTATAAGGAAGTGAGACTCATGGGTGTTTGTTTTCTGTTTATAGAAATGGCACTGGGTAGGCATCATAGAGACCAACCAAAGAAGACTGTTGAGAATGTAGCAGCACATGAGCCTCAGGTGATCCAGCAGCTAGTGCAAAGCAAAGTGAAAGATTTCCATGTTTTGGAATGAGAAAATAAAATGGATGAACAATGGCATATAGATCATGCGGTTCAGATTCAAAAGAAAAATCCACCCATATTTAGGGTCGACTTAGAGCCAGAGAGGGTAGAATCATGATTGAATAGAATGAACAAGATCATCGAGTTCATGGGAACACCGGAAGAGTTATTAGTGAAGTTGGCCACGTATATGTTGGAAGATCATTCCCTTCTGTGGTGTGAGTTGGTAATCCATGCGGGGAAGAACCAGGTTATGATGTGGGGAGGCTTTGATGAATTGTTTAGTAAACAATTCTATGCACATACATTTAGAATTTAGCATACGACAGATTTATTCAGTTTGAAGAAAGAGCTTATGTCGGTGACGGAGTATGCTGCTATGTTTATGAACATAGTGAGGTTTTCACCCGAGGTGGTGGGTAGCACATTGATGAAGGCAAGGATATTAAAAGCAGGGTTATGGAAAGAAATCCATTCAATGATAGAAGTACTGTGTATAGATGATTACATAGAGATGGTGAATAGAGCCTCTATGGATGAGCAGTATTTGTTGGGCACTCCGGGTGGAGGAAGAATGGTGGTAACCAAGGGGAATAGTGGGAAATCTAACGATGGGTTCAAGATAATGAGGGACACATATTCCTAGTGTGGGAATATGGCATATAATCTAATAGAAGGATCGGTAAATCATCTTCCAATGCCCCAGAGTAAGAAATGATGTTTTCAGTTTGGTTCTATGAGCCACATGAAGCGGGAATGTACGACACAACCTCGAGCATGTCATAATTATAAGAATATGGGACATATGCAGCGTTATTGTCGGAATGCTCCAAGGTCGGGTGTGCGTGACACTCCTCAGGGATTGCAGACGTCGTATGATTCGACAGGACAGGGACAACAACATACCGCTCATTAGCAGAGTAAAGTGGGTCATGGTGATTATCGAAATACCAAGAAGCCTCATTAGTGAAATAAAGAGTAGAGTGTGGCAAGAAAACATGTGTTTGGAGACGATCATGTTTTGTTGGATGATCAGTCGAGACCATTCATAGTGCGAGGTACTATTATTTTAAATTCTACCTTGATTCAAGTGTTGTTTGATACAAGTTCTTCACACTCTTCTATTGCTGCATGTGTGGTTGATTTGCTGGGTTTAAGGGTAGAAATGATGCCTTAGGTTTTGAAACGTAAAACTCTTCTATGTCGAAGAGAGAGTTGAGCCTTCTTGTGTAGAGCATGTTGTATTGTTGTGGGCGAGGATGAGATAAACTGGAATTTCTTACTACTTGAGATGGATGGGTATGATGTAATCCTGGGAATGGATTGGATGGTGGCGTTTAAGGACCGCTTTGATTGTGATGCAGAAACATTAGATTTTACAACACACGATGGTGGTAGATATCTCTTTAGATGAGAGAATCGTGAAAGATAGGGTCCAACGGGTTTGTTGGCACCATTAGTGGGTACATTATCTTACCAGTTGGCGGTATTGTCGTTGTAATCGGTATAGGGTGTTGAGAAGAGTGTTCCTCCAACAGTGGTGGATCTGTTCATTGATGTTTTTCCTGAATAATTATCTGGGTTACCTACCATAAGAGAAGTGGAGTTTCCAATTTATCTCATTCTGGGGACCAGTCATATCTCACTTCCGACTTATCAGATGGCACTAGCTGAATTGCATGAATCGAAAGTCAAGTTGGAAAAGATAGAAAACAAAGGGTTTATCTGGCCTAGCATGTCTCTGTGGGTTGCGTCGGTGTTATTTATGAAAAAAGAAGATGGATATTTGAAGCAATGTGTTGATTATCGTAGACTTAACCAAGTTACAAAAAATAATAGATATCCACTTCCATGAATTTATGATTTGTTCAACCATTTGAGGGGAGCCTAGTGGTTGTCCAAGATCGAACCGAGGTCGAGATATCATCAATTGAAGATGAGGAAGGATGATATTCCTAAAACAGCTTTCAGAAGTAGATATTACCATTATGAATATGTGGTTATTCCCTTTGGTCTAATGAATGTGCCACCAGTGTTCATGGAATTGATGAATTAGATATTTCAAAGATATCTGGATTCATTTGCGGTGGTGTTTGTAGACGATATTCTGGTGTATTCAAATACAAGGGTGGACCATGGGCAGCACTTCGCGAAAGTGCTGGGGATATTGAGGGATCATCGGTTGTATGCCAAATTGTCAAAGCGTGACTTTTTGATACAGAAAGCCCATTTTTTTGGCCATATTGTTTCTGAAAAAGGGTTTTTCAGGGGATCCTTAAAAGATAGAGGCTGTTATCTCATTGAAACCAGCAACAAAAAGTGTTTGAGATACGTAGTTTTCTTGTTCTAGCTGTGTATTATCAGCATTTTGTTCGTGATTTTTCACATTTGGCTTCACTGATGATAGCTTTGACAAGAAAAAATGTTCCATTCCATTGGAATGAATAGTGTCAGCAGTTTTTCAAAGAGATAAAGGGTCGTCATACATCAGCACCAATATTGGTTTTTCCAGAAATAGGAAAAGAGTATGTGGTGTATTGCGATGCATCAGGATTAGGGTTGGGGTGCGTTCTCATGCAAGATAATTATGTGGTTGCCTATGGCTGACAGTAGTTGAGGGTGCATGAGAAGAACTACCCAACTCATGATTTGGAGTTTGCAGTAGTGGTCCATGCATTGAAAGTGTGTCGTCATTATCTCTTCAGGAAAAAATTCATGGTATATACAACTCATAAGAGCTTGAAGGCCATTTTCTCACAAAGGGATTTGAAAATGAGGAAAATGAGATTGATGAATATCTCCAGATGTTTGATTTTGACTTATTGTACACACTAGGTAAGGGAAACATGGTGGTGGATGCATTAAGTAGAAAATCATATGCTCAGGTGGTGAAACAAGCATCAGTATAGTGGTAGTTGTTTTTTGTTATAGCTGATATGCGGTTGAATTGTGAAGACTAGGGCGATAGAGTGGTCTTCATTCTAGTTTTGTTGATTCATGACTTGGTTGTCCTTGTTATGGAGGCACACATATCTGATTCTGAGTGTGTGACCATGGGGTCGAGACTCAATGGTGGGGAGACTATTGAGGGTTGGAAGGTGAATAGAGATTCAGTTTTGTGTTTTCGGAATTGGATGGTTGTACTAGTTTCATTTCAAGAGGATATTCTTAGGGAGTATCATCAATCCAGGCATTCTGTGCATCCTATAATTAAAAAAATATATAAAGCGTTGAAATCACATTTTTGTTGGGCTGGTATGAAAGGAAGAGTGGATGAGTTTTTTTCGAGATGCTTGACTTTTCAGCAGGTCAAGGCCGAGCATCAGAGGCCAGTATGAATGTTATATTCCGTAGAAATCTCTATTTAGAAGTGGGATCAAATAGTGATGGATTTTATTACAGGTCTCCCAAGAACCGTTAAAAAGTACAATGCATTTTGGGTGATAGTGGATCGTCTAACGAAGTCGGCCCATTTCATCCCAATTCGTGAATCTCATACTATGGAGGATATATACAAAATCTATATCCGGGTGGGGGTAAAGAGGAATAGTGATCCGGTTTCGATTGTATCAGATAGAGATCTATGATTTACATCTCGTTTTGGGAAATCCTTACTGCATGCCCTTGGGACACAACTGACTATGAGCATGGCGTATCACCCTCAGACGGATGGTCAATCCGAGAGGACGACACAAACTCTGGAGGATATGTTGTAGGCTTGTGTCATGGATTTTAGTGGATCGTGGGAGGAGCACTTGTCATTGGTTGAGCTCTCTTACAATTACTGTTATCAGGTATCCATACATATGGCTCTGTTTGAATCATTGTAAGGGTGGTTGTGTCGTTCTCCACTATGTTGGTTGGAAACGGTCGAGTCCTCAATGGTTGGACCGAGCCTTGTCTAGGAGACTACGGATAAGATCAAGTTGACCAGAAAAGTAAGGTAGATGGATCAAAATCATCATAAATCATATGCAGATCATCATCGTCGGCCGTTGTCGTTTGAGGTGAGTGATCATGTTTTGTTGAGAATCTCTCCTAGGTTGGGACATCGTCGGTTAGGGAAGCATGGAATGTTTTCTCCGAGGTATATTGTACCTTTTGAGATTCTTGAGCAGGTTGGTGAGGTTGATTATCGTGTGGCTTTTCCACATAGGTTCATTGCGGTGCACAATGTGTTTCATATGTCGTAGTTGAAAAAGTTCAGCCAGATTGTGACCATGTGATTCGATGGGATCATGTTGAGCTAGAACCGGATGCTTCGTTAGTGAACGTTCCAATTCGGGTTATTGATAGGAAAAAAAGTCATGCGTGGTAAAATCAATGGTTTAGTTCGTGTTTTTTGGAAACATGGTCATATTCAAGAGGAGAAATGGGAGCGGGAGCAAGAAATGGTTGAGCAGTGGCCCAAGCTCTTTCGTCAAAGGGTGAGTTCACTACATTCCTAGGGTGGAAAGTCCAATGGTGGGAAGAATGTAGTACCATTTTTTTGAGGTATGTGGCCTTTTTTAATCTTTTTTTGTGTTTAAATTACATGGGATGAGTTGGGAATAGGTTGGGAGAGTTTGGAATGGCTTTGGATGAGTTTGGAGGCTTTTAATGGGGTGCATGATTTGACCACGGTTAGTTGAAACCGTGCGGATTCTCCAGGAAACCGTGCAAGGAAAACAGTAGGCTTCACACGGCCTATGCATGGTTCTCCAAACCGTGTGAGGAAATAGTGCGGACCCTTGCTCTCTAGGTAGTAGAGTGTGAAGGGTTAGCACACGTTTTCCAAAACGTGCGGACTAACCGTGTGACCACATAAAAATAGGGTAATATGTTCTAGGATCCCTAGGGCTTAACCCATTTCACTCCAAACCTTCTCCCACCAGCAGATCACTTGGTATTTTCGCTTCTCAAGGTATGGAGGGGCTCTCCCACTTAATTTGGAAGCATTTTTGAAGAGTTTTCTTGGCGGATTGATGGTGGTTTCTCCAGGCTATGTTTCTCCTCCTGGGTTCTTTGTGTTTTCCTCTAGTTCTTCATCCCTATCTTTCTTGGGTTTCTAGATATACACTTTTTGTGTGTAGATCAAGGGTTTTGGTTGACTTGTATGATGTTTTTATGGCTTTTGAATGTTATGGAAGGGGATCTAGAGAGGTTTCGGTGTTGTGTTCGCCAAATTTGTGGCACAGTTGTTCGTGGGTCGATTTCTCGGGAACCCTAAAGGTAGGTGGCTTCTCTCTCGACTCAACTTGGTTAGAGATAATGGTTTTGGTTACAATTAATGTTTTGGGATTGAAATTAATTGTGTTTGATGTGGGAAATTGGTTAGAAATCCCTTGGCTGATGTATTGGGGTTTTTTTGGGAAAAAGGGGGTTTTATGGTGAAATGTTATTCTTATGGATTTTTAAATAGATATTTTAAAATGGGATGCTATGGTTGAATTGTGAAAATTATTGATGGAAATGGTTTTCAATAAAAGGACTGTTTTATTGAAATGTTTTTTGGCATGGAAAATGGTTTTCAATAAATTGGTGATTTATTGAAGTTGATTGATATGCATTGAAATTGGTTGATTGCATGTGGTTGTGTCCTTGGTAGGTTATATTCATGGCATTGGCTTGTTTGAATGTTGTGTGTTAGTGGAGAGAAGTACCACTATGAAAAGGATATGGATAGTGGACGGAAGGGCCACCGTCAATGGTAAGTAGACGGGAAGTGCCACTAAAGTGTGAATGGGTGAACGGGTTGGACGGAAGCACCACCGTTTGGTTGTTTGTTCATTTTTTTGTTCATTCCATTGAAAGTTGGAAATTTTTGTGCTAGTATATAAATGATGATATGGATTGTGGCATTTCGGTTTTCTTTTCCTTCGTTTCATGGGATGGATGTGATTGCTTTGTAAGGGCATGTTTGGATTATGAAAAGGCTGCACTTGTGATTTATTTTATATAAACTATTTTATATAAATTTGTTAATGGTCTTAACTTAGTGGTGTGTGTAGGGAAGTAATTTGGGGAAATCCTACAGAGTTTTAATACTCACCCCCAACTCTGGCACGTTGGTGTCTTTACAAATGTTTTGTATCGTGACGTGGAAAAAGGTAAGGAATCTCCCCCCTTTTGTGGTGCATTGTGATGTCCCGGTGAAGCATTGTTCTTGGAGCTTGGTGTGGAGTTATGGTGGTGTCCAGGCTCGAAGTGTTTGTTGTTTGGTTTCCTCTTGTACTCTGATGTGGTGTAGACATGGTTGGTTTTATTCGTTTTGGATTGTGTTGTGGAACAACTTGGTTTTCCTTTGGGAATACATGTCTGGGTTTGAAATTGCATGCATCTTTAGTTATTGGTTTGGTTGGATTTTTCTTAAAGGAAAATTGTTCCCCACAGTTCCTTAAAGCCCTCAGCATTTATTTCCAGCCATTGGTGCCTTGGGAACATCAATTAAGTCCATGGAACCCACTCCGCCTCCTTAATCCAATGAGTTTGGGGTGGGGTGTTACAAGTTGCCTTTATTTTTTTACCCTTTACATTGTTTTTATATTAATATAATGTTTTCAAAAATTTATTCCACATGGTTTAGAGGGGATACAGACATAAATAAGATCAAGGGGATAATTATGAAGATTTTTTATAAAGAGAAATAATTATTTAAAAGTGTTAAACTATGAAAAAAATGTATTCTAAGGATAAGTGTACAGTAGTAATGCATTGGATTACATTTTAAGAGTTTTTCCTAATTCTCCAAAACTGTAAAATGGAAACATCCTCACTAGTGAATTCTAGTTCAAAAAAGAAAAAATATTAATGTATAAGGCCATTTCCTTATAAATTCGATATATGAGGAATATGCTTCACATGTAGTGATGGCTGGGTATAAGAATTATATATCCACCGATGCAATAGAATGTCTCAATAAAAAATTATTATGCTATAGTTAATTGCATTTTACGAATAGTTATAAAATAGCTTGTGAGTTTTACAAACTATATAAAGACTATGATGTGTAAGATAATGAGATTAAATATTCATAATTCTATACTTTAAGAATTTTTTTGTTGTTATACAAGATATTATTGCATTTATATTATCCATTTGATCATTTTTTTATAACATATTATATTAATTTTCTTATGTGTTCATATATTTTTTTCTATATTTTTTATGATTAATTTATTCATGATAGCTTCAAATTTAAATAACATTTATTGAGAATCAACACTCAAACTTATTTTGATTCATTTCCACAAGATGTGAAGATGGAATATTTCAATTTCATTATTGATCCAGAATGGATTTACATTCAAAACGTTGAATTTTAGTTATTCAAATATAATATGAGATTTATGTATGTATATTATTTAACTATAATTCTATCATTTTATTTCCTTTTGGATTATATCACTTGTGTCTATCAATAATGTAATAAAATAACAAATGACCTTGAGAAAGTAGGACCAGTGTCTTTAAATTATGGGTTATTTTAATTAATTAAATTTGATATGATTTATTCAGTTTAAAAATATTTGTATAAAAATATATGTTTATTCATAAAAATAAACTTATAAAAAATTAATGAAATCGAATGATTCAAATTAATATAATTAGATAAATCTAAAAAATAGTGTGTATTCCACATTAAGACCAAATCTGTAATATAATTGAAATTTTATATTACTTGATATAATTAAAATATGTGACCTGATAATTTTGATATGATGTTTTATCAAAATGATGATCATTTTAATAGACAGATTTTATTAAATGTTATGAAATTAGTTGTAAAATAGTCCCTAAAAAGTAAAAAAATCAAAATTTAAAAAAATATTTATGGATATATAAATGATTATACTATCATTTCATTAATAATTTACTGAATAATTATCAATAAATATATATTCAATAGGAATAATATATATATATTTAATGATACTGGTAATCCTATTTAGACTTTCCAATTAAATGTCAAGGTTATAGTAGTTATATGTAAATAATAATATTTCATTTTTTTAGGATCAATGTTTCTTATCTAATATTCTAAAAAATAATGATTTCCTTTTCAATTTCCTTAGTTTTTACCCAATGATTAATATTTTAGTGTTTTATTCAAATTAGAATATGTTGTTTACAGTAGCTTATGAAATTGTTCAGAATCAAAATTAAATATTTTTTGGGGAAATTATAAGATAATTTCTTTACTTATTAATTTCATTTACTAATTAGATTATTGCAATATAATAATAATTTTCAATATTATTTTAGTAACAAACTAAAAATATACCGGGTAAAATGAAAAAATTATATGACTTATGTCAACAAGGTGCAACTTCTTTTTCGGGAGCCTGTCTGATTAGAACTTCACTGTCCAGTGTGATTGGCCTAGAGTAGTGATCAGGAAGGGTGACCTTCAGGGATGACTCCCAGTGTGTGTGTGAGTGAGGACAAAACACAATGGAAAGTACATGTGTTGGCCTGTGGGGACTTTCATTAGTTTGATGACCCGTTCAGGCACGTGGGTGGGCCCCAGGGTGGGGACCATGTGTATGTGGGGTAGCTATTGGTACCTAGTGAGCCAATACCCGACAACCATGTTATGGTGGGGTGTCTCTGCTGTCAGCAGGGCCTAGTTGTTACATTTGGTATCAGAGGAAGGATCCTAGCCTTATGTGTGGTGCACTGCCTAGGTTGAGATGTAGGGCCCACAATGAGGACGTTGTTCTCTAATGGGGGCTGATTTTTATGACAACTTTGCTTTTATTACAAACTTAAACATGATTTATTACATAAAACATCATTTGATACAACAAGAAGATCGAGAGGTTTAGTGTCTTTTGGGCTTAGGATCATTACATAAAAACTGGAAACATGAAATACAACATCTTTATTAAAAACTTCAATTACATGACCACTACATTCCCTCGTACTTAGCATTGCATGAGATAACCTTAGGACATGCATAAGAAAAGGGTAAGCTATAAAGCACAGTAATGGAGTACACATGGAATAACATGACAAGTAAAATACATGTTATACAATTGGAATATCAATAGATCATAAAAGAAACATGAACATAAAGTCATGATAATGCATGATAATCATAACATGGAAATGTGGCAACAACACTTAACATGGAATTAGCATGAGCGAAGGCTCATTGCACATAGAGCATGAGTAAATCCTCATTGCACAAAAAGCATGGGTAAAACCTCTTTGCAGTTGAATTATCATGAGTAAACACTCATTACACATGACATATCATAATACTATACTTTACCCAATGCATTGGAGCGCTATAAGGGCACACCCTTCTTAAACATTTCATTTAATGCATAAGTGTGCCATATGGATCATAAAACATGGATTCATAAAACATAGTCATTTATTCCATGATATAGAAATGTGGAATTCATACATGAAACTTTGTAATCAATAAGTAAGTGTGCATAAAGGTGAATACCCTTGATGGAGAAATGGGCATGGTATTCACCACACAATTACATTGGCTTAGAAAGTCAGTGCGATTTCGGCAGCGTCACGGCGTGACATAAGAATTCATAAAAATGGTTTATGAGAGATAATGGGGTTACTCATCATATTTACATGTAATGGACAGTAAGGAGGTCATATAGATACATTTCTCAACAATTTTAATGGGATTTAGATTCATGATACAAAAGTATTGCTTGAAAGTAAATGAGGAGAGAGAAGTTCATTTCAGAATTTCGGCATAGTAACGGGTGTACATGGGAGGCATTAAATTAGAGAGAAAGGGGTATCCCATCATTAAAACTATAATAGGGAAGTATGGGGGTGGTGAGAAACCATAACCAAAAATTCATAATTGAAATTAAAAGGTCAAAACAACATAAATAAAATTGGACAAAAATGACAAAGGATGAAAAAACCCTTACTTGGAAGTGTGTTTCCAAAGGCTAGAGAGAGGCTTGTGAGAGGCCTATTGGGAGCTTGGGGCACCTTGGGAGGATTCTAGAGAATGTAGGGCAGAGGTTGGACGAACTCCAAGGGCTTTGAGTGTGGAGGAAGTGGGAGCATGGGTGGGTTTATATAGGAAAGGTGAGAGAATTATTTATTATTTAAGTTTCGGACCCCTTATTTTGAATTAACCCAAACCACAAACCATTCCTTGGTTTTTGCCCATGGTTTTTGGAAAATTGAAGAGGAAAAAAATATTTTATAAGGCCATAGTCTGAACTTCTTAAAATAATATGGTTGCTTATGTGGAGGTGAGTCACACTCCCATGGAAATTAATTTAAAAAGGAAAAGTGTTGAATAAGTTTTAAGGGGTCCATTAATGCTTTTAAAAGTAAGTCAAACAAACCCAAAATCACATTATTTTAATTTTAAAACATATATTCGCCGAACATAAAGATTATAGTATTTTATTGCATCACTCTTGGGTCATTATGATGTCATTAAACAAATTATATATTTAAACGATATTTAATTTTTACCCAAAAATTTGACTATCTTAGAAAATAATGAAAAATTCACCGTTGGATAATTTCAACGTCCTGATTCCAGAAATGAAATTTATATTATCTAAAAAAATTTCTAAATATGTTAATTTTCAATTTTAAAATAAAAACCGATATTTATCGAAAATTCACGGGTTTTGACAGAAATGGCTTTCAAAACTTAATAAAATTTTAATTGCATTCATAAAATTATAAGATCATTTAATAAAAATTAACTTAATACTAATATTATTATTTTATTAGAATATTACTTAATTCAAATATACCTTAATTTAATAAAATAGATTTCTGAATTAAATAATAAATAAAAACACCATTTTTACTTTAAAAACTACTTAAATGTATCAAAAATGACTAGAAATTATATTCATTATTATATACAAAAATAATGTACATAAAGATAGTACTACATATTTGTTACATAACCCCTTAAAACAGTCTCATAAGACCTAAGGGTAAGGTGTGCGATGGTGAAAAAATCATGGGGTGGCTCGGATAAGATCGCTCGAGTGGTAATTTCAATCAACTTCCACTTTTCCCGTAGACAGTCACGTTTGAGCTTGACATGATGAAGCTCAGTTGGGCGTGGTCAAGGGTGAAGCCCAAAGATGCCACCTCTTTTACAAGCTCCGAAAAATGGGCTTCGTTTGGGGAAATTTACTGGATGAGGCCATCACTTCATTTGTCTGAGTAAATTGGATTTGTTAAAGTCTTATATTTATACTAATCACATGATTACTGTTCAACGGCTATATTAGCAACGATCAAAATTATTAACATAAAACCAAAGAAGTTCACTTCTTATAAAAATATTTTTCATAAAGAGACATTTAACTAGATCAATATGGATTTTCCATTAATGAAAATTTTTGTCGTTACAATATTCCCCTTTAATAAATTTCTCCCTCAAAATTTTCCTTTTCCCACACTAATAAAAATGTGGGTAACTCAACTTCATCATATCCTCCGATTCCCAAGTTTCTTCATCAAACTTGTGGTTTCTCCACAACACCTTGACGAGGGGCATTGACTTGTTTCGTAGAACATTTTCTCTATGATTTAAGATCTTCACAGGTTGCTCCTTATAAGAAAGATCATCTTCCAATTGTACCACCTCCGAAGAGAGTACATATGTAGGTTCCAGTATGTACTTCCTTAAGAGGGATACATGAAAAAAATCATGTAATTTCTCCATAGTAGGTGGAAGTGCTAGTCGATATGCCACAGCCCCGACACGATCAAGAATCTAGAAGGGGCCAATGTACCTTGGACATAACATCACTTTCTTTCCACACATCATGACCTTCTTCCACGGAGATATGCGTAGAAAAACCATGTCTCCAACTTTAATCTCAAGGTCTCGTTGATGATTATCTGCATAACTCTTCTGTCGACTCTGGGCTGCCTTGATATGCTGCTGAATGGTTTTCACATTCTCCACCATTTCTTCAACCATTTCTGGTCCAAGCAGCTTACGTTCACCGACCTCATCCCAATATGCCGGTGTTCTGCACCTTTTCCAATACCGGGCTTCCTATGGTGTCATTTGGATGCACGAGTGGAAATTGTTATTATACGAGATCTCAACTAGAGGAAGATTTTGATCCCTTCCTCCTTTAAAGTCCATTCAGCATGCTCTCAACATATCCTCAAGTGTTTGGATAGTTCGCTCAGATTGGCCATCAGTTTGTGGATGATAGGCCATACTGAAGTTCAGTTCAGTATTAAGAGTATGTTTAAGACTCTTCCAAAACATGGAGGTGAATCATGGATCTCGGTCAGACACAATAGATAATGGTACTCCATGCAACCTTGCAACTTCCCTGGTATATATCTGTGCCAGTTGATCCAAAGAGAAATCCACCCGAATAGAAATGAAGTGTGCAGTCTTTGTAAGATGATCCACAACAACCCAGATTGCATTTTTTCATTTGGATGTCCTTGGAAGTCTGGTGACAATTTCCATGGTGATGTTCTCCCATTTCCATACTCATATGGGCAATGGTTGCATCATCCCCTTAGACTTCTGCCTCTCTGCCTTCACTTGCTGACAAACTAGGAACTTTGATGTATATTCAGCGATCTCCTTCTTCATAATATCTCACCAAACGTTTCCTTAGAGATCTCAATACATCTTTTTGCTCCCTGAGTGAATAGAGAAATTTGAACTATGTGCATCATCTAAAAGTTCCTTCATCAGCTCCGGACATGATGGAACACATAGTCTTTTCCCAAATCAAACAATTCCTTCTTCATTAACATTGATCTCCGAGGATTTCCCCTTTTTTATAGCTTCTACTTTTTTCATGAATTCATATATCATCCTTTTGAGCATCCATTAACCTTTCCAAAAGAGATGGTTGAGAAATTATTTGTGAAAGGATTGATGTTTTTACCTTCTTTATGATTCCCACGTCCATCTTCACCAAGTTTAAGAAGATTGGATCCTTCTCAATTCTCATCATTGATATAATTTTTGGGTCCTTTCAACTTAGGGAATATTCCAACTTGTTCTCTTTCCTAGGGTGGTAATGTACTGAAAAGTCATAATCCTTGATGAGCTCTATCCATATTCTCTAGCACATATGAAGCTCTTTCTGTGTGAATATATATTTAAGACTCTAGTGGTCAGTATATATCTCACATTTCTCTCCATAGAGATAATGCCGCCAGATTTTCAAGGCAACGATCACCGCAACCAACTCCAGATCATGCGTTGGATAGTTTCGCTCATGGATTTTCAACTGTCCTGAGGCATAGGATATAACTTTATCATTCTTCATCAGCACACATCCTAATCCCTTCTTTGAAGCATCACTGAATACCACAAAAAGATCCCCACTTGTGGGTAAAGTGTGAACGAGTGCAGTGATAAGCCTCCTTTTCAACTCCTTGAAGCTTTCTTCGCATTCATCACTCCAAGAAAACTTTACTCCCTTTCTAGTTAGATTGGTAAGAGGGTTGGACAATCGTGAGGAATTTCTCACAAATTGTCGATAATATCCAGCTAACCCAAAGAAGCTACGGATATCCGTTACCGATGTTGGCCCCGACCATCCCTAAATTGGATCTGTTTTGGCGGGGTCCACAGATATCCCATTTCTTGTGATGATATTGCCCAAGAATGAGACCTCATTCAACCAAAACTCACACTTTCTAAACTTGGCGAAGAGCTTATCCTTACACAATGTCTC
The DNA here is from genome assembly GCA_963277665.1 of Viscum album. Taxonomy (NCBI): domain Eukaryota; kingdom Viridiplantae; phylum Streptophyta; class Magnoliopsida; order Santalales; family Viscaceae; genus Viscum; species Viscum album. Next base: position 927,954,242 of record OY728159.1, read on the forward strand.
TAGTACTATTTTTAAATGCTCCTCATGATCCTCCTTGGTTTTGGAGTATATTAGAATATTGTCTATAAAGACTACCAAAAATTTGTCAAGGTAATATCTAAAGACTCTATTCATCAATTCCATGAATATTTCTGGAGCATTGGTGAGTCCCAAAGGCATTACTATGAATTCATAGTGCCCATATCTTGTACGAAAAGAAGTCTTAGGGACATCTTCCTTCTTCACCCTTACTTGATAATATCCCGACCGCAAATCCACCTTGGAGAAGTATTGTGGTCCACCCAGCTGATCAAACAAGTCATCAATTATTGGAATATGATACTTGTTCTTTATCGTGATTTTGTTAAGTTCACGATAATAAATGAAAAGCCGCATTAACCCATCCTTCTTCTTGATGAAGAGGACTGGTGCGCCCCATGGTGAAGAAATTGGGTGTATAAACCCTTTATCCAGATTCACCTGAAGTTGTTTCTTCAGCTCTTCAAGCTCTACAACAAAAATTCTATACAGAGTATTGGATATTGGTAGAAATCTAGGTATAAGTTCAATTAAGAACTCAATATCTCTTCTAGGAGGAAGACCAGACAGTTCCTCGGGAAACACTTCTGCGAATTCCCTCACAATAGGCATTTTTTGAAGGATGGTTTCTTCTTTGGACTCAATCATTTGAGCCAGATACGCATGATCATAAGGCAATAATATCCATGCTTGAGATGATGGAGCTAAAGGAGATTCATCTTCCTCCGAACACTTGTAAAGAATTGGCGGTCAATTCTCAATATGGAGTGCAATTTCCCTCTCCTAACAATTTATGTTGGCTCTATATAAAGAAAGCCAATATGTGCCATGAATTGCAAAAAATTCCACCAGAGAGAGTATGACAAGGTTCACCGGGAAATTCAATCCACAGATTATAATAGGGGAGGAGTTATATTCAGGGGATGCAATGATTGCCCCATTTTCCGTACTCACCGACATCTTTAATTCCATGATTTGTGGTGGTGCTGGAATTCTTCTACTAAACATTATAGATATAAAATAATGCGTAGAACCTGAATCAAAAAGTAAGTTTGCTATTATTGAATAAATAACTAGCTTACCTATCACCACTTCATTCTGGGGGTTCACTTCGGCAGAAGTGATGGAAAAGTCTCTTCCTTGATGCCTTGGAGGTTGTTGGTTGTCTCCAAACACCCTTGGATTAGGGCACTTATTTGAAAAATGACCTCGTTCTTTGAATTTGTAGCATTGAACAATGCGTTGAGGTTTGAACAGAGCTTTCCTCTCCTCTATCGCAACCATGGGTATTTCTTGCCATTAGTTAACGGCTAAGTTCCCTTCTTTTCCACACCTGAATCATTTTCTCATCCCCTTAAAGAAATTTCCAGGGTGCTTCTTTCTGCACTTTTGGAAAGTGTGGGGCTGGATCTTCTTAGCACCGTTGGATTAATCCATCGGAACACAAACATTGATGTCCTCCTTACGCTTCTTATTCCCATGATACCGCTGTGATTCCCTGATCACCATTTCGACCTTGAGGGCACATCGGACAATTTCCTCATAGCTGTCAATGTCACAGATCGCTAATGCTTTCCGCAACCTAGGCTTCAACCCACCAAAGAAGCGGTCAACCTTGCATTTGGGGGAAATGAAAAAGCTAGAAGCGTATCGTGAAATCCTTGAGAAGTTTTCCTCGTACGCTCCAACAGATTCTTCATCTTTTTTCTTGAGGTAAAGGAAGTCCCTTTCCATCTTAAGCCGGAGGGTGCGCGGAAAATATTAATCTAAAAAAATCTTCTGGAAATTCTTCCATTCCAACTCCTCGATCTCCTCCTCAGGCTTCGAATTTTTGATCAACATCCACCATTGATCAGCTTCACCCTCCATACGATAAGCCACCAGGAGAACCTTCTCTTGTTCACAACATTGAAGGATAGAGAAGATCTATTCAATTGAGTTGATCCATTGTTTAGCGATCGTGGGATCGGATGATCCACTGAAAGTAGGAGGCCTTTGTCTCATGAAGCTCTGGATAACGACTTGTTCTTTCTTAGGGGGGGTTGAATGTTCCTCTTGACCCGTGTTTCTATTCAAAACATGAGTTAGATGAGAGAGAAGCGTGACAAAGTTCGTGATTACTGCTCCCATTGGATTGGGCATTTCATTAGTACAGTTATCACACTGATCTTCACAACGGTTGTTAGCCCGAGTTCTCCAATTACCAGCCATTGGCTGGAATAAAAGGAAAGTTAGGGGTAACACATAAAGGGTAATCCAAAGACAAAAGTTTATGACTTATAAATAAACATTCATTTCCTTAACTCATGAGTCTATAGGCTTCAATCTAGGCTTTTAATGATCTACATTCTAATAATATTCTTAGGGGCATTTTTTTAATTCCCTTAATAAGGGTTCATACTAAGCTTGTGAATTTATCAAAACATATCCCGTGGGAGTGTCGTAACCAAGATTTCAGTAAGGCCCATTGTCGTGAACCAGTTCCCGTTCGAGTCTAGCTCAAAGCAATGTTTTTTGGTTTTACCCCTAGGATACATCTGTTCCAGATCCGCCTCTACCTGCTCGTATCCATACATGGATGTATTTGTCTGATAATCCACATACTCAGTACTTACCAAAACTTAGGGATATTTTTATTATACTTATTCTTGTCTCTAGGGATTTACTAGGGTTTCCTAATCCCAAAAATAACTAAACCTATCCTTTGATACCAACTATGACATCCCTGCTTTTATTACAAACTTAAACATGATTTATTACATAAAAATTCACCTGATACAACAAGAAGATCGAGTGGTTTAGTGTCTTTGGGGATTAGGATCATTACATAAAAACTTGAAAGATGAAATACAAAATCTTTATTGAAAACATCCTTTACATGACCACTATATTCCCTCATACTTAGCATTGCATGGGATAACCTGAGGACATGCATAAGAAAAGAGTGAGCTATAAAGACCAGTAAGGGAGTACACATGGAATAACATGAGGAGTAAAATACATGTTAGACAATAGGTATATAAATAGAGAATAAGATAAACATGAACATAAAGGTATGATAAAGCATGATAATCATAACATGGAAATGTGGCAACAACACTTAGCAAGGAATTAACATGAGCCAAGGCTCATTGCACATAGAGCATGAGTAAATCCTCATTGCACATAAACACGAGTAAACCCTCGTTTCACTTGAATTAGCATGATTCAACACTAATTTCACATGAAATATCATGATACTATACTTTACCCAATGCATTGAAGCGCTATAAGGGTGCACTCTTCTTAAACATTTCATTTCATGCATAAGTGTGCCACATGGATCATAAAACATGGATTCATAAAACATAATCATTTATTCCACGATAAAGGAATTTTGAATTAATACATGAAACTTTCTAATCAATAAGTTAATGTGTATAAAGGTTAATACCCTTGAGGGAGAAATGGGCATGGTATTCACTACACAATGACATTGGCAGAGAAAATCGGTGCGATTTCGGCAGTGTAACAACGTGACATAAGAATTCATAAAAACGGTTTATGAGAGAGAAAGGGCTTCCTCATTATATTTACATGTAATGGACAGTAAGGAGGTCATATAGATAAATGTCCCAACAATATTAATGGAATTTAAATTCTTGATACAAAAGTATTGCTTGAATATAAATGAGGAGAGAGAAGTTCCTTTTGGAATTTGGGCATAGTAATGGGTGTACATGGGAGGCATTTAATGATAGAGAAAGGGGTATCACATAATTAAAAAAATAATAGGGCAGTATGGGGGAGGAGTGAAACCATACACCCACACTCATAATTGAAATTAAAAGGGCAAAACAACTTAAAGAAAATTGGACAAAAATGAGAAATGATGAAAAAACCCTTACTTGGAAGTGTGTTTCCAAAGGCTAGAGAGAGGCTTGTGAGAGGATTCGTGGGAGATTGAGGCACCTTGAGAGGATTCTAGAGAGAGTAGGGCAGAGGTTGGAAGAACTCAAAGGGCTTTGAGTGAGGAGGAAGTGGGAGCTTGGGTGGATTTATATAGGAAAGGTGAGAGAAATCATTATTATTTAGGTTTGGGACACCTTATTTTAAATTAACCCAAACCACAAACCATCCCATGGATTTTACCCATGGTTTTTGGAAAAGGGAAGAGTAAAAAAATATTTTATATGTACAATTTCCGATCTTCTTAAAATAATAAGGTTGCTTATGTGGAGGTGAGTCAAACTCCCATGGAAATTAATTTAGAAAAAACAAAGTGTTGAATAAGTCTTGAGGGGTCCATTAATGCTTTGAAAAGTAAGTAAAACAAACCCAAAATCACATTATTTTAATTTTAAAACATATATTGGCCGAACATAAAGATTATAGTATTTTATTACATCACTATTGGGTCATTATGATGTCACAAAACACATTATATATTTAAACGGTATTTAATTTTTACTCAAAAATTTGACTGTCACAGAATATTATGAAAAATTTACCGTTGGATAATTTCGATGTCCTAATTCCAGAAATGACATTTATTTTATCTACAAAATTTTCTAAATATGTTAATTTTCAGTCTTAAAAAAACCCGACATTTATCGAAAATTCACGGGTTTTGACAGAAATGGATTTCAAACCTTAATAAAAATTTTAATTGCATTCATAAAATTATAAGATAATTTAATAAAAATTAATTAAATAATAATAATAATATTTTATTAAAATATTATTTAATTCAAAAATCCCTTAATTTAATAAAATAGATTTCTTAATTAAATAATAACTAAAAACACCATTTGTACTTTAAAAACTATTTACAATGTAGCAAAAATGACTAGAAATTATATTCATTATTATATACAAAAATAATGTACATGAACATGGAACTACTTATCTGTATATAACCCCTTCAAACAGCCGCATAAGACCTAAGGGTATGGTGTGCTATGGTGACAGACTCCTGTGGTGGCTCGGATAACATCGCTCGAGTGGTAATTTCAATCAACTTACACTTTTCCCGTAGACGGTCATGGTCGAGATTGACATGATGAAGCTCAAATTGTGCTTGGTCAAGGGCAAAGCCCAAAGATGCCACCTCTTTTCCGAGCTCCGAAAAATGGGCTTCGTATGGGTAAATTCTACTAGATGAGTCCATCGCTTCCTTTGTCTGATTAAATTGGATTTGTTAAAGTCCTATATTTATACTAATCACGTGATTACTGTTCAACGGCTATATTAGCAATGGTCAAAATTCTTAACATAAAACCAAAGAAGTTGATTTCTTAAAAAAATATTTTTTATAAAGAGACATTTAACAAGATTAAGAGGGATTTTCCATTAATGAAACATTGGGTCGTTATAATTATAACATCTCCAAAAGATAAAAGGTTAAATGACTAAATGATATGACTCATATTAACAAGGTCAACCTTCCTTTTCTAGAGCCTATCTGATTAGAACATCACAGTTAAACGTTCTTGGCGTAGAATAGTGATCAGGATGGGTGACCTTCTGGGATGTTCACCAGAGTGTGTGTGAGTGAAGAAAAAACCCACTAGAAAGAACAAGTCTTAGCCTCTGGGGACTGTCATTAGTCAGATGACCCATTCGGGCAAGTGGCTGGGCCCCAGGGTGGGGACCACGTGTGTGTGGGGTAAGTAGTGGTACCTGGAAAGCAAGGATCCGACGACCATGTTAAGCCGGGGTGTCTGTGTAGTCAGTGGGGCCCATTTTTTACAATTGTTGTTGGATTAATATGAGTATTTTGTTACTGTGATGGTATTTAATGGAAACACAAGATAAATTTAATTAATATTTGTTCTTTTAATATAATTATAAAATGTTTGGTAAACATTTTAATTATAGCAATGGAGTATTAAAATTTTATAATACTCTTATGTTATAGGAATTGAGGATTATGGGGGATATTTTCTAGACTCAAGGGAACTTAATTTATCACACAACAATATGAAAATATTTTTTACATTTAAAACATCATTTTATTGATATATTTTTTTGTGGATCATGATTAGTGAGTAAATAATGATGTATGGATAATTGTTTTTCCTGAAGGATTTGATAGGGGTTATATGATACCATTATTATTTTAATCTCTACTGATATATTACAATTATTTTCATAAAATAATGAAAATGTAGTGAATATATTTAAAAATATTTTATATTATGAATGAATAAAACATATATTATTTTTCATTGATTATTTATCAAAAAAAATTATTATCCATTATTAAAATATAAAATATTACATAGAACTATTATTAATAAATTTGTGGTAATGTTATATTAGGTTTGAAATTAAATAAATTTCATTTTGAGTTGCATGCATGAAATATATTATAAAATATTTTCAATTATGTATATTTATAAATTAAATTATAATTATAGATTATATGATGTAGAATCCATGATTATGATGTTATTTTCATGGATGTTTTAAAATATAAAATGTAACATTACATCTTCTTAATTTTCTATTTATCCTTAATATTTTACTTGGATAGTATATGAATATATTTTAAGGTATGTAACATACTATTAAAAATAACATGACTACTATATTAAACTATTAAGGCCCATTAAAATGATGTTGTAATATTTAATTATTGATCTATAAGAAAATAATTCACTGATATTAGGTAGTGATGATTAGGAATTAATTTTTAATAGTATTCTACAATCATAATATTATTATTATTATTGATATTGACACAAATTAATGTTAATTTTTATAAAAAATATAATTAAAAATGGTCCTCATAATATAGGGATATGAATAAATGATGTGATTTGGATACGTATAAAAGTATAATTTTTCTGTTATGGTGTTCTCTAAAATTAATAGGCTATTTTCGTATTTTTAAAAATGAGAGATAAAATGGTAATTTAACCTCATTAAAACCCTTAATTTTTTACTGTTTAATTCATTTGAAAAGAGGTTTTACATTATTTTTGTCATTCCAAAGATAATTTTTTCTTAAAAATGATGTTTTAGAAATGAGTGTGTATTTATGATTCCTAATATCTTTTGGTATGATTACCCTACATGTGTATACATAGGATAGGAGAAATATTATTAAAATAAATGATATGAATCATATTAATTGATTATTAATGATTAAATAACAATTTATTTATTCAATCAATTGTATAGATTTATGAGAAACTACTAGTTTTTATTTTGGTCGAATGATTATTTCTTTATATTTTGGATGATTAATTTGGTTTACCAATGATGAGATAATGTTATTATACCCGTAATGGAAACAATGACACACCAAGGTTATGATTCTTCCCATACAATGGATGATCCTTCTTCGGTTAGTTTCCCCCTCGTGTTATTGTTCTCCCATGATCTATATCTTCCTTTTAAGGGTTACATGGATCATTCTGTTAAATTCTAATATAATACCAAATTTTTTGGGGTTATAATAATATGTTTGATCATAATTTTCCTAAATTTTATCATATTTATTACTCGAAAAATCCTGATACGGGTTTGACACTTCGAGATGTAGTAATTATGAGGTAGGTGAATCCATTATGATTACCAACTCATCTTAACCCTAAATTGTTAATTTAGATGCAATTGATGACCAAAATGAAATTTCATTATTAGTAAAAAATTTATTTCATTGGTTTTATTAAAATAAAAATTCAATTTGATTGGGGTTTTTGGTAATAATGTGCCTTATATTAAAATGTGAAACACCCCACCCACCAATTCCACTGAATTGGGGAATGTTTATTGAAATTTCTTAGATTTAAATAATGTAATATAAATTGTGTATTTCAGAGATAATTTTTTAATTAAATTGATTAATTTTATTATTGAAATGAATTTGAAGTAAATTTAAAAACAATTCCATTGAATTAGAGGTTTGGTACATCATTTATTGTATTTTAATGAAAATAAAATAGTTGAATTTAGTTTTTGAATGTGGATTATGGAATTGAATGAATTGATATAAAATTATTTTTTATTAGAAAAGGATATGAATGGGTTTTTAATTAAACCTTAGAGTTTTATCTTTATAAAAAGGAAGGTTTTTGTTTAAAAAACCATTATTATTTTTTAATAGAAAATCATCATATTAGAAATGGGGGGATAGAAATTATTTTTATTATAAAGAGTTAAGAAATAAATTTACAATTTTTATTTTTTACATGGGAACATGAGATCTTGATGTTGTGGTTGTGTTGTTTGGACAACACTTCATGACTTACAATGTTCTAAAACATCATATCATCAAATCACATCCCATTAATGATATTGATGTGTCCCCTTTTCCTTTGGACCAAAGGAGAAAATAGACATAGATGACATTTCATAGTTTTGGGTCCCTATAGCCTGGAACTATCAAACCAATTTAGAATATAAACACATTTCTCACTTGATAGTAGTTCAACTGTATATATACCATTATTGTTAGCTGTTCTAAATTCTTATAGAATTTATATAAACTATTTTATAATATAGTTTTTATTTAATTCAGTTTTGAAAAAGATCCACTTATGTAAAGGACCTATTATTTAATGTTAATTACATATTTTTAAATATATTTCATACATCAAAAAATTGAAACATGAATTTATAATAGATTTTCATCTATTAAATTGTATAACATGAATTGTTTAAAAATGCATTGTAAATTCCAAACATGATTATTTAAAAATTGAAATCAGTTTATTTGTTAATTTTATATAGGAATATATTTTTTCAAATACTAATGATATTTGGATTACACCCTACTTATTGCTTCTGGTGTTTGTATCTTATCACCTTCATAGATCAAGAAATGGAAATTGATCTCGTGGGGGTGGATCTATCTATTGACCCACTGAATTCATGAGTTGTGTCCTTTGGGGTTTAGGCCTAATTTACCTATTTTAGTACATTGTTTTTAGTACATTTTTCTTTAATTCTAGTTTTTATTCTGTTACAACAATCCTATTCAAGTATCAGTTGATAGGCATACTGTCTTGCTTTCTTACTTTCGCATTGTTTGTAGAAAATCGTTATCATTTGCATGTTTTATGATTCTAGGTTCTAGTCACCCACTGGTTGGGTTCTGGAAATCCATATAGACTATGTTAGGGCTATCTTGGTTATAAAGATACTAGGGTACCTAATCTAGTTCTTAAAAAAGTTGTATTAGAACACAAGGTGAGAGTTTATCATGAATGTAATATGCATTTGTGAAATCCAGTCTAGACTAGGGAGGTAGTTTCTAATGATTTCCTGGATATATCATGTAGAAATAAACCTGAAATCACCTAGGCTAGTTAGAAAAATCATTCTTGTGGATTAGTTATAGCTTTTTCCCTATTTAGTTTTGGATGGAGTGAAATCCAAATCTTTTTTAACCTATATGTTGGGATTAATTTCCCTTCTTGAACTATTTCAATTCTAATCTAATGTATTCCTTAATTTCTATTTTTTTTGAATCATGACTTAGAGAGGATGTGTGAATCATATCTACTAGGAAGGTGTTGATGATCCTCAGTGAGGGAATACTATTGTAGATCTGAATATGGTTGAGGTGATTGTGTGAATTATTGAAGATCTGAGACACACACCTCCTCTGGTTCCTATTCAAGCTATAGTTTTGAAACCATAAAACGAAATTATCATGATGTGAAATAAATACAACACCATTCATATGATCAATTTATCCTTATGAGGCTGAGTAATGGTTGAACATGATTCAACATTTCATTGGTTTATTCGAAACACTTGAAGAAATCACAATGAAGTATGCCACCTTTACTCTGGAAGGACTAAGCATGATATGGTGTGACACTATGTTAATATTGATGAATCATGAAAGATTAATGTGGAATGACTTTAATGTTCATTTAATTAACTTGTTCGATCCAGATTTAATGTTTTTGTCCAATGCTATGTAGTTTTTAAAACCTAAGCATGTTAACTAGACATGAAAAGAATATTTAACCCATTTTGCAGAGCACATGCATTTCACACAAGAGATAGTCTCAAATTGGAAGAGTAATGTTCAATGCTTCAAGTTGGGACTTCTTTAGGATATTCATTCTAATGATTTATTGTCGATGTTTTTTTCTTATACTGGTGTGCTGGATAGATCATTGATGGTCGAGATGGACCTGGATGGAATGTCAGGGTTATCACTAGTTTCTTTCCCTACATCAAGAATTTTTCATTCCTCTTTTGTAAAAAGTAAGCATGATGACTCTCATGGTTGTTCTCTACGGTATGGTTCTTCAATACCTCCTACAGTTCTTGGCATATGTCCTTTAGTTTATTTTTAGTTTGAAATTTATGTACATGAAATGAGATTTTTCACTAAGGCACCCAATAAATGTTTCTCGTGAGGATGTTCATATCACACAAATATATTCTCCCATGTTTATTTCACTCTTTTTACTAGAATGAGATAACCAAAACCTTCAAAAATTACAATTTAACCAGACAATTCATGTGAAAAAGGGTTTGATACATTGGAATCTCTAATGAAGTTTCTTTACGTAGTAGAAGTGTCTCTAGAGGTCGTGGATACATGTCCAATGTCTATGAGAGGTAAAATTATTATATCATCATTATTATTCAATTATCTATATTATATTCATTCTCTCGTTTGATAAATTCAATCCATATTGTTAATTATATAATTCTTCCTAAGGATATTTTATCATGTGCATTAGATAATACTCTACCCATTAGTAAAAAAGAAAAATTATTATCTCTATTGTCCTTCTTATGTTTTCTATCTATCAAATGTTGAGCTTTCATGGAGTTTTCTAGATCTCCACATGAAATCTATTGAGACATATTTGGGTTGGATATGAAAATTTTCAATAAATCCTAGATTTATTGTTATCTTTGATGGGTTTCATTTACTATACCCATTGTTCTGTGTCGTGTCTTTCCTGGGGAATGGGAAGCAAGTTCGTGCAGAGCTAGAACATTTTATTCATAGTTGGGAAAAGAAATATCAGTGTTTACCATTGATCTATAGTGAGAATATTATACTGGTAATCTTCATCAAATTGCCATCGTGTTTCCCAAAGTCTTTCCATACAACGTCTCTTGTTTTCTATAGGCATGGGAGGTAGATATCTATATTGAATTGATGTCTAGTACACAATGAGTTTTTATTCCCTATAAATATAATGAAATAGAAGAACTAAAAGAGATAAATCCTCATTTGGATGATATTAATGAGAATGTTTTCATAATCCTGAGTGTGTAAACAAGGGAGGAATCTACAATCTTTAATAAGAAATCAAATGGATTACTTCTCATATGAGTTTATTACCGAAATCCCAAATTAATGATTGTAATGAAAAATATCAATTTCCATGGATTGATTATTGGTTTGATCAGTTGAATAAGGAAAATTGGGTTTCAAATATTTATCTCTAGTCTGGTTACAATATGTTAGGGGTAAAATATTCTGATATTCTAAAAACAATGATTCATAGTAGTTATTGTAATTATGAGTATGTTGTCATACCAAATGGTCTAACCAATTCTCTTGTAATATTAATGTAATTAATTAATAGAATATTCCATTAGTATGTTGATAAAATTGAGGTAGTATTTGATTATGACATATGTGTTTACTCTATGTTTGAAGAGGATCATGTAAATCATCTTAGAACAATTATGGGTTTGTGGAGAAATCCCAGAATCTATGCGAAGCTTTCTAAATATTATTTCTATATTAAATAAGTGATATTATTTGGGCTTGTCCAATCATGGGATATCATTTTATCCTATAAATATTAAACCTATTATGAAATTGGGAAAATGATAAAATGTTTTCATGATTTTAAGCTTTTTGTGTTTACCTAGGTAATATCTTGAGTTTATTAAGGAATTTTCAAAGATTGATTACCTAATGACTGATATAAAGTAGAAGGTAGTAAATTGTGAGTGGAATGAAAAATTAAAGTGTTCTTTTATTGAGCTAAAAAATCAATTGAATTCTGTGTCAGTGTAGTCACTTCCAGAGGCCATGCAGATCTATGTGGTCTACTATGATTCATTGGGTTTAGGTTTGAGCTACATTATAATTCAAGTTAACAATATCAAGGCTTATGTCTGTTGTTACATTTGGACACAATTAATTAAATACTCAAAAAATTTCATATAACATAATTTTATGATGAAAGAGATTAAAATTTGGTGACATTACAATTATGGACGAAGGCTTACCCTGTTTTTAGAACACAACATATTGAGTTATATCATCTTTCAAAATGATTTGAATATCCTCTATATATATTGGTTGGAATACTAGTAGTAATTATTTTTTTTAAAATATACCTTTTGGAAATATAATATTGTGGTATATTATTTGAGAAGGAAACATCCATCCAAGGAATTGAAATAATCAATAGAAGTATAGAGCATGTTGTCTAACATTTCACAGTTTCGTATCAATGTCTATGAATCAGTTTCTAAGGCTTCCCTAGAAAGTGTTTGTTAACGTATTCTCTTATTGAATTCAGTCTTCCAGAATAATAGATTGATGATACGTTTCATATAATTAGAGGCTATCTTAGTGGTGGGGAGAATGTCCATGATCGATTGTTCTCCAAATAGTCTATTCTATGCATCTAGAAACATTTTGTGGTACATTATTCTGTAAGAAAATATGTGATTTTTGGTTTTCATATTTCCGAGTGGGTTGTACACCCGTGAACCATGAATATGTTCTATGACATGTAGAAGTATTTCTAGTATCTAGGTATGAGACTAGGCATTGATGAATTTGTCTGTCATTTCTATACATATCAGTCAGTCTAGGTTGTGCACTACAAGCCTTCATGATTGTTGCAGCTATTTCTAGATTGTACATTTAAGTATGATGATATCTAAATGGAAATTGTTGTTGGGTTTCTATATACCCAAAGAAAGAATATTTCAAAATTGGTTGTGATCGATAGGATGATGAAATCAGATCAATGATTACCCATTTATGATTGAACCAAGGTTGGGGAATTATAAAATCATTATGTGAAATAAAATGTTCATTTTCATGGTGATCCAACTACTATATTCTATAATAGGGATCATTATCTCACTTATTGTTTTTGGAGAGTCCATCAGGAGGCATTGAGATCTCACATCCATTTGAGTAAGACATTACATCCATAGTCAGGTGGATAGAGAGAAAGGGTTATACATATTATGGAGGATATTATTAATGCTCATGTTCTCGAATTTGGTAGACCATAGGGTGACCACATGGGGATCATGATTTTTATTGTAAAATAGTCACCATTCTACAATCATAATCAATTATTTTGAGGCCTTGTATGGTATCTATTGAAATCTATGTTGTGTTGGCCAGAGATTGGGGAATGTTCCTTGGATTGACCGAGCATGATCCCATAGATGAAAATAATGATTCTATTGATTCATCAGATGTTGTTGATGGTCATAAACAATAAATGTATTATTCTAATTGTTGTTGTATACCATTGGAGTTTTCAGTTGTTAGGATTCCTTCATTAACCTTTTAATCCTGGATTGGTCATCATCAGCTTAAGAGGCATGGAATGCCTCATCCTTATTTTATGAGACCTTTTGTGATTTTTGATCAGTTGGGGAAAGCTGAATATCATTTATCACTTCCATCATATTTGATATTGATATATAACATGTTCTATGAATATAAACTAAGAATGTATCTATCTAATCATTCTAATATTTTGAGTTGGAGTGATGTTGAATTTGAACAAAATTTATATGTGACAGAATGACCTATCTGAAGAGTTTAATCTAAAACTAGTGAAGTTCATGGGAAGATGATACCTTTTGTTCTTCTGGTATGGCATCATGGTTCTGATTCTCATGAGACATGAAAGAGGTAGGAACTAATTATGGATTAGTGGACTAATTTTTAATAATGGATATTTCTTCATAGGCTTTCAGGGGAAAACATTTTTCCATAGTGGGGTGGATGTATCATCCATTAACTATTTCAGGTATTCCTATACCCCTATTTTTTATAATGTTTTGGTTGGGGTTATTTTGGTGTTTCTTCTTGTGAATTATTATTATTATTTTTTATTTATAGGCTGGATCATCGAAGGATCACCATTTTCCAAAACTGTGCATCCTCTCAAGACAAACTATGGAAATTGGATAGTGGGTTCTACAAGGCTTGCGCACGGTTTGAGAAAAATATATTAACTCTGAAGGAGAACTATTTCTCAATTTATCAAAATATCACTTCTTTTTTCAGGACCTCAATATATTTTTACAATAATTAAAACTCATTAGTTTCCCTGTTTTTAAGGACCACAATATCACTTCTTTTTGAAGGACCTCAATCTGTTTCTACAATATCAAAGTATCAATCCTATCCTTATTAGTTTCCTCCTCTCATTCTTGTTCTCTCATGGTCTTTCCGTTTTATTTAAGGTACCATGGATCCTTATGAAATATTTTTGATTTAATACCTACATTATTGGGGTAATAAAACTATGCTTTATCATCATTTTCCTGGATTCCTCCATTTTTTTCATCCTCGATAAATCCTGATTAGGGATTGATACTTCGATATCATAAAATTTAAAGGTGGGTGGTCCCATTTTGATACCCAATACATCTTATCCCAAAATATATATTTCAAATTAATTTTAGGATTTAAATTCAATTTATTTATTAGTATAAAATTTTTTAGATTGTACAAATAAAAAACCAATTCAATTAGATTAGAGATTTTTTGGGAAATTGGTTTTTGATATGAAAATGTGAAAAGTACCAATTTCTTAGAATTGGGATATGTTCATGGAATTATTTAAAATATAACCTGTTTAATTTAAAAAATTTATTTGATGGAACTTTTTTCAATTTAATCATTGAATTTAACTGTATAAAATAAAAATAGGGAAATTAAAAAAACCAAAATCCATTTAATTAGAGGTCTGATAGAAAATTGATGGAATTTTTTTCTAAAGTATTATTTTAAATTTAGTTAGATAATGTGGATTGTGAAATTGTATGAATTGGTTTCAAAAACGTATTTATAGGAAATGAATTAAATTGGTTTTGATTGAAGAATTTGTGTGTAATCTTTATAATATGGTATGTTTTAGATTAAAACATGTTATGGGTTTTATATACCAAATATGAATATTTGAAATGGGGGGATTGAATTTTATTATATTTCAGGTAGTCTTGAAATAAACTACCCATAATAGTTTTTTACATAATCATAGGAAATCCTTAGGCAGTTAGTGTGTTATTTGTACATCACCTCAAGAAATAAATCATTCTAAAAACTTATATCCACAAATCACAACCCTTAGGCATTGGTGATGAGTCCCCATTTTCATACACCCAATAGAAAAATTGTACATACAGTCCATTTCACATTTTTGGGTCCCTATATCCTAGAACTATCATACCAATTTAGAATTTGACCATGTTTCTTGATTTTATATATTTTAAATGTATCCTTTTGAATGTTTTATACTTTTTTACATGCCATGGGAATTTAAATAAATTATTTTATAAAAAAGTTTTTAGTTAATCTATTTGTGAAATAGTTACATTTTTGTAAAGAACACTTCATATAATGATGAATCAATATTTTAAATCTATTTACATAATATTAATAGTGAAATAATAATATCTTATGTATTTCAATTTTTTGAATTGTAATGAATGAATGGTTAAAATATGAGTTGAAAATCCCAAACTAGTTTGTATCTAAATCAAAAGAATTATCATTGTTAATTTCATATTTCCCCCCTTTAGAGAATATTTGGTGAAATTCTATTGGAATTTTCCCTCAAAATTCATTTTCCATTTGTTGGTTTTTTTTATTTTCATTTAGGATTGAGAAAGGGAAATTAATCATAGAGGCAGATCCATCTATTGAACCTTAGGCTTGGTGACTTCTGTCCTTTGGGGATTGAGATGTTTTTCCATTTTTTGTACCTTGGTTGTAATACATTGGGTTTTAATTCCACTTTTAATTATGTTACAATAATCTATTAGTGGTTTTTATTTGTATATTGTCTTTTTTCTTTTTTTCTTCTACGTTGTTTTTGTAAAATCATTCCATATTCATGTTATATGAATTCAGGTGCTAATTATCAATCTGTGAGGATTAGGATCCCCTTCATGATATGTGATGGTCGACATAGTTATTGAGTTACCAGGATACCCAGGCTAGTTTGTGACAACACTAGATTGCTTTGTTGTTAACTATCCTATTAAATTTTAGGGTATTTACCTATAGAGTTTTGCCTATGTGATTTCCCTTGATTGAAAATTTATATTACATTTGATGAAGCTTCATAGAATGTTTTCTTAATAGTATCATTCCTATATTAAGTACAACTTATTAATTATCAGAATTTGTAACATATCATTGATATAGAATTGTTCTAGAATATAATGATTATAAGATTAATAATGATTACATGTTATGATATCCATAATATATGCTACTTTTATGTTATTTCATTTCTGGGTGTACCATTATATATAAATTAACCACATAAAAAATATTATCGATTGTTAACAAAATTTAATTCCTATGTTGTAATTCAATAGATATCTTTGTATATCCACTATTACCACAAATTATATTTTTTAGATTGGATATGGATTTAGATCATTGTTGAAACTAAATAAAATGAGATTATTTATGAAGTTCATTTATAGAAACTTCATTGTGTGTTGTTATAAAAGTTGACTAGCCAATAGATTTTTAGTATTATGATAATATATAACATAATATTGTGGGAGTTAATTTTTACTGTCATTTATATATTTTGATAATGAAATTTATAATATATATTCATTTTCATTTGGTGAGTGATATATTTTTTGAGATTTATGATAAAATACAAATATATTTTTGGTATATGTAATATGATATATAAAAATATCAAATGAAATATATCAATATGAAATATATCTTAGAGAAAGAGGATTTGATAGTTCATTTTTTCATATTATACATTGTTTACCTCTTAGTTAATTTGTATGGGGATGGTGGAAGTATGTATATTTATTATTATACATTATTCTTTATATATACATAATATTAAATTTTCTATTCATATTTTTTGTATGGATTACTGAGTATCTTGATATAATCACCCCTTATTTTATATACATTTTTAGATGGATGTGATAGTGGAGTTTTTGGGTTCTGTTAGTTTGATGAACTAGGGGGATTACAAAAGTGTGGTGTTTGGGGATTGGTTCGTAAAACATTTAGCTATATAGGTTATATGTTATTTATTTTCATTTTTGGTATATTTTTAATTTAGTCACAATTATAATTTCAAAATATTCATTTATCATATATAACATTATATTAAAAATTCATACTATATCAGATGTTCATGGATTTGTTATATTTAAGGGTTTTTGGTTTATATTGAATTTTTATTCCACTACTATGATATTTAAAATAAAATCCCTCAAAATTCAAATTTTTTACTTTGAATAGTAGTATCCATCATAGTTCCTTTTTTATTAAGGATTTAGTGGTCAAGAATAATTTAATTACTAAAATTGTTAGAGTTTTTTTAGAATATTTCCCAAACAAAGTTGTATCATGGAATTAGGGTGTGTAATAGGATATAACTAAGAGTAAGAACCATGTGAATTTTCAATTATTTTAGAAGAAACTATGGAATAGTGGTATAAGTCTTAATGATTTTTCTATAATGATATATAATATAGTATATATTAGATAATATAGTAAATTCATGGGCATATTGATTATCTTATATACATAGATCCTTGGTTATAAGGGACAACTGGGTTATAAAATGCATCATATAGTGTTTTGGACATGTTCTATGTGCCTTAATTTATGGGATAGGTGGACTAACCTAGAATGGTTGGTCCATAATTTGAATTGTATCTTTTATCAATAATATTTTTCTTCCAATCAACATATCAAGTTTTTTAGACTCTGTTAAATATTTTATTTTTATTATATATACAACTAAAAAAACTAATGAGCTAGTACTGGAAAGGTATACAACTAATGGGGTGTTAACTGAATTTTATCACGGGTATGATTAAATTATTTAAAAAATATATACACTCACTACTATATCATGGATTTTTCTCATTTTATAGGCCATTGTGGTTGTTGGGTAGTTCATTTTGATGATTCATTGTGCCATTATCATTAATTGATATGTTCTATAGTGGGTTATGGTATAGATTCTAATTATGAGTTCTTATTTTGATGATTTTGGGGGATACATTGTTTAGTTATATTATTTCTATTAATCGAGATTTTATTAAAAAAAATTACTTAATTCATATATGGTACGATGGATTTGAATGAGGATAAACATGGATCAAGGGATTCGTATATTAACTTTTTAATGGAGGTTACTTATGGTTTCAAACCATTACAAATATTTATTTTGACACAGGAATGATTAATTATGTTATGTTCTTTGAGATTAATTCAATGAAATAAATATATCATGCACTTTAATATGTCATTGTTTGGTTTTAAATAGGTTTTAATATATTATCTTTTATGGACAAATTGTTATGCGTACAATTTCCTGGAATATATAGGTAAATGATATTAATTCTAAATTTCAAAATGGTACTAAAATATATGATTAATTTTGTGATCACATCAGTGTGACCTTGATCAATATATTCATTCAACCTACATGGTTATTAAAATCATTAATTTTTTAGATTATGGAATTAATTTGTAATATTATATTAGGATTCAAATTATTTTTTTGTGAATAATATCCTTCCCATGAAAGAGTAGTGGTGGAAATTTGAACTTACAAAGTGTGAATGGTAGTTTACATTTGTTTGAAATTTATTGGTCTAAACTATCAATATTTCATTATTAGTAATTATGATGAACAATAATATATTAAACATGAATAGAGTTGAATATTTTTGGATTTTTCCATCAATGAAGAGCCATGTAGTTTTTTAGATAATAATGG
The DNA here is from genome assembly GCA_963277665.1 of Viscum album. Classification (NCBI taxonomy): domain Eukaryota; kingdom Viridiplantae; phylum Streptophyta; class Magnoliopsida; order Santalales; family Viscaceae; genus Viscum; species Viscum album. The sequence goes on from OY728159.1 coordinate 927,973,234, forward strand.
TTGGAATATAGTTATGACTGTTATAGTCTTAGTTAAATTTGTTTTACTTGTTTAAGGTCATTCCTAGAGTCTGAGGAAGTAGCTTTGTGGTTTTTGGTGGAAACCATGTTTTTTTAATAATATCTAACAATTTATTTTAACTATACCATATAATTTAAGAGGAAATTTGGTAGTTTATTTTATGTTATTTGACATAAAAATGACAGACCTATCTTTTTTAAAACATTCATAAGATTATACATTAGAACTGACAATGAAATCAAACTTTTATCCCCTAAAGTTTTATTTTATTTGTATACAATCTACATACCTTATAATTTTATAACACAACAATAATTTCTTCACTATAATTTTCTCCCAATTGATTCTCTTAAAAATATTTCAGGAAAAATATTATTATTCATTACTAAAGGAAATAGGAAACCTATTGTAGTTGGGTTTTGGCTTTATAGTAAGCACCCCATAATTATACATGAAAAATGGGGGCTCAAAACCCATTGGGCGTAGGGTACTATATCATTACTATAGCGTACTATAGCATCGGAAACACTGTAGCAATGACATGCACTATAGCGGTGACATGGCACTCTAGCGGAAATAGAGTACTATAGCGGCATCAGGTACTATGCAGTACTGTAGCAGCGTGGGTACTATAGCATTTCTATTCATAGAATGGGCTTTGGTCAAAAAAATGGGCTTGTGGGCCATGTAATGGGAAGAAGGCCCCCTGGGCCTTCGAGCTATGTAATGGGTCTTCCTCTACCCAGTTAAAGAGGTCTTTTCTTTGATTTAATAATAAAAGAGCCTTCAGAACCAACCTTTAAAAAAAATAGTAAACCTTTGAAAAATTAAAATATAAACACCTAGTAAGAGAAAAACTAAACAATAATACATGTTAGATTTATGAATAGTTTATATATATGTGAGAGTATTGAACATGAGTTTAATTGTATTATTAGTAGAATATGATATTTTAATCTTGATAAGTGATCCTGGTTAATGACATCATTATCTAAATCATGACATATAAATAGATAACTAAAAAAGGGATCACCATTGATTAATAAAAAAGTAAAATAGGATAAAAATATCAACTCAATAACTACAAACCCTAGTCAAATGAAAAATGAATGTGAAACATTTTTAAGGAAAGAAAGTAAAAAACATGTTTCAAGGATACCTATCGATTGAATTATTAAATAAGTGAAAAAATATACCATATCATGTCAATGAATAAAATAGTGAACTAAGATAATCTCTAATGATTCAAACATATAAACACATGTGATAGAAAAATTACCCAAATCATTATAGATTATAATAATTCTAAAAAAACTCATCATATTAAAAAAACACATAAATAGAAGAAATCAAAATTTTCTAAACCTAATAATGTAAACTCAGCCAAACCGATAAATACTTTGAGAGAATCACAAAATCCATATGGGTTAGTGATATGTTCGGGAGAATCAAATTACATGTTATGTGATCCATTTCTTCTTAAGAAAAAATAAATTACACTCAATGAATATAAAAAACACTTCATATTGTGAACATATAAAATTGAAATTCTAATGATAAAATAATAAATTCTATTATTAAAAAATAAACTAAACAAGTTATCTCACATAAGAAAAAAAACTCTAAACTAAATACAAACACGAAAGGAAAAAAATATATACTGATGAGATAATAATTTATTACATGTCTAAGATATATAATAAATCCAATGTACTATATAATATGTTATCACTAACCAATTGTCCCTATCTATACACAACATGATGGCTACTTTAGTGATCCAAAATATGAACTTGATCTTACAAGAAAGTCACTTAATCTACAAGAACGTTGTCAAGTATGTATGATTGGATCAAAACTAGGAAAATATAATTAGTCTAATAAGTATATAATTTTTCATATTAAAATGGCTACAAAAATAACAGTTTAAATTAAAAATATTTATCACAGGGTTTGTCTTTATTTTTAGAAAGGGATCCTTTAATATATTTCCAAACCATCATTTAAAATCAATAATATGCTTCTAAAATATCATGATCATTATTGGAATATTTTATTAAATAATTCCTTTGAAATAATATTTTAAAACCATATCTATATAACTACAGAAGAAGTAACAATAACAATAAAAATAATGTTACTTGAATAAATATCTAACCCCAAATATAATGTTAAAAATCGAACTTATATAATAGTTCAATTACTAAGGCAATAATAAATCTAAGAAAAAAATACTACAAATCATGATAACAAAAAATATAGTAGGTTTGTGGCATAAAATTATAAAATAATTGAAAAAATGTATTTTATAGAAATTAATATGAACTTATATAATCATTTGAGTATCAAAAACATAAATTGAGATGATTATAAACATACTCATGTGGAACAATCATATGTAATATTGATGAGGTTACTATTCTAAACACTCTAATATTCTCTATCCTAGACTCACTAGTGGAACTCCACCAAGGATATGACATATGCGACACAAGGGGGACTGTTTCAAGCTCATCATGACAATATAAAAACCATCTATTGATAATTATCATTGAAAACTAGGATCCCCATGATATTAGTGATAGGAGGAGAGGTAATACTTATCAAATTGATGACATAAAAAATAATAATATACTTACCTCAAATCTTTGAACCCACAAATTCAATTCCCCTCAAGTTTATACCTAACAATATCATAATCACATAAAATTAGGATTTCACACACACTATAAGAGATTGGTGATTCAATTTGGGTATAAAATGATTAATAATACTATATAATATGTTCAATGACAGTGTTCATCTTAAATATAGAAATATTATTTCTACATCTACCATCAAAACCATTATTATTCAAAATCCAGTTTTGATTCACAATTTAAATCCATTTTTAAAAAATATTTTTCAATGTCCCCAAAAGGGATTTTAGGACAGACATGGGTTATATTACATTGAAATCCCTTGAAAATCCATTATAGAAACCAATGTGAATTTAAAAACATCATTATAATAGTGGTAATGACATAAATTAAGATGAATAAGTACAATAACTATACTAGAAACCATGAACCATGCCATCTTAAAATTTACAATTAAATTAAGACATCTATACACAAAAATAAAATATTAACAATTTGAAACACATCTAGATTTTTATTAAAAATATGTCTCAAATACCTAACCCATTCTAACCATTGGCAATCGCAAAATGTAACCAATATTGATGTTAATAACACCAATTTTCAAAACTTTCCTCATTTAGAAAAAAAACATTACGATATTTATTAAATAAATAACATATTTAATAATTATAAAAATGGAATTTAGAAATTTTATGAAAAATATTGATTGAATTAAAAAAGGTAATAAACATAGAAACATCTACCCTATTAAAGTGTAGATAAAGTAAATCATTCAAAAAAATTAAGAGATAAGAGTTTGATGATGTCCTCACACACCCCATAAACTATAACAAACGATAATTTACAAACATTGATATTAATACCAAATTAAATTTCATTCATTAAAAACACAATAGAACCACACCAAGACCATATAGGTTTAGTGTCATTAAAAATTTTAAAATATAAAAAAATTGTTCATTAGACATATAAATTTTCTCCCACATATTCCATCATAACTATACCCTTTCATTGACATATCTTACTTAATAACATTCTATGTGACCTGGTGAAAAGAAACATACGATTGTGTGAGCATAAATTATCAAAAAGGGTATATAAGGGAGATGTCAAGCATATCATAACCATAAGACATAATATCATAACATTTGAAAATAATATCACGCGTTTGAAAGATCATGATATCATGTCATGGGATAAATCAAAATATTTCTTAAGAAAAAATGAATGTAATCCCAAAATACATAACACGAGACATGAAATTTTTTTTAACACACGTAATCATAGTAAATCATTTCATATTAGTCAAGTCCCATTTCCAATACAATCATAGAGGGAAAATTCCACTACTAAGCTGACTTCACTCCTCGTACCTGACATTTTTTACTGAACCGAGATCATATCCCATGCAGCCCTATATATTTCATAAGATATAAATCATTTTCTAATGAATTATAGGGGGATATAGGTCTCACCCATCTCATAATGTAATCATTATTTTTTTTCTGTCACAAAAAAATAAAACATTCATCGTATCATAACTAAAGGAATAAAATGGGTTTCTGAAACATCATTCCATCATAACATAATCTATGAAAAACAAATGGATTTCATAAATAGCATAAAATCGTAAACAAAATAATACCATAAAAATTATCAGTAAATAATACATGAAACATATTCTTATTAAATAATATCATTATAGATGGAAAATATTTTTCATAAAACAAATTAAATTAATTATTAAGGAAAATTTAAATTCTTCTTCAAAATAATTTTCTTTTCTCAAAATCCCAATAAATTTTAAAAGAAAAGAATTTATTATTAAATAAAATAGAAATTGTATAAATGAAGCTTCAAGGAAATAAGGTGTTATTTTTACATAAAAATATATTAATGTTGTATAAGTTAAAAAAATTCTCCCCTAATGTTTGATAGAAAATTCAAAATGTACCTCATATCGAAAATGACAAAAGATTTCATTCATACCAATTAATAAAAATTCTAGAAATGGAAAAATAAGTATTTAAAAATTGTACAAGAATAGAATTATTATTTTGAAATAAATTTTCACAGATCATTGACTTGGATGATAAATATGCCCTAATAAATACTTATGTATAAACTATCTTGGATAATAATATGATTTCAAAATTATCTGTTACCTTAGATCATATATCCTTTGTATCAATATAAACCTCTTGTATAATGATTTAAATTATTTCATTGTATTATTTAAGAGTAATATTCTTTTTTATGTTATCATATAATAGCATATACTCTTAGGTTTGTCAATAAAATGTCATTATTACTCGTTATTTGAGTATAAATGGATTCATTTTCTTACACATATTTTGACGAATAAGTTCTGGTTCTCTTTATTAGGTCATATTTATATAACTAAAAAATATATTCAAATAATATATATACAATATTTATTCATTATAAATATTTATATAATCATTCATTAATGGAAATTTGGTAGAGCGAATGATATAGCATTATAAATATAGTCGGCCGTACGTACAAACGAGCAACGATATCATTCCCATAATTGTGAAATGGTATGGAATTGGGTAGAATATATACTATATAATAATCTATATAATTTTATAATTATAACATATAGTTAATATTTATATCATTATACCCATCCATGAAATATTGTGGTTAAAAAAAGTTACAGAACGACTAGGAGACGGTAAGTCATACGTATGCACACATGGGGATTTCATTTAGCACTGGATTGAAAAAGGTAGAATATGGTTGTTTGAAAATTATAAATAAATAAATGTATATATTTTGTTTTATATTTATGACATTATAATGGGAATAATCATGAAGAAGAAGTAGAATAAGGAATAAATTTTAAATAATCGCAAAAGGATATTACCTCTTCTTGAATGCGCTCCCCCAATATCTCATTTTAATAGAAATAGAGTTGGTCATTTTAGAATACCCAACTATATAGAATATAATTGAGGAATTTTTAAAGTGAAATGAGGGCGGGGGGTATTTTGCAGTTATTGAAGGCTCATTGTTATTTTACGATGTTAGGGAAGAGGTTCCCTTTTATAAATGAGGTGAGGGGCACTTTTAGAATCTTCAATATTCAATTAGATTCAAATAAATCCAAAAAACCATTAAAAAATAAAAATTGTCATAATTTATAAGATTATTGGATTTTTTTTTTCTAATCAACAAATAAATTTTATACATGTTTCTATTTCAATTTAAACAATATAATTTTAATTAAAACTATGTTATTCTATTTAATTTTAACTAAGATAACAAATATTTAAATATTAAAAGGGTTAAATATTCATATATCGGATATCGATTTGACCATAAACAAATAAATTATAACATTTTAAACCATATAATAATTTTTATGTATTTTTAAAAATGTGTTTTTATTTTTAAATTATTTAATAAAACATTATATTGATAAACAATCAGTATCATCAACTTTGACACTATTCAAGTCATTGATTTTAAAAATATTAAGATTTCATGTCATATATGAACCAAATATTTTGTTATATTAATTATAGGTCAAGAAAATCTATAATATTAATTGTACATATCAATTATATAAAATTATATTTATTTTTTTAATTTTAATTATCATTTATTTAAAATTTTCCTTCATTAAATAATTATTACATCAGTTTTGTGAACTAATTTAATATTTTTTTAATAAAAATTAAAAATAAAATACTCTGAAAAATATAAACCATCTGTATTTCATAATAATTATTATAATTGAATATTTATTCACTAAAATACATCATTAAAAATGTAATACTAATTAAAACATGAATGCGGGAAATTTATCATCACATTAAATAAACTATTATAAATCTCACATTTATTCGCATAGGGATCCAAATAGTCCATAACTAGAACCTTGGATGATTATAGTCTAGATATACTCTACCAATAATAATTGGTCAATTGTTAGGGTCTTTAATTTTTATTATCTTTTTAATGTAATTATTTATTTGATTTCACATCAATTAAATAATTTCTGCATCATAAATATACAATCCTTCGAGGTAATTATTTATTTCGTAAAAATAATTAAATTTCAAAGATATAGATAAAAATTTTACGATTTAGATTATAACTTATAGTAAAATTTATCATCTATATCACCTTATATTAAATTATATAGAGTTATTTAAATTTGAGTAAGACATAATAAAATTCTATTTAAATAAAATAAAAGAAATATTATATTATAATTCAAGTGGATACCAATGGATAAATTTTTTAACTAGAGATAATATGGGTTGAAACCTACCCATCCAAATATATTATGAAAATTTATAAGTTAAATTTATAATATTATTCTAATCCTTAACTAATATATTCACCCTTTTACTGTAATAAAAAAACCACTGAAGCTAATATTCATAAGGTCTAAAAATAAAAAAAAAATATTTACATAATTTGGACCGATGTATTACATATATGGAATAAAATTTTCACAATTAAAAACATAGAAGATTCAGTAATTAAATTAAAATTAATCCAGTTGTCAGAATGAGAGAATGATTTTTAAAAGTAAAAACATTAAAAAATTTTGAAATTTTTTACATCTGAATTAAATGTAATATTAATTTCAACTACATAAATATTTTTAAATAAAAATAATATAATATATTTATAAATTAAAAAATTAAATAATATAATTTTACCATATAAATTATTTGATAGAAAAAGTTATTATCAATAATAATATATTATGTTTTTAATATTCATCAAAACATGAAAGTTATCCAAAAAATAAAAAATTCATTTTTTTTATTTTTTCATATTCTTATTTAAATAAACAATTTTATGTTTTCATATAAAAAATATAAATATTTCACAATTATAATTTTAATAATGTTCTCTATTAAAATGAGGTAAAATTACCCTTTTGAAAATATTGGTTTTTATACATCAAATAGGGTTTATTCATACCCTATGACTAAAATATCTATTTGATGAATATCAAAAATATTTAATTAAATATATAACATATATAATTTATTACCTTTATTTTCTAATTGTAAGTCACTTAAATTATTTATACAAAATATACATACTTCCACTATATTTAATTTGATTATATTTTTCAGAAATAATTGGTAGCCACAAAAATTCAACATATATTTTCATAAGTTGGTAATATTCATTATTGTAAACCTAAATACTAGGTTATGATGGTTTTTATATATCAAGGGCGTATCACAGTTCATTTAATCTCATGATTGCGTGCAATGAATGATACTAAATAAAAAAAAGTATTTAAAGGAAATATTTCATAAAAATCCGAGTTTTACATTCTGCCCCCTTTAAGTGAATTTATCTATAGAAATTTGTCGCATAGATACAAAAAGAAGAGAATAAATATACCTCATTATATCCCCAGGTTCCCATATTTCTTCCTCAAATAGGTGGTTTCACTGTTACACATTAACCAAAGGAGTGGTCTTGTTTCATAGAACATGTTACATTACGATCCAAAATCCTTATCAGTTGTTCTTCATAAGAATGATCATTATCCAGATGTACAACTTCTGAGATCAACACATTAGAAGGATCAAATATGTACTTTCTCAAGAGAGATACATGGGAATCATTATGAACATGTGATAGATTCAATAGAAGAAAAATCAGTTAGCTAACTTTCTAACACGATCCAGAATTAAAAAAGCACTGATATACCTAGGTCTCAACTATCCATTTATCCAAATATCAATACTATATTCCATGGATATATTAGTATGAACTCTTATTAAACCACATAAATATCTAGATCATTTCATCAGTGGGAATCATAAATTATTTATCTAATTTGAGCGGATATTATGTGTTATTGAATATATATGACCTTTCTTACCATTTCAGCAACAAGATCATGTCCTAATAGAAATCATTCCCTAACATCATATTGTTAGGTTGGAGTTCTACATATATTTCCATAGATTTATTCATAAGGATCCATATGAATATTGGAGTAAAAGATGTTTTTAACAAAACTAGACCAAATGAAGTTTTTCATCCCCACCACTTTTGAAATCCATAGAGAAAGCTCTCAACTTTTCTCCCAGAGTTTGAATTTTCCTCCTAGACTGACTGTATGTCCGAAGATTGGAAGCACTGTTGAATCATAAATCTATATTGAAAGAAAGTGGAAGACTTATTCATAACATTTAGGCAAACCTTGGATCCAAACCAGTTATATGGATGGTGTACTCTATAACATCTTACCAATTTTTTTATATACATTCTAGATATCAGATCAAGAGAGATGTCATCTCTAATAGTAGTTATGGTTTCTAAATTAGTATGGTGATAAAATAAAAACCGTATAACATTATGAACTATGGATGTTTTGTAATGTCTTATGACAATGTACGTAGTTATGTTTTCACATTTTCATTATAGTGTGGGTAGTGGTTATATCAACCCCTTAGACTTCTGTCTCTCATCCGTAACTTAATGGAAACTATGTACTGAGGGACGTACTCTATAACTTCACTATTATTACCATCTAACCAAAAATAATCTTTTAGTTCCATGTATATCATTTTTGTGTCCAAGATAAATATATAATGAAGAACTATGATCCTCAACCAACAAATACCTCTTTTTTTCCGGTATTAGAGGGATAAAAATACAGTTCCAAATCCTTATTATTCCATCCTAATAAACATTGAATTCTTGAACACTCTCACCTTATTTTGAATCTCAACATCGTTTTTTACACCTCCTTAATATTCATTTGTGTATATGGTTGAACATTCCTTTTATAATTATAATATGTATCCCCTTCCATTAAACTTTTAGGATCCGTCAATTTTAAATACATTATTATTGGTTATTTTTTATCCTCATCATGGATAAACTAGCATGGTATTTTTGACCTAAAGTATCTGCCACCCTGTTTCCTTTCCAATGGTGGTAATGTATTGAACAAATTTAATTTCTAATAAAATCCAACCATTTTATTTGGATCATTTTTAGATCATATTGTGCGAAAAAATACTTTAATATTTTATAATCAGAATAAATTTGACAACTTCCACCATAACGATAATGTCACCATATCTTTAATTAAAATATTACCACAACCTCCCCCAGATAATTATTTAGTAAATTTTTCTCAAGGATTTTAAATTTTCTTGAGGTATAAGTTATAACCATTTCATTTTTCATGATAACACATCACATCCACTATTTTGATGCATCACTGTAGATAATAATTAACTCTTCAATAAAATGTACTATGATTATATTTGCAATGGATAATCATCTTTTTAGCTCTTTCAAATTATCCCCACATTCCTCTCTCCACATGAACATAACTTCTTTCCGAGTCAACTTGGTGAGAAGATTAAATAATCATGAAAAATATTTCACAAAACTTTCCTAATATCATTCCCATCCCAAAAAACTATGGACCACAATGACTATTGTCATTCTACGAAAAGATTTTATTGCTTATACTTTCATGGATCTACAAATATTTCTTCACTTAAGATTATGTTACTAATAAAATGAAACCATTGATTCCAAATTTCAGAAATGAAATTTTTTTATAAAATATTCTCATTTTATAGCATTTTTATTACAATTCATAATTGATCTTTTTTTCTTCTTTACCATTCGAATATTCAAGAATGTAATCTATAATGATTTCCATAAACATATCAAGATAATATCGAAATAATCAATTTATTTGATCCATGAAGATTGTGTGGGAATTAGTGAAACCAAAAGGAAACACTATAATTTCATAGTGTCTATAAGTTGTCCAAAATGTCATTTTTGGTATATCTTCCTTATTGACCCATAATTGATGATATATTGATAGAAGATTAATCTTGTAATGTATTGTTCTCTTCATAGTTGGTTTAATAAGCCATCAATCTGGGAAAAATGATATTTGTTCTTGATAGTGATCTAGATATGTTCTCAATAATTAATTTATAGTCTCATTGATACCTCATTATTCTTAAAAAATATAATAGGTTCAACCATGGGTGATTCATATGGATGTATGAATTAATTTTCATTATTCTCATTGGATTTGTTTCATCATTTCCTTTAACTCAATTGGTGTGACTCAATAAGGTGTATATAAAATAGGCATAGAACCTAGTATGCGTTCTATTGAATTCTCAATTTAATGATTTGGTGGAAGACCTGGTAATTATTCGAGAAAGATATATTCAAACTCATGTATAATTGGTGAATTCATAATGTGGTGTTCCTCCCCAATCATTTATGGCAGATAAATTTCATTTATATAAATCTAGTCACTTAAGATATATGAAATTTCCATGGGAAGATTATATTCAACTTTACACTGATATATAATCATCGATTAACCAAGAATATGAATTTTAACATCCCTTCCTTAGAAGTTGATATGAGATCCATATAGAGAAACCCAATCAATGCCAGGAATCACTTCAAATTCCAATATAGTAAGGATAACCTGATTTACTATAATAACTATCCCACATACATCAATTAGATAATAATTATAAACATTTTATGTGACCATTGTTCCATTAGGAGATGACACAACAAACTCAACATCTAATTGTTAATATAATATGGTTACACCCTATGTAAATTATTTGGAAATAAAGAGTGGGTTCATACAGAATCAAATAAAAAATAAGTTTCATTAGATTTGATGGAAAGTGTATCTTTCATAATTTCATTATCGTACTCCAGATCGAAGATAGTGATCGCCTGTGAATTGCCATTGTTATTACTAATAAGAGTTTGCTGAAATTGATTATCTTCAATAACCCTTGTGTAAAAACCTGGTTCTGGGAGCCACCCAAAGGTGCACCACACCTGGTTGATCACATGGCCTCATGCGCATTTCCCCGAATTCCAGAGGATGCTAACTAGTAGCGAGGTCCTTCGATGTAACAGTGGGGAAACTATGCCTCATTGGTGGTGTATTCACATCATATGTATAACTTATAAATATTAGTGGAATAAATAATACCACAAAACAATTAAACAATGGAATACTAAAAGTAAATAAATAACTACAACACATATATAGATGATTCATGTAACATATTTTGGGTAAAACTACGAAACAATTCACAATGTAGGAAATATAGTACTAATCCAATGTAAAAAAGGAAACAAATAAACTCTAGCAGCATCGAATGCCTCAACTTGGTCCAATTCTCTCCAGATCCACATCAAACAAGTACCTAGGAAAGAAGGGTGCTTGAACTTATCTACACCTGCAACCATATAATCTTTTTGGGCCTAATGGCAGGAACCAAATATGGTGTGTGACGAATCATAGTAGGAAACAACAACCAAATATGTTCTAAATTATTAGTGAATATATATAGTAGGAAATAATGGAAATTCTAATAGGAAACTAGGAGTACATAAAAGTATCCAACCATACAGTTTCTATTTACATTCATTAGCATTTAATGTTCATCATTTAATCAAGTATCACAATAGATATTCTAGAAGACTACCTGACAAGAGCAAATCCATGCTACTTATTTCTCTTGGATGACATGTAAAAACATTCAATATTTATATTAATCCTCTTGGTAGCTCAAAAATATTAACCCCTTTGACCAAATAATGCAATAAAATGGAAAAAACACATTGAGGAATCACTCACCGTCAATTCCCCCCTTTGGTATTTCATGAATAACTATATACTCTCTGGGGAATTACTCAATTTAAATACCCCCTTTGGTATCATAATGTAAAATATAAAAAACTTGAGGGATCACTCACTGCAAATCCCCCCTAATATCTAATTTCTTGAAATGTAACAGACACTCTAAGGAAGCTCTCAACGTCAATTCCCCAGGAGTTCTAATTACAATAGGTTCTCATAGGCCTGTGTAATTCAATCGTGTATAAAAAAATCAATAATACTAGAGTAATATCAACTAATAAATGGATGAACAATTAAAATTCATTTCATAATTATCTAAAAGTAAGAAAAGGAAATATGTTCCATCCCATCAATCAAGGAATGAAAACAAGGTCAGCCCCATAGGCAACCTGGACCAAACAACCGTAATCATTCAAAAAAAGAATAGAACCCATGTGGTGTTTCATAAACATGAAATTTGACATATTATCAAGTCAATCATCTCTTAGTACAAAAATAAATATATGGTAGATAAAATAGGGTTCAATTTCCTTAACCCGAAATACCCAAAACAAGGGTAATCAACACTTTGCTATATAAAACTCAAAGAATACCAGTGAAAGGAAACAAAACACCTACCTTGACATTTTACGATGAACAATCTCAAATTTACACCCTTGAATCATCCTAAAAAGTCGTATATATAAAAAACGTAAAAAATGTTCAACCTTGAATAACTCAAGAAAGAGGTGAAATTCATATGAGTAGCTCTTGAAGATGGAAGAACACACTAAGGGGATTCAAAGACACCCGAAAGTGTTTGATTCATAGGACATGTGAAGAGTCAGTGTATCTTAGATGATTCAGTGATTTTATATGGTCCTACACTAGGTACATCCATAAGAAGAGAGTTCTAGATATTATACGCGACCCCGGTCTGATTAATCAAATAAAAGAAATAGTAAACAACATGTTTATTTAATATACATGTCGTGTACATGCCTCAACCATCCCGTGCTTTAGGAAGTATCTAGGTCACCTCACACAACCATGTCTCAACCAGTATACAACCATTATATAGCTACATGTAGCAACCTGGTTCATGATGTGTACTCCCATGTACACGGTGTGTACATCTAAATTTCCAAAAACTACCTTTTTTCTAAAAAAACACATGAAAATCAATATTCATACAAAAATGAAGATATGTATTCTTAAAATCATCCCCCCTTAATGAAATAAGTCCCCAAATTCATTCCCTAACAAGGTGTTGAAAAAGAATCCTCAAACAGCTCTGGCCACTATGATTGTAAATTGGCCTCCCTCTCCCATGTCTCGTCCTGTACTCGCCTATGCTGCCATATCACCCATTCTAGAGGAACAAAAATGCCATGGAGAACCTTCACAATACAATACAAAATCTGAATATGTTTTTACACGATTTATGTGTCCACCTCAAACTCAACCTCCTTAGGTTGAGAAACATGAGACAAGTATAAGAAATAACGTTATATCTAAGAAACATGGAAGAAATCATGCTTACCCCTATACATCTAAGGTAACTAAAACTGATAATAAATCATCCCAACTCTCTTGATAATCTCAAATGGCCAAACATATCTCAGTGAATACTTTCCCTATCTCCTTATCTTATTTTGTCCCAAACATGGTGCCACACAAAATAAAACATGATATTTGACCTCAAAATCCCAAAGTTGTCTCCATCGACCATCATTTTATTTCTTGCTAGACTGTGTAGTAGGCATCCTATTTTGAATCCACTCCACCTACTCAGAAGTCTCCTGGACATGATGAAGTCCCCACATTACTGCCTCTCCTACTGGAATCCAACATTAGGGTGATCAGTATGGACTACCGTACAAAGCCTTATAAGGTTCCATCTTAATCGTCGCCTAAAAATTTCTATTGTAGGAATACACCACTAGAGGTATGGGATTCACCCAAGATCCTCTAAAATATAGGACATAATCTTGAAGAATTTCCTCTATTACGTGAATCATGTGCTCGAACTGGCCATCTATCTAGGGATGGTTGGCTATACAGAATTGTAGTTCTTTGCGAAAATCCCTCTATAGTCCCTACAAAACACAAGAAGTAAATAGGGCATCTTTGTCTTGAATGATGGAGTATAAAACCCCATGCAACCTTAAAATCTCTCAGATGTACAACCTTATAAGCTCATAAACACTGAAGGTCTCTTTTATTGTTTAGAATTGTTCCCCTTCGTTAGCCTATCAATGACAACTCAAACCGCATCATTCCATTGGGGAGATCTAGGTAACCCTGTCACAAAATCCATCGTGACAATATTCCACTTCCACTAGTGAATGGGTAACTAATGTGGAATCCCTACAGGTAACTGATTATCTGACTTCACCTGCTGAAAAGTGTATCATCTCAAATGAAAAGAAAAAACATCACATTTCATACCTGGCCACCAATAGTGATATTGTAAATCTCAATACATCTTGGTGACACCAGGATGAACTACCCCAACTAAAGAATGAAAACCATGCATCATATCCTCACTTATGTCTCCTAACAACAATATGTATCCATGAATGATCAAGATATCATCATCATCTATGGTCCATCAAGGAGTAGGGTCCTCTCATAACACACTCTTCTGTAGGATTAGGCCTTCAGAATCTGATAATTGCCTCATTCGTACACGATCAAATATATTATAGGTAACAATTATAGAATAATGAAACTCAATCCCCTATTTGTCTTGAACCTCAAAATTCATTTTAGAGAATAGAGAAATGAGCTTCCACTCACTTCTGGCCTCTTGGACTTCCTATATCTGATTCCTCCTGGTCAATGCAGCATCCACTGTGTTACCTTTCCCAGGCGTGTAGGAAAGATCAATGTAAAAATACTACAGGTAATTAAACCACCTTCGTTGTCTCAAATTCATATCACAATGAGTAAATATGTACTTGTGAATTTTTGGGTCAGTGAAAACCACAAAATTCCCTCCCAAGATATATTTTCTCAAACAGCGGATGTCATGAACAACTGCCATCAACTCAAGATCGTTTGTCGGGTAATTTCTCTCATGTGGCCTCATCTGTTGTGACCTATACGCAATGACTCCATCCCCTATTTAAGCATTGATCCTACCCCGATAGTTAACGCATCACATTAAAAAGTGAATCTCATTCCAGGATCTAGAAAAATTAGTATCAGTGCTGAAGTAAACCTCCCTTTATACTCTATAAGGCTAAATTACATGAGTCTATCAACAAGTAATTCACTCCCTTCTTAGTTAGGCATGTCAGTGGGGATTCTAGGCATGAAATTTCCCATATATAATTCTTTTAGTAACCAGTTAGTCCTAGAAAAATAATGCACCTCAAATACGTTCTTCGGTTTCTCCTAAAAAAATAACACTCTCATATTCTCAAGGAAAACTGATACTCCGATCTATGAAATAACATGAACCATGAAATAGATCTGGTCTATCCAAAAGTGTAATTTTGAGCTCATTTCATATAATTGGTGCTCTATCAGTGTATTCAAAACACTCTCATCATGGATAACACAGTCATGTCGATTGGGAGAGTACACCAAGATATCATCAATAAAGACTACTACAAAAGAATCCATGTATGGATAGAAATCTCAGTTCATCAGTACCATAAAAACTACAGGTGCATTCATGAGACCAAACGACATTACCACACACATTTATAGACCATAATTGATGCGAAAGGCTGTAAGAAGTATATCTGTTGGTCTAATGCCCAACAGATGATAACCCAATATCAAGTCAATATTCAAGAACATGAGGGATCCTCAATGCTGATTAAAGAGATCATTAATCCTTGGTATGAGATATTTGTTCTTCACATTCAAATGGTTCATCTTCTGATAATCCACACAATTTCTAAGGGTACTGTCCACCTTCATCTCAAATAGTATAGGTGAACCTCAAGGAGAAGTACTGGGTCATAAGAATCCTTTTTTTGGTTTCTCCTCTAACAACTTATTGAGCTCATGAAACTTTGTTATAGCCATCCTATAAGAAGTAATGAATACCATTTCTACCCATGGAATGAGTTTAATTAAAAATTCTACCTCTCCCTCTAGAAGAAAACCTAAAAATATGTCTAGAAAGACATTCCTGAAATGATCGACCGCTATAGGAAATTCTATCTATGAAGTCCCCTTTCATCCTAATAAAGACTAGCAATATGGGCTGTAACACCTCACAACCCATGATGCTTGGGTCAAACTCTTATCGCTTGGATGTCACATTATACCATATGTAGAAAAAAATACTCCCTATGGAGATGTGAATCTCACCCTTCGATGATAGAAATCAACAACATCATGGAAGGGAATTAACATGTCCATTCCATGAATGATGCTCTAACTCATCATATTTATGACATAAAGGTCCCTTAATAAGTGACACCCACCATCATATAGTGGGAAATTCTTGAAATAGTGTAAACTAACTGTTCTAGTCCCCAATGGTGTGTCCATTGTCAAGATGTCAGCATAAGTGAGGATACAATGCCCAAGGATCTCCAAAAAAAGAACAATTGTAATGTTCTGTGAAGACCATGTATCAAAAAGATCAGCTTCTAAAACTGAGGCAACCAAAATCGCAACTCTAACAGTAGAGGGATCGGGGTCCTAATCCTGCAAGATATTCACTATTGCAAAATACTGGCATACACTGTGGCTTTTTGATGATGTAAAAGATCCCTCAGTTGATCCACCATGCCGCTATCAAAAACCATGTGTCTAACCACTATGGCCATAACCACCACCTCATCTTGAATGGCCAGAAGAACTCCAGCAACCAGAATAATGTGGATCTGGTGGAATTTCCCCTGTATGAGGAGTCAAGGAAGATCCACCCTCACTAGAAACTTGAAGGGGGGAGTTGCAGAATTGATGAAGATGTCTCATCATGCCCCAAGATTAACACTGAAATGGGTCTATCAGGCACAGAGGTTTCTTATGTCTTCCCTTTCCACACTGGTAGAACACCCCCAGGATACCTGAAGGAAAATACATCATACTTGGAACTCCATTCATAGACTCCATGTGGCACATCATTTTATCAATTGGAAGAGTACCTACTCTTGATACAGAACTTCCTTAGCCCATAGCTCCAAAATAACTTATGTTACACTCAATGATTAGTGCGTGGTTGACTATAAAATATATTGATGTGAACATAAAGATAACCCGAGATTTTATGTCATGCATGAGACCATCCTCAAACATTATTCCAGAAATAACTCATCAAACCTCTTAATGGGTGAGAAGTGTTGTAGCTATGTGAAGTGAGAAGAGTACTCCATTATTGAGAGTACCTTTCTCCCAACTGAAGAACTCTCAGAATCAGCCGGTCTTCAAGGTATCTTGTAGAAGAAGACATAGAAAGTCCACTAGAACTCATCCTAATCCATAACCTACTAGAATCACATCTGTGATTTTACATCCCTCCATCTATTGGAGAAATAATGTATCAAGTATGTTGCGAGCTTCACCCTCCTCTCTGGAGGTGTCTTGAGATGCTTGAAGATAGACAAAATGGCTTCTAACCATGAAACAACATCCTGAGGTCCTCTATCCCCTAACAATGTTGTAGGAAGCTAATTAAAAAAAACCACATAAAAACTACCATAGATGGGGAATGATGCGGTGCTCTATGGAATGTCTGCATCATCCTCACGAATCCTTCTTAGAATTGTGCATCAGCATGTGTATGTGAAATCACAGTTGGTGCCAAGAGAGGCTTGACAGGAGTATCTAATGGTAGTCCCTAGACACCCGTTTCAGGTGTCTCATCATTACCCAATATCAGGCGTACAACTAGAGGATGTCTCAGTGGCATGACTCTGTATGTTCAATCACACACCTTAGTTCAAGATTACCAAGTAATAAAAAATATAAGTTTAATGAAAGAACATGAGAATGAAAAAGATCACGTTTTTAAAAAAATGGGTACATGGCCCAAATAAACCATACATAGCATGTATAACCCCTACATGGTGTGTCCCCTTAAACTATTAAACTGATGTGTACCTCTACCAAAACTTCTCATGTAACACCCTTACACATGGCATGTTTATCCTATGTCATGGTGTGTACTTGAATTATTCACCCATTTCCGGAGTTCCTCTACATGGCTAAACACACAGTTCTGTCATGGGTAACACTACACGACATGTTCCTCTTCTGTTCCAACATCCCAAGATTTTAGTCGCATGGTAAGCGACACGGTTGACTCTACACAGTGTGTTCAATATGAACACGTTGTGTACTATATGAAATTCATCCACCTATGTTGTTAGTCACACAACCAGATACATTGCCTCATTAGAATGATGTGTACTCCCAATGCACAACGTGTTCTACCCATGTTTCCAAAACCCAATGTCTCTACTCACACAGTTGGTCACACAGTCAAAAACAGCATGGCGTGTACACATAGTACATGGCTTTTACTTATGAAAAGTTGTTTCTTCAAGAGAATAAGAACAAATGTCATGTGTTTAGAACAACACATTCCATTTTGTCATGTTTTCTGGACAGTAGGCCTTTGAAACGTCTTCTAAAACCTTAAAAGTATAAAACATTGTCCATGGAATGAAAAATTATGACCCGTGGGGGACCATAATCCCATGAATCAATGTTCGAAATCGTTTTTCACATTATAACTTAACAAAATTCAATTATAGTTCAAACATGATCCGCCAATTTCTGATCAAAGAGGTCACAAAGAAACATGGGGAAAAATGTTTGGTATCCATCCAATTATAACTTTACATAACCCAATACCCATTCAAAATAAAAAGTATTATATAAATACATCTATAATAACAACATGCGTATCTATAGAAACATCTATCACAACAACATGCAGTCAGTAATGCACCCTAAATTCCATGACATTAATGCATGACACGTGATCCCTATCATGTTTGAATAGGATTCATGTGATAGAATTATCTCATTTCATCAGGTTTTAAATGAAATAGAACCTCAATAATATCATCAATAACAACACTAAACTTGTGAATCACCTGACGGTGAAATCAAATAAATATTAACAATTGAAAAACTAGAAAACCTATAACAAAAGTGGTAAATTTTCTTTTCCCTATACACGGGTTTGCTATTCTTTAGCAGAACTTTTTATCAGCTACCCATTTTTTCATTTCTCAATCTATAGGCTCCAAATAATAAGACAAATAAAAAGAGAACACCACTTTGATACCAATTACTAATGACCAGTTCTGGGTTCCTTCCAAAGGTGCCCCGTACTTGGTTGGTCACATGGCCTCATGTGCATTTCCCCGAACATCAGAGGCTTCAAACTAGTTGTGAGGTCCTTTAGTGTGATTATTGGGAAACTATTTCCTCATTGGAAGATTATACATATCGAAATAACAAATAATAAACAGTATCAGATGAATTAATACCCTGAAAAATGGAAAATATAACAGACTAAATGTAAATAAATATTTGGAGAACATATATAAATGATGCATGTCACATATGTCATGGAAAATTTCCATAAAAGTCAAAATGCTTTAAATTAAGTATTTAACCAGTGTTTAATAAAAACAAATAAACTCCAACAGTATAACAAGGCACAACCTAGTCCCATGATCTCTAGATCTACATTAATCACGTACATGATGAACAAGGGTGATTTCCATTATCTCCACCTGCTATCATATATTCTATTTGGCTCTTAAGGTAAGACCCAAATTGGGTGTGAGATGAATCCCTGTAGAAAACCATTACAAGATCTGTGCCTAACTATTAGTGAGTATATATAGCAGGTAATAATGGAATTTCTCCAATGAAACTAAGATTACACAAAAAACCAACCCTACTATTTCCATTTACATTCAATAGAATTTGATGATCATCATTTAATCAATTATCACCAAAGGTATCTCAGAAGACTGCCTAATAGAACTGAATCCAGTCTTATTAATTGGCTTAGAAGATGTGTCAAAACATTAACTATTTATATTAACCCTTTGGATAGCTCACAAAATCTAACCCCTCTATCCAAGTAATTTGATAAAAAGGAAAATACACATAGAGTAAGAACTCACTGTATATCCCCCCTATAGTCTTTCATAAATAACTATATACTCTCTCAGGAAACACTTAATTTTATTTCCCCTTGTGGTCTCATTATGTAAACTATAAACAATCTGAGAAAGCACTCACCTTCAATCCCCCCTATGGTCACGTAGCGTTTATTATAACTGACACTTCGAGGGTGCACTTAACGTCAATACCCCCAATGGTCTAACTACACCAGGTTATCAAAACCTTGTGATATTCAATCATGCACAAACAATATCAATAAAAAATATAATCTCATTTACTACATGTATAAATAATTTAAATGCATATCACATGAATTTAACAAGAAGAAAAAGGCAATCAGTTCCATCCAATTAAGTAGGTCATGGAATCATGGTCTACCTCATAGGAAACCTGGACCAAAATGTCCTAATCATTCAAACAAGGAAAATAAATATTGGGTGTCCCATAAACATGAAATTAAACAAAATATCATGTCAATAAACCCTTAATCCAATGATCAATCTAAGGTAGATAAAAAAGTGTTCAATTTCCATAACCCAAAATACTCGAACCATGGATAATCGGTACTTTGGCATATAAAACTCAAATACAACCAACAAAAGGTAGAAAAACACCTACCTTGACATGGTATAAAGAAAACTATCGAACATATGGCCTTGAATCAGCCTATAACACTGTGGATCTACAAAAAATATAATAAAAATTCAACATCGAATAACTCAAGAAAGAGGAGAAAATGGTAGGAGAAGCTCATTAAGAAGGAAGAACTCGCTGAGTTGATTCCAATGCACCTGACGTTGTTTGATTTTCATAATGGATTACTAGTAGGTGTATTGAAGAATATTCGACGATTCCATTTTATCCTTCATGAGTCACATACAGAAATAGAAAGTTCAGGAGATTTATGTGACCCAGGTTCGGTAAATAAAATAAATCGAAAAGTACAGGGAAATTTCATTTAATGTACATGTCGTATACTTAGCTCAACTGACCTCCGCTTTAGGCGGTCTCCAGGTCACCTCACACGTCTGTATCGTAGTAGTTACATGTCTTCCCACGATAACCTGGTCCACGTCTTGTTATCCCAGGTACATATAAATTTTCAAAACACCCCTTTTTCTCCAAAACACCTAAAATAATGACTCATACCTGAAATGATTATTCAGGTTCACACACAATGGAATCATGTTTTAGTTGGTATAAGTTTTCATGAATTTTTAGAATTGAAGTATAAGAGGGTCATTTAATGTAGCCTTTTCTCAACTAACACCATTACACATATTTTTCAAATCACATTAAAATGAACTACTCGATGACCATCTCTCCTGCACTTAAAACATTATTTAGTCCCTTTATGTCAATTTAATCTACGTTTCATTCCAAAAATTGAGAATAAGTGGAAAAACATATTCTTTTAGGTTTGGTCTGTATATTTTCCCTTGAATTCCTCTTTTCTCTTTTTACCAAACCCATATGACTAATGGGTAACTACAATCTCCATATCAACCTTGATGGCACATAAATTGATTTCCTCATAGCTATTGAAGTTCCTTATTGACAATTCCCATAAAATCCTTGGTTTTAATGAATTAAAGAATTGATATAGTTTACTATGATATTGGAAAATAATTCCAACAGTTTACCATGAAAATCATGCAATGTTATCTTTGTGGGTACCAACAGATTCATCATAACTTTTCTTAATCTCATGGAACTAATTCTCCATCATTGTTCAAATAATATATGTTAAGTACTTATTGAAAAATATGTTCTTGAACTCATTAAATTCTAGGGAATCAATTTCATCTCTTTGATTATAATTCTAAATATGGTTCCACTATTTACCATATTTACCTTCTAAATGATAGACTACAAAGATGAGTTTATCATGTTTTGGACACTTGAGAATTGTAAATATCTCTATAGTGTAATTAATCTATTATTCAACCACTAATGGATCAAAATCACGATTGAATGATGGTGGACACTAAATCATGAATGGCATAATATAATGTCGTTACATCATTCTCATGTTTGGATATAAGACGTGATTTAAATCTTTAGAAGGCGGTGTTAACATAACTAGAATATTTTTCATTCCATCTCCAATAACATTTGGTTTCTAAGAAGGAGAATCATTTAATTTTCCGTTGCATTCAGGAATAACAAAGTTGCTTCATGTTTCAACAATTGAATAAAAAATGATTCATAGTGTGTGGAACACTTATAAAAATGAGAAAACCACATAATCAAGAAATAAATGTCAATTTGAAACACATTCATTTTTACCCTAGGTTAATCATGATCATTTCTATATCACTAGTATTGTAACCTATACATTGACGTATCCTTCGGGTTAATACAATTTTTTTCACAACCTATTATCTAAAGGTTAACAATATCATTGATTTGAAATCAACTATAATATCACATAATTTAAATTAATAGATATTACATAAAAATTTAATAATTTTCATTAAAAACATAAAAATACCACTAAAATACAATTTGGGTTTTCTATCGTTAGAAACTAGGAATCATATGCTCCTATTTTAGAAGATATCTACATTATACCCCACTTACTCATTTATAACTATCACAATTTTTAAAAAAATATTATTTAATTACATTCTTCATTAAATGGGGTAAATAAATATAACATAGGGTGATATAAGATACTTATTAAGGGTAAATAAGGGATATATGAGACATATAATAATAAAAAAAATAAGAACATAATATTTGAAAATAATATCATTCATATGAAAGATAATTATATCATGTCATGGGATAAGTCATAGAATTGTATAAGAATCAATGATCATAATACCATAATACATAACATAAGACTTGAAATGTTGTGCCATACATCTAAGAATATAAAATCATTTCATAATAGTCATGGATCACTACAAATACCATCATAGCAGAAAAATTCCATTACTGAACTATGTTCACTCCTTATTCTAGACCTTTATTACTGAATCATGATCATTTCTCATTCCATCCTTATCTATCAATTTAGATATAAATATTTACCCAATTCATTATAGGGAGATATTGGTATCACACATATCGTATTAAATCATTCTTATGGGTTTTTCTAAAACAAAAATTAGTCAACATTGCATCACCCAAGGAATAAAATGGGTTTCATAAACATCAATCCATCATAACATAATCCATAAAAACAAACAGATTTCATGATTATCATTCCATCAAAATATACATAAAACCATAGGAATAATAGTTATACTACAATTGAAACAAATATTTATAAAATAATTTAATCTTTCAATAAATTTTTTTGATAAACAATTTAAATTAATTTTTTAGGATTTTTTTATTCAGAAATGTTTTATTTTCTCAAAATGATTATCAATTTGTAAAATAAAAAAATTTATTTGGAAATAAACATGTAAACATATAAAATAATATTCATGGAAATAAGGTTTTATGAAAACATAAAAATCTATTAATATCATATATGTTAAAAAAATTCTCAATATACTATTTCCATAAATGTAAATAGAGTACCTCATATCGAAAATGAAAAAAGATTCCCTTCATAACATTCAATAAAAATATTAAAATCGTTAAAATTGAAATGAAACAATTTTAGAATAATAGAAATAATTATTTGGAATTTATTATATGGAAACATGGATATTGATGACAAATATACCCTAGTAAATACTTATGTATAATTAATCTGGTATATTAATGAGATTATGAAAATATTCCTTACTATAGGTCTGATATCCATTTTATGTATTTCTAGCTCTTATATAATTATTTATATAATGTAATTTAATTTTTACATCATAATAGTAATTTTTTATTATATCATATATTATCATTTTATCATTTTTTTGGTTGTCAACATTTCATTATTACTCTTTATTTGGGTATATTCAATTTCATTTTCTTACTTATGTTCGGTCAAATATGTTCAGTTTCTAATTATTTGGTCATATATATTTAATTATAAAATGATATTTATATGAAATATACAATATATATTCATTAAACATATTTATATAATATTTCATTGATGGATATGTTGTAGAATTAATCATATCCCATCATGGAGATGGTAGGTCGTACATACACATGAGAGATGATATAATTCCCACAATTGTGGAATTGGATGGTATATAATCTTTTACAGAGTACATCTCATATTATAATAATAATATTTATTTATTATTTCCATCATTATACTCATAAATAAATGGTTTTGGTAAAAAAAAACATATTAAACCATGATGTGTAGACAGTAAGTTGTACATATGCACATGTGGTGATTTCATTTTTTGTAGGATGGATAGATGGAGGAATATGGATGATGAATATTTATAATAAAAAATTATTATATAATTTATATTTTATAATTTAATTTATAATGAAATAAACTCATCAAGTTTAAGTAGAAGAATAAATAAATTTAATGAATTAGTAGAAGAAATTACCTATTCTTCAACATGCCCTCTCTAGATCTCCTCTTAAACGTACTAGAGTTAGTATTTTGAGAAGAGGAGAATCTCTAGAATGATAATGAGGAATTTTATAATGTAAATGATTAGGTGATGGATGATCATCAAGGATTAATTAAAAGTGAGTAGGTGGAGTACATTCCCATTTATAATTGAGGTATGAGGAACATTAGATATATCTAAAAATAGTTTATAATATACTAAAATCACATTCAAAATTATAAAAAAAATCTAAATTTTATAGATTAGTTGAGATAATTTTGTTATATGATCAACTAAAATAGTATACATAAATAATAATATCAATTTAATCCTTTTAATTTTCATTAACACAGAGTTATTTTATTTATTTGTAATTAATATAAAAAATACATCAATATTATAAGGGTGAAATATTTACATATTTTATGTAAGTTAGACCATAACTAAATTTCTTAGAACATTATAAAACATATCATAATTTGTATATAGTTTTAAAAATGATTTATGATTTATAAATAATTTAATAATACACTATATTGATAAACAATCAATATTGTCGATTTTGAAACTATCCCGTTCATTGATTTTCTAAATATTATGATAAAGGTAACATAACAAATTTTTTTTTATATTCTTAAGTTGTAAAGGTTTTAAATAAATTTACTATAATTATTAAATAATCAAAATTATATTTATTTTTTTATTTTAATTTACATATATTTGATATTTTTCTTAATAAAACAATTTCTACAAACATTTTCTGTCATTATTTAATATACATATACTAGGAAAAAATTAAAAGTAAAATAAAATTAAAAATATAAATGCACTATATTTCTCATGAATACTTATAATAAAGTATAGATTCTCTAAAATCCATCATTGGAAATAGAATATTAATTAAAACAATAATGTGAAAACATTAACATCAATTTAAATAAAATATTATAAGAGTCATAATATTTCTTATATGGCTCCAAATTGTCAATAACTCAACCCTTTGAAGATTATGTTCAATATATATGTGACCAATAAGATTTTGTCAAGTGTTTGGGGATTTTAAAGGTTATTATGATTTTAATTATTATTATTTTATTGATTTCACATCAATTAAAAAATTTCTCCATCATCAAAGTATAAGTCATTAAGGTAATGTTTTATTTCATAAAAATTAAAATTAAATTACAATGATAAATAATTACATTTTAGCATTTAAATTATTATTTATAGTATAATTTTTCTTCTATATAACCTAAAATTATAAATGATATATTTTTTAAAAATTTGAGTCAGGCTTATTTAACTTTTCTTTAAATAAAATAAATTAACTCTTCTAATATAATTCAAGATGAATATTAATGGATCTTTTTTGTCCAAATAATGACTTATGATGAAACATACTAATACGTTTATATTATTACTAGTGTTAGGGTAATTTTATAATATTATTCTTGTACTTATTTACCCGATTAACCCTTTTACTTATTAAAAACAATAATTGAAGTTAATATTAGTAATGCCTAAAAATAAAATAATTCTATTTACATAATTTGGACATAATTATTCCATATATGGAATCAATTTTTCAAAATTCATAACACATAATTTTATGTAATTACTTTTAAATTAATCCCATTGTTAGAATGACGGAAAGTGTTTTAAAATGTAAAACATTACAAAATATTAAAATATTTTTATATAAGAAATAAATTTAAAATTAATGATAATATCCTATATTGTATTAACTGATAAAAATATATTACATTTATACATTAAACCCATTCAAGAATATAATTTAACAATAAAAAATATTATGGAGTAAAATATTGTTTCAATTAAAATATATCATATTTTTAATATCAATAAATACATAATTGTTATCAAAAAATTTTAAAAAAAATAATTCAATGTAAATTTTCATATCCCAAATTTAAAGAAAGAGTTTATATTGCAATAAAACAATTATTAATTTGTTAAAATTTTACTTTTAAAAAGGTACACCATTAAATTGAGGTAAAATAACCCTCATGAAGATAATGGGTTTTATACATAAAATAGGGGTTATTTATACCCTATGAATATTTTTTTTGATGAACCATTTATTTTTAATAAATATATTATATATATATTTCATTAATTTCAAATAAAAATTTTAATTCACTTAATTTATTAATAAAATATATACAAATATTTTCATTTGGTTTAATTAATATGTATTTTTTATAAATAATTGGTAACCAACGAATTTAACAAAAATGTTCATATGTTATTTATATAAATTCTCACTATCTTAATAGCTAGGTTATAAGGATTATTTTAAATCATGGTCATCTCATGGTTTGTTTAAACTCACAATTGTGTTCAATGAATGATTTTGACAAAAGAATTTATTTAAAGTAATTATTTTTAAAAAATCATTTGATTGTTTCAAAAACCCTCAAAATATAATATCCTGGTCAAAATAATATCGGTTTCAACCAACACCATCATAAATCAGTAAGTGAAATAATCAATAATACGATTATAAATGAAATATAGTGGAAAAACTAAAACATTTAATAAATCTCTATAAATCAATGATGAATTAAACAACCAAAGGGAAGAGGTAATAGAAAATCACTATAGGGACATCCCTCGAAGAGTCTCGTGGGTTTGGTGGAGAGATCGATTTGGGGGTGTTCAAACTTATAGGGGAATAATAGAGGCATTAAAAATTCTAAAATTATGGGCTCAAAAATTGATTTTTTTAATAGTTAAGAAAAAAATGTTCCCACCATATTCCCAATATTAGATGACACAAGAAAACATCCATGGGTTTCATACACAATTTATTATTAATACATCAACCATTTGAGTGAATCAATTATAATATATATGAATTAAATGTATTTTTCCTATGGTTATTAATAAATATTTTTAACAATAATTCCTGGAATATATATCTAAATAATTGAAAATATTAAGGAAAACTATCATGAAACTCAATGAAAAGAAAAATTATAAATTAAAAATTCAAATAAATGGGATGTAAATGTCTAAAAAAGATAATATATATAGGTGAAAATAATTGGAAATAATATTTTGGATTATGACACGACTAACACTTCAAAAAAATGTGTTACATAATGTTTTCATAGTGTTTCATAAAATAAGTAGTTATACATTAAATTTGGTTTTAACCAAAATTAAATCATTAAAAATAAGCATATTGTTAGATCATTTAATGGGTGATACATAAATTAATGAAAATTTTCTTAATGACTAAATTTTAAGAAAATGAAAAAAAAAATAAATCATGAATATGTGTTCTCTAAATATTTTGGAAAAATTAATATAAACTTAAATATATAGGTTATAATCAATGTGTTTTTCTAATATTACTTTTTTATATTTATAATAATTAATCCCAATAATAGGGAATTAAAAAAATAAGGTTATAAATGAAATTTGGATAGAAGGGTAATAAATGATATGCATGTTGATTGAAATAAATTACTAGAAATTTTTTAGGATATATCTATAACCCCAATAGGTGAAAAAGATATAAAATTTCATTTTTGATATAATTAAAAGTACATATGAGATGTAAATAATTTAATACATATTAATTTATTAAATTATATAAGATAGACATTATTTATACATATGAACATTGATATTGAAGATAAATAATATAAAAAGTTGGCGAAACTTATTCTCTAATATATTGTTTTTCATGAGATACAAATTAATAATAGAGGTGATTATGAGATAAAAAAATTATCTAACCAAAAAGTATGAGAAATTTTGTATGGAAATAAATTTAATGAATATTGGAAACAAATAATTCTGTGTCTAGGAAAAAAATATCATGACTCCATGAAATGATTTTTATGTTAGAAAATCCCCTTAATGTTTTAAAATTTAGTGATATATGATTCAGTAAGAGGATACATATAAAATAAAAAGTATAATTTTTATTACATAATTAAGAATATAAATTGGATTATATTTTATTAAAATAACATAGAAATTCTAAAAATAAATATTAATCATAAATAATATAACATATAAAGACAATTAAAGTGAAAAAGGATATCAATAACCAGAGGAATTATTGTGTAATATTCCCTCTAAGAATAGATTTATAATTTATTAAACACATTTTAACACCCTATATAATCAATTTATTATTTTTTTGTTTTATATAAAATTATATTTTTCTTTATATTTCATAATATTATTGAATTATTTTTCCATATCTACTCATTAATTAGTCGTAATCAATATAATTTTTTTGATGTTAATTATTAAATTTTTCCCAAGATTTATTTCGTGTTTTGGTCCCTATTTTTTCATATTATATATTTATAATCAATATTAATGATCATGGAATATATATTTATTTTTTATGTTATATTTGAAAATAATTTTTATTAGTTCACAAATGTAACAATAGTGGTACATAAAGATCCTTATAATTTTATCTGATATTGAATCAACCAAATAGTTAATTTTATTAATAAATATAAAAATATATATTATGTTCCAAAATTTTAAACAATAATATAAATTTATCATTAACACCATATATTACTATAATTTAACTTTACAAAATCATTCATAATGAAAATAGTAGAGCATCATTTATGTAGGTTTTAAAACTAATCCAGTTCAGAATACACACTAATACAATGGAAGAGTATGAACCTATTTTGTTAAGAAATATTTTAAAAATAATAATAATGTGATTATTTAAATTGTAAAAATCTAAAAAATGTATATAATAATGTTTATGATGATAAAATAAATTCAAAATAAATATTAGGGTTTGTATGCTATTTAGTAGGAACATGACCACCTTTGGAAACATTATTATGTTCGGTTATATTTGCATATTAATCATCTATCTAGGGTCATCTAAATATGATAGAGGGTTTTTATGGAGGTAATTTATATATATATAGGATAATATAAATAATTTGTGATGGGTTTTGGAATAGGCGGAGGATGGGTCACATTATTAACTAGTATGAGTATCATATTTTGAAATACCCATTAAATAATGTACATGGAAAGAATTTTTTTATATAAAATAATTATGAATATAAAATAAAAATATATAAATAATTAATTGACAAATAAATATTATTTTAGTGGTAAGGTTTTGATATATTATAGTGCTTTACTAATTATTTAATATATTTACCTCATTTAACATGTTATTTCATAACATAATTTGTTTCTTAGTTGCTAAATTTTATACCAAAAATAGAAATTGACCAATTTACCTTATTTTGAATTGATTATTCCAATTATAAAATCCATTATGTTAAATTATATTGCTATAATTGATTAAAAATAGATTTAAAATTAAAATGGATAAATCATTATAAATATTTTTTAGATAACATCCCTTAAAATATAAAAAGATTACATTCTTATTGAATACCAATAAATAATAATACAATGATATTTAATATATATATATATATGTTATTTTCTGAAACAATTTTTTAAAGTGATATATTTAATGATTTTGAAAAACTCCTTATAAATAAAAAATATTTAGAAAAAAGAATATAATTTTTCCAATGAATGATTGAATATAATTTTTATTTGTGAATTAAATATTATAAGTTAATTTAATATTAAATATATTATTTTTAATACATTTGTAAGTAATATTTAGTGGGTATAGAAAATTTTATGAAATTAAATATACATATTGTATACATATATACAAAACTACTTTATATCTAACAACCATATATCCCATGACCATATAATAGTCATTTTACACAATTTTATACCTCATATTCCTTTTATAATATCTACTATATTTCTACAATCTTGTTTTATTTAGGTATTTATACTGGGTGGTGTTATTTTTAAGGGATATTATGAGGATTAACATTTAAATCACACATTATTTTTCATTTACATGTACTTATATTCTATTTTTAATTTTAAAATTTTTAATTCCTTTGGAATTATTCTAATATTGAGTATTTGGATTCATTTGGTGATACATTATCTTAATAAAATTATCATTTATTATTTTAATTGGATATTAATTATAATTTATTTTAAACATTAGTAGAAGAATATAAGAAAATATATATTATAATTAGACATATATAATATAGGGAAGGAAAATATGTTCTCCAACCTCTTATATTATAATGTAGTCATGTATACTTCCTTGGCCAGTTTTAAGGGTTTCAAGAATGCATTTTTATATAACAAACATCAAGAATGGAAATATTTTTCATTTGAATGTAATGATCAAGGATGATATAAAACGGATTACGATGACATTTACAGATTTATGATATGAGGTTTAAAACCTTATTACAATTCAATCAACTTCGGGTTATTTACACATTTTTATCTTGGATGAGAGGGAACCTATTACATGGACAATAGAACAAGGGGAACATAGGCCTATGAAATACAACATATTAAGGGCCTTATAGGGTCCAATGTAATCATGGCCCAAAGACCCCAAAGAAAGTATTGTTTCCCTAGAATGGATGCCAAATAAATAGTCCAATGGTCCATCAAAAACATGTTAGCCTGTGTGATGCATACCTAACTCATCAGACCCATCCAAAATCATCCCTTGCAATTTCATGTGCATGATTCACGTCTTCTGTAGATAATTACCATCCCCCATTCGTTCTTTCACTAGAGGAACCAACTTATATTCTATCCCTCAAACATAACCATATCCTACATCATTCTCTCCACCGACACAAACACCCACCATCTATCCCTCTCTTATATGACCCATGTCTCCATCATGATTATGACCATCAACCACTAAACTACACTAAATATACATGGGATGAAAATTAATCCCATGAGAGAATTCACATGTAAAGGTAACACCAAAAATTATTTGGAATGGATACAGTACTGGTGGGGAGTAAAATAGTTTACTCATTACCCATGTGATTCAGTATTCATGAACAGTTCACTAACTGATTCTTGGAACACACAATAGTATGAGGAGGTACAATGGGTTTATGAAGATTATAGTATTAATTGGATAAGGGATAAATAGAATAATAGTTATATCAATGAAGGATATTTTATTATTAACCTATGTTATGATTTGTTAAAAGATCTGTTCATTAGAATAATGTAAAGGGGATATTATGAAATTGAAAACTTGGTTATTTATTATAATGTTATTAATCATAATATTATGGAAATTTACTACTATATAACATTTTGTTGTTTTTTATAATTGTGATAAAAAATATATTAAATAATTTCTAATTAATATTTATTATTTCGAATTAAATTATAGCTACTCAATCACATCCACAATAGAGGATACAAGGTTAATATGATTCCTTTCATATAATTGTAGGATATGTTTCCTGATAAAACCAATCTATTGAAAATTCATTTTTTCAAT
Source organism: Viscum album (assembly GCA_963277665.1). Taxonomy (NCBI): domain Eukaryota; kingdom Viridiplantae; phylum Streptophyta; class Magnoliopsida; order Santalales; family Viscaceae; genus Viscum; species Viscum album. The sequence continues at coordinate 928,005,562 of OY728159.1, forward strand.
AATTATTTCATATAAAAAGATTATTCATAATCTTCATTTTTTATTATGGGTTTGTTTTGGAGAATACTCTTTTTATTGAGATAAAGAGGTTATATAGTTTCATAGTTAAGGTAATGTGGGAATGAGATGTTTATTTTACGACAATTTTATAATTAATTTTGTGAGATGAATGAGTGATTGTTAGGATTTGTTCAATCCATTCAAAATCAAGTATTAAATTTGAGTGGGTATAATGAATTAATATGGGTCTATTAAACATGATTCACATGAGAATGAATGATTCCTAGATTATATCATGGATGAAATATATTAGTATAAGGATGGGGGTAAATACCCCAAATCGAGAAACTAATAGGCGGTGATTACGTTATTAAATTATAATAAGATAAAAGGAATCAAATCCCATTGTAACAAATATATTAGTAGTCTCAGTTAACCAGATAAAACATTAAATTCACATTACATTTGAATATATAAAATAATTTTTTTTCTTAATCAATTACATATTTCCTTTAAGTGTTTCCCTATATATCTATCACAAAAAAATCATACTATCCGTGGGAAACAAAAATAAAAAATTATGACATTAGATACTCGATATGGATAATCCTATAATGGAATACAAAAATAAATAATGTAGAAGTAATATAGAGAATCAAATTTCTCGAAAAAATTCTATTTAATAAATTACATGAGCTTAATATTGAAGGAAAAACTAACGATGAAAATAATTACATATAAATTATCAAATATACTTAATCATAATGATGGATATTCTATGTAATCAAATAATAAAATTAAACATTTATATCATATCCCATAACAAAGGAGTGTTAAATTCTAGACATCCAACTAAGCTATCATGAATATTAATAGTAAATTTTAAAAATATGGTTAAACATCCATTTAATATGGTAACAAAATTTTTCATATGAGACCTACTAATTAATTTACAGATATAGAAAATGTGGGTCAAACCTATCACTTCCCAAGTACTATTCATTTCTCGTATTAAAGACATGAAAAAATGAAAATGAAAATTTATATATAAAATCTAACAAATTAAATGTTAATATGTTGAATAATAAATACTAATAATCATAAAACATCAATTGTAAAATGGTCAATGGTAATAAAATTACACATTCAAAGTAAAATTAATATTAAATCATACAAGGAAAAATATGAATGGAATAATTATATCATATACATAATGGATTATAGGTAATATTATATTTTGAGGTCATTGATGAATTTAAAAATTATAAAAATTACATTAAATCATTTTTTAGGAAAATAACATTTTCACATGTATCATAACACTTTTTAAAATAAAATGTCTAAAAAATATTTTTGAAAATACATTTATTTGAATATATACATTTATTATAATATTTTATTTTTTAAAATATTTAGTGGTGATGTTATAATTAATTTCTATAAATTCCATAGAAGTTAAAAAAAATATTTCATTCACATTTCTGGAAAAATCCAAATAAGCCTCTTTTGAAAATTACTTGTAGATTAATTTATATTTCTTTCTAAAAAAGAAAAAATTGATTTTAATTTATTTGTAAAATAATTTTAAAAGGTTCTGTACTATATATAAAATAGTTCTAGAAACCGTATTATTTTGATGAAAATTATTTTTCATAGTAGATATAAATATTGATAGATTTTTATAGAAAATTTATCTATAATATTAAGAACCAAATGTCGGAAAAATATTACGATTACTTGGAAATTTTCACGAACAAAAATAGGATAGAAAAAAAATTTATATTAAGAAATATAAAATAATTTCCAAATTAGAGGGATAAATATAGAAAATTTAGAATAATGATGAAATTATGAAATAATATCTTACCACTTTACATCATTTTGAATCATTACCTCCATGTAATAAATGAAATAAAATGAAACATTAAATAACATGATGTAAAATAGATTCATTATATAACTAATAAAAAGGGGTGGTATACACACCCAATAGTTTAATAAGTTTTTAATATATTGTATGGTTTACTAAAGTAAATGTGAGATGTGGAACCCTTGCCTAGAGACTTATTTCCATAGTACATTTTCTAAACACTTGTATATTAAATATTTCATTATTATACACATATTAATGATGAATTTTTATACATTTCAGTCCATATATGATTAAATAATTTCATTTTATCATTCGTTTATTAAAATATTTTGTTAAAATCTATATTTCTTGTGATAAATGGTTTTATTATAGCATGTTTTGGTAATCTAATTTCAGTACATATACATTGATCATATTTAAGAAACCCCCATAATGATAACCATGATATAAATAGCATATAAATTTATTTAATATGTAATTAGAGTAGTCTATAAAATTCTAGTTAGAAAAATGGATTACAACATTCATAGAGATGATAAGTGGAACGTACGCCTGAACATAATATCAATTTTCCGTAAAAGGATTGAATGAAAAGGAAATAAATTCTAATTACCCTTTATAGAAACATTAATATTTTATAAATTAAATATATATTAATAAAATCTATCTGTATTACCGCCCATTTAAAAATTAAATGAAAATATTTCATATCGATAAGTGGAGATGGTAGTCCACCTAGACACATGAGTGGATCAATTGTTTTCCAGAGGATTAGACGAAATGAAGTTTTATTTGTTATAAAAAATTCAGATTTATTTTTATTTCATAAATATCACATATATCAATTAACATCATCCTTAGTACCTTTCATGTAATGTTTTAGTGAAAAATTACTCACATCGCATCGTGGGGCAATAGTTTGTCATACACATGAGCGAAATTTTCATATCCTCCAAAGAATTGAATGTAAGAAGGAATATATCATATATTAATTTGAAAATTATAATAATTTTTTTTCATATCATATACATATGGTATATACATCATTATTTTTAGCATATTAATGTGGTTATGGAAAATGATTTACATCGGCTTTGAGGTAGAAGTAAGTTATACACATGATAGACAATTTCATTTCCCATTTGATGGAGGAGGATATGTGTAACATCCCACCCCTCCGAAAATGCTTGAGATGTGGTAGAGGTGGTCCTCGACCTTATGATACATCGCTAAGGCACCAAAGGTTTGCAATAAGTGTTAATGTCTAATTGATTGGTGGGGGAGGATTTTACCTTTTGAATAAAAACACACATCCAAATATTCCAATTAAAAGATAAATACATGATTCGGGTACGTAATGCATCACAATTCCATAAATACAAAAGAAGAATACAAAATTACCATAATAATCCATAATTAGAGTACCATGTGAAAGAATAAACTACAATACCCGTTGATAATTTGAGACAAATATATAACTCCACACCAAGCTCCATGATCCAAGAACCAAAATACAACCCAAGAATCATGATGTGCCACTAAAGGAATGAAATGATTTTGCTTTACCTTTGTCACAGAATATGTCATATTTAATAGATACAAAGTTCCAAATTAGGGGTTGAGAAATAAAACAAAACATTTTTTTCCAAAATTAATTCCCTACACATAACACATGGATATAACTGTTAGCACTGTTTAAATAAACTATTATATAATGTATATAATAATTTCACTATTTTTAGAATGCCAAAACACTAAATCCAAAACAACTTTTGCACACCACACCCCAATTCCAGGATAGATACCAACCAACGAAACCAAACACATCATTAAACCCCAAAATCCTTTCACAATGTTATATCCCATTCCATCTGGCATAGAAAAATTCATAATCCAACCAAGTTCAGTGGTTCCACATGCACACACACAGACATGATCTCAGTGTTTACCATCAATAGTGGAAAGTCACATATGATCCCATCCACATTTTATAGTGGTACTTTATGCTCACTTTCCTTTGATAGTGGTCCTTCACACCCACTATCCATCCATTACCATCCATGTTTAACATCATAGTCCAACAACCATGTGAACCAAATTTTCATAATAACATCAATAAATACAAACCCAAAATCATTCCATGGAATAATTTCCAAAAAATATATAAATTAATATTTTCCAAACAACATTCCATGATAAAAATTTAAAACCATACAACACACTAATCCAAATAGTAATATCCAAAATATTCTAAATCCAATTCAAAACATCACCCATTCATTGAAAAAAAATTAATCCATTTTAAATTATAGACATTAATTCAATAAAAAACATTTTAATTGAAACTCAACATTCAAAAAAAATTTCCATAATCACCAAAGACACATATTTTTAAATATTCATTTTAAAATCCAACAAAAAAATTTATATTTCACAATGATAACTCATTTCTACAAAAATTAAAAAATAATTACAATATGGGTTTCAATTAAGCTTCTCTCGTCAAAATCACAAACAATTTTTGCAAAAAAAAATTAATTTTAAATTAAGCCATCTATTTCTAGAAAAATGTTGTCCAAAGAGATCCACCATCCTTATGGTTTTCGATAAATCAACAAATGCATAATTGAACCACAAATCCAAGTGAAACATTTAAAATTTTACCTTGGATCTCTCTTCCAAAAAGAAAGAAGAAAAAATATCATCATTTTATGAAACAATTAAACATATATCTACATTAAATGATTGTATATATAGAAAACCATGAGATATGGGGAACTAGATCTCAGAAAAAACCCCGACATTACCATGTATAGAGACTTACTAAGGATGGATCACATTCAAACCACAAAAAATCCATAATTTCACTTCTAATTCTAGTGGGAGAACCTACCTAACCCCCGAGAAGAAGAAACGATGAGTTAACATGGAATGATATGATAAATGGGGATTTTGGGGTTAATCTCGACCCCACATCATTTTTTAAAACAGTTTGTTAATGTCATTCATAGTTATCTCGCATAGATTGACAAATAATGCACTAGTTATGTGATTTCCAAAACCCCAAATGGTGAACCTTATTATTGTCCTGTAGAGGTAAAAAACCATTTCAAAACAATGTAGAAGCACACTATATATCCCAAGTAGAAAAATATACTAGGGATGGATACACTGTTTATAAATAGTGCACCGTAACCATATTCCATCACCTTTGTTTTATGCCTTACTATGCACAGTTACTGGGGTTGGCTACATGGTTTACACTAACAATTCTCAAAACGTGGACCACTAGAAAATACTCCAATCCATTCTAATACACTACTCTCTCTATCATTACTCATCAACATTAAACAACATAAAATTCATAAAAAGGTTACATAACATAAAATTAGAGTTCAAAATTATCCCCACCAATGTTATTTCCTTCTGTATATTGTACAAAACTGTTTATTTTTTAAAGAGTTTGCTCCATTACTCTTCCATCTCTTTCTCTTTATCCCATGTCACCTCTGAAATTTGGCCATGTTTCCATGGAAACCATACTAAACGGTTGCTTTTACTCTGCAATATATTCCCTTCCATATCCACAATATACACTAGCACATACACCAACAATGAATTTGGATCAAGCTCAACGTGACCCAATTGAATCGCATGGACATGATCTAGCTGGTACATCTTAAATTAAGACACAAGAAACAGACTTTTCACCACATTAACCCATGGTGGAAAATCTAAAGGATATGCCACCTCTCCAACCTACTCAAGTATCTGAAAAGGAAAAATATAACTTGGATAAAACACTCCCTTATTCCTAAAATAATGTTGTCCCATCCTTGTAAAGATTGTAAGGAACACATGATTACCCACCTAGAATGAAAATAGTCATCAATGATGGTCTGTATATGATTTATTATGCCTCTATGTCGTCTCCATTATCTTCCTAATCAAATTAATCTTCTTTATTATATCTTGAAAAAAGCTCATTCAAACCATATAAGTCTTAAATTTGTTCACCTAAAATAGTTTATAATGACATAGACTCAAATACAATAACTCAAAAGAAGCCATATATATAGAATTCAGATAACTATTATTGTAGGATAACTCTTCCAATGGAATTTTCTCTTACCAAGAGCCACAAAAATCCCTGATAAAACCCTACAACATATCTTCCATCATATTTATCATCCTCTCAAATTTCTAATCCATCTATGGATGATATTCTATATTCATAATCAATTGATTCCTAAGGGATTTGTAAAAGGATATATAGAAATCATACTTGAACCTTGGATCTCTATCATATAAAATTGAAACTAGTATACTAAACCTCTTTAAAAACTCATCAATATAGATTTCAGAATAATCCTACACCATATGGGATTTATTAATAGGGATGAAATGGGCCAAAATTGTTAGCTGATCCACTAACACCCTTATATAATCATTTTCGCAGAACATTACCTGGATAGATATATTAAAATCAATCATTATTTTCTCCCATTTCCAAACTGGTATAGTTAAACACTAAAATATACCTACCATATATTGATGCTCTACCTAGGCTTGCTAACAAGTAAAGAATCATGTTACAAAATCATCCACTTTTCTTTTTGTACCATCAAACCAAAAACTATGAATTTCAAACATTATCCATTTTATGAATTCAATGATGGATATCCCATTATGAATGATGATTAAAACAATGATTTGTTTTACTAAAAATGGACTGGTCGTCCATCAGATTTTGAAAGAAAATCACTGAATTCCCATCTAGTTTCCATCACTCAATGGTCTCTCAAACATTGACTTTAGACCTCCTAGCAACAGACAATGAATCAGAAATTTGATCCTATTTTACCAAACTAACCATATTAGTAAACAAAAAGGCCCGAAAGAAAACAACTAAATTTCCATGGTCCTCATATTCCAGCATGATGTTGGCTATAAATGACATCAACTGCCAAGTATTTGAAGCTTATTTTCCCACAAAAACATATAAATTCCTCCTCAATGCAGCCACAAATAATTTTTTCTAACACGGTGTGTACGTGAAGTCAATTCCAAACATCATGAGATTATACATCTATATATTTTGACTCGGGTTCAAATATCTCTGTGAGAAAATATTATTCAAAATATTATGATTGTTATACACCCTGAATTTCTTTCTGAAGAGATAGTGATACCATGTTTTCAAAGCATGAACCACCACTTCCAACGAAAAATCATGTGTTTGGGAGTTCTTATCATGAATCCTCAACTATTGCGATCCATATGCAACCATGTTATCATCCTTTATGGGAAAACACCCCAACCATGAATCAAATTCTTCACAGTACACCATGAACCCAATACCTAGTTCTAGAAAAAACATCAATTTGTATTGAAGTAATATGATCCTTATTCTCTAAAAATATTTATGGCACAAATCTTTCCACTAAAATGGAACATTAATTTTTTTCAAATCATTCATATGTGAATCTAATCATCAAAATATATGAAGAAAGCATCAATTATTCCCAACTAGACTAAGGATCGTCCTTATGTCAAGAAATTTATTTGATGTTTCCATGAGATAACATCCTCTATCATTACTAGATCTAGTGAAATACATATCTCTTAAAGAAATTTCCAAGAAAACGATCTTCTTATATTAAAAACATACTTGAAAATTTGGCCTAAAACCTCCGATCTTTCAAGATTTGCAACACTACTGCCATTTATTTATCATGATCCAACCTTGTTCTTGAGTAAAATAGTATATAATTGATTAATACTACCATGAAGGAATCCAGATATCTTTGATATATCTAACTCATCAATGCCAAGAACATAGTTGGTACATTCATAAGACCAATGGGTCTAACCACGTAATCATAATTTCTATATATAAATCTAATAACTATTTTTGGGATAACCTCCTTCCACACCTGTAGCTGATGATATCTTGATCAGATGTCAATCTTTGAGAACAACTAAGCTTGAATCAACTGATCGAATAGTTCATCAATGAGAGGAAGTGGATATCAATTCTAACTCATGAATTTATTATGATTACAATAATAAACACATGACCAAAAGAGTTTCATCCACTGTTTTATGAATTAAATTTGTCACTTCCCATTGTTCTTGGTCGGAAGAGCCCATTTTTTATAGCTTCACAAAATAAACATTAAATTCCCTCAATTTATTTACTGCCATCTGGTATGAAGGATATGATATCGGGCTATTTCTCAAAAGGAGATCAATTATAAATTCAAATTCACTAATGGGTGGTATCCCTGATAATTCTTTAGGATATATATATTGAAACTAATCATCAACTATAATAAAAATATTTCTTAAATCATCTTTTATCGATTCCAAATGTATAAACACCAACTAATATGACATCAACCCAACTATAGGTGGAAAAAAGACCATTGTACCCACCATCTGATTCTCAATCATTTAAATAGATGATCAATGCCATCACTCATCATAATAGTAACCATTTACAAAAAATTAACGATATAATCCCTATATATCTTCATCCCATATATACATAGGATTATATCATACATATCCATGTCATGCACTAATAAATCCCACATCATCTCAACCAAATAAAAACGTATCCAACATGCCCTACAAAAGAAGGCTTGACAAAATGTATTACCAAGAGTAATTTCATGTTTTAAAATAGATGGCATAATTTTTATACATAGACTCCTAAAATAAACCTCATGAGAAGAAATGATATAGTTATAGGAGCCTATATCAAACCACTCATGAAAAAATAGAAAAATTAAAATAATTGTACCTCACATTGTGAGTGGTCTTGAATGTTCATCCACTACAACCTACTCAGATCCAAACAGCTTGTTTCTGGCCTCAAATATCTCTTTATTACCCTGTTGAAACTCCCATTGTTGATGAGTAATTTTATTCATTGAATCAATATGAATAAAATAGTTGTACTTACCAGGGTTACATTTTTTCCCATCCTGCCAATGCATAGGATGACTGCGACCCTTGAGGAGTGTTATAGAAACACGACCTCATAACACTGTGACAATAAAACTGAATATAACCAATATTCATGCAGTTATGACATAATCAAGGTTGTGTTGTACATTAAAACATCATCTAGTCTATAGATCAAAAACTAAAACAGCATGATCTACGTTGAGGCTTCAGTGGAACAATCCTCAATCCTATCATTGAATTCTACACCCTATTGCCACCCTAAAAAGATAGTACCTATTCTTCTTGGTCCCTATGTTAGATATCCCATAGTTCTCCCTGGCACCAACATGCTTCCCTAATTGTATCTCCCATGATTTCCCTTTCATTCACTATTACTATATTAAACATTTCAATATAAACAATTATACATGGGACCACAATTTTTGATGGAATTTCTTACCTTATGCCCTATTCAAGGATCCATACCATCAAGGATGCACAAGCTACCACCACAGGTGATAAACACAGAAACATCATCAAAATATGAACATATTCAATTACTAACACTTTCTCCAAATTCATTTGGTTGAAATCTATTTTCACCTAATGATTGATCGTATTAGGGTATAATTTTCTATTAAACAATTTTATAAATGCTCCCAAGTAATTACTTTCCATCATGGACTAATAGATCAAATCACATAGGTGAAAAATATTCTAAAATATATGTCACCAACAACATGATAAACACTTCTAGTGTTCCCAGAAAATCGAATTTCTAAATCATCTTGTTATACAAGGATGTTTCACTTTCAGGCTCCAAATCACCCTGAAAAAATGGATTGATTTTTCTTTTGAATATGAATTGATTAATATATATTCCTCGAGAAATCTCTTCTATTCCCACTTCCCAATGCTTGGAAATCATTCACTATACTCTGAACTAGTAATCAGATCTTTTGGGTATTACGTGAAACCTCATTTTCCAAAACATTATCTTGTTGTTCTCAATAACATCTTCTCGGTGCCATTTATATCAACACAAGAATGACAATATGTCTCACTCCATAGAAAATGAATGCATAAAATTTCAACATATATCACATTTTTATGATTTTCTTTTTTCCATGATCAACCATTTTCAAAATATCCATTAAATTTTGAAAATTAACCCATTTTCAAGATACCACAAGAATGAACTTTTCAAAATCATACGTTTTGAAAACCTTTTATAGATTTTTCCAAAACCAACACATTCATATCACAACATAAATCACTATTCCTAAAGAAATATTAAATCGTAGTTCTATGTCATGTATACCATGTATGTGATACTAATATCATTGGCTACACCCAATAAAATGATATCACATTCCTACAAGTGTCTCCCGAACACTTATGTACCCAATTCCCTGATAACATGATGCTTTGAATGAATAGGTTAGATACAAATTTTTATGAAATAAATTTCATGTTCTGACAATCCCACCCCTTACTACTATTCCAAATAATGAAACACACAATAAACAAATGTCAATTCCAAGACATACAACTCATGCCAAGATTGAACAAGACTAAATTTACTTATATGTCAAGGTCCAAACAATATAATAATACATGTAAGATCCCAACCATTACCATTGACTTGAGTATAGTTAGAGGTGCTACTCGACCATAGATGACATCCCCACGGTGCTAGAAGATGGAAATAAATGTTGAGGGATTCAGGAATGGTGGGGGTTGATTTTTCATTTTGAATGAATATACCCATCCAATCTTGCCAATACCATGATTAGTACATGATTCATGTAAACAATGATTCTCAATTCAACAATACCAAAAGACCAATACAACATAACGATAATAATTCAAAATTAAAGTACTAAGAAAAAGACTAATAAAAAACCCCAAGGAAACTATGACACATCTATATAACTCCGCCCAAGTTATGTGCTCCATGTGCCACAGTACCACACATGCATCATGATGCACCAATAATGGAATTAGATGATTTACCTTTTCCCATGACATGGAATACAACATCTGAAAAAGAACAAATGTTTTAATTCTGAGTAATAATAGTCACTAGGTTTTCCACAAATGAATTACCTACACACGCAAAAATGATAGAACTATTAGAATATTATAAATAGAAAAATATATAAATCCAAGTATAAATTATGTAATTTTTCATAAATATAACATAAAATTTCAGAAACTAATTTTTTTTTCATAAAACAGAACAATTATAGGAGAAAAACGAACTAATATAACCAAACTATTCATTAACCCCAAACCCATTTTACAATGTCATAATGCATTCCATCTCCCAAGTCCACATGCATAACCCATCCAGGTTAACACATTCCAAACACACACACTCACCCACATGATATCAGTGTTTCTATCGATAATTGAACTTCATATCCAAAACCATCCACAATTTATATTATTAATTCATGCCCTCTTCCATAGGATGGTTTTTTTAATACCCACTATCCATCCTTTTCCAACCATTTTAAACCTCGTAATCCAACAACCATGTCAACAATAGTTATCAAAATCACACCAATAAATACATTCCCAAAACAATGACATCCAAAAATTAACAACAATATAAAAAAGATCCCCAAAACAACATTACAACAATACAATTTCCATCCCAATAAAAATTAAATCCAAATCACAACAACAATAATATTCCAAAACCACGTCAAAAAACCAACCATTCATTGAAAACCCTCTTATTACATTATATGTTACAAAACATATAGTAATGAAAAAACATTTTTATTGAAACCATATCTTCAAAAAACAATTTTCCACAATCCCCAAAGACACGGATATGAAAATATTCATTTTAAAATCAAACAACAAATCAACATTCCAATGATAAGACATTTTCCCCAAAATCCACAAATCATCACATACTGTGTTTCAATACAGCTTCGAACATCCCAATGAAAATAAATCCCATGAAAAAATATTTATTTTTAAGTTAATCCTTCTAGTTATAGAAAAATGGATTCAAGAGAGAAGACTCCTACATTAGGGTTTCTGTGAAATTGACCAACACACAATAGCACCCCATATCTTTGTGAAAATTCTACAAAATCACTTTCGATATCATTTCCTAAAATCAAAAATCCCAAATCTCATTATTATAGAAAAAAACTAACCTATATCAACATGAAATAGAAGTATATCTTCAAAAATGAGAGAGAGGTAGAACAAGATCTAAGGAAAACCGTGAAACATGCCAGGCGATAGACTTTCCAAGGAAGAACAACCTTCAAACAACCAATAAACCCTTCGATTTGAAACCAAACCGTGAGGGATAGCCTTGATAAACAATGATATAAATAAAAATAGATTTTGGATCATATGGTAGGGGAAATTGGGTATTTAGGACTAAGCCTTATCACCCACCCATTATTTTTAAACCCCATTCAAATACACACACAGTCTGCTCACATGGTTAGAAAAGCCATCACTAACCATAATACGGAAACTACCCCAAAGGTTTCCCTACAAGGATTCCTCACATGGTTTGAAAAACCTTGAGACAACAATTTATAATACCACTATATCAATATTCGTGCTTTTCCTGAGATGGCTTCATGGTTTTTAAACTTTGCACCCCGACCGTGTGCCCAAAACGTTTTCTCTACCTCACTACGTACGGTTACTAAGATTTTGTTGCATCATTTACACTTACCACAAACAAATAGTTCACCCATATAAAGCCTCTTATCCTTTCCAAACCATTCCAACATCACCTATATATTTCTCCACATCATTAATCACATAAATAGTCATAATCTAAGGTTACACACATCAAGATGGCGGTAGTACAAGAAGGATATTGGTAATGACACTAACATAGTTATAAAAAATTAAATGATATACAATGGTGTAATTATATTATAATATTCCAAGAGTATTTTATGTAGATATAAGTTTAAAAAAATTCACTTTTAATAATTTTATAACTTCTTCGAAGAGACACTTAAGATTTATACATATATCCTTCCTAGGAGGGGTTCTTAAAAAAAGGCTTATTATATTTGGGTAGGGAATTAAGTAAGATGTTTGGGTAGTTATGTTCATAAAAAAAGGATATTATATGGGTGAATAGGGGAGAGAAGGTGTTCCATTTTATAAGTGGGGGAGATGACACACATGGAATGTTTTAAAAGATTAACTGATACCCATGTATTTTTTAGAAACATGACTTGAAATTGAAATTCATATCGATGATATGGTCTAAATAAATCCAAAAAATGATTTTTGAAATTTTTTTTAAATCATTTTATCCCTTATCTTCTTAACATAACCCCTACTAATCCCATTTGTACATTATCGACAATAATAATTTTTTTATGATTTCACTATTCATTATAGTAAAAAACTAATTGATCGTAGTAGATAATATTAATAATTATCATTAAAAATATATAATTAAATTTGAACAATTAAATTCAGATAATGTTCATAGTTCAAATTAAAATTAATCCAAAAGGCACATTGAAATAACATTTTTTGGAAAAAAGAAATTCAAAAGATTAAAATATTTTAATTCATTAATTCTATGTGAATAGTTATAATATTAAATAAATAAGTTAAATTTCAATATTATGGACTCATATAATTTCAAATATAATTTAATATAAAAGTTTAAATTTTAAATTTTTTAATAATTTTTTTTCAATAAACATATGTATTTTTAAGTATTCATAAAAAAATTATTTTCATATAATTCCCAAAAAATAAACTGAAGATAATTTTTACATGTATATTTAAAAGTTAAATAATATTATTTAAATTAATTATTCTAAAGCTAGTAAATTTAGTTTTAAATTTGTAATGCACTGCTAAAAAATTATTTAGAAAATTTTCATTTCATCAAAATGATCTATATTTCATTAATAATCTATAAATATCCATTAAATTTATTTTATAGATATATAAACAATCTAATTGTTCTAAATTAGGTATTATTAATCATGAATTCCTAGATAATGGATATTTTAGAATATAATTGTTTATATAATAATATTCTATTAGAGTATCACATTTTGTCTATACATAGTGATTTAAGCATCACAATGAGATTGAATTTATTTTAAAAATTAATATACTTTAATTTCATAGGGTGTTAAATTATCTTACATTCATTATTTTTTGTGTCATATATGCTATCATACATATCATTACTCTTCTAAAATTCGTGGGTGTCAGATTATACACCATAAAAAAATTGTGTCGTAATATTTTAATATGGATCTTGGTAATAATGTGTTCAAAATTATGAAATTATATTTTTGGGAAACCCACATCATAAAAGGTTCAACAGAAAATTATATTTATAAGACAAAATGGTATGTATAATGATTATATATAATAAATCATAATTATTATACCATGTAGGATAACATTGGTTTAATGTGATGATATGGAAAGAGAGGAAAAGTCTAAGTAATTATATTGAGTGATAGGGATCACTATTAACAAGAAATTAGGTGATACAAAGATGGTTAATTCCCAAAAATCCATTACTATGAAAACATTGGAAAGAACATTAATTCATTAAAAATGAATGTATAAGGATAATTTTCTTGATGAATAATCTTTTTCTCAAAGTTGAGGAATTCCTATACTATTTATTAATATAATAAAATATACAAACTTGATATCTTTCTATATCAAATGCCAAATTTCATTATTTGGTATTTATTTGATGAATTTAACCTTCATCTCTTACTACACAAAATTAATATCCAATAATGAATTTTTGTATTCTTGATGTTATCAAATTAAACATTTTAGATAACAAGTTCAATTGAAGAATAACAATCTATTCGCCATTAATTAAATAAATCTATAATGGTTCAGAGTAGTTATCCAAAAATAACACATTAACAAAAAATAACATAAAAATGAATCCCAAAATTAAAATTAATATATTCCATAAATAACTGCCCATAATATTCTTCTAAAATATGTCATACCAAATTCAATGCACAAAAATTTAGAAGGACGTTCACTAAATATCCAATATCAATATTCCAATATATTTACAAAATAATAGAAAGTTTTTATTTATTTCACATTCAAAATATTTCAATAACATGATCTCCCTAATAACATAATGAAATTATACATGGATTGAAGAAAATAAATTCTCATTTTGTTAAATATTTTATATAAATTCAATCAAATAGTAAAATCTAGTAAAGATAATATAGAACATAAATACATGAACCAATTTCATGGTCAAAAATATCTTATCATAGATATTTCTTTTTAACTATAATATCAACATTGAGAACATATTAATGGACATCATTCATAAATCACGTGTTTTCCAAAAAATGATCAACTCCCCACAACATCAATTTTCCCGATAATCCGAACCATTCAATAAATGCTCCCAAATTCATAAAAGAGAAATTATTTTAGTAAAATATTTATACAATTTATAATTTTTATAATTTGGTCATAATTGATAAAATATGTATTATAAAAAATCCATTAATATATTTACAAAAGTACATTACTTATTTTGCATCATCTTTAAATATAGCATAATATTGAATATGATCAATTTAATTTGTTGAGGTATATTCCCTGGATACTTAGGTAATTCTTCTTTGTTGGTCCCCATATCATTATAGTTATACTATTAGACATTTTAAGATTATTTATTCTCCTTAGAATAAGGAGCTTATTGGCCATTACCGGCACAATAATAGAAATATCTTATTCCATTTAAGCATGTATTATAGTGTTTCATTCAATAGTGACCACATGGGAAAAATTATTCATTACTTTATTCCCTTCAGTTACCTTTTTATATTTATTTCAATTTTATCTTATTTCCAATAAATTCATTAATATTTGGAGGCATTGTTACCTATCTTGATACCACATGATATTATGTCCTCGTGTGATGATATTTTTTGAGACACTAGGGCCCTTAAAATAATTCTCCTATGCTCATAAAAATGACCAGTCATTGTCGTTGGATAATATGTGTGGTCCATAGAATTCCATTCTTTACATGTAATGTTTCCTTCTTCCATAAGAACATTTTCATCATCATTTTATCTTAGACTCATTAATTTTCTCTCCCTGTTTTCTTTTTGATTGAAAGGAATATATTTTTCCATGAATATTACCATAATGCCTCAAATTGAATATTTTATATTTCCTCACAGTCCTTAGGGTATTGAATCAATGAAATTTTTTTCACATATCTTAAGAGATGATAAAAAAATATGGAACATTTATTTCTATCATTTTGTCGCATATATGAAAATATCTTCTCCAAAGAAGTTTTCAATTTCTCTACTACCAATGGATTTTTCAACCCATTAAATTTTGGAGGTTTTTTATTCAAAAATAGGGATACCGTTGAAAAAATGTGTGATGGAAGATAAAGATTTTCCATACGATAATGGCTATCACACATAACCCGATAGAGATTCCAAAATATGGTTATAATTTTATCTATTCCATATGTATTTCTAGATACATATTCACTAACATTACATAGATAGACACACCTACCTGTGGTATGTTAATTGTTACTATTTTATTTCCTAATTATATGATACTTTTATAAAAAATGGAATATGATATATTAGATTATAAAATTACAAAACATAATTTATAATCCCACAAATAGTCATATAAAAATAATAAATTGAAAATTTTAATCTTGGATTATATCGTAATCCTAAACATATATTCATCGGGGTGGTTTTCAAATCATAAATATATTTTCAAATCAATTATAATGGTTTATGAAGAAAAAGTCAATTTCCTTAAGCATAGGAACCATGTGTTTTAAAGTAGGTTTTTTAAGGCCTAGTTTCATGAACCAATTAATGCTCAAGTCAAAAAAAACACACCTTTTATGGAGTTATTACCACTTAGAAGATCTATTCCATAACCAAAACCACTTTTATTATGTATTCATGGATTTATTTCTCAAAAATCCACATAATATATAACTTACCAAATCATATAGCATTTATTTCCATAGTTTTCTTCAATTTTGAACACATTGTTATATACCATACTCTTTTTTTTCTTAAATATTGTTGGCATTGTTTCTACTAATCTTCCTCTAAATGAAGAGATAAATTCATTTACCCTTGAATCCCATAGCTATATTCTACATTATTACATTCGAATCAGTTTAAAAGAATCGCATCCCAAAGAACCAAATAGATTAGTTTTCTAAGAAAACTATATATATATTTAAAATTTACATTACCATTTTAAAACATCAAATAAATAAATTTTATTCTATATGAAGGCTATATGTATTATCAAAAAATTAATATATATATATATATCAGAAAATACATCTGGGTATCATGGAAAAATAATACATTATAAAGGGCTGAGATTATATGGTCATTAATTAAAGGCATAAAAAATTGTCCGTAAATAAAAAATAAAAGGCAATATTGAGTGTTAATAACTAATACTTTTTCCACTTTGTCAATAACAAGTGCATAATATTGTTGGAAAAACTGATAATCAAAATAATTTCATATAAATAACCACATTAGCTTAAATGTTAACCACATATATTTAAACTAATAATATAATCATGTGGTTAATTAAAAACCGATACCATAATGAGTTAATGCATAATTCGAATCATCTGAAACACATTTTCAAGGATATTTTAAAGACACTTTAAATCCATTAGTGAAATAAATTAAATTTGCCCATCTTATTTCTCTCATCTATCAAACTAATGCATTTAGGGACTATAAAATTCCAGTCCAAACCCACCATATAATAAGTATAAGGAATTACTCATATAAACGTGGTCAATTATAATCAACATAAACATTTTTATAAAAAAATAACATAATAAATTAAAATATTTACCTAAATAAATAAACCAAATAATAAAACATCCATAGTTAAATGGTTAATGGTAATAAATGTGTACATTCATAGTAAAACTAAACATAAGCAGTCTACAAAAATATTAATTATTGTATAAATAAAACATATCTGAAGTAGATCATGTGTAAAATGATTGGTTAATGTCATTATGGAATAGAAATGATATAAAATGTCATTATATCCATTTTTTGAGGAAAATAACATTATCATCATGAATAAATATCACATTAAAACTAAAAGGCCACTAAATATATGGTATATACATTGATTTGGAAATAAATTCTTTAACATATTATTTAATATTTAAAACATTTATTGGGAATGATGGCATGATATACCCTATATGTAGAATATGTTAATACAATGATTTATTTTAGTGACTCGGTAGAATATAAATGGGCCTTGTTTTTAAAAATACAAGAAATTTTCTCTAAAATTATCTTCTAAAGGGAACAGAATGGTAGCCATTTATTTAATAACTCTTTTGGAAATGTTTAGAATCAGTTTTTAAAACTTTTTAGACAACATATATTTTTATGAAAAAAGTTTTTCAGATGAGGGGATACAAAATCAGATTTTGGGAAAAAAATTTATCTAAAATTTAAGAAAAAAATTGAGGGAAAATGGAATTATTATTTTAAAATTTTAATTAACAACCATAGGATAAGGAAAAAGATGGTGTTCAATAAATATCAATTAATTTTTCACTGGTAGAAAATAATTATAAACAATCTGGAGTAATGATGAGTCATTGAAATAAACACTTACCAACTTAATAATTATTAAATCTTAATACCCATGAAAGAAGAAACCTCATATTAATTATTAAATAAAATTAATATAAATAGGTTCACAATATAAAATATCATAATTTTCATTATAAACAATACACAATGATATTAGTGGGGGATGTTTTATTTGTCTCATGTACGTAAATATGATATGAGAAAACCTTACAACTCTTTGGATCTCATTTTTACTATTCATAACCTCGTATATAATTAATATTGGATTATTATAAATTTATTAAATAAAAATAATCATATATTTCATATCACATATTATTTACTTAGTGTCTGTTTTCACCCATGTAATGACATCTCTTTTTTAAAATTACTATTTTAGGTGGTAATTTTTTTTGTTCTTCATGTCTATTTTGGATTAGTTTTTTAAATACATTTAATTTAATAGTGGTTCCTCTATCTCCATAGATTCTATAATTATCTAAATATCATAAATATTTTTATATATGAAATTATATTAAATTATAAATGGTATATATGGAAAATGGATTACAACATTCACGGAGACTGTAAGACTTATGTAGGTGTGAAGGATGATTCCATTTATCTCGAAGGATTGAATAAAATAAAAATAAAAGTTAATTAATCATTATGGATTCATAAATATATTCTATATAAAATTTTTATTAATCAAATAAAAACTTTTTATTATTCATGTAAACATGAAAAGAAAAACATTTTACATGATTACGTAGAGGTTGTAGTGTTAAGGTATGATAGCTCAATGTTATTTAGTCTAATGTAATGAATTTTATTCTGTTCGATGTGATATTAAATGTTCAGATGTATTTTTTTCAAAAGTCCACATATATTCATTATAATTATCATTACGACAATCCATGTAATGTGTATGCAAAAAACAAATCACAACGCTTCTTGAGGAGGTAGTCCATCATACACACAAGTAACCTTATCATATACCCCATAGAATAAAAACTAAGATGTTTTATGTGATATAACAATTGAATAATTTTAATAATTTCATAAATATTATAGGAATAATTTAAGTACATCATTATATCCATATTTGTATGGTGGTAATGGAAAACAAATTTCATCAGTTTACGAGATAGTTTTCCATCAAACATTAGATCGCGATTATGATTCCCATTTTATTAAATTGAATATTGATATGGGTTATTTAATAAACATAATACAACTAATTTAATATTTTAAAATTATTTATTTATATTATAAAATTTTAAAATTAGTTTATAGAGTTTTAATAATTTTATTTTGACTTAAGATAGACACTTTATGTTTATAGAAAAGAAATTCATTGGAGGGAATCATAATAAAAAAGGAAAATATATTATTCATAGGGAATTATAGTGATTATTTTTGTAGTTCATGGCTGATCGAATGGTCATTGGAAGTGTGTAGTGGCTTAGACAACGCATGTCCTTTTATAAGTGGGGGAGGGGTCACACATGGAATGTCTGAAACAATAATGGGATACAGATGTTTTTCTCATTAAAAATATTAAGAAATGTAGTCTTTTTTAATAGTATAGGTGATAAATTAAATATAAATCCATAAAAAATTTGTCGTAATGTATTTAGTACAATTTTAATCATACATTCTTAATTGAACCCCCCGATAAAGCCATTTTTCACCAAAACCACTATAATTAATTTTTATTGATGTTAATTTTAAATATTGCAAAAATATAAGTTAAACATAACCCATAGGAAATTTATTCTCATTGAAAATTATTTAATCTAGGTTGAAAGATTCAATTCATAGATGTGGTAGTGTTAGAATTAAAAATAAACCAACAAGCATGTCAAAAAACGTTTTTAACAAAGTAAGTTGAGATGGTTAAAATATTTTATATTACAATTAAATGTGACATTTATTAAAATGAACTAAATAAGATAAATTCTAATATAATTTAAATAATTTATTATTTTAATTAAATGTAATATATTAATTGTCCTTATAAAAAATTTAAATGAAGTGGTATTATTCAATAAACATCTATATTTTTCACTACTAATCACAAATTAATTGTTTTCCAAAAAAATCAAAAAAATAACCTAAAGATAATTTTTAAATAGATATTTAAAATATCAATATTATATTTTAAAATAATTTTTCTAAAATTGGTAAAATTTAATATTGAATTTTATCTGAAATTATGACTAAATCGAATTTTTTTAAAAAAATATAGTTTGAAAAAAATATTTCTTTTTCATTCAAATGGTTCATAGGTAACCATTTAATTTACATAATACATTTGTAAAAATAATGATTTTCATAATTTATTTATTAATATTCATTAAATATAGTCTAACGATGATATTATAATGGTAATAATTTAAAATTAATATTTTAATATAGTATCACATTTCACTAAAAATCGGTGTTGAGTCCATCTCATGATATCGAAAAGACTATGTTTATGTTAAAATAAATTCTTTAATAATTCATGGGGTGTCACATTCCATTCAAATCGTTATTTTTCATGTCATATTCGCTATCATAAAAGATGTTCCTCTTTTTAAATCCCATCATGTCACAATGATCACACTATAATTGATTGAATAATGTTTTCCATGTTATTAGAGTTCAATTCAATTATGATGAGGTTATAATAGTTAATTAATTAAAAATGATGTCGTGCAATTTCAATAGTGTTTGTTCTTTAGATTCATAAATTTTTGTTCAAAACAACTTTACGGTGTATAATGCATTAATATTCATTTATTGAGTTATGAATTACAATTATTAATGGATTTTCATTAATGTAATACCATTTTTTATTGGGATAAGATTCATAAATTTTTTTCATTGAAGTTATAGTAGTGAGATAAATATATTCATGAATGATAATTATTTATGGTGAATTTACAATAAATTTAAAAAAAATGTAATTATTAATTCCTGAAGAATTTTTTTTCACTTTAATACATGCATGGTAAATGGATATTTATCCAATGAAATATCCTATAGATTTTTTTTCAATTTACATAGAAAAGAAGATGAAATTTCCCAATGGTTTTTTGGGATTTTTGATGTACTAGAATGTATTAATGAGAGTTTATATAATTTACTAATTCCATCATAACATAATCAAATTCATGATTTGGTGCACATATACTAGATTTTTAGAAATATGTTTATTGTTATCATCTGATTTAATAAGGAAATATTTTAATGGTATATGACTATAAATAGGGGAGACATCCTAACGAGAAATAGTTTCATTGAGAGAAATATTTATATAAACAATTTCACATATTAGTATGATTTTGAAGGGTGAAAAATTAAATTGAAAAGGAATCAATCAGTGATAATCTCATATGAGGGTTTAATAATAATTTTTTTTTTGATATTTAATTTTTATGTCATGATATTATTTTTATTATTGAATAATTTAGTGTTATTACTAATTGTTTTTATAATTCAATTTGTTTCACTGGATTATGTTTTTTATGATTTTGGAGGAAGACTATTTTTTGAAGGGGAGGGGGATGATATATTTTATTTTATGTTAAATTAATTGCATTTCATAAATGAAGAAACAATATTATTGTAAATTAAAATATTCATTGTGAAATTTTAACTTTTAAGGTCTGGATGATAAATTCAATGTAAACCATTAATTTCATAATTGGGAGTTGATTCTATGGTATATGTTTTGTGGGAATTATATATGATATATTTTAAAAATAATTAATTGTGAATCATATTAAATAATTAAATGCATCATAATTTTTAAATTGTTTATTTTAATAATTATAATTTTAAATTATTTTTTAGATTTGAAAATTGTTATGAACGGTGTCAAATAATCATATGATGAAATATTATTTAAAAATGTTATTTGTAATATAGATATTTCTTCATTAAATATAATTATAAACTCAATAAACTTTTCTTGTTGGATTTGGTAAAACTATTTCATTAGATAAATTGATGATTAAGGTAGGTATTTCCTCTACAAAAGGGTGTCAAGTATATTATAATTTTTAAACAACCCAAGAAAATGTTCTTTTAAAAAAAATCTATTGACATCGCCATTTTAATTTACTATCTGTGATGAGTATTGTATGGTGATCAAGGAATAACATATCTTTAATAGAGAATCATCATGGAATTGATAGAGGTGACTCGACTACTTAAATATTTTAATAAATTTGGATTTGTGGGGTTTTTCATTAATGGGTGGATTTAATATGATAACATGGGGATATTATTTCCATGATTAAATAATTAAAATATATTATTATTATTTGTATTTTTAGTTATGTTGTTGATGAAAATAATTGGTATTCTATAAATAAAAATATGATTCAATGTTAATATTAAATATATAGATTAATTATACAATAATGTAGACATAAAATTTTGTTACCTTTATATTGGTGTGGCCATTAATATATAATGGAATTTCATTTATTTAAATTCTTTTAATAATTAATTTTATATTATATGATATTAAACCCATATATATTAATTTTGGTTTGTGACCATTTTATTGGTAATAGGTGTCAGGTCACTTTTTAGAGGATCCTTTTGGGATATATAACAATTATTGAGGTATGAATCCCACAACTACTTGGTGTGGATTAGTTTGATTATCTACTCTCACAAAATGGATCTTGTTGTAATGAATATAAGAAAATAATATTCTCTTATACAAATAAATCCATGAAGACCATATAATAACATAATGGAAATAATAAGGACATTAATAGTTTTGTTGGTTCTCTAGAGAGGTCATTGTCTGATGAGCATACAAAAAAAAGCGAGGATGTATAAAAATACTCTCATAGAAATTTTTTGCATAATTATTTTGGTAGGTACACTAAAAGGATAATGTTAAACTGACACATTATATATATCAAATCAATTCTTCCTGATGTGATAATAATGATTCAAATAAAAATCTTATTTAAGGAATAATAAAATGAAATAAACACTATAAACCAATATAAGAGTCTCATCAACTCAATCATCATGTGTTTATCATGTTCCCTATTAAGAAATATATTCTTCAACAATGAAAAAAATATATTTCCTAAAACCAAAATATTCCATTGGTTTATAACTTTTCAATGAATAAATTTTAATAATACAATTCATTAATTTATTTAACACATCTCTTTTAAATTAATCCATGTAATTATAACACATGTCTCCTCATGAAAAGTATTTAAAATAAATACAATAATGTGAAGTCTACTATCAAATGAAAGATGTAAATAATTCTATATTTTAAAAAATTTTAGAAAAAATGTAAATACCATGGATGTTGAAATACAAAAAACATAACAATAATTTGGATTTATATCTATATTATTAAAAATAGATACCATAAACATAAAATTTCATACATTAAATATTACCCAATTTAAATTATTTCAAATTTATATAATTTTATGTCAAAGATGAGGTATAATAATTTTTAAGAAGTATTGAGTAATAAAATTTTCAATTGAATTATAACGTAAATGTACTACTAAAATGATGATCATAATTAGTGCATTCCCAAATTCTAAAAAATACACACCTTACCAAATTTAATACTATGGTGTGAATATATAAATGCATATAATCTAATAACATTGAATGAAATATGTTCCTTGAAGAAAATATAACTGTGACAATGGGTTTGTAGGTACAATTTTATTTACATAAAAGTGACATGTTTTTCAATCCAGGATAAATAAGTGAGAATCAATTTGATTATATAATACCTAAACAAATGCATGAATTTCTTAATTCTTTTACTAAAACAGTAGCATGTTAATATTAAATATAAAAATGTAATTAACCATTCAAGAGAAACTAATTATTCTTTTATCCATTCCATAATGATTCAATTAAGAGTAATTTGAATCAAATAAAACAAACTTTCAATTTTTTCCAATTTTAAACTATTTTATTAACCATGTTTCTAGAATTAACCCCCATTATTTTGGTTGGAAATTAAATAGTTCATCATTTCATAAAAAATTAAAAATATTATTATACATTGATAACACTGAACACTAATAAATTATCACAACAATCACACAATGTATTTATGAACTATTCTCTGTATTGAAAAATAATGTTTTAAATTATAACAAATATTTAACAATCTGATCTTTTGGTTTTCAATGTATTTTTTATAAAGTGTCATAGCCCACATAAAATCATCCATTCTATTCACCTCTACAAAAATAATCCAAAAAATCAAAACTCCCTAAAATAATATACCACAGGTTCTTAGATATCCCCTTAAGATTACATTTTTCAATTTCTAATGTATTGCTCTCATATAATACTATAATAAATTTCTAAAATTTCTTCCCACATGAAAATTATCCTCATGGGAGTTATTTTATTTCAAACCTATAAATATTCCATGTTAAAAAATAATCTCATATGGTTTTCAAGACTCCATAAACTTTTAGTTGTGGGCTAACTATGAAATTACACTAATGATTCTCATATTCTTCTATGGTTAATATTTTGGTGAAAATATAAACTAGTATTATATTCATTATAATGTTATCTACATTTATTTAATATCCTTCCACATTTTATTAAATAACAAGGTACCAAATTTCATTATGTTATTTTTTTGAGTGCTTACAAGATTAATTGTAATCCTAATAATAGTGTTTTTATTACTAAATATCAACATGGAAATCATTTATTCATCACATATATGTTCCCAATATTTCCTTATATATTAATTTCTGAAAATTCATCCTTTATTACGTATAATTCCCTTTAATATTTCAAAGAGAAGTACCATATTTCATATTTCAATCGATACTACTTCAAATTCTACTTATAAATAAATATATTCAACCTATATATTTTCTTTTTTAATGTATCCAATGCAATTAAAAAATGAATATTATACCTTGTGTCACATATATCATAAATTATACTTCAACAAATAAATAACGGTACCTTATAAATAGGTCATGATCATTTTTACACAAATAAAATACGCTCCCTTTGTATTTATTTAAATCCATTTTATCAATCTAGTATCATAAAAAATATTTTGACATCTATCCAATAAAAATATTAATATTATAGTCATTATATATAATAATATAAGAAAATTAATTTTATCTATTATTTATTTTAGTTCTAATATAAATTTTATTATTGTTGAAACATGCTAAAAATATTTCATAACAATTTTTTAATAATTATTTATCATACATATAATGATAAATAAATGATTAATAACCTTTTAAATTCAAAAAAAAGTACATGAAAATAAAAGGGTTCAATTACTATAGAAATATCAAGATATTAACTCTATTTTATTATTTACTCATCAATAGACATCATGTTATTTCCACCAAATATGATGATTTCATCATAATTGCATACCTCAAATTATTCATTGCATTATTTTTCCTATAGTAGATTTATTAACACATCGCTTGATATCTATTGTCTCAAAAATCAAATCAAAAAAATAATACCATAATCATTCTGCATGTATCAATACTTATAAATAACTCATTAAATTAATTAACTTAATTTAATAATTTATGTATTATAAAACTATAGATACATTATTGTAGATCTCCACATTTTGATATCTATTTTAAAATGATTACATATAATCTATTTGAATTATTTATAGAAACCAAGAATTTACAACATTAAAATAAATGGTTTCATTGATGTTTTATTACATTAGAAAATTTATCTTCAATATCAATTCCCATAAATTGAGAATATTGATTATATACATACCATAAGTTGTTTTAAATTACATTACATTCTCATCATTCTTTTTCTTGAACAGCTGCATTGTTCAAATTTTTTATTTATGAATCGACCACTTCACATGCT
The DNA here is from genome assembly GCA_963277665.1 of Viscum album. Lineage (NCBI taxonomy): Eukaryota > Viridiplantae > Streptophyta > Magnoliopsida > Santalales > Viscaceae > Viscum > Viscum album. Next base: position 928,031,947 of record OY728159.1, read on the forward strand.
CATAGGTGTTGTCATAATGAATTTTATTGGTAAGAAAATTATTTTAATTTTACCCATGAAACATAAATTTCTATTTTTTCTATGTATGATGGATCCACATTTGAAAAAAAAACATGATATCAATTATATTTTATCAGTTTTTTGGATTTTTTTCCACAAATGATACTGAATATTTTCAATTCAACCATAAAATAAATATCATAGGGATTAGCTAAAAAATATCATTCATCCTTTTCCAAATCAATATTATAGTCTTTTATATGCATTATATATTGATTATTTGAAACATTTATTTCGTTATTATTTTTTTCTCATTGATGTTATTCTAAATATAGTTCTTTAGTTTTCATTTCAACAAATATTACATATGTTTTCTAAATAATTATTTCGTATATTATTAAAGAATTTGTTGTATTATCACATGGATAAATAAATATAGAATATAACATCAACCTCTAAAACTCAATTTTTTTCATTTAGTGAATTATTTAATCCTGATATAAAAATAACATTGAAAATGATTTAAAAATTTATAATTCTTTATTTCATTATATATCACATCCCAAATGGTTTAACCATATTCTAGAGACATAATGAAGCCTTATATTGAGTGTATTCCATAAGCTATAATGAACCCTTTCAAATTTTATTTAATGAAACACCATCATTTTGTATGGTTTTTTAGATATTATTCACTATTACATTTCTCATTTCATGAATATAATTTTTCTAGAGTTCTCTAGAATAATAGTGTATATTCTGTTACACAGATTACTATACAGTTATATATTTTGAAATTGATATTTTTGGTGTCTTTTTTATATCTTTGGATCTTCATTACCCATCCACACTGATTTTTATCTTGACACATTGATGAAATAACATAATAATAACCCCTTTATTTTCATAGAAAAATGTAATCAATTAAATATTATTGAATTATTCATTAAATAATATAAATTAAACTTTTTTAAATCCATTATTTTTCAGGATTGCATATACTACAATATCATGGTTTATTGTAAATATGGAGTGGTGGGATAAAAATTTAAGAAATATTATAAATTTAGATTCTTTTATTTTATTGAATTGAATCTACATAGAAATATTATATTAAATTTATAAAATAAAATAATTACATCAACTAACATCCTCGGGATTAGATTTTAGCTTTATTTCATCATTTTTTTGTTTTTCAAGGATTTTAACATTAATACTATTATAAATATCTACATGTTTGCAAAGAAGATAAGTTTATAACTCTCAATCTATCATGTTCTATCATGAAGAACCAATATCACTTAAAAATACATACATCAGCTAAAGAATAATGTTAACAAATAAATATAGAGATGAAGAGGATTGGTAAGAGTGATACCTTAATTTTTTGTCCTGAACTGAATGATGTCTCTTTTGGCAAAAAAAATATAGACCTGTTAAATGACAGGACATATCATGGTTATTAAAACTATGAAAATAAAAAAATAGTTCCCTTATTTTCTATAAAAAAAACCTTATATCATTGGTGAATATTTAATGTATCATTAACTACTAATAAATATTATTTATCATATAATAAAATTATTATGATGTTAAATAAATATTATTTTAATTGTCACTAATTAAATAAATATTTAATTGAAATTAATGAAATCCAATTTATAAAATCTAATTAGATAATTACATGAAATCGAATCATATATCTGTCTGATCTCTCTCCATTAAATATGTAAAAAATATTCAACCTGTAATCTATCATGAACAACTAGTTAATATTTTTTTGAGAAAAACAAACAAACACCCATAATTATTCTTCAATAATAGAAAATGATTTAATTATGATCATCATGACATAAAAAGATATTGATCTTAAAACAAAAATCAATTCTACTCTATAATATCAAATTTATTTTATCTTGGAATGTGTATAGATACACAACATGTATGAATATATATGTTCTATTCTTACGAGAAGTGAGTAAAACTAAAAAAACTATGTATCAGATTTAATATGACATTATGGACCCCATAGAGAAATTGAATAAATACGGAACATATAAAATTCCTACAAAATAAAATTCTGTAATATAATTTAAATTTCAACTTATAAAAATAAAAACATGATGGATATTTATGTTTTAACACCCTTGTTTATATCTACAGTGCAATAATTTTTAATTTATTATTTTAATATTCACTATATAACTAATGAAAATTCATATGGGAGTTATGTTGTTTCCAACAGAATTCGGGCCTCGTTCAGATCTGATATCCCCAGTTTTAGGGGATAAAAGTTGATGTGTATTGTTAGTGCAAGGTTAGGGCTGAATATGTACCTAAACGATTTTGACACTAGAGGGTGTCCCATGAATTTTCAAGTTGTGCAACGCTGGCTAAAAGATCATGAATAAAATTTATTATATTTTTCATGGGGTTATTTTATATACTACACATAATTAGGATTACTATTTCTATATCAATGTCAGTAGTTAGTACTGTTGAATATTCATGACACAATATTGGCCAATATTTTAACCAATCATGAGGCAAAATAATATGCTTCTATAGAGTTTGGTGAAATTTTATTTTATTATTCTTTATTTTAAAAAATAATCATTTTATTCCATATTGTGTATACACATTACATTTTCACTCTAGGATCTCTCTAAAATGGACTTTAGAATTGAGGTTTCCCTATCGTACAAACTCTAATAGGATGGACATTTGTTATGTTTAATTGTATCTATTAGTCCTTTAATCAACTCCCCTCCTTTCTTGGGTTATCACACTATCGTCTATGTAATATATTTAAAAGATAATTTTCCCTATATAATGGTTAATAATATGTTTTTCTATTTTAATTTATTATATCTCAAATTGTAACGTGATAATTGTATTTGGATTGTATAATGGCCTAAAGTATGTGTTATATTCCTTTTCCCAAAGTTATTTTCACTTTAGAACTATTAATCATTATTCCCAAATATGTACATTACAGTTGTTTCCACTAAATCTAGTAATTTATATAATTAGTTATCAAATTTCAATTTAAAGTCGTTGTAGCACCTTTCTTTGGGTAGAGTTTGTCAACCACAACAAGAACAAAAAATGAGGTCAGTTTGTTATCTTCAAATAAACTAAATCCACCCCAATTGATGTGCCTTATATTAATTCATATTAGATTAGTCATTTCAAAATTAAATGTGATATTTAAGTGTTGATAAACTATATGGGATAATATTAAATGTGAAAAATATTTTAAATGAATGGATAAAATGATGGAATTGTAAATAGATGAATGATTTCATGGATTTTAATTTTTATTATAGATTATTGGTTTTAGAAATGGAAAATAAAAAATCCTATTAAACTATTATATTTTCTTTATTTATATTTCTCATTGCAGTATAAAACCGATGGTGGGTAATTAGGTATGGAATCGACATTGATTACTAGTATGGAACCAAAATAATTCCCTTGCATTGTATTAAGAAGGGGGATTGATATATGGTACCTATAAACCCCTTATTTATATAATTAGATATCAGGATGAAATGACCACAGAACCTAGGTTCATATCAAATATATTTTTAAATTTTTTAAATATAACATTTAATGAGTTCTGTGGTCTCGAGGAGGACACTGTCTTATATCAACTTGGGGATTATCCCATATGTGTCTGACAATTTATATTAGTATAAAAAATTATTAAAATTGAAGACTCTAAGGAATATCATTATTATGTTTTGACACTCTCCATTTAAAATCTACTCATTGATATAGATGGTATTTTTATACCTTATTATAATTGTCACTAATTTTATAGTCTTTCATGGAAAACCCAAATTTGGTAATTTTATTTATCAATATCCTAGATTTTTTGTATTCATAACTGGTGTTGGACTGTTTTGTATATCTTTCACACCTCTCATCCCACCATTTTCTACTAGGATTGACTTTATGGAAGTGGTTAGGGAAAAGGTAAATCTCATTTTCATTGATACTTGATTTGTAAATATAGTTGGATTATCCTATCACTGTACTGAGAAATGGATCATGATGCTTCAAGATATATTTTTGTTTTATGTTGTTCTATTATTCATGTATTATATAGGGTTCATGCTTCCATGTTTTATAGTTTCATTTTTTTGTATCACAACATGAAATTAATTTTTATATAGTTTTTAATATTATTGTTTAATTTAATTAACATTTAATGATTTTACCCATTACTAGGCTCTATAATTTAATTACTATTTTATTTCATTTTATAATTTCATTATCATTCCACTATGAAACACTATTACAATGAATGTATATTATTATATCTATAACACCATATAACATCATTATAGGTTGGTCTCCTCTGGTATATGAGGTGTTGTGCTTGAGGTAATGAGGTGAACCGGGTTCAATTTCGTATGAATGAACCGGGTCTGAGATGTTATATATGCCATCATCCCTTATAGATTTGTATTTCTTTAATTTATTTAATAAAAACAAATTTTTTATGATAAACATTTCAATGAAATAAATACAAGAATATTTATATCATCCAATGGAAAAATATATCTTCTTACAAATCATATAATGGAAAATACTTTCTTTATCATCATGTTAATATTATATTTCTCTTAGATAACCTCATAAAAGATACCTATTTTTGAGAATATATTTAATGGTTTTACTCATGAATATATTTGGGTGATTTATAATATAGATTAATAAAAGTATTTTTATTAAATACAATTACACACACTAATAGTTATACCAATTTAAAAACATATTGCCCATGGAATTCTTGTTAGTGGATTTTTCGTGTTGATCATTACTAGTACAGATTTCTATGTGTGATGTTCATGAAAATAATTCCCAATAATTTTGGGCCCCCAAACTATATAGTTAAATATCATATGTATACATTCAGCTGATGTATCTAAACTGTGGGGCAGAGCATTAAGATTTTTTCAAGGATTACCCATGTTCCCATTAGAGAAAGAACAAATATAACCTATTGATGTTTTAAATATTTTAAAGAAATTATTTCATTATGTAAAATGAAGAGTATATAATATATAATAAAAACACATTATATATATATTAGAATTAATATATGTGGTTTTGGTTTCAAAATTATATAATGATTGACCATTCAATGAAACCAATTGTAACAGGTCCCACATGAACTGTAGAAACTAATATCTATACCACCAGTTTCCTCTAACATGATATTCATAAAAATGATGGGATATGGATTTATTAAATTAGTCTATAAAATTTATTTCTTGTAAAGTCTTCTAATTGGGACATCATCTAATAGAAAAAATCTTCTAAATGGATGGCCCTTTCAAATTATATATATTGTATATTTATATGATCTAGAATCAGTATAAAGAAAGACACATGTATTTTCATCTCATAAAAATGTGATATAGTATACACTATCATGTACTAAAAATATAACTTGGAAATGTTTCATATTCAAATTAACTTTTACCAATATTATATGTTACAAATATGTAAGGATTTTGTACATATATCACCCCAACTAACCATCTATAGAAATGTGTAATAATTTCATTTATAGTGAAAAAAATTATAAAATGCACTCTAGGAAATTAAAAACTACAATATTCAACTAGAATACATTATTTGAATTAATTGGTTTCATAGTCCATACATGTTATACAGTAATGAAATACTCAGACATATTCTATTCAAGATTATGGATTAAACATCCTTCTTCCAACAATAACTATCCTTGTATACTGACATTTACTCATAATTTATAGAATATAAGGTTATTATTCATATTGAATAACATTTGATTAATATTGATAATAAAGAAACAATATTAATATTCTTGTTAAAATATTTTTTATTACATAATTGGTATTTTTATTTTTAAAAAACTCATTTTATAGGGTCTTTTGATATTAATTTATATGAAGATTTTTTTAATATTTTTCATAATGAGAATTTACACTATTTATGTATACCATTATCTAACTATCTTATATGGATATATTCTACCATTAAATAAATATATATATATATATACTATAATATTTTCTATATAATGTGTCCGATTGAATATATAACATTATATTTTTACGAAAATTTATAAAGGATAACATCATGTCTATTGATGCATGATTATTCTATTATTATCGTTAACAAAATATTATCACCCTTATACAGGAATTTCTGAAAGGAAACGCTTATTCCATTATACAGTTCATATGAGATACAAATTTTCACATTTCTATGTTCTATTCATTATTTTTGTTGATATAACTCAAAATGTACACATATAATACGATTTTGGAAAAAATTCCATGACTCATAATCAATATCTCTTAAAGTGTTGGGATATCATAATTATAATTTTAACATAATCATTGTTTTCTTGGTCAAAATATTCTTTTCATCTATCTAATTATAGTTTCATTATTATCAAACAAAATTTATTCTCTTAGTTAATTTTATATTCCACAAATCAATAAAGGAAATATTAATTATTTATTTTCTTGTAAACATTTAAATATCATTTTAACCAGAGTGGATCAAGACCAATTGTTACTAGTCCCCCAAAAACGAATCAGAAAATAATTAAATCATTACAAGGATGGTTTATTAATATTGGTTTGTAATTCGTCCTTAATATTAGAGTCAACATGGGACACCCAAAATGAGTGGCTGAAAAAGGAAAAAAATGATCTATATTCCTCAATTATTTTGACAGAGCATTTACCATAATATCCACCTACCAGTAGGTGTGTGTTATGTTGGGATGAATATACTTATAAACATTGAGAAAATTAATTCAGAGAGAGTAAATTTTCTTGGGTAAACTCCTGATTTTTTTCTTCAATGTGTACACTACCAATATCGAGTCTGAATCAGTTGAAAGTAGCTTCCACCCAAAATGAAAATAAAAAATAACTCCTTTCATCATTTCACACTGTTTAGTCTCATAATTGATTCCATTAAATATTATGTGGTAAATTCACCACATAAAAAATCTCATTTTCTTGAGAATGACACCACCACAACCTAAGGGAACAATAACACCTAATTTTGTTCTATAATCATTTACATTTATATAAAATGGTGTTAGGGGTATCAGAAAGTTATACATTAGAATATGTGCATTGTTCCTTATTCCATACACTTTAGGAATTCAATAAATAATAAAATCAATTATATTATTATACAATAAACCAATTTTGATGGTATATATCGCATGACCTAATTTATGGATGGCTACAACAACACCATTAAAAGAGATAATTCTATTTTGAAATGTTATATCATTTCTGGATGTTCAAGGATTGGAAAAAACTATGGAATCCACAATGTGCAGCACGTTATTCACTTATTCCCTAAGTTCTAGTGTAATTATGTGCCCCAATAGATCCCCCATCAAGAATTATAGCCATATCTCAAAGTCGATCAAATTATGAAAATATTCTTATATCTTGATTTCATATTTGAAATTTACAAAGAGGTGTTGTATTATATCTTCATCCATCTAGTAGAGGTGGAACACAGAGGTGAGGTGCACCCTTATTTATTTAACTGATTCTATTTTTGAGATAGATTGTTTATTATAAAATTTAATTACAAGAAGTTGTGATTTTAAAATCCATATTCTACTTGATTAATCATTATACAACATTTATTTATTTTAATTTATTATGATATGATAAAATATATTATTAATAAGTGTGATATTATTAATAGGGAAACATTCATGTTAGGAGATGTTAAACAAAACCATGTTCTGTTAGGACTAAGTATCTTATTTCACTTATGGTATATGATTCAGGTACCCAAATTCTTGATGTTTTTTATTCCAATTTATGGTGATGACACATACATGTTTTCTCATGTAGAAAAATGGATGGGAACCATGAATCATTTATGTAACAAAATTGAATAACTAGTTATCAAAACATATATAGAATTGAATTAATCCTAACTCATGTATAAATTTATTCATGTAAATTAATGACACATTCATTATTTTACCTTAATATAAATCTCGTTAAATCGAAATGAAGATCGGATTCCCAATAAAATAGTTTTTTGATCATATCAGTTCGATATATATTATATATTAGAACATGAATAATGAATTCACGACCAATTATTTAAAATGGTGGTACATAACAAATTCAGTTGGAGTAAAACTATATAATATGATTATATATTGATCAATTGTACTCGTATTGATAAAATACATATCATAAACCATGTGTATGATGAATATTATATTTTTGAGTCTTATAGAAAAAATTTGAGGACTAAAAACATTTCAATGCAGTATATGTAGGCTGACAGGGAAGGGATGCTCATCATAAATCAAATATGATTTATAAATGAGCCTTTTGGGAAAGGCAATGAAATAAAAGTTATAGGATGACCTATGAATGTTTTTTTTCTGGTGTTCAATTTTCTACAAGAGATAATTTTTTATTATGGTGAGGCCTTAGTAAATTTATAATCCCAGTTTCATGATCCTATAATTGTGGAAAAAAGGTTCATGATGAAAGGCCTTAACCAGTTATAGATTTTTCGATGCAATGATTCATTATTCTTGTATTAATTATGTTGGATGAGTATTAGTGATTTGGTATATAGTATGGATTCCAAGGAAGATATAGTGAATTTACTCAGTAAATGTTTTCCCAAATGATTGATAATGAAGGTGAATTATTTTTTAGCCAGGTAAAAAATTTCACATGGTCTCATTTAAATTCTATTTCAAGGGTTCTGTTTTTACCATGTTTTGGACATAATTTTTTTGAAACTACCTCATGGTTATTGATTGGATAAAAATGAAGATATGTTGGTGGATATCATATATAACGTACAGGTAAAATTTTGAAATAAATTATTCCCTAGTGGGAAGTGGAGGGGAGGATGATTTGAACTTAATAGACCAACAACATCTAACTTATATAAGTTTGGTTGTGAAAATAACTCTACATTGAATGAGAATATTTTTCATTGTTTCTTATATCCTATTATATTATTTTCATTTTTTTTAATGAATTGGTATTTTTTCACTAAATTTGTACAACTAATAGTTATTATGGTATTCAGAAAAGTATGAATTGAAATTTTTATACATGAATTCATAGTCAAATTGTTAATGTTCTATATTCTTCTATATTACATTCAATAGTTATTTTCTATTATTTAGTGATGTCTTGACAGATATGTTTATATTTAAATCTTATTACTAGTAAGTGCAAATTAGTTCTTAGTTAAATTTAAATTATTAAATTTGATGCAATATTTTTTTATGTTAATAGAATAAAATATTCATCTAGTTTTGGTCTTCTTTTAATATATCTAGAATATTATTTATTCACTATTTCAATAATCTAAATTACTAAGAGAGAGAAATGAAATATTCTTTGTAACATCATTTGAAGTAATTCAACTTGTAATTATTGATGAAATTCATTATCGAAATAAAATTTTATTTTTTCTCATGTAATTATTATAAATGACTGCCATCAATAGAGATCACTAGAAAATAGATACATTACATGGCCATTTTCTCCTATATGAATGAATCTTAAACTGACTAGTTTTTTTACCTGTTCTGTATTTATAATTTTCCATTGAATCATATGTGATTATCCCTCTCTCCCTATATTTTTTATTAATTATATTTTTATAACATTCATAATTTTTTCATCATATACCGGTCTTCACTTATACTAACTTTTAGGTTTTTTTAATATTTTTTAGTTGGTTTTGTTTGTTATTTTTACCTTACTTTATAATTTATAAAGGAATTATAAGTAGTTTGACACCATGTCACAGTGTATATAGTTATGTATTCAATCATTATTAATAATAATGGAATGTGTTCAACGACATTCATCTATATTATTTTTCATTTCTTGGGAAGGCAGGTATGACCCATAAAAAACTGAAAAAATGATTGACTTTTAAATTTATTGTTGAAAACTACATGTTATTAATAAAATTTTATACTTTTTAACTATTTTTACCAAAAATCATATTTACCCAAGGTAATATTTGAAATATAAATATGAAAAAATAATTTCAAATATTAATTTCAATTTTAAATCCATTAAAAAGAATAGACTAGCAGACATGGGATATCAAGAATATCAGAGAGAGGAAATTGAAAATGAAAATATGATTTTTCAAAAACAAATGACTAATGATTTTTTGAGGATAATTCTTAAGGATTTTTAAATTACCAATATATTAATTAATATTTTATGATTATATATTTCTAAAAAATATAGGAATTATGACATAAGATTTCATAACATCAATATTACCCCCATTAGTGGTCATCATAGAATGGAATCCATATTGTTCATTTAGAATTCTTATATTCCAATTCAATATTTAAATTGACATGGTCTTATTGATGATGATATTTGGTGGATTTTCTATCCTTTTTTTAATGAATAGGGATATGATCCTCTACATTTAGTTATATGATAAAATATGTGATGCATATAACCTACGTTTTTTCATTATTAATGAGAAATATCCAAGATAAACTACCACTAATGTAATAAATACGGTATTTTTTTGAATATTGGAATGAGATTTTCTAAGATAAATATGGTTTTTTGTGAAATTCATAGATAAATTCTAATTGACTATGGTTTTTATCATTTCCTCATGGATTCATTCTATAATACATTGATGCATTATAATTAAAATATAATGGATCAATATTATGGTGGTGATATCCCATACATGAAAGGTGTATAACTCAAAAATGTAACAAATAACATTCTTAAATGTCACAGAACATGTTATGTAGAAAAAGGATCCAATTATAAAGATGAAACTGAGCCTCAAGATATTATTGATATAGAAAAATGAATGAGGAATCAATTTAATCATGTAAGGATGTTTGGGAATTCAAATACTAACTATTATAATTTATATTTAATTTTAAAAGATGATGAAGGTTCTAAATTTGTGGATTATGATGATATAAATAGGAGTAGTAATTATCCACATTAAATCTAGTAAATTCCCTACTATAAAAAAACATCCAACCTATCAGAGATATATCTGGGTGTATTGAAATATTTTGTTCTATTTATTTTGAAACAAAATACTACACCATAATTTTAGATCCAAATCAATATTAGAACATAAAATTATCACTTTTTCTATAGGGTTTCAATTAATTATTTTATAAGAATATTTTTTTTGAGAAAAATGATTAGTTATATTCCCCTATGAATAGACATGTTTTTAATATAGTTGAAATAAATTCCAGAATCAATAATCATGGTGAAAAATGATCATACATCTAGTAATCTAGGTTCTAGGAAAATGAGTACATCCTCTATAATCTTGAAATTATAATATTTTTATTTATATTTTAACGAACCCACCCCCCCCCCATTTAAGGGTTAAGGGTAACACATTCATAACTCAGAGGCCCAATGAATAAGGCCCAAAAAAGTCCCAATAGCCCCGATGTATAAGGCCAAGTACATGACTGTAAGGGCCAAAGACCTGACAGAGTAGAAATATCCCCTCCTTAAAAACTACTTCATGAAGGTGCATAACTCCCCACATATAATGGAAGAACAGATAGCATTTCCCCTTTTAAACTATATTGGGACTGGTTACTATGGTAGATTACAAACCATCTCATTCATCTAAAATGATTACTTCGGCTTTGGTGGTTTCCACTTTTCTCATAATCCTATTCTAGTATTGTTCATGTGTTGTCTTTCTGGGATACATCTTTGTATTTTATAACCTAAAATCACTATGGACAAAATGACCATTGGTGTCCCAGAGGCACTTAGTGGCCTGAATTCCATGTTCCCCAAAGGCCTTTCGTGGATCAAAGGCCCTGAGGCCCGTAGGCCCAATCCAATGGCCTTAATGAACGAATATGATAAATAGTTCTATCTATTATATTACGGAAAAGTACATGAAAATGTATAGCTATAGTATCTTAGAAATTCACTCCATCTTGGATTTGATCTGGGGCCATTTGGATGCCAAGAAGGAACCATTGTAACTCGGGCAGCAGCTTGTTGGAAGTACATGAGTACATTACTCAACACTATAGTGATTAATACTGTAGATATTCAAATGACTATAGGTACCAAGTAGATCCTCACATCTAAAAAACTATTTATAAAAATAATTTTTGAGATGAACCTCATAATTTAGATGATCTAGAAAAATCTAATAATGAAAAAAGCTAGAAATTTTGATAGAAATTTCTATTATGAACATAATAATGAAATTTATCATTAAAAATACATGAAACATGGGACATTTAATATCAATTCATCATATAATGAAATAAAAATGTTATGTTTGAGGAATGTGAGAAATTCCATCATGTTATACAACAATATTTTACATCCCATTTCGTATCATCAAAAAATAATTATAATGAATGATTGAGCAATTAATATTAAATTATATGAACTATTTAAAACACAAATTGATAAAATTTATTTTACAAAATAACTAAAAAATAATTTTTATATAAACACTATCAAGAAGTTTTTTTGTAGTCAAACTAATACAGGGTAATTTTCCACCATTAGATCAATTTAGGGAATCATTTTGTTATAAAAAATATTTTAACCCCAAAAATTAAAATTAATTGTAATATTTTTTTATATTTTGTTGAATTAGATGATGCAGGGTGTTTAATTAGTTTTTTATTTATCAGATGGAATAAATCTCAATACCATTGAATTATATATATCCCATGAATGTTTTATAAATTTTTAATAAAAAAATAAGGTGTTTTATATTTTTTCCATTAATTAATTGTATTATTTTAATATTGATGATTATATTTTTAATAATAAATTAGGATTAAAAGTTTTAAAAATACACATTTCTAATTTTTTATATTTGAAAATTATTTTTTAAGGGACTCTTTACCATTATTTATTATCTAGGGGATGCATATGAGTATTATATGCTTTACAATCACATAGGTAATGTTTATAAGAATTACATAGAGGTGACATATAATTTCATTAATCAAAATGATGGAAATTTTACTACTTCCTGCACTTTTAATAGGTACAATGAATTTTTTATAATGTCAAATCTTGTATAATAAGGTAAATATAAAGGTAAGAAGATTTTTCTGATGGTAGAGTAGTCTTTACATAAAGGTAATGCATGGATCTCATACAATATATGAAGGTATAAAATAGTCTATTAAAAGGCTAGGTATCACTTTGTATGTGTATTCATATGTTTTAAAAACTTATATAAGGTAAAGAGGTTCTATCTATAGATAATGAAGAGGCCTTGTAAAGGTAAACATTTATTATGTAATACGGGTCCCATATTCTAAATATATATGTAAGAATACTATGGTTGACAAAAAAGTGTAACCCATTTTTTAAATTCTATTTAATCTTTTACATAAACATATAAATGGAGACATATGGTAATTCATATTTTATTAATGGATATAGGTGACATTTTTTAAGGTAACTAATAGGATTAAATAATTAAGTAATGGAAACCGTGAATTTATAGAGTTGTGTAATAGGAAGAAAGGGGTTTTATAAAAGCACCTTTGATTTTCAAAATGATTTTTAGAGATAATTTATTTAATATCATTTAAATGTAATTATTATTTTTCATAGGTCATGTAAGAATCACTATATCCATCATTGAATACTGTGGCCAATGCTATTGGAGCCCAAGTATGAGCATAATTGCCAATAATGAAGTTTGATATCACCAATATTATCCATGTATGATTATAGAGATTTCATGGGAACATGATTCAGTTATATAGAAGAAATATTCAAGATGATGGGAAAAACTATTATGGAGAAAATATTCTATGTGAATAACATTGACTATATAAATTTATTGAGAAGAAATAAGAAACCATGCCATAAAAATGGATTTGTGGCTATGAAATCCTACATGAATAATTTATTTTAAAAACGTTTAAGATGCAAAATAATTAAATAAAAATAAAAAATATGAAGATATGAGAAATTTTTTATTTTGATTCCTTATTTCATATCTCATAAATTGAATAAATTCAATAGAGACCTTAATATTGAATGTGAAGAAGTTAGCTTAGATATATTCAATGGTATAATGATTCAATGAATTTAGGATGTATATTTATGATTCACTATTATTGGGCATTTGGCATTAAATGACTTTAAATAGTTAGAATGGACTAGGCAAAGACAATGATAGATGGAAGGATATTGGATGACATAGAAGCTACTATATATTATTGTTTTCATTTCTATTTTTATTTTGATATGTCATTTATTCATCCATTTTTATTTTTTTTCTCTTCTAGAGGGATAGAAGTCCTGATTTTGCTGGGAAGGGTTGAAGAATCTGTATTGATTCTTGAGTCACATATTATAGAAGGAATTGTGTATTTCCTTTTCAGTACTATTTAGTATCTTTATTTAATTGTGTATTATTCATTGAATATGAATACGATTAATTTATTCTTTTCGTGTCATGTGTTAACTTGGTGAAGTATTATTAATCTCCCCATATTTATTCAGATATCATATCGAATTAATGAATTAATGATAAATGTTGAAATTTTTAGCTATTTCCTCCACATGGTTATGTTACAATGGTTATATGTAGATTCTTGTGAATGATGATACATGATTCAACATTGTTTAAGAGAATTAAGGGTTATTTATTATATCTTTAACACACATGAATAATAGTAGTACAATATAAAGAAAACCATAAGACTATTTTCACTATTTTATAAAATAATTATGTGTTATAAGGTTAAAATTAGTGGAACATACAACTTTTCAATTAAAATGAAATAATTGATTTAATTTTGAATAAAATAATATAACAAAAATTTGGATGTGTTACCTAACAAGATAAATTATCTATCAGTTTTGATTATAAGGACATTATTATTTGATTAAAATTCCTTAGAGTCATCATTGAATCCACTATATATTTCACCTATAAAAATATCATTTAGAGCTCTCCCCTACATATACATCTTTTGTTACCATTATTTCTACTTTAAATTAGAAATTATTTTTCATTTTCAACATCCCAAGACAAGTGTGCATCAAAAAATGGAATTGTTTTTGAGGTGTAGTAACAATATGACATTAGAAGATTCATAGGAACAATAATGTTGTATAATTCCATTTATATCCTAAAATAAAAAAAAAATTACTAGAACTAGGAACAAAAATCATGATAATACTATTTAATTAATTAATATTGTAGAGTTTTTTAAAATATCCAACATTTAATTTAAGGATGAAATCAATTTATGTAATCTAAATCAAACCAAAATGGTCATTTGTTCCCAAAAATTTCTCTATCAATCGAATATTATTAATGATTATTTGGAAAATTATTATTTTTTATTACATTTTTTCATGATTCTAATGCTATGTAAAAAACATGGGATTTCATCGGAATATCATATATGAAATATTCATGAATATAATGTTATATATTCAATATATAAACCAATAGGTGGGGATGATGATTAGGTCAATTGGAGGGAATTACCCTTTTTAATTTGAGGATACATAAAGGATTAGTTGTATAGATATCACGGACCAATCCTGGTCGACCCCAAACCATTCCCCCGATCCAATCCATGGCATGTCCCAAAGGGCGTTCTCGATCTCCATGGATTGGAAACTAGTTTTGGGCATAAACAAAGTACAAAGAGAAGGAATTCTCAAAAAATAAAATTACATAAAATGGAAATTTGAAATATAATTAAAAAAATCCAATATATATATACATATCAATATCAATATCCAACAAAACCTCTTTTTAACAAAATAAAATGAAAAAAGTGTAAGACCAACACTCAAAAAAACCAGACGACTACAACATCTCTATGTGAGCCTGAGGGTTAATCTATGATACCAAGAAAAACTATTGGCCAGGAAGATCAAAACCGTTTTGGGAAGAACACCAAAAGCTGAAAACAAGAGGAAACTATAATATTCATTATTAAATATCAGAAGGAATGACTGGGAAATCTATTCCAAATGCACATCCATTAAAATAAATGAAATATCAAAATCATGTTTGAAATTCAATATATAAACGTATGGTTTTCAGCACATTTTCTCAAACAAATATAACCGTGATATGTTTTCTCTTTATCCTTTCCAAATCCATGTTATATAACATTAATTAAACATTAATATTTTCAAGGGGAATGTGAATCTTCTATTTCATAACCTAGACAAGAGAGTGAAAAATATTTCTATAATAATAATTGTTACAAAAACCATTGAAAACAAATTCATCCCTTTCGAGAGATTTATATTACACAATATTATAACATAATAATTCCATTGAAATTGATCTAGAAATAAACACACTAGATTAAAGAACCAAAAATACTTCCCAATAAAACAAGGTAAAAATTCATAGTGCTAATAGATATTTGTAAACCAATGAGATCATGAATAGTACGGAACCTAGAAACACATGAGACTCATCCCGATATGCATTCCAAACATGATGAAAATAATATATTCCTAAACACTCTCAACCAATATATCTCGGGATAGAGAGAGGGGGAAAATCCCATAATAATAAACCCAATATATCCACCTAATATAGGCCACCAGCTAGTGCAAAATCTATCTTATGAAACAATTTTTATCAATAGATTCTTTTACTATTCTATGTTGTCATGTATGACTTCTAAATGGGGTGATAAAAATTATCCCAATAGATCAACCAATCATATACATATATATATATATTTATAATTCAACAATAGGTCTCACCTTCCACCACCAAAGAATTGATCTATTTCATTTCAACTATCTATTCAAATGGGAGCCTCTTAGCATGTACCTCTAAAAAATCCACACAACCAAAGTAAGATAATCATTCAAGGAGTGTTTTCAATAATAAAAACATTAACCATTTTCATGAAATGTAAAAAATGGGCCATTAAGAAATCTATCCAAAACTATGACTTAGAAATGACTCAATACACCTTTTTAGGATGGTATAGACCCACCATTTTCCACTTAGATAACAATTTTACAAATTTATTTTAAACAATTACATCATAATTTCAAGAGGAAGTGATTTATATAAGGATTCCAAATGGACCATTAGAAACCACCACATGCCAAACCATTTTTGAAAATCCATGTACACATCTCCTTTATATCCAAACCACTTTAAAACCACATTTGTGGAACCCAATTTGGAAATTTAATCTAAAAACATTCATTTAAGAAGCATAACCATACACTAAATATCAAAAACTATATACAATTGCTAATGAAGAATTTTATGAAGAACTTGGTGTGCACATTTATAATAAAACAGTAACATTTATCACAAAAAATGTATACCCCGCCACTATTCACACCATATAGTTTATCCAAAGTTCACATAAAAGTATTTATCATGAATGGTAGGTGTCAAATGCATGATACCAATGAATCTCAAACATTAAAGGAATGTGAAAAAAGAAAACTACCTCATTCACACAAAAATTCAACACCACACACCCAGAATAACACAACGAGTGTCCTAATAAAAACGATCTATGAATAGTAACTCTTAACATACAAAAAACCCAACATAAATAATGTGTAAACCAAACCATATGTAAAAATTACCAAGGGTATTGAATTACTGAAGGGAAAATGGTAGTGGAAGGGGGATTGAGAATAAAGGAGGAGATTACCTTTAGAAATCACCTCGAATCCTTAAAGAAATATTTTATCAACACTAAGGGAGGAAAGATGATACCTGAATAACTAATTAAAAGCTCTTATAGGGTTGTATAAACCATATTGAGGATAAATAGTGTATATTTTAAATTAAATATCAAGAGTATAAAAGAGTAATTTTACACTTTATAAGATATGGGTAGCTCACATGGTTTTTTTGCATGGCTTTCCAAACTATGTTCCAAGTGTACACCATTTAATATACACTCATGGGACCATCATAGATTGGATACATGATTAAAAAGGTACACCAACCATTTGAAATTTTTCTATTCAAAATTGCTATCATCCCACATGGTTTCCATAGGTTTTGGAAAACTATGAGCAATCATAGCTCTATGATATTGCCTCCAAAACTTTACTACATGGTTACCTTGAGCATGATGCTTAATATCATATAACTATACATAAAATTATCATAGGATGTTATCAAACACAATGCTCACTATTAATCCATGCACTCTTAGATGAATAGGGGAATAACCATGGTGTTAAAACTAAATAAGTTATGCCTTAAAACTTTAAGCACCGTCACAACTGAAACATTAGAGAGAAACCCTGATCGACAAGTGAATTGTCATAGATGATAAAAATGAACAATATTGTGTGACAATTATCCCCAATATTAATACATTCCACCCATGGAGAGCCACAACAGTTATAGTTTATCAATCAGAGAATAAGGATTCAATATCCACATGATTAGAACTCTCAAACCAATACCACAAGTACTATCACCATACCAGATCTCAAACCCATTCCCAAAATAGGACAACAAGCCTAAACCACATCCCAAGAAACATGAGTACCTCAAGACAAAAATTACATATCTATAAGAACAATCCCCTCAATACAGGATCAAAATGAGCTATATAAATGATTGAAATTATATTTCAAAATATTTACCCACACTGAAGAGACCTCAAACAAGAATCCAACTGAAATAAAACTGAATTTGTATTACGAGGGGATGGAATGGAGTCCCCACAATTTAAAAAGAGACCATTAGTAATCAAAATCTCAAATAATTATTAATGAAATCTACCTTGGGTCTCCCAATCATAAGAACCATCCAACACCAACTGAAAGAAAATTCAACGCGATTCAACACATTTCCCTTCCCACAAAGGCCAACCAAAACTATTCCACATAGGCCATCCTAACATGATTAATATAGACAAAATAATAAAATTTAGATCTTACAAATATGAATGGATGGGAAAATACTGATAAAAGTCTCCCTGAACACCAAAAAGTTTCCTAACTGTGTGGAAAGCTTCATTCCATGTCCTACGACAAGAGATATAATGTTTAAAGCATCTACTATGTAGAAATAATGAGGTGGTAACATCCAAACAGAGATAAATCTAGGAATATCCACTAGAAAATAGATAAGGAATGTGATCATTCATTACCAACATAGATCAAAATAATAAACCAAAATTTCAAAAATGATAAAAAAACTTCATTTAATAATAGATATTCTCATATATATTACAACATTCCCTACCATTTCAAACACCGAAGATCAAAAATCACTAGCATAACATCACCAAAAAAATAAACCTTATATTTTCAAGGACACGAACCACAATGAAACTTTAAATACTTCCACAAAATTGACATTAATTATGTGAAATGGTTATATTACACATTATACAATTACCCTGACCAAACAGTTGCAAGTGACCTGATAGTCCACAAGCACGAAAGTTACTTAAGGAACATGGACAAAATAGATTCTTGTAACCCTACTAGAAACACAAATAAAACATAAGGATCACACATCCATAATGAGTTAAAAAAATATTTCATGGTGTTTTGATTCCATGACCAACATCAACAGCTTCAAGTCTCTTCCTTAATCCCTTAACAAACCTCCCATCTCCACACACTAGGACTATAGAAAGGACGGATTCAATATGAAATCCTTATATCACTTCTTTATCATGTGAATATTTCATCATCACATCTATAAAAGTGGTTATATTGAAATCTAAAAAATTTGACATAATATTATGATGAATCCAACAGTTGAAATCCAAAGCATTTTAGGATTGCGTACCAAAATACCTCAACTAATATGATACTAGATCAATAAGGTGATGATGGAATTCCAACACAGATACATAGAGTTACTATAGAGAAAATTTATCCTATCCTATTCTCACCCTCATCATTTCTGAGAAAGTCTGTCGAATGAATGATGCCCTGATGAACTCAAATGTGTGAAATTCTCGAGGTATTTTTTCAAGACACCAACATTCAACACTTCTAGGGGGATTATTCAAGCATAATGGTTGAAATTTTCACTATTAATGACATTAGAAACTCATCTAAATATATAAACACTTCTATTTTACACATCCAATCATACACTTAGAGAGTATCCTCTTGACCATAAAAAAAAGATAGACTCAACTTTCAAAACTCGAGGATGAAATCCATTGGTCGATAAATTGCAAATAATACTAATGGGGAAAACCTTATAGATTCACTATGAACATCCATTGAATGACTATGGGGTAATACTAAATAGTAAATAAAAATTCCAAGTGATAAGTCCAAACCATCTCGTCTACTTAACTCATCTTAAAAACATCCCATAAAAAGAGTGAAAACTACTCAATGATTCTAAAAATACGTTCTAGAAATTCATTAAACATCACTTCAATAAAAATAAGAAAAAATAATTATCAGACTCAAAACACCATATAAAAAACACATCCCAAAACATGGGAAAAAACCACATAACCACCAGTTTTCAAAACATCACAACATTCATCTTAAAAAACCATTTTCATAAAAAACAACTTGGTTGTTATCCCACGCACCAATGGGGTTCTATGAAGCCTCACAATGCATGTCCCATGCAACCCCAAGATTTCTACATTTCAAGACAATCTAGTCACTCATCCTCCAAAATCACATCCAATTAGTTTCTACACGTAACCATGAATGTAACAATACAAGGACATAACAAATGTCAAAAAATTTATAATTTCTGAAGTCAGAAAACTATTTAAAAACCCAACAACCATTAATTAAAAATCATTTTAAATTTCCACACTTTAATCCATTTCATTATTTCTCAATACTGAATCCCAAATATTATATCCAAATATACCATTCATTTCAAATTATTCTAAACTTTTTTAGAAACTCTACAAATCCCATTTAAAAAGGTTTTTCATATAGCACATCTTAATAAATTTTTACCATTTTCAGAAAACTAATTCTGTTAAACTTTTGAAATCATTTTATAAATCTCCACTTTTCTCGGAATTTCATCAAAATGAATCTGAAAAATCATTTTTCATCTTCGTAGAACAAAACCATTTTCATTTATAAATACATTTTTGGAAATTTAAAAAATAGTTCCGAAGATATTTTTATAATAAGTATGAACTCGAAAAAACTCCAAAAGCAGAAGGGAATATGTATGACTTGGTCATATAGTGGGCAGCCACATGCTAATTACACCACTACCCCATATAGTATTCAAGGACCATATCCCCAGATCCACATGGATTTCTAGGACTTGTGAGCTCATTAATACCACTATTCCTTACGCATTATCATAACCCATGTACCAAACAACCAACTAGAACCAAAGAAAAGTACAAAACATGACTTCCCATGGAAACCAGATGATCAAAATGAAAAAGGGGTCATAGAATCCTTCATATTCCATGCACTCAAGTCCAAGAAATCCTAATGAAGTGCACTATGTTGCATTTGTTGTCAATGAGGTATGTTGTTGTCAAGGAATTGATGGATGTCAAGGAGTTTCAATATGTGAATGACAAAGGATGTGATGGTGATGGTGATGAACGGATAATGGCCATGGACCATAGAGGAATTTCACTTAGGAGATTCACTAAGTGACATAGGATGTTGTGGTTGAAACATTCTCTATGAATATCAGACGATTGTAGAACTGATCTTAATGTTTCAATACTTGTATCAAGATGATACTAAGTTACACCACCTGAAGAATGGATGATGATGAAGCATCATCATTACATCAGACGATTGATGAGCTGATCTTTAAGTTCAAAGAACTTGTATCAAATGGATACAATGTCATCACAATGTTAGAAGACCATGCATTGTATTGACAATGCATGAGGAGATGAAGAAGAACCATCCACAAGTTCTAAGTGGATGATGTGGATTAATGAATTACATGCACTATCACTTAGTGCATGTGAATCTGATGAAGATCCAACTTGATCTCTGATTAGATCAATGAAGTTTGTTGAATATTTATTTGATTAATGAGATCGGTTGAAGAATAATTCCTTTCCTAAGAATTGAATTCATGTGGAGAAGGATTGGGAAATTCAAATGAAGAAGAAGATGAGAAGAAATGAAGAGGAAGGATGGCTTAAGTGGCATTTGGAATTTTATATTGGGAGTACCTTGTTTCTTAACAAAGTCCTTATTCATTTCCTTTGCCAAAAAAATAGGCCACCAAGGAGGCCAGCCGTGGGTCATCACCCAAGGCACATGTGGGACTCAAGATCACCACGCCCATGGGGAACCCTCGAGGATAGGGCACTCCATGTGGCAGAAGGCCGGGCCATGTATAAGCCCGGGGCAACGCAGGGGATCAGGCCTGCGCAGCATGGGCGCGAGGAGCGTGCCCGTGACAAGCACATGGGCGCCAGTGGCGCGCCCGAGTGGCAGGGGTGGGCGCTAGAGCGCGCCCGCAGGAGAAATCGGTGCGGGGCGGCACCGAGAGGGTTGGAAGTTCAATTGTTGAGAAGCAGGCAGCGCGAGTTTGATAAACCGCGTGGAAACCGTCCGCCGATTCGATGTGAGACGTGGGATTTTGCCACGGAGCGAATCCTGGCCGCTCGATCGATCGCGCGCCAGATCTCGACCGCACAATAGATCTTGCGCGAGATCTTCTGATCGCGGTCGTCCGATGTCTTTCAATCACCTGATCCAATGGCCCACACGTTATCCTCTACCTCGATCTCGGCCGAGGCACCTCCCGTGACGCCACCTGAACCTGTGGCCTCCCCGAGCACTGATGTCGAGCTCCCGACCACCATAGATCGAGCTAAGGTGTTCATTGAGCTCGTCTGTCCCTAACGAACACATCCATGCACGAAAGAAGAACACATGCATAGTAGTGAGGAATTCCGGCTGAGGCCGAGGCATGAAAAGCTGCCGAAGTCCATGAGGATTATTGCTTTGCATGGATTGGATTTAGACGAAGGCCGTGCATGCGTTCTAAGTTCCATGCACGTGGAGGAGAAAAATAAAGAAGAAAGAACTCGCGTGGGACAGTAGAGAAAATCAAGATTTGCAAAATATTGAAATACCCTAAAACATCAGGGATTCAAATGTTATCTCACGCAGATGAACCGCACCGCCTCTGCCTATATAAAGAGAGGCCGAGACCTCGGTGCAGCTTGCTGAAAATTGAAAGAAGTCCCGTGAGAGCACCCTTGTGCCTCGCGAAGAAGAAGCCCCGCGCAACCCACTTGTGCGGCTGAAGATCTCGAGGCCACCCGAGGTCCCGAAGGAGTCCCCTGTGCGCCTCACTTGCGCATCAGGAAGTGCTCTCTCTGCCCACATACTTGCGCGGCAGGAGTATCTTGCGCGACCGAGGTGCTCTTGCACTCTTGAGGCTTGCACGACCCGAGGCCGCATCACTTGCGCACCCCGCAGTTGGTTGAGTCTTGCATGGCTGCCATGCACCCGAGGACTTGCGCGGCTCTTGTGCCTTGTGCACCTGCGTGACAATGGATTAGAGGAGAGTCCGCATCATGCACCTTGAGCGCCCACGGTTGAAGCCCGCACTTGCGCGGCAGTTGGTGTCCTTGACACCCTGCTCACTCGCAGCTTTCCAAGGACCTTGCGCGCCCTTGCACCCTTGGTACCTTGCGCGCTTCCTTATGAACCCAAGTGTTCATTGCGCGCATTGAAGAAGAAGAGGGCCGCACCATTCACCTTGTATGTGTGCCACTTGGGAGAACACACTACGTGCAGTGGGTGTGCAAAGAGGAGGAAGTCCTGGCCTTAGTGCCTTGTGTGAAAAGTGAAGACCTCACATTGTGTGTGTGCAAACAAAGGACCAAAGAGGCCGTAGCCAATTGTGTGAAAGAAGAGGAAAGAGGTCAAGCTTAAGTATGTGCAAAACGAAGAACAAATTGTGTGTGCTAAACAAGTGAAGGTTGAACCTCGTGTGTGCACTAAGTGAAGTGTATACACTTAGAAAAAGTGGAAGAAGACATCACACAAAGTACAACACACATTCTAGTATGTAAAAAAATTGAACAAAGTGTGTGAAGGAAGAAGTGATGTGTGTGATTAACGAAATTACACCCTTTGTGGGTTTATTGCACCAAGATAAGAAGAAGGGGAGTGCATGCTCACATGCATGAACGTGCACACGTGAAGAAGCTCAAATATGGTTGTGTGCATCTGAGTTGTCCAAGACCAAAAGATCTTGAAGAATTTGAGAGGACATGCAGTCTGTGAATGAAGAAGCAGTGTTTTCATGAACTCAGTGCATGAAGTTGTTCTCGAGTGAGACTGAAGCCAGACTAAAGTTAAAGAGATTAGTTGTCTAAGTTTTCAGTAGATTGAGAAGATCCTGATCAAAAAAATTGATCAGAAGTTGCTGAGCAAGACCAAAAGACCTTTTTAGAGGCTGTTGAAGATTCTTGAAGAGAGAGGCCAGGTCATCCTATGAGAAAGGAGATAAATCCCGAGAAAGACGAGAAGACATGTTCATCACAAGTGATCAGAGGTACAGAGCAAGGCCAGTAGTCTTTATCCCAGACTGCTGAAGATACTTGAAGAAACATGAAGTGAAGAAGTGCTGCTCGTGTGACTCGAGAAGCTAGGAGAAGCCCCCTGTGAGACTCAGGGTGGAAGAAGTCTTCAGTGGGATTCTGGATCAGGCCAGTGGGACGCTGGTAACACTCTGGGACGCAGTATAAAGACCCTCTTGTGGGACTCAGGAGAGATATAGTGGGAATCTATATCGACCATTGTAATTTTAACAGGTTATAATGGAGAAACCATGTTGGGGCGTATAACCAACATGGGAAGGACGTAGGCCTTTTGAGCCGAACCTTTTAAATCCTTGTGTCCAGTGCCTTTATATTTACAGCATTATTCGAGGAAAGGTTGAGAGACACAAGAAGAGTGGATCGAGGATTTAACCAACCATAGAGGTTTAATTGATAAGAATCAATTAGTAAAAAGTTTTAAGGGATCACTGATTCACCCCCTCCCCCTCTTAGTGATTCACACTGATCTGGGCACTTCAATTGGTATCAGAGGGATGTTACCTCTAAAAGATCTGAGGGAGTCTTTATGAAGTGCAGATTTGAGGAAGTGAGTGAATACCCTCAAATGGAGATATCTGCCAAGACTCAGAAAAATAGGATGAAGAAACAGGCCAAGAAGATGAAGAAGAAGATTGTTGCTGATAGAGAAACACCTGACAATTCCTTTTATCACTCTTCTGGTGAAGCCTGTCCTAGCTGTGATGATGATGGAAGAATCAATTATCTTCTAAATGCAATCGAATATCTTCGGAAGACAGTCCCCAGGGAAGTAGCAATGTGTATTACTACAGGCATCCTTGATCTTCAAGAAGAAAAATTACAGCTAGAAGAAGAATCCAATGCAATGGAAGATCAGTTGGCTAAAAGGGTTGGCATAACCAACACTCTCAGAAAGCTGGTGAAGGCTAAAGATGAAACAGTATCGCTTTGTAATGAATGATATGAAGGCACTACTGAAGAATTTCAAAGAAGCCTTTCTGAGAATGAATTCTTTAAGAATGTGGTCAAAGATGTTTTCCATGCACTGGAAAAGATGTACAAAGTTTCAATGAATGTCAGAGATGCTCAACGTGAAGACAAAGTAAACAGGGTGAAGGAGCTTGAAAATTCATTACATGAAATGAATAAGGTGCATGAAGACCAGTTAGAACAGCTAAAAGAAACTTAGGAATGAAGGCTAAGAACTGTTGAGGATGATAAGAACTCCCTTAACATGAAATTCTTAGAACTAGAGATGATATTGAAAAATCTGCAATCACCCAAACTGAATCCTCCCAGTCAGCTGAAAGTAGAAATGTTGCTACACAAGTGTGCTTTGAGAAGGATGATTCTAAAAGAACAACATCCTCTAATGAAAAGGCAACATCTTCGAAAAAGAAGGTACCATCCATACCATCTTGTACTCATGCTTCTTAAAGTGTTTTTACTAAAAGTGCATAATGGAAGAATGAATCCAAACAAGTATGGATGAAGACAGTGAAGAAAGAATTCTCTCCTGAAACAACACAGCTAGTCAAGAAAAGTACCCAACAATCAGAAGGACTGAAGAGGTCAAGATTTTTGGGTCAGTGTTGGTGTTGTAATAAGTATGGGCACTGTGCAAAGGATGGTTGGTACAATCCACTGAATGTCAAAGCACAAAGAAAGCCCATGCCAAGGGGGAGCAAGCCAGAGGAAAAGAAGCAGCATCCACAGGTCCAGAGACATCTGTTTACTGCAAATAGATTTGGATTACTTGACAACATCTGGGATGATTGCAAAAGTGGTCAAAAAGATACATGTCAATCTCCAACTGTATTCAGAGCTAAAAAGAAGAGAAGATCACTGAACCTGGCTAAAATGGAATCCTTGGGAAGCAAGAAGAAAGTTGAAGATGCTCCCAAGAAGTTTTTGAAAAAGTAAAAGAAGTCCTTTGAGTCTAAATCCAAGAAGGTTGATGCATCCAGAAGGACCACCAAGAAAACATGCTTCTACTGTGGAAATAAAGGACACACCATGGATCTTTGTGAACAAGCCATGGAACTGAATAGAAGCAGACTGGACTCAAAAAGACAATCAATCCAGAAGAAGCAGAAGGGATTTATTGAAAATAAGTTTCCTAATAAAGGTAGCTTAACAGCATCAAAAGATCCATGTGGAATATCCAGAACTGAGGCCACACTTCCAAGTGAATTACTAGTCATATGGACTAATCAGTTGCAACTTTCCAGAGAACTACAAAGAGCTGAAGATGAAGCACTGGCAGTAGCTAAGGAAGAAGGGAAGCAGAACATTTCACATGAAGATCAAGTTCTGTGTGTGAGGTGCAATCAATCTGGACATACAAGTGATAAATGCATGATATTCATTCCAGCTCAGAAGGGATTCTTCAAAAGAATGAAGATTGCACCAGGAGACTCTAGTGCTCAGAAGGCACCTAGAAATAGAGGAGTCACACACAAAGAATTTAAAGAGGTGTTGAGATCCACACCAGCACAAACATCATTGTGGATCAAATGTGCAAGTGTGAAGAATGGTGAAAATGGGACATCTTAGTTGAGAGAATCTTCTCAACCATGTTGTTCACATTGATAAACCAAGGAGGTTCCATCTTATTCCCTAACCACTTGTATTTACATGTGCTAACATTTCAGGGAATTGAAGATGATTATCATTCTCATCTGGAGAGTGGTTTGGACAGAATGGAGTGCACCCCTTGAGGGGGAGATAATGTGGAGAAGATGGTATTCTAAGATTTAATACCATCTTGAGAAAAGCTGAAGGTATTCCAATCATACTTTGATCCCTTGTTTCTTAATTGTATTCATCATGACAATTAAAGGGGAGTATTGATTGAAGTCAAATGGTTGAAAGGGGGAGCTTTATCTTTGCACTGAACTTTCTAATGAGTCTTGTAAAGTATGTGCAGGATTTAGCAATTTATTGATATATCTGAAAAATTTCAAACCCCTTGAAGCATGATCTCACATGTACAGTGAATTTTGGACAGCATTGAGTTCCTTGGTTACATCACTCTTGTTTTCTACAGTGGGTTAGCCCAAGTAGACTTAGAGTTGATTTACTAAAGGTTCTTTTCTAAAGAGAACATGTGGAATCATCCCTCTCTCAGTGTTTTTCAAGAAAATACTTTTCAAAGGGAGGAAGATATTTTTGAAAGAGAACCACACCACACCTTTTCATTTGATTTCCAATAAGGGGGAGAAAATATTGGCACACATATTGACACATTCATATGTGCAGGAATAGTGTATTGACAACAAATACAAAGGGGGAGATTGAAGTGCACTGTGTTGCATTTGTTGTCAATGAGGTATGTTGTTGTCAAGGAATGGATGGATGTCAAGGAGTTTCAATATGTTAATGACAAAGGATGTTATAGTGATGGTGATGAATGGAGAATGGTCATGGACCATAGAGGAATGTCACTTAGGAGATTCCTTATGTGACATAGGATGTTGTGGTTGAAACATTCTCTATGAATATCAGACGATTGTAGAACTGATCTTAATGTTTCAATACTTGTATCAAGATGATACTAAGTTACACCACTTGAAGAATGGATGATGATGAAGCATCATCATTACATCAGACGATTGATGATCTGATCTTTAAGTTCAAAGAACTTGTATCAACTGGATACAATGTCATCACAATGTTAGAAGACCATGCATTGTATTGACAATGCATGAGGAGATGAAGAAGAACCATCCACAAGTTCTAAGTGGATGATGTGGATTAATGAAGTCCATGCACTATCACTTAGTGCATGTGAATCTAAAGAAGACCCAACTTGATCTCTGATTAGATCAATGAAGTTTGTTGAATATTTATTTGTTTAAGGAGCTCGGTTGAAGAATAATTCTTTTCCTAAGAATTGAATTCATGATGAGAAGGATTGAGGAATTCAAATGAAGAAGAAGATGAGAAGAAATGAAGAGGAAGGATGGCTTATGTGGAATTTGGCATTTTATATTGGGAGTACTTTGTTTCTTAACAATGTCCTTATTCATTTCCTTTGCCAAAAAAATAGGCCACCAAGGAGGCCAGCCGAGGGTCATCACCCAAGGCACATGTGGGACTCAAGATCGCCACGCCCATGGGGAACCCTCGAGGATAGGGCACTCCATGAGGCACAAGGCCGGACCATGTGTAATCCCAGGGCCACGCAGTGGATCAGGCCTGCTCAGCAGAGGCGCAAGGAGCGCGCCTGTGACAAGCACATGGGCGCCAGTGGCGCGCCCGAGTGGCAGGGGTGGGCGCTAGAGTGCGCCCGCAGGAGAACTCGGTGTGGGGCGGCACCGAGAGGGTTGGAAGTTCAATTGTTGAGAAGCAGGTAGTGCGAGTTTGATAAACCGCGTGGAAACCGACCGCCGATTCGATGGGGGATGCGGGATTTTTCCACGGAGCGAATCCTGGCTGCTCGATCGATCGCACGCCAGATCTCGACCGCACAATTGATCCCGCACGAGATCTTCTGATCGTGGTCGTCCGATGTCTTTCAATCGACCGATCCAACGGCCCGCAAGTTATCCTCTACCTCGAGCTCGGCCGAGGCACCTCCCGCGATGCCCCCTGAACCTGTGGCCTCCCCGAGCACTGAAGTCGAGCTCCAGACCACCATAGATCGAGCTAAGGTGTTCATTGAGCTCGTTTTTCCCTAACGAACACATCCATGCAAGAAAGAAGCACGCATGCATAGTAGTGAGGAATTTCGGCTGAGGACGAGGCATGCGAAGCTGCCGAAGGCCATGAAGATTATTACTTTGCATGGATTGGATTTAGACGAAGGTTGTGCATGCGTTCTAAGTCACATGCACATGGAGGAGAAAAATAAAGAAGAATGAACTCGCGTGGGACAGTAGAGAAATTCAAGATTTGAAAAATCTTGAAATACCCGAAAACTTTGGGGATTCAAAAGTTATCTCATGCGGTTGAACCGCACCGCCTCTACCTATATAAAGAGAGGCCGAGACCTCGGTGCAGCTTGCTGAAACTTGAAAGAAGTCCCGTGAGAGTACCCTTGTGCCTCGCTAAGAAGAAGCCCCGCACAACCCACTTGTGCGGATGAAGATCTTGGGGACACCTGAGGTCACGAAAGAGTCCCATGTGCGCCTCACTTGGGCATCAGGAAGAGCTCTCTCTGCCCGCATACTTGCGCGGCAGGAGTAGCCTGCGCGCCCGAGGTGCTCTTGCACTCTTGAGGCTTGCACGACACAAGGCCGCATCACTTGCGCACCCCGCGGTTGGTTGAGCCTTGCACGGCTTCCTTGCACCCGAGGCCTTGCGCGGCTCTTGTGCCTTCTGCACCTGCGCGACAATGGAGTAGAGGAGAGGCCGCATCAAGCACCTTGCGCGCCCACGGTTGAAGCCCGCACTTGCGCGGAAGTTGGTGTCCTTAACACCCTGCTCGCTCGCGGCCGTTCAAGGACCTTGCGCGCCCTTTCACCCTTGGGACCTTGCGCGCTGCCCTGTGCACCCAAGTGTTCATTGCGCACTTTGAAGAAGAAGAGGGCCGCACCATTCACCTTGTGTGTGTGCCACTTGGGAGAACACCCTACGGGCAGTGGGTATGCAAAGAGGAGGAAGGCCGGGCCTTAGTGCCTTGTGTGCAAAGTGAAGACCTCACATTGTGTGTGTGCAAACAAAGGACCAAAGAGGCCGTAGCCATTTGTGTTCAAGAAGAGGAAAGAGGTCAAGCTTAAGTATGTGCAAAACGAAGAACAAATTGTGTGTGCTAAACAAGTGAAGGATGAACCTCGTGTGTGCACTAAGTGAAGTGCATACACTTAGAAAAAGTGGAAGAAGACATCACACAAAGTAAAACACACATTCTAGTGTGTAATCAAATTGAACAAAGTGTGTGAAGGAAGAATTGGTGTGTGTGCTTAACGAAATTACACCCTTTGTGGGTTTATTTCACCAAGAGAAGAATAAGGGGAGTGCATGCTTACATGCATGCACGTGCACACGTGAACAAGCTCAAATATGGTTGTGTGCATCTGAGTTGTCCAAGACCAGAAGATCATGAAGAATTTGAGAGGACATGCAGTCTGTGCATGAAGAAGTAGAGTTTCCATGTAATCAGTGCATGAAGTTGTTCTTGAGTGAGACTGAAGCCAGACTAAAGTTAAAGAGATTAGTTGTCTGAGTTTTCAGTAGATTGAGAAGAGCCTGATCAACAGAAGTGATCACAAGTTGCTGAGCAAGACCAACAGACCTTTTCAGAGGCTGTTGAAGATTCTTGAAGAGAGAGGCCAGGTCATCCTAAGAGAAAGAAGATAAATCCTGAGAAAGACGAGAAGACCTGTTCATCACAAGTGATCATAGGTACAGAGCAAGGCCAACAATCTTTATCCCAGACTGCTGAAGATACTTGATGAAACTTGAATTGAAGAAGTGCAGCTCGTGTGACTCGAGAAGCCAGGAGAAGCCCCCTGTGAGACTCAGGGTGGAAGAAGTCTTCAGTGGGATTCTGGAGTAGGTCAGTGGGACTCTGGTAACACTATGGGACGCAGTATAAAGACCCTCACGTGGGACTCAGGAGAGATACAGTGGGACTCTGTATCAACCATTGTAATTTTAACATGTTATAATGGAGAAACCATGTTGGGGCGTATAACCAACTTGGCAAGGACGTAGGCCTTTGGAGCCGAACCTTGTAAATCCTTGTGTCCAATGCCTTTAAATTTACAGCATTATTCGAGGAAAGGTTGAGAGACACAAGAAGAGTGGATCGAGGATTCAACCAGCCATAGATGTTTAATTGATAAGAATCAATTAGTAAAAAGTTTTAAGGGATCAATGATTCACCCCCTCCCCCTCTCAGTGATTCACACTGATCTGGGCACTTCACCTAATGTCCAATCTACCATGACATCCCCATATAACATAGGTTGCTAGAAAATAAATATAATCTAAATATTACATTCTATAACAGAGTTTTTTCATGAACCAATCTGTGTTGACCCTAAAAAAGTCAACCCAAGGGATTCATGGCCTTTCCCAAAGGTCGTTCATGATCCCCATGGGATGGAAACTAGTTCTGTGCATCAACAGAGTACAAAGATAATTATTTCTGCAATATAAAATTTAATAACATATATATTTGAAAGATAAAAAATCATCATAATATTTATATATGCATATCAATATCGAACTAACATATTTTAGACCAAAATAAATATACAATAAACTGAAAACCCAAAACTTAAACCAAACTATGCTTCAAAATCATCTCTACGTGACACAAAGGGTCACTCTATGATTCCACGAAAAACTATTTCCCATGGTGATCAAGACCAAGCTGAGGCATGAACCACAAGATAAAACCAATAGAACGTTATATGAGTGACTATTAAAACATAGTAGGCATACTCGAACAATATAGTCCAATTGAAATACCTTTAATATAAAATAAAAATAAAATTCGAGTTTGAAATATGATATATACGAGTATGATTTTCTATAAATTATCCAAGATTAAACTAATTATGGACCTTCCCCATATATCCTTCCTAAAACCATGTTCTTTTCCATTAAAGAAACATTAACATTTAATAGGATAATGTGAATCTTTCATTTCACAACTGGGACAAGTGAGTGAAAAAGGTTTCAATGATTATAAATTTTCCACAAACCATTGATAAGGATTTATTAACCATCCAAGGGTGTAAACCCCATGTCAATGTACCACAATAACTATAGAAAAAGGGTAACAGAAATGAACAAGAAAGAGTAAGAAACTAGCAATGCATCAAAATCAATGAATGTAGACAACTATTTTATAATAGACATTGATAAACATAAGAATTCATGAATAATATGTAACTTAAAAATACATGAGAACCATCCAGGTAAAAATGCACCACACTTTGAAATAAAATCACCCAAAACACTCCTAGACATCCTAGTTCAGGACAGAGTGATGGGAAAATACCATAGAAATAATCCCAATATATCCACATAATATGGGAGACCAACAAGTACATAATTTAGAAAGTGCAACTAACATTACCAGAAATTTGAATCACTATTACAAGATCACATGTTTATTGTATAAAGGGTGTGATCCCATAGATTCCAACTGAGCATCCAATCAGATGTAGATATTGTAATAATTCAACAACCAGTCTCACCCCACACCACTGCAATGATCAATATATTATCTTTTTACAATCTGTTCATAAGGGATCCTCTCAATGTGGTCCACCCACAACAATCAACATAACCATGGTTGAAGAATTATATACAGATATTTTTCCACAATAAACACATTCTTGAATTTTAAGAAATTTCCAAACGTTCCATTGAGAATTATTTGCAAAAGTACCACTTTAAAATGAAAAAAATACCCCTTTCTAATAGAGTTCAGATTCATTATTTTTTTACAATGAAAATCGTTATAAAAACTACATTTAAACATTCACATCAAACATTCAAGGAAAAATCATTTTTTTAAGATGAAAATGAATCCATTAAACACTTACACATGTCAAAAAATTGATAATCCAAGTACATGTTTACTTTAGAAGAAATAAACATTAAAAACCCATTTTTTAACTGAAGTAACCTATTTACATATCAAAAATACATTTAAAATTCTCAACCATGATTTAAATATCTCACACTACATGAAAAATACAACTGAACCTTTTATCAAATACTTAGTGAGGAAATTTATAATAAAAAAATACCAATTTTCAAAAAAATATACAAAAAACCACTTTGTATAAAAAAAGTATACAACGATCACAAAACAATATTTATCACGTAAGGAAGGTGAGAATGGAATGAAACAAACGAATCTCACACTTTAAAGGTAATTGAAAATGGGAAAATGACTTCAATAACATGGCTCCTTAACAATGCACAACATGAATAACACTATAAGGGTCCCAAGATCCATGATCTATAAAGAGGGACCAGAATGAGAAATAACCCACTAAATAAATTAAGAGGGCACCAAAACCTATATCGACATAACAATGGTAGATGAATAAATCAGTGGAAAATTTGAAGGAGAAGGAAGAGGGAGGAAAAATAAAGATATAACCTTGAGAAATCACCTTGAATAACTGAATAAATCATATATAAACCCCAATGAAAGAAGGAGTGTTCTTTAATAACCACGGAAGCTCACACCTACGGATAATAAAACTGGAGGGAAGATAAATTGGGAATAATGTGTCTAAAATAATGAGAGGTAAAATGAGTAATTTTATCCTTTTTTGGATTTTGGTAGCTCAAAAGGTTTGGCCTCTTGGGTGGCTCCCAAGCTTGCACAACCTCTATCTTCGCCAGATCTACTGCAACTCCATCCACTGAGATAATATTTCCCATAAATTGACACTCTTGTATCTAGAACATGAACATCGAGAGCTTACCATAAATCCGGTGCTCTTAGAGTGTATCAAAGAACTATATATAGATGAAAATCATGATCCTCCTCTTTCACTAAGCACACCAAGATGTCGTCAATGAAGACCATAATGAAGCTATTGAGTTATGGCAGAAAATTCCTATTCATGAGTCCCATGAACACGGTAGGGGCATTGATCATGCTGAAAGGAAAAACCAAGAACTCATAGTGGTCATATCAACATCTAAATGAATGATCTTCACATCCTCTTCTCAAACCTAAGCTAATGATAGCCTGGTTTGAGTTCTATCTTCGAAAACCATAAATCTCCCATAAGCTAATAGAAAAGTTCACCAAACCTAGAAAGTGGATACTTGTTCTTCACAGTCACCTAGTTCTAGCACCGATAGTAATAAAAAGTCTCAAACTCACATGTGCATTCTTGGTGAACAATATCGAAGTTTCCCATGGAGAAACACTGGGCCTTATGAACCCATTTCTCTGCATGTCCTCCAACTATACCTGTAACTCAGGAATCTCCATGAGGGCCATCCGATATGATGGTGTATATATAAGTGTTGTCCGAAGGTAAAAGTTGATGTAAAAGTCTACCTCTTTACGATGAGGTAGTCCAGGAACGTCATCAGGAAAGACATTGGCATACTGGTCAACCACAATAGGATATCTCAGACTCACAACATCAACTTCTTTGACGGTAAGGCTATCCAACTAATGTGCAATTGGCTGAACCCTCCTCAGATAATGTTTTTCATGTGCAACAAAGGTTCCCTTCTCACCGATGTAGAAATCCTAGTATCATCCTTGCGGACACACCAAACATTGTTCCTAATACAATAAATCTGAGCATGGATTGTGGACAACTAATCTATACACAATTTGACATCGTAAGGCCTTGACACCGCAACTAGAAGATCCCACATAAATCACTTGACTCCAAGAGTAATCTCCCACTTCCAGAACAAGTGTGTAATCATCGAGTATTCTCTCACAGGAGTCTCAAGATGTATGGATCGAGCCATCAACTCCATCAGAATCTCTACGCTTCGAACGAGGGATGTGGTAATAAAATAGTGACTGGACCTATTTTTTTAGCCCTAAAGCATGGGTGGAATAGACATAGATTGTACCTCTAATCATCTCCGGAGTGACGTGGTCATAGGCCTCATCTTCATGGAGCTGAGCTAATCCCTGTCTTCTTGCTCGCTGTAGTCGAGGATGACCACCTAGAAGCGGTGGATGCAGAACCTCGAATCGTTGCCCAACTCTTGCTGCACTTCCATCTCCTTTTCCCCATATGCCCCCCTATGAACCTCGTTGCTCGAACCTCTGCCTCTTATTTGGAAGTACCTTGACCATCTGGTGGTCAGCTGTATGGAGGGTCAGGTATTCTTAAGCCATGTGACCCTACCCGCTGCCTGAGTCACATTTTATGATCCTAAACTGTCCTCCTCTATCCCGTGAGCCCCCACCACCGACCCTGTATCATGTAGTCACCCACCAGAAGGTCTGGCCCTCTTGGGACCCTACGTCATCCATCTACTACCTACTATGGATGACTCTGCAACCTGACATCTGGTGGTGTCTCTCGGTGTCGGTGCCTTCTCATCTAGGAATCTCTCCACGAAAAGAACTCTCTCTAGCACCAAAACCTAAATCATAATGCGGAGAGATACCATAGATTCTCTGATACCCCGTTGAAGACCCCGCTCAAAGGTCTGTGACCTGAAGAAAGGGTCCCATACTATGTCATTGGATTAGAGGGAGAGATCTGTGAACCTCACCGAGTACTATCCCATGGTCATGCTGCACTGTTGTATGTTCAGCAGATCCCTTATACACACTGAGCGTAGAGTCACTATGATGATCTTTTCCCTGAAAAGGACCTTGAAGTACGCCTAGGTGAGGAAATCCTCATCCTGTAGATGGTGTTCCAGACTCCACCATCTCCCTGCGACTCCCCAGATGAGACTGGTAGCTAGGATCACCATAAGATCAAGTGGTGTCCCAACTAAGCGAAAAACTCTGACCAAAGCCTCCAGGTAGTCCTCATACACCTGCAGGTCTGTCTCGCCTCAGATCCTCAGAGCTCTCTTCCGCTGAATCTCATGAAACTCACTCAGTCATCATGTACCATTTGCTAGTGGGGCATGTTGAAACGACATATCAATGGGTAATGGTGTTGCTGGTACACCACCCGAAGGTCCTAACACCGTATGATTGCACCACACCAAGGCCTCATCACTCGGTGGGTTATCCTCATGTAATCTCTTAGAAATCCTGGCTGGATGTCTATGTGGTGAAATCATGAATAAAAACAGGTGTTCCATGGTCAATAAGTTATACCTCGTGAGTTGACTCAAATAAAAGGAAAGAAAATCTTTTCAAAAACACACGCATTCAGTGTTTTCATGCATTGTATCAGAAATCCGAATTTAGGGTCTTGGTGTATGGATACGTCGGCCACCACATCAACACTGGATTCCCAAAACTAAAAACCACACTCATAAAACTTAACACTATTTCCAAATAGAAAAAAAATAGTCTTGGTTCTTCGGTAGAACCGAATCCTCTAATACCACTTTGTAATGATCGTCCACTGGGGCTCGTGTCGTGACTACCCAAAGCCTGCCTTCCATATGCCAGGGGATGGTGACTAGAACCAGAATTTCATATCCCTTAACGAGAAATAATTTCCTTTAAAACCATACAAACACAAAAATCCATCAGAAAAACAAGAGACAACCACTATGTAAACTACTGTACTAAAGAGTGTACTGAAAGTAATGTTTCCAGAATACAAGACCAATAGAAAAGTAAATGTATAATTGAAAGTGGAAAATATCTCCTAGGTTTTCCACCTATGTTCCTTCTTGAAGGGTAGGTACAACTCACAATTAGTAGTCTAATTGCCACGTCACATCAATTGGTCCACCTCTGAACACTGTATAGTCCTGGCTCTCTCAGCCTCGATCAACGTTGTATATCATCTGCACAAGACACAATAAGGTGCAGGCATAGCCCGTGTAGGGGTGAGTATAACGACAATCAGTAGGGACCTCGAGACCCCAACAGGTATCTCAGAGTTCCACAAATGTAAAACCAAAAATCAAGACCTCTATCTCAAAGCACGAAGCGATATACATCATCTCTATTTAGGTATATGCCCATACATATGCCTAGGTTATCAAGATATAATCATCCCATACATAAGGGAATAATACCACAAATCTAACACTATAAAGGTAGATGTACCATGAATTTAACTCCATGAAGATAGAAGTAACACACATGTAAAACCATGAAGATAAAACCATGAAGGTAGAAGTACCTCAAAAGTAACACCACGAAGATATCACCACGAATGTAAAAGTACCACCCATGTATCACTACAAAGATATCACCACGAAGGTAAAAGTACCAAACATTTATCACCATGAAGGTAAAAGTACCACACAGTTTCCACCACAAAGGTAAAAATACTAATCTCACACTAGGTATATAAGAAAGGCACAAAAGTACACATGATTTGTTGACAAGATGGATCATCTTATTATGTCGAGAGGAACTACTGTTGATTATACGGAGTCTAACCAACACTGGATCGATTGGTACTAACCCCCGAAATAATCCACATAGTGTATGACCCATCCAAATGTCAATAGGTACTAACCCCCACAATGACCTACACAGGATCTGACCCACACCAGCTTGGTATGCGCTGACCCACACGGGATTGCTAAACGTTGACCCACACATGATCGCTATGCGCTGATCCACACAAGATCACTGAGCGTTAACCCATATAGGATCTGACCCACACAGGATCGGTGCTGAGCCACAGATGATCACTCTGTACTAACCTCCGTATGATCTGTATCTAACCTCAGCCTCAGTGCAAGCCACTGGATTCCTACTCATCCTACACCTAAAGCCGAAAAAACTGATACTCATGTCATTCGTCATACCAAAACCACCTATAATTTCCATGGAGAAGTATTCCAAAGGATTTCCATGTCGTAAGGGTTCCTATGCGGTAAACAGCGCTCCAATCGGACGCCCGATCTGTTGCTTATAAGCGTTTTAGTTTCGAGGGCCTGATCGGATTCAGACTCGATCCAACCTGACCGAAGTCCAAATATATCCAAAACACAAGCGGATCATACCAAAAGGACCTTCTCGCTCCAAGGGACCTAGCACCATAGAAGGTCCATCAATCGAATGCCTATATATCATGTTATGGTCCTTTAGGTTAAACTAGTCTGGTAGGGACCAAGTCTGGTCTGCCCTGGTCGGACCGACCTGGCCGCATCCTATTAGAGCTGGACCGACTAGTTTTGGTCCGACTCGAACCGGTTCAGTTTGAACTGACCTAGTTTGGGCCGAACCGACCTGGTTTGATCCGACCCCACCCGATTCAGGCCAACCCAACCTCACCCGGGTCTGACCCGGCTGGGCTAGGTTGCGGTGTGCTCAACCCCCTAGTTGTGGTCCGTCCACACCCACAAGGGGGCATGGACCAGCCTGCAAGGGAACTACCTAGTGGGCTCACACACCCTGCCCATGGAGGGGCCGCCCGCTGGGCTGAGGCGGCCCAGCCCGAGGAGGCGTGTCCCGCTAGGCTCATGTGGCTTGGGTCGCATTTTGGGCGTGTGCGGCCCGACCCGTGGTGGGGCGCAGCCCACCCTTGGCGCGGCCAGGTGATGCAGGGTATGCTGGGATGGAACTGGAAGGGTCCCTATTCTTAAGGTGAAACGGAAATGCCCTTTGGCGCTGCCGGGTCACCCGTGTGTCTCACTGTGTGTCCCACCACCACAGCATCGAAGCCGCAACTCCTCAAGGGGCGCACCATTGTGCGCCGCTACTTCCTTATGTGGTCGGCCGATGTCGGACACCGTGCTCGACCCCAAAACAACTCAAAATTTTTGGCCATTCTCTGCCGACGGTGCACAACATCACAACCACATCTGTCTGGTGTCGGCCACTCTGCTGACCACTACGAG
This sequence comes from Viscum album, assembly GCA_963277665.1. Taxonomy (NCBI): domain Eukaryota; kingdom Viridiplantae; phylum Streptophyta; class Magnoliopsida; order Santalales; family Viscaceae; genus Viscum; species Viscum album. The sequence continues at coordinate 928,070,918 of OY728159.1, forward strand.
ATTTTGTCGCAGTCTCCTCCTATTGTGCACGATGGTGCTCCACCTTAGTTGTGGACTACCGGGGCTGGTAGCCACCATCATATGCTGGTACATATCACCACTGTCACTTAGGTAGTCTTTCGCGAAGAACACAATGTTAGATCATGGTATTAGGGGGTCCAGGACTTGTTTTCTTGGCTAGCTCCCTCCGCATTAGCGTGAAAATATGAGTGTTGAAAAAATAGGATTCAAAAATCACTTGAAATTAAAAAAATTAAATCCCTACTTCAATATCATTGGAGAAAGTTGTGTTCGAGGAGATTCTCCATTCTTCATGCCCGCAATAAGCCTCCAACGATGCTGCTCAAATGTTGTTTTTGGTTTCGGGGTTCGGTGTCCCTCATCACCAGTCACTGGAACAGACTCTGTCATCTAATTGTTGGGCATCGCGACACTTTACCAGAGCTTTGTCGCTTGGGGAGGCCATGCCAATACCTCCCACATGCTTCATAAAAATAATAGGGGGGGGGGTATGTAACAATTGTGGAATTTATGGGGGTTCATTTAATCAAAATATTCTGAAATTCCAACGACTAGTTACATAGGATTTTAAGGATCAAGCCATTTAAGGACTTGACATGTCACTAGTCCCACACTACTGCCTGTCTATTGCAGGAAAATAATGAAATAAATTAAAAAACAATTCTATTTTATTATTCATTTAAAAATCCCCAAAATCAAACTTTTTTTCGAAACATATTGTAGTCGAAGTAAATCCTCACTTAAGCGAATCACGGTGTTGCAGATCTAATGGTGGCCTCAGATTTTTAATCCGAGAACCGGTTCAAAAGATAAAATATATCACCCAAGCGATTATTGAACATACCTTAAAAAAAGTTTAGAAATTCATTCTGGGGACACAGGACCTCGGAATCACGCAACGTCAATTTTCACAGACTCGTAATAATTCCATATAATAAAAAAAATACAAGGAAAATAGGGTTCCTTACACGTGATATAATTTTATGTTTATCTACCTTCCTATATATATATACAACATTTTTTCCTCAAAGAATATTGGTTGATTCATATTGACTACTTCCCTTATTGTGATGTGTTAGATTTTTGGTTGTAATAAACAAATATTATCCATTTTTGAGTGATTTGGCAAAGAAGTTTTTATATAATCTCGTAGATGGGGAATGTTTTATAAATTTATTATTTAAATTATTTTTAGCATTAATTAGAAGTTTTTATGGCCTAGATTTATTCTATCATGGTATGTGATTGACCACTGAAATTATTGTTTTTAATACTAAATTTTTCATTTGTGATTTTTTTTATGCTTGCGTAGTTTATATATTTCTAGTTCATCTTCTTCTGATCTTATCAATTCCTTGTAAATTTCATTTAACTAATATATAATATCCTGAATTAGTTGTTCCCTACTATGTTGTATGCATCCACATCCCTTTCATCCATGGATCTATAGTACTCAACAATCACTCACATATTTCAGGTGTTTGTTAGAAGAAGGCCTAGGTTCATTCATATATTCTAATATGTCTAAAATAATGATAATAGATTTTATATAAAGTATACAATGATGTTTGAATCATTCAAAACAACATAACATTATTCTCTACCTTAATTTCTAATATATGTATTACAAAAAAACATAACACTGGTTGACGTCAAACTTTTTAAGTGAAAAAATAACAATTTGGTAGATAACTAATGAGTTGAAATTTGTGTTTTAATGCATCAATATTCTTTCAATATTTTTTAAATAGTTATTTGTATATCTAGTTATTGTGTTTATTGATAGATTGAAAAATAGATACATTTATATAGTTGGTTTTACTAAATTGTAAAATGATTATGTTAAAAAATTATTAATGACAGAAGTGATTATTTTTAGATGTATTTTTACGTAAATAATAATCAATGAATGTGGAATGTTGGCTTCATTCATATTGATATTGACCATGATGGTAATGTTTCGGTGTAAAATTTTTTACCATTGAGTTATTAATAAAATGTTTTCTTTAAAACGAGAACATGATTCAATTGATTTTGGTTTTAATATTTTATTATTATTTTATGATAAATCAATTTCGATGACACAAATTAACATGTTTTAATATATATATAACATTTTATTATGTTTTAATTGTATTATTATAACATTTTTTTGAGTATGGTTGTTTTAAAAATAAATTAAAAAAGTTTGATTGGAATTTATGTGTTAAAATATCTTTGTGATTAATTTATTGGTGGATGATTATTTATTTGAGGATGAGTTAATGTGTTTTTTTATATTAAGTATAAAAGATCATAATTTAGGTCTCTAAATAATTATTTATTTTTCATTATGTCATACCATCATGTGTCAATTTTCTAGACATGAATGTCGTACAGGGAAGAGTATTTCCTTTCATCGAACCCTTATAATTAATATATAGACTTTTTGTAATGGAGAGATGAAAAATTATTCTTTATGTAACGATGGATTTTTAAATAGTTTTGACCAAATTTGGAAGTTGAAGAATTATTGCATGGTTTAGTGGGTTTAGTAAAAAAGTTTTATATTTATAATATTGGAACCTCATCATTATATTATGATAATGTTCCTTAATACAATGTCATTTTTATGTTATAATCATATTTAGAGTTGAAATTTGAATTGAACACATGTTATTGATATTTAATCCAATAATTAAGCGTGGTTAATGAATAAGGAAGTATAAATGCACCAAAAATTCATTATTAATCCTCACATTAGTGAAATTATCATTTATATTTATTAATTTAGTGGTTTGAGTTTGGGGATATTGTAGTTATGTTTTGGAAGTCTTCATTTTATGTATTAATTCATGCATTGAATATGTAGTCATATTATTCTATCATTGTGTCTTTTATGTTTTATTTTAAAATATTATAATGGGATAATTTCTTATTTGTATGATACTAATGTATTTAAAAAATATGGATTCCCCCATGACTGAGGTATAATAAAAGATGATCTATTTCAAAAGAAATTATGGAATTATTTCAGATATGATGGATTTGTTAAAAAAGTTAATTCATTTATGGTTTGAAACCATGTTGTGGTTTTGTCGAATTATTTCACAATGGTTTTACGTGAACAACTGTTGTCAATTTCCAAATACTAATGTTATTTTATGGTCTTTAATTGATTTTCATGTTGTATGTATGATTCATTGAATAATTTTAAATTGTTAGGTTTTTTAGATAATTTAATTAATATAGTTATAAAATATTTCGTTTACATGAGTTCTATACTAATTATAGATAATTTAAAGTATTGTTTTTTACTGTAATTTGTTGTTTCAGTATAATATATGTTGAGGTTAATTTTTTTCAAGGTTATATAATTAATATTAATGTACAATTTATATTTAGGCATTGATAGTTTATCTTTGTGAGATTTGATTTATGGGGGGTATTATTAGAGTAAAAAAATTCATTCATTTAACATATATATAGATGTATATGGAAGATATTTTTAATATTGAATGTTTTATAGGATCTAAGAGATCCAATTATATTTATTTGATTATAAAGGAAGAATGCAATGAACCAAACATTTAGTAACCTTTCCTTTTGGGAATATATTCCTTGGAAGAACTAAAAGGTTGTTGGAGGATTATGACTATTATTGTTATTATGATATCATTTGAGATTTGGAGTTTTTGTAATGGCCATTTGAGTTGGGATGAGAAATATATCTGAATATTAGATGAATGTATTTGTAGTTCTCACTCATGAAAAAATATATTGGTTCATGATAAAATTAATTTTAGGAAGCTATGGAATTTTAATCAAATTGGATTACCTATTCAACTTTTATTTTCAAGATACATATCTTGGAGGAGAGTTTCTCTATGCATCTTTCTCGGGGGATATCGCAGAACAATTATAAAGGTTATGTTGTTACTTTTCTATAATTTGATAGAATAAAATTATTTGTATATTATTTAATGAGTGAGATTTTGGAGATATATGATGAGAATTTATGATCTATTTTGTATATATTACCATCATTGGGGATCATATTTTTTCTGTCAAAATTTTTAGGACACATGGATGACCACAACATGAAGAGGGAATTTGATGCCATTAATGGGTGTTTCTATTTCTAGATAAGAATATTATACCATTAATAATTTAATTTAAACCCTTAAATATTCATTCAAAAAATGGCTACTTTTGGTAATTTTTAGATTATCTTGAGACCTTTTCATGACTTTTACATCATATATTTATGATATTGAAAAATATTCCACCAATAGTCATTTTTTTCATTTTCCTAGTAGTTTTTTTATTTCTTATCAGATAAGACTGTGGCTATGGGAATTGTATCATTAGGTAATTTTGGGGTGAATATGAAATGTTTATGGATTTTTTTACTCATTTTTATGGTTTCATATGGGTTATTTGAGCATTCATATCATCTCTTATACACATTATTCTTTTTCAATGATCATCAATGTATCCGTTTAGGTAAGGGATTCGAGAACACTCTATGTCACGACCCGTCCCCCGGGGCCTGTGTTGTATCTACCCCAAGCCCACCTTCCATAGGCCAGGGGCGGGCGACTTGCACCAAAGGTGTAACTCCTGATAAATAGGGAAGTAATTGCCTTTATAAAAGTAAACAAACACCAATCAGAGTACAAGCAGAAGCTACACTAAGTAAAACTGAAAACAAAAGTATTGCTGAAAGTGAAGGGGGTCGGAAATACAATCCCAAATGTAAAGTACAAGTTAAAAGACAAAACAGCTAGAAGGTGACATGCCGCTCCTAGATCGTCCACCAAGGATCCTACCTGAAGGGTAGGTGCATATAACGCAGCTCTTAGATTGTCTGCCTTGGATCCTACCTGAAGGGTAGGTCCAGATAGCCTCCTCAGTGTCCTCGTTTTTCAACCTCCTTCGGGTACCATCTCGTCGTGAGGTCCACCTCCGGGTACTGACTCGTCGTGAGGTCCACCACCAGGTGTCGCCTAGTCCTCGTACACTTGGTCTCCGTTAGCGTTGTCCGTCATCTGCATCCAACACAAGGAGGTGCGGGCATAGCCCGTGCAGTGGTGAGTATAACGATACTCCGTAGGGACCCCGAGACCCTCAAGGTCTCTCTAAATCCAACAAGGATAACCACAATGCAGAAACTCAACAGATAACCCTTACTTAGGTATAATCCCATACTTATACCTAAGTTATCAAGTAACCAATCTCATTCATGAGGAAACACAACAATTATGACATCAATGGATAACCACTACTTAGATATATTCCCATACATATACCTATGTTATCAAGTGACCCATCTCAATCATGAGGTAAACACAATGGTCATAGACTCAACTCAAACCAGGATTTTCATTTTCGAAACCGTAACTGCTGAAGAGCCTCGTCTCTCGAGAATACAGTGATCTTTTCACGTCTCTGAGGTACTACTCACTGACCTAATACTTTTGAGGTACTCCTCCTCTAGAGTATCGCGGGTCAGCCACCCAAACACAGTAGTGCTTCCCTCTGTGGTCTTCCACCCAAAAATAGTAGTGCATCCCCCCTAATAGCCTGTATAGGTACTCTCCGGATGAGTGTCGTGGGTTTACACCCAAACTCAGTAGTTCTCCGTCTGCCATGGGTCTGCACCCAAACAATGTAGTGCTCCGTCCACTGGGCTAGTCGACTCACTCCATGTCGAGTCTGTCAAGTAGTCGTCAGATCTCATCCGGTTACACGGTCTCCGTACTCCGTATGCTCGTCTCTAGGAGGGTCCCCTCCACGAGCTACAGGTCAATAATCCATGTATCACAAATTCCCACGAAGAAGTATCTCAAAGAACCGCCTCATCATAAGAGTCTCAACACAACAGACAACACCTCAATCGGGCGCCCGGTCTGTGAGTTATTAGCCTTTTCGTCCGAGGGGCCCGGTTGGTTTCGTGCATGAACCAACTTAGCCGTATCTCAACTATACCCCGAACTCTCATAGGGTATACTCATAGGAACCGTTTCCCAACATGATCACCAACGCTGTGGATGGTTCGTCAAACGGACGTCCGGTCTGAAAGTTATCAGCTTTTCCGTTCCAGGGGTCCGGTTGGATTTCGGGAACAATCCAAGACATCCACTATCCAACTGCATCCAAATCTCAGGAGAAGTATGCCAAAAGTTCCATCTCATCACGATGAATCCAACAAAGTCGACGGGACGTCAATCGGACTTCCGGAGCTCAAGTTATAAGTGTTTCCGCTCCGAGGGCCCTGTTGGTTTCGTGTTCGAACCAACCCGGCCATACCCAAAGTTCTCCGAAACCTTGATTGTAATATACTGAAACGACCACCTCAATCCAAGGATCGCATCGCAATTGCTGGCGCATCGATCGGAGGTCCGTAGCCCAAGTTATGGGCATTTGAACAAAAACTTCACGAAAATAGGGGGTTTGGGCCCGGTCCAACCCGGCCCGAGACACCATGGGTAGGCCAGAACCAGGTCGAGCCGACCTGGGTCCGGGTCCAGCCCATTTGGGCATAGCCCAGCCCGGTTGGCGTGGCCCGGCCTCACCTGGGCGGCCCGGCTGGCGGCCGGTTGGCCTGCCGCTTTTGAGCTGCCACCTCGGACAAAACGGTCGAGTGAATTGAAGGAGGGGGGCACGCTACCCCCCTGTTTGGAAATCGCGGCCCCCACATGGGGGCCTCTCTTTTCCAGCGGACGTGAGGACATGCCACGTCTCCCCTCAGGATCCCGAGCAGCCCCGAGATCCCTCCTCTGTAGCGGCTTCAGCCGCAGCGTCTCCTGCCGGCGGCGGGCCGGGGCGCCGCCGCCTTCGGGCGGTCGGCATCACCTTCTGTGGACCACTAGAGTTGCTCCGGTGGTCCGTTTTTGATTCTGTCTACGCCGGTGGTCCTCCCGGGAGTTGTAGATTACTGTTAAGGGTCCAAAACGCCTTTGTAGCCCACCTCATCATTGCCCGTCGATCCGCACTTCGACAACAAGTTGGCGGTGGGTCTAGACTTGTTCGTTAGTCAGTACCCACCGCGTTAGTAATTCGAATAATCATTCAACAAAATAATCTTCCATGCTCAGGGTATAAATCACATAAACGTAATTTATACAAATTTCACAAATAATTTCCCCCACAAATAAATATTCCCAACCCGAAAAAGAAATCATTCGCGGATCAACTTCAGAATGAGTTGATCCGAGTTCTTTGTTTTAGAAGGGAAAAACCACAGGAATATAAACATACACAAATTTAACCCCTACCTTGACAAATGTTGTCGAACGATGGCGTTGCGGAAAACGGCATCATGGGGTGAGGTTCCGTTTATACCGATGGAGAACGTCTGAGGAGGAAGTAGCGTCTCCCTTTTCGCGGAAAGAAGATTGAAAGGCGGAACGTCGTTGGCGAGTTCCCACGTCGGTGCCTCCTCCTTTATCGAGGAAGAAGAAAATGGAAGAATTTGGGTTGCCGAGTCGACGTTCCTTGACGAAGAAGAAGAAGAATAAGAAGAAGAAGTTCTTTAAAACTCCCAATCTCTCATCCCTTACCCTCAACACCACAAATGCCAACCCTTAACAAAATAATTGTTCCACATTATTTAATTATCCCAAGCCAAACTTTTCCAAAAAAATATTCAAAAGTTCAATTCACTTTATTAATTAAGTGCATTGGCATGATTTAAGAAGTGAGAGGGGAGGTGAGTGGTCTCACATTAAAGGGGGGTTAAGGAGTTAAGGAATATGAGAGGTCACACACTTAATGGGGGAGTTAGAGTAGGTTTAAGGAATGTGAATGGGTGGGGTTAGTGTGGGACCCACCTCACATTTAACCTCACTTAGGTAGTTAGGTTCACCCAACCTCCATCCTTAGGTTTTAACCACTTTAAAGAAATAAAATTAGATGCACAAATTTTATTTCTCATAAGACTTTATCCACAAAACTAAACAACTCCTCCTGAACAAATGCAACACTTGAGAAGGTCTTTTTAAGCCATTACCGGCACTGTGGTTCCATCAGTGCCCTCAGATTTCGATTTCGAGCACCGGTTCAAAAGATAGAAAAACCCGCTCGTTCGCTCACTAAACGTACCCGAGCTAAACTTCGGAAAATGATTCCGGGCACATCGGGCCTCAGAATCAGGCGCCGTTAGAAACTGCATTCTCGCAAAATTCCAAAGAATTTAAGAAAAAAATTTCCTTTAAATTTCCGGCTCTATACATTACTCCCACCTCAGGGCTTTACGTCCCCATAAAGCTTTAACACAAACTAGAGATACTAAAGTGGTACTGAGCACGCATCTGAGCCTTCTACTCTCATGTGCCCACCTGGAGGTTCCCGTGCTGCCAAAAAAAGTGCACAAGAGGAATCGACTATCATCGTAGGACCCACTCCTGTCGATCCTCAACCTCTACTGTAGCCCCGCAAAAGTCACCCCATCACCAATTTCGCCCCATAATCGACTTCCTACTTCCTGAGGACGATGATGTGTGAAGATTCGTGCACGTATCTCCTTAGTTGAGATACATGTAAGTTATCGTGCACCAGGTGCAACTGAGGTGGATGGGTCAAGCGGTAAACCACCTCGCCTACCCTGCTGAGGACCTGAAAAGGTCCACTGAACATTGGAGATTACTTGCCGCCTCGGCCACATCTCCATAGACCTCGTCGAGGTGAGACCCATAAGAAAACCCGGTAGCCATCCTAAAATTCCAGTGGTTCTGTCTCCTATCAACATAAGACTTCTGTTGGCTCAGAGCTGTCCTCATCTGCTCCTGGATGACCTGGACCTTCTCTGTCATGGCCTGGACCATCTCTGGTCCCCCAAGAGCTGCTAATATTTCTTCTTTTCCGATAAGATAAATCTGGTCTCATCCCCTGGGTGAACCATGTCCTTTGCCTAAAACAATCAATCCTGTCATGAATGGAACTAATCCATGCCATGGATGACATTGTAAGGCCTCGACGCTACTACCAAGAGATCCAACTGTTACTCTCACCTCCAAGGGTTGAGTCACACTGTCGGCATCAGTCTGTGGTCACTGGGTCTCCTCTAGTAAGAATATCAAATGTGAGGGTCAAGTTCAACAGTTTTTAACCGGAACCTCTTAGTATCATTCAAACCAAAAAGGGCAGGTAAGTATACATCACAAATATAAGTGTCTTTTATTACTACAGCTCGTAGTACAAGACACACAACAACCACAAACAACAACAACAACAACATCAACACCAAGGAAGCTGGTAGCACAAAGATCAAAGGCCTCTATGCCTGGAACTAGTCTGCTCCTGATTAGAACTGAAACTCAAAACTCCTACTGCCACGTGGGTGAAGTTGGATGATTGAAGAGTGATCAGGTACACCTTCTTATGCAAGAGTTAATCCTGTGCTACCTGGGGCTTCCTTTTCTCCGACCAAGGTAACCCATCCCGACGTTTGCTTAATACTGTCAATTTGTGTATGAACTGTGGATCCAATCCATACTCAGACCAACGTTGTAAGGCCTCGACGCTGCCACCAAGTGATTCCAACTGAAACTCTCACCTCGTGGGTCAGATCACACTATTGGCATAGCTATTATTATCGAGTATCCTCCCAAGTTATCTCCAGACGTGAGGGTCAAGTCTACGGATTACCGGAAAGTCTTGGTCTGGGAAACGATTCGTGGAAGGAAGGAATGATTGATATCTATGTTTGTTACTACGACAGCTAGTAGTGGACACAGACTGTCCTGAGAATCATTCTTAGAGCCATTGGGTCACACTCCTTGACAGCATGCAGCTACTCTCTTCCACTTCCCTCCAACTCCCTGAGCCTAGCAGGGACTACAAAGGTGGGTTATTTTAACATGTCGAAAAGTACACCACCCCATGTTGCTCTCCTAGATCTGCTTCCACATCTGCTAAACTGCAGATTCATCCTTCTTTGACACTTCCTATTCTTGAAACATTTTACACATCCAAGTCTCTAGGACTAATGCCAGTTCACATCTTCCCACTGCTAACATTCACTGGCTATAACCGATCAGCCAGAGAACATTCAACCACAAAGGTTCTCTCTAGCACCCTAACATAAGTAGGAATGCGTAGAGGAAAGAGTGCTTACATGGATATCCTTTAAACACACCTCGCTCTGAGATCCGAGATCTAAAGCACTGATCATGTTGTAGTCATCAAGTACCAAGAACGATTGGTATGCACTGATGAATTCTCAGCTACCGACATGTCGTCCTGCCGATGCTGTATAAGCTCTAGAAAAGTCTCAGCGACTTCCTCAATCCAGTCCTCAACCGCCTGTGAGTTAGGCTCGCCTCGTAACATGACGATATCTGATGTTGGAACACGTTTAAGGAAGTAAGTCTACATGTTTGACATACCACTACCACCGGTTGTAACTGCTGACCAACAGGTAGTGATGTACAGCTGGCACACTACCCGAAGGCACTATCTTAGGCATCAGTCCACATACTGAAGCCTCATTACTATGCAGACCATCCTCATGGTCACTCACTGGAAAACACTAGTATCCAAGTCCACCATCCACTCTTCTGATGTCTCATCTAGGTGAAAAACCCTAGCAATCGCCTCCAGCTAGTCCTCTACTGTCTGGGAATCTGCCTCACCTCATAACCTCGGAGGCCTCTACTGTAGGAACTCGTGCATCGTGCTCTTCCAGCGTACACCGTCCACTAGTACGACTGGTGGAATTAGCTTCCCAACAGGTGGTGGTGCTGCTGGTACACCACCCGAGGGTGCCAACATAGAAATAGGGCCTTACACCGGAGCCTCGTCGCTCGGTGGGTCGTCATTGTGTACTATCTCAGAACTACAACTAACTGTATGCATGGAGACATCCTGAAAAGATGTGATGCGGTCAAACAATTTATACCTGGTGAGCTGACCTGGTTTGAGCTGACTTTTAAACTTTTTGGAAACATACACGCAATCATTGTTTTCGTGAACAAAGTCCAAAATCAGTAGTTAGGGTCCTGGTGTATGGATACGTCAGCCGCCACACCAACACTGGACTCCTTGAACTGAAGACCACACTCGGTACCCTTAACACTATTGCTTCAATGAAAATAAAGATTTGAGTCCTACGTTATGTGGTAGAACTGACTCCTCTAATACCAATTTTTCACGACCCGTCCCCCGGGGCCCGTGTCGTAACTACCCCAAGCCCGCATTCCATAGGCAAGGGCCTGGCGACTTGCACCAAAGGCGTAAATCCTGGTAAACAGGGAAGGCATTGCCTTTATAAAAGTAAAGAAACACCAATCAGAGTACAAGTAGAAGAAACACTAAGTAAAACTGAAAAAAAATGTAGTGCTGAAAGTGAATGGGGCCGGAAATACAAGCCCAACTGTGAAGTACAAGGTGAAAGACAAAACAGCCAGAAGGTGACATGAAACTCCTAGATCATCCACCACAGATCCTTCCGGAAGGGTAGGTGAAAATAGCACAGCTCCTAGATTGTCCTCCTTGGATCCTACCTAAAGGGTATGTGCAGATAGCCTCCTCAGTGTCCTCATCCGTCAACCTCCTCCGGGTACCGTCTCGTCATGAGGTCCACCTCTGGGTACTGACTCATCGTGAGGTCCACCACCAGGTGTCGTCCAGTCCTCATACACTTGATCTCTGTCAGCATTGTTCGTCGTCTGTATCCAACACAACGAGGTGCGGGCATAGCCCGTGAAGGGGTGATTATAACGATACTCAGTAGGGACCCCGAGACCCTCAAGGTCTCTCTAAATCCAACAAGGATAACCACAAATCAGAAACTCAACAAATAACCCTTACTTAGGTATAAGCCCATACTTATACCTAAGTTATCAAGTAACCAATCTGATTCATGAGGAAACACAACGATTATGAAATCAATGGATAACCACTACTTAGATATATGCCCATACATATACCTAAGTTGTCAAGTGACCCATCTCAATCATGAGGTAAACACAATGGTCATAGACTCAGCTCAAACCAGGATTTTCATTTTCGAAACCGTAAATGCTGAAGAGCCCCGTCTCTAGAGAGTACAGTGATCTTGTCACGTCTCCGAGGTACTACTCACTAACCAAATACTGCTAAGGTACTCCTGCTGTCGAGTACCGCTGGTCAGCCACCCAAACACAGTAGTGCTTCCCGCCGGGGTCTTCCACCCAAACACAGTAGTGCATCCCCCCTAATAGCCTGTAGAGGTACTCTCCGGACGAGTACCGTGGGTCTACACCCAAACTCAGAAGTGCTTCGTCCGCCATGGGTCTGCACCCAAACAAAGTAGTTCTCCATCCACTGGGCTAGTCGACTCACTCCAAGTTGAGTCTGTCAAGCAGTCATCAGGTCTCAGCCGGCTACCCGGTCTCTGTACTCTGTACACTCGTCTCTAGAAGGGTCCTCTCCACGAGCTACAGGTCGATACTCCAAGTATCACAAAGTCCCACGAAGAAGTATCTCAAAGGACCGCCTCGTCTTAGGGGTCTCAACACAACAGACGGCGGGTCAATCGGGCGCCCGGTCTGTGAGTTATTAGCCTTTTCGTCCCAGGGGCCCGGTTGGTTTCGTGTACGAACCAACCCGGTTGTATCTCAACTGTACCCCGAACTCTCACAGGGTATACTCATAGGAACCGTTTCCCAACATGATCACCAACGCCGTGGATGGTTCGTCAAATGCACGTCTGGTCTGAAAGTTATCAGCTTTTCCGTTCTAGGGGACCGGTTGGATTTCGGTAACAATCCAACCCGACCACTATCCAACTGCATCCAAATCATAGGAAAAGTATTTCAAAAGTTCCGTCTCATCAATATAAATCCAAAAATGTCAACGACGCGTCAATCGGACGTCCGAAGCTCAAGTTATAAGTATTTCCGCTCCGAGGGTCCTGTTGGTTTCGTGTTCGAACCAACCCTGCCATACACAAAGTCTTCCGAAACCTTGAGTGTAATATACCAAAACGACCGCCTCGATCCAAGGATCGCATCTCAACTGATGGTGCATCGATCGGAGGTCCGTAGACCATGTTATTTTCATTTGAATGAAAACTTCTTGAAAATAGAGGGTTCGGGCCCGGTCCAACCCGGAACGGGACCCCCTGGGTCGGCCCGAACCGGCACCTGGCCCAGCCCATTTGGGCACGGCCCAGCCCGACCTGGGCGGCCCGGCTGGCGGCCGGTTGTCCTGCCGCGTTTGAGCGGCCAACTCGGCCAAAACGGCTGAGCGACTTGAAGGAGGGGGGCGCGCTGCCCCCCTGTTTGGAAACTGCGGCCCCAACGTGGGGGCCGCTCCTTCCCAGCGGATGTGGTGACACGCCGCGTCTCCCCTCTGAATTCCGCGTGGCCGCGAGATCTCTCCTCCACAGCGGCTTCGCCGTAGTGGCTCCTGCCGGCGGCGCGCCGGGGCGCCGCCCCCTCCGGGCGGCCGGTAGCACCTTCCGCGGACCACCAGAGTTGCTCCGGTGGTCCGTTTTCGATTCCGTCTACGCCGGTGGTCCTCTTGAGAGCCGTAGATTACTATGAAGGGTTCAAAACGCCTTTGTGGCGCACAAAATCATTTCCCGTCGATCCGAACTTCGACAAGAAGTTGGCGGTGGGTCCGGACATGTTCGTTATTCCGTACCCACCGCGTTAGTAATTCGAATAATCATTCAATAGAATAATCTTCCATGCTCGGGGTATAAATCACTTAAACATAATTTATACAAAATTCCCCAACAATTTTCCCCGCAAATAAATATTCCCAACCCGCAAAAGAAATCATTCGCGGATCAACTTGAGAATGAGTTGATCCGAGTTCCTTGTTTTAGAAGGGAAGAACCACGGGAATATAAACACACACAAATTTAACCCCTACCTTGACAAATTTTTTCGAATGACGGCGTCGCAAAAAATGGAGTCACGGGGTGAGGTTCCGTATATACCGACAGAGAACATCTGAGGAGGAAGCGGCATCTCCCTTCCTTTTACGCGGAGAGAAGATTGAAAGGCGGAACGTCATTGGCGAGTTCCCTCGTCGGTGCCTCCTCCTTTATCGAGGAAGAAGAAGATGCAAGAATCTGGGTCTCTGAGTTGACATTCCTTGACAAAGAAGAAGAAGAAGAAGAAGAAGTTCTTTAAATCTCCCAAGCTCTCTTCGCTTATCCTCAACACCACAAATTCCAACCCTTAACAAAATAATGGTCCAACATTATTCAATTAACCCAAGCCAAGCTTTTACAAAAAAAATTCAAAAGTTGAATTCACTTAATTAATTAAGTGAGTTGGCATGATTTAAGAAGTGAGAGGGGAGGTGAGTGGTCTCACATTAAAGGGGGGTTAAGGAGATAAGGAATATGGGAGGTCACCCACTTAATGGGAGAGTTAGAGTAGATTTAAGTAATGTCAAGTGGTGGGGTTTGTGTGGGCCCCACCTCACATTTAACCTCACATAGGTAGTTAGGTTCACCCAATCTCTATCCGTATGTTTTAACCACTTTAAAGAAATAAAATTAGTTGCACAAATTTTATTTCTCAGAAGACTTTATCCACAAAATTATACAACTCTTCCCGAGCAAGAACATCTCTCGAAAAGTCTTTTTAACCAATTACCGATGATGCGGTTCCATCGGTGCCCTCAGATTTCGATTCCGAGCACCGGTTCAAAAGATAGAAAAACCCACTTGTTTTCTCACTGAACGTACCTGAGCTAAACTTCGAAAAATGATTCCGGGCACATCGGGCCTTAGAATCAGGCGCCGTCAGAAACTTCGTTCTCGTAATATTCCAAAGAAATTAAGAAAAAAATTTATTTGAATTTCCGGGTCTTTACACTCTACCATTATGTGCAAATAATGAGGGTTCTAGGAATTATTTTCATTGTAAATATAGTACAAATAATAGAAAAAATTATTATTAATATAACCAAATCCAAATTTATGTGATGGGAATAAATCACATGTCTTTTATTCTATAATGATAATTCCCTTGACAATTATTCATCATTACTGCTATTGTAGAAAATAATTGTTGTTATCAATACGTCATTTTAGATATTTTGTATTATCTAATAGAATCTCCATTCATAAATAAATAATCACATAAAGAAGGAAATTTAACTAATTTTTTAGAAAATATTATATGTGAATAAAATTCCATCCTATTAACGGCACAACTGAAGTGGTTTTTGAATGAATAAATTTTTCTTCTTTTTATTAAGATTACGTGTCCATGGTTTGAAATTATCCTGGATATATTTTCATGGTTAATATAGGGGTAATTATGTTGTGTTTTGTATGGATGGGTGTAACAATGTGGGTTTTCATGTATTGGTGTAATATGTTGAATTTTAATAGTGAGAGTATGTTGAGGCTAATGTCCCTTGGTTATTACTGTGGATTAAGAAAGTGGGTGTTTTGGTAGATTCCATTGGTTGAACAATGTGTTCATTCACGGTATAGTTGGGTTGTAGCAACATTTCCATTATTGGAATGCATAATATAGACTATGTTATGGGGTGATGGTAAGGATGATTATTTTGGGTTCATTGATTTCATCTATTAGTATCAAAATATGATACTTGGTAATGATGAAATAGGGATTGGTAACAGTTATAAACGTTTTAGATAATAGATGGATGTGGTTCATCAAAATAATTTCAATTAAATTGCTACAAGAATATTACTATGTTTCTAAATATAAAATCAAATAATAGAGAAATAAAACCATTAACTAGGATCTTTTGAAATTTTATATAGTATATTTTATTCAAGAAAAGGGGAAGTAATAGTTGTATAGTTTGTATAGGTGGTTGTATATGATGAATGTGTGTTGTGATGGTTGTAAGGTATGACAGTGTTGTATTAGCTAGAACCATTTAGATTCGGCCTATCTATGGAATATATATATGGTATATTTTCAGTGTGGTATATAATCACACCCAAAAAATGTTATATATCATTATCAACACTCAAAATTCTTTTGGTAATGGCATTTTTCCCTTAACATCTAAGA
The DNA here is from genome assembly GCA_963277665.1 of Viscum album. Classification (NCBI taxonomy): domain Eukaryota; kingdom Viridiplantae; phylum Streptophyta; class Magnoliopsida; order Santalales; family Viscaceae; genus Viscum; species Viscum album. The sequence continues at coordinate 928,086,919 of OY728159.1, forward strand.
TGGTGAGGGAAAGAATGCATGATTACACACTCTTCTCCAATATCTCTTACTTTCGTAGCATGGGAGGGGATGAGATTCTGTAGGTATCATTATAATGATAATATATGTAGTGTTATGATATACCTTATGATTTATTAGTGTGAAAATATGTTCATGATCTGTTGTAGGACACTATGGTTTATGAATGTGGAGTTACATGTTTTTCAAGAAGATCATACATGCCACTAATTAGCTGATACCACATGTATGGGATCACACACATTTTGATATAGAACATAAATAATTTATTTCAAGTTCATGGTACACAAATATACCATATAAGGGTAGATTAATGTAGCATTGTATCTAGAAGTAGATATGGAATGACTAGGGTCTTATGGTAGTGAATTGTGGTATAATTCCTCTATGAGATATAGTGTGCTATGACAAGAATGTTAAAGGTATTGAGAAGAGAATATGTTTGATGTTTGGGAAGGTGAGTGAAAAACTAATGTGGAAATGGATGCTGGGTTCCAAATTAATATATTATTTGATAATATTTTACTATTACTTGATTTAATATTAGGTGAGTGAGCCTTGGGGAGGTTGGGTTGAAATTGAAAAATTATTTTCCCTTTAGTTTTTTTATTTTTTCATTAATCCATTAATACAGCCCTTCGACATATTAATATATAATATTGGGAATGATCTTTGTATGTATTGATGTTATTCTCATTGTTATATATATATAATTTATTTTCTGGATGTCCATGGGTATCTTACTAACTAGTCATGAAGAACGTTGCTTGGATCTTTGGCTAGGTTATGGAGTTTCTACCAAAAACCCTTTTGATATTATATATTTCTGTTTTTATTCTCTAAAATGTTGATGTATTTTAGGATTAATAATGATCTTTTTTATTTTTATTTTGTGTTTGATTATTATTTATCTTTTTATTATAGGGTTTTATGAGTGTAATGTATCATATTTTCATGTTTTATACCCTTGGTGCTTGTCCCTAACCCTAAGCCTACTTGTGGCGCACTTCATGGTCACTCTTATATACACTATATGATTAATATGTCTTTCTAGTGGTTGAGTGTCATTATATATTGTTATATGGTATTTTTGGTAAGGGTTGGGGTAAATATTTTAGTTTATGATTGATGCTGATTTATCTGTTTTAGGGAAATGGTACAAATTTAGCGTAGTGTACAACAAAGGCTAGGAAGACCATCCGAGACACGTGATTTTAAGTCCACCTATTATTTGATGAAATTAATTTTAGTTTACTGAAAATACTAGTGAATTAGTACTTCTTGTGAGGTAGAAATCATGGAATGGTGGGTGTATTAATCATGATTGTCCTTTTATTTTAAATTGGTATAATTATGGGGAAAATTAAATGAAATTAATTAAAATTTTCAATGTTATATGGATTGTTAGTCAAATTTTAATTTTTATCGATTCTAGCATGTCCTTTTTTGTTTGTGGTTCAACATGATAAGGATTAGTAAGAGAACATGGTTTTTAATAGGAGTTTTGAATTGTTCTTGGATGAGGAGCTATAGAGGATGTCACCATGCGATTCATAGTGTCTCGGTATGAAAATTTATGAGGAGAGAATCTTAGATCTGGATACAAAGTGATGATATAAGGTTCTTTAGAACACATTAATTTTGATATAATCTTCAATTAATTATCAATTTAAACCAATACATAGATAGAATCTAGGGGTATGAAAATAATGTTAGAACTTTTATCATACTGAGTGAGCATACTATGTTGTTATATAGGATAATTTTTAGAGGTGGGAATGTTTTAAAATACTTATATAAATTTAGAGGTTGGCAATGAGGTAGAGATACTCTATCTTTAGTAGTAATCCTATGCGTGTGGAATCTAAAGATATTATTTATGTACATCCATTTTTTCAATGATAATATTTTTTATCGAATGGGGAATCTAAGGCTTGGTTCATGGAGGAGGTATTACATCCAATTATTCATTATACACTCACCCCATTTATGTTGTTTAAGTATTTTAAGGTGTAAAATAATGATAAGGTTTTTAAGAGGGTAAATTTTATTCTAGTGTGTATCATGATTTGATCCATAATGGTTCATTATAGAATATAGTAATTGGTGGTGGATCTTATGTATTCATACCATCTAGGTTTTTATATATACGATATGATCCTCACCCATTTCCTTTTACATTCTATGGGGTCAGTATTTTCAACATGAAAACCAAGAGATAAATATATATAGGGACTATATATGGATATATAGTTATCCCAAAATTTAGTGTATGACTATATTTGGTGATAAGTAAGGTGTGGGTGGTAAATTTTTATTTCAGTCTCATTATTACAAGATTCCTTAGTAACTACTTGAAAGGAAGGTGTTTTCTATTTATGTTTCACTAATAGTGGATTGAGATAATTGCAAAATACAATTTTTTTTCACCCTCTTATAGGGGAATATAGTAGATCATGATCATGTAGGTGGCCATTAGTATTGATTCTTGGGATCCACATGTGGGAAATTTGATGATATAACTATCCCAATGCTAGTGAGACCAAAGATCATCTGAGTAATCATTTTTCAGGTGACACAAGAATTTAAGACATTAATATTACACAATTTTAGTTGAATCGTAATAAAATTTAATAAAAATAATCACGTAAATAGAGTAAAGTATTAGTTTCATTCGATACTAGAGACACTATTTTCTTGTTTCTTAAATGATCTTCAATATCTGTTTTATAGATATTCTCATATAGTACACTTTGTAGAAATACCGTACATAAAACAGTCCACCATATAATAGGGAAAGCATGTATTAAAAGGATTATCTAAAATGGCCATTAAGAGTAAACATGAAAGATATTAATCAATGATTATAAGTTAGATGAAGTCATGCATAAGGGTATTGTAACATTATCAAAAATTATAACAATCATACATGATTAGTCAAAGATCATTAATCATTAAACAAAATATAAGGAATTATTATAACATGAGACAAAAGATTTACATTTTAAGATTCATTGATAAAAAATATAATCCCATAGAACATATAATGTATATAATATATTTTTGTGTAAGACACAAAAGCATAAAAATATACTTCCCTAATCAATGTTCACTCCAAATAAAACTATCTTGAGAAAATTCCCAATATAAAAATGCCTACCTAGAAATTTTCAATATTCTATTAGGAATGAATTCCATATAGTTAAATATATCATCTATTAGGTGTTTATTAAATATATACTATATTCATATCCTCTTATCTCTGTCATGATTACCCAATGCATCGGAAAGATATATAATTTTTCCCCACCCATCAAATAATTAAAAGCATACCAATGTGTTACAAAAGATTATAAAAGATCAATCACTTCATTTTATCATATCCTGTTGAAATGAAACTTGATTCATTAATATCATTCATTCAATCATAAAAAACCATGTAGAAAAGAAATAGTTGTCAAAAAATGATTCATCATAACCTAATTAAATTGTTGTAATGGAACATGTTTCAAAGAACAATCGATCACTCACCGTCATCATAATCCATCACAAGAAAAAATGTGTATAGTTTTATAATATCATATCAAAATTTAAACATTAAAATCCCTAAAAAATACAAAAATAGATAAAAAACCTTTAAAATAATTTTGTACCATTCATAGAAATCATGAGAAAAATATTATTTTAATTAGACATCATTTCAACTAAAATTTAAATAAATAATAACAAAATTATTTCATTGAAAAAATTAATAAAAAATGTATATAAATATATAAATTAATCAATGGTGATAAAAAATTATAATATATCTATATCATATACATTGAAATAAGAAATTCATTTCACATCTTTTTAAAACGTAAAATACTACATATTTGGAAAAACATATTTTTAAAGTAATTTCATTTATTCCTTTATAAGTAATTTCAAAGTTTATTAATGTGTCCTTTCCAAAACATTTATATTATTAGCAATAACAGTTTTTAAACATATGTTTTTATTGATATTGAAGAAAAAATTTCATTTTCCAATGGGAGAGTATGATTGGATTTTCATTAGAAAATTTTACTTTCAATTTTTGTACAAAAGATAGATAACAACCAATTATATATATTTTTAATAATAAACATACTAGGAAAAAATATATGGGGTTTAGAGAATGGGATCTGTACAATTTTCCATATTAAAAATTTACAATATGCAATCTTAGAATGAAATGAAACCATTACAGAAAACCATTATATCATGTACATTATTTCTTCATAGACATTAAAATATCATATATAAAAATTTGAATTTATGATAAATATATTCCAAAAAAATATTCATACAGAGGATACTGGGTATCATTATTATATAATTTACAATTGTCATGTTATAATAAAATTTTCCTTAGATGATCCCTTAGGGTGAAAACTAGTTCATTTTCCATACATCTATCGATTAACTGGTTTTGATAAACAAATACTTTTCATGGATACATAGAATCCAAAATCATAATAATTAAATATGTAAAATATTATTTCATTTTAAACAATACTTGAATTTTTCATATATATATATATATATGGGATGAAAAATGAATAATATCACTTTTTGGTGATTGTTACCCATATTTGTGAATAAGCGATGTTCCAAAATTTTGATACATGGGAATAAAATAGAATATAATAATTCAATATTTTATAATCATTATCATTTAGTAAATATAATATATATTAATTAAATATATCTTTATTAATAGTAATATAAAATAGAAATCAAAAACTAATCGCATCACTATGTAGATATTATGGTCTCTACATATGCATGAGTGATGATACCCTTATCTAATGAAAGTAATATTAAATAATATGATATCATATTATAATTAAATATAAATAATTATTTCATATATATCATATATAAAAATAATATCCACCATAATTACCATACATGAAGAATGGTGATGGAAAATCAATTATATCACTACATGGTGGGAGTAATCAATATTTATCCAACAGGGATAATTTCATTTTTGATTTTCTAGAAACAAAATTTGAAATGGTTGATCAATAATTCTCATTACAATTTATTATATTTAATATACTAAATTAATTATTTTATAATGGAAACCATAGATTTAGATAAGGTGGACGATGAAATAAAATTGAAGGATTGCAACTTTTCCATTGAATGGATTTAATATTGATTATTCCAATAACATAATAATATATCAAGGGATTTTATAAAGTAATTATAAAAAGTATTGGATGATATAGAATGATCCTAATATGTGAGGAATATAGTACAAGATGTATCTTTTTTTAAGGGTAAGATATAAAACACAATAATGTTTGAAAAATATTAAAATATAATAATTCCTTACTCATGTCAGGTGTCAAAAAAATTTAAATCAGTGAAGAAAATAATTTCCTTGAATAAATCCCGTCAAAAAAATAAAATAAATAACCTTCTTCTGACATTCTAAACATTGTCTTTTATGTCAACATAGTGACAAACTTGATTCATCCTTAAACATTGTAAACATATTGTACTGTTTTTAATATTCATTATGGAAAAAATAATGGATTTATTATTATATAATGTTAATTATGTTGATTCAAAATATTTAATTTATATTAAAAGATTAAATTTCTATAAGTTCAATAAATTCATTTTAAAATATATGTAAAAATTATAACCAATAATTTTTTAGAATAATTGAATTTGTAATAATAAAATTAAGTTTACCTTCATTCCTTGACTCGTAAAAATAGTTATATGATTGATAAAATATTAGATATAATATATTATGTAAGATATATAATTAAAATAATTCGTGAATATATATAAATTTCATTTATAAATATAAAAACACATCATTCAGATTAAAATATTGTTTTAGAAAAACATCACTTTTTACCTTCAAATGATTTTAGTTAAATTTAGAACCAATTAAAAACAAATGAATCTATTTTATACATATGTACAAATTAAAATTTAAATATATATATATATATATATTTCAATCCATTCTATAAAATATAACAACTTCGAAATCACATCCACATCAAATAATAATACACCAATAGTATATCGTAGTTCATTTAAACTTTTCATTTCTTATATATCAAGATATGAAATCATTAATTTTATTTTAAAATAAATATATCATAAAATAATGTGGTGTCACATTGAACCACCCATATAAATTTCACCCATACAATTTCATTACTATTGTACCAATAATTGAGGATACTTATGCCTCATCTTATATTTGGGATACCATGAAACATCTTCAAATATATGGTACCACCAAAATACATTTACCACATTTGTGGTATTTTTCCATACCACATTATATCTACAATATAGAATCAATAATATTTTCCCCTAATTAGAGAGACCATGATAATATGGTATAACCACTTATATAAGTATATATGAATGATCAGGTTTGTATTTCATGAAGGGAGATACATGGGACACTTCATGATCTTGAGAGAGGTTTGGTAGAAGTGCCAAGAGATTATCAACCATTTCAATCCAATCACGAATCTTTAATGGGTCAATATATATAGTGGTTACGTATAAAATATTTTTGAATCTGATAATCCTCTTCCATTTGGTAATTCAATTGAATATCCTCTGAACATATATTTATCCAATATCTCACTAAATGACTCCAATTTTTATAAATTTATTTTTAGATATTATTTGGGAAAATTACGACACTGGGTGGTGAGATAGAGCATAATTTTGAGGCCTAGTGTTCCTAGAATGGTACAACGAAACCTGTTATGTTATTAAAATATAGTTTAAGTTAGCTTCATAAAAAAGTAGAATAAATTTGAATGGGGTCACCAAATCAAATGTACGAGACTACTGTTGTATTTATAATGGCGGTTTACCCTAGGCGTGACATAACATTAGTCGGCATGGTTCTCCATTGAGATTACCCAAAAAAGATGTAACCATAAATAATCTAACTAAATAAAATTATTTTATTTTGAAATATTATGAACTCTTGTATGGTGAATCATATTTGAAATATCATACCACTGTTGTGTTCATAATGTGATGTTTTCCTTGTACAGGGCCTAACATTGACTAACAGAGGTCAACATCGAAAGAATATATTTGGGATACATTAAATAAGAATAAAATAAACTTAAATAAGCTCATTTGATTTATTTTTAAATGTTTCTTAGTTACACATCGACAGATCTAAAACATGAGGTATGATTTCAATTTATTCATGGTATCTTCTTTCCCCATTCTTGATTCTATTGTAAAATGTGGACCGACCCATGAACAATTTGATCCATGGTTCAGTCATTCATACAGGAGGGAAAACTGTGGGATTAATGGGAATAAAAAATGATTATTATTCTTCATAATACAACTTAGAAGGACAATCCAAGGACGAAATAAACAAGTCCATGGTCAGTTTTAATTGAGTTCTTGTGCTCTTTCTCTCCCCCATTAATGTGTTCTTCATCGGCCGAACCTCATGGTCATGTTGTCTTTTTCTAGGTGGTTTGAAATGTGTTTGGACTCCCAGAGTGATAAAATGAGTATATAGAGACCACGATAGTGGTGTTGGCGAACCAAGGATCACAAAGGCATTCTTAGTTCAAAAAATAGACCACCATGATGATGGTGGTGCAAGCAGCGGTGCTGGAGGGGGAGAACAACAGTACATAAAACTGGTAGTAGATGGCCGCAAGCTTGAAAGATGATGGTGGAGGGGTTTGCAATGGCGTTGTCAGCCTACATCATGCATGGACTCCCAACTGCGTCTGCTAGGTGGGAGGGGCACGAACCGTGTACCACACCTGACTGCACGAACCAAACTATAGAAGTGGGCCATGATGGAGAAAAACTAGGCCAGAATGTTGGACCACACAGCCCTATGGGCCACGGTCCAATGGTCTAATGGACATGGCTTTTGGGGCAGGCTTGTTTGGGTTGGCCCAAACCCAACAAGGTCAAACCAAACCTGGGCCCTACCAACCTTATTCACTGAAATTCCAATGAATCTCAAATCGTACATCTGATTGATGAGATGTTTAAAAATTTTGGGACCCTGGTGATGAGGTAGTTCTTTAGAGATAATATACATGAGTTTCTGTGGAGGTTGGTGTATGACCTATTATCTTGAGTAGATGGTGCTACTGGAATGATCATGGTAATAAATGAATCCTTTGGGTGAGACCTATGAAGAGTAAGTCTCATGCGAACTGTGACATATGCGGAGTAATTATATGGTGAAGACACAGAGTAAGTCTCTAATGAAGACGCATAGTATTTATCCTATGAAGACATGGAGTATGTCTCATATGAAGATACAGAGTAGGTCTTCTATGAATATTCATCGTATGTCTATATAAATGATGCCAAGTAGGTCTCATGTGTTGATGTGGTGTAGGTGTCCTTCAAAGATATTGAGTTATTATCTTGTATAGACAATATGTAACATCATATTTGAATGTACCCAGAATTTATTATGTATATTAATTCTATATACATGTACCTTTTCTAAGATGACTCTAATGAATCTCTTGACTGTACCTATTAGAGGCTAAACATTTTGTACATCATTTTTAGTCTACCGTTGATTATTTATTTTTGGTATATTTTTTTTGGGTCCATACTGAGTAGTTTTTACTCACCCATTCAAAGGATTCTCATCCACATGTTGTGACTAGTGTAGACGACCGATAACACTGACATATTACTTATTTGGTCAAAGATAGGTGGTGCATTAGGGTGACTCGACGAGACTGGTCCAATTTTGTGACATTCATACAACTTTATATAACTCCCCTTTAGATAAATTTTTTGCTAATGAACTTCATGAGATTTCACCTCTTTATTTTTGGTTGGTGTTGTTCAAGCCTCATTTACTTTTTAGTTTTTACTGTTTCATTAAGTGGTTATATTAGTGGCATGCATATATTTTTTATCACTGTTTTTATTTTCATTGCATTTCTTTAGAGATGGGTGTGTGTGTACAGGTTATTAGGAAAATGCGCCCTCTTTGAGGGATATGCCTACTCGATGCTAGTAGCCAGCCCATGGCCATTGGGAGGTGAGATTGAGGTAGTCACAGTACGATTCTTGGGGGATGGGTCCTGATAGCATGGTATCAAAGGGAGAAACATCTTATTTTGTTATAGGAAAACATTAATATGTGTTTCGAGTTATGATTTTAGGCAAAGGAGTCTAGTGTTGGTGTAGCGATCGTCATATCCATACACCGGGACCATAAATTTTACTTTTTGACTCAGTACTAGAAATAATTGGTTGCATAACTCTTATAGAATTTTGTTTGTTATAGTGACCTTCATGAGTCCTAATTAGCTCACCATGTATACTCTACAGACCTTGGTACAGATTATTCTATTCTAGGATGTTTCCTGATAGGTAGAAGGTCATGATTCTGGGGTGTGACCAATATTATGGTCCTCCAAGATATGAGGAATCAGTATGTGGACCGTTGACAGAGATAGAACCTCCTAGTGTTGTACCAGCGATACCGCCACCCAAAGAGCATCAGTTCTAACCCAAGTTACTAGTAGAGGATGCATACAAGCTCACTAAGTTACACTAGTTTCAGATATCATGACCTCACATGTTCTAAGGTGATTCATAACCTTAGGTATCATGGGATTGTCTGGTAGCGGTTACAAAAGTTTTCCTCCTAGTGAGGATGCATCTCAACCTGATGGTGGTCTTAGCCATGAGTCTTTTACAGGCCTCAGCAGGGTGATGGTGGAGTTTGACGATCCAACAAATGATGTGGCGGCCCTCACATGGGTATACATTGACCACCACTTTAGGGATAGGATATTTACGACGAAGTTACACTTTGTGCATATACATGATCTACTGAACCTACATTAGGGCAGCCTAATGGTAGTAGAGTTCTCAACAAGATTCACATATCATTCCCAATACTCAACAAACATTGTGCAAGAACCGTTATTCAGGGCTCGTACCTTTGAAAAGGGACTACACTGAGATATCAGGAAATCAATGATATTCCTCAGCATTCATACACATTTTGTTGTGTTGGAGAGAGGTCTACTAGTAGAGTGCATTCTTTCAGGGTAGGCACCGACAGTGGGAGCTACCACTAGACATTTGGTAGAAGGGTCGTCGGTAGAAGGTATCTGACAGCTAATGCAGGGGTCCAAATTGACTAGAAAACCCTAGGGAAGACTCTGGGTCAAGGGATTAACAGTGTGGGGATTCTAGGGTAGAGAAGGTCGGCTGAAGGAAAGGATGTATGACACATGCGGTGGTCAGAGACATTTGTCTAGTGACTATCTAACAAGCCATACGACCAACTAGGAGATGGCCGAGGGACTGCCGACGCAGTGACAAAGGCATGAATAGGGAAATCCTCTAGGAGGAGGAAGATAAAGAGGATTGAGATGAGTGGTATTAGGTGGAAAGATGTTCGAGGCACCACCACCGCCCCTAGGTGGTCCACCATGAGCTCAGAGAGCTGGTGGACAAGGGTGAGGCTAGCTCTAGATGAGGGAATATTTTGATCTTGAGACTCCTGGTATGATTAGAGGTATGATCATTGTATTCTCCACCAATGATGTAGTTCTAATAGACACGGGTTCCAGTCTCTCATTCCACTCCTTGACCCTTGATAGAGACATGGAGATTCGAGTTGAATCGTTGACTTGATCATAATGCTTAAAGACTCATAAATGGGAGGATTCAATTATCCGACATTGGTTCCAATCGTGTTACCTTACTCTTGGGGCAGATATTTTCATTTGGTATTTTCTAGTAGTGGCATTCAGGCCTTGTGATTTCATTTGGGGTATAGAAAATTTATCCAAAGTCCATACTTAGATTGACTGTTTTAGGCACATATTGTGGTGTGTCCGTGAAAATGGGACTGAGTTTTCCATTATCAAGAAAAGGGAAACTAAATAAGTATATGATGTACTCACATGTAAGAGGGTGTATATGATCACACAATAGATGGATAGTAGGACCCTTTGTGATGTTGATTAGATGATTCCATAGATTCCAACTTTGGTGGTCAAGTTTGAGGAAGTATTTCCAAAATATGGTCTAGTACTACCACCCTGTAGGGAGGTACACTTCTACATTGACCTGTACCCCAAGAAAGCACCACTATCTACACAGGAAAATTGAATGGCTCGCACAAAGCTTCGTGAGTTGAGGGTACAATTGGAAGACTTTCAGAGGAAGGTCATTGTGAAGCCCAATGTTGCACCATAGAAATCCCCAATTTTGTTTTCTAAGAAGGAAAATTGGACCCTTTAGCTATGCATGGACTTTTGGCACATAAAAAAGGTAACCATGAAAAATCAGTATCCACTATCGAGGATTGATGACCACTTCTACTAGCTGATGGGAAAGATATGGTTCTAGAATATAGACCACAGATCGGGCTATCACTAGATTCGTGTAGGAGATTAGGAAATTATAAATATAGTATTCATATGTGATTAATTCCACTATAAGTACATGGTTATGTCGTTTGGAATGATGAATTCTCCATCAGTGTTAATGGGAATCATGAAAATGATCTTCCAGCCTTTCCTAAATCAGTTTTTAGTGTTCTTTATAGATGACATCCTAGTATACTCGACGTCCAAAGAGTAATACATAATACACTTGATTATGGTACTGTACTTACTCTGAGAGCACCATATTTATGTGATTCTATAGAAGTGTTAGTTCTAGTTTTGGGAGGTTCACTTTCTAGAACATGTCATTTCATAGGCTATAGTTTTAGTGGCCCCAGTAAAGATATAGGTAGTTCTTGCTTTGGTGGCACCCAGTAGTGTGACCGAGTTAGGATATTCAAGGGTTTATATGTGTACCATCAGAGGATTGTTCATTAATTTTCCAGGGTAAAAGAAAAGTTTATGGATGTGACTCTAAAGGGGAAACCATTCATGTGGAGGGATAAATTCTAGGAGAGTTTTCAGCAACAGCAGTAGAGATTGATGAACACTCTTATTCATAGATTTCCAAAGGAGGTTGTTGAGTACATATTATACTAAGATACATAAGAAAATAGGCTTGGTTTTGTCCTGATATAGGGGAAAGCAGTGATTGCTTATATATCATTGTTGTTGAGGCCACTTGAGAAGAACTATGAGACCTAGGATATTGAATTGACATTGGTAGTCTTTTCATTTAACATGTGGTGGAACTACCTTATGGGCGAGTGGTTTATCGTCTATATAGAACAAAAAAGAATAAAATATATCTTCTCTCAGAACCATATGAACTTGAGAGAGAGGCATTTGATAGATTCCCTCTAGGACTATAGATTTTATATAGTCTATTCTATTGGGAAGTGGTGTGTTGGGCCAGATGCTCTTAGCAGAAGATTGAGTGAAATTATACTGAAAGAGGCCTCATAGTAGTTTTCCTTATTTAAAATATCCTTCGTCAATGGAGAAAGATAATCTTATCTCCAGTCAATGGTAGTTATGGCTCCACTCGTATAACGAGTCAGGGAGGAAAATCTCTGAGATACCAGATGCGAAACTACACATTCTTATATGTCCATAGGGATTTCCCCTGGTGGAAATTCGAATGGTGGGGAGCACGTTGTTATTTTTAGAGGATGCATAGTAGTACCAGAAATGTTATGGGAGGAGGTGTTGGGGGATTTCCATACATCCCCTTTGGAAGTACATCTAGTTGTGGAAAAGATGTACTAGTACCCACAACATTAGTTTTTGTGTGAAGGGATGAAGAAGGCGGTGGGTGAGGTTTTTCCTAGACGCCTCACTTTTCAATAAGTGAACTTTGAGAACCAGGTCTTAGTGGGTTCGGATCAACCCCTTGAGGTGAAAGACTGGATGTGGGATGAGATATAAGTGGGCTTCATTATGGGTTTACCACTTACATCCAAGGGGAATGATACCATCTGGGTGATCGTTGTCTGGCTCACCATTTCGGCCCACATCCAAGCGATTTGAGAAAAGGGTTCAGTAAAGTGAATGGGATTCCTCTACATACATGAGATAGTTAGACTTAATGGAGTCCCAAATATGATAGTCTCAGATCATGATACTGTTTTTACATCCTTATTGTGGAAGGGATTGTAAGAGGCATTTGGGACTCATCTATGCTTGAGCACAGCTTTCCCCCCATAGGCAGATAGCCAGACAGAGCAGACCATCCTGGGCCTAGAGGATAAGCTATGTGCTTTCATCCACAATTATGGCCACAATTGGGAGGTTTACCAACAACTGGTGGAGTTTCCATACAACAAAATCTATAACATAACAATCTATATGGCATCGTAATAGGCCTTGTATGGGAGACCATGTAGGTCACCACTTTTCTAGATGGACCCTGAAGAGTCATCACTCTTGGGCGTGAAGTTGGTGTAAGCTACTACAGAGAATATTACATTCATCCAAGAGGTGATGAAGACTACACAGATCCATCAAAAGTCCTATGATGATAGGTGACAGAGGCCCTTGGAGTTCGGGGATGGAGACCATGTCTTCCTTCGAGTCTCTCCTTGATGTGGGATACAATGATTTGATCGGGGAAGAATGTTAAATTTGAGGTTCATCAACCCTTTTCTGATAATACATAGAGTTAGTGAGGTGGCATAAAACATGGACCTACCACCAAAGTTAGAAAACACAGACAACATCTTCCACGTGTCCCAGTTGAGGAGATTTGTGCATGACCCATTTCACGTCATTGATTAGGGAGAGATGGACATCAACAATGGGGTGATATTCAAAAATTACCCTATATAGATCAAGGATCGTTAAGAGAGGACATGGTCTATAAATTTTTCTAGTGGACATTCGATGGGAGTACAAGAATCTCTAAGATGTCACATGGGAGTACAAGAATTTCACAGTGTCCCAATTTTTTTGTTTAAAACATATTTTGTATTTGAAGGACATAAGTCCCTAAAGTGGGGAGAATCCAATCTCTTTTATTTTATGGATTCTAGTATACCTTATTTGGAAATATTCTGAGACAAGGCTTTGAGACGATGAACGATTCTGAGGCCCAATGTTACCAGCAATATTCAATGAATATTGTTATTTATCTTATAGTGGGGATTAGTAGTTTTCATGAAAAAGTAGAATAACATTTAAACTGGTGCCAATATCAAAAAATGGAGGGAACCATTGTGTTTAGAATGTCATATTTACCCTTGTAATGACTTAACAGTAGTCTTAATGGGTCTGTATTGAGAAAACCTGAAAATGATATAACCGTATGTAAAATAATATAAAAAAATTATTTTATTTTAAATTATTAATTACTCATGAAGGGTGACTCAGATCGGAAATTGATGATCACCATTATGTTCATAATGTGGCATTTTCCTTAGGTGGGCCTAACATCGATTGGAACAATTTGTCTGCAAAAGTTAATATTTAGGACATTTTAAAGAAGAATAAAATAAACATAATTATTTTTTAAATATTTCATAGTGACGCAACGACACTACGACAAAGTGAACCTATGACGTAGAGACTATTCAACCCATTTTGTTACTAAAATGAAAATTCATGGATACACTATAATGCTGCAATGAGCTGACAGACATTCTTTTTAGCATAATTAAATATTTATTCAAGGTTAACTAATAACCAAGGAATTCTATATAAACAGTCGAGAAAAGAATTGGTGTTTCCGTACAATTGGAGAATGAAAAAAGACGATGATCGATGGTGGATTGAGTATCACGGATCGAGGATCAATGAACTATGGTGGCACAATGCCATTATTCACTGAAAATACCTCCAAAAATTGAGTTATGTAGTCTATTTATTCATAGTATTTTTCTTTCTTATTCTTAATTCAAATGAAGAATGAAGACAAACCCCTGAAGAAGTTGATACAAAGATTCTTCGTTCTTGCAAAATGAATAAACTACGTGATTAATGGGAATATATTGATTATTATTATTCTTCGTAATCATGTGTACATGAATAGACAAAGGTCAAATTGAAAAAGGTAAATGTCCATTTTAAAGGTGGTCTTGTGCTATTTCTCTCCCCTATTTTTATGTTCTTCATTAGTGGACCCTCATGTTCACTGTGTGTTTTCTGGGATATTCCAATTGTGGTCGGACCCCTGGAGTAATGATGAGAATATCTATAGTCCATGATAATGATGGTGGAGACCCAAGGATCACAAAGGAATTATTTGTTCAAATAATAGTCCACCAGGGTGATGGTGATGGCCCATAGAAGAGGATCTTCCAATGGCAGCGCATGGAGGCACTGACGGTGGTATAGACACCCAACCGCAGGTGGTAGCCGAATTGATGGCCGACGATGGAGGGGTCCAATGTTGTGAAGCCGCATGGGGTGATTTGTAGTTGTGATAGTGTGGAATAGTGAAACGGCTGTCCGACTGTGTCTCCCTATTTGGAGGGGTGCAACCCACATGCCATGCCTAGTTGGAAGAAATGGCCAACAGAGGCTTGCCAGCCTGGAGAAACAAATGGGTCGCCAAGAATCCTGACGGGATGGTCAGTGTGGCATATATGGTCACTATCCTATGGCCTAATAGGGTTGTCCTTTCACTAGGCCGGTTCATGACAACATAGTCGCAACCGGGTCGGGTCGGGTTAGGTTGGCCCCACTGGGTCAGACCGGATCTGGACCCAATCCAAGCCTTTTCACTTAAATGCCCATAAATCTAAATTCGTATGTCTGTTTATTTAGACATTTTCATTTCTGGGACCATCATGATGAGGCATGTATTTTGAGATACTCTACTTGTGTTTTAGTGGAGGTTGGAGTATGAACCAGTGTTTCTAAGAGTAGGATCTCCTAGAATGAACGTGCTAAGAGAAGAAGCATGTGGCTGAGACCTAAGCGGAGTAAGTCTCCAGCAAAGACGCAATGTAAGTCTCCTATGAGGACACTGAGTAAGTCTCTTACAGAGAGAAAATTTATGTATCCTACGAATATTTAGAATATGTCTTCTGTGAAGATGTGGATTAGTTCTCCTACGAAGATGTGCAGTAGGTCTCCTACAAAGATGCGGAATAGGTCTCTTACAAAGACATAGAGTTGGTCTCTTACAAAGACGTGGAGTGAGTCTCCTGCAGAGAATATATGTATCATTAGATTGAAGTGTTTTTATAATTTTTTAAGTATATTTATTCTATAGACATGTACCTCTATGAGTTGACTATAATGACTCTCTTGATTATACTTCATAGAGTCTACACTTTTTTACCTCTTTGGTAGTCTGCCTTTGTGTATTACTATGTAGTATACCATTGTAGTTTGGGGTCCCTACTAAGTATTGTTTTACTCACCCCTACACAGGATTCACCCACACAGGTCATATCTTGTACAGAAGATCGATATATTTGATGTAGTCCTTAGTTGGTCGGAGACAGGTGGTGCTTCAGGGCGACATAAAAAGAGTGGTATAATTTAGAGACATTAAGACAACATACTATACCTACAATTCAGGTAGGGTTTTCTACTCACATGCTTCATGAGCATTCACATTTTTCAGTTTTGGTTGGGGTTATTCTGGCTTCATTTACTTTTTAGTTTTGTATTGTTAATCTCAATAGTTGTCTTAGTGGGATGCATATCTGTTTACTTAGTATTTTTAGTTTCAATACTTTTACATGGAGTCGGGTGTGTGTGTATTGGTTCTTATGAAAATTCCTCCACTTTGTGGGTTTGCCTAGTAAGTGCTTGTCACCATCCCCTGGCCTATGGGAGGCGGGAATGGGGTAGACATAGCACATGCCCCAGGGGACGTGTTGTGTCACTCACCAACCATTATTATCAAATAACCTATGTCAACTCAGAGCAACCATCATATGTTATCGAATAGCTATGTCATTATCATTAATGTTAATTGTAATTTTTGGTCCGACTAAATATCATTACAAAACCTTATCCTAAGATGAATAGGTTTTTTATATCCTTCCCTGAAGGCCTTCATCTGGTTCCATTTGAATTATCATGTGAAAATTAATGTTGTAAAATAATTATTCGTAAGGAAGGTGTGGATCCCCACCACCTTTTAAATACAAAAAAAATGATATCAAAATATATTATATGTTTTAGATTCTTCTTTTATACATATAATATATTGATTGATGATAAGTACCCATAAAACCCAATACTTTATTCAATTCATTCTAAATTGTCTCCAAAACAATGAGGTAATCCAAAAATCCCAAAATGATGAAATACAATGTGATATTCCCTAAATAAATATACATTATTTATTATAAATCATATAAAATAAATAATATTTGAAATATTATATGATGGTATTGAAATTAAATTATTTCATAAAATGATAGACATCAACCTAAATAGTATTTTTCTCTTTTGATGTTTTTGTTGTCTAAGGATGAAATGCATGGTAATGTTTTGTATTTTCTATTCTGGTATTGGTAACGGTTATAACATACCCTTGTAATTCTATCTATAATCCCTAAGTTTCTAATATACCAAGAATTCTGATACAAACTCTGCAACATCTCTTTTTATTTTATCCAACCATAAATACCTATTATTATCTATAAACATCTTCATAATCTGTGATGAATATAAAATGATGAAATATGACCATAATTTAATATCTCTATATTAAATTTTTTTTATTAATGGAAAAAATAATAGGTTCATGACTAACCATTACATCAGAATCCTAGAAGTAATTAAGGGAATTTCTCGCATTCTATTTCACATTTACATCCCCATTATTTGACAAATTAATCAACACAAGTTTATATTGATTAAAATTTATTAGAGTAAAATATCATAATCTACATTACATATAATTTTAAGATCCATATTATAAAAATACATTAACATTGAATCTATTTTAATCCCCATCCTAGAAAAACTATCGTAGTGTTTTCTCCTTTGAGCCTCAGCCAACTTCATTACCTTCCTTAAGTGGTAGTATGTTAAGAATTAAAAATATTAAATCAACTCCAACTACTTTTTTTGGTTAAAATTTAACTTTTTTATGTGTGAATATGCAAATTGAGATTTTATTACTTGTAAATATATCACACCACTCACCATATAGATAATGTCACTATATTTGTTTTTGGGAATTTTCTAATTCTATACTCATAACCTTTAGTTTGGTAATTTTTCTCATGATTTTTGGATTTTTCTGAGGGATAATTTATAACCATATAATTATTAATGTGGAAACACCCCAGTACCTTATTTTATGAATTAATAATGATCACATACGCTTCTATATTGAATGGTAATGTTAAAACTTTTTTTATGAATAATAATTATATTAGTTACATAAAATTTTCCACACATTATTATTTTTAAAGGAGGATGGACCCTTCAGATTAAACATGATTAATTAATTATTATTTTTCCTTATGTTAATTTTTAACACGTAAACTAATTTTAATATGTTTTTATATAAGATTTATGGAATAATAAAAATATTTTTAAAAAAATAAATTTTTTATTTTTATCAGGGTAATCTGTTATTTATTTTTATGGATGATATTATTTTTTTAATATCTTACAAAATGATGATGTTGAAATTTTTTAACTAATGTAAATATCAAATAAATTATATTAATTATATTAAAAAATAATTTTTGAGAATTAGTGTCATACATAAAATTTATGTATGAATTTTAGAAGATAATTTTTATTTAACATGGTTTTTTGAAGATATCATGTGGTGGTTTTATTTTTAAAAATTTAATTAATGAATAGTTTCAAAATAGATATTAATGATATTTTAAATTATATAATATTTTTTAAAATGATATTAAATTTTATAAAAATACAAAATTTGTAAAAATTATTTGTTTATGTGATAAAAGTTCACCAATGTTCCTATTATGGGTCATTTTAATTTTTATTTTAATTATATCAACCCTCAATTTGTAAATTGCATGATATCATGACTATATTAAAAGAGATTAAATATGGGTTAAATGAGATAAGATATGAATTTTAAAATAATCAATGCTTGTGTAATTTAATATAGATGAGTTTATTTTTACCCAACATCATCCTATATTCAAAATAAATCACTTTTAACTCATTTTTAATATAAAATTATTGTTTATTAGTTTAATATTTTCAAATATTCCAAGAGTTCCCCTCTCATCTCTTAAAAGAGGGCACCACGTCTTCTCAATTAATCACACATTAACACCAATTTGGTTCTGACAATATATTCCAACATTTATTCATAGAATACCTCCCCACATAATAGAGTTCTTATATTAGTCGTAACACTCACCAAAGTGGTTATAAGTTGTTAATCAAATGATAATGTCTTAATAAAAGGTATCATTTTTAATTAAGTGTTTTTGTGGTGTTTCTTATTTAAATTCCTTAAAATATTATTCCACTGAGTTGAAATATTAACCGAAAATCCTAATTAAACCTTGATATTATTATTTTAACATAATCACATTAATCAATCTCTAATTCCATCAAATGGGAAAATAATTAATTGCTTGTTGTTGCAGAAGAATACTAACTCGCGAACCGATATAATTTATTTTCCGTCACCGTATCTCATGAAAAATATTAATGATGCAATTAATTATTAAATATGATATTACTGAAATATTTATCTATATTGAATAAAAGTATATAATTATAATTCTTACAATTCCATGTACATGAATATAACAAAATCATTCAAGAATATGTTTGAACTATCACTTCCACGAAGTGATGTTATTCATTTTTCATCACCACATCACATGGATGAAATATCTAAGTATATTAAAATGATTAATATAATAATTTTTTCATTATTATCACTCGATTACAAAAAAAATATTGGTTACATTCATTCCATAAGGATCATTGATAAACTGAAACACTAGTCATGCGTACGTACGACTTACCGTCTCCATGATTGAAATATAGTTCATTTTAGTATTTATATGTAATCAATGGATATAAAAGTATGATTTATTTATAAAAGTTATTATTATGTGACTTATATTAATCTAGGTATGATTAACTAATTACCAGTTGAACTATTTACATCATACTAACAATATTTTTTACTCGTGTACTGAATATTAATAAAATTTCCGAAATGAACATAAATAATTTAGCAACAGTTATAAAATGATAATAACAGTTACAAAGGGAATAATAATAATTTCAATGTTCTAAGTAGTTTGAATAATTAACATATTGTTATTATTATTGAGGATAAAATTATATGTGATGAGTCAGACCCATAGTAAAGAAACATTCATTAAAAACCCACCATTTAATGTTTCTTTTTCACATCTTTTTACAAAAGTCAAAGGGAATGTTATCTACCTTATACAGAACAAGTGTTTTCATAGACATTCATGAAACTGTATTACTTAAATGTTTTATTTATATGTTTTTATTTTTCTTTTAAAATAAAATTATTTCATTATTATTTCGGTGATTTTTATATTTTAAAATTGATTATTATATGAAAAGGGTATTTTGAAATATGAAATTGTTTTCCTCGTATGATTAAAAGATTTTTCAAGGGTTTTATTCATGATATGATCCTTGTAAATTGTTTAATACTGTTTATTCACAGTATATCTCATGATATGATGGATTAATCCCCGTTATAGCTCAAGATAATATTTTTTGATCCCAATTATACATTAATATATAATGGGTGAGCCCCATTATAACTCTCCAATGCATTGGGAACTCTATAGTTGGAGGTTGAATGTATGGTTATTAAATTTGAAAGGTTGAATGTAATAGTGATAGGGTAATTATGTCTCAAGTCACCTGAATTATATTTATATGCATGCCGATGAGTTTTTAAGGAAATGGTTTTTTATGTGTTTTCATGTTTTCAATGGAAAAATGATTTTAATTATGTATATTACTTTCTAAGAATTTTGTGCTCATATAAAGATTTAAAATGTTTTTCAAGGGGAATAAAGATGTGTATGTGAAATAAATAATTCTATTTGAATATTTCGAATATTTTTCATGAAAAAGAATCCATGTTTTATTGGAAAATTATTTATATTATAAAAAATAAATATTTTTCCTATATAATCCACTTTCTATTAGTATAAGATATTATATGTGAATTATTACCAAATTATATAAAATAATAAAATAAAAAATAGCCTCACATTTCAATTCTAGTTCAAAAACACTATAAAATTTAATTTTTAAGTCCAAGTGAACATATCAATAATAATTCCTAATGGAATGACTATAACATCATTATGACTATAACCCATATGAATGGATGTCTTTGGTATATCATCCTTCTTGAATTTTAATTGATGATATCCAAATATAATATATGACATGGAAATTTATTTTTCTCTTAATAATTATCAAAAGGAGGTATACAAAACTTTTTCATGATAGGGACCGATTTATATTATCCATAATCAATAATAATACATAGTGAACTATATTTCATTATAACAAAAAGAATAGGTACACAACACTATGATGAACTAGTGCATATTAATTCCTTATAAAGATTATCATCACGTTTCTTCTTTAATTACAACACACAATCAGGGTGATTCTATATAAATTATTTTCAATAGGTGTTTCACTAGGTATGACTAATAATATAAACTAAACATCATGATTCAATATAATTATATGAATATATTTAAAAAATGCATCTTCATAATCTCAAAAATAGCAATATCGTTCTTATTAAGTCACTCCCTAACCATTTTATATTAATATCCAACATGAGTATGATGTAAAACCCCTATAACAGATGAACCATATATTGGAATTTCATTTTCATTATAATAAAATAACTATAATATATTGATTCATAATTTCAAAAAAAATACATTCCTCATATTTCAATGTTTGTTCTATATATGGATATCTAATACCTGATAAAAAATAAAATTTCACTATAGGTAGAATCTTATGATTTATAAGATATATATTCCCAATTAATTATTTGAGAGAGGAGCTATAGACATAATATGTGATCATTACATAATGAGGTGTTTTGACTACTTACTAAACATATAATAATAGATATGGTGACTGGTACACTTAGAAAATTCGTCATATATAAAAGAGTAGGTCATTCCATAATAAAATAAATTATTTTATATTATAGAGTGTATGGTAAGTTTACCTTCAACCACATATTTCTTAGAAACCAAATTAACAGTGGTGATCATGTGAATATTCCCTCCATATCTAGTCTTAAGAAGTTTGTATTACTGAAATTTTTCATTAACCCTAAGGATTCATGAAATTATTAATTCATTTCCAATATTACTTTAAATAATAGCATTCAATATTCTCAAGATAATTTTTTTGATAATTTTTTCAATTCATTTTATTGAATAGACACTTCATATAAAATTGAATATTTTTTTAATGGTAGTATATATAACACTTAAAACATTTATATGATCTTATATGAAAATATCATATGTGATTACTTCCACACTACTAACATGAAGGAGTAGTGACATTCATTACTCCATGGGTTTTATTAATATAATTTCCAAAAAAATCCATTCATTTTTTTGTACCCAAGACCATGGGAATACTTGGATTCTCCAATTTACATTCCCATCTTGAGAGAACTAGGAATGATTTATTAATAGTTATTATGGTAACTTATATCCATCAAATTTTGGAGACATTGTATCAATACAGTAAATAATTATTCAAATTTTATTTCACAATTTATGATAAAGCTTGAATAATATATTGAATGTCTAGTGGAATGTTCCTCATATGTAGGGATGCATTCCCATTTTTCACTATAGTGCAAAAAATTCAATTTTAAATTTCTTAATGGCATGTTTGTATGAAATTATTAATTAAAATTATTTCAAAAACATTTACCATTTCATGGTTTTAGTTACCTATTGTTTCCTAGTATTCAAGATAATAGTTTACCATTAACATGTTTCACCTTCCAAATGGTATACTTCCATGCATACCTCTTCATATTACAGACAAAGAATAATGGATTATAAATTATTATCCATACTAATGCATTCCTTATTAATTAGCTGATTAGATGTTCCACTAATGTAAGTTGGAAATATCCACCTAAAATTATAAATAGTTTGTTCTTACCTCATTTATCTTTTTTAAATATCAACATATTTCATTTTACCATACATATCACGATAGATTTGGGTGAGTGTAGACCTATTATTTCTTATAACAACTCTCATATCATTTGGTTTCTCATTAATATTTTCTATTCACATCCCATGATGTTAAAAATTTACTAGGATGCCATAGGGTAGAGACATTGACTTACACCAAAAATAATTTTCTAATAATCAATAATCATATTGATTAATCTTATTATCATTAAAATCCTATCATTTTAATTCTAAATTTTGATACCTTCATTTAAATATATGAAAACATATGATGAAATAAGGTCATTAATGGTCATTATCAATTAAAATCAACCATAATTGTTCATATAATGTCTAGTTATCCCACGATTATTCATTAGAAGTTCCTATTCATGAGTCCAGTCATAGGCCAAGTCATCATGCACTGAAGATGATCAAATTAATATCTGATCTTCCTCTTTTATATTTTTTACCATTAGGATAATTTGATAAATAGTTATATCCCTTTCAGTGTATCCATATATTGGATTATTTTTATGAAATACATACAATATATACTTTACTAAATCAATAATATTTTCCCATATACATACACATATACTAAGGGTATTTATTAATTTTCTATAACCATAATTTTTATAAATGTGAGAAATCAACTTCAATACCAATTAATTAGACATGATCTTCTCATACATTAATATAGTATTATTTTAGACGAATAATTAATATATATCACCAAAATAAAAACATAATTTCCATAAATAATAGTTTCATTAGAGAAATTATACATAATCATATTACTTAATAAATGAAATTCTATATCTATAATAATATTTTATCACATAGTAAATGTCTTTGATGTACCCTACATAAAATCATTATTCATAACCTATGGAAATGAAAGATCAAAAATTCTGATATCATATTTCCAGTAATGGTAAACCTAGGAGATATTGATGAATTATCATATAGAATCATAATATATGATTAATTACCTGAGAGCATGGTTATAACCTAATCCAATATTATGTAATCAGTCACAAGTCATTATCTATGATTCATGGAATAATCATTCAGAATTATAATATACATACTTCAAATGTGTGCGAAATAATCAACAATCAACCAGGAGGCATCAAAACATATAATAAACATATTTCATAAGTTTTTGGAAAACATATATACATATAAAAACACATCCTAAGTCACTGTTCACTTTTAATAAATCATTGGGGATAAATTCCCATAATAGAAATGAATACCTATTCATTTTTATCATTCTATTAGGATTAAATATATCTTCTTAACTCTATGATACCAGAGTAGATTATTACATTCATTGTCTATTAAATTTTTTTAATCTTCTTCATCATTAAACAATGAATTGGAGATCTATATAATTATGATCCTAAGAATCACATACTGAAAACCAAACAAATTTGTCCCACCTGATTATAAAACAATGATGACACCATAATATCACAATCCATGGAGATGAAATATGTTTCATTAATATTACTTCATTCCACTATATCATAACACAATAAAAATAAATTTTTTACATAAAGGTTTCATCATAACATGATTTACAGGGGTAATAGAATGAGCTTCATATAATCATTGCTAATTCATCTTCATCACATGAAATGAAATGAATCAATGTAGATTGTATTATAAGATCATATCCATGTGGAAGCATAATAAACAATAATGGATATTTACAAATATGAAAATATCATTAAAAGGACATTTGAAACATTTTTTAAATAATTTAAAAAATCATATTATTATAATATTTTAACAAAAAAAAATATTCACAAAATTTAACAAAAGTGTTATATATAAAATAAACTAAAAAAAATTAATGTAGGATTCAATGAAATGAACATTCCTGGTAGTGGGAAATTCTGTGCATATTATATATCTAGAAAACACCTTCCATTATCAGATTTCTAAATATTTA
This sequence comes from Viscum album, assembly GCA_963277665.1. NCBI lineage: Eukaryota > Viridiplantae > Streptophyta > Magnoliopsida > Santalales > Viscaceae > Viscum > Viscum album. The sequence goes on from OY728159.1 coordinate 928,111,995, forward strand.
AAATCAATATGTTCATTGCAAAAAATATTATTAAAAATTATTAAATTTTATATGTTATTAAAAATTATTAAATTTTATATGTTAAAAAACATTATTAAATTAATGAAATTAACATTCAATGACATTTCATTTTTATGTTAGAACATTAATAATACAATTTGGAAGTGTATAAACATAGAATAAAAGTTCCTTCTACCTATGAGGTTATATAGTCACATTATCATTAAAAACATTTATGAGTGGAAAATTAAACTATAACATAAATTTATTGGAATGGATGGTGGAAAATAATATATATTGGGTATTTATTTTTAGATCTATATAAATTTCATAAATGTAATTAATCATAGAAAATCCCAAAAAAATCGATTATAACAAACATCCCTTACCTAATGTCCCATTTTTCATTATATTAATTTATATATCCATTATAATATATTAAAAATGTATTCTAAATTTCTTCAAGAATCATATTAAAACATAAATTATTATTTATCATTATTTTATAATTGTCTATGGTCCATTTATAAATAATTTCTTCCTTAAATTTATAATTCTAGTGTATACTAATCTATTTTCCAATCATGTATCAGTTATATTATTCCACCACTTCATTATTTGTCATGGTTTCATCATATCAAAAATATTTCTTATGAAATATGTGAAATATTTTTTTTATCAATAAACCTTTTACATTAATTTATATAGAGTGGTGGTGAAAAATGATTTACATCACTCTGTGGGGCCAATAGTCTATATATACACTTTACATATTTTTTAAAATTTTCGATGCTTGGAGATAAAATAAATGTAAATAAAAATATCCATTAAAGAAACCATAATATAGAATAAATATAAAATAAAATTTTTAAATATAACCTTATTATAATTAATGTAAAATGGAAATGAAAAAAATCACAACATTTCATTGAGGTGGATGTCCATATGTACACAAGAGACACAATTTCCTTTTCCAACTAATGGAAAGATAAAAATGTAGATACAATATTATAATTAGAAAAGAAAAATCTTGTCATAAATTTCATATGAAATCTTTATATTCATCATAATATCCAACCATAAAATATGGTGGTGTAATTGAATCATATTTCTATATAGATGACATATGTCACCTGTATAAATAGTAAATACATTCATTTCCCATTAGTTGGAATGGGGGTGAAAAATATTAGATCAATCACCATAATTAATATTTATAATATTTATGATACAAATATAACTATTATATAATATATGACATATTTATAGATAATATATGGGAATAAAAAAATTTGATGCACTTGGTTAATGTTTTACCTCTTCTTTGAGAATTGTCATTTATATTACACTTTATTCAATGAAAGGGTAGTATTTTCATCAGAATGAGACCTATAAATTGCATAGTGGTATTTAATGAAATTAATTTTGTAGGATTTGTATGATTTGGAGGGAACATGAGATTTGAGTAATAGAGGAGATGAGGTGTCCTTTTATTGTTGACAAAGATGACACAGATGGAATATTAGAGAAGAATAAAAAATATTAATATATTACTCAATTCATATGGATCCAGAATGAAAAATATTAAACGATATAACGTGCATGGTTGAAATACAATAAATGATCAAATTATAGAACGCTTTTCTGATATTTCAAGCCTTGTCCCTTATGTTCCACCACACTATACCTATTTCAAAATTATCCATGGTAAGAAAATTTTACTATTTTACATTTCACTATGACAACGACATAAATTGAATACATTACAAAATATTAATAATTTTTATAAAAATATATAATAAGTATTATAATATTTAATTTCTAAATGAGATATACAATCATCCTACATATGTGTTCAAAATGCAAGAAACCCCATCTGGGAAGGAAATAATTTTAAGAATAATATAGAGTTTATAATCACTCATTTACAGTAAAAACCATTAGATGTATGATCAAATACTTTAATGAATATATTATATAGACGTTAAAAAAAATAAAAAATAAATATTAATTTAATTTATTATTATTTTTATAGGATAATGATATCTTTTCCAAAAGGTAATGCCTCATTTATTGACTAAAATTATAGTTACAAAATCTTGAAATGATGATTTTCATAAAAATCATGTTTTAATAAGGAATATTGATCATTGTGTACCCCATTAATCAATGTTAACTTGGTTTCCCAACAACCATTTTTCAATTCATCTCTCTTGTAATTATCTTCATGAAATACGATTTTTATTATATAACCTATAAAGGAAATAGATTATATAAATTTATCTATCTGGAATCCATCATCCATCATTATTGAGTATGGCCATTTATAATCAAAGACAATAAAATTAGGGCATTACATTCAAGATAGATGAGTTTAAAATATTTCTGTTCTTCTACATCAAAAATATTTTTACTAAAAAGAATTTTTGTGTCTTGAGATGTTTACATTCCATGTGGATAAATAAAACATCCCATTTTCATTACAATATGATTTTTGAATATAGAACCACACTGAGAGGTCCCATGATTACATATAGAAGCTCCATACATGTTACAGTGTACCTATGATGGAATAGGAGAATCCTAAATGACATCCAAGCCTCGATAAGTAGGGAAATAATCATCTAAAATTGTAATGCTCATAATAATAAGAAAATTTGTATTGAGGTAGCACAAAAACATATTTCAATATAATTTTGGCACTTTATAGATGTAATTATTTAGGATAAAGAAGTTGATAGAGAGTATAAATTTCATTCATGTTTTCTTTATTCTACTAGAATAGATCATAAGTAGATTTTATAGGAAAGAGACAAGAATAATATTATCGATCAACTGTAAACCAGTTATCTATATATCAGAATTTAATTTTTTCATGATAATATAATTTTTATGAATTGTGAAATAAAAAAGATCCAATAATTCATTCTATAGAGCATCGTTCATCAAACAATTGAGAAATAAATTAAAATTTTCATCCTTGTATGGTTACATATGAAACATCTCAAGAATAATTTGATACCCAAAAACTATAAAAAATCATTAGTATGAGTAATTTAATGAATTACACACTAATAATGATCCATTATAGATTGTATAATACAAGAATTTTTTAAATATTTTTCTTAAGATCATGTATGTCCCTATATCATCTAATTATAATATTATAACTAAGATAATTTCCATTTGAAAAACCTCTTAAACAATAATATCATAACCATCAATGAAATTATTGTTCAAAGTAATTTCCTTTATATCCACAATATAGATATCTAAAGAATTCTACATATTATTTTTAATCAATATATTTTTATCCATTAATACATTATGGGATATAAGGTTTTTTAGTGGATGAGTACTTCTATCACTATCTAACCAAGAAATTGGTGATGATATGTTGCTAAACAACTAATGTTAAGTAACCGAGATAATGGATAACAACCTTTAAAAGTATGAAATATATAGTATTACATGTAATTTAAATTTATATCATTGAGCTTTCTGGTAAATCATGAAATTAAAAAAGAATGTTCTTCTGATTTATCATTGATGATTTTTTACATAAAATTTTACATTAGTACATGATATAACATGTTGAGGTGCTTAATCCCACGTCCACTATAATAAATGGGTTGCATAATTGTTTCCATGGTACATTTGATATTATTAATTCTAAAAATATTTCACTCCAAACAATAAACATTATAAATGAATTATATTTTTTTGAGGGAAATTATCCATTTCTATACCATAATGGTATTATTGTTTTCAATGAATAATAGATTTAACTAGTCTAATATTTAAAATAATCGAGTGTATTTTTCATTTCTATAAAGCAAGATAATTTCCAATTTGGATTATCTTGTGAGAAAAATTCCCACCACCATGATTTTTATAAAATATGGGGGCACCAGGATTGGTTAATTTTGAAAAACCTTTTTTGATTCCTAGTTCACTATTTATGTTTACTTTTCTTATTGAATTAATGTTTTCTCCAAAGTACAAGTAAATTTTTTTCAATCCAATCACTTGTCCCGAAGGTTTTTCATAATGTAGTCGATCATTTTGGTTGTTCTTGATGTTTATTTGTTCTCCAAGAGTGAGGTGATTTATTATTATTAAAACACATTTTTGTTATAATAATATCATTTTAGATAAATTAATATTTTATAAATTAAATTATTTTATATTATTTTTAATTAAAATTAAAATTTAAAAATTCATTAAAACATAATAAATCATTATATTTTAATAATACATTTAGTCCTATTCATAACCATAAATAAAAAATATTGGTTGTAACAATAAATTTAAATAAAAATATTTTCATAGTAAATCATACTTTGTTTAATCATGGTGTTCCCTATAAAAAAATTAATACAAAAAATAAAACTATTTAAATATAAATATATCAAAAACATCGTGGAATTTAATTTATCTTATCTTATAAATTAGTATACCCAATTTTTCATACTCTACATAATTGAACTATATTATTCCTAACACCTTGGTATGAGAAATTTGAGATAATGTGCAGAGGCATAAAGTGCCCCTAATGTTGACAACATTAGATTTTTTTCATCCAAGAATTCATGATTTTTATGTAGAATTCAAATGATGATGTGGATGCATTAGTTATCATGATATTTATTTATTCTTATTGTATATCCCTATGAAGATATTTCACAATCAACATTCTAAATACTGTGTGTTTGATAATTGACAAATTTTTGTGTATATTTTTCTTCTATGATGAAAATATAATGTGTGCTATTATTAATTTTGAATGAGAGAATATAAGGGATTATAGATATTTAGATTTTTTTTATCTCAGGCCATAATGATATCCTTTTATTCTTTGGTGTTATAAATATTGAATTTTTATAGAGTCATGTAAGAGTTCATATTGTGTTTCTGAAGGTTTTTTTTGTATTTACCCACATACCATTACAACATTATTCAAATATAATTGAATGATAGAGACTTTTTTATTTTTATAGCTCAATATACAATAAAACCTTTAGAGGACAGATATATGAGGATTTAGGTTGATGACCTAATGAAAATATAACTTTCCATGACCAACATTTCACTATGGTATACTCCTATTTTATTCATAAGAAAGAAGGATTATTGTTTTTTATTATTTATGAAAAATTATAAGATGAATCAATTTGGGGTTAAGAAACATTTTCCTTTTTAGGATAGATGTTCTCATAAAACTATTATAGGGGCTCAACTAGTTTTTAAAAATTTATATTCCTTCTTGATATCACTTGATAATATTTAGGGAGGAGGAAATATAAAATTTCATAATCATTTTTTCGATATGGGAACTTTGATTTAATATGCACATCATTCTGTTTCAATAACACCCCATCTATATTCAAAGGGAACATGAAACATATTTTCACTGAATTTAGATATTGGTTTTCGGTTGTGTTCATCAATGGAAATAGTATTAACTTCGAGATAGTGAAGTGGCATGTTAAACACCTCATAGATTTTTTACTTTTCCATAAAAATAAATTGGATTTATGGGAATATGACCAAATATAACTTGTTGATGTGTTACATTCAATTCATTGATAATGATGTGTATCAGCAGGGAGTGTAAATGGATCCATCATTGACTATATAATTTGTTTTATGAATCACTGAAGAATGTTTCTGATGTATGTTGTTTTGTTGGTGATTCTGGTCATTATGATAGGTTCATATTTCAAATATCTAATTCTATAACATCATTTAAAATATTTAATAGGAATGAAATTGAATTTTCACATACTCATCAAGGTCTCAATCCATTTTGATATACGAAATAATAGATTCTTAGTGATCCAATTCTTCAGAGCCTAGAGGTGGGAGTAATATTTTTGTTGTTTTTTGATGATTCATATATTTAATTGAGTTGTTTATTAAATAATGTGGATATTCATGATATCATATACGTCAAATGAGTTATAAACCAATGATTTTAATTATTCAACACATGATCTTTATCTGGAATTGGTTGTTATTTCTCTAAAATTATATGAAATTAGCTTATTGGTTATCACATTATGGTCTTTATATGTAAAAAAAGTATACGATAGGATTTATCTATATAGGATTTGAATACATTATAATGAACATTGGTAAATTTAATCCAATAATAGGAATTTTATATCTCAGAAAACCAATAAATGAGAAATTAGTTACAGATGCACCATGTAGAGTTTTATAGGGTGACGTTGTTCTAGAGCCTAAAGAATCATAGAGAGGAATGTGGGATCAAGAAATAATTTATCTTGATGAATAATAGGTATGTGGTGGAGGTTAATTTTTTTATATAATTTTGTGATCATCCTGGATCTAGTTATTGGAGGAGTCAAAATGGGGTAACCCATTGGTTGAGGTCATATGATACCGTGTCATCTAGGGTGATCCACGTAAATTTTTTTGGAGGATGACTAGAATCAAATGATGTTTCATGGAATATTTTACATTCTATTAGTGGTTCTAAAGTTGTTTTTTCATGAGTTTTATATATCCATAATGCATTACATCTTTGATTATCAATGTACTATGATACTATCATATGTTATCATTAGGGGCCCATGATGATGAGTTTCGTGATGTATTTCTTGTCACAATGCATGGTCAATTATTAGATGATGGTTCAACATCATGTCTTTGTTTTTTATAGCCATTGGATGTCCTTGAGAAGAAATGGGTGGAAAGTTAGATAAAATTAATCACTTTCCAACAATGACCCTTGGAAGGATGTGATTCTACTTGGATGATCATGTATCAGTTGATGAGGTTGCACCATTTCCTAGTTGTTATAGAGTTGGGTTCTATAGGATTTGGTATTGGGTTATATACATTAGGTGATGCAACATCATAGGGTATGAGGTACCATTATTTCTTGTAGGGATCCTTGTTTTTACTCAAGTGTATGGGGAGTATTGTTGTATTTTATTGGACCATTGGTTTTCCTTGTCACTATTTTCCATCCTCAATTGGTTGGGATGATAAAATAGATCATACAAATAATAGAGTATACAATTTTATCATTTTTAGGGAGTTTTTCGGGTCTTCGGGTAATAATATCCCCCTTTATATATATTTTTTATACAACAGAATCCATTATTCCGTTAGAATATCCTAGTTATAAGTGTAAAAATGGAATGATTATTGTTCTTCGTTTTGCAGTTAGTATGAGGATTTTATACCCTCGGGTCAATATATGTTACAATGTAAGATAGTTAAGAATATGTTGTTTGATTAGTTGATAAAGGAGATGTGGTACAATTAGAATTTTAATTCATAATGATTAAGGAGACCACTTGATTCTGATGTTGGTCAATATGTGCTCTTAAGGGTTTACTCATATCATTTTTAGTGGAGGTCTATCCTAGAGAGTAAACTCTATCCACAGTATATTAGTCTTTATGCGTTGTTTTAGTGCATTAGTGAAGCAATGTAATTGTTGATTATCCCTCCAAATCTGACTGTGATCCATTACATATTTTTTTATATCTCTGAGGATATCTTCATAATTATTCTATTAATATTGTTTGTGGAGAGTTGGTTATCGAGGATGGTATAATGTTTGTGGAGTGTCCTATCTTGTTTCTAGAGAATCAAGTGAAAGTGTAGAATATGTGATATATTCCATTAGTTTTTTTAATATTGTGGTATTTTTTGTTGATAATAGTACATGTGAATGAGAGTTACAAATTCATGGTTATTATCATAAGGTGTTTTCATATTTTTAATGATTTTATATTTTATATGATTACTAAGCAGAATTATTTATATTCTATATTCTTTTATGCAATTTTTTATTATTTATTATTCCCTTTAATATTTTTTCTAGTATTTTTCTTCATCTTATGTCAAAGGAATCTCTCAGGGGTTGTGTTTGATGTTTTTTTATCAGTATTCCATTGATGAGTAGTTTTTATTTTAGATTATAATTATTGTTTGATTGATACCTTATGTAATGACCTATGATTATAATACTAGTTCCCTTGTGATAATTGGGAGTTATATTATGGATTAATTAGTGAATTTTTCGATATAATATTTCCAATAGAAGAATAAGTTCATTAATTTTCTATTTTTTCATGGCGTCAATGACTTATTTATAGTATAAATATAGTTCTATAGTTTTTATTCAGGATAATATAGATCAGTGCATTTCATGAGATGTTCAATGTAGTGGTGGGGAATATTTTTTTATAATATTTCTATTGTACCAATATTTTTCATAGAGCATAGAATATACTCTAGTTTATAATCATCCCTATAATATCTAATGTCTCTAAATGATAGTAGAAGTCACATCATTACTTGTATTCATGTAGATAAGTTATGAATATTTTACTAGGTTGTTAATGATTTATATTTGGGATATTTTGGGGGAAAATATTAGATATTTATAAGAGATTGAACTATCATGTAATTATTATTAATTTGTATCCCATGTTTCATTGATTTTTTAAGGATGATGATCTGTAGATGTCCTATGAAGTTGTGACTGGTTGTTTTACTATCCAAATATAAATTGAGAATCCCCATGATTTCAATTAAATACCATTTAATTCTGCAAAAAAAAAAAATAAGAAATATAAGGCTTTTGGAATCATTATCCCCCTTCTAAAACATTTAATCATAATCCTCATGATATATAGACATCCTCAATCTAGGGTTAAATATTCCCATTTTCTTTCTGATTTATTCTCTGTTCTCTTAAAGAGAAGGTTGTGGATGTGGGAATAGTTTTCGTGTGGGATGTTTTAGTGAGTAACTAATTTTTATAGTTTTTTCTTTTTGGTTGTGGTTCTTATTTTGTGACTTTATCCTTGAGATCATATCATTCTTACAATTTTCATTCATAGAAATTAATAAATCATTGATTGATGTAAGGGATTCCTGGACTGTCATATATTATGTGTTAATTATGGGGGTTTTAGGACTTTATTCGTTGGATAAATAGTATGAATAAAATAAAAAAATTAACTATACCTAATCAAAATTGATTGGAGGGGAATTAATTTTATGTCTTTACTCATTGTCACAATATTTCAATTGACATTTATGTTTTTATTTCATTATTCTTAATAAATTTATATTTTTTTATAACTATGTGTAGATGATGAATTTTTTCCTTTAAATCTCTTTTTATTAAATTCTATTAACATAAAAATGATACTTAGAATATTTATGTGGAAAATATGATAAAAGATAGATTCTTCTTTCAAGGAATGAGGAGAAAATAGCTTTTTCTAGGTTTTTTGTTTGTTATGTGATTTCTAGGATTCCATGACCTTGTTGTACATTTGGTGTTGGAGTGTATTAATGGTTAATGTGTGGGAAAATATGCGGGTTTCATACATTTTGATTTTGATATTTTGTTCATAATGTATTGTAGTGTATAGATATAGTAGTTGGATTCGGTGTATACTGATTACAAATTCGTTGGGTTGTTAAAGTTGATTTGTCAATCCAGTTATATGGATGATTTCATCGGTGGCATAATGCCATGAAATTGAGGTTTTGAGCTATGTGTCTAGAATAAAACTTTCTTTAATTGGATTCTATAAGAAATGTTGACATTATCAAAGGCTGATGATATGGATTATTATTATGTTTTGGTTCATAGTTAATTGGTTGTGGCCAAATATGATCACTAATAATTATGAAGTAATAATGGCTATGAGATATAAACAGTGTTGGTGTTTTACATATATAGATTTTCAATATACATTGTTATTAATTAATTAATTAATTAAATACACTGATCTAAAAATGAAAAATTATTAAATGAATTATTGGTTTTACTGATAGGTATTTTTTTAATTTGGTTTGTAAAATATGTTGTGTTTTTCATGGTGTTAAAGTAAGTAGAAATGGTAGTGTACTATGTTGGAAGTGAGGTGATAATTATAATCAATTAAGGTATTGTATTTTCATTTATTCATTTGTTTTATATTTTATATTATATATATATATTATTTATGTTAATTTTCACTAATATATGAAGCCCTATAATGATGGGAATCCTTAATAATTCCCCATGTGAATAATGTATTGGTTATTTTTTCCTACATTTCTAGTTGGTACGGATATTGATGGTTTACTACTCCCTTTTCCCCACTCTCCCATATAGGATTAAAAAATAAGTGATGGAATGAGTTATCTATTATAATAATACTATACACAGTGGTATACTAAAAGACCAGATAGGGTATTATGATGATAAAAGGTAGAACTTGCATCAGAAAACCCTACGGGGTATGCATGTTGAGGTACATGGTTTAATGGATAATCACGCATGATACTAATGAGACTATATCACACGGTTGGCTTCCATCATGGTTGGAATAGGGAATTAGGATGACTTATTTCCAATTCATCATACCCCAATATACTAGATCGGGTGTGGAAGAATGATATGTGACACGTGGAAGTGGATATGGGATGATGATGATGATATGGTTGGGGTGTGTGGTATGGTGTTTAAATAGATATGCTGTGTTTTAACATGGTTACTGATTTTATTGGGATAACAATATGTTTTATGTTGGGGTTGTTATAGTGGAAAACAATTCAAGAAGTAGTTTTAGGTTGAATTATTACTATATTATTTAATAAAATTTTAATATTACCAGATCTTATATTTTATTATTAAGAATTGTTTATATTGGGTGGTTGTTCACTTGTTACACTCTTGTAGATTATTTTTCTTATACACTAATGTTTTAGAAATATTCTCCCAGATTTTCATGAAATATATTATCTATAATAATAATAATAAAACTTATCATAGTCAACCCTAGATATATATATAACTTCATTTTAGGTGTCCAGGGTGAGTTTGGTGATTGTGCAAGACCAAAGTAGCTTAGATCATGGGATGTGAAGTTGATATAAATCTTAGGATCTTATTTATATTTTATCATTCAATTTTAATTCTCATAAATATTCATGCCTTTCATGAATTTAAAATATCTTAATTTATTACTATTTTTTAATTGGAGGTTAGTTTTGAATTCATAGGTTATATGAGGTTGATGCCTCCCATTATAATTTATTGGAACTTTTGTGCTTGTTTCCAAACCAAGGCCTATTGGATACAGACTTCGATGACATTATCGTCTTCAATGCTATTTTAGGAGGGGTTCCTAATGGGGGTGATTGAGGAATTTTTTTGTAGTGGTATATGATGAAATGTGAGAAAGTTATTCTTAATTTCCATTATCTTTTTAGTGTCTTGTATAATATTTTATAGGGAATTTTAATTGAGAGTAACTTATTTATTTTGTATAACTATTGTGATTATAAATATTAAAATAATAGTAATAAATAATAGTAATAGTTATAATCATATAATTAATAAATATTTAATTGATTTGTTAATCTTTACATACATGGGTGTATATATATATAAGTTTGTAATTATTTATTTATGTATGGTAAAACATGAATATGTATATTTATGTTATCATGTGTGTTTGTGAACCTTATTGTTCAGATTTTGGGGTTTTTAATGTTGACTGTATATAATAATTATATTATTAATATTAAAAATTTTATTTTTATTACAATCAATATATTATGATATTTATGTGTAAATATATAGATTATTTTGTATGTTTGTTGATAAATCATGGTAATTATAAAAATTATAATGTGATGAAGTTGGTGATGATGTTATTAGTATATTAATTCTTATTTATTATAATTAATAAATGTATGTGTGTTTTAGAAATTTCGATATTGAATAATTTTTAGAGATACATATTATTATAATAGTTTTATATTATTATAATTAATATTATTACTTAAATTACAGGATTTTTAAATACAAATAGAACAATAACATAACAGTGTGTGTAGTGTGATTGTGTTTGATGTGAAGGATGAGTTTGTGAGGTGTTATATTTAATGAGTTTACATTGGATGAATGTGTTAAATAAATTATATACTTGTATACATATATATATATAAATATAAACATATGGTGAATGGTTTAATGTATATGTTTTGAAGAAAATAAATAGTGTGTTGTGTAGTGAGGTGTGTGTTGTGTTTGTATTTTGTATTGAAAATAAAGATTTTGTGTGTGATAGTGGAAATATAAGGGAATTAAGAAAAATAATATTTAAAATTAATAAAGTGATGTGAAGTGGTGATGGGTAACTGAGTTCAGGGGGGCGGTTCAACTCAATTTAAAGAATGTATCACCCAACCAATCATAAATGGGTGAAACAATTTCATTATATATTTGAAACTCTAATATATAGTTTATAAAAAATGTAATCATATTGGGTAGATATTTCTAAAAGTGTGGGTTTGTTAATAATATAAGATATTATAATCAATCATAAAAATGTATCAGGTTTCTTATAGCTAAAGATATTCTTCTAAAATTATTTATTGAAATATAAAACTATAAATCCAAGAATTTTTTTTACAATACCATAATTAATACTAACCATTAAATTATTTAAATTAATTTATTTAAAATAATTGTTATAAAATTTATGATGATACAATATTATTAAAATTTGACAATAAATTCTTATTACAATATCATTGGTTGGATTGGGGTAACCCAAATAAAAAATAACTGACCAAGATACCTAATTTGACCTTACTCAAAGTGAAAAAACATAACATACCTTATCCAGTGAGATTTCAATGGTGTAGGAGATTAAATTAGGCCGATTTTTAAATAGTTTTTGACACTTATAGTGTCTGGAGTGATGTGATGAGAAGTTAGTTAATTGAATGAAAAGAAAAAATGTAAAAATAAAATATTATCAAGTTTAATGAAAATTTAATTAAATTATAAAAAGTAAAAAGGTATTTAAAAACAAATTAGTAATTAATTAATAATAATTAAAGGATGAGGTTGATAATACACCACATATTTGCATCGATGAGTATGAAACACTTTATTTTCAATAAATATTTAAATCACTAAAATCCCTACCTTCAATCTAATCAATATTTTATCGTACTATACGTATTCATAATACTTAATCCATGTAAGAATTGTGTCATCCAGTATAATGTTATCTTAATGTTTTAATTCAAAGGTTACATTGTTTTCCATTTTCATTTTGTTCTAATTTCAATTGGTTCCACGTTGGATGGATTTCACTACTATAATAAATTATTATATTCATTACTTATTATTTTTAGTTATCGTTTTACTTAAATGTTAGGTGTTAAGATACTTTCATTAAAGTGATAATTTTGGAATTTATAAGATATTTTATATTTGGTTGAGTGATTATAATTAATTTAAACAAGATCAAATAAAATAATAGGATTACATGGGTTAAGAAGATTGAGATATGTTGGATATTATATATTTTTGATATTTTTATTTAATTATAAATGGAATTATATTAGTAAAACTAAATAGATTAGTTATTATATAATATTTGATTTAATTATTTAGTAGTTTATTATTTATAAATGTTCTATTAAAAAATATTCTATTATAAATTAATTACTTTTCTTTTTATGGAATTTTTTTTTTATTTTTCATGATTTTAATTTTGATATATAGTTATATTTTAATTTTAAATAACTTGTGATGTTATTTTTATACATTCATTAGTATTTAAATGGTACATATATTGATAATATAATTTAAAAATTCATATATATAGTTTTGATATGATTTTAGTATTTTAATAATTGGTTATATTAATATAAAATTTTAAATTTGGGTTTTAAATAATATAAATTAATTCAACATATTTTATTAAATTCGCTATATATATATTCTAAAAATGAAGTCATTAATTCAGAAACATGGTTAATTAATGGTAATATGTGCATTTTATAGGCTCTCTAAATAAGAAACTCTAATGTTTCTTACAATATTGGAGATATAGTTTTTAAAAATATCATAAAAATGGAAATCATGGGAATACATAATAATTGAATTTTAAAATTAATTTGTTATTATAGTCAAATATGGTGGTGTATATATGAGATTTTGAACATGCTTTCAATTTTAAAAATAATAATTCATTTGTATATCTATTTCACAAAGTTTTATTCCCTATATTTATGGAAATAATGTTTTAATTTTGATTAAACTTTAATCATTTGTGTATTTTTTAATTTAACATTGTATATTTCTATACCATCTACTTCTCATAATAGATTATTTTAATTAATTGGGATGTTTTATTGAAATATTATTTATTGAGTATGATTTGAAGAGGATGTTTTTTCATTTCAAAATGGATATACACGCCTTTTTTGTCATATAGTTTTATCTTTTATAAATAATAAAAGAACGATTTTTTATAAAATAACCAAATTTTGTTTCTAAGTCAATCTAGATGTGGAATTTTTTTTCATTAAATATATTCATGTAATGCATAAATCATATTATGAAATATAAGGATTTTTTAGTCATTTGTAAGAAGAAACCGTTGGAATAAAATGAATTGTTTAATTTCTATAAAGACTGTATGATTCCATAATTATATTCAAATGAAATCATTAATTTTAATAGTTCAATTATTTATGGATAATATGTTGTTTTGATTGAGATAAAAAATATTTTAGATTACAAAATAATGTGGCTAATTTATGATAGTAAGACTACATATAAATTTGATCTATGTTATTTTGAAGAATAATAATGATATTTGAAATAATATTTGGATATTTAGTGGTTTGTCAATGGTTGATATGTAAAAAATAAGAACCCATGAGATTAATATATAATTAATTATCTATGTTATAATATGTAGAATTAATAATTATTGATATGGAATAAAATTATTTCATATAATTATTTCATAACTAGTATAATGGGAAAAAATGAAAAAATAATGCTTTTTTCATGTTAATATGATTTTGGAATGATAATAAACTATGTTTATTTGGTTGTTAGTGTATATTATATTATACTATTAGATTACAATATATGTGACATTATTGGCTTCTGTTCTATGAAATGTGAGCATTATTTGTTGAAGATGATAGGTGAAAGATGAATGTGATGTTAATGGAAATGCAATATAATACTTAGTTTATTATTATATATGTATATATTATTTTATAGGGGAAATATTCCATTATATACATGACAACCACATAAGGGTGTTTTTCATTATTGAGGCCAAACAAAAATTCAATAAGAATTATGGTATGATGGTCAATTAGTATACTTTTTACACATTAATATAGATTTCATTATGATATAAATATATATATTTAATTATCATTAAGAATATGGTGTGGCGTTGATATCCAATATGATGTATCAGGTCAACTGATGTAGATATGATGAGGAGGTAACAAGGTGGATTCTATTCATGACATGATGTGTTTAGAATATCAGTTTTTTTTATTCTAAATGTGGGGAACATTTATATTTTACCAAACATGTGTTTTATTTTGTAAATTTTTTAATTAGATAGTTTTTAGAGGTGGGATGGTCTATTTCTTTTACAAGGGATTGAATATTATATCAATTTCACTATATTCTCATTGATGTTTTATAAAACTTATTTTACAGTTAAATTAGTGATTCTAGAGAGAAACCTATAGAGTATAATTGAATGGTCACTCCTACTCCAATATACTATTTTTACCTATCACATGGGTAGTTTAGAAGGATCAGATAGACCATTATTTCAAATTATCATTGTTGAAAAAATATATATCATTGGACTTTCTATTTTATTTTTAGATATTTCTTTATTATCGATTGCAACATCTTAATTATTTGAATGTATATAAATTGTATAAAATTATATGAATTTTTTTATATATATGGGATATTGCATATATAATGTGGTTTATGGGTGTTGATTAGTTAATAATTGTTTCACTTATTTACAAGAAATAATTCATCCCATATAATACATATATATACATGGTTATAGTCAAAAACATTTTTCCTCCTGGAGTAATGTTTTGGGGGTCCAAAAATATTTCATTATAATCCCAAGAGAGGTTATAGTTAATACAAGTAATTAAAAATAATATTCGGAATTTACTAATGATAACATGAAATGGTTTATATGTATATTTCGTGGTTTGTGAATATATACTTAAAAATATATTTTAATATCATATTTGATAGAGAAAGCTAACTAATTTCGATTTACTAAATCAATAATAAGGCATATAACCTGAGTAGAGAATAGATGAAATTCTATTTGGGGAATCTAAAATTATTATAAATTGTCAAAATGATAATTTAACATGGTATATGATTTGATAAAACAACAATTCCAAAATATTATCCTTCAAAAAGAGTTGATAAATAATGAATCAATCATCATGTTCATTAATTCTGGGTTTATTTTAATTATAGATGAAAAATCATGTTTTAATTTATGATGTACTCTTACAGGAAATGAGATTCTATTAATTGAGGAAATTATTTTTAGAGTATTGGTTCATCCACATTTATATATCTAAATTCTCATTATTCAAACATGAATAGGTTTCATGTCCTCACATCACTCATGAGATAAGTTTTTCAATCTTATCTTATTAGTTGGTATTAAATTTAATAAAGAAACTAATTTTTTCCCATAAAATGTGGATCATGATTATTCATTTATAGGGAAGTAATCTCAAAAAATATAAGATCATTATTTAAATATGTTAATTTGGATTGGGCATTCCTAAAATTATATGTTCACTAGTGCAGAAAACGTTTTTTACGTCAGTTATTTTTAATTTTTTACGTCGGTTTCTAGCTGACGTTAATACGTGCGACGTTATAAATAAGGTTTTTGACGTCGGTTATTTAAAAACCGACGTAAAAAACCTAAAATGGCGATGTTTATCATGTCGGTTATTTTAGAACCGACGTGATAAACGGTCTGGACAATGGTTTATCACGTCGGTTCTTAACCAACCGATTTGATAAACAGGGGTGAGGGGGTTTATCACGTCAGTTCATATAGAACTGACATGATAAACTGGGGTGAGGGTGGTTTATCACGTCTGTTATATATGAACCGACGTGATAAACCGGGCTAAGCGTGGTTTATCACGTCGGTTCATATAAAACCGACGTGGAAAACCGGGGGAGGGGGGTTTATCACGTCGGTTATTATATAACCGCCATGATAAACCGGAGGGAGGTGGTTTATCACATCGGTTATTGAATAACCGACGTGATAAATCATTGTCCAGGACATTTAGCATGTCAGTTATTGAATAACCGACGTGATAATCCATTCTCCAGGCCCTTTATCACATCGGTTATTTAATAACCGACGTGATAAACCATTCTCCAGGACCATTATCACGTCGGTTCTAAAATAACCGATGTGATAAACCATTCTTCAGACTTTTCATCATGTCGGTTATTAAATAACCGACTTGATAAACTATTTTCTAGGCATTTTATCACGTCGGTTATTAAATAGCCGACCTGATAAACCTATTTTTTTTAACAGAATGTAGTGATCTTCTCTCCACCAGAATCAACCAGAAAACAAATCAAGAAATCGTACCACAAAAACAGAAGTACATCAAAATTAAGCATGTACATAGATAACATATAAAACTTACCCTCTAGACAGCATCCACCCTCATTTATACCCCATTGACAGCCCTCCCCCACCCCATTAGAGCCCTCACCCTCATGTATACCCCCTGGACAGCCCTCCTCCACCCCATTAGAGCTCCCACCCTCATGTATACCCCTTGGACAACCCTCCCCCACCCCATTGGAGCCCCCACCACACTCCTGGACTGCCCCCGACCCCCGGACACCCTCAAACACCCCTCGACAACCCCCCACCCGCCTGAACAGCACCTCCTCACCCCCTCACCCCACTTGACAGCCCCCACCACACCCCTGGACAGCCCCAAACACTCCTGGACAACCCCCGGACAACCCCCCCCCCCCCCCCCACCCATGGGCAGCACTCCCACACCCCTGGACCAGCTTCCCACACCCCTGGACATCCCTTCCACCCCCTAGGACTGTCCCCCCACCCCACCGGACAACCCTCCCAGACCGCTGGCCACCCCCAACCCCACTGAACAAACCCCCACACCCTTGGAACCCCTCCCCCATAGACCCAAATCCATACCAGAAGAACCATCAAAAGTAGACCAAAACAAGAAGTAGAGCAAAATTAAACATTCAGTTATATAAAATTCAAAGGAAAAGAATTATCGGATTTTAGAATCTTAGTAAATTGAAGAAATATATATTATTTATGTTATTGATGGATTTATAGTTGATTAAGAGAAAAATTAAAAAACCACCACTATCTTTTAGTAAGATAAGAGGGACATGAATGCTATTTTATGGATTTAATTATTAATAATAATATATTTAGAGGTGAAATTAATGTTATAGATGTGTATATAAAATAAGATATTTTAATTTTTATGTAGTAATTTTTTTAAAAAAATAAACAGTCATTTCAAACCACATGAGGATTAATATAATGATATATCTATAAAATCAAACCATAATAGAATCTATACGATGGATAATTTTTACAATTGAATAAATTTATATAATGATAAAATGATAATTTTAACCTAATAGAAAGATAAAAATTCTATAAATAAATAGATTTTTTTGTTTTAATAAGAAATTTAAGTGAAATAAATGATGTATTTGGAAAACATTGAGGATACATTAATTTTTAAATATAAAATTTATAATGACTTCTATTTTGATAAAAAATAATGGTGTTTAATAAACGTAATTGAAGGACAAAAAAGGTAGGATTTATAATGTATCTTGTGGTGTGTATTAAGAACAACACCATGATTGATAAGGATGTATTGTAATAGAGAAATAATAATAATACTTACTTATC
This sequence comes from Viscum album, assembly GCA_963277665.1. Classification (NCBI taxonomy): domain Eukaryota; kingdom Viridiplantae; phylum Streptophyta; class Magnoliopsida; order Santalales; family Viscaceae; genus Viscum; species Viscum album. The sequence continues at coordinate 928,130,831 of OY728159.1, forward strand.
TTTTTATAAAATACTAACTATTTTGATCTTGATATAGGTAGATATTAACATTATCATCGTATTGGTTTGTGAATATGTAGATTATCTAAAAATATATATCTTGGTTTTGAAAAATTATTTAATAAACATGGTGAAACTTTTAAAACAGATTTGAAACTTATTAACACCAAAAATAATAATTATCATAATTTTAAACAATAATGATCACATATTATTGACACTAATGTGGATTGATATATAGAAGGTAATAATAATTTAAAATATATAAATGATTGTGTATCTCCATATAAAAACATGTAGCATGTTTTTTTAACAAATTTATGCCTAAAATATATATAATAATTTAGGGTGAATGGACAAACAGTTCAATACTAGGCCTAACAGAATCTATTAAATGAATGGAAAAAACATTTAGCGTGATAATTTAAGGAAATGTTTCAAATTTCAAAACAAAAACCATATAAACCAATAAGTTATACTAAAATCATTTTGATGAATATGTGAAAATTTTAATTAGAAAAAAAAATTTATAGTATGGTATATAGAAAATTATCATACATATTTTTATACAAGTTATATTTTATGAGAAAATGATGGAATATAATACTGTGGGAAATACTATTAGTTATATAAATAATATTCGTACTCAACAAATGAAAAATATTAACCTAAAAATATATTTTACTCGTTTTTAATACAGATGGATCATTTATAAAAAATAATATAGTACCAATGCTTATCTAATTATTATTATCAAGAATCAATAAAATAGTTTTAAATGTATTTATTTTTATAATAAGGTAAGTGATCATGAATGTATATTTGTAGTTAAGGATCCTTTTATAGTTATAAAGAATGAGAAGCTGTGAATCTTACAAAGTGGATGTTCATTATATATGAAAAATAATAAAATTTCATTAAATTGACTAAAAGGTATTTTATTAGATATAATTTTTCAAATTTTACTCAATTGAATATAATATGAACTGGGAACACTAATATTATTGATATAACATTCAGATTATTATGTTACCTCTTCATTTATAGTTTAATATATAATTTCATTAGTTTTTATCAATTATAAAAAAACATAAATGCATTTATTTTTTTAAAGACTAATGTGAAATATTTCTACTAATAATTTCCAACATCTTGATGAGATTATTGCTAAAAAGTAGAGTTATATTTCAAATATAAGACGAGAAGAATCAATATTCCATTTGTAGGAGTAAAAAATTGAGCTTTGAAATTGAAGATGTATTCACTATAGAATAAATAATATACCAATATTTTCACATTTATATTTAAATAGAAATAATACATTGAATAATTATAATAGACTTAATTTAGCTGATATTTAAAAAAGGGAACTATGGTGAGAATATGAAACCAACCTGTGCTAAAAATATAATAAGGTTACATGAAAAATATTATTATATTTTTTGTTGGCCTAAGAGTTGAAGATAAACAAATGATATTATTATTTTTTTAATTTCATATTGGAAATACTTGTGTAACATACAACATTTATAACTAAAATAAATCATTATGTATTGAAATTATTAACAATAAAAAATATATCATTTAAGGGGAAAAAATTTATGTCTAAAAAATCATTTTGATTATTATATGGAGTGAATAAAGGATTCCAAAGCCTATTATTAATGTCTTGGGAAACAGAATCAATATATATCTTTATATACCAAGATTAAAATATATTAATCAAGGAAAATAATTTATATTAATTCATGTTATGTAGAATGATGTTTTCTATATATTGAACATTAATATATATCAATAATAATGTTTACTCAAAAAATATTCTCACATTGACCAAATATTATCAATATGAATTTTGAAATTTTGTATAGAAATAACTAAAATTTAATTAATTTGAATGTGTATTGAATAAACTTATTGAACAATATAAATCCAAAAATATAATAAAATATAATGAAAGATATTATATAGATGAATTTATATGTATATACCTAATTGAAATTTTTTTCAATGATTCCAAATTAATCCTTAAGAATTCATAGAAATAATTGATTCAATGTTTATAAAATATGATGGTACATAATTAAAATTAATATTTATTGAATATTTTTTTTAAAATAGTGTAATTAATGAAAAAAATATCATTTCTTATTCTTAATAAAATGAATAATTTGATATAAGAACATATATATTCTACGATAACATGATATATATAAGGAACTAATTATAATGAAATGATTTTATAAAATTCATTAAAAATTAATGGTAAATAAAAAATAAACGGAAATGACAATCATGGAGTATAAATAGAACAAATCATGATGTTCCACTAATAAGAACATAATTTATTTCATTAATAAAATGTGTATTGGAAAAAAATTTCATCAAGATGATTATATTGCTACCAGATATTATGATTTGAATAATGGAGGGAATAAAAACACATTGGAGATTTTTCCACAATCTAAATAGTTCAATGTTACTATGAAAAAATGGTTTTTATAAATAAACACTTTATAAGCTATCAAAAATATTGAGACATTTTTTACTATTTTTTTAAATGATATACTAAAATTTATATTGTTGATATTGATGTAAAGTTGTCTTGAATTTAATAATTGATATAATATATATGTTTTCTTAATTTTATTTAATTTAACTAAAATATAATTTAAATATTTGTATAGTTAGATTTATTAAATGGGGATTATAATGAATAATTATGTAAAAAATTACTTAATATGAATGATAATGGTAGTTGATTAAGAAATTTATAAATGAAACTATATTTATATAAATAAAAATAGTTTGTATGGTACTCAGAGATGAATAATTTAATGAATAATGTGTGGATCAATATAGGTAAAGTGAAAAAAGATGATAAATAAAATGACACTAACTTACATCATATTATAGTGTATTTTAATGAAAAATATTTCATTAGAGGGAAATCTAATATTGTGGAAATTTATATTCCTAGATGTAGAATCATTTTGAGAATTCATCGATATTAGATGCTGCATTTTTCTTTATATTAAATGTGTTACAATAATTTGATTAAATTTAAAATGTAAATAAATTTATATTACTAGAGAGAGGATTCATTGATATACCAATTTAATTGTATTGTAAAGATATAAGTATGATAATTAATTAAATTTTTTTAATATGATATGGATGATAAAGATTGGGTTGGTGTTGTTAGAGAAAATAAACATTATTTGATAGAATTTTTCTCCATCATTTTGTAATGTTTTTCATGGTATATAAATTATAAAAAAAATTCACACCATGTACAACATTGTAAAAATACATTGTGGAACTGTAATTTTTTTTATAAAATTACAGTTTGATGATATTAGAGTAGAAGTTTAACTGGATATATGATTGGTTGATAAAACCAAAATCAAATAAATTTTCAATAAATATTATGTTGAAATAAACAATAAAGAAAAACTAAATTTAATACCATTCCATTATATTGAATATAGAATGTAGTAAGAATATATAATAAACAAGTCTGTGTTAACCTAAGACATCACCCACACTAATCGACCAAAATTTCTAATATATTTTCCCAATTACCATGAGTTATTGATTAGTTCATAGATTTAATGACCAATATAATTAAATATTTTAAATTACTAACAGTGTTTAAATATATTGGTTTTTGAGCGGTTCATTATTATAACTCCTACTCAAATATGGAATCTCTGTGTCTAGAACTAATTAAATTGTCATATTGACTAGGAAATATATTTAGTTGGTAGTATGGGTACTCAAATGGGATGTCATGTGGGACTTGGTTTACACATGGATATCATTTAGAATCCATGAACAATTTTATCAATGAATAATGATTTCAGGAATGAGTGGGTTGATATACTGGAAAAACCCACTACTAGAATGTTTCAAGCAGTGAACCAAGGGTTCGCAGAATGAAAAAATGATCCACAGAATCAGTCCCTCTACTTGTAGAATGATTTATGGAATAAAACATATTCACTCCATGAACCATTCATTGTGATTTTAAAACAAATAGAAGAATTGGTGTTTTATGGGGTTTCCCTAAATTTATTTTACCATAATACATTGTCAAGAGAGATAAATCACTCGAGTATCCTGTACAAAAACATCTAAATACAAGTAATTTTTCATTGTTATTTTTATACTGATTTCATGTATTGTTATATCTCAATTTCTCTCTATTGTTGTTTCCTAATTTCGTGATATAATTTTCTTCTTTTCGTTAGGGTTTACAAATTATTCTATTAAATAATTATGGAGTTGTGGGAAATCGCAATGGCTTTCCTATGTGGTTGTTAAAAGAAGGACTGATGAATGTTTTATACACCATACATCATAATTTATCTTTAGGTATTTTGTTCCTTAATTTTTTCATGTATATTATGGTAAAGATAGATAAAAATGATGGTTGGTAAGGTTTTTGTAATCATTTATTTAAATCTGAATGGTGTTAAGGATGTGCCACACACTTTTTTTAGTGCAACTGGTTAAGGTTTTAGTGTGACTATGGTGCGGGGTGAGTTGTTTTAACACTATTAATCTTTAAATAATGATTATAAAATAATTATAAAGTTTTTAAAAAAATATTCAAGTCTTAATATGAGATATATGGTATTATTAGAAGATATGGGATCATATATGGTATGCATTGGCTTTCCCATGGTGATTCATATAAATTCATGGGTGGTTACACCATTTTTGGGGGTAAGTGGCCCCTTAAATTCAAATCCATATTCTTTTTATCCAATACATAGTGTATCGTTCATATTTCATGGGTTTCGGTAGAACAAATAAGGACTCATTGATGTTGATAGAGTAATATAGGATGATGTATGGTATACTATTCCATGGTTATGCTCTCTATTTAATTTTGGTATGATATGATCTCCCAAAGATTTTTTAAGAGAGTGTTTTAAATGATTGTTGATATTACATGAGGATTTTGGTGGTCCCCATGTTATAAGTGTTGATGCGGTTAGTTAATAACAGGTTTACCCTGGATATTTGGGATGGTTTGTGTTTCTTAGTCCTTGTGATGATAGGTTGGATGAACATATGACTTATAATTTTTGACTAACATTAATTTAAGTATTTTCATTGAACTTGGTGAGAATTTTGAACATTATGATTCTTTCAAAATAAGGAGATGAGTGACACATAGGGGTTTCTCCAAGTAAATGTCATAGAAATATCATTCAGGATATGTGATATGGAATGTAGATTATGTAATGTTTTGTTTTAAAACATGCAACCTGGATTTCATGGCTCTTTGGCGATGATGACTTGGAATGATCACTAGGTAGTGAGACTAGGTGTTGTGAGGTTTTTGAAATATTAGAACATAACATATAATTTAGTTCAGAGGATCCCTAGGATAGTCACAACATTTAAGGGTGATGAGTTCAATATAGTATCATTGAGAAGTGATCTTGTTGGGTCTCGAGGACTCTTCAGGTTACCACAAAGTTCAGTTGAGACATTTTGTTATGTGGTTCTTGGTCTCAAGTTACTAGCAACTTGGGATAAATTTATGAGTTGTGTGATCAAATGAAATACTTATGTTTCATTTCATGGGAATGATTTAATGACCTTTACTTCATAATTTGATGACTATGTTCGTCATGTGACCTCCCTTATCTATACTAGTATGGGTTTTTATTTTTAATGTGAATTCCATAAGACATTTAGGACAGGCCAATGTGCTAATAGAGACCTCCCTTATGTGTTAGCGCATGGTTCAATGAGCTAGAAGTGACCTCCATTGAGTTTATAGGTAAGGGGAATTATGCATGATGTGACCTCCATTGTCTATGCATGGATGGGTATATGTTCATAAACTGTACCATCTCTTTCACATGATTAAATTATTGTTATACATGAATTTTGATCCATTTTTTATAATACAAGGCAATGTCTCACAGTTTGGATGCATGATTGAACCATATTCCCTTAAGTAGTGCATAGAGGGTTGGATGGAGCACTACCCTGGTTCTTTGGGTACAGGATAGACATTGGGTATAATGGTATTAATCAAGGAAACAATGTGGAATTATATAATGGCATAGAATAAATTTTTATTAGTCGGTGTAGTGGCTTTGTTAACACAGGGTGACCAAATATATAGGGAGTCAAGGTGTCCTTGTTAGAATATGGTGTCTATGGTACATATCTGAATGTTTTATATAATTTCTCATGAATCAATATATGTGATAGAATATATTAAAGTAACATAGTGATACTATACTATTATTCACATCCCATGCCAAACATTGTAACACTAATTTACAAGAATTACATAAATTACCAATCAGGTTGGAAACACGATGTGTAGTGGATCCGGCCATAGAATATCCAGAATATGTGGATAAAGTGCTGTAAAGGCCACAGTATGGAATTTGTACTTGTTTGAACGTGTTGTATATTTGTTATCTTTTTTATTTTGGATCAAGATAGTGTATGATCAATGTATACATGAATGTGTGATTCTGCATGAGACATTAATATGCAACATTGTTCGTTTAAATTTATTAATACTATTATTATGTGATTTATGTTTAATATATTTTACAATAATTTCATTACTATAATTAAAGTTAATAGTCTATCAATTTTTTGTAAAATACCCTTTCCACATGTCGGTATACTCTGATGAATTCAAAGGCTTGCCTGAGGTGTGTGACACTTTGGATTAGAAAATTGTTTAATGCTAGGGAATTACAATGTTGTATTAATAAAATTTTATAATATTTATGGAGATTATTTAGTTGTGGTTTTATACTTTTTCCAATAATATTATGGACCTCAGAATAGAGATTCATGACCATCATTCCTATTGTAATTCTATATTATTAGGGTAATGCGATTGTTTTTCCTAGTTTTTTCTATTGTCTATGAGGTGGTTGTTTAATGTGATGGATTTCCTATAGATTTTATTTATGTATATTTAGATTGTCTAATTATAGATATTCTCTTGTTTTTAAATCATAATTTTGATCATAGGACTAACTTGGAATAGTTATCTATTTCTTCTATTTATTTATGAAGAGTGGTTTAATTTTTTAAAATGTGAATAATAAGTTTGATGATTCAAATATAGAATATTGGTGGAATTATACTTATATATATTATGATATTTTTTTATGGTGGTAATAAATTCGATTTTGCTTTGGATTTATAACAACACTGAGTTGGTAAAATTAGGATTTTGATTTCATGGTGATTAGTTGATGAGGGAATACAATGCATAATAGGAGGTTCAAGGATCAGAAATATTATCCATGTGAAATTGGATCCATAGTGTTTTACAAATATGTTTGGTTGTTTAATTTATCTTGAATAAACTATATGGAATTTTTACCATATATATTTTTTGTGTAACTTTACTTTATGTGGAATGTGATTGTGTGGATAACTATGAGTGGGTTTCTGAAAAACATGAGTGGTTTTCATGGGTTGGGATATAGAGAATCTGTGGTTCTCTTGATGTTGATGATAGTTTCTATTAGGTAGGATTTGTTGGATTCCTGTGTGTTTTGAAATGACATGATGAGGTCTTTTTAAGGTTATAACGGTTTTAGAAATGAAACCCATATTGTAGGTGATCATGTTGCTACCCTTGGGAAGAGTAAGAGTCCATGGGATGTTAGATGGAACTGATATGCATGGGGATCCTAGTCAAGGGGTTAGGTAGATTATCCTTATTTATATAGTATGTGACTTATAAGAGTAGGATTCATATTTTTTGATCGAGTTATACATGATTATAATGTAGTTGTGTTATGTGAGAATTGGTCAGACTATGAGATAGAAATGGTCAGACAGTTCTTGTTGGATTACTCTTCCTTGTGGAGAATGGTGAGCAATTTTTAGGTATTCATGAAATATAATGGTGTAAATGGAATGGTTTGGGTTGGTTATGTAGATTTATCATTTTTATTATAGATAAATGAAAAGTCTGTGTGTGTGTGTTGAGAGTTTTATAAGTTATAGAAAAAACTAAGAGGTATCATATGTTTGGGACGATTATAGTCATGGATGCTTAATGTTTTAGTTGTATTTGAAGACATCACTCACTAGTAAGAGGTGATAGTGAAACTAGATCAGGGTTCTATGGAATGATAAATGAGATTTTACTACATGGAATGTGTTACTTTGGAGGTCGTATAATGTATTGGTATGTGAGGTACATTTGAATTATTGTTATCTGTTGACTTCATTTCTCGAGGAGAGAATTATGGGGATCTATATAGTGTAGATTTTATAATGTTTTTTTGGAGGATGATGTTTCTGGTAGACCCGTGATGTGCATTGTGATGTTGGCGTTCAATCATAGGAATGAAATGCATGGTAATACCATGTCAATGCATTCAAAAATGAACATAGTCTAGTCCAAGTAGATTTGGTGTTTAATTATGGATATGGGTTGATAAAGAAACTCATATTATGGATAGAATAGTATTGGTCATGGGTGAACAACCCTTATGTTAGATTGATTATAGGTTTTTTAATATTGGTTGATGCCTGGACAAGGTGGTGTTAGGTTATGAGTGTATAGTTTCAATTGATTTATAGTTCCTTGATTAATAATAGATGTGAAATTTGGATTCATTTTTAGTTGGAATTAATGTTTTGTCATAGAGAAATATGTAGGGTTGGTGTTATCTAAAATAACATCACATTAGAGGTTCACCGATGCTTGGTGTGAGAGAATGATGGTTGGTGTAGGAAGCTATAGATTCAATAATGTAATTACACATGGAGTCAGTTTCATGATTTTGTGTGCGTTCATATATTATGATATGATGCCTTTGGTTGTTAAGGATACTTGATTAGGTAGTTTAGTGTTGTATTAGTGGGTGAAACCCATATATTTTTAGATAATTAATCAAAGGTTCATTGATAGGGTTTTTATATTTTTTTGATGTATTGAGGTGAAAAAACACATCACGAGCATTGTTTGGAATAAGGTTGGAAGGTTGCACAATCGTTAGGTGTGCGTTTTTTGAAGGTGATTTCTATTATGGGGAGAACGATATCCGGGAATTAGATATTATGGTAAGAGCTTTAGTGTGGGTATAACAATATGTATTGGGATGAACTAGTTGAATGAATAAATTTGTCTTAAGAAAGAATGGTGTGGTTGACCACAAGCTTAGAGTTTCCACTAATGAAGAGTAGGTGCCACAATCCTTGTGAATGGTGTGTATGGTTTTTAGAGTTTCATAGATGAAGTACATTTGGAATTCATTTCAAAAACTGGTAACTTATTAGATAATTGGTCACTATGGTATTTCAAGCGACATGGTATGAATATTATTAAGGGGTTCATTGATGAGAAACATTATGAAGGGTTTTTTAATGACCTACATCATTAAAGGATATATATTCTTTGGGTTTATTGATGTATCTTTAGTGGGGGATTTGGTTGATAATTATTATTTCGAAATGTATTTTCTTAATTAGACATTTGAAATTTTGTTTTGCGCATGGAGGGAGACTTGGATAGTAGTATGCATACTCAGTTTGATATTAGGAAGGGAATGGTATCCTACAAGGATGCCATTTAGAAGTCTACATTAACCAACATTATGAAAAGGTGTTCAAGATATGAATATTATTGGTTAAAGGGGAAAACATTTTCCACACATTTCTCAACATGTGTTAAGGGATCACGCTATGAAAATATGGATATGGGTTCATTCACTCTATGTGGAGGAGAACTTATAACGTAAACCCTATTCATCTGATGAACTATGTGATGAAAGTTTTACAAACCAGGGAAGACCCATTTTTACCCAGAAAATTATATTTTATTGTGAGATATTAACGGGGGACCCAAATATTCTATCTCTCCCCTCCATTCGACCCCCCTTTCTTGGTGTTGGTTTTTAGTGGTGTAATGTAGTGATCCTAATTAATTTTATCAATCAGTTGTCATCAATTGATGGTTCCTTATTGGTAGCCCTAAATTTTGTTCGATATTTTAATGTTTTGATGAAAATTTCACATGATCATGTTTGAAAAAAATTAATGAGGATTTAATTTCAATTAGTGAGCGGTTTTCACAAGGGGGTGTATAAAACAAATCAGCCATTTTTATAGTTTAGGTAAGACTATGGCCAAAATAAGATTATGTTTTTCAATAATTAAATTATAATAACTATTGAAAGCTATTTTCAATTAGGTATTTTTTTGGGATGGTGTCTAGGATGTGGAACCGACATTAATGTTGTAGTTAGATAAGGTTTCACAAGGATAATGGTAGTAATTGAGTTTCTCTATGAATATTAATCCCCTGTATAAATTGAATAATTTGGTATACATGATTACTAATAAATATTTATACATTAATATGTGATTTTCAAGCCCACGAGATAAAATATCCATATATGAGGATTGAATGAGGTTTTATAAGTTGATGTGGAGTATCTCTTGGTTGGTTATTCTATTTCATATATAAGTGGTACCTTTAATAAGAATTCATATTATCATTATGAATTATTTCACAAAATATTCATGTCACTTTAGTTTTAGTAGAACAGATTGGGTTCATAAGTGGAAAAGAGATATTGATCTGATGAAATTGGGTATCATTTTTTTGGTTATGTGCTCTTTAGGAATTTAGTAAATCATGATCACCCAATGAATTTGTATGTAATGGGTGAGTATTTTTATTGAACTGAATTGAGACCTTTGGAAAGTCTTCATGTACTAATAGTGATGATGGTGATCTATAATAAATTGCTATACCTAGTTTGACAGGTGATTATGGTGATCAAGAAGAGTCTGTGTGGCTTGGTGGGGTTTCCTAGAGTTCTGATCCCCAATTAGATTAGTTCATACAACTATCCTAGGATAAGGGATATCGTACTCATTTTGGGTTATGATTTTTTACCTAATAATTTCATCATGATTACAAGGGTTTGGAAGTGATATTTATTAGAAAGATCCCTAGGTAGTTGGACCTATAAAAATGTGTGTTTAATATGTTATTAAACAACCTTTGGGCTAGGAATAAGGATCCTATAGGTAGTGACATCACTAACATGTGACATGCGTGAGATGATATTGATGATAAAATACCATAATGATTATATAGGTTCTAGTGTCGACCATATAAAAAGAGTTAATGTGTTTTGTGATTAGAGGATAGTTCTTGAGTGACTATATCCATGAGACCATTTAGTGATCTTTGTGATGGATTGTGGTCCAAATTTTGTTATAACATGTGTAATTTTGTGTTCTTGTTGGAAATTTTCTTTAGTGTCTTTTTTTGGTGTTCCTAATGTGACATCCCATATTTCATCAGTGATAGGTTGGTTTAAGTTTTGTGACATCCATTAATACTTGTGTGGATGTATCAATTTTATTTTTATAGCCTCTGTTGATTCAACAATGACAGGTTGATGTACATGATTAAAATCTTAAAAGTTTATAAGATTTGGTGGGTGTGCATTATTTTAAATCCCTTGAGTTTTTGGTGATGTGTATATGTGAATGAACTAGACCTTTTATTGAGTATTATTGGGTCTTGGAGCACGCTTGAGAGGGATGGGTAATGATGTGAAGCAGGACATGAATGATGGATCATTTCTAGGGAGATAAGTTAGTGCCTTGAGATAATAATGTAAGATTGTTCCATTGTCCTTCAAATAGTGGGTTGTGGTTTGGATTATAGTATACTCATATTCATCTTGTATAAGATTGGAATTAGTTTATCGATGAGTGAGAAAAGTCAATGAGTTGAAATTCTAGTGTGTTATTAAATATGGGTTTATTAGGTGTTGTGGTGTCTAAATTAACACAAAGTGAGAAAATTATATGGGTTTCATGGATTCCATCATATCATTTGAAATTAAATGTACTTATGTGAAATGATTATTTTACTCCTCGTGCTTGAAAATATATGATCCAATATACCGGGGTCTCATGGTGAGAGAATATAAGGTATATATGTTTCACACATCACATAGGCACTCTAGTGCCTATGGAAACCTTATGTCTACTTTTTTCTTGGGTAAAGGATGTGAAAATGAACATTCTATAGAATCATGAGAATATGCGAAGGTAGGGTTGGTGAGGCCTAGGGATGGACATAAGGATATAGTTCATGTGTGGTAATTCTGATATTTGTTTATTTTATCCAAGTGGGTGATCAGTATATGTACGACCATATCCCTATACATGAGATATTTGGATACATCGGTTTTTTATTTAATAATATGTTGATAATTTCATTGATAATATGGGTATTTTACATTGTTTTTAACAATATTGGATTTGGAATAGTATATTTCACCTAGGGAGTAGCCTTTGGAATGCATGGAGGGATACATATGGTGTGTGGTACTATAGCTTGGGTAGTATTTCTCAGTTGTGGAATCACGCTAGGGTTCAAGTCCTCACAAGGAAACTCACACTATATGCTATCCAACATCTCGTGGGCCCCTCTAACCCATTAGGAACAAGACTAAGCCCAAGGGTTGTCCACCTTGGGCCTCGCTTGAGACGTACGACATGCAGGTAGGGAGGCCACCCAAATACCTCAATACCCAATAAAACATTTGTAATATTTCCTGTGAGCCCTGGGTGTGTTGGTAAAAGGAAGTGGCGTCTTGAACTCGAGTTTCTGAGTACTATTCCTTGTGAGGAAACATGCACTATATGCTAGAAAACCTATCGTGGGCCCTCTACCCTATTTATAACTAGCATAATCCCAAGGGTTTTCCACCTTAGGCATCGCTGGGGATGTGCAGCGTGCAAGTGGGGAGGCCCCCCAATACATTGTTACCTAACAACCCGTTTGAAACATCACCATCTGAATCTATTGAGGAGGTTCTTATGACGGATAGGGTTCAGGAGATCCCACAATGTCGATATTGGTGATCTTGCTGGTGAGTGTTAATTGAAAATGGAAATCCCCTAGTTTTTTGGGTTTGCCTTTGTGAGAAGAAGATAGGGTTCAGATCTTGATGGACATCATTGATCTGCAATAAGAAGAATCAGGACAGTTGAAGCAGGTTCTTCAAATATTTCCGGAGACTGGACTACGGGGAATAGAAAGCAACGATCTGTGATGGAGATGGCCGTGACGAGTGATCCATGACTAGTTAAAGAATGATTTGTATCCAGAACAGAGGTTGTGATGGAAAATTTTAATGGGACATGGTGGTTCATGGTGTCAGCGTACGAGGGTTTTCTTCGCCCTTTGGTTGTGATGGTCGATGTCCTAAGGCGATCCGAGCTGAGGCATGTAGTGGAGGTCATACTCGATTCGCAGGATGGTCTCATATTGGTAGTTAATGACACGATTTAGGGGGTTAATCCTCGAAATAAGAATAATTTGGTGGATGAAGTTTCTAGGAACACTAAATCTTATGGTATAGCAGGAGCTAAGGCACCACATGGTTTTCCTGAAACAGAACTCAATAGAAGTTATTTTTCAATTATTAAGGGATGATGTTTGGGAATAGGATGTGATGAAAGGAGACACTGACTGGGTTTTCTATAACAAATATTTCATTCTTGATAGATTCAATTTCTATTAACACTCTATCACTGCAAGTGTCATTATACATACATGAGGAATGCATTGGAAAACAGATGTTTTTTTGGAAATTAACTTCTGCAAGGAGTTCCTCAGATTGGAGATTTATTCCAATGGATTGAGGTTACTATCACTTCATTTTTTCATAGGATGGCCTAAAACATAAATCTTGGGTGATTGGATCAATTGCGTTAAAACCTAGTATGGTTTGTTTTACAGAAGGATATTTTCTCTTTAATCCATTTGCGATAAAAAAATACTAGAGACCATGTATGGATATGATTTTTTGGACTTCAGTAGACCTTGTGGCATCCAAATATTTTATTTGATATAGCCTCTACTATATGAATCTCCATCAAAATGGATAAGACCACAGAGACTGCCAAATATGGTCACTATGCTAGGATTTTAGTGGAGGTTGACTTAAGAACTTGTCTGATTTATAACATACTGCTATCTTCATTGGATGATAATGTATCTCTAAATGTGTAGTATGAAAGACTGCTTGATTATTGTCCAGACTGCCAAGTTATTGGCCATGTCAATGATATTTTCCGGTTGAATGTGGTCTGTTTTTTTGTTCATTTAAATGAAATTCTGAGGCATCCTGTAGGAAGATATTAAAAAATGAAATGTATAATAATGTGATTTCTGTTTTTGGAAATCAATCCCCTCATGATATGGGTAATGAGCATGTCTACGATGGTTCTATTCAAATGGTTGAGAAATATCCTCTAAAGTTTGTGATCGTGTCACATGAAGAACAATTTAATGAACTAGAGACACTAAACCATGTGGTTGAGGAATGAAGAGCTAATTTAGATGAATATGGTCTAGTAGAACCAAATCAAGGAGAACGGGTTGCGTAATCCATCAATCTAGTAACATAGAAACTTCCCGACTGAGATAATATTGAGAATATTTCAATTATCCAAGAGGAAATCAATAAATTAAGAGAAACATAGGGTATCAGTGGAAAATTGGATGGCATAAAGGATGATTCCCCCAAAAATATTTCCTTTATTCAGGCTTTGTATAAGGGAATGAAGGCTCTTGTGGATGAGAAAGGATTCCAACTTTTACCTCTTCGAAAATCAAGGCATAGAAAAGACTACTCATATCTTAAGCCTACCATGGTTACTTGATCTCATGGACCCATTGATTTAGAATCTGACTGGTATATGGACTATGACTCTTCTTATCATTTTGATTATGATATTTCATGTTCTTCCCTTGGAATGAGGTCATAATTGCTTGAATGACCCCATACATATCTCTTTGTCTCTCATTTTTCATCTAATAAAAATGGTGTTTTCTTACCTATTAAAAAAACTACGGAATCAAAAATGAACTTTGTATTATTTTACACAATCAATAAAATAAATAATCCTTCCATAACCTAACAATAATTCATTATGATGATCCCTACATTGGAAAATGATTTTATATAATAGATATTTTTCAAATAATAATAAATATCAAATAAGACATGGTAAACATATTACACATAGATATATAATCTAAAATTACTAATAATATTTATTATAAGAGATTTTAAAATTTATATAAAAATATAGATTATAAGATCTGATGAGACACAAATACTATTGAAATATGATAAATCCTAAAGAACAAATGATTCCACAAAATAATAGACACTCATCTATAATGAGACACAATATCTACATAAAATAATTATGACTATCAAGATACAAAGAAATTGAATGATTAACACCCCCAATTGAATATGATTATATCATTTCATTCTTTTACAGAAAAAAAATTCTATATATTAATTAATTTTTTTATTTTGGATTTGGGGAAAAGTACTTATAGGAAACTATATTGAATCTATATTATTATTATTTTATTACCAAAACTAAATGCAACTTTGAAATAAAATATATATAATAAATTTAATGAAATTCAAAAAAAATAACACATTAGTTCATTTTTTAAAAATAATTTCATTTACAAATTTGAAATATGAATGAAATTAACAAATTTCCAAATTACTAATACAATCATAAGTCATTAGTAAAATCAATCATAAAGAAAAAATATTCAAAAAAATCCTAATAATCCAAAAGTCTATTATAGTAACCTCAAATCATAGTAATGAATCCATATTCATGATATTGGTGATGTGTTCCTATAAACATTGATAATGATTTAACTGCTAACCTTCCCTAAGACACCATAACCAATCATCAATTTGACATCAAATAGGGGTCCTAAATTAATGAATAAATTTTAACTACTCCACCACCCTCCCTTTATTTCACACATAACATCACAATTCTCCCATTCACCCCAATTGATATATAAAAAAAGAAATTAACCAACTAAATAATAAGTAGAATCTCATGTCAAATCTCAAAAAACACTCTAAACAACAACCTATTAATAAATTATGAAACATAGAAATTAATGTTTCAATAATAGTAATTTTAGTAAAAAGATAAAGGGGATATAGGAATATTGGAATTAATAATAAATAAATAAACTATAATTCCATCAATACACTTACAAGACAAAATATAATATAAAACCATTAATTGACAGTTTTTAAAAGCATTTATTATTGAAAATTTATTTTCAAAACCTTTTTGATCCAAAAAATTATATTAAAAATTACTATGAAATCATTATATATTTTAAAATTATAATTTATTATAAAATAAAAGCATAATATTTAAATACCCACTATTTAAAACACATATATCATAAAAATATAAAATATTCCATGTTTCATCAATAATAAATTTTATAATCTATTATTTGATACAAAAACACATAGAATTAACCCTCACCATGAGTTTAGAAAAAGTAATAGGAAATCACATATAGACACCTACCTAAATCATTTAAATTTATAGAGCTTATTCATATATTAAGATATTGGGAAAACTGAAAATACTACCATTTTCTAAGTGTAACTCTAACAATAGGTTCTTCTAAAATTAATACTCTAGGAATAAAATTAGACGAGTAGTGTGAGATGTGGATATAGAGGAAGAGTAAATGGATAATGATAAGTTAACTTTAGATATTTGTTAAGCATTATTGTAAAATAATCATGGAACCTATGTCATGGGGATGGGAATTGTAAAAATGATCTTTGGTGACATTTTGATTGACTGGTGAAAAAGGGGGTGAATCCTATATTATAAATAATTTAAAAATAATAGGATTTCAATAAAATTTAGGGTTTCATGCTTAGGAAAACTATTCATGTCTAGTAGGTTGGAAATACATAATCATCATCATTACTATTCATGTTTAGGTTAACCATAATACGTTATTGAGAATTCTATAATTTCCTTAAAATTTGTAGTTTTTTAGCGATAATCTCATCACAAAGAATAAATCATACAATTGCTAAATTATATAACAAATAGTCATATCATCAAGGTCCTAATTATAGAAATAATACTACTTTATACACCCGAAAGGTAAATGTTATATTGATCATAATATATATAAGGTCATTTAAACCTCAATAATTCTCACTCTCACATTCCACATGACCGTATTTATTATATTTACCAATCAAAAATAAAATAGGAATAGATTCCCTATATATCACATTGTGTTTATAATCTATATCACAAAGTGGTTTCTCTTTTAATAGATAATCATGATCCAAATGAAAATTTTCCCTTCAAATTATGTTACATGGATGTGGATGTTCTCTCATTTATAACATCGCATATTTTAAATAAATATTTTTATAATATTTCATTATGAGATTTCATATGAAACAATCAAATGCATGGATTTATTATTTTTTAATTATCAAATTATAATATAAATATATATATATAAATACATGACCTAGTTTTTATCCATTACTTAATACATTTCAATTACCTTTATATTAACTCAATAACGACCTAAAACATCGGGGTCATATTGGAAAACATAAGGCCAGGTGACAAAATCCAAATTCCCATATTCAATAGGATGGGTTCTACTGACAAGTGCTAAGAATGAATAACTATAATGGGAGTCCCTTTACTAATATATATGTACGATCACACCTAACCAATAGTATTCTGTATCGAAGAGGGATATAATGTAAAAGACTATATCATTTAGTGGTAAAAATACAAGAAATAAAATTTGGGGAATGTATAAGAGTATGATAATTCATAAAGTAATTAATATAAAAAAACAGACCCATACATAGTGATGGTCTAACCTAACAACAATTATAATAAAGGTAAATAGTGAGATGAAATAGATCTTATTCTTCTAGTCCTAACCACTATATATAGACATTCTACCAATGAATTCCTAATCTTTAAAATTTAACCACTAAATCATCCCATAATATGTAGAAGTAACAACACATGGTGGATAAGACCATGAAGGTGGGAGGGAATTTAAACATAGACCCAATAATTGTTGGGTGAAATTAAAAGAATAAAATAAAACCATCCATGTGAAAATAATAAAGCCATGTAAATTATATACTGATTCAAAAACTATAAATATCCATGTATTCTCAATAAGATGAAAAAATAAAGAGAAAAAGGAGTTATGTATCTCTATAACCCAGATAATAATGAAGAGTCTACACTTAGATCCATGGTCTATATTTGATGCTCAACATAAGAGAAAATATAAAAAGAATCTATGTGGGGGCCCAATCCCAACCGAAATTCATTATAGTTATGGGAGACACAATTCAGATTCATTTATCCCATGTAACATCAGAAGAATATGAGAGGAGGATACCACATTGATCATCTTGTCACTATAGATAAGGGATCTCTAACTCAAGTGGATAACCAATTTGCTGCTGAATCATGAAATGGATGAGTGATAATATATTGAGAGATAACATGTGTTCAATAATAGTAAGTGGAGTAATGATCCTACCTCTATGAAGAATATATAGAACCCTTTGTTGTAGTGGGATCGGAGAGTACTGACCCTAGTAACACACAAATAACGATTATGGGGAAATCCTTCCCCAATGTGAAAGGGGAGTACTTCCCTTGATATCATCTTTGGATGGAATTTGGGAAACCCATTCCATGTTATAACAGGAAAGTACTGACATTAATATCCTCTATGTAATTAATATAGGGAATCCTCTCTCTGGTGTATGATGAGAGTACTGACTCTGACTACACTCAAATGATCACACCATGTCATTGGCATCCACAAACGTTTGTTGAATAAGAATCTACCCTAGAACACCATTACTCGTTCCTTGTATACAAGAAGGGTCCCTATCATTTCTCTATGTGAAAAAAACTCAATATAGAATAATATTTATCCTAATTCTAATTTCAAATAATGATGTTATGATAGGAATAACTTATATAATAATGTACATAGTATGTATGGGGGTTCACATGACATGTTACCCCACCTCAACGCATACTCATGTTCTCCTCTATGAATGTCTATGATTCCATTTCATCATTTATTCAGTGTATAAATTTCACATTGAATTCATCATCCGCTTAGGGACTTTCCATGTACAACTATTCGTGTTTTTGAGTTTCGGCCCATGCATGTATACCTTTCTATAATCCTTTTTGTTCCTTAGTACCAGCCCGTGCCTGGTCACTACCAATGTAAACATCTTTTCACACCACATGGGGTCATGGTAATGTTCTATCTAGAAACGTTCCTCGCTTTATAGACACAGTCAAACAATGTATGGGTGCATCTATAGCAGTTGTGATCCTTATCTTTTCCCTAAAAACCATAGAACCATCTAATTCGACGAACATTTCATTTTTTATTATTCACTACATAGCATGTATAAGTGTTTTCTAGATAATGTTATGATTTTTCACATAGCCTCTCAGTGCATACACATTGCATCAAATTGTGGGAAATGTTCTCCTAAAATTAGAGGAATCGACCTCTGACCATAATTTTCGTCCCTCAAATAGATGAAAATAAGATCACAATGATCTATATCAATCCCATAATAGTGACAATGCGCCACCCACTCGATATTTGTTACATTACAGATCTAGTATGCATGGAGTATTATCCAAAAACATATTCATTCCTCTACTTTCATTCATCCCATTTATTTGAATTTCATTAATGCTTCCATATAGAATTTGGGTGTTCGATCGAGCACGATCCCGCAATGAAAATGTCAAACAATTACCCCATAGTTTAATAATGAATATTAAAATGACAACAGAGGAGAATTAACATATGTAATGTAAATCCTATTATAGATGAATCTTTCTTTGATAATCACTTCATAAGAGTGCTATCCTTGGTGATAAAAGGTATTAAAAATAATTATTTAATTTAATTAAAAAAATAAATGAAATAGGTTAAGTCGATTGAGGGTTAAATAGAGATAAATAAAAATATAGAAAGTTAAATGATTGAAATTTTAATCAAAAGGGGAAAAAATAGAAGAGCCTTTCCTTGATAATGGATCAATCAATGGAGAATAACGCAATCTCTTGTGAAGGGGAAGACCCACTACTTCTGCTACCTCTTGATTCACCAAGATCTGAATTCATCCATCCTTCGATTCTAACATTCCAATGAGGAATACTTTGAACCACATCTTTGAGATCACAATGTTTATATGGATATCTGATGAAAAATTTTCATAAGAGTGTAGTTATTGAGGATTTTAATTATATAATATTATAAAAAATAAAATATTATTTCTTTATAATATTAAATCGCACTCGAAATAGGATACCTATACTAGGCGTCAAACATTGACAATAATTAGAAGGGTTCTTCGGCAATCCTTGAATTCAAAACTCAAACATTGTATCATATATCAGATTTGATATTTTTTATGAGTTATTATACTTTTTAATGGAAACTAGGTGTGGATGATATTAATATATTTAATTTTTTTATATTATATATTTTGGGCTCACTGGGCATTGGAATATCATCTCGTCTCTACACATGGGTCAAAAAATATTTTTAGGATATTCCAATGATTTACAAAGAAAAACAAAGTCGCTAGATTATTCCCCCCATCATGTATTTTTATCCCTTAAAAGAAATTTATAATTAAAAATGTAATGATATTGATCATGAATTTGGCTCTCCCACTCTTAAAAGATCTCATGCATGCTCTCATGATTTATTCAATCATGAACCCAGGGAAAATACATACCCACAATGGTACATTGATAGTTATTTTATTAACAAAACTAGGAATGTTGAAAGGAAAATGAACACCCTATAACTAGTTTATCTGAGTTGACATAGTTCTATGATTCTTGCACACATCTCCTTGGTTGTGGGTAGTAGAAAACACCAAGAACTTGTTCTAACTAAATTCATAAGTTGATGTAGTACAACACCCTAGTAACACAATATAGTAACTAGAGAATGTTTAAATTATCCTTAGTGAAATTTGGCCATCTTGAAAAACTCACCATGATCATTGACATAGAGAGATATATACGAATAGGTGACCTCATCATCGAACTATGATGTCCACCATCATCAGTCCAAAATGAAATTATGTTTTTTCTAGTTAGTCCTCATTCTTTATGGATAAAATTAACCCTCCTACAATAAAATATTAAATCCAACCATAGTCATATAAGACCTTTCTCTGACCGTCTCTAACCAATGTAGACATAAAATTCATGGTCTCTAATTGATTTCCTTAAATGATACTACAAAAATTGTGGATTGACAAACATTGCAATAAAGAAACCATTGATTCTAAGAGCTTCTCCCAAATATGGACCCAAATATATCATATATCTTGAAATATGTTAACTAGAACCTATATTGTTTTGTCTCCATGAATATATTAATGGTTTAGAAACACTTTTCTCATGCACATCTTTGTCCCCAAGGATATTGGAATCATCTCCTCAATTATGATGTTTAGTGATCATTTATAATATAAATAGTAATTATGGGAATTATGTGAATCCATACTTCCTCCTACATAAAAATGAATCCCAAACACTCTACTAATATCTAATATTATATGGGTAGAAAATGTGATAATATATTCAGTGATAATATGATAAATAATGAATCGTTGTGATCTCTCATCAATTGTTGAATCATGGTCATGAAAACTACACAAACATGATCCCAATTATAGTACAATTTAGCACCTCAGTCTCCAATTATATTCATGTGCGACATCAAGATTAAAAATCTTAAATAATACTCAAAATCATTGAAAACTAAACTAAAATCTAGAGGATCTTTGTACAAAAACCATACTATTTGGTGTAATACTATGTGAGAACACTTCACATCACATTTTCCAATAGCATGAATTGTTCTTTTGACCTTAATTGAACAAGGATGTAATGACCCAAATATGTATTGAATCTATTAGTAATGTATCAAGTGCAAATATACCCTCTCATGATCTTCATGTTGATATAACCAATTTTTGTCCCCCTAACTCACTGAATAATCATAAGGTCAACAACCATCTACTGGAGGGACGATTCACTATCCGGACCCTCAAGGGTCAATTATAAAGAGGCTCCCTACTCTGTCAACTATCTCAACAACAACTATCACAAAAACTACACTTTCAGAATTTTATTCTATAACCATTCCCTTGGGTGGCCCTCAAGATCACACCACATCATCCTATGATAGGTTTATTATCACTCGCAGGTCTTAGAAGAATTATCATGTGATGTGGAAATTTGAATCTTGAGATGGACCCATGATCACAGTCATATGACTAGTACATTAAGAGAATGTCTATCACAATCTTGTAGTGTCTCATGTGATCTATCTATGATGTTGAGGACATGAGGGTACCATACAAAGGGATTCAATCAACATCTCTACAACCTAACTATGAACGATGAGTCTACCCACAGATCAATATTTCTTATTCGATACCAAAATTCAATCACAACCAGGTATGAAACCATGGAAATGGTTTGGATCATTACCACTATTCGCTATAGTAGATATATCAAAAACATGAAACTATGTATCCCACATAACTCCACAAGAATATGCATGGAGGAGACCACACCACATTATTTTTATCTACATCTATGGGATCCATAAAATTTGTGGAGTACCATTATGTCATTGAATATTGGATATAGGGGAGTTCCACCCCATAAGTTGTGTACTTAGACCCAATAGTTTTAAAGAGAGTACGGACCCTACCTATGTGATGATTATGGTAAACCCATTCCCATATTTTTTAGGGTTGTACAGACCCAGGAAACACATTTCTAATGAATATGGGATGCCATTGCTTTAGTGTAATAGGGGAGTATTGACCCCATCATCATCTATATAAGGAATATGGTGATCACACATAATTTTGTAACAAGTGATTACTGAACATAATATCACAAGTGTAAAGATTATTTTCAACCGATTCCAAAGTTTAGTAGGTATTTAGAGACCATGATAACAATATGATGATCACACCAAGTTATGAACATCACAAAAATATTCCGAAAGAAACATCATGCACATAACATCTCACTTCATATATCATATGACACAATGAATGAAATCATTATGTTTAATGAAGAAACACAATCATGATATGATACTTACGAGACCATATCTTAGTGATAATTATGAGTACACAATAAAATTATGAACTGGAGTGAATTATATGGCATGTATAGGGTCCACACAATGTGTGGCCTTGATTTATCTCCAGTATATGTTCTCCTATAAACAGAGATTCGAATCCATGTCATTATCCAAGGAATGTACATGTGGAACTTGTTTCTCCTCATACAATGAGGGACTATCCAGGTAAAACTTATAGTGCCCATTTTCTTTCTACATGTGTCTCTGCACATGGATATGTTCTTATACTTGTAGTGGAACCAAACAATTCCCATGTAATCATAGTATACACATATTGTCATGCAGCATGAGGATCTTGGGCACGTTCCATCTAGAACATTTCCAAGCTTCTCGGGTAGGGTCACCAAAAATTTGGGTCTAATCACATGGTGTGTTGTCCTCAAATTTTCCCATAAAAACCTAACGTCACAAAATATGAATAACATGTAGGGTCTTCACACACAATACATGGAATGTAATATTGTTTCCAACAAAAGTTATAATATTTCAAGTGGAATATTGATCTATATGCACCAACTCAAATTGTAGTTAAATACAACCTTAATTAAAAAAATCCACCTCTGAACATCGTTTATAGCTTTCTAATGGTTATAAATATGATCACAGTGATCCATGAAAATCCCGAAATGCTACCTGTGGGTGCCCTCTCATTATGCCACCCCTCTGGATACCAAATATATTGAGTATCACCAGAAACCCACATCATTTCTCAATACAAGAAAAATTCATCAATCAATGTGTCATGCGTGCTATAATAAAAAATACAATGGTTCGATTGCACTCAAACCTTGACCGTCAATGTTTAATTGTGAACCTATAGTCCAACGATAAAGAAAATAGTGGATGAAGAGGTGGAAATAATAAGAGAAATGTAAAACATATCATTGAACGTGATTTTAAGGATAATGATTACATATGAGTGATATCTGGGTGAGATAATATAGATTATTAGGAAAACATATTTTAAACAATAAAATTAATGAAAATTGATCAGTATTGAAATGATAAATGATGAACAAAAATTAATTAGAAGTGTATATGATGAAATATTTAATCAAATGTAGAAAACAATCATTTAAAATACATACCATGAAAAAGGATTAATATATGTTGATAAATGTGATCTCTATTAAAGGGGAAAACACATTGCATCCACTACCTCTCGATCTACATTGATCTAGATGTCTTTAACTGGATGCTTCTAACTCCTCAACAATTAACTCTATGATCATCCTCTCATACCTTGCTAGGTATATGTGGATACCCCATTGAAAAGTGTCATAAGAGGGAATTTATATAGGGTTTGAATTTTTTTATTCAAAAAAAATTCAATAAACTATTTTTTAATTTTTATTAAATTCAAATTCGGGTGGCTACCTCTAATTGAAATATCAGTCTAAATACTCTTAGGTCACACCTAGAATAAATCCCACATTCAGAACTCAATCATGGTATCAGATATCCGATCAATGACTATATTGGTGAGTTATTATACATTTCTAGGGAAACTACGTGTTTCTAATATAAATATATTTATTATTTTTATAATATCAATTTCGGTCTCATGGGGCCTCATAGTACCAAACCATAATTATTCTAGACTCTGAAAATATTACAAATAATATTCCAAATTCCAAAATGAAAAAACCAAAGACAATAAAAATTTATGAATACATGAAATTTATAAACAATAATTCATTTATTAAAATAGTTTATCAAAATCAATTTTATTAAATTCGTGATTATTTTTATGAATATAATTTAATTTGATAACTATATTACTCTTATAAATAATTTCATATTCATATGATTATTATATGAGAAAGATATTCATTAAAATATAAATGTTATTATTTTAATATACATGCTTTAGAAGTTATTTAATAGAAAGATAAAACATTGAATGTATGGTCATAAATTTTAATGTCATATTGTATTAAATTTCAAACATATAATAAAATTAATGGCTATACTAAGTATTTAATAAAATATATTATAATATTATAATTTTAAAATTTAAAATATAGTTTAATGCTTAAAATTAATTTATCATATTCTTTTTCATGTGTTGATACTTTAAAGAAATTTATTTTAAATCAATGAATAAAATCTATTTTAATAATATAATATTTTTAAGAATATAATATTTTTACTGAAAAATTAATTTTTCATTAGTATATTTTCGTATGATCATAAAATATATATTGTATTTTGATAAATTATTCATTATGATGAAAATATGTTCATTGAAATTACATCATTACTATAATGCATATGTTTAATTGAAAGTAACTGTTTTTTAAATTATTTATTTAAAATCAAAATTAATTATAATTAAAAGATTAATTTCCTACATATATAAATAAAAAATTATCATTCAAAGAATTATTAGGATTTATATCATTAAAAACATATCCATAAATGAAAAATAGAATTTATATGAAACAAATTCCCTCTTGAATATTATCATATTATTTTTAAATTATATTTAAAATATAAAAAAAGTTAAAATCATAAATATTATATAATATTAATAATAAAATTTTTGATATTATCCTTCTGTGAAATTATAATATTCTTCAAAATTTTATTTAAATAATGGAAAAACTATAGTATTTACAATTTCCCTAGGTTTTATTAAATCTCTAGTATATAAAACATTTTTAAATAATTAAAATTTATAAAATTAAATAAATATTTCATTTAAAAATAATAAAATTAATTTACTAACCAATAAATATTTTTTTCAAACCAATTTCATATTTTATAATAATAAAATGGTTTTTTTGATTCACACCATTGCGTAAAATTTTCAATGAATATATTTGGTTTTGATTTTTTTAAAATGTAAAAATAAATCTCTAATTTTTAATCATATAACAAATACTAGTCATACGAATCAAAATTACTCATAATTTTTAGATTAAATATAAAATTAATGAATAAATTATTCTTAATTACCCCTCATTCTACAGTTTTTTTTCACATCCAATGAAAATCAATTTACCAAATATTGAAAAATAATCCTTCACAAAACAACCACTCTAGGTTTTTAATTTTATAATGTACCAAAAATTTCTTCCTATAATGTTTTTCCACTATAAAAAATGGATGTGACTTCATGGGAAAGAAGAATCATTCCCCATTATCCCATATTCATTTAAAACATTTGTTAAAAAATTCTTTTTAACTTCCAATTTTTTACATCTATTATTATAGTTACATGATATTTTCATAATTGTGACTTATTTTTTAAAAGATATTAATAATTCTTCCTCAGTGAAGGATTTTAATATGTCATTAAATATTCAACCTGAATATTTGAAAATTTATATTTATTTTATTTGAGTTTATTTTAAAATAATGATATTGCAGAATTTCCTATATTTTTATTCCACATTTGTATTCCCATAAAATTAGCATCTATTTTATCCAGAATTGATGATATATCACTAATTTTATCACTTAAAAAAAATTTAGTATTCCATTAATATGTTGAAATACGGGCTTCAAAAATAATATATTTTCATTTCAATTATATTCTTACTCTTTCAAATAATAAAATTAATCATTAAAATTAACTCTAAAATAATATTTTTATAATATTATTATGATATTTTAAAACTAAAATTTTAAATTTTCTCAATTCTATAAATATCTTTTTTTAACAAAACTCACCCATGGTGGTTTTATGATACCTATGTGGATGATGATATGTTAGTTTCACTAATTACTCTTTTGGATATACATAAAAATATATTTAATGATTTAATATACGGATAATAATAAGATAATAAAATTTTCATGATTATTTACTGTTAAATACACTTATTAAAAATTATATTAATTGGAAAACAATTAATGTGATTTCTTCTATTTAAAAAATCTTATGAATTAAAAAAATTTCATTAGAAATTATTTTTTTAAATATTTAGATTTATTGAATTGTTGTGATTTTTCCATGAACAATTTATATTGAAGAATATATATGTTATAGAACCATTAGTAATTTTCCAATGGTCATTTCCGTTGCACTAATGTAGATTTGGAAGGATGTAAAAATATCCCAAAAATATATGATTAAAGAAAAACATTTATTAAAATTACATTTCTTAAAAAAATAATTAAATGAAATCAAAATAATAAAATAGAAAATAAAAATTTTCTTATTCAGAAAATAGTTATGTAAAAAATTTGAATAAACATGATGTTTATAGACATATGACTCTTGCTAGGACTCAAGGTAAGATATTTTATTAAAATCTCAATAATTTTCAAGCACTGTTCCTATATTAACAATATTTTATTAAATTATTAAAATAATATTTATTGGTTGTCTACGATACAATTTTACCTTTTTGGATTAATTGATAGTCGTCTCACTTATGTATTGGTTATCTATAACCTATGTGGTTCCTAATTATTCGTTCTCTTCCATTATATTTTTTTATGATATGTTCTTTGTCACAACATATATATTTGTTACACTTTTAGTGATTATTTTATTACATCAATTTTTATATTTTGATCCATTTTTTCTTGAGTATATGAATGATATTATATTTTTTTTCTATAAATCCTTTGATTAAAAATTAATGATGTTTACTATGGAAATGATTCCCATAATTCTCTTCATCTAAATATTTTTGGAACTATAACACAAAATATTTTCAATATTTCTATACTAATAAATTTAATCATTTAAATAAAACATTATTTTATTTTATTCACCTTTATTAATTTTTTTGAAAAGTATTTTTTTCATTATATTTTTTGATATCATATCAGTGTTATATAAGAACCCATATTATCTTTTCTCTTCTATGTTACTCACCATTATAATCAATATTATATTTTTAACGACCTTATTTTAATAAATTATTATTCATTATTCATTTTAAATGACATTTTAATACAATTATTCCCATTATTATAAAAGATATTTTAATTTTTTATCATTATGTAAAAATATTGAATATATATTTTAAAAACATATTCAATTTTTTATTATAATATAAATGATATTCATCAATGTCGGTACACATGGATTTTCCATTTTAATAATGTAATACATTTGGTATCCTTGAATATTTTCCTTCTCTAAAATGGATCTTATATAAAAATATTTCTCTGATTCATTATATATTCCCTAATGTATAAGTGGCATGAAAGAAATGAAATCTATTTGGGAGGATTTACAAATCACTACCATTGTCTTTCTTTATCAATAGTCATAAAAAAGATATATTCTTATAAAAATTTTCATTAATAAGACCCTATACCACCTTCCTCTAATAATAAAGTGGTCACCTAGGTCATCAAACATAAGATTTACTTGAGAAATTAATAACATGACCATATGATCAATATTATATGATGCGTCACTACAATATTTATCATTATTTTGATTAAACACATATATTTATATACTAACATTATTTCCTTGGGTGATCATTTTATAACCATGGGTTAATAAAAATAATATATATTTTGGTTTTTTACATTCACGTGTAATATATATATATATCTGTGTGTGTGTGTGGACATATAATTGTGATGATCGGTGGGATTAGAATTGTATTCTCCTCTAGTGCATTGTGTTATTGTTTATATATCATGATACTATTTTACATGTTCCTGATGTCATTATTCTTATAAGCAATGTGATTTATACACTAAATTCAACTAGGCTTGTTTCCAATGTTTTATATAATCCTTCTACAACTATCATTTTCTTCCACATTTTGATGGTATTGGTAGTGATCCTTTGAATATTTTTATGATTTATATTCTTATGTATGATCCAAATTCATATGTAATTTAGAAATGGATACCACTAGGGATAATTTAATGAGTCATAACCATGATTAGAATCCTCACATTGAACACCCTAATTGGAATTTTTCTTGATTTGAAGATCATTTTTCTATAATTTCAATGATTTATTATTATTCAGTCATGCCTTATTTTCACTTCTTATTATTTAATGGTCTTATTATATTAATTATAATATTTACCAATGAGAATCTCTATGTTATATTTATGATAAACTAATTGATTCTCTATATATCATTTTTATTTTTTTTACCCTTAATGAAATTAGGATCTCTCTCCTCAATTATGTTTCACCTTATCCCTATGTTAATATTGGTGCCAAAATGATTTTATCAGTTAACTTTTTTTAGTCCATTGGTGAATTTTAAAAATTTTATTAGGATGTGAATATTATAAATACATAGTTCCTATATACATTTAAGATTTAAATTCTATAATTTAGATTTAATTTAATATTATGTGTAACAGTCTATATGTTTATAACCAAATCCCAATGATTGGGTTTTGTTTGATATGTATTTAACTAGAATATATGAAATATTTTTTTATTTTTACCCAACTAACAGTTAAAGAAAGAAATTATTTCACCATCACGAGTCCTTCCATAATTTTCAACAGATGGATTATCTGATTTTAATCTTACATTATTTTGAAACCCTAAATGTTCTAGTTGAGGAGATATTTTGATAGATACCAGATTTTCAGTATTGAAATACAATTGATTGACATGACAACTAACCGATTATTTCATACGAAAATTATTTATCTATAATGTTTTTTGAATTTTCAATAACATTTTAGACAATTCCTGAATTATTATCAGTCCCAATAATAAAAATTATATAATTTGATCATAAAAATGGGTGGTTTGTAATGGTAACTATAATTATCATCTAGTGGAGACATAATTATATAGGATTTGTAATTAGTATTGTAGGAAAATGTAAACTATAATAATTTTTCCCCCTAAAAGATCCCAAATATGAGTACAAAGATGTGGAGCTTGTCTTCTTTAATATAAATTCAAATCTCTATCAAAAAATACATTGGTCAATTATATGTCTTGATTAATTCTAAAAAATGTACATTACATCAATAATATCCTTCTGAAATCATGACGTGAAATAAGGGTCATATTTAAAGGTAAGAGAAGATAAAAATGTAATCAATTTTGTAGTATATTTCACATATTCTCATCCATTTAATTATACCACAATTCAACCATGTGTAGATAAAATTGTGGATAATTTCATTAAAGGATAATTAATGACATATATATAACTCCATCACTGATGAGACTATGGAAGGGTGAAAATAATGAATGTAGTTATTTTATAAAAAATATAAATATGAATTGTAAAGGGTTAAAACATTATTGTATATATTCATTGGTCACCCTTGAAATTAGAAGGTGAAAAAAATTATTCAAAATCTAGAAATTCCATATCTCTTTCCCAACCACTAATATCATAATTTAGTATTATAATATATTTTAGTGGCACAAATTTGAGTCATATATGTAGAATGATTCAGGTATTTAATTAATTTTTTAATCAAACATGATCGAACAAAAATTATCTTCCTGAAATATAAGTCTCCATATGTATTTGAAGAACCATATCACATGGTTT
Source organism: Viscum album (assembly GCA_963277665.1). Lineage (NCBI taxonomy): Eukaryota > Viridiplantae > Streptophyta > Magnoliopsida > Santalales > Viscaceae > Viscum > Viscum album. Next base: position 928,161,449 of record OY728159.1, read on the forward strand.
CATCTCCATTTAGTTTTCCTCTAATATAGTGGAAATACTGAGATATCCCTTTATCCAATTAAATTCAAACATTTGAGGGTGTACCATTAATAACCTAAAATAAAACTTATTAATACTCTTCATTTGTAGCCTTTTATATTTTATAAAAAATACCATAAATTCTATAAAAATCAAATTATTTCCCTAATTTATTTTATACATCTAAATAAGATCATTGCTGGTAAATAGTTTATTAATTTTTGTAAAAGATAGTTCAATTTCAATATAATAAACATAATCAACCCTAAAATTATGAATAAATTATTATCTATTTAAATTATATTATGTTTCAGGATTTTATGATATATATATATAGTACAAAATTATCACTTTAGTGGTAGTGTCATTATGTTTCCCATCAATGCATCATGGAAGCTAACTTTAAGTCACTGTTGGTTTACAACAGTAGTTATCCATACACCATAACATAGATGAATTGATTTACCAAAAATCATATCTAATAAATAATCTGTTATATTATAATATGTAATGATTACTAGGATTAGTAAATATATTTACAAGGGAATATATCATCGCCTTCTTCAATTTGTCAAATTCTTTTGGACTGTATTCCCACCATTCATAGATTATCCATTATTAGGTCAAGGCCTTTAATAAAGATGACATCAGGGAGACATTCTGAGCAATCCACTTTTAAAAACCATATAAGACTATATATGTTTTTAATATCAATTCCATTATTGAAAATTTTCCCATATATTTCCACAAATATATTATTAGGTTCCATATAAACACAAATATCATTAATTATGTGACTTAATTTTTTAATCAAAGACCATCATTTTTAAAATTAAATATGTTGTAAAAATTAATATGTTTTCAGAGAAAATGTTTAAATAGCCATAAGTTTCCTATTATTTCTTTAGAATATTACAACATATAAATCAACAATTTGATAATTAATATGTGAAAATACCCTTGAAAGATTCATTTTATAATGTTAATGAAGACCTTGTGGAATTCATTATGTTAAATTAATTTGTAGATGGTCAAAATTTTAGTGCCAACATTTAAATTTCATAGTAGCAATGATAGATTCATTATCTATAAACTAGATAAATCATTAAAATATCCAATTTGAAAAATAAATTTACTACCACGATATAATTAAATAGATTATCAATTTGAGACACTAGATATTTATTTATAACATTCAGATAATTGTACCTAAATGAATCAAAAACGCTTTTATGATTTCTATCCATCTTCTTTTCAATGAAAACTATGGTCTCCCATAGTGTCATACATTGATGTATAGAACTCTTTCTATTGAGATACTCATGCCTAATCTTATACTCCCATATCTAACATAGTTTTATTATATATATAGTATAATAGAGGTGATTTTATCATTGAACATTTTCTATATAGAATTTCCCATCCATTTTCCATTGAATTCAAGAAAAATTATTTGGGATGATTCCATGATACATTTACACTATAAAAATATGTCGGTCCTTAAAACCTATTTTAATTATATTGATGAATAATATTGATATTTTGAATGAAATGTTCCATATAACATGAATAATGGTTCCTTCTGACTAATCTGGTATCTTAACAACCTTGTAATATATAAGAGTTACCATAAATTGAATAGAAAATGGCTTTTTTAATAATGATATATGGTATGAGACTTTGTGTATATATTGAAGTCCATAAAAAGGATGAGTTTAAATAAATCCAAATCAACTATAATTATGTTTGTTCTTGTTTATCTATTGCATCAGTTTGTTTCTGGTGTTTATTTATATTACTTCCACAGTTAACTATTACATTATATTTCTTCTTTAGTGATACATTATGCTAATGATGGAATAGACTTCCCATTAACACACCATAGGTTCTCACTGCTTGTCGGCAGCCTCTGGAATTCAGGATGATGCACTTGAGGCAATGTGGCCCACCGGGCTTGGGGCACCAGTTAAGTGGCATCCAGGTCTAGGTCGTCATAAAGCGGTATCGAAGGTGGTTTCTTTTCTTACATTCCTATTAAGAGACAATATATTGGAGAATATTAATTCTTGGGACTTGGTAATAAGTCGTGCTTGGGGATCACGAACCCATGTTCGGGGTAAAATCCAAGATACCCATTATAAAATTGTTGTTATATTTTTAATATTATAGTTGATTTTATTTCACCAATGGGTGACACACATGTTGTGTAGTGTTTATGATTATTACACTTTTGATAATTTATTTTATCTTTATCTAATTGATATGAGGGAAATGATCATTCCTATCTGAATCATTATAGGCACATATAATTCACATGTCATGTCTATTACCATGCTATTTAGTTGTATATTAATCCGTTTCATTGCTTGATATGCATGTGATTGTTGAGTAATGTTCTGATAGTTCGATCATACTTATACTACCTTGGTTGAGATTGAGTGACTTTCGGTCTCAATTCATGAGGTGTATTAACCCTAATGGGATGGGATGAGAAATTTACCGAGTCGAGCCATTATACTATAATGAAATGGGTGTCCTTTCTAGTTATAGGTTTATGGGAAATGATTCATCGGAAATGTATATCCCTTATAATGTGATTTCTGAAATCTAAAATAAATTGGTTTCAATTGTTTATCCCATATTGTCATGATTATTAAAGGTAAATGAGTGAACCTAGAAATTAACATCAAAATGGCATGAATGTTATACTTGATAACAAACCAATGACGAGCCATCTAAGCGAGTAGTTTGGGTAGTATGCCTTGGTTAGTGAGTTTTTCTTATGTTCAATTTACACTACTGATTCTATATTATTCTTCTAAGCCTGTTCTAAGATGTGTTCTTGGAATTTTCAGACCAATGTTGATGTGTCATTCTCATGTCATTTTCCAGGAGGGTGGTGACGGCCATGCGCCATACATGGTGGCCCCTGAGCCTCCAGTCTTACTTCCTGGAGTGCCACATGAGGCACCAGCTACTTTACCTAATACAAGCACTGATTCCATTATTTTTGATAGTTTCATACATCTAATTCATTCCATGAAAGGAGATCCATGGTTTTCACCTATGATGGATGATAAAACTCAGGAGTTCCTGCAGCATCATCCTCCTACTTTTTTAGGGGATGGCGGTTTTCAAGCTATTGGGTCTTGGATAGAGGCCATACTTTCTATCTTTGTGCATTTGGAAACGCCTCTATAGTGGAGAGTTTAGCTTGTCAAATACATGCTTTGGGATTTTGTAAAGCGTTGGTGGTATGTGGAAACCCAGGCTAGTCGTCATCATGGCATGCTATGAGTTGATTTTTAGAGTACATTCTATGATCAATACTTTCCTCATGAATTGATAGGTGATATAGCCAGATTGTTCATACATCATGATTAGGGTTCTATGATACTTAAGGAATATTCATCATGTTTCACTGATTTACAGCGTTTTCATAACTTCTTAACAGCGATGATCTTTCACATGCTAGAGGTTTGGAGGATGGGATCTAGTATGCCATCTGAACATAGGTGAATGTCATTAACCTTCCTACCTTTTGTGAAATAGTTGATCAGGTCATTATCAATTTGCATAACTTGAGGTATGGTGCATGTACTGGTTTTAAAGGACCAGTGTTGTATCAGGTCAGTAGTTCTTCTAATCGTAGGAAATATTCCCTCAATGTTTTTTATTAGGGTAGTGGCAGCCAAAGTATCCAGTTTTATAACTCTATGGCATGTCATCAGTGTGGATAACCAGTTAATAAGAATCCCTAAATCTATAGAGACCCTATATAGTGTCGAGCTTGTAACTATATTGTTCATCATCCGCATTTCTACAGGTCTATTCCACAAAATTAGAGCAGAAAAGGTTTTGTACGAGCTCCACCTTCAAGAGAGAGTTCCTTTTCACCACATTAAGTGGGGAGTTGGAATAGAACTGGCTATTCTGGCCGAAGCGGAGGTCATTGTCATGGTAGTCTGATCCCTGATCACAAGTTGTTTTAATAAGGTATTTCTGATTGTGGAAATCCATTTGTTTCATAAGGCTGTGTATCAGTTCTGTTGCCTTGATTTTATTAATATTTTTATGACTTATTATATTCCCCCTTTACTGATTTTATATGAAATGTGAATAATTTGTGTGAAATATTAATGTTTTAATCTTAAATATAATTTTTGAGCATTTTTAGAAGTAGTCCAATTGAGTTAGTTTAATGATTTAATAATAACTATCACTATAATGATCCACATTGTGTGGTTCTTGTTTTGTAGGATTCTCCTTTCAATATAAAACACTTCATTAGAAGGTACCATGATCCAATTCTGCCATTTGAATGGTCATATGGTCCTCACAAACAAGACCAAAGAATCTGTGAACAAACTGGACTAGCCTTGAAGATTGATTTACTGGGCTCAATACAGAAGTCCAAATACATTAACTCTCCACCATAATTCGGGGGACACTACATGTCATCTTGGATAAACATTTCAAGGCCCAAATCCAAGTACAAGGGGCCCAAATAAAGCTTTGAAGTCCAGCCCACTATTCTGGACGAGAATTAAAATCAGTATAGTATGCATGACATCTCTCATGATTTAAGCATCAAATCGAGCTGATATTTTTCAGTGTGAAATAGGAGATATAGGCGAACGACTTTGTTGAAGAAACCATTCGTATTTGAAGGCATCATAATATTCAAAAACCCTTTCACATTATGGACTTCAAAAAGACTAGATTGAAATGGACAGTTTAATTTTGTTTAATCAAACGCCCATAACTTTTGATCCTTAAGTCCAAATGACTCCAAATTTGAGAGTAGTCGGACAAAATTATTGTCTACAACTTTGAGGAAGGCGATATTTGAATATTCGGCTGTCTGAATAGCCAAATTGGCGATACAAGTGGAGGGACAGATTGGGAATGAAAACAGTCCACTCCTTGGGCTATAAATACTCTCCCCTTCTCTCCTTGAGAGGGGTTGGCATTTCAAAAGATAGGATATCATATTGGAACGACCAAAGCCTTGAAAAAGGCTTGTGAGGACCTTCCATACTCAAGTTTTCACTTGAGAGACCTTTCCTCCTCTCTTTGTTTTCACTTACTTTTGTGTTCTTCATTTTTGTAATCTTGTAATTCTCTTTCTTTGTAATTCTGTTTTAATGCAAGTTACTTCTTCAATATATCTTATTATCATCCACCTTCTGTAGATTAATATTTATGTTCCTAAAATAGTTTAAATTCAGTTGAATCCCCTTCCCTTCTTTTGCTTCCTCATTCAATCGAAAATCCGTTTTTAATTATCATCATCGTTCGTGTGTGTGTGTCAACGTACCACTCTTTTCTAATCCCTTTTTTTTCTTCTATTCTTAATTTATCATCATAATTATTTTAACCAGAATATTAAACATCCAAATGGCTGAGTAAATCTTTCATTGGGGTGCGTTATAATTTGGGGATGTTAAGTGATTGAGAGTTTTGCTCGATGAGTATTCTTTAAATTAATATTGTGTATGTTAAACTTAATATGTCATGGAATAATGATATGTTTTGTTTAACGAGTGGTTTCGATGGATTATTGGAACCATAAATACACTACCATAAATAAGTTTTGATTGAGATTAGAACCCTAAGTTATGTTAAGGCTTGGATTAAAGCCTTCATACTTAGGAATTCCAATCAACGTCAACTTATGACATGGGTGTTAATTTAATGCAATACAAAGTAAGGCTCAGGGATATCACATGATTAACTCCCCAATAATGAACTCACCCCAATCATTATCAATTTGGTAAATCAAACATCATCCATAAATCATTTCAATTAAGCTCTGCAAACAAACCCCCCTAATCAAAATACAATCAACTAAAAACAAACAACTATTACAATGTGTCATCGTCGAGGATTCGACCCGAGTGCTGCTATACACATTAGCAGAGCACCGGAAACTTGAATGGTCAATAGGCGACAATCAGCTGTACTTTCAAATGGAGCCGTTGCCAGGTATGGTGCTTTATGTAGTCATTAGTTTCTGGTTATTGTAAAAAAAATTAAAAAAAAATTAAAAAAAAATTGAAAAAAAACACAAAAAAAACCGTCTTCCTTATCCTTTATAAATCTCTCTGAATGCCCCATGGCCTTCCAAACAATCCCTCATATTTGTTTGACCCTGAAATTGAGAGAACACTTCGCCAACTTAGGAGGAACATAAGAGATACTCAAATAATTCAAGAACCAGTCCTTATCCAACCAATTGAAATTGAAATGTTCAATCCTAGGGAACAAACCCTAAAAGAACTCGTTGTCCCTGATATGAATTACCAACCTCTTGGTATTCAATATCCAAACATAGAGGCTAACTTCGAACTCAAGTCGGGTTTGATTCATCTTCTTCCTCATTTCCATGGTCTAGCTGGTGAGGATCCTCATCTTCACCTTAAGGAGTTCCAAGTGGTCTGCTCAACCATGAAACCTCAAGGGGTTTCTAAAGAACAAATCAAGCTTAGATCTTTCCCCTTTTCCTTAGAGGATTCTGACAAGTCTTGGCTCTACTACCTCCCACCTGCTTCCATAAACTCATGGGTTGACATGAAGAGACTTTCCCTTGAGAAGTTCTTTCCCGCTTCCCGAACAGCTTCTATCCGAAAGGAAATAAGCGGCATTCGTCAATTCTCTAATGAATCACTCCATGAGTATTGGGAGAGGTTCAAAAAGCTTGTGGAAACTTGTCCACACCATCAAATCCCTGACCAACTCCTGATCCAATACTTCTATGAGGGGTTATTAGCTATGGAGCGAACTCTCATTGATGCTGCAAGTGGCGGTTCTCTTGTTGACAAAACTCCTGCAGCTGCACGAGAACTCATTAGCAACATGGCTGCAAACACGCAGTAATTCCATACTCGAGCACATGCTCAAGTGAAACAATCCCAAGAGAATCAATCCATAGAGCCCAACAAAATGACTGAGTGGATGAGTGAACTTACAGGTCTTGTGCGTCAACTAGCAGTGGCTTCCAAAGCCCCAAACTCCTCTCCTCAATAATCTCTTTTCACTGGGCCTGTCAAGAACTGTGGATTCTGCAACTCACCAACTCATCCGACTGACACATGTCCACAACTTCTAGATGATCCATCTGATTCATCTAGTCCAATGGAGCTCAATGCGGCATATTCTCAGCGAAACTTCAACCCTCAATAATCAGGTCAGTTTGTTAGAAACTTCAACCAACCCCACTATGAGCCCTTCTCTTCTACCTTTAACCCACCTATGAGGTATGGTAATCCCATTTCTCATCCTCCTCAGTTCCCTAATCAAAATCCAAACCAGTTCCAATATGGTCAAAGTGGTGGTAACATCCATCAACTTTATCCTTTTGTTCCTCAACCCCAAAGGAACAATCCTCCTCCTGGATTCCACTATCCTAACGAGCCTTCCCAATTCCCCACCCAATACAATCGCTTTCCCAAGAACCAAAATCAAGGCCAACCCAATTTGGGACAAGCCTCTTCTTCTAAACAACCATGGGAAAGTGCTGTAGAGGATCTTGCTTCTTTCACCCGTTCTACCCTCAAGAACATTGAAACCCAAATAGGTCAACTTTAATCCCACCTTAGCCAGCAACAACCATCCAATTCATCCCAACTCCCAGCTCAACCATTACCCAACCCTAAGGGTAATGTAAGTGCAATTGCACTTAGATCGGGAAAGCAAATTGCTATGCCCCATTCTGATTCCTCTACCTCCCCTTTCGATGTTGATCTAGAAAATGAAAAGAACAAAAACCTGGAAAAGGAACTTGAATCCACTCCTTTACCTCCTTCCATTCCTCTAAGGAACTCAATTCATTTTCCTCAAGCCATCTCCAAGCCTAAGAAGTCCTTTGAACCTGATCCTGAAATGCTTGACATGTTTCGACGTGTTGAAGTGAACATCCCCCTCTTAGATGCCATCAAACAAATCGCTAAGTATGCCAAGTTTCTTAAGGAATTGTGCACCCATAAGAGGCAACTTAGGAACATTGAAAATGTTTCAACCCAACAGTCCATTCCCATGAAGTGCAATGATCCAGGGACCTTCACAGTTCCATGTCAAATAGGGAGTTCCAACTTTGATGATGCACCCATAGACCTTGGAGCCTCAATAAATGTCATGCCCAAATCCATTTTCTCCAACCTTGATCTAGGTCCCTTGCACCCAACGGGTGTTGTCATTCAATTAGCCAATCGAAGCACTGCCAGTCCTAAGGGGATAATTGAGGATGTTCTTGTTCGAGTTAATGATCTTATCTTCCCAGCTGATTTCTATGTCCGTGACATGGAAGGTGAGATGACCTCTTCTCGATCTCCCCTAATTCTAGGAAGACCATTCCTCATGACTGTTAGAACCATGATCGATGTCCATTCGGGCATCTTATCCATGGAATTTGGTGACCAAGTGGTCAAGTTCATCATTTTTCAAGCCATGCGATACCCATCAGAGAATCACTCTACATTCTCTATTCATGCATCTGATGACACTTCTAAGAGTCAACTCACCTACATTTCTTCATGATCATCATGTTTTAATGATAGTGGAGACTGTGAAATCTGCTCAATGATTAACCAAGTTATAAATGGAGAAGTTGATGCTGTCCTTTCTTTCTTAGACTCCATCAATCAAAGTGAACTTGAAAACTCTCTTGAATCCCACATCAACTCTGATCTCTACTGCTCCACCTTGGACAGTGTTGAGGAAAATGATCCAAACCCATCTGGAATCCCTTATCCTACTCCTAAATTGTCTAGCTCTCTAATCAAGGCTGAAACTGATCTAAAACCACTTCCTTCACACCTCAAGTATGCATTCCTTTTCCATGATCCCTCCTACCCTGTCATTATCTCTGCTTCACTTTCTGAAACTGAGGAGTCCCAACTTGTTCAAGTGTTAGAGGAAAACAAAAATGCCTTATGTTGGAACCTAGAGGATATTCCAGGAATCAACCTTGCCCTTTTCATGCATCACATCCATCTAGAGGAATCATCCAAACCAATTAGGCAACCTCAAAGAAGACTCAATCCACTCATACTTCAGGTAGTTAGGGAAGAGATTACCAAGCTTCTTCAAGATGGTATTATCTACCCAATTTCTGATAGTGAATGGGTTAGTCTAATTCAAGTTGGTCCTAAGAAGGGTGGGATAACAGTTGTCACAAATGATCATGGAGAAGTGGTCACAACTCGAGTGAAAAACAAATGGCGTGTGTGCATCGATTATCGCAAATTGAATGTTGAAACACGAAAAGATCACTACCCACTTCCTTTCCTTGACCAAATGCTTGAGAGATTGGCCGGAAAGTCACACTATTGCTTTCTTGATGGTTACACCGGCTACTTCCAAATTCCAATCGCACCTCAAGACCAAGAAAAGACCACATTCACTTGCCCCTTTGGAACCTATGCCTAGAGGCGAATGCCTTTTGGCCTTTGTAATGCTCCTGCAACATTCCAGCGGTGTATGATGAGTATCTTTTCTGAATTAATTGAGAATTGCATGGAGGTCTTCATGGATGACTTTACCATTTATGGCGAGTCATTTGAATCTTGCTTACTTTCACTCTCTTTGGTCCTTCAAAAGTGTGTCAAGTGCAACCTTCTGTTGAATTTTAAAAAATGACACTTCATGGTATCAAATGGGATTATTCTAGGGCACATAATTTCTCAAGAGGGTATCCAAGTTGATCCATCCATAATTGAGGTGATCCAATCACTTCCTGAACCCAAATCAGTTCGAGACATTCGGTCCTTCCTTGGTCATGCCGGTTTCTATCGGCGATTCATTCAGAACTTCAGCAAGATTTCCCTCCCACTCACTCGTTTACTTAAAAATGATGTCACATTCAATTTTGATGAGGCTTGAAAGAGAGCCTTCATTGAACTCAAATATGCTCTCACATTTGATCCAATAATCCAACCCCCAGATTGGTTCTTTACCATTTGAATTGATGTGTGATGCTTCTTATAGGGCCATTGGGGCTGTTCTTGGTCAAAGAAGAGAAAACATTCCTCATGTCATCTTTTATGCCTCAAAAACATTGGATGAAACTAAATAACACTACACTGTGACTGAAAAAGAACTTTTAGATGTGGTTTTTTCCTTGGATAAATTCTGGCCCTATCTCTTAGGAGCCAAAATCATTATCTTCACAGACCACTCAGCATTAAAGTTCTTACATAAGAAAAGTGATTCCAAACCAAGGCTAATAAGATGGATTTTAATGCTCCAAGAGTTTGACCTTGTGATAAAAGATAAACCTGGAAAAGAAAACCATGTGGCTGACCACCTGAGTAGAATTTCTTATTCTTCTCATTCTGAAATAATTGATCCTGAATTTCCAACTGAACACCTCTCATCTCTCACTCCAAAGTTACCATGGTATTCCCCAATTGTCAATTACATGGTTTCTGGTGTTTTCCCTTAAAATTTTTCAAAAGAACAAAAAGAAAAGAGGAAAAGTGATTCAAAGCATTATTTTTGGGAAGATAATAAACTTTGGAAAACTGGGGCTGACATGGTAATTAGGAGATGTGTTGATGAAACTGAACAATCCTCCATCTTGGAATTCTGCCACTCAATTCCTAGAGGTGGCCACTTTGGACCACAAAGGACTTCTCGAAAGGTCCTAGATTCTGGATTCTTTTGGCCTTCACTCTTCAAGGACTCACACGAGTTCTATCAATCATGTCCCACTTGCCAAAAGTTTGGCACAATTTCCAAAAGAAACGAAATGCCTCAAAAGCCATTAATCTTCTGTGAGCTTTTCGATGTTTGGGGCATCGATTTCATGGGACCTTTTCCCCCTTCCAGTGTATTATCCTACATTCTCCTTGCCATTGACTATGTTTCTAGGTGGGTCGAGGCGAAACCCACTAGCAAAGATGATGCTCAAACTGTGAGTGAGTTCCTCAAAACCCATATCTTCCATCGATTCGGAACACCGCGTGCTTTGATAAGTGACTTAGGAACTCATTTCTGTAATAGAACCATGGAGTCACTTTTGAAAAAGAATGGGGTTGTACATAAAACATCCACTGCATATCACCCTCAAACAAATGGAATGGATGAACTTTATAACAGAGAAATGAAAAGAGTGCTTGAAAGAATTGTTAAGCCCACAAGAAAAGACTGGCCCGAAAGACTTGGTGAAGAACTTTGGGCCTATCGAACAGCCTATAAGACACCCATTGGGATGTCTCCATTTAGGCTAGTTTTTGGTAAATCCAGTCATTTACCTGTTTAAATCCAACATAAGTCGTTTTGGGCTGTCAAAACATGTAATTTTGATTGTGACAAATCTGCTGAAGAAAGATTATTGCAGTTGACTAAATTGAAGGAGCTTTGACTCGATTCGTATGAGAACTCCATTCTCTACAATGAAAAGGCAAAGTCACTCCATGACAAGCACATTCTTCGAAAGGTATTTTATGAAGGTGAAATTTAATGCTCTTTAATTCTCGATTTCGACATCACCCAGGTAAGCTCAATTCTCGTTGGGATGGACCTTTTATTATTACTAATGTTTACCCATTTGGTGCAGTGCAAGTCCAAGACCCTTCTTCAAAAAGAACATTCACGGTAAATGGACACCAGTTAAATCATCACCATGAGAGGCCATTCACTTCAGGTTCCACATCGACTTCCATTGACCCACCACTAGATGGAAACGGCGACCCACCAAATCCAAACCAGGGGCACCTCTTTCCCTTTAACTCTCTCCCTCCTCAATCTCTCTTCCCTCTCTTCTTCTCTCTATTTCTTCTTCTTCCTCTCTCCCTCTCATTTTTTTACAAAATTCATCCACAACCTTTTTTCTATTTTCTCTTTTGTGTGGATGTGTCATTAAAAATAAAAAAAAATAAAAAAAAATAATTAAAAAATGAAAATTAAAATAAAAGGGGTGTCATAATTACTCATCATCCAATATTGAAATTCTGTCCAACAATTTTGGGGAGTCAAAATGCTTGTTTTAAACTCAAATATATTGAATTTTTATCTCAAACTTGGGTAAACAATTTTGTGTCAACAACAAACATTTTGAATGAACAATTTTTGGTGGAAAATGATTCTCCCCTACCGTGAGGAATAACATTATCCTTAATGCCAAGGTCATCTATCGCCATCTTTTTCATTGTGTGTCTTCACCACTTATTGTGAGTCTTGAGTTTGTGGACATTCGAGATGAATTTCCATCTTTTGTGTGCATTAATATGATAGAGGCATTTTCTAAGCCACATGAGAATCAGAATAGCCAAATAGCCTCCCGTTACCCTTACATTGATCCTAATTTTGAAAGCCCCTTTGAGCCTATGAAAGCCTTTCTTTTGATAGCCACATTACAATCCTAATACCTTGTCCCACCCAACATCTTCATGGATTTTCATTTTACAATTTATTGAAATTTAAGTGTGGGGGGAATAGACTTCATTTTTGGGCGTACTTTCATTGATTTCTAATGTGTCATCATATGCTTGAGGGAAAGCATCCATTCAATTATGGGGGAGAGGTTGTAATTTTGTGAGCTTTGGGGTGTATATGGGTAATTGTCATTTGTACAAAAGTCATTGAAAAGTGTTCAAAAAAATGAAAACAAATTATATAAAAAAGATTGAAACAAAAATAAACATAAAAAAAATGGAATGGGTTGTGTCTTGGGTGGGTCAAAAATAATTCATCATCAACCTTTGATGTTGTTATAACTACTAAAATTAGTTCCATGAGGAGATCAAGCATGGGTTGGGGGATTACTTTGAGACTTGTTTCAATCACAACTTTCGAAAAAAAAGCAAAAAGAGAGAAAAAAAAGAACACTTGAATCATCTTGTATTGTGTCATTATTGGAAGTCTTCCATGTTGTACATATTCCATCATCTCACCCTATTCCATTTTCTATCTCCCTCACTTTTCATTCATCACACATTCATGCCCTTGTAAATATGTGTTTCTATTTCCTTCCAAATCAAATTTCAAAAAAAATGTGCATTGATTTTTCCATGTTGGTGTTTTTAACCCCTCTTTTACTTTGGACATTATATATCTACCATCCCATAGCCACTGAAAACCCCCTTAAAAGACCTCTTGATTCTTTTACACATTAGATTTGGGAATGGAAGCTGAGTTCTCTTACAAACTCTTGATTTTCACTTTTTGTTGGTGAATGAGTGAACCTCCAAAAATACATTTTTATCATCTCGAGAGGAGTAAATTTTAAGTGCCTACATTTTCCAATTCAAAACTTGAACATGAAAAAATGAATTTTTTCTGATGAATTATTGTGAACATATTTGTGATGGAATTCAATATGGATGAGTGAAATAGTCTAAACCTTCCCTGATTGAAGAAAACAAAATTTTAATATTTGTTGGTGAGTGAAAATGATTTTGCCATGTTTTTATATTTGTTGCACATGAGGACATGCACAAAACTAAGTGTGGGGGAGTTGATGTTATTAGTATTTTCATGACTTATTATATTCCCCCTTTACTGATTTTATATGAAATGTGCATAATTTGTGTGAAATATTAATGTTTTAATATTAAATATAATTTTTGAGCATTTTTAGAAGTAGTCCAATTGAGTTAGTTTAATGTTTTAATAATAACTGTCACTATACTAATACTAATTGTGTTGTTCTTGTTTTGTAGGATTCTCCTTTCAATATAAAACATTTCATTAGAAGGAACCATGATCCAATTCTGCCATTTGTAGAGTCATATGGTCCTCACAAACAAGACCAAAGAATCTGTGAACAAACTAGACTAGCCTTGAAGATTGATTTACTGGGCTCAATACAGAAGTCCAAAAACATTAAATCTCCAACAAAATTCGGGAGACACTACATGTCATCTTGGATAAAAATTTCAAGGCCCAAATCCAAGTACAAGGGGCCCAAATAAATCTTTGAAGTCCAGCCCACCATTCTAAAAGAGAATTAAAATCAGTATAGTATGCATGACATGTATCATGATGTAAGTATCAAATCGAGCTGATATTTTTCAGTGTGAAAGAGGAGATATAGGCGGCCGACGTTGTTGAAGAAACCATTCGGATTTGAAGGCATATTCATATTCAAAAACCCTTTCACATTATAGACATCAAAAAGACAGGATTGAAATGGGCAGTTTAATTTTGTTTAATCAACCGACCATAACTTTTTATCCTTAAGTCCAAATGACTCAAAATATTGAGAGTAGTCGGAAAAAATTATTGTCTACAACTTTGAAGAAGGATATATTTGAATATTCGGCTGTCTGAATAGACAAATTGGTGATACAAGTGGAGGGACAGATTGGGAATGAAAACAGTCCACTCCTTGGGCTATAAATACTATCCCCTTCTCTCCTTGAGAGGGGTTGGCATTTCAGAAGAGAGGATATCATATTGGCACGACCAAAGCCTTTCCAAAGGCTTGGGAGGACCTTCCATACTCAATTTTTTACTTGAGAGTCCTTTCCTCCTCTCTTTGTTTTCACTTACTTTTGTGTTCTTCATTTTTGTAATCTTGTAATTCTCTTTCTTTGTAATTCTGTTTTAATGCAAGTTACTTCTTCAATATATCTTATTATCATCCACCTTATGTAGTTTGATATTTATGTTCCTAAAATAGTTTAAATTCAGTTGAATCCCCTTCCCTTCTTTTGCTTCCTCATTCAATCGAAAATTCGTTTTTAATTATCATCATCATTCGTGTGTGTGTGTCAACGTACCACTCTTTTCTAATCCCTTTCTTTTTCTTCTATTCTTAATTTATCATCATAATTATTTTAACCAGAATATTAAACATCCAAATGGCTGAGTAAATCTCTCATTGGGGTGAGTTATAATTCGGGGATGTTAAGTGATTGAGAGTTTTGCTCGATGAGTATTCTTTAAATTAATATTGTGTATGTTAAACTTAATATGTCATGGAATAATGATATGTTTTGTTTAACGAGTGGTTTCCATGGATTATTGGAACCATATATACACTACCTTAAATAAGTTTTGATTGAGATTATAACCCTAAGTTATGTTAAGGCTTGGATTAAAGCCTTCACACTTAGGAATTCCAATCAACTTCAACTTATGACATGGATGTTAATTTGATGCAATAAAAAGTAAGGCTTAAGGATATCACATGCTTAACTACCCAATAATGAACTCACCCCAATCTTTATCAATTTGGTAAATCAAACATCATCCATAAATCATTTCAATTAAGCTCTGCAAACAAACCCCCCTAATCAAAATACAATCAACTAAAAACAAACGACTTTTACAAAGTGTCATCACCGAGGATTTGACCCGAGTGATGCTATACACATTAGCAGAGCACCGGAACCTTGAACGGTCGATAGGCGACAATCAATCATACTTTCAAATGGCTCCGCTACCGGGGATGGTTCTTTATGTAGTTATTAGTTTCTGGTTATTGTAAAAAAAACAAAAAAAAATTAAAAAAAATTGAAAAAAAACACACAAAGAAAAACTCGTCTTTCTTATCCTTTATAAATCTCTCTAAATTCCCCGTAGCCTTCCAAACAATCCCTCGGTTTTGTTTGACCCTGAAATTGAGCGAACACTTCGCCAACTTAGGAGGAACATAAGAGATACTCAAATAATTCAACAACCAGTCCTCATACAACCAATTGAAATTGAAATGGCCAATCCTAGGGAACAAACCCTAAAATAACTCACTGCCCCTGATATGAATTACCAACCTCTTGGTATTCAATATCCAAACATAGAGGCTGACTTCGAACTCAAGTCGGGTTTGATTCATCTTCTTCCTCATTTCCATGGTCTAGCTGGTGAGGATCCTCATCTTCACCTCAAAGAGTTCCAAGTGGTCTGCTCAACCATGAAACCTCAAGGGGTTTCTGAAGAACAAATCAAGCTTAGATCTTTCCCCTTTTCCCTAGCGGATTATGCCAAGTCTTGGATCTACTACCTTTCACCTGGTTCCATAAACTCATGGGATGACATGAAGAGGCTTTTCCTTGAGAATTTCTTTCCCGCTTCCCGAACAGCTTCTATCCGAAAGGAAATAAGCGGCATCCGTCAATTCCCTAATGAATCACTCCATGAGTATTGGGAGATGTTCAAAAAGCTTGTGGCAACTTGTCCTCACCATCAAATCCCTGACCAACTCCTGATCCAATACTTCTATGAGGGGTTATTGGCTATGAAGCGAACTCTCATTGATGCCGCAAGTGGCGGTGCTCTTGTTGACAAAACTCTTGCAGCTGCACGAGAACTCATAAGCAACATGGCTGCAAACACGTAGGAATTCCATACTTGAGCACATGATCATGTGAAACAAGCCCAAGATAATAAATCCATAGAGCCCAACAAAATGACTGAGTGGATGAATGAACTTACAGGTCTTGTGCATCAACTAGTTGTGGCTTCCAAAGCCCCAAACTCCTCTCCTAAACAATCTCTTTTCACTGGGCCTGTCAAGAACTGTGGAATCTGCAAATCACCAACTCATATGACTGACACATGTCCACAACTTCAAGATGATCCATCTGATTCATCTAGTCCAATGGAGCTCAATGCGGCATATGCTTAGCGAAACTTCAACCCTCATCAATCAGGTCAGTTTGTTAGAAACTTCAACCAACCCCACTCTGAGCGCTTCTCATCTACCTTTAACCCACCTCTGAGGTATGGTAATCCCATTTATCACCTCCTCAGTTCCCTCATCAAAATACAAACCAGTTCCAATATGGTCAAAGTGGTGGTAACATCCATCAACATTATCCTTTTGTTCCTCAACCCCAAAGGAACAATCCTCCTCCTGGATTCCACTATCCTAATGAGCCTTCCCAATTCCCCACCCAATACAATCGCTTTCCCAAGAACCAAAATCATGGCCAACCCAATTTGGGACAAGCCTCTTCTTCTAAACAACCATGGGAAAGTACTGTAGGGTATCTTGCTTCCATCACCTATTCTAGCCTCAAGAACATTGAAACCCAAATAGGTCAACTTGCATCCCACCTTAGCCAGCAACAACCATCCAATTCATCCCAACTCCCAGCTCAACCATTACCCAACCCTAAGGGTAATGTATGTGCAATTGAACTTAGATCGGGAAAGCAAATTTCTATGCCCCATGCTGATTCCTCTACCTCCCCTTTTGATGTAGATCTAGAAAATGAAATGAACAAAAAGCTGGAAAAGGAACTTGAATCCACTCCTTCACCTCCTTCCATTCCTCTAAGGAACCCAATTCCTTTTCCTCAAGCCATCTCCAAGCCTAAGAAGTCCTTTGAACCTGATCCTGAAATGCTTGACATGTTTAGACGTGTTGAAGTGAACATCCCCCTCTTAGATGTCATCAAACAAATCCCTAAGTATGCCAAGTTTCTTAAGGAATTGTGAACCCATAAGAGGCAAATTAGGAACATTGAAAATGTTTCAACCCAACAGTCCATTCCCATGAAGTGCAAAGATCCAGGGACCTTCACGGTTCCATGTAAAATAGGGAGTTCCAACTTTGATGATGCACTCATAGACCTTGGAGCCTCAATAAATTTCATGCCCAAATCCATTTTCTCCAACCTTGGTCTAGGTACCTTTCACCCAACGGGTGTTTTCATTTAATTAGCCAATCGAAGCACTTCCAGTCCTGAGGGGATAATTGAGGATGTTCTTATTCGGGTTAATGATCTTATCTTCCCAGTTGATTTCTATGTCCTTGACATGGAAGGTGAGACGACCTCTTCTCGATCTCACCTAATTCTAGGAATACCATTCCTCATGACTTCTATAACGAAGATCGATGTCCATTCGGGCATCTTATCCATGGAATTTGGTGACCAAGTGGTCAAGTTCAATATTTTTCAGGCCATACGATACCCACCAGAGAATCACTCTACATTCTCTATTCATGCATCTGATGACACTTCTAAGAGTCAACTCACCTCCATTTCTTCATGCTCATCATTTTCTAATGATAGTGGAGAATGTGAAATCTGCTCAATGATTAACCAAGTTATAAATGGAGAAGTTGATGCTGACCTTTCTTTCTTAGACTCCATCAATCAAAGTGAACTTGAAAACTCTCTTGAATCCCACATCAACTCTGATCTCTACTGCTCCACCATGGACAGTGTTGAGGAAAATGATCCCAACCCATCTGGAATCCCTTCTCCTACTCCTAACTTGTCTAGCTCTCAAATCAAGGCTGAAACTGATCTAAAACCACTTCCTTCACACCTCAAGTATGCATTCCTTTTCCATGATCCCTCCTACCCTATCATTATCTCTGTTTCACATTCTGAAACTGAGGAGTCCCAACTTGTTCAAGTGTTAGAAGAAAACAAAAATTCCTTAGGTTGGACCCTATAGGAGATTCCAGGAATCAACCCTGCCCTTTGCATCCATCACATCCATCTAGAGGAATCATCCAATCCAATTAGGCAACCTCAAAGAAGACTCAATCCACTCATACTTGAGGTAGTTAGGGAAGAGATTACCAACCTTCTTCAAGCTGGTATTATCTACCCAATTTCTGATAGTAAATGGGTTAGTCCAATTCAAGTCGTTCCTAATAAAGGCGGGATAACAGTTGTCACAAATGAACATGGAGAAGTGGTCATAACTCGAGTGAAAAACAAATGGCGTGTGTGCATCGATTATCGCAAATTGAATGCTGAAACACGAAAAGATCACTACCCACTTCCTTTCCTTGACCAAATGCTTGAGAGATTGGCCGAAAAGTCACACTATTGCTTTATTGATGGTTACACCGGCTACTTCCAAATTCCAATCGCACCTCAAGACCAAGAAAAGACCACATTCACTTGCCCCTTTGGAACCTATGCCTATAGGCGAATGCCTTTTGGCCTTTGTAATGCTCCTGCAACATTCCAATGGTGTATTATGAGTATCATTTCTGAATTCATTGAGAATTGCATGGAGGTCTTCATGGATGACTTTACCATTTATGGCGAGTCATTTGAATCTTGCTTACATTCACTCTCTTTGGTTCTTCAAAAGTGTGTCAAGTGCAACCTTGTGCTGAATTTTGAAAAATGTCACTTCATGGTTTCAAATGGGATTGTTCTAGGGCACATAATTTCTCAATAGGGTATCCAATTTGATCCAGGCAAAATTGAGGTGATCCAATCACTTCCTGAACCCAAATCAGTTCGAGACATTTAGTCCTTCCTTGGTCATGTCGGTTTCTATCGGATATTCATTCAGAACTTCAGCAAGATTTCCCTCCCACTCACTTGTTTACTTAAAAATGATGTCACATTCAATTTTAATGAGGCTTGCAAGAGAGCCTTCATTGAACTCAAATCTGCTCTCACATCTGCTCCAATAATCCAACCCCCAGATTGGTCCTTACCATTTGAATTGATGTGTGATGCTTCTGATAGGGACATTGGGGCTGTTCTTGGTCAAAGAAGTGAAAACATTCCTCATGTCATCTTTTATGCCTCAAAAACATTGGATGAAACTCAATCACACTACACTGTGACTGAAAAATAACTTTTAGCTGTGGTTTTTGCCTTGGATAAATTTCGGCCCTATCTCTTAGGTTCCAAAATCATTATCTTCACAGACCACTCAGCATTAAAGTTCTTACTTAAGAAAAGTGATTCCAAACCAAGGCTAATAAGATGGATTTTAATGCTCCAAGAGTTTGACCTTGTGATAAAAGATAAACCTAGAAAAGAAAACCCTGTGGCTGACCACCGGAGTAGAATTTCTAATTCTTCTTATTCTGAAATAATTGATCCTAAATTTCAAACTGAACACCTGTCATCTCTCACTCCAAAGTTACCATGGTATGCCCCAATTGTCAATTACTTGGTTTCTGGTGTTTTCCCTGAAAATTTTTCAAAAGAACAAAAAGAAAAGATGAAAAGTGTTTCAAAGCATTATTTTTGGGAAGATAATAAACTCTGGAAAACTGGGGCTGACATGGTAATTAGGAGATGTGTTGATGAAACTGAAAAATCCTCCATCTTGGAATTTTTCCACTCAATGCCTGGAGGTGGCCACTTTGGACCACAAAGGACTTCTCGAAAGGTCCTAGATTCTGGATTATTTTGGCCTTCACTCTTCAAGGACTCACACGAGTTCTGTCAATCATGTCCCACTTGCCAAAAGTTTGGCACAATTTCCAAAAGAAACGAAATGCCTCAAAAGCCATTAATCTTCTGTGAGATTTTCGATGTTTGGGGCATCGATTTCATGGGACCTTTTCCCCCTTCCAATGGATTATCCTACATTCTCCTTGCCTTTGACTATGTTTCTAGGTGGGTCGAGGCCAAACCCACTAAGAAAGATGATGCTCAAACTGTGAGTGAGTTCCTCAAAACCCATATCTTCCATCGATTCGGAACACCACGTGCATTGATAAGTGACTTAGGAACTCATTTCTGTAATAGAACCATGGAGTCACTTTTGAAAAAGAATGGGGTTGCACATATAACATCCACTGCATATCACCCTCAAACAAATGTAATGGATGAACTTTCTAACAGAGAAGTAAAAAAGAGTGCTTGAAAGAATTGTTAAGCCCACAAGAAAAGACTGGCCCGATAGACTTGGTGAAGCACTTTGGGCCTATCTAACAGCCTATAAGACACCCATTGGGATGTCTCCATTTAGGCTAGTTTTTGGTAAAGCCTGTCATTTACCAGTTGAAATCCAACATAAGTCATTTTGGGCTATCAAAACTTGTAATTTTGATTGTGAAAAATCTGGTGAAGAAATATTGTTGCAGTTGACTGAATTTGAGGAGCTTCGACTTGATTCGTATGAGGACTCCATTATCTAAAAAGAGAAGTCAAAGTAACTCCATGACAAGCACATTCTTCAAAAGGTATTTCATGAAGATGAAAAGTTAATGCTCTTCAATTCTCGATTTCAACTTCACCCAGGTAAGCTCAATTCTCGTTGGGATGGACCTTTTATTATTACTAATGTTTACCCATTTGGTGCAGTGAATGTCCAAGACCCTTCTTCAAAAATAACATTCACGGTAAATGGACACCGGTTAAAGCATCACCATGAGAGGTCATTCACTTCAGGTTCCACATCGATTTCCATTGACCCACCACTAGATGGAAACGGCGACCCACCAAATCCAAACCAGGGGGCACCTCTTTCCCTTTAACTCTCTCTCTCCTCAATCTCTCTTCCCTCTCTTCTTCTCACTATTTCTTCTTCTTCCTCTCTCCCTCTCATTTTTTTACAACATTCTTCCACAACCTTTTTTCTATTTTCTCTTTTGTGTGGATGTGTCATTAAAAATAAAAAAATTTTAAAAAAGAATTAATTAAAAAATTGGAAATTAAAAAAGAAGGGGTGTCATAATTACTCATCATCCAATATTGAAATTATGTCTAACCATTTTGGGGAGTCAAAAGGCTTGTTTTAAACTCAAATATATTGAATTTTTATCTCAAACTTGGGTAAACAATTTTGTTTCAATAACAAACATTTTGAATGAACAATTTTTGGTGTAAAATTATTCTCCCCTACCGTGAGGAATAACATTAGCCTTCATTCCAAGGTCATATTTGGCCATATTTTTCATTGTGTGTCTTCACCACTAATTGTGAGTCTTGAGTTTGTGGACCTTCGAGCTGAATTTCCATCTTTTGTGTGCATTAATATGATAGAGGCATTTTCTAAGCCACATGAGAATCAGAATAGCCAAATAGCCTCCTGTTACCCTTACATTGATCCTACTTTTGAAAGCCCCTTTGAGCCTATGAAAACCTTTATTTTGATAGCCACATTACAAGCCTAATACCTTGTCCCACCCAACATCTTCATGGATTTTCATTTTACAATTTATTGAAATTTAAGTGTGGGGGGAATAGACTTCATTTTTGGGCGTACTTTCATTGATTTCCAATGTGTCATCATATGCTTCAGGGCAAGCATCCATTCAAGTGTGGGGGAGAGGTTTTAATTCTGTGAGCTTTGGGGTGTATATGTGTAATTGTCATTTGTACAAAAGACATTGAAAAGTGTTCAAAAAATGAAAAAAAATTATATAAACAAAATGAAAAAAAATAAAAAAAAAAGTGAATGGGTTGTGTCTTGGGTGGGTCAAAAATCATTCATCATCAACCTTTGATCTTGTTATAACTAATAAAATTAGTTCCATGAGGAGATCAAGCATGGGTTGGGAGATGACTGTGAGACTTGTTTCAATCACAACTTTTGAAAAAAAAGCAAAAAGAGAGAAAAAAAGAACACTTGAATCATCTTGTATTGTGTCATTATTGGAAGTCTTCCATGTTGTACATATTCCGTCATCTCACCCTATTCAATTTTCTATCTCCCTCACATTTCATTAATTACACATTCATTCCCTTGTAAATATGTGTTTCTATTTCCTTTCAAATCAAATTTCAAAAAAAATGTGCATTGATTTTTCCATGTTGGTGTTTTTAACCCCTCTTTTACTTTGGACATTGTATACCTACTGTCCCATAGCCACTAAAAAATCCCTTAAAAGACCTCTTGATTCTTGAACACATTATATTTGGGAATGAAAGCTAAGAGCTCTTACAAACTCTTGATTTTCACTTTTTGTTGGTGAATGAGTGAACCTCCTAAAATAAATTTTTATCATCTTGAGAGGAGTAAGTTTTGAGTGCCTACATTTTCTAATTCAAACCTTGAACATGAAAAAATGAATTGTTTCTGATGCATTATTGTGAAATTTTTTTTGATGGAATTCAATATGGATGAGTGAAATAGTCTAAACCTTCCCTGATTGGAGAATACAAAATTTTAATATTTGTTGGTGAGTGAAAATGATTTTGCCATGTTTTTATATTTGTTGCACATGAGGACATGCACAAAACTAAGTATGGGGGAGTTGATGTTATTAATATTTTCATGACTTATTATATTCCCCCTTTACTTATTTTATATGAAATGTGCATAATTTGTGTGAAATATTAATGTTTTAATATTAAATATAATTTTTGAGCATTTTTAGAAGTAGTCCAATTGAGTCAGTTTAATGTTTTAATAATAACTGTCACTATACTGATCCAAATTGTGTGGTTATTGTTTTTTAGGATTCTCCTTTCAATATACAACATTTCATTATAAGGAACCATTATCCAATTCTTCCATGTAAAGGGTCATATGGTCCTCACAAACAAGACCAAAGAATCTGTGAACAAACTGGACCAGCCTAAAAGATTGATTTACTGGGCTCAATACAGAAGTCCAAAAACATTAACTCTCCACCATAATTCTGGGTACACTACATGTCATCTTGGATAAACATTTCAAGTCCCAAATCAAAGTACATGGTGCCCAAATAAAGATTTGAAGTCCAGCCCACCATTCTGGACGAGAATAACAATCAGTATAGTATGCATGACATCTCTCATTATGTAAGAATCAAATAGAGCTGAGATTTTTCATTGTGAAATAGGAGATATAGGCGGCCGACTTTGTTGAAGAAACCATTCGGATTTGAAGGCATATTCATACTCAAAAACCCTTTCACATTATGGACTTTAAAAAGACTGGATTGAAATGGACAGTTTAATTTTGTTTAATCAACCGGCCATAACTTTTGATCCTTAAGTCCAAATGACTCCATATTTTGATATTAGTCGTCCAAAATTATTGTCTACAACTTTGAAGAAGGAGATATTTGAATAGTCAGCTTTATGAATAGCCAAATTGGCGATTCAAGTGGAGGGACAGATTGGGAATGAAAACAGTCCACTCCTTGGGCTATAAATAATCTCCCCTTATCTCCTTGAGAGGGGTTGGCATTTCAGAAGAGAGAATATCATATTGGCACGAACAAAGCTTTGCCAAAGGCTTGGAAGGACCTGACATACTCATGTTTTCACTTGATAGACCTTTCCTCCTCTCTTGGTTTTCACTTACTTTTGTGTTATTCATTTTTGTAATCTTGTAATTCTCTTTCTTTGTAATTCTGTTTTAATGAAAGTTACTTCTTCAATATCTCTTATTATCATCCAACTTATGTATTTTAATATTTATGTCCCTAAAATTGTTTAAATTCAGTTGAATCCCCTTCCCTTCTTTTGATTCCTCATTCAATCGAAAATCTGTTTTTAATTATCATCATCGTTCGTGTGTGTGTGTCAACGTACCACTCTTTTCTAATCCCTTTCTTTTTATTCTATTCTTAATTTATCATCATAATTATTTAAACTCGAATATTAAACATCCAAATGGATGAATAAATCTCTCATTGGGATGAGTTATAATTCGGGGATGTTAAGTGATTGAGAGTTTTGCTCGATGAGTATTCTTTAAATTAATATTCTGTATGTTAAACTTAATATGTCATGGAATAACGATATGTTTTGTTTAACGAGAGGTTTCCATGGATTATTGGGACCATAAATACACTACCATAAATATGTTTTGATTGATATTAGAACCCTAAGTTATGTTAAGTCTTGGATTAAAGCCTTCACACTTAGGAATTCCAATCAACGTCAACTTATGACATGGGTGTTAATTTAATGCAATACAAAGTAAGGCTCAAGGATATCACATGCTTAACTCCCCAATAATGAACTCACCCCAATCTTTATAAATTTGGTAAATCAAACATCATCCATAAATCATTTCAATTATGCTCTGCAAACAAACCCCCTAATCAAAATACAATCAACTAAAAACAAACAACTATTACAAAGTGTCATCGCTGAGGATTCGACCCGAGTGCTGCTATACACATTAGCAGAGCACCGAAACCTTGAACGGTCGATAGGAGACAATCGGCCATTCTTTTAAATGGTGCCGTTGTCGGGGATGGTGCTTTATGTAGTCATTAGTTTCTTTTTATTGTAAAAAAACAAAAAAAAATTAAAAAAAAATTGAAAAAAAAACACAAAGAAAAACCCATCTTCCTTATCCTTTATAAATATCTCTGAATGCCCCGTAGCCTTCCAAACAATCCCTCAGATTTGTTTGACCCTAAAATTGAGCGAACACTTCGCCAAATTAGGAGGAACATAAGAGATACTCAAATAATTCAAGAACCAGTCCTCATCCAACCAATTGAAATTGAAATGGCCAATCCTAGGGGAAAACCCTAAAAGAACTCACTGCCCCTGATATGAATTACCAACCGCTTGGTATTCAATATCCAAACATAGAGGATGAATTCGAACTCAAGTCGTGTTTGATTCATCTTCTTCCTCATTTCCATGGTCTAGCTGGTGAGGATCCTCAACTTCACCTCAAAGAGTTCCAAGTGGTCTGCTCAACCATGAATCCTCAAGGGGTTTCTGAAGAACAAATCAAGCTTAGAGCTTTCCCCTTTTCCCTAGCGGATTCTGCCATGTCTTGGCTCTACTACCTCCCACCTGGTTCCATAAACTCATGGGTTGACATGAAGAGACTTTTCCTTGAGAAGTCCTTTCCCACTTCCCGAACAGCTTCTATCCGAATGGAAATAAGCGGCATCTGTCAATTCCCTATTGAATCACTCCATGAGTATTGGGAGAGGTTCAAAAAGCCTGTGACAACTTGTCCACACCATCAAATCCCTGACCAACTCCTGATCCAATACTTCTATGAGGGGTTATTAGCTATGGAGCTAACTCTAATTGATGCCACAAGTGGCGGTGCTCTTGTTGAAAAAACTCCTGCAGCTGCACGAGAACTCATAAGAAACATGGCTGCAAACACGCATCAATTCCATACTCGAGCACATGCTCAAGTGAAACAAGCCCAAGAGAATCAATTCATAGAGCCCAACAAAATGACTGAGTGGATGAGTGAACTTATAGGTCTTGTGCGTCAACTAGCTGTGGATTCCAAAGCCCCAAACTCCCCTCTTCAATAATCTCTTTTCACTGGGCTTGTCAAGAACTGTGGAATCTGCAACTCACCAACTCATCCGACTGACACATGTCCACAACTTCAAGATGATCCATCTGATTCATCTAGTCCAATGGAGCTCAATGCGGCATATGCTCAGTGAAACTTCAACCCTCAACAATCAGGTCAGTTTGTTCGAAACTTCAAACAACCCCACTCTGAGCCCTTCTCTTCTACCTTTAACCCACCTATGAGGTATGGTAATGCCATTTCTCATCCTCCTCAGTTCCGTCATCAAAATCCAAACCAGTTCCAATATGGTCAAAGTGGTGGTAACATCCATGAACCTTATCCTTTTGTTCCTTAACCCCAAAGGAACAATCCTCCTCCTGGATTCCACTATCCTAATGAGCCTTCCCAATTCCCCACCCAATACAATCGCTTTCCCAAGAACCAAAATCAAGGCCAACCCAATTTGGGACAAGCCTCTTCTTCTAAGCTACCATGGGAAAGTGCTGTAGAGGATCTTGCTTCCTTCACCCGTTCTAGCCTCAAGAACATTGAAACCCAAATAGGTCAACTTGCATCCCACCTTAGCCAGCAACAACCATCCAATTCATCCCAACTCCCAGCTCAACCATTACCCAACCCTAAGGGTAATGTAAGTAAAATTGGACTTAGATCGGGAAAGAAAATTGTTATGCCCCATGATAATTCCTCTACCTCCCCTTTCGATGTTGATATAGAAAATGAAAAGAACAAAAATCTGGAAAAGGAACTTGAATCCACTCCTTCACCTCCTTCCATTCCTCTAAGGAACCCAATTCCTTTTCCTCAAGCCATCTCCAAGCCTAAGAAGTCCTTTGAACCTGATCCTAAAATGCTTGACATGTTTAGACGTGTTGAAGTGAACATCCCCCCTATTAGATTCCATCAAACAAATCCCTAAGTATGCCAAGTTTCTTAAGGAATTGTGCACCCATAAGAGGCAACTTAGGAACATTGAAAATGTTTCAACCCAACAGTCCATTCCCATGAAGTGCAAAGATCCAGGGACCTTCACGGTTCCATGTCAAATAGGGAGTTCCAACTTTGATGATGCACTCATAGACCTTGGAGCCTCAATAAATGTCATGCCCAAATCCATTTTCTCCAAACTTGGTCTAGCTCCCTTGCACCCAACGGGTGTTGTCATTCAATTAGCCAATCGAAGCACTGCCAGTCCTGAGGGGATAATTGAGGATGTTCTTGTTCGGGTTAATGATCTTATCTTCCTAGCTGATTTCTATGTCCTTGACATGGAAGGTGAGACGACCTCTTCTCGATCTCCCCTAATTCTATGAATACCATTCCTCATGATTGCTAGAACCAAGATCGATGTCCATTCGGGCATCTTATCCATGGAATTTGGTGACCAAGAGGTCAAGATCAACATTTTTCAAGCCATGCGATACCCATCAGAGAATCACTCTGCATTCTCTATTCATGCATCTGATGACACTTCTAAGAGTCAACTCACCTCCATTTATTCATGCTCATCATGTTCTAATGATAGTGGAGACTGTGAAATCTTCTCAATGATTAACCAAGTTATAAATGGAGAAGTTGATGATGACCTTTATTTCTTAGACTCCATCAATCAACGTGAACTTGAAAACTCCCTTGAATCCCACATCAACTCTGATCTCTACTGCTCCACCTTGGACAATGTTGAGGAAAATGATCCAAACCCATCTGGAATCCCTTCTCCTGCTCCTAACTTGTCTAGCTCTCAAATCAAGGCTGAAACTGATCTAAAACCACTTCCTTCACACCTCAAGTATGCATTCCTTTTCCATGATCCCTCCTACCCTGTCATTATCTCTGCTTCACTTTCTAAAACTGAGGAGTCCCAACTTGTTCAAGTGTTAGAGGAAAAAAATGCCTTAGGTTGGACCCTAGAGGATATTCCAGGAATCAACCCTACCCTTTGCATGCATCACATCCATCTAGAGGAATCATCCAAACCAATTAGGCAACCTCAAAGAAGACTCAATCCACTCATACTTGAGGTAGTTAGGGAAGAGATTACCAAGTTTCTTCAAGCTGGTATTATCTACCCAATTTCTGAGAGTGAATGGGTTAGTCCAATTCAAGTCGTTCCTAAGAAAGGCGGGATAACAGTTGTCACAAATGAACATGGAGAAGTGGTCACAACTCGAGTGAAAAACAAATGGCGTGTGTGCATCGATTATCGCAAATTGAATGGTGAAACACGAAAAGATCACTACCCACTTCCTTTCCTTGACCAAATGCTTGAGAGATTGGCCGGAAAGCCACACAATTGCTTTCTTGATGGTTACACCGGCTACTTCCAAATTCCAATCGCACCTGAAGACCAATAAAAGACCACATTCACTTGCCCCTTTGGAACCAATGCTTATAAGAGAATGCCTTTTGGCCTTTGTAATGCTCCTGCAACATTACAGCGGTGTATGATGAGTATCTTTTCTGAATTCATTGAGAATTGCATGGAGGTATTCATGGATGACATTACCATTTATGGCGAGTAATTTGAATCTTTCTTACATTCACTCTCTTTGGTCCTTCAAAAGTGTGTCAAGTGAAACCTTGTGCTGAATTTTGAAAAATGTCACTTCATGGGTTCAAATGGGATTGTTCTAGGGCACATAATTTCACAAGAGGGTATCCATGTTGATCCATCCAAAATTGAGGTGATCCAATCACTTCCTGAACCCAAATCAGTTCAAGACATTCGGTCCTTCCTTGGTCAGGCCGGTTTCTATCGGCGATTCATTCAGAACTTCAGCAAGATTTCCCTCCCACTCACTCGTTTACTTAAAAATGATGTCACATTCAATTTTTATGAGGCTTGCAAGAGAGCCTTCATTGAACTCAAATCTGCTCTCACATCTGATCCAATAATCCAACCCCCAGATTGGTCCTTACCATTTGAATTGATGTGTGATTCTTCTGATAGGGCCATTGGGGCTGTTCTTGGTCAAAGAAGAGAAAAAATTCCTCATGTAATCTTCTATGCCTAAAAAACATTGGATGAAACTCAATCACACTACACTGTGACTGAAAAATAACTTTTAGCTGTGGTTTTTGCCTTGGATAAATTTCGGCCCTATCTCTTAGGTGCCAAAATCATTATCTTCACAGACCACTCAGCATTAAAGTTCTTACTTAAGAAAAGTGATTCCAAACCAAGGCTAATAATATGGATTTTAATGCTCCAAGAGTTTGAACTTGAGATAAAAGATAAACCTGGAAAAGAAAACCCTGTGGCTGACCACCTGAATAGAATTTCTAATTCTTCTCATTCTGAAATAATTGATCCTGAATTTCCAACTGAACACCTCTCATCTCTCACTCCAAAGTTACCACGGTATGCCCCAATTGTCAATTACTTGGTTTCTGGAGTTTTCCCTAAAATTTTTTCAAAAGAACAAAAATAAAAGATGAAAAGTGATTTAAAGCATTATTTTTGGGAAGATAATAAACTTTGGAAAACTGGGGCTGACATGGTAATTAGGAGATGTGTTGATGAAACTGAACATTCCTCCATCTTGGAATTCTGCCACTCAATGCATGGAGGTGGCCACATTGGACCACAAAGGACTTCTCGAAAGGTCCTAGATCCTGGATTCTTTTGGCCTTCACTCTTCATGGACTCACACGAGTTCTATCAATCATGTCCCACTTTCCAAAAGTTGAGCACAATTTCCAAAATAAACGAAATGCCTCAAAATCCATTAATCTTCTGTGAGCATTTCAATGTTTGGGGTATCGATTTCATGGGACCTATTCCCCCTTCCAATGGATTATCCTACATTCTCGTTGTCGTTGACTATATTTCTAGGTGGGTCGAGGCCAAACCCATTAGGAAAGATGATGCTCAAACTGTGAGTGAGTTCCTCAAAACCCATATCTTCCATCGATTCGGAACACCACGTGCTTTGATAAGTGACTTAGGAACTCATTTCTGTAATAGAACCATGGAGTCACTTTTGAAAAAGAATGGGGTTGTATATAAAACATCCACTGCATATCACCCTCAAACAAATGGAATGGATGAACTTTCTAACAGAGAAGTGAAAAGAGTACTTGAAAGAATTGTTAATCCCACAAGAAAAGACTGGCCCGATAGACTTGGTGAAGCACTTTGGGCCTATCAAACAGCCTATAAGACACCTATTGGGATGTCTCCATTTAGGCTAGTTTTTGGTGAAGCCTGTCATTTACCAGTTGAAATCCAACATAAGTCATTTTGGGCTGTCAAAACTTGTAATTTTGATTGTGAAAAATCTGGTGAAGAAAGATTGTTGATGTTGACTGAATTGGAGGTGCTTCGACTCGATTCGTATGAGAACTCCATTCTCTACAATGAAAACGAAAAGTCACTCCATGACAAGCACATTCTTTGAAAGATATTTCATGAAGGTGAAAAGTTAATGCTCTTCAATTCTCGATTTCGACTTCACCCAGGTAAGCTTAATTCTCGTTGGGATGGACCTTTTATTATTACTAATGTTTACCCATTTGGTGCAGTGAAAGTCCAAGACCCTTCTTCAAAAAGAACATTCACGGTAAATGGACACCGGTTAAAGCATCACCATGAGAGGCCATTCACTTCAGGTTCCACATCGAATTCCATTGACCCACCACTAGATGAAAACGGCGACCCACCAAATCCAAACCAGGGGGCACCTATTTCCCTTTAACTCTCTCTCTCCTCAATCTCTCTTCCCTCTCTTCTTCTCTCTATTTCTTCTTCTTCCTCTATCCCTCTAATTTTTTTACAACATTCTTCCACAACCTTTTTTCTATTTTCTATTTTGTGTTGATGTGTCATTAAAAATAAAAAAAAATTAAAAATAATTAATTAAAAAAATGAAAATTAAAAAAAAGGTGTCATAATTACTCATCATCCAATATTGAAATTCTGTCCAACCATTTTGGGGAGTCAAACGGCTTGTTTTAAACTCAAATATATTGAATTTTTATCTCAAACTTGGGTAAAAAATTTTGTGTCAATAACAAACATTTTGAATGAACAATTTTTGGTGGAAATTGATTCTCCCCTACCGTGAGGAATAACATTAGACTTCATGGCAAGGTCATCTATGGCCATCTTTTTCATTTTGTGTCTTCACCACTGATTGTGAGTCTTGAGTTTGTGGACCTTCGAGCTGAATTTCCATCTTTTGTGTGCATTAATATGATAGAGGCATTTTCTAAGCCACATGAGAATCAGAATAGCCAAATAGCCTCCCATTACCCTTACATTGATCCTACTTTTGAAAGCCCCTTTGAGCCTATAAAAAACTTTCTTTTGATAGCCACTTTACAAGCCTAATACCTTGTCCCTCCCAACATCTTCATGGATTTTCATTGTACAATTTATTGAAATTTAAGTGTGGGGGGAATGGACTTCATTTTTGGGCGTACTTTCATTGATTTCCAATGTGTCATCATATGCTTGAGGGCAAGAATCCATTCAAGTGTGGGGGAGAGGTTGTAATTTTTTGAGATTTGGGGTGTATATGTGTAATTTTCATTTGTACAAAAGTCATTGAAAAGTGTTCAAAAAAAATGAAAAAAAATTATATAAAAAAAATGAAAAAAAAATAAAAAAAAATAGAATGGGTTGTGTCTTGGGTGGGTTAAAAATATTTCATCATCATCCTTTGATCCTGTTATAACTACTAAAATTAGTTCCATGAGGAGATCAAGCATGGGTTGGGTGGTGACTGTGAGACTTGTTTCAATCACAACTTTCGACAAAAAAAGCAAAAAGAGAGGAAAAAAAAGAACACTTGAATAATCTTATATTGTGTCATTATTGGAAGTCTTCCATGTTGTAAATATTCCATAATCTCACACTATTCCATTTTCTATCTCCCTCACTTTTCATTCATCACACATTCATGCCCTTGTAAATATGTGTTTCTATTTCCTTTCAAATCAAATTTCAAAAAAAATGTGCATTGATTTTTCCATGTTGGTGTTTTTAACCCCTCTTTTACTTTGGAAATTATATACCTACCGTCCCATAGCCACTAAAAAACCCCTTAAAAGACCTCTTGATTCTTGTACACATTAGATTTGGGAATGGAAGCTGAGAGCTCTTACAAACTCTTGATTTTCACTTTTTGTTGGTGAATGAGTGAACCTACTAAAATACATTTTTATCATCTAGAGAGGAGTAAGTTTTGAGTGCCTACATTTTCCAATTAAAACCTTGAACATGAAAAAATGAATTGTTTCTGATGCATTATTGTGAAAAAATTTGTGATGTAATTCAATATGGATGAGTGAAATAGTCTAAACCTTCCCTGATTGGAGAAAACAAAATTTTAATATTTGTTGGTGAGTGAAAATGATTTTTCCATGTTTTTATATTTGTTGCACATGAGGACATGAACAAAACTAAGTGTGGGGGATTTGATGTTATTAATATTTTTATGACTTATTATATTCCCACTTTACTGATTTTATATGAAATGTGCATAATTTGTGTGAAATATTAATGTTTTAATATTAAATATAATTTCTGAGAATTTTTAGAAGTAGTCCAATTGAGTCAGTTTAATGTTTTAATAATAACTGCCACTATACTGATCCAAATTGTGTGTTTCTTGTTTTGTAGTATTCTCCATTCAATAAAAAACATTTAATTATAAGGAACCATGATCCAATTCTTCCATTTGAAGGGTCATATGGTCCTCACAAACACGACCAAAGAATCTGTGAACAAACTGGACCAGCCTTGAAGATTGATTTACTGGGCTCAATACAGAAGTCCAAAAACATTAAATCTCCACCATAATTCGGGGTACACTACATGTCATCTTGGATAAAAATTTCAAGGCCCACATCCAAGTAAAAGGGGCCAAAATAAAGCTTTGTAGTCCAGCCCACCATTTTGGACGAGAATTAAAAGCAGTATAGTATGCATGACATCTCTCATGATTTAAGCATCAAATCGAGCTGAGAGTTTTCAGTGTGAAAGAGGAGATATAGGAGGCCGACTTTGTTGAAGAAACCATTCTGATTTGGAGGAATATTCATATTCAAAAACCCTTTCACATTATGGACTTAAAAAAGACTGGATTGAAATGGACAATTTAATTTTGTTTAATCAACCGGCCATAACGTTTGATCCTTAATTCCAAATGACTCCAAATTTTGAGAGTAGTCGGCCAACATTATTGTATATAACTTTGAAAAAGGAGATATTTTAATATTCTTCTCTCTGAATATCCAAATTGGCGATACAAATGGAGGGACATATTGGGAATGAAAACAGTCCACTCCTTGGGCTATAAATACTCTCCCCTTCTCTCCTTGAGAGGGGTTGGCATTTCAGAAGAGAGGATATCATATTGGAACGACCAAAGCCTTTCCAAATTCTTGGGAGGACCTTCCATACTCAAGTTTTCACTTGAGAGACCTTTCCTCCTCTCTTTGTTTTCACTTACTTTTGTGTTCTTCATTTTTGTAATCTTGTAATTCTCTTTCTTTGTAATTCTGTTTTAATGCAAGTTATTTTTTCAATATCTCTTATTATCATCCACCTTCTGTAGTTTAATATTTATGTTCCTAAAATAGTTTAAATTAAGTTGAATCCCCTTCCATTCTTTTGCTTCCTCATTCAATCAAAAATCCGTTTTTAATTATCATTATCTTTCGTGTGTGTGTGTGTCAACGTACCACTCTTTTCTAATCCCTTTATTTTTCTTCTATTCTTAATTTATCATCATAATTATTTTAACCAGAATATTAAAAATCCAAATGGCTGAGTAAATCTCTCATTGGGGTGAGTTATAATTCGGGGATGTTAAGTGATTGAGAGTTTTGCTCGATGAGTATTCTTTAAATTAATATTGTGTATGTTAAACTTAATATGTCATTGAATAATGATATGTTTTGTTTAACAAGTGGTTTCCATAGATTATTGGAACCATAAATACACTACCATAAATATGTTTTGATTGAGATTAGAACCCTAAGTTAAGTTAAGGCTTGGATTAAAGCCTTTACACTTAGGAATTCCAATCAACGTCAACTTATGACATGGGTGTTAATTTAATGCAATACAAAGTAAGGCTCAAGGATATCACATGCTTAACTCCCCAATAATGGAATCACCTCAATATTTATCAATTTGGTAAATCAAAGATCATCCATAAATCATTTCAATTAAGCTCTGCAAACAAACCCCCCTAATCAAAATACAATCAACTAAAAACAAACGACTATTACAAGGTGTCATCGCCGAGGATTCGACCCGAGTGCTGCTATACACATTAGCAGAGCACCGGAACCTTGAACGGTCGATAGGAGACAATAGGCCATACTTTCATGCCTATCATACAGCTAATATCTAAGGATCAGGCTACCAGAACTTTTACAATATGAGGTACTATTCGAGTAGCCTCTGATATTGTCTCTAATTTATTTGATACTGGTTCTTCAAAATTGCTAATTACTTTATCTATTGTGGAATGTCTCAAACTAGAGATAGTATCAATATGGTGTAATGACCCCCGATACCCAATTGGGAATATGGAAGGAAGGAATATGCCAGTGTAGGGACTGTCCCCTTAAGGTAGGTAATTACCATATCTTGAAAATTTTCTTTTTTTCTTGAGAT
This sequence comes from Viscum album, assembly GCA_963277665.1. Classification (NCBI taxonomy): domain Eukaryota; kingdom Viridiplantae; phylum Streptophyta; class Magnoliopsida; order Santalales; family Viscaceae; genus Viscum; species Viscum album. The sequence continues at coordinate 928,195,944 of OY728159.1, forward strand.
GATGGGATTTGATTTCATTCTCGGAATGGACTTGTTAGCCCACTATCTTTCCTTTATAGACTCTTATTACTGCAGAGTATATTTTACATCTCCATAATTGAAGCTATTATTTTTTCTATGGTGAGTGGGATGTTTAGGCTCAGTGAGCTGAACAAATGAATCTTGGTCTAGGTGATGTGACCGCTCAAATTGAAAATATTTTCATGGAGGATCAGGGTTTCCATCAAACTAATTTCCCTCTAGTAGTTGATCATTTCAGGAAGCCTTTTCGGATAACTTTTCTAGATTACCTCCTATGAGAGATGAAGAATTTATAATATAGCTTGTTTTGGGGGTAGCGGTAATATCCCAGGAAAATAAAGAATAATACATTTTTATATATATTAATATTTTTGAATTAAATATTAATTTTACTTTAATGGGGTTTCTATGTTTGATAGTGTACTTGATACGCAACAACGAGTTTCTTTGAAAACTTACGTCGCACACTAGTAATATAATAATATTATTTTAAATGGAAGTTAACACGTAGCGATTGTATTGGAGAGAATGAATAGAAATAACTATAATATGATTATATATGTTTTTAAATGTTTTTACATTTTTCCAATAAAAGATAAAGGCTTAAAATAAGAAAAGAATTCAATTTTAGGTATAGATACTCTAATATTCACTAAAGGTAAACTTATTGCCTTTTCATGGAGAACCTTCTTTAAATATAGTTTTTGTCACTCTTATACTTTCTATTGGACCAAATAAAACTGTTATTTAGAATCGGGACATAAAAATTTATTTTGTGTAAATTTTTGGTATTTTTCCGATAAAGTTCATTTTTTAATGAATAGTGAAATATGTTGTATTTTAATTAAAAACATCTTTTTAATCTAATTTATTTAGATTATTATATTATCTTTTAAATTTGTTTTATAGTGGAATTAGAATATATTTTTACCAATTAATCTAATAGTGGTCGTTGGAATTAATTTCACTTTGAAATTGGAATTAAACTACTATCAATATTTTGATATATATTGTTTCATAAAAACACGCTATTTGTCATGACAACGGGAATTAATTATTAAATTAATTAATGTAACTTTTATGATTTGAATTTTTTAAAATAGACAACATTTTTTAATTCGGAATATCAAATATTTCTAGGGTTTTGTTTTAGTATTTTTCTAGAAAACGTCAATTTTTGATGAATAGTGAAACCACTAAGTGGTACTTAAAAAACTGATTTTTCGTTTAAATGAAATTTTACAACATTTGTGTTTTGAATTTCAAGAATCTAACATACATGGTTGTAATTAGGAAGTAAAATTTTGTTCAATGGGAGTAAAATAATTTTTTGGTGAATAGTAACTTTTATGTTTATTAATCGCAATTAGAGGTAATTAGTGTAGTTTAAGGTAAAAATAATGTTTTAATAATATGAAATGTCCTATACACATGTCCTACCTATATTGGATGTGTCATTTCGGACCAAGAAAAGCCATGGGTAAACTTGGGGACCCCATGGAGCCACTTTGGTAGGAAAATGACATTAATATCTTTTTATTTAAAGTTAAAATAAAAATGTCACAAACATGAGTCGGTTTACTAAAACAATTTTTAAATGGGGTTATACAAGTCATAATTTCAAGTATAAATATTAATTAGAAAGATAAAAATATTTCCTACATCATGATATTTGTTTTATAATTTTTAGACATTAAATAAATTATATTATTTATGACACCATGATGATTCAACGATTACCTCATTATTTTACGATTTAAATAAAATGAAACGATAATGTATAATATAAGACCTAAACTTGTCAAAAACCTATTGGATGGGTGGATTTTTAACCTTTATCACCTTATCCTTTAAATATATAATTTTGGGACCTTTAAAACCGAAACTCATTTTATAATAAAGCAACCTTTTAAAACTTTCCAAGAGTTCCCCTCCTCTCCTCTTATAAAAGGCCCCCACCTCTACCACCTTACCCACACCTATCTAGCCTTTGGCTCGGCCAACCTCTGACCATTTTGTCTCTCCACATCCCTCTATTACTCATATAAGCCTCACATTGGGCAGAAGTCTTCCCAAGGAAGCCTTTGAGCTCAAATCAAAGAGAGTTACCTGATTTTAAGGTAATGAAATCACTTGTGTTCTTTTGTTTTATTTTGCTTCTCCAACCCCCTAAACTCTTTTTATTCATTTATTTTGTAATAAATCAAGTATCATCAATATAATAGGTTTTTTTATAAGAATCATTCGAGCTACACTTACAAACCGGTACATCTAATGGTTAAAGAACATACTGTTTCTGTGGATGGCGAATTTCTGCCTCACGAAACGATGATTGTTCAATATTCTACTAACACCTTCAAAGGTGGACATTAAGATGTCACTATATTTATATATGATATATAATATTTTTATGTTTTCCTAAAGATTCTGTATTTTTCATTTCTGGCATACCTTTATGGTTTCCATTATGGGTAAACATGATAATTTCATTTTAGAAAGTGTGGACTACCGCCCCCTCAAAGTGATTTGATTCGTTAATTCCATATGTGGGACGTATAAATGATGGAGTTAATGTTATTTTATATGATTTTGTACTGGAATTATAATATACCCTTATATAATTATGATTTCACTCCATTAAATACGAAATAGAAATAACAGTAGCGTTCATGCGTACGTACGGCTTACCGTCTCCATGAACAGTGCATTTCATTTCTTACCTATAAATGTTATGTACTATTATAAATACATGTATAAGATGGATATATATGATATATATGATATCCAAATCATGAATATCATTCTGGATATAATGAACCTTTTACCACATAAACAACATGTAATTGTAAGAAGTCCAGTTTCGACTTAAGAACCAAATATCGACAAAACAAGACTTTTTAACTTAAATGATTACATAATGTTTATAACATGGCAATAAGTGACATAAAAGGAATAATAAGCTTAAAAAGGGTTAATAAGCAAGTAGAGATTAATTTTAGTTTATTATTCAGTAGATTAAAGAGAAATTGAGTCACGTCGGGCACGAGGTATGGGGCTTCGTCTCAATCTCCATTCATTGAGGCATATTTTGTTTTATACACAACATTCTATTATACGGTGCATAAACCCCTTTGACTTTTAATTTTATTCAAAATGAATCTTTTTATACGAAGCATTTTACGAAACTACAAAAAGGAATGTTTCTTTTAACGTATGCGGTGACAACGACCTTTTCCACCACCGCGAGTATTATTTGGCCTTTGGCTTCCTCAACAAACCGTAATGTTTTTAAAATGAAATAAATACCATATACTCTTTTATGTATTTTGGTATTGAAAATGTTTTTTATAATGGATTTGTTATGTCAATATATTTAAGTGATATATTGTGATCAAAGTGTGGAAATATTTTCTTTCCATTATATTTGTTTTATGTGTTATGATTTTATAATGGTACATGGACATTTGACAGGTGGTTACGTGATAAACCATATGATAGGTGGTGCCGTGAATACCAGGATGGGTGGTTACGTTATAACCTCTAATTCATTGGGTATGTAAGTCAGCCGTATGGCTATTCTATTAAGTGATATGTGTGGAAGTCGACCGTATGGTTATTCCACTTAAGTATGTTTATGTCCCAAGTTACCTTTATTTGTTATGTGATCTTTATATGGGTTTCATGGTAACCTTTTGGTTACAAAAGGGTAAGTAATGACCTTTTATTTAGTGAAGAGTTTTTACTACTTCATAAAGGTGAAAAGTATTACTTTGATACAGTATACATGGTTTACTTATTGTTTTGAAAAACTAACCATTTTCATTCATTGTGTATCCCTTACTGAGCTTTTTATGCTCACCCCAAGTTTTTTTGAAATGTTTTTCACAGGACTAAATGTGGAATAGGGTCAAGGATGGGATCAAGGTAATGTCATGCTATCTGAAACATGGAATTAGACATGTTTCTTTCTAAGAGTTTTTATTTTATGGAAACTTAGTAGAAGTGTCTACTTTGTAATCTTTTGAGATGTAATAGTTATGTCCTAATTCTCTAAAACTCTAAACCTGAAAAGATCCTCAATGTGAATTATTCATTTAATTCATTATTAAGTAAGGTTTAAGGCTGGGGCCTTATAGGTGGTATCAGAGGTCGGTTTAGAAAACATTAGGAGTTAGAAAATTGTTAAATTATGAATTAATTTATGGTATGATTGAAATGATATAGCATTTAAAGATTACCATGTTTCTTCACCTAAGATATTTCTTTGTTCAAAATCGTTTTCCGCAGAGGAAACAAAGCAGCTATGTTGGGACGACATCAGGAGGAATACAACCTTCCAAATCAGCAACCTGAGATGGTCGGAATTGGAACTGAATAGTTTTTTGCAGTGATGGCACAATTGACTCAGGCTATAAATGGTGGTGGTATCCATGCACGAGATCAGCCAGATCAACCACAAAGGAACATGTCAGTGGTGGAACATTTCATGAGGCAACATCCCCCATCATTCAGAGGATCATCTGACCCTGTGCTAGCTGAAGGGTGAATTAAAGTGCTGGAGAAGATTTTTGATGTCATGGGGTGTTCAGAACATCAAAAGGTTAGTCTTGTTGTTTACCGTTTTGAAGGTGAAGTTCATCAGTGGTGGTCGATGGTGAAAAATATCAGGGATAGTGATGAGACTGATAATATTCATGGGGACGAATTCAAAGGTATGTTTCTTGAGAAATATTTTCCTAAGGTGGTTCTTCATAGGATGGAAAAACTATTTCTAGAATTGAGGCAGGAGGATGACTTAGTGGCTGCTTATGAAGCAAAGTTCACTCGACTGGCAAGGTATGCTCCAAACTTCATATGAGATCTTGATAGTAAAATCAACCATTTTTACTCAAGGTTAAAGCCAAGGTATCGAAGGGATTTAGCTTCTTGTGAGTTCAAAAGTTATGAAAAACCTGTTCGATGTGAGGAGAAGGTGGAAATGCAGTTTTCTGATTATCATGTTTTCTTTGACAAATGACAGAATAAGAGGTCCAGTTGGCAGGCAAAGGGGAAGAATTCATCAAAGAAGCAAGGAGGTAAGAAAACCAAATATCCATTCTTTGAGAAATGTGGTAAAATGATTCCTGGAGAATGTTTATCCAAGTCTGGACAGTGCTTTCAGTGTGTTAAGTCTGGTCATATTGCTCGTAACTGTAAGGAAGATGATCAATCAAGAAATGAAAAGTCAGCGGTAAGATGTTTCAAGTGTAATGAAATGGGTCATTATGCAAATGAGTGTCTAACGAAGACCTCAACTCGGGGAAAGCAGCCAGACTATAAGCAGAAAAGGGTGGTGAAATCCTTTGCAACTACTTCAGCAGATGTTGGGTCATTGAATGATGTAGTATCAGGTACACTTTTTGTTTCTTCAGATTATGACAATGTGTTGTTTGATTCAAGGTCTACACATTCTTTCATTTCTAAGAAGTTTTCTAGTAAATTGGATATTCCATCTCAAGATATGAATCCCGAACATATGGTAAAAACACCCGGAGGGAATGTTGAGACAAAAAGGATTTATAATAACCTTTCTATCCTTGTGTGCGGAAAGAATCTACCAGAAAACCTTATTGTTTTTCCTCTACTAGAGTTTGATATTATTTTCGGCATGGATTGGATTTCTGAATATCATGCTACGATTGACTGCAGAGCTAAAATGGTTTCTTTTCAGAAAGATTTTCATTTTATGTACAAGAATGAACCCTTGATTTTGATAACATATTAGGAAGTTGAGAAACTAGTAAATGATGGAAATGAATGTTACCTTGCACATATTGTTGAAAATAAAGGAACTATTCAGATTAATGACGTGCTAGTGGTAAATGAGTATCTTGATGTTTTTCCTGACGAGTTGCCTGGTATTATTCATGATCGGGAATTTGAATTTACTGTTGACTTAGATCCTAATTCTAAGCCAATTTCATAACACCCTTATCGAATGGCTCATGTTGAACTTTTAGAGTTAAAGAAGAAATTGCAGGACTTATTAGATAAAGGTTTCATTCGACCTAGAACATCACCATGGGGTGCTCCTGTCATGTTTGTTAAAATGAAATATGGTTCAATGAGACTTTGCATTGATTATAGAGCCTTGAATAACATTACTATTAAGAACAAGTATCCTTTTCCTCATATCGATGATTTGTTTGATCAGCTCCAGGGAGCTCAGTATTTTTTGAAAATTAACTTGAGGTCGGGGTACCATCAGTTGAAAGTAAAAGAAGCAGATGTTCCGAAGACTGTGTTCTATACTAGATATGGCCATTATGAATTTGTAGTTATGCCTTTTGGGTTAACCAATGCACCTGCTGTATTCATGGACCTTATGAATATACTTTTTGATGAATTCTGGGATAAGTTTGTGGTTGTTTTCATCGATGATATTTTGGTGTTTTCTAAATGTAAAGAGGAGCATGAAAGTCATTTAAGGGTTATCTTGCAAACCATAAAAGAAAAGAAACAGTATGGAAAATTTAGCAAGTGTGAGTTTTGGTTACAACAAATCTCATTCCTTAGTAACATTGTTTCAAAAGATGGAATAACTATTGATCCTCCTAAAACAAAAGTTTTTGAAGAATGGACAAGACCCACAAATGTAACCGAGATCCGTAGTTTCCTTGGTTTGGCAGGTTACTACCGATGTTTTGTTGAAAATTTATCACGGTTATCTAGTCCAATGTCTAAGCTAACTTGGAATGGTGTTAGGTATATCTGGACAAAAGAATGTGGTGATTGCTTTCAAGAGTTGAAAAGAAGATTAGTGAATGATCCATTTTGGCACTTCCTTTCAGGAATGGTGAGTTTGTTACCTATAGTGATGTTTCATTGAAAGGACTCGGTTGTGTCCTTATGCAGAATGATCAGGTAATTGCTTATGCTTCACGTCAGTTGAAAACTCATGAGGTAAATTAACCTACACATGATTTGGAATTTGCTGATGTTGTTTTCGCTTTAAAAATTTAGAGGAATCATTTGTATGGAGTAAAGTGTGAAATATATTCTGATCACAAAATATTAAAGTATATATTCACTCAGAAAGAGTTGAACATGAGACAGAGGAGATGGCTAGAATTAATTGAGGATTATGATTGTAAAATTCATTACCATCCGGGAAATGCAAATAAAGTGGTTGATGCTTTCAGTAGAAAAGGGAATGCTTCATTAACCATGCTACGTTTGGAATGAGATCCTTTGGTTTTTTATTTGATGAATATTGGCATGGAAGTTGTTTGTGCAGGAAGTCCTTCTGGTTTGTTTCAGGTATCAGCGGAATCTTCTCTATCAGACAGAATCCATCAAGCACAGAAGCAAGACAGTGAGTTGCAGAAAAAGGTAAAGCTGGTTCAGAAGGTTAGGTTGCATCAATTCAACATTGATAATGATTGTGTTTTGAGGTTTGGGAAGAGATTATGTGTGCCTGGTAATTCACAGTTGAAGAATGAGTTGTTATGTGAGTATCATAGTTCCCCGTTTTCAATTCATCCTGGAAGTACTAAGATGTACAGAGATCTGCGTGAGTATTACTGGTGGGATGGAATGAAAATAGATATTGATGATTTTACTGTAAAGTATTTGAATTATCAGTAGGTTAAAGCAGAGCGGAAATTACCAAAAGGGATGCTTCAGCCTTTACCGGTTCCAGAGCGGAAATGGGTAAATGTATCCATGGAATTTGTTGTGGGATTACCGAGGACATCTCGAGGTAATAATGCAATCTGGGTTATTGTTGATTATTTGATTAAATCTGCTCATTTCCTTCCTATTCAAGATACTTTATCTCTAGATCAACTTTCTCGATTGTATATTAAAGAGATAATAAGGATGCATGGAGTTCCCCTATCCATTGTATCTGATCGTGATCCCAGGTTTACTTCTAAATTTTGGAAAGGCCTTCAAAAGTCGTTGGGTACTGAATTAAATTTTAGTACAGCTTTTCATCCGCAGTCATATGGGCAGTCAGAAAAAACATTTCAGATGTTAGAGGATATGCTACGTGCTAGTTCGATGGATTATCAGGGAATTGGGACCAAAATCTTTCTTTGGTTGATTTTTATTATAATAACAGTTTTCATTCCAGTATACAGATGTCTCCATTTGAGGTATTATATGGGATGTGGTGTCGAACTACAGATTTCTGGGATGAAGTGGGTGAAAGGAAGTTGATGGGACCGGAATTGGTAGATGAGATGGCAGAAAAAGTTCAGTTGATTCAGAAACACATGAGAACAGCTCAGAGCAGACAGAAAAGTTATGCAGACAACAAGAGGAAGGATCTATCTTTTGAGGTAGTTGATCATGTTTTTCTCAAAGTTTCACCGTGGAAAAATGTGATGTGATTTGGTAAGAAAGAAAAGCTGAGTACAAGGTTCATTTGACCATATAAAATTTTGGAGAGAGTTGGATCAGTTGCATACCGAGTGGCATTACCTCTGAGTTTATCTCAGGTACACAATGTTTTTCATGTTTCGATGTTGAGAAAGTATATGCCAGATCCATCTCATGTTTTTTGCCCAGAGGTAGTTCAGTTGGAAGAGAATCTCTCTTATGAAGAACAACCAGTCCAGATTCTTGACAGAAGAGAGCAAGTGTTGTGAAATAAGGTAATTCATCAGGTAAAGGTTTTGTGAAAAAACCATATGGTTGAAGAGGCAACGTGTGAATCTGAAAATGCTATGAGGGATAAATACCCCCACTTGTTTTGATAAGTTAATAAAATTGCTAAGACGCAATTACAAAAAGGGGGGAAGGATATAACATACCAAGTAAATAAAGAATAATACATTTTCATAGTTATTAATATTTTCAAATTAAATATTAATTTTAATTTAATGGGGTTTCTTTGTTCGATAGCGTACTCGATACGCAACAATGAGTTTCTTTGGAAACGTACGTTGCACTCTAGTAATATAATAATATTATTCTAAATGGTAGTTAACACGTAGCCGTTGTATTGGCGAGAATGAATAGAAATAACTATAAAATGATTATATATGTTTTTTAAATGTTTTTACATTTGTCCAATAAATGATAAAGGCTTAAAATAAGAAAAAAATCAATTTTAGGCATAGATACTCTAATATTCACTAAAGGTCGACTTATTGCCTTTTCTTGGCGAATCTTCTTTAAATATAGTTTTGGTCACTCTTATACTTTCTATTGGACCAAATAAAACTATTCTATAGAATCGGGACATCAAAATTTACTTTGTGTAAATTTTTGGTATTTTTCCGATAAAGTTCATTTTTAATGAATAGTGAAAAATGTTTTATTTTAATTCAAAACCTCTTTTTAACCTAATTTATTTATATGGTTAGATTATATTTTTAATTGGATTTAGAGTTTAATTAGAATATATTTTTATGATTTAATCCAATAGTGGTCGTTGGAATTAATTTCACTTTGAAATTGGACTTAAACTAGTGCCAATCTTTTGATATATTTTGTTTAATAAAAACACGCTATTTGTCATGACAGCGGGAATTAATTATTAAATTAATTAATGTAGCTTATATGATTTGAATTTTATAAAATAGACATAATTTTTGAATTCAGAATATCAAATATATCTTAGGGTGAAGTTTTGGTATTTTTATAGAAAACATCAATTTTTGATGAATAGTGAAACCACTATGTGGTACTTAAAAAACTGATTTTTCGTTTAAAGAAAATTTTACCACCTTTGTGTTTTGAATTTCAAAAATCTGACATACATTTTTGATATTAGGAAGTAAAATGTGGTTCAATGGGATTAAAATAATTTTTTGGTGAATACTAACTTTTTTGTTTATTAATCACGATTAGAGGTAATTATTGTAGTTTAAGGTAAAAATAATGTTTTAATAATATGAAATGACCTAGACACATGTCCTACCATTATTGGATGTGTCATGGCCGACCAAGACAATCCATGGGTCAACTTGGGGTCCCCATGGAGCCACTTTGGTAGGAAAATGACATTAATATCTTTTTATTTAAAGTTAAAATAAAAATGTCACAAACATGAGTTGTTTTACTAAAACAATTTTTAAATGGGGTTATACAATTTATAATTTCGACTATAAATATTCATTAGAAATATCAAACGATTTCCTAAATCATGATATTTGTTTTATAATTTTTATACATTAAATAAATTAAATTATTTATGACACCATGATGATGCATCGATTTCCTCATTATTTAACGATTTAAATAAAATGAAACGATAATGTAAAATCTAAGACCTACACTTTTCAAAAGCCTATTGGATGGGTGGATTTAGAACCCTTATCAACTTATCCTATAAATATATAATTGTGGGACCTTTAAAAACCGAAACTCATTTTATAATAAAGTAACCATTTAAAACATTCCAAGAGTGCCCCTCCTCTCCTCTTATAAAAGGCCCCCACCTCTACCACCTTACCCACACCTATCAAGCCTTTGTCTTGGCCAACCCCTGCCCATGTTGTCTCTACACATCCCTATATTACTCCTAGAAGCCTCATGTTGGGCAGATGTCTTCCCAAGGAAGCCTTTGATCTCAAATCAAAGAGAGTTACATGGTTTTAAGGTAATGTATTCACTTGTGTTCTTTTGTTTTATTTTGCATCTCCAACCCCATAAACTATTTTTATTCATTTCTTTTGTAACAACTCCAGTGTATTCAATATACTAGGATTTTTTTATAGGAAGCATTCTAGATACACTTACACACACCTACATCTAATGGTTAAAGAACATATTGTTTCTGTGGATGGCGAATTTCTGCCTCACGAAACGATGATTGTTCAATATTCTTATAACACCTTGAAAGGTGACCATTAAGATGACACTATATTTATATATCATATATAATATGTTTATTTTTTCCTTAAACTTCTGTATTTTTCATTTATGGCATACCTTTATGGTTTCCATTATGGGTAAACACAATAATTTCATTTTAGGAAGTGCGGACTACCGCCCCCTCAAAGTGATTTGATTCGTTAATGCCATATGTGGGACGCATAAAGGATGGAGTTAATGTTATTATATATTATGTTATACTGGAATTATAATACGCCCTTATATCATTATGATTTCACTCCATGAAATACAAAATATAAATGAAAGTAGCGTTCATGTGTACGTACGGCTTACCGTCTCCATGAACGGCACATTTCATTTCTTACCTATAAATGTTATGTACTATTATAAATACATGTATATGATGGATATATATGATATATATGATATCCAAATCATTAATATCATTCTGGATATAATGGACCTTTGACCACATAACCAAAATGTAATTGTAAGAAGTCCACTTTCAACTTAAGAACAAAATAGCGAAAAAACAACATTTTAAACATAAATGATTACATAATGTTTATAACATGGAAATAAGTGATGTAAAATGAATAATAAGCTTGAAAAAGGTTATTAAGAAATTATAAATTAAATTTAGTTTATTATTCAGGAGATTAAAGAGCAATCGAGTCACGTCAGACAAGAGGTATGGGACTTCCTCTCAATCTCCTTTCATTGAGGCATATTTTGTTTTATACAAAACTTTCTTTTATACAGTGTATAAACCCCTTTGAATTTTAATTTTATTCAAAAGGTTTGTTTTTATATGAAGCGTTTTACTAAATGACAAAAAGGAATGTTTCTTTTAACGTACACGGTGAAAAAAACCTTTTCCGCCGTCGCGAGTATTATTTGGTCTTTGGCTTCCTCAACAAGCCGTAATTTTTTTAAAATGAAATAAATACCATATAATCTTTTGTTTATTTTGGTATTGAAAATGGTTTTTATAATGGATTTGTTATGTCAATATATTTAAGTGATATATTGTGATCAAAGTGTGGAAATGTTTTTCTTCCATTATATTTGTTTTATGTCTTATGATTTTATAATGGTACTTGGACATTTGACGGGTGGTTACGTGATAAACCATATGACGGGTGGTGCCGTGAATACCAGGACGAGTGGTTACATTATAACCTCCAATGAATTGGGTATGGAAGTCGGCCGTATGGCTTTTTTATTAAGTGATATGTGTGGAAGTCGACCGTATGGTTATTCCACTTAAGTATGTTTATGTCCCAAGTTACCTTTATATGTTATGTGATCTTTATATGAGTTTTATGGTAACCTTTTGGTTACAAAAGGGTAAGTTGTGATCTTTTATTCAGTGAAGAGTTTTTACTACTTCATAAAGGTTAAAAGTATTACTTTGATAAAGTTTACATGGTTTACTTTTTGTTTTGAAAAACTAACAGTTTTCATTCATTGTGTATACCTTACTGATCTTTTTATGCTCACCCCACGTTTTTTTGAAATGTTTTTCACAGGACTAAATGTGGAATAGGGTCAAGGATGGGATCAAGGGAAATTCATGCTATCTAAAACATGGAACTAGACATGTTTATTTTTAAGAGTTTTTATTTTATGGAAACTTAGTAGAAGTGTCTACTTTGTAATCTTTTGATATGTAATTGTTATGTCCTAATTCTCTAAAACTCTAAACCTGAAAATATCCTCAATGTGAATTATTCATTTAATTCAATATTAAGTAATGTTTAAGGTCGGGGCCTTATAGTAGCTCCGGTGTCCATTCCTCCACACAGGATGTCACCTACTGAGCATCAAGAGCTCATGCGGTAGATAGAGGACCTAGATGCCAATGGTTTTATACGTCCGAGTACATCCTTTTTGGGTCCTCCCATGATTTTTTCTAAGAAGGATGATGGAACTGTTCATCTATGCATGGATTAAGGATGGTTGATCCAGCTTACGGTCAAGAACCCGTATCCACTTCCTCGAATAGATGATCTCTTCGACCAACATCAAGGAGAAAAAGTGTTCTCTAAGACCGACCTGAGATCATGTTATCCTCAAGTGTGAGTTAGACCCTTAGACATACCTCACATAGCATTCCGCATCATGTATGGTATGTATGAGAACCATGTTTTGTATTTCTTACAGACAAACACTCCTACTGTTTTCATGGATTTGATTAATAGGGGTATCCACACCTATTCAGAATCATTTGTTAGGGCCTTTGTGGACAACATCTTGGGGTATTCTCGCACTCTTAATGACCATGAAAAACCTTTTCAGATCATTCTGAGTACACTAAGAGAGCATTATATTTATGCCAAGCTTGATAAATGTTATTTTTGGATAAACTATGTCCACTTATTGGGTCTTATTATTTCAGGATTAGAAGTATCTGTAGAGCCTAAAATGGTTAGTGTTGTAGTTTTCTGAGAGGAGCCGAAGAAGTTGATTAATATTAGGAGTTTCATGAGGATGGATGGATATTACAAGTATTTCCTACATGACTTCTCACATAGTAATTCACCTATTATTGGACTTACCAAGAAGGGTTTTATGTACCTGTGGTCTGAAGAATGCGAGAAATCCTTTCAAGAGCATAAATAGAGGCCTGTCTCGGCACCGATTTCGATTCTTCAAGAACCTGATTAACGTTTTATCATCTTCTACAATGCATCAAGAATTGTCCTAAGAGTATTATTTATGTAAGAAGTCAAATTCAATGTGTACAGATCTTGGCAGTTGATGCCTCATGAGAGAAATTACCTGACGCATGACCTCGATCATCAAGTAGTTGTCCATGCATTACATTGCTGGAGACATTAACTATTGGGTGGGCTCATTATTGTGTATACAGATCAAAAATTACTCAAGTATATCTTGTCTTTGTTTGATGTGAACCTTAGAAAGTGGGGATGAGTCGAATGTCTAAAATAAATTTATTTTGATCTTGTATGTATGCCTAGAAAGGGCAATGTGGTCGACAATGCACTGAGTCAGAAAACTCAGACACATGCCATGGAGGAAGCCAGTGATAAATAGATGTTAGTAGCCCTCTTTTTGGAACTTTATCCAGAGTTTCATGACAGTCAAGAGTTTTCTTACATCTCAGCCTTATCATTTAATTCTTCCCTCCTTGAAAACGTAAAGATTATGCAGTTTTTAAATCCTACAAGTTTGGTTATCTATGAGAGTATATCAAGAGAAATCACTCCTCTTGATTGTTCTATGGACAGAGGTTACATTCTTCATATATGTGGATATATCTGGGTTCTTGTAGATATAAGAGGGGAGTTGAGGAAAGAGTCACATGATTCTTAGTGGGCAGTTCATCTTAGAATCTCGAATATGTATCAAGATATTCGAAGCCAGTATTGGGGGCCTGGAATGAAATTTCATATTACAGGCTTCATCACTTGGTGTTCCACCTGTCTGCAGGTGAAGATGGAGCATCAGAGACCTGTAGGCTAGTTAATACTGCTTCTAGTCCTAGAATGGAAATAAGAATATGTTGTTATGGATTTTTTAGTCAGCTTACCTAGGTCATAGATGGGTAGCGATTCTATCTGTGTAGACCTTGGAAGACTAAAGAAATCATCCCACTTTATTCCTATTCGAGGGACATTCTTAGTTGATGAATTCGAAAAAACTGTATGTCTTTGAGATCATATGACTACATGAGGTTCTATGTACTTTCACATCAAACATGGATGATTGTTTAACATTACATTTCTTGTAAGTTTTGTAAAAAAATGGGATAGAACTTATTTTAAGAACATCTTTTCACCCTCAAACTGATGGACAATAGAAATGGATGATATTGGTACTAGAGGATATTCTCTGAGTTTGTGTCCTTGATTTCAACAGTTCTTGGGAGAAGAATATTCCTATAATTGATCTTTCTAATAATAACAGTTCTCATGTGATGATTCATATGGATTCTTTTGACGACTTATATGGTAGACCATGCCCTTCACCCTTGTGCTGGATTGAAGAAGGAGAGGCGGGCTTACTAAGTCCTCACCTCGTTTAGGAGACTTCTGAAAAAGTTCACTTGATCAGAAAGTGTACAACTACTACTCTGTCTAGATAGAAATATTATGTTGATCATCACCGATGACCTCTTGGGTTCATGGTTGGTGATAATATTTTCATTCATGTATCGCCCATGCTAGGGTATAGACGGTTGAGAAAGCAGGGAAATTTGTCACCTTGTTACGTCGTGCCATTTGAGATTCTAGAGAGATTATATGTCAGTAACATTTCATTTGTTACTACCTCATAGGTATCATTCCATTCACAATGTCCTTAATATCTCATAGCTTTTACAATATCATGTTGACCCATATAATAACATTAATCCTGAGGAAGTTGAGTAAGATGTTTATGTGTTGTTTGAGGAATATCCAATACACATCATTGACCAAAGCATGAAGGTTATTCGAGGCATGTATATCCCCATTGTATGGGTTCTATGGCAACACGACTGAGTACAAGATGATAATTGAGGAAGAGATCCCAATTTAGGTTCTCAATGGCCAGATTTATTCTCATACAGTGTTTCTTTAACCTTGGATGGAGAACTCAGGGGGCGAGTTCTTTTAAGACGGGGTGACTGTAAGAACTCGATTTTGAACTCGGGTATGGATCCTTCAATTTTCGGTCTAAATATATACTTTGGTCCAAATATCTATTTATTTAGTAAAGGATCTGAGGGAGTCTGAGGATTGTTCAGATCCTGGAACCCATCTTTTTGGAGAAAGCAGACCTAGCACACAATTTAGAGAAAACAGGGTGAAATTCCGCACAGTTTGGAAAATAGTGTGGATGTTGTTTTTTCTGACAGATACACCTCATATAGTTAGTGAAAGACCATGAAGTATAACCATGAGGGAGCCCCTTTTTCCTAGGTAAACATTAATGGATAGAACATGGTTTGATCAAACCATGCTGGGGGTTGACTTTTCAGGTAGAATCGTCCCGCGTGGTTTTTTTACGGTTTGACAAATCGTGCGGACAAACCGTGCAAAGACTATTTCTCTCGGTAATATTCAAATTTTCCCGTTGTGATAAAATTAAGTCACCCTTCCTCCATAATCCAAATTTACACGAGGTTGGCTTATTTATCTCTATATTTGGGAATTTTTGAGGATAGAAACATGGAATCAAGAGATTTCCATCATCCTACATTCGATCGAGCATCTGTTCATCATGTTGGATAGACAACAGTAAGTACTCAAGTTATCTTTAGATTTTCTTATTCTTTTTCTTTCACGACCTCGGTACAAACATGTATGAATTTTGAACCATTTATTACATCTAATCCAATGTGAGGAAAATCATGGGACGATATAGGAGGATGATGATCGTACATCCATAATTTGGGTGGTCTATAACTCATCCCTAATGTTTGTTGATTTTGGAATGTTTTTGTGGGGCCCACCAATCCCTTTGGGGACCCCCTCTTAAATTTACATGCCATAATTATACTTGTTATAATTTTGTGGTTATTCTCTTTCCAAATATGTTATTAGTTGTTAGTGGTTACACCCAAAACTCAATCTGCCACATGTTAAAGGTTATGCCATATTCGGATTTTTAGTTCTCTGACATGTTAGAGCCACTGATTGGGTGTTCCATTCCATGATATTCTTAAATTTGATCCTTCCTATAATAAGTTTTTTTGTTAAATGATGATTTCATAATGGAATGCACCTTGTATGGTCACCACTTGACCTGCCTAAGGTAAGTGCTTCAAATAATTATTAAATGTGAAATGTTGAATGGAAAGTATGGTAAGTATATAACCTGGCCTTATTAAATGAAATTAAACAAAGTTTTCATGTCCATATCACCCCTTCCTTGTTGATGGAAGGTAGATGAGTGAACCTCAAAAATTGAATATTCATTAATGGTTAAGAAATACAAAATAAAATGGTTGCAACACTACTTGGCCTATCCACCGTAATGGAAGAAAATGATTCGGCCAATAAATAAATGGTGTCAACTCTACATGACCAATCCACACTAATGGAATGAAAAAATTGAACTAAATGAATTAACTCATATTTAGAATATCAAATAGGAATGGACTGACTCATTCTCACCTTGAATTCTGATAAAAGGATACCTTGGGTCTCGGAAACCCCATTCCATTTCAAGTATTTGGGTTTCATAGGTTGATACACACCTAGATTCAGGTTCATTCATATTCCTTGGATCCCTGATATACTTCCATAGTCCCCCCTTTCATTATTCAAGAATACCTCAGATAAAATTCATAGATCCATCATTGACATGTAGGTTCCTTGGATACACTCCTTGGATCCAGTCCTTTCTAATACCCACTTTACCTTTGATGCACTCCGTGTACATGGAAGGCACCGTATTGTAGAGTTATATAGATTACTCACCTTGTATTACACCCATACCCCTTATCTAGACTAAAATACTAATGACTTAGCTTTATGGGATATTTATTGTACCTTGGTTATTACCCTAAGGAACCCTAACTGAAAATCTTTTTCAGGTTTCCTTATTATGTCTTGAGAGCTTCAATACTTATACTATCACGACCGTATGTTAGTGATTGCTATGCCTCATGTGACCTATTAAAATTAAATGGTAATTAATTAATTAATGAACTGGTTGTTTTTTCAGACACTACTTTATGGAGGGAGAAGGTAATTGGATATTTAATTATTCTTTTACTTCTTTCTTTACTTATATATGCAAGATAGATAACTGTTATATTCCATTAAATTGGCCATATGATATAGAAACAGTTGATGGTGGCCCACTAAGATGTATCTCACATGATTTGTGGGCACTATTTGGTAACCTGATTAGATTATGTGTCTACAGGTGTTGGAAAAGGGAAGCATACAACTTCTGAAACATGATTGTGTGCTGATAGGATGGAGCATGATAGTAGATTTCATAGCTGGATCTCAGGGTTCTTGGAATAGTCTATTTTACCTTTATATTTCGGAACATGTTATGCCTATTGTCAAATATCCTTGCTTTCTAGTTTTCAGGTGAAATGACATTCCACCATCATTTTTCAGTTTTTAAAATTCTTTTTGTTATCGTTTATCTATTACAAAAATTTTCTTACAATGTTTATTTATATTGCTTCTGCTATTTATCATTCCTTTATATTCTATTCATTGTTCTACACTCTTCTAATGAGAGAATAGACTTCCGATGGACACACCCTAGTCCCTCAATGCTAGTCGGTTGCCTCTGGTGTCTAGGATGATGCAATTGGGTCCCTTTGACCCACTGAGCTCAGGGAACTCATTAAGTGACATCTGTGTCCGGGTCATTATATGAGGTATGGATATCATCAGTTTAGTGTGATAGAGGGAGACATTCCGGAGACTAATTTTAGGTGCAGGTATGGGCACATTGAGTTCGTGGTCTTGTCATTCAGCATCATGAATGCACTAGTTGTGTTCATGTGACTCCTGAACTCCATTTTCTGTGAGTATCTGGACCGATTCATGGCATTCTTCATCAACGACATCCCGGTCTACTCAAGATCACATAATGATCAAACTGAGCATCTACGGAACATTGTGGAGGTCCTCCAACACCACCAGCACTACGGGAAGCTGTCCAACAACATGTTTTGGACACGAGAGGTGAACTTCCTTAGACATGTGGTGTCATAGTAGGCAATAATAGAGGACACATCAAAGGTCGAAGCAGTTGTTTCCTGAGAAGAACCCATGAACATGGAAGAGGATTGTAGTTTCCTGGGTCTGATAGGTTACAACAAGAGGTTTGTACCTAACTTATCATGATTTGGAGCTCTGTTGATGACTTTAAAAGGAAATGAAATGGCCTTCATATAGAGTGAATACTGTGAGATAGATTTTAGTTATCTAAAAGGGTATCTAGTAATTATCCTAGTGATGAGGTTTCTAGAAGAAGGGGTGATGTTCGAGGTGGTATGTGATGCTTCTGGGCTAGTCTAGGGACGTGTGCTGATGGAACAATGAGTAGTAATCTCTTATGGGTCATGGAAGTTACCTACTCACAAACATAACTATGCAACCCATGATATATAAAATGAAGTGGTTGTGTTCACGCTAATGTTATGGAGAACATACCTCATCAAGGTCGGCTTCATGGTCTCCATAGACTTCCAGATCTTGAGGTGTATCTTCTCCCTACAAGATAAAATATTGTGGTAGTGGAGGTGGATAGAGTTTCTTCAGGATAATGAATTAAAATCCTCCTAAAAATTAGTAAATGGGAACATCGAGGTCGATGTCTTGAGAATAAATCCATAGAATGTTGAAATGTGGGAGTCTAAAAACACATGGAATTCAATGGAGGAGTTGGTTGCTTTACATCTGTGCTTGAGAGTGGAGGATGGTTGATGATCTCTTTTTTAGATGACTGTGTTGTCTTCCTTGGTACGATAGGTGGAGGAGTCTCTGTGAGGATACATGGAAGCTGAAGTGATACATGATCTTTTTATCCAGGTTGATGCACCAATGTGATGGATAGAGGATTGTAAGAATCTAATTTTGTCCTGTGAGAAGCTATTTGTCCCGATGGAGATGCACAATGGAGTACTTAGTGAGTTCCATTACTCAACCCTAGGAGTACATCCAGGAGTCTCAAAGCATAAAAGGGGCTTGAGAGGTCAGTTTTGTTGGGCCAGAGTGAAGTGGGAAGTGGCAGAGTTTATGGAAAGTTTCCTTGTGTGTCATCAGGTGAAGTCATAGCACTGTGTTCCTAGAGGACTGAAGGATTCCTTAGAAGTTCCTGAGTGGAAGGGGATGTCATCATAATTTATAAGGTCACAAGACTTTCCAGATCAAAGGGAGTCTATGATGCCATCTGGGTAGTTTTGGGTTTATTGATGAAGTAAGCTCACATATTAATAGTTAAAGAGATGAGTATAATGAATACCATAGAACAATAGTACGTGAGTTAAGTGGTATGGACCTAGGGATATCCAAGATTCATCATGTCAGATCAAGAGACTTGAATTAATTCATGACACTGGAAGGTATTACAATGTGCTTTTGAAATGTATCTATGCCTTAACACAACCTTCCACCCCTAGGTGGATGGAAAACACAGTGGACCTTCCTTACGTTGGAGGATAGTCTATGAGAATGTGTTCTGGAATTCATAGGATCGTGGGTACGACACCTTCCCCTAGTGGAGTTTTCATAAAAAAATTTCTTTCACTCTACCATAGTCATTGATCCATTCAAATTCATATTCAGAAGACTGTGTCGTTCACCCCTGTGCCAGACTGAGGTTGAGGCAACATGTCTTTTTGGCCGAGAGGTGGTGCAGAGCATGACAGAGAATTTTCATCTTGTTCATGAAAGGACTAATGCATATCAGGACTGATAGAATTAATATACCGATCATAGGAGGAGACCCTTGGAGTTCAATGTTGGAGACCATGTGTTCTTACATGTATCCCCTTGGTGTGGGCAATGGTGGTTAGGAAGTGGGGGAAATCATTCTCCCAAGTTCATTGGACCCTTCGAACTATTGTGATGAGTCGGAAAGGTGGTGTACCAGCTGGAGTTGCCACCACAGTTGGAGAGGGTCCACAATTTCATTCATGTATATCAGTCCATTGATATCAACATGGTCACTCCCATATCCAAGACTTGGTATAGTTGGATATTGAGGATTTTTCTACATTCATGGAACAATTGGTAAGAATCAAAGACTATGAGGAGACATTGTTGGGTGGATGGACCATTCCTTTGGTTTTTGTGAAGTAGAGGCATGGTTGCCTCGGGGAGAGTACATGGGAGTGAGAGGCATGAATGCATGCCCAATAACCCGACCAGTTTTGAGTTTTTTCCTTTTGTTTTTATTGTATGCCCTGTTATTGGCGTATTCCTGAACTATTTTTCTTTGAGGGGAGATATTTCCCTTCTACAATGAGTGTTTTTGATATGTGAAAATGTGTGGGAATGGAGATCCGAATCCCAAATCTAGATGTATTAATTAAGATGTGATTAAACTCATGCAAGAGTTTTATTTCCTCCCAAAGAAGATATTATCGTGATAATGGGATAGAGGACCATGATCCATGTGTTGGACACTGTGACCTTTAGTGTTTATTTGTTTATTGGGGTAGTTTATCCAGAGTGTCTCCCCAGTTTTACAAGAGATAAATGTTAAAGAGGTGTTCATGGATGTTGAGGTTTCCCCTCTAGTTTGCAACGCAAGTTAGTTTATCTTTAAGAGTTATCTTAAGAGGTGGTTGTTTGGAATCTCAATCTTCTAGTTTGATTTTTGATTCTCGAGCACGAAAATAGTTTCAGAGGCAGCTGATGTAATGACCTGAATTTACCCAGGCCTTTAATTTGTGAGAATCCAATGGTTTTAGTATTTATAGGAATCAAAGTATCATTCTCCATGAATTTTCAAAAAAAATAGTTCTTCTCAATAGATTCACCAAAACGGTGGCACCTTCATAGTCCTAAAATTTACATTGACATCGTTACATTGTCACACCAAATCTTTTCACACCACCTAGCCTAGTTTTTTTTGTATTCCTTGTTTTCCCCTTGTTACTTTTTGTTCATTGTTTAAAGTTAATCTATCAACTCACAGTTGTCCACAGATCTATATCCATGATTTCCAAATGGAATTATTAAATCTCAATAAATTACAACATGATAAATTTCCCATCCCCATGGTCTAACCAATATATGAATTTTATGTACATCGTAATGGTTTCAAATTTTTTTTTCATTACCTCTTATTAAGATGAGATCCAATATTCTTTATTCCCTTTCATTTCGCTTGGTACGCCTAGAGAATTCTACCTTAGATGAGTCATATGCATATGTTGTAGCCGTTTTCGCTCAGCCTTTTCTGAGTTATTCATCCATGTCGTGTCATCCAATGTTCTTTCCATAATAAGGAACATCAATCTTTGAACATCCATGTAGGGATTTTTCTTTTCTTCACTAAATTGTGCATCATTCGGGGTTGGTATATTAATGTTTCCTTGTAAGGAACAGGTGGATACACATCTTAAATTATTAATTACACAAGAATTTAATATGATCAAAAGAAAACTAGAATAAATACAATAATGGGAAGGGTGTTGTTTGATGTTTTTCACCTGTTTTATTTTCTTATCTTTGATTTCTCTTATGGTTTTTGTGGTTGTATGCCTTATGAAAATCACAATTTTTGGTGGTCTTTGATTTTTCACTTGTGTTTGGTTCCATTTTGATGTTTCAATTCACATATGTAACATGAAATATGACTAATCACATACACTCTGTTAAATAAAATGATTCCCTAGGATCAAATCTGTTCTGTGATCACCACAGTTATATTAATGTAGAATTTAATGAATCCCTATTGGTTAAATTTGAATATGATTTTGTTGACAGTTATGGATATGTTTTGCGTGTTATGGTTTTGGTTTTGTGGGCTTTGTATATGGGGTGGAACAAGGCGGGTGTTGATTTCTCAGTTAGAGAGATTGATTGAATATGGAATGGGTGAACTTGTAGGTAGCCTAACTGCCTTTATGTTGTGTTGTGGATGTGAAGTGATGTCAAGCACTATGACTGCAGAGTGTGTTTATGAACTTGTTCTGCAGTACGACTATAATATGGAGTTTTTTGGCTACTGAGGCCGAATGGATAGGTTGTGAGACAATTAATGGGTGGTATTACATTGAATAATGATTGTTTGTAGTAGTTGACCGAGGATGTGCAGTGTGACTGCATGTCTAGTTTTGTGTTGTTGTGCATGGGGACAACAGATTGGTTTTCTATATTGCATGGAGTGGTTACAATTGTTATTTTCCCAAAATTATTGGAATTATATAAATTGAATCCCCTTAAATAAATTAATGTATATTGAACAAAAACTGTGTTGGGTTCATGCTTGGCAGTGGTATTTACAATGTTGTGCATATAGGGGTAGCAACAGAAGAGGTGCTGGTGTGGGCTTATTGTCTGTTCATGTGAAACCTGTAGGATGGGATGAGTATTTGATTATAATTATATATATATATATATTAGTTCCTTGTGATTTATATACACAGCCACCGTTTTTGAGCACTATGTAACAAACTCCTCCATTTCTTGAGGGATGGTGTCTTTCCCAACATCTCAGTGTGAGGATGGATGGCGGGTTACATAATTTCTTCCTTGCATCCTCTTCCAGATCTAGTCACTTAGGTATATACAGGAAAGCTGTAATGGCCTGAGGTTTACCATGGTCCAAGATTCATTAGGCAAGTGTTTGTTTTGGACCAAGGGCGCAGGTGTTTGTAGGCCAGGTCTGTTTTCCCAAGTACCTTCAAGATGAGGCCCATGTGTCTTCAGGCGTGTCTATGGTTGTTATGGCCCATGTTTTTTCAGCCTTTTTGTGTGCGGTTTGAGGTCCAGGTGTGTGTGGGCATGGTGCAGTAGTGGGAATGTGTGTGGGAAGAGTGGTCATGTCAAGACTTCAGATCATTAGAAGTAGTAGTTAACCAATGGGAAATTAGTGTAGGGTACCCAAATGGTTATGTAACTATACTATTACATTACTTTACATGTGATACTTTGGTGAGTGTTCCTTGGTGAGGTTGTTCTGGTTAGTATTTCCTTGGTAGGTGCATGAGTTTCTACTGTTTTCTCCCAAGGGCATTAGTTTGTTTCCCCCACTAGTGCACCAGAAGGTTTGGATTTCCCTAATTAGAATACTTGTATTCTCACTCTACAACGAAAAACTGTTTTCTTGTCTATAGGAGGAATTTCAAGACCATGATTCACATTAATAGATTTGACGTTGGGATATTTTTTGTTTCTGTTTAGTTTCATTTACTTTGGTACATTATTTTTGAGTTCTTGGCATATCTTGTACCCGTTTTACTTTTGATCATGCATGTGGTAATAGATTATTGGTTTTACATTTACCTTATGTCTTTGGTGCTGCTAGTATTTACAATCTTATATCCTGATCTTGTTTCAAAAAAAGGTAATGCCTTTCTTATGTGTGAGATACTATACCCAAAGTTCTAGTCACTACTACGGGGCCTAATGAAAGTGGGACTCAGGGGGTCATTATCTCTCCAGCATCTTGAGAAAGGAAGGGAAATTCACTTTTTTATCCCTTCCCTCATATTAAAGAAGGAAAGTTGTGTCGGAATGGTATCAGAGGATTATGGTTGAGAGATATTATGGTGTTATGGGATAGGAACAATGATGATTTCATGGGATTATAGGAAAATATTATTAGGAAATCTTGGTGTGTGAAATAGACCAGGGAAGACCAACAAGGACATGGGATTTTGGGGCCCCCCATTATCCAAAGAAAAGATTTTGGACATACTAAATGACCAGGAAAGGATACACCGATTGTAGGCTATAGACCCTTGGAAATCTACATGCATCATAGTTACTTGTGTTCTTGTGTGTTTTGGGTGTTTTGGGAAGTAAAATAAATAGAAAGATAAAAAAAATTGAAATGGAAATTTCCACACTACAAGGGATTATGAGTTTCTTAATTTATTTTTTTGGCTAGGGCACATGGACATCGTCCATGGGGTATGATTGGTTGAGGCCTATCATATTGATTTGGTTGATCAATGAAGGGATGATCAAAAGGATGTGGATTACCAATGGTAGAAGACGTTTCATTCATTCTAGTGGAAGACCCTAGTAATGTATGAGGGAAGTGTCATGTACATGGAGATAGAGAGCTTCCTTGAATAGCTTGTGATCACTTCATCTAGATTCGGGGATCGACAGAGTACTGGGTTCTACTGTTAGTGAACCAGATGTGAGGAGTGTCATGTCAGTGGCAGACACTTTAACACAGCAAGAAGATGAAAAATGAGGTTTTATATAATGACTTTTATAAGGAGTTCCTAACGATCGTCCATTATTCCATGATGAAGGCCAGGAAGAGGGAGGATATTATCTTCCTTCAATAACGGAGTATGACAGTGCGAGAACTGGGGATCAAATTGAAGGATCTCCTTCATTTTTTTGTACCTATTTCTGGATGAGGAGTTGTGGACACGACGCTGGGAAGAGGCAGTTCGACCTTCACTTTAGTATGATGTTTCTCCATTCCCTCTACCAATATATTTGGTGGTCCAAATAAAAGGTTGAAGTAGTGTATAAGATGAAAACTAGGGGTGGTCCACCACAATAGGGGATCCAGTAGTGTTCGTCAATGGGAAATGTTTTCATCAGTAGGTATCTGACATTAGGGCCATCCATGTTTCTGCTAATGGGGAGTAGGCCTCTACCACTCTAGTTCAGCTCTCCCGATCCTCGCCATTTTCCCCTGGTCCTGGTACCAAGGATATTTATCTATGGAAGTTGTGGA
The DNA here is from genome assembly GCA_963277665.1 of Viscum album. Classification (NCBI taxonomy): domain Eukaryota; kingdom Viridiplantae; phylum Streptophyta; class Magnoliopsida; order Santalales; family Viscaceae; genus Viscum; species Viscum album. The sequence goes on from OY728159.1 coordinate 928,221,153, forward strand.
AATATTCAGAATTAGTTCCATTAATGGGTGTATTAAAGTGTGGTTGGGAAGGTACAACGCCCACATTAACAGTAGCAGTTCCCCACCAGGCCCTTCCAGCAGCAGGGGAAGTGATCTCCCACTCCAATGAGGGTGGAAAATGATGGGGGGAGGCCGAGATCAGGGATGTCTACATGTACCTTGACAGGGGAATGATTTGTCATGTGGTCAACAGCCGAGGGGAAGAGGGGTTGGGCGTGTTTAATTTTACACTATAGAGGTAGTAGTTCTAGTGGGGCCATACGTTGTTCGAGGTATGACCAGCCTTTTTATTACTCTTGACTATACTTTGTTTGATTCAAGAGCTTCACACACCTTTGCTGCACCCCATCTTACTGATGCCTTAGTTCTAGACGTAGGGAGATATCCCATGCCCCAGGTGTAGAGTACAAATGTTAGAAGTAAGACTAGTTTGTTTGATGTTTGTTGAGGTTGTAGACTATTGTAGGGGCTGCATCAGTCCAGTGGGGGTATTTTTCTGATACAAATGAAACTGTTTGATTTCATACTAGGCATCGAGTGGTAGTTTTCCCTACATGAAGTTATCGACTTCTTCCATAGAAGACTCATATTCTCAGATATGGGTGGCAAGTGTGTAGCTTTTGTTGAAGAGCATAGTTTCTAGGAATGCATCCATCATGTAGTGCCCAACATTATTTGTTAGCTGAGTTATTAGAGGTATCAAGAGACTCAAAGTTGGAGAATGTTCCAAGAATTGTCAGTGAGTTCATGTATGTCTTCCCCAGAGAGGTTGTGACTCTACCACCTTAACGTGATGTTGAGTTAACGAGAGACAAAGAACCCAGTACCCATCCGATTTCGATGGATCCCTATCGGATGATGCCTTCCAAGTTGCAGGAGTTGCAGATTTATGTTGGTGAACTAATATAGAAGGTTTTTATCTTACCAGGTGTTTCACCATGGGGTGATTCAGTCTTGTTCATAAAGAAGGTGGATGGTGGTCTCATGTTGTGCATAGACTACCAGAGATTGATTAAGGAAAATTTCAGGAACCATTACCCCAACATGAGGATTGATGACCTTTTTGACCACTTGAAGTTAGAATGTTTGTTCTCTATGGTTTTACAATGGTCTGGATATCATCATTTTGGGGTGAAGGGGGTGACGTCCCAAAGACTACATTCTGGTGTAGGTATGGGAACTTTGATTTCAGGGTCAGGTGGTTCGGAATTACGAACACGCCGCCTATGTTCATGGGACTCATGAATTCTATTTTCTACGAGTATATAGATCGTTTCATGGAGGTTTTCATTAATGAAATTCTGTTCATCTCAAGATATTAGGATAATCACACTGAGCATCTAAGGATAGTTTTATATATTCTCCATCACCACCAACTCTATGTGATGTTATCTAAGTGAAACATCTAGACATGAGAGGTGAACTTCCTAGGAAATGTTGTGTCCAAGTAGGAAATAGTAGTGGAACCATTGAAGGAAAAGGCAGTTGTTTCTTGCGAACCACCTAAGAACGTGGTAGAGGTTTATATTTTAGGGGTCTAGGTGGTTACCACATGAGTTTCGTACCCAAATTCTTTCGAGTTACGTCTCTGTTAATAGCTTTGAAATAAATGGACCATTCTTTCATTTAGAGTGATCAATGTGAGTCATCTATCAATTATCTAAAATGGAAGCTTGTCAGTGCCCCGGTGATGAGGTTACCATAAGAAGGGGTGATTCTTGAGGTGTTCTATGTTGCTACCGAGCTAGGCTCAAGATGTGTGATGATGCAGTAGCGAGGAGTAATATCTTATGGGGCTAGGCTATAACGTACACATGAATGTAACTATTCCACCCATGACCATGAACATGCAACGGTCATGTTCGCACAGATGTTGTGGCGGAATTACCTCAACAGAGAATGCTCCGTAGACTTCATAGATCACAAGAGCTTGAGGATTATATTCTCCTAGCGATATCTGAACTTATGGCTGCAGATATGTATGGAGTTTCTTCAATACTATGAATTAAAATTATCTTACACCATAATAAAGGCGAACATGGTGGCTGATTCTTAGTGTTGGAAGTCATAATAAGGATGTAGTTTGGAAGTTCATTGATGCATGGATGTCAATAGTTGTGTTGGATACTTTACATATGGGATTGATAGTGGAGGATGGTAGAGGCTGAGTATTTCAGATGATAATGCAATATTCCAAGGTAAGGAAGGTGGATGAGTTTTAGTGGGGAGACTTTGAGGATTAAGTGATGTGTGATCGTGTTATCTAGGGTGATTCACCAGATGGATGGATGAAGGATAGTTAGAATCAGATGATATTTTATGAGAAGTTGTTTACCTTAGTGGCAATGCATGAGGGAGTACTCAGTGAGTTCCATAAATCACCCCTAGTAGAACAACCAGGAGTCTCCATTATGTACTAGGGATTGATAGGACAGTCTTGGTGGCCCTGAGTGAAGCATGGAGTGGTTGTAACACCCCAAGCATCCATGGTACACTTCTCTTTGAATAATACAGTAGCGTGTGTTATACACAACTTCGAGTTCTAACACACACCACAACCAATCAAAGTAGCCGTTATGAATAGTAATACCCACTTTTTAAAATTATATATATTTTATATTTCAAAATGGACTTCATTTTTGATTGGGAATATCGAAATTAGCCTATGTTGAATTTTTGGTATTTTTCTGAGAACTTCCAATTTTTTATGAATAGTGAAAAATACTTAAAAACAACTTTTTAATCAAAATAATTCATAGTAATAAATTATAATATTGATTGGTTTTAAAGTATAATTAGAATATATTTTTACCATTTTATCCAATGGTGGTCATTAGAATTAATTTAACATTGAAATTGGACATAAACAATTGTCAATCTTTTGATATATATTGTTTCTTAAAAACACGCTATTTGTTGCGACAGCTAGAATTAATTATAAAATTAATTAATGAAACTTATATGTTTGTAATTTTTTAAAATATACATTATTTTTGAATTTGGAATATCAATTATAGCTTAGGGTGAAATTTTGGCACTATTCTGAAAAACTTCAATTTTTGATGAATAGTGAAACCACTAAGTGGTAGTTAAATAACTGATTTTTTCATTTAAATGAAATATTACCACTTCTATGATTCGATTTTCCAAAATCCTACATAAACGATAGTCATTAGTAAGTAAAATGTGGTTCAATGGGATTAAAATAATTTTTTGGTGAATAGTAACTTTTAAGTTTAATTATTCGCGATTAAAGCTAATTAGTGTAATTTAAGGTAAAGATAATGTTATAATAATATAAAATGATCTTTACACTTGTCCTAACCCTATTGGATGAGTCATGGCCGACCAAGACAATCGATGGGTCATCTTGGGGACCCCATGGAGCCACTTTGGTAGGAAAATGACATTAAAAGCTTTTTATTTTATGTTAAAATAAAAATGTCCCAAACATGAGTTGTTTTAGTAAATAAATATTTAAGTGTTGTTATACAAGTCATATTTTTGACTATAAATATTCATTATAAAGATAAAAGGATTTCCTACATCATGATATTTTTTTATAATTTTTAGACATTAAATAAATTAAATTATTTATGACACCATGATGAGGCAGCGATTACCTCATTAATTAACGATTTAAATAAAATGAAAAGATAATGTAAATTCCAAGGCTTACACTTGTCCAAAGCCTATTGGATTGGTATATTTATAACCCTTATCACCTTAGCGTCGAAATATAAAAATTTTGGACCTCTAAAATCTGAAAAGTATCCCATAATAATGTAACATTTCCTTACTTTCCAAGAGTGCCCCTCCTCTCCTCTTATAAAAGGCCCCCACCTCTACCACCTTATTCATAGTTTCAAGCCATTTGTCTCGGCCAAACTCTGCCCAAATACTCTCCCAACTACCCTCCCTTACTCCTAGAAGCCTCACTTTGGGCAGAATTTTTCCCAAGGAAGCCTTTGGCTCAAATCAAAAAAGAGTTACCCGATTTTAACGTAATGTATTCTCTTATGTTATTTTGTTTTATTTTGCTTCTCCAACCCCCTAAACTCTTTTTATTAATTTCATTTGTAACAACACCAGTATCCTCAATATACTAGGATGTTTTTATAATAATTATTCGAGCTACACTTACACACACCTACATCTAATGGTTAAAGAACATACTGTTTCTGTGGATTACGAATTTCTGCCTCACGAAACGATGATTGTTCAACACTCATATGACACCGTCAAAGGTGGCCATTAAGATGACACTCTATTTATATATGTGGTATATAATATTTTTATTTTTTACTTAGTGTTCTGTATTTTTCATTTATGGCATACCGATATTGTTTCCATTATGGATAAACACGATATTTTCATTTTAGGAAGTGCAGACTACCGCCCCCTCAAAGTGATTTGAATCGTTAATGCCATATGTGATATGTATAAAGGATGGAGTAAATGATATTATATATTATATTATACTGTAATTATAATATACCTTTATATCATTATGATTTCATTCTATTAAATATGAAATAGAAATGAAAGTAGCGTTCATGCGTACGTACGACTTACCGTCTCCATGAACAGTGCATTTCATTTCTTATCTCTAAATGTTCTGTAATATTATGAATGAATGTATATACAGGATATATATGAAATATATGATATCTACAACATGAATAAAATTCTGGATATAATGGATATTTCACCACATGAACAACTTGTAATTATAAGAAGTTTATTTTTGACTCAAGTACCAAAGATCGACAAAATGACCGTTATTAACTTAAATAATTACATAATGTTCATAACATGGTAATAAGTGATATAAAAGGAATAATGAACATGAAAAATGTTCTTAAGAAAATAGAAATTAACTATACTTTATTATTCAGGAGGTTAAAGAACGGTCGAGTCAAGTCGGACACGAGGTAAGGGGATTTCTTAACCCAATTTCCATTCTTTGGGTTAATCTCCTACTTTCAAATTATGTCATGATATTATTATGTCCTATCTTGCAATTGTACTTTTTCTTTATGTGTACTTATAGTGAATACACATAATAGATCTATTTTATTTTAAAAATGATCTTTGTAAGGCTTCATCTCAATCTCCTTTCATTAAGGCATATTTGGTTTTATACACAAATTTCATTTATATGGTGTATAAACCCCTTTGACTTTGACTTTTATTCAAAAGGAATCTTTTTTTACGAAGCATTTTTACTAAAAGACAAAAAGGAATGTTTTTTTTACGTATGCAGCGACAATGACTTCTCCGCCGCCGTGACTATTATTTGAGTTTCGGCTTCCTCTATAAGCCATAACTTTTTTTATATGAAAAATAAATACAAAGTTTTAAATTTCTTTTATTTTGGTATTGAAAATGGTTTTGAAAGTGTTTTTATTATATCAATGTGTTGTATTGATATCTTGTGATTGAAATCTGGAAATGTTATGTTTCCTTTATACAGGTTTTATTTGATATGATTATGTTATGGTTTATGATATGTTTAAACCTATTCATATGAGGAATGCATTGGACTTAATAAGTGACGGGTGGAGCCCGCTATAGCTCCTCGATGCATCGGCAGGTCTCATGAGACAAACGAGTGTCTTGGCACAAGGCCTTGACAAAATTTTATTTGTGGTCTTGGCACGAGGCCTTGGCAATATGGTTATGATAGTCTGGAATTATTCATTCCATCATTATGAAAGTGGTTATTGATATTGCATGTGATTATTCGACTAGTAGAATATCCATGTGAGTAAGTAAATGGCTTTATTTAATTTTATTTTTTCCATATTATGCTGAAGTTCATGTTTAAAAAGGATTTTGTTTTAGTTATACATTTCCTTAAATGATAATGTTTATTTATAAAAGCTTCCACAATATTGTTATCTTTACTGAGCATCTGAGCTCACCCCATTCAATGTTTTAATATTTTCCTGGATGTGAAGAAGTATTTTATGAATGACCTGCAGGGGTAGTCAGAAAAGGATATGAGTGTGGACTATAAAGACTTTGTTATTATTTTTTCACTTTATGATGTAATGTAACATTTATGAATGTATCTAGTTTTTCCAAGGCTACTACACTAATCGGTCTTTCAAGACATGATCTTTTATGATCATGCCAATGTTATGAAGTAATGCACCAAATCCGGGTAACTGGGGTCGGGGCGTTACAGTTGGTATCAGAGGGAGGTTAGTACTAACCTTGGAAGCTAGATTTAGATAAACTTTGATTATAGAACATAGCCCTAAGATAGACATTTAGGATTAGTATAGAAGAACTTCCCAGAATTTTGGTATTATAGAGATTTTATGAGTTTTCCGAGTAATACATCCCTGTCTGGATACGAGCAGGTAGAGGTTGCTCTGGCACAGATGTAACTAGGGGTAAAACCTGAAAACACCGCTTTGAGCTAGACTCGAACGGGAACTGGTGCACGACAATGGGCCTTGCTACACTCTTGGTTATGACACTCCCGGGGGATATGCTTAGGATAATTCTAATTTTCTTTACAAACCATTATGAAGGGTTATGAGTATATACTTCCTCAAAGAAAACATTTTTATGATTATGGATTGTATCCATAAATGGTTCAATTTATGTTAAGTATTTTACAAGTATGGAATTATGTATTTTGATTCATAAACTAATCTAGTTTATGCCATTGTTTAGAAATGGAGCCTAGTGAAGGGAATGGAAACTGTATCAATGCACGTACTCCATATAGGGATTGACCTCCTGCTAAAGACAATTATTGTGGAACTAGAGATACAACTGGTGATGATCAACTTATTACCATACTAGGACAACTCACTCAGGTTATGAATAATAACCTTACTCGTATGGAGCACCCTGATCCGCAACATGGATGATCAATTTTAGACCGCTTCATGAGGCAAAAACCACCAACATTTAATGGGGGTACAAATCCATTAGTGTCTGAGCAATGGATAAACTCCTTAGAGAAAATATTCCATGCCTTGGGGAGTAGTGAAAGGGAAAAGGTTGTCATGGCAGTCTACCGCCTCACTGGAGATGCCAATCAATGGTGGTCACTGATTCAAAACACAAATAAAGATGAAGAAGTATTACGTATGGAATGGAGAGAGTTCAAAGATCATTTCTTAGAAAAATACTTTCCTCGTGACCATCGAGCAGATATGTAAAGGCAACTTCTGAGTCTGAGACAAAAGGAGGATGAGAATGTCGCAATGTATGAGGCCAACTTTACAATGTTAGCGAGGTATGCTGCAGATTATATACATAACCCAAGAAGTAAGATTGATCGTTTCTTTGATGGGTTAAAACCATTTCTCCGTCGAGCTTTAGTATCACAATCCTTCTCATCGTACGAAGATATTTTCTCGTGTGCTATCAAGAAAGAAAAGCAATTCTCTAAGTCTTATGACAACAAAGTAAAGCAAGAGAAGAAGAGAATAGTGGAACAAGAGATGGATAAAGGGAAAAAGGGAAAGAAGGATTTTCCATTATGAAATAATTGTGGGAAGAACCACCCCGGTACTTGCCTAAAAAGAATGGGAGTTTGTTATAAATGTGGAGAAAAAGGTCACCAAGCTCGTGATTGCAAGGGAAAGAAAGAGGCTATCAATGTTGAATGATACAATTATAGGGAAATGGGGCATTATGCAAATGAATTTCCTAAGTGTCGGGGAAACATACCTCATAAAAGGCCAAGGGATCAAGGACAATCTTATGTTGTTACTACAGTTGAAGTGCAATAATTAATGTATTGGTGCTTTTGGACTCATGGATTATATTCTGGTTATTGGAATATTGTGATATATATATATGTATTTTACTATAGTACATGTTGATTTCATTAAGTTTTTAATATGATGAAGGTAATCATATTTTTGTGTGTGAAAATAAGATAAACATTACCTTGTTTGAGTAATCTGATGATACAATTGATTTTGGAATTTAGAGACCATTTAGAGAAGGTCTAGACAAAGGTATTTTGGATAACTATAAATGTTGGAATGGATTAAGTTGAACCTTTGATAGTATTGTTTAAGGTTAAAACATTTTTGAATATTACTTTTGGAATATTATAATACTATATTTTTAGGAAAAGGACAACCTGCAGGTCGGGGGATAACCCGTCGCGTCGGACAAAGCTGCAGGAATCGAACCCACAACCATAGTGCGACATGCCTTTAATACAGACCACTAGCCTACAGGAAGTCCCTGGTTATTACAAAATAGGTTTACTAATCTAAATGGTATGTGTTAATATTTGGAACCTTATACAATTAGGATAATTAGAATATTTTTGAGTTCTATTACCTTTTAGAGTGAAAGATGGGTTTGTGGTAAAAATTTATTAAAGAATGAAAGTCTACATGACAAGTATGTATATTCCCTTATGTTCTTAGTAAATATCCTAAATAAACTCCTCACCTTTATAAAAGGTAACTTAAAACAAAAACGTTGCCGGTTATCTTTTCCAACTGGCGATTCAATGACCGTTTAACCAATCACATGTTTGTGATATTATTATGGTTAAATTTCTCCTAATCCAATTTTCTACAACTCTCCATCAGACCATGATGGTTTTTTTTCTTCCATATACATATTTTCATAGAATCCTAGTATGGGCTATCTCGGGTGACCTTTGTACTTATCTTTATTTCTTTTAATGTTATATTTTTATTAACCTTATTTCTGATGTGGATTTCCACAAAGGTATTTTCTATTTTCAACCTTTTATTTTCAAAGAAAAATTTCAAATTACGAGGACGCAATTTATTGAAGGAGGGGAGAATGTAACACCCCGAGCTTCCACAGTAAACTTCTCTTTGAATAATACAGTAGTGTGTGTTGTACGCAACCTCGAGTTCTAACACACCCCACAACCAATAAAAGTAGCTGTTATGAATAGTAATACCCACTTTTTGGAATTATATATATATTATATCTCAAAATGGACTTCATTTTTGGATCCGTAATATCTAAATTAGCCTATGTTGAATTTTTTTTATTTTTCTGAGAACTTCCAATTTTTTATGAATAGTGAAAAATACTTAAATACAACTTTTTAATCAGAATAATTCATAGTGATAAATTATAATATTTATTGGTTTTAAAATATCATTAGAATATGTTTTTACCATTTAATTCAATGGTGGTCATTAGAATTAATTTAACATTGAAATTAGATATAAACAATTGTCAATCTTTTGATATATATTATTTCTTAAAAACACGTTATTTGTTGCGACAGTAGGAATTAATTATAAAATTAATTAATTCAACTTATATGTTTGGAATTTTTTAAAATAGGCATCATTTTTGAATTTGGAATAACTATTATATCTTAGGGTGAAATTTTGGCACTATTCTGAAAAACTTCAATTTTTTATGAATAGTGAAACCACTAAGTGGTAGTTAAATAACCGTTTTTTTCATTTAAATGAAATATTACCACTTCTGTGATTTGATTTTCAAAAATCCAACATACATGTTTGTCATTAGGAAGTAAAATGTGGTTCAATGGGAATAAAATATTTTTTTGATGAATAGTAACTTTTAAGTTTAATTAATCGCGATTAAAGGTAATTAGTGTAATTTAAGGTAAAGATAATGTTATAATAATATGAAATGTCCTTTACACTTGTCCTACCCCTATTGGAAGAGTCATGGACGACCAAGAAAATCCATGGGTCAACTTGAGGACCCCATGGAGCCACTTTTGTAGGAAAATGACATTAAAAACTTTTTATTTAATGTTAAAATAAAAATGTCACAAACATGAGTTGTTTTACTAAATCAATTTTTAAGTGGGGTTATACAAGACATATTTTTGACTATTAATATTCATTAGAAAGATAAACAGAGTTCCTACATCATGATATATTTTTTATAATTTTTAGACATTAAATAAATTAAATTATTTATGACACCATGATGATGCAGCGATTACCTCATTAATTAACGATTTAAATAAAATGAAAAGATAATGTAAATTATAAGGCTTACACTTGTCCAAAGCCTATTTTATGGGTATATTTCGAACTTTAATCACCTTATCCTAGAAATTTATAATTTTGGGACGTCTAAAATCCGAAAAGTATCTCATAATAATGTAACATTTCCTTACTTACCAAGAGTGACCCTCCTCTCCTCTTATAAAAGGCCTCCACCTCTACCACCTTATTCACACCTTCAAGCCATTTGGCTCGGACAACCTCTGCCCAAATACTCTCCCAACTTCCCTCCCTTACTCCTAGAAGCCTCACTTTGGGCATAATTTTTCCCAAGGACGCCTTTGGCTCATATCAAAAAAGAGTTAGCCGATTTTAAGGTAATGTCTTCTCTTATGTTATTTTATTTTATTTTGCTTCTCCAACCCCCTAAACTCTTTTTATTCATTTCTTTTGTAACAAAAGCATTATCCTAAATATACTTGGATGTTGTTATAAGAATTATTCGAGCTACACTTAGACACACCTACATCTAATGGTTAAAGAACATACTGTTTCTGTGGATGGCGAATTTCTGCCTCACGAAACGATGATTGTTCAACTCTCATATAACACCTTCAAAAGTGGCCATTAAGATGTAACTATATTTATATATATGATATATAATATGTTTATGTTTTACTTAAGGTTCTGTATTTTTCATTTATGGAATACCTTTATTGTTTCCATTATGGATAAATGCGATATTTTCATTTTAGGAAGTGCGGACTACCGCCCCCCTCAAAGTGATTTGAATCGTTAATGCCATATGTGGGATGTATAAAGGATGGAGTAAATGATATTATATATTATATTATACTGGAATTATAATATACCTTTATATCATTATGATTTCATTCCATTAAATATGAAATATAAATGAAAGTAGCGTTCATGCGTACGTACGGCTTACCGTCTCCATGAACGGTGCATTTCATTTCTTACCTCTAAATGTTATGTAATATTGTGAATGAATATATATACTAGATATATATGATATATATGATATCTACAACATGAATATAATTCTGGATATAATGGATATTTCACCAGATGAACAACTTGTAGTTATAAGAAGTTTATTTTTGACTCAAGTACCAAAGATCGACAAAATGACCGTTATTGACATAAACAATTACATAATGTTCATAACATGGTAATAAGTGATATAAAAAGAATAATGAACATGAAAAAGGTTCTTAAGAAAATATAAATTAACTCTATTTTATTATTCATGAGGTTAAAGAATGGTCGAATCATGTCGGACACGAGGTAAGGGAATTTCTTAACCCAATTTCCATTATTTGGGTTAATCTCCTACATTCAAATTATGTCATGATATTATTATGTCCTATCTTGTAATTGTACTTTCTTTATGTGTACCTATAGTGAATACACATAATAGATCTATTTTATTTTAAAAATGATCTTTGTAAGGCTTCGTCTCAATCTCCTTTCATTGAGGCATATTTGGTTTTATACACAACTTTCATTTATACAGTGTATAAACCCCTTTGAGTTTTACTTTTATTCAAAAGGAATCTTTTTATATGAAGAATTTTTACTAAACGAAAAAAGGAATGTTTTTTCTTACGTATGCGGTGACAATGACTTCTCTGCCGCCATGACTATTATTTGAGTTTCGGCTTCCTCTATAAGCCATAACTTTTTTTATATGAAAAATAAATACAAAGTTTTAATTTTCCTTTATTTTGGTATTGAAAATGGTTTTGAAAGTGTTTTTATTATATCAATGTGTTGTATTGATATCTAGTGATTGAAATGTGGAAATGTCATGTTTCCTTTATATAGGTTTTATGTGATATGATTATATTATGGTTTATGATATGTTTAAACCTATTCGTATGAGTAATGCATTGGACTTAATAAGTGACGGGTGGAGCCTGATATAGCTCCTCGATGCATCAGTAGGTCTCATGAGAAAACTAGTGTCTTGGCATGAGGTCTTGAAAAAATTTTATTTGTGGTCTTGGCACGAGGCCTTGGCTACGTGGTTATGATAGTCTGGCATTATGAATTACATCATTATGAAAGTGGTTATTTATATTGCATGTGATTATTCAACTAGTAAAATATCCATGTGAGTAAGTAAATGGCATTATTTAATTTTATTTTTGCCATATTATGATGAAGTTCAAGTTTAAAAACGATTTTGTTTTAGTTATACATTGCCTTAAATGTTAATGTTTATTTATGAAAGCTTCCGCAATATTGTTATCCTTAATGAGCATTTGATCTCACCCCTTTCAATGTTTTAATATTTTCCAGGATGTGAAGAATTATTTTATGAATGACCTGCAGGGATAGTCAGAAGAGGAAATGAGTGTGTACTATGAATACTTTGTTATTATTTTTTCACTTTATGATGTAATGTAACATTTATGAATGTATCTAGTGTTTCCAAGGCTACTAAACTAATCGGTCTTTCGAGACATGATCTTTTGTGATCATGCCAATGTTACGAAGTAATGCACCGACTCCGGGTAACTAGGGTCGGGGCATTACAGTGGTGGAGTTTTTGGAAAGGTGTATCATGTGTCAGTAGGTGAAGGTTGATCCCTGTGTTCCTGGAGGACTGTTGGAGCCCTTAGACGTTCCCGAGTGGAAGTGGGATGATGTATTGATGGAATTTCATCATAGGACTACCTAAGGAATGGGGAGCCTTTGATGCCATCTTAGTAGTATTGGATAGATTGACTATGTAGGCTCACTTATTAGAGGTTAAGGAGATGAGTGAAGTGGATGCCTTAGCACATAGGTACGTGGGTGATGTGGTACGACTACCTGGAGTTCCAATATCCATCATTTCATATCTGGATGCACGCATTAATTCATGATTATTGATGGGATTACAACATGCTTTTGCTTCCCATATATTCCTTAACTATGATTTCCACCCTCATACGTGTGTGCATGTAGAGAGAACCATCTAGACAATGTAGAGTATTCTATGAGCTTCTGTTCCAGAATTCAAAGGATTGTTGGTATGACACCTTCCCATGGATGATTTTTCCTAATATAATTGCTACCACTCTACCTTTTACATGGATCCATTCAAATACTTGTATGAAATACTATTTTGTTCACATGTGTGCGGGATATAGGTTTTGGAGGATGGTTTTCTTGGCCTTGAGGTAGAGTAGAGCACAACAGAGAAGGTTTGGCATGTTTGGTAGAAGGATGGAGGTAGCTCAGGACAAACATAAGTTGTTTGGAGATCATAGGAGGAGACCCATGGAGTTCACGTATGGGGACCATGTGTTCTTAAAGGCCTTCCCTCAACATGGAAAATGGAGGTTTGGTAGGGGGATCATGCTTTCTACCAGGTTCATCGAACCCTTCAAGATGTTTGGATGAGTTAGAGAGGTGGTGTTCCGGCTGACATTCCCACTGCAGTTGGAGAGGATCCAAAATGTATTTCTCTTCTCTCAATGCTGTTAGTATCTACATGATGACTCCCACATCCTAGACTTGGGAGTGTTTGATATTGAGGGCAATGCGAAGTTCATTGAGTGATCAATAATAATCAAAGACCATGGGAAGAAGTTGTTTCATGAATGGACCATTCCCTTGGTTCATGTGCTCTAGAGGCATGGTGGCCATTAGTAAAGTACTTGGGAGTGAGAGGCATGAATGTGAACCCAATACCTAGTTTTGTTTTGAGTGTTTCCCATATGTTTTGCTATTGTACCTTGTTTTTGGGGGATTCTAGACCTCGTTTTCTAAGAGATTAGTTATTTTCCTTGTTCTCTGAATTTTTGTGAAAATTCTCCATGTGTGGGAAGAGAGAACCGGATCCAAAATCAAGATGCATTAATACATATGCGATTAAACCCATTCAGGTGAGTTAGTTCTGCCCAAAGAGGATAATATCATGGTAAGGGGAAGGAGATCCTTGATCCATGTGTTGTACAGTGTGACCTTTGGTGTTTATGTTTTTCTTAATGTAGTTTTTCCTTAGTGTCTCCCCAGTTGTATAGGATATAGATGTCCAAGAGGTGTTCGAGGATGTTGAGTTTTCCACTCCAGTTTTCAAGAAAGGGTAGTTTATCATTAAGAGGTATCATAAGCAGTGGTTCAAAAGAAACTCCCTCTTTTGGTTTGGTTTTGGATTCTCATGGATGATAATAGTTTTAGATGAATCTAATGTAATGGCCCAGATTTCCCCAGACCTTTCCTTTTTGAGAATCTAGTGATCTTAGTGTTCGTAGGGATCAAATTATCTTGCTCTGTGAGTTGTAAAACAAATCGGTTTCACCAAATGGTTTCAATGAAATGGTGGAACCATTACGGTGGCACCATCACAATCAAAATGTCCTCATTCCACCATTTACGGTGGCACTGTTTTGGTGTCACACCAAATGGTTTCACACCCCCTTGCCCTATTGTTTTTTCATGTTTCCTTGTTTAACCCCTATTATGTGTTTTCTCCATTTAATTTTAATATATCAAATTACAACCATCCACTGGTCTATCTCTACAATTTATTAAAGGAATTATTAAATCTCAAATAATTCCTACATATGAAACTGCCCAACCAAGTGTTCAAACCACGTTCCTACTTTTAAGTACATCAAAATGATCTCCCGGAATTTAGGATCTGGAATCTTCATAATACACGATCCTCTCTTCATTTTTTTTCATTTCTCTTGGTGTGCCTAGTGATTTCCTCCCAAGATAAGTCATATGCCTATGTTGGAGCCCTTCCTACTCATACCTTGTTAATTTTTTCTACAAGTCATGTCATCCCCTATTCTTGGTGCAAGAAGGTGCTTCAATATTCGATCATCCAAGTATGGATTTTGTTTTCTTATCTTAATTATGAATCATGTGGGGTGGTTAAATTAATAGTTAATTATATGTAACAGTTGGATACTCTTCTTAAAATAAGAATTACACTAGGATTTAATATTATCAAAATATAACTAGAATAAATAAAATAATGGGAAAGACGTAGTTTGATGTTGGTTGTCTGTTCAATTTGTTATATCTGATTTCTCTTAGGGTTCTTCTGGCTGTATGCCTTCTAAAAATCATGACTGTTGGTGGTCTTTCATTATGCAATGGTGTATGGTTTCCTTGTGATGTTTTCATGGACATATTTAATATGAAATATGATTACTCACATACAATTGGTTAAATAAATGGACATCCCAGGATCAAACTTTTACTTTGATCACCCCAGCTATATTAAAGTGAAAATTAAGGAACCCCTGTTTGTTAAATTTTAATACACTTTTTTTGATGGTTTTGGTTATGTGTTATGTGTTCTGGTCTGGGTTTTGTGGGTTTGTTATGTGGGACGGTATAAGGGGTTTTTTTATCTTAGCCCGAGATATGGATTCATTTTAGAATGGATAAACATGTAGGTAAGTGAAATTCCTTTATATTATGTTGTGGTTGCAAAGAAATGTCGAGTAGTGGGACTGCACTATGGTTATGAACTTGTTATATAGTGGGACTCCAATGGGGATTTTTTGTGCAGTAGGGGTACATGGATTGGTTGTGAGAAATGTACTGGGTGGTATTACAATTAATAATGATAGTTATTAGTAGTTGCATGGGGATGTGCAGTGGGATTACAAGTCTAGTTTTTTTTTCTGTTGTGAAGCGGGACTATATTTTGGTTCTATTTATTTCTTGGTGTGTTTACGATTGATAGTTTCTCAGTTGTGTTGAAATAATTTAATGTGAATCCCTTAAATAAAAAAATGGAAATTTTATGAAAAGTGGTATGGGTTCTTTCATGGTATTGGTTGTTATATTATGGTGCATATTGGGGTAGAAGTAGAAGTGGTGATGGTGTGGTATTGATGTCTGTTCGTGTGAAAACCGTAGGTTGGGCTGATTGTTTGATTATATATATATTTTTTAGTTTGATTCATTTCTATATTAACCCACCCTTATTGAGCACTTTGTGACAAACACCTCTATTTCATGGGGGAGGGTGTCTTTCCAACCATCATGGTGGGAGGATGGATGGGTGGTTTCTGATTGTCTTCCTCATACCCTATTCTAGATCTTGCTGGTCAGGCATATCCAGACAAGATGTAATGTCTTGAGGCTTACCATAGTCCAAGAATCATTGGAAAAGGGTTTGTTTTAGACAAGGGACCCAGGTGTTTGTGGTTCAGGTATGTTTTCCATAGTACCTTTGGGATGAGGTCGTGGTGTCTTCAGGTGTGGTGTGTAGTTATTGAGTCCCATGTGTCTTCAAGAGTGGTGGTGGTTGTTGTGTAATAGGTGTTTTCATGTATGGTTGTGTGTGGTTAGAGGACCAGGTGTGTGCAGTCTGGTTATGGCAGTCAGACTGTGTGTGGGAAGAGTGGCAACATCAAGATGTCTGATTGTAAAGAATAACAGTTAACCAATGTGAATGTGGTGTTCGATAACCAAATATGGATGCGATTATACTATTACTTTACATGACATTCATTACATGAGTCGGTGTTCCTTGGTGAATTTGGGCAGGATATTTTTTCCTTGGTAGGTGCTTTATGTTCTACTATTTTCTCACACTGTCATTAGTATGTTTCCCCCACATATGCATGAGTATCTTTGGATTTCCCTACTGAGTATACTTGTATTCTCACCCTACGTATGTAAAACTGTTTTCATGATTCCAAGTGGACACTAAAGACCATGTTATACTTTACTATCTCAGGTCCAAGGACATTTATTGTTTCTATTTAGTTCCCTTTCCTTTTGTACTTTATTTGGGAGTTTTTGGCATACCATGTATCTCTTTTACTTTTGAACATGCATGTGAGAATGGATTATTGGTTTAACTTTTACCTTTTGTCCTTGGTGTTGATGGGATTTATCATCTAATCTATTGAAATTGTTTAAAAGAATTTTAATGCCTTCCATACGTGTGAGATTCTATACCCTTGGTGCTAGTCAGCACTCTGGGGCCTACTGAAGGTGAGAATCAGAGGATAATATCACTATTTAATATTTAGGAAGGATGGGATGGAAACTTTTTCATCTCTTCCCTCATCTTGAAGAATGGGGTGGGTTCTTGACATATGTTTTTCATTTTCATTAAAAACTACCACTTCATTTTTTCTTTTTAGATATTTATTAACATACACCACCAATTCTGGGACGTTTCCCAACCAAAATAAGTAGCATGAACTACCCCTATGTGTGTTTTCTAAAGAAGAACACATAGCTTGGACAACCTCATATAGGTGTTTTCTCAACCAGAACATGCATAATGGACCACCCACTAGGGGAGGTTTCTCATCCAAAATAATTAGCTAGACCACCCTTTAATATCATATGATTTTGAAGAAAAAGACTAATTTATAGCATATAATATACGACACAATGAGATTAAATGAATAATAAAATATTATTATTTAAATGTGACCATTATAACCTAGAATAAATATTGGTGGGAATGAATAATAATAATAATTTAATATATATATATACATATATAAATGTTATACTCAATATAGAAATATTCATAATTTCTTAGAAAATAATTATTCACAGTTAGTAATGTCATTTTATTCCGTAAAAATACATTTTCTTCAAAAATAGGTTTCTGTTCAATTTATGACTGAATATTACAAATAATATTTTTAAAGATAGAATATATATTTGATAATATTATTTTAATTATTCAATTCATCTTGTTAAATATATGTTTGGATGGTTTATTTTGTGAATTTTTAGATAGATTGATTTATATTATTTATAGTGAAAAATATTAATGTTTATTGAAACTTATATTCGCATTTAGATTATTTAAAAAGAAAAAACTCTATTATTGATTATTTTTAAAATTTCAGTAGTACCTTTTAATTTAATATAATCTAATTATATTTTTTAAATGAGTTTTACTCTTTAATTTAGAATAATATCATTTTATATTTAAAGGGGAATTTATCTATCAAACCACTTTTAAAATGAGTTTAAAACATTAATAAACTTTATTATTTTAAGGGAGTATCCTATAACTATATCAAACATCCAATAAATGGGAATCAAATACATCATTCATGATGTGGGTAGACCACCACCTCACAAACTAATTTAATAAGTTTTCCATAACCACCTCACAATGATAATTAAAATGAATGATTTAATGTGCATATATATACATGATATTCAAAAAAAATATCCATATGGTTATATAATATATAATATATTTTCATACCTTTCGATTCATTGACTAATAAAAACATCTTTTAAGCGTAGGTGTGAACTACCAACTACACAAACCGAAAATATTCATTATTCATCACCCTTTACATTGATGAAATATATATGTAAATATAAATAATGAAAGGTTATTTTTTATATTATAATCATTAATTAATTATAAAATCATTCTTTCATTCTTTTTAAATTGATCTTTCAGAAATGAAAACATTTCTTATATATACTTACGAGCTACCATCTCCATTATTATATCATATGACATATTTGACAACCATAAATAATGATTGATTTTAAAAGAAAAATTGATGTATATATATGATAATCATATCAGGATTATTATTCCATAAATGAAACGATATTGAACACTTTGACTCTAGTAAACCGACAATAGTCATTATGGATACACCAGTAAAAACTTTCAAAACACCCGACACGAACATAATTGATTAAATAAATGATTATTACATAAAAAAGAAATAATACATAAGAAATGTGATCTTAATATATTTCATAATTAAATTAATTTTATTATTCAGTAATATAAATAATATATACGATGATCTAGACTCATGGGAAGGGATAAATTAACATAAAACCAGTTTTTAAATTTTAGAATGATATCTTTCAATTCATTCTCATTTGTGTCTTTATTTATAAAGTTATTTTATGAATGTATTTATATGGAAATAATGGAGATATAATGGAAATTTTATTTCACATTCATTCAATGGTTTTAAAACATGAATCACTTAATTTAATGTTTTAATTTTATTACAAATATTTGAAGTAATGTTTTATTTACATATAAAAAAATAACGTGTTTTCCCTCATTTGTAACAGTTATTTTATGATAAATGTATAATTTGATATCCAAAATTTCTTTTCACATTGGTTTAAAATTGTATTTTCAAGGTTTTATTGATGATATAGTCCTTTGATAGTATTTAAAATGGGTTGATCTCCATTATAGCTCCCATGTGAGACCAATATATCTTAAAACAATAGTCTACCCAAATAAGTATCGAATGAATATTATAATAATAATTATATCTCAGGAATTATATTGGAAGTAGGCCATATGTATGTTTCAACAATAATGTATTTTACAAGGTGTATTTATGTGTAATATGATGATTCTATCCCAATGTACCAACATGACTATTCTATGATTGGTAATGATTTTTCCTTGAAGTATTTTTATACCAAAAGGTATGATAATAATATTTTATATAAAACATGATAGCTTTTCAATATAAAAAATTATGTCTTTAAGAAAAGTCATTCTATGGCCTTTTATCTTTTTCACTGGACTAAAGTATTTCTAAATTTGATAATAATATTTGAGATTATTGTTATCATCATAGGTTATTAAAAAGAATTTCTTAGGATTTAAGGATTGGTAAAGTGAAGGACATTGTCAAGATGAATGTCATGAATATTTTTCATGAAAGGAAATCATGTTTTATTATAATGATTTCAATTATGGGAAAACACATTTATTGATCAAAATATTCCACATTGTTATTTTTTTGATATTTATGAATTATGAACTAATTCTATTAAACTATAAACATAAAATATACTTGGTTATGAATTAATGTGTATTCTATTCCAAATAAAAAATATCATGCGATATTTAAGGCCAATTTTTTATAGTTGGTATGAGAGAAATGAAGTGATTATTATCCCTGGGAACTCTCATTGGTGAAATTTGGGTAAAGCATTGCTCTCCCCCTTAGGGATTCATTTTCAAAGGGATTCCACTTAGGATGGTTGTATGATTCTCAGCCATGGAATTTAGCCTCCCATGGATTATTTATATATAAAAAAGATAAAACCCGGTTAAAATGGACAATACCATTAAAATTGATATCAAAGAAGGGAATACAAAAATCTAGAGAATATAGTTTTTTTCATGTTATGTTTTATTAAGAGTTATGTACATCATCATGGGATTACATGTTTATGGATGATTATATGTTCAAGTAATACACATTCCTCTTATACTTTTATGTGATTAATGATATTTTGGACATTGGATATATAAGGGTAATCAAATTAGGTTTAATGGATTTGATGGTTAATGTACAATAGGGTTCATATGGTTGTTTTATTTACTAAGAACAAGTTTATTTTAATTTTAAATAATTTATTTCTTGAT
The DNA here is from genome assembly GCA_963277665.1 of Viscum album. Taxonomy (NCBI): domain Eukaryota; kingdom Viridiplantae; phylum Streptophyta; class Magnoliopsida; order Santalales; family Viscaceae; genus Viscum; species Viscum album. Next base: position 928,241,532 of record OY728159.1, read on the forward strand.
TTAATGTGGATATTTTCTTAGGATTGTTGTTTTTTCATCAATATAAATGGGAATAGATATTAGAAAATACTTTTTATCCCTTCTAGCTGATTTGATCATAATTTTCATGGTTTAAAATATTAAAATTATTTTGGAATAATTGTAAACATCGATATCACCAAAAAGAAACTAATTGATTATCCCAACCCCATTTCATTTCTCTAAAATTTTAATAGATTGAGGTTTTTCTTTTATCTGATTTCAATTTTTTAATTTATCTATATCATTCTATAAGGTAAATTTCACAAAAGACGTGTTAATTTATTTTATGTACCTATTTATTTCATACTGGATGAAAAAGGGGATATTAGTAGCATAAGTAATAAACCTTAGGAATCTATTTTGGGCATGAATTACTATTTTTTTTTTATTTTTATGGAAAATAATTTAGTTTACATTCAAAAATCAAAATGACATATTTAATATATTTGATTTATATAAATATGGTATTATATAATAATACAAAAAAGAATGGCTAATGCTTCATAGATGGTTTTATGTATAGATTTATTAGAATAATAACGTATTGGTACATTATCAACATTATGGGTATTGTGAAACACCAAATAATTATTCCCTTGTAGGTCTTGTTTTCAAAAAATCAAGATATATTTCATATGGAATTAATTATTATTAAAATTGTCTATTAAAATAGAGATAATATTTTTGAGATATTTACTGAGTTTCGATAAATGTTTTTTGTTTGTGAAACCCTTTAGATTAACATATGTAAATGATTATTTTTTGAAGGATGCATTTTATTTTTTTGTAAAAAAATTGAAAGGTATAGGTATTCTTTAGGGTTTATATAAACACCAATATTGAGGAAATTACGGGTTATTATAATTTTGGAAAAAATATTTTATCGTATAGATAATGAAGGGATTGAAAAGTAATTTTGAGATTAATTTCATTTTAGAGGAAAATCACAATAATTATTAGGATCATTTTTGGAATAATGAAAACAAAATATTAGGGGATTCCATTTAAGTAATAAAGGTTGAACTATCATCTCAGATGAATATGTTATAATCTTATATATTTATGAGGATTTAGGTTATTTAGAGAAATGAATATTTATCATAAAGATTAAATGTCTATGGCATATAAAATATTCCATGTATATTTAATGGTTATTGAATTTATTTAGAAACAATTTCAATATTTATCATCATAGAATATGTAATAAATTTTTGGGTTTCAATATTCGTCTGGAATGTTTTGATGTATTTTTAAGACCATTATTTATTAACTGATATGTCATTAACTTATGGTATTACTATTAAATTTTGAAGATTATTTTAGTTTTTTGAATTGACGTTTCATTCAATTTGTGATTTATTATACTTTGTGAAACCATTTTGGTTTTTGTTAATATATAATGATATGATAAATATCTTGTTATCCATTTTTTAATATGTTATTCATTTTTAGTTTATTTTATTTCCTCATGAATTAAAAAAACCATTTTAAATTGTAATAATTTTTAGCGAATGATGAGTTTTGTGTAGAATTGGATCAAAAGATAAATTTATTATTTTCAAGTAATAAAATTTACCTAAATTTTTATTGAAAATGATAAATAAATTATTTAAAATAAGGAAAAGGATCTTGAAACAGAAATTGTAAAATTCATTTTTCTTTTCTGATGAATGGATGATCATTTTCACACCTCATCATGTTTTATTTTTTGGGTTCACTATCTTTTTCAACATCACTCAAATTCATGTGATCAATATTTTCGATGAAACTCCTTTATCAATTAGATATTTATTTTTTCTTTCACATCCATGTTTTTACTTCCCACTAAATTTATTCCATTTTATAACCTAATTTGTGATTTTCTATATTACCATCATACTTCCCTTTAATTCTTTTGATGAGTGTGTCATATTAACCATTTTATGATGAGTGTATCAAAAAATGGTTGTTATGATTTTAACCATTGATTTCTAAGTTCAATTTAAAATTGTCATGTAAAAATTACATAACTAGATTTCTGGAGAATGTGATATACTAATATTAATACAATAATACAGTGTTAAATAACATATGATATGTGAAACAAGGAACAAAAATGAATAACCAATAAATATTATTTAAATTTGACTATAATAACACAACCATTAAATTAGAGAGAATGAATAATATTAACCACATTAATATTAATATATATATATATATATTAATTTACAACTAAATATAAATATATTTATAAATTCTTATAAAATAATCACTCAATTTTTAGTAATGTAATTTTATTATTCCAAAAAACAATTTCATCAAAAAAGGGATTTTACATCATATGAGTGTATATTATAATGAATATCTAAAAAAATTAGATTTTTTTTTATAAAATAAAATTATTTTTTTCAGTTAAAAGTGTTAAAATTATCTTTGGATTAATTTTGGATAATATTCTAGAAATTTTTTATATTGATTTCTGAACATTAATCTTTTTATTATGAAATTTATTATCATTTCATGTATTTAAAAAGATAGAATTATATTTTTGATTGGTTTCCAATTTTTATTATTTGCTTTTAATATAAAATATTTTAATTATCGGTTCTGAAATGATTTTTGTAATTGAAGTCTGTAAAAATACATTTTAAATTTAAAATAAGAATATTTCTGAAAAATAATTTTATGTTTGGTCTTTTTATTTCATTTTAAATTTATTTTTTCGCATATAAATTATGAATCATGAATAATTTATTCCATAATTATAATCGTGATATCCAAAATATTTAAATATGGACCATATATTTTTGATAAATACATATAGTAACAATTAAAATTTTTTTAACCACAGAAATGGGTAAATCATGTAGTCAATAAAAAATAATAATTTCATAAGGGATAAAACATGAGCATAATAAATTCTATAAATGTAAGAACCCAGATCTTTTTTTCAGGTATGTTTTTACTTTTCTAGTCGTTTTTTGTGGAAAAGAGGAAAATGTGGAAATTTTTAAAGTACATTCCATATACATTATCAGTACACGTCGTGTACTTTGATATCGCTGGAGGTCGTGTGTGGGTCGTGTCATGGCCACACACATGGCCATGTAGGGGTGACATGGAGGCCGTCGAACTAGGAGTATGAAAAAGGTGAGTACACACCATGTAGTCCAAAATTACACGCAGTGTACTTTCATTTTTTCATTAAATGTGTCGCGGTCATGTCTAATGGCCATAATTGACTTCTTTTAGGTTGTATTCATCCAAGAGCACCGAACAACCACGGATCTTCGATGATCCCCTAATCCTCCATCCTTAATCTCATTCGAACACCGGTTAGTGCATTAGAATCGCAGTGGTGAGTTATCTGTTCTCTTAGAGCTTTGTTTCTCAATTCATTCTCTTTTCCAAGTTATTGTGGGTTGAACTTTTTAGATGTTTTTGTAGATCTTTGACATTATAAGGAAATTCAAGCCTCGTGGTTCAAGTATATCGATCTCCTAACATCAAGGTAGGTGGTTCGTGTCTTCATGTTGAAAGTCTTTGAATATTTTGTGCAAATTCAACCAATGCCCTTGAACGGGGTATTGCGTGTTTACCATTTTAGACCTATTGATTGCCTACATTGCATGTATGCTAGAGTAGAGGATTTTAATAGTGTTTTGGGCAAATTGGTAGGCTTGGTAAGTGTTTGCGATGCATGTTCTTGCCTGTCTGAACCGTTGGGTCTAGTTTACCTTTTTGACGGCTGTTTACTTTCCCATGCCTAGTATTGTAGGATGGTGTGACTATTTCTCTTCCATGCTAAGATGTTTTAGAATTCTAGACAAGTAGTTCTTTAGGTTAAATTTGAAGATACGTGCATTATGCTTATTTTACTTACACAGGGCTGTGAAAACCTAGTGTAGTAGACCACATGGATAATGGATGTAAGGACTTCTCTCGAGTGTCTTTATAATTTTATGCGAGACCACATGGTGAATTGATGTTGATTTCTTCCTCAGAGTGTATGTTGTTCCTCGACGGGGGCCACAGGGGGAATGTGATGTTGAGTACTTCCCTAGAGTGCCGTTAGTATGATGCGAGACTATAAGGGGGATTGACGGTGAGTGCTTACCTAGAGAGTCTATTCTTTAGCTGAACTAGTGGGATGAGACTATGTATGCCTCCAATAGGGTTTCTAGTAATTGTTGGTCAAACGAAAGGGGTTAGGCTGTGAGAACTACACAGAGGGTTACCTATTGTTTCTACTTTCGTATTTAGCTGATTACCTGTTGTGACTTAAATGCTTGAAAATTTGGATTGCTTACTACTGATTACTTTCCTGGTTACTGTTATTATGTACTTTTACCTAACATATATTCACTGACTATTAGGCACAGATATCGTCGTGGTTTCCTACTGGGATTTAGTCTCACACCATATTTGGGCCATGCTTTTGGGCCCAAACAGATTATATTGTTGTAGGTATAGACAAGGGTAAGTGCTCTTTTACTTCAAGAACGTGACTTGCAAAGGAGCTATAAAGAATGGGACCAAGCTATGACTTGCGATGCAGAGGAGTTTATCTGCTTTCTTTTTCACTATGGTTTAACAGGGTTCTATTCTATCATTGTGACTTGTATTTATTCTTTCATAGACTTATGTATCATGAATCATTTATATATGTGCTCTATTTGTTTACTCTTTTATTCTCCCACTGTTGACTCATGTATGGATGTTTATGGCTTCCGCAATTGCTTTTGATTATCTTCTGCTGTATACTCTGCCTATGAGGGAATAGTTTCCCCACTATTACAACCAAGGCCCTCACTACTAGTCGGAAGCCTCTGGTGTTTGGGGAAATGTTCTTGAGGCCATGTGACCAACCGGGAATGGTGTGCCTTTGGATGGCTTCTGTAACTGGGACGTTACGAATTGGTATCAAAAGATTCTTTTCACTTGAATTTCTATTTGGAGCCTTTATCAAGGGATAATACAGAATAGGTACTTGGTAATAAGCTGTTCTTGAGAGTAGTTAACCTGTTTATAGGGAAAATCCAATCTACCTCATTTATTGTAATTTGACTGGTTTGCAATTTTACAGTTGATTTGATTTCACCATTAGGTGATTCACATGTTCTGTGATGTTACTGTTGATGTTATTAAGGATCTATTTCTATCTTATCCCAATGAGATGAGGGTATTCCATCACATGAATCATATAGGTACTAGCTAGAAATCAAAATTCATGCATTATTGCAATGTCATCCAGGATGCATTTACAATTTCATGATTGTTCTGATAGATGTTGTGTAGAATATGCATGTTGTTGTGATAGATACATTGATAAATATATCTGCTTCATGTTGGAGCATTGATTTTTTAAGGTTTTGTTTGAATGAACGTCAATCTTTGGTTTTTGAAGTATTATGGGCCCTCATGGACCAAAATTTGGTGAATCATTGACTTGTTTACTTTGTTTATAACTTGTTATGATTCTAAACTTTGATTCGTTGGGAGTATGGGCCCTCACGGACCAGAATTTGGCAGTTTCAGTGTTCGTTTTAGTGTTTTCTGGGCTCCAGAGTAGTTTCTAAGGCTTACTCTCTGGAAAAAACCCAAAATACATGCCATTTAATTTTGACTACATGTAATGTGTTCTTCTGTTTGGGAAGAAACTATTTTTCATTAGTACATTCCATGTACCTTTTATACATTCCATATATTCTCTAACAGTGTCACAGGTTGCGTGGGAAGAGACACGGGATAGGGAAAATCTCTTGGGAACATGCCGTGTAACAATTATGCATGCCGTGTATGGTAATCCTAGGATTCCGACGGTGTAGTTAACAACACGGTCGATGGAGTCTCTTCTTATACATGATGTGTCTACGTTGAACATGCTGTGAAGTATGACCTAGGTGCTCGGTCGTGTCCCGAAAAAAACGGGTCGGTGTTATCCTTTCGCGTACATGCCATGTCTATTAGGAACACGACGTGTGGCTCTATCCATGTGTCTGACTGTGTCACTAACATCACGGGTCAGGTGAAGCTTGTCTAGTACACGCCGTGTCAGGTGAAAACACAATATGTAGTCTTGTTTTGGGAGAGCCATGTGGTATAGCCATGTATAATGACTCAGGCAGGGGGAGAGGATTCAGGTACACGCCATGTGTTTAGGAGTGATACATGACCAGTTTAAACTGAAGTACATGCCCATGTGAATGACTTAAGGGAACATGTCATATAATTAAAGTACACGCCATGTAGTCATGTTTTATAAAACATGAATGATTTCTTTATTCTATTAATTTATTGTCTTTTCTGCTTTCAGTATTTGATAAACATGAGTCTAAGATGTGTGTTTGACCTTGCAAAGTCATGCCACTAAGACGTCCTCTAGTTGTCTTCCAGTTGCAGGGCAGTGATCAGATGCCAGATATGGATGATCAGGGACTTCCCACAGATCCTCCTGTGGTTCTAGCCTTGGCACCAGTAGTGATAACAGTTACAGGCACTGAAGAGCAGTTTAGGGAAGTCTTTTTGAAGATGATGTAGACAATCCAGGGAGCGCCGCTTCCTTACTCGTCTATGGAAGACTTAACGTGGGTTTTACAATAGCAACATCCTCCCACCTTCTCAGTGGAAGGAGGGATTCAGGCTGTAGGGTCTTGACTAGATTTCATTATGATGATCTTTGAGCATATGGATACGCCTCTAGAAAGGAAAGTCAATCTTGCTACCTATTTGCTACGAGGGTCTGCCAAGAGGTGGTGGGATGTGATCTCATAGGTAGGTTATCAGTAGGTTATGGCATCGGAGGAGTTTCAGCGCATCTTTTACGATTAATTCTATCCGGAGACCTTGAGGGCCGATCGGCCCCAAGAGTTCTTGATTCTATGGCAGGGTAATTTTTCAGTCATGGAGTATTCCTCTCGTTTCATCGAGATTCCATGTTTCACACCCTTGCAGGGTAGAGATGCGTTGTTCGTGGCAATGAAGTTTGAAGATGGTCTTAGACGGGAGATCCTCTCACAGGTGAATATCTTCAGGCTGAGTTCCAACGCTTCCATCGTCAACCATGAACTAATTGAGGAGCGCAATCTGAGAGATTCCAAAGATGATATCTAGGGTGGTTCCACTTCCAGAGTTAGTTCTTCACCATCTGACAGCAGAAAGTGTCGTAGATAGTCTATGCGCGAAGATCCGAGGTAGCGAGACACATCTCCAGGTAGCTAGGTGGTATGCTACCAATGAGGAAGGGTGGGGCATATGAGGACACAGTGCCAAAGAGACCCAGTGGAGTGTCGATCTTACGCCAAGACAGGTCACCTTCAACTCTTCTGTCAGTTTTTCTCACCATCTGCTGATGACAAGGGTTCATCCATGACTCCTCATTCAGGAGCAGCGCCACTAGTTTCTCACCAGTCTAGGAACTAGAGTTCTTCCATATATTCGGGATGAGGTGGAGGTCGAGGACATGGTGTTCAGTCACTAGTCTTTCAGAGACAGTAGGGTGGATCATCTCAGAGAGGTCAGGCAGGGTCATAGGGATGTGGGGCTTTAGCAGTGGAGTAGACCCAACAAGAGCATTATCCTGGACCCTCTACAGTTTCAGGTATGATTTTAGTAGCCTCAGTTTTATCTTCTTCTCTTTTCGATACTGGGGCTTCCCATAGCTTTATCTCTATTGTTGTTGTAGCGATACTTGGGCTATACATATTTTCTTCTACCGATACTTTGACTCTAGACACACTGTTGGGGACTAGGACGGCTAGTGTACATCAGTGAAGGGAGTTCCCTATAGAGTTGGTTGGGTATCACTTTCTATGGGACCTCTATGTACTTGAGATTATTGGCTATGATTTCATTCGCTAGATGGACTGGTTAGTTCCCTTCTAGGAAGTCTTCGACAGTTATCGTCACAGGGTGAGAATATTATCACCAGAGGGTGCATATTTTCTTCATTAGGGCTAGTGGGATGCCCAGGCAAGTATAGCAGGACCCAAGAATCATGAGCTTGGTGGTGATAGAACTTAGATTTCTAGTCTTTATCTGGATAACTGGTGAACATCCGAGTTAGAATTTCCTCCGGTGGTGGATCGTTTCAGGGATGGCTTTCGAAAGGACTTTTTAGGTTTTCCTCCAGAGCGTGAAGTAGACTTTTTTATTGAGCTCGTTCAAGGAGTGGCATTGTTGTCCATTCCTCCATATTGGATGGATACACATGAGTTGAAGGATCTTAAGAAATTGTTGGATCTATTGTAGGTGAAGGGATTCATCCGACCTAGTACTTCTCCTTGGGGTTCGCCTGTCCTATTCGCGAAGAAGGCAGACAACACCGTTAGGATTTTTGTGAATTATCGAAAGCTGAAGCAGTTCACGGTCAAGAACCGGTATCCCTTGTGAAGGATTGATGATCTCTTTGATTAGTTTTGAGGAGCCCGAGTGTTCTCGATGATCGACTTGAGGTCCGGTTATCCTTATTTGTGTGTTAGACCATCTAATATACCTCTCACAACCTTCAGGAGTATGTATGGTCTATACGAGTATATGGTTATGTTGTTCAGTCTCATAAATGCGCCAGTAGTTTTTATGGCACTGATGAACTGAGTGTTCCATCCTTATATGGTTTCATTCGTGGTGGTATTCGTAGATGATATCTAGGTGTACTCTCACACTTGACACGACCATGCTACCCATCCTGAGATCGTTTTTAGTACACTGAGGGAGCATCAGTTATTTGCTAACCTCTGAAAGTATCAGTTTTAGATGGACCAGATTAACTTTTTGGGTCACATTATCCTAGAGACAGGAGTATCAGTGGACCCATAGAAAGTGAGGGAAGTAGTTTCCTAAGAGAGGCCATAGAATGTCTTTGAGGTGTGGAGTTTTCTAGGGCTAGTTGGATACTACAGACGCTTCATACATGACTTTTCACGCTATTTTGCACCGTTGAAAGACCTGAAAAAGAAGGGTGAGAAGTTTTTATACTCAGATTCATGTGAGTCGGCATTTTATGAGCTGAAAGGGAGGTTCACTTCCACACCGATACTAGTCTTTCCAGAGCTAGGAAAGCGCCATACAGTTTACTTTGATGCTTTAGGTATCGGGCTGGGAGTTGTGCTTATGTAGGGAGATGGATTCGTTGCGTACGGGTCTCTACAGTTGAGGCCATAAGAGAGGAACTACCCGGTGAACAATCTCGAGCTGCTGGCAGTCGTTCATGCCTTACGCTGTTGGAGACATTATCTTCTAGGAGAGCACATTGTGTTTTTCACCGGCCACAAGAGTCTCAAGTATATATTCACTCTGCATGAACTTAATTTTAGATAGTGAAGGAGAGTTTATTACCTTCAGTCTTTTAACTTTGAGCTTGCCGACACGCTGGGGAAAGGCAATGCAGTGGCTGATGCATTGAGTATGAAGACTCTGATATAGGCAGTTCGAGAGGCCCGTTGTGAGTGACAGGTTTCGGATCTGTTCTTTAAGATGCATTTGGAGGTTCATGACATACATGGGAAGACATTTCTATCTTCTATATCTGTTACCTCTACACCTCATGATCAGGTAAGAATGAGGAAGATTTCAGTTTCTGAAGTCCTAGTCCTAATGGAGTGTGTATCAATATTGGACCCTATTCCTGGATGGACCATAGGTGAGGATGGGATCATGCATTTCCAGGGACGCATATGGGTGCCTGAAGATATACGCGAGATGATGATGCATGATATTTATTCCTCATCTTGGGCAGTTCATCTTAGTGTCACCAAGAAGTATCGTGATCTACACCGTCAGTATTTGAGGCCAAGTATGCAGAGGGACGTTCCTGGATTCGTCATGAGGTGTTCCACTTGTTAGCAGGTGAAAGTGGAGCATCAGCGACCAGTAGGGATTTTACCATAGTTACCCATTCCCAAGTGGAATTTTAATTATGCCGCGATGGAATTCGTGATAGGGTAGCCAAGGTCACCTCGAGGGAATGACGCAGTTTGGGTTTTCATTGACAGGCTCATAAAGGTTTCTCACTTCTTGTTGATCAAGGAGACCTTCAGTGTTGATGATCTGGGATGGCTATACATCTGAGAGATTTTACACCTGTATGGCGTTCCACACTCTATTGTTTCAGATAAGGATGCACGTTTTACTTATCGGGTCTGGCATGGGCTTCAGAAGGCTTTGAGAACACAACTACTTTTGAGTACAACCTACCACCCCAGACCGATGGCCATTCTGAGTGTACGATTCAGGTGCTTGAGGGTATGCTCCGAGCATGAATTCTATATTATGGAGGTTCTTGGGAGAAACATATATTTCTTCTAGAGTTTTCCTAAAGTAATATTTTTCAAGAGACTATTCAGATGGAACCTTATGAGGCTTTATAAGTTAGGCCAGGCTGATCACCCTTATGTTGGTTGGAGGCAGGAGAGGAAGCTTTTTCGGGAACTCATCTTGTTTAGGAGACCACAGAGTAGATAGTGTTAATTCAGAAGAGGATGGATACTACATAGTCTTGTCAAAATTCTTATGCTAATCAGCAGAGATGGCCTTTGGAGTTTGAGGTCGGGGATAAGGTTTTCCTGCGTGTCGCACCGAGGTAGGGGCACAGGAGGATTAGTAGACTGAGAAAGATGTTACCGAGGTACGTCAGACCGTTTGAGGTATTAGAGTGAGTTGGGACGGTTTCCTATCGGTTGCAGTTACCTCATATGTACTGGGCTATGCACGACATTTTTCACATTTCTCCGCTCCGACGTTACTTTTAAGACCCGTCTCATGTCCTTCAACCCCAGCAGGTTGAGCTTGATGTGGATGCATCATTCAAGGAGCATCCAATCTGGATTGTTGATTGCATTACAATGGTTATTCATGGCCAGTCTGTTCCTCTGGTACGAGTGCTATGATATCATGGGTGGGTACAGGAAGAGACATGGGAGAGGGAGGCTGATGTGCGAGAACAATGGCTGGAGCTGTTTGGGGTTTCTTCTTCTACGCCACCATAGAGAGATTTGATGACGAATTTCATTAAGGGGGAAGTTTGTAAGAACCCGGATCTGCGTTCAGGTATGTTTGTCCTTTTCTGGTAGTTTTTGAGGAAAAGTGGAAAATCTAGAAAATTTCTAAAGTACACACTGCGTACTTTATGAGTAAACGCCGTGTACTTCGATGCCGCTGGAGGCCGTGTGCGGGCCGTGTCAAGGACACACACATGGCCATGTAGGGGTGACATGGAGTCCGCCTAAAGAGTAGTATAAAAAGGGCGAGTACACGCTGTGTACTCCAAAACTACTCCCCGTTTACTTTCTTTTTTTAATTAAACACACCGGGGTCACGTCTAATCGCCATAATCGACTTCTTTTAGGTCGTCTTCATCCGAGAGTGTCGGGTAGCTATAGATCTTCTAAGAGGCCCCAAACCTCCTTCTGTCATCTGATTCGAACACTGATGAGTGCATTGGAATCACCACGGTGAGTTCTCTCTTCTCCTAGAGAATCATTTCCCAATTCCTCTTCTTTTCCAAGTTATTGTGGTTTGAACGTTTTAGTCTTTTTTGTATATCTTCGATGTTATAATGCGATTCAAGCCACGTGGTTCAAGTATATTGATCCTCTAGCACTAAGTTAGGTGGTTTGTGCCTTCCTATTGAATGTCTTTGAATATTTTGGGAAAATTTCACCAATACCCTTGAAAGGGGTATTGCAGGTTTACCGTTTTAGCCCTATTGATTGCTTGCTTTGCTTGTATGCTAGAGTAGAGGATTTTGATTGTGTTTTGGGATAATTATTGGGATTTGGAAGTATTTTCCATACATGTTCTTTCCTGTATAGACTGTTGGGTCTAGTTTACAATTTTGACTATTGTTTCCTCTCCCATGCCTAGTATTTTAGGATGGTGTGACTGTTGTTCTTCCATGCTGAGATGTTGTAGAATGATAGAAAAGTAGTTCCTGGGGTTGCTTTGGCCGATACACGCACTATGATTATTTGAATTACATAGGGAAGTGAGAACATAGTGTAATAGACCACTGGGATAATGGACGTAAGGGATTATCAAGAGTGTCTTTATAATACGGTGTGAGACCACAAGGGGGAATTGGCGTTGAGTGTTTCCTCAGAGTGTCTTTAGTTACTCAACGTAGGACACAATAGGAATGAGACATTTATTGCTTAAACAGAGCACCTTTATTACGATATGAGACTATATGGGGATTAAATGGTCAATGCTTCCCTAGAGAGTCTATTCTTTAGCTGAACCAGAGGGGTGAGAATGTGTTTTCCTCCCAGATAATTTATAGTACTTGTGGGTTAAACTAGAGGGGTTAGGATATGAGAACGACGGAGAGGGTTACCTGTAGTTTCTATTTGCATTTTTATTTCCATACCTGTTGTGACTTATATGATTGAAACCATGGATTTCTTATTGTTGAGTACTATCTTGCATATTTTTTTTCTGTACTTTGACCTTCCATATCTTCAATGACTATTAGGGACAGATCTCATGTGGTTTCCTACTGGGATATAGTCTCACACCTTCTTTGGGCCATGCTTTTAGGCCCAAACTATTTATATTTTTGTTGGTATATACTAGGGAAAGCACCCTTCTACTTTAGTTACATGACTTGTGGTGGAGCTAGGGAGAATGAGACCAAGATATGGCTTGTGATGATAGGGAGTTTATCTACTTTCATTTTCACATTGGTTTAGCAATGTTGTATTCCATCGTTGTGACTTGTTTTGATTCTCTCCTAAACATATGTATCATGCATCATTTATATATGTGCTCAATTTGTTTACACTTTTAGTCTTCTAATGTTTACACTTGTATAGATGTTTACTACTTCCTCTATTACTTTTGTTTATATTCCCCTTTTTTACTTTGCCAATGAGGGCATATTTTACCCACTATAACACCCAAGGCCCTCGCAGCTAGTCGACAGCCTTTGGAGTTTGGGGAAATGCACTTGAGGCCATGTGACCAACCTGGTACGGGGCGCCTATCGGTGGCTTCCAAAACCGATATTTTACAATAATTATATATGGATGAGTCTATTTCATATATTCTCATAATATATTCTTTTATATGACATTTTTTTCATTATGTTTAGATTACGACCTTTATAATATTAATTTTAATGAAAATAAAAAATACGACAATATTTTTTTCAATCACTAAAATATTTTTAACATGGGGGTAAAAAATTTATAATATTTGTAATAAATATAAATTTGAAAGAAAAATGTTTTATTTTCATCATTATAATTTATTTAAAATTTTTATTGAATAAATAATTACATGAAATTATTACACAACATTGAGATATTTATTATTCAATTAAAATATAAATAAAATAACTGATATTAAAAATATTAAAATTAATATAATTTTAAAGAATATTATGTTCTATGAATTTTATAAAAAAAATTACATACTAAGAAACGTATTAAAAACTTTCCTTAAATTTGATTTCTTGTACTGATGTTTGGAAAATCAATTTAATGAATTTTTTATAGTTGAAATTAATGATATTCAAAAATAAATAATATTTAAATAAAAGATTAAAAACTCATAAAAAACATTTCTTTTTAAAATGTATTATTTTATGGTTTAAAAAATTAGTTATGGTCCATTTAGTAGTTTTTCATTTATATGAACTATATTGACCTTCAAAGTTTAAAAATCCACGTTGCCATGGTAAGTGTGAAAATGGTTAATAATAGGTTACAACCAAATAAAATGGGTATAAAATATTCAATCCATGTCCAATTTATATTTTATAAGTGTATTTAAACATTTAATAATCTTAGGTTCTAAAATTATATGTTTTTATTAATTTATAAATAATTATTAATTTATATTCATTTTATATTTTCAAAATTCATAGTGTTCCCCTCCACTATCATATAAATGGTCACCTCTTCTTGTCACATCATCATGCATCGAGAACCGTTTTTTAAAAAATACCTAAAAAATAATTTCCTTAAAAACATCATCATATTTTAGAGGCCTTATTTTGGGTATAATACCAATCACAATGGAATAAATGTTTTTATCAATGGAGGTTGTATAAGGCCCCAACTTTAAATGTTACATAATATTTAGTTAAGTCAATAATTTAAATTTATTTCACATTGATGATCTTTTCAGTTTTATAATTTTAGTGAATTATGCAACATATATCATATAAAAGCTCAAATTTATTCAAAGTGGATAAAACTAAAACAATATCCATTTCTTCCAAAATATATTAATTTAATAAGATAAAAAAGATTTATTTCCTTGTTAAAATTATTCTTAACTTCTTCATTTCTCTAACCCATTATTATAATCTAAGGAAAACATTTCAAAACATGCGATGAGCATAAAAACATCATTATGTAATATAAAATAATTAATTAAACATTTTTTCCAGGAATAGTTTAAACACATGAAATCATTTTCACAAAATCATTATTTTCACAAATAAAACATAAACTATTTAGAATAAATAATAAAATAATAATATTTTTATATGATTCAAAGGAATAAAAAATACTCAAGCAAACTTATGGCATTAATAACATACTTACATTGTAGCTTTCACAACTACATAGGGAGTAACCTTCATGGTTATGTTTGGAATGTCAATCATAGTATATTCCCAATTTTTAATAAGATAAGTCTTATCTTTTACCTCTGAATAATTACCCAATGCATTGGATATATAACATAGGCTCACCCTCCCTTGGTTTATCACAGAACGAACTGTATACATGAGAAATTCCCAAAAACCATAACACATAAACCAATCATAAAGGAAACATAACATTTCCACACTTCCATCATAAGATATCATTTAAAGATATTGAAACAATCAACCCATTCTTAAAATCATTTTCAACAATAAAACAACTATAATGCAAATATGTATTTTAAATTTAATTTAAAAAATTACAAATTTTAGAGGAATCCAAATAAAAATAATAGTCATGGTGGATGAAAGTTTATAGTCATCGTGTATGTTAAAAAACTACCATTTTTGTTGTTTACTAAAACACTTAGTTGAAAATGATTAATTTTTAAAACCATTGAAATCAATTAAAATAAAAATAGATTTATTATACATTGTATAAAAGAAAGAGGTATATGTTATCAAAATATTCCTCAATGAATGGAGATTCAGACCAAATCATTTACAAAGATTGTATCATTAGATTAGGGATAAATAAATGACATTATTATGTGTGAAATTAAAAATACACAAAATATAAGTGGATATTAATTCGAAATCAATCAAAGATCATTTACGATGGGTGTGCACATATTTAGTTCAAATTTATTGTTTAATGATTGTTTGATGTGGTGAATGATATTGGAATTCTACAATATAGTTATTCCGGCTATAATTTTTCTTATAAGTTATTTATAAAGGATCAATAAGGATGTAGTTCGAAAGAACTTGCATGAATTAATATTTTTTCTAATGAGTTTTTATTGAAATTATTTGATTTCAAGAGTAATTATATTTATATTAAATGATAATTTCTTATAAGATTAAAAATAGATGACTTTATGAAAATTATTATTATGGGATTTTATGATTTCCGTTGCACTAATGGATTTATTAATTTTTTTAACTAATTGATATTTGTTTATCCCACCACATGTATTTTTTAAAAAATCACAATGTTTAGCGTTGGGTAATTAAAATGAAGAGGTTTAATTGGAAGTCATAATGATTTATCAAAAAAATAAATTATATATTATTTTAAATGTTTTATAATATGGGGAAAATGGATACAACTCAGATGTTTCCACTTTGCAAAATAAGGTTTTTATATATAAATTTTTTTAACTAATTGTTAAATTATAAAAATATTGAAGACCATTGGAATTTAAATAAATGAAATTATTTTCAAGAGGCAATATATAACATTATGTTCAAGACTAGGTCCTTTCACACCTCTTGGATTGTTTACTAAACCAAGACAATTATCACAGACCACTCTCGATGTGTGTTTTCCCAAAAAATTTATAACCTAACAATAACCATTTTTCTTTTTCTTCATGTTAATAATTTTGAAGAACCAATGTTTCAGAACATAATTTCAAATTTGAAAAAGTAAATATAAAACGAAAAAAATTAAATACAATTTCTCAATTCTATTTGAATTCAAATTGTAAAATTTTACCATTTCTATTATTTATTTTGAAAAAACTAAAATATCCATTTCTTAAAAACAATTTATGTTATACCATTTACAAATTTCAATTGATTTCTCAAATTCCATGCATACATATAAATTTGATAATCTCTAAGTAAAGTAAACCCTTGGAATCCTCCTTACATTTTAGATTATAGTTTAAAAAGTGTACGTAGTATTTAAAAAGGTGTTACTAGGATCTAAATGACAATTTAGTGTGACATCACGATTATTAAAATGTGGAATCACACAAAAACTTAAAGTAATCTTTATACAATGGAGACAATAATGGGATAACCTAATTTAGTATAAAAAACATACACACTCCCAAATCTAACCTTAATTTATCTTATTTTGATAAAATAGTTTAACAGAAAAACTATCTTAAAATAGGGCATACTAGAATTAATACATAAAACTAACTTATATGAAAATAACATGAATGAAGGATGGAAGAGGATTTGGATACTAACCTAAAGAACTAAAAAACATATAAAAGTACTCAAAAAATGATAAATGAATGGTATTGTACTTGGAGGGAGAAGAGAGGGATTAGAGATCAATGAAGGAATTTTAGTTAAAATGGAGAAGAAATAAAATAGGTAATTTATGAGGGTTAAAAATTAGATTAAATATCAATCAATCCATATATAAATACTCTACAAAGGCCACCAGTTGGATGGAGTGTCGAACTAAAACCCGATATAATTCTATTGTATTTAAAATCCTACATTATATCCATTAACTATCCTATAGACATCAATAAGTTAGTTAATGGAATGACTTCAATATGGAAGAATACATAACCCTTCTCTACAACCTCACATATTCCACTAAGACACCCAAAACCATCGAACAGCTTTCATTAAAAACCAATGTATGTTTTTAAAAAAATTAAAAGGGTTCATACATAACAGGAATGGTCAGGTCATAGATATCCCAACTAAATATAACATTATATCTGAATTATACTAACCAATTAATCTGAGAATCAAAAATCAAAAATCTATCCATTGGACATAAAGGTTTGATTCCTTCTCTAAATTCTTCTAATGATTTTGTTTATACTAACAAAGTATAGATACTATAAGGAGAATCTTTTTACTAAGGGTTTTATTGTTATTGTTTACAATTAAATTTGGTCACTCCTAAAAGAAATCATCGATCACCAACTTGACATTATCAATATCAATCACTTGTGATGGGCCTGGATGATATCTTCAAAGATGGTGGAGATAGAACATATATTTCATTTATTTATTTCTAAAGATAGGTTGAAATAGGTGTGAAATGATATATATCATCTCTATCACATTGAAGGGTACCACAAACCTAAATTCATACACCCCCACCATTTAAATAGCTTGTTTCCTAATATATTGTGTCACACATAAGAAAACATAATCTCCCACAAAATTTCAATGGGATGATGTATCACATTCGTATATGAATTAATTCAGCACTGGGAAGTCTCCAAATTAATCTTGAATAACTAAATATAATTTCTGTTATCCTATATAATACCAATCCCATGCAAGACTAAATCACTATAATCTAACAAGTATATAGGTGATTGACATGACCCTAATACATAGCCTAAAAACAGATATCTAGTTATATATATGAATGTTTTTATTCTATGTGGATCAGACAAAGTATTGATAACTATCCTAATAAGAAATAAAATAAAGGAAATATTCTTGGAGAAATTAATCATTAACCAATAACATGCAATCTAATTTTAAAAGTTTATATGGGTGGTAGGAGATATATAGATTAACAGATAAGCTAAAAAACTTCTGGATACCGTTCTAAAACCAAGATGTGAAAATTGAAAACATTTCAGAGACTATTATATGGTATGCCCCATGTTGGTGTTACACCTCATAGGTGTATAATTTTCGTAGATCATTCTATGAAGAATCATCTTATTTCATAATGAAAATTTACACTATCATCAACAATTCTTTGAAAACACAAACATCATTATAACTAAGTTGATTCCCAAGAAAAACTTTCTAAAATTACATAATCATATCGTCCAACATCAATTTAGAAATTGGTAAATAGTGAATTAGGCATGTTGATTTGTGGTTATTACCCTTCACCAACTGACATGTGTATCACCATTCAATAAACACTACATGTTCATTCTTAATACCTATCCAATGATACATTCAATCACATTTATCAATACATTTTTTATACCAATATAAAGAACTGGAATTGTTGTGTTTAAGTCCTTCATCAGTTCCTCACACATTATCATTAAGAAATAACAGAATACATCTATCAAAAAGAATCTAATTGATATCAAAGGGAAAATAAGGAGTTGTATTTCTTACAAATAGTGTGTCTCTTGTCAATTAAAAATCAATGTCTCTAAGCCAACATTCTGTCCCCATATGAATATGTTTTGAGGTAAATGATAGGGATGATGAATTTGTTCACCCTTGAATCTATTGAATATCAAAACAAATTTTGGTGGACAATTTCATCAACTTCCAATCGTAGATGATCTGCTCAACTATCAATTCCAAAGTACTCCAACTCATGTTTTTTGCAATATTTTTAACAATTTATTAAGTATAGTTCTTCTAAATATCAATTTATTTTTGGTATTCAACCAACATTACTTGTAAAATATTCTTATCCTATAGGGGGATGATTTATTTATTAGTTTTATTATATGTGAATAACCAAAATATCTCCCACATTAGGTAGTGTCACAAACACCATTTGGTGTGTAACATTAAATTCAGCTTCAAATAATTGGTTTGAAATCTGTACTAATGTATTCTAATCAACCCAGAATCAAAAGAGACTTCCTTACCATCCTACAGAATAATTTATTCCAAGATGAGACCTAAAACATAACACTATATTTTATTCTCCATTCCAGCCATGAATAAATCCAGGATCATCGTGGATGAAAAATTAAGAATTATCTTCCTAACTGGTCTCTCTAAAGCATCGTACCACTCTGACCTTAGTCACATCATTGCCTTGTTTGTCAATAGAGCTACCAAGAAAGTGAAATCATTATTAAGACACTAGTAGTGGCTCTTCATCCCATATAATCACACTATATTAATTAAATTCTTAGGTTTTCCCCTAAAAATCACAATGTCCACCTTCTATCAGTCTAATGATACCGTAGACTCACACATGACATGGACCAAGAAATAAATTTCATCCCTCCAAATCATACACATTGTTTTTTTAAATGTTCTACCCCTAATTTAAGATCAATATTATCTCTAAAATCTATTATATTTAACCATCAACTATGAGCACTCCAAAATTTCATCGACGAAATTAATAAAATAGGATTAAAATAAAGATTGTACCCCATGTTCATTAAATCCATTAATAATATATTAGTGTTTATAAATATGAAATTCATAACAAGGTACTACTAATATATACACCATCACTAATTAGTTGTGTGAGGATCATCAGATGGTAACACAGTAAGCTAGTGTTACCTAGAATTAATTAAAATAATAGACAAACCTGAACAACCATGAGCAGATTGAGAAAATCAATATTTCTATGGAGTGGGTATCATTTTTTTAATCATTTTCTATTTAATATTCCAATATTAAAAAGATAATCATAACGATCCATCTACTCTCATGAAAAAATTGGAGAACCCCATATAAGGACCCTACCTTAAAAAGTTATTAAATTTTATCTTTAGAAAAGAATTCACTTTCTGTCCTTCCAAAAGATATTTTAGGTATAGTGTTTTTGTAAAATAGGTTATCAAGCTAACATAATTAATATTAATTCAGAATGTATATGTAAATACTATGTATCATGTTTTCCCACATTATAATGCTTTAAATATACAACTACAATTAATTTTTGGACATATATTAACAATTTTCATATTTTCCCCATCCTTGTTTCTACACTTCATTCAAAACCTATGAAAATCATTCTAAAAATTTTATGAGAAAAAAATATCATCAAGGAAATTATAAATAATATATTATGTATTTTTCTATTCTTTGTATACTTATAAAAATGATCTTTTTTTGAAAAGAAACTTTTTGATAAAAATAATAATTTTTATACACAAGAAATTATTTTTTATAGATAACAATTCTCAGAAGACATTTCATTGGAAATCATAAAAACAAAAGAAAAAAATGGATTCCTTTCAAAAATTAAAATAACATGATTGTTTTCAAAAACATTTTCGTCTCACCTTTAAGGACATGAATACAATTTTCACAAAATGGAGTCTCATTAGATTATCTTTTTAAATAATAATATTTATATAAATCCTCAAAAAAGAATATATATATATGAAGTAGGAAAAAATGGACATAATGTTTACCTTATTTATTCAATAATTAATACAAATTTAATTACGTAACCATTAAATTCAATTACCCTCATAGGATAATCCAACCTATTTAACAACCACCACTAATTTAATTCATTGAAGAACTATATAGGGCTCAAACATCATCGTGGTAAATATTAGGATTACCATTAATAATAAAAAATTACCTTGAGTCATTACATAAATATAATACATAGAATAATTAATTTACATCATCAAACACATAAAATCTTCTATTTACCCATTGGAAGAGATTTCTTGGATTTAAATATATGTATTAAATATTTAATCCCCTTTCTAAAAATATCTAGAACAACATAAACAATAATTATTCTTTAAAAAACATGAATAGTTTTAAATGAATCCAAATATTAAATATTTTTTAATATTGTGAATGAAATGGTTAACATCATATACTTTAAAATAGAAAATAATTTATTTATTTTTCAAATTGATTCTGTATAAAATACGTAAAAATACTTCTTTTCAAAACTGTTAATATAAATTCAAAATAGTCTAAAAACACCCTTCAAAATTAATTTATTCTTATAAAAATGAATCAATTGTTTTTATTAATATGAATAAGGAATAAAATTATTTTGAAAATATTTCATTGAAATACTGAAAATTTTGTTTTAGGTTAATGTGTCCCTTACCGCAAGTGTAAATCATCAGGTACATTAAGTTCTATCCTAAATAATAAAAATATTTAATATATTTACTTCCCTATAATTTTTTTTCATGTTTATTCTTCTTCATATTTTACTTATTAACTTTCTATGGAAAAATACATAACAAATAATTTTTTTGACATATGTTTTGATGAAATTTTACTCAAATGAAAAAAATGACCATAGTAGGTTGCATATGGTCAAATAGGTAATTATTCATTCATATCCAAAACAATAATAATTAAATATCTATACCATTTATAAATTTTTTACAGTTTTACAGAAAACCATGATATATGGATATGAAAATTGAATTACCTAACAACAGTGGTAACTATAGGTCATACCTATAGATGAGTAATGTTGAAATTACATTAAGGAACATGATAAAAAGTGAGTATGTATAGTTTTTTCATTAATGAGAAATGATTATGTAAAGGTTATCTAATTATTTATTTCATTATACTAATATATGGAATCATTGTGGCGTTTTCATCCAAAATTAATCACATCACTTCATGGAAGTGGTAATAAACACATTCCCAGGAACGATGTTTTCAATATTAAGTGGATGGTATGTAAATAAATTATATGAAATATTATCATTAAATAAAGATATAAATTTCTTCAATAATATATATATATATTAATTAAATCTATGATTATAACCATCTGTGAGAGGAGGTTATATAAAACTAATTACATTTGTCCGTGTGGTGATAGTATTATTTACACATGAAAGATATTTTCATGTACCATTAAATGACTGTGTAGATCGATATAGGTATTGATCTTAACCTGAAAAACAGATAATAATTAATAAACTAGTTATTTTATTTCCTTATATTTGAAAAAAATTATAATATTTAGAAGAAGAAATATAATTAATAAGCTCAGTTATCAAGCATACAACTTCTTCAAAATATTTCTTTTGGTTTATAAATTGATCCATCTTAGAATAATTTTCTGATTAAAAATGGACATTGCCACATGTTTTGGGATGTTAATAAATGATCTTTTCATTCATTACCTAAACCAAAATTCTATCTAAATGTCAATAGGTTATGATATGGTGTGTCCTTTTATATGTGCGGGAGGTAACAAACAATGAAATTTTTTAGTGAAAGAATATATAAATTTCATACTCATGAAAATGGTATAAAAAGGTATATTTTATAATTATTTTATGTAATAAAGTAATAAAATAGAAAAAAATATGATTTATAAATTTTACAGGTCATTTTAACCATTATCACATTAGTTTTTCCCCTAGTAATCATGTTTTAACATCAACTGTGGTAATAGATTATTACTGTTTCAACATTTCATTGTGGACAAAAAATAATATTACCATTTTACCTATTATTATTTCTTCTAATTACAAATATTAAATATATTTTTTCCAAATATATTCATATAATTGGATGGATTTCATTACAAATTATAAAAGGAAAATTTGATGAAACAATAAGTTTGGAAAATAATTCCTTTTTAAATATAAAATTTTTTATATTCCAAATAAAAGTTAAAATTATATTCCAAATTATACAATTGGATTATTAATAATATAATTTAACTAATTTATCTTTTAAAATATTAGAAAATACAATAGGAATTTTCATATTCTTGAAATGAAAATAATGTTTACAATAAAAATCATTAATTTTGAATATTCATTAAAATATCAACATTTACATAAAATTTTACCAAAAAATCCATAAATTTTTTTATATGATGAAATTAAAAATAAATTTAATTTTTTCAATTTAGATTAATAATTTTTAAAATAAATCTTTTTAGTAAAACGAATTATTTTATAAATATCCCATTTTTTTAAAACTAATTATTTTTTCCATGGAATGGAAACTGCATACTATTCATAGAATTAAAATATATCTATATAATATTATTAATGAAAATTAATAAAAATTTATAATTATTTATCATATGATTACATGAATTGTAACATTCCTCCCATTTTGGAAATTTTTACCTTATAATAGCAATCATTGTTTTAATTACTGGGGATATTTTTTTACTTCACTTTTTTTGATTACCAGGTTTCTTTATCAAGAATAGGTTCTTTAAAGAAATTTACTACTAATTAAATTATTTTATTATGTTTCCTTTTCTCCATAATGTGAATAATCTTTATTGGATGTTCCTAATTAGATTTTTTTCAACTAATCTGTTTTCGGGTTAATAACACGACATTAATCAAGAATATTTTATCTTAATAATAAAAAATTAAAAACATCAATAAACTTATAATATCTTAGAGGAGACCCAATCAATAAGAAAATGATAAAAATTTCTCCATGAATTTATATTTTCCAATGAACTGAAGACATATTATTAAATTTCAATAAAAAAATCATACTTTTCCATTGATATACTATAAGAATTAAAAAATCACATACCTCAAATGCTTCATAAATATTCTTATTGTAAACAAGGATTTTTTTTTTCATTTTTTCCATTATCACATGTTTTTGAATAATATTTAATTTACCAACTATTTATTCTTCAATTATAGTCCCAATAACATTTTTTCCTTGAAATTATACCAACAAGATGATGCCTGACACATTTTTCAATGTAATTCATAAATATGTGTCAACTGTATATTGGGATGAAAATTTGAATTATAAGAAAACACAACAAAAAAATATATATTAATCATAACATTCCTAACAACCAATCAATCATGATATAAACATATATTCCAAATTCTAAATATCTCGAACTGATATTCAATTGGATCGAGGATTAAAAGTTGTACTGAAATTTAATTCATTATAAAACAAAATATGAAGAAATTACAAAAAATCAGAGTAACGTATGGGATCATAGTCAGATATAATATAGAGTGTTGCTCTATCTTATCTTATAATGTATTTAACATTATGTCAATAATGTTGATCTAAAGGAATTTTATCATGAATGGGGAGAAACTGAGTTGATTTTATTAAATAAACTAAAATCAACCAAATTATTTTATCACCTCAAAAAGTATCATGTGATACCAATAAAAGATATATGGATATATTATCACAGTTTCATTTTTGGAACTAGAAATTACTGATGTAGCCCTTTTGAAAAATTTCAATTAAATTTAATTAGTTGACAAGATAATCATTTCTTTATGAAATCAATAGTATAATTTCTTATTAAATGACACAAAAAATGTATTGAATGTATCTAAATTTGTTTCCAATATGGTGAATAGAATATAAAGATATATGAGCCTCCCTAAATTATTCAATTTTTATGTGGAGTTCATAAGATATAAATTTTATCTTATGAATCCCAAACACCTTATTTTACTATATTAAATTAAATAATCATTCTATTCTAAATCGATTATTCATTATCGTCTAAAAATTTCATTCTTTCGACCATGCTTTATACATTCTAAGAAAGATGATTTTAATGTCACATAATTCAAAATAGAGTATGTTCATGCATAAAAATGGTCTAAACATGTTATATTAAAAATATGGTAAGAATAATACCCTCTTATAAATGGATCTAACTAAATGAAATTAAAATTATGTCATCTATTATGAAAAATCATATTAAAATACTCTATTTGGTTGATTAAGAGTTATGATAATGTATAATCAGAATGATGAAGGAATTGAGTGTTGTTTATTGATATATAAAATAGTGATATAAAGATATTCTTTTCCATAATTAAAAAAATAAGAGAATTCTCCAATGATAACTTGAAATGTCATATATCCAATTGTGTTTCAGGAGTATAGGAGAGTATTCTTTCCGTAGTGATATATATTTATATAATCAATTGATACAAATATAAGTATTTAATTATTAGTGTAACAAAAGATTATTTAATGTTGACATATAGTATGCGGAGATTATTAGAGGCTAAATAGTAAATTTGATTAAAAAATGGGTCTCATTGAATTTAATAGGGAATGTGATAGGATATAAAAAATAGTTGACTTTTGATATTGGGGTATCAGAAAATCAGTAAATTATACTATTATTATAAAAATTAGTTAGGAAATTATTAACTTTTCTAACATGCAGTATTTCCTCCAAATGATATAGACTAATATAGTTGTTAGAGGATTAAAAATGGGATATCATCATATATCATTTTATTCAACCCTTATGATAATGATATAATAATTATAAAATTAATAGTTAGAAATAGATAATATGAAAAATATATCATATTATCCTCTATAATAATTGATATAAAAAAATTCATTACATTTAACAAAAAAAAAATTTATATCACCATATCTGATAAAGTAAAATATTTCACCAGTAATTAATATAGAAAAATATAACCCTCTAAAGAATTGCTAAATATATGTTGATAATTATGATACCATATAAACAACTAATTTGAATAAATATGTAATAAATATCATCTTATATGTTTTTAATATCATAATTATTTTAATTCCATTTTAAAATCAATATTTTTTACATTTGATCATATGAACAAGAACATTAATTATCAAATATGCACCTCAAAGCCTAAGATGAATGTTTTGTTTTTTAGGATTCTATGTATTAGTTTAATGAATTGTATATGAACTGTTGGTGATAACATAATGAAATTTAGGGATAGAATCTATATATGATCATTTTTAACACAATTACGCAATGTAATAACATCATAGAAATATAAAATCTAATATATAAAAAATATTTTACCTAAAATCAGTAGATGTGTTGTCACTTCAGAAAAAGTGGTAATGTCATCTAGTGGTTTGTAATTCATTTTTCATTCTATAATTA
The DNA here is from genome assembly GCA_963277665.1 of Viscum album. Taxonomy (NCBI): domain Eukaryota; kingdom Viridiplantae; phylum Streptophyta; class Magnoliopsida; order Santalales; family Viscaceae; genus Viscum; species Viscum album. Next base: position 928,267,505 of record OY728159.1, read on the forward strand.
ATCATGGATCATTCCTAAACACATATTGCAAAAATTAAAATATGGGAGGATCATGTGCAGGGTAAAGCGGGTTTATTTAAAGAGATAGCTATACAAATTTTTCAGGAGTGTTATTTTTACACTATATGATATACTAGTTAATATAGTATATTGGGGATATATATTATTGTAATGATCTATCACTTGAAATGATAAAAGATTATTATTTATTTATGTTTTCCTCGAGAGCCCACGATATATAAAAGTTCATTTACTTAGACATAGTATTCATTTCCAATATTTGGTCACAGATTACAATTATATAGATCAATAGGCGATATATAATTTTCTATCATAATGGTTCTTCCATTAATTCACTTCCATATTTATATTTCTATTCATAATTCCATAAAATTGGTTGATATCATATAAATTGGAAAACTAATGATAAAAAGATGGGTTTTTATAGAGGATTGGTACATATATCAGAAAACAGTTACTCCATGGCATGAAATTTGATATTTAGGGAATACAATTTTTCATACAAGACATATCATGGGTGATTGGATTTTTTTAATTTTAATTTTACGTAAAATGATCAAGAATAATTCTTTTGTTTCTTGTAGTAAATTTATTCCACATAAAAATTTATTGTATTTTAATAATTTTACATCTAAATTCACCGACTTTAGAAAATATATTCATATGATTTTTTTAATAAATTAGAACAATCCTTTGTCAAATTAATTTTAATGAAATATCTATATAAGAGTAAAAATACTGTATAAAGGTATATAAATTTGAATTATCATCATATAACCATGTCATATAATAAACCATTAAATAATAATCCACTTCCATTTTATTTCAATTATTCCTGTTTAATGTACGAATAATGTAGAAAAATTATCAACTATTGTTTGGATGCTAATGGAATCCAAAATATATTTTATAGATTTACTCATAAAAATAGAAATCATAATATATGGTTAAAATCTTAGAGAAACACTTACAGTAAGATACATGTAAAAGAATATAAGAGATCTATAAGATTAACTTAATTATATTTTTGATAGGCGTGATACCTACTTTTATATATTGAAATTGATTAATGTTGTAGATATTTCATCAAGGATGAATTATTTTATGAATAAAAATAATGTGTTCATAGGGAGAACATTTGAGTGAAATAGTTTAAATGTATGAATGAAACATTACCTACACTTGTTATAATGAAATTATATCATATTATGAAGTCCTATTAATTATTTAAAATGTACAGGTCTATTTCTTCCTAATAGAGATGGGATTAATAAAATCATAGCTTACATATTCTATAATATTAATAAGGATAAAAATATAAAATGAAATTTTATGATTTATGATTTTAATCCCATTATTGTAATTTATTAACATAATAAATGAATTACAAAAACACATAATATGGAGGAAATAATTTTTTCATGATACGTAATAGGGTTGTTTTTTTACATGGCTTGAAAAAGAAATTCATTCTAAAATATTGTAAAATATCAAAACCACATGTTTTAAATTTTATTAAAAACATAATTCAAGAGGTATTCTTTCAAATGTTCTTATTTATCCTCCCCTAGTGTTTATTCTAAATTGTGATATTAATGATATTTACTCTAAATTGAGACCCATTATCTTTTCCTATACGTTTTTAAAATCATTATTAAGACATGTTTGTAAAAATTATCTACAATTATAGAAAATATTACATATATTAAATAGTTTTTATCAACCCTTATTATGAAATCAAAGAGTACTAATCTATTCTTAATGAATATAATAGAAGATTAAATTTTCATAAATCTAAATTTTAGAAAATATTTTTATACTATTGATTTATCTTTATGATTCTAATTTAATTATGATTTTTTTAATAATGTATTCATTAAATGAGTGAAAAAATATTTAAAATTTTCATTTTTTTAGGAAATGGGATCCCCAAAGGGTTACATTCCATTTCCAAAAGCAACGAAAAAAGGGGATTATTTTACATTATATTATTATTTGTTATATAATATTACCTTAGACACATTATTGTGAAATTTTTTATATATCCTAATTCAACAAATAGTCAGGAAACAAGGATATTGTAAACACTATCTTATCATTTTAATATAATTAATTAAAAACTTTTAATTGGCGAATCTCTGTGTATATTTAAACTTTTAAAAATATTTTTGATTAATATGATCTATAACAAGTGAAGAAAATCAATTTCATTTAATCATTAATATTATTTGGTATGTTCTTATTTTTTATGAAAAAACAATCATTAAATAACGGTTGGTAGTTAGTGATGGTTATCTTTAAGTTAATTATATGGTGTTTTATTCTTGAGGGTATATGTAAAATGTATACTTAAATAATATCATGGAAAATATCCAAAGTCAAATATTTTAATATAAACATAAATCTCCCGGTATTTCTCATAACATATTCTTATTGAAATATTTTATTATATCTGAAACATTTTATATATCATGAATGATAAATATCCAAATATTATATTTAAAACAATTAATCTCCAACATAGGATTTTTTTTCTGTAATGGGATCATTTTGGATAATAAATGATTCTCTCATCTATGTAAATTATATTTGGAGACAACCTTCTAAATTTAATTTTTAATTAATAATTTATAATACAACAATGAGGTAATACATTCACACATCATGTGGAGGTTTTATAAAAAATAGTTGTATGTGGAGAAAGTGAAATCATCTTGAGTACTTTCACTAAAATAAAAATATAGGAAACATTAATTGTAACATCCATCAGTCCAAGAACATGTAGTTGGTATATACATTTTTAAATTGGTATTATATAAAATTTATCACATAATAATGGATAAAATTATTAATTATTCTTTCAAAACAAGTTACATACATTAAATTTGTATTAAAATTTTTACATATATTGCTAAAAAAATTATTTTTAAATTCAATTATTCCACTTAGAATATCCCAAAATTTAAATCAAAAAACCCATCCTAGTATCCTTGGGAAAATAAAACCTAACAATCTGATGATATCATATTATCAATAAGGGTATGCGTATAGAAAATCGATCATGAATAAATAATCATAACATATATGGAATCAAATATATCTACCTCATGTTCATTTTATTTAATAAACTCCATGTGATAAGTGGTAAATATATTTTAAACACATAAATCCATATATAAAATCAAATTTCCTTCAATCATATCAATGTTTGTTATAAATAATTCAATAATCACATTTAAATTAATATCTGATCTCATAATTAAAGAACTAATAATGAAGTACATATAAAACTATACATACATGTCACACTAAATTTTAAATATGTTGATCGAAACCCGTGTAATTTGGGAAACAGATTTATCTCATGATAAATGGTGATACATTGAGGGGTTATCTACAAAATTTCCCCACTAGAAACATACTATTTCTAATGCATTCATGATATGAATGGGGAGAACCATAATCCTCATAAAAATCATAGAGAGAAACTAACATATTTAATGTTAATACTTACCCCCCAAAAAATATATAATAATAACCCATTTATAATAATATGGTTAATGATAATGATATTTTACATCCTTAGTCGAAAAGATAATAAATCATCTAATTAATTAATAATGTTTTTAAAAATAAAAAATATCTCCATTGGAATATATTTAAATTATAGGGTTGATGTAAAATATAAATGGGAATAAAATAAAAAAACCATTAAAAATATTATTAAAGAAAATAACCTTTTCCATTTGAAAAATACATTTTAAAACAAAAGATTCAAATCATATTTTGAGTATTTTTTTAAAATATAATTTTAAAACATGTTAAATAATTTATAATATATTTAGTTGTCATGAAATTTTAAAATTCCATTCCCGGCATACACATTAAAACCAAAAATCTTTTAAGAGTTTTGGTAAAATCCATATGGGACATGTTTTGATAATAACTTGAAGATACAATTCATGTTTTTTTAAAATAAAAAATATGTAAAAAAGGACTTTAATAAACAATTCTGAAATGTTTAAAAATGGGGTTTTTATAATCTTTTTATAAAATATAAGTTTTTTTGAAATGAATTTTGATGCAAAGAGAGAAATTAAATCATATTTTCTTAAAAAATAATCTTACACCATTTCATAAATAAAATAGTGGAAAACAGTAATATTACTAGTATATTTTATGAATAAATAGAGTATAATGAAATACATTGGTTTTATTACATAAATATTTAATAATTCTCCCTAGAGAGACATAAAAATATATTTCGGATTGAGGATGTGATTGTGAAATCAACCTCTTCCACTTTGTTATCTTCTGTATCATAATCCCTACGATTGAAATAAAATCTACTGAAGCATTAAATTATATAAATAGAAAAATATTTATTATATTAAATATCAAAATTGGTACTATACACACAAAACAAAGAATAAGTTGTGAATATTGTGTGTGTCTCATTGAAGTAAATGGGAATGAGAAACCCCTACATTATGTTAAAAATCCATCGTATATGTCAGAGCTAAAAATATAATCAATATAAGTTTAATAAAAATATATTAATTGAAAATAATTAAATATATCTTAACACACATTATTTTCTTATAGTTTTGGATCACATTTTCATAAACAATTATTTACTAAAATCAATATATCAATTGATAATTGATGCATTTATCATGTATATTTTTGTTGGATATTTTTTTCATTTTAATCTAAAAATGTTAAAGTATCCCCAAAATCTTAAACATGATAATAATATTATAAATATTCATTTTATATAATTATTTTATTAAATTAAATTTATAGACTTAAAATAGATTACACGGTCCTATGAGACGACTAGTCGTACGTACGCAGGAACATTGTTTAGTTTTTTTGATTGATGGTAAATAGAAAATAAATATTAAGTAATATAAGTTGAGTCATTATTGTGATATATATATATCATGTATATTAATAAAACATATCCTTATTACCATCCATTAAATACTAATGTGATAACCATTTTACATCGATACTTGGTGGAGATAATCCACATTTACGAACGAACAACATTATTGTTTTCCAATGGATTGGAGTGTAAGAAGTTATAGGGGATATTATATTCTTAGAAGTTTTCTAAGATAATAAATATCAAATATATTCATTAAATTTTTCCATTATACATTTCTTTTAATGTGTAAATGAAAAATGAATCACTTTGCCTCGTAAGGTAGTAGAATGTTGTACACGTGAGAGATGTTATCATATCCCCTAATGAATGTAATTTAAGAAGGATATTTGTGATATAATAATTACAATGTATAAAAATTTCATAAATATCATATTCCATTATCAAATCAACTATTATATATATCCATGAATGGTGGTGATTGGAAGTAAAAAAATTTGTTCGTAAGTGTGTAGTTTTTTGTACACGTGACGGATGGTTTTATTTCCAATTTGAGGGAATTAGATATAGTTCAGGGTTATTAAAATAAAATAATGAAATATTAGTATATCTTAGATATTTTTATTATTAAATTATTATATTTTTTGGTTATTTAAAAGAGTTTTGTTAATATGTAAAACAAATAGTAGTGTTTCGGAATATTACATCCTATTTAGAGACCCTCGTTTTATTTATAACTAAATCCTTAATATATGGGATTATTAATGAAAATAAGGCCCCTATGATATGATGACGTAATTAATTAATTTATATGTTAACATATTTTATACTCAAAAGTGATTAAGATGAGAAAATTTTGGAGGAGAGTTGGTGGCCTATTATATGTTGGGGAGAGGAAACACATTGAATATCTAATAAGATAAAGTGATAAAATCATTTTTATGAAGAAAAACCTCCAAAATTGATCATTATATGTCCATAAAGATTACAAGGTCGAAATATGGCCACAAAACATGCGTTCTACATGTATTTGGTCATTTAAACCCTTATACTCATAGTTCCAGACAATGTCAACCCATATTTTCCCTTAATCGCTGTTAATAATTTTTAATATTTTCAATATTCATTCTTGTTGTATATTTGGTGATAAAATTAGATAATTTAAAATTTCCATATTTCAAATATAGAATCCATTTTTCAAAATTAAAATTCATATAATGGTCATAATTCAATTTAAAATTAAATGACACATGTGAAGAAATAGAAGTTTTTTAAAGAGAAAACTCTCCTAAGTATAGAATGTTTTAATAGAAAATTTTAGACTGAAATTTATTCCAATTAACGAAATCAGTAAAATTTCAGACATAGTACATTCCATTTATAGTCATACATATGACTCATCCAAAATATCACTTTCAAAATTTTAGTCCCAATATTCTGATAGAACATTAATAAATTAAAAATATTTTACAAAAAGAAAATAAATTGGATCTTAAATATACATTACATATATTTTCATAAAATCATCATTGAAAATCCATAATAACACATCCATGCTTCCAAGAATTAAAAAGATTGTTATGAAATTCATCTATTTAATCAATTATTATAGTAAACTCAAACAATGATGAGATAAACCATCAAACATATAACTAATTTTATGGTCATAAACCCTATCATATTAACATATCATTATTATCTCATCACCAAGAACATATAAATTGTTATCCATCCTTAATTTTGTATTTCCAAAGTGGTTTAACATCTCACTAAATTAGTTTTCATTTTCATCGGCACCATTCAACGTATACTCTAAAATACATTAAGAAATCAATTTTCATTAAAATAATATTTAATTATAAGATTCATATAGATATAATTTCATTAATGAAACACTCTTATGAAATAATTATATAATATAAACACAAGAACATTGATCATTCCACATATCCAATTATAATATAATCACCTTGGTTGTGATTCCATATATTCTATTTGGTTCTACTACCTTAATGATCAATGCATTAATTTTCATAGTAAATCATCGACCTAGAATTAAAGCATTGAACATGGGAAATTACTTTTTCCCCATGTATTTATAGGTATAGTTTCCTTTCTCTCCACACAATATAAAAACTCCTATTCCCATGAATACATTTCCATGTTTTTTCTTTCCAATATTATTATATGTGAAAAAAAATTCTCTCACATATTCCACATAATTTTTTTTCTATTCTATCCTCTAATTCTCTGACATCCATTCTGTCATGAACTAGCCCATATTCCCAGGTTCTCTAATAACCAATATGACCATAACATATACTTAAGGGAGTTCCCAATCCCAATTATTTGGAATCTTGTACATAGAATCATGAAATAGGAACACGAGACCTAATTTTCCACAAAAACAACATAAGAAAGATAATAAATTCATTATCTATACAAGAATACATCCATAGTGATAATTGTACCAAATTGAAATTAGGTATGAAAATCCATAATGTGACCAAAAAATATAAGAAAACGTGATAAAACCCCACATACCAATTGATAGACCCTCCTAGCCAAAATATCAATACCCAGAACCCCCTCCAAGCAGTGCTTTGTCATTTTCTAAAGTAGAAAGATTATAATCTACACAATCATGATGGCATATGTCGGTTCTGTGATAACATCCCATTAGGGTCCCACAAACATTTCCATAAAAATATGCCACTTTTATATATTCAAATAAAACATAAAATTTTAATTAAATAGGAATTTAATTTCATAAGAATATTTATAATAAATCATCCATTACATTTCTGATGATGAAAATACATTAAAAATTGATTAATAAAAAATTATATAAGATATAATATATTAACTCATAAGGCTTGTGAGAAATAGATTACTACAATAAATGAAATATATTTCAGCTATAAAAAAAATCAAAACCCAATTATATTCTAAAAGGTATGATAGTTCCATAATATGAGACTCCCTCACACTTGAATGGTTATCATGAAAAAATTTGTACACACGTCCCTAAAACACTTATTATACATAATTCGTCACTATACCATTGCCGATATGTCCTGATGCATATGTATTTTTAGTATTGAAAATAATAAATTGAGTGATGTCCTAAATAAGTCACTAAATTCTTAGGTATTCATGGTCCCTAATAATAATTAGTAATAGAAAATTTGTTTTAAAACTATTTAAAAAAACTTCAATCCATTCTTCCATTTCAAATTATCTAATTTTCCATTTAAATACCAAAATATGTTTTTAATCAAATCATTTATTTTCTATGATAAAACCACTGGGAATTTATTAAATCCAATTCAAGAAATTTAACTCAATTAAGTCATTGAAAACAATTTTTGTGAAATCATTTTCAAAATATAAATCTCATAATATTTCAATGAATTTCACAATCACAACCTATTTTAATGGAATTGGGGGACGTTTTGAATTACTTGAAAAATCAAATAAAAATCCTCAATTCATTGATATTGTGATTTTTTAAACATTGTAATTAAATTTAAATTAAATCATGAAGTGTAATATAAATATATTTGTTTAGGGTTCACAAAATTTTCCATCATAGACGGTTCACTCTACATTGGGATGATGGGACCATGAATCAAAAAACCATAATCTGGAAAATCAAATGAAGATAATTGTAAATTAGAATATAAGAATCAAAGATATATTTATGATCTGAAATAATGGTTATTAGGTCCTCTAAATACACAGAGATATATAATAACATAGGAAGGAGAGATGATAGAGTGAGATATAGAGAACGTGTAGTGGAAACATACCAAGAAGAGATAAAACATAATTCTCCTTACAACAATTCTCTTCTAGAGGGGTGTATAAAGAAAAAAACACTTATTTAGAGCCATAGGGGAAGAATAAAATGTATATGGTCCGTACTAACCTATTTGGAACACAAACCAAACATTTTATTTTTTTTCAAATTAATTTCTAAATTAATTAAATACCATATGCATGGTAATCTAGGAAGGGTCGCATAGTTAGAAATTTTTTTCTCCCTGACCATTCTACCCTTTTCCCCACGTTCATAGTTTCTACATGGTGGGAAAATGGTTTGTAAAAGTATTTCCTAGATGTAAAAACGAAAATTATTTTGGTTTTCAGGGATTCCACTTAGAGTTTTCTGGTGTCCAAAAAATGTGTACAAACTATGCACAACCTAGGAACATTCCAATATTTCACCCAAAACTACCCTAAATGAATCCCAAACAAAAATTGATATAAAAGGGTTATAATTGCCTAAAAATATAAATAGAATGTTACAAACTCGCCTCTATAGAAATTGTATGTCACTATGTAGACTTTTATGAAACTCTCATGTTAAAAATATGAGGACATTTCTCTCTCTTCTATGCCTCACAATCCCATGTCTCTTGAGAATCCAATTTGTTCATCAATATCACATGAACTATAGGTATAATAATCCAACTATGTACCTTTTTATCATAATTAACTATCCTATAAGGATTCTTATTTATAAATTAATTACGTTCCACATTATAATCACTCCCTCTAAGAACATAAGATTAATTAGAAATTTACTTTTGCAGCAAGGACACATGGAAAAAGTAATGTATCAACATCAACTATTGTAGAAGTGCTATAAGTTAAGAAACATTACCCTCATTATCGTTAACCAAAAACGGACCCGAAAATGAATATATAGTTTTCCATTTCTACAAATCATTTTATCTCCTAGATTATGTGAATATTTCAAGAATATTTTATCACCATCTTAGAATTAACTATTTTTTCAATGATGATCTATATCTGATGTATATTGGATATGTACTGTCAACGTCCTATGAATAATAAATCGAATATGTTATGACATCTCTTGAACCATGATCGATATAACCAAGGAATGTTTTCCAATATCTGACCCACACAATGCCGATTTATACGGCCTCAAAATAATCAATTATGATCACAGATAGGTAACTATTATTATAAGAAAACACAACTTCAACAAGATGGTCATCCCAAGCTTCACCAAAAGTAGAGGACCTAGGAGAAAAAATATGATGAAGAATATTTATAGGTTTTTCTGTCTATCTGTCATACTGTATATGTAATTTTATACTCAAACAATCCTAAGTGCTTAGTGCCTCTTGAAGGCCTGTAAAAATATAGAGATGTAAACCACAGATCCCTATACGAGACTATAGTTGATGGAACTCTGTGAAAATTATCAACCTCTTTCATATAAAGTTTTCCAATATTGTAAACTTTGGATGTGTCACTAATGGGTATAAAGAGATCTTATTTAGTCATATGATTGATCAAAATCTATGTCACATTATTCTTACTCTGTGTACATTGAAAACAAACCTAGGAGTCAAATATATCTCATCCAATTCACAAGTTGAAATTTGAAAATAGTTTATAAATATAGAATGTATATGGATCTCATCATTCGTATATTATCATGTATAATAGTGAAATACCAGATCAAAAATTCCCCATGCAATATATTTACACCATAATTTTCACCACATATAATAGAACATATTCTTGGTTTAATGGTGAACTACCCATTGGATGTTTTTTCAATACCCCATAATAGATTTCCTTAACACTAACCGCATAACAATGTTATTTTGATAACATATAATTCCCTCATTATAGAATGAAAAATCAGGCAAATCCTCCCATCTATAAAGAGAGTGTCTAATGCTACAGAACTGGTCATAATGTGGATGTTACTAAAGAATCATGTTCAGATTTGAATAGTTAAATTGAACATTTTCCAAAGAAACCTAGACCCTAGATTTATGTACTATAATATGAAACTATGAAAAGAGATCCATCAAGATCCACTCATCCATTTTTTCTTGCACAAACTGGGTAAGAAGTTTCATGTTTAATGATTCTATGATGACATTCAATTTACTTAGGGTATAGGTAGGGTTGAAATTACAATCTTTTAGGTATTCCACCCAACCCCCTGGAATAGATTGATAACTTTCGGAAATAAGATATAACTCAATCACTTTTGGAATGAATATACGGTAAGATGATGTCATAAAAAGTAATGTCACCAACTCTTAAAGAAATGAATAATATCTACAAGGTCATGGTCATGGGTCTAATAATTATTCTCATTGGCATATACTCATGAGATCTATAAGTACTTACATGATCACCCCACATAAGAAAACAACTATAACCTGAACTCAATGCATTACAGAAGACCTCATAGCTCAGCTCGGCCTCTAGAAGAGTCAACAACAACCCATTCGTCAAAATATGTCTTAGATAAAAATAATAAATATGTCAATTTTTATCCCAAGAAAACATTACTCCCTTCTGAGTTAGTATACTCTACGTAGAATCTATCTTTCATAAGTCTATAACGAATGGACGATGATTCCCACCTAACACAATAATCTCTCAATCCTGAAAAAATTTAATGTTTATTCCCATGTCATAATAGCTTTCACCATTCAAATATCAACTAAAATAACATGTTCTAAATCCACAATTCCTAATAATTCCACATCCAACATAAAGAAATTACATTTCTAAATCATGGAATAATGTATTCAAATTCTCCAAAAATGTAGAACTTATCACATTTTATGTACATGATCCACTATTGACATTGAATAAAAATGATTGTAATCCATATGAAATTATCAACAGAATCATGTAAAATTATTTCCATTAATCCATTAAGTCAATTGGAGACTTGGATAAAATAAATGGAATAAAAATATACTTTTAATGTTTTTACATTCTCTGATAGGCGGTTTTTGGAATGTAATGTTCTTTTATTTTCATATAATGGTAACCTAAACAAATATCCATCTTTGAGAACCACTCCACCCCCCCATAAAATAGTAAAATAGTTAATTAATTTTAGGCAAATGATTGTTTCTCTTTATCGTAACTAGATTTAGTTTTCAGTAATAAATATAATGGAGAAGTGACCCATAAAATTTCTTAGGAAACTGAAAATGTGCGAACCCTAGTGACACACACTAAAGTATAAAAATTTTCTCTATAATATCATCGAACTGAGACTTCCACTCCTTCATCTCATCTATTGTGATGTAATATGCATGAAAAGAAACTATTTAAGTATTGTGCACTAAGTCGATTGAGATACCTTCAACTTATAGGTGAAAAAAATAGAAATGTTAGAAGGTAATACATAAGGAAAAATGACGAATACTAGATGGATATGATGAATCAATTATTCATTCTCAAGATAAATTGTAAATACTAATATGAATTTACCCATCTATGGATGAGATGGTCTAGCTCTAGTCGACCTTAGGTCACATTATTTATGAGGGATACATTGCACCCCATCTTGGGATGTGAAGAATACCCGTCAAACATAACAATCAATCTATGACCTATTGGAAAATATCCAACCCATACCATATATGATAGAAATAGGACTCAATCTAAGAATAATACAATCCCAATATTTTAAAAAAATATGATAAGGAGAATGTATAAGTGGGACTACATAGACCCTTTTATCCATTAATTCAAATGGGTGTAGTAATATTCAAAACATAAGATAAAATATCCATATGAACATTTATCATATTGATATTACCGGTTGAAAAAATGAATGAGTTTCACTAGTATCAAATAATGAATTCATTAATGGAAAAGAAATAGTAATGCCCCTCTCCTAGTTGCTGGTCCCATATCTTCTTAAATTATAGAATTTTCCAATATGTGTTGAAGATTCATTCTAGATTATCTGGATGAAAACCCTTTGACTGGGAGGAATTTGATTTCACTATAGATTTAATAGGTTCTGATGATCCATTTTCACTACATGGAGTATAAAATTCATGTTATAACTTTTTCTTGTTACCTAATAATTAGAATGAAATACATATATTTAGAGTCTCTATGAAAACCTATATTTAACTCCCAAACTTTACACATTTTTATAAAATCAAATGGCCTCTCTCAAGAACAATGTTAGGTCTAGAAAAACCCTACTGTTAATAATAACCAATAGAATAATTATAATTCCTCTACAATTTAGAGTAATTTACACTACCACTAGGAGAAAAAGGGACTCATGTTAACCATGAATTACAATCGTGGTCTACTTCCACCACAATAATTTTATACATAACATCTATATTAAAAGGAATCTTAAGTAAAATCAGGATATTTAATATCATATCAAGGTAAAATATCTAACCAACAATTCATTTTTATATCATTTGATAAAATCTCCTGTATATATATTAAAATATATGAATAATGGTTCTATACACTATCACGTTATTTTAAATCATCTCATGTATCGAAAACACAATTTACATGGCCTACACTAATGGCTATTTATAGATTTGGTCTGTGAAAAGTTATTTTATGTCTTTCTACTCAAATACCTTATTTTTTTATTACCTTACTCTATATCTATATGCAACTAGTTCTCTCTATCATTATAGTTTCACCACTCACCTTAATTTAATCAAGTGTCTCTAAGAACTCGAACAAATATACAATACTGCTCTTCCATTCCCCAAGACCATGTGGGTCATTTGATCCTTTGAATGATGGTAGATTCTAGTGAAAGAAATACTAGGAATGATTCCATTAAACATCTCTATGAGGCTCCATAGATGGAGAATAAATTGGAACTGGGGGTGCAGTTTGTCCTAGTGCTTGAACAGTTAGCACAAACACCTCAATCAGACTCAGGATCATGAGGGTATATTCCCACTATAGTTTATTAGTTTTTTCCTCATAGAACTTATTTTAAAGTCTTCTAGAAGGCCTAATTCTACACAACATCTGCAGAAATCATTGAATAAAATAGATTTACCCACAACCAGTGAAACTAGGGAAATTAATCTTAATAGGTAGATAAAAAATATTTGGATTTCAATATATCCGAACATAAATTAATTAAGTTAGTAAAATTTATCACCAGGACATATTTCCCATAACATCCCTAGTGAAATAAGTCTCATTGTGTTGAGGGATGACCATGAACTCAATCAAAACTATCTCTTATGCCCCAATAAGATTACCCATCTATATACTGACTCAAGGAAATATGAATAACCTTGAACATTGATACCACTTTTTCATGAACTAGCCTAGATAACCTAGAACCCCAATAACTAGGCTGATCCATACATATCCCGAAGGGATATCCAGATCACCATGGGTTTTCAAATAACACTTGGCTTCATACAATATTAATGTGGGAAATCATTTTCCAAAAAAAATGGTATATAGATAAACAATTCACTACGCATAAAAACTACACATGGATTACTCTACTAGATTATAATAGGTATAAAAAACAAAATTGAAATCCAAATTTACCATGTAATATTTCAAACAACCTATTCCATAATGAATTGAACTCTCCAAGACCAAGGATCAAAAATGAAAACCACATTCATGTGGTGTTTTACCGATGCTCGATCCTGGAAAAAGATATTCTATAAACACACAAAGAAACCTGAGGTAAAATCATATAAAGGTCTCTCAAAATAGTCAATATGAATATTCCACATTTAATTAAGAAAATAAATACTCCCATTATAGAGAAAAATCATGGAATTTTAGAAGAAAAATTCAAAAAAAATGCATTACATTTCGAATGATGGAAATACATTAAAAAGATTTCATAATAAATTATTAAAATATTCTTTTTATAGATTCATAAGGCACATGATAGTCATTTTAATATAAACAATGGAATATATTATAAATATAAAAATATTGAGAATCATAGCCATCTTCCAAAAGGTATGATATTTTTAGGCTATTGGACTCCCTCACATTTGAATAGTTATCTTGAAAATAAGTGTACACATGTCCCATTATAGTTGGTCAAAGAAGACTTGTCTCCATCCTATCTAGTTGTGACATGATGCATATATATTATTAGTGGCATAAATCGTAAAATTAATTGTTGACCAAGGAAACTCATTAACTACCTAGTATTTCATATTCTGTAATAATAATTAGTTATGAGAAATTTATTTTTATATTATTTAAAATACAATTCAACCAATATTTACATTTAAAATATGATAATTTCAATTTTTTTTAAAAAATTTTATCAAATCATCATATTTTCAATATAAACCCACTATGTGCCAATAAAAATATATAAATTCATTTATCTTAAATTGATTTTTAAATAAATTTCATCAAATAAATTTCAAAATATGAATTCAACAATATTAATCTCACAGTTTATTTATAAATTTGAAAAACAAACCACAATTCAATGGATTTGGTTGTTTTACCGAATTCCATGACTAATAAAATCTAAATCCCCAATTCATTGGAACTGATATTTTAAATAAAAAATTGTATGAAATTTAATATAAATCATGAAATTGAATCAAAATCATAAAATTTAATTTTAATTAAATTGGACATAATAAATGGAACCCCCTACCAGAAGATCAGGAGATAATGACAGAAAAATCCATAATTAGAAATCTCCAATGAAGAATATAAAAAAGGGGATTTGAAAATGAAACATTTATTTATGATCAAAAAAAATTTCATTAAATCATCCAACAGCATAGAAATCTTCAAAACCCTGGGGATAAGAGTGGGGAGAGTGGGTGGTAGTGAATAGAAAGAGGAAATGTAATGGGAAGAGATCGAAAATTGTTCTCCAGTCATAAATTTTTATTAAGATAGGGTTAAGGGAATAAAATAACTTATTTGGAGCCTCCAAGGAAGAAGAACATATAATAGGTCCATATAACGTATTGGCCGCTTAAACTGAGCATTTTGGGCTTTTAAAATTAATTTTCAATATAATAAAATCTCATTTGAATAGTTTGCATGGAAAGGTCGTACATTTAGAAAAACGATGCACCCTAATAGTGTTCCCCTTTTTCCCACATACATGAATTATACTAGTATAGTGCATAGTTTTTCATACCATTTTCTATCAATGAAAACCCTTACTCATTAGATTTTCATGGTTTCCAAAGGTAAGGTGCACATTTATGAAACACTATGCTCCAAGTGTTCACAAAACATATAAAGCCAAAATTTTCACTAGAAACATACCTAAAGAAAACCCAACCAAATCATGATAAAAAGAGGTGATTAAGAATACATAAAAACTAAAAGAATATGTTAAACATTCAATGAATTAGTACATAGATAATTATTTATCTCTTTTAATTTCACTTGAATTTATTCTCTCATATACTGTGAATGATTGGTTGACTAGTTCCCTTTTATTGATTTTATTTAATAAATTATTTATCTGATAATTATGTATCAATGGTCTATATAAAATGATACAGTTCCCATTTCTTTAGCTAGGATATATTTTTAATCAACTTAATACACTAGAATAGATCATAAAATTTGGTATCATAATGAATAATCAAAAAACAAGTGAAACCATTAACATATATTGAAAATTTTATCCACTACTAATCTCATAATCATAAAAATGGTTTCATTGGAAAATCGTCCAAATCAAAAAAATATTATCAAATACATCATAATTGTTTTTAATTAAAATTTTTATTATACTATGAATATCCACTGGGACTATCATAGTAGTTTAAAATTCTGCCACATTTTTATGTACTAGGTAACGATCGAGTCAAGCTCGATTTTCTTTTTTTAGAGTTGTTACACCTTGGTGCATATATTCCATTACAACATCTACATGTAGTATCCATTCAAGGATTCGTTTCATTGAATAATCACATAATATCTATCTTATAAAAACTATATGATTTTATTTAATAATTCAAAATAATGTAATCATAGTGATATTTTCATGTAAATGATGTTTTTCTAAATTTATTTCCCATAGTTTCGACTAATTTTTTTTATTCCAATAGTAATGACTCAAATATAGTAACATAGAGAAGATGTCAACATTAATACATTGGAACTAAAAATAAGGTATCATATCATGAAATATTAAATTTTTTAATAGTCTGTGTAAACTATATACAAACATTATATTCAAATTTCTTTTTGGATATAAAATACGAAAAAAATAATTTTTGAATAAAATTAATCCCCCTAACATATTCATATATATCAATAAAAAACACGTGTTAGTAAACTTGGGAAAATTAAACATAATAAATGGTTGATGTCCGACGATTTTAAAGGTTATGTGTGTAGTTAAATATATTAGTATGAAATATGAAAAATGTATATGCAATGGTAAATAAATAAAACAAATTTTATTTAATCAATAAAATATGAATAATATGGTATAAATAAATGATGATTAAATAAAGCTATATAAATAATCACAGAAGCTTGAAACTGATCTATGTAAATTCTAACTAATTAAATAATCACATAAACAAAAATAACTAATCTAATAATTATGCAATTCATAATAATGTACATTTAAATTGTTCAAGGAACTTCATAAGATAGTTTTAATCTATGGGTAGAATCCCATCTAATTTGGTGATACCTTTTGTCGTGTGAGACATGATGATGCATCAAGGGGAAGTTTATAACCTAAACCCACCCATCACATGATAATTTCAATTCATTAATCATATAAAGTGGGGGAAAATAAAAACATGAATATTTTTTATTATAGAACTGACATAATTTTTTTAATACTTATCCCAATCAGATAATCATTAATGTAATCCATCTAGAATAAAATGGTTAATACAAAAAAATATACATCCTTAGTCAAAAATAATTGTAAACAGAATTTTTTTTTACCAATATATAATATCCCTAATTAATAATAAGTATGATAGAGGTTTCTTGTTTTTCATGAATAGAAATACCATAAATATTCCATCAAAAAATTCATGAGTAAAATAACAATATTACTTTCATGATCAACTTATAAAAAAATAATTTAAATAAATTTAAATAATATTTCATTGATAATAAAATTTAAAAACTAATATAATCATTAAATGATTCAGTTCTTATAAAAGATTAAAATTATTTTTCATGTCGTACATTTTAAAATAATGAATCCTTTCACATATTGGTTAAATCCAAACATTATTTTTTCAATATAAAGAATATTCAATTAATAAAATTCAAAAAACATAAATAATGGAAAAAATTTGTAAATTATTTTAATTGGTAAAATAATTTGATTGAAAATAGTTTTGGAAAACATGGATTTTTAGGAAAAATGATTCTCAACCAAAGAGATAAATAATGTCAGGTTTTCATTAAAAAATATTCCCTAATTTTAAAATAAAATAAAATATAAAATTGGTTATATTACATTAAAATATCATGAAGAAATATATTCTAATGAAATATATTGGATTTATGATGTTAATCAAAAATAATTCCCCCATGGGAGACATAAATAAAAATAATCCCATATAATGATGAGGTTTTTAAATACCCCTTTTCACTTAGGTATCCTTTAAATCCAAATACCCATGAAAGAAATAACTTACAATGAAACATTTTATACAATTTATTAAAATATATTAATGATTTAATATATATTAAAAGTGGATTTATATACACCACACGAAGGAATATGTTGTGAATATGGGGTATGTCTCTTTGAGGTATAAGTGAGATGAGAGCCCCTTACACCAGGTTCCACATACATTGTTTCAATCAAAAACTCCAGTATAATTAATATTGGTATATTATACATATAATAATGTACCATAATAATATCTCACATAAAATATATTAATTACTTATGTTATTTTATTAGTGATTTATTAACAACTCTTTATTGAAATCACTATTTATGGTGACAATTTGTCAATTTTTAATGTATGTTTTAGTTTAGTAATTTAGGTCATTAAAATTTTAATATTTTTAAAAACACTATATTTTTTATCCATGATATAAATATCATATATAGATATTATATAGATATTTTTAATAATCTCTAAATGATATATACTGAAAATGGATTATACAATTCAAGGTTATGGTTGGTTTTTTGTATGCACGAACATGATTGCCATCTTTCTCGATGGACAGAGAAAAGGAAAATAAACATTAATAAACCATTTAAAAAAATATATTATTTATATATTATTTATAGTAATAAAATCCATCTTTAATTACATCGATGTTATAATTTAATTAAAAACATTACATATCTCTATGTGGAGGTGATAGTCCACAAGTGTATATTAATGATGTTATTGATTATCAATAGATTAGAAGGTAAGATGTTAGATATGAATTTTTATATCTATAATTATGGTAATATATTAAATATCATATATATTCTTTATCATTAACCATAATACCTTTCATGTCAAAAGTAATAAAAAAATGAATCACATCGCTCTGTGATGTTATATTCCACCGTACATATGAGATAAGTTATCATATCCTCCATGAAATGGAATTTAAGAAGGTATATGTGATATCCCAACTCTATAATTATTCATATTTCAAAAATATCACATATATATATTAAATACGCTATCATATCCATCCAGAATTGGTAATTAAATAAGGGGAATACCAATGGTTATTGAGGCGGTACTCCATTATACACATGATGGATTAATTCATTTACATTTCATGGAATTGGAAATTGATATGGGTTAACAGATTAATACTATAATGTATCTTTATATTTTATATTCCATTTTATATTATAATATTATATGAACGTTTTATGGAGGTGGAATAATAAATAATACAAATACACATGTTTAATAATTTTACATCCTCTTCGGAGATCCTCATTATGATTATACATAAACAATTTATAGGATGGATTCCATATAAAAATTAGTTATCAAGGATTTGGGGAGGTATTTAAATAAGTTGTTGGGTTAGGTACTTTCTGATCCAAATGGGTTTGGAAAAGCGAATAAAGGTAGAGAGTGGGTGGCCTTTTTTATGTTGGGGAGAACACACATGTTATTTTTGAAAAGGAATTATGATACCCATTTTTCCTCATTCCGAAATACACAATAAATTTTAAATCAATAAAATATACATTAGTGTCAAAATATTTCAATAAAATGCATTTTGGAAAATTATTATGTAATTTTAAAAGATTTTCTTCTTAGTTTCACCTCGAGTAAAATAATTTTTTACCCAATCGATATTAATTAATATTTGTTGTTTTCATTTTTGATTATGGTCAAATAATAACATAAACATATAAAATATTATTTCCAAATTTGATTAAAATAATTGAATATATGTTTCAGAAATCAACTCATTGGAATTTCGAAATTCAATTTAATATTAAAACACACACGCGACGAAATTGATGTTTTGTAAAGAGAAAATTATGATAATTATAAAATGAATAAATATCAAAATTCAATATGAAATTTATTGAAATTAATTAATGTATAAAACTTTTAAGATAAATATTGTAATATTAATTTCAAATCAATATAATTTATCATTTATCATTTTAAATATTTTCAATGAAAAGACATTTTTTAATAACACTCAAAATTTTAGATTATTATATAATAAATTAATAATTTTATAAATTTTTTAGAAAAAATACCAAAATTTTAAGTTTAAATATCAATTTTTAAAATAAATATAATTTTTTTAAAAAATCAAAATATT
The DNA here is from genome assembly GCA_963277665.1 of Viscum album. Classification (NCBI taxonomy): domain Eukaryota; kingdom Viridiplantae; phylum Streptophyta; class Magnoliopsida; order Santalales; family Viscaceae; genus Viscum; species Viscum album. The sequence goes on from OY728159.1 coordinate 928,287,981, forward strand.
ATAAAAAATAAATTTAAATTATGTTCATAAAGCATGATAAATTATTTTTTTAGAAAATTACATTTTTTGAGAAATCCATTCTTTCTCCTTCAAATAGTACTTATGTTATTTCTAATAAATTAGAAAACCATTTTTTTATTTTATACATGGGTAAAACATATATTCTCCATAATTAATTTATTACTATTCATAACCACCTTAATATTAGCATTTTTATAATGGGAAAGTTTAAATAATAATATTTTAATAGAGTTTCAGGTCTCACGCAATCCAGGTGTTGTATAAGTTTCAAGCTTTCAAATATTTTGAATTTAATTTAAAAGATATATTTCATAAAGTATCATGGTGACATATTCTTTGATAAAATTTGTGTTTCATGCGATAGATGATATATAACATGACACTACTTTTTTAAAATCTCAATGTATAAAATTATTATCTAAATTCATTTATCTAGATAACATAAATGTAAGAATATTATAAAAATATGATTGACACTATATGATCAGTTCGTAAAACATCTAATAATTGTTTCTTAAAACCAAATTTAATATGGTTTCCCTCAATCATTTAAACATATTATCATGTTCCCTCTTATGAATCAAATATCCAAATTATGGATAATTTTATTAACACATTAGATGATCTTCCTAAACCAATCTACATGACCATTAATTAATATTTTTTTATTTTCAATTATATTATTATAGTCTAGGAACTATACCAGAATCGTAAGATCAAATATAAACTATTGTAAAATTTTATGAATATTATAATGGGTATTATTATAAATATAGAGTTTTTAAAAAAACATACCTAGTTCATTCCAAATCATTAGTTATATGTGAAATTATTCCATAAAACTACCTACACGAAAGTATTCAATCCATTTTTTGTATTTATTTTGGATATATAAGAATTATTTTCAAAATATATTGAATATTTTATTAATTAAATATTTCTAAAATATATTTTTTGAAAAATAATTATTAAGTTTTCTTTAGGTAATATATGAGATATATATATATATTTTAGTTATACTTTCATGTATGAAAATTCCCTTTTTTTGATTATATGGATATTTGTTACTAGAATTAATCCACATGATGTAGATCTTTAAAATATGTTTTATATTATCTATTTTAATTAAAATTCCACAATATATAATTTTAAACCAATTTCACTTCCGAATACTATATTATTATAAATTCACATGATTCAAATTTTCAGTTGTTTATAGTATGGATAGGCTGATAATAATGTCAATAATTTATTTGGTATCATATATAATAGGATTAATGGAATCATTAAACATTACAATTTATGATTTTAGGATTATTTATTTTCTCATTTAGTTTTATAGATTTATAAAAATAGTGATTGAGATGATAGTGGAACCCTAGGTCTAATGGTTTTTTAAGGAATGAAATGGTAATATAAGGGGTTAATTATTCGAGAATTATTGAGGTATTGTGGAAATTTAGACTGATATAAAAGTATATATTATATATCCGATTTGTGAAATTAAAATTGAGTTGAAATAATTAAAATGATCTAGACACAACATCTATGGTTTATTAGATTATGTCACAGTTTATAGTGATTTTACAGAGAAAAATTCTTCAGTGTTATGAACTATTTGAATATATAGAAACAATTTCTCAAAAAATAACCCATATTTATAGATATTTAGACATGTTAATTGAATCATTAAAAAAAATGGAGTTACGGTCAGTGTTATCATATGGATTAATAGTCTAATAAATGATTTAGTGAACATTTATGGGAATCACCATTATAAATCTATCTCAATGTTTCATGGTAGAATTATCCAAGCGATCATTGATGTTTATCACTTAGAATTACCTCGTGAAATACACCAAACACATTATAATACATACACTTATCTTCTAAATTATATTCAAAATATAAAAAGTGACAATATTAAAAAAATTTAGATATAATAGCCCAATTGAGAGAAAACATGGGGTATTAATATACTACTTGTTTCCATGAATTTATATAAATTTTTATCAAAACATGATTTGTTTTTACATCACATTTCTATAGTAAAGTTAAAGAATTACTACAGAAACCACTTCCTCGAATATTAATTTGGATATAATTACTATGTAAAATGAGATGATATAATTAATAAGAAAATTAAACTTTTAATTTAATGTTATATAGATATATTATTAACGATAATTGAATTTAAAATTATAAAACAAAGAGGATATATGATTGGGTAGAGAAAACATTTAATTCCATTATTATTCAAATAATTAAAAAAAAATTAATATATAATGTGTCATTGAACACAAATAATTTTCATATTCCTAAAAAATATAAATGAAAAGATTAAAGAAACAAAGGATTCATTATGTTAAGTCCATTTTCAATAAATAAATTACAGATTCCATGTGAAACAACTGGTATAAATACTATATGTCAAAAAATAATTTATATTCATGTTCGGTGGAATATATTCAATGTACGTCATCATGAAAATTGAGATTGTAATAAATAACTTAACATTTTTGTATAAAATAATTATCTAGAAAATAATTACGAATAAATAAATACCCTATTTTATAGATAAATATATTAATCTAAAATTTAATTGCTATATTATTAGTTTATAAAATTTTCTATTCATAGAGTATGAGTCTCAGAGAACTTTCAGAATAATACATAAAATTATTCATAATACATTCAATGAAACACATAAATTATTAATATTTGAAAAAATTATTTGAATTGTTATTAAGGAATGTTTTTGTTAGTGACATAATGGAGACATATAACGTTCATGAAAGATAACAAGGGATGTGTAATGGTTTTCAATGAAGAAATATTTATTTTACAAGGGACATAAGTGTATTAAAACATGATATACATATTGAATGTTTTTAAATAAATTTTTGAAATGAAATTATGAATTATTAATGTGTATGAAATTGATAATAAATTTATATAAAAATGTAATTTATAATGAATATTCAAATAACACTAAATTTGTAATTGAAATTAACTTGCGTAAGTGTATACAAATTTAACAAAACATATTAGGATTGTTTAATATTTGAACTTTTTCAGAATAGAACATATTTCCTAGATCATATGTTATACAAATTAGTTTGATTATTATACATAGGAAATTTAGTGGCAAAGAAATGGGATTACATAGATGAATTTAGATAGTATATTCATTATGGCATAAAATTTGTTTTCTTAGGCAGAATGGTGGACGATTCAAAATGGAAATTAATTTATGTCCTCATTAGAACATTGTTCAATGTCACAAAATAGATTATATAAATTAATTATTGATAAGTTTGATTATATATCCAATAAAATATTTAATTTATATAATATAATGAAGAGAAAAAAATTATCATTATATGAATATTTGAATTAAAATGACATTTAAAAACATTAAATCATTGACAGAAAAAAGGAAAGGACAAAAAATTATTAAAAATAATTTCATATGTTCTTCCTTGTAGCCATAGTATAAACTTTTCTATACACTACTGCAAAAATAGGTTTAACCAGCGTGATGTCTTTAACAACACAAGCTAAAAATGATGTTAAATACCCCCTTTTCTAGTGCTTAAAAAGCATTGTTAATAGGGGTCTTTAACAACCCTAAATAATGTGTTGTTACCGGGGGACCATTATCATTACTTTTTTACAAGAACATACAAATGAGGTATTTTTTAAAGATTTTAAAATAGCTTTGATAAGGTTGGGGATTATCAATGATTTTTTAGATGTGATGATAAAGATCCCCTTTATGAGTACTTATTTAGAATTACTGATAAAAGTATACATTAAAAAAATACATTTTATTAAAAATAATATATTAATATATTAATATATTAAAATATAAAAATATAAAAGTATAAAAATATAAAAATATTTATATTTATATAAATATAATATATATTTTTGGAAATTTGATTTAGATAATTTTAATCGCCATTTAAATATAATATATAATAAATTTAGTGAAAATATCATATATAATAACGAAAAAAATATTTTTAATTATTAATTTTCTTATTATTTACGAGTAGTAGTTATTTAATAACAACTTGAAGATAAAAAATCAAAAAAAAAAATAAAAGATAAAAAATATGTAGAAAACTAAACTTTAACATCCAAAGGCCATAAATTATGATTTGCGTGTCCATTTGGGCTCAACCACATATCAAATCAAATATTGTAATGAGATCTATTCTCTCATTGACAAAGGTAAACCTCTATAGAAATTTTCAATGCTAGAAACGGTCTAGAAGACCACCATAATTGATTTTTTAGTCAGAGCCCCCCAATTTTTCCACAGTCAATTTATTTTTAGGCTAGTTTATGGGGGTATTTCTTCCTTTTCGGTGGAGAATGAATTTTTTTCCGTTTCTTACATTCATATTGGTATTATATTTTTTAAATTTTTTCATTTTACACAATTTACTCTTTTTTTAATCAAATTTAAAACAATATATACATTTATTTATAGACTCACACCTAATATTCTAATTTTATAAATAAATAAATTAAACATATTTACATATAAAGAATATTTATTAATATATACAATATATAAAATATATAAAATCATATATATAAAAATATAGTTAAAATAATATGACAAATATATATATATCATAAAATGTGAAACAAAACATTATAGGAGAGTTGAAAAGGCTTTAGTGTACATGTTGTATTTCAAGGGATTGAAAGTCACAATAGGGAGGGGCATGCGTGGGAGTTTGAGGTTTTTTAATGTGATGATAAAGGGGCGGGGTGGGGTGGGGGTGGGAAGCGATGATAATGTGGGGTGGGTGGGGTGTAGGAAAAACATTTATAGAACCTTTATCACTGGGGCCTTTATCATCACTTTTTTATCACTATTAAAGAACCTGTTTAACAAAACTAAAAAATGATAAAGGGGACATTCAACAGTGCTAAAAAAGTTGTTAAAGGAACCTTTTAAGGGAAATTTTTACCATTGTTAAAGGGGAATTAACAACTCTTTTATTAGCACCTGTAAAAGTTTTTTTCTTTTTATCAGGCTTTAATTATCAGTTAGTTTTAGCACTAATAAATACCGTTTCCTACATTGTTAATGTCTTATTTTGTAGTTGTGATAGAACATAATTTTAATACATGAACATATACCCATTTATTATTTCTAATAGAATATATGTTGTCTCAAATTGATTAGATAAACATTTTTTTAAAATATAAAGATTGTTTATATTTATGTAAGGTACAAAAACAATGTCATATAAGACATGGATTAACAAAAAAATAATTTTTTGTCATTTTAATAGGGTATTTTTGTGAAACTAACCAAAATTACATGATGGAAATTAATAATTAATTGAAAAAAATATCAACCTAATGTAATAATCCACTAAAATTGATTATATTTGAATATTATAATATACAATAAATTAATGTACATATTAAGAATTTGTACTTCTTCACTTATAAATTAATAATAAAAAATCATATCCTTATATATAACACATAATCAAAATATTTACTGATTAATAAATTATTTTTTATAAATATAATAGATGGTTATAATAGAAGACATTGGTTAGGAGTCATGTCATAGAAGGAATAAAGGGATGTCTAAATTAATGATAATGGTAATCATGGGATGCCTTAAATAGACATTTTTTAACGATATTTTACTATGTTGAATATGGATAACGTAGTTCAATATAAGATATGTTTAATAGATGATTTCCTCAGGAGTCTATTAACTATAATAATTAGATATTGCGAATCAAATTTGAAAAAATAAAATAATTTTTTTTAAAACGAAATTTATTGTTTCATTAATTATTGTAGGAATATATAATTCATTGGATAATTCTTTTTATGGAATTTTAGATTTAATTAATTTGTATTTTTTCAAAGATGAATCATTTTTATGTTAAAAAGGTAAATAAATATATGTGAGATAAATAACTGATTTTGTAGAATATAAGGAATAGAAGCTATTATTGATGGATAATGTTAAATCTAAAGAAGATCAAAGATGATGTTTTTTTAATTTCCCAAAAAACATGAAGAAAATAAACACGATGATGTTTCATATGGAACATAGAGAGAATACATTAAGTTATATTATTTTGATCTTTTATTACAAGTATAATATTTCCATTAATTCTATTAATAAATGGTTCATGGTAGTTATGGATGATACCTGTATATAAATACCATTATTTCTCATAGTCATAATAATATAATTTTTTCACTCAAACATGATCAAATCATAGTAATGATGTTCTCACCCAAAAAACAGGTGAGCATTTAAAAAAATTAGACTTAATATTCTAGTTTTTTTTCATTACATACATATAATTATGAATTCAACTATTAATACTATCATTAATATATAAGGTAATGATGCTTTATTTTTATTGATGTCGTGAGATTCTTAAATACTACTCCCACTCCCACAAGTTGATATATCTGATCTTTGATGAGGATCCATAAAAAACATACTACAATGGATAAATTTTTGACAAAACTATATTTATTACTATGAATAATAAATAATTAAATATATATAAATATTTATATAGTAATTATTTTACTATTCCTTGCTGATGACATGTGTGCAATTATTACATGAAATATAATCTCATTTTGAGACATGTATTCATATGATACATGTTAAAAAATATTTTGTGTTTGAAATTGATAATATATGTTCATATACATAAACCATATGATATTTTTAAATTAATATCACAAAAATTAGTTTCATAATCAATAAATTAATTAATGTGATAAATATTTTTTGAATAAGTTTAATTTTTGCACCATCATAAGGGTGGGAATTAGGTCCTATAAAAAATTAAAATGTTCTAACATCATTTAATACCATTTCCCACAAATATAATAAATAATCATATAAAAGAACCCAATAAGTCTCTATTTCATTCATCAATGATCACTTCAAGTATTAAATATTAATGAAAAAATGTATCTAAAAACACATATAAGGAATTTATATGGTTCAACAGTAATGGGTATTCTATGGAGCATGTATATGGAAAAATGTCATCATACCTAAATCCATTTTACCCATTTTCTACATATTTACGTTCTTAGGTCAATAACACTCTATTCTTTGGTGCACTAAACTAATATAATTTGGTAAAGATTAAAAATCAATATAAGGGTAACAACGTCTTCTTTTTTTCATGGACAACATTTGTGAGGGAATATTCGATGTATAGACATGAGAGTATTGAAACTAGTTTATGTACTTTATGGTGTCTTCTATATTATCATATGTTTATGATACAACATGATTCATATTTTTCATGTATATTCTATATTAATATCCCCATTAAATCCTCTCATATTATACAATATGGATAAGATCAAGTTCATATAATGATTTGAGTATTGGATCTTATTATTCCAAATATAGAAGACTATATTGTCTTTAAATGAGGAATAATTATTATCTTCAAAATAAACCCAAAAATGAATATACTCTGGGATAATGATAATCCCCCACTGAAGAGATCTTGTTACACTATATCCAGTTTAACAGTCAAGTATAGAAATGTATAACCTTCTTCATGAATTCATTATTCCTTGAATGAACTTCTTATTTCCATAAAACACTTTAACAATATCTATTATTATTCTATAAATTGGTTATTTCAGGTATGCTATGAATCCATTTATTTAAAAACTTCTAATAATATTTTTTATAAAAACTTTTATACATCTAGACTATGATATAATTGAAGGGACCTTTCTACCATCCATTTATTTTTTCTGATCATGGAAATTGAACAACAATTTTTAACTTTGACATAATGTCCCATTTAGATCGATTCATCTTATTGAACTCTCATGTAGTCCCATCATTATAAACTCTAATAGAAACATCAAAATATTATAGTAATAAACTATTAATAATGTGATTTACATAATCAATTTTTGATTTTGTACATTCTCATTATGATCATGTTATGATACCCTTATTGAAGATGTGATGATCAACCCACCACTAAATTCGTAAAATTTTCTCAATATCTCATTTATAACTCACCATAGTTAATGGGTGATAATCCATGTATTTTTAATCCCCTATGAAATTGTTGGACAATGTAATACTTTATAAGACATGGAATTGTATCCTTTGAAGGTTCAGATATTATTTATTTCTTTTATATTATCACCTCTCACATTATAGCCTCTATATCATGTTTTGGTCCTCCTTTTTTCTTTGAATGATTTTTACATGAAAATATGTATTGGGGTTATATTTTTTTACCATGAAAAGATAATTATTTATTTTTATTCTCATTTACTCACACCACAACATGATAATAACCGACAATCCATTATTTATCATCTTTAAAAAAATCCATTTATGATGTGATATTCTTCCATAAAATGACTACATCATATATATGTAATTTAAAATTCATTAATAAAGGAATGTTTATAAATTATACCAACAAGGGAATAACCATCATTACCCAAACGTGGATAAATCATACTTATTATATTCACATCTATAGTAATGGAATGGATCTTACATATTCTCTTTATAAAATTTCCATCCATTCAATAATTTGATTTATTCCTCAATAACTCTTATGTTTATAAATTCTCATTTAAAATTATGCATCAACCCTTACTAATTACTTAAAATTTATTACATTTCTCTATGAGTGTATTTTTCATAACCCCTTTCTTTTCAAAATGGGAATATATCATATCTTCCAAAAACTCATATTTATCATCTTAACGGGTATTCCCAATATAAGTAAATTGATTCCCATTTTAATTTTCTATAAACACTAATATTTTGGTGATTCCTTTACATGTGTAAGTTTTTATACTTATACTATAAAACTGTTAATCGAAAATTCATCTCAACATTAGACAATCAGCTTCAAACAACTTCAATCATATTTAAAATAATCAATAATCGCATCACATTCCTTTTCTTTCATATATAGTGATATATAAGTGTGTTTTTACGTATCTACCAAAATTAATCCAAGTGTACCTCTTCCCTTCATCATTTGAAGCCTTCCATCATTGACATCAAATAAATAAGACAATTATTATCAAAAAAAAGTACATAAAACCTCCTGGTGGGAATATTAAACCACCTTTTATTATGTTAACAATAGTACCAAAAATGAAACTCCACCATTCATTCCTAAATCATTTAAAATAAAATAAAAATATAGTGTTAATTATACACACTCACCTATCATTAATAAAATTAATTGTTCTTCTTATATATATGTTTTCACTTTATCCACCTTTATCCTAGAATTCCATTATGGGTATCATACCAACTACATTCTCCCTTCATCCATATAAAACGTTCCCTATATTTTAAAAAATCCCTATAGAAGTCATGACTGATTTTTTTTTGTAATTAACCCAGAAATTCTATATTTACAGTGTTTTAACTCCATTTTTGGGATGATTTTATATCATACCCCATTTTATCCTCATTCCAATAACGTTTTAGATATTGAAATTTTTGTGGGTTTAGAAGATTCATTCCATTAGTATATTATAATAAAATATTATTGAAATTTCGTCATTAATTATCACTGATTGGGAAATATATTTTATACTTTATCTCTTATTCAAATTGATGAAAAAAATAATTACATGATTTTATTTTCTCATGAATGGAATAACATTATCTATTCAATCTCATTTTACCCAAATATTTTCATCATGTTGATTTACAATTTATAAATTTCATTAAAAAATCTACGATGAATGAATAAAAACACTCCCAAGAAATAACATTTTCTAATTTAATTACAACTAATAATTTTATGTCACTTGATTACCTTTATAATCATCAGATGTTTGAGATTTTAATTTCTTCAATAATTCCACATATAATAATAAATATAATTATAAATTTATATCAATCAGTAAACAATAATTTACATAGTGTGTTTTTCACAACAAAAATTAAAAAAATAAAACCACTTCTTTATAATTCAGTTATAATACATCAAGATATCATTGATATTTCTTTTCAATAAAATTAATCCCTTTTTCTTGATGCGGCTATCCATTGTTTTAATTCTCATCACCAAAGTACAAAAATTACTTCAATTCTACACACCATGTATTATATTCTTTTTAGAATTGGGAAATGACTTATTGGTCAATTAAAATTCTTCCTAGAAGCTATTTGGTATCCTGAAAAAAAACTAGTTAATACCACATTCTTAGTAATTTAATAAATAGTCTAAAATTCCATGGAAATCATCACATATTCAGAACAGTTGTTCAACCATCATTAATTTTATGATACCAAATTATATTTAAAATACTTTAATTATTTTATCACTAATGATGGAATCATGCCACTGTATATTTCATATAAATCATTATCAAACCATTACATAAAAATCGAGAAATAAAACTTTTTATATTATTCATTATTTCCTGAAATTATATATTTAATCAAGAAATAAAATAAATTTGATCCATACTAATTTTTGATTAAGCTAATATCATTAACATGGTTTGGTACTTCTGTTTGTTATTGATAAATATTAGGTGGAACAATTATTATAAAAATATAAAATAATTTTTCTCCTGTTATGACAATCAAACACTATAGATTATATATTTCACTTTAATCTACATCTCCTCAAATGATAAATAAATATATTAAAGACATAGTTATTTTTCTGATTCCCAATGATACTAATGTTTAATATTGTGGTTTGTTTTACTGAATAAACTAATTAATTATATATTTATTCCAATTCTGCTCAATGGATCTCATATAGGTTATAGTACATCTAAAAAAATGAATATATAAATTAAATGTACTAATTTTAATTTTATTGGGATTTAACACCAATGTGATAAATATACCACAATTATATTTTTAAGAATTTTATGCACCATCCTAGTAAATTTTATCATCTTTCATCCATTAAAAAATGAATATTCCATCAAAAATAATTTTGTGCCTCATGGTATGAATAATGAAACAAATATTACATCCTAATTTTTTTCCATTAATATTTTAAATGGCGCCACCAAAAAATATTTCCTCATTGGGTTTTAATTCACATAGTGAACTTCCATCTTACTCACAAAAATTGTATCTTCTTTCTTATTTTTTCAAATATGTATCTTTGTTTCAATGTAGCCTTCTATGAGTGTTCCATCATTAGTTTATCATGAAACCATTATTAATATTCATACTTATAATTATCTAATTTGGTACATATGTTTCCCAGTATAATATATTTGATGGAAATTATATTGTCAATTATCATTGGAATGATTTATTTCCTTATGAATCCATTAACTGTACTCTTGAGACAATTTATAGACATATATATTGGGATAAAAAATAAACCACCTGATATTAATGTCTTACCATCATTATTAATATCAATATTAATTTCCTATTGTAACAAATTTTATTTCCCAATTCGGTCATTAAGATTAAAGAATTACATAAATGGGGTGACCCATGAATCTATCAAAATAGTAATGTGATGATACCTTCTGTTAAGAGCCATCACCTCTTAATATTAAATGAGTCATCAATATACAAATTTATCTTATAATTATAAATTTTTGTTTTCCACAAGCTGATGCTTCCATAGGAAGGAACATCTGCATTTCATTAGTGTTTTTCAACATCTCTTTTAGATTCTAGATCTTTATTTCTTTATACATTGACCAAATATTTAAATCAATCAACATTATATTTTCATCTATTATATATTATATCTATTTTTATGTTTATTATAGTGGAATAATTTGAAATTTAATATCTCTATTCAACACCATGGCATCTCCAAAATCATATATATGCTATTCTTGTATGTAACTATGAACCCTGAACATTGTACACATATTAATTATATATTCATTCGATGAAACCTCCACTTAACTAAATATTGTATTCTTGTTGTTTTTATCCACTATAAATTCAAATTTATATTGATTAATGTATTCTTATTGAACCACATTCTAATATAAGGATTTCATATTGTCTTAATCACTTTTTGAACATTTTACAGATTGATTACTACATATCATATCAACTTCTTCAATTATATCAAAATCAACCTTATTATTCTTAGGGGGTGTATATTTTTATATTTAAAAGAATATTAATAATAAAATTTTGAATCAGATTTAACATTGATCATAATCTCACTGAAGTATATCCATGTAGTCTTGTCCTTATGGGTCATAGTTCATCTACTGTTTTTATTACTCATTTTTATAGGATAAAAACAATTTTTATTCCTCACTAATTTGTATTTATTTCCATATTTACACCCTGTTATAAGGTAGTGATCCTTACAACCTTTTATTTTATATACTTCCAATATAGTTTCCCAAAAATTTAAAAAATTTAAAAACCACCATCATAAAGAGTGGTGTTATTTAATATATCACGTATTATACATCTATATAAAATTCTCCATATCTATAAATCACGAACCAATACATTTAGTTTTAAAATTAGTATCTAATCATAAATATTCCTAACTCTTCACCATGTTCCTATAAAATCTAATAAATTTAATTTTTCTATCATTAAATGATAAAACCACTACAATGGTCGAATTATCATTGATTCCTTATTCTCAAAAATAATACTTATATTGAGATTTAACATCAATTTATAATTTTTTTCTTTAATACCAATTTTTTATACGATAATATATATACTAACCCAAGGAAGGGGACTTAGTCATGGTTCTCGTTGAATACAATTCTTTCTATTTTTCTCCCAAGGTAATACAGATATTTTTACCTCATTGTAAGAAACATTATTAATATAATATTATATCATCAATTTCCACATAGAATGTTAATTTTTAAGGGATAATAGATACAAAATACCCACATAAGGATGTTAATTAAACCCCAAATTAGGTCTAATCCAATAAGAATACACATGGTGATCCAATGTTGTACATAATCCTCAATTTCTTGAAAGAATGTTAAATAATAATGAATAATGGATAAAAACCACATTAGGATGTTAATTAGAACCCAAATATGGTCTAACCCAATGAGAATACACCTAGTGATGCAATAGTGTGCCTAAATACACAATGAATTCTTTTAATGGATGGGGTATTTTAGTTTATAGTCACATCATTCTAAAGGGAAATGTACAAAAAAATCATCTATAAAGGATAACTATCATTTTATTGAAAACTCCATATTCATATCCATTATAAAATTCTATGGTGAATGAAAAGATTATTTATAAGTCTGAATGTCTAATTAATAGTTTATATAAATGAGAGTCTCTTCAATATCAATATCGGTTTTTGATATACCCTGTATCCATACCGCCAAATGGAGGATTCGTTGTGTTCCTCTTTTGTTTCAATCCCCTTCATTAATCAATTAATATTTTAATCCTTATAAGGATTATGTATTAGACCTTTTTCATCCAAAAATAGTTGAGATTTTTCTATTTTAATGTGGATGTTATTTTTTTATTCGAAATGATCACAATATTGACTAACCTATTCTAAATATCTATTATCCCCAATTAGAATAATCATATTACACTTTTTCTTAATCAAAATGTGTGAATATCAACAGGAATACTTGTTCGTACCTTTATATTTTTTTAATAAACATGATATAATAATGTCAATATCCTATATAACCACTCTATTAGTCCTATATAAAATATTTATTTCAAATATTCATGGAATCAAGTTATTCTAAAAAATTTCCTAAATTTTTTATTATTTATTTGGGGAAAAAACTCTTAATAATGTGGTTGGGATTAAACCTTCATCCTGTAATCATCCAAAAAAAATTTAACTATAATATATTTTTTTATTTATTTGAATAATTTTATAATTAATTCATGCTATATTACATTCAATTAATTTAAATTGTAACTGAATCTTCTAGATATTATTTTGATAACATTTTTTGGGGTGAGATTGTTCATTTTAGTTTTATTTTCTACATCCTCATTATAACCATGATTTTGTCCACTTCATCAAAAAAATGAGAGTCCGTTAATAATTGTGTAATGCCCCTAACCCCAAATAACAAAAGATGATGCATTACATTATTCTAAAGACATGATTACATGGAATCAAATCCAATAGGACTGAGAGTTTGGTGGTTTTTGAAAACTAGATTACAAACTTGATACCCATAATACATTGAGAACATAAATTAAACCATAACATAAGTAAAAGCTTATCAGAATTGAAACTCATTCAATGTATTCTTCTTCTTGACCCATGGGAATGAAAAATAATATTGGAGAGCTCAATTTTTCAGAAAGGTTATGTAATGTGTAATTAAAAACTAATGAATAATAATAAACCAATAGGGGAATGTAAATAACTAATAACACATGCTATTTAAATAACAAGATAAGGAATAATCAACATGCAAGGTAAATAAATGAAACACTTTCCATTAAATAAAAAATATGAGAATTAAATGCATCCACAAATTTTCTCATATGAAATTATCATGCATAATAATAGTACTAACTAAAATATATATGGTTAAAATTATTAATTATTGGACTCTATGTCGGTGGCACATGAAAACCCATACCATCAGGACCATTCAGGAGACAATCTAAAACTAAAGGTATAATCCCATATAATTTAGAAAACTGATTTCCCTCATGAGAACCTATAGATTCATAGATGGGAAATATAATGTTTTCCACACCCATCACTTACAGTCCAAATCATTTCTCATATCAAGTATTCCATTTTATTAATAAACTCTATGCGCTATCAAAAATCTATATCGAATAAAGAATAAGTAAACATAATTTGTAAAAAGGGAATACGATATAGAGAAGAAAAATACCCATCACCTAATATTTTTTATATTTAAGTAAATTTGAAATAAAAAATTATTAAAATATTGTTAATTATTCAAGAGAATGTTCAAATTCACAAATAAAATGAGATTATGAAGATAACTTTTACCACATATAAATTTGCAAGTTATACCATTTGGATGAGATAGATTAAAGTGAAAATTAAAATACAATGAATTATGAGTGAATCATTATATTATATTTCAAAGGGTTGTTATATAAACTGCATTAATGTGAACAGGTTCCTAATAAAAAATAAGTCACAATGGAATGCAAATTAGGGATAAAATACTTACTGTTTGTTTCTTTTTTTTGAGAAAGTCCATTAACCACCAGTATGATGGTTTTAATAATTTTTTTAATTTATTAAATAACCATTATCATATTTCCAATATCACAAATTACCATTATATAATATCTTATTACCTGTTTGTTAATAATCATTCATTATTTTTCCTATTTTAGTTGTTAATTGCATAGTTTTCCATGTATGTTTAACTTGTTACTTATTGTTCAAATTAATTATAAAATGATTTAATCATCTCAAGAAAGTAAAACCTGATGTAAATAAAATATATATTCATTATATATGTATTAATCATAATCCATAAAATATAGATATAGTTAATAAAATGCACAATTCAGGGAGACGGTAGGTCAAACATAAGCATGAACACCACTTCTGTATATTTGTTGAAATTAAATAAAGAAAAGTAAATTATATATATGTATATTATAATTCATGTATCATATTAATTTAATATATGTCACATATGTTTTCTAAAATCATACTTAATATATTCTAGGTATTTAGTGAATGAATCTCATCACTTTGAGGAGGCGGTAGTCTACACATCCATAAAAAAATGATCACAATTCCATAAAATGAAAATAATGAATTTATGTATTATTTAAATATTAAATAATAATAATAAAATCATAAATATAAAACATATCATATATAAACTATAAATTCATAATTAATCTAAACCATATAGGTGTTTATGGAAGAATAAACAACATCAGTTCAAAAGGCTGTAGTCCATCATACAAACATATGATGATTTCGTACCCCATTTGATGGATGTGTGTGAAATTAGAGAACGAAATAATTTAATAAAAAAATATTAGTATATTTTGGGTACTAAATATATTATATAAACATGATATAAAAGAAATTTATGAGATGTAAAAAAAATTAAACAAAAGTAATCATTGGAAAATGATACAACTTATTTGGGTAACTCCTTTTGGTTTATATAAAATGGATACACTTATTTCATGAAATACCAACAACAGGCTTATAAGATGGGGGAATTTTTGAATAATATCTAGGATGGGTTAGCATGAGGGTATGGGCTTAATATATGTGAATAAGTGGCAGTGGTGAGTTCTCAGTTACAGTGGAGGAGGAGTAGATTTTTTGTAAATTTTGAAAGAAGGAGTTCCACCCACATTTTCCAATTTCCGGATGATCAAATAATGAAAAACATTATATCGTAGGGAATATATGGTTAAAATATTTCCATACAGTGCATTTTGAAAAAATTTCTAGGTTATTTTTGACATTATGAATAAGGTTTAGTCCCTTATTAAACTAATTTTTATCTTAATCTCTGTAATTAATTTTAATTATTTAGAGGATGCACCACAAGGATTGAAGAAACATGGAAGGATGAAAAAATACAAGGCCATAATAATACGGAACAACGTGATGGGCCTATGTATAGGGGTCGACAACCCAAATGTTGAGGACATTTTATTGGAATTTCTAAGGGACGGGGAATCCACGAACTATCAGGGCCCTTAGAAATTTCATTATGTCCAATAAACCAATGATTATTGGAATTGACAAAACTAAAGATGAGATTTGAAAGCTAGAAAAACAAAAAATGGTCTTATTTTTACTACCACTATGTCTCTTAGAACCTTCATGCTAGTAGCATGGATCCTGTATTTATGCTTAGACATGAGAATGTGAAAATTATAGCATGCACCAAGGTGGAGCAGAGCATCACATCCAACATTTTCATATTAGGATACATGGTGCTAGTCACCATGGTGTATACCTAAGCATGATATATCAAAAGAAGGGATTTATGGATAGAATTAGAGGTAGTTTCTGAGAATACGGCTCAAAAGTGGGTTGTGATGGGTGACTCCAACACTATTTTCTCAACATATGAATAGAATGGATCTAATTTTAATTGGATAGTAGCCAATGATTAATATGTATACATTAACCAGTGAAACATGAATTATGTGACAATTGTTGGAAAACAATACATGTGGAGTAGACTCACCTATAATGGATGACAAACAAGTAAAATAGATGGA
This sequence comes from Viscum album, assembly GCA_963277665.1. Taxonomy (NCBI): domain Eukaryota; kingdom Viridiplantae; phylum Streptophyta; class Magnoliopsida; order Santalales; family Viscaceae; genus Viscum; species Viscum album. The sequence continues at coordinate 928,305,226 of OY728159.1, forward strand.
TGATTTATTCAAATGGATGATAGAGGCATCTCTAATGGACTTTCGGGCTTCGATTTTTTTAAGAACCGCTCTGATCACATTCCTATTTGTTTTGGACCTTCACATAACCTCAAAAAACCCAATTACAATCCCATTTTAAAAATTGATGGGTTATTATTCTTGGATGTAGGGAAATTATTATCGAGGCCACAAAGGTTAAGACACTTGTCAGCATACATTAGAGGCTAATGTGGAGGCTCAAACACACAAAAGAGATTATGATGTAATGTAGAAAGTAGTCATTCTCCATGCCCTATCTAGATATCCAGCCAAAGGATTAAAAATAGAAATCAACATCGGGATTATCTTTCTAGGGAAAAAATTCAAGCACAAACGATGGTTTATGACCTTTTAGCCAGAAAATAAAGGCTAGACAGAACCATATGAATTGAAATTGGATATAGGAAGGTGATAATAATTCAACATTCTTCAATAAAATCTTTAAGGAAAAAAGTGAAAACATAGGGACTCATACCATCAGAGTAAATGGGAAGTTGTACACTTCTAAAAACCACATCTCCCGAGATGTGGTTGACACCATTACTAGCCTCTAAAATGACGATGGATTGGAAAACACATAAAATATGATCAATAACATAATCCTCTATATTTATGATATATAGAATCAAGATCTTTTCTGGGAACCTGACATGGATGAAATCAAGAAGTCCATATTCTCACCTAACCTGGAGAGTACTGTTGTACCTGTTGGTTTCTCCAAAAAACATTTATGTTTTATTGGGATAGCATCTACGATGACATGATCAATGAAATCAAGAAATTATTTTTTCACTCCTTCATAGCTAATGGAATTGTTTCAAATTTCATTGCCTTAAATCTAAAGAAGTATATTGTAGTTGATATTTAATATGTCAGATTAGTGGATACGGGGAATATTGTTCCTAAATTCTTTAGAATAATTATTATGTTTAGTTTTGGAGAATTTTATAATGATCACATCACACCCAATATATAAGGGGTTTTCCCTGGATTATGCATAAAAACATGCCTTTTTACATCCTCAAAATGAATTAAAATCTTGTGACAGGTGAAAAAATAGAGGAAATATTCAATCCTGATTTACATCTCTAAATCCTTTGGCACAATCAAATAGAGTTTTCTGTTTAAGATACATCATAGGTATGGCTTTTTGGTATATTTTTTAAGGCTTATTCAATGAATTTGTTCATCATAAATATTATCCATTATTATAAATGGAATCCCATGAGGATATCTCTAATGTAAAAGGGGAGTGAGGCAAGGTGATCCCCTCTTCAGAAATCATTTTTTTACTGAAGATTACTTAATCTGATGAATCTATGATCTTTCTCATGTTCATCTCCTCACAAAACTATGAGCATGGATGAATATTATTTCTCCCTCACATTTACATTATGTTTATTTTGTTCTTATATTTGGTCAAGTGATAAAAATAAACATTACTAATGATAAATCAATTTTGGATCTCTATGGTGAAGTTGTGGGTCAGAACATCACCTGGGGGAAATTATTCATTGTTTTTTGTGATGGAACCTATATGGGCTTGAAGAATATAGTGGCATGAGAGCTTGGTATTTAGAGAGGTTCACTCGCCTTTAATTATTTGGGAGTTCTAATTTTCTTGGAGGAAGATAGGAGGTAATTAATTAAAGAAATTAACGATGATATCATTTGTCAACATGCTAATTGCAAAGGTAAAACCATGTCTGAGGAAGAGAGAATTTTTTTGTGAACTCATCCATCACATCAATGTTTTAGTACTACTTTTCCCCTCATAGGTGGCCAATGAGAATTTTAAAGGGGTTACAAGGTATGATCAAGATCTTTATATGACCTGTAACTGTGCCCAAGAAGAAACTGGTCACTATTTCCTGGACAGATTACATCAAACCTATGGAATTGGGGGTGGGCTTGGAATAAAAGACCAGAAACTTTTCAGTGGTGGTTTGATTTCCAATTACACATGGACCTTACGTAAAACCAATGATCCTTCTTGTAATTTATTAGTGAGCAGTTTCTAAGGGAATCTTATGGAAGAGTATTCACACTACCTTTGGTTTTCATTATGGATTTCAATCATGGAATACATTAATGATATCATGATACATACCAAGTGGATTGTCAGCATACACTTTATTCTAAAATGTTGGAATATATGCTGTTATGAACTACCTCTAAGAAATAATCTAAATGTTACTATTAAATATAGGAAGATGTGTGTCCTGGAATTCATCAAAAACTATAGCACACATGATTTTTTCCCAAGGTAGGGGTCAATAGAGGTTAAATATTCTCCCATCATGGATGTTAACACACTTGGGTGGAGGCCTGGTGAGAATGGTCAATTCAGTGTAAAGAGTACTACCGGAGGAGAAATGAGAGATCCACCCGGATTCTAGCATGAATTTCCTAGTGTAATGTTAATTTAATATATCCATTCTGATTTTTTATTATCTAGTTTTCCTAGAGGGACATACTTCCTACATGTGATAAGTTATGAAGGACTGGGAACAACATTCTTTAGAAATGTCTGCTATTCCTTCATTCGGGTGAGGAAATTCATCATCCGTTATTTAATTATAGGTATACAAAATCAATTTGGAATCATGTGGAAAAACTATTCGTGATGAAACTGAGTATAGTGAGGTCATTGAGTGTGCTAATGGACTCGGTATGTAGCATTACGTTGAGAAATCAGATCCACCATCTATTGATCATGGCTTGTTCCTGTTTTTTGGATGTGTTATGGATGACCACGAGCACCCACTAGTTTGATAAATCGGATCCATCCATCCATGATGCTTTGATGATGTTGTATAGAGACGTCCACATCACTGCAAAAATCTAGAATAGTGATATGAATAATGACATCGATGATCTTTATTTCCAAATAAGTGTAGTATTATCAAGTAAAATAATCAATCCTCTTATGTTGACACCAGTTAGGTGGATTCCTCCCATTGGGTGGTGGCTTAAAGAAAATGTTAATGTTGTGTCCTGCTGTGCCCCATGCCCATCGGGATGCAGGGGAATTTTTTGAACACATTGCAGCTTTTTCAGTGTGTGTTTTTATAACTACCTTGGTATAGGTACTTCATATGATGTTGAATTGTGGAAAATGATGTATGTTGTTAAATATGTTATCCAACATAGTTATTATGCCCTAGAAATCGAGTCCGACTCTAAAAATTTTGTATTATCCTTGAAGTCAAGAACGAGGAATGTCCCATGGAGGATTCTACCCTAGTGGGATGATTTTATGACTCAGGTAACTAAATTAAACATGGATTCTTTGCATGTGTATAGAGAGCCCAACATGGTGGTAGATGAACTATCAAAAAGAGTTGTGCTTGAAGTAAGCACAGTGTGGGTGTTTAGGGTGCCTAATTTTTGTAATAGGTTGGTGAATAATGACATGTGGGGAGTAGTACACTACCATGTGTGAAATATTCTGGGTGATACCAAATCATCTATTCCTTAATTATTTTTCTCTTAATAAATTCATTTGGACCAAGCTCACCCAGATCCTGGACATTCCTTGGTACTTTCACTAATATATTTACAAAAACTTTACGTTGAATATGTCAGAAATTATCAATGATTCTCATTATGAATAATTAGTATTTTTTTACAAATTCCAATTATACAAGTGGAATAAAATAATTTAAAATTAATACCATAGATGAGATGAAAATTTAGGTTTTCAATGTAAAAATGTTCAACAGTTTAAAATGTTTTTATTTCTAATTTCAATATGAAATGGATCTCAATGACTGAAATTGTACTAATTTATTAAAAACTGAACAAACTATACTATAAAACAAATTTATTATATAATTTTTCATTTAAAATAAATTATATGACAATTAGCTTTAAATTTAAATTCAGTAATTTTCATTATTCATCAAAAAATGAAACTTCTCAAAAAAATATCAACAGTTCACATTAACCTAATTTTTATGTTTGGATATAAAAAATACAATTTATTTTTTAATATTATATTTATTAAATTTTCAATATTAACATTTAATATAGGTTCACAATTAAAAGACTTTAAAACTGCCTCTATAAAAATAAACATTTTAAACATAAAATTGTCTTTATTATTATTTTATACTTATCTAGTCTATTGGATTACATTAAAAAATGTTTTATTTAATTTATAATAAATATATTTCATAAATATCATTCAACAATAGTAATTAATTTAATTTATTAAGTATTTTTGTTTTGTGATCATACATATATTTCCTTTATATGTAATTGATTTTTAGTGTTATCTCTTAAAAATTTCTAACCAAGGAATTTATTTTATATTTCTTCAAACCAATATTTTGGAAATATATTTAACCCTATAAATAACCTAAAACATAAAATGTAGGTTTTATCTGATTATATTAAATAATAATAATTTAATAATATATTTTTTCAGTAAAACTCAACTATTCATGTGACACAGGCTATCAAAGAATGTATTTATTATGTACAATTAAAGATTACTATTATTACGTGCATTGAAAACTAATGAATAAAAAACTTATTTTAAATTAAGAAATATTCAATAATGTCTCAAGAGTTTATATTATTTTCTATTTTTGGTGTTGTGATTTATATTTCTTATCGAATACAATATTCTTACTTTAGAATTTAAGTGTGTTACATTCTAGCCACCTTAGAAAAATTACATCCTCACAATTGAAACATGATCTCCATAATCAAAGGAATAATATTTGAAAAAAGTTTATTGTTGATAAACCCATATACTAAATAAGGTTAATAAAACAACTTCTTTATAATTATTAATGGTAAATGTGATAGTCACCAACACCAAGGATTTCAAATAGGAGAACATTAATTAAATGATAGATATGAAAAAAGTATTACTATAATATTCTAATATAGGGGGATAGAGAAACTTTTAATGAGAAATTAATTGGCCACATGACCATAATCCATTGGTGTGAATTTTCTTAATTGATTTCATAAAAAAATTAGTGAGTAAGAAAATATTTTTATTTCACAAACATTTTCCCTTGTGTTTTGTAAATATTAAATTATCTAGGAATATATTTACACACACTTACCTGATACAATTATTTAAGCATGGTATTATCCATTTGGTATTACGTGAGAAAATTATACTATTTTTTATAGCACAAGTTCCATCATAGAGTGATGTATTATAATAATCTCTAAAACCACAACCAAATTTCATCTTAAACTATATAAATAATTATTATAATTATGGACCTTTAAAGTGTTATGAACCAAAATATTATAATTAGTTCCACAAAATTATATAATATCTAATTCACATTATCTTTAGAAATCATATCTTTATCCAAGCACTGTGGTCTCATGATTAGGATCATAATAATTATTATCGTTCCTCCAACCATGTATTTTTAAAAATATATCCTTGCAACCAAATCACTTTTCTTTTTACTAGTCATCATAAGATCTCAAAAATATAGTGAAAAAAATATTATAATATATTTATTATATATTTATGATTCATAGGAAAAAAACATCATCAATACATACATTTACAGTATTTTTATTATATCCAAATACATGAATATAATAATCATTCCACGTTGGTTTTCTCAGTAACATATACTTATCGTTGATCCCTTGGCCTCATCTGATGAACATTCCATTAATGATTGGGAGTTGGAATTCCTAATTCCCCATATAATTGTAGTTTTAACACTAAATAATAGTTTTTTCCTCTTCCATTATGATTCTTTTTCCCGGTATCCCTTTTCTCAACACTTATAACAAACTCTAATTTCATTCATGCATTTACCAGAGTGACTCTTTCCACATTTATCATAAGTGGGAAAATAATTTTTCCTCTTTTTCAATTTTTTTTTACACTTCCATTCTCTTATTCTATTAAATCCCTTTGAATCTATATTTCAGGGATAAATCATTCTATTCCATGATATAACTTAAAATTATTTCATCCAATGATGAAATTGTATGAGAATCCAACATCATTTAATCATTTGGCTTACGAAAATCAATGAAGTGATCTATCATTCACTCTATTTTACATGTGAATTTAGTAGAATAACATTATAAATTGTAATGGTAGTTTTATTATCAATAAAAATTTTATCCTTTATTTATTTAAACTAAGGAAATTTTCGTTCATATCAGCTTGTTTCCCACAAGTGAAACATTTATTGAAAGTTGTATTCTTAAGTGTTATATATTCCATGAGTTCTATTTTCTTCCCCCCTAGTATTCTTGATAAATGAGCACCATTTTTCTGCATCCCTATTTAGATAATTGACTGCAAGTGTAACCTTTTAAATTTCACTGCATCCCATGGATGTAAATATCTTCCCCAGAATCATAAACCATTTGCTCGAATACAATTTTATTAGTAGTCCCCCTGAAAAATGGAATCTTATGTCACAAAACGTGATCCATAATTAGAGATTATATCTCTATAATTGGTTTCTCCATTCAGTTAATGTTTTGATTCATGACCTAATTAATCATCCATAATATATCCATAACATTAATAGTTTCAATACAAGCATAATTGACGTTATAAACAGGGAAACCTCTACATTGGACAAAATTATTGTTACACTCCATCCATCTAGGTTCCATTTCCTAAAAAAGAAATATAGTAGACTATTTTTTAAAATTATGATCATTTTATAATTATAAATAAATTGTAACACATAAAAAATTAAGCATTTAAGCATATCAAATACCATTTCCAAAGACATGGTTTATTTCGAGAAATATGTACTTTTAAATATTTAATAATGAATTGTAAAGAAAAAATATATTATCTTAAGTGTATCCCCTCAGAGTGTTAAATTATGTGAATATAATTATTGTTGTCCTGTATAGGGTTGTGGTTGAGCCATTCTTGACTCACCTTTTCGAAGATGTTACCCTAGGTATATTGGTGCTAGAACAATGTCAATGTGTCGTATGTAGATAGGGATGTATTTTAAGGAATTCCCACATAATCTCTCCCATAAATTTCTTTTGTATTTTCATATATACTTAACATTAATTTATACATTTGGGTTATGTACCGTAATCTTTGTTTTCTAAAATCTTGTTTCCATGCTTCCTACTAAAATTACTCTTATATCAACTGTAAATCCACAGACCTCAAAAGCCCAAAGTCAGTGCATTACACAATTACATTGGCCAGATTATGAGGAATGAAATACCAAAAGGTGTAAAATTATATGAATTATGAAAAATATATTCCATACATTATACAAAAAAATAAATTTTTTAAATAACATAAGGAATCATATATGTAAAATCCTAGTATACTTGAATAAGATTCAAAGGATTCCTATCTAAAATCGGGGGAAGGAAACATAATATGGGTGATAAAAAATGTTTAGTAAGGGTATGTAAATTGAAGGAAATAATTAATAAATATAAATAAATAAACATTTTATGGTAAATGACATAAAACACATGAAATTTATATAACCGGATATGGCATATTCAATGTGGAAAGTTAAATATTATAAACACATTCTTTTTAATCAATAACATGGAATGAAGTGAATCCATATATGTTATCAAATGAAAATATCATAGATAATGAATATAACAACTGAAATATCTAATATTCAAATGATTAATTATTGGACATCATGTTTGAGTCACATGAAAACCAATAACATCAAGACTATTTGGGGAACGATTTAAAAGTATAGCTAGAAACCCATTTAATTTTACAATCAGATATGTATTATGTAAATATGTCAATGCATTAAGGGGATATATAATGTATAAACCCAACACATCACATCTAGTCTGAATCATTCATCATTAAAAGTAATTTATTTAATTTATAGACATTCTTCCCTATCGAGTATCTTTTTTGAATAAAGAATACCGATTTATCATTATTTCACTATATAATCAAATAACTGTCAAAGTAAATAGATTATATAAAAAAGGGTATACATCCTGAGTAATAATATTACCCTTAACCCATGAATGAATATGTTAATAATAATTTCCTATGAAAATTATTTAAATAATGTGATTGTTTCAGGAAAAATTCATCATTTACAGAAAAATGTGAAATTTCAGAGATAATTTTTACCACATGAAAATTTTCATGCTAAACCCATCGGGTGAGAAAATTCAAAGATAAACATAAAAATACCAATAATGAGGATCTGATAATGATATTAAATTAAAAAGTGAAATTATATACACTACAATATTGTGAATTAGTGCATATCAAGAAATATGTCTCAATGGAATGTAAAATGAGACGAAATTCATTACCTTATATTGCCTTTTAGATCAACCTCTTATAAAAAAAATATAATGATTCCAATATTGTTATTAACATATAAATAACCCATAAAAATATTGAAAATATCACATATTAAGTTATTAGTTTATCTTATTACGTATTTGTTAACAATATTTCAATATTTTGACTATTTGGAATGTTAATTGCCTATTTTTTAGTATGTTTTGACTTGTTACTTGTTGTTCTAATTTACTAGATCATTTTTAATCATCTAAATAATATAAAACATGATGTAAACATAATCCATTTTAATTTTATATGCATTTATATTAATACATCTCATATGGATATAGGAACTAAAATGCAATGTTTATGATGATAATAGGTTGTATGTAGTCATAAACCCTACTTATTCTTTTTTATAATAAAAGAATGCAAATTAAATTATATATATGTATTGAATAAATCCAGTATCAAATTTATTTTATATATGTACACATATATTTATTAAAATCATCCTTAATTAATTTCGTGTTTAGAATGAACGAATCACATCACTTTGAGAAGGCGGTACTCCACACGTCCTCAAACAAAGTTATCTCATTCCCATGAAATCGATATCTTGAAGATATGTGTTGTAAAAAAAATAATGAAGAATAAATAAATGATATAAATCATATATAACGTATATAAATTATAATTCTACCATTATTACATCCTCTAATTGATTTAATGGTAGAATGAAGCGCATCTGCTTGCGTGGAGGTAGTCTTCCGAACACCCGAACGATGATGGTGAGTCCCATTTGATGGAATTGTCTGAAATTATAGTTTAAAATATTAGAATAATAAAATTTCAATATATTTAAGATACTTAGGTTATTATATAATCATGATATAAAAATAATTCATTTGTTGGAGATGTAAATGAAATAAAAGTGATCATTGAAGAACATTACCTCTTATTTGGGTAACTACTTCTCGATTATAGAAACTTACTTCCTTGTTTCTCTTTATTACCAAGGTGAGTCTTCTAGGATAATGGGAAAGATTTTGGGAGATTAATTGGGCATATTTTGTATGTTACAGTTGGTTAATATTTTTGAGTAAGTTGGAGGGGTGAGTGCCTCTTTATAGTGGATGGGGAGTGACATTATTCTCAATTTTTATTGAAGGAATTAGACCCATGTTTTTTTATTTCCATGTAGAAAAAATAGTGATTAAATTTATATAAAAGGGGTTATATGAGTAAAATAATTCCTTAAAATGGATTTCAGATAATTTTCTATGTCATTTTGGAAACTATGCTTAAGGTTTAGTTCCTTGTTAAGATAATTTTTCTCTAAATCGCTATAAATAATTTTCATGAAATTATTTTATATTTCTGGTTAGAAATCATGTTTAGATTATTATAAATAATATAATATGAATATTCACAATATTTATTCCATTTTTTCAAATTCATGTCACATAAGTGGCAGAAATTAATTTAAAATTAATCCTACAGAAATGTTGACAAATCGTGTTTTTAAATTAATAATGTTCAGAAGAAAAAAATGTTGTAATATCTAATATTGTTGTGAAATGTATTAATATTAATTAAAATGGAATAATTTTTTTAAAAACTAACAAAAAATACTGAAAAAATAATTAAAATATATTTTTTTATAAATAAAATTGAATAATAAATAGTTTCCAATTAAAATTCTGTATTTTACCTCATTCATCAAAAAATAAATCTTCCAGGAAAAATAAAAATAACTCACACCAAAATAATTTTGAAATTTATATTTAAAGAATACTTTTTACTTTTTCATATTAAATTTATAAAAGTGTCAAAATTAATATTTAAAATAAGTACACCATTAAATGGCTGTAAAACTACCTTTATAAATTTTTAATTTTAATGTTAAAAGTGGATTTATTTATATCTTATTCTTATCAAATACATTGGATGAATATAATAAATATTTTACTAAATATGAAATTTATACAAATAATTAATATCATTCACTAATAGTAAATAATTTAATGAATTAATACAAAATACTTTTATGAGCATAAAATAATTTCATTTATATTAAATCAGCTTTTATATTCATTTAAGGCTAATAGAATCCTATGAATTCATTTTATATTTTTTGTAAACCATATATTTTCATATGATATTAAATACTTTTCATAAACTCCAAATTAATAGATAGGTAATGTCTTGTTATATTAAATAACAGTATTTTATGAATATATTTCTATTTCATAAAACACATTCTATTATGTAAGGAAACTTTTCAAAGAAATTCTCTGATTCGTGAAATGAAAGCTGACTCAGTATGATAAGAATGGATATTTGTAGAATATATTAAATTTATTATAAATATATAATATAAAAAAATTAACAGGATTTATTATTTATTTCTATATTTTGTGTAGCATGCATTAGACTCTATCAAATACAATGTTCTTACATTAGAATTTAAGGGTGTCAAAAAGTGATTCCAAAAAATCCACCAATTGCCTCATTTAAAATTCAGTGTTGATCGGTAATTGGAACTCCAAATATTTATTATCGCCAATTATACTTTTCTGTGATCCAATTATTCCTGGTAAAACTACCACTGTCCTTTGTAAATTTAAATTTTTATTCATTATTCCATATCCACACCAATCATAGTGAAACCATTATATCAAAACATACACTTCATTTTCACTTTATAGGTTTTTGGGTGAACATATGTACTATGATTTGATTTATTTAACTTGTAAAAAACTATTTTCCATGATAATATTAAATCCCAGAGTCTCTACGTGACCGAAAACTGTTGTAATTTCATTACATTATTCAATATATCACATTTAAAGGTGATATTGACCCACATTATAACAGCATCATAGATATTTTTTTTAAACTTCTATAGTAAATGGATTTTCCATACGTATACTCTTCCCAGAGTGGCAATCCAACACATAGTATGAATAAATCAATTGTATTTACTTCATTTTTAATATAATGAAATGTCCTTAATTTATTCTCTTTATATTGATGGCATATTTTATAGTGTATTAACGATTTAATTAATCATAGGAAAGGTAATTTTAAATTTTACCATTTTCATAAACCATTACATATTCTCCCATATATATTACACATACCCTTGAGTATTTTTAATTTTCCATATTTCAGTCCACTATGAAAAATTTTTAATCATCCAAAACTCTTATGTATCAACTTAGGGGATCTTACATTTATAGAGAACTACATTCAAGTGATAATTGTTTTAAACATAACTCACCTTATGGTCATTCCACTCATGTAAGGATTAATCCCTAAAACCCTAAAACCGTCTTTCTAGAAATCATCTCAACATTCTATGACAATATTAGATCCTTATCATAGTTTTTACGACATCAAAATAAATGTTTCACATTCAACAATGTTCATATATAGGGTTGTGAAGGTTCCTCTTTGTGTCTCCTTACTACTTCTTAAATTTGAACCTCTTATTAAGTCATTTATAAATTTTGTTCATTCATTGTAATCATATCAAAAGAACATAGTCAATAAATCTATAAAAATCAATATTCAAACATTGAATCTTTATGGTAATGTTATCCAAATATTGATAAATGATTACATCCCAGTATCATAATGGTAATGTTTTAGGTCAATTAATTTATTTGGAAATTATATATATTTATTTTATAATACCTTTTATTTATATTTATGAAATGATTCCAAATTTTAGTATTGTTGTACTTTTTATGGATAAAAAATTAACTTAATTTATTCTATTTGAAATAGAATATCATAATAATACCTCTTATATTCAAGTTAATCTAAATTTATAGATCAATCCAGAAAGTGAATGTTTTAAATTCAATAAAAAAATAATTTTATTTTATTTTTAAATTATTCCACATGCATACATGATCACTGTAGATAGAACATATATGAAATGATGAAAATATTTGTAAACATTAATTTACTCATATTGTTAAATCATTTCATAATAAAAAATTCACATTCCACTTATGATGGGATTATTATGTATGATTAAATTAGTATTTAGAAAGATTTTTATTATTTGTTATTTTAATATATCGAATATTGGGTAACATTACATTAGGTCATTGTAAAATCCTGGAAACCATATGGAGATATTTTTATTGAAATAAAAGATACATTTTGACACAAAATTAGTATGATAAAAATTTTATCTTTTAGTATTATGATTTAAATTATTATTTTTGATGTTCGATAAATTAATGATAACAAACTTATGGATTTTATTTTGTGATAATCTATGTGGTTGTTTGTTAGATATTTTGAAAAAGACACATATAGAACATATTCTATGAAATCAATGTATGATTATTGTTGTGATAAAACATGATGTCGTCAAAAAATTACTTGTTTTAATTTATTTGAAATAATTTCTATATCACATTGGATATATTATAAGAATAAATCCTATACTAATGTCTCTTAACACAAAATGAACATTTACAATCCGAAATAATATGATATAATGTATTTTTGGTGAATAAATTCTATATTTTCTTTGTTAAATATGTAAAAATTTAATATATTATATGCATGATCAGCTATTAAGTGTTGACATAAGAATATGACATTTTCATTATTATATCAACCATGTTTTTTTCCATTAAAATTTATTAATTCAATGGTATATTAGAAATTTTTTATGTCTTTATAAAAATATTGATTTTTACCTTCAACTTTAATTAGTTTCAAAAAACTACCACCTCATTGATTCTAAATTAAAATTTATAATGTAATGGTATGAGACCTGTTTTATAATAAAGTTATCTTTTTATTCAGAATTTTTTCGAGATCAACTCTATTAAATGAAATACATTTAAATAAATAAGTCTCCATTATTAATTTTTTTAATAATCTAATATATTCTAGGACCCCTGCTATACATGTTTTCAAATTTTTCAAAATTAAGGAGACATCTAAGAGGTTTATTGTGATGTTTAGGAAAAATTTAGATACTTCTAGAAACCATGTCCTAGTTTAGCCTCCACTACCCCATCATTTTGGTGTATTTATATAGCTTAGTCATTAAATTATTTAACAAAGGTCAAGGTTCTAGGAATAGAATAAAGATGATATAATTTTCACCATGCATAGGGAACTAAATTGTAGTATTCATTAATAAATATTAGTTAAATTAAAAATACAATTTTTCATGTTGTCTATTTGAAGAATTTTTTTTGGAGCTAATATTTGAAATTTACAGAACATTATATATTTGTTTTTCATTATTAGATTTTTATCTTCTGAAATTCCATATAATTGTTGTTAAATATACTGAAATTATTTTGAGACCATTCGCTTTGATGAGACCTATTTTCGAGGCTCAGTGACCCCGAAATAAAATTTTGGAATTTTTTATTTCATTAAAGTAATCATGTTAGTTGGATTTTCTATCTTTTAAACCGGTACTCAGATAAAAAAATCTTAGGGTACCATTAAAATATGAATTTCAATATTCTCCTAAAATAGACCTAACCTCAACTGGTGTAGGTCGAGGGAAGAAGTTATTTTTTGTACTTTTTAAAGAAAAAGTGAAACATTAAATAAACTTATTTTATATTTTTTGGATTTTTGACATCGTTACGGCTCAATGTTTTTTCAAACAAGGTAAAATGCATACTATGTTACATTAAATGAAATATCATAATGACTTTGTAACAGAAATCTAACCAAAATTTTGATTCGTGTTTCAACCTTTAATTTTAATGCATTCAACGTGTGGTTGGTGGCACAATCCTAGATTTGTTCCGAAGATCTGGTAGTTGATTACGATGAATTCCAACCACCTTCCAATGGATCGTTACTAATGAATATTGACCAATGGCCATAAAAAGTGGATCGTGGAACGACGAACACAATGACAACATTCATTTACAATGAATGATTAAACCACTGTAGGGGTCAGTATTTGTTTTATTTTTTGATATTTTTTATTCTAAATGATGAACATGGATCAACCCAGGAATAGGCTGATATTTGGATCAATTGTTCTTTCAGAATTGAAATTTTCTCTTGGTTTTTTCACTAGGATTGATTGTTTAATTATGAGAGAACATAAATTCTATATCCCACATTTCTAAACCTCTAATGTGGACAGCGTGGGCCAACATGAACAAGGCCTAAGATGCTCCTCCTACTGTGTTTTGTGCATTCTTCAGGAGCGCATATTCAAAGGGGCGTCAAGGAGGCTTAGAGGCCATGGTAGGGAAGATGGAAGCCCTTGGATGTCGTAGGAACAAGAGGTGCAAGGGAAAGACCACAGGATCAGACCTACTAATCCACGGAATAGCCCGTAGGTGAACTATAATAGCAGGCGCAATGAAGTGCCATGACCAGCTCCAGCCACAGCAGTGTAGCAGCAGCCACCGCTATCCGCGCAGGTGTTTTGTGGCGGGCAGGCACAGCTACCCAGCCACCTCAGTGCATTGCGGATGCACCACCACACAACATCTTAAGAATAAAGGCCACAATCCACTGACTGTGGTACATGAGATAACCCTGCAGACGACCTGTGGGACATGTGAAGTGGATGTGATTTCAAGCTGCATCACAACAAGGTAAGATCTGACCTGCCGCATTAGGATGGTTCATACCAGGATAGACCTGGGATGGGCTGGATTCGGGTCTGTTTGGGTCGGAATAAACACAACCGACCCATTTTCTAAATAACGCCAATATCATTAAAATTTTGAATCATATTGATGAGATGTTTGTAGTGTTTGAATCCTCACGATGAGTTAGATCATTGGGAATAATATAAGAAGTCTTTCATGAATGTTGAAATGAAACAAACGACTTGATAAGTGGGTATCCCATAATCATACACACTACATGAGGAAACACTATAGTTGGTTGTGACTTAAAGACTGCTGACAAGCGACTTTGGGTAAGTTAGCTACAATGGTCCAGTGGTAAGCAACTCTATGTGACCCGGCATGCCCATGGTGGGAAGCATCTCGGTGTGTCTCAACAGACCCACAGTAATGGAAATGAGAGTACCTCAGTTTGGCCAAGGTGGGAACCAACTCTATGTGACCTGGAATTCCCATGGTGGTGAGCATATTTGTGTGACCCAAAATAACCATGGTACTCATCAAGGATGAGTACCACATCAATCCAAGGTTAGTGGGAAGCAGCTCTATGTGACCCGACAAGCCCACTGTACTCATTGAGGAGGAGTTCTCCCACAACCCAAGGTGTTTGATGATATGACTTATGGTCTTAATGTCCTACTCTAGATTATACCATATGTGAGCTATCTTACTTAGTTGTTTTCTTTGTGGATTAATTTATGGTATTTCTTTGTATGTTTTAGGGTCTCTAATCAGTATAGTGTTACTCACCCCTATATGAGTTTCTCCGACACGTTTTTGGTCTGGTGCAGATGACCAACCCCTTGAAAAAGGACATGGTGGTCCAGGACCTGATGGGTCCTAGTGAGACGAGGCATGCATGGAATTCTTCTCCAGATTTGAGAAGTTTAGGTTTCATTCTTTCCCATTTTACCTACAGTTTGTACTTTTACTCAATGGTTGTTTAATGTCATGGATGTTTACCTTTAGAGAATTGGGATGTGGTTGTGTGTGTGTGCGTGCAGTTACTCAGGAAAATTCCTCCTACTGGTAGGTTTATGCCTTCACTACTAGTCACCAACCCCGGAATTTTAGGAGGAAGGCTTGGGGTGTCACGAAATGGGACCTTAGGGATGGGTAATGAAAAAGTGGAATAAAAGGTGGTAAGTTAAACCTCAAAGACAGGGAGTCTATTGTTTTGTGTTTGGGAAACATTGTTAAATGATTCATGTTTTACTTTCTATTTTGGGAGTCAAGTGTTGGTGTGGTGGCCGACATATCCATACATAAGGACCTTGAATTCTATATTTCATCTCTATACATAAAAACACTGGTTGAATTCATCAAATAGGAATTGAGTGTTTCCTCACGTTCTTTTTGAATAAGATTCATCTCACCAAGAATAATCTATTGACCATGGTACATCTGATCTGTTTCAGCATGCCTCTACACAAACTGCTAGTTAGGGTTCCAATGGGTGATAGTGGGGACATCTCGCCTAACGATGAGGCATTATTTTAGGGAAAAATTATAGAGATGGTCCCACTGTGTGGTGCAACAACAATACCACCAATTTTTTATTAGAAGTTAATACTATGTTCCTCAGTTGAGGATGCACATAGGCTCAATGCCATACACAAGTTCCCAAGACAGAGACCTCTGAGGTTTATGGGAGAGATAGATCTTAAGGCCACTGAGGACTGGTTGGAGGTGTTGATGTGGGTATTATACTTAGTAATGACTCCACAAAAACAAAATGTGGTCTTAGACATGGGCATTCTTTAAAGCTTGGAATTGAGATGGTTGAGTTTTATGATTCATACTCTTGTTGAGGTCACCCTCTCTTGGGCTGACTTTGACTGTCTTTTCAAGGAAGAATTATTTCCAATGACCATATACTCGATGCTCATACAAGAGTTGCATCACTGATTGTAGGGAAGCATATCTTTTGTTGAGTACTCTTCGAGGATTACATAGCTCTCTCCCTACACCAAAAATATGGTCTAGGACACTTTATTCTAGGCATGAACCTTTAAATAGGGACTAAAATAGCAGATCATGTTAACTATGGTGTCTCTCAACATCCACACTCAGGATGGACTGCTAAACCTAGACCTACTAGTAGAGATTATTCTAGTAGAGAAGGAACTAATAGTCGTATCCACTGGTAGAAATTAAGAGGCTAAGTCTTATTTAGTGTGTAGCATGCAGCAGACTCGGGGAACCAAGAAGGTCAGATCTTTTTGGGAATGACCCCAGGACTCGTGGTTGGTAGTGCGGGGATCCCAGAGAAAATTGATTCAGTAGGGAAACTGTTTTTGCTTCACATATGGTGGACAGAAACAGTTTGCTCATGAAAACAAAATCCACCCCACAAACGATTAGGAGATGATTAATGGACCTCTTAGGTAGAGGCAAAGGTTCGATCAAGAAGTGTTGTAGGGAGGATGATGTGACCTGGGAGCGAGTCATGTTGAAAGAGATGGACGGCGGTTCAAGGTAATACCTCCAACACCACTTAGTGGTCCATCCCATCCTTACGGTTTTGGTGGACAAGGGAGAGATTTACTTCAAGAAGTGGAGGTCTACAACCAAAAATCTCCAGAGATTATTAGAGGTATGAACTATGTCCACTCCACCTTATCTGCAGCAATTATAGACACACATTCTAGTCACTCTTTCCTTTCCACAGACCTCTTTTGAGGGTCAAATATTCCAGTGGAGTTGTAGGCTCGATCATTAGGATTAGAGGCTCCTACGGAAGGGTTTTTGGTTATTAAAAACTAGTTCTGGAAGTGTAAACTTACTATTAGAGAATATATATTTTGATGCTATCTCATAGTTGAGACATCGAGGTCTTATGATTCCATCATTGGTATGGACTGGCAGTCTACAGTCCATGCTCAGATTGACCTTATTAGGTGCAATGTGAGGTGTGTCCATGAGGATGGGGTCAGGTTATCCATCACAGGAGAGGAGACAACTTTTCTAGCACATAATGGACATTCTAAGAGGAAGGTGCATCTAATAACTCACCAACTTGTGAGAATCACCCTTAGTGAGGTGGATGAGAGGAGTCCAAGATTTCTTGTAGTGGTGGACAATTATGAGTTTGTCTTTCTTTAGGACGTTTTGGGACTACCTCCTGGCAGGAAGGTAGACTTCACCATTGACCTGTACCCCAGGATGACACCGATATCTGTAGAGGAATATCAGATGGATCCTATAGAGAATCATGAATTTAGAGTATATTTTGAGGACATATAGGAGAAGGGATTCATGAGGACCATCATTTCTACATGGGCAACCCCAGTGTAGTTTTTCATGAAGGCATTTTGGAGCTTAAGGATATAAATGGACTTGTTGCACCAAAACTAAGTGACCATGAAGAACAAGTATCCTTTGTTGAGGATTGATGACCTCTTCGATCAACAAAAGAGTTCAAGATTGTTCTTAAAGATAGAACTTAGATAAGGCTATCATCGACTTTAGGTACATGATGAGAATGTACTGAAGATAGCTTTTATGATTCCAGTATAGATACTATTAGTTTTTTGGTAATGCATTTCGGCATGAACAATTCCCCATCAGTGTTCATGGGACTCATGAATAGGGTCTTCCTACCTTACATCTATTGTTTTTTTGTGGTCATCATTGATGACATCTTGGGGAACTCCGCGTCGGAGGAGGATCTTACTACACACATTGGGATAGTCTTGGTTACACTCAGAGATAACTATATTTACAATATTCTCTCAAACTGCATGTTATGGATTCAAGAGGTATACATTATGGGTCATGTCATCATAGAGGCTAGAGTTATTGGGGATCTAGAAAATATAGAGTCATTGCTCTCTTGGGATCCATCTTGGAGTGTGACTGAGGTTCAGAGTTTCATAGGATTTTATGGATACTACCAGAGGTTCTTTCAATGTTTTTTGAAGGTATCCACACCTTAATCATCCTTAACATGGAATGGAAAACCCTTCTTCTGGGTGGGGATGTATCAGTAGAGTTTCCAGAAGCTGAGGCTGAGACTGATGAGTTCCTTGATCTTTATATTACCAAAAGAGGGCGTTGGGTATGTTGTCTTATATGATGCATTAGGGACTAGACTAGGTTGTGTTCTAATGCATTACACACCATTTATCTCCTATGTCTCACTATAGTTGAGAAAGGATGAGAATCACTGCATGAACCTTGACATGGAGTTAGTAGTAGTGGTCTTTTCCTTGAAGATTTTTCTACTATAATTGACGGTTGAAGGGGGTACCATCTACTCCAACCACAATTTTCTAAGGTATTTATTCTCACATAAGGACCTAAACATGAGACAACGACGATGGATGCAGTTCCTCTTAGATAATAACTTTGAGATATTGTATACAACAGGGAAGGGGAACATGGTTGTAGACACACACAGTAGGAGGTCTGGTCTAGATCTACAGAGTTAGGCGACATAGCCGTTATCCACGATGCAGATATCCTTCGTGGATGTTGATGGTGCAACTTACCTTCAGTTGATGACTGTCACTCATCCACTCATACCGTGAGTCATGGATGAACATCTTGTTGATGTTGACTACGAGGCATGAAGGGCTCAGTGATCCTTAGGGAAGACACTTGATGGATTTTCGATAGGTGTGGAGCACGTCAACCATTTTAGAGGATGCACCATAGTACCAATGAAATTGTAGGAGGAGGTGTTGAGGGAGTTCCATAAAGCCACTTTGGAAGTATATCCTTGGATGCAGAAGATGTACCAGGACCTCAGACATCAGTATTAGTTTCTAGGGATGAATAAAGTTGTGGAAGGGTTTGTTTTATGATGCCTCACTTGTCAGCAAGTGAAGGCTGAGTGTCATGCTCCATCAGGCATAACACACCCACATGAGGTATCAGAGTGGATGTGTTATGGTATATTGAACTATTTTATGATGGGATTACCAAAAACATCCTAAGGAAAAGATCCTATCTTGGTGATCATTGAATGACTCACCAAGTCAGATCACTTCATACCCATCCTGGAGTAGGGATTGGTGGATGACTCGATACTCCTCTCTGACCAGGAGATAGCGATGCTACATGGGGTTCCTTTAATGATCGTGTCAAACCATGACGCTCTCTTTACATCCTAGTTGTATAAGGGATTTCAGGAGGCATTAGAGACTCATCTGTTCATGATCATAGATTTTCACCCTTATACAGGTAGTAAGACAGAGCAGACCATACAAACTTTGGATGACATTTATCAGGCTTTTGTCCTTTATTGTGGTCACATTTGGGAGGACCACCTTGAACAAGTGCATTTTTCATACAAAAATAGCTATCACTCCACCAATGGAATGGATCCCTTTGAATCCTTGTATGAGCATCCATGAAGATCACATATATACTGAACATACCTAGGTGATTCATCACTAATGGGTCCAATGTTGGTAGAAGCTACCACTAAGAAGGTGCATATCATCTAGGACCAGATGAGGACTACATAGGGAAGGAAAAAATCTTATGCACACCATATATGGAGAACCTTGGAGTTCATGGGGGGAGACCTTGTTTTCTTTTGGGTCTCACCCTAATAGGGATTGCTGTGATTTTTACAGGGTGACATGTTATCTCCAAGGTTCATCTAACCTTTCCATATTCTGATCAGAGTTGGTGAGGTAGCATACCTCCTAGCTCTTCCACCATAGATGAACATGTTTCATGATGTTTTTCTTGTGTCATAGATGAGTAGGTACATGTTTGATACATCACTTGTCATTAACTGTGGTGATCTAGAAATTGATGATGGGGTGACGTTTGTAGAGTTCTCGGTAGAGATAGAGGATCGACAGGAGAAGGACCATTATGGGTGTTCGATTCCTCTAGTGCGCATTTTTTGGTAGCATGGGAATATCCAGAAGAGAACATGGGAGTTAGAGGATATGATTCAAACTCAGTAACCTCATTTTTTTAGCCCTTTTTTGACTTATGAGGGCGTGATGCCCTAAAAGGGGGGAGTAATGTAATGTCCCAGAAATTCCGAGACAATTCTCTTAAAATTAAATGGATTTATTTCAATACCATAATATTTGATAGCAAATGATTCTGAGATGATGAGACTTAAATAGAATTTTGAACTTTTTTATGTCCATTTATATAATCATGAAAGCGAGTTTTTCTAACTTTTTAACAGGTTCTCAGATCAAAAATACGAGGGCCCCTTTAAACTCAGAATGATGGGATTCGCCTTGAATGGACCTAACCTCGACCATCATGGGTCAAGGGAGGAAGTTATTTTTAGGAAATTTGAATGGAAAATTTTATAATAAAATAAACATGTTTTATTTTTTTCATTATTTTCAAATCATTGCAACTCAACAGTTTTCCAACCAAGCAAAACAGAATATATTATTTCATTAAATGAAACATCGTAACAACTTCATAACAGAAATGTAAATGAATCTCTGATATGAGTTTCATACTATAATGTTAAATTAGACAATTTAGGACTGGTGGTACAATCATGGTTCTTCTCTGAAGCTCTGGTGGGTAATAACGTTGAACGTGAACCCGCCTTCAAACAGATCGTCACCAATAAAGATCAACCAATAAATATAAATAAAAAATCATGGAATGATGAACATATGGAATTAATTCATATGAAATGAAAAATCCAACCCATATAGGGATTTATCTTTGTTTTATGATTCCAAGTTGATTATTATAAATGAAGAATGTGGATCAACCCCACAGAAGGATGATCTGTGGATCGATTTTTCTTGTGGGAGGCCAATTTTATTAGGGTCTTATATCGGGATTATTTGATTAATTGTGATAGAACATCAATAATATATCCCATGTTTCTAAACATCTATTGTAGAGGGAACATATCAACAAAAAGATGGCCTAAGCCCCTCTGCCTTTTTTATTTTGTGCATTCTTCATGACCACATCATCAATGTTGAAGCAAGGAGGATTCGACGCCATCACAAGGAAGATAGAATACCTAGAATGAGATTTGAGCATGTGGCGTGATGTAAGGACCACCAGAGCGGACTCGGTGGTTCATTGAAGAACCCATCGGTGCACCACGATGGCATACTAGATGATGCGTTTTTGCCACCTATCATGGCCACGGTTAACTAACCACGGAAGAGGAGGTGTCCCCGGGGGGGAAGGGGAATCAGACATGGCTTCCAACGGTGTCCCGACCATGTAAGAGCCGACCCCCCATTGGAGGGTCGGGAAGGGTTTGGGCCACCCTCTTGGGTCGTAATAGATCCGGGTCCGACCTAGGGTGGTCCAGATCTGAATTAGGTTGGTCCGACCGTGTCGGACTGCACACGGACCTGACCAGCCCCTTTTAAAAAAACACCGATATCTTTCAAACTGAGCATTTGATTGAAAAGTAGCTTCTGGTTTTGGAACCATAAAAATGAGGAAGATCCTTTGGAATACTCTAAGAAGGCCTTAACGAATTTTGAAAAAATCAAATTGATTGATGAGTGGTTCAACCAGAATCATACACACTACACGCAGAAACCATGCGATTGTCTGAGACATGATGACTGCTGACATGCGAACATGTATGGATCGACTATGATGGCCTAGTAGGAAACTTATATGTGTGACCCAGCAGGCCCATGGTGGGGATAGTCATAGTGTAACCCAGTTTTCCCTCAGGGAGGAGAGGCTCTATGGGACCTAGCATACCTAGGGTACTCATCAGGGATTAAGACCACATCACTCCACGGTTAGTGGGAAGAAGCTCTGTGTGACCCGAAATGCCGACCTTACTCATTGAGGAGGAGTTCTCCAATACCCCAAGGTGTTTGATGATATAACGTATGGTCTTACATTCCTACTATAGATTATAACTACTGTGAGATTTCATAATTCATTTATTTCATTGTGGTATTTTCTTGTTTCTTCAGGGTCCCTACAATTTACTATGTTAATCACCGTAGTACGGGCATCGCCTTCATGTGTTGTTTCTGGTGTAGAAAATCACAACCTTAATAGAGGACTAGATGGCCCAGGACCTGGAGGTTCCTAGTGAAACCAGGCTGGCGGTGCATACTTCTACGACTTCCAGAAGCTACTCTAAACTTACACATCATGTGGGGTTATCAGCGGATGACTTTTTGTGTCTCCTAGTATTTTTTTGTTTTATTTTCATCTTTTCTTGGGTTGTATTCTGGCCCATTTGACCAACAATTCATACATTTACTCAGTGGTTTTTTACTGTCATGCATGTTTACCATTTTTACTTTGGGATGTGGTTGTGTGAGCATATGTGAAGGTACTCAAAAAAATTCCTCCAATATGTAGGTTGACGCCTTCAGTGCTAGTCCCCAACCCATGGTCTTTAGGAGGTGGGCTTGGGGGATGTCACGGGATGGGCCCCGAATGAAGGTTCGAAAGTGAGATTGTAAATATAGTATGGTTCTAATGATTTATTATGGTATTTATTTTGTAATGTCTCTGATTTTATTTGTATTATTTTTAAATATTATATGAAATTATTTTGAGACCAAGAGCAGAGACAACACATCATTATGTGGCCTGGTGAGCCCAATAAAGTGGTTTGAACTTTTATGATATGTGGGTCAGTGTGTGTGTGAAGTTGTGGTAGTTTTCAAATGGATGCCCAGATTAAAAATATGGGGGCACAATTGAATCAAGGAAAATGACGTTACCTATGAATAGGCCTAACCTTGACCAACATGGGTTGAGATCAATTGTTAATTTTTTAGAACTTTTAAGTAAAATAAAATATTTTGAAAAGTTTATTTTGTTTTATTTTGAAACTTTTTCTATAGTGCAACGATGGGACAGTTGTTTCGATAATTAATGACACAACATGTTGAATTTGAAACATAAACACTAAATCATTAATTCCACAATGAAATAGAATTATGAAACGTATTCCCTACTTTAAAAATGTTAACCAAATGTTGATCATTCGAAAAAATTTGGGAGAAACTCTGGGGAATTATTCGAGCCTTGGAGAGAACTCTTGACAACGAACAACAAAATATCAAAGACACGAATTTCTGCACCAATAGAATGGAAAGATATTGGTTGCGATGGCAATGCGATTCTTTCTTCATCAATCAATCCCTTCTCAATGTATGGGTTTTGATGTTTTGTTTTGTTTCCACGTTCTTTGATAAAATGATAAACGTAGATCAAACCATGAATAGGTTGATCTGCAGATTGTGATTTTTTATTGGAGGGTTATTATTTTATATTTCCTCTCATAAATTTATTCGGGAAATTGATTGTGGTATTTTTATTGTATTTTAATTTTAACTCTTTAATCCTTCCAATGGGAGTAGATCAACGTCGTGATGAATGACAGTGGAGGTTTTTTCCTCATTTTGGTATATTGTGTTTTCATTCTCCTTTCATCTCATTATTCACATTCTTCATGGGGCGATGAAAAATGGATAGTATTGAGTCTATTTCACAATGCAATGATCCAAACATGGAGACAGATCATCATAATGACCTAGCAGAGGTGCCACAATGATGGTGGATGACGAATCTGCTGAAATTGAGGAGGATTTTTCTTTGATCGTTCTTCATACGAGTGGATCAAAACATGTTTTCAGGGACGACCAAAAGCTTAAAAACAATGGAAATAGCCTTACGACATTGGGGAAACCTTAAATTTTGATTTTTCTAGAAAATAGATTGATAGAATAAAGATCAGAGCTTCAACGAGATGCGGTGGAGCAGGTCCGTGTTTCTGGAAATTTATAGTACACATGGCATGTATCCTAAAGAACATGTAATGTGGTAATAGTGGTTGTGGCTACGGTTTTTACATTTCACATGATGAAGAACAAATTGTGCCTTTGGGGAAACAAGGAATGGGGGACCCATCCAGTGGTAGCTAGAGTTCTGGGCAACGGGAAGCACTAACATGGTGTGTGACCGTTGTCACATGACATGTGGTTCCGTACATAAACTCAGCCTGTATCTCGAAAGATTCAGGGACACGAGGTGGGTACACAGTCATGTACTCCTCCATAAGTCTGTACTAGACCTACTGCATGAGTTAACCGGTGTACTAGTTACACAGGATAACACACACGGGTTTAAACCATGTACGAGCACACTACTGTGTACACTAAGGGAACCCCGGTTACTCAGACATGGCATGTGGTCTGTACTAAACACCAAGTACTTACTTTTTTTACGTAGCATGTTTTTCTGACTCAGGCCATTTTACACTAGTAGTACCCAGAGTCTAGAGAGAAGGCATGTGACCCTTATACATTCCATGTATATCCTGAAACATGGCTTGAACCTCTTTCCAACGGTATCTTGGACATTTTTTGTTTGGGTTAGTTCTTGTTTTCTCATTCTGCTGAATGTCAGGTATCGTTTTCATCCACAATAGTACTATTCCTTCAACAGGAATTCCCGAGATAGAGTTGAGTATCCCTTTCTAAGAGGCCCGATGTAAGACCCTTTATCCATTCATGACCCTATGTAGAGTTAGGTATCAACATGACTACTATCATAGGACACGAATCCTCTACATCACAGGATGAGTCGCTGTATCCGCCTAGGACCTGATAGTGATCCTAATCTGTGTATTGTGATCTTTCCCAACCTCGTAGTGTGTTATCCCGGAATATGTGTATCTATCTCTCGTAATCATTCCCAAAAAAAAAACATACTTTTCATATAGACATCATCAGAACCACCAGACTTCTGTAGAGATATCTCCCAGTTGAATTCTATATGGAACCATCCGACAAAATCCATATTGGTGGTATGTGGTTGTGTGAATTGTCTCTAGACTACATGTCTGAGTTTTGAGTATATGTAGACTGTGTTTATCATTCTATATGTTAAGTATACATATAATATTTAGATATGACTATAACATTGCATTGTGTATTAATTTGTTGTTTTTGGGGTCCTCTGTTGATTATTTTTATATTCACCCTAGCACAGGCTTTTCCCACATCTCTCGTGTTTTGTGTAGAAAAGTGCCCTTTTGACGGAGTCAATGGAATACTAAGACTCAACTAAGATTTCTGAGTTCCCTTCATGACTAGGTGTTCCTACGTCTATGAGAAGAAGTCCTTTTACATCTTTGTGCTTATAGGTTTGAATTAGTATTTTTCCGAACCTTGTTTCTTCTGGGATGGTTTTCTAGCCCAATTTTACTTTTTGCACTTTACTTCCATTGTACTCTGTTGGTTGGGTTTAGTTGCATGCCTACATTTTTTCCTTAGTGGTTTTTACATTTAATCATTTGGGGTCTTGGAGGTGTGTGTGTGTGTGTACCGGTACATATGCAAAGTCTCCCATGTTAGTGATATTCCTACTCAGTGCTATTCACCAGCCCATGGCCTATTGATGGCAGGTTGGGGAGTCGCAACACAGGACCATCTGGGATGGGTTTTGATAGATAGGTATTAGAACTAAAATATTTGTCTTT
Source organism: Viscum album (assembly GCA_963277665.1). Lineage (NCBI taxonomy): Eukaryota > Viridiplantae > Streptophyta > Magnoliopsida > Santalales > Viscaceae > Viscum > Viscum album. The sequence continues at coordinate 928,331,615 of OY728159.1, forward strand.
TCTACCTTAGCTATCATACTTATAGAAACAGGTGCCAGTCATTCCTTCCTCTCCCCATGCCTTGTGTGAAACCTTGAGATTTTGGTAGATCTGTTGACTCGACCCTTACGCTTGTAGATACCTACGAGAGGATACTTGATGATCACACTTCATTTCAAACCATGTGATATTTCCCTCAGAGGCGAGAGTTTTGGTTGGAACCTCAGGGTGGCTGTGTCAAGGCCTTATGACATCATTGTCTGTATGGATTGGCTATCATTGGTCCATACCTAGACTGATTGCTTTAGGAAAATAGTGCAGTGTGTCCCCAACAATGGGAAGAGGTTTTCGTTTTTCGGTGAAAAGGATACCCAGGTAGCACATGATGTGCCCATGTATAGAAGGGATCAGCTGATCACTAATAAGTTTTCTGTGCTTTTGCTATCGCGACAGCTGATGTCGATGCTCCGAATGATGTGGTATCAGGCACTCTTGTTGTCCTCTAGAATCTAGAAAGTACTTTTTTTATTATGGTTCTATGCATTCCTTTATTTCCATCATGTTTTCTTGGAATTTAGAATCAACCACTGAATTTCTAAATGTAGATTTGTCAGTCAAGACACCATGTGGGACTATCCAGACATCGTCAGTGTTTAGAAAATCTACTATTTAATTTATTGAGCACAATCTTTTCACAAATCTAGTATTCATTCCCATGCTGGAATTCGACATTATACTAGGGATGGAATGGATCTCAAAGTATAGTGCTATGATCAATTCTGGAAGTAAGGAAATATCAGTAGTCTTGAATGGAAAACCTATAGTTATCTTCCAAGGAGAGATATCTCAACCTCATATTTTCCTAAAAGAACCCCTATATCCTTATTTATGGAGTTGATCGGGGAAGAAGAATAAGGAGATGAGAGTTTGATGATAGAAAATGTCCCCATCATCTAGGAATACATTGATATATTTCTGGAGGAGTTTCCTGGACCTCCCCTAGAAAGAGAGGTAGAGTTCTCCATCAAAATCGTACCTGGATCTCATCCGATATGAAAGACCCCGTATAGGATGGAAAATGTGGAGCTAGAGGAATTAAAGAATCAAATCCATGTTATTTTGGATAAGGGGTTTATACAACCAAGTGTGTCTACTTGAGGAGCACATATTCTCTTTGTGAATAAGAAGTATGGATTGATGCAGCTATGCATTGATTATAGAGAACTGAATGGGATCACAGTGAAGAAAAAATTCCCTCTTCCAAGAATTGTTGACTTATTTGACCAACTTCTTGGGGCTCAATTCTTCTCTAAGATTGATCTTTAATCTGGTTATCATAAATTGAGGGTGAAGAAAGAATATATTCCAAAAACTGCCTTCCGATCAAGATATGGGCATTATGAGATTGTTGTTAAGCCCTTTGGACAGACTAATTCACCTTCTCTTTTTTATGGATTTGATGAATAGAGTTAGTAAAGACTACCTTGAAAACATTATGGTAGTTTTTATTGATGATATTATGATATATTCAAAAATTCGCGAGGAGCATGATGATCATCTAAGGGTTATTTCGAAAACTATGTGGAAGGAGTGGTTTTTTGGAAATTTTAGTAAATGTGATTTCTGGTTACAACAAGTCACTTTCTTAGGAAACATTGTAATCAATGAAGGAATCACAGTTTACCCTGAAAAGTCAAAAGTTGTAGAAGACTGTCCTCATCCTACAACAATAACTGAGATTCGTAGTTTTATTGGATTAACAGGATATTATAGGAGGTTTGAAAAAAAACTATTCATGACTTTCTAATCCATTAACCATGTTAACTCGAAACAGGGTCATGTTCATCTGGACAAATGAGTGTGGGTAATTTTTAAAAGAGCTAAAGAAGATATTGGTTACTGCACCTGTGTTAACTCTGCCCTAAGGTGGAGAAAGATTCATTATTTTAGTGATGTATCTCTAAAAAGGGATTGGGTGTGTGCTCATGCACAATGATAAGGTCATTTCTTATGCATCTCGACAGATGAATGTTCATGAGCAGAATTATCCTACGCATGATCTGGATCTAGATGCGGTCGTTTTTGCTCTGAAGATATGGAACCACTGTCTTTATGGGGAGAAATGTGATATATACATAGACCATCAATTTTTGAAATATATACTTTCACACAAAAGGAATTGATCATGAGACAAAGGAGATGGTTGGAACTTCTTAAAGACTATGATTGTTCAATTCATTATCACCCTAGAAGAGAAAACAAAGTTGTTGATGCATTGAGAAAGAAAGACCTAGTTGTTCTTTCCATGATGAGGATTCAAAAATATCATTTGATCAATGACCTAGTAAAGCTGGACATGGGAATTATAAGGAAAGGGAAATTATCAACCCTAACCCAAATGATTTCTCAACTGTCATTACTAGAGAAGATCAAGAAGGCTCATAAAGAAGATCCTTCATTATAAGAGAAGTTTGAGGCTATAAAAGATGGAAAGTTTCCTGAGTTCAATATTAATCAAGAAGGTGTATTGAGATTTTGTACAAGACTATGTGTTCCATCTATTCGGCTAATAAAGAAGGAAATGATGGATGAAGCTCACAGGTCTACTTTCTCTATACATCCTGGAAGCACAGAAATGTATAGGGACCTTCGTGATCAATATTGGTGGGATAATATGAAAAGGGAGATTTCTAACTACACTTCAAGGTGCATAGTATTTCAGCAAGTGATGGAAAAGTGAAAACTTCCTAATGGGTTATTGCAACTACTACCCATACCAGCATGGAAGTGGGACAATATCACTATGGACTTCATCACTGGTATTCCAAGAACATCGAAATGAAACAATGCGATATGGGTTATTACGAAACATATCACCATGCCTGCCCATTTTATCTCTATCCGGGAAGATTTCTATCTTGGTCAACTTACCAGAATTTACATGAAGCAAGTGGTAATGATGCATGGAGTTCCACTTTCTATCGTATATGACTGTGATCCAAGGATCACATCAAAATTATGGAGATGTCTTCAACATGCTCTGAGCACTGAATTTAATTTCAGTACGTCATATTACCCCCAAACTGATGGCCAATCTGAAAGGAATATTCAAACACTGGAGGACATGCTGAGAATGTGCTCAATAGAATTTAAGGGTGGATGGGATCAACATCTCCATTTAGTTGAGTTCTCTTAATACAACTGCTTCCACTCGATAATTCAAATGACACCCTATGAAGCTCTATATGGTAAGATATGTAGAACTCCTACTTTATGGGATGAAGCCGGTGAGATAATGCTTCTTGGGCCTAATCTTGTGCAAGAGAGGACATAAAAAGTCCATTCCATCCAACAACACATTATGGCTACTCAGAGTCGGCAAAAGAGCTATGCTGACAACCGTCGTAGGGACTTGGAGTTTGATGTCGCTGATAAGGTCTTTCTTTGAATTTCACCTTGGATGAGAGTCATGAGGTTTGCGAAGAAAGGGTATATCAGCTCTAGGTACATTGGATCCTATGAAATCTTTGATCGTGTGGGAGTAGTGGTCTATAGGCTTGCACTTCCTCTAAATCTAGCACAAGTGCATGATTTCTTCCATGTGTCCCTCTTAGGGAAGTACATACCTGACCTTCACATGTACTAAACCCAGAGGTTGTACAACTGGAACTTGAACTCTCTTATGAGGATCAGCCGGTGGAGATCTTGGATCGTAGAGACAAGGTTATACACCACAAACATCCCACCTTATTAAGGTTTTGTAGAGAAACCACAAATACAAAGATTCCACATGGGAACCAGAGGAGTCTATGAGGCAGAAGTACCCACATCTTTTATTTTCTGAGGATACGAGTTAAAATTTCGGGAACGAAATTTCTTAAGGGGGGAAGAATATAACGACCCAAAATTTTGAATGGATTTTTGTTTCCTATTTTTGTGTGTTATTTTATTTTATACCCAACAAAACTGTATTATTTAATTAATGATACGAGTATAATTAAAATGATCCTATTGGGTTTCAACTGTTATACGATCGTTGGTCAATATGATCGTTGGAAACTAAATGTTGCAATTTTTGTCTCTAAATTCAAGTGATCTTGGTTAATTAATACAGAAAGAAGATTCGATGGCCCCATCCAGTTGTCCCAGGACGATTGAATCCCATATTATGAAATGTGGGAAGGAGGTAGCACTACTGGGCTTTGCTCTGGACCGACCCCAAGCCAAACTTCATCATGTGAAGCTAGAGCGGAATCGCCTTCGGGAGAAGTTCATGCTTATAGAAATCACTACTCGGACAATGTTGGTCGACACTCCCTTGGATTCTATCACCTTAGCACACCTTAAACTTAGTTCATATTCTGGGGTTATAAGGGGCTATGTAACGAGACCGTAGCTACTTTGTCTAATCCTTTGAGTTAAATAAAATTTTTATTTCTTCCTTTGGTGAAGTTTGTATTTTTTCAGATGTTTATTGATGAATTTTGGAAAAAGGGGATATTTAATAATATTTATGTAAACCTTAAATAATTAATAATATGTAATGATTTTCAAAAAATGGTCTTCTGTAAATGTGTTCAGTAATTAATTCTTAGTCTAATAAGATCAACTTAATTTTTTATGAATAGTAATTTATGAATAGTAATTTTTCGCTTAGGATTAGTACTATGACCAAATGGGTTAGTAATATCAGTTAAAGAAAGTATTAATATAATTTATTCACCTTGATTAAGTAATATGATTCAATAAAATAGGTAAATAAATGTTTTAGAAATTATTAGTCAAGTATTAGTTTTTTCGGGTTAATAGTGTTTTTTAATTAAAAATTTAATTAAAAATATTTAGAAAATTATATTTATAAAATGGAGTTCATTTTTTAATTCAGAGCATCGATATTATGTTAAGGTTATTTTTGGGTATTTCTCTAAAATAAAGAATTTTCGGTGAATAGTGAAAATACAGTTTTTAGTTTCTGGTGTTTAATGACATCATTAAAGATGTAAAATTTATGTAATCATTCTGGTCAACTTATGAATAGTAATATAAGGTATGAGGTGTCCCATGTGGCCAATACCATGGGAAAATACCATGGGAAAGCCCATGGTTTTTCCAATAGCACCAATGAGGTGTCCCTTGGCCACTAATGACTTGTCCCTTCACTTCTCCTATAAATACCAAGCCTTTACCTCATTATTTTCATTTCCAAATCCTTATCAACGATTTTATGGTCTCCTTACCTTTCAAGGAGTCCTCCAAAGGTTCCCTAATTCCTCCTAAGGTCCCATCATTCATGCTTTCGAAGTTACTCTTCAAGGTATGGGATTCTTTCACCCTCTTCTTTTAAGCCATGACTTCCTTTATATTGTATCATCTAGTTTCCATATATATTTATTGAGGGTATGTTCTTGTATGTTCTATTTACTAACCATTTCATGTAAAATTTTGAGAGACCCTTTCTGTAGAGACCCGTAGCTTGACGTACATGGACATTACATTACTTTTGCGGAATACTTAGTACATAACAAAAAAAACACACACAAGGATCGTAATAGTTTAGTGTCTTTGGAAACTCGGAACGTAATCTTCTAATAGTGGTGAAAGATCTTCAATATCTCCCATAAAGATCTTCCCCTTTTTTTACCTAAAACCTTTCTTTATATCCTGGGGAAAACAAAACATAAAAGGGTGAGCTCAAATGATCAGTAAGGGTAAATAAAAGAAATATCAATCACATCATATACATAAGAACATAGCTTTTGGAAATCTTAACCTGCAAAAGAGCACATAATATCATAACATGGGATAAATCATAGAAGTGAAATGTAATCCCAATTATCATAAATTAAAACATGAAACTTTGTGGCATACACACATAATCATAGAGAATCATTTCTTGTTAGTCATGACTCATTTCCAAGACTATCTTAGTGGACAAAGTCCCTTTCTGAATCGAGTCACCCTCGTTTCAGTCCTGTTTCACTGAACCGGTATAACCTACCATTCCAGCCATGTCTATCTCATGAGATATAAAATCTTTACCCAATGCATTGGTGGGAGATATAGGTCCCACCCATCTCATAATGATACCATTCTTATGTGTGCCACAAAATCATAAATCATACATCATTGCATAACCCATGTAATACAAATGGGAATCTTAAGCATCATGACATCATAAAACAATTCATATAAGATAAAGGAATTCATAAAAATATTTCCATCACAACATAATCAAATCAATTTAATAATAGAGATAAAAACAGAACCCTTTATTATCTTATATGGAAAATAATTTTGATAAAACACTTGAACTCCATTCTTGAGGAAAATATCCTTTCTTCTTCAAAAACATTTTTCCTTTATTAACATGTCATACAACTTTATAATAAAAGAAGTTGATTAAAAATAAACTTGAAAACTTTTAAAGGAAGCTTCTTGGAAATAATGTTTTAAAAATCCATTCTTGCCGTATAAGTTAAAAAACATTCCTCTCGTACTTTTGTCGGAAAAGTCAAAAAAAGTACCTCGTACGAAAAACGTCAAAAGATTCCTTTCATATCTTTTACTAAAACTCACCGAAGTGTAAAATTGGATATAAACTATTGTAGAAGTATGGAAATAATATTACATATTTATGAAACATGGATGTGGATGATAAAATACACCCCAGTAAATACTTACGAATAAACAATCTCAAATAAAATTGAGATTGTGATATTTCCCTTACCTTAGGTCCGATTTGCTTCGTATGTGTCCGAACCTCTTGTATAATGTTTTAAATAATGTAATTGACTTATTACAGAATCATATTCATTGTTATGTTATCATATATGGTTCACTTATGACATTATATTACCCGTTCTTTTGTAAATTCCATGTTAAAGAAGCGTTCTGGGTAAAATCGTTTCATTTATCGTAGGTGTTTTGACTTGTTGTTCTTGACATTATTATTACTTATATCATGATTTACATACTTACAGAATATAAAATATGATTTATATATCATATATATTTAGTGTATATATATATATAATAGATAGATAAATGAAATGAAAAACACCGTTTATGGAGACGGTAGTCCGTACGTACGCATGAACGATGTTTTCCTTTCCTTATTGTCTTGAATGGAAGTAAGTAGATGACATATATATATATATATATATATATATATATATATATCCAGTAGCTTTATAATGTCATATATTTCATTATTATTTCTTATATATACTTTATAATCATTCTTAAATGGTTAACATGGAGAATGAATCTCATCGCGTCGTGGAGAGGGTAGTCCGTAATTACGCACGAGCGATGATATCATTTCCATAAATATTGAATTGAATTGGAGTGGATTATACAATATATCAGAATCAATATGATGTTGTAATAACTATGTATAATTATTCTTTACACCATTATACCCATCCATGTAAGGTGGTGGTGGAAAATAGATTACACCACGGCGTGGAGACGGTATTCCGTACGTACGCACGCGCGGTGATTTCTTTTTCCGTTGGATGGATAGATGGTTAAATAGGGTTGTTTCATACTTATAATAACATATCAGTATATGAGTGATACTTATGTTATTACTTCATAATGAAACAACCTAAGAAGAAGAAGTGTAAGAAGAAATAATGATGAAAGAATTGGTAACGGTAATTACCTCTTCTTTGAAGCGCCTCTTTGAGAACTCCTCTTAGGGCACTAAAATTGGTCTTTGAGGAAGACCAGAACCTCTAGGATGTTTCTAGGGAAGTGGAGAAGAGATTTTGGCAGGCTTGGGCCGAGCTTGAATGCTCAAATTGGTGTGAGGAGGAGAGGGAGGAGGTGCCCTTTTATAAGGGAGGAGAGGGGCACCTTAGGAATATCTCAAAATATTATTTTATATTAAAGTCAAAATTGGTTTATAATGGTTCCAAAGGGTCTTATTTCGAAGCTAAAGTGGGGATGGGTCGAAATACTATCAACCAATAGGATTTAGAAAATTTTAGGTTATTATTTTTACCTTATCTATTAGATTTATCTCTAAGTTAAATAATTTAACTTTTACCGTGTCTTTTTGTTTTCTTACACTATATGGTTAATAAACTTACTATAACATGCCAAACGAACCCCAAATTGTTTATTATTAATATATATATCCTTATCTAAGTCATTTGGCCGAACCTTATATTTTTAGGAATAAAATAACAATTAGTAATATAATATTTGATTTAAAAACTATTTTGTGTCAATTTAGACACTATTTGATATATGATTTTTTTGAAAGTCATAACAGAATTATATGTTCGATCCAAGTTGATTAAATCAACACTAATATATCATAGTAACCTAGAAAATTAGTGGAATTCATAAAAAGTCTCAAATTACTTTTATTTTGGTGTTTATAACATCAATTATGTCAATATTTCATTAATAATATAATTACTGCATCATCATTGTGTCATAAATAAATTAAATTATTTAATTTCTAAAAATTACAAATAAAATACCATTATATAGGAAATATATTTAGATTTCTAATTAATATTTATAGTCGAAGTTATCTTATGTATAACCCCCATATTAAAAATGTTTTAGTAAATAAACTTTGATTTTAACTCTTTTAACCCTTCTTTAAATAAATTAATAATAAATGTCCTAATCTAATCCAAGTGGGCCTAAATTGTCATATTTTATTCATAAGTTTGTTTTTGGTCGAATTACACTTGTCCAATAGAATTAGGACATGTGTTAGGGTAATAATAATATCATTTCTACCCTTAATTACACTATTTACTTTTAACCGTGGTAAAAAAAGTAAAAAGTTACTATTCACCAAAAATTATTTTCATCTCATTGAACCACATTTTACTTACTGACATCAATCGTGTCTCTCGGATTTTGGAAATTCCATTCACAGAAGCGGTAAAATTAAGTTTTATGAAAAATTCAGTTTTTTAACTACCACTTAGTAGTTTCACTATTCATCAAAAATTGATGTTTTTCAGAAAAATGCCAAAATTTCATCCTAAGCTATATTTCATATTCCGAATTCAAAAATGAAGTCTATTTTACCAAAATTCATAACATAGAAGTTGCATTAATTAATTTTATAATTAAATCCCGCTGTTAAAACAAATAGCGTGTTTTTAAGAAACAATATCTATCAAAAGATTGACACTTGATTATGTCTGGTTTAAATGTGAAATTACATTCAATGACCAACATTGTATTAAATTGTAAAAATATATTCTAAATATACTTTAAAACCACTCAAATTAATAATTTATCACTATTAATTATTTCGACTGAAAAAGTTGTTTTTAATTAAAATTTAGTAATTTTCACTATTCATCAAAATATGAAAGTTATCCGAAAATCACCAAAATTTCACCCTAAGCTAATTTCGATATTATGAATCCAAAAATGAATTCCATTTTGAAAAATAAAATTACAAAATTTCAAAAGGTGGTTATTACTATTCATAACGGCTAGTTTTAATAATATTTTAATAGCATATCATTGTTTCGTGAAACTCAATATTGGGTACTACACACGCTATCAAGGAAGGTTGCGATTGCGTGTAATGCAAGGTAAGTCAAAGATGCGCGTTGTGAAAGCTCCTTTTTTGTGTAGCGTACAACACAAGACATTAATAAAATTATAAATAATATTTTTTTTATTAAATCTCGGGCTGTTACATTCTACCCCCCTTAAAATGAATTTCGCCCTCGAAATTCGTCGGGGTTATAAATGGTTTACTAATCGAATGTTTCTTTAATAGAAACTCACATCGTAAAAAGGAATATCAAAACCAATCTTTAAAAACAAAAGTATGAAACGTAACGGTTACCCAAATAAACTAATCACTGGGTTTCCACATAGGTGAAAATATGGATATGGAAGATAAATCTAACCATCATGTTCTGATGGAGAGTGGTAGAGAACATGGCTATGGAAAAGCCAACAATCACAAAGCCATAAATTTGTGACGATCTAAGGTACCATCTGATTCATCAGATATAAGATCACTAGGACAACATTTTTGGTTTTCAAGATCGTTTCCCTAAAGTTAGAGAATTTGAATTAGAATAAATACTTACTTTATTTTGGTACAATCTCACTGTTGTTCGTGCCTTTAACAATTTCCACTTCATCTCTTAAATAAATGAATTTGAATTTGTTATTTTTGAAGTGTTAGCAGATCATGTGATAGAATGACGGGTCATTCCATCTATCTCAAAAAAAAGGTTAGAAAAAATTATATACATAAGTCGATCTATAGTGAGATTAATCATATATGGTTCCTAAAATGGACTTTATACTTCATATATCATACTGCTTAATATAATAAAACTAGTTTCTAATAAACAGGGACTTCCTGTAGGCCAGTGGTAGGCGATAAAGGCCAGTCACACTTCGGTTGTGGGTTCGATTCCCACATCCTTGTCCGACGCGATGGGCTGTCGCCCGTCCTGCAGGTTGTCCTTTTTCTAAAACTATATTACTATAACATCCCATCAATAATATCGAGAAAACTTCTATCCTTAAACAATACTAGCTTTTGTCCAACATAATCCATTCTAATCTTTAGGCTTATCCATAATACTGCAGTCCACTCTCACAACATAGTGAAAACGATTACCAGAGATTTAACACCATCGTCGATCCCCATATATCATAAGATATGTTTTGTTGGTCACATTCCAAACATTCAAAGTCCTTAATCATGTATTCTCTTGAAAACCTTAGTGAAAACATGAATGCAGTTAAAATTTAACACTTTCCACATACCAAAATCCTCAAAATTCTATATACTCAAACAATGGTATCACTTAGTCCTTATATCAATCATGAGATCATGAATACTGTTAAACATTTCATTTTCTCGTTTTCCCTTTATTATGTGCATATCATCTTATTTCCAAAAATATTTGAATCACTTTGAATACCACATTAGACCAATACATAAATATTCCAATATTTTATGATACAACATTATTTTGGAAATCCCATTACATAAACACTTAATCATTCCACCACATCGTTATCATATTCAATATCGCCAATGGTGATCGCATGTGACTTCCCTTTGTCCTTTGCCTTAAGCGGTTTCTCATGTCGATCATCACTAACCCTTGGATTAGGGAATTTATTAGCATAATTCCCCATTTCCTTGCACTTGAAGCATTGAAGTGTTGGGGGTGCGTTCTCTGCAGTGTTTGCTTTATTCACATCATTAGAATCCCTTTTTCCATTACTTCGACACTCAGCTACTCGATGACCTTCTTTTCCACACTTAAAACATTTTCTAGTCCCTTTAAGACAATCTCCACCATGCTTCTTTCCACACTTTGTGCATAAGGAAACATTCATCTTCTTTTCACCATTATTCTGAGATTTCTCCTTGAACTCCATCTTTCTTTTCTTATCAAAACCATGAGATTGATATGTAACACCAACTTCCATTTCTACCTTGATAGCATAACGCACAATTTCTTCATAACTACTAAAGTCTCTTATAGCTAATGCCCTTCGAAGACTTGGTTTTAAGCCACTGAAAAATCGATCAACTTTACTTTCAGGTTGGATGATAATTCCAGATGCATACCTTGCAAGTCTTGTAAAATTCGCATCGTATATACCAACAGATTCATCATCCTTTTTCTTTAGTTCAAGAAACTCCTTCTCCATCCTTGTTCGAAGAATACGAGGGAAGCACTTACTGAAAAACAAGTTCTTGAACTCGTCCCATTCCATGGACTCAATTTCATACCTTTGCCTCGTATTCTTAATAAGATTCCACCATTGATCAGCTTCACCTTCCAAACGATATACTGCTAAGATGACATTATCATGCTCAGAACATTGAAGAACTGAAAATATCTTTTCAGTGGTACTGATCCATTGTTCAGCAACAAGTGGATCAGAAGACCCACTGAAAGAAGGTGGACGTTGCCTCATGAAGGACTCAATAGAATATTGTTCCCTTCTCTGCTCATTTGGAAGTCCAGAATGATTCATAGCTTGTGTAAGTATAGCAATAAGATTTTTCACTCCATCTCCCATAACATTTGTTTGTTCAGGAGGGAAATCATTGCATTGTCCATTGCATTGATCAACACGGTTCCTTCGGGTTCCAGCCATCGTCTAAAACCCAAAAAGAATAGTGTGAGAGGCAAAAATCATGCTAGGGAAAACAACATAATAAAGGGGAAGTACCTTAAATATCTAACATCTTAGGTTTAATTATATGATCGTTAGCGTAATTCTAGTACTATAACCTATACGTATACTTATCCTTAGGGAAATCCCTAGACATACCTTAGAAATATCTCTAGGGATCTCACTAAAGTTCTCGCATCCTAGTTTCCAAAGGTTGACTAAACCTTTCCTCTGATACCAACTATAGAGACCCGTAGCTTGACGTACATGGACATTACATTACTTTTGCGGAATAATTAGTACATAACAAAAAAAACACACACAAGGATCGTAATAGTTTAGTGTCTTTGGAAACTCAGAACGTAATCTTCTAATCGTGGTGAAAGATCTTCAATATCTCCCATAAAGATCTTCCCCTTTTTTTACCTAAAACCTTTCTTTATATCCTGGGGAAAAGAAAACATAAAAGGGTGAGCTCAAATGCTCAGTAAGGGTAAACAAAAGAAATATCAATCACATCATATACATAAGAACATAGCTTTTGGAAATCTTAACCTGCAAAAGAGCTCATAATATCATAACATGGGATAAATCATAGAAGTGAAATGTAATACCAATAATCATAACTTAAAACATGAAACTTTGTGGCATACACACATAATCATAGAGATTCATTTCTTGTTAGTCATGACTCATTGCCAAGACTATCTTAGTGGACAAAGTCCCTTTCTGAATCGAGTCACCCTCGTTTCAGTCTTGTTTCAATGAACCGGTATAACCTACCATTCCAGCCATGTCTATCTCATGAGATATAAAATATTTACCCAATGCATTGGAGGGAGATATAGGTCCCACCCATCTCATAATGATACCATTCTTATGTGTGACACAAAATCATAAATCATACATCATTGCATAACCCATGTAATACAAATGGGAATCTTAAACATCATGACATCATAAAACAATTCATATAAGATAAAGGAATTCATAAAAATATTCCCATCACAACATAATCAAATCAATGTAATAATAGAGATAAAAACAGAACCCTTTATTTTCTTAGATGGAAAATAATTTTGATAAAACACTTGAACTCCATTCTTGAGGAAAATATCCTTTCTTCTTCAAAAACATTTTTCCTTTCTTAACATGTCATACAACATTAAACTAAAAGAAGTTGATTAAAAATAAACTTGAAAACTTTTAAAAGAAGCTTATTGGAAATAATGTTTTAAAAATCCATTCTTGCCGTATAAGTTAAAAAACATTCCTCTCGTACTTTTGTCGGAAAAGTCAAAAAAAGTACCTCGTACGAAAAACGTCAAAAGATTCCTTTCATATCTTTTACTAAAACTCACCGAAGGGTAAAATTGGATATAAAATATTGTAGAAGTATGGAAATAATATTACATATTTATTAAACATGGATGTGGATGATAAAATACACCCCAGTAAATACTTACGAATAAACAATCTCAGATAAAAATGAGATTGTGATATTTCCCTTACATTAGGTCCGATTTTCTTCGTATGTGTCTGAACCTCCTGTATAATGTTTTAAATAATGTCATTTACTTATTACAGAATCATATTCATTGTTATGATATCATATATGGTTCACTTAGGACATTATATTACCCGTTCTTTTGTAAATTCCATGTTAAAGAAGCGTTTTGGGTAAAATCGTTTCATTTATCGTAGGTGTTTTGACTTGTTGTTCTTGACATTATTATTACTAATATCAGGATTTACTTACTTCCAGAATATAAAATATGATTTATATATCACATATATTTAGTATATATATATATATAATAGATAGATAAATGAAATGAAAAACACCGTTCATGGAGACGGTAGTCCGTACGTACGCATGAACGCTGTTTTCCTTTCCTTATTGTCTTGAATGGAATTAAGTAGATGACATACATATATATATATATACATAAATCCAGTATCTTTATAATGTCATATATTTCATTATTATTTCTTATATATACTTTATAATCATTCTTAAATGGTTAACATGGAGAATGAATCTCATCGCGTCGTGGAGACGGTAGTCCGTACGTACGCATGAGCAATGATATCATTTCCATAAATATTGAATTGAATTGGAGTGGATTATACAATATATCAGAATCAATATTATGTTGTAATAACTATGTATAATTATTCTTTACACCATTATACCCATCCATGTAAGATGGTGGTGGAAAATAGATTACACCACGGCATGGAGACGGTATTCCGTACGTACGCACGCGCGGTGATTTCTTTTTCCGTAGGATGGATAGATGGTGAAATAGGGTTATTTCATACTTATAATAACATATCAGTATATGAGTGATACTGATGTTATTACTTCATAATGAAACAACCTAAGATGAAGAAGTGGAAGAAGAAATAAAGATGAAAGAATTGGTAACGGTAATTACCTCTTCTTTGAAGCGCCTCTTTGAGACCTCCTCTTAGGGCACTAAAATTGGTCTTTGAGGAAGACCAGAACCTCTATGATGTTTCTAGGGAAGTGGAGAAGAGATTTTGGCAGGGTTTGGCCGAGCTTGAATGCTCAAATTGGTGTGAGGAGGAGAGGGAGGAGGTTTCCTTTTATAAGGGAGGAGAGGGGCACCTTAGGAATATCCCAAAATATTATTTTATATTAAAGTCAAAATCGGTTTATAATGGTTCCAAAGGGTCTTATTTCAAAGCTAAAGTGGGGATGGGTCGAAACCCTATCAACCAATAGGATTTATACAAGTTTATGTTATTATTTTAACCTTATCTATTAGATTTAACTCTAAGTTAAATAATTTAAATTTTACCGTGTCTGTTTGTTTTCTTAAACTATATGGTTAATAAACTTACTATAACATGCCAAACGAACCCCAAATTGTTTATTATTAATATATATATCCTTATATAAGTCATTTGGCCGAACCTTAGATTTTTAGGAATAAAATAAAAATTAGTAATATAATATTTGATTTAAAAACTATTTTGTGTCAATTTTGACACTATTTGATATATGATATTTGTGAAAGTCATAACAGAATTATATGTTCGAACCAAGTTGATTAAATCAACACTAATATATCATAGTAACCTATAAAATTAGTGGAATTCATAAAAAGTCTCAAATTACATTTATTTTGGTGTTTATAACATCAATTATGTCAATATTTCATTAATAATATAATAACTGCATCATCATTGTGTCATAAATAAATTAAATTATTTAATGTCTAAAAATTACAAATAAAATACCATTATATAGGAAATATATTTATCTTTCTGATGAATATTTATAGTGGAATGTATCTTATGTATAACCCCATATTAAAAATGTTTTAGTAAATAAACTTTGATTTTAACTCTTTTAACCCTTCTTTAAATAAATTAATAATAAATGTCCTAATCTAATCCAAGTGGGCCTAAATGGTCATATTTTATCCCTAAATTTGTTTTTGGTCGAATTACACTTGTCCAATAGAATTAGGACATCTGTTAGGGTAATAATAATACCATTTCTACCCTTAATTACCCTATTTACTTTTAACCGTGGTAAAAAAAAGTAAAAAGTTACTATTCACCAAAAATTATTTTCATCTCATTGAGCCACATTTTACTTACTGACATCGACCGTGTCTCTCAGATTTTTCAAATTCCATTCACAGAAGCGGTAAAATTAAGTTTTATGAAAAATTCAGTTTTTTAACTACCACTTAGTAGTTTCACTATCATCAAAAATTGATGTTTTTCAGAAAAATGCCAAAATTTCATCCTAAGCTATATTTCATATTCCGAATTCAAAAATGAAGTCTATTTTACCAAATTCATAACATATAAGCTGCATTAATTAATTTTATAATTAAATCCCGCTGTTAAAACAAATAGCGTGTTTTTAAGAAACAATATCTATCAAAAGATTGACACTTGATTATGTCTGGTTTAAATGTGAAATTACATTCAATGACCAACATTGTATTAAATTGTAAATGTATATTCTAAATATACTTTAAAACCACTCAAATTAATAATTTATCACTATTAATTATTTCGATTGAAAAAGTTTTTTTTAATTAAAATTTAGTAATTTTCACTATTCATCAAAATATGAAAGTTATCCGAAAATCACCAAAATTTCACCCTAAGCTAATTTCAATATTATGAATCCAAAAATGAATTCCATTTTGAAAAACAAAATTACAAAATTTCAAAAGGTGGTTATTACTATTCATAACGGCTAGTTTTAATAATATTTTAATAGCATATCATTGTTTCGTGAAACTCAATATTGCGTACTACACACGCTATCAAGGAAGGTTGCGATTGCGTGTAATGCAAGGTAAGTCAAAGATGCGTGTTGTGCAAGCTCCTTTTTGTGTAACATACAACACAAGACATTAATAAAATTATAAAGAATGTTTTTTTTATTAAATCTCAGGCTGTTACACTTTCTTCTCTCATCAATTTGTTTTCTAAAATTTTAAGTGATGTCGTTATGCTGCTGAATATCTCGTAAAATAAATCACATCCTCTATTTTCTTTCGTGTTTCCTTTTTGTGTGGTATTTCATCCAAATATCCATACCATGATCTTATTCAGTACCCATATTTCATTATGAATTATTTATGAGTGGGTGACCCTTTTCCCCTCTCTTTTCAATGTTTTCTAAAACCATGTTATATAGCCGTTATGCTCTAGAAATTTTGTCTCAAAATTTCTATCTCTTTCCCTCAAGAAATCCCCTTGTTTATTTATGTGAATACCCAGAAATATTTAGTTTCTATGGGTGTTCATAAATATATAAAGATGATATATTTGATTCTGGAATTGACCTACATATACCCTCACTCTTTTTCCATGGGTTATAAATGATATAATGATATTATTTTTAAGATCATTTTAAATGTCACGATTTTGACATGAAACCCATTTCTTTGATTCTATTTGGTTTATTTATGAAATGTTTGATTATGATCTATGTGGGTCACATGAGTGTAAAAAAATATTAAGGGTGCATCCTGATATCTCTCCAAATCATTTGGTAAATAATTAATCTCTATAGATGACAAGTTCTACGATACCTTGGTGAATAACCTTGGTAATTGTTTTATGACACCTTGGGGATGGACCTTGGTGATATGTTCATGAATGTCTTAATGAAATGTTGTAGCCACATATTCAAGTTGTGTTCCATGTTATTTTCATTGTGATATTCCTATACTTCCATTTCTCATGTTCTTATGTTTTTATTCAAGTTCTTATTGATATCACAAGTACATTGATTCCCTTTTTTACCCTTACTGGGCCTTCTGCTCACACTTCCATTTGATTTATGTATCTAGGATATGAAAGGAAGTAATTGTGCTTTGGATAATCTTATGACGAATCCTTATAAGTGGATTAGAAGAATGTTTTATGTTGTATTCAAGTTTTATTGTTACTGATTTCCAAGACACTAGACTTTAAAGATCCTCGGTATGTAAAATGTAATGAAAAGTTATGTATTAAAAAGGAGGGATGCCACAAATATCATGGAAAGACATCCATCAATTTTTCTATGACGAGTATTACCCCTACTCTATGCACTCAGTCTAAAACCTGTAGATACTGGATATGAATTAAGGATGGATTTGGGTGGATGAGTATATATTGTTGCTCATAGAACATACATGGTACTATCGTGACATGATCTTTTACAACTACTTCCAATCACATATGTTTGAGATGGGACACTATAGATAGATCAAAGCCAACTATGTGACCTTGTTAATCCCAACCTATGTTGGGTTAATGGAGTGAGAAATTGTGATAATGATATTCCTTTAAGAGGGATTTTAGATATCTGCAGCTAGCGGTGGGAACATCATAGTTGATTCATCTATAGTAGCTATCAGATGTCGTGGATGAGGATACTTTTCTAGGGTAACTCCCATTAAGTAGACACAAGAACGTAGTCCAATGGTATAAAGAAATGTAAAAAATAATGTTATTTCAGAGTGTTTTCATTCATTTCTTATGATGTTTGAGGTCACAATGGGCATGATTGTCTTACTAGACTTGCTGAGGATCATAGGAAAATTTCCAGCTGATAACCACAACAGAGGCAACACTATGATCAGGGATCTCCCAGGCGAGGACAAGGTAGTCCCAAGGGAGGCGGAGATAGAAGAGGAGTAGGAGGATCTATGGGTGGTTGAAGAATTTTTGGGATCCTTCCACCACCACCAATTTGTGCCAATGTTAGTCCTAGGGATCTGGTGGTCGGGGTCACAATCCACTATATGATTTGAATGTCTGTGATCCCACAGTGCACGATTTGTATAGAGGTATGATCAATATGTTTTATACTCTTGAATTTGTGGTATTATAAACATGGGCCAGTCATTAATATATCTATATCATTATGGTGTTAGATCTTGAGATCCAAATTGAGGTGATAGTGCAACATATTCATTTTGAGGATCCGACAGGGAGTGATTCTTCTATATCATTTATTTACAAATATTGAAAGCTATCACTTAGTGGAGAAGGGTTAAAATAGTACATTTTGGTCATGATGATTGAACCCTATTACATCATCATGGGTATAAATTATTCTTCTATGTTCTGAGCCCTATTTTAATGTCACCACAAATTAATCATATGCTTATGTACATATGAGATTAGATTATACTTTTCTGGAATAGGAGATCTCATAGAAGGTCATGTTGGTTTTATGAGAAGGAGGCTATATCCCATCACCCATCAGTTAGAAAGTGGTTCCCTTGGTGTATAAGGATCTTCACGAATCAGTATTCCTTTAGTTATGGTCGATTATATGGATGACAACCCCAATAATATTCTGGTACGAACTCTGATATTAGAGATGTATATTTTTTTCGATTTTCTTCTTAGAACTACTGTGATATATTATATAAAATATTATATGGACCATAATATGTTCTGCGAGATGGCGTTTCAGTGGGAAGACCTTTGGTTGATATGTCCCATTATACATTATGTGTCCCATTGGAAGTACTGTGGTTATTCATAAAAAATGCGTAGGTGACCTTGCAGATTTGGGTGGATTATCAACTCCTGAACCAAGCAAGAATAAATTAAAATTAAAATTTACTGAAGAATGATGACAGATTTGATCAATTAATATGTTATTGTTTTTTATTAATGGTCGATATCCGCAAGAGTGACCACAAGTTTTTTTGTAAGGATAATATTCTTAACTTGACATTCAATTTCCACTGTGAATAATATGAGTTCATAGTTATGCCCTTTCTTATGAATAATTTCCCCACGGTGATTACAACATTGAGAACCGGGTTTTCCATCCATAGGTGGACTTTTTTTTCATCATCAACGACTTAAAAGTCTACTCTCCCTCCGATCATGAAAAAAAGAACTTGGGGATGATCATTAATTTGATTCGTGTGAAAAATCATTAGAAATTTCTCTCAAAGTTTCAGTTTTGGATACATGAGGTTCCACTTATGAGGAATTCCATGTCTAGGAATGGTTTATCAATGGAACCAGCAACGATTAACACATCATTTTCTTGTGATCCACCCTATAATGTGTAAGTGGTGTTGAGTTTTATTCTCTTGGAGGTGTACTATAATATGTTTTTGGTGGATTTATCCATAATGATATCCCCTTGGACCACCCTATCATATAATGGGTGTACATTTACATAGTATGACAAGTGCCATAGGTCCTGAAGGAGTTGAGATTGAGGCTAACGAACTCTCTAGTATTGAGACAACCATAGGAATTCATGGAGTTTCTACTGTATTGTGGTGCCTCCGGAGTCAGGCTCAGCTGCCTGTTGATGTAGAGGTAGATAGTTATCATGTATGGGTAGAGGAAGTTGAGTCCCCATGAAAAAATCTATGTGAGTCGTGACCAATAACTTGCAGTAGTATTATTTTCGTTGAGGATGGAGAAGCGCTACCATTTGGGGGATATCATTTTGGTTTAATCAGACCACAATAGTCTCAGACACGTCTTTATACAGAGAGACATAAACATTAGATAGATACACTGGTTGGAGTACCTATAAGACTATGAATTCAAGATAGTTTATACTCTTAGTAAGGGAAATTTGGTAGAATATCCCACTAGCTTAAATCCATAGTCTCTCTTTATGTAGGAGACTTTGGAGTAGTTATCATTCTTACAACCGAATCTGGTGGAGCAGGACGAAACAAATTTTCTGGAATCAATGGTGTTGAATCCTCTACATCTTGATCATATTATAGATTCTGAGAATAGAGATCGAATGTGTGATTTTACATTATTAGATATCCAAATGTGACTCACTAGGTGGATATTTTGAAGGGAGTAACAATGGCATCTTGTTCTAGGGGGATAGTGGTTCCAGACACATTGTCGGAGGATACGATACAAGATTTCCACACTTCTCCCTTAGTTATATGACCAGTTGTGGGGAAGACATAAATATACCCTCAATGGTAGTTTTGGTTGTTTGGTATGAGATTAAGTGTAACAAATTTCGTATCTCGGTGCATCACATGTGAGTAGGTGAAGGCAGATCACTATGTTCTTGTATTTGTTTACATCTCATTGAGTTTATAGAGTAGAAATGGGATGAAAAATCCATTTTTACATTCATACGAATTATATAATAATCTAAAGTTTATTACACCGTTTGGGTGACAGTTTTATGATTCATAAATTTGTCACACTTCAATGCTATTAGGGAGAATAGTTTGGTGGAGAGAGTAGGGTAGTTGTACATATGGGATATTGTTCACCTTTAGGGGGTTCCCTGGAAAATTTTATCTAATAGTGATGTGCAATTTATGTCATTTTTAAAGAGACACCTACTAGAATAATTTGGGACCCAAATGGGGATGAGTAAAACCATTCACCCCGAAACTGAAGGTAAAACCAATTACACTATATAGCTAATAGAGAATATGATGAGGGAATGTGTGTTAGACTTCCATCAATACTTGGAGGACCACATTACATTGGTATGTATTCTATAAATCAATAGATATCACTCAATCATTGGAATGGTGCCTTTTTAGGCCATGCATGGGAGACCCTACATGTCACCCTTATGATGGATAGAGATTGATGATTCATTTCTTATGGGCCCAGAGATGTTGTTGGTGATGGAAAATAAATTCTAGGCCATCCATGAGTGGATGTGGATAGCCCAAAGAAGACCTAATTCCAATAAATATTGATGTCAGGGCCCCATGTAGTTCATGTAGAGACCCCACATTTTACTAAGAATCTCCAAATTATAGGTATTTTGGACTTTTGATTGGGGAGGTAAGTTATCCTTGATGTTCATTATGATATTTGAGATCATGTAGAGGGTTGGTGAGGTTGTTTACTACCTCACTACACCCTAACAACTGGATATGGTGCACGAAGTCTTCCACATGTCATAACTGAGGCTATATGATCATGACCTCATGCATGTCATCGAATGGGGAGATATGTACATCATGGATGGACCCACCTTTGTAGAAATGACTATGGTGATTGAGGATTGATAAAAGAAGATTCTTCATTTATGTATCATCCCCTTGGATAATAGGTTTTGGAATCATAAAAACATTCTAGAGAGTTACTAGGAGTGGGAGAGCGATGTTTGGGATCATTATCCCAAGTTGTTTGATTAATTTTTTCTTATTGGGTTTGAAATTCTTGACGGAGGGAATGATGAGGAGAACCAGTTTTTTCCTTGACAGAATTCAATACATACATACATACATATATATATATATATATATATATATATATTTACAGACCTAAGATAAGTTATGATGTCTAATTTATGTTCCAGCTGTGCCCAGATAAAGTTTTATTAAATTATTTAATATATTTTACATTACATGATTAAAAATTCATAAAGAAAATATAATAAATCGTAAATGTTAGATTGGATATTAAATTTGATACCTCGGTTGACTCCAAAAGGAGGCACTTACCCTGGGAGGGAAAAATAGTGAGTTGGTTCATGGATTTCAGACTCATCTCTCATTTGTGGTATGTTTAGTGAAATAGTTACATAATTAATAATTAAATTATTTCATTTCAATGATCAATAATATTCTAAAAGAATCCTATGAGGGTGGTTTCTATAGTTTTAGTCACATAAACCCTAGGATAATTCCAGATATCTCACTTTTTCCTTTTTTTAATATTATTGGATGATGTAAAAAATGGTTGATCAGTTTATATTAGGATGAAACGAACAAAAAAACTTATATCCGTCATTAGAGGATGATTTATTCACCAATTAATGACCACTAATTTATGTAGAAGTCATCAAAGGGTTATTTATACAAATTTATTTAATTTTTTGAACATATCCATTCTTGTTGATTGGTCTGTGCTAATTGTGAATTGAAGATGTGCATACGTACCAGATTATAAAATGATTTATTCTATGTTTTCTGACCCGGTGACACTGTTATTGATCTTTGTCCAAGAATACATGTCAAATAGTGCATAATCCTTTTTTATGGTACTATCCTATCAAATCACCATCATGTTCATCACTAGTAGGATAACACAGTCCCAATTGGAATTTTTTGAGGAGGTACTAAAAAAGATCAACCCCATATTTATGGAAAATCTTTAATAAATGCATATATTGATGAGGAATGGAATGATCTAGGATAATTTCATGGAGTAGATGAATTTTTTGGAGGTCAGTGATCAAAAAATAAAATCCTTAAGGGGTTTGAGGAATCCAAGATGAATGATGCTTCATGAAAGATCCACCATATCCAATTTACGATTATGGATGGACCAAAACCAATAATCACAGCCAGATCCATTCATCCTTGATAGATTCCAGGAGGGATCTACGGAAGAGTATCAAGATTAAATAAATGAAGATAATATATATATTTTATGAATATCTTAAATACATTATGTGTATAAGGATAAACACACAACATGTATCCCCTCGGTGGAGGAAGAGAGGGTTTTGAGAAATAAAAGGGATGATAGGATATATATCCCTCTTATATGCCATGTACCCAATCCCTTATTGGACAACCCTTGAAATAGATCACATAGGTGGGATCCCATGTGCAAGTAAAATTATATGTATATAGTCATTAACCTATGTATTAGGGGTTGAAAAGATCACACGGACACACCCAGTGTGAAGAAAAACATCGTGTACAGAGTACATGAACATGAGGTTAGTACGTGGACATGAAGTCTTGTACATAGACATCCCCATTAGGACATGGCTCGGTCATGGTTATCCGGGAAACGATGTGTATTCCATCTACATAGAATGTACTACTCTATGGACAGAGAGTTGTGTACTAGTTAGAGACATGATTAGGTGGTTGATCGGGACCACATGCCATGTGTGTCCCCTTACACACCATATACATATGGCTTCATATGAAGAAAATTAAAGGTTTCATGTCTCATTCATTTTCACTGGATTTTATTTTGTCAGTAGATTATCCTGAGTGTTTTTACATATATAACCTGAATGTTCCATGTGTTTTGGATTTCAAGAAACGATGTGAAAAACTCTATTAATGAAATTGGGGTAGGAAATGGTCATTGATGGTAGTGATCATAAAGTATTATCTGGAATACTCCGAGTAGAACCATCTAGTAAGGATGGGATGTGGAGTTCCATAGTGACCAATATGTTAGGTATGCTCAAGTAGGGTTGGTAAGTGGATATAATCATAGAAATTTCACTGAAATACATTCCAATAAAGAATGGAATTAGATTTCATCAATGACATTTCTATCTTCTAACCTCTAGAAGGGATAAGAACTATTGTTCTTTAATGACCATTCTGTGTGGTACCCTCCAAAAAGGCTAGAAAGTGGATTTCCTTAATGAACATTCTAAGTGGTACCCTCTAGCAGGGATAGTCAGTGGAGTACCATGATGACCTTTCTAAATAATACCCTCTTGTAGTGTTAGGGAGTGGAGTTCATCGATATCCATTCTGAGTAATACCCTCTATTAGGGATGGGTAGTGGAGTTCCTTGACAACTATAAAAGTGGGAACCCCATGTCATATCTAGGTATGTGTTCCCTAGATAGAGTTTGAGGCCCCTAGATTTTTTATCATAAGGATGAGGAATTTATTAACTAGGCAAGAAACTTCTCGGAAGATGTGTTAGATAGTGGGAATCATTGGTTGACTTTTAATACTATGGGAAACTCTTCCTCCTAGGCAGATATGGGATATGGAGATCCCCTTACTATTTTTCTTGGGATTAGTTTTACTGATCATATATATATATATCAATTTGTAGCCACACATTTTATTTTGTTACTCCCCTTCAGGATAAGGAAATATTCTTGGGGTATGCCACATGATTTCAATGCCAAGATTTTTGTGGTTGGATTATTCTAATATCCTCCTATATGTGGAGAAGACTTGATATCCAGTTTATCTGATAACATTGTTTATCACTTTGAATTAGGAAGTTCTTATATTCACTCTATTTTTGGGTTGAGCTATTCTGATTGAATATATATTACTTCTCCAATATTTCGTTTACTTTTGTATCGCTTTATACTCTACATTAATCTATCTAGTAATCCTACATTTATATATATAGTCCCCCATTAATTGGATTTCCTTTCATGTGTTGTGTATTTTGGAAATGACGGACATGTCATTGTTGAATTCAGAAGAGCATATACATAATGGGTGCTTTGGACCATGTACGAAAGTTAGAGCATGGGATTTAGGAATTAGGCTCTATCTGTAGTATTCTTTTCTAGGTTTTTAGAATGGGAAAAATAAATGGATGATGTTTATTTCTTTGTTTTAATTTTCAGTTTGTATTATCGTAATTTTGTAATATCTCGAGGCTCTTGCATGTTTGGTTAAATTTATAGTAGTTTTTTATCTTTTACTCTATAACTTTACAATTTTTCAATGAGATGGATGTCTGTCTGTGCATAAATATACATAAGAATGGGCCTTCCCAAGAAAGATATTCCTTCAGTGATTATTGCCACCCTTGGCCTATGGATATGGGTTTGGAATTGTTGTGGGTTGATCCCCATATTGGGTCAGGCCATGATACCCATGAAGAAATATAATTTTTTAAAAAAAATAAATCACATGATATTTAATTATTTTAGGATATAATATGTCAAATAGTATGTATATTCACCTCATTAAATAATTTGGGTCTAAAACATCACAATAACCCTCAATGAAAGGAGACTGAGACAAAGTCCCTTATCTAGAGTTTGACTGGATAATTGTGTCTTTATCTTCCTAAATAATAATATTTTGATAAATATTAAATTTCCTGATAAAGTTATTGAGGTCTATTATTAATTTTATTTCAAATATTTAATTTTTTTTATAAAATTTTTTAATAAAATAAATTTATGTTTGATGATTAGACCATATTCATCTTATTTTTCCAAAATGACTATAGTTGGATTAATATGGTCAAGGAAGTCATTATATAAGAATATCCAGAATAATAATCATGAAATAATTATAATTTATATACAAAAATTATACATTTAAAATCAATCATGGAATATGGTGATTAATAATGAACCTAAGTTATAATCAAATAAATGGTAGGTCATACGTATGCATGGGTAACATTTAATGTTTCATTGATCATTAAAGAAATAAGTTATGTAATAATTATTCATACATAATGATAATTATATCATAAATGACCTTTTATGTGATAATATATACATACATATATAATTCCTGTGATGAAAAAGGAATCAAATCTCTTCGAGGAGGTGGAAATCCACACATCCATGAATGGCAGTATCACTTTTTTAGTGTGTGAAAAGGTAATAATAAAAAGGATATTTAAATTGAATAGAAAGTTAATTGTGTAATGAATGTCATTATTATTTCATTTACTTCATATATATTCATAATATTTACACTAGTTAACTTCCATGTAACACATTAGTGAAAAACGATTCCCATCAGTTAATGAGGTGGTAGTCCACTATACTAACAAACAATGTAATGGTTTCACCGATGGAATGAAATTTAAAAATGGCTTATGTAATATAATGAATACGTATGTATTATAATTTTATTAATATTATTAATATAATGTATAAAATAAAAATACATTTTTATTCCTATCCTTGAGAGGTGTTGATGCAAGAACATAAGACATCAGTTCGTGAGGCGGTAGTCCGTTGTACACATGAATGTTGATTGTGTATTCCATTTTACGGAAGTGTGTATGGGTTTTATACATGAACTTAACATAAAAAATTATTATATTGGGGAACTATATTTTATTATATAATATTATAATAATACTAATTTAATGGGTGGATAATTTATTTATGCAAAAGTGTTTTAGAAGAACACTACCTCTTCTTCGGGTAACTTAATTTGGATTGAACAAAATTAAATTCTTTTATGGTATTCTTCCTATAATTAGGCGTCTAGTGTTACATTATGAATTGTGGGGGAGGATATTTTGATTTTCTGGATGAGTAAAAATTCATGAGAGTCATGAAGAAGTGGGGAAAGTGAGTACCATTTTCGAGTGGTGGAGGAGTGACCTCCTAGTAAATATCAAATGGTATGCACTGCTGGGAGGTATCAAATAGATTCATTTCCCCCCTAAAATGATATATTTAAAATATAAATGGTGATATGTTTGAAATATATCAGTCGAAAAGGGTTGGGAAATGATTCTAGGTTATTGTCCCTTTATGATTAATGTTTAACCACTAACTACACTTTTTAACCATAATCTGTGAAACAAAATTTAATTTCATTGACTAATATTTTTGTTAAAAAATCATGTTTAACTTAATATAAATTATATATATTTATGATTCCAAATTTCAAATCCATTTTACCAAATTCAATTCACATATGTAAAAATTTTACTTCAATATTAATCATGAAGACATAATAAAAAACTTGATTTTCTAAGTGATGGTGTCCTAATGTTTACAATGTTTTATAATCAAAATTAAATATAAAAGTCATTAAATTGACATAATTTTTATTCATATATGTATAAATAATCTAATTTGAAATTAAAAAAATTTAAAATATAATTTAAAATTATATATTATTTATATAAAAGTTATTTTTTTCAATACAAATTTTGTAATATTCACAATTCCTCCAAATACGAATGTCCTAATAAAATCAATAAAAATTCACCCAATATAAATATTGATATTAAAAATTCACAAAATATGTTTATTTTGCCAAATAAAATTTCTAAACGTGTTATAATTTTTTATCAAAACAATTCTACCATGAAAAGTCCACAAAAAATCAATTTCCAAGAAAATATATCTTTCTATGGTTGAAATTGAATTTTATACTTATTATATGCCAATAAATCATATCATATTAATTGAAATAAAATCTAATAAATATATTATATATAAATATCATCATAATATTTAAATAATACTGATTAATATATTTTATTTAACCAAATCTCTTTTGTGGGAATAAAATAAGTCCTTCATAAGAACAAATCTGTTATATTCAGTTGGTTTTCATTTTCAATTGTAATTTTTTCATAACAAAAGGATTAATTTAGCTAATATTATTCATTTAAACCAATCCATTAGATAATATTTAACTACCATGTGAAATAATAATATTAATATTATATTATTACCTGATAAGACTCATCCATGCATGTAACAGAAGTTATCAAAGATACTCTATGTTTCATGCCACATAAGATATGCATTGTGTGGAGTATAATGTAAGAATAAAATATTAATTGATCATAATAAAATATATTAATGAATATATTTCCCAAAATCTCAATTTGTTACATCTTAACCCCCTTAAATTTAATATCTCCCTCAAAATTCATCTTAGTTGTTAATAGATTGACATTCTTATAATTCCATTACTAAAACACAAATATTAAAAAGGGTTAATAAAACAACCTATTGTGAAGAGGGAATAAGATTTATTATTTTCAAAGATGATAACACATAACTAGGTTTCTTAATGTGTGGATAAAGGTGGGAATAGGGGAAATTGATAAATAATTAATGAGAGTGATTTATGACACTGTCACTAAAAATTTAAATAGTAATATTAATGTTACGGCCCTCACAATCATAAGTATTCGATGATAAATAAATAAAATGTTTTCATAAAAAATAATGGTACTGGTAATTGTGTTTCAAGATCTTTTTACTAGATTTGTGGAATTATTTTACAATCTATGAATACATTGAAATATAAATACTTGATATATTTAATTTTTTTAAGCACAATTTCATCATTATAACATTATCAGATATAGGATGTACATCCCCAATAATAACATTAATCATCAAAGACTATATAAACCCAAAATCTTATCAATATAGAAAAACACATGTCCAAAAGAAAATACACACTTCCCATTAAAAAATCCTTTCATAAAGATAGACTCTACAAAATATCTCCCAATAATTATTTAATTGATTTATAATATCATCCCATAGAATCATATAAGGAGTGTGTAAATACATGAACTTATGGTTAACCATTGAAAATTATTGAGCGCCGTAGACCTTCCATCACTTCAACAAATATCTCCAAATTATTTTCAATATTAATAGAATATTTTCCCATGCATTTGTTTTCATACTAAGATGATTTCCATCAAGAGTAAGTATATTTGTACACATGTTAGGATAATGTCCCAAATCAATACAATAAAATATTCTTAGTGTTTATTTTCAAACAGAAACCACCGTCTATCATCTTCTCCTTCAATTTGATTGGTGGAAAGGGTTACCTTTCGATATTGAAAATATCTCTTGAATTCTAATCTCTACTGTAGGAATGTATTCTATTGTTTGGACAAAATTGGTTATTTGATCCACTTAACGGTGGGGGTGTTTCCTCCTAAAATTCTCTACTATAGGTATGTTACCTCATGGTAGACTGGTTTTGTCACTAGTAGGAACACCACCATCATTTAGACATTCTTTCAGTCGAT
The DNA here is from genome assembly GCA_963277665.1 of Viscum album. Lineage (NCBI taxonomy): Eukaryota > Viridiplantae > Streptophyta > Magnoliopsida > Santalales > Viscaceae > Viscum > Viscum album. The sequence continues at coordinate 928,360,721 of OY728159.1, forward strand.
CCCTCACTGCAAAAAGAAGTTATTCTCCAATCCCAGTCATATTAGGATGTTGACCTGTAAGGATGTTTTCCATTCTGCCCCTTCCCACTATAACTTTCTTAATTCCTCTATAGATAAACATTTTGAAGTAACTATTTTATTTTTTATTTTAAAATACAATATATCATTTCAACATAACCATAACATATAAACTTCAAGGTCATGTTATTAACATTATCCCAAACTGTAATTTTTTCTATTCCATCATTTGATAAAAATTATAAGTACCGATAAATAAACATTACAAGATATTTAGTTTTAGTCAATAATTTAATTTCATTCACTTTAAGGATATTTTTAGGTTTACAGTTTTTTTTGAATTATACCATGACACATTTATATCAAAACAACATAGTACAATGTGGGAACTTTGTATTAGGATTTTATTTCCCTGTAATTCAAAATAACTAAAATAAAGCCATATTTCTTTCATGGAAAATATTCATGACCTTAGAAATGGAATATTAAATTCCATTACCCATCCTTAAATCCCATGAAATGAATTTTTTAAAAAATAGGTTTAAAAACAATCTTATTAATGGGTATAAAAAAAAGTAAATCAATTATTTCATTAAAAACACGTAATCCCATGAAAAATTTATAATAAATTAATTATTTTCACCATTAATAAGTATTAAATAAATTACATTTAAAATAATCTCATTTACTGGCCATTTTTTATTAAAACAAATTCCATAAATCTCAATTAAATCATATACAACACATAAAGGTATCCTGGGACATCATTAAACTTGAGATTCTTATATATAGAACAACCATGAGGTCAAATTCCATAAATGTGAATCTAATAAATGGAATATTCATATTTTATAATTCCATAACAAATTAATTGGATTACTATCATGGACCCACTCAATGATGTTTTATCATGGAAATACCAATCATTTATTTATCAGGGAATAAACCATTATTGATTTATAATGTAACCAACTATCATAATTTAAAACAACCAAATCATAATAATAACCCATAAAAACATTCAAATCAAATCATTTCACTCATAAAAATTCATTTTTAATGATAATAGATAATTTTATGACATTTAAATACTCATTACATTTTCAAAAAACATTTCAATAACAAAATAGCCATCAAAATAAATAAGGGGTTTCTTTTTCATTTCAATACATGAATGATTATAGAGGAAACCAAATATATAAATTGACAAAAAAATTTCTTTATAATCACTTTATATCCATATATATATATCTACAATTATATAAATAATAATTGCATGGATGTAAATATTTTGAATTAAAATATTTAACAATTTAAAAATAGAAATGTAAAATAATAGTCCCATAATGAATTGAAATATTCGATTCATAAAGTCAATAGAGGAATAATTACTAAAAACATTAAATAACATTAAAATAATTAAATTATTATTATTTATTTTAATGGGGATTTGTATAACACTTCTAAAATATGGACTGGGTATAACATCATCATATGCCATAATGAAAAGATAATTACATGAAGTCACTTACCTTGAGTCCAAATGGTAGGGTTTTTATTTATCTTTCCAAATAAAAAATTTAGGATAATTATTAAACTTTTGTAGAACCATATACATGTTTTTGAATTATTTATTTCACTTATTACAATGTCCTATAAAATTACATAATCATTTATGTTTATGTTAGATGTTTTGACAATATCCATCTACTTTATAAAAAATGGCTACAGTTGATTTACTATGGTCAATGATGTCATTATAAAAAAACCTATTGAATAATTTTCATGAAATTTTTATCATTTTGATAAATTAATTAAACATTTAAAACCAATAATGAATTATGTTTATGAAAAATGGAAACAACAATACAATCATGGTGACCATTTTCTATTCATACACATGAGTAAAGTTGCTAGTTTTGAATTATCATATAGAAAAGAATGTAAGTAAACTTTATATTTACATAATGATTATTATATAATAGATAAATTTTATTAATTAATATATTTTTATATATTTAATTATTATGATTCACATTTAATAACTACTCTTTATGGAGGCGGAAGTCCGAATTTCTATGAATGATGTTTTCCCTTTTTCAATATGTGAGAATTTAATAATTAGAAAAATATATTATATTTTTAGAATTTTAATTATTACATTAATGGAATTTTTTTATTTATATCATATATATTTTGTATATTTACGAATTTTACCTTCCATGAAGCATGTTTTGAAAAACACTTCACATCACCTCACAAGATGGTTGTCTTTCATACCCATGATCAATATTATCTGATCCATTGTAGATTGAAATAAAAAACATTCATATATGATAAAATACCTCCAGAGGTATTATAATGTTATTAATATATAAATATCTTGTATACACTATAAATACAACATTATTGCCCACCTTTAGAGGTTGTAATGGAAAAATGAATGACATTGGTTCGTGAGAAGGTAGTCTACTGTGTATATGAATGATGAGTCTGTGTCCCATTTGATGGATGTTTTTGTGGGTTTAATTTATTACCCTAACATAAAAACATCTAATTATATATTGAAAATATAATTTATTATATAATAATGTAAAAATAATTATTGAAGTGGTAGAGAAATAACTAAAACTAATGTGCTCCTTGATGAACGTTACCTCTTCTTCAGGAAACTCCTTTTGGTTTCCTTTAAAGAAAAACATTTGATTCTTTATGAATCAATTGGATATTTTATTATTATTTTAGTGATGTTGGGGAGTTATTTGATATGGTTTTTTATGATAAATGTGTTTTTATAAGTGTGATTAATTGGGGAGAGTGAGTTTTATTTTATAGTGTGTGAGGATTGACATTCATGAAAATACCAAAATGTAAACAGAATCGAGAGGTATCTCTCAAAAACTGTTACCCAATATAGAAAATATTTATAACTATGTGATTATATAGTTTAAATATGGAAAACTATTTGATTTTTCACATGTTTTAAGGACATTTGGTCCCTTAAGATAATGATTTGACCAGTAAGTAAATTCATTTTTACCTCAATCAATATATTGAATTTTAGTTTATTTAATGAGAATATGTATATGTAAAAACATTGTTGAATTTTATAGGAATTATAAATTATTATGAATCGTATTATGATATCCATTTTTTTATTTCTAATTCATAAAATTTTTATTAATTAATTTAAAAATAATCTCGAAGATGTCATGAGATTATGATTTTATAAAGTGAAATTGTATGAAATTTTACTATCTTTTTAAATCCAAGAACAATATTAAAGTTATTAAAATGAAATAAATTTAACTAATGTATTTATAATTTATCCAACTAAACTCTAAAACCAATTTAAAATATAATTTATCAATATAAATAATTTATATGAAATTTTTGTGTTCAATTATAATTCAAGATTATTCATTATTCATCATAATAGGAATGTTCTATTGAAATACCAAATATTCACCCTAAGAAAATTATGATATATGGATTTCATTAAATAATATTATTATTCGAAAATAAAAATAATAAAATATTTTTTTTTTCAAAATTACTATTCTCTTTAAATTTGAAAAAAACTACCTTTTAGAAAAATAATTCATTTTTATGCTTGAAATTGGATTTGTTCTTATTTTATTCTTATGAAATTAATTAACTGAATTAAAAAAATATCATTTAATCAATATCATATATAATTAAATATTTTCATTCAACATTACTAAATAATTAAATATATTATGAGAAAATGCCTTTGTGGGAGTAAAAATTGTTTTTTATACAAACACTTCCCTTATAATCAATCAATTATTATTTCATATGAAATTAATTTTTCACCAAATGATTCTTTATATAAGCATGTGTAAACCATATTTCAATAATTTTCTCATTCATATTCGTTCCCTATATTCCACTTTTAGGGTGATAAATTTCATGTGAAATAATAATATTAATAATATATATTTTCATAGTAATACTCAACCATGAGTGTAACAAAATTTATCATAGAAACTCTATGTTAAGTGAAATGCAAGATAACAATGGTGTTTCTTATTATTAAGAAAAGACTATGCATTATGGGTAACAAAATATGTTAATGAATTGAAATTATTTTGTAAGAATTTATTTCTTAAATCATCTTGATATTATAAGATAACACTACACATATACATATGGACAGTCATAAAACATGATTCAGTTGCTTGGGGACATGCTGAGTGTATGTGTCATAGATTTTTGGGGATATTGGGATAGGATTATATCCATATCTTTGTTAGACTAAAAAAATATATATCATGTGACAATGAAAATAGAACCATATATTTATTTTAAAAGTATTCCATACTAATAACTCATTTGATGATTAGATATTAGTGAGGTAGATTTACTCATAACTCTTCTCATTTAAGATAATTCAGAGAAGGATCATTTGATTCATAAATTCATGGCTATAAAACTTTCAATAAATAATTCTTACCATAATCACCATCTATGACCTCTAGATTTTGAGTTCACGGATCTGTTCGTTTTAAATATCTCATCGAGGTTGGGACATAAAAAAGTAGTACATGGGGTATGATTTCACTAAAATATGTCCCACACTTCAAGAATATTGAGAGAGTTAGTCTGGTAGACTATCAGTTTCAGTAACCTCAGAGGAACCGATCTATATACTATGTCTTCCACATATCTCACCTTTTTTGTTATCAATTAGATTCATCTCATAAATTATATCCAGATGACGTTAAGTTACTTATTGATGCATACATCGACGAGAATCATATTCATATTGTTTTCATTAGCATGAATTTTCACTCTGGAAATTTAGTTCAACTTTTATTGGTGATATGTTACCATGCCCATTTATAGGATGAGACTTTGGAGTGGGAGGATGACATATGTTCTTAGTGGCTGGAGTGATTATAAGGTAATTCTTGACAACCCATGGAATAAAAATTCAGTGAAGAATTTCCATAAGGGGTAGGATTGTAATGTATTGGGTTTTCCATTGATGTATTTATCTTTTTATTAAATTTAGTCTCTTTAGTTTTGACCTAATGAGAGTACCTATTGAGATAATGTGTGTTTCAAGTGGGTTGAACTGCTTGTTGGGAGACTAGAGCTAAAATTTGCAGAAAAACAGTGTGAATTCGTGGTAAAAAAACCCTCGTACTATTTCACACATTTATATGCAGAATATATTAATTCAAACTAAATTATATCCCTATTAATTAGGTAACTTTTTACAACAATGTATCTCTATATCTGAATAAGGCTCAACCACCTCGACTTAAAGAAAACCTAAAAGACAATGGAAGGGATTTTACACAACACTCAAAGAGGGATGTTTCTATAAAAGGATGGGATAAGAAATTATTCCATTAACATAAAAACATCATTGTATATTTATTATATTGGTGTTATTATTTTTGTATGTTTTAGGATTATTTTAAGGAGGTGGAATAATATAATATCTAAAACATTCTTGTAAAATTCATACCTCTAATTCAGACAATCTTCTTTTCATTTCACAATAATACCTCTAATTTTTAAATTCATCCCAAACCAAGACCTTTATAAAATAATAATTAATTTTAGGATTTAATTTTTGTATGTATTCGCCTAAATAAATTGGTTTTAATGTGTGAAGATAAGATTATTGGGGATTTACTTTTACAAGTTAGGTGAGGGGCACATTTGTAACTTCATAAAGTATTCAATTAATATAAATTATTTCACATGAAAAAATGGATTGTAAATGATATTATATAATATATTATTACTAAGGGTTAATATCATCCCCTTAAATAAAATTTAGGCCTTTCTAGAAAATGTTTTTAGCCTTATACCTTGGGTTCATCCCAATATTTACCTTTTTGACAAATATGTAGATAACATTGTTTATTGCACATTAGGCATTTTGATAAAACATAAAATTATTTATTATAAAATATCATTAATATAATTTTTGGGAATATTTATTTAATGTTATTATTAAAATAAAAATACAACATTGGAATTCAAATATATACAATTAGAATTCAACTGATATTCTTACTTTAACTATAAAATTCATCAATTACATTAATTCATTAATGATATATTAAAGATAATATTATTAAATTTTATAATTTTTTTTATTAATTTAATAAATATTATTACGACATGAGGTAAGAATTTAATTTAATTTTTTCAATATTTAAAATGAGAAATAAATTACAATGAAAAACTCAATAATTTTTCCTTTCTAATGAGTATTTTTTTATGATTGGTTGTATTTATATATGTAACAAAATCTACAATATATACTAAACTGGAGTTCTTATTTTTTTATTTTTCACCTAGGTAGAGCACCACATCTCATAGTCCTTCGACTCCTAATATCGCGACCCAAACCCTACTCACATTCACGTTTTCCTCTCCCCCATTCATCTATAATGAGAATGGTTTCCTCACATGTTCCATATCCATTTCTTACCTCCTTCTTCATGCACCCTATTCGATATCCATCTTCTCGGCCTCCACCTGCTTCAGCTCCATCGTCTCATTCTAATCTGTTCGCTCAGCATCAACCTCTATCTCTTTCACACCTCCTAATGTTATCATCTCCTCCTTCGGGTCACAATTTTCATCCTTGATATCTACGGTAACTATTTATTTTCATTCTTGTACTATCTACACACTTAAAATCCACCACTATATCGCTATTTTGGTTCCCTCTAGATATGGTACCCCTAATGTTTGGTCCCCTCACTCTCTATTCTCTTTGCTCAACCTCCGCCTCTAGCTCTTCTTCACCCCCATGGTTACCATCTCCACCTTCGAGTCGCGATTTTCATTACCGGTATGTATGGTAACTCTTTATATGAACTGTTGGAACCTCTATACATTGTAAATCCACCCCCGTCATGTGATTTTAGTTCCCTCAAGCTATGGTAAACCCTAATTTTTTCTACAGTTCCCCTTGTTGCTATCATTATTTTTTTCTTGTTCAAATTTGTTAAATTAGGGTCTGATTTCATTGTTGGATATGTAAAGTGACTTATTTTGAGGTAATTTTTATGAATATTAATCCTTATAGACATTATGAAATATGTTTTTAATTTTTAGAAAAATTATTCAAACATCCCACATTCATTTCTTCTTCATTCAACCCAAATACTGTTGATTAATTAGAAACATTTGTGGGTATTTTTGAATTGGGGTCCAAAAATTCTAGTCTTTTGGAAATTTTATTATTGGTATAGATTTGGAATCGTTTAATACAGTAATTTCTCTTTCTAATGAGATAATTATCAATAGGTATGAAAAGTCACTTAGTTTTCTGTTCTCTATTTTGTGTCCAATTTATATAATTATCATATTCAATGTATAACTTTGCTCAACTAATTTCTGGTGATCCTTTAGTTATGTTAACAATATAAATTGAGTTAATTAATAACTCTACTCAAATCACATGTTTTTTGAGTAATTATTGTCATTTTAAATTTCTTCTTAAATAAAATTTCAATAATTCATTATGCCCTATCATATTATTCATTCCATTTTTACTCGTGTATATTTTATCAATATTTTTAATGGATATGTATGTAATATTTTTAGTTTATCATCATATATATAATTTTTTCCTTCTAAATTAATTATTTTTTCCTATTATACTTCTATTTTAATCATTTCAATCATTCATAGCAGGGTAGAATTTCTAAGCTGCAGATCTGTGACTACATCCTCTAGAGGGAATATTCCTTAAAAATAATAAAATTCGTATGTATGTGATATTGTTTTGACATATTGAAACATATTTTTATAATTTTATTGATTCTAGTATGTCAAACCTCCCTCCTAGATATCATTGAAGTTGTAGGTGTTCTTTTTAGAGTCATAGAGCTTCTCAAAAAGGATAAAAACTATTTTTCTTATGGATCTACAATTGGATAACCATTTTTTCAAATTTCTTTATATATTTCCATAATATTAACTAATTTTTTACTCCAATTTTTATAGTTTTATATGTTTTTATTTAACTCCATATTTTTTATGTACCACATATAGGAACCTACCTATACCATAATGTCAAATATTCAAACAATTGTTTTAGTCATTACATAATATCAAAGTGAAACCAATGGTACATACACACTATCTTGACTATATATTTTTCCCTTCAAACATATTATTATACTACTTATGTATACAATAAACTATACAAGAGTACCATCCTATACCAGAATTCAGTTCTGATGATTTAGTTAAAATCAATTAAATTGATATTTTAACTACATTTTTTGGTGTACAATTCTAATGATTTCTTACAATATTTCTATTAATTATATCTATTTTTTGATTAAAAATTAAGATAGATGAATTTATTTTTTCATGTATTTTTTTGTGAACACCATTATGTTATGTATTTATGAATATACATATTTTCTAATAGAATAATAAACTGTTGAACCATTAGCCAAATCTGAAAACACAATTTTATAATGAGTATACAACATATTCAAGTGGTAATTATCATATGTATATTTTGTATGGTGTCATAATAAATGATTTCCACTTAATTAAAAATTTCTGGTTTTACTAATTTCATTTCCTCAGTAGGGTCAAGTTTCTTATTTTCAAGAGAATTTTGTGTAGCATAGTGAGTGTGAATCAGTAGCACCTTCCATCCAAAATTCCAATTTTATGATGTGAGATCCTTACATATTACCTCTTATAACATCACTATAACTCCTCAAATTATTGTTTCTACAATTCAGTCCCTCTCCAAGGGCACTTCATGTGGTACAAATGTTATGTAACATTTTATAACAATTTTTTCATATAATTTCATTTAAGTTGATTCATATTCTTATTTGATGTCATAACATGTATTACATATATGTTTTGATCTTACTATATTTTTTATATTATATTTTATGATTTAATTTTTTATTTTAGCCTTTTAATGTATATATATATGTAATTTTAGCTTACATTATTTGATGTAAAATTACTTCTCCATGTATTAATATGTTGACGACGTATGAAATTTTACCCTACTATGGTCAAATTCCAATGCTCAAAAAGATTCAGTATGAACTACATTATCCCATTCATGTGAAATTTTTTAAATTTGATTTAATTGTTTACATGTAATTTCAAGGTAGTACTACAGTATGATATTTTCATTTTTTTTCTTATTTTTTTCTACATGAATTTTATAGTAAAAATTATATAAAACTATGATGTTACATATGGGTTAATAGTATATGTTTACTAGTGTAACGACCCAAAATTTCATTAATGAAAATTCCCCTTGGTATATTTAAATTTGTCCTTATGGTAATGTAAAACGTACGCACTTATTTGGATTTATGTTTTGGATTTTAAAATACCGTTAATAATTGAGACCATTGCTAATATTGTTGTTGAATAGTGATCACATGATCAGTATAAATATAGGGCTTTAAAAAATCCAATTTTCTCAGACAAATGAAGAAATGGCCTCATCTAGTAGACATTCCACATAATAATACCATTTGTAAGAGCTCATAAAGAGATGGTGCTGTTGGGTTTCACTCTTGACCAAGACCAAGCCAGGCTTGGACATGTTAATCTTGAGCGGAACCTCCTACGGGAGATGTGGAAGTTGATAGAGATTACCACTCGAACGATGTTATCTGAGCCACCAGAATAGTCTTTCATCATCGCGCATATTTCTTTTAGGTCTTATACAAGTTTTTTAATGAGTGATGTAACAATACCCTAGAATTATGATTATGTACATTATTTTTGTATCATTTTATTATTGTTACTTTGTAAATAGTTTTTATTGTGAAAATAGTATTTTTAGTTAATATTCAACTATGAAATCCATTTTAAGGAAATAATGGAGTTTTTAATTAATTGATATTATAATAAAATATTGTTATTATTATTATTAAATTTAATTTAATTAAATATAAATGAAGGGATTACATTATGAATGAAATTGTAATTTTTATTAAGGTTTTAAAGCTGTTTTTTTCAAAACCAATGAATTTTCTATAAATGTCAGATTTTATTTTAAAAGTAAAAATACACATATTTAGAAAATTATTTTGATAAAATGAATATTATTTTTGGAATCGAGGAATTGTAATTATTCAAATTTGAATTTATCATTATTTTTTAATATAATTGAATTTTTGGGTAAAAATTAAATATGGTTTAAATATATAATGTGTTTTCTAACCTTATAAGGACCCAATAGTGAAGTAATAAAATAGAATAAACTTATTTTTAAGAAAAAATATATTCTAACATTTCAAAATGTGGATTTGGTTTTGTATGAGTTATTTTAGAAAGCATTAGTCGAGCCTTTAAGACTTATAAAACATTTTTTCTTTTAAAATTGTTTTCCTTGAGAGTGTGACTCACATCCACATAAGCAAACCTATTATTTTAAAAAATTCGTCCATTAGACTTATAAAATATATTTGTTTCGCTCCCCGTGGGCTAAAAACATGGGAAAAACCATGGGCTGGTTTGTGGTTTTATTAGATTAATATGTGTTGTCCCAAACCAAAATAATAATGAATTAACTCTCCTTCCCTATATAGACCTACACAAGATCCCTCTTCCTCTTCACTGAAAGTCTTCGGAGTTCAACCAAACTCTTAAATCCTCTCTCTAGAGTCCACCAAAGGCACCCCAAGATCCCAAGAAGTCTCTCTCAATCCCCTCCCAGGCATTTGGCATCACACTTCCATGTAAGGGATTCTCCCTTTCCTTATTTATGTCCAAGTTTCCTTAGATTGTTTTCCCATTTTGTTTTCAAATATAAATGTTTGTATATGATTTCAAACCTCCACTATACTTCTCTATTCATGTTTTAATAATGGTATATCCCCTTTATCTCTCAATAAGGCCTCCCATGTACACCCGTTACCGTGCCGAAATTCTGTAAGGAATTTTTCTCTCTTCATTTACATTCAAGCAATTGTTTAATAGTACGTATCTAAATTCTTTTACATTTGTTGGGACATGTATCTACATTACCCTTTAATGTCCATTTCATGTACACATGATGAGAAAACCATTTCTCTCTCATCAACCATTTTTATGAATTCTTATTTCACGTCGTTATGCTGCCGAAATTGCACCGTGTTTTTTGAAGCCAAAATCATTGTGTAGTGAATACCATACCCTTGTCTATAGAGACAAAATATTGATGTACATGGACATTACATTACTTTTTGTGAATACTTTATACATAAAAAAACAACAGTCAATGACCGTAATAGTTTGGTGTCCTTGGAAACTTGGAACATAATCTTCTAATCATGGTGAAAGATCTTCAACATCTCCCATAAAGATCTCCCCCTTTTGATTTCTTACCTAAAACCTTTCTTTATATCATGGGGAAATGAAAACATATAAAGGGTGAGATAAAATGCTCAGTAAGGGTCACCATGTATAAAATAAAACAAACCATATACATTTGAACTTTAAAACATGAACATAATGTTTAAATATCAAAATCATTAGTGGTGAAATAAATCAGGGCAGTACGTAAGGCATAGATCATAAAGGAACATTAATCATGATAAGATATCATGGGAATAAAAAATGTAATTGTGGCAACCATTAAGCCCATGTTATGATTTCCTTAGTAGCTAAGGCAATGCTGCCAAGACCATCATAGTGGACAAATTCCCTTACGGAATCGAGTTCACTCCTCGTTCCAGTCTTGTATCACTGAACCGCCTTAACATTCCATTCCTGCCATGTCTATCTCATGAGATGTGAATCTATACCCAATGAATTGGAGGGAGATATAGGTCCCACCCATCTCATAATGAAATCATTCTCACGTGTTCCACAAAATAAACATAAATCATTCATCATAGCCCAAAGAATAAAATAGGTTTCATAAACATCATCCCATCATAACTTAATCCATATAAAACAAATGGATATCATTTCATCATAAGAAAAATCAATCCATGTAAATAATAGAGACATTATACTTGAAACATACACATATGAAATAATTTCATCTTAGATGGAAATTGGTTTTGATAAAACAATTGAAATGAATTCTTGAGTAAAATATCATTTCTTCTTTAAAATCATTTTCCATTCAAAAAATTCTATGCAATTTTAAAAGAAAATGATTTCATTGAAAATACTCATGAAATATTGAAGAATAGTATTCATAAAAATAAGGTGTTATGAAACCGTAAAAATCCATTCATGCCGTATAAGTTAAAAAAACATTCTCCTCATACTTTTAACGGAAAAGTCAAAAAGTACCACGTATGGTAATCAAAAAAAACATTCCTTACATAACACAAATTAAAAGTTAATGATGGGTAAACATGACTTTAAACATACATGTAAGAATATTATACACTTTATGAAAAACATTTTTATGGACATGGATTAAAAATATAACCCCAGTAAATACTTACGTATAAGTAATCTCGAATAAAAATGAGATTGAAACATTATCCCATACCTATGGTCCAATTTCATCCATACGTGTCTGAAACTCCTGTATAGTGAGTTTAAAAATATTATTAACTTGTAAAAGAACCATAATAATATTTATGATATCATATATGATTCACTTATGACTTTATATTACACGTTCTTTTGTCAATTCCATGTTAGAGCAGCATTTTGGGTAAAATGGTTTCATTTATAGTACGTGTTTGGACTTGTTGTTATTGATATTATTATTAAACATATCATTATTTACTTACATCCAGAATGTAAAACATGATTTATATATCATATATATTCAGTATATATATATATATAATAGATGGATAAATTAAATGAAACACACCGTTCATGGAGATGGTAGGTCGTACGTATGCATGAACGTTGTTTTCCTTTCCTTATTGACTTGAATGGAAGTAAGTAGATGACATATATATAGAAATACATAAATACAATAGCTTTATTATTTCAAATATATCATTATTATTCATTATATACACTGTATAATCATTCTTGAATAGTTAATATGGAGAATTAATCTCATCGGGTCATGGAGACGGTTATCCGTACGTACGCACAAGCGATAATATCATTCCCAAAACTATTGAATGGAATTGGAGTGGGTGATATAATATCTCAGAATTAGTATGATTTTATATTAACCATATATATTTATTCTTTACACCATTATACCCATCCAAGTAAGGTGGTGGTGGAAAATAAGATTACACCATGGCGTGGAGAGAGTATTTCGTACGTACGCAAGCACGGTGATTTAGTTTTTTGTATGATAGATATAAGCTGAAATGGGGTAGTTTCATATTTATAATAACATATCAGTATATTATTTATACATATTTCATTACTTTATAATGAAACAACTAAATAAGAGGAAGTATAAGAATTAAGAAACCTGAAAGAATCAGTAGAAGAGATTACCTCTTCTTCGACGCGCCTCCACTTAACCTCCTCTTAGGGAACTAAAAATGGTCTTTGAAGAATACTAGGACCTCTAGTAGGATTCTATGGAAGTGGAGAAGTGAAATGGGCAGGGTTTGGATAAGAATGAAGGCTCAAATTTTTGTGAAGAGGAGAGGGAGGAGGTTCCCTTTTATAATAGGGGTGAGGGGCACCTTAGGAAAAATGTAAAATATTATTTTATAATAAAGTCATATTCGGTTTATAATGGATCCAAATTTCTTTATTTCAAATATAAAGTGGTTATGGGTCGAAATCCTATCAAACAATAGGTTTTAAAGAAGTTTAGGTTACCATTTTAACCTTATCATTTAGATTTAACTCTAAGTTAAATAATTTAACTTATAATGTGTCATCTTGTATTCTTACACTATATGGTTAATAAACTTACTATAAACTGCCAATAGAACCCAAATTGGATCATTAATGTCATATATATTATTATATATGTCTTTTTTCCGAATCTTAGATTATTAGGAATAGAATATCAATTAATAATATAATACTTTTTTAAAAAACTCTTTTATGTCAATTGTGACACTATTTAATATTTTGTTTTCTCTAAATTCATAACATAATTATTACGTAAAAACAAAATTCATATAACCAACCCTAATATGTTATACTAACATATAAAATTAGTGTAATTCATAAAAAGTCTCAAATAACATTTATTTGGGTATTTATAATATCAATTATGTTAATATTTCATTAAAAAGGTATTGCATCACCATTGTTTCATAAATAAAGTAAATTATTTAAAGTCTAAAAATTATAAATAAAATACCATTATGTATAAAATATTTTTATCATTCTAATGAATATTTATTTTCGAATTTATCTTCTGTATAACCCTATATTAAAAATGTTTTATTTAATAAACATTGATTTTAACTATTTTAACTCTTCTTTAAATAAAATAATAATAAATGTCCTAATCTAATTCAAGTGGACCTAAAGTTTAATATTTTATTCCTAAGGTTGATTTTGGTCGAATTACACTTATCCAATAGAATTAGGACATGTGTTAGGGTAATAGTAATATCATTGTTACCTTTAATTGCCTTATTTATTTTTAACCATAGTAAATAAAAGTAAAAAGTTACTATTCACCAAAAATTATTTTTCTCTTATCAAACCACATTTTACTCCTTGATATTAAACATGTCACTCGGATTTTTGAAATTCCACTCACAGATGTGGTAAAATTATGTTTTATGCAAATTATCAAATTCTCCTAGGAGGTGGGTAAAAGACGGTGAAAAGTTCAATAAAAATTATATATATCTAAAATTATTATAAAATTACTCCAATGAATTACATTGAACTTATATAGGTATGATGTAGCAATTTTGACCTAAAATAAATTTAAATAAAATAAATAATTATTTAAATAAAAATTCGGTTAAAAACTATAACTCAGTGTTTTTCACTATTCATAAAAAATTAAAGTTTTTAGAAAAATACCAAAGATTCACCCTAGGATAATTTCGATATTCCGAATCCAAAAATGAAGTCAATTATGAATGATAAAATTTATAAAATTTTAAAAAGTGTGTATTACTATTCATAATGGCTAGTTTATATAATATTGTAATAACATATCGTTGTTTACTGAAACTCGGTATTGCGTACAACACAAGCTATCTAGGAAGGATGCTCTTCCATTAACGCAAGCCAAGAATAGTGTTGCGCATACTAAAAGCTAATACGGTGTTGTTTATTGCACAATATAATCTTGATGTAGCGTACAACAAAAGACAACAAAAAATTGAAAAGAATAATTCTCATAAAATCTTAGAGTGTTTCATTATACCCCCCATAAAAGGAATTTCGCCCTCGAAATTCGTCGGGGTTATAAATGGTTTTGTACTTGAAAGTTTATTTCATAGAAACCCACATCGTAAAAAAGAATACTAAAACATAATTTTAAAAAAGGAACTTTAGAAACATAACGGATACCCAAAGTAACTCATCACGGGGTTTCCACATAGGATAATTTTGGAGAAAATATGAATATGGAAGAGAAATCTTACCATCAAGTTCTTATAGATAGTGGTAGAGAACATCACTATAAAAAATCCAACAATCACAACTCCATATATTTGTGATGATCTAAGGTACCATCTGATTCATCAGATATGAGGGTACTAGGACAACGTTTTTGGTTTTCAATATCATTTCCCTAAAGTTCAAAATTTTGAATTAAAAGAAATACTTACTTGATTTTGGTACAATCTCGTCGTTGTTAATTCCATGAACAATTTCCATTTCATATCTTAATGAAATGAAGTTGAATTTTTTATTCGTGAAGTGTTAGCAGATCATGTGATAGAATGATGGGTCATTCCATCTATCTCAAAAAAAATGTTAGAAAAAGTTATCAAATATGAATAAGTCCATCTATGGTGAGGTTAATCATATATGATTCCAAAAATTGACTTATACTTCATCTATCATACCACTTAATAAAATAAAACTAGTTTCTACTAACCAGGGACTTTTTATAGGCCAAGGGAGGTGATAAAGGCCTGTCACACTTCGGTTGAGGGTTCGATTCCCACAACCTTGTCTGAATCGACAGGTTGTCGCCCGTCCTGCAGGTTGTCCATTTTTCTAAATCTATACTATTATAACATTCCAGAAATAATATCTAAAAATGGTTCTATCCTTAAACAATATTATCTTATGTCCAATATAATCTATTTAAAATATTCATTCTTGTCCAAAATAATTCTATCCAAGATCATAGTATAAAGACAACAATTTCTAGAAATGTCATCAACCATGTATGTGAATACCATCATTTACCTTCCTTATATCATAAGATATATATTTTTGGTCACATTCCAAACATGTGAATACCTTAATCATGTATTCTTTTGAAATATGAATTACCATAGAACCTTAGTGAAAACATGAATGATGTCAAAAGTTAACTCTTTCCACATACCAAAATCTCAATATTTCTATATACTCAAAACATGATATCACTTTGTCCTTTTATCAGTCATGATCTCATTAATTCTCTCAAACATATAATTTTCTCATTATCCCTTCATTATGAGCATGTCATCTTCTTTCCAAAAATATTTCAATCACTTTTCATGGTTACCAGTACCATACAATTATTGAAAACCAATACATAGATATTCTAAAATTCAACGATACTATAAATGAGATTCCATGATACTATTTTGATATCCCATTACACAAACAATTTATCATTACACAACATCATTTTCATACTCAAAATCACAAATAGTGATCACATGTGAATTCTCTTTGTCCTTTTCCTTAAGAGGTTGCTCACGTCGATCATCATTAACCCTTGGATTAGGGCATTGATTGGCATAATACCCCATTTCCTTGCACTTGAAACATTGAAGTGTTGGTGGTGAATTCTCTATAGTCTTTTCTCTATTCACATCACTAGCTACCCTTTTTCTATTAATTCAACACTCAGCTGCTTGATGACCTTCTTTTCCACACTTAAAACATTTTTTAGTCCCTTCAAGACAATCTCCACCATGCGTTTTTCCACACTTTGAGCATAATGAAACATTCGTCTTATTTTTACCATTGTTATGATATTGTTCCTTGAACTCCATCTTTTGTTTCTTGTCAATACCATGAGATGGATATATAACACCAACTTCCAGTTCTACCTTGATAGCACAATGCACAATTTCTTCATAGATACTGAAGTCTCTTATAGCCAATGCCCTTCGAAGACTTGGTTTTAAGCCACTGAAGAATCAATCAAATTTACATTCAGGTTGGATGATAAAGCTATATGTATACCTTGCAAGACTTGTAAAATTTTCCTCGTATATACCAATATATTCACCATCATTCTTCTTATGCTCAAGGAAATCTTTTTCCATATTTGTTCGAAGAATACAAGGGAAGTACTTATTGAAAAATAATTTCTTGAACTCGTCCCATTCTATGGATTCAATTACACCTTGGGGCCTTATATTCTTAATTAGAGTCCACCATTGGTTTGCTTCACCTTCTACATGGTAAATATCCAGAATGGCTTTTTCATGTTCTGAACATTGAATTATGGAAAATATCTTTCAATGGAACTGATCCATTGTTCAGAAATAAGTGGATCACAATTCCCCCTGAAAGAAGGTGGCCATTGCCTCATGAAGGACTTAATAGAATATTGTATCCTTCTCTGCTCATTCGGATGTCCAGAATGATTCATAGCTTGTGTAAGTATAGAAATATGATATTTCACTCCATCTCCCATAAAATTGGTTTTTTTCAGGAGGAAAATCATTACATTTCCCATTACATTGATCAACACGGTACCTTCGGGTTCCAGCCATCGTCTAAAACCCAAAAAGAATATTGTAACCGGAAAAAATCATTCTAGAAAAAAAAAAGATAAAAAATGGGGAGTAACATCAATATATAACATCTTAGTTTTAATTATATGATCTTTACCATAATTATATGACTATAAACTATACTTATACTTAACCTTAGGGACATACCTATACATACCTTTGAAATATCTCTAGGGATCTCACTAAAGTTTTCGCATCCTAATTTACAAAGGTTCACTAAACCATTCCTCTGATACCAACTGTAGAGACCCAAGCTTGACGTACATGGACACTACAATACTTTTGAAGAATAATTAATACATAAAAAAACCACCACTCAAGAACTATAATAGTTTAGTGTCTTTGGAAACTCGGAACATAATCTTTTAATCATGGTGAATGATCTTCAAAATCTCTCATAAAGATCCTTCCCTTTTGATTTCTTACCTAAAACCTTTCTCTATATCCTAGGAAAAGAAAATATATAAAGGGTGAGCTCAAATGCTCATTAAGGGTAACCATGGATAAAATAAACAAACCATATACATTTGAACTTAGAAACATGAACATTATGTAGAAACATCAAAATAATGAGTGCTGAAATAAATCCAGGCAATATGTAAAGCATTGATCATAAAGGAACATTAATCATGATAATATATCATGGGAATAAATCATGTAATTGTAGGAAAAATTAATCACATGTTATGATATCCATTGTATCCATGGCATTGCTGCCAAGACCATCATAGTGGACAATGTCCCTTACTGAATCGAGTTCACTCCTCGTTCCAGTCCGGTATCACTGAACTGGATTAACTTGTCGTTCCAGCCACGTCTATCTCATGAGACATAAATATTTACCCAAATCATTATATATAGGTATATGTCCCACTAATATTATAATGAAATAATTATTACGTGTTCCACAACATAAACATAAATCAGTCGTCTTAACCAAAAGAATAAAATGGGTTTCATAAACATCATCCCTTCATAACATAATCCATATAAAACAAATTGATATCATTTCATCATAAGAAAAATCAATCCATTTAAATAATAGAGGAATTATACTTGAAACATATAAATACTAAATAATTTCATCTTAGATGTAAAATGGTTTTGATAAAACACTTGAAATGAATTCTTCAGGAAAATATCCATTCTTATTTAAAATAATTTTCTTTTCAAAAAATGTTGTGCAATTTTAAAAGAAAAGGATTTCTTTGAAAATATTCATGAAATCATGTAGAATAATCATTATTAAAATAAGGCATTATGAAACCGTAAAAATCCATTGATTTTGTATAATTTAAAAAAACAATCTCCTCATACTTTTAACAGAAAAGTCAAAAAGTACCATGTATGGTAAACAAAAGAAACATTCCTTCCATAACACAATGTAAAAGTCCAAGAGGGGTAGAGATGACTTTGAAAATACATGTATTAATATTTAAAACTTTATGAAAAACATTTTTATGGAAATGGATGAAAAATATAACCCCAGCAAATAATTATGTATAAGAAATCTCGAATAAAAATGAGATTGAAAAATTATCTCTAACCTAAGGTCTAAATTCTTCCATACGTGGTAGAAACTCCTATATAGTGGGTTTAAACATATTATTAACGTTTAAAATAACCATAATAATATTTATGATATCATATATGATTCACTTATGACTTTATATTACCCATTCTTTTTTCAATTCCATGTTAAAGCAGCATTTTGGGTAAAATCGTTTCATTTATCATACGTGTTTGGACTTGTTTTTCATGATATTATTATTAATTATATCATTATTAACTTACATACAGAATTTAAAACATGATTTATATATCAGATATATTCAGTATATATATATAATATGTAGATAAATTAAATGAAACACATCGTTCTTGGAGACGGTAGGTCATACGTACGCATGAACGATGTTTTCCATTCCTTATTGACTTGAATGAAAGTATGTAGATGACATATATATATACATTCATAAATAAATTTGCATTATTATGTCATATATTCCATTATTATTCATTATATATACTTTATAATCATTCTTGAATAGTTAATATGGAGAATGAATCTCATCACGTCGTGGAGATGGTAATCTGTACGTACGCACGAGCGATGATATTGTTCTCATAATTATTG
Source organism: Viscum album (assembly GCA_963277665.1). Lineage (NCBI taxonomy): Eukaryota > Viridiplantae > Streptophyta > Magnoliopsida > Santalales > Viscaceae > Viscum > Viscum album. The sequence goes on from OY728159.1 coordinate 928,380,689, forward strand.
ATAGGATTTGGAGTGGATGATATAATATCTCATAATCATTATGATTCTATAATAACAATATATAGTTATAATTTACACCATTATACCCATCCATGTAAGCTAGTGGTGGAAAAATAGATTACACCACGGCGTGTAGACGGTATTCCGTACGTAAGCACGCATGGTGATTTTATTTTCTGTAGGATGGATAGACTGCTAAATGGGGTTATTTGATATTTATAATAACATATATGTATATTTTTTATACAGATTTCTTTAATTTACAATTAAACAACTAAAGACGAGTATGTATAAGAATAAAGAAACTTGAATGAATCGGTAGAGAGATTACCTCTTCTTCGACGAGCCTCCACTTAACCACCTCTTAGGGAACTAATGTTGGTCTTTTAAGAAGACAAGGACCTCTAGTAGGATTGTATGGAATTTGAGAAGTGAAATGTTCAGGGTTTGGGTAAGAATGAAATCTCAAATTTGTGTGAATAGGACAGGGAGGAGGTGCCTTTTTAAAAGAGGGGCGAGGGGCACCAAAGGATAAACTAAAAATATTATTTTATAATAAAGTCATATTAGGTTTATAATGGATCAAAGTTGATTTATTTCGAATCTAAAGTGGATATGGGTCGAAATAATCGCATCTAATAGGTTTTAGACAAGTTTAGGTTACCATTTTAACCTTATCATTTAGATTTAACTCTGTGTTAAATATTTTTACTTTTACCATGTCTTCTTGTATTCTTACACTATATGGTTAATAAACATACTATACACTACCAATATTACCCCAATTGGTTCATTAAAATCATATATATTATTATATAAGTCTTTTCACCGAACCATAGATTTTTATGAATAGAATATCAATTAATAATATAATATTTGTTTTGAAAACTCTTTTAAGTCAATTTTGACACCATTTGGTATTTTATTTTCTCTAAATTCTCAATAGCATTATTACTTCCATAAAATTTCATCTTACCAACCCTCATATATTATATTAACCTAGAAAATTAGTGTAATTCATAGAAATTCTCAAATTAATTTTATTTGGGTATTTATAATATCAATTTGGTTAATATTTCATTAATATGGTAATTACTGCATCACCATTGTGTCCTAAATTAATTAAATTATTTAATGTCTAAAAATTATAAATAAAATAAAATAATGTATGAAATATTTTTATCTTTAAAATTAATATTTATAGTCTAATTTATCTTATTCATAACCCTATATTAAAAAAATTTTAGTTATTAAACGTTGATTTTAAATATTTTAACTCTTCTTTAAATAAATTAATAATAAATGTCATATTCTAATACAAGTGTACCTAAAGGGTAATATTTTATTCCTAAGGTAGTTTTTGGTCAAATTAAACTTATCCAATAGAATTAGGACTTGTGTTAGGGTAAAAATAATATCATTTTTACCCTTAATTAACCTATTTACTTTTAACCGTGGTAAATAAAAGTAAACAGTTACTATTCACCGAAAACTATTTTTGTCATATTGAACCACATTTTACTCTTTGATATAAACCGTGTATCTCTGATTTTCGAAATTCTACTCACAGAGGCGGTAAAATTGTTTTTTATGTAAATTTGCAAATTCTCCTAGGAGGTGGGTAAAAGAAGGTGAAAAGTTCAATAAAATTATTATATATCTAAAATTATTATAAAATGAATCCAATGAATTAAATTGAACATATATAGGTAATATTTATAAATTTTGACATAAAATAAAATAAACTAAAATAAATATTTATTTAAATAAAAATTATGTTGTAAACTATAACTCGGTTTTTTTCACTATTCATCAAAATGTTGATGTTTTCAGAAAATACCAAATATTCACCATAGGCCAATTTCGATATTCCGAATCCAAAAATGAAGTCCATTTTGAATGATAAAATTTATAAAATTTTAAAAAGAGGTTATTACTGTTCATAACAGGTAGTTTATATAATATTGTAATAACATATCGTTGTTTAGTGAAACTCGGTATTGCATACAACACAGGCTATCGAGGAAGGTTTCTCTTGCATGTAACGAAAGCCAATAATAGTGTTGAGTATACTATAAGCTAATACGGTGTTGCGTATAGCACAATATAATCTTGGTGTAGCGTACAACAAAAGACATCAAATAAATTAAAAAGAATAATTCTCATCAAATCTCAGGGTGTTACAATGTATCGATCAAGGAGTTCACATTGAATCACATATACATATTTAATGGAACTATCATATATTTATTCCACATTACATGTTCATGGAATAACTTATGAAGTTGATTGATTCCATGTTATATGATCCATGTGGAACACTTTTGCATGAAATGAAATGTTCATGAAGGGTGAGCCTTGATAGTGCTTCAATGCATTGGGTAAAGTACAGTATCATGATACGTCATTGGAAATGAGTGTTTACTCGTAATAATTCATGAGAACTGAGGGTTTACTCACGCTTGATGTTTAATGAGGGTTTACTCATGCTCCATGTGTAATGAGCCTTGGCTCATGCTAATATCATGTTAGATGTTATTTCCACATCTCAATGTTATGATTATCATGCTTTATCATCCCTTTATGTTCATGATTCTCTTTTGATCCATTGGTATGCCTATTGAATAAAATTTATTGTTTTTCTCATGTTATTCCAGGTTTATTCCTTTACTGGGATTTATAGATCACCCTTTTCTTATGTATGTCCCCAGGTTATCCAATGCAATGATAAGTACGTGGGAACATAGTGGTCATGTAAATGATGTTTTCCATAAGATGTTGTGTTTTTTGTTTTAAGTTGTTATGTTGTATTCCTAATCCCCAATGAAAATAGACCTATCTCTCTTCTAGTTTGTATCATGTGAATGTTTTATGTAACAAAATATGTTAACTGTGTAATAAAGAGCAGGGTTGTTGTAGTTGGAATCAGAGGATAGGATTAGTTAATTTAGGAATTAGGATTGGAAAACCCTAATGAAAGGCATAGGTATAATATTGAGTATAATAAATAAATCCATTTGATTTTGTGAGTATTCAGTAAGTGTTTTATCATGAAAAAATATCACTGTCTGGATACGAGCAGGTAGAGGTAGCTTGGTCATTGATGTACCTAAGAGTAAAAAATCCTATAAAGAGTTTCGGGCCTGACCCGAGGTATCCTGGAACATGGAAACATGCCTTGCTTCAAACATGGTTATGAAAATCCAGGAAATGTTCTTTTTTAAATTAACAAGCTTAGTATAAACCATTAATAAGGGAATATTACAATTTGCCGCTAAGAATATATGTTATAAAGTAGATCATGGATAACATATATTGAAGCTTATAGATTCAGAAGTTAAGGAAATAAAATTAATATATATGTCATCCATCTTTGTATTTGGATTACCCTTTATATATTACCCCAAAATTTCTTTTTGTTCCATCCAATGGAAGGTAATAGGAGGACCCACTCTAACCACTAATGTGAAGATCAATGCGATGACTGTTTTAATTAGATCCCCAATCCCATGGGAGCAGGAATCAAAATATTTTTCTTGATACTCTCTCAGTTAACTCATTATTTTAATAGAGTTGTGGGTCAAGAGGAATGTTTAACCCTCCTTAAGAAAGAACAAATCATTATCGAGAGCTTCATGGGACAAAGGCCTCATACTTTTAATGAACCATCTGATCCCTCATTCATCGACCAATGGATCAACTACATTGAATAGGTCTTCTTCATACGTCAATGTTGTGATCAAGAGAAGGTTCTCTTGACTGCTTATTGAATGGAGGGTGAATCTGATGAATAGGAGACATTGATCAAATATACGAAACCTGAGGAGGAGTTCAGGGCATTTTAATGGAAGGATCCCCAGAATATTTTTTTATTAATATTTATTGCGACCCTCCCACTTAAGAGGGAAGGAACATCATTTCCCTCATGTAAAAAGACGATGAATCCTTCGGTGCGTATAAGGAAAAATTCACAAGGCCTGAACGATATGACTTCGTCTTTGTGGTTGCCCACGAATGCAAGGTTTACCGCATATTTTGAGGGTTGAATCCTACACTGTGGGAATCCATGGTGATCCGTGAATTCGACAGCTATGATGAAATTGTCTGATGTGCCATCAAGGACGAAATGTAGATCAGTGAATCTCAGGGGTATCATGGGGATATGAAGCATAATGTGGAAATCAATTTTGGAGGTCTGATGGATAAATCCAATGGTGATAAAGAAATCCAACACCCCACTTGCCTAAGGTGTGGAAAGAAGAACCCTAGAAATTTCCTAAAGGGGATGACGAAATGATTTTGGTGTGGAAGGAAGGGGAACCAAAAAGTTAACTGCTGACAAGAAAACCCGAATGCTGCAACAGAGGAGAGGAATGCTTTGTTTGAACCTCAATGCATTATTCATTGAATCAACTGCAATGAACCGGTGCGCCTTGCAAATCAGTTCACCAATCCAAGGGTTTTTGTAGGCAACCAACAACCTCTAAGGCATCAAGGGTGAGATTTCTCCATCACCACCACTGAAGTGAACCCCGATAATGAAATGGTGACAAGTATGCTAGTTATTAATTCATTAATAGTGAATGTAATTTTTTGATTTGTGTTCTACACATTATTTTATATCCCAAAAGATCAGTAGAACAATCCCAACACCAACACAAATCATGGGAGTAAAGATGTTGGCGAGTACAAAAAATTGGGAAATCATTTCATTCAATGAATATAACTACTCCCCTATCTAATTTGTTTATTGAAATTCCCAAAGAACATTTTCATACTCCATATTGTGGAATTTGATGCAATTATCAGCATGGATTTGATTTCTTTATATAGAGCCAACATAAATTGTCATGGGAGGGAAATCAATCTCCATGTAAAGAATTGACCCCTGATTCTATAAAACTACTAGGAGAAGGATGAATCTTATTTAGTTCCATCATCTCAATAGTGGAAATTAATTCCTTATGGGAACACGTATCTGGCTCAGATGATTGAGTCTAAGGAGTTAACCATCCTTGAAGACATGCCTATTTTGAGGTAATTCGCTGATGTTTTTCCCGATGAATTTCCTGGTATTCCTCCTAGAAGAGATGTTGAATTAGTTATAGAACATATACATAGGGAATTGCCTAAATCCAAGACACCATATATAATGGATGTTGTGGAGCTTGAGGAGATGAAGAAGAAATTCAAGATAATCTGGATAAAGAGTTTATTTGCCAAAGTGCTTCAGCATGGGGTTCACCTGTCCTCTTTGTCAAGAAGAAGGATTGATCAATGAACCATTCAATTGATTATCATGAGCTCAACAAAATCATGTTAAATAACAAGTATCCTCTTCCATCAATTTATGACTTGTTAGATCTACTATGTGGAGCACAATACCTCTCCAAGTTAGACTTGCGGCCGGGATATTATCAAGTAAGGGTGAAGAAGGAAGATATCCCCATGACTGCTTTTTGTACAAGATATAGGATCTATGAATTCATATTAATGACTTTAAAAATCAATAATTCTCTAGAAATTTTTATGGAATTGATGAATTGATTCTTCAGAGATTATCTTGACAAATTTTTTGTAGTCTTTATAGATGATATTCTAATATAATACAAAAACCAGGAGGATCATGAGAAAAATATAAAAACTGTTCTAGAGACCTTGAGAAAGGAGAATCCCTATGAAAAGTATTGCAACTGTGATTTCTGGTTGAAGGAGGTCTCATTATTGGGAAATATCATCACAAGAAATCCGATATCTGTGGATCCCACGAAGACCACTACAAAAAGATGGATAGTCGAGGCCAACATCGATAATGAATATTCATAGCTTCTTGGAGTTAGATGGATATTATCGCCAATTGTTGAAAAAAAATCACGATTCTAAAACCCTCTAAACAAGATAACTCAGAAGAGTGTAATGTTTTCATGATGTGATGAATGAGAAGAGAGCTTCAAGGAGATGAAAAGGAGGCTTATCACTGAACCCGTGCTCACATTACCCACGAGTGGAAAACATTTTAGGTATTTATTGATGCTTCGATGAAAGGCCAAGGTTTTGTGATGATGGATAATGATAAAGTGATAGCATATGCCTCAATGTAGTTAGAAATCTATGAGCAAAACTATCCCACACATGTTCTAGAGTTGGAGGCTGTGATCTTTGCATTGAAAATATGGTGGCATTATCTCTATGGGGAGATGTGTGAGATATATAATAATCACATGAGCCTCAAATATATATATTCATACATAAAGAGAATAATATGTGCCAAAAAATATTGATAGAACTCATCAACAATTAGGATTTCTCAATCCATTACCACCCTAGGAAAGAGAACAAGGTGGTGGATTCCCTATGTATAAAGGATCCAACGATTCTATCAAAGATGAGATGTGAGAAGGATCCAAGCTTCTTATATTTTTAGAGGATGGACATAGGAATCGTTAAGGGAGTAACTTCATCAATCTTTTCTCATATGATTGTTCAACCATTCCTCTTAGTGAAAATAAATGATGCTCAAAGAATGGTTGTAGAAATTTTGAAAATGGGGGAAGCTATCAGAAATGGGAAATTCTTAGAGATCATGGTAGATAAGGATGGAATTGTGAGATTTGGATCACGAATATGTGTATCATTCAATCCCGAGATAAAGAAGGATATTCTGAATGACACACATAACTCAACCATCTCTATTCACCCATGAAGCACAAATATTTATCGAGATATCTGAGAAAACATTTCGTAGGACAATATGAAAATGATGATTGCTGAAAATACATCAATGTGCTTGATATGTTATCAAGTGAAGTCTGAGAGTCAAAAGTATAAGGGGATGATGCAACCACTACCCCTTCCAACATGGAAGTGGTGGAAATATACCATGGACTTTGTCACTAGACGTAAAAGGATGTCTAGAGGAAACAATGCTATATGTGTAGTTGGGGATCATCTTATGAAGACAACTCTCTGTATCGTTATTATAGAGGACTTCTCATTAGATAAATTTTCACGGATTTACATCAATGAATTTGTAAGGATTAATGGAGTACCACTATCTATTTTATTTGATTGTGATATGATATTCACATTGATGTTATGGAAAAGTCTCCAACACGCTCTTTGCACTGAACTGAACTTCAGTATGGCCTATCATCCACAAACTGATGGCCAATCTGAGCGATCTCTTCAGACACTAGAAGATATGTTATGATCATGTTCTATGGACTTTAAAGGATGGTGATACCAAAATCTTCCACTGGTATAATTCTCCTACAATAATTGTTTCTAATCGAGCATTCGAATGGCCCCATATGAATCCAATTGTGGTAAAAGGTGAATAACACTGACGTGTTGGGATGAAGTTGGTGAGCGTAAGATTCTTGGACCTAAAATGGTAAAAGAAATGGTAGATAAGGTCAAAACCGTTCAGAAACATATCATGGCAGCACAAAGTAAAAAAGAAGAGTTATGTAGATAATTGTCAATGAGACCTTGAGTTCAATGTTGGAGACATGGTGTTTCTATGCATATCTCTGTGGAATAAGGTCATGAGGTTTGTAATGAAAGGGAAGTTAAGTCCTAGGTACATCATACTATTCGAGATTCTTGGTCACGTCAGGTTTGTGGTTTATCAACTAGCACTTCCACTTACAATGACCAATGTACATGATGTATTTCATGTATCCCTCTTAAGGAAGTACATATTTCACCCTTCACATGTACTATCTTCAGAGGTAGTACATCTAAAAGATGATATTTCATATGAGGAGAAACTAGTAAATATCATATATCATAGAGAAAGTTTTCTTCAAAAAAATACAATGCCCCTCGTCAAGGTGTTGTGGTAGAACCACAAGTTTGAAAAAGCGACATGGGAATTGTAAGAAGTGATGAAGTTGGGTTAACCACATTAGTTTTTTTGTGGGAAAAGTAAATTTTGAGGTTGAAATTCCTTAAGGGGGGAATATTGTAACAACCCAGAAATTCATTAATGAAAATTCTTCTTGGTCTATTTAAATTTTTTCTTATAGTTATGTACAACTTATACATTTATTTGGTTTTATGTTTTGGATTTTAAAATACCATAATGAATTGAGACCATTTCTAATATAGACATTGAATATTGATCGCCTGATTAGTATAAATAAAGGGCTTTAACAAATCCAATTTAATCAGAAAAACGATGTCGTGGCCTCATCCAGTAGACTTTCCCCGTACAAAGACAATTTTTTAAAGCTCGAAAAGGAGGTGTCATCATTTGGATTCACTCTAGAGAAAGCCCAAGCCAATCTTGAGCATGTTATTCTTGAGTAGAACCGTCTACGGGAGAAGTTGTGGTTGATAGAGATTACTACTCGAACGATGTTATCCGAGCCACCGCAAGAGTCTGTCACCATCTTGCACCTTACCCTAAGGTATTATGCTGGTGTTTTAAGGGTTTATGTAATAATCCCTAAGTATTATGATTATGTAAATTATTTTTAAATATAATATTTAATATAATTTCATTTTTAATAGTTATTGTGTATATAGTTTATAATGCACAAGTTGTATTTTTATTTAATATTCAATAAAGAAATCTATCTGGTTGAATTAATGAATTTTTTATTTAAATAATATTTTAATAAAATATTATTATTTTTGTTAAATTAATTTTTATTAAATGTAAATTATCGTATAACTATATGAATGCAACTGTAATTTTTTTACGGTTTGAAAGTTTTTTTTGTCAAAACCGATTAATTTTCGATAAATTCCAGTTTATATTATAAAAGTAAAAATTCACATATTTAAAAAAAATTAGATAACATGAATATTATTTTTGGAATTAGGATTTTAAAATTATCCAACAGTGAATTTTTCATGATTTCTTGAGGCAGTTGAATTTTTGGGTAAAAAGTAAATACCGTTTAAATATATAATGTGTTTTATGACATCATAATGAACCAATAGTGATGTAATAAAATACTACAAACATTATTTTCAGAAAATATCTTTTCTAGTATTAAAATAATGTTATTTTTGGTTTTATTGATTTATTTTACAAAGCTTTAGTGGACCCTTCTAAACATATAAAACATTTTTTATTTTTAAATTGTTTTCCTTGAGAGTATGACTCACCTCCAAAAACCAACCCTATTGTTTTAATAATTTCGGCCATTAGCCATAAATAATATTATATTCCAATCCCATTTATAAAAAACCATTGGAAAAAACCATGGGAAGGTTTGTGTATTTTATTAGATTAATATGTGGTGTCCCAATCCTAAATGATAAAGAATTCCCTCTCATTTCATATATAAACCCACCCAAGCACCCACATCCTATATACTAAAAGAATTTGGAGTTTTCCCAAAATCTTCCATCCTCTCTCTATAATCCTATAAAGGTTCCCCTAAGTCTCAATAAATCTTTCTCAAGCCCCTCCCAATCCTTTGGGATCAGACGTCCATATCGGGGATTCACACTTTCCTTATTTATGTTTGAGTTTCTTTAGATTGTTTTGCCATTTTATTTTCAATTATAAATATTGGGGTAAGATTTTTCACCTCCCTTATACTTCTCTATTCATGTTTGAAAAATGGGAGATCCCATTTATCTATCATTAATGCCTCCCATGTACTCCCGTTACCATGCCAAAATTCCGTAAGAAATTTATCTCTACTCATTTACATTCAACCAATTCATTTGTATTAAGTATCTATATTTAAATAAATTTGTTGGTACATGTATCTATATGACCCTAATTACAGTCCATTTCATGTATATATTATGAGACACCCATTTCTCTCTCATCAATCATTTTTATGAATTCTTATGTCACACTGTTATGCTGGAGATATTGGACTGTGTTTTTCCAAGCCAAGATCACGAGGTATTGAATACCATACCCATGTCTCTATAAAAGTTATTAACTTTTATGAACATATACATATTTAATGGTACATTCATATATTTATTACACATTTTTTAATCGTTAAATAACTTATGATGTCAATTGATTCTATGTTATATGATCCATTTATGAAGGGTGCGCCCTAATAGCGCTCCAATGCATTGGGTAAGTATAGTATCATTATACATCATCTGAAATGAGTGTTGACTCATGTGAATTTAAATAAAATGAGGCTTTACTCATGCTTTATGTGCAATGAGATTTTACTCATGATCCATGTGCTATGATCCATGATTAATGCTAATATCATGTTAAATGTTGTTTCCACACCTCCATGTTATGATTATCATGATTTATCATGCCTTTATGTTCATGTTTCGCTTGTGATCCATTGATATGTGTATTGAATAAAATTTATTTTATTCCTCTTTCCATTCCATATTTTTTCTTTTATTGGGATTTATAGCTCAACCCTTTCTTATGTATGTCCCTAAATTATCCAATGCAATGCAATATACGGGGGAATGTAGTGGTTATGCAAAGGAAGATTTCAATAAGATGTTTCGTTTTATGTTTTCAATTGTTATATAATCTTCATAAGCCCCAAAGACATTATACCTATGGATCTTCTATGTTGTGTCATGTGAAGGTATTATGTAATGAATTATGTTAGCTATGTAATAAAGAGCATGGTTTTTATAACCTTGTTTTCTAAATGAGCCATTTCCATGGATACTTCGTAACATATGTTCCCTATTGATGTGTTTTATACGATCCATATAATGCTTAAAACATCCATATTCATGTGTTTACATCACACATCATTTCTTCATGTTTTTGTTCCAAGAGAAGCTTATTTTTTCATATATACGAAATCTTCATTTCATAGATATCTATCCACCATGTTTCTGTTTCTGTTTCAATAGAGGTTTATTTTGTGATTGTTCTCCATGCTCAGGAAATGTTCCCATCTTATTAGACTATTGAATTTAAGTATGAAGTACACCTATATAAGTTTCATTACCTACATAGAATTAATTATAAGTGAAAACCAGTATGGTTGACTAGAGTAACTAAAAGTATATGGCGATTCTAAAATATGACATAATACAAGAGATCATGAATGATCTGAATAAAGGGAAAGAAGATACATCATACAATGACAAAAAGAAGGAGTTAAGAGATATAAAATTATTCCATTTAATTTCATGAAATTTATTAACTATAGGTTTCTAAAGGAAACATTTTCCAAATTATGGGAAAAAAGAGTATGGTCTATTTTCATATATTATGACAGAAAATTTCCAATCATATCATGCTTTATCAATTGATGATGTTATTTATTTTTAGAGTAGGTGAATATCTTCTATACTTTCATAACGAAGCTTCATCTCCATGTACTATTGATTTTTATTCTCATACTTCGACAAGAGAGGATTAAAGATAAGTTTGTTGTTGACATGTTATTCATTTTTCTGTTGGTGTCATACTCTACATTAAAAAACAAGTGCTATTTATTATTGTTATATAACACAATTTTCAACTTTTATTTATCAATTTTTGAATGTATTTGATAGTTATATCTATATCATTTTTTCCATCAATTGAAATTATTTTTCAGTTTTTGACCACATTTTTCTTCCCTGAACAAGTTCCACCTATTTTATTTTAATAGACAATCTCAACATTCCTTGAGATACCACTTTATCATGTCGACCATTTTCAATCATATAGGTAGATTTAACTTTTTTGTTTAATATTTATTCTTTTTAAATTCATAAAACTTATTCTTTTCAAAAAAAATATAAAATCTATTAAATATACTTCAAAAGGTACATTTAAAATAGGAATTTAATTTCTCAATAATGGAATTTTTTTCTAGGTTGGTTTTCTCATGTTCCTTTATAACATGTCAGTGAACTATTTGGTTCATAACATCTTATAGGCCTATTTTAAGTTGTTCTAATGTTTAAATTTGAATGTTTATGTATTGTATTTTAGTATACTAGGCTTAGAATTCATAGGTTGTGGGATAAAACACATGTTTGATCATTTCTATCACAAACCAATCCGTCATGTATTTATGTGGAAAAATTAACATCTTGTATTTTCAAATATTAAAACATAATATTCTATGAATTTCATGTTGTCTGTAATATTTACATTATCTCATTTTTTGTTACTAATTATTTATTTTATGTTAACATTCATATTTTTGAATCTGTAAATTCATTTATTTTTATTTTAAAAATGTTTTTATTTTTAGAAAAGTCTATTCCCTGATTTTGAAGATGGATATTTGTACAATGTGACAAAATTTCTAGGAGACATAATATAAATTCATTTACTTTCATTGATTGATACAGTTCTAACAAAAAACATTAATAATTGTGCTTCATATTTTGAATTTTAAATTAACATTTGAATGTTCTTTTCATTCATGTTTTTTAATTCTTCATGCTGAAAATAATTTATTATTCCTTATATATTATAATATATGTATTCAAATTATTTTATCCAAAATATTATTTACTATCATAATGGCGTCTCAATATTTTTTCTAATTGTATTCCCATATTATTTATCACAGATTTTTGATTTCAAAATATTCAATATTAATGTTATTTATTAACTATAAAATATAGTATTTTCTTCTTGAAAATAATATTTTAACTGCGTTGTTGTGGGAATACATGGTTGAGTACTAGTATTATATAAATAAAATTGAATAATGGGATATTTTTAGCTTTTCTTTATATAATATAATACAATTGTAAAAATCATTGTAGAATAGAATGAAATAGTTGTATACTATAAATTTCATTGATAATGAATGAAATATCTTAATCTAGTAATAATAAATCAAATTTAATGGAATATTTTTAGTCTATATCAAATTATTTTTTACCTTAATTTCTCAATTTATTGTAATTCTAGTTATACAATTTTATAAAGTTAATATTCATTAGAATAAAATATAAAATGGGATTTTATAAAAACTTTGGACCTATTGTTTTCAAATATGCAATAAATTATTCAAGATTCTATTTAGAAATGTCGTATAATATTTTTTAAAATTATACGCATAGGGTGGGATGAAATGGGATTTATTAATAAAATGCATTTTCAAAAAAAAATATGAGGTCATATTATCTATATGACTTTTAATTGTCATTATATGAATTTAAATTCACATTTAGAGATATATTATATATATAGTTATTTTATATAATTTCTCATCAGGGGTAATTGTAAAAAATTAAAATTAAAACACATTATCAATGTAGAAATAGTTTTCATACCAAATTACTTTTAGAAATAAAAATAGATTTATATAATTGTCGAGAAACATACAGATAAAAATTAAATTAATTAGATTATTATATGTTAGAAATTTAAGATTTAACGTTATATACAAATAAAATATATAATTATATATAAAATTAATTTTTTTTATTGAAAATAAATTATATTTTTCAAAAATTGTTATTTTTTATGATTCACTATCAAAAAAATCCTATATGAAAAATAAGAGAATTTAACCATTACATTATTTTGAAATGTTTATTTTATAAATTATATTATTTTTATAATATAATGTAAAAATAGTGGGTAGAAATTATTTATGACATCTGTTCCCAATATTAAAAAAACATTTTTTTTAATAATATAGATTTTATGAAGAAAATTCCAGACAAAATAATTAAGATCTCATTTAATAATAATAATATATATATATATTTATTTATTTGTTATGTAATTTATATAAATATCAAAAAAAATTAAATCTTATTCATTCCCACCAATTAAAATTCTATCTTTTAAATTTCAAATTTCTATAATAATATTTAGTGGTTTGTTTATGCTCTATGTTTCTCGATGTAAATATTTTCAACAAAACGTTCTTTTAAAATCTCACTATGTTACATTATCCCCAACCCATCCCCAATAAATTGAAATATAAACATTTGAATTACTTTTTATAAACAATATTTTTACATTTTAAAATTTATTAGTGGAAAATCTGTATCATAGATAGGGATAAGAAGACATCCTATTAAAAACTGTGAGGGGAAATAAAAAGGTTACATTGAAGGATAAATAATTGGTTTTTAAATATGAGAAAAGTCATTGGAAATGAAAATATAAACATGGTGGAAAATTCAATGTCCAATTAACGATAATGAGTGATAAATAAAATTGATCACAAGAAATATAATGGTCAGGAGAATGTTAATGACCACAAATCAATAAATCATTAAGGTTTGAAAAAGATATTGATTCATTAGAAAAAAATGAAATATGATAAAATATTTTTTCAATAGAGTTTTCATATAGGCTATTATTTCCCTTACCATATAGTCTAAGAACATAAGGAAATATATTTACTTAACATGTGTGATTTAATCCTTTAAATAATTTCCACCATAAACGCATCCTTTCACCAAATGATTAGTATTCAAGAAGAATGTTTCTATGCTTAATGAACTATAATCAACATATAATAGATCACATAATATATAAAATAATTACAATCTATTACTAATATATTTACTAAAAAATATTTATCATTATGTATGATAATACCCCGTATGAATAATACTCCATTTGAATAAGTATATATTTACATTCAAAATTTAGGAGAAATACCCAATGTTTAAAATATACCCTCCCAAAACATACTATCCATAAAATCCATCAAAATATTCCAAGATATGATACAAACATAACAACTATGATTATTTTATGACATATTCATAAAAATTAAAAATAACATTTATCTCCATATTAAATTTGTCACTCTTATTGTTCAATTAATTTCCCCTAGAGATTAAATGGGTGCAAAATGTTTTCCACAATTCACAACTGAGGAGATACGTGTATGATCAATTGCACATAATCGAATGGGGAATGATGGAAATTGATGATGGGGAGATGTTTGAAGAGTTCCCAGTGGAGATAGTTGATCAATAAGAGATGGTCATGCTTGGGTGATCAATTCCTCTAGGTTGTGTTCGATGGTGGAATGGAAATAATAAGGGAAAAAATGAGATCAGGAGGCTCAAATTCATTCTTAGTACACCCATTTATTTGATTAGCCCTTGTTTTTCCTTTTAGAGACATAAATCCCTATTGTAGGTAGAATGTGATATCTCTAAATTTCGATGTAATTTTTATTAAATTATATGTAAATATTTTGAGTCTACATGATCTGAGGACACATTATTCTGAGGTCGATTGAATCTGGAATGAAATTTTGAAGATTTGGTAAGATACGATCAATAAATGTGAAAGGGAGTTTTTCTAACTTTTGAACCGGTGCACAGATCAAAAATCTGAGGGAATCGTTGAACTTGGTACTCCAGGATTTTAAAATAAAGGACATAACTTTGGCAGGAATAGGCCAAATGGAAAATTTAATTTTTTTACTTTTTGAGAAAATTAATAAAATATCATATGAAGTTATTTAATTTTTTCTTTCACTGAGGAGTGAAGACATGAAAAAATTATAGTGAAACGATGTGTAACCGATGAGACACGATAGTAGATGAAATTAATGGCTTGTTAACACACATCATAATGACTCCTTAATGATGAATAATAATGACATTCTTCCATAAACTAAAAGGTATAACGACGTTATGTCGTAATGTTACAGAACTTTTGTGACGTGTTTTCTTTTTAATAGTATGACATATTGGTGGAGAAGAATAAATTTTGAGGATTCTTTGATAAAACTCTAATGAATTTACTCAGGCATAAATATTGACAAATACTAGAGGGATGTCATCGACTTTGAAGTTCCTCGAAGAGAGACGATCGCTATCGACCTCTTGGATCGTCGAGGATGAAGTACTATAGTAATGAACATCAATGAGGAAGGGTGCTGATTTTTCATTTCTGATTTCCCCATTATTTTTCTAAACAATGAAAATGGATTAACTATAAAACATGTTAATCTGCAGATCATGAATTCTTTCAAGAGGGTTCCATTCTTAGGTTTTCTATTTAGGATTAATTTTGTTGTTCATATTATGGTAATCACTAGACCGTCCCCTATTTTATGCCTTTAACACCGAGGGTGTAGGCCAATAAAAACAATGCACAGGTCCCTCCACAAGGTTATTATTCAAGGGAATATCTTCAAAATAGTTGAAATATGAATCTGTGGCCAAGGTAGGGATGTCTACAACCAGAGAATCTCATAGGTGTAGGCTGATCGAGAAACAGACCAGTGGAGCAACTCTGGAGGCCCATGACGGCGACCGTAGTCGAAGGGAGGCAGCACAGATCGATGCCACATAGAAGGGAGGTTGTGGCCCATCGATCATCGCAGGCGTTGGACACGGGGCTTGGAAGGCGCTGTGTGGAAGGAGCAGCTCGCTCCTTCTGGGTCAATTTCAGACAGGGAGGCGATGTGGCGGAAGCTACCGCGTCCTGGGCACACACCAATGGTACTCCCCTAAAGGACCCATCTCTAGCTAGAGGGGGGAACCATGCTAGTAGACTGGACCCATGCCCTTTGGGCTGGGCTAGATGAGACCGAGTCATAGGGTGACCTAGTGGGCAAAATACTTATCAAAACTGGGCCCTGCCCAGTGAGGCCCACTAGGCCAGGCACAATTTCAAGGATAGACCATACCAACCCTGATCCAAAAGAGGGTAAGTCAGGCTAGTCGAATAAAACTGCAGTATATTGGACCCTCGGGCTGGGTTAGTCGAGTCAGTCTATCCAGGTCTGACAGGGCTAAGACGCAACTAGTCCTTAAATACTAAAAAACTAATATTTTATAGACTGGGAGTTTGTTCAAAGCTTCGTCTATTGAATTTTAAACATTAAAAAAATATGGTTCTTGAGGATATTCTATGTGGGTATTCGGGGCGATTGAGGTATGACCGATGACATGAGCAATAGATGTGTCGATCCTTAGTGGCTTGACAGATGAGCAGTAGTCATGTGGATCCTTAGTGGCCCGATAGAGGAGAAACAACCATTTATATACTTAGTGTCCCAATGGATGAACAACATCCATGTTGATCTATAGGGGCCCAAAAGATGAGCACCAGATGGGAGGATCTTTAGTGGCCCAACAGACAAGTAACAACTGTGTGGATCTTTATTGGCCCGGAAGATGAGCCGCGATTCATTAGGGATGAGTCCATCAAAAGTATGAAATGTTAATAACTACAACCGATAGACCATTCCTACTCTAGAATTTACCATGTGTGATATGTCAGTACTTAATGGATTATTAGTGGTATTTCTCCTTAGTTGACTGGAGTCCCCATCTGAGTATTGTGTTACTCACCCCGGCATGGTATTTTGTCGGATGTATTGTGTCTTGTGAAGACAACAGATGTTTTGATAGAGGAAATGGTGTCCTAGGAGGTGGAGGGGCTCAGTTGGATCAAGCATACAAGACATACTACCTAGTATTCTAGTAGCCACAATACTCAGCAATTGTTTAAGTATAATTTTTCTCCATTTAGTTTGTGAGATGTGGTTGGGCATGTGTGTGAATACAGGTACGTAAAAAATTCCATACACTTGCAGGTTGATGCCATTGGTGCTAGTCGCCAACCTGTGGACTTCAGGAGGCAGGCTTGGGGTATTTCACGGCAGGGGCCCCAAGTGAAGGGCCATGACATGAAACCTCTAGAACATGGGTTGGGATGTTTTTATGTGTTTTTTTATTTAAAAAATATTCCGTATGGTCTTTTATGTCCGAATAAAATAAGTTTGGGTTGTACTTTTAAAAGTTGGTTGATATGATCTCTTGGAATTTATTAATATTTTAAATAAATATAAATAATTTCACATAGAAAACCCAATACAAAATAATATGTTAATAATATTAGATGAGTTTGTGTATAAATAATCTCATTAAAAAATATGAAAATATTTGACTATATTTGTACACATATATTTTTGTTATAACCCCACATTATAATTTTTAATAATTATGATGATAACATTGTTTTTTTAATCTTTATGGGGTATGATATGTATTGTAAATGGAAAATTCTCCCTTAATTTGATCATGATTGGTATTATAAAACATATACCAGTCACATGGAATGTTATTATATTCATATGAATTTTAGATCATTTAATAAAATATAAATTATTTTAAAATATCATTAATATCAATTTGCGAATTATAAATTTAAGTTCACTTTCAAAAAAAGATAGAAATTTTTAAATTATAATATATTTAATTTAAACCACAGGAATATGTTATATATATCTAAAAACCACATAATAAAACAATTAATTTTAATTATATTGATTTTATTATTTATTATAATAATTTATTAAATTTACATATTAACAAAATAAATATTGTGTTAGTGTTGTGGTATAATTTATGAAAATTATTTCATTACTAAAAATAAAAAAATTACGTGAGAAATAAATAATGTTCCTTTCATATAATTATTTATAATAGAAAATAATTTGTGATTATACTTATTATAAACTATTCTATAAAGATTTAAATCATGATTGTGTCATTATTTACAATTTTTTTATAAAATAAAATAAATTTTGATATCATGGAAAATTTAAAAAAAATGTCATTTATTAGATGTTTGGGTGAATTTGGATTAAATATTCTCATAAAATAAAATTATATCTAGTGTTATGATAATTTTCTAGTTCATTTCATATTATTCTAATCATAATTACATGATTTACCCTTACCGTAGTGAATATTATTTACTAAGATTACAATTCATTATGACCAAATATAAAATAGGCCAATTAAATATATATTGAATTCCTGGTTCCAAATATTGAATGAATTTTCCTAGATTCATTTTATATAAGTTTAATAATTTAATTTCTATTTAAACTCAAAAGGGGGGTTGAAATTAAAATTTCAAGGAAAATAAATTTTTATAGGAAAACGTATATTTAAATTAATTTTATGTATAGTAAAATACATTATATGAATATAAATTCAAAATTATTGATATATATTATATAAATATCATTTAAATTATTCATTATTTTTTTATCCAAAAAAATTAGAATGAAGAACATTATTCTGTTAAATATAATTTTTTGAAATTTTTCATTATAATCAAAATAATATATTTAATGAAAACCACTTATTGAAAAATAATTATATTGTTAAAATTAAAATGGATCATACTTCGCATTAATTAAAAATAGAAAATAAAATATATTTTTTAGTTACATGATTTAATTATAATAAATAAAAATTTAATAACAATCATTTTTTCACTATACAATTTGAAAAAATATATTCTTAAAATTCCAATATTTCACCCCATTATAATTTTAATCTGATAATTTCAAAAATCACATCCTTTTGATAATATAACATTATAAAATGTGTTATAAATTAATTATTTTCTCAAATAAATTTTATTTTTATTATTCATTTTCAATGAATGAATATTTTGATTAATAAAATTTCTTCACTGAAATTTGATTTTTATTTTTATAATAATAAATTAGTGCTTTATTTATTACATTATTTATATATGATTAATAATGTGATTAACATATTCATTCCCACTAATTCAATATCTATATTATAATTGTCATATTTAAATACTTATATTTTTCATTTATTTAAGCGTGATGTTGTGTATTTTATACGGTATTGAACATAGAGTTCTTTTAAAATATAATTCTTTTATAGAGGAATTCCATAGTTTTCCACATGAATGTGATATTGATTTAATGATTAAATTTTTTTATTTCATGTATATTATATCTATTCAAACTTAGATAATGTCTAATATAGATATCTAAGAGATGAAATCTCTACTCATTGACTTAGAGGTGAAAGGGATTACATGACCAAATATGTACCTTACGATGAATGTTTTTTTCCAGAGGAATTTATATTATTTATCTAGAGTATATGTGGCTTATTAAAATATTAACTTTGTATTATTCATTAAAAAATTTCCACTTATGTGTATTTATGTTTTATATAACCAACTAATATGGTCTATGGTATACTGTAAGTTTAATTTGAGATCAATGTATCCCTAGTTAAAGGGGAACTTATCTAACATATATTGGATATTATTTTAGAGAATTTAATGTCAATATAGTTACCTAGTATTGACTTTATGGCTGTGAAATGTTATATAAGTGCTTATGGATTAGATAAATTTGGTCTTATTTCGATAGATAATTTTATGATTGGATTTTTTATCATATTTACATGTCCTCCCTAGTGATAAAGAAGAATGGTCAAAATAAAGAGATTGATTATAATATATTTACTGAGAATTTGTTCTATAACATACTCTCAATTTTTCAAATTTAGATCAGTAAGATATGATCCATAGTGAACATACTATCAAATGATGGTGTACCTAATAAAATCCATATTTTCAAAACATAATACTTCGTAATTTGTTACATAAATATACAAGTAACACAATATATAAATAAAAATATTCCTAGTGATATTAGGTAATTTTATACATATCATAATAAATTGAAACATGGATATAAAAAAATATTTGAAACTTAATAAAAATAAATTAAAATTCATTGAGCTTCTAATAATGTAGGTGATAACCTGAGGAAATACATTTCAAATGGGTGTTCTATAATTCCTTGTATGGTAATAATCATTGAAAGTAATAATATTATGAATTACACATGATTATATAGGCCAAACATGATGACATAGGTGGGAGAGAATCATAATTATTAGCATTATAGTATAATAAAATACGATATCAATAATGAATTATAAAAATGTTTAAAAAATATAGAGCATAGAATCATAGACATAATACAAGGATGCAAAATAATAAATCCTAAAATATTAGACTTGGTCTTACATATAATTAATAATAAAATGTATTTTATGATTTAAAAACATTACCCAATTCTTTGAAGGGATATTTAATTATGGAACACCTATTATATTTATATCATGTACATGAATTTATTTACCAAATAGATCACGAAACACAGTAATGTCTTTCATTAACATTTATATCATGATTAATGACTTTGGGTTACATAAATTTGAGTCCCTAATAAATTGAGGACAATAATTTATTGGTAAATATCCTTATGTGGAAATGGGGATCGATATTCCCAAAAAAATGTTTTGATTGGAAAATCACAGGATAATTTAAATAGAATTATATGTGAAAAAAATGATTGAAGAACATTTTAATTAGAGTAAAAGGTGGTACCCCATATCATTGGTGTCATAAAAAGAGTATAGGAATGTTTAAAAACACATTACAAAATGAAAAGATTTGACTAAAAAATTTAGATATAAATGACTTGCTTAGATAAAAAGGAAGAGGGAATTCCTTTCCTTGAGAGGGTACTTCTAAATGATCATGTGAACATTATAATGTGTTTTGGAACACCTTGGGTGAGGTAATATAAATAAATTCATGATAAATTGTTTCCAAGTGAAGAGGAATGATATTATTTTACTTTCTTATATTGGTTAAAGAATCATGGTCTTGGAGATAATCTTTGTGAGATTAAACATCTTATGTATATAGATTCTACCAGTTTTCAATTTTTTAATCATGAAATTTAATTAGTATATGTAAAATCATAGTGATTATATCTCCACTTTAAGATATAATATATAGGATATATATATATGGTACGATCCTAATGTTCTATTACAACACTTATACCTTCTGGGTAATTATATGCTATTATTACCAATAGTATTGATAATTCATTATTGAAACTATACAGTGATTATATTATAAATAGTTGTGATACTGAATGGTCTATTATGTTTGATAATATATGTTATATAGTGGTCTACAATAACCAATTTATTGTATGAGTTTTCTATAACTACGTTACTTAATATCGAATTTATTCATTTCAAAGGTCATTTCTTTTACAAAATCCAGGGTTGTTGTATTCTTCCTCATTTTGGAAATTTCTCACACAAAAAGTCATTTAATACACTAAAATAGATGAGGATACATATGTTTTATATTCTCTTATATGTCTTATATTTCTTCCCCAAACATTTGGTTCAACCATATTATATGGACCAGATGAGTTGTCTACATTCATAGAAATATATCTCTAGGATCTATACTACAAAAAAGATTTATCCCACATGAAAAAAAATTATCAAAAGGTACCAAAAAGATATTCAGCATGTATTATGGCTATGGTATATGATTTATAGTGAACCAACATTTTTATAAATGATTATAACATCATTCTTATGATAAAAAACATAATAAGGATACAATCAATGATCCAAAAGATTAGTTCCTATGGATGTTTAGGTTCAGACATAACTTTTATAAAGAAACTAAAAAATTATTTCAATCTTTATTTTTTACCCAAAAAGAATACATTTTTATCCTTATTACATGTAATCACCTATGAATTTATATCACTTAATTTGGTGAGAAAAATTCCATGTGAGGGAATTAATAATGGACAAGAATAAATAGTGCATGGGTGATAATAATCATTACCATCATACCATAAGCATAGCATAATCATAATAATCATAATAATCATGGGGTTCATATTTGATAAGGCATGGAATATGGAAGATGTGTTCAAATTAAATGTCATGACATAGTGGATAAATACCCCACATAGTTTCGAATAAATCTTTCATCAAGTTCAGGAATAACATAACTATATAAATTATAAAATCATAATTGGGAAAAAATGATACATCAAGGTCATGCATAGTGATCTTGTTATCATGATATAAAGATTATTTCTCAATGAATTATTTAGCTATATAATTCAGGTATCACCTATCACAACCTAAAAATATCATTATCATGCTTCATGCATTAAAGGATAATTATCATAGTTATGAAATAACCCATGGAATGGAATGGGTTCCATAAAATATTACAAATATAATAATACATGAAACGAATTTTATGTTTCCAAAATTAGTTGGAGATGTTATAAATGGGTATAAATGATCATTTTAATATGTTGAATGATAAAAAAACTCAAGAGGATTTAGGCAATGTTTTGGAAATTGATGTATTTATGAAAATTCATTATAAACAGATAATAAATTTTTTTAAAATATAAATATACAAACCAAAGAACAAAATGATAAATAATTTTGGATGAAAATATTTTGGATATTAGTTGATCATTTATATGAAAATAAATGTGAAATATTAGATTACCCATAAAAGGGTTTTCATTAGAGAAACCCCTTACATTAAATCCCACATTATTTCATCATTCATATTTCTACTGCATAATAGACCCAAATTTATTAAAACCATGAACCATTATTGAATTTAATTAATTTGTGAACATTTTTATAAATCATAATATTTAGATTATATAAATTAATTTTCTATTGTAAATTTTTTTTCATTTCCCTATATCATGATAACCTTAAAAATATCCAGTTTTATTTCGATTTTGTTATTTCTAATCAAGGTCATTTATATATAAGTAATTTTAATTATAGAATAATATATATATATAATATATTAATATTGTAAATAATTTATAATAACAATCCATAAGGGTGTTGATATGAATGAGGTCGAAAACATCTTCATTGTTGTTTATTTAACCTTGATAAGGAACATTCACCAAAAAATGTAGATAAAGAGGTGTGAAATATAAATAGATAAACAATAATTTTTATGTTTGGTTAAAATTGTAAATATAATTTCAACATATTACTAAATTAATATTAGAATTGTTTTTGTAATAAATTTTGGAAAAGGATAAAAGTGGAGGAAAATAAGACAATATTTGGTTTAAACATACTATTTTCACAGTGTCACGTACCTTGTATAGTACTAAAACCATGATGAATGGGGTTTGATTACTCTAGAATAACCCTAAATTTGAGTTGGATTTAATATATAGGATTTTGGAAGTGTTTTATTTTATTAAGTGAGGGAGGTGGGGTCTTCTAAGGGGAGGGGGGATAATTTATACATTACGATAGGTATATTTTGATAAACAAATATTATATAAAAAATATATTAAAAGTAAACATTTTAATAGTTATTAATTTGAAATTATGAATTGTATATAAATAAATAAAATATTTAGTATATTACAACTATTTTTAAACATAATTCATTAATTTATTCAAATGGAATCTGGAAATAATGATTTTTTCACAGGGAATACTTTTGACATTTGAATTTGGAATGTAATTTTTAGGTTTTTAAATCATCTTCATTCAATTTTAATTGGTAATTTATAAAATCTAATATGTTATTGTAAATAAAAATGCACTATAAATTATTATTTCATTATTATATCATGAATGATATAATTCAACATAATCTTTTTATGGACCAAACTATAATTTTACAAGTCCGTTGAATATTAAAGTGTTTTATAAAGTTTCTTAAAAACAATCAAGGAAAATTTTTATGTGATGATTTCAAATATGAAATTAATTTTAACAAATATATTCTCTATAATAGGCTATGTAATTATTAAATTGAAGAATTATTTTTTTTATGAAATAACAAAAAATAATGTTTTAAAAAATATTTGATTATATTTTTTTGAGTTTTTAATGATGATATTTTTAGGAATTATAATATATATATATATAATTTAATCTTAGTATGAAATTTTTATGCCCCATTTTATTATTTTTAGGTAAAATTACTATTTCAACGGTCTTGTTACCATTTTTTATAGTCAGGATACTTGTCTCAATGGTCACCTTTCTATTCAAACAGTCACATTACTATTCCAATGGTCACATACAATTACATTGGTCACATTGACACCTTTATATAAATATTCTTTCATTCATTCATTATCTACCTTAATTCCAGTCATGTTTTTTCATTTCCATTTTTTATAATGTCAATTAGTTTGTGGATATTTTTTCCTTTTCTATCGTGTCATTCATAGGGGGGGAAGATTTTAGCATATTGAAGAGATCCATATTTTCCCATAGGTATATTTCTATTTTATATTTTTTATTACATTTTATTTTTTTGAATTTTAATGGGTGTATTTATTTACTAATGGATTGATTTTCCTTAATGAATTAATGTGTTTTAGGATTTTCCAAGTGATCTATGTGTACAAAACTTATAAAATATAATATAACACACATTTATTTAGGATAAAATTAACATTAATTTTTTTTTGCGTCATTACATTCGTCCACCAGAAAAAATTCTAACCTGAAAATTTTAAACTCATATTTTCTATTGAGAATAAGTAAGGATACATGTTTTTAATTATTTATTGTGGCTCCCATGTTACCTCATCCTATTTACGTCTCCTCCAAAACACTTTCACAAGTTAGGTTGTCTTATATAAATCAAACCATATCTCTACAGTCCATGATATCCACATACTACTCCTCATATGAGAGGTCATTCTCCTATTCATCAACCTCTAGATTCAATAAATGTGAGGAATTGGGTATGTACATCCTTAGCAGAGATATGTGGAACACATAATGAAATTTATCCATATTTTGTAGAAGATTAAACTAATAGGACCCTTCTACCATTTGATAAAGGATCTATAATGGGACCATTTACCAAGTTCTATGTTGACTTTATTTAAGACCCACAAGACTATCTTCCATGGAAGTATTCAACGAAAACCAAATTCTCCAACCTCAACCTCCATGCCCCATTAATTTATGTCAATATAGTTCATCTCCTGAAACCGAGAAGCTTTTATATATTGTTGGATGGATTGAGCCTTCTCTTTTATATCTTATATAAGATCTGGTCCATGTATCCTTCATTACCCCACTTCAACCTAACAAGTTTTATTGATACAAATATTCACATTCAAAGATTCATATGGATATATTTGAATACTAGAGTGGATGATTTTATTTTATGTTAACTCAACTAATGGGAGATATAGATCCCATTATCCATTAAAATCCATTTAGTTAGCTCTAAAAACTTTCTAAAGTGACATCATAGTCCTTTTCGATTGACCTTCATCTTAGTGACTATTATCAATAATTAAATTCAATTTACTATTCAAATAATGTAGAATACTTCCCCAAAATTCTGATGTAAATCATGATATGTGAATAGATATTATAAAATTTGGTACCCTATGAATACTCACCACATCCTTTACTTATAACATAGAAATTTATTCAATTGATAAATCTTCTAGAATATCGATTATGTGATAAGTCTTGGAGAGTTGATCTACTATATCCCATATCTCTCTTTTTATGTTTTTTTTCATCAAGAGACCAATGAAAAATTCCATGGTGATGATCTCTCATTTAAACATTTGTATTGATAATGGGTTCATATACCCTTGTAATTATGTCATTATGAATTAACATTATATCATTATAATAACATTAAGGTATACTCACCGATCACTTTATTCATATTTTCTTACAAAAACTTGTCTTGTAGATCACAGTATATCATGGTGCATCCAATATGGATGAGGAAAGATAAGATATGATCATTATCCAATAGATCCATAATTATTTCATGTGATTTAATAACATGGATTCTATTTCCAAACTGAACAAAACCATTTGTATCAATGTATAACTCATGAAGAATCACATCTATTACTTCATACATCCTTTTTTGAAGCTCCAAATCCCCCATTGGTGCTTCTTTCATCTTCTCTTGGATTGATGGTCAGTAAAAATACATGGGAAATAAATTATGTATTATAAGATATTATTATTTTCTTATATATACATTTCATATCCATGAATTTATGGTCTTTCCTAATCCTCATATTGAATTGGGTGGCATGTTCCTTTTTTCTAAGAGAATCAACTACGTAGTATTCCATTTCCATATGGATTTGAATACTAAAATAATAGTCTTTTATTAGATTTTTCCATTTTATTTAATGCATTATGAGTTCTTTATAGGTGAATATAAAATTTTGACTCATGTAAATTTTTTTATGCCACACTTCTCATGATAAAAATATTTCTACCAAATCATTAAAGAAGACATACCAGCATCTATCGCTAGATCTTGCATACAAATAATTTTTTTATGGAAACCGCTCTAATGAATAAAGTGGTAACCCTCATAGTTTCCAAATACAACATTTTAGATGTACTAGTGATCAAGAAATCAGCATTCAAAAATTAAAACTAAATCCACAAATTCCAGTTTGAAAAATATCATAGATAAAAAACTCAAACATCCAAAAGGTCACCCAAATTGTGGGGACTCGATCCAACTAACTCTAGAACTTGCCTCAAGTAGATTTTCTCAACTATCTTCAGTTTTAATTAGTTATAGGTTATCAATTTATTATTTACAATGTGTACAAAACCCAATCCTTTCTTTGATGAATCACTTTATTAAAAAAACGTTTGCACCTAATCATATTTTTTGTATACGAATAGTAAATAACATCTTCCTATAACCCTTAAATATTCCCACACATTCTTATATCCATAAATACATTATTAAATTTCGTGATAATATAGTTAGTATGTTATAATGTTATTATTAATTTTTCCAAAAATATCTTTAGTAGGTATAGAATCTAATAAAACACCACTTTTTATTCACACTTTACTGAATGTCCCATTCTTCAATTACGTTTCTCATTGAAGGATTCATATGAAATCCCTCGCTTGTGATAATGTATCACATGAATGTGGATGGCTACCACTAAATTTCCCACATACTAAACATTTTACAGATTTTCCACTTTTATAAAATCATTTTCAAAATCCTTATATTTAAATCATGTTCCTCCTTTTATATATAGTAAATAAGAAAATCAATAATAATAACTACAACAAATTTGTTGATATAGTTTTTGAAGACTCTACATACCAAATCCATAAAGATCATTAAGTAATTACTAATCTCAAAGGGAATCACATTGAATCTATAGTTCCTATAACTTATATGGTTTTTTATTATAAATATCATCATTCATTCAATTCAGATGATGATAATTATACTGAATATCAGACATTAAAATCTTTTTCTCCTTATATATGATATAACAAGTCATAAATCATTGGAATGGTGATAATTTTTACTTAGAGTGGTCTTATCGAGTTCCTGGTAATCTATACACAGATGCATTGATATATCCCTTTTCATTAAAAGAGAATCAATGTTATAGCATCCCATTTTCCAAGTTTTAGGTAATTTTGATGTCAATTAATATTTTATTATTCAATTGGTTTCATCATGGTACTTTCGTTGATGGAGGACATATTTTTGAGTAAAATGAACTAATTTTGAAGGATATATGTTTCTTTAAATTAATAGAGTCCAAGTATAAATGTGTTAATTTATTTTTGGGTTTATCCCCAAGATTATAAGATGCTAGAATTGTTTTCCGGTTTCATGTATGAATATGTTTTTTATGATGTATTCAGATGGAATACACAACATGTAATGGTAGTGGATGACGTGTAATCTTTGATGAAAAGATGTCATAAACCTGGTATTTATCAATAATAGAGAAAATTCTTTGTAAATCCTTCACCCCATGTAATGTTAAAAGATATTTTATATATTAAAAGAAACCACTTTTTGATGTATGAAATCATTGTGGATTAAATGATGTGAGAATAGGATACACATCGTGTAACTATCAAAATGTCAACATATAGGGTTTGAAAATTGTTTATTTTTCATTAATTCATCCTCATCATTATTTTCTATCAACTTATATCTCCTCTTCAGTGATTTTGGGAGTCTCCAATCAATTCATATTGATTCTTTTGTGGTATGATCACCGTTTAAGTGGGTTTTAATCACTCTATGTGAGTAAAAATTTATGCTTCTTCATTTTTATGATCACAATAGTGTTGTAGTGTTTCAAAATTGAATTTGATAATTTCCGGTCCTAAATCATTTTTTTATCTCACAATCCATTGTGTGATCCCATTCGGTATTACGATTCCATTTTTTTGTTTGGTTAGGGTGTGTTCTGGAATGAAGATTGTGATATGCCCTTTCATCGATCGATTATCCAGTTTAATATAATCAAATATATGCACTGAATGATTTTATAGACTTTATCGTCATTTTTGAGTTCTTTCTATTGGTGGATTCTGTTGTGGGAATTTGGGACAAAAATTTGAGGTATGTTCTTTTGTATCTAGCATGTGTTTTATAAATTGTATTTATCCTATTTTTATTAACTAACTTATTGATATATAATGAATGATTTCTCTTTCTATGTTAATGAATTTGTGATAAAAGGAGGGGTTCTCTAGTTTTTTTAAATGGATAAAAAGGTATATTTTCAAAAGAAAATTGAAATTATTTATGGAATTTACCACATGGGATGTTATAAATACATGGTTTGATGTTTTATCTAAGGGACATCATCCATATTAATATCAAGTGGTTTCACATTTCACTTTTCTATTCTCACTAGGATCATTGTTCGAGGTAAATTATATTGACATTATTGGTGGGTTCATTCATGGAGTGTTCCTCTACTCCTTAAGGATCATTTCTAAGGAACTCTTGTGTACCAATAATTTTTTTCCCAAATTTTATGGGTTTTATAGTGCCCTTTTGAGTTTCATGGAAAGATTTACCGGTTTTATCATTATATAGTTTTTCTTTGATATGGATACTTTGGAGTTTCATAAATAATTGTCTTTAGAATTAAAATAATGACATTTATTATATAATTGATGATAAAGGGGAAATATTTTTACCATGATTCTGGAAAATCTTTACTACTTCTAATTATGCCATGTTTTATTTAAAATGAGCTTAATTTAGATCTTTTAACATATAGTTGTTATGGAACACCTAGGTGGTATCCTTATCAACTATTTAGATAACAGTATGTGAACCCCTTCAGAGGTTCATAGATATTGTTATTTATTTCAATTCATCGAAATTCATTGTTTTATCGTGAGGTTAATAGGTTTTCTTTCAGTTGATTAGGGTAGGTGGTGGTGAGATGGTGTGTGTCTTCCCACACTATAACATAGAGTACAAGGATTTTCTTTTTCTGGTATTCCTTTAGGTTCAGACCTATACATGGAGATCATTTAAACATCTTTTTTGATTTAGGTATCTATTTTTTTTCTTAGATGTGTAAAATATTTATCTTTTCCCTCAATGTATCTATTTCATATATGTTCAATGTTGTTTCATCAGGTTGGGTGAAATCATTACATCTGTATGTTGTTTGATGCCTGAGTGTTAGTCACCAGCCCATTGGGATTAGTTATTCCCTTTGGAAATGTTGTGTCTATGGACAAGATCCTTATGATAGGTTATTCAGATCGATTTCATCTAATTTTTTGGTATGAAACATGGTTTTTCCTCAATAGTTATCTTGGGAATTTTTATAGACAAAATATTGGATTGTTTTGACATGGGAGGTATATTGTGGTGAGTCTCTGTATAGATCTTTATGATGAGATTAAAGATACCATGAGACATAGGGACGTGTTTCTCCTTTTTTATTATTTATGATAATATCTATTCTTATCTAACGGGTTTTCTCATTTGAACTGTGATACTTCTATTGTTTGTGAAATTATTTTGTTTCATTGTGTAGTAGTATGCCTCAAAGACATTTTTTAGAGTTCCTCAAGAGGGTGAAGCTAATACTGAAAATTTGAATACTCATATGGATTATATAATTATCAATTGTATCATGCTATCTGTTTATGTTGTAGAATAGAGTGAACCCTATGTTTAGAAAGAAACTGTAAATGTAAATCTAGGAGATGTGGGAGACCTGGATTGATGAAAAGTGTTCACATGTGAGAAGCCAGTATCCATTAATAGTATGAATGAGAATCAATATAAAAAAAATGGATAGATATAATTAATTAAATATAATAATTCATACATAAAAATGAGGGTATCAAGGTGATATGTGTTGCGTTCATACTTGAGGTTCCTAGTAAGTGGAGATGGGATGCCATGATATAGGGTACATTCACGTGGGATTTGAATTTAAGGGTTTGAAGACCCTTTTCCATCGACATTTTTTAAGAGTTGATAATGACACTGATGTATTTAGAGTTCCACTATTTATAGTTGGGAGATATCCCAGTTTCATAATCCACCAATAATTTTTCTTAGTGGGTTTATTTTCAAAAAAAAGTATGTAAATAACTCCAATTTGGAATATTATAAGTACCTGCACAGTTTATGACAGGATATCCTAGAACATGTGATCATGATGAATTTTTTTAAATATTAATACAATGTAGACATATATATGATGTGTTAAATGGATAATTAATGTGATTTTAGATATCCAACCCATTAACAAACACATAATGGCAACATCAGTGGTGTTATATGGAAAAAGATAAAGTGAAAATATCATTGAAGGAACGATAGAGGTGGTTCTTAGTAGAGGGCCTCTTCATCACTTTCATTTGTAGCTATTAATGTGCCTATTAATTACTATCAATGTGGAATGTTAATGCACACATGAATTTCTTTTATATCACTTAAAATGTTTGAAATAGTTTTGGGGTTTTTGGTCATCTACAGTGTTTCTATTAGGATATATCTGCACATCAATATGGACATGTATTGTCAGCTCAAATTATACTAAGGAACAATCAGATGCTTCAAAGACTATAAGGCCCCATAAATAGGACTTATGAGTGAATAACATTAACATAGTAGATGACTTTATAGGAGAGGAATATGTGGGTAGAGCGATAGTGAGAGGTTCCATCTATATTTATTCATCAGTAGTAGTTTCATTATTTCATACTGATGCTTCTCATTACATTATAACATATACTTTTTTTATTTTCATAA
Source organism: Viscum album (assembly GCA_963277665.1). Lineage (NCBI taxonomy): Eukaryota > Viridiplantae > Streptophyta > Magnoliopsida > Santalales > Viscaceae > Viscum > Viscum album. The sequence continues at coordinate 928,412,316 of OY728159.1, forward strand.
CCATCCAACATATCCCAATCTCTTTTTAATGAGTTGGAAATGAATCTTTAGAATTTTAATGAGAAGGGGTTTTGTTTTCTTTAACTTGTGTTATTGATAGCTAATGCGGAGCAAGTCTAGGATATTCTTATTCCTGATGTTGATCCGTATGATTTCATCATTGAGATAGATTTTCATGCTGATTATTTTTATGAGTGTGATTGTTATTATTAGATTGTATTATTTATTGGAGATAATGGTTGGTCATGTCTATTTAGGGGAGAGTGATATCAAATATATGGTCATACATGACCTTCCCCCATATAGCTTAGGCATTTGTTGTCTAATGTAGTCATTTCTCCATATGTAGTTTCATTTATTGTTGATCTTATCCCAGTTGTTCATGTTTTTCCTAATACGTTTTGAAAATTTCTCTTCTCTACTACTAGAGAGGGTGGAATTGTTTATTATGTAACTAGATTAATGGAAGAAACCAATATCAATACCATCTTATCAAATAAAAATACTGAATCTGGAAGAGAACGTGTTCTAGTTGGATGACTTTGTTATGAAGGGGTATTTACTCCATAGTGTTTCTCCTTTTGCATCTCTAGTGTTTTATTTCAAATAATTCTTATGGTTATCTCAAATTATATGTGAACTATCAGATTTTGAACTATACAATAGTTAAGAATAAGTCTCATTTTCTTCATTTGGTTGATTTCATTGATATGTTTATTGTGAAAAGTTGTTTGGAAAGATCGATATGTGGTCAGGTTATCTTCAGCTTAGGGTTTGACAATTTAATATATGAAAGTTGTATTTTAGGAGCAGTTATTTCCATTATAAATAATATTTAATTCCATTTGTTCTCAATAATTTTCCTATAGTTTTAAGGTATTTGATTAATTGGATATTACATAAGTATGTTAAAACCATTTTTGTAGTGTTTGTGGAAGAAATTTTAGTATATTTTAGTTCCATACATGAGAACTATAACCATATGAGTTTGGTTTAAGATATACTGAGGTGTAATAATTTTTATATAATGTATTCAAAATGAAGCATCAAGTTTCAATTGGTGAAATTTCTGAGGCACATGATTTTTTATCATGGATTATCAGTTGATCCTGAGAAGGTAAAGGAAATCATTAAATGGGTAGATCAATGGAATGTATTAGTGATTAATAGATTCTTTGTTATTACATTATTTTATTAATAGTTAATTAAATACTTTTCAAAGTTGACATCAACATTGACCGGTCATACCCAGAAAGGGATGAGATTAATATGGGATGAAAAATATCAATATTCTATTGATGAACTGTAAAGAATTATGATTTGAAATATTATTTTGATCTTACCTAATCCTAGTAAGTAGTATGTGGTTTAATGTGATGATTCTGGTGTGTTTTTAGGTTGTGTCCTCGTGTAGGATGATCATTTGGTAGATTGTGGATCTCCTCAACTTTGACCACATGAGAATGATTACCCCACTAATTATTAACACATCACCATGGTTATGCAAGCACCTATGTGTTGGTGTCACTATATTTATAGGGAATGGTTCATAGTCATTTATGAACATAAGAGATTGGGATTATCTTTTTTCAAAAAAACACGTGTCTTAGAAAGAGAGGATGGGAGGAATGGCTATAGAAGTTTGACTTCGATATAACCAACACCTGAGTGAAGGTAAATGTTGTTTCCTATTCTCTTAGTAGAAATGTTTTACAATTTTTTTGGAGTTGTACTTTATACTTATTTTGCCATAGATCCTTATATATTTTAATGAGGAAATATTTTGTATGGTTCAAATTCATGAGAATTTATCATCATCTCTTATTGATTCTATTTTTAGACTTAACAGCAATATTCCATGTTTAGAAGAATTTTATAAACCCATTATGGGGGGGTGTCATTTCAATTTAGTCTCTCTCTTGAAATGAAAGAATTAGCTTTTAGAATTAGTTTTTTGTCCCACCATTATTAATGTTTTTAGTTTTGTTTTATTGTCAAATTTCTCCCTGGATCATTAATTAGAGAACAACAATGATGTATTATAACAAGAGTTTATGTTTCCATTGGTAATGTATGAAATATAATATTGATTATTTATTTTCCTATCGTTACACCTGCCATCAAATAAAGGAAGATCATTTTCAACGTTCTATTTTTCTCCATCCAATTATATTGATGATTTGTAAATGGGAAGAGTTATCCATGGAATTTCAATGATCACACTCTTTTGATATGTATGTTCGTTTTTGAGATATTCTCTTGTCTGGTTGGGTATGATTTTGGTTTGGAAGGATTGGAGGTGGTATGATATTATAATTTCAATATTTTGGGCTGAAAAAAAAAATCTACATACAATTTAGATGGGATGTAAATGAGTTACATGATGTGTACCTTTTTAATCAGAATAAATTCACCAAGGTGGTGAGTTTTTTAGTATAAGGAACTAAAAATAATTACATTAAATGTAATGGAATTACTGGATATGTAATTCCTGGATTTGTAAATTAAAAAGTGTCATTTAGATCATTTTGGATTCATTACTTTATGAATAATTCCACTACTAATCCCTACTGTGAATTTACATAGTTTTTTAGGATTCCTTCTTTACTAATTATTACAGATTAGTGTTTAATACCATTAATACTTTTTGGGATCAGGTTTCCTTTTTCTCTTCATATAGAATAATCTGTTGAATCTTTTTACAGTTCTGGGATTTATGGTAGATCCTAATCCTAGGATTTGGTCAGGATCTCTTATACCATTGTTGATTCGACCGTATTACATCAATTAAAGATTGTTTTGGGTAAAAATTCACCAATGATCATGAGGTAGGTTTTCTATTTTTCAATTCCAATAGAATTGATTAATATTACCTGTGTGTAATTGTGAAATTGAAATTTACATGTTGTCGAATTACAAAACATTTTCAATTGATTAAATAAATTTCAATGTGATAATGAATTGGGTTGAACTTTGGGTGGTTGAAATTGGAATTGGTAAATGTGGTGATAAAGAAAATTTGATGGAATTTTTATTATTAACACTAATATATAACCAACTTTTAATATTGATTAAATGGTCATTATCATCTCTAGATAGATGCTAACTATCCAAGCATAAATAAAATCCCTAGTATTTTAATTGTGCTGCTAAAGAATTGATATAGTTTTTCTTATTGGTGAAAAAAATCACTGATAAATGTTCCATTTATCTATCATTTTAGACAAACTTATAAAAGATGCCATTTATTAGTGAATTTATTCCATATCATACATTATAAAAGAACTGATAACGATATCCCAAATCAGTGCATTTAATAGTGATGATAAAGGGGAATACTAGAGTGTACTGTAACTGCACACTACAACACTAGTGTAGTGTACTGTAACTACATACTACTTTATCTGGTAGAAGAAAAGTCATGTACCAATATAGAATTAAAATGAAATAAAATTTACAACACAAATACAATAAAAATATATATTATATGAATTTCATACATTGGTGTATATAATTAAATGAGTATGTTCAAATTATTACATTCAATCAAAAAAATCAACGATCCTATGTCTTTTTCCTGTAACCCCGACTCATGATATTGCCGAAATGTCCACCCCAACTCAATCAAAAGAATGAACCTATATAAAAATTTGTTCATTTATATATAATAATATAATTAAGTAAATTAATTTAAATTTTTTAATATTAACCTCAACTTTTAATCTTAACAGGAATATTGTGTATGAGATTGATTTGCGGTTGATTCTTTTATTTCACGCCATTTCTTGTATTTATTTATGGAATATTCCTATGAAAATAATAAAATTATTTATAAGACAATAATGAAATAAAAATAAATTATGTAATATAATATAAGATGATGAGAAAACAATCTTGTATTTTTACAGGGTTTTAGAAATGTGATACATGTTTTAAACAAAAATAATATGTAAATATTGAAAAGATGCACTATGAGTAATACAGGTGACATGATTAATCATGATGAGGTGTGACTGATTTCAACACATAAAAAATTACTTATGGATTATTGTAATAAAGTGTTAAAACAACCTGAATGAGTTTTCTCAGTTTTGAGTATGTCACATTTCATTTTTACTAAAATTTCATTTTAAACCTGACACACGAATATTTGGTCATACTGGTCACATTTGTGTCATATTGAGATGATCATTATTCTTATACATCTGAAATGGATAATCAAACATCGTCCAAAATTCTATAGAAAATGCGAACAGTTTTTCTTAGTTTTTAGTGACTGACAATTTTTGAAATAAAATGTCAGTTTAAAAATGATAACAAGTACATTTAGTTATAATGGGTACATGAAGTATCAAATTGAGGAGTAAATGATTCTAACATGTCAAGAAAAATATGTTGATCATTTTCCTAATGTATGAAAATAATCTGAATTCATTTGATTGATTTTGAGTGAGTAAAATTCCTTTTTTACTAAATTTGATGTCAATATTAAATACAAAGACACACATTGAATCATACCAGTCAGACAGTGCATCGTATTGAGGTGAGGATGATTATTCCCCATCCAATATAACATAGGTATAATTTTACTAAAGTATAAAAATATTCTAAATGTTCTTTCATATATTTGAGCACATCATTTTTCTTGTTTTTTAAAATGTAATTCTAAACAGGATACACACACTTTCAGTCATACTTGTCACATCAAGTGTTTATTTTCTTTGACACTAATTATTACACATCACAATTGAATTATTAAGATTTTTTATAAATTTTAAAAACAAATCATGTTTGTTTTCTTGATTATAAATGAGTGAATTTATTTTAACTATTATATTAATTTTAAACTAATAACGAAAATTTTGATTCATACTAGAAATATAGTGTATCAAATTAAGGTGAGGCTGATTTCTACACATAAAAAACGACTTATGTAAATTTTTATTATTTTTTAAAAATAATATAAATTCATTTTCTATTTTTTTGGTGTTATATGACATTTTTTACTATAATTAAATTCAATTTTAAAAAAAAATTGATGAACTAAGAGTCATATAAGTCCCACCATGTGGCTGATTTAGGTGAGGATGATTCCTAAAAATTCCAAATGGATTGGGAATAATTTTTAAATTGTATCGAAACAATCAAAAAAAATTGTCTTGGTTTTTAGTATGTTACTTTTCATCTTTCTAAAATGACATTTTAAACTAGAAACATTAATATTGAGTCATACCGGTCACATAAAGTGTCAGTTTTACTTGATGATGATTCCAATATGTCAAAACTGATTACTAAATAATTTTTCTCATTTATCTATATAATCCGAGTGTTTACTCTCATTTTTAAGTGAGTGACACATTTTGAATAGAATTCAAACCTCTAAACTGATAATTGACACATTGAGTCATACCGAACACATACTATAATGAATTGAGGTGAATATGATTCATGAACATAAAAAATTACATATATATCATTTTCATAAATAATAATAGTAATCTGAATCTTTTTTCTTTGTTTTGATCATGTTAGTTTTATTTTTCACTAAAATAAATGTCAATTTTTTTTAAATGATTTTCTTCGTGCCATATCTGTAAAACCATGCATCATATTGAGTTTATATTGATTCATATACTTTCTAAATCACATATGGACCATTTAAATAATGTATCAAGAAAATCTATATGTTTTTCATTGTTGCATGTACGTCACTTGAATTTTTTTACTACAATGTTAATTTAAACATTAAACAATAAACATGAGTTATACCAGACACATAATGTGTTAGTTTTACATGAGAATGATTAATACCCATAAGAAATGACACAATAATCATTCTTCATAAATTATAAAGACAAAATGAGTTTGTTTTCTCAGTTTTCTCCATGTTGCATTTGTTTGTCTAAAACTCCATTTTAACTGATAATAGACACTTTGAATCGTACCAGGTACATCATGTGACAAAATAAAATGTAACTGATTTCTACATATATAAATGAATTTTTGATCCTTTTCTTAATGTACCAATACAATCCAAATGTGTTTACATGGTAATAGAGTATGTTAGAGTCATTTTTTCTAAATCTAACATCAATATTTAATTAAAAGGACACTTATATAGTCATATCAATAACATTGTGCATCATATTGAGATGTGGCTTATTCATAAATATCCCAAGTAAACTATGGATCCTTTTTCCAATTTATCAAAGCAATACAACTTCGTTTTATTTGTTTTTCACATTTCACATGAATTTTTTAGTAAAATATAATATTATACTAAAAACATGCACTTAAAGTCTTATCAGCCACATCATATGTCATTTTGATTTAAAACTAATTCATAAAGAATGAAATATGACTTGTGAATCATGTTCTTATATTATCATCAGAATACAATTATTTTTCCTGGTTTTCAATGAGTTACACTTTTTAATGTATATTTACATTTTTTATATGATAATAGACACTTTATGAATTATTGGGCATATCATGTATTATATTGAGGTTATTCTGCTTCATTCACATATCAAGTAACATATCAAGCATCATAATGATGTATAAAAACAATAATAAATTTATTTTATCAATTTTAAGAATTCCAGTTTTCTTTTTACAAATATTAATGTCAATTTCAAATAAAAAGATACAGATTGAGCCGTTTTGGTCAAACTATATGTCGGAATTAGGTGTGCTTCATTCCTACATGTCCCATATGACATATAGACTATTTTACTCATGTATAAAAAAACTTTCTTTCTTAGTTTAGAGTACATAACTAGTCTTTTCTAATAAAATTTAATTTTAAACTAGATACATGAACTTTGAGTCATATTGGTCACATTGTGTGTCAGTTTGATGTGATATAAATTCCTACATATCAAAAATTATGTATGAATAATTTAAAAATATTATCAAGAAAATATGATGTTGTTTTATTAGTTTTTATTGAGTGAATTTTTGTTAACATGAATTACAATTTTCAACTGACAATGTAAATTTTGAGTCTTACTGGTGACATCATATATTATAATAATGTGTTGAATATTCATACATGTCAAAAGGGAATAATGGAATATTTTCATATTGTATAAAAAAATTCCAATTATTTTTCACAATTTTTTGTGTGTCATTTTCATTTTTTACAAAAAAATAATGTCATTTTTAAATAAAATGACACACCTAGAGTCATATAAATCACACCGTTTGTAGGATTGAGATTTTTCTAATTTATAAATATCCCAAATGAATTATGGATCAAATAAATTCTATAAAAACAAACCATTATTGCAATGTTACCATTCCTTCCATATCATTCAATTTTGCAAATTCCAACACTTTATATTGATTTGATGTTCTTAGCTTAAAATCCATTATTCTTGTGGTGATGTCTCATGATATAATGTACAAAAAATATTCCTCAACTCATCAAGGTTTAAAAAATGTAAATAATTTTTTATATTACTGTATCAACTCAATATATAGGGTTGGAAGTTTCAACAACGAAGTGAAATGGAAAGTGTGGTTGCATTGGAAAAAAATGACATATTTTTATTATTTTTGTCGTATTAGAGATAATGAAAGAAAAATATAATATCCCAAAAGTTATATGAAAAAAATAAATATTCAAAAAATTATATGGAAATTAACATAAAAATATTAGGAAAATGTTGAAAAAAATAATTAAATGAGTAATAGGATTACAACTTTTCATGATGGTTTCGTACATTCTTAAGCCATTTAGTTATTAAAATTCTCTCATTTGTAGCCTAGATATATCATATATTTTGGGTATTGGTAAAATTGAAAAAACCAAGCGAAATTGAACAAAATAATCCTCTTTTAAAAGAAAACAATTTTAATTTGAGTAATACAAAAAAAATTGAACATCAATATAGAACAATAAATTATTTATATAGACAATTATTTTACTATGAAAACATCATGATAGACTCTGTTATTGTGTACATAAATCATTGTTTCTGCTCTTACAAAGGTAGAGGAGGGACATGGTGGAATGTGAAAATTTGAAACACTACATGAGCAAAATTATTTAGAGGGAGAAGATTTATGAGGATGTTTCTGTTCAGAAAGTCATGAAATATAGAAATAAATAATTTTAAATAAACTAACTCTGCAAATAATAATGAAAATTAATTAAATATTTCTTTATATAATTTTTTTTAAAAAAATTGAGATATTTTATAAAAATATTACATTTACATCCTCCCAAATATTTTTCATCATTATACATTTTTCCTCTGCAATATAGGTAATATATTCTTTTCTAGAAGACATTGTCTGAATAAGTAGTCAAAAATTTAATTCAGAGAATGTTAATACAGTAGAGAACCACTAATATTATGGTGAACAATGTTTTATATTAGAAAATATGTTTACCTTCTCATTGAACACTCTTTGTTTTTAAATCATTTATGGATTTGGATTATTTTCCAATAATCCAAATCACCTCTTTTAGTCCCCTCTTACATACTATAAATTATCAACATTGGGATTGGAATGAACTGATTGTGGTCAACCAATAAAAGATTCAACCTAAATTAAATTTTCATTTGACCCCGTTATTATTTTATTCCCTTATAGTGAAATTGAAAATTTCATGTTTTCTGGAACCAAGACATAAAATACCTGAACTTCTTGCGATTCCATTATAAACTTCACCTCATTTTCCCCTTACAAACTTATATTCTCCTTCCTAAACCCCATTTCATCAACTAACTCTACACACCATCTTCCAACCCATTTAAAATTTAAAATTAGAACTTGAAATTTTTTGTACTCAAACTCATATATCTGTTAGATAATTTAAAAATATTACATACATTCATAAATTGAATTTCAATACATGGAACCAATCTTTTGAATCGCTTCCGGCACAAGTTTAATTCCACTATTTTTCATTATAATTCAATCATAAAATTAATTTATATATAATATATAACCATTTATTATAAAACCAAAGTAAGATACAAATTGTTTATTTTTTCCCTTATATAGCCATTGAGGAAATTCAATAGTTGAATACGAATATTCAGTTAATTCCTTATAAATATAATCATAGAACCATCTTATAAACTATTGACTATTTATATTTGATATCCATACATATTCCCTTTATGGATTAAAATATATATGTATTGCATTGTGGTCTTTAAAATATGGATCAATATCACAACTGATATGTAAATTATAAAGGTGTGTTATCTAATTTTCTATAAAGGTAATTGTAACAACATATCTTCTATTAATACATTATACCATATATTTTTTATAGTGATGACACATTGGGAGACCATTTTTATCAACATATTCATCAAAAAAATATTATTATATGTTAAAACCTTTTCAATGAAATTAATTCTTGACCTACCCTTTCAAAATCATAACATACCATTCATTTGGGTATATTCGTTTGAAATGGATAGGACCACATAGTTTGACATATCTTTCCAAGTTAATTATTAGGTGTACCATCATATCGATGAATAAAAGTGTGATAAACATCTATAATTCACATTATATGACATCACACTACTTATTTATGATTAAAAACATTATTGGGTCTATAAATTTACATCATATTGATTTTAAAATGAATTATATTCTTGTTAATGTATGTCATACGTTTTTAGGCAGAACACAATGGAATGAACCATATATCAAATCATGCATCAAAACATGAGAGTCATGTGATTTTAGTTCTTGTAACTTCAAATTATTCATTGACATGAAATTATTATTATTTGATTAATACCCCTCTATAACTGATAATATTTTATGGAAACTAAAAATGTTCAAATTTTATTGTTTAGAGAGAGTGTAAACAGGTGGAGGAAAAAAAGTATCCACTTTACAATTCATTGATGCCAACTATTCGCTTATCCCCATGTAAATCATGTCCAATATAGCCATTATTCCATCATTTTTTCCTAGAATATTTAGTAATGTTTCCATAAAACTATAAAATACATTGTTTCTACATGCATGAAATCCCGAAAAGATATGATTTATAAATAATTATAATGGGGTAATTCAATTAAAATTGTTCTCTTCTTTAACCCTGATTTCAAAATGTTATTCAAAAATTATTTACCATAAACAATGAAAATATAATTTTCATTATTAGAAGGTTTATCAACTATTAGTGGAGATGGTTTTGATCCTTTTAAGATATTCTCATCGATTGTCATTGTCTGGATGATTATTTATGTCTTGGAGGTAAAAATTACAGATTTCCAAAAAACAATGTCCAAAAGTAATTTGTTAACCAAAATGAATGTGCCCCTTATTCAAAAATGGGACACCCCAATATGCATATAATTATATTGATAAATATATTTAAAAAATAAGGAATTTCATTTATTGTCTCAAAAAACATGGCCATCATTCGGAGTTCGTCATTTTTGCGAGCATCATACATTATAACACATATATCCCACATCAATATTATATTTTCGATCAATGAATTAAAATTGAACTCAATACCATTACCAGTTCTTTGATATGGATATAAATAGACAAAAAATAATGTCTTTACTTCATCTATAACCATTGAATAACGTTATAATTTAACAACATGATGGAAATGTAATGTCAGTATCACTATGAACACCAAAAGGATTTATTCTATCTGTAGACAACAAAAGAATATTGGTCCTCTACTCATATCAAAAGATAGGATAATAATAATAAATTTAACTTCAATTAGAATAATCTTCAAGATTTTATAGGTTCCTATCCTTATTTCCTATATCTACATTCAATGATAATCATCTCATAGTTTTCTGACATCCATACAGTCTTTTAAATTATTGAATGATTGTAATGTACTTTAGTTCTTTTGGAAGAGTTTATTCATTTTTATTTATTAATTTTTTTCCACCAATATGGTATTTTATGATTTATTCCTATACTTTGAGATACAATATAAAATCATATGGGCAATGCTGTATTTTTTTAGAGATAATTCTCCTGGAAAATAGAATTTGATCAGCATCATATTTTTGACATGGATTATCATTTTCTTCTCAGAACAAATCATTCAGAAGTCAAAATAGTTCTATAAAGATGGTGTCACTCAATCTCATAAATTATTTTAAATTATATAACATCAATAAAGAAAAAAAATTATGTATTTAGAATAGCCAATATACAATGGTCTCACAGCATAGCTATTGATCTTTTAAAAAAAAGGCAATACACAAAGGTCATCTTCAATTTACATTTTTATTTTATACATCTAATATCTATAATAAATTACATATTCATTCATATCAAATGATCTATAACCCATTTTATTATCTCAATTGGCGTTCACATTCAGTTTTCCCCATGATTAGTCCAACAATTATTGGTCTGATCTATTCCATGAAAAATGAAATTTTCTAACAACTCTTCAAAACTAATTTTTCATAAATAAAAGTAATGCATACATGAAAAAAAGGATTTGAGAAGGGTTGTATAAAATATCCAATTAAAAGATTACAAACTATTTAACCCCATATTTACAATTTTTTGTCAAATGATTAGAAAACATCTATTTTTTATTCATATCAATCCTCTTAGGTTTATAAAATATTAATTTTTAAAATAAATAAATTAATACACATAATATATTCTGTCTATAAGGTGAATGTTATAGATAATAATATAATGTTAACCAAAAATTTGACTATTGAAAAATTATAATTCTTGGATTGAAATGGTTAATTGAATTTAAGAAAAAAGTACTCTACTATGGTGGGTGTAGTCCTCTAAATTCACCCAAAGTTAAATGTTGTCGACAACTGTATTCCTTGTCAAATTATTTTCCTGAATTGTAATTATTGAATATATTTTCTTGATACCAATACACCATATATTGTGGACATAAAACTATGTTTCCTAAACTACTCTATGTAGTAGTCATCCCATAACAGGTATTGTTGATCATTTTGGATGACTAAAACTAAGAGTATTTCAAATATCAAGGAAGTGATGGGGGATGCATCTAAAAAACTGAAATAAAATTTTTCAAGATATGATATTGATGATGATGAATCCAAACCATTACTATCTTAGATAATATTAGGGGATTATAATTTGTAAATGTTTCTATTCTAAAAAAAACTGAAACCAAAACTAGAAAAATTGCTTATTTTATTCCTATAGAAAATGATAATAATCCATATAAAATAATTCACATGGAAGCTAATGTAATATTTGAATCTAGAATTTTATTAATTTATAATAATGATTTTTTAAGGATATATAAAATATAATTTCTTTTCATAGATACAGATTTAGTGTTTCTTATAGTTATATATAGTTCAAGATAATAAATTTGATTATTGAGTTCCACATAAATGGATTACAAGACTAAGAAATCATAAATAGCCACATCTTGAATTCATATATTTCAAATAATTCGTTCTTATTAAAGATATATATCAATATAATCATATTATATATAAATGTTCTACTTTTCTAACCATAGATGGTGATCTCAAGTAATATAAAGAACCATCAACATTAAAGTATGTTTTGTTCTAGAAATAATCTTTTAATGATGATATAGATTGTATTATGAGAAATAATAATTTCACCTTCAAATTTTTTCAAATATATTAATTTAATATTGGCTAAAATGGGTTTTTAGAAAAATGTATCAAAACAATGATAACATTCATGTTTTTAAAACCAGATTAGTAATTAAAATTTTCAAAATAATGGAATGAATATGTTATTTTGATAAATATAATAATTTTTTTTAAATTACACTAGTTAAGATATTATTTGTATTTATATTAGTAAAATAATTTTTGTGTTCATTGAAATGATGATAATACATTATTTTTAAATGGAAATTTAAATCAAAATATTTATAAGGAAATGTAAGAAAATTCTAAATATAATATATTTATAATAAATCATTTAAATTAGTTAAATATACTTATGGTCCTAAAAAACGCCTAAACAAGATTATATTTATTATATTATTATTGTATCTAATGTTTTTTACATATTAATGTTGATAATACTAATTGTTTAGTTATAATAAAATAATTATAAGTGGTTTTGTGTATCTATGTTGATGAAATATTAATTTTTTAACAAAACGACTACTATTAATGAGATGTAGAACTATTTATACTCCATGATTGAAATGATTAAATTTAAAAAAATATATACTATACTAATTATTAAAATAATAACACATAGTTGACGTTTTTATTTATGTCAGTCTAATTATATAATTAATATATTTAATACATGTGATATTATTGTTTTCAAAGATGAATATACTAAATTTTACTCTACAGTGATATTTTTTATTAATATAAAGATAACCAAAATACATCATGAAATTATAGTTAATTTTTTTAAATGTTGTGATATAATATAATAAACACAATATCACATTTTTAGTTTTTAAAATGCATTGATAATCAATTAACACTAGTGTAGATCATTGAAAATTTATAATTATAATTTTATTATTCTTAATGATGGATAAGAAATTTAGGTTTATTTTATAATGATTTCTTGACTACATTATGTATGCACTAATTCAAGTGAAATAACATTATGGGATATTATCAGTCCCAATTTGGGTTGATATTTACTCTATGATATTTTATTATTTCTAGAGTGGGAAACGAAAACTAATTTCAAATTCAAACTTGCAGTGAGAATTTCATATATTAACAAAATATAGAATAGAAAAAAAACCATAAACTAATAAATGTAATTTATGTTATATTATATTCCAATTCTTCTTGTTTCTATTAATTATTGTAGTGAAAAAAAATGTCAAAATATTATAGTTGTATGTATAAAGTAAAGTATAAACATATTGGAGTTAGTCATGATTTGTGAGAAAATTATTAAAAAAATGATCCATAATAATAGTTCATGTAAACTCATGTTCGAACCACAATGATCCATTTATGAAATAAATATCAAGGGATACAATTGAAAAAATCCATAAATAAATTTTTCTAAAACCCTGATAATGAAATATTTAGTGTAATGTATAATCATACAGTACAGAAATACTCTTCCCTAGATATTTCACCTGGGATTACCATTTTTTCTCATGACATGTATGTTGAGGTTAACAATACAATATAACACATCTCAATACAAGAAAAATAATTATTAAAATAATTTAAAAAACATAATCACACTCATACCTTCAAATTCCTTTCATTAATAACCCACATCATTATAACATAAACAATAATATGATATCAATGAACCTTGATCGATCCATATAATAGTAATAACCAAATTTTCATGTATGAATCCACAAGGGTAATTATATCTAGAGTGTACATAACATAACATATTAATATAATTGGGATATATTATCAATCATACATACTTCCATTTAAAAAAGAATAAAAGTCATCCACCCTTCCATTTTATGACCAGCCAAAACATTTAAAACCATGAGACGATACAATACATCCATTTTCTTGGATAAATTAAAAAAACAATCATAAAAAATAGAAAAACATTTTCTAATTTATGGGAATACTAGATCAACATATAATGGTAATTCACTACAATTAATGACAATTCATTATGTGAAATCTATTTCAATTTATACAAGAAAAACCATGGGTGGAATTATACTAGATATTTTGTGTGTGTTATTTATATGGAAAAAAGATCATTACATTTAAAATTAAGAATGGCTCCTTCCATGTAAATGAATAATTATGAAAAACACTTATAAATACATAACTCAATTATGGATAATTGTAAATGAATATAATTAAGATAAAAAAATGATTTAAATGTTTAGTGAATTCATGGTTTGGTACTTAATGAATATTGAATGGAGACACCTACTAGAATGGATGAAATTATAGTGCAGAAGTCGTAATACACTACAAGGAAGAAAAAAATCCATTAATGGGTAATTACAAATCCAAAACCAGTGGAAACCACATTTAGGTATTCATTTAAAATGGTAATGTAGTGGTAGATGATGAATAGAAGGAGTAAATGAAAAAAACACAAAAATAAAATGACAATTAGAAAAAATGAGTAAGGTGGGGTATAAAAATTAACATTACGTACATTGACACATTTATTCATTTGAGAGAAATAGAGGTATCACATGTCAAATATTGATTTTGTTCAATCTATAGATTATTCGATCCTCGATTCACTTGAGCCTTGGATTCGAACTTTGGATTCATTAGAGACATGATTCATGCTTGTATTCTTCGGGGAGGAGCCCTCGTAGGGGGTGGCTTCTACGGATATCAATAGAGATCACAAATGATTCAGAGGCAGTTATGGTTATTATATATATTGGTGATACATTTATTAGAGTTTCCAAAAAAGTGATGATAAATATACCTTTTTTAGCGGTATGTTTATTAGCACCGATAAAAGGGATCATTATGAGTGCTACAGAAGGGCTGATAAAAAGAATAGTTATCAACGTTGAATCTTCATTGCTGAGAAATGATTTATATTTTTAATTATTTAAAAAATTGAAAATATATTCATATAATTACATATTTATTTATTATATATTTACAATTATTCAAATATAATTTTTTTTATAATTATATAAATACAATTAATGAAAATTCTATATATTTTATATTTTTAAATACATAACTTTATAAATATATTTTGTATGCCTTTAAAAATATATTTTTAAATAAATTGATAATTTAAAATATAATTATATTATTATATATATTTATATATTTATATTATTATATATATTTATATATTTATATATATTTAATAATGTTATATAAATATAATAAAATAAATATAAATATATATTATTAAATTATATTTATTTTAAAAATTCAATTTTAAATATTTGTATATCATTATATATAATTATATAATTATATATATATATACATTTATTATTTATATAAATAAAAATAGAAATATATTTAATATATTAATTATTTGTATAAATTTTTTTAGGAATATAACTAATTAAATATATATATTTATTTAATAATAGTTAAATAATTTTTTTAAATAATAATATTTTTTATTTATAACTATAGATATATTAATTTATAAATACACTTATTTATTCCTATATAAACATAAAATTTTAAATTTTATATTGAATATATAATATGAAATGAATGCATGTTAAAAATGGGAAGAATATAATAATTAAAAAATAGTACACTCTAGAAATATTGAAAAATGCATATGTTTTGTTAATTTAATAAAAATTATTAAAAATATATTGATATATATTAAAAAAGGACGAATAAATATTGAAATTTTTAAAACATATAAATTTCATAAATATTAGAATTATTGGAAATAATAAAATTACCAAAATTAAAAACATTAAATATTAAATATTAAAAATGAATTAATACCTAACTAAAAATTTTCAAAAAACAAAAAAAGTTTCATATTGAAGACATATTATATTAAATATGTCATGTTATAATGAAATTTTATAATGAATATAAAAATTTAAATAGAATACAAAAATTTTAGTTGAATGTGTTTCAATATATGATTTCGTTAATTATGTAAATATTTGTGTGTGTGTGATGTATGTAAAAATGAATTAATTAATTTCATTACGTGAAATAAATATAACACACCTTTGATATATGAAAAATTTATTAATAAAACAACATTCAATTATGTACATTACTCATTGCAATTAGTTATTATTTTGAATTGATATTAATTTTTAATTATGAATCATTCTTTATTAAATATATACCTTTTTAATGTAAAATAAATAACTTTATATTATATATATCATATTTTAGGAAGTATTATATATATTCATATATATATATATACATTAATAATTAAATATTTATTAATATTTATAATCTATA
The DNA here is from genome assembly GCA_963277665.1 of Viscum album. Taxonomy (NCBI): domain Eukaryota; kingdom Viridiplantae; phylum Streptophyta; class Magnoliopsida; order Santalales; family Viscaceae; genus Viscum; species Viscum album. Next base: position 928,429,181 of record OY728159.1, read on the forward strand.
TATATATATAGTATATTAATTTTTATCAAAAATTAATATTTTCCTTAAATATAAAATTAGTGTTATTATTTTTTATTTTTTTATTATATTAATTTTACACACACACACACCCAGATATATATATAATACATACTATTTATCATACATTGTCATACATTATAATATATATATTATATCATATTTATTCATCATTATTAATAAATATTTAAATAATAAAGTATGTAATATTTCTTTTTAATTTACTCATTCTTAATATTTATTTGTTTAGTTTTTTCATTTTATTTGAAACCTATATAATTACAAAAAATAAAGCACTCATTAGGGTTACCATTATCAATGCAAAAAATAAAGCACTATTAAAGGGTACCGTTTCGTAGTGCTAAAGAAACGTTCTAATAAAGTTTACACTTTTTTAGTGCTACAAAGGTGCTCATAATGGGAACTATTTATCAGTGCTAAAAAAGACATGATAAATGGATGTCCTGTTAAAGGTCAATTTTTTAGTAGTGTGGAATTAACGAATCATGGGAATATGAAATTGAGAATAATAAAAATTATGATATGCGTGAAAAAATGAATTTTGAAATGGATAGCTACCCATGGGGTGTGCCGATATATTTAATGTATTGAATTATGATTTTTTCTTATATGAAAAATTGAAATTCTTAATGTTCTATCCACTAATGGGGGGCGACGATATGATTGAAATGAGATGTGGGATATGGAATACTGCTCCAAATAGCCAGGGGATTCTAGAATATCTCTCTAGGCCCCAAATATTTTCATCTATTTATATGTGATCACTGTGTTGTAGGACAAGGATAACTACTCTAAATACCCAAAGTTTTCTAGACTGAAACTCTATAACCCCAATTCTCAAATTTGAAGTTGAATTCAAATAATAAGTGAAAACCATAATATGCGATATGTGTTTTCTATTGATTATGGATCAGACTCCGGCATATGCCAATGAAGGTATTGCTGTTTCTAGATTGATCGTGAACCCTATAAATTTATGTGGTAAATTAAATTATAATGAAATTTAATAACTATTTATTTTACTGTACATAATACTTTTTCAAAACACATGTATTTTTATTTAGAAGATATTTCTTTATAGTTTTTGTGGTAGCCTACTTGGTTATACTCAGACCCTACTCGGTCTACCATATCAATACCCCAATAGATCTCATGTTTACATGATGAGATAAGTGCAAGAGAACATTGATAAATGGATGAGTTGGGATGAATCCTAGAATAGGGAACCTGCAATTTTATTGGGACACACCTTGTATTTTCATAGTTCCATTATTTTGGATTTAAATTTTCCACATCACATGTATATTGCATGACATATCTGCTACTTTTGTTTTGTATATTGCTTCCAGTTTTGGATCATCATGTAAAAATAGTATGTTTTGGTTATCAATTATATTTTTTTTATTTACATACACATTTGAGATGTTTTTATAAAGAGTTTATATGTTCCCCATGATATATTTTAGACACTCCGAGCTAGTCTAAAGCCATTGGCTTATATGGAGGCATTCCTCTGGTTACATGGAAAACTGGATCACGGAACCGGTAAGTGGTACCCAGGTCTGGATGTCAAAATGTTGTATCAAAGTAATTTTTTGATTTTTCCTTCTTATTTTTAAAAAATTTATATGATATTAGGATGTGTTAGGTCTTCGTTAAAAACTCAATTATGGGAGTATCTAACCCATTTGTGGGGGTAAAATCCATGTACATAGGGTGGGATTGCTGTAATTGATTTTTTTTTTCACCATTGAATCATATTTCACCTCGGGTGATGTAGTTTTTGTGTGATTTTAATTTTTTATAGTATTTCATAGACTTTATTCATGGCCAGGAATGACACTAAAATTGATAATGAGCGCATTATTCGAAGAATTCAATAATAAGTATGACATGTATCATTCTTAGGAATGCATGGAAAAGAAGGTTCTGGGTGAATTTTTTCAATTAAAATTTTTATTTTCTTATTTAATATAAATGAAAATGTTTCCAAATATGAAGATAAAAATTGAAAAATAATGCCTAATATATTAAAATTAAATGTAAAATGGGTTTATAATGAGAAACATAAATAATGATATGTTTTTTACTCTTTTTTAGCTATGACCTCGATGAGGGATGGTTAATTGTATTAAGATTTCCTTGGTTATGAATATATGGAAGGGTTTTGGGTATGAATTGTTATGTATTATTGTAAATTACTCTTACATAAATTGTGATAATTTTGTGTTTTTCATCCTTAGTAATGTGCTCAGAATTGAATAGAAATTCCTCTACGATGGCACTTATTTATCGGATGACGGAAGGAAATGGATGGTAATTTGAATTTGTTAGTGGATCAAGAGGCTCCAATAGTGCTGCAATAAATAGTAAGAGAGTAGTTCCAGGAGATCATTTTTCACATTATTTAATTTATTGAAAGTGACCCAATGTGGGTTTTGAAGAGTATTTTAGACCTCACATAAGAGTTCATGTGACATCACCCGCTATCTTTCACCATAGAGGTTGGAATAGAAGATTATGAGCACTGGATTTAGTATATCTAGGTGATCCATGACAACCTAGAACCTTTTACTAAGAAGAAAGTAAAAATATCATGTTATATGTTACATGGTCAAGTGAAGCATTGGTGGGAAAACCATACATAGGACAGATAGATTGATATTTTTCTATCGAAGGACATTTAGGGGAATTTCATCAAGAACCTTTTCCATGAGACTCTATATAAGAAATGGGTAACATAGTTAGTGAGGTTGACCCTAGGGAACATGTCTGTGATGGACTATGCATGACTCTTTATGGATTTGAAACAATTTTCCCCATAGATTGAAGATGATGAGGCTATTGTAAAACAATGATTTTAGGATGGGATTAAATGAATGATTAAGTCCTGGGATATCATCATCCAGATGAAAAAGTTTCCATTAGTGGTCAATCATGCCCTCTTATCTAAGGGGAACCTTAAATATGCTTCTTATAGAGCGCAGGTGGTATCTGTTGGATGATCAAGATGTAAATATTTTTATATTAAGAGAAATCTCCTAGAAACGTCAAACATGTAAATAGAAATTAGGGTTCCATGGATGAAGGATTAGTTAGTCATAGAAGTAATTTTAAATACATCTACAATTGTGGCAGGCTATGACATATTCCAAGCTATTTTCCCTAACCCCCATTCATGTGAAGATCATGAGACATGATAGGTCACATATAGAGGTATTGTTGGAACCCTTGACCTATTGGTAGAGACAGAGGATATGGTTTAGATCAGAGTACTGTAAGGGGGTATTACACCCTATATTAGTCTAGAAGGTGGTGTTCTACTATCCATGGAGGTATAGGATATGGATGTGTTACAAATGGGGAAAATTAACAATATCAGCAAAGTGGTACTACTCAGGATACTCAGACGACAACACAGGGATGAGGGGAAGGATATTTGAATGCAATTTAGACTGCACTTGTGGATAGTGAGGTTGTGACATCGATATTTAGTGGTATTAGTGTTGTAACTTCAACACTATATATTATATTATTTGATACATGAATCTATCTTTCATTTATTTCTATATAACATGTTAACGAGTTTAATATAATGGTTTAATTAATTAGCAGGGTTATGAAAATCATTATTCCTATAGGTTTATGAATGATATACATATTTTTGTGCAAGGGGAGTTCTCTTGATGTTGGGGGAATATTTTTCATTGGGATATCTATGTATAATATTTGTCAGAAAATTCCTTGATTTTTGGTTTGGAATGGTTGGCAGCTTTCTACGACCACATAGATTATTATCATAGGATATTGACAACCATATCAACTAGGGGTGACCATTAAAATCATAGTGGATTGTGAGACATCCATGAAGGATGTCCATGCCCAATTCATCAATACCTAGGGGATATCACCACCCATGTTTCTATAATTTTATTAGATGATGGGGGTGTGAAGAAAGATGTTTTTTCAATTATTTTGGGAATTTTACAGTCCATTTTATCTGAGAACGTGTTAGATATTCTACCTATGTGTGATGTGGAATTTATTATTGATATCCTGATTGAGGATGAGCCAGTTTCTATTACACCATATAGAATGGTACTATAAGAGATTCATGCGTTCAAGACTCTGATTGTGCTTTTTTTTATATGGGATTTACCATCCCAGTACTTCTCCTTGGGGTTCCATAGTTTTATTCAACATAAGAATGAACAATATTTTATCGCGTGTGTTTCAAACCAAATGTTGAACCATATTTATGTAGAGAACCAAAAACCTCTTATGTTTATCGATGATCTCTTTGGAAAGTTGAGAAGAGGTTATTTCTTTACAAAGTTTCACTTGAGATATCGTTATCATCATGTTGGACTTTGAACTTATTATATACCATGAATAAAATTTAAAAGTAGGTATGGAATTTTGAGTACAATGTGTCTTCGTTCGGGCCAACGAACGCTTCTGTTATGTTAATGTCCATGATGAACTGAAAATTCCACCCCAACCTATATTAGTTTTTGGATGAAATATTATGTACTCAATGACTCAAGACAATCATTCCCAACATCTTTACATCATCTTGATTACAATTAGAGAGCATCATCTATATTCCATGAAACCAAGGATTAAATTTTCGATCAATGAGTTAAATTTCATGGGTGACATAATCCTAGGGTAAGGTTTGTCATTGGACAAAGAGATATTTCAAGTTGTGGTCTCACAGAAGAACCCTAAGAATATCTTTGATATTTTAATATTTTTGGATTTAGACATTTATTATAAGAGGATCATCTAGAGATTTTTCTTCTTGGGAGCAACACTATTGGAGTTGACTAAGAGGGGGTAATATTTGAATGATCTGGATTATTTTAGAAATCAATCCAGAAGTTAAATAAGAGTTTTAAAATTGTGTCTATTATTATCCTATGTGATCTAGGATAGGATTATACAATTAATTTTCAAATACATAGCATCATACATGGAGCAGTTTTGATGAATGAATATCTAGTTTTGGAAAATGGGTAATGAACATTGAGGAAAAATGAATTGAATTACACTATAAAAGAGCTCGATTAAATTTCATTTATATGTTCCTTGAAGTGCTGGTAGAATTATCTATCTGGAGAAAATATCTCCATGTATACTGATTACAATATCTTAAAGAATATTATTTTCAATGATTTTTGAATATATGATTGTAGGTATTGGTTGAGTATATGCATTATTTTTATTTTGAGCTACCATATCCGTGTTAGAAGGGAAACAAAACGGATGATGCTTTGAGTAGAAAAACATATAATCATGAAGTTTTATAGTCTAGTTTTGAGTGAAATACGATTACCTAATTGACTAAGATGCATGATGTAGTTTAGGTTTTCCAAGAGTAGATGAAACCTGTATCAATATTAGCGGAGTTACCACATTTATTTCTGATCATGGAGAGTCAACATTAGGATTTATAGTGTTTTTTCTTAAGAAAAATCCTTGAAAGTTGGGATTCACCTTCATATTGGACAATAGTTGACTATTAGATCATCATTGTTTTTGTTTTTGTAGTTGTGCCTATTGGTATACATGAAGAGCTGATGCATGAGTTTCATGATTTGAATTAGTAGTTATATATGTGTTTGACCAACAGTACTAAGACATACATCATTAATAATAGTAATCGTTCCTGAAAAAGGAGTTTGTAATATTTATGACATGATGATACACCTATCAACAAGTGATGTCATCGAATCAATGGCCTTATGGTTTAATATGTCCACTTCACATTCCATAATAGAAGTGGGGGCAATGTATCCATGGAAATTAGTGAGGTATCAAAAGGAAAAACTCTAATAAATGATGATATCTGGGTGGTTATGGACTAACTAACAAAGGTAGAGAAATTTTTTTACGATATACCTTCTTAATAAATATGTTGGTGGACATGTAAGGTCCTGAGATAGTCCATCTGTACAGGGTGCTGTGGAGTATAGTTTCAGATCATGACTCACACATTTCATCAGGCTTCTGGAATGGATTATAGAATGCTTCAGTTATGCAGTTATTACTGAGTAAAACATTACACCCATAGACAGATGGGTAGTCAAAACATACTATTCATGTTTTCATTCATACACTATGAGCATATGTTTTTGAAATTGTTGGGTTATGGGATAATAACTCCTATAAAAAATGTTATCAGGTGATGATAAATGTTGAACCATATATCGATATTTATAGTAGGCCATGTAGATCAGAAATATGATGGATGGAGGTAGGATAGTAAGAGTTTTTGGGACTATGTATTGTGTAGGTGGAGTCATAGAAGGTTTAGCTAATTCAGAAATGTATAACTATAGTTCGAATTAGGAAAAAGTGCTATGAAGATAGATGTTGAAAAACCCTTGAGTTTAAAGTGGGATATGGTTTTTTACATCATATTTTTCCTATATTGGGTAGCCATTGGATTTTGAGGCATTGAAACTTCGGGCCTAGGTTTTTTATAACATTTGATATTTTAGAGAGAATTGGTCCGAAAGTGTTCTAAATGGATTTTTCATTGATATGTACTGATAGGGATTATGTTCCAAAAGTGAACCATCATCATTTGTATCACAATATACCATCTTGGGTGATTGATGATGATTTTGTGGACTTTGAGATAGATTATTCCTTTTAAGAGCATCTGATGAAAGTTATTGATCAATGTAAGAATCAGTTGCGGGGAAGGAAAGTGTCGATTTATTGAGTATTGTGGATACATGGAAATGTTTAGGAAATAACATGGGGGAGATAAGTAGATATTCTAGAAAAATGATCTATTATTTTTGCATCATAATCATTGAGATTCATAGGAGTACATATCAATTATGATCTATTTAATTTTGAGGAGATTATATGATTCCATTCATTTTCATGTTACATCGCTTTTGAGTTTCACATTTGAAAACAAGGGGTATGATTTTGGTTTTAATTTCATGGAACTAGTCTGATATATTAATAATAATATGTTTAGTTGAAAAATAGTATGTATAATATTTTTCACATCATTTAAATAGGATACACAATATGTAAATTTATATACGTAATAAAATCATCGAAGTAATGGATTTTTTTACCTATACCAATAAAAATAATTACATGTTGTGTACTTCCCCAAGAACGGAATTAAAAATTTTGATGCAGTTCATTTTGGATTCATACCATCATGTAGCCTTCCTCTACTTGATTATAGAAAGATCTAAGCAGTTTTGGAGTGATTTATTCATCTTTGATTGTCAAGGATTAGTGTTTAATAATAGTTGACCCTTTTTACATATTATTCCTTCCATTACACCATCTTCAAATTATTAGATGGTAAAATTTTAATGATTTCGGTTAGGGGTTGGATCATGATCAATGATTTTGGGCTAGATCACTTCTTCCATTGTTGATTCACTCGTCTTAAATTAATTTAGGATTTTGGATAGGCATGTATTAAACAATGATCTAAAGGTATGTGGTATATTTATCAATTCACAATGTCTTGGTTGAATTTTAATAAATGTCAATATGACATTGAGATCTCCATGATGGGAAATTTTTATCAAAATTGAATCTAATTATTCAATTTCCATGTGATAATGAAATGAGTCAAACTTTGGTCAACTTAAATTAGAATTGGTAAATGTTGTGACAATGAATATTGAAATGAATTGTGATTTTGGAATTGATGAATCATGGGAATATGTATTTGAGAACAATTAGAAATGTAAAATTGGTACATAAATTAATTTTAAAATGGATATCATGTCCTGATATATTTAATGTGTTGAATTTTGATATCTGATTATTTGATAAATTTAATGTTTTAATGTTCTAGACACCCATGGGGTGTGTTGATATGATTGAATTGAGTTGTGGGATAAAACTTTCTACTTCAAATACCCATTGGGTTCCATAATATTTATATTCACCCTAATATATTTATGTATTTATATTTGATCACTATGTTGTTGGAATATGACTTTTAGTCAAGATACCAAAAGGGTGCCGGCCTTCTACTCAAGGACCCCACACCATGAATGTGAAATTGAATTGAAATTATAATATATTAAAATATGATGTGATATGTGATATCCCTTAGGAATGTTTCTAACTCAATCAGTGGTTAATGTATGTATTGATGGTTTGATATTCCTCATGAACCTGAGTAATTTATATGGAAAATCAATGAAAAATTAAATATGATAACTAATTTTTTAACTATACATTATATGTTATACAACTTCAAAAAAATTTATAGAATGTGTATGATTTTATATTTCATTTTTTCTATCGTACTCTGTTTTACTCACTCCCTTGTATGTATACATGATCATTACAAAAATAGAATTCATGTTTATAAAAATTGATAAGGGATTGAACCCTATAATTTATATATGTGTTGGGATAAGGTATGGATGATAGAAATAGAAACGGTATGTAGACCCTCTTGAGAGTGTTAGTGTCTATTTATTTTGTCTTTTCATTTGATACTTGAAATATATATGGATCGATATATCTACTACCTTAGTTTTCAATATTTCTTTCTATTTTGGATCTTCGTGTGATTCTAGTATGTATTGGTTATTGATTATTTAATTTTTTGTTTTTTAATTTACTTATAATGTCTAGAAAATTTGATAATGTTATTATAGTCTCCCCATGTTATATATTAGAACCTCATTACTAATCAGTAGCCTCTGTCCTAAGGGAAGGTGTCCCAAAGGTCACATAGAAAAACAGATCGGGCACCAGCTTGTGGAACCTTGGTCGGGGAATCAAATACATTATTGTTGAATTAAAATGGACTCCCAAATGGATTAATTCTTTTTGGGTGGTGATTGATCCGTATAAAGTGTGATATCCTTTCCTTCTAATAAATGATACTACAAAAGATGGTGATTTGGGATAACTGTATATGTACGAAATTGTGTGGTTAAATGGGGTTCCTTCTTATTTGGTCTCAAATAGAGAATTTATGATTACATTATGGTTTTGGAGAATTATTCAGGTGAGGATGGGGTCTAATTCAAGATTCGATACAATATACCATCCATAGGTAGATGGTCAAATAGAGAATTCTATTTAGATTCTCCAGGATATTCACTATTCATGTGTCTTGGATTTTGATGACTATTTGGATAGCTAGTTGGGAATAATTTATTTTTCATATAACAATAGTAATAATTTTTCCATTAGAATGGATCCATTTGGGGATTAGTATGGATTATAGTGTAGGACACATCATTATTTGTCATAGGTGGGTGAATCATCTTTTTTAGGAGAAAGTTTGGTTCTGGAGACATCTGAAATGGTTCTAGAAATACATCATCATCTTCATATAGCATATAGTCAGTTGAAATATGATGGGGATCGAAGACTTCATCCATTGAATTTTTTTATGTGTGACTGTTCTTTCTTTAATGTTTCTCTTCATTTGTTTCACTGTCTTCTTGGAAGACATGTAATGTGGTATCAAAGTTATGTTTGAAATTTTGAGGTCAATGTGTGGATTGTCATGTTTTATTATATGTTTCAATTTTCTAGTTCAGTTGATAGGAATTCATTATTTTCACACATATTGTATCTCAAAAAATACCACCCTGAACAATTTCATGTTCTATGTTGGAAAATATTCAGTAATATTCACATGATTGGTTTTTCAAACATCCAGTACATATTGATTACACTAAAGGGAATGTATTGAATGGGGATTTAATTTCATTCGTCATATTGTTATGGAGGCTATAATCTAATTCCAATAATACATGGGTGTACGAGTCATTGATGAGGGGGAAGGTTCCTCACCTATTTACCTAACATCATTCTTCTACATAGAGTAGTATGGATATAATGTATTATGGTTGAGAGTTTATATCATCATGTTTCTATCAATTTGGTAATTACCATAAATTTTATCATTTTACTATTTTATTGGGTGCATCTTGGGAATCTCGAGTATGTAGAACATTTTATGATAAAAATTAAATAGATTTTTGTGATATATATATGTTTCAAATAACGGGGTCTAAGTATAAATCTATTAATATATTGGTGGGGTTCTCCCCATGTTCGAAGGATGCTCGTGGTGTTTTGGTTTTCATATAAGAATATGTAGTTTTTTAGTCAATAGGATAAATACATGTCATGTAATGGGATTACACGGCATGTATTCTCTAAACGGGCGATGTCATGAATTTGGTAGAATACATGTATGGAGTAGACATTGTGTAACAATTATAAAATGTGTGTTTTTTTTAAAAAAGTTAATAATTAAAAAGTATTGGGGTTTTCAGCGTATATAATCCCAATGGATTTCATGATGTCTAAAGTTGTTACTATATATGTAAATATTGTTAGGTCATCTTCAAACATGATTCATTGGTAGATTTTCAATTCATTCAACAATTACCTTCTTTTATATCGATATAGAGAACTTTTTCAATAATTTATTGTGTCTATATTAGATATGGATTGATTTTTTCGGTGCTTGATCACCAATGCGGTAGGGTTATGTCTCTCTAGGTGATAAAACATTTATGAATATCTATTTCATTGATCATGGTAGCACCTCTTCATTTTACTATTGGAATTTTTGATATATGGTGATGATTGCTTTTGTTTTCATTGTAAATCTCTAGTGAGATCTCATTTTGGAGACGATTCATTGTTGGATGTGGTTCAAAAGGTGTGAATTGTACATTGATGATTTTACCTAAAAATTACACCATCCATTTTTTGAATCAATTATAATAGATTTGTGAATTTATAATTGGGCATCTATAATAAGTTTTGTGTTCTTTTTCTTAGTGGAACCTGTTTTGGTTGTCTGCAACTTGAGTTTTAGGTATGTGGTTCCATCTATGTCCTGTGATAGATGAATTTTAATGCTCATGTTTTAAGAAATTTATTTATATATAAATTCTATATAATTATTTTTTGTGTGTAACTTGATTTGAGATAAATTGGGTCTTTCCCTAGTTTTTGGTCAATGGAGAAAAATGTTATATTTGAATCGTATAAATGATTTATGAAGTTCATCACACAGGAAGCATTAGGTACATGGGTGGATGGTTTAACATAGGGATATGGTCCTTATGAATGTTGCATGGTTTGATCATGGGAATTTCCCCTACTCCCTAGGATCGTTATTCTAGGGCCATGATCTTTGTATTGGGGCGAGGGTTCATTTTGGGGGTATTCCAATGATCCTTAAAGATTATTGTGAACTAGAAAATCATTGTGGTATGAGTAGTCTACTAGCCATGAAGTTTTTAGTTCCATGGAATGATTTACCAGTTAATGGAATGTTAATATTTCTAATTGATATAAATTTATTTTATTTTGATATAAAATTTTGATTTATATTAATATTCTGTACTTTTTCAGGATTTTTTGGAAAATGGGATTTATTTTTACCATGATCCTGATAAAACTCTTTATGAATATCATCGATTTTTTTATTCAAAATGACCCCTCAAGAGATCTTGGTTCCAAAAAATGTTATGTAACATCCTTGTGGGATCCTACAAAAAATGTTTCCTCGCACCCTTCAAAATCCATTAGTGGTTCATAGACATGGTTAATCCTTATGATGTAGGGAAAGGAAAGTAGATACAGTGAGTAAGTGATGTTTTATATTTGATGAGTTGGGAATATGGTGGTGAGATGGTGGTTGTATAGCCGCACTATCTCCTGGAGTAGTTTTCATTTATTGTATTAAAATTCATTTATAATCAGGATTTTACTTCAAGTGTTTTTATACTCATGGGTTGTTTTGTGTATCATCTATTTATTTTTAGTTATGGAATATTTTCATCTTGTCTACAGTTACTCTATTAATATATATATTCCATGTTGTTACTTGATGTTTGAAAAAATGAATCCCTCTAGTTATTTTTTGATCATTGGGAGTATTAATCAGCTTATGTGGATTTTGAATGCCCATTGAGTATGTGATGGATCGGTTCATTTACCTAGTAAGCGGGTATTATGTTGGGTTTATCAAAAATGAATCCCTTGTTGATTCAGTAGGAAATATTAACCTGTTTTATTATTGATCTTACAACTACTATTTAACTCCTCCATTTTTATAAGTGTCATCCAATATATTAATTTTGAGATAAGAGTGGCTTTGGGTATGAGATCAGTTGAGAACTCCTCCTCATGGTTGGGATAATGTCTAGGTATCTCATTAATAAAAATTTTGGTGCATTCCGTATAAAATATTTATTTTCTAAATATTGATAATTTCCTATGTCTATACCATTTTTGAATGTTTCTATTATTTATACGGTATCATAAAACTCACCGTCGAGTGATTCAGGAATAAATATTTTGGATATTCATTAAAATTTCATAGAAGCATTGTACTTTTCAGAATATAGAATGCTTTTTCCTTTTCATGACATCTGATTTGTTATATTGTTATCAAGATCCAATCCTCGCCTAGTATAGAATCAAAATCCAACAAGTGGTGTATTACGAGATTAATTCAATGAATATTCCCATAAATGATTACATGGGAAGATTTTATCACTTGGGTTGCTATGATTTCTGAACTATTTGTTTTTATAGATATCTATAGATCATGGTTTTTGGGATATTATTAAAAGGTTCAAGAAAACGTATCGGTTGTAAAGGATTTCATATTACCATAATAAATTATAAATTATACGATTTCTATTATAATAGTATTTATACATTATATGAATTCATTTTCATGATCCACTTCAGTAGTAGCGATGGAATAACAATTTCTCATTATCATTTCTATTTTATGGCATCCTACCCGGATTACCCTCAATGAATTATGGTTTAGTGCCTCAGATTACATAGTTCCACTACTTCTTAGAATTATATAGTTGAACCATGTGTGAAAAATTATATGGTTCATTCATTTACACCATCACATTGGTATAATTTTTCATTTCCCTTTTAATGTAGTGAACATGGTGGCATTTTTTCCCAAGAATGAATAATTTCACCATACCATTGTTGAAATTAAAATAAAGCTTCATCAACATTTTTGGCATGTGGTCAGATGGATCATCATCCCCAATTTTTCACCCATCCCACCATATACAAATCCAATTATTCTTTTCTTATCTCCATTCACATGGGACCAATAAAAAAATAAATCTTTACATTGAGGGAACATAAAACTTGTTCAGGATTACTACCAATTTCTAATATATCTAGATACTTTCAATGGTGAGGTTTTGGATAACTAAATAATTTTACTATTATTCTATCACTGATATTTTTAAATCATGATATTTATATTTTATTCCTCATGAAGTTTTCCTCATAACATGTGATAGAGTCCAATTTCATTATATTTAGTTCAATGAATTTTCTCTTTATAATTATAGGAAGATTTTTATGGAAATACATATTATGATATATTTTTATAAATTATTCTTACTCTATTTTTTCAATTTAATCCTTCGGCTTCATGTCCTTTATCAACTCCCCCATTGAATATTTATCCAACAAAATGATATGAGGCCATAGTTACATTTTCTATATTTAAAATATATAGTATAGAAAAGATATTCTCCATTGATTTTACCCAATAACCACTGACATGTTTATCAGATGATCCAAACAATCATATGGGATTACTTCAACACAATGGACTCAAATTCTATTAACTAATTCTTAGTTGAATGCAGGCATACTACAAGGTTCAATTAATTATTCATATCATTAGAAAAGTTATTATTCTAAACCATATTTCTTTCAACTCCACATCAAATTGCATTAGGGAGTCTATTTAGCCAATCATTGTATCTTCCCTCAAATGGGTTGTTAACCTACCTGTCTTGGTTCCCATATTTTTTTAATAGATATTTTTTTTGAACAAAATGTATTTCATTAAATAATTAATAAATAACTTATTCTTTTCAAAAATATATTTTTAAGGAATATATTTTGGGATCCCTATGTTTAGGATTTTTCTAAAACCATTTTTTTGGATATTGTATCTATCCAAATATTTAAACATTTTTCACTTTCATATTATAATCCATATTCTCAAATTAAAAAATATATTCTACGAAACAAATTATAGTGAACTAATTTTTTTTATAAGTCTATTACATAATTTTAAAGCTAAAAAACACATCATAAAATTGGATAACTAAAATTTTAGTGTCCTTTGAAAATTAGGCTCATACAACACAAGAAAATACTAAAAAGTGAAAATTTATTTATATCATTTCTATTTATCATTATACAAGATCATATTCACCTAAGAACACACAATCACATAATAATATACATCAATCAAATCTGTGAACTAAAATACCATGAAGGAGATGAATAAGGGACATGAATCATGAGAATATGGGTGTGGATGAACATCATCATGATATATTAACAATAATATTAACATAATAATCATGGAGAAAATATTTGATAAAGTAATGGAATGGGTAATATGTATCAAAATGAAACATCATTTCTTAGTGGTCAAATACCAGACATTGTTGTAAACAAAGCAGCAAACACATTCATGTATTAAATAAGCATATAAATCACTGTATCATCATTATGAACAAATCTAAAATAATTTCCATGGGTAATGTACTGAATATCATGATAGGAATCACATTATACCATGAATTTGAGGGCTATAAATTCCATACAAACTCATCACACCATAAAATTCCCATAATCATGCATTCCACATGGAATGATAAAAATCGTAGTAAAGAAATAACCAATGGAAATTATGTGGATCCATAAAGTATTTTACAAATAATACATCATGAAATGACCACTAGGATTCCCAAAATGATGGAGATAATACATTTTCATAAATGACAATTTTATTCTTGTAAAGGAGAAACAACTCAAGAGGATTCCAGAGATATCATGTAAATTGAATACATTTTTTCAAAGGCACCATAAATGGAACATGTTTTTTTTCAATTTTATAAAAATGAATATACACAGAATAAAATGGGTTGATTGTTAAAATAAAATATTTTCAATATTAGTGTACAATAAATTATGAAATAAATGTTAAATAGGAGAAACCCCCAAAGAAATAATTTTGTTTTTAGAAACCCATTACCTTATATCTTGCTTTATATCATTGTTTTCCGCCTCTTAAAATATAATCACCTGCTTATTAAAACACTTTACTATAAACAAATTATATAAATTTATGTAATTATATGTCAATTACAATAACATTATAATATATCTTAATTTCCCTTTATCAAAGTTGTATAATTTTCATCTCATGTTTTCATTAAAAATATAGAATATTATATCGATTTATCTCTTTAATGTGAAGGCCATTTTTAACATAGTAATGTAAATAAATAAGATTAAAATTAATATATATATATATATTATTTTAGAAAATTTAATATAATCATCCCTATGTGTGGTGATTTGAATGTTATTGGAAACGTATTTATTGGTGGTTAACGAAAATATATCTAGAATGTAGTCCTTATAAGGAGAAAATTAGTTATAAAATAAAAATATACCATAAATATAATGTTTAAACATGGTTAATATGTTTAATATATTTTTAAATACAACTGAATAAGTCATAGAATATATGGTTTGTAATGAAATTTTGATATATGATAAGACATGAGGAATAGTAGAAAAAATTTGATAAAAACATAATTTTTATAAGTATTTTATTGATTATAAGTCACCCATATTTCTAGATGAATGGATTTGAGTTACTCTATCATTCCCTAAGGTTTCGATGTGTGCAAGAGAGATTATTTGTTCAGTGTTTTGGATCTAGAAAATGTTAATGGAGAGGTTTTCTAGAGTGGATTGAGAGGGGTTATTTATAATTTTGGAGCGGAGTAATTTTAGAATAAAATATTAAATAAAATATTATATAAAATATAAACCATATAATAGTGATTATTTTGAAATTATGAATCATATATCAATAAAATAAAACAAATTTATCAAATTAAACCTAGTTAGATACCTAATTTTTTTATATTTTAAAATTGAATGTGGAAAATTAAAATTTTTTAAGGAATACATTTTTACATTAGACATTGAAATGTATGTATTACCTTTGAAAATATTATTTTGTTTATTTTGATATCAAATTTACCAAATTAATTTTTATGTATGATCCTCATATTCTAAAATATATATTTTTTTATTACATGAGTAATGATGTAATACAAGAAATTTAAATTCTAGCAACAACTATATTTTTACAATTCACATGAAACTAGACATATTTCAGAAAATTATTAAAAACCAACATTTGGATATATTTGATGATATGTTTCAAATTATAAAATTTATTTCATCAAAATATTTTTATGTTATTTTTTAATAGGGAAATTATAATTTTTTATGAAATTCATTGAAATATAGTTTTTAAAAAATTTCAATATTTTGTATTTGGGTTTAAGAATTGTGAATTACTTTTTGGGAAATATAATATTTTTGTTTATAAATATTATTCATGATGAATATTTTTTATATATTGTTTTATTATTTTGATGTTATATTACTATTCCAATAGCCAGTTAACTATTCCCAGTAGCTAGGTTACTATTTCTAATGATCCATAATCTTTTCCAATGGTCATATCACCATTCCATCAATCAAATTATTATTCAAATGGATGAATTAATTCCTAAAAATTCCTATTAGTTCCTTCAATAGTCATTCAACTTATATCCTCTTAAGGTTAAACATTTCCATTTTTTATAATATCAATTGGTTTAGAAATATATTTTTTCATTCTGATTGTATTGGTCATAGTAGGGATAATTTTCACAGATCGGCATGATCTATATACTAAGTTTGATGTTTTTTATTTGTTTTCCTATTGTGATTTTTGGAGTTTAAATAGGTGTATTCATTAAAAAATGTAATAATATTAATTAACGAATTACTATTTTGTTCATATCAAAGTGTTTTTTATGTATATAATACTTATAAAATATAATATAACACAAGATTATTTTGTAAATAATTATCAATTAAATAATCTCAGTTATTACATATTTCCTCAATGGGGATACATGGAAGTCATATTCTCTTGGAAATATGTTAGGTGGGAGTGCTAATCAATATTCCAAAGATCAAATTATATAAAGGATCTCTAAGGGGCCAATTTGTCTTGACAATGCTTCCACTTCTTCTAAAACATCATGATTTTATTCTCGGGTGATATATAATTGAGCACCTTATCACTAAACTCAAAATTTGGGTATCTTATATGATTGTATAGAAGGACTACCTATTGATTTTATTTGGGTTTCATATGACATTGAAATATTTTACCCTCCTCTATTTACCCTTGGATAAGATCGGGTCCCATTTGATTCTACACTGCAACATCATCCTTATATGTTGGAGTCTGACAATTCTTCTTATATAAATCCTCATAATGTTTAATTTGAATGATGGAATTGAAAATATTTTTATATGTTAACTCCACTAGAGGAAGGTACTGATACCAAAATCATTGAAAATACATAGATTTTGATCTCTTCATACCCCCTATAGTTTTAATGGTTCTCTTAGACTGAATATCTGTATGAGGTTGATAAGCAGTATTGGAACATAGTTCTATATCCCAAAATTAATGATGGAATCTATAAATATGTGAGGATAACATAAAATTGTGATTATATATAATTAATTTTGGTATAAAATTATACCTTAGAATATATCTTATTTATATCATGTGTTTACATCAAGAGATGAGTTTTCTTTGGTAGAGGAGAAATGTGCTTGATTAGTGTGGAGATCGACTAATAACCATATGGTTTTATGGCCTTTAGTTGTAAAAGGGAGTTATAAAATTAAATCCATGTTTATTTTTTCCTATTTCCATAGTTGAATGGGAAATGGTTTCATCTTACCCTTAGACTTATTCTATGTATCCTTTACTTTTTGACTTACTATGAATAAAGAATTAAATTACAAATTATCTATATTCATTTTATCCAAATTGTAGTTTTTGTTTAGATATCTATACATCGTAGTAATTCCAGAATGAATAGATAATGATAAAATATGTTAATCACCCACACGTATTGTATTTAGTTCCATTTTTATGGGGAACATAGTCCTTCTTAATAAATTATCACTCTATACTTAGCAAAGTTGAACTCTGGAGTATTCAATTCAATTATTTTTAGCTCGTCATAATCATATTGGGAAACATTTTTCCTCTTAAGAAAGGTTGGTTGATATAATTTTTAAACATGGTAGGATGAGGTTTCATTTATTATTCCCATTTTGGGATATTTAATGTCTAGTAAAAATAGATACCTTCTAATCGTAATCATAGATAGGGATATAAAAATATTTCTACTAAGATTTTAGATCATATTTTTTACCTTCTCCTGATTTTAAGGGATTGAATAATAATAATAATCTATCTTCTCTAACAACCATTTTTATAACATATTTATCATCCTTTTGTGAATATATATATATGGGGTATTTTATTACATATATATATTTTAGATTTTCTGTCCAATATACAATTACACCAAATCGTCATAGAAAAGATCGCTATAATCAAATATATATATATATTTATATGGTTTTTTATCATTTATACTTAATTTTTGTGAGCTATAGTCTATCACCATGTCATTCTAGATGATTGGACAACCCCAGACCATTTTTAAAATATCATTATATATAATAAATCCTTCACTACTTGTGGAAAATGTTAGATTATGTGTAGTTAATACCATCTTATTTGAATCACTAAATCTATTTATTATTTATTTTATAAAAGAAATCACTCTGTTTTAATTTTTATTCGTTAGTGGGTTTAAAAATCGGGATATGTTTCTCAAAAATTGATGTTATAACACTCTAGTTCAATGGAAAATATGAATATGTATCATATAGGTTGGTCTTTAAAATTCTTTTAATGTATATTTATTTGAAGGATCCATATATATCTCTGTTTTGTGATAATATGAACAAGTAATGTTAAATTCTCTATCCAAAACTCCCATTTATTTCTCTTTTCAAATAACATTTCCTTTCAAATGGTCTTTAGTGCAATATAGGAATTATCCTCATGCTCTGAAATTATATTGAAGTAGACAAGGATATCATCTATAAATAGTACATATAATTTTATTAGGTAATCCCTAATGAATCAACTCATTATTTCCATGATAATATATTTATCATATAAATTTCTATGTGGAATCAATATGAACATATATTTCTCATTACTTTTACAAAAATTAGTCTTGGGGATATGCTCCTTCTTTACAATCAAATGATAATACCATAACTGAGTATACACTATAGAGATGTATTGAGATAGATAGAGATGATTAAACAATTTATCAATCTATAGTATATGATACTTATTCATTAACGTGATTCAATTGGGTTCACAATAATCATGGAAGTGGTGCATTGACCAATCATTCTTCTTAAAGAAAAAGAACTATTCCACCCCTTAGAGAGGTTCCTAGATGATTGGCCCCTATTTATCGATTCTATTATAAATTTTTCATCAACACATCAATTTCAACTGTGTTCATTCTATATAGAGACTACGATATTGAATAATATTCTTGTATATGTACATTTGAGAACTAAAACCCTTTTTTAAGAGGATGTCTATCAAATTATTTGGAAAACACACAATCTTGTTACCTTATAATCAGAATATCATCAAGGATCATATTTCACATAGTCATAATA
The DNA here is from genome assembly GCA_963277665.1 of Viscum album. NCBI lineage: Eukaryota > Viridiplantae > Streptophyta > Magnoliopsida > Santalales > Viscaceae > Viscum > Viscum album. The sequence continues at coordinate 928,448,930 of OY728159.1, forward strand.
ATTTTATCTAGTTACACATACTCATAAAGAAATAATATCAATGATTAATTTAATTATTCCAATGGTGATCAATCCCCCTCCTTACACTTGTATACAATATGAGGTATGAACATAAAATAGGGCATGGTTTCTTGTTCCATGAAAATTATGTTAGATATATAATTGTGTGTAAAATAATTACCTAAAATAGAATAAAAATATTCTAAATTATGTATCCAAAAAATCACTGTAAACATTAGCCATTAAATATTAACCGAAGATATGTTATATATATGGTTTTTAAAAATTTACCTACTTACATTCCACACTAATAAATCTTCTTACATGTTTTTATGTGGTGTTGGAATTATTGTACTAATATTTTGTGATATGAGTGAATACATTTAAAGAAAATATATTATTATGATTTTGATTATTTAATAAATAACTAGGATACCTATCACCAATCCATTTTTAGGATCCACATCAGTAGTTTTTAGTGAATATTCTCTCCCATTATCTCTAGGCCTTGGAGGTTATTGTTATCGATAATCATTTAAAATGATTCTCCATGTGTATTGGTTCACATAGTTTCCTTAAACCATACACATTTTAATTAAACTATAGGTTGTGTGTTGAATAGATAATTCCATCCTTTAATAATAATAGGGGGATTTTTCTCACTACATTCACTAGATTGGTACCTCTGTATCCCACAAATAATGATTTTTCTAGTACCCTCCATGTAACTTATTATATTCTTCTTCCCATACATTGGACAACTGAGATGATCTAATTAATCACCACCATTCCATTTCATCATCACTCCACCTCAATTAAACTCAAATATCAACTTCCAATCTCTAGACCCATGAGATCCTTGAGATTCACTAATATCTCTTTTGAGAATTTGGAAACATTAAATAATTATATCAAAGCATTCAATGTCTAGAAATTGTATTTCATTTTTGATTATTAATATTTATCACATTACAGAAGTGGTTAAAATTATATTAAAAGTGAATAATAAAAGAGAATATATATATTTCATTTCATGTAATGTTTTCCCTATATACGTAGAAGGATTCATTCTATCTTTTTATGTACAAGTCACTTCTCTCCATATTATGTGAAAATGTTAGAGGAAAATATTTATTGAAAAAAAAATATTTTTACCACTCTATAACTTTTATTTCATCCTCATGCATCACATTCCTTATCAATATCCACCATTGTTCAAGCTCACCCTACATAGAAAAAACATTACGAACTAATTTATCTGACTCAAATATCTTAAAGAGATGAAAAGTTCAATTAAAATGAGTGAATATATTTTTTCTATGATTAATTAATTGGATGATTCATGGAATATCCAAGGTATTTTTCACATTTTATATATCAAAATATGTTCATTATCGAGGGAGTGTAAAATAGACAGGATTTATGATTCTATTAAAAACAAGTAATAATTGGGTACAAATTTTCATGATGTTCTCTATTCAAAAAAGTAATAGTTGAGTATATATTTTCATGATGTTTGCGACTCCCCTCCCATTTTATTGGGTATATCATTTGGGAAGTCATTACATTTCCCATCACATTGGTTGATTACTTCTTTCCTATTATTTTAATCCAATCAGAAAAATAATGGGAAATTATCAGATAATAATTTTGAAATAGTTAAACACATAAAATTGAACTATGAAAATTGATGTTAAAACTCATAAATTCCATATATTTCTTATCCTATAAATTTTTAGGATTTTATCTATGTTTTTGATTATCTATGTTTTCATTTGTCTATTTCTTAACATGAGATTTAATATATAATTTTACACTCTATAATATTTCATTAACATCATGAGAATTTACAAAAGAGTATCCATTGAAAGTATAACTCATAGAGTGTATCGAGGCCTCATTATCATGGTATATATGAAGTAAGATTTTATACAATATCCTCTACTTTCATATATATTAACCCTGGGTGTAACAATGAATGTACCACATCCACTCGTAGTATCAATATATATATATATTTCTTTTCATGGAAACCACTCACTATACAATACCAAAATTTAGTGTTGTTTTCCAATATAACATCTTATCCTTATTTTTTTCAAGAATTATTTTGAATTAAAAATCATAAAAATATGTAGTTAATAATTTTATACAAAAAATTTCAACACCTATAATCATTAAACATTATGTAATGATTTATTAAAAAAATAAACAGTTGAAATAATATATAAAAATCACAAGGCCTAGTATTATATAGTTATCTGATGCCTATTATAGTAACATGAAACAAATATTGAACATTTTTTTTCAAACACCATAACATCATCATAAAATTATTTGATCTCTTAATATTAAATTAGAGAAATTTGGGAATATGTAAGAAAGGGGATGAGATATGAATACTATTAAGGGAATAATAAAAGAAGGTAATATTACAAATTAGTACACATGATTTGAGTGGAATAACATGATGAAATAAGTTATGGGGGAATCATAATTTATAATATAGAATAAAAATATAAGATAATAGCATCTTGGAATTTAAATTATTTAAAAAAATATAATTCACAACATCTTAAGAATTATGATATCAATTGAGGAATGGTAAAATAGTTTTCATAGGCTAACCTCAAATACAACGTACCTAGTATCACATGATATAAAAACCCTACATAATACATTGGATGGATATATAATTTTGATCCCACCTATCACATTCATATCATGTACTAAATTTTTGTACCATCTAGTGAATAAATTATATATGAAAATTCTCCATCAAAACTCATCCCACCATTATGGAGTGTGGGTTATACACCTTGAAGTATCTAATCAATTAAGTATTGGTAAATCATGGTGCATACCCTTTAGTTGAAATGTGGATGGGTTTTTAAAAAATATTAGCAAGGAAAATCACGAGATAACTTTGACAACCTATGATTTCTACATAAAGGTTCGTGGAATGGTTCAATGGTAATTAAACGTGATCTACCATCAACTAGGAATCATAATTATAGTATAGGGATATTTGAAAACGTATTATAATATGGTAAATTTACTCTCAAAAATATGATAATAAAGAGTGTAATTTAATACAAAGAAAGAGTAGAGAATCCCTTTCCTAGAGACGATATATCTAAATAATTGGGGGGACAATTTTGGAGATTGGGAACACCTTAGGAGAGATTTAGAGAGGCGTGCGAGTATAAAATCATACCTAATGGGATTTTACTGAATAATAAATAGTGGTTGTTTTTATTTATATAAAAATAGAGGGGAACACTTCATTAATTTCTACAAATATGATTTTTTCTATTTCATTAAACGATACTTACATTTTTTTCACATGGTTTTATCCAATTAGGATTGGTTTTCTATATTTTACATGGGTAAAAACTAATCAACATAAAAATTATATTCATGATATAGATGCGAGTCAAATTCTTAAATAATTGTTCTAAAACCATAAAATATAATATATGTTTTATAGGAATCATTCTATGGTTTTAAACTAATTCATGTGTAATATCCCAGACATAGATTCCAAAAAAAGGTTCCCCAATCCTAGATGGAAACATTGTCTCAAGCGTATCTCCCCAAACTCCAGCGTCTTATAAAAAGAAGAGAGGACCTATGGTGTTTTTGTGGGGAGACTATATCATTTTAATGTTATGAAACACATAAGAAAACCAATAATATAAAATAGAAGAATCCATATAATGATCAGATAGATAATAAACCAGTACGATAAGAATATATAAACAAACTCTTGAAGTAACTGCTTACAAAAGTGGTAATGATAAATGTAATGTCTCTAAAAAAACCTACAAAGGTATACATGGATGGTGTAAAATACATTTACAAATGTTAAAAAAATATCAAAAGATTATTCAGCTAGAATCATGAGATTCAGGTTAGTCTTGTGCTCTCATCAACCTATGAAACAATCAAGATCTTGAAGTAGGGAACTTTCCCATGTACATTCTAATAATCATATAGTCTGTTCGGGTACTATAAATGGCCCAAATAGGGTGTGGGAGACAATTCCAATAGGAGACCACCCAAAATTATACTAAAATATAGTTAGTGAATATATTATAATAATAATGCGATGGATGTTACAGAATATGTAAAAATATACTAAAATTAAACAACCCATAAAGGTCTTGGTTCCCATGGTAATATATCTACTTCTACCTATTTTGGATTAGAAAGAATTTCTCTGAATTAATAATTTCTACCATCTCATTTATTATTAAGTTCATTTAATTAATCGATCTCATTTAAATAATACGCCCCAAAACTAGTCACATAGACCATCACCCCTCATAATGGTATATTCTTTGGGCTTTCTACCTAGGCCATAAATATAGTATACAACTCTGACCGAATATAAGCATGTTCTTTGGATTTTCACACAATCATATAAGTCATTTAATTTAAAATTCAAATTAGAACCTGATATTTTCCATCGAGTTCATAATATGGAATCATGGTATCACTCCATGTTTCACATAATCCAAGAATGTCATAATCCCATCTTAGACATTCCTTATTTGAATTAGTGTATCGCTCTAGTGTGGCTTAACATTGCAGCTCACCAAGTCAACCCATGGAGCTCCCCAAAGGGAGTCCATGTGTCACCCATAGAATATATGATCAACACACAATTTATTCTATCCTTCGTGGTCTTTAAGGCATCATGTATTACATGTGAAATAATAATAATCCCCAATCAGTCCATCAATGGAAATCCATATAAGGAGTCCATGTGTCACTCGAGTGTAAGGAAGGTAATAACCAAATGATTTTTATCCTTAAATTTTGTATAAGGACCCATGTGTCACAGAAGGACTTTAGGAAACATGAATTCAATATAAATATAATTTAACAAATTATCATTTCAAATTTATCTCACCTCAACTGTAGCTTATGGCGTGGGATAATCTTAGAATGCCTAGCCTCTTAATTACTGACATGGGTATTTCATATTATAGGGGTAACAAAATCTTCATCAAGACATTACATGGAATGTTATGAGGGTTATAATCATTTCATTCACTCTTATAATTAAATTTAATTTAAAACTCATTTCAAAATTAAATTAAAATTTACATTTAAAAATTAATCATCCTACATCAATGTGTAAAAGGCAGAACAAAAAGATAACCAATTTCAAAATCCACACATGGTGGTCAAATTTATTTGAAAAAAATCCAAGGGTTGGTTCCCATTAAATGTTCAAGACCATTAATCGACTATCAATGGTCTTATTAATTACATAGGTCGCACCTACTCATTCTAGACAAAGACTAAAATCCATTATTTGTGTTTTTCACTAATAATTGGGAAAGAAATAGGATATGAATTATATAAACTCATATAATTTGATGTAAAATCATGATACCACTAATCGTTGGTTCATTGTGGATATATCACCCAATACATTTACCTGATTCTACTTACATCTCTATAAAATCGATGAACATATGACAACCCTAAAAATAGTGCATATTTTTTTCACCTATATAGCACATATTATAACAAAACAATTGATTAATGGAACACAATCAATGTAAATCGTATAGAAATAGATCGGATTCTTTTGACTAATCATTATTTTGATATCTAATGAAGATGTTCATCTACATTATAGACTAGGAATCAAAGAGGGCTCTCAAATACCCAAGGTTGTCCAACGTGATAAATGAAGAAAATTAGTTTTTAAATAAGAATTAAATGAGTGAATTTTGGTAATTTTCAACAGTTTGTGGGTTTCATGGATTGACCATGCTTTTTTCCAAACCTTGTGCCAATCAAGCACCTGTTGCTATTGGAACAAGCACATAACATGGATAGTGAACGTGGGTTTTCAAACCAAGTGAAAACCATGTCTTAGTCCCCTTTCCAAACTGTAGACATACATGCATGATCATGCACCTCAAACCATATGGTTTATCAGACCATAAGACCTATATATTCTCTCATTCCACCATCCCATGGTTATAAATATCTATGCAACATACCTTCCGTAGTTTTTACTAACCATATGCTAGCCCTTTTTCACCAAAAATGTTGTGTTCTGGGCATCAGAGAAGCCTTGGACACCTTGATAACTCTATGATATCAAATAGAAAACATATTAGGGAATAAATAAACATTTAAACTAAAAAATTATGGAATTAATAAATTATGTACCTCAAGAATGAATCGGAATCCTACACAAGTAACTTGAAAAACACATTATATTAAAGGGGACATCTCTTATTTTTCTTTGATTCTTTTTATATCATTGATTACATCACATATGGTCTCATCAAATTGTATAAAATATGCTATATATATTATTTAATTTTACCCCAAAATTATATAGTTTATGAAAATTATGAAAACAATTCCATTCACAAATATTGATGTGATTAATTAAATAATTATTTTTAAAATATTTTTTTTAAAAATTAAATTTCAAAGATTAAAATAAAAAACTTTTTTACTAGAAAATACCTCTTTTACGACACTAATATATTTTTAACACTTATAAAAATTTTATGAGACAAAAATAAAATATATAATAATTTATAGTTAATAATTTTTTTATTAATATATGTATTTCATGAAAATATAATTTATTTATAAATACACGAATTCATCAAAAATAGTGTTTTCAATGAAATTATATATTTTCACAAAATATAATTTTTTCACCATATCAATTTGTAGTTTTTATGAAACATTTTATATAGTCATGTGTATATAAAAATAATATTGAAACTGATTAACAACGTCATTATTTAATTAATAATATAATATAAAAAATCACATAACCCGGACCTAGATACATAACCCTTTTTTACTCGAGTGTTCACCATAAGGGTATGGTGTTAGATTATGGTGATTTATTTGGGTTATATGATGAAAATGGCATGGGTAAATATTGATCCCACATACCTTGAATGTCAAGTGAGAATGTTCTCAACATGTCTTAAAAGGTTTAAATAGTATGTTCTGATTGTCCATCAGTTTTGGGGTGGTAGGCAATGCTCAAATGATGTTCAGTATCCAGGGCTTTCTGAAGACATTTCCAGAATCTTGATGTAAAATGGGGATCACGATCAGAAAAAATCGATAATGGTACTACATGAATTATTACCACTTCATTAATATAAAGTCTTGCTAAATTTTTAAGTGGTAAATCTTCCCTTATAGAAAAAAATGACACGACTTGGTAAGACGATCAACAATGACCCATATGGCATCGTTCCTTCTAGGAGTCCTTGTTAGTCCCATGAAAAAGTCCATCGTGATATTATCCCATTTACACTTAGGTATGGGAAGAGGTTTCATGACTCCTCCAGGTTGTTGCCTTCTAGCTTTCACTTATTGAAAAACCATATATCTTGACACAAAATCAGAAATCTTTCTCTTCATGTTGTTCCACCAAAAATGTTCCTACAAATATCTATACATGTTAGTGCTACCAAGGTGTATTGAGAAGTTGGAACTATGAGCATCATCCAACAATTACCTTTTTAGACCAGGTATATCGGGATCACAACGTCTCTTCTAAAATTTTCAAATTCCATCATTATATACAAAGTCACTCAATCTCCCATCATTCACAACTTTAATCTTTTTTTGAAACTCCTTATCATCAACCTGATAAATTTTTATCCTTTATAGTAAAATGGTTTGGAAACCATTTGAAAAAGTATTGATGTTTCAGCTTACATGGTTATTCCCATATGCATCTTTACTAGATCCATGTATATAGGATCCTTTTCAATTCTTATATTATTCAAAACTCTATGATCCATTCTAATCAAAGCATCAACCACCTTATTTTCCTTCCCCGGGTGGTAGTGTTTAGTGAAATCATAATCTTTGAGTAGTTCAAGACATCAAATTTGCCTCATGTTGATATCTTTCTATGAGAAAATATACTTCAAACTCTCGTGGTCCGTATATATATCACATTTTTTTACCATAGAGATAATGTCTCCATATCTTTAAAGTGAAGATTACAGATGCTAACTCATGATCATGAGTAGGATAGTTTTGCTCATGAATTTTTAGTTGTCGTGATGCATAGGCAATAACCCTATCATTCTATATAAGGACACAACCATGTCCTTTCTTTGATGCATCACTATAAATAACAAACACATCATTCCCCAATGGTAGAGTTTGTATATGAGAATTGACTAATCTTCTCTTTAGTTATTCAAAACATTCTTTCACACTCTTTTTTCCAACCAAATTAAACCCATTTTTGTGTGAGCATTATTAATGGGTTTTCCAACCAGGAAACCTTTTGGATGAAACGTCGATAATAACATGCTAAACTAATAAAACTGTGTACCTCAGTTATACTCATCGGTGCTTGCCATTCTTGGATTGTCATGGTCTTAGAAGGGTCAACATAGATTCCATTCTTAGAGATAATATCTCCAAGAAAAGAAATATCTTGATGCCATAATTCACACTTGCTAAACTTCCCATATAATTTTTCTCTTCTATGAGTCTTCAGGATAAGGAGAAAGAGATTTTCATATTCTTAGTATCTTTTTTAGTATACCAAGATATCATAAAAAAATACCACTACAATGTCATCAAGATATTCCTTAAAAACACTATTCATTAGATCTATGAAAAAAGAGGGTGCATTAGTTAATCCAAAAGGCATTACTGTAAACTCATAATGCTCGTACCTGGTTTGAAATGTTGTTTTCGGAATGTCTTCCTTCATCACACACAATTGATGATATCCAGATCTAAGGTCAATATTTTAAAAGTATTGAGCTCCATGATGTTGGTCGAATAAATCATCAATACGAGGTAGGGTATACCTCCTCTTTATTGTTATAGCACTGATCTCCCTGTAGTCAATGCACAACCTCATAGATCCATCTTTCATAACAAAAATAACATGGGATCCCCATGGAGAAACACTAGGGAGAATAAATCCCTTATTAATCAATTCCTATAGTTGTTCCTTTATTTTCACTAATTCCATAGTGGACAATCTATAAGGGGTATTTGATATGGGCCTTGATCAAGGTATTAAATCAATAGAAACCTCAATTTCTTTTTCTGGAGGATGTCCAGGTAAATCTTTTGAAAAAAAATCAAGATATTCTTTCACAATTGGTACATCCTCTATTTGAACATTATTTTCCTGACCAACAATTATTTCATTCCATTCCTCCCTAATAATTGAATTTAGTTGAGCTACTGTGGGTGGATCTTGAGAAGAATTTGGTGATGACGATTCTGCTCTAATGATAAGGTGTTCTTTATCATCTTCATCAAAAATAGTAACCTCCTTCTGTTTGCAATAAAATTTTTCATCATGGTCCGAAATCCAATCTATACCGAGGATTATATCAAATTCAATAATGGGTATGACGAAGAGATCAGCAGATAAAAAACATTTATATACCCTAATAGGGACTGATTCACAAAACTTTGTTGCAATGATACTTCTATTAGGAGTATTAAATGACAACTCCCTTGGTAAATCTAATTGTAAATATCTAATTTTCTTTTCAAGATACAAAGATATGCAATAATGTGAGGATCTATAATCAAATAAAGAATTTTATAATCTTGAGGAACCCATTAAATTACCTGCCACTACTTCTTTCGGAGCTTCAACCTCAGTAGTAGTGATACCATAAGCTTGGCCTTGAACCCATGGCCTTTTCTGAGGTATGTTCTTTTGACGCATAGGACATTAATTCGTATAATTACCCCTTTCTCTACAATTGTAGCATCCAAAATTGGTAGCCTCTTTATTCCCCTTGCAATCATGACCTCAGTGGCCTTTTTCACCGTACTTGTAACATACTACCATTCCTTTCAGGTAAGTAATAGGGTGTTTTTTCCCACATTTACTGCGGGATGGATATTCAACTTTTCCCTTCATCCCCTTATATCCATTCTAGAGTGTTCAACATATATCTTCTTCTCTTTCTTTGGTTTAAAGTTGTAAGACTTAGAGAATTATTTTTCAGCCTTGATAGCACATGAGACAATATATTCATACGACGAGAAAGATTGTGAGACTAATGCTCAACAAAGAAATGGTTTTAACCCATCAAAGAAATGATCAATATTACTTATTAAGTTATGTATATAATCTGTAGAATGCATCACAGACCTTGAAAAGTTAGCAACATACTTTGTAACATTCTCATCCTCCTTTTTCTTTAGACATAGAAATTGTCTTTCCATATCCACTCGATGATCAAGAGAAAATTATTATTATAAGAAAATTACTTTAAACTCCCGTGATTACATATTTGATACTTCATCATTTTTTGTGTGTTATGAATCAGTGACCACCATTGATCAACGTCTCCAGTGAGGTGGTAAACTGCCATAACAACTTTTTCCCTTTCGGTACTCCCCAGGGCGTAAAATATTTTGTTCTAAGGAATTTATCCACTACTCATCAACTAGTGGATTCATACCCCTATATAATGTTGGTGTTTTTTCATCATTAATATATATAACATTGATCCTCCACGTTGCGGATCAGGGTGCTCCAAACGGGTAAGGTTATTATTCATAACCTGAGTGAGTTTTCCTAATATGGTGATAAACTGATCAGAACGCGTTGTATCACCAGCTCCACTATTATTCTTTTGAGCAGGAGGGAAATCCCTACGTGGAGTGCATGCATTGATATGGTTTCCATTCCTTCCACTATGCACCATTTCTATGAAATGGCATGAACTAGATTAGTTTATGAATCGAAATGCAGAATTCCAAACTTGTAAAATACTTAACATAAATTGAACAGTTTATGGATATAATCCATAATCATAAAAAATGTTTTCCATGAAGAATTATATACTCATAAACCCTTCATAATGGTTTGTAAATAAAATGAGAATTATCCTAAGCATATCCCCCAGGAGTGTCGTAACCATGAGTGTTGCAAGGCCTGTTGTCGTGCACCAGTTCCCATTCGAGTCTAGCTCAATGTGGTGTTTTCAGGTTTTACCCTTAGGTACATATGTGCCCGAGCCACCTCTACTTGCTCGTATCTAGACAATGATGTATTTCTTAGAAAACTCACAAAATATCTACAATACCAAAATTTTAGGAAGTTCTTATATATTAGTCATCAATGTCTATCTTAGGGATATATTCTCTAATCAGATTTTATCTAAATCTAGTTTCCAAGGTTTGTACTAAACATCCTCTGATACTAACTATAATGTCCCAACCCTATAAACCTAGAGTTAGTGCATTACTACATATCATTGGAATGATCACAAAAGATCAATTCATGTAAGATCGATTAGTTTATTAGCATTGTAAGTACTAGATACCTTCCTAATGTTTACATTACATCATAAAATGGAAAACTACACAAACATTGTTTCCATAGACAACACAAAAATCTCATAGAATATCACTATAGGTCAGTCATAATATACTTCTTCGCATCCTGGGAAAAATAAAACATAGAAAGGGAGGATATCATATGCTCTGTAAGGATAAAAATATAGCATAAACATTAATAAATAAGCATAAACCTTTATAAGAATGTATACAACTAAAACAAAAGACTTTTCAACATAAATTTCATCATAATATGGAAAATATATATCAAAATAATTCCATTTACTTACTCACATAGAAATTATACTAGTCGAATAATCACATGAAAAATCAATAGCCACTTTCATAATGATGGAACGCATAATATCAGACTTTCATAACCACATAGTCAAGGCCTTGTGCCAAGACTACAAATTAGATTATGTCAAGGCCTTGTGCGAAGACGCTAGTTAGTCTCATGAGACCTGTCGATGCATCAAAGAGTTATAGCGGGCTCCAACCTTCACTTAATAAGTCCAATGCATTCCTCATATGAAAATTTTTAAACATAACATAAACATTCATATTATAACTAGCATACGAAAAGACAATACTTTTTCCATAAACCATGAATGGTGTAAAAAATAACACATCCACAGTCAAACATATCACCAAACATTCAACACAATATGGAAGTTTTGTATCATATTAAATCAACTTCAAATAAGCTTAAAATCCATCAACTGATGTTGACATAGATGAAATGAAAACCTTTTTTAGAGAAATATCTCTTTCTATTTTGAAATCATATAAGAGTCACATAATTATTAATAGAAAAATTATTTTGAAAATATTCTTATAATATTTTAATGGATGCTTCTATGACGTTTTAACGATATAAAATAGCCGCACCCACCATATAAGATAAAAAACATTCTTACCTTAATTTTGTCGAAAAGGTCATAAAGTACCTTATATGTAAAACGGCAGAAAGATTCCTTTCAAAACATTTTATAAAAATTGAAACACGTGTATAAATAACATTAAACCATAGTATAGTAAATAGTAAAAATGTTTTTGTATACATTTTTAAGAAACATGGATGTGGATGATAAAGAGGTCCCAGAAGATAATTACATATAAACAACCTCAGATAATAAAGTAATTTTCAAGTTAACCCTTACCTTGTACTTTCCCTTGGTCAAGGGTAGGTTAACCACCTATATAATGGTGAAATAATTGTTATTAAATTATAAGAGAATCATATACATAAATATGATATCATATATGATTTTTAAGCATTGCTTTGTTAATAATATCATAGTATTATCGTTGTTTCGGGTGTTAACTAATTCGTTTTCCTTTATATGATTTGTTACATAAGTAATGTTTGTTGTGGATAAGATTTTTCATATTAATATTCATAATGATATTAAGTATCTAAGTATTATTTTTAATCAGATAATGAATATTAGTCTTGAATGGATACGATGGGGAATGAATCTCATCACGTTCGTGGAGACGGTAATCCGTACGTACACACGAGAGACAATATCATTATTTTGATATTAAAATAATATATAATTGGATGGTATATCATATATACATAATCATTATCATTTTATATTTATTATTTACATCAATTACACATCATTATTATACCCATCGAAATAATAATGTATCGAATAACAATTACACCATGACGTGGAGACGGTAAGCCATATGTGCGCACGTATGGTGACATGTCATCAAAAGGATGGATAGAATAATAAATATGGTTGTACCATATTTATAATAACATCACAGTATATAGAAGATACTCCATTTATTATTTTATAATGGAAACAACAAAGAAATAGGAAGTGTAAGAAGAAAGGAACCAGAAAGAGGTGATGAAATATATACCTCTTCGTCGGGTTCTTTCTTTAGATTTGATCAAAAGGACTCCATAGGTTGGATTTTTGACTAAAGGAAGGCCTCTATGATGAAGGTAGGATAGTTGAGAGGGTATTTCGGCAGTGTTTGGCCGAGCCAAAAGGCTTTGAAGGTGTGAATTAGAGAGAAGTGGAAGTACCCTTTTATAATAGGGGAGAGGGGCACCTTAAAAAAAGCTAGAAATATTATTTTATAATAAAATCATTTTCGTTTTCTAATGGCTCAAAATGAATTATTTATAGTATAAGGTGTGTATGGGTCAAAAACCACTCAACCAATTAGGTTTAGACAGGTTTTTGTCACTATATTAACCTTATCTTTTAGATTTAACTCTTAGTTAAATAGTTTGACATTTACCATGTCTCTTTGTATTTTTATATTATATGGCTAATAAACAAACTATAAACTTCTGAGCGAACCCCAAGTGGTTCATTAATGATATAACTATCATTATATAAGTATTTTGGAAGAACATTATATTTCTATGAGTAGAATATTAATTAATAGCATAATATTTGTTTTAAAAACACTTCTATGTCAATTTTGTATGTATTTGGTATTTTTTTTCTAAATTTATAACAAAATTATTACATCGAAACAAATTTATCCAACCACCACTAACATGTCATATTAACCTATAAAATTAGTGTAATTCATAAAAAGTCTAAAATTACAAATATTTGGATATTTATAATATCAATTAATTTAATATTTCATTAATTAGGTAATTACTGAATCAACATTGTGTCATAAATAAATTTACATATTTAATGTCTAAAATTATAAATAAAATTACATTATGTAGGAAATCTTTTTATATTTTTATTGAATATTTATATTTGATTTTATCTTTTGTGTATCCCTATATTAAAAATGGTTTAGTTATTAAACATGGAATTTAACACTTTTAACTCATAATTGAATTAAATAATAATAAATGTACTAATCCAATAAAAGTGGACCTAAAGGGTCATATTTTATTCCTAAGGTTGTTTTTTTTTCGATTTACATTTATCCAATTAAATTAGGACATGTGTTAGGGTGATAATAATATCATGTTTTCCTTCAATTACCCTATTTACTTTAAACTGTGGTAAATAAAAGTCCAAAGTTATTATTTACCAAAAATTATTTTCAGCTCATTGAACCACATTTTACTTACTGATATCATCCATGTCCCTTGGATTTTCTAAACTTATTTCACAGAAGCATTAAAAGTATGTTTTATGTAAATTTTAAAATGCTCCTAGGAGGTGGGTAAAAGACTTTAAAAAGTTGAATAAAATATTTATATATCTAAAATTATTATAAACTGACTCCAATGAATTACATTAAACATATATAGGTATTTTGTATCTATTTTTACCTAAAATAAATTTAAATAAAATAAATTTTTATTTAAATAAAAATTTAGTTTTAAACTATAACTTAGTATTTTTAATTATTCATCAAAAATTGAATGTTGTCAGAAAAAACCATAAATTCTCCCTCATATAATTTTGATATTCCACATCCAAAAATGAAGTCCATTTTGAAAGAAAAAAATTTATTAAATTTCAAAAAGTGGGTATTACTATTCATAATGACTAGTTTGATTGGTTATGGTGTGTTATAACTCGAAGTTGCGTACAAAAAACACTATTGTATTATTCAAAGATAAGTGTACCACGGATGCTTGGGGTGTTACATATTATTCAGGGGTTAACTCATGAAAAGTATGCCCAAGTGAATGGGGTTTATGACTGAGTATTACTCTAAAAGAGGATGCCAAATGATTGGTCTAGTTTGAAGCTTACTTTTATGAGGGATTCCCATGGATGGATTGCAAATTACTCCCTAGTAGGATTATCATTTTTGTGTTGGGTATTACCTCTAATTAGAATTCCCTTGGATGTGTTAGGGAATACTCCTCAAGATGATACACTTGATTGGTTTAGGAATACACTTGGAATGAGGCCCGACAAGTTTGGGATCATGTGGATGACTCTCCCACCGTCAACATATAATCCCATGTTAGTCATGGTCAGTATAAGAAAAAAATGGAAAAAAATGTTTATGGAATACCCAAAATCCCCTTTTCCCTATGATTGGTTAAATTTTTTAGTGGGGGTAAACATATAGAGGCACTCAGAAAGAATGAAAGTGTTGAGTCAATAAGGTTTTCCTTATGCATTTTTCCATTCCATATTGTTTCCAAAATCACAAACACCTTATACTTAAACAAATCAATATTTTACCTACATAAGGGAAATTACCTTCTCAAAGGAATTTACTCCTACCATGTTTTAATTATACATATCAATGTTTTTCTTAAGTATTATAATCAGATTCATTTCTAAAAACTCAAAATCATATAATGTTAAGGTATGAAGAATTCTGTTTAGGATCCGAATTCTGGATACGAACTCTAATAAAGTTCCAATCCGAATTCTGGATACGAACTCTAATAAAGTTCCACTACGAATTATGGATACTAAATTTAATAAAGTTCAACTCTGAATTCTGGACTCCGAAGTTTTATAAAGTTCGACACCAAAATCTTATTTAGTTTGACTCTGAACTTTTATAAAGTTCGACTCCGAACTCTTATTTAGTTCAAATCCAAACTTTTATAAAGTTCGACTCCGAACTCTTATTTAGTTCGACTCCGAACTCTTATTTAGTTTGACTCTGAACATTTATAAAGATTGACTCCGAACTCTTATTTAGTTCAACTCTGAACTTTTATAAAGTTTGACTCCGAACTCTTATTTAGTTCGACTCCGAACTTTTATAAATTTCGACTCCGAACTCTTATTTAGTTCGACTCCGAACTCTTAACTAGTTCGACTCTGAACATCTAAAAGCTTGACTCTGAACTATGTAAGCTCAGATTATGAACTCTTACGAAACCAGACTCTGAATTTCCTTAGAAATTCAGACTCCGGTTTAAAACAGAATTCAGGTTCCGAATTCCCTAAAACAGAATCCGAATATCATTTTTATAATAGGCTCTTAATTTCGTTTTGGTTAGACTCTGAACTTCTATTTTCCTACATTCTGAACCTTAACATTGTTTTTTCTTACACTTGTATATTACAAAACAATGCCATGCTTTCAGTTGCACAAAACGATGTCATCCATTCCGTTACTAATTAACCTTTGGTTGAGTGACATGTGTATAGGTCCATACGAATTTTAAGGAAAATATGACCCTTGGAGAGGGAGCCGACCGATCCTATAAATAGGAGCTCATTTGAATGAGATCGACAAGAAGTTGATCACTCTAGAGACCACACACTATTATGGTACTTACTAGAGAGAGAATCTTTTCATGCTTTGTGAATACTGAACCGCTCATTCAGATTGCTTCGTGCGACTCCGAATGTTGGTGATTAAATTCGGGGGCTTCCGGGGAAAGGGAGACTGAGGTGTCGACTACCTTTAAGTTCGAGGGCTTCCTTACTAAGGAAGAAAGAGGTTCCAACTACCTTGAAGTTGAGGGCTTGCGGGAATAGAAAGACAGAGACACCGATCTTCGTATCGAGGGCTTACCGTAGTGTGGGTAAGACAGACTTGCTTGAAAGTATAAATCAACAGACGTTTATCCAAGGTTGTTGGATACCCTTCTCTTTGGGTTAAACGACTTATACCTTGTTACTTGTAGTTTTACTACTTGTGTTTTCTGCTGCAATTTTGTATTGTAAGGAAAGTATAACTCTCTTATATTTCCTTACACTTGTACTCTGATTAGTTTAGATTCTATACAATTTAAGGTAAAATCTCATATTGTAAACTTTGGTTCCAATTCTCCAATTGGTGATTAGAGGTGTTGTGAATTTGCTTAGTTTAACTTTGTTAAACATAGATTTTTCCTTGTCTGAGGAAATTTTTAAAGTTTACAATTCACCCCCCCCCTCTTGTATATTGAGCATCTACATCATTATTTTGATCCTACAATTGGTATCAGAGAATGTCTCTGAAATTCTTATATTCACATATATGTTTTTCTTTCTCATCATTCATTATTATTCATCCTTGCATAGAATGATTGTTTCATTCCAAACATTGTTCTTTCCAAATTTGTTAATTCCGAACTTTGTGGTTACGAACTATTCATACTAACAAGTTTGGTTGCCCAATTGTTTTTAAGAATGGTAGGAATCAACATTGTATCTATTGAAAATATAAACCCTACATGACCACCAATTTTTTATGGGAATGAATATGAATATTGGAGAGATAGAATGAAGACGTTCGTTATCAATACTGGAGTAGACAACTTCATTTTGCTTACCGGATGTTAAAAAATTCCTGATAATGAAGTGAGTACTTTCACTAACCAGGAAAAGCATGAAAATCAACTCAATTATAAGGTACACAATACTCTACTTTTTTCAATGACTAGGAATATATATAGCCAAATTTATTCATGTGAAACAGATAATTGTATCTGGAAGAAGTTATAGGTTACAAACTTTGGTACTTCTAAAGGGATTGAGACATGGAGAGCTATGCTTAGAGCTGAATACCATGGATTCAATTTTCCATATAGAGATCCAATCTATAAAGTTCAATAGAGATTTATGACTATAGTGAAAAACCTTCAGTCTATGGGAGAAAAAGGGTTAGATGATGAAGCTCTTTTTGACAAGATTATTGATATTATGCATAATGAGTGGGAATCAAAAAGACTAACAATTGATGAGAACCATAAGGTAACTCAAATTTCCTTAAATGAGCTATTTACAACTCTTCTTCAGCATGAAATGAGAATGAAGATAGATGAAGACAACATCAAGAAGAAGAATGGGAATGGTGGAGTTGCTTTTACTACTGCTAAAAACCATATGAAAGTCAAGACTCTATAAAGAGTTACAAGATCCAAGTCTAAGAATGTTGTTATCCATTTTGAATCTATTGAAAGTGAATCATTAGAAAATGAGTTATAAAATCTTTCTCGAAGGATGAACGAGATAGCTGGTCAATGAAATTTCCAATCCAAATATAAGAAAAAATAAAGGAATGAGAGGAAAGATTATGAAGTTACATGTTATGAATGTAAAAGATCTGAACATATCAGACCTGATTTCCATTTACTTAAGAAGAAAGAAAGAAAAGAAAGGCATTCGGAAAAGAACAAGAAAAGTTCTATAGAGCCAAAGCTAAGAAAAGTATGAAAGCTAATACTACATGGAGTTCTAGTTGTGGAGACTCTTCAGAAAGTGAATATTCTAAATATGAATCATCATCTCAGAAGAATGTGGGATTCATTGATAATACTTCTTTTCCACACACATTTCTTATGGCCAAGGTATGCTCTGCCGAGGCATTAGCAAATTTATCTCTTGATAAAAATTACTATTCTGAAAATAGTACTTCTAATGAAGATACTTCATCCTCTGAAAATGAAGAACCTTCATATGAAGAAGTATCTAGTTTTACAAGCTACTTGAAGCAAAAAATTGTAAAATTTCTAAAAATTTAGACAAGGAAAATACTTGGGAGGAAATTATTACTAAAGAGATCTCAGATCTTTCTAAAGATCATAGGAATAAAGAAGAGCTCTTATGAAAATTTTCTAAAGACCATGAGAAAGAAAATTCTGATAAGGAAGAACATTCAAAAGATCATAAGACTGTTATTTCAAAATTGAAAATTTTTTAGGAAAAACCTAACTCTAAGGAAATGATTCCTGAGGATTGGAATTTAGTCATTAGACTAAAATCCAAAATTTTTTCCCATAATAAGCTTCTTGAAAAATTTACCTCTACGAAGGAAAATTTTGACAAGATGTATTCTCAAATAAAACCTCAAGGAAACACTACTGGAGTAGGTTATACTCGCCAGAAACCAGTTTTCAAAAATAACTATTTTTTTCCTTCTAAAGAACCTTTTTTCAATAAGTGTCAAAGTGGTGGGAATTTGATGAAATATTGTTCTTTGAATAGAGTTCAATATATCGGGTTTCATAAACCCTATTTATCTAAACAAATGTGGATACCCAAAATTTTGTTATCTGAAAATCTCGGATCCAAAAAAGTTTGGATTTTGAAAGTCTAATTCTTTTCTTATTCTGAAGAAAATAGAGGAAGTACCAACAACAATACATGGTATATGGATAGTGGATGTTCCCGGCACATGACTGGTAACAAAATATATTTAGAAAATATTATCAAGACGAGAGGAAGAAAAGTAACTTTCGGAGATAATTCTCAGGGAGAAATTGTTGGTATAGGTAATATTGTTCTTCTTGGTAAAACATTGATTTCAAATGTTTTATTTGTTAAGGGTCTTATGCACAACCTCATTAGCATAGGTCAATTATGTGATGAAGGATACCTTGATAATTTTTGGAATGACAAATTCCTAGTACACAATTCCATGGGGGAGTTTATTCTTTCTGCCAATAGGCAAGAGAATGATTACACATTAAACATAGAAGACCATAGAAGCCACGAACTACCTTTACTTAGTGCAATGGAAGATCATTCTTGGTTATGGCATAGAAAACTAGGTCATTGTAATCGTTGGAACTTGTGAAAACTTTCTAAGATAGGTTTAGTTAAGGATCTACAGGAGCTTAGATTTGATTCTTCTATAGTTTATAATCCTTGTCAATATGGAAAGAAACATAAATCTAGTTTTAAATTAATTGGTGAAGTCTCAACAACTGATGCATTACAATTGCTGCACATGGATCTTTTTGGTCCAACAAAAACTAGAAGCATTGGGGGAAAGTACTGTGTATTAGTTTTAGTTGATGATTACACTAGATTTACATGGGTCTATTTTCTAGAAAAGAAGTTTGAAACTTTTTATTTTTAAAAAATTTTTAGAGACCAAGTTAAAAATGAGAAAAACCTTCCGCTAAAAACTATTCATAGTGATCATGGAGGAGAATTTAAAAATTATGATTTTGAAACTTTTTGTAGTAGAAAAGGTATTACTCACAACTTTTTAGCACCTAGAACTCCTCATCAAAATGGTGTAGTTGAAAGAAGAAATGGAATTCTTTAAGGGATAACTAGAACCATGTTGAGTGAATATTCTATAGCTAGAAATTTCTGGGCTGAAGTTGTAAGTACTACTTGTTATACTATAAATAGAGTTTTCATTAGATCATTTCTTAATAAAACTCCTTATGAGTTATGGAATGGTAGAAAACCAAGAATTTACTACTTCAAGGTTTTTGGTTGCAAAGTATTCATTCTGAATACTAATGATAATTTACATAAATTCGCACCAAAATTTGACGAAGGAATTTTCTTAGGCTACTCCACAACTTCTAAGGCATATAGAGTTTTCAATAAAAACACTTGTACTGTTGAGGAAATAGTTCATGTCAAATTTGATGAAACTGATACCTTTGCTTCCAAACAACCTCAACCAACATCTTTAGATGTGTTTTAAAAAACAGATTATCAACCTTTGATAGAAAATCCTTATTATAAGGAAAATGTTCAAGAAGATACTTCTGAAACATTTACCCCAGAATATTTTCTACCCTATATTGATGAACAGGTTTTAAAAAACCCAAATCAGGTGTTTCTTAAGAATCAACCCAGTGATAGTATCATTGGTGATGTGAATCTGCCTGTAAGGACTAGAAGTTCCTTAAGGAATGAAGTGAAAAATCTAGCATTTCTTTCCCAATTAGAACAAAAAATCACTGATGAAGCTTTAGGTGATGATGATTGGATTAAAGCCATGAAAGATGAACTAAATGAATTCGAAAGGAAGAAATTCTGGACCTTGGTTGAAATACCTAAGGAAAATTATGTGATTGGAGTAAAGTGGGTCTTCAGAAACAAGTGTGATGAAAATAGAGTCATAGTTAGAAATAAAGCTAGACTAGTTACTAAAGGCTATAATCAGTAAGAGGGAATAGTCTATGAAAAAACCTATGCTCTAGTATCTATACTTGAATCTATTCATATCTTACTTGCCTTTACAGCATTCTTCAATTTTAAACTTTATCAAGTGGATGTGAAATGTTCTTTTCTTAACGGTTATGTTCAAGAGGTAGTTTTTGTTGAAAAACCTCATGTCTTTGAAGATACAAAACATCTTGATCATGTTTTTAGACTCTCCAAAGCATTGTATGGTCTTAAACAAGCCCAACGATCCTGGTATGATAGACTTATAGGATTTTTTCTTCAAAATAACTATGTTAAGGGAAATGCAGATCCAACTCTTTTTATAAATAACGATACAAAAAAATGTTTTTATTGTTAAAATTTATGTTGATGACATCATATTTTGTTCAACTCAGCAATCATTAACTCATTGTTTTTCAAATCTAATGAAGTCTGAGTTTGAAATGAGTATGATGGGTGATTTAACATTATTCCTTGGTTTTCAAAATTTTCAAAGACCAGAAGGAACCTATATATTTCAACATAAGTATATTAAATATTTTATTAAAAAGTATGGATATGACAACACTAAAAGTATAAGTACTCTCATCGGTACCTCAAACTCTTAAGATCTTGATGAATCTGGGAAACCAGTAGATTAAACATCTTTTAGAGGTATGATAAGAAGTCCACTATACTTAACATCCAGTCTTCCAGACTTAATGTTTTCAGTATGCTTATGTGCAATATATCAATCCAATCCTAAGGAATATATCAATTAAATGCAGTGAAAGGAATTTTTCGCTACATAAAGGGAAACATGGATCTAGGATTATTTTATACTTCTGGAAATGATTTTATCCTAAAAATCTTTTCGTATATTGACTTTGGTGGTTGTAGAATGGATTGAAAAAGTACATCCGTAACTTGTCATTTCTTAGAAGATTCATTAGTTTATTGGTCCTACAAGAAGCAACATTCTGTAGCACTTTCCACTACTGAAGCTGAATATGTAGCAGCTGGAAGTTGTTGTGCTCAAGTGTTGTGGATGCAACACACACTCACAGATTATGGCTTGAGTTTTACTAAGACTCAAATTTTGTGTGATAACACAAGTTTCATTGCCCTCAGTAAGAACCCTCCACATCACTCTCGTGCAAAACACATAGATATTAGGCATCACTTTCTTAGGGATCACACACTTAAAAGATATGTCATTCTATAGTTTATCATAACCCAAGATCAAGTCGCTGATATTTTCACATAATCTTTACCTTCTGATAGATTTGAATACATTAAACGGAATTTAGGAATGATAACTGCGAGGTAATCCTTCAACCATTAACTTTATGTTCAACAATTCTCCTTACAGTAACAAACTCTTTTTCATAGGGGGGGTACATTTTCTTTTGTAATCAAAATTTTCATAATTATTTTTTCATGCTTTTGTAATCAAAGTTTTCGTATTTAGTTTTTTTTTTAAAAACTTTTTAATCAAAATTTTTGTATTCAGTTTTTCAAACTTTTGTAACTAAAACTTTCGTAATGAATTTTTCAGAACGGAAATTTTTGTAATGAAGTTTTCAGAACTGAAATTTTCATAATAGAAATTTGCGAAACTGTGACTTTCTTAATGAGAACTTTCGTACTCATAATTTTCATACTGAAGTTTTCATACTCAATGTTTTTTAAGCTTTAAGTTTTTTTTGTATTCAAATTTTTATTCAAGAAGAATAGTACCTATTACGAATAAACTTCCTGGACAATCCGAAAAGTATGATTTCCTTAATTTTTCATGCTCATATTTTACTTGCTGTTATTTTTTCCTTGATTTTAGAATTTTTCAGATTCTAGTTTTCCTCAAATCCAATTTTTTTTAAAAAAAACCTCAAAAGATCAGATTCTATATTTCTATGTCGGAATGTTCTCAACCATCAGATCATATCAAAAAGTTTTTCAACCGTTATATGGCGTTTGGAAGACCAAAGGTCACCTCCATCGCCTATATAAAGGGGACCCCAAGACTTGTCCCACATCGGTTTTTCAAGGCCTTCTCATCTCGAAGCCCTGCTGCTCTTCTTAAGACTGGTTCCGATCATTGGGAAGTCATTCCGAATCTTTCAAATATCTCAATTCCGAATGTCAGTTGAAGCAACATCCCCAGATATGTCTACTTAAAAACCAATCTCAAAGTGGTTAGTTTTCAGGGAAAGGTTAGTGAATCCGGATTTCTATATGTTTGATCCCCTTATATCAAAGAATATTAGATTGAATGAATGAGATGATGTTTTCATAGAAAAGTGAGATAAACAGGATTTGGTTTATACTGATTTGCTGATTGAGTTCTAAGAGTCTGTTTCCTTCCAGTTGGATGATGGAAGAGAGTGTTTTTCATTTAATTCTTATGGAAAGACATACAAGTTGTCTTACACCAAGGCCGTAAGCTTGGTTGGTTTATCATATGAAGGGGAAGATGAGTTTTGCTCAAATAAGCTACCAGAGGAGCAAGGAAGTTTCAACAAGGTGAAGGCATTGAAATGTCTTGGACTTAAGGATGCTACAACTACTAAGATTTCCAATCTCACTCCGAATAATAGGATTCTACAGCTTTGGGTGCAAGGATTTCTGGTTCCATGAAGGGGTGACAAGGATAATATGAAAAAGGGTGATATTTATGTCTTAGATTTCATGGTAAATCTATGAAAGATAAACATGATGAGGCATGTTTTGATTACGATCAAGAATATCAAGGAAGGAAAATTAAAAGCTCAGATAATCATATTCCCTACCTTACTATCAAAGCTTATAGTTCGGTGCTTAGATTCTTTCAAAGTAGCATGCAAGTCAAAAATACAGAATTGTATGATTATGTTGGTTAGTGATGATACCTTGAAGATGATGAAAATGGGATTTTCCAGTGAATCTGGAGAATTTTACCCTCTATCTGTGGAAGAGGCTGAGGCAGCTCAGAAAGATGCACAGACTCCAGAACCATTTAAGATGGCAAGAAAGAAGAGAAAGATTAAGGGACTGGATGCTCAAGATAAATCACCCAAGGCTAAGGAAACTGAGTCTGCTCCCCCCTAGTAGAAGAAACAGAAAACTTATCTAGACGAAGTGGCTGCCAAGTGGATGGAAGAAAAAGAAAATAGGAAAGAAGTGGATCCACAATTCGGATTCAACCCTATAGAGGCTAAGGCCTCAAATAAAAGAGTTGTGTAAGAGTTAGAGAAGCAAGAGAAATAGAAGAAAATGAAAAAGAAAGTACCTGAAGCTGAAGTGGTGAAATCTTTGCTGAAAGCTACAAAGTTAGCTTCTGAAATGCTTCCCATTCCGGAAACATTCTATTCTGAACCTTTACCAGAGACTCCTGCTAAGAAGTACTTTTCTCGGGAAAAATCTATGGGTAAAGAGATGGTTGTTGATGAAGAAATATAAGCTTGAGAATAAGTAGAGGAAGAAGTTGAATAATTAGAGGAAGAAGTTGAAGAAGAAGAAGAAGAAGAGGGAAGTGAAGATTAGGATGCCTTGATCAAGAAAGTTGAAGATTATAAAGAGAAGGCAGAATCCGCAAAAATAGCCACTACGGGAAAGGGAGAAGAAGCTAAGAAAGATGAGGTTGAGGAATAACAACAAGAAAATGTTTTTTTTTTTGATGAGGAAAAATTCAATGAGAAGGATTTTCTAGAGGAAGGACAAGAAAAAGATAAAATTGATGAAGACCAGGTTATTCAAGTTTCTGAATCCAAGGAAGTATCTCCTAGTGAGGAACCCATTCCGAAGAATGATAAAGAGAAGGAAGTGCTATTGGAAACACCAATAAAATATATTGTCATGAAGAAATAGGTTGGTGGTACCTCTAAAAGGAAGTTTGGGCAGGATGAAGAAGATCAACCTCCAAGAAATGTTTAGGATTCGGAGTCATCAGCACATAGTGATGATTTTGTGGTTGACTCTTTGAAAAAGTTAGTGGACACCATTTCAATTTTTCCAACAATAGACTCCAGATGCCAGATGCTGCAACAGAGTATGAATCAGAAAGCGGATTTATTATCCATGCTGATGGATAGGTGTGTGAAGATCGAAGCTGAAAAAAAAAGTGTCCTTATGGATTATGATGTACATAGAATGTCCTGCAGAAAGGTAAAAAAGTGTTCTAAGAGAGTTGATGAAGACTTAGTGTAATATGAAAATTTTCAGACTGAAGTTCAAAATGCTTTTGACATGGAGGATAAAAAGTTTAACGATCCTCATGAAAAGCTGACCCAAGAACAAAATTCTCGTAATCAACAGGTCAGGGACCTGAATGGGAAGCTTAACATAGTTTCTCAGAATTGGAAAAGTGAAAGAGACGTCCGGATTGAGTTTCAGGAAAAGCTTCAGAAGCAGGAGTATATTCTTAAGGCCCGGGCATAATCCTTGAAAGCTCAAGAAGAGAAGATCTTAGCCTTGGAGAAGCAAGCCGATGAAGATAAAAAAGACTTGAAGAAAATGAAAACCTTGTTGAAAAATTTGATCCCGAAGGAAAAGGAAGACAAATAGTTACAATCCGATCTCTTATTGTAATTGTCTTTCCTTGTATTTTTTTTTTGACAAGTCTGATGATATTTTGTTTGGTTGGTTGTATCTTGCTTGGTTATTTATTAATCTTTCAGGTACTTTTTTACTTTTCCTTTCCCTTATTTCTTTTTGAAAATCACAAAGGGGGAGAAGGAAAAAGAATTATCTCTCAAGGGGAGAATGAAATCTCTCTGGGGATAATGAACTACTCAAAAAGGGGAGAAAGACTTAAAATGGAGGAGGAAAGATTTCTAAGTGAAATAATCTTAATGTAATAGGGAGGTTCCCATTACAAATTTTTTCGTCACCATGACAATGAAAACTCCATTACAAAACTTTAGAATACAATCCTTAGAGTTTCAATGCCTAATGGGGAGATAAGTTTTATTTTCAATGTCTAATGATTTTTTTATCAAACTCCCTATTCTCTTTTTCATAAGGTTGTTTTTGATTTCCAAAAAGGGGGAGATTGTTCAGTCAATAAGGTTTTCCTATTGACTTTTTTCATTCCTTCTTGTTTCGAAAATCACAAACACCCTATACTTAAACAAATCTATATTTTACCTATATAAGGATAATTACATTCTCAAAGGAATTTACTCCTACCATGTTATCATTATACATATCAATATTTTTCTTAAGTATTATAATCGGATTCATTTCTAAAAACTCATAATCATATAATGCTAAGGTATAAAGAATTCTGTTTAGGATCTGAATTCTAGATACGAACTCTAATAAAGTTTCACTCCTAATTCTGGATACGAACTCTAATAAAGTTTCACTACGAATTCTGGATACGAACTTTAATAAAGTTCAACTCCTAATTTTGGACTCCAAATTTTATAAAGTTCAACTCCGAACTCTTATTTAGTTCGACTCCGAACTTTAATAAAGTTCGACTCTGAACTCTTATTTAGTTTGACTTCGAACTTTTATAAAGTTCGACTCCGAACTCTTATTTAGTTCTACTTAGAACATTTATAAAGTTCGACTCCAAACTCTTATTTAGTTCGACTCCGAACTTTTATAAATTTCAACTCCAAACTCTTATTTAGTTCGACTCCGAACATTTATAATGTTCGACTCTGAACACTTATTTAGTTCGACTCCGTACATTTATAAAGTTCAACTCTGAACTCTTATTTAGTTCGACTCCGAACTATTAACTAGTTCGACTCCGAACTTATAAAATCTTGACTCCAAACTATATAAGTTCAGATTCTGAACACTAATGAAACCAGAGTCCAGTTTACAACAGAATTCATATTCTGAATTCCCTAAAATAGAATTCAAATATCATTTTTATAATAGGATCTGAATTTCGTTTTGGTTAGACTCTGAACTTTTATTTTCCTACATTCCGAACCTTAACATTGTTTTTGCATACACTTGTTTATTACAAAATGATGTCATGATTTTAGTTTCACAAAACGATTTCATTCATTCTGTTAGTAATTAACCGTTGGTTGAGCGAAATGTGTACAGGTCCCTCCGATTTTAATGGAAAATATGACGGTTGGAGAGGGAGCCGACTGAGTCTATAAATAGGAGCTCATTTGAAAGAGCTCGACAAGAATTTGATAACTCTAGTGACCACACGATGTTAAGGTGCTTTCTATAGAGAGAAGCTTTTCATGCTTTGTGTATACTGAACTGCTCATTCATATTTGTTCGTGCGACTCCGAATATTAGTGATTACATTCGGGGGCTTCCGGGGATAGGGAGATAGAGGTGCCGACTACCTTGAAGTTCTAGGGCTTACTTTCTAAGGAAGACAGAGGTTCCAACTACTGTGAAGTTGAAGGCTTACGGGAATAGAAAGACAGAGACACTGATCTTTGTATCGAGGGCTTACCCTAGTGTGGGTAAGATAGACTTGCTTGAAAGTATAAATCAAGGGACCTTTATCAAAGGTTTTTGGATACCCTTCTCTTTAAGTTAAAAGACTTATACCTTGTTACTTGTAGTTTTACTACTTGTGTTTTCTACTGTAATTTTTTATTGTAACAAAAGTATAACTCTCTTATATTTCCTTACACTTGTTTTCTGATTAGTTTAGATTCTATACGCTTTATGGTAGAATCTCATATAGTAAACATTGGTTCCAATTCTCCAATTGGTGATTAGAGGTGTTGTGAATTTGAATTGTTTAACTTTGTTAGACTTTGATTTTTCCTTGTCTGAGGAAATTTTTAAAGTGTAAAATTCACCCCCCTCTTGTATATTGAGAATCTACATCATTATTTCGATCCTACAGAATGAAGATGATACATTGGATTTTCCATTACTAATCATACATCCAGTCATGTGGATTATGCGATCATGTTTTTCCTCTAATCCCACAAGTCATGATGATTCATGATTTAATATGTCAAACATGAGAATGTGGAAGATCCAAAAACACACAAAGATCTCCTCCACTACTAGTGGAATAGGAAACGATGATGAGATAAGATAAATAGGCATGGATGTGATCATTTCCACTACAGTTTCATATCATGGAGAGTCAAGAATAACTGATTCTTTGGACACTAACTTCATGGAGTTTGGAGGATCAAGAGTGTAACCTCCCGTAAGAAATTTTAGTGTCTTACACTGTAAGGGGTTCCAAAAATTGGATCTAAAGGGGGAGTATAATCTCGTTCAATGATAAATGGTAAAGAAAGAAATATCATTACCCACCTCACCTGGAACTAGAGCACATGGGTCTTATAGATGGAAAGGGTCTGATACTGTCCTCACCCTATAATTTGATACTTGTTTTCCAATAACACTTACCCTAGGGGTGGGTTCCAAATCACTATAAAAATGCTCTCCCACATCAACCCTGAGGACATAACCCTCAAGTAAGACATGTGTGGAAAAGCTCTCACTATAGGAATTCAGTTCCAAATGGGGGATACTTGGGTGTTCCCAACTTCAATGTTTTTCAAGTGAAGAGACTTAATTAGAGGTTTTAGTTTTGTCTATATTAGAAAATGGATCCAATTGATAATAGTAACTTCCATGAGGGGCATGAAAGAGGGTGTGGGAAGTGGATCACTCATGGATGAGACCTGGGGGAACCAAGGGAGGTTATCACATGTAGGATTGGGAAAAAATCATGTCCGTGTAGGTGGAAATCAATGATGTAAAGGTCCCTAGGGTGATTTACCACCTAGGTAAAAAGAATTGGATGAGTATTTCTTCAATCCCTCAAGGGTCTCCACAGGTTTTCCAAGAAGTATCTCACACATGTCTCTAATTTTTATGATGTTGTAGTGTTCCTAAACCATGGTGAATGGGGCTCCACAAATTTTTTATGTGTTTTATACCCTATGAATACTTTTTTCCACTATCCCCTCTTAATTCTCTCATATTCGGGTTTTGGAGGAGTACATAGATGATTTTTGATGTCCTAGGTGAATGACTAGGGTGATCAGTGCATAGAGAGGTTTGAGAGGTGTTTTCCATAAATATTAGAATACTATGGTCCTATTTATTGGAATATTGGGGACCTTGGGTAAATAGGTTCCTTCGTTCAGTTATTCTAAGTAGGGTTTTCAAGCAAGCTTATGAATAGTTCAATCATGTAATCTAATTTGCAGGTAACATATACACAGATGTCGAAGAGGTATACGTACATGAACTATCTTTGATGGGTTTACGATTGATGGAACCTACATTTTTCTTCCTCTATTCACTTTTATATACTTACCTTTGACACCTTTTCATGCATGTGACAACATGGAGCTTAAAAAAATCCCCACTTCGTGATTGGTTCCGACAGAAAAAGGTTGGTATGGTCCTCTGGAAATTGGATTAAATGGGATGATGGATCATTGAGGGCATCCAAGAAGGTATTCCTTCTAGGTCATTCGACCATTCCATATGTGTAGTTACGGAATGTACATGGAATTTATTATGGGGAATTTGCGTCTATAAATAGATTCACTATTAAAATGGCTTGTTCTTAAGCCTTGATATTTCAAGTCTCTCAATGCTAGTTTTCTATGTAGACTGTCTTCTAAAGATCTTTTGTTAAAAGAATTATTTATATAGACTAGGTATGCACCTTCCTACATGATATATATGTTTAGGCACACTTCCTATGAATTTTTTCCTGGGTGATAGACATGGGCGAGGTTACATGCATAGGTACCCTCCTTGAGTTCATGCCATTGAAAAATTTCCAAATATTGTTACCATTTATGGAAATGAATACTTATCTATCATGAAATATTTATTCTTAATAGTTGGTTAAATGTCAACGTATTAGATTCACGTATCTAATTGAAATGATGGAAGACACATTGATTAGATGGTAAATGTTGTAGGAAATGAATACAAAGAGGCTCGAGATACTACTCTACCCGATATGGTGGTGCATATATTGAAATATAAAAATGATTTAACTTTTAGTTATTATATTCTGTTTTAAAAACATGACCATCTGAAGGAGGTCCTTATATCATATTCAATTAATTACACTCCTCGTTCTTGTTTTAAGTAGTATGGAAACATCACTATTATCAACATTTCATGCATGGGTAAAAATATTAGTGTCTGGATGTCATCTATGGATTTAATCATACATCACATCAAATTTCATCTTGATTTGAAGAGACATACACCCAAATTGAAACCACTCTGTTATCTTTCAATAATTCATTACTATCATATAGCCAAGGAAAAGGATTAGAAGGAGGATTGGGACATCCATCCAGGAAGGGTAATTAGGCCATATTGGATGTGGGCATACTAGGTGTGCCTAATTTTTTCATAATTCAAGAAGTAACTACAATAAATCCAAATCTATGTGGTTTTCATGGTAGGAAAAAACTATGTATAAAAGAACGTTGAATTCATATCTAAGCTGTTAAGGTAATGTAGTCCACAAATGAAAACATTACACCTCTTTCATGGGGATGTTGGTATCAACATGTGTGATGTCCATAAGGTCTATGGGGCTTGGATCCTTAGAGATGTTTCTGACATGTTTATCCTTTTGAGGGTGATGTTGGATGATGCAAAAATAATAATTCCTCTTGGACATATGATTCTAAAAACAAATTAGAATATTATGAGGGAAATCCCCTTCTGAAGGGAGATATCCATCCCAAAATGTAGATGAGTACATTCCAAGAGCTAATAGATAATGGTCCAACATGAAAACGACCAACAAGGATTTCTAATATGGGGAACTGGAGAACTCATTGTACATTCTGGCTAGATTTTTAAAAGGGGGAGTACAAAAAGTAGTGGCAAAAGCCCTTGTCTATTGTACCAGCAATGAAACATCTCATAATATTTTTAGCCATGTGCATAATAATTTAAAATCACTCTCTTTCAATGATTCACTTGATGGTGTGAGTCTAGGAATATTTTTCATAGAGACCATGAGGTACATTTAGATGAACATGGGGTAGGAAATCCACAACCAGCAAAAATTTTATTGAATCCTTCAACTCATTCATGTGGGGAATTCCCTGTTTGGATATGAATTGCCATTATAGGTACTATGGGGTTGGGTCACGACCCACTTTAGATCTAATTCTATGTACAGGGGGGGTCTAGATTTTATAGGATCTAGTTTTGACCATAGATTTAGGCTATATATATTTTTCATTCCTTTTAAATTAATCTTAGAGTGCCCCTAATGTGGCTATGTAAGTTCAAGGTTTTCGATGACTTCCCATAAGAGGACCTGCCTAATGGATGATTTATTAATGACTAAAAGGATGGAAATGATATATGGTCTAACATGAAAGCCTTTATGAATGGTATTATGGTGAACCGTATCGATGATTTTTTTTTGTGATGAATATGCTCTATATAGGTTTCTTAATAAATTCACTATCCTATAACTAATAACCATATCTACTCCAATGGATGTCTGATCAAAAAATAATCCAATATTATGCTAAAATTTACGGATGATTATAGAGACTGTGTTGAAATGGGATGAAATTAAGCTACCTCTAGAAGATACATCTATTAGACTGACCACTTTGTATTTCAATGCCTGGATTACATCATATCCTAAGGGTTTGCTGGAATAAGACGTCCATTGAGTCAGTCATGGAAAAAATTCGAAGCTTGGAAATCATGGTAAAAAGGCTCCTCCGACTGAAAAAGGTGATTCACTACAACCAATGATACTTTCCCCCTTCAGAGGGTATATATGATGTGGCATCAAGACTTCCCAAATGATCTCATGAAAGGATCAATCCACCAATGATAATCAAGAGCTTTATGCCAACTAAGGCTGATCCTAGATGGTCTAGTCATCACCACCAAGAAGAGGCCCATGATCCATTTTTCTACCCTTTTTTGTGATTGAGAGGGTTTTGAATCCCATGAAATTAGGGGCTATCTGATCATCTTTATGTAAAGACAACACAACCTCAGAATTCATTGGACCTTGGGTTGCACAACTTTGGAAATACATTTTCACTAGTTTGGAAAACATATGGGAACTCCTTAATGATGGGATATGGATTCTAGGGATAGTAGATGATTCGATTTTCTCTTGATATTCACTTCAATGATGATCCCCAAAATGTGAGAATTTATATCTGATGACTAGTGATGTCCATTTACGAAACTAAAAACTGGATCTCTACCATAAGAATGGTGGTGGACATGATGAGACGGTGCATTATTGAAGGTATTGACCACTTGTCTTCTGAAGAATGGATTGGATATGTCAATCCCAATGATGTAAGCTCCCCATTTCTTTTCTCTTCTTATGTTTTATTTTATTTCATTTCAAAAAATGTATTGATCATGTGGGGAAATTTCAAATTGATTTATAGTGGTCCTGGGAAAAATGAGCCAATAATTCTTCACTGAAACATCAACCATATGGCATCCCACATAGAACTGATTAATCATCCACCAAATAAAGAGAGATATCCCTAGGTAAATAGATAATGGAGAATGAGAATATGAGATAGATTCCACTACTCCCTTAAATACCAGTATTTGTAGAGGTCGGTTAAAGACTACTACCATCAAAAAATAATGAAAACTGGAGGATAAAATATCTGGATAAGAACATATTCAGTGATGATAAGTCACCATGGTTCCATTAATCTTTGATTTATCTAGAACAAATGGTTTACTCTATATGTGGTTGTAATATATCATTACCAGTCCTATCTTAATGGATGTGGAAATGATCCTCCTAGAATTGAGGGGGATGTTCTTGGAAAAAAATCACACTAGTGAGTCAGATTCCATGGTTAATGAATTCACAAAAGTTTAAGATACAATATCTTCTCTTATCAATGATCAAGAAATTGTAGAGAGGGTGGAGGATTCAATAAGTGTTAGTGATACATAATAAATAATCATCTACTAGCTATATATTTTTTCCTTATTATAATTCGAATTCATTTAATGCACCAAAATACCCTATATAAGATTATGGTGCCACTAAGTCTATCACTGAAGAATATTTTCAGGTTTTCAAGACATTAGTTTTGGGTGATGTCCGGGTTCCCGAGTCGAATATTCAGGGTGTCTACACAGGTTATTTTACCCTGGATATTAGGAAAAAAAATCCATTTCAGGTGAAATCCCAACATGACTTTGGAGAAATGATAGAACATATTAATCTTCCTACTACATTAAAATAAATTGGAGAACATAATAAAAAATTTATTTCATGTATGTCCAAAATTTTTGGTAACATATTTTTATATATGTTTCTCTAATGATGACTAATTGAAATGAACAACTCCATTTGCAGAGAATTCCATAAAAATCATGGATGAAAAAAGTGTTTAATTTCATCCCAGTCCATTGAGGGGGAATATATTCATGGGGATCTCAATATGAAAAAATTTCTAAATAATTCTTTGTAGTTATCTTTCATGTCCCCTAGCAATCCCCCTCATCATGTGGGTTTTGTTCAAAATATAAAA
Organism: Viscum album; assembly: GCA_963277665.1. Taxonomy (NCBI): domain Eukaryota; kingdom Viridiplantae; phylum Streptophyta; class Magnoliopsida; order Santalales; family Viscaceae; genus Viscum; species Viscum album. The sequence continues at coordinate 928,482,507 of OY728159.1, forward strand.
GTCGGGGATTCATGGGAAGAATCTACCTGATCTACTGAACAATTGATGTGATAGTGTCACCAAATTCATAAGTCATCCAATGTGTCCCTGTTCAGTTATCCATTGAGTCTAATGTGAGTCTTTTCCACTATCCTTCACTATCAACTTGTTTAACCATGTCTGATGTTGGAGCCTTTACTCCATTTCAACCAATACAGAAAAAGAGAATCCATTATTGATCTAGTGGGAGTGGGGAAGGGTACCTCACTAAGTTCACTAATATTGGAAAAAATTCTCCCTATGATAGTTTCTATAATTTATATTAGTTTCTGGGATATTCACTATGCATCACAGGTTATTGGGATTGGTGGTATATGTATAAAATAATATCTGAGAAACCTCTTGAGGACCTGTCTTTTTTAATCCATTAAATTTAATTCTTATTCAGTATGATGGGATATAGAATACTTGTTAAGTTAATTATTCATGCTGTTGTGGAGGATATTGTGTGAAATTGGTAGAGAGAGAATAATATTCAACAATACAATATAAAGGTGAATCTTCTCAATAAAACTGATGCTCTCAAAGAAGAATTATCCCATTAAGATTCTAGAAATACCTATATGTAAGAAAAAATTAAATAACATATTAATGAAAACCCACTCAATTATCACTCATTCAGCATAAGTTTGGGGTCTCTTAGAGGAATACATTAAAACATCAACATTAATATGATGGATTCCAAACTTAATGGTCAATTTTTATTATTGTTTTCATTGAGAAACATCACTAATATAAGGGTGAAAAAAGTTTTTTGGTTGGAAGGGACTCAACATGAGGGTGATTGGGCTCTAGAGTCCATTAATGAAATGAATAATTATGTTTAAAATATCTTGTAAATTGTGACAGAGAGGCTCCATCTAGTGGATACTCCTCTAGTGCTATTTTATTTTATAAAAGAAAACAACATTTTCTCCAATCATCTATGTCTTAATCATTATTTTGTTTTATTCATAATTATAATATATTGAATTTAATTTTCATAGAGATGAATTTTTGTACAAACTAGTCATAATCAAAATGACAGGTATGTGCTAATGCGCCAAAATATTATTTCCTAAAGCATGGGGCCTCGATATAATAGTTATACTATAACTAGGGTCACATGGAAAACCCACCAAACAATTTTTATTTTGGGTTATGAAAATAATTGTTTCCACAGTCCAACATGAAGGATAATTTTCAAGAACAATTTGGATTTGTATTAAACCACAATTTTCATGTTTTCATCCAGTCATGTTTTTTTAATTTATTTTTTTCATTTCCCATTTTTGTTTCAAAACCTTATAGAGTTCATTTATAGAGAGATTAGACTCTTATTGTTTCCATTGTTTCTTCTAAGGGTTTCTAATCTAGAGAGTACTATTTTTGCAATGTTTAAATACATGAATTTCGGACTAGAGAATTGGGGTTTTCAGGTTGAAGATTTTCACCATAAATTTTGTCATGTCGACCCAACCATCACAAGTTGGGAATGAATGTTCGGACATTCTTTAAATAACCCATCCCCCTAGGGGATTTTTGTGCCACAATTTCTAGGTTTCCAAATATAAAAAAATATTCGTAGAAATAGAATAGGTCTCTCATAAGAATGAAGTTACCATGTGTTGAATAACCTGTTTTGTGGGATTATTTATACAAACCAAACTAGGTTGTGTCCTTGCATAGTCAAATGGTGGAATCATTCAACTTATAAACACATTTTTGGACTAGACCATGTAGGTTCAATCAGAGAAAATTACAGCACCGTCAGGTAATAGAGTTCCCATGAATTTTGGAAATCTATTTCTATTTGAAAAATTATTTTTCTGGAGATTCTGATATCCCAATACCCCAATAGGTTTTTTTGGAAGAAATTTCTAATAATTAAGAGATAATAAATATTGGTGATGGCCAACATTGGGGAGAAAACCCTACATAAATTTAGATTGTGTAAGTTATTATAAATTTGATATATGATATATGTCATGGGGGAGGCCCCATTCTATCATGGATCGAAGTATCATGCAGTTTACTATCATGTAACTACGACATTTACTGATCATTTTAGTATCTTACGAAAAAGAACTTGTTATAAATTTTAACACCCTGTGACTAGATCATTTTTTATGTAGTTTAAATTCATACAAAAATTATATGATAATATGAAGTATAATTCCATACATCAAAGAAATTATAGGGGATTTAAATTAAGGTTATTATACTTGACTAAAAGAATAATGATTCTAACATTCTTGGAAACTTATCCCAAAATGTACCACTATATTAATGTATGAAGATGATTTTTTTTGTTTTGATCTATGGATATATAAATCCATTGAGTCTTATAAAGGATTGTATTATGGAGATAAGGGATGTATCTCCCAAATATGACGTTACGTCTAATTGACAAACCCATGTTGTTGGTTGATTTGTGAAATGCCAATTGGGGCTTGTTACTTTATTGTCAGAAAATGGAATACTTTGTATACCATTTGTGTGGAATGTTTTAGGGAAATACAACTAGGAAATGTTATATAATTTTCAGGTAAAAGATTCAAATAGAATTATGACATTTAATTGATCGTGGATGAAGTATGTTTATGGAGATCCAAATTTCACTGTTCATAATGTTTATTTTGTGGAAGGTGGTACCATAATAAGGGAGAGAATTTCATGTCAAAATTACCATCAAATTGGTGGAAACATTTCCAAATGTAGGTATTATACAAACGCGAGAAATATGGTGCCTTTTGTTTAAGTTCATATGCCTAATGATCAAATAATTATGGAAACAATATGTGATATATAGTTTACCGGGCGAAGATCATTGCCACATTCTATAGAAATGAGGGAAAAATCATAAACCACAGTATTGGGGGTTTTTAGATCCGAATAAATGAAATTTGAAAAATATGAGAGTGATGATTGTTGAATAAATTTTAGTCACATGATCCAAAATAATATACTCCAATATTACAAGGAATGATAAGTCTTCACCCTAGGGTGAAGATAATGTTTTTTGATGAACCCATTCTGTAGACTATTTTATGGAATGCCAAATGTGGTGCATTAATACACAGTAAAACAATGGTATCCATTTGATGAAAAACCACTTACTTTTGTTTTATTCCAATCTGATGGGGCATGTTAGTTCAATTTTATGAAAAGGAGACCTTGAGTTCCATATATTCAATCATCGGAAGCCGAAGAATGAATTAGAGGCCCAAAAGTGTCCAAGATTATGAGTTTGTCTTTTTTAGGGGATACATACGAGAATGAATGATATTTTCTGAATGAGATTGGTTATATATTCTGGAGTCCCTTTTATGGATCTGACTCAAATATAGAATGGGGACATCCTACTTTCTAGGGTGGACCCCTGACGAGGGGACCTGAATTTACAATTCCTACATAAATTATTGTTTTTACACCGGAGACATGGTATTTTTTATATTTCCTATGGTTGTGACTATGACATGGGACCTATTTGTCACTATGTGTCTCATTGGACTAAGACTCAAGTCATACATAGTACATGAGATATCGTGCAGTTTAATGTCATATAGTTAGGACATTAACAATGCAGTTTAAAGTCGTGTGGTATGGAAATTATAGAACACAGCCTGATAAATAAATAAATAATGTGGACAAAAAATGGAATAGATCTCTAGAATCAATAGGAACTTGATTGGATCAATAATCAATCCATTCATAGTTATATTAATGATCCCCCATTCTGGTTGACTGGATGTATGGTGAAAATGGGTAATTTTTTTAATGTGGTTGGGCCCGAGATTTGGGGTCTATGAATCTCTAGGTATCTTATTAAAATTAGAATCAAGCAACACTTAGTTATCGAAAATAGTCCTCTAAATAAATTATGTTATTGCAGGGGGGAAAGAGGCATTGATATCTTCTTGAAGGATAGTTAGGCTTACGACATAAGGTCTAGGTCACACTACATATCTCATTGTAAGGGTAATAAATCCACACATATTTTTTGAAGAAAATATACATATTATTATCATTCAGTGAGAATATATATTGTTTCTTTTATGGATTTTTAGGTTGTCCCATGATAGCTCAAATGAATTTTCTGTTCTTTACTCAATAATGTAACTTCTATTCTAAAACTACTAGGCCCACGTGATCTATTTCAGGTGTTAAAAACATAGAGCCAAAAATGTTTCTCCAACCGCAAAATGTCCATACATGGGAATGATTTAAAATGTTTGTTTTTGTAGTGGAATGGACAAGAGGTATGATCTAGGTATCTATAAAAATATCATGTAAATTTGAATCAAGCCATACATAGGTTGTAAGAACCAAACTCCACAACATCATGTGGTAAATATAAATGATTACAAAAGTGAAAATGTGTATTTCGGCCCAACCAGGGGGTAAGACCTGAGTATTTTTAGATATATTTTTGAAGAAATAATCAAGCCACCCATAGTTTTTAAAAGGATCTTTATGAATATATGGATCATACATAAAGAGTGGGGGATATTTTATTATTGCAGATGGATCCTAGATTTGAGATTTACGTGTCACTATGTATCCATCAGAATGAGAATCACACCACATGTAGTTCTTGAAACTTATTCCCCATGATAACTAGGATTTTATGCAGGTAAAGGTTCATTAATATCTTCTATAATGATGGTTGGGACCATTTCACTAGGTTTATGCATCACTGTTCCTCTTACTTTAATGATAACCAAGTCATATGTTCTACAAGTGATCCATTTAATGATTATATTTTTGCACAGAAAAAAATGGGGGTTTTCTTTTCCTTATTCATGGATGGACATGGGATAGGAGGATCGAGGATATCATTATATCTCTATTGAGTGAGAATCAATCCATACATAGTTCTTGAAAGTATCATGCAATTTACTTGTGCACTATGAGGACATTGGCCACGTAGTCTTATGTTAGGGTGTAAGGATGTTGGACATGAAGTTTTATGACATGTGGTAAGGATTTTATAATTTTTGGGTTTATAACCATTATGGGTTACCAAGTTCTAAGAAGTAGTTGTGATAATTTGAGTGTCTCTTATGCATGGGAGATACCTGTATTTTCATCCTCAAGTTTGGAAAAGAGGGCTTGTTGAATAGCTGATGGGTTAAAGAGATGGGATTGGGAGTTACACCTATGATAGAGACCCATATTAAAGGGAAAATGATGAGTGTCTTTACTACTGGTATTTTGGGGGTTTCTTAATGTCAATTTAGGGGGACATCATCCATGTAGTTTAATGTCATGTGGTAATGAAGTAAAGTGTATTGTAATTTTAGATCATATTACTATGAAATTATATTATTTAGTTTATCATCGTGCATCATGGTTGATGATTCCATGGAGTTTACCATCATTTAGTGTTAAATTCATGTCATTCATTTTATGTTCATGTGAAACAAACCAACAATGAAGTTAAAATTCATGTACACGAGATGATATTTTTATTATTGCATGAAATATTTTTCTACGAATCATCCATTCGTGGGGGTAATAATGATCTATCCATCCACTGAGATTAATGAATACCCCTACTTAAAGTAATCCTTGTGTATGGAGTAAGGTAATTATTAATTTGGTTCAATGTTTTGTTGCATATTTCCTTGAATAATTGAACTTCTGAGGACCAATAAATGTTTTCCATTGTGGTTGAATGGGATCTCATAGTGTGACCTTATTTTGTGTCTTAATTGGTATTCCATCATTGACGTCTTCAGGTATATCATTTCTAAAGATGTGGTTCAAGGGAGTGGTGTATGTTGGTCCTGAGAGGATGGACCAAGCATTCATGTTGATATAAGGGTATGTGTGTATATGGAAATAAAAGAATGACACCAGTAATGGTGGACGTCAATGCTCAAGTAAGGAGGTAGTGATCTAACCCAAAAATTTCTTTCTTGAAATTATGAGGCTAATCAAAATCTAGATGGATCCCCCACCCTCAAAATGATACTGGATGGATGTTCATCATCCAAATAGGGTAGTGGTGCTATTCTAAGCCACTGGGTTTGGTGGCACACCCACTATTCAAGCCCCACACTCAACACTAACTGATCATGCAGCGTGAGACCCATATAGAGAGGAGGAATGTTTTTCTACCCACTAGTCCTTGTCATTATTTTTTATTCTACATATTGTAGGTTTATATACTCCCTTCTGATAGAATCTATGGCTATACATAGGGGTACACTTCTTTGAAAATAGTATATTTTTAATCTCACGATAGTGGATATAGACTCCTTAATTATAAATAATTCAATTAAGAACAAATGTGATTCCCCGTGTACTATATACCACATTTTATAAGCATCATAGTTCTTATTTAAAATCAAATGAAGATCCTACATACATAGTATAAAGGTACCATTGAAGTTGACTATATCCCTTTCTTATTAGGGCCTAAGACTTATATAACATTCTACCCTAGTGAGCACATACATCCACCACAAGGACTGAATTTGGTGACAGTTGATTCCCTTGGGATTCATTACATAAGACACCCATAGTTGTCAACCTTTTTCCACTTCATTATTCTTGTTTCATGTTTCCTATTGGCATGAAATTATAACCAACTTTTTAATAAAGAAATTATGACGTTGACGATAGAATACTATGTCATTCATGGTATTTAATATTATTTAATCCATTTACTTTAATTATTCATTACATTTCAAGGTTTTTTCATCTGGGGATAAATAATCGCATATGTGAACATGGAGTGATGGAAACTAAAATTCAGTTTGCAAGACTAATTCTGTTTCTTATAATCATCTGTATGGGGTCTCTCATGTACAAGTAAAAGTCTTAGTTTAGTAATCCCATAATGTATGTAATATATTTTCAGGATAAGACTTTTTATCTTTATCCACCATATTATATAGTATATTTGACAATGCATTATTGAAATCCTTTATATTTCTAGTATCCATTACATGATAATTGGGTGAATGGTTAGATTTTATATTGTACTCCTAATATATAATACCCACCTTAGTAGAATAAAATACTGTTCCATTGTCTTATAGAATTTATTAGGGACACTAAATTTATTAATAATTTTTTCATTCATGAATCCTAAATTACATTTTCCCCTAACTTATTTGATGGGTATTTCCTTAGCCTATTTGGAGAAGAAATCTATAACAATAAAGATCTATTGGAACAACATGGCAGTCTATGAAGGGTATAACCCCATAATATCTATTCCCCATATTTTGAATGGCTAGGAGTATTTGGTTATATGTTCCAAATATTTGGCATTGTTGATGAAGTTCTCCTGATCATGGTAGGAAAGAAACTTTTGGGTGAATTCTTTGAAATACTATAGAATTAGAGGCCTAAAGTATCCAAGACATTTGATTTGGTTGGAATGCTTATATTGGGATTGATGGGAACCATTGTCCCCAACATGTACCTCACAACTGAGAATAATAGTATCTTATCCATCAATACACCTTATAAGGACTCCATCAATGCATCATTTATAGAGGACAATCTAGTGATTTGGGACATCATAAAGGTAAAACTTGGCTACTCTCCATTGGATATTCTCTATCCCGGACATGTCTAATAGAAGCACTCCATTATATAAATAGTCTTTCATGGTTACTATCCCCCCAATGCTATGACCATACGGTTCAGGGAGGGTATTGAATTCATTAATCACTTTTGTTCTATCTTGAAAATTTTTGAGAATATTTGACATTGGGTTATATTGATGATAATTTCATCCCAGTCTAGATCCACTAATGTTATAGCTAAATTTTCTAATTCCTTGACCTGGTCATTCTTTAACTACATGATATCGTTCAATATAGGATCTGCGGGTAATTCATCCCTTAATCCTCGTACACGGTCATGAAGATGTATTTTCTCTTCATTTTCTAATGATGTAATTTCCGTTGATATTCTGGATTACCATCTCTGAATCACCATTCATCTCCATGTGGTCCCCTAATTTTGGAGTTATGGTTTAATGTATTGAATGAGGGCTTGAAATTGTATTTCTTTTTTGGTATATCCTTCTAATATTAGGAATAAGTAATGTAAAACATCCGTTGATGGGAAAATGGGAGTGAGCACCAAGATTAATTTATTTAGATTTTTTCTCCCATTATCAATCCCATTTGGATCCTATATACACCATAAAAATACAATTCCAATGTTTGGGGCCCACAATGAATGAGTAATATTGCATCATCCTGCAATTCATTATTTAATGATGATGTATCTTCATATGGTTGTTCTGTAATGAAATCTTCCAAGGCATGGGTATTCACTACTTTCTGAGGACTAAATTTTTATATCATACTAGTATATAATAACCTCCCACCATTCCATATATCATGTTAACAAAGGATGGATGAGGATATATTTGAGTTTGTTATTATGAGAGACCAAATAAACCACATATTGTTATATGTAATTCCTTAGTTACTGATATGAATGTATTAATTCAAGGAAGATCTTATTTATATCTGAATAATCAGTCTCAGCATCGAGCATGGTTCAACTGTGATATTAATGCTTTTTTCATTCATAGAATAATTATTTTCCACAATGAGGGTTCCTAGTGATCACTCCAGTGCTGACACATATGGAATGATCAGCTTTACCTAAACATTTTTCATTAATAATTGTGTTCTAAAGAGGTATTTGTAGAGGTTTTAAAATGCTTCCAGGAAGACATTTTTTCAATAAAATATGATCCCTTAGTTCATTATTTTAGTGAAGGGTAAACAGTTTCTTATAATCTTATATATAAAGCTTAAAATATAAAATAAGTATCCTTTAAGTCTTATCAACTAGATAATTTATCATGGAGGTGAAATGTTAAGGATAACTTTGGTTTTCCCAGGGATAAATTTGATTCTAAGATGCAATAAAATGAATACAAGGAACTTCAATAAGGTTGAACCAAATGAACATTTTAAGGGGTTCATCTTAAATCAATGTTTTCATAAATTTTGTAATATGGTCTACAGGTTATCTAGGTAGTCATATCATTGATAGTATTTAACCACTAAATCATCCTCATATCATTAGATGAACTTCCCCATGAAGGGTTTGAAGATGAGGTGAATGATACAGTAGTATGTTGCACTAGAATTCTTCAGGACAAATGGAATTACACGAAATCATAATACTCCAAAGGGGGATATAGGTTAGGTATTCCTCATCTTCAGGGGACATTAGAATGTGTTTTACCCACATGAGTCTTACATGAACTAAAGGGAATGATAACTAGTCCTTGCATAAATAACGAGTTTTGTGACTGGAACAAAGAAGTCCTTTTTCAGAATGTGGAAGTTGATATATCTGAAGTCGATGAATAATCTAAACTAAGCATTATTATTTTTCATAATGATGATGTTATGTATCCCTTGTGAATACTCAATCTCTTGGTTGAATTTATCCTTTATTATCTTTCCCACTTTGGCCTCAAGTTTAGATGTATGATTTGGGGGTATCCATATAGTTGTCATTTTATACCTTGAATGGCCTTCTATCAAACCCAAGTTATGTGTGGACACATTGGTGTCAAGTCTTGGTGTCTATGTGTAATTACAGGGGAACACATCACAATTTTTCTTCAATATGTATGTATATATACACATTTATTTGGATTTCATGGTCATACTAATCATATTGGGTTGTGGATATTCATTTATACAAAGATTTATTTCTTTGAGTTCATCAATAGTGGTTGAGACACCTTCCTCAAAATATAGTGGTGAATCCCTGACTTTGTCCACATTTTCTTCTTGCTTTAATTTTTTTGCTACTATCTAAGATGTATGCTAAAATTAAGCTTCCTCGGACAGAGGAGAGGATTTGACATTTTGACATCTGGATGAAGAAGAAACAATTTCTTGTTTAATTCATCGAGTAATCCCTTTTTTAGCTCTGAAGGGGATATTAAGGAATAGGAATGAAAATATTTAACTTATCTCATTGACCTGGGAACATTTTCTAAACTAGATGAGGAAACATGGATTTTTCAAATCTTGGTTATGGCATGAAGACATCATTTTATATGAAATCAATACTATATGGGTTTTATATGTCTTATTTGGTGTTGGAAATATTATTTTTCTCGAATGAAATCAATATTTTTTCTAAATTAATGCTAAAATTTGAACCCACATCTTCAATATGGTTGATGGGGAGAAAATACTCTGCACTCAGATATATGAAAATTTTATCTAGGATCATCACCAAGCCATTTGGGGGATTTATTCAAATAATATTTTTATCCAAGGACGACTTCCCTTCATTATGATAGAATAAATTTCAAATGTACTATGACTCACAGTATTTAAACGGGGATTTTTCACCCTGTAATTTATGAATTTTTCCATTCAAGAAATATTTGAGGTGTTGGTGGTATTGAGAGGGGATGGCTACATGATGATGTCGTCGTGGTTTTCCCAATAAAACATTAAGGACTATATCCTACCTCACATACATGAATTTTGAGTCAGACATAAGATCTCCAAAATAAGCTTTGAGATTAATTTCTCCAATAGTCATTTGATCATTATTGTCATAACCATATATCATTATAGTTGAGGGGGGAAATGTAAGATTCATTGAAACCCAAATGGTAATTAATATTGACTATAATGAGGTTGAATCCTAATCTACTATCAATGATGGATTGTTGGATATCAATGTCATATATCATACAGGATATATACAATGGCTTTATGTGCCATATTATAGTTCCATTCTCATCATAGTCTGTGAAACAGATGATTGTGTGTCATTATGAAGGATTATTATATAAATTTAAAACTTCATAAATAGAAAACTCAACATAAAATTCTCTAGGGATCGACAGAGCCTCTATGAGTTCTTATCAAGGGTCTTTTGATAGATTCAAGGGATAAATGATTTATAAATTAGTCATAAAAATGGATCGTTACTCCAAATCATCATAATTCTGGTCCAAGGTGCTGCATTTTCTAGTATGGGTGTTTTCTTTTATAGGTTACCTAAAAACTAAGGTACATGAACTAGATGAAAAAACGCATTAAATAAGAGATGGAGGTTCTTCATCTTATAGTGGATTGTGTCAGCTAGGCCTATCTACACACTGATGTTTATTAGGTGATGACATGTCCTATAACCGATTTTAAAGGATTATCAATTCTAGAAATAACCTCTCATGTGAATGGGAACTTCTGTGCTCTTGATTGAGATCACTGAATATCTCTCCAATGAGTTTCAACTACATAGATAGATTGAGTTATTGTGTGGTTAATTTAGTGAATCCTGGAAGAACCATGTCTTCCCCTATATCCTTGACACGTGCAGCCTCTTCCACCAGGTCCCCAATAAATTGTATCAAATACATGTTTATAATCATTGAATCATCTAAGAAATATGAATAACATTAATGGATATTTCAATTAACTCCCCTTTTGATGTAGACTCCATTTGGTGGGTGGACCGCTATTGTATCATTTGGTAGGGTATCATCCATGCTTTAGGGACTATAGGAATGAAGTCCACTAAATACTAATATAAATTCATATTTCATATATCCTCATCTTCTAATGATTTATTTTTAGCCATTTTTCCATGTCACTTTTAGAAAAACTATATTTCAGGGGACTGAGTTGAAGATGAATTTGGTTGTTTTTCTGGGAAAGAGTTTGACGCCACAATTTGTGGTTTCAATAGTGTTTAAAGGATAGAATGAGTCTTGTTGATCATTATTATAAAAATCTAGCCATTCAAAATTTTCATAACTATGCTAGTAACTCCCTTCAATTCATTTCCATCCTCCAGATCAGTGTTAAAGACACATTCTACATGAGTTGGACTATTTTTACCCTTAAATTATGAGATTCCACTATCATTTATCTTATTTATTTAAAAGAACACACCTTTATGTTGTTCCCCAATACATTATTAATGGGAAAATAATCAGGGAGATCTTTTCACAATATTTACTAGGAATCTTTGGATTTGATAACATGATAAAATTTATTCATTGCTGATATGTAGTAATCATGGACTTGATAATTTCTAAAAAAAAGACCCTATTTTCATCTCCTCAAAATTATTTTTTTCCTCCACTTTTTTCATTATCCTAGTGAGGTGGTCATGGTTGCTAATGCTCTGGAGGTGTTGCCGCACGACATAGTGCAGGCTTCAATATAGGAGTGAGTACATGGGCCTACATAAGTATAACAACTGTAGATTCTACTTTCCCAATTATCCTTCACTATGTGAATTGAATTACTCGAGACTATTCTTTAGTCTCTACGATGCAGTAATCCACTCATTTAAAAAATATCTATAGTTCCAGAAACCCTCTTCTATATTTCAGTGGGATATGTTTTATGTGAAAGTTATTGTGAATATTATCTATACATAAGGACAAAAAATATTCTTGATGGAGTGGAATATTGAAAGAGTATGTCGATCATTTCCATTGAGAAATATAATCTACATTCTATTCATTCTATAAATGTTTTCAGTTCAAGGGGTGAATGACTATTTTTTATGTAGCGTCGAGCGGAGGATTAATTGAAACATCATATAGAGGTATTATCACCATCTAATTGACTGATCCTATAAGCTAGTGTACGACACATAGGCTGGTACCTATAGTGATTTCATGAAGCACCATAGTTTAACTACTTCCTTTTGTTCAAGGGTCCCCATCATGGGATTATAGAATGTTGGGAAATGAGTTTCATTATTCTTCATATCTTTAGACGAATTAAAAATGGGAAATATTGGGTCCCAGATGTTTTGTGAGGTATGATTCGGATCTAATCATTATAGTTAAGTCTTCTTTTAGTTGTATCATCATAGGACGTTCCATTATGGATTCAAATCGATATTTGAGTGACACGAGAGTGTTTATGAGACATTGATGAATCTCTTGTTGGGACAGAGCATTATCTTCAACCACAACTGGTAAGGCCATATGTGGTACAACCACAGATATCTTACATGGGTACCCCATAGGGGAATGATGGTAATGATGCACCTAGATCTATTCATGATGTCATTCCATCAGAGGGAATTCCCAATCTTCCATTTTGGGGTCCAAGTAAATTGTTCATTTTTTTCCAATATTTAGTGGATTTTTCGAATTTACTCGAATTATTATGGAATAACCTATTTTTTGAGTTATGATAACTAAGATTTAGATATGAGGAAATTTTAATAGAACCTACCACGTAGTAAGGCTGCCCCGAATAGTTCTTCATTGAGTCTCCCCAAATCATTGAACTCATCCTCCTACCGAGAGAATCATTCCACATATGAAATGGGCCTAACTCAATATGATTTTGGTGGGTAATAGTATCTCATTTACCCTTTTTATTATATAACCTTATAGGTGGTAATGATTGATTATTGGAAGGAATTTTAGAGTTCATGGAATGGATTATCTTCTATGTACCCTTGCAACCTTCAATTGTTTTTTCGTGGACCACATCATGTACCATAGCATCCTCCACCAACATCGCTTTATTATCCTCATGTTATGTAGGGTTTTCATGGATATTAAAAATGAAATTTAAAAATTTTTAGTGCATTACAGACATTCAATTAGTGTCTTCATGATACTAAAAATTTATACTCCCTCCACAAGTCATAGTACTTTCCTTCACTTATTATCTGGGAGCCACTCAAGGGTTGTTAATCCAAAAATAATCCTCATAGTTTTATATAGTTCATGTTCCCAATGAGTATATTAGGTCATGAGAGGGAATGAACTATTATGACCCACATTGGAACACTTTCTCTAATCAGGAGAATACTGATATCCACTATGGAGGGAGTTTTGGTGGTGAAGATCCTCTATGAAAGGGGGATGTGGCTTCTCCCATTTTTCATTCAAAACTATTTGGGCCATGTTCACTAGAATTTATGATATGGTTAAAAATATTCTAAAACTATGTGGTGGTTTTTCTCCTGAACTATCTTGGTTTATACTATTACAATTTCCCTTCTAATTATAAGTATTTTTTTTTCTGAACAAGGGTTAGGTTCATCATATGGTATGAACATGGATCAATCAATTCAAAATATCATTGAACTATATCAGATATGTTTTTTATCTGATGGATGAATCACACTAATTAAGAGTCTTGCTCTATATTTTTAGATTCATGAAAAAATCATCTCAACAATATTACCTCCTATGGCCTGACTTTGGTTAGAGTTGGTCATGGCATATTTTAGTTTTCTATATCCTCTCTGTGAAGAGGGTTTGTTCCCTCGAACCTTCCTAAAGCTATAACATTACATAATACCAAATTCAATGGTATTTTCATGTTATAGAGCATAGTTAAATTTAGTACTCCATGTACACCCCATAATCTAATATGAACACTGGAAGGAGTATTAGAGATAGGTTGTTTCAATATTTTTATTGCACTGAGGCATGAGCTGTGATGGTCCCCTTGTTGTTTCTCGAGCATTAGATGTTGTAAATCTAGGATATAATCCAATTCCATTTTTAATAGAATCCCTTCCAATACATTGACATGTAATTTATACTCATCGTAGGGTAATACATTTTACATCAGGCAATGATGAGATTCCCATATATTGAGTTTGATTTCATACACATAATATTTTAAATGATTATCTAGAATGCAATATCAATAGGTGTATAAAGGCCATAACATGACTTGTATGTCATACTTGGAAATATAATATCTTATAGATAGCATGTATTATTTTTTAAAAGGATTCTCCACCCATACTGATAAAAGTGGATGTTTTATAACTTCATTATCATAAGTAATAATATTTTTGGGATTTAAATTTATTATTTTAGGAGGCAGACGCTTCAAAAGATGTTTAGATAATGGCCATTTAAATAGGGTATATTCATATTGAGGAAGTATTTACCCTACTAATGACAAGGAATCACACATGAATTCCCTTGTTTTCTCATGTTCTTATTGGATGGAGAGATTTATAATAACCAAATTTCCATGGGGAAAACCATGATGTCAATATAAAACATTACTCTGGTGAGAACTTTCACAGAAAATACCATCACGAGGAGGACTACCATAGTTGATTATATTTAGGGGAAGATTGTATTTCACCATGATGTTATGGACAATAATATGAATTCCATTGTTTTCATCAGGATATGTTTTCTCGATATCAACTAAATTTTGGTCATAAAAAAATCTTCATAGGAATGTGTTTCAGGAGTACCTTTGGAATTACTGATATTTCAACCCATAATGTGGAAACAAGAGAGTTGTATCCTGATATGCCATAGATAACTGTCTAAGGGATAAAATAACTCTATAATTAGGTATAGATGATTCATAGATAAGAACTTTTTTCCTTGTTACTTTGATAAGGATTATGCTTCAATGCCTTATGTCATGAAACTGGATCCACTTCTTGGTAAACTAGTTTCCTGGTATGGAAGCTTGTTTAACAAACCCCAATGTCAGTATTAGAATTTTTTAAATGGGTTTTGTTATTTTGAAATGGAATATTTCATTTCATAGAGTTACCATTATAATGGGTCTATTACCTCTAATTGGTGATGGTGTATGTTCCTAATATGGTTTTACACATATTGTTGGGTAGTTTTCCCCACGACCCTCTTTGATGGGAGAATATGTATCTATCTGATCTGGGGTAGAAAGATGATGATCTAACCAATCCATTGAGATATATGAGTGTGTTGATACCTCAATCACTATGTCTTTACCTTTAGAATTACGTATAATGTATGTTTGATATGGGTTTTCATCTATCATTTCACCATTTTAATGATATTCATGGTGACATCCTCAATTAGAATAGAGATATATTCCCATTATGTGTTAATTGAAGGGGAATGTGAATCCTCTATTTTCCATTTCCTTCTATTGGATACTCGAAATATACATATGTGAGGTAAGAGAGATAGGTTTTCCCTTTATTCTGCATGAAGACATTCTGTTTGACTTATCCTAATGCTACCAGACGAAACTAAAAACATAAATGATGAATAAAGGTAAGCATGAGGGAACACTTATAGTTGGCCAGTAGACCTGGATGGTGGAATTATTTAAATGATTCGAGATGAGGTCACTTTTAGTTTTGGTTTGTGAGAGAAGGTGTATGGTCATGGTTTATGTTTTCTGCTAGATTACATTAGTGGGCTTCCTTGAGTGCTTGTAGGTGATTCTGCTAGTAGGATGAATTACTGTAACACCCCGACCCCAGTTATCCAGATTCGGTGCTTTATTACATAATATTGGCATGATCATAAAATGTCAAGTCTCAAAAGACCGATTAGTTTAGTATCCTTGGAAACACTAGATATATTCATAAGGTTTATATTACATCATAAAGTGAGAAAAACAACAAAAACATATTGTCTTAATATCCCCTCATACAGTCCCTAAAGGTCATTCATAAAATAGATCTTCACATCTTGGGAAAAATTAAAACATTGAAAGGGTTGATCTCAAATTCTCAGTAAGGATAACAATATAGTGGAAACTTTCATAAATAAACATAAACATTTAAGGCAATGTATAACTATAGGAAAAGCCTTTTAAACTTGAACTTGAGCATAATATGGAAAAGATAAAATGAAATAATGTCATTTACATATTCACATGGATATTCTACTAGTCGAATAATCACATGCAATATCAATAAACACTTTCATAATGATGGAATTCATAATGCCAGACTATCATAACAACATAGTCAAGGCCTTGTTCCAAGAATAAAAATACGATTTTGTCAAGGCCTTGTGCCAAGACACTAGTTTATCTCATGAGACCTACCGATGCATCAAGGAGCTATAGCCGGCTCCTCCCGTCACTTACTAAGTCCAATTCCTTCATCATATGAACAGGTTTAAACATAACATAAACATTCGTATTAAAACTAGCATATGAAATTTCAATACTTTCTCCATAAACCATGAATGGTATAAAAATAACACATCCATAGTCAATCATATCAAAAAAACCTTCAATATAATCTAGATGTTTTGTATCATAATAACTTAACATCAATTAAGCTTAGAATCCATCAAAGGATGTTAACATAGATGAAATCAAAACCCATTTTAGAGAAATATCTCTTTCTATTTTGAAATAATTTAAGAGTCACATAATTATAAAATAAAATATTTACTTTGAAAATATTCATATAAGCTTGTAAGGGAAGCTTCGACGAGTTTATAATGGTAGAAAATAGCTGCGCCCACCGTATAAGTTAAAAAAGACATTCTTACCTAAATATTGTTGAAAAGGTTAAAAAATACATTATTTAGAAAATGACGGAAATATTCCTTTATAAACATCTTATAAAAAGTCAACAAGGTAATAAATTAATTTAACCCATAGTCTATAAAATAGTAAGAATGTTTTGAAATACATTTTTAAGAAACATGGATGTGGAAGATAAAGAGGTCCCATTAGATAATTACGTATAAACAACTTCGTATAATGAAGAGATTGTGAAATAAACCCTTACCTTGTAATTTTCCTTAGTAGAGGGTTGGTTAACCTCCTGTATAATGGTGAAATAATTGTAATTAAATTATACAATAATCATATACATTAATATGATATCATATATCATCTTTTAACACTGCTTTATTAATAATATCTTAGTAATATCGTCGTTTCGGGTGTTCACTTACTCGTTTTCTTTTATTTTTTTACATAAGTCATGTTTGTTATCCATAGGTTGTATCTTATTCATATATAGAATTATATCAAGTCCTTAAACATTATTTTAAATCATCAAATGAAAATTAGTCTTGAATGGGGACGATGGGGAATGAATCTCATCGCGTTTGTGAAGACGGTAGTCCGTACGTATGCACGAGTGACAATATCATTCTTTTGATATGAAAATAATATATAATTGGATGGTATATCATATATACATAATAATTATAATGTTATATTTATTATTTAATTAAATTAGACATCATTATCATACCCATCCAAATATTAATGTTTTGAATAACAATTACACCACGACGTGGAGAAGGTAAGCCGTACGTACGCACGTATGGTGACATTTCATTCAAAGGATGGATAGAATATGAAACATGGTTGTACCATATTTATAATAACATCATAGTATATCAAAGATACCAGAGTAATTATTTTATAATGTAAATAACAAATAAAGAAGAAGTGGAAGATGAATGAAACTTGAAAGAGGGTGGTGAAAACATTACATCTTCTTCGGGTTCTTCCTTTGGATTTGATCAAAAGGGCTGCTTAGGATGGCTTTCTGATCAAACTAAGGCCTCTAGGTTGAAGTGAGGGAAGTTTAGAGAATATTTGGTCAGGGGTAGGCTGAACCAAAAGGCTTTGATGGTTAAGGTGGGTATAGGTCGAAAACCACTCAACCAATAGCTTTTAGACAGGTTATGTGTCGCTATATTAACCTTATCTTGTAGTTTTTACTCTTAGTTAATTAGTTTGACATTTACCATGTCACTTTGTATTTTTATATTATATAGTTAATAAACATACTATATACATCCAAGAGACCCCCAATTGGTCAATTAATGATACACTTATCATGATATAATTCCTTTTGCTGAACCTTAGATTTTTCAGAATAGAATATCAATTAATAATATAATATTTTTAAAAACAACTGATTAATGACAATTTTGACAATATTTAATAATTGATTTTTGTTAAAGTATTAAAAAATTTATTCATTCGATCCAAATTCATTTAAGCAATCCTAACATGTCATATTAACCAATAGAAGTGGTGTATTTCATCAAAACGTTCAAATTATATTTATTTTAACATTTATATTACTAATTATTTGATTCGTTCATTAATAAAGAAAATACTGCTTCATTATTGTGTCATTAATAAATTTAATTATTAAATGTCTAAAAATTATAAATAAAATACCATTATGTATGAAATATTTTTAACTTTATAATTAATATTAATAGTCGACAATATAACATACCTAACTCTATGTAAAAAATGTTTTTCTAAAACATATATGCTTATGTCATTTTTGTATTTACTTTAACTTAATTAATATAAAGTGTCCTTATCACCTACAAGTGGCTCCATGGGGTCCCAAAATCAACTCAATGAGTCCTGGGGTCGGATATGTATCAACCAATAGGTTTAGGATACGTTTTAGGTTAAATTAATATTATTATAATACTATTTTTTTACCCTTATTTAACGGATTTAGCCTTTAACCATGGTAAATAAAATATTTACCGAAGTAATTATCCAAAATGTCTAAAAATAAGATTTACCTATTTACATAATTTGGACATCCTGATTCCAAATATTGAATCCATTTTTCCAAACACAAAACACAAAAGTGAAAGAAATTAATATAAAATTAATTCCCGCTTTCAAAACAAAAAGCGTGTTATTAAGAAATAATAACTGTAAAAAGAATGACACTTGTTTATGTCTGGTTTAAATGTAAAATTATGTCCAATGAAAAAAATTGTATTAAATGGTAAAAATATATTCTAAATATACTTTAAAAACACTCAAATTTGGAATTTATCACAATTAATTATTTCGACTAAAAAAGTTGTTTTTAATTATAATTTAGAAATTTTCACTATTCATCTAAATATAAAAGTTATCTGAAAAGTTCCAAAATTTTACCCTAAGATAATTTCGATATTACAAAACATAAAATGAAGTCAATTTTAAAATATAAAATTTATAAAATTTCAAAAAGTGGGTATTACTATTCATAACGGCTACTTTGATTGGTCGCGATGTGTTAGAATCTCGAAGTTGTGTACAATGCAAGCTATTGAATTATTCAAAGGGATGCATATCATGGAAGCTTGGGGTGTTACATTCTCCCCTCCTTCAAATAATTTCATCCTTGAAATTTCTAGAATACTACTGCATGAAAAGACTCGGGTGGAACTTCATCATATGTTCCTCAGGTTCCCATGTTGCCACTTCCATCTTAGGGTTTCTCCATAGAACTTTTACCAGACGAGTCGCCAGGTTTCTCAACACTTGTTCTCTTGTAACAAGAATCTTTATAGGCTCTTCATAACAAGACAGATCAGGTTTCAGTTCTAATTCCTCAAAGGTGAGTACATGCGTTGGGTCGGAAAGGTATTTTATCAACAGTGATACGTGGAACACATCGTGATCTTTGGAGAGACTTGGAGGCATTGCCAAACGGTAAGCTACAGCCCCAATTAATTATAGAATTTCGAATGGTCTGATGAACCTGGGACAAAATTTTCCCTTCTTACCAAAACATATAATATCTTTCCATGGATGTACATTCAAGAAAATATGATCTCCTACCTGAAATTCCAAATCCTTCCGTCGGTTGTCAGCATAGCTCTTCTGCCTGCTTTGAGATGCTTTGATGTCGTTTTGGATTACCTTAACCTTTTCCATCGTTTCCTACACCAGTTCTGGGCCTATCAGTTTTCATTCACCACATCATCCCAACAGGTTTGTGTGCGGCATCTCTTATCGTATGATGCTTCATACGGTTCCATATGAATACTTGAATTGAATCTATTGTTATAGTAAAATTCTACCAGAGGTAAATATTGATCCCAAATACCCTGAAAGTCATGTGAGAATGATCTCAACATGTCTTCTAAGGTTTCAATAGTCAATTATGATTGTACATCAGTTTGGGGGTGGTAAGCTGTGCTCAAACGAAGTTCAATATCTAGGGATTTCTGAAGACTTTTCTAGAATCTTGATGTAAAATGGGGATCATGATCAGAAACAATAGATAGGGGTACTCCATGAAGACTCACAACTTTGTTAATATATAGTCTTGGAAGACGTTCAATTTTTAAATCTTCTCTCATAGCAAGAAAATGTGCTAACTTGGTAAGACATTCAACAATGACCCATATTTCATCGTTTCATCTAGGATTCTTTGGTATTCCCTTGATAAAGTCCTTCGTGATATTATCCCATTTCCACTCAAGTATGGGAAGAGGTTGCATGACTCCTCCATGTTGTTGCCTTCCAGATTTCGTTAGTTGACAAACCATACACCTTGACACAAAATCATCAATCTCCCTCTTCATGTTGTCCCACCAAAAATGATCATTCAAATCTCTATACATTTTTTTGTTCCCATGGTGTATAGAGAAATTGGAACTATGAGCATCGTCCAAAAAATTCCCTTTCTAGATCAGGTATATTGGGAACACAAAGTCTCCTCCCAAATTTCAAGATAACATCTTCATACACAGTGTCACTCAATATCCTGTCATTCACAGCTTTAATATTCTTTTTAAACTCTTTATCATCGGCCTGAGAACTCTTTATCCTTTCTAGTAAAGATGGTTTGGCAACCATTTGAAAAAGTATTGATGTTTAACCTTCCATGGTGATTCCCATATCCATCTTTACTAAATACATGAAAATAGGATCCCTTTATACTCTCATCTTGTTCAAAACTACATGATCTTTTCTACTCAATGAATCTGCTACCTTATTTTCCTTCCCCGGGTGGTAGTGTATCGTGCAATCATAATCCTTGAGTAGTTCAGGCCATCGCTTTTGCCTCATGTTGAGTTACGTCTATGATAAAATAAACTTCAAAATCTTATGATTGGTATATATCTCATGTTTTTTACCATAGATATAATGTCTCCATATCTTCAAAGAAAAGATCACAGCTGCTAACTCAAGATCATGAGTAGGATAGTTTTGCTCATTAATTTTAAGCTATCGTGATGCATAGACAATAACCTTTTCATTATGCATAATGACACAACCAATCCCTTTCTTCTATGTATCACTATAAATAATGAACCAATCATTCCCCGATGGTAGATTCAATATAGGAGCATTGACTAATATTCTCTTCAGGTCTCTGAAACAGTCTTCACACTCTTTTGTCCAAACAAATTTAACCCTTTTACGTGTGAGCTTTGTTAATGGGTTAGCCAACTGGGAAAAATTCTGGATGAAACATAGATAGTAACCAGCTAAACCAATACAACTACATACCTCTGTTATAATCATCGGTGCTGTCCATTCTTGGATTTCACTTGACATAGAAGGATCTACAGAAATTCCATCCTTATAGACAATATGGCCAAGAAAAGAAATCTCTTGAAGCCAAAATTCACACTTTCTAAACTTCCCATATAATTCATGTCTTTTCAGATTCTTCAATATAATGTGCATGTTATTTTCATGATCTTCTTAGTTTTTGGAGTATACCATGATATCATCAACAAATACCACAAAAAAGTCATCAATATATTCCTTGAAAAATCTATTCATTTGATCCATGAATACATAGGGTGATTTAGTCAATCCAAAAGGCATTACTGTAAACTCGTAATGCCTATACCTGGTTCGAAATGCTGTCTTCGGAATGTCTTCCTTCTTCACACACAACTGATGGTATCCAGATCGAAGGTCAATCTTTGAAAAGTACTGAGCTCCATGCAGGTGGTCAAATAAATCATCAGTGCAAGGTACAGGATACTTCTTATTTATTGTTATAGCATTAATTTCCCTGTATTCAATACATAACCTCATAGATCCATCTTTCTATTTATCAAAAAGGAAAGGGGATCCCCATGGAGAAACACTGGGGTGAATAAATCCCTTATTAATCTATTCCTCTAGTTGTTTTTTAGTTCATCTAATTCCAAAGTTGCCATTTTATAATAGGTCTTTGATATAGGCCTTCAACCAAGAATTAAATTAATGTAAAACTCACTTTCTTGTTCTGGAGGATGTCCAGGTAAATCTTTCGGAAACACATCTACATATTCTTTTCCAATATATACATCCCCTATTGGAACATTCCTTTCTTCACCCATAGTTATTTCATCTTCTTCCTCCATGATAATTGAATTTGGTTAAGCTACTGGGTTGGATCAAGATAAGAATCAGGTGGGGACGATTTTTCTCTAAGGATAAGGTGTTCTTTATCATCATCATCAAAAAAATTCAACCTCCTTCTTATTACAATAAATATTCACATCATGGTCTGAAATCCAATCCACACCGAGGATTATATCAAATTCAATCACGGGTATGATGATGAGATCAGCAGACAAAGAACATTTATATTCCCTAATGGGAACTGATTCACAGAACATTGTAGCAATGATACTTCCCTTAGGAGTTTTAACTGACAACTCCCTTGTTAAATGAAATTGGAAATATATGATTTTCTTAGCAAACTGGGAAGATATGAAACAATTAGATGATCCAGAATAAAATAAAGCATTTGATAAACTTGAGGAAACCATTAAATTACCGGCCACCACATCTTTTAGAGCTTCTACCTCAGTAGTAGTGATATCATAAGCTTGGCCCTTATCCATTGTCATTTTCTGAGGTAAGTTCCCCTGACGCTTAGGAAATTCATTTTCATAATGTCCCATCTCCCTGCAGTTGTACATTGAACTTCGGTAGCTTCTTTCTTCCCCTTGCAATCATTTTATTGGTTGCATTTTTCACCACACTTGTAACAGACTCCCATTCTTTTCAAGGAATTACCGAGGTATTTCATCCCACATTTACTACATGATAGATATCCAACTTTTCCCTTCTTCCACTTATTTCCATTTCCATATTGATCATCATATCTCTTGTTCTCTTGCGTTGCTTTAAAGTCATAAGACTTAGAGAATTATTTTTCTGTCTTTATAGCACTTGAGACAATATCTTCGTATAATGAGAAGGTTTGTGATACTAATGCTCGACGGAGAAATGGTTTTAATCCATAAAAGAAACAATCAATCTTAATTTTTGGGTTACATATATAATCGTCATCATACCTCACTAACCTTGTAAAGTAAGCCTCATACTTTGCAACATTCGCATCCTCCTTTTTCCTCAGACACAGAAATTACATTTCCATATCTGCTTGATGGTCACGAGGAAAGTATTTTTCTAAGAAAATATCTTTGAACTCCCTCCATTCCATATTTGATACTTCATCATCTTCCTTCATGTTTTGAATCAGTGAACACCATTGATCAGCATCTCCAGTGAGGTGGTAAACTTCCATGATAACCTTTTCTCTTTCACTACTCCCCAAGTAGTGGAATATTTTCTTTAAGGAATTTATCATTTTCTCATATAATAAGGGATTTGTAGTCCTATTAAATTTTGGTGGTTGTTGCCTCATGAAGTAATCTAACATTGATCCTCCACTCTACAGATCAAGGTTCTTTATATGGGCAAGGTTATTATTTATAACCTGAGTGAGTTGTCCTAGTATGGTGATTAGCTGATCAGCACCAGTTGCATCACCAGCTGCACTATAATTATCTTAAGAAGGAGGGAAATCCCTATATTGAGTTCGTGCATTGATACTGTTTCCATTTCTTACACTGGGAGCCATTTCTAAACAATGGCATAAACTAGATCAGTTTATAAATCAAAATACACAATTCCATACTTGTAAAACACTTTATATAAATTTAACTATATATGGATATAATCCATAATCATAAAAAAATGTTTTTTGAGGATGTATATACTCATAAACCCTTCATAATTATTTTTTAAGAAAATGAGAATTATCCTAGGCATATCCCATGTGAGTGTCGTAACCAAGAGTGCAGCAAGGCCCGTTGTCGTGGACTAGTTCCCGATCAATTCTAGCTCAAAGAGGTGTTTTTGTGTTTTACCCCTAGGAACATTTGTGCCAGAGCCACCACTACCTACTCGTATCCAGTGAAGGATGTATTTTTTGGAAAACTCACAAAATCTCTACAATAACAAAATTGTAGGAAGTTCTTATATACTAATCCTCAAAGTCTATTTTAGGGCTATGTGCTCTAATTAGAGTTTATCAAAATTTGGATTCCAAGGTTTATACTAAACTTCCTCTAATACCAACTGTAACGCCCTAAACCTAGTTATCCAGAGTTGGTGCATTATTACATAATATTGGCATGATCAGAAAATATCAAGTCTCGAAAGACCGATTAGTTTAATATCCTTGGAAACACTAGATATATTGATAAGGTTTACATTACATCATAAAGTGAAAAAAAACTACAACAACATCTGGTCTTCATATCCCTTCATATATTCCCTGCAGGTCATTCATAAAATACTTACTCACATCCTGGGACAAATTAAAACATTTAAAGGGGTGAGCTCAGATGCTTATATAGGATAACAATATAGCGGAAACTTTCATAAATAATCATAAACATTAAAGGAAATGTATAACTAAAAAAATCTTTTTAAACTTGAACTTCAGCATAATATAGAAAAGATAAAATGAAATAATTCCATTTACTTATTGACATGGATATTCTACTAGTCGAATAATCACATGCAATATCAATAACCAATTTCCTAATGATGGAATGCATAATGCCAGACTATCATAACCACATAGTCAAGGCCTTGTGCCAAAACTACAAATAATATTTTGTCAAGGCCTTGTTCCAAGACACTAGATTGTCTCTTGAGACATAACGATGCATCGAGGAGCTATATCGGGCTCCTCCCATAACTTACTATGTCCAATGTATTCCTCATATGAAAATGTTTAAACATAACATAAACATTCGTATTAAAACTACAATACAAAATGTCAATACTTTCTCCATTAAGCATGAATGGTATAACAATGACACATCAACAATAAATCCTATCACAAATCCAAAAATACAGTCTAGAAGTCTTGTATCATAACAAATGAATGTCAAATAATCTTAAAATCCATCAAAGGATGTTGACATAGATGAAATCAAAAATATTTGAGACAAATATCTCATTTTTTTTGAAATCATTTTAGAGTCACATAATTATAACAAAAAAATATTTACCTTGAAAATATTCTTATAAGCATGTAAGGGATGATTCGACGATTTTATAACGGTGGAAAATTGCCTCACCCGACATATAAGTTAAAAAAGACATTCTTACCTTAATTTTATCGAAAAGGTTAAAAATGACCTTGTTTGGAAAACGATGGAATGATTCCTTTATAAATATCATATAAAAAGTCAAACAAGTGTATAAATGAATTTAAACAATAGTCTATAAAATAGTAAAAATGTTGTGAAATACATTTTGAAAAAACATGCATGTGGATGATAAAGAGGTCCTGGTAGATAATTACGAATAAACAACGTCAGAAAATGTAGAGATTGTGAAATAAATACTTACCTTGTAATTTTCCTTGGTCGAGGGTTGGTTAACATCCTGTATAATGGTGAAATAATTTTTATTAAATTATAAATGAATCATATACATTAATATAATATCATATATGATATTTTAACATTGCTTTGTTAATGATATCTTAGTATTATCGTCGTTTCAGGTGTTCACTTTCTCTTTTTCTTTTATTTTGTTATATAAGTCGTGTTTTTATCCATAGGTTGTATCTTATTCACATCAATAATGATATTAAGTCCATAAATATTATTTTTAATCATCAAATTAAAATTATTCATGAATGGATGCGATGAGGAATGAATCTCATAGCGTTCTTGGAGACGGTAGTCCGTACGTACGCACGTGCGACAATGTCATTATTTTGATAATAAAATAATATATAATTGGATGGTATATCATATATAAATAATCATTATAATTTTATATTTATTATTTATTTAAATTACACATCATTATCATACCCATCCAAATAATAATGTTTTGAATAACATTTACACCACAACATGGAGACGGTAAGCCGTACGTACGCACGTATGGTGACATGTCATTTAAACGATAGATAGAATACTGAATATGGTTGTGAAATATTTATAATAACATTTCATTTTATTGAAGATACTGGAGTTATTATTTTATAGTGGAAATAACAATGAAAGAAGAAGTGGAAGAATAAAGGAACATGAAAGAGGGTGGGGAAAACATTACCTCTTCTTCGGGTTCTTCTTTTTTATTTGATCAAAATGGCTCCTTAGATTGGCTTTATAATCAAAATAATGCCTCTAGGTTGAATTGAGAGATGTTGATAGAATATTTGGGTAGTGTTTGGCCGATCCAAAAGGCTTTTAAGGTGTGAATTAGAGGGAATGTGAAGTGCCCTTTTATGAGAGGGGTGAGGGGAACCTTAGGAAAAGCTAGAAATATTATTTTAGAATAAATTCATATTCAATTTATAATGGATAAAAAGTGAATTATTTATATTTTGAGGTTGTTATAGGTCTAAAACGACTCAACCAATATATTTTAGGCATGTTTGGGTCACTATATTAGCCTTATTTTTTAGTTTTAACTCTTTGTTAATTTGTTTGACATTTACCATGTCACTTTGTATATTTATATTATATAGTTAATAAACGTTCTATATACATACAAGAGACCCCAAAGTGGTCCATTAATGACACACCTATCATGAAATAAGTCTTCTGGCCAAACTGTAGATTTTTAAGAATCGAGTATCAATTAATAATATAATATTTGTTTTAAAACCTCATTTATGTCAGTTTTGACAATATTTAATAATTCATTTATGATTAAGTCATAAAAACTTTATTAATTAAAAAAAATTCATTTAATAAATCCTAACAAGTCATATTAACCAATAAAATTCTTGTATGGCATCCAAAATTTCAAATTATATTAATTTTAACATTTATAATACTTATTATTTGATTCTTTCATTAATAAGGAAAATACTTCATCAATATTGTGTCATAAAAAATTTAATTATTCAATGTCTAAAACTTATAAATAAAATACCATTATGTAGGAAATATTTTTATATTTATAATTAATATTTATATTCTAAAATATAACATATATAAGCCTATGTAAAAAATTGTTTTTCTAAACGATAAATGCTTATGTCATTTTTGTATTTAAGTTAACTTAATTAATATAATGTGTCCTTATCACCTACAAGTGGCTCCATGGGGTCCCAAAATCAACAACAAGATTCCCATGGTCAGACATGTATCAACCAATAGGGTTAGGACACATTTTAGGGTAAATTAAAATTATTATAATAATATTTTTTTACACTTATTTACCGGATTTACAATTTAACCATGGTAAATAAAATATTTACCGAAGTAATTATTCAAAATGTCTAAAAATAAGAGTTAACTATTTACATAATTTGGAAATCCTGATTACAAATATGGAATACATTTTTCCAAATTCAAAACACAGAAGTGGAAGAAATTAATTTAAAATTAATTCCCTCTTTCAAAACAAAAGCGTGTTTTTAAGAAATAATAACTTTCAAAAGATTGACACTTGTTTATGTCCGGTTTAAATGTGAAATTATGTCCAATGACCAAATTTGTATTAATTTATAAATATATATTATAAATATAATTTAAAACCACACAAATTCATAATTTATCACAATTAATTATTTCGATTAAAAAAGTTGTTTTTAATTAAATTTAATAATTTTCACTATTCATCAAAATATAAAAGTTATCCGAAAAGTACCAAAATTTCACCCTAAGCTAATTTTGATATTCCAAAACAAAAAATGAAGTCAATTTTGAAAAATAAAATTTCTAAAATTTCAGAAAGTGGGTATTACTATTCATAACGGCAACTTTGATTGGTCGCGGTGTGTTAGAATCTCGAAGTTGCGTACAATGCAAGCCATTTCATTATTCAAAGGGAAGCGTACCATGGAAGCTTGGGGTGATACAATAATGGTGGATGGGGGACTTTTCCATCTTGTATTTCTCAACAAAATTGGGTTGATGGGATTATCCTTAGGTGGGAGAGGTGTGACCTTGATCCATATTGACCAGTGATCGCTTCGAGTGGGTCGTCATACATGCCCAGTTTTGAATGAACACGGCTGAATGGCTGAGGATGTCAACATGATCATGTTCAGGGTTAACTACTGAGTTGAGTTGGTGGTGGTGACTTCTAATATAATAACTTAGTAAGGACCCATGAATCTTATAGAATAGGTCATATGTGTCCTCTTTATCCTCCTCCCAATGATAAGGGAGGGTTTGTTGTTCAGATTTTGGGGATAAGCTCTTGAAATAGTTGAATATAGTGATAGGTGTCATCAGATATTGAACTACCAGCTGTCAATGACATGATTATCAATATGGATTCATGAGTTGAAGGTCCTATTGGGAATCCTCTAAGCTCAAGATAGTACCATGTTTATGATGATCATAGACCATTGTGTTTGATACCCAACATTGAAGATGTTGGGTTGGTGAAGGAATCCTTTTAATTGATGGAAACCTAGTTTGAAAGGTATCCAGAAAATATGTTTTCAAAATCTTTATTTTATCCATTAAATATAAGGAATTTTTGATATAATGATACTAGTTATTTGAAAAACAAAAATAAGAAAACACCATAATATTAGCATCTTATTTTAATGAACACATGCATGATTTGTTGTCTTGTTTAGAACTCTATCATCATGAGAGAGAGAAAGGGGCCTGACCTGTGGGTGAAAATATCATATTGGATAAGGATTAACATTTGGTTCACCATTCATGGTTTCTGGTAGATAATCATCTCACCCAATTACTGATTGTAGAGCACTCCTTTTTGTACAATCATACTACATATGATCTCTATTTTTGAATTATTTCAAATGGTATTTTCCATGAAACCGGAAAGACCCATTTGTTCAATATCAACAGTGGTCCTTATTTCCATATATATGCAATCTTTGGGGATTTTTTCCAATTTTATCTTAAGAACCCACACTAGTAGAGATATTGAGTGGTTGGGATAATCATACCATTTTGGGGAGAATTGTTTCTGACTCCGGGACACTATAATAGATTTATGATATGTTCATGAATCATAAATTAATTCCAAAGTTTTAAATGGGCCACCATTGAGTTAGAAATTAATTATTTTCATGAAGGGTGTTTAGAATCATTTGTATGTATCCAAGGATAATAATTAATGGAGATAACTGTATGTATTTGAGGATCCCCATCATTGATATCCAATTATGTAATTATTAGTGATTTTTGGTTTTCTAAAAATGATTATTGTTTTATAGAATCATAGTGTGGTATTCTAACGTTTTCCATCATTCTTAGAGATGTTAGTTATTTTATGTCTAGATCAGACCCATCAGATGGTCTTCCTGTATATCCTTATGAAATAAATTAGAAACTACATAGTTTGGTGACAATTTATGGGACACATCATACCATCTAAAGTCATGCGATAATAACCAAATAGTGTAGTTTAATGTGTTACAACTATGATTTCTAGGCAGATGATGACTATTTAATTTTCGGTGTAGGACTACTTGCAATGTAAACTAAGGAATCATAAAGGGATATGAATATTTAGGTTGAATAAGTCCCTACTAGGAATGAATCCCAAAGAGAATAGGGTTGATTTGGGGATTTGGGTTTGATCATCAAGGAGGCTTCTTAAATATCTTATTTGGATGGGAATCAAATCCCACATACATTGGTGGATAGGACAAATGATTATTGGCATTCTTCTGAGTGGTTGTCTCATAAGGTATTATAGCCCTTTGAGAGGATTCAGTTGGGGTCATTCCAATAAATGATGCCCAATAAAGGGTTCCCTGAGGTATTTCTCATCTCAGGGTGATTTGGGGGATTTTTTAGGGAACCCACCAATGAAGGTGTCCCATGGATGAGAGTTATGATATGGTTGTTTCTTATACTGAGTATGATGCCCAAAGGTTTGGACTTTTGGCTTACTCATGAAAATGATTATGTGGCCAATGGGGGTTATGATTGGTGGTTAAACCTCAAAAGGATGTCTGGGGATTAGTTGGGTTTAGGGATTACTTATAAAAAGATTATACATGTATGGATTGGGGGAATACTCCTATGGAGGATTCCTAGGGATGGGTTAGGTCATACACCTAGGGATGATTCCCATGTATGGTTTGGGGCATTATCATGAGGAGGATTCCCTTGATTGGTTGGGGGTTACACTACAAATTATGTGTAATAGGTTTGGGATCATGTGAATGTCCTCACGTCCATCAACCTCTAAGACCATGTGATTCATGATTCATGTGAGAAACAAGAAATAAATATAATATAAAAGAATTTACTCAATCAAATTTTCCCTATGATTGGATATATGTCCTTGATGGCTTATAGCTATGGAGTCACTCTCGAGGAAGGGAAGAGAATGATTCGGAGGATGGTCAGTTTCAAAAAATAAAGTATTGGGATGTGTGAATGTCATTTGTATGGATATCCTCTATGCACCAATCTATTGATGAGTCATTATTTTTTGGGAGAACCAAAAGTATGCATAATATCTGATAAACAACACACTTGTACTCCTTTGGTGGATGAAGAGGAAAGTGAAATGAGAGAAGGAAAGGGACTTGGATGCAAGTGTTTCCTCTCCCATTTCATATCCCAGATAGTTAGAAATCACTACACCTTTAGAATAAAACCCTTGTGAGTGAGGAGGAGAAAGAGTGTATCCTCCATCAAGAAAGGTTATGTGCTTACTCTATGTGGGATTCCCTTAAATTGGTTCTGATATAGGAGGATCTCATTCCCTAGAAAATGGAAAATAAATCATGATCCACAACCTCCCTACTTAGAAACAGAGGCTCTAGGTCTTATAGATTATAAGGGTAGGATATGTTCCTTACCCTAGTATCCAATACGTAGTGTTCCTTGACATCTCTCGATGGTTGGGGTGCTCTAAATGGTTGGAATGCACATCCAATTTCACCCTAAAGACCCTAACCATCTGGTAGGAAAAGTCCGGGAAGCCTCTATCAGTATTAATTAAAATCCAAATGGGACACATGATGATCTGAACCTATTAATTTTTTTATGTTTAAGAGGCTTAAATGGACGTTTCAATTTGGAACCTTTCTATAAAGGGATCCAAATAAAAAATGGTCATTCCATGGTTGCCTTAAAAGAGGGTCTGAGAAGTGGTTCACATAAGGTGAAGGCATGAGTAAACCAAGGGATTCTAACATAGTTTGTATTGGGTAAACCAATGTGGGTTAGTACAAGTGGTCCTTGGATAAGGGAATGTTCCCTGTGAGACACACCACTTCGGTAACAACACATGGGCAAGCATTTTCTCAATCCCTCAATGGTCTCCACATGTGTTCCTTGAAGTATCTCATGAAATTCTCTAATTAGTGAAGGGGACCATAGGATATTGTGCATAACCCATGGGGGAAGATGATCCTTTCACATGTTTTGTGAGTATTAGAACTTTGTCGAACAGTAGTTCCACTATCCCCAATAAATTCCCTCTTCATTCGGTTTTGGAGGAGTGATTAGATGATTTCTGTTGACCTGGGTGAATGACTAGGGAAACCAGAGAATTGACATGTCTTCATGAAGATTCATCCATACAGATGAATACCCTAGGGACCATTTTTTTTGAAATAAAGGAACTTGGTCGAAGGGGTTTCATAGACCTGGTATATCACATAGGTGTTCCATGCTAGCTCATGCGTAGGTTGGTTGTGTCAGCCTATGTGCATGTAACCAACATTCCAATTCTACTTGGGGGACCTTTGTGAAATTCCAATTGTGGGGTTTGTTATTCATGAACAACTTCATTTGTCTTATTCTTTTCCCATTAATATATTTACCTTTGAAAAAAATTCTTTTATGTGACAAAACAGGGTGTCAATAATCACCTCTGTGGAATTGATCAATCCATTAGCTACGGCTTGGTCAGATGATCCTCTAAATGAAGGAGGATGACACCTCATGAAATTATCTAATATTATAATGTTAATTCCATACATGTAGTGTTCCACTCTAATATAAATAATAGATCTCTTAATAGATTCTTTCAACTAATCCATGACTATATATAATTCATATGTTCCCATTCCTACCATTGCTGCATGTTTATATGGAAGGATATTTCTATATTTCATCATTCCCACTACAACATCTCTATTTATTCTATGGAAAAAATTTATAAAATAACATAGTTAAAAAGAAGAAACCAAGTAATAATGAAGTCATATGTCATTATGAATTAACCATTGGGTAATGTATTTCACAGAAATGATATTATCATTATCATTAATTTTGATTCTATGTAAACAGACCTCAAAAACAGACTATAAAGATCCAACCTAAAATTTAAATATGATTTTTATCACAAAATCTATTTTATTTCTCTTTGATTTTATTTATATGTTTGTAGTCTTATTGAATTAGGGCAGTAATCATTATTCGAAGGTGATATAATAAAAATGTGACACATCTAATTTGTATGGATTTTCCCATAACATATGGCTCTTAAAAAAATTATATAATTTCAAGGTAAATATTTAAAACATTATACATCACATATATCTTTCCCTTACCCATTTTACACCGTTTCACAAATCCTTTCAAATGTGGGATGGAAAAAATGATCATTGAGGGACATAAAAATAAATAAAGTAATCTGTCCAATGAAAAACAAGAAAACTGATGAATTGTTTTTATCATTATCTCAATGTTGTTTGAGTGAAAGAAATAAATCACTATAAAATGAAAAATACACACTATTTTAAAAAATAATATCCTTAAATGACATAGAATGAAATTAAGAAAAACTTTTTAAACATCTTATATTCATAAACCCCTTTTAAAACCATTTTAATTTGATAACAATATGATTGAAATCAAATATAATTATTTTTCAAGGCATTATAGAGCTATAACGGGCCTTAAACTTCATATTTTATATATCAGGATCAAATCAGAGATGTATTTGATCTCATGAATTTTTATAAGATATATCATGAAAAAACATTTTTTATTAACTATAATAGGGATCAACTCTTCTTATAAATTATATTAGGATAACCTATGAGCTATAATGGGAATCAACCCATTTTATATCCTTTATCTGGCTCATCAGTTATTCATACAATGATTAATTAATAAATCAAAACTATATATTTTATTATTACACATTTTTATCGTAAATACCCTTTAAAAACTATTTAAACCATGTAAAAACCCTTTACTAATATGAAAATTCATATTCATTTACATACCCATCTTCATTACGAAAATACATAGAAAATTGTAAAATGGGTTTCCATTGAATAAAACAAGTAATATTTCAATGGATTTCTATAATGAAATAACGGTAATGTAAGCGGAAAATTTCATTATCACTATGTATATTAATATTAGAACATTTCTTTTATCTTTTTTCAAAATGTTCCTTATATAACATGAAAAATATTCACATTTGAAATATATTAATTAAAAAAAATATTTAAAATATAATTTAAAAATAGAATATTTCCATATAAAAAATTTAAAAAATCATTATTAAAACATTAAAATGGAGTAGAATTAGATTGATGTAAAACATTAAATGAATATTTCTTAAAAATAAAATACATTTATCAAAAAGAAAAAACATGAATTGTTATCCCCAAAAATTATTGAAAATTTTAAATAATTAAATAATAGTATAATAGACAGAATTGTGATATAAATTTCTAAGGGTATATATATAAAACATATAAAATAATACAGGTTCCTAACATCCAAAATACTCATCAATAGAAGAAAATTGAGAAGATTTCTGTTATGTTGAGTCAGACATTTCATGTACATTCTATATAATCCTTAATAATAAGAATATTTTAATTATTTACTTTCATGATTACATATTATCATGTTTATGATTCATATTAATTAAATTATTAACATTTCATAAACAATTACATAATAAATTATGTTTAAGTTGGGTGTTTCGATGATATTTGACTTATGTGTCAAAATTTACATCAGGAGAATGACTATACATAAATGAGTAAATTATTCAACATGTAAATAAGAATAATTATGAAACAATTATAATATTCTACATCAATTTTAATTTTTAAAACTAGTAATGAGTTAGGGTTATGAAAAATGTTATACGTTACAATCATGGAGATTCTCAGTCAAATGAACACTAGAGTAACAATTCAATTTTTCAATTACCATTATTGAAATAATTTAATTAATAATTTAACATTGAATAATTATAATAATATCATAAATAACATATTATTTAATTAAATATAGTAATATATATCATCCATATATTTAGGTGATGAGAAAAATAGTCGCATCATCTCATGGAGGTGGTTTTCTACACGAACAAGAAAGACATTTTATTTTTTTATTGAAAGATAAAGAATTATATATTACCATTTAATAATGATAAATATGTCATTAATAACATTATTATTTCATCTATATCACATATATTAATTTAAAATATACTTATTACCTTCCATGAAAATCGTTACTAAAATAATGAATCACATCTCTCTGAAAGGTAGTAGTCTGTCATACACACGAGTGACAGAATCAAGTCCCCATGGTTTGTAATGTGAGATGGTATATGGGATATCATAACATCATAAGTATAATTTTTTTAAAAATATATTATATATAATTCAAAAAATTCATTACTACAATCCTTGATTGTCTATGAAAGAAAACAACTCACATTTCTTAGCATGGTGGTACTCCACTATACACATGAATGATGATTTTGTAACCAATTTTATGGAATAGAAGATGAGTTTAGGTTTAAAATTTAACAAAATAATATATATTCATATGGTAGGCTATATATGTATTATTTTATCATAATTGGAGAATAATTCATGGAGGTGGAATAAGAGATAAAATAATGATGCTCAGTTAAGCATTATATCTCTTTGTTAGGAAACCTCCTTAGGTAAGAACCATAAAACATAATAATAAGTATATAGTATAAAAATTATTTAAATAATTTTTATGTGTGGATATAAGGAATATATTTTGGTAGGTATTTTCTAATACAATTTGATTTTATGATGTTATGATTAAAGAAGAGTGGGTGACCTTTTATATGTGAGTTGAGTGGCACAGTTGTATTTTTTAAACATTAAAAGGTGTGCCAAAATTTTTTACAATAAAAAAGACTCCAAAATGTAACAATATTGATCCATAGACATTATATATTTTTTTAATATTTTAATGTTATTTAAACAACTATCATTTTATTTTAACCCCCCCACGAAGTCCATTTAAACCCATATTGCCGTAATTTATTATTAGTCGTCCCTGTTATTTATTTTCAAAATTTATTTTAACATATTTTATATATTAATTGTGATGATGAAAAATAGGCAATATATGTTAACATTTTAAATTAACATATGTGAAAGAATTAAATTTAAAATTTTACACACAAACACTTTGAAAATGATTGATTTGAGGAAGATTATTTGTCATGAAAATGATAGTTTTATAATAAATATACGTTAAATAAAAAAATTGGTCTATTATAAATTAATATTTAATTACTTTTCTTATTCAAATATTATTTATATCATTCTTAGTGAGTGTTTATTAAATTTAATTAAAATGGGGAAACATTATTTTGTTTAAATTTTTTTAGAAAAAATCATTTTTCTAAACCCGAACAACAACATATACTAAAATCAATTATAATGTAAAATATAAAGTTTATAATATGATAAAATATAACTAAATGATACATATTTAACATAAATCATATTGAAACTATAATATGAATTCTAAATTAGTAAATATTTAGGAATGAAAGGGCATTTTTACCAAAATATGTATTTTTTACAATTTAGTGAAAAGTATATATTTAATGAAAAATAACAAAATAAAAGCATAAGTATATATTTATATTGATATATATAAATATATTAAAATTTTATCAAATTAAATTTATAAAATAACAAAATATAATTATAAAGTTTCCTTTTAAGATCAATAAAAATCATATTTGATGAAATCCTTTTTTTTGAAGACTAATATAATTTTAGTAAATGTTGATTGATTATTTTCTATGATTTTATCAATAATTTACTTTGAGGGTGAATATATATTTATATGTCATAAATTATTTTATAATATTGATTCCAACAAATTTAATGTATAGTTATTAATGTTAATATATTTTTTTGTGTTGTTTATGCTCGATATTGTGTGTTGAAGACATAATCAAGCATAGTTTTCTTTTCTGAAATATCATTGTGTTTCATTATCTCTTTTTTTATCACATTTATTTAATTTATATTATGTATATAGTTTCTCCCCACACATATACATAGTTCAAAAAACCATTCTTTATTAGGTATGTACATGCTTTAGTAGTTCCTTTCCTAAATTTAATTCATTATGCAAACCCAGCAAAAATAGAAATTATATAATTCTTTTGTATATTAATTTAAAAAATAAATAATAAATTTTTAAAAATATTTTTTATATTAAAATTTTTATTTGATTTTTTATAATCTATTTTTATACAAATTATTATTCTCTTACACATGTTAAGTACCCTTTTCATTCTTTTTAAAAACTCATTTATGATGATTATTTACAAAACCACTTCTCTACTAATTTTATGTCATCAAAAAAATTGTACATTAGTTTAATAATGAATTTCTATTTAGTCAATTATAATAATCTATAAATTCATCATCCCATAATTTCCTGGGATTCATTATAATCTTCAATTTTATTATTTTCTAAGACAATACTACGTAACACAAATAATTTTCAGGGGGTTTTCTAATGTTTATACTCTATGAATGATTTTATTGTTTTTCACATATATGGATATAAGTTTTATGAATTTCATGAGTGGGGATAGAATAATATGTCACTATAATTCATTATGTAATGTTTTCATCTCTTAAGACACATTAATATGGTGCCTGGGTGAATATCCTATCACAATGTGTCTTGTTGTCATGGAACTGATCCGTGAATTATCCTTTTGATGTTATGTTTTATGTTGTTGAAACATTAAATTCATTCAATGATATTATTATATCGTCTCCTTATTCCATATTTCTATGTTATTATATATGCTACTCTACTTTAATGATATCATTTTTAACCTCCTTCCTCATATATATTACTTATCAATAATATTTAATCTAAATTTTTATTTACTGAGATTTATATCATACTAATTCCACTATGTATTTCGCCAATTTATCATATTTATTATTAAAATTTCATGGAGATCATGTAAATAAATTTTATGATTCAAATAAATTTTATACTTATTATTTTTAAGTTGATTAATTTTATAACTAGTCTATAAAATGTAGTAGATGTCATGATAATTTTGGTAGTTTTATTGGAACATAATATTGAAAAAAGTTATAATAATTAAATATATATATTTATATTTTTAAATTTGATAATAGGTTCCCCATAATAATTATAGGATTTGAGTATCACATAGTTAGTATTGTAACTCATGTGAATTTCGTTTTGAAAATGTGGAAATGTTAGAAACCTTTATTTATTGGTTTTAGTGACCTTCATGTATCACAATTATAGACCATTATATGTTCCTTTTCCAAAATTCATATATTTTAAGAAGTAGGTTGACAATAATATAACATGAAACATATTTATTCCCATTGGAATTCATAAACTATATGGACACACTTTCATTTTAATTCTAACGACTCTTACATATGTACATTTCTAGAATATATAAAATTCATCACCCGAAAGCATATTATCCCTTACATATAGGAATATGAAATATAAATATTATATTTGATTGAAAAACGAATATGAAGAATAATAATTTTTGTTATTACAATAAAACAAGTAAAGGTGGGATGTTATGGTTAAAGAATTTGGGTTTCTAAGATATATTTGTAACCTGGATTCTTCTTTATTTAACCCACATTTATTATCCTTATTCAATGTCGTAATATCTAATATCCATAAAATTATTTTATTAGTGTTATCTCAAATTTTACCAATGGTATATATGCACCTATAGTTCAATTTCCTCCTAAATTCTCTTTATGTTCAATGTTATATCCTTGATTATGGACCGCTTCTAATATATTTTGGAATTTCTTTCATTCTATAATTCTATACATTGACCTCGAATAATAAAATAATATTTCACAGGGAACCTTATACGAGAATAAGGTAGCTTTTTCATAGAATATATCCATGTTATTACTTATATTCTATTTCTGTATGATGTGAGGCCATGATGAAAAAATATGTTCTTGACCTAAAACATTAAAAAATAATCTTTATTTATAGTGTAAATTCCATTGAATGAGTCATGAGTGATCCATTGAAAAATGTAGATCCTAAAACATTAGAAAAATAGTGGGTTGTGCCTTAATCCAATGAAATGGGATTACATCATCCTTTTCTAATAATCTGTGTTGTGTAACCATCATTGAGACAACCTCGAACACTTTTTCCTTAGCTATAAGACTACTTCTAAACTATGGGACACTACTACCAGTATTATTTTAAGTTTCCCTTCCATTTAAATCTATAATTGATTACTAAATAATTTTTTGCAGTAGGATTTAACATTCAAATCAAATGATTAACCTCTTCCTGAATTCAAGTATAGAAATTTTCCTTTTTATATGAACCATAAAAAAATCCATGAGAGTTCTCCATTTTCATTATGGTCTACTATGGTAAAAAATTTAATGGAAACGAAAAATGAAAATTCATCTCAAAAATAATTTTCTGATAACTCTATTAATTATTTCAT
Source organism: Viscum album (assembly GCA_963277665.1). NCBI lineage: Eukaryota > Viridiplantae > Streptophyta > Magnoliopsida > Santalales > Viscaceae > Viscum > Viscum album. The sequence continues at coordinate 928,522,019 of OY728159.1, forward strand.
TGTTTTAAATAATTTTAGAATCATATGTAATTATCATCCATATATGGTATCCTTGGAAGTAAAATGTATTAACCTGATTTTGGGATAGATTAAATACAAAAAAATTTGTTCTTTGATATGAATCCCATGTTTTTATTGGACATTTAGTTTTTTTCTAAAATCATAATGGGAATTTAATGGGATACAATTACGTTCCTTATGGAATATCCACTTCTGTTATAGCACAATTTATTTGGATAACTAATTTAGTTGGTACAGAAGATCATAGTGATTGTTGTAGGTTACGGATTGATATTGTCTCAACTACCATTGGGTAGGAAATCATGAATGGAATTATTCGTCTTTCTTGGAAGATCACAACAACATGTAGAAAATGTATGTATTCTCTTCCATTGATGAATTATATCATCACACATGCTTACACTGCAGAACAAAATTTTTATGATGATTTTTCAATAAAAAAATTATCTCTACTACCATGATATATCATCTCAATGATGTTCTGTAGAAAATTTTTTCTTTCATGAAGAGGGACTACAATATGAAATCCATCCTTTTTTTGGTGTAACATTTTTTGTTTTTTATAATGGGACATTTCCTTTTGGTAGTGATGTAAATTTATTCTAAAATACATGTCATTGGATGACCCCTAGTTTGATAAGGAATAATAAATATGGTCTAGTAATGTAGTAGGGATAGGTGATAATGGGTTTAAAATATTGGTTAAATGATTCAAAACCTCTTGAAATGAATCGTAATTGGACTTTTCATGGAATTTGAAGAAGGGATAAAAAGTAAATTATGATATTTTTTTCTTTTTCGAGTTATATTTTATAATGTTGCAATTAAATAAAATAGATTAGTGATAATAATGAGTCACATTAATGCTGGATGATCTTATTAACTTAGTGCTACGTGGGATATTTACTGGGGTACCATTTCATACCCATCCAATGTGTTTCTAAATTATGTTTTAACTGATATTATTCTCTCATTGATTGTTACAATATATATTTCAAGGTGAGACAAATCAACCACTAGAAGATCCTATTAGAGACGACTCTATGTGGGACATTTTATCTGACCTCTGAGTGTTAAATGAGGTAATTTTTGAATGCAACTCATCCACCAAAGTATTTCTAACCGTAATGATTTTAGTAGATCCTATCCTCTTCCTAATTATTATATGATATATTTCTAGGGGGGATTCCCCACCCCTATTTTTTTCAAAATAACATTATTTTAGTTATGCATCTCTTCACAAAAAGTGTTACATGAAATCATTATAAATAGTCAATTTCAAAGACGTAGGTGTTCCTGAAATATATTATTCAATATTAGACTCTATTTACACTAATTGTATCATATAATATATTGTATCAGGCTTCTCCATCTCGATGATTTTAAAAAATGTATTGTGTTTAGATAATTTTTGCAGAAGAAAAAATATGTTTGGGAAATCCCGTTTTAACACATGAAACTTAAGATTTCATATGATTTATTAAGTCAGATTATAGTCATTTTTGTAAGAATCGATTTTTTCGGTCAAGTATGGATACATTAATGTTTGGTATAAATCTTTAATTTGGACCTAAAATGGATTCTTAATGAGTATGTAACTGTTCTGAAGGTGTCTGGTGATTTTTTGGATCCTAGAACACATCTATTTGGAAAAACTGTCCTAGCGCATGGTTTAGAGTAAATTGTTATTGAATTCCCCATTGTTTGGCAAACCATGAAAATTATGTTTTTTCGAAAAGAGACACCTTTCACTATTTGTACATGTATGTCAGACCAAACCACGAGAACATATCTTTTTACTGGGTTCTCATGCATGGATTTCACATGGTTTGATCAAACCGTGCAGAGGATGTCATTTTGGGCAGAACCATGTTTCATGGTTTTCACACAATTTGGAATATTGTGTGAAAAAATATGCATAGTCTAAAATTCTAGGTAAAATTTCCAAAATCTATTCAATGATATATTTTCCCCCTCTTACTTCATCATTTGAGAACCAGTGGTATTAATCCCCTTTCTTCCCATTTTGGATCTTTTTGAAGGCCAAATATAAGGATCAAGGGATCTCTTTTACCCAAAATCTAATCAAGATTCTGTTATTCATTCTTGAAGAACAATGGTACATACTCGAGTCCTTTTTATACGTTCTTCTCTTCTATTTCTCTCAACCTAGATAGCGTCATGTGAGTAGTTTTGACCATTTATTTGATCTACCCATATCCGAGGAATGGAGTGGGGCAATACTAGAAAAGGATGATCGTACAACCATAATGTGGGTGGAATATAACTCATCTTTTATGTTCATTGATTTTGGAATATTCTTGTGGGGCACACTGATTTTATCAGAACATATTCTTAAATTTACATTTCATTATTATACTTGTTATAATTGATTGGTTATGCTCTTTCCAAATATTTGACTAGTTGTTAGCAGGTACAGCCATAACTCAATCCACCCCATGTCAATGTTTATACCATGTATTGGTTTACGTGTTTTGGCACGTTTAAACCACCATTAAGGTGTGTCGTTGCTTTATCATTCTAAAGGTGGTCCTTTTTTAAATAAATGGTTTTTTATTAATGAGAATTTCAAAATGGCATGTACCATGTATGCTCACCACATGACCAACCTATGGTGGGTTCTTAAAATGTTTTATTAAATATGAAATGTTATATAAAAATTAGATCAAGTATATAACTTGGACTTATCACTTGAGATTCAATAATGGTTACATGTCCGTAGCACCCCTTTCCATATTGATGGAAGGTAGCATAGTGAACCTTTATAATAGAATATGCCTTAATGGTTAATTAAGACATGATTAAATGATTACAACACTTCATATCCTATCCACACTAATAGAAGAAAAGTCTTGAACCTAAAGAATTATTACATGATTACAATATCAAATAGGAATTGACTGACTTGAACTCACCTTGGATTCTAAGAGGAGAATACCTTGGGACATAGAAACCTTATTTTGATTCAAGGAAGTGGTTAACTTAGGTTTAATCCCACCTAGAAAACAGTTTTTTTCAACTCTTTAGATTCCTATTATAAAATATTAGGGTCCTTTAAATTATTATATTATACCTCAAATACACTCCTTGGTTTTATCATTGACTAGTAGGTTCCATGGTGAAAGCCCATAGGGACCTATCCTTGTTTAGCCTTGTTTAACCTTGACCAATCACCTTGGACTCGGTATGTGCCATATTATGGAATTCCATGTATACAATCCTTGTATTACACTCTAACCCCTCAGTTAGACTCATATACTACTATTTTAGTGTTCTATTCGAAATAAATTACCTTCGTTTTTACCTTGGAATTTCCTCAACAGATATTATTTTCAGGTTGTCTTGTAACACCTTATAACCTTCACTACTTAAACTATCAGAAGGTGATTTCATTGCTCGATATGCCTCACATGACCTATTAATATTATGGTGTAATTAATAAATTAATGAACATTTTACATGTTCGGACACCAGTCGAGGGATAAAGAAGAAACATTGTTATTTAAATATATTATATTGCTTGTTATACTTTATATATTCATGCATGTACACTGCTATATTCCATTACACATGTGAGATGGTATAGAAATCATTAGTGTTGGCCCACTAATATTTATCTCACACCCTCTTTGACCACCATTTGGTACCCGGAGTAGATTACATGATTATAGGTGTTAACAATGGGAAGCATGCAGTTTCTAACACTTGATTTCATGCTATTAGGATGGGGCTTGATAGAAGATGACTGAGTTGGATCTCAAAATTCTTGGTGTAGACTTCATTTTCTTTTACATTATGGAACATGTTATGACTATATTTTTGTATCCATTTGTTCCAGATTTCTACTGACATTATATTAAAGAATCATTGTTCCAGTTGATACAGTCACTGTTGTTATCCTTTTTCTATTACATTTGATGCTTCTTTTGTTTATTAATATTATGTATGTGGTTTAATATTTTTTTATATTCCTTTCATTTGGATACAATATTATAATTAGAGAATAGTTTTTACCTGAAAAAAAAACCATTTTCCCTCACTGCTAGTCATAAGCCTCTGGCATTTTGGGAGATTCACTTGACGGCATGTAGCCCAATGGGCTTGGGGCACCTGTTAACTGGAATCCGGGATTAGGGTTCCACGAAGTGCTATAAAGTGATTTCTTTTCATGTTTTTCATTTTGGAGACAATATATTGAGGAATATGAATGCTTGGTACATGGTAATAATTCATGCTTTGGTGCTGCACACCCATGTTCAGGGTAAACAAAAAGTTTCATAAATTATAATTTTTTTTCATCTTCTTCCTATTATAGTAGATGTTATTTCACAGCTGGGTGACTCGCATGTTTTATGGTGTTGTTAATTATTACTCTATTTGAGTATGTTCATTCATCCTTGGTTCGATGATATGACGGTAAGGATAATTGTTACATGTATCATTATCACCACCTAGAATTCACATTTCATTCATTTTGTGATACCATATAGGTACATTTCAATGGATTTCATTGCAAGATATTCCAATGGTTAGGTATTGATGTTGTGATAGTTAGCTTATTCTTGTGTTACTCTTGGTATAAATTGAGTGATTTCATATATAAATTCATGTGGTGTATGGGCCCTCATTGGTTGGGATGAGTAATTTACCGAGTCAATCCATTATATTGAAAACAAATTGGTGTTGTTTCTGGTGATAAGTGTATGGGAACTGATTCATCAGATTTGGATATATATTATAAATTGTATCATGAAATTAAAAATTAATTGGTTCCACATCCTTATCCTGACATGTCATATTAATGAATAGTAAAAGAGTAAACCTGGAAATTAACAACAAAATTACATGAAAATTATACTTGAGAACATGCTGATACATGGCCGTCTAATAGGGTAGTTTGGGTAATATACCTTGGGTATTGAGTTTTCATACAATTAGTTTCCACTAGTGATGTAATGTCCACTATTCTATGCTTATTCTAAGGTGTGTGATCGGTATCTTTAGACCAATGTCGCTATGACGTCTCCATGTCATTCACCATGAAGGTGGTGACGATCATGCTCTAGAAATGGTGATACCTGAGCCACCGGTCTTACCTTCAGTAGTTCCACAGGAGGCACCACTGGTTGTAACCGATCCGGGCATTGATTCCCATGTACATGTTAGTTTCCGACGTCTGATGTAGTCCATACGTTGTACTCCATGGGTTGGACCTATGATGTCTGATAAAATCCACATGTTCAAAAAGAAGCATCCTCCTACTTTTTAATGGGATGGAGGTTCTTAGGCTATTGAGTCTATAATATTATACATGTTGTCTATCTTTGAGCATCTAGAAACGTGTCTTGATTAGAGAGTCAATCTTGCAACATACATGCTTCCAGATTTTTCCAAGAACTGGTGGGTTGTAATTACCTAGGTCGGTCTTCAACATGGCATGTTATGGGTTGATTTCAATACACCCTTCTATGATAAGTTCATTTCTCATGAATTGATAGGTAACAGAGCTTGAGATTTCATGCATATCAAGAAGGGTTTTATGTTAGTTATGGAATATTCATCATGTTTCACTTATTCATAGTTCTTTTCACCACTTATTGCTTGAGATGAGATTTTGAATGCTAGAGGTTTTGATGATGGGCTCCAACACGCCATATGAACATATGTGAATATCATCCACCTACCTACCTTATCTGTAATAGATTATTAGTCTCTTATCAATGAGAAGAACTAGAGGGTTGGCACGAGTATCTGGATTAAGGGATAAAGGTCATGTCAGGCCGGTAGTGCTTCCAGTGGTAGGAAACGTTCCCTTGAAGATTCTTATTAGGGATGTGGAAACTAGAATATCCAATTCGATAGCTTTGCAGTGTGTCATCAGTGTGGAAGATCGGGGCATAAGATGTCCCGATGTGATAGAGACCCTATGGAGTGTTAGGGTTGTATCCGAATGGGTTATCTTCAAATTTTCTGCAGGACCATACCATCATCTTTGAATCGAAAAGGATCGACATCAGCTCCATCATTAGAAGCAAGTTCTTTTGCGCCACGTCAGGAGGGGGGTTTGAATAGCACCTGCATGTCTAGTTGAGGAAGAGGTCGTGGACATGGAAGTCTAACCACTAATCACCAGTAACACTAGCAGATCATTCAGGATCGTGGTAGTAAATCTGTTGCACAGGGCCATGGATCAGGTCATTTTCATGCTCCAAAACTGATACTCGAGGATGTGGTTGTGAGACCATCTATAGTAGGAGGTAATATTCTAGTAGCCTCTAATCTTGTCTCTGCATTATTTGATATCGGGTTTTCAAACTCTATCATTTCAATATCTATCATTGAATGTCTCAGACTAGAGATACATCATCACTATATTGTAATGGCCCTCGATTCACTATTAGAAATATAGGAATAGAGATAACCTACTGTAGGGACTGCCCCCTTGAGGTAGGAAATTACCCTTTCTTATGGAATATATTTATTATCAAGTTGATGGGATTCTATGTCATTCTCGGGATGGACTGGTTAGTCCAGTATCATGCCTTTGTAGACTGTTATTGTTGTGGGGTCTCTTTTACATCACCAGAAGGTAAGAGTTATATTTTCCAAGGTTAGTGGGATGTCTAAGCTGGGAGGGCTGGATAGAAGCATCATGTGCTAGGTGGAGTGACTGCACAGATTTCAAATATTTTCATATAGTATCAGGGTTGGCTTTAAACTGGTTTCCCTCTAGTAGTTGATCATTTCAAGGAAGTCATTCTTGATGAAATTTTTGTCTTACCTCTTAATAAAGAGTTAGATTTTATAATTGAGAATCTTCCCGGAGCAGAACTAGTGTCCTTTACTCCTTATAAGATGTAACCTACTGAACTCAAGGAACTCACGAGGTATTTAGAGGATATAGTGACCAAAGTTTTTATATTGACATGTACATCCTCTTGGGGTTCATGTGTGCTTTTCTCTAAGAAGGTGGATGTAACTATTCATTTATACATGGATTACAAAAGTTTGAACCAACTTATGGTCAAGAACATGTATCCACTTCCTTGAATGGATGGTCTCTTCCACAAGCTCCACGGAGCGAAGGGTTCCCCATAAAATCGACCTAAGATAAGGTTATCATCACGTGTTGGTCAGACCATCAGACATACCACATACAACATTTCATAGTAGGTGTGGTATATATGAGTATATTATTATGATGTTTGATCTTACAAATGCACCTTCTATTTTCATAGCTTTGATGAATAGGGTTTTCCACCCCAATTTGGGCACTTTTGTCATGGTCTTTGTTGATGAAATCTTGGTGTATTATTAAACTCATAACGACCATTCCATGCTTCCCGAAAATATTCTATGAATTCTTAGAGAGAACAGTCTTTATGATAATATTTCTGAGTTCCACTTTTGGATTGAAAAATTTCACTTCTTGGGTCATGTTATTTTAGAATGAGAAGCATCTGTTAAGCCTAAAAAGGATAGTGATGCAGTTTACTGGGAGATTCCTAGAACAAGATTGATAGGAAGAGTTTTGTCGGGATGACTGAATATTATAGTAATTTCATAAATTTCTTCTCATGTCTTTATTCACCTCTTATTGGTTTTACAAAGAAGGGTGTTAATTTCACATGGTCTGAATCATGTGATAAATACTTTAAAGATATGAAATGTAGGGTTGTATTGGCACCTATTCTAATCCTTCCCAAGATGGGTATAGGTAATAACACCGTCTGTGTTGCGTAAGACATTGGCCTAGGAGGAGTATTGATGGAGGAAACCAGAATCATTGCATATGGATCTCGACAGTTGAGGCCTCATGGGAAAAATCACCCTACACATGACATTGATCTAGTATTTGTTGTCCATGCCTTACGTTGCTGGATAAATTATCTATTGGGAGAGTGCTTTGTGGTGTACACAGACCACGAGAGCTTAAAATTTATCATCTCTCTGCATGACGTGAACCTCAGGCAGAATATATGGGTTGAATATCTACAATCCTTAAATTTTGAGCTTGCCTATACACTTGGAAAGTTAAATGTGGTCACATATGAACTATATAGGAAAACTCAATTGCAATTCATACTGAAATCCAGTGATGAATAGAATTTAATGGCCCTCTCCTATGATCTTCATACATAGCTTCATGATAGTCACTAGTAGTATTACAACTCATCTTTAACAGATCAATTTCCCATCCTTGATAAGGATAAGAGTGGGCAGTTTAGAGAACCAGATGGTTTTGTTCTTCTTGAGAGTATATCAACAGACAACCCACTCCAGTTGGTTTGTGAAGAGAGAAGACATCCTACATGTACATGGACATGTCTGGGTTCCCATAGACATGAGGGATGAGTTGAAGAATGATTCTCATGCTTCTTAGTATGAAGTTAATACATGCATCTAAATAATGTATCATGAATTTTGACACCATTATTGGTGTCTAGGGCTGAAACATCATATAGTATTCATTATCACTAGGTGTTCCTATTTTCAGTAGGTGACAGTGGAGCACCAGAGTCCTACATGCTTGTTACAATCACTTATGACCCCAATATAGAAATAGAATGTTATCAATATGGATTTGGTAGTCGTCTTACCTAGGTCGCCGATGGGTATCAATGAGGTTTGGGTAGTCTTTGAAAGATTAAAAAAATCATCCCAATTCATTCCTATATGGGAGACTATCTCAGTTCATGAGTTGGGAAGACTGTACGTTTGTGAGATCATATGACTACATGAGGTTCCTTATACAATCATTTAAGAACAGGACCCTCATTTCAATTCATGTTTATGGAATTGTTTAAAAAAAATTATGGGAACTCTGGTGCTTCTATGAAAAACATTTTACCCTCATATCTATGAAAATTCAGAATAGATGATATATGTTCTAGAGGATATACTCCAAGCATATGTCCGGGATTTCAGTGGTTCATTGGAAAATAAAATCCCTCTCATTGAGTTTTCCTATAATAATAGTTTAATGGTGAAAATTCATATGGCTCCATTTGTGGACTTTTATGGTATGTTGTTCCATTAACCCTTGTGCTGGCAAGAGGATGGTGAGGCAGCCCTACTATGTCTGTGCCTTGTTCATGAAACTTCAGAATGTGTTCAGTGAATCACAAAGTGTATGATTACTGGTCAGTCTAGATAGATATTATATTCCAATTGTCATCGATGACCTCTTGAGTTTGAGGTTGGGGGTCTTGTTTCTCTTCAGGTATCACCCAGCCAACATCATAGATGGTTATAGAAGTATGGAATGATATTACCCCATTACATGTGACCATTTGTGATTCTAGAGAGAGTCGGGCCAGTAGCCTCTCGTTTTCTACTACCTTAGAGGTTCCCTACCATGAACGGAGTCTTTCAACTTTCACAGCTTCTCCATTATAATATCGACCCACATCATTCTTTGATCCCAATTAAGTCGAGTTAAATATCGATTCTACCTTTGAAGAATATCTAGAATGTATCAATGACCAAAGCATAAATGTAATTTGAGGATAGTTTATCCCTCTCATATAGGTGTTATGGAATCATAGATGAGTATAAGGAAAGACTTGTGATATTGAAGGTGAGATATGTTCCCAATGGTTAGAGTAGTTTGAAGAGTGTTTCATTACCCTTAGAAGGGTAAAATAGGGGTGGGTTCTTTTAATGGGAGAAGACTATAAGAACCCTGTTTTTCTCTTAGGTATGGATCCATTAATTTTTATTCTAAATCCTTACATTGGACCTAATATGGAAGCCTAATGGGTTAGCAAAGGTTCTGAGGGTTTTTAGGGATTTTTTAGATCATATAACCCTTCTTTGTGGAAAAATTATTCTTCTCACACGGTTTAGAGTAAACTGTGCTACAATACTACATGGTTTGGTAAACCATGCTGATTATTAGTTTTTGGAATAAGGCACTTCACACAGTTGGCACACAAACTTGCATCCTAACCATGTGAACAACCCTTTCTCCCTTGTAACCATCCATGGATTTGATATGTTTTGATCAAACCATGTAGAGGATATTATTTCGATCAATACCCTCACGCACAGTTTTCAAACAGTTTGGAAAACTACGAGGAGAAACTATGCACATGCTAAAATTCTATGTAAAATTTAAAAAATGAGCTTTATGATCCATTTACCCCCTCTTACTTCCTAATTCGATAACCAGTGGGATTAATCCCTTTTGTTCTCATTTTGATCCATTTTCAAGGCAGAATATATGGATGAAGATATCTCTTTCATCCTTCATCTGATCAAGCATCTATTCATCGAGTTTGATATGAAATGGTAAGCACTCAAGTCCAATTTATTCATTCTTCTTATCATATTTCCTTAACCTAGATATCCTTATAGAAGCTTTTTTTACCATTTCATAGATCATATTTAATCTGACGCAATTCATGGTCTGATACTAGAGGAGGAGGATCATACAACATTAAGGTCGGTGTTCTATAACTCATACCTAATATTTGTTGATTTTGGAATATTCATGTGGGGCCCACATATTTCATCATAATCTATTTTAAAGTTTACATGATGTTATTATAATAGTTAGGATCGTATGGTCATTCTCATTCCAAATATGTGATTTTTTGTCAGTGGTTACACCAAAACCCAATCCACCCTATGTCGAAGGTTATTCTATATTTGGGTTTTCTTGTTTTGTCTTGTGTAAGCCACTGTTCATGTTTCGCTTTGCTTGACCTTCCTAAATGTGAGCCTTAAAATAATAAATGGCTTGTGATTAATGATAATATAATAATGGATTATACCATGTATGCTCACCACTTGACCTTACTATGGTAAGTGCGTCAAATTGATTATTAAATGTGAAATTTAAAATGGAAAATAGACTAAGTATGTAACTTGGCATTTTCAAATAATATTGAATAAAGGATACATGGCCTAGAATATATTTATATATTGTTTGAAGGTAGTGGAGTGAAAGTATATAATTGAATATTAATGAATTATTAATTATGACATTATTAAGTGGTTGCAAAACTACATGGAATATCCATACTAATCGAAGACAACGCTTGAACCTAAAAAATGATTGCATGATTATAATATCAAATATGAATGGACTAACTCGAACTATCCTTGTATTATTGTTGGAGAATACCTTGGGTTTGGGAACCCCATTGCAATTCATCCATATGATATTCTTAGGTTGACATCCACCTAGACTCTTTATCTTGTCAATTCCTAGGATGCCTGGTATACTACCATTGGGTCTGTTACTTTATTATATGATACCTCAGATACACTCATTAGTTCAAGAATTGACTAGTAGGTGACATAGTGAATACCCTTAGGGACCTATCCTTGCTTATCCTGATTTTAACTTAGATGATCACCTTGGATGTGGTAAGAACCTTATTGTGGAGTGCCATTAATTGCGTTACTTGGATTACACCCTCTCCCCTTAGTCCGACTCAAATACTACTACGATAGTGTTCTGTGATATATATGTTACCTTGGTTATTACCATGGAACTCCCTAATATGATATAATTTTCAGATTGTCATTTTATACCATGGATCCTTTAGTACTTATATTATCATAGGGTGATGTTAGTAATTATTATGCCTCATGAGACCTATTAATATTAAATAGAAATTACTTAATTAATGAACTAGTTAAATGATCAAACACTAGAAAAGGGATAAAGAAGGTACTTTGGTGTTTATTAATATTGTATTGATTGATTTTATTTTAATAATCATGCCTACACACTACTATATTCCATTACACAGGCCAGATGTTATAGACACCTTTGGCGGTGGCCCGCTGGGATCTATCTAACACCCTCTTCAGGAACAATTTGGTGCACAAAGTAGATTAAATGACTACAAGTGTTTAAAAAAGGAAGCATACAACTTCTAAGACTTGATTTATTTCTGATAGGATGGAGATTGATAGCAGATGACCGGGTTAGATCATGGGATTCTTAGAGTTGTTATTGTTTTATTTTACATTGAGGAACATGTTATACCTATTTAATTGTATCCATATTTTCCATTTTTCAAGTGACATTACATTACATCATCATTTTTCCAGTTCATACAATAGTTTTTATTATCATTTATCTATTTCATCAGTTACTTATATTTTTTATTTATATTACTTACATTGTTAACTATTTATTTATATTCCTTACATTATGCTACACTCTGCTAATGAGAGAATAGTCTTCCTAGAGACATACCATAGGCCCTCACTTCTAGTCGACATCCTCTAGAATTAGTAGAGATGCGCTTCTGGCCATGTGGCCCTCTAGGATTGGGGAACTCGTTATGTGGCATCTGGGTCTAGGACATCACACATTTGTTCATTTACGTGGTAATAATTTTTTTATACAAGATACTATTTGGGAAATCATTGGTGGTGGCCTTTAGAATTGTACTCACACATTTATTTGGAAACTATGTACTCAAGAATAATTTAATCATACTGGAATAGTTAAGAGAAAGAGGCATGTGTTTGATGATTGATTGGGGTATTTGAGAATGAACATGGGAAAAATCACCATGCTAGGATATGAGAACACATTTGGTGACATTTATTAGTATCAGTTATTATTATTTAATTTTTGGATTTAATGTTTATGATCTATCCATGGGAGATAAATACTAGTACATATAATTTATGTTACTTGTTTTAATTTTTTATTTTAGTATCGTGGTTATATTATTTAACATGCATATTGGAGTAGTGTAATATGTTTTTCCTATTTATCTAGATTAATGTTATTATTATTATTTTCTAATATTTTTATGGTAACTAAATAAAGGGGGTTTAGTTTACCGGTGATATTATCATACCCTCATTGCAATTAAAACACCTCTATCATATAGCGAGGCACAATTGAGTTCATTTTGTTAACCTATGTAGATATAACAATGCGTGATAGTTTTTGAAACTATAATTTGGATATCTTTGTTGAAAATTGTATGTGATGAAATTTTTTTATAGTGGTGATTGTTGTTATTAGTTTATTATGTATTGTGGTTGTGTTTGATTAATGATTATGTAATTTATATGCATGTTGGGTCAAATGATTTTTTTATGATATTGTTTTTTTCTAATTCGGGTTTACATGATCTAAAATAGTTTATTAATGTGATGGAGGGATATGGTATTATTTTGGATATGGTATTACCGAATATTTTCTATATGTTAGGATGAGGAATCACCTAAGGGGTTTTGTATTTCCCACACAGGGATGGTTATTAAAAAAATTTCATTGGACTCTATATTCATTATTACTATTGAAAATATATGAACCTCACAAATATTATAGCATAGTTATTGTTTTTTATCTTTTATATATTTAGTATTGGATTTTAAGAGGTGGAATAAAACACATTGGCTATGGTGATGTAATTTTCGTAATGATTAATGGGGATGGATTGTAAGACATGTTGGTTTTATTGTTTAAAAATTTACTTTGACTATCGTACATATTATTTCTTAATTTATGTATCACATTCACTATGGATTTTTATGATTATTCAATTTACATTAGGGAAAGTATAAAAACATGTTTTTGGTCATTTTTAAAATGTTTAATATTGGGTTTGGAGGTGATTTATTTCAGATTTATGTATTAAATAAAATTTTAATATCCCTTATTAAAATTGATGTTAAATCATATTTTCCTTTCAAATTTTAACTTTATAATTTGTAAAAACTTTACGAAAAATATATGTAATGATTTTTTTTAATAAAAATAACAAAAAACCTATTTTCTGGTCATTTTCGAAAAATCCAATTTGAAAATTATGTTATATAAAAAACAAATTATAGATGGTAAAGGATTTCACATTTTCATTTATAGAATAAAAAATAAAAACTATAGTTTTTCATGATAAAATAATTATTTTTCAATTATAGAGTTCAAAAAGAAAGACCATTAAATTATATAATATTAATAACCAAAAACTACTTATTAAAATATCATAACTACATGTAAATTTAATATGTGAAATCATTCATTGGATTTTTCCTCATTACAATGTTCTTCAATAAATTCTACTATCAAAATAATTTCCATTAAATTTATTCTCACTAACTCCGTGGTATTATTCTTCAAAATGGATATTCATTATTCATTTAAAAATTATGAATGAATAATTGATGGAGAATTGAATTTTTCATAGGGATAATAATATCTCTATGTTGGATAAATGAATGTTAAAGAACCATGTTATAGAATAATTTTTTGTGGGATTAAATTTTTAAGGAAGAATGATTATTTTTTGTATAATGTGAAATAATAAAAAATTAATATGAGATTGGGAAAAGGTTTAGTCATTAATGACTTATAGTTAAATAATGTGAAAAAATTAAATATTTGCATCATAATCTGATTTTTGCATTTTTTTATAGAAATAATCAGTACTAAAATTGTTTTATAAATTAATTTTAATGTCTATTATTGATATAACTGCTATTAAATATATTTTATACAGATTTTTTAAATTTTGATATTCAAATAACTAATTTTAAAAATAGAAACATAATTTTTTTGACATTATTTATTAAATAAACATTTTTAAACCTATTTATATTGACTATTGTAAAAAATTACAATAAAATATCGACATTATAATTACCTTTCATATTAGTGTACGCTGATGTAAGAACAAACTAAGTATACTTTTATTCATTACTTATTTGTATTTGTTATTTTTAATACATACAAGATAATGTTAAGGGTAATTTTAATAATGTATGATTTTATATGACTAATTTTTACTGAGAACATATAGAATCACATATTGGATCTATTTTACTTAGATTCATTCTATAATGTTCCTTTTCATTTATTATTTACATACCCATGAAAGGATTTATTCTTTATTATAGATGATGGACGTATTTTGGAAATTTTTATATAATATTTAGTGTTTAAATTAATATTTTAATCATAAAATCTTCATAGAATCAATTTTTTATAAGTATGGTGTTAGTCTACACCCTATAAACTATTAGTGGTGGACTATATTGGTAAATATTTTTCTAATTACTGAATCAGTAGGATTTATAGTGGTTTTGATTCATGACATAATGGTTTAAATGGGATTGTTATAGAATAATGTATTAAGTAGGTTCTGGCAATAATATCATGGATTTTTAAGGTTTTCATCTTACATGAATCTATAATGTGATGTAATCCAATCAATGTGGGATAGGGTGTTGAAGTACAATTTTATTCTCTATAAAAGATATAATTAATTATGAACCATTACTACATGTGAGTGTATTTTTAATAGTGTAGTGATGTAGTTGAGGATTCATATATCATGTAGAAACATTCTATGATATTGTTTCTTTTTCTGTAGTTGATTTATTATATGATTATGGATGTGAATTGTAAAAAATAATTTTATGTTTTTAGATTTATCATGAAAATATATATTTTTAACTTGTATAATGTTAATATTTTAATAAAATATAGTGTTATAAGATAAATTTTAATGTTTTCTTTCAAAAAATTATAATTTTTAATCATCTTCACTTAAACTTATTGAGATTTGTACATTATATGATCATCTAAAAAGTAGGATTTATTACTGGTGAAATAATATTTTTCAACTAAATTGTTTTGATTTCATTATTGAGAGAAACAATTTATTAGTTTAATGAAATTTTGAAATTTTTTAAATGATCCCAAGATAGAAATAATTAATCTTATTTATAATCTGATAATCATAAAAAAATCTATGGATAGATAAGACATTAAATATGTATTTTTACATATTAAATGAATCTAAATGAAAATAATAATGTGGGAAATTATGAAAATGGAATGACTAAATAATATTTAAAGAAATTTTTAATGTTTTAATAATATCATATAATGAAACCAATAGGTTTTTATTTTCATTTTTTTAGAACGAATTGAAGGAGTTAGGGGTTGAAATTAAATTGGATTGTGGTGTTTTATTTTGATTTAAACACATAAAATAGTATGATTCTTGATGTGTGACCAAAAAAATTAAAATATAACCACGAGCAGTGTTCTTCTAAGTGTAATGACAATATGATGGGCCATACAACCATACATTGAATCGTGAGATCATAAGACATGATGAATAGAATAATAATTTTTATATTGAGTGACCAAATTATGTATTGATATATAGTTTTTTATAGTAGTTAGACTATAAAGTATAGAAATAAAAATATACATTATGTTTGGAATCCATATATTTTAATAGTGAGACTAGAGGAAGTTTTGTGATACCTCGTATTAGAAGAGTGTGGCTATATGATGGTTGGTGATATAACCTATTTTAGTTTCTTCACCCCATTAATGATATAATGAACTCCACATTGTGATGAGTTTTATAATGATGAATAATGATATATAGTGAGTCACCAGATGTTTGGAGTTTCCATGATATAAATATGGAAATGCAATGTGAGGTTAAATTATAATGCTTCAAAATCATGATAATGTCTATCCGAATTCTTGAAAATGATCTTTTTAATGTCGAAAAATGTTTGACGTAATTATTGATATTATCTGAAACTTTCCTAGAGCGGTCAAGTAAAGATTAATGTAATGATTTTGTGTTTATTATTTTTTTCACATAATGAAGAATGATGATTTGGTATGTTTTTCATAAAGGTTACCTTCAAGAATATGTGTTTGATTTTATTTTATGTAAAAGTGTTAGAAGGTTCCAAAAAATTACTTATACCTCATTTGATGGATGAAACATATTATTTGTTATATGCATTTTTACATGATAAATTCTAATGGTGGGTTTTGAAATTATCATGAAACAATTAGGTATGGTGTCAAAAGTGTTATTCAGAAAGAATTTCAATATAGATGATGGAATGATATTATCATAGTAGCATACATGTATTCATTTATATTGTTGGATTTAATACATATTAGATGGAGGATTAATTTAGAATTAATATATTGTGATCTTTATACATCATTTGATGTAGCTCGAATCAGTTATGGAAGTGGTTTATTATATAAGATTACATGATGACCATATCTGATATTTCATGTGATTTGAATCTATATATATTATTTGGTGTCAGAAATATTTTTTATCAATGAATAATTATAATATTCAACATTAATTTCAGAATATATATTATATAGTTGTTGTAATTTGGTCAAGCATGGTTGTATCATAATATGAAGAACATTGATAAGAGGATAAGAGGGGTGGTTCATTATTGTTTTTTTCATGAAATATATGATATATAATATCATTCATTTTAGGGTAGTGTGTGGTTTAGTCATACAACATAATAATGATTTGTTTAAACCCTTTAGTGGAGGTTCTTTTTATTTTTTAAAAATGTGTTTCATCATATTATCTATTAGAGGTGTTCGTGAAATATCAATGAATTAATTTTTAGTAAATGTGATGGATACACCATAAATTGTTTTGAGAAAACAATATTGTTTTATAATGGATGTGTGGTCAAATATTGGTTGCATACCATTCCAAAATACTATATCATTGTATTGAGTGGTAATCCTTATAGATTCTTATGTTATGGTTTTTTGTTTCATATTACAATAGTGTAAATTCTATCTAATTATATGAGAGGGTAATTTTTTATACAGTAAAACATGAATAGATTATATCACTAATTCATGCCCCCTACCACAAATATATAATTATCACATAGTTCCTTACTAGTTGATTAAACTAGTAAAATATGAATGATTCACTATTTCTAGTGGGTTGTTTGGAGTTTTTAGAAGAAATAGTCATTCATGGATTTTCATAATATAGTTATTAGTAAGAGGATCCCAATATTATTTTGAGAAAATATTATTGATAGGGATTGAATGCCACACTATCTATTATCTATTGGATATGATGTTCTGGAGGTGGTTATTGACAGTTTTACTTCTCTTTTTATGGTGATCCAAAAATATTTGAATATAACATGAATCTTGAGATTGATGGATGAGATAAAAATTATATTATTTCAGCATTCAGGGAGTGAATTTAAATGGGTTAAAGGAATTAGAACTACTAAATGAATCTATGTTATAGTGAAGAAAATAATTAAATATAATAAGAAAGTCAATAAAGAATTATTTTTCGCAGAGATTGAGATGTTAATGTTTTATAATGGGATATGAGGAATCTATTAATTATTCCATCAAATAATATAATGATATTTTATGAAAAAAAGAATCATTGAAAAAAAATATATGTCCCTAATTTTATTGAAAATATTTTGAGAATTCTTTTAGTAATATTTTGTAACTAAAATTTCTTCTTTATTATATGAAGTTCCAAAACAATCAATCTAAATTATATTTATTGTTCTCTCATTACTTATGAGGTGATAAAAATATAATTATACCAAATCAAATTCAAATTATGATATTGAAATATCAATTAAACCCAATAAAAATGATATATCAAATAATTATGTTATTAAATAGTTTAATATGATTTTTATTAAAAGGATTAAGTAACTAAGAAATGATATAAATTCATTTATTTATTTTCTAGAAACATGAAAAGATTAAAAAATAAGTATAATGGAATTTAATATTTTCTCCTATTTAAATGATAAATCATTACAATTTTTTAAAAAAATGACAACTCTAATGAATGGTGAAGATAGCGATGAAGAAGAAGAAGCTACAAGAATATATCTAAATTTGAATGTTTGTAAATAAAATATATATTAAAAATAAATCAATAATAAACTCTCCAAATTTAAAAACACAAAATTATTGTAAAAATTTGATAATTATTTATTTAGTTAATAAGAAGTTGATGTTCATAATTCTAGTGATTAATATAAAAAATTATTTATTTCCATGGTGAATGAAGAGGGTATTATCAGTGAAAAAATGTATAATGTCTAAATAGAAAGGGGAAGAGGCTCAAATGGGGTTCATTCTAAAAATAATAATTTCAATAATGTCTCTAGAAAATTTCACTGCTTTAGAAAGATAAAAATTTGTAAAATAAGGATGATAAACTGATAAACAAATGAGAAATAGTTTACTCAGAAGAAAAATTTATATTCTTAAAATAGTCAAAAATTCATTATATGTTACTTGATAAAGGGAAAAATTATAACATAGTTTTAAAAGTATAGATTGGGGAAAATAAAAAATAATTCAATCATGTATATTTTAATACTATTGAAGAAAAAACTATGATTATCAATCTTCTAAATATAGCTTTATAATGTTAGTGAATAGTCAATGGATTTTAAAGCCAAGAAATATAGTAAAATTTCACCCTAAATTACTAATATTGAGTATAACGGTAATGAAAAAGGGCATCATCAGAGTAAGGAATCTTTGAGGACCAGGTATTTATAAAAACATGTGAATTCCATATTTATGGATCTCTGTGAAACAATGATTAATGAAAAATGTATTTTAATTGGAGACTTTGTGAAAGATTGGAAGAATTAAATATTAAGAAGAATATTTTTAAAGTTTACATGGATTTTGGGTAAAAAAATAATCCATGATTGATGCCATTAATTATATTGGAATGTAGTTAAACACATCTAGACAATATTAAAATTACTAATAAATAATATTTTTATGTATAATGATAGTGTTATAAAGGAATTTTTAAAATAGTTCATATATGATGATTAATTAATCCACACTAAATGGAATAAAAATTTATTTTATACATTCATTGAGGAAGACTCATCCAACTAAATAATGATAGACTCAACATAAATAATAATAATAAACATTAATGATTGAGATCAAATTCTAAATTACTGAACAAATCCTTTAGAATCATTGTCAACAAAAATGTATATTAGAAGGATGTATTTTGGTAATACCAAATGTGAATAATTTTAATGAAAAAAATAAATGCATTTGGATTAGGATTGAAAGGGAATATAAATTGCTATTATTTTTTAATCCATGCTGAATGCAATAAAAGTGGAATAAAAATAGATCTTAGAGAGTTATTGTTCATCTCAGTTGACTAGTTATTTGAAGTTATTAAATAATTTAAATGACTGTAAGGAAAAAACAATGTATTTTTGAAATGGAGAGACACTCAATATAAATGTTAGTGAAACTAATTATATTATAAAAGAGAATTGAAAACTGTATGTTCGATAATTTATTAAAAAAATTGTTGATTGTTTTAAATAATTGTGTTGAAAGAAATAAATTTATATTCAAAAGAGATGGTTTTATTGTGACAATTTTTCAAAATAAGAAAATTGGGTTATGATTATAGTGAATGAAGGGAATCCTATTATGGGTTTGAGATATATAGAATTGGCGTTCTATCTACATGAATAAAAAATTAATTCTAGTATAAAATGATAGGTTATATGTGATAGAGAAATATTAACAACACAAACAAAAGGAGGAATCTTTTTTGGTCTCTCTAATATATTAATTAATAGATATTGGCGTTGTAAAATACTCTATAAATGAAAATATTCTGATTATTTACATTGAAATTATCATATGTACATATATTATTCTCTAGACATGATTAATTATATCATATGAGTGTTTATAATAAATTAATAAACAAATTGAGATATGTTTTCTACTTATTTTTTAGATTATTTCACTCATATTTCACATATTATATTATAAAAACATAAATTACGGGCTATAAAAATGATCCAAAATTTTATTAAAGATTATGAAATGGAATATATATATATCCTATTAAATGGATTCATTCATATAATTTTGTTGAATAAGAAATGGTTAGTTCGAAGTTTATCATTAAAATCATTATATTCAACACTCTTTAATCTAACCACACACACCACAAAAAAATTGTGTGGTTGATAGAACAAATATAATAATTTTTCAAAAATATCTAACCATGTCTTGATTAATGTGACACATATGGGGTTTTTCTATACAATTTATTGTTGTAGTTGTGCACATAGTAAATTTATTTTTCTACCAAAAAATCATTAATGTATTCATTTGAAATTTATTATAAGAATCCTCTATTTTGGAAGAACATATGGGTATTTTTTATCCCCAATATTATCAAATACAAATTTCTAAATCTTATGATGTTTTAGGAATTAAGATAAAATTATGTCCTCCTTGGATACCCTTCAAATTTAAAAGGAAAAAAATTATATAAAAAGTAAACTGGAAGACAAGTTGATAATGTAACTATAAAAGAGCTAAAACATTATCACATAAAGGTATCATAATTAGCTATATACCGAAGAGGATATAGAGAATAATCAAAGAAAAAAATGTTCTTACATTCATATACCAATCAAAGAACAAAATGGTCTTACATTGTGTTTGGAAATAAATTTAGATACATTAATGGTCAAAAAAATTCTTGTTGAAATTGGGAAGCATGGGAATGATGTAAATCTTTAAGGAGATTAGCATGGATATGTTGAAGGTTAAACATCAACTTATGGTGGATTTTTTTATTGGGTGAATGTTGTGTATGTTAAAATACTAATAAGTTTATTTTAGTAAAATTAAGCACTACTGGTGTAGAATTTGATGTTGTAACACATGACATAAAAACCATAATTTGGATAAAGACATAGTTAGAATAAATGAATGTTAGAGTGATATTACAAATTATTCATGGATGTTGTACTCATAATTATATCAATATATCAATGATTTATATTTATCATTTTTTATAATGTATATTCATATTAAATAATATATTATCATTCCATTTTAGAAAATTGGATTTCAAATTCTATGGACAATGTTAGATATTCAACCACCCACTATACAATGCTATGATATGTGAAATATGTCCCCTCTCTCTCATATTTTGTGGACAATTTTTTTAAGGGAGAAAAAATATAACAATATAAGTCCATCTATTTATATGTTATATACATTTATATAGTGCATATATTTAGGAGGAGTATTAAAAAAGGGCTATTTATTGATGTCAACATGTGTAAACTCAATTATCACTTTTTTGAATTAGATAGAAGAAAATTTTTTATGGGTTATTCTCAGTGGAGGAAATGAATATATGATGAGGAATAATGATTATAAGTCACTAAATTACGGTCAGTAGGAAATTATTGTTCAATGATTCTCTATCCCCAATCGAAAATTCTCAAGTAAGACACAAATTATGGGAAACAAATCCAGTACTTTTGCATTATATATTCAATGATTAAGATTCCTTGGAAGAGAATAAAATAAATATTGGGAAATTTTGAGACCAATAGGGTTTTATTTTTTTTATTATTTAGTTAAATAAATGAACATCTTTGGGAACATAAATTGGAATTCTTGATGGTGAATTCTTTTTTTTGTAAACATATAAATCATTATGTTTCATAATATATGATTGTGCGAAGTTAACCCAGACATTGATAAGTGAGCTTCTATATTGTAGAATTTTATGTTGGGAAATGTTACTACATGGCGATTTATGTGAATGTAAGAAAAAATTGAGTGATTATAAAATTAAATATGAGTCGTATTCGAAATGATTGAGTTATTGTTAATAAGATTTTTTCACTGTTCATAGGAATAGAGAGGCTCTATGTTATGTAGTGTGACTATGAATTGGAGAACTGTAACATCATTTAGGGTTTAGAGACCACATATTTTAAGTGTGTGAATTGAAGACGGATGGTGAAATTGTAAATTCTAAAAGTTAGAATTCATGAAAGATCGAACAAATACACATTGTAACAATATACCAATTGATGGAGTAAGAGTGATCGTGAGTCACATGTTTATTGGATGTATTGTGAATAAATTTTTTGATGTAATGTAAGGTGATCTATTAATGAATAAATTTCTTGATAATGGATTACATGATTCACCCATGAAATATGTTATTAATGATATTAGGCAGAAAACATTAATATCCCATATAATGGTTATATTAAACTAAAAAATAGATGCAGGGAAAGACATGTTTTCCATATTAATTTTCCCATGATGTATAAAAAATATTGGCCAAATTGGCAGTGAAGTTCACCTTGAAGAGGAGGTTTACTATTATATTTAATTTAAATGCAACAGATGGTTTTATAAAAAATCTATTTTTTATATTGAGGATGACACATCAGGTTTAATTCATTAATTATAATAATAAAAATTTAATTTAGTTTATTGTGAATTCATCTTTGAAAAAAAATTGATGTGTGGATTCAATTTTATTTAAGATTTAAATTTATGATGTTGAATTTTATGTGATAAATTAATTATACCATTTGATTATATATTACTATATTTGTATTAAATATATTGGAAATATGTTTTAAAATAAAAAATATGTTGTTTTGATGATTCTATATTTTTCTATACAATTATAATCTATTATTGAAATATTTTCTTATGTATGTTATATTGAATACTAGATCTGTGATTGTGGATTATTTGAATTAAAATTTGTTTTACACAATGTCTAAATTATTTTCCTATAAGGAAGAACTAAAACATGTAAATATATATAAGATTAAAAATATATTTTTGTTTAAAATAAGTGATGATTGGGTGCATGAATGTGAGAAGAATAGAGAGTGTAGAATATGAGGAGTGGTTCGTTCTTACTACTCTGAAAATAATTCAATGAGGAAGTTAGTGAAGTGATAAAATATTATAGTAACATATTTTTGAAACCCTTATCTAATGTTTAATTTCAATTTTTTAAAATATATTCTATCATATAATCTATTTTAGGATCACCCACACTATCAATGAACTATATCATAATTAATGTGATCAAAATATCTTCTAGGATGTAAACTATAATGGATTATTTTCTTGTGTATGTGTGGTATCAAATTTTATATGGAACTGAGACATAAATTTAGGTGATTTTAGTTTCATTTATCATCTTATTTGTGTAAATTTAGGGACCGATGGGTGGTGAGTGGTTGAATATAGATTTTCTTATTTCATTTTGAAGCATAAAATTGGATAATTATGTCTATTGCGGTTATAGTTGAATGTGAAACTTTTTAGAAGGAGATATTGATCAAAGGTAATTATATATTTTTAGGAAACTTTCTTGTGATATAGTGGTAAAATATAAAATATTTTGAAGTGAATGTTATCCTTTATTCATTAATACTAGTTGTTTTTATACTTCCATGTAGTTTGTAAACACTCATTAGTATTGGTGTTAGAGCATTTAGATAATATCATAATAACGATTTCTTGTGGAATTAATGGAAGATGGGAATGCATTAAAATCAATTTTTAATATCAATTTGATATATATTGGTTAAAATTCAAAGAGTTATGTGTTTCATAATTTATTACCATATGATACATTTGATATTGTATTTATTATAGGACAGTTGTCTCATTCATTGTGAATGTATTGAGGTTTGTGTGATCACGATCTAGAATCATGTATAAGTGATTCAAAATCTGTAGGTTATATATTACTATATTACATATGATGTTGATTGTTTTATATAAATTAATTTGATATATGGAATATAGGATTGAAGTGGGAAATGAATCTTAAATTAGTGACATGACATATTATAAACATAACCAATATGTGTGTTGGATAATTAATATATTAAAATGTTAATAAATAAGTAATATTGGTTGTAGTAAAGGAATGATGATTGATTCTGTTCATTGTTCATCCCACGAGTCTTCATAGGTATAATGGAGTCATTTTATTAAATAAATTAACATAGGTTATCCTATTTTTTGTGGAATATAGTGAAACTAAAAGAATTATTGGGAGAGAAAAAATGTTCATGTAATTTATCGAACTCTTAAGGGAGGTCCAATCATTTTATGATAGATTTTGGTATAATAAATTATTTAATTGAGATTTTTTGCCCAAATATTTTGTGTTTATTTGGGATATTTTTTGTTTTTTTTTTATATTTAGCCATGGTATTATTTAATTATTCATATATTTCTAAATATCAAGGTTTTATTCAATTATAATCTAATTTGACATATTAGGGAGAACAAATAGGATAATTTGGGTGTTAATTTGATAAATTATTGATAAAACAAAAGATCATTGAGAGGAGGTGTTGTGTGGGTATATTATTCTGATACTCCATGTTTAATGGGGACTCATTAACTCATAGAAGAGTAATTTGAATTTTATCATTATTATTGGATTTTTAAAGAAAATTATGGTATCTAATAATTTTCATTCTTAAGTTCCATGGTTGAGTAGATTTTGTTCTTAGTATCAATTTAAGATATACATTGGTTTCCTTACACCATCCATGAAAAAAATTCAGAAATTATTTTTAAATACATTAAAAATATGTTTATGTACCGTTAAAATAAAAATTCTATATAATTATTGAATATAAAATGATTCTTATTGTGTGATATATAGTTTCATTTTTAATCTCATTTTTATTTTTCAAATTTTATTATGTAAAATGTTTTCTTTTATTTGCTTAATTTAATTTTTTTATTTGAGTGTGGTATGTCTATAATAATGAATTCATATTTTATTATAGCACATTCATTCATTTATAAGGGGTCTTTTTGTTATATTTTTATAGTTTTTTGTCGTTATTGTTTATTAAATGGCTAGAATTATGGTGCCTTGTGATATTATCATGATTCATATGAAGATGATATATAAACAATATTCATAGTTTGATGATTTGAACTTATATATAATGATATTTATTTTATTTTATAATTTTTATTTTTCATGATGAAAATTTTTATGAGGTATGTTGTATGAGGTCCCAGATTTTTAACCATCAAATCCATTACTTTAGTTACACATTTTTAATTATTGATTTGAATGATACATTATTATAGTTCTCTCCTACCGGGGTATTGTTTTTTTAAATTACTTTTCATGGGATTTGTTATGATTAATTAGGAATATAATAATTTGTGGGGTAATTGATAGGGAATAATTATGAATTTTGGTCATCTATGATTTGATTTAAGAGGTTTTGGGGACGGAAATAGTAAGAATGGAGTTATAATATTTGGGTTAACATGAAATTTGGATTCTTGAAAAAATGAATTTTGGTTTGGCCTCTATAATGTCAATGATTTTTTTCCATCATATAGGTTAATGAAAACATCCTACTGGGGTGTCCATGGTTTTTGAAGGATATAGTGGCGATATATTAGTCACACAAATGAGAGAACTACCTGATTGATTAGATTAATATGTTCTAGTTTTTTAAAAATTAATTATCATTCATAGCATAATTTACACGTATATATATTGAAGATATTTATTTAACAAGTTATGTAATTATGCCACATCCTTCCAAATTGGATTACTATAAAAATAACATTTGAAGGAAGGGCCTTGATTTACCATATGGTTTGATGTGAGTTCATGAAAAACATATTTTGGGTTTTAGTACACATTATTGATTTAGTATGACATGTTATATTAATATTTAAAATTGGTAAGAGATAATGAAAAAATACGATATTGATGTTGATATTTTTTGGATATAGGTAAATTGGACAAATCCACAATGTGGATTTGTAAACCACACCATAGTCTGGCCAGGTTTTATTTCATTATAAATTAGGGATTCTATATAACATTTTATTAAGTTTTATCTCAACTTGACAGAATAATATGGAAATGGGGGGGAGGGGGTTGCTATGATGTTTTGAGTGATCAAGGATTGGTGTATTAAGTCCTTATCAAATTAGACCAAATCAACACAAGTAATGATATTATTTTTCTCAATAAATTTCATTTTTCACCATTTCTTCATCAACAAAATATTATATAATCTTTTATGTGTTGGTATGATTATAGAATGTTAAGTGGATAATGAAATATCTATTCAATTTGTATTTCTTTCATAAGGACGTAGAATATTGAAAATTAATTTATCATTATCTAATGAGGGAATATGATAGAGGATTATAATAAATATTTAAATGTGGTATGAATATTTTTTTGTTTGGTGGGTATGGTTATGGGTAGTTTTTTGGAATACCTTGAAAATGTATGGTACAAAAATTAAATAGAAAAAATATTTTATAGATATTGGAAATGAATTATTTTGTTCTATATAGAAGTTTGTGTATGTGGTATGGCATAATGAATAAGATTAATGGGGTATAATGAGGAATAAATGGGATAATAATTGGTTGATTAGGGTAAAGGGAGGATATTTTTGTTTTGGGATTGCTAATATGGGTTATAAAAATAGTATATGATTTAATCGTTTTTTATATTATGTAATAACCTTTAATCAAAATTGAGATATCATTTGATAAAATGGGCAATGTAATCAATCATATATATCAAAATGAAAATTGGATAAAAAGATATGTGGAATTTTTAAATAGGGTAGTGTACTGTATTAAGTTGGTTAAGTATTGAACAATATACCAATAGCCATAGGTGAATGAGAACCCAAATACGAGAGTGTGCGTATTGTGGATGTGAATGTGGATTGTAATAAATAAATCAACAGTGTAAAATATCAAGGTTCAGTTTTAGGAAAATTATTATAACTACTTTGGGGTCTAGTTTTGTGACTCTAAAATAATGTGTGGTTATTATTATTTTAAAAGATAATAATTATATATGAAATTTTTTGAAATAATAACTTATTAGTGATTTAATGTATTTGAGGTTGTGGAATAATTGTTTTGAAAAAATGGATCAAATATGTAATATAGAGACAGGTTTCTCATTTAAATGTGGATGTGAAATTAGATGAGGATGCATAATGAAACTATTTTCATATTATTGATTGTAATTATTATAATGTTATAGTTTTTTGTTTTTTATGATGCTTGAGGTTGTAATTTATTTTTTTTGGATTACCTAATGTTAATTTTTGGTTGTATAAATTCATATACCCTATTTTATGGGTTCAATATTTGGATGTAAATGTGGTGTGTTGTTATTTTATGTTGGTGTAACCTAGGGATGTTATATTCATTATGATGATGTAATCTCAAATGATATAGTGGAATGGGGGATGTGTTATTCATATAATAGTGTTTTATTCCTGGCATATATATGGTTTCATTATTGTAATACAACTATAAAATGTTGTTGTTATAGATATGTGATTTTATACTGTAGTTATAGATACTAATTGTTATAATATAAATCATCAATATATGTATAGATTAGTGTGGTAGAAATCGATGTGATATCATTGATTATATTTATAGGGTAATATGGATAGTATCATTCATGACTTAGGGTGGATAATTTTTTTTTAATATGTTTTAATTAATTTACGTAAACAATTATTACATATTTAAATATGTAAATCACTATTGAATTATTTTACTTATTCACGTGACAAGGGAATGGTTACTGAAGAGCCTTAATAAGTATGAATATATGTCCATCATCAAATTTTCAACAATTTTTTATACATATGGGATATTGATAATGGTGGTTTTAGTGAAGATAGGTTTAGATGAGGTTTAAATAACTGTAATTATGTGTACTAATGTTTGTATGTTTTCTCAGTTTATGTTTGGTGAGTGTTCTATTTTTTTCTCATTAACAACCACATTACGTGTGTTTATTTATTTATGCCAAATTTGGTGGCCATACTAATGGTTGGTGTTAATATTTTCGGTTAATTTTATTATACTAAGGTGTAATAACTCCTATAATAATTATTATATACCCTTGGGGTCAATTTTCACATGATGGACTATCGGTAGTGGGCTTCAAGGGTAACATTTTATCTCATAATCTACTCAGAGGGGCCTTAGTGGTATCAAGCAATGAAACATTTCCTGCTTCATTTATGCATCTATAGTTTTTATAATCCTTTTATATTCATAAACATCTTTTCGGTCATGGAAAATTCTTATCACATTGGAGATCAAGGTTGGTGAACGTCTATTTTGTAATTAATATATTTTAAATAAACCATTTCATGATTTCTTGAAATTTATCATTATAGATATTCATGTATATATTCATGTAATTCAATGGATTTAGTATTTCTTTATTCATCATTTTTATTAATTATTATATGGAGTTATAATAAATCAATTTTCTAAATATTGAATTAAACTTTCTTTTATTTTAATTCTAGAAAATTCCATTTATAGTTATTCATTAAATCAATTTTTCACATTTATAATGATGAATGATTATAAAATAAATAGTCTATAGGTCCCTAGGATTGAGTTTATCACTTTCTTAAAAATTCATATAGACTATATTAGTGGTTGGTGAGAAATATAAGTTTTCATTCTACATTAATTTTTAATGGAATTTATATTTTTTTTAAAATTAAAATCTCAATTAGTATATACATATTCTAGTCCTATATGAATTTTATAATACATTATTAATTTTTTTAAATAAATTTAACCATTTATGGATTGAAAATTGGATGTTATATTAAGAAAAAAACATATTAGTCAAAATTCGAAAAGAGTTTTCAACAAAAATTTTTTGTGGTGGCTCACACTATATATTTGTTTCTACCCCCAAATAGAATTTATTGAAAAAAAATTATTGGTGGTAGATTTCTATATATTATGTGATACATTATGATCCTCTTTTGAACTATTTTTTAACACAATAAAACCTACCATTATCCCAACATGAAATTTTCATTGTATTAGTGTTGTAATTAATTCGCACATTTTTTAGATTCCATGAGAATAATTATGAGCCACAAATTCTATTTTTTGGAGTCATTTATTACAATTTACTAAAATATTATCTCTATTACACATGGAAATTGAGTATTACACAGTCATTCAATGATATCAATTTCATACTAATAAAAAATACCCTATCATTTTGCACTATCAAGGGATCTATTGAGGCTGAAATGGATAAAATGGTCAAATACCACATACTATACCATTGGACATATACAAAAATATAAAATAAATTTCTCATGGTATTAGTTTTCCTTTAAGTCATTATCATTTTACGTGGTGACTTGTATTTCAATGTGGCACTAATGTTTTTGGGTCTAAAACATTTAGGTCATAAAAAATATGACTCCATTAAACCAATGTAAGATATTAAACTACAAAAAATTGAGAACTTCTAATTTCATTACACTATAAAAATAAAATAAATTTCATTTTTACCTATTTATTTATTTATGGTCTGTAATATATTCCCAATCAAGGTATATGTTATTTACCTAGATTTTATGGTGTTGGAAATAAATATATTTGAAAATAAGAATTTGTTTTCATATATATCAAGTCAAATGATTGATTTGTGGATGAAATATTTTTTCACACATTTTTTTTCTATGAAATATTCAATATACACTTTTAATATAAATTAATTTTCATAAGTGGTGATAATAAAATATTTTATGTGGTTTCAAAAATTATATATCAGAACAAGTACTATAATTCCACATGTAATGAAAACTTTTTATGTTTTGAAACAATCAGTAAAATTTTTAGATGGAATTTTTTTATAAGTATTAACATAAGTTTCTTGAGTGGAATATTTTGGGGAGAATGGTGGTTGTAACTAAATGAGGAAGATTAATTGAAAAATATTTTATATTATTAATAATGGTAAAATATTCCATAATATATTTTATGTACACATAGTTTTTGTGCCAAAAATTATACATATTTGATGCATAATATATTTTGTTTCAAATGTTATTTTGTATGGATAAAAAATTTTATTTTATAATATAAATATTTTTTGTAAACAAAACTGTATAAAATGAGGAAATTTTATAGTGTATGTTATTTTTAATAGATATTATATCTTAAAAACCCTAAATAGAGTTAATGTTTTTTTTAAAAGGAAATATTATTTTTTCGCATTTATTTAATAGGGTATTCAGTACTTTATATATGGTTTAATAATATATTATCTGATTATATTGATGAATTTCCATGACATGATTAATTATATTCTATATATATATATAATATATAATAGAAATAATTTTTATGATAAAGATATATATTAATTTATATAATTGGATAAAATTGAATCTTTTATTGATGACTCCATATGAAATATGTTATATACAAAAAATTTATCAGAAGATGTTATCTATCACATCCCATACCCAGTTTACTCTATAGTAACTATATTGGGTTAGCTTATGTCCTTAGGAATGAATACCCATAACCTAGAGGATACATACTAGAAGCAGGTTTCTAAATTTTAATTAGGGGGATATTATGCCCCCATATTAGAGTAACCAATAAAAATTTAAATAATAAAGAATCAACAACTGAAATATTATGTTTATGTTGGAATAAATATTTAGAAACCACTAAAAGGAAATAAATTCGTGAATATACAGTTAAAAAATGTGTGAACAAGCCGGTATAAAGTTACTAATCACCCAATTTTATGATAAAATAATCAAATAATTAAAATAATAAATTTAAATTGAGGATTTACATTAATTAATAAGACATAAAAAACCCAATATACAATTTGACATAAGATATCCCACACAATTGAACTACTCCAGGTCTTTGACCAACCTGAACCTACTATGAGTAAGGACTTCTCAGGTTCCTATGTTTCATGGTCATTTTTGTATGGTGTTAGTAAAACTCATTGGGGGACCACCAATGTTTCCCATACATGTCCACTATATAAATTTTATGTTCATGTTCCATTTTAATACAAAAAAATATAATCACTGATAAAGCATGAATAAAATTACCATTGTCGATCCTTGGTTCCAAAAATTAAACTGGGGATAAATTATTCTTTCTTTAACAATGGTTTGGGATTCTCTGAGGATGTAAGATAATAAGGGAAACTAGTAATACGGTAAAAAATGACCCATAATATGTAATCGTAGGGTTACTATATAATCAATCCTAATTCCAACCCCTATAATATACTACATTGTAATCAATCAACATCATGTGTCTTCATTGACCCATATGTGGAAATCTATGGAGGTACTAATAATTGATCACCATTACCCAATATTACGATATGACTAAAGGACATAATAATAATTATTTTTACCTTATGAAGTCTATTGGGAGATATTATACCATAATATAAATCATGTTTCAACATTGAATCAAAATTGGTGACCCAAAAAATCTATAGAAAACAGTCATCATCATGGATTCCAAGGAGGTGATCATAAGACATTAGCATAATTAGTCATTATCAATGACTCTTAGTGGTGATCATAGTTAGTAAAAAGAACCAATATACATTATTTAATCGTAAGTGGATACACTAGGAAATCAAAAAAAACACCATCAATACAAACCATGTATATGGATTCCTAGGAATTTCATATATAATAGAAAAGTTATAAGTGTGGTATCTCCCTCCACTAATGTATCAAAATTATATTGGGAACTTATTTTTTTCTATCCTCAAGAACCCATATCACATAACCATGCATAGTTACTCAGGAAAACTATCTATCATGAACATTACCTCTCATCACCAATGAAATATATGGCCGACATCATCTACTTGGGATCTATGGATACACCAATGGGAATCACTAGCCATCAATTAGACATATCTCGATACAGTTAGTATATAACTAGGGAACCCATCTGGGGACCCAATATCATATCTTAAATTAGACAACCCATATTGCATATACAACTATTTTATAATAATTTGGGCCAACACCTATCACTATGTTGGAATCATAGACCTTTGAATAATCATAATACTTAAGATGAATCGTTTGCTTCCTAACAAAGGAAATATGAAACCACTCAAAGGATATTTCCGAAACCCTGGTAGATATCCCACATCAACAATATTTCAATATTCATGAACCAAACCCATGCATATCATACCCACATAATAGTAACATTGGTGTCAACATCACAAGGGATAAGAAATACACACCTAATGATCATTGTTTTAAATAATTGGATCTTTGAAATCATAATTTTTACTGATGTATAATAGGGCCATTGAACCTATTCTAGTCATGACCCTAAAATTAAAGCTCAACATAGTTCGTATTTAAAATGTGGTTATGATCATGTAATTCATTTGGGTTATTAACTGTTTAATCCTTTGTATCTCAATGGATACTTTTATCATCTAGGCCTTATCTACTAATTTTCATCACATAATATCATTTATAAATGGTAAAAAATAATCCATATCACATTATACAATCCATTAATATAAACCTAGTCTTAATCAATCATTTTTATTAAATTTACATGATTCTATCACTCAGTGATGAGACCATATGTATTACATTCAACATTAATCGAGTACAATATCAGAGGGAAAGTGTTTAAGTACCACTAATCACATTAAAAGAAAATTTCCTTTTTAATAAAAATCCTATATACACTCATCCAAGGTAATCATTTTCCAATATCCATGTCTAATAACCTCATAGAACTTTTCATGGAAAAAATATAAATTTAAATAATTATATTCAATTCAAAAAAACAAAAATTAACAATTACTTCATTATTAAATTTTATTTGGAATTGTACATGCAATCTCACTTAGTTCACTCAGAACACTTGATATATTATAAATATCATGTAAATTACACATAAAATGATCCTGGTACATGACTTATCCAAATTAAAAATATATTACACTCATAAAAAATGAAATTTCAATTAATTTTTTCAAAAACCAAACTAATATCGTATAGTGGATTACCATTATTAGAATGGAACTGAAAGTAGTAAAGTCAGATTCATATGTAATTATCTAGACATGTGAGATGAATTATACATAATAATGTTATGATAATACCATTATATTACATAATTATCAAGAAAACCCCTTTCATGTTAACAAAAAATTATAGATAGTATCTATATTGAGATCAAGGAAGAAGGAGGAAGAGATTCTCACCTCAAAATAATATTTAATATTAAATAATACGGCCTCATATGAAATGAATATATAATTTATAGGGGGAGTGGAAAGAATGGTATAAACCTACTATGTGGGATAATATATTGGGATTTTGGTATAAAATATCATAGGGGTAATATTAGAATTTCTGATTTTAAATAAAATATTAGAGGATGCATGGTTTTTCTACATGGTTCTCCAAACTAAAATCCAACCATACAGACAACATTTTCTATTCAAACAAACATCAGAAGGTTTATAAGAATGGTTTTTCAAACTAGGAATCATCCATATAGTCCCCCACTATAACATAATTTCATATTTTACATGGTTTGTATACAATCATGAAACAAACGTGTACCAATCCCCAATATAAAACCAAGCCGCATGGGATGTATTAATCATTTAGAAGATATATCAATTAAAAAACAAGGAAATTTTCTAAAATTTTACATGATATTCCATAAAAAAGCAATAAATTGAGGCTACTATTATCCCTTGATCTGTATCCTGAAAAATTAACTTTTGAAACTCTCGCTCATGGAATTTAAAACATAATAAAATTTTAAAATATCACCATGTTCCAAAAGTCCAAAATTTTAAATTTCAAATAAATTTTCAACCATAAAATAAATAGGTTTTTATAACCATCCCGCCATAATAAAACCCATATAAGATAACAATGAGAGGCTACGTAACATGTAATCATGTCATATCCTGATCATCAATTCACACTAAATTCACAATGTTCAATCCCAAAATGATTATTGAAAATCTATTATGAAACTACAAAAATATGCTACAATATTAATCAAAAAAATATCCCGAGTTCATAATTAAAACTATAACATCACGATTCATCTTACCCATACACATCTAACTAGAGATACAATGTTGTCACTGGTCAAGTAAACATAAGTCTTTTAGTTCTTCAAACCAAAAAAACAATTTAGAACTGATGATTCTAATTTTTGGGCTCCCTGAAATTATAATTTCATATAGTAATACACATCCATCAATATAATGATAACCTGGTGTAGTTCCATCCCATCATACTCATTGAAATAAAATATACTTTTTGAATTCAACTATTTCTTCTTAGCTTCAACTCAGATCCAAATAAAAAAATTAATCACTATCAATAAAAATGGAATAAATTGTATGGGTTTTCTCATTTAATCATCAAAACATAATAATTATATAAAAAACAATGTTCTGGGTGTTTTTTCCATCTAATTGAATCACATATCACAACAACACCACTAGTTAAACATCATCTAATCATGTTTTCTTAATTTTGTTTTGTTTTTTCAACACACTATATCATTACGCGATCATAATGCCTTAATATATCTAGGTTCCACAATATTGTTTAAAAATACAAAACTAATGTGTAAACTAGATATCTGTTGTAATCCAAAAATTGGATCACTAACCAGTCACATCATCCATAATTTTTTCAATATGATAACTAATATTTAAATTTTGATCTAACTATAAATCAGATCATTTAAATGTTTATCCAACCCCATTGTTCTATGCATAGACTCCATCTAACACATAACATGAATAAAAATTCATGCATCCACTAATAAAACTGATAAGAAATATCCACATGATCAAATTAATCGG
Source organism: Viscum album (assembly GCA_963277665.1). Taxonomy (NCBI): domain Eukaryota; kingdom Viridiplantae; phylum Streptophyta; class Magnoliopsida; order Santalales; family Viscaceae; genus Viscum; species Viscum album. Next base: position 928,557,445 of record OY728159.1, read on the forward strand.
GATACACCTCAACTATCGCATGACTAGTCTAATCACATCCCATTACCTTACCAATATATGAGTAATAAACCCACGGCCCACTCTTTATCCCATACTATACTTAATAATTTTATGAAACCATCGTACCTATACTAGGTTACCAATATGATGTAAAAAATGATACCCATTTTTGAGTTATGGGAATATCATCGTTAGAACCCTTTATATTTCAACCATAACAAGGGTTAAAGCCTCCAACATCCATTGGTGAACTCCCCATAATATTTTTTTTAATTATATTTCTCCTTACAAACAACATAAATTGGATTGAATATTAAACCACCATTATTATCCATTCCATGGTGTAACCTCGGGTTAACCACATCGGACACCCTGATCTATTTTCAGTATCACATCTTAGAACAGTGAGACACAAATATCTTCAAAAAAACCTATATAGAATAATGAAAACAAGAATATCATAAAAACAATTATTCATTAACCTATATATTTAAACTCATAAATCTATAATTAAATTTAACCAGGTGTATCCATTGTATACTACCTCAATATCACCCAAAACTATTGTATGTACAGTTATATTCCACCCAATAATAGAATTTGACTCATGATCCCATGATTAATAAATCATTAAATACTAGACTCACATATCTAAACCACTGATCATTCTAATTGTATGTCAACCGTATCTATCCAACATCACTATCAGGGCTCTAATTAAAAACAGGGAATTTCACGTATTTCTTGGTCTCCCATACGAACTCTGGAAAACAAGAGAACCATTCCAAAATATAAGGATTTGACCCCAATAATCCTTTTTTTATCTAGACTAACATAATAAAACAAGGTCAAGAAGCCTATTGATCCTTTTCTCCAAAACCATACATCCATACATAAAGAACAAATGCGCAAGGTGATCATTATCATTAAATGTAAACTAATCGATATGACTAAACAATATACCTGATATTATATCCAATCAACCAATATCATATCCCAATGAATAAATCATGTATTGTTATTCTTAATGAATTCAAAAACCTTGGATAACACCTCTCTCTGGTTAACCGCATTTCCCATTACTCACAAATATCCTAATCCAGTTTAAAAATGGTTTATTATTCTCTCCCCCTAACCCATTAGCAATATATCACTGAAATATCATCTCATTAGAATTCCATTTCTATTATCTTTTCCAAATTTACATATCAAATCATATTCAAAACGACCCGTATTTGTTTCTAATAAATCTAAATTCATTATAACATTAAAATATATAAAAATACTCATAGAAAATAAGTCTCACTAGCCATATGTATATGGTACTAGGCCCTGATAAACAATATTTCATAAATCCTTATATTTGTAAATTGTTATGGTTATTTTATGACCCATGTTGAGTAATCCAATTTCATATGATTTAGATATGTAAAATACCACCAAGAGACTTTTTGGAAAACATGATATAGGTTGTTGTTACCCTATTAATTAATTAAACCTATTTTATTATGGAACCAATACCATAATCCACCACTAGAATATTATTTATAAGAAATTAAATTCTGTTACTAACCTTTTAAGGAATGTATACATGCATTTTATAGACAAATTTCATATTCATGATCATGGAGAATCCCCCATTGATCCACATGACATGTCATTAGAAGAAACATATATTTTCATTTAGTTTAGTAAAATTACACAAATGAGTTATATTTTAAGATTCCATATAACTTTTTATGGTGAATTAAGCCGTTTAATCCTTTTTCTTTAGTGACACCAATAACATGTATCATGTGTATGTCATGTGATTCCCATATTTCAAATATAATCAATGAACAATGGCATATTTCAAACAATGTATTACCAAAAAATAATAGTAAATCTAAAATAATATATGTGTAACTCGAGGAAAAATCATAAATTTTTAAAATTATGGATGATGAATAGAAATACAATACCACCAAAATATTGAACATATTGCTGAAAAAAATTTCATGATACAACATTATGATATTTATAATAATATTACATACATTCTTATATAACCTATCTACCATATACCCAAATACTATAGAATAAAAACTATGAAGTACCCTATAAGATGAGCCACCATGATGATATCATACCACATTCTATCATCACTACCATATATCACTCTACAGTAATTAAACTAGTATCCACATGAACACAGATATGCCTACCTATATACTAGAGGTTGTTGACTTGTACAGAGGGTATAGGGTTCTATCATTGAGAGACTATATCCCAATATGAATGTGTAAAATAACATTGGAAATGGCATTGCATTATTTACTAAAAATTATCAAATTATAATATAATTCATAAAAAACCCATTAGTAATTAATGAATATAGAATTTTGACTTCAGACAATTACATGGTCAAGACAATTTATAGTGACTTATAACCTACAAGGGTGATCACATGTACAAATAAATACGAGTATAGAATGACATTATTCTTATACTTCTATCCTCAAACTTCACCTCATATAGAACTCTAATACAATCAAATATATACTACTTGATCAATATACTTTGAGCCTCTACCCAGCCTTCGCTTGGGATTAGTATGGACTAGTGATGTACCAATGTGACATTAACTCCTAATATTTTTGCGAGTATAAATTAGTATGAAACTACAAAGAAAGTCTAAAAAATAACTAAAAAATCAATGTATGTTAATGTGAAATGTGGAGAGGAAAAAATAAATACATTATCGAAGAATTAATAAAATGCCCTCAATAAATAATTAGGTTCTAACATGAAACATGTAATTATATTTTCCTACTTTTTCAAGTACAGTACTGCCTCTGAGCTTGTCAGATAATTATTCCATCTAGTCGTATGTGAAATTAATGACCCAAAAGAGGCCATCTTTGGTTGTTCATTGAATCAAATATAAATAGTATCCCTATAATGTAATCACATTAAATAAATCAACACAATTTATCTCCATTAAACCCAAAAAGTTAATCCAAGGTGATCATAATATTTTAGAATCAGTAAAAACTCTTATGGGAGGCCCTCAATCATCAAACCTATTATGAATCATCACTGTCCCCTGGGTTCATACCATAGGATGTCATATGAACTATGATCTATCTACAATACTTTGGTGGTGACAATAAGATGTCATAAAAATCCTTCAGTATCACTATATCCTAGGGGTGACCATATGCCATCATAAGAATCATAATCTATTATCAATTGTTATAAGTAACCAAATGCAATCATAAGAATATGTAATATTAAAAAACTCCTATGGTGTGGCCCTTGAAAAATATTATATAATTAGGATTATATACTATATATTAGACAATTTGGAACTTATAAGTAATAGAAACTATGAAATGGTTGTATTCCCCTCCCATGATATCTCAAAATAAATAAAATGTTTGTTTTCCATCCTTCTAAACACATTTTACATAACAATAATTGGACTATCATGGCCATAAAATGTCATCTATCATGCCATATGAGGCTCCCAATGTAAAATATAGGTATTGTTGTGACACTTGAGATCATCACTACCCATCACCTGCACTACCATCATTATGGTTAATATATCACTAAGGTCTGCACCCTACATGAGATCTTCTACTTCATCCTAATTTTATGGGTCAACAAACTTCAGAAAAATAATAACATAAACTGCAACTTTATCCAAGAAAATCGTATCTCTATTGGCCCCCTAATTAGGAACACAATGGTACTTCACCATATAGATGGACTAAATATTGTCTCACATTCCATTCTATCACTTGGTTTTTCCTCACTCACCATTCCCAAGGCACAGATACTCTAGTGTTGAAAATATAGGGTGAAGAAAAAACAACCCATCGTACTAATTAACAAAAAAATATAAGACATCATAAGTCTTGATAATCCAAAATTATAAACATAATATTACCCATTCACAACCATCAACTAGTAGGTATATAAGGAACCTATAATAAGGGACACTATTTTCACCTAATTCATTTGTTTTATTAACCCTTAATGGTCCATGAATCTCAATGACAACATTTATCATATTTTTCTAGAACATAAAAATTCTATTGATTTAGATAGTGTCATAGGCTCCTTAAAGAATCATTATACATTATACAATACATTTATATGAATAAATTATTTAATATAGAATTTTTACAATTGTAACAGTTTGGCCACACTCACATCATAGACGTTACATATAACATGGAATATAAATAATTCATAATACCATAAGGTAAATTATAAATGGCTACATGTCTCATTGTAATCCATTTATATTTTAAATAAACACCCAAGATGCTCTCATTTCAGATTTTTCAAGATCAAAAGCAATCTGTCTTCACCATGAGTCCCTATAACATGTAAAATTACCAATTAATTAGGTAAAATCAATATAAAATCAATTTAAAATTTAATTCTATTATTTTGAATGGATACAATATCACCTGGGTCTTGTGAAACACAAAAATCGCAGTCAATGACATGAAAACATGTCGTGACAATGTTCTTTCATAACCCCGCTCAAATATAATGAAAACTGGAAATGACTTAATAATAAATTTCAATAGTTTGAAGTGAAAATACTCAATAGAAAAAAATGGAGAGACAAGTTAAATTAAATTGAATGTAGAAAAATGAATACGTCATCTCATGTAAGGCATTAGAAAAACTAGATAAAATTCCAAATTTAAAGGGATGATTCAATAATTTTCAGTTTAAACCGTCCATTAAAACCATATATAGTTCTCCAAAAATTAGATAGAAAGACAATAGGATGGTAGATGTGTATGGATGAGGAGTGTATCTACCCAAAACATCATAAACAATTCACCAATACTACCTCAAAACTAAGGGATATGGAATGAATAGGATGGGTATATGTCCCCCATATATTAGAGAACTGATGCGGATTTAAAGCTACAATTCCATAGTGTAAAATTGAAATTTCCAATTATTAATGTAATTTATCATTAAACATGACAGTAAAAACTATGTTCATATACTATGGAAGAATTATCTAAGGAAACACACACCCCATGTTTTAGCCATATGGTTTTCCAAAATATGTAAAACCCATGTAATCCCCCACTATAAAAAATTTTATATTTCTCATTGTTTTTATACAACCATTATAAAACAAAGATAAATTATCCAATAAAAACCCATGTTGTAGGGGTTTCCTACATAGATATTACAAACCATTTAATCAACACACATTGTTTAAATATCATTTGATATTTACGAAAATCAATAAAAATCAATTAAGAATTTCTAGGTCACTCAAAGAATATATCATCCTTCTATCAATATCTAAAAACATAAAATAAAAAAACATCAAATCTCATAATTCCAATCCAAATAGAAATTATAAAAGCATCCTTCTCTCCAAAACTAAAAAAAATTAAATTTCCTCTATTATTTTGAACCCAAAAAGCTAAAATGTTTTACAATATATGTTTATGGATAAATTAAAATGTCTATATATGTTTTGATGTTTTAGGATAATGCGATTTATATAGTAATTTTTTTTTGCACGATAAAACCACTAAATAAGAATTTAGGAAAAATATATTCAATATAAATTTAAGAGAATATGAATTTTTTTGATTAATATAAATTGTATTATATTGTATGTAAAAAATAAATTTTCTAGGTGATATTTTTCAAAAGAGTTTAATATTTTAAAATGAATAATTTTATGGACTTATGAGCCTTCCTAGGGACGTGTAATATATGTATATTAGTCCATGTATTTTATATGTATAGAAACTTATAATAAATAACTCATGATTTGTATATAACTGATGAAATTAATCGGAAAATTGATGTTTTAGGTTTGTTACTTAAGTACAAATTCGGTTTTCCTTCATTTTTATAAATTTAAAATAATTATATGAGTTTTGAATCTCTATAAAATTTAATCCAGTATATTATCTTGATAATTAATTTTCATCACATAAACTAATTATTATAAGATGGACAAATGTACATTAATAAAGTTATATATAGTAAATAGTTCATTAATAAATTTATAATTTTAATTATAAAGAATAGTTTATGTTACCGGGAGATGTAGTGATAAATGATAATGAAAAAGAATATCTTGGATCATCAAAATAGAATATTTAAGAATTTTTTTTCATTTGAGACAAGAAACCCTAATTTTATAAAAATTGTCAAATGATATATATAGTTTTTCAAGTATAAAGGTCTTATATTAGATAAAATCCATTGAAATATTCCATTATAATCAAGGATCAAGATATAGATACTCAATAAAAAATATATATAATTGATTTATAGTAGAGAAATTTACTTTTAACTTTTTTAGACAGTAGTAATTATCATTGGATGATAATAAAAATATTAAAATATTTATCTGATACACTATAATTGAATATATAATAGAAGGAATAATATATACGGATTGAATTATTGTTTCCAATTTTGATACAAAGATTTTGAGTATATATTATATATAAAATATGAGTAAACTTTAGTATGTTAAAGAGAATAGCTAAAAAATATTATAATAGAGGAAAATATTAGATGAGTAGAAACAATAATTTGATGAATCTCATATAATTTTAAAATAAATTTACATTCAATAATTATTATTAGTGAATAAAAATATATTAATTATGTATGTTGAAATTATTCATATAGATATAAGGTAAATAAGATAGTCCATAGAGATTATTCATTCAGATATTTTATATTTTTTTAATTTTAGTGATATTTTAATATTATTATTTTAAAAAATTATTTCATTATTTAATGGTTGTAAAATAAAAAATAATGAGATAATATTGTTTTAAAATCATTGAGGTAGTGAACATTGGGATGAGAAAAGAAAATATAAAATCTTTTTATTGGCCTTGATATCAAATGAGAAGCCACATGTCATAACCCACAACTGTTATCAAATTATTAGATATGACCATGATATTTGTTGGTTATTCATGTTAAAAAAATTTAAATTTCAACACAAGTTATTTTCCTAATTATTTTTTTTGGATATATATTTATTTATGCATGTATTAAATAAGTTAATTAATTAATTTACTATAATATAAATTACTAGGAAATCTAATCATAAAAGAAAATGTATTTTACCCCCCTAATGTTGAGGACAAGATCCACCAAATTTAGTTTGTATCCTCTGAATAAAAAATTCATTACATCATTATTTGAAATAGGAAATTATATGTTGTTCTGACTTTTTAGACCATAATTTACTACCAAACTTCCTCTTAGAGTGTCTCATAGTATTTAGAGGTCCAAACATGGGGTATTTGATCCAAGTTCTTCTATATATTTGATTACCCATTTAAAAGTTTCAATTTAAAATTTATTACATCAGATCTAATACTGTTATGTTTTACTATGATGTCATTAGATCAAAAAATATATATATTAAATCAATTAATCTTATTTTTATTAATTTTTAAGTATTATTTTATTTTGAGGATTTTACATAAATTTTTCATGTTGTTTATTCTATATTAATGTTAAAAACATTATTTCAAAAATAAATTATAATATCAAAAAAATTGATAAGGGAAAAAATTTAAAAATTTATTTTCAATTACAATAATACATATCATTATATCAAATAATATATGATTCATTATAGTTTTTGTATTTATAAGAATAAATTATATCATTATGTTCAATAGAAATAAAAAATTAATCACATTACTGCAGGAAATAACATTGTGATTAATTAAATCGATGAAAAACATGATGGAATAATTTTTAAAAACAAATATTTTCAAATAAATAGAATTATGATATTTTTAATAATTAAATTATTATTTGGAAAGGATATAAGAACATAATAGGTATTTAAAAAATATGACCTGTAAACTAATGGATCGCAAATTTTTTTTTGGAGAATGTGATATTAAGATAGATAGGTTAAATAGATAAATTGAATGAAAATGAATAAATATGGGAAAAATAATCTTCGTGTGATGTAAGGATAACTCATATCAATAATTATTTGAATATTTTTCATGTATATTATGAAAAAATTGTAATATTTGAGCTTGAAAATGTAGTTACCTTAAAAGATAACATGTATTGGAATTAATATAATGATGAGTTAAACATTATTATTATGATAAATAATATTAATGAATTTTTATCAACATATTCCTGAAACTCAAAATAAAACATATCCTAAGAATGGATTAAAAAATGATTTCGTCTAGAATGTGTAAATTTTATGGAAGAATATGACATATAATTGATTAATATAGGGGAACATTTAATTTTTCAATGTAAACATACCTGAAAAATTAATTATATCAATATTCTAGAAGAAGGAATGATTGGTAAGAATAAGTAACCTCAATCATAAAAAAAATTAAGTTTAAATTATGCCTCAAGGAAAACATAATATATCTAACAAAATTTTGATAAGAATTTTTGTCCTTGATGTCCGTGAACAAAAATATTTTTTTGTGGATATAAATTATAATTAAATATATATTATAATTCAAAAAAAATTCATCGTCTTAGATTGAGTAAAATTATAGAAAAATAAATTTAATTAAAATCCATATTTTGTTTAAAAATTAGTCCCTACATGGATTATTTAAAATCCTGGATAGATAATTTATGATCAATAAATTATTTAACATGGCCCATGTGAATATCATTACTTGTAAGAATTTATAATTCATAAAACAAATAGATCATTAATATATTCTATGGTGACAAGCTAAAATATACTTTGAATTTAATAAATTTATATAATTCATGATTCTAAATTAGGTGAATCAACATTGGAAAAAATCTTTCTCATTAAAAAAATGATTCATGTCTTGGATGATGATTTTTATATTGTTTAACTGAATAAAAAAAATATAATTTTATATATTAATAAAAAACCATGGATCGAGAAGGTATAGACAGTAAATCTGTAATAAATTTGGAAGGAAAACATATATTTTGAGAATTCTATTTAATGGAAGAAGGATTAGTCCGCATCTTTCCAAATTAGAATAATATAGAAGAATTATTTATTAAAGAAAATTATTGGATTAAATATAAGAGGAAATATGGTGTATCATAAATATATCCTAAAAGGGTTTAAAAATATAATAATATTAGGTGTAATGGATGAAGTGATATACCATAGTTTCATTAAAAGGTAGATTTTAACCATTTGTAATACATATAATCCAATGATTAATTGAAAAAAAATATAATTATGATTTGCGGTTTTATAGAAATTACATTTCAAGTGTCAATTGAACAATACCATCACATATTTTAGTAATAATGGAAGGTCTCATTGAATATAAGGTGGGAATGAAAATAAGATATATTGAAAATGATATCTTGATATAATATTGTGTATTCACGTAATGTTATCAAATCCATGAAGGGTAAATCATTCTCAATTGAATTTATGTATAATAGAAATAATTTTACATGGATTAAATTTATGTGGTAGAAAAAAAACATAATTCCATGTTTAATAATCCTACTGAAGACACATGAAACATAAATCTTATTCAATGAATTAAAATATGAATCGAAAGGTTGATGGGAAAATATATTCAGTCATGAAACTGAACTATCTCCCTTATAATTTGGATGCTTAGAAGGTTCATAACTCACCATAAAATATATTTTATATCAAAAGAATATTACTTTGGGGAGATTTTATATTTTATTTATTATTTTAAAAATGGGAATAGTAATAATAGAAGAAAATACGGAAACTTAAAACTTTCACTAATATTCAATATATCATTGCATTCATTAATTATAAAATTATTTCTATTATTTTTGTATATAAATTTTCTCGATTCGGTATATATAAAACTATGCTGAAATTTTATGTATATTTTTATAATGGACATTAGATATGTATTAAATGATAATCCCAAGATTAGTTCATACTATTTCCAAGCTAGTGGGTTTATTAGTTATAATTTAAATATCATTTAGAATATTATAGTATTGTAATTTATTTTAGTTATTATTTTTATTATTGATTTTTATACAATATATTCAATATTTTTTCTGTAAAAAGCATGATTGAAGGGGTTATTCTTCATAATATTTAACTCATTTCTTATATCTAATCATTACATGTTTATGTTTAATTGGATATAATTATAAGAATCTGTTTTTTAATTTAATTATGAAATTGAATTTATAATAATCTAAAATAAATTATAAATTGGTATACTAGTGCACCCATTGAATAATGGTATGTTAGATGTTATAGATATAATATAGATATTATTAATTCATATGATAGTAATATAATAAAATATTTCTAAAATAAAAAATAATTTATCAATATATATATAAAAAAAATTTAATGATGTATTGATTTGTGGGATAAGTTTTTTTTTCACTCACAAATTATTAAAACTAAATTTCAATATTTACATGTTTGGTGGGACTGACGTTTTTCCAAAAAAAATATCTATTTTTTATGTTTTAGAAGCTTTCATGTGTTCACCAATGACATCTATCATGAAATAATGATAAATTAAAAGACAGTTTTATTTCAATAATATATTATGAGGTAAATATTTATGTAATAAATTATTTTTAAAAGATACTTATATTCTAATATTCTAGATATCATGAATGAAAAAATAGAGAGATTCAGATAATTAATTAATTTCTTATCTTTTTTATGATTGATTAAATATTATATTAAATGTTTCACAAAATAATATGTTTATATTTTTTAAAATTTTAATATTTTTATTGAAGTACATATTGTGTGATAAATATGGACATAAAGAAGAAAATGTTTATTTCTCAATTCTATAAATATTTTGTTCACATTATTGCTTCTGATTCAAATAGAGTGTTGTTATATTATATGAGAATAAATTATTTTTATTCATGAAATTAATTATTTTATATCACTACTCACCGATAAGTGAAAACATGAAGTTATCCTCTAATAATATATAGGCTGGTGACTTTTTTTGAGGTATTCATATAATCAAAGGAGGAATTTACTCTAAGCGTACCTATCACCTATTATCATACATCACTGTCCAACATGTCATTCATGAAATGGTAACTCGTTAATAAAAATGATTTATATATATATATATAAGGATTTTTATAAAATGTAATGAATGCAATTGAAAACAAAATAGTAAAAGGTGAACTGAGACCAATTAATCATCCAGTACAAAAAAATATTGACTTCAAATGACATATAACATTAGGTGAAATCTGTAATACTAATATTCTAAGGGTGGATTCCATAATATTTAAAACTCCATTATTTGTCTATATCCACCACCATCCATAGAATCGATGATCTTACATCACCTTTATTTACTAATACGCATTACCAAAATTTTAATATAATGCATTTGTGCACATATATGTCACTAAAGATAATAACTAGTATTGTAACATCTCAACTCATGACACTCTACAGTATCTACACATATTACACCCTGATATCTTGTGAACCATTTGTGGAATAAATAATTATTTGTGAAATTATTTAAATTCACTCTATACTAATAAATAAATTCATTATTATTTACATCATGTAAACCACATGCTCCACGAAAAACCTACTTGGATTTTGTTACTTGCAACACTGAGTTTATTCAAACGAAAAATTATTATTGTTATTATTTAAATGATATAGTTACAAAATTTATTTTAAACAGAGTAATATGTATTTTAATGTCTAGTTTTTAAGTATGATTTATAAAGGTTTTCAATGAAAAAATCATATTGAAATTATGAAATACATTTTTAGTAATGTCATTATATGTTTGAAAATACTATTTTCTTAAGTGAACTAGTTATTATATACTTCTATGAACAATAATAAAATTAATTTTAGACAATTTCAAAAATTTAGTATTATAAAATAAAACAAAATTGATTTCATAATGTAAAAATTATATTAGGGTGAATTTTATGTTTTTTTTTGAAATACAACATTTTTAATGTATATTTAAAAGTACATAATTTTATTTCAAAACTACTTTTTTGTCTAATTTAATTATATAGTAAGATTAGATTTTATTGTAGTTAAAAATATTAATTATATTAATTATACATAAATAGAAATTTTTTAGTTCATTGTAACCAATTTCACATATAAATTTTATATAAAAATATCCCAATCTTTTAAATAGTTTATCTCTAAAAACCCACTCTTGCAACCCATTTGTGGGATTAATTTTAAATTAATTTCTACCAATTATCGGATTATAATTTGAGAAAATTGATTCCATATTTGGAATAATATTAGTTTATAATTTATAATAATATAATATTATTTTTGTTCCAAAAATATTATAGAATGTGATGAAAAGAAAATATAAAAATTTATTTTAAAATTAGCAAAATAAAAGACTAAAAATAACACTTAAGAGATTAAATGACAAAGAACCATGACCAAAATAAATTTAATGGATATATTTTGACCCTATAATCCATTTCTATAGTTTTTTCATGTTTAAAATGAAAAATGTGTGTTATATTCCTTTTCCAAAACATTACAATAATGCCACTCCAATTCCACTTTAAAAAAAGAACTCTACCTCCCACCTTTCACACCTCTATTTTCATTTGGGAAACCAAAAAAATACTCAAATAATATACAAAAATACATTCATCATACTTTGTGACTCCATTTTATAATAAATCAAAAAATAATAATCACTTCGGTTTAAAGAAAAAGAAGTTACACGATGGAGAGGTAACGTCCTTCATCAAAATCATTTTTTTTATTTTTTTTCACCACCACCAAAATTCTTCATATTACATTCTTATATAAAAACAACACAATTATTAATATACTGAGTTGTTTTTAATATATTTTATCATCCTTCACATACATACACTACCATTTAATGGGTAATAAACTTACCATTCTTATGCACAGAGAACTATAGCCACAAGAAACGATGTTATTCTTTTTTCATTAACCACCCCTCATGGTTGGTAATTATGATAAAAAAATATTTTTATTTTTTATATATGATGTTTATTATGTATTTATGACTATGAATTATTTTATGACCAATTGTTTTATGTATTCCAATCATTTTAAGTATGATAATTTCTTTTGGGGTAGTGTGGACAGCCACGTACTCAAATGATGAGATTTATTCACCCCATACACAGAATGTATTAAGGAAGAATTCATTGAAATTGCATGTTATATATAAAATAATAATTATAATATATTAGTAATATATATAATTACATATATATCAATTACTTTATTTATTTCAATATAATAATAAAATTATAACAACGTTCAAGCGTGTGCACGACCTTTTGTCTCCCCAAACTTTGTATTCTATTTCATATTTATATCTTTCATAGATTATAATAAATAAATATATGCATGATATGGATGATATTTATATAATGGTTTACATTATTTAAATCGTTATATTATTATGAGTACTAAAGATATAAAAAATTAAGACACAAGTGGAAAACATATGGAATATTACCTGAAATATAACCATTACAAGGAAGTTTAAATAAGCTAGATGTATAAATAAATATATGGTATTAGATATAAGAATATATTTTTCTGGTATATTTATAATAAATTTTTATTTATTATAAAGTATTATTTAATGAGTACAACAATTTTTAATATATAATTTGATGGGATTTCAATCTCACTTTAATTTTTTTGAGATTTTTACTTTATTCAGCACACATTTCTTTTGTGTTGTGTATAAAATCCCACGAAAATATTATATGATTATTATCCTTGAATATATTTATATTTAAATAACTATTTATGTTCTTTATTTAATGGGTTTTATGTGTCTAATGTTACTAAACCATTAAATAAGTTATGACGCAATTTTTCTTATTTGAGATACAATCCCTGAATTTCAAAAACCATGTTTTAAAAATATCAAAATTTGTTTTTAAACTATATATTTTAAGATAATTCTTTTTGAAAAACGAATTTATTTAATATTTAGCAGATTTAAAAAATAAATTATAATGATTAAATGTGTTTTAATGTTTTTTTAAAAAAATCAAGCTTTATTTATAAGTTTAATTTTTTTTCAAAGAAAATCTTTTTATATGTTTTAATGTTTATTACCAATGAAATATTTTTCCAAACATTTTTATTTTTTAAAAAATAATTTTTCAAATAAGAATGGATTTTTCCTCAAGAAATGTTTTTTAAGATATTTTAAAATTAGTTTCAATCTATGATGACATTTGTTGGTGTTACTCGTTCATTTTTTTGGAAATCATCGAATGGTTTATTTCTTATTATTTATCTGAATGGTTTATGTTTTTATTGAAATATGTTTATTATACCCATTTCACTTTTATGTTTTTCATGTTTATGAGACCCATTTCTTCTTCAAGGGTTATATGTTTATGATACCTGCCTTTTTTAAAGTGTAATGATTTTGATGAAATTATTATGAATCCTATATATTTTTACATAGGTTATGATATTATTACATGTTTATGATATCCATTTTATTTCAAGGGTAATGATATTATTATTCTTGAATTTTTGGAACACGTATGTATGATTTTATTATGATATGGGTGGGACCCATATATCCATAAAATGCATTTAGTAAGGATTTATATCTCACATGATAATAATGGGATTCAAGTCGATGGTCTTGATCCACTATGGGAATATTAGGAAAGAATATCCCTTTCAAAGAAATGACTATTATGGGGGATGGTTGTGTGTCCCACTCAGTAGTTGTAGTCCCCATTATGATGGGATGATTTGGAAACCCAATCCACTATAATAAGATGGTGAAACCTAATCCCATACAATGAAAAGACTGTGACTTGGGATTGTGTTGTGTCTCTCCCAGTTTGTGTGGTTCCCATTATCTTCATTGATAAGTTCTAAAAAATATTATTCTCATATATATAATGATATTACATGTTTATGTGTATGTGTATGCTACAATTTTATGTCATATTAATATATTTTCTTTCATGGATTATTCTTTTGATTCCCTTAAGATTAATGTCTTATGAACTACCAATAATTATGGTATGATTCAGGATTATAATATTTCAAATTAAGTGTGTGATCTTCTACTGTCATGATAACATTTTCATACCCTTATGATCATTTTTACTCTAACACATCTCTGATGTTTAACCTTACAAAAAATCAAAGATCACCACTTTTTATGCTTCCATTGTCTAGGTTACAAAGATATGTAATAGGTATGAAGTCTCTAATAAGGGTGCTAATAATGAAGATTCATGTGAGAGATAATGTATCTCTCATATATAATAGTGTTTATGTTTCAATTTTTTTTAAAGCACGAGACTAATACGGTCTTTGGTTGTCTATTCATGTAATGTATTATGTATTCTTCAAAAATGATATAATTTTAATGAATGAAAAGTTAGGGTTAATATATTTGTATCAAAGAAAAATATTAGATTACATTTGAAAAATAGGATGAGAAAAATTTAGTGAGATCCCCATGAATATTTCAATTGATATATCATGGGATTTCTATAAGGATATCTTCAAGGATGATGAAAATTATTAGGAAATGTCCTAGAATTTTGGTGATTGATTGAGTGAGTTGTTTCCTTAAAATATATCCCCATCTGTATACAACATGTTTATGTGATTCTTAAATAGATTTATCTTGGGGTAACAAATTTGATAAGGTGTTCTAGTCCTGACTCTTATGTAACCTAGTATAAAACAACGGTCATTGTTTCACTCCTGGTTTGAAACTCCTAGGGGATATGCATTTGGAATTTAGAACCTATTCCTGAACCATCATCAATGTTTTTAAAAAATAATTTTTCTATGAATAACCTAGGATAATCATGTAGTTTCAAAGATAAGGAATTGTGTCTAAATTTAGACATCTAATAACTATTTTTTCATTAATATGTGTTACCGCACTTTGAAAATAATTTCTTACTCTAGGATTGGTGTTTTTAATAAATGGATGGAATCTAAAGAAACATCATTAATGGTGAATGAAATGGAAAATAAAATGATTTTCCTACCAATAATCTGAATACTATGTTAGAAGTAATGAAAAACCATGTAGTTATACTCACATATCATTCTCTATCAATGAATTACACTAAGATTCCAAGTTAGAAAAAAAGGGAACAACATTTTTATGGGTCATTCATGTGGAAGTTTCCACTTTCCTTTAGTGTGTCTTATGATCAACTTGTTGGTGAAAAATGTATCCTTTCCACGAAAAACATATTCTATATTCTCATTTTTTTAGATCATGAAAATATAATTAGGCCTTTTTATCAGTTATAAGGAGAACCAGACAAGTGGTGGACTGTAATTAATAATATGAGGAAGAAAGATGACATTTAATTGGTAGATTAGGATGATTTCAAGAACATATTATTTAATAAGTACATTCCTAATGTTCTTCCTAAAATGTTTTAAAAGGAGTTAAATTAGTGGAAGCAAAAGGATAATGATCATCTTGGTTCCTACAAGGCTAATTTCAAATGAAAACTGTGTATCCTTCGAGAATTATCATCCCATGTGAATGTAAAGATGATAGGTTCTTCAGTGGCTTAAAATCATTTCTCAAATGGTTGTTGGACATAAGAAACATTAGAACCTATGATGAGATTGTTTTTTGAGAAATCAGTAATTCAGAAGAGGTTGGATTAATATATAAATATTATGGTATTAAGAAGAAAAAGAAGTTGGAGTTCAAAGGAAAAATTAATAACCATGAAGAGAAGAAGATAAGACTTCTACTATGATCCATGTTTGAAAAATATTGGTGTAAATTGTGTTATGGGGTCTAAAAAATGATTCTATTGTGAAAGGGATGTCCATTGGTAAATTGATTTCTGAACTAATAGGAAGAATATGGATAATGATGAAAATATGGGAAAAGATATACAGAATACACCCCCCGCATTTCAGTGCATCAAGTGAATGAAGGATGGACAATATTCCAACTAGTTCCCAAAATCAAGGGTTGGTGAGGATAATTAGTGTCATCCACCTCTTTAACAGATGGACAAGGGTAAATCTTAGGTGAACGCTATTTCAAACGAGGGGTGTGATAATTACATAGTGAAAGGTATACATAAAAACGAATCTAGAACTTCTAATGCATTATTTTATCCTAGATCCACCCACACATTCAAATCTAAATAATTTTCTATTGGTATTGTGATTCCACAAAAAATATTAAATGAGGAATTATCAGTGAAAACCACAAATAGTATACTGATTTCCTCTCAATTATATGACTTATTTCATATTGGTGTTTGTGGAAATAATCTTACTTAAAATCATGTAATTCTTTTACTAAAAGAATTTTATGTAATCTTTGGTATTGATTGGGTTTCTCTATATAAATCACAAATCAATTTTTGAGTAATAGATGTGTTTTTTGATATTTAAAGCTAATCTATGATCATATATCAATGTGACAACCAGTATGATCTTACTGTAGAAATATAGACTAGTTTATGGGTCTTAATTCCCATTCATAAGTGTTTTTTTATCAAAAATGGTTGGGGGTAACATCAACATTAGTAATATGACTGTTGGTCAAGAGTTGGTGGATTTCTAAATGATTTTCGTAGCCTTACATGAAAATATGATGATGTGTTATTGATATATATCACACCTGGTTCCTCACTAACTTCAATGAGTCCCTATATAATTTCACAAATTAAGGTATATGAATTGAAGAAGAAACTTAATGAAAACCTTTCTTAGGGATGTATTCAGACATGTGTATCAAATTTGGGTGAACCTTTCTCTACATGAAAAATAATTATGGATTAATTCAACACTGCATTGATTATAATGAGTTCAAAAATAACTAAATCAAGAATAAGTATCCTCTTCCCTATATTGATTTCTTTTTTAATAAACTAGGTGGAGCTCAATAATTTTACAAGATTGAACTTCATTCTAGATATCATCAATTGAGGTACAAGAAAGAAGATATATCCAAGATTTCATTCCACAAAAGGTATGGACACTGATAGAATAGAGTAATGCCTTTTGGTCTTACTAATTCTCATTCTATCTTCATTAATAAGATGAGTTTAGTCATTATAAATTAACTCAATTAGTTTTTTGTAGTATTTAAAAAAGATTTTATTATCTATATAATGATTAATGAAGAGAATTAATTCATATGGAGAATTTTACTAAATAACCAACTAATGGAGAAACTATTTTGAAGACATACAAAGGTCAAATTTTGGATTTATATTGTTTCAATTTTGGGTCACATAATCTCAAGAGATGGTATAGTATTAAATCAATCAATGATGGAGGGTATTAAATTTTGGCATAATCCAACTACGATGACTAAGATTCATAATTATCTTTTATTAGCTAGAAATCGACAATAGTTTTTTGAGGATTTCTATATATTATTGAATCCTCTGACCATGTAAATTTGGAAGGGTTTTAGGATCCCCTAGATAGAAGAATGTGAGGAAAATTTCAAGTAACTAAATAAAAGGTTGGTCAGTGCTCTTGTTCTTATATTAGTCTATAGTGGACAAGGGTATGAAATCTTTAGTTATTCATCCAATAAGGGATTGGGATTTGTTCTTATGCAGAAATCATACTTATCGCTTATGCCTCATAACAGTTTAATATCCATGAAAAACATTACACAAATCATTATTTTGAGTTAGAATTGGTAATTTTTCATTATAGATATGGAGAAATTATCATTATGGATAAAAGTTTGATATATATAATGATCATAAAAGTACAAAATGTATATTATCACAAAAGGATTTGAACATGCATTAGAGAATATGGTTAAATATGATAATGTATAATGAATTCACAATACAATACCACCTTGGGAAAATGAACAAGGTGGTTGATTCTTTAATTTTAAAGGATCATTTGAGCTTATCCATGATGAGGTAAACAGTATCCAAATATTTATGGATTTTCAAAGGATTTGTCTAGAAATACTGAAGGAAAGGAAAAATAATATCAATCTCAAATTATTATTAAAACTTTTATCCATGTAAAGATTAAAGAGGATGTAGAATTATTATTTAGATATAGAAAATATGAAAAGAATTATTTTTTAGTATAACCATGATCTAGATGAAGTGATAAGTTTTAGGAACCATGTATATGTTCATTCCATAAAGGATGAGAAGATGAATCTATTAGATGAATCTCATAGTACATTATTCTCTATTCATCAGGGAATTATAAAGTTGTGTAGATATTTTATGGAAAAATTTAGGGATATCATATAGTTTGTATCTCAGTGCATGGTAATCAATAATGTAAAGAGAACAAGACAAAAATCTCAGTGGATGTGGCATCCATTACACATACTATATTAGAAATTGGAGAAAATATCTATGGATTTTGTAATTAGAATCCCCAAACCCTCTTATGGGTTTAATGATTTATGGTTTGTAGTCAATGACATTACTCGGTCAAAGCAATTCATTGCTATAATAGAAGACTTGTCTCTGGACCATCTAACCAGGATGTACATTAAAGAAGTGGAATGTTTTCATTGAATATAAATTTCCATTTTATATGATCAAGATCCTAGGTTCAACTCAGTGTTATGGATATGTATTTAGAAATAACATGATATGGAATTGAGTTTCAAAACTACTTATAATCCTTAGATATATGGTCAGCCAGAAGAAACAATTCAAAACCTAGAGGGTATGTCGAGTACTTTTTTATTGGATTTCAACGGAGGTTGGGATCAACAACTTCCACAAGATGAGTTTTCATAAAAATATATATTTAACTTTAGAGTTCATTTGGATCATTATGAATCCATCTATATGATGAAATGTCGATATCCAGCATGTTATGATGATGCTAGAGAAAAAATTCCTTTCGGATCTGAGATAGCTGAAGAAATGGATGGGATGGTTAAAACCATATAGCAGTAAATCAAGGAAGTAAATAGTAGACAAAAACAAAATGTTGATAACTATTAGTGTGATCTAGTGTCTTAATCTGGTGAGAAGGTGCTTCCATAAATCTATCCCTAGAATATTTTTTTTAAGTTTTGCAATGAAAGGTAAACTAATCCCTAGGTATATTTGTCCCTTTGATATTCTTGATCATATCAGAATGGTATCATATCACTTGGATCATCCTCTAAATATCTATAATTTCTATAATATGTTCCATGTTTCTCTCCTAAGTAAGTACATACCTAAAACTTCATATAAACTAAACATAGAGATCATACCACTGGAGAAGAATATTTCATACGAGGAACAGCCATTTCAAATTCCACATTGTACAGAGAACATTATACGAAACATTACCACTCACTTGGTAAAATATTTTAGGAGAAATAACCTGTTATAGGAAGAAACATGGGAACATTAGGAAAGGATGAGGTATAAATATCCTCATTTTTTGTATCAGAATGATGAATATTGAGTGTTAAATTCATTTTAAAGTAGTAGAAATTAAGATCTTATGTTTGGGTAAACCTTTTTTCAAATAAATTAATTTTCATTAATTCCATTAAATGCACAATAAAATAATTAAAAAAATTATGAAATACACATTGTTAACCTTTTGATACATGGAACACTTACATAACTTTCTTATATGAAACACTATTTTTCTAAGAAACAATATTTTATTAATGTAGTTATTTTAAAAATATAGTTATAACATATACATTTAATTTACTAATATTAATAGTAATTTCTACTTTTTTAATATTATTTATAATGGTTTTATATAAATAATACATATTGATAATAATATATGTTTTTTAAATTCATTATTTGTTTGCAAATACTATTTTTTTTAATAAAACTTTTTTATGTATTTCTCTGAAAATTAATAAAATTAATATTATAAACATTTTAAATTTTATATATATAAAATATAAGAAAATTAATTCATAATTTAATGATTCTATTAGTGTAAATTTTATAGATTTCTCTGGAAAATCTTTTTTTGGAAGAAACAAGAAAAAATGAGAATTTTCATTCAAAACATCTTTTTCAATTAAATTATTTATATAATAAAAATATATTATAAATTACTTCTAATGTTTAATATAATTATTTTTAAAACAACTAATCCAATATAGGTTATTGGAACCAATTTTACATTGAAATGGGATATCAAAATATACGAAACTTTTAGAAACAATTTTCTTAAAAAACCTACTTCCCCGACCCGTGTTCGACATTATTTTTACATTAAATTATGAAACTTATGGGATTATAATTATGAATAATGGATTACATATTTTTAATAATAAAGTTTTTTTATTTCTAATAATGTCAATGTATTTTTTTACCAAAAATATTAGTGAATGTAATTAAAATTAATTAGAACGGTTAAGAAGAAATTAGATTAATAAGAAACTCAAACATACACATAAAGGAAAAAATGAACTACAAACAATTTTCAATAACCATTGGAGGTATATATTTCAAAAAATTAGTTTATTTACTATAATTTTATCCATTATTGGATGTAATTTTCGATGTAAAAACGTGGTTGTAATTCCCTTTTAAAAATATAATAAAAATACCACTCTTCCCCCACGATAAAAAGGCACTCACTCCTACAAATTATTTACACCTATCCTTCCATTTTTATCACCAACAATGTGGTAAAATAATCTCCCAAAATCCCACCATTCATCATTTATTCCATTTTGGTAAGAATACCGATGAAGTATTCCCTTCAGTTCAATGAAAATGGAGTTACACATACAACAGTTAACATCCTTCATTGAGGTCCTTTATTTTATTTTCATCTCAACCACTAAAATTCGTCTTCTTCCATGATTATATATCATAAATATTATAGTAAATATATTTATATGTATTTAATATAATGTTTTTACTTTCCCATATATACACCTCCATCTAATGTATAATGAACTCACAATTCTTGTGTATTATGAACTACCAGCACACAAAACGATATTGTTCATTTTTACAATACAACCTCTTATAGTTGGGAATTGTGATAGAAACTAAATTTAAATATCTTATATGTGTTATTTAATGTTTATTTAGGCTTAATTATTTATTATAAAACATAGTCCATCATATATTTCCTTTTTTGTAAGTATGATTAATTTTTTTGGGGAAGTGTGGACTACCACCACCACAAAGTAGAGTTATTTGACCACAGCTTACATGAAGTCAATTTTGGATTTATTTAGTAGTTTTATATGATAAATATTAAATAATAATTCTACTATAGTCATTATATATATACCTATATATATATATGTTATTTACTTAATTTATTTCAATATGATAATTAAAGAGAAACATCGTTCATGCATACGTATGGCCTAACAACTATCTGAACGGTGTATTTATTTTCATATTTATATCATTCATTGATTAATATAAATAAATATATAATTTATATAAATGATATTTATATCGTGGTTCACATTCTGGAAATCATGATATAAGTATGAGGACCAAAAATTAAAAAAAAATAAGACACATGCAAAAATCAAATCGAATATAACCAGAAGAAGAACCTTAACATACAAGTGTTAATAAATAGGTAATATAAAGCCATATAATATAATAGATAGAAGAATATGGTTCTTTTGTAGGTTCATAATAAATGTAAATAAATTATATAAGAGTTTTTAATGAGTATGGTTAGATTTAATACATAAGGTAAATCAATTTCTAGTCTCACTTTTACTTCTATGAGATTTATTCCTCATTATGCACTCATTTGTTTTCTGCTATGTATATACTACAAATAATATAATTCTATAGTTATTATCCCCAAATATATTTTTATTTACAAATAAATTTTATGATACATCTTTCTTGGGGTTTATGTTTCAAAATTTATGAAATCAGTAAAGAAGTTTGGTCTCAATTTTCATTCTTTTAGACACATTCAACGAATTTTAAAAACCATGTTTTAAAAAATTATTTCAAAAAATGATATTAAAGGTTTTATGTTCATATTATTTTCATGGAAATGGATTTTATTTTTTTTATTGTTTTTAATGAATCCTTTATAAGTATTCAAATTATTTTCAATGAAATGGCTTCAAAAATGTCTTCTAGATTTCATTATATGTTTTAAATGTGATAACAATGATTTTTATTTTCAAAAGGTTATTTTGATTTATTTACACATTTTCAAGTTTATTTTAAAAAATAAGGGTTTTCAAAATGTTTTCTATTTTAAAAACATCAATGAGAATGTATTTTTTCTTCACAAAATGTTTTTAAAATATATTTCCAAATTATGTTCAATATAAGATGACTTCTGTTGGTGGTACTCATGTCTTTATGGGAAAAGGATCCAATGCATCCATTAGTATTAGATCTCTGAATGGTTTATTTTTTATGGCATGGTGTTCATGAAACTCATTTCTCATTCATAGAATACATTTTTATGAAACCTATTTTTATTTATTATTTATACGTCAATGAAATGTGTTTCAATTCACCTATCATTATTCTAATTAAGTGATTATGAAAACTATATCATTTTCTATCGGTTATGATATTACTACATGTTCATGATACCCATTTCATTTCTTTGATTATGATATCATTTTTTTTCTGAAATTCTAAAAAATATATGTTTGATTTATTTATGATATGTTTTGGAAATTTATCTCCCTCTAATTCATTGCGTAAATATTTATATCACACTAGAAAATGATGTGATTCATGTTGATGAGCTTGACCCACCATAAGAAGACAGAGAATCCCAATCATTTAGAAAGAAATGTATGATACTTGTGATAGTGGTCTGTCCTTACATGATTGTTAGTCCCAATAATTAAGGGTAGATGGGTAATCATAATCTTGTATAGAATATCGGGAAACACAAATTCTTAAAAGGAAATGAATATGACTAGGTAAGGTGGTGTGTCCCTCCCAGTAGGTGTATTCCTAATGAGTTGTAGAATGAGTTCTAGCAATGTGTCATGACATATAGAAAATGATATTAAATGTTTATGTGTATTCCTGAATTCAATTTATTATTCCTATTTTGTGATTACATGGATTATTCTCTTGATTCCATATTTATCGATGTATTATAAACTACCAATAATTACTCCATGATTCATGTTTATGATCTTTGATTTTCAAGGTAGAATATTCCAATTTCATGATCAAATTTACATACCCTTATGATCATGTTTATTCTTACATATATAAATTTTTTAGACTTTTGGAGCATCTTAGCTCACCCCTTATTAGTTTTCCATTCCCCTTGTAATGAATATATGAATTTTGTATGATGTATATATGAAGGGTTTTAGTAATGAAAAACCAGATCGGATAGCATATATCCAATTTATGTACAAGTGTTTATGATTACATTTTTTCAAAGTCACATGACTAATATGGTATTTGGGAATATATTTTTGTAATGTAATAAGTATTCTGAAAAAATGATGTAATGTTAATGTATGGAAAGAGTGGGTCTCTATAAAACTAGAACTATATGTGGAATCATGCATGCCTCTCAGTATGCTATAGGATTCAACCTAGAAGCAATGTTTAATAGTGATATTATAAAGAGGCTATAATATAATATCATAACCATAACATTATAGGAAATGCATTCTATATTTTTAATAATGACATAGATAATAATTCGTTTCAGAGGAAATGGGAGGTGATCTAGGAGTATCTCAACTGATTTTTGATAGGTGTTTCCTATAAGAGATGGTTTAGAACCTGAACAATTTACTCAAGAAATTGATTATCCATATGTAGGTGCATTGAATCTCAAAAATTATATCATAAAAACTAAAAAAATTAATTATGTATTGTCATTGTGAATTGGTCATTCATGGTTTTAATTCATGGTGTTGAATTTTTAGGTGTAGTTTCACATTTGAAGATTCGCGCCCAGAATAAATGATTCATGATGTGAGTAGTACTTAGCCAATAGTATTATTATCATTAAAAACCAACTCTACTTCCATTATCGTTCCCTATATTTCCATTCAAATATTTGTTTTGGCAAGGTGATTTTGGTAGAATCTAGCCCTTCTGGGACTCTCAAACTAGCAATTTGTTAACTAAGTCATTATTTACTCTTACATTTGTATGTGTGCTCTTTCTCATCCCATATTATTCATTTATATTTTATTAACCACCTTCCACCAAATTCGACCCATCTTATACTGATAATGATATAAGTGAAATGGTGACTACATGAGTCTTGCCTCTATTAGGACCCAATATGGAAACTGAAAACAATGGTATAATTAAAATACATATAGGAAACATTACCTTCTAATAGAACATGACGGAGAGATATATAAATTTGAAAAACCAGTAAAATCATGAATATATATATATATATATTGAAACCCCAGGTGCAACATACAATTACATATATTACTAGTATAAGAGGATGTAAAATGACCTATAAAATAAGTAAAGGAAGTAGTGACCACAAAGCCCAAATAGCTCCATAAAAACCATGAGATATTAATATCAAGCCTAACCTCCAACTATCTCTAGATTAACTAAAAAATATTTCATAAATAAATTTAATCATAATAATATTAAGCTCTATAGGATCTTACTTAGAGCCTCTCATACAAAAGATAATGAAATCATGCTAATGTATAGTGAACAATAGTGAAACCATCTCATCTCTTAAACATGTATACAACATTTCTATCCTAACCATAGAAAATTATCACCAAGTATCATACACAAGATTGATTATTATATAATAAGTAAACATCATGTATACCCTTATCCTTCTACCCCACTAGTTTTCTACTCTTCCCGGTATCACACGTCTGAATCCATCTCCCTCCAATATATCCCATCCTGAAGACACCTTGGAAAATAATAACATCATGGACCTCATGTATCAAATCATCACATAAACCCATATCAAGTATCCATGTAGTTTCTGTGACCCATCATATCTCATATGATGTGTATCATATATTGTGCATAAAAACACAATCCATCACAAACCATTCACCATGTATCTAATTCTATCAAGCACTATATATACACGTCATACTTATAATAATCATTTAGATATTATATCCAGGGATACATGTATATGAATAACCACGAGCCATCACATCTCTCTGCAAACATATGCATGGAAGCTAGCTTTTATGCATACTATCACAAGTAACTACAAAGAGAAGGTAGGGGGCCATAGGGTGTAGTCAACACTCAATCCTCCCATCAGATTGTTAAGGAAAACACACTCCTAAAGTGTACTAGGTGTCATTCACCCTAGCGAATATGACCAGAAATCATATAAAATCATAGATTATACATGATATAATATATCTCCCAACCCCACTACTATTGTAAACTATTCATTAACACATTTGTGTCAATGTTTTATTATACTCCTCAATGGAAATGAAAACGATATGATATCCCATAAACACAAAATAATTAAAAGAGATATATTTATTAATTTTTCATGTCCTTCAAATATTTAATTTACCATCCATTAAATTGACCATAAAAATTATATCAAGAAACATTCTTTAACCACAAGCATAAATTTTATGCCCTCTAATAATATACAATCAAAGTCCACAGTTTCTCAATATTTTCATCTATTCAACATTTTCATTCCATCAACATGAACCACATGGGTTATGAGTTATTTATTCATTTTCATCATTATTCCATTATCTAGGTACTCTCGGATTATGTTCCTAATCAACCACTAAGAAGAAACATGAAACCATGAATATCTAGATTCCTCAAGTAGTGGCGACATGAGTGAAGAAAAAAAAGGAATTCATGTCATTGTCTATTAAATAGTTTCATAAGCAAGAATCCATGTTCTCCACATTACAGTAACTAAAAATCCCATCAAAAACTCATTCCATCGTCACTAGATCCATACAATATAGCCACATTCATATCCCATTGCATCTATCTATAATTTTTGTTATCTAACGCAACATAATCTATAAATCCACACCCACAACACATTACTAAACCCAGGCTCTTCCATCACAACCTATGGGGCTGATTCTCTAACGAGAGTCTCTCATAGCTCAGGTGGATTCTGTGATGTGTATCATGCTTTCCTTCCATAAAATATATAATACTCTATATCTAGATAGGAAGGATTATCAATATCACCATTTGTAAAATTGGGAGCAAGTAGCTATACTTTCTATTGATTCCCCAGTAAAGGATGGTTAGGATCATACCACGGATCACCATAACCTGGACGTTGTTCTACTGCGTACTTGGTAAGGAGATCATAGGTGATCCTCTTCTAATCTATGATTAGTTGATGGAACACAACCTTTTAGGGATAATCCTACCCCTTTATCACAAAACTATATTGGTTGGAGGGATTAACCCATTCAGTTGGGTCTTTTCCCTTTTTAGGGTACGGAATGAGGGGTGGTGAGTCAGATGGCTCTAGAAGGCCAAGAAAGTGTCCTTGTAAGAATGTAACCATGCCTTAAGGATCCAACATATTTGGAAATACCCTTGGGGGTAGGTTATCCTCATGGAATCCCATATTGTCTTCCTTCTATGGAAGTTCATCCATGTTAATTTTGACTATGCCTGGTGGCATGTCCTCGATATCACTTGCTGAGACAGGCTACCATAGAATCAGGATGAAGTGAAGGGATACATACTTCCCCCAACCATGGATCTGCGCATTATAGAGATGTCTCAAAATAACATTGAGGATCTCAATGAGGATTTAGGTTAATTATCGATGAATAATCGGATGACAATCATATGATGTAGGGTGCTATCCATAGAAAGTGCAGCCAACTTGATCAGGTGGAATTTCATCTTTATATCGTCCTATTTCCCCTAGAACCTTGATAAGCTAGAAAATAATGAAGGATATAGAAATGAATCATCCCTCGGGTCTGGTAGATACAAAAAACGTCTTCATGTTCATGGGACTCCCGGATGTTGATGTCTCAAGTCTCCATTTTCCAAAACATGTTGGGAAGTGATCCGTGGAGAGAATGTCCCACTAGATCCTTCGCTCAAAAGTGGTATTAGGTGTTTTATTGCTGCATTCATGTACTGGGTGATGGATGGGGGACCTATAATTACACAGATATGGACCACTCGGGCAGTGGGATGGTTAGTGGGGAGTACAATGTAGGAGTTGACAAACCACTACATACTGAGATATTTCATGGGGACTCTACTAACTACATCACCACATCCCTATAGGATATAGTTACCACCACTAATTCCTACACAAGGCTTCTAGTCATTGATGATGGATCGGGCCAGTACTCATCATCTACCAAACCAGAGAACAACTCTCTTTGATCTCATGTTGTGGTGGACATTGAATAAGGAGAAAATAGAGAATATTTCACAGTGAGACCCTAGAAATGACACAAATCCTCCTCATAATGTATAAATATGTGGTGGGATTTTAGAATATAGTGTACCTTTCCTTCTAAGAGGATGATGATGAAGCATTCAGTCCCTTCCTCAAACCCTAGAATATTTGATCGGGATGAAGGATCCATCATTGAGTCACATTCCTCTTCAGAATCTGAAAAGCAGACAACTTTGACAACAACCTAACACCACTTAGGATTCATTTTTTGATGGTGGAAGTCTAACATCATACCTCGGGGATGGTTCTTCATGGAAAAGTGAATCAGCCACATAGGGAGGACCTCCACCTGGGTTGGTACTAGACTGGTGAGAACCTCCACCCATGCCAGATGGGATATGAGGAGGGCCTTCATATCGACTCTCAGTAAAGATTGTGGGTCCCCCAATTTGATGAGATGGGGTGCGAGGGGACATGGGAATATATCAAATGGAACATGGGTAGGTCTATAATTCATGTTTTTTGGTTATTGTGGAGGGCCACTATATTAAAAACTACTAGAGAGGGGAGGACCTCCGCTGGAGTTAGAGACACATTTGGTAGCACCTCCATACTAATAAGTGGTCGAGCTAGGGGACCTTTGCTCTTGTTGATGGTGTTGTGGGGAGGTACTCCACGTGATATAGTGATGATGTGAAGTGAATATTTGCGTTGATGACCATCATTATGGGAAATAATTCCATATCTAATATCATTGGAATCAGATTGATTCTGTGGTGGAAATCGATAAGGCGGGGAGGACCTTCACTTAGAACGGTGATAATGGCATGGGGAGGACCATCGTGGTGAGTGAGGGAGTAGAGAGGACCTCCACTTTGTCCAGAGATGGTGGCATGTAGAGGGCCTCCATGATGAGAATGAGAGCATGGAGGACCTTTACTCTGGCTGGAGATGGTAAGGGAGTCCCACCATAGTAAATTCTATCAAGAAGGGTTGTCTCATGATGACTAATACTCACTCTAGTGACTAGAACAGTAATCCAAACCACCTAACGGGTAGTTGGGGCCTCAATCCCGATTGGGCTTAGAATTTCCCCTGCTCTATAGTGACAACAATCTGATAGGGTGTTTAGGTTGTGGCATGGTACACTAAATCCACAAGAGATGGAGCCACCTAATGGGTGACCAAACGAGCCTACATCCTGCTTTGGTGCTGGGTCAGATGTGTAACACCCCAAGCGTCCATGGTATGATTCTCTTTTAATAATACAATAGCATGTGTTGTATGCAACTTTGAGATTCTAACACATCGTGACAAATCAAAGTAGCCATTATGAATACTAATACCCACTTTTTGAAATTTTATTAATTTTATCTCTCATAATGGAATTCATTTTTGTATTCGGAATATCGAAATTATCCTAGGGTGAAATTTTGGTACTTTTCGGATAACTTTTATATTTTAATGAATAGTGAAAATTACAAACTTTTAATTAAAAACAACTTTTTTTAATTGAAATAATTAATAGTGATAAATTATGAATTTGAGTGATTTTAAAGTATATTTAGAATATATTATTACCATTTAATACAATTTTGTTCATCGTACATAATTTCACAGTTAAACTGAACATAAACAAGTGTCAATCTTTTGATAGTTATTATTTCTTAAGAACACACTTTTTGTTTTGACTCTGGAAATTAATTTTAAATTAATTTCTGACACTTCTGTGTTTTGAATTTAGAAAAATTTATTCCATATTTAGAATCAGGATGTCCAAATTGTGCAAATAGGTAACTTTTATTTTTATACATTTTGAATAATTACTTCGGTAAATATTTTATTTACCTTGGTTAAAGGGTAAATCCAGTAAATAAGGGTAAACAATAATATAATAATAATAATAATAATAAATTACCCTAAAACGTGCCCTAACCCTATTGGGTGATACATTCCCAGCCATTAGCATATTTGGGTCGATTTTGGGACCCCATGGATCCACTTGTAAGTGATAATGTCACTTTATATTAATTAAGTTAAAGTAAATATAAAAATGGCATAAGCATATATCTTTTAGAAAACAAAATTTACATAGGGTTATATATGTTATATTTTAAACTATAAATATTAATTAGAAAGATAAAAATATTTACTACATAATGGTATTTTATTTATAATTTTTAGAAGTTTAATAATTAAATTTATTTATGACACAATAATGATGTAGTATTTTTCTTTTTTAATGAATGAATAAAATAATTGGTATTATAAAAGTTAAAATAAATATAATTTGATTGTTATGATGAAATACACTAATTTTATTGGTTAATATTACATGTTAGGATTTCTTAAATGAATATTATTTGAATTAATAATGTTTTTATGACTTTAACAAAAATAAATTATTGAATAATGTCAAAATTGACATAAATGAGTTTTTAAAACAAATATTCTATTATTAATTGATATTATATTCCTAAAAATCAATGTTTCTTCCAAAGGACTTATATCATGATATGTGTAATATTAATGGACCACTTGGGGGTCTCTTGGATGTATATAGTAAGTTTTTTAACTATATAATATAAAAATAAAAAGTGACATGGTAAATATCAATCTAATTAACTAAGAGTTAAAACTAAAATATATGGTTCATTTAATGACAAAAACATGTCTAAAATAAATTTGTTGATAGTATTTAGAACCATAACCACCTTATACTTTGAATAATCCACATTTGAGACATTATAAACTGAATAAGAATTTATTATAAAATAATACTTTGTAAGTTTTTCTTAAATATCCCCTCATCCCCCTTATAAAAGGATACCTTTTCTAACAAATTCTTCATTCCTTAATAGCCTTTTAGATCGGCCAACCTATGCCCAAATTCCCTATAAACTATCCCTCCTTCATCCTAGAGGCCTTATTTTAGTCATAAATCCAACCTAAGGAGCCTTTTGGTCAAATCAAAAGGAAGAACCCGAAGAAGAGGTAATGTTTTCACCACCCTTTTTCAAGTTCCTTTCTTCTTAAACTTATTATTTATTTGTTATTTAATTTATAAAATAATAACTACAGTATCTTATCTATAATGTGATGTTATTATAAATATGTTACAACCATATTCGGTATTCTATCCATCCTTTGAATGACATGTCAACATAAGTTTGAATGTAAGGCTTACCGTCTGTACGTCGTGGTGTTATTGTTATTCAAAACATTATTATTTGGATGGGTATGATAATGATGTGTAATTGATATAAATAATAAATATAACATGATAATGATTCTTTATATATGATATACCATCTAATTATATATTATTTTAATATCACAAGAATGATATTTTCAGTCATGCGTACATACAGACTATCGTCTCCACGAACGCGATGAGATTAATTCCCCGTCATATCCAAGAAAGTCTAATTCTCATTTAATGATTAAAAATAATGTTTAAGGACTTGATATCATTATAGATATGAATAAAATACAACCTATCCATAACAAACACAGCTTATGTAAAAAAACATATAATAGAAAATGAGTAAGTTAACACCCGAAACAACGATAATACAAAGATATTATTAACAAAGAAATGTTAAAATATCATATATGATATCATATTAATGTATATGATTTTTTTTAATTTAATAACAATTATTTCACCATTATACAGGAGGTTAACTTATCCTCAACCAACAAAATGCACAAGCTAAGGGTTTATTTCAAAATCTCTTCATTATCCGAGGTTGTTTATACGTAATTATCTACTGGGACCTCTTTATCATCCACATCCATGTTTCTTAAAAATGTATTTCAAAACATTCTTAATATTTTATTGAATATGGGTTAAATTCATTTATTACCTTGTTGAATTTTTATAAGATTTTTATAAAGGAATCTATCTGTCGTTTTCTAAACAGTTTCCTTTTTAACCTTTTCGACAAAATTAGGGTAAGAATGTCTTTTTTAACTTATACGGTGGGCACAACTATTTTATACCATTATAAACATTTCAAAGATTCCCTTACATTATTATAATAATATTTTCAAAGTAAATATTTTATTTTATATTTATTTGACTCTTAAATGATTTCAAAATAGAAAGATATATTTCCTTAAAAAGGGTTTTGATTTCATCTATGTCAACATCCTTTGATGGATTTTTTGTTTATTTGGAGTTGATATATTATGATACCAAACTTCCATATTGTATTGAATATTTTTTGTTATGTTTGACTATGGATGTTCTATTTTTATACCATTCATGATTTATGGTTAAAGTATTGACATTTTGTATGCTAGTTTTAATACGAATGTTTATGATATGTTTAAACCTTTTCATATGAGGAATGTATTGGACTTAGTATGTGACGGGTGGAGCCTACCATAGCTCCTCGATGCATCGGTAGGTCCCATTAGACAACTAGATGTGGATTTGGTAGAGTCCCTTTCCCAATTTGATTTATGGTTTTGGCCGAGGCCTTAATCATTTTTAGACGTCATGGCTGAGGCTTTGACGAAATGTTTCAGAATGTCCTGCATTATACATTCCCTCATTATGGAAATAATATTGATGGTTCTTGTGGTAATTAGACTAGTAGAATACCCATGATTATGTTTTATTATGGCATTATTTACTCAGCTCATATTCTTACCATAAAAGTATTCATGTTTATTATTGGTAAAGGCATGTGGTTTCAATTATTTAACATGCTTAATATTTATGTCATTTTTCGATGTATTACTTTCCCTTACTGAGCATTTGAGCTCATCCCTTTTATATGTTTCATTTTCCCAGGATATGAAGAAGTTAGTTATGAGTGACCAGGAGGCATAATCTAGGAGGCTTGGATGTTTCTAATGAAATATATTTGTGTTGTATTTCCTTTCATGTTGTAAATTTTAACTTATATAGGAATCTTGTTTCCAATAATACTAAACTGATCGGTCTTTCAAGACATGATTTCCTTGTGATCATGCCAATGATATGTAATAATGCACCGACTCTGGGTAACCGGGGACGGGGCATTACATTTGGTATGAGAGGAAGTTTAGTAAAAACGTTGGAAACTAGCTTTAGATAAACTCTGATTAGAGCACATAGCCTTAAGATAGACTTTGACGATTAGTATAGATGAACTTCCTAGAATTTTTGTATTGTAGAGATTTTGTGAGTTTTCCAAGCAATACATCCCTATCTGGATACGAGTAGTTAGAGGCAACTCTGGCACAGATGTACCTAGGTGTAAAACCCGAAAACACCGCTTTGAGCTAGACTCGAACGGGAACTAGTGCACGACAACGGGCCTTGCTGCACTCTTGGTTAAGACACTCCCGGGGGATATGCTTAGGATAATTCTCATTTTCATTACAAACTATTATAAAGGGTTTATGAGTGTACACTTCCTCAAAGAAAACATTTTTTTATGATTATGGATTATATCCATAAATAGTTCAATTTTTGTTAAGTGTTTTACATGTATGGAATTATGTATTTTGATTCATAAATTGATCTAGTTTATGCCATTGTTTAGGAATGGCGCCTAGTGGAAGGAATGGAAACAGTATCAATTCACGCACTCCATGTAGGGATTTCCCTCCTGCTCAGGATTATTATATTGGATATGGTGATGCAACTGGTGCTGATCAGCTAATCACCATACTGGGACAACTCACTCAGGTTATGAAAAATTACATTACCCGTATGGAGCACCCAGATCCACAGCGTGGAGGATCAATTTTAGATCGCATTACGAGGAAAAACCACCGACATTCAATTGGCGAACAAATCCCTTAGTGGCTGAGCAATGGATAAATTTTTTAGAGAAAATATTCCATGCCTTGGTGTGTAGTGAAAGGGAAAAATTTATCATTGCAGTTTACCGCCTTACTCGAGATGCTAATCAATGGTGGTCATTGATTCAAAACATGAAGGAAGATGATGAAGTATCAAATATAGAATGGAGGGAGTTAAAAGAACTATTTTTAGAAAAATACTTTCCTCATGACCATCGAGCAGATATGGAAAGACAATTTTGGAGTCTGAGACAAAAGGATAATGAGAATGTCGCAATGTATGAGGCTAACTTTATAAGGTTATCAAGGCATGCTGCAGATTATATATGTAACCCAAGAAGTAAGATTGATCTTTTCTTTAATGTTTTAAAAATGTTTCTCCGTCGAGAATTGGTCTCACAATCCTTCTTCTCATACAAAGATATTGTCTCGTGTGCTATCAAGACCGAAAAAGAATTATCTAATTCTTATGACATTAAATCAAAGCAAGAGAAGAAGAGATCTGCTGAACACTCTAGGAAAGGAAATAAGGAAACATTTAAGAAGAGAAGAATTGAATTTCTACCTTGTGATAATTGCGGAAGGAAGAACCCTAGTGCATGGCTAAAATGAAAATGGGTATGCTAAAAGTGTTGACAGAAAGGCCATCTAGCTGGTGATTGTAAAGGAAAGAAAGATGCTACCAATGTTCAATTATACAATTGTAGGGAGATGGGACATTATGAAAATGAATTTCCTAAGCGTTAAGGAAACTTACCTCAAAAAAGGCCTAAGGACCAAGGCCAAGCTTATGCAATCACTACTGCTGAGGTTGAAGCCCTGAAAGTCATGGTGAAGGTAATTTTATGGTTTCCTCAAGTTTAGAAAATGATTTATTTGATTTTGGATCATCGTATTGTTTCATATCTTCCCAGTTTGCTATGAAAATTAGATATATCCAATTTGATTTAACAAGGAATTTGTCAATCAAAACACCTAAGGGAAGTATCATTGCAGCAATGTTTTGTGAATCGGTCCCCATTAGTGCACATAAATGTTCTTTATCTACTGATCTCATTATCATACCCATGATTGAATTTGATATAATCCTCGGTATGGATTGTCTTTCGGACCATGATGTAAAGATTTATTGTAAGAAGAAGGAGGTTACAATTTTTGATGACGATGATAAGGACCACCTTATCATTACAGTAGAATCATCACAACGTAATTCTTATCTAGATCCACCCCTAGTAGATCAAATAAATTCAATTATTGGGGAGGAAGAGAATGAAATAAATATCGGTAAGTAAAGTAATGTTCAAATAGAGGATTTAACTATTGTGAAAGAATATGTAGATGTGTTTCTGGAAGATTTACCTGGATATCCTCCCGAACGAGAAATTGAGTTTTCTATTGATTTAATTCCTGGTTCAAGGCCTGTATCGAAGACCCCTTATAGAATGGACATTGTGGAATTAGTTGAACTAAAAAAACAACTAGATGAATTGAGTAATAAGGGATTTATTCTACCTAGTGTTTCTCCATGGGGAGCCCCTCTTCTTTTTGTAAAGAAGAAAGATGGATCTATGAGGTTATGTATCGACTATATATAAATCAATGCTATAACAATAAGGAAGAAGTATCCCCTACCCCGCATTAATGATTTATTTGACAAACTACATGGAGCTCAATACTTTTCAAAGTTTGACATTCGATCTAGATACCATCAGTTGTGTGTGAATAAGGAAGAAATTCCGAAGACAGCATTTCAAACCAGGTACGGGCATTACGAGTTTCCAATAATGCCTTTTCGGATGACTAATGCACCCTCTGTTTTCATGAATCTAATGAACAGAGTTTTCAAGGAATATCTCGATGATTTTGTAGTGGTATTTATTGATGATATCTTGGTATATTCCAAAATATACAAAGACCATTAAAATCGCTTCGGCATTATCCTAAAGACTCTTAGAAGACATGAATAATATGGGATGTTTAGCAAGTGTGAATTCTGGATTCAGGAGATCTCTTTTCTTGGCCATATTGTCTCTAAGGAAGGAATCTTTATTGATCCTTATAAGACCAAGTCAATAAAAGAATGGCCCGCCCCAATGAGTATAACTGAGGTACGAAATTTTATTGGTTTAGTAGGTTATTATTGACGTTTCGTCCAGAATTTTGCCTGATTGGATAACCCATTAACGAAGATCACACATAAAGGGGTTAAATTTGTTTGGAAAAAAGGTTTTGAAGAATTTTTTGAAGAATTGAAGTGAATATTAGTCAATGCTCCTATATTGACTCTACCATCAGGGAATGATGGTTTCGTTATTTATATTGATGCATCGACGAAAGGACTTGGTTGTGTCCTTATGCAGAATGATAGAGTTATTGCCTATGCATCACGAATGTTGAAAGTTCATGAGCAAAACAATCCTACTCATGATCTTGAGTTAGAAACTGTGATCTTTTCTTTGAAGATATAGAGACACTACCTCTATGGTGAAAATGTGAGATTTATACTGATCACAAGAGTTTGAAGTATATTTTATCACAAAAATAACTCAACATGAGGCAAAGCCGATGGCTTGAACTACTCAAGGATTATGATTGCACGATACACTACCACACGGGGAAGGCAAATAAGGTGTCAGATTCATTGAGAAGAAAGGATCGTGGAGTTTTGAAAGAGATGAGATTTGAAAAGGATCCTATATACATGGATCTAGTAAAGATGGATATGAGAATCACCATGGAAGGTGAAACATCAATTCTTTTTCAAATGGTTGCCAAACCATCTTTACTAGAAAGGATTGAGAGTTCTCAGACCAAGGATGAAGAATTGCAAAAGAAGATTAAAGCTGTGAATGATGGGAGATTGAGTGAATTTGTGTATGAAGATGGAATTTTGAAATTTGGGAAGTGACTTTGTGTTCCCAATATACCTGATCTAAAAAGGGAATTGTTGGACGATGCTCATAGTTCCAATTTCTCTATACAACTTGGGAGCACCAAAATGTATATAGATTTAAAGAAACATTTTGTGTGGGACAACATGAAGAGGGATATTGCTGATTTTGTGTCAATATGTATAGTTTTTCAACAATTGAAAGATGGAAGGAAACAGCCTGGAGGAGTCATGAAACCTCTTCCCATACCTGAGTGGAAATGGGATAATATCACGATGGACATTGTCATGGGACTACCAAATACTCCTAGAAGGAATGATAAAATATGGGTCATTGTTGATCGTCTTACCAAGTCATCACATTTTCTTGCTATAAGGGAAGATTTACCACTTGAACGTCTAGCAAGGAAATATATTAGTGAAGTATTAAGACTTCCTGGAGTACCCCTATAGATTGTTTCTTATCGTGATCCATGTTTTACATCATGATTCTGAATAAATCATCAGAAGTCTTGGATATAGAACTTTGTTTGGGCACTGCCTACCACCCTCAAACAGATGGACAGTCAGAACAGACTATTAAAACCTTAAAAGACATGTTGAGATCATGATCACTTGACTTTCAGTGTATGTGGGATAAATATTTACCTCAGTTAGAATTTTCCTATAACAATAGCTTCCATTCAAGTATTCGGATGGAACCATATGAAGTGTTATACGGAAAGAGATGTCACACACCAACCTGTCGGGATGATGTTGGTGAAAGAAAACTTGTTGTCCTTGAACTGGTGGAGGAAATGATAGAAAAGGTAAAGGTAATCAAAAACCACATCAAAGTAGCTCAAATTAGGCAGAAGAGCTTTGCCGAAAACCGAAGTAATGATTTGGAATTTCATGTAGGATATCATGCTTTCTTGAAGCTATCTCTATGGAAGGGAGTTATTCGTTTCGACAAGAAGGGAAAATTGAGTCCCAGGTACATTGGACCTTTTGAAATTCTAGAACGAATTGGGGTTGTTGCTTACCATTTGGCAATGCTGCCAAATCTATCCAAAGTTCACGATGTATTCCACATATCACTGTTGAGAAAATAATACACGACCCAACGCATGTACTCACCTATGAGTGACTATAAATAGAACATGATCTATCGTATTACGAAGAGCGTATCAAGATTCTTGATACAATAGAGCATGTGCTGAGAAACTGGACAACTCGTCTTGTAAAAGTTCTACGGAGGAACCATAATATGGAAGAGGCAACGTGGGTACCCAAGGAACTTATGATGAAGAACCACCCGAGCCATTTCATGTGGTAGTATTCTAGAAATTTCGAGGATGAAATTATTTTAAGGAGGTTAGAATGTAACACCGCAAGCTTGTCACGACCCGTCCTCGGGGCCCGTGTCGTGACTACCCCAAGCCCGCCTTCCATAGGCCAGGGGCTGGCGACTAGAACCAAGGCGTAAATCCCAACAAAAGGGAAGGCATTGCCTTTGAAAAATAAACAAGCACCACAGAGTAAGCAAGCGGAAAAGTAAACACTAAGTAAAAACTGTAAAAAGATGTGCTGAAAGTAAAAGGGGCCGGAAATACTATCCCAACTATAAAGTACAACTGAAAGGGAAAAGCCGCAGCATCGAGCCGTCCTCTGAAGGTCCCACCTGAAGGGTGGGTACAAATAGCCTCCACAGCTCATCTGTCCAGCCGTCCGCTCCGAGTACGTCCCGCCCAGTGGTCCACCTCCAGGTACCATCCTACTCCGCACGCCTCCACCTCGATCAGTGCTGCCCATCGTCTGCAACCAACACCACGAAGTGCGGGCATAGCCCATGCAGGGGTGAGTATAAGCTACTCAGTAGGGACCCCGAGACCCCCGAAGGTCTCCCGAAATCCACAAAGGATAATACACAAAGGAAAGATACAATCACGAAGTAACAACCGACACTGCTTAGGTATATGCCCATACATATACCTAAGTCATCAATTCCCGTTCGGCTCCAACGTCCGAGCCCAAGCACAACCCAGTCCACACAGGAAAGAAAACGTATACCCACACAGGATAGCACAACACAATCCACAAATGAGAGTAAACAGTAGTCCACATAGGATAGCTCAACACAATCCACAAAGGAGAGTAAACAGTAAATCCACACAGGATGGCTCAACACAATCCACAAAGGAGAGTAAACATAGGATTCAGCTCACACAGGTATACTTCTTCGGATGACGATAAAGATGATCACTGGTCCATATAAGTCGTCGGACCCACAAAGGATCGATAGGTTACTAACCCCCGCAAAGACCCACACAGGATCGGGCCCACACAGGACCTGTAGGCTCTGTCTCACACAGAACCGCTGAGCGCTGACCCACACAGGATCAGACCCACATAGGATCGGGCCCAAACAGGACCTGTAGCACTGATCCACATAGGATCGCTGAGTGTTGTAGTCGTCACAGTCCACTAAGGATCTCTTCACAGTCGTCGGCGTAGTGCACTGAGGATCTCTGCACAGTCGTCGCTGCAGTCCACTGAGGATCTCTGCACAGTCGTCGCTGTCGAAGTAGCAGTCGCAGCCAGCTCTAGGGTTCCGCACACAGCAAGCTCATTCGGGAGGGTCCGCTCTATGAGCCGAGAGGCCGATACATCACTGTCACAAAGTCTGAAGTTGATGTATCCAAAAGTTCTGTATCGTCAACAGGAACTCAACGTCGCAGAATGCGCGTCAATCGGACGCCCGGTCTGAGAGTTATTGGCCTTTTTGTCCTAGGGGCCCGGTTGGTTTTTTTTATGGAAAAACCAACCCGACCGTACTCCACCTACGTCCAAACCTTGGGCGGAGTATTCCAAAATTTCTGTCTCACAATGAGGAAAACAATGAAGCTAACGGCACGTCAATCGGACGTCTGTAGCTCAAGATATGAGTGTTTCCGCTCCGAGGGCCCGGTTGGTTTCGTGTACGAACCAACCCGGCCGAACTCATAGTATTCCGCAA
The DNA here is from genome assembly GCA_963277665.1 of Viscum album. Lineage (NCBI taxonomy): Eukaryota > Viridiplantae > Streptophyta > Magnoliopsida > Santalales > Viscaceae > Viscum > Viscum album. The sequence goes on from OY728159.1 coordinate 928,597,453, forward strand.
CCTTGAGTGCGATATACCGAAACGACCATCTCTATCCAAGGATCGCGTTGCTGCTGACGGCGTGTCGTTTGGAGGCCCGTAGCTCATATTACGTGCATTTGAACGAAAATGGTCCGAAGACGGGGAGTCCGGGCCCGGGCCGACCCGGGCCGACCCCCCCCCCCCCCCCCCCGGGTCGGCCAAACCGGGGCGACCCGGTTAGACCCGGCCGGACCCGGTCCGACTTGGCCAGCCCAGCCCGGCTCGGCCGAGCGGCCGGGCGACGTGGGGTGGGGGGAGCCGCCGCCCCCGCGGGACACCCCCGCGGCACCCGCGGGGTGTCGCCCTGGACGACCCGAGCGACGCGAGGGGGAGCCACCGCCCCCGCATGACAACCCCGCGGCACCCGCGGGGTGTCGCCCTGGACAGCCGGACGCGGCTTCAGCCGCGTCCCACGCGCGCCGGACCCGCGCGGCCGCAGGTCAGCGGGCGCCGCCGCCTCCGGCCGAAGTCGCGGCGGTTCTTCCGGCGGCGCACCGGGGCGCCGCCGCCTATGGCCGCCGGCGCCGCCGCTGGCTTTTGCGGGCCATCGGAGTCGCTCCGATGGTCCGATTCCATTCCCGTCTGCGTCGCTGCTCCTCCCGGGACTTGTTCTTCACTGCGGAACCATCAAACTTCCGTTGCGGCACGTTCCGTCATCGCCCATCAAAGCCGCACAACAACGAATGGCGGAAGGTTGTCGGGCCGTGTTCGTTTCGCCCGCACCCTCCGCGTTAGAGATAAACAATGGGAGAAATAATATTCAACACATTAATTAACAATTTTAATGGATTAAAATTGTTCTTATTGTTCGGTTCTTCACTTTTAAAAGAAACGATCACGGAAAAAAGGAATTATTCACAATAACCCCTACCTCGTAGTCATCGTCGTACGCACGTTCTTCGCGGATTTGTTCGTCGCGGAAGGAGGGGATCGTCGCGTCATCGTGGAAGGGTGTCGCTTCGTCGCGGAATCCGGAATTGAGTCGGCGAACTCAACGGACCAAGAAACAACATATTTAATTTAATTATATAAAATTAAATCCGTGTTTTGTTCAAAAACACAAGGGAGATTTAAGAGAAACCCAAAGTCTCTTACCTCAAACAACTGATCGAAGATTTGTTGCGGAGGAAGAGACGCCATAGAAGAATGTTGCAGGAAGGGAACGTCGGCGTCGCGGAACACGGCGTCGCGTCATCGATTTCTGCAGGTTCGGCATTCTTCGTCGGAGGTCGGCGTTCTTCGCGTTCTTCGCGTTCTTCGCGAAGGAGGATGAAGGCTCAAGGATTCTGTCTAGCCTCTCAACGTGTAATCCTCCAAATGTCGTGTTGGTCTTATTTTATTTATACGCCAACAAACGAAAAACGTAAGTAACGACCCATCAATTCGTTGAATTAATTCAACGAATGAAATCGCTCATTTAATTCACGAATAAAACCGCCCAATTAAATGGTCTGTTAAGAATTTAAGAAAACACGTCAGTTGACTTTCATAATGATGGTTTTTTGTGGGTGCGTTACATAGCGGAAAGAAACAGCGGGGCTCGTGTGGGCCCCACCTCAAAAATATCCTACCAAGAGGGTAGGATATTTCTGGATAGTACCCTATCTGTTTCAACTTAGTTTAAGCCGCTTTTAAGTGGCTTCAAGTGGATTCCAAGTGGCTTAAGTGAAATAAAATAAAGTTGTCGTAAAATTATTTTATTTCTTAACTTTAAGCCCGAAAATTAAAAACCACACCCGAGAAAACGCAACTTCGGAAGAGACGTTTCTAAGCAAATACCAGCGCTTCGATTTCATCAGTGCCCTCAGAATTCGATTTCGGGCACCGGTTCAAAAGTTAGAAAAACCCGCTCGTCCGTTCACTGAACGTACCCGAGCCAAACTTCGGAAAATGATTTCGGGCACACCGGCCTCGGAATCAGGTGCCGTCAGAAACTGCGCTCTTGTAAAATTCCAAAGAAAATTAAGAGAAAAAAATTTCTTGAAATTTATAGGTCTTTACATTACTCCCACCTCAGGGATTTACGTCCCCGTAAAGATACATCATAAACTAGGGAAACAAATGTGGGTACTGAGCACGCATCTGAGCCTCCCGCTCCCAAGTGCTCTCCCGGAGGTTCCCGTGCTGCCATCTGATGCACACAAGAGGAATCGATCGCCCACGTAGGACGCGCTCCTGTCGATCCTCTATCTCCATCGGGACCTCCGCAAAAGTCGCCCCATCATCCACGTCTATCTCCCCATGGTCAACGATGTGTGTCGGGTCGTGCACGTATCTCCTCAGTTGAGATACGTGGAAGACGTTGTGCACCTTGTGCAACTGAGGTGGTAGATCCAGGCGATAAGCCACCTCTCCAATCTTGATGAGGACCTGGAAAGGCCCGATGAAGTGTGGAGACAACTTACCACCTCGGCCAAATATCTGCAAACCACGTCGAGGTGAGACCCACAAGAAGACGTGGTCGCCTTCCTCGAACTCTAGTGGCCTCCGCCTCCTATCAGCATATGACTTCTGCCGGCTCTGAGCTGTCCTCATCTGCTCCTGGATGACCAGGACCTTCTCTATCGTGGCCCGGACCATCTCTGGTCCCACAAGTGCTGACTCTCTAGGGTCTGTCCAGCACAAAGTAGATCTTCAAGGCCTGTCATATAACGTCTCGTATGGTGCCATCCCGATGGTGGAGTGGTAGCTGTTGTTGTACGTGAACTCCACCAAGGGTAGGTGATCCTCCCAGCTGCGACCAAAGTCGAGGACACATGCGTGGAGCATGTCCTCGAGAGTCTGAATGGTCTTCTCCATCTGACCATCCATCTGAGGGTGAAAGGCGGTGCTCAGATGTATCCACGTCCCAAACTCCTCCTGCAACCCCTTCCAAAGCCGGGAAGTAAAGCGAGCATCCCGATCGGAGATGATAGTCGATGGAACACCGTGAAGCCGTACAATCTCCTGAACGTAGAGACTCCCCAAGATCTCCACTGAGCCCTGCTCTCGGATGGGTAAGATGTGTGCCGACTTGGTGAGTCGGTTAACAATCACCCAAATGGAGTCGTGACCTCTGGAAGTGCATGGAAGTCCAGTCACAACTTCCATAGATATCCCATCCCACTTCCACTCCGGGACCTCCAAGGATTGTACCAAGCCTGCTGGTACCTAATGCTCTGCCTTCACCTGCTGGCAGGTGAGGCAACGTGAAACGAACTCTTCCATAGCCTTCTTCATGCCCGGCCACCAGTGCTGTCGTCTGAGATCCTGGTACATCTTCGCCACTCCAGGATGTACCGCCAAAGGAGAAGTGTAAAACTCTCTCAGCACCTCCTCTCGTAAAGCGACTGGTACCAAGGTACGTCCTCTGAAAAGGACGTCATGCTCTACTACAAGAGAGAAACCATCAGGTGCCTGTCCCGAGGATATCTGTGCATGCCGTGTCTCACAGTCAGTGTCCCCGCGCTGTGCCTCTCTGACCTGCTGTAGAAGTGGAGGAGAGATGGTGAGAGACTGAAGGAAGGCTACTCCGTCTCTATCCACGAAGGATATCTGCAAAGCGACTAGCTGCTCTGTCGCCTCCTCAAGTAGCTGGATGCCCGTCCTCCTGCTGAGAGCATCGGCTACTACGTTCCCCTTCCCAGGAGTATAGACTATCTCAAAGTCATAGTCCTGGAGGAACTCGAGCCATCGCCGCTGTCTCAGGTTTAGGTCCTTCTGAGAGAAGATGTACCTGAGACTCTGGTGGTCAGAAAAGACTGTAAAGTGCTCTCCCATCAGAGAGTGTCTCCATGTCTTCAGAGCAAAGACCACTGCTGCTAACTCCAGGTCATGGGTAGCGTAGTTCTGCTCATGAGGCCTGAACTGACGTGATCTGTAGGCAATCACTGCCCGCTCTTGCATCAGGACACATCCGAGTCCGGTCCCTGATGCATCGTAGTAGACTACGTATCCAACTCCCTCCTCAGGAAACCTCAAGATAGGTGCGATGGTCAATCTCTGCCTCAGCTCCTGGAAGCTCTGCTGACATCTGTCTGACCACACAAAGGGTTTCCCCTTCTTCGTCAATGCTGAGAGTGGTGCCGCAACTCTGGAGAAGTCCGGCACAAATCTCCGATAGTATCCAGCTAGTCCCAAGAAACTCCGCACCTCTGTCACGCTCCTGGGTGGCTCCCAAGCTAGCACTGCCTCGATCTTTACGGGATCCACTGCAACTCCCGCCTCAGAAATGACGTTCCCCAAGAAGTGGACCTCACGTAACCAGAACTGGAACTTCGAGATCTTTCCATAAAGCTGGTGCTCTCGGAGTGTGTCTAGTACAACCCGCAAGTGGTAGGCGTGCTCCTCCTCTGTCGTCGAGTAAACCAAAATGTCTTCAATGAAGACCATGACAAATCGATCGAGGTATGGCTGGAAGATCCTGTTCATGAGGCTCATGAACACTGCTAGAGCATTGGTTACGCCGAAAGGCATAACCAAGAACTCTTAGTGCCCATACCGACACCTGAAGGCCGTCTTCTGCACATCCTCGTCTCGAACTCTGAGATGAAGATAGCCTAACCTGAGGTCTATCTTCGAGAACCACCGTGCTCCCTTGAGCTAATCGAAGAGGTCATCAATCTTGGGTAGCGGATACTTGTTCCTCACTGTCACCTGGTTCAGGCGACGATAGTCGACACACAGTCGCAAGCTCCCGTCTGCCTTCTTGGAGAACAATATCGGGGATGCCCAGGGTGAAACACTGGGTCAGATGAACCCCTTGCTCTGCAAGTCCTCCAACTGTACCCGCAGCTCTCGAAGCTCAGCGGGGGCCATCCGATATGCTGGAGTGGATATCGGGGCTATCCCGGGGTACAGATCAATATAAAAGTCTACCTCTCTGTGAGGAGGTATCCCTGGAACGTCGTCGGGGAAGACGTCCGCATATTGATCCACCACTACAGGAAAAATAGGACTCCGCACGTCCACTACTCCAAGGATGAGGCTAGCCAACTGATGAGTGATGGGCTACCCTCTCCTCTGCGGGAGTCCATCTTGTGCTGCGAAGTCTCCCTTCTCGCCGGTGAAGGTGAACCTGCTCCCATCGGTGCGCACACATCGCACCTTGGACCTAATGCAGTCAATCTGTGCATGGACCATAATAACCAATCCATGCCCAAGATGACGTCGTAAGGCCTCGACGCCACTACAAGAAGATCCCAGCCGAAGATCTTGCCTCCTATAGTAAGCTCACACTGCCAGCACCAGTGCGTAATCGTCGAGTCTGCTCCCGTAGGAGTCTCTAGCCGTAAGGATCGAGCCAACTACTCTGTCGGAATCTCCGAGCTCCGAACAAGGGCAGCGGCTATGAAAGAGTGACTCACTCCTGTGTCTATAAGAACTACAGCAAGGGTGGAATATACACAGATCGTACCTCAAATCATCTCTGGCGCGCCGTGGTCGTAGGCCTCCACTGCCTGGAGTTGTGCCTGTCTCTGCCCGCCAGCTCCCTGTGGTCGGGGCGGGCCTCCTAGTGGTGGTGATGGCAAAGCCTCAAAGCGTCGCCCACCACCTGCTGCTCGGCCAGCTCCCCTTCCTCGTCCACCTCCTCCCTTCCGACCGCAACGGTCGACCCTTTGCCTCTTCCTGTGTGGCCCCTCCACCGTCTGCTGCTCCTTGGTACGGCGGGTCGGGCAGTCACGAGCCATGTGGCCCTGCCCGCCGCACGCGTAGCACTGCCTGCCTCTCGGAAGACTGGCCCCACGCTGTGTGCCCCGCATGGCTGAGCTAGTGTCCCGAGGTCGTCTGCCGGAAGGTCTGGTCTGCCTAGAACCCTGAGTCATCCATCGGCTACCAGCTGCCGAAGACTCTGCTACCTGCTGCCCTGCGGTAGGTCTCGCTGTGGACTCATCCAGAAAGCTCTCGATCAGAAGGGATCGCTCCAGCACTCCTGCCTGGGTCGGGATGCTGAGGGAGATCAGTGATGCTCTGATCTCGTGTCTCAATCCCTGCTCAAAGGTCCGGGCCCGAAAGAAGGGGTCTCGTACCATGTCTGTCGAGTAGCGAGAAAGGTCGGTGAACCTCGCCGTGTACTGGGCGACCGTCAAGCTGCCCTGCCACAGCTGAAGAAGCTCCGGGATGCGCACCGCACGGAGGGTGGCCGGGACGAACTCTGATCGGAAGAGGCTCTCGAAGTCCGTCCAGATGAGAGAGGCCTCATCGTGCACCTGGAGCATCAAGCTCCACCATCGTCCCGCTGCTGCGTGCAGTAGGCTCGCCGCGAGGATCACCATGAGGTCTGCTAGTGTCCTCACTAGCCTGAAAACTCATACGACCGCCTCCAGCCAGTCCTCGGTGGCCTGGGGGTCCGTCTCCCCACAAAACCTGGGTGGTCGTTGGCGCTGGAACTTGTGCAGAGCTCTGAGGAGACGTGCATCGTCTGCGGCCGGTGCTGGAAGCATCGGGGGCTCGACGGGTAAAGGCACCGTCGGTGCCTCCGCTGTCAACGGGCCCTGTACCGAGGCCTCGTCACTCGGCGGGCTATCATCGTGCTCTACTCTCGGAACCCTAGCTGGCTGCCATCGTGGGGCCATCCTGAAAAGGAACCAAGTGCGCCACGGTCAGAACAGTATACCTGGTGAGCTGACACAAGTAATCACAGAGAAAACTTGAAACACACATGCAATCAATGTTTTCGTTCATTAAGTCGGAAATCAGAAGTCAGGGTCCTGGTGTACGGATACGTCGGTCGCCGCACCAACACTGGACTCTCTGGACTGATAACCACACCCAATATGCTAAACACTATTGCTTCACATAAAAGAAAGATCAGAGTCTGCGGTAGAACCGAACTTCCTCTAATACCAATTTGTCACGACCCGTCCCCAGGGCCCGTGCCATGACTACCCCAAGCCCGCCTTCCATAGGCCAGGGGCTGGCGACTAGCACCAAGGCATAAATCCCAACAAAAGGGAAGGCATTGCCTTTGAAAAGTAAACAAGCACCACAGAGTAAGCAAGAGGAAAAGTAAACACTAAGTAAAAACTGTAACAAGCTGTGCTGAAAGTAAAAAGGGCCGGAAATACAAGCCCAACTGTAAAGTACAACTGAAAGGGAAAAACAGCAACTAAAGGGAAAAGCCGTAGTGTCGAGCCGTCCTCTAAAGGTCCCACCTGAAGGGTGGGTACAGATAGCCTCCACAGCTCCTCGGTCCAGCTGTCCGCTCTGAGTACGTCCCGCCTAGTGGTCCACCTCCAGGTACCGTCCTGCTCTGCACGCCTCCACCTCGATCAGCGCTGCCCGTCGTCTGCAACCAACACCACGAAGTACGGGCATAACCCGTGCAGGGGTGAGTATAAGCTACTCAGTAGGGACCCCGAGACCCTCGAAGGTCTCCCGAAATCCACAAAGGATAATCCACAAAGGAAAGATACAATCACGAAGTAACAACCGACACTGCTTAGGTATATGCCCATACATATACCTAAGTCATCAATTCTCATTCGGCTCCAACGTCCGAGCCCAAGCACAACCCAGTCCCCACAGGAAAGAAAACGTATACCCACACAGGATAGCACAACACAATCCACAAAGGAGAGTAAACAGTAGTCCACATAGGATAGCTCAACACAATCCACAAAGGAGAGTAAACAGTAAATCCACACAGGATAGCTCAACACAATCCACAAAGGAGAGTAAACAGAGGATTCAGCTCACACAGGTATAATTTATTGGATGACGATAAAGATGATCACTGATCTATCTAAGTCTTTGGACCCAAAAAGGATCGATAGGTAACTAACCCCTGAAAAGACCCACACAGGATCGGGCCCACACAGGACCTATAGGCGCTGGCTCACACAGAACCGCTGAGCGCTGACCCACACAGGATCAGACCCACACAGAATCGGGCCAACACAGGACCTGTAGCACTGATCCACTTAGGATCACTGAGTGCTGTAGTTGTCGCAATCCAGTGAGGATCTCTGCACAGTCGTCGCTGTCGAACTAGCAGTCGCAGCCAGCTCTAGGGTTCTGCACACAACAAGCTCATTCGGGAGGGTCTTCTCCACGAGCCGAGAGGCCGATACATCAACTGTCACAAAGTCCGATGTTTATGTATCCAAAAGTTCCGTATCGTCAACAGGAACTCAACGTCACAGACGGCGCGTCAATCGGAGGCCCGGTCTGAGAGTTATTGGCTTTTTCGTCCCAGGGGCCTGGTTGATTTTTTTTTTTTAAGGAAAAACCAACCCGACCGTACTCCACCTGTGTCCAAACCTCAGGCGGAGTATGCCAAAAGATTCGTCTCACAAAGAGGAAAACAACAAAGCTGACGTCACATCAATCGGACGTCTGTAGCTCAAGATATGAGCGTTTTCACTCCGAGGGCCCGGTTGGTTTCGTGTACGAACCAACCCGGCCGAACTCAAAGTATTCCGAAACCTTGAGTGCGATATACCGAAACGACCGTCTCGATCCAAGGATCGTGTTTCCACTGAAGATGCGTCGTTTAGAGGCTCGTAGCTCATGTTACGGGCATTTGAACGAAAACGGTCTGAAGACGGGGGGGTCCGGGCCCGGGCCGACCCGGACCGACCCCCCCTGGGTCGGCCGAACCGGGTCGCCCCGACCCGGCCCGGCCAGGCTCGGCCGAGCGGCCGAGCGACGCGGTGGGGGGGGGGGGGGGGGAGCCGCCGCCCCCGCGTGACACCCCCGCGGCACCCGCGGGGTGTCGCCCTGGACGACCCGAGCGACGAGGGGGTGAGCCGCCGCCCCCCGCGTTACAACCCCGCGGCACCCGCGGGGTGTCGCCTTGGACAGACGGACGCGGCTTCAGCCGCGTCCCGCGCGTGCCGGACCCGTGCGGCCACGGGTCAGCGGGCGCTGCTGCCTCCGGCCGAAGCCACAGCGGTTCTTTCGGCGGCGCGCCGGGGCGCCGCCGCCGGAGTCGCTCCGGTGGTCCGATTCTGTTCCCGTCTACGCCGCTGCTCCTCCCGGGACTCGTTCTTCACTGCAGAACCATCAAACTTCTGTTGCGGCACGTTCCGTCGTCGCCCGTCAAATCCACACAAGCAACGAAGAACTGAGGAAGGTTGTCGGGCCGTGTTCGTTTGGCCCGCACCCTCCGCATTAGAGATAAACAGCGGGAGAAATAATATTCAACACATGAATCAACAATTTTAATGGATTAAAATTGTTCTTATTGTTCGGTTCTTCACTTTTAAAAGAAACGATCACAGAAAAAATGAATTATTCACAACAACCCCTACCTCGTAGTCGTCCTCGTACGCAAGTTCTTTGCAGATTTGTTCGTCGCGGAAGGAGGGGATCGTCGCGTCGTCACGGAAGGGCGTCGCGTCGTCGCGGAATCCGGCGTTGAGTCGACGAACTCAACGGACCAAGAAACAACAGATTTAATTTAATTATATAAAATTAAATCTATGTTTTGTTAAAAAAAACACAAGGGAGATTTAAGAGAAACCCGAAGTCTCTTACCTCAAACAGCTGATCGAAGATTCGTTGCGGAGGAAGAGACGCCACAGAAGAACGTTGCAGGAAGGGAACGTCGGCATTGCAGAACACGGCGTCGCGTCGTCGATTTCCGCAGGTTCGGTGTTCTTCGTCGGAGGTTGGCGTTCTTCGCGTTCTTCACGAAGGAGGATGAAGGCTCAAGGATTCTTTCAAGCCTCTTAACATGTAATCCTCCAAATGCCATGTTGGTCTTATTTTCTTATTACGTCAACAAACAAAAAAGGTAAGTAACGACCCATCAATTCGTTGAGTTAATTCAACGAAAGAAACCGCCCATTTAATTCACGAATAAAACCACCCAATTAAATGGTCTATTAAGAATTTAATAAAACGTGTCAGTTGACTTTCATAATGACGGGTTTTTGCGGGTGCGTTACTTAGCGGAAAAAAACAGAGGGGCTCGTGCGGGCCCCACCTCACAAATATCCTACCAAGAGGGTAGGATATTTTTGGATAGTACCCTATCCATTTCAACTCAGTTTAATCCGCTTTTAAGTGGCTTCAAGTGGATTCCAAGTGGCTTAAGTGAAATAAAATAAAGTTGTCGTAAAATTATTTTATTTCTTAACTTTATGCCCGAAAATTAAAAACCACACCCGAGCAAACGGAACTCCGGAAGAGGCGTTTCAAAGCAAATACCGGCGCTGCGATTTCATCAGTGCCCTCAGAATTCGATTCCGGGCACTGGTTCAAAAGTCAGAAAAACCCGCTCGTCCGTTCACTGAACGTACCCGAGCCAAACTTCGGAAAATGATTCTGGGCACACCGGCCTCGGAATCAGGTGTCGTCAGAAATTGCGCTGTTGTAAAATTCCAAAGAAAATTATGAAAAAAATTTCCTTGAAATTTACGGGTCTTTACAAAGCTTCCACGTTTCGATTCTCTTTGAATAATACAGTAGCGTGTGTTGAACGCAACTTCGAGATTCTAACTCACTGTGACCAATCATAGTAGTCGTTATGAATAGTAATACCACTTTTTGAAATTTTATAAATTTTTTCTCTCAAAAGGGACTTCATTTTTGGATTCGTAACATTGAAATTATCCTAGGGTGAAATTTTGGAACTTTTCGGATAACTTTAACATTTTGATGAATAGTGAAAATTACTAAATTTAAATTAAAACAACTTTTTTTAATCAAATTAATTAATAGTGATAAATTATGAATTTGAGTGGTTTTAAAGTATATTTAGAATATATTTTTACCATTTAATACAATTTTTGTCATTAGACATAATTTCACAATTAAACTGGACATAAACAATTGTCAATCTTTTGATAATTATTATTTCTTAAAAACACACTTTTTGTTTTGACAGCGGGAATTAATTTAAATTAATTTCTTCCACTTATGTTTTTTGAATTTAGAAAAATGGATTTCATATTTATAATCAGAAGGTACAAATTGTGTAAATAGGTAACTTCAATTTTTAGACATTTTGAATAATTACTTCGGTAAATATTTTATTTATCATGGTTAAAAGGTAAATCCGGTAAATAAGGGTAAAAAATAATATTATAATAATAATAAATTACCCTAAAACGTGTCCTAACCCTATTGGTTGATAAATTTCCTACCATGGGCATCTTTGGGTCGATTTTGTGACCCCATGGATCCACTTTTAAGTGATAATGACACTTTATATTAATTAAGTTAAAGTTAATACAAAAATGGTATAAGCATATATCTTTTAGAAAAAAAAAATTACATAACTTTATATATGTTATATTTTGGACTATAAATATTGATTAGAAAGATAAAATAATTTCCTAAATAATTTTATTTTATTTATAATTTTTAGACATTTGATAATTAAATTTATTTAGGACACAATAATGATGAATTATTTTACTTTTTAATTAAAGAATCAAATAATTGGTATTATAAAAGTAAAAATAAATATAATTTGAAAGTTATGATGACATAAATGAATTTTATTGGTTAATATTACATAGTATTCTTTGTTAAATTAATTTTATTCGAATTAATAAAGTTTTTATGACTTTAACAATAATCAATTATTGAATATTGTCAAAATTGACATAAATGAGTTTTTAAAACAAATATTATATTATTAATTGATATTATATTCCTAAAAATATAATCTTTAGAAAAAGGACTTATATCATGATATTTTTATCATTAATGGACCAATTGGGGGTCTCTTGGATTTATATAGTATGTTTATTGACTATATAATAAAAAAAATACAAAGTGACATGGTAAATGTCAATCTAATTAACTAAGAGTTAAAACTAAAATATAAGGTTCATATAATGACACAAACCTGTCTAAAATCTATTGGTTTAAATTATTTAGACTCATACCCACCTTAGACTTCTAATAATCAACTTTGGAGCCATTGGAATCCGAATATTAATTTATTATAAAATAATACTTTAAGTTTTTTCTAAAGAGCCCCTCCTCCCCCTTATAAAAAGACACCTCTTTTAACCAATACTTCATACTTTAAAAGCCTTTTGGATCGGCAAAACTCTGACCACATACCCTCTAATGTATCCTCCCTTAATCCTAGAGGTCTTAATTTAGTCATAAATCCAACATATGGAGCCCTTTTGATCAAATCAAAAGGAAGAACCCGAAGAAGAGGTAATGTTTTCACCACCCTTTTCAAGTTCCTTTCTTCTTCAACTTCTTCTTTCCTTGTTATTTAATTTATAAAATAATAAATCCAGTATATTCTATATAATATGATGTTATTATAAATATGGTACAACCATATTCATTATTCTATCCATCCTTTTAATGACATGTCACCATACGTGTGTACGTACGGCTTACTGTCTCCACGTCGTGGTGTAATTGTTATTCAAAGCATAATTATTTGGATGGGTATGATAATGATGTGTAATTGAGGTAAATAATAAATATAACATGATAATGACTATTTATATATGATATAACATCCAATTATATATTATTTTAATATCCAAAGATTGATATTATCGCTCGGGCGTACGTACGGACTACCGTCTCCACGAACGCGATGAGATTCATTCCCCATCATATCCATGCAAGTCTAATTATCATTTGATGATTAAAAAAATGTTTAAGGACTTGATCTCATTATGGATATGAATAAGATACATCATATCCATAACAAACATGGCTTACATAACAAAACATATAAAATAAAACTAGTAAGTTAATACCTGAAACGACGATAATACTATGATATTAATAACAACGTAATGTTAAAAGATCATATATGATATCATATTAATGTATATGATTCTTGTATAATTTAATAACAATTATTTCACCATTATACAGGAGGTTAACCTACCTTAAACCAAGGAAATGTACAAGGTAAGGGTGTATTTCACAATCACTTCATTATCCGAGGTTGTTTATACGTAATTATCTACTGGGACCTCTTTATCATCCACATCCATGTTTCGTAAAAATGAATTTCAAAACATTCTTACTATTTTATAGACTATGGGTTAAATTCATTTATACCCTTGTTGAATTTTTATAAGATGTTTATAAAGGAATCTTCCTGTCGTTTTCTAAAAAATGTCATTTTTAAACTTTTCAACAAAATTAAGTTAAGAATGTCCTTTTTAACTTATATGGAGGGAGCGGCTATTTTCTACCATTATAAACTTGTTGAATCTTCCCTTACAAGATTATATGAATATTTTAAAAGTAAATATTTTATTTTTTAATTATGTGACTCTTAAATGATTTCAAAATATAAAGAGATATTTCTCTAAAAAGGGTTTTGATTTCATCTATGTCAACATCCTTTGATGGATTTTAAGTTTATATGGAGTTGATTTATTATGATACAAATCTTCCATATTGTATTGAAGGTTTTGTGATATGTTTGACTATAGATGTTCTATTTTTATACCATTCATGATTTATGGTTAAAGTATTGAAATTTCCTATGCTAGTTTTAATACAAATGTTTATTATATGTTTAAACCTTTACATATGAGGAATGTATTGGACTTAGTAAGTGACAGGTGGATCCTGCTATATCTCCTCGATGCATCGGTAGGTCTCATGAGACAACTAGATGTGGAATTGGTTGAGGCCATTTCTAAATTTGATTTATGGTTTTGGCCAAGGCCTTAATCATTTTTAGATGTCTTGGCTGAGGCCTTGAAAAATTGTTTTATAATGTCCGGCATTATACATTCCCTCATTATGGAAATAATATTGATGGTTCATGTGGTCATTCGACTAGTAGAATAACCATGATTTTGTTTTATTATGGAATTATTTACTCACCTCATATTCTTTCCATAAATGTATTCATGTTTATTATTGGTAAAGGAATGTGGTTTCAATTATTTTCCATGATTAATATTTATATCATTTTCCTCTGTATTACTTACCCTTACTGAGCGTTTGAGATCACCCCTTTTATAATAATTCATTTTCCCAGGATATGAAGAAGTTAGTTTTGAGTGACCAGCATTAATAATCTATGAGGCTTGGATGTTTCTAATGAAATATATTTGTGTTGTATTTCCTTTCAATTTTTAAATTTGAACTTATGTATGAATCTTGTTTCCAATAATACTAAACTGATCAGGCTTTCGAGACATGATTTCCTTGTGATCATGTCATTGTATGTAATAATGCACCGACTCTAGGTAATAGGGGTCGGTGCGTTACAAGATGAACCATGCTATATATACAAGGGCATATAACTCCTACTCAATGGTCTATAAGACTGGATGGTGGCATTGAAATAGTCTAGGGGGATCCCTTTTTAGCTTCCTCATGGATGAATTCAAAGATGGTATGACATGAACATTCTTTGCCTCATTGGCATAAGGGACTAAATAATAGGACTTCATAGGGAGAGAATCTGAAAATTTTAGGTTGTTGAATTGGGGATAAGTGGCACCCTTCATGGCCCATGGGGGAAGCAACGACGATGAGGCATGAAAACCTAAAAAACATTGTGGTCCATATCCCCAGTCAGTATGAACCCCTCTTATTCATATCTCTGAATAAGAATATAGATCATGCTCATACAAATAAACACAGTGGGAGAGAAGGGGTGTGGACACCCAGTAGTCCTAGCTGAGGAAGTTGTTGTGGAAAAGGTGGAGACATGCGAGAAAGTTGTAGTATCGTTCATCCTGCCCCTCTGTATGTGGGTAGGGGAAATTGGCTCCTTGTAACTGCAGCTTGGTTCCTGCAAATAAGTAATATTCATCCTTCAAAACATATATTAATAAAGAAACACCCAATTACCTAGGGTTATACAATTTTCCATGGTCAAAGAGATAATTCCACACTTACAATGCTACATACAGGAGTACCTAACGATTAACTGCCCCAAAATATGGTGAGTTCCATGAATTTTGCTGTATTTTTGTGGGAGAACCTAGTGTTGAATATATAAACCAAGTGACATGGTCATATTCTAATCACTCAAATCCTATTAATCCCCATTTTAAAAAGAAGAGATTCACATCGGGTTTAGCATTTTTGCTTCTAACATTCTTGGCTTAGAAACGATGTGCAGGCATATATTGATGTTTGCTGAAGGTCGTATTATATGACTCTTTCTCACATTCCAATGGAAGGAAACATCCATCACTATTTTAGTTATGTTTTTCCCTTGATTGATATGAGATGATGGGATGTTGGTTCCTCCTTCTATGGATTCCCCCCGGTACTTGTCTCCTAATCTCGATCACCCTCATAGATTAAGACTTTGTTCGTGAAACTCATTTCCATGCCTTATCTTTGTGAAAATAATTTAATTACACATCTTCTTTTAGGAAATTCCATGGGTTCATGTCAAGGAAGCATCCTTTAGTCCGAAGATTAGTAACACTAAGGCATCTGTGGCTTGTATTATTGCTTGAAAATTGTAACACATATATTATTCTTCATCAGAGGGACTATCATGTGAACAGAAACATGAGTCTTACAACATTAATTTTAGGGTATTTTATGTAGGAGGTATGTCTCAAAGGTTTTCCTCATCTTACCAAGATTAATAGAGGATATTTCATGAGTTTAATGTCTTGCGAAGACAGATTGGACCAATCAGAACACTAAGAGGAGTCGATCATATGGGTATAACCCTAGAAGGGATAACATGGATGGTTTATAGGATGGATGGATTGGGGCTCCCAATGAGGTATGTACTCTCATAGTGTGACCCTAAAAGGGAATATTTCACAGCGTGAAGGATGATCTAGACACCACATGGGGCGGATCAGGGAATGTTGGTCCTAGTAAAAGGGACACTAAGGTTTACCATTGGCTAGGATTGAACCTCATGTTGGCTTCCTACATACCAAATATAGAGGATATGGATAAAAACCCATGTAGATCAAACATTTGATTTTAGGATGATGCACTGAAACTACTGATATGCCAATATGAGCATAAATAATATGAATGGATGGGAATTATGCATAGGGACAGCCCATATGTGTGGCATGATTTCAACAAGTTTTGGTGGATCTGGATAAATTAAGGTCGATATGGATTATTTGTCTAAGAATGAGGATGGATACGGAACAAACATGAAGATGATGGTGTCATGAATAATCTTTAGGGATGTTTCCTACATATCCTTGATTTAGAAAATCAATGTCAATGTAGTAATGGTATTAGAAGAGGAGTCACCTGAGGAGGTTTCTCATGAGAATGGATGCCTGGATTAGACCCAAAATAAGTTGTACCTTGGGTATAGTCATGATATACCCAAAACATAAGGGATATATGAAGATACAAGGATAGGATATGAGTGATGTGCTTGGACCTCAAGGAGGCTCCCTATATATCCTTGTAGAAGGGAATAAAATTATATGTTGTTAATGAAGGGAATATAATCGGGTTGCAATATAGAGATAATTAATAGGAGACATGTTGCGGATAAATCATAGTCAGAAGCCCATCGTAAGAGGGATAGTCTTGGTTGGACGAGTTTTGATTGATTTTGGGGAATATTCTTGGTTAGCTTCCCTAGTAGATCAAAAAAATCCAGGCCACTGATTCATGATATGTTTCCTAAAGAAGGAAGTTGCAACAACAGAACAGTATCCTTAGGATAGAGAACCAATGATTACCATTTGATCAAGGTTTAAACTTGGGGGTCCTTCATACATTCCCTATGTAGAAGACAAGGATTAAAAACCTTGTAGTTCGAGAATAATATTTAACATCATTCGGGATGAAGGTGAACCGATGTGAAGTGGTAAGGACTGATAGGTGATGGGCTTGAATCTCAAGGAGGATTCCTACGTACACTATAATGATGATATGGATCAATGTCCACAAAGTTTGATGAAGAGGGGCATGCGGATTATGAACTGAGGCTTACTAAAGAAGATGTTGTCGTCGATTATTACACAAAGACCACATTATTCATGCATAGTGTGAGAACAATAGGCAGTAAGAGACATGATGATATCGTCACAAGTGATGCAGCCATGAGGGATGGTGTGGGGCTTATAGATGGTTCAACGACCCACAAAGATGGATATTGGGACTTTCACCAAGAGGGAATCCTATGAAGGGCTTCTAGATGTAAGAGGGTGATATTTCCATCATAAAGAGAGAAACCTATCAAGGGGTGTCAGAGAATACAAAAAGGCTACCCAAGGGGTACATAGTGACAAATCATAGAGGGAGAGGAAAGGTGAGGTGTGTTGACAATCATTCTCTTTTGAATCCCCCCAAGATCATCATGCATTTGGTGATCACATTTTAATTGCATATAATGAGGACATGGGTTTCTTAGTAGTTTTATATCATACATCTTGGAATAGGTGGACTCACTCCCTTCCCCTAGGCTGTAGAAAACTTATACCAACCAACACTTATGGAATGGAAGGAAGAAGTAACGCCACGATACAATGGGGTGGAGGAGTGGTCACTTGAGGGGATGATGTTTTCATGGCTATGTAAAGACACAATATTTGTTAGATTTCATAGTGAAGAATAATATGTCTATGAAAATAAAATTAAACACTACTCGAGGAACCATGAAGTAGCTTCATACAATCCTAGAGGGCCGCACAGAAGAAGTCTTCGTGAAGCAGAACCCTTTACAAAGAAGGGATTCATGAGGCTCTAGTGCTACTTGAAAGGAGGGTGATTTGAGGAGGATGGTTCTCTAGGAATTATGGAAAGAAGGCTATCTGTGAAGGTATGAGCTTTGCAAATCATGGTAACCCAGCTATTTCGTGGAGGCTGCATGTGCTTGGGGGTACTTTATTAAGGTTGAATGCTTCGTGAAGTCCTAAGTACCCAATAGGGACTCCTACCATTGTGATGCCCATACGACATCGTGAAGGGAAACCCAAATAAAATAGTAGGGAAAATAATGAAAATTAAAAATTGGTTTGAAATTCATATGTACAATGGGTGACTTATTTGTTGGATGGTTCACGGAGAAAAGGGTGCTTCGCAAAATAGGAGATTAGATGAAGAAACGTTAGGGTATCGATCCTTTGGGGTGGGGGTGAGAAACCTATTTATATGCTCCAATAATCACAATTATCTTATGGGGTTTTGTGAAGAAAGATGTGCTCCATGATTAGCGATGGGTCAGTCGTAATCACGGAGGATTCCATTATGCTTCTCTACATTGGTAATGGTGGTTTTCACTCTTGTAGAGGATTACATCATGGAACTCTACTATTTATTTGAATATATCCATCAGATCTTAGTGGATTCCATCATAGAAGTATGATGTTGTCAGGGAGGATTCTATTCGGTGGGATTTATGTTGTTTGTCGTGAAATGGGTCTTCATGATAATGATTCATGAGGGAATCCTCTTTGAGAATTTTTTGTCTTTTGATGGTGAAAATGTCATCCAAGATGCTTTAGCTACTCTTGATCCCTTATTCCATGATTTCAGGTCCAACAATATATCTAATGACCATAAAACCTTTTTTGTTATTCTATCTCTTTGGTTACTTTTTTTCAATGAAATTTCGATATGGGGACATGTCTCGACATTTCCAGGTGGTACCAAGCCCAATGAGACACACATATTCAAATAAAAATCACATTTGACATAGGGAAGGGAAAATATGGAATAGAATTATTGGAATTTCATGTGGTGGGTAATGTGTTTTTTGATCAGACTTCAAAATGGAGATGGTTCAGAATAGAATAAAACAAATTTCAGGCCATCGAATGGTTGAAAATTGTTGGCCGAAGGAAGATTCGATGATTTTCAGATTTTCAAATGACATATTTGAATGTGTAATGGCTAGATCAGGATACACTGGTCTATATCTATCTTTATAGATAATCACAACTCCTCACTGTGTTGTCCAATGAACAAATGGAATTGGGGGACCACACTATAATCTATAGGGTTTCTCCAGAAGTTAAATATGAAACGCCATGAGGTTTGTCCACAAGCCATGTAACTTTGACTGGGTAGACAACCTCTGTGTTAGTGCACTTGGGTAGGACCTAGTATGGTAAGACATGTCAAGTATAATTCTATGTTTTGATGTAAACAGTCATGTCCAGTGAGCACATGTATGACTTCATGTGGCTCAAACACATCATGTAGAACCTCAACATGCTATGTTTCCATACATGGGTTGAAAATTTTTTGCCGATATGTACCAATCCATGTATTGTTATGGGACATCATCCTAAGTGTTTCCAATTAAATTTCGTGTACCAATTCATCCCTACCGATGAAGCTTCATCCTCTCAAATCTCCTTCATTTGGACTCAGAAGTTGTCTCATGATTAGTCTATACTGATTTTTATACCACATAAAATGTATTAGAAGGACTTGTATTGTATTTTGAGATATGATGTATGATTTTATGGTTATTAAACTTATATAGGTTGTTTTTTACAATATTATTGATAGTTAAAAAACATTATGTAGTACACCCCTATCAGATATGGCACGTGTCTTCCATATTTACACTGATTTTTACTCCTAATTGATCATTGATAGAATACTCTATATATAGAGTATTACACATATAATATAAGGGTTGGTTCACCTTACTTAGTTTGGTATCAACCTTTGGAATTAGTGTATAGATCCTCTATCTACTGAGTGGTACACCCTATATTCCTTGGGTGAGGGTCCACATTCTATCAATGTAGTGGTACCCCCTAATAGATAGGGTGTGGGACCTCCTAACAATAAATAGTAGCCCCAATGGAATTAGTGTGAAATTAATCTTTCTATTGATTGATGCCCCCTATTGAACTAGGGTCAATGTAATATACCTATATACTGAGTGGTGCACCTTATTTAGAAGGGTGAGGGTACTCCATTTTTTGAGAGGAAGACCCCCCGGATGCACTAGGGTGTAGTTCCACTACCCACGATGTTGTACCCCCTATCATATATGGAAAGGGTCCTCCTTACACTGAGTAGAACCCCCTGATTTACCGGGGTGCAGGTACCATAATTATAGATTTTCCCCCTTAACAGTTATATACAGTTGATGGGCATGGGTCATTTCAACGGTTTCATCTTTGGATAGACGCGAAAGATTATGGGAATCATTGACCGACTTATGGAATTGTTGGTACTCTTTACCAGAACATGGAAATGAGATATAGACCCCCATTATCTCTTATTTTAGGTTCATTGTTTGATCATATATATATATATATACATATATATATATTGCTGGAATCTATTTACTATCTATTTTTATGTTGATATGTCTACTGTCTCTCTATTCCTATCATGTCTCTTTTTATCCCCCATTCATCTTTTGGGGTGTCCTATAGAATATGTATATAATCACCTATGTATAGGATTTTCATTAACATGTGGTGTATTATAAAGATGAAGTACATGTCAGTGGTGACTACATAGGATCATAGGGATCCTTGATGCATAAGATCGTGTATGGTGGATACATCATGGAGATCAAAATTTAGGATCTATCAGAATTACACTTTTCCAGTTATTTTAGGACGGGACATCATTCTTGTTGGGTATGTATTTTACATCTTCACTTTTAGTTCTAACACTCTTATAATTTTACACCCTTGGTGTTTTAATGTCAATTATTATATTCTAGATTTTTTTTTGTTTTTTTATTCCTCTACACATTTAAATCAAGACAGTCGGGAGGGTTAATATAAGTAAATTAAAAAATTCCTCCAATATAGTTATGTAGTTTGGCTATTATCTCCACTACCTAGGAAATGGTGTCATTTCTAGGGTAGTTAAGGATCGATCCATATTTTTTTGGGGTTTTCAGCTGTGTATTCAAGCATTTCAATCCTTGGGGCCATTTTTTTAGAAGTCCTCTTATGAGGATTTGGTCAAGATTTAGTGAAATAATATAAAATTCACTAGATTGTGGATTTCTTGTCAGGAAATAGAGTGTTGGTGTGGTGACTGACATATCCAATCATAAAAACATTTACTACCTTCTTGTAGAAATGGCATATTGATACATTAGATATAGGGATCAAATGGTACACAAACTATATAGGATTGAGTCATTGATTTGGATTTCTGAGTTATACCTCAATTTATTGTATGTATAAATAAATATATATATATATATATATATTACAATGGTATGTCTTGAATATATTTTTAGGATGCTTCCATAATGATAGCCAGCTAGGTTACCTTCCCTAGATCAGGATGATAGTCTGATGACTCACGATGCCTCAGTTAAGGTTCCATCTCACGAGATCCTTCCTCTAGGTGGATAGGTAGCATCACCCCCACATTCCGAGAAATATAGATTAACAAAAGATAATGATGAGTATTCTTGTTGGCATAGCAGACTCATTGAGTTACTACCCCAGATTTGGCTGATGAATTATTATAATCCATATACTCAAGAATTTGAGGATTGGTTAGAGTCATTGGTCCATATTTTTTGGCTTGTCTTCACACCAACGAATCAAGAGGTTTTAAGGTATCAATAATTTTTCATGGAGTATCTAGGAAATAGTTGAGACTTGTTAAAATTATTCATGATGTGTCGAAATTCTTGTGGTTGGACTTTAAGAACAGTTCCATGATTTGTACTACCCATATGCCTATGCTCTATTCGGATTCAGGAGAATCTAAAGCTACAACATGGTTGGAAGATAGAGGATGAGTATCCTATGAGGTAAATAGACCTTACGTGGTACTAAATCGTCATGATATTGGAGGGTCACTTCTGATCATGATATATTGAGCTAGTACTCAGTATATTTATTCCTAATGGGATGGTATCGTTGTGCATTCCCACTATCATGGGTAGTTGGAGTGGGTGTTGTTGTGGGATATCATTTTGTATGAGTGATTCCTAGATGTTGGAGCTAGTATTGGGTGTTACAAAGCTGATTAATATACCATATTTAGTAGGTACCAGTAAATAGGATCTTGATGTAGGATAACTTCTAATGATCGGACATACGCATGTGTTCATGCAGTATAGGGATAACACAGTAGACCATGGAAGCCTATAGATGTTTGGTTCTATGTATGTGATGGGAGAGGTCATGTGGAATGTTATTTACCAACTAGACATGATGAGTAGGGTTCTATGATAGATGATGGACTATCATCATAGAGTCATATTTGAAATCACGACTCTCCCATGAAAGGGATGTGTGGCACCCATGGAGACCATGATGGAAGATGTGAAAGTGGAGCTCCATGAAGAGGGGTTTTGTGTTGTACATGACTCTTGGATATCCTTAACCCACCACTACCAGGTGGGTGATGTTAGAATTAGGGAGCTGGTATCTAGGGTTTTAGGCTACTAAAGTCCATGTTTTCCTAGGACTCAACAACACATGAGACAATTAGATATATGATCCTGGTTTTTTCGATTTTTTCTACAGTATTAGTAGACCCATGTGTCATTGACTCCTTCTTCTATTTACTCATTGTGTGAGAGTTGTAGATCTTGTTATAGGGGTTATCCCACAATTTTCCCTAGACGCTCCTATGGGTAATTATTCTTCAATAAATTTTATCTTCCAATAGTATGAGCTGACTCTTGGTGGAGAGAGGATCACATGTATACTTTTTATCATCAGGACAAATCTATATGAATCCATCTTGGGTACATATAGTTTTTCCACAGTTCAAGACATGAGTAATAGTCCCCAAAGATGAGTAAAATACTTTCACACTGATGGGATGCGATTATCCTTTATGGGAGATAGAGATTTCTCATAGTGGGATGATTGGGTTTTTTCTAAAAAGATTATATTTCCCATAAACCATAATTTAGAGAGTGGAAGCTATTTTGTGGTTGGTTTTTTATGTATCCATATTCCTTTAGTTAGGGAGGATGTTTTTTATGTATTATCTAAATATGATTTGGGACTACCAATGAATAGGATGATTAATTTTTGTATCGAATTTATTTTGAAGAAAACACTAATATATTCTCCAGTATATTGGATGGCCCTTATTGGGATCTTGGAGCTGCGATTTTGGTTGGAGGACCTTTGAGTGAAGGGTAATATTGGAACCAGTGTTTCCCCATGGGAATATCTATTATTTTTCATGAAAAAGACAGATGGAATCTTATGGATTTTTTTGGTTTATCTTTACCATAAGTAGGTCATGATAAAAAAATGTACCCATTATCAAGGATTAAGAACCTCTTTAACTCGTTACGAGGCACATGATGGTTCTGGAAGATCGATCTCCATTATAGCTTCCACCAGTTGATTGTTTTCGATGTTTATATTCGTAAGATTACATTTTGATATTGTTATTGACAGTATGAGATATTCAGGATTACATTTTGTGGTATTATTTCCCACACAAATTTTATTTCAATAATTATCTTGATTTTATAGTCGTACATGTACCAATTTTTTGTTATGTTAACTGAAAACCTACCCATATAATTTTTATCATAGGGGAATCATGCAGAGAATGTGAGGATGGTCCTATATTTTCCATGGGAGTAACATCATTATGGTAAAGTGTTGAAGTTCCATTTATCGATTCATGAGGATAATTTACCAAGGCATGTCACTAATGAACATGTTTTATCTTTCAACTTGATTAAGATTGTTGTATTTCTTTATCAATAGCCACGTAAGGGCGTGTCATAGGTATATAGTTTTCTAGTACTAGTTGGTTACTATTAGTGGTTTGTGGTATAATTATAAATGATTACATTCCCTTTAAACATTATGAAATTCAAAGGGAATAGTTTTAAATTGAATGAGTAGTGATACATAGCCTTCGATAATTTATGTCCAATGCTGAAGAGCTCTCCTATTTTGAGAATACCATAGGAGGGATTTAAGTTTTTAGTGCATTGTCCTAGCTCAAGAGATGGGATCTACTACATATTGATGGAAATATACTCTGTTGTCACATATGGCTAAAGGAAGTTGAGACTCCATGATCAGAACTATATAACCCATTACATATAGGTATATGTGATAGTATTTTCCTTTAGGATTTTGATGCACTATCTTGTAAGAGAGTTAATTGTAGTTTACTCGTATAATCAGATTTCCAGGTATGCCATCACACATAGCGACTTGAACATGAGATCAGGGATACGGTTGGTGTTCCTGTAAGACTATGACATCATTATTATGTTTAATATTAAAATGAAAAACAAGGTAAAAAAATTAAATTAATAGTAAGTCTCATACTCTTTTGGTGTTGGAAGAATCTTATATGTTTGTTCCCTTATAGTTAACCCTCGTTGAGTAGAATAATGCATCTTTTCTTTATTTTTTGTTTCTGACACCTCCACTCCATCAACATGTGAGAGATTACCAATGGGTATTAATCTATTATGATATCTTTAATTAATATATATACTCATGTGATTCACTTGATGTAATTTTATAAAGATGGAATCATGTCAACCTTTTCTAGGAACGGACTTTGGTCCCAGTTATGATGTTAGAGGATTTGGTGTGAGCGTCCCACTAATATATTTTATCAATAATAACAAGTGAGGGGAATATATGTAGAAATTTTTAGTTGTAGTTTGAGTGGGATGATAAGAGACACAATTCCTCTTAGTTTATTTCATGGTACCTCAGTGGTCAATAGGTGGAGGGTGAGCACTAGGTTCATGCGTGTATGTTATAGTACCTTGAGATCCCAGAGTAGAAATTAGATGGAATATCCATGAAACTTATGATAGGTATTACATATATTGCGAAGATCTATGGAACAATCTGGGTTATGGATGACTAAATCATGAATTTGGCACCCTTAAATACTATTAGCGATATGAGTTTGATGAATATTTTAGGGCATATGTGTGTATGTGATACTATTTTAATTCATGGGGTGACCACGAATACAGTCTTCAATCATGAATATTGGTTCAATTCATGGTTTGGGAGAGGCCTTTAGGAGGAATTTAGACCCATATGAGGATTATTACATCCATCCACCAATATATGGATGGTAAGACCGAACACACTATCCCGGTGTTGGAGGATATATTGAGGGCTCACGTGATGGACTTTGGAAGGAGATGGTATGATAACATTACCATGTTATTTTTTTTGTACAATAATAGCTATCACAAATATACCTTCATGGAAAATTTCTAATGCTTGATTGGGAGACCCTGTAGGTCACTCTTTTGTGGGACATAAATTGGGGAGGAATCACTTGTGGGTCCATAGATGGTGTAGGTGATGATAGAGAAGGTCTAGGTCATCTATTTGTAGATGAGGACATCATAGAGAAAGAAGAAATGTTTGAAAAATAAATTTTATATGCCCTTTTATTTCGAGTAGGGTGGCCAAATTATCTTGAGAGTCTCCCCATGTAAAGGATTATAGATGTTTGGATGAGTTAAAAGTCTATCCTCAAGTTTCATTAGGCCAATCAAAATCTGGTAGATGGTATGTGTGTTTAATTAATATGTATCCCTACCCCTGTAGTTGGAGGAGGTGCACAATATCTTCCACGTGCTACAATAGAGGAGATACATGGAAAACACTATGAACATTATTGACTATAGAAATATGGATATCATGGTTATAGAAACCTTTTTGCACCACCATCTGTTGATCAAGGATAGGGCTGATGTGACCCTTTGTTGATGGACCATTGGATTATTTCATGATTTATGTAGCATAATAGCATGATGGATATATCCTAGGAGTGGAAGAGATAAATGAATGCTTAATATCTTGATATTTTTTCCATGTTTCCCTTTTTGAGGATGAAAAATTTTTATTAGAAAATTATGATGAGACCTAAATTTACCCTCGTAAGAGTTTTGAGTTTTTCTACATATATATTTTTGGATTAATGCATTGAGATGCCATGTGATTCCAGGTCCCAGTCTTTTAGGATTTAATTTCAGAACAATATTAAAAATATTTTATAATTTTATTGATAGTTTCATAATGAAAATGAGATAAATCATTAATATAATATACAATATATATTACTATTTCATGGTTTATATTGGAACACAATTTTTAGCCTAACCATGGCCCAAAATATGTTGGTGTGGGACGTTATGATAAAAGTACCCATTGGTGGTGTATCTAGTGGGTTAATTAAATATTAAATTTATATAATAAAGTTATTACAGTAAATTGTTTTTTCCCTTAAAGATTTCATTATATAAATTATCAATTTTTTACTAAATAAACATAGTGATTATTGAGAAACATTATTCCTCTCTTCCATTAGAGAATCATAATAAAAAATGACGAGATATTGGATCAAGGATTATTGATGAAAAATGAATAGAGCAACCCCACTCATTCAATGGAAGGATCATTCTTTCATGATGAATGATCAAAATTCATTTAGGAAACATAAATCCCTGGGTATATACAAATATTGATTAAATTTATTAATAATAATAATTTATTTCATTGATATATGAAACTTTATATAATTTTCATATTCATGTGTACCCGTTTTTATTTATTAATAAATTTTTTATCATCAGGATATCCCTTCGTGGGTTCTTTGGCCCAGAAAAATTTTCCAGAAATCAGTCTCCTTTATCATGGTTCCATTATACCATTAATCATTTTCAATTTTCACCATTTTTAAATGAGTATATGGAATGAAATTTTAGGTTGGTTCCAAGGTGGATTGGATACCTTAATCAATGCATGAAATGGGTGATAGAAACTACATAAATAACTAGGGATGTAATATGGGGTTTTCTAGGTTTTAGGTGATGTGTTATGTTATCAAAAATGAAATGGATATGGATCTACATGGGAGATAATCACATTACACCATGATTTGAGTGGGTCAACAGAAAATAAATTTTCAGCCACCAAGTGGGAGGAAACCATGGGATGTAGAAGTTACCACCATTTTTGGGTTGTCAACAAACCTATTTAAAGGTGAAATGGCTATATATGGATGTATGGGTAAGGATATAAATTTATGTAAAAATTTCTACTATATATTATGGAGACCAAAGAATAGATTCCACACAGGGCTTTATTTGTGGAAAATAGGGGTTTGCCTCAAGTAAAATATGATATATTGTGTGTCTTGGACACATTTAGTGTATACTTCTCTCGGTAGAAACATTGTGTGCGTAATAACACTTGATAAAATACATGTAGATATACATGACTAGGAGAATAATTTTTATTGATGTACATGGACACCACCATAAATCATGGATAGGACCCAAAGTGGTTCGAGCACAACATGTAGAGCCTCTATATTCCATTTTTCCCTACATTGTAAGTGATCTATATACATGTAGGAAAATAGTATGGTAATGGAATATAGACACATATAATGTGGGTCCCCTTACAGGTTATGTACCCATTTTTCTATTATGAGGAAACATTAACTTCCTATATCTCTTTCATTTGGACACATTTTTGGGCCCGTGGGTAGCATATCCCTCGTATTTTTCCATGTTGATAGAAATAGTGGACTATATAGTGGTGTTTGAGATATAATTCAAAATGTTCCAAGTATAACTCTTATTTAGTAGACACATTAAAAAATTGAATAGGAGGGATCAATAGAGTAGTACATCCCCCATCATATTGGGTAGGGTTCCACTATCTTTATAATAAGGTCTACCCCTTGAAAGATCTTGGAATGGATCCTTTGTATATATAGTGGAACACCCTATTAGATAAGATGAGGGTCCCCCAATATCTGAGTGGTACCCA
Source organism: Viscum album (assembly GCA_963277665.1). Taxonomy (NCBI): domain Eukaryota; kingdom Viridiplantae; phylum Streptophyta; class Magnoliopsida; order Santalales; family Viscaceae; genus Viscum; species Viscum album. The sequence goes on from OY728159.1 coordinate 928,625,058, forward strand.
CTATGGAATTAGGGTCTGGTTCCTCTATCTATTGGGTAGTACCCCCTGTTAAACTATGGTGAATTTACTTTATCTCTCAATGGAGTGGAACCCCCTATCTGATAGGGTACATACCATCTTTACATTTAGTGGTACCCCACATGGAATTAGTATATCGATCCCCTATATACTATGTGGTACCCCCTATTGAACCATGGAATTAGTCTTTTATCACTCTACCAAGAGCTACCCTATACCTGATAAGGAATTGTTCCTCCTTACATTGACTTGCACCCCCTGATTCATTAGGGTGTGGGTCCTTTACACACAACGTTTTCCCCACTTATATGATAGGGATTTTTCATCCTCTAACTGGGTATCAACCCTTGAAATAACGTAGTGTAGTTTCATTTCTTATAGATTGTGCAACCTCGATTGTCCGACATAGTTGCGACATGAGGTCCCTTTACACAATTACTTATTTGGAAAGATGTGCGAGATGATGGGAATCATTGATGTTCTTCTAGAACTGTTGGAACTTATTACCTTGGATGGTCTATGAGATGGAGATTCATTTCTCTCTCGTTTGGGATTCCTTGTTGGTGAATATATATATATATATATACATGCATTTGGATTGTATTTACTCTATTTTGGTTTATTTGTCAACTATATATCTATTCGTATCAAGTCTCTTAATTCACCCCCATCAGCTTTCTAGGCATCCTACTGGGTATGCATATACATAACCTTTAATGGGATTTTCATGAAAAAGTCATCTATTATGAAGATGATGGATATTTATGAGGTGACTATAGAGAGAAAAATGGATACCTAGTGTAATGGATCACGTATGGTGGTTAGATTAAAGAGACCATGATATGGGCTCTCTCAACATTTTAGTTTTCCAAGTATTGTCTGGTTGAGAAAATTAACTAGTTGGCCATGTATTCTTACCCATTACATTCATTTTGAAAAATCAAAATCATGTAAACCTCAGAATTTTTTACATCCATGGTTATATTCAAGATATTTCATGTCATCTATTATTCCTATGCATTTTTTCATCGATATTTCCAGGTGTGTGTACAGGTACATTAGGTAATGTACTCCAATTTTGTTGGGAATTTTGGTTTTTTCACCACCCCATAGCCTATAGAGGAGAGAATCGGGTAGTTGTAGCTGAATATTTATTTGGAGGGGTCATGAAATAAAACAGTTCTTATCATAGATGTATCATATTTTATGTTCTGCTAAAAAACATGTCTCTAAAAAAACTAATATCTATTTTTTTTAATCATGAAACACCCAAAGAACTAACCATAATAAATTGTTCAAACTCACATTTATTAATTAAAACCCTTACATCTCATGAATTGTACATGATTCCATCTATTATTATCTAAGAACTATAAGAACATTTCTAGGCATCCTCTGAGAACAATGGGTTTCAAAAACACATAAATTGTCAGAATATGAGGATTTGTGCCCTGAAATTTAGGGAATTGGTGGTGGTATTGTTCTGAATTTATAGTATTTTTTATCATATGATTTAGATTATCTATTACCTTCTTTATAAATTTAATACGTCTCATCTAGGGAGCATATCACTTTTTTTGGTGCAGAGTGTGATATTATAAAGTTATGTGTTGATCTATACACTCTTAAGAGATGTTTTCATATGGAATTTGTTTCTATGATATGAGAATCAATGTTAGAGAGAAAATTCATAACTCTTTGGTTCCCTTTCCTTTCTTGGTATGTAGATCTATTCGCGGTTGGTGTGAAACCTATGTTTGGGATAGGTTGTTCAATATCTAGCCTATATTTGATGAATCTTGAATGATCTAGATTTATAAAATGGTTTTATAAATGAAATGATGTGATCACTGTATTTACTGATTTGTTTGTGTAAATATGTTTTTGAGATAAAAAATATCCTTACACATTTTTTAATAATGGTTTTGTTTTTTAAATCATTAAAAAGTAGATTTTGAAATTCGATTTCAAAGAATGTTTATGATAAATAAAGAGTTGTTTGTATTTTTTGTGAATTTTGTGATGTCATTTTAAAATTATTTGAGAAATATATAACCTAAAAGCCTTATGTACCTCAGTGTAGGTTTTAGTATATGGATTCATCCATTTTTATTTTGAGGGTGTTAACATTCTATGGTGTTACCACATTCCTAGAACATATATTCATGGGATCAGGGAAAATATTTTAATTTTTGTGGGTTTAAATCCATGAGATTTTACCTATTCCATAGACATTATTCATGGTTTGTTTTCACATGATGTGCATCGCAGTAATTTATTGTCATAAAATTGGTATATCTTGCTTGAATTTTTTTGATACTAGGCATTTCAACCATTTTTTGTTGGAATTGAAATATTTTGTTTTGATTTAAATTTTTTGAATACTGAAAAATGGTTTTGGAATTATGATATGGTACTATTTGACATTGATTTTTTTATAATAATAGAAATATGGGAATTTTTTTACCATGATTTTGATAAAATAAATTTAAATTCTTAACATTCTATTTTTTATTTTGATATGATTTTATTTGGATTTTTTATAATGACATGATATGGAATGTCAACGTGGGATCATATAAAGTCTATTTAGCTTACACCCATATCACTACATTGGGGGTGTGTAGACCATGTATTATGTTCTGATGTAGGATATATAATGGTGATGAAGTGGGAAAGACTATTTTATGTCATCTTGGATGTGTATCTTCTAGTGAGAGAGAGGGGATTTACCCACATATGACATGGAATAGTAGGGAATGTTAATTTATGTTTTTTCATTCCATTGGTTGGAGAAAATATTCTTTTTTATTTGATTTTAAAGATTTTTTGTTTTATATCTACTGTTGGTACTCATTGTTTGGGAATGTTTATTTTGGTTAATTATTCACTTTTATGTATCATTATGCCATGCCCGAGTGCTAGTTTCATGCCCCTAGGGATCAGTAAATCTCTTTGGGTCTTATTGGGTTCAATATTTTACCCATGTTAAATATTTTTTCTAGGATAGGTCATGATCATTTTTTAAAAGATCATTGTCATGGTCAATCAAGTGAAGATAATAGATAAGAGAAATGATTTTTTAGGTTTGATAGGTTGGTTGTGGTTAGTTTATGGCTAGATGTTATTATTCCAAGCCTTAAGACACCCTGGGTTGTTGGCATGGGTATCTTATATGTTAGGTTAAGATGATGGTCTCAATTTCTGATTGTTTTCTTTTGGTTTAAATAGAGATTATCCAATTTTATAATCATTTCCATCTATTTCGGAATGCAAAAAACATTCCTTGGAGATGTATTATATGGGTTATTTATAAGAGTGAAAAAATATATGATTATTAATTGATTCGTCCTTTTTATTATAATAAATTATAATATATCATCTGAGACATTTTTGGAATGGACATGAACATACCATGGGTTATAAAACAAGATACGGAGGTGTAACCATGGGATTAGTTACACGTGGATTGAGATTGAGAATTACAATGTGGGAATACCCTAACGATTAAGTGTGATAACGAACCCCATGAGGTGGAATAATTGATATAACATACTTATTAGGACTTTGATATCATTAATATATCTGAGGATATCAATTTAAAAAGTGTTATGTTAATTATGGGGTGTCATAGAAATTGGTTGTCGGATTTTGTGGTATAAGAAAATTGGCATGAGGGATTAGATTGGAAGGGTATAAAGACCAAATTTTTTTAAAGTTATATCTAGATTCTTTATTCAGATTAGATTCACTAGACTTACATTATAATAGGTAATGATATTTCTTAGTGTTGGTATATTGAAACCGTTTTATAGAGATAGTGGGTTTTTCTACAGAGGTGGTGATGAATGATTTGTTGAAGGACCAGAAACACTTGATGGGTTTCCAACCACACATTCTATGAAAATTATATATATTTAATCATTCTTCATATTATATGATTATATATATGGAATTTGTGGATGAAATGGAAATGAACGGAAATATTGGAAACTCTACAACCGCTCTCCCACTACTTGTTTTTTAGTGGTTCCTAGGAATGAATATGAAGGTTGAATGATAATTGAATTAGTGGTTTAAATAGTTCCCAAAGGTGGAACTTCACTAAAACAAAATAAATATCTATTAGTGTTCCCCAAACATGATATCATAATTTATATGTAGGAAAACTGATACATTCTATCCCAAAACCAGTGATGATTTGTATTGCTTTTGGCTATTGATTCCCTCTACAAATGTTCTTCTATAATTTCTCTATGACCTATTATGGTCATGGATATTCATCTCCAATGTTCAATATGGAAAAATTAGATAGTTAAAATTCTAAAGGTGTCTATCCACATGTCATAAGATTGACACACCTTCATATAATGATTCAGTTTCTAAAAGAAGTTGATGTGGACCCGGTGCAACAACCATTACTCTAGAAACTATTATATCGTGTATACATTATTATATTTTATTAGATATAAGGTATGTCACCATGTAGGATCATTGGTTTAGTATTCTTAAAAGAAAAGGTACATGCATGCTTCCAATATTACATTTAAATGTAAAAATTCATAACATTAAAACATTCTCACATCCATTATATTATTTATACTATTTTTATATATTAACTATAAATTAAAAATCATGAGCTCAGGTTCCCAATAAGTGTTATGTATATGAGAATATTTCATTAATCAATAATTCGTAATCAACATTGTAAAAAAAATAACTAAAAACATGTCATAATATTAATAAAATTATAACGAAATGCCTCTAAGGATAATATCAAAGTAGTAATCTCGTCGATAATTCTAACTGAATTCCTGATTAATAAGAAGATAAAAATTAGATTTCATGCCCTCTGACATCAGGATATCTACACCATCAAATCCTTAATAAAATAAGGTTTAATTGATGGAGATTTTTAAACCCGAACCCTTTTAACGATGGATTACTAATATATATCATGAGTCCTATTGATGCATAGAGGGGATATATAATATTTGGTCCCACCCATCCCTACATTTCCAATGCATTATTCAAAAAGTAAATGATCAATTAAATTCAAAGGAAAAATTAATTTTAAAACCATTATCCAAATTAAGTAAAGAATGTTGATTTATAAATGAATTTACCTAGACAAATAAATATCCCCAATTATATAACATGATATGTATAAAACAAATATAATAATTAAGAAATTAACATATACATGACGCATAGAATATTGAAATTAAGGTGTAATTAAATTTTCATTGATCACATTAAATTTAATTTTTCAATAGAATATTTATTATGAAAAAATAAATAAGAGATAAAATACTACAATCAATTAATTAGAAATGTTATTTATGTTATAAAATCATAATAATTATAGAAATGGATGAATAAATTAAAATATTTTTTTTAAAAGAGTTTCATTTATAAAACCACTAAAAACATGAAGAATAATCATAGAGAATAAAATTATTATGTTATAAGAAAAATATGTTAACGACAAATACATTAAAAAATCATTCTAATTTTTTGTAACAAATTTATGAAATAACCCTTTTAGAAAAAAAAAACTTTTACAATTCATTTAAATCCTTTGAAAAAAATTATAACAATATAAAAATCCTATAATATACAATTTGAGTAAACATAGGAAAATTTATAAAAATAATAATAATATAGACGTGGAAGTGAAAGTTCTTTGTTCATATATAGAAATAATATTGACATATGTTTTAAATAATTATATTGAAAATGTAATGTGAATTTAATAATTTTTCATCATCAATAAATATTTACTCACATTAAAATTTTCAAAGTGTAATTATATGTACGACATATTGAAAATTGGTTAATTATACCAAATTCATCTTAATAGAGTATAAATTTAGTATGAATCCCTAACTATAGGTCCAACTAATAATATATGTTTTTTTTCGTAATATCAAACTACTGTTTAATATTTAGTTTATTATTAATATTTTTAAAAATTAGTATACATTTCATTTTATTTATTACTCTTATATATTTATTTCTTTAATAAATTATGTTAACACATGATGTGTTAAATATATTTAGTTTTTATATAAAAAATGACATTCATAGATGACTATGGTAAACGTGGAAATTAATATGTCAAATATTGAATAATAATAATGATGAAAAATAACATTTTTACATCATTTTTAATTTTAAATCCATACATGAAAATTGGTAACGAAAAAATGAACTACGTTTCAATCATAGAGATGACAATTCCTACAAACACATGGGTAATAATTCCATTTTTATAAAAGCTTGATAGGAAAAAGTAAAATATTATTATTTTTCATTCTAGATTAATATTATATCAAATGTAAAATATTATTTCATCAAATAAATTTATACTCATCATCTGTGTGATGTGGTGATGGAAAATGAAAATAATAACTTTGGGGAAGTGGTAGTCCACACGTATGCATGGGTGATATTATCATTCGTAAATGGATGGAAAAGAAAGAAATTAGATGAAATCTTAACTTTATAGAGTGACTAATATTACATTAATATCATATAATGATAATTAATAAATCATTTTAGATATCCATTATAGGTTGTGATGGAAAACAAATTTCCTCAACTCTTGGCTTGTGTGTCGTACCCAAGAATAACAGTTTTGTTTCCCATTTGATGAAATATGATATTGATACAGTGTATTACACCCACATAAAAAAATATTACTATATGTAATTTATTGGTTCTAGTATATAATCATGGTATATGAAGATATAAATTATTTGGAAGATGAAATAATAGATAATATTATGTTTAAGAAATATAACTCCTCTTCAAAATAGAAATTTGGTTTATAACTAAATACTTGATTTTTTTTCTTCTGATCAACTAGAGACATGAAAAAATCGAGAGGTATTTATGTAATGTATTTGGGTATGTATTGAATAAATCAAAATTATCATTACATTTTTAATAGAGAGGGAAGAGGTGTCATTTAATAAGTAAGAGAGAGAACAAACATGGAATTTTTAGAAAGAATAAAATATTTTAATGAATCATAGAGGAAAATAGAAAAACATAAATTTTGATAGAATATATGATAAATCAACATTATATGTCTCAAAAATTTAAATAATAAAATTTTATTTGTCCGTTTATCCCATATAATTTTAGTTTAACCCCTAGTAAATACGTTTTTCGATTTACCATGTTAACATGTTTTTATTTTTATTTTATACATCTGGAACAAAAATTAATATTAAATTATTAAATAATATTAATTAATATGACTCCAAATATGGAATCAATTTTATTTAATTTTATTCAATTAATATGAATTATTTATTTTAAAAATAAACCCAAAAAAGGCGATGAAAATGGGGTTTCAAAAAAAATAACTTTTAAGAATAATTTATTTATACAAAATTCAATTCTAATGTGGAATATAATAAATGTAATTTGACTACTAATTGTATATAAATAACTAATTTTTCTATAAAACCATTCTATAAAATGTTAAATTTACCTTAAAAATAAAAGAAATCCATTATTTAATATAAAGAAAAAGTTTTCACTATTCAATTGAAAATTAATATTTTCTCAAAAATCTGAAACAAGTTACCTAAGAAAACATTGACATGAATATTTTAAAATTTAAAATATTTATAATGAATAAAATTTATAGAGGCTCTATAAATTAATTACATTATTTTATATCAAAAATAAATTCAATATAAATTCAACGAGACTTATTATTGAATCATAAACAAACATTACAAATAATGTAGGGTCTATTTTCTATAAAATTATCAATATGTTATTATTGAGGATGAAATTAAGTTATATTACATAATTTTTTTATTCTTATTTATACCTATAAATCAATGGCTATTTTATAATTCTCATCATACAATAATAATATTTTGTGGGGTCTTTAATCTTATTTTTGTTTGTTTTACGAACTATCGAATATAGTGCCCTTTTTAAAATCAAGAGATATTAAAATTTTCTATCCTAATAATGTTCATCCAAAACAAATTCATGGATATTAAATCCTAAAAAATAATGTTTATTTTTCTTTATTAAATTTATAGGTTCCAACATTTTTTATCAATTTCATGACTTATCCAATGTGTCATTCCAAACTGAGTCATCTAATTTCTATACCGTTACTCTCTAGTGCTATGAATATGAATATGATCATTCTAAAAAGATATATTAGATTCAAATTATATTTCATTAGTTCTGATCAAATTCATTGGGTTTGTATTATAGTTCCATACAAATGAGTTCTGGAACAAAATATGTAGATTAGAGAGGCTCAATGTCATTTCTAATTTGTAATCCATAACACCTTTTTATTCTCAATTTTCAAATGTTCTGGCATTATTATAGCTCATTTCACCCATTTTAGTAAACTTTATAACACCCTTACATGTAGATAAATACACAAAAAAATGTTATCATCAACATGAAATTCTAAATTAGTACATCAGTTACTGATATAACTCTTGATCCTTACATAGGCTATGTTAATATTAGTTTGAATCATTTTTTCCATTTAAAATATTTCCAAAATATTTTTTGGTCCTACAAAATTATTTTCAGAAACTTCATCTTAACATGTTGTATTATAATATCTCTTTGCATATTTTACATCAAAATGTTCCATTTTTGTACTTGAATTTATGATATTATTATAGGAATACTTGGTGAAAGGAAATCATGAGGTAAATCATAATATATTTTGAGTAAATATGTATATTGGAAAGATAGTCACCAATAATCCCTAATGATTCATTCTTTATATGAGTCTTGGGAAATCCATTGACGGTGTCTATATGAATGTCATATCAACTCCAAATATTAATTGTTAGAGGTTGCATGAATCCTCTAGGATATTTCCTCTCAACCATCACCTATTAACAAACCAATAATCTTCGTACATAATTAGAAATTTACCACTTCATATTATCCCACTAAAATGATCTTTCATATCAATATACATTGTATTGATACTAGGGTGTGTACAGGAAATTGATATATGTACATCATATAATAATTACATTTCCAACCTCGGTATAGATTAAATACATAGTTATATTAAAATTTTCATAAATTCATAATCAGATATGATTTATATCAAGTATAAATCAACAATAAATTTAATTATATTTCTGAAAATCTCATCATGAGGACGTGAAATGTTTGTTACTTTTAATAAATATCTTCTTGACGTCATCTGAAAAGGTGTGACATTTCTCCTTCAATAATAAGTACCATACCCATATCTACTAAATCCACTTATATAGTATCTACATCGATCATCGTTTTGGTAATGAGTAATTGATAGTTCCTCCTCAAATCATTTAATACAATGTTTTCCTTCCCAATATGGCAGTGTAATGAGAAATTAAATTTTTATATAATTAAAGAAATTGAATTTTAAGCATATTGATCTATTTATTTAAAATTTAAATTTTAGGATATTGTGGTCTATTTATGGATTCCAACACTTGATCTTTAGTGCGGTAGTTCAGTTGATGAGTCTTTAACTACCTGGAAGAGTAGACAATAACATTATCTTTTTTCATATGGAAATAAAAATTCCCCACCTTTCATAGATCACAATATAGAAAAAATATTTAAATTCCCAATTTTTGATTAAAAAATTTAACATTAAACAATATTCTTATCAATTTTTTCGAAATAGTATTGTCATTAATTTAGATATTTGAACATAACTAGTTTATTTTTAAGCTTAATTAAATGATTTTATTATTGGAAATATTTTTAAAAAAATGATGATATTAACCTTCCAAACATATGAATCTTCAAAAGTTGCTTTTGTTAGTTGGTGTAGGACATTCTATGACTACCTATTTATTAAATAGATCATCTATAATTCTTAACATGGAGATAATACGACCGATAAAATAAACTATCTAAAGATGGAATTATCACTTTTTCTATTTCATATGTAACTCATTTATTTGATTATTTCAATATTTATTCTCATATGATTATCATGTTCTTCCCATCTTTTTAAATACAACTAGATATCATCAATAAATAAAATCAAAAAAATTATAATATATTCCTCGAATAATTTTTCAATCGATCAATGAAAAAAGAGGGTGAATTAGTTATTCAAAATAAAATTATATTGATCTGGAGGCTCCTAATGATGCTTGGTCGTTACCTGACCATACCCTTGGCGGTGATGTATTTCGCACTATCCCCTCCCCCCTTGGAGGGAGAGGGTCCCCTACTGCATCTTGCTGAAGCACAATGGACACCCTTTATCCCATTCTCCAATCCGGAATTCTTACCTCCCATCCCTTCGATTCACCTTTTCCCTAAGGTTATTGAATGTTTCTAAGCCAGTTCAGATGTTTTGATTTCAACATCAGAATTCACAAATGCAACCTCACTGCAAAATCGATCATTAATTGTGTGCTTCACAATCCGTCGTCTAGTGGTGGATTCTTTCGATCAGTGTATCTTCAAAGAATGGGGTCTGTAGGAGTGGGTAATAGTTGGGCTTCATGATTCTAGGAACATCATGGTCCAGCTTGCATCTGAAGAGGATCTGATTCTCCCCTTGTCGAGTGAACCTCACAACTATGGAGGAGCATATTTTCTCTGGTTCATGTGGTCCTATGATTTCCATATGAAGAGGGATTTGTCAAAAATGCTCGTATGGGTATGATTTTCTGAGATCCCTCTAAATTTTCAAAAAATGTCGATTCGATGAATGTTGGGAAATTTAGTTGGATGATACCTATGTTCAGACAGTAAAATGAAGGTGGTATGACATTCTATTTCCCCACGTATTTGTGTTGATGTTAATTTCATTGAACCATCAGTTGAGTTTTTTTATCATTGTGGGTGAGGAGTTCATGTATAGGAAAATGGTTTTTTTGATTACTGGTTTTAGTTCTGCTCATCCTACATAAGATTGTGTCATAGTGAAGAGGATTTCATGCATATGGGGTAGATTTGTTTGGGTTCTTGTGACTCGGTGTCTCGACCCAAGAGTAAATCACAAGTTGGTAAGACAATGGATGTGGATGGAAGTATTTCAATGGAGACTAGAGGAGGTTCAATCTGTAAGGAAGGTGGGAATGTGAGTATGAGTAACTCGAATGTTACAATGGCCATTATACATGGAGGGTTTCCAGCTCCTAATCCAAAGGTATCTAATGTTTTTAATAGAATGATTCAAGAACTAACTGGTATTTTTCACGGTAATACACTGAACAGGGATGATATTGGTCCCGTTTCAAACAATGTTTTTTTGATAGAGGTTTAGTCAGATGGGAGTAACACTGCTGCAACTAGAGTGGAAGGCATTGATGAGAAGGCTACTAGAGAGGGGGTAACTGAAATGTTTGGTAACAATTTCCAAGCCAACACAGCTTCATTATATGATGTTTTAATTGTGGGCCATGGTGCTGTGTCAAATGAGGGTCTACAGTGGTTTGTTCAAGACACAGTTCACCAAACCAAAAAATGGAAGTACAAGGGGTGATAGTCCAGTGACCCAAATTCTTATTCCTCCATGCAATAGTTTTAAAGTTATTAAAGATGACGGATGGAATATAGACCAGCTAGACATGACCTAGGAAACTGATGATGTTTGCAAATAGGAGGCGAAGGAACATGGAAACTATTTTTGGGCTGGTGAGACTCCAAGTACGAGGGGTAACAAGAGTCGTACTCTCAAAGGAAAGGATTACTCTTATTTTCCACCCTTAATGGAGATGAGATCATCCAAGAAGTTAAACTCCATGAAAATGGAGATCGGGACCGTTGAAAAACGAAATTCAGGTGGTATGGGTGAAAAAGAATTGGAATTTCTCTTGAGTTCGGAAGAAGAGGTGGTTGAACATGTTCTTTTTCTCGATTCCTCTGAGGAAGAAGTTGCCAAAATGATGGATAGGTCACTACAGGTGACTATCAGTAATGAGAAAAAACATGGATAGACAAGTAGGATCTGATTCTCATTATCGGATTCAATAATTGGATGATCAGCCTTGAGGAGTAAATCCAGTCATGGGATTATATAGCAAATGAGTTTAAAGAATTGTTAATGGATGAACCTAACACTAAAGTAGCCTATTTGTCTAGGAAATCATTTTGGATGATTTTCAATGGTAGACATAAATTTTCCTTTAATGGGTTTATCATTTCCTTTTTGTGGTTGAATGATTGGTTTCTCAATTTCCCCTTAAAAGTGATTGAAATAATAAATATTATGTTTTTAGTCCAAATGGATTTATTATTAACTATTAATGTTCAGGTAGCATTCAAAATGTTTTCTATGGAATATCATATTTTTTATTCTCAACTTATAATACCCATAATGAAGGTAATTCATTTAAAAATATTGATATTTATGGGGATGATAGAACTATTAATCAATTTTATATAGGGGATACATTCTCATTATCACAATTTTATTCATTTTACATTAATCAATGTATGTCATAAAATTACCATATTCATTATTTAAAAATTTTAAAGTGATCCAAAAGTATATCACTAAGTAATATATTTCCCACATAAAACAAAATCCTAGATATTTATCATTAACATGAATAATTACAATGTTTCCATTTTATAGGGTTTCTAATATATATGTCTTACAATGGAGATTAATTCAATAAAAAACTCAACTTCATGCTTTGGTGGACTTCTTGGTAACTCCTCAACAAATTCATCAATGAATTGACATATAATTGGTAGACGAACAATTTGATGATTACCTTTTTCATCTATATGTCGTGTCATCTCTTATTTCCCAAGAATCTTATTTAGAAGAGCTATTAGGGTGGATCTATATATTACAGAGATGGTAAATTATCCAATATAATGATATCATATTCAAAATCCTCATCATGAATTTTAATTTCATTCCATTTGTAACAATTATTCATATAATATATATAAAACTATTACATACAAAATATTATATTAATATCAATCATTTGTAAAATTATACTGTCAGGAAATAAAGAATTTTTATTATACAAAATGGGCACTAGAGAATGAATCTTCATTATATTGAGATTCCATCTAGGTTTTTTTCCAATAACTCCATTCCTAAATTTATCTATTAATATCCAATTTTATTGGGAGATACAGTAGATATAAAAGAATATGAAATTCAATAAAGAATTGAATATTTATCTAAATTTGGGGCTATGATTAACTTATATACCACCACAACATTAAGACATCAACCACATCTATAGTGATTATATAATAATAGAATTCTCCCATAGGACGCTTCTATATTATAATCCATTGACAATTGTGAAATTGAATAAATAATTCATAATTTCATTACATTTGATGAAATATGTACTAGGGGTCTCATTATTTTCAATAATTTCAATATCCCGATGAACATGGTCTCCACAACACGATATTAACTTTATGTTAATTTCATAATTCCATTCTTCTACTTTATATAGTTCCATTTCTCTTGGTGCTCATATGACCTCATCCTATCTAGATATCCATTGAATATATAGTATATACCAAATTCAATCTTTGTCATAATGTCCCTTGAAAATGGTATTATCACATGGTCAAAAATTTGGAGAATGCAGTTACCTTCAAAGACTTAACCTTATCCCATCAAAATAATGGTTAATAGTTCATTCAAGATAATGTATATAGTTTGAATAATTCTTATATAATCTCACAGAGTTATTCTCATTATCTGTCAAACATTCATTTTACATTTTTTTATTGTGAGTTTCTTCCTCTACCTTTTAGAATTTTTTTCTCAAGGTTGTATTTCTCAAATAAAATCACTTTAAAATTTCCACACTATATACATTCGTTTTTTCAGCCACTATAGTGTTTTTCATCAACGAACCCCATTTAACTACATCACAACCCAAGTAATACTCTTCGAGAATAACTTTTTTTATTTAATTACTTATGAATGTGAATAGTATCATTCTAGGAGACAAAATACATTTCTTAAATACCAATAGATAAGTAATTCTATTAAAATATGTTGGATAGTATCACATTATATCTTTAAACATTGGACAATAACATTATGGAATAACATTTTCCCCAATTTCGAAAAGGCTATTTGTTATGACCATGGATGGATTACCAAATATGGCTATCATATTCCAAACTCAAATATGAATTATATTATCTTCCTTAGTAAATAGATATATACTTTTTATATGGGTGTTGATTACTTTTTATTCATTATGCATCAACACATATTGTGTTACATACTTATTTTTCCCATAATCTGCATCAATATTTATATATAAAATAAAATACTTATTATTGAAAAAAATACTATGTGAAATTATCATAATTATCATGATATATTTTATCATTGAAAATATAGTTCACAGGGTTTCTAAAAAAGCTTATCTGATGCCAAATGTATCATCCCCAAATCCATTAACAGAGACGTGGTTTAAACTTTATTACATTGGCACATATACAAAGGATTTAACCATGAAATTCTGATTTGTTTAGTGACATGGAAATATAGATACCAATAAAATTCTTTTATTATAGTGGAAATATAAATATATATTGTATAAAAACATTCTTGTATCCTGGAAATTATTTATAATATACCTTTTCATTTCATGGGTGAATAAAAACATGTAATGAGTGATATCAAATTCTATGTATGATTTATGTAAAAAAGAGGATTTAATACATCAATTAGGCATAATCAATATGGAAAGATAATTAACTGAAAGCACTTTATATTTAATCAATAAAATGAGAATATATATAAATCCATGGATAATATCAATTATTTAATCTCATGGATAATGATTACTAAATTATCAATGAAGAAAAAAATTAATATTTGATGTCATTATTTAAGGCATCATGAAATATAAACCATAAAAATCTTATTTCATGTGTGTTTAATCAGTGGGTAGGTAAACACCAAAACCCATTTAATAGAAGCTTAAAAATTTATATCATGATACCAACTAATGCATCAATTTGTAGTCTAATTGTAGGACCCATCCATCACATGATGTCCAATAAATTTAATATCTATTTAATTATCAATTTTATTCAAAAAAATATTACTTATCATCAATTATCCATATTGAGTCAGGAATCAATATTCATCAAGGTTTTTTCCAAGTTAATTAAAAAAATCATAATAAAACACCATATGTACAAATAATATACATTTCCAGTAATACACATATCCATGAAAAAGTTATATGTATATTTATGATAAATTTAATATCTATTTATCATAATGAATTTAATTTTACAATAGAATGTCAATGATCAAAATATTAATATGAGATAAAAAAATAACAACTGTTCATTTATGATACAGTTTTGGAAATAAAGTCATTCCCTTTAGTGAAATGGGATACCAATATAAAATATTGTTTTTTTAAATTGTATTATATAAAAACTCATTGATATAATTTAGATGAATCTATGATCATAAACATTTTATAGTGATTTATAAATTCCTTACCACGATATACATTTGAAAGAACATTTATCTAGACTTTTTATGATGAAATTAAAAAATAAACCTTTTAGAAATAATTATAATTATTCCATTAAAAACTTTTAGAATGTTATTGATAATTTAAAATTTTCATTATAAATCATCAAAATAGTTAAAAATTCTTTTCTGAGCCCATTTTTTTAAATATAAATATGGAATAAAAATATTCATGATAAAAAAGTGAAATGTGAAACACCATTCTCTTAAACAATCCTCTCGAAAGGGTAACTTGAATATAATAATTAATAATCATGATTAAATATATATTCAGATAAATGATTCCATGTGGTATTATATACACCACATAATGTAAATAGGTTCATAATACCAAACATGTGTCAATGGAGTGTCAATTGAGATAAAATCACTTACATCATGTCTGACTCATCGTGTGTGTATTTTATCATAAATAATATTAAATTTATGTCAACTATTAATATGCATTAAAATATTTTTCATGTTTATTATTACTTTTATTGTATTTATTACTAGGTTTTATTTATTTATTTATTAATTTTTTCATGATGTAAATTTTGAAGATATTCAGTTCAGATAACCAAAATGAATTTATTATGTTTACTATGGTCAAATAATTAATTATTACATCATCTCCCAAAAATACTCATGATATAATAAAAACTAACGTAAAAAATATACTTTTAAAAAATTGAGAAGAAAATTTTCTCAAAAATGGAAAATGATACAATCATGGAGATGGTAATTTATAGGTATATATGCGTAATATTTCCATTTTGAATGACAGTTACGTAATGAAAAAAATTATTATTTTATCATTTTATATTGGCCACTATATCATAAATACCATTTTTTCATTAAATAAACATATTTATATCATCCATGTCGTGTGGTCAGGGAAAATGAATCACATCACTTCGTGGAGGTGGTAGCCCCTAGTACGGTCGAACAACATTTGTTTTACAATGTTTGGTATAGAAAAAATAGGATAATATTATATATTCTTGAGAGAAATAAATATTTCCTTGACATCAAATATAAATATTAAATCTAATATTATATTCAACCATGAAAGATAGTTATAGAAAATGAATAACATCGGTTCATGTGGTAGTAGTCTGCAATAAACCCTAATGACATTTTCATTTTATATTTGATGTTAGTGGAGATTGATATAGAGAATGGCATTAACTATAATACATATCATTATTTGGATTTTTTTAATTTTATCATTTTTTTAATAATATTTATGGATGTGTAAAAATAAATACAAGGGAAACATATGGTTTAGAACTATATAACCTCTTTAGAAAACCTCTTTTGAATTATATATAAAGCCTTCTTATGAGTGTTTTATGATAAAATTTAATGTTCTAAGACATGTTTAGGGGTGTATGGCATTGGGGAAGGTAATATCTTAAAAAATTACCTTTAAATATTCCTAAGTAGGGGGGAAGTGTCCATTTATAGGTGGGAGAGAGGACACTAATCATTTTTTTAAAAACAATACAACATATTTGTGCATTTATCAATTAAAAGTCTCTAAAATGGGAAATTAAAAAAAACAGATAATATGGGGTTTATATATTTATATAAAATATAAATTAGAGATGTTTTTATATTATTTTAACCATTATAATTATAGTTTAACCCCAAGTATATTTGTTTAATCCATAACCTTTGAAACTATTTTTTACCATTCCCTCTATTCGTTATGACCATAAAATTAAGTTGAAATTACTTAAAATAGCTGAATATTATGATTTTAAATATAGTATCTATTTTATTAAATTAAATTCATATAAGTTTTAGAATTTAATTTAAATCTATACACAAAAAACTCGATCACAAATAGTATAAAAAACCCATTTATGTATAAAAACTGGTTTTCAATAGAATCAATGTTTAATGTGTATTAAAATGACCTGATGAATATTATTAATAATATAAGATAACTATTTTAACATTTAATTCATTATAAAATTGGAACATTGTAAATTCATGACCAAAAAAATATTTTTTTTAGAAAATATAGAATTATCGGTATTCACATGAAAATCAATATTTTTAGAAAAATACCAACAATTATATATAATGTATTTTTGATATAATGAAATAAATAGAGATATTAAATTTAAAAATAATATTTCTAAAATTTCTAAATATTAATTATATAGTTATGTCTCATAAATAAAAAAATCATTTTTAAAAAATATTTTACATGAAAAAAATGACATGAATAATTATTGATTTTTTATTAACTATTTACTAATCAACAAATTCATATTTATAATAAGAATAATATATTTTATAAAATTGGGTTTTTTAATTAATTCTATAAAATCAATTTCTGGGATATAATTGTAATTTTTTATTAATTCCAATGTGTGGTTCATTTAAGTTCAATTCTGAATATTATATACACCATCGAAAATAATTTCTTTTTAAAATCTGAAGATATTATTGAAGTTAATAGTTAGAGGTATCATCATTATTCTATATTCTATAGAAAATCTACATTTTGATTCTGCATTATCATTTCTGTTTATATCTTCCTCTGTTGTTGACATGTTAAAAATTTTGATGGAGCTCATGTCCTTTGTCCAAGAGTTATTGATGCCCCTTTGATAGAAGATTGATTATGGGTTTCATTATCCTAATTATTCTCTTTCAATGACTGATTCGAGTTGGTCTGACACTTATTCTTTCATGATATACATCTTCTCAACATTACTATTTCAATGAATTAGGTGGTTATTAATTGTGTTGAAAATTATTTTTTTCATCAGAGTGTTTTATTTTCTGTCACTAACGAGAGACCAATAGTGTTTAATAGGGAGTGTGATTTGAGTTCTAGTCATTCATGAACTTCCTTCCCATTTCATAGGAGTCCATTTTATTCCATTACAGTTGACATAAAATATTTTTCCTTCCTTTTTGATATTCTAATAGATGTTTAGGATTTTATAGATATTGTTTAGGGAACATCTCTCATATCCATCCATAGAGAGAGCAAACGATCAAGTTTTTTTGGTGTTAGGTATGCAATAGATATAAAAACCATAATATAAAATAGAACCCATTGACCTTATTATTCATATCATTTGGCAAGATTATTTGTTTGATAATGTATTTATTCATCCTTAGGGTTTTTTAGAAAACCCCCAACTATTATTCTAAATTACTGATAAATCATTATGTCTTCGTATAGTCCACCAAATATTGAACTGTGTCACTATTATGAATATGTATCATTTTCCCCAATTGACAGTAATTTTTATCAGTTAATGTGGTGATGTGGTTATTAAAAATTCATCTTTCGTTGGGTTATCTTTATCATAGGGTTTCAAAGTTTAACATTACAATGACATATTTTTTGGAGAAGAAATGGACATTATGTATGTAATGTAAATAGTTTTTTAAGTAATTCTCATATTTATATTAAGGAATTGATTAACCAAATATTCCATAATTATATTGAGGCATTTTTCATGTAATCTATGTACAATAACTTTGTTTATTTTAGGTATTATCTTTATAGTAAAAACATTCTTAATATTGTTCTATAAAATTTGAGGTTCCATAAACAATATAGAATCCATATTAATTAAATTTTTTATCTCAAAGATGAGTTTTTCATGAGACTCCATGTTTCTAAATATGGTTTCTCAGATGATGTTGAAATGGTGAAGGATTATTATCATCAGAGGACCCACATATCACTGTTCATATTTGGAGATTCATAGTTCTAGTAGTTTTCTATTGGTGGATCTCCAATTATTTCTCAAAGTTTGTATCAAT
This sequence comes from Viscum album, assembly GCA_963277665.1. NCBI lineage: Eukaryota > Viridiplantae > Streptophyta > Magnoliopsida > Santalales > Viscaceae > Viscum > Viscum album. The sequence continues at coordinate 928,644,379 of OY728159.1, forward strand.
GTTTATTGTTATTATAGAAGAATGAATTAAATAAAATATAGATTCTATCTATTGGGATTATTACGATGAATTGAATGTGCTACTAAAATGGGAAGAATTATGGTCTCCCTGGTCACAATAATGTGTATGTGTTATAATTTTATGGTTTTTGTGGAGTTATAAGTTTTGATCTTATGAATGATTATCACTTCATGTCCTATGTAACTCGTTAGACTATCCCACATTAGACGAAATAGCTCACTCATGATTTTGATATTTCATCAGTTCTGCATCATCTTTAGTGTTGGAAATACTATATTTTAAGGGACATGTCCATTGTATTTAATGATCATATGATTTTTATCTATATAATTTCTCAAAGTATATGAATAATAAGAATAGGAAGTTGGTGGAATACGAGTAGGTGATAAATATTAGCATCACATACATCCCAAAGAATGGTAATTTCATTACTAACATTTTTATGATGAAAATACCAATGATAATCTACCTTGGAAATAAAAGAGGAGTGAAAAGTTATGAGTATTTGTCCTTAGTTTCATCTATATGAATAAAAGGATGACATAGGTAAGGATCTAACAAGTTTCTAGTTATTATAATATCTCATTAATTTTGTAATTCATGTGTAATAGTAGGATGATTATTTTAGTGGAATTTGGGAAATAATATATTTTAGGAATACCATTTCATTTTGGTCTCTACTATCTGATCATATTTTCCATTTTATTGATCGATTTTTCATCCCATCTTCTTCTAGGTACATGGTAGTTCATGATCTGCAAAATTCATTATGTATGAATCATCTCAGAACTATGTATGTTTATTTATACATGATACAACATTTTTTGTGGTTGGGTATGAAATGTGACTTTACCGATTATGATTCTCCCTGTTGAAACATCTATCAGAGAATGGTAAATAAAATCCATCCAGTCTTCTCCAGCCTACTATGGTTGTATTTTTTAAATGAAATGAGGTTTCAAAAGATTTCATCATTTTTTTTCATTTAATACATTTTAAAATAGTTAAATATGGTTTTTAATAAACTAATTGAATAAATAATATCATTTTATTATGATCAAGGACATCACTGAGGTTGCAGATCTATATATGTTGTACATGAATGTGATTTAGATGATTCATGGGGTTCCCTATACCATTTCCTATATCATGGATACTATGTTTACTTCCATATTTTTAAAGATCCTTCATGCGGTGATGGAGACTCAGGTAAATTTGATTAGAACATACCATCCTTAGAAATACTATTTTATAGAGAACACTATTCATATTCAGGATGATATTCACTACGTTTATACCTTGGATTTCAGTGTATTTTTGGTTATCCATCTATTAATGCTTGATTTTTTATATACTATCACTTATTATAGATATATTAAAATGGATAACATTAAGTATTTATATATTCACTAATTTAGGTCATCTATTTTTTATGTAGAGTCTAGTGAGGCCTCTCTTATGTGACATGTTCTCATTTAGGAGGCATCAGGGAGGGTTCAATATATAAGTATGTGATTATAAATAGGCTTGATTCATCATAAATAAATGGTGAATAATTAAATTCATCATTTGGAGTGTTTTATTTGTGAGCAGGCCATATTGAAAATTTATCCTTTAAGGTCATTATTATCTCATGAAACTGGGAAAGGTATTTCAGTGATACGATTCACTATTTGATATCACTGATTTTATTAATTAGGATTGTTATTTTTAATTATTATAGGCTTAATTTCAGAATATTGTTGACATTTTACACCTATAATATCACAAGAATAACCACCTAATTTCTACCCATGTTATGATATGTGTGGTGAATTATTTTGAGTAATATGTTTCCACTATTGAGAATCTTGTGTATATCAATGATTCTCAAATGAAAGTACTTCAGAATTTAATTTTGAGTATAAATTTTAATTTTTACCTTTAGATTCTTAGAAGGAATAAATTGGTAATTATGGAATATCTTATGATATTAGATTATTTTTTTGAATGAAACATTGGTCCCATAAGAGTTTGTTTACCCGAGGAAAATATTTTTGCAAAATTAGGAAACAATCAAATTTTCAAGGAATAATTTTTATGTAATATGTATTTAGTTAACTATTCATTTATTCATTGATTTTTTTTCAAATATAATGTTTCAATGGGTATTTGGAATTATATTTTTTCTTCTTTATTTAGCCCAAAGGGTTTGTTTTTTTGGGGAATGTAGAAACTCATTTTGGGGGATGAGGTTGGGGCCAGTCCTATTTTTTTATTTTATTTTTCTTCAACATCCTTGTTATTCTCTTCTTTTATTTGTTCTCCTTACCTTGCATTCTTATTTTTTCCATTAAGCCTATTTATTTATGTGACCACAAGGGAAATGGGATATGATGTGATATATCGGTTGGAATAAGATATGTTTCACCATAGATCTCGTGGGGAGATGGATCATCATGTGACAATAGTAGACAATGGATACATGCAATGCATCTGCAAATTCTATCAAAATATATGTCGTTTTAATGTTTTATATTTAAATCCACACTAATTTTCTATGATATATTTTAATATCCTTATCATTTCTAATTATGACCAATTTAGGTTCAATCAAAAAAATTTGGGGGGAAAACATGGTTTCAGGCTAATTGGGCGGTTTTCTATTCATAAATCCTTGTCACACTGTGTATACATCCAGAAAACACATTGTGTATTCTTAGTATTAATGTAATATGAACTTTTTAGATGTAAATTTTATATATAGAGTAAAAAATAAATTTACTGGTACTAAATAATATATTCAAGTACCTAGACAAACAGCTCGTGTAGGGGTATAGAACAATATAATGTACACAGCATGATCTTAGGTCTGCTGCTTGTTGTGAGGAAGTACACAACAATGGAGAATACTTTTACATTCCATGTGAGGTGCATGGTTAGTGACCCCATTTATGGTATTCCCCATTTATATTATATAAATTAATGTGAATGGGAATTACAAAACACTTTAGATATATGTACATACCCAGGTGAGGCTTTGAGGGTACACAACATGTACGTGTCCATACACACCGTGTACTCATTCCTATCAACCATTTTATGAATTTTAATATTTTATACACAAGTATTGGAATCAGATTCATTATTGAAACAATTTGAGTAATCATGATCACATATCATGATGGTTAAACACTTCATGATATTTTAGGAAACTGAGTATATTTTTAGGTGTTTGATTAAATCGAAAGGTTTTTCCCCAATTAATTGAATATAGTTATCTCCTATGAATGAGAAACCCAATCTAATATGGTCCATGATATATCTCTCATAACATATTATTTATTATATTTAAACATAATGAAATATCCCTTTTGAGATGAGTCCTTTTATACATGGATCCCATGAGATTAGTTTTTTCTATAGATCGCATGATGGATACCAAGGCTTTAGTTTCCAATTTGAGGATCACATGTGGGTTTAATAGCCTTACATAATTTTGTTACGATCACCTTGATGGAAACCAATGTCTATATTTTGTTTTAATTTGTTTCTTTATATGATTTCTATATTATATACTACTCATAGGATTCGTTGTGGGCTTCCTCATCTTATGATTATAATTTGAGGATTCCATATAGGATACCTATATTAACTTTACCCTTCCAAGGATCTTATAAAGGATAACTCTATCTAAAAATTTAATTGTGAGGATCTGGAGTATGTTTCCTCTCATGTGTTTTAACTTAGGGGACCCATTGGGTGCCCAATTTTTGACCGACCATGAGCTAGTGCATTATATGTTTTCATAGAGATGGTAGCAGGTGTTTGTATTACCTTGATTTTTTATGAATTATTATTTTTTAATAAATAAAATTTCATTAATGGATTTAATTTCATGATACACAACGTAATTATTTTATTATATGCAATAGAATGTTATGATTTCACTTCAAGAAAAAAATAGATTAGCTTATGGTAGATGAAACACTATGATTGGATTGTGTTACACAAAATTCCATGTTCCTTCAATATAATGTGATACACACGAATACAGAATTCTACCAAAATATAATATAATATTAAGGTTATTATTTAAATATTAATATAGTTATAACCTAACCATTGGTATGGAAGATAAAACTAATAATAACTATAATATAAAAATATTGTTTAAACATGTTTATAAAATTAATTCTCTAGTTATCTATTAATTAGAAATAATGAGTACCCAATTCAATATAAAGAATGTGAATTTATGAAATCGTATTTTTCTTCCCATAATGGAATTTTATAATAATAATTAAAATTAATCACCATTAGTGAGAGATAATAATGTAATTTATATATTATAAATTAAAAAACAGTTTATATATTCATCTAATATGTTTTATAGGCATAATATGAGAATATATCAAATTTTAGGCATAAATTGATATATTTTTCTCAAACTATGTTTTACAGAAATTTAATGAAAGATATGATTTAAAAATAATTTTTCACACTTTCATAATTATTATTTTATAAAGAAAATTCCTTTCTTAAATATGAATATAAAAATTCATTTGGGGGGGAGAGTTGGTATCTTTTTGTGAATTGTTTTCTGATGAGTGGTAAATAAATAATATTTTTAATTCAGAACTACTTCTTCATCTAATTAATGTATATATATAAATTATATTTTACATTGGTTTTTAATTATAAATATTTCAATTATATATCTATTATTAAAATTCAGGTCATTGGAATAAATATCAAATTGAAATTTTATATAAAAACAATTCAAAATTTTGAACTTTTGACTTTAAAAACATGTTGTCTTGCCTCGTCTACGAGATTAACATTAAATTTAGTTCTCCCACTAATGTGAATAGAATATTTCTGAATGTATTAAATATTTTTAAAAATTATTACAAAAATTTTATCTTAATTTCAACATACTTTTTTACCAAATGTATTATTGAAAATAATTTAAATCAATAATAGAAATTAAAGGAAAAGGAAGTTCACATTTTGGTTAGAGTTTATCTTATAGGACCAAATAAACAATAACAATGTCCACAATTAATATAATAGATATATTTTGAACGTATAAACCATTTTATAAAAAATTAACCATTACCTTAGGCACATTATTTATGGGATACCTCTCTATGGTGTTTACCTTTTTCTATTTAAATTAAATCCACTCCTCTACAATAAAATGGCAGTCACCCCCTCAATTCATTACACATCCAAAGCACTTGATATCATCACAAAAATATCAAGAACATAAACCAAAATCCCTCATCACATACTATAATCCTCACTTTGGAAAAAATTAAACCTTGGATATGCTTTTCTGAAATCCAAAAGGATTTACCCAAATAAGTTGTAACATTCATCGAGGTTTATTTTTTTGTTTACATCTCCAACCCACTAAATTCATATTATTTTAACAACATATAATAACATAAGTATCTTAAATATAATTATATTTTTATTTTTTGGGTTAATTCCTACACGTACACACACTTCCATCGAATGGGATATGCACACATTGTTCTTGTGTACGGCGGACCACTGCCTTACAAAACAATGTCGTTTAGTATTCTATTTCAACCTCTCAATGTAGGTAATAATGGTGAAATAAAAATTTTAATGATATATAAATATGATATTTATGATATATTTATGATTAATATATTTTTAAATAACCCATAAATTCATTAATTGCATTATTTTATAATACGATAACATTATGTATGGAACTGTGGACTACCGCCTCCTCGAAAAGAAGGGATTTATATACACATTACATAGAATGCATGAAGGATGGGTATAATAAACATATGAAATATATATGAAATAATAATACAATTATAATGATAATATATCTATATATATGTAATTTAGTTTCATTCTTTCAATATGACTATAAAACTAGAATAACGTTTATGGGTACGTACGACATATCATCTCCATAAACGGTGTATCTCAATTTTTGTTTCTAAATTTTATAGAATATTAAAAATACTTATAAAAATAATATATATGATATTTATATCATGTTTTAATATATTAAAACATTTAAATCATATTCTATTTACAATTATCTAGAATAAAATTTCAAACCATATATGAAAGACAATATAGTTCTTACCCGAAACATAACATTAACATGAAATTGTTATTAAATTGGAAAATAAATTCATAATCAAATAATATGTGGTATTATATATAAATAATGGATCATTTTCAGATTTATATTAAAACTATATTTATTATACAACTTTTTTAAGCATGTATGATGAAATTCAATACAAAATCTAATGGTTTTCTCAGCTCACTTTTATTTCTGTGAGATATATGCTATATTAATCAACAATTAATGTTGTGTGGGTTATATAATAACATATTAATTTAAATATAATGAATTTAATTTATTTATTGATATTAAATGTCTAAATTTATTTTATTCTTTTAGGGATCTCATTATTAAATATTCACTCAAGTATTAAGGGGAATTATAGTCCAAATTTTTTCTGTGTGACATAACCCATATTCAACAATTTTTTACATTCTATAGTGTATATAATGACCATGATATTATTCTATGATTATTATCCTTAAATTAATTTTATTTTACATATCCATTTTATGATCACTATTCCATGTGGTATTCTATTTCAAATCATTCCAAATCAGTAAGGTAATATTGTCTCAATTTTCCTTCTTTGAGACACATGTTTAGTTATGCTACTATATTTTTTTAAGATGTGTATATAATTATCATATAAATGTTATATCATGAATATAATTCTATCATTTTCATTTTAAATTTAATTTAATAATATTCTACCATTGGTATTTTGATTCTATGTTACCAAAATGGTAAGAGTTTATTGCAAAAATCTCATTATTTCCGAGGATTGTTTAGGATTATGATTCAATTGCTAAAATTTTAGAATCCATATATATATAAATATAAATAATTTTATCATCCTATAGTTATTCCTGATATTTTAATTTATTTGTAATAAATTTAGACTCTTTATTTGTTAATATAATTAATTATAATTCTTAATAAAACATGACCTTATTTCACTCTTCAGTTGAAAATTTGTTCTATTAAAAACCTTGTTTTACTAAAAAATAATTTAAAATAATTTTAACATAATTTTAATAGAAAATTATATTTAAATGTATTGTGTTTTAAAAAGTTTTTAAAATGGGATTCAAAGAACAATTTACATGTTTTTACTTTTATTTTCAAATAAAAATGTTTTCGTAATGATTTATGATTAAAAAGTGATTTTCATAGAAAATAGATGTTTCGGTCAATAAATTTCTTAAATTGTTTTTAATTAATAAATCATATGTTTTAAAAAAAATCCAAAGAAAAGTATTTGAAAAACTTTTTGTGTCTTAAAAAGTTATTTTTAATTAAAGGTTAATTTCCTTAAGAAATAATCCAAGAGATCATTCAAAATCTATCCCTATTTTAGATGATAGAATTTTATATAGTGTATGATTTACTAAGGATGTAATCCAAGGATATCATTATAATTATCTCAATTAATGGTTTATGTTTATGATTAATTCTTTTTAAGAAAACTGCATCACTTTTATTCCTTATACCATGATATAAAACTAATTAGTCCCTCTCCATTTCATGGGATATTCAATTAATAAATGATTATGAAACTTTTATATTTCTTATAGGTCATTATAAGATTAAATATTTTTGTTTCCCATTTCATTCCATCCATGATCATTTTATGTTTTTATGAAACCCATCTGTTTTTATGGGTCATGATATAATGAATGTTTTAATATATTGTTTCTCAAATTTGTATAATTTCATTATGTAATATTTTGGAACTATATCTTCCTCCAATAATTGTGTAATGATATATGTTATATAAGATAAAAGGGTATATGCATTATAGCACATGGTTTAAAATTATGGAAAATTGTTTGTATCCCAAGCCATAGAACAAGATTCTATACAAGTTGTAGAGTAAGACCAAAAATAATAGGGTAAACATGTGGTATCCCAATACCAAAAACAAGAGTGTATATAGGATTTATCCCATACATAAAAATAAGAGGCTACATTGGTTGTATCCCAAAATTGAAAACAACAGTGTATAAAGGTTGTATCATAAGAAAGAAAATTAGAGGTTATACTGGCTGTATCCTAATACCAAAAACAAGTGCATATATGGTTTTTCCCCAATCTATAAATCAATAATGAAAATGGGTTGTTATTCTAATCTTGAAGTAGGTACGACGGTGATTAGCACAATACTAACATGTCCTGATGGTCTTGGTAGGTATCCCTTATATAAATTTATTTATTCATATGTGTATTCCATGACACCATATCTTATTCCCATGTTATGACCTCATGAATCATTATCGTGATTTCATCATGAATAATGTCATATAAACTAGCTATAATTATTTGATAACACATTATTACGATCATTGATATTCATGGTATGATCTATTTATATTATGATCTTATTCTTGAACATTTATACTCATGATTATGCATACATATGACCTTTTTATCCCTTTCTAGGCATCTGAGCTCACCCTTCCATATGTTTCCTTTACTAAGGTTATGAATAAATCTTTTCTGTTGGAAGAATAAAAGGAGAATATCATTATGGGAGATGTATAATATCTAAGACAAAATTAGAAGAATGATTTCCAAGGTTCCGATGAAAATATACAATTATCATCCATGGGATGTACTTTTATATTGTTCAAAATATTCCACCAAAATTATGTAATATCCTTCAATGATTAGCTTGGCTCGCAATACATAGTATCAATGCACTGTTTTTGTCAAAATTTTCATACTTGGATGTGATAAAATTAGTGAAATCCCTAGGGATACTTCTGATGACAAGTCCAGGGATGTCCTTATGGATAAGTGTATATATGAGTTAGTGTTTTAGAAAATTTAATAGAATTTTATTAAATTATAGATAGATTGGTTTCAAAGTAATTAAATCTCATTTATGATACTAAAAAATGACGTCTTAGTGGAATAAGAAAATGTAATGAATATAAGGACACAAATAAATTAAAAGATAAGGGAAAATGAAATTGTTTAGTAAAACCAATGAATAAAAATAATGTCCTCTATAAGGTATCATTGTCTATTTTTTTCATTAAATGTGGAATTCTTGGGAATTATTCAAATCAATTCCATATGGTGAATCTCATGAATGAAATATAAAAGGTTGTCAGAGTAATGGTCTTCCTACTAATTGTGAATTGACCAAGTGTGTCAAATGAAAGGTATTTTTTTTATAATATTATATTTTAAAACATTATCAAAATTTGTATACCTAATTTATATTTCATATTGTGGGGAATAAATATTAAGGATTGTGATAATTAAGCATAGTTAATGGATTAAGTAGGAGTTTGAATTATCGATTCATAAATTCAATTATTATTTTATATGAATCATGAAGTATTTACGGATTGTTTGTAAAATATTTTCAATTTTTATTTTCAAGAACATATTATGTTGTACTAATATCTTAGATAATGTAATTAATAAAAATGTTACATCATGTGAACGTAATCCATAACATTTTCCCAATAATTATAAATTGATATTTTGTTTGGAGAAATATATAATGATATTGATAACATAATTTGGATAACATCTATATACTCATAACCAATAAACGAATTGTTTAAGAAGTGATATATGCTATCATGGTTGAAGTATAAAACTTATTTTTTATTTAATTAATGTATCCAATTATATTTTTAATAATTAATAATTCATATTTTCAATAAGTATTTAGTGTTATTTAGGTTGTTACTATGTTTCAAAATAATACAATATAAAGATATTCACTTATTTGGAATGTGCCAAAAAAGAGATAATTTATGATATATGAGAAGTAAATGTAATTTAGATGTTTAAAAATTTAGTGACCTTCATTCTAATGTTTTTGATTTTTTTTATTTCGGAAGCTATGCAATGTGACCATTTATGGAATGGTTTGTTTGGAATTTAGGATAAGGTTTGAGATATTAAAAAAATTTCTCACTATACGAGGAATTATGTATATTTGATAACTAATAATATCATTTTTTATTTCATTAGAAATAAATATATATGGATGAAATCTCTTTTTACTAGTCGATATATGATCTTTTAGTGCTCCATCAATGAAAACCCCACATCCATTTGATGTAGTGAGAGATGAACTAGAAACTGCTAAAGGAACAACTATTGGATGAGATTGTGTATATGAAATAGAATGAAATAAAGTAATTATATTTTCTTATATTAATATACTATAAAATAATACCTAAACTCTAGGAAATGGATATTGAGAAATATTTATCCAAATACCATCATCTTAGTTGAACTGATTCCCTTATAAATAATAAACGAATTTTGAATTTGGGTCAATTAACATTCCATTTGTCATTCAATTTTTTGTGATCAATGCCCTCAATCATAATATAAAATTATTTTAAATTTTATTCCATATCCAATATTCCATTCCCACATATGTTCTATTACATCGAAAACTGATTTAGATTTACATTGGTGACTAATATGTTTTCTACTTTCTTCGTTAATGGATGTTATAAGATTCATTTTTGTGATGTTGGTTCCTATAAAATAAATTTTTTAGTATTAAACCATTGATTATGTAGAATAATTTAAAGGGAGAAATGATTTTTATGGGGGTTTTGTAACACCCCAAGCTTCCACGGTACACTTCTCGTTGAATAATACATTAGTGTCTCTTGTATGCAACTTCGAGTTCTAACACACCACAACCAATCAAACCAGTCGTTATGAATAGTAATACACATTTTTTAAAATTTTATAAATTTTATCTTTCAAAATGGATTTCATTTTTGGATTTGGAATATCGAAATTAGCTTAGGGTGAATTTTTCGTATTTTTCTTAAAACATTCAATTTTTGATGAATATAGAAAAACACCGAATTGAAGTTCAAAACCGAATTTTTATTTAAATAATTATTTATTTTATTTAAATTTATTTTAGGTAAAAATAGATACATAATACCTATATAATTTCAATGTAATTCATTGGTGTCAGTTTATAATAATTATATATATATAAATTTTATTTAACTTTTTATCGTCTTTTACCCACCTCCTAGGAGCATTTGCAAATTTACATAAAACATAATTTTACCACTTCTGTGAGTTGAATTTCAAAATACCAAGATAAACGGTTGATATTAGTAAGTAAAATGTGGTTTAATATGATGAAAATAATTTTTGGTTAATAGTAACTTATTTACTTTTATTTATCATGGTCACAAAAAAATATGGTAATTAAGGGTTAAAATGATATTATTATTACCCTAACACATGTCCTAATTCTATTGGATAAGTATAATTCAACCAAAAAAACATTAGAAATATAATATGAACCTTTATGGTTCACTTGGATTAGATTAGGACATTTATTATTATTTAATTCAAAGATAAGTTAAAAGAGTTAAAATCAATGTTTAATAAATAAAACATTTTTAATATTGGGTTACACATAAGATAAATTCGACTATATATATTAATTATAAAGATGAAAATATATCCTACATAATGGTATTTTATTTATATTTCTTAGACATTAAATAATTAAATTTATTTATGACACAATTATGATGCAATAATTACATAATTAATGAAATATTAAAATAATTTATACTATTAATTTACAAATAAATGTTATTTGAGACTTTTTATGAATTACAATAATTTTCTAGGTTAATATGACATCATAGGGTTGGTTAGATAAATTTTTTTCGAGGTAATAATGCTGTTATGAATTTAGAAAAAAAATACCAAATAGTGTCAAAATTGACATAAAAGATTTTTTAAAACAAATAATATATTATTAATTGATATTCTATTCCTAAAAATCTAAGTTTCGTCCAGAAAACTTATATAATGATAGGTGTATAATTAATGAACCACTTGGGGTTTGTTTGAAATTATATAGTAAGTTTATTAACCATATCATATAAAAATACAAAGAGACATGGTGAATGTCAAACTATTTAACTAAGACTTAAATCTAAAATATAAAGTTAATATAGTGACCCAAAATTATCTAAAACCATTTTTTTTGGTATTCGACCCAACCCACCTTATCCTTTAGATAATCTATTTCGGAGCCATTAGAAACCTAAAATTATTTTATTATAAAATAATATTTCTAGCTTTTCCTAAGGTGCCCCTCACCCCTCTTATAAAAGGGCACTCCCACTTCACTCTAATTAACACCTTCAAAGCCATTTGTATCGGCCAAACCCTGACCAAATACCCTCTCAACTGTCCTCCCTTAATCCTATAGGCCTTCCTTTAGTCTAAAATCCAACCTAATGAGCCCTTTTTATCAAATCAAATGGATGAACTCGAAAAGGGGAAAATATTTCATCACCTCTTTCAAGTTCTTTTCCTCATCAACTTCCTATTTATCTGTTGATTCCATTATAATATAATAACTCCAGTATCTTCTATATAATGTGTTGCTATTATAAATATGGTACAACCAAATTCATTATTCTATCCGTCCTTTGATTGCATGTCACAATACGTGCGTATGTACGGCTTATCGTCTCCACGTCGTGGTGTAATTGTTATTCAATACATTATTATTTGGATTGTTATAATAATGATGTGTAATAGATGTAAATAATAAATATAACATGATAATGATTATTTATATATGATATACCATCAAATAATATATTATTTTAATATCAAAAGAATGATATTCTCCCTGATGCGTACGTACGGATTACCGTCTCCACGAACACGATGAGATTCATTCCCCATCGTATCCATTCAACACTAATTTTTATTTGATAATTAAAAATAATGTTTAAAGACTTGATATAATTCTGGATATGAATAAGATACATCCCATTCATAACAAATATGAATTATATAACAAATAATATAGAAGAAAACAAATCCGTTAACACCCGAAATGACGATAATACTAAGATATTACTAACAAAGCAATATTAAAAGATCATATATGATATCATATTGATGTATATGATTATTGTATAATTTAATAACTATTATTTCACCATTATACAGGAGGTTATCCTACCCTCTACCAAGGAAAATTACAAGGTAAGGGTTAATTTCAAAATTTCATTATTATCCGAGGTTGTTTTTACGTAAGTATGTACTAGGACCTCTTTATCATCCACGTCCATGTTTCTTAAAAATTTATTTCAAAACAAATTAGTATTTACTAGAAAATGGGGTAATGTAATTAATACCCTTATTTGAAATTATATGTTTTGAAGGGAATATTTCTGTCGTTTTCCAAACAAGGTACATTATGACATTTTCAAAAGGTAAGAATGTTTTTTTAACATATACGGCAGGTGCGGCTATTTTTTGTCGTTATAACATCGTCGAAGCATCCCTTACAAGCTTATAAGAATATTTTTAAAATAAATGTCTTCTTTATAATTATCTTACTCTTAAATGACTTCAAAATAGAAAGAGATATTTCTCTAAAAAAAGGTTTTGATTTCATCTATGTCAACATCCTTTGATAGATTTTAAGCTTATTTGAAGTTAAATTATCAGGATACCAAACATCAATATTGTATTGGATGTTTTGGGATATGTTTGACTATGGATGTGTTATTTTTACCCCATTCATTGTTTATGGATAAAGTATTGACATTTCATAGGCTATTTTTAGTACGAATGTTTATGTTATGATTAAACCTTTTCATATGAGGAATGCATTGGACTTAGTAATTGACCGGTGGGGCCTGCTATAGCTCCTCGATGCATTGGTATATCTCAAGAGACAAACTACTGTCTTGTAATAAGGCCTTAACAAAATCTTATTTGTAGTCTTGGAACAAGCCCTTGACTATGTGGTTATGAAAGTCTGGAATTAGGCATTCCATAATTATGAAAGTGGATATTGATATTGCATGTGATTATTCGACTAGTATAATATCCATGTGAGTAATTAAATTGCATTATTTTGATATATATTTTCCATATTATGATGAATTTTATATTAAAAGGCTTTTGTTTTAGTTCTATACATTACCTTAAATGTTTTGGCTTATTTATGAATGTTTATGCTATGTTGTTATCCTTATTGAGCGTCTGAGCTCACCCCTTTTTATGTTTTATTTTCTCCCGGATGAAAAGTAGTATGTTATGACATACATGTGGGGATAGTCTATGAAATAATAGTGTTTTATTTGGAAACAATGTTGTTGTAGTTTTCAATTTTATGATGTAATGTAATCCTTGTGAATGTATCTAGTACTTCCAAGGATACTAAACTAATCGGTATTTCGAGACATGATCTTTTGTGATCAAGACAATGATACGTAATAATGCACCGACATTGGGATTTTAGGGTTAGGGTGTTATAGTTGGTATCCGAGGAAGTTTAGTACAAACCATGGAAACTAGATTTTGATAAATTCTGATTACAACACATAGCCCTAAGATAGACATTCAGGATTAGTATAGAATAACATCCTAGAATTTTGGTATTGTAGAGATTTTGTGAGTTTTACAAGCAATACATCACTTTCTAGATATGAGCAGGTAGAGGCATCTCTGGCACAGATGTACCAAAGGGTAAAACCTGAAATCATCGCTTTGATCTAGACTTGAATTGGAACTTGTGAACGAAATCGAGCCTTGCTGCTCTCTTGGTTATGACACACTCAGGGGATATGATTTGGATATTTTCCATTTTCATAAAAAATGATTGTGAAGGGTTTATGAGTATATACTTCTTCAAAGAAAACATTTTTTATGATTCTAGATTATATCCATAAACTGTTAAATTTATGTTAATTATTTTACATGTTGGGAATTATGTATTTCAATTCATAAACTAATATAGTTTATTCCACTGTTTAGAAATGGATCCTAGTAGAAGTAATGGAAACCATATCAATGCACTCACTCCATGTAGGTATTTTACTCCTGCTCAAGATAATTATAGTAAAGATAGTGATACAATTGGTGTTGATCATCCAATCACCATACTAGGACAACTCACTCAGGTTATGAATAATAACCTTACCCGTATGGAGAACCCAGATCCACAACGTGGATGATCAATGTTAGATCGCTTCATGAGGCAAAAACCACCAACATTCAATGGGGGTACAAACCCATTACTATCTGAGAAATGGATAAATTCCTTAGAGAAATTATTCCACGCCTTGGGGAGTAATTAAAGGGAAAAAAATTTCATGGCAGTTTACCGCCTCACTGGAGATGCTGATCAATGGTGGTCATAGATTCAATACACAAAGGGAGACAGTGAAGTATTAAATAGGGAATGCAGGGAGATTAAAGATCTTTTCTTAGAGAAATACTTTCTCGTGACCATCGAGCAAATATGGAAAGGAAATTTCTAAGTTTGAGGAAAAGGAAGGATGAGAATGTCGCAAAGTATGAAGCTAACTTTACAAGGATAGAGAGGCATGATGCAGATTATATACGTAACCCAAGAAGTAAGATGGATCATTTCTTTGATGGGTTAAAACCATTTCTCCATCGAGCATTAGTATCACAATCCATCTCATTGTACGAAGATATTGTCTCATGTGCCATCAAGACAGAAGAAGATTTATCTATGTCTTACGACTTTAAAGAAAAGAAATAGAAGAATAGATCTATTAATACTCAGGAAATGGAAATAATGGGAAGAAGGGAAATATTGAATATCCATCCTGCAGTAAATGTTGGAAGAAACACCCAGGTACTTTCCTGAAGGGGATGGGAGTCTGTTACAAGTGTGGTGAAAAAGTCCACCAATCTCGTGATCACAAGGGGAAGAAATAGGATGTCGATGTTGAATGAAAAAATTGTAGAGAAATGGGTCATTATGCGAATGAATTTCCTAAGCGCCAGGGGAACATACCTTAGAAAAGGTGAAGGGATCAAGGCCAATCTTATTCCATTACTACTACAGAGGGTGAAGCTCCGAAAGACGAGGTGGTAGGTAATTTAATTGTTTCCTCATGTTAAGGCAGTGCTTTATTTGATTCTGGATCATCACATTGTTTCATATCTTCCTAGTTTTCTATGAAAATTAGATATTTCCAATTTAATTTAACAAGGGAGTTGTCAGTCAAAACTCATAATGGAAGTATCATTGCAACAATATTTTTTGAATCAGTCCCCATTAGGGTATATAAATTTTCTTTATCCGCTGATCTCATCATCATACCCATGATTGAATTTGATATAATCCTCTTTATGGATTGGATTTTGGACCATGATGTGAAAATTTATTATAATAAGATGGAGGTTATAATTTTTTATGACGATGATAAAGAACACCTTATCTTTAGAGGAAAATCATCACCACCTAATTATTATCTAGATCCACCCCCAGTAGCTCAACTAAAATCAATTATTGGGGAGGAAGAGAATGAAATAATTGTGGGTGAGGGAATGAATTTTCAAATATAGGATTTACCTATTGTGAAAAAATATATTGATATGTTTTTAAAAGATTTACCTTGAAATCCTCCAGAATGAGAAATTGAGTTTTTCAATGATTTAATTCCTGGATCAAGGCCCATATTGAAAACACTTTAAAATAGACACTTTGGAATTAGTGGAACTAAAGAAAAAACTAAAGAAATTGAGTAATAAAAAATTTATTCTTCCTAGTGTTTCTCCATGGGGAGTCCATGTCCTTTTTGTTGAGAAGAAATATGGATCTATGAGGTTGTGCATTGACTACAGGGAGATCAATGCAATAACAATGAAGAACAAGTATCCCCTACCTCACATTGATGATTTATTTGACCAAATTCATGGAGATCAATACTTTTCAAAGATTTACCTTATATCTATATATCATCAGTTGTGTGTGAAGAAGGTAGACATTCCGAAAATAGCATTTCGAACCAGGTATGGCCATTATGAGTTTACAGTAATGCCTTTTGGAGTGACTAATACACCCTCTATCTTCATGGATCTAATGAATAGAGTTTTCATGGAATATCTTGATTAATTTTTAGTGGTATTTATTGATGATATCTAGGTATAATACAAATTCTACTATGATCATGAAAATTACTGGAGCATTATCTTGAAAACTCTTAGATGAAATGAATTATATGTGATGTTTAGAAAATGTGAATTCTGGCTTCAAGAGATTTCTTTTCATCGACATATTGTTTCTAACAATGGAATATCTATTGATCCTTCAAAGAACAGGCCAATACAATAATGTCCAACACCGATGAGTATTACTGAGGAATGCAGTTTAATTTGTTTAGCTGGTTATTATCAGCGTTTCATCCAGAATTTTTCCCAATTGGATTACCCATTAACAAATCTCACACAAAAGGGGTTAAATTTGTTTGGAAAAAAGAGTGTGAATATTTTTTTGAAGAACTGAATATAAGATAATAAATTCTCTTATATTGAATCTACCATTATGGAATGATGGGTTTTTTATTTATAGGGATGCATCAAAGAAAGGACTTGGATGTGTCATTATGTAGAATGATAGGGTTATTTAGTATGCATCACGACAGCTAACAATTCATGAGAAAAACTATCCTACTCATGATCTTGAGTTAGCAGCTATAATTTCTGCTTTGGAGATATGGAGACATTATCTCAATAGTAAAAAATGTTAGATATACACTGACCACAAGAGTTTGATGTATATTTTCTCACAGAAAGAACTCAACATGAGGCAAAATTAATGGCTTGAACTACTCAAAGATTATGATTACACTATACACTACCACCCGAGGAAAGAAAATAAGGTGGAAGATTCTTTGATTAGAAAATATCATGGAGTTCTTGAACAAGATGAGAGTTGAAAAGGATCCTATATACATTGATCTGGTAAAGATGAATATGGGAATCACCAAGGAAGGTGAAACATAAATAATTTTTCAAATTGTTGCTAAACAATCTTTACTATAAAGGATAAAGAGTTCTCATACCGGTGATGAAAAGTTTCAAAAGAATATTAGAGTTGTGAATGAGGGGAGATTGAGTGAATTTTTGTATGAAGTTGGAATTTTGAAATTTGGGTAGAGAATTTGTGTACCTGATATACCTGATCTAAAAATAGAATTTTTGGATGATGATCATAAATCCAATTTCTCTATACACCTTTGGATAACAATAATGTATATATATTTGAAGGAACATTATTGGTGGGAAAACATGAAGAGGGAGATTGCTGGTTTTGTGTCAAGATGTATGGTTTGTCAACAAGAAAAAGATAGAAGGAAATAGACTGGAGGAGTCAAGAAACCTCTTCCCATATCTGAGAAGAAATGGGATGATATCACAATGGAATTTTTTAGGGGACTACCAAAGACTCCTAGAAGGAAAAATGAAATATGGGTCATTGTTGATCGTCTTACCAAGTCAGCACTTTTTCTTTCTATAAGGGAAGATTCACCAATTGAACGTTTAGCAGGACTATATATTAATGAAGTTGTAAGACTTCATGGAGTACCACTATCGATTGTTTCTGATCGTGATCCTTGTTTTACATCAAGATTCTGGAAAAGTCTTTAGAAATCCCTGGATACTAAACTTCATTTGAGCACTACCTACCACCCCCAAATAGATGGTCAATCAGAACATACTGTTCAAACATTAGAAGACATGTTGAGATCATGCTCACTTGAACATCAAGGTATGTGGGATCAATATTTACCTTTGGTTGAATTTTCCTATAATAATAGCTTCCATTAAAGTTTTCAGATGGAACCATATGAAGCGTTATACTAAAAGAGATGTCTCACACCAACCTGTTGGGATGATGTGGGTGAAATAAAACTTGTAGGCCCAGATCTTGTGGAGGAAATGACAGAAAAGGTTAAGGTAATCCAAACCCACATCAAAGAAGCTCAAAGTAGGAAGGAAATCTATTCCGATAACTGAAGGAAGGATTTTTAATTTCATGTAGGAGATCATGTTTTCCTGAAGGTATCTCCATGGAAGGATGTTATACATTTCGGTAAGAAAGGTAAATTGAGTCTCAGGTACATCGGACCTTTCTAAATTCTAGAACTAATTGGGGATGTAGCTTACCTTTTGTAAATGCCTCCAAGTCTCTCCAACGTTCATGATGTATTCCACATATCACTTTTGAGAAAATACATGTCTGACCCAACGCATGTACTCACCTATAAGGAATTAGAACAGGAACCCGATCTGTCTTATTGCGAAGATCATGTCAAGGTTCTTGATACAAGAGTACAGGTTTTGAGGAACCAGATGACTCACCTGGTAAAAGTTCTATGGAGAAACTATAAGATGGAAGAGGAAACTTGGGAACCTGAGGAACATATGATGATGAACCACCCGAGCCTTTTTATGTAGTAATATTCTAGAAATTTGGTGGAAAATATTATTTGAAGGAGGGGAGAATGTAACACCCTAATCTTCCACAGTACGATTCTCTTTGAATAATACAATAGCGTCTGTTGTACGCAATATCGAGTTCTAACACACCACAACCAATCAAACTAGCCGTTATGAATAGTAATACCCACTTTTTGAAATTTTATAAATTTTATCATTCAAAATGGAATTCATTTTTGGATTTGGAATATCGAAATTACCTTAGGGTGATTTTTTGTTATTTTTTTGAAAACTTTCTATTTTTGATGAATAGTGAAAAACACTGAGTTATAGTATAAAACCAAATTTTTATTTAAATAATTATTTATTTAATTTTATTTTATTTTAGGTCAAAATAGATACATAATACCTATATAAGTGAAATTTAATTTATTGGAGTCATTTTATAATAAATATATAAAAAAAATTATTGAACATTTTACCGTCTTTTACCCACCTCCTAGGAGCATTTGCAAATTTACATAAAATTTAATTTTACTGCTTTTGTGAGTTAAATTTCAAAAATCCAAGAGACACTATTTATATCAGTAAGTAAAATTTGTTTCAATAAGATGAAATAATTTTTGGTGAATAGTAACTTTTTACTTTTATTTACCACGGTTTAAAGTATATAGGGTAATTAGGGTAAAAATGATATTATTAATACCCTAACACATGTCCTCATTCTATTAGATAAGTATAATTTTACTAAAAACAAGATTAGGAATAAAATATTAACCTCTTTCGCCCACTTATATTAGATTAGGACATTTATTATTATTTATTTCAAAGATGAGTTAAATGAGTTAAAATCAATGTTTAATAACTAAAACATTTTTAATATATGGTTACACATAAGATAAATTCTACATTAAATATTAATAAGAAAACTAAAAATATTTCCTACAAAAATGTATTTTATTTAAAAAATTTAGAGCTTAAATAATTTAATTTATTTATGAAACAATGATGATGCAGTAATTACCTAATTAATGAAATAATAAAATAATTGATACTACAAATACCAAATAAATGAAATTTGAGACTTTTTATGAATTACACTAATTTTATAGGTCAATATGACATATTAGGGTTGGTAAAATAAATTTTGTTCTTTGTAATAATATTGTTATGGACTTAGCAAAAACAAAATACCAAATACTGTCAAATTTGACATAAAAGTGTTTTCAAAACAAATATTATATTAATAATTGATATTCTGTTCTTAAAATATATGTTTCGGAAAAAACACTTATATAATGAGATTTGTATCATTAATAAACCACTCTGGGTTCTCTTGGAATAATATAGTATGTTTATTAACCATATAATATAAAAATATAAAGAGACATGGTAAATGTCAAACTATTTAACTAAGAGTTAAATCTAAAAGATAAAGTTAATATAGAGACCCAGACATGTCTAAAACCTATTGGTTGAGTGGTTTTAGACCCATACCCACATTATCTATTAAATAATATATTTTTGATCCATTAGAAACCAAAAATTATTTTATTATAATATAATATTTCTAATTTTTCCTAAGGTGCCCCTCACCCCTCTTATAAAAGGGCACTCACCCTTCCCTCTAATTCACACCTTCAAAGCCATTTGGCTCAACCAAAAACTACCCAAATACCCTCTTAAATATCCTAACTTCATCATAGATTCCATAATTTAGTCAGAAATCCAACCTATGGATCCCTTTTGATCAAACCAAAAGGAAAACCTAATGAATAGGTAAATATTTCATCACCTCTTTCAAGTTCCTTTCCTCTTCCACATCCTCTTTATTTGTTGTTTCCATTAAAAAATAATAACTACAGTATATTCTATATTCTTTTATGTTATGATATATATGGTACAACCATATTAATTATTCTGACGATCCTTTGAATGACATGTCACCATACGTGTGTACGTACGGCTTACCGTCTCCATATCAGGGTGTAATTGTTATTCAATACATTATTATTTGGATGGTTATAATAATGATGTTTCATTGATGTAAATAATAAATATAACCTGATATTGATTATTTATATATGATATACGAACCATTTAAATATTATCTTAATATCAAAAGAATTATATTTTCTCTCGTGCGTACGTACAGATTACATTCTCCATGAACGCGATAAGATTCATTCCCCATCGTATCCATTCAAGACTAATTTTCATTTTATGATTAAAAATAATTTTTAAAGACTTGATATAATTCTTGATATTAATAAGATACATCCTATAAATAATAAATATGACTCACATAACAATTAATATAAAGGAAGACAAATCTGTTAACACACGAAACGACGCTAATACTAAGATATTATTAGCAATTCAATATTTAAAGATCATATATGATATCATATTTATGTATATGATTATTTTATAATTTAATAACAATTATTTCACCATTATACATGAGTTTAACCTACCCTCGACCATGGAAAAGTACAAGGTAAGGGTTAGTTTCAAAATCTCTTAATTATTCGTGGTTGTTTTTTCGTAAGTATCTACTGGGACCTCTTTATCATCCACATCCATCTTTCTTAAAAAATTATTTCAAAACATTTTTACTATTTAATAGACAATGTGGTAAAGTCATTTATACCATTATTTTACCTTATTGGTTTGAAAGGAATCTTTCCGACGTTTTCCAAACTAGATACTTTATGGCCATTTTGAAAAAATTAAGGTAAGAATGTTTTTTAACTTATATGGAGGGTCTGGATATTTTCCACCGTTATAACATCGTTGAAGATCCCCTTACAATCTTATAAGAATATTTTCAAAATAAGTCTTATTTATAATTATGTGACCCTTAAATGATTTCAAAATAGAAAGATATATTTATCTAAAAAAAGGTTTTGATTTCATCTATGTCATGATCCTTTGATTGATTTTAAGCTTATTTGAAGTTGATTTATTATGATACAAAACATCCATATTTTATTGAAGGTTTTGTGATATGTTTGACTGTGGATGTGTTATTTTTACACCATTAATGGTTTAAGGATAAAGTATTGAATTTTTGTATGGTAGTTTTAAAACGAATGTTTATGTTATGTTTAATCTGTTTCATATGAGGAATGCATTGGACTTAGTAAGTGACGGGTGGAGCCCGCTATAGCTCCTCGATGAATCGATAGGTCTCATGAGACAAACTATCATCTTGGCACAAGGCCTTGACAAAATCTTATTTGTAGTCATGGCATAACTCCTTGACTATGGGGTTATGAAAGTCATGCATTATGCATTCCATCATTTTAAAAGAGGATATGGATATTGCATGTGATTATTCTACTAGTATAATATCCATGTGAGTAAGTAAATGGAATTATTTTGATTTATATTTTTCATATTATGATTAATTTTATGTTGAAAAGTATTTTTTTTAGTTCTATACAATGCCTTTAATGTTTATACTTATTTATTAAAATTTCCGCTATATTTTTATCCTTACTGAGAATCTGAACCGACCCCTTTCTAGGTTTTATTTTTCTTAGGATGCGACGAAGTATATTTTGACTGACCTATAGGGATAATTTTTGAGATCTCAGTGTTTTCTTTGGAAGTAATGTTGTTGTATTTTTCCATTTTATTATGTAATTTAAATCTTATGAATGTATCTATTACTTCCAAGGCTACTAAAATAATCAGTGTTTCAAGACTTGATATTTTGTGATCATGCCAATGATACATAATAATGTACCTACTCAGGGCTTCTGGGGTCAGGGTGTTATAGGTATAATATAACACCCCTAGTTTTTATGAATCATTTTTCTCAAATAAATAAAATTACATTTGTGGATTTCATTGCACATGAAACCGAGTATTGCTTTGATTATATGAATCCCCATGTTAAGGATTAACTAAACAAATCATATATATTATCTTTTAATAAATGAAACAATATGTTTTAATTATTTATATATATAAGGCCTAGTTTTTTGTTATCTTGTTTTACATGCAAGACCAAGTTTTACAGAACTATAATATCTTTTTACTATTATCATAAAATATTATCATTTTTATCACCTACCAATTAGAATGAAAGATATTAATAATAGTAATTAAAATATAATAATATAATTTACAAAATTTTATATAATGAAATATTTATTTATCTTTTTCTATAAATGATAATAAAAATCCTATTAAAAATAAAATATGTTTTTTTATGAAAAACATTTAATGCCCAAAAAATCAATTATAATAATTAGTTAAATAAATCACTACTTGTGAGAAATATAAGTAAAATAAAACTATTATAAATTAAAAAAATTAACATTCATCCAATATGTTTTATTTTCATAAAATAATAATAAATACCATTTTAGGAATAAATGATATATCTTTCAATGATGAAATTTTAGAGCCTTTTAATAGAAGAAATGTTTTACAAATAAAATTTGGAACATTAGTAATTTTTTTTTAAAAATAAATTCAATTTTGTACTATGGAAAATCAAAATTTTCATAGGTTGTTTTTTTATTTTTATGAGATGTTTAATATTTTGATTTATAGTGAACAACATAGAATATTAATTGAAAACAACTTTCTCATCTAATTTATTTATATTGTAATGTTATCTATTAAAATGGGTATAAGGTATATTTTGATAAATTATATATATATATATATATATATATATATTAATGAAATTATTTTTAATTGGAATATATTTTACACTGATATTTTATAATAAAACATTTCAATCTTTTATAATTTTCACTTTCAAATCATATTTTATCATTCCATATGTGAGATTAATATTAAATTAGTTTCTTCCAATTTTTTATTTAGAATGTGGGGAAATTTATTCCATATTTGGAATCAGAATAATATATATAGAAATGTACAATCCAATATTGTTTTATATAATCATATTGGGGTAAATAAATAAAACTAATTATAACTATTAATGTATAATCATATTTAATTAGTGGTAAAAAATTAAATTTAGGGGACTGATATACTATAGACATACCCAAAAGTAAATGGATTGAAATATTTCAAACATATCATACCAGTTATATAAAATGGTCCATTATTGGAGGCACATAATGTATGAGATAGCTCTTAGTAATGTTTACAATTTTTTATTTATAGTAATGTCACTCCTCCCCACTATAATAGGAAACTCGCCCCCCCCCCCCTCCCCACACATCCTCAAACCTATCAATAACATTGGATCATAAAAACTTATACCAAATAAGCACCAATAGTCTCTAATATCAACCTACAGTACTCAATTTGGGAAAAATACAACCATGAAGTCTCTTTGGTGAAAACCAGAAGGATTTACCTGAAGAAAAGTTAATTTCATTCAACCTACATTTTTATTTTTTTTCCCTTCTACAACCTAATTATTTTTTATTATTACATTATTATGTAATTACATCAATATCATAAAAATACTAACATGATTTTATATTAATTGTAATACATACACTCAAACATAATTCCATCAAATGAGACTCAAAATCATAATTCATATGTATGGTGGCCTACTGCCTCACAAACTGATGTCATTCGTTCTAAGAAACACCTTTAAAGGTCTACAATTATTATTTAATTACTATTTTTATCTTATATATATTATATATATTATTGAATTTTTCTTATGGATTTTTTATATAAAACATAAAATCATGCTTTTCATTTTCTCCGAGTATAGTAACATCGTTTGGGGAGGTGTGGACTACCGCCTCCACAAAGAGATGTGATTCATTCACACATTACATAAAATGTATTAAGGATGAGTTTAATTAATATATTTTTAATATACGAAACAATATTATAATTAATTTAATATATGTATTTATATATTCTTATATTTCATTTTCTTTCTTTCATTCAATAGGATACGAAAACGAAAAAGCAAAGCTCATGCGTACGTGCAATCCACCATCATGAATGGTGAATCTCATCATCTATTTATAATTTTTAGAGAATATTATAAATACATTTACAAATAGTGTATATTATATTTATAACATGTTTTACATTTTTTTTAGATTTTAAATCTTGATATATGTATGTGGATCAAGAATAAATAGTCAAAACATATAAAAATAGTTTTTACCCAAAACATAACATCAACATTATATTGTTAAAAAAAATTTGATTAAAAAACATAATTAAATAATATATGGTATGATATACAATAATATGGTCCTACGGTAGATTTATAATAAACTTATATTTTTTAAATATGATGTTAGAAAATTTATGAAAAATGTTAACACTTAAGGTATGTGTTTTCTCATCTAAATATTATTTCTATGTGATATCGTCCATATTTAACACTTATTATTATTTTTTGTTTATATACTATTATATAGAATTTTATATAATTAATTGAATTTATTTCATGATATTAATTGTTTCAATTGATGTTGATCTTTTACCGATGTCACGATTCAAAATACAGTCAAGTATTAACAAGATTTCTAATATCACATTTATTTCCTATGATGCATATTCCATATTCGACACTAATTTCTTTTGTGTGGTTTATATACTGACAATGAATGTATAATGGGATTATTATACATAAATTTATTTTAATTTACCTTTCCATTTTATGAGATCTCTTTCATGGGGCTCTATATTAAAAAATCTATTAAATCCTTAACTTAATTTTGTTTGAATTTTGTTACTTTTAACACTTTTTTTATACAGATATATTATTTTTTGAGGTTTATATGATAACCATTTAAATTTTATCTCAAAATTATCCTCTTTATAATGCTATTTTATGCTTTACTTAATGTTACTCTTTCATGGGAATATTGATTCAATATTTCAAGATGGTAAGAGTTTGTTTCGACAATCACTTCATATACCAGGATTAATTGGGATTATTATTCCATAAATAAAATATCTTGACAAATATCCCAAGAATTATATTTCCTTTACCTCTCATATGATTTTTTATATCCATTTTCCCACTCATTTTTACATAAGATAAATAAGAAAGTGTTATTATAAAAATCATATCTTATTTCTCTCTTCAGTCAGAAAGATATTTTTTAACCAAAAACCATGATTTTAAAAAATATTTTAAAAAGGTATAAAAAGAAATTTTAGTATCATTTTAATGTAAAAATATTTTAAAAATATTTATATTTTATAATTAATTTAAAATGGTATAAATAGATTGATTTATTAGATTGAAAATGTTAAATTCAATGAAAAGGATTATTTAAATATTCTAGGATATAAATAGTTTATTTAATGTTGAAAAGATATCTACGTCATTAAATATTTTATATTATTTTTAAATTTTACATAATAGTTTTCAACATTTTTTTCAATTAATATGACATTGAAAATGTATTATGTCTTAATATGTGATTTTCAATGAAATTTTATTTTCTATTTTAAATGATCAATATGATCTTTCAGAATCCTTATATACCTAAGACAAAAACATTTTATAGGGTATAATATTTTTAAGTGGTATGATCCAAGGAAAAAAAATTAATTCAATTCTTGAATGTATAATGTTAATGATGAAAAGTTTACTATGAATTCCAATTCTCTTATATGTGTTACAACATGACCAAACTTATATTGAAAGAATTTATTTTCAAGGTTATTACATGATTAAATGATTATTAAACCATTATATCTTCCATATATTTTAATATGATGAAAAATATTGGATACTAATTTCATTTCATGGGTTATGATATGATGTTTATGCCACCCATATATTTTTATTGTTCATGATATGATGATGATTTTATTATATTGTCGCAAATTTAGGTATGATTTTATTATGTGACATATGGGACCTATATCTCCCTACATTAATTGGGAGATAATAAATGGTGTATGATATAAAAGGGTACATGAGTTATATTCCAAGGATACAAACAAGAGGGTACACATGTTGTAGTCTAAGAACCAAAACAAGAGGGTACACATGATGTATTCCATGCCCCCAAATAAGAGGGTATACAAGCAGTATCTCAATCCTTAAAACTTGATGGTATATAGGCTTCAACCCATGTCTAAAAACAAAAGGGTTCTTGGGTTGTATCCCAATCCTGAATGAAATGTAATATATGAGTTATTTCCCAGTCCAATAACAACATGGTATAGAGGTCATAGCCCATGATTGAAATCAAGGGGGTATATAGGTTGTATACCTAGCCCGAAAAAAGAGGGTACAGTATTTTTTATCCCAATACCAAACCAAATAAATGTTTGATTATCCCAATACTGTCATTTTAGGGAGGTTAGGGTATGCATCCTTGACATGAGATTTTATATGCTTATGTGTACGCCACAATTATATATCTTATTCCACTATTATGATCTCATGAATCATGCTCTTTAATTCCCTACAATTCTTGTCTAGTGAACTCTCAATTGTTATAGAATGAGTCTTGATTAGGATCCTCTATATTAGGTGTATGATCTTATAATTTTATGATAATGTTCTAATACACTTATGGTCATGATTATGCCTATAAATATCTCTTGTTAACCTTTATAGAGCATTTGAGCTCACCTGTTGTTTTTTTACAATCCCCAGGTTATGAAGAATGATTTTAAGTTGGAGTATTAAATGGGGAATGCCATTAAGGGAGATGTTGAATATCCTCCCCCAAATTAAAAGAATATCTTCTATTATTACAAATACACCAATATGTTACTATCCTCGGGCATATAATTTTTAAATTTACTAAATATTAATCTAATGTTTTTTAATATACATGTAAATTAAGAATGAGTCACTATATTTTATCCTAAGAAAATCTACCGAACATTAATGCCCAATAGGATATGGTAGTAGTCATGGGTTTTGGCATTCAACCACACAAAATCTCTCATGCATGAATTCAAAATGTTTTTGATGATGTATCTATGATTCTAAAGGGGATTCATATTTTTTTCCAATGTTTCTGATAAGATATTTCTATATGATAGGTATTCATAGACAAAATTCCTGATATATGACTATTGAGACCATATGTAGAAAATATGATGGCATTTCCAAGCATTACTTCTTGTGATCTATCTTATAATACTTAATTTACCCTAGTTATTGAGATGGAACAACTCCCTGTTGATTTTAAAAATACTCATGGTTGATTATTCTCCCCCGGGGGAAGTGGATTATTATTTTCTCGAAGATCGGTTACATGACTAGTGTGTTGGACAAGGAGCTCCTCACCATTACATTGAAATACACTGATGGATGATTATGCTCTCCCAAAAGATCTCTAGGATTCTTTCTATGGTAAATTGGGTAATTTATTATTGAACTCACTATAATAAATTAGGATTAGGCCATTGATATTTTTATATGAATGGATTTTAATAATGTACGTGAATTTAGGATGAATTCCTTACAAGTCACCTATGGGATTACTCTTTTAGGATTATTTGAGATGATATCATGGCCACCAATGGTCTAGGACCTTGAGATAAAAAAAATTTATTAGATTAACATGACTATAATTTTATGACATCTAGATTGGTGTCCTTTTATATGAATTCCATTTGTTACCTAGAATCCATCAATATAGTTCTTAGAGGAAAGTACATGAGAATCAAGGTTAATGAAATGTAGCCCCCTCTTTCTGACGTTGCTTGCACAAATTCATATCTGAACTGAGAAAATTTTGTTATTTCCAATCATGATTATTTATATTAGCATCATCATAATTATAAATTAATTGAGTGGTACAACACAATGCACAATTCCATTTTCCTAGGATGAGCATATTATATGGATTACATACCCAAGGATCAAATATTTTTGTATATATTATTTTCACCTTACTAATATAAATATATATTTACGTATTTATATAAATTTATGTATATATATATAAGAATATATATTATGGAATTTATTTTTTATTGGGGTTATGGACCCTGAGATTGATCATCATTCAAAATAATTCATTTTTGTTATCATTTTTAATACTGTCTCAACCAAGCTAAACATATTTAATGATCATTCAATTTGTAAAATATAATAATACGTCCACCATAAGGGTTGTATAATAATATTATTTCTCCCAATTATACAGGAAAAATATCGATCTTGATGAATATATGTATTCATTTCAGGTTGAGGAAATATTTTATGATGTATAGGCCTAAGGCCCAATGTTTCATGATAAATAAGAGCCACTACAGTGGATTGTTTTCATAAGGATTGAACATCACTTTAGAGTCATGGATACCATGTATGTATTCTTGATCAAAGATAGTTGGATATCCATATACTATTATTTTAGATTTATTAATTTATATAATAATTTTTGGTTAGCCTAGTGGATAATTGGTGTTGCATGAATAAAATGGTTTTTTTGGACTTATGGAAGTCCATTTATTATTGCATCATGATCCTAATTTATTTTATTTTATTATTCTACCTGTAAATTTTAATTATTATTAATTTTATCTATTTTTTTGATCCATAATCTAATATGAGGTCATAGTCTCCCAGCTATCTTAACCCAACCCACAGTACTAGTGCACAACCTACGGAATATGGGGAGGGTTCTTGTGACCTTGTTGTTAACTTTCTCGGGGAATATGATTAGTGAAATATTGTTTGGTATTTAATGAATTAGTAACATAGTTGTTCCCTTCCTTTTATATTACAATTTGAGATATGGTAGACATGAGTATTAGGAATGTGTCATAATATGTGATGGTAGTTGGACTTTTGTGTCAAGAAAACATATTTATTTATGAAATTTTGGATTACAGTTATATGAGATTGTTGTTCAGATATGTGGTGTAATAGTTTCATTTCATTCTTTGTTGTAGAAATGAACATTTTTTGTGGATGTTATGAATTTTTATGGATTTATTAATCATTTCCCATTGGCATGAGGATATTGATTTTTTTTTTAATTTTGGTTGGTAAGGGAAAGAGTATCATATTTGAAGCATAGTTTCCATATGTTATAGTCCTTCTTGTGTGATATATTTCATAAAAAAGAGACCAATTGTTTTTTCTATCAACAAAAACATAAATTATTTTCCAATTTATGTTATTTTTTAGAATTCTACTCAATTGGGATGACTCAAAGATATATATTTCATTATAAATTCAATTCTTGTGGACTTATAATGAGGCAATGGATAGTGAGTCATATCACCATTTCCATATATATATGAGGTTCCATGATAGAATTTGGTTAATACAGTACATTGTTACCATGTTTTGGGCCCCTTATAAGCTCTTATTTAATTGTATTTCTTATTTAATGTATCATTGACAACCATTAATTGGTTTTCAAGAATTTCATGGAACTCAATTCAACTTATGGGAATCTCATACTTATGATAAGTCATAGAAATTTTAGATGATATTGTGTGTATATAGATGAACCTCATAAGACAACAATGGCTATTGATACATTTATTTTAGGTGATGTAATTAGGTCTCTTTTCATGATGTTAATGGGTACCTAAACCTTCTTTGTAAACATTACCTCTAAGGGGTATTACCATATAAAAATTCCTAATGAGTTTTTACATCATTATATTCAAAGTCATATAATGATACTGAAGGGGTAGCCACGTGTGGGGATGCTGAGTGGGGATCCGGGAAATTGTAGGGATATGTTTATATTTTTGACTATTTGTGTTCAATATCTTGTTTACCCTCCATATATATGTTTTATCATTGGTCCAGGTGGTTATTAATAGTGTCCCATTTTTTAAAAATGATCTACAGGTCTTCTTCGGATACCTATAGGCCCTTAGATGTGTGTTAGACCCTTCTATGTTAGATTTCATTTATATAATAGGAATATTATTAAGGATTCTTTCCTGAATTGGTGGAAATCATTCTAGAATGTGGTATAGGTTGTATTCTCATTTGAGGTTTTTTTTTAATAAGAGATCATGTTTTTTGATATAGGATCTTGATGACATCATTTTTAGAGTAATCATATTGGGTGATTTATTTCGAGACAACCTTCAATGGGAATGAATGTTAAGGTTCCTAGACTTATTGACCTATGTTTCTGCGGTTGGGGACAAATTTTTTAAATTGATTCCTTGGATGGGTGGTTATAAAAAAACAAACATGGCATATGTGAGGTGTTAATTATTAATGAATTGTCCCATGGGTAATTTTAGGTTAATGAAACTAACATTCCATATAGCATTGTCCACTTATCCTTGTGATGATGAATTGAAGTAGTGTGATATAGGTGATAATGTAATTCTTTGGTTATGTGTTGTACTATTTAGAATGTTAAATTAGTGAAAAACCATTTTAGAGAATATGATCAATGGTTTTAATGAAATTAAATAGTTATTTTTTCTATGAACTATGAAAAAAATGAGTAATTTTCCTCAATGGTAGAGGTCTCATTGAGAATAAAATTTGTAACATGAGGTGGTAGATGGTGTTAAAACATGGATAAACATTATTCTATGACGTGGTGTTAGGAGTTTGTTAAGGGAATTTGAATCATATTTAATGGGTCTGTGGATAGATGAGAGATATACACACCTTCAAAAAGAATATTATCATCAAAGTAGATTGATATTATTATTCCATATTTCCTGATATCATCATACGTTTACATAGAGAGTGTCATTTATAAACATATCTATATAATATCTTTTTAGATTTTATATGTTAACTCCAAGAGAGTTTTTCTCTAGGATAAGTATAAGGAAATAAAAATAGTGTGGTGTTCACCATTGGACGTTTGAGGGAGGTAACTCTCTTTTTCATTTGAAATATAGTATTTTCTGATGATTTTTTTTTTGAGATGTAGGAACAAGAGATGATTTAGTGATTTCATATTTGTTATCCTGTTTGAGAGGAATTTTCATTATAGTCATTATGGTTATAAATGGATAAATCACGATCCTTTCATGTTTATATCAGTTTTAGGGAAATAATGATTTCATTCCTATAGTAGGGTGTACAATGTCACTCACAATTGAAATTATTTTTCAGATGGAAGAGACTCCACATTTTGGGGTTGAACGTCTGATGGTCAGGATAGAATAGTTGTGCAGATTATAGGGATGAGAGTATAAATATAGTTAACAAATAAACTATTCTCGACGATGATATGGTATATGGATGTGATGTTGTAATGACCCCTATTTTTACAGAGTATTACTTTGAAAAGAAATTTGAATTTTTTTATTCTTATGAAAGATAAAATAATAACTTCTCTATATTAAATGATCTTATATAAATTTTTTTGATGAAGTTATTATCTCAAGAATAATGTGTTTAAAATATGATTGGAGTATGGTGGAATTCTGAAGTGATTGAATTTTCATGAAAAATTAACATTTAAAATATATTTAATTAAATATTAATTTATTCATAATCATTAAATTAGGTATATATTATTGTCAATCTATTATAATGATACATTTCATTCTTTTTGGTGTCTATAATACAGGGTTTTACTATATTTATCTATCAACTCATATTGGGCATTTGGGATGGGATCTGAGCCCTTTTTCCTTTTTTTCACCCCTTTCTTTTACTTATTTTAATTCCTCTCTTCCCCTTGTTTTATCTTTATACAAAGATGGGACCAATATATCATGTCACTACGATAGAAAAGGGTTAGATAGATAGTGAAGAAGAGAACATTCACCATGGATCTTTGGAGGAGCTGGATCATTATGCGATAGTCATGGACCATGTATACGAGTAAAGCGTCAGTGGAATTCTCCCAATAGTGGGCTATTTTTTGAATTTATATAATTTTACATATATATATATATATATAATTATAGTTTAATAAAACAATTATTTCTTATTTATACCACTTTATAACTTATGTATTGAATTTGGGGAGATAACATGGGTTTTAAACCGATTAAAGGAATTTCCCATTCAGAAATCCCGATGACACAACATGTAGTTTGTGACCACACATCATGTTTTCTTTGTATTCAGGGAATATTATCACTTTATTTATATAATTAATTTATAGGATATATATGATGTGTAATGTTTCTGAACCATATATTTGAGTACCTATATAGAGATCATGTGTAGGGGTACATGGCAATGCAAAGAACACAACCATACCAAAAGTACAATGCACACCATGTGGATGTACATCACCATGAAGAATGGAGGATTTGGACATGAGAGGTAGACATTATGGTACCCCATATGGGTTACATTCCATGTATATGTTATACATGCCATGACCATTGGATTTACATTCCATGTTCATGTGATATACCTACCCAGGTTAGTATTTTACGGTACACACCATGTTCCCATGTCTACAGAATATGTACACCTTCCTTTCTACCCTTAAAGGGGTTTTCCTATTTGAGGAATCATACTCAGAATTGGCTATATGAATAGTCAATTTTTTTGTATCATTCTATATAGATCATGATGGTGAAACAATTACAGTGATTTGAAGACTCCTATGAAGATTTTGGGGAATTTTACTAAATAGAAATGTTAATACTTATATAATATAATCCATATATATTTTGATATTTAGACTCTTTATATAAGATGTTCCATTATATGTCTCCATTGAAAAATTATTTTTTATGATTTCCCTTGAGGTTTTCACCTTTATGAGATGTACCCCTTTGGACTAGGGGTCCATGAGATTAGTTTATTTAGCATCCCTTAAATTATTCCATCACTTCTGTTTTAATAGAGGGGGTAATGTGTACAATTCCTCCAATTGTATACCATTTTTTGATGACCCTTAATAGATTCCTCTGAATATGATTTATTTCTATAGATTCTATGTAGGATTCCCTCATATTTACTCTTCCATGGATTCTCTATGTAGTGCATCCACAAAAAATATGTCCCCAAGGATTCCATGTATGATACCTCTTCTCATATACCCTAACAGAGGATCCTATGTAGGTTACATCCCTTTATATATACTACCAAGAGGATCCCTAGAAGTTTGAATCTCTCTTATTGACATAGGGGACCCAGTGGGTGCCTTCGTGTTTGACCAACCATGTGCTACTAAATTATAGGTATTGGTAGACATGAATGTCAGTGTAACCTTAGAACATTAAAAAAACATAAGGAAAAGGGTATATAGAAGTATTTGTTGTTTTATGAAATTGGGAACCATCAATAAAATAGATATGAATTCCCCAAGTTATTAATGATGGTGTTTATATTCATGTTTTCTTTCTGTTGTTTTTTTTTCAATATTCCTAATGTGATACTATATTTTGACATGAATGTGTAGGTGTAATTCTGAAGATATAAATTTTGATCTTATGTGTAGACTAGATGATTCAGATTCACAGATGTACTACCTAGGATCTGACTTACCTTCCACACTTGACCATAGATTTGGACATGTTTATCCTATCCATTGATTTGTATTACACTGAGGAATGATTATGCTCTCCCAAGTAATGATTATGATTACTATCTCCCTGATTAGTAAGATGAATATGGTGTTTTTAGTAGTTATCCTCACCATTTATTTGAAATACACTAAAGGTTGATAACACTCTCTCGAGCAACACCTAGGAAGCTATCTAGGATCACACACAATTAATAAACATTAATGATATACTCATGATTTTTTAGACTTTTATATGTATTTATAGATACCATGTACATGGACATAGAGATATTTCCTACAAAATTTATAAGAGTTATATCCTTAGAGAATATCCGGGTAGTGATGTACTGACCATTTGTTGAGTGTGACCTTTTTCTCAGACACTGAACTAGATTTTTAGGGTTTTAGTGGATAGAAATACTTCATAGTAACTGTTATATGAATATTTGGTTATTAATGGAAAACCATAATTATATATATTGTAGTGAGTATAGTAGCACCCAATGGTAGTACATATATCTCACAATGGTAATGTATATTTCTCAGATACATTTTTTAAGATTTCAAATAGAAGGTTTTATCAATCAAGATTTTAGACCCTTGGATCGATTTAATTATACATTTTATTAGTTGTACAAAATCCATATCAATGCCCTTTCACTGATTTTAAAGATGATCAGGATTACATTCCCATTGATCAGCTATAATAGATTTATTTTATTTTTCACCTTACTCATATATATATATATATATATATATTGGGAATATATATATATAATCATATATATATATATATACTTGATGGAATGTACATTTTATCAAGTTCAGAGACCCAAGTACTGAATTCTGATTAACATTATTAATTTTATTTATTATTACAATCTGTGTCTCAACTAGGTCGATCAAATTGCATTGACTACAACTATTGAAAAATGATTTACATGTCCATCAATGGTGTGGAATAATGAGATTATTTTTCACCTCCATACATTCACCTATGTGTTCTTGTTGACATAATGTCTACTTTTCAAGTTTATCATTCATTCCATGATGGATATTGGTGAGGGTCATGCTTGTGTAATCCATTGGAGCCGCTCAAATGGATTATTTTGATTGGGTTGGAGCATCTTGGAAGTGGAATCTATAAAAGGTATGTGGTATTTCATGGATTTATTAGGAGATAACTAAAGTATTATTTTAGTTTCCTTTAGGTATTCCTACATGTATGGGCAACCCAGTGGGTGACTAATGTTGTATATGTAACATGGTTATCCAGGAATTTACATCATTTCCTTTATAATTATATCATACACATGTATTAGTTTATTTATTTATTTCACACTATATCATTTATTTCTATCAATGGAATATGGTTATTTTTGAACTTTTATTTCTTTAATATGAAGTCATAGTCTCCCCACTATCACTTATTATTCCCTTACTACAAGTCGAAATCCACTAGTTTGTGAAGAGACATGTTTCATGCCCTACATTTAACTACCTCAAGGAAAAATATTGCTGGAATCTAGGTCAATATGTTACATAGTTCAAGTTCAAATGATGGTAGAGGTGATTTAGGGGACTTTTTAAAGGAATTAGGATAGATATAGGCTACAGGAGCTAGTTTATTCCATGAAATTTATATTAATGATTTAAATTATGTCTCATCAGAATCTATAAATCCCATTAATGACATAAAAAACAATCATGTTGTGACAATAGTATTCATTTAATGAATTAATAAATTAGGATTTAAATCGCAGGTGAAACATTTTCACCATTCTAGAATATCCATAGATTCAAATCATGAATCATTGATTCATGATGTGAATAGTTATAGACTAAGTAATTTAATGTGATGTATGTTCAAATACCCTCTACCATAGTGATGTAATAGATTTTGGTTAATATATTCATTCTCAGCCTCTCTGACCGGCAATTTGAAAAAAACAATATTCTGGTTGCTCCACTTTTGGTATGTGTCATCTTTCTAATCCCATATAATAAATTTCTATGGAAATTTATGGATGAATAAGTTTGAGATTCTGGGATCTATGATAATATAATGATACCTCTATAATCCAATATAGATATATTTCTTTCTTGTATTCTGGGGGTACAATCAAGTTGTTGTTGGGGTGTGCTCTGTGAGATTATATTTGTATAAGTTTGTATAACTTCACTTAAATCCTTTTTATAATGTTATATGATTTCAAAATATGAAAATCAGTTTTATGAAATCCATCTGTTGTTCTTGGGACTCCATTATTCTTTGGTGTATGGATCCCATCTTGGTTGGTGTGCGACATAAGTTTGATAAAGTTTTTTATATCCCTATCACATGATGGATTAACCTGGAATGTTAATTATATAATAAACTAACATCTAAATGAAATGGAATGACCTTTGAAAGGTTTTATATTTGTGTGAAAATAATTTTTTTAGAAAATATAATTTCCCATTGTTTTGGTGGAAAAAAATCTAATGAATTCTGATAATGTTTATAATAAACAAATGTCTATTTGGACTTGTTTTTGAATTGTTACAATAACTTTTTAAATTATTTGATAAATATTGTACATGGGATCCCTGGGTTATTAGGTAGTTGGTGTAGTATTGGGAAATATCCATTAGTATTTTAAGGAAATCACATTATGGGTTGTTATTATATTCCTTTAACAAGATTCACTGGATTTAAAAATTGATATAACTTTTAGGTGGTTCACTTTATTGGGTGTTCTGATATTCTATAGACATAATACATGGGTTTTATGTATATGATGTTCATTTTAACCATTGATTGGGTCATTTTTAATCCAGTTAGCCTAAATTTTTTTGATGATAGTAATTTTTTACATTTTGGATTGGAATTATAATATTTTGAATTTGATATAAATTATTTATCTCAAGACATGCTTATTTCAATTATTCTTTGTAATTAATTTACCTAGGATCTTTTAGATCATTGGAAAATTGGAAATGTTTTACAATTATTTAGATATAAAACTATTTATCTACTTATCATTCCTTGATTTCAATGGATGTGAGAATATTTGGATTTATGTATAGGGTCATGATATCGAACACCGAGGTGGGATCCTTCATATCCTATTTATCTCAATGCTTTCACACTCCCATCAAGGTGTGTAGAACATTATTTATCTTTTGATGTGGTAAAGGGAAAGGCACCACGGTGAGGCAACATGGTTTATGTCAACTGGTTTTGGAAGCTTGGGGTGAGACTACGAGGGGTTTCCCATATATCACATGGAGTATTAGAGGATGGTTATTCCATTACATTATTTTGGTTGTTTTTTGGACATGTTCAAATGGTTTCAATCTTGATGATTTTGGGTTATATATCTATTATTGTTACTCTTTGATATGGAATATTTTTCCCTATCATTATTCAGTATATATGTATGTATATGTCATGTATCCTAATTCATTATGGCATAATTCAATCATCATGTTAGTTTTTGATGATTGGGTATGATTCTCCAGCCCGTGAGTATCATGAGTTTGCATTGGGTCATGCCATGGTCCAATTTAAAGCCTATTCAAATGAGTTTTCATAGGAAAGAGATTAATATAGTACAAAAAAATAATATAAAATAGATAATATACAATCCCAAAATCCATTAGAGTAAAAAGAAATCGATTTGAAATTCCATTCATAAATAAAAAATATATAACTTTTTATAATGGAATGAACAATATAAAATGTAACACATGATAGGTATACACCGATAATATTTCCCCTGGAATGATCTTATTAGTTAAAGACTAAATAAAATAATGACCAACATTTAGTATTTTTTTAACAACAATATCCTATTTATTTACTACATCCAAACTATTCATCTTAATTATCCAATAGTATGAATCTTCCAAACCAGTTCGAACAATCATGAGGTCTTCTCGAAAATCAAAATTTAATGGGAGCCCAAGTAGGGTGTCAGTATTACTCACTAGGCAACCGACAATGGTGTCCCTGATATAACCAATATAAATATTTAATATTTACAATTTTCCTTCATTGAATTAATAAAAAATTGTAACAATAATACATGACACATCCATATGTATAAAACATTTTACCTAGGATTGAATACATGTATTTTGGCTTGTGTTGGGGTGTACCTAAACATGTCACATTATAATAAAATGAATCAATATAAAACCCTCACATTAAACCATCATCAATTAAGGGATAATTTCACCTACGTATGAAACCTTCTCATCTTACACAAAAACATAAGGGGGAAACCATATTCCCATAGAACCATTGCATGTCATCATTATCCTTAGAAGAATATAAACTATATAGGATACCATCATATATCATCTATATATGGGTTAAAATTTACTCTCTATTGTAAAATCATATAACTCATGGTGTATTAGTACTTTCAACATCATATTACTATATTTATGTATTTGTTAACCAATATTTTGGCCATTAATTTTTTGGGTTCCATTTGGGGTTTCTATGCGTGAAATTTTTCTAAATTTTGAATGTTCTAGGGATGTGAACAGTTGGCACACTAATTTCCCCAACCATGCATCGTGAAAGAGAAACATGTGAAAACTGAGGTAGTATGTTTTTTGTATGGTTGGTGCATGGTTTGGAAAATAATTCTCCACAATATGATAATCCATGAAACATATATAAATGGGGTTCATGTCTAGGGAGAATGGTTTTGTTTAACCATGTGTCCAAGACCTAATAATTATGTGTACAAATTTCTTTAATCTAAAAATTATTTATAAATTCTTGAATCTCTCTTGTTAGACCCCCAATGAACCATTACAAACCATTTGTGGGTTCTTCTTCCCTAGGATCTCCCAATTACAGTTTTTGGACCCTCACCACCATCTCAAAAGAATATCAAATCTAGGATGACGACATTTAATCTTCTTTGGATTAGTTTCCTCTTCCTGTTCACATTCTCTCACACTCTCAATATTTTCCTTCCAAGGGATTTAGTGATGTTTTATGTTTTTGATAGTTCAAGTAACCTTTGTTTTAGATCATGGATCTAGTTTAGAATCCCATATTCCATTTTCATTATTCATAATTTTTAAATCCTGAATTGGGTTTTCCATTTTAGGATATGTTGATCCCGAGGTAAGGTGGTTCCATATTGATTGGAAATTTTAATTATCCAAAAAATTATCGATTTTATTAAATTTAATTCAATAAAATATATTGGATTTCATTATTATGAAATTAAATTATTCCAAAACCAATTCCATTGAATTGGTGTATTTGGATTTGAAATTTTATTTTTGTTATGAAATTTGGAAAACCCCTACATTCATTGAATTGGGGTGTGTCTTTGAAATTGATGGAAATTGATGAATTTTAAACTGTTGAATTTTAATTTTGAAATTGGTTAGATTGGAAACTATGATGTTTAATTGTGGAGATTTTATTTTGAGGAAATTAACTTCAATGTTATATTTGATAACAAAAATTTGAAATTTGTTTTAATTGAAACCTTTTTGTAAAATCATAGAAAAGTCATGTTTTGATTAAAAATAATTTTAGCTTTTTAATGGAATATTGTAATTTTTAAAATGAAAAATGTGATGCATTTCATGTTAAATAGTCTAAATGTAAATTTACCATCATAGATTTTTTATAGAACACTAATGCACTAGATAGATAGTGAGTTATTATGATAGAACTCAATAATTTACAATGTTTCGAAACATATATAAAACATTTCACATCCCTGATAAGATGGGGATGAATATCTTATAACCCTTGTCAAAAGGGCGTGTGTATACACATATTCTTGAGTCACTTTGGTTGTGAGGTATTTCCCATAGTCTGGACCAATTTTACCTTTCATCATATGACTATGTTCCTCACATGTTTTTATTTGAATTGAACTTATTCTATTGTTGTAGTGTTTTTTAAATGCCTTGTCAATTTATATATATATTTTCATATAAAATTTTTAATTAATCAATTTGATTATAAATATTCCGTCAATATATATTTTAATCACTTATATAGAAGATTATATCATTTTAAATTTACAAAATAATTTTTTAAGTATTATTTTTAAATTTCTAACATGTTTATTGAAAATTAGAACTCTATGTTTAGTTAATTAAAAGTGGAATCTATTATAGAATCCTTGGTGAGACCCCACTTGTATTTTATTTCGCACCCTACTTGTACCATCAGGTGTTTATAGATTATCAACCTCTTGGTTCGATAAATCGTAAGGCCCCACCTGTATGTAGTAGTGTATTTTGATCCTTGGCCTTGTAGGGTTCAACTGGACTTGGGTAGTTATCCAATTTTTTTGTACTTGGGATTGTACTTTGGATTTTTTTTAACTGCATGAATTCTGGTATACAACTCTATGTGGATTTTCTCGTGTATGAATACACATTTCATATCTTTCTTCATCAATTTTTGTATCAAATTCATTCCCACTTTCATTTTGTATGATGAAAAGTTCTAGTTTCCAACCAATCGGGTTTGGGAATGCCCTTCGTGAAATATCATTACTGGCTATATTATTGGGTTAAAAGGGTACCTTAGATGGGTCATAAAAAAGTGGTATCAAAGCTCTTGGTTAAGATTTTTATGTTGATGTCAGTATGAATTTTTGTAATTATGTTTGGAACTCAGGGGTAGTATTGACTATGTTCTTATCCATCTATCACTGCAATGAGACTTTAGTCACCGGGGGTGATTTGTGAAAGTGGTCTTGAAGAATATATGTAGTATTATCCTTGCTTTAGATTTGGATAGTAATTAAATCCAAATAATTTATCTATATATTGGGATTTCATTCCGTTATTTCTTGGTTTCAGTGTTAATCTGGTTTCTTTCTTTATCTCTACTAATGTTTCTTAGCATCTTACATCTGAGAATAAGTTTTAATCAGATCCTTGTAAAAGAAATTGATTAACGCTGGTGGGAGAATCCTTTTGTGGATGCATGTTTTCATGAGGCGGTCATGCGTACTATCCAAACTGTAGGACACACAACACCACTAGTTCTCGTTCTTGCTCTAGCTATGAAACCTCAAAGGGATTATCTCTTTAATTTTTTTGAAGAATATCTTCACCAGATACCTATAACATTCAAAGGATCAAATGATCCTCAAGAGGTTGTGAAATTTTTGCGTAGGATGAAGTTTTTTTGGGGTCATGGTGACTCCTAATAAAATACTAGTGATGTGCACCACCTTCCTACTATAAGGACTGAAACAAATTGTGGACCACAATGTTGACTATGAAGAAGCATGTGGGATTATAGTGGAATGACTTAACAGTTATTTTTACATACATGTTATATCTAGAATCCATTTTTTAGGTCAAGGATGTAGAGTTTGATAAGACATGAGAATGATGACAAGAATGTGGTAGAGTTTGAAATTTTATTTATGATGTTGTGTAGTTTTCACCTAAGATAGTATGGAATGATAAGATGATGAAATTAAGGATCATGTCGGGAAATCAAATAGGTATTGGTATATAGGTTTTCTTTCTTGAAATTCAATTTTATACAGATGTGTTGGATTGGTCACTGATTATAAAAATGGATATGGATAACAAGTCATGGTTATAAGGAGTTTCTTTCTCCCACTATAAATGTGAAATTTTTGTCAAATGAAAGAGGATGTGTAATGATTCTCATAGTGGTTCTTGACGGTAGGGTAATTACAGATCAACTAATGTGCCAAGAAATAACCCTTTAATTTGTTACCATTGTTGAAATCTAGGGCATTCATAGAAGGTGTTCACTAAGAAACCTAAGAAATCTATGTCCTATGGATGGTAATGTAATTGTTAGATTTTTTTTTCATGTTTATTACACTACCCATAGTGGAATGAGATCATTTGTACTGACAAAAATTGTGGTGTTATGTGATGATTCAATTAAAATGGTTTTCCCAACACAAGATTCCAGAATGAATAATTTTCATGTAGTTGATGAGTCTACAGATGAAATGGATTTTCGTCCATGAACTGTGAGATGTAAAATCACTATAACTTATTCATTAGTGAATTATTTGTGTGATACTAGCGTAACTCTTTCATTTATTTAATACATTATTAATAATATACTAAATATTCCAATGAAAATGTTGCCTTGCGTGATGGATATTGCTACACCCCATCGTACAAAGAGAGAGAATGGTATATGAAGTCCCTCTTATGTTTT
Source organism: Viscum album (assembly GCA_963277665.1). Lineage (NCBI taxonomy): Eukaryota > Viridiplantae > Streptophyta > Magnoliopsida > Santalales > Viscaceae > Viscum > Viscum album. The sequence goes on from OY728159.1 coordinate 928,687,325, forward strand.
CTCATTATCTGATGTCAGGCTTTCTTGAGATTTTATAGTCTTCAACATGAATCCTCTTGACATTATACTCATGATGTATTGTCTCATTTCCAATAAATCCTCAATTTATTTTTATCACTAACGAGACCCCTTTTCGACACCTGATAGGGTTTGAAAAATCCTTCATGGAGAATGAGACATGATGTCGAGTAGATCTAGAACATGTTATCTAGAGGTGGGTAAAGTTATGTCTCTATGTTCTTCTTATTTGTATTGAGAATCATTGAGAGGTGATCTCCCTCCAATTTTAATTAGGTTTCTTGATTTGTTCCCTTCTGAAATCATTGTTTTTTTCACCAGTAAGTGATATTGTGTTTTCTATCAACTTAATACCTTGTACGCAACCCATTTATATTCCCTATAATTGCCTAGAATCTAATGGAAAGATGGATTTTAATATCTAGTAGAGTGACGTTATAGAGAAATGCTTTATACGCCTGGGTTAGTGTCCTTTGGTGACACAAGTTCTCTTTTCTTTGAAGGCTAATTTTTATTTTCGTATTTGTATTGATTATAAAAAAATAAATCATGTTAAGATAAAGAACAATATTTTTTCCCAGGATTTCGGATATATTTGATGTGTTGCAAAAGGATATGTTTTTCTCAAAGATTTTTCTTTGGTATTGTTATCATTAGTGAGGATAAATGTTTATGAAATTTACAAACATCCTTTCATTGAAGGTGCAACCATTATAAGTAGCTTATTATGAAATTTCATTTAACTAATTCTCCTTTAGTATTTATAGAGTTTATGAACATGATTTTATATTAGTTTCATGATACCTACATTAAAGTATTCATGGATGGAATCCATTTTTACTCTATGTTTTATGAGGATCATCTGTGTCAACTGTGATCAGTTATGTAAAAGTTGAGAAATCACCGATAGTAGTCCAAGATTTTGGAATGTGATTTATGGATCTCTGAAGTAAATTTTTTGAGGGACATGGTGTGGGAACATTGTATTAGTTGATTTTGAGTATTTCGAGGATTTTATGACATGAGAGAAACCATAATATGTCTTCTATATTCATATATTATTTGAATTATATGGATATTATCTTCAGTTAGTAAAGGAATTCTCAAATTTAGATTCTTGTATGACCATTATATCTCATAATAGAGTAAAGTTCATGTGGGATGAGAAATGTTTGAGTTATTTTTTGGATTTAAAATGTCATTTGACTATTACATCGGTGTTTACTCCTTTATAGTTGGGGTCTGGCTATGAGTCCTTCTAGGATACACCACATTCTGGTATGGGTTACGTTCATATTCAAGGTGATCATTTCAATGTTTATGGATATTTTCAACTTAGGACATTGAATAATAATTAACCATACCATGACCTTGAAAATGTAGTTGTGATGCACTCTATAATGCTTTGGAGGAGTTACCTTTTTGGAGAAAAGTTTACCAATTTTCCAGCCCAAAAGATCTTGGGTGATATATTCTTTTCAAAAGATATGAATCTCTACTATAGGTGTTTGATGGAGTACATGTAATCTATTTAAATTGACATCACTTATTCCCTGGGGAAATGAAATTGAATTTTATATGCTTTGAGAAGTTATCTTCTGACCCATACTTTGAAGTAAACTTCAAAAGACTAGAACATGATGGTTTTGTTTGAATAGTTTCAAATTGAAGTATAGGGATCAGTGAAAGAGGTTACATAACTAGATTTCAGATCACATCCATACTTAATAAGATGATTTTATAGGATTAGAAACTTGATGGTGAGTTTTGCAGCAATAGATACTATCTTTTAGGTTGACAGACAATTAGATACATCTCATCTTTGCCACGGTAATTTTATGATATTGGAATCTCTTATTTGTGCCGTCGGGAGAAAGGAATGCTATAATGGGTGGATTTCCATAGTTTCCTATGGTCTGTGAACCTATGAACCACAAAGATGATCTATGACATGTGGTGGATATTTTGGTGGTCAGGTTTGAGACATGGAATTGTAGAATTTTTATCTCATTGTTACACTTTTGAACAGGTTATGGTCGAGATCTAGAATCCTTCATGATTTAATCATCCACTTATAGTATTGAGTAGGAAGTGGGATGAGATATATATATAATTGTTGTGGGGTTTCCATGTACATAGTGGAGTAAGAAGTGATATGGGCTGTTAACAATAGGATAACCTTATTGGATAACATTATACCCATTCATTATACAATCAATGTTTTAGGAGTTGGGAAATCTCAACATGAAATAGATTGTTCATTTTCATGGGGATACATATGATCTAGTCTATGATAATTCACTTATGTTCACTTATAATATTTTTGAAGGGCCTTCCAGAGGAACTAAGATCTTAGGACTATTTGAGTATGATATACCATCTATAGTTGGATGTCTAGATAGAAAGAGATATACATATTCTTGAGGATGTGCTATGTGTATTTATCCTTCACATTGGAGGACTATGGGATGATCACCTATGGATTGTTGAGTAATCTTATAAAAAAAATTAACAGTCCATAATCAGAATGGATCCTTTTGATGCCTTGGATGGATGGCCTTATAGTTCTCTATTTGGTTGTCCTGATATTGGTGAAATTTTTAGAGTTGGACAAAGCATGGATCAACAGATTACAAAAACAATTCATCAAATTCATCATATAATATTGAATTAATATTTAAATTATAAGTCTTATACAGATCATAACCATACACCATTGGAATTATCAGTTAGGGACTATGTATTCTTGACAGCTTCACCTTGGTTGGCTCATCGATGGCTTAGGAGGCAATGGATGATTGTGCCTCATTTTCAGGATCCTTATGAGGTTGTGGAATATATGGGTAAAGAAGCATATTGGTTAGAACTTTCACCACATCTAATGTCAATATAATACATGCTTCATGTATCTCAGCTATGAAAGTATATACCTAATCTATCTAATGTTCCGATATGGAGTGTTGTTCAGTTTTAACATGATTTTTCAATGACTAAATAGACAATAAATATAGTTTATTCTCAATAAAATATACCTTATGGGAGACAAATATCATCGGATTGACAGAGGGAGAGGGAGTCACTAATGACAGAGTAGTGGCCTCTTCTTTTATACATAGAAGCTTCTAAATATGATATCTAGGGAAAAAACTTTCTATAGTGGGGACCTTGTAACATCATATTACTATTTTCATGTATTCCTAAAAAACATTTAAAATGTATTTGGTGGGGATTTGTTTAGGGTCGCTTTAGGTGAAAACATCATAAATTTTGTACGTTTTAGTGCTCTGAATGATTGGAAAATATTTTTTCCAAAACCATGCACCATATTAGAGAAAATAGTGAAAACCGAGGAAGTACGGTTATTCATGATTGGAACATAGTTTGTAAAATTTGGAACCCACCTAGGAGACTCCTTGAAATCAATTTTAAAATGGCTCACAAATAGAGAACACGATTTGGTTTAACTCTATGGCCCTGCCTAACTAACAATGTGTATGAGGATTTTTTAATGAAAAAAAGTGTTTTTAAAAATCCCAAAACCATTTATTTAGACATTCAAAAAACCATTATGATCCATATGTGTTTTCTCCTTCACTTAGAGATCCCAAGATCAGTTTTCCCCTTGGAACACTCTTGAAATAAGATTGATGCTTGGAAAATGACATTCTTTCTTCTCTGAGTTATTTTCCTCTTTCTATAATGATTCTACCACTCTCTGTATTTTTTACTCACTATGATTTTTTGGATTATGATTTTCATAGGTGTATCTAGTAACCCTTGTTTCAAAAAATAGATCTAGGTTTCATTATCAGCTTTCATTGTGATCATTCATCAATAGAAAATCTTGAGTAGGGTTTGGAATTTTGAAATCCGTTGATCCCGATGTTGGTGGTTTATTTTTTATTGGCCAATTTAATTAACCCAAAATTTTATTATTTGATTAAATTTCATTCAATTTATTTTTTTAATATTATTATAATGAAATTAAACTATTAATAACCAATCCAATTGATTTGGGGGATTTAAATTTGAAATTATAATTTTGTTATGAATTTGGGAAAACAACCCAATTCACTTAATTGGGGTGTGTTTCTGAAATTTATAGAAATTTTTTGACATTTGTGTTCATTAATTTAAATTGTAAAGTTTTATTAATGGAAAATAATAGAATTTAATTGTGAAAATTAATATTATGAAAATTTTTCCAATGTTTTATTTGATAAAAATTGTTTAAAATGGTTTTGATTGAAACCATTGGTTTTTAATTGTGTAAAATGGAATATTTTGATTAGAATCCTATTTTCCTAAATTTAATCTTTTAATATCTCAAATTGATAATGGGATGAATATTATTTTATGTAGTCCAAAATGAAATTTCACATCACTGTTTTTGTACTAGTGCACATGGAAACCGATGGTTTTATGTGAGTTTTTGGATATCACTCAATAAATTGCAATGTTCGAAAACATAAATACAAGACATCACATCCCTAATAGGATGGTAATGATACCCTTCCTTCTAGTTTAAATGGGGCATGTTTATACATATATTTTAGAGTCACTTTGTGTGTGAGTAATTTGTCATAGAATAGACCTATATTTCCATTAGTAATATGACCTCGTTGACCATATGATTGTATTTTAAATGAATATCTTCTATCATGAAAAACTATTTTACAAGCCCTGTTAATTTATATAAACTATTTTATATAAAATGATTTATTAATCCATTTTTTATAAACATTACCTCAATATCTATGCGATGCATTTTCCTAAATTATTTATGTAATTTGACATGAAAATCATGATTTGTTTATGTATACTTCTGAAATGAAAAAAATACTTATTAAAAATTGAATTATCTTTATTTTTTTAATTAAATGTGGTATATATTATGGAACCCTAGGTGGGTCCCTGTTGGGGTTTTTTTCTCAACATACCTATTCCATTGGGTGTTTTTAGATTATATTTTTTCAAGTTAGAGAAAGGGTAATATGCCACTTGGAGGTGGTTGTATCTTATAATCCTTTGGTTTATATTGTTTATCTATTGGACATTGTTAGTTATCCTTTTTTCTAGTACATGTGGTTGTACCTTGGGAGATTTATAATTTTTTTACTTCTGATAAAAATATCCCAATGGAGTTTCTCTTCTAATCATACTAATTTTTTATCTTTCTTCCACAATGTTTGTGGAAAATTCATTCCCACATTCATTTTTTATGATGTGAGGTGTTAGTCTCCTCGACGGGATCAGAAATTCCCCTTAGGCCATCTCAGGGCCGGATCGACTATTGTGTTACAAATGTACTGAGGCTAGTTCTGAAAATAACCCACCCCATTACCATCATATTACATCAACACTAAGGGTGTAATATTACCCCTCCCAAGAACCATCTCATATAATCCTCACTCATAGGGGAATAGTTCCCCACCATAGTTCCTTTAATAACATCACTACCCACGGGTAATAGTGATCCTCTTTATAACTATCTCATATTTTCCTTAATCTCGATAGAATAATACCCAACATGTCACCAACATATAAAATAAATAAACATGGTTAAATAGAATCTGTTATCAGTCCTATAAGAAAACATCAACCATCATGGGGATATGTTTTTTCCAGCGATATCATCACAAATTATAATACATGTTGAGATAACTACCGTTCTTGGACACCAAAATATAAGTGTTAAATGTTTTTTTAACTTACTTGATCGAAAAATATATTATATTGGATGGATTCTTAAAAATAAAACATATTCCCACATTACTTATATTAAATGTTATTATCATATAATCCTAATATAATTATTCTATAATCAATAAGAATTGTATTTGGATATCATTTGGTTCTTTATGTCATAGAATATTTGGGAACCCCCAAATAGGTCCATAGAATTATATAAAAAACCTATAGTAAGTTCTCATCCCTCAATTTTATAGAGTAGCTCAAAATTGTTATGATCAGAAAAAGTGATAATTGTAAAAACATCCATTAAAATATATAAAAACACCAAATGAGATGAAATATTGATAATTTAATCTTCAAATGGAATCTATTTCATTCTTATCATAACCTTATTATGCATAAAACCTTTTGACGATCTACAGCCCAGATAAACAAGAAATGGTTTTTGAGGAACACTCACCCCATACCCTAATCCACTATCTAATAAGTAAGAAATAATCCCAATGTTCCATATATTCTACCCTAATACAACTATTCCCAATCCATCACATCGCGCAACATGGAGGGGAGTAGGGAAATTTATCCAAAGGTCCACCATATTTCGGATCCTTGAAATCATAATACATTATAGTCCACCTATCACAGTACACATTATTTTAGTACCTCCAATAACTGTCAATTACTAAGGCATATATCGTATTGTTGAGTGACCAAGCACGGACAAAGACACTTTCCTTTTAATCATGTGGTTTGAAGAATAATCTTGGTTTCAATAAATGGTTGATCATTCCGATGTGAAAAGGTAATATATCACAAAGAAAATTATAATGAATAAAACATTGATATATGATTAGGGAAACACTATCAGAAAACTAATTTCATGTAATTTATATTATGAACAACAAAAAATATTGATGATACTAAATCTAGTTCCATAATCCATCATCATACTACATCAGGGCCTCGTTCAATCATAGAAAATTTCAATTAATTATATAATAATTATATTTAATTTAAATAAATAATTTCTATAACTTATTCACTTATTAATAAGTGATATATATCTAATATAACATCATAAATATGAAAAATCCTCAAGAAATATGGTGTAGATCACCTATAGGATATCTTTGATCCAAAAAAATAAAAACCCCAATAACCAAACAACAATTTATTAATAAATTTTGTCCAAATATGATTAAAATAGAATTTTGTTTGGAAGAAACATACTTTAATGAAAATACAGAAATCCATTTCCATACATCCCTTTGAAACCTCCTCGTTTCAAACCACATGATATCTATATAGAAATAAAAACATTTCACTTTTACTCGGTGAAATCACAACCAAATACATAATACCTATGAATTAAAATTAGAGGAAAAATAATTGAATGGATGAGAGTGATCATAAATGATAGAAAACAACCTTATCCATGGATAAATAACTCATGTTAAACTAAGAAACATCAGTATTAAGATGATAATAGTAGGGAAGTATAAATGTAACCTTCCCATGATAGGATTTCCATGTAATGAAAACCACAAATTGGGTGTACAAATTAGATTTAAAGAAACCAATTATTTCCATGGTTTTTTAAAAATAATATCTTGATCATTATAAAATCACCCATGTGATTGGAATTTTCATTCCACTTCCCAACACACCTCGGGGTGTAACCCATCAGCTCATCATCTGTCGCTACTCAACAAGATACAACATAAGACAAACTTCACAGATCGAGTTGATATTATGGTTTTTCCATTGAATTTTTAGAGTAATAAAATCCCATTGATATAGGGTCAATTGAACATATATCATTATTAATGAAAAACTCTTCCTAAGTAGACGAACTTAACAATATAGTTTTGTCACCATTGCATGATAAATCAATCCCAAAGATGACTATAACGTTGAAAAAGAGTGCCACAACATGACTAGTCACTGGATGAGAAATTTTTTAATCTTACATGATTAAATAACATAATTAATAATAGTATAAAATTTATTACTTTATAGATCAATCCTACGTAGTCCTTTCTGAAAAATAGACCTACCTTGTTATGGATTGATATCATGAGAGTTAATAAATTATTCATACACAACACCTACTAGATTGAAATGAACATTATTATAGTGTGTACCTTTAATAACCCATGTAATCCATAATTAGGAATGTACCCATCGTGTTGTGGATTTCTAGGGATAAGGCCCGAGTAATGCAAAAAAATAATCTCACATAGATGGCGTACTGTGTGCTTCTAATCTATCACAGTGCACCTGATTTCCATCCTCTAAAAATATTACTTTCATGAAACATATTACATGTTGTAAAACCTCTCTATTTTATTATGAACTATGATTTTTTGTAGAAATATTTACTATGGTAAACTAAAAAAAGATTATGTTCTTTATTGATCACCTATGGCATCTTATATGTCATAAAAAATAATCTAAAAAATCCCTAGAAAGATGTTATATCCTCCATAATCCAAATTCTCAAAACATATTCTACTTCCAGATAAAAAATATAAATATACCTAGATTTCAAAATCCCATAACAATTAATATCATTAAAATGAATCCAAAATAATGATTATCATTCCCTTTATGTGTTCTCTTTCATCCCCAATGAACCATATCAGTCTAAGGGTCATAAGGAAAAACCAAAATTTAATGTCTTCCATTTTTAATTTTGTTCCCCAGCACACTAGAGATAGTGGAAATAAATATAATATTCCTATGAATAAATAACCACAAAACCATAAATCATTTTCAAAATGATTAATTTTTATTATTTATACAATATCTTCCAAAAAAACAAATTAAAATCTATTTGATACCCCCTTGTATTGACTATTCTTTAAAAAATCATAATTCAGAGCATCACAGCACTGAAGAATCCTTCCAACTCAATAATGATTCCCTACACATAGTAGAAGATTTGATTTCTAAGCAAAAAAATATCCTACACCAAATTTTTATTTCTTTATCCAACACCAACCCATCACTCACTCAAAATCATTGGTTAGTTTTCCATGGTCATTAATTCTTATGAATAAGGAGTATTTTAGACTGAAAATTAAATTTTTATTTCAAAATCACTTTTGAAGAAAAAGTGGGAAACCGAAAATACATCAAAGACATAAAACACAATCATGCCTCCATGGACAAGATCATCAAGACAAAAAAAACATCCAGTTCATGAGTAAGGAAAATCCCTACCCTAGCAATAAGAACAATATGAATAGCGTCATATTTCCCATCGCTGCTCGGCTAGCAGTCCCGTGCAATGAAGCATGGGCACAGTACCGATGGTGAACACCATACCCTCTCAAAACTTCCAATTCCGGATAGCGGTGAAAAGGAGAACGCTTCCTGCTTTAAACCACTTCTGAAGCAGTCCATAGCAAGTAAACTAAATTCAGTGTCTTATAGTCCAAGGCCATTGGGCCACAAGAGATTCAGACCAACAAAGACCAAGACATATACTAAAAATATTAAAAATATGGCTGGGTTTTGAGGTTTAACCCATGATGAATAGGTGGAAAATCACATAATTCAATAATTAAATATTACTAAACTAATATAGACGTGAAATTAAATCTTACAGGAGTAATGATTAATGTTGATGTTCTAGAAAAATAAGAAATGAAATACCAATGTAGTAAGAACATAATGTATTGGTCCATGTACTATTGATAGTGGATGATATAATTAAATCATTTTTTCACTAAAATAAGTTCTAAAACCCAACATGGTATAGATAATTTATATCCCTCCACTAACATATCTTTTCTTATAGTCATGTACTTTGTAATCTTATGATATAAATAACAAAAAAATAAGTTTAAACATAGAATTTATCCTATACAATAGTCATGGAAAAATTATATCCTCTATATCACATTAAAATATATCTACCACGATTGACATATAATGATTATGTATAGAAATTAAACAAGATATGTGAGAGAAATAAAAAAAGAAAGACAACAATTCCAATTATCCATAAAACCTAGAATCCATTAGATTGAATCCACCTTCACAAACATAAATAAAATAAAAATGTCACCATCTCCATTTATTCATGATAGAGTGAAAAAACCCTATTAAAAATTCATTTTAAATGAATAATCATAAGTAGTATTGTTTTACACTATTATTTAGTTCTCTTCAAGTCGGTCTCTTTCATGTGTAAAAAAATCTATTAATTTATTGGAATCGTCTTTCAATCATATATTGACCTGAATATCTTTTTTTTATTTTATTTTACATTATCTAATACACTTTAAATTTAAATTCTTCTCATCATAGATAGCATGAAAAATATACATGTTTCTCTTCTCATTTTTATATTAAAATACCACTAGCTCATAACATAGATAATATATAGAAGGTACGATACCTCATAAAATAGCATGAAACCATTATAATATTTTGTTTTACAAGAATCTTTTCTATATAACCCTTTATTAATATATTTCAAACATTCACCATGAGAATATTAATAATAAATCCATCGAGTTATTTTCTAATTACAAATAACAATATTCCATGTGTTGAAACCCCCAAGTCATAATACTACTTATTTCACCCATGTAATATATATGAGTTACAACATCACCATAGAATTACATCATTTCATAACATATTTTCATACATGAAGAATGAAATGAAACAATATATACCACATAGTATTGTGTTTCATTCAATGTGTGCATCATTATTTAGGAAACCAGTAACCATTCCAAATCATCTAATGGAAAAGTTTCCATGTTTTCGGACTTTAAAGTCCTTGAAATGAGCCTCATGTTTTGACCACGCTATTCATGGTGTATTGATTGATGTTTCATTCATTGTTCAACTGATAATAGTGGAATTTTAAGCTCTAAGAAATACTCTAATTATCTTATATAATTATTGAAGGTGTAGAAACATCCAAACATTAAATACACCACCCACCCGCAGAAGATGATAATGGCTGATCAGAGTAATTTACTGGATAAGTATAGTCTATAAATGGTGGAAAAATAATGTGCATTATATCCTAACTAATGATGTGATTTATGGTATGTAATATATTTCTTTTGATAATGAACTATTATCTCGTGTAATTTGATTACCCATCAATTTTTTCATGAGATTATGTATCTTTTTATACATTGGGACAATACAGATTTTCCACTATAGCCTCCCAGAACCTTCTTTTTTAGACTCTCAGACCCCATACCCACCCACTTCATGAATTCCTCAAGCTCTTATATATTCTTTCTAGTGCCGAGAATATCTAAAAATCATGTATTCCATATGTCATTCACTCAAATTATCCACAATTTATAGTGTAAGGATTATTATTGCACCTTAAAATCAATAAATTTTCTTATGAAATCCTTCTTAGACACACACACACACAATGTTATATATACATATACATACATATATCAGTTTTATGTATTTATTATAAAAAGTATTTTAAAATATCTCCAATCACTAATTTCTAATAAATGGAATTTGAAAATCGATCGAAATAATATTCTAAACATAATGAAATTAATTAAATAAAATTTATTGGAAATATATATATATATATTGAATTCCCTCTCCCCCACGTAGACTTTGTTTTCATAAAGCACATAATCTAAACTAAAATTATAATGAAGGTTCATGCAATATCATTTTAATGAAAAACTAAAGAATCTGTTTATCAATATTGAATTAAAAATTTATTAAATATAAAGGATCATGTTTTAAAAACTATTTTTTCAAAAATAATATGAAATTTTTTCATTTTAATATTCCCATTTTTAAGAGAACATGCCCCTCCAAACCTCCTTCCATTTTTTTAAATTAACTATTATTGTGAATGTAAATTATAATCTACCTCAAATTGATTTCACTTCTCTTATCACATAAGATAATGATTTATATGGAGTTTTAAAAATACCTTATGTTCATTTTTTCTAGACATAATATTTCTATGAAACATAAATTTCCTCCCTGTAAGGGGAAATAAAAAAAGTATTCATGAGTGAATCATGTTAAGGATAAAACATCCCTGAAATAAATCATTTTTTGTAATCCTTTTTCAGAAACAATATAATATAAAAAGGATGATATAATATAATATATAGAGTATTATAATCAATAAAATTTTATATAATATCCTCCATGAATTATTTCATCATATCAAATCAAACACTCAAACAAAAGGATCATAAATAAATGATTACAATGAATAATTCAATATATTGTGTTTCATTTTTTTCCAATTAATATTTTCATAGATTTTTATATATGAGAAAATCCACACGGTCCACCCAAACCATATTTTGTGTCCATAGTAAAATAATTGTAATAGTTATAAAATTTTATTGTGTTATGAAATGGTTATTTTATCTTGATACATCCATAACCCATTTCTTAATTTCATACATTTTTTTCTTCTTAACAATATTTAAAATTTCATTTTTTCTAAAGGGGTAACAACAAAGGACAATGAAAAATACACCACAAACCTTTCTAAAACCCAATATGAGAACACTGTATATATTATCCTAAAAGAAATTATATAACCTTCCAACATTTACCACCACTACCTTGTACTTATTTAATTAATTATCATGAAAAAATTCCCTTATTTTGTGTAGGGAGGATATATTAGGTTGGTAATTTTTCAACAACTAAGAAGATAATTAATGTACTCTATGAGAAGAAAATAAATAAAAACATAAATAGGTAAGTCTCAAAGATTACGGATAAAAATTCTAATTCAATAATAACTATAACTGTGACTTTTTATAATAATAGATCTGAAAATACCCAATTAATGTTCTTGATTTAAATTTTATCAAAAGTATCTCCGAATAAACTTTAGGAATTGGATAGATGTTCTCCCAAATCTTCTTATTAATGGATATAATATAAAAAATTAAAACCACTCATGACTTCTCTAATAATAATAAAATTAGTAATCTAGAATATTAGCTTTCAAAATATTGATAATGTAAAAGGTAATTTCATTAATAATAATTAACAAGACCCTAGAAAAATGATTCATCATATTAATACACATATGCTTATATAAAAAAATATATTACCCAATTTAGAATTTAAATGTTATTGATAATGACATATAAACAATTGACTAAAAATATTAATGTGCAGCTTTTTTATCCCAGATCAATAGTATTGATGAAATATGAGTGTGACAAATAATTTTTTTTAAGCCCGTACAAATGATTTTGATATATAAGGAGGTAAAAGATAATGTGATGATAGTAAAAATATAATTTCAACATTATTATACTTTATTATCCATTTCTTGTCCCATCTTAAATTAAAAATCTATAAATAAATCAAAATCATAAATTCTAATGTCCATGAAATTTGAAGATATAAATTATTAATAGAATTAAAAACACTTCTTAAAATATTCGTAAAATAATATTTTTATAAATTAATAATAATAAATGCATTAGAAACTAGAATTTCATCATAAAAGATCTTATTTTAATACATATTGGTTCTACCTTACCTTGTCGGTTAATGCAATAGTTGAATCATATAAATTAACCTTATTTTGAATTAAACATGATTGATATTTATCGGTCATCAGGTGTAGCTAAACATTCCCACCACCCTATTATGGATAAATATTATTAGTGGGAGAAATGTATATTTTTTATTTAATTCAAGGGATATAAATATTTGAAAATACTTATACATGACTTAATGTTTAAACCATTCATCCATAATTTCTATTATTATCTCAATTTTAGGATCTATGTCTTCTACTTCATTATTATTTATATGAAAATTATATTTTATTCTTTATTCATAATTGTTTATGTTATATATAGGCATAATATACCATTTATATAATGATATTAGTTATTTTTATAGTTTTGATATCCTCTCTATACTTCTCTTTATATCCCTTATGAAAATTATCACAAGTAATGTTGTCTTACTTAGGTTCATAAAATGTTTCATCATTGGAATGTACCTCTGTTTCTGCCATTATTTCAAAACTTCTATTAGATTACATTACAATATATTATTCAACCACATAATCCCCCATTAGTGTATCCTTTTAGATCTAAACAGCCATATATATGATTTTATAAAATTGTATTCCCTATTTTATTTTTTATTTCAGGTTGTGGAGGATATTCTCACAAAAACGTGTGTGTGACGGTGGATCCCATTCTAATTTTATGAACATTGATTTGTTAAATAAAAATATTCATTTTTAGGTTATCCATTTGGATTTAAAATGTAATATATACCTTTATATTAGTATTTTACCTACAACAACTACCAAAAAATAATTTTCACATAAAAGGAAAATAATAATATATATATAGAACCAACTATAATCCTAGATGATATAATGTGACAAGAGAATAATTTATATTATACTATCAAATTTATGTATATCAACACCCATTTCCCTAAATATGGTTCCAAAACATGGATATATCATAGAAAAACAAAATTCATATATTTAATTAACCTGTTAATAATTTCAAATAATTATAGATATTAAGAAATATAATAAAATATTACATTAGATATCTTAATACCAAGAAAAAACCCATGATGAATTGGTAGAATATACTATAATTAATTTTTTTATTCTTAATAAGGCAATATATAAATAAAATTTAAGCTTCCTTGAATAAATAATAGTGATAATGTTTTAGAATAATTAGATAAGAAAAAAATAAAATTACAAAAAAGAGAACATATAGATTCATGCACTAGTGATTTTGTAAAAAAATTAATATTGTTCTCTTCATAATTAGTTCTATGAAGCCACATGATCTAGTTGATCGATCTCCTTCTCACTAATGCAATGGACCAATATCATAGTAAGTGTTTTAAATTTATTATATAGAATATTGAGTATTGTGTGATATATAAAATACCAACCTAATGTGAATAATATATTACATACAATTAATGTAACACATCCATACACTATAAATATAATGAATTCATTGAAATAAATTTACTTTCAATGTTAATTGATGTTGTATTACTTTAAGAGGGTCATTTTTCTATAAAATCGTTTTCAATATATATTTTTTATTTAAATTAAAAATGTAACTTTCACTTATTCAATGTATATAATTTACTGAAATAGTAATTCTTAAAATAAATTATATAATAAATAATCATTAATATTGATATTTTAAATTTATCAAATGGAGTATAAAATCATTTTATGGTAATAAATTGAAACATTTCCAAAAAAAATATTTTTATGTTTATAATGTATTTGTATCATCATAATTTAATTTAGTAAAAAATTATTCAACATTTTTATGATATTCATTAATAAAATATTCAATAAAATGATTAAATAAATATTTAATGTTTTTTACTTTTAAAATAATGGGAATAAATTCATTTCTTTCATCAAAAATACATTTTTCTTTTTAAAAATGGGTTTTACAAGATTAGTCATCAAACAGTAGATTTATTTTATTCCCAATTATGAAATTTCATTATACAAAATTAAAATAATTTCTTATTTAAATATTTCAAAATTATTTAATGATAATGTTTTATGATTTTTCATAAATAGATTACTTTTGGTCGAATATAGAAAAATAACAATTTTTCTAATTCTATCATTATTATAATAGGGGCGGATCTAGGGGTTGTGGACGGCCTAGGAAGAGGTAACTCTATTGTGTGCATTTGTGTTGGTTTATGGTGTAGTTCTATGCATGTAAGCACCCCCTTAATCTGTTGTATCTTTACTATATTTTTTTCAAATAAATTTGGGGCCTGGGTTTAGAACCCATGGCCGAACCTTCTTAGTATATATAAATATATTTTTTATCTGATAAATCTAAATTTAATATTTTTGATATCTAAGTAATGTTTATATTTAAATAAAAAATATTTTAGACTCTTCTATTTTTATAAAATATTTAGATGGTTCCATTTCATTTGTTTTACTTTTAATGAAAAATAAGTATTATTTGATTTAAAAAAATTATTAATTTAATTTGAATCATTATTATTATTGATTTTCGTATAATATCATTTCTTTAGTGAAAACATATATTATTTTTTAAAACAAATTATTGTTTTTTGTGAACATGTATTAAAAAGATTATTCCACTTATAAGATATTAATATTGTTAAATGGAATCAACATTTTTAATTATAGTAATTTCATTTGTTATTTTGGTAAACATATTTCACGGTCATAATGAACAGTAACAATGTAAAGAATTTATCAATTCTCTTAACGGTAAAAGGGGTTTAAAAAGTTAAAATAAAGGGACAAGGCTTCAAGATAACCAAAACAATCCATACATATAATTAATTTTATTTATCTCAACAAAAACCTATATATATTTGAATCTATTATATTTTTGGAGAAAATTTACTTGGGTAATAAAAATGTTATATTATAATTTTTTGACTATTTACTTGTTTTTTACAGACCTCACATATTAATGAGAACCTCCTCAAAATTCTTCTACACACTTTTTATCCCGATATATCACCTAATAATTTAATAAATAAAATCCCAAATTAAAAATTTCATGACATGTAGGATCTATTCTTTTCAATGTACCACATAATAAAGGATTATGGCTAAAACCAAAGGAGTTTTCTAAATGCATAAATCCTTGTCAAAAAGATATTTTTCAAACACATTTATTTATTTAATAAAATAAAATAAAATAAACATATTAAAAACTTATTTGATTGTATATAACATAATAAGATTTTATTGTTTTAATGTTACACCAATTTTCTATTTAATTTGCATCATATTAAAAATTAAAACATCATGTGTGAACACATAGGTACTACTATCTATACATAATAGTGTACTTATTTTTTCATCACTGAAATACAAGTGTCTTTATAAGGATTTAATTACTGAATATATATTATATATATATGACATATTCATTCTTATTTTGAAAATACATGTCACCTAAATTGTTACCCTATAATATGTTAAAAAATGTCAATTTCATTCAAGTGTATGTGTGGACAACCTCCTATATGAAGGGATGTGATTTAATTTAATATTATAACTCGAATTTATGATTATAAAATTGTATTAAATGTATAAAAATAATATGAATTATATTATTAATTTTTTTGATTAATTAAAAATTTCATAAAACCATTAACTATGGGTTATATATGAAAGTAATTTTGTATATATTGATCAAACAACATTAAGTGGTCAATAGATGTATGGACTATTCAATTAACATATTTCAAATGATTTTATAATTTTCATTTTTTAATATATTTGAATCATTTTATAAATAAAAAATTTAATTGATAAAAATTTATTTTTATGAGGATTTAATGTTATTGAGCAAGAAGGAATCCATGGTATAGGGTTTTATCTCAATTACACTCCAATAAAAGTCATTTTATATTATGAAAATAATTTTTTTATATGGTGTATATAATTTCCCATTTATATATTATTTAATTACATTATGTTTAGTCATTGTATTTAATTTTAAAAATTTCCTCTTCTCTTATTAATATTTTTATTCAAAATATTTTTTTGTTTTAATATATTATATTGAAATTCCAATCATATTAAAGATTCTTCTTGATTAAATTTAAATTGGAATAAATATATGTTATTTTTTTCTTAATCCATATAAATTTTATTATTTCATTCTTATTTAAGGAGTTTCAATGTTTTTATTTAATCTTTTAATTTATATTATACCTAAATATCAAGTGAATATTTTTAAACAAAATAAAACTTATATCTATTTTTTGGCGGGACTCTTTCTCTTCCAGAAATATATATTATTAAAATTATTTATTGAAATATTTTAAATAATTATAGAAGGTTCTAGGTGATCTTTTTATACAAAAATATAAATTCGATAATTTTTTATAAAATTAATCTTTTTAATACTTTATGAAAATGTTTTTTTACATTTTACAAAGGAGTGAAAGGGTTATTTTTTTTAATGTATATGATGTGAAATAATTTTCAAAATTATATGATCCCTATTCACTATTTTAATTATTCTAAAAGGTTCTAATTATTTAAAATGAAATGAAATTTAAATTATTATATGAATTTATTTCCATATTAAAATAAAAAAAAGTAATATTTTTTAAAGGTTAAAATAAAATTTAGAAATGATTTATTACATAATTTTGGAAAAAGTTCCCCAAATATTTAAGGAAAGTCATTTTTAATGTGTTTCTTCTAATTTAATATCCAGTTATATAATGGTATTAATTTACTTCAACCCTTCATTTATGAAAAATTTATGGACTTATCTAATACTTTACTAATTTTTAGAGTATATCGTAGTTTGTGATCATTCACTTTCATGGAATATTTTACTCCATAACTATTCATTTTCCTTTATACAATATTTTCACCGTCATGTACTTATTTTTGAGAACAATGATATATTTAAAAATAATTTCTACTTTTTCCATATTTTCTTAACCATATCTATATTAAATATTTAGTGTTAGTTTAAAGAGTTTTATTAACAATGATATTTCAATAATAATGGAAATATTGATGTCATGTACTCAATATTTTATTTAGATATTTACATACTTATAAGGGATATTAATTATGTATTATATTATAGATTCAATATATGAGAAATTCATTGAAAACATGGGAGAGACATGTGTGGTCAGGTTATAGGTAGCCATGTGAATCATAGAAAGGCCTTGTGAAAACAAAAGTTGAAAAGATTAGTTTGGTATTTGGTTTATAAGTAAATATTAATTGAATTTTATTAGAGATATTACCTAATGGTACATTTCAAAATAAATTATAATTTTTCCTTACTAATATTATCATAATATTTTCTATTATAAATTAAATTCATAACAATTCTAGTTATTATTAACCGTTCGATGTTTCGGTTGATATTTTGTATGAATAATTTTAAAGATAACTTTATTCATTAAATAGAATATGTATTGATTATCCACTCATCCAAATGGTTGTTAATTTATTTAATAATTATATATTTTATTTTATTATTTTCTGAATGGAGAATTTTTGTTAACCCTTTATTATATATTATCATCCCTATTTTATAGATAACAAATCATTGAATGTTCATCAATATTCAAGATTGTTCATAATGCGATGATTTATTTTTTAAATATAATATATAAATAATATATGTATCTAGTCTCACATGTCCAATAAACTATTCAATCATTTATTCTGATATCTCTTTTATCTTGTACCAATAAAAAAAGAAAAGGAAGGCTCTCTGTTAATAGATTCAGGGTTATAATAGTTGGTATAAAATGAAAATTAGTTGGGACCATCAAAATTTTATTATAAAAGATCATATATATCATTAGAAATAATATAATCCCATATAATTTTCAAATATATTTAATTATTTTTAAATTATGGATAAATATTAATGATTTTCTGAGATAATTTAATTTGATCCATTTTTTTACATGCATCCTAGTATAATGTTGTGAAATCAAATCAACCCCAATAATCAATGTAGATATACACCACTTGAGAATTTAAATAAATAATTTTTTGTGGTTGAATAGACTATAAAAATTTAATAGAAATATACCAAATATTTACCAATAGATCTTGTCCCTATGGAGAAACATTATTCTTCTTTGTATAGTGTACTTATATTGGAAATTTGTATGCAGTAAAACCCATTATCCATTAATAGAAATAATATTCCATATTAAGTTGAATAAATGATCAAGTCCCATGAAAAGATATATATAGGAATGGTAATTGTCTAAAAGTACATGGTTATTCTAGAACTATATAGTAAAAAAATATGTTTCAATGATGGTCATTAGTTAATAATACAATTTAGGAGAAATATATATATTGAATGGAATGGAATACCATTAAATTTATTTTCCTTGGTTAGTTGTTTAATTAAGAAACAAAAAACTTATTTGGAAAGGATACTTGTTGATTTGTGGTAAATGGTATATTTATGTTTTTTTATGTATGAAAAAATCATTATGAGATCTTAATGTATTTCTATGAACTACATACAAAATCTTCAAATTACACAAAATTTTTTATATTATTGACTTATGAACATCCACTAAAGGGAAATAGCCTATCAAATTTTTTATCATTTCATGATATTATATCATGTTCTATAAGGATAGAAAAATAATTCAATAAGTAATATATCATCAATTTAAATTAGGAGAAATATATTATTACTGAGAGCCAAAGAAAAATTAATTAGTCAATAGAGAGGAAGTAATGGTTAGAACACTAATATTTGTAAAATTTATAAAAGGAATCATTAGGATATATACATAAATGGTATTGGAGTTTCTTAAATGTCTGGATATATGGGATATCTGGATATAGAATGAAAGGTAATGAATAACATCTCTATTTTTTAGTTTTATCATAAATGATATGAGAACTACAATAAATGATTCCCCTTTCATGAAAGGAATAAATATTATAAGTGAATGAAAGGGAAATTGAAATATTACAAAATTAATATAGGTGAATTTGAAATCACTTAAGAAGCTATAGAATTTAATTTGAACATTAAATCATGATTTAATTGATTCCATATCTATTAAATAAATTATGTTATTTCATAGATATTTATTCTTCCCATGAAACATTGAAGTAGGACTATTAAATTAAAATTTAAAATGGTAATCTAAAATTAGAATGTTTTGGCTGGTTTGTATTTATATTAATAACATCAATTTCTGATTTGAAATTAAGGTGGTATGTATATTGCAGACATTTCCATAATCCGGTTTTTTGGAATTTTAATAGTTATTTCGATTATATAACTTATAGATAAGGTGTAAAATAATAAATATAGAAATAATGTTATTTTATAAAATAAATATCTGACGGTTAAAATTTCATATGATGTTTTCCCCCATAGTTACATTTTCTTTTTTATTAAGTGTATAATGAATGAAAGAAGAGATTTTCATTAATTTATAGATCCTTTGATCAATTTAATGTTTATTTTATGAATTTAGGCATGTGAATTCATTATATTTTACTCGCCATTTATTATTTTAATTGATGAAAATAAGGGAAAATATTGAAATAAAATGATAAGATGGAATTATAAAAATTAGTTATTTTTTCTATATTGATTTATGAATAATTCCACAAAATGAAATTACCATAATTTTAGAAAATTATATATTATATAAGAAAATATCAATCATCATTAAATGTAATCCTTTCAAAAATCAATTAAAATTATAGTTCATATAGAGGTAAAAAAAGTTTTATAATTATATAGTTTCTAGTAGTAATATAGTAGATTATTAAGAAGATTAAATTCTAATATATTATCTTAAATATTTGATGATAAATTTATTTATGTAAAAAAAGATTAATTTTTTGCGGATGAAATTAATTTATGTGAAGAAATACACCACAAAACATGATGTTATTATTTGTTTTTCATATAAATTAATTTGTGGAATAAAAATGATATAAAAAACATAAAATTTATGATAATAATAAATTAAAAAAAATTGAATGAAAAAATAATTGTATAAAGAATATTCAATTGTAAATGAAATAAATTTGCACTCATTCAGTTGAAAACAAAAAATAAGTCATTCCAATAGAGGAATAACAATACATTATTCTAGGAAATCATTTTGATGGATTAAATATTGAGGGACAAGAACTTAAATATAGATATTAATAATAGGTAGAGTATTCCAAAGAGGCAAATGGAACATATGGGGCAGAGACATAAGATGTGACTGCTAGTTTCATATCAAATGAAAGTTCATAGTACATACATAGTAAAATAATAAATTTCACAAGAAGTAAGAAAACGAAATTTGAAACTATTACTTCAAGAGTTTTATCTTGAATATAGTGAAGAAATCCAAAGGGAGAAATGACTATTCTTACATTCCAAAACTATTGGAGATAAGGTATGATAGAAAGAACTAGAAAAATTCAAGTGATGGTGAGTTAAAAACCAATGGAAATATATGGGGATTAATATTTCATTCAATGTGTGATATTTTAGAGGAGGGTATGTTGATTCATAAATACCATGAAGATGCAGAAAGGATAGTGGAGAGAATAAAAATGGTGGAAACTAGTAATGATAAGAGGGGGTGGGTCGATAAGAATGACTGTCTTTTTAAAAGTTGATTCAATGAATGGAAGTTAAATTTGAAAAAATTTATCAAGACATTAGAAATTTTTGTTTATTTACCTAATGGAATCATCAAGGATTACTGGGAAGTAAATTTATTTTATCTAAACTTGATCCTATATATTTATAAACCATCTAATAAAAAAATGATATTTTAAAAATTCTAAATATCTTATAGTGTTTGAAAATTTGGGGTATTTTTTGTGGGGATATTTTTTATTATATGGGTGTAGAAGGTCTGTGTGGTTTGTATGGTGTCATTTTGTGTGGGTTCTCACTACACTACTCAAAGTGATCACTCTCTTTTTTTTAAAATAAAATATTTATTATGATTTTGTGGTTTATTTTTTTTAAATATAAATTTATAATATTTTGAGTATTAACATAATTTTAAACCTATATCCAATACATATAAGAAAATTAATAACAATTAATATATTGGTTATCAATTTTTTATAATTATAGATAGAATCATTTGATGGTAAAAATATATTTTGTTTCAAGAAAATATTTTTTTCTATGAAATTCATTTTTATATTTATAAATTTAATTATCCCCATTTATTTTTTTATAAAATCTATTGATAATATAAGAAATCAAAATAATTAATAATAATATAGTGGTTTTTTACAAGGAATCAAACTATAATCAAATCATTTTATTCTTGGAAAATCATTATTTCTGAAGAAATATTTTTTTTGTGTTCTTTGTGTAAAAATTTAAATTACTTTCTCAATACTTTATAAATTTTATTATTTAAAATTAATTGAGAATTTTATTTCATTATTAATAAATTATTATTGGGAATATTATTATTTTTCTTAAATTTATTTTTTAGGGGAATAGTGAAGAATAATGAATTTATAAATACTATAATTTTATCTCATTATAATGATATAATAATGACTTAAAATACCATGAATCGTTTTTAATCAAATATGTATAGATTTATTTATTATTATATTTTATTTACTATATAATATTTATATTCTAAATATATATTTAACATGTTAAAAATCTAAGTACTATTTTTAATGAAGTAAATCTTATTTTTGGTCCATCTATTTTAATAAATTACTTTTAAGGTTCCATTGTATTTTGGATTTGTTTGAATAAAAAATGAGTCTCCTTTAATTTAATATTATGTAATTATTTCCATGGGAATCAACATTTTACATGATTTGGTTATAAAAACATTTTTATACAAAAAAACTCATGTTAATGAAAATAATATTATCATTTCATTTTTGTGAACACATATTAAAATTATTATATGACAATTCTTAGAATTTAATCCTTTAGAAAGGATCCATATTTTTAATTTTATTCTAATTAATTTAATCATGGAAGAAAATTTTCCCCATCGATATGGTTAAAAGGGGTTAATTGGGGTCAAACTAATTCGAAATAGCTTATAGATAACAAAAAAACATTCTTAAATCTAACTGGATAGTTTTATTTATAACATACCAATCTTTTATTAGATTTTATGATAATATGTAACCACTTTACATGAGTATAAAATAAGTAATAAAGTATATCATTATGTATTTAAACCCCCAAACACATTTATAAATTGGAACATCCTTATATCTCGTGTACACACATCATGATTAAATTTACATGAAAAATTCCTATCCAAATTCCATACCTTTTTTTGTTGACATGGATGTCTTATTCTACTCGAAATACCATTTATTTAAGGGTAAATGTTCAAATAAAAATGATGTCACTAAAATAAGTTGTATAAGTTCCTACTAAGGTTTTTCATGCTCATTTCATCATAATCCTCTTATTTATAATCCAAAATAATCTTAACATAGTTAAATTTGAATTTATATCATACATATATTTTATTATGTAAATTTTTCATCTAGGTTTTCTTAATTAAATCCTATAAAAATTGAAAACATCTCATGTATGTATAAATGGACTACTCACTCCACATCATAATGTAATTATTTTTTCATCATATCCACACATTTATGGTATTTAATATGGAATTAATAAATTTTTATATATGATATTTAAGAATAACATATAATTCCTTGTATATAATATATCCTCTAAATGATTACACTACTCTCTATTTGAAATTTATAATGTTTCTCATGCATACATGTGAACTAAAACCTCCACAAAACTTTTTGATTTCTGTTTATATTAAAACATTACATTGATGATTTTAGTTGTTGGTAAGAGTACATTACTCAAGGAGGGGTGAATTGAGTATCTAAAAAAATTTCTGTTCATAAAATATTCTTAAAATGGTTCCCCAATAAATTTTAATACATCCAATTCAATAAAAATTATATGGTTATGAATGTTTTACTGTTTAAATAACTTCTTAGGTGATTGATTAATTATCTGTAATCTTAAAATCAGTTATTAAAATTACTTTTAAAGCTATTCTGATCAGGAAAAACAATTATAACTTCTTTCCAAGAATAACTATCAAAGTAAATTTACGGATTTATGAATTAAATAGTAAAATAGAGAAATCTAAAATAAACAACACATCGGATATAAAACAAGTGGTCCAGTCTTATGATCAGACCTAATCCACTCCACTTGGTGATCACCTGCCACCAAGATGTGTATATAAATAAACTTGATCACACCCAAGATCGGGGTTAACAACAATACACAAGACTATTCAGGTCACCCAACCTCTTCCACAGTTCTTCAGTGTTATAAACTAACAAGTCACACAAGGACCACTTCCAACCTTATTCATCAGAATACACATGCGTAAAAATATGTAAGAGAAAGAATAAATTGTATCCTTCTGTTTGATGCAAGAGACAGTTCATGTTTTTATAGATAAACACACACACTTCTTGAAAGATAAAAATAATACAAAATATAGATGAAATGATGAGATAAGTATATAAGTGCTCTGAGTGTTGGTCTATGCGGCTCTAAACTTATAGGATGAAGTAGATGCTGAAATCGAGTCTTCTTGTGGAAAATTGAGTATCATAATCCATCTAGATCCGGTTCGTGTTCTTGATGGATTTGATAGTTTTGAAATGTTCTCGACTCTAGGATTCAACTATGATTTGTGTGTTCTTCAGCAGTGATGGGTTCCATGAATGCTCGTGCTTCTTCGTTATCGTGCACACACTTGTTTTTTCTGTTACATAATTTTCACATGTCACTCCGGTCACACTGTTCATTTTATTCTTAGAATGCATGTATTGGAGCCGACATGATGCATGTATTCTACACCTCATACCTCGTACTATAAGGTTACATGACTAAAAAGAATCATTAATTATGCTCGAGCATTTAACAACATCAATTATGACAGTTAGAAATTAAATTGTAAAACGAAAAAAGTGATAATGAAATAGTGTCACAATCTGTCTGTAAACAGTGTCTCTATGAAATAGTGTCTCCTTGAAATGGTGTCTGGATGATCATGGAGTCTGGATGGTCAGAGTTTCTAGAAGGTCACGGTGTTTGGATGGTCACAGTGTCTCTATGGTCACGGTGTCTGGATGGTCACGGTCTCTGGAAGGTCACGGTGTCTAGATGGTTATAGTGTCTCAGACATAGCCAATCTATGTATATAGACTTAAACAGGGATACTCATAGAATTAACTAAACATAATCATTCATAAAAAATAATTAGAAACAAAATAGTTTACAATAATTATTTATGGAATAAAGAAACTAATAATCGGTACACATGATTTTAGATAGATTAAACAGGATTAATAAGCTTTACATAATGTACATCATTTTTTATCATTAAAACATGATTAACACATGAGGAGTCCAAAAATTTTCACCTTTCTTATGATCTCAAATCATGTGATTGATAAATTTAATATTAAGTAATGTGTCTATTCTTTAATGTTCATTTAGTTCATACATAATACATTCCCCCCTTTGGGATTATCAAAAAGTGTAAATAAGAGGTAGACAATAAAAGTGCACAATTCATTATAAGGATAAAAGGTGTCATTACAAACAGCAAAGAACAAGACTACATAAAATATCCCACTCAAAAGATATCAATCACTATTCTTCATCATAGTCTTGACTTCTCTTTTCCCTTGGAAGTAGTATCAGATGAAGAATCCATAGGTACAGTGGTAGAAGTGGAATAAGGGAGTGAACTAGTGGACCGAGACGGTAAATGGAGTCCTTAAAAAACAGAAGGGTCCAAGGTGGGTTCAATGGCAGAGAAGGAAAATTGTTGATCAAGGATAATAGGCATGATCTGACTCAGATCCTGAGAGATAGACGAAGATGTAGAGGTAAGGGCAGAGGATGAGAAGGTAGGAAAACCAGATCTCAGGGGTGCAGCTGTAGGAGCAATAATTGTAGTACTGTTGACATGAATATATGGCCTGAAAAGCATGATGAAGTCAGAAATGATCTCACGACCATACTCCATAGCTGTCTCAAAGTCATCCTTCTTCTACATAAACTTATCCAACAATGGAGGGAAATCATTATGATTTTGGACTTCAGTTTTGACGGCTGGAATTATAGGATGAATCCTCAGACTCTCCACAAGGTACTTGATGTGGTTGGTCGTGTCATTCTTAGAGAAGATCTGATTGAATTAGAAGTCCACCTTCATAGTAATTTCTTACTGAGCATAATTTGAAATCATGTAATGAATTCTCACCAAATCAATAAATCTTTTACTATTCTTGATAACTTTATATAGATATTCCTTATAAAATAAACTAACCAAAGATTGATGTTCTTCTTAGACAACTATTCTATGCAGATCTTTGACTAATAATGGTTGAGATGATTTTCCATAATTACGAGAAGTAGTGACAAGCAAAGTTAGGGATTGTAGTTGATTTAGATGTTTTGGGAGACAAACCTTATACTCATCAATTAAGTTTTCAAGACCAATAAAAATCTCACAAATCTCTTGAACAATCTTTTTTTCTACAACCTTTTCTGCTATGGAAGTTATATGTGGATGAATCAGTGAAGATACATCATGTGGGGCCTGACTAACAATATCCTCAATAGGATAAGAAATAGGTTCTGGTCTTATGGTTATAACTCTTTTTATTTCATCAACCATACATCTGAGTGTTTTTACATAATCATTGATCTTTTTTTTCTCAACTATGACTTCATGAATATCATGAAGCATCTCGATCTGAATCTGCCATAAAACATTTTCAAACAATAGGACATTATCTCTCCCACTAAAGTTGGATACATGAGCTGGTTGGGAATTAATGAGTTTTACAACTCCAACTAATATGGTGTATCTAATTCACTCAGATCATCATCATTCACCATGATTGGAGTTTCTTGTGAAGGTTTAGGAATAGAATATAAGAAAGGCTTAGGTTCCTTGGAATAGATCGCTTCATGAAAAGATGCCAGTTTCAAATGAAACATAGTAGATAGATCAATTCCATTAACTGAGACATCCTGGGAATTAGTCACATCAAAATAAAGAGGTAATTTATACCATTTATTCATTAATCATGGATCAATTGGATTAGAGACTTCAAAAAATTAGAGATTGGGGTCTGCTCCCCCTCAACATGTACATTTTTATTAGGACTGAGAGAATTAAATCCTTGATCTATTTCCACAAATTCATAATAATTTCTTAATCGATTTACTTTCTAGCTAACTAAAAGGCTTCCTCCATTCCCTCTTTGGAAAATGGAATATAATTATTAACATTTTTTCCTTTGGGTGTTCCTCAAGAGCAGTTTCTTGTATAGCAGAAAGATCACCCTCTATATGATCTTCTACAACATTCTATTCACTTGCCTTATCAACAAATTCTTCATTTAAAGCAAGTTATTCTTCCAGGTCAACAACTTCTTCAGGAACAACCATGCCCTTCTTAAATAAGACATCAAGAGAAGATTCACTATCTTTCCCAACCAGAACATTTCCTCTTAGAGGTACAACTACCGCTTATTATTCTTCCTCATTAGAATATTCAACACGTTTATCTTTCACCAAACCTGGATTATAAATACCTTAAGGTCTAGAAGTGTGTTCCACTGGATTAAACCTTTAATAAACTCTGTAATTATCATTCACCAATGATTTTCTCCATGGATTCAAATTTATTTTCATTCCTTATATTGTATCGTTTGAAAGATAGAACTCATAATCACTAATAGATTCTTCATCTAGTCCAATCAACCCCTTTTCATGAATCATAGCTAAGATAATCTGTGAATAAAACATTGAGGTTGACATGGAGGTTGTTTTGATAAACTCACACATATGGTGTATAACATACTTGCATTGGTTGATATTATGTCCGTTTTTCATGAGATGTAACAAATACTCATCCTGATACTTGAGTGTAACAAAATCACCTTTTAAGGGGATAATCATATTCTGAAAAAAAAAATTAAATAGGAATCTTGTTTCTCCATCTAGCTCAACAGCTATGGTTCTCCTCTTAGTTTCATTTCTTGTTAAAATTCTTATTGCATATTTCAACACAATGAACTCACTCGGAGGTGTAGGACCTCTCTGGTAGTTCTCACAAATACCCTCATGAGGTATCTTATGGCATGCATCCCATAACCACGATGAAAAGGTACAAATCTAGCACTTGATCCAACTTCCTAGAACATAGTCATCTTCTAAATCAAAAGATAATTGAATATACTGGTAAAAGTTTGCAACTCGCTTCGGATAAATTGGTATATCCTCCTTTGTGGACCAATCTATCCATCTTTTCTCTGTTATCACTTCCAATAACAAATACTTACATGATAGAAGACACATACGGAATATATCTTATTCAGGAAGCACTATTTTTTTCACTAGATTCATATTTAGAGGGCCTTCGGGTGCTAACTTCTGTGTTATTTTAAACTTCTTATTTGAACTGCTCTTATCAAGAGTTGAAAATGATGGGAATTTTATCATGGTCATTCACCGATGGTTCGAGAGAGATAAGGGTTGAATGAGGGGTTACCGTTTGAGAGAAGAGAGCTCGAGTGAAGAACGAGTGAAAGTTCATTTATTTTATCATTTGGGGATATAAATTATCTATGGATCAAAAGCACAGGAAATTACAAACAATGATTTACCACATTACAGGTTATAATGTATATATAAAACAATAAAGCATATCTATGGTGAGACCGTAACAAGCCTTCACAGTGAGACCGTGATAGGAGTTCACGGTGAGACCATAACAAGTGTTCATGGTGAGACTGTAATAGTGTGATTTCTAAACTATGTGACCATATTGTTTGAGATTGTAATTTCTAAATAGTAACCAAGAAATAGAAAATGTGAGACCATAAACATTAAACATCATCTCTTAGGATAGTAAGACTATAGAACTGTTAGAGTTAAATAGTAATCTTAAGATAGTGACTTGTGAAACCATAAAATTTAAAACTGTGTACTTACTAATTAATATTTATCAATCCTAATTCATGTATGATTTAGTCTATTCATTCAAAATATAGTGGTTTGGTGAATATATCTACATGCTAATATTCAGTTCCAATGATTTCCTAAACGATGTCACCTTTTTTATAATGATCTCTGAAAAGGTTATTTGTTACGTCGATATGTTTTTTCCTAAAATGTGACACATGGTTTTTTAAGATTTTAATTGCACTTGTTTGGTCACAATTTATAGGTACATGCCTAAATTGATATTCATAATCTAGTAATTTGTGTTTAATCCACAATTTTTTTCACAACAACTGCCAGCAGGTATGTATTCAGCTTCTGCAGTATATAATGCAACAGAGTTTTGTTTTTTACTACACCATGAACTAGTGACTTTCCTATAAAGTGACATATTCTAGAGGTCTATTTCCTATCTAACTTACAACCACTGAAGTCGGCATCAGAATAACTAACTAACTCAAATTATTGTCCCTTGGGATAGAATAGTCCTAGATTAGGTGTATGCTTGAGGTATTTTAAAATTATCTTAACAACATTTAATTTATATTCTGTAGGATTTTCATAAAACTGAGCACACATACACCCACTAAACATAATGTTAGGTTGACTAGCAGTTATGTAGAGTAAACTTCCAATCCTTCCTCTGTAAGTGGTTTGATCAACCGATTTTTCATCTTCATTAAGATCCAACTTTCAAGTAGTACTCATTGGAGTCGCTATACATTTAGTGTTATCTAATCCAAAACAATTTATAATATCTCTGGTATATTTACATTGATTTATAATAATACTATCATTATTTTGAAATATTTTAAATCTAAGAAAGAATTTGATTTCACACATTAAACATATTTTAAATTCATGTTTCATCATTTTAGAAAATTTAATACATAAATAATTTCTTGAAGATCCAAAGATAATGTCATCTACCTAGATTTGAACTACTAAAAAATCATTTTAAATTCATTTTATAAAAAGGGTGGGATCAGCCATTCCTTTTTTAAATCCTCTAGAAATTAGAAAAGTATTTAATCTATTATACCAAGATCTTGGAGCTTGTTTTAAACCATATAAGGATTTAGAAAATTTAAAAATATATTTTAAAAAATGAGGGTTTGTAAAACGAGGGGGTTTCTCCACAAAGATATCCTCAGCTATATACCCATTTAAAAATTCACATTTGACATACATTTGATATAGCTTTAAATTCAGATGTGCAGTACAAGCAAGCAGAATTCCAATGGACACTTGTCTAGCTACTGGTGAAATGTTATCTTTATAGTCAATTCCTTATTCTTGACCATAGTCTTGTGCAACCAATCTAGCCTTGTTACTAATTGTATTACCAGCTTCATCTATATTATTTCTAAACACCCATTTGGAGCTTTTGGTGAATGTGTCTTTGGGTATGTCCACCGATTTTCGAACTTTGTTCCATTCAAACTAATTAAGTTCTTCATGCATAGACATCACCAAAATACATCATTGATAGCATCATTTATGATTTTAGGTTCATGTTGTGTCAAAAAACATGATGTTCAACCTGATTTCTAAGAGAAGATTTAGTTTGAGTTCCTTGTCTAAGTCTCCTACAACAACATTTAATGGATGGTTCTTAAGAGTTCTAACATCTCAAGAAAAATAAGGACTGGTGATTTCAGGTTCCTCAACAGGGTCTGGTTCTTTGTGACTTGAATCTAATAAATTTTCAGAAGTAGAAGTTTTCTCATATTACATTATAGGATGGTTAGAGGATTTTGACTTAATGTTCAGATTCGATACATCATCTTATAGGTTCCAAAGAGTGGTCTTAGGCTCATGTGGATCTGTTTCATAAAATTTGACATGGACAGATTCCTTGACACATTTAGTTCTTTTATTAAATAGTCTATATGCTTTACTAGAAAGAGAATATCATAAGATGTTTCCTTAAGTACTTTTGGATGCTAATTTTTCAAGATTTTCCTTAGTATTAGGGATATATACTTTGCAACCAAATACCTTGAATTAGATAACTTTGGGTTTTCTATTGTTCCAAAACACATATGGAATTATTTTAAGAATATGTCAAATTAATAATCTATTTATAATATAACATGATGTGTTTATTGCTTCATCCCAAAAGTGAATAGGTAATTCATATTCCCTATGCATAGTTCTTGAAATCTCTTGTAGGGATCTATTTCATCATTCTATAAGACCTTTATATTTAGGTTTTCTAGGGGCATAGAAATTAAGACTATAGACATTTTCTGAGAAAAAAGATTGAAACTCTTGATTTTCAAACTCACGGCCAGGATCACTTCTTAAGGATTTAATGCTATGCCCACTAAAAGTGTCTACAGTTTTGGTATATTTTGTAAAATGAGAGCAGACTTAACATTTGTGATTCATAAATAAAGTACATGTATATCTATAAAAGTCATCTAAAAGAACATAAACATAGTGATTCCCATTTAAAATTGAATATTTAGATGGTCCAAACAAATCCATGTGAACCATTTCAAGAGATTGAGAAGTTGACTCCAATTTCATTGGTTTGAAGGAAATTTAGTGTTTTTCCCTTTGGACAAGGATTACACACTTTATAATTTGAAACTCAAGTTTGGGTAGGTCTTTGACTAAGATTATTTGGTAAACATTCTAAGGGAGTTAGTGTTACAATGTCTTAGTCTCCATTTCCAAAGCCAAGACTCTCTGTGAAACACAGTTAAAAATGAAGCATTTTGAGAAGCTAAAGAATGTTTGTTAATAGAATATACATTTTCATTTCTTAATGCATAAAACACTAATTCCTTTTATGAATTTAAAACATTGCCTGAGTCATTTTCAAATTTGACATGAAATCCTTCATCAAATAATTTTGAAATACTTAGCAGATCATATTTCATTCCATTAACAATATGTACTTTGGGAAACAAAACTGAGCTAGAGTTACCGATTTGGCCAAGGCCCATAATTTTTTATATAGCATTTTCAACAAAGGTGACATATCCTCCACCAATTTTTATTATGTTCTTGAATCATTAATAGTATCATTTCATGTGTATTGAACACCCACGGTCCAAATACAATAAGCTTTTATAGGAAATCATTAAGCAACCTTCCTACAAACTAGTCAGACAAAAAAATATTTTGGTACCCATAATTCTTTAGGTCCAGTAATATTAGTGACTAGTCCCTTAGGAACCCATATCTGTCTTATAGGTTTCCTGTAATCATTATGTGATGTATTTGAAAAATATACTCTATTTGGTCCATAAAATCATGAAACATTAGGGAGAGTATCAAAACTTGGACTAGTAGAATGTTTTTCCAGAACTGGGAGTAATGATGTATGTCTTTGATTTAGAAACAAAATTAGTTATTCCAAAATTTATTTTACCATGTTGATAGACAATTCCTGTAGTATATTAAGGAGAAATTAGTTTACCTAGAATTTGTTCCAAGGTATACTTACCATTAGTAAACCTTTCAAGATCATATTTCAATTGCTCATTAGATGGTTTTAGTTCATTATTCTCTTCATGTAATTGAGTATTTTTCTCCCTTTCGACAGTGAGCTCAGTTGTTACAGTTTAGATAAGAGAATGATGTTTCATTATATTATTATATTTATTGATTAGTTCATTTCATGTCTTTTCAATATATTACAGTACTCAAACATTTATTTATTAGACATATTTTCAGAGTCACTCACCTATCCAGAATAATAGTAATTGTGTACAGGAGATTCTGGTGATATCTCAAATGTGATTGTCATAAAACACTTATTGGCATTGATGGTCTGTTCTTCATTTGAAAATTATGAGTCACTTGAACTATCCTCAAAAGCACTCCATGCTGCTTCCATTTCCATATAATTTCTATATTTTTCCTCATTTTTCTTTTTTGTACATGATCATTGGATAGTCAGTCTTGATATGTCCCTTTCGTTTACATTTATTGTAGAAAATTTCATCAGACTTATCACTTTTTTCAATCTTTCTTCCAACTTCCTTTTTGATAATATCTTCCCTTGAAGATAGGGTTTTAGAAAAAGTTCTTCTTCTTGTAAAATCTCTTAAGACTTCTGGATAATAGAGAGAAATCCTCATCACTACCAGGTGATGATTGTTCCCTGCTAGGACATTCTACAGAAACTTCCAATTTCCCTTTTTCTTTCTGTTTAGAGGTATTGGTCTGGAACGTAACAGATTTTTTTTCGAGTTCATCCTACACTTCCCTGTCGACTTCCTTCTCCTATTCATACATCATATGTTTCCAATGAGTTCTTTTACAGGTATCTTGCTGATGTAGCATGAATCAATAATAGAGACAGGGGTTCATCTCCATCTATTTAGTAGACATCTGAAAATCCTCATGATTTCTTCTTTGGTAGTACCTTCTCTCCCAAGAAAAATCATTGTGATGATAGTTTCGTTGAACATGAGAAACATGTTAGAAATATTGTCATCAGGTTTCATTTTAACGTTATCATATTTAATAATATAAGTAATATGTATCATTTTATTCACAGTAGAAGTTTCTTCATGTGAAATAGATGAGGTATACAAAATTTCATGGGTAGTTTTACATACATAGATTCTATTAAATTCCTCATCCCCTAAAGAGAAGTATAAATAATTAATTTCCTTTCAATTGATATTGTAGGTAGTTTTTATTGGTTCATCACAAGTTATTCTATCAGTATCAGGAATCTTATATTCATTTATAAATAAAGACCATATTTCAAAGCACGAACTTTTTAAATGCATTTTCATTTTAATTTTCCATTAAGAATAATTGGTTACATTAAAGAATGGTGGTATGTTTGTTAAATCATCTACCAATCAATTATCTGTAATAAAGAAAATCTTTTAAGGAGAAAGAAGTTTAGAATTAATAGAAATTTACAGATCTTTAAAGTGAAACTGCAATCACAGTTGAATATGGTCAAAATCAGAGTCAAAAAAAACCACATATGGTACCAAAAGTTTGTCATAGTAGAGTAATCAAGAGGGGGAGGGGGTTATTTGAGTATCTATAAAAATATTGATTATAAAATATTCTTAAAAAATTTCCCCAATAAATTTAAATACAGCCCAGTCAATCAAGGTTATACTGTTATGAATGTTAGACTATTTAAATAAATTCTTAGAAGATTGATTAATTATTAGTAATATTAATATCAGTTATTAACATTACATTTGAAGCTATTATAATAATGAAAAACAATTATAACTTCATTCCAGGATTAACTATCAAAGTAAATTTTGTGATTTTTTAATTAAATAGTAAAACAGAGAAAACTAAGATAAACAACACAGCGGATATAAAACAAGTGGTTCAATATCTTTTCGAGACCTAATCCACTCTACTTGGTGATCACCTACCACAAAGAAATTTTTATAAATAAACATAATTCACACACTAGATCAGGGGTAAAAACAGTATACAAGAATTCTCAAGTCACATGAACTCTTCCACAGTTCTTCATGGGTATGAACTAACAGGTCACACAAGGACCTCTTCCACACTTATTTGTGGGAACACACAAGTGTAAAAAGATGTAGGGGAAAGGATATCTTGTATTCTTTAGTTTGATGCAGGTGACAATACGTGTTTTTATACAGACACACACACTTCTCGAAAGATAAAAATAATAAACAATATATGAGAAATGATGAGATAAGGTTAGAATTTATTTGAGTGTTCGCTTATACAGCTCTAAACTTCTAGGATGAAGGAGGTGCAATAATAATGTCATCTTTTTGAAAATAAAGTGACGTAACTTAGCTAGATCTGGATCATGTTCTTCGTGGAGTTGATAGTGCGGAAATGTACTCAACTCTAGGATGAAAGTATGCTTCATGTGTTCTTCAATAGTGTCGGGTTTCATTAATGATCATGGTTCTTCATTATCACACACACTTTTATTTTCTGTTCCCCTATTTTCATATATCACTCTAGTCATGATGTTCATTTTAGTCTTAGAATTAATGTGTTGGAGCCAAAAAAATGCATGTATTATGTACGTCATACCTCGTACTATTATGATAAATTTCTACCAAGAAACATTAAATATGTTAGTGCATTTAAAAACATCAAATATGACTGTTAGAAATAAATTTGAAAAATGACAAAACATATAAAGAAATGTTGTCATAGTCTGTCTGTAAACGGTGTCTCCATGAAACAGAGTTTCCTAGAAACAATGTTGTAAATAGTATCTAGATGGTCACAGTGTCTATATGGACATGATTTCTAGAAGGTCACACTATCTGGATGGTCATAGTGTGTGGACAGTCCCGGTGTCTGGATGGTCACATTGTCTTGATGGTCACAGTGTCTGCATGTTCACGTTGTCTGGAAGGTCACGGTGCCTTAGACTTATCCAAATATTCGTATACATACATAAATAGTGATATTCATAGAATGAATTAAACTTAATCATTAATAATATAATTTCATTAGAAACAAAATAGTTAATAATATTTATTTAAGGCATAATAAAACTAATCAACTGTACACATGATTTTCAATAGATTAAACAAGATTATCAAGCTTTACATAATGTACAAGATTTTTTATCATTAAAACATGATTGACACATGTGGAGTCTGACAATAATGTTTTATACAATGAATATAAATAATTCTCCTCACATTATTAACATTTTAGTGATTATGGAACCATTTCATAAGACCTATAACCATTGTCAATATATCAAAGTAATTTTGGAGAAATTTATCGAACTATAATAAGTGGTCAATGTAAGAAAGGCTATTCAATGAATAGATGATAAATGATTAAAAATGAACATTATAATTTATTATAAGTTTTCAAATTTATTATAAAATTATTACATATATATAAAAAAATTATGAGTTTATAATGCATCTGACCATAAAATAATCTAATGTATGGTGTTTTCATCTCAATTTCGGTCCGTTGTGAAATTTTTTATATTATTTACCTCATTTAGTTATATATTTTACATAATATATATTTTAAATATTTTATAAATAATTAATCATTATTCATTGTATTTAATGTTTCAATTAAGTTTCCTATATTATGGGGGTTTGACTCCAAATTTAGTAATGTATAAAAGTCTTATTTTACAATATCACTCTTATTTTGGATTCTTCATGATTTAAAATTATTTAGGAAAAAATATATAATAATTTTTATTAAACCCCACATATTTTATTAATATATTGTTTTTTATGTATTTTCAGTTTCTTTAATATGTATTTTTCTCCCTTTAGTATTGAAATATTAAAAATAAATTTTTAATCAAAATCGGTATTATTTCCCCTTCTCGGTCAGGAATATTTCTCTTAATGATTAAAATTATCAAGTAATTTTATGGAATATATATTCACATTTTAAGGATTTCTAATGCTATTTATATATTATTGTTTAATTTATTTATAATTTCTTAAAATTAAAATTCATAATTTTTTTTAAACAAGTTACCTTTTACATTTTAGAACAATGTGAAATGAATAATTTTTTTAACACTAACTTCATGAATAGATTTTCCCAACCCAACAACCATTATTCAATATTTTAATAATTATAAAAGTTTATTTATTTTTAAATGAATATAAATCTCTATTATAATATTTGATTTTTATAAAAACATATAAAACAATTATTTTCAAAATTTTAAAATAGATTCTTGGAAATAATTTATAACTTATTTTATTTAATTACAAAATTTTTAAAAAATGTTGATCTTAATGTTTCACTTCAATTTTACTCATATATTCTTTAAATACACTACTTTTCCAACATAATTTATTTATTAATTGGTGTTATTATTTCAATATTTATTGATTTATTGATTAAACCTTGTTTTGGGATCATTCACATTCATATAATAATATTCATTATCACTCTCCATTATTCATTTGAATTTAATTTTTTCCTTCATGAATACATTTTATATAACATGGATATATTTATTATCATTTTTACTACATTGATGTTTTTATTTCAAATAACAATTGAATACGTTGTCTTAGTTTGTAGAACCTCATTACAAAAGTAATTTGGTTTTATAGAGAAGTATTGGTATCCAGTATTATTTGTTCAACATGAATATTTTTATAGATAATGAATATTTATTATGTATTATGTTGATGATAATATATTGAATTATTGTGTTGGATGTATGTAATTTATGGATGGGTCAAGGATATAGATATCCCTTTAATACATCGATGAGCCACACAAGAAAAATAGTTGGCATGAATAGTTGGGTATTGGTTTTATACCAACCAATTCATTAAAATGAAATGTAAAAGGCCCTAATGAAAAGGTTCATGGTGCCTTGGAGAGAAAATATGATGTCAATAAACAAACAACCATTGCAACCTAATTCCATAATTAATAGTTTAGTTAATATTATTTAGTTCATTATTATCTTCATATTTTAAATGGATACATTTAAAATATCATGTTATTGATTAAATATCATAAGTATTATTTATTCATAAGTCTATATTGATAATTTAATATCAAATCATAACATCTTATATTGGTTATCTTCTATTACTAATAAACTAATATCACCTATTATTATCTTTTCCATTCCCCTAGATTTTTTGAAGAAATGTTATAATGATCAACTAGGATATTCGAATTTCATTTTTGGTATGATTTATTCTTTCATTATAATATTCAAATAATGTATGTTTATAGTACCTCATGAATGATAAACTGAATTTTCCTTTATGTTCTGGTACATTATAAATTTTAAAAATGTAATATATAGTAAACATTGGTGATGGGTTTCTAGAGTGTGTGTTTTTTCAACTAACATCCCTTTCATTATTGTTTAGTACTTTGATATATAATGATAGAGTTAACCTAAATCCATGTGTAAATTTCGAAACCTATATACCTAATAGTTAGGGAAATGTTATTATCATAGTGATCTCATTTAAATAATTTCCCAACAACTAACATAAAATTGTCATTCATAAAATGTAAATAAGTTATGTGATTTATTTAAAGAAAAAAATACTCACCTAAAATTATCAAGAAACCCCTGAATAAACTAGATATAATTACACTTAAATTACATCCTTTTAAAAAAATAGGTCTTCCTTTAATAAAAGTAATGGGAGGGGATGAAAAAGACATGAAAATTTATAAAAAATAAACCATAAACCTAGTTGAAGACTCTTTAGTGGTAGTATATCATACCTAGGTCTGCTTCTATTTCGATCATTCCATTACAAGTGTTATGAGGCCCCCAATATTTACATGTTGCATTAAAATGCCATATAAAAATGAATATACTTTATCTAATCATATGTTTCCCTATCTATCCCACTTCAATTTGAGATTCAACTCCTCATAGCCAGATTGAAAAATAGTCATGGAACATAACTTGAATCTCATTTCAATATACTTTACCAAAATTATTATTATTATTATATTATTTGAATTTAAAATATTAAAAATAAAAAAAATTGGAATAAAACATAGAATTTAATATTTATCCTTACATATCTATATAAAAAATATATTCATCCCATTGAATAAAAGTCATCGACCCCATATGATGCCCTAAAATATTTCAAGAGACCATTACTATGGTAGTTTAACATTTGATTTTCCTAAAGATCATTTCATTACTCCATCATACCCATACACCATGATCATAGAATCCTCAAATCCCACAATGATTTGGGTTTAAGAAATTTATGTATTGCCTGTATTCATAACATATGATACAATGATATATTATTCACCTTATTAATGTATATGGGTTATTCATATATCACAATAAAATACCATTAATTTATGAATTCACATGAATTTGTGAAGAACCATCACACTGGATAACACACAATTTGTGGCTCCTTTTTAAAAATAATTATTTCCATATATGCCACAGTTGTCCACTACCATTTTCCATGAATCTAAGGGGTTTTCATTTTAGGTCACGAAGTCCTCCTTTGGTCTGAAAAATCGTCTATAATGTTCCTTTAGTGGTGTTTTGATCAGTATTTACTACACGGTTTAGCTTATTATAGTGCACATCAATGCTCATCCATGAAGAACAAACCAATTTTAGTGTCAGTGTTGGTAAGAAAACACCTTGACTCTATGACCACCTAAAATATAATGAATGAATCCTTGTTGTCTATCATAATATATGTGAACTAATATAGTGAAGTTGTGATTAGTATTCTATCTCAAGAGCATGATTTAATCTAGGTAATAAAACATTATGTTTATTATTAAATTAGTGGTGTGTTTCATTTGATCCCACATAATCTTATCACAAAAGAACATGATTAATTTTAGATTTTATGGGAGTAGTGATAACCCAACATAGAATCATTGAACAACCCTGGATGGATAATCCTTCCAAGGGACAACCTATACCCGAATTTCATCTGGTTCACAGAAATATTTTTTATTATTTCCCCATTCTAGGAACCAAATTTCTCCTATGAACTACCTTTGTTTCCTCAAATACTGCTAGTATAAGGAAACTTTCAGTACCTAAAAATAATTTTTTCTAGTTATCAAATATTTCCAAAAATAAATATTTATTAATTTTAACTAAAATATCATATAAATGACTCTAAACCATAATTAATATCAAATGATGATTATTAGTAGAAAAAACATGTATATAAAAAAGTAAATGAATTTAATTAAAAAAATTGTTCATTAAATTAATGTATCACCCACACCCATGAATCACCTTACCATTCACATCTAAATCAAATGTCTCTCTCCTAAGTATATATATATATATATATATATTATAATTTCTTACCTCAATTTTTATGTTGGTATGATTTTTTGAGGTACCAAAATTATGTGACCTCATCCATCTAGACAGTCAATCTTAGGAAATATATTATCTTTCATTCCACCAAAAAATAATATCATATGTTTTATATTATAAATTACCAAACATATTAAATCATTCCAAATATCAAAAATAAATTTGGGTATATTTATATTTTTTATTTAATTAACATAATTCATAATCTTTCTTATACTCGTAGATATAAAATTATAACCTCCTCTAGTTTGGATCCACCTTCATAACACCATGACATTTTCCAACAACCTCTCTAAATAAGTGTCATAAGATTATATCAACTATAGTGTGCTCCCCTATCGTAGGAAATTATATTCAACCAATAAACCACATGAAATTTATTTACCACTGTACCCGTATACATTATTATTTCCCATAATTGATAAAGTGGAAAATAAATAAATTGGAAATATTATACAGGGGTATACATATTTAGAGGAGTTGTTTGTGTTGTAAGATGGTGAATATAGTGAGTTAAAATGATTTCGATGATAATGTATAAAATGAAGGAATACTTATTGGAAATAATAAATATAAATAGTAAATCAAAATTTTGAATAACATGTGGGGTGAGTGAGATTTAAAGGAAACCGTTTCTAAATTTAGATATATATGTGGTGGTGAAGAAGTTTTGTTTTTTTCATGCTAAAAATGATCAATAATTTATATCTACAAGAATATATGAAAATAAGAGGAATCAATAATTTTAAATATTTTCATAGAAGGTTTAGATGTCTTCAAGTTGGTTATTATTGTTTTGTGTGATTTATATATAATCTATATACGCAATGTATGAGTCATTAGAACAACAATATGATGTTGATATTTTAGTAAGATTGCATTAGATTATTTTTTCACTTAATGAACATAATTAAGATGAAAAATATATAATCATGTCACATTAAAATGACTCAATATATTTTAGTGAGATATATTCATGTGACAATGAGTTCCTCTTACACAATTTATTTTCAAGAGATGAATCACATTCTCCAATCTAAGATTGAACAAAACATGTATGGGAAAACAATTTCACACTATGTTATTCCTTTCCCTATTAAATTTATTATTTAAATTTTTTGATGAAGGGACATATGATAAAGGGGGTTATACGATCCAAGGTGTATGGTGAATCAAAATAAGGTATATTAAATGTAATAGGTTGATGTATTTTGTATGAAAGATAATAATGACACTCGGAAAAATGGAAAAAGAGGTAATGGAAAATTAAATATTAATGTGAAAGAAAAATATAAAAAAAATATGGGATACTAGTGGTTGAAAGGATAAACTGTAAATATTTTTAGATATATTTAGTGTCTATGAAATTTTACTGGTGTCAACAGAAACTGTGTAAAAAATAGAGATTTTAAATGAAGAAAATTTGATTAGATATTGTGTATAGATTAAAACACTAAAAATTGAAGTTAATATAGCATCTAGAATCTTTATGATATGTTTTTTAAAAAATTAATTCAATCTCTTCGATATCATGTAATTTACACAACATTAGGTTTGATTAAAATAAAATACTTTATTAAAATATTATTATTTATACATCACCATTATAACCTAGGAAACAAATTTGTGGGAATAAATATTAAAAACAAAATTATGAATAATATATGAATTAAAAACAATAACTATAAATAAACTATATATCAATTTATTAGTGATAAAACAAGAACCATTTGAAATAAAAAAAAATTCTTAGAAAACTCAGGTTTTTAAAAGAATATTTAGTTTCTCTTTTCATAAGTTATTTTGAATTAATTTTTAAAACAATTAGAATTTTTCTTAGAAAACACTCTACATTTTAAAAATAAAAAATCAAAATTATCTTAGTGTTTATTTCTAGTAATTTTCTAAATTGATTCATTTTTTGATCAATAGTAAAAAATAATGAATTTTAATTCTAAACTATCATTTCATTTAATTATTTATAATTTAAAATTACATTCAGACATTCATTTAACATAATATTATTTCAATTATATATTAATTAATCCAATTATGAACATTGGAGTAATTTTCATATTGTATTTTGGTATATAAAATTTTAAAATTGTTAAAATTTTCTTTTTATATTATTGAATTATTGTCATATTTTGGGATTAGTTTTAAATTATATTTTCCCTGTTATATAAAATAAATTTAAAAAAAATGTGTTTGATGAATGGAATAGAAATATTTTTTTATTTATTCTTAGGTTATATTTATTCTTGAGCATAATTAGTAGTGAAACTATTAAAAATTAATTACAATGGTTTTGGTTATAATTTATTTACATGGGGGATAAAATAGGATTATAAGGGTTTAAAACACACATAAAATTCTTAAAAACCCATTAAGTGGAAAAATATCGATATAAAATCTCATATTTTCTAGAATTGGTCATTGAGTAAGATTTTTCATGATAAAAAATTTGGTATGATTAAATATTTAAATAAAATCAAGTGTGAAACTCACTTCTCTTATAAAAGGAAACCCACTATCTAACTTTGAATACCCATAAAAATATATTCGATTGGATAATAACGACCCAAATAACTTCTTAAATCTACCATTATCATCATATATTTCTTATAGTTTTTATAAATCCATCATGTGAAGTATTTGGTGAAAATCGCTGGAGGATAAATGAAGAAGTGGTAACATTTCCTAACAATGTCTTTTATTTTTTTCCCTCCTCCAAATACCGTAAATATTATTAATCCATGATGATATAATAACCACACTACCTACAATATAACAATAAGTTTTTAATATAAGTTAATGAAAAACATACTTCTCTCCAACCATCAAAATTGGTTATGAAGTCATCGTTGGTGTGTACGGTAGAGTACATCCTCGCAAACAGATGTCATTAGTTTTCATATAACCACCACTCACGGTTGGGTATTATTATGTATATAAAGTATATATAGGATATTTATAATATAATTACACATATTTATTTATTATATAATATATAAAATTTTTAATATTCAATTATATATGATATAGAAAAATGACACTAATGTGTATAGCGGACTACCGCCTCACGAAGCGATGGGATTTGTCATTCTGTAGACCAGTACATGAAATGTGGATAGGGTAAATTAAAAGATAATATATGTTATAAATAAAATATTTATGATATTAATGACATATTTATAATTATTAAAATATCTTTTTTATCATTTTTATTCTTACCATTTTTACATAATGGAATACGATAATGTCGTTCATGTATATGTGGACTATCAACTCCACAAAATGATGAAACTCTATTTTCATCACCAAATATAATGAATGATGTATAAAATTATATATATATATATATAATATGTTACTATCTTTTTTAATCATAAAATATTACTTACCTCATTACTACAATGATCAGTGGAAAATGGAAACATTAGTCATGTGTACGTACATCCTACTGTCCCAATGATTGTAACATACTACATTTTTCAAAAAGATAAATAATTATAGGTTTTAATTGTTTAATTTATATATATATATGAGATAAATATGTAATTGTTATTTTTTTGGTGATGATAAAACTATATAATATGTGGAATAACTATACCATTCATTACAAAACATGCATGAGAAAACAATCCAATTAACACTTGAAACACAAAAAATAACTAATGAATATTTATAAATGGGGGATAATAAATTTTAAAATGATCATATAATAAATTATAAAATACTAAAATATTTCTTTAATAATTTATTAACATGTTTAAAATAAATATAAATCATGATAAATCACATCCATCGCAATTGATTCTTGAGGTATGGGATTTCAGGTCAATTTTATTTCAGTAAGGTATATTTTTATGTTCTAAATTAAATTTTTATTACATAGTGTATAAAAATATGATATAAAATATGATGTCATGAATACTTAATAATTGTTTTTATATTTTTTTTGAGTTCATATTATTTTAATATAGGTTAATTGACTTGAAAATTACCAAGTGGAAAAGAACATCGTAATTCAGTTTCCTTTCATTTGGTTATATTATATACTCATTGTCATTGGTATTATAAGATTATGTGTATAATTTATTTTTTTCATTATTATGTTGTATTTAATATTCTTTTAATCATATTTATTATTTATACACATGATTTATTCATTTATTAATTGTCAATTCAACGTTATGATCATTATAAGGTTTTAAATTACCATCTCATTCAAATAAAGATTATTTGTTCATGAATTTATGTTGATGAAAATTAGTCAAACATTACATAATAAACCCATTTCATATTCATATCTTATGTTTATTCATGATATTATATAGTAAAATCACTATTTTCCTTCTTGGTACTTATTATGTTTCAAAAAATGTTTTTAAGAAAATTTGACTTCACTTGTCACTTCTTTCATAAATGTCTTTTCATCCGAAACCATTTTTTATTTGAAATATAAAATATTTTTACCCACATACAATTA
The DNA here is from genome assembly GCA_963277665.1 of Viscum album. Lineage (NCBI taxonomy): Eukaryota > Viridiplantae > Streptophyta > Magnoliopsida > Santalales > Viscaceae > Viscum > Viscum album. The sequence goes on from OY728159.1 coordinate 928,731,909, forward strand.
ATTTAGTAAATATTATTTTATCTATTTTTACTTGTTATTTTTTTTAAAATTTATTCTTTGTGTATTTTTTCTGAACAAGTCACATTTATAACATTTTTTATTGTTAAAGGATTGGTAATTTTAACTAGTAAGAAATGTAACTAATTGACCTCAATTATGAACATAATTTAGTTGAATATTATATATATTTTTAATATTATATTTTTTCATGAAAATTTTCCCATTATATTCTAGAAATCATATTAATTTTTTTCACATAATTGGTTTCTAACAATATTTTATGTTTTAAAAAAATATTTTCAAAATGAAAATGATATTTTGCTCAATATTGATTTTAATGAAATTTTTATTATATTTATATTCCTTAATGATATAAAATCATTAATTTAATTTTAATACACTTGGGATAGGATTTATTGGTATCATGCTTACTCATTATTTGGATGGTTTATAATCGTTTTGATAGTGGATGTACTATTTTGATACCATTCGTCATATTACTCTCAATGGGTTATGGTTAAGTTAAAAGATTTTCGAATGTATTCAAATTTCATTTTATAGTATTTGAATTTGAATTTTTATGTTATTTATTTTTATCCCCATAATATGAATAATGTAATGGACAAAGTATGTGATGGTAAGGGCTGTATATAGCCCGTCGATGCCTTGAAAATTTCATAAAGAAAATAATTTTTCCAAATAAGAGAAGTTAATAACCTTAAAATTAAACTATCCTCATGATATATCATTATATTTTGGATGTTAATTTTTAGGAATTCACTTATTAGGAGATCATATATTCATTTCCACGTTATTATTTAGTAATTTAAAATATTCATGGATATGTTTCTAGCATATTTAATGATTTATATGTATTTATTTTTTCACCATTTATTTCAACCATACTATTATAAGTTTATTGAGTAAATGGAATTTTTTAGTTGTTAACCTTATAATATTGATTATTATTATTTATTTATGATATATTCTATTATTCCCTTACCCTTACTGAGCATTTGGTCTCATCAATCTCTTATGATTTACTTTCCCCTGGATTCGATGTTGTATTTTTTGACTAACATGCAGGGATTGGATAATGGGAGTAATGGAATTCATAGAGAATATTCCTTTTGTATTCTTAATTTTAATATATAATGTAAATTTCAATAATATATCTAGTTTAAAGATACTATAAAACTATTCAGTACTTCAAGATGTGATTCCTTATATATTATATTGATGTAATAAAGTAACTCTATGATCTGGTCTACTGGGGTATAGGATGTTACTATTGGTATTACAAGTAGTTTAGATGAAATATTGCGAAATATATTTAGAAAATCATTAATTAGGGAACATAAAACTATGATAGATAGTAAGGATAGAATATAATAATATTAAAATGATTTGTTCATGAAGAAATTATGTGGGTTTTCCTACCAATACATCCATATCTAGATACAACAAGTGGATGTAGTTATTATTAAGAATGTGTTGATTCAACAATATCATTAATTTATTTTCCATTTTGATACTCATAAACACCCTTATTTAGGTTACCAATATAATTTTTTTAAGTTAATTTCAGGAATGTGATAGTCATTATAATATTATAATTTATTATGGTAGAATTAAAAAGTTATTAATGGATTAGAATATAATTGTTTAAGAATTAAAAATGTCTTTATAAGTAATCTATATATATTTTTAATACCCTACTTTAGTAAGTATAACATATTGTATTGAGATAATACATTTGGAATAAATGTAGGGATTATGAACCCTACATTACTAGAAAACAACGATTTATCAACCATACTTTTTTAGAAATACCATAAATCTATATCTGTACATTAGAAGAGTATTTAAATGCGAGGAATCCCTATATTTGAAATTTTATATGTCATATTTTCAAAAAAAAATTGTTTTTTTGTTTTCTGCAACAATCGCACCGTATTTAGATATTTTTCAAAAGCTTTTTATTGTTTGATTTAATGGTTATTACTCAATTGTTTAAATTGTTCTTGTTTATAATAGAAGCTAATACTCTTTCTAACTATTTTTACTGAAAAAATTAGTGATATATAAAAAGTAGTTTACAAAACTATTTGACTTAGATATATTCAACTAATATAAGATAGAAAGAGATATTCATCTTCTAAATATAATGATATACATAATAAAATATGTGTTTTGTGTTTTAAAAAAAATAATTTCCTTCAAGAGCTACACTTTAGGGAAATAAATGTTTCGATATTTGTTGATTGGTTCATTTTTGTTGATGTCACTACTACTGCATCTTATTGTTAAATATTATTCGGTAAGTTTGTATGAGAATTATTCAAATATTGACATTGGGGGCACACATGTGTAGTCAACTATCTAGTGTTTTGTTAATTTCTATTTAAAGGAATATTTTTCATCATTAATGGTAATTAATCTACTGATGTGTATTATTTAATATCAAATACATCTTCTAGATTCTAATGTCACTATAATCTATAATTTTGATCTTGATAAAATTAGTCTATATTGTTTTATTAGATTATCATATTCATGGAATCAATCAAGGTAGTGATGGAGTGTTAGTTTCTCAATCTAACTTATGGATTTTACATTCCCTATAAAAGAATAATAACACCTTGTAAAATCATAATTCTATCAGCTGCCTTTACTTGTTTTTAGAAGACAGTAGTAAAAAGACATACTTGTGAAATTGAAGAAGCTCATGCATGAAGAATTGGTGGAGTGAACTAGTGGATATTTGTGATAGGAAGCACTATACATCATTATGTTATTGTTATTTTTTATATTCATCTCTTACTCTTCAATAAGAAGAAAGGAATGAATTTATGTGTATAATGATGTGTTTTTTGAATTAGTTGATGATTTTAATGGATAAAAATTCACCCCAAACCACACTCCTGTTTCTTATTCATAATCATTCTGACTTGACAAGTGGAATCAAAGGTATAGTTTCATTGAATATTTTTCAATTTTTTGAAATCTCTGAAAATTATCATGATTATATCTAATAATAACATGTGCTATCACATGTTGGGGTTCATTAAATTTTTTCCTATTTTTATTATCATTAAAAATTCTGATGTTTCTATATAATAATGACTTTTGTTTTCAATGTAAGGGGTCTATTGTAAAATTACTTTTTAAAAATCCTTGATTATTCTATTTGATACAATCATGTGGATAAAAATTTAGACTCTTCAAAAATATAAAAGGTATATTATGGTTCTAATAAATTGGAGATAAATTTTTTAATGAAGAAAAATATAAATGGATTACTTTAAAGAAGGTATATCGATCGAACATTATACTTTAATTAAAGGTGAAAATTATTGATGTTGTAAATATCTTATGATTATTCATTTGAAAAATCCTGAAATTTGAGTTTATTTAAAGGACTTCAAGCCTTATTTATTTCCAATGTAAAATTGGGAAAACCCAAATAATTATCAAGGGAAATAATATCAACTTAATTAAAAAGAAATGAATGATATTGTTTATGGTTTAGGGGTTGATGGTTTTAATTGCATCTCTCAATGTGATATAATGTAAGATATGTGGAAGACTATTTATTTTTCCTATGAATGAACTAATAATGTCAAAAAACAGAGGTAAAATAAAAAAAATTTATATTTGATTCATTTAGAATGTATGAAGATAGTAACATCACATAAATGAATTGAAGATGTATTGAAATAGTCAATTGTTTTGATTCATTATGATCATATTTTTTACAACCATATCACGCATTAAAATAGCATTGACTATCACCTTCTATATGTGAGTAAATATTTTATACTATATAAAAACATACTAGTTAATGAATTTTCAATAAACGAACTAATTAGATCATTGATGGTGTATAAATATGAGATATAGGATAGAGCTAAAAATCATATCATTTATGAAGAGTGAAATTCTTTTATATAAATGTGTTAATTTAATCCATTTGTGAAAAGTTCCACTCTTTTATTAATATTCCATCATTTTGAAGTGTGAAGCCTTTGTTTAAAAGTATTTCCATATTTGAATCAAAAATCGTGAATTTTTTAAATTATGATTTTTTTTAATTCCAAACCTGCTTTCCCATTGAAATAACATTCTTGGTTAATTTCATATTGGCGTATTGTTATGGAAAATCGTGGTGAAATTATTCTAGGATTTTACTCACACCGTAATTGTAACAACCTGATATTTTGTGATAAGTATTATTTTTAATTGATGTCATGTGTTTTATGCTACAACAAGATTATCTTGTGCTATACGCAACACCGTATTAGCTTGCAGTATACACAACCATATTCTTAGATTGTGTTACACACAATTTCAAGTTCGTTTTATAAGAGTCATTCTATGAAACATTGAGTGTGTGTTTATATATATATATTCAATGTATAAATGAAATATGGTTGGATTATATTATACGAAACAAAGAAGGATTCTTGCACAACATGCAACCCTTACTTGCCTTGCATTACATGCAATCACGATTTTCCTCGATAGCGTGTGTTGTACGCAATATCAGGTTTCACTAAACAATGATATATGGTTATAATATTATTATGAACTAGCCATTATGAATATTATTTACTAAATTTCTAATTTTATAAAATTATTATTTCATCTTACACATTTTCTATAACATGGTATGTGAACAAAATAAATTTTTCGGGTAAAATAAGTATTTCTAAAAAAATACAGTTTTTCCTCCCTTTAATGGCGCACCCACATTAAATCTAGTTTTTGACATGTTTATAAGTTCAATTTTTCAAAATAAACTTCTTCTTTTGAATCAGGATATAAAAATTTACATTGGATAAAGTTTTTATATTTTTCTGATAACTTTCATATTTTAATGAGTAGTAAAAACGCGCTATATTTTAATTAAAAACAACTTGTTTCATCGTAATAATTTATATATTTAAATTATAATATTGAATGGTTTTAAAGTATAAATAGAATATATTTTTACCATTTAATATAATTTATGTCATTATCATTAATTTCACATTGAATTCATAGGTAAAAACATTTCAATCTTTGGCAATGTTTTACCTTCTAAAACCCGTTTTCTTAACAACAGGATTAATTTTAAATTAATTACTGAAACTTATGTGTTTTTAATTTTGAAAAATGGATTCCATATTTTAAATCAGTGGGTACAAATTATGTTAATAGGTTACTTTTTATTTTTGGGCATTATTAATAGTAACTACGGTAAATTTTATTTACCATAGTTAAAGGTAAATCGGGTAATTAAGGGTAAATATAAGATTATAAAATTATCCTAACACCTGCAAAAATCCTATTGGATGACTAAAAGTCGACCCATATCACCTAAGGGTCGGATTAGATTCATTTAATGGACTTTTGTCGATGAAAATATTTTAATTATTATTAAAACCAAAAAAGTTACAACATGTCACTTTCTTAAATCTTATAAGTATAATAATTTTAGTTTAGTGATAAAATTCATGAAACTTCGGATATAAATAGTATCCAGAAATATAATAAAATTATATAAATCATATAAATTTATTTAGAATTTTTAGGGATTAAATAATTATCATTAAAGGTGTCATAATAGTGATGTTGAAATTATTTTATTAAGTGAAATATCAAATAAATGGTTTAAAAAATATTAAAATAAATATTATATGAACTATTTAATGTGCTCCACTAATTTTATAGATACATATGACATGTTATTAATATATTAAATCTTTTAGTTCGAAAATATCTTCTTTATATTGTTTATTTAAATTCCAATCAATGAATAGTGTCAAAATTGACACTATTGTTATTTTATAAAAATAACATATTATAAATTGTTTAAAAATCAAAAAAAAAATTAAAAATTATTAATTTATATTTATATGGTCTACAATGTCATAAAGAGTCATATTGTGTAAAATTCACAACACATATGTTATTATTTACAATAATTTAAAATTTAGAATATTATTACAACAAATAAAATTAAATTGATAAATAAGGATAAATCAAGTTGATAATGTTTAAAATAAATTCATAACATGTCTACATTTTATTGGTTGATGATATTACAACCCTATCTCATTTAATATTCATATATGAGTCATTTTGGAAGTATTTAAGTGAGTTTGGGATTTAATATAAACTAATATTTCTTATATTTTCAAAGGTGCCCCTCTCCTCCCCCATAAAAGGGAACCTCCTCCCTCTCCTCCTCACATAAATTTGAGCCTTCAAGATCGGCCATCCCCCACCCATTTTACTTACCCACTTCCTTATAAACCTACTAGAGGTACTGGTCTTCTCAAAATACCAACCCTAGTGCCCTAAGAGAAAGTTTAAAGGAGGCACTTCGAGAAAGAGGTAATACCTTCTACCGTTTTCTTCAAGTTTCATTCTTCTTCTACTCCATCTTATTTATTTGTTTCATTATGAAGTAATGACATCAGTATACCTCATATACTGATATATGATTATAAATATTAAACAACCATATTTCACCTTCTATCAATCCTACAGAAAACAAAATCACTGCGCGTGCATACGTACGGAATACCGTCTCCACACCGTCGTTTAATCTGTTTTTCCACCAACATCTTACATGGATGGGTATAATGGTGTAAATAATAACTATATATGATTATTATAACATCATAATTATTTTGATATATTATACCATCCACTCCAATTCTATTCAATAATTATGGGAACGATATCATCGCTCGTGCGTACATACGGACTACCGTCTCCACGATGCGATGAGATTCATTCCCCATGTTAACCATAAATGAATGATCATAAAGTTTATATAATGAATAATAATGAAATATATGAAATAATAATGCTACTATATTTATGTACATATATATGTATGTCATCTATTTAGTTCCATTCAATTCAATAAGGAAACAAAAACAGCGTTCATGCGTACGTACGACCTACCGTCTCCATGAATGGTGTATTTCATTCCTTTTATCGATCTATAATATATATATATGTGAGGAATATATATTATATATAAATCCTGTTTTATATTCTGTAATTATTTAAATCATGATATAAGTAATAATATCTAGAATGACAAGTCGAAACACATACGATAAATGAAACGACTTTTCCCAAAATGCTGCTTTAATATGGAATTTACAAAAGAACGGGTAATATAAAGTCATAAGTGAAACATATATGATATCATAACAAAGAATATGATTATGTAAAAAGTCAATTACATTATTTAAATAATTATACAGGAGGTTCGAATCCATACAAATCATATCAAACCTATGGTGATGGATAATTTTGCAAATCTCATTCTTATCCGAGATTGTTTATTCGTAAGTATTTACTAGTGTTATTGTTCTCATCCATGTCCATGTTTCCTAAAAATGTTTTCATGTTTGTTTAATGTCCTTTTTACCAATTTTTTACTTTTACTACATGGTATTTATGGAATCTTTCTTTTACGAGGTACTTTTTGACTTTTCTGGAAAAAGTACTAGAAGAATGTTTTTTTAACTTATACGGAACGAACGGATTTTTACAGTTTTATAAAGCCTTATTTTCATGAAGATTCCTCCAAAAGATTTCATAAATATTTTCAACAAAATATTTTTCTTTTAAAATTGCATGATTTTTTGTGAAAAGAAATTGATTTTGGAGAAGAAAGGATATTTTCCTCAAGATTTCATTTCAAATGTTTTATCAAAACCATTTTCTATCTAAGATGACATTATTTCATATGTGGATGTTTCAAGTATAATGTATCTATGATTTACATGGTTTATCTTTTCTTATGATGAAATATTCATTTGTTTTATATGGATTATGTTATGATGGGATGATGTTTATGAAACTCATTTTATTTGTTGGGTTATTATGAATGATGTATGTTTATTTTGTGGCACAAGTAAGAATGATTTCATTATGAGATGGATGGGACATATATATCCCTCCAATGCATTGGGTAAAGATTTATATCTCATGAGATAGACATGGCTGGAATAGTAAGTTAATCCGGTTCAGTGTTATAGGACTGAAATGAGGAGTGAAATCGATTCGGAAAGGGACTTTTGCCACTAATATGGTCTTGGAAGCAATGCCTTGGATACTATGGAAATCATAACATGTGTTGAATGGTTGCACAATTACATGTTTTATTCCCATTATATTTTTTCATGGTTGATGTTCCATTATGATATATTCCTTACGTACTTCCACAATTTATGTCTTTGCTCAAGATATTGATGTTTAAATTTCATGTTCAAGTTTTTGCATCCAAATGTTTATGGATTTTTTTATGTTATATATGTTTTACCTTACTGAGAATTTGATCTCACCCTTTTTATGTTTTATTTTTCCCAGGAAATAATGAAAGGTTTTAGGTAAGGAAACAAAAAGGGGAAGATCGTTTTGGGAGTTGTTAAAGATATTTCAACATGATTAGAAGTTTATATTCTGAGTTTCCATAGACACTAAACTATTTTGGTCCTTGTGTGCCTATTTTTGTTATGTATTAAGTATTCTGCAAAAGTAATATAATGTCCATGTACATCGAGCTTCGGGTCTCTACAGTTGGTATCAGAGGAAAGGTTTAGTCAACCTTTGGAAACTAGGATGCAAAAACGTTAGTGAGATCCCTAGAGATATTTCTAAGGTATGTCTAGGGATGTCCCTAAGGATAAGTATACATATAGGTTATAGTCCTATAACTACGGTAAAGATATTATAATTTAACCTAAGATGTTAGATATTGACGGTACTACCCCTTTACTATGTTGTTTTCCCTAGCATGATTTTTGCCTCTCACATAATTCTTTTTGGGTTTTCGAAAATGGCTGGAAACGGGAAGATTCACGATAATGGAAGATATGATAGACAATGGAATGATATTCTTCATGAGAAAAAAAATGAAATGGGATTTAGAAGTCTAAACATCGTTATTATGCCTAATCAGTAATCTCATAATATGATCAATAATCTCAACTTTGGTAAGTTTCCTGACTCAGATAATAAGAGAAAGATGGAGTTTCATGATGATCATAGAGGACAGAAATTTCAATTTCCCTCATGTAAGTCATGTGGGAAGAGGCATCAAGGAGAATGTTTCAAAGGAACTAGAAGATTCTTTGGGTGTGGAAAAGAAGGACACAAATCTAGTAATTGTAAAGGAAAAGGTTCTTTTAACACCATGGACAAGGATAATGGTATTGCTAAGACATCAACAACGGATTAGTTTTTTAAATGTGGAATGTACGGGCATTATGAAAACCAATGCCCTAAGGGAAAATCTCATAAATAGAATCATCATGGTCATATTGGTAGTATTTATATGGATGATGATGAAGAGACTACAAATGATATGTGAGATGAAAGAATTGTTGAAGCTCGGTCAATGGTTTAAGAATGTAGTGGAATGATTACATGTTTATCAAGAGTAATGTTGTATAAGTAATCTCATGGTACTATGGAATAAAGAGACATATAAGGATTGTTACACTGTTGTCTTTCCTTAAGTTTTGAAAGTGTATGATGAATGGTACTAGTAACCATGAAAGGTTATTCAGATATTTTTGGAAAGCCCCTAATATGCGAATAAAGAAGTGCTAAGTAGATAATGAAATTTTTGATAGTATTAATGAGCTCATGAATTAGATAAGGACAAAGTGATATCAATGTTTGAGTATATAGAATTTTTGGGATTTTAGTATGTGGAAAGAGATAACTTTTGACAGCATTCATGTTTTCACTATGGTTCAATGGGTATTGATTTTTCAAGAGAATACATGATTAAGGTATTCACATGATTGGAATGTGACCAACAAGATATATGAGCGATAAATGATGGTATTCCCATTATTATTATATGACCTTTTTAGTAATCATTCTATTTATACTATGAGTTTGGGAAGAAGTATTTTGGATAAGCCTAAACATTCGAGTGGATTATGTTGAACATAAGTTAATACTATTTAAGGCTAGAAATTTTTTTCCCAATATTATTGGTAGAATATTATAATAATGTAGTTTTAGAAAAAGGGATACCTACAAGATGGGAGACAACTCGTCGCGTCGGACAAGTCTGTGGGAATCAAACCCACAACTGAAGTGCGACTAGACTTTATCGCATACCAATGGCCTACAGGAATTCCCTGGTTAGTAGAAACTGGTTTTATTTTATTAAGCGGCATGATAGATGAAGTATAAGTTCATTTTTGGAATCGTATACGATTAACCTCACCATAGATGGACTTATTTATATTTGATAACTTTTGCTAACCTTTTGTTTGAAACAAATGGAATGACCCATCATTCTATCACATGATCTGTTAACACTTCACGAATAACAAATTCAACGTCATTTATTTAAGAGATGAAGTGGAAATTGTTCAAAGCACGAACAACAGTGAGATTGTACCAAAATCAAGTAAGTATTTCTTCTAATTAAAAATTTTAAACTTTAGGGAAATGATATTGAAAACTAAAAATGTTGTCCTAGTGCTCTTATATCTGATGAATCAGATGGTACCTTAGATCATCACATATTTATGGCTTGTGATTGATGGATTTTTCATTGCCATGTTCTCTACCACTCTCCATCAGAACATGATGGTTATATTTTTATTCCATATCCATATTTTAACATATGTTCTCTTATATGGAATCCCAGTGATGAGTTACTTTGGGTAATCGTTACTTTTCATATTTTATTTTTTAAAATTATGTTTTAGTATTCCTTTTTACGATGTGGGTTTCTATGAATAGTAAACGATTTATAACCCCAACGAATTTCAAGGGAGAATTTTTTTTTAAGGGGGATAGAATGTAATAACCTGATATTTTATGATAAGTATTATTTTTAATTAATGTCATGTGTTTAATTCTACAATAAGATTATCTTGTGCTATACACAACACTGTATTAGCTTGCAGTATACACAACACTATTATTAGATTGTGTTACACACAATTTCATGTTCTTTTTATAATAGTAATTCTACGCAACATTGAGTGTATATATATATATTCAATGTATTAAATGAAATATGGTTGGATTCTGTTATGGCAAACAATGAATGATTTTTCCACAACACGCAACCCTGACTTGGCTTGCATTACATGCAATCACGACTTTCCTCGATAGCATGTGTTGTACGCAATATCTGGTTTCACTAAACAATGATATATTGTAATAATATTATTATGAACTATCCGTTATGAATAGTATTAACTAAATTTTCAATTTTATAACCTTATTATTTCATCTTACACATTTTTTAGAACATGGTATGTGAAAAAAATAATTTTTTCGGGTGAGATAAGTATTTTTTAAAAAATGCAGTTTTGCCGCCTTTTAATGGCGCACCCACATTAAATATGGTTTTTGACATGTTTATAAGTTCAATTTTACAAAATAAACTTCTTATTTTGAATCATGATATAAAAATTTACATTGGATAAAGTTTTGATATTTTTCTGATAACTTTCATATTTTAATGAATAATAAAACGTGCTATATTTTAATTAAAAACAACTTTTTTCATCGTAATAATTTATATAGTTAAATTAAAATATTGAATAGTTTTAAAGTATAAATAGAATATATTTTTACCATTTAATATAATGTATGTCATTAGCATTAACTTCACATTGAATTCACAGGTAAAAATATTTCAATCTTTGGCAATGTTTTAACTTCTAAAACCCGTTTTCTTAATAACGAGATTAGTTTTAAATTAATTACTGCAACTTATGTGTTTTGAATTTTTAAAAATGGATTCCATATTTGTAATCAGTGGGTCCAAATTATGTTAATAGGCTACTTTTTATTTTTGGTCATTATGAATAGTAACTACGGTAAATTTTATTTACCGTAGTTAAAGGTAAATCGGTTATTTAAGGGTAAATATAAGATTATAAAATTATCCTAAAACCTTCAAAAATCCTATTGGATGACTAAAAGACGACCCATATCACCTAATGGTCGGATTATATTCATTTAATGGACTTTTGGCCATGAAAATAATTTAATTATTATTAAAACCAAAGAATGTGACAACATGTCACTTTCATAAATCTTATAAGTATAATAATTTTAGTTTAGTGATAAACTTCATGAAACTTCTGATATAAATATTCTACAGAAAGCTAATAAAATTATCTAAATCATATGAATTTATTTAGAATTTTTAGGGATTAAATAAGTATCATTAAAGGTAACATAATAGTGATGTTGAAATTATATTATTAAGATAAATATCAAATAAATGGTTTTAAAAATATTAAATTAAATATTATATGAACTATTTAATGTGATCCACTAATTTTATATATGAATATGACATGTTATTAATATATTAAATCTTTTATTTATAAAATATATTCTGTATATTTTTTATTTAAATTCAAATAAATGAATAGTGTCAAAATTGACACTGTTGTTATTTTATAAACATAACATATTAAAAAATTGTTTAAAAATCACAAAAATATTTAAATATTATAAATTTAAATTTATATGGTCGAAACTGTGATAAAGTGTCGAATTATTGAAAATTCACAACACATATTTTATTATTTATAATAATTTAAAATTTAGAATATTATTACCACAAATAAAATTAAATTGATAAATAAGGATAAATCAAGTTGATAATGTTTAAAATAAATTCCTAACATGTATAAATTTTATTTGTTGATGATATTACAACCCTATATCATATAATATTTGGATATGAGTCATTTTGGAAGTTTTTAAGTGTGTTTGGTATTTAATATAAACAAATATTTTTTATATTTCCAAAGGTACCCCTCTCCTCCCTTATAAAAGGGCACCTCCTCCCTCTCCTACTCACACCAATTTTAGCCTTCAAGCTCGGCCAACCCCTGCCCATTTCACTTCCCCAATTCCATAGAAACCTACTAGAGGTACTGGTCTTCTCAAAAGACCGACCCTAGTGCCCTAAGAGAAAGTTTAAAGGAGCCACTTCGAGAAAGACGTAATACCTTCTACCGTTTTCTACAAGTTCCATTCTTCTTCAACTCCCTCTTCTTTAGTTGTTTCATTAGGAAGTAATAAAATAAGTATCCCTAATATACAGATATGTTATTATAAATATGAAACAACCCTATTTTACCTTCTATCTATCCTACGGAAAACAAAATCACTGCACGTGCGTACGTACGGAATACCGTCTCCACGACGTGGTGTAATCTGTTTTTCCACCAACACCTTACATGGATAAATATATATGATTATTATAACATCATACTAATTATGATATATTATACCATCCACTCCAATTCTATTCAATAATTATGGGAACGATATCATCGCTCGTGCGTACGTACGGACTACCGTCTCCACGACGCGATGAGATTCATTCTCCATGTTAACCAAACATGAATGATCATAAATTTTATATAATGAATAATAGTGAAATATATTAAATAATAATGATATTGGATTTATGTATATATATATATGTATTTCATCTATTTAGTTTCATTCAATTCAATAAGGAAATTAAAACAGCGTTCATGCGTACGTACGGCCTACCGTCTCCATAAACGGTGTATTTCATTCCCTTTATTGATCTGTAATATATATTTTCATGATTAATATATAATATATATAAATCATGTTTTATATTATGAAATTATGTAAATCAGGATATAAGTAATAATATCAATAATGACAAGTCGAAACACATACAATAAATGAAACGATTTTTTCCAAAATGCTGGTTTAACATGGAATTTACAAAAGAACGGGTAATATAAATTCATAAGTGAAACATATATGATATCATAAAAATTAATATGATTATTTAATAAGTCAATGACATTATTTAAATCATTATACAGGAGTTTCGGATCCATACGAAGCATATCAGACCAAAGGTAAGGGATAATTTTGCAAATCTCATTCTTATCCAAGATTGTTTATTCATAAGTATTTACTGGGGTTATTGTTCTCATCCATGTCCATGTTTCCTAAAAATGATTTCATGTATATTTAATGTCCTTTTTACCCATTTTTGACTTCTACTACATGGTATGTATGGAATCATTCTTTTATGAGGTACTTTTTTACTTTTTTGGAAAAAGTACGAGAAGAGTGTTTTTTTAACTTATACGGAACGAATGGATGTTTATGGTTTTATAAAACCTTATTTTCATGAAGCTTCCTCCAAAATATTTCATGAAAATTTTCAAAAAAATCTTTTTATTTAAAAATTGCATGATGTTTTTTGAAAAGAAATTGATTTTGAAGAAGAAAGGATATTTTCCTCAAGATTTCATTTAAATTGTTTTATCAAAACTATTTTCCATCTAAGATGACATTATTCCATACGTGGATGTTTCAAGTATAATGTCTCTATGATTTACATGGTTTCACTTTTCTTATGATGAAATATTCATTTGTTTTATATGGATTATGTTATGATGGGATGATGTTTATGAAACCCATTTTATTTGTTGGGTTATTATGAATGATGTATGTTTATTTTGTGGAACAAGTAAGAATGATTTCATTATGAGATGGGTGGGACCTATATCTCCCTTCAATTCATTGGGTAAATATTTATATCTCATGAGATAGACATGGATGGAATGGTAAGTTAATATGGTTCAGTGTTATAGGACTGCAACGAGGAGTGAACTCGATTCCAAAAGGGACTTTGTCCACTAAGATGGTCTTGGTAGAAATGCCTTGGCTACTATGGAAATTATTACATGTGTTGAATGGTTGCCACAATTACATGTTTTACTCCCCTTATATGTTTTCATGGTTGATGTTCCATTATGATATATTCCTTACTTACTTCCACGATTTATGTCTTTGCTCATGATTTTGATGTTTAAATTTCATGTAAATGTTTTTGCTTCCAAATGTTTATGGATTGTTTTATGTTATCTATGTTTTCCCTTAATGAGCATTTGAGCTCACCCTTTTTATGTTTTATTTTCCCCAAGAAATAAATAAAGGTTTTAGGTAATGAAACAAAAAGGGTAAGATCGTTATGGGAGTTGTTGAAGATATTTCAACACGATTAGAAGTTTATATTCCGAGTTTCCAAAGACACTAAACTATTACGATCCTTGTGTGTCTATTTTTGTTATGTATTAAGTATTCCTCAAAAGTAATGTAATGTTCGTGTACGTCAAGCTTCGGGTATCTACAGTAATTATGCATTTGGTTGTTTTTAGATTATATCCTTCCATGTTCTAGTTAGGGTAAAGCACCACTTTTATGTGGTCATATTTATTGATCAATTGACTTGGTGAGTTACATCCTTTAGGGATTTGGCAGTTTTCTTATTTGGGTATTTTTATTGCAGTACATTGGGAGGATATTCTTATTTTACTTCCAGTATTTTTTTCTCCCAATGTAGTTTCTATTGTATTTATTACTAAATTATGTATTTCATTTCTATGTTGATTATGAAAAAATCTGTGTCACTTCCATTTTGTTTTATGCCAGATAGTAGTCTCTTACCCATGCAGATCAGGAATTCCCTTCGGGTTATGTCAGTGTCATCTTGGTTATCATGTTACTAGGGTACGTAGGATGGTTCTTTAATAAGTGGTATTAGAACTCTCAATTGAGCTTTTGTATCAATTTCATTATGAAATTATGAAAAAATTTTGGGACTTATGAGGTAGTTTCCTGTGAGTTCCTATATAGATCTCACCACAATATGCCATAATTTAATAGGGGTGGTTTGGTAAAGGTGTCTTGAGGATTAGTTCTATTTATTTCCTTTCTTTTGATTTTGGTATATTGAAATCCAAATCTTGTCTTTCTATATGTTGTAATTAATTACCATGATTCTCTATTTGAGTGTTAATTTTATGTATTCTGTTTTATTTGATGATATTGTGTAGAATCATGCCTCTAAGAAGTCGTGGAAAAGGATCCAGGAGGATGATGGTTGTAAACCTTTGAAATAGAATCTTCTTGTCAACCTCATTCAGGATGACAATATTGTACGCTCTATCCATAATCTAGTACATGTTCCACCTCCACTCCCCATTCAGGATCTTTCTTTGAAACCATATATGGATGTTCCCAAGATTATTTCTAAGAGTTTAATCATGAGAAGTCGTAACTATTCAATGGAACAAATTATTCTCAAGAGACTGAGAAGTGGTTGAGTAGAATATAGTGTTTTTTTGGGTTCTTCCACACACATCATGAAATCAATGTGATGTGTTCCACCTTCAAGCTAGAAATACTAATAAAGAGATTTTGGGACATGATGGTTATAACAATGAAGCATGAGGGTTTATATTTAAAAGAGTTCAATGTTATTTTCAATGAAATGTTCAATCTAGAGTCGATGCTATTTTCCAAGGAAATAGAAATTTTCAATCTTGAGGATTTTGAAAGGACCATGATATAGTATGAAAGCCATTTTGTTTAGTTCATACATTTTTCTCATAACATAGTATCAAAAGAGATGATGATGGAATTTAGGTTGGAGGTGGGAAATATTTAGGTTATTTATTATTGGTGTCTCATTTTGAAACTTCCTTCTTCTACTGATGTTCTTGATAGAGCATTGATGGTTGAGATGGACTTGGTTGGAAATTTAGGATTATTAAGAGTTTTTTTATATCCCTGTGGAAGTATTCTATTATCTAAGGGAATGGGGAAGCATAAAAATTATCATAGTGGTTCTTGATTTCATGGTCATTATAGACCTTTTTTAGTACCTGGAAGAAGTTTATTGATTTACTACCAGTGTGGTAAGATGGAACTTTAAAGGAGAGTTTGCACTGAGGCACCCAAGAACTATGGTTCATATGGATGTTCCAGGAACTTACATAGATTCTTCCATGTTTATTCCACTCCAAGCAGTGGATCAGTATCCTCCACACCATCAAACACTATGGAAAAATCAGATACTTCATGTATATAAGGGTTTCAACCATAGAAATCCATAATATAGATTCTTTATGTATTGGAAGAGACTCCAGAGGTAGTTGATATGAATCCAGTTACTGTGATAGGTAGCATTGTCATATCCTCATCATTAGTAAATACCCTATTTGATATCGGTTTATCTTATTAATTTATTTCAACCATTTTTTTTAATCTTTTGTATCTACCTATGGAGCTTCAATATTGTGAATTGGATATTACTACACCCATTGGTATGATGAGAGAGTAGGATCTCTGTAGTCCTGATTTTGTCTTCTATCTAGCCGATGTTGATACTTTAGGTAGTTTTATAGTTATCAATATAATAATACTTGAATTCATATTCCTGATTTATTGGTTCATTGAAAATAATTATCAGATTGAATGTTATCTTCGATGGGTCTCATTTACTACACTAGATGGTGTTTGCTGAATCATTCATGGACAATGGAATATAATGTTGAGTAGAGCTGGACCTTCATATCCAGATATTAATAATGTAATATGAGTTATTTCCCAATGATCTATAGTGGTAATCATTGAGCATTGATCTCCCTATAGTATTCATCGAGTTTCCCGACATCATTCACTTAGAATTATTTGATTTTAAGCGGGTAAAGGAGGTTGAGTTATCTAATGTGCTAATTCATGGTAATCAACCAGTATCTATCCCCTAATACCATATGAAACCAACTAAAATGAACGATTTCATGTTTAAATTGGATGATCTTCTTGATAAATGATTCATACTCCCAATTGTGTCACCTTGGGTGGCACAGGTTCTCTTTTCAAAGAAATCTAACAATTCACTTCGCCAGTGTGTTGATTATTGGATGCTCAATCGAGTAATAGTTACTAGAATATGTCAATTTCAATTGATTGATGATATATTTGATCATTTAAAATTGTAAAAGTATTTATTGAATATTTATCTTCATTATAAAAACTAGTGATTGAGGATAAAATAATATAACATTCATAAAATTTCCTTTCAACGATGTACTATAATTATGAGTACATTTTCATTCCCTTTGGTCTGACCAATGCTCTTATAGTTATCATAGATTTAATGAACATTATTTTAAAAGAGTATCTTGATAAAATTGTAGTATTATTTTTTGATGACCTACTCATTTAATGTATGTATGATGAGGATAATGTGCATCATTTGAGAGAAGCTCTGGGGTTGCTGAGAAAACTAAATAATTATCCATGGTTTAAATTTGTTATTTATAGATTCAAGAAATGAAATTGTATGAACATGTATTGGTAGAACAAGGAATATCAGTCGATCCCAAGAACACAATGGCTCCTTTGGCTTGGGATAAACCAAGAAATGTATTCCACATTTGGATATTCTTTGTCTTAGCAGAAAATTATCACTTTTTCATGAAGGACATATCAAATTTGGATTCTCTGATGAATTCACTAACTCGGAAGGGAGTAAAGATTATTTGGGGTGGCAAATTTACAAAGTATTTAAATGATACGATGAATTTTTCGGAAATATTAATCCATTGTTGACACTTGTTGAGGTTAGGAGAGGATATGTGGTCTTTTGTTATAGATAAAGTTCATGTTTGGGCCACATTCTTATGCAACATGATCATGACGATTCTTATGAATCGTGACAACTTAGGCCACACAAGAAGAATTATCTCACCCATGAGTTGAACATGCATCTATGATGCACAGGTAAAAGACTTGTCTCCACTACGTTTAAAAGAATGGTTTACTATGTATCCAGAACAAAATTTCTTGACTTATATCTTCTCTAAAAAATATTAAAATCTCTTCCACAGGTTTCGGGTGGAATACCTATCGTGATTTTATGTCGACATCCCCTATACCATGGGGAAAGAAAATTTAATTTGATAATCATTGAGCTAGAATCACAAAACACATTCATTTAACAAATCATCATAAGAGAGGAACGTGAAAGATATCTTTTCATAACTTCATATTGGAGTCTTTGAATCAAGGTCTGAGGATTACATGGCTAGTGTTCAGTTGGAATCCACTCCTCTTGATTTAATTCTTCTGTAACAACAGATTTATGATGAGTTCTGTAACATTATAGACTCTTTTAATTATTGGGATATCATTCTTTATTGGCCATTCTATAATTACTTCATTCTATGCTATTGTTATAACTTCTTTTTGGCATTAGAAATAACGAATGATGTGATTGGGGATTACCATATTTCCACAGGGGTAGTGAGCTGTGGACCCACAAACATGTTCTATGAAAATTGGTGACACTTCTGGTGTCCAAGAATGAAAGGGGCATTGTTGAGTTTGTTTCCCATTATTATACAACTCAATAGGTCAATTCTAAGAACAAAAAAACATTAGGTTATCTTCATCCACTACCAATACCTACATTTAAGTGGGAAGAGATTTATATGGACATTTCGGTTGGGATTCCATGTACCTAGATAAAGAGTACTGTGATATGGTCTGTGAGGAATAGGCTGATGAAATCTTCCCACATTCTACCCATTATTTACTCAAAAAAGTTTCGGATTTTGGAAATATATATATGAAATATAAAAATCATTTTTAAAAAATTCCTTCTACTATAGTCTATGTTCGGGATCCTGGGTTCACTTATTTCTTTTAGAGAATCATTTAGGAAGCACTGGTTTCTCACATCTATTTTAGTACAACTTATCATCCGAAAGTAAATGGTCAGACAGAAATAGCTAAACATATTCTCCATGATATTCCCCACAATTGTGTTATATACTTTGGTGAGGCTTGGGATGATTATTTGCGGATGGATGATTTTTATTATAACAATAGTTACTAGTTCGTTGTCATAATTGAAATTTTTAAGGCCTTATATGGACGTCCTTATAAACCCTCTTTGTGTTAGTCTAATATTGGTTAATGTTCATTAGTTAGAACATGTATAGTTCAAGAGATGATATTAATGGTTTAGTTGGTTCATCAAAAAAATTTGACGACACCGAGCGAATATATGTTTTATTTTGATTGTCATTGCAGTCATTTGTAATTTCAGTTGGTGACCAGGTGTTCTTGAAAGTTTTACCCTAGATGGGTCATCAACGTCTTAAGAGGTAAGGGAATCTTATTCCTAATTTCGTGGGACCTTTTTATATTGTTGATTAGGTGGTAAAATTTTCTTATAGTTTAGAACATCAACCATAGTTGATGTCAATACATAACATGTTCAATGTATCACAGATCTGAATGTATCTATCAGATCTATCACATATCTAAGTTAGAGTGATATTGAGGATGAACATGATTTATCGATGAAAAATGTCTAGTTAGGATATTTTATTATAATACCATAGTACTCCATGGGAGGAAGATATATTTGGTAAGCCTTCAATGGAAGAATCGTTATGATGATCATGAGACGTGGGAGAGGGAGGCACTGATGAGAGAGTATTGGCCTCATCTTTTTTCCATGAAAGCATATTCCTAGCCTTTCTAGGGATAGAGTGTTTCAATAACATAGAGGTTGTAACAACTTATTACTATTTTCTGGTATTATATACCCCATAATTTTTTAATAAGCATTGGTTTTGTTTCATTTGGGGTTGCTTCTGGTAAATGTTTTGGAATTTTTTTATGTTTTCGAGGTAGTGCATGGTTCGAGTAGTGTTTTCCAAAACCTATTCACTTCTAGAGAAAACTATGAAACCCAATATAGTGGGATTTTTAATTTTTGGATCTTGTTATACTAACCTTGTCCCCACTTATGAATAACTATGAAACCAATTAAAATCAAGTGCATGGGTTGCACATGGTTTCTGTAAACCATGTGCTTCATCCCAATAGACTATGTAGATGAGATTCAATGCGATATATATTTTTATTAAAATGTATCAAACCCAATTGTAGGCCTTTAATGTACTGGTATGGCACCAAACTAATTTCTACCATCCCTAGAGCTCCTAAGAATGATTTTTGGTCCCTTATATCCCTCCTAAAAGCGATACAAAGCATTAGGAATGGTTATCGAACTTATATAAGTAAGTTTTCATCTCTTGATCTCATTATCCCATGATATATATTCTTCCCTCTAGGGTTCCATAGATCCTAGTGTTTATTTATGGAACTAATACCCACTATTTTAGATCTATTCCTAGTATAGATTCATAGATATTTTGATGACATTATCCATTGTAGTTTTCCATTTGTGTTGTTGTGATTCAAGATTCATTGATCCCTAGGTGGGTGGTTCCATTATGATTCCCATTTTATACTAACCATAATTATATTTTTTAAAATTTCAATTTATTGAAATAAATACAATTTCTATGGTTTTATTAAATGTATTTCAATTGATTTTTGGATAATAAATTCCATTGAATTGTGGTATTTAATAAAGATGTGTTTTTAAAATGAAATTCGAAAATCCCCAATTCCATTTAATTGGGGTGTGTTTATGGAATTTTATAGAAAATTAATTTTTTAATTAAAATTACTTATATCTTGTATGATTTTGAAAACCGCCAATTCCATTGAATTGGAGGTTTGTGAGGAAATTAATGTACTGGTATCAAAATTAAATTTTTTAATTTAATTATGAAATCATATTGTGAAATCAAATGGTAAATTGATTTCAAATACCTATTTTTCAAAATGGATTAAATGTTTTTTATAGAAACCTTAGGGTTTTATCTTGGTAAAAAAGGATTTTTTTGGACTATAAACACATTATAGTTTTTAAAAGGAAAATTGGAAATTTTGAAATGGATAATGGGATTAATGATATATTAACTAGACAAAAAATAAATTTCCCATATTATTTTTCATTAGAGGACATGTAATACATAGATAGTAAGTTAGATAATTGAATGATACATTATGATATAAAATGTTCTAAGACATCATATCATCACATCTCATCCCTTAGGTGATGGTGAGGTGTCCTCTTTGGCCATAGGTGGAAAGGAATGTGTATATATATTTTTAATTTCATAGTGTCGAGTTCTTATAGCCTAGAACTATCATCCCTTGATAGTTGTATGACTATGATTATCACTTGTGTGCATATGGATTGAATATATGTCACTATTGTGAAATGGTTTCCATGCCTAATGATCTGTATAAGCTATTATATATAAATGTTTTTATATAATCCATTTTTTAAATGTTCCATTGTTTTAAAAATATTCCATAAATTTGAAATGTGAAACCTTTCCATAAAATTATTTTCATATTTGAATTGTAAATCCTAATTTTTTATTTATTCTTTTATAATTACAATCATGTTTGTTATAAATTTAAATAAACATCATGGAAATTTTTATATTGGAATTCTGTTATAGAATCTCTTGGTGAAATCCTATTGGTCGTTCGATCACACCCTATTTGTGCCTTCAAGTGCTTGTAGATTTTCTCCTTCCATGTTTGGGTGTGTTAAAGAACTACATGGACTTGGTCCAAGCTATTGATCCATATACATGGTGAGTTTTTCCTTGGTACTTAGGCATTTTTGCTTTTTTGGAACTTCCCTTGTAGTACGTGGGGTAGTTATTCTTGTTTTACTTTTGGTACAGTTTTCTCCCAGTTGAGTATCATATTTATACATTACTGACTTTCCTATTTTACATTTGAATTATTGGTGGAAAAATCATTCCCACTTCCAATTTGTTTGATTTATGGTTCTAGTCATCAACACGTGGGGATCAAAAATGCCTTTCAGGATATGTCAGGTCTGGCTAATTTATTGGGATACCAGGGTCCTCAAGCTACTTCGTGAATTAGCTTTACTGGATATAATACAAAAAACAAGTCAACTATTATTTTTAATGTTTTATTGTTCGAAATTATGAAAATAAATCTTATTTGAAAAATAGTAATTTTTTGATATTGAAGATGAATATTTCATGAAATAATTATCTAACACAGAAAGAATAATATTTTCTCAAAATAAATTGGTTTGGTTACCCAAATAATTAATTTCTTAACACTTATAGATGAAAAATAATATGGGTACCAAATTAATCTTTTATTTAATGTTTTTCTAGAATACACCATTGAACTACTTCATTAATTCATTATGTGGGTGTCACAAATGTAAACAAAAAACTCTATATTAAAAAAGGACAGATCAACCAATAATTGTTTTGATATAAAAAATGCATTGAATTGTAAACAATAATCCATGAATTGTTTCAATAATATCATTATTTTAATTCAATTAAATGTTTTATATAGGTGAGAGATATGTTTTATTCCTAATAATTAAATCATTCCAAAGTCATAGAATTATGAAATTAAAATTTTGTTTATATATTTATATATTTTAGTCTATAACTCAGTTTCCAACATGTTTAAATTTTTATAAACATTGTGTTATATAATATTCTCTAAAGAAAAATATCATTATAAAATATATTATTTTTTAAAATTGTTAAAACATGACTATGAAAAACTATCTTATATTTTAATAATTAAATGTATCAATATCATTAAATTCTAAATTCATATAAGTTTTATTCATTTTACTTAGCATCTAATTGAAAATTAGTTTTCTTAAAAAAAATCATTTTAAAATTCAAAATCTAAAATGATTAATCAGTATTTTCAGCATAAGAATTTGATGCATCATTTACAAATTTTTCAAACAAAATGTATCATATTACTCTATATATCCCTTGAATATTATTATCAGAACCTCTTAAATGTTTTATCATTTTTTGTTGAAATATTATTTTTAAATACTTCTGATGAAACATGTATGATCGAATTTAGGGTGATGAAAAATCTACAGTGGGAAGGAAAATACTCCCATAAAATTGATGATGGAAAGGGATCCATGTGGAAAATAAAATAGGAAGAAACAAATGAAGGAATACAATTTGGAAATAGACCCAAACTAGTCTGCATAATGGTTTCTAGGAATGTTCGTCGGAAGGCCCAGACTGTGAGCCTAGTGGTGTCCAGGTGGTCAACAAAACCATTTCCAGTGAAGTGTTGGAAAAAAAACAAGGAAATTTTTAGAATGAATGACTAAAGGCATCGGTCAACCGCGAACCACGTCATTTTAGAAATGGAGGTGGAGAAATTCCACATGCGTTCAATTTCATTGGAATGAATATGAAAGAGAGGAACACCACCACATACCATAATCATGGATTCAGTATCTCATGGATGAGGAAAGGATGATAGCACCCCACGAACCCCGTTGTTTGCTCAATTGAGGTGATTATTTCCACTTCTGTGAACCACAACACCATGATCCTCGGTTGACAGAGTCATCTACAGGTCAGATGATCCCTCCATGGGATTCTGTAAAATGTGGTGCACGGACAAAGGTACGGCATCCTCATCAATAAATAAAAGGAACCCAAGATAATCCATGAAAAAAATCTGATTTTTGGAGAGATATGGGATTATACGGACATAAGACTTCAAATGTGAAAATATGGTGAAGTATAGAATGACAGATCTTTTCTAGCACGTAAAAACATGCCACAAAACATAAATATAAGAATGAATAATAATAAGGGAAAACCATGAAACTAAATGGGGAACCACGAACTATACACCCTTCACGAATGAATCCCCACGAACTATGACATTAATCCTCTTTATTTAATCCGGTGTAGTTTTTTGTGTAACCCTATGCAGACAAAACCCTTCTCAGCATAACATTTTGCCACATGGAAGGAATCTAGCATCGCATACTACCATGGTATACAAACGGAGACAAATGACATGTACCACCCAAGTACACATATCATATCCTGATCCATTTACCACTCTGGTACACGGTCCCCATCTAGCACTAAGTACCACTCCAGTACACAGACGTCCATTCCACCGGCATAGAAAAGAATATATAGAAGGTACCTCACCACAGATGAACAAATTGTACATGGATAAGGGTACCTCAAAGATTTAAATCCTCCAATACTAATAATGATGTTCTATCTCCATCCCATCCTTTGAATTCCGTCTATGAACCAGTCCAACTGCATCATGCCAAATCCTCTTCCAAATCCACCAAACCCGTATGAATGAACCATCAGGCGCATCAGTGTGCCCTACTGAGTCTACATACACATTGTAAGTGTAGTAATGAATGTAGTCCCCTTAACATTATGGGATCCAAAAAAATTTATTAGGTCTATATTCTCATGGTAACCTAGTGTCCAAATATAGTATACTAACGTGAACATCCCAATTATAGGGATCAAGGGAAATCACTTTATTTATCATTCAATTAAGGGAAGTGATGTGTCAGAACAATTATTCTAACCTTTTCTTTTGAGAATAAGAAACGTTCCTCCCCTTTCCCAAAACAAAATCTAGGGAATCCCTCCGAGAGCAAGCCCTAGGAATTTCAGGACAAACCTTATTACCTTCACTCTCATTTAAAAATGAAGGGTTCATTTCTCCTCAACCTCATCCACCATCTCTTTGACATCGTTTTCCTCGGGCTTCTCCATTTCCACCTGTAGAAAAGAGACCATGTTCCTTTTTTGAATATTTCACAACCTATTCTATATCACAATGGTCATGACTCGTGTGGGATTATATGATTGTGATAATACCAAATTGGAACAACAAATAATGAACTACTAGAACACTAATTCATAACATAAACAAGATTCCTATAAAGCCTTTACCTAGGCTCGAGCTCCATACCATCTCATCCATGAAATGATATATCATGTCCCCTAAAAATTTTCATCTCCCAAACATAATCCTTATATAAATTACTACTCAAATCAAACTAAAATGGATTTGATTCCAAGTCAACTGGGATACGTAGAAGCATCCAAGGTGTCAAAACCCAACACCCAAGGAATGCTAGAATTCTATTAGCCATATAACTAGTTGGGTCATGTTCATCTAGGTGATTCTATCATTCCTCAAAATCATAGGTAGCCTCGGCTTAAGCCCTTCACTGGATCTTGACTAAGAAACTTTCACCTATATGTCCATATTGCATGATGTTAAACTGTGCGGATTGGTCCTTGTCACAGGACCTTAAAAGGTGATGTGCCCAATTAAGTTGAACTCAACTACATGGTTTTTGATTCATCTCAAGAGGATACATACGAAACCTATCTCATTGGTTGAATCCTGATATCAAAGAAACTTTCATCCCCCGTGGATGACAATAAACTCCAGAGCACATTATTGTAGGAATTAAATTAGCGTTGTCTTATTGATTATTAATCCATGTGCCGCTATGTTTAATATTGAAACACATGGGTAATATGTGGACAAAATCTCCAAGAAATAACCAAGTATTCATAGACATATGAACATTTCTTAAATCTATAAGAGAGTCCTAGAGTGTGTAGTAATTACCCCAAAAATGGTGTGTTTAGACCGATCTTCCATCTTCTTGACCAATGGAGTCCTGAAGTGTTATTGGCCAAATTTTCATATAACAAGCACCTCCATTTGGAATGAATGTCCATAAATCATCGCTAACAAGGCAATCAGTTGTTTCTAGCTCCACAAAATAAACATGTTGGAGACCATCCGAGGATATAATACCCGACATGGGCTGATTTCACAGACACATAACCTGCCTTGAAATTTCCAGCCAAGATCATGAAAATGTTTCACCTCCTTAATAACATAATCGGATACACTAACCTGTCCCGGTGGGACCACATCACCACATGTCATCAACATGAAGTTTGATGTGATTCGGGTAAAAAAACTGTGATCCCAACATGAATACTCACTATAACAATAGGAAATTGATTTTTACCTTTCAGAAAAAACATTTCACCCCTATATTGGGTGCAACGTGAATAGGGTCAAAACAAAAATGGTGATCCTGATGTGAATCATTCAAAATTGTGGATGTTTACCCCACAACAATATAGGCCATCCAATTAGTGAAAGCTCCCCTGCTGCCTCTTCAGCCGTGGTATGTACCCCATCATAGGACGACTCCAATGGTCGTCTCCAACCACTTCTGGAGTCTATACCCAGAGCTAGTAAACATGTCCCTCCCTTATCTTAGGGAGTAAGATGATGTTGATGCCAATGACTTCATCACATATTCACAAGAACCCCGCTCGATGGCTCCTGCCAGAGGGAATCACCATTAGTGGAATACCACATGATATCATCGCTTTGAAGAGAAACCTATACCAAAGTCACCTACACAATTCCAATGGACACGGGCCACTCAATTTTCCCTATGAGGGTGAAAAATGAATAATCAGAAACATGTTATCACCCTGGTTGTTAATGAAGGGGTCTTCCACATGATTGTGGTGGCATGAAATGGGTATTCATACAATTCTACCCCTCCATATGACGCCCGCCATGGAAATATGTTTCCAATATACGAGTGGATTCAAATCCTATATCACTCATATGAAGACCACCTAAAAATTAGAATGGAATAATATTAGAAAAAACACATTTTTTCTAGTTCTCACTAGTCCCTCCAAGCAAACAGAGCGGAAAATTACATGCAGATGAAAATATCTACCAATTCACAATAAGCATGTCACCCAAATAGAAAAACACTGAGATATAAGCAGGAAAAAATACCTGCTGATATAATGAAATCCCCCTATATAAATAGTGAAGAATATTATGGGCAGTCATACGACACTACTAGTGCATATAAATCCCACCAATCAAATATGGTGCAAATCCAAAGGTATATGCGAAGTCCTGGCTACCACAAAAAATCCCACCAGTCAAATACGGTGGCTACAAAATATGAGATGAGTCAAATTCATGGGGATGAAATTCAAGACTATGAGAAAAATATAGAAGAAAATGTGAAAATTGAAATTCCTAATACAAAATAAAAATCCCACCAGGAATATATGGTGGTAACCAAAGAAAATAGCCAATGGAAGACTCCATCCCCTACCCTAATATAGGAGAACCACAAGTTCCCACTATAAACTCATGGAGGACCGGAGCTAACACAATCTACTGTTCAAAATCATAATGGGTATTCATACCCATTCTTTCCAAAGAATTATCTTGACACATTTGGTCCATGATGGGGGATCATACATCAATTCTAGACTATATACCTCAGACATTTCAAGACGTCATTACATCAGCGATAAAAGTGAGGATCAGGCTCATGCCCCGATCTCCCCAAGTGAGGTGATTTATCCACCAAATTAGATAATCAATCTAGCCAATACCAAAATTCACAATCCATTTAAGGAGGATCAATTACCATATTCAATGATACAAGGAAAACCTTGTCGAGAATAAATATCATTACCAATTGTGGGGACACCGATCCAATATGGTAACTACTCCAGGGTAGGCATATATCCATGCCAAAACCCAAGATGCTCATCATATTATCTTAACAACATCATGGGAACCAACCAAGAAGGTACATATACATGAAGAACAATACAAATATCAAATGTTCCCAGTTTCTAGCAAGAGAGCACCCAAAAATGAAAGGCGCCAAAGGAAACTAAAAAATGAAGAGCACAATCATGATTCTCCTCTACTAGAAATAGGTGTTCTTGACACCATCAAACATATAATAATAAAGTCTCTAGATATACTCAATCCATTAACAAATATTTAATATTATAGTAGTTGGTGTGAAGGTCCTCCATACAATATCGTTACTAATAGATTTGAAGGTACTCCATCGAGAACCAAGGGGGAATTACTCCATGGGTCCGAAATGAACGATCATAAGAGTCAATCACCTGATGTGTGTCAGGGTATACCTCCCTCTGACCAGAAGATCATATAGAAATATTCCCCTCCCTTTTCATTAGTTTGGTTTATGGTCCTCCCCATGGTATATTCTACATATATGTTTCACCATGTAGTTGATCATGAAGTTGTGATGGTAGTCCTCAACATGACAGAAAATCTCTACAAAGACCCTCCCTATAGTTACAGAAAGCAATGAAAAGGTCATCCCCTCATTACAATACATCTTGAAGGCCCTCGCTAGAGTTTAAACTGCATATACTCTTATTACTTCTAGATCTATGATGGTTTCCCTTTCTATAATAGTAGTCATTGTGAACATCCTCCCCACAATAATGTTATGTTGTAGGAAGATACTCCCCTTGCTTTCATCTTCCCTAATGGGTCTCTAGAGGGAATTTGCTGTAGAAGACAACTCTAAGTCCAGACAATAATCTTTTATATTATTCCTCACCATCATGACACCAACTATGTAGGTCCTTCCTAAAGTCTAAATTTATGATGGTGAGAGGGTCCTCCCCTCATTGGGCCAAATGTGAGAAACACCTCAAAGTCTAGGTGCATGGAGAAATGGAGTACGACGCATGGGATGATAACTCTATGAAAAGTTATATCCTTTCTAAACCAAAGGATTTCTCAAGACCATGCTAATCATCGGATCCAACCTCGTAATGTTCAAATTTCCAAAAGACTCCCGCCAACCACTATTAATGGAACAGAATCATTAAGGTGTTTTCAAACTGGCTGGATGTGATTGTGGGGTCTTTGGCAAGACAATAACATGATGTGTTTCTTGGGAGAATAAAATTATCTAGGGATGACAAACCAGTTATTTATTATCCCATGAACACATCTCAATTCAACATACCCAAAGACTTGTCCAAAGAATGTTATAAAAATATTCATCTCAATATATGGACATCTCTTCCCAATAAAAATAAATCTTATTTACCTACGATGGGTACACAATCCATGTTAACGTCTTGGGAGAGAATCTCCATCAAATTGTCTTATATTACCTCCCGTATTCATGGTGGACCAACGTAGACAAGCAAAAGAATGATGTTGGGATGACATGCATCCATCTGATGCACAAGTTGTCCTCCTTATCAGCAACGCCTTATAAGGTGTTTATATTATTGGATGGGGAAAACATGGAGAAATACACTTTACCTACTTCCTTACTAGTTAAACTGACTAGAAGATAAATACTACAATTTCATCATCCCAATACTGCAGCCAAATAAATTCCCTATTCAAGAAAGGTGGAACACTTGACAAAAGCTGGACTTTAGTAAGTCTTAGAAGCGTCAGGCCTAACGAGAGCAATCAATCAAAAAGCTCATGAACTGGGAAACCAAGAACATCCAACACCATATCCTGCTCACATCTGGATGAGAATGCATAAGATAAATGAGGCGTTAATAGCAGCAACAACCTCTTCAACATAGGACCAACCCAAACCCACAGGGATGGGGGAATTTTTAAATCAAAATTCACACTTAAGACTAGAAAATCCGGACCCCGTACTATCAATAGAAGAATGGGAGAAACCCCATCCCACAGGGTTAGGGGGATTTTTACCTCAAATTCCCACACAACGAGCATTGGTCTTCTCCTATTTTTGTAGAACAATGGATAGGGGTTCACTCGTTCCATACCACCACATGACTCATGTCCCCTGAGATGAAGGCATACTCCAGGGTAATATTAGGGCTCCCGTCAAGTCACACATCACCCAGAAACCTGAAGAGTATCACAAAATGGCCGAAAAAGATCCAATAAAGGGTGTAAGATGCTATTTTACCATTCTGTAGATGGTATGCCACCCCAGATGCATTATTCATTAGTAAACTTTAGGGACATCATCCCCACATACATCACAAAAAATAATGTAAATGATGAGAAAACTAGAGGAGAGGGTCCCCTCCCATAGACAGTGAACAACAAGAGTGGGGGTGTGCAGACCAGAAACCAAATATTTGTCTTAAAGATTGATTCCCCCTTATTCAATCTTCCATTACCTCCAATAGGATTTCACAACAAGGAGAAAAATATAAGAAATTTATACGACCCTCTTTATCATCTCTGTGAGGATGATTCCCTTACGCTTGAGGAGAGATTCACTTGACATGAGGAATAAGTGAAATTCCTCAGCTGACTCAATGATTAGATGCTAAGAGATTGTTTCCTTAAAATGTTTTCTCCTCAAGTAGAGTATCAATAAAAACATCCATCAGATGTCCCTCTTCCACATATGATTATCCCAATTAATAAAAAAAGGATATAAGGCTCATTCAGGGTGCCGTCGAGGCCATAAATCTACCTGAACAAAATCTCGGTAGGATATCTTTATTTCCCTCAATTAGAGAATGAATCTGACTAGATTCAGGAAAATCCAAAAAGGATGCCATGAGCCAGGTATCCACTTCTTAGTCCAGTAGCACAAAAACATCCAATATTTTCCCTTGTCGCACCTTCACATACACAATTCCAACAGAACATGCATCAAGGACTCCTGAATACCATCGAGTTATTAACTACTCAAATAGAAGAAATGGACGGATGGAGCACTCTAATTCAAAAATAACAGAGGCCTTACCCTGATTGGGTGAGCAGTGTCAAACCTCTTCCAAAATTCGAGAATCCCATAATTCCAGTTCTCAATGGTTCAGGGGACCCGTAATAGAATCTAACGCACTACTCATTCTATTGTAGTCCCATGAAGGGAACACTAGAAAAATAAAAGGATGTAAAACTGAGATGATATGGGTGAAATCTACATGGTTTATCATACATATGGTGCATAGATTTTCTAGATTACTCAATAATGGGATGTGAGGATATCTGGTACAGGTTCCTATTCTTGTTTAGATCAACGTTTCTGAAAATAATTTTTGTTGATCTCATGAAATATAAACAACAATAAAACTATATTTTCTGGGTCCTCATCACCAGATGGAAAGGTCTGCCGTACTCCTTGAACTGGACACTCCCACTAGATAAGATGTTTTTCATGTGCATCGATAATATCTCAGATGATCTATGAACGCCACTCATTCTAGTGAAATACAGATGTTGGATTTGGGCCTTCTCCATTATTGATCAAAAGATATAGGATTCCATAAAATGGATTAATCTCAAGTATCGAGATTTCCCATCATCCCTATTAATAAGTGTAGGGAGTGACAATGTGGCATATGTCATGATTAAGCCACCCCCTGCACCTGCCCCATCTCATAGGACCCCACCAAACATTGTAGGGCCCTCTAGACGTCAGCTGACAGCCTAGCCCAATCGAGACAAGCAGAGGGGGCCCAAAAGAAGTCAATTGAAGGAATGATGGAATAAGGAATACTAATTTCAGGATATCAAATTACATGATTAGTTCATATCCACCATAAATGGAAACATTCTTGGCCCCCCGATCAAAAGTGGGCTGATGAAGTAGATCATGATGACTGACTAGACTAATGTCCCATCCATCAGATATTGGGACACAACATTCAAGACTTATTTGTCTTCAAGGACCTCCTAAAAATATGATAGATTCCATAAAGGTCAGGCATGGTCCAACACTAGTGCAAGTGGAATATGATTCCACCAATGATCTAGACTAAGAAGTCAAAAAAGAAAAAATTGCTAACAAAACAGATAAAAATTTCAACAATTGGATGACTCTGAGAACATTCAATAGAGTTCATGGAATACTCCAGACATAGTTGATGCAACCAACCATTCCCCAAAAGACTCTTAATGAAACACAACCATCATCCATAGATCCAAAATCCTTCAAAGTACATCCACCCACAAATAATTTTAATCATAAGGGTGAAAATAGAGTGTAAGAAGATGAACTTTCACCAAATCCAAATGTTGGATTCGACACTCTCAAATTTCATGCCAGAAAATCTAATGAAACAGAAACTACCCCACCAAAAATCACTGATAGAAGAACATGATGTGGCAAGGAAATCATCATAAGAAATGTTGATTTTTTGTTCCATCAATGTCATCCACTTGAGGGATCCTTTCTCCAAAGATGAGTTCAGTTATCATCCATAAATCCCTTCACCCATCAAGTAAGTCTGTGCAAGAATCCAGAGATGTCAGGGATACCAAGGGAGATACATCCATGGAAAAAACACATGTGTATGGCTGCAAACCTGATAAAACCAATAAAGTTAATGAAACTTCTTGGAGGACCCTCCAACAGATCTAATAGGGACATAAAAATTCCCATGAACCCATAGAAAACCACCCCAGTTCGATTATCCTTGAGTACACTTGACAGGAAGAAAAAATGAAAAATGTGTGTAGATCTACCCGAACTAGTCCACAAATGATGGAATCTCCTCTAGATCCTGTACAAAGGGATACCCCATCTTCTTAAAATGATCAATCCCCTAAATCCCCTATGAAAGAGAATCCACAAGCTAGTATGTAACCTTCATTAGATTAGAAATATGACATTTAAAAATAGTTAGATTATTTTCCATCCATTCTCTCAATCATGGATGCCTTGAATCTATCTTCATATCTCAGGGAAGCTCTTATAGAGACTTTCCTGGTTCCCCAAGAGTTTGAATCTGAAGTAGCCAATCATGAAGTCAACTGGACACTGATCAATTTGACAAAATGTCATGCAGTTTTTTCCATCAATGATCAAGATGAATACACTGTCACACATGGACACATAAAACCATTATATGTTCCTAGAATGATAAATTGCGTCAACAACCAAAAATTATTCCTTGATAATGGATCTAGGGTTAATCTCTTCCGACTGTGGACACTCCATCAGCTGGGAGGAAATGAGGAAAATCTGGAACCATGTACCAAGACCTTGTTGGGATATGAAAAAAGTGATCATAAGCCTTTAAGAAAAATCATGCACAAAAACAAACTCAGTACCCCATTGAACACACATAATATACGGAGGTTCGAAATAATACATATTTCAATGATCTACTATAGAGTCTCTGGATTAATAAACATGCATTAATCCCATATTATTACCATCATTACATCAAATATATCCTCAAGCAATAGAGTGGGACACATAATGTTGATCTGACCCCATTCAAGTCCTATGAGTCATAGAAAATTGATACAGGATTCTTTAAGCCAGGGGGGAAATAACCATCAGGTGTTGGAATTGATTGGGTCGCCACCCCAAATGGTGTGGAAATGTTTCCTACTGATATCCTAAAGAAGCTTGGGTAAGAATATATAATTACCATCAAATAGATTTAATGGACAATTCTGTGTATGGATGGGTATTTAGTAGTCCACATTATTTTACTTATGAATGTTGAGCCTAATGTTATTGAAAAGCTCATTGACTCCTGAGATAATGCTGGTGTTTCAGATAAAAATACCCCTAAAACGACATCAAAACCCCATAAAATTGTTTCCTCTCCCATTGAGGTAGGAATAATTGACTCTTCGTTGAATAAAGATGATGAAAAACATTTACCCTCCAATGCATCATTCCTGGAAAAGCCTCCTCCAATGGTTTAGGTAGGAGGGATAACCTTACACCAAAATCACAACTCCCCCCCCCCTCAGCCATGGGGAAATCATTTCAAGGATTGATTCCCATTCTAAAGATAAAGATGAAGAGGATGTTGGGGAGGAAGAAGAATAATAATAATAATTATGGGATACCCATACAACATTTAAGGAAGGCCTTTCTACCACCATCAATAAACTCAAGGAAGTCAACATTGTGTAAAATAAGACCAAAGACCCACTCTGGTTAGTGTGGAATTTCCTATCAAAGTTTAAGTGATATATTCCTCTTTACTAAAGAATAATAGATTTGTTTTCAACTAGAATTATATAGAAATGTTAGGTCTCTATCTAGAGGTGGCCACTCATCAACTAGGCCTAGAAAAAGATCAGTGTGGTTATAACAAGCTGCAAGGAGGACACACATAACACATTCTACCAAAATAGAATTTCAAGTCGATATGATCCTAAAAGGTAAATTCATTTCGGAGGTTCAATACCTCTTCAATCTATCAAAAATGGTCCCCTTTATAATGAAAAATGGGCATATCGGGGTCTACATCAATTTTAGGGACCTCAACTAGCATTTCCCGAAAGATGATTTCCCATTCCCAATAACATAGTTGTTGATAGATGCAACTTCTGGATATGAGGATCTCTATTTCATGGATGGATATTTAGTATATAACCATATCATAATAGAAAAACAATCAATAATCCCCCTCATTCAAGGCTCCCCAATGGGTTTTTTTTCTACAAGGTGATGACTTTCGGTTTCAAAAATGCTAGCGCCACATATCAGCATACCATGAACCACATTTTCAATCCCTTTTAGGGAAGTTTCGTCAAATGATATGTCGATGATTTAGTGGTTAAAAAATACATAGATCATCAGGTGGATATTGAAATTTTCTTCAACAAACTATGATAGGATGGTCTAAATAAGAACCCCCTGAAATGTTCTTTTGACATCACCTCAAGAAAATTCCTTAACTTTGTCGTACTCCACCAGGGCATCGAAGTTCACCCTTAGAAGAAACAATTAATCCATGGAATGTCACCACCTTGCAACCTCACTAAGTTGAGAGGACTACAAGGTAATCTATATTACATTTAGCACTTCACAACCAAAATTTTAGGAATATACATTCCCTTAAATAGGTTTCTAAAAAATGGGTAGAATATCAATAGACTAATGATTTTTAGGAATCATTCAACAATCTCTACAAAAATATATCGATTACATCAATTATAATTATTCCCATTGATGGAAGACCACACATTCTATACCTACCCTCCTTGGAATTATCACTAGGTGCCTTCCTTGCACATAAAAATGACGTCGATAGAGAAAATAATCTCTACAATCTTAGTTAAACCATTATTGATGCTAATAATCATTATTCAAATATAGAGAAGAGCTTCCTTCCATTAATATATGTGGTCTGTATGCTAAAACATTTCATGTATCACCACAAATTCCATATGGTATCACATAGCATCCCACTAAAGTATATTATCATCCCTCCAATGTTAAAATGATGCATGTCACGGTAGGTGGCCATCCTGTAGAAGTTCTATATACGGTTCATACCATAAAAAATCTATCAAAGGCGATGTAATAATAGATTTCTTGGATGATCATCACTCAATAGGATTGGCCCCATCAGATGCTGAGCTACCGGATGAGGAAGTGTTCTCTATTCTGGAGAACTTATAGATGTGGGAAATGTACATCGATAGTGCATCTAGAAGCCCGACATGAAGAAGAATGGAAGATTCCAATCTCCAAAAATTGGGTCTATGAGTTATACTTGTATCCCTAGAAAAATTAGTTTTCACTACTACTTCTTACTATTAGAAGGATTCATGAACAATGAAGCATAGTACCAGGCCCTCATTGCAGGGCAGGAATTTCCACTCCAAGTGAAATCCAGACTCATGAAGGTAATAGGTGATTCAGAACTAGTCATAAAGAATTTAAATGGTGATTATGCTATCAAGAAATAGGATTCACTCCCCTTAGTGAACCATGTCCAAGAACTAATGGAATAATTCCTGTCAGAACAGATATTGACATATTTTCCCAATCACAAAATTTTCATGTAGATGCATTGTCAAATGCAACCATAGCCCTTACTGACCCATATCGAAATTAGAAAATCATAAGTATTTCTCACCAATATATGTATTTAACCATATGTTTAGGAAAACATAAATAAAATTAATGAGATATGTCCCATATATGAGCTGTATGGTCCTACAACTAGCTGGATTACTCCCATTGTGGACTATATTCAAAAGGGAGAACTCCCATCGGTTTGGGATGGAAGGGAATAAATATGAAGAAGAGTAGTCAATTTCACTCTTTCTGATCACACAAACTAGTAAAAGGTTCTTTATAAGAGAATTCTTGATAGGTCCTTCTCAAGAGCGTAGATGGAGGAAAGATCGCCACTTTCATGACAAAAGGACATGCTGGAACATATGGGGCACACCAGTCAGCATCCAAACTCTCTCACCAAATTTATATGCATAGATTATATTGGCCCACCATGATGTAGAATTGTGTTGATTTCACCAATATGTGTCATTCCTTCCTAGTCCAAACCAATTTTATCAATCAACCCATAGAGTTTCTTCACACAGCTACGTACTCACGACCATTTTCCACAAAAGTAGTAGATGTCATGTGACCATTCCCTCCCACCATAGCAAGAGAATTTAAGTTTTTTCTCATAGAAAATGACTTTTTTCTTAATGGGAAGAAGCCATGCCCCTTAAAAAAGATAGAGAATAAAATCTTTTCGTATTTGAGAAATCTAATATCATCTCAAGGTGTGGTGTCCATCAAACAATACCTAATAGAAAATGACACCAATTTATGCTCTATTGAATTGGATAAACTCTACCAGGAGTATGGCATCAAGGCCAACCATTCATCCCACCACTATGTGGAAGAAAACTAATAGATAATGGATTTCAAAAAAACTCTATCCAACATACTCCACATGATGGTATATCGGGGCAAGAAATTGTGGTCGTACAAGATTTAACATTCCCTCTAGGCTTATAAGATCACAACCTGCACTACCACTCAAGAAATCTTATACTCATTGGTATTCGGGGAAGAGGTGGTTCTGCCCATTGATGGTCAACTTCCATCGCTCTACATCACTGTCTATGATCAACTATCCCCAGATGATAAATCCAAAAAATGGTTTAGTGATATGGAGAAGCTG
Organism: Viscum album; assembly: GCA_963277665.1. Classification (NCBI taxonomy): domain Eukaryota; kingdom Viridiplantae; phylum Streptophyta; class Magnoliopsida; order Santalales; family Viscaceae; genus Viscum; species Viscum album. Next base: position 928,769,285 of record OY728159.1, read on the forward strand.
GATGATAAAAGACATTACCCTATGCACGATCATGAAGTATACCAAAATTATATTGCATGAGCCATCAATTATAATGTTTGCTTCCTATAATTCCTCGTAGGAGAGATGGTTTTGATCGATAAAACCCCAATGATCCCTGGGAAGAAACCTCAAATGTTGGATATAAACTTTGAAGGACCATATATCATACACACTGTTTACTCTAATGGAGAATATTCCTTGATTTCAATGGACGGAAAACTCACAATATCTCCCACCAAAGCATGGTTTCTAAAAAAATTACTTTATGTAATCACGATGTATTCTTCTTAACTGCATGACATTGAACTACATAGTGACATATTCTTCAATACCACATGACGCTAAACTCCATGTCCCCCACAATGAACCCCCAAGGGAATATTGTATCTTACATCAGCCACCTACCATTCCATGCTAAAGAACTATGTATGACTTGATTCAAATTCATCAATAGGATATGTAGAGACACCTTGACCTTATGTCTTGGTCCAACCACCACATGACATGGAGAGCCTCTTTTGTATCCTCTATCACCCATGTACTACAAGGGAATTCCTCATCACTTTTTGTTTCTCACATTGAGTATAACTCACGTTAGTTTAGTAATGGTGGTAAGGATTTCCCCCGCATAGACAATTAATACCGGGGAATAATAAGTTCATCATCTTGGAAATCATGTTATAAAATCCCCCTCCCTCTCTCCATGAATTGGACATACTAGAATGAGGGAAATTCCTAGCACTACATATGGCGTGATTCCCACTCTCGTGAGATACATAGAGATGCCTATATTTTTCTTCATGGTCCTACAGCAAGTAAAAATAAATAACACCCATGTCCCTGTATACATGTCTATCATGCATTGGATGACCATTCGTCCTTACCACATAACGATATATTTCATGGCCCCAATGTTTTTCTCAATTGAGGGGACATTGCCGCTAGCATTAGTCACCTAACATGATGTGGTCCAGAACTACATATGCCTTGATTACTACCCTACGAGATACATAGTGATGCTCGGATCTTCCATCCCTATCCAGCCACCATCAAACAAAGAAAAACAAAAAATTAACCCTATATGTGGGGTCCAACTAGTATAGGTAACCCCATGATATACATGTGTCTTGATTCCTACTCTAATAGGATACACAGTGAGGGATAGATTTGTTATCTCAGTCCAACGTCCATTTAAAAAAAATCTCAACTTCACGTGTATAAATAATATTTATATAGGGAATTACCATCAAGAACTACATTGACATTGATTCTAAATTAACTGGGAAACATAAGAAACCATCATGAGGATCAATCCCAACACTTCACTCGCCTCATCCTGTTCACATCGGTTCAATTTCCTCCTTGATGTATGACGTTAAACTACATGGGATACCAAAACTGCATGGGGAATTATCCCCACCCACTAATGGGACATGTAGAGACACCCAGGCCTTCCGGGGTCTATCCATCATGAAAAAATACCCCTGTTTTCATATAATCCATACATTAATAGTGGAATCTAGTGTCATTTCCACATGATGTTAAAATGTAACGATAAAGATGTATTTATCACAATACATTAAACTAAATAGACAAACAATTCTGAACCTCCCAACAATAAACTATAAGGTTTCTCATGAACTATGTATGTCATGTTTCTAAATATAACAAAATACGTAGAGACACCTGAGTTCAGAATCACTTGTCCTACAATTCTGAATAAAACAAATTGTAAAAGATACCCCAATTCCCTGTATGTGATATAAAAATAGATTTAGAGGATTTAAAATCAATTCTCTCATATACATAAAGAGTCAATAGAATATTATTTCCCTTACATAAGAATTAGATATATGTTATTGATCTCATACATTAAGATTAATCATGGTCCAGACATTCCACTCGTACCCAAGAAATCCTCATTTAATTAGTGAAACTCTATGCACCGAAAAATCTTGAGTCACCAAAATCACCCATGGATATCAAAGATATGCGACTAACATCATAGGGACACTTTTTATTAACTATGCATATTATTCCCTGGCAGATCTTAATATTTTCTCCAGAAAAATATCCTATCAACCAAAGAAAAATTATTCCAGAAGAGATGTTTTTCCTACTTCTGTACACTCATTTTCTCCTAAGCCTCGCACCATCTCTCTTGACTCAATGTCTCTAGGAATCATGGATGACACATTTTTCCCATGATCATGTCTGGGGAATAACAACAATACAAAATCCTATTTATATCATATTTTCACATGATCCCTTTAATGTTTCATCTTTGTAACATGATGATTAGATTGTTTTGTCAATGTCACTTCCACATGACGTTAAATTGTACAGAAGAGTTCCTTTACACATGACTTTGATCAACGTGGAATCATTCCTCACTAGATGAGGTTAAATTAAATGTCTTAAATTCCTAACTGCATGACGTTAAACTAGATTTTCCAAATTTTTAACCACCTTATGTTAAAATTCATCTCCCAAAGGCCTATCTGCAAGAAATTTAGAAATAAAAAACAGAATGGTACCCTATGTATAGCTATAATTCCCCCACTCCTTATGCAAAAACCAATATTTGTGTTGGGAACCTAGTATCGGGATTCTGGGATATTTAAAACTGGGACCTGATGCAACAAGGGAGTCAAAATATCCCACCTCACATACAAGATAAATCTGTGTAGAGAGACTCCCAATTCCATAAATAATCACAGAATTCCATGAATAATCATGGCCTCATTATTTCATATACATACCAATCATATTCCTACCTTTAGCAAGTTCCTTTCTTTGAGTGATCATGGATCATTATAACCCATCATGACCATCGGGGGTGGAAGGTCAATGTCATTTGGACAACATTGTTTGACTATTAACATTATTCCCCATATGTTCTTCATATCATTCCCACAAAAATGGCATATGGACCAAAAGAAAATTCATCCCTTTGAGAGGATTTTCCTATTTCCATATGCCTATTGACTTCTATGGCCTATGTCATTCCTTTTGATTCAATAACCCTAGAAACCATGGTTTATACTCTCTTTTATACCCACATTCTAGACATGTCTTAAAAATACAGCTCGATTACTCTCCGGTTACCCAGGTCTTGTACATAGATGTCCGGATTAAACGATGTTTAAATTGAATTATTTTGATACCAAGTATTCACCACTAGTCTAGATCACATCCAAGATTATTGTCCCTTAGGACCCTATATGATAAATCAATCTACACATGGAGTTCTGACATTTTCTCCCACCTCATGGGTAAATCTTTGTCCAAAATGAAAATTCTCATCTGTATGAACGAATAAGATCCACATACAGGAGAACCTTAAAGGAACTATGTACATATTGATTACTGTTATCACTAGATATGTAGTGGTATCGAAATATCTTAATAGGATCTAGGAATGAATAAAAAACATCCCTTGTCTAACAACACAAGGGTCAGACATGCGTAAGGAAACAAATCTCATAGATAGTATAGTAATTTATTTATCAAATCCTAGGAATCCCAAATAAAGGTCAACTTGAAATGCCCCTTTTTCAGGTTAAGGAATACCCATTTTCACGAGCCATACTCTATTTCAAAAATTTTCAAATCCTCTATAATCCCCATGGCCATAAGAAGAAGAATCTCAGTGTTCTGCAGACAACATTGTTTGACTATGCACATTCTTCCCTGGAGGATCTTCATATGAAGCCCATAAAAATGGACTATCATACAAAGGTAAATCAATTCTCAAGAGAGGATCTTCCTTCCTCCACATTCCCTTATGAAATTTATGTCCCAACTCAGACATTTTATTTGGATACCCCTCAAAATACCATTTAGATATTCCTCCTATCAATGCCTAAAGGTGAAGGACATTATTGTCCAAACTAATGTGGAAGAAATAAATTAATTACCCACCTCTAGCCATAGTAGTATTATTTTAAAAAACTAGCCAAAATTTCATGGTTTTACGACGTTAAGCTATACCAAGCTTCAGCCCTCCATTACACTAACCAATTTCGATTAGGAGGGATTCTCCATCCAAAACTGATACAAATTACCTTATTACAACTTGGCATCTATCCTTCAAAGTGGAACCCATTTTTTTCTTTAATAGAAAAATAAATCTAATGTTATATAATAATTTATTTTCTACCATAAATGGAAGGCCAGTGTCATGCAGACATCTTTGTTTGACTATGCTCATTATTCCCTAGTGGCACGACAAATGTTGCCCACACAAATGGCATGTCATCCAAAGGATAATTCTTCCTTACGAGAGGGTTACTCTATATTTTTATAGCTTATGTATTTGTTTCCCTATATCATGCCCAATATCCAAGAATTAGAAGTCAGTGTTAAGAAAAAATACCTCATTCATGTATGAAATTTACCTGGGCATCCTCAGTTAGTGAATCCGGAAATGGGTCCCTCACCGCACAATTCATGTTCAATGTTGTCAAACCTAAAAAACCAATAATGATAGTATTTAGTTCAAGAATAGAATCTTAATATGAAAAGATTAAACACTCTCTATGATGAAAACCCGCACAGAGAACCCTAGACAAAAGTCAATTGTAAACGTGCTAAATCTATGCTACAAACAATTTATGCAAAAAACCCAATAAATAATAACAATAGAAAAACATTGTGTTAGGTATAAAACTATAAAAAGGAATATTATGTTAAATTTTAGGTATACCCACTAATTATACACCTTAGGATTAAGGAAATGTTATGGTGATAATAATGAATTGATGATGTTTCTAGGCTTCTCCATGTGAACCTAGAAAAAGTCAAACAATGTACGCTGAGCCCCTCAGTTTATGGAAAAAAATTAGAGAATAGAACAATTATTCCCTTATCATATGTTATAATTCAAATTTATATATGGTTTATATAATTTTTTAAAATGCATTTGATCATAAATGATTAATATTGTAGTAAAGAGTAAAAGAGGAACGCTATAATGAAATATATTTCTATTTTTTAGAAAGGGATTTGAGAATGGGGGGCTCCACAATCAAGAGACTCTCCCAAAGTGAAAATAATGGTCATTTCAGATATACCAATGGATTACAACTCACACTTTCCTACAAGTTGATAAACTGCCCAATGAGGGTTGTCAAGGGCCAGTTTCAATGCATCCCTCTGTTCATCTTCCGCATTAACCATCAGGCATAATCACTTCATAACAGTCCATAGGTCTCACCCTTTCTATTGGAGGCCTCATAATTAGCATTTAACGATGCCAGTTGCCCTTTTATGTTGTCCTGGAGATTCTATCACTTGAAAAACTACCCTATCTATACAATCATTGATTCATGACCACTATCATTCTCATATTCGAGATGATGCAACTCATTAGTAATATCACATAATTTCTATGCTTTTTGGTGAGAAGCATTGAACCTAAAACAACGGGGTCCCAGTGACAGCACAACCACCCCACCTTAACATGACCGTCAGGTCCTGGCCCACCAGGTACCACTAGTTGCCCCGCAGACACGTGGGGCCCACCCTAGAGTCCACACCTTCGTGCCCGAATGGGTCATCTGACTAATGAAAGTCCCCAAATGCTAGCACATGTCCTTTCAAGTGTACTTTTTACTCCCTCAAACACACCCTAGGAGACTTCCCAGAATGTCACCCATCCTGATCACTACTTCAAGTCAAGCACGCTTAACTATAGATTTCTAATCAGGTAGGCTCCCGAAAAGGAAGGTGAACCTTATTGACATGAGTCATATCATTTAGTCATTTAACCCTATATCATTTGGAGATTTGCAATCACCCCCCCCCCCTTAGAGCACAGCGTCCTTGTTGTGGGCCCTACATCTCAACCCAGGCAGTGTGCTGCACTTAAGGCATGTTACCACCTCTGATACCAAATGTAACAACTGGGTCTCGATGACTGCACAAACACCCCACCTTAACATGGTCGTTGGGTCCTGGCTGACCAGGTACAACCAGTTTCCCTGCAGACACGTGGGGACCACCCTAGGGTCCCAACCAACATGCCCGAATGGGTCATCTGACTAATGATTGTCCCCACAGGCCAAAACATATCATTTCCAATGTGCTTTTTCCTCACTCACACACACCCAGGGAAACTTCCCAGAAGGTCACCCTTCCTGATCACTACTTTAAGTCAAGAATGCTTAACTATAGAGTTCTAATCAGGTATGCTCCCGAAAAGGAAGGTGCACCTTGTTGACATGAGTCATATCATTTAGTCATTTAACCAGGTATCATTTGGGGATGTTACAGAATCGACCTATGTCACCTTCTCAAGCAAAAAGACCCTATAGAGCTATAAATATTTTTTTCTAAAATAGATACCTGCATCGATAATCGAAACCACATGAACCCATATCAACGAATAGTCATCAGAATATATATAATTCATTTCCAATGTATATTAGAGGAGTTTCCATAGCAAGAAACAGATATGACGCCGTTTCCACTTTCACATAGCTTGATGCCTCTTAATGGCATCAGAATCATAGTCCTCCACTGTCATGATAGGTATATAGTGGGGAAGCATCATTCTACTAGTCAGAAGTTCCCTAAGCCAGGTCACCCTATCTGGGGACTTCCATCCTAAGAAATGTTTCAACCTTAAGGACTAAATGGCGGGGTTGGAAGTAACATTTAGAATGTTAGTTGATGTCCTACTCAGACCGACTTCAGTAGGACCCTGGACCAGATCTGTGAAAGATTCGGGATCAAATGTTAATTATATAAAAATGGGTTGCACATGTATGGCCCCTTCCAAACATATGAGACTATGTATAGAATGGATTCTCACCATAGGAAGGGGAGAATATGGCTATTCTGCATGATTCTCGTAATATATAATATCTCCAATGATCTCTGGACCCACCAAACTAGCTTGCCAAAGACCCATCAAGATATAATGTTGTTCACATCTTGGCATATTTGAATTATAGGTATGTTATGGTTAGTTTTGGTTTAATATGGACGTCCACATTAGCATCCTCCCATGTCATGGATAACCATAATTTCTGAAGGATTACGAGGTGAGATTCCATCTTCACCGTGGTAGAGGGGAGACATGTGACCTTCTGAAGGCATATAAACTGCCTAGAGCACCTATAAGAAAAGAAAGGCTCCCAAATTCCCACCCTATCTATGTGTACGGTCAATACACCATCTCAAAGTACAATGAAATAGCAATGTTATTCAGGGGATCATCTCCTAGAATATAACACTGCACCATGGGGTGACACGTATGGATCAATAAAGAAGTGAGAAACATCACGTAGTATTATAATCATTCCATCTATACGCAATGATTTTTCACGAATGATAGTTATATTTTAAATGGTTGTATGGATGTCAGAATGGGGAACTGTGGAAGTATGTTGATACATGTAATAGGGGAAATTCTCTTCCATCTAGCTATTTAAAAATTGAAATGGATGGCTTAGATGATGTTGGGGTTTCAATTCATGTATTTTCCCTAATAGTTTGTAAATTCGAGTGAGTGTATAAACGACCAAGATAATAGTTTTTCCCTCCACCAATGTGGTTTCCACCTCTAAAGTGTAGTCCTAGGCACTGGTATGAACATCACGATTGTGTAAGAGGGACCCACATTGAAACGTGGCGACGAAACCTACCCACCTAAGCTCAGGTGACACGTCTTTGTGGATTTCATTACCCTGTGTGGAGTATTGACCCAACTCAAGGGTAGAACAGTATAAACTAGGAATGAGTCATGCCAGATGGGTCAGGTGGGTTCCGATACGGTGAACACTCGATCTCAAATCATTCACCTACAATAATAGCCCTGTCCAATCCAAAAATGAGATGAGTGAGTGGGCATGAAGGGGCTGACCATGTATCCTCTCTAATGTTAACCAAATTCATTTTCCAATGTGGATACTTTCTGAACATTCCTCCATGTGTTATCCACTGGTAAAAATTCATCATACATGTCTCCAAGGATAGAAATTCCCACTATATGGATGATATCTCATATATTAATCCCCACCTCACCCTGGTATATGTGAAAGGTGTTGGTACCCATACACATATTGTTGGGAAGAATAGGCAGTATCTCTCTTAGTGAAATGATAGAGAACTGGGAGTCCCAAACATATTGATATATATCAATATATTTTAGTAGCATAGTGGATTCCAAGATTTTCTCATGAAACCAGAACTCCCAATCCCACTCTTTAGAATAACACCCTCTTAATCAGATGTCCCATTTGGGGCTCTATTCTCTGTTAGTATTAACTCATGTCAGGTTAATGAAGGATAGATAATGTTGGACAATGGAATCCAAGTATGTACTAGAGGGCGTTGGACAATCTATGTCCACATAGGGCTGCTCAGGATAATCTCACCCCCCCCCCCATACTCAAATAATTAATGATTTCTCTAGGAATATAGATTTTTCACTATTACGCCCACAATATGTTCTGAAATTTGTTATAATATTCCCATGAATAATCCCTGGAAAAATTGTAACGAACCAAAGATTCATTAATGGAAATCCGCCTTGATCTAATTAAATGTCTCTTTTTGTAAAATGTTTATATAAAATGTCAATTTCTTTGGTTTTATGTTAAGAATTGTGATCATTGCTTTTATATTTGTTGAACAGTGATCACATGATTAGTATAAATATAGGGCTTTAACAAACCCAATTTACTCAGACAAAAGAAGCGATGGCCTCATCCCGTAGAATTGCTCCATACGAATACCATTTGTCAGAGCTCAGAAAATAGGTGGCATCTTTGGGCTTTGCTCTTGACCAAACCCAAGCTGAGCTTCATCATGTCAAGATTGAATGGGACTGTCTACATGAAAAGTGGAAGTTGATAGAGATTACCACTCGAGCGATGTTATCTGAGCCACCCCAAGAGTATGTCACTATCACAAACCTTACCCTTTGGTATTATGCGGTTATTTTAAGGGTTTACATAACAAATCACTAGTACTATGTTCATGTACATTATTTTTGTATATAATAATGAATATAATTTCTTGTTATTATTGATACATTGTAAATACTTTTTAATGTACAAATAGTGTTTTAGTTATTATTTAATTAAAAAATATATTTTATTAAATTAAGGGATTTTTTAATTAAATTATATTTTAATAAAATATTATTATTATTATTAAATTAATTTTTATTAAATATAAATGATCTTATAATTTTATGAATGTAATTGTAATTTTTATTAATGTTCGAAAGCCATTATTGTCAAAACCGGTGAATTTTCGATAAATGTCGGTTTTTATTTTAAAAGTAAAAATTAACATATTTAAAAAATTATTTAGATAAAATAAATTCTTTTTTCTGGAATCAGGACGTCGAAATTATCCAACGGTGAATTTTTCATAATTTTCTGAGACAGTCAAATTTTTGGGTAAAAAGTAAATACCGTTTAAATATATAATGTGTTTTATGACATCATAATGACCCAATAGTGATGTAATAAAATACTATAAGCATTATGTTCTTCCAATATATGTTTTACCATTAAAATAATGGGATTTTGGGTTTCTTTTACTTATTTTACCAAGCATTAATGGACCCCTCAAGACTTATTAAACATCTGGTCTTTTTAAATTATTTTTCCATGGGAGTGTGACTCACCTCTACATAAGCAAACCCATTATTTTTAGAAGTTAGGACTTTGGCCTTATAAAATATTTTTTTCCTCTCCCCTTTTTCAAAAACCATGGGCAAAAACTAGGATCTGATTTGTGGTTTGGATTAGTTTAATGTAAGGGGTCCCAAACCTAAATAATAAATAATTCACTCACCTTTCCTATATAAACCCACCCAAGCTCCCACTTCCTCCTCAATAAAAGCCTTTGTAGTTCTTCCAACCTCAGCCCTACTATCTCTACCATCCTCCCAATGTTCCACAAGCTCCCAAGAAGCTTCTCTCAAGCCTCTCTCAAGCCTTTCGAAGCACACTTCCAAGTAAGGGTTTTTCTTCCTTTCACTTTTTTGTCCAATTTTATTAATATTATTATGCCCTTTTAATTTCAATTATAAATTCTGGGGTATGGTTTCAAACCTCCCCCATACTACCCTCTTATTTTTTTAATGATGGGAGACCCCTTTCTCTCTCATTAAATGCCTCCCATGTACACCCGTTACAATGCTGAAATTCCAAAAGGAACTTCTCTCTTCTCATTTACATTCAACCAATACTTTTTAATCATTAATCTAAATTACATTAAAATTGTTGGGACATGTATCTATATGACCCTCCTAACTGTCCATTTCATGTAGATATGATGAGACACCCCTTTCTCTCTTATCAACCATTTTTATGAATTCTTATATCACGCTGTTACACTGCTGAAATTGCACCGATTTTCTAAGCCAATGCCATTGTGTAGTGAATACCATGCCCATTTCTCCATAAAGGGTATTCAGCTCCATGAACATTTACTTATTGATTATAAATATTCATTCCACATTCTTTTTTCATGGAATAAATGATTATGTTTTATGAATCCATGTTTTATGATCCATGTGGCACACTTATGCATGAAATGAAATTTTTAGGAAGGGTGTTCCCTTATAGCGCTCCAATGAATTGGGTAAAGTATAGTATCATGATATGTCATGTGCAATGAGTGTTAACTCATGCTAATTAAATTTCAATGAGGGTTCACTCATGCTTCATGTGCAATGAGGATTTACTCATGCTCCATGTGCAATGATCCTTGGCTCATTCTAATTCCATGTTAAGTGTTGTTTCCACATTTCCATGTTATGATTATCATGCTTTATCATGCTTTTATGTTCATTTTTCTCTTATGCTCTATTGATATGCCTATTGTATAGCATGTATTTTACTCCTCATGTATTCCATTTTTATTCCCTTACTGGGATTTATAGCTCACCCCTTTTCTTATGCATGTCCTCAGGTTATCCCATGCAATGCTAAGTATGAGGGAATGTAGTGGTCATGTAAAGGAAGTTTTCAATAAATATGTTGTATTTAATGTTTTAAGTTGTTATGTAATGATCTTAATCCCCAAATACACTATACCTCTCGATCATCCATGTTTTATCAAGTGAATAGTTTATGTAATAAATCATGTTTCAGTTCGTAATAAAAGCAGGGTTTTCATAGTTGGTATCAGAGGATAGGTTTAGTTATTTTTGGGATTAGGATTAGAAAACCCTAGTAAAGACTTAGAGACAAAACTAAGTATAATAAAAACATCCCTAAGTTTTGGTAACTACTGATTAAGTGGTTTATCAAAAAAATAAATCCATGTTTGGATACGAGCAGGTAGAGGCGGCTCTGGCACATATGTATCATAGGGGTAAAACCCGAAAACACCGCTTTGAGCTAGACTCAAACAGGAACTGGTGCATGAAAATAGGTCTTGCTACACTCTAGGTTACGATTCTCCCGGGGGATATGTTTTGATAACTTCACAAGCATAGTATGAACCCTTATTAAGGGAATTAAAAAAATTCCCCTAAGAATATATGTTAAGAAGTAGATCATGAAAAGCCTAGATAGAAGCCTATAGACTCATGAGTTAAGAAAATAAAAGTTTATTTATAAGTCGTCAACTTTTTACTTTGGATTTCCCTTTATGTGTTTCCCCCCTAACTTTCCTTTTATTCCATCCAACGGTCGGTAATAGGAGGACTCAGGATTACAACCGATGTGAAGATTAGTGAGATGACTATACTAATGAGATGTCCAATCCAATGGGAGCGGGAATCGCGAACTTTGTCACGCTTCTCTCTCAGATAAATCAAGCTTTGAATAGAAACATGGGTCAAGAGGAACGTCGAAACCCCCCTAAAAAGGAACAAGTCGCAATCGAGAGCTTCATGAGACAAAGGCCTCCTGCTTTTAGTGGACCATCCAAACCCACGATCGCTAAACAATGGATCAACTCCATTAAAAAGATCATCTCCATGCTTCAATGTTCTGAACAACAGAAGGTTCTATTGGTGTATTATCGTATGGAGGGTGAAGCTGATCAATGGTGGACATTGATAAAAAAATATGATGCCTGAGGAGGAGATTGAGGTATTGAAATGGAAGGATTTCTGGAAGATTTTTTTTTGAGAAATATTTTCCGTGCACCCTCCAGCTTAAGATGGAAAGGGACTTCCTTTCCCTCAAGAAAAAAGAATAATAATCTGTTGGAGCATACGAGGCAATATTCACAAGTCTTTCATGATACGCTTCTAGCTTTGTCATTACCCTTGAATGCAAGGTTGACCACTTCTTTGGTGGGCTGAATCCTAGCTTGCGGAAAGAATTAGTGATCCATGACTTCGACAGCTATGAGGAAATTCTCTGATGTTCCCTCAAAGTCGAAATGGAGATCGAGGAATCATAGGGCTATCATGGATACAATAAGCGTAAGGTGGACTTCAATGTTGGTGGTCCGATGGATAAATTCAACGGTGTTAAGAAGATCCATCACCCCACTTGCTACTAGTGCGGAAAGAAGCACCCTGAAATTGCCTCAAGGGGACGAGGAAATGCTTTAGCTGTGGAAGAGAAGGGCACCTTGCTGTTAACTGTCGGAAAGAAATACCCACGGCTATGATAGGGGAGAGGAATGCTCCGTTCGAACCTCAACGCGTGGTTCATTGCTAAAAATGCAGAAAACTGGGACATCTTGCAAATCAGTGCCCTAATCCAAAGGTTTTCAGAGGCAACCAACAACCTCCAAGGCAGCAAGGAAGAGATTTTTCCATCACTTCTGCCGAAGTGAACCATGGAAACGAAGTGGTGATAGGTACGCTAGTTAATCATTCAAGAATAGCCAACGCACTATTTGATTCAGGTTCTACGCATTCTTTTATATCTCAAATATTTAGTTGAAAAATCCCAGCACCACCACAAATCATGGATGTGAAGATGTTAGTGAGTAAGGAAAATGGGGCAATCATTGCATCCCCTGAATATAAGTCCTCCCCTGTTATAATATGTGGATTGAATTTCCTGGCAAACCTCATCATACTCCCTCTGGTGCAATTTGATGCAATTTTTGGCATGGATTGGCTTTCCTTATATAGAGCCAACATAAATTGTCGGGATAGGGAAATCACACTCTATATGGAGAATCGACCTATGATTACTTACAAATGTAAGGAGGAAGATGAATCTCCTTTAGCTCCAACATCTCAAGCATGTATATTACTTCCATATGAGCACGCGTATCTAGCTCAGATGATTGAGTCCAAGGAAGAAACCATCCTCGAAGAAATGCCTATTGTGAGGGAATTTGCTGAAGTGTTTCCTAAGGAACTGCCTGGTCTTCCTCATAGTAGAGATGTTGAATTCTCAATTGAACTTATACCAGGGGCGCTACCAATATCCAAGACTCCATATAGAATGTCTATCGTGGAGATTAGAGAGATGAAGAAGCAACTATAGGAGAAGCTGGAAAAAGGGTTTATATGCCCAACTGCTTCACCATAGGGTGCACCAGTCCTCTTCTTCAAGAAGAAGGATGGGTAAATGCGGCTTTGCATCAATTATCGTGAACTTAACAAAATGAAAATAAAGAACAAGTATCATATTCCACGGATCAATTACTTTTTCGATCAGCTATGTGGAGCACAGTACTTCTCCAAGGTAGATTTTCGATTGGGGTATTATCATGTAAGGGTGAAGAAGGAAGACGTCCCCAAGACTGCTTTTCATACAAGATACTGGCACTATGAATTCATAGTAATGCCTTTCAGTCTCACTAATTCTCTAGCATTCTTTATGGACTTGATGAATATAGTCTTTAGAGATTACCTCGACAAATTTGTGGTAGTCTTTCTAGATGATATTCTAATATACTTCAAAACCAAGGAGGATCATGAGGAGAATTTAATAAGTGTAGTAGATGCATTGTGAAAGGAGAATCTCTATGAAAAGTATAGAAAGTGTGAGTTCTGGTTGAAGGAATTATCATTATTGGTCCATATCATCACAAGCAATGGGATATCTCTAGATCCCTCCAAAACAGATGAAATTGAGGGATGGCCAAGGCCAACATCGGTAACGGATATCCATAGCTTCTTGGGGTTAGTTGGATATTATCAATGATTTGTGAGAAATTTCTCACGATTGTCCAACCCTCTTACCAAGATAACTTGAGTGGGAGTAAAGTTTTCTTGGAGTGATGAATCTGAAGAAAGCTTCAAGGAGTTGAAAAGGAGGCTTATCACTGCGCCTGTGATCACTTTAACCACAAGTGGGGAAATGTTTGTAGTATTCAGTGATGCTTCGAAGAAGGGCTTAGGATGTGTGCTGATGCAGAAGGATAAAGTGATATCCTATGCCTCACAGCTGTTGAAAATCCATGAGCGAAACTATCCAACGCATGATCTGGAGTTGGAGGCTGTGATCTTTTCCTTAAAAATCTAGAGAAATTATCTCTATAGGGAGAAATGTGAGATATATACTGACCACAAGAGTCTTAAATATATATTCACACATAAAGATCTTGATATGCACCAGAGAAGATGGATAGAACTCGTCAAGGATTATGACTGTTCAATACATTACCACCCTGGGAAAGCAAACAACTTCGAAGATGCCCTAAGTTGAAAGGACCCAGCGATTCTATCAATGATGAGAATTGAAAAGGATCCAATATTCTTAGAATTGATGAATATGGATATGTGATTCTTAAATAAGGGAGAATCATCAATCCTTTCACAAATGATTGCTCAACTGTCTCTTTTGGAAAGGTTAAAGGATGCCCAAAAGGATGATGTGGGAATTCAAGAAAAAGAGGAAGCTATCGAAAAAGGGAAATCCTCGGAGTTTAATTTTAATGAAGAAGTAATTGTGCGATTTGGGAAAAGAATATGTGTCCCATCATGTCTAGAGCTGATGAAAATACTTTTGGATGATGAACATAGTTCAAATTTCTCTATTCACCCAGGGAGCACAAAGATGTATCGATTTCGCCAAGAAAACTTTTGGTGGGATAATATGAAGAAAGAGATAGTTGAATATACATAAAAGTGCTTGGTGTTCCAGAAAGTGAAGGCAGAGAGGTAGAAGTCTAAGGGGAAGATGCAACCATTTCCCATAACAGAATGAAAATGGGAGAATATCGCCGTGGACTTTGTCACCGGACTTCTGAGGACATCCAAAGGCAACAATGCAATCTGGGTTTTGGTGGATCATCTTACAAATACTGCACATATCATTGCTATTCTAGAGTATTTCTCATTGGATTAACTGGCACTGATATATATCAGGGAAGTGGTAAGGCTGCATGGAGTACCACTATCTATTGTGTCTGACTGAGATCCAAGATTCACCTGTAAGATTTGTAAGAGTCTTCAACATGCTCTGAATACTGAACTGAACTTCAGCACAGCCTATCATCCTCAAACTGATGGCCAATTTGAGAGGACTATCCAAATACTTGAGGACATGTTGAGATTGTTATCAATGGACTTTAAAGGAGGATGGGATCAATATCTTTCTCTGGTTGAGTTCTCTTATAATAACAGTTTCCACTTGAGCATCCAAATGGAACCATATGAAGCCCTGTATGGGAAAAGGTGAAGAGCACCGACATGTTGGGATAAGTTTGGTGAACGTAAGCTGTTTGGAATATAAATGGTTGAGGAAATAGTGGAGAAGTTAAAAACCATTCAGCAGCATATCAAGGCAGCCTAGAGTCGACAGAAGAGTTATGAAGATAATCGTCGATGAGAACTTGAGTTTAAAGTTGGATACATGGTTTTTCTACGCATATATCTGTGGAAGAAGGTCGTGAGGTTTGGAAAGAAAGGGAAGTTAAGTCCATGGTACATCAGACCCTTCGAGATTCATGATCATGTCGGGGTTGTGGCCTATCTACTAGCACTTCCACCTACCATGGCCAAAGTACATGATGTATTCCATGTATCCCTCTTAAGGAAGTACATATTGGACCCTTCACATGTACTCTATTCTACGGTGGTACAGTTGGAGGATGATCTTTCTTATGAGGATCAACCAGTGAAGATCTTATAACGTAAAGAAAAAGTTCTACGAAATAAGAAAATTCCCCTCATCAAGGTGTTGTGGTGAAACAACAAGTTTGAAGAAGCGACTTGGGAATCAGAGGAAATGATGAAGTTGAGTTACCCACATCTGTTTTAGTGTGGGAAAAGCAAATTTCGAGGGAAAAATTTCTTAAAGGGGGAATATTATAATGACCCAGAGTTTCATTAATAGAAATCCCTCTTGATATAATTAAATGTATCTTTATGTAAAATCTTTATATAAAATGTCAACTTCATTGGCTTTATGTTATGAATTGTGACCATTGCTTTTATAGCCATTGAATAGTGATCACATGATTAGTATAAATATAGGGCTTTAACTAACCCAATTTACTTAGACAAAAGAAGCGATGGCCTCATCTAGTAGAATTTCTCCATACGAAGTCCATTTGTCAGAGCTCGGAAAAGAGGTGTTTTCTCTGGGCTTCGCTCTTGACCAAGCCCAAGCAAAGCTTCATCATGTCAAGCTTGAATGGGACCGTCTACGGGAAAAGTGGAAGTTGATAGAGATTACCACTCGAACGATGTTATCTGAGCCACCCCAAGAGTCTGTCATCATCGCACAACTTACCCTTAGGTCATACGCAGATATTTTAAGGGGTTATGTATCAAATCTCTAGTACTATGTTCATGTACATTATTTTTGTATATAATAATGAATATACTTTCTTTTCATTATTGATACATAGTAAATTGTTTTTAACGTACAAGTAGTTTTTTAGTTATTATTTAATTAAGAATTATATTTTACAAAATTAAGGGATTTTTGAATTAAATAATATTTTAATAAAATATTATTATTATTATTAAATTAATTTTTATAGAATATAAATGATCTTATAAATTTATGAATGCAATTGTAATTATTATTAAGGTTTGAATGCTATTTTTATCAAAACCCGTGAATTTTCGATAAATTTTAGTTTTATTTTAAAAGTGAAAAATAAAATATTTAGAAAATTATTTAGATAAAATAAATGTTATTTCTAGAATCATGAAGTCAAAATTATCCAACGATGAATTTTTCATACTTTTCTGAGACAGTCAATTTTTTGGGTAAAAATTAAATACCGTTTAAATATATAATGTGTTTTATGACATCATAATGACCCAATAGTGATGTAATAAAATAATATAAACTTTATTTTCGGCCAATATATGTTTTAAAATTAAAATAATGTGATTTTGGGTTTGTTTGACTTATTTTACAAAGTATTAATGGACCCCTCAAGACTTATTAAACATCTTGTCTAATTAAATTATTTTTCCATGGGAGTGTGACTCACCTCCACATAAGCAACCCCATTATTTTAAGAAGTTAGAACTTTGTCCTTATAAAATATTTTTTCCATCTCCCCTTTTTCAAAAACCATGGGCAAAAACCATGAGCTGATTTGTGGTTTGTATTAGTTTAATGTAAGGGGTCCCAAACCTAAATAATAAAGAATTCACTCACATTTCCTATATAAACCCACCCAAGCTCCCACTTCCTCCTCACTCATAGCCTTCAGAGTTCTTAAAACCTCTACCCTACTCTCTCTAGAATCCTACAATGGTGCCCCAAGATCCCAATAAGCCTCTCTCAAGCCTCTCTCAAGCCTTTGGAAGCACACTTCCAAGTAAGGGTTTTTCTTCTGTCACTTTTTTGTCCAATTTTATTAATATTTTTATGCCCTTTTAATTTCAAATATAAATGTTGGGGTGTGGTTTAGAACCTCCCCCATACTTCCCTATTATTTTTTGAATGATGGGAGACCCATTTCTCTCTCATTAAATTCCTCCCATGTACACCCGTTACTATGCCGAAATTCCAAAAGGAACTTCTCTCTCCTCATTTACATTCAACCAATACTTTTGTATCATGATTCTAAATTCCATTAAAATTGTTGGGACATGTATCTATATGACCCTTCTTAATTTACATTTCATTTAGATATGAGGAGACACCCCTTTCTCTCTCATCAACCATTTTTATGAATTCTTATATCACGTCGTTACGGTGCTGAAATTGCACCGATTTTCTAAGCCAATGCCATTGTGTAGTGAATACCTTGCCCATTTCTCCATCAAGGGTATTCACCTTCATGCACATTTACTTATTGATTATAAAGTTTCATTCCACATTCCTTTTTCATGGAATAAATGATTATGTTTTATGAATCCATGTTTTATGATCCATGTGGAACACTTATGCATGAAATGAAATGTTTAAGAAGGGTGCACCCTTATGGAGCTCCAATGCATTGGGTAAAATATAGTATCTTGATACATCATGTGAAATGAGTGTTCACTCATGCTAATTCAAGTGAAACGAGGGTTTACTCGTGCTTCATGTGCAATGAGGATTTACTCTTGCTCCATGTGCAATGAGCCTTGGCTCATGCTAATTCCATTTTAAGTGTTGTTGCCACATTTCCATGTTATGATTATCATGATTTATCATGCCTTTATGTTCATGTTTCTCTTATTCTCTATTAATATTCCTATTGTCTAACATGTATATTAATCCTCGTTTATTCCATGTTTATTCCTTTACTGGGCTTTATAGCTCACCCTTTTTCTTATGCATGTCATCAGGTTATCCCATGCAATGCTAAGTACGAGGGAATGTAGTGGTCATGTAACGGAAGTTTTCAACAAAGATTTTGTATTTTATGTTTTAAGTTGTTATCTAATGATCCTAATCCCCAAAGACACTAGACCTCTCGATCTTCCATGTTGTATCAAGTGAATAGTTTATGTAATAAATCATGTTTAAGTTTGTAATAAAAGTAGGGTTGTCATAAAAAGAGTGTCATCTAGGATCCCAAAATTATAAATTGGTTGTTGATTGGATAGTGAATAGGATATTAGCTATAGAAAAAGGACATCTCGGGGGATACCCTTTTAAAGAAAAACAATATCACAAAGGTTCTCATTGACATTCCCAACCATGTCTTCCATACTACTAATTTTTTCCATCGAGATAAGAGGAAGATACATTTCTTAATGAAATAAAAAATACCTTTAAATGTGATAGTAAAATTGAAATGATTGGGAAAAGGCCAAAAACATTGAAATATCATAGAACTCTTCCCAATTCATGGCTCCGTATACTAAAACATTAGAACAATATGTGGAATGAATTCCCCAAGAACAAATAGTAGATAAAATGCATCCACCATAAACCAATAGTATGTGTCATGCCCCACAAGACACTAGCACGTGGAGCATTTGACAATGGGTCAATTTGTTTGTGGAAGAAGAAAACTATGTATTGAGACTCTCTATGAGGTTATCCAATGTTCATAACTCATAGGATTAAAATATGATTTAAAAATTAAATTTCTAGTTCACGGGATTTGAATTTAAGTCTATGAGATGGGGATGTTGTGTATCATCTTTCTATGTGGAATTTTAGAATAACGTTTTAAAATTCCATAGTTCTGCTTGTAGATCCAAAGGACCGCGACTGAGAAAATTGTGAAGAGTTAGTAGTTTGTGGAATGAATGGCATGGTTTGCGGACAAAAAAATATTGCGAACAAGATGGTACACAGAAATAAGGAAAGCTGAGATTTCATTGAGCGGTAATTTTCACTGAGAACCCAGATAATAGGAAATTAATTTGGTACGCCTATATATTGGCATGGTCCACAATGGATCCCCCATTCTACGACAAACCAGTTCAGTTCAGGACCATTTTCTCCATCAGAATATCCTCCTCATCATTTTGATTGGTCCCCATTGTGATGGGGAAATATGTAGGGTCCCGTAAAATATTCAAATTGAAAGAAAATACTCCCATAAAATTGATAAAGTAATGAGATACTTGTGTGGATGAAAATTAGAAGAATAGAATGAAAGAATCCAATATGGTGAAGGGCCCAAACAAGTCTGCGTACAAGTTTTTAGGCAGGGTCTACGGAAAGAACATACAACAAACCAAGCAGTTCACGGGCTGTCTATGAAACATTGACTCAAAAATCATTGGAAAGTGAACCATGATGTTCATGAAATGAATGAGTAAAGGCATCGGTCAAGCAAGAACCACATCATTGGAGGAATATAGGTGGAGATATTCCACCCGAAAACAACGTAATTCATGAAAACAAGATGGAGAGGTATAACCCTGAATACCATCCCCATGGACTAAGTAGCTCACATATGAGGAAAGATTGACCATTCCCCATGATCCAAGTCATTTGTGAATTTGAGGTGGTAATTTCCGCCACTGCAAACCACAACACCATGAGCCTCAGTTGACTAATTCGTACATAGGTCGAATGATCCCTCTAAGGTCTTCCACAAAAGGTTTTGTGGTCCCATTGATATGGACTCCTTGGAACTCTATAAAAAGATCCCATGGGGAGTCATGAAATGGATCATATTTTGGGGAGATTTGGGATTCTATGAAAGGAAGGCTTCGAAGGAGAAAAGTCGATGAATTAAGAAACCACGATCGGTTTCTGTTAGGTAAAAAAATTCTATGTAAATTTAATAGAATAAATCATTATACTACGGGAAAACCAACATCCTAAAAAGAAAACTATAAACTATAAACCATTCATTGCCTTGTGAACTATGAGACTAAAACTCCTTCAATCTGGCATACTGCGTAAAATAACCCTATGTGGAAAAAACCCATCCCAATGTAGCATTCTTGTGCGTTGACAGAATCCAGCACCGCGTAACACCATGGTATAACACCCGTGTATGCAGATTATATCCCGATCTGCATACCACTAAGGTATTCGGGCCACATCTGTCACCATGTACCACTCTAGTATGTGGACGACTGTTTCAGCAGCATATAAAAATGCATTGCAAAAGGTACCCCACCCCACATGAGAAAATGAAATTCAGAGTAGCGTATCTTTGGACTTTCCACCCTCAGGTACTGATCATGACCTTCCATCTCTATCCCATCCTATTAATCTCCACTATGAACCAGTCTAGTGGCATTAGGCCAAAGCCTCTTCCAAAGCCACCATACCCATTTGAAAAGAACACTAGGCACATCAGTACACCATTTTGATTCTACTTACCCATCTTAATCGGAGTTACAAAAGTAATCCTTGCATCTGAATGGGCTCTAGGAATGTCCGTAAGTCTACAATCTCATGGTAACCCAGAGTCCAACATTGGGATACTAATGTTAACCTCCACATTTAAGGGATCAAGGGTATCACTTTCTTTCCAATTCAATGATGTGAAGTGATAATTCAGAAGCATTATTCTCCCATATCCTTGTGATGATAAGTTACATTCCCCCCACCCTTCCTAGAAAACATTCTAGGAATCCCTCCTAGAGTAAGGGATTAGCCTTTGGAGATGAACCTAATGACATTTACGATCATTTCCCATTGATGGGTACATTGCTCTGTTCCCTCATCCTCTGTCACCCCATAATCTTCTTCCATGGGATCCCCCTTCACCACATGTAGAAAAGAGAATGTGTGCCTTTTTTGAATCATTCACATTATAACAATCCTACTCTTTGTTACACACATAAACATGATTTATTAAGAAAAATTTCACTTATGACAACTCTAAGGATCAATAAGTCTACTTTCATGGGATATGTGGAACATTACATGGCAACATATGACATAAAATACAACATCATTATTGAAAAATTATTTTACATGACAGCTAAATTCATTCATACTTTTCATTTCATGAGATAACATAAGGACATACATAAGAAAAGGGTGAGCTATAAATCCCAGTAAGGGAGTAACCAAGGCATTACATGAAGAATAAAATATATGTCAGGAAATATGAATATTAAGGAGGAATAATAGAAACATGAACATAAAGGCATGATATAGCATGATTATCATAACATGGAAATGTGGAAACAATATACAACATTATATTAGCATGATCCAAGGCACATTTCCCATGGATTAGCATGAGTAAACCCTCATTTCACTTGAATTAGAATGAGTAAAACCTTATATCACTTGAATTAGAATGTGTAAACTCTTATTTCACATGACTTAGCACGAGTAAACCCTCATTGGACATGGCGTGTAATGATACTAAACATTACCCATTGAATTGGAGTGATATTAGGGAAAACCCTTTATAAACATTTCATTTCATGATAAAATGTGCCACATGGATCATATAACATGGTGACATTCAACATCAAAAGTTATTACATGATTAAGGAATGTGGAATAAAAACATGTAAGTACCATTAAATATGTATATGTTAATAATGGTGAATACCCATTATAAACAAATGGATATGTTATTCATTACAAAATGATTTTTTCTTGGAACCTACAGTGCAATTTTCGGAGCATAACAGCGCGACATAAAAATTCATAAAAATGGTTGACGAGATAGAAAGGGGTATCTCGCCCTATGTAAATGAAATGGAATGTAATGGGATCAAATAGATACATGTCCCAACATATGTAATTTGTAAGTAGAAGTTGTAACATAATAATGAAACTAAAGAAAGAGGATAAATGGAATAACTCTTACAAACTTTCAGCATGTTAATAGGTGTACATGGAGGGATTACTAATAGAGAAAGAGGTATCTCATCATTAAAAAAAGGATAGTTGTTTTGGGGAGGTGTGAAATCATACACCAAAATTTTTAATTTCAAATAAAAGGGTATAATAATATAAAGAAACATGGGCGACATTATAAAGGAAGGAATCCCTTACATTAGTGTGTGACATAAATAGCTTGATGAGGGGCTTGATGAGAGCTTAGGGATCGTTGGGAGGATTGTAGAGATAGAAGGGAATAGTAGGTAAGTTATCCAATTATTTTTAGTGATGATAAGTAGGATCTTGGGTTGGTTTATATTGGAAAAGAGAGGGTAATGCTTTAATATTTTACAAACATAGGTTTTGGAATCTATATAATTAAATTTTAAAAACCACAAACCATCCCTAGTCTTTTCCCATGGTTATTTCCAATAGGGGTGGGAGACATTATTTTATATGGACAATTTCCAAGAAATTTAAAATATTTGGCTTTCTTATGTGGAGGTGAGTCACACTCTCAAGGAAATCATTTTTAATTGTTAAAATATTTTATAAGTCTTGGACAGTTCACCAAGGCATTGTAAAATTAATAAAAAAAGTCTAAAAAAAATCTTTTAAAGGTAAAATATATATCAAAAGAATTACTATTTTATATTATATTATTACATCACTTTTGGGTCAATATTATGTCATAAAACATATTATATATTTTAGTGGTATTTAGTTATTACCCAAAAATTTGATTGTCTCAGAAAATTAGGTAATCTACACCAAGAGATAATTTTGGAATACTGATTAAAAAAATAATATTTATTTTATATAAATAATTTTATAATTATTTTAATTTTCTTTTTTAAAATAAATACCAACATTTAGTGAAAATTCCTGGGTTTTGACAAAAAAAATTCAAACCTTAATAACAATTTCAATTGTAATCATAAAAATTAAATGATCATGTATATTTAATAAAAATTATTTAGTAATTATATTTTATAAAAATTTTATTTAATTAAATAATCCATTAATTCATAAAAATTGATTTCATAATTTAATACAAATATTAACTAAAAATACTATTTGTGTCTAAAAAACACTTACAAAGTACTAATAATAAAATTAATGTATATTAATTAGTATATAAAAAAATATTTCACATTATGAAAATGTGTGGCTCTTGTTAAATATACCATTATTAAACCAACATATTCTCTATGGTTATGGTATACGATGGTGGGGATTTTTTGGGGTCGTTCGGTGAAAATGGTTTGGGGCGTGATTTTGATGAGCTTGAACTTCTCATATAAAAAAGTTCTATCATGCTTATGTTGTTGGGTCATGTCTTAGGAAAATTCCAAAAATTATATCTCCCTCAAAATATCAGATATATGGGATTCAAATGAAATATTCCTACTGGTTGAGTCCATCACTTCCTTGTTCTATGTCAAATGGATTTGTTAAAACCCTATATATATACAAGTCACGTGATCACTCTTGAATGACTATATTATCAATGATAATGATACATAATTGTTATCTAAACTGAATAAGCAATATCATTTGTTTTATATATCTATAATACAATTAATTATATAAAATAAAGGGAATTTTATTCATGAATGTTCAGGTCATTACAACATTCCCCCCTTCAGAAATTTCACCCTTGAAATTTCTATTTCTGACACAAAAACAGATGTGGGTAACTCTGCTTCATCACTTCCTTTGATTATGTTGTTTTTTATTCAAACATGTGGTTTCCCCACATTAATTTGACTAGGGGAATTTTCTTATATCGAAGAACTTTTCCGTACAATATAAGATCTTCACCGACTTATCGTCGTATGAGTGGTCATTCTCCAATTGTTCCACCTCTGTATTGAGTACATGTGTTGGATCGGGTATGTACATCTTCAAGTGTGATACATGGAATATGTAATGTACTTGAGATATGTTCAGTGGGAGTTCAACTCAATTTTCTACTTCTCCAATGCGATCAAGGATCTCAAAAGGGCTAGTTACCTTGGAATAAGATTTACCTTCTTTCCCAATCTCATTACTCTCTTCCACAGTGATTTGTGGATGAATACCATGTATCCAACACCAATCTATATGTATTGTGGATTATTATTAGCATAGATCTTGTGTTGACTTTGAGTAGCTTTAATGTGTTGTTGGATGGTCATAACCATATCCACCATTTCTTTGACCCTTTTTGGGCCAAGATGTTTTTTCTCCCCAACTTCATCCCAACATGAAGATGTTCTGTACCTCTTACCTTAAAGGGATTCATAGGGAGCCATTTGTATGCCTGAGAGGAAACTATTGTTGTAAGTGATCTCAACCCGATGAAGAAGTTGATCTCATTATCCTTGAGGTCCATTGAGTATGCTATCAACATGTCCTCACGTGTTGGTATAATCCGCTCAGATTGTCCATCAGTTTGAGGATGATAAGTTGTACAAAAGATTAGATCAGTATTTAGAGATTATTGGAGACTCATTCAAAACATAGAGGTGAATCTTGGGTCTTGATCAGATACAATCAAAATTGGTACTCCATACAGCCTTAGTTATTCTATGATGTATATCTGTTCCATTTGATCTAATGAGAAATCCTCTCGTATTGAAATGAAGTGTAAAATAGTTTTATGATGATCCCCAAAAACCCAAATAGCATTGTTCCCTTTGTATGTCTTCATAATTCCATTGAAAAATTCTATGGTGATGTTCTCCCATTTCCATGTTTGTATGGGTAATGGTTGCATCGCCCCCTTAGACTTCTGCCTCTCAGCCTTCACTCTCTGACATACTAAGCACTTTGATGTATACACTGCGATCTCCTTCTTAATGTTATGCCCCCCAAAAATGATTTCAGAGATCTCAATACATATTTTTATTAACTTTTCGAACGAAGAAATTCGAATTATGTGCAACCTCCACAAGTTAATTCTTTCTCTTCAGATTTGATGGAACACATAGTCTTGAACCAAATCTCACAATTCCTTCTTTATTAACATTTACCTCTGAGGATTTCCCTTTTCTGATAGTTTCCACTTTCATTTGAATTATGTCATCACCCTATGATCATCCTTTAACCTTTCAAAAAGTGATGGTTGAGCAATAATTAGTGAAAGGATTGATTACGTTCCCATATTAATGATTCCCATGTCCAACTTTATCAAATCTAAGAAGATTTGATACTTTTGAATTCCCATAAATGATAAAATCACTCATTTTATTCTACATAGAGCATTATCCTCCTTGTTCACTTTCCCTGGGTGGTAATGGATTGTACAGTCATAGTATATGATCAGATCTAAACATGTTCATTAGCGCATGTTAAAATCTTTCAGTGTGAATATATACTTGTGGCTTTTTTGAACTATATATATTTCACACTTCACCCAAAATAGATAATTTTGCCAAATATTTTAAGCGATGATTATTGTAGCCATATCCAAATCATGTGTTGGATAGTTTTTATCATGAAAATTTAATTTCCATGAAGCAGAGTCAATGAGTTTTTCATTTTGCATCAACACACAGCCCATGTCCTTCTTCGAAGAAACACTGAATACCACTAAAATTTCTCCACATGTGGTAGTGTGAGCATGGTCACAAAGATAAGCCTCCTTTTCAACTCTTTGAAGTTATATTCAGATTCATCACTCTTAGAAAAGTTGACTCCCTTCTAAGATATCTTGGTAATATAGTTTGACAATTGTGATAAATTTATCACAAATCATCAATAGTATCTATCTAACTCAAGGAAGCTATGGATATCCATCACAGATGTCAGCCTCAGCTATACATAAATTTTATTTTTCTTGGAGGGATCCACAAATAATCTATTACTTATGATGATATGACCCATGAATGATACTTCCTTCAACCAGAACTCACACTTTTTTTACTTTTAATAGATATTATCCTTTAGCAAGGTCTCTAGTATAGTGCATAGATTTTCATCATGCTCCTCAATGGTATTGGGTAATATTAGAATATTGTCAATAAATACTACCACAAATTTTTCAAGGTAATCTCTAAAGACTCTATTTATCATGTCCATAAATATTTCTAGAGAATTAGAGAGTCATAATGTAATTACTATGAGTTAATAGTTCCTATACCTTGTACGAAAATTAGACTTTGGGATATCCTCCTTATTCACCCTTACATCGTAATATCCCGTCCATAGATCCAACATGGAGATTTATTTTGATCCACATAGCTGATTGAACAAGTCATCAATTCATGGAAGAGAATACTAGTTCTTTATCTTGATTTTTTTGAGCCGAGGATAATCAATGTAATGGCACATTGACCCATCCTTCTTCTGGGCGAAGAGGACTGGTAAAACCCATTGTGAATCACATAGGCTATAAACCCTTTATCCAGATTCTCTTGTAGTTGTTTATTTAGCCCCTCAAGCTCCAAAACATCCATTCGATACAATGTATTTGATATTGTAAACAACCCAGGTATAAGATCAATCGAGAATTCTGTATCACTTCTTGTATGAAGACCATGAAATTCCACAGGAAACATGTTATCAAATGGGCTCATTGTAGGCAGGTCATTGAGGATGGTTCCTTCCATAGACTCAATCATCTATGCAAGATATGCATGCTCATAAGGAAGTAATATCCACGCTTGGAAAGATGGTGCTAAAGAATATTCATCCTCATTCTTGTACTTGTACCGAATCGGGGGTCGAATAACCATATAGAGGGTGAGTTCCCTCCCATGGAAATTTATATTGGCTCTATACAGGGAATTCTAATTCAGGGCATGAATTGCATAAAATTACACCATAGGGAGTATGATGAGGTTCACTATGAAGTTCAATCCACAAATTGAGATAGGGGAGGAGTTATATTCAAGGGATGAAATATTTACCCGATTTTCCATTCTCAATGCCATCTCTAATTCCATGATTTGTGGTGGTTTCTGGATTATTATAATAAACAATTGGTTTATAAAATAATTTGTAGAACTGGAATAAAAAATCAATTTTAGTATTATTCAGTGAATAACAGGTGTACCTATCACCACTTTATTGTCGGTATTTGTTTCAGTAGTAAAGATAGAAAAAACTAACACTTGCTACCTTGGAGGTTGTTGGTTGCCTCTGAAAACCCTTGGCTAAGGGAACTAGTTTGAATAGTTCCATAGTTCGTTGAAGTTGATGCAATGAACAATGAATTAAGATTCAAATAGAGCGTTCTTATCGTCTAACGTATCAACCAGGTTTTCTTATCAGAAATTAATGGCCAGGTTCCCTTTTCTTCAACACATAAAGAATTTCATCATCCCCTTTAGCCAATTTCTGGGGTGCATTTTTCCACACCTTTAGAAAGTGGGGTAATGTAATTTCATATAACTGTTGGATTTATCCATCGATCCTCCAAAATTAAATTCCACTTTCACCTTCTTATTCCCATGATTCCATGAGATTCACCAATCTACATTTCGACTTTATGGTCATATAAAAAAATTTATTCATAGCTATCGAAGCCATAGATTGCTAGGTATTTACATAGGCAATGTTTTAGCCAACAAAAGACAGAGTAAACCTTATATTCAGGGGTAACGAAAAAGCCATAGGTGTATCAAGCAAGCCTTGTGAAGTTTACCTCATACGCTATGAGGGATTTTTCCTCTTTTTTCATGAGGGAAAGGAAGTCCCATTCCATCTTAAGTCGTAGGGTGAGAAGAAAATATTTATCTAAAAAATTCTTTCTTAAATCATTTCATTACATCGCATCGATCTCTCCTTCAGGATTTTTATTTTTTATCAATGTCGACCATTGATCAGCTTCACCCTCAATATGATAAGAAGATAGAAGATCCTTTTGTTGTTCGGAATATTAAATGATGGATAATATCTTCTCAATATAGTTGATCCATTGTTCAATGATTGAGGGATTAGATGATCCATTGAATGTATGAGTCCATTGCCTATCTAAGCTCTCTATTGTGGCTGGTTCATTCATAGGGGGGGTTGGACATTCCTCATGACCCATTTTCTATCCAATACTTGAGTTAACTGATAGAGTATCATAACAAAGTTCGCGATTCCCACTCTCATCAGATTTTGAATCTCATTAGAACAGTCATCACATTGATCTTTACTATTGGTTGTTATCCTGAGTTCTCTTATTAACAGCCTATGGATGGAATAAAACGAAAGTTAGGGGTAACACATAATGGGTAATCCAATGAAAAAATGGATAAACTATATATTACATTTATTTCAATAACTTATGAATTTATAGGCTTCAATCTTAGTTATAAATGATATAAATAACAATAAATATTCTTAGGGGAATTTTTTTATTCCATTAATTATGGTTCATACTAAGCATATGAATTTACTAAAGAAAATCCCCCAGTAGTGTCGAACTAAGAGTGCAGCAAGGGTTTTTTTCGTGCACCAATTCCTATTTGATTCTAACTCAATGTGGTGTTTTTTGGGTTTTACCCCTAGATATATCTGTCCCAGAGAAACCTCTACTTGTTCGTATCGATGGAGGGATTTATTTTCTTGATAAAAAACTCACTATATACTCACCAAAATATAGGAATGTTTTTCTTATACTTATTCTTATACATTATTATTTAAATATGGTTTTCTAATCTTAATCCCAAATATAACTAAACTTATCCTCTGATACAACCTATAACAACCCTTCACTTTATTACACACTTAAATTTGATTTGTTACATAAAATTACACTTAAGACAACTATGATGAATGAGAGTTATAGTGTCTTAGGAAATTAGGAACATTAATTACAAATAATGATATAAAATACATCGTCTTTTTTTTTAATACTTATTTTACCTGACCACAACATTCCTTCTTACATAGCATTTCTTGGGTCAACTTGAGGACATATATAAGGAAAGGGTGACTTATAAAGCCTATAGAAGGAGTAAACAAGGCATAACACGAAAGATACACTACCTGTTAGGAAATAGGCATATAAATGGGGAATAAGAGAATCATGAACATATAGGAATGATATAGCATGATTATAATAAAATGAACTTGTGTAAAAAACATACAACTTGATATTAACATGATCCAAGGATAGTTTCACTTGGATTAGTATGAGTAAACCCTCATTGCACTTGAATTAGCAAGAGTAAACCCTAATTGCACTTGAATTGGCAAGATTATACCCTCATTTTACTTGAATTATCATGATTAAACCCTCATTACACATGGAATATCATGAAACTAAAAATTACTAAATGTATTAGAGCACTATCAGGACATACCCTTTTTTAACATTTCATTTCTTGCATAAGTGTGCCACATTGATCATATAACCTGGAGTAATTCAACATCATAAGTTATTCTATCATAAAGTAATGGGGAATAAATACATATAATGACTATTAAATATGAATATGTGAATAATGGTGAATACCCTTGATAGATAAACATGTTTGTTATTCAATATACAATGATTTGGGCTTGGAAATCCCGGTTCAATTTCGAGAGAAAAATGACATGACATAAAAATTCATAAAAATGGATGATGAGAGAGAAATAATAATATAATAATACTTAAATGAAATGGAATGTAAGGGGTCCATATAGACACATGTCCCAAAATATGTAATTTAAAAATATATGGGGTAACATAATAATGAAACTTGAAGAAAGAGGAGAAATGGAATAACTATTACGAAATTTCAACATGGTAACAGGTGTACATAAGAGAGATAAATGAGAGATAAAGAGGTATCTCATTATTAAAACATAAAAATAACTGTATGGTGATGTTTCTAAATCATTCCCCAACTTTTTTAATTGATAATAAAATGGTATAATGACATAATTAAACATGGACAGAAGTTATAATGGATGGAATCCCTTACTTGAGTGTGTGACTTCAAGAAATTGAGGAGGGGCTTCTTGAGGGCTTGGAGCACCTTGTGAGGATTTTAAGGATATGATGGAAGAGTAGATACGTGATCCAATTAATTTGAGGGAATATAAGTGGGAACACGGTAGGTATGATATAGGGAAAGAGAGGGAGATTCATTAATATTTCACATACATAGGTTTTAAAATATATATAATTAAATATTTAAAACTTCAAACCATCCCATGGTTTTTACGCATGGTTTCTTCCAAATGGGAGTGGAAAAAATTATTTTATATGGCTAATGTGTGAACATATTAAAATATTATGCTTGCTTATGTGGAGGTGAGTCACACTCTCAAAGAAATCATTTTAAAATGTTAAAATATTTTATAAGTCATAGAGGTGCCACTAAAGCATTGTAAAATTAATACAAAAATATACAATCAAAATATTTTAATGGTGAAAAATATATTATATGAATTAACCTTTTATATTATTTTTTTAGATCACTATTGTGTCATTATGATGTCATAAAATACATTATATATTTAAAAAATATTTAATTTTTACCCAAAAAATCAATTGTCTCAGAATATTATGAAACATTCACCAATAGATAATTTCGACATATTGATTCCAAAAATAATATTAATTTTCTCTAAATAATTTTCTAAATATTATAATTTCCAAATTTAAAATAAAAACTGGCATTTATTGAAAATTCATGTGTTTTGACAAAAAAAGTTTTCAAAACATAATAATAATTACAGTTGTATTCATTAAAATTATACAATCATTTTTAATTTATAAACTGTAACTTAGTAATAATATTTTATTAAAATATTATCTAATTAAAAAATTAATTAATTCATCGGAATGATTTTTTAATGGAATTTAAATATTAACAAAAAAAACTATTTGTGATTAAAAAATATTTAGGAAGTAAAAATAATAAAATGAATGTATAATATTTATTCTCTACAAAAATCTTGCTCATAATAAAAATGCTAGGGAATTTTACATATCTTTTAATTACATCGGAATATTCCCTAAGAGTATGGTATGAGATGGTAGGGCATTCATAGGGCTATTTCGTGATCATGGTTTGGGTCTTGATCTTGATGGGATTGAACTTCACCATTAAACAGTTTATCTTATTCTTTAGTAGATGGATCTTGGCTTGGGTTAGGTATAGGGAAAAGACCAGAAATGTTGTCTCCCTAGAAATATATGATTAACGGGATTCAAATGGAATGATCCTACTGGTCAAGGCCATCACTTCCTTTGTCTTTTGCAAAAGTATTTGTCAAAACCCTATACATATAATAGTCATGTGATCACGGTTCAACTACTATATTATCAATGGTAATGTTACTTAATGGTTATTTAAACCCCATAAAAATGTGCTTGTGTTTTCTATATCAAAAACACATTTAAATTAAATAATGGAAAGGTAAATTTGTTACTGATTATTCTGGTTGTTACACACATCCTCTTGTTTCTCACACTGAGAATCGATCACGCGGGACTAGAAGACTATGATAATATGACATTGGCACAACCCATAATGAACAACAAGAACACTAATTCCTAGAAGAACATGGATATATAATAATAATTTACCTAGGTATGAGCTCCAAACCTTCATATCCATGAAATGAGATATCATGCCCCTTCAAATGAGATGCTATAAGTATTAAGCTCAAATCAAATTACTACTCATCCTAAAGTATGAGTGATTTTTTCCCTATTTATTTAGGATATTTAGAATGTCTATTTGGGGTCCAAACCAGATACCCAAATCACCAAAGAATTATCTTGGCTATATTCTTGGTAGGTTCATATTCATCCAGAAAACATATCATTCTTGGGAATCCTAGGCCGCCTCAGCTTAAGGCATGCATTTGATCTTGACTAGGAAATTATTTCTAATAGGTCCTTGCAGAATGACGTTAAGGTGTGCGGATGGGTCCTTGTCACACGACCTTATAAGGTGATGTGTCTAGTTAAGTGACATATAACTACGTGGGTTGTAACACCATGAGATTTTTTGAGAAAATTCTTTTAATTTCTTTTATGTATTATGTATTATGCTACACCAACATTATCATGGGATATATGGAACACTATATTAGTTTGTAGTATATGAAACATTGTTTCTTCCTTGTATTACACACAATTTGATGTTCTTTTGATTGAATTGATTTCTAGAAACACCAAGTATAAATGAAATATGTTTGGATTAGGTTCTACGCTACACTAAAGGATGCTTTCAATACATGTAATATTTCATGGCTTGGGAAATAGCAACCTTCCTTCATAACTTTCGTTGTATGGAATACCGAGTTTCCCGAAACAGTGATATATTATTAAAATATTATTTGTTAATGGGATATAATCTAACAGATATGAATAGTATTAACCACGTTTTTAATTTTATATAACACTATAATTAATCTTAATTATTTTCTAGAACTTCATACAAGATAAAAAATACATTTTATAGATAAAAGAAGTATTTTTTAAAAAATGATGATTTCCCCATTTAAAAGGTGCACTAATTTTAAATATAGTTTGGACACTTTTATAACTACCATTTGACAAAATAATCTTCTTATATGGACGTGAGACATTAAAATTTACTTTTTTTGAAATTTTGGTATTTTTAGGATAAAATTTATATATTAATGAATAGTTAAAAATACCGTGTTTTAATTGAAAACTTCATTTTCATCTAATTTATTTATACTGGTAGATTATATTATTAATTGGTTTTAAAATGTAAATGGATTTTTTTTTATCATTTAATCTCATATTGTTCATTGGAAATAATTTCACATTTATATTGGAAAAAACACAAGATAATATTTTGATATGTTTTCACTTCATAAAAACCCACTTTTTTGACAACGTGAATTAATCAGAAATTAATTTTTTCCAATTATTTGGTTTGAATTATAAAAAATGTATTCAATATTTTGAAATATTGTTTCAAAAATATGTTAATAGGGTGCTTTAATTTTTTTATTTTTTGTATAGTTACTATGTTAATTTTTTTTTACCTCAGTTAAAGATAAATCTGATAAATCAGGGTAACTAATAATATGATAAGGAGAATATAAATATCCTAAAACCTACCAAAATAACATTATATGAATAAACTTTTGCCATTAACATATTTTTTTTCTAAACATAGTCTTTTAAGATCCACTTGACAATGAAAATCATATAAAGTTTAATAAAACCAATGAATGTGACGAAATATCAAACTCACATTTATTATAAGTATAATAATTTTAATCGAGGTATTACTATGTTATATCTTAAAAAAATATTAAATGGAGATATTAAATAATTATATACATCATGGTAATTTATTTATAATTTTTAGGAAAAATATAATTACCCTAAAGTCTTATTCTTTGATGATGTAAAAATTAATTAATTGAAGAGAAATCAATGAATCAATTTTAATTAAAATCCTAATAACCATAAAGAGGTCCAAAAACATGATAAAATATTTTTTGTCGAGTATATATAGAACAAAATCATCCAAATTTAAATCTAGTAACCATTTTGATCCTTATAGAATAGATTATGAACTTTATCTTATATTATTTAAAGTAACATTAAAGTTGTCACATTCATACTTTAATAAGTATAAATTTTTTAATGTTTTATTTAATAGAATATAAATTCTACTAAATATATTGTCATGAAATATATTAAATTTATATTCATTATAGTATCTTATTTTTAATTCTTAATAAAAAAATAAGTATATTAAAGAATTATACAAAATCACAATTGTAAGTGTTTTATTAATGGAGATATTAAATAAATGTTATTAAAAATATTAAAATAAATATAATTTTGGTTAATTAATTTATCCAATTAATTTTATAGATGACCTTGACCTATTATGGATATAATAAAATAGTTGTATTATGGATAAACCATTATTATTATATTTACAAAAATCCATGAATTGAATATTGTCAAATATGAGAGAATTGATATTTTGTTAAATAATGTTTTATTAAATTATTTAAAAATCATTAAACAATATTAAAAATATATATTAATTATTATATGATCTAAATTGATCCAAATTATTCCTTAATGGTGTAATTGGAATCCTATATGTAAATATTGAACCCTTTTAATATTGAATTAGTAGTTATCTAAATTAAAATTAAATAGAATAACCTATTGTTAATTAAAACGATAGTGTTCAAATTCACAAAACAATTTGTATAAATTTTATTGGTTGATGATATTTCAATTTTATCATATTTTACCTTCTAATATATCTCATTTTGAAGTTATTTTAATTTATTTTAATATTCTTATAAATTATTTTTTTTCATAAATTCCAAAAGTATCCCTCACCCATATTATAGGACACCTCCTCCATCATTTCTCCACAACTATTTATGCGTTTATGTTCATACATACCCTTAAAATTTATCTTCTAAACATACATAGTAACAATATAGAGGTTCTTGTATTTTGAAAGGACCAACTCTATTTCCATTAATAGGAAATCTAAATAGAGCACGTCAAATAAGAGGTAATTTCCTCTACCGATTCTTTCATGGGTTTTTTCATCTTCTACTTCCACATCAGAAGTTGTTTCAATATATAATAATAACCCTAGAAAAAATTATATACTAATATGTTATTATAATTATTAAAAAAATATTCGACTTTCTATCCATCCTATGAAAAATGAAATCACCACATGTGTGTACATATGGCTTACCGTCTCCACGTCGCGGTGTAATCTGTTTTTCATCACAACCTTACATTGATGGTTATAAAAATGAATGTAATAACTATATATTATTATTATAAAATTATATTTATTCTTAATTATAGTACACCATTTAATTCAGTACCATTCATGAATTATGGGAATGGAATCGTCGCTCGTGCGTACGTACGGCCTACCGTCTCCCCGATGCAATTTGATTACTTCTACATGATAACCATTCATGAATGATTATATAAATGTTTATAATTAATAAATATAGTATTTTTTTTGGAATCTAATTTTATAATCATCTAAATATATCATATTAAGGAGAACCAGAACTAATTCATCAAAACATGCATACGATCAAAAATTTGATAAAACCCGATTAACAAGTAATAATTAACTATTAAAATAAAACTAAAGAGAATAAGATGATATTTGACATCATAAAAATGACCATGATTATGGAATAAGTAAATGAAATTATTTAAATCATTATTAAAGAGGTTTAGGAATATATGAAGCATATCATACCTATTGTGAGGGATAAATTTGCAATCTCATTTTTATTCGGGGCTGTTTAAACGTAAGTATTTACTAGGAATATATTTATCATCCATATCCATGTTTTTCAAAATGTTTCTAAAAAAGGTTTAATTTTCATCAATGTATGTTTAATGTAATTTTTACACAGTTTTTAACTTTACTACATGGTTTTGAAGGAATATTTCTTTCATTTACCATATGACTTAATTTTTTACCTTGATGAAAAAAGTACAAGGAGAATGATTTTTTAACTCATACAGCATTAATGGAATTTTATGGTTTCATGATTCTATAATTCCATGAACCTTACCCTGAACTATTTCATGTTTTTTGTAAAATAAATTATTTTATTTTAAAATTTCATAGAATTTTGATAAAAGAAACCATTTTTGAAAAATTAAGGATTTCCACTCAATAATTAAGTTCAAGGGTTTTATCAAAGATATTTCCAATATAAGATGACGTAGGTTTATGTTTCTATCAATATTATTACTATGAATTAACTGTTTTAATTATAGAATGATCTTTTATATGGATTATGTTATGGTGGAATGATGTTTGCGATAACCATTTTATTTCTTATGTAATGAAATGATGAATGTTTTATATTTTTCAGGAACATGTAATAATGAATTCATTAGGAAGTGGGTGGGACATATATCTATATTCAATACATTGGGTAAAGATTTAAATATCATGATATAAACATGACTGTAATGAAAATTAATTCCAATTCAGTAATACAGGGATAAAACAACAAGTAAATCTGATTCAGTAGTACAGGGTTGGAATGACAAGTAAATCTAGTTCAGTAATACATGGGAGGAACGAAAAGTAAACCCGGTTTAGTAAATGACACTGTCCACCATGATGGTCTTGTATGAAATTACTTGGATACTATAAAAATCATATTATATTATTATTATTTTTCCACAAATCCATGTTTTTGGTCAATGCTATGATATCATGTTCGTGTTCATTTATGATTTAAACCTTATAAGATACCTTCATTTATTTCAAGGCTCAATATTTTGATATTTAAACATTATGTTCAACTTTTAACTTTATAATGACTGATTTTTTTTTATATTCACAATGTTTACCCTTACTGAGCATTTGAGATCACTCTATTATTTTTTTTCATTTCCCCAGGATATATGTAATGGATATAAATAGGAAAACAAATGAGGAAAACATTTAGGGGAGATGTTGAAGATCTTTCACCAAGATATAAAAATGTGTTCCGATAATCCAAAAAAACTATACTAATATGGTATTTGGGAATATATTTATATAATGTGTTATTTGTTCGTCAAAATAAATGTAATGTCCATATACGTAAAGCCTGGGTCGCTACAGTTTGGATCAAAGAAAAGTTTTAGTTGATATTTGGAATCTCGGATGAGAAAACTTTATTGAGATCCCTAGATATATTTTTAAGGATATATCTAGGGATGTCCTCCGTATAAGTCAAATATATGTTAAAATCCTAGGGTTTTCTGATAATCATGACTATACTTGGGTTAAACTGAAGATATCATAGATTGCAATATTATAATTATTTTATCTTACTTATGTGTTTATAATCTCATATATATATTTCTCACACATTGCTTCTAGTATTATTCAACATCCATAACTACATATAACCTAGTTAACCATTAAATGCTTCAAATGTGAAATGTATGGGAATTATGATGATCGATTCCCTATGTGGAAACATCGTGAAGAGAATTATGAGGATGGTAGGAGTATTGGTCATACTTCTGAGGATAAATAGATTGTAAATTACATGTGAAAGGTATGCCATTCTCTTCCAATATTAATTACATTAAACCTATGAATATTTAGGTTTAGAAACCTTATAATATGATTCATATTTTAGAAAAGGAAAAGATGATATATCATGAGTAATGGTTTTGGAATAATTTTGGATGATTGAGGTGTATATGTTTCAGAATTCAATGATTATTTTAAATGAATCATGAAATATATACTTGTTTTCAGTATTTGTTTTTCATTATGGATGGGAAAGGATATGATAAATAGTTCTTAAGGGATTAAAATGTGATTTTAAGGTAAGGTGTTATAATTTTAGAACACATGATTAAAGGAAAGATAACCCTTCACATGTCTCTTAATTTAAGATAATGTTCTTTGGATAAAGATATGATGGGTTTCAATAAGTAATTTGGATGATTATTGTTTCTTGAAATATAATTATGGAGTTATTGACAATATTTTTATTCTATCATGTATGAAGTATTCAACTTTTTGGGACTTAGGGAATATTTCTAATACATTTTGGATTAAAGAAACATGCATGTTTTCAATAAGGGTATCTGGTATTTCCAGTTATTACTCTGACTCAAGAGAATACATTTTTATGGTATTGACATGTTTGTAATGTGACAACTAAGAACAAGCTTATGATATATGGGAGATAAATGTTATGTCGATTTAGTTCAACTCTTTCTAATGTTTTATATTTTTAGTTTTTTGATGGATTGTAGTGTTATCATTTTATGGATATTATAAGTCATATTCCAGTATAATTTTGTTAGATTATTGTATTATTTCACTATAGATGGATTTATACATATTTGATTTACATGGATAACTATTTTGTTGAGACAGATGGGCTAACATATTATTATATCTCATGATCTTTTAACACTTCATTGATGACAAATTCAACATTATTTCTTTAAGTAAGAGGTGAAGTTTAAATTGTTCAGGGCACAAAATATAAGGACTCGGACTTAAACATTAACTAATCTTATCATAAGTCAATAATTTGACATTAATTCACATCGAGGATATTTTCAGGTTTTTAGATGTAGTGAATTATCTCATAAATAATACATAACAACCGGAATATTAAAAGTAGACACTTCTACTAACTATCCATTTTTTATAAATGAAAAACATTTAAAAAAACATGACATCATTTCATGTTTTAACAACATAACTTACCCTTGATCCCATCAGGGACTCTATTCTAATTTATATCATGTGAAAAACATTTAAAAACATGGGATGAGAATAAAAATATCATTAAGGGATACATAGAGAATGAAAACTGTTAGTTATGGGATAACATGAAAACCATGAATACTTTATCAAAAAGTAATACTCTTTACCTTTAAAAAGAAGTAAATATACTTCACTGAATATAAGATTATTTATTAACCATTTTTAACCAAAATATTTCCATAATTCCCATTGAAATAAATATATATCATGTAAAGGTAACTTGGGACATAAACATGCTTAAATAGAATAACCATACAATTGACTTCCACACATATCTCTAAATAGAATTGACATACCACCGACTTCCATAACCAATTCATTGGAGGATATAACATAACCAACCATCCATCATTTATCACATACCCACCCATTATTTGGTTTATCATGTAACCACCCATCTTAGTTTATCATGTAACCACCCGTAATTTTCCAATTACCATTATATAATCATAAAACATAAAATATTGCAATATCAACATTTTACAAATAACATTTCATTCTCAATCATTAGAGAAAAAATTAAAAATATTTATATATCAAAACAAAATTCAATAAAAAAACCAAAACATATAATAAGGTATTTCATTTCATTTTACAAACATTAAGGTTTATATAGGAATCCAAATATCAAATAATGATTATAGCAACATAGAGGTAATTTTCCACATATATGTTAAAAACATCCCTTTTCTCATTTATTAAATAAATTATAAAAATGATTACCTTTGAATAAAATTAAAAGTCAAATGTTTTTATTATACACCATATAAAAGGAGGTGTATATTATCAAAATATGCCTCAATCATTTGATATTGAGACGAAATCCCTTACCTTGTGTCTAAATCATCATGTTTGTTCCTTTTTCTTGCTAAATAATAAACATAATTTAATTTATAGTTTAATTAGAAACATTTTTATGTTTATTATGCATTTTAAATCACTTATTACCACTTTATAAAAATTACATAATTATTTAAGTTAATATCGGTTGTTTTATCGATATGCGGAACTAGACTCGAAAAGGAACATAGTTTGGGGAAAATTTCCATATAAGAAAAAGTATAGAGTATCTAGAATGATATCCATGATTTAAATATCTTATATATGAAATATTTATGTATTTATAATATCC
Source organism: Viscum album (assembly GCA_963277665.1). Lineage (NCBI taxonomy): Eukaryota > Viridiplantae > Streptophyta > Magnoliopsida > Santalales > Viscaceae > Viscum > Viscum album. The sequence goes on from OY728159.1 coordinate 928,809,208, forward strand.
AATAACATTTGGATATAGTAAATGAAGTTCACTATTCATGGATATGGTAGGTCATACGTACGCATGAATGCTACTTTCATTTATTCACTATATTAATGAAATGAAAACTAAATGATACATAAGTGTATTATAATTCCAATATAATATCATATGTTATATATTTCAAATAATTTCATTAACTCCTTCCTCTATTCATTCAATGTATGTAATGAATCAGTCGTGTCACTTTGAGGGTGCGATAGTCCACACTCCCTCACATGAAATTATCATATTTACACATCCTGAAATGCATAAAGGTGTGTTTGTAAATAAAATTTTCATAATGATAGATAAAATATAAATAAAATATATATCATATATATATAATATTCCATCATAATGGTAACCATGAGTGGTGGTAGGAGGAAATCGAACAATCATCATTTCGTGAGGTAGTAGTTCGTCGTACACAGAAACTGTATGTATGTATCCATTAGATGGTGGTGTGTGCAAGTGTAGCTCAAATACATCTCATGAAAAATAATTTTATATTTAGGATACTGATTTTTTATGTAATTTATAGAATAATATGATAATATTCTATGGATAAGGAATAATAAATGAAAGGAACGTGAGAGAAGACATTACCTCTAAATCGGGTAACTTCTTTTGATTTGAACGAAAATGATTTACAGAATTGCCTTCTTCTAAAGGTACTTATTCTAAGAGTAAGGGAGGGATATTTGGATATTATTTTAATTGATTTTAGATAAGACAATGTGCTTGAGATGTTTGATTATATGGGTAGAGGTGGTTGCCTTTTTTAAGAGGGATGAAAAGCATTTTAGGAATGTATTGAAGTATGGTTGTATAATAAAATGAATTTCTGTTTCAGATGTTCCCAAACCCATTTATTTAAAATATATGATTATATTGGGTCTAAAACCTCTCAACCAATATGTTTGATACATGTTTAGGTTGCAAAATTAACCTTATCTTTTATCATTAACAATCTGTTAAAACCATTAACTCTTACCACGTGTTCTTCCATTTTTATAATATATGACAACTATATTTAAAATAAAATTACAAGAGAACCATAAGATGATAATTAATGAAATTTTTAACATAATATGAGTTGTTTTTATGAATAATATTTTTTTAGGACTATTATATCATTTTATAAAATAATATTTGTTTTAAATACTCATTTATGTCAATTTTCACACAATAATGTAATTGATTTTTTTAAAAGCATAACAACATAATTCCATAAAAATAAAGGTATTAAATAAATGATAATATGTCAATATCAACTATTAAAATCTTTTATTCCATCAAAATATTTAAATTATATTTATATTAATATTTATAATATCATTTATTTGAATCTTTCACTAAGGAAGCAATCACTGCATCATCATTTTTTCCTAATTAAATTTATTTATTAAACATCTAATAATTATAAATAAACTAAAATGGTGTAGGAAATATTTTTATCTTAATAATTACTATTTATAGTCTAATAAATTAACTATATAACTCCATATAAAGTTTTTTTTGTAAAAGATACTTGTTTATGTTATATTTTTCGTTACTTTTAATTAATTCTAATAAAATGTCAGTTTCACATCCAAGTGGATCCATGGGGTCAAACAATCGGTCCAATGATGACCAAGGTTTTAAATATCTCATATAATGGGATTTGGACAATTGTTATGGTAGTTTTACATTATTATAATATTATTATTTACCCTTATTTACCGTATCTACGCTTTAGCCATGGTAAATAAAACAATTACTAAAGTTACTATTCATAATGTCCAGAAATAAAAGGTACATATTGAAAAGATTTGAACCTCATGATTAAAAATATTGATTCCATTTTTTCAAATTAAAAACATAGAAGTTTTAGTAATTAATTTAAAATTAATTCTCATTGTCAAACCAAAGAGGGGTTTTCAGAAGTAATAAACATCAAAAGATTGACATGTGTTTATGTCCAATATCAATGGGAAATTATATCCAATGACCTAAATTGGATTAAATGATAAAAACATAATCTAATTACACTTTAAAAAAATTAAAATAACAAACTATCTATTATATTAAAATGTAGTTTGGAATTAAAATGCATTATTTTTTCACTATTCATAAAAATTGAACATTATCAAAAAATTACAAAAAAATAACCAAATTAAAATTTAAGGTCCCTATTTTATAAAAGAATTTATTTATTCAAATAGAACATATAAATGTGACCAAAAATATATTTAAAAAGTTTTCTCCATCAAAAGGCTATAAAACAACATTTTTAGAAAAATATTTCGTTTATTAGAAAAATTGAATTTCTTCTTATATCTTATCTACAAAACATATAAGACTAATTTAAAATGTTATATTGAATATATATATATAGTATATTTTTTTAATAAAAAAATGAAAGAGTGATATGAAAACACAATTATTCTCATTTAAATAGGTTTTCATAAAAACACATCCTTTATTTTCAATTGGTTTTTATTTCCATTTCCAATAAATTTGATAACAAATGAATCATTATTCAAACATGTGTAAACCATATTTCCGAATTTATTTTTTACTATAAATTACCTTAAGTCCAATACCTTGGCATTAAATACCATTTAAAATAATATTATTATTTCTATATTATTTTTTTGTCATATTTAATTATTGTGTAAAATAAAAGATTTCGTAGAAAACCATTATTGTGTATCGATTATGATATTGGAAAACCCGTTCCCTTTAACATTAAAAAAATAACTCATTTATAAATATTAAAATATATCTAAATGTATTATTCTATAAATACTTGGTTCATTACATCATTCTCCCCTTTTTGAAATTGTGTCTTCATAATAATAAAATTGGTCTTATAAATTTCATTTAAAACCCCACTTCGGAAAATGATTCAAGAAAACTATAACTTTAAAAAAAGTAAAAAGAAGTACCAAAGTCACCCGAGATAACACATACTAGGATTCCATGAAAGAAAATATGGATATATAAAAAAATGATATATATCTGATGGAGAGTAATGGAAACATGATCAAAAGAATGTTAACTACCAGAAAACCATAAAATTTTGATTGGTTAAATACTCTTCGATTTAATAAAAATAAAAGTAAGAATAATTTTTTTTAGTTTCAATATCCTTTTTATAATGTTGATAATTTTATTATGATCTTTACTAGGAACATAAGGAAACATTCTTTCTTGTCCAGTAGAGATTTATCCTTTAATAAATTTCTACCACAAACTCACCTTTTCTCCAAATGATGAGTGTTCAAGATGACTTTATCACACCTGAAGTTCTAGAATCAAATTACATAGAATAATATAATCCAAAAAAGATGAACTATATATTTCCTCTATCTTTAAAAATTAACAAAAGTCAAAATGGTTAGTACAAGATCAGATAATCCCCTGAGAAGAAAAATCCTTTAATCTCCAAAATCCAACAAACATTACACAATGTTCAACAAAGACCATTTAATAAATTATTGTCCTTAAAATTCATTAAAATTATCCAAATTAACATAGAAACCCAAAATTCGGAACGATTTTATCACATAGTCTTCCATGATAAATCTTAACATTTATATCCAATTAAAATGGAATACTCTTAAAGTATCATACTGAAAAGTAATTAATATAATCGCATCTTCTCTATGATAGGTTAATCATTTCCATAAAGAACCAAAATTTCCATATATCTATAATAAAAACATTGATTCATCAAATATTATATTCAACCACTAATCCTCAATTGAAACCTCATTGTATTTTGTTTTCCATAGGCATATACTATTACCAAAAGAGAAAATGACATCCAAAATAACCTCTATCACTTAATCAAAAAAAATTCCTATACTAAGAATATCTATTTGATAAAACATAAGTTCCCACCATCAACTTATTCTTGATCCATAAAATTATTTAAACTAAAGAGAATAAGTTATACTAACCTGGGACATCAGGTAGGATAGTTGTAGGCGATGTTCCCTTGTCACCCTTCGGTTGGTGGTTTGATTTATGTGGCCATGCATGACGTGACAGGGTTTCACCCATCTTACAGGTTTTCTTTTTAATAAAACTAAAAAATAACCCTAACATGTTTTAACCTCACAAGTTGTTTTATACCACTCATTTTGATCCCAACTCATAATGACCTCATCATATTAATTCATGAAGTCTTATATATATTAACATTTTTTTTATTCCACCACCATATGATAAAATAAAACTATTCCCAATTGAAAGAATATAATACATTGATCTTGATGTCCACATGGTTTTAGTGTCATCTTGTTCATGTAAATAGAATGTCCAAGTATTTTAATAATGATTTATGTATTTTTGGAAATCATTAGCTCCCATTATCCAAATTCCCATTTTACAACATGGTTCATAAGAGTGTTAACAGAAAAATATTTTTGGAAAATATTCATTTATAACATATTAATTCAAAACATATGATAAAACTTGATTTTTATAAACCATTCAAACTGAGTTTGAGTTGAAAAATTCAATCAACCGTACTATTAAAATACCATAAGTATGTGATGAGAGACTATATTTTAAAAAGAAAATATAAATATGTTGTGCAAGGGTCTCTTTATTTTTAACCTTCTTTAAAATAATAATATGCTTCAAAATAACTTGATAAGGTAAAATATTTGAATATGCATTGATACAAGTTACATTTATTGAAAATAGGATAATATTTTGAAAATGGGATTTTATTAAATACAACCCATGATACACGATGGTATTGAGTTATAGTGGAGGAGTTTGATATCTCATACAATTTCATTCAAGTGAGATGTATGTTAGAAAATGTTTCACAATCATCCTAACATGACTTTGTAATAATTATTTCAAAAAAAAAGTCATCTGGAAGAGATAAAAATATTGTTTGAGATCCTCCTCCATCCAATTGTAGAAGACATTCCTTGATTTGAAAAGTTATATATACAAGGATTTAACTAATTTAATAGACATGGAGCCATACCATTTGGTTATCAAATTCACATGATCCCTAAAGTTGTCTAAATCTTTCCTCTCATACAAACAATTGGCCCCATCCTTAAACATTTCTTAATCTTGAGATAAGTCAATAATTTTACTTAAAATCACATCGAGGATCTCTTTAGGTGTAAATGTTTAAATAATTAGTTCAAAACTGATATATAACATCATTAATATTACATGTAGACACTTCTACTCACTATCTATTTTTTGTATAAACAAAAACACTTTGAAAAGAAAAATGACAACATTTCATGTTTTAATGACAAAACTTTTCCATGATCTGATCCTTGACTCTATTATATATTATTTATAGTGAAAAACATTTCCAAACATGGTATGATAATAAAAATTTCCAAAAGGGATACATAAATTAATAAAATGGTTAGTCTTGGGATAACATGAAAACCACAAATACATTATCATAATGTTATACATTTCACCTTAAAGAAGTAGTAAATATACTTAACTGAATATAATATCATTGATTACCCATTTTATAACCAAAATATTACAACAATTCCCATATAATTAAATATATAACACAAATTGGTAAATTTGGAAATAAACATACATAAATGGAATAATCGTATAGTGGACTTCTACACAAATCACTAAATAGTATAGTCATATGACCGACTACCAAACCCAATGCATTACAGGTTATAATGCAACCACAAATAATTGGTTTATCACATAAAAACCTAATATTTGGTTTATCATGTAACCACCCATCAAGGATTATCACGTATCCACATGTCATTGTCAAAGTGCCATTATATTATCATTACAAATAAAATATTTCAAATATAAAAATTTAACTAATAACATTTAATTTGTAATAACAAGAAATCATTACTAAATAATGAAATACTCAACCCATTTCAAAAACCATTTTCAATATGAAAACTCCCAAATAGGGAATAAGGTATTTCGTTTCATTTTAAAAACATCATGGCTTTTTAGAGTAATACAAATATCAAATAATGATTATTATATCAGAGAGGTTGTTGTCACCGTATATGTTAAAAACATTCCTTTTGTCATTTAGTAAAATGATTTAAAGAAACAATATTCCATATGAATGAAATTAAATTTCAAATGGTTTTATTATACACCATATAAAATAATGATTTGTATATTATTAAAATATTCCTCAATGAAAGGATATTGAGACGAATTCCTTTACCTTGAGTCTGACTCATCACATATATTCATTGTTATTCCTGAATAATAAAAATAAGTTAATTTATACTTGCTTTATAATATTTTTTAACTTTATTATTTCTTTTAAATAAATTATTACCACGTAATAAAAATTATATATTTATTTAAACTAATATTAGTAGTTTTATCGATATTCGTTACTTGACCCAAAAATGAACCGGTTTTGAGGAAATTGACCATGTAGGAAAAAGGAAATCATCTCAATATGGATATTCATAATTTAAATATAATATTTATACAATATATCTTTATTTATAATAGTATATAATATTTTAGGATAATAAATTAAATTCAAAATTTATGGAGACGGTAGGTCGTATGTACGCATGAAATCTACATTCATTTATTTTTCATATTAATGAAATAAAAACTAAATGATACATGGGTGTATTATAAATCCCATATTATATCATATGTTATATATGTTACATAAGTTAATTAAAACCATCATTTATCTGTTCCATGTATGGAATGAATGAGTTATATAACTTTGAGTGGGCGGTAGTCCGTACTTCCACAAATGAATTTATCGTATTTACACATCATGAAAAGCATAAAGGTATGATTGTAAATAATTTTTATATAATTATATAGAAAATAAAAATATAATATTTATCATATATAAATATAGTTCCATCATAATTTCTAGCATTAGAGGTGGTAGGTTAAAATTGAACAGTCATCGTTTCGTGAGGCATTAGTCTGTCGTACAAAGAAACAGCATGTTCTTATCCTTTAGTTGGAGTTGTGTGTAAGTGTAGTTAGATTCCGTATCATAACAACATACTTGTATATTGGGGATATTTTTTTTATTATGAAATAAAATAATAAGAACATCATAGTGAGGGGAGAAGGGAAATAATGGAAAAGAACATTTGAAAATATGTTACCTCTAAATCGGGTAACTTGTTTTGATTTGAGGAAAAATATGATCTTGAATTTCTTTCATTCCAATTAAAGTATTATATAAGTAAGGAATGGATATTAGAAGATTATTTATGAAGAATTTGGATGATCCAATGGTATTTAGTTTTGTGCTTAAATGGGTAGATATGGTCGCCTTTTACAAGAGGGAGGAGGGTCATTTTATGAATGTCTTGAAATATTATTTTATTATAAAATGATTTTAGTTTTAAATTGTTCCCAAATGCTTTTATTTAAAATTTAATATAAATTTTGGAAAAAAATCTCAAACAATAGATTTTAGAAAAGTTTACGTCACAAAATTAACCATATCATTTAGAATTAACCCTCAGTTAAAAACATTAACTCTTACCATGTCTTCATGAATTTTTATAATATATGGAAACTATATTTACTATAAAATTAATAGAGAACCATAAGTGGATAATTAATGATATTTTTAATATAATGTGAGTATTTGTACTAATAATTTATTTTAAATACTGTTATATCATTTAATAATATTGTATTTGTTTTAAAAACTAATTTATGTCAATTTTGACACAATAACGTAATTGATTTTTTAAAGTCATAAGTTCTTGATTCATTCGAACAAAAGGTATAAAATAAAATATAATATGTCAATATATTGTACAAAAATATTTTATGGAATAAACATATTTAAATTACATTTATTTTTATATTTATAATATCATTTATTTGAATCATTCATTAATGAAGCAATCACTGCATCGTTATTGTGTCATAACTAAATTTGTTTATTTAATGTCTTAAAATTATAAATAAAATACCATGATATAGTAAAAATTTTAATATTTGTAATAACTAATTATTGTATAATATAACAATTATATAACCCCATATAAATATTTGTATTAATAAAATAAATGTTTATGTTATATTTTTCTTCACATTACATTAATTCTTATGAAATGTCATTTTAACATCCATGAGGCTCCGTGGGGTCCCAAAATCAACTCAACGATTTACATGGTCAGAAATATCTCATCCAATAGTATTAGGAAACATTTTAGTGTATTTTTATATTATTATAATATTATTTTTTACCCTAATTTACCTTATTGGCCCAATAACCATGGTAAACAATATTTACTAAAGTTACCATTCATAAAATCAGAAAATAAAAGGTACTCGTTTACAAAATTTGAACCACATTATTCCGAATATGGAATTATTTTTTCTAAATTCATAACATAGAAGTTTCAGTAATTAATCTAATATTAATTCATGTTGTAAAAACAAAAAACGGGTTTTTAAGAAGTAATAACTGTCAAAAGATAGACATATATTTATGTCCAATTTTAATGGTAAATTACTTCCAATGACAAAATTGGATTTAATGATTAAAAATTAATACAAATAACCATTAATCACAATTAAAATAACAATATAACTATATAAATAAATTAGATGGAAATTCAATTTTGAATTAAAATATAGTATTTTTTCACAATTCATTAAAATATGATCTTTATCAAAACAATTTCCAAAAATTTAACCAAAGTAAATTTTTATGTCTCAAAAATATAAAATATGTTTATTTTTCCACATATAACATACAAATGTGAAAACAAACTATACATAATAAGGTTTCTCCATCAAAAGGCTGTAAAACTACATTTTTAGAAAAAAAACTTATTTTATTCAAAAATTTGAATTGTTTCTTATATCATATCTAAAAAATAAAGATGAATTTAAAACATTAAATTGAATATATATCATATATTTTACATTAAATAAAAATCCATTAAGAGTGATATGAAAACACAATTATTCTCTTATAAATAAGTTTTCATAAAAACACATCCTTTATATTCTATTGGTATTTATTTCCATTTCTATTAAATTTGGTAACCAATGAATCACTAAATAATCATGTGTAAACCATATTTCAAAATATATTTGATAATATTAATTCTCTCTATCCCAACGTCTAGGCATTAAATACCATTTAAAATAATAATAATATTATTGTATTATTTTGTGGTATATCATAATGTAGTGTGAAACATGAGATTTCATAGAAACTCATGGATTCACGTTCATTAAGTTATACGAAAAATCATCAACTTTAACATAGAATTAACATCTTTTTAACTAATATTAATAGATATAAAAATTTATTATTCTATAAATTCCTGGGTCTTTAAACTAACAAAAATGAAATTGTGCCAGAAATCATGTAAGAATTTATTATCAAGAAAAAATCATAAAATTTAAGAAAATGATCTTCAAAACCAAAAATGTTATCTTAGTAACTTCTATCCTGATAGATCATATGGTCCCATAAATATTTTAAAATTTGTGCCTTTTTGGTAGTTAATTAACTCCCAACCTTATTCTCTATCACTATCCTTCAGAACATGATCGTTAGATTTCACTTCCATTTCCTTGTTTTTACTCCCCACATTTGTTATCCTACGTGGAAACCAAGTGATGAAAAACTTAAGGTAACCATTATATTTCTAAAATTAGTTTTTTAGAATGATTTTTTGGTATCTATTATTAGGATGAGGATTTCCTTGAAGGAAACATTCAAGTTGTAAACAATTTATAACCCCGACGAATTTCAAGTGTGAAATTTATTTCAAGGGGTGTAGAATGTAACACCATGAGATTTTATGAGATCAATTTTTTTAATATATTTTATGTCGTGTGTTTTACGCTACACCAAGATTTTCATGTGCTATATGAAAGACCATATTATCCTACAGTATACACAATGCTATTCTTGTCTTGTAATACACACAATTTCCTATTCTTTTGATAGAATTAATTTCACGCAACACTGGGAATAGCTTTTGTTCAATTTATAAATGAATTATTTTTTATTATGTTATATGATACACCAAAGGAAATGTTCACTACTTTCAACACTGACTTGGCTTACGCAAGAGTGACCGTCCTTGATAGTATGCGTTGTACGCTGTGCAGAGTTTCACGAAACAATGATATATTATTTAAATATTATTATTTAATGGGATATAAACTTGCCATTATGAATAGTATTAACCGAATTTTTTATTATATATCACAGTAGAATTTTTATTATGTATTTTCTTGATCATTATATAAGAAAACAAATCAAGTTTTTCAGATAAATGAAGTATTTTTCAAAAAAATGTTGTTTTACAAACTTTTGATGGACCACACGTTTTAAATCAACTATTTCACACATTAAAATGATTAATTTGACCAAATAAACTTCTTCTTTGTAAAAGGGACATAAAAATATACTTTTTTGAGTTTTTGGTACTTTTCTGTTAAAACTCATATTATAATGAATAGTGAAAATATAGCATATTAATTCAAAAATTCATTTCATCTAATTTATTTATATAGAAATATTATCTTTTTAATTGGGTTTAAAGTTTAATTGGACAATGTTTTTGTCATTTAATCCCATTTTCGTAATTGGAAGTAATTTTAAATTTAAATTGGACATAAACCTATGACAATGTTTTGATAAGTTTTCACTTCTTAAAACCCCACTTTTTGGTTTTGATAATGGGAATTGATATTAAATTAATTTCTGCTAATTTTGTGTTTTGAATTATGATAAATAGATTCTATATTTTTAATTAGTGATTCCAAATTGTTTAAATATGTTACTTTTATTTTTCGATATAATGAATAGTAACTACAATAATCTTTATTCACCATAGTTAAATGTAAAAATTGTAAATTAGGTAACTAATAATAAGATAAGGGTAATAAAATAATCCTAAAACCTACTAAAATACCATTAGATGAATAGAATTATATCCTTAACATCTTAGGTTCAAAACATTTTAATTTAAGGGCCACATGACGATAAAAATAAAATAAATGTTAATAAAACCAATGAATGTGATAAAATGTCAACCTAAGATTTATTATAAGTTTAAAAATATTAATATTGGGATAACATGGTGATATCTTTGAACCTAAATATTCCATGTAAATAAAAATTAATTACTAATATCATGGTTATTTATTTTTATTTTTTAGTAAATAAATAATTACATTAAATTCATATTCTTTAATGATGTAAAAAACAATTAATTGATTAGAAATCAATGAATCAATTTTTATTGAAATCATAATAACCATAAAATTCCCAAAAGGATGACCAAATATTATTGGTAGAGTATATATCGAGAGTAATAATACAAACATAAAGCTAGTGTTTATTTAGAACCTTATAGAATAGGTTATGAAAATTATATTTTTTTAATTTATAGTAATGTTAAAGTAGTCACATTCATACATTTATAAGTATAACATTCTTAATGTCTGATTTTTTATTAGTTAAATTTTTTAAAAAAAATATTATAATTAAAGAAATTGAATTTATCATAATTATAGTATTTTATATTTCATTTTTTCTCAAAAAATAACTATATTACAAAATTACCCATAATCAATGTAGTAATTTATTAATAATGGAGATAACAAATAAATGTTACTAAAAATATTAAAATAATTATAATTTGGGATTATTAGTTTATAAAATTAATTTCATAGATGACCCTGAACCATTAGGGATATAATAAAATATTTTTTTGGGATAAAATTTTATCATAATATTTCTAAAAATCCCTGAAATGAATAGTGTCCATATTGAAAAAATTGATACTATGTTAAAATAATGTATTAAAATTTGTTTAGAAAAAAAATAAATCAGTTTGAAAAATATATATAAATTATTATATATTGTAAAATCATCTATAATATTCATTTATGGTATAATTTAAATCAAATTATTAAATATTTCAACCTTTTAGTATTGAAGAATTTGTTACCGTAATTAAAATTAAATATAATAACTAATTGTTAATTAAAATTAGAAAATTTAAATTGTCATAAAAACATGAATAAATTTTTTTGGTTGATTATATTGCTATATTATAATATATTATCTTCTAATTTGGGATAATTATAAAATTAATTTTATAGAAGAACTTGAACCATTAGGGATATAATAAAATATTTTTTTGGGATAAAATTTTATCTTAATATTTCTAAAAATCTATGAAATGAATAGTGTAAAAATGACAAGATTGATATTATATTAAAATAATGTATTAATTTTTTTTAGAAAAAAATAAAACAGTTTTAAAAATATATATAAATTATTATATTGTGTAAAATCATCAATAATATTCATTTATGGTATAATTTAAATAAAATAATTAAATATTTCACAATTTTAATATTGAAACATTTGTTATCGTAATTAAAATTATATAGAATAACTAATTGTTAATTAAAATGAGAATATTTAAATTGTCCCAAAAACATGAATAAATTTTTTTTGTTGATTATATTTCAATATTATAATATATTATCTTCTAATATTAGACCATACGACTTTACCAATTCTCTGATGTATATCTGCACAAGTTGATCCAATGAGAAATACTCTCAAATTGAAATAAAGTGTGCAGTAATTGTAAAGAAACCCATAATAACCCAGATATCATTGTTTTTATTGGATTTATTCCGATTTCCTGTAACAAACTCCTTGGTGTTGTTCTACCATTTCTCGATTGTTATGGGTAATGGTTGCAGCATCCCTCTAGTATCTTGCCCCTTAGCTTTCATTTGATGACATACCAGGAACTTTTATTTTTATTTAGCGATATATTTATTCATGTTATCCTACCAATAATACCCTCAAAGATCCCAATACATCTTTGTGTTTCTTAGGAGAATGGAGAAATTCAAACTATGTGCATCATCCAAATGTTATTTCATTAACGTTGGATTTAATGGAACACATATTCATCACCCAAATATCAAAATTCTTTCTCCGTAACATTGAACTCTAAGGATTTATTTTTTCTCTTATTTTACACTTTCTTATAGATTCTCACATCATCTTTTTGATCATTCTTTAATATATTCAGAATATATGGTCGAGCAATCATTTGTGAAAGGATTATTGATGATCCTTTATTTATTATTCCAAGGTCCATACACATAAAATCTAACAAGATGGGATCCTTTTCAATTCTCAGTAATGATATAATCATTGTTTCCTTCCCACATAGAGCATATTCCAGCTTGTTTTCATTCCTATAGTGTTAATGGATTGAGTAGTTGTAATCCTTCATGAGATCTAACCATCTTCATTCGTGAAAATTTTGCGATTTCTATGTGAAAATATATTTGAGATATTTTTGATCCATATATATTCTACACTTATTTGCAAAGAGATAATGCTGCAAAATATTCAATACAATGATCAATGATGCCAACTCCAGATCGTGAGTGGGATAGTTTCCCTCATTAATTTTCAACTTCCTTGAGATTTTGGAAATGATTTTTTTTTCAGTTTTCCTAAAATTAAATCAAATGGTGACCTATAATATTTCAAGATTAACATTCCCAAAAACATCAACATGTGATACAACACATATATATGTTTTTTCCTGAGAATTTAATATCATTTCTGGTGGGGAATCAATGTTCTTAGAAAACATAAAAATATTCAAATAGGACATGAATTGAAATTCATTATGACATACACTATGTTGAATTAGTGGTTATGTGTAATTATTTCATCATTATCTATCTTAGCATAGGACATTCCATGCTCCCTTGATCCTGGAGATAGTCTATTCTCATCATGATTCATAGCTCATATAATAGAGCATGGCCTTGGATAATTCTCTACTTCTCTACCTTTAGGCCATTGAACTGTGTAAGATTATTTAGGTGGGACTTTGTTTCGATCAATCACATTATCCATTATTTCATGGAAATTGGATACTTAGTTCCCTTTTATTCCACACTTGAATCATATCTTAGTTCTCTTGTGACTTTTCCCTTGGTGCCTCTTTCAACACTTGTTTCATGGAGGAAATTAGGTCTTCTTTCCCTTATCACCTTTATCATATGGACTTTCATGAGATTTTTTCTTCCTCTTACATTATTTCTGTTGGCATTATAAAAAATACCAATTGTTAATCATAATTTTTGATAGCTAGTTTGGAATAAACACAACATGTCCTACTTGAGATCCCAATAGATTGGGAATATTTTTTTACAAAAGATTGCTAATCTCTTTGGGACATTCATCACATTTCCCTTCACATCAGTTATTATCATGATTCCTTATATCACTAGCTATTAGCTTGAATGAAAAACAAAAAATTAGGGATGTCTATCTTAAATAGTTTCACACATAATATCTAATCAAATGAAAATAAATGTATAACATAAAAATTACATTTATTTATTAACTTATGAATTTCTACACTTTAATCTATGATATCCATGATTTGTATCCTAACATATATTCTTATGGGATGTTTTCACCCTTAATAATGATTCATACTAGGATTGTGAATTTACCAAATCATACACCCTATGAGTGTCAATCCAAGAGTGCAACATGGCCCATTTTCGGGCATCGGTACCCATTCGAGTCTTTCTCAAAGTTATGTTTTTGGGTATTACCCCTAGATACATATGTGCCCGAGATGCCTCTAATTGTTCATTTCTAGACAGGGATGTATTTTTTTTTGATAATGCACTTGCAATTTACTCACAAATATTTAGGGATTATTTTCTTATTCATAGTCTTATACCTAAGGATTTCACTAGGGTTTTAAAATCCTAATACAAAAAATAACTAAATATATCCCCACATACCAACTATAACAACCGTGGAATTTATTACACATTTAAAAATGATTTATTACATAAACTTTCACTTAATAAAACTATGAAGTTTGAGAGATATATTGAATTTTTTGATTAGGAACAATACATAATTACAAAAAACATAAAATATAAAATCTTTATTGAAATCGTTTTTTACCTGACCACAACATTCCATTACACTTAGTATTGCAAGGGATAACATAAGGACATACATAAGAAAAGGTTGTGATATAATGATCAGTAAGCGAGTAAACAATTAATAACATGAAGAATACAATTCATGTTAGGAAATATTCATACCAATGGAGCACAAGAGAAACATTAACATTGACGCATGATATAGCATGATTATCATAACATGGAAATGTGGGACCATCTTAAAACACTACATCATTAAAATAAAGGATTCACATAATCCCCGGTCCCAACATGATGGAAAATTCCTATAATGGAATCAGTTAAACTCCTATCTGAACATGATGTATTATGATTCTAATCATTACCCAATGCATTAGATCTCTCTCAGGGCGCACCCTTCATGAACATTTTAATCACATGCTTAAGTGTTCAACATAGATCATATAACATGGATTCATTCATCATCATTACTTACTCCAAGATAAAAAAATGTGGAATACATATATGAACTCCTATAATCAATAAGTATATGTGTATAATGAGGAATACCCTTGATAGAGAAATGGGAAATGGTATTCACTGCATGATGATTTTGGCATGGAAATTGTTGCACAATTTCGGCAGCATAATTGCTTCACATGGGGATTCATAAAATGGGTTGATAAGACATAATGGTGTCTATAACCTTTTAGATATGAAATGGGATGTAGGGGGATCCTAGATCATCATATTATAACATATGAAATTGTATTTGAGATTCATAATATAAGGGAAATTCATGAATGGAAACGAGGAGAGATAAATCTCTTACGGAATTTTGGCATGGTAACGAGTGTACATGGGAAGGATTAATGAGAGTGAAAGGGGTATATCATCATTAAAATAATAGTAATGAAAGTATGGGGGAGGTGATAAAACATACCCCCTCAATTTTTAATGAAAAATAAAATGGGATAACAATATAAGGAAACATGGACAAAAATGAAAAAGTATGGAATGTGTGGTTCCCTTATCAAAATTCGGCATGGTAACGATTATACCTAAGTGTTCGTAAGATGGATAAATGAGAGTGAAAGTGCCTATCATAATATATACATAAAATTGGATGTAAATTGAATATAAAATAACATATCTCAAAATAAAAGTAAAAGAAATTAAAAGACATAACCTAAAAAGAATGCTTGATAATAGATGAGGGTGGAAGATCCATTACTTGGATGTGTGATAACAAAGGATTGAGAGAGACTTCTTGGGAGCTTGGGGCACCTTGGGATAACTCTATGAAGTAGGATTAAGAGGGAAGTCGAACATAAAATAGGTCGAGTGAAGATAAATGGGTGCTTGTGTTGATTTATATTTGAAAGGTGGGGGAATTATTTATTATTTTCATTTTGGACCCTACACACTAAAATATTCAAACCACAAACCATCCCATGGTTTTTGGAAAAGGTAATGGGTATAATTTTTAAAAAAAATCCAATGGCCAATGATATTCAAATATATCCTTTTATTTTGTGGAGGTGAGTCACACATTTCAAAAAAATTATTTTAAAATTTAAAAATACTTTATTTCTTGGGGGATTAAGGCTTAATAATATAAATAAAATAAACTTAATATTATATTAGTTTATGAAAAATATATATTTGGAAAAATATAAATTTTATAATATTTTATTAAATCATTATTGGGTCATTATGTTTTCATAAAACACATTAAATATTTATATGGTATTTAATATTTACCCAAAAATTTGACCATCTAAAAAATTATGAAAAAATCACTGTGGGATAATTTAGACATACTGGTTCAAAATATAATACTCATTTTATCTAAATAATTATCAAAATATCTTATTTTTTACTTTTAATATAAAAACCAACATTTTTTGAAAATTGAAAGGTTTTGATAATTACAGTTTTCAAACCATAATAAATATTACAATTGACTTCATAAAAATTATACTATCAATTATATTTAATAAAATTAGTTTAATAATAATATTTTTAAAAGATTATTTAATTCAATAATCCTTTAATTAATCAATATATATTTCTTAAAAAAGTTAAATAAAAAAATACAATTTTTTCTTTAAAATCATTTACAAAGTAAAAATAATAGAATGAAGGTATATAGATAAAAATATACAAAAATAATGAA
This sequence comes from Viscum album, assembly GCA_963277665.1. Lineage (NCBI taxonomy): Eukaryota > Viridiplantae > Streptophyta > Magnoliopsida > Santalales > Viscaceae > Viscum > Viscum album. The sequence continues at coordinate 928,826,360 of OY728159.1, forward strand.
CATAATAATATTTTTATGGTCTTGTTAAATATTACATTATTACACTAGCATACGCTCTACGAGTAAGGTGTGCAAGGGCGGGGCTTTCATGGGGTCATTCGGTGAACATGTCATCGGAAGTGATCTTGATGAGCTTGAACCACTCCGATAAACACTTTCACTCATGCTTATGTTGATGGATCTCAACATGGTCATGGTCTAGGAAAAATCATTGAAATGTTATCTCATTCAGAAGATCTGATAAATGGGCTTTATAGGGTATGATTCTACTAGTTGAGTCCATCACATCCTTTTCTTTTTCAAAAGGATTTTTTAAAAACATATTTTAATATTAGTCATGATATAACTATTCATTGAATATATTATTAAAGGTAAGGATAATTAATGGTCATTTATGCCCAATTGGATATAATAAAACAAAATTAGTGCATGTGTTTTCCATATGTATAATACATTTAAAAAATGAAATTTTATTCATAAATGATCAGGTATTTACATATAATATTACCATAGATGATGTTTAATAATTAATGTTATTGTATTTAAAGAAAATAATTTTTCTATTTTATAACATTATCAATGGAGTTATGGTCATATGAGATGTGAAATGTATAAGGATTGAACTAAAATACTTTATCATTAATCATTTTAATGTTTCTGTTAAATGGTACCAATGATGAATAAAGATTATCACGAACCCATCACCACATATTATACCCCTCCATGGCAGGAAGTGTGAGAAAAGAGATAGTGACACCTGAGCCCTTCCTCCTATAGGCCCTGGGTTGGCGACAAGAAATGATGGTATAATAGTCACATTGATGGGTGTCATTACCCTTTAAGAGAACACATATGATAGAAAGAGATAAGGAATACACAACCCAAATCCAACTCATAATAAAATTTAATAAGGAACCTATGTACACATATGTAATGTCATTCAAAGACTAGTACATCTAAAAAGGGAAACCCTCTTGTACAAAAAGGAAGTAAAACAACTATGACAAAAAAATACCGAACAACTCCTGCAACCCCAAGTTATTATTCACCAGCCAGATCATTATCCTTCCCATGGTGACCTGAAAAATAGTTGTATATTTATAGGGTTAGAATAAAATTATATTTAGTAGGATCCTTCCCAGAGCCTCTCGTGAAAAAGTAACGAAAGAATTATAAAGCATAGTGAACAACAATTGAATCTTATTCACAACCAAAATAGGTATAATATGTTCCCATCCTCACCATAGATACTCCAAACAATTATCTCATACATTAGTATATAATATATTAAGAAATATCAATGCTACCCCGCAACCACTTCCCCACTAGTTTGTCGCTTTTCCCCTAAAGTAGTGGGGAATGTAAAGAAGATAAACAACCAACAAGATTCAACATGCATCCAACATTCATAACTGACTCGTTTTATCATTTCTAGTGTCCTCCATGACACCCATATCAATAATCCAATTTATCTCACCACTCTAGGATTTAACCGATAAAGTAAATATTAGGCCTCACTACCCCACATACCACAATAGCCTCATAGGATTATCCATCATAGGCTCACACCACAACACAAGATACAAGAAAAAAATCAACATGCAACTCATCTATCGACCTCAGGTAAGGCATCTATCCTTCACACACAACAAGAACAGAGAGCTCCAAGAATAAGGATCCTGGAAATTACAAGAGATACTATAACTCATAACCCTTCGATGCATTATCTTTTAACAAACAAATAGTTGTTTAATTCATCTTGAATTAGCTAGTTTATTTAAACATGCATAACTACATTCATTCGATTATCAACAGTTTACCACAACAATGAGATTAAAAGAATGCTTCATTATCTTTATCCAATTTATTTACAATTAATCTTAGCTTCTCATTAATTACCAATTTAAATTATGAATGACATCCTAAATAATGAAATCATGTATATCACGCTATCTAACAAAAACAAGAGGCAACAACATACAATCAATACCAAATTATTTATTCAGTTCAAATATTTATTATGTCAATTACATTTTTATCCAGCTAGCTAAAACGTGATAACTCTATTGTTGAACGTAAAAGAATATAGATTCCATTAATCACATACCTCACATGGTTACATATGTTATATGCACGAGAACCTCCAATACAACAGATCGCAATCACCACTTCTAGAAAACTACATCAACACGAGGATGTAGAGACACCACCACACCTACCAACACCCAAGAAAACTCCATTAGAAACATGGAGATCACATTCCATAACATGGAAAAGTGGAATGGAATTATAGGAACATAGAATAACAGTGGAATAACATACCCTCTATCGAAGAAATATTGACACATCTTAGTTTCTCCCAAAAATGGGGTGTCCGTGTAGAAATAAGAATCTCAAGGGAAGACACGATCCAAGGCTAGAACACAATGCAGGACCCCTACCGAAAATAAGGAAAGGTTCAAGCATCTCACACCAGGTATCAATAAAAAATAACAAGGGAGGATGATATCTCATCCATTTAGAATATTTAATGGAGCAAAAGTTTATGATATTCTGAATTTTCCATTTCGAATGGATCTATCAAAGATCACATTTTTTTTCATGAAGTGGATTTTTAACTATTATGAAAAAAAATATGATATGAGTTATAGGATTTGAATCGGCCTTAAATTCGTTAATCCAAGGCCTTGAATGAATTTTATGTCAAATGATGTGTCAAACAGGAGAAACTGTAGGAAATTTGAAAAAATCTGGAAATTTGACATAGGAAATGACGTAGTTCTAGAAACATTGTTCATGACACCATTTCAGTTCTACCATTACAGTGCCACAATTTTTGTTCCACCATTTCAGTTCTATAGTTTTGGTGTCCCCGTTTCTATTCCATTGTTTTGATACCCCTATTTTGATTCCATTGTTTCTATGCCATAGTATAAATGCCTCATTTTTAGTGCCACTGTTTATATTCCACCATTTCGATGACACAATTTATGTGCCACCATATTGGTGTAACCATTTCTATTCCACCAATTATGTGCCACGGTTTTGGTAATATGGAAAAGGTAATGACATAGTTATGGATACACTATTCACATAAATAAAAATTTGGAAAGGTTTTGGGGACAAGTCATCTTGATTTCCCCAAACACAACTGGCAATAGCTTTTAGAAAAGGAATGGATCAGAGTGGTTTGTGCCATTACAACATGTTCCTAAAAAAATTCTCATCCATGAGAATCCAAAACCAATGTAGATAGGAAACAGAAAAAGGTGTTCGAGCAACCACTCTTCGAGATACCTATCAAGGCTCTAACCACCAAAGGAGCTCAACTGCTTCAAAAATGAACACAAAAAAACACATAACACCCACAAACAGCTTTTAAACACTCTCATAGGGGAGAGACCTCTCAAAAGAGGGAACAAAAGTCATGTAACAAGACAAAGACATCTCATAACCAAGAAATGTCTAAAACAATGAACCAAACATCATTACAAAGAAAGAGTTAAACATCAAACATCCCAGGGTATTCAAAGAATATCTAAAACTCATTTTCCCATGTACTCTCCTCCACACCACCATGCCACCACAAGATATGAACCACGATAATAACTCACCCTCACCACACCTTATCCTTGTGTTCATGGATCTCTATAAGTTTCTATTTGAAGGTCACATCATCATCAACATCAATATCACCCCAATAAGTGATGTAAGATTCATCATTAAGATAACTACAAAGCTAATAAAACATGTAAAACATCATTTATTTAGCTCACCTGTTGGGGATGTGCTACCCGATATGCCACAACTCCAATATTAGCCATCTCCTTAAAAGAACCAATAAACTAGGGGGAAACTCACTACAACAACAAATCCTTCGTTTCCCATGAAGGGAATGCACCTTTAGAAAAATGTGATCACCAAAAAAACTCCATAGGTCTACTCTTATGATCAACATATGATATATAAAGAAACTACTCTACCATCATCCTCTCAAAAATTACCTGAACTATCACTATCGTATTCTATACTAGATTCAGCCCAAGAATTGCTCACTCTCAGACCCTATCCCAACACAACAGAGAACATCACAGTCAGCCATACATGGCTTTAAACCGCTCCATACTGATGGAGGAGTGGAGACTATTGATGCAAGATAACTCTACCAATGGAATGTGCCTCATCCACCAACCTAAAAAATCCAGGTCCCAAGAGAACAACATGTCATAAAGAGTATGGATGGTCATCTCTATTTGACCATACTTCTGCAGTTGAAAAGCAGTGCAAAGGCATAGTTGAGAATTGAAACCATGATGGAGACCTCTTCAACCCCTAGAGGTAAAATGGGGGTCTCGATAAGAAATTATCATCCTTAGGACTCCATGGTGTATCACTACCTCCTCTAGATACTACCTCACAAAAATGACCACTGAGATTGATTCCTTGATCGCTATGAAGTGGGATAATTTCATCATGTGATCCACCACCACCTAGAAAGTGTCATAGCCTATTTGAGAACTTGGAAAACTGATAACAATGTCCATCTAGATGTCCTCCCACATTCACTGAGGAACATCCAATGGATAGAGAAACCCAGCGATAACATGAAGCTTGACCTTCACCTTTTGGAAGACCAAACATAGAGACACAAACTCTGTAACTCCATGCTTTACTAAGGCCACCAAAACATACTCCTCAAGGCATGTTACATTTTCTACGTGTTGTCATGTACCAGTAAAGGTGAAACATGGAAATCCCTAGGAACCATATCACATGTTGAAAAAGGAAGGAAAATCCATCCCTAAAACAACACTCAGTGTTGTTCATGTTCATACCCACCATCAGGGGTATCCCCACAAAAAATAAGGTTACTCCTTACCCCTACCTCAAGATCCCTCAATAGGGACTCCTCTACCTGCTACACTAGAGATGATTTTAACGTAATCTGTAAAAGATAACCTCTACCCCCTACTTCTCCCATATTCAGAGGCAACACTAAAATCTCTTCCATCACTCCCACGGAATCACTAGATTCACGCACTACATCACTAATCGACTTCCATCCCAATGCATCTGCTACAACATTACATTTACCTGGTGTAAAAAAATATCAAAATTTTAAATCTATAAAATCTCCATCCACTTACATTGCCTCATGTTCAATTCATTCTGGGAGAAAACGTACATCAAGCACCCATGATTAGTGAAAACCAAAAAGTGATCACCAATGATGTAATGTATCCACAACATCAGAGATAATACCACTTTCACTAACTCAAGATAGTGTATGGCATAGTTATGTTCATGATGGAGAAACTGTTGAGACCCATAAGAAATTAATTATCTCAGCTGTATCATAACACATCCAATCCCAAAATGTAAAGCACCACAACATAATTCAAACTGAACTCCCATTGCTACCAGAAAAAGAACCAGAGCACTGGCCAACTTCTCATTCATATATTCAAAAGTTGTCTAGAACTGATTAGTCTACAATAACGCCTGATCCTTCCTGTTCAATGCTATTATAAGAGTCATAAATAGAGATAATTAGAACATGAACCTCATGGAATAGCATTCCATATTGTTTCATACTTCCTTGAAACGTGTGTTCTAGTTTTAATAATCAGTTCTTCTAGACAGTTTCCATTTGAAAAATTCATGGAACCAGAAACATCCGACAGTACTTTATCCAATAGGGACCTTCTTTCCAAAGGTAGGAATTCGTTAGGTTTCAACTTAACCAAACTTTGTAATATGCATTGTTTGATATGATGGGAGGTTGGAATCATCACACCCTTTTAGAGGGAATTAGTGTCTACTTCGGGACTCTCTTTATAAATTTAAGGTATTTTCATGAATATTTATTAATTCACCAATTATAACATATGTTTCCCTTGTAGTTTTCGATCACTTATTAACATGTGTAAATTTTTTAATTATCATTATGTTTTAAAGGTTCTTCATTAATGGATATATCCGTATGTATTCAAGGTTCTCCATCAATGGTATCCTCTAAAATACTATATAATTATTCTTTTAAACAATTTTATGATGATACTAATTTTTAAACCACTCAGTGGGGTGCTCTAAAATATACTATCATCGAGGGAGACAAATTTTTGTTTTGATATTTGGATCAAAACCAAGAAATGGGATACCTATGTATCCTTGTGAACGGAATGAGAACACTAGTAGTTATGTGCCACTTAATGGGACACATCATACCTTTTATGGTCATGTGATAAATACCTAGCCATAAAGTATATTTTCATGTGGTATGGACATCTATGAGAATGGTTGTTAGTTAATGTTTGGTGTGGGATTTTTGCCTATGTTGCCTAATGAACATGGGAAGTATATGAGTTTCCGAGTAATATTAGACCATGTGGGGGATATGGCCAAATAATAATAGGGTTTATTTGAAGTGTTGGGTATGAACCTCAAATAGGCTTCACATGTATCCCATGTGGGTGAGAATCAAAGCCCACATAGTTCGATAATTCTCATAGGAGAGTACAGTACTATGAAAGAAATGGTTTTGGTCTTACTTCATAAAAAGAATGCCTTATTGATTTGGGGGTATAATTTGGGTCTTATTCATAAGGATGATGACAAGATTAAAAGAATTATAGTTGGTGTCATTAAGAGGATATATAGTGAGATCATGCCCCTTTTTCGGGCTTCCCACGTATGCCATTTTTGGTGGTAATAAGTTTTCTTGTAGTTCATTCATTGTGGGTATTTGTGTAAATTTCATAATCATCATGGATCTAAAATCCCATGTGACTCATTCTGTGTATGAGAAACAATAGGATTTGAAATATTCAACAATGAAACATACACTTCTTCTCTTCCACTGGTGGAAGAGGGTGAACCTATGGTGGAAACAGTAGATAAGGGAAAGGCGACAAGCCTTCCTTCTATTCACTTTACATTGTACAAGGTTCCAATGAAAGGGTGACGGGATGAATATTTGTGGATTATTCCAAGATGGATTTACAAAAATTGATCCATGTAGGGGATGGATACTTTTCACTCGCTTGATCAAAAGCAAGTGAAAACTTTACCTTCTTGGCTAGAAATTTGAGGTTGCGACTCTTTTAGAATGGAGAGGTCCGGACCCAATCCCTTATTCATAGAAATAGGAAGTTCTCAACACTGTTCTTGGTAGAAATGTCGTTGTGAAAGAGGATATACACACCTAGATACACTTCATGAATCCTAACCCCGTTGTGGAATAATTGTGGGAAACTTCTTACCACATATGTACAACCCAAATAGGACACACATTGATATGCCTTTCGAAAATGATTGATAAGTTTAGAAGTTTTGGTGGTGGTCACAAAATAAATCCCTTAAGAAAAGGTATAAAAATAAGAATAAGCCCTTACAGGAATGGATTTAAAGATGGATTGATGGCCTGAAGAGTAAAGAGAGTAGGTGAATCAAGGAGGGGAGCCCATGTAGGTACTGTATCACAAGTATGGTTGTGAAAGTAGGCTTGGGAGACATGATATTCAATTAATAAATGAACAAAATGTATGGTAATACTTGAGAGAGACCATGATCCAGCCTTCAAGAGTCTTCATAGGTGATCCTAAAAGTGGGGTTCCCACGTTCCTGTGAAATGAGTGGGTGGCACACAAGTGTTTATTATTTTGGGAGGTTAGGTGCTTTAGGCACACAAGTTTTATAAATTTATAACACTAAAAGGACTTATGTCCTATGATCTTCCCACAAATCATCCACTTTAGGATTTGAAGAACTAACTTGACGGTTTTTGAGGACGTGGGTGAAGTACTGGGGCACCGAGAGCAGCAATTAGACTTCAGGTAAATTCATTCATACAAATTTAGGCCCCAATGGTATTTTTTTAGGAAAACAACTAACCTGGAAGAAATGAATTTGGGTGCGCAAGTAGGCAATGCGACATATGGGGAAAACCAAACAGGTTGTGTGACATATAGGCATGCACAAGTAGGTTGCATGTCGACAACCTCTTGGCCTGACTAGGGAGATCCAAAATTCCTACCTTTTCAAATATATATTTTCATCCCATGTTTTCTCTACTTTTTTTCTAAAGTTTTTTCCTTTTTCACTTTTTAGTGTCTTTGAAGGAACCGATTTAAAAAAAAATATTCCCCTCATAATTGGATCCAGAATGAAAATATGATCATATAATGAGGTAATGTAATGAAGGAGAAAGAAGAGGGTATTGGGGAACACATGTTTTAAGCACACAAGCCAACTGGTCGTGCAAGCTCTTAGCGCATATTATTTTGGTGCATAGGGTGACTTTGATCACTTATATATAATAGCTCCACTTCCATGAAAAATATCTGAGCTTCCGATTTGTAGCTCTTGGTGTGCAAATATTTTTATCATAGACGCTACTGTTTTTTCAACACTTCTTCTATATGTTTTTTAGTTACACGCTATAATTGGGGTGCCACAGATGCATGCCATCATACACTTGAACGCTAAGTTTTATACCTATGTGCTTTAATTAAATTGCCAAATTTTCAATTCCATTACCAATTATAATGTTTGGATTTACTTAAAATATGACTTTTGATCTTTATGTAGGTTCAATGGATCCCAAAAGAATCGAAACCACTGATGAACTATCCAATAAGAGGATTAATGACATGATGAACATTTTCGGTAATGATTACTATGATGTATGTGACTCCAAACTTCTAGAATTGAAAAAAATAGGAATAAATATCTCTTCAACATTCCTTAAAGCACTTATTTTCCACCTTATATCTATGACCATCTCTATTAAGTCAGTATATCAGACCTGAATAACTATGTACCAATCTCTTGGTTTCAATATTATACCAACTTCTCATTTGAGAACATTACTTTTGGTGGATAATTTTCTAATTCTAGGACAATGGATAAAGATAATATCATGCATCATATCCCGTGTGCTCTAGATTTGAAAGCACACACACCTAAGCTGCAACTGCACTATTATTTATCCATCTTTCATAATTCTCAGACGGATCAACACCAATGCTAGAAGAAATGTTGGGATTTCCAACCATGATGAGGTGTAAAAATTTAATGGTTTTGGTCATATTGGGTGTGTAATATGTGGTCGTAATTTATAGATGACGTAAAGGGTTTTGGGATTTACGAGGCTATTTGGGTAGGACGAACCTATGTGTACAAGAATTATGATTTTATGCCAGATTTGCTAAGGTAATGGAGCATTGAAACTAAATTTTTCCATTTAACACATGGAGAAGTAGGAATTATCTTGTGGGATGTCTATAGGATTTCTGGTTCTCCAATCATTAGATATAAGTAAGATGAGTTTACTCACCCAAAGGTGATAGGGAATTACTCAAAGAAGACACCTGTTTTTTCGGGGTTTGATGGAAAAATTTGACAAACTCAAGAACATAACAACCATGATGTCCCAAAAAAGAAGGGATATTAATCTATAAGAATTGATGAAAATATTCCTGGTAAAGTAGAAGGAAAATGGACGCACTTGAACTTGTCCAACTAGTTGTCCAAAGGCAGAGAAAAGAGGTAAACCTGACACTTTTTGGATAACACTAGAGAAAGTGGATTGTGACAAGTGGGGATATGATGTCAATACCAAAATTCTTGTGAAAATGTGTTTAGAAGATTTTATGGCCATGTGACTCCGTGTGTACTTTTTGCGAGTCCGAGAATCCAAAGGAAGTGTAAGGACATTAACTTTTTTTATCGTAGCCATGCTGGCTATGAGAAGGATGACATGATTGGCCACTCCAATTTTGGAAAAGATTCATAGGATCTTACTGCACATATATAGAGGGATGTATCCTTCTAGAATATAGGGACCATTATAGGTGTTATGGGGATGGATCACTACTCACACCAGAACTTATACTATATTAAGTGGGGTATATATCTTTAGAAGTTCTTTCCGACCATCTATTCATGATTTTTCTATAATATAACCCTTGTCTATGAATGCTTACAACGTCAAGGGTAGGTTGAGTATGTTTATGTAATTCAATTTCTTTCTTTATGGGAAACCTCCTACGGGGAGATTCGTTGACGACGGGATAACATTTTTATAGTTCAGGGCATACATGCTAGCTAGTGGAGATAGTGTATTGGCAACCAATATTAATGAATAAATCATATGTGAGTCATATACTCTTTATATATTTCCACATCAATTCAAATTTCTGCAAAAAAAATATTGTATCTCCGCCTGTGCATGTCATATTAGAGAAACATCTGATGGTTTCCCAAAAACTATAGTTGCTGACATCTATGGAGAAGACTGGAGGAGTATTTAATTTACCATCTGCTAATGCAGAATACATATTGACTATTTGGAATGCCAAAAACTGGGTCGCATATTAACTTGAAGGGTTATTAAACCATGTTGTCCCTCGAGTGGGGGTAAAGGGAAGTAGTATTATGGAACCCCGTCATTTGGAAGATATCTCTTCATCATTAGGGGAAGACCCATTAGGGTCATAGGGTGGAGGTGAAGAGGCTTCAAATTCACGAATGTGACATTGTTCCATATATAATTCACCATATAGAGTTAAGAGAACCACTCTATCAATCTCTTCTGAGCCTATACTGAGGATATCTAGTCGCCATCATTCTGATGAGGGATGAGCCCCTGTTTTTTAACTGCCATTTGTGACTACAGTAGTTAGGAAGAAACATAAATATAAGGCTATATGATCCTATTCAAAACCCTCTGGAGTATACTCTGAATATTTACAACCTGAATCATTTCAATCATGGAAAGTTTTATGTTGTGATGCAGAAACCATGTGTATGTATCTGTGTGATGGGATGCATATTCCAATAGTAGGGGATCTAAAAGCCTCTTCTGACATCTTATTTAAGGCCAATCCCAATGAAGATATAACTTAAATCATAGAGCCTGAAATGCTCATATATGCAACCAATGAATCAATTTCCACCATAATGCGAGTGAAAGAAATGATAGATCAGGGTACTATTGAGGTGATAGGTCCTTCATTATATAAATAATGGCATGATTTTGTGAATCCTTAAGATGTAAGTTTCTTTTTTCTGACATTTTATTTTTATATGAAATTTAAATTTAGTCAAGGTGTTGTTAATCCGGGAAAATTTAATTTTTAACTTGAAGTTGGTTAAAGTAAAAAACAACGAAAGATCTTTCGCCACAGTATATCCCTACAGGTATTGATCATGGAGCTACCGAATCACCCTGTGAATCTAGAGAAATATCTCCAGGAAAACAGTCCACAGAGGATGAGATAGAAAGGTTATTGTCATCTCAAATACCTATCTTTGGAGATGATGATGTGAATCTTCATATGAAGGCAAAGATACAAAAGCATCTAAGAGATCAATCCATATTTAGACAATTTATCATTAGTGGTTATCCTTCCTGATAATCATGAATTTTAGCCTAGTTCATGAAAAAGTGTTTAAACTTCATAGGATTTCATGGGCTTAATCTATTTCATATTAAAAGGAAATACTGGTAAGCTTCAAGAAATCATGGAGGGTGCTGCTGAATGGGAACAAATTCTTGCTAATCTAGAAGTTCATGAAGAGGCATTGAGGCCATAGAAACCAACGCCTCTTCCTAGCACTACTCCCATTCCTACTATCTGAGGAGAAGAGGCTTCTGGTAAATCCATAATGCTTTATAGGACATCAAATGTAACAATAATTTACATCCATCTTGTGGTACTTTATGTTCATCAGATGCACCAGAACATTCATAAACGACTAACGCTGACCCCATAACTAATTTCGAGGAAGAAATTCGAAGTCAAAAGTTTTCGGAGGAAGGTTGCAAAGAAAACACGTTGAGTGCTCCCACCAGTGAGACAAACCTAGGATATATGATATCATTGGATGACATGATGAACCTTGGAATTTCATTTGATTAATTATTAAAACTTGTTAATATACTAAATACTTTATAAGATTTGGGGGTTCCTTGTATAGAATCAAATGGAATTGATATTTAATTATTCATCCTGCTAATCTTCTTATGATTAAATTTCTAACCATGGATGGTTGATATATGAATTTACATCTAAAGAATCTTTTGTTGTAATGATACTTGAAGGAAGTATTGATATTAATGTCAATGCCATACTTTCATATACATTAGCTCAAGTGAATCGTGAGACATAAAGTTTTCCTGAGATTCATTCTGAAGATCCTGAGCCAATAAAGAAAACACTCTCCTCCCAAAGACATCAAACAAAACTATGGAAACTGAGAATATTGGGGAGGATTATTCACAATCCACTGACCTATTATTAGGTATGTGATACAGATATTGTTATTTTAATCACTTTTTTTATCTCTTGAAGCTAACGAAAATGATAATATTTGATTAACCATATAGGGCTATCAAATTCCATGGTAGGTCTAGAGGTAAATCCTCTACATCATCCCAAACAGTACTAGAAGTTTTAGCAGCCATTTCTCAGGAAGGAGCAGAACATGGCACTTCATTAAGTGCATTAATCCCAGAAAACAGTCCTCCTTATGACCTTGATTCTGAATCAGACCCATAACTGAAAAAGGCACATCGTCTTACACATCACAAAGAATTGCAGAATATTTGGTAGATAATATCTAAGGAGCCTCTTGAGGAACAGCCATCATGAATTCCATAACTCTCATCTATGTTTATCACAATAGGATTTGGCGGTTTTGATTACCTTAAAATTCATACTAAAGGGAAAGTGATTATTCAATAGATGAAGCAAGTGAAAAATCCTCAACAAGACATGATAAAAGATAAATTGATGTTCAACACCGAATAATTCAAAGTGGCACGATCCCGAGATGAGGCTAATAATACTACAAAATTGATGGAACTGAAGCAGAAGGTCAATGGAAAGACTACTCAACAGCTACATCTTAAACATGAATTAGATGTAATTACAAAGGAGCTTGAGTAGCTTCATATCTCATTATTATAATTCCATAAGGATAGTGTAAAATCCATTGCAGATGCTAGAGAAGCACTTCATCATGCTGAAGAGAGTGGAGTTGGTCAAAAATACGAGCTTCAATTGGGATGTGATAGGGCTCAAGAGGTTGTTAACAAAATAAAGAGTTATGTAGAAAAACATTTTTTATTTTCGATAAGAGAGATAATAAATTTTTTGGATTCCCCTCTATGAAAATTTTTTCATTAATGAAAAGAATTTTGTCTTAAATCATCTCTATTTTCATTCTCTCTACTAGATTTTGTTTGACATAATCCATTGGGCCTAGTAATCATAGTATTATTTTTTGTAGGGTTATATAAAAAACCCTAAGAACATTGTATCTTTTTCCTTTTTATTGTTCTATATTACCTAAATCACACAAAATGTTCTTTTAGTGAGTTGGGAATCAACTTTTCTTTAGAGTTACCTTTGTAGGTTCTCAATCTGGCGAGTCACAAGCCACTTTTTGTTGGAAATCTAATGTCCTACTTGTTGGACTATATGGGATAATGTTTATGTTCAAATATTGTTGACCATAATTTTTGAAATTACAACCCAAAAAAAACTCAGTGGCTAAGAATTGATTTAATATTCATTAAATATTTCCATGGGGAATCTTGAGCCATGATTTTTATGGTCACCAAATTTAAAACTTGTATCAACCTTAGGGGAGGATCCTCCAAGAACTAAGTTCCATTATTTGACAAACCTATTATGGGGGTTGTATTATGCAGGGCCAACTAGGGAATATACTGCATATCTAAATAGTGGCATCTTTTGACTGACAAGCCTATTATGTAGGAAAATTATGCAATGCCACCTAAGGGTATGTATTTTATAGTACAGAAAGAGATATATTAGAAATTTGTAATTTTACTACTAATAGACAAGGGAAGAAAATAATATTTGGATGAATCAAGACCACAGTGGTATTGAGTCAATAAGGATTTCCTTATGAATTTTCCATTCCTTCATACATGTGGGAGATTGTTTAGTCAATAAGGTTTCCTTATGACATTACCATTCCTTCTTGTTTTGATAATCACAAACACCTTATCTCAAGGAAAATCCATTTTTACCCCTTGTTTCACTTCTTTAAGGAAAATTTTCCTCCCCAAGGAAATTTATATTTATCATATTATTTATTATTCATATCATAATTTTTCTAAGTGTAAATTTTTGATTGAAACAAAAAACTCAGAATCCAATAATTACATAGATATGGTGTATTCTATTTTAGACTCTGAATTCTGAATATGAATTCAGGTTACGAATCTTCTGAGTTCTGACTACGAATTATGATTACGAATTCAAGATACAAACTCTTCTGAGATCTGACTCCGAATTCTGATTAAGAATTCTGGATACGAACTCTTCTGAGTTCTGACTCCAAATTCTGACTACGAATTCTGGATATGAACTCTTCTGAGTTCTGACTCTGAATTCTGACTATGAATTCGGGATACGTACTCTTATAATTTTTTATTCCGAGATCTTTGAATTCAGACTCCAATATCTTATGAGTTCTAACTCTGAATTCTCATGAACTCTAACTCCAAACTTTGTAAGTTATGGTTCCAAATTCTTGTGAATCCAGATTCCAAATTTCCTCAAAATTCAGACTCCATAATTCTATAGATTTCAGGTTCCAAATTCCTAGAAAACAGAATCCAAATATCCTTGTATTATAGACTCTGAATTCAATTTGGTTAGATTCTGATCTTTCATTTTCATACATTCTGAATATCATATTTTAGTTATACTTACACTTGTTTTTTAATAAAACAATGTCGTGATTTCAGTTACTCACTAACCGTTGTTTTAGTGACACATGTATAGGCCCCTCTTAAATTCAAGGAAAAATATGACCGTTAGAGTAGGGATCCGACCGTTGGAGTTGTGCCTATAAATAGTAGCTCATTTGAATGAGCTCACAACATTTTAGAATATTGAACTTTGAAAACTGTGCAAACATGATGTTGAAGTGATTTCTAGATAGAGAGGCTCTTATAAACTCTCAAGCTTCATGCAGAATGTTTGAACGGCTTGTTCAAACTTTTCTTTGTGCTGATTTTCTTAGTGTAGAGGTGTGATTTCCTTGAAATTAGAGTCTTCGGGTTGTGAAGTCATAGGTGCCAATTTCATTACAAATCGAGGGCTTACGGGGATATCAAGACAGATACCAATCTTTGGATTGAGGACTTACCTGGGCTTGGGTAAGAATGAATTTCTTGAAATTATAAATCAAGGGACCTTTTATCCAGGGTTATTGGATACCCTTCTCTTTGGGTTAAAAGAGTTAATACTTTTTACTTGTAGTATTTCTTTTTCGTTTTCCTTTTTAATTTTAGTTGTTTAGGAAAGTATAATCTTCTTATACTTCCTTAGACTTGTACTCTGATTATATAGGATTCTATATTATTTAAGGTAGAATCTTAGTTGTTATAAACTTTTGTTAAGTTTCATTTCTGGAATCACTTTTCTGGAAACAAGTAATTTATTAGAGCATAGAGGTGTTGTGAATTATGGTTATGAAAAAATTTCCTTAGGGATTTTTAAAGTATACAATTCACCCCCTCTTATATTTGAACATCTCATTTTTACATATTTGATCCAACAATTGGTATCAGAGGACTTGAATCCGGAACCAATTAAACAATTGGCCTCATAATTTTTGGTTCAATCTTAATTAATCTCATGATTAGATTCAGAAGAGAATTCTTCTTTTTATTGTTTTCCGGAATCAGTTTTTCAGACTCGTATAGTTCATATTCATTTTTTCTTAGAGACACTCTTGTTCTATATTTACCTTGCTTAGGAATATTTTCCTTCTTTAAGAAGTTTTTCTATTAAGAAGTTTTTGTGGAAAGTATTTTCATTATGATGGCAGGAATCAATGTTGGTTCCATAGACAATATCAATCCAACTATACCACCTATCTTTAATAGAAATGATTACGAATTTTAAAGAGATCGCATGAAGACTTTAATTATCAATACTAGAGTTGATAATTTTGTTATAATTACTGGAGGATATAAAATCCCTGAAAAAGAAGTTAGTACCTTTACCAATCAAGAAAAGCATGAATATCAACTGAATTTTAAGGTACGCAATACTTTTTATTGTTCCATGAATAGAAATATATATATATATATATATATATATCCAAATTTCATCTTATGAAGCAGAAAATTGTATATGGAAGAAACTTGAAGTTACTCACTTTGGAACATCCAAAGTAATTGAAACTAGAAGATCCCTGCTCAGAGTTGAATATCATAGTTTCTAATTTCCTTATTAAGAACCCATATGTAAGGTGTAACAAAGATTCATGAATTTTCTGAATAGTTTACAATCCATGGGTGAGAAAGGATTTGATGATGAATCTCTTGTTGATAAAATCATAGACATCATACCGAATAAATGGGAATCCAAGAGAACAGTTATAGATGAGAACATAAAGGTTACTCAGATTACACTTGATGAGTTGTTTGGAACTCTTCGTCAACATGAGACTAGAATGAAGAGAGATTATGATAATGTAAAGAAGAATAATGGAAATGGCAGTGTTTCTTTTACTACAACTTCTGATCATATGAAACCCAAGACTCCTGAGAGAGTTACTAGATCCAAATCTAAGAAATTTGATATCTTATCTGAATCTAGTGGAAGTGAATCCTTTGAAAATGAATTAGAAAATATTTCTCAAAGGATGAACAAGATAGCTGGATAGAATAAATTTAAATCCAGATATAAGAAAAAGGAAAGGAAAGATAAGAAAGATTCAGAAGTCACATGTTATGAATGCAAGAGTGATGGACACATAAGACCGGATTGTCCAATGCTTAATAGAAAAGAAAAGAAAGGAATTCATAGAGAAACAGAAAGAAGTATTACAAGGCTAAAGATAATAAAGTCTTGAAAGCTAATGACACCTAGAGTTCCAGTGGTGGAGACTCTTCAAATGAATATTTAGCTTATAAATCTTCTGGACAGATGAATCTTGGTCTAATAGCTAGACTACCTATTAACGATCAGTGTTTATTTTATAAGGTACACATTGCTGAATCATTGACCAATGTTTCTTTAAATGAAAATTAGAGTAATGATAAATATTATAACTCTTCAGATGAAGAATATTCTTATGATGAAGATAATACTTTACCTTCCTATGAAGATGATTCTAGGTTTTCCAAACTTATTGAGATTGAGAATTAAAAACTTATGAAAAAACATGATAAGGAATATTTTAGGAATAATATTATTACTAAAGGAAATATCAGATCTTTATAAAGATCTTGATAACAAAAATGTTGATTTTAAAAGTATTTCAAAAAATCTTGAGGAAGTAAGTTCTGAGAAGAATAAACTTTCTAAAGATATAAAAAACATAATTTATATGAAAAATGTTTTCAAGCCTAGATCTAGTTCAAAATCAAATGTTTTTGAATGTAAGAACTTGGTTATCAAACTCAAATACTAAATATTTTTCTTAAGAAAGTGTTTTTCAAACTTCACCTTAGGTAAAGAAAATTTTGATAAAATGTATTCTCAAATCTGACCTCTATGAAATGGTTTTGGTTTTTGTTATACTAGTTCTACACCAATCTTTAGTAACAATTACTTTGTTCCTCAAAGTGCTTCATTCTGTACTAAGCGTTAGTGTGGTGGACATTGGGCAAAGAATTCTTCTCGAAACAAAACTCGATACTCCGGCTTTCATAAAGCCTATTTTTCTAAAAAGATGTGGGTGACTAAAATTTTGCTTTCTGAAATTTCCAGATCCAAGAAAGGTTGGATTCTGAAATTCTAACTCTTTTTCTTTCAAGAAAGTAAATAATGTACCATCAGCAATATGTGGTACATGGATAGTGGATGTTCCTGACATATGACTGGTAACAAAAACCACTATTAAATGATTATCAAGATGAATGTATGAAAAGTAAATTTTAAATATAATGCTCAGGGAGAAATTATTGGTATAGGAAACATCGTTCTTATTGGAAAAACATTGTTTTCAAATGTTTTATTTGTTAAGGGTCTTAAGCACAACCTCCTTAGCATAATCCAATAATGTGATGAAGTTTACCTTGTGAATTTTAGGAATGACAAGTGCTTAGTCCACAATTACAAAGAAGAGATCATTCTTTCTGCCAATAAGTAAGATAATGTTTACACACTAAACATAGAAGACCTTAGGAGCCAATACATACCTTGCCTTAGTGCAATGGAAGATCATTCTTGGTTATGGAATAGAAGGTTAGGTCACTATAACCTTAGAAACTTATGCAAACTCTCTAAGAAAAGGTTAGTTAAAGATCTACCAGAGATTAGATTTGATTCCCCAAAAGTTTGTGACCCTTGTCAATATGGAAAGAAACATTAATCAAGATTTAAATCAGTTAGTGAAGTCTCAACTACTGATGAATTACATCTAGTGCATATGGATGTTTTTGGCCCAACAAAAACTGGAATCATTGGAGGCATGAACTATGTATTTGTTCTAGTTGATGATTACACTAGATTTGCATGGATCTATTTTCTAGAAAAGAAGTATGAAGCCTTCTCTTATTTAAAAAGTTTTATATCCCAAGTTAAAAATTAGAAAATCCTTCCTTTGAAAACTATTCATAATGATCATGGAGGAGAATTTCAAAATTCTGGTTTTGAAACTTTTTGTAGTAGAAAAGGCATTAATCATAAATTCTCATCACCCAGAACACCTCAACAGAATGGAGTTGTTGAAAGAAGAAATATAATTCTTCCAGAGATAACAAGAACCATGTTGAGTGAATTGTATCCAATCATTTTTGGGCTGAATCTTTAAGTATTGCTTGTTATACTATAAATCGAGTTTTGATTAGACATTTTCTTAATAAAACTTTTTATGAATTATGAAATGGTAGAAAACCTAGACTTTCCTACTTAAAGGTTTTTGTTGCAAGGTATTCATTCTGAATACTAATGATAATATACATAAATTTGCACCAAAATATGATGATGTAATTTTCTTAGGCTACTCCACACCTTCTAAGTCATATAGTGTTTTCAATAAAAACATGTGTACTGTTGAAGATACAGTACATGTTAAATTTGATGAAACTAATCCTTTTGTTTTAAACAACCCCAACCTACATCTTTGGATGTGTTTTCAAAAATTTATTATCAACTTATGTCAGAAGATCCATCTGATAAGGAAAATGTCCAAGAAGATACTTCAGAAACATTTACCCCAGATGATGTTCTACCCTATATTGATGAACAGGTTTTACAAAACCCAAATCATTTGTTTTTAAAGAATCATCTGAGTGATAGTATCATTGGTGAAGTAAATCAACCTATAAGGACTAGAAGTTCCTTATGAAATGAAGTAGAACATATATCATTCATTTCCCAATTAGAGCTAAAAAGCACCAATGAAGCATTAGGTGACGATGATTGGATTAATGCTATGCAAGATGAGCTAAATGAATTCTAAAGGAATAAAGTCTAGACGTTGGTTGAAAGACCTAAGGAAACTTATATTATTGGAGTAAAATGGGTCTTCAGAAATAAGTATAATGAAAATGGAATCATTGTAAGAAATAAAGCTAGATTAGTTGTTAAAGGCTATAATCAACAAGAAGGAATAGACTGTGAAGAAACCTATTCTCTAGTAGCTAGACTTGAATCAATTCATATTTTACTAGCCTTTGCAGCATTATTCAATTTCAAACATTTTCAAATGGAAGTGAAATGTGTTGTCTTTATTTGTTATGTTCAAGAGGATGTTTTTGTTGAACAACATCCTGTTTTTGAAGAAACAAAACGTCCTGATCATATTTCTAGACATACCAAAGCTTTATATGGCCTTAAACAAGCACCTGGAGCTTGGTATAATATACTTACATGATTTTTACCTCAAAATAACTATGTTAAGGGAAATGTGGATCCAAACCTTTTTATAAAGAAAGATAATAAAAATGTTTTGATTTTTCAAATTTATGTTGATGACATTATATTTGGTTCAACTTAGCAATCTTTAACTGATTACTTTGCGGATCTAATGAAATCTGAGTTTGAAATGAGTGTGATGGGTCAGTTAACATTTTTCCTTGGTTTTCAAATTTCTCAAAAACCATAAGGAATCTATATATACCAACATTATTATATTAAATATATTAATATAAAGTATGGACATGAAAACACTAAAAGTATAATTACTCCCATTGGTACCTCAAACACACTTGATCTTGGTGAAGCTGGGAAACCTGTAGATCAAACAACTTTTAGAGGTATGATAGGAAGTTTACTTTACTTGACATATAGTAGTCCATACTTAATGTTTTCAGTATTCTTATGTGCAAGATATCAATATAGTCCCAAGTAATCTCATTTATAGGCAGTGAAAAAAAATTCTCTACTTAATTGGAACCATGGATTTAGGCCTCTTCTATACTTCTGGAAAGGATTTTATTCTAAATTTTTTTTAGATCCTACCTTTGGTGGATGTCGAATGGATAGAAAGAGTACATCCAGAACTTGACATTTCTTTATAGATTCATTAGTTTCTTGTTCATGCAAGAAGAAACACTCAGTAGCACTTTCCACTGCAGAAGCTGTATATGTAGAAGCTAGAAGTTTTTGTGCTCAAGTGTTGTGGATGCAACACACACTCAATGACTATGGTATGATTTTTACCAAAACACAATTTTTTTGTGATAATACATGTGCCATTTCCCTTAGTAAAAACCTTTCACATCACTCTGGTGAAAAACACATATATATTAGGCATCACTTTCTTAGGGATCACACATGAAAAGGAGATATCATTCTTCAATATATCAGAACGCAAGATCAATTTGCTGATATTTTCAAAAAAAATTACCCTCTGATAGATTTGAATACAATAAAAAGAAGTTAGGAATGATAACCGTATGGTAATCCTCCTCAATCACTTCTTATTGAACTAATATCCTTACATTAATAAACTATTTTTCATAGGGGGAGTTCATTTTCTTGCTAGTTTTTCATATATTTTTGTAATGAAGTTTTTCGTATTTTTCGTAATGAATTTTTTCATATTTTTTGTAATGAAGTTTTTCATATTTTTCTTAATGAAGTTTTTCATATTTTTCATAATGAAGTTTTTTATATTTTTCGTAATGAATTTTTTCATATTTTTCATAATGAAGTTTTTCATATTTTTCGTAATGATTTTTTTCAAATTTTTTAAAATAAAGTTTTTCATATTTTTCAAAATGATGTTTTTCATATTTTTCATAATGAAGTTTTTCATGTTTTTCGTAATGAATTTTTTCATATTTTTCGTAATGAATTTTTCGTACTTGAAATTTTCTTAATGAAGTTTTCTTACTTGAAATTTTAGTAATGATGTTTTTCATACTTGAGATTTTTGTAATGAGGATTTTCGTAATGAAAATTTTCATAATGAATATATGTGTACTCAATTATTTTTCTTAGTTGATTTTTTTTGGAATCTAAAGTCCTTCAAGAATAATTTTACTCAACACGAATAATTATCCTGAAAATCCAAAAGGTATTATTCTTTCTTGAGTTTTTGTAATAACCTTTTACTTGCTATTAGTTTCTTTTGTTTTTTAAATTTATCGGATCCTAGTTTCCTTAAATATGAATCTTTTTCTTTAAAACCCTCAAATGATCTGATCCTACTAAATTTTCCTTGAGGATATCATTTCAACCATCATATCAGATTAGAAGAATATTTTGCCATTGGATTAAAATGGGAAGATGAAAAGTCGCTTCAACACCTATAATAGGGGACCCCCAATGGTTTTCCCACATAGGTTCTGAATCCTTTTCCTATCAAATCTCTGACCCTCTACAAAATCTCGTTCCGAACTTTTTAGAAGTTCCAAATTACGAATGTATGGTGAAGTTCCTTCTCTAGAGATGTCTACTCTCAAGACGATTGCGGAGTGGCAGATATACAGGTAGAGGTTGGTACATCCGAACTTCTTCAAAAAATATGAATCTATTATCTCCAAGAATATCAAGATTAATGTATGGGAGAGTGTATCCATTTCGAATCCAGGGGATCAAGATCTTGTGTATCCGAATCTTCTCATTGAGTTTTATGAATCAGCTAGTTTTTCAAGAAATATGGCAGATATAAATTCTCCTTCATGAGTTATGGAAAAACATATGCACTTTCATACACCAAGGCTGCTAGCTTGGTAGGGTTATATTATGAAAAGGAGGCAGGATTTTTTTCCAATAAGCTGCCAGATGTTCAAGGGTGTTTTGTAAAAGTGAAGGCTATGCAATGTCTTGGACATACAGATGTCTAGACCAAAAATATTTCTCACTTTTCTACCAATAATCAGATTATAGAGTTATGGGTTCAGGGTTTTATCGTACCAAGAAAGGGTGACAATAACACTCTTAAGAAAAGTGATATGTATATATTTTATTTTTTTGGTAAATATAAGGAAGATCAATCTGATAAAGCAGATTATCATTACGATAGAGAATATCAAGAATGGGAATCTGAGAGCACAGATAGTCATGAATCCTTCCCTACTCTCTTAATTTATAGTTCGATGTCTTGAATCATTCAAGATTCCTTGCAGTTCCAAGACGAGGAATTTCAAAGTGATGTTAGTAAGTGATGACACTTTTAAAAGAATGAATTTTGGCTTTTCTAATGATTCAGGAGTGTTTTATGATCTTCTAGTGGAAGTGGCTGATGTCGTTCCGAAAAATGATGAAGAGGCTGAAACATCAATGAAAGCTGGAAAGAAAAGAAAATTGAAGGATGTAGAAGGTGAAGGTGAAACCACTAAAGCCATAGAAACTCAAACCGCACCTCCAAAGCCCAAGATCTAGAAAGAATATCCAGATTTAGTTGTTTCCAAATAGAGGTAGTATAAGAAGAACCGAAAAGAAGGGGGATCCATATTTTGGCTTAGACCCTACGAAGGCCCAAGCATTGAAAGAGAATGCTCCTGAAGAGCATGGAATGCAAGCCAAAGAGAATAAGCTTAAGAAGATGATGTCTGTAAAGATCCGTAAATTTCAAGGAAATTTTTTTCTTAATTTTCTTTGGAATTTTACAAGAATGCAGTTTCTGACATCACCTGATTCCGAGACCCGGTGTGCCCGGAATCATTTTCCGAAGTTAGGCTCGGGTACGTTCAGTGAATGGACGAGCGGGTTTTTCTAACTTTTGAACCGGTGCTCGGAATCGAATTCTGAGGGTAACGATGGAATAGCAGCGCCGATAATTGCTTAAAACGCCTCTTTCGGAGTTGCGTTTGCTCGGGTGTGGTTTTTAATTTTTGGGCTTAAAGTTAAGAAATAAAATAAATTGTACGACAAAATTTATTTTATTTCACTTAAGCCACTTGGAAGCCACTTGAATCCACTTAAAGCTACTTAAGCTGAGTTGTTGCAGATAGGGTGCTATCCAAAAATATCCTACCCTCTTGGTAAGATATTTGTGAGGTGGGGCCTGCATGAGCCCCACCGTTTCTTTCCGCTAAGTAACGCACCCGCGAAAACCCGTCATTATGGAAGTCAACTGACGTGTTTTCTTAATTTCTTAACGCACCAATTAATTGGGCGGTTTTATTCGTTGAATTAATTGGGCGGTTTTATTCGTTGAATTAATTCTATGAATTAATTTAATCATTTCTTAACCTGTTTTCAATCCGTTGGCGTAATAATAAAATAAGACCAACGCACGACTTCTGGAAAAATGTTCGTTGAGAGGATTTGACAGAAACCAAGAGTTCTTCATCCCCCTTCGCGAAAAACGCAAAGAACACGAAGAACGCGAAGAACACGAAGAATGCCGAGACCTTAGAAATCGACGACGCGACGCCATGTTCCACGACGCCGGTGATTCTTCTTCCGCGACGTTCTTCCGCGACAATCCAACCCCACGACAACCTTCGATCGGCAGCGAAAAGGTAAGGGGAAGCGCTTTTTTTAAAAAAAAATTATTTGTGGATTAAAACAACAATATAGATTTAATTATTATTAATTAAATATGTTGTTTTTTGGTCCTCGGAGTTCATCGACGCAACGCCAGATACCGCGACGACGCGACGATCCCTTCCTTCCGCGACGATCAATTCCGCGAAGAACGTGCATGCGACGACTTGACGAGATAGGGGGTTTTTATTTGAGAACAATCTTTTTTTCCCCGTGATTGTTTCTTTTAAAACAAATAACCCGGTTCATAAGAACAATTTTTAATTCATTAAAAATTGTTTGGTTATGTTTTCTATGTGTTGATTAAACCTCCCAACTGTTATCGCCTAACGCGGAGGGTGCGGGCCAAACGAACACGGCCCGACAACCCTCTGCAGTTCTTCGTTGATGCGCGGATTGGCGGGCGACGACAAAACATACTGCACAGACGATCCGTTGTTTCCGCAGTGAAGAACGGGACCCGGGAGGAGCTTCGGTGCAGACGGGAAGGAAAACGGACCACCAGAACAACTCCGGTGGCCCGCGGAAACCATCGGCAGCCGGAGGCGGCGGCGCCCCGGCGCGCCACCAGACAGGGCGGTCGCGGCTGAAGCCGCGGCGGCGGCGGCCAGCGGACCCGCGGCCGTGCGGGTCCGGCTCCCACACACGAGACATGGCAAAGGCTGCATCTGCTGAGTTCCAGCACGGCCCCTCGAGGGCCGCGGCACTTCCTTTCCGTGGGGGCAGCACCCCGCGGCTGCCACGCTCGGCCGCTCGGCCGAGCCGAGCCAGGCCGGCCCGACCGGCTGGGTCGCGCCCTGGCCAGACCGGGCCGACCCAGAGGGGGTTGGGTCGGGTCGGTCCGGGCCCAGACCCCCCGTCTTCGGACCGTTTTTGGTCTTTTGCCCATAACTTGAGCTACGGGCCTCCGAACGATGCGCCGTCAGCGGAGATGCGATCCTTGGATCGAGACGGTCGTTTTGGTATATCACACTCAAGTTTTCGGATTACTTTGGGTTCGGCCGGGTTGGTTCGTACACGAAACCAACCGGGCCTTCGGAGCGGAAACACTCATATCTTGAGCTTCGGACGTCCGATCGACGTGCCGTCGACTTCGTTGAATTCCTCTAAGTGAGACGGATCTTTTGGAATACTCTGCCCAAGGTTTGGACGCAGGTGGAGTACGGTCGGGTTGGTTTTGCCTTAAAAACCAACTGGGCCCCGAGAACGAAAAGGCCAATATCTCTCAGACCGGGCGTTCGATTGGCGCGCCGTCTGTGATGTGAAGTTCCTGTTGACGATACGGAACTTTTGGATTCATCAACTCTGGACTATGTGTCAGTTGATGTATCAGCCTCTCGGTTCGTGGACCGGACCCTCCCGAACGAGCTTGCTGTGTGCGGGAACCCTAGAGCTGGCTGCGACTGCTACTGTGACGACGACGACTGTGCAGAGATCCTCAGTGGATTCGACGGTGACGACTACAGCACTCAGCGATCCTTTGTGGGTCAGTGCTACTGATCCTGTGTGGGTCTGATCCTGTGTGGGTCAGCGCTCAGTGGTTCTGTGTGAGCCAGCACCTACAGGTCCTGTGTGGGCCTGATCCTGTGTGGGTCTTTGCGGGGGTTAGTTACCTATCGATCCTTTATGGGTCAGATCCTTTGTGGGTCATTGCGGGGGTTAGTTACCTATCGATCCTTTGTGGGTCAGATCCTTTGTGGGTCATTGCGGGGGTTAGTTACCTATCGATCCTTTGTGGGTCGATCCTTTGTGAGTCATTGCGGGGGTTAGTACCTATCGATCCTTTGTGGGTCTGACGGCTTAGATGGATCAGTGATCATCTTTATCGTCATTCGAAGAAGTATACCTGTGTGAGCTGAAACTCTGTTTTACTTTCCTTTGTGGATTTTGTTGAGCTATCCTGTGTGGATTTCACGTTTGCTTTCCTGTATGGACTGGGTTGTACTTGAGCTCGGATGTTGGAGCCGAGCGAGATTTGATGACTTAGGTATATGTATGGGAATATACCTAAGCAGTGTCATATGTTACTTCGTGATTGTATCTTACCTTTGTGGTTTATCCTTTGTGGATTTTCGGAGACCTTTGGGGGTCTCGGGGTCTCTACTGAGTAGCTTATACTCACCCCTGCATGGGCTATGCCCGCACTACGTTTTGTTGGTTGCAGACGACGGACATCACTGATCGTGGTGGAGGCTTGCGGAGCAGGACGGTACCTGGAGGTGGACCACTGGGCGGGACGTACTCGGAGCGGTCGGCAGGACCCGAGGAGCAGTGGAGGCTATCTGTACCCACCCTTCAGGTGGGACTTCCAGTAGACGGCTCGACATTGCGGCTTTACTTTTCAGTTGTTGTTTTCCCCCTTTCAGTTGTACTTAACAGTTGGGCTTGTATTTCCGGCCCCCATTACTTTTTTGCACTTACTATTGTACCATCTTTTACTTAGTATTTACTTTTCCTCTTTCTTACTCTGTAGTGCTTGTTTACTTTCAATGGAAATTCCTTCCCTTTTTACCGGGATTTACACCTTGGTGCTAGTCGCCAGCCCCCGGCCTATGGAAGGTGGGCTTGGGGTAGTCACGGAACGGGCCCCGAGGACGGGTCGTGACAAATTGGTATCAGAGGAGTCTGGTTCTACCGCAGACTCTGATCTTTTCTATGTGAAGAAATATTGTTTAGAGTATTGGGTGTGGTTATCAGTCCAGGGAGTCCAGTGTTGGTGCGACGGCCGACGTATCCGTACACCAGGACCCTAACTTCTGATTTCCGACTTAATGCACGAAAACATTGATTGCATGTGTGTTTCAAGTTTTCTTTGTGATAACTTTATGTCAGCTCACCAGGTATATTGTTCTGACCGTGGTGCACCTGTTTTCTTTTCAGGATGGCCCCACGGCAGCATCCAGCTAGGGTTCCGAGAGTCGTAAGTGACGACAGCCCGCCGAGCGACGAGGCCTCGGTACAGGGCCCTTTGACAGCAGAGGCACCGGCGGTACCTCTACCCGCCGAGCCACTGATGCTTCCAGCACCAGCAGCTGATGATGCACGTCGCCTCAGTGCTCTACATGAGTTTCAGTGCCAGCGACTGCCTAGGTTCCATGGGGAGACGGACCCCCAGGCAGCCGAGGACTGGATGGAGGCAGTGGTGCGAGTTTTTCGACTAGTGAGGACACCAGCAGACCTCATGGTGATCCTCGCAGCGAGCCTACTACACGCAGCAGCAGGACGATGGTGGAGCTTGATGCTCCGGGTGCACGATGAGGCCTCTCTCATCTGGACAGACTTTGAGGGCCTCTTCCGCTCAGAGTTCATCCTGGCCACCCTCCGTGCAGTGCACATCCAAGAGCTTCTTCAGCTGCGGCAGGACAGCTTGACGGTCGCCCAGTACTCGGCGAGATTCACCGATCTCTCGCGCTACTCGACCGACATGGTACGGGACCCATTCTTCCGGGCCCGGACCGTTGAGCAGGGATTGAGACATGAGATCCGGGCATCGCTGATCTCCCTCAGCATCCCGAACCAGGCAGGAGTACTGGAGCGAGCCCTTTTGATCGAGAGCTTTCTTGCTGAGACTTCTCTAGCGGCGAGACCTACCGGGGGGCAGCACGTAGCAGAGTCTTCCGCAGCAGGCAGTCGGAGGATGACTTAGGGGTCTAGGAAGACTAGACCCTCACGCAGACGGCCTCAGGACACTGGCTCAGTAGTGCGGGGCACACAGCGCGGAGCCAGTCTTTCGAGAGGCAGGCAGTGCTACACTTGCGGCGGGCAGGGTCACATGGTTCGTGACTGCCCGACCCACCATGCCGAGGAGCAACAGATAGTTGAGGGGCCACCCAGGCAGAGGCAGAGGGTCGACCGTGGCGGTCCGCAGGGAGGAGGCGGACAAGGCAGAGGAGCTGGCCGAGCAGCAGGTGGTGGTAGACGCTTTGAGGCTCTGCCACCACCACCACCAGGAGGTCCACTCCGACCACAGGGAGCTGGCGGGCAGAGACAGGCACAACTCCAAGCAGTGGAGGCCTACAACCACGGCGCGCCCGAGATGATTCGAGGTACGATCTGGGTCTATTCCACCCTTGCTTCAGTACTTATAGACATAGGAGCGAGTCACTCTTTCATAGCCGCTGCCCTTGTTCGGAGCTCGGAGATTCCGACAGAGCCGTTGGCTCGATCCTTTTTTGTAGAGACCCGAAGCCAGACGTACATTGACATTACATTACTTTTGCAGAATACTTAGTACATAACCAAAAACACACACACAAGGACCATAATAGTTTAGTATATTTGGAAACTCGGAATATAATCTTCTAATCGTGGTGAAAGATCTTCAAAATCTCCCATAAAGATCTTCCTTTTTTTTACCTAAAACCTTTCTTTATATCTTGGGGAAAAGAAAACATAAAAGGGTGAGCTCAAATGCTCAGTAAGGGTAAACAAAAGAAATATCAATCACATCATTTTCATAAGAACATAACATCTTGGAAATCTTAACCTGCAAAAGAGATCATAATTTCATAACACGGGATAAATCATGGCAGTGAAATGTAATCACAATAATCATAACTTAAAACATGAAACTTTTTGGCATATATACATAATCATAGATAATCATTTCTTGTTAGTCAAGACCCATTTCCAAGACTATCTTAGTGGACAAAGTCCCTTTCTGAACCGAGTCACCCTCGTTTCAGTCCTGTTTCACTGAACCGGTATAACCTACCATTCCAGCCATGTCTATCTCATGAGATATAAAATCTTTACCCAATGCATTGGAGGGAGATATAGGTCCCACCCATCTCATAATGATACCATTCTTATGTGTGCCACAAAATCATAAATCATACATCATTTCATAACCCATGTAATAAAAATGGGAATCTTAAACATCGTGACATCATAAAACAATTCATATAAGATAAAGGAATTCATAAAAATAATTCCATCACAACATAATCAAATCAATGTAATAATAGGGATAAAAACATAACTCTTTATTATCTTAGATGGAAAATAATTTTGATAAAATACTAGAACTCCATTCTTGAGGAAAATATCCTTTCTTCTTCAAAAACATTTTTCCTTTCTTAACATGTCATAAAACTTTAAACTAAAAGAAGTTGATTAAAAATAAACTTGAAAACTTGTAAAGGATGATTCTTAGAAATAATGTTTTAAAAATCGATTCATGCCGTATAAGTTAAAAAAAACATTCTTCGTACTTTTTTCGAAAAAGTCAAAAAGTACCTCGTTCGAAAAACGACAAAAGATTCCTTTCATATATTTTACTAAAAACTCACCAAAGGGTAAAATTGTATTTAAACAATTGCAGGTGGATGGAAAAAACATTACATATTGAGGAAACATAGATGTGGATGATAAAATACACCCCATTAAATACCAACATATAAACAATCTCGGATAAAAATGAGATTGTGATATTTCCCTTACCTTAGGTCCAATTTGCTTCGTAAGTGTCCGAACCTCCTGTATAATGATTTAAATAATGTCATTGACTTATTACAGAATCATATTAATTGTTATTATATCATATATGGTTCACTTATGACTTTATATTACCCGTTCTTTTGTAAATTCATGTTGAAGTAGCGTTTTGGGTAAAATCGTCTCATTTGTCGTTCGTGTTTTAACTTGTAATTATTCATATGACTACTTAGATCATTATTACTTAATTATAGAATATAAAACATGATTTATATATAATATATATTCATAATATACATATATATAATGGATAAATAAATGGAAAGAAATACACCGTTCATGGAGACGGTAGGTCGTACGTACGCATGAACGTTGTTTTCGTTTCCTTATTGAATTGAGTGGAATTAAGTAGATGACATACATATATATACACATAAATCCAGTAGCTTTATAAGGTCATATATTTCATTATTATTTCTTATATATACTTTATAATCATTCTTAAATGGTTAACATGGAGAATGAATCTCATCGCGTCGTGGAGACGGTAGTCCGTACGTACGCACGAGCGATGATATCATTTCCATAATTATTGAATTGAATTGGAGTAGATGATACAATATATAAGAATCATTATTATGTTATAATAACTATGTATAGTTATTATTTACACCATAATACCCATCCATGTAAGGTGTTGGTGGAAAAACATATTACACCACGGCGTGGAGACGGTATTCCGTACGTACGCACGCGCGGTGATTTCATTTTCCGTAGGATGGATAGATGGTGAATTAGGATTGTTTCATACTTATAATAACATATCAGTATATTAGTGATACTGATGTTATTACTTCATAATGAAACAACCTAATAAGAAGAAGTGGAAGAAGAAATAAAGGTGAAAGAATCGGTAACGGAAATTAC
This sequence comes from Viscum album, assembly GCA_963277665.1. Classification (NCBI taxonomy): domain Eukaryota; kingdom Viridiplantae; phylum Streptophyta; class Magnoliopsida; order Santalales; family Viscaceae; genus Viscum; species Viscum album. The sequence goes on from OY728159.1 coordinate 928,856,668, forward strand.
CTCTTCTTTGAAGCACCTTTTTGAGACCTCCTCTTAGGGCACTAAAATTGGTCTTTGAGGAAGACCAGAACCTCTAGGATGTTTATAGGGAAGTGGAGAAGAGAATTTGGCAGGGGTTGGCCGAGCTTGGAAGGCTCAAAGTTGTGTGAGGAAGAGAGGGAGCAGGTGCCCTTTTATAAGGGAGGAGAGGGGCACCTTTGGAATTCTTAAAAATATTAATTTATAATAAATCTAACCCCACTTAAAAACCTCCAAAAATGACTCATATTCGAATATTAGATGAGATAGGGTTGTAATCTCATCAACCAATTAAATTTAGACATGTTTGGATCTTATTTTAAACCTTATCATTTTGATTTATCCTTATTTAATCTATTTAAGTTTATTTGTGGTAATAAAAATCTAAATTTTAAATTATAACAAATAATTACTTATTTGTTGTGAATTTTCCATAATTTTTTACTTTATAACATTATAGACCATATAAATTTAAATTTATAATTTTTAAATAATTTTGTGATTTTTAAACAATTTTATAATATGTTATTTTTATAAAATAACAATAGTGTCAATTTTGACACTATTCAATTATTTGAATTTAAATAAAATATATACAGAAGATATGTTCAAAATAAAATCTTTAATATATTAATAAAAGGTCATATGTATCTATAAAATTAGTGGATCACATTAAATAGTTCATATAATATTTATTTTATTATTTTTAAAACCATTTATTTGGTTTATCTCTTAATAAAATAATTACTACATCATTTGTTTATAATTATTTAATATACTTATTTGTTGCATAAAAATTTAAAATAAAATCCTATGATGAAGATAAATATATTTCCTTTCACAATAATACTTTTACTCGAATTTATCATCTTAAAATAACAGTATTTAAATTCTTATATGTATTAAATTATGAAGGTGACAACTTTGGCATCATTTAAAATAAAATAATATAAGTGTCATAATTGCTTGTATAAGACTCCAAATGGTCAAATATTCGACCATTGGATTATTATATTTTCTATTTACATGACCAATAAGTTTTGGTCAGGGTTTTGTGCCTTTTATGGTCACTATTACTTTAATAAAAACTATATTCTTGATTTTTCACTAGATAAATAATTTCTGCATCACTATTGTGTCACAATCAATGATAACTATTTAATCCCAAAAAATTCTAAATAAATTCTCATGATGTAGATAATGTTGTTAGATTTTTGGATACTATTCATGTTCGAAGTTTTATGATGTTTATCACTAAGTTAAAATTATTATAATTATAAGATTTAACAAAGTGACGTGTTGTCACTTTCTTTGGTTTTAATAATAATTAAATTATTTTGATGGTAAAAAGTCCATAAAATGAATCTAATCCGACCCTTAGTTGATATGGGTTTACTTTTAGCCATCAAATAGAATTTTGGCATGTTTTAGGGTAATTTTATAATATTATATTTACCCTTAATTACCCGATTTACCTTTAACTATGGTAAATAAAATTTAACGTAGTTACTATTCATAATTCCCAAAAATAAAAAGTAGCCCATTAACATAATTTGGACCCACTGATTCCAAATATGTAATCCATTTTTTAAAATTCAATACACAGAATTTTCAGAAATTAAATTAAAATTAATCCCGTTGTCGAATAAAAACGGGTTTTTGTTTAAAACATTGCAAAAGATTGAATTGATTTAACCTACGAATTCAAGGTAAAATCAATGCTAATGACATACATTATATTAAATGGTAAAAATATATTCTATTTATACTTTAAAACCATTAAATATTATAATTTAACCACATAAGATATTATGATGAAAAAAGTTGTTTTTAATTAAAATATAGCGTGTTTTTACTATTCATTAAAATATAAAAGTTATCGGAAAAATATCAAAACTTTATCTAATGTAAATTTTTACATCCTGATTCAAAAGAAGAATTTTATTTTGTCAAATTGAACATATAAACATGTCAAAAACTAGATTTAAAGTGGGTGCGCCATCAAAAGGCGGCAAAACTGCATTTTTTTAAAAATACTTATTTTACCCGAAAAATTTATTTTGTTCTTATACCATGTTCTATAAAATGTGTAAGATGAATAATAATGTTATAAAATTAAAAATTTAGTTAATAATATTCATAACGGCTAGTTCATGACAATATTATAATAATATATCATTGTTTATTAAAACCCGGTATTGCGTACAACACACGCTATCAAGGAAGGTCGTGATTGCGTGTAATGAAAGCTAAGTCGGGGTTGCTTGTTGTGAAAGAATCCTTCGTTGTTTCGTATAACAGAATCCAACCATATTTCATTTATACATTTAATATATATATATATATACTCAATGTTGCGTAGAATAACTATTATCAAAATTGTGTGTAACACGGTCCAAGAATAGTGTTGTGTATACTGCAAGCTAATACGGTGTTGCGTATAGCGCAAGGTAATCTTGGTGTAGAATAAAACACAAGACATTAATGAAATTAAAATAATATTTTTCATAAAATCTCGGGGTGTTACATTCTACCCCCCTTAAAATGAATTTCGCCCTCGAAATTCATCGGGGTTATAAATGGTTTACTATTTGAAAGTTTCTTTGATAGAAACCCACATCGTAAAAAGAAATACCAAAACTTATCTTCAAAAACTAAAGTGTAATGGTTACCCAAGTTAAATAATCACTAGGTATCCACATAGGAGAACATAGGTGAAAATATGGACATGGAAGAGAAATCTAACCGTCATGTTCTGATGGAGAGTGGTAGAGGACATGGCTATGAAAAAGCCAACAATCACAAAGCCATAAATTTGTGATGATCTAGGGTACCATCTTATTCATCGGATATAAGATCACTAGGACAACATTTTTGGTTTTCAATATCATTTCCCTAAAGTTGAAAATTTTGAATTATAAGAAATACTTACTTGATTTTGGTACAATCTCACTGTTGTTCCTGCTTTGAACAGTTTCCACTTCATCTCTTAAAGAAATGAAGTGTTAAAAGATCATGTGATAGAATGATGGGTCATTCCATCTGTTTCAAACGAAAGGTTAGAAATAGTTATCAAATATTCATAAGTCCGTCTTTTGTGAGGTTGAACTTATACTTCATATATCATACCTCTTAATAAAATAAAACTAGTTTCTACTAACCAGGGACTTCCTGTAGGCCAGTGGTAGGCGATAAAGGCCAGTCACACTTCGGTTGTGGGTTCAATTCTCACAGCCTTGTCCGACGCGATGGGCCGTCGCCCGTCCTGCAGGTTGTCCTTTTTCTAAAGTTATATTACTATAACATCTCATCAACAATATCAAAAAAAATTTATCCTTAAACAATACTAACTTATGTCCAACATAATCCATTCCAATCTTTAGGCTTATCCATAATACTGCAGTCCACTCTCATAACATAGTGAAAACGATTACCAGAGACTTAATAAGATCGTTGATCCCCATATATCATAAGATATGTTTTGTTGGTCACATTCCAAACATTCAAAGTCCTTAATCATGTATTCTCTTGAATACCCATTAAACCTTAGTGAAAACATGAATGCAGTTAAAAGTTAAAACTTTCCAAATACCAAAATCCTCAAAATTCTATATACTCAAACCATGATATCACTTAGTCCTTATATAAATCATGAGCTCATGAATACTGTCAAACATTTAATTTTCTCCTTATCCCTTCATTATGCGCATATCATCTACTTTCCAAAAATATCTGAATAACCTTTCATGTTTACTGGTACCATTAATCATACACTTTCAAAACATAAGGAAAGACAACAGTGTAACAATCCTTAGATGTCTCCTTATTCCATAGTACCATGAGATTACTTATACAACATTACACTTGATAAACATGTAATCATTCCACTACCTTCTTAATCCATTGACCAAGCTTCAGCAATTCTTTCATCTCACATATCATTTTTAGTCTCTTCATCATCATCAACATAAATATTACCCATACGACCATATCGATTCTCTTCATGAGACATTCCCTTAGGGCATTGGTTTGCATAATGCCCGTACATTCCACATTTAAAACATTTAACCATTGTTGATGTCGTAGCAATACCATTAACCTCATCCATGGTGTTAACTGAAACTTTTCCATTGCACTTAATGGCTTTGTGTTCTTATTTTCCACACCCAAAGCATCTTCCAGTTCCTTTGAAACATTCTCCTTGATGCCTCTTCCCACATGATTTACATAGTGGAAATTGAACTTTCTTTCCTCTATGATCATCATGAAACTCCATCTTTCTCTTATTAGCCGAGTCAGGAAACATACCAAATTTGAGTTTATTGATCATATTATGAGATTGCTGATTCGGCATAATAATGATGGTTGGACTTCCAAATCCCATTTCATTTGGTTTCTCATGAAGAATATCATTCCATTGTCCATAATATCCTCCATTATTGTGAATCATCTTGTTTCCAGCCATTTTCTAAAACCCAAAAAGAATAGTGTTAGAGGCAAAAATCATAATAACGGGGGAGTAACTTCAATATCTAACATCTTAGGTTAACTTCTATGATCTTTACCGTAGTTCTAGGACTATACCCTATACGTATACTTATCCTTAGGGACATCCCTAGACATACCTTAGAAATATCTCTAGGGATCTCACTAACGTTCTCACATCCTAGTTTCCAAAGGTTGACTAAACCTTTCCTCTGATACCAACTGTAGAGACCCGAAGCCATATGTACATTGACATTACATTACTTTTGAGGAATACTTAGTACATAACCAAAAACACACACACAAGGACCGTAATAGTTTAGTGTCTTTGGAAACTCAGAATATAATCTTCTAATCGTGGTGAAAGATCTTCAAAATCTCCCATAAAGATATTCCTTTTTTTTACCTAAAACCTTTCTTTATATCCTGGGGAAAAGAAAACATAAAAGGTTGAGCTCAAATGCTCAGTAAGGGTAAACAAAAGAAATATCAATCACATCATTTTCATAAGAACATAACATTTTGTAAATCTTAACCTGCAAAAGAGATCATAATTTTATAACATGGGATAAATCATGGCAGTGAAATGTAATCACAATAATCATAACTTAAAACATGAAACATTGTGGCATACATACATAATCATAGAGAATCATTTCTTGTTAGTCAAGACCCATTGCCAAGACTATCTTAGTGGACAAAGTCCCTTTCTGAACTGAGTCACCCTCGTTTCAGTCCTGTTTCACTGAATCGGTATAACCTACCGTTCCAGACATGTCTATCTCATGAGATATAAAATATTTACCCAATTAATTGGAGGGAGATATAGGTCCCACCAATCTCATAATGATACCATTCTTATGTGTGCCACAAAATCATAAATCATACATCATTTCATAACCCATGTAATAAAAATGGGAATCTTAAACATCGTGACATCATAAAACAATTCATATAAGATAAAGGAATTCATAAAAATAATTCCATCACAAAATAATAAAATCAATGTAATAATAGGGATAAAAACATAACCCTTTATTATCTTAGATGGAAAATAATTTTGATAAAATTCTTGAACTCCATTCTTGAGGAAAATATCCTTTCTTCTTCAAAAACATTTTTCCTTTCTTAACATGTCATAAAACATTAATCTAAAAGAAGTTGATTAAAAATAAACTTGAAAACTTTTAAAGGATGCTTCTTAGAAATAATGTTATAAAAATCCATTCATTTCGTATAAGTTAAAAAAACATTCTTCGTACTTTTGTCGAAAAAGTCAAAAAGTACCTCGTACGAAAAACGACAAAAGATTCCTTTCATATCTTTTACTAAAAACTCACCAAAGGGTAAATTTGGATTTAAAAAATTGCAGGTGGATGGAAATAACATTACATATTGAGGAAACATAGATGTGGATGATAAAATACACCCCAGTAAATACCAACGTATAAACAATCTCGGATAAAAATGAGATTTTGATATTTCCCTTACCTTAGGTCCGATTTGCTTCGTAAGTGTCCGAAACTCCTGTATAATGATTTAAATAATGTCATTGACTTATTAAATAATCATATTAATTGTTATTATATCATATATGGTTCACTTGTGACTTTATATTACCCGTTCATTTGTAAATTCATGTTAAAGTAGCGTTTTGGGTAAAATCGTCTCATTTGTCGTTCGTGTTTTAACTTGTAATTATTCATATGATTACTTAGATCATTATTACTTAATTATATAATATAATACATTATTTATATATAATATATATTCAGAATATACATATATATAATGTATCGATAAATGGAAAGAAATACACCGTTCATGGAGACGGTAGGCCGTACGTACGCATGAACGTTGTTTTCGTTTCCTTATTGAATCGAGTGGAATTAAGTAGATGACATACATATATATACACATAAATACAGTAGCTTTATAATGTCATATATTTCATTATTATTGCTTATATATACTTTATAATCATTCTTAAATGGTTAACATGGAGAATGAATCTCATCGCGTTGTGGAGACGGTAGTCCGTACGTACGCACGAGCGATGATATCATTTCCATAATTATTGAATTAAATTGGAGTAGATGATACAATATATCATAATCATTATTATGTTATAATAACTATTTATAGTTATTCTTTACACCATAATACCCATCCATGTAAGGTGTTGGTGGAAAAACAGATTACACCACGGCGTGGAGACGGTATTCCGTACGTACGCACGCGCGGTGATTTCATTTTCCGTAGGATGCATAGATGGTGAATTTGGATTGTTTCATACTTATAATAACATATCAGTATATTAGTGATACTGATGTTATTACTTCATAATGAAACAACCTAAGAAGAAGAAGTGGAAGAAGAAATAAATGTGAAATAATCGGTAGCGGAAATTACCTCTTCTTTGAAGCGCCTTTTTGAGACATCCTCTTAGGGCACTAAAATTGGTCTTTGAGGAAGACCAGAACCTCTAGGATGTTGCTAGGGAAGTGGAGAAGAGAATTTGGTAGGGTTTGGCCGATCTTGGAAGGCTCAAGGTTGTGTGAGGAAGAGAGGGATGAGGTGCCCTTTTATAAGGGAGGAGAGGGGCACCTTTGGAATTCTTAAAAATATTAATTTATAATAAATCTAACCCCACTTAAAAACCTCCAAAAATAAATCATATTCGAAGATTAGATGAGATAGGGTTGTAATATCATCAACCAATCAAATTTAGACATGTTTGGATCTTATTTTAAACCTTATCATTTTGATTTATCCTTATTTAATCTATTTAAGTTTATTTGTGGTAATAAAATTCTAAATTTTAAATTATAACAAATAATTACTTATTTGTTGTGAATTTTCCATAATTGTTTACTTTATAACATTATAGACCATATAAATTTAAATTTATAATTTTTAAATATTTTTGTGATTTTTAAACAATTTTATAATATGTTATTTTTATAAAATAACAATAGTGTCAATTTTGACACTATTCATTTATTTGAATTTAAATAAAATATAAACAGAAGATATGTTCAAAATAAAAGCTTTAATATATTAATAAACGGTCATATGTATCTATAAAATTAGTGGATCACATTAAATAGTTCATATAATATTTATTTTATTATTTTTAAAACCATTTATTTGGTTTATCTCTTAATAAAATAATTACTACATCATTTTTGTATAATTATTTAATATAATTATTTGTTGTATAAAAATTTAAAATAAAATCCTATGATAAAGATAAATATATTTCCTTTCACATTTTTAATTTTACTAGAATTTATCATCTTAAAATCACAATATTTAAATTGTTATATTTATTAAACTATGAAGGTGACAACTTTGGCATCATTTAAAATAAAATAATATAAGTGTCATAATTGCTTGTATAAGACTCCAAATGGTCAAATATTCGACCATTGGATGATTATAGTTTCAATTTACATGACCAATAAGTTTTGGTCAGGGTTTGGTGCCTTTTATGGTCACTATTAGTGTAATAAAAACTATATTCTTGATTTTTCACTAGATAAATAATTTCTGCATCACTATTGTGTCACAATCAATGATAACTATTTAATCCCAAAAAATTCTAAATAAATTCTCAGGATGTAGATAATTTTGTTAGATATCTGGATACAATTCATTTTCTAAGTTTTATGATGTTTATCACTAAGTTAAAATTATTATACTTATAAGATTTAAGAAAGTGACATGTTGTCACTTTCTTTGGTTTTAATAATAATTAAATTATTTCCATGGTCAAAAGTCCATAAAATGAATCTAATCCAACCCCTAGTTAATATGGGTTTACTTATAGACATCAAATAGAATTTTGGCATGTGTTAGGGTAATTTTATAATATTATATTTACCCTTAATTACCCTATTTACCTTTAACTATGGTAAATAAAATTTACCGTAGTTACTATTCATAATTCCCAAAAATAAAAATTAGCCTATTAACATAATTTGGACCCACTTATTCCAAATATGGAATCCATTTTTTAAAATTCAATACACAGAAGTTGCAGAAATTAAATTAAAATTAATCTCGTTGTCGAATAAAAATGGGTTTTTGTTTAAAACATTGCAAAAGATTGAATTGATTTAACCTACGAATTCAAGGTAAAATCAATGCTAATGACATACATTATATTAAATGGTAAAAATATATTCTATTTATACTTTAAAACCATTCAATATTATAATTTAACCACATAAGATATTATGATGAAAAAAGTAGTTTTTAATTAAAATATAGCGTGTTTTTACTATTCATTAAAATATGAAAGTTATCGGAAAAATATCAAAATTTTATCTAATGTAAATTTTTACATCCTGATTAAAATGAAGAATTTTATTTTGTCAAATTGAACATATAAACATGTCAAAAACTAGATTTAAAGTGGGTGTGCCATCAAAAGGCGGCAAAACTGCATTTTTTGAAAAATACTTATTTTACCCGAAAAATTTATTTTGTTCTTATACCATGTTCTAGAAAATGTGTAAGATGAATAATAATGTTATAAAATTCAAAATTTAGTTAATACTATTCATAACGGCTAGTTCATGACAATATTATAATAATATATCATTGTTTATTAAAACCCGGTATTGCGTACAACACACGCTATCGAGGAAGGTCGTGATTGCGTGTAATGCAAGCCAAGTCAGGGTTGCGTGTTGTGAAAGAATCCTTCGTTGTTTCGTATAACATAATCCAACCATATTTCATTTATACATTTAATATATATATATATACTCAATGTTGCGTAGAATAACTATTATCAAAATTGTGTGTAACACGGTCCAAGAATAGTGTTGCGTATACTGCAAGCTAATATGGTGTTGCGTATAGCGCAAGGTAATCTTGGTGTAGAATACAACACAAGACATTAATGAAATTAAAATAATATTTTTCATAAAATCTCGGGGTGTTACATTACGGCTAGAGACTCCTACGGGAGCTGACTCGACGATTACACATTGGTGTCGGCAGTGTGAGCTTACTCTAGGAGGCGAGAGCTTCGGCTGGGATCTTCTTGTAGCAGCGTCGAGGCCTTACGACGTCATCTTGGGCATGGATTGGTCATCTACAGTCCATGCACATATTGACTGTATTAGGCGCAAGGTGCAATGTGTACGCACCGACGGGAGCAGGTTCACCTTCACCAGCGAGAAGGGAGTCTTCGCAGCACAGGATGGACTTCCACAGAGGAGAGGACAGCCCATCACTCATCAGTTGGCTAGCCTCATCCTAGGAGCTGTTGACGTGCAGAGTCCTAGTTTTCCTGCAGTGGTGGATCAGTATGCGGACGTCTTTCCCAAAGACGTTCCAGGACTACCTCCTCACAGAGATGTAGACTTCCATATTGACATGTACCCCGGGACATCCCCGATATCGACTCCAGCATATCGGATGGCCCCCACTAAGCTTCAAGAGCTACGGGTACAGTTGGAGGACTTGCAGGGCAAGGGTTTCATCCGACCCAGTGTTTCACCCTGGGCTTCACCGATATTGTTCGCCAAGAAGGCGGACGGGAGCTTGCGACTTTGTGTCGATTATCGTCGCCTAAACCAGGTGACAGTGAGGAACAAGTATCCGCTACAGAGGATTGACAACCTCTTCGATCAGCTCAAGGGAGCACGGTGGTTCTCGAAGATAGACCTCAGGTCAGGCTATCATCAGCTCAGAGTTCGAGACGAGGACGTGCAGAAGACGGACTTCAAATGTCGGTATGGCCACTATGAGTTCTTGGTTATGCCATTCGGCGTAACCAATGCTCCAACGGTGTTCATGGGCCTCATGAACAGGATCTTTCAGCCATACCTCGATCGATTTGTCATGGTCTTCATCGACAACATTTTGATTTACTCGACGACTGAGGAGGAGCACGCCTATCACTTGCGGGTTGTACTGGACACACTCCGAGAGCACCAGTTTTATGGAAAGCTCTCAAAGTGTCAGTTCTGGATACGTGAGGTCCACTTCTTGGGGCACGTCATTTCTGAGGTGGGATTTGCAGTGGATCCTGCGAAGATTGAGGCGGTGCTAGCTTGGGAGCCACCCAGGAGCGTGACAGAGGTGCGGAGTTTCTTGGGAATAGCTGGATACTATCGGAAGTTTCTGCCAGACTTTTCCAGAGTTGCGGCACCACTCTCAGCTTTGAAGAAGAAGGGCAAACCCTTTGTGTGGTCAGACAGATGTCAGCAGAGCTTCCAGGAGCTGAGACAGAGATTGACCAGCGCACCTATCTTGAGGTTGCCTGAGGAGGGAGTAGGGTACGTAGTCAACTGCGATGCATCAGGGACTGGACTTGGATGTGTCCTGATGCAGGAGCGGGCATTGATCGCCTATGGATCACGTCATTTGAGGCCGCATGAGCAGAACTACGCTACCCATGACTTGGAGTTAGCAGCAGTGGTCTTCACTCTGAAGACATGGCGACACTATCTGATGGGCGAGCGCTTTATAGTCTTTTCTGACCACCAGACTCTCAAGTACATATTCTCGCAGAAGGACATGAACCTGAGACAGTGGAGATGGCTCGAGTTCCTCCAGGACTATGACTTTGAGATAGTCTATACTCCTGGGAAGGGGACGTGGTAGCCGATGCCCTCAGAAGGAGGACGGGCATTCAGCTACTTGAGGAGGCGACAGAGCAGCTAGCCGCTTTGCGGATATCCTTCGTGGATAGGGACGGAGCAGCCTTCCTTCAGTCTCTCACAGTCTCTCCTCCACTTCTACAGCGGGTCAGAGAGGCACAGCGTGGGGACGCTAACTGTGAGACACGGCGTCCACAGATATCCTCAGGACAGGCACCTGATGGCTTCTCCTTTGGAGCAGAGCACGACATCATTTTTAGAAGACGTACCTTGGTACCATTCGCTTTACGAGAGGAGGTGTGGAGAGAGTTTCACACTTCTCCTTTGGCGGTACATCCTGGAGTGGCGAAGATGTACCAGGACCTCAGACGACAGCACTGGTGGCCAGGCATGAAGAAGGTTGTGGCAGAGTTCGTTTCTCGATGCCTCACCTTCCTGCAGGTGAAGGCAGAGCATCAGGTACCAGCAGGCTTGGTACAACCCTTGGAGGTCCCGGAGTGGAAGTGGGACGGGATATCTATGGACTTCATGACTGGATTTCCACACACTTCCAGAGGTCACGACTCCATCTAGGTGATTATCGACCGACTCACCAAGTCGGCTCACTTCTTACCCATCAGAGAGCAGGGCTCAGTGGAGAGCTTGGGGCGTCTCTACGTTCAGGAGAATGTACGGCTTCACGGTGTGCCAACATCTATCATCTCCGATCGAGATGCTCACTTTACTTCCCGGCTTTGGAAGGGGTTGCAGGAGGCTTTCGGGACGCGGCTTCGTCTGAGCACCACCTTTCACCCTCAAACGGATGGCCAGACGGAGAGGACCATTCAGACTCTCGAGGACATGCTCCACGCATGTGTCCTCGACTCTGGTCACAGCTGGGAGGACCACCTACCCTTGGTGGAGTTCGCGTACAACAACATCTACCACTCCACCATTTGGATGGCACCATACGAGGCATTGTACGGCAGACCTTGCAGATCTCCTTTGTGCTGGACAGACCCAGGGGAGTCAGCACTTGTGGGACCAAAGATGGTCCGGGCCATGACAGAGAAGGTCCAGGTCATCCAGTAGCGGATGAGGACAGCCCAGAGCCGGCAGACGTCTTATGCTGACAGGAGGCGGAGGCCACTAGAGTTCGAGGATGGTGACCACATCTTCTTGCGTGTCTCACCTCGACGTGGATTACGGAGATTTGGCCGAGGCGGCAAGTTGTCTCCACGCTTCATTTGACCTTTCTAGGTCATCAGCAGGATTGGCGAGGTGGCTTATCGCCTGGCTCTACCACCTCAGTTGCACCGGGTGCACGACATCTTCCACGTATCTCAGCTGAGGAGATACGTGCACGACCCGACGCACATCATTGACCATGGGGATCTAGACGTGGATGATGGGGCGACTTTTGCGGAGGTCCTAGTGGAGATCGAGGATCGACAGGAGTGGGTCTTTCATGGACGATCGATTCCTCTAGTGCGCATCAGATGGCATCACGGGAACCTCCAGGAGAGCACTTGGGAGCGGGAGGCTCAGATGCGTGCTCAGTACCCACATTTGTTTCCCTAGTTTATGATGTATCTTTACGGGCACGTAAAGCCCTGAGGTGGGAGTGATTTAAAGATCCGTAAATTTCAAGGAAATTTTTTTCTTAATTTTTTTTGGAATTTTACAAGAACGTAGTTTCTGACGGCACCTGATTCTGAGGCCTGGTGTGCCCGGAATCATTTTACGAAGTTAGGCTCGGGTACGTTCAGTGCACGCACGAGCGGGTTTCTCTAACTTTTGAACCAGTGCTCGGAATCGAATTCTAAGGGCACCGATGGAATCGCAGTGCCGGTAATTTCTTAGAAATGCCTCTTCCAGAGTTGCGTTTGCTCGGGTGTGGTTTTTAATTTTTGGGCTTAAAGTTAAGAAATAAAATAAACTGTACGACAAAGTTTATTTTATTTCACTTAAGCCACTTGGAAGCCACTTGAAGCCACTTAAAGATACTTAAGCTGAGTTGTTGCGGATAGGGTGCTATCCAAAAATATCCTACCCTCTTGGTAGGATATTTGTGAGGTGGGGCCCGCACGAGCCCCACCGTTTCTTTCCGCTAAGTAACGCACCCACAAAAACCCGTCATTATGGAAGTCAACTGACGCGTTTTATTAATTTCTTAACGCACAAATTAATTGGGAGGTTTTATTCGTTGAATTAATTGGGCGGTTTTATTCGTTAAATTAATTCTATGAATTAATTTAATCGTTTCTTAACCTGTTTTCAATCAGTTGGTGTAATAATAAAATAATAACAACGCACGACTTCTGGAAAAATGTTTGTTGAGAGGATTTGACAGAAACCAAGAGTTCTTCATCCTCCTTCGCGAAGAACGTGAAGAACGCGAAGAACGCGAATAACGTCGAGCCCTCGGAAATTGACGATGTGACGCCAAGTTCCACGATGCCGGTGATTCTTCTTCCGCGAAGTTCTTCCACGACAATCCAACCCCACGACAACCTTCGATCGGCAGCGACAAGGTAGGGGGGTTGCGCTTTTTTTAAAAAAAATCCTTTGTGGATTAAATCAACAATATGGATTTAATTATTATTAATTAAATCTGTTGTTTCTTGGTCCTCGGAGTTCTTCGACGCAACGCCGGATACCGCGATGACGCGACGATCCCCTCCTTCCGCGACGATCAATTCTGCGAAGAACGTGCGTGCGACGACTTGACGAGGTAGGGGGTTTTTATTTGAGAACAATATTTTTTTCCCGTGAGTGTTTCTTTTAAAACAAAGAACCCGGTTCATAAGAACAATTTTTAATTCATTAAAAATTGTTTGGTTATGTTTTCTATGTGTTGATTAAACCTCCCAACTGTTATCGCCTAACGCGGAGGGTGCGGGCCAAACGAACATGGCCTGACAACCCTCCGCAGTTCTTCGTTGATGCGTGGATTGACGGGTGATGACAAAACATGCCGTAGGGACGATCCGCTGTTTCTGCAGTGAAGAACGGGACCTGGGAGGAGCTTCGGCGCAGAGAGGAAGGAAAACGGACCACCGGAACAACTCCGGTGGCCCCCGGAAGCCACCGGTGGCCGGAGGCAGTGGCGCCCCGGCGCGCCGCCAGATAGGGCCGCCATGGCTGCGGCCACGCGGATCCGGCTCCCACGCACGAGACGCGGCAAAGGTTGCATCCGCTGAGTTCCAGCGCGGCCCCTCGAGGGCCGCGACACTTCCTTTCCGCGGGGGCAGCGCCCCGCGGCTGCCATGCTCGGCTGCTCGGCCGAGCCGAGCCGGGCCGCCCCGACCGGCCGAGTCGCGCCCTAGCCGGACCGGGCCATGCTGAACCAGGTCTGACCCAGTTCGGGCCGACCCAGGGGGGTTGGGCCGGGTCGGTCCGGGCCCAGACCCCCCGTCTTCGGAACGTTTTGGGTCTTTTGCCCATAACTTGAGCTACGGGCCTCCGAACGACGCGCCGTCAGCGGCGATGCGATCCTTGGATCAAGACGGTCGTTTCGGTATATCGCACTCATGGTTTCGGATTACTTTGGGTTCGGCCGGGTTGGTTCGTACACGAAACCAACCGGGCCTTCGGAGCGGAAACGCTCATATCTTGAGCTTCGGACGTCCGATTGACGTGCCGTCGACTTCGTTGAATTCATCTAAGTGAGACGGATCTTTTGGAATACTCCGCCAGAGGTTTGGACGCAGGTGGAGTATGGTTGGGTTGGTTTTACCTTAAAAACCAACCTGGCCCCGGGGACGAAAAAGCCAATATCTCTCAGACTGGGCGTCTGATTGACGCGCCGTCTGCGACATAAAGTTCATGTTGACGATATGGAACTTTTGGATACATCAACTCTGGACTATGTGTCAGTTGATGTATCAGCCTCTCGGCTCGTGGAGCGGACCCTCCCGAACGAGCTTGCTGTGTGCGGGAACCCTAGAGCTGGCTGCGACTGCTACCATGACGACGACGACTGTGCAGAGATCCTCAGTGGATTCGACGACGATGACTACAGCACTCAGCGATCCTTTGTGGGTCAGTGCTACCGATCCTATGTGGGTCAGTGCTCAGCGGTTCTGTGTGAGTCAGTGCCTACAAGTCCTGTGTGGGCCCGATCCTGTGTGGGTCTTTGCGGGGGTTAGTGACATATCAATCCTTTGTGGGTCAGATCCTTTGTGGGTCATTGCGGGGGTTAGTTACCTATCGATCTTTTGTGGGCCAGATCCTTTGTGGGTCATAGCGGGGGTTAGTTACCTATCGATCCTTTGTGGGTCAGATCCTTTGTGGGTCATTGCGGGGGTTAGTACCTATCGATCCTTTGTGGGTCTGACAGCTTTGATGGATCAGTGATCATCTCTATCGTCATTCGAAGAAGTATACCTGTGTGAGATGAAACTCTGTTTTACTTTCCTTTGTGTATTGTGTTGTGCTATCCTGTGTGGATTTACGTTTTACTTTCCTTTGTGGATTGTGTTGAGCTATCCTGTGTGGATTTCACGTTTGCTTTCCTGTATGGACTGGGTTGTACTTGAGCTCAGATGTTGGAGCCGAGCGAGAATTGATGACTTAGGTATATGTATGGGCATATACCTAAGTAGTGTCGGATGTTACTTCGTGATTGTATCTTACCTTTGTGGTTTATCCTTTGTGGATTTTCGGAGACCTTTTGGGGTCTCGGGGTCCCTACTGAGTAGCTTATACTCACCCTAGCACGGGTTATGCCCGCACTACATTGTGTTGGTTGCAGACGACGGACAGCACTGATCGTGGTGGAGGCTTACGGAGGAGGACGGTACCTGGAGGTGGACCACTGGGCGGGACGTACTCGGAGCGGTCGGCTGGACCCGAGGAGTAGTGGAGGCTATCTGTACCCACCCTTCAGGTGGGACTTCCATTAGACGGCTCGACGTTGCGGCTTTACTTTTCAGTTGCTATTTTCCCCCTTTCAGTTGTACTTTACAGTTGGGCTTGTATTTTCGGCCCCCTTTACTTTTCTACACTTACTGTTGTACCAACTCTTACTTAGTGTTTACTTTTCTGCTTGCTTACTCTGTAGTGCTTGTTTACTTTACAAAGGCAATTTCTTCCCTTTTTACCGAGATTTACGCCTTGGTGCTAGTCGCCAGCCCCTGGCCTATGGAAGGCAGGCTTGGGGTAGTCACGGCACGGGCCCCGAGGACGGGTTGTGATAATGTCGAAGACAGAGATTTTTCAATATCATTTTAAGGCTACTGAAGTAGCATATGAAAACATTCATGTACCAAAATAATTCTTAGTTGAACCATTACCTGAGAAACCAGGGATAATATTTATGACTCTGGAAAATGTTCAACAGATGGTTGCTGAAAAGATAGACGTTGTGTAAGAAGTGAAAGAAAAGGAATAAAGTAGTAGTCACAATTATGATCTGATTAAGAAAGTTGAAGATTATCATGAGAAGGAATGTGCTTCCAAAAAATGTGCAATCTGGACTTCTCAAGTCGGATCCTCGAAACTTGCTACCCTTGGAGTTGATGAGAAGGATGAAGATGAAGTGAAAAAATTATCTGAGGAAGAGAGTTATAATCATCACATCATTCACCCTGAGGATATTGAGGTAGGAGCTGAGAAAGAAAAAATTGATAATGATAGGATTGTTCAGTTGTCTGAGAGTGAGCATGAGTCTCCAAATGAAGAAGCTATTCTGAAAACTGACAAAGGCAAACATGTGGTTGTTGAAACACCAACAAAAATTTCTTCAAGGAAAAAACAAGCTGGTGGATCATCTGAGATGAATCTTGCCGAGATAGTGGAAGAACCACAACCCAGCAGAGTGTTAGACTTGTAGTCATCAGCTCTAGGACAAGATTTTGTCATTCAATTCTTGATGATGCTAGTGGACACCATTCCGATCATTCCAACAATTGACTCCAGATTCCTGATGCTCTAGGATATCATGAATCAGAAATCAAACTCTGTATCCATGGTGATGGATAGGTTCATAAAGATTGAGGCCAAACACAAGAATTTCCTTATCAACTATGAAGTCCACATAAAATCTTGCATGAAAATGGTGAGCTGGTCAAAGAATATAGTCTATGATTTGAGAGATGTTGATGATTTTCAAGATGATGTTAAAGAATATTTTGATACTCAAGATATAAAAATCAAGGATCTAACAAATAGCATTGAGGAAAAGGTAAATCTTGAACAGAATACTCCGATTCAGGATGTCAAAGATCTGAATGGGATGTTGAATTATGTTTTCCAAAGTTGGGAAACTGAAAGGGATCTCCGGATCGATATTGAAGAAAATCTAGTGATGTAAGAGGACATTATGGAGGCTCAGGCAGGAGCTCGTAAGGCTCAAGATGATATGATCAAATCCATAGATAAGAAAGCAGAGGAGGATCACAAAGAGCTAAAGAAGCTGAAACCCATCATGAAGAAGCTGATACCCAAGGAAAAAGAAGAAAAATAGAACCAAATATGATTTTTGTTGTATCTATTTTTCATTGTAAAAATTCATTCAATCTTAATGAAATTGGGGTTGCTTGTTTTTTTTTGGATGTTTGTACTAATAATTCAGGTACCATATTTTTTTCCATTTCCTCAAACTATTTTTGAGATTCAAAAAGGGGGAGAAGGAAAAATAAATATATGTAAAAGAAGAAATATCCCTAAGTAAGAGGGAGTTTATCAAAGGGGGAGTTTTCCATTACAAAGATTTCCATACTCAAGATAATGAAAATTCTCTTTCTGGAAATCTAAAATATGATCCTTAGTGTTCCACATCCTAAGGAGGAGTTAGTCGTATTAATCTTTGCCAATAAAAAAAGGGAGATATGTTTTATTTGAAAAGTCTATAAAAATATTTTCTATATCCTTTTATTCTTTTTCGTAAGGATATTTGTGCTTTCCAAAATGGGGGAGATTGTTGAGTCAATAAAGATTTCGTTATTGATTTTCCATTCCTTCATACTCGGGGGAGATTGTTTAGTCAATAATGTTTCTTTATAACATTATCATTCCTTCTTGTTTTGAAAATCACAAACACCTTATCTCAAGGAAAATCCCTTTTTACCCCTTGTTTCACTTCTTTAAGGAAAATTTTCTTCCCCAAGTAAATTTATCTTTATCATGTTTTTCATTGATCATATCATAATTTTTCTAAGTGTAAAATTTGGATTGAAACCAAAACCTCGGAATCCCATAATTACTTAGATATGAAGCATTATGTTTTAGACTCCAAATTCTGAATACGAATTCAGGTTACGAATCTTCTGAGTTCTGACACCGAATTCGGATTACGAATTATGGATACGAACTCTTTTGAGTTCTGAATCCAAATTCTGATTACGAATCATGTATACGAACTCTTCTAAGTTCTGACTCTGAATTCTGCTTATGAATTCTGGATATGAACTCTTCTGAGTTCTGACTCCGAATTCTGACTACGAATTCTGGATACGAACTCTTCTATGTTCTGACTCCGGGTTCTCTGAATTCAGACTCCGAACACTTATGAGTTCTGACTCTGAATTCTCATGAACTCTAACTTCGACCTATTTAGGTTCTGGTTTGGAATTCTTGTGAATCTAGATTCTGAATTTCCTCGAATTCCAGACTCCAGAATTCTATAGAGTTCAGGTTCCTAATTCCTAGAAAACGGATTCCGAATATCCTTGTATTATAGACTCCAAATTCAATTTTTGTTAGACTTTGAACTTTAATTTGCTTACATTCCAAATATCAGATTTTATTTATTCTTACACATTTTTTGTTATAAAACGATGTTGTGATTTCAGTTACTCACTAACCATTGTTTGAGTGACACGTGTACAAGTTCCTCTAAAATTCGAGGAAAAATATGACCATTGGAGGAGGGAACTGACTGTTGGAGCTGTGCCAATAAATAAGAGCTCCTTTGAATGAGCTCACAGATTTTTAGAATACTAAACTTTAAAAACTATTCTTAGATTTTGTTGAAGTGATTTCAAGAGAGAGAGGATCTTATAAACTCTTAGGATTCGTGCAAAAAAATTGAACGGCTTGTTCAAACATTTCTTCGTGCAGATTTTCTTAGTGAAGTGGTGTGATTTCCTTGAAATCAGAGACATCGGGTTGTAAAGTTAGAGGTTCCAATTTCCTTACAAATCGAGGGCTTGCGGGGATATCAATACAGATACCGATCATCGGATTGAGTTATTACCTCGGATTGGGTAAGACAGACTTTCTTGAAAGTATAAATCAAGGGACCTTTTATATAGGGTTATTGAATACCCTTATCATTGGGTTAAAAGAGTTACTACTTGTTACTTGTATTATTTCTGCTTTTCTAATGTAATTTTAGTTGTTGAGGAATGTATAATCTTCTTATACTTCCTTATACTTTTACTCTGATTATATAGGATTCTATACACTTTAAGGTAGAATTTTAGTTGTTGTAAACTTTTGTTAAGTTTCATTTCTGGAATCACTTTTCCGGAATCAAGTATGTTATTAGATCTTAGAGTTGTTTTGAATTTTGGTTATGCAAAAATTTCCTTAGGGATTTTTAAAGTATTCAATTCACCCCCATCTTGTATTTGAGCATCTCATTTTTACATATTTGATCCAACAAGAGGGTGTTTTTTCCCTGGAAATGAATTTTAAGAATAAAAGGGTTGTTTAATGATGACATATGTCATTAATAGTAAAATCATTTCTATAAAAATTTGGTGTATGAGGAATTGTAAAAATTTATCAGAAATGGGGATTTTTGATATCATATTGTATTTTTTATGTCATGCAGTGAGGAAATGGTACTGTACCGTTTTAAGTCTTGCAGTGAGAACATTGTACTTTTCAGTTTTATGTCATGCTGTGAAGACATTATGTAGAATTAATTCATGTTCTTTAGCTTCGACCAAAGGTATTATATTTTCCCAACATCTTGATATTTTTTTTGGAAATATACTACCAAATTCATGTATGGAATGAAAATTTGTAAACTGTGATTTGGGAATTTGTGGATATGAATAATGATATAGAATAAAGGGAAAATTGAATTAAGGGAAGGTTTTTCAAAATACAAAGTTACCATTATTTAAAAAACCTATTATGGGGGCTGTATTATGTGTGGAAAACTAGGGAATATGCTACATAGACAAATAGTGGCATCTTTTGACCGACATGCCTATTATATAAGAAAATTTTGAAAGGCCACCTGAGGGAACATACTACATAGTCATGAAAAAGAGATCTTAGAAGTTTAACATTCTATTTCTAAAAGCCAAATAATTTTTATGATGATTTAGATTTTCCGAACACATAGCATGGATTATGGAAAAAGGTACCTGAATATAGTGGGGTTACTTCCAATCATGATTTCCAATGAATCAGATGAATAGGGTTTCTAAGAAGGTTTGACCCAAATGTAGAGAGTATGGTGTTTATAGCATTAGGTTATACAACTATGACCAGAAACGGAAATAATATATGATCTGTAATCATGTGGTCCAATGTTATTTCATATATCTTTGAACACATGGAGAGAGGGATGTGTAAACCATGGTCTTGAAGAATTTCGGATAAATAGAATGATAATGGCACAAATATACTTGAATTAATATTATAAAATACATATTCATGTATATTTTTTTATCAATTTTTAAGGGAAAAAGACACTATAACCAAGACTAAAATTACTATCATTTGACAAACCCATTATGGGGGATATTTTATGCAGGACCAACTGGGGCATATTATGCATAGCCAAATATTGGAATCTTTTGAATGATAGGGCCATTATGTCGAAAACATATGCAAGGCCACCTAAGGGCACATACATTATAGTCAAGAAAAAGAGTTATCATATATTAGAAACCCTTTCACCATAAATTTTAAGAAAGATTATAAAGATATGGAAATATTCATGATTAAGAGTGTGAATTATAAAAGGGGTTATTCTCAATGAACATGAGAAATATTTGAATCTATATTTTTCATGAGTTTGAAGTCCTTTAAATAGATCAGACTCGTATGTAAAATAGGGAATTTCTTTGTTTCCATTGAATTAATATTGCGATGTGCAATTTAGAGTCACTCAACTAGGACATTATAATGTACAGTTTTAAGTCATTCCGTGAGGACATTGTAATGAGAATTTTTATGTCATTAAGTGTGCACATTGATAACCCCATAATAAATTGAGGTACCTAATTTATATGGATTGTCCTCTTACCCAATTCCAAAGACCATATGAGCTATGCTCGGTGTGAGAAATAAGGTGCAGTAAGGGTTTCTTCTATAAAACAAAGGTGACACATGTGAAGAATATGTGAATTAGATTTCAATGCAATTTAACATCATGCAGTAAAGATGAAGATGAACCGATGTGAAAATAAAGTCATATTGTAAATAGACTAAGTGATAAACCCCAAGTGTCGCAACGTGTCTCTATAGGGGAAAGAATCAAGCCATACATTGTTCTTTAATCACTCCCTATGCTGGTTTGATTGTTATATAATGAATTAATGAGTTTTTTATATCATGGTTGGGCCCATGATTAGTGATCTAGGAATCTCAATGTATCTCATATAGATGAGAATCTAGCCTCACTTAGTTCATTAAACAATCATTTCCAACACCAATCGAGTTTTTTATGGGAGATGAGGGTTTTTTTGACACGTGTTGGATGAACATTTAAACATAAGACACAAAATGATATAATTATCAGACCATGTATCTTAAAGAAACCCTATATATATATTTGATTCATATATATAAGTATAAAAAGGGAAAAAAATTGTGCTTGTGGTTGGTCCAAAGATTTGAGATCCATGCACCTCTACGTATCTCAAATTGATGAGAATCAATCCACAAGTAGTTCTTGAAACAATGTCCCTATGATGATCTAAATCAGAAATAAGGGAGCTAGGGACTCATGTGTCACTAAGGAGTAGTAATGATGTCAGTGATTATTGATTATGGAAGCCCTTAACGTTAAATCTATAAGATGTTAGTTGTACAGTTTAATGTCACTTAACGAGGACAAATGATGGCATGCCGTTTAACATCGTGTGACAAGGACAAAGATGCTACACATTTTAGAATCAGGTAGCATAGAATTTTATGTATGTCACGTAGTTTAATGTCTTTCAACTATAACTTTGTACTATACGTATTTAAGTCTTGTAGTGAGGATATAGGGGCTGTGCAGTTTTCAGTCTTGCAGTAGGAACGAATGTGTGTAATTATACAAAGTATTTCTTCAAGAATCTCACATTGGTTGGAGGGGTAATAATCTCTCCATACATTAAGGTTAAGTATTAAGCTCTATTTGAGTAGACCTTATGTATAGAATAATGTCATTCGCACTTTGGATCATGCTTTGGAGGTTTCTTTCTTGGTATCATTGGAGTCCTGAGGACCAATACCAATTGTCCTTGAAAAAATGAATGGAGGCTAACTTTCTTGTTAAAGGCTCATGCGATTATATTTTAATAGACTTAAAAATGATGAAAAGTATTCAATATTTTCTTGTATAATCATTCCATCTCATCAAACCATTTCTAAGACCTCTTATATGTAGACAACTAATCACATATTGCAACTATGATTGAAGGCAGTTTCATTTCAATTTTCAAAACTACTTCTGTTCCGTATACCTATGAATAAGGAGTTTCTTGGGTGGTAGTATGAGTAATTGTTTTATAAGCACATATAGAATGAAAAATTTTATCAGGACAATATTTCCTACCTTTATCCACCATCTTCTAGAGTATATTTCAAAAGGTCTTATTAAAAATATTTATCTATCCATTGGTCACCTCATGGTAGAAGGATGAATGGTTAGACTTGACATGGTGCTCTGAATATTACTTATTTACCTAAACAGAATAGAAATTGGTGCCATTGTCTATTAATTTAGAATTAGGGACACCAAATCTATTGATGATGTTAGTTTTGAGAAAACTAAGAATTCTTTTGGATCTTACTTATTTGAGAGGTATTGTCTCATCATATTTAGAGAATAAGTCAATATAATTAAGAATGTACTTGAACTGCATAGCTATAGCTGGAGGATAAGGTTTTTTTACATCCATTCCCCATATGGCGAATGGACAGGAGTATTTATCTTTATGTAGCAACTCTGGGGGTTGATGAATGAATTTGTCATGCACTGGGTAGGGATGACATTTCCTAGTGAAATCTATGCAATCCTACGTCATTAAAGCCAAAAAGTATCCATGCCTTCATATTTGATAAAAAATCCTATGCCCAGAACGCTAAGCAACAGAAGCTCCTGAATATACTTTTTTCATGACAACTGAAGCTTCATATTCATCAATACATCTAAAGATGATTCCTTCGAAGCATCAATTTTAGAGGATATTTTTTATGATCTGGTCTATCATAAAGAGTAAAATTGTCTGCTCGTCATAAGATCAGTTATTTTTCATCCCATTCAGGTGGAAGTAATCCATTATGAATGTATTCCATGAAGGGTGTTCTCCATTACTTGATTTTACAATATGGATCAGAAATATGGCTAATTTCATTAATTTCCTCTATTCTGGTTTGAAAAAATGGTGATTCCACATGATGATGGGCTATGCGGAAGACAATATCATCCTGATTCGTATCTTCCAGGGCCATAGCTGCATTATCCAATGCATCATCATGGGAATTTTGTGATTGGGGGACATAATAAAATGTCAACTCTGAGGGAAATTCATTCATTAATCCTTTGATGAATACACACAAAGGGATTATGTCTTCTTTTATAAGAAAATAATCCCCATTGATTTATTTCATTACCAATTCTGAATCACCTTTCACTTTCAAGTGATTCACTTGCACCTAATGTTCCAATTCTAAACCAGTGATGTGAGATCAATATTATGATTCATTTTTGGTACCACCTTTTGAAAATATGATGGAAAATGGCCACGCTTCCTTTTCAGGGGAGATAAGAACAATTCCAAACCATTCTTTTTTGAGTTTAGTGTTTTCCATTATATTCCCTATTGGACTACTGGAGACACCATCAATGTACATCTCCCATGTTTGGGGATTATCATTAATAGAGAATACCTCCTAATTATGATGTCCTGTATTCAATGATGTATCTTCCTCAGATGAGTGTTCATTAAGGATGTCGGTCAAATATGGGCCCTTTATTTCATTATAAGTCATAAATAAGATATAAAACTGTTGAAAAATAACTACCCACTGTGCAGATTCCCTGTAACCATAGGATGACTGGGGATAAATATGTGTGGGATATTGCGAGACACCAATTTGACCTCATGATGTTGCAGGTAGTGCCTCAATTTTGGAACTGTGAAGATTAATTCCAGACAGTAATTTTCAATACTTGAATACCGAATTTTTATATCAATCATAGTTCAACTTATATAGTAAATGCTAAAACATAATTAATGTTGGAAATGAGGGAACCCAGTGATCACTCTAAAGCTATTACATAAAGAATAAGTGGTATTACTTCAATAGGTGGCATTAATACTGGTGGACTCAAGATATTTTTCTTGAGGGTATAAAATTCCTCTTGGAAGTCTTCATTCCATTGATAGGTGACTACCTTCTTCATTAATCTGGTCAAAGGAAAGAACTTACCTTCCAAATTAGCAGCAAAATTTTAAATATATGCCAAATGTCCTCTGATTCCTCTTAATTCTTTCAAATTTCGAAGAGGTGACATTCCAAGGATTGATTTTGTTTTTTCAAAATCAACATCGATACCAAAATGGCGTACAACAAAGAAGAGGAACATTACTGAGGGTACCCCGAAAGCATGTTTCAAAGGGTTCATCTTTAAACTGTGTTGTAGATGTTTATTGAATATGGTCTCCCAATCAGCCATGTTATTGGAATGATTTATGTATTTGACCACCAAATAATCCACATAATATTCAAAAATTTCCTTAACACGGATTTTAAGATATGGTTCATGGAACATTGATATGTTTCTTATACATTAATTAAGCCAAAGGGCATTACCTAATAGAAAAAAACACCTTAAGGGGAACTAATGGTTGTATATTCTTCATCCTATGGGGACATATGGATTTCATTATACCCAGAGTAGACATAAATGAAGGAAATGGATTCATATCTAGATATTACATCGATTAAAGTATCTATGATTAGGACTGGAAGTTTATCATTACGAAAATGTAGGCTAAGATCTATAAAATCAATTCAAATTCTGATTTTTCCATTCTTCTTTTTCACTGGGACAATTTTGGCCACCCATTTCTGATATTTAACTTCCCCGAGAACTTGTTTGTTCTAGAAGGAATAAAATTTTTTATTTAACTCCACAAACATTTTCCACCTTTGATCTCTTTGATCATCTTGATGAGGTAGTATTTACTACTAACGCTCTAGAGGTGGATCCATTTGATACGATGATGGTTTTTATATGGAAGTAGGTAAAGGTTCTTTCTTATGTGTAACTATATCATCCTTTTCTTTCCCTGTTCTCCTTCCCAGATCTGATGTAATTACATGAGATTTAGCTTTAGCTTCCATAATGGAACCTTTCACTGGCTGGGAAATTGAAGTCAGGTCTCGAAACCCTCCTGTTTATTTCACTAGTATCAGCGGTGTACGTAACTCATCATGCATAGTTTCCAACCAAATTAGCATAACCTCATATTGAGGGAGTGCATGATTTAAGTAATACATTGATCCTTTCCATCAAGTAATGAAATATGAAACTCTTTTTTTCCTATGTTTACAATTTGTGGGATAAAAAAATGCCATCTTCTGTAGCATTGAGCTAAATTGAAGAAGGAATTAATGGAAGATATCTTTCCATCAGGTAGTTTATCGATATTGCTGACTTATATACCAGACAAAAGTTGGTCCCTATAATGATTAAAAAAACACCTAAGCTATACTGCTTCTTTTTGTTGAGGAGTCTCCATAATGGGATCAAAATGAGAAACAAAATGTGTTACATGTTGTTCCATATCTCCAGAACCCATAATGTTTTGGAAGGTGTTATTCATAAACATTGGAGGTGGAGGGATTGGATCCACCCATTTAGGGTAATATATCTTTTCCTGTTGAACAGGTTCACGTCGTTCCTCCATAGCTTCCAATTGAGTCATTAATGCCTCACTTGTGTTCATAAGCATTTGTGGAATATCCGGATGAGCTAGAACATGTGTAGGCACAACAATTGGAGCTTGATTTGGTGCAACGACTGGAAAAACCACTAGTTGTGGTGCTGATATTTTCCTTGGGTAAACCACGAAAATAGGCCTATAAGGATGTGGTTCATCTTGTCCTAGCTATATACTAATGAATGTAATTCATTATCTGTATCTTTAGTTACCACAAATCCTTTCTGCTGAGTAGCTCCTATAGGATGAAAAAGTTGAGGATCTTTATGGGGAGTACATATAGAAGAATTGTTTCTTTAAAGTAACTATATATTGAGTCTTTTCAACTCTCACATTTCCTCTTCTTGTAGTGAAAAAATATCTTCATGAAAAATATATTGACATTATCCAGTGGAAAAGTGAGATGCAATATGAATTTAACCTTTCCCTTTGTTAGATTCTTTTTAGAGGGGTGGGAGATGGTTATTTGAAGGCATAATTAGATTCTGGGAAAGCCTCTGATTTTGGGTACTCATACCTTCTTCATTTTCATTAGTGTTTACTATATTATGGATAATAACTACATCTTCTAATTCTCCAAACCTAGACTAGTTTTACAAAGGATCTTCTGTAATGGTGTTAACTACATTAAATGACGGATAATGCATTTATGGGATTCTATCAGCATCACTGTAAGATCATCTCCCTCGAAATATTCTATGAGACTCTACTCTCTTATATGATAGATTCTTAGGAAATATTTAGTGGATTTTAATCCAAAGGGAATCAATGGATAGTTCAGTTGTCCGCTCTCTTTATGGATTCATCCCTAATTAAAAGAAAACTGTCTTCTATTGAGGAGGGTATTTATGATGTGAAAAGGACCCTAGCCATGTAGGCTAGGTCTTTTTTTATTCTTTTTTAAACCTTTGAACTCTATTTAAGGAATTTGATGGTTTAATTAAATGAGCACCCAGCCCTGCAATCTGGGGTGTCTAATGAACTGTTTTGGCTCATATTCACATAGTTTACCTTCCAATTTTATGAATTTTTATTCGGACATTATCCAGTTTCAACATCTGACAGCCACTCAAGTCACCTATTTCAAAATATCATTATTCTATTTCAAACAATTGTATTATCTGATGGCTGACATCTTATAAGTGGGAGGCATGTTCACATTTCTCAGATGCCTTATGAAAATATAACTCAAAAACTTATTTTCTTTAGGCCAGACTCTGATGAGGTATAGTTAAGGCATGATCTTGAGCGTACATATTTTTACATACAAATTCTATTGACTGTGATCGACCATGGGAAATAACATTTCATATGACCACTTTTGGAGGACTTTGCTATTTTTGGAGTGTAGTGAAATGAAATGCACCATATGCACCCCATCCATTGATATGAACATTAGATGTGGAATTATAAATTTATTGGTGTAGCCTCTTTAGTTCAATGAGGCATGCATACTGAAGGGTTCTCTACTAATTTTCAACTTTTGAATGTTTGGAAACGGAAAGAGATGCCATGTCAATTTGACATTGAAACCCTTCTATTACCTTTACATGATTTTGATATTCATCATATGGTAATAATTTTTTTTTTTGAAATGCCAAAGAGTGTTCCATTAGTTGAGGCTGATATAATTAATACAATCATCTTCCATCAATTTTAGGATGTATTTTTGAGAATTTTACAAAGGCTAGAACATAATAGGTATTTCTTCTTTATCCAATTTTTTATATCAAGTTCAAAATATCCCTATCATCATTGGCTAGATGTATCTCCACTTGGTCTAAAAAATATGGATGATCTTTATTAGAAGATAAATTACCCAATGGAGGTTTGGAGATTGACGATTCCCTTTAGATGTTATCTACATGAGAAAGTGTTTCACCCATCAATGAAAAGTTATCAAACATGACTGGCCTTGTGTTTTCAAGTGCCTGGAGATAGGAGGGCTTCCTCATCATTATATTTTCAATTATAGAATTATCCTGATAGGGTGAAATACTACTACAGAGTGGACTTTAGAAGATGATTCCATCATGAGTAGGACCACCATGGTGGATTATAGAAAGGGATAAATCCTCTTGCTCCATTGTCTACTGGCCACACAGAGGGTTTTCGGGGCTCTTATTAGGAGATAGTCTCTTTGGATTGACCAAATGGTCATAATTAAAGCATTTACAATGAAGTATCTAATTTGGAACTTCCAAATTACTCATACTACTCCCATACTTTGGTAATGAAATGGTAGTATCTTGATCTAAAAAAGGTAAATGTATGTCGGCTTTAAAAAATCTCTCATTAAGAGGAGCCAAATTGTAGCTTGACTAATGATTTTCGAACCGTTTTAGGTGAGACTTTTTCATGTATATTCTCATACAGTTAGTTTGGTCCACTTACTGGGATATGTGGTAATCATGGGCAGGTGTATGTTCCTTCCTTGGAGTGGTCACCAGAACAGAATGATTAACTCCAATTGGAAGGGTGTATGTTCCCGATCCTGTTGTCTGTATGATATGAGGGAATATGCCCCAAAACCCTCTTGGACTAAAATAGAGGTGTGTATCAAATTTAGGATGGCATTCTCATGTGTCATCCCCGGTATGGGTATAGATTTATGTGTATGTTCCCCTGGTACAATGAAAGTAGTTGTTATAATATCCCGTCATGCCTTAGGAATATGGTAATAAATTTGTGTCTTCCCTTTGGCCATTTATAAGATGTGTTCGGTGTCTTTAGTGACCAAAAAGGGAATATAAGACTATTAAATATTGGGATTATGTGTATATTCTAGATTCTATCCTTATTTTCCTATCAATTGGTATTGACAGTACTCATATATGGGGGAAGAGAGTTGGATCTACCTCGGATTTGTTGTCGGAGCTATCAGACTGACTTCTCCTAGTGCTACCAAACGAGACTGTTGGAAGGTTTGATGAATGATGGCTGGTGTGTATGCTTACCAGCTATTTTCCTTCAAGTATGGCTGATGGAAATACATCAATACTTGCAGATGATACTATTGGAAGAATTGGTGATTGTAAGCAGGTGTATGTTGATGTTTACAAGTTGCTGCCAAATTTGATTGGTGGGATTCTTTAAATGCAGTCAGATGTGCCTATTAACTGGATGATAATTTCCAAACATGCATATGTGATTGTTCATGGTACTCCACCATATTTCTCTGGTGCGATTGGGGGGTTGATGCCAGATGAGCCTGATGGACAAAAAAATTAGTACAGACGAGTATATGTGAACGCTCATTTTTTTCCATCAAGTTAGGTTTATGGGAATATCCGGAGAGGAAAATGTCAAGAAACTACTCTTTTTTGATCGAACGTTGTCTCTAGAAGTTCGTCTCACATTCCCATGTCTGAGAGACCTGGGTCGAACGTCCAGACACAACACCCCTATCATGTTGGGGGTTCACTACTGCATGATTCTGCTTGTTGAGATTGTTTGTGATATTCCTTAGGAAGGACCCTTGAATCGTATAATTGAGGCCTTGAGAGAAATCTGGATCCACCTATCTATATTATAGGAGGGAATGGTTGTTGAGTTCTAGGGGTAAGGACCCAAAATTATTGATGAAAGTGGTTGGCACTATCTTATTCTTGATCATTGGTCATTGTTGGCCAGACAATCAAGGATTGTTATTGACCTGGAGGGCATGTCGAACAACTTCCAAAGTTGGTATTGTATCGTGATGATAATACATCTCCACCAGCATGTTGGAGAGCTAGCATTGAAGATGATGGGTGGATGATGGAGTCCTTCACATTAATGAGGATCCATCCTGAGCAGTGGTAGGTATGTTCACATATATCCTCTTGAAGAAAGAAATTTTGTACTGATGGGAGTTCTGAGAAAGAAACATGAACACAAAAATAAAAACGATTAAAGAAAAAAGTTTTAGATTGATAAAATTGTGATAGAGTACTTTTTCTAGAATTCCTTTATCAATTGAGAGGGGCTTGACTGGGGGTAACATTATAAACTTGGTTAAGGATTCACATCGGGTTCACCATTTTTGTTTTGTAGTTCCTTGAAACATGTTTTCTAGTTTTAAGAATCACTGCTTCGAGGCGGTTTACATTAGACTTATTCATTGAATCAAAAACCTCCAAAAATTATTTATCCCAAAGGGACATACTTTCAAATTTCTGGATTACATTAGGCTTGAACATTATGATACTTAGTAATGTTCTTTGGTCGAGAGGATGGGAGGTCGAACTCATCACACCTTTTTGGGGGGAATTATTGTATACTCTAGGACTATCATTATAATTTTAAGATATTTTCCTAAATCCTTTTTAATTCACCAATTATAACATAATTTTATCTTGGAATTTTCAATAACATATTAACATGTGTAAAATTGGTAACCTCAAAATGTATTCAAGGCAGTTCATTAATTGCGATATCCGTATGTATTCTAGTTTCTCCATCAATGGTATCATCTAATATACTATTTAAAGGTTCTTTTAATCATCATTATGATGAAATTGGTTTTTAAGGCACTCAGTGGGGAACTCTGGAATTTAATATCATCTAGGGAGATAGATGTTTGTTTTGATATTGGATGGTACCTAAGAAATTGGCTACCTACATATCCTAGTGATAGGAATCAGAACCCTCATTGTTCGTTCCCGATTAATGGGATACATCATAACTTTTAAGGTCATTTGATAAGGAAATATCCATACAATTTAATTTCATGTGGTATAAACATCTAAGAGAAAGGTTCATAGTTAAAGTTTGGCATGGAAATTATGCCTAAGCAACCCAATGAACATGGAATTGATATGGGTTTCCATGTAATATTATACCCTGTTGGGGATATGGCCAAAGGAGGATAGGGTTGATTTTAAGTGTTGGGTTTAAACCATAAGAAGGCTTCCAACATGGGTGATATTAATTGACAATAAAATTAATAAACAGTATAATAATAAAAGAATGAAATATTAAAAATGAATTAAAAAGGTCACTACAAGTCATTCAATGATAATAAATCACTTTTTATGAAAAAATCATTTGCTTAGAAAAAGATATGGTTCACAAAAGTGAGGAATCATAATTACTCCACCATGAATCCTGATAGAATGCCAAAATCATTAAAAAATCATCGTAATTATGGGAAAAAAATAAGCATAGATGATTCATTAATTTGGTAGATTTCACAATCAACACTATAATAATGGATAGTGTCCCATAGTGGATTGGGTTTTAACCATATTCCACTATTTCCTTAGTCAGGGATTGATTCTAGGAGTGTCATAGTATACATAATACCATACTATATTGGTTGAAACATCCTTAAATATTAGTTTAAAATAATACTATTCCTGATAGATTTTACAATATGCAATAGGGATCTTTATGAAAATTGTGAAATACTATCAAAATTTTATTATTTAAATATAACCATTATAACTTAGAAGATAAATTTTTTATATGAATATGAATAAACACATTAGAAACATATTTATGAAGTTTTTTTATAAACAAAATTTATTTATTCTTTCATAATAATTATGTATTCAATTTATGTTAAGTCATTTTATGATTCAAAAATATTATTTATTAAAAAAATTATTACATTTTGTTTATTAAATTTATAATTAAATTTTCAACATTTTTTTAAATATAATTTTATGGAATGAATGTAATTTTTTAAATATCCATTTTAATATTTTCAGGGGTTAATTTTGAAGACCCTTCAGATTTGATTTATTTATCGGGGAATAGAGAAAAATGGTTATTTTTGTTAAATTTTCATCCATTTTCATTAAATATATCAATTTTAAATTTCCGTTATTTTATTAATTTTATATTAACCTAAAATAAATCTATGTTAATAAGAAATAATATAATTAATGATATCGTAATATGTATTATATTTTTAAATGGTATAAGTTATTTTTTTTTCTTACAACCACAATTAGCTAAAAACAGTTTTGTTTAGTTTTGTGAAATTAAAATAATATTGATTTCTACAACATCAATAATCTGAATCATGAATAATGGATGAAATATTTTTAATTATGCAATCTAGATTTTCAAAATAGTTTCTCGTTTATTCTAGGCCATTATAAATATAAACCATGGTAAATATTTTCCTCCTTGAAAAGGAAAAAACGGGTTAAACATGTAAAAAATATGGCTTACGGCCTAAAAATATTCCAAAAACATGCCCTTATTTTATTTTATAGGCTTGTGGTGCTCTTTATAGGACACCTATCCAACTAGCCTTGTGAAGGAGGAGTGTTGGTATCATGGAATTTTCTAGGGAGGGAAGTTTCATGCTGTGTTGTCTCGATGATTTCAACTATGACTGACAGGTCATGTAATTGTCACTTACGCCTTCGAGCCTTGTAAGGGTTCCCCCTCACCCATGAGGGGGGATTATAATAAATAAATGGCATTCGGTTGATTCAAATGAAGATACTAAAATGGGTTAGCGAAAATGTACCACTAAGAGATTTGGGTTAAAACATCACTAAAAATATTACACCTTTTACAGTATGAATGAATTTCAATGAATCATAATCCTATTTTATAATTATATATATTTTCTACAATATTAACTAAAAATTTTATATATATTAATTTAATTCATAATGTAATTACAAGGGTTCCCCTCCTCCCACTTTTAAAAGGGAACCTTCTCTTCTCCCTCATTCTGAATGATTGATATATATATATATAATCTAATTACTTTCATAATACTATAATATATTAATTACCTACATCATAAAACTTTTTTTCTTTCTAAAATATCATCCTTTTATGTCTTATGGAGTAAGATAATGGTGGTTTTTCAATAAAGAGGTATAGTTCTTAACTGATTAATTTTAATTTTATTTCTTCTTCCCTATTCTAAAAATATATGGAATACATTATAAAGGAATGAATTTAGAATCATCAATAAACTGGATTGTTTTATTGTCAAACATCCAGTATTCGTTTCCTCTCCATACTTTAGGAATAGAAAAAATCACTTGTGTGTATTTTATGACTACCACCGCAACAAATTGACGTGTTTTATTTTTCATGACCCCTTAACATTAATGGTTATAATGATGGATTAAATAAATCTATATGATACATATGTTATTATTATTCTCTATTAATGTTTAGTTGTTATTTAATATCATTTTTCTATCCATTAAAAAGTTGTAGCATCCCTCGTGCGTTAGTACGGACTACTGTCCCCAATAAGTGATATAATTCATTTTTCATCACCAATTTATATGAATAATGATATTAGTTAATATATTGATAATATATGATACTCATTAAATTATTAAAATTATTTTAATGTTTTATAATTGATAAAATTTCTGGTACAAGGACTATCAAAACAAAACTATCATGAAAAAAGAACCAGTTATCACCCATAATAGTAATTTTATTAATGAATTGTTAATAAAAGGTTAATAATATATTTCAATTAAATATTAAAATGCTTGACATATATAAGTATGGTTCTATAATATATGTATAGAAATTTAAATTTTATTATGTTGGGGGTCTGAATAAATTCCAAAATGGATGAGACATTATAAAAGGGTTATTCATCTAAATTTTATTTCATTAAGACAAGTATGAGGTATTCGCCTCATTTTTTCATGAGCTGAATAAAATTCCCCTATTAAATTATATATCCTTTATAATTTAGAATAATTTGTATTTAAAGATAGGGTTATAATTATTTCATCTATTTATATTTTTTGAAAATATTACCAATGTAGTAAGTGTTTCTCATCTCACATTCATTTCTATATAATTTGTGTGGGGTATATATTTAACATGAATTAATTTTATGATGCTTCCCAATAAAAATATTCGTATTTACAAAAACATCTATGTTTCCCTATTTCATTATATTTTCATTCAATGATTACCAATTTTGTAAGTATTTATGTAACTATTTGATTTCAATTTAGGATTATCTATTAATAACATTTATTGAGGAAAATTTAATTAATAATATCCATTAAGGCCCATATATTTTCTTATCCTATGATTATTAATATAATTTTAAAACAATAAAACCATTTTTTTCTATTCGATACCTAAAATGATCATTATTTCTTTTAACATAAAAAATGGATTTATTTCCTCTTGGGATAGGAATCATTTTCATCCATTTCTGTATTCATTAAAATTTTATTAGTATTGTTATTGTATACGATACAATGATTTCTTAAATTATTTTTCAACCATATTTGAATTTTTGTTCAAATGTGTAAAATGTAATTTTATAGTTTTTTTTTTGAAATGTTTATTTATGTGGTTTTTAAAAATGTGTGAAATGAATCATTATTTTATCATATATGACATGAATAAAATTTCCCATCATTACTAATATTCCATTATTTGATGATTACTTGATTATTTTCTATTATTATCTCAAAATAAAAATATATTCTCAAAATTTTGGGAATTATTAATTATAATTTACCAAATGAAAAGGATATTTTCAACATTTGATCAATAAAATAATCAGATTATTATTTTTGATATTTTTCATCTATGTCATTGTACACCTCAAATTTAAATGGTTCACTTGTGATATAATTTTATTGAACCATCCAAATTCATTATCATGATGACTTATATTGATTATTATTTAAGACATATTATTTGAAACACATTTCCATTTCATGGGCTATGATATCTAGTTCATGATTGTTTTTATGATCTCATGGTACATTTATGGTTTCAATTTATGTGTCGATTGAGTCTATTATAGACCTAAAATGAATTTGTTAATGATGGATAAGTCATGGGTAGAAACTTGTATGCCATAATAAAATTTAATTTTAAGAACAGTATGTGTTAACGTGGATTCTTGTGTATAAATTAATGTCTAGACCTAGTTGAATTTAAATATGATAATTCATGGACTTGGTTTCATGTTCATAAGTTGATGTTTTCACCTAATATAAAGACCATATTTTTATAAAAGTGTTATAGTTTATGTCTATAAGATAAAGAGATTCTCTTAATTATTTTTGACCTGCTAAAAATGTTATAATAATATTTTCCACCAAATACATAAGTATATGATATCCTCTCATATCTTATGTTTGTTTTGTTGTTGATTCCACACTCTTATGTACTTTGTATTCTTTATGATAATTCCTTATGCTATGAATCCTGATTGAAGATAATTAATTTATTTGTTATGACTTTATTACATTATGATCCTATTCTTATATAATTATTCTTTCTAATCATCTATACTTGGTATATCATATGTTTACAATTATATTCCCTTTGTTCTCATCCTTTATTATTTTCATTTTCCCCAGGTATTAATGAATTGTTTTATGTATATTATTTCTGAGTAAACATATATGATTTGAAAAAATCAAGGGAGATTATGATGAACTATTATGAAATAATATGTTTTTATAGTACTTCAATTCAAAAAACCATTATTATTATCAAACTAGTTTAGTTATGAGATATAGATAATATTCAAGAAAAAGATGTAATATCTATATTTATTATGTTGGGGTCACCATAGTTGGTATCATAAAAAAATTTAGTTATTTTTGGAGTTGAGTATTAGAGAACTTTTTTCAAGACCATGTGGATATTTTTAACTAGTGTATAACATCCTATAATTTTATTGTGTGGGTTTTCTTAAATATTCAACCATTATTTATAATGGATGGGGGATTCATCTATGGAGCAGATACACCAAGTGGTAACAACTATGGAAGGAAAATATTCGGTAGTAAATCAATCATTACATTAATATTACTTCAATTCATAATATTTCAGACATATCTATCCATTGTAACACCCATTATTTTAAAAAGAAAATTCTGTTTGATATTATACACGACACATAAAACCACCATAAACGGTCTAGAAAATAATATTATTTCAATATGATAATTTTAAAATAACTATTGAAATGATATTTATGAATAATATTAAGTAAAAGAATAATATATATATATAAGGTGCCTTTAAAATATATATTCTTTAACTATTTTTAGGAAATAATTACTCATTTTTTAGTAATGTTATTTGACAATTCATAAATATCTTGAGAAAATATTCAAATTATGTTTTAGAATTTAATTAAATTTTATATTAAAAAAATAATATAGTTTTTGAAATCATAATATAAATATTATGTTTTGGTGTAATTATTATTTTTTCTGAAAAAATTGATTCTCTAGTGAATAATGAAGATATTGATTTTTGTTGACTACTTTATTTTTGTTTAATGATTCAATAAAGGTCCATTTTTATAAATTATTTAAAAATAATATTTTCTATTATATTATTAATAATACAATTATGTTTATTTGAATCAATTTTATAATTTAATTTAGTATAATCACATTTTAATATAAAAGGATTTTTTTAAAATACTATTTCACTTCCATGTTTGGAAGAGTTATTTAAAAAAATAACACAAATAGAAGTTTATTTTGTTATAATTGATTTGATATTTGGAATTAAGAAATTATAAACTCATGAATAGGTCCATTTTATTTTTTTCAACATTAATAGTAACCTTGGTATGATTTATAACCTCAATAAATGGAAAATTAGGTAAATCAAGGTCAAAAATAAGTTGTATGGTCAAAATATTTCATCTAAATTATTAATAAATATATTTAACCCAACCCTTATAACCTTATGATTAAATATTATTGGTCTAATTGACCATTGTACATGAAAATGACCATTATAGTAATTATTTCATTCAATGTAACAAAATTTCAATATCTTAGTTTTAAATTTTTATTATGTTTTCAAAAAGGGGAAAAACAATTTGCGAACGAATTTCAATTTTTATATTTAGAATAAGAATTTAATTTTCATTATGGAAATTTATTTAAAATTATTAGGTATTAATTATTTACCTTAAGTACTTATATATTGATGATATACTATTTAGTCTGTTAATAATAAAATTAAAATAAATTATATTAAAAGTGGTATAATTTTATATATTTGTGGTGTTTTAATAATTTTATAGATTAATGATAAATATTAGTGTTATTATAAATAATTATATTTGAATTATAACTCTCTATTAAATTATTTTATTTCAAATTAAATGTCAATATTCAAAATTGAAAATAATGATAGTTTAATAAAATTATATTTTATTAACTTATGAAAAAATGGGTAAAATCATGGAAGTATGAAAAGTAGATAAGATAAGTCTAAAAATTTCAAACATTTTCCCACTATGTTTAAAAAATATTCTTCATATATAAAATAATTACCTCTTTAGATTGAAAACCCCATTAACACAGCTATCATTAAAGAGGTTAAATAAGGGGTTATACCGATTGATAAAGTGTAAAATACCACCTAAACAAATTAAAATATTATTTTATGATGTTAATTCATTAATAATTGATAATATATAATAATTATAGTATTTTTGCGACATTGTATTTGAAAAATGAAATTAATAAAATTTAATATTTTTTGACACTCCAAAATTACCCCACCTTAATTATAAATTGGAATAAATGTACATCAATTATTAAAACAACATTATACCTTAAATAAGAACAATAAAAAAATAACTACTTATTAACATCATTATCAACATTATATGGATCATTTTCGTTATGGATTTCAGATGTTGGATCCTTAATATGATATCTAAGGGGCTCTTTCAAAGGAGAGATAAACACCTTAATCAGTCATTTTTTATTTAATTATTCTTTCATGTCCTATAAATATATTTTATTCATCATAAAATAATCTAATATGTATCATAATAAATACAGAATTTTTTTTATAATTATTAAATCACCGTTATTAACCCTCTTTCCCTAAAATGTGAAGTTAATGTTTCACTCATTTGTAGGAACATCTTACAATCTCGACATTGTAATACATTTTATTTCCAATCACTACCTTTTATTGATAGTTATTATGACATGTTTAATTATTATTTATTAAATAATTATTCTTATCTAAATATAATATCACATATTCCTTCTTACCTTTCAAAATTGGGAAAAAATATAATGTCACTCATGTAAATGTTTGGAATACCACCTTCATGAAGTGATGTGATTCCATTTTCATTTATGTTTCTCATGGATGGAAATAAGGATGATTTTAATTAAAATATATATGATATATAAGTAGAAATAATTATTTATATATATCTTTAATATTTAATTTACTTGCATTCTATCTATTGAAAATCAATAACATCATTTAAACTTTCATATGGTCTATTATCTCCATGAACGGTGTAAATCATATTCATACCTATAACTATATGGATGAATATGAAAATTCATATTATAAATCATATTAAATTTAAATCATGTTTTAAATTATATATACATTTTAACCATGATCATACAATAAAGTTTGATGTTATCAATCCAAATCATACATTAAAAATGAAGCACTTATTACCCTGAATAATGATCATGACGATGAATTGTTAATAAACGAGTGATAAAATATTATATGTAAATAAAATATATTTATATATATATGAGTATGGTTTATGAATATATTTATAATATATAAATATATATAATAATTATACATGTTTTTAAAACATATATGATAGAATTCGAGCATAGAATGAGGATTTATTTCACAATCTCAGCATTATTTAGGCTTGTTTTTGTGTATGTTTTACATAGAATAACTATTTTATATTTATCTCTTAAAGACAATATATTTTATTCTTCTAGTATAATTAATGAAATTCAAATTTATATTCACTATTTTCCTTTATTTGGTACTTAAAATTATCAATAAAACGATTTTAAGAAAATCTAAGTTTATTTCACACTATAGTCAAGAATATGTTTTCCTCAATGCCCAATTTTTCTATAAATAATTTCAAAGATGTTTTAAAAATTATCAGATTAGTTTGTTATTGGCATTTGTACCCATGATTTAGTTTTTACAAAGTAGTTTTATTGAAATTTTATTTTTGATTTCAGAATGAGGCACTTTTTGACCTTTCTCAAATTTTGTTAAACAAATATTTTTTTAACACTTCTACGAAATTAATTTCATTTCTCACCATCAAATAAAATAATTTAAACGATGAATCATTTATATAGTAACAAGGTTATTTTGAAATAATTTTTTTTCTATATATTGGTAAATTTATATATTTCAATCTTTTTATCAATTCTGAATGGTTAGTTTTATAAAAAACAATATAGTAAAATTTTGAACGTATATTAATCAATTTTAAAATTATTTTTAAATATTATCATTTAATAAGGGTAAAAAATTATTATACCATCATCCATATTTCCCAAGATGTTTTCTGGTCATCTTGATCATGGAAGGTTTCAGTACTTTGTATGTTAGTTCATTTTATAAGTAGTGTTATTTAATTTTAGGTAATGTTGATTTTGTTTTGTATTCTATTAATTTAAAGAATGTATTGGACATTATATGTTATGAGAGTGGCCTAAAATAAAAAATTTCCTCAATACATAGATAGATTTTATATTAAATACCATAATGGGTATTTTTTTTGGGCCTTACAAATTTATGTAAAATGTCTTCACAAGACTACATGTTAGTATATTTTAGATGAATTTGTACGATTCTTAGAAATTAAATTTTTTATTTCTATAATTATTAATTACTAAATTAAAAATTCAATTATTGACTTTTGTGTGCATATATGAATATTTAATATTTTCATAGATTAAATTTTTTGTAAGAACCCAGATCTTCATTTTCTAGTATAGACCTTGTTTTTGGGTTTTTTTAAAAATAAGGATGAAATGGGGGTTTTCTATGTACACATTGTGTACTTATGAGTACATGACATATACCCAGTTGCTTCATAAAATCATGTATTGGTCATGTTACAGTCGAGTACATGGCTATTTAGTGACCTAGAAAACCACTTAATTCAGGTGTCGGTAAAGGCTACTACACAGCATGTACATTTAATGAACAAAATGTGTAATTTTTATTTTATTTGATAAATCAGAGAGGTCTCAAGTCTCATCTTTGGAAACAGCTTCTTCTGGAAGTGGTTCGTACTGGAGCGTGTTGTAGGGGCTGGTGAATTTTGATCCTCTCCCAATTCAACATTTGAGCTCTAATTGAGACATCGTTGACTGTGTTGTAATCCTACTGGTGAGTTCTAAAATCCCATAGATCTTTTCTCTCTGATACACCCTCTATCGTGAGTTATTTAAGGTTGGTATTTTTTACCTTTTGTAGATCTACACTGATCAAGGACAATTCATGGGTTGATGTTAAAGTATATAGATCATGAGACATCAAGGTAGGTGGTATGTTATTTTTGTTATGTTTTCTTGGATTATATGCATAATTTTATACAAACAAGTGATTGGGATATAAGTTGTTTTGGAAATTAATCTAGTTTATCTCCCGCTATGGATACTTAATTGATAAATGGTAGTTTCTTATGCATAAGGTTTTATATCTTGTTTATGGGACACCATGTGGGTTTGTTTCCATTATTATTTTGTTTATGGCCATTTGGTCTAGGATTCATTTTTGAATTGCCCAGTTTTCATGCCCGATTTTGTTAGGATGGAGTTACTGATTGTATGTGATGTATGCGATATATATTGTGGATGTTTGACCAAAGGGAATTTGAATATGAGAGCTTCCCAAGGTAGGATCATTTATGTATGTTTTACTGTTATGTATACCTTGGGGTATTGATTGTGAGAGCTACCATGTGGATATAAATCTATGGTTTTAGACTATTAGATCTTCCCAGGTGGTCATTTATAATTTATCGATACTATGTTCACTAAGGGGTATTGAACATGATAGCTTCCCAGATGGTCGTTTGTAATTAATCTAAAAATTTTGGAACCAAAGGGTATAGATCATAAGAACTTCCTAGAGGGTCATTATTTACTTATTTGAAAATAGGATAGGCCAGAGGGGATAGATTGCAAGAGCTTCCGAAGGGGTCGTGCTTGAATAAATGAATGATTATGAAGAGTCTACCAAGCCGAAGCACAATCTTGGACTCGGTATTAAATAATTTTTTATATTGTCTTTTGTGACATCTGTTTTGTAACTATTACATAGCGGATATAGAATGTTGGCTAGATCTGGATATTAGGTTATCCAAATAATTAAGAATAAAAGTAAATAAATGTAATTGAAAAATGTAGGATTATTTAATTTTGAGTACTTCCAAATTTATTTCTTCATTCCTACATATTATCTTATATATATATTCACAGATAGTTAGGCACATATCTTACGGTGGTTGCAAACTAGGATTTGTCTCACACCCTATTTGGTTCATGATTTTTTACCCAAACAGACTATATGATTGTAGGAATAGATATGGTCAAGCTTCCTTTTTCATCAAGTACTTGATTGCAATTGGAGCTAGAGATCATGGGACCAAGTTGAGGCTTGCGATGCTGTTTTAGTTTACTTAATTTTCAGTACATGGGCTTATATGTTTTATTTCCAGCATTATGACTTGTTTGTCTACATTTTGATACATTTGACATGAATCATTTATATATATACGCTCTAGTTTCATTATTACTACATGTCTTCCGATTTTTACTTCTGTTGTATGGTATTATTTCTTCTACGATTGATTACAATTTTTTTTCCTTTTTTTACACTCTAAAAATGAGGGAATAGTTTCCCCAATATCGCACCTTGGCCCTTACTACTTGTAGTTAGCCTATGTAATTTTAGGAAATAAGCATGAGGTTATGAGGCAAATATGGTTCGGGGTTGCATTGGGCGGCACCCAGATCGAGGACGTTACAAAGTGCTATCAGAGGGTTTTTTTCTACTTTGAGTTACTATTAGGATCAAATAGGCTAGGATATGAAGAAATCGGTAGTTTGTAATAAGTTTTACTCTATATTAGATAACCCATATATAGGGAAAATCCATGTTACCTTTAATATTTTGATTTTATGGTTTTTCAATTGTTAAATTTGATTTTATTTCACAGTTGGGTGATTCAATTGTTTTATGCTATTATAATTGATATCATTGTTTTTATATTTCATGTTTCATGATGATTATATGAGGGTATTCCATCTTATAAATCATATAGGAACTTGATGGGGATCACATTTCATGCATTCTTGTCATGCCATTTAGGTGAATTTTGGATTGCATGTTGTTCTGATAGATGTTTTCCAAGATATTCATGGTGTTGGGATTGATTCCTTGATATAAATACTTGAAATTTTGATAGGGTATTGGTTTTTGTAATATTTCATTAGAATGGATTCAGAACAATGGTCCCTAAGGTATTATAGTCCTTCTTGGATCAGAATTTGGTGGATCATGTTAGAACTTTAATTGAATTCTGTCATGTTATGATGTGAAAAAGGATTGAAATATTTGATTCTTAAGAAGTATTGGCTCTCACAGATTGGAACATGGAATACCATGGAATAATTTTATGTTTTATGGGTTTTGGAGATGTTTCATAAGCTTTCTGTTAGGAATCCTAGACAACACGACATGTGATGTTATGAACACCCTCCATGTGTTCTTCTATTTTGGATGAAATTACTTTTCTTAAGTACACGATGTATATCGTAAGTACATGTCAGGTAGTTTTTAACCATATGAATAACTATTTGAGAAGAGACACGGGGTTGATAACCATTTGGTAAAACACACTCTTTATTGGGTGTACATGAAGTGATGTGTTCGATGGTGTATCTGGTCGTGTGACTAACGACATGGGTGGATGAAACAGTTATGGTACACGTCTTGTCTAGGGTGAACACACGGTGTAGTGTTACACTTGAGATAACTGTGTAGTTCTAGTCATGTAGAATATTTTGGGTAGGAGGGGATATTAATGTACACACTATGACTCATGAAAAACATGTCGTGTGTATGGGGTGTTTCATGACTAGGATAGCAGAGGTACACAACCATGTTAAGGATTAAGGGAACACACCATGTAGTGGTTCTATATTCCGTGTAACCCTCTTTCATAAAATATGAATACTTTATTTCTCCAATTCTGTTCTAGCACTACTAAGTTACAATCATTGGTAATCTTGAACTGAGGTGTGCGCTTGACCTTTCAGAGTCATTCCACCGAGACATCCTCCGATTATTTTCCAGTTGTAGGGAGGTGAACAAAAACTAGAAATGGTATATCAAAGATTACCAAAATATCCTCCCATCATGACTATTTTGGAACAAGATATTATAATGGTCTCAAGTGCTGACTCATAGTTTTGTGAAGACTTTATGAGGATGATGAAAACCTTTCAGAAAGAACCATATCCTGCCCATACTATGGAAGATTTGATGAGGGTGTTCCAGTAGCATCATTATCCAACTTTTTCAAGGGATGGAGAAACCTAGACTATAGAGTCATGGTTGTAGGCCATGCTTTCTACCATCGAGCACCTGGAGACGCCTCCTGAGAGGATAGAAAAGATAGAAACTTACATTCTATATGATTCTACTAAGAGATAGTGTGATTATATCTCACAGTTGGGACGTCATCTGGATATGGCTTCATAAGAACAATATATGACCTTCAATTATTACATATACCCCGATAAATTGATGGTCGATTGAGCTAATGAGTTCATGCACTTGAAGTAGGATGCTCTTTCATTGACAGAAAATTCTTATCTTCTTACGTAGATTAAACACTTCACACCTATTTTGGGAGGGGATGAGTTATCACTAGCTATGATATTTGAGGATGGTCTCAGTTATGATAGTTGATTGCAAGTGATTTTTTTCAAGAAAACTTCATTTACTTCTATAAAAAATAATGAAATTATTATTGATAAACATCTAAGGGTGTTAGGAGATATGAGCCTAGGCGGTTCAACATATAATAAGTATACTCTTCCAACCGATAGCAGGAAGTGTTGTAGGTAACTTTCATGAGATTATTATTCATGTAGCCGAGTGGTGTGCTGCTAGTGCAGAAATACTAGGAATATGAGACCACATTGCCCAAGAGGCCATGTTGAGTGATGATCTTGCAGCAATATGGGTCATATTCAACATATTTGTAGGATGTTCTTGCCAATAGTGACTGAGAAGGGATCTATTATGACTCCACATTCATGAGCATAACCACCATTTCATACTCATTCAGAGAACTCGAGTTCACTAGGCCATTCAGGCTGAGGAGGTGGTCATGTTCATAGAATCCAGATGATGGGTATTCATCGACAACAAAGGTGGATAAGATCTGGGTATCCTTGCATGGCTGCAAGGCTATGCAACATGTCAGAAATTTGCGATATAACTGACTCAACTG
The DNA here is from genome assembly GCA_963277665.1 of Viscum album. Classification (NCBI taxonomy): domain Eukaryota; kingdom Viridiplantae; phylum Streptophyta; class Magnoliopsida; order Santalales; family Viscaceae; genus Viscum; species Viscum album. The sequence goes on from OY728159.1 coordinate 928,901,166, forward strand.
GATTAGGAGGCCAGACCCTCTACGGTTAGAGGTACGATTCATGTTACCTAAGTTGTAGCTTCTTCTCTTTTTTATATATTGGATTACCATAGTTTTATCTCTATTACCATTTTGGATTTCCTTTGTCATTGTATCTCTAATTATGAAGATGTTATGAGGATATCCACTAACGTGGGAATTATGAAAACTAGTGTACGTCAGTTCAAGGAGTGACCTCTTGAGGTTAGTGGGATTCAATTTTTGTGTAACCTCTATAACATAGATATGACATGCTTCAATGTTATCATTTTATGGGACAAGTTGGCATCCTTTGCGTTTTTTGTTGAATTCTATCACTGTAGTGTGAAAATCACATCACCAGATGTCAGATATTTTCTACACAATGTTGAATGGGATGTCCATACAAGTAGAACTGGACTTGACAATCATGGGTTTGGAGGAATTACATCCCATATTTCTAGTTTATATCTAGATGACTAGGGGAATTTATATATGTTATTTCCTCTAGTTGTGGATTGTTTTAGAGATGTCGATCTAGATGAGTTTTCAGGTTTACCTCTAGAGAGTGAGGTAAATTTCTTAATTGATCTTGGGTTAAGAGAAACACTAGTCTCCATTCCTCCTTATAGGATGACTACACCGAAGTTATAGGAGATCAAGAATAATTTAGAGGATTTCTAGGAAAAGGGTACCATCTGACCTAGTATATATCTTTGGGGTTTTCCTTTCATTTTCATGAAGAAGGTGGATGGTACCCTCAGAATTTAGGTGGATTATCAAAAGATGAACCAGTTCAAGGTCAACAACTGATACACATTACCCAGGACTGATAATATCTTTGATCTACTTTAAGGGGCTTATGTGTTCTCAAATATTGACTTGAGATCCGGTTATCATCGGTTGCATGTTAGACCATCAGATGTACTTCTTACAACCTTTTGGAGAAGTTATGGTCTGTACAAGTATTTGGTTATGTCGTTCAGTATCACAAATGAACTTGCAGTGTTCATGGCACTAATTAACTGAGTGTTCCAACCTTACTTGGATTTTATTTTAGTAGTCTTCATGGATGATATCTTGGTGTACTCTAACACCTAACATGACAATACCATATATCTTTAGATAGAATTGGGTACAATGAGAGAGAATCAGATATATTTTATGCTCTCAAAGTCCCACACTTAGATGGACCAGATTCAATACAAGGGTCATGTCATCTCAAAGATATGAGTATCAGTGGACCTTGAGAAAGTGATAGTGGTAGTTTCATTGGAGTAGCCAAAGAATGTCTTTGAGGTACAGATTTTTTTGGGGCTGGCTGGTTACTAAAGACGTTTTATAAAGGACTTTTCACACTTATCAGTGCCACTAACTATCCTAACTAAGAATGGTGTGAAGTACCTGTAGATAGATTACGGTGATTTAGCCTTCCATGAGATGAAAGGGAGATTAACATCAACACCAATACTGATTTTTCCCAAAAATGGGAAACAATGACACCATTTACTATGATGCATCAAGTATCGGTTGTGGAGTTGTGCTTATGTAAAGGTAAGGAGTCGTTGCATTCGGGCATTGGAAGTGGAGGCCACATGAGAGGAATTACCCGAAACATGATCTTGGGTTGGTTGCATTTGTCCAGGCATTGCACTGTTGTAGAAATTATCTTTTGGGGGACCATTTTTCAGTATCCACTAACCAGAAACACCTCAAGTATATATTTACTCGGTGTGATCTGAATTTGAGGTAGCGAACTCGGGTCTAGTACCTTCAGTCTTTGGACTTTGTGCTTGCCTACACTCCATGAAAAGGCAATGTAGTGGCTGATGTGTGAAGTAGGAGGACTTAGATGCAGGATGTTCAGGAGGCCAGTAGTGAGTGGATGCTTATGGATCTATTCTAGGAGATGAATTTGTAAGTGAAAAATAGAAATAGGAAGAGGTTTCTTTCTTCAATAGTTGTTTCTTCTACTCTATTGGATCGAGTGAGATTGAGGCAATATTTTGATTCCAAAGGCCTAATCCTGCAGGATATTGTGTTAGGCGAGGGCCCTGCTCTAGGGTGGACCATAGGCAAGGATGAGAATTTTATTTTTATGGGAATGTATGGGTATCAACAGACATTCCTCAGGAGTTGTTGCGAGATTTTCAGGCATCTATATGGTTAGTTTATCCATGTGTCACCAAGATGTATCGAGACCTACATCATCAGTATTGATATCTGGGTATGAAGAGGGATGTTGCTGGTTTTTTATGAGATGCTCCACCTGTCAACAGGTGAAGGAGGATCGTCAGCAACTGACAAAAATATTACAGTAGTTTCTCATTCCTGAGTGGAACTGAAATGACATCGTGATGGATTTCTTCATAGGTCTACCATGGTATTTTTGAGGTAATGATGCAGTTTGGGTAGGCTCACAAAGTTTTCACATTTCCTGTCAATAAGAAAACCTCCAGTGTTGATGAGATTAGATTGTTGTACATATGAGAGATTTTACATTTTCATGTGGTCGTTCTGTTCTTCTTGAATGGGTGTAATGGAAGCACGGGCGAGTACATGATGATAATTGAGAGAGGGAAGCTGAAATATGATCAGAATGGCTAGAGATGATCACCGATTCTTCATCACCATCCTTGGAGGGAAATTAAGGGAAGAATTTCTTTAAGGGGGAAGATTGTAAGATCCCGGATCTTCATTTTTATGTATGGACCTTTTTTTGGGTTGTTTTGAGGAAAAACCAAGAAATAGAGTTTCTCTAAGTACATGATGTGTACTTTGGAGTACATGTCACGTACCAGGTCTCCACATATAGCCACGTACTTCCCATGTAATGGCCAAGTACATGGTCGTGTAGTGACCTTATAGATTGCTTAATTCAGGTTCCGATTAAGGATACTACATGTTAAGTACATTTAATGAACACATCGTGTAGTTTTTTATTTAATAAATTATATTGGGGTCTCCACCCAACTTTATAAACACCTTCTTCTGGCAGTGGTTCATATAGATGTGTGATGGAAGGGATGAAGAACTTCAATCCCCTCCCAATTATCTATCTGAGCACTGATTGAGACGTAGTTGGGTGCATTAGAATACCAAAGATGAGTTCTCAAATCCCATCGGTCCTTTCTTCTTAATTCCTCCTCTCTAGTGAGTTATTCTAGGTTGGGTGTTTCTCACCTTTGTGTAGATCTACGCCAATTCTTGGGATGATGTTCAAGTATATTTATCTTGATATATCGAAGAAGGCTGTTTGTGCCTTTATTAGTGTTTTCATGGATTATATATGCATAAAGTATGGAAAACCAATGATTGTGCTATTGATTTTTTGGAAACTAACCCTTGTTTATCACCTGCTATGGTTATTTAATTCATAAAGGGTAGTCGCTTATGCATAAGGTTGTATTCCTAGTTTATGGGACACCATGTGGGTTAGTTTCCCTTATTTGTTTTTTTATAGATGTTTGGTCTAGCATTCATATTAGGATTTCCATGTTTTCATTTATTGTTTTGTTAGGGTGGAGTTACTGATAGTATGAGATGCTTGTGATATGCATTGTGGAAGTTTGACCAAGGGGAATTTGACTGCGAGAGAATCTCAAGGTAGGATCATTTTTGTATGTTTTACTATTATGTAGACCGATGGGTATTGACTGTGACATATTCCAAGTGGTCATCAACCTAGCGGTTTAAATCATGAGAGCTGCCCAGGTGGTCATTTATAATTTATCAATGTTATGTTGACCATGGGGTATTGATGGTGAGAGCTGCCCAAGTGGTCGTTTGTAATTGATCTAAACTATGTTGAAATTAAGTGGATAGATTATGAGAGCATCCTTGTGGGTCATTCTTTAATTATTTGATAATAGGTTAGACCAGAGGGGATAGGCTGTGAGAACATCCCAATGGGTCATGTTTGAATAAATTAATGGTTGTGATGAGTCTTCAATGCCAATGCACAAGATTGAAATCAGTCTTACTTGACTTTTTAGATAGTCTTCTAAGACATATTTTTTTTAAAAATTATATAGGGTGTATAGAGCGTATGCTAGATTCGAAGATTACTTAATCCAAAGTAGAATAATAAATGTAAATGAATGTAATTGAATAATGTAGGACTATTTACTTTTGACTATTTCCTAGTTTATTGCTTCATTTATGCATATTACTAACTATATGTATTCACTAATAGTTGGGAACATATCTTTTGGTGGATACCAAATAGGATTCATTTCACTCTTTGTTTGGGTCATTATTTTGGATCCAAACAGATTATATGATTGTAGGAATAGATAAGGGATAGTACCCTTCTTCATTAGTTAAATGATTAATGTTGATGTTATATAGCATGAGACCATGCTAAGGCCTGCGATGCTATTAGAGTTTACATACTATTCAGTTCTTGGGTTTCTATACTGTATTTCCAGAATTGTGATTTGTTTTCTCGCATTCTTAAACACATGTGGCCTGCATCATTTATATATATGTGTGCTCCAATTTCATTATTACTATCTGTATTCTACTGTTTACTTCTGCAGTATGGTATTACTAATTTCTCTATTGATTGATGTTTTTCCTCTATGTATACTCTTCCAATGAGGGCATAGTTTCCCCAATACTACACCTTATCCCTCATTTCCAGTCAAGAGCCTCTGGTGTTTAGAGAAATGCGCTTAAGTTTATGTGACCAACCAGGTTATGGGAACCTTTGGGCGGCACTGGATTCATGATATTGCAGTGTTAAATCATTTGATTAATTGTAGGGGGTTATTTTATTATCATTTACTTCTTTCTATGCTATTCATGATTTATTTTGGGTATGTTGTCCACATAACCTTATGGAGAATCTAGGCTCACCCTTTCTTATGTTTCATTTCTCAAGGATTCTAGGAAGTGTTTTTTGGATTAATATTCGAGGATATAATTGAGTAAATAAATATGATCGCAAAGAAAGTAATATGTTGTATTTTATGTTTTCAAATATAATGTGGAATATATATTAGTATATATTTATCTGAGACTAAAAACTCTTGATTCCTTTGGAATGTGATCTCATATATCCAATAACAAAAAATTAAATTAACCACCAACTCGTGGATTCTAGGTTCATTGTCTCTAAAATTTTATAAAAAATTATTAATAAAAACTATAGGAAATGTATTAAGGTAAAACATATATTGGAAAATAAATACCTTTGAATGATTTTTAGAAAAATATTTTCTGATTAGTTATACATAATTTCTCAATTTAGGGTATGTTTTTCACTTATCATTATATTATAAACTATTGTTCAGAATTCTATAATATAGTTTATTTCATAATTTAGAAATATTTCCAAGAATATAGAATAAAAACCATATTAGTGCATGTAATTAATGTGGGTATTCCCCTCAAGTTAAAGATACTAATGTTGGGTTGAACGATGCAGCTAGACCCAGTGTTATGTTAGAGCTAAACAAGTTATAAGAATATTGTGTTGAGTGAATCATGTTATGACCAATATACATGCTCATATAGAGAATCCTAGTAATCCACTATTTTGGAGAATAATGTTAAACCACTCCATGCATCATTATCCTTCATCAGGAAATAAGACTACAAATCCATCTATACCAAAGAACTGGATAAGTTCACTAGTTAAAATATATATCTCTTTACGATGAAATTAAAATATGATGTATTTCATGGTATTTTATCATCTATCAAGGGATGTGGATTAATGGAGGAAACTGATTAAAAAATTGATTATGAAGAAATATAATGAATTAATGGATGGAATTTAAGAAATATTTGATTAAGAAAATAATTTTCCTTACAAAAATGAGTTGATATAGTTAGAAAACTATTGACTTTGAGATAGAAGAAAGAATAAAATGTTGTGAAGTATTAAAAAAATATTTCAATAAATTAAATACATGGTATTAATTACATCTATAATTTAAAGATTAATATTGATTGTTTCATTTGATTTGAAAAATCCTATCTATCAAAGTGCACTAGTCCACCAAAAATTTTTATCATACATGGATATCATATAAGGTGACATCAAGACATGTAATTTTTTATTTTTCGCTTATTAAATCAAATAGAAGAAATATAAAAAACATAAGGATAGAAAAATTGGATTATCAGATGAAGGGAATGAAAAAATTTCCCACTTTTGAAAATTTTAGAAAGAAACATTATGATATATTCATGAAGGGAATGAGAGTTTGAATAAATTTTGGGGAGAAATTCCTTTTGTTATGTGAATAGAAGTATTGAAAAGGAAATATATAAAACACAGTGTCTATAATCTAAGGAGAATAGTTACTAAAAAACTAACTCCCCATGAGTCAAGGGAATATACCTAAGAATAAGCTTTGGGATCAAGGCCACTCATAAAAATTTTACTACTTTTAAACTGTAATGACTAAATGTTTTGTGAATTTGGATTCTTGGATGATGTTGTAGAAGTATTTTTTTTAATTTCTATCATAGTTATATTAATAATGAGATATATATGGATTATACTACATTAGTTTATCATTAGGGATTTGATACTATGTTTAATGGTACAGATAACCAAGAAAAGTTATTTATTTATTTGATGATTTCTTTACAAATAGATGAATAATGGAAAGATAACCCTGAATTTCTTCAGGACATCTAGTTAATAATTATTATATTAGATAATTATAAGATTTATATCAATGTAGTAAATTTGATCGTATTGGTGAAATTGAAAATTTTATCTTATTTTATGAGAATGGAATTTATAAAATATTTTACAAAAAGAATATATATAAAAATATGTTGTTTAACATATCAAAATCATAGAGATTTAATTATAGGTATCATGAATGATTTCATTGAGTATTGATGGTTATTACCTTTTTTCAGGAGAATATGAGATCATGTTATTCAAATTTTTGGTGTATTAAAATTAAAAGCTACATTATAGATTAATGAAATAATTATTTTGAATTAATTAAGGAATTTTTTGGAATTTAATTTATGTTAATTTTTTTCGAATGGATTATGATGATTATTGGGTGTTGGGGTTGAGGTTTTAGAGATTAGTGTAATATTTAAAACATGTGTTGAACTGATTATTTTGAAAATTATCTTGAGATAGAATGAATGAATTGAAATTATTTTATGGATCTTTTGATTCATTAAATGTTAATTTTAATGCTTTACATATAAAATTATTGTCTTATATATTCATTTTGTTTGGGAATGATATGGTGTAAAAAATGATAGAAGATCAAAAAAGTGATATAATTTCCCATGTGTAATTATATATTATTTTTTATATATTATAGATGGTAAAAAAACTCCACATCTATTTGATAATGATGTCAAAACATACATGATATCTAATTAACATAATGGTTTTTGGTAGTCATCATTTTCGTTGCTAGTCATATTCTTGTAGTCAATGAAATATTACACGCTCTATAATTATTTGCACATTATTCATTTTCTTCATGTCAAAACATTGAAATAATAATAATATAATCCTAATTAGAAAAGTATTTATGTTTTATTACATATGAACAATGTATTTTAATTTTTCATTTTCAAGAGGAAGTTTTATAAATACTTATAACAAATTTGATTTTTCGAAAAATAATCAAATATTAAAACTTGTATTACTAAGAACATGTTTAAATTTAAATCATGAATTTTATTAAAGGTGTGAGAATGTAACCACAAGATATTAAAAAAATACGTACAATAAAATACGTAACACACAACATCAAGCATAAACAAACCAAAACATTTTATTATAACAATATGACCATTATTATAATGACCCAATGTTTATCATACATATATATTACATCATATTTTATGAGTATTCATTAAATTACACATATAGATTCCAGTAGACTATAATAGTTCAATTCCTTTTGAAACATGGAAACATAAACACTAATCCATAAGTGAGATATGTCACCCCCATATAGGTTCTTCATAACCTCCACCCTTCTTAGATAATTGAAAGAGGGCTGTCATGGGCGCCCTCAAATGATTAGTCTGATTTTGGGGTACTTAGGTGCAGCAGAGTGGCTGACCAAGGTCGTCTCTCAAAGGAGGAAGTGAATTAAAACAATTTTTAGAGGTATTCTAGAAGTAAAATAAAAGAGAATAAAAACACTACTTGAAAGGATGGGGGTGGTTTTTTATAGTTTATGAATCTATAAGAAGTTTGCTGGAAGAAGATTGTATTTTTTTTGTTTTTAGTTTTGAAATGAAGTTTGATTAAAATGACACAACAAAAAGATGTTTGTTTAGACAATATTTAAAAGACGTAATCGATCTAACTCTAAATCTTAAATAATTTATTAATCATTATCATTTAAATTAATATTCACTTAATTATTATCCCTTAATTTGTTAAATCCCGAACCCTACGAGAATTAACTTTACCACGAAGATTGAAGTGAATTTAACCTTAGGCTAACTTCGGAACATGCAATCGCAACACCCTGCTTTGATTGATGTTATAAAATTAGCTTATGGTCAATGGTAAATTAAGGCACATAACCACTCTGGAAATGAGGATTAATTGAGTTTAGGGATTATATTTGAACTCTACAAATTGATCCCGTGTGGTTTTGAATTACCGGTTAAGGTTGCGCTCTCACAGTTCACACAATTCCCGACCTCGCGTGTTTTGTGTTAACTATTAAATTGCTTGATTAGTTTCATTTAAATTGAAAACTCAATTAATAGATCATAATATGTGAATTACAGTAGCTCATTGATTCAAGATAAATGAATGAATAAGGATAGAGGTCGATCGATTACTAAAAAGAACTACTCTTCCATGGGTGGTGTAGTCATTGTGGAGACGTTTTGCATAAGCAACGGATTGAAAGGGTAGAACCCAATATTGTATCCACTCTTGATTACAACCCAATTAAGAAGATTAATATAAGAAGAAGAGGTATGAACACAGAAGATTGTTTGAAGAAAAATTCAAGAAACAAACATGAAAGAAAAGAAATACAAAGAAGAGGTGAGAGAGGAGAGCCTTTTTGGAAGAGAGGTTTGCACAAAGGCTTACTTCTTACAAGAGATGTGAGGGACTCCCAAGAGACACCCTTTCGGCCACACCTTCCCAAATCCTCGACCAGCCCTCTCAAAGAGTTAAAACCTCCTTTAAATAGAGTTTTTGAGGGCTAGGGATACATAACTTTTTAAGTGTGAAATGAAAAACTCGGCCAAATATTTTATTCCAACTTTAACTGCCAAGTTGACCTCCAAACCGCGTGAATTGACCGGCCTTCCAGAAGGATGATTTGTTCCAAATCATATCCCCGAGCTTTCCTCAAAATTTGGACTCAATTAAATCCCGTATGTAGAAGCTATGGCCCAAATACAGAACCCATGTCCATTCTGCCGAGTCCAGCCCACCATTGGATTAATGGCTCATTTACTCCATCCAAATGCCCTCTTTAGCTCTAGTGTCCTGAATGAAAGTTGTATAAAATGAAGTTAGGAACACTGTTACAAAATTCAAAATTCAAATAATAAATATAAAAATATTTATCTTCGCAATACTACAGTGCACTATTAAGGTTAAAACTGGAATTTTCACCAAATTTTCAAATGAATGATCAAATCCCAAATATTTTATAAATAAACATATTTAACACAATGTGAGGAAATTATTTCATTTATTATCAATAAAATATTCAATAAAATAGTGTTTTATCAACTCCCCCACACTTACCCTTTTGCACACCTGGGCAAAACCTCATATCAAGTAAACATCAATATCAAATCAAAACCAATTTTAAAACACATATCCTTAAGATCAATCAATTTCACACCAAGAGTCAAAAGATATCATGCCTCATAAAAAACCTTATTCCAAGTTCTCCATTTATATCATTAAATATATTTCCACTTCATTTATCCGCCCATGCACAAAACACTTACCTTGCTTGAATTTTCTCTCATCACTTAAATATCAATTTTTTTGCAATGTCTTTCTCATACAAACTCATACAAGGGTCACCATAGGCTTGATAGATTCCTACATCACTACCCGATGTGAGTCAAGGACATATGTTTATCATGAGAACTTTTCAGGGTTGTTCTGTGGCTTTCGGTTGGTAGGATTAAGATGTGAAAAACTCTGAGGCTGAATGAGGAGGGCTTGACTCTTTTGAAGCAAAATTGCATTAATCTAATTTTCACTTAAATATGGTCTTCTCTTCAATCCCCATAGTATCAATTCAGCTCCATCATCATGAAAAGTCATGAAAGGTTTACACCATTCATCATTTCAGCATAAAAAATGTCAATCTTCTCAAACATGATTTTCTTGAAAGCTCCAGATGGGCACAGCTTTCCACCTCAATTAGAAGCTCCAGAATAGGAACAGCTTCACTTGTCATGAAAGCTCCAGAAAAGGCACAGCTTTCAATATAATGACTTTCTTTAGTAGAAAACACATCTCTTCAGAATTTAATTTTCCACCCAAAGTATCACAGAATGTGGTGGCAAAACCCAAGACAACTTCCCCCACACTTAAGCTCAACTAGATTATGCAATTTCACTTCAAGAGTTGGTTGGATAGGGAAAATTGGCTTGTAATGTGGCTTAACCTAACAGGTTGTGCATGGCTTATAAGGGATACAAGGATTAAATATTCAAGGTAGGCCATTATAAAAAAGTATTCTTTGAAATAGGGGCTTTAATACCAAACAAATGCCTCAATCATTTAAACATATGTACCTCAAACCCTCAAGTTTTGATAGGAATAGATCAAATTCTGGTTAAATCAAGCATGGTTTGGTTCTCTCAAGAAGTGAGGTGAATGTAAAGAATATGAAAATAATGGTTTAGAAGCCTCATAGGAAAGTGATTTCAAATATAAAGACAGTGAGATTGGCATGGGAATCAAAATTCAGCGTACTTTTCATGAAATTAATAAATATTTGAACTTGAAACAAAGTCATTTTAGAATTCATTTAAGCTTAGTTTCAAGGGGTAAATTGTTTCACTTATTGATATGGATTTAAAAATGGTGATGAGAATCATTTCAGCCCAAAAGTTTCAAAAACACACAGAAAATTGTAAAATAAACACACAAATTTTGAAAAACACACAATTTTTTTTGGTTTTTTTTTAACAGTAAAGCAATTGAAATTACTAAACTAAAAGGTTCCCTCCCCCACACTTAAAATATTGCATTGTCCTCAATGTGAACCTATGAGATGATATATGCACATGAAATGTAGAATTTTTAAATAGGACAAATAATATAAAAGTGAAAGGGTTAGGAACAGCCTGATGTGATCAAGTGATGATGGGGTCATGCAGTGTGATAAAATCCACTGCATCAGTAGGATGTCCCTCAATGTATCTCTTCAAACGTTGCCCATTGACTGTAAAGCTCCTTCCAGTGTCCTCTTGTGTGATCTCCACTTAAACATAAGAAAAAACATTAGACATAATATAAGGACCTAACCATCTGGAACGCAACTTACCAGCCATCAACTTCAGTCGTGAACTATAGAGAAGGACTTTCTCTCCAACATGAAACTCCCTTTGTTGGATCATTTTTTCATGAGATGCTTTTGATCTTTCCTTGTAGAGCCTTGAGTTCTCATATGATGACAGTCGAATCTCCTCAAGCTCTTGAATTTGCAACTTCCTTTTAATTCCAGCTTAGGCCAAATCCATGTTACATTTCTTTATAGCCCAATATGCCCGATGCTCGACTTCCACGGGGAGATGACACGCTTTCCCAAAAACAATACGAAATGGGGACATACCAATGGGGGTCTTGTATGCTGTCCTATAAGCCCACAATGCATCATCCAAGCGCTTGCTCCAATCCTTCCTATTTGGCTGCACGGTTTTCTCCAAGATTTGTTTCAACTCACAATTTGAAACCTCAGCCTGGCCATTTGTTTGGGGGTGGTATGGTGTTGATGTTTTGTGTGCCACCCCATACTTTCTAAGGAGGGAAGCAAAATTCCTATTGCAAAAGTGTATCCCTTGGTCACTGATGGTGGCCTTTGGTACTCCAAACCTGCAGAAAATTTGAGCCTTGAAAAAATCCACTACAACATGAGAATCGTCAGTCCTGGTGGCCTTGGCCTCCACCCATTTACTCACATAATCAATAGCAACCAAAATATACAAAAATCCAAATGAACTAGGAAAAGGACCCATAAAATCAATACCCCATACATCAAAAATCTCACAGAATAGTATGGTTTGTTAGGGCATCTCATGTCTCTTAGAAATGTTCCCAGTGTGTTGGCAATGAGTGCATGACTTACAAAACACATGGGCATCATGGAATAAACTAGGCCAATATAATCCAGAGTCCAAAACTTTCCTAGCTGTCCGTTGGGGTCCAAAGTGTCCACCACATGCAAGTGTATGACAGAATTGCAAAACAGACTCAAACTCATGATCAGGAATACACCTCCTAATAACTTGGTCACTACACATGCGCTAGAGGTAAGGATCATCCCACACATAAAACCTAGACTCACTTTTTAATTTTTGGACTTGATGCTTCTTCAAATTTGCTGGGATTTCAGAGGAAACAATGTAATTAACTAAATCAGCATACCAAGGATGTGTACCTGAGATGGTATAGAGATTTTCATCGGGGAAAGTGTCCTGAAGTGGTACCTAGTCCAAGGTGTCATCCTCTAGTGTGTGAGTAAGCCTACTCATGTGGTCCGCCACCAAATTCTCTAATCCCTTCTTTTCCTTTATCTCAATATCAAATTCCTGAAGAAGGAGCATCCAACGGATAAGTCGTGGCTTTGCATTTGGCTTCTTTAGGAGGTACCTCAAAGCTGCATGGTCAGGAAAAACAACTACTTTAGAGCCCAATAAATATGAACGAAATTTATCTAAAGCAAACATGATAGCAAGAAACTCCTTTTCTGTGGTTGTGTAATTTGATTGGGCTGAATCCAGTGTCCTTGATGCATAGGCAATCACATGTGAATGCCCCTCCACCCTCTGAGATAAGGCAGCTCCAACCGTGAAGTTGGAGGCGTCACACATAACCTCAAAAGGAATCTCCCACCTTGGGGGTTGTATGATAGGTGGAGTGGTCAGACGTTGTTTTAGCTCATCGAATGAATTCCTGCAAGAAACATCAAACACAAAATTAGAATCCTTTTGAAGTAATCTTGACATAGGAAGAGCAATCTTAATAAAATCTTTGATGAAGCGCCGATAAAATCCTACATGAACTAGGAAAGATCTAACATCACGCACATATGAAGGATATGGTAAGGATGAAATAATATCTACCTTTGATCTATCAACCTCTATCCCATGTTTTGACACTACATTCCCTAAGACAATGCCATGCTCTACCATGAAATGACACTTTTCAAAGTTCAGGACCAGATTCTTCTCAATACAACGATTCAACACCTTTCCCAAACTAATTAGACATTCATCAAATTAAGACCCATACACTGTAAAATCATCCATAAATACCTCCATGCAGGTCTCAATAAAATCCGAAAAAATACTCACCATACATCTCTGGAAGGTACCTGGGGCGTTGCAAAGTCCAAATGGCATCCTCCGGTAGGCAAATGTGCCAAAGGGATAGGTGAATGTAGTCTTCTCCTGATCCTCCGGAGCTATAGGAACCTGAAAATATCCAGAAAATTCATCCAAGAAACAATAGTGTGTTTTCCCAACTAGTCTCTCGAGCATTTGATCAATAAATGGGAGGGGGAAATGGTCCTTGCGAGTGGTCTGATTTAGTTTCCTATAATCAATACACACACGCCAACTGTTTTGCACCCTCATTGGAACTAAATCATCTTTCTCATTTTTAACAACAGTAAAACCAGTTTTCTTAGGCATAACCTGAATTGGACTTACCCACTGTGAATCTGAAATGGGAAAGATTATACCTGCCTCGAGCAATTTCTCAACTTACTTTTTAACAACTTCCAGGAGGGTGGGATTGAGTCTCCTTTGTGGTTGTCTCACCGGTTTAGCCCCATCCTCCAAGAGAATCCTATGCATGAAAATGGAGGGTCAAATACCTGATATGTCATCCAAGGTCCACCCAATCGCCCTGATGTTCTCCCTCAAAATATTCAAAAGCTTTTCTTTATGTTCAAAAGGGATATTTTTACCAATGATAACAGGTAATCTCTCACCACTCAACAAGTATGAGTATTTCAGATTTGGTGGCAATGGCTTGAGTTCTAATGAAGGAGGGTGTAGTATGGATGGAGACATTGAAGGAACTGAAATATGTTCACAAAGAGCATCAGTATCAGAATAGACATCATCAAAATCATAGAATAAAGCATCAAAATCCATCAGCATACTCAACAGCCATTTCATAATCAGAGTGAACATGATCAAAATCAGAATATGAATCCACATCAAAATCAAATCCAAGATAGTATTGTGTATCAGAAACATGTGCAGAAGTGCTCTTAGACATCAAACTCGAACCAATACTCATAATCTCCCTAAGAATAGGACAATCAAATTCTATGGAGTTTTTATTTGGTGGTTCAAAATGGGATATAACAAAATCAGAATGGTCCTCTGAGGGGTACTTCATGGAATCCATAACATTAAATATCACAACTTCATCTCCAAACTCCATGGAAAGTATACCCTCATTGACATTTATGATAGTTTTGCAGTTTTGAGGAAGGGTATACCTAAGATAATGGGGGCATGAGAACTTACCTGATCATCCTCCATGTTAAGAACATAGAAATCCACTGGAAAGATCATGTCTCTTACCCAGACAAGTACATCCTCAAGGACTCCCGTTGGATATGTCGTAGCTCTATTCGCCAATTGCACCACTACTCTTGTTGGCTTCAACTAACCAACCTGCAAGGAAGAGAATACAGAGTGAGGCATCACATTTATGGAAGCTCTCAAATCACAAAGAGCATCAGAGAAGTGCAACTCCCATATGGTACATGGGATGGTGAATGTCCCGGGATCCTTGCACTTTGTTGGAATTGCTAGAGTTGGTGTAATGAGTGTCGATACATTCCTTCCAAGGTTGATCCTCTCATTCCCCTTGAGCCCTCTTCGATTGGGGCAGAGTTCTTTTAAGAATTTGGCATACCTTGGGATTTGCTTAATGGCTTCAAGTAGAGTAATGTTGATCTCCACACACTTGAATGTGTCCAAAACCTCCTTTTGAATTGATTCTTCAGCCATCTTCTTGGTTTGAACAACCCTGTTTGGAAAAGGAAGGGGTTTAGGAGGAACATCATCAATCTTTTTCTTACCTTTATCTTTCTCCTTGTATTGCTCATCAGTTGGTATGGAATGCAGCTTCTCTGAAGTTGAGGTGAATCCCAGTGGAATGGTAGGTGCAGATGTATCGTTCATTTTCTTCCCACTTCTCAATGTGATGGCACTAACATTCCCCTTTGGATTTGGAGTGGGTTGGGAAGGTAGATTTCCAGAATTTTTACTCACAAGTTCATGGAGGGAGGTGGCAATCTGGCTCATTTGAGTCTTCAACTCCCTCAGCTCCGAACTTTGACTCTTCATCTCATTCTGTTGATTAAGAACAATTTGCTTCAAAAGATCATCAGTATTAGAATCTACCTTTGGTGGATGATTCCCTCATTGCTGACTTGCTGATGCTTGGGCTTCAAATCTCCTTTGGGGTTGTTGTAAACCCTGCTGGTAAGGCGGAGGCTGCTGGAAGTTTGGTTGAAAAGGGGGCCTTTGTTGTTGTCCAAAGCCATACCTCATGTCTGGTTGATCTTTCCACCCTTGGTTGTATGTTGGAGCAAATGAATCAAACTTCTTTTGGGGATATGGTTGTTGTTGCTGCTGAAATGGTCTCCCTGGGAATATTGTTGTGGAACCCTCTATCTCTTGTAGTTGTGGGCAACAGTCAGTTGGGTGGCTTGTCTCAGTGCAAATTCCACAAGGCCTTGAAGGAGGGGGTAGAGATTTCTTTTGTGCCAAAGCAATTTACCTCACCATAGTGGTCAATTCTTCCAACTTAGTATCAATAAAATGACTTTCAAGAGAAGAAGGACTTACCTGATGTACTCCCCTGACATGTGGTGTACCTCTATCACCAAATTGTTGGGAGTTTTGGGCCATCTTGTCGATCAACGCACGTGCAGCTACTGGTGTCTTTTCCACCAATGCTCCTCCAGATGCAGCATCTACCATGCTTCTCTCCATAGGTGTGAGTCCTTCGTAGAAGTACTGGATGAGTAATTGCTCACTGATTTGGTGATGTGGGCAGCTTGCACACAACTTCCTGAATCGCTCCCAGTACTCATACATTGACTCCCCTTGGGCTTGCTTGATCCCTGATATCTCCTTTCGAATGGATGTTGTCCTTGATGCTGGAAAAAATCTTTGCAAGAAAAGAGGTTTCAAATCATTCCAACATGTTACATCTTCAGGTTGCAAATAATACATCCAATCTTTTGCAGCTCCATCAAGTGAGAATGGGAATGCTCTTAATTTAATTTGATCTTCAGAAACATTTCTTGGTTTTAAAGTTGAGAAAACCACATTAAATTCCTTAAGGTGTTTGTTGGGATCCTCACCAGATAAGCCATGAAACTTTGGAAGAAGGTGAATTAATCCAGATTTCAATTCAAAGTCTGATTCGAGATTTGGGTATGCAATACAATTTGGTTGATAGTTAATATCAGGTGTAGCCAATTCTCGAATGGTTCTATTAAGTTCATTTCCATTATTTCCAGCCATTGGTTCCTCTTTTATGTTTGAATTTGAATTTCTTCCAATTTCAATGTTTCCAGAAGAGAGGAATTCACCAACTGGTTGAATATTGAAACTTCCCGTAGATTGAAAATGTATGATTCGTGCCCTAAGGCTACGTTCAATCTCAGGGTCAAGATCTAAGAGATCTTCGGGATTAGTTCATGTCATAGATTAAATAAAAAGAAAATAAAGAAAGTGGACCATAGTAAAATAAAAATGAGAAGTTTGAGTTGATGGTCCAAAAAGAAGTTGAAGAAAATAAAAGAAGAAGAAGAAAAATCAGATTGGGTAAAGAAGGAAGAAAGAAGAGAGGAAGAGAATAAAATGTAAAATAAAATAAATACCTCTAATTGGTTGAAATAATTACTTGCCTCCTCGGAAACGGTGCCAATTTGAAAGAGCGTTGTCCTGGGCGCCCTCAAATGATTAGTATGATTTTGGGGTACTTAGGTGCAGCAGAGTGGCTGACCAAGGTCATCTCTCAAAGGAGGAAGTGAATTAAAACAATTTTTAGAGGTATTCTAGAAGTAAAATAAAAGAGAATAAAAACACTACTTGAAATGATGGGGGTGGTTGTTTATAGTTTATGAATCTAGAAGAAGTTTGCTGGAAGAAGATTTTTTTTTTTTTTTGTTTTTAGTTTTGAAATGAAGTTTAATTAAAATGACACAACAAAAAGATGTTTTTTTAGACAATATTTAAAAGACGTAATCGATCTAACTCTACCTCTTCAATCATTTATTAATCATTATCATTTAAATTAATATTCACTTACTTATGATCCCTTAATTTGTTAAATCCCAAACCCTACGAGAATTAACTTTACCACGAAGATTGAAGTGAATTTAACCTTAGGCTAACTTCGGAACATGCAATCACAACACCCTGCTTTGATTTATGTTCTAAAATTAGCTTATGGTCAGTGGTAAATTAAGTCACATAACCACTCTGGAAATTAGGATTAATTGAGTTTAGGGATTATATTTGAACTCTACAAATTGATCTCGTGTGGTTTTGAATTACCGGTTAAGGTTGCGCTCTCACAGTTCACACAATTCCCGGCCTCGCGTGTTTTGTGTTAACTATTAAATTGCTTGATTAGTTTCATTTAAATTGAAAACTCAATTAATATATCATAATATGTGAATTACAGTAGCTCATTGCTTCAAAATAAATTAATGAAGAAGGATAGAGGTCGATCGATTACTAAAAAGAACTACTCTTCCATGGGTGGTGTAGTCATCGTGGAGACGTTTTGCATAAGCAACGGATTGAAAGGGTAGAACCCAATCTTGTCTCCACTCTTGATTACAACCCAATTAAGAAGATTAAGAGAAGAAGAAGAGGGATGAACACAGAAGATTGTTTGAAAAAAAATTCAAGAAACAAACATGAAAGAAAAGAAATACAAAGAAGAGGTGAGAGAGGAGAGCCTTTTTTGAAGAGAGGTTTGCACAAAGGATTACTTCTTCCAAGAGTTGTGAGGGGATCCCAAGAGACAACCTTTCAGCCAAACCTTCCCAAATCCTCGACCATCCCTCTCAAAGAGTTAAAACCCCCTTTAAATAGAGTTTGTGAGGGCTAGGAATACATAACTTTTTAAGTGTGAAATGAAAAACTCGGCCAAATATTTTATTCCAACTTTCACCGCCAATTTGACCTCCAAAACGCGTGAATTGACCGGCCTTCCAGAAGGATGATTTGTTCCAAATCATGTCCCCGAGATTTTCTCAAACTTTGGGCTCAATTCAATCCTTTATGTAGAAGATATGGCCCAAATACATAACCCATGTCCATTCTGCCGAGTCCAGCCCACCATTGGATTAATGGCTCATTTACTCCATCCAAATGCACTCTTTAGCTCTAGTGTCCTGAATGAAAGTTGTATAAAATGAAGTTAGGAACACTGTTACAAAATCTCAAATTCAAATAAAAAATATAAAAATATTTATCTTCGCAATACTACAGTGCACTATTAAGGGTAAAACTGGAATTTTCACCAAATATTCAAATGAATGATCAAATCCCAAATATTTTATAAATAAACATATTTAACACAATGTGAGGAAATTATTTCATTTATTATCAATAAAATATTCAATAAAATAGTGTTTTATCAATAATCATATATAACACATTAATTCATATCTTGTGGAATTGAAATATATGAAATGGTGATCTCATATACTCAATAATGGTAACTAGGGGAGATATATAAAAATAACATGAATATAAGGGTATGGGGACATGATAATAACATTTGAAAACCATACCCATCATATAAAATATCATAAATTTTTTAATAAAATAATGATTGGTTGTTCATAAGTGATGAATCATGAATAAATAAAACAACATGATCCATGAAATTAAGACATTTTAATAAGACATGGAAGTTATGGCATGGTCATTAGTATTGAGAATAATATCCACATTAGCCTAGGGTCACTATCAAGGCCATCATATGGGAATTTTTTCAATTACTTATAAATTCATAGTAGCCAAATTTTACTACCAATACAATCCTAGAATAATAAGTCCCTTAATGAAAATGGTTCACTCCGCATTCAAGTCTTATCTGAATCATGAGGTGTAAATCTTTACCCATTGTATTGGATGAGATAAAGGGCCCACTAATCATATAAATAAAACTATATTTATGTTTTCCACAATATCATAAAAATTCCTTATATCATAACCCATGAAATAAAATAGGTATCATAAAAATTTATCACATAATAAATTTTAGAATGGATATCAGATTCAAAATAATTTTTTCATATCACAATACGTGAATGAAAGCGGGATTCATAAGAATTTACTCAAAATATATCCCATGGAAGAGAAAATGCTTTCATAAAAATAAACCATTCAAAGAAATAATTTTAATTTTTTCCTTAGGTCATCTTCCCTATAATTTATAGTTTGGATCAACATATTTAATCTTATATTGAAAATGATTTTTAAATATCATTTAAAACATTTATTGAGAAAAATATCCATTCCTCATTAAAATTTATTTTTAATTTCAAAAATTTATAAACACTCTTTCATTGATAATATACTTGACCAAATAAAAAA
Source organism: Viscum album (assembly GCA_963277665.1). Lineage (NCBI taxonomy): Eukaryota > Viridiplantae > Streptophyta > Magnoliopsida > Santalales > Viscaceae > Viscum > Viscum album. Next base: position 928,920,987 of record OY728159.1, read on the forward strand.
GAAGAATCAAATCAACTGTTTTTTAAGTAGTAAAAATATTCAGTTCATAAAATAAATGTTAAAAAGATGATTATTTTCACATTTTTAGTAAAAACCAAAGAAGAATTGTTTAGAAAAATAAAATGGATATTAAATTGAATTTTATTTAATATTGAAAAAATGGTTAGAAATATCTTCTTAATATCCTAGGAAAATAACAAAATAATTTTTAAAACATTCATAGAAAACATGTTTCTAGATGAAAATTTATTTCTGATCGAAGAGAAAAATAATGTTGGATTTTTTTGACATTATATTCTCAATTATCATAAGAAAAAATTATCTAAAATTTGTAATATTAAATGAAAATATCATTAATAACCACAGGATATAAAAATTTTTCTATTTATTGAGATATGTATCATAATAGTTTTTCATGGAAAACATAATCATATATGGTACTAATAAATTATGAGATTGTGGCATAAAAATCATTACCACATTGGTATCTATGTATCGTAATCCCTATGATGGAATAACCAAAAAATATAACATAATATATCATTAAAACAAATAAATTCACGATATTACGTGTCAAAATTATGTATATTCACATTGTTAAATAATCTAGATGGATAGCATAACAAATAACTCTAAGAAGGAATATTGAGATAAAATCCCTTACTCTAATTCAGGAATTTCATCATAATCATTAAAACATCCTCCAAAATAAATATAAGTATATTTTATATATATTGGATAAAATATTTATATATATATATATCATACCATATATGATTTTCCAATGTCCTATTATTACCTTTTTATAGAAAATCCATGTAAAATTCCAATTTTGTGAAATAACTGCTTATTTGCTGTGTATATTTTGACTTTTTATTCTTATTCCTAAAAAAAATTTCTTGGTCTCATAATCTCCATAAAATTAACTTCAATGTTAGTGTCATATATATTTAATATATATGTATTTAGATTAATTCATAAATTTTTTGAATTGAAAATGAAATATATCGTTCATGGTGATGGTGGGTCAAACATACGCTTAAATGTTGTTTCCATTTTCTTTTCAATTAGAATGAATGAAAATTAAATGATATATATTATGAAAATACAATAATATAAAATTAATAAATATCATATATTTTTATTTAACTCATTCTTAATAAACTTTATGTAATGTGTGAATGAATCACATTGATTCATAAGGCGGTAGTCCGCCATAAAAATGACTGACATTATCATATTCTAATGAAATGGAATTAATTCAGGTATAGGTGACATAATAATCCTAGAACAATTATAATATCAATAATATCATATATAAAAAATAATTCTATTGTTATGTAAAAATTTTAAAGGTGGTAATGGAAAATGATTGACATTTTTTCACAAAGAGGCAGTCTTCCCTACACACAGACATTCAGTTTACAACCTCTTTGATGTAATTAGTGATAATTGTAAGTCAAGAACATAAAATAAAAAACTATAAACATATGGAATATACTAAACTTATTATATCATCATTTTATATTAATAATTGAATGAGTTGGAGAAATAAATAAAAAATGTGGTTATTGATCAATGCTACCACTTTTGTGGGTTTCCTCTATAGGTTTTCACCAAAAGACATACATGGATTGATTTATATAAAAAAGGAATATAGGATTAGAGGATGGAATTTGGGGAGTGATTTTTTATGGTATCTGATGAACTAATAGGGTTTTGTTGTGTTAATAGGAGATGATAGGTGGTGGACTTATATAAGTGAGGGGAGTGGAACGGTTGAAATTTTTTGAAAGAGAGAATTCCAGCCATGTTAATTATTTCCCAAATGATTCAATAATATACCTTTCTTAAGACAATAAGGGAAATGGTTGAAATATGCCTATATGATGGGTTTTTACATGTTATGGGATAATTTGAACACTTAAAAAATTAGTTAATCCCATAGTAAGATCATTTTTACCATAAATGTTCCAAATAATTTTTAATATTTTTACAATTAATTTTGGTCAAAATTCATTTTAATGTTAATAGGTAATATAAATTATGCAAATTTCAAATGTGGGATAAATTTCCAAAATTCCCTTAACAAAATTGGATAAATTTAATTTATAAAGTATCCCATAGAAATGATGAGATTTTTTTTTTAAACAGAAAATGATCAAAAGTTTTAAGTGTTTTATATCGATATTAAATATGAAATTTAATAAAATGGCCCAAATTGGATTATTGGATGTGTAATTGAAATAATTTTTCACTAAAACCAATTTAAAATTATAACTTTTTTAATGATATTATAAAACATTTTCATATTTATTAAAATTTATGAATTAGATATTAAATTTTTAGAGACACTATGTTCAACAGTGTACATGATAATCCTTATTTTATGGTTAAAACCCGTGTTTTTAAAAAGGTAGTTTTACCACCTTTTTAGGGCAGACCTATTCTGAATATAGTTTTTGACACTTTAATAACTTATATTTGAAAAATTAAAATTCAAATGATGATGTTGAATATGAAAATTTACTTTGGATGAATATTGGGTATTTTTCGATGATGTTTCATATTTTGATGAATATAGAGTAAATGGTACATTTTAATTGATAATATATTTTTAATTTAAATAATTTATAGTATTATAAAATATTATTTATTTATTTTATAATATAAATAGATAAATTTTAAAACATTTTATCAAAAAAATCAATGGATTCAAATTCGCATTGAAACTGGATATAAAATCTATGTGTAGTTTAGAAATTTTTTATTATATAGCATGTTTTCTTGATCCAACAACATGATTGATTTAAAATTAATTTTAACCAATTTTGTGATTTTATTATTTAAAAATTGATTCAAAATTTTTAATAAGATGTTCCAAAATTATTAAATACATCCCTTTATTTTTGAAAAATATAAATATTAACTTTAGTAATTATTTTATTACTATGGTTAACCATAAATACAGTAATTAGGTGTAAAATAATATTAAATATAATATAAAATTACCCTAAAATTAATCTATTTTTATTGGATGAGTTATTGTTTAATAAATTGTCCATGGGATTACTTTATGATCTCTTGGTTCTACTTGGATGGCTTTAATATTTTTATAGTATTTTATTAAATGAAAATCTATGTTGTCATTATTTTTTAATATAGTGAAATATTTTTAATATGAGATTATATAAGGGATATATTTTACTATTAATAGTATTATGAATGATTAAATTTATGTATTTACCAAAATAAATTATTTTGAATTTTTTGTGAGTAAATAATTAAATTAGTGTCCTGTATAAGGATGATGTTGTATTAGTTTAATAAAAGTAGAAAATCAAATAAATGATTTTATAAATATTAAAATAACAATAATTTTGGAGAATTATGTCATACAAGAATTTTATTGATAAAATAGGTATTAGTAATGAATTAAAATATTTGGTTTAATGATATTGTTTTGTTATAATATTTTATAAATGTATATTAATGAATATTTTCAAAATTGATATTAATGGTATTTTAAATAAATTATATTTTATTAAAAGTTATATAATTAATAAAATTATAAAATTAAGTAAAATTACTGGGATATGTATATTAATTAAAAAATTGTATTTTTTTTATTAGTAATATTGAATTTTATAGTAATTTGTTTAACCCTCGATGTGTAAATTACATGATAATGCCATAAGAGCTAATTGGGTTAAATAAGGGTTAAAACAAAAAGATAAGGATTCAAAAATATTAAAAACATCTACAATTTTCATTTAGTGAATATATTTAGTCCCATAATCATCCTATATTAGAATTAAATCACTTTATACCCATATGGAATTGAAAATTAATTAATATAAATTTAATATATTGTTGAATTCTAAGAGTACCCCTCTCCTCTCTTATAAAAGGTATCCTCTAACTATATATTTATCACACATCGAAAACTATTATATTTGGAAAATTTATTCCAAAATTACATCTTATAATACCACCCCAAATTATATAGGTCTTTATTTAGTGATTAAAATCACTTTATAGGTGTTAAGTTGTTAATCAATGAAGATTATCTGAAGAAATGGAATCTTTTTTAATTAAGTGTTTTTGTGTTGTTTCTTCTTCAACTTCCTTAAAATATTATTCTGCTATGATTAAATAATAACTTTGATATCATAAATATTCCTAGATGTTATTATGTTAGTAAAATCACCAAATCTCTTCTCCAATTCCATAAAATTGGAAAAGAATTAATTATTTATAATCACGGTGAAATACCACCTTACTGACGAGTATAAGTCATTTTCCAACACCATATCTCAAGACTAGTTATAGTAATGGAATTAATATTTATATATGATATTTATTACATATTTAATATTATTTTAGAATAATATATAATTTACGTTCTTACCTTTTGATGCACATGAAAATTATAATATTTTTCGTCCGTACGTATAAACTATCACCTCTATGAAGCGATGTGATTTTTTTTCATCACCACATATCATGGAGGATATATATATGTATGTTTACATAATTAATATTATATTAATTATAATATTATATTTTTGGAAATAAAAAATAATACATATCTTCTTTCAATAATTATTAATGAAAACTAGAAATGTGACTCATGTGTACGTATGGATTATTGTCTCATTGATTGTAATGTAGTTCATTTTTTATATACTTTTTTAATGGATGGATTTGAAATTATAACTGATGTGTAATATTTATTTTTATTTTCTAAATATTATTCTGGAGATTATATACTAATGACAATTTCACAATTGACATCATTCTAAATTCATTTTGGACTTAATTGTCGAATATCATCAAAACGCACAACATTAACATAAATAAGTAAGTAATTGATATAAAAATGATAATAAGTGATATAAAAGGAATAATAAATAATGAAATGTTTTTAATAAAGGAAATCAGTATCCTATGTTTATTATTCCAGAGGATGAATATTGAACGTAGTGATTCATACCTTTGGTAATGAAAATTATTTTTAAAACCTCATTTAAAGTTCCTCTTTTCAAATTTTTTTACAAATGTCAAAGGGGATGTTTTTTTACTTATATGGAATGATTATTTTATCCTTATTTAATCAACATTATAACTTTCATAATTTCATTATATCTTATTATATTTCTTTTCAAAAATATTTTTTCATTTTTATGTGCGTGGGGATTATATATTAAAAATTATTTTTAAAAGAAAATGGGTATTTTTTTAAATATAAAACTGATTTATTAAGGGTTTAAAATTGTTTTTAGGGTTTTTAATCATGATATGTTCTTTTGAAATTGTTTACAACGTGTTGATACCATTTTATCTCATTTTATTATGGGTTTAGTTTCATTATAGCTCAATATACGACGGTTCGAGATCCATTATAGCTCTACATATGACAAGTGATACCCATTATAGCTCTCCAATACATAGGGTACATTGGTAATTGAAGTCAATTGTATGGTTTTTCCATTTGTAATTCTAAATATAATAGAGACATAGTAATTATTTCCTAGTGATACTATATTAGTTTTCTATGCTTTCCACTGAGTTTCAATGAAAAGTTTTTAATAATTTTTTTATATTTTTCATAGTGTAGTTATTTTCCTTCTTTATATTCCTTATTTATCTTTTATTTCTCATTATAATTTTTGATTTTTTTTTCATAGAGTATAATTTTGGATAAGCGAAAGAAGGAAATCAAGTTGAATGTTCTGGGGATTTTCTATGAAAAAGAATCTATGTATTATTTTAAAAGAATTATATTTTAAAAAATAGATATTGTTTTTGTAGTGTTTACATTGTATGAATGTGGGATGTTATTTATGAATTATGACTAATTCTAAAAATATATAAAATTAAAAGATCATCTAACATGATTTTGTTTTTGAAAATAGTAGAATATATAATATTTAATGATGGTTCTATATAGGTGGTATCAGATAAAGTGAATGATAAAGTCTATTTGATTCAGTGACACATGAGGACACTCAGGGCCATCAAAAACGTTATATAGATTGCTAGAGGGGGGATCTTTCTTTCAAGTTAAGTGATCACATGTTTCTCAATGTTTCTCTATGGAATTATGTGATGCGTTTTGGTAAGAAGGGGAAACCGATTCCAGAATTAATTAGACCATATGAAATTTGGGGGAAAGATTAATCCATTTAATATTATGTGGAAATGAATTTGATATTATCCTAGGTACACAAAATTTTCATGTTTCAGTGTTATGGAAATATATGTCAGATTCGTCTCATGTTTTGAATCTAGGAGTTGTTCAGTTTGAAAAGATTAATTTTTATGTGGAATATCCTTTTGAGGATCTTGAACATAGAGAGAATGTATTTTGGAATAATTAGAATCATAAAATTATGTTTTTATTGAAAAAAAATATTATAGAATAGAAAACATGGGAATCTAAAAATGCTATAAGGGAAATTTATCCCCACTTATTTAATAAGTTAATAAAATTATGAGGACACATATTCTAAATGGGAGGAAAAATTTTATAGCCTTGGTATTGATATAATATGACTTTTTAATATTAATTAATATTAATATTTATTTTATATCTATTTTTAATGGACACTATGTTAAATAGTTTATACGATATTCCAAATTTTATTGTGAAAATTTGTATTTATTTTAAAAACCATTGTACCACCTTATGATGGTGCACTTGTTTTAAATACATTTTTTAACATTTTTATATCTTATATTAGATAAAATATACTTCTTATTTGAATGATTAATATTAATATATATATTTTTTTATTTTTTAATATTTTTCTGAGAAGTTATATATTTTGATGAATAATGAAAAGATACTATGTTTTACTTGAAAACAACATTTTCATAAAAATAATTTATAGTGTTAAATTGAATTTTTTATTGGGTTTGAAGTATAATTTGGTCAAATTTATATCAGTTAATCCAATTTTTGAAATTGGAATCCAATTCACATTGAATGTCGACATAAAAACTAGTTGATCTTTTGAACGTTTTACATTAATAACTTGTTCTCTCAATCCGAAAATGTGATTAATTTAAAAATTATTTTTTTTAATTATGTGTTTTTAATTTTGAATAATGGATTAACTAGTAGACACCATTTTACGTCATTTTTTTTCTTTTTAATGTCTATTTTGAGGCAATATTATTGCAAGCGACGTAAAAATTGTGATTTTTTACATCATTTATTTAATAACAGATGTAAAAAAATGGGGTTTTATGGGATTTAACATCAGTTATTAAATAACCGACATGAAATTCCTTCTATAAATTCTGTTAAAAGGCAATTTTAACATCGGTTTTATAGAAAACCGACGTGAAAAGTCATTTTTTAATCGGTTATATAAAAACAGATGTCAAAAATGACATTTAACATCTGTTATTAAATAAAATACGTAAAAATTATGTTTACAATATTGTCGATAATTTCTTAATCTTTAATTTGATAGGTCATAGAGCTCAAACAAGGTTACAGATCGAACATTATGACCATCAGATGTTTGATATATTTTTTTCAAGGGAGATCGAACGAGCAACCATAGCTTCGTATTAAAACAAAATTTTAAAATCTAAAGGAGTGTTTTTAGTTTTACCATGATATAATAAATTATACATCATTATAATAAAATAATAATAATTAAATGGTATATCAATTGAGAAAACTACTCATGAAAAATATAAATAATGGAAACATAATTACAAATACCTTGACAAGATCATGGAAAGAAGAAATAATGGATTCACGTGGAAGATAAAACATGATCTGTTGGTGGAAGAACTATGTTTTAATGAAGTTATTATTAAATGGTATATCAATTAAGAAAAAAATCATAAAAACCATTTATCATGGATAAATAATTAAAAAAACCATGATGAGATTATGGAAAGAAGAAATAATTGAATCACATTTAAGATTAAACGATTTGAGTTGGGGGAACGATGATGATTGAAAGAAATGATCATTAAATTAAGAAATGTGTATATTGAAATCATATAATTTATATGATAAATGAAAATGATGTATTAAAAAAATCAAGAAAAAATTTATAATTTTTTAGTCGTAATGTAAAAAAATTGAAATTTCACATTGGAGGGATATTAAAGTTAACATTCACATCAGTTTTATGATAACCATCATGAAAAGATATTAAAATTATAACATATTTTTCATGTCGGATATTAAATAACTAACATGAAAAATAAATTTTAATCATGTTTTCACACTGTATATGAATAACCGATGTGAAAAATCACTTTTCATGACTTTTCCACATAGGTTATTTAATAACTAACATTAAAAGGTATGATTCATGTTGGTTATTTAATAAATGAAGTGAAAAATGTTAACAAACATGTAGTTAATTTCCCAATTTTAGATTTTACTTGTCACAGAGCTCAAACGGAGTTACGTATTAAATGTTATGGACTTCGAAAATGGGCCTTCCCTAAGACTTCGTTTAGAGATGATCAACTTCTGATACCCATAAATTTTGATATGTATCTTCGTTTTATCTTCGTGACCTATCAAATCAGAGCCTATAAAATTAAAAACATTTTTTTTAAATTTTATTACAGTTATTAAATTAACAACATTAAAAATCAATTATAATTACTTTTTCATGTCGGTGATAAAATAACAGACTTGAAAAATCAATTTTCATGATTTTTTTCACGTCAGTTATTTAATAACTGATGTTAAAAAACATTATTCAAATCAGTTATTAAATAACTAATGTGAAAAATGTTTACAAAACTTTAGTTAATTTCCCAAGATTAAATTTGATAGGTCACGGGGCTCAAACAGAGTTACGAAATAAAATTTAGGGCCTTCATAAATTGGCATTCTCTAAGACTTTGTTACGAGATGATCCAATTTCCATGCCCATAACCATTGATCCATAAGTTCGTTTGACCTCCATGTCCTATAAAATCGAATCATTGGAAATGAACTACTGTTTTTAAACAATTTTCACGTCAGTTATTAAATAACCAATGTGAAAACGTCATTAAAATTGACTTTTAAGGTAGTTATTATATAACGGACCGGAAAAATCAGAGAAAATGGATTTTCACGTCAGTTATAAAATAACTGACGTGATAAATCAATTTTCCATGATTTTCACGTCGGTTCAAAAAAACCAATGTGAAAATGGTGAGGCTAAAGATAGTTTTTGTTCTAGTGATTCCATATTTGGAATCATATGGTCCAAATTTAATAAGAAGATCACTTTTCTAGGTAAATATGACTAGAAAAATTAGTTTTTTAATAAATACTTTTATGGGTAAATCAAGTAAAAAATGATAACAATTATATTATAAATATTATAAAATTATTATAACACTCTCCCCAATATTATTAGATATGTGATTTTTTACCATAATCATCCTTAGATCAATTTTATAATAACTTTGTCCACTTTTTTGACTTTTATCAATTTATAATATTTTATTCAATGAAAAGTCAATTTTTTCATACATTAGTTTTTAACATTTGAAATATTATTAATATTAGGTCTAATAAGAGATATAATTTAATATAAATAGTAAAAATTAATATAAATTATTTATCTTCTTCATGATATCTTTTTACATTCAGGGAATGAATAGTAAAATAAAAGGATTATAAAATGATGATGTAGTAATGGTTCAGTTAAAGGAAATATCAAATAAATGATATTAAAAATATTAAAATAAATATAATATGTAGTAATTAATGTCATTTACTAAATTTACAGTTTACTTTGACATGTTAGTGATGATTTAAAATAATTAGTTTTATCTTGACATGTTTTTATGATATGATTATAATGTCAATTATTGAATAGTCTTAAAATTCACATTAATGGCATTTTCAAGATTAATTATAATTTATTAAATAATATAAAATTTAAAATAAATTAAAATTAAGACAAAATATTGTTTGAAGTCTAAAAATTACATAAATAATCAAATTATTATTAATTTATAATTTTAATGTATATATATTAATCCTTAATGTGTATATTACATGATATCACTGTAAGAGTTACAGGGGTTAAATAAGTGTTAAAATTATAAGGATTTAAAATATTCAAAACATGTGTAATTATAATTGGATAAATTTATTTCAATTAATTATCATATAATATTAAAAATATATTACATTATAACCATTTTAATATAATTTTAATTTATAATGATTTAATATTTTGATGAATTCTTAGAGGTCACCTCTCCTCTCTTATCGAAGGGGTGATATTCATCCCTTTTCCTCACAATTAAAAACCAATTTGTTCTGAAAAATATCGACCAATATGACTTAATAGAATCCCTCCCCATATAATTGAGATATTAATTTAGTCATAACCCTTAACTTAGTGGTTTTATGGTGTTAATAAAAGAATATTTTCTGAAGAAAAATATATCATTTTAAAATAATTGTTTTTGTTTTTATTCTTTTTGCATATCCTTATTAGTTTCTTACACCATGTTGAAAAAATAAATAAAGTACAATAAATATAAATATATTTTGTTATTTTAATATCATCATCTAAATTCAAATCTAATTCCATCATATGGGAAAAGAATTAATCAGTTTTTTTGTATGGCGAAATAACACCTCGTGAACTAATATAATTAGATTTTTATCAGCATATCTCAAGACTAGTTGTAATTATAGAACTAATTTTTATATATGACATTAATGAAATATTTAAAATACATTGATAATAATTTTTCATTAACATTCTACCCATGCCATGAAAATAAAAATGACATCGTTGTTCATTCGTATGTGTGAACTATCACATCCATGAAGCGATGTGATTCATTTATAATAACCACATAAAATGGATGATATATATAATATATTTATATTATTAAAATTTTATTAATGATATTATGATCAGTCTTGATGAATAAAATAGTACTTACCTTCTTTTTATAATTTTCATTGAAATATGGAAACGTTACTCATGCATACGTAAGGCTTATTGTCACCAAGATTTTAACATAGTTTATTTTCATATATATTTTTAATTGATGGATTTAAAAGATTAATTGATATGTAAAAGTGACTATTAACTCATTAATATTTTTATATATTTCATACCGATGTTATTTTAGATTCATGTTTCGAATATCGACAAAACGTCTGAGACTAAATCTACTACCACATCAAAAAAGAGTTTTTCTAAAATTGTGCCTATTTGAGGATGGTTCCTCACTCCCCTAGAATCCACTATCCATATCTCAGCATCAATTATTCATGATATTTATTTGTTCCTCCACGGAGGTGTCACATCTCCTTTCCTTATTCCCCCATAATTCTCTCCCTTATCGAGCTCTCAACATCACCACTTCTTTCATTGTATCATGGTGTCTACTCTCGGGCTCCCCCATCATTAGTCTTTACTCTTTTAAAGTTTGTTCTCCTTAGTCCATTTAATATTTCTATGTTTTCTTTCCTCCATCACATACTCTTATATTCATGATCGATACACACAACATCATCCTAGTTGTATGTGTTTATTTCCTTAATTGGTTTGGGATTGTGGTGTTTTGAGTGGAACAACCAAAAACTCTCCAGTCGGTGGCTCCCTTATTTGGATCTCCCATTTCGTTGTGGGTTTATTTTTTGGAGTTTAAACATAATATCCAAGTGGGGTTTTAGTATCATTTTCTATTTCTGTTTTGTGATTGATTATATTTAGGGTTTCTTCCCTTGGGTATCCACTCTTTGTTCATGTTTCAGTTTCTACTTGTGTTTCCTTGCTGGATTTTATTTTCTTCTAGATCCTTCTCAGTTTATGACACCAATTTGTTCTTTTAATAATTTTCCTCACTACATCTCTCTTTGGTGTTCATGTCAATTGCTTCCTGGTGGTTTTGGTGCACATTTTTTGAGATTGTGGTGATGTTCCTTGGGTGGCTTATTGTTTTTGTGTTGAATCACGTAGTGTTTGTGGGTTCTGATGAACTGAAATTGTTGGTGGTTTTTTTGGATTGGTGATGAGGTGTTTGGGGTTACATGTTGAGCTACTCGAGGAGGGTCATTGTCCGGTTTTCTGATGGTCGTCCCCTTGGTGGAATAGTAGTAGAGACTTTGAAAACAATAAGAGCGACTAGACATCAACAATGAAGGTTCCCCTTTAATGTTAATATGTTTGGTGGGTCTTTACATAGCGGTTGGCATGATGTGTGTTGATGGTGGTGAAATAAGAGATTATTGGATAATTATACAGGATATTATATCAATGTGATTAGGTTGGTGATTTTTCAATCAAATTAGCAAAAAATGCAAATTGGTTTGGTCATGTGGAGATATGATGGTTTTCCTCCTTTTGAATTTTAAATTTTGAATCTGTTTTGTAATGGAGGAAATGTGGAATAGTGGACTCTGTTTGGTTGGTGCAGGTAGTGGTGGACTCATATTTTGATTTTGGTTTATTTCCACGAAAATCTTTATGGGGAATATGATGGTGAAAATGATAAATGTGATGGTGACTATGTGAATCATCATGTAAGGTACCCTCTTACCTATAAAGTGGTTTCAATAATTAAATAAATTATTGTGTCCCCACAAAACAACCAACATTAACTTAAATAAAAATATATTTGTTATGAAATTATTATAAATGATATAAAAGGAATTATAAAATTGAAATCTTCTAAATATTGTAAAAAATTGTCATATTTTTGTATTTAGGATGATAAACATTTTACATGATGAGTCAGATTCAGGATAAGGTGCATTCTTTTAAAAATATACATTTAAAGATCCTTTTTGAACTTTTTTTAAATATGTCAAAGGGAATGATTTTTAAAATTATATTAACATGAATGGTTTCTCCTTATTACTTGAAACATTATTACAGTAATTTTTTATTTTATTTTTTCATAGTTACATTCTAAAAAAATTATTACATTTTTATGTGCATGGTTTTTATACATTAAAAGTTATTTGTACAAGAAAATATTAATTTTGATATATGAATGTTCTTTTCTCACGGGATTAAAATAGTATTGAAGGGTTTTATTAATGTTATATTCCTCGGATTGTTATTGTTGTTAGAGATCATTATAGCAGAAGATATGAGGTATTTATCCCCATTATAGATCAATATATGATTTTATGAGCCCTATCATATGTCATGATATGATGGGTGAGCGCCGTTATATCTCACCAATGTATTCGGTACTCTGAAGATGGAAGTCCCCCATATGGTTATTATATTTTTATTGGTGAATGTAAAATTAATATTCTAAAAATATCCCTAGGAACCTTTATTACTTTTCTATTCATGATAACTATTTTTTGAGGAAATGGTTTTGACAGGTTTTCTGGTTTTCACTATACTAAATATTTTCATTATTTATGTCCCTTACTAAGATTTTTGTGCACATTAGATGTTTTAAAATGTTTTTCATTGTGTATAATGATGGGTAAGAGAAATGAAAATGTCATTTTGAATTTTCTGAACATTTCTCAAGAAAAATATTCCATGTTTTGTTTTAAAAAGTTTTATATTGGAAAAAATGGATTTTATTTTTATAGTATCCACTTTGTATGAATGTGTGATGTTATGTATGAATTGTTACCTAATTCCCAAAAAAAATTAAAGATAAAAGATCCTAAAATGTGAATTATATTTGTAAAACACTAAAATAAATAATTATTAAGGCATAGTCATTATAATAATATAATTTAACATTATAAAAAAATTAAAATAAATACAATTTTAATTTAAAATTAAATAATTTTCACTATTCCTAAAAAATTAATCTTTTCAAAAATTTGAAAAAAAATTACCCTAATATATTTTTGAATTATGATTTAAAAAACGAAGTTTATTTTATCATATTATATTAATAAAATAGTAAAAATTATATTTTATTAAACTTCATAAATATAATTCGAAGAAATATTTATTTGAGGAAATAGAATTTTTGAAATATATATTTAATTTTCCAAAAATTAATTATTTTTGTTCCAATATGTTTTATTTAACTAAAACCATTATAAATAATATTTACAAAATAGTTTTTACAATTAACATCTATATATTTGAAAACTATGTTATAATGGTATCTTTTAAATTATGATAGTAATAATATATCAAGGATTTGTTAGAACAATGTGTATAGTGTAACATAATATAACACAATGTTGTGTATAAAAAAATTAACATGGAGTTTAATGTAATGAATGTTATTGAAAAGGTTAAACAAATTCAAAAAATATTAATTTATAAAAATTTGGGTTGTCACATTCTACCCACCATAAAATGAATTCTTCCTTATAAGTTTTTCATGATGATAAAAAATATGGAAATACTTCTGCCTCATCTGTTCCCATAGGATACCATGTAGATTATTCAAACTAGTGGTATCACGAAAAAACATTAACTAGGTGATTTTTGTTCACCATTGTGATATCTATATATAATCGAGAATCTCAACCAATTATTCCTCATAAGAAATATCTTAATCCAGTGGTATGACCTATGAGATCAATATGTGTAAAGGAAAATTTATGTACTACTATTTTATAGTTACGTGGAATTCATCAGGGAAATTTTCAGATGTTTGGTGGAACCATGAAGTGAACAGATACCATAAAGGTATGATCATGAATTTTATATGTACCGATATACATTGGGATTAGTTTCCCTTTATTTTTGAATCTTATAAGATTCTTCAGTAGAGAATTTCTTAGAAGTACCTCATCACTGAAATAGATATGTAGTTCACACTTTTGAATATTAGTATACCACTTCTTATGATTCTGAGCTACATCGATGTGTTTTATAGTAGATATAACATCCTATTCCATTTTATTAGAGAGCTCAGGTCCCAATATATTTCTTTCTCCAAACTCATTTTATCATGTTGGAGCCAACATTTATTTTCATATAGGTATTCATATTGTGTCATTTGAATGATAAACTGATTGTAATTTTTGTAAGAAATCTCATCAAGAAGAAGGTGTTAGTTACAAAATGATTTGAAATCCCAAGAATAATATCTAACATATCCTTTATGTTTAAATTTTTATATTCATCTAACCATATTTTTACAGATGATATGAAGTGCTGAAAGAGATATCCATATCAATATCTTACTCAATACTTATCCAATAAATTCATGAAATCCTCATATCCTAATATAAAACACTGGAATGTGTTACTCCATGAAACATTACCACCATAGTAATATATATCAAATGAATCTCACCTAAATATAAGACTCCTCTCATAATAATTATTTTTTCTAACATTGTTAGGTGATCAACTATAACCCATCAAGAATTATCCCCTTTATATTTTTTTGATAGTACAATTAATAAAATCCATGGTGATATTATTCCACTTTTGTTATGGCATGGGTAATGTATGAATAATCCCCTTAGAATTTTTTCTTTCATCCATAACATGATAACATACTAAGCATTGATATACAAACTTTGAGATATTTTTCATTATTCCATCCCACCGAAAATACGTTCTCAAATATAGATATATATTAACATAACTCCTACATGAATGGATAATGTTGAACTATTTTATTTATATAACAATCCCTTCTTCATGTTTCATATGGACTAAACACGTACATATTTTCCTAACCTTATCATTCCATCATGATCAATGTTAAAGTCAGTAAAATTTCTAACCATTGTTTCAACTCTACATCATACGTATGCACCTCATTAATCATCACATAGATATATGGTAGAACATGAAATTTATAATTATAATACTCATATCATTACATTAGGATTTATATATTCAATTAGTGAAAATGAAAAAACATAGTATCATTTTTAATAATCATCTTGTATAATATAGTATGATTATTTTAACTTAAATCATCATCCACCTCATAGAATTCTGTGTGTGGTAATGTATTTGGCACTAAAAATCTTTACTCAGCTCTATCCATCCTCTATGAAACAAGTTCAAGTCTTTCTGTGTTAATATATAATTTAATATCTTATGATCCTTATATATTTCACTCTTCTCTCCACAAAGATAATGATTCCATATTTTTAATGAATCAAATACCATAATTATCTCCAAATACTGTGTTGAGTAATTTTGCTATTGAATATTCAATTTTCAGGAGCCACAATGTATAAAAATATCATTCATCAGAACAATAAATCCCTATAACATAATATAGGATTCACAAAAGATTAAAAACACTTAGTCACTATAGGGTAATGTAGTAACATGTTGGATGAATAACATTATCTAAATATCCAGGAATATTCTCTCACATTCATTGGTATAGATGAATATTTTTCCCTACTGAGTTAACTTATTGTGTGGATTTCATAGTTTGGAGAAATATTCCACAAACTATCAATAATATCAAAATACATAAACAAAAATTAGGAATTGAATTCACTGTTATTGTTCAAGGAAAACATTGAAAATCCTCTTCCTTTGACGGATCTAATGATAGACTCCCTCTTGAGATTATATGTCCAAAAAATGAAAACTTATGCAGCCAAAATCCACACTTTTTAAATATTTTATATAGTTTATCCTTATATAGGTACTTTAGTATAATTCTCACGTGGTCTTCATTTTATTCATTTCTAATTTAATAGATAATAATATCATAATTAAAGGCGTTGAAAAACTGATCACTATAATCTATAATGACACAATTATTTGAATGCATGAATGTAGAAGGGATATTAATAAGAAAAAAATCATCACTATATATCTATAGTGAACAAAGAATATTCACAATTTATATTTATTATATCATTTGTCTTGACCCCCAATTGGTGATATCTATAATAAAGGATAATCATGGAAAATTAGTGAGTCCCATGAATGTTATCAAACAATTCATCAATATGGGGAGGTAGATAATTTTTCATAAGTGTCATCTTGTTAAAATCATGATAATAAATAAATGGTCACATTGACCATTTTTTTATTTTTACCAATCAGAAAAGGTACACCATAAGGCGACAGACATGGAATAATGAATCACTTTTAAATGTTTTCCTAGAGTTTCTTAATCAATTCATAAATTTTAATTAGTAAATATGTATAATTTGGATTATAATATAATATATTATTTCCCTTACTCAAAAAATGTGTTTGGGTTTTTTAGAGAAATCCAATCCATTACCATGATAACATCATCTTGAGGAAGAATGAAATTTTCTTCAGGAATCTCATTCCCACCAATGAAAAATGGAGATGAATAATATACATGAGAACAACCATAAATCCAATAAGGGTGTTCACTAATACTTCTACATTTAATCATTTATATTGAATCTTGATACCTATATAGAATTATGTATATATGAATGAATGGGTAGACCTAAATACAAATAATACATTGACATTTATCGAGTGGATGGTATGTGTACCTTTTAAAAAGAAGTTATAGAGAACCTCATCAGAAATAGTGATTAAATGGGATTTCTATTTGTATCTAAGCTTAATTGGATGCTGGAATAAATTTTGATCACCACCATTCTATTTTGGGAATTGGTTAACATAATTCTTGTATTCCATGAATATGAATCAATGGAGTGTGTGTAATGTATTCTGTCTAGATTTATCTCTATCTTAATCATTTTAGAACTTACTCCCATCACTTTAGTAATCAGTTTCTATATGACTATTCCTACCAAATATAATCCATTTAGTATCCCCCTTAATAAAATTTCTTCGATGATTATTCCCACATAATTAAAATAAAGGAAATCTCATTTTCTTATTTAATAGGTTTTTAGGTTTTCCTTTAAAGTAAATAATCATTTTCTTCCCAAAACCAATAGATTTATATGTAACTCCAACCTCCATTTAGTCCTTCATTGGACATAAAAAAATCTATTCATATATATTAATGAAATTTTAAGTAAAACACAAATATGACTTGGTATTTAGCCACTAAATAATCAATAAAACATACTTTCATGATAGATAATACTTATTAAATCCTACCTTGAAATTATTATAATCATTTACTCATGGGTACCAATAGATTCATCATCTCTTATAATAAACTCATAGAAAAACTCCACCATCTCTATCAGAATAATAAAAGGAATTTAGTTATTGAATTTTTTTATCAATATTGGCCCAATCCATATAGTATATTTTGTCATGTTTCCTCATATTATTAATCAGAGTCCAATATTTTTCTCATTTACCTCCGAAATTATAGAAAAATGGACTTTTTCATGTTACAAACACTGAAGAACAAAAAAAATCTTTTCAGTGGTATCAATCCATTTTTTGAAAAAAAATGGATTCGAATAACCACTCAATGATGTTATATTCTTCCCCTTTAAGGAATCAAAATAATACTGTTAGCTACATTTTTATTTGTAATTCCAACATTATTCATTTCTTGAGGGTGTTTGTTGTGTATAGAGACAAGTTTTTTCATTCCATATCCCATAACATTTGGCTTCTTAAGAGAAAAATCATTTCATTTTCTATCACACACACCATTATCAAGGTTCATTTAGGTTTCATCAACTAACCAAAAAAAAATGCATATTGTAAGAAACAATAATCATGATTGGTGACCAAAAAATCATAAAAAATCACTTATTTAGTGTTTAAATGATGATACCATATTTAATATATGACACCTTAGTTGTATCATAGGTCATTCAAGGTCATAATATTTTTAAATACTTACTTATGGTTCATAAAGTGTTTTGTAATTTCCAATGATTATTCCTATGGAGTGTAAAACATGGTTTGTAATAATTCCCATTATTGTACACAAGTTAACGATCGAGTCAGGATAAGTGTTCCCATTGTGGTGTTATTACCCCTAGATACATCTATGGTAAATCCACATCCACATGTATTATACATACAATGGTTTAATTTCATTGAAAACAGTCACCCTATCATTTTCCAAAATTATGAGAAAATTTCATATAGTTTGACCCATCCTTATAATTATCCTCAAAAATGTCTTTAGCTATATCTATAAGGTATTATTATCCTAGATTACAATGGTTAACTAATAAAATCCTCTAATATTGAATTTATCAACCATGGACAATCATACATAGATAATTCTTCATTTTTAAGAATATTCATTACAATACACAAAAACATGCTTAAGAACCATAATAGTTTATTTTCATTGGAAACATAGAAACATAAAAATCGGTCCCTAAGTGATCAATGAAATATCCAAATATTATATTCATAAATATAACCCTTAATAGAAATATCATACATAATGTATTTCATTATATCATAGGGAATGTAAAAATAAAAATGGTTGAGCTCTGATACATATTAAGGGTTGCCAATGAAGATACAAACTAATATCATGAACATATGTTTGTAGAATCAATAACATAAAATTTTAAAAACATACCTTCCACATAAAATATCTTTAAAAAAATTAATTTAATAATGTATGGTATTTTATAATACCAAAATCATAGAGATATAAATGAACACGATTCGTGATTGAATAACACTGTCATAAGACATTCAATTTATGGAACACACTTGAGCATAAAAAATTATTTCCATAATAGAAAAGGATCACTACCCAATCTATCATAGTTGAATGGTTTCACTACCTAAAGAATCATAGTATTAAATGTTCACTCCCTATACTATCATAGTTGAAAAAGTTCGTTACTGAAATATGTTTACACCCCGATTCATCCATATCCATCTCATGAGATTTAAATCCTTACCCAGTGTATTGGATGTATATATAGGTTCCTTGAGTCCCACAATGAATCACATATTTATGTGTGAAACAAGATAATAAGGATTCATTATATTTTAACATATGAGATTACATGGGCATCATAAACATTTTAAGATATCTTAACACATGGAAAATATACAGGTTTCATAATCTGTTTATCATCATATATCCCATGAAAGAAGCATGTTTCCTAAGAATTTCCTCAGGGTTTATCCTATGGAATAGAAACATGTTTCATAATCATCCAAAAATAATAAACATAAATAATTAAATGAAATAATATTAATGTTATTCTAGGATCATATTCCCCCTAAGGAATATTTAACATCAATGGATTTCAATTTCGTTGGAATGTAATTTTTAAATATCGTAAAAAATATTTCTTTAAGAAAATATCCATTTAACTATGAATAAAAATTTATTAATTATATAAAATTTAAAAAAAATTACATTGAAAATAACATGATTTATTATAGAGTAAAAATAAAAAAAATAACTATTCATGATACCGGAAAAATCAATATATACCATACATGTAGAAATGAGATTTTCATTTATAATTTTTCTGAAAGACAAATGGGAATTGTCATGAATATTATATGAATATTTCATTAAAAAAATAAAAAATGAAAATCATTAGTATAATTTTCATTTAAAAATCCTTCGTGAATAATAACAAATTTTTTAAAACATTTTTTTAATAAATGATTGTTAAAGTAAATGGATCTCCGACTAAAGAGGGAAATAATGTCATATATTCATAAAAATACATTATCAAATATCTTAATTAAAAAATTGTGAAAAAATGAACTATTTCATTAAAATATAATTAATTACAATACAAGAATAAAATTCAAAATGTTATTGAGATATGGATCATGTAATCATATCACTGTAAAAAAATCATAAAAAAATCCTGATAAATTATGAGATTGTTGCATAAAATCATTACCACTATGATATCATTGAATCATAATCCCCATGAAGGAATAAAACTAAATGGTAATTAAAATATCATGAGTAAAAATATATTCATGATAGTACATATGAATAAGTTGTATTTATACATCATTAAAGAATATAGGTGCATAACAAAACATAAATCTCAAATAAGGAATAATGCGACAAAAATCATTTTACACAAGTCTTGACATCCATAATTATCATTACAACATATTTTTTAAGAAATATAAGTTTCTTATAAATCTATTAAAGAATAATATTTACATATATAATACCATATATTATTTTAATATGGACTTTTATTTCCTAATAATTAACAACTCCTTCCTAAAGTTTCATTTTGAGCAGTAACTACTTCATTTTTGTGTGTATTTTAACTTTTTATTTTATGTCCTATTAATTTTATCATTATTTCATTGCATCTATAATGTTGTGATTTATATAAATATAATATATATTCTCTATATATTTATTTACATTAATTCTGAAAATTTATTGAGAGAAAATGAAATAAACCATTCAAGAAGATGGTGGGTTGTATCTACAAATGAATAATTTTTTGTTTTTTGTTGGTTTGGAAGAAATAAAAGTAAATGATATGTTTTATAATAATAGAGTAATTCTTATATAATATATTTTTTATTTTTCTAAAAAAATGTTCTTTATAAATTCTATGTAATGCTTGAACTAATTACATCAAATCACGCGGTAGTAGTCATTCATACACATGAGCGGTGTTATCATATTCTCCTAAAATGGAAAGAATTGATATATGTGTAATACTAAAATTAAAAACTAATAATATAATCATAAATATATAATATATAAAAAATAAAAACTCCATTATGTGAAACCATGATAGTTTTTAATGGAATAAATGAATGTCCTCGGTTCATGTGGTGATAGTCTATTATACACAAGAATGATGATTCCATAACCTGTTTAATGAAAGTGGAGATGGATATAGGTCATGAAATTAAATTAAAAACATAAAAGTATATATAAGATACTATGGTTATTATATAATCATGGAATAATAATTTTTTAAGGAGGTGGAGGATGAGATAAAACAAAAAACAATCATTGATGAATCTTACCTCTTCATCAGGTTCCCCCCATAAGTTTTCACTAAAATCTGTAATAAGTTTGATTTTTATCCAATATAAGGATTCTAAGATGATTAAAGAGATTTTTAAAAGTGATTTTTTATATATTTGATAAAATAGGTTTTTGAGGTGTGAAGTGGATATGATAGTGGGTTTTCTTTTTATGTGAGGTGAGTGACATGCTTGTAAATATTTTAAAGATATAATTCCACACACAATTTTTTAATTTAAAAATGATTCAATAATTAAAAATTATCAATAATAGATGGTAAAAGTTCTAAATATAAGCTGAAATGGGTTTTTAAAATATTTTTTTTTATTTTTATCTCTTATCAATTTAGTTTAACCCCCCCCCCCACCACCACCACCCAAAGTAAAACCATTTTTACCTTAACTTTGTTACATTATTATTACATTTTGAATATCCATTTGGATAAAAAAGTAATTTTAACATATTATAATATATAAATTATGATGATTAAAAATATGGAATACTTTGTTCCAAATTAAAATCCCATAAGTGTGAACTATTAATTTAAAAACAATCTTATATATGTGATGAGAATTCATGTTTTAATAGAGAAAATGTTCAAAATTTTAAATTTCATGCACTTAAAAAATCAATTTGAAATTTATTCTAATTACTTATTTTTTTGGATTTATAATGAACCTAATTTCACATTAAAATAATTAATCTATAAAATATTTTTTAAATAAATTAAACTAAAAGGATATTTTAAATTAAAATGAAATAATTTTTTTATTCATAAAAAAAACAAATCTTTGTAGAAATATCCTGAAATTTCAAACTAATATAATTTGGAAATTATAATTTCAAAAAATAATGATTGTTCGATCACATTAAATATAAGAATGTGTGGAAAAAAATTAATTAATTATCTCAAAAAGAAACTAATAACATTTATTTGACTAAATAGTATTTTAAAAGCATATACTAATTTTTCCAAAAATTAAATGAATTTTTATCAACATTATTAACACATATAAATATATATATATAACATTTAAGTGGTATTTATTAATATTTATATATTTTTAATATATTGGGTATAATATTTGGGTTTAAATAACTAGGTTAACAATATATCATTTTTTATTAAAACTCAGTGTTGTGTCTAATACAAGCTAACCCTGTGTTGCATGGAGGACACGAATAACTTGGTGTTCCATGTATCCCATACTATAAAATAAATTTAATTTATTTGAAAAGTATTAATTCATAAAAACATGGGGTGTTACTGTTATAACCTATATTTTTAATTTGAGGGAATGAATATTATAGAACAAATTATAAAATAGATATCAAGTAACTAATAAATAAAAATAAATTAATTTATAATTACTATGTAAGTAATCATTATTCAATAATGTTTTTTTACACTTCATAAATACATTAATATCATTAATTAGTTTTATCGGTTTTTGTGAGAAGAAATTATAATTTATTTCTATAAAATATATATTTTAATTTTAGAAAAATAATAACACTACCAAACCAGCATATCAAAATTATATTTGGGTGAAATTTTATATTATTATGAAAATATTAATTTTCAGGTGAATAGTTGAAAATATAATTTTTTTTAAAATGACTTTTTCAATTATTTACAATGTTCTATTTTTTCTTAAAATCATTTTAATATAATATTAGTTATTCTAAATTATATATAAATAAAATTTTC
Organism: Viscum album; assembly: GCA_963277665.1. NCBI lineage: Eukaryota > Viridiplantae > Streptophyta > Magnoliopsida > Santalales > Viscaceae > Viscum > Viscum album. The sequence continues at coordinate 928,944,505 of OY728159.1, forward strand.
GTTCAATTTAATTTCATTATTGAATAAAGTAAAAATTTCATTTTATATAAAAGGAATTTTTCAGAAAATATTTTTTCACCACGTTTTTCATGTTCATTTTAAAATTAATTTCATCTGTATATAGATATTGAATTTTATAACAAGGATTAAATAGTTTAAAAAAATGATTATAATGGATCAATAGTCCCTTTTGTCAATATAAATAATAACCTTGGTAAAATTTATCAGCTTGGTATAGGGTAAATCAAGATAATCATGGTAAAATCGAAGTAATAATTCATTAATACTTTATCTTAATGCGGATTTAATAATTTTATATATACCATTACCATTTTTGGATAAAAAAATATATGTTTTACTTCTACTTATCTATGAAAATGACAAATATAATAATTAATGCAAGTATTGATAAAAAAATTCGATTTTGTAGTTTTAAATATTTTAATAGTGTTCACATAGGGAAAATGCAGGGAATTTATATCAATGGATATTTTAATCATAATAATCTATCTTTCATGATTATTATTTTATTATAATAAATAAATATTAAAAAAATTCATTAACCACTTACAGAACAATGAAACAAAATTTATTTAATTAACGAAAAAATAAAATAAATTATATCAATAGTTATATAATTTGTTTGATTTGTGGTATTATAAAACTTTTATAGACTAATATGACATATTTTAGTTGTTTTAAATAATATAGTTAGAATTAAAACTTTTTATTTCATTCATTTGTGTAAAATTAAATGAGTTGTGTTAAAGTTGAAATTAATGATAATTTATATAAATAATATTTTTCTAAATTATATAAGAAATATAAATCATGAAAAAGGTAAAAGGGGGATTGGATATGGTAGAAATTTTCATACCTATACAATTTATGTTTCAATATTTTCCTTTTTTTTAAATTATAACCTCTTATGTTTGATAAGGATGTTATAGTGGTAAAGGTAAAAAATGATAACTAAGGGGATAATCCAAAGGATAAGGATACAAATACCACATGAACTTATAGAAATATTTTATCTTGATGATATTTTGACCATGTGATATATTAACATTTATTCTCTAGTCTTTTGAGGAGTTTTATAAAGATAATTACTTTATTATAATATAATCTATTTTAAAATTCCATTAATAACACTAAACTCAATTATAAAATTAAACATGCTCTGTTCACGTATTCATGACACAATTTAAATTAATACCATTGAAAAAGACTTCTATTAACAATATTATAAAAATTATAAATGTTTTTATCTACCAAAAATACCGTCCTAGGTATCCTTAAGGGGATATCTAGAGTGGTTGTTTCAAAGGAGTGGTAATCGCCTTTACCGATCACACTACATTAAATTATTCCTCTACTTCATGAAAATAAACTATATTATACAATAAATAATAATTGAAGTATAATAAATATATTTAAATGTTTTTATGATAATTAATCCACATTTATTCACCATCTTTAAATAAAATTAAAATTAAACGGATGTATTTTTTATACACATTACATACTTTATCAACGTGGAGAAACTATTTATTTATTATCACCATATATTATAGATGGGTATTAGGATAGGTTTATTAATTATTTATTAAGTAATTATTCTTATATAATTATAACATAATATATATGTTCTTACCTTCAAAATAGTTTGAAAATGATAAGGTAGGTTATTCGTACGTTTATACTACCACCTCCACGAAGTGATGCAATTTTATTTTTCATTTAAATTTTACATTGATTATAACAAGGTTAATATTAATGAATATATATTATACATATAATATAAGAATTATTTTTTAATGGAGACTTATAATTTACATGTTTTTTTAATTGGAAAATGAAAATTCTAATCTTGAATAGGTATGACATACTATGTCCATGAACGGTGTAAATTATTTTTCTACCAATAATTTTATTAATTACTATAAACAAGAATATAATGAATATATATGATATTTATTTCATGATTAACATTAATAGTGTGATAGAACCATGGTCAAACTATAAGGACAGAAACTACCGAACCAAAACAAGCCTGAAAAATGAAGCAGTTGTTACCTCAAATAGTAATTTTAATAATGACTTGTAAAAAAAGTACTAAATATAGATTATAAGTAGTAGTATATGGTATGATATATATGGGTAAATTTCAAGAATATATTTATAATAATTATATATATTTTATATTTTAATTTTGTACAAAAATAATTGAAGTCAAACATGGGATAAGTTATTATTTCACCATCTTATTCTTATTTGGGATTTTCAATGTATAAGTATACCAAGGTTATAATTGATTGATATTTATATAATAAACCCAATAAATTTTATTAACATATTCTTATTTAATAAATTTTTATGTAATGTTTCTTTTTCTCTCTCATTGATACTTAAACGATTGAGAAATGTATATTATGAAAAGACTGTATTATTTACCTCTTCAATCAAAAATCATTTTTCTTCCTTTTCATGTATTTTCGTAAAATTGTAAAATAATTTTGAAATTATCCCAATAATAAATCATTGGATTTCTTAACCATGTTTTAATTTTTATAAAATATTTGGAATGAATAGTCTTTTCATTTTCTAGATTAGCTATTTTATTATGGTTTATCAAAAGTTTGAATGGAATTTTTTTAACATAAACAGAATGACAAAAACATTTTATCATCGTAACAAATCATTAGAAATAATATTCCCTCAAATTGTTTCATGATTAAATTTAAATAAATTTTTTCCCTTACTATATAAGAAATTTTATGATTTTAAATTATTGCTTTCAATGTTAAAATGTTATTTTTGACAAGAAATTTTCTAGTAAACATATGAAATAATATTAATCTATTTCATTATCCTATTCTAAATTTTTTTTATAAGGATGTAATCATATAAAACCATATTTTATATTTTTCTAGATGGTTTATAATCATCATACATAGTGGAAGTGTTGATATTTTGAATGTGGGCTCTACCGATATGGAAAAATATTGATTTGTATGGACTTTTTATTAAATATGTTATTTATTCATATGATGAATGTAATGAATATGTAATGTATTGTGTGGGGACTAGAATTACAATTCCCATAAATATATCGATATGCTTCTTAAGAAAAATTGTCATGGGTGTTTGTATGAGGCCTTGTACTTTTATGTAATATTTCTTGGGATGAGGACTTGTTTGTTTTTTAGATGTCTTGGCATGTGGTGTAACGCCCTGACCCTAGTTACCCAGAGTCGGTGCATGATTACATAACCTTGGAATGATCACAAGGAAATTATGTCTCAAAAGACCGATCTGTTTAGTATTATTCGAAACAAGATTCATACATAAGTTCAACTTTACAGCTTGAATAGAAATAGAAAATAAATATATTTCATTAGAAACATCCAAGCCTCCTATATTTTTCCTACAGGTCACTCATAACTAACTTTTTCATATTATGAGAAAATGAAACACAAGAAAGGGGTGTGCTCAAATGCTCAGTAAGGGTAAGTAATATAGTGGAAAATGACATAAATATTAAGCATAGTAAATAATTAAAACCACATGCCTTTACCAATAATGAACATGAATACTTTAATGGAAAGAAAATGAGATGAGGTAATAATTCCATAATAAAACATAATCATGGGTATTCTACTAGTATAATGACCACATGAACCATTAATATTATTTCCATAATGAAAAAATGTATAATGCTGGACATTCTAAAACATTTTTTCAAGGCGTCGGCGAAGACGTCTAAAAATGATTAAGGCCTTGGCCAAAACCATAAATCAAATTGGGAAAGGACCTCAGACAATTCCACATATATTTGTCTCATGAAACCTACCGATGCATCGAGAAGCTATAGTGGGCTCCACCCGTTACTTATAAAGTCCAATGAAATCCTCATATGAATAGGTTTAAACATAACATAAAAAATCGTATTAAAACTAGCATACCTGACCTAAAAATTAAGGTTTTATTATTCAAACACATTTATGGAAAAATTGAGAAACCATGGTTCAACCACAACCTCCAAAAAAACATTTCACATGCCAGAATTCAAATTTCAAAACATTCATCCAAAACCAGCATCACCACACCAAAACCCTCATCACGCCGCCTGTTATAGAATTCAAAAGAGAGACCATATCATAACAATTCCCAAAAATCTCGCGATCTACCGAGAGTGCTGCAAATATCCTATTCCACATTGTCGCCATCATCACACTGCATCGCCATAATCTTGACACCTTCTTCCACCATAGCGAACCGAAAAAAATGCAAAAAACTAGTCATCATCCCCGTCGTCCCTTCACCAATGTGATAAAAGTGTTGTACTGCCATGGCCTGAAAACCGTGAGCTGGAGCCTCGAGCTGAAAACCCTGACACACTGTAGCACCCATAATCATCCATAGCACCACCAAGAACAGCCCGCCGGAGATCCTCTTCACCGGAACTGCGTCGCTTCACCCTTGTCATCACCATTGATGTTGACTTCCTCAATACACTTGGAACAAAATTCACCGAACCAGATAAAAAAAAGTAACAATTTCATCTAACAAGCATAGAACAAGCATTCACAAAATACCACAAAACCTCATCACCCAAAAAATTAAATAAGTAACACCACGCAGATCTTCCAAACCATAAGCCCTCTTCGCAAGAGAAAATCGACTCTGGTCATGCCTAGAAACCCGAAGGCCGCCACACCACAAATCTTGAAACCCCAGAGATACCTCCGCACCATATCTGACTGGGAGAGGTACCAAGGATCGTAAGGTCAGAGAAGAGCTTTGATCGACTGAGGGCTCCAAAGACCACCATCACCGAGAAAGTGGAAACCCAAAAGTTGAACAAACAAAGTCAAACCCACACCGGTAGCGCCTGGAAACCCATAGTCCGCCAAACCCCATAACGCAAATCTACGTTGTAACCATCCCACTGGCTCTGACCAGGAGAGGCGCAGAGTCACCTGGGGCCAGAGCAGGGTTAGAGCAGCTTAGGTCTTCTATAGCACAGCCGATGAGAATCCGAAAGGGCAGCTGGAGGAAACCCATCGCAGCTAGCACCAGAAAGAAGAAGATGAAATCCAAATGAAGAAGAATTGGGGAAAAAGGGACCACGACAGAGAAGGAAATCAGAACAGGAGGATTCCGAAGAAGCAGGAGAGAACCATCGCAGTCGAGGAGTGCCTCAAAAACTGTAACACCCCAGGTAAATAAAGAATATATCATTTTCATATTTATCCATATTTGTGAATAAAATATTGATATGACTTTAAATGGGATGCTATTCTCGATGGCGTACCCAACACGCAACAACGAGTTTCTTGGGAATCTTACGTTGCACTCTAATAATAAAATAATATTATTTTAAATGGTAGTTAACATGTAGCCGTTGTATTGATGGTAATGGATAGAAATAACTAAAATATGATTATATATGTTTTTAAATGTTTTTACATTTATCCAATAGAGGATAGAGGCTTAAAATACGGAAAGAATTCAATTTTAGGCGTATATGCCCTAGTTTTCACTAAAGGTTCACTTATCACCTTTTGATGTTGAACCATCATTAAATATTGTTTTGTTCACTCTTAAAAATTCTTTTGGACCAAATAAAACTCTTCTTAAGAATCGGGACATCCAAATTTACTTTGTGTAATTTTTTGGTATCTTTCCGATAAAGTTCATTTTTTTAATGAATAGTGTAAAATGTTGTATTTTAATTCAAAACCACTTTTTAATATAATTTATTTATATGATTAGATTATATTTTTAATTGGTTTTAAAGTGAAATTAGAATATATTTTTACCATTAAATCCAATAGTAGTCATTGGAATTAATTTCACTTTGAAATCAGACTTAAACTAGTGTCAATCTTTTGATACTTATTGTTTTATAAAAACACGCTATTTGCTCTGACAGCGGGAATTAATTAATAAATTAATTAATGTGGCTAATATGTTTTGAATTTTTTAAAAAGGACTTCATTTTTGAATTTGGAATATCAAATATAGCTTAGGGTGAATTTTTGGGATTTTTCTGAAAAACTTCAATTTTTGATGAATAGTGAAACCACTAAGTGGTAATCAAGCAAACTGATTTTTCAGTTAAATGAAAGTTTACCACAAATGTGTATTGAATTTTGAAAATCCGATATACATGGTTGTAATTAAGAAGTAAAATTTGGTTCAATGAGATTAAAATAATTTTTTGGTGAATAGTAACTTATTAAGTTTTTAATCGCGATTAGTGGTAATTAGTGTAGTTTAAGGTAAAAATAATGCTTTAATGGAATAAGATGAGCTTTACACATGTCCTACCCTAATTGGTTGTGTCATGGCAGACCAAGACAAGCCATGGGTCAACTTGGGGACCCCATGGATCCACTTTGGTTGGGAAATGACATAAATAACATTTTATTTAATGTAAAAGTAAAATTGACACAAACATGATATGTTTTACTAAAACAATTTTTAAGAGGGTTTATACAAGTCATATTTTTGATTATAAATATTCATTGGAAATATAAAAAGATTTACTACATCATAGTAATTTTTTTATAATTTTTAGACATTAAATAAATTAAATTATTTATGACATAATAATGATGCAGCGATGACATCATTATTTGACGATTTAAATAAAATGGAAAGATAATGTAAAATCTATGAACTACACATGTCCAAAACTTATTGGATGAGTTTATTTCGAACCCTTATCACCTTATCCACGAATTATATCAATGTGTGACCTTGTAAAACCGAAAAAAAAATTCAAATAAAGTAATATTTCATTACTTTCCAAAAGTGCCCCTCCTCTCCTCTTATAAAAGGCCCCCACCTCTACCTAATTTCACACACTCCTAAAGCCTTTGGCTCGTCCAACCCCTGCCCATTTACTCTCTCCACATAACTCTCCTCATACTAGAGGATTCCCTTTGGGCAGAATCCATTCAAAGGAAGCCTTTAGGCTCAAATCAAAAGGAGTTATACTTTTAAAGGTAATTCATTCTCTCTTGTTCATTTGTTTTATTTTGCTTCTCCAACCCTTTAAACTCTTTTTATTTACTTCTTTTGTAACAACACCAGTATATTCAATATACTAGGATGTTGTTATAAGATTTATTCAAGCTACACTCTCACACAACTACATCAAATGGTTAAAGAACATACGGTTTCCGTGGATGGTGAAATTCTGCCTCCCGAAACGATGATTGTTCAATACTCATTTAACACCTTCAAAGGTGTCCATTATGGTGTCACTATTTTTATATATGATATATAATATGTTTATGTTTTATTTATGCTTCTGTATTTTTCATTTTTGTCTTACCTTTATGGATTCCATTATGGGTATACGCGATATCTTCATTTAAGGAAGTGCGGACTACCGCCCCCTCAAAGTGATTTGATTCGTTAAATACCATATGTGGGACGTATAAAGGATGGAACTATGATATTATATAAGATATTATACTGGAATTATAATATACCCTTATATCATTATTATTCCATTCTATAAAATATGAAATAGAAATGAAAGTAGCGTGCATGCGTACGTACGGCTTACCGTCTCCATGAACGGTGCATTTCATTTCTTACCTCTAAATAATTATGTAATGTTATAAATGCATGCATGTACAGGATATATATGAAATATATGATATCTAAATAATGAATACAATTCTGGATATAATAAACATTTGTCCACACGAACAACATGTAATTGTAAGAAGTCCACTTTCGACTTAAGAACCAAATATCGACAAAACAATCATTATTAACTTAATGATTACATATTGTTTATAACATGGTAATAAGTGATATAAAAGGGATAATGAACTTGAAAAAGGTTCTTAAGTAAGTAGAAATTAACTCAAGTTTATTATTCAGGAGATTAAAGAACGATCGAGTCAAGTCGGACCCGAGGTAAGGGATCCTACAACTCTCTTTCTTTTTAAGTACACTCTTTTATGTCATTTATTTTAAGCTCATCTTTCTTATGATTGGGATGTTCTTTTATATTAAATTTACTGTAATTTTTATGTTCATGTGATGAGAGACCCTATTCTCTCTCATCAATCCATTTTGGAAGTTTTGAGTGGCGTCGTTAGGCTGCCGAACTTTCGTAAGAGATCTAACCTCTCTCTTTCTTTTTAAGTACTCTCCTTTATGTCACTTCCTTTAAACTCCTCCTTGCAATGTTGGGGGATTTTCTTTTATATTCCACTTGCTGTAAATTATATTTTAATATGATGGGATACTCTATTTGATCTCATCAATCCATATTCGGAAGTTTTATGTGGCGCCGTTAGGCTGCCGAGTTTTCGTAAGGGATTTTTCATCTCACTTTTATTCCCGTGAGATTTATGCTACATTTGCCGCAAATTCCGTTTAGTGGTGTATGTACTGCCCATTATTCTACTCTTTGTGTAATATAATTTCGTTTATGAGTATTTACATCAATGATCTATTGTCCTTCTTTCATGGGGTGTATGTTTTGAAAGATACCCAAGTCGGTAAGGGAACCTTTCACCCTCCTCTTTTTTAAAAGACTTATTTTATTGGGTCTTTTAATTTACATATTTTTATGTTGGGATATGTTCTCATACATCCTTATTGATGTAAATTTTATGTCCAAGTGATGAGATACACTTTTTATCTCTCATCAACTCATTTTGATGTGATGCCGTTAGGCTGTCAAGGGAACTTTTTAACCCAATTTCGATTTCTTTGGGTTCAACTTGTAGTCATTGAATATGTCATCCATTGAATATGTGTGAATGACCTTTTATTGTTTTAAAATTAATATCCACTTATATTGGGTGTATATATATTTGTCACACATATTTTTGAGATTTATTTGTCCTTAATTTAAGGATACCTTCTTTATAAGGGATTTCATCACATTTGACATTTCTATTGAGGGTTCATTGTTGTTATGCACCAATTCACTCTTATATGGTGTGTATACTGTCCTTTGGAGTATTATATCATGAATCCTTTTATTCTCATGATATTATAAAGTTCTAACTAAATGTTATTCCTTGATTATTGTATTCAAGTGTCTCTAATTTTGGTAAAACCCCTTTAACCAAAATATCATTTTAAATGTTTTAATTATTTGTTCTTATTAATATCCATGTTTTCAAAATGGTTTTAAGGATTTATATATATGGATATTAATGGTTTAAAATGTTAAAAGCTTCAAGTTGTTATGGGACACTTTGATTCAAAAATCTCTTTATTAAATGTTTTAAATGGTTTTGGAAATGGTTTCTTTTTGAATGGATTCATTATTTCAATATCCTAAAATGTTATATTGTGATTGAAATGTGGAAATGTTATCTTTACTTTATTCATGTTTATGTGATACGATTATGTTATGGTTCTTGGGCATCGTTATGAAAAACGGGTGGTTCCGTGATAAACTAAGGGCGGGTGAGCCCGAGATAGCTCTCCAATGCATTGGGTAACACGAAGGAGTGAAACGTTAAGGTTTCTCCAAAGAGATTTAGGGAATATACTGTGATGGGTATTCCAAACGTAACCAAGAGGGTTACTCCCTACGTAAGAATGTTATGAATGCCTCAAGTTACCTTTATGTCTTATGTTTTCTATGATTTATTCATGGTTTGATGAGGTATGTTAAAGTGCCTATGTTTTATGGGTAAAGTATGATTTCATTCTTATGTATATATGAACTCATGTTTCCTTTCCATATTTTTTTTAACCCTTACTAAGATTTTTATGCTCATCCCATGTTTTTGAAATGTTTTTCACAGGTCAAGGGAAAGGTACATGATGTGATGATAGTGTCAAGGATGTGTCAAGAAAGAATACGTGTTATATTTTAAATATGTTTCCGTTGATGGGAAGAATGAATATTATCTTTTATGTAACCACTTTGCTTAAATGTGGAATGTAATGCAAGTTTCACGATCTAATTCTCTAAAACTCTAAACCTGAAAAGATCCTCAATGTGTAATCTTGTAATAACTCAATATTAAGTAAGGTTTAAGGCTGGGGCCTTATAGTTGGTATCAAAGGTCGGTTTAGATAACTTTAGAGGTTAGGGTATTCTTTAAGCATAAGTGACATTACCATAATGGTTAGGATTTCAGAAAGAGTCCTAGTTTTAGATAAAGTGAATGAGTAAGTGTATCTTATTGTTTACCTTCCTCATTAGTACATGATGGTTTTGTTGATATACTCACACTAACATTTCTATTTTTTTTGAATGGATGGATCTAGCAGGCACCAAAGAGACAACAGGTTTGAAGGAAACTGTGGTGGTTCTCTGATTAAGATACTAGATAAAATGGAGGATTCAATGAGGAAACTCGTGGTTGTTCTAAACCAAATATCAAGGAGTCATGATCAACCACTTAAACCTTGGTGAGTTCTCTAATGCATCATGTACGAGATGGCCAACCCGATGTGGAAATTCAGGTAATAATTATTAAGGTAACCATTAGGGTTTATATGATACTTAATTTTTAGGTAATTATGGGTTACTCTATGATATGATGGAAAATGAAAGGAATGAGGTAAACTTGAGGTTAAAATATGTTATTATTATTCTTGAAGATTTTATCTCATTTTGGGGAATGTTTTACGAATTGTATAGTTTTGGAAAAGGACAACACGCAGACCGTGTGACAACCCGTCGCGTCAGACAATGCTGCGGGAATCGAACCCACAACCAAAGTGCGACTGGTATTTATCGCCTACCACTGGACTACGTGGAGTACCTGGTTAGTTTGACTGATTCTTTTTAGTTATATGATTTTATGAATTAAGAGTAAGTTGATTTTGGAGGATATGTGATTAGGATAATTACTTTTCAATGTGAGACTTTATGAGCAACTGATGTTGTTTGGAGATAAATGTTACGATTTAACTTGGAAGACTATGTGACTAAATCCTTCAAATATTTGGGTTTCAATCTTATATTGGTTTACTTTGAAGAATTTTATGGACAAATTTTTTATCGGATGGTCCTCGTTGAACTTTGGGTTTTGTTGGACAAATTTTGGAGATTAAGAATAGATTTTCTTTTTATAAGGGGTTATCCTTTTCTGGATTATCTGATCTTGTACTAACCTTTTTGGTTTTGGTTAAAGCATAAATACATGGGATGTATATAGTTCTGTTTTGGAGATTAGGTGATTCTCTAGAAGTTGATTATAGTACTCTTAATGCGAACAAGTCTCCCTAAATACTCATCTTTTGGAAAAAAATATGAGTTTGACTAAGGAATCTAGTAAAAGTTGAAAGTCAACATGATAAGTGATTATGCTTCCTTATGAATAAATTCCTCAATAAAAAGTATCTTAAAACAAAAATGTTGTCTATTAACTTTTCCAACTGGGGAATCGAATACCGTTTAACCCATCACAAGTTTGTGATTTTCTCATGGTTAACTTTCTCCTAAACATGTTTTCTATCACTCTCCATGAGAACATGAACCTATGTTTTCTCCTCCATGTCCATATTTTCATACTTGGAATCCTAGTATGGGTTAACTAGGGTGACCTCTGTGCTTATCTTTCTTTATTTTAAAGTGTTTCTTTTACTGACTTTTGTTCCGATGTGGGACTTTCAAGGATGTTTCCAAGCCCAATTTTAAAATTGCGAGGACGCAATTCCCAAAAGGGGGGAAGGATGTAACACCCCAGGTAAATAAAGAATATATCATTTTCATATTTATCCATATTTGTGAATAAAATATTGATATGACATTAAAGGGGATGCTATGCTCGATGGCGTACCCAACACGCAACAACGAGTTTCTTGGGAATCTTACGTTGCACTCTAATAATAAAATAATATTATTTTAAATGGTAGTTAACATGTAGCCGTTGTATTGGAGGGAATGGATAGAAATAACTAAAATATGATTATATATGTTTTTAAATGTTTTTACATTTATCCAATAGAGGATAGAGGCTTAAAATACGGAAAGAATTCAATTTTAGGCGTATATGCCCTAGTTTTCACTAAAGGTTCACTTATCACCTTTTGATGTTGAACCATCATTAAATATTGTTTTGTTCACTCTTAAACATTCTTTTGGACCAAATAAAACTCTTCTTAATAATCGGGACATCCAAATTTACTTTGTGTAATTTTTTGGTATCTTTCCGATAAAGTTCATTTTTTAATGAATAGTGTAAAATGTTGTATTTTAATTCAAAACCTCTTTTTAATATAATTTATTTATATGATTAGATTATATTTTGAATTGTTTTTAAAGTGAAATTAGAATATATTTTTACCATTAAATTCAATAGTGGTCGTTGGAATTAATTTCACTTTGAAATCAGACTTAAACTAGTGTCAATCTTTTGATACTTATTGTTTTATAAAAACACGCTATTTGCTCTGACAGCGGGAATTAATTAATAAATTAATTAATGTGAATAATATGTTTTGAATTTTTTAAAAAGGACTTCATTTTTGAATTCGGAATATCAAATATAGCTTAGGGTGAATTTTTGGGATTTTTCTGAAAAACTTCAATTTTTGATGAATAGTGAAACCACTAAGTGGTAATCAAGCAAACTGATTTTTCAGTTAAATGAAAGTTTACCACAAATGTGTATTGAATTTTGAAAATCCGATATACATGGTTGTCATTAAGAAGTAAAATTTGGTTCAATGAGATTAAAATAATTTTTTGGTGAATAGTAACTTATTAAGTTTTTAATCGCGATTAGTGGTAATTAGTGTAGTTTAAGGTAAAAATAATGCTTTAATGGAATAAGATGAGCTTGACACATGTCCTACCCTAATTGGTTGTGTCGTGGCCGACCAAGACAAGCCATGGGTCAACTTGGGGACCCCATGGATCCACTTTGGTTGGGAAATGACATAAATAACATTTTATTTAATGTAAAAGTAAAATTGACACAAACATGATATGTTTTACTAAAACAATTTTTAAGAGGGGTTATACAAGTCATCTTTTTGATTATAAATATTAATTGGAAATCTAAAAAGATTTACTACATCATAGTATTTTTTTTATAATTTTTAGACATTAAATAAATTAAATTATTTATGACATAATAATGATGCAGCGATGACATCATTATTTGACGATTTAAATAAAATGGAAAGATAATGTAAAATCTATGAACTACACATGTCCAAAACTTATTGGATGAGTGGATTTCGAACCCTTATCACCTTACCCACTAATTATATCAATGTGGGACCTTGTAAAACCGAAACACATTTTCAAATAAAGTAATATTTCATTACTTTCCAAAAGTGCCCCTCCTCTCCTCTTATAAAAGGCCCCCACCTCTACCTCATTTCACACACTCCTCAAGCCTTTGGCTCGGCCAAACCCTGACCATTTACTCTCTCCACATCCCTCTACTCATCCTAGAGGATTCCCTTTGGGCAGAATTCTTTTCAAAGGAAGCCTTTAGGCTCAAATCAAAAGGAGTTACACTTTTAAAGGTAATTCATTCTCACTTGTTCATTTGTTTTATTTTGCTTCTCCAACCCTCTAAACTCTTTTTATTTACTTCTTTTGTAATAACACCAGTATCTTAAATATACTAGGATGTTGTTATAAGATTTATTAAAGCTACACTCACACACAAATACATCAAATGGTTAAAGAACATACGGTTTCCGTGGATGGTGAAATTCTGCCTCCCAAAACGATGATTGTTCAATCCTCATTTAACACCTTCAAAGGTGGCCATTATGATGTCACTATTTTTATATAAGATATATAATATGTTTATGTTTTATTTATGCTTGTGTATTTTTCATTTTTGTCTTACCTTTATGGCTTCCATTATGGGTATACGCGATATCTTCATTTAAGGAAGTGCGGACTACCGCCCCCTCAAAGTGATTTGATTCGTTAAATACCATATGTGGGACGTATAAAGGATGGAACTATGATATTATATAAGATATTATACTGGAATTATAATATACCCTTATATAATTATTATTCCATTCTATAAAATACGAAATAGAAATGAAAGTAGCGTTCATGCGTACGTACGGCTTACCGTCTCCATGAACGGTGCATTTCATTTCTTACCTCTAAATAATTATGTAATGTTATAAATGCATGCATGTACTGGATATATATGAAATATATGATATCTAAATAATGAATACAATTCTGGATATAATAAACATTTGGCCACACGAACAACATGTAATTGTAAGAAGTCCACTTTCGACTTAAGAACCAAATATCGACAAAACAATCATTATTAACTTAATGATTACATATTGTTTATAACATGGTAATAAGTGATATAAAAGGGATAATTAACTTGAAAAGGTTCTTAAGGAAGTAGAAATTAACTCAAGTTTATTATTCAGGAGATTAAAGAACGATCGAGTCAAGTCGGACCCGAGGTAAGGGATCCTACAACTCTCTTTCTTTTTAAGTACACTCTTTTATGTCATTTATTTTAAGCTCATATTTCTTATGATTGGGATGTTATTTTATATTAAATTTACTGTAATTTTTATGTTCATTTGATGAGAGACCCTATTCTCTCTCATCAATCCATTTTGGAAGTTTTGAGTGGCGCTGTTAGGCTGCCGAACTTTCGTAAGAGATCTAACCTCTCTCTTTCTTTTTAAGTACTCTCCTTTATGTCACTTCCTTTAAACTCCTCCTTGCAATGTTGGGGGATTTTATTTTATATTCCACTTGCTGTAAATTCTATTTTAATATGATGGGATACTCTATTTGATCTCATCAATCCATATTCGGAAGTTTTATGTGGCGCCGTTAGGCTGCCGAGTTTTCGTAAGGGATTTTTCATCTCACTTTTATTCCCGTGATATTTATGCTACATTTTCCGCAAATTCCATTGAGTGGTGTATGTACTGCCCATTATTCTACTCTTTGTGTAATATACTTTCGTTTATGAGTATTTACATCAATGATCTATTGTCCTTCTTTCATGGGGTGTATGTTTTGAAAGATACCCAAGTCGGTAAGGGAACCTTTCACCCTCCTCTTTTTTAAAAGACTTCTTTTATTGGGTCTTTTAATTTACATATTTTTATGTTGGGATATGTTCTCATACATCCTTATTGATGTAAATTTTATGTCCAAGTGATGAGATACACTTTTTATCTCTCATCAACTCATTTTGATGTGATGCCGTTAGGCTGTCAAGGGAACTTTTTAACCCAATTTCGATTTCTTTGGGTTCAACTTGTAGTCATTGAATATGTCATCCATTGAATATGTGTGAATGACATTTTATTGTTTTACACTTAATATACACTTATATTGGGTGTATATATATTTGTCACACATATTTTTGAGATTTATTTGTCCTTAATTTAAGGATACCTTCTTTATAAGGGATTTCATCACATTTGACATTTCTATTGAGGGTTCATTGTTGTTATGCACCAATTCACTCTTATATGGTGTATATACTGTCCTTTGGAGTATTATATCATGAATCCTTTTATTCTCATGATATTATAAAGTTCTGACTAAATGTTATTCCTCTATTATTGTATTCAAGTGTCTCTAATTTTGGTAAAACCCCTTTAACCAAAATATCGTTTTAAATGTTTTAATTATTTGTTCTTATTAATATCCATGTTTTCAAAATGGTTTTAAGGATTTATTTATATGGATATTAATGGTTTAAAATGTTAAAAGCTTCAAGTTGGTATGGGACACTTTGATTCAAAAATATCTTTATTAAATGTTTTAAATGGTTTTGGAAATGGTTTCTTTTTTAATGGATTCATTATTTCAATATCCTAAAATGTTATATTGTGATTGAAATGTGGAAATGTTATGTTTCATTTATTCATGTTTATGTGATACGATTATGTTAGGGTTCTTGGGCATTGTTATGAAGAACGGGTGGTTCTGTGATAAACTAAGGGCGGGTGAGCCCGATATAGCTCTCCAATGCATTGGGTAACACGAAGGAGTGAAACGTTAAGGTTTCTCCGAATAGATTTAGGGAATATACTGTGATGGGTATTCCAAACGTAACCAAGAGGGTTACTCCCTACGTAAGAATGTTATGAATGCCTCAAGTTAACTTTATGTCTTATGTTTTCGATGATTTATTCATGGTTTGATGAGGTATGTTAAAGTGCCTATGTTTTATGGGTAAAGTATGATTTCATTCTTATGTATATATGAACTCATGTTTCCTTTACATATTTTTTTTAACCCTTACTGAGCTTTTTATGCTCATCCCAAGTTTTTGAAATGTTTTTCACAGGTCAAGGGAAAGGTACATGATGTGATGATAGTGTCAAGGATGTGTCAAGAAAGAATACGTGTTATATTTTAAATATGTTTCCGTTGGTGGGAAGAATGAATACTATCTTTTATGTAACCACTTTGCTTAAATGTGGAATGTAATGCAAGTTTCATGATCTAATTCTCTAAAACTCTAAACCTGAAAAGATCCTCAATGTGTAATCTTGTAATAACTCAATATTAAGTAAGGTTTAAGGCTGGGGCCTTATAGTTGGTATCAAAGATCGGTTTAGATAACTTTAGAGGTTAGGGTACTCTTTAAGCATAAGTGACATTACCATAATGGTTAGGATTTCAGAAAGAGTCCTAGTTTTAGATAAAGTGAATGAGTAAGTGTATCTTAGTGTTTACCTTCCTCATTAGTACATGATGGTTTTGTTGATATAATCACACTAACATTTCTATTTTTTGTGAATGGATAGATCTAGCAGGCACCAAAGAGACAACAGGTTTGAAGGAAACTGTGGTGGTTCTCTGATTAAGATACTAGATAAAATGGAGGATTCAATGAGGAAACTCGTGGTTGTTCTAAACCAAATATCAAGGAGTCATGATCAACCACTTAAACCTTGGTGAGTTCTCTAATGCATCATGTACGAGATGGCCAACCCGATGTGGAAATTCAAGTAATAATTATTAAGGTAACCATTAGGGTTTATATGATACTTAATTTTTAGGTAATTATGGGTTACTCTATGATATGATGGAAAATGAAAGGAATGAGGTAAACTTGAGGTTAAAATATGTTATGATTATTCTTGAAGATTTTATCTCATTTTGGGGAATTTTTTACGAATTGTATAGTTTTGGAAAAGGACAACACGCAGACCGTGTGACAACCCGTCGCGTCAGACAATGCTGCGGGAATCGAACCCACAACCAAAGTGCGACTGGTATTTATCGCCTACCACTGGACTACGTGAAGTCCCTGGTTAGTTTGACTGATTCTTTTTAGTTATATGATTTTATGAATTAAGAGTAAGTTGATTTTGGAGGATATGTGATTAGGATAATTACTTTTCAATGTGAGACTTTAGGAGCAACTGATGTTGTTTGGAGATAAATGTTACGATTTAACTTGGAAGACTATGTGACTAAATCCTTAAAATATTTGGGTTTCAATCTTATATTGGTTTACTTTGAAGAATTTTATGGACAAATTTTTTATCGGATGGTCCTCGTTGAACTTTGGGTTTTGTTGGACAAATTTTGGAGATTAAGAATAGATTTTCTTTTTATAAGGGGTTATCCTTTTCTGGATTATCTGATCTTGTACTAACCTTTTTGGTTTTGGTTAAAGCCTAAATACATGGGATGTATATAGTTCTGTTTTGGGGATTAGGTGATTCTCTAGAAGTTGATTATAGTACTCTTAATGTGAACAAGTCTCCCTAAATACTCATCTTTTGGAAAAAAAATATGAGTTTGACTAAGGAATCTAGTAAAAGTTGAAAGTCAACATGATAAGTGATTATGCTTCCTTATGAATAAATTCCTCAATAAAAAGTATCTTAAAACAAAAATGTTTTCTATTAACTTTTCCTACTGGGGAATCGAATACCGTTTAACCCATCACAAGTTTGTGATTTTCTCATGGTTAACTTTCTCCTAAACATGTTTTCTATCACTCTCCATGAGAACATGAACCTATGTTTTCTCCTCCATGTCCATATTTTCATACTTGGAATCCTAGTATGGGTTAACTCGGGTGACCTCTGTGCTTATCTTTCTTTATTTTAAAGTGTTTGTTTTACTGACTTTTGTTCTGATGTGGGACTTTCAAAGATGTTTCCAAGCCCAATTTTAAAATTGCGAGGACGTAATTTCCAAAAGGGGGGAAGGATGTAACACCCCAGGTAAATAAAGAATATATCATTTTCATATTTATCCATATTTGTGAATAAAATATTGATATGACTTTAAAGGGGATGTTATGCTCGATGGCGTACCCAACACGCAACAACGAGTTTCTTGGGAATCTTACGTTGCACTCTAATAATAAAATAATATTATTTTAAATGGTAGTTAACATGTAGCCGTTGTATTGGCGGGAATGGATAGAAATAACTAAAATATGATTATATATGTTTTTAAATGTTTTTACATTTATCCAATAGAGGATAGAGGCTTAAAATACGGAAAGAATTCAATTTTAGGCGTATATGCCCTAGTTTTCACTAAAGGTTCACTTATCACCTTTTGATGTTGAACCATCATTAAATATTGTTTTTCACTCTTAAACATTCTTTTGGACCAAATAAAACTCTTCTTAAGAATCGGGACATCCAAATTTACTTTGTCTAATTTTTTGGTATCTTTCCGATAAAGTTCATTTTTTAATGAATAGTGTAAAATGTTGTATTTTAATTCAAAACCTCTTTTTAATATAATTTATTTTTATGATTAGATTATATTTTGAATTGGTTTTAAAGTGAAATTAGAATATATTTTTACCATTAAATTCAATAGTGGTCGTTGGAATTAATTTCACTTTGAAATCAGACTTAAACTAGTGTCAATCTTTTGATACTTATTGTTTTATAAAAACACGCTATTTGCTCTGACAGCGGGAATTAATTAATAAATTAATTAATGTGAATAATATGTTTTGAATTTTTTAAAAAGGACTTCATTTTTGAATTCGGAATATCAAATATATCTTAGGGTGAATTTTTGGGATTTTTCTGAAAAACTTCAATTTTTGATGAATAGTGAAACCACTAAGTGGTAATCAAGCAAACTGATTTTTCAGTTAAATGAAAGTTTACCACAAATGTGTATTGAATTTTGAAAATCCGATATACATGGTTGTCATTAAGAAGTAAAATGTGGTTCAATGAGATTAAAATAATTTTTTGGTGAATAGTAACTTATTAAGTTTTTAATCGCGATTAGTGGTAATTAGTGTAGTTTAAGGTAAAAATAATGCTTTAATGGAATAAGATGAGCTTGACACATGTCCTACCCTAATTGGTTGTGTCGTGGCCGACCAAGACAAGCCATGGGTCAACTTGGGGACCCCATGGATCCACTTTGGTTGGGAAATGACATAAATAACATTTTATTTAATGTAAAAGTAAAATTGACACAAACATGATATGTTTTACTAAAACAATTTTTAAGAGGGGTTATACAAGTCATCTTTTTGATTATAAATATTCATTGGAAAGCTAAAAAGATTTACTACATCATAGTAGTTTTTTTATAATTTTTAGACATTAAATAAATTAAATTATTTATGACATAATACTGATACAGCGATGACATCATTATTTGACGATTTAAATAAAATGGAAAGATAATGTAAAATCTATGACCTACACATGTCCAAAACTTATTGGATGAGTGGATTTCGAACCCTTATCACCTTACCCACGAATTATATCAATGTGGGACCTTGTAAAACCGAAACACATTTTCAAATAAAGTAATATTTCATTACTTTCCAAAAGTGCCCCTCCTCTCCTCTTATAAAAGGACCCCACCTCTACCTCATTTCACACACTCCTAAAGCCTTTGGCTCGGCCAACCCCTGACCATTTACTCTCTCCACATCCCTCTACTCATCCTAGAGGATTCCCTTTGGGCAGAATTCTTTTCAAAGGAAGCCTTTAGGCTCAAATAAAAAGAAGTTACACTTTTAAAGGTAATTCATTCTCACTTGTTCATTTGTTTTATTTTGCTTCTTCAACCCTCTAAACTCTTTTTATTTACTTCTTTTGTAACAACACCAGTATCTTAAATATACTAGGATGTTGTTATAAGATTTATTAAAGCTACACTCTCACACAAATACATCAAATGGTTAAAGAACATACGGTTTCCGTGGATGGTGAAATTCTGCCTCCCAAAACGATGATTGTTCAATACTCATTTAACACCTTCAAAGGTGGCCATTATGATGTCACTATTTTTATATAAGATATATAATATGTTTATGTTTTATTTATGCTTCTGTATTTTTCATTTTTGTCTTACCTTTATGGCTTCCATTATGGGTATACGCGATATCTTCATTTAAGGAAGTGCGGACTACCGCCCCCTCAAAGTGATTTGATTCGTTAAATACCATATGTGGAACGTATAAAGGATGGAACTATGATATTATATAAGATATTATACTGGAATTATAATATACCCTTATATAATTATTATTCCATTCTATAAAATACGAAATAGAAATGAAAGTAGCGTTCATGCGTACGTACGGCTTACCGTCTCCATGAACGGTGCATTTCATTTCTTACCTCTAAATAATTATGTAATGTTATAAATGCATGCATGTACTGGATATATATGAAATATATGATATCTAAATAATGAATACAATTCTGGATATAATAAACATTTGGCCACACGAACAACATGTAATTGTAAGAAGTCCACTTTCGACTTAAGAACCAAATATCGACAAAACAATCATTATTAACTTAATGATTACATATTGTTTATAACATGGTAATAAGTGATATAAAAGGGATAATTAACTTGAAAAAGGTTCTTAAGGAAGTAGAAATTAACTCAAGTTTATTATTCAGGAGATTAAAGAACGATCGAGTCAAGTCGGACCCGAGGTAAGGGATCCTACAACTCTCTTTCTTTTTAAGTACACTCTTTTATGTCATTTATTTTAAGCTCATATTTCTTATGATTGGGTTGTTCTTTTATATTAAATTTACTGTAATTTTTATGTTCATGTGATGACAGACCCTATTCTCTCTCATCAATCCATTTTGGAAGTTTTGAGTGGCGCTGTTAGGCTGCCGAACTTTCGTAAGAGATCTAACCTCTCTCTTTCTTTTTAAGTACTCTCCTTTATGTCACTTCCTTTAAACTCCTCCTTGCAATGTTGGGGGATTTTCTTTTATATTCCACTTGCTGTAAATTCTATTGTAATATGATGGGATACTCTATTTGATCTCATCAATCCATATTCGGAAGTTTTATGTGGCGCTGTTAGGCTGCCGAGTTTTCGTAAGGGATTTTTCATCTCACTTTTATTCCCGTGAGATTTATGCTACATTTTCCGCAAATTCCATTGAGTGGTGTATGTACTGCCCATTATTCTTCTCTTTGTGTAATATAATTTCGTTTATGAGTACTTACATCAATGATCTATTGTCCTTCTTTCATGGGGTGTATGTTTTGAAAGATACCCAAGTCGGTAAGGGAACCTTTCACCCTCCTCTTTTTTAAAAGTCTTCTTTTATTGGGTCTTTTAATTTACATATTTTTATGTTGGGATATGTTCTCATACATCCTTATTGATGTAAATTTTATGTCCAAGTGATGAGATACACTTTTTATCTCTCATCAACTCATTTTGATGTGATGCCGTTAGGCTGTCAAGGGAACTTTTTAACCCAATTTCGATTTCTTTGGGTTCAACTTGTAGTCATTGAATATGTCATCCATTGAATATGTGTGAATGACCTTTTATTGTTTTACAATTAATATACACTTATATTGGGTGTATATATATTTGTCACACATATTTTTGAGATTTATTTGTCCTTAATTTAAGGATACCTTCTTTATAAGGGATTTCATCACATTTGACATTTCTATTGAGGGTTCATTGTTGTTATGCACCAATTCACTCTTATATGGTGTATATACTATCCTTTGGAGTATTATATAATGAATCCTTTTATTCTCATGATATTATAAAGTTCTGACTAAATGTTATTCCTCGATTATTGTATTCAAGTGTCTCTAATTTTGGTAAAACCCCTTTAACCAAAATATCGTTTTAAATGTTTTAATTATTTGTTATTATTAATATCCATGTTTTCAAAATGGTTTTAAGGATTTATTTATATGGATATTAATGGTTTAAAATGTTAAAAGCTTCAAGTTGGTATGGGACACTTTGATTCAAAAATCTCTTTATTAAATGTTTTAAATGGTTTTGGAAATGGTTTCTTTTTTAATGGATTCATTATTTCAATATCCTAAAATGTTATATTGTGATTGAAATGTGGAAATGTTATGTTTCCTTTATTCATGTTTATGTGATACGATTATGTTATGGTTCTTGGGCATTGTTATGAAGAATGGGTGGTTCTGTGATAAACTAAGGGCGGGTGAGCCTGATATAGCTCTCCAATGCATTGGGTAACACGAAGGAGTGAAACGTTAAGGTTTCTCCGAAGAGATTTAGGGAATATACTGTGATGGGTATTCCAAACGTAACCAAGAGGGTTACTCCCTACGTAAGAATGTTATGAATGCCTCAAGTTAACTTTATGTCTTATGTTTTCTATGATTTATTCATGGTTTGATGAGGTATGTTAAAGTGCCTATGTTTTATGGGTAAAGTATGATTTCATTCTTATGTATATATGAACTCCTGTTTCCTTTCCATATTTTTTTTAACCCTTACTGAGCTTTTTATGCTCATCCCAAGTTTTTGAAATGTTTTTCACAGGTCATGGGAAAGGTACATGATGTGATGATAGTGTCAAGGATGTGTCAAGAAAGAATACGTGTTATATTTTAAATATGTTTCTGTTGATGGGAAGAATGAATACTATCTTTTATGTAACCACTTTGCTTAAATGTGGAATGTAATGCAAGTTTCATGATCTAATTCTATAAAACTCTAAACCTGAAAAGATCCTCAATGTGTAATCTTGTAATAACTCAATATTAAGTAAGGTTTAAGGCTGGGGCCTTATAAAAACCCTAGGGGGAAGCCTAGAGCATAGAGGACCGCCCGACGAGTGGGGTGCCATCCCTCCTTCATTAAAACTAGCATACGAAATGTCAATAAACTCTCCATAAACCATGAATGGTATAAAAATAACACATCCATAGTCAAACATATCACAAAACCTTCAATACAATATGGATTTTTTTATTATAATAAATCAACTTCAAATAAGGTTAAAATCCATCAAAGGATGTTGAAATAGATGAAATCAAAACTATTTGAGAGAAATATCTTTTTTTTAAATCATTTAAAAGTCACATAATTGTAAAATAAAACATTTACTTTGAAAATATTCTTATAAACTTGTAAGGGAAGCTTCGAAGATTTTATAAATGCGAAAAATAGCCGCACCCGCCGTATAAGTTAAAAAGGGTATTCTTACATTAATTCTATCAAAAAGGTTATAAAGGATCTTGTTTGGAAAACGATAGAAATATTAATTTATAAACATCTTATAAAAAGTCAAACAAGGGTATAAATGAATTTAACCCATAGTCTGTAAAATAGTAAAAATTATTTGAAATACATTTTTATGAAACATGGATGTGGATGATAAAGAGGTCCCGGTAGATAATTATGTATAAACAACCTCGGATAATGAGGAGATTTTGAAATAAATCCTTACCTTGTACTTTTAAATGGTTGAGGGTAGTTTATCCTCATGTATAATGGTGAAATAATTGTTATTAAATTATACATGAATCGTATACATTAATATGATATCATATATGATCTTTTAACATTTCTTTGTTAATAATATCTTATTATTATCATCGTTTTGGGTGTTAACTTACTCATTTTTTTATGTTTTGTTACATAAGTCATGTTTTTTATGGATAGGTTGTAGATGTTTCATATACAGAATGATATCAAGTCCTTAAACATTATATTTAATCATCATATGAGAATTATACTTGCATGGATACAATGGGGAATAAATCTCATCATGTTCGTGGAGACGGTAGTCCGTACGTATGCACGAGTGACAATATCATTCTTTTGATATTAAAATAATATATAATTTGATGGTATATCATATATAAATAATAATTTTTATGTTATATTTATTATTTACATCAATTACACATCATTATCATACCCATCCAAATAATAATGTTTTGAATAACAATTACACCACGACATGGAGACGGTAAGCCGTACGTACGCACGTGTGGTGACATGTCATTTAAAGGATGGATAGAATACTGAATATGGTTGTACCATATTTATAATAACATCATAGTATATATAATATATAGGAGTTAGTATTTTAGAATGGAAATAAAGAAAGAATAAGTTGAACAAGAAAGAAACTTGAAAGAGGGTGGTGAAAACATTACCACTTCTCCGGGTTCTTCCTTTTGATTTGATCAAAAGGGCTCCATAGGTTAGCTTTCTGACTAAAGGAAGGAATCTAGGATGAAGTGAGGGAAGTTGAGAGAAAATTTTGGCATGGTTTGGCCGATCCAAAAGGCATTGAAGGTGTGAATTAGTGAGAAGTGGTAGTGCCCTTTTATAAGAGGGGTGAGGGACACCTTAGGAAAAGCTAGAAATATTATTTTATAATAAATTCATATTTGGTTTCTAATGGATCAAAAGTGGATTATTTAAAGTTTAAGGTGGGAATTGGTCGAAAAAAACTCAACTAATAGGTTTTATATAGGTTTGCATCACTTTATTAAGCTTATCATTTAGTATTAACTCTTAGTTAATTAGTTTGACATTTACCATGTCTCTTTGTATTTTTATATTATATAGTTTATAAACTTACTATATACATCCAAGAGACCCCTAAGTGTTACACTAATAATAAAAATATCAATATATATGTCTTTTGGCCGATCCTTAGAATTTTAGGAATAGAATATCAATTAATAATATAATATTTGTTTTAAAAACTCATTTATGTCAATTTTGACACTATTTAATAATTGATTTTTGTTAAAGTCTTAAAATATTTATTAATTAGAAAAAAATTCATTTAAGAAATTATTACATGTCATATTAACAAATAAATTTTTTTGGATATCATCAAAACTTTCAAATTCTATTTATTTTAACATTTATAATAGTAATTATTTGATTCTTTCATTAATAAAGAAAATACTGCATCATTATTGTGTCATAAATAAATTTAATTATTCAATGTCTAAAAATTATAAATACAATACCATTATGTATTAAATCTTTTTATCTTTATAATTAATATTTATAGTCAAAAATGTAACATATATAACCCTATGTAAAAAATGTTTTGCGAAAAGATATATTCATATGTCATTTTTGTATTTACTTTAACTTAATTAATATAAAGTGTCATTATCACTTACAAGTGGATCCATGGGGTCCCAAAATTGACCCAAAGATTCCTATGGTCATAAATGTATCAACAAATAGGGTTAGGACACGTTTTAGGGAAATCTATTATTATTATAATATTATTTTTTACCCTTATTTACTGGATTTACCCTTTAACCATGGTAAATAAAATATTTAACAAAGTAATTATTCAAAATGTCTAAATATAAAAGTTACCTATTTACACAATTTGGACCACATGATTATAAATATAGAATCCAGTTTTCTAAATTCAAAACATAAAAGTGGCAGAAATTAATTTAAAATTAATTCATGTTGTTAAAAGAAAAAGCGTGTTTTAAACAAATAATAACTATCAAAAGATTGGCACTTGCTTATGTCCAGTTTAAATGTGAAATTATGTCCAATGACCAAAATTGGATTAAAAGGAAAAAATATAATCATATTATACTATAAAATAACTCAAATTCATAATTTATCACTATTAAGTATTTCGATTAAAAATGTTTTTTTAATTAAAATTTAATAATTTTCACTATTCATCAAAATATGAAAGTTATCAGAAAAGTACCAAATATTCACCCTAAGATATTTTATATATTCTGAATCCAAAAATGAAGTCCATTTTGAAAGATAGAATTTATAAAATTTCAAAAAGTGGGTATTACTATTCATAACGGCTTGTTTGATTGGTTGTGGTGTGTGTTAGAACTCGAAGTTGCGTACAACACACGCTGCAGTATTATTCAAAGAGAAGCGTACCATGGAAGCTTGGTGTGTTACATTCTCCCCACTTTCAATAAATTTCTTCCTCGCAATTTAAAATTATTCTTTCAAAATAAAAGGTTTAAAATAGAACATACCATTGTGGGAAAACCCACATCGGAAATTGGGTTAATAAAATTTAGTTTTAATAAGAGGAGAAGGGGGATGAAAAAGTCACCACCAAATTATGGTCTCAATTAGGAGAACATTGTTGGAAATTAGAGACACATAATTTTAGGGAAAAAATAAATATTTATAGGGAGTGATTGAGATCATCACTCACAAACAATTGTAGAATTGTGGGCCTCAAAGCCACAAATCTATGATGATTTAAAATACCATCGGTTCAACAAAACGTAAGGTATTAGGATAACACATATTTGGTTTTAAGATTCCTTACCTGATGTTTAAGAATTTATTTCTTCATATAATAAGAGAAGAAAAAATGTATACTTGTCAAGTAGAGTTCCATCCTTTAACTAATTTCTACCACAAACTCATCTTTCACTTTAAAAGATAATAGAGCATAAAAAATATTCTATTTATCCTATTTGTATAGGGTTCCAAAAAAATGAATTCATAATTCATCAACCAAAACCTTTAAAAAACTACATTATTAAATCTGGGGCAACACGTGGGTCAGTGGTAGGTGACACACCCTTGTCGCCCTTCGATTGCAGGTTCAAGTCTCGCGGCCTTGCCGAACATGACGGGTTGCCGCCCGACATCCACATTGTCCTTTTTATGGAAATCCAAAAATAATCTCAAACTAGAATTATCTAAAATAATTCTGTCCTAACTAACAGTCCAAAATTTATATGGAAGATAAACACAATGAAGATCCTTTTTGCCACAAAATGACATGTGAACACCTTCATCATGTATTATTTTAAAACACTACAACATCCTGAATTACCATAAAACCTTATTGATTACATTCATCCTCCCTTATTCATTATAGAATACTGGATATACTCCTTCTATCCAAAAATGTTGTAAACTCAAAAAATTATGGAATATACAAATCATTAATCAGTTTCAAGGTAGTCAAGAATATCCAATATAATTTATCCAAATCAATCATGTTTTATTCCAAAATCACTACCTCGGTATCAGAACCATATTATGGTTTATATTTCCCTCAACTATATATTTTCCAAAAATTTAACCTGCTATTGAGTCACATTTCTTTGTTCCACACAATCTCAACTCCTTAATAAAATAGCACTATAGTAAAATCCTTATATATATCATATTATTCTTATAACCAGAATATAGTTCGTGAATCCAAAAACAAAAATACAATAATTATTCAACTTCAACTGCAGTAAAAACATAAGCTTAGACTTTCTCCCATGGCCTTTTCTGAGGAAAGTTTCCTTGGTTCTTAGAAAATTCATTTTCATAATGCCCCATTTCTCTACAATTATAACATTCCACGTTGACATCAACTTTCTTTCCCTTGTAATCATAAGTTTGGTGGTCGTTTTCACCACACTTGTAACAGACTCCTATTCCTTTTAGGCATGTAACAGGGTGTTTTTCCCACAATTATCACATGATGGAAAATAATTCTTTCCCTTTTTCCCATTACCAGTCTCTTGCTCCACCGTTCTCTTCTTCTCTTTCTTTTCTTTATTGTCATAAGATTTAGAGAATTACTTTTCTGTTTTGATAGAACATGAGATAATATCTTTGTATGATGATAAGGATTGCTATACTAATGCTCGAAGAAGAAATGGTTTTAACCCATCAAAGAAACGATCAATCTTACTTCTTGGGTTACGTATCTAATCTGCAGCATGCCTCGCTAACCTTGTAAAGTTATCCTCATACATTGCAACATTCTCATCCTCCTTTTTCCTCAGACTCAGAAATTTTTTTTCCATATCCGCTCGATGGTCATGAGGAAATTATTTTACTAAGAAAATCACCTTGAACTCCCTCCATTCAATATTTGATACTTCATCATCTTCCTTTGTGTTTTGAATCAATTACCACCATTGATCAGCATCTCTAGTGAGGCGGTAAACTGCCATGATAACTTTTTCCCTTTCAGTACTCCCCAAGGCATGGAATATTTTCTCTAAGTAATTAATCCATTGCTCAGCCACCAATGGATTTGTATTCCCCTTTAATTTTGGTGCTCGTTGCCTCATGAAGTGAACTAACATTTATCCTCGGCATTGTGGATCAGGGTGCTCCATACGGGTAAGGTTATTATTCAAAACCTCAGTGAGTTGTCCCAGTATGGTGATAAGATGATGAGTACCAGTTGTATCACCAGCTCCACTATAATTTTCTTGAGTAGGACAGAAATCCATACATGGTGTATGTCCATTGATACCATTTCCATTCTATCCACTATGTGCCATTTCTAAACAATGGAATACACTATGTCAGTTTATGAATCGTAATTCATAATTCCAAACATGTAAAATACCTAATGTAAATTGAACAGTTTGTGGATATAATCCATAATCACCAAAATGTTTTCTTTGAGGAGATATTTACTCATAAACCCTTCATAGTGCTATTAAAGAAAATGATAATTACCCTAAGAATATCCCTCGGGAGTCTCGTAACAATGAGTGCAGCAAGGCCAGTTTTCGTGCACCAGTTCCCGTTCAAGTCTAGCTCAAAGTGGTGTTTACGAGTTTTACCCCTAGGTACATCTGTTCCAGAGCTACCTCTACCTGCTCGTATCCAGACAAGGATTTATTTCTCAAAAAATGCACAAAATATCTACAATACCAAAATTCTAGGAAGTTCTTCTACGCTAATTCTCAAAATCTCTCTTATGGCTATGTGCTCTAATTAGAGTTTATCTAAATCTAGTTTCCTAGGTTTGTACTAAACTTCCTCTGATACCAAGTGAAACTCCCCAACCCTAGTTACCCTGATTCGGTGAATTATTACATAACATTGGAATGATCACAAGGAAATCATTTCTCGAAAGACCGGTCAGTTTAGTATTATTGGAAAAAATATTCATACATAAGTTCAACTTTACAGCTTGAATTGAAATACAACACAAATATATTTCATCAGAATCATCCAAGACTCCTAGATTATGCTTGTAGGTCACTCATAACTAACTTCTTCATATCCTAGGAAAATGAAACATAAGAATGGGGTGAGCTCAAACGCTCAGTAAGGGTAAGTAATACAATGGAAAATGACATAAATATTAAGCATGGTAAATAATTGAAACCGCATTCCTTTACCAATAATAAACATGAATAATTTTATGGCAAGAATATGATATGAGTAACTAATTACATAATAAAACATAATCATGGGTATTCTACTAGTCTAATCACCACATGAACCATCAATATTATTTCCATAATGATGTAATTTATAATGTCGGACATTCGGAAACATTTTATCAAGGCCTCGGCCAAGACATCTAATAATGAATAAGGCCTCGACCAAAACCATAAATCAAATTGGGAAAGGGCCTTGGCCAATTCCACGTCTAGTTGTCTCATGAGACCTACCGATGCATCGAGGAGCTATAGCAGGCTCCACCCATCACTTATTAATTCCAATGCATTCCTCATATGAATAGGTTTAAACATAACATAAACATTCGTATTAAAACTATCATACGAAATGTATATACTTTCCCCATAAACCATGAATGGTATAAAAATAACACATCCACAGTAAAACATATCACCAAACCTTCAATACAATATGGAAGATTTGTATTATAACAAATGAACTTCAAATAAGCTTAAAATCCATCGAAGGATGTTGAGATAGATGAAATCAAAACTATTTGAGAGAAATATATATTTTTTGAAATCATTTAAAAGTCACATAATTGTAAAATAAAAAATTTAGTTTGATAATAACCTTATAAGATTGTAAGGGAATCATCGAAGATTTTATAACGTCGGAAAATAGTCACACCCGTTGTATAAGTTATAAAGGACATTCTTACCTTAATTCTGTCGAAAAGGTTAAAATGGTCCTTGTTTGGAAAATGACCGAAATATTCCTTTATAAACTGCTTATAAAAAGTCAAATAAGGGTATAAATGACATTAACCCATATTTTTTAAAATACTAATAATGATTAGAAATACATTTTTAAGAAACATGGATGTGGATGATAAAGTGGTCCCAGTAGATAATTATGTATAAACTACCTAGGAAAATGAAGAGATTGTGAAATAAACCCTTACCTTGTAATTTTCCTTGGTTGATAGTAGTTTAAACTACTATATAATGGTGAAATAATTGTTATTAAATTATACAATAATCATATACAATAATATGATATCATATATGATCTTTTATCACTGCTTTGTTAATAATATCTTATTATTATCATCGTTTCAGGTGTTAACTTACTCGTTTTCTTTTATATTTTTTCTTTCATATGTCGTGTTTTTTATTGATAGGTTGTAGATTATTCATATATAGAATGATATCAAGTACTTAAACATTATTTTTAATCATAAAATGAGAATTATACTTGCATGGATACGATGGGGAATGAATCTCATCGTGTTCGTGGAGACGGTAGTCCGTACATACGCACGAGCGACAATATCATTATTTTGATATTAGAATAATATATAATTGAATGTTATATCATATATAAAGAATCATTATCATGTTATATTTATTATTTACATCAATTACACATCATTATCATACCCATCCAAATAATAATGTTTTGAATAACAATTACACCACGACGTGAAGACGGTAAGCCGTACGTACGCGCGTATGGTGACATGTCATTCAAAGGATGGATAGAATACTGAATATGGTTGTACCATATTTATATAAAATCACAGTATATAGAATATACTGGAGTTATTATTTTATAATTTAAATAAAGAAAGAATAAGTTGAAGAAGAAAGGAACTTGAAAGAGGGTGGTGAAAACATTGCCTCTTCTTCGGGTTCTTCCTTTTGATTTGATCAAAAGGGCTCCATAGGTTGGCTTTATGACTAAATTAAGGACTCCTATATTAAGTGAGGGAAGTTTAGAGAATATTTGGACAGGGTTTGGCCGAGCCAGAAGGCTTTGACGGTTTGAATTACTGAGAAGGGGGGGTTCCCTTTTATAAGAGGGGTGAGGGGCACCTTAGAAAAGGTAGAAATATTATTTTATAATAAATTCATATTCAGTTTATAATGCCTAAAAAGCGGATTATTTAAAGGTTAAGGTGGGTATGGGTTGAAAACAACTCAACAAATAGGTTTTAGATAGGGTTGGGTCACTTTATTAACCTTATCTTTTAGTTTTAACTCATAGTTAATTAGTTTGACATTTACCATGTCTCTTTGTATGTTTATATTATATAGTTAATAAACTTAGTATATACATAAAAGAGACTCCCAAGTGGTCCATTAATAATTCACCTATCATTATATAAGTCCTTTGGCCAAACCTTATATTTTTAGGAATATAATATCAATTAATAATATAATATTTGTTTTAAAAACTCATTTATGTCAATTTTAACACTATTTAATAATTTAATTTTGTTAAAGTCTTAAA
Source organism: Viscum album (assembly GCA_963277665.1). NCBI lineage: Eukaryota > Viridiplantae > Streptophyta > Magnoliopsida > Santalales > Viscaceae > Viscum > Viscum album. The sequence goes on from OY728159.1 coordinate 928,976,142, forward strand.
TATATTATTAATTAGAACCAAATTTATTTAAGAAATCTTAACATGTCATATTAACTAATAAAATTTTTGTATGTCATCAAAACTTTCAAATTATATTTATTTTAACATTTATAATACTAATTATTTGATTCTTTCATTAATAAGGAAAATACTGCATCATTATTGTGTCATAAATAAATTTATTTATTTAAAGTCTAAAAATTATTAATAATATACCATTATGTAGGAAATATTTTTAACTTTCTAATTAATATTTATAGTCTAAAATATAACATATATAACCCTATGTAAAAATGTTTTTGCTAAAAGATATATGCTTATGTCATTTTTGTATTTACTTTAACTTAATTAATATAATGTGTCATTATCACTTACAAGAGGATCCAAGGGGTCCCAAAATCGACCCAAAGATTACCAGGGTCGGACATGTATCAAAAAATAGGGTTATAACACGTTTTAGTGTAATTTAGAATTATTATAATATTATTGTTTACCATTATTTACCTGATTTACCCTTTAACCATGGTAAATAAAATATTTACCGAAGTAATTATTCAAAATGTCTAAAAATAAAAGTTACTTATTTAAAAAATTTGGACCTCCTGATTCTAAATATGGAATTCATTTTTCAAAATTCAAAACACAGAAGTGGCAGAAATTAATTTAAAATTAATTCCTGTTGTTAAAACAAAAAGTGAATTTTTAAGAGATAATAACTATCAAAAGATTGGCACCTGCTTATGTCCATTTTAAATGTGAAATTATGTCCAATTACCAAAACTGGATTAAATGGTAAAAATATAATCTATTTATACTCTAAAATCACTCAAATTCATAATTTATCACTATTAATTATTTCGATTAAAAAAGTTGTTTTTAATTAAAATTTAGTAATTTTCACTATTCATCAAAATATGAAAGTTATCTGAAAAGTACCAAAAATTTACCCTAAGCTAATTTTGATATTCCGAATCCAAAAATGAAGTCCATTTTGAAAGATAAAATTTATAAAATTTCAAAAAGTGGGTATTACTATTCATAACGGCTAGTTTGATTGGTTGCGGTGTGTGTTAGAACTCGAAGTTGTGTACAACACACGCTAATGTATTATTCAAAGAGAAGTGTACCATGGATTCTTGGGGTGTTACATGCGGCCTCGAAAGTTAGTTTCAGATATCTGTAATTTGTCATTATATAATCATGAAATTATTTATTGATTTCCATGTGATTATTTTATATATCTTTGTGTCTATGGTTAAGATTTTAACTAATGTAATTATTTATGTGGAATTATTTTATTTTTATTTATTTCCATTCATATTATTCATTATTAATATATCTTAAATTGTTTGGACACCCTTATAAATCATATGAGGACATCCAATTATTATGATTATTTTCCATTGAATTTTATTAAATTTTTAATGATTGAATTATAGGATAAATCTGTTGGGAATATAGATAATCCCCCAAAAAAATTATTTTGTTGTATTTAATTTTTTCAAATGGAATATGGGATTTAATTATATATAATGTTTTCGAAGAATAATTAACTATTCTATCCTTTGGGATGTGATCAAATTTATATATAATCATTGTAATATTTTAACCACCATGTATAGGTTTCTATGTTTGATTTCATTACAGATACATTTAGGGGATATTTTTAGGATACTTAAAAATTGTAAACACCATTATGAAAGATTTGAATAGATTATAACAAGAAATGGGAATAGAAAAATCTAACATTTTATAGAGTGAAGATATTGATTATTTATTTATACATTCATTGAATGATTTTTCTGTATTTTAGGATTTCTCACTAATATTATTTTTATCAAACTATGATTTTTGATTTTATTCATTGTCTTGAACTTGGAGGGACCATGTTAATGATGAATGTGATAGATGATGCAATGATTTTCATTAAGAGAAACCAATTCACATAACATTTGGAATTCAAAATTATTTTTTTATGCATTCCTAGATATCTTGATATATTATTAAAAATGTGAACATCATTATGTTTCAAAATGAACCTAATTAAAAAAAATGTATTTTATAAATAGTATGGTGGAAATAATATTCCTCTTCTAACATGTCATGTGTGTTGGAATAATCACTATGGTAATCATCTAAAAGGAATTTTATGATTTTTTCATGTACAATTGAATAGGGAATGTAATTGGGTGTGCAAAAAATGGTTTCTATGGATGAAAATAAATTCATCCTAGGAAACCATTTATGGTTCAATATATTATTAGCAAGAGATGTGGTAATTGTCCATTTCAATGCCCAAATCCTATTGATAAATCCAATACCATGGGGGTTTTTCTTGTGCTAATAAATATAGAGATATTATTGATGTGTTTCATTATTGAAATATAATAAATAATTTTTAGAAATTATATTATGGTAATAGAAATATTGAAACATCTAAGGATTGTTTTACTTTAGTTTTTTACTGATTTATTATAGGGATTTGTTGAATGGTACTTACACCTGAGAAATTTTATTTAATGGTGATGCCTTATATTTGGAAAACATATTATTTAAGGAAAAATAACTATAAATATCATCTTTATGTTGAGATAATATTATTTATTTTAGATTAATAGAATACAATTATTGATATTGTAAATTGTATTTTTTGTAGTGTTATATTTTTGAAACAAGTATAATTTTATTATGGATTTATAGTTATTTAAAATATTTATGGAAACCGTTATCATTTTTGTGGAGTATGTGTTTTAGGTATATTAATTTTTCCCATATTACAATATAAGTGAATGATATGATTAAGATATATTTTTTAGGTTGAACATGAATTAATATATTATAAAATGATTCAAATTTTTGGGTTTCATTTTTGGGATTCCATATTTTGTATAATTTCATTATTATTTTAACATTCCATGTTATTTTATAGATTTTAGAGAATGGTGTATGGAGATTTATTCATTTGAGATAACCTGGGATGACCATTTCATTTTAGGTAAATTTTAAAATAAAACTGGAATAACATTATTTTATATATTATATGATCAATGAAAAGTTACTTTAAATCATTTGTGAGTAAAATAATTTCACTTGATTATTCATTCCATGTAGTATGAGATGAGATAAAATTTTAAATTTATGGAAGCATAATCAAATGATGAAATTGTTCATTAGAAATTAAAATAAATAATGTATGTATATTTTATTATGTATTATATACTTGTAATAAAATAATCCTTCATGTATATAAAAAGGATCATTAAATTTATACATTCCCATTTTTCCTTCATATAGAATGATTTGATGGACTTTTCATACCTGACTAGTTTATGATTTTATGGTCATTAACATTATCATGATCATCTTCTTTTCCAATTAGTATTATTATTAAATAATTATTTCACTCCTATATTTTCATTTCATAACATAATAATTATGTTCTCTATATCTAGGAACCCAATTCTATGTTATTTTGTGTAGCCATTATGTCTCCCACGTTTTAATTTCAATTTATTTTTTATTATCCATGTGTGTGATATGAGTTTTTAAAAAAACTGTTATTTGAAAACATTTGAGGCTTCATTATCGTGAAAACATTTATTGGAAAATCTTTTTAATGGGATAAAATTCTACATAAAAATATTTAGATTAAAAAAATATAGAACTCAATAACTTGCTTAAATCATGACACCAATCGTCATGAGAAATATGATATACTATAAAAAAGATTTTTAATTGTAACCATTTTATGAAAATCATTAAATTAAAAGTATGACTTAAAATAAAAAAAAATTAATCATATTTATATAGGATTTATATATCAATTAATTATTTATTCAAGTATAATAAATACGTACTCAATTTTTAGTAATGTAATTTTATACTTTAAAAAAAAAATTTCTTCGAAAATAGTTTTTATTACATTATATGATTGAATATTATAGTGACTTTCTATAATTTTTAGATATTATATTTTTTGGAATGAATATGATTTTTTAAATAATCATTTCGAATGTATATTCTGGTGAATTTTTTAGATTTTTCTAAAATGATTTATTATTTAGTGAACAGTGCGAAATATAAGAATTTATAAAATTTCAATTTATTATCATTCCATCCAAAAATTTAAAAGTATCATTATGTATTTAGTTTGGACATAATGTAACATAAATATAGTTTAATTAAATATTTTTTAATTAATTATATATAAATATTTATTATTCTAGTTTTTTTATAAATTCATTTTGAGGTTTAAAAACATTTTTCAAAAATGTGTTTTTCATTTTATTAATCATATATTATGTAAAATATTTCTTAATCTTATATAAATTTATTATATATAATTTTTTTTCGAATATTTAATCAGATGTTTGAAATTTTTGGTTGTTTCCTATTATTTTTGGTCATTTTGAATAAAAACCATTGAAAATATGTATCCCCCCAGTAAGGATAAATTGGATAAACTACAATTAAAACTAAGGAATAAGGAATAAAAATATCCATAAAATTTAATTTATTTCATTTGACTCGTCTTATTAGACAATAAGTATCTTAAAATTTATTTATTGGTAATTTTTTCAATTTTATATTGATAACAACATAAATTTTATTTTATGGGATGAATACATAAAAAATACCAAACTATTTATTTTAATGACTTTAATATTTTTCACAATTATTGAGACATTAATTTTTAGTTATAAATTTTTATTTTATGTAAGAATTGTTTTTAGATTAATTAATTTTAAATTTTTAATATTTTCTAAACTACATTAAATGATTAAGCGACAACAATATATAAAGTATTCAAATAATTGAAAATGAAATAAATAATTTTTAAAATATCAAAAAGTTATACAAATTTGGTGAATTATTATGATACATTAATTATTTAGATTTACTTAGCATATTAGTTATCTGTTAAAATTTAATATTGTAATAATATTTTTTTCTTGTTGTCTTTAAATTCAAATTATTTGAATTGTTCCGAATATGATTTTAGTAGAATATAAGGTTAAATAATTTTTTATTAATTGATATAAAATTTATAAAATTCTTATTATTTTCCATGTGAATTTGATATATTGTATTATATCATCTACATTCATCTTATTGTTCACTTTTACATTTATATTATCTTTATGGACCCCTAAAGAGTAAAAATAATTTGAATCATGGTAATAATCAATATGGAAAATAGAGGGAAGAACTAAGTGATTAGGGTTATAATATCCCATAATAATATATATATATATATACATTCATCGATGAGGTTATCCAAGTTAATTATTATCAGATAATCTAATTATATCAATTTAATGAATCTAGAACATGAAAATTAATATTAATATCAATTTAATACTTTATGTGATAAGAATTGTGTCCCTCCCCTAACTTAAAATGGGAACCACCTATTCTACCTTATTTAAAATGATTTAGTATCATATTCCATCCAATTCCTTCTTAAATTCCATCATATATTTCATTTATATTACATAGAGTTTCTAGCCTTTCCCTAACATCATCCTTTATAGTATTTATGTGTAATTAAAAGTAGTTCACTCAATGATGAGGTATAACTATTAACATAGAAATTTTAATTTTATTTATTCTCAAAAATCCTCTACATAATGGGAATCCATTCACATATAATTAATTTATTATCAAAAATATTGTTAAATGTTTGTATTTTTTAAATAAAAATTACAATTTCCTTTCCATCCAATGGGGAATGAAATCATTTATCATATAAATGAGTAGACTACCACCTCTATAAGAAAATGTATTTAATATTTCATTGGAACATCCCCTTATGGTTATAATTATGGACATAGATAATATATATTGTACATATGGAATTATTATAGTCTTAGGATGTTTAATTATTTTTACATTTCTTTCTTGCAATCAATCAAAAAATGAAACATCACTCATGATTATGTACAAACTACTATCAATACTAAGTCATATAATATATTTTTCATCACCACATAATATGAATATTTTTAATAGTAAATAAAATTGATATATATTATACTTATTATATTATTAAAATTATGGAGATAATTGATCCATGATCAATTTATAAGGATCAAGACTATCAATCCAAAACATTTTTTACAAATGAAGTTGTTATCACAATGAACAATAATTTTAATAATTAATTTTTAATACATGTTTGAGAAGATGTTATATAATAATTAATATATTTTATTGTATATATTAATATGGTTATTTAATAAAATAATAATTCAATATTTAATTCTCAATACTTTTTAATGCATATGAGGCATCAAGATACTTAAGGTGAGGGTTCTTCGTATCATTTTTATTTCATAGAGATATTCTTATTATTAAGAGACTAGTTATTTTTATATGGTATATATAATATACCATTAAATGTTTTTAACATGGATACTACATAATAAAAGGTATTTCAACTTATTATTCAAATTAGTACCTCTATGGATTTTTTATTCGAAATTTTACAAAAGTGGTATGGGGATTTGGTCTCACTTTTATTTTCTATGAGGCATTTATCATATTCACCACTTCATTATTTTATATGTTGAATATAATAACTAATAATATATTTTATTATGATTATTATGAAAACTATGGTGATTTAAAAATACATTTAATGTTCTCTATTTCATTTGGTCTTGATTCAGAGATTTCAAAAGCCATAGGGGTTTCCATTAAAATCTCATTTAGATTTTGTATTTCCTAAGATAAAATTATATTGTCATTTTTTTTGGTTTTATATATTTTAAAAACTATAAATTTGGTTATAATATTATTATTAATTAAATTTTCATGTAATTTTAAAATTTTAGTCTCTTTTGTAAATAATATGATCATAATTTTTATGGAAAATAGAATTTTTTTACTATTTGATCTAGATTATTTTTTTCAGGTTTATGTTTATTAATTGTTTTACTATATTTTATTTTATATGATCAATTTATTGTGAAATTAATTCTCAATAATATTATATTTTCACTTAAATGGCTTTATAAACAAATTACATTGTTTTTAAAATTTGTAATTTATGAATTTTTATATAAACAATGAATGGAATATCTGTTTTTAACATATATATAATGAATATACATTCACTATATCATGAACATTATTTTATATGAATATTGCAACAAAATATTCAATTTTAGTTATGAATTTAATTGTTTTTTTTAATATTTTTATAATTTTTAGCTAAAAGTTTAACGTTGAAAAAGGTTATTTTCAGGGGGTAAACCAAGAATAATTTAAATGATCCCTTAAGTGTATTTTTCATATATATCATAATCCCTTAAGGATATCAGTGTTTCACATGGGTTATGGTATTATGATACTAGACAATTTAATTGTAATGGTATCTTATTATGATGTTTATCCAAGGAGGAATCTATTAAATTCATTTGAATTTCATGGGTTATTATATTATGAATTAAAAAATATTTTTAAGATATTATGGAACACTTAATTTTTTAGATTATATTGTACTTGGTAATGTTATATCCATACAATTCTTTCGATAACGATGGATTACTCATGAGATAAGTATAAGGCCCCGGCCTTAAACCTTACATAATATTGAATTAAATTAATAATTCAAATTGAGGATCTTTTGAGGTTTAGAGTTTTAGAGAATTAGAACATAACTATTACATCTCAAAAGATTACAAAGTAGACACTTCTACTAAGTTTCCATAAAATAAAATAAAATCTTAATAAGAAACATGTCTAGTTACATGTTTTATATAGCATGACATTCCCTTGATCCCATCCTTGACCCTATTCCACATTAAGTCCTGTGAAAAACATTTCAAAAAAACATGGGGTGAGCATAAAAAGCTCAGTAAGGGATACACAAAGAATGAAAATAGTTAGTTTATCAAAACAAAAAGTAAACTATGTATACTTTATCAAAGTAATACTTTTCACCTTTATGAAGTAGTAAAAACTCTTCACTAAAATAAACGATCATTATTTACCCTTTTGTAACCAAAATATTACCATAAAACCCATATAAAGATCACATAACATATAAAGGTAACTTGGGACATAAACATACTTAAATGGAATAACCATACGGTCGACTTCCACTCATATCACTTAATGGAATAGCCATACGGCTGACTTCAATACATACTTAATGGAATATCCATACGGCCGCCTTCTATACCCAATGCATTGGAGGTTATAACGTAACCACCCGTCCGGGTATTCACGGCACCACCCGTCATATGGTTTATCACGTAACCACCCGTCAAATGTCCATGTACCATTATAAAATCATAAGACATAAAACAAACATAATGGAAAGAAAACATTTCCACACTTTGATCAGAATATATCACTCAAATATATTGACATAAAAAATCCATTATAAAAAACATTTTCAATACCAAAATACATAAAAGAGTATATGGTATTTATTTCATTTTAAAAACATCACAGCTTATTGAGGAAGCCAAAGACCAAAATAATACTTGCGGCGGCGGAAAAGGTCATTGTCACCACGTACGTTAAAATAAACATTCCTTTTTGTCATTTTTGTGAAACGATTCATAGAAAAATATTAATTTTTTATAGAAGTAAAAGTCAAAGGGGTTTATACACTGTATAAAAGAATGTTTTTTATAAAACAAAATATGCCTCAATGAAAGGAGATTGAGACGAAGTCCCTTACCTCGGGTCCGACTTGACTCGATCATTCTTTAATGTCCTGAATAATAAACTTGAGTTAATTTCTACATGATTAAGAACCTTATTCAAGTTCATTATTACTTTTATATCACTTATTATCATGTTATAAACATTATTTAATCATTTCAGTTAATAATGTTTGTTTTGTCTATATTTGGTTCTTAAGTCGAAAGTGGACTTATTACAATTACATGTTGTTCGTGTGGTCAAAGTTTCTTTATATCCAGAATGAAATTCCTGATTTGGATATCATATATATCATATATATCTATCATATACATGTATTTATAATATCACATAATCATTTAGAGGTAAGAAATGAAATGCACCGTTCATGGAGACGGTAAGCTGTACGTACGCATGAACGCTACTTTCGTTTCTATGTCATATTAATGGAATTAAAACTAAATGAGAGGTATGTATATTTTAATGCCATAATTATATTCATAATTTATATGTAACATACATTATATATATCCTTTATAAATATGTACTTATAATAGTACATTACATTTGGGGATAAGAAATGAAATGCACCGTTAATGGAGACGGTAAGTCGTACGTACGCATGAACGCTAATTTCATTTCTATATCATACATTAATGGAAAGAAATAATAATTATATAGAGGTATATTATAATTCCAGTATAACATCATATATAATAACTTTAAATCCATCCTATATACATCCCACATATGGAATTAACGAATCACATCACTTTGAGGGGGCGGTAGTCCGCACTTCCTAAAATGAAATTATCGTGTTTACCCACAATGGAAACCATAAAGGTAAACCACAAATGAAAAATAAATAAGCATAAGGAAAACATAAACATAATATATATCATATATAAATATATTGACATCTTAATGTCCACCATTAAAGGTGTTTAAAAGAAGATTGAACAATCATCATTTTGTGAGGCAGAAATTCGCCAACCACAGATACAGTATGTTCTTTAACCATTAGATGTAGATGTGTGTAAGTTTAGCTCGAAATATTCTTATAACAACATACTAGTATATTGAAGTTACTGGATTTGTTACAAAAGAAATTAATAAAAAGAGTTTAGGGGGTTGGATAAGCAAAATAAAACAAAAGAACACAAGTGAAAACATCACCTTAAAATCGGGTAACTCTCTTAGATTTGAGCTCAAAGGCTTCCTTGGGAAGACTTATTCCCAAAGTGAGGCTTAAAAAAGTAATAGAGGGATGTGTAGAGACAAAATGGTCAGGGTTTGGCCGAGCCAAAGGCTTTAGAAGTGTGGGTAAGGAGGTAGAGGTGGGGGCCTTTTATAAGGGGAGAGGAGGGGCACTCTTGGAAAGTAAAGAAATGTTACTTTATTTTAAAATGATTTTCAGATTCAAAAGGTCCCACATTGATATAATTCTAGGGAAAGGTGATAAGGGTTTGAAATACACCAATCCAATAGGTTTTGGACATGTTTAGGTCATAGATTTTACATTATCATTTCATTTTATTTAAATCCTTTATTATTGAGGTAATCGCTGCATCATCATGATGTCATAAATAATTTAATTTATTTAAATTTTAAAAATTATAAAAAAATACTATGATGTAGGAAATATTTTTATATTTACAATGACTATTTATAATCAAAAATATGACTTTTATAACCCCATGTAAAAATTGTTTTGGTAAATTAACTCATGTTTGTGTCATTTTTACTTTAACATTAAATAAAAAGATATTAATGTCATTTTCCTACCAAAGTGGCTCCATGGGGTCCCCAAGTTGACCCATGGATTTTCTTGGTCGGCCATGACACATCCAATAATGGTAGGACATGTTTCTAGGTCATTTTATATTATTAAAACATTATTTTTACCTTAAACTACACTAATTACCACTAATCGCAATTAAAAACATAAAAGTTATTATTCCCCAAAAAATTATTTTAATCCCATTGAACCACATTTTACTTCTTAATTAAAACCATGTATGTCAGATTTTTGAAATTCAAAACATAGAGGTGGTAAAATTTCATTTAAACGAAAAATCTGTTTTTTAAGTACCACTTAGTGGTTTCACTATTCATCAAAAATTGAAGTTTTTCAGAAAAATACCAAAAATTCACCCTAAGCTATATTTGATATTCTGAATTCAAAAATGAAGTCTATTTTAAAAAAATTCAAAACATATAAGTCACATTAATTAATTTAATAATTAATTCCCGCTCTCATGACAAATAGCGTGTTTTTATGAAACAATAAGTATCAAAAGATTGACACTAGTTTAAGTCTGATTTCAAAGTGAAATTAATAACAAAGACCACTATTGGATTTAATGGTAAAAATATTTTCAAATTTCACTTTAAAACCAATTCAAAAGATAATCTAATCATATAAATAAATTAGATTAAAAAGAGGTTTTGAATTAAAATACAACATTTTACACTATTCATTAAAAATGAACTTTATCGGAAAGATACCAAAAAATTTCACAAAATAAATTTTGATGTACCGATTCTGAAGAAGAGTTTTATTTGGTCCAATAGAATGTATAAAAGTGAACAAAACAATATTTAATGACGGTTCACCATCAAAAGGCGATAAGTGAACCTTTAGTGAAAACTAGGGCATATACGCCTAAAATTGAATTCTTTCCGTATTTTAAGCCTTTATATTTTATTAGATAAAAGTAAAAACATTTAAAAAACATATATAATCATATTTTAGTTATTTATATCCATTCCCGCCAACACAACAGCTATGTGTTAACTACCATTTAAAATAATATTATTTTATTACTAGTGTGCAACGAAAGATTTCAGTGAAACTATTTGTTGCGTATCTGGTACGCTATCGAACATAGCAACCCTTTTAAAGTAAAATTAATATCTAATTCGTAAATATTAATAAATATGAAAATGTTTTATTCATTATTTACCTGGGATTTTACATCCTTCCCCCCTTTTGGGAATTGCGTCCTCGCAATTTTATTCACTTATCAAAATAAGCGGGGGTATTTATCCCTCATAGCATTTTCAGATTCCCATGTTGCCTCTTCAACAATATGGTTTTTCCACAAAACCTTTACCTGGTGAATTACCTTATTTCGCAACACTTGCTCTCTTCGGTCAAGAATCTGGACTGGTTGTTCTTCATAAGAGAGGTTCTCTTCCATCTCAACTACCTCTGGGCTCAAAACATGAGATAAATCTGGCATATACTTTCTCAACATTGAAACATGAAAAACATTGTGTACCTGAGATAAACTCGGAGGTAAAGCCACTCGGTAAGCAACTGATCCAACTCTCTCTAGAATTTCATATGGTCCAATGAACCTTGGACTCAGATTTCCTTTCTTACCAAATTGCATCACACTTTTCCATGGCGATACTTTGAGAAAAACATGATCACCTACCTCAAAAGAGAGATCCTTCCTCCTGTTGTCTGCATAACTCTTCTGCCTACTCTGAGCTGTTCTCATGTGTTTCTGTATCAGCTGAACTTTTTCTGCCAACTCTTCTACCATTTCCGGTCCCATCATCTTTCTTTCACCCACTTCATCCCAAAAATCTGGAGTTTGACACTGCTTCACATATAACGCCTCAAATGGTGCCATCTGTATACTGTAATGAAAACTGTTATTATAAGAAAACTCAACCAAAGAAAGATGTTGGTCCCAAATTCCCTGATAATCCATCGAACAAGCACGTAGCATATCTTCCAAAGTCTGAATTTTTCGTTCTGACTGCCCATCTGATTGAGGATAAAAAGTTGTACTAAAATTTAATTCAGTACCCAACGACTTCTGAAGGCCTTTCCAAAAGTTAGAAGTAAACCTGGGATCACGATCAAACACAATGGAGAGAGGAACTCCATGTAACCTGGCTATCTCTTTAAGATACAAATGGTAAAGTTGATCTAGTGAAAAATTATCTCTTATAGCAAGGAAATGAGCAGATTTAGTCAAGCGATCAACAATAACCCAGATTGCATTAATACCTCGAGATGTCCTCGGTAATCCCACAACAAAGTCCATGGATATTTTTTCCCATTTCCACTCTGGCACTGGTAAAGGCTGAAGCATCCCTTTCGGTAACTGCCGATCTGCTTTAACCTACTGACAAGTCAAACACTTCACAATAAAATCAGCAATATCCCTTTTCATTCCATCCCACCAGTAATACTCCCACAGATCTCTGTACATCTTAGTACTGCCAGGATGAACTGAAAACGGGGAACTATGAGCCTCACATAACAACTCATTCTTCAATTGTGAATCACAAGGCACACATAATCTCTTCCCAAATCTCAAAACACAATCATTATCAATGTTGAATTCAGGCAACTTACCCTTCTGTGCTAGCTCTACCTTTTTCTGCAACTCACTGTCTTGCTTCTGTGCTTTCTTGATTCTATCTGATAGAGATGATCTCACTGATACCTGAAAAAAAACTGAATAACTTCCTTCACCAACAACTTCTATGCCAAAGTTCATCAAATCCTTAACCAAAGGATCACGTTCCAAATGCAACATCGATAATGAAGCATTACTTTTTCGACTCAAAGCATCAGCCACTTTATTTGCTTTTCCCGGATGGTAATGAATTGTACAATCATAATCCTTGATTAATTCCAGCCATCTCCTCTGTCTCATGTTCAATTCTTTCTGAGTGAATATATACTTTAAATTTTTTTGATCAGTATATATTTCACACTTTACTCCATACAAATGATGCCTCCAAATTTTTAAAGCAAAAACAATAGCAGCTAATTCCAAATCATGTGTAGGGGAATTTACCTCATGAGTTTTCAACTGTCGTGAAGCATAAGCAATTACCTGATCATTCTGCATAAGGACACAGCCAAGTCCCTTCAACAAAGCATCACTGTATATAACAAACTCACCATTCCTGGAAGGAAGTTCCAAAACTAGAGCATTCCCCAATCTTCTTTTCAACTCCTGAAAACAATCATCACATTCTTTTGTCCAGATAAACTTAACACCCTTCCGAGTTAGCTTAGTCATTAGACTAGATAACCGTGAAAAATTTTCAACAAACCTTCGGTAGTAACCTGCCAAACCAAGAAAACTACGGATCTCGATTACATTTGTGGGTCTTGGCCATTCTTCAACAACTTTTGTTTTAGCAGGATCAACAGTTATGCCATCTTTTGAAACAATGTGACCCAGGAAAGAAATTTTTTTTAACCAAAACTCACACTTGATGAATTTTCCATATAGCTTCTTTTATTTTATTGTTTGCAAGATAAACCTTAAATGAATTTCATGCTCCTCTTTACTTTTATAAAACACCAAAATATCATCAATGAAAACAACCACAACTTATCACCTGATTCAACTGAGCCATCACTGTAGTAAACTACTCAATTCTGATTCTAACCATCTCATTATGCTGATTTTGAAGGTCATTTCCCTCAGTATGCCTTCCCAAAAAAACTTCTTTGTTTCCTCTATGAAAAACCATTCTTAACATTGAAATACCTTAGGTGAAGCAACATGGTAATCTGTAAATGCTATATCATTTCAATCATACCATAAATTAACTTATAATTTTACACTTTTCTAACTCCTAAAGTTGTCTAAACCTCCCTTTGATACGAACTATAAGGCCCCGGCCTTAAACCTTACATAATATTGAATTAAATTAATAATTCACATTGAGGATCTTTTCAGGTTTAGAGTTTTAGAGAATTAGAACATAACTATTACATCTCAAAAGATTACAAAGTAGACACTTCTACTAAGTTTCCATAGAATAAAAAAACTCTTAAAAAGAAACATGTCTAGTTCCATGTTTTATATAGCATGACATTCCCTTGATCCCATCTTTGACCCTATTCCACATTAAGTCCTATGAAAAACATTTCAAAAAAACTTGGGGTGAGCATAAAAAGATCAGTAAGGGATACACAAAGAATGAAAACAGTTAGTTTATCAAAACAACAAGTAAACTATGTATACTTTATCAAAGTAATACATTTCACCTTTATGAAGTAGTAAAAACTCTTCACTAAAATAAATGATCATTACTTACCCTTTTGTAACCAAAATATTACCATAAAACCCATATAAAGATCACATAACATATAAAGGTAACTTGGGACATAAACATATTTAAATGGAATAACCATACGGTTAACTTCCACTCATATCACTTAATGGAATAGCCATACGGCCGACTTCCATACATACTTAATGGAATATCCATATGGCCGACTTCCATACCCAATGCATTGGAGGTTATAACATAACCACCCATCCTGGTATTCATGGCACCACCCGTCATATGGTTTATCACGTAACCACCCATCAAATGTCCATGTACCATTATAAAATCATAATGCATAAAACAAACATAATGGAAAGAAAACATTTCCACAATTTTATCACAATATATCACTCAAATATATTGACATAACAAATCCATTATAAAAAACATTTTCAATACCAAAATACATAAAAGATTATATGGTATTTATTTCATTTTAAAAACATCACGGCTTGTTGAGGAATCCAAAGACCAAAATAATACTCGCGGCGGCAGAAAAGGTCATTGTCACCGCGTACGTTAAAAGAAACATTCCTTTTTTTCGTTTTTGTAAAACGCTTCGTAGAAAAAGATTACTTTTGTATAGAAGTAAAAGTAAAAGGGTTTTATACACCGTATAAAAGAAAGTTGTGTATAAAACGAAATATTCCTCAATGAAAGGAGATTGAGACGAAGTCCCTTACCTCGGGTCCGACTTGACTCGATCGTTCTTTAATGTCCTGAATAATAAACTTGAGTTAATTTCTACTTGCTTAAGAACCTTCTTTGAGTTAATTATTACATTTATATCACTTAGTATCATGTTATAAACATTATGTAATCATTTAAGTTAATAATGTTTGTTTTTCAATATTTGGTTCTTAAGTCGAAAGTGGACTTCTTAAAATTACATGTTGTTCGTGTGGTCAAAGTTTCTTTATATCCAGAATGAAATTCCTGATTTGGATATCACATATATCATATATATCTAGCATATAAATGTATTTATAATATCACATAATCATTTAGAGGTAAGAAATGAAATGCACCGTTCAAGGAGACGGTAAGCCGTACGTACGCATGAACGCTACTTTCATTTCTATGTCATATTAATGGAATTAAAACTAAATGAGAGGTATTTATATTTTAATTCCAGAATTATATTCATCATTTATATGTAACATACATTATATATATCTATTATAAATATGTACTTATAATATTACATTACATTTGGGGATAAGAAATGAAATGCACCGTTCATGGAGACGGTAAGTCGTACGTACGCATGAACGCTACTTTCATTTCTATATCATACATTAATGGAAAGAAATAATAATTATATAGGTGTATATTATAATTCCAGTATAACATAATATATAATAACTTTAAATCCATCCTTTATACGTCCCACATATGGCATTAACGAATCACATCACTTTGAGGGGGCAGTAGTCCGCACTTCCTAAAATGAAATTATCGTGTTTACCCACAATGGAAACCATAAAGGTAAACCACAAATGAAAAATAAATAAGCATAAGGAAAACATAAACATAATATATATCATATATAAATAGAGTGACATCTTAATGGCCACCATTAAAGGTGTTTAAAAGAAAATTGAACAATCATCGTTCCGTGAGGCAGAAATTTGCCAACCACAGAAACAGTATGTTCTTTAACCATTAGATGTAGATGTGCGTAAGTGTAGCTCAAAATCTTCTTATAACAACATCCTAGTATATTGAAGATACTGGAGGTGTTACAAAAGAAATGAATAAAAATAGTTTAGGGTGTTGGAGAAGCAAAATAAAACAAAATAACACAAGTGAAAACATCACCTTAAAATCGGGTAACTCTCTTAGATTTGAGCTCAAAGGCTTCCTTGGGAAGACTTATGCCCAAAGTGAGTCTTCAAGGAGTAATATAGGGATTTGGAGAGACAAAATGGGCAGGGTTTGGCTGAGCCAAAGGCTTTGGAAGTGTGGGTAAGGATGTAGAGGTGGGGGCCTTTTATAAGAGGAGAGGAGGGGCACTCTTGGAAAGTAAAGAAATGTTACTTTATTTTAAAATGAGTTTCGGATTTAAAAGGTCCCACATTGATATAATTATAGGGTAAGGTGATAAGGGTTCGAAATACATCCATACAATAGGTTTTATACATGTGTAGGTCATAGATTTTACATTATCATTTCATTTTATTTAAATCCTTTATTAATGAGGTAATCGCTGCATCATCATGATGTCCTAAATAATTTAATTTATTTAAAGTCTAAAAATTAAAAAAAAAATTACTATGATGTAGGAAATATTTTTAGCTTTCCAATTACTATTTATAATCAAAAATATTACTTTTATAACCCCATGTAAAAATTGGTTTAGTAAAATAACTCATGTTTGTGTCATTTTTACTTTAACATTAAATAAAAAGATATTAATGTCATTTTCCTACCAAAGTGGCTTCATGGGGTCCCCAAGTTGACCCATGGATTGTCTTGGTCGGCCATGACACATCCAATAAGGGTAGGACATGTGTCTAGGTCATTTAATATTATTAAAACATTATTTTTACCTTAAACTACACTAATTGCCACTAATCGCGATTAAAAACGTAAAAGTTACTATTCACCAAAAAATTATTTTAATCCCATTGAACCACATTTTACTTCTAAATGAAAACCATGTATTTCATATTTATGAAATTTAAAACAAAGAGGTGGTAAATTTTCATTTAAACGAAAAATCAGTTTGTTAAGTACCACTTAGTGGTTTCACTATTCATCAAAAATTGAAGTTTTTCAGAAAAATACCAAAAATTCACCCTAAGATATATTTGATTTTCCGAATTCAAAAAATAAGTCTATTTTACAAAATTCAAAACATATAAGTCACATTAATTAATTTAATAATTAATTCCCGCTGTCATGACAAATAGCGTGTTTTTATGAAACAATAAGTATCAAAAGATTGACACTCGTTTAAGTCCGATTTCCAAGTGAAATTAATTCCAACGACCACTATTGGATTTAGTGGTAAAAATATTTTCTAATTTCACTTTAAAACCAATTCAAATGATAATCTAATCATATAAATAAATTAGATTAAAAAGAGGTTTTGAATTAAAATACAACATTTTATACTATTCATTAAAAAATGAACTTTATTGGAAAGATACCAAAAATTTACACAAAGTAAATTTCGATGTCCCGATTCTAAAGAAGAGTTTTATTTGGTCAAATAGAATGTATAAGAGTGAACAAAACTATATTTAATGACGTTTCTCCATCAAAAGGCGATAAGTGAACCTTTAGGGAAAACTAGGGCATATACGCCTAAAATTGAATTCATTCCGTATTTTAAGCCTTTATCTTTTATTAGATAAAAGTAAAAACATTTAAAAAATATATATAATCATATTTTAGTTATTTATATCCATTCTCGCCAACACAACGACTATGTGTTAACTACCATTTAAAATAATATTATTTTATTACTAGTGTGCAACGAAAGATTTCAGTGAAACTATTTGTTGCGTATCTGGTAATGTAACGACCCAAAATTTCATTAATGGAAAATCCCTCTTGATCCAGTTAAATGTTTCTTTATGAAAAATGTTTTTATAAGATATCAACTTTTTTAGTTTTACTTTAATATTTGTGACCGTTACTTTTATAGCCATTGAACAGTGATCATCTGGGTAGTTTAAATATAACGCTTTAACGAACCAATTTTCTACTCAGACAAAGGAAGCGATGGCCTCATCCAGTAGAATTGCCCCTTACGAAGCCCATTTGTCGGAGCTCAGAAAAGAGGTGGCGTCTTTGGGCTTTGCCCTTGACCAAGCCCAAGCTGAGCTTCATCAAGTCAAGCTCGAACGTGATCGTCTACGGGAAAAATGGAAGTTGATAGAGATTACCACTCGAGCGATGTTATCCGAGCAACCCCATGAGTCTGTCACCATCGCACACCTTACCCTTAGGTCTTATGCGGCTATTTTAAGGGGTTATGTAACAAATAAGTAGCACCATGTTCATGTACATTATTTTTTTTTGTATATAATAATTAATATAATTTCTAGTCATTTTTGATACATTGTAATTAGTTTTTAAAGTACAAATGGTGTTTTTAGTTATTATTTAATTAAGAATTATATTTTATTAAATTAAAGGATTTTTGAATTAAATAATATTTTAATAAAATATTATTATTAATATTAAATTAATTTTTATTAAATATAAATGATCTTATAATTTTATGAATGCAATTAAAATTTTTATTAAGGTTTGAAAGCCATTTCTGTCAAAACCCGTGAATTTTTTATAAATGTCGGTTTTTATTTTAAAAGTGAAAATTCACATATTTAGAAAATTATTTATATAAAATAAATATTATTTTTGGAATCAGGACGTCGAAATTATCCAACGGTGAATTTTTCATAATTTTCTGAGACAGTCAAATTTTTGGGTAAAAATTAAATACCATTTAAATATATAATGTGTTTTATGACATCATAATGACCCATTGGTGATGTAATAAAATACCATAATCCTTATGTTCGGCCAATATATGTTTTATAATTAAAATAATGAGGTTTTGGGTTTGTTTGACTCACTTTTCAAAGCATTAATGGAGCCCTCAAGACTTATTCAACACTTTGCCTTTTTAAATTAATTTCCATGGGAGTGTGACTCACCTCCACATAAGCAACCATAATTTTTTAATAAGTTCGGACCTTGGACTTGTAAAATATTTTTTTCCTCTTTCCTTTTCCAGAAACCATGGGCAAATACCATGGGATGGTTTGTGGTTTGGATTATTTTAATATAAGGGGTCCCAAACCTAAATAATAAAGAATTCTCTCACCTTTCCTATATAAACCCACCCAAGCTCCCACTTCCTCCTCACTCAAAGCCCTTGCAGTTCGTCCAACCTCTGCCCTACTCTCTCTAGAATCCTCTCAAGGTGCCCCAATCTCCCAAGAAGCCTCTCACAAGCCTCTCTCTAGCCTTTGGAAGCACACTTCCAAGTAAGGGGTTTTCTTCCTTTCTCATTTTTTTGTCAATTTTCTTTAAGTTGTATTTCCCTTTTTATTTCAATTATGAATGTTGGGGTATGGTTTCGCACCTCCCCCATACTGCCCTCTTATTGTTTGAATGATGGGAGAACCCTTTCTCTCTCATTAAATGCCTCCCATGTACACCCGTTACTATGCCGAAATTCTGAAAGGAACTTCTCTCTCTTCTTTTACATTCAAGCAATACTTTTGTATCATGAATCTAAATTCCATTTATATTGTTGGGACATGTATATATATGATCTCCTTACTGTCCATTACATGTAAATATGATGAGGAACCCCTTTCTCTCTCATCAACCTTTTTTATGAATTCTTATGTCACGTCGTTACGCTGCCGAAATCGCACCGATTTTCTAAGCCAATGTCTTTGTGTAGTGAATACCATGCCCATTTCTCCATCAAGGGTATTCACCTTTATGCACATTTACATATTGATTATAAAGTTTAATGTATGAATTCCACTTTCCTTTATCGTGGAAGAAATTATTATGTTTTATGAATCCATGTTTTATGATCCATGTGGCACACTTATGCATGAAATGAAATGTTTAAGAAGGGTGCGCCCTTTATAGCGCTCCAATGCATTGGGTAAAGTATAGTATCATGATACGCCATGTGCAATGAGTTTTGACTCATGCTAATTCAAGTGCATCGAGGGTTTACTCGTGCTTCAAGTGCAATGAGGGTTTACTCATGCTCCATGTGCAATGAGCCTTGGCTCATGCTAATTCAATGTTAAGTGTTGTTGCCACATTTCCATGTTATGATTATCGTGCTTTATCATGCCTTTATGTTCATGTTTCTATTATGCTCTATTGTTATGCCTATTGCCTAACATGTATTTCACTCCTCATGTTATTCATTGTTTACTCCCTTACTGGGCTTTATATCTCACCCTTTTCTTATGCATGTCCACAGGTTATCTCATGCAATGCTAAGTACGAAGGAATGTAGTGGTCATGTAAAGGAAGTTTTCAATAAAGATGTTGTATTTCAAGTTTAAAGTTTTTATGTAATGATCCTAAGCCCCAAAGACACTAAACCTCTCGATCTTCTTTGTTGTATCAAGTGAAGTTTTATGTAATAAATCATGCTTAAGTTGTAATAAAAAGCAGGGTTGTCATAGTTGGTATCAGAGGATAGGTTTAGTTATTTTTGGGATTAGGAAACCCTAGTAAAGCCTTAGATACAAGACTAAGCATAATAAAAACATCCCTATGTTTTGGTAAATACTAAGTAAGTGGTTTATCAAACAAATACATCCATGTCTGGATACGAGCAGATAGAGGCGGCTCTGGCACAGATGTATCCTAGGGGTAAAACCCGAAAACACCGCTTTGAGCTAGACTCGAACGGGAACTGGTGCACGACAACAGGCCTTGCTGCACTCTTGGTTACGACACTCCTGGGGGATATGTTTTGATGAATTCACAATCTTAGTATGAACCCTTATTAAAGGAAAAATGCCCCTAAGAATATATTTTATAAGGAAGATCATGAAAAGCCTGGATTGAATCCTATAGACTCATGAGTTAAAGAGATTAAAGTTTATTTATAAGTCATCAAATTTTGTCTTTGGATTAACCTTTATGTGTTACCCCTAACTTTATTTTATTCCAGCCAATGGCCGGTAATAGGAGAACTCGGGCTAACAACCGTTGTGAAGATCAGTGTGATGATTGTACTTATGAGATGCCCAATCCAATGGGAGCGGGAATCGCGAACTTTGTCACGCTTCTCTCTCAGCTAAATCAAGTTTTGAACAGAAACACTGGTCAAGAGGAACGTTCAACCCCCCCCTAAGAAAGAACAAGTCGCTATTGAAAGCTTCATGAGACAAAGGCCTCCTACTTTTAGTGGATCATCTGATCCCATGATCGCTGAACAATGGATCAACTCCATTGAGAAGATATTCTCCATCCTCCAATGCTCTGAAAAAGAGAAGGTTCTCCTGGCGGCTTATCGTATGGAGGGTGAAGCTGATCAATGGTGGAATTTGATCAAAAATATGAAGCCTGAGGAGGAGATCGAGGCTTTGGAATGGAAGGTATTCCGGAAGATGTTTTTCGATAAATATTTTCCACGCACCCTCCGTCTTAAGATGGAAAGGGACTTCCTTTCCCTCAAGTAGAAAGATGAGGAATCTGTGGGAGCGTACGAGGCAAACTTCACAAGTCTTGCACGATACGCTTCCGGCTTTGTCGTTACCCCCGAATGCAAGGTTGACCGCTTCTTTGGTGGGCTGAAGCCTAGCTTGCGGAAAGTATTAGCGATCCGTGACTTCGACAGCTATGAGGAAATTGTCCGATGTGCCCTCAAGGTTGAAATGGAGATTGGATAATCACAGGGGTATCATGGGGACAAGAAGCGGAAGGTGGACTTCAATGCTGGTGGTCCGATGGATAAATCCAACGACGCTAAGAAATTCCAGCACCCCACTTGCCAAAAGTGTGGAAAGAAGCACCCTAGAAATTGCCTTAGGGGGACAAGAAAATGCTTCAAGTGTGGAAGAGAAGGGCACCTAGCTGTTAACTGTCAGCAAGAAGGACCCGCGGCTGCGACAGAGGAGAGGAACGCTCCGTTCGAACCTCAACGCGTTGTTCAATGCTTCAAATGCAAAGAACCGGGTCATTTTGCGAATCAGTGCCCTAATCCAAGGGTTATCGGAGGCAATCAACAACCTCCAAGATAGCAAGGAAGAGCTTTTGCCATCACTTCTGCCGAAGTGAACCCCGACAACGAAGTGGTGTCAGGTACGCTAGTTATTCATTCAAGAATAGCGAACTTACTTTTTGATTCAGGTTCTACGCATTCTTTTATATCTCAAAAGTTTAGTATGATAATCCCTGCACCACCACAAATCATGGAAGTAAAGATGTCGGTGAGTACGGAAAATGTGGCAATCATTGCATCCCATGAGTATAAGTCCTCCCCTATTATAATCTGTGGATTGAATTTCCCAGCGAACCTCGTCATACTCCCTTTGGTGGAATTTGATGCAATTCTTGGCATGGATTGACTTTCCTTATATAGAGCCAACATAAATTGTCGGGAGAGGGAAATCACACTCCATATGGAGAATCGACCTCCGATTCTTTACAAATGTCAGGAGGAAGATGAATCTCCTTTAGCTCCATCATCTCAAGCATGGATATTACTGCCTTATGAGCACGCATATCTGGCTCAGATGATTAAGTCCAAGGAAGAAACCACCCTTGAAGAAATGCCTATTGTGAGGGAATTCGCTGAAGTATTTCCCGAGGAACTTCCTGGTCTTCCTCCAAGAAGAGATGTTGAGTTCTCAATTGAACTTATACCTGGGGCGCTACCAATATCCAAGACTCCATATAGAATGGCTGTGGTTGAGCTTGAAGAACTGAAGAAACAACTACAGGAGAATCTGGATAAAGGGTTTATACGCCCAAGTGCATCACCATGGGGTGCACCAGTCCTCTTCATCAAGAAGAAGGATGGGTCAATGCGGCTTTTCATCGATTATCGTGAACTTAACAAAATCACGATAAATAACAAGTATCCTCTCCCAAGAATCGATGACTTGTTTGATCAGCTGCGTGGAGCACAATACTTCTCCAAGGTCGACTTGCGGTCGGGATATTATCAAGTAAGGGTGAAGAAAGAAGATATCCCCAAGACTGCTTTTCGTACAAGGTACGGGCACTATGAATTCATAGTAATGCCTTTCGGACTCACCAATGCTCCAGCAATATTCATGGAATTGATGAATAGAGTCTTTAGAGATTACCTAGACAAATTTGTGGTAGTCTTTATAGATGATATTATAATATACTCCAAAACCAAGGAGGACCATGAGGAGCATTTAAAAACTGTACTAGAGACTTTGCGCAAGGAGAAGCTCTATGCAAAGTACAGCAAGTGTGAGTTTTGGTTGAAGGAAGTCTCATTCTTGGGTCATATCATCACAAGAAATGGGATATCTGTGGACCCCTCCAAAATAGATGCAATTGAGGGATGGTCGAGGCCAACATCGGTAACTGATATCCGTAGCTTCTTGGGGTTAGCTGGATATTATCGACGATTTGTGAGAAATTTATCACAATTGTCCAACCCTATTACCAAGCTAACTCGAAAGGGATTAAAGTTTTCTTGGAGTGATGAATGCGAAGAAAGCTTCAAGGAGTTGAAAAGGAGGCTTATCACTGCACCCGTGCTCACTTTACCCACAAGTGGGGAGATTTTTGTGGTATTCAGTGATTCTTCGAAGAAGGGCTTAGGATGTGTGCTGATGCAGAATGATAAAGTGATATCCTATGCCTCAAGGCAGTTGAAAATCCATGAGCGAAACTATCCAACGCATGATTTGGAGTTGGCGGCGGTGATCTTTGCCTTGAAAATCTGGCGGCATTATCTCTATGGAGAGAAATGTGAGATATATACTGACCACAAGAGTCTTAAATATATATTCACACAGAAAGAGCTTAATATGCGCCAGAGAAGATGGATAGAGCTCATCAAGGATTATGACTGTTCAATACATTACCACCCTGGGAAGGCGAACAAGGTGGCGGATGCCCTAAGTAGAAAGGATCCAGAAATTCTATCAATGATGAGAATTGAGAAGGATCCAATCTTCTTAGACTTGATGAAGATGGATGTGGGAATAATAAAGAAGGGAACATCATCAATCCTTTCACAAATGATTGCTCAACCATCTCTTTTGGAAAGGTTAAAGGATTCTCAAAAGGATGATGCAGGAATCCAAGAAAAAGTGGAAGCTATCAAAAAGGGAAAATCCTCAGAGTTTAATGTTAATGAAGAAGGAATTGTGCGGTTTGGGAAAAGACTATGTGTTCCATCAAGTTTGGAGCTGAAGAAGGAACTTTTGGATGATGCACATAGTTCAAATTTCTCTATTCACCCAGGGAGCACAAAGATGTATCGAGATCTCCGAGAAAACTTTTGGTGGGATAATATGAAGAAGGAGATCGCTGAATATACATCAAAGTGCCTGGTGTGTCAGCAAGTGAAGGTAGAGAGGCAGAAGTCTAAGGGGATGATACAACCATTGCCCATACCAGAATGGAAATGGGAGAACATCACCATGGACTTCATCACTGGACTTCCAAGGACATCCAAATGCAACAATGCAATCTGGGTTGTTGTGGATCGTCTTACAAAGACTGCACACTTCATTGCTATTCGAGAGGATTTCTATTTGGATCAACTGGAAAGGATATATATCAGGGAAGTGGTACGGTTTCATGGAGTACCACTATCTATTGTGTCTGACCGAGATCCAAGATTTACCTCTAAGTTTTGGAAGAGTCTTCAACATGATCTGAATACTGAACTGAACTTCAGTATGACCTATCATCCTCAAACCGATGGCCAATCCGAGCGGACTATCCAAACACTTGAGGATATGTTGAGAGCGTGCTCAATGGACTTTAAAGGAGGATGGGATCTACATCTTCCTCTAGTTGAGTTCTCTTATAATAATAGTTTCCACTCGAGCATCCAAATGGCACCATATGAAGCCCTGTATGGGAAAAGGTGTAGAACACCGGCATGTTGGGATGAGGTCGGTGAACGTAAGCTGCTTGGACCAGAAATGGTCGAATAAATGGTGGAGAAGGTGAAAACCATTCAGCAGCATATCAAGGCAGCCCAGAGTCGACAGAAGATTTATGCAGATAATCGTCGATGAGACCTTGAGTTTAATGTCGGAGACATGGTGTTTTTACGCATATCTCCGTGGAAGAAGGTCATGAGGTTTGGAAAGAAAGGGAAGTTAAGTCCAAGGTACATCGGCCCCTTCGAGATTCTTGATCGTGTTGGGGCTGTGGCCTATCGACTAGCACTTCCACCTACTATGGTCAAGGTGCATGAAGTCTTCCATGTATCCCTCTTAAGGAAGTACATACCAGACCCTTCACATGTACTCTCTTCCGAGGTGGTACAATTAGAAGACGATCTTTCTTATGAGGAGAAACCAGTGAAGATCTTAGATCGTAGAGAAAAAGTTCTACGAAATAAGACAATGCCCCTCGTCAAGGTGTTGTGGAGAAACCACAAGTTTGAAGAAGCAACTTGGGAGTCGGAGGATATGATGAAGCTAAGTTACCCACATTTGTTTTAGTGTGGGAAAAGGAAAATTTCGAGGGCGAAATTTCTTAAGGGGGGAATGTTGTAACGACCCAAAATTTCATTAATGGAAAATCCCTCTTGATCCAGTTAAATGTTTCTTTATGAAAAATGTTTTTATAAGATATCAACTTTTTTAGTTTTACTTTAAGATTTGTGACCGTTACTTTTATAGCCGTTGAACAGTGATCATCTGGGTAGTTTAAATATAAGGCTTTAACGAACCAATTTTCTACTCAGACAAAGGAAGCGATGGCCTCATCCAGTAGAATTGCCCCTTACGAAGCCCATTTGTCGGAGCTCGGAAAAGAGGTGGCGTATTTGGGCTTTTCCCTTGACCAAGCCCAAGCTGAGCTTCATCAAGTCAAGCTCGAACGTGATCGTCTACGGCAAAAATGGAAGTTGATAGAGATTACCACTCGAGCGATGTTATCCGAGCAACCCCAAGAGTCTGTCACCATCGCACACCTTACCCTTAGGTCTTATGCGGCTATTTTAAGGGGTTATGTAACAAATAAGTAGCACCATGTTCATGTACATTATTTTTTTTTTGTATATAATAATGAATATAATTTCTAGTCATTTTTTATACATTGTAATTAGTTTTCAAAGTACAAATGGTGTTTTTAGTTATTATTTAATTAAGAATTATATTTTATTAAATTAAAGGATTTTTGAATTAAATAATATTTTAATAAAATATTATTATTAATATTAAATTAATTTTTATTAAATATAAATGATCTTATAATTTTATGAATGCAATTAAAATTTTTATTAAGGTTTGAAAGCCATTTCTGTCAAAACCCGTGAATTTTTTATAAATGTCGGTTTTTATTTTAAAAGTGAAAATTCACATATTTAGAAAATTATTTAGATAAAATAAATATTATTTTTCGAATCAGGACGTCGAAATTATCCAACGGTGAATTTTTCATAATTTTCTGAGAGTCAAATTTTTGGGTAAAAATTAAATACCATTTAAATATATAATGTGTTTTATGACATCATAATGACCCAATGGTGATGTAATAAAATACCATAATCCTTATGTTCGGCCAATATATGTTTTATCATTAAAATAATGTGGTTTTGGGTTTGTTTTACTCACTTTTCAAAGCATTAATGGAGCCCTCAAGACTTTTTCAACACTTTGCCTTTTTAAATTAATTTCCATGGGAGTGTGACTCACCTCCACATAAACAACGCTAATTTTTTAATAAGTTCGGACCTTGGACTTGTAAAATATTTTTTTCCTCTTTCCTTTTCCAGAAACCATGGGAAAATACCATGGGATGGTTTGTGGTTTGGATTATTTTAATATAAGGGGTCCCAAACCTAAATAATAAAGAATTCTCTCGTCTTTCCTATATAAACCCACCCAAGCTCCCACTTCCTCCTCACTCAAAGCCCTTTAAGTTCGTCCAAACTCTGCCCTACTCTCTCTAGAATCCTCTCAAGGTGCCCCAAGCTCCCAAGAAGCCTCTCACAAGCCTCTCTCTAGCCTTTGGAAGCACACTTCCAAGTAAGGGGTTTTCTTCCTTTCTCATTTTTTTGTCAATTTTCTTTAAGTTATATTTCCATTTTTATTTCAATTATGAATGTTGGGGTATGGTTTCGCACCTCCCCCATACTGTCCTCTTATTGTTTTAATGATGGGAGAACCCTTTCTCTCTCATTAAATGCCTCCCATGTACACCCGTTACTATGCCGAAATTCCGAAAGGAACTTCTCTCTCTTATTTTACATTCAAGCAATACTTTTGTATCATGAATATAAATTCCATTTCTATTGTTGGGACATGTATATATATGATCTCCTTACTGTCCATTACATGTAAATATGATGAGGAACCCCTTTCTCTCTCATAAACCTTTTTTATGAATTCTTATGTCACGCCGTTACGCTGCCGAAATCGCACCGATTTTCTAAGCCAATGTCTTTGTGTAGTGAATATCATGCCCATTTCTCCATCAAGGGTATTCACCTTTATGCACATTTACATATTGATTATAAAGTTTCATGTATGAATTCCACTTTCCATTATCGTGGAAGAAATGATTATGTTTTATGAATCCATGTTTTATGATCCATGTGGCACACTTATGCATGAAATGAAATGTTTAAGAAGGGTGCGCCCTTTATAGCGCTCCAATGCATTGGGTAAAGTATAGTATCATGATACGTCATGTGCAATGAGTGTTGACTCGTGCTAATTCAAGTGCAATGAGGGTTTGCTCGTGCTTCAAGTGCAATGAGGGTTTACTCATGCTCCATGTGCAATGAGCCTTGGCTCATGCTAATTCAATGTTAAGTGTTGTTGCCACATTTCCATGTTATGATTATCGTGCTTTATCATGCATTTATGTTCATGTTTCTATTATGCTATATTGATATGCCTATTGCCTAACATGTATTTCACTCATCATGTTATTCATTGTTTACTCCCTTACTGGGATTTATAGCTCACCCTTTTCTTATGCATGTCCTCAGGTTATCCCATGCAATGCTAAGTACGAAGGAATGTAGTGGTCATGTAAAGGAAGTTTTCAATAAAGATGTTGTATTTCAATTTTAAAGTTTTTATGTAATGATCCTAAGCCCCAAAGACACTAAACCTCTCGATCTTCTTTGTTGTATCAAGTGAAGTTTTATGTAATAAATCATGCTTAAGTTGTAATAAAAAGCAGGGTTTTCATAGGTACGCTATCGAACATAGCAACCCTTTTAAAGTAAAATTAATATCTAATTCGTAAATATTAATAAATATGAAAATGTTTTATTCATTATTTACCTAGGATGTTACATCCTTCCCCCCTTTTGGGAATTGCGTCCTCGCAATTTTATTCACTTATCAAAATAAGTGGAGGTATTTATCCCTCATAGCATTTTCAGATTCCCATGTTGCCTCTTCAACAATATGTTTTTTCCACAAAACCTTTACCTGGTGAATTACCTTATTTCGCAACACTTGCTCTCTTCTGTCAAGAATCTAGACTGGTTGTTCTTCATAAGAGAGGTTCTCTTCCAGTTCAACTATCTCTGGGCTCAAAACATGAGATGAATCTGACATATACTTTCTCAACATCGAAACATGAAAAACATTGTGTACCTGAGATAAACTCGGAGGTAAAGCCACTCGGTAAGCAATTGATCCAACTCTCTCCAGAATTTCATATGGTCCAATGAACCTTGGACTCATATTTCCTTTCTTACCAAATCGCATCACACTTTTCCATGGTGATACTTTGAGAAAAACATGATCACCTACCTCAAAAGAGAGATCCTTCCACCTGTTGTCCGCATAACTCTTCTGCCTACTCTGAGATGTTATCATGTGTTTCTGTATCAGCTGAACTTTTTATGCCAACTCTTCTACCATTTCTGGTCCCATCAGCTTTCTTTCACCCACTTTATCCCAAAAAGTTGGAGTTCGACACTGCTTCCCATATAACGCTTCAAATGGTGCCATCTGTATACTGGAATAAAAACTGTTATTATAAGAAAACTCAACCAAAGAAATATGTTGGTCCCAACTTCCCTGATAATCCATCGAACAAGCACATAGCATATCTTCCAAAGTCTGAATTGTTCGTTATGACTGCCCATCTGATTAAGGATAAAAAGCTGTACTAAAATTTAATTCAGTACCCAACGACTTCTGAAGGCCTTTCCAAAAGTTAGAAGTAAACCTGGGATCACGATCAGACACAATGGAAAGAGGAACTCCATGTAACCTGAATATCTCTTTAAGATACAAATGGGAAAGTTGATCTATTGAAAAAGTATCTCGCATAGCAAGGAAATGAGCAGATTTAGTCAAGCGATCAACAATAACCCAGATTGCATTATTACCTCGAGATGTCCTCGGTAATCCCACAACAAAGTACATTGATATGTTTTCCCATTTCCACTCTGGCACTGGTAAAGGCTGAAGAATCCCTTTCGGTAACTGCCGCTCTGCTTTAACCTGCTGACAAGTCAAACACTTCACAGTAAAATCATCAATATCCCTTTTCATTCCATCCCACCAGTAATACTCCCGCAGATCTCTGTACATCTTAGTACTTCCAGGATGAACTGAAAACGGGGAACTATGAGCCTCACATAACAACTCATTCTTCAAATGTGAATCACAAGGCACACATAATCTCTTCCCAAATCTCAAAACACAATCATTATCAATGTTGAATTTAGGAAACTTACCCTTCTGAGCCAGCTCTACCTTTTTCTGCAACTCACTGTCTTGCTTCTGTGCTTTCTTGATTCTGTCTGATAGAGATGATCTCACTGATACCTGAAAAAAAACAGAAGAACTTCCTACACCAACAACTTCTATGCCAAATTTCATCAAATCCTTAACCAAAGGATCACGTTATAAACGCAACATTCCTAATGAATCATTACTTTTTCGACTCAAAGCATCAACCACTTTATTTGCTTTTCCCGGATGGTAATGAATTGTACAATCATAATCCTTGATTAATTCCAGTCATCTCCTCTATCTCATGTTCAATTCTTTATGAGTGAATATATACTTTAAACTTTTGTGATCAGTATATATTTCACACTTTACTCCATACAAATGATGCCTCCAAATTTCTAAATCAAAAACAACAGCAGCTAATTCCAAATCATGTGTAGGTTAATTTACCTCATGAGTTTTCAACTGTCGCGAAGCATAAGCAATTACCTGATCATTCTGCATAAGTACACATCCAAGTCCCTTCAACGAAGCATCACTGTATATAAAAAACCCACCATTCCTGGAAGGAAGTGCCAAAACTGGAGCATTCACCAATCTTATTTTCAACTCCTGAAAACAATCATCACATTCTTTTGTCCAGATAAACCTAACACCCTTCTGAGTTAGCTTAGTCATTGGACTAGATAACCGTGAAAAAATTTCAACAAACCTTCGGTAGTAACCTGCCAAACCAAGAAAACTACGGATCTCGGTTACATTTGTGGGTCTTGGCCATTCTTCAACAACTTTTGTTTTAGTATGATCAACAGTTATGCCATATTTTGAAACAATGTGACCCAAAAAAGAAATTTGTTGTAACCAAAACTCACACTTGCTGAATTTTCCATATAGTTTCTTTTCTTTTAATGTTTTCAAGATAAACCTTAAATGACTTTCATGCTCCTCTTTACTTTTATAAAACACCAAAATATCATCAATGAAAACAACCACAACTTATCACCTGATTCAACTGAGCCATCACTATAGTAAACTGCTCAATTCTGATTCTGACCATCTCAGTATGCTGATTTTGAAGGTCATTTCCCCCAGTATTCCTTCCCAAAAAAACTTCTCTATTTCCTCTATGAAAAACCATTCTTAACACTGAAATACCTTAGGTGAAGCAACATGGTAATCTGTAAATGCTATATAATTTCAATCATACCATAAATTTACTTATAATTTTACACTTTTCTAACTCCTAAAGTTGTCTAAACCTCCCTTTGATACCAACTATAAGGCCCCAGACTTAAAACTTACATAATATTGAATTAAATTAATAATTCACATTGAGGATCTTTTCAGGTTTAGAGTTTTAGAGAATGAGAACATAACTATTACATCTCAAAAGATTACAAAGTAGACACTTCTACTAAGTTTCCGTAGAATAAAAAAACTCTTAAAAAGAAACATGTCTAGTTCCATGTTTTATATAGAATGACATTCCCTTGATCCCATCCTTGACCCTATTCCACATTAAGTCCTGTGAAAAAAATTTCTAAAAAACTTGGGGTGAGCATAAAAATCTCAGTAAGGGATACACAAAGAATGAAAACAGTTATTTTATCAAAACAACAAGTAAACTATGCATACTTTATCAAAGTAATACTTTTCACCATTATCAAGTAGTAAAAACTCTTCACTAAAATAAAAGATCATTACTTACCCTTTTGTAACCAAAAGATTACCATAAAACCCATATAAAGATCACATAACATATAAAGGTAACTTGGGACATAAACATACTTAAATGGAATAACCATACAATCGACTTCCACTCATATCACTTAATAGAATAGCCATACGGCCGACTTCCATACATACTTAATGAAATATCCATACGGCCGACTTCCATACCCAATGCATTGGAGGTTATAACGTAACCACCCATCCTGGTATTCACGGCACCACCCGTCATATGGTTTATCACGTAACCACCCGTCAAATGTCCATGTACCATTATAAAATCATAAGACATAAAACAAACATAATGGAAAGAAAACATTTCCACACTTTGATCACAATATATCACTCAAATATATTGACATAAAAAATACATTATAAAAAACATTTTCAATACCAAAATACATAAAAGAGTATATGGTATTTATTTAATTTGAAAAACATCACGTCTTTTTGAGGAATCCAAAGACCAAAATAATACTCGCGGCGACGGAAAAGGTCGTTGTCACCACGTAAGTTAAAAGAAACATTCCTTTTTGTCGTTTTTGTAAAATGCTTCGTAGAAAAAGATTACTTTTGTATAGAAGTAAAAGTCAAAGGGGTTTATACACTGTATAAAAGAAAGTTGTGTATAAAACAAAATATGCCTCAATGAAAGGAGATTGAGACGTAGTCCCTTACCTCGGGTCCGACTTGACTCGATCGTTCTTTAATGTCCTGAATAATAAACATGAGTTAATTTCTACTTGCTTAAGAACCTTATTCAAGTTCATTATTACTTTTATATCACTTATTATCATGTTATAAACATTATTTAATCATTTAAGTTAATAATGTTTGTTTTGTCGATATTTGGTTCTTAAGTCGAAAGTGGACTTCTTACAATTACATGTTGTTCGTGTGGTCAAAGTTTCTTTATATCCAGAATGAAATTCCTGATTTGGATATCATATATATCATATATATATATCATATACATGTATTTATAATATCACCTAATCATTTAGAGGTAAGAAATGAAATGCACCGTTCATGGAGACGGTAAGCTGTACGTACGCATGAACGCTACTTTCATTTCTATGTCATATTAATGGAATTAAAACTAAATGAGAGGTATGTATATTTTAATTCCAGAATTATATTCATAATTTATATGTAACATACATTATATATATCCCTTATAAATATGTACTTATAATAGTACATTACATTTTGGGATAAGAAATGAAATGCACCGTTCATGGAGACGGTAAGTCGTACGTACGCATGAACGCTAATTTCATTTCTATATCATACATTAATGGAAAGAAATAATAATGATATAGAGGTATATTATAATTCCAGTATAACATCATATATAATAACTTTAAATCCATCCTTTATACGTCCCACATATGGCATTAACGAATCACATCACTTTGAGGGGGCGGTAGTCCGCACTTCCTAAAATGAAATTATCGTGCTTACCCACAATGGAAACCATAAAGGTAAACCACAAATGAAAAATAAAGAAGCATAAGGAAAACATAAACATAATATATATCATATATAAATAGATTGACATCTTAATGGCCACCATTAAAGGTGTTTAAAAGAAGATTGAACAATCATCGTTTTGTGAGGCAGAAATTCGCCAACCACAGATACAGTATGTTCTTTAACCATTAGATGTAGATGTGTGTAATTTTAGCTCGAAATATTCTTATAAAAACATCCTAGTATATTGAAGATACTGTATTTGTTACAAAATAAATTAATAAAAAGAGTTTAGGGGGTTGGAGAAGCAAAATAAAACAAAAGAACACAAGTGAAAACATCACCTTAAAATCGGGTAACTCTCTTAGATTTGAGCTTAAAGACTTCCTTGGGAAGACTTCTGCCCAAAGTGAGGCTTCAAAAACTAAGATAGGGATGTGTAGAGACAAAATGGTCAGGGTTTGGCCGAGCCAAAGGCTTTGGAAGTGTGGGTAAGGAGGTAGAGGTGGGGTCCTTTTATAAGGGGAGAGGAGGGGCACTCTTGGAAAGTAAAGAAATGTTACTTTATTTTAAAATGAGTTTCGGATTAAAAAGGTCCAACATTGATATAATTCTAGGGTAAGGTGATAAGGGTTCGAAATACACCCATCCAATAGGTTTTGGACATGTGTAGGTCATAGAGTTTACATTATCATTCCATTTTATTTAAATCCTTTATTATTGAGGTAATCGCTGCATCATCATGATGTCATAAATAATTTAATTTATTTAAAGTTTAAAAATTATAAAAAAAATAATATGATGTAGTAAATCTTTTTATATTTCCAATGACTATTTATAATCAAAAATATGACTTTTATAACCCCATGTAAAAATTGTTTTAGTAAATTAACTCATGTTTGTGTCATTTTTACTTTAACATTAAATAAAAAGATATTAATGTAATTTTCCTACCAAAGTGGCTCCATGGGGTCCCCAAGTTGACCCATGGATTTTCTTGGTCGGCCATGACACATCAAATAAGGGTAGGACATGTTTCTAGGTCATTTAATATTATTAAAACATTATTTTTACCTTAAACTACACTAATTACCGCTAATCGCGATTAAAAACATAAAAGTTACTATTCCCCAAAAAATTATTTTAATCCCATTGAACCACATTTTACTTCTTAATGAAAACAATGTATGTAAAATTTTTTAAATTCAAAACACAGAGGTGGTAAAATTTCATTTAAATGAAAAATCAGGTTTTTAAGTACCACTTAGTGGTTTCACTATTCATCAAAAATTGAAGTTTTTCAGAAAAATACCAAAAATTCACCCTAAGGTATATTTTATATTCCGAATTCAAAAATAAAGTTTATTTTAAAAAATTCAAAACATATAAGTCACATTAATTAATTTAATAATTAATTCCCGCTGTCATGACAAATAGCGTGTTTTTATGAAACAATAAGTATCAAAAGATTGACACTAGTTTAAGTCCGATTTCAAAGTGAAATTAATTCCAACGACCACTATTGGATTTAATGGTAAAAATATTTTCTAATTTCACTTTAAAACCAATTCAAAAGATAATCTAGTCATATAAATAAATTATATTAAAAAGAGGTTTTGAATTAAAATACAACATTTTACACTATTCATTAAAAAATGAACTTTGTCGGAAAGATACCAAAAATTTACACAAAGTAAATTTTGATGT
Organism: Viscum album; assembly: GCA_963277665.1. Taxonomy (NCBI): domain Eukaryota; kingdom Viridiplantae; phylum Streptophyta; class Magnoliopsida; order Santalales; family Viscaceae; genus Viscum; species Viscum album. The sequence goes on from OY728159.1 coordinate 929,011,190, forward strand.
CTCGATTCTAAAGAAGAGTTTTATTTGGTCCAATATAATGTATAATATTGAACAAAACTATATTTAATTACAGTTCGCCATCAAAAGGCGATAAGTGAACCTTTAGTGAAAACAAGGGCATATACGCCTAAAATTGAATTCTTTCCGTATTTTAAGCCTTTATCTTTTATTAGATAAAAGTAAACACATTTAAAAAACATATATAATCATATTTTAGTTATTTCTATCCATTACCTCCAACAAAATGGCTATGTGTTAACTACCATTTAAAATAATATTATTTTATTACTAGTGTGCAACAAAAGATTTCAATGAAACTCTTTGTTATGTATCTGGTACGCTATCGAACATAGCAACCCTTTTAAAGTAAAATTTATATTTAATTCGTAAATATTAATAAATATGAAAATGTTTTATTCATTATTTACCTGGGATGTTACAATAAGTGTTTTACAATTGAACTAGATTTCATGATTACAATTATATTCGTATTCTTAGTTTAATGTCCCTATGTTAATGCATCATTATGGATTCAAGTAAATATCTTAATACATGGACCTTATTTCATGAACATAAGTTAATGTGTTGACTTTTTTTCATGTCCATATGTATTTTTAGAATGAAATTTTATTTTATTAACATAGTTAGGGAACATATTATTATTTATAAATGATTACAATTTTATAATCATTTTCATTTTTCACATTATTTTATTTATTATATTCTCTAATCAATCACGTTTTATTTTTTATGATTCCACACTCTTATGAATTATTTATTTGGTTATAAAAAAAGTATTCTATAACTAATGATAAATTATATAAAAACTATTATTTATGACATTATTATATAATAATCATGTTTGATACAGTTATTCTCAGTTTTTATCATTAATTTGTATCTCTTATGTGTACCTTAGAATCTAATATAACACTTTCCTCTATTTCCATTTTCCACATGTCAAGTAGAATGGTTTTATGTACATTATGTCCAATTAATTAATATTATAGAAGATATTTTACATTAATATTAAAGATACTTAATGAAATAATATTTGTATATATCTAGTCTCTGAAGACACTATTCCTTTATGATTCACGGGCATACATAATTGGGAGATATATTGATGACTAACCAGAAAGATATAATTTATATTTATGTTATACTATTGTCATTATACTGGGATCACTCCCATTATTGAACAATATTATCTCAAAAAATATCAATAATTACACTATTCATAAGGGGGATTAATGTTCCTATTAGTAATATAATGAAATCAATAAATATGTGCTTTAATAGATCATAAAAACATTAAACAATTCATTATAGAACAACCATTAGAAAAGATAATGTTTTCCTAAATATTTCATCATCACATTGTGATAATATATCAAGCTATATAACAGGGACTATATAATTTGTTTTTCTTTCTGAGTAATTATAATAAACCACAATAGAAAATAACATATATGAACAATATCTTTCTAATTGAATTTTATTATTTCAATAAAAACGAAGGAAAATATCATTTTTCCATCAATATAATTCTAACTATAAAATTTCAAAATATTTTGAATTTTTTTATAGGAAGATAAACATAGAAACAATTAATGGAAACACTGAATTAATGAGTTAACAACATGTTTTGAAAATTGATTATTTTAGTAAATATTAATACAATTAATCATGTTATTAATTTGGTAAAAATCACCATAACTGAATATTTTGAATAATGGAAAGAATATTAATTTTACAAAATTTAATATATTGTTAAATATGGATGTAAATGAATTTATATAATCATTTTATCATAGAATGGTACACTCTTGAAGATATTTTAACAATAAGAGATTGGAAGGAAATTTGTTTCATACAAAGTAAAAATAAGGTGGAATTTGGTTAAATAATTTTCTCAGTAATGTTAACTATAAAATAGATGAAAATGGAATAAATCATTAAAACACTTGAAATAATAAATGTATAATATAATAAAATTGTTGTTAGAGACAAAAAACATACAATTATCCAAAAGGATATTCAAGTATAAATAATCATGAATAAAAATTAGATTTAATCATAAATCCTTAAATAAAGATAAAAAATTAAATATTAAAAAGAATTCATAATAATATTATAATATAACATTACCATGTAATTAAAATTTCTGATTAAAAAAACACATTAAAATCACTATTTGTTTTAAAACTAGTTTTTTTTATAAATGTGATGGTTTAACGGTTCATTTACTTGAACATTGGTCATCTTTAATCATATATAGAATATTAATCCATTTTTATATAACATATTTATTTATTATATACATTTTATAAATGATTCATATAATTTAGTGATGAAAGATGATTTATATCACTTTGGGGGGATGACAGTCCACATGTAAATGTGTGTAATGTTTTTATTATCCAAATAATGGATAGAAATAAAGATAAATGATAATATATATTTTAAATTATGAAATATTTCAATAAATATCAAATATATTCTTTAAATACATCCATATGACCTACTTTGTATATAATAAATTCAAAAATATTGACATTTCTTATGGTGTTGGTAGTCTATACAAACATAAGGATGACATTGTTATTTCCATTAATATGGAAAGGGTTAAAAATGGTTTTACTCTTAACATAACAATATATAAGTACAGTAAATATAAATTTTTCATTAGGTTTTCATGGTTATATGATATTTGGTTGTGGTTATGTAATAAAAATAATCAATATAGATCTACAAGTAAAATTGCCTCTCTATAGAGAAAACACCTTTTGATTACACCATAATCCTTAAAAGGACATCATATTTCAAATAAAATAGTATTATGATGTTGGGAAGGAATTAAGAGTTTTTTTGTAGATCATGGCTGAGTTATATGGAAAAAAATTTGAGAATGAGTGAGGGGGATATGACATCCCATTATAATAGAGGTTATTGGAAAACATGTAAATACAAAAAAAATCATATTCATGTGTAAGTGAAATAAAAAGTGGAAAAGATTTAATAGAAGATAATTTTGATTGAAATAACTTCATCCAAACAAATATATAAAATTTTTACTGATATTTTAGACCTTAACAATTAGTTAACCCCCCCCCCCATTAAACATTATTACCTTTCAATATTCTAACAAATCTTTCTTTTAGTTATAATTAATTTTCACCATAAATAAATAGGGCCTCAATAAATATATTTTAGTTGATTGTTCAAAATATAGACATAGTTTTTTGAAATCTAATTCCAATTATTTTTATATATTGATGTTAAAATAATAGTGAATATCATAGACAAAAATTTCATGAAAAATACATTTTAAAGTACAACACTAAATTTCTTCCAATTATTTTCCTAGTAAAATAATTAAGTGAATTTGATAACTTTTTACTGAATATATCATCAATAAATTTCATTACAATATTTAATTCATAATTACTAATGTATTTATAATGATGAAAATTCTCTTGATGCATAAATTACTTTTATCAGAAAAACAACACACTATTACCATAGAATTATTTCATATTATTTAATAAATAGTCTATATCCAAGGAATTTATTTTCTCTTATTTTATATAAAAATTTATCAATATGAATTTTGAATATTTAAAAATTAATTCTCTTATGATATATACTTCAAAAATTTCATAATATCCATATTATTTGATAATTTTTTATAACTTATTTTTAATAGTAATATTTAAACTAAAGAAAAAATAAATTTATTAATTTTAAAATTTATAAGAATTATTTAAATTATTTTATTTATTTATAATCCATAGGATATTGAAAAAAATTATTTATTAACGATAAATATATTCCAAAATCATGGGGTGTAACATTATACACCTTTTTATGAATTTTCCTTAGGAAATGTTTTCAACCTATTATATGAATCTGAGGATACCTCTACCTTATCCCATCCTCTAGTTCCCACATAGCATGCTATAATTTATAAATCCTCTAATGATCTTTTACGAGGTGAGTAGTCTTGTTCTGTTTAACTTTAACTCTATGATCCCAAAAATATTAAGTTAAATCCTCATAATAATGATCATAGTAAAATAGTATAACTGTAAAGAATAATATATTTGAATGATCTAGTATTTAACTTTTTAAAATAGATTCAGGTAACACATTGTAATATTTTGAATGTTTCATGTGAAGAACCAATCAGTAATATTCCATCCAAATGTGATCAACAGTATCAAATGGTCTAATAAAAAATGGACATATATTTCCCATTTTTTTCATGCCTAATAATATTAATCATTTTAGATATTTTAATATAACATTATCAATAACATTAAACTCTAGATATAACTAATGAATGACGGAAAAACATTTTTGTCCACACTAAGCAACCCAGGTGTGTTTTTGAATTGCTTTAGACATCAAAATCATTTCCACTATTATCTTAGGTCCAAATAGTTTTGATTCAAGAAAATCTTCCCAACATGGTAGAGTTATTTATTTATTTCCATAGAGGACATGATAAGTTTCTGACAAAATTCTGAACTGAATGTTTTTTTAATGAAATTTTTACTAGAGGAAGGTGTCCATCCCAACCCCCTTATAAATCCATAGAGAAATTTAGAATCTATTATAATAGGTTTTCAATTAAGGTGACCCAATCATTTCATAAATTTATATTAAATCATTTTGCAAGAATATTAATTAATATTATAACAATAAACACCGCAAAACTAATAGGTTTTAATTTCATTAGGGACTATACAAATAATCAACTTATTTGATTAATAATTTTCAATATCTCTTTTAAATTTCCTATCACATAGTACACTTCATAGACACACACTAAAACCCCTTTATTACTAACATGGAAAAAAGAAAACATTAGAAGGGTAAGTATAAATAATATGCATGGGTAAACATAATAGATATCAAACAATGATCATATATGGGAAAATATAATCATAAGGTATGGAAATATGATAATAACCTACAATAATTATGTTAAAATAGTTAAAGATCATTAATCATTAATCTGGGAATAAATTATAAGTCATAGAAAAATATTTTTCTTATAAGTATAAATAATAATAAATAATAAATATTGAAATATGAGAACATATTATAAGGATTAGACACAAGTTTTTGGCATATACATTAACAAATAAAATAATTTATCTAGTCAATTCTCACTACAAAGGTTGTCATTGTGGGAAAATAAGTGGATGATATCATAAAATCATATCCCTAATAAAGTATAAAATTAAATAAATCACTTTAACATAAATTTTTAATAAATTTAATATATCATTTTAACGATTCATTTAAAACATGATAAAATATAATTTTTTTATAAATTATAAAATAAAAATAAAATATATTAATAAAATATTTATCATTGAAAATAACACCTAATATTTTTAGATGAATCTTTAAAGAAACAAAAAATTTTGAAAAAATGAAAATATATTCATAAAATATATCTTTAAAAAAACTTCCTTTCACACCATTCTAAACAGTCAAAAAAGGATTTGTTCCTAAAAAAATCATTAAAATTATTTCTCATTAAAATATTTTAAAAGCTATTAAAATTAATAAAAATGTAGTTTCTAAAACATTTCATATATAGGTAATACCCTTTAAAAAATTAAATATAATTGTTGTTGCTGGAAAATCTTATGTGACCAATGAAAAAATATGCTCCTCTTTTCATTGAAAATATTCTTTCTCATTTTTTTACCTATGAGAGGATTGATGAAATAATATATGAAAAAATATGGTAGTAAAAAGTGGAGAATTAAATATATGATGTTCAAATTATAATAACCCTATAATACCCCTAATTGGAATTTTACATAGAAAATTTTGAAAAGAAAATAGATTGTAACAAAAGACACTTACCTCAATTCTTGTCTTTATTCATATGTGTTAAAATGTATTATATAATAAATATAGATTTAAAATATATTCCTCATTTTATATCATAACTTAAATTTTTTTATTCCATTATAATTTATAATAATCCTTTTATAAAAAAATTCATTATTATTGTAAACATTTGGATGAATACTTATAACCACAAGGGATTTTATGATATATTTCTCTATAAATAAATTTAATTGATAATTTTATCAACATGAAACACAAAATTTAAATTCAATAATAGAGAATATTAATGTTTCATTATTTAAAAATTATATCATTTTTCAATTCATCATGTTTAAATTATCATTGCTTGAAATTTTTTAATTTTTCAAAATAGATTGATTTTTTACATAAAAAATTCAAATTTTATTAACCGTATAATTTTATTTAATTGTAAAAAATCATGAAAACACATTCATTTAATTCAACACAGTCATCCTCTATTTATAAATAATATTATTAATTTAATTTTAATAAATATTGTACATGATTTTATAATATGTTAATTAGTGTACTAAAACATATTGTTTTATGAATTATATTCCATTATTTCTATGTTTTTATAAAAAATTAATTTTATAAAATTTTGGGAATTTTATTTGGTAAAATTTATTCCATAATTTGAATAATTAATCTCAAATTTATTAAATATAAAATATATATTTTTCTTTTCTTTGAATAGTAACATCTCTAAAATTTATCACCATAGTAAAAGGTAAATCGAGTAATTATTGTTGAAAAAAAATTTGATAAGGATTTTATATTTTTATAAATCATACATTATAATATTTTATGAGTGGTTTAGAACATTATAGTCAATGTATCAAAAAATGGGCCACATGGTTCATTTTTTTAAATATTTAACATTATAGAATTTTATTAATATATTAAAAAGTAACTCAAAATGATTACTTTAATATTTATAATAATTTCCATAAGGATAAAACTAGTTTAAATTATGTCATGAATATTAATCTTTAATATGAATTATTTTTTATGCTATTTTTTATTTTGGTTTAATAATTAACTTAAATTCTTATGCATCATGGACACAATATATGGCCATCAAATTACAAAAAATAAAATATTTTAGAAAGAATAAAATTTTAAAAAATATATTTATTATTGTATTCCATAGATTTTATGGACATATATGACATATTAGGGATGTGTATAAGGAATATAATCCACATAAATATTTATCATTATTTATTTAATGTCAAATTTAATGAAAAGTGCAAAAAATGACATTATATGACAATGATAACATATCAAATTATTTTTAAATTGTAAAAATATAAAAAGGGAAAAATTAGGATAATATATATTTAATAATTTAATCCATTTTACATGTATGATCCAATAAACAACTTATAAGTTAAATTATAACCCGTTCATATTAAAAAAGTCATTACACTGATTAAGGATTAAATGGGTTATCCAAAGGGTTAATCGAAGTGGCAAGGATTCAAATGATCTCTAGCCGAATAAAAAAATTATATGAAATATTAAGGAATATCATCCTTATCATAAAATCCAAACCATTTTTGAACAAATTTACATGAGTTGGACAAATATTATATTATAAAATTTCATAAATTTTAAAACCTACTCCTCTTATATTATATAATATCAAAACAATTATCTATTTTATTTACTCTACATTGATCAATTAATCTATAAATAACCCAACTCAATACTCTTTCCAATTTCCTTATCTAGGTTATGGAGTTTTTGGTATTTTTGAAATACCAATAATGAGTTCTATAAGAGATATATAATGGATTTACATCAAATAACGGTAATCATCTTGACCAAGGATTATCATTTTTGTTCTTATTTTAACACCTTAAATTATGAACTAACATTTATATTAAAATAAAATAATGAATTTTATAATACAAATATTTTATTATGTTGATAAAATAATATTTATATATCTTCTTCTCTATTAAATGGGAAACAAAACCATCAGTTTTGTCAATAAAGGTCTACCACCTTAAGAACGAATATAATTTGTTTTCTACAACTTCATAACATGGATTATTATAAATATATAAATAATTAATAAATAGTATATTATTTAAAAAAAATCTTTTAAAATTATAATATTATATAATTCATTTTACATTCTAACCCATTCAAAAATGATAACTTCACTCGTGCATATGTTTGACTATCACCTTCACGAACTCAAGTGAATAATTTTTCATTTAGTGTATAAATGGATGGTAATAATGACATATTTAGTGAATATATATGATATATATGTAACAGTAATAATTACTTTATGGTTAGTTATTTATTATCCTTTTTTTCTGTTGGAAAGTGAAGGCGATGTTCATGTGTATATTCGACCTACCATCGCATCAAATGGTGTAATTCATTTTCTATACATACATTTCTTGGTTAACTCTAAATATATATAATGAATATATATTTAAATTATATAATGATTAAAATCATAGATATGACATAACTGTAATCAAATTACATGGAAATTAAATACCAAATCAAAACAATAATGAATAATGTGATGCAATTTACACAAGAAATGATGATTTAAATAAAATAATATGAACAAAAAGTTAATATGATGTTAATAATAGATAATATATGATACTATATATATGTATATAGTTTTTTTATGTAACAATAATAAAAATAAAATTATTATATACGATTTTAAAAGCACTAATGAGATAAATTGAACTGGAAGAAATATATAACTAAACCCAATTTCGATTAATTTGGTTATAGCTATAAATCATTAATTATGTTAATATTATTTTTAAATTACCTTTTATTGTATTATGTTGTATTTACTATTATTATTTTGATTTACATTTTTTTATAAATATTAAATTAATTCATTAGTTCTCACTTCAATGACACGATCATTGTTTTGGATTTCTTCATAATATGAAATCCATTGAGATATATTTGGCGTTATATAACCATTTATTTTTTTTGTATACACTACCATTTGATGTATTTAAGATTATTATATATTTATTAATTATTATAAAATTATAAATTCATGTTACTATTTAAATGGGATACAATTTAAAAGATTCAAAATTGTTAAGAATTAATTTTATAATCACTTTTTTTGGGATTTCTCTTGTTTTCATGGATTAAATATTATTATATATCATTCATAAAAAACAAACAATTTATTATAATCTTAATATTTAAGTATTATCCATTATATTTTAAAAATTTAAACTCGTTTCATCTTTAGTCAAGTAAAGAATAATTGAAAAGAAAAGTTATTCAACTTTCCCTTTCAGATTTGGAATAATTTTTCCATTTCATAATTTTTTATTTTATTAAAAAATTAATTTTGTCTAATCAGAGGAAATTAAATATATATGTTAATTTTTTAAGGGGTTGAATAGAATATTTCTAATTGTTTCCAGAAGTTCCATTTTAGACATTCATTATAAATAGTCAAAATGAATTCTTTTTAACATATACGATGTTAACTGAATGTTACTCCACCATAAACATTTTTAACTTTTTATTCTTTTATAATATTTACATGATTTATAAAATTAAATTCATTATAAAAACTTATGTTATGTTTTTTCCTTTCTATTCAATTCTATTATATTTATTGAAATAATATGTGTTACTATAAAATCTATTTTTTTATGTCCATCTCTCATTTAATGCTTAATATTTTAGTCATTAACTTCACCGTGAATCATTCACCTTCATTTGATCATTAGAAATTAAATTTATATTAATTATCCATATTCATTATATCATGTATATGATTATTTCCTAAACATTATTTTATTTTCATGTATGGGGTTTTAGTGTCCTATTACCTTGATTTAAAAAGTACATAATGATATTCTATATTACTTATTCAATATAGACAATTTTTTATAAGAAATATTTTTTATGAATTAAATTCATCACTAAATATAAGGATAATACATTGGACATGAAATGATGCGGGTCGACTGTAATTATATATCCCCCAGATGCATCAACTGGTCCTATGAAGAAAACTAGTTGGGTAAACTTATTAAATGTAATTTTAGTGTATAACTACCCATCGACTAAACTGTCCTAGATTAACACATTGATATTAATGATATCATTGCATATGAGATGACATCGACCAATATTAAGAATTTACATCATTGAGATTTAAGTTATTATTATTTATGAGACTACTTCATTTATATTATCTATTTTTGAATTTCATACCCAATTCATATGTTTTCAGTTACATACCTTGAGTTTTTTATAATAATTTTTTTACTCATTGTTACTATTATTGTAGATAACAACTACAAAGAGACTCGGATAAATGTCTATTTGTTTTCTATTTAGTTGGATATAAATTAGTAAATTGGGATTAATATCAAAGATGAAATAATTATTTTATGCTATTAATTTATATTTACAATGTAATATTGGAATAATGTATAATTATGGTTATTTTATACTAATAATATTTCCCCAAACCAACTTGATATGTCCCTCTATCAGATGTCTGACTTGATTCACAACAAGGATTAAAGGGAATTACTTATTTATATGTGTTGGCATATGTTCCATATCATAAAGGAATTAACACTTAGAAATAATTTTACCCTTTATAAAATTAAAACATTATATCATAAATTAATTAAAATTAAAGAATTAATGATTAATATGATGAATTTCAACACTAATAAAAAAATAGAAAAATCGTATATCAAAAATAGACATGTAGTAATGATAAATAAAGTACCAAAAAACAATATTTTCCTCTGAAAATCCTCTCATGTAATGAACGGATGATCAATTCCAATAGATTCACTACACCCAATAGACGTGTAAAGACAAGAAAATTCAATGTAAATTTTGTTTTTAATTACATGGGAATATTACGAGTCTGTGGAAATTGAAGACCCATGATTTTGAGGCCTGATGTGCCTGGAATGAATTTCCTAACTTTTTTCAGGTACGTTCACTAAATGTGCGAGTGGGTTCTTTTAACTTTTTAATCGGTGCTCAGAATTGAAATATGAGGACACCGTTGAACTTGCAGCAACAATATTCGTTTAAGGAGACCTTCTCCCCAACCATATTAGGTCGATGGTGGAATTTATTTTTTCACTTTTTCGTGGAAGAATAGAAAAATAAAAATAGTCAACATTTTTTTTTCTTATAACCTCATTTTGATTTATGGAGGTGGGGACCACAAGAGCTTTAATCCTCCCAATTTGAATTCAATGGTGGGGAATACCTGAACCCATCATTAAATTGTGAGAATAACCTTAGAATTCCCCTATTAATTATGTCAACTCTCCAATTAATTAATTGATCCATTTAATTATTATTCCAACGTAAATTAATTGTAAAAACCTAATCTAATTAATGTTGGAATTTCACCTCTTGGGTTTTGGGGGTAAGCGTTGGTAAAGGGGGTTCTTGGAGGAGCCTCTTAGGGAAGAAAATTCTCACTAAGGAGGAACCTAATAATGGAGGATCATCAAACATGCGGTGTTGTTGGAGGTGTTTTTCTTCAGGATTGAAAAATGAAAATCCATCTTCAACCATGGATGATCTCCAATGGAAACTTTGAGGTTGAGTTTGTTTTCTTGTATACCCCTTACCCCATTCTTGAGATTATTCAAAATTCAAAAAATAAACAAGCCGCTTATTACCGTTCTAACGCAGAGGGTGTGTTCCAAATGAACATGGAACGACCTCTCAGCAACCTATGTGGATTTGATGCGATCTCCACGAAGGAGGAGGACAATGACCGGTGATGGAGTTTGGCACCGGTGGGACTCAGGAGCAGCGTCTAGCACTCAGGCCGACAGTGACGAAGGTAGCATCGCAACCGCGCCACTAGAGAAGATCTGAGGCTTATTGGTCGCGGCATAGCAAGGGTGGCAGCCAGCCGCGAGAAGGGGCAGAGGTGCGTGTCGGTGCTTTAGGCAGAGAGGATCCACAGCCTTGTGCCGCAGAGTAGAGGAGACGTGCAACCGTCTCGACACTAGCTGCCAGTGGAGGGGCGGCGCGCGCGAGGAGGAGGATGACTGGCCTACCGGTCTACCGCAAGCCGAACAGAAGCCACACCGCGGGTCGAGCTAGACCAGGCAGGCCAGGTCGGATCCCACGGGCCGGGTCTGACCCAAGGCTGAAACCGAGTCGGTACAGGTCGACCCAAACTGGGTCAGGTCGGCCCAGGCCAGTTCGGAGTGGACCCGGACCAACATCGACCCTTTTCTCTCGTTCGGCCATATCTTGATCTACGGGCGTCTGTTTGATGAACCCTCTATGGCGTCAGAAACCATGGATCGAGATAGTCTGTTTGGTATACACCACTTGATATTTTCATAAATTTGGGGGTACATAGGGGTTGGATCGAGCACGAATCCAATCGGGCCCTCGGGACCCAAAAGACTAATAACTTACAGACCGACCGTCTTATTGACGCACTGTCTGTTTCCTTGAGACCCCTTTTACATGGCTTTCCATTGGGATATATATTCATGAGACTTTGTGGAAGTTGAGTATTCGACCTATGGGTTGAAGAGCAGACCCTCCTGGAATCAAACGAGCTTAGTGCGAGAACCTCGTAGTTGGTTGTTACATGAGGAAGGGTTCCTATGTGGGTATGTTATTTGGGATCCTATGTGGGTCTGTACTTTGGGATCATATGTGGGTCTTTGTTTTTGGATCCTACATGGGTCTGTGTCTGAGATTTTCACTTGGATCCTCTCTAGGAATCCACATGGGACTACTCTAGGATTCTACCTGGGTCTACTGTACTAGGATCCTCTGTGGGTCTGCCTCTTAACAGAGTAAGATTATTCCATAGTTACATCCAATCATATTTACATCCATACCTAAGTTATACCTGGTGTGATTTGAGTCTTTACCTTTGTGGTAATCTTCTATGTGACGCACCTTTGTGGCACTTACCTTCGTGGAGATGCCTTTGAGTTTTCTTCTGTGTGGCGTACTTGTGTGGTACATACCTTCTTGGTGATACCATTGTGGTATTCTTCTATGTGGAGTACACGTGTTGTACTTACCTTCGCCATGATGCCTTTTTCTTATCCTTCTATGAGGCTTTACCTTTGTAGTACTTACCTTTGTGGTGTTTTCTTTGTGGTAATATTTCTTTCGTCGAACAGTTGTGCATTGGCTAAAGAGTTGGGCCTTGTGTTTCCCCATGAATGAGATGGGTAATATTTGGTAACATAGGTATATGTATGGGCATATACCTATGTAGATTTGTCGCTAGTTTACATGATTTTTGGTTTATCCTTTGTGGATTTTGTAAGACCTTGAGAGTATTGGGGTCACTAATGTGTATCGTTAAACTCACTGCTACATGGGCAATGCCCATACATTTTTGTGATTGGTGAAGAGGACGGACAACGCTAAATAAGGACGAGGGTAGTAGGACTGGATGTGGTTTAGACTTGGATCATAGACGAGGAATACTATAGAGATGACCATTCGAGAGTTGTAACGACCATTCAGGTATGATCCTTGGCGGGTGTTCAACGGAGCTGTTTAGCTTACATGTACTATCCAGTTTTCTTATAATTTCCAATTCAGGTTGTATTCTGGCCCATTTTTCTTATAGTACATACATTTTTTACTATTCAGTTTACTCTTATCTGTATCATGTTGTGTGATTGGTTTCGTGAGTTTACATGTTATAAAGGCAATGTCTTCCCAGTTTTAGGGAATACACCTTCGGGGAAAGTCGCCATCCCTTGTCCTATGGAAGGCAGGCTTGTGGAAGACACGGTATAGGCCCAAGGGGATGGGTCGTGACAATTTGGTATTCAAGGAGTCGATTCTAAAATTTAACATTAGACACTGATCTTTTAACGGCAATAGTGTTATGTGTTGTGAATGTGGTTATCAGTTTAGGGAATCCAATATTGGTGAGGCGGTCGATGAATCAATACACCAGGACCATGGCTTCTTATTCCTAACTTAGTGCATGAAAAAACTGATTTCGTGTGTGTTTCGAAATGTTTTCTTAGTGGTATTTTGAGTCAACTCACCAGGTATAACTTATTGATTGGGGCACACCTGTTTCTTTTAAGGATGCCTCCACACAGACAGCCAGCTAGGGTTCTGGGTATAGTACATGATGATATCCCACTGAGCGACGAGGCTCCGGCGCAGGGCCCTCTTTCAGTAGAGGCACCAGTGGTACCGTTACCCATTGGGCCACCGATTCCACCAACCCTAGTAGGATAGGGTTCATTCCACTTGAGCACGTTGCACGAGTTCTATCACTAGAGGCCACCCAATTTCGGGGGTGAGACGGATCCACAAGTGGCAAAGGATTGGCCGGAGGCTGTGGTTAGAGTTTTCCGACTGGTAGGGACACTAGCTGATCTCATGGTGATCCTTACCGCCAGTATTTTTCAAGCAGAAACAGGAATATGGTGTAGCTTTATGCTCCTGGTTCACGATGAGGTTATTCTCGTATGGTAATACTTCGAGAGTCTTTTTAGGGCAGTGTTCATCCCTGCGACCATACGCACAGTGCATATACAGGAGCTTCTCCACTTTCAAGAGGGAAACATGACTGTGGCTTAGTATTCATCGAGGTTGACCGACCTATCATGGTACTCCACTTACATGGAAAGGGACCCTTTTTTTCAGGGCCTGGACCTTCGAGCAGGGGCTCAGACGGGATATTAGGGCTTCGATGGTTTCTCTCAGCATCCTGACGTAGGCGGGGTGTTAGATCGAGCACTCTTATTATAGAGAATCCTTGTTGTGCAGTCACCGGCATTGAGACCCACCACTGGATGACATGTAGAAGAGTCATCAGCAGCTAGCAGCAGACAGATGTCACAGAGGTCTAAGAGGACCAGACCTACATGAGGGGGAATGCAGAATTCAGGGTCAGCTGTGCGGGGCACCAGAGACAGAGCCAGTCATGCGAGGAGCAGGCAGTGTTACACATGCGGCGGTTAGGGTCACATGGATCTTGAATGTCTAACCCACCATATTTAGGATCAATAGATGGTCGAAGGACCTCCCAGGCAGAGACACAGGTTTGATCGAGGAGGTCTATAGGGGGCAGGAGGATGCGGCAGAGGAGCTGGTCGTGGAGCTGGCGGTGGGAAATGATTTGAGATTTTACCACCACCACCACCAGGTGTTCAACCCCAACCAAATGGAGAAGGTGGGCAGGGGTGATCTCTGCTCCAGGGAGCTGAGGCCTATGACCATGGCGCTCCAGAGATGATACGAGGTATGATCTGTGTCTACTCCACCATAGATGCAGTACTTATAGACACTATTTTCGGTCATTATTTTATTGCCACTGCCCTCGTTAAAAGCTCGGATATTCCTGTGTGGCTGTTGGCTCGATGCTTACAGCTATAGACTCCAATGGGAGAGGATTCAACAATTACACACCAGTTTCTATAGCGTGAGCTTACTCTGTGAGGAAAGAGCTTTGGCTGGGATCTCTAAGTAGTGTTAGTGTGGCCTAACAACATCATCTTGGGAATGGACAGTTTATCCACAGTCTATGCTCAGATCGACTATATTAGGCGCAAAGTGCGGTGTGTCTGTATGGACAGGACTAGGTTTTCCTTTACTGGTGAGAAGGAAACCTTTACAGCCTAGGATGGACTTACCCAGAGGATGGTGCTGTCGATCACACATCTGTTGGATAGCCTTACCCTCGGAGCAGTTGATGTATAAAGTCTGAGCTATCCAATAGTGGTGGACCAGTGTAGAGATGTTTTTCCAGATGATGTTCCAGGTCTACCTCCTCGCAGATAGGTGGATTTCTACATCGACTTGTACTTTAGGACGGCACAAATATCTATTCCAGTGTATTGGATGGCTCCTGCGGAGCTTCGTGAGCTACGCGTACAACTGGAGGACTTACAGAGGAAGGAGTTCATTCATCCCAGTGTTTCTCCTTTGGTAGCCATGATTTTATTCTCCAAGAAGGCAGATTGGAGCTTGAGACTTTGTGTTGACTATCAGTGCCTGAACCAGGTGACCATGAAGAACAAGTACCCACATCTGAGGATTGAGGACTTCTTTGATCATCTAAAGGGAGCACGGGGGTTCTCGACGATAGACCTCAAATCAAGTTATCATCATCTAAGAGTACGAGATGAGGATGTGCAGAATGCGGCTTTTAGATGTCGGTATGGCCATTATGATTTCTTGGTTATGCTATTTGGCATGACCAACGCCCTAGTAGAGTTTATGAGACTCATGAACATGATCTTCCAGCCATAACATGATTTCTTTGTAGTAGTCTTCATTGACTACATTCTGATATACTCGGCTACTGAGGAGGATCATGCCTATCATTTGCAGATAATTTTGGACACACTCTGAGAGCACCAGCTTTATGTTAATATATCAAAGTTCTAGTTCATGATCATAGAGGTTCACTTTCTGGGACACGACATCTTAGAGGCTAGAGTTATATTAGATCCAGCGATGATTGAGGTGGTACTTGCTTGGGATCCACCTAGGAGTATGATATAGGTAAAAAGATTCCTAGGATTGGGATGATACTACAAGAGGTTTGAGTCAGATTTCTCCAGAGTTGTAGCACCTTTATCAGTATTGAAGGAGAAGGGGCAGCCCTTCGTGGGGTCGGATAGTTTTCAGTGGAGTTTTCAAGAGCTGAGGTAGAGGCTGACTAGTGTTTCCATCTTGAGGCTTTCGAAGGAGGGTGTTGGGTACGTAGTCTACTACGACGCATTAGGGACCGGACTCGGATGTGTCCTGATGCAGGAGAAAGCAGTGATCATGTATGGTTTTCGACAGCTAAGACAACATGAGAAGGACTACGCTACCCATGACATAGAGTTAGCATCAGTGGTCTTCTCCTTGAAGATGTGGCGACATTCCTTGATGGGTGAACACATTACAGTCTTCTCTGATCACAAGAGTCCCAGGTTTATCTTCTCTTAAAAGGACCTGAACCTGAGACAACGACATTGGCTTGAGTTACTCCAGGACTATGACTTCAATATAGTCAATACTACCGGTAAAGGGACCATTGTATCAGATGCACTCAGTAAGAGATCTGGTATACAAATACTAGGTAAAGCTACAGAGCAGATGGCCGCTTGGCAGCTATCCTTTGGGGAACGAGATGGATCAGTTTTGCTTTAGTCTCTTACAGTCACTCACCCACTTCTTTAGCGATTCATGGAGAGGCAACATGGGGACATAGACTATGAGGCTCGACATTCTCAGATATCACAGGACAGGCTCCTAATAGATTTTCTAAAGTTGGGGAGCATGTCATCTTTTCCAGAGGACGTACTATGGTACCCGTGGCTTTATAGAAGGAAGTGTTGGGGGAGTTTCACACATCCCCTCTAGCCGTACATCTATAAGTGGCTAAGATGTACCAGGATCTCCGATGAAAACATTGGTGGTAGCGAATGAAGAAAGCAGTAGCAGAGTTTGTTTCTCAGTGCCTCATTTGTTAGCAAGTGAAGGCGGATCATCAGGTACCAGTAGGCTTAGTTCATCCTTTAGAGGTCCCATAGTGGAAGTGGGATGGAATATCCATGGACTTCGTGATAGGAAATCCACGTACATCGAGGGGTCATGATTCTATTTGGATGATCGTCGTCCGACTCACGAAGTTTGCCCACTTCCTACCGAATAGAGAGTAGGGTTCAATAGGGATCATGGGACACCTCTATTTGTAGGAGATTGTGCGGCTATATGGAGTACCCTTGATGATTTTCTCCAATTGTGATACATATTTCACTTCCCAGCTATGGAAGGTGTTGTAGGAAGCTATAGGGATACAACTACGTCTGAGCACCACCTTCCATCCTCAGATAGATGGCCAGACTGAGCAGACCATTCAGACCCTCGAGGACATGGTGCGTGATTGCATCCTTGACTTCGGACGTAGTTGGGAGGATCCCTATCCCTTGGTGGAATTTTATACAACAACAGCTATCACTCCACCATTAGGATGGCACCATTCGAGGTTTTTTATGGACAACCTTGCAGATCGCCTCTGTGATAGACTGACCCAGGGGATTCAGCAATCATGCGACCAGATATAGAATGGGATACCAGATAGAAGGGTCAGATCATCCATGAATGGATGTAGACTGCACAAAGTAGGGCAAATTATTATGTCAATAGGAGGCAGAGAACTCTGTAATTTGAGGATGGTGACCATGTCTTTCTACAGGTCTCACCTCAATGAGGTTTGCAAATATTTGGCGGGGGGGCGAAGTTAGCCTTGAATTTCATCATAACCTTTCAGGTCCTCAACTGAGTTGGTGAGGTGGATTACTATTTATCTATTCTTCCTCAGTTGCACCTAGTGCATGATGGTTTCTACGTACCTCAGCTGAGGAGATACGTGGATGACCCATCACACATTGTTGACCACGAAGAGATGGACATCGACGATAGGGTGATGTTTACGGAGGTTCCAGGGGAGATTGAGGATCCATTGGAATGGATCCTTCATTGGCAGTCGATACCTTTTTTGTGCATTTGTTGGAAGCACGGGAACCTCCAGGAGAGCACATGGGATTCGGAGGTTCAGATTCGTGCTCATTACCCAAACTTGTTTTCCTAGACTTTGTGATGAGACTTTCGGTGATGCAAATCCCTGAGGTGGGGAGAATGTAAATTTTCATAAATTCCCTGTAATTTTTTTAATTACATATGAAATATTACGAGTCTGCAGAAATTAACGGTGCATGATTCTGAGGCTCAGTGTGTCCGTAATGAATTTGATATCATTTTTTTTCTACGTTCAGTAAACATGCGAGCCGGTTTTTGTAACATTTGTACTGGTGCTTGGAATTGAAATCCTAGGACACCGATGAACTCGCATCGCTGGTAATCTCTTAAGGAGACATTCACCTCAACCACAGAAGGTCGAGGGTGGAAGTTAGTTTTTTACCTTTTTGTGGAAGAATAGAATAATAAAAATAATTAACATTTTTATCTTTCCTGTAACCTCTTTTTGATTTATGGAGGTGGGGACCACAAGACCTCTAATCCTCCCAATTTAAATTCAATGGTGGGGACCACTCAAACCCTTCATTAATGTTGGGGAATACACTTATATTTCCCCAATTAATTATTCCAACTCCACAATTAATTAATTGAGCCATTTAATTATTGTGCCAACATAAATTAATTGTAAAAACCTATTTTAATTTATGTTGGAATTTCACCTCTTTGGTTTTGGGGGGAATCATTGGCAAAGGGTTTTCTTGTAGGAGCATCTTGAGGAAGTACAATTCTCACAAAGGAGGAACTGATTAAAGGAGTATTGTCAAACATGCGGCATTGTTGGAGGAGGCTTGCTTTGGAATCGAAAAACAATAATTCATCTTCAACCGTGGATTATCTCCAACAGAACCTTTGAGGTAGGGTTTGTTTTTCATATATCCATTACCTTTTTCTTCACATTCTTCATAATTCAAGAATAAACAAGCCGCTAGCTACCGTTCTAACGCCAAGGGTGCGGTCCAAATGAACACAGCCCGAACTCTCCACATCCTATGTGGTTTTTATGTGATCTTCGTGATGGAGGAGGACGGAGATCGGTGACGGTGTTTGGCACTGGTGGGAAATGGGAGAGGCAGCCGGCACTCTGGCTAGCCGTAACGAAAGCGGCGGCACGACCATGCCCCCGGAGAAGGGACGTGGCACGTCGGCCGCGACGGAGCAATAGCGGTGTCCGGCCACATGAAGGGACGGTGGCACGCATCTGCACCGCCCGGCGGAAAAGAGCCATGACCTTGTGTCGCACCTGTGAGGCGAGGCGCAACCGGCTCAATGCCGACTGCTAATGAAGGCGCAACACATGGCCGCACCGCGCGAAAAAGGACGGCTGGCCGACCGTCCAGCCGCAAGACTTGCGGCTACTGCTCCGCAAGCCTCCCAGTGGGTCGCCGCACCACGGGCCACCGCACTGTGGGCCTCCCAGTTCAGGCCGGGCCGGGACGGACCCAGCATGCTGGGTCGGATCCTGCGGGATGGGTCGGTCCGACTGGGTCAGACCGAACCCAGACCAACATCGATCCTTTTATCTCTTTCGGCCATTTCATGAACTACGAGCGTCCGTTTGAAAACCCATCTATAGAGTCAAAAACCTTTGATCAAGACGGTTCTTTTGGTATACCCTACATCAGTTTTGGATAAATTTGTGGGTATGACTAGGTTGGATCGATCACGAATCCAACCGGGCCCTCGGAACTAAAAGGATAATAACATACAAACCGGGTGTCCGATTGGCACACCATCTATTGCATTGAGATCCATTTTACATGGAATCCCATTAGGATACTTCTTCTTTGGACATCGTGGCAGTTAGAGTATTTGACATGTTTCTTGAAGAGCGTACCCTCCCGTAATCAATTGAGCTAAGTGCGGGTACCCTGTACATAGTTGTAACATGATAAAGGAATCATATGTGGGTATGTGCTTTGGGATCCTATGTGTGTTTGTCCTCTGGGAACCTATGTGGGTATGTGCATTGGGATCCTACATGGGTCTGTGTTCGAGAGTGTCACTTGGATCCTCTCTAGGAATCCACGTGGGACAACTCTAGGATCCTAGGTGGGCCTGCTGTACAAGGATCCTTTTTGGGTCTGATGATTTAGGATCCTATGTGGGTCCACCACTTAACAGAGTAAGATGATTCAGTAGTTACATCTATTCATGTTTACCACTGTACCTAAATTATACCTTGTGTGAGCTGAGTCTTTACCATTTTGGTAATCTTCAGTGTGGCGTACCTTTGTGGAACTTACCTTCATGGTGATACCTTTGAGGTATTCTTCTGTGTGGAATACCTGTGTGGTAATTACCCTTGTGGTCATACCTTTATCATATTCTTCTGTGTGGCGTACCTGTGTGGTACTTACCTTCGTGGTTATGCCTTTGTGGTATCCTTCTGTGAGGCGTTACCTTTGTGGTACTTACCTTTGTGGTGTTACCTTCGTGGTAATCTTTCTTTCGTGGAACAACTGTACTTTGGCTAAGGAGTTGGGCCTTGTGTTTCCTCATGAATGAGATGGGTAATATTTGATAACATTGGTATATGTATGAACATATACCTAAGTATGGTTGTCACTAGTTTACTTGCTTTGTGGTTTACCGTTTGTGGATTTTGTGCGACCTTAAGGGTCTCGGGGTCCCTTCTGAGTAATATTATACTTACCTCTCCATGGGCTATGCCTGAATCTTGTTGTGTTTAGTGCAGACGACAGAAAATGGTGACTGAGGAAAATGGTGTCAAGACTGGAGGTAGCTCGGAGGTATACCTTAGAGGAGTCGTATTGTAGAGATGACCATTCGAGAGTTGTACCTACCCTTTAGGTAGGATCCTTGGTGGGTGTTCACTAGAGCTGTTCAGCTTACTTGTACTACCAATTTTTTTGTACTTTGAAGTGGGTCTTGTATTCTGGCCCCTTTTTCTTATAGTACGCACTCTTTTCACTATTCAGTTTACTCGTTTTTGTATCATGTTGTGTGCTTGGTTACATGAGTTTATAGTTTATAAAGGAAATGCCTTCTCAGTTTTAGGGAATATGCATTCGGTGCTAGTCGCTAGCCCTTGGCCTATGGAATGTGGGTTTGGGTAGTAACAACCCGGGCCTTGGGGGATAGGACGTGACAAACTGATATGGATAACCTCTCTATATTGAAATACTATAAATCAAATGCGTACATAGTGATAATATGAAATAGAATGGAAAAATAATATATAACATACATAACTTATTGTAATGTTATAAGAGACATTATAACTACAAAATCCATATTACCCATGGGTGAGTACAAAATATAAGATAAAAATAGTAACTAATAAATTATAATATATAAGCATGAAAAAAATACCACTAGATATTCCCATAAAAACCACATTGTATGACTCAACCTTAAAGAGAAACCATTTCATATATGGTTAAAAAACTTTTTATAAAAGTATGATTTTATTTTCATTATAAACAATGTAAAAACGAAAAGCCTTAAAAAATAATTCCATCTTTAATTATAAAAATAATTTTTAAATAATGAAACTAATTTTAAAAAATTATTGATAGTATCAAACATACAATGGGAAAAACATTTCAGTAAAAAGTATATAGTGAAAATCATATAACAAGGTGATACAATATATTAAAAACATGGATCAAAATAATTAGGTAATGATGATAGTATTTCTAGTGAAATCATAACACTAGAAATGGTTTTATAATAACAACACAAAATTTTTGAGATTTGAATACATAATGTGGTTACATTGACATATTCCTAGACACTGTGTGGAGATACCCAAAAAAACTCTTTTTATAACCATCTTCTAACCTAATAATCTGATCCATTTTAAATAACCATTAGGCTTATCTCAATTATCTTCATTGCTGGCACATCCCACATAGCCTTTCCTTACAATGTGGATATTATATATCTAATCGAGACTAAATAGTAATCATCTCTCAACTCTTACTATGATGCCTATGATTATTTTTATTCATAAAATACTAGTGGTGAAGAATAAATTACAAATACAACATCACAATAATGATAATAGATATTATATGTTAATACCACCACCTAACACACAAAAATTATAATTCACCCTATGTTTAGATTATCCATAATGGTGTCCTATTTAAATGAATACGTTCAAAGAAACCAACCAGTCCTCATTATTTAAACATAAACATTCACTATTTTAAAATGTATTTCAAAATAAATTACTCTAAACTTTACAAAATAAAACTTTAAATATATACACATACACACCCCTATATATATATATATCATTCATCCCAATGTAAATATTCCCTTCAACATGAGTGGTTATGTATAAATTGTTTATATAAATATTTATATGTGTGTGAGGGGGTGGGGTTATGTGTATATGACAAATTTAAAATTTTGGAAGAATTTTGAAACCATTTTGATAAACTTTAAGAAATATAATTTTTCATTAGGAAAATATAGAAAACAATCTAAGTGAACAATGAATCCTAAATCTCCATAACTTACAAAAATGAAATAGCTCAGAAAAATAATCCAATAACATGGTCTACTAAATTTTTCAATCCAGATTTATGAAATACACTACATTTGATAAAATCATGTCTGGAGAATATTAAAAAATAGTTAATATAAAAGAGTCCAATTTCATCCATCACAAACAGTTTCTATAATTTAAATACTCTTAAATATAATAAAAAAACTAATAAAAAACTCATGATATTATATTTACCATCTAAAAAGATCAAAAAGAGGGTAGTCCACCAAAAATCAATGCACAACTCACTCCTTTAAAAATAGAAACCCTAATACACCACAATAGAACCCAAGAATACATAAATACACAAGGGAAACCCCTAATATAAAAACCATTATCCGAAAATAGACATAAAAGAAGAAAAATAAAATCCATTCCATAAATATAAATAAAAAATTTCTTCATTGAAAATTGTAAGAATCGATCTCAAATCACACATTAAGGTCCCTAGGAACAAAAATAGGCAAAAAAGAAAACCCAAAAAAGAAACGGAATGTCCAAGGGATGAGAACAATGGAGTATGAGAAGAATCACAATAATATATATGAAATAGAGTATTGTTTTAGAGGATAATCCCATATCATTGGTGATTGAAATAAGACTCAAGGGAGATTTCGATGGTCCAATGGAGAGGGAGGATAGATGTTTTGCATGAGTGTGATACCCTACAAGTTGTGGTGTGTGATCAGGTGGGGGAGGGTTGGGGATATTATTAGGTTATTATTATTATTATCACAAATAAGTTCCCCTTATTTTATGGTTTATAGTATCATAATGTTTTTCTACAAGGTTGTCCAAACAGTACACCAACAATGCACCCTATAATAGAAGGGATGGGGCACCCATCACAATCAAGGAACATAGTTTTTCCAAGAATGTGTTGGTCGTGTGGTATAACATTTAAATATTATAGATACAGTCGAACTATGTTTCATGGTTTTCACTAGCCAAGCACCAATTGTGAAAAATAAAAATATACCATTCAACCCTATTAGAACAGAAACTAATGAATGAGGATAACTGTATTTTTAAAATACAAAATGTTTAAAAAATTAATTGTTGTGTGTGAAAATTCAACTCAACATGACCCTTTATTCCACCCAAAATGAACCATTCGATAAAACTGATAATTTTAATGGAATGAGGTCCACCCACCAAATGAGTAACATGATCTGATGTCACATGGATTTTCCAAAATTACCTATGATGATTTATGATTTGATCCACAATATAAAAATGGTACAAACTTAAAATTATCAATCCCATTACCTTAAATAACCAGTAGGGATACAAGATAGAAAGTGTGTTCCAAAGAAGGTAAAAATATTATTTTAATAAGGAAGAAAATCACATACCAAGTCTATCATTTTTGGATCATAAGAGTTTAAAATGGATAAATTAAGGGTGATAATTATTGATTCAAAAATATAAACGAAACAAAAAAACACTATTAAATAAAAAATTATTAGACTTGTATGTTGTCAGATGATCATAGTGTAGGAATTATAATCATAAATAGTTCAATTATATCATAATTAGTTTATTGGTTTCACAATCGTTCTGATAAAACTAATATTATAAATTTAATTAAAAACGAACTGTCTCAAGTAAATTCATAGATAAATGTCTTAATAGTTTAATATGTTATTTTAATGATTATAATAGTGGGAATGAGTTAAAATACTTAATAAAATAACTCAATAATTAAATTTAAGACATAAGATATCATGAAATCTGGACTAAACGTATCAATAGATTTATATTTGTTGTAATGTTTATATTTCCACACCAGTAAACCCCTCAAAAAAATAATTATATTTTTCTTCTAATCCGATGAAATCCCTCGATACGATGATCAATCTCTATATTTATTGTCATGTATGACCTCAATCGGATGGATCGAAATCACCATCCTTATATCCCTGGAATCCCTTGATCAATTACATGATTGAAAATCAAATAAAAAATCCAATTGTTCTAAAGTAATTACAACTCTAACAAGGATTCATTAGAACATCAAGTCACGAATAAATTATAATGACTTGTAATGAGAAGTTCATGAGGAAAAATATTCATATGATTTGAGAATCAAATTGAATCATCGCACAACTGTTCATATGACCTCATATTAATAGAGATAGTTAAATTGGTCATATTTTAGATTTAGTTTCAATGGCCTCTAATTGAATTCTCCTGATAGATTATAGGGATTTAAATTTTGTTCTTAGGAATTATGATTTAACGGAATTTATATTTTCATTTCTTTTGAATTAGTAAAATTCCCTTCTATATTCCATATGATAGAATCAAATCTACATAATTATAATATTAACATCAGGTAATGTGATGGGCCTCCTTTTTAATTTCTAATCCAATAAATTAAATAATGGTTAGCCAAATGTATCAGTTCCAATGTCAGTTTGATAGTCATGAATTTTTTCATTCATATAGATAGGGCATAAGTATTACTAATAGACATAACATAGGTTTTTTCAGTATACCAAGAACACCTTCAATCATATGAATAATATTGAGTAAATATATTTTTATTTTCATTTTATATTATATCCATTTCTTAATTTAGTATATCCTAATTTATTCTAGACAAACATAATAAAAAATGAGAAATATTAATTAAGTGAAGATTATATTAATAAATTGATTATGATTTCTAATAATAAAGTAATGGAAAATTATAATGTAATATATTCAACTCAATAATCTTCCTCATTTTATGAATCACTAAACACAACACTTATATAAAAATATTAACTTTTAAATACATACATCCATTTATTCTTTTAATTCATTATATATATACATTATATCTTAACTCCCCATTATTTTATGTACGAAATAAAATATGATGGAAAGAGTGATAGATTATTTGAATTATAACTTTAATGTTAATAAATCCCTATAATTAATTACTTTTGAAACTTCTCCAAAAAACATCTTGAAGAATTTCCCCCCCAAAAAAAATATTCCCCCTAAAACATATCTTCTTCAAATATATCCCATTTTTTACTTTAAAAAATAATATTTAAATTTTATAATTCCTATAAATTTACGAAGAGTAATAACAACAGAAACAATTATATATGAACTATATTTTTATCCAAGACATAAAATTAAGAACATTTATTAAAACAAATTATTAATACATTCAGATATAATGATTTGGATAAAAAATAATTCACAAGTAAAATAACTAAAATGAATATAAATTATTACATTTTGAGTACAAAATATGATGATCACTCTTTCATCATTAACATTTTCACAGTCACCTTATTTTTATTGAACTCATCTTGATTCTTATGATCTACTCTGACTGAAGACTGAATCTTCATGATCTAGTTCAACAAAATTTCATTCCTTAAAACTTCTCAAATGATTCTTAAAACATTATTAATGGTCATTTTTATTTTCAGTATTCATAAGGAATATATCAACTTCAAAAGTTTTTAGTATGTTTTTTTTCTAATATTAAATTATTATCATTTTCTTTAAAAACCTTCATTTCATCATTATGTTAAACATTAATATCTCTAAATTCATCCACAAACATCACTCAGTCAAAAACATTCATAGAAAACCTTTCAAATGTTTCTACCATTTACAATGAAAGTTTCTTTACTTATATGAATAGATAATCATGATCTCTAAGTTCACTATCAACTTGGTTTTCCCACATAACTATTTGATTGTAATACCTCATTATGACATTGCTCATTTACTTGATTCTTTTTTTGTCTACCCCAATGTTAACAATTGACTTATTAAAAATGTTCTAAGACATAAATTGTTCATTAAGACTATTCTGAATCAGATTACACATCACCTTTATGTTTGGAAGATATGTGAATTAATAACATAACAATCAAATGTTTTTGAAAATGTAATCAAAACCTTTTTAAAAAATTGGAGTTTATGAATATGATGATACTGATAAAAATTTAAGATATTTTTTATAGAGGAATGAACATCAAGTTTTTCTTTTATCACTACTTTTTATTTTACATATTGAAAAAATTCTCATTTTATTATACTTTTAAAATGTCAACTTCCTTATCAAATTCAATATTTTTTTATTCTTTAGTATGATATTTTTAAAATTATTTTTTCTACCTTTTATGATTCCATTACATTCACTATTTATGATAATTTTTACTCTTTTCATCCTTCTATGTCAGGATCATTATTTGATTTGGAAGAAAATGGGTAAAAGATGATGATGACTCTAATGATTTAATTTATATTATCTTTTGATCTATAATTATTTATTATTCATATGAATCCTCCTATTCATCCTACTAATCCCTATCTTATTATTTTTTTTATTTCTTTTATTTCAATCTCTTCTACTTCCTCATGTTCTTTCCACAACAACCTCGTAGTTCTAAGAACACCCTAACTATTTTTGGAACAATTTTTTTTCATACTAAATTTTCTTCTAAACTATTACAGGGACTAATTGTTCATCAATTACATTCGCTTTTTTCTTTTAATACATATAATAAACAATTGGTATGATATTTTTTAGTTTCAAATATCTATATACTATAATTTCAAATGATCAAATCATCATGAGTTGGCTGAGATACTGAATATGATGAAACTAAATGATTTGAATTTTATGAATCCATTTCCAAATATTTAAATAATCTTTCTTCTATCCTTTCCTCTACATGCCTTTTATTATATATAATTCTATTTATTTTCTTCTTTCATTTTTTTGTATAATTTAATTTTAAAGTAATTTCCCTCAGCAACATTAAGTATAAATTCAAAATCACTTTTTTTCCTTTAATCCTTATGATCTATGACTTTTTTGAACTCATTATCTGTCATTTTATTTACATTATTTATATTCTATAGTGGTGGTGATTTGATCTCTCTTTTTACATTATCTACATATTTTAATTTCATTTTATCCTTTTTATTTGTAAGACTGGAATCAGACACAATTCTTTCTACTTTTTCAATAATCTTCTTTAAATTATTATAAAAATACTAATCATTGATATTATTTATTCGATAATAAAAAAATATTTTCTCTGGTTGGATGATTTTGATTTATAACCTTGAAGGCTTCCATAAAATTTACTAAATATTTGTTGATAATACATGGGAACATCAGAATATTTTAATTCATTATGTATTTCATGATGTATTCTATCATAATGATAACAATCTTCACCAGGTTAATTTTCATAAAATTCTTAAATAATCCAGAAGAAAAATATATTTGATACTTTTTGGGTATCTCTACAGACGTTTGTCAGAATGAATTATCTAAACATCCAAAATGTAACCTCCCTTGTATCTAGTGTTAGATGTGAAACATTAATGAATTTCTCAAACAAAGGAAACAAATATTCTTTATATTTTTATCTCACTAAACCACCTTGTTTAACATGTAATTTATTAGAGGGAAGATATAATTCTACCTAAAAATATACTTATACCATGTCTAAATATTTTTGATATAAATATTTGTATTAATGACTATAAATTTTGAAAATAATTTATTCCCTTTCATCATCATATTGAAAATGAACCTAGGATTAAAATTCCATAACAAATTTGAGGTAATTTACAACAATGTTTGTATCTAGTTTTTGATTATAACTATCTACCAACCATGAGAACAGATAATTATTTTATGAATAAATACATTATATTCATATATATATCCATTTAAATGTACATTGAAAACATTCAAATTTGTAAAATATTTATAATTTTTTATCTTCCCATCACCTGTTTCGGTCGATTAGGCAATTTCCATAATATTTTATTGATTACTAAAAGGTGTTATGAGATTTTGTATAGAATTTCCCAAAACCCTATGGGGTATATACGGTGACCCTAATTTATTTAGTAGTGGGGGAAATTTTTAAATTACTAAATTAATTTCAATGGTTTCATTTATAAACCATTTTTGATGCGATGGTCCGGATTTAATCAAAAAATAAATTTAAAAATAAATTTTCACTCTTAAATTTGTGTATGAAAACTTCTCATTGGAGTGAATAACAATCCCATTAAAAATAATTTATGTCTAAAACAAGGTAATTATTAAAAACTGAAATAATATTTACAACATCAATTATAAACTAGTGAAATGTGTTTATAAAAAATCTAAATGAATATTAGAGTATCATTCAGAGAAGAAACATTACATCGATATGAATAACATATTCTTCTTTGTTTTTTAAAATATAAACAATTTATTATAGTCTATAATAAAAAATTATTAATATATTTTATAATAAAAATATATTATGAATGTTTTTAGAAAAATGGACAATGATTTTTTAAATAAAAACACACACAACAATAGAATACTAAAGCAAATTAACCAACAATTGTAGTCTCCCCAATGTATTGGGATTCCACTAAAGCACTGACTTTCTATGTATACCACCAAATATATGTTCCCTAAAAATAAAAAATAAAAATCTACATAAGGGATGGGGGGCACAATATTAATTTCTTGAGAAGGATGGTACAAAATACACTGTTAGAAGTTCACAAGTAACATAATAGGACACTATATATAAAAAACTAAATACAAACCAATTGCTCAAAAATAAAAATAAATATAAACCAATGAGATAATGTAAGGAACAATTTTAAGTTACATAAATGATACATACTAAAATAATATAAATTGATTCTAGAATTTAAATAGAGGTGGATGAAGAGGTAACATGGGGTGTCATATCTAAAACACTGGAACATCAATGAATCCTTCTGAATAATCAAAGTGCCAGCTAGGTTTCCACTTATATTGTAGATAGAACCCATTCCATCATCCATTAATGAACCTAAGAAATCCAAATTCCAAAGGCCTCAATAGTATATCATTACAAGTATAGTATCCCATCAAACCATAAAAACATAATTGTTCACTATGAAATCACATCAATAAAAAACTCATCATTTTACTGATAGAATTGATGTACCAAAATAACCACATCAACCAAAAGCAAAGTAAATGATAATATATTCAAGAACTAAGATCATCATAGATAAGTATCCAAAATAGATTACCCTCACCAATATAAAATATTTTCACATTAATAATACAAATGAAATATTTTCTCATGTAAAAAACTCACAACTACCATCCAAACCATTCTAGAGGAATAATTAAAAAAGAATAAATTACAAAACATAGGCCTAAATAACACTTGTTAGAAGAAAAACAATATAAAACACACATTCCCCCATTGGAATGATTTTTTAAATTGAAAATATTGGTTTTAAACTGAAAAAATCCACTCCAGAATTTTCAAAAGAATAATATTCTTCCAATTACAAAAAATACAATTTATCATTTTCTTAGCCCAGAATTTGACTTTGAATTCGTTTTAAAATTCTATAAAATAATTATAAAAATCAACATCCAGATTCTAAAAATTAAATATGTTTCTTATCTATGAACTCTATCATTATAAATACAAAACCAAAATTATCAGCTAAATAATTTAGAAAAACCCATTTATTGAATTTAAAATAAAAATATCTCTTTTTTATAATCATTCCTCAAATCATTAAATCCAAAAATATTCCCAAAAACACATTACATGTTAGGATAAATTAAAAATAAAACTAATCATTTGTAATGAGTAGTTTTAAAAGGGGACTACTATCAATGATTATATTGGACAAAAAGCCAATCGGACCATATTCCATTGGAATAACCAGAACTATGAGTCATTATGTACCTTTTAATGGTGCTCTAAATTTCATTCTAGGCCCTACGATCTCACTATGTGTAAAAATTTCACATCACTTTTCATCCTCAAACCACCAAATAAATAATAAAATCGTAATACCAAAGGCTCATGTCCAAATACCCCATGGAATCATAGGGATCCAAATGATAAAGAGATAGTTATACTTTTCCCACACGTTTCTCCAGAGTCCAACAATTATTTTCTCAATATAAAATTAAATCCAAAATACAAAACATTGTTCTAAAGAATATGTCTAATAAATAATATTTTCTTATGAAAACATTTTTTGATAAACCATAACAATTAATCCCTTTATTTGATTCCCAAATAAGTTTTCAATAAGAAAAAAATGGCGTTCTAGATCCCCATGGGCTACCACAAGTTCATGGGAATCAAGGAATCGCCACTTTGGAATGTTTTTGACCAAAAAAAACTAAAAAAATATTGTCATAATTAATTAATATTTTTGAATGACTCATATATATGTCTATCATACCCACTAATGAACAAAATAAGACAACTTAATAAAAAAATAGAAAATATGTAATCAATTATCAAGCACAAAAACCTCCAACACCATCTAAATATCGTATCATTCAGGGAAATAGAATCCTTATCAAATTTATTTTCCTCTCCAACTAGTTGATATGGATTCCAATCATCCACAGAAACAGGTAAAATCTTTTGTGTCCAATTTCCCAAAAATAAACTGAAATAAAAAATAGTATATATATATATATCATAGTCAATCGATAACTAACTGAAAAACTAAGGATTCCCAATTCCCCATGGGCGATCATAAAAGATAATATAAAACAAAAAATAAATAAAAAACTAATAAATATTGGAATTAGTATAAAAAAGTTCTATTATGGATTCTAATTGAATGCCACACCTAATTCCTATCCTTTAAAGAGAAACCACGTGACTCTAATAAATTATACAACTAAAACATTTTATTTGATATTGTGTATGACACAGAACACCAAACACATAAAGGATTATAATATTATATAACCGTAACATATAAATAATATTTTAAAAAACTTGTTCTATATATTTTTTATTCATTCATATTTATGTTAGTTTTTGTCACCAAAAAGAACGACTTTGTTCCATAGTTTGTGTTAGAGACAAGATATGGTTTTACTGAAAACAATTTATTATAAAAAAATTTATTATTTAATATAATAACATACAAGATATCTATCCAGTATATGGATATTAATAATATTAACTAATTTATGAAAATATATTACTGAATTTATTGGTTACACATAAATTGGAAATGAATATAAAAACGAATTTAATAAAAAGGAAATATTTTTATTTTAATACTCACAACGGTGAATTGTCCTAAAATTAAAATTAATTAATATTAGTGAAGAATATTAATGAAACATGTATTTTATATATTCTATTAAGTAATTTTTACATTCATCCAATAGAATTTATAGGAATAGTGTAAAAACAAACCAAATTTTATGCTTAAAAATAAATAATTTTCTAAAATAAATTTTACTTCCATTTAATGGAGAACCTATATTCTATTCAATTTCTTGAAAATTAATATATTTTATATTTCAAAATAAAATTAATTTCTTAAATTTGAAAATCAAAATTATCATATGTTTAATTTTTTGTACTTTAATGTAAAATATCATATTCTGATGATTAATGCAAAATAATAAATTTTAATTAAGTACTACATTTTCGTCTAAATTATTATATAGTTAAATTATAATCATGGAATATTTTAATGTTTATATATATTTTTATTATATAAATTAATCCAATTTAGGTTATTGGGATAAATATCACATTGAAATTGGATATAAAAACTTAACAAACATGTGATCATTTTTATTCAAAATATGCATTGTCATCTTATTTGTGGGATTAATTTTAAAATAATTGCTATCAATTATGTGATTTGAATTTGGAAAATGTTATTATATAATTGGAATCATAATAATTTTTGACATATAATGATTTCATATTATTTTAAAAAAATTATTATTGAATGTGATGAAATTATTTACAGTGATTTAGAGAAAAATTATCTTAATAAGGGACTAAAACATAGTCTTAAGAACCAAAATGAGCTATAAACAATTATAAAAGATATTTAATGTCACTATTTACACCATATCCTACCTTTTATATTATTTGTATCATTATTGGGGAAACATTATGTGGGAACAACGTGGGTGGAATCCCCTTTTTAAAAAATTACAAGAATGCCACTCCTCCTCCACTATAAAAAGGCCCTCACCCCTTCCAATTATTCACACCTCTCAGGCCCTTAACTCTCCCAAAATCTATGAAAAATTTTATATAAAAATTCATCCCCTGTTCATAGAGCCCTCTATTTTTGTAGAAATCCAAGTTAGGTATTATTTTGGTGTAAACCAATAGGAGTTACCCAAATAAGAGGCAACATTCTTCAACAATGACTTTCGTTCATTTACCTCTCATGAAATCATTTATTATTGTATCATACATACATAAAAAAACACTTTAATAAATATACTTATATTATTTATGTTATGGTTTATACCTAAAAATAAATATTCATCAATTAAATGGGTAATGAAAATATAGTTCGTGTACGTTAAACTACCGCATCGCGAAATGATGGTTGTTCATTTTTTTACTTTAACACATCTAATGGTTGTGAATTATGATGTAAACCCTATTTATATTTGATATATTCTATATTTATGATTCATTACTACTTATGTAATTTTTATATAACACATACCATCATGATTTTCATTTTCTTAAATATGATTACAACATTTGTGGAAGATTGAACTATCACCTCCCAAAATTGATGTGACTCGTTCACACAATGCATAGAACTTATAAAGGGTGTTTTTAATAAAACTATTTGACATATATAACATTAAATTCATAATATAATTATAATAAATATATATATATATATATATTAATATTCATTCTTCTAAATATGAAAAATAATTAGAAGTAGCGTTCATGCGTTTGTACGGCCTAGTGTCTCTTTAAATAATGCATTTCATTTCCCACCTAAAAATATTATGTATTAATAAAAATACATATTTACTTAATATATATATATATATACAACATTAAAATAATTTTTTAAATTTTTTAGATTATGAAATTATGATCTATGTAATGTGAATAATAAGTAACAAGTCAAAACATACTCAAAAGACTATGAAAATTAACACCCAAAAGGGAAAAATAATGAAATGTTTCTAACAAAAAAGGTAATAAGATATTATAATAATATTATATGTGATATTATAAATATAATTATTTTATTTTAATAAGTTATATAAATTTTTAAAACCATTATACATGATTTTAATATATGTTACCGTAAAATGAAACACAAGGAAAAGGGATTTTCATCTCACTTTTCCATCTATACGTTAAATGTAATATAAACAACATACTTATTTTTTGAGGTGTATCTATGGAATTTTGCTAAATATTATACCATAAATTGTTTTATATTCATATAATTATGATATGTTTTTAAATTATTTATTCAATGTTGATTTTAATTAAAAGTTATCATTTCATAAAGAATTTCATAACCTGATTCATTTTCAATTGGTTATATTACTTCTACATTGTTGTTAATATTATAGGATGATGTGTGTAAATTCTTTTTTCAATGTATTTCTATATTTCAACTTGTTTTTTGTTGATTTACCATTTACATACATAATTTATACATTAATTGATTCTCACATCAATGTTATGGTTTTTTCAAGGGATTACCTCACAATCTCATTTTGTTAGGGATTTATTACAAATGAATTTCTATTAAAATAAATTATTGGATCCAAGTTTAATCA
Organism: Viscum album; assembly: GCA_963277665.1. Classification (NCBI taxonomy): domain Eukaryota; kingdom Viridiplantae; phylum Streptophyta; class Magnoliopsida; order Santalales; family Viscaceae; genus Viscum; species Viscum album. Next base: position 929,045,770 of record OY728159.1, read on the forward strand.
ATATTATAATTTTATTATCATATGGTTATTCATTAACATTTTTAATTAATATTTCCATTTTATCACTCAACTGTACTCTAAAAGTTTTATAATTTTTTTTAAAGAAAACCCAACATCATTAACATCTTTATTCGGAGAACAGATTTTCTTCTAAAACCCATTCTTATGAAAACATTTTATTTTTTTAACCATTGAAAAATTATTTTTAAAATAAAATTTTACCCTTTTATCCTTTTACATATTATTTCAAAATAACATTATTATATATTTCGAACAAGTAATTTTTCTATTATTTTTACAATAGAAGGGGAATATTATTTGTACAATGTATGGAATGTATGAATTTACCCACTACCATTTTTTTGAAGATATCATTCAAACTTTATAAGGTAACATTTTTATGAAAATTTATTCAAAAGTGATTATCAATTGAAAGGACATTCAAAAAAAATTCAAAATAAAGAGTTCATTTTCTTCAATAATGTTTTAAAAATATATTCTTATAATACTTATATTCATAAATGACAATAACCATTTATTTTTATTCCAAATGTGATATATTTTATTGATATGATCCTTATTATTTATTTTGATGGTTTTTTATTGATTTTTCCATGTATACTATTGATAGTAACATCATTGATTCATAATTGATGTCCCCATGAAATATTTAAATTTCCAATGATGAAGGATCGTTTCATTTCCCTTAATTCTCCATATATTTTATCATGTATATGTAAATTTCCTAAACCAATTTTCATTTCTACATATGGGGTTTACATTTATATTTATCATATTTACTGTAGAAATATTGAGAAATCTATATCCTCTATTTAGTAATCATATTTGATAAGGAACATTAGTTTTTAATTAATTATACTATTTTATATATTAGGAATTATTTTCAAATGAAATGAACTAGTCGGGGATCATTTAATGTAATCCCCATGATGCATTAGTAGTTACAAGAGATGAATTCAGTTTTCTCTAAACTTTTTGAGTTTATTTACAAGTATAATAGATTGGTTTTTACCCCTAGATTCAAACTGTCTTATGAATGGTATTTATAGTAGTATGATAAACCATATTTTAAAGGGTATTTATTGTAAAGTTATTGTGTTACAAGGAAACATGAAGTATGATAATTAAGAATTTCCTACATTAATTGTTTTTATTATAAATGATAAATTCACAATGAAAATGTCATTTGATGTATTTAATTCTAATTTTATCCATTCACTGAACTCTATTTCTAGTTTCATACATTTTCTTTTTCAATTTTCCTTATCCATATATTTAAATGGAATATGATTTCATTAATTTAACATTCCATTCTATTTATGAACTTATTTCTCTATCTTTTAATTACATGGAATATGTGTTTAGTTATTTACATTACTATAATTATTATTATCACTGATTAATTGTTGATTCTTTTGTACTAACCCTTTATAAGATTTTTAAATCACCCTTAATGTTCTTCATTTACCCAGGATTAAGTAAAGAGAACTAATAATGACATGCAGGAATATTCTAGAGGGAATAATGTTATCGTCCTCAAGAAGGAAAAAATATATTTAGAAATTTGTATACCCATTTGTTATACAAGACTCATCAATGTATCTTTTATAGCAAGAACAATAAAGTGTTTAATTTTTTAGGACATAATTTACCTATATCTTATGCCAATGATCTAGAAGTAGGCATCATATCTCGGATTTCAAGGTTTGAGTATCTATAGTTTGTGTCAAATCTTGTTTAATAACAACATTGGGAACCTGATTTTATAAAAACTAGATTGAAGGAAATAACCCTATGATGGTATCTGAAGATATGTATAAAAGAACACCCACAAATCAAGGTGTGGTAGAAAATATGTGGGTGTTCCTAGAAATAAATCCATGTATTGAAACATCAATTGGATGTGGTTCTGGAATAGATTTACCTTGAGGTAACAACTTCGAAAAAATATTTTCGGCCCAATTCGAGTATAACATGGTACAGTCAACATTCCTTAGATATCAAGTGGTATGAAACTCTTGGGGGATATACATAGGATAATTCCCATTTTCATTATAAATCATTATGATGAATTCGAATATATAATTAAATTGAATTCCCTACAAAAACATTAGAACAAGGAACAAATTAGGTTGAAATAAAATGGTTTATGTGTTTACTGGGATTCTAGAATTAATTATTATTTGAATATTTAAAAGTAATATTTTCTTTATAAGAATCATGATTTGTATAATGGCTTTATATGATTTTAGAATTATATATTCTTTCATTCCCATATTATTTATGGATAACATCATAGTATTATATGATTTTGGTTTACTATATGTTTTACTTCTAAAAAATTTCATTTTTCGGTTTAATGTAATAGTTGTCTAACCATGTAGAATGTATTTTAGAATAAATTAAGGGCAATAAAACTCATTAGTAAAGAAAAGTTTTTATTGGAAAATTTATAATTAATTTAAAATTTAAATACACGAGTTTAATGGATTTTATAAACCTAATTGTTATTATGATTATAAATGAAATTATAATAGTAGTAATATTACATTGTTATCATTTCAAAAAAAATGTTATATTGAAAACATTAGTTAAAATTATATTAAATGATAAAAATTCATGAATTTCCATTATATTATCGAAATAATTTTAATATAATAAAGAGACAATGAATTTCTAGTGAAAACCCTTCACACTCATCAAGGCAACGGGACTTGATCCCATGAATGATGTATGATGAGGCTTTAGTTCTAACCAATTTTCTACACAATGTCCTAGTCAATATGTCATTGTTTTTTGTAAAAACAATTTATGAATAAATATTAATGATGAACTAGTAGTGATACTTTCTAGGTTTTCAGATTTATTATTCAACCAATATGGCCTTGTGGAATAGTTAGAGACAAATAGTTATACTTGTGACTCTTTTATGGGCCTTAAGATCAATTAAAATTTTATTTTCATGCAGTAGGCATAAAAATTATGTTTTGGATATCCATTTATTGATGTAATGCATGAGTTTTAAAATGATAGAATAGTAACTAAAGAATAAAATTGGGTCTATTTAAATATATCATGTATATATATTTCCTTATATACTTGGTGAGTAAAAGAATCTCCCATAATTAAAAAATGATCAAATAATAATAATAATAATTTCATCCTAATACCTAAATTTATATTTATCATATGGTATTTTAAATATTCAATTTTTTTTATACCATCATCATTTAATTGATCATTTAATTTTTTAATTGATGACCTCAATCAATCCATATAAATATTTAATATTTTCATCTATGTATTTGTCACAACTTTCAACTAATGTTCTCATATATAGATACCCAGTTATATGTTAGTCCATGTTACCATTGCACTTCCCATTTAATCTTTTCTAGAAGATTTATTATGAAACTTTATCATCATGTGGGATTTAAACATTATAAGTATGTAATAATTTATTACTAAGGTTTGGATTGAATTTCAACGACACAATTTAATTAAGGTGTGACGAATGTGACACCCTGGAGGGTCCTAAAAAATCTGCAAAGGAGATTCTACCCAAATCCCTCAAAGAATTGGAGAAAATAATGGAGAAAACTCAAAGAAGGGACACAAGCAGGACCGGTCTGCGGACCGGTCCCATGAAAACGCGATGTGGCCAGGCCCCGCAAAGCACCCCCACCGCGAACCATCATCGTTCACGAAATGGAGGAGGAGATCCTCCGCGGTCGCGAGGTAGGATGGGCGCCGATCCGGTTCACCATCATGAACTGCCCCAACCGCGGACCACATCGAACGGTTCAAGCCACATCCGCTGTCGTTCGCGGAATGGAGGTGGAACCCTCCATGGCCGCGAAGCACTCCCTGAGTTCGGTTCGCGGGGGGGGAGCAGTCAATACCCACCACGAATTACAGATTGACCGAGTCAGTTGTAAACCGGGTTTTTGGTCATGGGCCTCCAAAAAAGGTGTCGCGTGGCCACAGATACATCTCTTTCCCCACTCTATAAAAGGATACATATGGGGAATGGAATGGGGATCAGATTTAGAGGGATTGGAGATTCGGAAGGAGATCGGTCGAAGGAAGGTTTAGGATTTCACAAACAGCGAAATTCCCATTCGTGAACCACAACAGGTATACGAATTAATAAGGAATTGGAAAATGCATAATAACTTGGTGAAACCTGAACCTAAAATAACAAAAATAAGGAAAACCGCTAACCATACCCCCTCTGCAGATGAATTCCCCACGGACCAGGGAGTTTATGCCTCTTTGCCCATCCGTCGCACAGCATAGCACCCTCCTATGCATGTGAATCCTTGGCCAATGAACCCCAGACCGGTACCACCCTTGGCCACCGTTGCCCGCATGGAACCCTCTGCGAACCACCCTGGTTCGGGGATTGAACCCTAAGTCACGAACCACCCTGGTTCGCAGGTTGCTCGTCAATCCGCGGACCACCCTGGTTCATGGGATTCTCCTCCGTCCACAGACCACCCTGGTGTGCGGACGGCTTTTCCAGCCGCGTAGAACCTTCCTACGTGAAGGGATCCACCACTCCTCCATACGTGTGGCCCCTCCGAGCCTTATGAGTTCCCATTCCCCAAGCCAGATAAAATCCTTCCAATTCGGTCCAATCCTCCACAACCTTCTCATTGGCCTGCTCATTAGCCCCGAGCCGAGGCCTCCACCAGAGCTACCAGACCCATGTTGTATAACGTTCAGGCACATCAGCGTGCCACTTTGAGTTTACATACCCACAGTAAGTAGAGGTGAAGGGGTTTCCCCGGCCCTTGAGCAGATTCCCGAAGCATTCATGAGATCACATTCCCACAGTAATGTGGAGTCTGAGCTCGGGAATCCCCTTTCTGCCCCTCCTCATGTTAAGGGCTCCTCAAGGGTAGTAAAATACCCATCAGAAGGAATACCTCACACACTGCAAGAGAGGAGATGGGCACAGGAGCACCCCCTTTCCCTCTCTTGTTGCGCTTTGTCTCCTGGGCTACTCCATGCATAAGCCCCACTCCACTTCTCACGGACGCACCTTTAGCGACGTGATCGTCTAATCCTTGTTGTCTCTTGTTTCTCACACCGAGCATGACTCGTGTGGGATTAGAGTAAGCATCGACCATGACATCCTTTTATGGGCCTCCTCAGAGTGTAATCCCCACTAAGATAACTACAGAGAATTTGATCCATGTCAAGGTGTGGTACGTAGGAAGCCTCCATGAGGATCAAGCCCACCACTCGGTCGTTTCTTCACGTCGAGTTCCACCCTCATCCAGCATGACATTAAACTATATTCCCTCATCCAGCATGATGTTAAACTATATTCCTCTGTCCATCATGACGTTAAACTGTATGCGCTAACTATGAGGACTTTGATTCCCTACCGTAGGGATATGTCCGAAGCCTCCATGTGGTTCAAGACCAATATCCATCGGACCCCCGGTCCATCATCAAGTCGGTTCTCCGACACTTATACACGAACTATGTGGACTTTGATCCCTGTCTCCTAGGTAGGGTACGTAGGAATCCTCCAAGAGGTTCAAACCCGACAACCAGTCGATCCGACTATCTTCACATCGGTTCACCGCACCATTCTTGGTGCCACCTCAAGCGAGTTCCGACTTTTCGGGGTCATTAATCCAACGAGGGATGGTAAACTTCATGCATAAGTGATTCTGAACCCCTGCTTCTAGATGACCATTTCCCACCAGGGTTAAATCCTTGGATACTATGTTTGGGTATAAACCAAAGATTCGCGAACATATGAATACGTCTTAAATCTATAAGAGAGTCTCGGAACAGGAAATAATTCCCCTCAAAAGGGTGTGATGAGCCCGAATTCCCATCCTCTCGACCAGTGTGAGTTCTTAAGCATTGCTGGTCAGACTATCCGGCGAACGCCTACCTTTGGAAAGCAGGTCCACGCGTCATCGGATACGGAACCGTTGGGCGTTTCGAGAGCGAAACCCGAAACTAAAATGGTGAACCCGATGTGAATCTTTAACCAAACATGACAGATTTAACCTAATCTCAACCTGTTCCCCCTTAATCACATAATGATGGCCAAGCAAGGTCACTAATTACGCATGGAATCATGAGATACTGCTTTGACGGGTTTTCTCTGTGTACTTGTTGATTTTTTTTACAGGTACCATCTTCAGAACTCCCTTCGATCCAATGGCATCGAAAAGGAACTCACAAGTGCGCGCGTCCAACAACACAAGGACCGGACATCCTCACCTACAAAGGACCCAGCCACCCACCCAGCTTCTTCAGCACTGGGTCTCGGACGCACTGATCCGAGAGTACCATGTGAATGGTACTCTCCCAACCGTAGAGGTGACCATGCCTGCCCTTCAGTCTGCCAGAACTCGCCGGTCGCCTGCCCAGCAGCGGCTGCAAAGGAAGATCTAGACGTCCCCTGTTGCCTTCTCAAACCGTTTCGGGAGTCTCTCCCAAGAACGGGACAATGCGTACGTCCCTTATCTTAGGGAGGCAGATGAGGTCGATGATGAGGACTTCATCCCTGCCGAACGGGGGTTCCGCTCGAAGGCCCCCACCGGATGGCGTCATCGCGGTCACGCCGCGACTCGACATCCTCGCACCGAGGAGGATGTTTCCCTAAGGATTCAGGCCCATGCTCCCCGAGCTCTGACCCCTCGGACCGCCCGATGAGGGAGGCAGACGTACAATCAGGGACTGGTCATCACCCTGGTCCCTGAGGAGGAGCTCCGCTGCCCAGCCACGGAGACATGCCACAAACAAGCACCTACACTTGTTCGCTCCTCCCGAGCCTACCATCCAAACATGGCGGCATCATAAGAGCCGGCACACATCCCCGCCGAGCTCTATCAAGCCCATCGCTCACGCAGGACGGAACTTACCCTGCAGGCACCTCTCCCTACCCAGGGTTGTGAAGCCCACCTGCTTGACGTGGTGGTGACCCAGCACCTGCAGGACCAGCTCCTAGCAGACGCTTCTGACGTCCTCCATCCTGACATGGTGGCGATCAACAAAGCCCGCCACCCAGATGTGTCGGCCAATCATAGATGGGAAAGTCTCCCCACCAACAAAGTCCACCGACTTGATACAGTGGGAAACCAATATATGCAGGGCCAGCTCCCTGCAGATGCAAGTAAAGTCCTCCACCACAATGTGGCGGAGGATGGAGAGATAAACTGGCATATCCCGGTATAATGGAAGATTCATTCACCTTCCCTGACACAGGAGAACTGTCAGTACCCACTGACCACTGGAGGACTGGAGCATGATATTCCTACTCCGATATCGAAATGGGAATTTATTCCCGTTCCATCCAAAGATGTCTCCCTACATATCCTGGAGAAGATGGAGAAGTAGGTATTGATCCCAGATCATATCTTGCAGACTTTCCAGAATGTAATTGCATCAGCGGAAACAGCAAGGACCCGGGCCCATGATCCCATCTCCCTAATTGAGGTGAATCATCTAAGAGGCGAGATAGCCGCCTTGGAGCGAATCTGCATCCCTGCTTCTGCCCAGGAGGGTCGCCGGCCATATTCTGCGATGCAAGGGAAACCAGATCGACCAGATTCACTCATTCCAACTGGGGGACACCCGTCCATCATGGTGGATGCTCTAGAGCAGGCATATATCCCTGCTAAAAGTCAAGATATTTGTTGGCGTATCCAGAAGGCATCACGGGACCCAATTATACAGGGAACCAAATGTGAAGGTCGTTATCAACAGCAGATAGTCCCGGCTACCCACAAGAAAGCGCCCCAAACGCGCCGAAGGCAGCCGGAAAATAAAGAGCGGGTTCATGACTCCGCTCTGCTGGAAGCTGGGGTTACCAACACCTCTAAACACACATCGCAGGCTCAGAATCTTGCCTGCCCATTACCATATTATGGAAGTGGCAGTAGCTGTTGCGACGGTCCTCCCGACAATGTCTCTAATAGTAGCTCTGAAGGTCCTCCCCAGAGCACCCATGGGGGCTCCCCCCGTGGGCATATAACGATCGGTCACGAGAGATCCTATTTTTATGCGAGCCACAGAAACCCCTCACATGACTAGAATATCGAGCAGCAAGAAGTTCCTCCACTTACTTCGGTTCACCCTGAAGGTCCTCCCTGGGGTATACACTGTAATCACTCTCCATGTAGTGGGACCACAGATTGTGATTTTAGTCCTCGCTATCATAGTCGAAACTACGGAGGCCCTCCCTGTAGTGATGTCTCATCATGACAAGAAGGCCCTCCCCTTGTCGTGGCCTGCCCTGAAGGTCCTCCCCAGGGGTTACGCTACAACGACACAATGTGCAGCTAGTCATCAGATCACGGTGGTATTCCTCACCACCTTGATAACGGAGGCCCTCCCCGTAGAGACGGAAAGCAACGAGAAGGCCCTCCCCTCATTGTGGTTCATTCTGGAGGCCCTCCCCAAGATGTATCCCACAGATATTCTCCCTGCGGCAGCAGTAATGGTAGTCCTTTCAATTGTCACAGCTGTGGTGGTAGTCCTCGCCACCATGGCCGCCATTGTGAAGGCCCTCCTCGCATTGGCCCCAAGCGACAAGAAGGTCCTCCCCTTGTCGCGGTGTGTCCTGAAGGTCCACCCCAGGATGCACATCGAACGTCAAGTCATGATGGTCATCCTCACCATGATGGCGGTTGTTAAGAAGGTCCTCCACGTAACAACGCTACGCAGCCAGAAGGTCCTCCCCTTGCTGCGACACACCTTGGATGTCCTCCCCAGGGCGTGCATTGCAAAAGTTTTCTATGCAGTGAAGCATAAAGCAGTAGTGGTAGTCCTCACCATTATGACCACCATTATGAAGGTCCTCCCCGCGATGGAATATCATATCGACAGGAAGGTCCTCCCCCTACCGAATCAAGCACAGAAAATCCCTTGTATGCCAAGGCACTCAGGATGACGGGATCGAGCATGTCAGATTCCCCACTTGTCGCTAAAGACGCCCTTCTTCGATCAGGAGATGGTCAAGGGCCGTGTTCATCCTCTGAACCACCTCGTAATCGCCCACATAATGATTCAGCACCCACCGGTCCCACTGCCTCCAACCACATTGACAGTGAGCGTCTTAGTTGGGCTGACCAGGTAGAGGAATCACTAGCAGAGGAGTATGCCGACATGTTGCACATGAGGAAATGACTAGCCAGAAATGATATACCAGTTATGTTTTGGCCTACATCCACCTCTCAGTTCAATATACCCAGGGAGTTTTCGGAAGAATATGTGCACGGCATCCGCCATAATATATGGATGACCCTCCACCAACTGAAATCAAGCTTCCTGCCCTATGGAGGGTATGTAGACCATTTCAAGATGATAGGAGATCTCCTACGTCACATCGACCTGGAGGCCCTTCCTACGGCGCGGCAACAGCACCTCGAGAAACGTAAAGGAAACATGGAGATATCCTAGCTCCGTGCACTACACCAACTACACCGCCTCATCGGTGACGCTCCAATGGGAGTCTATATCAGGGGATGGGGGGAACACAAAGCTCTGCATTTCACTCCTCTCCCCGCCCAGAAGAACCCTTTTGGCATGGTGTCTTACAACATCATCACATCAAGACGGCAATCGATCGGTCCCCCTATTCAAGAAACTCATCACACCTAACAGAGTCAGGCCTTGAGTAAGTCCCATAAGCGTTAGGCCCGACGGGAAGAAACCATTCAAGAACTCCTAAATCAGGCCACTGAGAGCATACAACAGGCCTCTTTCCTAAGAGAGTCCAATCAACGATCTTTTCCTTCCTCCCCAGAAGGGATTGATTCACAGGTTAATTCATCACCAAATCCGGTTCACCCCCGAATGGGGGAACGCGAGATCAGGCAGGTCGCGATAGCAGCAGCCACTGGCACAATCTAGGTTCAACCCTAGCCTGCAGGACTGGGGGCATTTTTATCAACAAATTCCCCCGTAAGACCAATAAAAATGGGAGGAGACTCAACGTCCAGGGAACAGAGCCGACCCCAGCCCTCAGGGCTGGGGGCATTTTTACCCCCTCAACAACAACCTCCCCCATGAGAATCAGTATTCTCTTATCTAGGGAGGACAGTTATAAGAGGAGGTTCCCATCCTATCCCGTCATTTGAATCAGCATCCCCTCTGAGAGGAAGGCGCACCGTAAGGTCGCATCAATGAACTCTCCGCGTCACCCTTCGTCAATAAGTCCGAAGACAATCCCAGGCCATGGAAGGGAAGGCCAGAAAAAGATGTGGGAGATCCTCTTCCCATTTGGAAGACGACATCCCCTCCAACCCGCGATATGAATTCATCAACTGCATAGTAGATAACCCCATGGATGACACTGGGGAAAATGCAAATTTGGATGGATCGGGAGATGATAGTTCCAGTCAGGTTGTGACTCACAATGAACCCCCAGGTGTGCACACTCGGAACCAGCGGGCCGCCCTAAATATGTCTGTCCTTCCATCCAACCCTCCTCTACCTACCCAGCGAGCTTCCAATAAGGATAAGAATAAAAGACTGGTTACCCTTAACCCACCTCCTTCTCTCTACAAAAATGATCCACTCACGCTCGAAGAGAGATTCGCTCGACAGGAAGAGGAGATGAAAGAATTAAGGCAGCTTAACTCCGAGCTACTCCAGAGGAACCGCCTTATCGAATGTGCATCCCAGGAAGAGCCATATCATTCACTCCCAGTAAGTGCACCTCAAAGGCTAAGGCTTGCTCCGGAAAAAGAAGCACGGTCAGGGCTCCTACCCAATGAGGTACCTGGTTCGTCCAACTACCTAAATGTGGATGATGAATACCAAGATTTCCCTCCACTTAGGTGGAAACCAGAGCAAGTACACCTGAACCCTCTGAGGGTTCCCCGAACGGAATATACACCCTTGGTGCCGGCCAATCCGGATCCTCAGGCAATGCCTCGGGCTACGCCTACCCAGGACCGGGCCCAAGATGATGTAAATCAGGGTCTCACCAACACCATCGAGGCACTAACAGCTTGATTGGAAGCGATGGAAGGTCGAAATGCTCCGATACAGCCAGAGCAGAAACCCTACCTAGATTGGGTGACCAACACACCACCTCCACCCAATTTTGGGAGCCATGTATTCCCTATTTTCAACAGGTCAGGCGATCCGGAACAGTATTTGATTCCCTACGCATCCTATTGCGACCCTATGATGGGAACTCCGGAACAACAAGAAGCAGTGAAACTCAGGTGCTTCATACGGACCTTGCAAGGATCTGCCTTCTTCTGGTACATGAGTTTGCCATCCCAGTCAATAAAGAGTTGGGAGGACCTTCGGCAGTAGTTCCTGTTTTATTTAAACTCGACGTTGCCTAAAACAATAGTCAGCGACCTCATGAACTGCAAGCAGAGGGAGAATGAGAGGGTCTCAGATTTCATTGCCAGATGGAAAGGTATGACCTGTTTTCTGAATATGACAATTCATCAAGATGAGATGCTAGCCATATGCATCGATAATCTTAGAGATGAGCTACGAACACTACTCATACCAGTGGAGTGCACCACTGCCTTCCGCCATATCTCGACCATTTCCCAAATAATTGAGGACTCCCTACAGTAGACTAATTAGAAGTCCCAAATAGCCTCGCAAGCTCCTGCGAAAAGAGCCCCTAGAGCTGAAGCGTCTGTTGTCATGCTCATGCCGGCCCCTGTGCCCGCTCCACTGCTCAGGCATCCACCAAATCGTCAAGGGCCCCTGCATATCAACATCCGCCTCCGCCTAAACGGGATGATCAGTGAGGACCGAAGCAGAACCAGTTTTAGAAACGAAGAAAAAAAGTATATTCATTCTGAGAAGATCAAGTTCGTGGCTACTTCATTGTCACCATGAACTGCAACTTGCTCCGCCTCTCGAAGCCGAGGAAACCTAAAGAGGTCGGCTGTGAGGATAGGCCAGATTATTGCCCCTACCATAGAATGTTGGGGCACAGTATCTGAGAATTCATATTATTCAAAGACCTACTGTAGAGGATGGTAGACTCCGGACAGGTCGAACTAGGACCACCCCCAGTACATGTGGCATACATCTCTACCACCGACTCTAACAAAGAAGAGGGGTGGCAGAATGTCACCAGCAAGTAGGGGCAGAAGTTCGATGACTGGATGACTCGGAAGACTATCAATCGAGCCCAAGGAATACTCTGAGCTAAGCTACAACAGCCAGTGTTGCCGCCAACAGCCCCTGATGTCGCACAGCCGACAGCATCGACCTCATAATCCTCTACAAGCCGGTCATCTGGGCAGAATAGAAGAAAGAAACAATCGCAAGAGGAGCAGTCCGCAATGGGGCCAAAGTTAGCCCCGACCTTGGAAGATTATATGCCCTCGAATTTGGTGCCATGGGCATCGACCCACCAAATAGCACCATCAGGGACGACCGACCAGGTTAACCTATCAGAGGATGAAGAACCAATCTTTGGTTCCATTAACATCATCCATCTTATGGAATCATTCCCTGCCAGAGGGTATGGTTACGAACCCGAGTTCCCTACACGAGGAGTCGGGAGGAGGAATCGCAGAGGTACGGGATACTAGGGGAGGCACAACCGCGGCCAAAACCAACCCTACAGTTAGACCCCGGCTCAAACCGTTAATATCATAGAAACCTGTGGGAGAGAACCTCAACGGACTCAGCAGGAGAAGAAATGCCATTTCACCTCCACAAGCAGCCACTCTGGCCCTGTTGTCCTGCGATACCCACTAGAGGAGGAACAAGTGTCTAGACACCAAGTGCACACAAATAGACCAGTCGGGCCAAATCCTCAAAATGCGGGAACACCATCGACATACCCCCCCGTGATCGGTCCCTCCTCGTCAAATGCTCTAGCTCCCAAAGCACCCACTAAGACTCTCCCGCTAACGGAGAAGCGTCGACTGCTGGAGAAAAAATACAAAATCCTTAAGCAACTGGCGTCAGTACCAGCCAATTTGTCAATCCTAGATGCCCTGAGATTTTTAGCCAACCTTAGGGAGGCACTTATCAAAGCTTTGATCATCCCCTAGGAGTTTCAATCCAAGGTAGCTGCCACCGATATTTACTGGACAGAGACTGGCCCAGCTGAATGCAATGCGGTGATTTCCTTCACCGATCAGGGTGAAGATGCCATCATGCAAGGACACATCATACCATTATATGTGTCTGGCACACTGAATGGTATTGAGATCCGGAAAGTCTTTATAGACAATGGCTCTGAAGTTAACCTCATTCTCCTACGAACACTCTGCAAGTTGGGCTATAGTGAGGAAGATCTAATTCCCTCAGCCACAGATCTGTTGGGTTACGATAGGAATGAACAGAAGCTAATGGGACAAATTAAGCTAAGGACCCATTTTGGTGACCTGGTAGCCTACACAGAATTCATGGTGGTCCGGTAGAGCACATCATTCAATTCCCTACTGGGAAGGTCGTGGCTCTATAAGCACATGGTCATTCCTTCATCCTACCACCAATGTATCAAGTACTGCGTCAATGGACAAAGTGGAACATTGCATGCTGACAAGGCCTCTTTCGAGCTCTCTGAGTCACATTACATTGACACCGGGTTCTATGAGCAAAATAAAAAGAAGCCTTTGGTCAATGGTGTCGACTGGAATACCACTCCAAATGGCATGGAAATGGTTCCTGATGACCCCCTCAGGCAGCTTCACGGAGATTATGTCCTGCCCATCAAGAAGATGGAGGGTAGGAGTTCAAGTCCAGGCACGCACTTGGATATACTCATGACTTCAGCCATAACGTCCGAGTGCGACAAAGTGGGAACGTCCGCTGACCCTCAATTTGGGGATGAAAAATCGAACAAGGACTCCCATGACACCTTGCCTCCAGACTCCCAAGATCTTGTGTCAGGATCTCTCTCCTCATCAGACCAAGAAGATGAGGATTTTCAAGAAGAAGATAGGGAAGATCTCAGGGATTCACCTCCTACGTTTGAGGAAGGTATCTCCACCACTGTGGACGAACTCAGGGAAATAAACTTGGGTACCGTGGAAGACTCGAGTCCCACTCTAATTAGTGCATCCATGTCTCTCGAGGACCACGAGGTATATACCTCCTTACTAAGGCAAAATCGGGATGTCTTTGCCTGGAATTACACGGAGATGCCGGGACTCGATCCCGAAGTAGCGACGCATCACCTGGGTCTTCTAGAAGACCACTGAGGCTACAAAAATGCTGCCAGAAGGATGCATCCCTCACATGCCCGCTAAAATAGAGGATGAAGTTGATAAGATCATTAAAGCAGGCTTCATTGGAGAGGTCCAGTACCCCATTTGGTTGGCCAACATCTTCCCTGTGAAGAAAAGGAACGAGAAAATCTGTGTCTGCATTGACTTTAGATATCTTAATCAACATTGTCCGAAAGATGACTTCCCGGTTCTAATCACTGATTTGTTAATCGATGCAACAGCCGGGTATGAGGCTTTGTCCATCATGGACGGCTACTTCGGCTATAACCAAATCAGGATGGCCCGAGAAGATGAAGAATCCACTATTTTCAGGGTCCCTCAAGGGGTATTCTATTATAGGGTCATGCCCTTTGGTCTCAAAAATGTTGGCGCCACATATCAGCGTGTCATGCATCGGATCTTTAAGTCGTTCCTTGGGAAATTCGTTGAATGTTACGTGGATGACCTGGTGGTCAAATCCAGACAGCACTCAGATCACCTGTCGGACCTTGAGAACCTCTTCAACAATCTTTGACAACATAACTTGAAGATGAACCCCTTGAAATGCACCTTTAGGGTTACCTTAGGTAAATTCCTTGGCTTCGTCGTACGCCATAGTTGCATCAAAGTCGACCCTAAGAAGACAAAGGCTATCCTTGGCCTGCCACCTCCCCAAAACCTCACTGAGTTGAGGGGATTCCAAGGACACCTAGCCTATATTAGTCGGTTCATATCCAACCTGGCAGGAAATGTTTTCCCTTCACCAGGTTAATGAAGAAGGGTGTCACGTACCAATGGACGGAAGACTGCCAAGAGGCGTTTGACAACTTGAAGAAGTACCTCTTAAGCCCACCGGTGCTCATGCCCCCAGTTGAAGGAAGACCTCTCGTATTGTACATGACAGCCTTAGAGCGGTCATTGGGAGCCTTCATCAATCAAAAGAATGACACTGGAAGTGAAAACATTCTCTATTACCTCATTCGAACCATGATTCATGCTGAGACTCGATACTAAAATATCGAGAAGAGATGTTTTTCCCTGGTCTTCACAGTTCAAAAGCTGTGACATTATCTGCATCATCATGAAGTCCATTTGATCACGTAGAGTAACCCGCTCAAGTACATCCTCAGTCGCCCGATGTTAACCGGATGCCTATCCCGATGGGCGGTCATCCTGCAATAGTTTGACATTCGGTTCGTGCCTTAGAGAGCCATTAAGCTCCAATAATTAGCAGACATTCTAGCAGAGCACCCTTCGACAGGGACCACTGCACCGGACGCCAAGCTACCTGATGAAGACATCTTCTTGTTTCAAGAGGAGCTCTCAGCATGGGAAATGTACTTCGATGCCGCGTCTCGAAGCCTAACCGGGAAGAGGATGGTGGATCCCAGATTCCATAAAGTGGGTCTGGGAATAATAATTGTGTCCCCAGAAAAGGCAGTCTTTCCATATTCCTTCCTCCTATTAGAGGGATGCACAAACAATGCAGCAGAATATAAGTCACTCATTGCAAGCCTGGAGCTCGCACTCCAGGCACAAGTACAACACCTTAAGGTAAAAGGTGACTCGGAGCTGGTCATCAAGCAAGTCAATGGTGACTATGCTATTAAAAAGGAGGAGTTGTTCCCCCTGTTTGACCATGTCCGAGGGTTAATGGCTGAGTTCTCCATAGAGCCAGCATTGACCTATATCCCCCGGTCTCAGAATGCTCAGGCAGATGCATTAGACAACGTGGCCACAATCCTAGCTGATCCATAATAGGATGAAACAGTCATTTGTATTGCTCATCGTCGAATGGTATTGCCGTTTATTCAAGGCAAGATAGAGGAAATCCACTAAGTCAGTCCTGTCCCTAAGCCATATGCTCATGCCACCGGCTGGATGACCCCCATTGCAAACTACCTTCAACGGGGAGAACTTCTATCAGACAGGGCTAAATGAGAGCAAATACGGAGGAGGGCAATCAACTTTGTCCTATATGGCGGCGTGGGTTAGCAAGAGGTCCTCTACAAATGAGGCCTCGACAAAGTGATCCTCAGATGCATTTATGGAGATGAAACCTATGCCATAATGACTGAAGTGCATGCAGGAGCATGTGGAGCACATCAACCAGGGACCAATCTTTCCCATCAGGTTCGAAGGCTTGGGTACTACTGGCCTACAGTGGCACGAGACTGCGAGCATTTAACCGAAAAATTACACTCATGACAGATTCATGCCAACTTCATACACCAACCCCCAGAGTTACTTCATCAAGCCAAGTACTCCTGGACATTTTTCATCTGGGGGATTGATCGCATTGTCGAGCGTGTCAAATTAGTTGTTTAATTTTGACTAGAATTTATGCAGTACAGCAGAAACCCTAGTTCATCTCTCGACAGAGCCTTAGATCATTAATTTGAAATAAGAGGGTTTTGATTATGAAATTAGAAAGGTAAATGGGGTTTTATAGTACTTGGTTTTGATGATAAAAGTTGAAAATAGAAAATAAAAGTGATAAAACCAAGTAGAAGTAAACAAGATTGATTAAACGTGATCAACCCAGGCAAGTCTCATGATGCTCATCCTTCATCGCTTCAAGGGATGGGGTTATGATCTTTTAATACCTGGTTTGTAACACATATTAACATATTGTTACTAAGTTTATTCTAGGATACCTCCTAGGGTTCATTCGAAAACACATAATGTTTCACCGGACACCGCCGATGATTGAGTGATTTGTGTTCGACATCATAACCGTAACTCACCAAGGCAACACACGAAGAACTTGATGTGATGTCTAGGTTTGTATGTTACTTATTTTTGATACCATGAAAAAACTTGCATGATCTTGACAATGCTTATGTGAGTTCAATTGACCAATATGAACCACATAAACACCGCAATTGAATGAGGGAAGAAAATGGGATGAATGGTGTGTGAAACATCACATGAAAGGGTACCCCCAAACATGATCATTTGAGTTTAGTATAACATACCAGTATATAAATAAATTAAATAAAAATATAGGATGAGGAAAAATAACATACATCCTAGAATTAAAAATATCATTCAAAATAATACAAAATTGAATCTTGGGATTACATCACATTCCTCCCCAGGTGATCACAAGGGGTTTAGAAACCCATGTGAGAGGAAGAAAAAGAAGATGTTGAAGTAGCACTTCCCATATCCTACAGAACTTCTAGGGATGTTGAGAAGTCTCCTTGGGGACTCCAAAATGGTAGCACCTTGCCTCCTGGCCGAACTTGCAAATGGGGAGCATAAGGTGTCATTTTATAGGGAAATTGGAAGCTGATTTTAGGCACACATATTTCATCAATCCACTTGTACCATGCGTTTCTGCCTTCAGACAGCCTTATCTCGCTTTAGAGAAAATATAAAAGTTGTAGCCCCACAACTTGACTATCTCCACCTAATTTTTGGCACCATTTGGAGAACCACAACTCAAGATATTTATAAAATACAGAACACATCATTTGACTTGGTCCAACTTTGATTACTTGGACAGATCAGTTAGTATGGGAATCATAGAGGCCGAATGGGGCTTCGGTTACTTCATATGAATTGTATCCCATCAAATGTTGGACTGGCCCACAAAATTGCATCCATTTATATGCACGGATTGCACATACTATTCAAAATAGTGGACAGATGACCATGGATCCATGCAAGTTTGGCCCATTTTTCTTCCACTTCATCAAGGGCCCTCCAAATCATCTCCACCTACATTGAAATAATAAAAACAAGTAACATTTCCAATTATAATGTTGATTAAGATTAATTAAATGATTCAATCATTGAGTGAAATTTATTATTATATTTTTAATATTCATTACAAAACTAGTTTAAAACAACGGTGTAAGGGTGGAATAAAATAGTGAATTGTGGTACGATCACACCCCCACACCTAAACATTTGCACTCCTATGCAAAGTCACAAATTCAAATATTGAATATATATATATATATATTCCAACATTTGAGAAAAATTTATTTAAAGTAAAGTGATCAATGCATGAACCACACCAAGGAGTTCTTTTTAGTGAAAATAGAAAAAGATGTCTCATAAATCATATCATAGAGAAATTAAAAAAGATTCATGATACCCAATTGAGAAAGGAATTTAGAAGTAAACCATGTAACTAACTATCCATGTGTGTGTGTGTTTGAAAACCATTCCATGGTATTCTTTCCACTTTCTATCCAATAAATATATGTTATTTTATCATTTTTCAGCTTAAATGATTTAGTCCACCGAACCTACCATACATCCTTTGCAATCATATTTCAAGACCCACTCACTTAAGCATTACCAAAAGTCAAAACATAAGCTCCCGACCTAGATATCCCCATATGTTTCACGTTTCATCACTCCCCTCATTTATTTTTTTATTTGAAGTTGCATTTGGAACAAATCTCACACTCATCTCTCATCCCTTGTTTGATCTCCTCACGAAACTAATTGCAATAGTTATAACAAAGATCAAAGGATGAGGAGGAGTGGTTTTTGACCTGCCCAAGACACAACAATTTTTTTTAGGGTGTACAACAGTCATACATTAGGTACACAAGCATAGGTCAATCTAGTACAGTAATGAAATAGATCGGATAAGGAAAGAACATATGGAAATATCATTTAAAGCTGAAAAATATTAACCCAACATATATTTACCTTATATTAAGTAGGAAATCTTAACACTTTGTGGTTTGGTGCAAAAATTTGTGGAGATATTAGTGACACAGTTTTCCTAAAAACTACTCACACAAAGGGCATCAATTATCTCAAAGGTTTCACATAGATACGACCAGTTATATCATTGACAGAAAACTAATTCACTAAAAATAACTCCCTGATGTTAAATTCATACAAAAATTCTGTTTATCCTTCGTTATGGTATTTTTTACTTTCCCCCCTTTATGGTCACCAAATCATCGAACTTTGAAATTATTGATGGGGAAAAATGAAAATACCATAAAAAGGCTAAAAAGAGAAGAAAGGAGAAAATGATGAAAATTCCTATCTAACCTAGGAATGTATCCACCCCCCCCCCCCCACACCTATAATGTGCAGTGTCCTCACTAAAATAATTGATAATGTGAGAAGGAAGGATAAAACCTAGTGTGTTTTATTGGTATGATGTGTCGAGAAGGTGGATTTCCTCCACCTGATTCTTCGGAAAATCCGCATATAAGTGTTTAAGTCGCTGCCCATTGATGGTAAGACTTCGTCCACTCTGATCATGAAAAACCTATATTACACGAAAATGTTAAACATTAGTAACAGTATAAGGACTGAGCCATTGGGAACGAAGCTTACCTGGGTGGAGCTTAAGCCTGGAATTGTACATGAGGACCTTCGCACCAATATCGAACTTCCTCTGGTGAATCATGCTATCATGAATAGCCTTTGTCTTATATTTATAGATCTGGGAGTTCTCATATGCATCATGTCGAATTTATTTCAAATCTTGAATCTGCAGCCTTCTTTGCTCACCTGCATCTGAAAGGTTCATATTACAATGTTTAACATCCCAATATGCATGGTGTTCTACCTCCACTACGAGCTGACAAGCCTTTCCAAACACAATTCTGTATGGTGACATTCCGATTGGGGCTTTAAAAGTTGTACGGTACGCCCAAAGTGCATCATCCAAGTGCAAAATCCAATCTTTCCTATTGGGTTGTACCGTTTTTCCAAGATTCGTTTAACTTCCCGATTTGATATTTCTGCTAGTCCATTAGTTTGGGGGCGATATGCAATGGAGACTTTATGATCAACCCCATACTTATGAAGCAAATTTTTCATGTTGATATTGCAAAAATGTGAACCCTGGTCACTAATGATGAATCTTGGTAAACCAAACCTACTGAAAATTTGAGACCTCACATAATCACCAACCACGTGAGAGTCATCGGTCCTGGTGGCCTTTGTTTCCACCCATTTAGATACATATTCAATAGCCAATAAGATGTATACAAAGCTAAATGAATTTATAAAAGGCCCCATGAAGTCAATGCCCCATGCATCGAAGATCTCACAAAATAACATGGGTTTTTGGGGCATTTCATTCCTCTTGGAGATATTCCCTATTAATTGACAACGACTACATGACTTGAAAAATCTATGGGCAACCCTATACAATTTTTTCCAATAAAGTCCTGAGTCAAGGACCTTTTGAGCTATACGCTGAAGCCAAAGTGTCCCCCACATGCCAAGGTGTGGCAGAAGGTCATAACATAGGTGAACTCGTGGTCCGGGACACACTGACGAACAACTTGGTCACTACAAATTCTCCACATATATGGGTCATCCCAAATGTACCATCGAGAATCATGTTTAAGTATTTGGGATTGTGAAGTGCTAAAATCAGTGGGGACCCTAGATATTGCTAGAAAATTCACAATGTCCGCATACCAGGGGGTAAGGTCCACAACAACACAAAGGTTCTCATGAGGGAAGAATTCTCCAATGGGTAGAGGTGAGTCAACATGATGGTCCAATAGTGGAGAAATCCTACTAATGTGGTTAGCTACCAAATTCTTCACCCCTATCTTATATCTAATCTCAAGGTCAAACTTCTGGAGGAGGAGCATCCACCAAATGAGGCGGGGCTTGGCTTCAGGTTTCTTTAAGAGAAAACGAAGGGCAGGATGATCCGAAAAGACAATGATTTTTGACCCAATGAGATAGGAACAGAACTTTTCCAAGGAAAAAAATAGAAAGAAGTTCTTTTTCAGTAGTTCTGTATTTTACCTGGGCAGGTTCAAGGGTACGCGAAGCATATGCAATGACATGAAGAGCCTTCTCAACCCTTTGTGATAAAACTTCCCCAACTGCAAAGTTAGAGGCATCCCAAATAAGTTCAAAGGGTTGATCCCACCTTGGTGGTTGGATGATGGGAGGTGATGTGAGACACATTTTTAGTGAATTGAAAGCATCATCACAATTTTTATCAAAAAAAAAATCAGAAGCCTTTTATAATAACCGAGATAAGGGAAGTGCGATTTTACTAAAGTCTTTAATGAATCAGCGGTAAAAACCAGCATGACCCAAGAAAGACCGCACCTCAAAAACACATTTTGGAAATGGAAGGGTTGAAATTAATTCAATTTTAGATTTATAATCTTGAATTCCATTATTTGAAATGACATGCCCAAGAACTATCCCCCGCTCAACCATAAAACAGCATTTCTCATAATTTAAAACAAGATCTTTTTCAATGCAGCGGCAGAGGACAACCTAGGTGTTCCAAACAATTATCAAAAGAAGATCCATATACCGTGAAATAATCCATAAATACTTCCATACAACTCTCAAGGTACTCAGAAAAAATACTCAACATACATCTCTGAAAAGTACCAGGAGCATTACATAGACCGAATAAAATCCTTCTGTATGAAAATGTGCCGAATGGACAGGTAAATTTTGTGTTTTATTGGTCCTCAGGGGCTATATGGATTTGAAAATAACCCGAATAGCAATCAAGGAAACAATAATGGGACTTACCATCCAATCGTTCTAACATTTGGTCAATGAAAGGTAATGGAAAGTGGTCATTATGCGTGGCTTGAGTCAGTCGACGGTAGTCAATACAGACTCGCCAACTGTTTTGCACACATGTTGGAACCAACCCATTCCTTTCATTTGAAACAACTGTTATTCTTGTTTTTTAGGCACAATTTTCACTATGATAACCCATTTACTATCAGATATGGGATAAATGATCCCCGCAGCAAGTATTTTACTGACCTCCAATTTTACCACATCAAGGAGAGTGGGGTTCAACTGGCGTTGAGATTGTATTACGGGCTTAGCCTCATCATCCAAAAGTATATGGTGCATACAAATAGATGGGATAATCCCGGGAATATCAGACAATGTCCATCCTATTTCCTTTTTACACTCTCTCAATAGTTTGAGCAGTTTCGATTCCTGTTGTGGAGAGAGGTTATTAGAAATAATGATAGGAAATTGGTCAATACCCTCAAGATATGTATATTTTAAATTATAAGGAAGTTGTTTAAGTTCCAACACCGGTGGTTTCTAGATTGAAGGAGGGGATTTATGGGGAGTGAGGTCCATTAAACTGTCTATCTGCTCATGTTTATTCTCTAAAGATAGAGAATCTATAGAAATGAGATTTGCAGAATCATTGACGGTCATGGGTACCTCAGAATGAACACACTCATCAATTAAATCAAAAAAATTAAACTTTTCAGAACCCACAAAACACTCAAAACATGAATCAAAACTCAAATCATTCAAGGGTGAAGAAAATAAAAAATAATCAAAGTTTGGTTTGAGGAGAGAATTGTGTGTGTGTGCATCGTTTGAGAGAACTTCCATCGAATGGACAGGAAGAGTGGAGTGCTCTTCAACGGGGTGTTTCATAGCCTCAAGGATGTTAAAACTTACCTTTTCTCTACCAAATTCCATGGAAAATGTACCATTGTGAACATTGATGATCATCTTTTCTGTTTTGAGGAATGTACTCCCAAGTATGAGAGGAGTGTGTCCTTGGGTTCGGGTATCTTCCTTCTCAAGAATGTTGAAATCAGCAGGTAAGATGAGATTCTTCATTCTAACAAGGGCATCCTCAATCACTCCTTTTGGATGCATTGTACTCAGGTTGGCATGTTGCACGACAATGCCTGTTGGTTGAAGCTCTCCAACCTGTAGAGAAGTATACATGGAGTGAGGCATTACATTAATGGATGCACCTAAATCTAGCATAGCATCGGAAAAGAAGGTCTCCCCTATGGTACACGGTATCGTGAATGTTCCTGGATCCTTGCATATGGTTGGAATTGTTGGTTGAATCAAGGCCGAGACATTCCTACCCAAGTTGACTCTCTCAATCCACTTCAGCCTTCGTCTATGGGTGCAAAGTTCTTTAAGAAATTTGTCATAACGGGGAATTTTCTTGACTGCATCCAATAAAGGAATATTAACTTGAACTTTTTTAAATGTATCCATTATCTCATTATCAATATCATTATCAGAAAAAAAAAATAGATTTAGAGAGCCTTTGTGGGAATGGAAGATGAATGGATTGTTTATTTGATTCATCAACGATAATTTGATTTCCCTTTTTATTTTGTTTTGCATTACATGAAATTTTTGAGGGTTGGGAAGGAGTGTTTTCAAGAGGGGGACATACTTGTTTCATAGAATTAGTAGAAGGAGAAGCTTCTTTACCAATAAGAAGTGTAATTGCACATACATTACCTTTGTCCTTCAGATTAGCAATGGGTTGGGATGGTAGTTGTACAGACCCTTGCATCTTAAGCTCACCAATGGTGTTTTCCAATTGTCCCACTTGAGTTCGTAGGTATGGAATTGTTGATTGTGTGGTCTGTTGGAACTGAAGGTTCTGGGTTGCCATTTGTTTCACCATGTCCTCGAGGCTTGGTTCAGATTTTGGAGGAGGAGGATGGTTGTTTTGAGAAGTTGAAGGATAAGAAGGTTTCATACCTTGGCCTTGTTGATACCAATTCTTCTTGGGGTAGCTTGAGTTTCCTCCTTGTCGGTATTGGGGTTGTGCTTTCCACCCTGGATTTGGATTTGGCCTGAGTTGTTCTTGCTTTAAGGGAGTTTCTTGTTGTAATGGACGCCCTAGGAACACAGCTTCACAAGACGCAGATGAATCTTGAAGTTGTGGGCACTGGTCAGAAAAATGAGTGTTATCAGAACAAATCCCACAATGTAATAAAATAGAAGTAGAGTGTGAGTTACCCTGTGCTTGAGCTAATTTCCTTAGAAGGGTATTCATCTCATCAAGTTTAGTATCTACCTTTTGTTCTAGGGATGAATGATTAACCTCATGAACTCCTTGGGTTGGTGAAATAGCTCGTGTACCAAATTGTTGTTCATTTTGAGCCATGTTGGCTATTAAGTCACGAGTGACAGAAGGAGTTTTATCAACTAGGGAACCACCAAGTGCAGCATTAATCATTCCATGATCCATGGGAATGAGTCTCTCATAGAAGTATTAGATTAATAGTTGTTCACTAATCTGGTGGTGGGGGCAGCTTGAGAAAAGTCTTTTGAATCTCTCCCAGTATTCATGAAGGGTCTCTCCTTGTGATTGCCTAATTCCACAGATTTCTTTCCTAATTGATGCAGTTCGGGAGGCAGGGAATAACTTATCTAGAAAGAATATTTTAAGGTCATTCCAGCCCCCAATCGAGATAGGAAAATAGTATATACAATATTTGGCTACACCATCAAGGGGGAAAGGGAAGGCCCTAAACTTAATTAAGTACTCATACACATTTTGGGGTTTCATGGTTGAGCAGACTATATGAAACACTTTAAGATTTTTGTGAGGGTACTCATTGGGAAGACCATGGAATTTAGGAATAAGGTGGATGAGACCCGGTCTTAGGTCAAAGTTGGCTGCCTCCTCGGGATATTGGATGTACGCAGGTTGGTACTCCACATCAGGGGTGGTCAGTTCTTTTAAAGTTCGATTATTTACAGCCATGTTTTCTTGGGTTTCATTGGGTTCAATTTTGGATTGGATTAGAACCACTTGAGGTTCCAAAAGGGGTTCCTCAATGTTACTTGATATACCTTCTCTAGATGCGTTGATTTGTGTGTGAAGTGGTTTTTCAATTTTAGGGTCAAATTCAAGTAGTGTTTCTTTACCAGATCGGGTCATGCAAACAATTTGTGAGTTTTTTTTGAATATGGATAAAATAAATTAATAAGGGTGAAAAGAAGAATATAATTTTATACTATATAATTAGAGAGGGAGATGTAAAAAATAAGAGAGAGAGAGAGAGAGAACACACCAAAACAACAAAAAATAAAGACAAAACCCAAAACGAAAACAATAAAATGGGGGTGGGGTATTTAAAACAGTACTAATTGAGAAGTAAAATAAATAAATAAAAAGAAATAAAGAAAAAAATGATCGTGGATCCCCGGTAACGGTGCCAAAATTTGATCGCGTTGTCGAGCGCGTCAAATTAGTTGTTTAATATTGACTAGAATTTCTGCAGTAAAGCAGCAACCATAAGTCGTCTCTCGACGAAACCATAGATCATTAATTTGAAAAAAGAGGGTTTTGATTATGAAATTAGAAAGGTAAATGGGGTTTTATAGTACTTGGGTTTTATGATAAAAGTTGAAAATAGAAAATAAAAGCGATAAAACAAAGTATAAGTAAACAGGATTGATTAAATGTGATCAACTCGGGGAAGTCTCGTGATGCTTATCTTTCATCACTTCAAGGGATGGGGTTATGATCTTTTAATACCTAGTTTTTAACACATATAAACATATTTTTACTGAGTTTATTCTAGGATACCTCCTAGGGTTCAGTCGAAAACACACAATGTTTCACCGGACACCACCGATGATTGAGTGATTTGTGTTCGACATCACAACCATAACTCACCCAGGCAACACACAAAGAACTTGATGTGTTGTCCAGGTTTGTATGTTACTTATTTGTGATACCATGGAATAAATGTGCATGATCTTGACAGTGCTTATGTGAGTTCAATTGACCAATATGAACCACACAAACACCGCAATTGAATGAGGGGAGAAAAGGGGATGAACGGTGTGTGAAACATCACATGAATGGGTACCCCCAAACATGATCATTTGAGTTGAGTATAACAGACCAGTATATAACTCAATTAAATAAAAATAGTGGATGAGGAAAAACAATATACAACCTGGAATTAAAAAGATAATTCAAAATAATACAACTTTGAATCTCGGGATTACATCACATTCCTCCCCGAGTGATCACAAGGGGTTTAGAAACCCATGGGAGAGGAAGAAGAAGAAGATGTTGAAGTAGCACTTCCCATAGCCTCCAGAACTTATAAGGATGTTGAGAAGGCTCCTTGAGGACTCAAAAATGGCAGCACCTTGACTCCTGGCTGAACTTTCAAATGGGGAGCCCAAGGTATCATTTTATAGGAAAATTGGAAGGTGGATTTAGGCACACAGATTTCATCAATCCACTTGTATCATGCATTTAAGCCTTCAGACAGCCTTATCTCGCTTTGGAGAAAATATAAAAGTTTTTTCCGCACACCTTGACTGTCTCCACCAAAAGTTTGGCACCATTTGGAGAACCAAAACTCAAGATATTGATAAAATACATAACATAGCATTTGACTTGGTCCAACATTGATTCCTTGGACAGATCAATTAGTATGGGCATCGTAGAGGCCGAATGGGGCTTCAGTTCCTTCATATGAAATGTAGCCCATCAAATTTTGGACCGGTCCATTTTTCTTCCACTTCATCAAGGGCCCTCCAAATCATCTCCACCAATATTGAATTAATAAAAACAAGTAACATTTCCAATTATAATGTTGGTTAACATTAATTAAATGATTCAATCATTGAGTGAAATTTATTATTTTATTTGGAATATTCATTAAAAAACTAGTTTAAAACAGCAGTGTAAGGGTGGAATAAAACAGTGAATCATGGTACGATCAGGGATGGATGTCGTGGGACCATATCCTCCCACCACGGCCAAACAGCTGAAGTATATCCTCACAATAACCGACTTCTTTTCCAAATGGGCAGAAGCCATACCCCTCAAGGAAATCAGGGCAAGAAATATTGGCAGCTTGGTGAATACCAATATCATCACCAAATTTGGTGTCCCTCATACCATACTGACGGACAACGACACCAATTTCTTCTCTTCTAAATTGGAGAAGCTATACCAAGAGTATAGTATCAAGGCTAACCACTCATCCTGCTACCATGCAGCGGCCAACGGACAGATAGATGCTTTCAACAAGACCCTGTCCGATATTCTCCAGAAAATTGTGGACAATGATAAGAAGTCATGGCTAGATAAACTCCTCCATGCGTTGTGGGATTATCAAACCACAATCTGCACCGCTACCCGGGCTACCCCGTACTCATTGGTGTACAGAACGGAGGCGGTCCTGCCCATTGAGCTCCAAATACCCTCGTTCCGCATTGCCATTTGTGATCAGTTATCCAACGATGAGTAATCAAAAAAGCGGCTAGGTGAATTGGAATAGCTAGATGAGAAGCGGCTGCACACTCTGCACCATCTAGAAGTATACCAGAACCGGATTGCACGAGCCTTCAACAAAAAGGTTTGTCTTCAGTCTTTCTTGGAGGGAGAACTAGTGTTGGTCCTCCGGACCCTAATGATACCCGGAAAGAAACCTCTAAAGTTGGAGCCCAAGTGGGAGGGACCATATGCTGTATAAAAGGTCTACTCCAATGGATCATATGACCTTATCTTCATGGATGGTCAATTCACCATGGATCCTAGCAATGCGAGATTCCTGAAGAAGTATTTTGCATAGAGACCAAGAGCATTTCGTCCTTACCGCACGACGATAAACTGCTCAGACAGAAAAAAAAAAGGAACGAGGTGTACTCTTCGTCCTCACTACATGACTATAAACTACGCAGCATCCTTTATCAATACTCTTCGTCTGAGCTTCATGACGTTAAGCTGCCAAGCGCCCAATAGTCCGAACTCTATGACCTTAAACTAAGAGTACTTCATCCTCACCGCACGATGTTAAACTTCATGGATAATAAGAGTTAAGAATTCCCCTCCCCCTGTGTATGGACCAGACCTACATGATGTGTACTCTTCGTCCGAGCTGCATGACGTTAAACTGCCAAGCACCCAATGGTCCAAAATCTATAACATTAAACTAAGAGTATTTCATCCTTACCACACGACGTTAAACATCACGGATAAGATGATTTAAAAAATCCCACTTCCCCTGTGTATGGACCAGACCTGCATGGGGTGTAATTCTTTTAGAGAACTACGTGAGGCTTGAATCTTGCCCTCGTATGATACGTAGTGATTCCAGAATTTCACACCCTGGCCCAACCACCTCAAAAAGAAAAAAAATGCACCTTACCCCGTGTACGGACCAGACTTGCACGGGGTGTATTCACATCCTCACCTTATGACGTTAAACTGCATGGAGTCCAATAATACCCCTCATCCTAACCACATGACGTTAAACCGTATGGATTTTTTCCTCACCGCACGGCATTAAACTGCACAGATAATAAAAGTTAAAAATTCCTTCTTTCCCCCGTTTATGAACCAGACCTGCACAGGGTGTATCTCTCGTCCACACCGCACGACGTTAAACTACATGGAAAAGAAGTTTTAACAATACCCCTTTCCCCCGTGTACGGACCAGACCTGCACGGGGTGTATCACTTTTGCAGAGAACTACGTGCGGCTTGATTTCTACCCTCACAGGATACGTAGCGGTGTCGGGATCCTCTATCATGGCCCAGCCACTCCCAAATGAAAATAATGATTTAAAATTCTCTTTCCCCAGGGTACGGGACAGACCTGCATGGGGTTTACTTCTCTTCCTCACCGCATGACGTTAAACTGCACGGACTTCTTCCTCAACACATGACATTAAACTGCATGGACTTAATCCTCACCGCATGACGTTAAACTGCAAGGATTTTGAATAACTACGTGAAGCCTAATTTCTGCCCTTGCAAGATACGTAGCGACACCGGGATTCCTTATACTGGCCAAGCCACTTCTATAAAAATTCCCTCTCCCCCTGTGTACGGACCAGACCTGCACGGGGTGTATCACTCTTGAAGAGAACTACGTACGGTTTGATTACTGCCCTTGAAAGATATGTAGCAATGCCGGGATTCCCTATCCTGGCCCAGCCACTTCTAAAAAAATCCCCTCTCCCCCCGTGTATGAACCAAACTGGCACAGGGTGTACATATTGTCCTTACCGCACGACGTAAAACTGCATGGATAGTGAAATTTTATAATGCTCCCTTTCCCCCGTATAAGGGCTAGGCCTGCACGGGGTGTATTTTTCGTCCTTTTCGCACGAAGTTAAACTGCAAGGACAATAATGTTATAGATTCCCCCTTCCCCAGTGTATGGGCCAGACCTTCACAGGGTGTATACCTCATCCTCACCGCATGATGTTAAACTGCGTGGACTTTGTCCTCACCGCATGACATAAAACTACATGGACTTCGTCCTCACTGTATGATGTTAAACTGCATAGACTTCATCGCGACCCACCCAAGACACATGGCGATACGAGGTGGAGATACTCCGTGCACATTGGGATGCATCCTCTCCATACATCAGACTCCATGACCCAGATAATTGAGGATCTTCATAACCACTCATGGCCATCGAAAGTGGAAAGTTATCTCCCCGGGGACACCTTTGTACGACTATGCATACCATGCCCTCAGCGGCTCTGCATAATGATAGCCCCTGGCTCATCCATCAAAGGCAATATTTACTCAGGCGGTACTCTTCCTAGCTCTGTATGCCTACCGGCCTCAGAGCCCCCGTATCACATCTCCTGATCCAAATATTTATAGAGCAGTGGTTTACAAGTTCATTCACCTTTTCTCGTCCAAATGTTGCCAGGATACCCCTATCTTGCTAGCCTATGTGTCTTAGGGTAGTTCACATAGCGACCCGCATCAGCGAACTTCAATCTAGGACTAGGCTACTTTGACCCAAAGAACAATTGCAGTGAAGATGTTTCTTGTATGCTCGGACACCATTATCCCCACATGCCGAACTCAGCACTTTGAGCATTCTCGGATTTTCATAATCATTCATGGCCATCGGAAGTGGAAAGTTATCGACCCGGGGACACCTTTATACAGCTATGCATACCATGCCCTCAGCGGCTCTGCATAATGATAGCCCCTGGCTCTTCCATCAAAGGCAAGATTTCCTTGGGAGGTACTCTTCCTAGCTTCGTACGCTTACCGGCCTCAGAGCCCCTACACCACACCTCTTGATCCAGGAAAACTCAAAGTTGTATTTTACAACCTTCATCCCCCACCTTGTTCCAAGTATATCAGAGCATGTTTACCCAGTTATCCTTCGAGTGACTACAGCAATAGTCACCCAATGGTCTGAGCTCTATGACCGCTAAACTAGGAGTACTTCGTCCTTCTTGCATGATGTTAAATTGCACGGAGTAAAGGTACACCCTCGCGAGCTATATAAATCAGCGCAGGGAGGTCTCTAAGCTTTAACAGCAACCAGGGCCGAGTATGCCTGACATGTTCACACATTTCCTTCCCCGATGATAGACTTTGTGGCCCGGATGATTGTGGATCTTGATAACCATTCATGGCCATCGGAAGTGGAAAGCCATCGACCCATGGACACATTTTCAGGACTATGCATACCATGCCCTCAGCAGGTCTACATATCGATATCCCCAGGCCCGTCTACCAAAGAAATGATTTCCCCGGGCGATACTCTTCATAGCTTCGTACGCTTACTGGCCTCAGAGCCTCCATATCATCTCTCCTGATCCAAGACTCCCCGGAACCATGATTTACACCATCAACCCCCCTCCACGTCTTAGACATGCCAGGATATTTGGGGCCAGTTACACTCTAACCAAGATCAGACTTATTAACTAAGTCGTTTTTGCATGACGTCAAATGGCACAGAGCACATCTTGGCCGCTTGGTGTAAGGCTGCAATGACCAAGCATTAAATATCCAGCGGAATTCCTCCAACAACAATAATTTCCACTGGTTTAATAATGCTTCTCGTCCTTACCGCATGACGTTAAACTGCACAGTCAATCGTCCTTATTGCATGACGTTAAACTGCACAGCATTGACAAAAGAAAGGAAAATTCCCCTCGTCCTCGTTGCATGACGATAAACTGCACAACATCCTTTAATAATACTCTTCGTCTTTGCCGCATGACGCTAAACTGCATGGTCAAAACCATCACGGGTTCAATAAGGAACGAAGGCTTTTCTCTGTCATTCAGTGCACGGGTTAGACCGACACAAGCCACCATCTCACACTCGTGTGAGAAGGGATTACTTCACCCTTTCTCGGAAATTTCAGTCTAGATGTATCCCCCGTATCCCGATACCCTCTCATCATAAACCATACTATGTACTCAGAAAAAATCCGAACTCTCATAAGCCACCCCTAGTGGTCCCAAATCTCAACTTCCCTAAAGTTTCTCGGCTATCGAGAGAATACAATCATGGTCCTAAGGACACCTTTGCATGACTATGCATACCATTCCCTCAGCGGCTCTTCATATTGATCGCCCTTGACCCATCTACCAATGGAAAGATTTCCTTAGGTGATGCTTCTCTCTGTACGCCTCTGAGACCCCATGTCTATCCCGGGATTCGGAAACCCTCTAAGATAAAGTTTACTAACCTCTTTCACAACCCTTCCTATATATAGTGGAACATCTCTGACAAGATTACCGAGGACCAGGAGAAGTCATTCCATTTTAAATGATGTCCCAGTTGCATGACTTTAAACTGCGCCAAGCCTCAACCATCCCTTATGCTAACTAATTGTGTAGGGAAGTGGTCTCCTGACCACGCTTCTCATTAGTACGAATGTTCCCAAAACCCTTTCAGATGTCACATTCCCCTTCTGAGCCACCCCTGGTGGTTTTCATAATTTTCCAAGACACCCATCATGGTTTCCATGAGCCGGACATCCATGAAGTCCCCTGGCCATCAAAAATGGATATTCATTGACTTAAGGAAACATTTGTACGACTATGCATATCATGCCCTCATCGGCTGTGCATATTGATTACCCCTGGCCCGTATTCCAAAGGCAAGTCTTCCTTAGGCAATGCTCTTCCTACCTCTGTTCACCAACATGGCTCCCAAGCCTTGAGACATGCCCTGCATGTTGTTCATGTTTAAACCCCCCCCCCCCCACGTGCATCTGAAGAGTATTGAGACATCTTTTTATCAGTTGAACCCCATTGGGGACCTTGCCCCACCATATCCGGTCAAAGCTATTTGACCAAAAACATCAGTAATGATAGTCTTGACGGCGGGACTTTAAACCGCCCAAGAAAAGAGGCATAAAGCCTTTTAGGCCGAAAACCCAAAAAGGGAGACCCATACAAAAGCCGGGTTATACCTGCTGGGTCCACACTAAATGGGCCCAGGAAAAATTAGGGCAATAAAAATAAAAGACAAAAAGTTAGTGGGGATTTTCAAAAAAAAACCCTAGAAATAGTCAAAATATGCTCGCTGGATCCCATGGTCCAGGAAAAAGTTAGAGATTGCTTTATTTTTATCAATGGTCCTGGACTCGGATTATTCTATGTTCGTGGAATTAACATATGCAGCGATCGTGCTAAATAAATTCTATCATAGGAGAAGGTGACAAGAGAACTAAGAAGAAATATTTATTTATTCCATAAAAAAGTTTGTAGGAAGAGCATCCACAATCTGGAACCTCCTCTAGCGAGAAAGGTAATTACAGGAGTTTTTTGGTGGATTCACAAAGTTGTATCAGGTGCTGGTGAGAATCCTCGATTGTCTAAAATTGATTTTGCATTAAGGTCGTTTCAACTTCTGCACCAGCCCACAGCTCTTCCGCCTCCTGGGCCGCCTTTGTACTCACCCTCATTTCCTCCTCCATCTGCCACTCCCCTTCTTCAATCATGGCGGCAACGTTGGCCTCTTCCTGCTGCAGCCACTGTATCTCATTCCTCAGCACCTCCAGGTGAGAATGCTTCTCAATAACTTCTCCCTAAAGCCTTGCAACAACCACGACGTGGTCATGAGCCTCTGTTAAGCAAAGTTGTCGGGTTGTGGAAAGGTAGGCTTTGGATTGGGTAGCTGAAAGGCGAGATTCGAAATGACCCAGCCTCTCCCGGTCATCGACTACCTGCTTGACTATGTCATAAACACCATGATAGTCAAAGACATCAAATCCTAGCAGCATAAACAAATTTCGTAGCCTCGGTAATTTAGTTGGCATCTTGACCAAGGGTGTTTGAGAGATTAGTCTCCAGATTTTCTCCCAAGCCCTTCGGCGAACTGGACGAATACTAGAAAGGACTTTTTGATCAGGCTCAGAATCAATCCCGGATGAGGACACATACTCAAGGATAAACGTCACCAAGGAGGGACCCGATGCGAATTCACCCGCAAACTCTGGCACTGCAGCAACTTCGCCCCCGGCGGTTGTGGTCATTGGCACAGTTGGGTCTGACGACACCATCGCCAACACCAAAGGTCGTGGTCCTGAAGCCCAAGAGTCAATAAGACAAATAAGTACCCCTAATTAGAAAAGGGAAGGAAAAGGAATTGGTGGCAAGCGATTGAGAAACTTAATCCTAATCGCCAAAGCGTTGGAATCCTCAAGCTCTGCACTTCTGTGACAGCCACTGGAGGAAGATGCCACATCCTCAAAAGGAAAGGGAGTCCGGGGAGCCCCCAAAAGGGTCCAGGACCTAAGGCCATGCACGAGGTCAGCAGCTTCCAAACCCGTCCCTAAGTGGTCACCTACGAAGACCAAGCTCGGGGAAATCACTCCCCCGGTAAACAAGATAATCGCTCTCTCCAGGTTTCCAACAACTGGACCAATGGAAGGCTCTTCCTCCATCACCACAGGATCCATTGGGTCTGAGGTGGCTTGCCCTGTTGGATATGGAGGCCTCTCATCAATCACGGGTGCCCCATTTTCCTCCACGATAGAAAAGGTTGTTTTATCAGTAGGAGGCTTGAATACCAGAAGTTCCTCCTCTGATGCATCTCTGACTAATGAAGACGGGAGTAAAGCATCCATATCACCGGCCCCTCCAGCAGGGCCCTCCATTTCGTTGTGCCCAGGCATGGCTATAGGAGATTCTACAGATGGCAAGGAGACGAAAGGTATGACCTCTTGGGTAGCCGCAGCCAGATCCCCGAGTGGCCCTGCACCATACGCAAAAATAGCTAATGACTGGCAGGGTCAGAATATGCAGGTTGGAAATTAAGCGAACGGGAAGTCATGATTACCCTACGTCCCTTATCTGAGTCGTTCCGATATATGGAATGCCTGTTTCCATCTCTGGACCTTCCCAGGGGATAGTTCTCCTAGCATTCTGGGAGGAGCTGGAGGAGGTAAGACCCTAGCTGGGTCTGCAATGGTCGCTTCCATAAGCTCAGCTGTGCCAGGGGACCCCTCCTCGACAACCCCTGTGGGGGAAAGCGCATGCTCACCCGCTGCGGTACCACAGGGAGTATACTCCGAAGAGGGAATTTCCCCCTGAGATTCTTCGGCACCCTACACAAAGGGGAGAAACCTTAGAACCTCCACAATAAAGGGGGAAGAAATCCAGAATAGGCGACAGAGCAACCTCTTCTTCAGGGTCAGACAATTCAGTATGTCTAATCATCATGGACACCCAGGTGGTCCCGTAGAGCCGGTTTCGGAGTGAGAGTATGTATACGTCCATATCCTTCAATGAAGCAACTATTTCACCCAAGTCCTCTTACAACTGAAGGTGTTGCGGAGCAAAGATAACCCAATACCTGGAAGCCTGAGAGGGCTCATTTGGAGTGATACCCAAACCTCTTCATCTGAACCCCTATCCCTCAGGTCATCCCAAATCCTCCATGTGTCTGGGAATGCGGCCGTAATGGGAACAACTAGCCTGGAAGGACCAACCTGAGAGTGTCAGGTAGCGGCAAGGGCTGGTACGGGCACCGGCGGCTGTGTTTATGCTCTGAATCTCACCCCCGTCTTATAACTCTCTGGGAGTATTGGTGGACGGGATCTCATAGGTAGGGATGATAATTCCCTAGCTTCAGCCATGACGGGGAGATCATCAAAATCATCTCCCCCTGAAGAGTGTTAACTTCCTTCCCCATATTCGTCAGTCACCGGATGCAGCATGGCCTGGACTCGGTTGGTTAATACAGCGTGACCCTGGCGCACATAAATATAGGCTTTGAGATCCCGGAGATACCGATTGGCCCGCTCTGGGTCCACATCATAAAGGATGTCAACAGGGGCAGATATGTAGCCCATCTCGTCAAATTCCACTTCCGATTCCTAGAGATACTGCCACATATAATGGGGGTACTGGCTACAAAAGGAAAATCTACCTTTGAATTCAGCCCATTGACCCCAGGCCGTTGGAAAGGCAGCATCTGCAGGAATAACCACCCCCCTTTGGGCAGCCTCAAGGGAATGAGAGGATACACCTCTATGTGTTAAGATCTTCCCCGAAAGCACGGGACCAGCAGGGTGGCAAAGGACTTTGCCCGGGCTAGTTGAAGCATCATCCCCCTTCCGCTTCCTCTTGCCCTTTGATGGCTTGGGACTTGAAATGGTAGGCACCAACGTCCCTAGCTGGCCATTTGGGTATGATTGTACCCAGGAGTCAGCATAATTCTTGGATAAGAAGGGTGTGGAGTCTACAAGTGTGGGAGTCATAAACTAGCAACTGGTATCCTCCTGGGTAAACATTAACCACAGTTGCCTGGCCACCATTAAATGACGGTTCTCATAGGCACCATTAAGTGCGGGAGGACATAATTCCTGGACGCAGCCAAACTCGCGCCCGAATCAGCAAGGTGCTTACCCCTCGCAGATCAGTTCCCCGCCAATAAAAGCCACCAGAATACACTCTCGAAGGGAAAAGAGGTAGCCCCTCTTTCTAAACTCCTCTATTATGGTGTTCATGATTGCACCAGTTGGGGACGAGAACGGATGGAAATTGAAATGATCATAACAAGAGATTCGACTCGATAACAAATGCTTGTTCTGAGCTGTCTGTTGATTATACTTCTCTTGGGTTGCCCACTCTTCGGGCATAACCCCGCTGGTTAGTTGCAAGTATGGCCGGAATGTGGTGCCCGGAATCTGAAGAGGGTTGATGAAGGTGTAGCAGGTCTTGTCATGAATGCCTAGCCATCCCCATAGAATTTTAAATGGGTCATCCACTCAGTTTGGCCAGCTCCCATCGGTAATATTACCAAGCAACCAATAAATCCTGGCTAGTACTAGGATGGCTAAGTTGATAACATTTCCGGTGGCCAATTCGGCCGCCATAACAAAGGTGGATACCCGCACACCACTAGACTCATGTACAGGCAATAGCCATCCACTCAAAAACATGGCCAGAAATGCCGCCAGACGAAGCAACCAATCGACATCTGGGGAAATCTCCCAGCCCCAGTCGTTGAATTGTCCCTGCTCCAGATTCATCCAATAGTTGCCCTTCTGCATTCGGGACTCCATTGTAGGGTAGGTCGTGTGCCTACGCTGAAGAGTTACAGACTGGATCTCTTTGGAAAAACCCTTGATCCAGTCACGATACGGAACAAACTGTCTCAGAGACGTATGTTTTAGATGCTCCTCACGACCTGGGACAATCTTTTTCGGAGATGTAGCATTCGAATGTTCCTGGGCTAGATCAATGAGTCGCTTCACCAAGGGAGGAGTTCTTCCTTCATCGTCCCACACAGAAGGGGGAGGCAAGAATTATTCATACATAGCCCCAACAATGGGGACCCTAGAAATATGAAAGACATCCCAGAGACCGATGCCCACCTCCCCGTGGAACAGATGGAAGGTGTTGGTGTCTGGGATCCAATGGCTCATAAGCTATTTAGCAAGGGCTAGAGGCTGGTAGGTATAGGTTTGGGACATCCAGGAAGCTTCATACAGGCCCACGGCTCGCAATTCTGCCTCGAAATCCACACAGCTCTGGCGAACCCAAAAGGGCCACCCCCAATCCAAGGACATAAATGATCCTCCCGGCCGAAGGTCCCGATTCGCTGACTAGCCTTGCTAGTCGCTTAACATGGCACTGCGGGAAATACTATGGTAGCAGTGAATTATTCCTTCCTGTTGACGTTGTTCTCCTGTCGGAGATACTAGAATGTGGTTTAATAGAGACCCGACAGTTGTACCTCTCGGGGCAAGCCGCCCACTGACAGGTATCACGAATCGAAGGATAGTGGCAGTAAATATCCATGATTCAGGATTGTTGTCATGGGATGGTACCGGAATCAAGGTATCGGACAGAAAACCGAACCCATAAGTATGAATGCTGTTATAAAAAGGGTACTCCTACTGTGACTTGGAGTTCCGGCTGGCAAGGAAGGAAGACGATGGGGATTGGAAGATTCCATCCTGAGAAGAGCTTGCTATGTCCCTCTGGCGTTGATCGCCAATTGAGAGGGGCTCAATAGCAGGCCTAGGCGCAGGGCGAGGGGGAACCATATTTTCTCCCTGCATTATGAAGACTTGGAAAATGGTTAGTCTGGGATAATAAAATCTGGACAAAAATACCAGCTTTATGGCAAAATCATTGAGGATCCTTCATAAGAAAAGTCTGCAAGGAGGCCTCAAATGATGGTTCGTGATGACAGCATCCCATGAACCATCCCTTCGCGAAAGCAGTCCGAAAAACCCAGGCCCTTGGAGCAATCGCCAGGAAACTACGAACCAAGTTGCTCCGCGTAATTTCAATCCATAATTTAAGTGATTAAATTCTAAAGACTTAGAAAGTTTTAATGTTCAAGAGATTTTTAGTCCGCTAAGCATCGAAACCGTGAAGCATCGAAACCGTGGAGCACCAAAACCGTGAAGCAAGTTCCTCTGTAGCCCATCATGACTTACATTTTAATTAATTAAGAGTAATAGTTCACGGTTGGAAAATTGGTTCGTGGGTGAAGGCGACCGCGAAAGAGGAATGGTTCGCAGAAGTCACTACCGATTCGTGGATGAAGCACTTCACGAAGGAGAGAGCACGCGGAGGCGAGGGAGCTCTGGTTTTGTGAAGAATTTGGTAAAGAAGAAATGAAGGCCCCCTGTATTTATAAGAGTGGTCTCCTACCAGGTCCACCTCTCTATCGCAAACCATCTCAATTTCAGGACCACTCTGCATTGGAATGGCCTTCTCTTTGTTCCGATCGGACCCCATTCCGATGGGGGGCATTTGTAGGGTCCTGAAAAATCCGCAAAGGAGATTCTACACAAATCCCCCAAAGAATTGGGTAAAAGAATGGAGAAAATTCAAAGAAGGGACACAAGCAGGACCAGTCCGCGGACCAGTCCCATGAAAACGTGACGTGGTCAGGCCCCACGAAGCACCCCCACCGCGAACCATCATCGTTCGTGAAATGGAGGCGGAGATCCTTCGCGGTTGCGAGGCATGATGGGTGCCTATCCAGTTCACCATCATGAACCGCCCCAACCACGGACCACATCGACTGGTTCAAGCAGCATCCGTTGTCGTTCGTGGAATAGAGGCGGAACCCTCCGTGCCCGCAAACCACTCCCTGAGTTCGGTTCGTGGGGGGGAGTAATCAATACCCACCACGAATTACGGATTGATCGAGTCAGTTGTAAACTGGGTTTTTGGTCATTGGCCTCTGCAAAAGGTGTTTCATGGCCACAAATACATATCTTTCCCCACTCTATAAAAGGAGACGGAGGGGTAAGGGAATGGGGATCATATTCAGAGGGATTGGAGATTCGGAAGGAGATCGGTCGAAGGAAGACTTTGGATTTTGAAAACAGCGAAATTCCCATTTGTGAACCACATCAGGTATACGAATTAATAAGGAATTGTAAAATGCATAATAACATGGTGAACTGCGAACCTAAAATAACAAAAATAAGGAAAACTGCGAACCATACCCCCTCCGTGGATGAATTCCCCGCGGACTAGGGAGTTTATGCCTCTTTTCCCATCCGTCGCACCGCGTAGCACCCTCCTACGTGGGCGAAGCCTCGAACTAAGAACCCCCGATCGGCGCTGCCCTTGACTGCCACTTCCTACATGGAACCCTCCGTGAACCACCCTGGTTCGCGGATTGAACCCAAATCACAAACCACCCTGGTTCGCGGGATGTGCGTCAGTCCGCGGACCACCCTGGTTCACTGGATTCCCCTCAGTCTGTGTACCACCCTGGTTAGCTAACGGCTTTTCTATCCGCGTAGCACCTTCTTACGTGAAGGGCACCACCACTCCTTCATACATGTGGCCCCTTAGAGCCTTTGTATTTCTCATTCCTCGAGCCAGATAAAATCCTTCCAATCTGGTCCGATCCTCCACAACCTCCTCATTGGCCTGCTCATCGGCCCTTAGCTGAGGCCTCCACTAGAGCTGTCATACCCGTGTGGTGCAACCTTCCGGTGCATCAGCGCACCACTTTGAGTTCACATACCCACGGTAAGTAGAGTTGAAGGGGTTTCCCCGACCCTTGAGCAGATTCCTGAAGCATTCATGGGTTCACATTCCCACGGTAATGTGGCGTCTAAGCTCGGTAATCCCCTTTCTGCCCCTCCGCTTGTTAAGGGCTCCTCGGGGTTAGTAAAATACCCATAAGAAGGAAGACCTCACGCACTTCAAGAGAAGAGATGGGCACAGGAGCACCCCCTTTCCCTCTCCCACAGCACTTTGTCGCCTGGGCCGCTCCATGTGTAAGCCCCAGTCCACTTCTCACGGACGCACCTTTCGCAACATGATCGTCTGATCCTTGTTGTCTCTTGTTTCTCACACCGAGCCTGACTCACGTGGGATTAGAGTAAGCATCGACCATGACATCCTCTTATGGGCCTCCTCAGATCGTAATCCCCACTAAGCGAACTATGGGGACTTTGATCCATGTAAAGTTATGGTACGTAGAAATCCTCCATGAGGTTCAAGCCCACAATTCGGTCGTTTCTTCATGTCGAGTTCCACCCTCATCCAGCATGATGTTAAACTATATGATCTCGTCCAGAATGATGTTAAACTGTATGACCACATCTATCATGACGTTAAATTGTATGCGCGAACTACAAGGACTTTGATTCCCTACCGTAGGGATACGTAGGAAGCCTCCATGAGGTTCAAGCCCACTACCCATCGGACCCCCGGTCCATCTTCACGTCGGTTCCCCGACACTTATACGTGAACTGCGTGGACTTTGATCCCTGTCTCCTAGGCTGGGTACGTAGGAATCCTCCAAGAGGTTCAAGCCCGAAAATCGGTCGATCCGACTATCTTCACATCGGTTCACCGCACCATTCTTGGTGCCGCCTCAAGCGAGTTCTGACTCTTCAAGGTCATTAATCCAATGAGGGATGGTAAACCTCATGCAAAAGTGATTCCAAATCCCTATGTCCAGTTGACCATTTCCCGCTAGGGTTAAATCCATGGAAACTATGTTTGGGTATAAACTAAAGATTCACAATCATATGAATATGTCTAAAATCTATAAGAGAGTCCCAGAACATGAAATAATTCCCCTCAAAAGGGTGTGATGAGCCCAACTTCCCATCCTCTCGACCAATGCGAGTTCTTAAGAGTCGCTGTTCAGACCATCTGGAGAACTCCTGCCTTTGGAAAGCAGGTCCACGCATCATCGGATATGGAACCGTTGGGCGTTTCGAGACCGAAACCCGAAACACACCCCAAAATTCTAAAACACTAAAAATAAATTTGAAAGAGTGTATGACATGAAATACTAATCATGTAAGGAAATATAATATCAAGATACTTTTCAATATAACTAATATTGTAGATAAATAAATTCATTATCTTTTAATGAACACAACACATTGATATCTATCATTACATGAACAGATGATTCTGTTTGGTAGTTTTCGTTAAATGCAAGACCGAGTTTTACTGAACAAACAACGTATTAATATTATATTATTAGATTATATAATAAGATATGACCTATAAATTAAATCTATATTTATTAATTTTATTAACTAACACATGAAAATATATGGTTGAATTCATTGGTTACAAATTAGTTAAAAATAAATACATAAACCAGTTGACTATAAAAGAAATATATTTTTTATACTCACATAGGTATTTTATCCTAATTAATAACATTAATATCTATTATTGAATTATATTAGTTAAATAAGTATGTTATAAATTCAATGAACATTTTTTACATTCAAATAATAGATTGGATAGGCATAAGATAAGAACAAACCTAATTTTACGGATAATAAAATATTTATTAAAAGGAAATTTTATCAGCTATTAATGGTAAACCCATTTTCAATTAAAAATTTTGACATTTAAAAAATTAAAATTTTCAAAATAATATTAATCTTTTAATTATATCATTAAAATCATCTTAAGAGTAATTATTGGTATTTTTTTCAAGTATCATTTTCTAATTAATAGTGAAAAATACAGAATTTTAATTAAAAAATATTTTTTCTTCTAATTTATTTATAAATTTAAATTATATTTTTTACTTGTTTTAATGTTTAATTTGATAAATTTTATATAAATGAAAAAAATCTAGATTTTAGTAATCAAATTCACTTGGATATTTGATATAAAAACATTGTAATTTTCGGAACATTTTTAGTTTTAAAACATGCAATGTAGTCCCATCTACAGGATGAATTATTAGTTATTTTCTACCAAATATATGATTGAAATTTGGAAAAAAAATCAATATTTGTAATAATAATATATAATAATTTATTATAATGTGAACATAGTTTTCGTCTAAAAAATTAGTTAATGTGATTAAAATTAATTAAAGTGATTAAGAGTAAAAATAGCTTAAGAAGGGACTAATCCATAAATATAAAATCCTAAATTACCTATTAACTTCTCCGAAATCCATTTCATGTTACTATTTATACCATATATTCCATTATATCTAATATTGACTATTATTAGTACCACTCTACAAGTGATATGCATCTGTCGAAATCAATTTTTAAAAATATACAAGAATATCATTACCCAATCATCATAAAAAGGAACTCACATCTACCATTTATTCACACCCATCAAGACCATTTTCTCAAACAAAATCTTCTCCAATAATCTCCCAAAACCCATCCCTAATTTCTAGGATCCATTATTTGGGAATAATTCCATCCATGGAAGTATTTTGGTATAATCCAAAAGGAGTTCCTCGAATAGAAGGTAACCTTCTTTAGTGATCACATGTGTTTCATTTACCTATACACCCATTAAATTTTGTTTACATATATATTTTTTAATATCCTCAATATATTAATTAAAAT
This sequence comes from Viscum album, assembly GCA_963277665.1. Taxonomy (NCBI): domain Eukaryota; kingdom Viridiplantae; phylum Streptophyta; class Magnoliopsida; order Santalales; family Viscaceae; genus Viscum; species Viscum album. The sequence continues at coordinate 929,087,791 of OY728159.1, forward strand.
TATATGTTTTTATGTTTGGTGTTTGACTTACACCTACTCACACTACCATGAAATTTCTATAAAACATAGCATTCGTGTACACGGACAACCACCTCATGAACTGATAATTTTATTTTTTTACCACCCCTAATGGTTGGAAATTATGATGGAAAAAATTAATATACGATATTTTTGATAATAATGTTACCTTAACACTTACATTTTTCATATATAATACAAACCTTCATGCTTTACATTTTTAATAAATAAAATAACATCATTTTTGGAAATGTGGACTATCGCCTCCTCACAGAAATGTGATCCATTCAAACAATACATGGAATGCATAAAAGATGGATTTAATAAACCATTAAACAATATAGAATTACTATGATACTAAAATTATAATATAAGAATATAAAATTTAATTTAATATATATTTAATATGAAAAATAATTCAAAGTAGTGTTCAAGGATACATACAGCCAACCCTCTCCATGAACGCTAAATTTCATTTCCTTTATCCAAATGTTTTGGGTTTCTATAAAAAAATCATAATGAATATATAGTTCATTTATGTAATGGTTTAAATTCAAGAAATTATTAAATTAGGATGTATTTTATTGGAACATCTTGTAACATGTCAAATCATACTCAAAAAACTACCCACATAACACAAAAAAATTGACAATAATGAAAATTCGTTAAAAAACCGGTAATGTGATGTTAGTAAGATCATATGTGAGATTATAAATATGTATATGGTTCTATTATATGTTATTAACATGTATAAAACTATTATACAGGATGTTAAATGATGTTCACCTGAAAGGAATCACAATATAAGGTATTTTCATCTCACTTTTTTAATTAGTGAGATAAATGTCATATTCCCCGCTTACTTATTTTTTGAGGTGTAACTTTGAACCATTTTTATATACTATATAATCAATTAGATTATGATAATGGTATTTTCTTTTTAAATTTGAAATATTTCTTTTAATGGTATTTGAATTAAATGTTACGATGTGGTAAACAATTTCCTTTACCTGATTCATTTTCATTAGGTTATATTACAACCTCATTGCCATTAATATTTTATGATTTATGTGTGTATTAACTTTTTATTTTAATTTGTTTTATATATAATTTTTTTATTCTTATTTAAATTAACCACACATAATCTCTTCATTGATTGATTCTCACATCAACATTATGGCCTTTTCCGATGTTTACATCACAATATCATTATTTAGGATTGATTACAATTCAATTTTCCATTGGGAAAATTATTGGATAATTGTTTAATAAAACCATTAATATTATTATATAATGGTTAATCAAGTACTTTTTCATGTAATATTATCATTTTCTCACACTATGTTTCCCAAAATGTTTTATATAATTTTTTTAAGAAAACCCGACCTCATTTATCTCTTTAGTCGATGAACTTGTTCTTATTTCTAAAAACCTTGTTTTATAAAATGGTTTCAAAAGATTTTTTAAACCAATCCAAAAAATTTTATAAAATAATTTTTACCCTTTTTTCATTTACAAATTTTTTCAAATTAATATTTATATCTTTTTTTAAACAAGGATTTTTTATATCATTTTTTCCATGAAAAAAGGAATATCTTATTTACCGTGTATATAATGTACATTTTTACCCACATTTATTTATATAAAGCATCATTTGATATTTTAAAATTATAACAGTTAAATATATTTGTTTCAAAAACTATTTTAAAATAACATAATATTACTTTTTTTCAAAATAAAAATGATATTCTCAAGAATAATTGTCCTGAAATAAATTTTTATAATATTTAGATTCATCAATAATAACTAAACATTATATTTTATCCAAATTTAATATTTTGAATTGATGAAATACTTATTCTTAAAGTATATTGTCATTAATTTATTTGAACATGGATAGTTTTGACATTCGATTCCATAATTTATTTTTATAGTCCACTTGAAATATTCAAATTTCCTGTGATCATTGAATAATGATGTAAACCTATTTATCAATATCTTTTATCATGGAAATTTATATTGAAAAAAAAACTATATTCCATTTATATATATAGTTTTTTACTTTGTCTATTTTTTTATTTACTTGAAAAATATTGATAAATGTGTATCCTTTACTCGATACATATATTTTATAAGGAAAATTTTGTTTGAATTAAATATATTATTATATATATAAGGAATACATTGGAAATGTAATATATGGGTTGGGAAACTGTTGGGAAAAAAATCCCTCAAGGTATCATTGAAGCATTATTGAGGTGATTGTGTTTGTTGACAAAGTGGACATCTGAGTGGTGATTGTTGAGGAAGCAAAACAATGACATACAAATAAGTTGAGAAAGAGGATTTCATGATGAAATGTCGAGTTCAAGAGCAGAGGTCAATGATCCATGTTTGATTCAAGAACGTCAACAAAAGGAATGGATGATCTGGTGGTGGTACAAAAGAACAGATACAAGGTGGCGCCATTTTCCAGTGTTTGCCAAATTTTTGGGCCTAAAAATCGACAAATGAAGAAAAGTGTTTTTGGAAAAAGGGACTTACGCGCTGAGGACTTTGAGTATAGGAAACTTGTACACCATATGTTTTTCAAGATTAGAAGATCAAAATATGGAAAAGGAAATAGGTTCACACAAGTTTGGTAGTTGGTCGTGCAAGTGTCTAGGAGGACAGAAGACTTGTGCACCAAGACTGGGTCGCGTAGGTGACTTGCGTGCCATCACGCAGGGTGGTCAATTTTCCTATAAATACTATACCACCCCTCTTCATTCATAACCAGAGTTCAACACTTTGAGAAATCAGAGCTCCCATCGCGCAGGTGTAGCGGTCGCGCAAGTGGTGTTTGATCGCACAGGTGAAGTTGCGCGCCAGTGTGAGGAGTTGTGCGCTGCTATGAGATGTTGCGCGCCGGTTGGAAGTTGCGTGCCAATATTGGTTTGGGCGTAAAAGGAAGAGATTCGTGCAAGTTTGGAGTTTGGGAATCTTTTTTCACGCAAGTGTCTAAGGTGGACTTGCGCGCCCGTTGTGACTTGAGCGCCGATACTTGCGCTCCGAGTTAGACTTGTGCGCCAAGTAAGGTTTAGTTCCGGCAGTGATTTTCAGGCTACGTGGAAGATGGAAGTATTATCGATACCTTCGGTTCAAAGATAGATTCATCTACGGGTGAAAGTTGAACTTCAACAGAGCATATACATACAGAAGAAGATGCATTCTTTCATGAAAATGAAGAGACCTATAGGTCTATAAACTGTAAGTGGATCCTTTCTAGAGTAGTGAGCGAAAGAAGAGGTAGAATGTGATCCTCTCCACCAGCAGTGAGCCAGAGAGAGAGAAACAGGGAGTGACCCTTGGGAAAGCAGTGAGCTAACTCTAAACCTTGTAAAAGAAGTGAGCATGGTACAGATTGACTATGTCCGAACCTTGTAATCCACATCTAGTGAAGAATAGTGGAATTTGGTATGACCGGAAACTTGTCGGCGTATGCTCCTTGAACGTAGCCCTTAGCGGTGAACCAAGTAAAAATTGTTGTGTCATGTGCATGCTTTACCTTATGTTTATATTGTGCCACATGAAAGTGAGAGAAGAGTGTTTTTCTTAATAGTGAAACAAGATCAGAACGGGCTTATTTTGAATTAGTCATACCCTGATTCACCCCCCCTCTCAGGGTACTCAGCATAGTGGACCTAACAGAAACATTTAAATTAATCCCATCAATGCATCAGTAGTCTCAGGATATAATTTATTTAATGACAATCCCTTTGAGTTTGTTTCCAAGAAGAATATATGGTTTTTCACCCATAGATTTAAATTTTTTAGAAGGTCTTGATAGTAATATTCTCACCCATATTGTGACATTTCTTAATGGTATAGGTTTCACGTTATTTGAGAACATAACATCTGATAACTTACAATTTTCTTAATTAATATTTAGTATTTTTTCCATTACATTTTCATTATGAAAATGTCTATGGTTTAATTACATTTTTAGTTCATTGATTAAATAGAATTTGTTTTAAGTATATTCACATTCTATATTGAATTTTCCTTATTGAGTTATTTAAATGAACAATATTTTCCTCTATTTATCTTTCTATACAATTTATGCACTTCCTTTTTAGTTTATTTATCTTATGTCATGTATGACCAGTTATTTACCTTTCCATAATGATTATTCTCATTGATTCATTATTTCTTACATTGTACTTACCCTTATTAATCATTTTATCACACCCTTATTATATTTCCATTCCACCATGATTCCCTGATAATTATGATGAAATATAACCAACGATACACTAGATGGAATAATTATATTATCCAGGAAAATAAAAAAATATGTATATTTTATTATTTTTGTTTTAATTTGTAATAAATGAATCTAGTATTTATATATTTTACCAAAACAACTAAATTTATTGGTCTATTGGGACGTAATTTTCTTGAATCTTATAAATATGTAATGGTATCAAGCATTGGCTCTAGAATTTTTAGGGTTGTGTTGCTAAAAAAAATTTCATTTATGTTTCAAAATATAAATATATAAAAATATGATTTTCATTTCATTTTATAAAAAATAATAAAAAATAATTCATGAAAAATATTTTCACATTTAATTTCTAAAGAGTATCAAAATAATTAATGTCTTCCCAAAAATAAATTTAAAATATGAATCATGGGATGAAAGAAACATTTCATATGAATGTAAAATGTGGAAACAATATCCCAAGGTACTACAAAATAAACGAATAGAGGATATACCTTAATAGGTAATGATGCAAGAGTTTCTAATAAAAACCTTAAAATTTAAATGATCTTATAATAAAATCAAAAAATGATATAATAAATAATTTCTATAATATGTTTATCAAGGGATATTCTTAAAAACCAAATAAATATATTCATGATGTACTCAATTCTGAACTATCTATCAAAATACTAATATAATCAATATTCTATAACAAATTGAATACTCTCAACTTTCCATGGTGATGGAACATACCAAATATCCCTTACCTTTCATGGGGATCTATTCTATCTAATTAGTAATTAATAGTAAGTATATTTTGAATCTCAATAAGAAACATTGGATCCCAATAATTTAGAATAATTGGGATATGAGGAAATTAGAGAAGTACAATTTCACAGTCATAAAAATAAATCTTACATGATAATCCCACACCTCATCACACAGCAATGTGAATCCCCATATAGTAAATAGTATCCATATAGGTGTCCTCTTTTCAAGAAAACGTTCAATGTACCAACCACGACTAATAATTTGAAAAAAAACATTTAACATTTGAAAAATTATTTTTAATCCAATGCCTTAAAATTTTCCAAAATTAAACCATTAACCTTATAAAAATATCCACCTATATATACAGATACCCTTTGTCACATTTTAAATTTTCCCACCACTATTGGTGAATATTCACAAAGAGGATATATATATATAAATTTTTTATGTGTACAAGAGACATTTATAAATGGGGATGAATTTAGAAACCACTTTGATTACAATTTGAAAATCATAAAAACCGTTAATAATTTTTTGAAAACTAGCCACAATTAAAAAAGAGCCCCAATTTCTCTAACATACATAAATAAATTTTTTTATAAAAATAATCCAAGGACTCAATTTTATCAAACATTCAAAAAATATTTTTAAAACTTGTTTTAGTAGGGATATCCAAAATAACTCTAAATAAAACATTGTGAGCATGAAATTGAACATTTTAATCTGTCACATCCATTTTATATCATTTAATTACTATTATTTATAATAAAAATACACAATAAAAAATTAAATAAATTATATTTTTTAATTAAAATTCTCGAATATAGGATAAACTACCACAAATCGAAGAAGAACACATTATATTTGACAATGGTGACCTCTATCCACCACAATAGATCTAGAGAATCCCTATAGATATAGGATAATCTGAAAATCAATAAAAAACTCATTAAATTCAATCCAAATTAATGAACAAGACAATCTATACCTTAAATAGAGAATATTTTTCACCTTCAATGAACATCATATGAATCAGTCTCAGACCACACTTGAAAAGGATTAGGAACAACAACCCACAAAAAATAAACTACTATATCCATTTGGGTTCTTTGAAGGTGTGACAACCATGGAGGAGAAGAGGAAACACAAGAGAATATGGAAATATAGAAGAGCGTATGGTACAAAACCCTTACTAAAAAAGATATAAACATGAATTATGGGAGGAATTGAAGGAATGATGGAGGATGAGAGAGGTCATGCCCAAGAGGGAGCCCCTCCTAGTCATACTGAGAAATTAGATATGTGGGATAGAGGGTTGAGGGTAGTATTATGATTGTATTACTACTAATAATATTAAAATTATTACTAGAACAATTAAATTTATCTTTTTATAGTCTATACACTCCCATAGTTTATCCAAAGAAATTTCCAAACAATGCACCATCCATGAACCTCACTCTGGATGATTTGAAAGACCTTGTATAGTCATGTTTGATGGTTAGAGAAACCTTGTAATGATGGTGTAGTAATCTCTATTATGATTACACGGTGACTAACACTATTTTATCACGGTTTCTTCTAAATTCATGACAACCATGCACCTATGAGGATGAATCCTTTTAATTAAAAATTCAACACAATTTTGTCTACAATTCATGAATGAGGATATATAAAAATAAATAATTTAACTTTTTTTATAAATTCATTTTGGGGTGTGAGAAAAAAATTGTCAGGATAAAATCCATTGTATCTTATACTAATGTAACAATGTATATAATGGCTTTGAGTTATTGGGGTTTGGATTTCTATAGATAGTAGAAAATGATGATTTATATAATCAATGGGAATTTTATTTTAAATGAATATAACTAAAATGAGAATTATTATAATTTCTTAGATTGCATTTACCATTATGGGGTTTTTTATTTTATAACCAAATATTCTCAAGGATTATGAGAAAATTATGTGTGTGACATCATTTTGTGAGGGGGAATACCCAAAAAAGGAAACAAAACCCATAAAACAATGTATGGATTTCCCTATTAAGAACTCCAATAGGGATGGGGTTTTCATTGACTAGATTATGGATATATTTGGTAATCTTAAACAATTTATGATCAATATAATTTCTCTAATAGGGAGTCCTATTATTTTATAATGTGATTTGAATATGTTAGATCAATTAGTTAGATAAAAATATCCATATCTTAATTTAAATACTAATTTATTCGAAATTGAACAATTGATTATTTACCCTCTAAATATATTCATGGATTTTTAATATAATAAATGTGAAATTTTTAATCTATAAGTGTACTATTTGAAAGGGGACTTCGGTCAATAAATATCGTTCATCTAGACCACTAAAGATACTAAAGGGATAGAAACCATTTAATGGAGAACCATTAAAGTTATTTTCACAATGAAATAGTTTCCCTTGGAATTGTAAGACAAAATAGAAAGGAATTTCCCCACTTCAATCCAGAATGAATATGTATGTGTAGAATAGTTTGATGAAAACATTAAAATATCATCCAATTATACTACAAACTACATACATAATCCAGATAGTATTATTGTTAATTTCATTGATGGTATTATTTCAAGTCTCTAAAGGGAACTTTATTCCAAAAAAAATTATTATATTATAATATAGTATCATGTGACATTTAGGAAGAGAAGTAATTTTCATGATCTTATATTTTAAATGGAATGAAATCCAATAGAATGGATGATAAACAAGAAAAATGGGACACATCAATGAAGAAGAAAGAAAAAAAAACAATTTTCATCATGTAATATTTTTGAACAATCATCTTTTAAAATTTAAATACCCAAACAACCCATACATAAATATTTAATCTCAAAAGATGAAGTTTATCTGAAAAACCTAAAGATTCATTCTAGGATCATTTAGGACTAGTTCTCTTAACAACATGGTCACAAAAAATGTTCTATAAGTTATCTATGTCATCTACAAATAATATTATAGAAATATTATACATAATACAATTTTTCATATCCCAAGGAATGGATGCATAAGAAAGGGTGATCTCAGATGTCTTGTAAGAGTATCCAAGGGATATATAAATATAACATGATCATATAGATATGAAAAAATGAGAATAAAATTTTAAAACCATACCCTTCATATAATAGTTCATTAAAATTATTCACAACATAAATCATGGATGTTTAGATGACATGAATCACAATTTATTCAAATTAGATGATACATTATATATTTAAATTTTCAGAAGACTAAGATTTGTGGAATATATGATATCATATAAAATCATATGCAAAGGGTATCATCAAATACATTCAAAACATGTTATGCCTGGGATCACCAAACATGTACCTACATTAGGATTCAGATAACCTCCCATGTACCCTATTTTTTGGCTTTTTTATAACCTCATGTGTACCCTCATTTAGGTTTGGGATAACCAACCATGTACTATCTTTTGGTCTTGACATAAATTCTTGTACACTGTTTGATCTCATATAACATTTATCATTGTCCATTGCATTAGAGATTCATATAGTTCCCACCATACACATGATAAAAATCATACATAATTATGAAAAAATATCATAAAAATAATCATAAAAATAAACCAAAGAAAAAATGGGTGTCAAAACCATTTCATCATTTCATCAAAACATAACCTATAGAAAAAGAAGATAGATTATTAAGGATTCGATTATTATAAAACCTATGAAAGATAATCGAGTTTCCTAAAAATATTGTCTTAATAAACATAAAAAATTGAAATAATTAATATGAATATAATAGATTGATCATATAACCATCTAATAATAAGTAACATAAGATAATTTCACCATAGATTGAAAATGATTTTGATGGAAAAATCACATCAAACATTTCCAAAGGAGAATATCCTATCTTTGAAGATAATTTTTTATATTAAAAAATTTATAAAATATTTTGGAAGTAGGTTTTATTTAAAATATAATTTAATATATAAAAAAAATATATAAAAACAAATAGTATTAATTGAATTTGGATGTTTCCTTCCATGTTGTACACATTAAAACAAATGTTTCATCGTCATTTTTGATAAAATAGAAATGGTTCATATTTTGAATAAAACATGAATATTCCTTATAAAATATTTTTCAAAATTAATAAAAGAAAAAATTACTTTTAAAAAAAATGGATAACTAAAAAAATTAATTTTTTTCTAAAAAACGTAAAAATGATAGAGAAAGGGTATTCAATTGATGAGAGAAATAATGTCATTTGTCATTAAATTTTTTTTTTTGAAATAATCACTTTAAAAGAGATAATATTTAATGTAAAACATGTTTCCTCATGAAATAAACATTGGATAATAAAATTCATGAATTTAAAGAGATATGGATTTCTATATTTTACTATCAGACTCATAAACATAATCAATTCTAACAAATAATAACATTGTATTGTCAATCCATTACCTCTTTTGTAACATTTAATTACAATCCCCATGGAAGAATAAAATTAAATACAAAATAATTATCAAGAAAATATATAAATTCATGATATTACCTATAAATTTGTTTTTATATGTACTACATAAAATAATATTGGACCATAACATTACATATGACTCAAAAAAGTAAAATTGAGGCATGAATCCATCAATGCTTTTGTAATATCATGAACTGTATTCCCCATTAAATATTAATATAAAATGAAACATTAAATATATTTAATATAATTGTATTAATTATAGAAAATTTAAAATTTGAATTATATGTACTACACATAATAAATGGTTGGTGAATATGGCATAGGTCTCTCAGAAATAAAAGAAAGACTAGAAATTCCTTACCATAAGTCTCAACATTCATCACGCTCATTAGAATTTCATATAAATTGAATATATTTTTACTATAAATCTATTATGGATCCATAATTTCATATATTTATTTATATAACATTATATAGATGATTTACATATTACCATTTATTACTGATTTTTTTACAATATCCTGATAAAGTCATTTTTCGTGTAATATCTTTTTTGTTTTTCATGTATCTTTTGATTTAGTATATTTGGTCCTATTAAATTGATCATGGTTCCATAATTTCCCTAGTGTTATCAATGATATAAATATAATATGTATTAATTAAATATTTTTTTGTAGTTATCCAATGATGTTAGAGTCCAAAAATAAAGTACATTGTTCATGGAGATGGTAGGTCGTACGTAAGTGTAACATCCGGGGTAAATAAATAAATAATAAATTATCTTTTTTATTAATATTTTTGAATTAAATATTAATTTTACTTTAAAGGGGTTTCTATGTTCGATAGCGTACCCGATACACGATAACAGGTTTCTTTGAAATCTTACGTTGCACACTAATAATATAATATTATTATTTTAAATGGTAGTTAACTCCTAGCCATTGTACTGGTGGGAATGAAAAAAAATAACTAAAATGTGATTATACATGTTTTTTAAATGTATTTACATTTATCCAATAAAAGTTATAGGCTTAAAATTTGAATGAATCTAATTTTATGCATAATTTACATTAAAATATCGATTTACCACCTTTTAATGGAGAACCCTATTTAAATATAGTTTTGGTCACTTTAATAAATTATATTTGAAAAAATAAAATCCTTATTTAGAATGGGGACATCAAATTTTACTTTGTGTTAATTTTTTGATTTTTTCCAATTAAGTTCATTTTTAATGAATAGTGAAAAATATTTTATTTTAATTCAAAACTGTATTTTAATCTAATTTATTTATATGGTTATATTATCTTTTTAATTGATTTTAATGTTTAATTAGAATATATATTTACCATTTAATATAATTGTGGTCATTGGAATTAATTTCACTTTGAAAGTGGACATAATCAAGTGTCAATCTTTTGATAGTTATTGTTTCTTAAAAACACGCTATTTGTTTTTACAACGAGAATTAATTTTATATTAATTAATGCAACTTCTATGTTTTGAATTTAGAAAAATAGAAATAATTTTTTAATTTGGAATATCAAATATAGCATAGGCTGAATTATTTTTATTTTTCTAAAAAACTTCAATTTTTTATGAATAGTGAAACCACTTAGTAGTAGTTAAAAATGACTTTTTCATTTAAATGAAATCTTACCGCTTCTGTGAATTGAATTTCGAAAATCTGACATACATGGTTGTTATTAGTAAGTAAAATGTGGCTCAACAAGATGAAAATAATTATTGGTAAATAGTAACTTTTGACTTTTATTTACCGCGGTTAAAGGTAAACAGGGTAATTCAAGGTAAAAAGAATATCTTAATAATTCAAAACTACCATAAAACTTGTCCGAACCTTATTGGATGAGTAATGTACGACCATGGAAATCTTGGGAATGATTTTGGGACCCCATGGAGCCAATTATAAATGATAATGACACTTTAGATTAATTAATTTAATGTAAAGGCAATATTGACATAAACAAACATCTTTTAGTAATTAATTTTTATACGGTGTTATATAAGTAATTATTTATACTATAAATACTCATTGGAAATCTAATAATATTTAATATATCATGGTATTTGTTCTATAATTTTTAGACAACATATAAATTTAATTATTTATGACACAATAATGATGCAGTATTTACCTCATTAATAAATGATTTAAATAAATTGGATTATAACGAATAAAATATCATCTAAAACATGTCCAGTTATGATTGGATGATTTTATTTAAACTATTAGTCATCTTATCTTCGACTGTAATTATTTTTTAACCTTTAGAAACCGAATATAAATATATAATAAAATAATATTTTCACACTTTCCTAAAGAGCCCCCCCCCCTACAAAAGGTGACCATTTCTAACCAATTCCTCACACTTCTCAACCCTTTTTGATCATCCAACCTCTTCCCAATTAATCTCCCTACATACCTCTCATTTTCTTAGAAGCCTTACTTTAGGCAGAAGACACTTCAAGAAGTCCTTTGGTTCAAACCAAAGGGAGTTACTCAAATTAAAGGTAAGAGTTTCTCTTAACTTCTTTTCTTTTATTCTACTTCTCCATCCCCGAAATTCTTTTTATTCCATTATTTTATGACAAAATCTGTATCCTAAATATACTATGATGTTGTTATGAGAAATATTTGAACTATACTTACACACACCTCCATCTAATGGGTGAAGAACATACTGTTTCCGTTGATGGAAAACTAACGCCTCATGAAATGATGATTGTTTGATTATCTTCTACTGCCTCTAATGGGGGCCATTAATATTGAACTTTATTTATATATGATATATATTATGTTTATGTTTTATTTATTCTTCTATATTTTTAATTTATATCATACCTTTATTGTTTCCATAATGGGTAGATGCGATAATTTCATTTGAGGAAGTGCGGACAATCGCCCCCTCAAAGTGACATGACTCGTTAATGACTTATGCGGGATGTATAAAGGATGGAGTTAATGATATAATATATGATATTATACTGTAAATATAATATAAATATGTATCATTATGTTTTAATTCCATTAAAATAAAAATTATAAATGAAAGTAGCGTTCATGCGTACGTACGACTTACCGTTTCCATGAACGGTGCATTTCATTTCTTACCTATAAATGTTATGTACTATTATAAATACATATATATAATTAATATATATGATATATATGAAATCCAAATCATGAATATCATTCGGGTTATAATGAACCTTTGGACACATGAATAACATGTAATTATAAGAAGCCCATTTTTGACTCAAGTACCAAATATCGACAAAACATACATTATGAACAAAAATGATTACATAATGTTAATAACATGGTAATAATTGATATAAATGGAATAATAAACTTGAAAGTGTTCCTAAGAAAGTATAAATTAACTTTATTTTATTATTCAATAGATTAAAGAACTATTTAGTCAAGTCAGACTAGAGGTAAGGGACTTCGTCTAAATCTCCTTTCATTGAGGCATATTTTCATTTATATGAAACTTTCATGTATACGGTGTATAAACCCCTTTGAATTTTACTTATATTCAAAAGGAATTTTTTTTTCTACCAAGTGTTTTAATAAACGACAAAAATAATGTTCCTTTTAATGTTTGCGGTGACAATGACTTTTTCCACCACCGCGCGTATTATTTGATCTTTGGCTTCCTCAAAAAGCCGCAATGTTTTTTAAAAGAAAATAAATACCATATACTCTTTTAAGTATTTTGGTATTGAAAATGGTTTTGAAAAAGAATAATTTCATGTCAATATATTTAAATAATATTTTGTGATTGAAATGTGGAAATGTTATCATTCCTTTAAATTGTTTTTATGTGTTATGATTTTACAATGGTACTTGGACATTTGACGGGTTGTTACGTGATAAACCAAATTACGGGTGGTGTCATGAAAACCAGGACGGGAGGTTACGTTATAACCTCCAATGCATTCGGTATGAAAGTCAGCCATATGGCTATTCCATTTAGTGATATGTGTGGAAGTCGACCGTACGGTTATTTCATTTATGTATGTTTATGTCCCAAGATACCATTATATGTTATGTGTTCTTTATATGGGTTTTATGGTAATATTTTGGTTACAAAAGGGTAAGTAGTGATATTTTATTCAGTGAAGATTATTTACTACTTCATTAAGGTGAAAAGTATTACTTATGTTAAAGTATTCATGGTTTACTTATTATTTTGAAAAACTAACAGTTTTCCTTCTTTGGGTATCCCTTACTGAGCTTTTTATGCTCATCCCATGTTTTTTGAAATGTTTTTCACAGGACATAATGTGGAATAGGTTCATAGATGGGATCAAGGAAAATTCATGCTCTCTAAAACATGGAACTAGATATGAATCTTTTTTCAAGAGTTTTATTTTATGAAAAAAATGGAAAATGAGTACAAGTGTCTACTTTGTAATCTTTTTAAATGTAACAGTTATGTTCTAATTCTCTAAAACTCTAAACCTGAATAGATCCTCAATGTGAATTATTAACTTAATTCAAGATTATGTATGTTTTATGGCCAAGTAATTATAGTTGGTATCAGAGGTTGGTTTAGAAAACTTTAGGAGTTAGGGTATTGTTAAATAAATATACATAAATTAATTTATGGTAATATTGAAATGATATAGAATTTATAGATTACCATGTTGCTTCTACAAAGATATTTTTGTGTTCAGAATGGTTTTCTGCAGAGGAAACATGGAAGCTATGTTGGGATGACATCAAGAGGAAGACAACATTCCTAATCAGCAACCTAAGATGGTCGGAATCGGAACTAAATAGTTTATTGCAGTGATGGGACAGTTGACTCAGGTTATAAATGGTGGTGATATCCTTGCACGAGATCAGCCAGATCAACCGTAGAGGAACATTTCAATAGTGGATCATTTCATAAGGAAACATCCCCCATCATTTAGAGGATCATCTGACCTAGTTCTAGCTAAAGGGTGGATTAAAGCACTGGAAAAGATTTTTGATGTTATGGGGTGTTTAGAACATCAAAAGGTTAGTCTTGTTGTTTACCATTTTGAAGGTAAAGCTGATCAGTGGTGGTTGATGGTGAAATATATCAGGGATAGTGAGGAAATTGGTTCTCTCTATTAGGATGAATTCAAAGGTATGTTTCTTGAGAAATATTTTCCTAAGGTGGTTCATCTTAGAATGGAAAAAATATTCCTGGAATTAAGGCAGGAGGATGACTCGGTGGCTACTTATGAAGAAAAGTTCACTCAACTGGCAAGGTATGCACCAAATTTCATCCAAGACATTCATTTTAAGGTAAATTGATTTTACTCAGGACTAAAGACAAGATATAGAAGAGTGTTAGCCTCTCGTGAGTTCAAAAGTTATGAAAAACTTGTTCGATGTGAAGAGAAGATGGAAATGGAGTTTTCATATGATCAGGTGTTCTTTGAAAAACAACAGAATTAGAGGTCTAGTTGGCATTCAAAGGGAAATAATTGATCAAAGAAGCCTGGAGGTAAGAAAATTAAATATCCAACTTGTGAGAAGTGTGGTAAAAAGAATCTGGGAGAATGTTTATCAATGTCTGGAAAGTGCTTTTGGTGTGGTAAGTCTGGTCATATTGCTCGTAACTATAAGAATGATGATTAAGAAGACAATGAAAATCCATCGGTATGATGTTTTAAGTGTAATGAAATTGGTAATTAAGAAAATTAGTGTCCAGTGAAGAACTCAATTGAAGGAAAGAAGTCGTACTATAAGAAAAAGGGGGTGGTGAAATCCTTTTCAACTACTTTATCAGATTTTGGGCCATCAAATGAAGTTATATTAGGTAAACTGTTTGTTTGTTCAGATTATGCCAATGTGTTGTTCGATTCAGGGTCTACACACTCATTCATTTCTGAGAAGTTTTCTACTAAATTGGGAATTCCATCTCAAGACATGAATACCAAAGTTATGGTAAAAACACCTCTAGGAAATTTTGAGACAAAAAGAAAACATAATAACCTTCATGTCCTTGTGTGCGGGAATAATCTACCTTCAAACCTTATTGGTTTTCCTCTAGTAGAGTTTGATGTTATTTTGGGTATGTATTGTATTTATTTTTATCATGCTACGATTGACTGCAGAGCTAAAGTGGTTTATTTTCAGAATGATTTTCAGTTTGTATACAAGAATGAACCCTTTCTTTTGATAACATATCAGGAAGCTGAGAAACTAGTAAAATATGGAAATTAATGTTACCGTACACATATTATTGAAAATAAAAAAACTGTTCAGATTAATTATGTGCCAGTGGTAAATGGGTACCTTTATTTTTTTCCTGATATGTTTCCTGGTATTATACTTGATCGGGAAGTTTAATTAACTGTTGAATTAGTTCCCGATGCTAATCCAATTTCAAAACCCCCTTATCAAATCGCTCAAATTTAACTTTTATTGTTAATGAAAAAATTGTGGGAGTTATTAGATAAAGCTTCATTAGACCTAGCACATCACCATGTGGTGATTTTGTCTTGTTTTTTTAAAAATAAAGATGGTTAAATGAGACATTTCATTGATTATAGAGAAATGAATAACATCATTGTTAAGAACAAGTATCCTTTTCCTCATATCGATGATTTTTTTGATCAGATCCAGGGAGCTTAGTATTTTTCAAAGATTGACTTGAGATCAGGGTACCATCAGTTGAAAGTAAAGGAAGAAGACATTCCAAAGACCACATTTCGTACTAGATATGGCCATTATGAATTTGTAGTTATGCCCTTTGGGTTAACCAATGCACCTGTTGTATTCATGGATCTTATGAATATTATTTACCATGAGTTCTTGGATATGTTTTTGGTTGTGTTCATTGATGATATTTTGGTTTATTCCAAAAGTGAAGAGGAACATGAAAGTAATTTAAGGGTTGTATTGCAACCCATAAAAGAAAATAAACTTTATGGGAAATTCAGAATGTTTGAATTTTGGTTACAAAAAATTTATTTCCTTGGTCACATTATTTCAAAAAAATGTCATAACTGTCGATCCTACTAAAACAAAATTTATTAAAGATTGGCCAAGAACCACAAATATTACTGAGATCCATAGTTTTCTTGGCTTGGTAGGTCATTTCCAGAGGTTTGTTGATAATTTTTCATGGTTATCCAGTCCAATGACAAAATTAACTCGAAAAGGTGTTAAGTTTATTTGGACAAAAGAATTTGATGATTTTTTTATGAATTGAAAAGAAGATTGGTGAATTCTCCAGTCTTGGAATTGCCTTCCAGAAATGGTGGGTTTGATATCTATAGTGATGCTTCTTTGAAAGGACTTGGTTTTTTCCTATTACAGAATGATAAGGTAATTGCTTATGTTTCACGTCATTTGAAACCTCATGAGTTAAATTACCCTACACATGATTTGGAATTAGCTGTTGTTGTTTTTGATTAAAAAATTTGGAGGCATCATTTGTATGGAGTAAAATGTAAAATATATACTAACCACCAAAGTTTAAAGTATATATTCACTCAGAATGAATTGAACATGATAAATAGGATATGATTGGAATTAATCAAGGATTATTATTGCATGATCCATTACCATCCGAGTAAATCAAATCAAGTGGCTGATGCTTTGAGTCAAAAAAGTAGTGTCTCATTAACCATGCTACATTTGGAACGATATCCTTTGGTTTTTGATTTGATAAACATTGGCATAGAAGTTGTTAGTAAAAAAATTCTTCTGTTTTGTTTCAGGTGTCAGTGAAATCATCTCTATCAGACTGAATAAAGCAAGTGAAAAAAGAAGACAGTGAGTTACAGAAAAAGGTAGAGTTGGTTCAGAACGGTAAGTTGCCTAATTTTAACATTGATAATGATTGTGTTTTGAGATTTAGAAAGATATTATGTGTGCCTTGTAATTCATAGTTGAAGAATGAGTTGTTATGTGAAGCTCATAGTTCCTCGTTTTCAGTTCGTCCTGGTAGTATTAATATGTACAGAGATCTTTGAAATTATTACTGGTGGGATGGAATAAAAAGAGGTATTGCTGATTTTACTGTGAAGTGTTTGACTTGTCAGTAGGTTAAAGCAGAGAGGTAGTTACCGAAAGGGATTTTTCAGCCTTTACCACTGCCAGAGTGGAAATGGGAAAATATATCCGTGGACTTCATTGTGGGATTACTGAAGACATCTCGAGGTAATAATGAAATTAGGGTTATTATTGATTGATTGACTAAATCTGCTCATTTTATTCCTATTCGAGATAAATTTTCTCTAGATAATATTTCTCGGTTGTATGTTAAAGAGATAATCAGGTTTCACGGAGTTCCCCTATCCATTGTATCTGATCGTGATCCAAGGTTTACTTATTACTTTTTGGATGGCCTTCAGAATTTTTTGGGTACTGAATTAAATTTTAGTACATCTTGTCATACTCAATCAGATGGGCAGTCAGAACAAAGAATTTAGACCTTGGAGGATATGCTACGTTCTTGTTCACTAGATTACCAGGCAAGTTGGGACCAACATCTTTCTTTGGTTGAATTTTCATATTATGACAGTTTTTATTCCATTATACAGATGGAACCATTTTAGGCATTATATGGAAAGTGTTGTCGAACTCTAGATTTTTGGGATGAAGTAGGTGAAAGGAATATGATGGGACCAGAATTGGTAGAAGAGATGGCAGAGAATGTTCAGTTGATTCAGAAGCACATGAGAACAATTCAGAGCAGACAAAAAATCTATGCAGTTAACCGGAGGAAGTATCTTTCTTTTTAGTTAGGTGATCATGTCTTTCTCAAAGTTTCTCCATGGAAAAGTGTGAAGTGTTTTTGGTAAGAAAGGAAAGTTGAGTCTGAGGTTCATTGGACCTTATAAAATTCTGGAGAAGGTTGGATCAGTTGAGTACAAAGTGGATTTACCTCCAAGTTTATCCCAGGTACACAATGTTTTTCATTTTTTGATGTTGAGAAATTATATGCCAGATCCATCTCATGTATTGATCCCATAGGTATTTCAGTTGGAAGAGAATATCTCTTATGAAGAACAACCAGTTTAGATTCTTGACCATAGAGAGAGAGTGTTGTAGAATAAGGTGATTCACTAGGTAAAGGTTTTGTGGAAAAAACATATTATTGAAGAGGAAACATGGAAATATGAAAATGCTATGAGGGATAAATACCCAACTTATTTTGATAAGTGAATAAAAATTGTAAGGATGCAATTTCAAAAGGGGGGAAGGATGTAACATCCCAATTAAATAAAGAAATAATACATTCTTTTTTTATTATTATTTGTGAATTAAATATTAATTTTACTTTAAAGGGGTTGCTATGTTTGATAGCGTACCCAACACGCAAAAATGGATTTCTTTGAAATCTTACGTTGCACACTAATAATATAATATTATTATTTTAAATGGTAGTTAAATCCTAGAATTTGTATTGTCGGGAATGAACAAAACTAACTATGATATAATTATACATGTTTGTTAAATGTATTTACATTTATCCAATAAAATTTAGTGTCATAAAATTTGAATGAATCTAATTTTAAGCATAATTTATATTAAGTTGTTGATTTACCACCTTTTAATGGAGAACCCTTTTTAAATATATTTTTGGTCACTTTAAAACATTCTGTTTGACCAAATAAAATCTTTCTTTAGAATGGGGACATCAAAATTTACTTTCTGTAAATTTTTTGAATTTTTCCGATAAAGTTCATTTTTTAATGAATACTGAAAAGTATTGTATTTTAATTAAAAACTTCATTTTAATCTAATTTATTTATATGGTTATATTTTTTTTAAATTGGTTTTACTGTGTAATTATAATATATTTTTACCATTTAATCCAATGTTGGCCATTGGAATTAATTTCACTTTGAAAGTGGACATAAACAAGTGTCAATCTTTTGATAGTTATTGTTTCATAAAAACATGCTATTTGTTTTAACAATGAGAATTAAATTTAAATTAATTATTTCCACTTATATATCTTGAACATATAAAAATAGACATAGTTTTTGAATTTGTAAAATCAAATATATCTTAGGCTTAATTTTTTGTATTTTTCTGAAAAACTTTAATTTTTGATGAATAGTCAAACCACTTAGTAGTAGTTAAAAAAACTGAATTTTTCATTTAAATGAAATTTTACCGATTCTGTGAATTAAATTTCAAAAATAAGACAGACATGGTTATTATTAGTAATTAAAATTTGGTTCAATAAGATAAAAAATAATTTTTTATGAATAGTAACTTTTGACTTTTATTTACCGCGGTTAAAGGTAAATAAGGTAATTCAAGGTAAAAAAGAATAATGTAATAATTCAAAACTAACTTAACATTTGTAATAACCTTATTGTATTAGTAATGAATGACCATGGTCATCTTTGTGTGGATTTTGGGACCCCATGGAGCCCCTTATGAATGATAATGACAATTTAGTTTAATTAATTTAAAGTAAAGGCAAAATTGACATAAACAAAACTCTTTTAGTAATTAATTTTTTTATAGTGTTATATAAGTAATTTTTTTGACTATAAATTATCATTGTAAAGATAAAAATATTTCCTACATCATTTTATTTTTTTTATAATTTTTAGACATCAAATAAATTAAATTATTTATGACACAATAATGATGCAGTATTTACCTCATTAATAAATGATTTAAATAAATAAAGTCATAAGGATTAAAATATTATCTGAATCCTGTCTAATTATGATTGGATGATTTTATTTCAACTATGAGTCATATTATCTTCGTCTTTAATGATTTTTGGACCTTTAGAAACTGAATATAATTATATAATAAGATAATATTTTCACACTTTCCTAAAGAGCCCCTCCTCCCCCTCATAAAGAGAGACCATTTATAGTCAATTCCTCACACCTCTAAAGTCTTTTAGCTCATCCAACCTCTGCCCAATTAATATCCATACATCCATCTCCTCATCCTAGAAGCCTTACCTTAGTCAAAAGGAACTTCAAGAAGTACTTTGGTTCAAACCAAAGGAAGTTACCCAAATTAAAAGTAACAGATTCTCTTAACTTCTTTTAATTTATTTTTCTTCTCTAACCAATAAAATATTTTTATTCTTTTCTTTTATAACAAAACAAGTAGCCTCAATATAGTTGGATGTTTTAATGAGAATTATTTGAACTGAACTTACACACACCTCCATCTAATGGGTGAAAAACATACTGTTTCCGAGGATGGAAAACTAACACCTCACGAAATGATGATTGTTCGATTATCTCCTACCGCCTCTCATGGTGGCCATTAATATGACACTGTATTTATATATGATAAATATTATGTTTATGTTTTCATTATTCTTCTATATTTTCAATTTATATCATACCTTTATGGTTTCTATAATGGGTAAACGTGATAATTTCATTTGAGGAAGTGCGGACTACTGCCCCCTCAAAGTGAAATGACTCGTTAATTCCTTTTGTGGGATGTATAAATGATGGAGTTAATGATATTATATATGATATTATATAGTAATTATAATATAACTATGTATCATTATGTGTTAAGTCCATTAAAATAAGAAATCTAAATGAAAGTAGCATTCATGCGTACGTACGGCTTACCGTCTCCATGAACGGTGCATTTCATTTCTTACCTACAGATGTTATGTACTATTATAAATACATATAAATATACTGAATATATATGATATATATGATATCCAAATCATGAATATCATTTTGGATATAATGAACCTTTGACCACATGAATAACATATAATTATAAGAAGTCCATTTTTGACTCTAGTACCAAATATCGACAAAACAAACATTATTAACTTAAATGATTACCTAATGTTTATAACATGGTAATAAGTGATATAAAAGGAATAATAAACTTGAAAAATGTTCTTAAGAAATTAGAAATTAACTTTAGTTTATTATTTAGGACATTAAAAAACGATCAAGTCAAGTTGGACACGAGGTAAGGGACATCGTCTCAATCTCCTTTCATTGAGGCATATTTTCATTTATACACAACTTTCTTTTATACGGTGTATAAAACCCTTTGAATTTTACTTTTATTCAAAAGGAATGTTTTTTTTTCTACAATGCTTTTTACTAAACAAAAAAAAACAATGTTCCTTTTAACATAAGCGGTGACAACGACTTTTTCCACCGCCACGAGTATTATTTGATCTTTGGATTCCTCAACAAGCCGTAATGTTTTTTAAAAGAAAATAAATACCATATACTCTTTTAGGTATTTTGGTATTGGAAATGGTTTTTATAAAGGATTATTTTATATCAATATATTTAAACAAAATTTTGTAATTGAAATGTGGAAATGTTATCATTCCATTAAATTGTTTTTATGTGCTAAGATTTTATAATGGTAATTGGACATTTCACGGGCGGTTAAGTGATAAACCAAATGATGGGTGGTGCTGTGAAAACCAAGATGGTTGGTTACAATATAACCTCCAATACATTGGGTATGGTAGTTGGCTGTATGACTACTCCATTTAGTGATATGTGTGGAAGTTGACCGTATAGTTATTCCATTTAAGTATGATTATGTCCCAAGTTACCTTTATATGTTATGTGTTCTTTATATGGGTTTTATGGTAATATTTTGGTTATAAAAGGGTAAGTAGTGATATTTTATTCAGTGAGGAGTATTTACTACTTCATAAAGTATAAAAGTATTACATATGTTAAAGTATTCATGGTTTACTTATTGTTTTGAAAAACTAACATTTTCCTTCTTTGTGTATCCTTTACAGAGCTTTTTTTGCTCATACCGAGTTTTTTTAAATGTTTTTCATAGGAAATAATTTGGAATAGGGTCACAGATGGGATTAAGGAAAATTCATGCTATCTAAAACATGAAACTAGACATGACTCTTTTTTTCAAGAGTTTTATTTTATGAAAAAATGGAAACTGAGTACAAGTGTATACATTGTAATCTTTTGACATGTAATAGTTATGTCCTAATTCTTAAAAACTTTAAACCTAAAAATATCCTCAATATGAATTATTAACTTAATTCAAGATTATGTATGTTTTAAGGCTGGGTCCTTATAGTAAGCATGAAATCCCTTTTAATTTTATTGATGGATGAAATGAAATAATGGTAAAAAATATATTACATTTATAGAAACATTTTTATTTCATACATATCACATGTGTTTATTTAAAAAATTCCTTATAACCATCCAAGAAGAGATTATGTGAATAATGAATCACATCGCTCCGTGAGGTGGCAGTGTATTTTACACTTGAGTGATGTTATCACATTCCCATAGAATTGAAATTAAGAAGGAATATGTGATATCATGATTCCAGAAAAATATTAATATACTAAATATCATATATATAAAAATATACCCATAATAATTTCTAACTATTGGATGTGGTTGTGTAACATCAATAACATTAGTTTGCATGGTAGTACTCCATCGTACTTATGAATTATGATTTTGTAACTTATTTGAGGTATGAAAAGACATATTTAAGGTATTAATTTATGATAATAATATATTAGTATATAGATGATACTGAGTATATCATATCTGAAAAATTTCATAATAAATCGAGGAGTTGGAGGATGCAATAAAATAAAATGGCTGATTATCGACGTTACATCTTCTCATTAAAACATTTTTTAGTGTCTTCCAATAGGATTCCTTTTTTGGATTTATGACCAAAATAATGATTTTAAGATGATATTATTAAATTATACAACTTTTTTTTGATATTTCATGGATGAACCAAATGGGGTTTTAATGTTTCAAGAGGATATGATAAAGGGTGGCGTTTTCTAAGTGGGGTGAGTGGAAAAATTATAATTTTCGAAAATAAATATATGTGGCCTCGTTTTTCACATTCCACCAGGATCCAAATAGTCTTATTGTCGATCCTAGAAGATATAAAATCAAAGTATTTCCTTAAAATGGGTTTTGAACATGTTTTTGGTAATTTTTATACCTTTTCATTTTTGTTTAACCCCCAGTAAAACAATTTTAACCATCACTAAAAATAATAAATTTTACAGTTTTTACTATTAATTGGGATTATAAAATTCGTTGAAATTATTAGATAATATAAATTATTATAATTTCTAATATTTAATACATATTTACAATTTAAAAACATTTATATGGTAGAATATAATTTAAAAATAAACAAGAAAATGCGACGAGATAACGAATTTATGAAAAAACATTGTTCAATTTTTTAAAATTATTTTTATCAATCATTAGTGTGAAATTTATTCCAATATAGTAAATTAGATATATATTTATTTAGAAATTTTTTTATAAGTTTTAACATCTTAAAAGAATTATTTTTTAAACGATTTAAAAGAAATGTCAACTCATAATAAAAACTATAATTCGTCAATATTCATCGAAAAAATTATTCTTCTCATATAATTATAAAAAATTATTTATTAAATAATATTTATTGGATTATTTCAAAATATATCTTTATTTATTTTAAATACAAGAAATTTAAAATTAATTTTTCATATGTGACAAAACTGATTTCTAGAAAAAAAATGATTTTAAGCATACAACAGATTTAGTATTTTCTCATACCTATAATAAAGTATATGTTTTTTTAAAAGTTTATTAAATATATAACATATAAATTTCATTAAAATCCCTCACAAAGTATGGTTTTTTATTTTATTTATGTTAAATTTATTTGTGTTCGTAAAATTTATTTTTCCAAAAAATATTTCATTAATATTCAAATAGTTTTTTTATTTATAATTAATTGGTAAATATAAAATTTGTTTTATATAAAAATATAAAAAATATATATTTATAAACTTTTTAATCATATTAATACCCAAAATCTCAATGGCTACATGATAACAATCATATTAAATTATTACATGTTAATACCATGTAATGTTTTGTTTAAACTCGGTGTTATGTGTAATAAATTATAAAATAACAGTATTTTTTACGGTAAAATATAGAAAATTTTAAATTTAAATGAAATATATATTTCAATAATTCACTGGGTTTTCCATTTTCACCCCTTAAAAAATTTCTCCCACAAAATTCGTCACATTGGTACTAATAACTATGTTCTCTTTTGCCTCATTACTTCCTCATGTTCTGACATAACATCCCTTAGATGGTGGTTTCCCCACGAAACACTCACCAAGTGAGATTTATTTTTTTATAATTTTTTTTATACATAATCACTAATTATTATTACTCAAAATAAACAAAATTCTCTGATGGTATGACCTCTAAATTCAGTACATGTGTTGGATCAGGTATGTACATCCTCCCGAGAGATACATAGAATAAATCATGAACCAGATATTTTTTCGGTAGATGTACCAATCAATAGGCTATTATCCTAATATGATAAATAATTTCTAAGGTACTGATATATATTGGGAATATATTTCTATTATATCCAATGAAAAATTACATCATTTGGTTCTCATACAGTCAGTTTCTATTTCATCTCTTACTTAAAGAAATTAAGATGATTCTTTATTCCTGAGGCACTAATGGGTTACTAGATCCATAATATAATGAAAAATAATCCCTTAAATCTATTATAACCATTAAATAATGGTTACATATAGTTATCAATATTCATAAAGCATCAAATTCTGATGTGTTACAATACACTCTAAACTATATCAAAATTTCAACATAAACCATTCCATAAATGTATCGCTTATTGACACTTTAAAAAGTCAATAATTATAAACACTATTACTAAATTTCAAAAAATAAAAATATCATTAATTATTCAAATATAAATTATTATCTAATAATTTAACCATTCCAAATATGTTAATACCTTGGTTATATATTCTTCTGATTCTTAGTAATGAAGAGAATTACTTTAAAAAATTAAAGAAAAAATTTATTTTTTCCCCATTTTGTGATAAAAACACATATTATTGAACATATTCCATATATCAAATAAATTTTTTATCACAATCAATGTTAATATAGATAAAAAAATTTAAAAAAATTCATTTATTAGTTTTGAGGTTCACCATACTATCAAATTTAATTTATCCATGTCAATCATCGCTTTATCCAAACTAATCACTATTTTCTCAGCATTGGGAACATATTAAGGGTAATTTTACCTTAATCTTGTGGTTTTCATATCATATTACCATGAAATTAAATCCATTTCTATGTTAATAGTTTTACTCAAAATATCATTGTGGATTATTAATGGAAACAGTCTATACAAAAATCATTATATACTTGATGTTTCATATAACAAAATTCCTGATTTCCCAAACAAAGAAACCAAAATTAGTCCAATTAATTCTAAAAAAATTAACTAGGATTCACCATAATATCCATTAATACCTATTTACAAAAATTTTAAATTTTAATAACATATTAAAATTCATCAATATCAAATTTTTCATACTTCTCTCATTTAGCATGAAAATACTATTAGAATAGTCTATACCAGTTATATATCATTAATGTTCCATTCATCATCTGTAGTATAACCACAAATCATTCCTACTTGTTCAATATCATTATGATATTACCCCAGAGGAAATAGATTTTTAAAATTCACAAACCTTCCACATTTATAACATTCTTTCATTGATGTTGTGTCATGCATACTATTTTATTCATGAACTGCATTAACTAGGCTATTTGTTTTTTCAATAGAAATTACATCATTTTTGTTGTTGTTATCCAAATAGAATACATATTAACATTACTTCGAGACAATCCATCGAGTGATTATTTCCATATTCAGGACATATATGAAACTGAATCTTTTTCCTCCATTGTCTTTAGCAACCTAACCATTAATGACTCCATCATTATCTTATTTGGTGATTCCAATAGTTGGTTAATGTGTTAGTTATTAATATAATATCATTATATTTAATTAAGAATAATCACAATATCATTTAACCCTATCATCATCTCATTTTGTTACTCAACAACACATATTCAATCACATTCCATGCCAATCTAGTTCATTCTGGTTCCCTCTATTAACAGAAACCAAAAATCATATTGTGAGAAATAATAATCATATTATGAAAACACATAATCATGAAAAATTACATATAGGATTCTTAAATCATGTATCGTTATTTTAAATCGATGATACCTAAGGATAATCAATGTTGATTCATGGTCATTATTTAAATATTCTTTTATGGTTAGTGATGCATGCCTATCATTAGGCATAGTCAAAATGAATATTATTTTCCTAGTGTAGAAAAATGGATGACCAAGGTTGTATAACTTGAGGATCCTTTCCATTTTCTTCCCCAACAAATTCTAAATCTCATAAACTTTTTTGTTTTGATAATTTAATGAATTCAATGACAATGTTTTTAAGTTTTTGATTATTTTTCTAATGACGTACAATATGAAATTATAAACTGACTTGAAAATATTAATAGAATGAGTGGAGGAATAAGGATCTTGGCATTGGGTTTTGTTTTGGAATCAATGATTGCATTTCTATTATTGTTTCATTTTCATTTTATAATACTAAAATCAAATAACATTTTTGAATTTCTATTATTTATTAAAAAAATTGGAAACTATGAGAGCTTAATCAATATTAAATCAACCTACTCCAATATTAAAGGTATATAAAACTCCTTTGTTTAGGAGTATCCATTTTCTTACCCCTTCTCTATCGATGTTGTTTCATACATTGATTATTTAAACTCTATAGTTTAAAAAGATAAACACTCAAGAGAGGGAAAAATATTTAAATAAAAAATGAAAATAAATTGGTTTATATTTCATTGGTGGGAAGTCACATAATTATTGAAAAGTACCACACCATTCATAGCACATAAATTTACCTCAATCATTTAAAAAAAATTCCGAAAATTAAAGAACACCCTGAACTCCGCTCAGGCCAATCCTCAAGGTCAGCCTATGACTTTTGAATATAATAGATCACTTTGTGTAGTGGACATAATAATATAAGGAGAAATAGAATAAAATTTAAAAAATATTAAATATTAATATAATGGTGGTGAGAGAATAAATGAATAAAATAAAAATCGAATTGGGGTGATAGAGATAGCGAGAGGAAGAGAAAAATAGAAAAAGAAATAATAAAAATAAAATATAAGAAATTGAATAATATTAAAATAAAATAATTATAAATTATTACCATTGTTATTATTAATAGAATATGTCAATAAAAAAAGAGTTAAAATTATAATATTATTAAATATAATTATATTGTAAAAAATAAGAAGAATTCTGAAGATGGAGAGTAAAATTTAGAAAATAAAATAAATTTAAAGATAAGAGTGTTATAATAACAATAATAATTAATATTATTATTATTATTATCACTAAAAATGTAATTATAATCATAATAACTATAATAGAATATGAATTAGAGAATAAAAAATGGTAGAAAAAATTTATCATAATTTCATAATTTTATTTAAAATGAAATTATATTACAATTTAAATGAAAATGGTAATTATAATTAGATTAAAAAATAAAAGAAAAATAAGTAGGTGGGGGAGATGTTTCATGGGTCATGAGATCCTCCATCCAAGGGTGGGTTTCTCCTTGATCTCATGTGATCCCTCTTTAAGGGAGGAAGAAGTGTCCATAAATATGTCAAGGGAGAGGCTGTCGTCTAATTATTCTTCATGGAATTTACCACGAAGTGGTTGGACATCGTAATAAGAATCCTCAAACCCATGGGACCCATGATCAGGAATATGGTAAAACCCACATCCTTTAGGTGTTTAATTTTTTTTCATGGATTTGATCCTTGTGGGGTTGTTGTGAACTTAGGGGTTATGTCCATATGTCAAAGTATCTAGATCATTGGAGAAATGATCATCCAATATCATTTGATGTATCTAGAGGATGCTTGATCCAATATTTGAGTATATTTGGTGATAATTCACCTGGTTGACTAGTGGTGATGGTGATGGATACATGCGTGAAGTATCAAGAGGTGATTAGAACTGACATTGGCATGATTTTTGTGCTTCATTGTGATTGGGGATAGTGGATGTGGTCAATTTCATTTCCATGTTCTGATGTCCTAGTGGTGTTGTGGTGCATTAGAGGAAACTTCAGGTGCAGTGGTGAGAGCACGAATGTGGATTGGTGGTTTGATGAAGGAAATGCAGCGGGTGATGGTGTGAGATGATAAGAAGGTGGAGCATGCAGTGGTGGTAGTGTGCTTAAAAGGCAAGTAGATGCAGTAATGTGGTGGAGCTAGGGTGGACTGGTGATGAGGTAGTGGGAGGAGGAGTAGTGGATAAATCAACAGGGAAGAGGGAATGGAGGTCAATGGTGAAGGGAGATGGAATGTGACCGAGTGTGGTAGTGTGGGTTGGTGCTTCTTGTCCTACATATAAATCCCAATGGTATGGGTGAGGATTTATAACCCTTAATGTGGTTTCCTCAGCTAATAAGCATCCACCTACGATGGTATCCCAACTAAACTCATACACCCCATGGGCACTCTATTCCCATGATGAAATTTTTCCCACCACTAATCATCACAGGGATTGACCACCCATGACCCATCTGTATTGGTCCGGACATCTCGTGCACAAGGCATCCCTTGGATTACTTCCCTTATGTTATTAGATCATCCAAAACTCATTGGCCTTAGTATGAAGCTAGAGAGTTGACGTTGAGGTCCAGCTAGGTCTTAGCCTAATTTTTTATAAAAGTAACATTTAAAGTGTAAAAAAATCTATCAACATTCATCAAAATGACCTGTATAATAATCCAATTTCATATGATATATTTATTATAATCAATTAACATTATTTCCATTACACAATCAAAATTTCTCATAAATTACTAAATCATTACAAAACATGGGTAAACTCACTAATAACACAGTAAAAAATATTGAAATTTGAATAAAAAATTGCACATAGTTTTGGTCAATCAAATACTCCAAAACTTAAACCATTATTTTCCAAAGGAAAAAAATTTCCTCATAAATGATTATAGTTCACCAATTCTATCAATATAAAACATTCAATGTAATAAAATTGTAAAAAATAAATGTTAAATAAAAAATTTAAATATCAACCTAAATTATCAATTTAATTTCTCAATTATCGAAGAATAAAAACATGAATTTTACATTTACCTATTTTAAAATGATGAAACATTTCAACATATTAATGCATGTTCATTACTTCATAATTATAAACATTCTATATTTTGATTTACACAACCATAATCTTTTCACCCATCTAACATGATAAAATTTATGTAGTTTTAAGATCATATCCTAAAAAAATTCTCTATAACCATAGGGTTTTAATATTATTACTTTTTCCACTTTTTTAAGATAAAAATAACATATATTCATGAGTTCTTCCAATAATTGTTCAAATTCCTCTAAGACTAACGGTTGGTATGATTTTTTTTCAAAATTAAATCTCATGTAGGAGGTTTACCTTTTAAAGCGTAAAGCATGGTGTTAGAAGTAAAAGTTTAATGACATTCCCATATTTAAATTTTAACAACTCCCAACATCCCCAAAAGATTAAAATAAAGATCATGATTATTTTATGCATAATGAATGATTTTGGAACCCTATTGAAATTTTATCTAATTTCACTCTCTTCTTTTATTTATCAATGAACATATTCATTTTTTACATTTCTAATTTTATTATTAGAATAAACCTCACATCAACATAATTACCACCTAGTATATTAATCATTGGTCCAGTAATGTTGAATTTTTATTTAACGAACTCACAATCAATTTCACTCTTTTTTTGGTTATTATGTCATTTTATTTTATTTTTTATCAAGAGAAACAAAAAATAAAGTATAATCGATGATTAAAAATATTAATTAATTCCCCCAATAAGAACCCCCACACTTTTTCCTTAAAATTTAAATCATCCCATCAACCAAGATTCTCTTCACCCCCATACTTCGACATTAAAATATCATGAAATTATAAAGTTTAGGGTAATAATGCATTAAAAATGTCTTAAAAACCGCTCATCCCAAAAAATAACATTCATTTCTTGTATGGTCTTAATTTATATTAATGTAATGGTTTTATTTTAAGGATAAGTGGTTTAACAAAATATTCCTCAATAATTTTAATTATGTTTTTATAGTCATATCTTTGAAATGTTCAAATTTATGTTCTAGCGGGTGACACATACCAACATCACTCATGAAATATACTCAATATAAAATAGAATGTACTTGGTTTAGAAAACATATTGAAAAAGGAACATATGATTTGGTAAAATCACTCAAGGAATTATTAATAATATCAAATCAATTCACATAAATTTCCAAAAAAATGATGTATGAAGAATTGTAGGGAAATATTATTTACATGAATCAGTAAAAAAATCCAATCGTGATTCATCATTTTAATATCAATTCTTAACCATAATCATATAATTCTATATTTTACTCATTCAATATTATTAACATTGAAATATAAAACATGGAATCATGGGATTCCTAAAGAACTCAGTTATCTTATATTATTCAAGTAAATAATAATTCATGTGTTTGAATGTAAATTTTTTTAAGATCAAAAAATGTTTTCTACAAAATATGTAGATAATTTAAAATAATTAAAATGTGATCTCCTTTTACTTTGAATATTTAATCAACTTCTATCATTATTTTTAGGATTCATTTTGACATTGTGAACCTACAATATGCAATGATATAATTAATAATAAGGATCAAATCATTAAAGATATAAAATAATGGGAGGGAGTGGGTTAAATTATGAAATACTTCTTAGTAATTGAAATAAAAATATTATTTCAATTAAATAAATTTGAAAGGGATATGTCTTGGTATAATCATCAAAGTGGGCCTTGAATTTTTTTTATCTCTAAAGTGTAGTACCTTCTATAATCCCGAATTAAATTCTGGATGAGTATTGTTTTATTTGAAACACCTTATGTGGATTTTCCCAGCTGGTACTTCATCGTTACTAGTGATGAATAATCCAAGGTACACCAGATACCCCACCCCCTCACAATTAGTTATAGCTTTCATGGATGGGATATTATGAAGTATAAATCATCATCCTTATTGGATTCTACTTATGAAACCTATTCTTTCTTTTCTAATGCTGGATTCACATAGGCTGAATTAATTGAATTCTCATAAGGGAATTAAACAGGTGTTTTTACTAGAATAAAATTTTAATTTTAATTTCAAATAAGTAATTTCTCACCATTAATAATATCATAAAATTTTCTAATTTCCTCAGGATTAGAAATATGGATCTTCTAATAGGGATATATAGATTTTTTTTCATTGAAATCAAGGAGAACCATACGGTCATTAGTTGGTTATGGTCTTGTTTCACCATTCTCCTCTAAGGCATGATAATGATTTTATGAATATGAAAACTGAAAACAATCCAGGATGATGAATTATATAGTTTTATTAAAATATAATGATATATAGTATGTGAAAATACAAACTCCCTTGCTTGGTAAAGATTAAATCAATGAATTAGTGATATGTACCTCTTGATATAGATTCTCAATGGATGGAGGAACATATTTTTGATCCTATAACTTTATGTCATATTCCACCACTTGGGTGGTGTATTCCTTCACTAATGACGGCTCTTCATATTTATAGGGATAATGAGATAAATAATTTCCTCAAATTAATTATAATATTCACCCAATTCTTATTGATATCCCCCATGTATCTCATCAGATAAGTTATCCCCATTTTATTAATCAGGTAAGACAAGTGGCTCATCTTCATGATCAGGTATTGAATCAGGTTAGTGTTCTTATAATTAATATTAGAAGTATGTTGTTATCTAATAATTTTGGATTTGGATAACATTAACCTTTTCATCAAGATCTAGAATATCGTAATTGAGTATGTTTTTTATCACTTACTCATGGAAATATTCTTGGGGATACATCTTCAACTATTTTTAAATAAAATGAGGATAACTCTTCTTGTATCTTTTCCACATCATGATTAAATTTTGGGATGTAAACCAAGAATTAAGTAAGATATTTGGAAAATAAATCAACCACTTATTCTTCAACTCTCTCCATGAGATCTTGGATGTGGTCCTTGAAGTCATCTTAAATATTTTTCACTGTTCTCCCAGATCTATCAGTCCAGAATTAAAAACCATCTTTTATAGAGCATGGTGTTTCAGCTAAAGGTTGATTTACATTAGAGAAATTGTTCGATTAATTGAAAAACAAATCATTGGAAAACATCTTGGATATATATTTTTTACTTATTTTATAAAATAATTACAATCTATCTAAAATGTGAAAAAAGAAAATGTAAGAAAACTAGTGATTAACTACTTTGAAATGATTCCATTTTTTACAGACAACTATCATGGGTCTTGTTCAAAAGAAATATTTTTTCCTAGTGCAATGCAATGACTGGCCAAGGTATTCTCATTTGAGGATCCATTATTTTTTATTCAAATACATATTCTAAATCATCAAAACTACTTATTTTGGTTGTTTTGATAATTTAATTAAAAAATTAAAATGTTTTTTAGGTTTTTAATTTCTTTTCAAATGGAATGAAATATTGAATTTTAAACCAACATGATAATATTAAAAATAAATGGGTTGTGGAAGAAAGCACTTGGTCTTTGGGTTAGTTTTATATTTACTATTTTCCTTTGTTTTATAGCTTGATTTTGGTTTGATAATCCAAATATAAAATCTAATTTCTTAATTACAATTCATTATTTATAAAATTTGTAATATTTGAGGGAATAAGAAATCATAATTCAACCACCTTGTATAATCATGTTTGATAAAACTCCTTGGTCTACGATATTTCATCTTCTGGGACTGAGGTCTATTTATATTATTTCATCCATTTATTAGCTCAACTCCTTCATATGAATAGATATCCAATATAGAGAGGGGAACATGATTTAAATAAAATAATAGAAATAAATTGAGATGAATTTTATTTTCATCGAGTAACAAAATCAGTGAAACTAGCCTCACCATGCAAGCTACTCAAATATTCAACAAATTTTAATTAAATATATGGAATATTCAAGAACACCTGTAACTCCCCTTGAGCTACGTCTCAGGGCTAGCCTATCATTTCTAATAATAATATATCACTTTGTGAAGAGGATGGAAGAAGGGAAACAGTAATATATTTAAATAAAAGACAAAAATATTTTTAA
Source organism: Viscum album (assembly GCA_963277665.1). Lineage (NCBI taxonomy): Eukaryota > Viridiplantae > Streptophyta > Magnoliopsida > Santalales > Viscaceae > Viscum > Viscum album. Next base: position 929,121,466 of record OY728159.1, read on the forward strand.
AATAATGGGGGTGAGATAATAAATGAAAAAAATGATAATATAAATGGGGTGAGAGAGAGAAAAGAATAAAAAAAATAAGAAATGAAAAGAATAAAATATTGGAAAGTGTATTTTTATGAATTAATATAATCATAATACTAATCATTTATTAGTATTACTCTTATAATTAATAGAATAATTGATTAATAAAACTTATAAATGGATAATGTTAATAAATTTAATTATATTATAAAAAAGATGAATATTTTTAGAGAAAAATGGTAGTCTTAAAAAATTAATGATCAGAGTGACATATTAATATTAATAATTATTATCATTATTAAAAATAATAATTATAATTCTAATAATAATAATAATAATACATATAATAATAATAGAATAAAAATTTTGGAATATGAAAGGGTGGGAATAAATTTTAAATAAAACGACTAATTTTATTTGAAACTAAATTAAAATACAATTTTTAATAAAATGTTAATTAAAAATAAATTCAAATAGAAATAATAAAATGAAATAAAAAAATAAGGAGGTGGATTTGTTACAGCTAGATACTTGATCTCTTTCTTCATAAGGTGGTTATCCCTTTATTATCCTTTGATCGCTCCAAAAGAGAGGTTCTACCCTCCTTATATAGGCAGAGGGAGAGGCCCTCTGCCTCTTCTTCTTGAAACAATCCCCCCAAAAATTGGGTTTCTTTATAATAAAAAACCATACACCAATAAGACTCATGGTGTGAAGAAGGTAACACACACAAACTTCAGGTGTTTAAAAGATCTATGTGTACTCAATCCATGTAGGGATTCTACAATATTGGTACTGATGTCCACAAGGCAAAGAAAGCAGAATAGTGTAGGTCTTCTCATCCATTGGCCATTGATGTGGACAAGGGATGCTCGATCCAAGCTACGAGAAACATAGGTGGTTGTTCATTTAGTTGATTAGTGGAAATGTTTTTGGATGCATACATGTAGCCAGGAGAGGTGATCAGTACCAGCGTTGACGTGATGGTGGTGCTCCATGGTGAGAAGAGTCAGCTAATGTGGTGGATCATGATGCTGAGCGGAGAAGTCATGGAAGTGTTTCATACAGATGAGGCTTCCTCAGTCAAGGTGGTCAAATCCCAACTGTGGCTTCGTGGTTCGATGAAGATGAAGGTGATGTCATGCGACAGTGGACAGGTGGATTGAGTGGTGGTGGTGGTGTGATTTTGAGGTGAGTGTATTCAGTGTGGTGGTAGAGCAATGGTGGTCTGGGGACACCACTGAGGGCGTAGGAGGAGTGGAGCAATCTGTGGGGACATGGGAATGAAGGTCGAGGGGGAAGGATAAAGGAGCATGAAAGAGGGTATCGGCATGCCGTGATGCTGATTGATCTATATAGAAATGCCAATGGGATATGAGTGTCTTTTTTAGTGCTTGATTCTATTTCTTAAAATTATAATCCTTCACTAGGTACCATTTCTGGGCTACACTCGAAAAAACAATGTGTCCCTACCGCCACGAGGGCCTTCTGAACACCACTACTCGTGGCGGGGCATAACCACCTGCAAACCACCAACATAATGCCTGACCACCCATGCATATGATAGACTATTAGGTCCTTACCTATAATTTATTAGCTGACTAGGCCTCCTTGATCTTCTTATGTAGCTAGAATGCTAAGGTTGAGGGCTAGCTGGGTCCTCGCATATGTTTTGTACAAAAAAATTTCATGAGTGAGACAAAATTCAATCAATGTTAATAAAAATTTCATGGATAAAAAAAATTCATAAATGACCCCTATTTTAATCAAATATAATCATTTTCATTCATCATTATATATTGTCCAAAAATTAAACAAACATTGAAAACATAGGTAAAATAACTTATAACACACTAATACCCCCACCATTTTAATTTGAATAAGAAATTGCATATAATTACGATATATTATTTAGTAAAGTGTTATTGAATTCCCCAACCTGAATAGCCCAAATTCCTTCTTATTAATTTTTATTATGAATAATCCCACTATTAAGGGTTTAAATATAACACTTACATGACCTGTTGGCCCAAGGCCCAAGGCCCAACATGACCCGAAGGCCAATACATGACCAGAAGGTCCAGAGGCCTATTATTCCTATTACATGACCCGTAGACCCACCCACTAGGGTTCCCCCTCCCTATATTCTGCATCATTGATCACCTATCTCCCCACCTTTCATTTCTGATGGGCTAGAATTACCCCTTACAAAGTTGGATGGTCCCTAGTCCAGATGGTGGCTGTCGTACCCTCTCATTCTTCCAATCCGGTTAGTTATACTTCTAGTGACTGTTACTCCTTGCTCTAATCCTCATATGAGGCCTACTCTGTGTGAACTGGGCTACTCCATGGTCATTGTGTCTTGAAGGCCCTGAGGCCCGAAGACCTTTGATGACCCGAAGATCCTGAGACCCATAAGCCCAAACTGGTTGCCCGAAGGCCCAAATCAGGTGAATAGTTTCAACTACTATAGTACCGAATAGTACCTTCTATAGTAAGGATATAGTGTCAGCTACAGTACCTACAACAGTGTTGCTTTAGTAACCCAAAGATTCTCATCCACTCAGTTTTGAACCTAGGTCTCTTGGATGCCAAGCAGGAGCCCTTACCACTCGTGAATGGGCTCATTGGCTGTTAAATTCTCAAAGCATATCAAACAGGACTGTTAAATTATTATAAAAAAATTCTGATTTTTATAAAACAAGTGTTGATAGATCATAGCACAATTTTCTCTTTAAGGAATTATTATCCTTAGGTACCTCTATACTAGACAGATTTCCACTTGTAGTGTCTAGATAGGGATGTAATTTTTTTGGAAACTAATCAATCTATCATGTACCAAAATTCTATGAAGAATTAAAAAACATTGATTCATCCATTGATATATCCTTATACACATCCTTACAAACATCCTAAAAAAATATCCCTAGGGATCTTAGTAATGTTTCATCTTCCTAGATTCCAAATGTTAACTGAAAAATTTATCAGACACTAAAAGAAAAGGCCAAAAGTTCCCTGTATAAAAATTTCATCTTAAAAATGAATATTCATTTCATTAAATAATAATAAATGAAAAAATAATTTACTTCAAAAGCCATTGGAAACATCAAAAAATAAAAAACCATTACATAAGTGAACTATTTAATCCCCAACTATGTTCTTAATAATTAACACCCTTCTTATACATAATATACATATCCCATTTATTCATTTCCTGGAGAAATGAAACAAAGGAATTAGTGAGCTCAGATTATTTGTTAGGGTAAATATGAAAGATATCAATATTTCATGAGCACATTGGTATAAAAATAATAGAATAACGTATGAAATACATAACATTCATTTCATAGATCACAAAAATTATTCCTAGTATAAGTAATGGTAGTTCAAAAGACATGAATCGTAATGAAATCTAAGAACATGATCCATGATAGAATAAAATATGAGTAAGAAATTTATTTTTGGAATATACATAATAATAAATAAATATTATGTCAATTATAACCACCTAGACATTCATAGAATGTTAATATTAGCCTAACCACCCATGTACCTAATTCTAGCATGGGATAACATCATGTGTAAACTATGTTGGGCACATGATAACCACCTATGTACCATATTTTGTTCTTTTTATAAACTCTGGTATACTATTTTATGAATTTTTTTAACATCCAATGTAACATTTGAGTTTATATGACATTAATCGATACCCAATGTATTGAAGGGTGATATAACTCCCACCCCTCATTAGAGGATAATCATACATACATGTGAAATAATAACATACGACATTCACCATATCAAAACCCATTAAATGATATGGGTTTCATAATAATTTCATCATTTCATCGTAGCATAACACATGGAAAATGAAAATAGTTTCAAAAGTATTTTATAATTGTATAACCCATGATAGATAATAAAGATCTCTAAACATCTAGTCCTCATCAACATAATCCTTGTAGTGAGTGAATAATACTATCATCATTTAATTATATCCTTAGTAAATAAAAAGTAACATCAATGTATGAAATTTGATATGGAAAATGTTTATGGGAGAAAAATCATAAGGAACATTTTTTAGGAAAGTATTCATTCATTGTAAATCAATTTTTTAAATTAAAAATACATAAAATATTTTCAAATTCATTCAATTGAATATTTACATGAAAACATAAAATTTAATCTTCAATGTAATTAATGTTTATTACATTTTTAAATTTACATTCTTTTTGTACACAATAAAACAATGAGTCCCTTCAATTTTTCAAAAAAAAATAAAATGAGACATGTTAGGAAAAAAATAAAGATTAATTCAAAAAATTAAAAATAAAAAAAGTGAAAAAATAAATTTAAAGAAAAACATATGATGATTTAATCAGTTATTAATTTTTTTAGAAAACATGGGAATAAAATAGAATGGTTTTTTGATGAAAGACTGAAATAAATTTGGTTTTTTTTAAACAAATATTAAATAGAAATCGTGATTGTATAAAGAGAGTATAATGAATGGAAAACATGTATTCTCATTATATAAATAGAAAAAAATATAATTCATGTGTTTTTGAGTGATAGATCATAATATTTCATCAATGGAATCATAAACAAAAAAAATCTCGATAAATAATGAGATTGTATTGTAGTGTGATTATCTATTTGGTAACATTGATTCATAAGAACCATTAAAGAAAAAAAATTAATTGGAACTGAAAATATCATTTCAATAAATAAATTAATGATATTAATTTACAATGGGATTGTACATTAGCTTCATTAATGATGAAATGTTCATAACATAACTAGTCATAAAGAAGGAAAATTGAAACAAAAGTCCACTACATCTTTGGTAATATCCTGAATAATAATCTCTATTAAAGAATAACATTAAATGAAATGTTTACATTGTTTAAAAGATGTAAATTAAAGGTATAAAATTTGAAGTGGTATGATAATAGACTAAAAATTTTAAATTAGTGGTGAATATTCCAAAATTATCTCAGAAACAATTGTGAGACTATAAATCCCTTCCCATCAGTCTTTTCTTCGTTCATGAATTTTCAGCCACCTGTATAATTAAAATAATTTTATTCTAAAATAATCATGAACCATAATAATATATAAAATACTATATATAATTTAATTATGACCTTTTTCTATATGTATATTAACAATTTTAGGTTAAACTCTTATTTCGGGTAATAACATGTTTGTTTTTCATGACAGTTTGGATTTGGTTTTTTTAGTCCCCTTATATTGATCACAGTTCAATCATTTCATTGATGTTATCCATTATACAAATATTATATGTATTACATTAATATTTATTTATTGTATTTCATAAAATATACAAATATAAAAAATAACATTTTTAATGGATATGGTAGGCCATATGTACGCATGATCGTTGTTTCGTTTTCATAAAAGATGTAACGAGGAAAGGTAAATAATATATTACCATTATTTGATAATTTTTATATAATATATAAGTCATGTGTTTATATAAATTTTTCTATTTAATAACATTAGATCATATGTTAATAGTTAATTAAATCCCTTTGTAAGGTGTTAGTCCTCTCTAAAACTGAGCTTTATTATCATATTCCCATGTTATCTGTTTATAAGCCTATAATCCTCTCTAAACATGAATAAGGATTTCGTAAAACTTTTTATGGAATATGATAAGGATTAAGGGTATCACATTAATATAATAAAATATCATCATACAAAATATATTGTGGTTTTAATATCATGATGTATTAATAAGAATTTAATGAGGTGGTGGATGAAATAAAATAAAACCCCCAATTAGGGATGTTACCTTTTCTAGAGAAAACTTATTTTTGTTTCCTCAAAATATTGTAAAGGATATATTTATAACCAAATATGGATTATAGGATGATATTATATATGTGTAGATTTTATTTGCGTAGTGATTCAAAAAACCAATGGGTTTTTTTATGTCTGGTTAGGAGAGGAGAAGGGGATCCCTTTTATAAGTGAGGTGAGCTTAACATATATAATTATTTAAAAGAAAATGGTGTACCCTCGATCTTGAAATGATATAAAGATAATAAATATTATATTATATAAGATATAAGATATAACATCTAAATTTTTCTAGATAACCTAGGTTAGGTATGATTTTTATTATTCATTAACCTTAGATTTTTTGTTTAACCCCTTGATAAACCAATTTTTACCTCAAAATCAGAAAATATGGTCTATAGTTTATAATATTTATTAAATTAAAAAACTGAGTTCTACTTACTAGATAATATAAATAATTAGTATTAAAAATATGGGAATAATTTTTTTAAAAACTACCCATAGAAGTGGAAGAATTTAATTTTAAATCAATCCCACATATATGATGATAAAGATGGTTTTAAATGATAATGTGATGAAAAGATTATAAATTTTCAAAAAAAATTAAGGTAAAAATAATTAAAAAGAAAAAAAAAATATTAATACATATACAATTTATCAAATTAAGCATTTAAAACCATTGTAAACAAAATTATTTTGTCATTTTTTAAGTGAAATGAACATTCTTAATAAAACCAATTATTTTTTACTACTTATTAAAAAATTTAACTTCTCAAAAAATCTCAAAAATTAACCAAATGATAATTTTGACATGATTTTAAAAAAATAAATTAATTTTTTCAAATTAATTATGCATTTTTAAAAATTTATGTTAAAATAAGTGTTCAAGAGGCGATAAAACTTCCTTGTAAAATTTTTTTAAGAATAAAACTATATTTTTCCATAACTAATGCCTATAAAAATTTTAATGTTAGAAATTTTATTCAATAAATAATATATATACTTAATTAAAATAATTTACCAAAATAGATATGATTGATTTATTAATTTAAACAATGTTTGTGTGCATAACAATATTTTTTCAGTAAATGATTTCCATTATTTTCAAATAGTTTTTCATTTCATTTATAATTAATTGGTCACCAAAGGATTAATTTTATAATCATAGGTAATAAAAATATTTAAAAATTTTAGTTAATCCAATTCTAACCCAAAATTCCAATGCCTAGAATATAAAAATAATAATAAATAAAAATATTTTAATCAGTATAACATGTTTCCATTAAACTTTGTGTTGCGTGTAATGTAGGATAAAATCATTTTTTTTAGATGATAAACATAAATGAGATTAAATTAAATTTAAGAGAATGATTATAGAAATAACATGGTGTAATAAAAAAATTATTAAAGCAAATGGGAGTTGGTTATAAGAGAAAATATAATCATCATTCAGCTAATTATAGTATATAAAATAAAGAAACCATTAATATACAATACATAATATATAAATAGATTGATATTATTCAAACTATTACCATATGTGTCAATTTATCTTACCCATGAAGAATCGTTAGGGATATTTCTATGCATATGGATTTACTACATTGGAAGTGGAGGTTTCTAACAATGTTTTGAAAGGTACACCTATTAACCACTATAGAAGTTCAAATACTTTATTGGATTTATATGGTACCCTCTCTTTGATATGTTAAGTATTTTATAATTTCATCACAACACCACTTTTATGATTAGATATTATATTTCTAGTGAAATATACCAATGGCAGAATGATCACATTTCAACCATATATCTTCCCTCTAATTAAATTTTGTAGTAGTGTGACTCAATCAAATATTTTTGTTCAATATATAGTTCAGTTTTATTTAATAATTGGAATATATTGGATCTCTTTGTATAGAGACCATATCAACTTCTGAGGAAGAGAAATTGCATTCATCATTATAAATCAACCTATCATATTACATATTTTTTAGGACGATCCTGAACTACCAATGAAAAATATTTCTATAAAATTGGTTTTTCAAACCTTAAATGGGGAATATATATATCCTATAGATAGTTGATAAATAAAAAATTGATGATATTTTAATTTTATAGAAGTTTTTTATCATCTCTTTCGAGAAGAGTTTCCTAGTATTTCTCTGAAATCATGAATATGAGTTTTTAATATTACTCATACATAGCTATAAAACTATTTTAGTGTCTCCATATAGAATTTCCCTGACATGTTTTTTTTAATTCAACATGAAACTCCCATGGAATATCGATAAGTTGTTCATTTGGTTAAGTGATTCACCATGGGTTACACTAGTTCACTTTACAAAGATGAAACAATGTTCAATGCATAGTCAAATAGATTATTGGGAACATAATAAAATCACAATTAATAAAAGTATATTATACCCCATATAGAGGATATTCTTGATTGATTATGTGGATATCAATTTTTCTAGGATTGATATTCGATCAGGATATTAATATATAAGTTTCATGTAGGGTATATCTAATAAAACCATCAATGTGACTAATTATCATTATGAATTTATAGTAATTTTACTTAGACTTACCAATTCTATTGATATAAACATGGATTTAATGAATGGAGTATTTAATGAATATATTTCTAGGTAAATCGTAGTACTATTAGATGATATTATTATATATTAAAAGTGAAAGGAGTGGAATTAAGAACAGTTGGGGTTTTTTATGATTATCTTAATGAAGTAAAATTAAAATTCTAAATTTATAGAGTATATTTGAAAAAAAAACCCATTATTGGGTCATATAATTTCATTTGAGCATATATAAGTAGATCCTTAAATGATGATTTTTTAGATAAATGGAATAGACTAACCCCAATAACTGAAATCCGTTGATTTCATTGTTATTTGGACTATCAAATAAAGTCACCTTGTTTACTTGAATGGTATGAAGTTCCTATTAATAGATAAGTGTGAGGAGAGCTTCAATGAACTAATGAGAATGTTGGTGGGTTCACATGTGCTTACACTAAACTATAATGTATAACATTTTGGGATAAATAGTGCATCCCAAAACAATAAATTAGTATGAATCCATATATATGTTGATATGGTAATATATTATGTCTCTTTAAAGTTGATTATTAATTAGAATAATTATCTCACTCGTGATTTGGATAGGAAAGTTTTAATATTTTTAATTAAGATAAAGAGGCATTATCTATATGGTGAAAAGTGATATATATATATATATCCCAAAAGATTGAATTATATATTAAGATATAAATATTTGAATAGACACTATATATGATTTCTTTAGTTGATCAAATACATTGATTTCTAAAAATATTACTACCCTCGGATGGTGGACATAGTGGTTAATACTCTTGGTTAAAAAGATCATACCTGATTTTCCATGGTGAGTATAGAAAACTATCCAACATTTATGTGTATTCATAAGATAGATCGTGAAATATTGAGTTAAGGGGACATGTTTTATCTGTATCATATGAATCTTAATATATCCATCCTTGAAAGGATTAATAAGGCATAAAATAAATATGTGTAATTGTAGAAGAATGTGAGGAATTATCACAAGTTCATCCTTGATCATCCTAAAATGATATGTTCAGGGAAAAAAGTTTTTTCCCATCAATGACATGGAAGAAGAAGGATATATTGATGAATCTCATAGTTCATTATTCCTTATTAATATTTCATATACAATTATTTATATTAATCCAAAAGAATATTTATTTTGGGATAACCTAAAACGGGATATATTCAAGTATATATCTCGACCCCTATTATGTTATACAATTAAGGAAGATAGAAAAATTTCTAAGGGGTTATGATGACTATTTATCATACTTGAATGGAAATGGGAAAACATCCCCCTGTATTTGTGTCACCAGACTCCCCAAAAGATCAAAGAATACAGTGTTATTTGTTTTATAGTCATTATCTTCACAAAGGTAGCATACTTAATTACTATTAGAGATGATTTCTCTCTAGATTCATTTTCTAGAATATCTACTAAGGAAGTTGTATGATTTCATGGGGATGAACTAAGAATCCTATATGATTAGGATTTAAGATTTATCTCTAAGTTCTAGAAAACTTTTTTTCATGCTCTGGATATAGAGATGAGTTTTAGTAAGACATATCATCATCAGACATATAGTCATTGTAATAGGTACATTCAAAGTCAAAAAGACATTTTTAGAGCATTCTCAATATATTTAAAATTATTTTTGGATAAAATCATTCCTTTTTTTGATCATTCATACAAAAAATTATTTTACCTTAGAATTATGAGGGATCACTATGAGTCCCTCTATAGAAGGAAGTGCAGATCTCCAACATGTTTGAAAGATGTTGGAAAAATATATCTATTGTTACTTGACCTAGCTAATAAAATACAAGATAATTTAGAACCATAAAAAACACAAAAGTGAATCATATATTAGATAAAAATTTTATTATTATAACACATGGAATGTTATATATTTTAAAATTGGAGAGAATATATTTCTATGAATATCCAGTTAGAAGAATATTATGATATTTGGAAATAAATTAAAGTTTCAACCCTAGAAATATTGGTCCCTTTGAAACTCATTATCATACCGGGATGGCAGCTTAAAATGTTCATTTTTATTTCATATATCTCTCTAGAAAATGTAAATACCTGAAACAAAACATATAAATATATCATCAGTCGTACAACTGAATAATGTTATACCAAATGTGTAATAATCGATAGAAATTTTGGATTTCATATTAAAAAGATTAAAAAATACCAATCATCGGGTTATTATTTTGTGATAAAATAATAAAATTAAGGAACCGTCATGGGTACCTAAGAATGTGGGGATTTATAGGTATCCTAGTATTTTTATATCATAGTAAATTATTTTAGGATAAAATTATTTAAGTGGGGTAGAATGTACCTGCTCGAGATTTTATGATATATTTACTTTTAAAATTTATTTCTTTGATAGATATATTTTCCAGAAACATCGAGTTAAAAATAATAAAAAAACATACTATAATATTATTATTTTAAAATTATATTATTTTTTAATTAACTAAGTATATATTATTTTAGGATGATTTTCTGCAATTTTTCTAAAAATATTTATATTTATTAGATATTGAAAAATGAAAATATTTATGAAACAATCATTTCATATATTTGGAAAATAATGCTTCATAATGATTTTGTGTAAATTTAAATAATTCTAATTTAGTTAAAAATAATCAAATTATTTATTTTTAAACTATAATTATACATAACTTTATTATAAGTTTGTTTTTTGAATGAAAAAAATACTTTTCTAAAGAAATGTTTTCCATTTCATTATTCAATTTTAGGTCAAATTAATTTCTATGACTAATATGATTTAATTTTATAAAATGGATTCTATAGTTTGAATTATGAGGAAAATATTTGGTAAATAGTTCCCATTTTATATTTTCTATTATGGATTGTAATAGTGGAAAAAATGTATCACCTTAGTAAAGGGTAAATCCTTTAATTCAGGTTAAAAATGAATGTGTTTTGGATTCAAAATTACTCAAACGTATAACATAATCATATTTTAGGATTGTGGTTATGGATTTATCATTATATAATATAAAATATGGCCACATGTGGAATTTTTTTATTTTATATTTTCTTGTATATTATTCTAACAAGTAAAGATGTTGGGACCATCCAGGCATTACGGGTCAGTAAGGATTTCGGGCCACCATAAGTCCTTCAACCTACGTCAGGTCCTTCGGTCCACCTCAAGGACATTGGGAAACCTATTTGATGAAGTAAAAAATAGAATATACAAGGATAAGGCTCTATATGAGGATTCATAGAGGAAGAATTTAATAGTGTAGTATGAACGGATTTGGGGGAATGAGAGTGTGTGGAATTTGCAATCAGCACCAGGCATTTCCATTTCTGTACTTCCAAGGGTGGTCAGTTCTAACTTGGTATAGTATCTTATGAATTACTATAAGGCCTTCAAGTCATGTAATGGAATAAAGTTAATGGGACACGTAAATATTCCACCATAAACCTTAAAATGGTGATGATAAAAAATGAATAAAATTATAAGGCCTTTAGGACATTTGAGGAATAAAAAAGTCACACTCTGCAATTTAGTTTATCTAATATTTTTCCAAAAGGATAAAATGATGTCATATTTTGTTTTAAATGGTTAGTTTAAATATTAATAATTTTTTTTAATGCTAACTTATTTTTAAATTTTATTGATTGAAGATTATATTAAATGATTACGTATTACAAAATCAAACATTAGTCAATTTATTGAAATATAAAATAATTTTTTTGAAATAGTGAATGTAATAATATCTAGGAGAATTATAATATTCTATGAATTTTATAGAAACCTTTAAAGAAGTAGGGATGTTTGAAGATATTATAATCATATTCAATCTATCTATTTATATATATTTAAATAACAATTGAATGTACAGTGATAAAAAATACAATAATGAAATTTTATGAAAATAATTTCATATTAAATTATTTGAAGATAAAAAAAATTATTCAAAGGGTAAAAGGGATACAATATATGGTATAAAATTTTATCCTCTACACATTGATTATCCAATACTGAATTGTTAATTAATATTATAACAATTTCATATTCATAAAATCATTATTGGGGTTATGGTTTAATATTCTTATCAAGGGTGTTTATAGAAATGATATATATTAAATTGATATCTAAAAATAGAAAAATTATTTTTTTTATAATATTATTACTATATTCTACTTATTTATACATTTATACAATTTCAGAGGAGTTAGACACATATTATTTTATAATATTTCATGAATTTAAAAAGGTTCCCCTCCATAAAATTTTAAAAACACACCCAATATCTTGATTCATACAAAAAACGTAATCCATATATATCAACCAAAAACAACATGAAAATCTTATAAAAATACATTCCCATGATTCAGATGTTTTGGTCATCCTAAAAAACCAACTCCACACTTGTTGAGATAAGATATAAAGGAGAAAATTCAAAAAAAAGGTAAATATCTTCACTGAGAACATTCTTTTTAATTATTCATTTACCCCATTAAATATTATAAAAACAATCACAATATAAAAAAATACAAATATAACATATAAAAATATGTAATTATGTAGTTGTTATATTATCAATGTGAATACTTCTCTATCAAATGATAATCAAAAGGATCACTCCTATCTATGAAGGAATACCTCCATGATGTCCAGTTTAATTTACATTCCATTAAATCCCCATATTGATTATTATAAATATATAAAAAATTAAAAAAACATTTATTTATGAAATAATTATGCTTTTGGTTGAATAATATAATATATTCCTTCTTACCATCTATTACATTGGAAAGTTACAATGTCACTCATAAATTTGTGAGGACTACCACCTTATAATGTGATTTGATTGTATTTTCATTATTGATTACAATGGATTGAAATGATGACATATGTAAGAGATATGTTTAAAGTATTTATTATAATATTTATTCTCTATGTCATGACCCAAATCTGGTCACCACCAAAAATGGAACCAAACTCAGCCCTTGACAAGGACCGAAGGGTGTTCTCTATCCCCATGGTGTAGAAGATGTTTCCGGGTATTATAGATTTTGGTTTCTGAATGATTTAACTGAGTATGGAAACATAAAACGTCAAAAGAAATCGATAAACTGAATCTGAAACATTCAAACCAAAAATGATTAAAACAAAATCCATAACTAAATATATAGGTCTAAAAATAATACAAGAAGTCAAAATACACATAGGAATAGCAGGAAAACATCCTCAAGGACTCCACACAACAAGGGGTCGTCACCCACAAGCTGTCTCTACAACGGCACACCAAGGAAGGGGACTAACAGCCTGGACCACCATTTCCCAAGGACTTGACATTACCTATGTCAAACATGATCAAGTATAATTACACCCAACGGGTTTAAAAATGGTATGAGACTAAGACCAATAGGATTCTACTACCAGATTGCATAGAGTAAACAATACATTACAAAACTTATTTCATTTTTGAAGAATAAAAAAGATGTCGCAGAAATAATTTTATAAAGAATAATACTTTTGAATGTAAGCAGTTTCCAAAGAGGATTTTCCATGAGTGGGAAGAATTATGTAAAAAATGTAATCTAATTTATTTTCAAGAAAAAACCTCTATATGTGAAATAAATTTATAATGAGTCAATGAGGACTAATCATTGGAACACCCCTAGGCACTAGTTAGTCACGTGCCCCATGTGCCTCGTACCGAGGTGTAAAGTAACCATAGAAAAAAAAATTCTCATGAACAAGCCTCTAGTAGTGAAAAAACCCATAACCTAGTGGTCCCCAATCATCATCAATATAGTTTTTTTAGTTTTGTCATTATCCATTTTTTTGTGAAACTGGGATAAAACCCATCCAGATCACTAGCGTACGTGTACATATCCACCCTCTTAGATTTCTGAGCTTCCCCTTTATTCTCTAACCATTATCTAATGATAGTAAAATCCATTATCAGATAAATATAATAGTTCTGGTCATAATAAATTAATAATAGTAGCTACATATTATTTTCACCACTTACACCCCTCAATAAAACGTTTAGGGTTTCATTAAAATAACATCACAAAACTTCACAATGTTTTTCTCCCAAATTCCATTAAAAACTCCACTTTGCACACCATGTGAATACCCATATTCATAAAAAGAGAATTTTAAGAACCCAAATAATTTATATAAACCATATTAAATTAGTTATAAAACAACCCCATTTGGCATGACATATAATAGACATGTAAAACACCAAATTTAACACCTATTTTGTAGCTAAAAATCATTTTAAAAACATAATTCATCAAAACCAAATTTCATTACAATAATAATGAAGGCTATGTGTTCTAAAACTAGAAATATAGAAAGGATAACTCATATAGCATTGATTACCATGGAATCACCTACCACTACTGTAAAAAACCTCAAACCATTGTGCGAAAGTTCAACTGCACCACCTCCGCACCACAAATGAGTAAAAATAGACCTAAAACAAGACATTCAGACCGTGAAACACAAGATCAAACCCTAGTTTCGAAACCCAACCTGCTGGATGTTAGGATCTTCATGAATAAGGGATGAAATCCTAAGAAAATGTGAGCAAGAAGGAAGCAAACCAACTTACTTGAGAGATTTTGATGAAATCTCCCAAAATACAACAGTTCCAGAACTTCCAAATAGCCAAATATCCATGTGAGGTTTTAATAAAGTTTAGGAGGACATTTAGGAACTAAAATGGTGTAAAAAAGTGAAAAATGAAGGATTTATGAAGAAATAAAATTACCTCTTCAAAATCGAAACGATTTGAGAAAACATGAGAATATTTTCCCTAATCTGCGATGGAAATGATCTCCAAATAGGGAGAAGCGAAGACTGGGTCACGCCTACAGATGTTGGCTTTGAGTGACACCTGGAATCTCTGAAATTAAGTAAAAATGAATATCTGTTAAAAATAGATTCTATTTTTAATACATGAATTGTGCTAATGGGTTGGCCCAATTCCTTAAATAAAAACAAAAATCCACCATTATTATGGATTTCTAAAGGGTCCAAATTGATATGGTAGTGTTACTAGGTTATGGTAGGCTATGTTGTAAGTGGAATGGGTACAAAATGTTGGAAAATGAAAAATGTTATAAAAGTAATCAAATCTATGAATAAATTTGGAAATGAGCTCACAATTTGGCCAAAATTTTGAAAACCCACCATTTCTACAAAAAATGCATGGGAATCCCCCAAAACAAAGAAATAATGGAAATAAAATGAAAATAAACTTTAAAAAATTCATGGATGTGAGAATTATCCCCACCATGAAGGACATCCGCCCTGTAAAGTCAACCTGATGTTTAATAGGAAAACAAGAATAGGTACTCTTCTTTAACATAATAATTCCATTCTCATATCTCATGTGTATCATTCCCATGCTACCAAAGAACCCGGACCAGTGGAATAGACATTACCGAAAGAACCTTTTCTTGGATGTCTAATATTCACACAGGCTGCTCATAAACAGATAAAGCCGGCTATATATCTGATTCCTCCTAATTCAGTACATGGGATAGATCCATGTTGTATTTATTCAAATAGAAGACACAGAAGACATCATGGATGTTGTCAAATGAGAAGGTAAGTCCAACCTATATGCTACCTTTCCAATATGATCAGTGATCTCAAAAGGACATTCATACAGCGGCGTCAACTTGCCTTTCTTTCCCAATCAACGATGGCCTAGATGAGGGGCCACATTCAGGAATACCCTATCACACATAGAAAACTCTCGGTCTTGACTGCTCTAGTCAGCATATGATTTATGGAGACTCTGAGTTTTCAATAATCATTTCTTGATCAACATGACCTTCGTAGATGTCTCGTACACTAGACTCAGCCCTAGTAGTGAGGTATCACCTACCTCATCCCAATAGAGAGGGGACCAATAAAAACGACCATAGAGCAACTCAAAAGTAGCCACTCGAATCGAGGATTGGTAACTGTTAATATAAGAAAACTCAACCAATCCCAAATGGATATCCCAGGAAACTCCAAATTCTATTACACATGCACAGATCATTTCCTCCAAAATCTGATTTTCCTGCTTCATTTGACCATATGTTTGAGTATAGTATGACATGATAATATTAATCCGAGACTCCAAGGCCTTATTAAGGCCTTTCCAAAACCAAGATGTAAAATGGGGGGTCTCTATTTGAGACAGATCCTAATGTCACATCATGGAGACTTACCACATCTTGAAGATACCAATGGACTCAGTCATCCACATTGGTTGTATCTCTAATTGGAATGAAGTGGGATGATTTTTCCAGACGATCAACCACCACCCAAATTCCATTAATACCGCGAGGTGTATGAGGCAAGCCCACAATGAAGTCCATGGATACCTCATCCCACTTCCGGGTAGTTATGGATAATGACTGGAGAAAAATGGAGGGCCTTTGATGCTCTACTATCACCTTATGACTTGTGTAGCATCTCAAAATGAAGTCTGCGATGTCTTGTCTCATACCAGACCAGCAAAACTACTGACACATCATGGTGGCACTTGAATGGACATCCCACTGAGACTGGTGGATATCCTACATCACCACCTTCCGTAGAGACGATGTCACTACTACACAACCCTTAAAGAACAGGATACCCTCAGGAGACGATGAAAAATCAGAATACATCTCCCCACCATGATGAAACTACTTTAACTACATACATAGCTCTTCCCTAGGTTGTTAACGCTTAATTAGCACTACTAAAGAAGGATTTAACTTAAAGGTCACCAGGAATGAACCCCCATTTTTCTCCTTGGTCTCCACATGCATCTGAGAAAAGAGTGCCATCAGAGTCCACTCATCACTAGAATTCCTCAATGCATAAACTGGGACTCCTCTACTTAAGGCGTCAGCCACCACGTTACCTTTGACTGGGGTATAGACAATGCCAAAGTCAAAACCTTTCAAGTAATCGATCCAACAAGGTTGCCTCATGTTGAGGACCTTCTGCAAGAAGATATAGGCCAATCTTTTGTTATTAGAGTAGACCAAAAACTTCTCCACAAAGATGTAGTGACACCATGTCATCAAACCATACATCACAAATGCTAACTCCACGATCTATTTTGGGTAATTATGTTCATGTGGCTAGAGTTGGAGAGGTTCATACACCACCACGTAATCATCCGGCATAAGCACACACCCAATAAATATTCCTAAAGCATCAAAATACACCACATACCTCTTTCCAGTATCAGGAAAAATAGTATGGGGGAGGTATTCAACCTCTTATTCATATCCTAGAAGGATTCCTGAAATTTTGGGCCCCATAAAAACATTACCCATATCCATGTGAGTGTGGAAATCGGTAAAGCAAGCTATAAGAAATATCGAACAAACCAATTGTAATAACAATCCAGGCCGAGGAAACTCCTGATCTATAACACGTTCTTCAACTACTCCCATGAAATAACCGCATTGGTCTTCTTGGGGTCCATTAAAAAGAACTGCTCCATGATCACATGCCCTAGAAAATTCACCTCCCTGATCCAAAAAAGTCCATCTGGGCAGCTTTTCATAAAGTCGATTCTCTCATAAAGTCCCCGAAATGATCTACAAGTGATCCTCATGTTTCTCATTAGATCTTGAATAAACTAGGATGTCATCCACAAACACCACGAAAAATGAATGAAGATACTGATGGAAGACCCAGTTCATGAGTTCCATAAAGACTGTTGGAGCATTGGTAAATCCAAAGGGCATGACCATGTACTTGAAGTGGTCGTACCTGCTTCAGAAGGTTGTCCATGAGATATCTACCTCTTTCACCCCGAGTTGATGATAGACTGAATGAAAGTCGATTACAGAAAACCACATTTCAATCTTCAACTGATCGAACAAGTCATCTATTCGGGAAAATTGATATGTGTTCCTGATTGTTACTCTATTCAGCTTCCAGTAGTGAATGCACAACTGAATGGATCTATCAGACTTTTTTGTGAATAACACAGAATAGGCCTAAGGAGAGACACTCAGGCGAATGAATCATTTGGATTCTAAGTATTCCAGTTGTATCTTTAATTCCCTGAGATCTGTGGGGGACATACGATATGAGGTATGGTATATCAGTTGTGTTCTCGATGCAAGATCAATCGAGAACTCCACATACCGCTCTGGGGAAAACCTGAGAATTCTTCTAGAAATATCTCCAGAAAATCATCAACTACATGAGGCAATCCACCATCAAGAGCATGAACACATTCCTCTATCGCTAGCAATGATAACTGAAAAACAATAATTCCCAAATCTGGGAGTGGAGGCCCCACACGGTTCGTACAAGGATCCAATTACCCACAAAAAACCTAATGCCTCCCATTAGGTGTCATGATTCTGAACCGCCGCCTCTAAAAATCAATGCATGACAATAAGTGTTCTAGCCAATACATGCCATGTATTATGTCAAACAGATCCATAGATAAGACCCAGAGGTCCCACTCCTTCTCAACCCCTGGCACGGAAAGCACACACGACAGGCACTTGAGACCCTACTCCTTATTCTTTCCCAACGGCGTCACCAACTCCGTTGCAAAAGACAACCACATGGTTAGGAAATGTGTTGTGTCCACAAAACATGAATAAATGAATGAAACAGTGGATCTGGTATCAAAAAGGGTTGCAGCTATATAATATGAAATCAAAATGGTACCTCAAACTGTCGACGGTCCCTCCTCTAATATTGCTGGGGCTTGATCCACCACATGGAGATGTTTGGTCTCTTCCAGAGGATGAAATCTAGTCTATGGTTGTGTCCTAAATTGGTTATACCTATAAGATAACCTATCCCTACCACCACAACCACCAAATCAAGATCCCTCCATCCTCGACGCCTCTTACTGAGTTGGAACTCCTCTTGAAGCCACTTATCATGCCCACTTTGTTGTGGATGTGCCCCCCCAAAATAGAACATCAAGTGACCCATACCTACACATTGATAATAGGGCTTAGATGTAAATTGTTATGCTGTTCATATGTGCCCCAGCTTCCCATACCGGTGGAACATGACATATCTTGCATTAGAAGAAACAGTTGAATTTTTTTTGGAAGAGTGGCCTGAACTACCACCTACCTTCATTCCATACTCCTCTCACTTCTTGTTCTTCTCTGAAGAGATGCAACATCCCACTAAAAATATTGTCCCAAAGATACCAGCCCTACCTTTCCAATCAATATCCACCATACTCGCCCGATCAACCACCTCAGCATAGGTCCCTAGCTCAAACAAGAAAATATGGGAGTATATCTCTAATCATATGCCTTCCTCAAACATATGGGCCCTCACTTGCTCATTAGAGACAATTTTAAGAGAATACCGAACCATATCAGTGAAACATTTGGCTTACTCCATCATAGAAGGACCCCTTGAACATGATCCCTGAACTCTTGGGTTCTAGCATATGCCAATACTTCAGGGAAATACTATTCATCAAAGACATCCTTGAAATCTCCCTATCACATCTTGTTATTCTTCACAGTTTGACGTACCGATTCCCACCTCCTGCGTCCAAGACCCTCCAACAAGAAAAGAGGCACAATTCACCCTGATATCCTTGGGTGTATCCATGAACTCGAACATGCACTCGATATTTTTGAGTCATTCCTCTTCTCCCTAGGTTTCTATGCTTCCTTGGAAAGTAGGGGGATTATTTTTCACAAAATTCGAGGCCTTTTCCATACTAGGACCATTCTAAACTTCAATAAAAAGTGCTGCAATTCAATCCAGTCCATGTACTAGATCCTGTAAAACTTGAACCACATCCTCTACTAGCCTCTGGTCAAGCAGTGAGGGTTAACTCTCTCCCGCTTCCTCCAGTGGGTGCATGTGGCTTTCTAGGGAGGCATGTTGCTAAAAAAGGAAACAACCTCAAGAGAAAAAATCAGTACAACATATATAAAAAATTCTATCAATATCATCAAATATAATGAATCCAAAACATTACAACAATAAAATAAACCACTACTTCACCCTGGCCTGATGCCCATATGTATTCGGCAACTCACACGTCTCAACTGAGAGTAAAATATAACAAACAATTCCAATTCCCCTTGGTATCTCGATGTATTCCAATAGAAGTGCGGGAAATCACCCTACTCATGACCGAAACTCTGAGTCTTGATAGTCCTAGCTCCTGTCTCACCCGACTCATCCCAAAATAATAATATAACCTGAAATATTTAACCTGCTCTGATATCATTGGGTCATAAACCAAATCTTTTCACTGCAAAAACTGGCACCAAATTTGGCCCATGACAAGGCCCAAAGGGTGGTCCCTATTCCCATGAGCAGGAACAAGTTCCTGGGTATCATAGATTTTTGTTACTGAATGATTTACCCAATTATGGAAACAGAAAACATCAAAACCAATCGATAAACCGAATCAGAAAAGTTCATAGCAAACAAGATTTAAAAAAAAATAATGAACTGAACTCATAGTTCTAAACATAATAAAAGAGGTCTAAAGACATATAGGAATAACCAAAAAACATCACCAAGGACTCCACATGACAAGGGGTCATCACGCACAAGCTTTCTTCACAACGTCACACCATGGAAGGGGACTAACAACCCGAACCACCGTCACCCAAGGCCTTGCCTTTACCTGTGTCAAAAAATGATAAAATATACGTACACCCAAGTGGTGTGTGTAGTGTGTGAGCCTAATCCCAGTAGGATACCACCAAGATATTCCATATAGTATACAATACAAGACAAAAAACATGCCATTTTTGATAATCAAGAAGTTGCGAAAATAATTTTATAATGAATAAAACTTTTCAATGTAAGCAGTTTTCCATGTGGATTTCCCTGAGTGAGAAAAATTATGTAAAACATGTAATATAGTATATTTATTATCAAAACCACTATATTCCAATGATAATTACAATGATTCAATGAGAAATATTCTTTGGAACACCTCTAGGAACTAGTTAGTCTCAGGCCCCATGTACCTCGTATCTCGGTTTAATGGAACTATAGAAAAGTCAATTCTCGTGCACAAGACACTACTAGGGAACAAAACCATTGCCTAGTGGTCCCCAATCATCACGAATATATTTTTTGTTAGTGTTGTTGTTATCCATTTTTTGTAGTGAAATAAGGATAAAACCCATCTGGATCACTATCGTATTAGTACATATCCGACCTCCTAGATACCCAGGATTCCCCCTTTGTGCTCAAACCATTATATCATGATACCAAAAGACATTATCACATTTTTTTTTGATAAAAGACGGATTCATTAATGATGAAGATCAGCAGCCGTACAAACACGAATCCATGTAGGGAAGTGGTCCAGCCACAGCTGGTGGCCATCAAAGGGGTCGGAGGCCGCCAGCTGATGGGCAGCATTGCTTCCTTCCCTTTTGGTAAAGGATAAGGTGCAACTTGCAAAGTCATGGCGGAGGGAGAGGATTCTCTTGATGGGGGTTCCAAATGACTGGAGTCTGCCGTCGTTATGGTTGATAGCATTGATTATGATGAGGCAGTCTGATTCGAGGTTGATTTTATCCCATCCACGATCTTTAGCGAGCATCATACCAGTGAGGATGGCTGAAGCCTCGGAAACCGCAGGTTCCCAAAAGGCATGGTGAAATCCATGTCTGGCTGCAATGATCTGACCTAGATGATCCCAGGACAGAAGGACAATGGAAACGGGTCCATTCATGGGGAGAGACGCATGCACATTAATCTTCATAAATCCTTCCATCAGTGGGCACCTTTGGGAGGGAAAGGATGGTGCTCCAAAGGGATTTTTTTGTACATTGTGATGTTTCCAGCCCTCAGTCCATGACGAGGCCCAGTCAACCCAGAAATCGGGTGGTATGTGGTCGTTGTTGAAAACTGCATCGTTGCAACACACCCAAATGATCCAGTCCAGGGTACAAAGTGAGCTCAATTTCATCGCAGAGAGAGAGAGGAGCACCATTGCGTCAAGATAGAGGGAAGTTCATAGGCCAGGGCCAGAAAGGCATCAGAATCAGATTACCATTTATTCCAAATTTAATTATCCCCATGCAATGAATGATGGTGTGAAAGGGGGATTCTGGGACGTTTGGGCAGAAGGGGAAACAATCGTCACTGGAGATATGTTGGAAGACGATAAGGCTCATTGTAGGGAGGGTCCCCGTGCATACCTTCCACCAGAAGTGACGAATCTTGGGGGGGACGTTAAGTTTCCAGATCGATTTTCAAGGCCCCCCTTCTGGGTTAGCTGATTGAGCGCCAATGGCGAGCCGATAGCCGGATTTCACCGTGTACTCTCCCGAAAGGTCATTGGTCTAGAAGATATGGTCGGAGACCGCATCTGGGACCCAGGGTGTACTCAGGATAATTCTTTTGTCACGTTCGTTGTACCAAGCATTGATCATTTCCAAACACCACCCTGATCCCTGAACAGAAAAGAGGAATTTGACTGTGGTATTTTCATAACCTGGTTGGACAGGGGAGGATGCCCTCTGACCGTCCTTATCAATCAGCCAGGGATCGGTCCAGATATTAACAGTTGAGACATTTCCAATCCTCCAGCTCAACCCTTTTTCTAGGAGACATCGGGCACCCAAAATGCTTCTCTAGAGAAATCTAGGACGGGGGCCAATAGAGGATTCGTGGAACTCCTTATGTGGAAAATATTTAGCTCGGAGAACCCACCCACAGAGAGAAGATGGACGGTTAATAAAGCGCCAACCTTGCTTCGCCAGCAGTGCATTATTGAAGTGAAGGAGGTTTCAGAATCCCAATCCTCCCTCTGATTTGGGAGAGTAGAGTTTCTCCCAGGAAATCCAGTGGGTACGATTCCTTCCATTATGCTTTCCCCACCAGAAGTTTGTTGTGCGTGTGTGGATCTGTTTAACCACACCAGAAGGGAGCTTAAACAGGGACATAAAATAGTTGGGGATGGACTGGAGGGAAGCTTTAATGAGTGTCTCTTTGCTGGCTTTGGAAATTCTTTTAGGGGTCCAGCCTTGAATTTTTTTCTCAATCATGTCCAGTAGAGATGCAAAGACTTCTTTTTTGGAGCATCCAAACACTGTGGGTAGACCGATATACTTCTGGTGTTTCCCAACCATATGAATGCCTACATTTTCATAGAGTTCTTCTTTCTTGGACAGATGCACCCCTGGGCTGAAGGAGATTTTCGATTTTCCATGGTTTATTGACTGTCCAGATTCCCTCTTGTACTAATGGATTGCGTGACTGATTGTTTGACATTAATTAATGGTTGCTCTTGAGAAAAGAAGGCAGTCGTCGGCAAAGAAAATATGTTAAATCGATGGGCTTCCACGGCACACTCTCGCCCCATGGATAGTATTAGAGGATGCCTCCATGGAAATTAGGTTAGAAAAAACATCAGCCACCAAGATAAAGAGAAAAGGGGAGAGAGGATCTCCCTGGCGAAGGCCTCGGGTTGGGGCGATGCCTCGGGTGAGCACCCCATTGACATTGATTCGGAAGGAGACAGACATGACACAGTGCATGAACATATTTTTCCATTTAGGACAGAATACCATTTTCAACATCACAACTTTGAGGAAATTCCATTCCACTCTATCGTAGGCCTTGGTCATATCAAGCTTCCAAGCCATTGTACCTTTTTTCGTGGTGGAGCGTGTTTTCATAGAATGAAACACTTCATGGGCCACAATTGCGTTATTCGTGGTCAGCCTCTTCGCCACGAAGGTGATCTGGTTTTTTAAAATGATGTCGGGTAACCAAATTTGTCGCCTATTAACTAATATCATTAAAAAAATCTCGTAGGAGACATTGCAGAGGCTGATAAGTCTAAAATCTGGGTTCGCAAGAGGTTTCTTAATTTAGGGAATGAGGATGATGATAGTTTCATTGATGTCGGAGATGCTTGTTTTCCCAGTGCAGATACTCTTCATCAGATTGCAGATGTCGAGACCAATAATGTGCCAATATTGATTAAAGAAAAGGGCGTGGAAGCCGTCCGGGACCGGGGCCTTAGTAGGATGAATGTGCTTCAGAGCCAGATGTATCTCTTCATCTGTCACATCTTTGGAAAGCTCCCGATTGATCTCGTCGGTGATCATAGTCTGATACAGTCCTCCACTTCAGATGAAATGTATGGAGTTCCAACAGTGAAGAGGTTTTGAAAGAAGCAAACAAAGGCTTCTTGGATTCCTTCGGTGTCAGAGACATTGCTACAATCTGGTTGCGCTATGCAAGGAATAAAATTTTTTCGTCTCCTATCTGATCCTTTCTGGTGAAAATACTGGGTATTGGCTTCCCCATCTGTATTGTGGGTGTCCCGTGCCCACATTTCCCAGAAGCATTCTATAACGTGCAGGGCGACATCCATTTCACGTTGAGTGGCACCGATCTTAGAGAGATTGAGGGTGGATGGTGGTTGACTGAGAAGGTAATGTAGTTTTCTTTCGAGGAAAGCATAGTGACTATCGGGATGGCGGAACTTTTTATTGCTCCAAGATCTCAGGTCGGATGTGACCTGTTGGAGGTTGGATCTCACGTCTGCGTGATTACTCTTCCATCTTGATCTGATAACATCTTCACATTCGTGGTATTTTGACCAGAAGCTTTCAAATCTGAAGGGTCTGTTGGCATGCCTATAGCGTTCTCCATGATTGCAGTCAATGACAATTGGGCAGTGGTCTGAACAGTTGAGAAACAGGTGGTCGATGTGGAACATGCTGAAGAGAGTAGTCCAATCTGAAGAGCCCAGAAATCAGTAGAGCCGCTCAGTGATGTGAGTGCCATCCGTAGAACCCAGGAACCATGTGAATGGATTACCCATGTAACCCAGATCGACCAGGTCCGACCTAGAGACCGCTTCCTTAAAATTTGACATCGACGCAGATGGTTGGAAGACACCGCCTCTTTTTTTCTTATTAAACATAATCTCATTGAAGTCCCATCCGAAGAGGATAGGGCCCGAAAGCTCTTGACGAAGCTTGCAAAGAAGATCTCATGATTCCCACTTCTCCTTCTGGGACAGCCAGCCATAGAATCCCATAAAGGTCCAAGGCGGGGTGTGATCCGCATGAATTCTCACAGCCACATGGTTCGGGGAGAAGGACATGATCTTGACGTCGACAGAATCTTTCCGCAAGAGACAGAGTCCCCTGGAATGTCCTTGTCAGGAGACCGGGAGGCATCCTTGGAAGCTGCATTTCAGAGCAATGTTAGTGGTGTCCTTGTTTTCCAGTATAGTTTCGGACAGGAAAACCATATTGGGGCGACTTTGGGCGCAATTGTGCTGGAGCATGCGAACCATTCGTGGGTTTCCAAGCCCACGACAGTTCCAGCATAAGACAATCATTGTTCAAGGTGGGGCTGGGACTCACCCGCCTCCACCTTTGATTCCTTCAGGCTTATATTTCCACCCGTCATTTTCCATCTTTTTTGCACAGTCCCCGCTGACTGACATGTTTCGACTTGTCTCTTCAGTTCCCCGGGTTTCGGGTTTCCCGGTTTACCGTCTCTTTCCTCCCGTTGCACCCTTTTCCACATTCGACGGGTGGTTGTGCCTGGTGGTGGGGTTCCTGTCATACCACAGTCACCTTGTGCATGGATACCTGACATGGAAAAATCAAGATCAGGATCGGGATCTGGCGGTTCAAAGTGAATCTGTTTTGGCAACGAGCTTTGTTCTGGGAGGTCATTTGGTTTAGACACAGGCTTTTAACATGTTGAGACATTGTCCATCAGGGGGGTAGAATACCTGTCAGTTTTCCCTTGGGTGTTTGGACAATATTCAGGGAAAACTTGTGGCCCGAGCATAATGGCTTTAACATTTTCAGTAACTGTCCACCTTGTGTGGGCCATCATGAGACTGTTGCGATCCTATTGTTTTTCCTTCTCATGAATAAAGGCATGTATCGACGTTTTGTCTTGAAACCATGGGTCATATTGAAGGATGATATTTCTCTTGATTTGAGAGACGCTCTTTCCAGATGACTGAGACGTCCACAAAAGAAGTAGAAGATTGGGAGTTTTTCGAACTCGAAGGATATCCAGGTGTTGGCGTCGTCTATTTTAAAAAACATGCGCCGCATAAACGGCTCTGAAACATCAATCTTGGCTTTAATCCGAAACTCGGGTCCCCATTGGATTAGGTCCGAGCAGTCCCACTCGAGGAAATGGCCAATATAATCCCCAATTTCTCTCATGACCCGTACTATTAGCCCGTGAAAAGGGATTCCTTTGATGCGTATCCAGAAAGGTGACCGTGTGAGATTGATGTACTGGATGTCGTCCCCCCTTTTAATTCTTCCATTAGGAGTTGATTATCAAAGGACTACGGTCTACCACTCATGACTTTATCTCTATCTCTCTCATTGAAGATCTCAAAGACAATGTGATTGTTTCCCGCTTCCCGAATTTCAATTCCAGCTTCTAGTTTCCAAAGATTTTGGAGGGTGTTTTTGAGTGCCCCTGGTTGACTGGGATATTTTCCACAACCTTTCCGAAAACCAGCAGAGTCATGCGTTTGACCAGTAGCGAATCTTCGTTCATCCGTGCCTCGATCGATGCTTTTTATTTATCCGTCAGGGACAACCTCTGTCATTGGTTCACTAGATCTGCATCCATGGCTCAGTTCCAGAATAATAGAAATCTCGACAACACCACGATGGGAAAGCTCCCAAGCAAACCCCACGAGCCCTTGAGCCCTTGAACGGCTTCCTCGAGGGAAAGGGTAAAGCTTCAAGCGAGAGCTCATGAGCTCTGCTCTCCACTGCCAATAAGCAGTGGGCAGGATGCCACAGCTGGCCTGGTTTCACAACAAAGCCCGCCCACTCTCATGGGAATCCATAGCCAGGGATCACGGCCCAACCAAAACTTCTGATCCCGGCCAAAACCTCCAGACCGAGGCCCAAACAAAAAAACACCCCAACCCAAACAAAAACCCCAACCCAAACAAAAGTTCCCAAACACTATTGCATGGTCGAAGCCATCCTCCGAAACCAGCACGACGCAGTCAAATCCTCCACGTCTCTGCCTCTTCTGCGACCCGCACAGCGCGGTCTAAGCCCACGCGAAGGGAAAAAATCCCCCTGGTCCGGCCTGTCGCGGAACCTCCACTGCGTGAAAAACCTCCCTCAGGTCTGGTCTGCCGCGGAGCCCTCAACAGCGCACTCAAGGCCGTCTTCTGCGACCAGCTCTGCGCGGCCAAGCGCATCCACACGGCAGCCTCCTTTCGCGAAGCAATCCACCAATTCAAAGCACTCCTCCTACGCGGCAGCTTCTTCGCGAAAGGGCATCGCGTTCCGGCCCAATGTGATTGCTTCTTCGCGATCCTCTTTCACAGCAGGGTCTTCGCTCATCCAACCAAATCGCGGCTGAGTCTTCGTGACCTTACCTCGCAGCTGAGTCGTCACTCGCCGCTCCTGTGCATCGCCGAAGGGTTTCGATTTCAGATCCAGGGCCTCTGCGAGCAAGGGTTCTGTCGCGCCGCCCACCGGTCGGAGGTTCAGCCTTCGTTCTTCTCGAAATAGGTGTGAACAAACGTGGCCAGGGTCTTCGGGAACCAAAAATCCTCAAATCCAGCCAATCCCTTTGCCAAAGCCATAGAAACGATTTAACAGATTATAGGTCTGAGATCTGGTTTCCACCTAAAATTTCTATCTCCCTCCAAAACATAGGTGTCGTGGTAATGAAACGAGCTACGACACCGGTGTCTGTTTCGGCCTTCCTCGCCGCGGAGCAGCCGGCTAGGTCCGGAAGAAGGGGTCGCTGAGGGCGATAATGCCTGCCTGCCAACCGAGGAAGGCAAACCCGCCTGCAATCCGAGGGCTTTCAAGATTTTCAGCCGCCGTCAGTGAGCAGAACGGGAGAGGGGAAAAATCAAACCCTAGGAAAACCTAGGAGGAAAATTCCCTCACGCGGGAGAGACAAGACAATATCACATAAAAACATCAGTTCTGGTCATAATCAATTCAAAATAGTATCTAAAAATTCTTTGCACCAATTACAACTCTCATTAAAACCTTCAGGATTTCAATAAAATAACTTCAGAAAACATAAAAATGTTTTTCACATGAAATAACTAAAAATTCCGACATTGAACAGATTTTTCATACCCATATTCATAAAAGAAGAATTTTTGGCACCCAAAGCATATCTATAAACCCACTACATGATTATAAAACAACCCCATTTGACATAACATAAAATTGACATGTAAAATACCCAATTGAATACCAAATTGGTACCTAAAAATTCTTTCTTTAAGAACATCACTAAAACAAAATTTCGAAGCCCGAATAATGAAGGGTATGTGTGCTAAAAATATAAATTATTCAAAACATACTCATTTAGAATTGATAACACATGGAATCACCTATGACAAGTGTCAAAAACCACTAATCTTTGTGTGAATGTACAACTGCACCACCTCCGCTCCCCAAAGGATTTAAAACATACCTAAAACAAATATTTTAGGCCATGAAACACAAGATCAAATCCTAGTTTCAAAACCCTAATTGATAGACCTTATGAACTTTAAGAATATGTGAAGAAACCCTAAGGAAATGGGAGAAAGAATGGAGGAAACCCACTTGCTTGGGGGATCTTAAAACATTCTCCCAAAATACACCAGTAGCAGAATTTCTAAACATCCAAAAATGAATATGTGATTTGAATAAGGATTAGGAGGTCATGTAGGAATAAAAATCAGGGAAAAAGAGTGAAAAAGAAGGATTTATCTCTTCAAATGTGGGAGATTTGAGAATGCTTGAGAAGATTTTCCCAAATCTATGATAGAAATGAGATCTAAAGAGGGAGAAGAGAAGATGTGGTCTCTCCTAAGGATGTTTTATTAGAGTGGGAGGTGGAATCATATAAAAAGACTAAAATTGGATATTTTATTGAAAAAAATTTGTTTTTAAAACTAGAAATGAGATTACGGGCTGACCCAATTCTTTAAATAAAAACCCAAATCCACCATGATTATGGATTCATAAAGGGTCTAAATTCATATGGTGGTGTTCCTAGGTTAGGGTAGGCCATGTTGGAAGTCGAATGGATACAAAATTTTGAAAAATGATAGAGTTATAAAAGAAAGACAATTTATGTTTAAATATAGAAATGAGCTCATGATTTGGCATAAATTTTGAAAACTCACCATTTCCCCCAAAAATGCATGGGAAACCCCCAAAAAAAATGCAAGAATTGAAATTAAATGAAAAAAATTAAAATATGTCATGGATGTGACACTATATTAGTGAATCATTTTTTATCATTCATTTTTTCCACGTGCCTAAATGTGAAAAATTATGTTAATGCATAAATAAAGCCTACCATCTATATGAATGGTGAAATTTTTTTTTCAATTGATTTTTTTTTTGAAAAAAAAAAAAATATATATATATATATATATATATATATATATAATGAAAATATGTAATATTTTTATCATTATTAAAACTATAAATAATATGTAATGGTAATAAATGTACATAGAACAAAAAAAATGAATCTAACAATAAATGAAAGAAACAATGCAGTTAACTCCTATAACAATAAAAGTAATAAAATAGTATTAACAAACTAGTGAAAATGTGCATGGAACCTACCATCGGGACAAGCCTGTCCATGCATGGGAATGCCTAGCCGAACAGCAATGCGAAGGTGGAGAGATGATTTCACAATGAAAATGCTGGGGAGGAGCAGTTCCAAGTAGTTAGTCTCGGTTGTATGTAATGTTTGAAGCCTACGGGCAATGAATTCCTCTAAGTCCTACGAGCCATGTAATACTTATGCCTACGGGCCTTGTAAGTGTTCCACCTCACCCCTTGAAAGGTGGATTATCAAAAATCAATAAAAAATGAAGGCTTTCGGGCCATTGGATGAATTGATCATATATAATATTAAAAATATTTATATGGTGTTTATTAATTTATAATAAATATAAATTTATTATACATGTGTGTAAAAGAACATACAAGGTAAGAAAAACATGTGTTTGGAGATTTCATAACTCAATTTTCATTCATTGGGTTACACTAAACATAATTGGCATTGTTATGAATTCTGTAAAATGAACATTGGTTGTATTTTATTAATAACACATGTTTTTAGTAGAGATAAATATGTTACACATAATCACATCATTAGTTAATTTGAACATCAATGATATAGTCACTAAAAGGTATTTCATCTCTATTTCCACTCCAGTAAGGCATATATGTTATTGTGAACCTATTTAACTTTTTTGGTTTACATATTTCACATTTTAAGTATATAAAATGAATATATATCTATTCATATTTATTATAGTTTCAATTCATTTAACTCTTTCCATGGGGTTATAATTTAAATAGATTCCAAATAGACATGATTTTATTTTACAATCTCATTTTTTGGGATTGCACTAATTTTCTTCTAAGAAATATTATGATCTATATTTCATAAACTACATAATCTTTTTTATTAATGGAAAATATTATTATTTGAAATGTTTTCTTCCAAAATTAACCTTATTTGTAAAATTAATCATATAATAAAACATCTAAAATAATGTGTTATATCATTTCTATTTTTGATCAGGAGAATATTTCCTCCAAACCTATATTTTTTAAATAATTTTTACCAAATTTATAATTATTTGTTGAAAGTAAATAACAATATGTAAGTTAATTTTAATTTTTTTAATATAATATTTCAAAATTTTAAAGGTATAATTTCATTGATCAATATAAAATTTCAAGAGGGATTTGTTTTATAAATACGGTGTTAATGAACATTCCAACCACAATAACCATTTTACAACCTTTAGATTATTATATAATATTTAAATTATTTTAAAAAGAAAAATAATTATGAAAAAATAAATTAATGTTTTTCCCTTTTTTTAATTCATTATAAAAATTAATTTAGCTATTACATATACTTTTCTGATGGTCAACCCTCAACTGCAGATAAATATTTGGGTTATTAGCCTTCCCTTGAACATTCACATTATTGTGATCATTTGAAATTAAATTTCTAATAAATGAACATATTATTTTTATGAGAATATTTTTATTAAAAAATATGTATTACAATGATACATATAGTGTTTAACATTTAAAGTCATTTGATTGAATGGGGAATCATTGATATTCACTGAAGATGATTTTTGGTGTGTTTGAGGGTGTATGCCTGGTTGTAGCTTGTTTTGGAAGTATTTCCTTCTCATACTCCTCTCTGGCCTCTGAATCCAAATTTCCCTTCATGTTCGGTTGTGTGAAATGGTTTCTATAAGGATTTTAGTTGTGTTCTGCATTGCAGTCAGGGGTTCCATGTGGCATGGATTCTGTCTAGGTGAAAACATGAGTTCATTAATTCTATGCAATGTTGTCAAAGATCATGACTCCATATAAAGGATAATTTTTTTTGCTACTCTTCTTTGGCATTGGGTACCACCTCTCCTCCCTATTTTGATTTATCAAGGTGGCTATCACACAAGCTTTGGGAGGTGTTTTTTCTGAGCGTATTTCATATTTTTAAGTGGAATTGTATTCTTTCAGTTGTTGTAGTTTCCCTTTGTGTCTAATTTGTGATCCAGTGACGGGGGAAAATAAAATGATGTTGTGATGGGATACATTATTTTTGGACTTTTTTATAAACAGAAACACGAATGGTGGTCTTGCATCAGAGTTTAGTCTTGTGTGTTGGGGACGATGGTGTTTAGTTAAGTTGTTGGAAAATCGAGAAGAGGTCGGTAGTGAAGAGCCAATGAGGATGATGACTCTGGTTATATAACAATAAGATGGAAGTGGTAGTTATGAGATTTTAGGCCAGAAATTTGACATTGGCTTCAAGGTGTGGTTCAAGTTCTTCTCATGATGTTATTCAAGGTGGGACACCTCATGGTTCGAATTGAATTATCAAGTTTTTTTTTTCGATTTTTGGTTTTTTACATTTGAATGTTGTTTTTTTATTTTGAATGTGGTGTTTCGTGTGGATGGGGTATATGTGTGAACTGGTAAATTTTTAGGATTGGTTCCCACTGATCTAAGATTTGGATTTTTATAAAATAAAAAAATGGAGTTTCAGATATTTAAATTGATCATCTAATATATTAATAATTCATTATATATGATGTGTTGGTTGGGGAAAATATCAATATATCCCCATTATGTATTGACAAACCTCATGAGGAAATCCTTTTAGTTGGACTTATTAAATTTGTTGTTGGTTTATATATACCCATTAATTAAATTATCCTAGAATAAGGATTTGAGGGTATTCAAACAATGATTTATGAGACCATGATGTCAAATATTTAACATTTACTTCAGTAATGTTTATTATTATCCATAAGAATCATGTATTTATATTATCCATGGGTTCATTTTGTGTTCAATTTTTTGATTAAATGGCATGTGTGTTTAGTCATTTACCTTTTCATATTTATTATGTCTTATTTACTCATGATATCTTCAGTTTGATGTAACTCTTAATGAATATATGATATCACACAACATTTTACCATTCCCTAGGATATGAAAAAGGCTATTATGAATATTTCATTTTTGCAATTTTTTTAATTATATTTTATATTTCCTTGATAATATGGGAACCATTTTCTATCTTGTACATAAATACTACTAAAGTAATTGTTAAATTGGGATGAGATCCATTTTAACTTATATCAATTTAATAAACTATACATCAATTTGATGTTAATTTATTTTAATTTTATATAGTTGTTATTAGAGAACAATTATTAGAAACTATTGGATCCATATTATAGTTGAACACAAAAACATAATTATTGTGATAATCCCTTATAGTTAATTTATGATTATATGGATTTTTATTTTAAGGATAATATTCATTATGATTATGAGATAACATTGTGTGTTCTACAATTCACTAATGGTGCATAATAGAAGAATGGGATTCAACAACTATAAATGACATAGGGATTTCCAAGTTGAGAAATCCAGTACAACTGGTGTTGTAACTAATATAATTATGTCTATATTTTGACAACTAAATTAGTTAATGATAATTAATATTACAATAGAAGAGAAAAATATTATTCCACAACATGATTCACCATTCCCAGATCAAAGCGTGTGATAAGAGACTCAATATATTAACAGAACTACTAATCCATTAGTAGTTAAATAATGGATTATGTCATGTGAAAATAAATTCTTTTCATTGTGATGTAATAAAATAGAAATAATTATTCTAGATGTGTATTGTTTGAATGAATATATTCATCAATTTTTTTCAATTATCTAGAACACTAGTATTTTTGAAGAGTGGTAATTCCAATGATGGAATACCATTAAAGTAATTTTCTACATGAAATACCTCCCTTGAGAACTACGAGAAAAAATTGAATGGAATCTTCACCACTACAACGAATAAAGAATAAACATGTGTGGTAGAGTATGGGGATAAAATTATATGATTATACATACATACCTTAGACTGTATAAATATTTGAGAAGATATGATGGACTATTTCTTGGATGGGCATAGGATGAGCCTCCATTGGGAATTACTTTCTCAATTTTTTTCTTCATTCAAGAATATTGAATCATGATCCATTATTATAAAGATGAAATTTTCTCAATATTATGACATCAAGTTAAAAGAAGATAATAACAGGTTGGCTAAGAACTATGAAAAATGGATCACATCAAAGGATAATAAGAGAATAAATAAATTTCTATCATATGATAGTTATGGAAATAAACATCTTGGAAAATTATTGGGGGGAATGAGTATTTGTTATATGTTTAGAAATAATGGACATCTAGATAATGACAGTATAGAAAATAAAGTCACCAATGATATCCATATATTCATAGTAAATAGATAGGGAATTTTCAAATACAGTTCCCTATACATCATGAAAACATAAGAAAGATGAATCCAAGAGAAGATGGTTATGAATATGGAATACTCTATAAGAAGTGAGAGTTCCTTGTGATGTGTTGAAACGTACAATTAACATCCACTCTAGAGGTAAAATTGTTTTATTTAATTCACATTTTACCAACTCTTGTATATCTTCTAAGGTTATCACATATCCACCTAAATTATAATTAACTCATCCTTGTAAACTAGATACGATTGATATATTATTATATTAGCACTAGACATAAGGAGTCAGATCATAGAGGAATTAATAGTTTTGTATTATTGGGAAAATATATTCATACATGAATCTCACATTATATTTGGAAGTGTAAAATACAAAAGATAGTTAATGTAAATATTCTGCATCATGAATTTTTTTAATGATTCCTTCTACATATCATTAGAAAATGAAACAAAATAAGTGTGATGTAAGATACTAGGTAAGGGTTACATACATTGGAACCTTTAATGATTAAATAAATCATAACCATTATTTCATCGTAATTTACTGAAACACATAAAATTTAATCAATAACATAAATATATAGAATAATATGGATGAGGTAAAATATTCCAAAATTATTCCATTTGAATAATCACATAATCATAAACATTATCCATAGATGTTTTAACTAATAAAATAAACACATGGAAATCAATAAATTATTACATAATTATTGAATATATATATTTTTATGCATAAAAATCTAACCATTGAGGCTATGTTCTAAGAATGTATATGAAATCTGTTTTTATACACTAATAACCCATCTAATAATGTTAGCTTACTCATTTTTATCAGGAGATATAATATTGAATCAAGGGGATTTCTACAATAGGTCCTGACATATTACTTCATGTAAAATGAATTCCTTATATGTATAATGATCAATTTAATTCATAAAAAATTTGACTCTTCATAAAATATCTATAATTTTGTAATGATTATAGAATTTTCTTGATTTTCTACACTCAATCAAAGAATATCCATTGTAAAACACGATTCTAAAAATGGTATATGGTTTTTAAAATAATAATATCCAACATACAATGAATATGGATATTTACAAAAAATGTATTGTTTAATGATCATAATAAACTAATTATTTAAAGATAAATGTAATGAATTCAAAACTAATAAGCGATAAGAGATTACCAATGGTTCATCAAAAATATTAGTTTTTTAATAAAAACATTTAAATCATATAAAATAATTAACATGATGTAAAATATTTAAATAATATATCATTAAATATTTTTTACTTGAAAATAATTGTAAAATGGTTGAAGAAAAAAATATTGTAAAATGATTACAGTTTTAGGGAAGTCAATTAAAATCGAATATATTGAGAATTTATTTCATAAATTGACCTTTTCTCTATCAGTAGAACTATTTAATTAAAATATTTTGAAAGATTAATAATAACATAATAATTCCCTAAAAATAATTTGAGTAGTAAAATGGAGTTTAATAAAACAATGGAAGAAAATAAATCTAATTGAATAATTAATAATATAGTTTTTATTTTGAACATTTATTTTCCTGTAAATATGGAAAAATAGAAGAAAATATGGAAAAATATGAATGAAACTATGTATAATATATAAATAAATAGTGGATAAAAAATATGTTTGTTTTATTATGTAATGAATATAATACTTATTTAATGAAATTTATTGAAATCCAGAAAAATAGATTGTATAAAAAATCCATACCTCTTTGATAATTGTCAAATTGTAACCCCATCAAAGATTAAAAATTAATTTAAACATAATTCATCATTAATAGATATATATTAAATGAATATTTAATAAAGTGTTAGTAAATACACCACATAATAGTAAGTATATGCAATGTATCAAATTTATCTCAATGGAATGGTTATTGAGATGAAATCCCATATTATGATTATACCATTGAAGTAAGAATTAATCAATAGTTTTATTCTGTTCATAAAATGAAAATACACATAAAAAATTTAAAATACCATATAAAATAATCCTAATTAATCACACACACAATCTTATAATATCAAATATAATGAAGAAGTCATATAACCCAATGAAAAGAATTTGAGATATAAAACCCCTTCCCTAAGGTCCAAATTATCATGTATGTTCTTCATCACACATGATAATAAAATTATTTTAATTATATATGTAATTAAAATAATTTTAAGTCAATTATTTTTTTATTTTATAAAATGTCAAATTTAATTACTTGGTCAAATAATATCATATCCGACTTTTTGAGGAGATTCTGTTCATATATCCAAAATGATTTCGATAATTTAACAATGTTAAATGTATTTAATGATCCATTATATGTAGAATAGTAACTAGGAAATAATATTCTTTTTTAAAAATCAAATATAAATTTTAAAATAATAATGAAATATCTTTTTGAAAAATGAACTCTGTTACAATAATAGAGATGGTAAGAAATACATACACTTGAGTGTCTCTTCAATTATTTCATTAACATGATGGAAATGACATTAGTATTATTTTACCTTTCTAGAATGATAGTTATATCAAAAATAAAATATTATACACGAGTATATATCATTCTCAATATTTGATTAAGAGAACCTAATCACATCACTTCATGGAGGTAGTAATCCATATGTACGACCAAACAACACAATTATTTTTAAATGAGTGGAATGTTAAAAAAATTAAATGATATATTACCATTAAATGATGATAAATATTTCATTAATTAATAATTAATTAAAATAATTCTTGAGAAGTAGTGATTTAATAAAATAACATTGGTTTTTGAGGTGGTAGTCCACTATATACACAAAAAACAGTTTCATTTCCCATTTGAAGGAAGACTTGGTGGATACACTGTATCACATTAATATAAAAATATATATATTTCTATGAGAAATATTTATTTTATTATATCATCATCTATGGATAATATTTTAATGAGATTGATTATGAAACAAAAAATAAATTCTTTGTTAAAAATGATACCTCTTCTTTGGCAGACATCTTTAGGTTTTCCTGAAAAATCCTCACTTGGATGGTCTTCTAATCAATCTAGTGCCTTTAGGAAGTGGGAGTGGATATGAAGAAGGTATTTAAGAAGTCTATGTATGAAAAAATAATAATTTTCTATGATAAGAAAAGTATAGATGAGGTGATGTTTTATAATGGAGGGGCGGGACACATTTTGAATTTATTATAATATTATGCTAATATGATTTAGTTTTCATGCACAGAATACCTCAAACATATATACATAGAATATGGTATGAGTATGGGTAAAAATATAATCATCCAATAATATTTGGAAATGTTTATATTGGTTTATTACAGTTCTCTATGCGATTTATCCTATGTTAAACCATTTTATAACACCCATAATAACAATATTTTTACTCTTTCTGGTAAAAGAAAATTACTATATTCTGATAATTTTAAAATAAATAATCCATGGTTGATATTTTCACCATATATCAATCTCATGTCTGATGAAACAATTTTAAGAATATTAAACCATTTTATTAATTATGGTTTATTATATAATATCATTAATGACATTTTTTAATATATTAATTCCATTTGAATTTGAGAACAACATTAATGAAATAAAATTTGAATATAATTCATTCACATCAAAACCATGTCATATTCTTATATAAAATCCATGGAACATAATAATTTTTCTATTTATATTTTGTAACATCCCCCTATTCATTACTCACTCTCGTGGTAGAATCAAGTTAGTTTCATAACCTCATGTTCACCTCCCCATATTCCACAAGCTTCCGACTAGTAGTGGGGGTGTGATATGTATAGTGGGGAGACTATAACCCCTATTACAGAGTTACAACACTTCATATATAACATCTAATAATTAAATATCAGAGTAACATAATAGCATGGAATAAATAAAATGCATCGGAAAACCAACAATAAAATAAAATTGAACACAATAATAAATAATAAATGAAGGATGTAATTAAAGGATAAAATATAAAAAAAATTAATTCTGGATGTAATAAATATAAATGAATAGTAGACCCAAAAAAAGACTCAAAATTCCATGTTTTGGAGTTTAACGTCGATCTCATTTCTAATCTCTAGGCCTTCCAATAAGGAAAAAAAAATCAATATCTATGTCCCTTTCCATTATCAAATCCTACATCCAGGTAATCTGATCAGGTAACATAAAGAGTCACAAAAAGGGTTTGAGTATAACTCAGTATAATAATACCACCATGTCTAAATATAAAAAGTTTGATGAAAAATGCATTCAATAATACAATAAAATTGTATTAATTAATCAATCAGTTGAATTAATACAACATCAACCTACATCAAAACCATGTTGGAATATCTCTATGCATGTATCTTGAACATTCCAACAATAACCATATAACCATGATTAATCATAAACTACTTTAGCACAATGCCAAAATATCTCTGAGTGTGTCTTACACCAATGAGATGTATTACCATATACCAATGGTATAAGTCAAAAAAAATAGGGTCAAGCCCTTTGTATATGTATTTTAGAAATAAATCATTGTAGTTCCTTGTATATAATCATTACAACAACATGAATCAGGGTGAAGGTGATATATGAGTGTTTTATCACGTGTCAGGGTGATTCCAAATATATCAGAATGTTAAAATAAATCATTGGTCATTTCCATCTATATAAGAATTAAATCTTGTATCATGGAAAAGCCAAATATATATGTATTTCATCATAAAACTACTTTGAAACCCCATATAATAATTATATTGCAGTAATCATGACACATGTTATAGCAATAAGAATATCAAAATATGAAATCATAATTATAAATGGTTAATTTGGAAAATTACGATCTATCCTTCAATATCACATTTATTTTATCATTTGGTTATAAATCAATAACAAGCTAGTAGGTTCAATAATAATGCTTATCCAAGGAGAATTAATATCAAGAAATCACCCAAATCTCATGTCATGTTAAACACATATTATGACATTAGTCAAATAATTTATAATCAATGGATCAACTACAAGAAAGGTAGCCACAAACAAGGTATGTATCAATTGGATAAAAGGGTTACAAATTCATTGTTTAATTAATTTAGTCACATGCTGCGTTAGATTTATTTTATATATTGCACAAAGATGCAATTAAATAGACAATATGGATAAGGTTTTGACCTCATACCATTATCTAATGAACAAACAATGCTACCTGTAGGAATTGACAACAAGGAAAAAAGAAAATAAGATAGAAAGAAGGATTCATTAACTTAACTGATCAATATAAAAACCAACAATGAAAATGGTGATGAAATTACACCTAAAACCAGAGAATAATTGGAGAGAAAGAAAAACCTAAAAAATGACTTATGGTGGATTGACCAAAAAACAGGACATCATGATTGGATGATGGTTCTCGTTAATTGTCTAGGAGATGCACTAGGGTAAATAATGAGGGCTATAATAATGGAATGCAAATGAAATTATATATACTGCCAAATTAAACCACTACTTATGATAAATACATGTTTGGTAATCAATTTACATATCGAGTACTTATTTTAAAAGGGATATCATGAAAATCCATCATCATAGATAAATATTTATCCCATTAAACCATTACATGATGTGAATGTATTATACGATTTGTAACTATTTCAATACATGTATTGGTTTCGTGACATATCCAAGAGAAGTGACACAATGTGTAACATGTACATAGTGTAAAGTCCCACATCAGATATTATTAAGACCAAGCTCTACATAATTTCCTAATCCACCTCCATTGTATTTCAAAGAATAAAAATACCACATTAACACATTCTATATGTTTATACCTAGACTCTATTAATTTAAACAACCATATGTCCCGGAACATTAGATCATTTTCTCAAATAAAGACTCTTTGTCCCCCAACAAAACGCAACCAATTAGGCTCAAAGATAAAGGAAAACCTAAAGAATGGTATTTATGATAAAAATTAATGGGATAATTATCCAGTAAAATATGGGATCTTACAAGCTCCCCACTGTATGATAACATGTAACTGTGATAGTCCAACCATCACATAGGGGTATTGGTGAATAAGGTTGGCCACCATGCTCACATATCAGTCTCCCTCTCCCATGTCTCCTCCTAAACACGCCCATTATTTCATTACAATCAAACTAGATTTATCATTTTACCGTATAAATTCATCTCAAAAAAGAGTCATAAATTTGTATTAGATTCTCCTCCAAGGACGCATCAACACTAAGCTCAACGTCAGCTACGACTACCACTTAATAAGTTTATGGATAATATCTTTAAATATGTTAAATGCAGAAAACAAAGTGTATGGAATGGTAACACAAAGTAAGGGCTAATCAGTACTCCACTAGACATTCCATATCCACTATCTCATATAATTCCACAAACCTAGGTGATATATTTCCATATTTAATGATAATACAATTTCTCATCTTTGGAAAAACCTAAATGATAACTTTATGAGAAACCTAAAATTATATAGGTTTTCTCCATTATTAAGTGTATGATTTCTTCATACTCTATATGGTCACAAACCACATGTTGATCTACTAAACCTACTCATACATATTCTTCCCCAGACTAGGCCCATTATGAAATAACTCACCTATAACTAACCATCAAAGGGGAGAAAATCACTACCTTCTATACATTTCTCATAAGGTATCATTTTCATTTAACATTAGTATGAGGATTATAGTACATAAACAAAATTAACTATGATCCCAAATCCTTATAAATACTCTTATAGAATAATGATATGAAACAAGGATCTATATCTAAAATGATTCTCCATGGAAGACCATTAAGCCTAATTACATCATGTATATAAAGACTGCCCATATCATCAACTTTGATGGTCTACCTAGTAATCAAGAAATGGGATACCATCATTAGTAAATACATGGTCACCAATATAGAATTCTTATTATGGGTTTTCTTGGGTGATATTTTGACAAATTCCATACTAGAAACACCCCACATATACTATGAAATGGGAAAAGGATGTAAAATCTCATCTGGCATCTATTGCTCAAATTTCACCTATGGACAAGTGAGAAATTCTTTTCACAAATCCTTCCACCAATTTAATCATTCCTAACTCCCAATAATATCAATATAGATCAAGGTACATTATTATCAATTATTGATGTACCATCCATATAGAAGCATGAATCTCCCAAATCAACTTTACATGCAAGCCCATAGGAACCAATACTCTTCTACAAAAAAGAATATATTTGGAAGTTCAAAGATACTCTTATAATAATGTCCCCCCACCAAAAAAGAAATCTCTTAAAATTAAACCCTTTGTATTAAATTATTTCTCATTCATAATTTGGTCCAAAATCATTGGTATAATAGATTGCAGAGTTAGATCTATTCATCCCTATTACTTCTGAACATCAAGATGCATGTTCACAAAGACATCCATTATACACCACTCATCCCAAGTATCTTGTACTAACTCTTTTGGAATGTTCCAAATCAAATCATATACAAAAATATTTCATTTTCCTTGTGTATAATTCAAATCATGGTTGAAATACTAAAGATACTCATCCCACCACCTCTACTGAAGGGACATGTCCTAGTGATAAAATATGTAACGAAGGCTTTTGTGGTCTATGTACACGAAAAATATATAACCCATGAGATAATAAATCTAGAATTCATTGAATAAACCACAACCGTTAACTCTAAATCATGAGTATGGTAATTTCTATTTGGTGGTCTGAACTGACTGTAGTCATAAGAAACCACTTGATCCTCCAGCATCATAACTTCTCAGAGTCCATCTTTGAAATAATAATAGTAAATGGTATATTATTTTCATTGAACATGTAATGAGGATATAGGTGTTATGTTCAGCCTAGATTTCAACTTTTGACAATCACTCTCGCAAGCATCAAAACAAAAAAATATCACCCCTTGTTCAACCATCCCTGACCTAGGTTATTCAAGATGAGAGATGTATTATATAGAGTGTCGATAATAACCTAATAAATATTGAATGATATGAATTTTGATTATGTTTTGGCCCATCTGAAAAATTCAACGGCTACAAATTTCTATCTAGCCACCAACACTCCTAATTATGAGATGAAATGGACCATTATGTGCACTTTATCAATCAGAAAACTATATTATGATATCTTAGAGTAAATATGATTCTCTCATAGTGTAAAAAATATTATGTCATGATGTTTGGAATGATCATATTAAGATTCAGAGTATACTATGACGTCTTCACTACAAACCATTGAAAATTATTCTAAAAAACGTTGTAAGATCTGATTCATCAATGACATGAATACAACTAGTGCTTTTGTCAAACCAAACATTATCACTAATAACTCATACAACCATACATATTCCTAAAAGTAAATGGAGTTCTGTTTTATTGTCTTACCCTCAATAGGTGGTATCCATATCAAAATGAGATCATCTTTAGGTTTTCCCGAAAAATCCTCACTTGGATGGTCTTCTAATCAATCTAGTGCCTTTAGGAAGTGGGAGTGGATATGAAGAAGGTATTTAAGAAGGCCATGTATGAAAAATAATAATTTTCTATGATAAGAAAAGTATAGATGAGGTGATGTTTTATAATGGAGGGGTGGGACACATTTTTAATTTATTATAATATTATGATAATATGATTTAATTTTCATGCACAAAATACCTCAAACATATATACATAGAATATGGTATGAGTATGGGTAAAAATATAATCATCCAATAATATTTGGAAATGTTTATATTGGTTTATTACAGTTCTCTATGCGATTTATCCTACGCTAAACCATTTTATAACACCCATAATAACAATATTTTAACTCTTTCTGGTAAAAGAAAATTACTATATTCTGATAATTTTAAAATAAATAATCCATGGTTGATATTTTCACCATATATCAATCTCATGTTTGATGAAACAATTTTAAGAATATTAAACCATTTTATTAATTATGGTTTATTATATAATATCATTAATGAAATTTTTTAATATATTAATTCCATTTGAATTTGAGAACAACATTAATGGAATAAAATTTGAATATAATTCATTCACATCAAAACCATGTCACATTCTTATATAAAATTCATGGAACATAATAATTTTTCTATTTATATTTTGTAACATCCCCCTATTCATTACTCACTCTCGTGGTAGAATCAAGTTAGTTTCATAACCTCATGTTCACCTCCCCATATTCCACAAGCTTCCGACTAGTAGTGGGGGTGTGATATGTATAGTGGGGAGACTATAACCCCTATTACAGAGTTTCAACACTTCATATATAACATCTAATAATTAAATATCAGAGTAACATAATAGCATAGAAAAAATAAAATGCATCGGAAAACCAACAATAAAATAAAATTGAACACAATAATAAATAATAAATGAAGGATGTAATTAAAGGATAAAATATAAAAAATTTAATTCTGGATGTAATAAATATAAATGAATAGTAGACCCAAAAAAAAGACTCAAAATTCCATGTTTTGGAGTTTGACGTCGATCTCGTTTCTAATCTCTAGGCCTTCCAATAAGAAAAAAAAATCAATATCTATGTCCCTTTCCATTATCAAATCCTACATCCAGGTAATCTGATCAGGTAACATATAGAGTCACAAAAAGGGTTTGAGTATAACTCGGTAGAATAATACCACCATGTCTAAATATAAATTTTTTGATGAAAAATGCATTCAATAATACAATAAAATTGTATTAATTAATCAATCAGTTGAATTAATACAACATCAACCTACTTCAAAACCATGTTGGAATATCTCTATGCAT
Organism: Viscum album; assembly: GCA_963277665.1. Classification (NCBI taxonomy): domain Eukaryota; kingdom Viridiplantae; phylum Streptophyta; class Magnoliopsida; order Santalales; family Viscaceae; genus Viscum; species Viscum album. The sequence goes on from OY728159.1 coordinate 929,165,656, forward strand.
GTATCTTGAACATTCCAACAATAACAATATAACCATGATTAATCATAAACTACTTTAGCACAATGCCAAAATATCTCTGAGTGTGTCTTACACCAATGAGATGTATTACCATATACCAATGGTATAAGTCAAAAAAATCAGGGTTAAGACCTCTGTATATGTATTTTAGAAATAAATCATTGTTGTTCCTTGTATATAATCATTACAACAACATGAATCAGGGTGAAGGTGATATATGAGTGTTTCATCATGTGTCAGGGTGATTCCCAATATATCAGAATGTTAAAATAAATCATTGGTCATTTCCATCTGTATAAGAATTAAATCTTGTATCATGGAAAAGCAAACTATATATGTATTTCATCATCAAACTACTTTGAAACCCCATATAATGATTATATTACAGTAATCAGGACACATGTTATAGCAATAAGAATATCAAAATATGAAATCATAATTTTAAATGGTTAATTTGGAAAATTACGATCTATCCTTCAATATCACATTTATTTTATCATTTGGTTATAAATCAATGACAAGCTAGTAGGTTCAATAATAATGCTTAGCCAAGGATAATTAATATCAAGTAATCACCCAAATCTCATGTCATGTTAAACGCATATTATGACATTAGTCAAATAATTTATAATCAATGGATCAACTACAATAAAGGTAGCCACAAACAAGGTATGTATCAATTGGATAAAAAGGGTTACAAATTCATTGTTTAATTAATTTAGTCACATGCTGCGTTGGATTTATTTTATATATTGCACAAAGATGCAATTAAATAGACAATATGGATAAGGTTTTGACCTCATACCATTATCTAATGAACAAACAATGCCACCTATAGGAATTGACAACAAAGAAAAAAGAAAATAAGATAGAAAGAAGGATTCATTAACTTAACTGATCAATATAAAAACCAACAATGAAAATGGTGATGAAATTACACCTAAAACCAGAGAATAATTGGAGAGAAAGAAAAACCTAAAAAATGACTTATGGTGGATTGACCAAAAAATAGGACATCATGATTGGATGATGGTTCTCGTTAATCGTCTAGGAGATGCACTAGGTTAAATAATGAGGGCTATAATAATGGAATGCAAATGAAATTATATATACTACCAAATTAAACCACTACTTATGATAAATACATGTTTTGTAATCAATTTACATATCGAGTACTTATTTTAAAAGGGATATCATGAAAATACATCATCATAGATAAATATTTATCCCATTAAACTATTACATGATGTGAATGGATTATACAATTTGTAACTATTTCAATACATGTATTGGTTTCATGACATATCCAAGAGAAGTGATACAATGTGTAACAAGTACATAGTGTAAAGTCCCACATCAGATATTATTAAGCCCAAGCTCTACATAATTTCCTAATCCACCTCCATTGTATTTCAAAGAATAAAAATACCACATTAACACATTCTATATGTTTATACCTAGACTCTATTAATTTAAACAACCACATGTCCCGGAACATTAGATCATTTTCTCAAATAAAGACTCTTTGTCACCCAACAAAATGCAACCAATTAGGCTCAAAGATAAAGGAAAACCTAAAGAATGTTATTTATGATAAAAATTAATGGGATACTTATCCAGTAAAATATAGGATCTTACAAGCTCCCCACTGTATGATAACATGTAACTGTGATAGTCCAACCATCACAGAGGGTTATTGGTGAATAAGGTTGGCCACCATGCTCACATATCAGTCTCCCTCTCCCATTTCTCCTCCTAAACACACCCATTATTTCATTACAATCAAACTAGATTTATCATTTTACCCTATAAATTCATCTCAAAAAAGAGTCATAAATTTGTATTAGATTCTCCTCCAAGGACGCATCAACACTAAGCTCAACGTTAGCTATGACTACCACTTAATAAGTTTATGGATAACATCTTTAAAGATGTTAAATATAGAAAACAAAGTGCATGGAATGGTAACACAAAGTTAGGGCTAATCAGTACTCCACTAGACATTCCATATCCACTATCTCATACAATTCAACAAACCTAGGTGATATATTTCCATATTTAATGATAATACAATTTCCCATCTTTGGAAAAACCTAAATGATAACTTTATGATAAACCTAAAATTATATAGGTTTTCTCCATTGGTAAGTGTATGATTTCTTCATACTCTATATGGTCACAAACCACATGTTGATATACTAAACCTACTCATACATATTATTCCCCAGACTAGGCCCATTATGAAATAACTCACCTATAACTAACCATCAAAGGGGAGAAAATCACTACCTTCTATACATTTCTCATAAGGTATCATTTTCATTTAACATTAGTATGATGATTATAGTACATAAACAAAGTTAACTATGATCCCAAAGCCTTATAAATACTCTTCTAGAATAGTGATATGAAACAAGGATCTATATCTAAAACGATACTCCATGGAAGACCATTAATCCTAATTACATCATGTATATAAAGACTGCCCATATCGTCAACTTTGAAGGTCTACCTAGTAATCAAGAAATGGGATACCATCATTAGTCAATACATGGTCACCAATATAGAATTATTATTATGGGTTTTCTTGGGTGATATTTTGACAAATTCTATACTAGAAACACCCCACATATACTATGAAATGGGAAAAGGATGTAAAATCTAATCTGGCATCTATTGCTCAAATTTCACCTACGGACAAGTGAGAAAATCTTTTCAAAAATCCTTCCACCAATTTAATCATTCCTAACTCCCAATAATATCAATATAGATCAAGGCACATCATTATCAATTATTGATGTACCATCCATCTAGAAGCATGAATCTTCCAAATCAACTTTACATGCAATCCCATAGGAACCAATACTCTTCTACAAAAAAGAATATATTTGGAAGTTCAAAGATACTCTTATAATAGTGTCCCCCACCAAAAAGGAAATCTCTCAAAATTAAACCCTTTGTATTAAATTATTTCTCATTCATAATTTGGTCCAAAATCATTGGTATAATAGATTGCAGAGTTATATCTATTCATCCCTATTACTTATGAACATCAAGATGCATGTTCACAAAGACATCCATTATACACCACTCATCCCAAGTCTCTTGTACTAACTCTTTTGGAATGTTCCAAATCAAATCATATACAAAAATATTTCATTTTCCTTGTATATAATTCAAATCATTGTTGAAATACTAAAGATACTCATCCCACCACCTCTACTGAAGGGACACGTCCTAGTGATAAAATATGTAACAGAGGATTTTGTGGTCTATGTAAATGAAAAATCTATAACCCATGAGATAATAAATCTAGAATTCATTGAATAAACCACAACCTTTAACTCTAAATCATGAGTAAGGTAATTTCTATTTGGTGGTCTGAACTGACTATAGTCATAAGAAACCACTTGATCCTCCAGCATCATAACTTCTCAAAGTCCATCTTTGAAATAATAATAATACATGGTATATGCTTTTCATTGAACATGTAATGAGGATATATGTGTTATGTTCAGCCTAGATTTCAACTCTTGACAAGCACTCTCACAAGCATCAAAACAAAAAAATATCACCCCTTGTTCAACCATCCCTGACCTAGGTTATTCAAGATGAGAGATGTATTATATAGAGTGTCAATAATAACCTGATAAATATTGAATGATATGAATTTTGATTAATCTTTGTCCCATCTGAAAAATATAACGGCCACAAATTTCTATATATCCACCAACACTCCTAATTATGAGATGAAATGGACCATTATGTGCACTTTATCAATCAGAAAACTATATTATGATATCTTAGAGTAAATATGATTCTATCATAGTGTAAAAAATATGATGTCATGATGTTTGGAATGATCATATTAAGATTCGGAGTATACTATGACATCTTCACTACAAACCATTGAAAATTATTCTAAAAAATGTTGTAAGATCTGATTCATCAATGACATGAATACAACTAGTGCTTTTGTCAAACCAAACATTATCACTAATAACTCATACAACCATACATATTACTAAAAGTAAATGGAGTTCTATTTTATTGTATTACCCTCAATAGGTGGTATCGATATCACAATGAGATCATATATATGATCTTAGAACCTATTAGCTAATAGAAGATGTCATTGATACAAAAAAGAGGATATAAAATATTGACAATTATCTATCTCAAACTCTAATAACTGGCACATAGACACAATGTACCAATAGCTTCCTTGGTGTATACCAATTGAAAAAATGAAGGATATTTTCTAGGAAATTTGAAACCATTAGATTCTAGATCTTCTAGATGAACATTAAACCCACAAAGCTCTAATGGAGTTATTCTATAATGTGGTACACAAACTAGCTTTTTCCTTGGCACCAAATCCATCATGAGAATTATATCCTTATCATGTAGTAAGAAATATAAGACATCATGGATAAAATATTATAAGAGGTCTACCAGTGTGGAAATAGAATCATGCTATATTCCCCCATCATCTTGAGTAAGATTATCTATTTGTGCTGTGTGAAAATAAAATTTTCACATAATTAGTTCTTTATAACCAGCCTAAAGATCTCACTCACAATGGTGAGAATAGTTTTATCTTTATTGAGACAGAAATTTAACTCTCTATATGTAATAGTTGATATGATCCTTATATATAACGAACAAATTAATACTATGAATCAAATTGAAACATGCCATTTCGAACACGATCGATTCCAAAATCAATTGTTAACCACCAATCTCTAGAGAACAAACCATTTCAACATTCAATATTCTCTAAACATGTTCCCAATGGTGTATACCTGGTTATAGTAATATCAATGATTTCCACAACAAATCCTATTCCATTTATAAAATGAGAATAAATAAAGCACTATGATGATCATTTATAAAAAAAACAGGATACTTTTGATAATTGAAGAATCGTACATATGAGTAGTAGATGGTTTGCTTTCCACTATAGTAAAAGAATCCCACCTACCATACAGGTGACCAGAACCTCTATCATGGGCTCTATAATGACTCCTAAAATTATCTGTTTTTATAGGAATTCCTATTCCTACAATACCTTACCAAATCCCCTTCCTCTACCAGAGAAACATGTAGAACTCCACTTCCCTGTCTCATGATGAGTATCATAGACCATCCCAGACATTGGTACCTATCCTAATACTATATCAGTTCTCTATTTCTACTTAACCCTCGAAACCCTATGTAGGTGGGACGTCATACTGAAAGAATGATACGCAAAATTATTGTATAGATATTGAGGTCTCTTATGGCCCATCTTACCACACCAATAGATATGTAACAAAACAAAATCCTGAGATAGAATCTCAATTACTTGATGACTCTTACCATTGTTTCCTTAGTATAAAATGTCAAAATAACACTTCTTTCCACAATAATAATGGTTCCCCATTCACCCTTCTGAAATTTCCTTGATGGTGCATTGGGCCCCTCTCATATTCCCTTCTGTGATGAGTTCCAAATTAATCTCAGCAACAAAAATTATTAAATAAAACATGTTCACATGTGAACTATTATTATAGTGAATAAATTATATATAAAAATTTCTCTCCATGGAGATATATTTTGCAACAAAGATAGTGATAATAACAAATAATCTGTGAAATTCCAAATATAGACTTGCACTGACATTCCATCATGTGTCATATGCATCAACTCATGAGCCTTTTCATCCCTAAAAAATTTAGGATAGAAATTTCTCAGTAACATCATCTTTATATCCTTACAAGATAAATACATTCATTGACCAACCTTCTCTACAATGTCCTACAAATGGTTGGATGGTCTACGAATCGTATATGCATCAAACTTCACCCTCCAATCTATCAGGGTCTTGAAATGCTCAATGATTTTTCTAGAATGACATGATTCACAACTCACATACATGGGACCCCCTCCCAAGTGAATGTTGGTGGATTTTATAGCTAGAAATATCATTTCATCTCATACATTGATGATGTGGTGTGAGACACATCTCTTTCAATGGATGTCATGAACCTCAAGAAATTACCATGATGTTAAACATCCATTTGATCCTCAAAACCTAAATTTTTTCCATTAAACATTCATTTGTATTATGATGACTTCCACACTTCTTATTATCATCTCATTGATGAAGAGGAGGCATTTTCTACACAAGAAAATTACACTTTATTGAAGACTATCTTTAATAGTAGGGTCAAAATCAAAAGGTGAAAAAATAGAGAACCACTAAAAATGGCCTCCTCGAACACGTCTTACATGTTTTTAAGAATAATAAAAAAGTTTATATTAGTCAAATTTTCAGATATAATAGGTATCTTATATCAAAGTTCCACAGTTATGTATTTTTAAAGGAAATAAATATATATCTATAATGAATTATGGATATAAATATATATCCCTACATGCCTATCATGATGCATGAATACTAATCTCCAACCATACTAGGCCATGAGTATAAATCTCAAGACCAATACCATCATGAAATAATAAACTCAATCAACATGTGGATCAAAAAAAATTAAGTAACATTAAATGTAAAAAGAAAATTGTATAAACAATAGACCACCCCAAGGCAGTCAAAATTTCCCCCATACATGGGTTAACTACTCGCCAATACATTTTTATTACCATTTTCTGAAACATCCTACTCTCTTTTAAACCATTTCCAAATAGTATGAAAATTGAAAATAAACCTAGTGTTCTCTGATACCATATTGTAACATACACCAATCTAGAACTCCCTCTCATGGCCAAATCAGGTTAGTTACATGATGTCAAATACACCTACCCATATTCTAGAGGCTTCCGACTAGTAACACAGGGTGATAAGTATAATGGGGATACTATTACCCCCTATATAGTGTTAAAACATATGAGAAATAAAAAATAATAAACCATTACCAGAGTATCATAAATAATAAAAAATTTACAATTTAATGGAAAAAAAACAATAAAACCCAATTGTATAACCAATTAAATAATAATTTAATGATTAAATGATAGAATTAAATGTAAATAAATTCTATTCTTGAATTAATACAAATAAAATACTACTAGTCCAAAATAAAGACTCGAATTTCCTAGGTTCTAAGTCCTATATCTTTCTCATCTTCAAACACCAACCTATCAAATAAAAAAATAGTCAACTGATGGTACCTTTCAATTGTAAAATCATGTATCCATCTAATCCACTTCAGTACCAAATAGTGACTAAAATAATTTGTGAGTATAAATAAGTAATTAAACACCACCATGTTTAAACATTACTAGTCTGATAATATTTTCATGCAATAATGCAATAGACAACTTTACAAATTAATTAAAAAAATAAATTAATACCACATAAACCTACTTCATCACCATGATAGAATATCCTTGAGCATGTATCTCGACAATTCAAATCATAAGCATATAACCATATTGAATTATAATTTTTTTAGATCCATTTTGAAATGTCTTTGAGCAGGTCATCGAACCATGTCATTCATAAAAGTATGTACATTATTTAAATCATGAAAATTTGGTTCAATCCCTCTATATATGATTATAAACAATAAATTATGGATAATACCAGAATATATGTATTACATCATGTATCATGGACAAGACCAATAAATAAGCACTCCAGTATCTGTCAATACCAGTCTCGATAAAGAATCATTTCATCATGAATAACTGGTCATAGCCTGCTATATAAACATTATAGTTTGTATCATCTTCCTACTTAAAATAAGGGAAATTTAGAACCAAACTAGTCCAATGTCCCAAATTAGCATTGTAATATTGCACTTACAACACATATTATAGAAACAAGGATATAAAAATATCAAATCATAAGGCTCAATGGTTAATTATGGAAATTATCCTTTATATTTCAATGCCACCTTTCGTTTATCATTAGTTCATAAACTGAAAACATTATATTAACAACAATAATCAGGCCATGAAAAGGTAAATATATATCAACAAATCACCCCAGACTCATGTTATACTAAGAAACCATTAAATCACTCCTCAAATAATTCAAAATGATGTTTTTACTCACAAAAATGTTAAGCCAAATTCCATGCCAATATCAATTGTATAAAATGTGATTAAATTTCTTCATTCAATTATTTTAGGAATTTTATATGTTTGAATTATTTTCAATATTGTAGATACTTGAAATTAAACAAACCATATAGTTATGTTTTAGACCCCATACCTTTATCTGACAATCAAACAATGCATCCACCAAGATTTGAAAATAATAAAGAAGGTGTATATGATTGTAATAAGGATCATATATTGTAATTGATCAAGGTAAAAAATTGTATCCACTATCAAGAAATTACACCACAATGAATGTAGAATAATTGGTGTGATAGGAAATCCTAGACAGAATGACTTAATAGGTATTGATCACAGAAACAGGAAGATCTAAATTAATGATGGTGCTCTAAAATCTCCAAGGAGACACCCTAGGGTTGATAGGAGAGACTTAAATGATTGAATAAAAAATCATTACATTTCAATGAAATTTTATTGCTCTTGATAAAGATATAGCATGTAATCCAATCACATGCAATGTGATTCTTTTGGAAGGGAAATGATGAAAAAATAATCATCATGGCTGAATATATATCATGTATGGATTTTACACACACTATATGATTTATATATCATGTTACCATTACATATCATTTATCAGTTTCACAACATGTTTAGAAGTAGTTACACATCCTGTAACAAGTACACAACATGAAATCTCTGAGTATAATGTTTTAAGAACTAATTTTACATAAGGATGTAGACCAACTCTAAATCCTTCCAAATCATGGAAAACCATTATGAACCCATTTTACAATTTTATACATAGATTCCCTTCATTAAAATGACCATATATCCTTGTACAATCGTCATTTTCTCTAAGAATGGATCCCCATATTTGACCAAGACATAACAACCAAGGATCAAAGATAAAAAAACCCAAAAAATGAATTTAATTCAAAAACTCACAGAGTGATGTACCAAAAGAAATATGAGATCTTATATATTTCATTTATTTTATTTAGAAATCATTTATTTTATTTTTATATTAATTTAAAAAATATTATGTTAACTTTTAATAAATACATAAGATAACTACTTCATTTCAAAAAATATCCATAAATTAAAATGATAAAAATAAATCATACATCATTCAAATGAATATTTATAACTGAATATATGTTTCTTTATCTAGAAAAAAACATATAATTAATAAACACAAGAAAGTGAAATTTTTTTCTATATTAATTATTTATATATTATAAAGGTCCAAATAATGAAAATATGTAAATGTGTACATATATTTGAGACTTGGATGGATAGGGGAAAACTCCTCTCATACAACAGGAAAAAATAAAGTGTTATGTTAAATTTTTAGTCTTTATCCTATAAAATTTTACCCTAATTACACCATTTAACATTAACATAGTGATAATTACAAAATACAGTTACTATTCATAATAACTAAAAGTAAAATCTATAGAAACCCTAGACATAAACACATATCATTAAATGATTTTATAAATTAAAATATTTTAATTAAAACCCATATATAGATATCCATAATGTCTTTAGAAGAATAACATCATAATAGATAATGTTGAGACTAAAAAAGATTTATTTTATTATATATAACAAGATATTATATCCCTTAATTCTTATAAAAATTTATAAAAAACATTGGGAGTAAATTGAATAACGGGTTAGCTAATAATCTTTTTAAGGAAATAATCATGATAAAGAATCATAAAATGTGAGTTTGAGGTATGAAATGATATCGTAAAATAGATAAAACATGAGTAATCACATTGAAACATAATATAAATTAAATGGTATCGTAAGACCACATAATCACTATAAATGTGGAATAATACTATAAAATAAATAAACAAGTCAATAATAACTTCTAAGACAACATCACATGGTGGAAAAAGTCTAATAATAGATTAGGTTCACTCCTTAATGTTATACATGTCATCTCATAAGACAAATAAATTACCCAACACATTAGAGGGAAATATAATTTCGTCCCAACATTTAACATTCATTTAGTATACATTATTATGTGTGACACCTAAAGAAATAAATAATAAGGAATAATACTATTAATTAGCCATGGAAATCAACTGGGTATCATAATCTTACAACATTTCATAATAAAAGGATATTTTTTAAGTAATGAACTAGAGAGGTGATCATAAGGACAATATTAACCTATTAAAGAAATGTACATTGATCTAGGTATATATTTAAGAGATATTTATAAAGAATATAGACTCATTATATAACATTATATGTTGTTTTCATTGATGGATAGAAATAGTTTTTGATTGCTCATTTACATTTATGATGGAAATAGTCTTTCTAAATTGAAAACAGAATTTTAAAAACATTGAATTTCTAAATTATTATAGAAAATATTTTATGTAAGTGTAACTATGAAAAAATATATATTAATAATCATTTAATTTAGTCTTAATTATAATTTTTTATTTCCTACATGAAATATTATTTGAAAAAACATCCCTTTTGTAGTGTTTTAAACAGGAAAAAAACCCCTCATTCAAAAAATGATTAGAAAATTATTTTTGAACTATTTTGTAAAAAGTAAATAAAATAGGTAAAAATATTTTTAATTTAACATTTTAAGAATTATAAAAAATAATTTATATAATATATTTAGAATAAAATTATATAGATACAATTGATTTCTTACCAAAGAGAGAAACGCTGTTGTATTTTCTTAAAAATATTTTCTCAATAATTCTAACTAAAAAATGATGATTTTTTTTACAAATGCGTGAAAATATAATTAATAAATTGAGGAGAATAAAATATATTTCATTTGATTTTAAAATTTTCATACAATTTTCTTCAATTGAAATTTAATAATAAACAATCATGACTGAAATGGGATGTATGCATAAAATCTTTCCCTCTTTGGTAATTTTTGAATCATAACACCCTAAATTTTGTGAATTGAAACATTAATTAGCAGGAAATAAAAAGTATTAAGGATAAACTATATAATGTGAAATTATATACATCATATAAAATAAATTTGGTTTATAAAAAACATGTTTCTCAATGAATAATGTTTTGATATGAAAACACTTATTTCAAGTTTAGGATGGTCGTGGATATATTTTATATATTTGATAAAAACATTCATCTATTTATTTTTATAAGGAAATTTTAAATGTTTAACTAGACATTAATAAACCATTAAATTTAATTATTATAATTATGAAATTAATTACATACATAGATATGTCCATATTCGGTGTTTTGAGGATGCTCAGTTAATTATTTCAAAATAGTGTCGATTTGTCAAGAATGGTAATAATTTCACTATTAAATCATATTTAAAATATACACATATAATATTTTATAAATATCTATTAATTATTGTTAGGAAAATGGGCCACGTTAAAATCATGAAGATGGTAGGCTGTATGTATGCATGTATAAAATTTCCATTTTTAAACAATCATGAAAGAACCAAGTTAATGATATTTTATAATTATATAACGATATTAATATCATAAATATCACATCACTACTTTAATTACACATAAATTTACTATCGATGTGATACCATAATAAAAACGATTCACATTGTTTTGCGGGATAGTAGTTCTCCATAGTAAAACCTAACATTATCATTTTTTCAAGGATGGAAAGGTAAGAAAGTATATGACGTATTTATTTCATAAAGTTATTATTATTTAATTAATATCATATATTAATATTAAATTAATCTTTCTTACATACCATATAAATAGTCTATAAAAAACGAATCATATTTTTTTTGCGAGGTGTTAGTCCACCATACACACGAACGATGTAATCAAATTCTATATGTAATGGAAACAGAGAAGCTGTCACGACCCGTCCCCCAGGGCATGTTCTGTGACTACCCCAAGACCACCTTCCATAGGCTAGGGGATGGCGACTAGCACAGAAGGCGTAATCCCTAAAACCGGAAAGGCATTGCCTTTATTACCTGTAAAATAAACAACCAAGCACACATCAAGATACAAACTAAATTAAACTGAATTGTAAATAGAGTGACTAAAATAAGTAAAAAGGGGCCAGAATACAAGCCCAACTGGAAAGAAAAAGGAAAAGTGGAATGTACAATACAGTTGAAAGTATACATAACTGGAACAACTCTTGTGATCACCCACCAAGGATCCTACCTGAAGGGTAGGTACAACTCTCGATCGATTGTCTCTGTGGTATGCCTCGTCTAGGTCCACCTCTGAGCTACCTCCAGTCCTAGTACCCTCATCCTTAGTCAGTGTTGTCTGTCATTTGCATCCAATACAACAAGGTGTGGGCATAGCCCATCAAGGGGTGAGTATAATGATACTCAGTGGGGACCCCAAGACCCTCAAGTTCTCACAAAATCCACCAAGGATAAACCACAAATTATGAAATAAATAGATAACCCTAGTAAAACATATTCCCATACATATACCTAAGTTATCATGTAATCCATCTCAATCGTGAAGGAACACATAGGTTCTGACTCAGCTCACACCAGGTATATCTTTATGTATATAAGTATAGATGATTATATGTAACTACTAAATCATATTACTCCGTTAATAGGCTCTGCTGGTAACCTGTACAAAATCTCTTGAAGCTGACCCACATAGGATCGCTTGGAGCTGACCCACACATGATCGCTTGGAGCTCACCCACACAGGATCGCTAGGAGCTAACCCACACATGATCACTGGAGCTGACCAACATAGGATCGCTAGTAAGTGACCCACACATGATCGATGGAGCTGACCCACAGAGGATCACTAGGAGATGACCCACATAGTATCGCTTGGAGTTGGTCCATACAGAATCGTTGGGATCTGACATGCACAGGATCACTGAAGCTGACCCACACAGGATTGCTTGGAGCTGACCCACATGGGATCGTTGGAGCTGACCCACACAGGATCGCTAGATTTCCCACAGAGGATCCCTAGGATATGACCCGCACAAGATCGGTAGGAACTGACCTGCACAGGATATCTATGAGCACTCTTCTCATTACAGCCAGCTACTAGGTTTCCCTACATGTCTTGCTCATCTCAAGGAGATTCTTCTCCCCAAACCACTGATCAATTATCAAACTACCACGATTTCCAAAAAATATGTATCTCAAAGGTTTTTCACGTCAATGAGGTCTCAACGCAATAGATGGTGCGTCAATCGGATGCCCGGTCAATGAGTTATTAGCCTTTTAGGCCCGAGGGCCTAGTTGGATACGTGCTCGATCCAACCTTACCATTCTCCCGATTTATCCAAAACTCTAGTGGTGTATACCAAAGGTACCGTCATTCTCTAGGGTTTCCAGCGTCGTTGACGGTTTGTCAAACGGACGACCGGTGCCAATGTTATGGCCAAAAGATCGTAAATGGGTTGTACTGGGTCCGGGTCCAGTCCAACCGGGTCGGGCCGACCCGGCCCGACCATGCCTTGTCCAACCTGGTTTGGGTCGAACCGGCATGACCTACTAGGTCTATCCTATCCCACTAGGTGGTAAATCCCGGTGGGTTCGGCACGGCCCGCTGGGTCGGGCCCGAAAGGTCGTGAGGGGCTGTAGAGGGTCGCGAGTGGCTACGTGGCCACACAAGGTGCTACGAGGGTACGAGACCGTAGAGTGGATCATACAAGGTTTGCTGCAAGGGTGCAGGGCTGTGGGGAGGCTAGTTAGGGGCGGTTCCACCAGAAGGGAATCGGCGGCTCGGGCGACGGCTCGGCCCGGATGGCGGCGGCGGCTCGGACATCGTCTTTGCCCGGCGGCAGTGGTTTAGGCAGTAGCTTGGCCCAGATGGCGGCGGTGCCTCGGATGGTGGCAGTGGATCAAGCGGTGGAACAACTAGAGAGGGTGGTGGTGGCTCGGGAGACGAGGCCGCCGACGGCGGCTAGGCTGCATATAGTGGTGGCGGCTCGGGCGTTGAGGCCGTGGACGGTGGGGCGTCGTGCCTTTTTCGGCGGCCAGTTTAGCTAGCCTCTCTCTTCTTTCATCGTCATGGTGTAAGACATATTCTTCCATCATGAAGAGAACAATAAGGAATAACGGAAGAGGGGTAGGGACATGTTTCTTTTTCCTGCACCCTCTGCATTAGAGCGGTAGCAAGCGGCTCAAAAAAAAAAAATTAAGAGTCAAGAACGATAAACTATTCAATTTAGTACGAATCTTGGATCAAATCATTTTGGTTGATCCACATTCACCAAGATTTCCAAAAATGAAGAAATTAAATGAGAGAATTCAATAATTTAATAATAACCCCCTCCCTTGGATTGTCCATTGACATTGGCATGAGAAGAAGTTGAAGTTGTCAATGTTCATATTTTCCGTCACACACCTCCAATCTCAGGCTCGTGCATTGGTTCATCATAGTCGAAGATGTTCTTCATTATAGGGTGTCCTGAGGAAGAATTCAAAGTTTTCATTCTTCGTTGGAGGAGTGTTCTTCATTGAAGAAGTGTATTCCTCCATGGGTTCTCCTCTCACAATTCCACCCAAATAAATGAAATAGGTGCCAGTATAATTAACATAAGAATAAATTATGTTGGAACACTCACACAAGTTGGAAAAAAATTATTGTGGTCTATTGGAATAATTATTATAGAGGAAGATCAAGAGGATCCTCCACATTAAAGCGAGATTTGAGAAGTTTCTCCCTCATTACGAGGGGAGTTCTAGAGATTTAGGCCTCTGGTGGTCCCACCACCATAACCTCTCGTGGAAGGATAGGCTCGGGTGGTCCCCACCACCATAACCTCCCATGGGAGTTTATTTCAGGTGGTCCCCACCTGTGAAACGTCCAATGGGAGTTTCAAAACCAAAAAATATAACATGTTACACACATTATTTTATTTTATTATTTTTCACGAAAAACCCAAAAATTAACATTCACCCTCGACCTACTTCCCTCCAGGTGAATGTATTCTTAAGTGAATACCGACGCTACGAGTTCAACGGTGCCCTCATATTTCAATTCTGAGAAACAGTTCAAATGTTAGAAAAATCCACTAGCATGTTTACTGAACATACCCAAAAAAAAATTCAGAAATTTATTACGGGCACACCGGGCCTCGGAATCACGTGCCGTCATTTTTCGCGGACTCGTAATATTTCCATTTAATTAAAGAAATATTAATTTACATGGAAATTCTGGTTATTTTCATTCTCCCCACCTGATGTATTTGTTTCCCCGTAATCCACAACTCAAAACTAAGAAAACATGTGGGGGTACTGAGCAAGAATCTGAGCCTCCCGCTCCCATGTGCACTCCTAGAATTTATCATTCTACCAACGAACGCGCACCCGAGGTATCGACTGCCACGAAGGACCCACTTCTGTCAATCCTAAATCTCTACTGGAACCTCTATAAAAGTCTCCCAATCATCGACGTTCAGCTCGCCATGGTCGATGATGTGGGAAGGTTCGTGCACGTATCTCCTCAACTGGGATACATGGAGGACGTCGTGCACCCAGTGTAACTGAGGTGGATGAGATAAGTGGTAAGGCACCTCGCCAACTCTACTGAGGACCTGAAATGGTCCGATGAACCTCAGATATAACTTTTCGCCTCGACCAATTATCCATAAACCTAGTTGGGGTGAGACTCATAGAAAGACGTGGTCGCCATCCTCAAACTCTAGAGGTCTCCAACACTTGTCAGCATAAGACTTCTGCCTGATTTGTGTAGTCTTCATCTGCTTCGATATGATCTGCACTTTCCTTATGGTAGCTTGAACCATCTTTGGTCCCACTAGTGCTGACTCCCCTGGGTCAGTCCAATAGAAGGGTGATCTGAAAGGTCACCCGTACAATGCCTCGAAATGTACCATCTCAATGGTGGAGTGATAGTTGTCGTTATACGCATACTCCACCAAAGGCAAGTGATCCGTCCAACAGTGACTGAAGTCGAGGACACAAGCCCGCATCATGTTCTCAAGGGTCTAAATGGTCTGCTCAGTCTGACTATCCATCTGAGGATGAAAGGCAGTGATCAAATGAAGATGCCCCCAAAAGCCTCCTGCAACCCCTTCCACAGCTAGGAAGTAAAACGCGTATCACAATCGGAGACAATGGTCCATGGTAGTCCATGTAGCCACACAATCTCCAGCACATAGAGGAATCTCAAGCTCTCTACCAAACCCTGCTCTCTGATCGGTAGGAAGTGGACCGACTTGGTGAGTTGGTCGATGATGACCAAAATCGAGTCTTGGCCCTTGGATGTATGTAGAATTCCTGTCACGAAGTCAATGGATATACAATCTCACTTCAACTCCGGGACCTCCAAAGGCTTAACCAAGCCTTTTGGTGCCTGATCCTCCCCATTCACTTGCTGATAAGTGAGGCTCAGAGAGACAAACTCTGCAACTGCTTTCTTCATTCCCGGCCACCAGTGCAGTCTTCAGAGATCCTGGTACATCATCGCCACACCTGGATGTACCGCTAGAGGGGATGTGTGGATCTCCCTAAACACTTCCTCCTAAAGTGACACTGGTACCAAGGTATGTCCTCTGAAGGGAATGTCGTGCTCCCCACCTTCATAAAATACATCAGGTGTCTGTCTTGTAGATATCTAAGCCCGTCGTGCCTCGCAATCAGCACCCCCATGTTGCACCTCCCTGACTCCCTAAAGAAGTTGGGGTGACTATAGAAGACTGAAGGAAAGCTAATCCATCTCTATCCACAAAGGATATCTACAAAGTAGCCAGTTGCGTCGTCTCCTCACTTAGCAGCCATATATCAGATCTCCTGCTGAGTGCATCTACAACAAATTTCACCTTCCCAAGAGTATAGACTATCTCAAAGTCATAGTCCTGAAAAAACTCAAGCCAATGTCATTGTCTCAGGTTCAGGTCCTTCTAAGGGAAGATATACTTGAGACTCTTGTGATTAGAGTACACTATAAAATGCTCACCCATCAAATAGTGTCACCACATCTTCAAGGAAAAAACACTACTAATAAATTTAGGTCATGGGTAGCATAGTTCTTGTAGAGACCCAAAGCATGAAATACATGGACATTACGTTACTTTTGCGGAATACTTAATTCATTACAAAACAAATGACCAATGACCGTATTAGTTTAGTGTCTTCGGAATATCAGAATATAGTCTTCTAATCATGTTGAAAGATCTTAAACATCTCCCATAAAGATCTTATTTTTTTCCTACCTAAAACCTTCCTTTATATCCTGGGGGAAAATAAAACATAAAAATTGTGAGCTCAAATGCCCAGAAATGGTAAGCGTGGAGAAAATAAAATAATCCCTAAACATTTTAACGTAAGAACATGAACAAAAAAAAATCAAAATCTCGAGTAATGACATAAATCTTGGTAGTGCTTCAAGCATAGATCAAAAAGGAACATTAACCATGATAAAGTAGCATGGGAATAAAACATGTAATTGTGGCATCCATTAAGCACATGTTATGATTTCCATAGTAGCCAAGGCATTACTGTCAAGACCATCATAGTGGACAATGTCCCTTACTGAATCAAGTTCACTCCTCGTTCAAGTCATGTATCACTGAACCAGATTAACATGTCGTTCCAGCCATGTCTATACCATGAGATATAAATTTTGACCCAATTCATTAGAGGGAGATATAGGCATACCAATCTCATAATTAAATCATTCTTACGTGTGCCACAACATAAACATAAATCATTTCATCATAACCCAAAGAATAAAATGGGTTTCATAAACATAATTCCATCATAACATAATCCATATAAAACAAATGGATATAATTTCATCATAAGAAAAGTGAAACCATGTAAATCATAGAGATATTATACTTGAAACATACACATATTAAATAATGTCATCTTATATAGAAAATGGTTTTGATAAAACACTTGAAATGAATTCTTGAAAAAAAAAGTATCCTTTCTTCTTCAAAATCATTTCCTTTTCACAAAATGCCATGAAATTTTAAAAGAAAAGGATTTTCTTGAAAATAGTCATGAAATATTGTAGAGTAATATTCATGAAAAAAAGGCGTTATGAAACCATAAAAATCCCTTCATGCTGTATAAGTTAAAAAATATTTTTCTCATACTTTTGTCGTAAAATTCAAAAAGTACATCGTATGGTAAACCAAAGAAAGATTCCTTCCATTAATCATAGTAAAAGTAAAAAAGGGGTAAAAATGACTTTAAACATAAATGTAAGAATAGTAAAAATTTCAAGGAAACATTTTGAGAAAGCATGGATATGGATGATAAATATATCCCAAGTAAATACTTACGAATAAACAATCTCGGATAAGAATGAGATTGGAATAAATTATCCCTTACCTTAGGTCCAATTTCATTAATATGTGTCTGGGACTCCTGTATAGTGAGTTTAAACATGTTATTAACTTGTAACAGAACCATATTAATATTTATTATATCATATATGATTCACTTGTGACTTTATATTACTCGTTCTTTTGTCAATTCCATGTTAAAGCAGTGTTTTGGGTAAAATCGGATCATTTATCGTACGTGTTTGGACTTGTTGTTATTGATATTATTATTACTTATATAATGATTTAATTACTTTCAGAATTTAAAACATGATTTATATATCATATATATTCAGTATACACACACACACACACACATATATATATAATAGATAAATAAAATGAAACAAACCGTTCATGGAGACGGTTGGTCGTACGTATGCATGAACGATGTTTTCTTTTCCTTATTGACTTGAATGGAAGTAATTAGATGACATATATATATATATACATAAATCCAGTAGCATTATTATGTCATATATATCATTATTATTCTTTATACATACTTTATAATCATTCTTGAATGGTTAATATGGAGAATGAATCCCATCGCGTCGTGGAGACGGTAATCCGTACGTACACATGAGCGATGATATCATTACCAAAATTATTGAATGGAATAGGAGTTAATAATATAATATCTCAGAATTAGTATGATGTTTTAATAACCATGTATAGTTATTCTTTACACCATTATACCCATCCAAGTAAGGTGGTGGTGGAAAAACATATTACACCACGGCGTGGAGACGATATTCCGTACGTACACATGCGCAGTGATTTCGTTTTCCGTAGGATGGATAGAAGGTGAAAAGGGGTTGTTTCATATTTATAATGAAATATAAGTTTATTAGTTATACTTATGTCATTACTTTATAATTAATAAACTAAATAAGAGGAAGTTGAAGAATAAAGAAACTTCAAAGAATCAGTAGAAGAGATTACCTCTTCTTCGACGCGCCTCCTCTTAACCTCCTATTATAGCCCAAAAGGTTGTCTTTGAAGAATCCCAAGACCTCTAGTAGGTTTCTATGGAAGTGGATAAGTAAAATGGGCAGGGTTTGGCGGAGCTTGAAGGCTCAAAATTTTGTGAAGATGGGAGGGAGGAGGTTCCCTTTTATAAGAGGGGTGAGGGGCGCCTTCAGAAAAACATAAAATATTATTTTATAATAAATTCATATTCAATTTATAATGGCTCCAACGTGACTTATTTCTAGGTTAGGGTGAGTATGGGTCAAAATCCCATCAACCAATAGATTTTAGACAATGTTGGGTTACCATTTTAATCTTATCATTTAGTTTTAACTCTAAGTTAAATAATTTAACTTTTACCACATCTTCTTGTATTATTACACTATATGGTTAATAAACTTACTATAAACTACCAATAGAACCCCAATTGGTTCATTAATGTCATATATATTATTATATAATTCTATTTTCCATTCCTTAATTTTTTAGGAATATAATATCTATTAATGATATAATATTTTTTTTAAAAACACTTTTATGTCAATTTTGACACTATTCGGTATTTTGTTTTTTTATAAATCTATAAAAGCATTATTACTTAAAAAAAATTCATCTAACCAAACCTAATATGTTATATTAACCTATAAAATCAGTATAATTCATAAAAAGTCTCAAATTACATTTATTTTGGTATTTATAATATCAATTATTTTAATATTTCATTATTTAGGTAATTACTGCATCACCATTGTGTCATAATTAAATTAATTTATTTAAAGTATAAAAATTATAAATAAAATACCATTATGTAGGAAATATTTTTAGATTTATAATTAATATTTATAGTCAAATTTATCTTATGTATAACCCCATATTAAAAATGTTTTAGTTATTAAACTTTGATTTTAACTATTTTAACTCTTCTTTAAATAAAATAATAATAAATGTCATAATCTAATCCAAGTGGACCTAAAAGGTAATATTTTATTCCTAATGTTGTTTTTGGTCTAATTAAACTTATCTAATATAATTATGACATGTGTTAGGGTAATAATAATATCATTTTTACCCTTAATTACCCTATTTACTTTTAACCGTGGTAAATAAAAGTAAAAAGTTACTATTCACCAAAAAATTATTTTTATCTTATTGAACCACATTTTACTCTTTTTTATTAATTATTTCTCTCATATTTTTTAAATTCCACTCAAATAAGTGGTAAAATTATGTTTTAGGTAAATTTTCAAATTCTCCTAGGAGGTGGGTAAAAGACGGTGAAAAGATCAATAAAATTTTTATATATCTAAAATTATTATAAAATGAATCCAATGAATTAAATTGAACTTATATAGGAATTATGTATCAATTTTGACCTAAAATAAATTTAAATAAACTAAATAATTATTTAAATAAAAATTCGGTTTTAAACTATAACTCAGTGTTTTTCACTATTCATCAAAAATTGAAAGTTTTCAGAAAAATACCAAAAATTCACCCTAGGATAATTTAGATATTCTGAATCCAAAATGAAGTCCATTTTTAAAGTTAAAATTTATCAAATTTCAAAAAGTGGGTATTACTATTCATAACGGCTAGTTTATATAATATTTTAATAACATATCGTTGTTTAGTGAAACCCAGTATTGCGTACAACACACGCTATCAAGGAAGGTCGCGATTGTGTTTAATGAAAGCCTAGTCAGGGATGCATATAGTTCAAGATTCCTTTGTTGTTTCTTATAACAGAATCAAACCATATTTCATTTATAAATTGAATATATATATATATATATATATATATATAGACTCAATGTTGCGTAGAATAACTTCTATCAAACGAACTTGAAATTTTTTGTTACACGATCCAAGAATAGTTTTGAATATACTGCAAGCTAATATGGTGTTGTGTATAGCACAAGATAATCTTGTTGTAGAATACAACACAAGACATCAAATAAATTAAAAATAATACTTCTCATAAAATCTCAGGGTGTTACATTCTACCCCCTAAAAATGAATTTATCCCTCGAAATTCATCGGGGTTATAAATGGTTTTTCTACGTGAAAATTTATTTCATAGAAACCCACATCATAAAAGGGAATAGTAAAACATCATTTTAAAAAGGAAAATTAGAAACATAACGGATACCCAAAGTATCTCATCACTGGGTTTCCACATAGGAGAATATAGGTGAAAATATGGATATGGAAGAGAAATCTAACCAACATTGTAGAGACCTGAAGCATGACGTACATGGAAATTACATTACTTTTGTGGAATACTTAGTACATAATGAAAACAGACACACAAGGATCGTAATAGTTTAGTGTCTTTGGAAACTTGGAACGCAATCTTCTAATCGTGGTGAAAGATCTTCAACATCTCCCTTAAAGATCTTCCCCTTTTTTTCTTACCTAAAACCTTTCTTTATATCATGGGGAAAAGAAAACATAAAAAGGGTGAGCTCAAATGCTCAGTAAGGGTAAGCATAGAGAACATAAAACAATCCATAAACATTTGAATGCAAAATCTTGAACATAAAATCTAAACATCAAAATCTTGAGCAAGGAAATAAATCTTGGAAGTACGTAAGGCATGTATTATAATGGAACATCAATCTTGATAAAATAGCATGGGAATAAATCATGTAATTTTGGCAACCATTCAGCACATGTTATGATTTCCATAGTAGCCAAGGCATTGCTGCTAAGACCATCTTAGTGGACAAAGTCCCTTTCTGAATTGAGTTCACTCCTCGTTCCAGTCCTGTATCACTGAACCGAATTAACTTACCATTCCAGCCATGTCTATCTCATGAGATATAAATCTATACCCAATGAATTGGAGGGAGATATAGGTCCCACCCATCTCATAATTAAATCATTCTTACTTGTGCCACAACATAAACATAAATCATTCATCATAACCCAAAGAATAAAAATGGGTTTCATAAACATCATCCCATCATAACATAATCCTTATAAAACAAATGGATATCATTTCATCATAAGAAAAGTGAAACCATGTAGATCATAGAGACTTTATACTAGAACAATACACATATTAAATAATGTCATCTTAGATGGAAAATGGTTTAGATAAAACACTTGAAATGAGTTCTTGAGGAAAATATCATTTCTTCTTCAAAATCAATTTCTTTTCACAAAACGTCATGAAATTTTAAAATAAAAGGATTTTGTTGAAAATAGTCATGAAATATTTTGGAGGAATCTTCATGAAAATAAGGATTTATAAAAATGTAAAAATCCTTTCATGCCGTATAAGTTAAAAAAAACATTCTTCTCGTACTTTTGCCAGAAAAGTCAAAAAGTACCTCGTAACGTAATCCAAAGAAAGATTCCTTACATACCATGTAGTAAAAGTCAAAATGGGTAAAAAGGACTTTAAACATACATGAAAACACTTTTATAAAACATGAACATGTATGATATAAATAACCCCAGTAAATACTTACGAATAAACAATCTCAGATAAAAATGAGATTTGAAAAATTATCCCTTACCCTAGGTACGATATGCTTCGTACATTTCCAAACCTCCTGTATAATGATTTAAATAATTTCATTGACTTATTATAGAATCATATTCATTGTTATGATATCATATATGGTTCACTTATGACTTTATATTACCCATTCTTTTGTAAGTTCCATGTTAAAACAGCGTTTTGGGTTAAATCGTTTTATTTATCGTACGTGTTTGGACTTTTTGTTCTTGATATTATTACTTATATCATGATTTACATAATTCCAGAATGTAAAACATGATTTATATATAATATATATTCATTATATACATATATATATGATAGATCGATTAAATGGAATGAAATACACCGTTCATGGAGACGGTAGGCCGTACGTACGCATGAACGCTGTTTTCGTTTCCTTATTGAATTGAATGAAATTAAGTAGATGACATACATATATATACACATAAATCTAGTATCATTATTATTTCATATATTTCATGATTACTTATTATATATACTTTATAATCATTCATGAATGGTTAACATGCAGAATGAATCTCATCGCGTCGTGGAGACGGTAGTCCGTCCGTACGCACGAGCGATGATATCATTCCCATGATTGTGGAATTGCATTGAAGTGTATATATAATATTTCAGAATCAATATCACTTTTCAATAATCATATATAGTTATTTATTTACACCATTATACCCATCCATGTAAGGTGGTGCTCGAAAATAGATTACACCACGGCGTGGAGACGGTATTCTGTATGTACGCATGCACGGTGATTTCGTTTTCCGTAGGATGGATAGATGGTGAAAAAGGGTTGTTTCATACTTGTAATAAAATATCAGTATATTAGTGATACTAATGTTATTACTTTATAATGAAACAACAAAATAAGAAGAAGTTGAAGAATAAATAAAGTTGAAAGAATCGGTAATGGATATTACCTCTTCTTTCGACACGCCTTTTTGAAATCTCTGCTTAGGGCACTATGATTGGTCTTTGAAGAAGAAAAAAACCTCTAGGATGTTTCTAGGGAAGTGGAGAAGAGAAATTTTCAGGTTTTGGCCGAGCATTAAGGCTCAAAGGGGTTTGAGTAAGAGAGGGAGGAGGTGCCCTTTTATAAGGGAGGAGAGGGGCACCTTTGGAATAACTAAAAATATTATTTTATTATAAAGTCATATTCGGTTTTTAATAGCTCCAAATTGAGTTATTTCAAAGCTAAGGTGGATATGGGTCTAATTACTCTCATCCAATAGAATTTAGACAAGTTTAGGTTTCTATTTTAACCTTATCATTTAGATTTAACTTTAAGTTAAATAATTTTTCTTTTACCGTGTCTTCTTATTTTCTTACACTATAAGGTTAATAAACATACTATAAAAATCTAGACAAACCCCAAGTTGTTTATTATTAATATATATAACCTTATCTAAGTCATTTGGCCGAACCATAGATTTTTAGGAATAAAATAATAGTTAATAATATAATATGTTTTTAAATACTATTTTATGTCAATTTTGACACTATTTGGTAATTGATTTTTGTGAAAATCATAACAGAATGATTAGTTAGAAAAAATCCAACTAAATCAATACTAAAATGTCATATTAACCTCTAAATTTAGTGGAATTTATAAAAAGTCTCAAATTACATTTATTTGGGTATTTGTAACATCAATTATGTCATTATTTCATTAATAAGATAATTACTGCATGATCATTGTGTCATAAATAAATTAAATTATTTAATGTCTAAAAATTATAAATAAAACACCATTATGTAGGAAATATTTTTATATTTCTAATGAATATTTATAGTTGAATTTATCTTATGTATAACCCTATATTAAAAATGATTTTGTTATTAAACATTGATTTTAACTATTTTAACCATTCTTTAAATAAATTAATAATAAATGTCTTAATCTAATCCAAGTGGGTCTAAATGGTCATATTTTGTTCCTAAGGTTGTTTTTGGTCTAATTACACTTATCTAATAGAATCAGGACATGTTTTAGGGTAATAATAATATCAATTTTACCCTTAATTACCCTATTTACTTTTAACCGTGGTAAAAAAAAGTAAAACGTTACTATTCACCAAAAATTATTTTCATCGCATTGAACCACATTTTAGTCCTTGATATTAACCGTGTCTCTTGGATTTTCAAAATTACACTCACAAAAGCGGTAAAATTACGTTTTATGTGAATTTGTAAATCCTCCTTGGAGGTGGGTAAAAGACGGTGAAAAGTTCAATAAACTTTTTATATATCTAAAATTATTATAAAATGACTCCAATGACTTAAATTGAACTTATATAGGTATTATGTATCAATTTTGACCTAAAATAAATTTAAATAAAATAAATAATTATTTAAATAAAAAGTCGGTTTTTGAATAGTTACCCTGTGTTTTCACTATTCATCAAAAATTGAAAGTTTTCAAAAAAATACCAAAAATTCACCCTAGGATAATTTCAATATTCTGAATCCAAAAATGAAGTCCATTTTGAAAGATAAAATTTATAAAATTTCAAAAATTGGGTATTACTATTCATAACGGCTAGTTTATATAACATATCGTTGTTTAGCGAAACTCAGTATTGCTTACAACACATGCTATCGTGGAAGGTCGCACTTGCGTGTAATGCAAGCCAAGTCAAGGATGCGTTTTGTGCAAGTTCCTTTTGGTGTAGCATACAACACAAGACATTAATTAAATTAAATAGAATATTTTTCATAAAATCTCGAGGTGTTACATTCTACCCCCCTTAAAATGAATTTCACCCTCGAAATTCATCGGGGTTATAAATGGTGTACTACTCGAAAGTTTCTTTAATAGAAACCCACATCTTAAAAAGGAATACCAAAACTTGGCTTTATAAACTAAAGTATGAAACGTAACGGTTACCCATATTAACTAATCACTGGGTTTCCACATAAGAGAACATAGGTGAAAATATGGATATGAAAGAGAAATCTAAACGTCATGTTCTGTTGTAGAGTGGTAAAGAACATGGATATGAAAAATCCAACAATCACAAATTCATGAATTTGTGATGATCTAGGGTACCATCTGATTCATCAAATATAAGGGCACTAGGATAACATTTTTGGTTTTCAAGATCATTTCCCTAAAGTTGAAGAATTTGAATTAGAATAAATACTTACTTTATTTTGGTATAATCTCACCGTTGTTCGTGCCTTGAACAATTTCCACTTCATCTCTTTAAGAAATGAATTTCAATTTGTCTTTCACAAAGTTTTAGCAGATCATGTGATATAATGATAGGTCATTCCATCTGTCTCAAACATAAGTTAGCAAAAGTTATATATATAATTCCATCTATGGTGAGATTAATCATATATGGTTCCAAAATAGACTTATACTTCATCTATCATCCTGTATAATAAAATAAAACTATTTTATACTAACCAGGGACTTTCTGTAGGCCAGTGGTAGGAAATAAAGGCCTGTCACACTTCGGTTGTGGGTTCGATTCCCACAACCTTGTCCAACGTGACGGGTTGTCGCTCGTTATGTAGGTTGTCCTTTTTTTCTTCTAAAAATACAATACTAACTTATGTCCAACATAATCCATTCCAATCTTTAGGTTTATCCATAATATTGTAGTCCATTCTCATATTATAGTGAAAACAATTACCAGAGATTTCATATAACAAGCATGTTAATACCATCGTTGATCCCCATATATCATAAGATATGTCTTGTTGGTCACATTCCAAACATTCGAAGGCCTTAATCATGTATTCTCTTGAAAAATGAATACCCATTGAATCTTAGTGAAAACATGAGTGCTGTAAAAAGTTAACACTTTCCACATACCAAAACCCCAAAATTCTATATACTCAAACCATCTTATAACTATTTCTTTATATCAGTCACGAGCTCATGAATACTGTCAAACATTTTATTTTCTCCTTATCCCTTCATTATGCACATATCATCTTCCTTCCAAAAATATCTCAATCACTTTCCATGGTTACCGGTACCATAAAATTATTGAAAACCAGAATAGACCAATACATAAATATTCCAATATTCCACGATACTATATACAACATTATTTTGGAATCCCATTACATAAACACTTAATCATTCCACCACATTGTTGTCATATTCAACATTTCCAATAGTGATCGCATGTGACTTCCCTTTGTCCTTTTCCTTAAGTGGTTTCTCATGTCGATAATCATTAACCCTTGGATTAGGGCATTGATTAGCATAATTCCCCATTTCATTGCACTTGAAGCATTGAAGTGTTGGTGGTGTGTTCTCTGTAGTATTTTCTTTATTCACATCATTAGAAACCCTTTTTAAATTACTTTGGCACTCATCTGCTCGATGACCTTCTTTTCCACACTTAAAACATTTTCTAGTCCCTTTAAGACAATCTCCACCATGCTTCTTTCCACACTTTGAGCATAAGGAAACATTCATCTTCTTTTCACCATTATTCTGAGATTTCTCCTTGAACTCCATCTTTCGTTTCTTGTCAAAACCATGAGATGGATATGTAACACCAACTTCCATTTCTACCTTGATAGCACAGCACACAATTTCTTTATATCTACTGAAGTCTCTTATAGCTAATGCCCTTAAAAGATTTGGTTTTAAGCCATTGAAGAATCGATCAACTTTACTTTCAGGTTAGATGATAAAGCCAGATGCATACCTTGTAAGCCTTGTAAAATTCGCTTCATATATACCAACAGATTAATCCTCATTTTGCTTTAGTTCAAGAAACTCCTTCTCCATCTTTGTTCGAAGAATACGAGGGAAGTACTTATTGAAAAATAAGTTCTTGAACTTATCCCATTCCATGGACTCAATTTCATCTCTTGGCCTCGTATTCTTGATAAGATTCCACCATTGATCAGCTTCACCTTCCAAATGATATACTGCTAAGATGACTTTATCATGTTCATAACATTGAAGAACTAAAAATATATTTTCATTGGTACTGATCCATTGTTCAGCAACAAGTGGATCCGAAGACCCACTGAAAGAATATGGACGTTGCCTCATGAAGGATTCAATAGAATATTGTTCCCTTCTCTGCTCATTTGGAAGTCCAGAATGATTCATAGCTTGTGTAAGTATAGAAATAAGATTTTTCACTCCATCTCTCATAAAATTTGTTTGTTCAAGAGGACAATCATTGCATTGTCCATTACATTGATCAACACGGTTCCTTCGGGTTCCAGCCATCGTCTAAAACCCAAAAAGAATAGTGTGAGAGGCAAAAATCATGCTAGGGAAAACAACATAATAAGGGGGGCGTACCCTCAATATCTAACATATTAGGTTTAATTCTAATATCGTTACCATAATTATAGGACTATAACCTATACTTATACTTAACCTTAGGGACATCCCTAGACATACCTTAGAAATATCTCTAGGGATCTCACTAAAGTTCTCACATCCTAGTTTCCAAAGGTTGACTAAACATTTCCTCTGATACCAACTGTAGAGACCCGAAGATTGACGTACATGGAAATTACATTACTTTTGTGGAATACTTAGTACATAACAAAAATAGACACATAAGGACCATAATAGTTTGGTGTCTTTAGAAACTTGGAACATAATCTTCTAATCGTGGTGAAAGATCTTCAAATTCTCCCATAAACATCTTCCCCTTTTTTTATACTGAAAACCTTTTCTTTATATCCTGGGGAAAAGAAAACATAAAAAGGGTGAGATGAAATTCTCAGTAAGGGTAAGCATAGAGAGCATAAAACAATCCATAAACATTTGAATGCAAAATCTTGAACATAAAATCTAAACATCAAAATCTTGAGCAAGGACATAAATCTTGGAAGTACGTAAGGCATGTATTATAATGGAACATCAATATTGATAAAATAGAATGGGAATAAATCACGTAATTTTGGCAAATATTCAGCACTTGTTATGATTTCCATAGTATCCAAGGAATTGCTTCCAAGACCATCTTAGTGGACAAAGTCTCTTTCTGAATCGAGTCCACTCCTCGTTCCAGTCCTGTATCACTGGACTGAATTAACTTACCATTCCATCCATGTCTATCTCATGAGATATAAATCTTTACCCAATGCATTGGAGGGAGATATAGGTCCCATCCATCTCATAATGAAATCATTCTTACTTATGCCACAACATAAACATAAATCATTCATCATAACCCAAAGAATAAAAATGGGTTTTATAAACATCATCCCATCATAACATAATCCTTATAAAACAAATGGATATCATTTCATCATAAGAAAAGTGAAACCATGTAAATCATAGAGACTTTATACTTGAACCATACACATATGAAATAATGTCATCTTAGATGTAAATGGTTTTGATAAAACACTTGAAATGAGTTCTTGAGGAAAATATCCTTTCTTCTTCAAAATCAATTTCTTTTCACAAAACGTCATGAAATTTTAAAAGAAAATGATTTTGTTGAAAATAGTCATGAAATATTTTGGATGAAGCTTCATGAAAATAAGGCTTTATAAAACTGTAAAAATACTTTCATGCCGTATAAGTTAAAAAAGAATTATTCTCGTACTTTTGTCAGAAAAGTAAAAAAGTACCTCGTAACGTAAACAAAAGAAAGATTTCTTACATACCATCTAGTAAAAGTAAAAAATGGGTAAAAAGGTATTTAAAGATACATGAAAACACGTTTATAAAACATGTACATGGATGATAGAGATAACCCTAGTAAATACTTACGAATAAGCAATCTCAGATAAAAATGAGATTTGCAAAATTATCCCTTACCTTAGGTCCGATATGCTTCATACATTTCTGAACCTCCTGTATAATTATTTAAATAATGTAATTGACTTATTAAAGAATCATATTCATTGTTATGATATCATATATGGTTCACATATGACATTATATTACCCGTTCTTTTGTAAGTTCCATGTTAAAGCAGCGTTTTAGGTTAAATCATTTTATTTATCGTACGTGTTTGGACTTGTTGTTCTTGATATTATTACTTAAATCCTGATTTACATAATTACAGAATGTAAAACATGATTTATATATAATATATATTCAGTATATACATATATATATGATAGATCGATTAAATGGAATGAAATACACCGTTCATGGAGACGGTAGGTCGTACGTACGCATGAATGCTATTTTCGTTTCCTTATTGAATTGAATGAAATTAAGTAGATGACATACATATATATAAACATAAATAAAGTATCATTATTATGTCATATATTTCATGATTACTTATTATATATACTTTATAATCATTTATGAATGGTTAACATGCAGAATGAATCTCATCACATCATGGAGACGGTAGTCCGTATGTACGCACGAGCGATGATATCATTCCCATGATCGTAGAATTGAATTGAAGTGTATATATAATATTTCAGAATCAATATCACTTTTAAATTATCATATATAGTTATTTATTTACACCATTATACCCATCCAAGTAAGGTGGTGGTTGAAAATAGATTACACCACGACGTGGAGACGGTATTCTGTACGTACGCACGCGCGGTGATTTCGTTTTCCGTAGGATGGATAGATGGTGAAATAGGATTGTTTCATACTTATAATAACATATCAGTATATGGGTGATACTAATGTTATTACTTCATAATGAAACAACAAAATAATAAGAAGTAGAAGAAGAAATAAAGTTGAAAGAATCGGTAATGGATATTACCTCTTCTTTCGACATGCCTTTTTGAAACCTCCGCTTAGGGAACTAAGATTGGTCTTTGAAGAAGACCAGAACCTCTAGGATGTTTCTAGGGAAGTGGAGAAGAGAAATTGGTAGGGTTTGGCTGAGCTTGAAGGCTCAAAGTGGTGTGAGGAAGAGAGGGAGGAGGTTCCCTTTTATAAGGGAGGAGAGGGGAACCTTTGGAATAACTAAAAATATTATTTTATTATAAAGTCATATTCTGTTTTTAATAGCTCCAAATTGAGTTATTTCGAAGCTAAGGTTGGGATGGGTCGAATTCCTCTCATCAAATAGAATTTAGACATGTTTATGTTTCTATTTTAACCTTATCATTTAGATTTAACTTTAAGTTAAATAATATTTCTTTTACCGTGTCTTCTTGTTTTCTTACACTATATGGTTAATAAACTTACTATAAAAATCAAAACAAACCCCAAGTTGTTTATTATTAATATATATATAACCTTATCTAAGGTTTTTTGCAGAACCGTAGATTTTTAGGAATAAAATAACAATTAATAATATAATATTTGTTTTAAAAACTATTTTATGTCAATTTTGACACTATTTGGTAATTAATTTTTGTGAAAATCATAACAGAATGATTAGTTAAAAAAAGTTAACTAAATCAATACTAACATGTCATATTAACCACAAAAATTAGTTTAATTCATAAAAAGTGTCAAATTACATTTATTTGGGTATTTTTAACATCAATTATGTCAATATTTCATTAATAAGATAATTACGACATCATCATTGTGTCATAAATAAATTAAATTATTTAATGTCTAAAAATTATAAATAAAACACCATTATGTATGAAATATTTTTATATTTATAATGAATATTTATAGTCGAATTTATCTTATGTATAACCCTATATTAAAAATGATTTAGTTATTAAACTTTGATTTTACCTATTTTAACCCTTCTTTAAATAAATTAATAATAAATGTCCTAATCTAATCCAAGTGGGCCTAAATGGTAATATTTTATTACTAAGGTTGTTTTAGATCAAATTAAACTTATCCAATAGAATTAGGACATGTGTTAGTGTAATAATAATATCAATTTTACCCGTAATTACCTTATTTACTTTTAACCGTGGTAAAAAAAAGTAAAAAGTTACTATTCACCAAAAATTATTTTCATCTCATTGAACCACATTATAGTCCTTCATATTAACTGTTTCTCTCATATTTTTGAAATTCCACTCACAGAAGCGTTAAAATTACGTTTTATGTGAATTTGCAAATTCTTCTAGGAGGTGGGTAAAAGACGGTGAAAAGTTCAATAAAATTTTTATATATCTAAAATTATTATAAAATGACTCCAATGACATAAATTGAACTTATATAGCTATTATGTATCAATTTTGACCTAAAATAAATTTAAATAAAATAAAGAATTATTTAAATAAAAAGTCGGTTTTTGAATAGTAACCCAGTGTTTTCACTATTCCTCAAAAATTGAAAGTTTTCAGAAAAATACCAAAAACTCACCCTAGGCTAATTTCGATATTCTGAATCCAAAAATGAAGTCCATTTTGAAATATAAAATTTATAAAATTTCAAAAAGTGGGTATTACTATTCATAACTGCTAGTTTATATAACATATCATTGTTTAGCAAAACTCGGTATTGCGTACAACACATGCTATCGTGGAAGGTCATGCTTGCATGTAATGCAAGCCAAGTCAGGGATGTGTGTTGTGCAAGATTATTTTGGTGTAGCATACAACACAAGACATTAATGAAATTAAAAATAATATTTTTCATAAAATCTCGGGGTGTTACAAACATGTTCTGATGGAGAGTGGTAGAGAACAAGGTTATGAAAAATCCAAAAGTCACAAAGCCATAAATTTGTGTTGATATAAGGTACCATATAATTCATCAGATTTGAGGGAACTAGAACAACATTTTTGGTATTCAAGATCATTTCCCTAATGTTGAAGAATTTTTGAATTAAAATAAATACTTAGTTGATTTTGGTACAATCTCACCTTCGATTGTTCCCTGAACAATTTCCATTTCATCTATTAATGAAATTAAGTTGAATTTGTCATTCGTGAAGTGTGAACAGATCATAAGATAGAATCATGGGTCGTTCCATATGTCTCAAACATAAGGTTAGCATATGTTATTAAATATACATAAGTCGATCTATGGTGATATTAATCGTATATTGTTTAAAAAATGGACTTATACTTCATCTATTAGACCACTTAATAAAATAAAACTAATTTCTACTAATCGGGGACTTCTAGAAGGATATTGGTAGGCGATAATGGCTTGTCGCACTTCAGTTGTGGGTTCGATTCGCACATCCTTGTCCGACGTGACGGGTTGTCATCCGTCCTTCAGGTTGTCCTTTTTATAAAACTATACTATTATAACATTCTAGAAAAAAAAATTTATCCTAAAACAATAATATCTAATGTCCAAAATAATCCATTCCAACCTTTAGGCTTATCAAAAATACTTATATCCAATCTCATTGTATAAAGAAAATGACTACTATAAAGGTCATTTAACAAGCATTGATTACCATCATTTATCCCCGATATATCCTAAGTTATATCTAGTTGGTAACATACCAAATATGTGAATTCCTTAATCATGTATTCTCTTGATACATGAATTACCATATAACTATAGTGAAAACATGAATTCTGTCAAAATTTAACTCCTTCCACATACCAAAATCCCAAAATTTCTATATACTCAAACCATGATATCACATTGTCCTTATATCAGTCATGAGCTCAATAATACTATCAAACATATCATTATCTCCTTATCCCTTCATTATACGCATATCATATACTTTCCAAAAATATCTGAACAACCTTTAATGGATACCGGTACCATTCAATATATACTTTCAAATACTTTATGAAAAACAATAGCGTAACAATCCTTAGATGTTTCTTGATTCGATAGAACCATACATTATTCTTGATAAACATGCAATCATTACACTACCTTCATAAACCATTGACCGAGCTTCAAAACTTCTTTCGTCTCACATATCATTTTTAGTCTCTTCATCATCATCAATATAAATACTACCAATACGATCATGATGATTCTCTTCATGAGACTTTCCCTTAGGGAATTGGTTTTCATAATGCCTGTACATTCCACATTTAAAAAATTTAACCGTTGTTGATGGCTTAACAATACCATTATCCTTGTCCATGGTGTTAACTAAACCTTTTCCTTTGCAATTACTGGATTTGTGTCCTTCTTTTCCATACCCAAAACATCTTCTAGTTCCTTTGAAACATTCTCCCTGATGCCTCTTTCCACAAGATTTACATGAGGGTAATTGAACTTTCTTTCCTCTATGATCATCATGAAACTCCATCTTTCTCTTATTAGCTGCGTCAGGATACTTACCAAAGTTGAGATTATTGATCATATTATGAGATTGTTGATTAAGTAAAATAATGATGTTTGGACTTCTAAATCGCATTTCATTTGGTTTCTCATGAAGAATATCATTCCATTGTCCATCATATCATCCATTAACATGAATCCTCTTATTTCCTGCCATTTCTTAAAACCCAAAAAGAATAGTATGAGTGAAAAAAATCATACTAGAAAAACCACATAATCAAGGGGGAGTACATTCAATCTCTAACATCTTAGGTTTAATTCTACGATCATTAATGTAATTCTGGGACTATAACCTATACATATAGTTATCCTTAGAGACATCCCGATATATACCTTAGAAATATCTCAAGGTATTTCACTAACGTTTTTTCATCCTAGTTTCCAAAGGATAACTAAACCTTCACTCTGATACCAATTGTAGAGACCCAAAGCATGATGTAACATCCCTGGCCCAGGTGCCACTCAACGGGTACCCCGAACCTGGTTCGTCACATGACCTCAAGAGCATTTCCCCAAATGCCAGAGGATGCTGTCTAGCAGCGAGGTCCCAGGTCTGATAGTGGGGAAACTATGCCCTCATTTTTCAAAGTGTAGAGAAGCAGAATAAAATATACAACATACAACAACAGCAGAAGAAATAAACCATACACATTTAAAATGAACAACTGTAGTAAAAAGATAACCAACAGTTGTATAGATAATGATGCAACATGTCTCATGTTATAAGAAAACAGCCAGAACATGTTACACAACAATAAAACACGATACAATAGAAAGTAAAGGTACAATAGAACGAAACAAAACAGCCGGCAGAATTGCAAGCCTAAGCTCAGTCCCATGCTCCCCTACTCCTCTGAAGCAATGATGTACCAGTATAGGGACCCTTTCCCTTATCCACACCAGTAGAAACATAGTCTGTTTGGGCCGAAGACATGACCCAAACAAGGTGTGAGAATTAAATCCCAGTAGGCACCCACCAAAGGCCTGTGCCCAACTGTGTGAAAAATATGCAACAAAAGTGTGCAGTAGTAAAATGAAATAAACTAAACAGTACTCAAAAGTAACTAACTTTACCAATTATATTGCCATTTTATTTTTCATTTTTAACTATTTAATTTAATAACATTCTGTACTCAATAGAACCTAATCCCTCATGCCAACTAGAATCTTTCCCTTAGGCTAATATAGTAAAACCATGCCCTCAGGATTTCCCTTATGATATACAGTAACTTGACCTCAGGAATTTCCCTTAGGCGAGATAGAATCTTGCCCTCAGTCCAAATAGAAATGAAACCCTCAGGTAATCAGAATCTTGCCCTCAATCATTGCCCTCAGGATAATAGAACTATTCCCTCAGGCTAATCAACAATTCCCTCACGATAAACAAGTAACCGGGCCATCCCCAACATATAAACATGCAATTTACATACAATTCCTCTTAAGGAAAAAGTAATGCATAATATAAACATGGCATACCCTCGAGTATCCTGGAAAAATGGTTAAACAGAGGAACACACCCCTGGGGTGGTCCTGGATCCATGCAGTGATCCCAAACAGTATTTTATTATCACATTTAATTACCTATACAATTCTAGGTATTTAAACAGCCAAGGCCTCAGCCAAACAACACCCCTACATGGGTTCGTAGCACAACGACACACAAAATTGCACAACAGTTGGAATTAAACACCGAGACACCTACCTTAAACGCCCCTAAACGGTATACGTGAATGTAGCTTCTAGAAATTCCCAAAGATGACATAGATCTGGGGTAGAAGAAAACTCGTTCAAACGCAAATAAATTTCCCTCGAGAAAAAATTGGTAAGAACGACTTATGGAGAAGGAGAGGCTTACCTGTACGGTCCCAATGAGATATATAGAGCCAGAAATGGATTCTCGACGTGCGATCTGAAGCTCCTCAAAGGTTTGGCCCTCTCTCCCAACTCCTCCTCTAGTTCTAATCCTTACCTGTGAATAGGGGAGGCTACTGCCCATTTTATGTGAAAAAACAAACTACATGGCATGTACTATTGACTACATGACATGTGCTTTCTTCATTTATCTATTCCTCTGGTGGCACTTCCACACTATTCATATGTCGACATGAATACACGACGTGTATTCCAGATTACATGGTGTGTACTGTCGCTCAGCTGGAGGCTACTTCCACCGCCTTACAATTTACCTGCAGACTGACTACACGGCGTGTAAATACCCACTACATGATGTGTAGTAAGTTTTTACACCTATAATCATCATCATGGGTACACACCCTATGTACTCATCCCACACGACCAAAGTACACGACATGTGGAAAAGTACACAGCGTGTAGTACCAAAATTTAGGATTTTCCCCCCATTTTCCTTATTTCACAAAAAACACTTAAGGAAAAGAGAAAAGAAGAAACCCGTACCTCAAAAATAAGAACCGAGTTCTTAGAAACTTCCCCCCTTAAAGAAATTCATCCCCGAATTTACCTTCCAAGGGTGGAGAAGATAAATCTTAGAATAGCTCTGGCCATTGAGCACGTAAGTCGGTTTCCCGCTCCCAGGTTTCATCCTGCACTTGGCCATGCTGCCATAGCACCCGTACGAGAGGAACTGACCAGCCTCAGAGAACCTTCATGCTCTTATCAACAATACGAATCAGATTCTCCTCAAAGGACGCATCGATCTGAAGCTCAACCTCCTCTGGCTGAAAGATGTGAGATGGGTCTGAATGATAGTGGCACAAATGAGATACATGGAAGACGTCGTGCATGGCTCGGTACCTCTGTGGTAAATGCAACCGATAGGCAACCAGCATGACTCTCTCCAGAATCTCAAATGGCCCCACATACCTCGGTGAAAGTTTACCCTGTCTCATGATCCGCCTGTGTACCAACCTCGACGAAACACATAAGATAACATGATCCCCCACCACGAACTCCAAGGGTCATCTGCGCTGATCAACATAAGATTTCTAACGAGACTGTGCAGTAGCCATCCGCTTCTGAATAAACTGGACCTGCTCAGAAGTCTCATGCACGAGATGTGGTCCCATTAAATCTGCCTCATCTGCCTCTAACCAGCACAAGGGTGATCGACATGGCCTACTATATAAAGCCTCATAAGGTTACATCTCAATAGTTGCATGAAAAATATTATTATAGTCAAAGTCGACCAGGGGTATATGATTCTCCCAAGAGCCCCCACAGTCTAGGATGCATGCACGCAACTTGTCCTCAAGCACCTGTATCGTACGCTCTGACTGTCCATCGGTCTTAGGGTGGTAAGTTGTGCTTAGAAGCAGTTGTGTACCCAGTGCCCTCTGAAAACTCTTCCAGAAACGAGACGTAAAATGGGCGTCCCTATTCGAAACAATAGAACGAGGAACCCCATGAAGATGTACGACCTCTCAGATATACAACTTCCTAAGATCGTCAACAACAAAGGTCTCCTTGATCGACAAAAAGTGAGCTACCTTCGTGAGTCTGTCCACAACAACCCACATGGAATCATTGCCTTGAGGTGACCTCAGAAACCCAATCACGAAGTCCATCGCTACATCATCACATTTCCACTCCAGAATAGGTAACTGCTGTAACAGTCCGGTTGGCCTCTGATGCTCCGCCTTCACCTGCTGACAGGTGGAACATCTCATAACAAAACCAGCTACATATCTCTTCATACCAGACCACCAGTACTGACGTCTCAAGTCACGATACATCTTGGTAACTCTGGGATGAACTTCCCAAGCTGAAGCATGAAACTCCCGCATCAACTCCTCGCGTATATCCCTTGGAACCCACACTCGTCCATGGAAACGCAGTACCTCATCATCACCTATCGTCGACCCAGGATGAGGGTCCTCACATTCCACCAACTCCCGTAGAACTAGGCCTTCTAAATCAGATAGCTGTCTCATCCTCACTCTATCCAGGAGGGTAGAAGTCATAGCTAAAGATGAAAGATAGGTCTGCCCCTGACTGTCGTTCACCTCCAAATTCATCTCAGAGAATAAATCCATGAGCTTCCACTCACCACTGGCCTCCTGCACTGCCTGTATCTGATTCCTCCTACTCAGTGCATCAGCTACTACATTACCTTTACCAGGTGTATAGGCAACCTCAATGTCGAAGGACTGAAGGTACTCGACCCACCTTTGCTATCTTAGGTTCAAGTCACACTGAGTAATGATTTACTTGAGACTTTTGTGGTTAGTGAAAACCACAAAATTCTCTCCCAAGAGATAGTGTCTCCAACAGTACAACACATGAACAACTTCAGCCAACTCGAGATCATCCGTCAGGTAATTCCTCTCATGTGGCCTCAACTACCAAGAACCTTACGCAACAACTCGGTCACCCTGCATCAACAATGCACCCAGCCCAATACCTGATGCATCACAGTAAAATGTATAGCTCTTACCTTGATCTGGATGTATCAGGACTGGTGCTGATGTCAACCTTCCTTTCTGGTCTTGAAGGGCTCTTTCGAAAGCTTCTAACCAAACGAACTTCACACCCTTCTTAGTCAAAGTCATCAATGGTGCTGCTAAGCAGGAGAAGTCCTGTATAAAGCGCCTGTAGTAACCAGCCAGCCCTAAGAAACTCCATATCTCAAACACGTTCTTAGGATTCTCCCTAGAAACCACTTATCTCATCTTCTTTGGGTCCACGGAAACTCCTACCTTTGAGATGATATGGCCTAGGAATTGGATCTGGTCCATCCAAAAGTGGCACTTTGAGAGCATAGCATATAGTTGATGCTCTCTCAGTATAATCAGTACAATCTCAAGATGGGTGGAATGGTTGTGTCGAGTGTGAGATTAAACCAAGATATCTTCAAAAAAATACTACCACAAAAGAATCCAGATAAGGATGGAACACACGATTCATCAGATCCATGAAAACTGCTGGTGCGTTCGTGAGTCCGAACGGTATAACCAAGTACTCGTATAGACCATACCTGCTCCTGAAGGCTGTGAGAGGTATATCAGATGGTCTAACACGCAACTGATGATATCCAGATCTCAAGTCAATCTTTGAGAACACTCGTGCTCCACGAAGTTGATCGAAGAGATCATCAATCCTCAGCAAGGGATATCAGTTCTTGACCGTCAACTGGTTCAACATACGATAATCCACACAGAGTCTGAGGGTACCGTCTTCCTTCTTCGTAAAGAGTACCGGCGAACCCAAAGGGGAAGTACTGGGTTGGATGAAACCCTTTTCCTGTAACTCCTCTAACTGCCTCTTGAGCTCCTGTAACTCAGGCGTGGCCATCTTATAATGAAGAATGGATACCGGTGCCACTCCTGACACACGATTGATAGAGAAATCCACCTCACGCTTCGGAGGTAGACCTAAAAATTCGTTCGGGAAGACATCCCTGAAACGATCAACCATTGGAGGGAAATACTTCTGACAAGTCCTCTAATCATCCAGATATAAACTCACAATCTAGGCCATGACTCCACCTCACCCACAATGCTCTGGTCCAGATTGACTTGTCTGAACATCCCTTTCACCTTTGTATAGAAACTCTCCACCCTCTAGTGACGTGAAACTCACCATGCGACAATAGAAATATACAAAGGCTCGAAAGGGAACCAACCAGTACATCCCAAGAATGACATCATAGCTCTTCATCTCCAAGATATAGAGGTACCATAGAAATTGACACCCACAAACCTCAAGGGGAACTCCCTGAACTGACACACACATGTCGTTCTAGGCCCCAACGGAGTGTATAGCGTCATAACATCAGAAGAATAAGAAACACAGAGCCCAAATATCTCCAAAACAGGCACAAATTCTAAGCTATGTGTAGTACCCATATCGAAAAGTACTAAAGATAAGACATAAGCTACTAGAATAGTACCTCTGACACTAGAAGGTCTAGGATCCTGCTCCTGCTGGGTCTATTGCACTGCATATGCCTACCCAGTGCCATGGACCTATGACATAGCCTGACTACCCTAATATGTCCCGCCCTACTGCCTCTGAGATCCTGGTGTCTGGCTACCATAACCACAAACACCATCTCTTACTGCACGCACTGATGTATTCCAGTTTCCCAACTAGTAAGAAGCTATTAGTCCTGCTCCCGTACACGGAGTCTGCACAAAACCCCTCTCACTAGCCACTGGTAGAAACGACCTGCAAAAGCGCTACAAATGACTCATCTTGCTGCAAGCTCGACACTACACTAGATCACGTGGACACTGCGGTCTCTTGTGCCAC
Organism: Viscum album; assembly: GCA_963277665.1. Taxonomy (NCBI): domain Eukaryota; kingdom Viridiplantae; phylum Streptophyta; class Magnoliopsida; order Santalales; family Viscaceae; genus Viscum; species Viscum album. The sequence continues at coordinate 929,205,891 of OY728159.1, forward strand.
TCTTTACCACACAGGTAGCACATGACTTGACCATCTGAAACATTCTTCTGGCTGGTAATTCCACCGTGAGATAAATCCATCTGTCTCCTCCTCTTACCAGTAGAAATAGTACCAGAAACTAGTGCCGAACTGCCCTGACCTGCACCACTAGCTTCCCGAAGGTTCCTCTATGTAATCAGCACCTGGTTGACATTAGCATGCACTGAAGGAAACCTGAAAACATTCACCAGTGCTCGGATTTCATATCAAAGTTCATCCTTAAAGTGTCTGGGCCTTAACATCTCATCACCCACCAGAATGGGTGCAAAATTCTAAAGCTTGGTGAAATGAGCAGAATAATCCATCACTGACATAGTGCCCTGCTGCAGATTCATGAACTCCCGAGCGCTATCTGCCCTCAGCATCTCTGGAAAGAAGAAGTCATAGAAATTTGTCTGAAAATATTCCCACGCCATGTCTCTGTGATGCTCAGACTGAGTGGTAACATCCCACCACCTCTTGGTGGAATCAGGAAGCATGTAAGTCATGAGCATGACCCTCCTCCCTAGAGGCATCTATAGATGCTTGAAAATAGTCTGTATAGACCCCAGCCAAGACTCCACAGCCTGTGGTCCACCATCCCCTGAAAACATAGGCGGATGCTCCTACTGGAAGATATGAGTCATCTCATCCATAGATGTGGCAGCCGGCAGTGCTCCCTAAAAGGTCTGCATAAACCGCATAAAGCCTTCACGGAACTACGCATCCGCGTCTGTGTCCAGTATAACGGCTGGCACCGCTTCTGGCTCTGCTGGAGGATCCACTGGTATCCCATGTCCCACCATATCTGGAGTATATTCATTGCCGCTATCCTGGTGAACAACGTGTGGTCGTCTCAGCGTCATGATACTACAAGGTCAAACGCACACCTTAGATCAAGTTTATCACATTCTGAAAATGAAGGGACCAAAATGGAACAGGCGGAAGAAGGCATTCAAGATTACACAACAAGATTACATGGCATGTATACAGACTACATGGAGTGTACCCGACTTCTCTTCCCCTGCTCGGGTCCTTATACAAGGCTAAGCCACATGGCTCCCATTGAACAAAACTACACAGCGTGTTTATTAACTACACACCGTGTATGGTGTAATTTTCCAACTGCTTGTGTCATTTGTGACACAGCCGACTACTCGGATTGATACATCATGGCGTGTAACACCCGCACACAGTGTGTACACCACCCCGTTTCCCCTTCCACATGGCTAAGTCCACATGGTCTTTCACTGATCAAAACTACACGGCGTGTCCCACAGGTACACGGTGTGTTCAAGAAGAGGTAACACCGACTCGTGTTTGTTAGTTACACGGATGGTTCCCCAGGCCAGACTACACGGCGTGTTCCATGGTGGACATGACGTGTATGCCTCAAGGTCTCCTCTATCTATGTTGTTAGTTACACGGGCGGACTCTGGGTCGACACTACATGGCATGTACATTTGGTACACGACATGTTTTTTCCAAGACTTTCCGTTCCCCGTGTCCCTACCCACACGGTCTATGACACAGAAAGAGACTACACGGCCTGTACTGAGGGTACACAGCATGTACTCAAAAAGTTTTCTTTTCTTCCTGAATAGGAGAACGCATGGCGTATGTCCATAGAACTACACAGCATGTACACTGGGTTTTCCAGACAGTATGTCTCAGAAACTACTCCAGAGCCCAGGTAAAACACTGAAAACAACACCTAAATTCCAAATTCTGATCCGTGAGGGACCATACTCTCCGCGAATCAATTTTTTGCATCTTATATGTGTTATAATAATATAATGATTCAATGATCCACCAAATTCTGGTCAATGAGGGCCCTTACTCCCCCCAAAAAAAAGTTTGGCGTCCATTTTATCAAGGCCTCACATGAAAGCACCCTATCAAATAGCATGTATTTATCAAATTAGCTATCACAACAACATACTTTTCTAACAAAACAACTATCACAACAACATGCAATTTCTAATGCGCCTACATGGCATGGAACTATGAATGGCATGTGATTTCCAACATGTGCCTAAATGATGCATGAGATGGCATACCCTCATCTCATCAAGTTGAAACTAAATAGAACCCATGGATAAAATATAAACAGCACAATCACAACTGCATCACACAACAGTGAAAATAAAATCAACTGTAAAATTTACAAAATCAGAAAAATTGGAAAAATATGAGGTAGATTGGCTTTTCCCTGTACACAGGTTAGCAACGCCTGGGAAAAGCTTATTACCAACTACCATTCTCGTCCTATCCCTGACTAAGGCTCCAAATAGAAAGTCAAAGAAAATAAATGCCCTCTGATACCACTTTATAACGTCACGGGCCCCGGTGCCACTCAACAGGTGCCCCGAACCCGGTTCTCCACATGACATCAAGCGCATTTCCCCAAACGCCAGAGGCTGCCGACTAGCAGTGGGGGCCCAGGTATGATAGTGGGGAAACTATGCCCTCATTTGTCATAGTGTAGCGCAGCGGAATAAAATATACAACATACAACAACAGCGGAAGTAATAAACCATACATATTTAAAATGAACAACTGCCGTAAAAATATAACCCAAAGTTGTATAGATAATGATGCAACATGTCTCATGTTCTATGAAAACAGCCAGAACATGTTACACATTAATACAACACGATACAATAGAAATTAAAGGTACAAAATAATGAAACAAAACAGCTCGCAGCATCGTGAGCCTAAGCTCGGTCCTATGCTTCCCTACTCCTCAGCAATAATCATGTACTTGTATAGGGACCCTTTCCCTTATCCACACGTGCAACAATATAGTCTTTTTGGGCCAAAGACATGACCCAAACAGGGTGTGAGAAATAAATCCCAGTAGGCACCCACCAAATGCATGTTCCCAACTGTGTGAAAAATATGCAACAAAAGTGTGCAGTAGTAAAATGCAATAAAATAAACAGTACTCAAATTAAACTAACGTTACCAGTTATATTTCCATTTTATTATTCATTTTTAACCATTTAATTTAATTACATTATGTTCTCAACAAAACCTAAGCCCTCATGCTAACCAGAATCTTTCCCTCAAGCTAATATAGTAAAACCATGCCCTCAGGCTTGCCCTCAGGCTATACAGTACCTTGCCCTCAGGCATTTCCCTCAGGAAAAATAGAATCTTTCCCTCAGGCCAAACTGAAACGAAACCCTCAGGTAATTAGAATCTTGCCCTTAGGCACTCCCTCAGGCTAATAGAACTACTCCCTCAGGCTAATCAACAATTCCCTTAGGCTAAAAAAGTAACCGGGCCATGCCCAACATATAAACATGAAATTTACATACAATTCTTCTCAAGGGAAAAGTAATGCAAAATATAAACATGGCATACCCTCGAGTATCCTGGCCAAACAGCTAAATAGAGGAACACACCCCCGGGGTGGTCCTGGATCCAAGCAGGGATCCCAAACAGCAGTTTATTATCAAATTTAATTACCTATACAATTCTAGGTATTTAAACAGCCCAGGCCTCAGCTACACGACACCCCAACATGGGTTCGTAGCACAACGGCACACAAAAATGCACAACAGTTGGAATTTAAACACCAATCCACCTACCTTAAACGCCCTTGAATGGTATACGTGAACGTCTCTTCCAAAAATTCCCAAAGATGACGTAGATCTAGGGTAGAAGAAAACTCGTTCAAATGCAAATAAATTTCACTCGGGAAAGAATTGGTAAGAACGACTTAAGGAGAAGGAGAGGCTTACCCGTACGGTCCTAACGAGATTGACAGAGGTGGAAAAGGATTCCCAGCATGTGATCTGGAGATCCTCGAAGGTTCAACCCTCTCTCTCGACTCCTCCTCCAGTTCTAATCCTTCCCTATGAATAGGAGAGGCTACTGGCCATTTTAAGCGAAAAAAACAAACTACACGACATGTACTATTGAATACACGACATGTACTTTCCTCATTTAACTGTTCCTATGGATTTACCGCCGCATAGTTCATCTGTTTACATGAGTACACGACATGTATTATTGATTACACGACATGTACTGTCGCTCAACAGGCGGCTGCTTCCACCGCCTTACTATTTACCTGCCGACTGACTACACGACGTGTAAATACCCACTACACAGCGTGTAGTCAGTTTTTAAACCCATCATCATCCGCATGGTTACAAAAACTATGTACTCATCCCACACGGCCAAAGTACACGGTGTGTGAAAAAGTACACGGCGTGTAGTCCAAAAATTTAAGATTTTCCCCCATTTTCCTTATTTCTCAAAAACACTTAAGGAAAAGAGAAAAGAAGATACCCGTAACTCAAAAATAAGAACCGGGTTCTTACACATGATGTACATGGGAATTACATTAATTTTGCGGAATACATAATACATTACAAAAAAAACTCCCAATGACCATATTATTTTAGTTTCTTTGGAAACTCAGAACATAAAATTCTAATCATGGTGAAAGATCTTCAACATCTCCCATAAAGATTGTATTTTTTCCCTACCTAAAACCTTCCTTTATATCCTGGGGGAAAAGAAAACATAAAAAATGTGAGATATAATGCTCAGTAAGGGTAAGCATGAAGAAAATAAAACAATCCCTAAACATTTGAATGTTATAAAAAGAACATAAAACATCAAAATCACAAGTAATGACATAAATCTTGGCAGTGCATAAAGCATAGATCAAAAAGGAACATTAACCATGATAAAATAGCATGGGAATAGAACATGTAATTGTGGAAACCATTAATAACTTATTATGATTTCCATAGTAGTCAATTCATTGCTGCCAAGACCATCATAGTGGACAAAGTCCCTTACTAAATCGAGTTCACTCCTCGTTCCAGTCCTATATCACTGAACCAGATTAACTTGTCGTTCCAGCCATGTTTATCTCATGAGATATAAATCCTTAACCAATTAATTGGAAGGAGATATAGGTCCCACCCATCTCATAATAAAATCATTCTTACATGTTCCACAACATAAACCTAAATCATTCATTATAACACAAAGAATAAAATGGGTTTCATTAACATCATCCCATTATAACATAATACGTAAAAAACAAATGGATATAATTTCATCATAAGAAAAGAGAAACCATGTAAATCATAGATATATTATACTTGAAACATACACATATGAAATAATTTCATCTTATATGGAAAATGGTTTTGATAAAACACTTGAAATGAATTATTGAGGAAAATATCCTTTCTTCTTCAAAATCATTTTCTTTTCACAAAATTCCTTTCAATTTTAAAAGAAAAGGTTTTTGTTGAAAATACTCATGAAATATTGTAGAGTAATATTTATGAAAATAAGGCGTTATGAAACCATAAAAACCCATTCATTCCATATAAGTTAAAAAAACATTCTTCTTGAACTTTTTTCGGAAAAGTCAAAAAGTACATCATATGGTAAACAAAAGAAAGATTCCTTCCATTCATCATAGTAAATGTAAAAAAGGGGTAAAAATGACATTAAACATACATTTAAGGATAGTAAACATTTTATGAAAACATATTTGAGAAAACATGGACATGGATGATAAATATAACCCCAGTAAATACCTACGAATAAACAATCTCAGATAAGAATGAGATTGGAATAATTATCCCGCACCATAGGTCCAATTTCTTACGTATGTGTCCGATACTCCTGTATAGTGGGTTTAAAAATATTATTAACTTGTAATAGAATGATAATAATATTTATGATATCATATATGATTCACTTATTACTTTATATTACCTGTTCTTTTGTCAATTCCATGTTGAAGCAGCGTTTTGGGTAAAATTGTTTCATTTATCGTACGTGTTAGGACTTGTCGTTCTTGATATTATTATTACTTATATCATGATTTAATTACTTCCAGAATAAAAAACATGATTTATATATCATATATATTCAGTATATATACACACACACATATATATATATATATATAATAGATAAATGAAATGAAACACACCGTTCTTGGAGACGGTAGGCCATACGTACGCATGAACACTGTTTCCTTTCCTTATTGACTTGAATAAAACTAAGTAGATGAAATATATACATACATAAATCCAGTAGCATTATTATGTTATATATATCATTATTATTCATTATATATACTTTATAATCATTCATTAATGGTTAATATAGAGAATGAATCTCATTGCGTCGTGGAGACGGTAATCCGTACGTACACATGACCGATGATATCGTTCCTGTAATTATTGAATGGAATTGGAGTGGATGATATAATTTATAATAATCAGTATGATGTTATAATAACCATATACAGTTATTCATTACACCATTATACCCATCCAAGTAAGGTGGTGGTGCGGCATGGAGACGGTATTCCGTACGTACGCACCCGCGGTGATTTTGTTTTCCGTAGGATGGATAGAAGGTGAAATGGGGTTGTTTCATATTTATAATAACATATCCATATATTAGTTATACTGATTCTATTACTTTATAATGAAACAACTAATGAAGAGGAATTAAGTGAATAAATAAACATGAAAGAATCGGTAGAAGAGATTACCTCTTCTTCGATGTGCCTCTTCTTAACCTCCTCTTAGGGAACTAAAGGTGGTATTTGAAGAAGACCAAGACCTCTAGTAGGTTTGTATAGAAGTGGAGAAGTGAAATGGGTAGGGGTTGGCCGATATTGATGGCTCAAAGTTTTCTAAAGAGGAGAGGGAGGAGGTTCCCTTTTATAAGAGGGGTGATTAGAACCTTCGGAAAAACATAAAATATTATTTTATAATAAATTCATATTCGGTTTATAATGGCTCTAAAGTGACTTATTTTGAGGATAGGGTGGGGATGGGTCTAAAACATCTCAACCAATAGGTTTTAGACAAGTTTAGGTTTCTATTTTAACCTTATCATTTAGATTTAACTCGAAGTTAAATAATTTAACTTTTACCATGTCTTCTTGTATTATTAAACTATATGGTTAATAAACTTACTGTAAACTGCCAATCGAATCCCAATTGGTTCATTAATGTCATGTATATTATTATATAAGTCTATTGGCCGAACCATAGATTTTTAAGAATAGAATATCAATTAATAATATAATATTTGTTTTAAAAACTCATATATGTCAATTTTTACACTATTTGGTATTTTGTTTTTTTCAAAATTTATAAAAACATTATTACTTTGAAATTTTTTTATCTAACCAACCCTAATATGTTATATTAACCTATAAAATTAGTGTAATTCATAAAAAGTCTAAAATTACATTTATTTGGGTATTTATAATATCAATTATTTTAATATTTCATTAATTAGGTAATTACTGCATCACCATTGTGTAATAAATAAATTAAATTATTTAAAGTCTAGAAATTATAAATAAATTACCATTATGTATGAATGCATTTTAGAGTTCTAATGAATATTTATATTCGAATTTATCTTATGTATAACCCTATATTAAAAAAATGTTTTTGTTATTAAACATTGATTTTAACTATTTTAACTCTTCTTTAAATAAAATAATATTAAATGTACTAATCTAATCCAAGTAAAACTAAAAGGTAATATTTTAATCCTAAGATTGTTTTTGGTCAAATTAAACTTATCCAATATAATTAGGACATGTGTTAGGGTAATAATAATATCATTTTACCCATAATTACCCTATTTACTTTTAACCGTGGTAAATAAAAGTAAAAATTTACTATTCACCAAAAATTATGTTTATCTTATTGAACCAAATTTTACTCCTTGATATTAACCGTGTCTCTCAAATTTTCGAAATTCCACTCAAAGAAGCGGTAAAATTAATTTTTATGTAAATTTTCAAATTCTCCTTGGAGGTGAGTAAAAGACGGTGAAAAGTTCAATAAAATTTTTATATATCTAAAATTATTATAAAATGACTCCAATGAATTAAATTGAACTTATATAGGTATTATATATCAATTTTTACCTAAAATAAATTTAAATAAAATAAATAAATATTTAAATAAAAATTCAGTTTTAAACTATAACTCAGTGTTTTTCACTATTCCTCAAAAATTGAAAGTTTTCAAAAAAATACCAAAAATTCACCCTATGCTAATTTTGATATTCCGAATCCAAAAATGAAGTCCATTTTGAACGATAAAATTTATAAAATTTCAAAAAGTGGGTATTACTATTCATGATGGAAAGTTTATATAATATTTTAATAACATATCGTTGTTTAGTGAAACCCTATATTGCGTACAACACACGCTATCAAGGAAGGTCGCAATTGCGTGTAATAAGAGCCATGGAAAGGTTGCGTGTAGTGCAAGATTCCTTTGTTTTTGCATATAATAGAATCCAACCATATTTCTTTTATACATTGAATATATATATATATATATATATATATATATATATATATAAACTCAATGTCGCGTAGAATAACTTCTATCTAACGAACTTGAAATTGTGTGTAACATGATCCATGAATAGTGTTGCGTATACTTCAAGCTAATACAATGTTTTGTATAGCACAAGATAATCTTGGTGTAGCATACAACATAAGAAATCAAATAAATTAAAAATAATACTTCTCATAAAATCTTGGGGGGTTACAGTTCTGCTCGTGTTATCTCAGCTGTGAAGAACCATATGCCATAACTACTCACTCCTGCATCAGGACACATCTGAGTCCGGTCCCTAATGTGTCTCAATAGACTATGTACCCTACACCTTCCTCTAGAAGCATCATGATGGGGGCACTATTCAGCATCTAGCTCAGCTCCTGAAAACTCCGTTGGCATTTTCTCCGACCAAACAAACAGTTTCCCCTTCTTCATCAATATTGATAGAGGAGCTGTAACTATGGAGAAATCTATTACAAATATCCAGCAGTATCTAGCCAAACCCTGGAAATTCTGAATCTCCGTCAAACTCCAATGTGGGTCCAAAGCAAGTACCACCTCAATCTTCGTTGGATCAACTGCAACTCCAGCCTCTAATATGACATGTCCAAAAAACTGAACCTCTCGGACCCGGAACTGGCACTTCGAGAGATTACCATAAAGGTGGTGCTCTAGGAGTGTGTCGAGTACTACTTGCAAATGAAAGGCATGCTCCTCCTCAGTAGACGAGTAGATCAGAAAGTCATTGATGAAGACTACTACAAAGCGATCAAGGTATGGATCAAAGGTGATGTTTATGAGTCCCATGAACACTGCTGGTGCGTTGGTCATGCCAAATGGAATAACCAGGAACTCATAGTGGTCTTACTAACATCTGAATATCGTCTTCTTCACATCTTCGTCTTGCACTCTGAGCAAGTGATAGCCTGATATGAGGTCTATCTTTGAGAACCATTGTGCTCCCTTCATCTTATCAAAGAGGTCATCAATCCTCAAGAGTGGGTACTTGTTCATCACGATCACCTAGTTCAGGTGCTGATAATCAACACAAAGCCTCAAGCTCTCATCCACCTTCTTGGTGAACAAAATCTGGCCTGGCCAGAGAGAAACACTGGGCCGGATGAATCCCTTCCCCTACAAGTCCTCTAGCTATACCTGCAAATTGCGAATCTCCACAAGAGACATTCGATATGCTGGTGTAGATATCGATGTCATCTCAGGGTACAAGTCAATATAAAATTCCACCTCTATGTGAGGATGTAGACCTGAAACATCATCTGGGAAAACATCTGCGTACTAGTCCACCACTACAGGATAACTCAGACTCTCCACATCAACTGCTCAGAGGGTAAGGCTATCCAACTGATGAGTGATTAGCTGCACTCTCCTCCGGGTATGTCCATCATGTACTGCAAAGGCTCCTTTCTTGCTGGGGAAGCTAAACATGGTCCCACCCATTTGGACACAATGCACTTTGTTCCTAATATAGTCTATTTGATCATAGAATATAGATAACATGTCTATATCCAAGATGACGTTGTAAGGCCTCGATGCTACTACTAGGAGATCCCAGCCAATGCTCTCGCCTCCAAGTGTAAGCTCGCATTGCCGACACCAGTGCATAATAATTGAATCCGCTCCTGTAGGAGTCTCTAGCCGTAAGGATCGAGCCAATGACTCTGTCCGAATCTCTGAGCTCCGAACGATAGAAATGGAAATAAAAGAATTACTAGTACCTGTGTCTATAAGTACTACAGTTAAGGTGAAGTATACACATATCGTACCTCGTATCATCTCTGGAGTTCAATGATCATAGGCCTCAGCTGCCTGGATCTGAGGTTTCCCCTGTCCGCTTGCTCCCTGTGGTCGGGGTGGACCTCCTGGTGGTGGTGGCAGTAACATCTCGAATCATCGCCCACCACCAGATGCACGAACAACTACTCTTCCACATATGCCTACTCCCTGTGGACCTCTTCAGTCGAATCTATGTCTCTGTCTGGGTGGTCCTTCCACCGTTGACTGTTTATCTATACGGCGGGTCAGAGAGTCATGGGCCATGTGACCCTGCCTGCCGCATGTGAAACATTGTCTGCTCTCGGCATGACTGGCTCTATCTCGGGTTCCCCGCACAACCGATATTGAGTCATGTGGTCGTCCACCTGTACGTCTGGTCTTCTTGGACCTCTGTGACATCAGTCTGCTACAATCTGCAGATGACTCCGCTACGTGACGACTAGTGGTGGATCTCGCTACTGAAGACTGCTCAGTAAGGAAACTCTCCACTATGAGGGATCTCTCTAACAACCTCGCCTAAGTTGGGATGCTAAAAGAAATCATCGAAGCCCTGATCTCTCACTGAAGCCCCTGCTAGAAGGTTTAGGCACTCATGAATGGGTCCCAAACCATATTTGTGGAGTTGCGTGAGAGGTCAGTGAACTTCGCTGAGTACTGAGCCACAGTCATGCTTCCCTGCTACAGATGAAGAAGATCTTGTATGTACACTGCGTGAAGAGTCTCTGGGACAAACTCTGCCCGATATAGGCTCTCGAAGACTGCCCAAAGAAGCGCCACCTCATTGTGGACTAGGAGAATCACACTCCACCATCTGCCTATTGCTTCCTGTAGAAGGATAGCGGCAAGGAACCCCATGAGATTGACTCGTGTCCCTACCAGTCAGAAGACTTCACTACAGCCTCCAGCCAATCCTCAACTGCCTGTGGATCTGTCTCTCTCCTGAACCTGGGTGGCCTCTGGCGTTGGAACTCATGGAACACACTTTAGTGGCATGCACCATCTTTTGCTGGGGCTGCTGGAATTGGTGTCCCAACAGGGAAAGGTACCGTAGGTACCTCTACTAGAAAAGGAATTTTCACTGAGGCCTCGTCGTTCGAGGGGCTATCAGTGCGTACAACTCTCAGAACCCTAGATGGCTGTCTTCATGGAGGCATCCTAAAAAAACTGGTGTTCCACTATCAATATGTTATATCTGATGAGATCAAATAAGAGATCACAAAGAAAACTCATGAAAACAGACACGAAGTCACTATTTTCATGCATTGAGTCAGAAATTAGAATTCATGATCCTTGTGTATGGATAGGTCAACAACTGCACCAACACTAGATTCCCTAAACTGATACCCACACTCAATACACAAGAAACTATTTCCGTTAAAAAGAAATATCAGTGTCTTATGTTCTATGGTAGAACCGACTCCTCTGATACAAATTTATCATGACCTGTCCCCCGGGGCCTATTTCGTGACTACCCCAAGCCCGCCTTCCATAGGCGAGGGGTTGGTGTCTATCACCGAAGGCGTAATCCCTAAAACTGGAAAGGCATTGCCTTTATAACTTGTAACACACACAACCAAGAACACAACTAGATACAAACTCAAGTAAACTGAATAGTAAACAGAGTGAGTACAATTAGTAAAAAGGGGACAGAATACAAGCACAAATGGAATGTATAAGGAAAAATGGAAAGTAAAAGACAGCTAAAAGTACAAGTAACTGGAATATCTCCTATAATCACCAGCTAAGGATCATAACTGAAGGGATGGTACATCTCTCAATCGACTTTCTTTGCGGTACGCCTCGTCTAGGTACACCTCCGAACTACCTCCAGTCCTGGCACCCTCATCCTCAGTCAGCGCTGTCTGTCGTCTGCATCAAACACAACAATGTGCGGGCATAGCCCATGTAGTGGTGAGTATATCAATACTCGGTAGAGACCCCAAGAACCTGAACATCTCACAAATTTTAACAAGGATAAACTACAATGTATGAAATCAAAAGATAACCCGACATATGTATAAGCCCATAAAAATACCTAAGTTATCATGTAATCCATCTCAATCATGAAGGAACATAAAGGTTATGACTCAGATCACACCCAGTATATCTTTAGATACAGAAGTAGAGAAGATTTGATGTAACTAGTAAGTCATCTTACTCCATTAATAGGATCTTCTGCTAACCTATATAGAATCTCTAGGAGATGGCCCACACATGATTGTTGGGAGCTGACCCACAAAGGTTTGCTCGGAGATGACCTACGCAGGATCACTAGGAGCTGACACACAGAGGATCATTTGAGCTGAAAAACACATGATCGCTAGAAGCTAACCCAAACATGATCACTGGAGCTGACCCACATAAGATTTCCATGACTTGACCCACACAGGATCGCTAGGATCTGACCCCCACAGGAACGCTTGGAGTTGACCCACAAAGGATCGCTGAAGCAGACCCACACAGGATCACTAAGAGCTGACCCACAAATTATTGCAGGAGCTTAACCACATAGGATCCATAGGAGCTGACCTATATAGGATTTCTAGGATCTGACCCACACTGGATCGCTAGGAGCTGACCCGCATAAGATAGCTAGGAGCACTCTTCTCGTCACAGCCAGCTACTGGGTTTCCACACTAGGATTGCTCGTCTCTAGGAGAGTCTTCTCCCCAAGCCACTGGTAGATTCTAAAACAACCATAATTTCCCACAAATAAGTATCTCAAAGTTTCACCACATCAAAGGGTTCTCAATGCAAGAGACGGTGCATCAAGCGGATGCCTGGTCTGTGAGTTATTAGCCTTTTAATCCCGAGGGCCAGGTTAGATTCGCGCTCAATCCAACCTGATCATTCCTCAACATTATCCAAAACTCTCGTAGGGTATTCCAAAGGTACATTATTGATATAGGGTTTCCAGAATCATTGACAGTTCTTCAAACAGATGCCCGGTGCCAATGTTATGCCCAAAAGAACGTAAATAGGTTGTAGTGGGTCCGGGTCCGGTCTGACCTGGTCAGACCAACCTAGCCCGACCCGGTGGGTTCAACATGGCTAGCTGGGTGGCCTGGCCCACTGGGTCCAGCCCGAAAGGCCTCGAGGGTCCGCGGAGGGCCGTGGTAGGCCGCGAGACTGCGGAGGGTGCCGCGAAGGTGCGAGACTGCGGAGCGGCTCAACCGGGGGTTTCCGCGAGGGCACGAGGCCATGAGGCAGCTTGACTGGGGCGGTTCGGCCGAAAGGGCAGCGATGGCTCGGATGACGGTGGAGGCTCGACCGTGGATGGTGGTGGCGAGGTCGCAAACGGTGGGGTGTCATGCCGTCGCCGACGTCCGGTTTAGCCAGCCTCACTCTTTGTTCGTTGTCGTGGTGTAAGACATTTCTTCCATCATGAAAAACACAACAAGGAAGAATAGAGGAGGGGTCGGGCCATGTTTTTTTGGACCTCACCCTCTACTTTAGAGCGATAGCAAGAAGCTCAACGAAAAAAATTAGGATTCAAGAACGAAAAACTCTTAAATTTAATACGAATCATTGATCAACTCATTTAGGTTCTTCCACATTCACCATGATATCCCAGAAAGAGTAAATTAAATGAGAGAATTCATGAATTTAATAATAACCCCCTAACTTAGATTGTTCATTGATGTTGGAACGAGAATAATTTGATGTTTTCTACTTTTGTCTCATCCACCACACACCTCCAATCCCGGGCTCATTCGTCGGTTCGTCGTAGTAGAAGAATTTCCTCGTTGGAGGGTGTCCTGAGGAAGAAGTTGAAGTCGACATTCCTTTTTGGAGGTTATTTCCTCCTGGGAGAAGTGTATTCTTCCAAGGGTTCTCTTCTCACAATTCCACCAAAAAAATGAATGAGGTACCTCTATAATTAACTTAAGAAGAAATTATGTTGGCACACTTACACAAGTTGGAAAAAAATTAATGTGGTGTGTTGGCATAATTAATGTGGATGAAGCTTAAGAGGATCCGCCACATTAAAGAGGGATTTGAGAGGTTTCTCCCTCTTTATGAGGGGAGTTCAAGAGGTTTAAGAATTGAGTGTTCCACACCACCATAACCTCTCATAGAAGGATAGGATCGTGTGGTCCCCACCACCATAACCTCTCATGGGAGGTTAATTCAAGTGGTCCCCACCTGTGAAACATCCACATGGGAGTTTGAAAACAAAATAAAAAAAATGTTACACACTTTATTTTATTGTATTCTTTTCACTAAAAACCAGAAAATTATCTTGCACCCTCGACCATATGTCATCAAGGTGAAAGTCTTCTTAAGTGAATGTCGATGCTGTGAGTTCAACAGTGCCCTCAAATTTCAATTCTGAGCACCGGTTCAAATTTTAGATAAACCCACTCACACTTTTACTGAACGTACCTGAAAAAAGTTCAGAAATTCATTCCGGGCACACTGGGCCTCAGAATCACCCACCGTTAGTTTTTGCGGACTCGTAAAATTCCCATTTAATTAAAAAAAATTACATGGAAATTCCGAGTCTTTACCGAAGCTATTTGTGATATTATAATTATAAATGAATAATAATTTTCTAAACATCATATAATAACATTGTATATTTCATTATAACCATCCGTGATAATGGGTTATGGAAAATGAATTATGTTGGTTCGCGAGGTGATAGTCTTCTGTGAACACGATCTGTGGTTTTGTTTCCAACATTTGATATGAAAAAGTAGTGTTGTCTCTATGATAAAAATTAAAATTCCAGGATGTTATTATGGAATAATTAATGTTACTTGTGATATTAATGGTGATGACAATGTGTTTTTAATACTTTATGGGATGCGATAGTGGTGTCCTTTTATAAGTGGTGGAGAGAACACATTTGTAAATTTTCCAAAGGTTTGACCTAGGTTTTTCTCATTAAATAAGGATAAAATAGAGAAATTGTTCATACCATATATGTGATATGGTCTAAATTTATCTATAAAATATTAAATATAATAGTTTTTGGATATATTAAACTAATATTTTAAGTTAAACCCTCGGATAATTTTTTTACCTTAGGAGTGGTAAATATATTTTTTACAATTAATGATGACATGAAATTAAGATCCCTATATTTGATAATATAAATGATAATGAATCAAAATTTGGAATCCATTTTTACAAATTCAAATGAAAATATTGGATTAATACAATTAAAAATCAATCCTCAATATGTATCAAAAAAACAATTTTTCATGAAAAGCATTATTAAAGAAAATATGATCTCATATTAACTATATGATATGTAATCATAAATAAATGAATTTCAATAAAAACTTATATATATATATACATATATTATAAAATTAAATTAAATAATTATTTTTTTAGTTTTGTTAATTACATTAAATAAAGAAGGATTGTACACTTTTAATTAAAATTCTGGAAAAATGAGTTTTTAGAACCTTAAAATTACCATAAACAGAAATATAGTAAAAAGAATATACAAATGTAATTAATTTGATTTTAATTAACTACAAAAATACATATATTTATTTTCAATATAATTTAATAAATAATGGGAATTCTTAACTATATAGTTTTTAAAAAATAAATGGTAGCATTACAAAAAATCGGTAATATTCCCAATTCACGAAAAAATTAATATTTTGTAAAAAATCCCAAAATATAGCCCTATGTTAATATCTATATTCCGATTAATTTTTTATAGATTATAAAATAATTTTTCTAAAAGTTAAATAAAAATATTTATAATTTTTTCTCTTAAAATAAATAAATGTTATTTTTTAAGGAAATTTATTTTTGAAGAATAAAATTTATTTATTAAAGATGAGTTTTTATTTATTATTAATTTATATTTAGTTTCAAATTTATATTTATTTCATAAACTATTATATACTAGACATACCCTCTAATTTAATGGCTTGATTCTATTGTTCAGGTTTTGATAATAATATTAAAATTTATATCAAGGTTTTGTTTAGACTCGTTTCTACCTACAATAAAAGATAACAAATAAAAAATATTCATTCAAAGAATAAAAATATTTTAAATTATTAGGGTGTTACATTCTATCCACCTTTAATAAAAAATTTCATCCGAAATTGAACTTTTCATTACTAATGAAGGGTTTGGAATTTGAAAATTCTTTTGTTGAAAAACCACATCCCAAACAGGGTTAACAAAAAATTTACATAATAAGATAGAAAATTAAATATGAAGTCACAAATAACAAAAATAAGGTTACATGTTAGAGAAAAATGGTGGGATGCGAAAATATGGACATGGAAGAAATGTGTATATAATTATATATAGTTGTAGATATTATTTATCACAAAATAATGAATCATTATTTGAAATTCAACATTTAAATAACAAAAATTTGCAATGAATTAAAAGACCATTGATATAGTGTATATTAATTTAATATGGTAAAATTTCTTTAAAATCCATTTACTAGAGTCGTGGGATTCATTTATTATTATGATAGAGGACACATAAAAATATATTTGTATAATATATTTTTATTTCCCTAAATCTATTTAATCCTTTAATTTTGCATTAATCAAGTTATAGTTTATTATTTAATTAGGTATATTGATATAAAATATGAATTTTGGTTTGAGTCACTAAAATAATATGAAAATATATCATAATATGCATAAAAGAGTAACAATTTTTCATCTTAAGATTATGAAAAATAAAAACATTAGCATAGGTTAAGATAATAACAAAGATTAATATGAATATATTAGTCTATAAAATTAATCAATAAAAACAAAGGATTTATCATATTCAATTAATTAAATTAGTAGCTATATATACCAAATAACCTAAATATGATCAACATGAAATAAATTTAAAACATAAAAACTAATATCACACACTTTTATGATAAATCCAAAAAATATAATATAATTCATCCAAAATATTATTCATTATAAAATTTAAAGGTTATATATATATCATAGAAACAAAACAATTCTAAAAATAAACAATATATTTACACTCAAATTTGTTCCAAAATAATATCATACTAACAAGAAAATAATATATCCCAATGGTAGAAATTTAACCTTTTTCACTCTTCGATTGTGGGTTTAGGCACCATGGTACATTCAGATACAATGAGTCTTTGCCCAAAATGTGGGTTTTACTTTTTATAAAATGATAATTACTATAAAATTCTCAAAAATATGTTGAATATACTAAAAATAACATTAATTATCATATCTTTTTGTAACGATAGTAGTTTTATTTAGAGAAAATTTTCCCACACAAAAAAAGTATTTATTGAATATAATTACCTTAACCTAAAATATAGTATAAACCCTAAATAATACAAAGACCATTAAACATATGTCATTCCTCATCAAACAACATTTTTTTCTATAAACCATACTAAACACAACACTTTTATTACCATAAATGTATTCCAATATAATCTTAACCATCAGTGATTTCTATAAACTATATCCTAAAATATGGTAATTATGCCTTTATATTCGTGATCAAACATAGAATTATAAACCAAAGAAAATTTAGGTTTATCCTATTTTATCTGTGATTATATCATGTTCAATTATTTCATGATTTGTTGTAAAGAGCCTATAAATTTCCAACAAAATCACTGAGGAGTGTCAAACCAGTTGTGAATTAATGCCCAATGTCTTTCACTAGATAATTATTAAGTCCATCTCAATGAATCCTTTTCAATTTTATTATCCTCAAGTACGCATGTTTCAGTACCAAAACTACTTGTAGTATCCATTTAGGAATTTAATTTTTCCAAATGCACTCTCTCTATACTTCTATAAAATTAAAGCACATTTTAATATACAAAGGATTATTCTTAAACATTACCATAGACATATCCTTCTGGTTCAGACAATGTTTTTATAATTCTTTTCTCAAAAGGATAAGAAAACCTTTTATTTGAGATGAAATATAGCCATTAAATACTTTAACATATATGATTACATGATTTTAGACATAAAAATCTATTAACTATAAACCAATGATATTGTGGCCTAATATATTTGGAATACTAGTGTTATAAAACCTCAAAACGAGGCCCCCTAAAAAGTAATTATATTTTTCATACTGATCTCTATAAAAATTTTTAACTTCCAAAACTATATGGGATATCCTAGGGATTACATTGAAAAAACAAGTTATCTAATGATTTCATTAAAGAAATAAATCAAAAAAGAAATCATAACTTATTTGTTAATGGTATAACCTGATATCATAAAATTAATAGAATATGAGAAATGATGTGAAAAAATCACATAAATAATATAGAATCATAAAATTATGGAATCAAATTAAATGTTTCAGTGACATAAAAAATAATATAAAAAAAATTCAAGGTTAACTACAGGGAAAACATCACAATATTAGAAATTCCAATAATGGACTAGATTCACTACCTAATACCAAACATAGTGTCTCATGAGACTAAAACATTATCCAATGTAGTGAAAGGATATATTATTTTCCCCCATTTGTCATATTAATTTCATGTACATAAATATGTGTTATACATAATTAAATAATTAAAAATTCATAATAATAAGAATTAATAATTTAAAGAATATTTGTTCCAAAATATTATCCCTTTTCAAATTCAAAAAATATTTCATAATGAAATAATTTGAGATTTGACCATAAGGCATGTATTACCCCATCAATGTAATATATTTTAAACTATTTATATAT
Organism: Viscum album; assembly: GCA_963277665.1. NCBI lineage: Eukaryota > Viridiplantae > Streptophyta > Magnoliopsida > Santalales > Viscaceae > Viscum > Viscum album. The sequence goes on from OY728159.1 coordinate 929,224,772, forward strand.
GTAAGATATATATATATATATAATCATTCCATAATATTTTAGTTATTTTCATTGATAAATAGAAATACTTTTAGAAAAAATAAAAATAGTCTTAATGAAAATAAATTATAATTAACAAAAATCACTATTTAAAAATTAATAATTAATATATATATATATATATAATAATTTATTTAAAATTATCATTTGAAACATATGAATTATTATTCAATATATTGAGTTTTCATAATTATTGTTAATTTTGTACTTGTTGTATACTTTAAAAAAACTATTCTTATGACACTATAGAAAAACTGAGGAAAATATCTATCAATCAAAAAAATAACAAGAAGATTCATTTAAAAACATTTTTATAAAGTAAAAAAAAACCATTTTCATTTTTTAGAAATCATTTTGGAAAATATTTTCCGAAAATAGTGATATAGAAGAAAATTATTTTCATTCAAAAAGAGAAATGAAGTAATCTTTTCATAAAATCATTTTATTAATTATATTAAGTACTAAGGAGAAGAATAATGTCACTGATGATTGAAATGTTCATGAATAACAAAATTATAAAAAAATATATTATTTTTTTACTATATAATTTTGATGTAATTTTATTCAACAGAAATTAAGTCATAAAAAATCCCGATTAAAATGAGATTGAAACATAATCACTTGATGCTTTTGGTAACTTTTAAATCATAACCCCAATGAATGATCAAAGTGGATTGAAATATAAAATAATGTTATGTATGATTTATTAGTGATATAATCTATCATTGGTATTATATATATACTATAAATTAAATTTTACGCCTAAAAACAAGTTTTTTATTGAAGAATGTTTTGAGATGGGAAACCTTAAATCAAGTATTTGATTTTCATGTATGTATTTTATATCATGTAGAATAGTTTTTTAAATAATAATTATTTTTTCAGGTTTAAAATATCATGTATAAAACATTTACAGAAATTATTTTAATTAAATGGTTAATCACATAGTTATTTATGTCCATGTGAGGTGTTTTGTGGATGCAGAGTTTATTATTTGAAAACAGAATCAGTGTGTTTATTGTTTTAATAAAGTTCATTGATTAATAATTTTGAAAATAAAATTCAAAAAATAATTATAATTATTAAAATAAAATATAATTTTAAATATAACCATGATTTATTATTATGAAAAATGAACTACATTACGATCATGGTGATAGTATGTTATATATACACATGTGTAACGTATCCATTTTTCGACGACCATGATTGAAAGAATGTAGTTTTTATTTAAAATTTTCATACTGATAATAATATCATTACAATATTAATATTTCTATAAATACTCTTACATATATCATCTATGTGATATGTTAATTAAAATGAATCACATCACATCATGAGGTGGTAGTCCTCCAGACTCATAAAGGATGTTTTAATTTATTCAATGGATGGTATGAAATGAAATTATATGGTATATTTATTTTCTATAATGACTATTATTTAATGAATATAATATATAACTAACAAGTTTTTACTTTTTACATTCAATGTAAATCATTATTTTTTAAAAAATATACATCACTTCACTATGTGGTAGTCTACTATACAGATGAACGATGTTATTATATAGTTTATAGAATGAGATGTAAGCAGATATATGAAAAATTATAAAAAAATAATTAAATAAAATATTACATATCATTTAAAAAATTAGAAACATCATTATATCCATCAAGAATAAGGGTTCTGGGAAAATTAATTATGTTAGATCACGCGGCGGTAGTCCACCGTACAAATGATCAACTATTTCATTTCCCAATTGATGGGGGAGGAGATAACTCTAGTTCCCAAAAATAAATATATATATATGTAATATAATTTTTTTATCATTAGGATTTAATTGTATATTAATGAGGTTTAAGATGAAATATTATAAATCTCTTGTTTAAGGATTTTAACTCTTCCTTGGACAACTTCTTCAGATTTTCACCAAAACACTTTCTAGGATGGATTTATTATAAAACAAATGTCATCTAGGATGAGTGGTTGGGACTGAGGAATATATTTTTATAGGTTTTTGACAATACAATCTGTTTTTAAATAAGTATATGAGATGAGAGTGGGTGGATTTTAAAAAAAGTTATAGAGGGCACATTTTGAATTTTTGAAAATAAAGAATTTGAAACCATTTATATGGAACAAGGAACCAAAATATTCAATTTTTGAACCTTGAAAATTATAAGTTATTAATATGACCATAAAATAGTAATTACAGATGTTTTGGTTCATTTTTATCTCATATCAGTTCATTATAAAACCTAATTAACCCATTTTTAACTTAATTGTGGAAAAGTAATTTTTACTATTTTCACTATTCATTATAGTAAAAATTTACATTTAACAAATAAGAACACGTTATTTGTTCTGATCCAAAATATGGATTTCATTTAATAAAATTAAACTCATATAAATGGTATAATTTAATTTAAAATTAAACCCATATACATTTCCAAAAATGGGTTTTCAAGAAATGCATTCTAAAGAAAAAGATGATATCATATTTACTATATGACTGAAAATAATAAAGAAAATAAATTTAAATAATATTTATAGAAATATAATATTTAAATTTTATTCAAATTAGTCCTCATTATGTATTATTATAATTATTAAAAATGGATAAATACTATCCACATTAAAATATTTTTAAGAAAAAATGTTTTTTAAGGAATAAAAATATTCGTATACTAAAATCAAGTATAAAGATAATTTAAATGAAATTAATTAGATTTTAAAAAACTAAATAAAAATAATGTTAATTTTTGAAATAAATATAAAAATAATGTCACATTTATATTATATATTATTATAATGAACTTTCCTTTTTTCAATAATCAATATTTTTCACTCTTCACTAAAAAGGTAGAAATTTCCAAAATATTACTAAAATTTCACCCTAAGTGAATATTTATTTGATGATGTCAAAAATATCTTATTTTTATATACTAAAATAGATAATATTTATATAAATTAATTACAATATTTTTTCATAAAATAATTAAATTTCATTTTTGATGGAACATATTTATTTTTGAATAAAATAACATTGTTAATGTTGAGTAGTTATTTATTAAGAAATTTTAAATTAATTTATATTGATATTTTTATATATATATCATAAATTATTTAATACAATCTATACCGACCAATTAATTGAATAGGTTGTATCAATAAATTTTAGAAAATAATATTTCTATACCATATCAGAGTTTTCATTAAACTCTATGCTATTTGTAACTCATGTTATCAAACAAAACAATTACTTAAACATGATAATATTATAAATTCTAAAGGAATTATAAAAGGGTCTTTTTTATAAAATTTATACCTCATAATTCGGAATATGGAATCACATTTTCATTACTCTATTCAATGAATTGGAAGAATTAAATTTAACAATAGAATCACAAAGCAGGAAAAAAGTGGTTTTTCATTAAAATGAGTTTTCTTTGAAAAGATGCTTTTAATGAATCTTTTTAACTAGTAATCAAATTTTTTTTGTATTTCAATTCATAAATATAGATATATAATATTTATAATTATATTTCATTTAAATAATTAATATTTAGTGGGTATTTTAATAAATTATAATTAATTAAAATTATTCACAGAAATATTGTTTTCTGAAAAAATACATTTTTTAGAATACAAATTAATTTATAAAAAAATCATGACATATTCAGATTAAAATGAAATTAATTATATTATGAAAAATAAAATTTGTCATATGTAACTTCAATTCCAAATCCAAAAGAAAACAAGACATTTAATTACATGATTTAATGAAAATAAAAGAGAGTTTCACAAAATTAGAAATTTTTCAGTATTTAGGGGAAAACCCAATATTTTCCAAAAGATCCAAAAATAACCCCAAAATCTAACTGTTTTAGTCTATTTTCAAAATTTATTTCCTTATCATTATGTATTAAATCTCAAAATTAAAATAAGTTAATTATAATATTTTCTCATGAAAATCAATAATATCCATTTTTGAAAAAAACATATGTTTTCTTGAATAAAATGACATTGATAAAAATTAAGATATTATATTTTAATAATTTAAAAATTTATTTATATTTTGGAGGAAAATTTTTATATTTCATTTAATATTTAATATTATTTATACCCGTAATTAAATGGGTATGTTAAAACTATAATATTTAAATAATATATTTAATGGTCATTAAAGTTAGTGGTATGTGTCATATATTCTATTGAACATAACATTATTCAATAAAAACATTGGGTAGTAACATTATCATCACCTAAAATAAAAGTTTTCCTTTTAATTTGAAATTGTTTTTATAAATTGAGGGTTTAAAATTTGAAAATCTTATTGTGTAAATCCCACATTAAAATGATCAATAAAACTTCCTCATAAAAAGATGGAAAGGGAAATAAAATAGTAATCAAGAATAAAACAAATCTCTATTTAGAAATAGAATAAAATTAATGGAATTTTAGAATACTAACATAAAGGATGAAACTAATTTCAATGGTATAATAAATATTGATAGAAAACATGGATAAGAAAATGTTAATTTACATATAGCCATAAAAATATGATGGGTGAACCGGAAATTGACTCATAATATGTGAAGTAAAATGAATATATTTTTTATTTCTAGATCATTTTACTAAATGTGAAGGATTTTTTACGACAATGATAGATAACACCATAGAATATAATTACATGATATATTTTAATTTTATAAGAACAATTTACTCCTTTGATGACGGTTCAATCAATTTCCACTACATTTCTTAATCCAAAAAATGAATATGCAATATTATCTTTTTATACATAAGGGAATAAAATATATAACTAAAATTTATTATAATTTATTAAAAAAGTCACTAATTTTGAAAACTCAATTTTACATTAATCGCCTTAGCATTATACCGTAACTTTTAATGCTAGAATCTAAATATTTTTGTACCCTGGTCACTATAAAACTATAATGAAAAGAATAATTACTAAAAAATTAACTATATTATTATTCCTTATATAAAATACAAGATTATCCAATATATTCCATTAATTATAAAATGATGTAAACATCATCATAAATTAAATTATCACAAAATCAAAATTTATTTTAAAGGTCACCCATACTATCTTATTTAATTAATTAATGTTAATTAGATATTTATCTATACTAAACCTTATTACATCAATATCAGGAACATATTAAGAGTTATATATCCAAAAAACCTGTTTTTCACTAAAATATCACTTTACCAATAAATCACATTTCTAGGTCATTAGTTCAATTCAACATATACTTTCAAATTCTTAATTAAAATTAATACGAAACAATTCATATAAGATTCATGATTTATACAATCAAAATAACCTTAATATAACACTTCTACAAAATAATTATCAAATACCAAAACAAATATAATTTAGTCCCTCCACTTTAACGATGTGCATATCATATGTCCTTCCCTATTACTGGAGTTAATAATTGGATTATTAAATTTACTCAGATAATTTCCATGTTTAACACAAATAATAAAGTTAACTCTTCAGTAAGTAATATATCTATATAATTTATTTATAAATATAAATCATTGTCCCCTTACATTGAGAAATTACACAAGGGTTTCCATTTCATATTTATGAAATGATTTAAATTGAGTCTTCTTTTTAGTGTGGTCTTGACTATTCAATCGATCTAAAAACTCTAATCGCCTCTTATTTCATGATTCAAATAGTTGTTTAAGGTGCATGTTGATAATAATATATCAAGATAACTTCTTATGAATAATAAGAAAATAATTATCTCTAGCCATCTTCAAATTTATTTTCCTATATTCACTACATTTTCCATAAGATTTTCTATTAATCATAGTCTTCCTATTTCTATCCATTGACTAAAATAAAAAATCATAATAGAAGCCAAAATAACCATAGTGGAAAATAACGTAATCAATAATAGCTTGTTAAAATCATTAAACATTTTTTATAATCTAATACATCATAAGTTTAACCAAATTTATTCCTTTCATCCATCAATTGAAATCCTTTAAATTTTTTCATAAATTAAATTTCAATTAACCCAGGCATATCCATAGAGAGTAAAAAACTTGGTTCGAAATAAGGTCCCGATCACCATGCACATGAATGAAAACAAATATATACATTAAAACTATTTGTGATTTTATTACCAATATTTTTATCAATTCCAAGAACACATCCACATGTATTACACAAAAAGGGATGCATTTTTTGGAAAACCCCATAATCTATACATTATAAAAATTTTAGGAAGGTATCTTACACATATTCCATTATTCAAAGTCATTTATGGGATCATTTTCCCTAATATATGTTTTCATAAATCTAGTTTCCATTGCTTTTAATATACATCCTCTTTTATCAACTATAATATACTTGAACCTATTTTCCTAGAACAATTTATTACTTTGTTATATTAAAACTATATACAAGGAAATAAATACAAAATGAAATAACATAATATTTTTCATTTTAATATTGATATATAAAATAATCATAAATTTCATTTGAAAAAAATAAAATAAAAAAAATATTGAAAGTAAATATTCTTAAACATTGAAACCATTTAATGATTCGGTATTCAAATCATGTAACTGCAATATAACATAAGTGTGATTTCATATTCTCCATATAGGTACGTATAATTGAATCATTCATGATTAAATACAAAAATAAAAATAAAAATGGAATGGTAAATAACTAAAACACACAAAACATTATTAATAAATTTACTATAGCGAGAAATATAGAATGGGTGATTGATGATCAAATAATTTCATACAAAAAATTTCATGATCTTGAAACTTATCTGTGGATGTCATAACTAATAAAATAGTCACATGGACATCAATATATGATTTTTTATCATTAGAATACTTAATGCTATATATTTGAAACTTACATTTGAAGCCATATGTAAATATATTTTATAATATGGGTAGTTATACATAGAAACCCAATTTATAAACGAAATAGAATAATATTATCTCATGATATCTAGTAATGAATCAATGGGAACACTATAAATAGGACCCACCCATAAATATATATCCAATTCAGTCCTCATCTATTAACTAATCAATTCAATTCATATGAAATATTCTTAATGAAAAAATATATGTATATTTTATATAATATTGATAAATCAAGATTTTTCTTGGTAAATCATAAAACAATTCATAGTAAAACAATGTATTAATTTATACAGTTCAAGAGATAATTATATTCATTATATAATAAAAATATATATTTAATAGAAATAAAATATAAAATTATCAATGAAATTAAATGTTTCAAGAGATATTTACCAACTAAATATTTAATAAGAGATAACATATTAAGAAGGGTTCTGTGAAAATACTGGCTTGGAAAAAAATAATTGTACTTTGAAAAAAAAATTAAATGAATTTTTAAAATAACCATTCATTATTTTTTTCATTACAAAATAATTGAAAATGTGTAGACTAATCTAGATATCATAAAATAGTTTCAGTACTATGGATGTTCTTTAATATCTTATATGTCAAAAATATTCCATTTGATATTTTGTAATTAATTATAAAATAATCATTTTAAAAAATATGAAACATTCTGTTGAAAAAATGTTAAAAACTAAAGGGTACCATAATATTTTTCTAATATCTCATTTCAGTAATAAACGTTTCTTTTGTAAAATAGTGAAAGAAAAGTATATCAGATTAAAAGACAAATGGAATTGATTTTTCATTTAAGAATTTCATTACTAGGTTTAAATTCCAAAGGGGGAAAAGTTGGATGAAAATATTGAAACACCATAAATATTCAAAGGATAAGAAAATATACGTATTTTAATAATGGTGTATTATAATATTCCTTCTATGAAAATCATGGAAATCTAAAAAATGACATTATTAAATAAATTCTTGTATCTTTTATAACATTAAATTATAACCCCATGAAAGAATAAACTTGAATTAAAAAATTAATCGTTATAAATAAATAGTTGTTCCTTCTAAATATATAATATTTTTTGTATATACACAGTATAAATATAAATAGTTCTATAATATCTAATGTGTCTCAATGGAAGGAAGATTGAGATAATGTCCCTTACAAAGTTCATATTGTTCATGTCAGAAATAATAAATGAATTGATTATGTGATTTAAATGTATATACATATTAAACATGTTGAAATAAAACATATAATAATCAACATTAATTACAAAAATAATCTTAAAATATCAAATATATTTATGATGTAATATATCCCATGAAAAATAAACTAATTTGTGAAACCCCTTACCTGATGTTTAAATCGTCACATAAATGGAATATAATCATAAATGATAATGTAATATTACTTTCTAAAATTATTAAGATACATTTTCATTTTTTTAATTCCTTTTACATTATCTAATTAAATTTTATATTTAAAATACAAAATCAATTAACTTAATGTAAGACATTTAAATAATACACAGTTCATATATCTGAAATCAATTCAATAGTTTTATTATTGTAAAAGACTTCATAGATTAATAATTTTTAGAATAGTTATAGTGAAATAATTATCATTTTTTAACATTAATTATAATTTCTAAACCGGCCATAAAATATGGTTATAAATAATGAATTACATTATAATCATGGAAGGGATAAGTCGTACATGCACCAGAGTAACTTTTACAATTTCCAACAATCTAGATGAAGTAAAAAAAATAAATTTTATTTTCTCATTATATTTTAATAATTCTAAAATTATTTCATATTATGATATTTTATATTTAATTCATGTGATGTGGTTATTAAAAAAACACATCTCATCTTGGAGGTGGTAATCCACACATATTCACGAACGAACGTTTCATTTTTAAATGAATGGAATGCTAAGAAATTATATATATATATATTGTCATTAACTAATGATAAATATTTCATTAATATTATATATATATATATAAATTAAATCCATTATTAATACCAACAATGAGTGGTGGTGTTATAAATTAATTACACAGGTTCACGATGCATTATTCTTGTAGACACTCTAATGAAAATATCATTTATCAATTTTTGGATGAGTATATAGATATAGGAAGTTAAATTAATGTAAAAACAAATAATTATATTATAGATACTGATGTTATTAAATCCTGATGGATGAATAATATTTTATGGAGGTAGAGGATGGAAAACTCGATAGGTTATGAATGGTACATCTTCTTTACACAACCTCTTTATATTTAAACCAATAGCCTTCCTAGTTTTTTTTATAATCAAATCATTCCTTCTATAAAATGAATATGAGAATAAGGGAATGATTTTAGTTCATTTTGGAGGATTATATAATATTTTTATGTGTGAATAAAGAAGGAGAAAAGGTTCCCTTTTATAATTGAGTGGAAGGGTAGTTTTCCTTCAAATTCGTATTTTCTAATTTTCTAAAAACACTTTTGAGGTTTATTTGTCAGACCGAAAAATTAAAAACCATGAAATAGACTATATAGACAAACCCAAAAACAATTCTTCCTGGAAAACCTAACCCAACCAAAACCATCCCTTCCCACTAACTAAAAAATCACCCTAAATAATCCACCACATTTTCTTAAACCAAAATAGTCAAACATAAAAAATTACAAATAAAACAAAATCATGAAACAAAAAATTAAACAATGTAATCCTAGAGAAATTATACCCATGATAAACCTTTATCTTCACCCTGATACATATAATCTATCATCAAACCCCCACTGGAGAACCTGTTCACTGTAAATAGACTAGCCACCATCGCACTGTTGAACCATAAAATCATATCCAAAATACATCAAAACCACCACCATCAGTTGTTAAAAATATCTAAGACCAGAAAATAGGGGAAAAGAACTCAGAAAAATAAAAAAACATGGAAAAAATACAAAAATATATTTCTTTACTAAACGTGCTTAGAATATATAAATATCTCACTAAAAACATAAAAATAATTCACCAATGGATTTGAGTAAGAAACACCAATTAGATCTGTTAAACTAGTAACCATGTTAATTAGAGAATACTAACTCATGTCACTCCTGAAGAACCAATGGTTTCCAAACCACACATACCAAAACCACAAAATCACCACCAGTCTAGATCTAACTGGGAGGGGTGTATTGAAACATTTTGTCTGATAATGAATTTTAGTTGGAGAGGTCTCCAAAAATACCATCACAAATGAAAGAGAAGACTATATGTTATCTTAAAAAAAGAAGGTCGACTACCATATCATGTGGAAACATGTTGATCATATAACCACATATCCCAAAACATTTTTTTACCACTTATCTGTTTCTGTGGATGAAATCCCACCACATGAAGCCCTAGAGAAGATATGAAATTCCAATGATAAAAGAACCACTAGGATTAAGGAGATGATGAAAATGAATAATAAAATCAGAATGTAGGAAAAAAGAAACGAGGGGGATCCATAGACCGCGAGGAATGCAACAAAAACCCTAGGAGGATAAGTGGTGCTGATTTTGGTGATGGGAGCTAGGTAAATGGGGTTACATCACACAATATGAAATAAACAAGAGAGGGGAAAGGAAATTTTGGAATTTGATAAAATAATAAATTTATATAAGATAATTTTATTAGAAAGAAGATCACATATGATATAATCATATGATTTGATGTGGATAGTTCAATATCATAAAATCTAATAATATTTGGGGAAGTTTATTTTTTTATACCAATACATCTTTTTCTTATCTCAGATTAACACTCTTTTGTATTAATTATTGTAAAAATGTTTTTACTATTTAGGGGTCAATATACCCACTATAAAAAGAAAATTGTATGATAAATGGACCATGATAAATATTTTAAAACATATAAAAATCTCTTGTCCTGTGGTAGGATACTCATTAAAAATAATTAATTTAATAAAATTTTATTTGTTAAAAAATATCATTATTGAATTTTTTTTATACATCCTTCAAAATTTATTTTAAAAAATACACTACATAATTGATATTAAAATATAATAATTCAGAAAAACATCTATACATTATATATATAAATATTCATTGAACTCAGAAATTAATTCAATATATGTTACTTTTTATTATTTTAATAACATTTATAATTTTTATTAATTAGATAAATTTTTTGTCAGCATTGCATAAATATTTAAGGTAATTATTTATTTTAAAGAAATTATATATTAATTAATACAATAAAAATTAATCATTTATTTTATATTTTAATATTTATATCTGAACCTAATTTTGTTTTATACATGGTAAAAAAAGTTATTGGTAGAAAAACAATGAAAGATATATGTTTTTCATATTTTTAATTAAATATTATAGAGGTAAAAATTAATTGAATATGGCACCATGTGGCCATGTATTTAAAATATTAATTGAAATGGCCGAAATAAACTCACCCAATAAGATTATTTAATCTTTTAGGGTCATTTTTTTCCACATCATATTTTATTGTATATTAGTCAACCATTTTACCCTTAACATGATGATCATTAATTATTATAGTAATTATATATAATGTCTAAAAATAAATAATGGTAGTTTAAAAAATCATACCTACTTATTCCAAATATGCAATCCATTTTTTAGGATATAATTCACATTATTTGGATAATTTAATTTAATATTTGTCTTGAAATATGTGAGAAATGTGGTTTTTTTAGATGAATCATTTATGTAGAAAAATATGATTTTCAGTAACTCTATCACTAGAAATCAACATTATCATAATTTAAATACGCATAGATAAAATTAATATAAAACATTATGTTATATCATTCCTCATTCTGGGTTATTTTTATTAAATAAAATTGAAAAACATTATGCAGTTCAAAAATATTTTTCAAAATTGTTTATCTTATGCATTAAAATTTATTTATACCAAAATCATGAAAATTGATAAATAAATTTAAATTAATTTGGGAAATATAAATAACATAATTTTTTTAATTTTTTTTCAAAAACCTAAATATAACTAGTATGTAAATTAATTTATTAAAATAAAAGAACTAAGATATTTGAAAAATCGATATTTTTAATTATTCACTGAAAAATCAAATTTTCAAAATATTTTAATACATCATGCGAATATAATTTTGAAATTTTTATTTAGAACGGTTTATCCTTTTTATAAATCATATTTTCTAATATATATATACATTAATTTTAATATTTTACAATGAAAAAAACTAGATATCATTTTATGAAGAAAATGTATTTTTGAATAATTAAAAAAAATTACTGATAATTGATTGATTATTTACTAAAAATTTATAAATATATTTATATTTAGTAAGAATATTATATATATTATTGAGATGTCAATTCAATTAATACTCACTAATTAAAAATTTTATGATATAATAGTCGCATTTATATAATATAGTTTTCATGTCATTTTAGCTGATGTTGAGTGTCGTATATGTAATCAAACATAATATACTTATTTTAAAAACATGGGGTGTTATATAAATTATTATATATTTTTATAGTATTGAAATCTAAAAATTGTAAAATTATCACTTTTCAAGTCTACAACTCTTCTTTTCTAAATATTTGTGAGAGTATGCTTCCTCCAACACTTGTATTCTTCATATAGTTGAATTTAATATAATATTGTCAATGTATTGGATCACCTAGTATATATACCAAATCAAATATTGAGGAATTGAAGTTACATTCTATATTTTTAATCATCCAATGATATTCCATCGGTGTAAGGATGATCCTAAACACCTAAGGTAAATTACTACAATCATATTGGTTTTACTGCCCATCCATGAGATATATTTTTTCCAAGTTGGTTGGGGAGAGACTCATCATTGAATTTCTTCTATTGTATAATAAATTTATTGTTTATTTATAGAATAGTATATTATACATACCCTACTTCAGGAAGATGGGGTTTCAATAGAACACATAACAGGTGCTACACCTATTTCAATGATTCCACATAGAATCGCCCTAATTAAGTTGTAAGAATTGAAGATGAAACTCCCTGAAAAACTAGATAAGAGATTTATTCAGCATAATAAATCACATTGGGAAGAACCTATTATTTATATTAATAATATTTATGGTTAAATGATTAATTTCATTGATTATCCATAACTTAACATAATCACTATTAAGAACAAGTATCCTCCACCAAATATTAATGATCCTTTTGATCAATTATTTTGAGAATAATATTTTTCAATGATATATCATTGATTATGATATTATCGTCTTAGGGTATAGAAATAAGAAATATGGAAGATTATGTTTCATATGACATACAGTGATTATGAATTTATCGTAATTCCATCTAGAACAATCAGTGGTACTTCTTTTTTTTATTTAATTAAAATAGTGAATAAATATGGTCTTGATAAATCTATGAAACTACTTATAGATGATATAATTTTATATTAAAATTATATGTAAGAGCAAGAATAAAATCTGATAATTTTTTTCGAATACGCTGAGGAAGGAGGAGTGATATAAAAAAATTACAAAAATAACAGATTTTGTGTCGGTAATGTCTCATTGATGGATCATATAATTTCAAGTGAGCATATATCGACTGATCCATTAATGATTAACATTATTGAAAATGGGAATGACCAACCATGGAAATCAATATTTTTGATTTCTTAGGTAGGAGGGACACTACTGATGGGTTTGGGTCAATTTATCATTACTATCTATGCCAATCACCAAGTTGACTTATGAGGAGGTTATGTTCATATAGAAAGATGAATATGAAGAGAGTTTCAATGAACAAAAGATAATGTTGTCTATAACATCTATACTTACACTACACTATAGTATAGATTGGTTTATGATATATACAGATTAATTAATATAGGTATTGGGATGCATCCTCATGTCAAATGATATTGGGATCGATTATTCCTATATTTAGCTGAAAATTCTGAAGTATAATTACTCAACTCATGCTTTCTATCTAGCAGTGTAAATTTTTTCATTAATGATATAGAGGAATTATCTATATAGAGAAATTTGTGACATTTATTTACTAATAATAAAATGTTGAATCCTATATTCAAATATAAGGAGTTGAATATGAACAATAGATTATTGTTTATGTTGGTCCGATATTTTCACTTTTCAATACATTAAAACCATGGAAAGGGGAACAACAGGACTGATGCTCTATACCAAAATGATTAAGCTAGTTTTTCCATGATTGGGTTTTCAAATTATCCAACACACACATGAGTGTATATATATATATATATATAAAGATACTTTGACGTTTGATCTTAAAATCTTGTTGAAAGGGGAAAGATTTTATATTTCATATAATAATTTATAACAATCCAGTCAGGAGAGGGTCAACAAGGAAAAATCGAAGATTTATAATTGTATGAAAAGGTGAGGAATGTTTCAGAGTTCCAAATTGGTCATACTAGAATGATAATGTTTAGAAATAGTGTTTGTGTCTTATTAATGACAGATTTGAATAAGGAGGTGCTAATGAAGCTCATAGTTCATCATTCCCTATTTGTACTTGAGGGAAAAAAGATGAATAAATTCCTAAAGTAATTATTTTTGTGGAATAACATGAAAATGATATTTCTGAGTATGTATCATGATGCCTTACATGTCAGAAATTTAAGGATAAGAGACAAAATTCTATGGGTTCATTAAAACAATTACCCAAAAAATAATGTAAATGGAAAAACATTACCATTAATTTCATTATCAAAATCCCCTAAAAATATAAAAGACATAACATAATTTTCCTTCCTTCAAATATCTATATGTAATAAGTATATTTTATCTCTATTATGGAATATTTATCTGATAATCAACACACTTGGTTATACATTTATAAAGTTGTGAGATTACATGGAGTATGATACTAAATCATATTTAATGAGGTCTCATGTATACCTCTATATTAACATTATGCTTTCAGTAGGATCTTGATATGGTGTTGGGTTTTAGTTTTACTTATCACCCCCATACAAATGGTCAGTATGAGAGGATAATTCAAACTCTAAAAATACATGTTTGACCATTCAATCTTTATTTAAAATGTGTTTGGGATAAAAACTATCACTTTGTGGAATTTTCATCAAATAATAGATATCAGATGATAATTCAGATGAATCCTTTTGAATCCATATATGGATTTATGTGAAAAACTCCAATGTGTTGTGATGAAGATGGAGAAAGAATGAAAATATGACCTGATATAGCCATGTAAATTGACGAGAAGAAAAGATCTATTCAATAACAAAAAGGGAATCTTAGAGTAGATAAAAACATCATGCTTAAAATCATTGATGAATTCTAAATACTGAAATTTGGGATATGGAATTACAAAAAATATCTCCATGGAAGAAGGTTATGATATTTTTAAGGAAAGGAATATTGATCCCTCGATATATTTGTCCCTTTGAAATTATTTCTCATATGAGGATATCAGATTATCATTTTCAAGACAAGTTCCATATAAATCTACTAAAAACGGAATACTTGATCATTTAAATGTACTAAAATAAATGTTGTTACTGTTATATCCTGATCTATATTATGAGGAACAATTGGTGTAAATTCATGAACATAGAGAGAAAGTACTATGAAATAAGAAAACATCTAAACAAGTAAATGTTTTTTTGTTAAAAAAATAAGGAATACACATGGGATATTATGGATGGGATGAGGTAGAACTATCCTAAAATTATGTTTTCAGAATCAGGGATTTTTTATGGAGGAATTTTTTTTATTGGGGAGGAATGCAGCAGCCCAAGATTTTATGATATATTTCTCTTTAAAAAATTTATTTGATATCTTTTTTTGCATGTTACAATGATTATAAACAAACCATATAATCCTTTTAATTAATATTATTTTAAAATTATAATTTTTTAATTCATATTTCCATTATTATTTTATGTTGATATTTTTTAATTTTTCTGATTAGATTGATTTTTCATAGAGTAGTGAAAAATATGGATTTTTGTAAAATTATAATTTCATTTTATATTAAAAAATACCCCAAATCATTTTAATTATAAAAAAATAACCTAATTTACATATAAATAATATATTTAAAAATATTTTAGTAATCATTATACTAGATTATTGTTTAATTATATTTTTAGACTGAAAAATGTGTATTAAAAAAACGCATTTTTCATTATATTTTTCATTTTAAATGAAATTTATTTCTACAAATTATGGGAATTTATTTTGATAAAATGGGTTACATATTTTTAATTATGAGCTTAAAATTTGTTTATAATTTCCCCTTTATTTTGTTTAATTAAAAAATAGTAAAAATGGTAAAAATTAACACCACGACAAAGGGTAAATGAAGTACATAATGACTAAAACCACTGTGATTGGGCATTAAATTTTTTCTAACAAATGATTTTATATGTTGGATGTGATTATTTCAATAATTCTCATAATTCCGTTTAAAATATACCAAATTTTTATAAATTTTCATTGATATTAGACATTAAATTAAATTAAGAAAAGAATAAAAAGAAAATGGTAGCCTATTGACCTTAATTTCTATAATATTTTTCCACAATTAGAAAAAGTGGTTATGTTTGGTTTTACATATTAAATTAAATTTTTTTAAAAAAGAATTAATTTTTCATTAATTTTATGTGATTGAATAATTAACATAAATCCTTGCACAACACTCACATGATATTTATTCAATTAATATATAAATAAGATAAATGATTTTTTAAAATAAAAAATATAATACAGTTTAATTAATTATTTTGTTCCAAAAAATTTATAGATACATATAAAATATTATAGTTGTATTCAAGGATTATAATTGAATTCCATTATTTTTATTATATATTTAAAATCAAATTTAATGAATTGGGTAAAAAATGGAATTGTTGAAATTATATAAAAATAATATTTCTTAATATTATTTGAAAATCATAAAAATAATGATAGATGAAAACGGTAATATATGGTCAAAATTTTCATCAATTATCAATTCATGATCTAACTTCCACATTATAATTTAACTAACAACACTTTAAAATTTAAAAATCAATTGTCACTGTATAGGTGAAAATAAGTAATCAAACATGTTATTCCCATGATAAGTGTTAAAATGATATGTTAACCTTATTGGATAATCATGTTAAGACTATATTATATAGATATTATAATTTATTCCATTTAGAAACAATTTTATATTATCCAAATAAATATAATATAATATTACTTATTTAGTTTCCAATAGTTCCACCGCTCTCAATTTAAATGGACCCCCTCTTCTTTATATAACATTGAGATATATATATATCAAAAAACCCCTTCCCAATACTCTTTTATTCTTTATTATCAAATTTTTGTGGGTCATGGTATTCATAAATGTTCAACCTTATGTCCCTTATGAGGATATAAAATTGAATTTTTTATTGTATAGGTTCTCATCTTCACAAAACAAATTCATTTTTCTTTTTCATTTATAATGCTCAATTATTTCCCAACCATTACAATATATTTATACCTGTATATACCACATACTATGATGTTATTATGTTTATGGAATAAAATTTATCCATCTTCTTCCCTATAAAATGGTAAAAAACCATCACTAATGTTTATGGAAGAAAACCTCCTCCCAAACTGGTGTAATATTTTTTTTAATTACTGAATAACGTGTTATAAATCTGTGAGATTAAAAAATAAAACAATTCTATTGTTAGCATATATGAAACCCAACATAAAGGCTAAACGACCCATGACATAATTTTTTATATATAACTCTAATAACCTACCTTTTGAATTGGTTGGTATAAATCTAATTAACTAATTTATGAAATATATATAAAGATACTACTAAATATAAATATATTAATATATTAAATTTTAATAATTAATCAATTTTCAGTAAAGACTTCTTCTTCGTAAAAAATAAATTTTCATTGTAAATGAATGTTATTTGAAAACATAAGAGAAAATAATATATTTAATTGAAATTTATTTTTTCAATTTTGTTTTATAAAAATCATATCATTTGTTTAAAAATAATATAAAAACTACATTATGGTTAAATAATCTAATTATTTTGAAATGATTGGTTGTTTTGAGATTAGTGATAAATATCGATTTTTGAAAGATAATAATTTATTTTCATCAAGTCATGTAATTTTATATTTGATTATATTTTTTATTTTTTATTTTTCTAAAATTTAAAACTTTTTATTTAGAAAAATATAATTAATTTCATTTGAGTCATAAAAATTCATGACTTTTGTATAAATATATATATATATATATATATCATTTTTTTGAAATCTTTTTACGTGTGTAATGTTTTTACATTTTATGTAGTTAATCTAACCCATATTGGTAAATTATTTCATTGAAAAGATTGTATCATATATCTATCTATTGGAATAAAAAGTAATATAATGAATATTACTGGTCGTATAGTTAATAGGAAATCATATTTTCCTTCAAAAAAGCATTTTTCTCAAAAAATGATTTCCATCATGCTTTCAAATCCAAATTGTAAATTAAACTATCCCAATTCAAAAAATGGAGTATTGAAAAATGGATTCCATATATAGTAACAGGAGGTATGAATTTGCTAAATAGTTCCCATATTGTTTTTCTCATTATGAATATTAACCATTGTAAAAACTATCTCAATGATATGGGTAAATTAGTTAATTTAGGTTTAAAATTATATTATATGGACTAAATAAATACCCTAACACCTAAATAATTCCTATTTTATGAGTTTATATTGTACATTTACAACGATTTCCAAATTATATGGCAACTTGTGCATTATTTCATTTATTTTGTCCACTATTATAATTAATTAAATGGTAATAACAAATATCACTTTCTTGTTATTAATAACTATAATATTTTTGAAATGGATTATAAAATGTTATGTTCAATTAAAAAATTTATTTTTAAAGATAGTTTATTTTTTATCATGATAAAGTGCTTATAATTTAATGAAATCTATAAATTGCCTTAGATGTTTATGAAATTCTAATATAATTTTTATTCAACTATAAGGAATGCAATGTTCAATTTTTTAATATATTTATATTAATATAGATTTATTGAATTAATATATATCATTATTTGTTTTGGTAAATAAAACATTTTTTATGAAAGATTGGATTATTTCCAAATAAAATTGTTTTCATGTTGTTTTTATTGTCTAATTAAATTAAAAGTTACAAATATAACATTAATGATAATTTATAATAAAAAATATTTCATTAAATTTTATTGACTTCATAAAAAATTTATCTTCTACCAAGTTATTTGAATAGATTCTAGAAAACCTATAATCATCTATTTATTTTTCAAATTTATGTTTATACTAACTATATTGTCCCCCAAAAATAAAATGCATGGTTGTCACTATAATTTTGAAAAAAGGTCAATGTGGGTTTATAAAAAATTAGAAGGTAAAAAACTAGATATAAATATTTAAATTTTTTGTTTTGTGATATAATTTTGGAAGAAAACTCATCAGATCTTTATTTATATCAACTTGGACCCGTTTCTAGAAATATTACTTTATATTAATGTAGTATTTGATGAAATTTCGAAATTGTATTTCCACACAATTATAAAGGGACTCATCATACACTATATCCATTAAAGAAAAGAATAATTTTGGTTGTCTCCATAACTAGAGAATTACCTTATTTAATTCCATTAACATTTCCTAGAGGACATAGTTTTATTAAGAAGCCCTCCTGGTAAGGATTTTGGTGTAATCCTATGGAAGTTGTTCGAAGAAGGGGTAAAATTTTAGCTGTGCATTTTTGTTTATTTCCTTCTTACATATCCTTCATATATTTATAATCCATGATTATATAATAATATATGTGTCTCTGATATAATTATATCTAGTCAGGTAGTATGAATACCATATTTCTGTCTCCTCCCCCATCAAATTTGAAACAAAACATTAATTCCTCTATTCGGTGGACTACAACCACGTGAACCTATGTAACTCATTTTCCATCACCCAAAATAAAAAATATTTTTAATGATGGATATAATAGATATATATATTATAAATTTAATTTATATATGACTTTAATGATAATATATCATTAAATTTACTACTATTACATTTAGTGAAAAAATAAAACATCATCCATGCATGTTTGTGGATTACCAATTCTATAATCTGATATGATCCATTTTTTAAATTTGCATCTCATGAACACTATATATGCGGTTATTAAAAAAATTATATCTCATTAATTATATATTTTTCATTATAGGAAGCTAAAATAACTGATAACTTTTACTTTATTAGTCGTTTAATAATGGAAATGTGACTCTTGCGTACGTATGACTTACCGTCTCCATGACTTAAATGTAGATCATTTTTCATAAAAATATTTAATGTTTCACACAAAAATTATAATTTATGTATAAAATGGTATTTAATACATGTAATTATCCTAGATATGATGAAAAAATGGCAACTTTTATAAAATTCAAACTATAGATGTAATTTTGGACATATGAACTTAATAACCTAGAATCTACCAAAGTGAACATAATTGATTAAGTATGTTAATATAACATAGAATAAAATAAAATAAAATAATTAATATAATTTTTTTTATTAAAGTATATTATTGACATAAATTTTTTATTTAGGAAGATAATTGACCTAAGTGATGAGTTAGGCCTATGGTAAGGTGTTTCATAACAAAATTTCAATTTATGGGGTTGATGTACTAATTCATTATCATATATTTTATGATATCATGTGTGTAATGAATATTGATTTTTATATGTTTTATTTAGACATTTTTTAAATGTATTTTCAATTTATACATAAAATAACATCATGGATTAAATCTCATTTCAATTATATTATCTTTTTATGACATTTAATCCCAAATTCTAGTCCCTTGAGGTATATTTCATTTTATTTACTTATATATTTTTTGAGGTATATATCATACAAATTTTTTTATCTTATATCGTGAAAAAATTAATATTCATTTAATTTAATTTTTCATTTGATTTTAATGTTTTAAAGGGGTTTAGGATTCAAAATTTACAAAATAGGTAAGGGTTTATTTCTTGATCACATTCTTATACATGATAATTTATATTTAAGTATCTAATGGGGGAATTATTTAATACTAGTATCCATAACAAAAACTATTTTCATCTAATACGTTTATATCATATAATTATATGTTTTACATTAATATTCCACTCTTTCAGTAAACACCATACGATAATCTTGATTTTAAGGAAAATGGCTTGGTTTTCTACCCTGTTGAAAATATTTTTCTCAATTATACATATTTTCCTTAAATTTTTTTAATGAATATTATTTTATTATCCAATTATTTATTAAAGCTATTATTACTATTATTTATCTATTTAATAAATTATTTAAATGATTATTTTTTATTTTTTCAACAAGTTTATTTTTATTATTTTAAAAAATATGTCAATGAGATATTCATTTTAACAAACTCAGAAAAAAATAATTTCCATACCCTAATGTCTATTAATTTATTTCAACATTTCCTTAATTTTTTAAATTATTATTCTCCAAAAAATATTCTTCCTATTATTCTGGAAAAAATTAGTTTTAAAAAGTGAGTTTCAAAATGGAAATCGTATTTTTATAAAGACTGGTTCAATTATCATTTTATGGTATTTCTATTCATAAATGAAAAAACCATTTTGTTATCCACTAGGGATATTTTGTAATGATAATATCACATTTAATTATCTGGAAGGTTTATGATATTATTTAATTTGGAAATTATTGACATTTTTCAAGCTATATCTTCCAATATGGGCAGTTTTTAAACAATCCATGTTAATTAATTTGAATTTTTAATTCATTTGATGAATTAATTTTCCTTATTTAATTATGGGTGGGAAAAAAAATATATATCCCTCAACACATAAAAAGGTATCATGAGAAAAACTATTTAGATATACTAATTAAGTGGTTTTTTAGTATACCTACCTCTACTTTGGATTGTTTTGGAACCCGACCTCAACCATATGTTTCATATGTACAACATTATGATTTCTATAATTTAGAAATTAATTATTGTTTTAAATGAAATTATTTGATTATTTATTATATTAATGGATATGTTTCATGATCATGTGACAATTTAAATGTAATTAGTTATTATTTATTTAAACTTATGATATTATTCTTTATGATTATGTTGTATGGACCCTGACACTAGTTACTTAGAGGTAGGGTGTAATTAATTACATTGGAATTAGATATAATAGAACACATACCAAAGGACCAAATATAATTTTATCCTTGGTAAACAAGATAAATACATGAATATTTAATTATATTTGACAAAAATTAATGAAAAGATAGTGAATGTATGTATTATGTATTATAAAAGTCATTCAATTAATCTGTCTTTATAACCAAGGAAAAGGAATCAAAATATGGGGTGATCTATGATGTAAATTAAAGGTATTAATTCAATAGAAGATAAATGTAATTCAAAATTTGTAATCAAGGTGGAATTTTATATAACTAAAAACCCAATCCATTTAATTAATTACATGAAAATTAATAATAATATGGAAGAATAAATAAATTAAAATAATTCCATATAAATAATCACTTAATATTGAAAATAATCCATGGATATAAAAAATAATTAAATAATCATATGTATATCACTAACTAATAATATATTCATGTAATCCATAATTCTGGGCATCAGGAACTATAATTCAAAGTCTTATTCCATGACACAATAGAAAAATCACTTAAGGACACAACTAAATACACAAATAGTTTGTCTCTTGATACCTAAAAATACATCTAGGGTCTGTAATTGACCATTCTTAACACATGGTTAGTCCAATTCATTTATAACATGAATAGATAAAATATTTTTCCAATAAATAATCTTTATAAAATATGTTATAGAAAAAAACTATCATTTTAAATGTTAATATTTCCCTAAGTGGAGACTTTATCATTAAAATTCCTTAATAATTCGATGATTGATATATAAGACATAGACAATTTGGAAAATATTGAGTCACAACCACCAAAAAAGAAATAAAATAAAATAAATCATTAAATACCATGAATATAAATAAATTCATTATATATCATATAAAAGGGGTAGTATATATACCTCATAAAAATGATTATATTCCTAATAACAAATATTTCACAATATTTTGGAAATAGAGATGAAATCTCATTCAAAGATCGCACCATTGAAGTGATAGTTAGTCAATAAGTTGGTTATTTGAATCAAATGTAATACCTCATATTTTTTTAAATACAACATAAAATAATCAAATTTCAATACAAATGTAAAAATATATGTTAAATGAAAAAGAAGAACTAATACAACCTAATAAAAAGGCACTGAGATATGAGAATCCTTACAACTTCGAATCTTTCAAGAAAAATCCACATGGATGAAATAGTTTCAAATGAAACCAAAAATACCATTATGAATGTAGGTTCATAAAATAAAATGTGAAATAGAATTATATACTCCATATAATTGAAATTGTTTTCTTTCTAAAACAAATATGGCTTAGTAAAGGAAAATTGAGTTGAAATTCTTCACCTTATGTCTAACTCATCTTCAATGATTATTATATTCATAAATAATAAAACTATTTCAACTATTTACTTTTTTAATGACCATTTTCATATTTATTATTAATTCTACATTATTCAATATATTGGTATATTTAATTACTTAATCTATTATGTTCACATCATATATTTTCACAATATTTTGTTCATATGTCCAAAAACCACATCGATAGTATTATTATAGTAAAATAGGTAATTCAAAAATAGTCTCCATAATAATAATCACTAAATAATATTATATATACATAAATTATACAATTTAACCAATGATGAAATGTTGTTTTGAAAAATGATCTACGTTAAAATCACTGTAAGTCATACGTAGGCAAGAGTAACAGTTCCATTTTTCAAAAATCATGATGGAATGTTAAAAATTATTATTTCATATTTCAAAAATGATAACTAAAAAATTAATATTATATTATATAACTAAATACACATATACGTTAATGTTGGGTGTTGTTTTTATGAAAAACGAAACACATCACTTCATAGAGGTGGTAATCTACACACTAAAGATGTTATTATTTTAAACTAATTATAATGGAAATAAATTATATGATATATTATACATAAATAATGATACATATTTAATTAATACAAAATATATTATATTGTATGTCCATAATTAAATCCTTGAAATCAGAGGTGGTGATGGAAAATGAATAACCTCAATTTGTGAGATAATAATGCATCATACAAATGAATGATAGTTTTGTTTCCCATTTTATGGAAGAGGATATTTATATTTTGTATTAAATTAAGACAAATACAACTAAATATATTTTATTTATTAATATTATTGTATCATCATGGTTGAATAAGAATTACTGCATGTGGAAGAAAAATAAAATAAAAGAAAATATTGATTAAGAACGATGCAAATTATTTAGAAAACCACTATAGATTATCACCAAAATCCATCATATTAGAGGTTAATATTAAAAAATAGACTCATAAAAATTGTAAGGGAAGTAATTATGGTATTTATTTAGGAAATTTCAAATCTAAAATTCATTTTACATATGCATAAAATAGAAGAGAATGTTCCATTAAATATGATAGGGGAGGGACACTCTTGAAATTTCATTATGTATTAAATTAATATAAGTTAATTTTAATATTAAAATTTATCAAAATTTTATATATTTTAGTGTAAAATATTTTTGAGTCTAAATAATCTCATCCTATAAAAATTGGATATGTGTAGTTTATTTCTTCACCCTTATATTTATGTTTTAACTCATTTTACCATTATTTTATTATAGGTGTATTAATTCTTTTAATCTTCAGTGTCCAAGAATGTACCTATCATATGAAGAAAGCCTCCTATATGGAACATGTATGATATTGAAAATCGTATCCTATTTAATGGTATGTTTATAGGATTTTTAAGAAATTTAAATAATTAAATATAAAATTATTTTTTTACAAAATATTATTAATGACAATTTTGACATGATTTTTTTTAAACATCAACAAAATTATTTAATTAAAATATATACTTTTAACACATATATAAAACTTTATATTTATCTAAAAAATTGTCTAAAATGAAAAATTATTCAAATTATATTACTTTTATGATTTTAAATATCATTTATTTAATTTTAATTTTAATTAAATATTTAATGTATCTTAAATAAATAAAAATTTAACATAATTATGATATAAAAAAAACAAATATGTAAATTTTAATGATAAATTAATGTTTTTATTCCTTAGTGTAATATTTATAACTTCAAAACCCTCATTTTTATCTGTATATGAACAGATAAGATACTTTTAAATGTAAGAGAGTGACATCTTTTCCTTCTCCATACATAAAATACTGTGAATGTTATAATCATGGAAAATGGCTCAAAAATGGGTAAATTCCACAAATTGGATGATATATGGTAGAAATATTTCCAAATAACAGAAATAACAACACAATTATGTCATTATAACCATTATCTCATTATTTTTACCTATGTTAAACATATTATTTACATTAAATATAGTAACTGATTATTACTGTTTTTATATTTATTATAAAAAAATGAGATAATAATATTATGAAAAATTAATATTAATTGGCCATTATATGAATTTGACATTGTCATATTCGATTAATAGAAGTAGTATAATTTCTATGGCCCTAGACCACACTGATAGGGGTGGGGTGAATCAAGGTGTTGTTTTTTCCATTAAAGATTTGGATCTTCTTCCCATGTTGGTAGGAAATTGTAAATACTCTATTATGGAATCATTCAATTATTAAAAATCAAAATGTAGAGACACTACACAATAGTTTTACTTATATCACCACAAATTGAATGTATAAGAAGCATATGATGATAGTGTGTCGATCATACCTAAATCCACTACGCATAATTAGTTATTGAGAAGCTAAAGAGATCAAACAGAGTCACTCAATTCCAAGAAGACTACCTTTAAAATAATTTTAGGGTGATCATACAACCTCCCTCATAACAAATCTACTGAATCCCCCAATGTCACTATCTAGGGGAAATTATCACTTCATTTATGGACATGAAGGTCACCTCAGTAGATTTAAGCATTTATATCTTTTTTTTGGAATAGAATGAGACTTTTAATACATCATTTTCTTGAGTTGATAGAGATGAAAGTGATTTTATCTTAACTAATATTCTCAACACTACTATTTATAATGCTATAAACCATAATGAAATCTATTTTTTTTCAATGATATAATAGATTTTGTGAACCCACACACTTTCACAAAGCTACCAATCCAAGCATAGTACACAACCTTTCTAAAGATCCTAGCCTTCACATATTTTTATGTCTTCATGAAACACTCAGTCTTAATGAAACACCCTTTTATGAAATTATTTACAATAATTTAGTTATTACCTAGTATTTTAAAAATTATTATTCTCTCAAAGTGTTCATGATTTGATAATCTCCCATCATTCATGAATTTAAGTGATTGACCATTTTCTTAAATTATCTCCATGTCTTGTAAATATGAGAGACCATCTATTTATTGAAATTCCCTATTATAATGCTTTATAGCTCACAGTTTCCTTTTCATGACATTATACATTCTAGTTTTCTATGATCAATTTCTTCATGAAGATTACGAGAAATTATTTCATTCATGAAGCTTCTCGTAGTTTTATAGATTACTACTATCCCATCACAACTCATCCATTTTGATGAATTATCCTTCATGAACCTTCAAACCATCATGAAAACATATTCCTTTGTAAATCAATACATCTCGGTGAAACTCTAATATTAAAAAATTCATCGATTCACCATATATTTGAATATTCATTTAGGGAAATCTATATTTTGTGATATTTTCTTCTTCCTCCTATTTTTGAGCATAAAACATTGAAACACTATAGAAAAATACACCACCATAAACAATGAATCATCTTTCATCATATGATCACTTGACATGAAAAATACATTATCAAACTTTGTGTGTATTGATAAAATTAAAAAAATATAGTCTGTTTCTAGTTGTGAAAAGGCTTGGGTCCAACAATTACCGATTTGGATTTATTGGAAATCTAAAGATAAATGAAATAAATAACTATCCTCATTAAAAAATAATATTGTCCTAAAATACGTCATCCATCACTATAATTCTACGAGAGAGAATATTTTTATAAAATATATGAGTGTAAAATTAGAATCACAATCATTGAAAATACATGCATCGATAAACCAGAAACTAGTCCTAAAATCCGAAAAATCATTAAATTCCACATATCTCTTACATTATAAGTACACCAATGAATATGTATTTTTAAATATATTTCCCTACAAAAATTCTCCCTATATCATACCTCTGACATATACCAACATCACATCTATATAAATATTAAAACATTTAACACAAAGGGGTATGGGTAAACAAAAATAAAGCCTCAAGCAATATGAGGTGGCTGAACACCAATTTTCCACAAATGCTTCTCAAATATTTCTGCTACCAATGACATCATATGGATTTAAAACAATTGATCATTAGATCCAAAATTCACCATTTTATTCACACCTTGTTCAATTGTATCTTTAATAATGTGATATATGATCTCAATATGTTT
The DNA here is from genome assembly GCA_963277665.1 of Viscum album. NCBI lineage: Eukaryota > Viridiplantae > Streptophyta > Magnoliopsida > Santalales > Viscaceae > Viscum > Viscum album. The sequence continues at coordinate 929,252,560 of OY728159.1, forward strand.
TGTATGAGTGTGTTAAACCAAAATTTTTATAAGATCATTCACACTCTTGTTATTATAGTGAATCAAAATTGGTCATTTATCCTAACCACCAATATTGTTATGTATTTTCTTAATCCACAATAGCTGAGTGCCTACCTCATTTATAGAGATATAATCTGCTTCAACTGTATTAAGAGACGTGATTTCCTATTTCTTACATGACTATCCAACAAATTTTATTCCAATTTTAAATTCAACACCACATGTAGACTTCGAATCCACCACATTTAGATCCCATTCAGAGTAAAAAAAATGAGATAATTCATTATCTCTTCTAATTGTAGTGTTTAATCCCATAATGACAGTACCTTGAATATGACAAATGATTTTTTTAACATTTGTAAAATTATATTCCTTCATATTACTTTGATGGATAGGAACTATGAATGTTGAAAATACAATATATAACAATGTTTTAGTCATGTATAATAATCTTCCCCTAATCCACATATATATGGTAGGATCCTTAGATGTCCCATCCCCAAGGATTCTATGTCTTTTAAAAATTGAAATTGGAGTCATAATTAGTTTTGTGTCATGCAATTTTAACTTCTTAAGAATTTTTCATGCATCTTTTCCTATAAAATGAATGTCTTTTCATTATTTTGAATCACCTGCATTCCATAAAATTATTTTTGTTCACTAATTATGGGCATTTATAATTATAATATCATATGAATAAAATATTAATCCACTGATTCTTGCCTGGTTCCCATAAAAATATTACCATCTAGATAAAAATGAATAATAAATTTATCTTCATTAAAATAAATTACATATATATTTGGGTCAACACATCTTCATTAAATTTATAGCATCTTCTAAAAAGAATATATTCGAGAATACCATGCTCTTATTACCTGATTTAGATCAAAGAGTGATTTACATAATTTAATAACCATTGTTTCATCATCTCTAATCAGAAATTCAACTGTTTGATTAATGTGTATTTATTCTTCAAGAATATCAACTTGGAATTCTATTTTGACATCCATCCAAAAACATTGTACCCACATTGAATGTCCATTGAGAGGAAGATCCTAATCGACTCTAGTCTAGCTAATCAATCCAATGTTTCTTTAACATAAATTCCATCAATCTATTCTTAGATTACGTAAAATTTTTTCCTTTGTTATTATCACATTTCCATGATAATGAAATTTTGTTAAGATCCACCTTATTCTCAAGATGTATTTATTTTCATGTCTCTAAACAAGATCCCATGTTCAATTCTTTTTATTCCAATACATCTTTTCTTTAATTTCCATATCCCATGATTAATCCTTCGATTCTTATTCAATAAATTATGCCTATGCAATTGATAGAAAGGTAGAATTTTCTTCATTCCTCATTCTTGTTTTCTATTTAGATTTTTTATATTCTATAATGGTGTAGGATTTTTCAATTTATATGCTTAAATTTATCCTATGTGGTTTTGATAAGTTTTTTTAGAATTGATTTTATCTTATGGTTCTACATCTGAATCATCATTATTTTTAGAGCCTTGATTGAATTGTAAGTCTTCTACTATTTTCATATTTGAATATTTCTCTTATCCACATTTTTCTTCATCTTCAATAATATCATTATAATTGATCCTTGTGGTATATATGTTTTACCCTCAATGATCTTGTAATTATTTCATTCCACAATGTTTCTAATATAAATATTATAACATTTGTAACCATTACATTACATTGAATATCCAAGGAATATCCCCTCATATTTATTATCACCAAACATTCTTTTATTCCACTATTTGTTTTGAATGAAAATTATACTTCATGAGACCTTAAGATAATTTAGATGTGGATTCTATCAACATGATGTGACAAATGGTGTCCATGTATCTCTTATAAAAAAAATCTATTCTCAATTTTAGTCTACATCTCTCTATGAACAACCTCATTCCTTTACTAATGATAGAAAAAAATATAAATCAGCATACTTCTAGATATATAAACCTATCAATTTCTATGATCAACATACTCATTTTATTGAGGGGTTATTACAAATGAACCCTTATTATTTATCCTATGTTTTTTTAGAAATACTCAAATTATATGGATGTATATTCTATTCCATTGTTATATCCTAAAATCCTTATTGTGTATCTAGTTTCATTCTCACATCTTTGATGATAACTCTTATTGAAATGATGAACTTTACATTTTTTTTTCTTAAAATTCACACAAGACATTATACTATAATCATCAATAATAAGAATGAAGTAACTCTATCCATATGATCCAACCACATTTTATAATCCACCCATGTCCGTGTGGACGTGATAAAGATGATTTGATTCCCCTTTGTTTTGGGATGATATGTGCTCTGAACCATCATTCCTCGAATTAAAATTTCACATGACTTTTATAGATTATGATTCAAATTTAGGGTTTTGAAATATTTCTTCTTTAAGTATTATACTATATGTTGATTAATGTGACTTAACCTTAGGTTCCACTAGTAGTTTTCTTTATCTATTGTAATGAAATAAGTATTTTATTTACAATCAAATATGTATAAATTATCATTAGTTATGTATCCATTCAGGAAATAATTATATATATTTCCTTTGTTAGTGGACCCCTTCTGATTAAACGTCACTTCCAGTCCTGAGTCATAGATTTGACTCACATTAAAGACATTGTGAAACAAACCATACACGGTAAGAAGATTTGTTTATAATATCTTGTCATTTCTTATTCTATTCATCCGTTTCTTTTAATACATAAGGCAACTTCATTGTAGAATATCACTATTCCATCAACCCTTTTATTAACATTTTTCAATAAATGTTTATTTCCTATCATTTGGGGTGATCATATTATGTGAAGTTTCTAGGTGGTATAGTTATATATATCTTTGATAGAAATTTTTATAAGGTTATATTTATTGATCATCTTCTTTTCCTTCCATGGGATACCTGATTTACTGGAGGAAAATATAGATTTTAAACACTCTATTAAACATGCAAGTTTTCATCATAATCACATTATTCATCATTATGAAGAATAGTGTGGTCTCATTCACCTTTCTAGACATCCATGAACTTCCCCATTTAGATATCTCATTGATACTTAATATAATGACATTCTACGGCCTATAAATCCACTGTATTGACATTTAATAAGGGGAAATATCTTATAGCTTCCATTCATCCACTGGTCCCCTTATTTTTTAAATATTTTTTACTGGTGATCCCCTCTAAATAGTGGATTATTATTTCCACCACTGTTTTCTATTTCATTTTAAGAAATCTCTATTTAAATCTCATACACCTTTGGGATATGTCTATATTTCTTAGTCACCTTACCTTGACTCATATTGTTTCCATAATTTAGTGTTTTTTATCACATCCAATTCCACTTTTTCACATAAATTTGTATCTCTGATAATTCAAGGCCTTATCCAATCCTTCAAAACCATATTTGTGTGTTTTAAAAATTTCTATATTGGAATATAATCCATAATATAATTTTTCATTGATTCCATCGATATTGATTCAGTTTTATGTTTACTCATTAATATAAAAATCTTTTTCATCACGTCCTAGAGCAATCTTATCCTTTTTCTCTAGTCTAAATTTAAGGTCATTTATAACTTTTTCTTACTATTCAATCTTGAGTTTATACTTTGTAATGAATCTGAATTCATTCAATGGAAATTCTCTTATGATAATTTTTTCATACTGTATAATCCACAAAAAATAAAATTTTGACAAAAAACAAACTTTATTAATGAATAATGATTGAGATAAAAGGAATTTTAAGAATTTATGGATCAAATACTGATGAAATATTAACTTAACCGTTGGAATAGTAATGTGACCCTTATGAATAGTAATGTCAAGAATTGAATACTAATTTCACCAATGGAAGAATAAATAAAATTTATCCATCTAATAAGTGAACATAAGATTTAATTATATTATAGTATATGTAAATAAATATTATAAAAATTATTAATTAAGTGTTCGAATTTTTGTAATTCATAAATATGTAATTACAATTTTATGATTTATTTATTTATTTAAAGAAAATTTATTTTCATAAAATGTATTCATAAATTAAAATATTGAAGTCATATTATTATTTGATTATTTTATGAGACTTTATAGAACCTTTCAATCTTGAATAAAATTAGTTATAATTTTCAAATTTGTATTTTTCAGGCAAAAGATAAATTTAAGTAAAAAATAAATTTCTACTTTTTAGAAAATTATTTTTCATAACATAGATTTTATTTTTAAATTTTATATTCAAAAAATTGTTGGGGATAATTGTTTGGAATTTTCTGAAATACATGAATGTTTTGTGAATAGTAAAATATGAAACTTTATGATAAAAGCTAAATACATGAATTACGGATTCGTATATGATGTATGTATGATGTAAGAAAAATACTCAAACTATCAAAAATTATTGTTAAATTTTTTATGATAATTTCCAAATGGTTCATATACATGATTCATAGTAATAAAATAATTATTAAATTAATGTGAAAAACCCCTCTCCCCTACTAAAAATATCACCCTGAACCACATATTCTACTCACACCTATGAAGCCTTGAGACATGCCCAAATTCTACTAAAATATCATTCTAAGACCCTACCCCAAATACATATGATTTTTCTATTAAAAAAAATACAAAAACCAATCCCCTATAGAAGTTCTCAAGAAGATGGAAACAATAGGTAAAACCCACATCATTCCCTTTTACTTTCATTTCAATTTCCTTTATTTTGTTTTATACTGCTCAACTCCCATAATACAAATGGAATGTTACTCTAGTACCATATATATATATACACAATAATTTTACTATTATAATGGAATATTTTATCATCATATCTCTTTCTCTATAATTTTATAATAAAAATAAAAATATCTTCTCTGATATGTTAATTTATAGCATTCAAGGATGACTAGATTTCAATTTATATTTTTGTCTTCAAGTATAGTCATTAAACCATTTTTTTGGTTGAACCCAATTATATTATATATATTATATCATATTTTATGATCTTTAACCATTATATATAGTTGATATTAAATAATAGGACAATATTATATTATTGTGATCGAAAAACCACTAAAATTAATATAAACAATTATCACTAATGAATTTTCAAATAATTCATCATCGTTTCATGAAAGAAAATGATTTATATTACCAATTTAAACTATAGAAGATAATAAATAACACATAAGATCAATTCTAGATAATTTACCCCACATTACATGATCTTTGATACTTGAATACATGTAAAATTATTAGGATAACCAAGTAAACCAAAACTCCCATATGATGAAAATGAATCTCATAACCCATAAAAATACCATAAATTGTCATATTTGAATTATAAAAAATAAAATTATAACATAATGGATTCTGGACTTATTAATTAATTAATCTCATTTTTTTTCTAGAGAATTAAGTTCAAATGTATAACACCTCTAGACTTAATGTATGAGATTCTTCCCAATCCAACCTTATTCCATCTGGTTACTATTCCTCTATTTTTACCCAAATTAAATTCTACTTTATTTTTTGTGTATATATTTTAAATTCCATGTATATGTCCAAAACTCATTTATCAAGATTCATTCACCCTTATTTTTTGTGGACATATGTGTTTTTAAAAGTATCCATAATCAATTATTCCGATAAGCAATCCTCACTTAAGGGAACATCCCATGTCCATACCCATTTTAAAGTGCCCTCCATAATATGATTTAAGCCAACATTATTTTTATACAATCAATTTTTTTATGAATACAATATTGGTTCATTTATGGTTTTATATTAACCATTATATCCTTTTAGATTTAAATGATCATTAATATTCTCAATAAACCACACTATGAATTTTTTTTCTAATGTTTATTCAGAACTATTTTTAAAATTTTTCACATAGTTTTGACATATATTATCATGATCTATTCCTATTTTACATTATGATTGGCCATTTATGATTTTGATTAATTATTTCATAGACAACATAATGATATTCCTTTGTGATGTTTCTTTTTAAATGATCATGTTACCGAATTCATTTCATGGGTAAACCTTAGGTTTTATTCCTTAGGTACGATTCCTTAGGTGGAACACATATTGTTGAACTTGTTATGATGGGTGTTCAAATATAGCTCCCCAATCCATTTTTTAATTTTTAGTCTCATGTGACGTCATGTGCAATAGTCTTGGTGGTTATCCTTGACTCATTTTCCATGTGAAACAGTCTTGGTGGTTTTCCTTGACTCATTCTCATCTATGTGAAATGATCCTGGACTCATGCTAAAGTCATGTTTTATGTTTCATCCACAATACCATGATTCCATGATTATGTGATTCCATGTTCTATATTTTATTATTCCATATGTTTTATCATGTTCCAGGCCTCTTTATACCATTATTTTACGCCTTATAACCCATTTGATAATAATTGTTTTAATGATTATTCTCTTACTCATCTTTTTATCACATAATATTGTTCATATATCCCCCCAGGTTCTCATATGAGGATGTAAGGGGTAAAAAATAGTTAGGGTCTCTTTATGATGATTAAATAAAATATGTTTTTCTATCATGATGTTTATTTATTTACCTAATATCCGAGTCACTAGACAATACGATCCTTGGAATGTAATTTTTTTAATTATGCCTAAAATCATGTTATGATATGTTTAGAAGGATAAGGTTGGTATTGTTGGTATCTAAGAAAGGTCTTGTTATTTATAGATATTAGGAATATAAAACTTTATTAAGAACATTAGGAGACTATGTCTAAAAACATAAAATAATTTTGGAAAGTATAGGGTATGTATTGTATCCATAAAATATATCCATGTTGGGATAATACAATTAGACATGGTTGTGTAATTGATGAACCTAAGAGTAACAACTCCAACAAGGAGTTATGAACCCAGCTTGGGGTAACATGCTACACAACAACGGACCATACAACGCACCTGATTTGACATTCTTGGTGGGTATGCTTTGGTGAATTTAAAATCACATTAAGAATTATTATTAAGGGAAGAAATCCCATAAGAATGTATGTTAAGAAATAGATCATGTATAAACATGATTGAATCATATGGAATCACAAGTTTTGATATACTTATCCTTTACAAATTTATCCTTTTATGTTCAAAGTTTACTTTTATTACGATTATTAGCTAACTATAATGCCCCCTAACTGCACTTTATTTATCTTAGTTAAGGGAATGAGATATAATAACATGTTTCAAAAATAAATGTGATAGGAAATGAGATGATTTCCCTAATTATATTCAATATATGATGGGATTTGGTGCTCGAAACATCATGAAAGTACTTCATCAACTGGAAAAGTTATGAATAATGACATGAATCATGTGCAACACCCACCTTCTATAAATAAAGACCATATTCCCATTAAATACATCATTCTAAGAGTCCACACAAGTTTAGGGGATCTTTCTATCCCCTCCACATGGATAAATATATTAACCCCCTATAAAATTTATTACGTGTCCTCTAGTGCTTAGAAGAAGAAAATGATTTTCTATTGTTTAATCATTTTGATTGGTAAGCTAATTGGTAGTGGAAAGAGATAAAAAATATGATGTATAAGGAGGAAATATATTCCATGTATTAGAAGGAATTCAAGGAAATTATTTCCAATAAATATTTTACATGAACCCTCTATATCATGTTAGAAAAAGATTTTCTCCGACATAATTAGTAGGAAGATGAGTCTATTGAGTCAAACAAAAACATATTTACAATGATTTATATATTCACCTTCAACATTATCATGAACACCGAAAGAATGTTGTATTTCTTCTTTAGTATAATAATGCTGAGACTATTATAATAATTGGTGATTCGAGACTTTTATAGTTATGAAGAGATTGTATGTTGTGCCCTCAAGGATGAAATTGAGATCATAATCACTTAGTGGTATCATCCCAGTGAAAGAAAAACTGAAAATAGAGGCTAACAATGGTTGATCAACAAATATATCACATAATGGAAAGAAGATTTAATATCCTATATGTAAAAATAAATTAGAATATGGTTTAGGGGGGCTTTAAAAATTGAACGAGTAAATTATTCCAATATAGAAGAATGTGGTAATTAGATAAGTACTTCTTATGGAATTTGACGAATTACACTAATGTGGAAGAAGAAAAAAAGGTTCAAATCATCTATCAGACTATAGTGTATTTTTTCAACTATATCTAATGTGGTAATTTTTCAAACCAAGGACCTAAGCCTGTAGTTATCTGAGGAAATTAAAAACAACATCCAAGGAAACAAGGATGGTCATATGCTACCACAACTACAAATGTAAATCTAGACAGTGATGGGTGATGGGTATGTTGGTAATTCATTCAAGAATAGTAAATTTTCTTTTTGATTCATGTTCTATGCATTGTTTCATATCTTTAATGTTTATTATAACAATTTGAACACCACCTCAAAATATAGAGGATGTGTTAACTATGAGAACATCAAATGGGGAAATTATTTCACCCAAAGTATATAACTCCTACCTTATTAATTCTACTAGAATAAACCTCTCATAAAATCTTGTCCTAATCACTTTTGTGGAGTTTGATACTATATTTGGTATGGATTTTCAATATTTATATAAATCTAACATCAACTTTTGGAAAATAGAGGTCACTCATCACATCCTAAAGCATATTCCAATTCTGTAAATGTGAAAGGAGGATGAATATACTTAAAAATAATTGTCTCAAATTTGGATATTTCTGACTTATAATAGAACATATAAAGTTCAAATGACTGAAAAAATGAGAGAATCATTCTTGAAGACATTCCATTTGTGAGGGGCTACATTGTCGATTCCCTAAATTGTTTCCTAGTCATCATCATGATCCAGTGGTTGAGTTATGAATTGAACATATACTTGGATCTCTAACTATATCAGATAAAGCTTATGGAATGACCACTATTGATCTTTATAAACTAAAGAAGTAGTTATAATAAAATCTAGAAAATGTTTTTTATGCTTCAGTGCATCACCATGGGGTGCGCCAGTCATTTTAGTCTTGAAGAAGGTTGGGTCAATGAACATTTGAAAGGATTGTCGTGAGCCTAAAAAATTATGATAAATAATTGGTATCCCCTACCATTGATAAATTAATTGTTTGAATACCTATGTGGGGAACTTATTTCTCTATGGTTTACCTTTTGTAAGGATATCACCAATTAAAGGCGAGGAAGGAAGATATTCCCAAGACTTCCTTTTGAATAGAGTTTGGACTCTATGGTTTCATAGTGATTCCCTTCAGACTCACTAATTCTCTATCAACATTCATTGTTTTAATGAATAGTGTCTTTAGATATTACCTTAACAAATTTGGGGTAGTCTTTATTGATTATATTCTGATATACTCCCTGAGAAAGAAGGAACATAAGAAGAATTGAAATATTATGTTGAATACTTTTCTATGGGAGAATCTGTATAAAATGTATAATAAATGTTAGTTATATATTGAGGAATTATCCTTCACGGGGAATGTTATCACCTATAAATGGATATGTATGGTCCTTTACCAGATAATAGAAATTGAAGAGTGTCCCGGGACAATATTTGTAATAGAGATCAATAACATTATTGGTATATCCGGTAATTACTAAATTTTTCTGAAGAAATTATCATGATTTTTAAACCCAATACCTAACCCAAAAAAGAAGGTATTGAAATTTTCATAGATCTAATAATATGATTAAATATTTACAGATATCAAAATGAGGTTTATCAATATGATAGTACTCAAACTCCCAAAAAGTGGAGAACTCTGTGTGGTACATTAATTATTAAATAAAGGGGTTATGATGTGTACTATTGAAAAATGATAATGTGATAGAATACAACTCAATTTAGTTAAAAATTCATCATAGAAACAATCTTATGAATGATATGGAGTTTTTTTTGTGATATTCATGTTGAAAATCTGGTGGAATTATCTCTATATGGAGATGTATGAGATATATATTGATCATAAGAACAGAAAATATATATTCAAATAGAAGGAAAATAATATTCACTAATGAAGATGGTTAGATATCATCAATTATTATGACTGCTCAATCAACTATCATCCTGGTATGGAAAATAAGAAAGTAGATTCTATAAGGAGAAAGGATCCTATATGTGTTATCAATGATGAAAATTTAGATGTACCAAATATTCTTATATTTTAAAAGGATGTTCATGGGAATAATTAAGTAAGGAAATTAATCAATCCATTATAAAATGATTAATCATCCATCCATTATGTATAAAATAAAGGATGCTCAATGAAATGATGTGAAAATTTAGAAGATGTTGGAATTTAGGAGAAAAGAAAAATAATTTTTATTCAAAGTGGGTGAGGAAGGGTTCATGATATTTATGTAATGACATTGCCTACCATCTTATCAAGATATAAAGAAGGATCTTCTAAATGATGTATATAGATCAACCTTCTCTATTGTACTCGAGAGAAAATATATATATCGAGATCTACAAAAGAACTATAGGTGGGACCATCCTTTTGTTTGTGTGGATTGAATTTTGAGAGGTTTTACATTGTGACACTGTGATCTGCTATTATTGGGGTAATGAAAGTTGTTCACATACATGGATACCCCAGAAGAGGGGGATTTTTCACCGTCCATCTCTATTCGGATTTAGAAGTTTGTGAGGGTTTGAAAATTGTCATCGGTACCAGGCATGTGCAGTCCAGCACAAGACGTTGGCTGAGCAGTGTTGTGGTGGTGAAAGCGGTTCTTAACGTGATTGATGTTGCAGATGAGTTATCATTATAATGAATTTTGTTGTTCTTAGTCATCATCTCTTGGACCGTGAGGGGTTGTTTGAATGTTTTAGTCGTTGAAGTCATGTTGGGTTCCCCCTTTCCCTCAAAAGGGGGTTTATGCTAATAAAAAATTAATTTTTAGTCCTAGTATTTCAGCATGTGTAGGATTAAATACAAAATTATAAAGGGATTATGAAACAAATATCCATACTAACATGGTAGTGGGAGAATGTTTTAATGGACACTATCATTGTACTTCCCAGGACATTTAGAGGAAACATTTCTATATTGGTTATTATAGATATTATTCTAAATACAGATCACTATATTGAAATTCAAGAGGTATTCTTCTTGTATCAACATTTAATGGTATATATCTATGAATTTGTAAGGATTAATGGAGTAAATAATAGATTGAATCTAATCTAGATCTTATATTTACCTCGATGTTATAGAAAATTATCTAATATGATCTATGCTTGAGATGAACTTAAATACAACTCACCATCCTCAAACTGATTTCCAATATGAGTTAAATATTCAAACATTGTAATACATGTTAAGAGTGTGTTATATAGACTTCAAATGAGGATGAGAACAACACCTACCTCTATTTGATTTCTCTTACAAAAATATTTTCCACTCACCCATCCAAATAGATCTATTTGAATTCATTTTTTGGGAAAGGGTGTAGAACACTGGCATGATGGGAAAAAGATAGTGAGTGTATGTCTCTAAGAAATGAAATGGTGGAAATGTGGAAATCAATTTAAAAGCAAATCAAGGAAGCCGTATGGCGAAAAAAGAGATACCTAGTCAATCACTGAAGAGGCCTTCTGTTTAAGGTTGGAGACATGGAATTCCACCATATATCTTCATTGAAGAGGATCATGAGATTTTGGATGAATGGAAAGATGAGCCTTGGGTAAATCGTCCCCTTCAAGATCCTTAATCTTGTTAGAGATATTGAATATTTATTTTAACTTCCACTAATAATGTCTAAAGTACATGATGTATTTCTTGTATCCTTCTTGTGTAAGTGTATAACAAATCCTTTATATGTACTGAATGTATAGGTGGTATAGTTGGAGAATGATATCTTTTACGGGGAGTAGCCCATGGTTATCTTGGACCTTAAAGATAAAGTTATCTGAAAAAATACTACTCATCTCGTTAAAGTACTATAGTGGAACCATAAGTCTGACAATGCCACATGGGAACCGAAGGAAGAGATGACATAAAAGTACCAAAAAATGTTTTCATTATAGAATATAAAATTAAATTTCATGGATAAAATTTCATATGGGCGGAAGAAAGTAACGACTTTGAATTCATTCAATGTAAATTACATTCTTATAAATATGTCATATAGTATAAACCACATAAAATAAAATTTTGAACAAAATACATACATTATTAAAGTTGAATGAATGAAATAAAATATACTTATAGAAGTTAAGGAACCTATACAGATTTAATAGTAACATGACCTTTTAAATAATATGGTGACCATTTTGAATTGAAAACCATGAAATTAATTAGTAACCACACAAATGAAATTATAAATAAAATGTATCCATATTATAAGTAACAATATGATATATTATATCATAGAATACTTAAATAAATATTTTAAAAATTATTATTTAATTGGTGGAGTTTTTGAAAGTAATAAATGTTTAATTAATTTGTTTATTAATTTAATAACATAAAAGAATACATATTTTCGTGAAATGAATTCATAAATTAAAATTTTGATGGCTTATTATCATAATATATTTATATGAGTGCTCAGAAAAATTTTCAAGGTCTAATAAAATTAGTTATAATTTTAAAATATGTATTTTGGAGTAAAAAAGGATTTTAAATAAAAAATAAATTTCACATATTTAGAAAATTATTTTTGTAATATAACGTTTATTTTATTATTCTACACATTCAGAAATGGTTTGGGTGATTTTTGGGGATTTTTCTGAAATACATGAATTTTTTATGAATCGTAAACTATAATAATTTATGATAAAAGTTAAATACATGAATCATTGGGCCGTAGATGATTTATGGTGGATGTAAGAGAAAAATAATGAACAATAATTAATAATTTTATGATTTTTTATCATAATGATCAAAAAATTCATATTTTGAATAGAAAATAATAATGTAATGATTAAAATAATGAGAAAACACCCCTCTTATTCAATATAGATACCACCCCTCACCACCTCTTCTTGTCACACCTCTCAAGCCTTATGCCTTGTAATATTTATACTCAAATATCTTTACAAGACCCAACCAACCGTCCTAGAGTTTTTGGTTTAAAAAAAATACCAAAACTAATCCCCTAAGGAGGTTCTTAAGAAGGATTCAAGAGGTAAAACCCATTCCTTTTCTTTTAATTTCTTTTCATGATCCTTTATTTTCTTTTTCTATCCACATCCCATCTCATTAAAATGGAATGATAAATCTAGTAACATACATATATATAAATTTAATTATTCAAATGTGATAATTTATGATCATCACTCATTCCGGCTCCTTTTATACTAAAAATGAAAACCTCATCTGGGAAGTTATAATTTATCACATTCAAAGACGACATGTTTTCAATATCTCTTTCCATATTTAAGTTTGGTCACGAAAACATTTCTATTATTGAACGATATTATAATATATTTATTATATAATATTTAATTTTATAGAAAAATTATATATACATGATATTAAATAATAGAACAAAACTGGTTCATTTTGATTGAAAACCCACGAAAATTAATCTATACAATTAACATTAACTATTTATCTAACAATTAATTTTCATGCCCAAAGAAATGGTATAAAAATTCCAATTTAACCACTATAAGATATTTAAAAATATATAAGTTCGATGATGGATAATTACCCCCAATATACATGATCTTTTATACATCTATACAAGTTAACTGATCATGAAAACCATTAAAACCAATACTCCAAAATGATGAAATTTAATTTATTAACACATCAAAAAACCATAAATGATCTTTATAAAATTATTGCAAATAAAATTAAAGTAGAAAAGGATCCAGAATTCATAATTAATTAATCTAATTTTATTATACAATAAATTAATATCAAATGAAAAACACCTTCGAAATTAAGGTACGAGATTCTACCCGAACCTCCACTATTCCTTCAAGTTACTATTCCTCTATTTTTACCCAAATGGAACTATATTTTCATTTTTGTTTACAAAATATAAATTATATGTATATGATCCAAAACCATGTATCTAGATTCATTCATACATCTTACTTGGTAATATAAATGTTTTTAAAAGGTTCCCTACTCAATTCTTTCCGATAAGAAAGCCCTATTTAAGGGAAATTAAAAAATTCCTACCCATTTTCAAGTGTGATCCTTAATATGTTTTATGGAAAAATTATTTTCTAAATATATATATATATATTATATTATTAAAAATTATTGGTTCATTTCGTTTTTTTATTAAATACCACGCCATTTTCCACTTAAAATTATCTTTAATACTATCAATCAACCTCACTAAAATGTTTTATTTCAAAAGTTCCTAAAACACACTTTTAATATGTTTTCACATTGGTTTGAAACCCCATTATCCTAATAAATTCATATTTTTCATTATTAATGTCCACATATAATTTAAATCCATTATATAATTGAAACCATTATGATATTTCCTTTGGATAATCCTTTTGACATGATTATGATACCCAATTAATTCCCTGGGTAATCCTTATGTTTCATTCCTTGTGTATGATTCTTTATGTGGAACACATATTCATGAACCAGTTATGATGGGTTCTCCCATATATTGCTGCAATTAATTGGGTAATTTGATATCTTATGAGATGTCATGTTCAATGGTCTTGGTGCTTAGCCTTGACTCGTGCTCCATGTGCAGTGATCTTGGTGGTTAGTATTGACTTGTTCTCCTCTATGTGCACTAATCATCAACTCTTGGTAAAGTCATATTTTATGTTTCTTTTAAATTACTATGATTCCATGATTATATGATCTAGTGTTATATATTTCATGATAAAATATGTTTAATCATGTTCTATTCTTCTTTATATAATTATTTTAAGCCTTATAAACCATGTTCTAAGCATTATACTAATTTTTATTCCAATATTTGGTTTTTTAGATCATCTCGTTGTTCATGTATTCCAAATGGTTATCCTATGAGGATGTAAGGGGTCCAAGGATGTTATAATCTCTTTAAAAATAATAAATAAAATAGTTTTTTAATTATGATATTTAATTATGAACCTAATATCCAAGACACTATACTTTACAATCCTTGGCTTGTAATTTGATATTTAATTGTGATTAAAATCATAAAATGTTATGCATAAAATTCTAGGGTTTTTGTATCCTCCATGATCTCATATCATAATTCAGGAGTTGTCAAATGTTATTCTTCCACTCCTTTTAGTTGATCAATTTATACTATAGGCCGATCTATAAATTCCAAAGACACTTTCAACACGGCTCTTATGTTTTTATTTTAAATTGTTTTAATGTCAATATCATCACGATAACCCTCAAGTTACACCTTCAGATCAAAAACATAAATTGACTGATTATATTAATCATTTTAGATTTTTCCTTTTAAAATGTATCCGTCTTGGATTCTTGGGAATCATGCCTAAACTTTGGTTCTATATAATAAAAAATGTCATTATTATCTTGTTCCTCTTTTCACATGAAGCACTTTATCTATAATGTCTTTACTAATTTGAAGCCTCCATTTTGAGGGAAAATTTTTTCAGGCATATTTATGATTTATGCTTAACATTCTACGTCATCAAATTTTGTTGATCACCAACCATCAAAGTTCCCTACACTACCACATTGAAAACGATCTAATTACATCATGACTTCAAAAATATCTCTTCATTTTGTGAAATTTTTTCAATTAATTAGAATGAATTTCATCATCCACATCATCTCCATAATCACAATCCTTGGAGATAAATTTTTTCCATTGGATATGAATTACATTTCCTTGTTTAAATGAATTTTATAGTATTCTAGTTTGACTCACATTTAATAAGATACTGTAGTTCTTAGTTGATATTCAAGAGAAAGTATAGATAAGTCTCTTTAATCAAGGGCTGAAACTTATGGATTGTACATTTATGGTTGCCTTATTAGGATTTTATTCACAATTTCAATATCATTAATCTCTTCACAATGCCAAAAAATATCTCCAAAAAAATTCGTTAATTCAATTCGAGAAATTTATTTTATTTTCCTCTAGATGTATTTAAATATCATCAAAATTATTGTGATAAACCTGAGGATCATCCTTCTTCAATTTGTTACTTCCATTATATATATTATCTACTTTCTCTAAAAAGGACTTGGATATAGTGAAACTCATCACCTTCAAATATATTTTGATTGATAGATATGCGGTAATATAATTTTCATCTTTTTCATCTTCATAAAGAATCATCCTATTTATTTCAATCATCAAGAGTCATATAACATTATAGACCAAAATCACATGGGATTTGGAAGAAGGAACATTCATTCCAGGGGAAAATATATGATATCTCATTCTATTATTCCAAATTTGGATGTTTTTACATAAATTAGGGGAACTCCCCCAACACTCAAAAAAATTATCTCTAAACACAAATGATGAAATATTTTACACTTATAAAATGTTCACTAATATATAACTTGTAATACCCTAGAACACCCTAAGAGGAGTCGAATATATCAGGGTGTCAAAAATTTCCATTAAAGAGATATATATTTTTCTCATTTTAGTAGGAAATTATAAAACCTTTTCAATGAGACCTTATAGTTATTAACCATCCATATATTGAGACCCAAATAATTTGATTCACTTAGTTTAATGCTAAGGGATACATTAAGTAGAATTAACCAACAATGTGTAAGTCACACCCGAATCTAGTATGTATCACTTATTATTGTGGAGTGTAGATGATAATACATAGTCACTTTGTAATAGGATCACTTCCTTGAAAAAAAATTTGGGGTATCACTTTACCTGCCATGAAACAATTCTGAAGAATCCCTATAGATCGCTACCTTTGGTGAAGTCTTACTCAGCTATTTATCCAAAATGGTAACTCACTATATTTTTTTATTTTTTTCTCTTCTAGTAATTATAAAAAGTGTCTTCTTGCACCATAGTACTGGGTTGAAGAAATTTAAATAACTATTCAAATAAACCATATCATAAACACTATGGTTCATGAAGCAACCATCCTTCATGAAATCCCCTTTTTGTTTCAAATATATAACAACATTCATGAAACACCAGGCATTCTAAAATCTACCAATCAATAAAAATATCAACACATTTCCAAGGTTCCCATCCTTCACAGAATTCTATGTCTTCACCAAACTCTAATTCTTTATGAAGTTCCCTTTTCTAAAATTCATTAGAATAAATATGTTCTTAGAAATTATTTTTGTGGATCTTATACTTCTGAAGGGTTCATGATTTTTAAAGCTCTGAACCATTGAGAATCCATATAGATTCACCATTTTCCCAAATTTTCTCTGTTCCTTCTGAATATTACT
This sequence comes from Viscum album, assembly GCA_963277665.1. Taxonomy (NCBI): domain Eukaryota; kingdom Viridiplantae; phylum Streptophyta; class Magnoliopsida; order Santalales; family Viscaceae; genus Viscum; species Viscum album. The sequence continues at coordinate 929,270,008 of OY728159.1, forward strand.
AGCCTCCCATTTTATGAAATTTACATTCACAATGCATACCAGCTGACTGTATCCTTTTCATGAATCAATCCTTTCATTTTTATGAAGATCCATTTTTTCACGAACATTTAGAGAAACTATTATCTCTATTATGCATCTTGTAGTCATGTAGATTACCATTATCTCATCACAGATCATCTATTTTCATGAAGTCTCTTTTGTGATACTTCAAACCATCATGACACCAAATTCATTCATGAAGCTCCACATACTCACGAAACACCAATATTCAAAAAATATATGGCTTAAAATATATTATATTATTAAATCCTTGAAATATATATTTCACAATGCTTTCTCCTTCATCCTGATTTTAAGCTCCAAAAATGTGGAAAATATTGTAAAAATTATTCTACAAGTAATAATAAATCACCCAAAAGATATGATCATATACGTTGTAAACTCCATAATCAACCCTTGTTTGGATTTGTAAAAATCACAAAATACAATCTCATTCCAACTGTGAAAATCTTTGGTTCCAACAATCACCCGATTTGCATTTGTTGGAAATCTGTACATAATTTATATAAAGGAACATCCTTGATCAAAAACATAATAAGCCTAAAATAGCTCATCAATAAATCGAATTTTATATGGGAAATTATTCTTAAAGAAAAAATGGTGGAAAAAAAGAATCTCCTTCCTTGAAAGTTCGTGCCTCAATAGACCACTCACTAATCTTGAAAACCTAAAAATCAATGAATTCCCCTTATCTATCAATTTGGAAATAAACCAAATGACATATTATTTTGAATTCAACATCCAATAAAACTCCCATTGATCATATCACCCCCATAAACCTTGGTAATATCCAAAAAGAGATTAAGACTGTTAACACAAATATGGAGTTTGGATCAATGTAACCTCCTCAAACACTAGGAGTATTATAAACTCCAAGGACCAAACACTATTTATCAAATAATATAGCTTCCAAATTCATAGTCAGGATTTTAGACTCTTGATTATTAGTTACAAAATTCATTAGTTTAATCACACCATGTCAAAAAGTTTCTTTGATTTTTTGATATATGATCTATATATGTTTGGTACAAGAGTGTTGACCTAGATTTTTCCTTAAATTGATCACAATATTATTTTCCTAGTTTCCTGCCATCAATATTTCACTACATCACCAATATAAATAATTTGATTCATCATCCAAAATAGATGATTTCATATCTCTTCAAAAGGGATATAATATGATACAATAGTATTAAGAGAAGAGTATTAATGCTTCTTTCTCAACTAGACCATACATTTGTTTTCCAATGAAAAATACACAACCACTTGTGGATGTTTATTCCACCAAATATATAGCCCGATATTTATAAGAATATATAATACAAAATTTAGTGTTCCTTGAATATAACCCATGATTATTTAAACTATTACAAAATATTATTCATTCAAATTAATTTGGAAGTGATCTGCAAATAATGTTTCAAAGAAGATATCTGGATTTGTTGCATTCATGTATAATAATATTTTTATGATCCTTATATATAGTCTAGGACCCACATATGTCCCATACCTATGATTTACATGTTTTATCCCAACATGAATCAGGGTCAACATTGGTTTGGAGTCATTCATGTTGAATTTATTCAAAAGTCCACTTACATTTTTTTGAGAAATGAAGTTGTAACCCTTCATGTGAATCACTGGAACCCAAAACAATTATGTGGGTTCACAAATAATTTACATTCAAAATTATAAACTCATGTGATGACACAATTATTCTAATGATCTTTACCTTATTTTACAAAAATCTATATCAATCACATACACAGGCCTAATATATTGATCTTATTGAGAATTATTCAGCTAGAGATTATTGTAAGATTTTCCTTATTTAAATTATAGCTTATTCACATAATAATCCTATTGAAAATACTATGATCTTGGGGAATTATTTAGTCTATAGGGAGATTTATTTAATCTATAATCCTTTATTAAAACCTTTCCATTCAAAAATAGTAGTAGTCATTAAATATAGACATCTTCATCAATAACACCATTTAATAATTTCATTTTGACATCAATCTACAAAAAATTTTACCCTAATTTAATTTCTATATAACATATTATCATAATGAACTTTAATTTAGATATTGGATCAAAATTGTCTTCAAAATCAATGCAGTCAATCTATGCATAGACTTTACACACCAAGTTTTCCTTGTTTCTTACCACATTCCCAAGATCATTGATTTTCTTTAAGATCTAGTTTTCCCAATCACATTGTGATTTTCTCATCACATTACAAGATACCATGTCTAGAACTTGATTATATGATCTAGTTTATCATTCAAAACATTAACCAATGATACATCCCTTGCTGACTCTTCAAAGTAGGTTGGTTCCATAATAAAATGGAAGGTATAATTTTCGTCATTCCTCATTCTACTTATATGTGTAATTATGGTCTTATCCCTAATGATTATATATTAATAAAATTATGATCTTATATTTCTCCTGAATGGTTCGAATAATGTTTCTTCAGAAATATTTTCTTCTTCTCAATCTAATTTTGAATAAGCTTTATTTTGAGCACCCTAATTTTTTTTCAACCCTTCCACTATTTATGTATTTATATCTATCCCTTTTCCACTATCTTAATCATCTAAAATAATATCATCATATGAGATACTAGTTTTATTTATGGGGTTTTCCTTGATGGTCATGAAATATTTATATTCCATAATCTTTATAAGATGTTTATTATAACATTTTCTATATTTACTCTTCATTGAATATCTATGAAATATTCACTCATTTGTAGCATCATCAGGCGTGCCTGGATTTCCATCATCTTTTCGAATAAATCATTTAAATATACAAAACATGAAAATACTATAGATTGAGTTTTCATCCATTCCATTCACAAATGGTTTCCCGAACTTCTTAATAATAAATTTGTTCAATTTTGAGTGAAAATAACTAATTGAACTATATATTTTGAGTAAGGATGAGAAACAAAACTCCCAATCCACATAGATCAATTTTTTTTAATCATTTGTCAATTTTATCATTCAACAGACCCATTTTTTAGGGGTTGTCACTGAATAAACCTCAGGCTATATCCCATGTTTTTTGAGTTAATAATAAAATTCAATGGATGTGTATTCTGTTCCATTATAGGTTCATAAAATCCTTATTATTATTTTAGTTTCATTCTAATATATTTGAAGAAAACCATTAATTCCATCAATCACTTTGAAATTATTATTAATGGACATCACATCAGTCATTATAATATAATCATAACTAAAAATAATGATTTACCAATCTATATATTTTCTAGCCACATTTATTCGATCACACACTCCTTTTTGGAAGAGATTATATAGATTTGATGCCCTTTTCTTCTTCAGAAAATATGTTCCATAAACCATCATCCCCAAATGAATGCATCAAATGTATTTTCACAATCACACATCAAATTGGGAATGATGGAAACATAATTATATTTGATATGGATTCTAGGTTCCATTGATTAATGTAGCATATCTAATGGTTCAACAAGTTGTTTTATACATTAGTTTTTATGAAACAAGTATTTGCTTTACTATCAACCTGGCATAAATTTTTATTTTATCTACTTCCATTCATGATATAATTACATATATTTCCTTTGATATTTCAAAACTTCTGATTAAAATTCACTATGAGTCTAGAATCAGAGTGTTGACTCACACTTAAGATGTTGCGATGAAAATATATTTTGTAAAGGACTTATATTTTCATTTAATCATTATTTAAAAGATCTGTATTTATAGTTCCTATAATATTTAAGGCTCCATAGTTTCCGAATATCACAATTTCATTAGCCAATCCCATAAATTTTTTAAAAATCTGAATTTCCTATCATATGGGAGGATCATCATCTAACAACAATCTAGGTTCTTCTATTCTTTTTTATCTTTGATACAAATTTTTTCAATGTTGGATTTCTCTATATTCTAATTTCCCTTCAACGAGATTATTATTTGAGTGGTGTAATCAAATAGATATTATAATCAATTTTTTAATATGCATGGTTTAATTATACAAATATTCTTGTTCTTCTATGTGAGAATTCAAATTTTTAGGAGGAATTATTTTTAGTTTCTAGATATTGACTTTAATGGGTGTTCTGTAGTAATTGTACACATCATTATTATCATTGTACAAAATAGAATTATGAACATAGTCTAAACTGTGAGAACAATATACATAGAAACTATTTATTATATATATTAATGGTTATGAAATAATTTTATTTTATGGACTTATAGTTACTTCCAAATTGAGATATCATCTTTCCTTTTCACAGTAAGTCATGGTTTGGCCGAGAAATCCATATAATTGAAATTTCATGATAGGAAATATCTTCTCCATTACATTCCACCACATGTAACTTTATTATGTAACAGTATTTGACCAGTAATCATATTTGGATACTTGGAGATTATTTTCATCTCTCAATTCTATTTGGTTTGATGTTATCTCTATTAAGACGATAGGTGACTTTGTGATATGTCCAACTTTCTTCATCCCTTTACATTAGATCATCCCATTATTTCTTTTAATGTTTATGTATCACAATTAATTCACCATTATTATAATAAGTGTGAGTTATTTATTATTCAAGGCCTATTATACTTTTTCATATCATAATTTACCTATTTTCAACATCTCTACATCTAAAATTCTTCTATAATGTGATTTATTTTTTTTCCTTCATTTATATTTGGTATCTTAGTTACTACATAATGTAACAACTTCTTCTACAGGAGCCTAAACTATTTTATTGTTCTCCACTAGCCTAGATGTGTTTTAGCTGATTATTTTTTCCTTCTCTTCACACATGTCATGATACTCAATAACCTATATTGAGAATTCAAGAGTTTGGAATGTTTTTTATGCCTCTCCTTATAGTTTATCAATTTATGCTTTGAGATGACCCTCATACGTTGATGAATCATTACACAATGTTCTATCAAATATATTTTTATTTTTCTGGATTGAAAATGTCATTAGGGGAACACTAATATCGAAAACACCAATAAACTAATTATCATCATCCATTATAGGTTCTTAATTTAAAATGGTATCCATCACGAACACTTAGGGATCATGTTTAAACAATGGTTATACATCTTTTAGAAATTAATTATCATCCTATTTTTAATTAAGGATGTAGAAATTTGTCTATAATTTAATTCCATAATTTAATTCTCCATTTTGAGGGAAAATATTCTAAGGCTCCTCTATGATTTTTTTCTTCATTTTCTACATTATCAGGTTTCCTTGAACACTGGGCGACAATGTTCCCAACTCTTCAAAAATGAAAAAATCCAATGGAATCGTCCTTTCAAATCCCCATTTTATCTGTCAATATTCATGAAAAAAAGAATGATGTACATAAAAAAACATATCCATTTTCATTATCTTTGGTATGTAAATTTTTTTCCTGGCTCTGAATTTCATTTATTTGCTAACTCAAATTGTTAAATATTCTGGTTTGACTAACATTTCATAATCCAATTTTCTTTTAGCAGATCATTAAGAGACATATGAGAAAGATCTATTCCCTCAACAACTAACGCTTTTGGTTTGTACATTGGTGGGATCCTTTTTAATATTTTATTCACAATGTTTATGTCCAAAGTATATTTCCCATTTAAATGAATAGATAAAAAAATTCAATATTTTGATTACTAAAATGATTAGCAATTTCACATGGATCCATTTTTAGATCAATGAAATTATTGTGAAACACGTGATTTTTGGACTCCTTCACTTTGTAATTTCCATCGTATGTCTATTTCTAGTTTCTCCTATATGTATTTCGCTATAGTAAAACTCATCACATTAAAATATATTTGATTATATAGAGTGGTAGTAAGGGAATTTAGATCTTTGGAATCTAGATCAAGCATCCTCTTATCTATTTTACCCATATAGAAACCTATCAAATCACTAACCTGAATCCCAAAATTTTTGGAATGAGAAAATAAATTTCAAGGGAGTGTAGATGATATATCATTATATTCATCTATATCTTGATTTTTCTTCAATAAAATAGGGGAACTCACCTAATATTCATTCAATTTTCAATGAAAAAAAGAGGAATAATTTAACACATATAACATGTTATCTCTAATACCACTTTTAGTACCCTAAAACGCACAGGGAGGTGTGGGGAGATTTAGGGTGTCATATTTTTTTAAATAGATAGATCATGTTTCCACATTGATATGAACTTATAAAACATGCGTACTAGATAAATATAATTATTAAATATCAATATTTAGAGACATAGAAAACCAGATATACATGGTCCATAACTATGGGATAGTCTATGTATCATACACCAATTGTGTGTATGTCATACCTGAATACACTATGATTCACAATTCATTCTGGAGTATAATAATATTTTACACAGTCACTCTATTTCTTGAAAACATCATTTGAAAAAATATTAGGGGTGGCACATTGCCTCCCTTGTAAAACTTATATCTACTTCAACTATATCACTACTTCTATATATATCTTATTTTATTTACTGACCATATGGTCACCACTATTGATTTGGGAATTGGAATCATTATATCTAACTATCATAATACTCTTCAACCACCATAGCTAGGAGTTGATTCACTTGAAATCATTGTCCACATAAACTAGTAGTTCAACACTATTGTTCATGAAGATCCAAACCTTTTAAAATAGAAATTTTTGTTTGATAGATATAACATAATTTTTGTTCCCACACAAATTCACGTAGCTACTAATATTTGAGAATCTTAGAGCATTTGTGAAGCTCTCTGCCTTTAATGAATTCTATGTATTTTCAAAACTCCCAGTTATTGTAGAAATTTATTTTCTTAAATTCATTAGCATCAGTTGGGTATTAACTAGTATTTTCTTAATACATATACTAATGAAGAGTTATGGATTATAACCTCCCAAAATTGTGAAATTCATATAAATTCTACCTTTTCTCAAAATTCACAAATGTCTTCTGATGATGTGCAAACTCTTACTTATAGAGTTTTTCTTTGTCATATATTTCCAGCACACAATGGCCTATTTGTGAAGCTCCCCATTCAATTTTTATAATCTCCATTTCTTCTCAAATATTTAGATAAATTATTCTATTCATGATGCTTCTCATAGTCATGTAGATTACCATCATCTCATCACAACATAACAGTTTTCTGGAACTCTCTTTCATGAAACATCAAACCTTCATGACACCAAATTCCATCACGAATCTTCCCATATTCATGAAGCTACAATATTCATGAAATCCATTTCTTCCCCATATATTTGAATATTCAATCCTAGAAATATCTATTTTATTAATCATTCTCCATCCTCCAGATTTTGAGATCCAAAAATTTGGAAGACATTAGAAAATGGTGATACCTTCAACAATAAAGGCTCCTACGCCTTATGATTAAATTCTATAAAAACTCCCAAATCATACCTTGTATTGAAAATAACAAAACAAACTATGTTTCAAGTTGAAAAAATCCTTGGTTATAACATAATTTTTTTTAGCATAATTGTAAACAAATACCAAAAATATGGAAATTTTGATTCAAATAAAATTAATAAAATTATTCTAAATAAAATGGTTAATATGTCACCATAAAGAAAAATTAAAAATATAATTGGAAATTTATTTATTTAATGAAATTAAATAACTATATTTGAAATGTATGGGATTGTTACTATTCATAGAAAAATCAGTCATTTTAGAAATATAAAAAATTGAACAATAATTTAATTTAGATAATAGGATTTCAAATATAAAAATGGTTGACCTCACCTGTTTTGATAGTCTCAATTATGTTTTAATATGTTTTGATAATCCTATCTATAAGTTAAATTATGTCATCCTTATATTGAGTTGACAAAAATATCAAAATAATCATAAGAATATATTAATCAAAGTTTATCTATGTTTATACATGTTTTGAAATAATACTAACTCACTCTGGATATTATTTTCATAGAACATATAAGTATTATGTTTTTGAGTCACTGATACAGACATAATATACCAATAAAAAAGATCACCAATAGACAGAGTCAACTATTATAATCAATAGATACCGATATAGACAGATAGACCTACTAATACAAGTCTACCGATACAAACAGACATCTATATATACAAGTCTACTGATACAAAGAGACAGCTACCGATACAAGTCTACCGATACAAACCGACAGCTACCGATATGAAGTCTACTGATACAGAAAAAGCCACCGATATACAGAGAGATCCACAGATACAAGCAGCTACTTATATAAGAGAGTTACCGATGGGGAGATCCACCGAAACAAGAATGCTACCTTTACAGAAGAGTTACCGATAAGAGGAGCTACCGATACAGAGTTATTGTCACTAATACATAGTCTACTGTTATAACGAGTAACAGCTACCTTTACAGACCGACTGACTCAAGTCCACCGATACAAGCTCACTGATACTAGGAGATACCGATGGAAACCAGTCACTATATCTCTAAAACCAACTTATGATTGTTTTTTAACAATGATCATGTTTGGTGATTTTAATACAACTACTATTAATTAATTAATGTTTCTTGAGTGTCAGTAAACGGTACCTCGTACCTATAAAAAGGTAATCATTCCCATTGCCAGAGCAAAAGATATATATATAAAAGGTAACCTCGAACTACTAAAGGGAGATCGATCATTCCTTCCATGCACATACGAAAAAACCTTCTGGAGATACACAAGGACTTACATGCATAGAAGAAGAAGGATAAATACATTGTGAATATGTAAAACCTGATCATTCAAGGAGTAAAGAGCTGCAACAATTTCACCTATACTCAAGATGATCAGACTGATCAACCTAGACCTGGAAGTCAAATACAAAAACGACACTATTTTTTTCCTGACTATAAACCAGATAAGGACTCAAAGCTTCATTTGCATCAATCCAAGTAGTCCAGATCTTCACTCAAAACACACAGAGAATTCTAAACTCATCTCTATTTTTAGCTCTAATGTATTTTCATTTATTAACACTTTGAGCATTGTGTGTTCTTTATTTTAAGCACACCTTGTCTCTTATGCTGAAATGGAGGATTTATAAATCCTCACTCAATCTTTCCCTTAAACTCTTGTATCCCACTTTGGATAGTGGTAAAGGTCAAGTGTGACCTGAACAACATGTGAGCTGTTGTTATTTTTTGATTTTTTACGTAGAACTGTGGTAGAGGTTTGAGGACCTGGAAAGTCTGAGTACTGTTGTAAACCCCGATCCAGGGTGTGGGTGAATGTTTTATATAAACTGTTTTGAGAGGACTAAGTCTCTTCTTGAGACTGAACCTCTTGGTTAAACCTGCTCTGCATCCTATTTCATTTTAAACTATATCTTATATTATGCTTCTAATTACTTTGAAATTTAATTCTATTTTAAAGTAACTCTGATGGTTAAACTATAAAGTTTATGTAATTTTTATTAGTCAGTTAGTTAGTTTCAAAAGATAACTTAATCATCACATTAAGTTAACTGAGAAATAATCAATCTTTGAGAAACTAAGTGAAACATTCAAAGCTTTATAAATTCACTACAGTTTAATTTTTATTTAATTTGGGGGGATTTCATACAATTATATTTAACAAAAATTTTAATTGGAACTCAATTCACACCACCCTCTTGAGTATCCACTTCGACCAACATTTGGTATCAGAGGTAGGTAAAAAGTTTTTCAAAACACTCTATTTGAGAAATTATTTTTAACTGGGATTTTAGTTGTATCTTAAAGATCTCAAAATTTCAGTTATTTCTAAATTTTTATCTCTTTCAATATATTAGCTAAAATTTAATTATGGATAATAGACTTGAAGGTGAATCTACCAACATGCCACCTTTCTTTAAAGGTGTTAATTATTTCCAATGGAAACTAAAAATGAATATTGATTTAGAAAGTATGGGATTTGATATCTGGACTGCTATGGAGACTTAGTATAAGATTCCATAAACTGAAATAACTACATGGGATGAACCAAATAAAGTTGCTTAAAATAATAATTATAAAGAAATTAATGCTATGTATTGTGCTTTAAGAGATGAATAATTTAATCGACTATCTTCTTATAAGACTGCTTATGAAATCTGGGATACTTTGTCTATTTCACATGAGGTAACAACCAATGTTAAGGAAATGAGATTGAATACCTACACTATCAAGTATGATAATTTTAAAATGAAGCCTGATGAACCTATTTCTGACATGTATCTCATGTTAAACGAAATTGTAAATACAATGATCTCACTTGGAAAAGTTGTTCCTACTAAAGAGAAAATCATGAGGATACTAATATGTTTGCTAGATATATGGAGAGGCACATCATTTTCAATTAGAGAATCTTGTGACATTAGTGTTTTTCCTGTCAAGGAACTCATTGGTAAATTAATTATTTATAAAGAAGAACTGAAAGTAAACAAGGAATAAGATGATGATCCAAGAAAGAAGTCTGCAGATTTCAAGACTTCTTCTTCAAAAAATAAGGACAAACAGAAAATTCAAAGTGAAAGTGATAGTTCAAGCAGTGATGAGAGTGCATCTGGCAGTGATGCTGAAATGGCTCAGATAGCCAGACGATTCAAGAAGTTTTATAGAAATAAGTAGTTTTTTAGAAAATCAAATTACAAGGGAATGTATGAGAATAAAGTTCAATGGAAGAAGGATTGGAAAATGACTGATAAAAGTAATGACATAGTCTTCTATGAATGTAAGAGTAAAGGACAAGTGATGGCTGACTGTCCAAAATTAAATTACAAGAAGAAATATGAGTTCAATGACAACAAATATAAGAAATCTAGGAAAGAAACCTGGAGTGATTCAGAAGACAATTCAAGAGATTCTGATTCCACCCAGGATGAAAAATCTCAAAAATATAATATCTGTTTCCTGAAAAATACATCAGAGGTAACATTGGATACTACTTTTTTAAATTCTTATTATTCTAAAGATGATTCTGATTCTAATTCTGAAAACAGGTCTAGTGATGAGTTATTTTAATATTGTAACATGTTATAAGATACTCTCAATGAGCTAAAATACAAGTATAAAACCTTAAATAAACAACATTCTTTAACTAGCACTGTCAAATCTGCACTAGAAGTAGAAAAGGAAAATAATGCTCAACTATTAAAAGAAAATGCTGAACTGAAACTGTCTAATGAGAAACTCAGGAATGATTTGGAAAATTTAAAAATGGAAAGAACATTTTTACACAAATTATAGGCAAGCAACTAGAACCAATGTATACTACGGGGTTAGGTTGTAAACCTGGACAGAGACAGATCACAAAAAATAGGTTTTTCTCAAAAAATTGGACAGTTTACTGCTAGTTCAAGTTTTAGAAATTCTTCTATCTCAACTACTTATTTACATAGTTATAGATCAAACAAATATTATCTTTAAAAGTATTTTGAATATATTGATTATATGAAACCCATTAGAAAAATATGGGTACCAAAAGTTTTTCTTGCTAACCTGTTTGGACTCAAGAAAATCTGGGTACCAAAATCATATTCTATATAAACATGTTTTGTAGGAAACCTACTTAAAATGTTCCTGTAGGAAGACATGGTACTTGGACAGTTGATGTTCAAGACATATGACAAAAGTCTTCTCATTTTTTGAAATCTTAGTCAAAGTTTATGGAGGACATGTCACCATTGGTGATAACTCAAAAGGAAAAATCATCGGCTTAAGCCAAATTGGTAACACTGATTCAATTTTGATTTCTAAGGTTTTACTTGTTGATGGACTAAACTATAATCTGTTAATCATTTCCCAGTTTTCTGATGATGTATTTAATGTTAGGTTTGAAAATGATTCTGGTAATGTTTTTAATTATAAAAATGTTTTAATGTTTTATGCCTTAAGAAATGAAAATGTTTATGTTGTGGATTTAAACTCTTTAGCTATGAAAAATATTTCCTGTTTAAATGCTTTTAATAAAGAATCCAGGCTTTGTCACATAAGATTATGACATTTTAATATAAACTCACTTAAGAAACTGACTACAAAAATTTCAGTTAGAGACCTACCTCAACTTTAATTTCCATCAGACAAAGTTTTTACTCCCTATCAAAAGGGAAAGCAACATAAAGTTTCTTTTAAATCAAAGAAAAAAGTTTCAACTTCTCAACCTCTTGAGTTGGTTCACATGGATTTATTTGGACCATCCATAGTTTCTAGTTTAAATGGGAATCACAATGTCTATGTCCTTATAGATGACTTTTCTAGATATACTTGGGTATATTTTCTATATCATAAAAGTGAAGATTGTTCTTACTTTATTAAATACTACAAGTCTGTAGAAAACCATAGTGGACTTAAGATTAAAACCATGAGAAGTGATCATGGTCGTTAGTCTAAAAATCATGATTTTGAATCATACTGCTCACAAAATGGCAACAATCATAATTTCTCTACCCCTAGGACACCTCAACAGAAAGGTGTAGTAAAAAGAAGAAATAGAACACTTCAAGAAATTACAAGTACTATGCTAAATGAATATGACTTACCTGTTTATTTTTGGGTTGAAGTTGTCAATACCGCTTGTTATATTATAAATAGATACTTGATTTGACATGTTCTTAAAAAGACCCCTTATGAATTATAGAATAAAAGAAAACCTAAAGTTATATACTTCAGAGTTTTTGGTTGCAAAGTATTTATTATCAATACTAAAGATAATGTTGATATGTTTGCATCTAAAAGAGATGAAGGAATATTTCTAGGTTATTCTTTACCTAGAAAATCCTATAGAGTTTTTAATAAAAGAACCAAATGTGTGGAAAAATATGTTCACATAAAATTTGATGAAACTGATTCGCATGAACCTAATCCTTCTCTTGAAAATCTTGAAGAAGATTTGTCTGTTCTGAACCTTAGTGATAATTTAAGTTAACCTGTTGCAAAGAAAACAAGTTGAAAATATCCCAGTATCTGCTTCTGATGAATCCGAACCTATAGAAAAACCTAAAATTTATAGTCCTACCTTTACCAGATCAACTAGGATTCTAAAGAATCATCCTTTAGATGTTGTTGTAGGTATTCTTGATAGAGGGACACAGACTAGAGATTCTCTAATAAACCAGGTTGAACATCAGGCCTTTCTTTCAAAGTTAGAACCTAAAAATATCAATGATGCAATAAATTCTGAATTTTGGGTAATGGCTATGCAATAAGAATTAAATCAAATTGAAAGAAACAAAGTCTGGGAATTAGTTGACAGAACAAAGGAAACTTTGACCATAGGCACTAAATGGGTTTTTAAGAATAAATTTGATGAGTCTGGATATATAGTTAGGAACAAAGTAAGACTAGTTGCACAAGGATATAGTCAAAAGGATAGAATAGACTATGAAGAATCCTTTTCACCTGTTGCTAGATTAGAATCTATTAAGATTCTACATTCCTATACTACTCATCTGAATTTCAATTTATATCAAATGGATGTTAAAAGTGCTTTTCTAAATTATTTTATAATTGAAGATGTTTTTTTGAACAACCACTTGGATTTACTAATCCTCATTTTCCAAATCGATTTTTTAAGCATTATAAAGCTTTATATGGTTTAAAACAAGTCCCACAATCATGGAATGATAGAATTAGTAGTTTTATTATTTCAAAAGGTTTTTCTAAAGGGATTCATGATCCAACTCTATTTATTAAAAGAATTTCCAAAGATGTTTTGATAGTACAAATCTATGTTAATGATATTATTTTTGGATCTTCTAAAATTGATTTGTGTATTTATTTTTCAAAGATTATGCAAAATGAATTTGAAATGAGTATAATGGTAGAACTCAAATATTTTCTTGGATTTTAAGTTTTTTCAAATGAAAATGGTATTATATTAAATAAAATGAAATATAAAAAAGATCTTTTAAAACATTTTGGTTTGGATAGTAGTAAGGGTAATAACACACCCATGAGTATCACTTGTTAGTTGGATGCTAATGAAACTGGAAAACCAGTGGATCAAATAAACTACAGAGGTATGATAAGGAGTCTACTCTATCTTACTACTAGTCGACCTGATAGTATGTTTAGTGTGTGTATGTGTGTAATATTTCAATATAATCCAAAAGACTCAAACTTTCTTATTGTTAAAATAATTTTCAAAAATCTTAAACATACTACTAACATAGGATTATTTTATCCAAAAGGAAAATCATTTGATTTAATAAGTTATTCAGATGATAACTTTTCTGGTTACAAGTTTGATAGAAAGAACACTTCTAGAACATGTCATATTCTAGGTAAGTCCCTGATATCTTGGTGTAGTAAAAAGCAGAATTCTGTTGCATTGTCTACTGCTGAAGCAGAATATATTTCTGCTGGTAGTTGTTGTGCATAAATTATGTGGATGAAATGTACATTATTGGACTATGGATATCTGTTTAGACATGTATCTATAAACTGTGATAACACTAGTGCGATCAATATCTCTATGAATCCTATATCTCACTCTAGGACCAAACACATTGATGTAAGGAACCACTTTTTGAGAGATCATCACCAAAAGGGTGATATTACTCTTGTATTTATAGGTACTAAACATCAAATAGCTAACATATTAAGCAAGCCTTTATGTTCAGATAGGTTAAGTTACATTATACATGAGTTAGGAATTATATACTTTGTAGAAGCAAATCCTCACAGTTACCCAGATACTCACCATTATCCAAATCCTCATTGTTATCCAAATCCTCACTATTAGCCAAATCCTCACTATTAGGAAAACCTCACTGCTAGAGACACCTCACCGCTAGATACACCTCACCGTTAGATACCTCACTGATAGATAAACCTCACTATCAAGGTTCTCACAGGAAATTGTCACTGATATGTCATGCACTGTCTGATTTTCATTTTCATTGGCTGAAACTCTTATTGTTTTCAGTATAATTCTTTTTATCACATTTAAATTACTTAATGATAAAAAATAAGCCTTAGTCACATTTCAATCCACCACAAACATTCCTCTCTTCAATCCTCACTTCTCGAACCCCCGTATTACGCGTAACCCTATGTTCTTTGATTGGAGATGGCAAGAACTAAACTCTCGATATTTAGGGATGATAGTGATGTTCCAAGTGCAAATAAGGAGAAAATAGGACCTAAAGGTAGTGGAAGTGAAAGTAGAACATGGTCAGGGAAGCGTGTAGTGAACCCGCATTAGTAAAATAGAGAAATAGTAACTGAAAAGGAACTCGGTGAGGAATGTACCTTACCAAGAAATTATTTGATTATAAGAGTTTTGGTGGAACAGGGATGGCTCTAATTTTTTGCAAACAATAATGGACCTCATTATCCGAAGTTGTATAAGGAGTTTTATTCTTTTGTTAGTTTTGAAAAGTATGAAGAAGAAAACAAAATGGTTTCATTAGTGAATGGAAATGAATTTTTTATTCTTCTGTTGAACGGGCTAAATGTCTGAAAGTACCGCATGAGGGTGTATTTGGGTATACCTCGAAAGAAATACCTCCTACCAGTGAAATTTTTGACTATGAGGTTGCTTTAGAAGAGCTCACCAGTAGTGGAAAACAAAGAAAGGTAGTGGATGTTGAGATGGTTGGAGAAAACTGGCTGTTATTCAAATTCATCCAACATGTGCTAAGTCCAAGAAGAGGGGACTTTGCAAATCTGAGATACCAAGATATTTATTTGTTGCATCTTCTGAGGCATGGGGTCAAGGTAAATTTGTGTAGGCTGTTGATGATCTAAATTTTGGATATGACCAGGCCTATGTCAAAATACAATGCTTTATTCATTGCAAAGTTGATTTCAGTAATCATCAAGGTGAAAGGATTATCTATGTCTCAGGATGAGACAATAGTTGTGAGGAACATTTTTTGCATCACAAGCACAATCTGTAAGTATATGAAGATTGGCTAGACCCCATGGAGAAGGAAATGGGTTATTGATGATGAGAAGGTGTATGATAAGTTCAACCCTGTTGACCATCCCAATATTCCAAGAGACAGAAGAGATCAAGGTCGAGGACCTGATGAAGAGGAACCTCAGTATAGTGATGATACTGATGAGGAGGATACCTCTGTAGCTAATGGAGGGGATCCTGACTTGCCTCCATCTCTAGTTGCAGAAGATGTATCATCTGGGAAGGAAACTGTGTTGGGAGTAAGCAATGAAAAATCCCCTATTGATGAGGAAGACCGACCTGCTCCAGAGAATGAAGAAGAATAAGAATCTAAAAATGAATCATTTTTTATGCCTGCTTGAGTCTCAGTCCACTAATTGGATACTCTTCAATGCCTACTGAAGAAATTTCTGAAGTCGATAGACATGCATGTAGTCCTCATTCACCCCAGGTTGGGACACCTAATGTGGATAGTGTTGTGGAAAACTCTTCTGAGGAAGACCTTCCTTCTCAAGCTGCTATTGATGTACATGTACAGGAAAATGCACAGATTGAGGGGGATCATCCCACCATACATGGTATTATTTTAGTAGCTCATGAGATTGAATACTGGGCCGAAGACCCGGGTTTTGTAGTTTATGGGTTGGATTATCCTGATTCAGAAGTTGAGGCACCCATCACTAGACCTCATGTCTCTTATAATCTACTTTCTGAAACTTTACGTAAGGATATAGTTAGAAAATATGATCTAGACAAGTTGAAATCTGATCTTTAGATAAGTTTTGTATATGAAATGTGAATAATTGAATCCTAATTAATATCATCTATTCTATCTGTGATGACTGAATCGGTATCTGGTGTTTTAGATGAAGCCAAGACCTGTCAGAATCAAGTTTCAAGCTTGGAAGAGGATGTTGAATGCCTAAAGAAATCAGTTGTCTCTCTGGAATCATATATGAGCTCTAAATCTCAAGTATAAAAGGATTACACATTTTTAAAAAAGTGTTGTTATCTAGATGGTATCAGTTTTTAAGGAATTTAAGATTTCTATGGAGCAGCAAGTCAGCACCCAGGACTCTGTTGTGAAAAATCTCATTAGTGGGCTGACTAAATCTTTTAAGGAAACATTAGCCTTTATTGTTGCACCTCTGAGTACTACCATGCCTTCTTTAGATATTGATCAGATTTGAGCTGTGATGAGAGAATAGATTGTAAATTCTTCCACTAGTGGCCTTGTAGACTCTACTTTCTTGACCCAAGTGGTGACTACCACTAGGGATATAGGGAACATTGTTCAGAGTTTTATGAGTGCGACCACCGCTTCTCATAAAGAGGTAAAAGAAAAAGTGGATTACTATTTCCAAAGGGTATATACTAAAAATCAGTTGAACAATCATTTCATGCTTCTGTTAGAGAACATGAAACTACCTCCAGTCACTCAAGCGTTCAGAGAACAAATAAGCAAGCTCAGAAAGTTTAATCCTGCTCTAGAAAAGTTTACGGAGAACAAGGATGATTTTTTCTCTGCTATGGAAGGAGGAGGGGGAATCACTATGGGCTTTAGGAATCTGTTGCTACCATTTTATCATGTAGACATTACTCCTATCATTGTATCTCCAACTCTGCCTGCCTCTGCTCAGTCTAACTCCATTCCTCAGATGACACCAGCTCAAGCAATCAGAAGAATCTCTCCTATGATCATCCAAAGGGCTCCACATTATAGGCCATGAACTGTATCAGTAGCTCAACCTCCTCTGAGTATCACCGGTGTTCCAAAGCCTCCACCTGAATCTACCCAGCCTAAATCCTCTTCTGATTCCATGGGAAAATTCAAATCACATGCTGAGGAGGTGTATTGAATAGTGGCTACGACATTTGATAAGAATCACTTGTACTATTTTTTCCTCAATTTTGTATTTCTCTGTATTTTTTCCCCAAGAAATATATATGATCTTATCTCTATTAAATTTTGTTACTTATCTCATCCATTATTACTAATTTTAGCTAATCAAAAAGGGGTAGAAATATGATCATAATATATTATGCACAAATGTATAAGAATATATTATATCTCTGGTACATTTCTACCTCTGGTACATTTGTTTTATAACTCAACCTTTGATACAGTGGTTTCATACCTCTAATACATTTTCATGTAATACTCAATTCTCCGATACATTTAAAAATGTCATTACTCACACTGAGAAGTGAGACCCAATGTATTTAATACTTATATATTAATGATTATTTTGGATTACAATACCATAATTTGTGATTATCAAAAAGGGGGAGATTTTTGACCACGCATGTTTTGATAATATCAATTATGTTTTAATATGTTTTGATAATCCAATCTATATGTTAAATTATTTCATCCTTCTATCGAGTTGAAAAATATATCAAAATAATCATTGGAATATGTCAATCAATGTTTATCTATGTTTATACATGTTTTGAAATAATACTAACTCACTCTGGGTATGATTTTCATAGAACAAATAAGTATTATGCCTTTGAGTCACCGATACCGATATAGTAAACCGATAAGAAAATATCACCGATAGACATAGTCTGCTGTTATAATAAAGAGCTACCGATACAGACAGACAGACCTACCGATACAAGTCTACTGATTCAAACAAACAGCTTCCGATACAAGTCTACCGATACAAATAGACAACTATTGTTATGAAGTCTACCGATACAGACAGAGCCACCGATACAAGCAGCTACTGATATAGGTGAGTTACCGATGGAGAGAGACACTAATACAAGAATGCTTCCTTTATAGAAGAGCTACCGATAATAGGAGTTACTGATATAGAGTCAATGCCACTGATACATAGTCTACCATTATAAAGAGTAACAGCTACCGTTACATACCTACTAGCTCAAGTCCACCGATACAAGCTCACTGAAACTATGAGCTACCGATGGAAACCAGTCACTATATCTCTAAACCCTACTTATGTTTTTTTATTAACAACGGTCATATTTGGTGCTTTTAATGCTACTGCTATTAATTAATTAATGTCTGTTGAATGTCAGGAAATCGTACCTCATACCTGTAAAAAGTTAATCATTCTCATTGCTAGAGCTAATGATATATATATAAAAGGGAACCTCGAACTACTAAAGGGAGATCGATCAGTCCTTCCATGAACATACAAAACAACATTTTGGAGATACAAAAGGACTTACATGCATAGAAGAAGGAAGAATACACTATGAATCACTAAAACATGATCATTCAAGGAGTAAAGAGCTCCAACGATTTCACCTATACTCAAGCTGATCAGATTGATCAACCTGGACCTGGAAAAACGACACTATGTTTTTCTTAACTAAAAACCAGAGAAGGACTCAAAGGTTCATCTGCATCAATCCAAGGAGTCTAGATCTTCACTCAAAACACATAGAGCATTCTAAACTCATCTCTATTTGTTTAGCTCTATTGTCTTTTTATTTATTTACATTTTGAGCAGTGTGTGTTCTATATTTTATGCACACCCTGTCTCCTATGCTGAACTGGAGGATTTATAAATCCTCACTCAATATTTCCCTTAAACTCTTGTATCCCACCGTGGATAGTGGTAGATGTCAACTATGACCTGGACAACCTGTGAGTTGTTGTGATTTTTTGATTTCCCACGTAGAACTGTGGTAGAGTTCTGAGGACCTGGACAGTCTAAGTACTATTGTAAACCCTAATCCAGGGTGTGGATCAAAGTTTTATATAAACTGTTTGAGAGGACTAAGTCTCAGCGTGAGACTGAACCTCTTGGTTAAACCTACTGTGCATCCTATTTCATTTTAAACTATATCCTATATTTTGCTCCTAATTACTTTGAAATTCAAATCTATTTTACAGTAACTCTGATAGTTAAACTAGCAAGTCTTTGTAATTTTTGTTAGTCAGTAAGTTAGTTTCAAAAGCTAACTTAATCATCATATTATGTTTACTAAGAAATAATCAATCTTTGATAAACTAATTTAAACCTTTCACGATTTATAAATTCACTACAGTTTAATTTTTTTATAATATGGGGAGATTTCATACAAAGCTTTTTAATAGAAATTTTAATTTGAACTCAATTCACCCCCCTCTTGAGTATCCACTCTGACCAGAAAAAATAATTTTATAAAATTAGATTTCTCAATTATCCAGAAATTTATTGTAATATTTCCCAAAAAAATGGAAAAAAGGCATTTTTGAAAAAAATGAGTTTTTGAATAAAAAATAACATTAATAAAAGATCAGTAAAAATTTAAAGAGAATTTACTAATAAAATTATGTTGACTATTAATTGTTTTTTATATTTCATAAATCTAATAATATTATAGATAAATTGATATATTAATTAGATTTTGAGATGGTCATATTTAAATAATAATATTTTATGTGTCACTTTACCTCATTTTTTTGTGTCATATATGTCATGTAATATAATTTTTTTCTAAAAAATCACATGGTGTAATATTCTTATGTTCATTAATAAATTAATTTATAAAAATTTGGATTGGAATTTAGAAGTCAAGGTTTTGATATTTGAAAAAACCATTTCTGAAAACCCACATCATAAATGTTTTTAATAAAACACTCCCTTGATAAGAGATAAATGGAAGTGTGAAATTCATATAGAATATCACATAACTCGGTTTCCATGTAGGAAAAAATTAGTGGAAAGTGATAGCATAGAAAAATAAGGGATTCATATTTCCTAAATAAATATAGGGTATGTTAGAGGTTATTGACCACAATAAATTGAATGATCAAGAGAAATTTAATGACAAAAAAACCATAAATAAATGATGTGTGAAAAAGGACATTGATTTATCCGAAATAAATTTATATTTATATAATTTTCTTCATGATCATTTTCTTAATTTTTAGTTATTATTTTACTATCAAAAAATATAAAACTAAAAAATATAATTTCTTGATATAAATGTATTTCGTAAGTTCAATTTCCTCCTTTGGTTTCTCACCAATCCATTCCCACTGCATTTGAAAATCTACGAAATGAATATTCATGTAATATTTTGTGTAGATATGAATAACTAAAGATAACTTTTAGTGGATCATATAACACACAAAATAATAACAAGTTATTCATTCTATAATTAATAAAAAAATGGGCCGGAAAATGTAAGATATTAACTGAATTGAATAGACCATTATAGGAGGAAATAATACATTAATATCAATTATTAAATTGTAAAACACCTGTTTGAAATAGATTGTTGCATAAATAAATAACCTTATGTCATAATTACACTCAACAACTTCAACAATAATGATTGTTTATCCTCAACGATTATCACATACCCTTCATTATACACTTCTAAATACATAATAACATTATTCCCAAAAAATCCTTTATGTTTTTCAAAAAATTTGTATATATCCCTTAGCCTTATAAAAAATCTCATGAAATTTCATTAAACCACTCAAAAATAATAATAGAATACCAATATTTAATCAACATAATATTATTTCTTTAAGACATTTGATTATAAACAATTTCATATTAACTAGTACATTACATAGGCTATTGGTAGGCACTACAATTTTTTATATATTCAATTTTGGGTCAAATCCCCTTCACCATTACATATGAAAATTGATGTCACCCATCAAATGAGTTTTCATTTTTTTAAACCCTATTAATATAATTATTATATATTTTAAAAATATGATGAACATCCTAAAAAAAAATTAATCACCATATCAATTTTTAACTTCAAAATTTTTATATATAAATAATATTTTCCATAAAGATAGATATTCCTTATCAAATATTATTATCTTTACAACAATAATAAAATAAACACTAGAGGTTTTCAATACCTATAAACTTTTGTGAAAAAAATTAAAAGACCTCCCCATCAAAAAAATCATTAAAACCCATACTAATCCCAAGGGGTTAACTCTCATATATTTCTACCAAAAAAGTATTAATAATATTGTACATCAATAAATTAAATCATCAAAAAGAGTATATATTAATTAAAACTATTCACCAATATTAGACTTATTGATCAATTATGATTCCTAAAAATTGTAAATTATCACCTTAAAAAACATAAACATGGTGTCTTTAGGGAATATATTCAAATTCATTCATATGAATAAATTCCCTACTATGGGTTCTTCAAAAAAAATTCCAATGGTTTCTATTAAAAATATTCGGATACCAACTATAAGGTCACTGAATCTAATATCCAATAACTAGTGGTTAGTTTATTAATTTGGTATAAGATACGAGAGAATGTCCCCCATTGACCAAATAGTTCATTAGTACTGGAATAATGGATACAAACTTTAATCTTACATCATATTTGAGATATTAAAAACACATTATGGATAAAGTTATCTTTTTTCATCATTCAATGCATTCAAAGATTCCTTTTTCATACCCTATGTAAAGGAAATAAAATAAACGATGAGCTCAAATTCAAAGCACGAGTATGTGTACAATGGAAAATGTCATGAATATATAAGGAGTACTCAATATGTAAAGGAAAATAACTGAAAAAGATTTCATATTTCCAATAAATGGGACATGAAGACTAATATGGTAATAATAAATGCCGGTCAAATAATTCCTTCAAATAACCACATAAGAAAGGTGATTATATAAGGATGTTATAAAAAGTAAATTATTCACTTGGAAATTTAATAATTATCCCAAAATATTTAAATTCATAATCTCTTACATTATTAACTAATTATAAATTCCTTGGTTTAAGACACCTTATGTAAAATAGGTTATGCCTTATTCAAATACCCTAACTGCTTTGTCTTCAGAGACCTATAGATGCATCTTGCGGATATAGACGACACTGAACTTCATTTACTATGCCCAATTTATTCATTATATATGAAATGGGATAATAATAATTTAATACATTATAAATATAAACATTCATATTAAAATTTATAGAATATGAAATTTCAATATTTCCCCCAACAACTCCTTTAAAAAAACAATCCCAAATAATAATGTGATTGTAAAATAAACCATTAACCCTTTTGTAACTTTTGAATAATAACTATCAAGAAATAAATAACTCCAAATGAAACAATAAATACCATAAATATAAATATATTCATTGAATTAAAAAAATATGGTAGTAGATGAACCATAAAAAAATAAATAGGTTTATAATACCAAATATGTCTCAACGCAGTGTAAATCGAGAAAAAATATCCTACAAGGATGATAATATTGAAGTGAGAATAAATACATGACTTTATAATTTTAATTAAAATAAATCAATATTAATTTATTTAAATACAACATTAAAAAATTTAATTATTCATGTAATCTTATGATATCAAAGATAATTAATATGCAATATAACCCAATAAAAAAAAATTGAGTTTTGAAAACCATTACAACATCGAATCTATCATTTTAAATCACCTTAGATGAAATAAATATAAATATAAAATAAAATTACATGAATTATGATTGATTAATGACAAAATGTGAATTAGGGTAGTATATAAACCATATAAATTAAATTAGGGGCATAATAATTATATATGACTTAATAAAATAAAATATAGACAAAACCCCTTACCTCGTGTATGACTTGTCACGTTAATTCTTCATATTCCTAAATAATAATAATATGTAAATTATTTATTTTTTATGAAAAAAATTATTTTTTAATGTATCTTTTATTTTAATTAATACAATGTAATATTTAAATACATATTCAATTAAGCTCACAATGAATTTTTTGATCTTATTCAGCTCATGTGTATAAAATGACATTAGTGGTATGACTATGGATAAAGTGGTTATTGTGAAATATTCTAAAGAATATTAATCAAGAAATTATTGTAAATTTTTTAATTAAATTTCTGTTTTTAACTAACCATGAAGAATATATTTTAAAAAAGGAACTATGTTACAACCATTGAGATGTTAGTTCATACATTTGCAAGAGTAATGTCTAAATTTTCAAATGAAATTGATTGAAAAAACATAATTATTATTTTATATTTCCATAATTATAATTATAACATAAATATCATATTATTTCATAAAATAAACTTATACATATAATTAATGTTATTTGGTAATGAATAATGAATCACATCGCTTCGTGGGGGTGGTAATTCACAGATATACACAAATGACATTATTATTTTTAAATGAATGGAAAGGTAAGAAATTATAAGATATATTAAATTTAAATAATGATTAATATTAAATTAATATAATATATATATTTATATATATATTATTTCCATCATTAAAACCAGCCATCAGTGGTGGTGAGGGAAAATAAATTACATCAGTTCATATGGTAGTAGTCTATTGTACACATGAACGACGATTTCATTTCCCATATTTTGGTAGTGAGGATTGATATAATGTAATAAAATAACCTAAAAAGTATAATTACATGGTTTATGTTAATATTTTTATATAATTATCGATGAATAATATTGAAATTAGGTGGAAAATTAAATAAAACAAAATAAACGCTCAATACAAATGATACATCTTCTTAAAAGAAACTGTTTAGGTTTCCCTCTAAAAGCCTCTTTATGATAGTTTTATAATCTAACCAGTGCCTATAAATAATAGATAAGGATATTAAGAATATATTTCTAAATTTATTGGCTGAATAAAATTCCATTTTAATGTAATGGAAAAGAGGATATGAGGTGAATTTTTATAGCATAAAGATATTGTACTCTTCGATATTTATAATGTACAAAAAATATAAACTGGTTTTGAAATAGTTTTGGATAAATTTTTTAAATATTTTTGGATGAGATTATTTTTGGTTGAAATCATCTCATAAAATAAAAATATAATTTTTTTTGTGGATGTTTTAACCATTACGTATCTATTTTAATGCATTTTACCTTTTTTTAAAATTATCATTGTATTCTTGTTTTTACCATTTAGGGTTTATTAAATTACCCATAATAGAAAAAAGGGAATATAAAGAGATTATTGTTGGTGTTATAAGAAATATATAATTTTCATGAATTAATATAATATTATTATTATTTTAAAATCATTTAACAAAACATCATTTATTATAAAATATCATAAATGTTAATTTTAACATTATTCATTTTGTTTGATTTTTAAAACATCATGAAAATTATGGAATTAAAATATATACCTTTATTAATTCTAAAATATTTTATATTTTTCTAAAAAAATAGTGGGAACATAAATATTTATTCAAATAATATTAGATTTAATATTTTTTAAAATCATTTATTTTATTTTCATTTTAATTAAATATTTAACATGTCATCATTTTATACGAATTTAAGAAATTTTTTCAACACTAAATATTATAAATAAATTTTCAAGAGAAATTAAAATTATTTATCTTTAAAATTAATATTTATAACCCATTATACCTCTATTGTATCCCCATGTGAAAACGAATGAGATTTTTAAACATAATAGAGTGACATATTGTCCTTTTATGTTCTGGTGTCATTATAAAGGACTTAAACATTTCTACATAGATCCAAAATGGAATGTCTACCTATAAAATATAATATAGGAAGTAAATATTTCTATCCAATAAAATTTAAACATGTTTTTAGGTCATTATAACCATTTTCACTTTAGTTTTCCCCTATTAAACTTATTTTACCCTTAACCATTGTAACAAGTTTTTATTGTTTTAGCTATTCATTATAACAAAAAATTATGATTAACACATTATCTAATATTAATTATTATTATTAAAATTATTTAATCCATTATAAAAAAATCAATTGAAAATATTTTTTAGTTTAATGAAAATCAGACCAACATGCCTGATGAACACATGTTGCCCAAAAAATAAAATTTTCAAGGAAAATATAATATTTTGTTAAATCTATTACAAATATTAAAAATTATATGAATTTTAATTAATATATATTTATATATAATCAGAATATTTAAATTTTATCATTCTTTATTATGGGTTATTTTAATTAATTTAAATCAAAATAGATTTTTTACATCAATCAAATTTTTAGAAAAAACCATGTTTTAAGATTAAAAATAAACTTTTACCAAAATAATGAAAATTAATTATTCATGTGAAATTAATTTGATAATTATATATAAAATGGTTGAAATGTAATATTAATTCCTAATCCATAATATAAAGGGAATTTTAAATAATATTGTTTTATGAAATGAAATCACAATATTTGAAAAATATTTATTTTTAAACATTCACTAAAAAATAAATCATTTAAAAAAATAAAAGAAAATTAATCCTATTTTAATTTTTTTATTTGGTTTTAATATATTTTTTTAATTTAAAAAATTATGTATCTAAATGTTCATTAATTTATTTTAAATATTTTCTATCAAAAATATATATAAACATTCATTAAATAAAATATATTTAGAAAAATAAACTGACATTACTATAATTTTAGTGATTCTTTACTAATAATTTTTCAGTATATTTATATTGTGATTGAACATTATATATATATATATCATTAATCAATAAATACTATTTATACCCAAATATTTAATGGTTGTCTTTTTAATATTACATTAAAATAATATAATTATATGATTATTTTAACCATGGATTTTCGCATTATATACACCATTGGAGATAATGTTATTATTTGTAAAATTTTATAGTGAAAAAAATAAATTTATTTATTATAATTTGGTTTTGTTATTAAACTTTAAATAATAATTTTACCCTATTTATTCATGATATTTTTTTTCTACGTAACCATTACTGAATTTCCGATCTCACATTTATATTGTTTTCATTCCCTATGATATGAAGAAAGAATATTTGAAGGAGTTTATGGATTCGAAATAAAAACAATGACTATGTTTTTTATTTTTTATTTTAAATTATATTGTTAGATGGATGTATTTATGTTTTTAGTATGTCTACTAAATAACTCAGTCATATGGTTTTCTATCACTTTTGTTTTGTTCTAATATGTCACGACCAGTCCCCTGGGGCCTGTTCCATGACTACCCCAAGACCACCTCTTATAGGCTAGGGTATGGAGACTAGAACTGAGTAGGTATATCCTACATGTGTGAGGCATTTTTCAAAATACTTGTACACACAAAATCATATCCAATCATAAGTGCTCACACTAAAAACACTGAGCAGACATACATGCATACAACTATAAAAACCCACATAGGGTAAATAGTGAAAACTAAAATTTAATGGGTGTTGTTATACAAGGCCAATAAAATAAATGTACAAGATCATATAATCCATCTGCTGAAAACCCTACTTGAAGGGTAGGTACATAATTTGTAAATGTTAATGAAGTGCACCACATATGGCATGCCTCCCTCTAATTACAACCTATGTTAGGCCACCAAGGCTCCCATCAAAGATTTTGGTCATCTGTATAGGACAAGACATGTGCAGGCAAAGCTCATGAAGGTGTGAGTAAAACAATAATCTGTAGGGACCCCAAACTAAAAAGTTATACCAAAAAGTAATAAAAAAGTATACTACCAAGAGTTACATGGACTATAGCCTCTAAGATGTATAAGCAAGAGAATCAAAAGTGTCAGATCACACCAGTATTTTTATTTGAAATAAATAAAGAAATAGTTTACAAGAATATTTAAATCCATAGAGAAACACACTGGGTCTTCATAGGAGACACACTTTCCATAGGTGCAGCAGACACACTCTATGTAGGCGTAGGAGACACAGTCAATATGAGACACACTCTGTGTAGGAAGAAGATACACACTACATATGTGACACACTCTATTTGAGAATAAGATACACACTCTATGTTAGGATAGGAGAGACATCCCGAAGGTGACACACTATATGTATGAGAAAGATACACACTCCTTATGAAACACACTCCGTGTAGGTCGAAACATGCCTCTAGATTCCGCTCTTATCATGCTTGTTCCAGTTTCACCTAATCCTTATGCCAATGTTCTATATGCTTATTTCCATGGAAAATCCCATAGAGTCCCAAAATGACTTCCTCATCACAAGGGTCCCAATGACACAAATTGATCATCAAACATACATAATGTATAGATGTTACTGTCTTTTGTTGAAAAGGGGCCAGTAAGGTCTAGGTACGGTTCGATCATGTCCAACCAACCCACCCCAACCCAATGTTTTTCATCTAGACCCAATGGGTCGACCTAGCCCGTTTAGCTAGCTCGGCTTTATGCCGGCCTACCTACCACCTGCATGACCTGCCGCTGGCCCAACCTGTTGTCGATCCATCCCGTCTGCTCCAGCTCGGCCCGCTAATGCGGGAAAATTTGGTCCACATAGCTGTGGACACTGCCATATCTTGGACTTTTCAACTCTTCCAACCACTACATGACCCACCCCGCGACGATTACATTGGGGTCCCATTACGGTCCTGTTGGACTGTGGCTTCCAACCGCAAGACACGAACTGATGTCGCGTCTCGGTCGCGACCGACGATCGTGCACCGCAGGCCCCTTTCGTCGGTGAGCCACACCACCCCCAATACCAGAGACCAATGAGATATACTTTTTGGAAAACCTCATATCCTCTAATTTTTTTAAAAGGGGACACCCTTTCGATCCTCGGGTCTCTGTCTTTACTAACGCAGGCTCCAAAACGTTTTACTATAACTCCAGGAATCCAGCCACGTTTGGAACCTCTGAAAAATTCCTGACATGACCAAATGAGTTCTTCGGTGAAGAATTCATGAACAATGTAGAAAAAACCCAATAACACCCAACGGATGAACTTCGACCTTGTTCGTTTGATCCTTTCTTAATCTCGTTAGAAAAGGAAGACGAAACAACAAAGATAACCACTGAGGTTTAATCCCTTAAAATTCACATTATATCAATCCCACAAGAACAATCGAACCATGAATCAAAATGTTTCTGGGTTGGTCTATATTCATCATTGAAAACAAAAATGGAGAAAGAATTCAAAAAACAACCCCTACCTGGGGTTTTGATCGATCACCGATAAAGAATAAATCCATGTTCATCATTTTTCAATCCATCGATGGTTGATCTGAATCCTGATCATTGACCTTTCATTTCCAATGAGAGAGACTCCTTATCCTTTCCTCATAGAAATTCTATGGTTTTGGGGATATCCTAGGATTTCAGAAAAAGTTCATTTAAAATAAAATCTTTGTTGTTTCGTCAAAAATATTTTATTCAAAAAATTTAATGACATTTACATCATAAAAATTACAGTCACCCTCGATTGTTCCATTAGAGGTTAGGACCCACCTATATTAAAGTCATTATTCTGAATGAAATGGTGACCTCAGTTTTTTTATCTAGACACCAATTTTTATGTTACTAAAACTTCACTAACACACTATTTTTAGTAAACATAAAAATATTTCAAACATTTATTTCCGGAACCCCAGGCCTCAAAATTGTCTTCCATCTCAACGCATGGTCCCAAAATAATCATATATAATTTAAAAAAATATACATGGAAATTATAGGCGATTAAATTCTCTCCACCTAAGGTATTTATGTCACCAAAATCCAAAAAAAAGGATAAATAAACAAATGGGGATACTGAGAGTGAATATGAGAATCCCGCTCTCATGTTCTCTCTATGAGATTTTCTTAATGCCACTGAACATGAACTAGAGGAATCAGCTATCCATAAAGTATCATATCCCATTGAACATCGATCTCTACCAGGTACTTCATGAACATCGCCCCATAATCAATGGCTAGCTCTCCCCACTCAATAATGTTTGATGGATCATGAACATACCTCATTAGCTGCGATGTGTGAAAGACATCATGGACCTAAAGCATATGTGAGGGTAGAGCTAGGCAGTACCCTACCTCGCTAACTCTACTCATAATCTATAAATGGTCGATGTATCTCAAAGATAACTTGCTACCTGGAAAAATATTTTCTATCCCAATTGAGGGGAGATCATAAGGACAACATGGACTCTCTCATAAATCAATAAGGGCCTCCATATCCTCTCCTCATACTTCTTCTTATAGTTATGTGTAGTCCTCATCCATTCCTAGAGGATTTGCACCTTCTCGGTTTTTGGTCTTACTAACTCTAGACCCTTGATTGATGACACTATTAGGTCTATTTAGAATAGTAGTGACCTGTATGGTCACCCATAAAAGCCCTCATAAGGTGTTATACTAATGGTGCAGTGGTAGCTGTTGTTGTACGTAAACTAATCTAATTGTAGGTGATCCTCCAAACTATGGCTAAAGTCCATGATGTGAACATGTAGAATGCCTTATTGAACCTGGATGGTCATCTCCATCGAGCCATCCATATGGGGATGAAATTCAATGATCAAGAAGAACATAGTCAAAAAGTCCTCATGTAGTCCCTTCCATAGCCGGGATGTGAAACATGAATCATTGTATTAAACGATCATCGAGGGAACTCTGTGGAGTCGAACTATCTCTTTCAAGTAGAGGCATACTATGCTCTCTATGGAAATCTTCTTCCAGATATGTATGACGTGGGGTGACATGGTGAGTCAGTCCACAACCACCCAGATGTTATCGTGTCCCCTGGATGTACATGGTAAACCTATCATGAAGTACATGGATATTCCATCCCATATACAATCTAATAACTCAAGTGGCTATGTTAAGCTCGCTATAACCTAGTGATGTGGCTTCTCTTTCTGAAAAGTGAGTCACCAAGAAACAAACTCCTTCATCACATTCTTCATCCCTAACAAATATTACTAATGTCAGTGGTCCTGGTACATCATTTCCACACACGATTGAACTATGAATGTGGATGTATGGAACCCCCTCAGAACCACCTCCCACATTTCCACTGGTACAATGTTATGACATCTAAAAATAACGATGTCTTCCCCTCCAATAAAATATCCATCCGAGGATTACCCTAAGGAAAACTAATCACATAGAGCATCATAGTCGATATCCCCTTTCTATGCCTCCTTGACTTGCTGTATGAGTGGAGGGGTGACAACCATCAACTTAACATACGCTACACCATCATCATCCAAAAAGGATATTTGTATCATTACTAATTTCTCTGAAACCTCACTAAATAACTGACAACAAGAACTTATACTGATTTTTTTCCACCACATTCCCATTTCCAGGATTATTGACGATCTCAAATTCATAATCCAAGATAAACTCTAGGAATATACTCTATCTGAAGTTCAAATCCTTCTGGGGGATGATATACTTGTGACATTTGGGGTTTTATTGAACCTTAAACTACTCACCCATCATGTAGTGTCACTACATCTTCAATGTGAAGGCTACTATCTCTAGCTCAAGATCATTGGTTTCATAGTTCTTCTAATGTTTTCTCAACTGTCGTGAACCATTTTCAATCACCACTTGAACCTATATTAGGACAAAACCCAACCCGGTCCATGATGCATCACAGAAAACTAAATATCTGATTCCTTCCTATGTTAGTCTCAAGATAGGGGCACTCTTCATCCTTTTCTTTAGTTCCAAAAAACACTTCTAAAACATATCATTCCACATTAAAGGATGTCCCTTTTATTTCAATGTCTAGATGGGTGCTGCTACTCTAAAAACTTTAGGCACAAACCTCTGATAGTACCCAGATAAGTCTAAGAAACTATTAACCTAGGTAACAATCCTGGGCCGATCCCAAGAAAGCATCACCTCTATCTTCACCAGATCAAATGCAACTCCATTCTATGAAATGAAATGTCCTGGAAAGTGGACCTCTTGAATAAAGAAGTGAAACAACAAGAGAATACCATAAATCTAGTGATCTTAGAGTGTATCCTCAACCACCCTCAATTGTATCACATTCTCCTCCTTAGACACCGAGTACACCAAGATGTCATCCACGATGACCATGAAGAACAGGTTAAGGTATGGCTGGAAGATCCTTCTCATGAGTCCCATTAACACTACTGGGGAGTTGGTAACACTGAATGACATTACCAATTATACATAGAGGCCATACCAACATCTAAATGTTGTCTTTGGTGTATCGTCATCTCATACACAATTATAGTGATTGTTGGATCTTAGGTATATATTTGAGAACCGTTTTCCTCCCTTCAGCTGATTTAAGAGTACATCGATTCTCATAAATGTATACTTATTTTTCATAGTTTCATGATTCAGTTGCTAATAGTCCACACATAGCCTTAGGATCTGGTATAACTTTTTGGAAAACGAAACAGGGACCACCCGAGGTAAAAAAATGGGTCTCATGAAGCCCTTCCTCTGCAAGTCCTCCAATTGTACCCTCAAATCATGATGCTCCACAAGAGCTATCTGATATGATGGTGTAGATATCAGTGTAGTCCTAGGGTACATATCAATGTATAAGTCAACCTCCCTATTAAGAGGTAATCCTTGAAAATACTCATGGAATATGGCCCCATACTTGTCCCCCACTACCGAAAATTGGGGACTCTGGTCCTCTACCACACCAAGGGTGAGTCTATACAACTAGTGAGTAATTAGTTGCACCCTCCCCTAAGTAAGTCCATCCTACACTGCTAGCTTTTCCTTTTCTATGGTAAAGGAAAACTTATTGGCATCTCCATGGACACTCCTCACTCTGCACCTAAAATTGTCAATCTGGGCATTGATAGTGGATAACTAGTCGTTACCTAGAATAATGTCGTATGGACTCGATGCCGCTAATAGGGTATCCCATATGATTCTCTCACCTCCAAGAGTATTCTAACACTACCGGGACTAGCGTTTGATCATCAAATACCCTCCCATAAGAGATTCTAAATGTATGGATTGAGTTGATGAATCCATCGGAATATCTGAGATCCAAAAAACAGTATTTGGTAAGGAAGGAGTCACTAACACCTATATCTATAAAAACTATAGATAGGGCTGATAAAACAAGGATTGTACCTCTAATAATCTTTGGAGAACCAGGGTCGTATGCCTCTATCACTTGGAACTGGGCTCACCCTTATCCACAAGCACCTTGATCCCATGGGGAACCACCTGAGTTGGTGGTTGTGGTACATAAATCCTCCTCCAACCTCCTACTTTTCATCATCATCTTCTCCCACATCTAATTCCTAGAGGACCACCTTTTTCTTGCCTTACCCACATTTTCGGTAGTCCTTCAACCATTTGTTGATCGGTCGTACGGTTAGTCAGACAACCTCTACCCATATGTCGTTGACCGTCGCACGAGTAACACATCCTCTACTTCGGTTGACCTCTTCAACCCAGGAATCCTTGCACTGTTGATCCAAAATATAGGTGTAACAAAGTGACCCAAGTTACCCTCAAACCCGACACATGACCCAATCCATCACATACCCAAATGGCGTTCTCGATCCCCTTGGGCTGGAGACAAGCACCTGGGCATCGAACCAGAAAACCAAGGGAAGAATTTCTCCCATTCTGAACAACCACATGGCCTATATATATAGAGAATGAAATGAACATTGGAAGACTAAAAAATACATATTCCATAACAAAAAAAAATTAAAAACAAAACAACTATAACACTATCTAAAAACACAAAAAAAATAGTCCAACTTCAAGGGACTCAAATCCTACAACTACTCAAATGATGTAATAGATTAACTCCAACCATCTCACCATCAACTAAACATCCCAACTAACACAAAACTCAATACCTCACTATGGTGCCTTTCCATTCCCTGTACCAGAAGAAAAATAATTTTCTATGCACCACCGAAGTAGAGAACATGGTGTGAGTTAACAGGTTTAGAGAGTCCCACCTAGGTGTTTCATAACAAGTCTAAGTAAAACGAATCCTGTATTCTCATTTAAAAATAAAACATGGCATGATAAGTAGTAAAGCAGTTTTATAGAAAACATGGTAAACAACCCCTTTTTCACAGTTCTAATCAAAAGATGGTATATCATTTTCCAACGCATATTTCCACACCATTTTTCACAAGAATTTGCATGTATATCAATATTAACATTAAACGACAGAGAATATAAACCAGAAGCACAACTATCAGAACACCAATGAATAATACAGGTCTAGGCTGCAGACAACTCGTACCAAAGTAAAAAAGTTCACAAAATTGATCCTAGAACAATGGGCCTAGGATTTAGAGGAATACCCCATGAGTAAACCCCCCCAAATGTCAATATCAGTACCCTAGAACAATAGGTCGATAAAACAGAGTAAAATACCAAGACAAATATCCTTGATAATCACAAATAAACGGACAAAAGACTCAAGCTAAACCATCCACATATGTACTCAAGGTAACCCATGGGATTTATTTCACAAACCAATTACAATGTCTTGAAAACCAATCAAAACCATTTATAATCCATTTATCAAAATCTAGGGAAACCCATTTTTCTTTCAAAAACTTTTCCAACACACACAACAATCATTCCAATTTCATAAATCAATTTATATAGCAATTTTAAAATAAAAACAAGCTGGTTCATTATCATAGGCTAGAGATAGAAGCACCTACCACAATGTTTGGGACTCACATTCCCACAACAGAATCCAAAACCAAGAACGAAACCCACCAACACCAACGGAGACCCTAGGATAGAATCCACAACAATATTGACTCAAAAAAAATCTAAAAATGTTAGTGGAATAGAGGAAGACCACATACCTTAAAGAAAGAAGCCCAACGCACCACAACCAATGGAGGAAAAGGCCTTCGGAATGAGATCTCACAACAGATATAGAAGAAGAAGACAAGAAAAATCCCACATGGATCAATGGATCCAATAACAAAATGCTAGGTTGATATATGATCTATCTAAATGAAGAATCAGAGAGAAAACTTTC
Organism: Viscum album; assembly: GCA_963277665.1. Classification (NCBI taxonomy): domain Eukaryota; kingdom Viridiplantae; phylum Streptophyta; class Magnoliopsida; order Santalales; family Viscaceae; genus Viscum; species Viscum album. Next base: position 929,304,766 of record OY728159.1, read on the forward strand.
TCAGAGAGATGCACTGTTGAAACAACAATGAACCAGAGCTGAACAGATCGATCGGGAAGGTGATATGCCGCTGAAAAACAACTAAGGGATCTCTGGTTTGATAAAAAAGAGATATGGAAAGAATAGATGACTGAAACAACAAAACATGTGAATTTAATCTGGGTGTGGGATGAGTCATGACATGTACCTCTTTGTCACGATGTGTAGTCCATGCTAGATATGTTATTCCAAAAAACATGTTTCCTCAGGTAAAAAAATATTTAAACACTACACGAAATCTAACTTAGGTACATGACATGTACAAGCTCACTATGTGACCCCCACATCATGACTTCAATCCGTCCCAAGTACATGTTGTGTAATTCAGGTAAATGGTGTGTACTTTAGGTAAATGACAAGAAACATGCACTAAACCATAGAAAATATCTTTTAAGGATTCTAAATCAAATGAGGACATAGAAGAGGTAGAAAACTAACGTGATCCAGGTAATAGAATGTTACAAACCCCACACATTAAAGACTTTCCATCCTCAGGATGTCATGTGCAAGATGTATTCTCTTGAAAGAGATAAGGAAACATATCCCCCATCAATAACTCATCTTCCCAATTATTATGATAATCTGATCCTTGTTTCCATAGAACTCTTAACAATAGAATATGATTCCCATGAATCAAATTCTCTTGAGTGTCAATGATATCAACTAGTTTCTCCAAAATAGAAGCATATGTCTCTAACTCAATTTCTTCCCAACATAGAACAATATCGGGGTCAGGGTGATACTTCATGATCTGAGATATGTGGAAAACATCATGAATGTTTTTCAGGTGAACTGGATGTGCTATGTGATAACCCACTTACCCAAGTCTTTAAGTGATCTCAAATGGTCTAACATATCTCATATACAACATTCCTAATTTTCCATGTCGACAGTGACACAACAATGGAGAAAAGTTCAAGAAAACCTAGTCACCAACAGAAAACTCCAAAGGAAGATGACACTGATCTGCACATTATTTCTGTCAACTTTGGACTCTATCCAGACGTTACCGCACCCCCTGAATTTTTGTTGACATCTCTTGAACTATACTTGGTCCAACCAAATCTACATCACCCACCTCTGACAAACAAAGGGATGATCTGCACAGGTTAACATATAAATCTTCAAAAGGATCCATTATGATCGACAACTAGAAACTATTGTTGTAAAAAACTTCAACTAGTCCCATATTACTATCCCATGATCCACCAATATCCAAGATTCATGCACAAAGCATATCCCCTAGTATCTAAATTACACGATATTTCTAGCAATTTTTCTTCGGATAGTATGTTGTTCTAAACATGACATGAGTCCCCATTTTCTCTTGAAGTGTCCTCCAAAACATTGAGGTAAACCTAGGATCTCAATCTGAAACAATGGCATAAGGACTACCATGTAACCTCACAATATCCTGCACATACAGCTTACCCAGTTCTTCAACATTAGTGGTTTCTTTGATCGGAATGAAGTGATAGGACTTCTTCAATCGATCAACAACCACCCAGATAGAATTTTTACCTCAATTAGTCTGTGGAAACCCAAACAAAAAATCCACGGAAACTTCCTCCCACTTCCAAATTGGAACTAGAAGAGGCTGAAGCATACCAGATGGTTACAAGTGCTCTCCCTTTATCCATTGGTAGGTGTAATAACGAGAAACATCATCTGCGATGTCGTGCTTCAAACTCGGCCACCAAAACATTCTTCTCATTTCATAATACATCATTGTTTCTCCGAGATGAACGAACCCTAATGAGCTATGACAATCAGACAAGACTGAACATCTCATAGGTGCTGGGATGACGACTCACTTCTTGAAGTGATGAATTCCATCTAAAGAATGATACCAACAAGAAATTTTCTCCCCAGCATAAAGGTTTTCCAAAATCTGCTAAAACTCAAAAAAAATTTCACGACTTTTCATGATAGAATCCACGAGACATGATAAAGACTAAACAATAGTCAGAACCATACCTGAAACATATTCAAGATCATCCAAGTGAAACTGAGAAAAAAGTCCTATACGATTCCACTCTTACATGGATTCCAGAACATCCTATGTTGGTACCTTCATTCTCATAGTGTCTTCAACAACATTACATTTCCCCAAGGTGTAGACGATGTCAAAGTCAAATTTCTGAAGGTATTCTACCAATAGTCTTTCTATGAGATTCATGTCTTTCAAATAAAAGATATAGCTAATACTCGTATGATCAACGAAACCCATGAACATATCCTCAAAGGGATAGTCCCACCAAAATTTTAGCACATGCATCACTGCATAATGTTCTAAATCATGAGTGGTGTAGTTCTTCTCATGTGGTCGGAGCTGAAAAGATCCATAAGCTACCACATGATCACCCTTCATCAGTACGCATTCCAAACCAACACCAAATGAATCACAAAACACCACGCACCTCTTACCCGGATCAGGTAAGATCATAATAGGTTCTGATGTTAGAATTCATTTCAATTAATCAATGGAAGACTGACATTTTTAATCCACAGATAATTTCACCATATTCTTTGTAAGAGTAGTCAACGGTGATGCCAAATTATAGAAATTATTGACGAACCATCGGTAGTATCTTGCAATATTAAGTAAGAATTAAATTTCAAAAACATTTCATGGATCCTTCAATGATAAAAAAACATTTATATTCTCTGGATCAACTGATAAGCCTTGGATAATAATTCGGTTCGCCAAGAATTTTACATCTCGAATCTAGAAACCAAATTTTGAAAGCATTTCATTCAGACGGTGATTTCATTGAATCTGTTGAAACAAACTCAGATGGTGCTTGCTCTCATGCTCAGACATTGAATAAACCAAAATATCATCTATGAATTCTACGAAAAAATGGTCATGATTTTGGTGGAATATTCGATTCATCAAGGCCATAAAAACTACAAGAGCCTTAGTCAGACTGAAAGGCATCATGAGATATTCATAATGTCCATACCTGTCCCTCAATGTCATCTTTGGTATATATGAATCTTGAACTCTATGATTATGATAATCCAACTCAAGATTGATCTCTGAAAACCACTTTGGTCAATTCACTTGATCAAACAAATCATCCACATGAGGAAAAGCATATTTTTTCTTAACCATCACCTAGATTAACTTTTGATAGTCCTCTCATAACCAAAGTGAACAATCCGCTTTCTTGGAAATGAACACAGAGGATGCCCAAGGAGAAACCCTAGGGAGAATAAAACATTTCTCTAATAGGTCGTCTAACTGAATATTGATCACATTCAACTCCGCTGGTTCCATATGATAAGAATCCATCGATATTAGATGTGTACCTAGCACCAGGTCAATCGTGAACTCTACTTCTCACTCTAGAAGAAAAAAAAGGATATGTTTCCTGGGAAAATGATAAGAAAATCTGGAACAATAGTAAAAAGATTCTCATAGAAGAAACATTATTTGGATCAAACGCAACTTCACCCAACAAACTCGTGAACTCTAGATAGGACATTCCTGGATGACCTGACCTCAGGTCCCACTCTCCCCGAAACACATGAGAGATACCATCTGCTGCACAAAATGGAAAATTCCAATTATAAAAATCAACCTCAGATCAATGAGAAACAAGCTATTCCATACCAATGATGATGTCAAACAAATATATATCAGGAATGAGAAAAACCCCATAGCAAATTTTTTCCAACTTTTTTGAATGGGCAAGAAGGACACTTGAACCCCCTCTCTTTCGTCTTACCATGTGGTGTTGCTAAATGCATTGAAAATTGAATATTGTTTTTGTATAATTAAGCGTATCATAAAAATGTGCATATATAAATGATTGGGAGTCATCTGTATCAATAAATGGAGTATATGCTGAAGATGTAATTAGGAGAGTACCCCTCACTATTTCTGGACCTGCATCAACTTCCATTGGACACACATAAACTCCATGTAAATGCTTCACTCCCAAGGCCTTAGGTTGGAGCCCTATTGCCTTTGAATATTTTGACTACATCACAGTAGCCTTTGGAGCCAACGAAACTTGATCATAATGAGGCATATTCATAGCTTGATAAAAACTCTATAGATGATCAACACTCCCTCCACTATTTCACGTCTTCACAATTATAGGTCAAGAATGTCTAGTGTGACCCCCCTTGTCGCACTTTTATCAATTCAGAGGCTCAGTTCTAGCTGTAACGGATGGTGCAGAGGAGGCTCGCTACTGAGACCCACCTCCTCCACTTCTATGTCGGTCTTTACACTTCCTCTTTGTCACATGAACACCACTGAAACTGTCACCAGATGGAAGAGAAGAGGCAGTAGCACCGACCTTTTCTGTAATGTACATCTCATACATCATTGCACTATCCACTGACTCCTCATAGGTATAAATATTTAATATGAACACTTATAGTCTAAATTCCAATCGCAAACCCTGTTGGTAATTCTTAGCCTTCAGCTGGTCATTCCATACCTCTTCCGAAGAATAAACTGAAAATTTTAGCAAACTGGTGGGTGTAGGATGACACCAAACGGTCTCTCTACTACAATCATATGTACATAAGATATTTGTCCAACATCATAGACTCTGGAAAATACTGCTGAAAGAATAGGGTTTTGAAACCCTTCCAATCCAAGCCCGTATATCTTTCTTCTTAGACCATAGAGTCCAACGAACGCTTTCTAGAACCACAGAGTCTGAATGCTGCATACATCACCATGATATTATCAGGTGCCTACAAGAATTCAAATATTTTATTGATCATGTCCATCCAACCCTCTGCCTTTTGATGTTCAGTAATCCCTTTAAAGGATGGTGGCTTCTCATGCTTGAACTTCTGCAATTGTCCTCTTTTTCCTCCAGCTCCTGGTTGTACTTCACCCACTACGTTCTGAACTCATGGAACATCCTAATCAACATCCTTGACATCATTTATGATATTATCAAAGATATTTTTATTTATAGGTGGATTTTATTGAGGAGAATCAGCTTCACCCTCCTGAGGAACCCGTGGAAGATGTCTTTGAGGCATATTGTTGCATACTTAAAGATAATAACGATTAGATAGAGAACAAATATTATTTCAAACTAGAAAAACCATAAGTAGAAATTGAGATTTCAAAATCAAAAACCAACACTAGAGACACATATCTTGACATCCCATTGTAACATGAGTCTTGTTATAAGAAGAGCTAGCTAAGCACTCATCCCAATATACCTCTCAAGTCCTAAAAATCTTATCTCTAGTCTAACTAACATCCTAAGATAGTATTCTTGAGGACATACCTTCTCTAATACAAAACTGTAATGAACCGACCTGAGTTACCCTCTAACCTAGAACCCAACCTAATCCATCACATACCTGAAGGGATTTCCTGATCCCCATGGGATGGCAATAAGAACATGGGAATCAAACAAAAAAACCGAGGGAATGATTTCAACCAACCTGAACTACCACATAGCATACATTTATAGAGAATGAATTTAATAAAGAAATAAAAACAATATATATATATTCCATAACTGTATGAAAACCATGAAAATGAAATTACTATAACTGTAGGTAAAAACTCCTAAAACACATATATGACTACAAGGGACTAGAAACTAATAGTTACTCCAATGATGGAATGGATGAAATCCAACCATCTCAACATGAGCTACCCATCCTAGCTGACACAAACATTGCCAGCTAACTGCGGCACCTTGCCATTCCCTGCACCAGAAGAAAAATAATGATCAATACTCCACTAAATTAGTGCATAGGGTGTGAGTCAATAAGCATAGTAGGATCCCACCCATGTGTTCCTTAACAAGTATCTATATACAAAATCATGTATGCTCATTTTAAAATAAAACATGGCATGATAAGTATTAAATCAGTTTTATAGAAAACACGGTAAACAATGATTTTTCATAATTCTATATGAAAGCAAGTATATCATTTTCCAAAGAATATTTCCATATCATTTTTCATGGTCATTAACATGCATGTTAAGTCTATCTACAAAATCAAAGAAGTATAAACTAGAAGCATAGGTATCACAACACCATGGAATACTACAGGTCTAGAAAACATACTACTCATACCAAAATAATCAAGTGCACAAAACTTATCCAAGACAAACATTCCTAAGAAGGAGCGGATAGCCCCACGAGTAAACCCCTTAAAATATCAATATCGTCCCCTAGAATAATAGACCTAGGAATATAGAAAATCACAAAGAAAAACCTTGATAATCACAAAGCAAAGGTTGATGGCCTCAAGCTAAAACTTCCACTTAAGTACCCAAGGTAACACATGTTCTATTTTTCACAAACCCATTTAAATTCCATGAAAAACATTCCAAACCATATAAAATCAATTTATCAATATCCAAGGAAAAAACTTTCTTTAAAAAACCTTTTTCAACACACACATAAATCTTTACAATTACATAAATCAATTTATAAATCAATTTTCAAAGAAAAAAAGCAGGTTTATTATTATATGCTAGAGATGGAAGCACCTAGATCAATTTTTGTGTTGAACACGCTCAAAATAGAATCCAAAACCAAGAATAAAACCCACCAACACTAATGGATACCTTAGGATCTATTTCACATCTTGATTGATTCAAACATAAACAAAACAATGTTGGCAGAAAAGAGGAAAACCACATACCTTGAAGTAGGATGCCTGCTGCACCACAACCAATGAAAGAAAAGGACTTCAGAATGAGATCTCAAAATGGATTCAAAGAACATGAAAATATTCATCCATCTTATATTAGTGTATATAATTACTCACGGCTAGGGGGATATCACATTAAATCTAAAGGAAGAATCAGATAGAACAACAACCCTGAGAGATGCACCTAAGAAACAATGATGAACCAGAGTCGATTGTATCGATCCGAAATATGATACGCCTCTAAAAAATGACTAGGGATATATTTGGTCTGAGATCTAAGAGATATGGAAATAATAGACGAGTGAAACTACTATATGCGTGAATTTTACCTGGGACGGGTCGAGTCATGACTTGTACCTCTTGGTCACGACGTGTTTTCTATGTTGGATAAGTTATGTCAAGAAACCCATCACCTTGTGTTAAAAAAATAATATTAAATCACTAAATTATGTGTACCTCAGGTACATGATGTGTACAAGATCATAGAGTGACCCCCACATCATGACTTGAATCTGTCCCCAAGTACATGATTTGTACATCAGGTACACTGCATGAAATTCTTGTACACGACCCGAAACTTGCTGTAAAACCGAAAAAAATAATTTTAAGGATTCTTAATCAAATTTAGACATAGAAAAGGTGAAAAAATAATGAAATCATGGTAACAGGATTATACATCTAGGGTCATACCCTATATTATCTGGTCCTCTTGGAAAACTATGTCAGCTGTCAACTACCTGCTACCGATGACTCACCTACGTGATGCCCGTTGGTAGCTCCCAATGTCGGTGCCTTCTCTGCATAAAATATCTCTACAATAACAGAATGATCTATTTAACAAGAATGTTTTGTAATGTTAAAGTATATCATCGATTCCCTGATCTCCCGTCATAGCCCCAGCTCGAAGGACTGGGCCTAGAAGAACGGGTCCCGCACCATGAATGTGGAGTGGCAAGAATGATATGTGAATCTCATTGAGTACTCCTCTAATACATGAATACCCTAATATAGGTGTAGTATCGCTTGTATACATATAGAGAATAACGTCTCTAAGAAGAACTCCTCTCTAAAGAGGCGATCAATGTCATTCTAGAAGTGGGTTTCCTCCTCATGTATCAGGATTGTCAAGATCTACTATATCTACCACATAGACCTAAGGAAGGACCACTAATAGGACCACCATTTAGTTGATATGAATCCTCACTTGGTGGAATACATGTGTAACCAACTTTTTACAATCCTCAAATACTTAAGGATTTTTCCCACCTTGGATCCTGGGAGGTCACTGTCTCTGAAACTCGGGCAACGCACTGAGTCTATGTGCATCCTCCACTAGAAAAACTAGTTGGAACTACTACTCTCATGGTGGTGGGTTTTCTATTATATCTCTAGGGTGTGATATCTACAGAAATGGTCTATGTACCGATGCCTCATCGCTCGGAGAACCATCCTAGAGGTCCCGCCCTAGAATCCTATTTGGAAAAATGTATTGAGGCATCCTGAAATAGAACATGATGAACCATAGTAAATCGAGTATACCTGATGACCTGAATCTTTCACATGAATTACAAGAGAACACACTCAATTAATATATGATGAATGCAACTATAGTTTTCATTTATAGATTCAAAAATTATATTTAAGTGTCCTAATGTATAGATACATTCGTCACCACACCAATACTAGACTCCCTGGCATGATAGCTAAACCCAAAACACTTCTCATTGGTTCACTAAAACAAATTGACATACTCTTAGTCCTTAAAATAGTACCATCATGGGCTTTGATACAACTCTGTCACAACCCATCCCTCATGCCTCATACCGTGACTACCCCAAGATCTCCTCCCATAGGCTAGGGTCTATTAACTATCATTGAGTAGGAATAACCCAAATGTGAGAGGCATTTTCCCAAGTACTTTTACACATGCACATGTCTCCAAGAAAAAGTACTAACACCGAAAATAATGAGAAGACATGCATGCATACAACAAATAAAACCCAAAAATATAAAACAATACAATTTGAATGAAAAGGGGGCCAGCATACAAGCCCAACAAAAGAAATGTACGAGCTCCTAGAATCTAACTGCTGAAAAACCTACCTGAAGGGTAGTCATAGAAGCTGTCAGGAGTCACTGTAGTACACTATGTCTGGTAATCCTACCTATAAGTACCACATGTGTCAAGACCACCAATGTTACTATTAAATTTTTCAGTCATATTCACAAGTCATGACATGTGAAGGAATAGCCAATGCATGGGTGAGTAAAACAATACTGAGTAAGAAGGCCAAACCATAATGGTATACCACAATGCAATTCACAAATCAGACTACCAAGAGGTTCAAAAAGTGTAGCCTCTAATAAGTACTGTCAAGAGATTAAATAGAGTGAAATCACTCTAGTATATGTAAATTTCATACACATAGGAATATAGTCCAAGCATATTTAAATCCAAGGATATACACTCTGGGTCTTCGAAGGAGACACACTCCACATAGGCGTAGGAGACACACTCTTTAGGAGACACATTCCATGTGGGTGCAAGAGACACACTACGCAGGAGAAAAAAATAAATGTATTTACTGGAGATAGACACCGTAGTTGACACACTCCATGTATTCATAGGAGACACACTTCGTTTTGATCACAGCCATCCATTGGATTCCACTCTTAGCATGCCTATTTCAAAAGCACCTACTCCTAGCACCAAAAGGATTTTAATCAGACCACCTAAAAAACACTTGTATTATATCCTAAAAGTATGTCCTTATCATGAGTGTACCAACACTATAAACTCCTATTCAAACAAACATATAGTTTGAAATTTATGGCCCTTTTAGTTAAAAGGGGTCTGTGGGGTCTGGGTCTAGTCTAACCCGGTCGAACCGACCTGACTCGACCCGCCAAATCTACCCATCTTGGTAGGCCTAGCTCGTTCATCCGGCCTGACCCGTCTTCTCCATCTAGACCCGGTTGAGCTAGCTGGATTGGTCCTCTTGGACATTGTTGCTGCCACATCCTCTCATGTTCAATGTGGTCAGCCACCACATTCAACGTGGTTGGCGATAGTGTGATCCATCCTGTGATAGTCTTGGATGACTGCGGCCTCCTGTAACTTATCATTCATAGTCACCATTATCTTCCCTACAAGAGTTAGGGTCATCGACTACTATTTTGCCCCACGGGCCCCTTCTAATGTCGCAGTTCCGCTGGACCACACCCATCGTCGCCGCCCTGCCAGTAAGCCACACTGCCGTCAGTGGGATCTGCTCCGCATACTGCCTCATCTCTTCTAAATTCCTATATTTCTAAAAGGGGACACCCTTGTGATCCTCGGGTCATCATCTTCACTAATACAGACTCCAGAAGGTCTTTTCGTCGCTCCGAGGGACCGACCACGTGTGGAACCTCCTAGGAAATCCCAATAAGACCACGAGTATTCATCAGTGAAGAACACAAGAATAGTGTAGTGGATAACACCAAGAACACCCAAAAGAAGGAACTTCAGAATTGTTCATTTCGTCCTTCATTCATCATATTAAAAAATGGGGGATAAAATAATAACCATAATAACTATGGATTAAACCCTATAAATCCATTGTATATCCATCACACAAGAATGATCGAACCACATATCAACTTGTTCGTGGGTTGGTCTAGGTTCACCATTAAAAGCATGAAAGGGGATATAATTTTAAAAGAAAACCCTTACCTAGATTTTGGATAGATTGAAAATGGAGAAGGGATCCGCATTCATCATTCATCAATTCATAGATTCTTGATCTGAATCCTGATCATTGATCTGTCGTTGCATGTGAGAGAACCTCGTTGTCATTGCCTAAGGGAAACTATTGGGTTTCGGTGATAACCCTAGATTTCTGAAAAATTTAACTCGACAAAAAATTTCTAATGTGTCCATGAAAATATTTTAATGATGATTGCGCACAAAAATTAATTGTCACCCTCTACTCACACTGGTTGAGGAAGGTATCTACCTTATGTAAAGTAATTGTTCTGAATGTAATGATTCCCTCATATTTCTGATCTGGGAACCCATTAAAAAGTTACTAAAACCATGCACATGATCTATTTTTAATAAACAAAAAACTATTCAAACATTTATTCTAGGCACACCAATACTTGAAATCACAATCCTTCTCAGCACATAGTCAAGAAATAATCCCATATAATTTTAAAAAATAATGACATGAAAATTTTGGGACATTACACAATATAAAAAATAAACCAAAAAATTTAGTATTATATGGTTGAGGGAGTTTCATTTTTTATCAATATTAGTTTAGTATAAAAAATTGTAAAAATATTTTAGAGAAAATAGATATAGTAAAATCACACTATTAATTAATTTGAGCATATTTATATGAATGAGATAACATCCAAACGTTTTGATATGGAAGTGATTTTGTGGTTTTACAATAAATAAATCAATATCTGGATACTATAGGTGGATTTGGTTTAGGTACAAATTCGTATAGGGCTACTATCATTGATATTATTTATTCATGTATATCATTGAAATCATTTGGGTGCATGGTGATGGTTCCTCTACAAGTAACCTATTTTGACACTACCTGGGGATATTCTTGGATTAATTTATGTTTTCTTTTCAAATGATTATCATGTATAGGAATATACAATGACAATTAATACCCCTAGTTAAACCTAAGATATCCTATATTATAAATACGGTGCCATGATATAGACAACCAAAATATTATTACGTATTTTACCAGTATGATTATATTTCTTCACACTATACTATTTGGTTTTTCCAATGGGTTGAATCAGGAGGAACCAAATTAAAACCTAATGTGACAGAAATTATGGTTATTATGTAAAACTAAATTATATGTGAACTTGATAGAATGTTTTTGTGATTATGCATTCTCAGTTATCATGATGTGTTATTTAAAACATTAACCTTAACCTTATATCATACTCAATATTGAATGGAAGGTAATATTTTGATGAGAGATCATATAGTGGAAACCATTAAGGAAATAAGAATCCATTTCCTTCATGTTAAAATTATTGAACAAGGCACCCCTGTGATTGTATCAATTGAAGGGAAATATGTTTCTAGTGTGGAAATGAAGGAATCATATAAATGAATTTCTTATTTGTTAATTTTCATATGTTTAGAGAAGATGGGAATTATCCCAGTCATTTCCCTAATCCAATTGTTAACTCCCCAACCCAAGAATATGTTATTCTCTAAATATTTGAGGTATAAGTATTAAGGTGTTTATGTATTATAATTTTATAATTATATTATATAATTATTACATCAATGATATATTTGTTATACAATGCTTGAAACATCTATGGATTTTTCAACACTATATTTATAAGGATTTGAAATAAGATGTTGAATAGTACTACTGATATTGAATTTTTATTTAATGGTATAGTTATATTTTAGGGAAAATCCATGATTAGGGGAAAGGTACCCCTTATTTTGATATTGAGGTTAAACTAATAATGTTTTGTTCTATTAATTTGATGATTAATATTGATGACGAAAATCCGATAGTATTGGTTAACATTAAAATGATTTTTGATCTTTTAATAATGTAATATATGATAAGGTTACTATATATGCAGATTTAGGTAATATATTTGATAATAGGTTTTTTTATTTAAAGAATAATTATATATTTAATTTTGGAAGTATTTATCTTTTAATTGTGGTTTTTCATTAATTAAAGTATTCAAATATTTGGAATGTGACATTAAGAGTTTCATTGTAATGTTCTATGTATTATTGTAAAGTTGATTTTTAAATTTTCGTGACCTTATTTATATATTTTTTATTATTGAATTTTTTTCAGGCATGTTTTGGAAGGGGTTGAAGGATAAATACATGTGGAATGGATTAAGATGAACTTTGTGTGTAAAAATTGTGTTTTTAGATATTAATATAGTATATTAGATAATGTGTGATAACCATTTTGGTTTTGGTATATATTTAGAGACAAATGAGAAAACTAGTCAGTCATTGCAGGATATTATGATTCACTAGAACATAATTCCAGTTATTCATGAACGAAATATTCATCTTATATATTCATTTATTGTAACAATAAATGAAGTGGATATTGATCTAAAAATAACCAAATGATTTAATTTTTCATATGAAATATAAACATATCAAGTACGTATATTTTATATCATTCGATATCATGATAGTAAATGAATACCTTAAATTTATGAAGATCCTTTTTAAATTAAAATTATATACATTTTCCTTCATTTATGTAGAATAAATTAACTTTTCACCAATAAAATATTATACCCTTATAGTCGTTAACTTTTTACTAACTATATAATATATCATTCTATATTTTTTATCGGGTGTTATTTTTTCCTCCATGCGAATGTTTTTTACTTCCCATTATTGTTATAATATTTCGAATCATTGTTTTTTATTCTAGATAACCTTCATATCTACCTTTTATTCTTTTTATGAGGAATTTATATTAATTAGTTTTTCTATAAAATAATTTTCTAATTTCAAACCCTTGATTTCAGAGAAAAATATCAAATTAAAAGGAAGGAATTTATTAATTTTCATGAGAATGTTTCACTCTAATATTTTAAAATAAGATCATTATGTTGTATTATGTATACGATATACAATACCCATCTTAAACAACCTATGAAATATATTATTTAAATATGAACAATATAACATGTTCGTTGATATTATTGATATAACCAGAATTAACTAAATTGGGAAATATTTTATAACATCCCCACTAAATATAAATATATTTAAAAACAATTAGTATATAATAACACTATTTTTAGTAAATTAATTTTATTATTAAAAAATGTGTTTTCTTGAAAAATTATTTTATTGATTTTTATGAAAAAATATTAAATTTAAATTCAAGAAAATTTAGAAATCTTATTTAATAAAATTGATAAAATTTTCTGAAATCATCATATCAAAATTATGAAGTGGTGATATTTTTGTATTCTTCTAAAAACATTTTTTTCAAAGAATGGTGAAAAATATCGATTTTTGAAAAACATTCATGTCATTTTATTAAACAATGTAATTTGTTTTGTAGTTATATTTTTTATTTTTTAATAATGTTAATTATGATCTATTTTATTTATAATTATTTGACTAATTTTAAATTAATAAACAATTTTACATATTTTTTTTATAAACCAATTTTTATGTTTAAAGATGTAATATTTTTTAAAATTATTTTAAGTGCATAATGAGCTTTAATTTTTTTATTTAAAATAACACATAATTATAAAATATTAAAATAAAATTTAAATTATATATATATTAATTAAAATTTTCATATTAATTATTTCTATAATAGAGTTAATTTAAAATAATCTTTTCCTTCAAAAATACATTTTCATGAAAAACCGCTTTTCTTCTAGATTTTTTATTCTAATATTAATTTCAACTCTCCCACATCTATAAATTGATCATTGAAAAATAAAATAAATATTCATAATAGTAAAGTTCATTTTTTATAAAGAAACCATTTATTTTTTTCATTATAAATAGTGATGAATGTAAAAATAATATCACCACGGTAAGGTTAAATCAGTAAATTCTGGTAAAAAACAATTTCATAACTACAATAAATTAACTATAATACTTTCCTTTATTACAATTTATGAATGTATCTTAGACTTTCAATCCGTGGATCAAATTTTGGATACATGGTTCTTGTGTATTTCATTCTGACCACTATTATATTTATGTAACTCATAATGACATAAATGTCACTTTATTGACAATATTCACAGTTATGCTTTTTGATAGATATAACAAAAATATCTTAATTTCTCAAAATTTATTTGAACAACAAAAAAATTTTAGCCTGTAAATTTATTTCTCGTTCTTATTAATGAAATAGTATCCTTACATTATTATCCAACATTGAAATAGTATTAATTCAATTAATAGGAAAATAAAATAGATTTATTAAAAAATATTTAAAATATTATATGGTGAATGAATTATTATCTTCCATAAATTTATTTTATAAATATTTCATATTAGTTATTTTATTAATTAATTATATTCAAATTCATATCATTCATTATGTTATCAAATTGAAATTAAATTAATAGTTCTAATAATGGCATAAATTATATTTTATAATTAATAATATTTTATTAAATGACTTAAAAATTAAAAAATACAATAATTAGAAAATTTATTTTTATATGGTTTTAGATATCGATAATTTCTTAGTTATTATATTTTCTCTCTTTGATATATATTATTTCTACCCCAAATGGGTAAAAACATTATTATGAGGGTAATTGTAAAAAGGGTTAATGTGGCTTAAAACAAAGATCTAAGGGTATAAAACTAATCTAAACAAGTCCAAATATAATTGTATGGATTTTTATCAATACTCATCCATTATTTCAATTATATTAGTTTTCATTATTTTTGAAGGTAAAATAAATTTATATTAATTAAATATTTTATGAAATTTCAAAAGGGCCCCTCCCGAAATTATAAAATTGAACCCATATCCTCATTTACTCACAAATAAAAAATCGTTAGATTAATAATATCCTTTAAAAAATTCATTATGTACATCCCATAACAAATCATAGATTCTAAGTCCTTATTATAGACACCTCCATTGAAGAAATTTGGTAAAAACCAAAGGAGGTTGTTCGGAGAAGATGTATCTTTGTTAAAACACAATTTTTTTTCAATTCATTATCAACCTCATAGAATTATTTATCTTCCATAATGATATAACAACAAAATTATATACCATATAATTAAATTTTATTATGTTAATCTAAAACCAAATTTCCATATCCTTTTCCATTAATTTGGAAATTAAACTCTTGGTCGTTGTTATGATAAACTACCACCAGGCGAACCAATGTAATTCATTTTCCATAACCACCACTCAAAACTAGTATTAATGATGGATTTAATATATATAAATATATAATTAAATAAATATTTAAAATTATGAAAACATAATATATCATATTATTTTCAACATAAGATTTATTTACAAATGATGACATCATTTGGGCATAATTGTGAACTACTGCATCCACAAATAAATGTGCTTCGTTTTTATATACCACATCATATAAATTCTACATATATTTATATTTAATGTAATAATTTTATACTTATGATAAATGAATAATTATATAATGAAAAAAATCACACATACCATTATTCTATTGTGATCATTGAAAAAATAAATCTTTAATTTTCTGTACGAATTACATACCATCTCCTTGAAAATAATATAATTCATTTTTGAGAATCATATTTCTTGGATTAACTAAAAAATATAATTTATGTATAATTTTTTTAACAATTTCATTATTATTATTCTAGATATTGTGATATATTGACATATTTTACCATATTAAACAACAAAAATCATTTGACACTTGAATTAATTTTTTTCCAAAATGTCCAATGTGAACATAATTGATTATATAGTAAAATATAATATTTTATTAGATAAAATAATTGGAAAAAATAAATTATTTATTCACTAAATCATGGAAATAATTTACATAAGATTATTATTTTGGAATATACAGAACATATGTGATCAACTGGGCCAGAGGTTTGGGGGTTCAAAACTAGATTTATTTTCATTAGGTTATATAATGTGTTCATTATATTCAGTATTAGATGATTATAGGTATAATTCCTTCTAATTATTTTATGTTGTATTAAGAAAATTTATGCCTATTTACAATAATATACACACTAAATTAATTAATTAATTATCACATCAATGGAATTATATTTGTAAGATATTTCTTCTTAATATAAAGTCTTTTGAGATATATTTTTTATTATACACCAATGTTATTATAAAGAGAATGTAAAACCACTTTGATGAGTTATACCAAGAATCACATTATTTTAATTGTAACTAATGCCTTATTTGATGTAATTTATTATATGGGGGTAATGATTCAATTTATTCCAAAGGGGTAAATGTATATTTTTCAATTTAATCATTTTTACAAAATATATATGTTAAATTATATGATGATGGAATTATATAATATTTTTATATGAAACCCAAACGATATTTTTTCTTATGTATACTTCTAGAAAATAATTTTTTTCATTAATTTTCAACTCTATATATTCAATATACTGAAATAATAATTTTTAGGAAAATTGACTCTTTTTATAAGGAGTCAAGAATCATTTTATTCCATATTTATATTTTTCTTAAAAAAATTTAATGAATATTTATACTCTTCTAAATTTATTTTTTAATTTAATTTTTAACATCTTTTAATTTTTTAAAAATTATTTGAAATGAAACTTTTTTTCATTTTTTGAACATATTACTTTTTGATTTTTTTTTGAAAATATGAATTAAATAAGTGTGTTAAAGTACTCAACATGAATGTAATTTTCCCACCATCACAACTACTCATTGTTTTGATGCTTAATTATCATTTTTCTGTGATTATTTTTTAATGAAAATATGTTTCTTAGTATTATTTAATCATTAGTACTTACAAGTGGATTTCAAAGTGAAGATGGTATTTTCCTAAATAATGATTTTAATTGTCTTTTATAATATTTCAATTAATCAATAATAATTTCCCTTTAATTCTATTATAGGGATATTTTTGTAATGAGAAAACACTTATTATGTCTCTATATGGTTGATGTTCAGTTTTACTAGGGAATATATTGAATGCAATATTGTTATTCTTACAATAAAGACAATTTTTTAATAAGAAATGTTGATTTAGTTATATTTCTAAATCATATGAGGAATATATTAGGTTTAATATATGGTGGGTGGGAACAATAATTACATATCCCATCGATTCATTGATATGTCTCATGAGAAAACTTAGTTGTCTAGCATTATTAAATGGGTCTTTGGTGTATACATAAGCATAGTTTAGATTTTCATTAAATAATGTTGTGATTGTTAATTTCAGATGTATGAAAATATCAATCCAATAATTAATAAATCAGTTAGTAATATTCATGTTCTTAGTTTATTAGTTATTTTATCTGTGAATATATTTTTAGCTCATTTAATTATTTATATATCATTATTTCATCATAATTTACTACTCTCATATTATTCATCATGATCATGTTATAGATTAACTATCTTGTTTCGTGTAATTTACCATTCCATATTGATTATTTATTATTTACACATGATATATTCAATTGAATATAACCCTTAAAGAATAGTGACCATAATTTTTTCATTAATAATAAATCATTTTAAAGATAAACAAAAATATTTTACTACAAAACCTGGATCCAAAGTGTTAGTGTCATGGGAAAATTAGTACCATACATAATGTTTCTGGAATAAATCAGAAAAATTATTTAATTACATATTCTATAGCCTTTTATTTTTTCTCAAGTTATCTTTAGAATGATTAATCACCAGATTATATTCATCAATGTAAGGGGTGAGATAAAATCAATTTAAAAGGATAGATAAGAACATGAATCAATATAACCTCGATGATAATAATAATAATCATAATAAAATTATCATGGTATCATCAAAATAATCATGAGAGTAAGCACCAAATAAATTCATGGAATGTGTAAATTCATAAAAATGAAAATTTATGTTATAGGTGTCAACTAAAACACATAGTTCTGAAAAAATATAACATTACATTCACACAAAACATGTGTGAATCATCATAACATTATAATTATGAACAAATATAGCCTATTGTTCACACATATTTCACATTATCCTATATTATACATAACTTTATTCAATGTGTTGGACTACTATATTATTCTGGGCGCACCAATCACATCATTTTATATTCAAAATCATGCTAGCGACATAAAACATATACTAATATTTTCCACAAAAAAACTCCATGGAAAGGAATTGGGTTTTATGATAATATCATAAAGCATACATTCATTAATGAACATTAGGGTTCCCAAAATAAAAAGAAAATAAACTACATGGTATTGTAATCTTTAATCTTGAGTGAATAAGAATCAATCTGAAGTGAAGTTGAAGATGTGTTTTTAAAAGTAATAGTTCCTTTAAAAAATTCATTAATTTTATCATAAAACCATACTGAAAGAGTGTATATCAAATAAATGGAATGTGAATTAAAATAAAATAATTTTTAATTAAAATAAAAAGAGAAATTCATAATTAAAATGTAGTGAAATACAGAGGTCCCAAAGAATGTGGGTTGGATTTGAGAAATCTCTTTACCTTATATTTGAATGCTTTATCCACTTTAATATCCTCTTTAACTTTTCCTCCTTAAGATCATTTTTATGGAAAGTGGATTGTACTTTTGATGAGTCCAAGATCTCTTAGTTATGGGGGTGGGTATTGGATAGAATTTGGACATGGATCCAATCAAGGAATTTGTGAGGATAAGAGGTGTGGGTATTTATATTAGTTGACATGGGGTTTTAAATCATTTAATTCAATATTTTCTTATTTTGGATCAATGCTATGAATTTTATGAACTTTATTACTAAATATATTACTACATTTAAGGATATTTTTAGAATTTGGTTCTTACAACATCAATGATGTTTTAATTCATGTATTTAGATTATAATTTAAATACTGTAAATTACTGTATTTCACTATTTACAAACAAATCACATAATTTAGAAACATCCACAAAATTCCCTAGAACCATTTATTAAACAATATAACTCATAAATGAACTTCATGTATGAAAATATTTTTTTTAATATGAGAAACATTGTTTTTAATTAAAATTATTATTTATTTGAATAATACTGATGTCAAAAATATAACTTACATTATGAAACTTTTAAAATTTTATTAAGGACTCGTAAAATTATATTATATGTAAATTATTTACTTATACTATGATATAATTTTATCATGTTAACATTTATAAGTTTCATAAATATAATTTATACTTTCATAGATGAGGATATTATTCTATTGGCCGAATTACTATTCTGAATGATCACATTAATATTCGAAAGGTCATGTTATTATTCAATGAGTATATAATACTTAATTTATAAAAATACCGCTTATTTTATTCATTGAACGTTTATAATGTTTTTAGTGTGTTTTAAAAGTGATTTTATATAGTTTATACTATAAGAAATCATTATAAGAATGTAATTTCAATTGATAAATTTTTGTTGTTGTTACGTTCTTCCCCCTTATGAAATTTCACCCTCAAAATTTCATTTTACATATTAAGGTGAGGGTATTTATCCATCATCACGTTCTCTAGATCCCATTTTTCCTCTTTATACTTATGGTTTCTTCATATTACTTTGACTAGGTGACATGTCTTGTTACATATTACATTATCAATATGGTCAAAGATCTTTATTGGATTTTCCTTATAAGAGAGATCATTTTTCAACTATACCACCTCTTGATTTATTACATGTGAGGGATATAGTATGTACTTCCTCAACATGGATACAAAAAATAAATCATGTTCTCGAGACATGGATTGTTTAAGGGCTAGTCGATAGTCCATAACTCTGATAATATAAGAATACTGAATGTGGAAATGTATCTAGGACACAAATTTCCATTCATCCCAAATCACGTGATCCTTTTCCATTGAGATATTCGGAGGAATGGAATGTCTCAAACATAAAAAACTAGGTCTTGTCGATGATTTTCTATGTAACGCTTCTCTCTTCATTGGTCTTCCTTGATGTTCTACTAAATGTTTTTCACCATTCCCACCATCTCTTCAACCATTTTATGTCTTGTTAGGTTACATTCACCAACTTCCTCCCAGACGTTGTTGCTCTATAACTTTTCCAATAAAGGGTTACATATTGATCTATTTGGATGCTCAAATGGAAAATATTATTGTGAGAGAACTCAAACAAAGGTAGATGTCAGTCACATCCTCCTTTAATGTCTATAAAACATGACCTCAAAATTTCTTCCAGTTTCTAAAAAGTCTACTCTGATTGGACATCATTTTAGGATCAAATTTCATACTGATGTTTTGCAAAATTTTTAGATAATGTTGGAGACTTTTCAATAACATGGTGGTGAATCTCAAATATAGATCAGATATAATCAATTATGGTAATCCATGCCTCATTTCCATTTCTCTAATGTACATCCTTGTAATATCATCTAGTTAAAAGTCCACTCGAATTGAGATAAAGATATCTGTCGTGGTAAAACAATCCACATGTTGACGCTCATTTCCGTCACAGAGTCTAACGACTGAAAAAGGGAAATACCTTAGCACAAATTGATTCATCCTTTAAAGAAAATATCAAAAATCGACAAAGGGATGAACAAGGAGAACATTGCCCATAGGTCGCGCAAGTTCCCTCATAGTCACGCAAGTCCACTTGCACGACGCATGATGGTCGCGCAAGTGACTTGTGCGACCTAAGTGATAACCGCCTGGGGTCTTCTCCTACCTATAAATAGACCCTGTGGGCCCCCCAATCGAGGAGGATTTTTTCCAGAAACTCATATTTCAGCTCCCGGTGCCCTAGTCTCTTCTCAAAGCTTCCGAAACACTTCTAAGGTAATTTCTTACCTAGAAAGGAAGATTTAAAGAGGGGGAGGAAGGCATAAGTGTTGAAACTCATCAACACTTGCACGCCTGAGTGGCCAGCCCTTAAGGGAAAAAGCCACACTTGCGCGCCGCCTTACTGCTTCAATAGAACTTGCGCGCCCTTCTTCAGGAAGAACCTCAAGAGGATTCTAAAGGCTTTAATCAAGAGTCGCGCAAGTATTGCCCTGCTGGTTAACCGTCACGCAAGTACCCCATATGTCACGCATGCATACCTGTGTGACCATGACTTGCGTGCCCACGTAGTACCTGCGCGCCTGCCAGGGCTTGCGCGCCCCTGCCTTTTTGGGTGCCCTTCTTGCCCATTTCACCCCTCATAAGCCATTCCACATTTCCTATTCAAGATTCAGTCTTCAAGACACTCTTTAAAGCCATTTATGGCATGATTTATTGATTTGACTTCCTTATCTGAAAGGAATTCTGTGGAAAATCTCTCAAAACCTAGTGACTTACACATCTTTATGTCACTAAAGATTGATATTTCATTCATTCAACCTCATCCTTTAATATGAGAGATCCCCTAACCTGGGCCTCCTTTTCAAGAGTAAGCCCCAGTAATAATTCTCTTAACCTGGGCCTCCTTTTCAGGAGTAATCCCCAGTCATAAATCTCTTAACCTGGGCCTCCTTTTCAGGAGTAAGCCCCAGTCATAATTCTCTTAACCTGGGCCTCCTTTTCAAGAGTAAGACCCAGTCATAATTCTCTTAACCTGGGCCTCCTTTTCATAAGTAAGCCCCAGTCATAATTCTCTTAACCTGGGCCTCCTTTTCAGGAGTAATCCCCAGTCATAATTCTCTTAACCTGGGCCTCCTTTTCAGGAGTAAGCCCCAGTAATAATTCTCTTAACCTAGGCCTCCTTTTCAGGAATAAGCCCCAGTCATAATTCTCAAATATGGGCATCCTCCTTAGTAGTAAGCCCCAAGTACTCATTAACATGGGCCTCCTTTTTAGGAATAAGCCACAGTCCCCTAATTTGGGCATCCTCTTCAGGAGTAATCCCCAAATCCCTTAATTTTTCAAGTCTCTTAACCTGGGCCTCCTTTTCAGGAGTAAGCCCCAGTCTTAATTCCTCTTAACCAGTCCTAATTTAACTTTGATCTAGGATTCCTTCTCAGGAGTAAAAAACCAATCATAAGTCCTCTCCTAATTTGGGCCTCCTTTTTAGAAGTAAGTCCCAAGTTAGAGTATTCAAATCTCCGTGAAGCACATATACCTTTATGGACCCTGTTTCTGGATTTCTTCCCTGAAGTAAATCCAAATCTTCATTTATCTGGGCAGTCATACATACATAAGTCCCACCTTATTTCTTATTATTTCATCTTTCATGGCACAATTGTCTGATTCTTACTAATACCTCTTGTTTCTCACACCGAGCATGACTCACGTGAGCTTAGAGTGTAAAAGTAATTATGACATCCTTCTTTGAGCCATCAATCATAAACATCATACTCCCTTACTCGAACTACATGGGTTCTGATTCCTTTTCTAAACAAAGGATATGTAGGTAGCCCATCTGTGGGTTCGATCCCAACTCTGAAATAATCCATGTCCTTCTGAATGACAATAAACTTCAAGTGCCCTAGTGAGTGGCTTTAAAACCAGCATGGTCATCATAATGACCAAGAGACTTCTATATAAATGTGTCGAAGGGTACCATTGACCAAGAATCTCTAATAAATACAGATGATTCTCTATCAATGAATAACCTTGAATACATATAAAAGATTCTCTAAATTTTCTACATATAGATCATTGATTTTCAAATCTGAAGGAAATCTCATTTTATACTTGGTAATGTAATAAGGATTCACGAACATAACTTAAATCTATAAAGAGAGTCCCGGAGTAGACAATAATTCCCCTCAAAAAGGTTTGATGAGTCCGACCTCCCATCCTCTTGACCAATGCAAATTCCTAAGCCTCATCAGTCCACAAACTAATGAGCACCTACCTTTTGAAAGTAGGTCCGAATGTATGTGGAATCATTGGATGTTTCCGGTTCTACGAACAAACCCGTTAGAAACCGATCGAAATATTTGAACCTCCCATCAAAGGAGGTCATCCTCGGAATCCGAGGGAAACAAAAATGGTGAACCCGACGTGAATCCTTAACCAAGTTAATATGATGTTTTACCTATTTTATTAGGCCCCTATTTAAAACTCAAATGAGAGGGCCAACAAAAACAATCATTGACATATGTGCTCATCCAAAATATGCAGTGGCTGAATTTATCTTGATAACGTATGTTATATAAAACAGGCACTCTTTTCCAAGATCTTCTGCATTTCTAGAATGGCTGCTCTCAAGTTCACATCTGTGAATACTGCTGCTGCAAATGCCACTATTGCTAATCCTACTAGATCATCGTCCGCTCTAAGGACGATATCACCTACTCAGCGTCTTCAACGCTGGGTATCAAATGCACTGGTTATGGAGTACCGTCAACACGGTACCGTCACAACTCTGGAGGCTGCCCGACAATCCCTACAAGTAAATAACTCACATTGGTCGTCCGGACAACGACGACCAGTGATCATGAAGCAGGTGGTGATGACTACCATATCCAACTGTTTCAGGTCGTTATCCCCGGAACCCAATCACCATTCGCTCCCTTATTCTGGGGAGGTGAATGAGAAGGTCCCTCAGGACCTTAATTCAAACAAAAAGGAGTCCTTCCTGAGGGCTCCCACCAACAATCACCGCCAGACTCGTGCGGTAGTGCACCCTCAACTTGATGAGGGTACCAACTCCAGGCGTTTGGCTCAGGTTCCTCAAACCCGAGCAAGCAAGACGAACCACCAGAGGCGGAATCCGGTCAACAGTGAGCAGGTTCTAATATCTTCCATCTCCGAAGAAGTCCACCAACCTAACTTGGTGGCAAGGAACGAGCAGGCACATACACCTGCCCGTTTTAATTCCGCTGTCCAGCAGACTCGTCTGGTAGCATCACGCCAATCCCGCCAGAAACTTCTGGCGGAGTACTATAGGCAGGAACATACATCTGTTTATACATCATCAGCTAGTCAGCAGGCTCGTCTGACTACATATGATGGATCTCGTCAACCACGTTTGGCGAAGTGCAATCAGCAGACACATACACCTGCTGGTATTAATCAAGCCTACCAATAGTCTCGCTTGGTAGCATTCAAAGAAGTTAGTCGGAAATCCCCGACAACAAATAGGAGGCAGACTCAACTCTATGCCCCAACACTTGAGTACTATCAGGATTCACTGACAGGAAAATGAGGATAGGAGGAAGCACATACACCTGCTCCAAGCCTGGAATGGACGTATATTCCCATTCCGACAGCTGAAGTCACCAAGCATATTCTATCAATGGTTAAAGAGCAGATGCAAATCCATGCTCATATTCTGAAGGCCTTCCAGGATATTATAACAACTTCAACGACATCTCAGGGAAAGACACATAAATCTATCCCTACCAATGGAGTGAAATATCAACAATTCACTCCGGAACAGACACACACATCTGTTCCAGTCCAAGAGGGTTGTGGGGGCATACTCCCCCATATCATACAGACAACCAAGTCAGGAACATACATCTGATTTGAGTGGAGATCGTCAGCCTAACCTGGCCATCTTTCCTGATCAGGCAGATACACCTACTCAGAGCAACCACTTTCTTCAACAAGTGGTTTCCAAGGTGAGTAAGAAGGTGTCTAAGAAAAAGTCCCACCCAGCACATTCAAGAGATCAAGAGCCAATCATTAATAAGGCCTTTCTCGATGCTGGAGTTATTGAAGCCCTCAGACAATTATCTGTTGAAATTCAAGATTCTACTCCCTCATTTCCCAATATTGGTAACATTAATTCCAAAGTTCTTCAATAGAAACTTCCTCATGAAGGCTTGCTTCATGATAATTTGGTCGATCTCGAAGTTTCATCTTCAGATGAGAGCCACAGGAACCCTCTATGTGGTCAGAAAACCAAGGAGCAAGAGATCTCATCTTTTGTTGTAACCCATTATGGTGGTCCTCCCCATGATGATGAATTTCGCTGCGAAAGTCCTCTCCGCAGTAGTGATGCACATTGCCCGAAAAATGACTCCGTGGACAATGTAGTGCCGAGAAAGACCTCTTATCTTGAGGCACTTGAAAACGTGAAACCAGTCATGTCTGAAGCTTCATCTCTAGCAGGTGAAATACTTTCTGAATCAGAAGATAGCCCAGGGTGTAGGTCATTCTCCGAACCACCCTTAAGTCATGCATCTTCTAGTTTGATCAATGATTTCTCTACCAATCCTGTTGAATCCAATGAAGCAACAAGGAAACACCAACTCTGGTCAAATCAGGTAGAATAATCTTCATCAAATGACAAAGAGGAAATGATGAACATGAGAAAACAACTGGCGAAAGGTGAAGTGCCAGTCATGTTTTGGCCTTTGGCTGACTCTCAGTATAATATTCCAGAAATGTTGACAGAAGATGAAATTCATTATATTCGTCTCAACATATGGAAAACTCTTTGTCAGTTGAAAAAGAAAGTATTATCTTATGATGAATATGAAAATCATCTTAAGATAATAGAAGGGTTACAATGTCAGATTGATTTGGCGTCTCTATCAGTCTCTCGATATTCGAAAGCTGAAAAGCAGCAAAAAGCCCTTCAACGTTCATGCCTTGGCACACTAAGAAGATTGCGTCAGTTAATTGACAATGCCCCATCTGGTATTCGTGTCAGAGGATGGGGTGTTCATGGAGCACTGCATTTCATGGTGCTCTCCAGTCAGCAAAGACCACCAAAAATGGTCTCATGCAATGTTATTGCCCATGGCCGGCCACAGTCAATGGGCTTTGTTTGTAATCAAAATCTTGCCCAAGAACAGGCTTCAACTAGTTCCTCTCAAAATCAAGAATACAAAGAACATGTTATTGAATTAATCTTGCATCAAGCAAACGAGAATATTAAACAGGCCTCTCGTTTGGAGCAAGCACGTCATCAAGTGACAGAAGTGTCAGAAATCATCCAGCGGTCTTTTGAACCGGGTGATAAAAGCGGATACAGGTTAATGCATCTGGCTAATTTCCAGACTAAGGTTCGCAAGATCAGGAGGACTTTCAAGAAAGTCTCAGACATAGAATGTCAAGAACCACCCCAGCTCGCCAGACTGGGGACTCTTTTAAACCAACCCTCAGAATCAACAAATAGGATTCAATGAGTTGAGCGAGAATAGAAGGAACAGCCCCAATCCACTGGACTAGGGACTTTTTCAAATCATCAATACCCTCCTCAGAGAAAGTCGGTCTTTTCTCGATTGGTGAAGAAACCTCAAGAGGAGTGAAGAGCCAAATTATTAGGAAATTCCTTCCAAATTACGGTTCGTCAAGAAGTTCCTGAGGGATCGAATCAATAAAAGGCAATGTCTCATCAAATACATGGAAGAAGAAAATATCACAGAAATGTTGATAGAAGGGATGCAAGGAGTTATGCATCAATCAATGTCATCAATGCCGTTGTTGTTGATCCACCAAATGAGGCTCACTCAGGGGATTCAGATGAAGAGGTTCCCACTCAAGAAGATGTACGCACCGACACAATTGAAGAAGGTGTGCGTACACGAAGTCAAATGATTACTCAGAACCTAGGTAATCCTTCGAGTAACCCACTTCCCCCTCTCCGAAAAGGATACAACAAAGGGAAGGGAAAGAACCAGGGTACATATCCTTCCTCTGGAGAAGGTCAATCGCTATCACTAGAGCAAAGGTTTGCACAATAGGAAGAAGAAATGAATGAATTAAGAAGGTTGAATGCAGAACTATTTTAGAATAGTCTTCTTATTAAGCATGCTAGAGTCAGTCAGCCAAAGGAATTTGTTGCAGCTACTGAGATGGATCAAGAATATCATCCTCTCTCAGTACACCCTCACAGGTCTAATCCTACGGGTCAAGTGCAACAACAGTTGGCAGTGCTACCATTAGTTGCAGCACCAATCACCACATCTGTCCAAGCTCCAGTCATTGCACCTACCCAAATCCAAGTTCAGCCGGATGTTTCTCAAAAGTTAATAACTACTATTGAGTCATTAATAGCTCGGTTAGAAACTATGGAAGGGAAACGTGCGCAAGGTCAACCAGAAAAGAATGTTTACCCTGAATGGGTAGATTCAATTTCTCCTCCATCCAGTTTTGGGAACCCTTTATTCCCTATTTTCAATGGATCAGGTGATCCTGAGCAGCATTTGACACATTACGTGTCTTGTTGCGATCCTATGATGGGAAATCCGGAGCAGCAAGAAGCAGTGAAACTCAGATGCTTCATGCGAACTATACAAGGACCAGCTTTTGTTTGGTATACAAGCTTGCAATCCCGGTCAATTACCAAATGGGAGGATCTTCGCCAAAAATTCCTCCTTCAGTTCGGCTCAACTTTTCCAAAGACAACAGTTTTCGATCATACAAACTATAAGAAAAGGGAGAATGAAAGGGTCTCTGATTTCATTGCTCGATGGAAGGGATTAACATATTCCTTGAGTTTAGAACTCCCTCAAGAATAATTGTTGCCAATATGTGTGGCAAATATGCGTGACGAATTATGCACGCTATTAATCCCTGTGAAATACACAGGAGGGTTTCGAGACCTTTCTTCAATCGCTCAATAGATTGAAGATTCCCTTATACAGGCTAAGGCTAAATCTCGTGTAATTCCATCAACTCTAGGAAGGATAATGGGTAAAGCAGAAACTACTACAGTTATGCTTAAACGAGCACCTGTACCTATTTCTACCTCAAAACCATCATCTTATCAAAGGGATCCACCTTCTGAGCACCAACAAAAAAGGCCTTTTCATCCAGACGATAAAAAAGATCAAAGATGAAAACAATTTGAGGATCTGAAGAGAAAAACATACTCTTTCTGAAATGAACATGTTCCTGGTTATTTCATTTCATCTCTGGAAAACAATTTGGTTCAATTGACAATACCCAAGAGGCCAAACAAGAAAGGATATGAAGACCGTCCTAATTATTTCCCTTTTCGTCAAATATTGGGGCATCCCATCCAGGAGTGTTTCGTCTTCAAAGACCTCCTACAAAAGATGGTCGACTCGGAACAAGTCATATTGAAAGGCTCCTCAGCCTAGGTAGCATGTGTCACTACTAAAATTCCAGAGGAGGAAGGTGAATGGAAAGAAGTCAAAAGAAAAAATGCACAGAAGTATGATGATTGGTTGGTTAGAAAGACAATCAATCGAACTCATGCTATTTTGTGAACACAATTAAAGAAACCAATCGTGTCTTCTGTCATGAATGTTGTAGAAAAACCCTCTTCGTTAGAGGGAAAGTCCTCAAAGAAACGACATGAATCAAAAAAAGAAAAAGAATCAGAAGAATATGAGTATGTGTTAAAGCCTAAGTTATATTTGACTTTGGAAGACTTCATGCCATCTACTTTAAATCCACGGGCACCACCCCACCAAACGGCACAGCCTAAATAGGCTAATCAGGCAGAGTCTTCATCAGACGAAGAGTTAATCTTCGATTCTGTTAATATGATTCAATTAACAGATCCATATGCCAGTCGCAGTTTCGATTTCAATGAGCCTGAATTCCCTGTATCAAACAGAGGAATCAGAGGAAGTTCTAGGGGCTCAGGATACAGGGGAAGACGTGGATCTTTCAGAAGCCACTATTCTAATTCTACCCCTGCTAGAACTGTGTATGCATCAGAAACTCGTGGTAGAGCCCTTCAGCGAGCTCAGCAAGAACAAGAAATTTCTTCTACCAATAACAAATTCAGTCCTGGCATAGTTATTTTGGAAGAACGGTTGAAGGTTTCATCTTCTTGCTCTCAGCAAGTAAATGGATCTAATCGGTCTAATTTTCCAAAACCAGGAATATTGCCAACTCCTATCCCAATACAAGATGCATCAACTTCCAAAGAATCTGCTTCCATGGTACCTGCTAAACCACATATTCTTATTGGGAAACACATACCTCTGGATCAAAAGTATGATATATTGAAACAGTTGTCCAAAGTACTATCCATGTTATCAATTCTGGATGCTCTGAATTTGTCAAAAGATCTTCGGGAAGTACTCATCGAGGATTTGTCAAGTCCTCAAGAGTTTGAAACTGAAAATGCTGCAGCTAAAGTCTATCACATAGAGAATAATAATGCAGAATTCCATGCAATAATATCCTTTACTGATGAAGATGAAGATGGTGTTGTTCATGGAAATATTAGACCATTATACTTGTCTGGCAAGGTCAATGTCATGGATGTTCAGAGAGCTTTCATTGACAATGGTTCAGGAGTCAACCTCATGCCCATTCGTACACTTCGTCGATTGGGCCTCACAGAATCTGATTTATCTTCTTCTACCATGATGTTACAAGGATATGATAAAAATGAACAAGAACCATTGGGTGAGGTTACACTCAGAACTCAGTTTGGAGATCTTGTATCCAATTCAGATTTCATGGTTGTTGATCAAGAATCAGACTTCAACATCTTTCTTGGAAGACCCTGGCTACATCAACATGTGGCTATCCCTTCATCATACCATCAATGTCTCAAATATTGTTTCGATGGTCAAGTTGGGACATTGTATGGTGATAAGGCCTCGTTCAAGACATGTGAGTCTCAATACATTGAGGTAGAATTCTATCACATGAAGCAAATGGAGAAATCCATAACAAAGGAGATTACCAAAGTTAATGCTCCATATGGTTTGGAAAAAATTCCAGTAAATCCATTTACACATGTGAGTACAGATTATGTGTTGCCTATTAGTCAAATTGACAAGATAGACCCAAATCAAAATACTCTTATGGAAAGATCCATAATGTCAATTACGGCAATCGAGCCAGAAAACATGGGAGGAATTGGTAATCTACCAAGCAGTGATGAAAGCACAAATGGTGACGTCTTCATTTCATCTGCTGAAATCCAACAAGTCTATGCTTCGCCAATTAGGCCAGAAGAAGTTTTATCAACATCGGAGGTGAACAATGATGCCGATTCTCAATCCATCATCTCCTCTTTATTACCCAAAGAAGACCCTTCATCATCAATCGGGTCAGAAATGGAAGCTTCTTCTTCAAGATATGCAAATTTTGACATCTCTTAGGATCATGATAATTATACTTTATCATCTAATATGCAAGTAGAAAAGGAAAAAATAACACATGATGAAGAAGAAGAGGAAGATCTCAGAGATGCTCCTCCAACATTTGAAGAGGGTATCTCTACCACTGTGGATGAACTCAGAGAAATAAATCTGGGTACAGAAGAAGATCCACTCCCCACTTTAATCAGTGCGACCGTAACTCTTGAAGAACAAGAGATGTATATTTATTTTCTAAAGAAAAATAGAGATATATTTTCTTGGAACTATACATAAATTCCCGGGCTTGATCCTGATGTTGCTACTCATCATTTGGGTTTACCAAAAGAACATCGAGGATTTAAGCAATCTGTGAGAAGAACACACCCAACTTATGCTTCCAAAATTGAAGCTGAAGTGGATAAGCTTATCAAAGATAACTTCATCAGAGAAGTTCAATATCCCAAATGGTTGGCTAATATTGTACCTGTGAAGAAAAAGAATGGACAAATTAGAGTTTGCATCGATTTCAGAGATCTTAATCAACATTGTCCTAAGGATGATTTCCCAGTTCTGATTACAGAACTTCTAATTGATGCAACAAATGGCTATGAAGCACTTTACTTCATGGATGGATATTCTGGATATAATCAGATCCGAATGTCCCCAGAAGACGAGGAATCTACAGCCTTCAGAGCCCCTCAGGGTGTGTTTTGCTACCGGGTAATGCCCTTTGGTTTAAAGAATGCAGGTGCAACTTATCAGCGTGCCATGCATCGTATCTTCAAACCCTTCTTAGGGAAGTTTGTTGAATGCAATGTAGACGATTTGGTAGTTAAATCCAAACAACGTTCTAATAATTTGGCTGATTTGGAAGTCATATTCTGCAAGCTTCGACAACATTATTTAAAGATAAACCCCTTAAAATGTGCTTTTGGGGTAACCTTAGGAACATTTCTCGGCTTTGTTGTATGCCATTGTGGTATTTAAGTCGATCCTGAGAAGACCAAGTCAATCCTTGGTATCTCACCTCCTAAAAATTTGAAATAATTAAGAGGACTTCAAGGACACTTAGCCTATATTCGGCGTTTCATCTCCAATTTGGAAGGCAACAGTTTACCCTTCACCAAATTGATGAAGAAGGGAGTCACTTACCAGTGGACTGAATAATGTCAATAAGCATTTGATATTCTCAAGAAATACCTCTTGAGTCCACCGGTACTCATGCCACCTATTGAAGGAAGACCACTTATCCTCTACGTGACAGCTCTAGAGCGATTATTGGGTGTCTTTATTGCTCAAAAGAATGATGCTGGGAATGAAAACAGTCTCTACTATCTTAGTCGAACCATGCTTGAAGCAGAAACCCAGTATTCAAGTATTGAGAAGTGCTGCCTGACATTAATCTTTGCAGTTCAGAAGTTGAGACACTACCTACAACATCACGAGGTCCAATTGGTATCTCGCAATAACCCGCTCAAATTTATCCTTAGTCGTCCAATGCTTACAGGACGTCTGGAAAGGTGGGAAGTTATTTTTCAGCAATTCAACATTCAGTATGTGTCTCAAAAGGCGATAAAGGGCCATGATTTGGCTGATTTCCTAGATGAACACCCTTCAGTGGAAGACACATCTTCAGATATTGAACTCCCTGATGAGGAAGTCTTCTCTATTCAAGAAAGACCTCAGGCATGGGAAATTTATTTTGATGGTGCTTCCAGAAGTCCAACAGGGAGGAAAATGGAAAATCCTAAATTCAACAAAGTTGGCTTAGGAATTGTGCTCATTTCTCCAGAAAAGGCAGTGTTACCTTATTCCTTCTTATTGTGGGAAGGTGGTACCAATAATAAAGTAGAATACCAAGCTCTCATCGTAGGTTTGGAATTAGCACTTCAAGCACAAGTGAATCACTTAAAGGTGAAAGGTGATTTAGACCTGGTAATCAAACAAGTCAATGGGGATTATGCCATCAGAAAAGAAGAACTAATCCCTTTGTATGATTATGTCAGAGAGTTAATGGCGGAATTCCCTTTGGAACCGACATTTTCTTATGTCCCAAGATCACAAAATGATCAAGCTAATGCATTGGATAATATAGCCACAACTCTGGAAGATCCAAATAGGGACGAGACAACCATCATTATTGCTCACCGTTGTGCAATTTCACCTTATGTTCGAATCAGAATAGAGGAAATTAATGAAATTTTCCCCATTCATGAACCGTATGGTCATACTACAGGATGTATGTCACCTATCAGGGAATACCTTCAAAATGTAACACTTCCACCTGATAGAGCTGAGAAAGAACAAATCTGGCGACGTGTGGTTAATTTTACTCTTTATGATATCCCAGATCACCTAGAGAAAATTATCTACAAACTTGGTTTTTATGGAGTTCTTTTCAGATGCATTAATGGTGAAGAGACAATGGTTGTCATGAAAGAAGTGCATGCAGGAGTCTGTGGTGCCCACCAGTCTAGACATAGACTGTCTGATCAGATTCGAAGGCTTGGATACTTTTGGCCTTCAATGATACGAGATTGTGTCGATTTCACAAAGAAGTGTCATTCATGAAAAGTACATGCCAACTTCATTTATCAACCTCCAGAGTTGCTTTATAAATCTAAATACTCATGGCCATTTTCCACATGGGGAATGGATGTGGTGGGACCTTACCCTTCGGCGACGACCAAGCAGTTTAAGAACATTCTTACTGCTACTGACTTCTTTTCCAAATGGGCAGAGGCAATACCTCTCAAGGAAGTCAGTTCTAAATGCGTTGTTAGCTTCATCAAGTCTAACAACAATACCAGATTTGGTGTCCCTCATACCATATTGACGGATAATGGCACCAATTTCTGTTCATCCAAGGTGAAGAAGTTGTATAAAGAATACAACATCAAATCCAATCATTCATCTCGGTATCATGAAGTGGACAATGACCAAATAGAAGCCTTTAACAAGTCTCTTTCAAATATACTGCAAAAGATAGTGGATAAAGATAAGAGGTCATGGCCTGATAAACTCTTTCATGCTTTATGGGCTTATCGGACTACCACCCGCACTGCAACTCGGTCAACTCCATATTCATTGGTATATGGAACGGAAGCCATATTTCCCATTCAAGTTCAACTACCCTCACTGAGAGTTTCCATTTGTGATCAATCATCTACAGATGAACAATATCAAAAGAGATTGAATGAATTGGAACGGTTAGATGAGAAAAGATTGTGCACTTTACACCACTTGGAAGTCTATCAGAATCGAATAACACGAGCTTTTAACAAAAAAGTTCGTCTTCGTTCATTCACTCAGGGAGAATTGGTATTAGTTCTCAGAACTCCAATGATACCAGGAAAGAAACCTCCCAAACTTGAGCCAAAATGGGAAGGACCTTATTCAATACATAGGGTCTACTTCAATGGAGCTTATTCATTAATCTCGATGGATGGAGAACTCATCACTACTCCAACCAATGCCAGATTTTTGAAGAAGTATTTTGTATAAACTGCAAAGTACCTACATCGTCCTAGCTACATGACGCTAAACTATACAAAAGTCCTTTAATACATCCTACATGACATTAAATTGTACTTTGTCCTTGCTATATGACGTTAAACTATACAGTAATGGTCCAGTATGACCTTGAACTGCAACTTCATCCCACACAACGTTAAACTATGAAAAAGTTCCCTAAATGGTTCAGTATGACCATAAACTGCAACTAGGTCCTGTATGACCTTCAACTACATCAATGGTCCAGTATGACCTTAAACTGCAACTAGGTATTGTATGACCTTAAACTACATCAATGGTCCAGTATGACCTTAAACTGCAACTTGGTCTTGTATGACCTTAAACTGCATCACCAACGGTCCATGCATATGACCCTAAACTATTTGCAAGTCCCTTGCGTCCAGCAAGAAGTTAAACTGTGACATCCTAACTACATGACTCTAAACTATATAAAAGTCCCTTATGTCCGGAAATACGTTAAACTAAATAATCATCAAAGGTCCTGTATGACCTTAAACTACACTTTTGTCCAGCATGACATTAAACTGCACCATCCACGGTCCATGAATATGACCTTAAACTATTCACACTTTCGTCCAACATAACGCTAAACTGTGGGAAAAATCCACAATGCGTCCAACATGACCTTAAATGGTGTACTATTTTGTCCTCACTGCATAACATTAAACTGCACAGTCCTCCTTTCGTCCAACATGACGTTAAACTCTATTGTCCTCGATACATGACACTAAAACTTTGCAGCACCAATAGTCCTAACTGTAAGACTCTAAACTGCATAGTACCTTTATATGTCCTACATGACATTAAACTATGCATCGTTAAGGTTGTTGTTACCTCTTGTTTCTCACACCGAGTATGACTCACGTGAGCTTAGAGCAAACTTCAACCATAACACTCTCTTTGGGCCGCTAACCATGTGTAAGTCCCAACATCATTTTTTAGGTCATTGTCCCCAAGAACAACTTGATCCTTAATTCATTCTTTAATTGAATTACACGGACTTTGATCCTTGCCTTCTAGGATGGGTATGTAGGCAACCTCCCAAGGTTCAAGCCCAAAACCAATCTCTTCACATCGGTTCACCTCCATCTCATATGATGTTGATTTGTGAAACCGCCCCTAGAATCAATATCTTTACATTGGTTCACTCTCATCCTTGTTATACGACGTTAAACTATAAAACATTTTTGTCCAGTATGACAATAAACTACAATATTCTTTTATACACTCACCTGAGAGGGAACCATTATTCACATTGATTTTTCAATCATGTTTCATTTCAAAGACTACGTGCATACATGGCAACACCCAAACCTTTTTTCTTGGGTTAAACCATAATTGTACTAAAGTCCCCTTTCACCCTTCATATGTACGAACCAAATTTGTACAAAGGGTATTTCTAGAACTATGTGGTCTTGATTCCCATCCTTATGGGATACGTAGGAATGTTCGAGTGTCCCTCGAATCCAGCCCCAAGTCTTTGGGCCTAACCCCAAATTCCACTTTCAGTCCCATGGCTGAAAAGTCCCCATGAAAACACACACTATGTATTTCTTACAATGGTCCAAGCTCTATGACCCTAAACTAAGATCTCTAATCCTTTTGTCCCACATGACATTAAACTGTAGTTTAAGAACTATGTATGGATTGATTCTCATCCTTATGGTATATGTAGTGAAGTCTAATATTTTAATTCAGGACCCAGCCACAAAATGATTATGGTTAGCATTGATCTATGTATCTCTGTATATATTGAACAATACCTATCATTATGTGTCATAATCCTAACATTAAATATTTTCAGATCCTCATAACCCTTTTCATGACTTCTAGTCACAAAAATGTCAAACTTCTGAGAGTTCTTTTGCCTGACTATGCAGCACGTGCCCATAGGCGGCCTTGCATAAATAGTCTACATAACAGACTTGTTAGCCAAAAGATACTATTATTTGACTATGCAACCAATGCCCTTAGGTGGCCCTGCATAATTCAACCCCCTAACGGGTTTTTCGGATAGTGGTAACTTAATTCTTGGGAAGAATGCCTCTTTTGTCCTTATTTGTCTTAAATGACAGTATGTAGGGATCCGCAAATATAGCCATCCTTAACATATTTGTCCCATATCCTTTTTCATGTTCTGAAAGTATTCAAGTCTATGGTTTATATTCTCCTTCCCTACATTTGGGTCAGACCTTCGTAGGAGTGATATTCATCCAGTTCTTCGATAATCTTGTTTGGAAATATCTTCTCCATATTCAAGTACCTCTTTCTATACAGCAAACTCTATACTTTGGAAGATTTGAATCTCCATTAACTCTCACTGGATTTTAGCACTAGGAAAGTAAATTTCTGAGAGTTCTTTTGCCTGACTATGCAGCACGTGCCCATAGGTGGCCTTGCATAAACAGTCTACATAACAGACTTGTTATCCAAAAGATACTATTTTATTTAACTGTGCAGCCAATGCCCTTAGGTGGCCCTACATAATTCAACCCCCAAACGGGTTTGTTAAATAATGGTAACTTCATTCTAGGAAACTATTTCTTCTAATAACTTTTAGCCCTTTTTCATGTCATTTCTCAGATTCAAATATTCTTAAGTCATAGATTACATATTTTAACTCATACTTGAGTATGGTAATATGTTTTTAGATTAATTTTCAAGGAATTGAGTAAATTCTAATCCATTTCGGTGAAAGCTATTTCAACCTTAAACATTAGCCTCCTTATGTCCGACATGCATGACTTTAAACTGCTAGATTTCTTGTTTTTCTTTTCACCTCAGAGTCAAATCCTCTTTTCTCTCCGGATCCAACTCTGAGGGGGGACTTTTGATGATGCTCCTTTCTGTCATAGAGTCTAACGAGTGAAAAAGGGAAATACCTTAGCACAAATTGATTCATCCTTTGAAGAAAATGTCAAAAATCGACAAAGGGATGAACAAGGAGAACATTGCCCATAGGTGGTGCAAGTTCCCTCATAGTTGCGCAAGTCCACTTGCACGACGCATGATGGTCGCGCAAGTGACTTGCGCGACCTAAGTGATAACCGCCCAGGGTCTTCTCCTGCCTATAAATAGACCCTGTGGGCCCCCCATTAGAGGAGGAGTTTTTTTCCAAAAACTTAGATTTGAGCTCCCGGCACCCTAGTCTCTTCTCAAAGCTTCTGAAACACTTCTAAGATAATTTCTTACCTAGAACGAAAGATCTAAAGAGGGGGAGGAAGGCCTAAGTGTTGAAAATCATCAAAACTTGCGTGCCTGAGTGGCTATCGCTTAAGGGGAAAGGCCACACTTGTGCGCTTCCTTACTCTTTCAATAGAACTTGTGCGCCCCTCTTCTGGAAGAACCTCAAGAGGATTCTAAAGGCTTTAATCAAGAGTCGCTCAAGTATTACCCTGCTGGTTAACCGTCGCGCAAGTACCCCATATGTCGCGCAGGCATACCTGCGCGACCATGACTTGTGCGCCCACGCAGTACCTACGCGCCTGCCAGGACTTGCGCGCCCCTGCCTTTTTCGGTGCCCTTCTTGCCCATTTCACCCCTCTTAAGCCATTCCAGCTTTCCTATTCAAGATTCAGTCTTCAAGACACTCTTCAAATCCATTTATGACATGATTTCTTGATTTGAATTCCTTATCTGAAAGGAATTCTGTGGAAAATATCTCAAAACCTAGTGATTTACACATCTTTATGTCACTAAAGATTGAGATTTCATTCATTCAACCATCCTTTAAGATGAGATATCCCCTAACCTGGGCCTCCTTTTTAGGATTAATCCCCAGTCATAATTCTCTTAACCTGGGACTCATTTTCAGGAGTAATCCCCAGTCATAATTCTCTTAACCTGGGCCTCCTTTTCAGAAGTAGGCCCCATTCATAATTCTCTTAACCTGGGCCTCCTTTTCAGAAGTACGCCCCAGTCATAATTCTCTTAACCTGGGCCTCGTTTTCAGGATTAATCCCCAGTCATAATTCTCTTAACCTGGGCCTCCTTTTTAGGATTAATCCCCAGTCATAATTCTCTTAACATGGGCCTCCTTTTCAGGAGTAAGCCCCAGTCATAATTCTATTAACCTGGGCCTCCTTTTCAGGAATAATCCTCAGTCATAATTCTCAAATCTGGGCATCCTCCTTAGGAGTAATCCCCAAGTCCTCATTAACTTGGGCCTCCTTTTCAGGAATAAGCCCCAGTCCCCTAATTTGGGCATCCTCTTCATGAGTAAGCCCCAAATCCCTTAATTTTTCAAGTCTCTTAACCTGGGCCTCCTTTTCAGGAGTAAACCCCAGTCTTAATTCC
This sequence comes from Viscum album, assembly GCA_963277665.1. Taxonomy (NCBI): domain Eukaryota; kingdom Viridiplantae; phylum Streptophyta; class Magnoliopsida; order Santalales; family Viscaceae; genus Viscum; species Viscum album. The sequence continues at coordinate 929,342,967 of OY728159.1, forward strand.
TCTTAAACAGTTCTAATTTACCTTTGATCTGGGATTCCTTCTCAGGAGTAAAAAACCAATCATAAGTCCTCTCCTAATTTGGTCCTCCTTTTCAGAAGTAAGTCCCAAGTTAGAGTATTCAAATCTTCGTGAAGCACATATACCTTTATGGACCCTATTCCTGGATTTCTTCCCTGAAGTAAATCCAAATCTCCATTTATCTGGGCAGTCATACATACATAAGTCCCACCTTATTTCTTATGATTGCATCTTTAATGGAACAATTGTCTGATTCTTACCAATACCTCTTGTTTCTCACAGCGATCATGACTCACGTGAGCTTAGAGTATAAAAGTAATTTTGACATCCTTCTTTGAGCCATCAATCATAAACATCATACTCCCTTACTCGAACTACGTGGGTTCTGATTCCTTTTCTAAACAAAGGATACGTAGGTATCCCATCTACGGGTTCGATCACAACTCTGAAATAATCCATGTCCTTCTGAATGATAATAAACTTCAAGTACCCTACTGAGTGGCTTTAAAACTAGAATGGTCATCATAATGACCAAGAGAATTTTATATAAATGTGTCTAAGGGTACCATTGACCAAGAATATCTAATAAATACAGTTGATTCTCTATCGATGAAGAACCTCAAATACATATAAAAGATTCTCTAAATTTCCTACATATCGATCATTGATTGTCAAATCTGAAGGAAAGATCATTTTATTCTTGGTAATGTAATAAGGATTCACGAACATAACTTAAATCTATAAATAGAGTCCCAGAGTAGACAATAATTCCCCTCAAAAAGGTGTGATGAGTCCGACCTCCCATCCTCTCGACCAATGAAAATTCCTAAGCCTCATCAGTCCACAAACTAATGAGCACCTACCTTTGGAAATTAGGTCCGAATGGATGTGGAATCATTAGATGTTTCCGGTTCTATAAAAAAACCCATTAGAAACCGATCGGAATGTTTGAACCTCCCATCAAAGGATGTCATCCCTGGAATCCGAGGGAAACACCACAGTAACCCATGAAGCATTTTTTCTTATTTTTGTCTTCATATATATAGTGACAATTCCCATGGTGATGCTTTCACATTTCCATATTGTTATTTATTGTTGTGGCATCATCCCCTTTGACCTTTCTCTTTCATCATTCAATTTATTACATACCAAGAACCTTGATGTATATTTTGTTATCTTCTTGTTCATATTGTCCCACCAATAGTTATCTCAGAGATCTTGATACATATTTGTACTCTCTAAGTTAGTTGATATAGTCAAGCTATGCGAGCCATTCATAATATCTTTATTTTTATAATTATTTGACGGTATATATATGGTCTAAATCTCATGAATCCTTCCTCAACAATTTTGATCTTTGTGGATTTTATATTTTTGTTATAGCTTCCACATTGTTTTAAATTTCTACATAATTTATTTTAGCATCATCTATTTCCTCCATGGGGGATGGTTGATAAATCATTTGAGAAAGGATTTTTGATGTGCTTTACATAATGATTCTGATGTCTATAAATTATAATTCAATGATGATTTGATCCTCCTCAATTCTCATCATTTATAAAGATGTAGGATATTTTATACTTATTTAATATAAAATCTAATTAACTTTTCTTGGATAGTAGTGGATTAAACACTCATAATCTTTGATTATATCTAACCATATTTGATTTCACATATTAATCTTCTTATATGTTAATATATATTTAAAAATCTTATAATCATTGTATATTTCCATCTTCTACCCATAGAGATAATTCCTCTAGATTTAATCTTAAAGATAACATCTACATATTCTATATAAGGAATGAGATATATTTTCTCATGGATTTTCAACTTCTTAGTGGTGTTGGCTATCAATTTATAATATTTCATTAGTAAATATATGTGTCCCTTCTTTTAATAATCACTATATACCAAAATGAGTTCCCCACATATCAGAAGTTTGAGTACTAGAGTGGTGATTGGCCTCATTTTTAAATATTTTAAGAAGTCATGACATTTAATGCTCCAAAAAAATTACACTTTTGAGTCTACCTAGTTAGTGGGTTTTTCATTCATGAACATTTATCCATAAATCGTTAGTAATACACCACTAGAAAAACAAATTAATGGATACCTGTTAAAGATAATTTCATTGAACCACTATTGGATATCATTTATCCTAAAATGGTCCAGAGGTATTCCTTTCCAGGTGATAACATTCCCCAAGGAAGATACTTCCTCCATCCAAAACACTCATTTATAGTAATTTTCGTAATTTTTTTTCCTTCACAAAGTATTTATCACAATATTTAAATGTTCCTCATGCCCCCCTTCTTTTTAAGTTTATGATATTATCATCTAAAAATACTACCTCAAACATGTCGAGATAATCTCTAAAAGCACTATTCATAAGCCCTAGAATATTTCTATAAAAATAGTGATTTTAAAGGGAATCAATATGAACAAATAATATCCATACCTAATTCTAAATGAGGACATGGGATTTTCTTCCTTCCTCACCTTTAAATCTTGTCATCCCGTTTGTAGGTCAACCATAGAGAAATACTTGGCTCCATGTAGTTGATCAAACAAGCCATCAATCCCTGTAGGGGGATACTTGTTCTTTATAATTATTTTTGGAGCTCATGATATTCAATGTAGATATGCATTGATCCATACTCCTTCTTGAAGAAGAGTACTCGTCCACCCCATGGTGAAACACTTGGGCATATAAAACCCTTGTCCATATTAACTTGTCAATTTTTCGTTACTTCCTCCAAAAAATGGTGGCAATTCTATAGCATGTTTCTGATATAGTAAGTGATGTATTAATAATTTCAATTAGGAGATCATAAACCTATTTAAAAGGAAGACCATTTAATTTTTTATGTAACACCTCATTGTAGTCCCTAGCAATGGGAATATCTTCAAGCATGTTACCTTTCATTTTCTCAATAATTTGATCTGGATATGATTTCTTATAAGGTAATAATATACAATTGTGAAATGATATCTCCAAACAAGATTCATCCTCCTACTCATAGTTGTTCATAATTAACGGATGCCTTAGGATGTGTAGAGTGACCTCCATTTCCTGACTGATGATGTTGTATTTTTATAAAGATACTCAATTTATTCCCAATATATAACCGAACTCCACAAAAGGAAGTATGAAAAGATTTTCTGGGATGGATATTCCACAATAAATAACTATGGAAGAGTTTTATAATATATATGAAATAATTGAATCATTTTTTGTTCTTGTAGATAACACAACCTACATATTTAGGTGTTGTGTTTGAATAGTTATAATAAAAATGGATGATATGAATGAATGAATAGAACTTGAATCATATAGTATGTTATATTTTATTTCATGTATAACTAGCTTTCAGGTCACCACACCATTGGAGGGATCCACCTTAGTAGTATTTATAGCATAAGATTCAACTTTCTACTTTGGTTTCAGTAGCTACCAATGATGATATCCATCGAGGAGTTTATTTTTAGTTCATTGTTTTGAATAGTTCCCTTTCTCCCTACAATTGATGTAGTGGTCCATGGATGGTTCTCTTCATTAATCCACCATGTTGTCATTCATCATCATGTATCTTCATCATTTCTAGTTGTGGTGGACTTATCTCACACACTTATATCATTTTCCCATCCACTTTAGGCAGTACCCATGATTCTTATTCCCACATTTTTGACATGAGAGTGGTTGATATATATTTACACCTTTCTCATTATATCCCCCAGCTTGAAACTCCTTATTTTTCTTCTTATCACCACATTCATTGGACCATTTCCAAACTCCATCTCCAATTTAACAGCATAAGGAAAGATATCTTCATTACTCTAAAAGACTAAAATTTATAGATCTTTTAGAAGGATTGTTTTTAAACAACAAAATGATCTATCAACTTTTCTGTCATTTTTTATTACAAAACCCGAGGAATATCTTTATTGACTTTTTATATATTGAGAAATATTTTCCTTCATTTTTCATCAACTCTAACAATTATCTCCCAATATTTTTCAAAAGACTTTGGGGGATATAATTACTAGGATTTATTTTTATAAAGACTTCACACTCCATCTCATAAATTTCAACCTTAAACATGGTGTTATTAATCAACACCAACCATTGATCGACCTCTCCATCCAAGTGAAAAATGACTAGAATCATCTTCTATATCTTAGAAAAGTGAAGCATAGAAAGGATCGTATCCATTGAGCTGAGAAACTATTATGTGACTAGTGGATAGGAACATCCAATAAATGTTGATAGTTATTTCCACATAAAAGACTCTATAATAACTTACTCCCACATAGGTGAAGGAGGAATTTCCTTATTATTCATGTTATTGTTCATAGCCAGAGACATCTGGATAAGCATCTACATGATATTTTGACCTCCACCTCCTAAGGAATTGGGGATGACATTCATGAAATAGTTGAATTTTCACTCACAAAGATTGTTGGCCTAGATACTCCAAATTCCAACCATTTTACAAAATGGAAATTGTTAGAACAAAATAATTGTAAACAATTCATGAATAAATAATTTAATCATTTGTACAAGAAAATCTAACAACATGTCCTATATATTGTTTATGTCTATCATTTTCTAAAATAAAGCATCTAGGGTGATTATATATACTTAGTCTTATACTAAGGGATTTAACTAATGTTCTATAATCCAAATTCCAAAAAAAACTAAATTGTGAACTGATACCAATTATAGCGACCCCAAATTTTCTTACATTACTATTACATATTTTTAATGATAAACAACATAATATTAATACAAATCCATTATTAGAAGTTTTTGTGTCTTGTAGAAATTAAGAACATAAATGAATTTAATATAATAAAACATAAAAATTTATTTAATTCCTTCTTCTATAGGTTATAATTGGCCTTCATGTTATTATTATAACAAGTGATCACATGAGGATAAAAATCAAATGAAGTGGTGAGCTAAAATCACAGTAGTATGATAGATAAAAATAGGAATCTGTGTAACATGTGAAAGAATAATATTAATCATCATAACATAAGAATTGGGTTATCAACATAATCATGAGGGTAACCATTAGATAAATTCATGGAATGTGGAAGTGCATAAAAATGAAACATCATGTCTTATGAGTAAACTACCACACATAATTTTGAACAAAGAGAGAATCTTGTTCAATCATAAAATACATGATTCATTCCAACATCATCATTGTGAACAAATATAGAATATTGTTCACTTTATTGAATATTATCTCAAGAGAGGCATCACATTACCAAATTCATTGGATCACTATATAATTTTAGGCAAACCTGTCACATCCTCATATATACATAGTCATGCATTCCACATAGAATGTATAACAATCTTGTACATAAAATAACCCATGGAAGGGAAATGGGTTTCATGAGAATTTCATATTGCATAATTTTATTAATAGACATTGGGTTTCCAAAAATAAAAATGGAATAACATACATAGGGATAAGAATCATCAATCCTGAGTGAATAGTAAAAAATATCAAGAGATGTAATAGATGTGTTTTTAAAAGGGAGTGTTCTTTTGGAAAAATCATTGTATTTTTTATAAAACCATATTGTAACCATGTATATCCCATATACGATACCAGAAATAAATGTAATATATTTTGGAAAATTAATGTAACATTAATACCTAAAATATAGTTAAAGAGGGAAACCCCAAAGATTGAGATTTGGGTTCAATAATTCCCCTTAACTTTTATATGAATACTTTCATCACTTTAATATCCTCATGAAATTATCCTCCTTGAAAACCTCATTTGGGAAAAGGATTTTTTATTTTTAGGACACTAATAGCTCCTATACATGGGTGTATAGGATTTGGAAGTTTATTTGGATAAAATTGGATAAGGATCAATGTTTGGAAGGAGTGGGGATAAGTGATGGTGGAGGGTTGTATTTATAGGGGAGGAGATGGGTGTTTTTTCATTATTTAATGCATTAATTTATTATTTTGGCTCAAGACTATGAATAGTCTGATCCTTATCACCACATATGTTAAAATAATGAAGAATGGTATCGTATTTTTATTCTGAATCATGCATGATGTTATATTTCATGTATTTTGATTATAATGGAAATAACATAAATTATCATAGTTCACTATTAACCAAAAATTAAACTATTTTAGACACATACAAAAATTTATCCAACCATTTTCTAGCATTTACAATTTAAAAATGAACTCTATTTTAAGAATTTCTTTTACAAAAAAACATTAATTTAACTTTTAATTACAATAATCATTTCTTTGAAAAATACATATATAAAAATTGAAAAAGATTTTATGACATTTTTAGAAATCAATTAAGGTATCATAAAATGATATTATTATGATAAAAAAACAAAATACTAATTTATGAATACATTTTTTTGAATAAATATTTATTTTTAATCTTTATATTAATTATAAAATATAAAATAAATAGTAATTTTTAATAAAAATAGGTCCACTTAATTTATAATTTATAAAACATTTATTTACATATACATGGATATAACTATATCATATTATATTTTATAATACTCCTAAATTTTATATATACTTTCATTGATGAGTTTAATATTATATTGGTCGAATTAGAAGTCTTAGTGGTCAAATTACTATTCCATATGTCAAGTTACCATTCCATTGGTCCTGGTTTCATGATTTCTACAAAATCAACTTATTTTATTCATTAATCATTTATAAAGTTTTTACTGTGTTATCAAAGTGATTTTATATGGTTTATACTATATGAAATAATTATAATATGGAAATTTCATAAATAATGTTTTGGGTTGTTACATATTATGATTTTGAGGTCATTATAATTTTACAACCTTTCTACTGGATATAAATACATATATTATGATTAATATAATGTAATTGAACAAAATTATTCTATGTATGTGATATTTAAAATTTAATATGGTAATCATGTATATATCTAGATCTACAATAGTAATAAATTTATTTCTCCATTGGGAGTAGATCATTTGTATCTTATAACAATGTAACAATGTAGACACACAATTTAGGTTCCTAGGGTCAAGGATATTACACTTATGATATTGTAAATATAAGAATAAAAAAATGTGAAATTTAAGGAATAATTATTCTTTTGGAGTTATAATATCATATATATATTCTATCCTTCCAATATTCTAGAAAATAATAACACCTATCATTCAAACATGTGGAATACCACCTTTAAGAAACGATTCCATTATTTTTGTTAATTTTTGAATAAAATGAATTTTAATAAGGATGTATATTATTATTATATGTGATTTATATTATATAATAATATTTTTGAAAGGATTATTTAATATTAATCTTTTTCATTCAATCTGTCAAAAATAAAAAACAGACTTCATGCGTATGTATAACCTACTATCACGACCCATCCTTGGGGCCCGTTCCGTGACTACCCCAAGCCCGCCTTCCATAGGCCAGGGGCTGGCGACTAGCACCAAAGGCATAAATCTCGATATAAGGGAAGGCATTTCCTTTATGTAAGAAAACAAACACCAAAAGATATGCAAGATAAAGTAAACACTAAGTAAACTGAGTACAAAAGTAAGTGCTGGAAAGTAAATGGGACAGAATACAAACCCAAATGAAAGTAAAGTACAACTGAAAAAGGAGTACAGTGGTAGAAAAGTAAAACAACAACACCAAGCCGTCCTCTAGAAATCCCACCTGAAGGGTGGGTACAGATAGTCTCCTCCGCTCCTCATCTCTAGCCATCCGCCCCGTGTACGTTCTGTCCAGTAATCCACCTCCAGGTATCATCCAGCTCCACGAGCTCCTACATCGATCAACGCTGTCTGTCATCTGCATACAACACAATGTAGTGCGGGCATAGCCCGTGAAGGGGTGAGTATACGCTACTCAGTAGGGACCCTGAGACCCCCGATGGTCTCCCAGAATCCACGGAGGATAATCCACAAGGAAAGATACAATCACGAAGTAACAAACAACTCTACTTAGGTATATGCCCATACATATACCTAAGTCATCAATTCCATCTCAGCTCGAGCACATGAGCCCAAGTACAACCCATTCCACACAGGAAAACATAACCCATTCCACATAGGAATTCACAACCCATTCCACACAGGAAAGTGCAACCCAATCCACACAGGAAAGCACAATAATCATATCGATGATTATGATTGTAAGTTAAGACTCAGCTCACACGAGTATACCCTTTGTAAGGTGATAGATATGATCAGATGTATCCACTAATTCATCTAAGCTATCGGACCCACATATGATACAAGACCAACTAAGCTGTCGGTCTCACAAAGGATACAAGACCAGCTACTCTGCCAGACCCACGTAGGAAACAAGTACAAAGTAAAATACTGCTGAACCCACATAGGATACCATAACAGTAGTCAAGTACTTCCGGACCCACATAGGATACAAGAACAGTATTCATCACCGTCGAACCCATGGATTATTCCAGTATAGTCGTCGTCGCTGCCGAACCCATGGAGGATCCCAGTACAGTCGTCATCGTCGTTGCAGTCGCAGCCATCTCTAGGGTTCCCGCACACAACATGCTCGATTCCGAGAGGGTCCGCTCCACGAGCCAAGGGGGTTGATATATAAACTGACACGAAGTCCAGAGTTGATGTATCCCAAAGTTCCGTCTTATCAAAAGGAACTCAACGCGACAGACGTCGCGTTTATCGGACGCCCGGTCTGAGAGTTATTGGTTTATTCGTCCCTGGGGCCCGGTTGGTTTTTAAGATAAATCCAACCTGAACGTACTCCAGCTATGTCCAAACCTCGAGTGGAGTAATCCAAAAGAACTATCTCACTGAGAGGAATCCAACAAAGTCGACGACACGTCAATCAGACGTCCGGAGCTCAAGTTATAAGCGTTTCCGCTCCGAGGGCCCGGTTGGTTCGTGTTCAAACAAACCCAGCCGAACCCAAATTTCTCCGAAACCTTGAGTGTAATATACCTAAACGACTGACTCGATCCTAGGATCTCAACGCAACTAACGGTGCGTAGATCAGAGGTTTGTAGCTCATGTTATGGGAATTTGAACGGATCTGTCCGGAAACATGGGGTTTGGGCCCGATCCGACCCGGCCCAATACCCCCAGGGTCGGCCCGAACCGGGTCGACCGGACCCGGGTCCGAGTTCGCCTCGATTGGGCGCGGCCTGGCCCGGCGCGGGGGTCCGGATCAGCGTGGGTGATCCGGCCCGGTGCGGGCGGTCCGGCCCAGTGCGGGCAATCCGGCCCGGCGCGGGCGGTTCGGCCTGGTAGGGTTGGTCCGGCCCTGTGCGGGCGCCTGTGCGCTGAGCGGACGTGGACGGGGGGGGGGGGGGGGGGGGCGCTGCCCTCCTTGTTTTTGAAATGGCGGCCCCCACGTGGTGGGGCCTACCCTTTGCCAGCCGCCGTGGGTTACAACCCCCGGACTTCCTGAATCCGGCCGGCCGCAATAGCCGGCCGGTTTTTCCGCGTGGGACCTATTGGTCCCACCTCCTGAAGCATCGTTGGCCGGCAGATTTGGCCTCCCTCCTCTGCACTGCCGCAGCGCAACGGCGTCGCGCCCCTCCGCCGCGGCCCGCCCTTGGCCACGGCTTCCTTCAGCTCCACCGGCATGGCACGACGACGCCGCGGTCCTTCACCGCGGCCCGCTCCGGCCACGGTTCTTCCGTTCTCGCGCGGTGATACGGCACCGCACCTTCCCCATTCCAAGCCACGAAGAAATTAAACAACAAAATGGGAGGAGGTTCGGCCATGTTCGTGCGGTCCGACCTCCTCCCATTATCTTGATAACAGGAGGCTAATTATTTTACAACAAAATTCGTTAAATAAAACTCGAACGATGAGAAACCCCTATGTCAAAGAAGAATTTGTGGAAGTTTGCATTGCAGAAGACGGCGTCGCGGGGTGAGGCTCCGAATACGTCGATGGAGGACCTCCGAGGGATAAACGACGTCTCCCTTTCTTTGACATGGAGATAAGGTGGAATGGCATGTCGATGTTCTTCGTGTTCTTCAAGGACGAAGATGAAGTTCTTCAAAGTGTAGAACTCTCCATCTCTCCAATCTCCACACAACACATCAACCAAAATAAAATAAGGCTTTTCCTTATTTTATTTACACATGCCAACATTTTTAAAATTTCAAATTGAATTCACCTCATTAATTAAATCTTGTGTTTTCAAAAATTAATTGGTATAAGTTGGCATCATTAAAAGTGGAAGAGGAGTTAGGGGAAATGAAGGGGTGAGGCTCGTGTGGGCCCCACCTCACTAATATCCTCTCAATAGGATTTAGGTTCAAGTGGGTCCCCCTCAACTCCCACAAATGGGGTTAACCACTTGGATGTGAAATACAAATTGTAACAGAATTTTTATTTCACTTTAAACATAATCCAATTTTTTTACAACTCTTCCCGAGCAAACACAACTCCAGAAAAGGTCTTCTTAAACAATTATCGGCACTGCAGTTTCATCGGTGCCCTCAGATTTCGATTCCGAGCACCGTTTGAAAAGTTAGAAAAACTCGCTCATTCATTCACTGAACGTACCCGAGCTAAACTTTGGAAATTGATTCTGGGCACACCGGGTCTCAGAATCAGGTTCCATCAGAAACTGCATACTTGTAAAATCCCAAAAAATTTAAGAAAAAAATTTCCTTGAAATTTACAGGTCTTTACATTACTCCCACCTCAGAGTTTTACGCCCCCATAAAGATACATCACTATATAGGGAAACAAATGAGGGTACTGAGCACGCATCTGAGCCTCCCACTCCCAAGTGCTCTCCTGGAGGTTCCCATGCTGCCACCTGATGCGCACTAGAGGAATCGACCGCCCACGTAGAACCCGCTCCTATCGATCCACGATCTCCACCGAGACCTCCAAAAAAGTTTCCACGTCATCAATGTCCAGCTTCCCATGGTCGATGATATGCGTCGGGTCATGCACATATCTCCTCAACTGAGATACGTGGAAGACTTCATTCACCCGGTGCAACTGAGGTGGTAGATCCAGGAGATAAGCCACCTCGCTTATCTTACTGAGAACCTAGAATGGTCCGATGAAGCACAAAGATAACTTTCCACCCCGACCAAATCTCCGTAATCCACGTCGAGGTGAGACCTGTAAGAAAACGTGGTCACCATCCTCGAACTCTAGTGGTATCCACCTCCTGTCAGCATAAGACTTCTGTCAGCTCTGAGCTGTCCTCATTCGCTCCTGGATGACCTAAACCTTCTCTGTCGTGGCCTGGACAATCTTTGGTCCCACAAGTGCTGACTCCCCAGGGTCTGTCCAGCATAGTGGTGATCTGCAAGGTCGGCCGTACAATGCCTCATAAGGTGTCATCCCGATGGTGGAGTGGTAGCTGTTGTTGTAATCAAACTCCACCAAGGGTAGGTGATTCTTCCAGCTATGACCAAAGTCAAGGACACATGCACGGAGCATGTACTCGAGAGTCTGAATGGTCCTCTCCGTCTGACCACCCGTCTGAGGATGAAAAGCAGTGCTCGGGCATAACTGCGTCCCAAATGCTTCCTGCAACCCCTTCTAAAGCCGGTAAGTAAAGAGATCATCTCAATCAGAGATGATAGATGATGGCACACCATGAAGCCATACGATCTCCTGAACGTAGAGTCATCCCAACTCTCCACTGAGCCCTGCTCTCTGATGGGTAAAAAGTGGGCCGACTTGGTGAGTCGGTCGACAATCACCCAAATGGAGTCATGACCTCTGGATGTACGTGGAATTCCAGTCACAAAATCCATATATATCTCATCCCACTTCCACTCCGGGACCTCCAAGGGCTGTACCAATCCTGCTGGTACCTGGTGCTCCGCCTTCACCTGCTGGCAGGCGAGGCATCGAGAAATGAACTCTACCACATCCTTCTTCATACCCGGCCACCAGTGCTGTTGACAGAGACCCTGGTACATCTTTGCTACCCCTGGATGTACCACTAAAGGGGAAGTGTGAAACTCTCTCAACACCTCCTCCTGTAAAGCAGCTGGTACCATAGTACGTCCTCTAAAAAGAAAAGCATGCTATCCTTCTACAGAGAATCCATAAAGTGCATGTCCTGAGGATATCTGTGCACGCCGTGTCTCATAGTCAACATCCCCATGCTGTGCCTCTCCGACCCGCTGAAAAAGTGGAGGTGTGACTGTGAACGACTGTAGAAAGGCTGCCCCATCTCTATCCATGAAGGATATCTGCAACGCAGCTAACTGCTCTGTCACCTCTCCAAGAAGGTGAATGCTCATCCTCCTGCTGAGGGAATCGGATACTACATTCTCCTTTCCAGGAGTATAGACTATCTCAAAGTCATTGTCCTAGAGGAACTCGAACCATCGTCGCTTTCTCAGATTCAGGTCCTTATGCGAGAAGATATACCTAAGACTCTGGTGGTTAGAGTATACTGTAAAGTGCTCGCCCATCAGATAGTACCGCCACATCTTCAAGGTGAAGACCACTGTTTCTAACTCCAAGTCATGGGTAGCGTAGTTCAGCTCATGTTGCCTAAACTATTGTGATACATAGTCGATCATTACTCGCTCCTACATCAGGACACACCCGAGTCCGGTCCCTGATGCATCGCAGTAAACTACGTACCCCACTCCCTCTTCTGGTAGCCTCAAGATGGGTGCACTGTTCAATCTCTGTCTCAGCTCCTGGAAGCTCTCGTGACATCTATCTGACCACACGAAGGGTCTCCCATTCTTCGTCAAAGCTATAAGTGGTGCTGCAACTCTGGATAAGTTTGGCACAAATCTTCGGTAGTACCCAGCCAAACCTAGGAAACTACGCTCCTCCGTCACGCTCTTGGGTGGAACTCAAGCTAGCACTGCCTCGATCTTTGCAGGATCCACCGCAACTCCCACCTCAGAGATGACGTGTCCCAAGAAGTGGACCTCACGTATCCAGAACTGACACTTAGAGAGCTTACCATAAAGTTGGTGCTCTTGGAGTGTGTCCAAAACAACCCGCAAATGGTAGGCGTGCTCCTCCTCAGTGGTTGAGTATATCAATATGTCGTCGATGAAGACTACTACAAATCGATCGAGGTAAGGATGGAAGATCATGTTCATGAGACTCACGAACACTGCTGGAGCATTGGTTACACCGAAAGGCATAACCAAGAACTCATAGTTTCCATGTCGACATCTGAAAGCCGCCTTCTGCACATCCTCATCCCGAACTCTGAGCTAATGATAGCCTGACCTGAGGTCTATCTTCGAGAACCATCGTGATCCCTTGAGCTGATCGAAGAGGTCGTCAATCCTCAAAAGCGGATAATTATTCTTCACAATCACCTGATTCAGGCGACGGTAATCGACACACAGTCGCAAGCTCCCATTTGCCATCTTGGAAAACAAAATCGGGGAAGCCCAGTGTGAAACACTGGGTCGAATGAATCCCTTGCCCTGCAAGTCCTCTAGTTGTACCCGTAGCTCTCAAAGATTAATGGGAGCCATACGATATGATGGAGTAGATATCAGGGATGTCCCAGGGTATATGTCAATATAGAAGTCTACCTCTCTGTGAGGAGGTAGTCCTGGAACATCGTCAGTAAAAACGTCCGCATACTAATCCACCACAACAGGGAAACTCAGAATCTGCACGTAAACTGCTCCTAGGATGAGGCTAGCCAACTGATGAGTGATCGGATGTCCTCTCCTCTGTGTGAGTCCATCCTATGCTGCAAAGGCTCCCTTCTCTCCAGTGAAGGTGAACCTGCTCCCATCGGTGCGGAAACACCGCACCTTGCACCTAATACAGTCGATCTAAGCATGGACTGTAGATAACCAATCCATACCCAAGATGAAGTTCTAAGGCCTCAACGCCACTACAAGAAGATCCCATCCGAGACTCTCACCTCCAAGAGTAAGCTCACACTGCCGGCACGAGTGTGTAATCGTCGAGTCTGCTCCTGTAGGAGTCTATAGCCATAAGGATCGAGCCAACGGCTTCGTCGAAATCTCCGAGCTCCAAACAAGGACAGCGGCAATGAAGGAATGACTCGCTCCTGGGTCTATAAGAACTATAGCAAGGGTGTAGTAGACACATATGGTACCTCGAATCATCACTGGTGCACCGTGGTCGTAGGCCTCTGCTTCCTGAAGCTGAGCCTGCCTCTGTCTGCCAACTCCCTGTGGTCGGGGTGGACCTCCTGGTGGTGGTGGTAGAGCCTCAAATCTTCGCCCACCACCTGCTACTCGGCTAGCTCCTCTGCCTCGTCCGATTGCTCACTGAGGACCACCACGGTCGAACCACTGCCTCTGCTTGGGTGGTCCCTCAACTGTCTGCTGCTCCTCTGCATGGAGAATCAGGCAGTCACGAGCCATGTGGCCCTGCCTGCAGCATGCATAGCACTGTCTGCTCCTCGTAAGGCTGGCTCTGTGCCGTGTGCCCCGCACCTCTGAGCCAGTGTCCTGAGTTCATCCGCCTGATGGTCTGGTCCGCTTGGACCACTGTGACACCCGTCGACTGCCAGCTGCAGAAGACTCCGCTATGTGCCGCCCTGCGGTAGGTCTCGTTGCTGGTGTAGGCTCAGCAAGAAATCTCTCTACAAGAAGGGCTTGCTCCAGTACTTATGCCTGCGTCAGTATGCTAAGGGAGATCATCGAATCCCTGATCTCATGCCTTAGTCCCTACTCGAAGGTTCGGGAGTGGAAGAATGGGTCACGTACCATGTCTGTGGAGTAGCGTGAGAGATCAGTAAATCTCACCGAGTACTGGGCTACAGTCATGCTTCCCTGCCGCAGCTGTAGTAGCTTCTGAATGTGCACTGCATGGAGGGTGTCTTGAACGAAGTCTGAGCGGAAGAGGCTCTCGAAGTTCGTCTAAAGAAGTGATGCCTTTTTGTGCACCTGGAGCATCAGGCTCCACCATCTACCTGCTTCCGCGTGCAGGAGACTCGCTGCAAGGATCACCATGAGGTCAGCTAGTGTCCCTACTAATATGAAAACTCGAACAACAGCCTCCAGCCAATCCTCGGCTACCTGAGGGTCCATATCTCTGCGGAACCTGGGTGGTCTTTGACGCTGAAACTCATGCAGTGCACTAAGGCGGCGTGCACTCTCAGATGCTGGGGCTGGTGGCATCGGTGGCTCTGCGGGTAGAGGTACTGCCGGTGCCTCTGCTGTAATGGAGCCCTGTACTGAGGCCTCATCGCTCAGTGGGCTTCCATCTCTTACAACGCTCGTAACCCTAGATGGATTCCATCATGGGGCCATCCTGAAAAGAAACAGGTGCGCCACAGTCAATATAGTATACCTGGTGAGCTGACACAAAGTAATCACAAAGAAAACTTTTGAAACACACATGCAATCATTGTTTTCGTGCACGGAGTCGGAAATCAGAAGTCAGGGTCCTGGTGTATGGATACGTCGGTCGCCGCACCAACACTAGACTCCCTGGACTAATAACCACACTCAATACCCTTAACACTATTTCTTCACATAGAATAACGATCAGAGTCCTGAGTTCTGCGGTAGAACTTAACTTCTCTGATACCAATTTATCACGACCCGTCCTGGGGGATCGTGCCGTGACTACCCCAAGCCCGCCTTCCATAGGCCAGGGGCTGGTGACTAGCACCAAAGGCATAAATCCTGATATAAGGGAAGGAATTTCCTCTATGTAAGTAAACAAACACCACCGGGTATGAAACATGAAGTAAACACTAAGTAATCCGAGTACAAAAGTAAGTGCTGGAATGTAAATTGGCCAGAATACAAACCCAACTGAAAGTAAAGTACAACTGAAAAGAGAGTACAACGGAAGAAAAGTAAAACAGCAACACCGAGCCATCATTTGGAAATCTCACCTGAAGGGTGGGTACAGATAGTCTCCTCCGCTCCTCAGCTCCAGCCATCTGACCCGTGTACGTTCCGTCTAGTAATCCACCTCCAGGTACTATCCAGCTCCACGAGCTCCTACCTCGATCAGCGCTATCCGTCATCTGCATCCAACACAACGTAGTGCGGGCATATCCCGTGTAGGGGTGAGTATACGCTACTCAGTAGGGACCCCGAGACCCCCGAAGGTCTCCCAAAATACACAGAGGATAATCCACAAGGAAAGATTCAATCACAAAGTAACAACCAACTATACTTAGGTATATTCCCATACATATACCTAAGTCATCAATTCCAGCTCAGCTCCAACACATGATCCCAAAACCCATTCCAAACAGGAAAAAATAACCCATTCCACATAGGAATTCACAACCCATTCCACACAGGAAAGTGCAACCCAATCCACACAGGAAAGGACAACAATCATATCGATGATTATGATTGTAAGATAAGACTCAACTCACATAGGTATACTCTTCGTAAGGCGATAGAGATTATCATATGTAGCCACTGATTTATCTATGCTATCGGACCCACATAAGATACAATTCTTGCTAAGTTGTCGGACCCACAAAGGATACAAGACCATCTACTCTACCAGACCCACGTAGGATACAAGTACAGAGTAAAATACTGTCGGACCCACATATGATACAAGAACAGTAGTCAATTATTGTCGGACCGACATAGGATACAAGAATAGTAGTCATAGCCGTTGAACCCATGGAGGATTCCAGTACGGTCGTCGTCGCTGCCGAACCCACAGAGGATCCCAGTACAGTCGTCATCGTCGTCACAGCCGCAACCAGCTCTAGGGTTCCCGCACACAACATGCTTGATTCCGGGAAGGTCCGCTCCTCGAGCCAAGGGTTTCGATACATAAACTGACACGATGTCTGGAGTTTATGTATCCCAAAGTTCTGTCTCATCAAAAGGAACTCAACGTGACAGATGGCGCATCTATCGAACACCTGGTCTGAGAGTTATTGGCTTATTCGTCTAAGGGGCCCGGTTGGTTTTTAAGCTAGAACCAAGATGAATGTACTCCCGCTACATCAAAACCTCAAGAATAGTAAGCCCAAAGAACCTTCTCACTAAGAGGAATCCAAAAAAGTCAACGGAACATCAATCGGACGTCCGAAGCTCAAGTTATAACTGTTTCCGCTCCGAGGTCCCGGTTGGTTTCGTGTTCGAACCAACCCGGCTGAACCCAACGTTCTCTAAAACCTTGAGTGTAATATACCAAAACGACCATCTCGATACAAGGATCCCAATGAAACTGACAGTGCGTCGATTGGAGGTCTGTAGCCCAAGTTATGGATGTTTGAACGGATATGTCCGGAAATAGGGGGTTTGGGCCCGGTCCGACCCGGCCCAATACCCCCTGGGTCGGCCTGAACTAGGTCGACCCGACCCGGGTCCGGGTCCGGCTCGGTTGGGCGCAGCCCAGACCAGCTGGTGTGGTCTGGCCCGGTGCGGGCGGTCCGGCCCGGCGCGGGCTGTCAGGCCCGGTGCGGCTGATCCGACCCTGTGCCGGCACCCACGCGCTGAGCGGACACGGAAAGGGGGGGGGGGGGGGGGGGTGTGGGGGGCACTGCCCCCCTTGTTTTTGAAACGATGGCATCCAAATGGAGGGGGCTGCGCTTTGCCAGCCGTCATGGGTTACAACCCCCGGACTTCCCAGATCCGGCCCGCCGTAATGGCCGGCCGATAGTGCCACGCGGGACCTGCTGGTCCTGCCTCCTGAAGCACGGCGGCCAACAGATCTGGCCGCCCTCCTCTACACCGCCATGGCCTTAAACCGCAACCCTTGTCCGACCGGCGTGGCACGACGGAGCCGCGCCCCTCCGCCGTGGCCCGCCATTGGCCGCGGCTTCCTTCGGCTCCACCGGCGCGGCGCGACAGTGCCGTGCTCCTTCACCGCAGCCCGCTCCGGCCGCAGTTCTTCAATTCCCGCGCGGTTATATGACACCACGCCGTCCCCGTTCCAAGCCACGAAGGAATTCAACAACAAAAGGGGAGGAGGTTCGGCCGTGTTTGTAACGACCCAATCTTTTTGAGTAGTATATTAACTTACTCTTATTTATTTAATAAGATGTTAATGGTTAATGCAGAAAGAGGAGTCGATGGCTTCATCCAGTAGACTCAACCCTTACGAAGCCCACTTATCAGAGCTTGGGAAGGAGGTAGCATCTGTGGGCTTCGCTTTGGACCAAGCCCAATCCGAGCTCCAGCGTGTCAAGCTTGAACGAAAACGCTTGCAGGAGAAGTTCAAGTTAGTGGAGATTGCTACTAGGGCAATGTTATCTGAGACTCCCTCAGATTCTATCACCATAGCACACCTTACACTTAGGTCTTATGCCAGTGTTATAAGGGGCTATGTGATGAGACCCTAGTTTCCTTGTGTAATCCTTTCGGATGAATAAATTGAGATTTCTTCCTTTAGTGATGTTTGTGAAATTTCAAATGTCTAGATAATTTTAGAATGTATTTTATTGATGAATTTTGAAAAAGGGATATTTTGAAATATTTATGTAAACCCTAAATAACTAATGATGTGTAATGATTTTCAAAAAATGGTCTTCTACAAAAGTGTTCATTAAGGAATTTGGAGTCTAATAAGATCAACTTAATTTTTGATGAATAGTAAATTATGAATAGTGATTTTACGCTTAGGATTAGTAATGTGACCAAATGGATTAATAATCTCACTTAAAGAAAGTTTTAAAATAATCTAGGCACCTTGATTAAGTAATGTGATTCGATAAAATGGGTAAATAACAGTTTCATAAATTATTATTCAAGTATTAGTTTTTTCGAATGAATAGTGTTTTTTAATTAAAAATTTAATTAAAAATAATTAGAAAATTATTTTTATAAAAATGACTTTATTTTTGAACTCAGAGCATCGATATTATGTTATGGTAATTTTTGGGGATTTTTCTGAAAAAATGAATTTTCGATGAATAGTGTATTTATTTAAAAATAAAATTAAAAATATTTAGAAAATTATTTTTGTAAAATGGAGTTCATTTTTGAAATCATAGCATTGATATTTGGTTAAGGTGAAATTTTGGGATTATTCTGAGAAAGTTGATTTTTTGGTGAATAGTGAAAGTATAGTTTTTAAGTTACGGGTGTTTAATGACATCATTAAATGATGTATTAAGTATATATTCAATATGGTCGAATTATGAATAGTAAGATAAGGTGTGAGGTGTCCCAAGTGGCCAATACCATGGGAAAATACCATGGGCAAGCCCATGGTTTTTCCAAAACCACTAGTGAGGTGTCCCTTGACCATTAATGCTTTGTCCCCTCACTTTCCCTATAAATACCCACCCTTTCCTCCCTTAGTTTTCACTCCCAACTCTCCCCCAACGAAGTTCTGGTCTTCTTACCTTCCAAGGAGTCCTCCCAAGGTGCCCCCAAGCCCTCAAGGTCCAATCCTTTGAGTTTCAAGAGTCACATTTTAAGGTAAGGGATCCGACCCCTCTCTTTCTTTTCATGTAATCTCTTTTATGTCATTCCTTTTCTGCTCCATGTTTTTATGTGAGAGGATGTTCTTTTATATTACTCTTACTGCCCTTTCATGTTTATATGATGAGAGATCCCCTCTTACTCTCATCATTTCGTTTTATGAAAGTTTAAGTGACGCCGTTAGGCTGCCGAATTTTTAAGGGATTCTTTCACCCTTCTCATTTTTCAAGTTCAATTTTCATGTCAAGTCTTTCAAGTTCCTTTTTATTATGTTGGGGTATGATCTCTATATCAATCATACTGATCTCTTATGATCATATGATGAGGGAACCTTTTTGATCTTGTCAAATCATTTTCTTTTGAAGTTAAGTGACGCCGTAAGGCTGCCGAATTTTCATAAGAGAAATCTAATCTTTTTCCTTCCATGTTTTTCATTTCAAATGGTATGTCCCTAAAATTTCGTTACCATGTCCATATTTCCTTCTTATTCTTTCAACCTACTGTTTTATGGATCATTTATGAGTGGGTGACCCATGTCCCCTCTCATTTCAACGTTTTCTAAAACCCCGAAACTTAGCCGTTATGCTGCAGAATTTTCCCCTCAAAATGCCTCTCTCTTTTCTCAAAAATTATTTTATGTTATAAAGTGAATACTCAAAGCTCTTATTTCTACAAGGGTATTCACATATATATCAAAATGTTCCATTTTAAATTCTGGGATTTACATACATGAGACCCACTTTCCCTTTCCGTGGGTTTAAAGTGACGTAAAGATCATGTCTTTAAAGCAGCTTTTAAAACGTTATGATTATGAAATGAAACCCATTTATTTTATGCTATGTGGGTTATTTATGAAATGTTTGATGATGATATATGTGGCTCACATGATAATAAAGGAAAATTTAAGGGTGCGCCCTGATAGCGGTCCAATGCATTGGGTAATGATGTAACCACTAGAGATTACAATTTTCACGATACCTTGGTGAATAACCTTGGTAATTTTCAAATGACACCTTGGGGATGGACCTTGGTGATATGTTCATGATTGTCTATGTTAAATGATGTAGCCACATCTTCAATTTATGAAAAATGTTATTTTTATTATGAAATGCCTCATGATTTCTTTCTTATGCCTTAAAGTTCTTTTCATGTCCTTATTGAAGTATCTCAAGTTCACATGTAAAATGTTCCTCTTATTTCCCTTACTGGGCCTTCTGCTCACCCTTTCTTTTGATGTATGTCCCCAGGTTATGAGATGCATAATGAACATAGGATGAACTAAAGGAGAAGCCTTTCAAGTGTTTAAGAAGAATGTTTTTATGTTTTTTTTTATGTTTTATGATCCTTGTTTCCAAGACACTAAACCTTAACGATCCTCAGTTTTGTGTAATGTAATGAAAGTTTATGTTATAAAATGGTGGGATGCTATAGTTGGTATCAAAGGATGGTTTAGTTATTTGTGGAAATTAGGATATAAAAACTTTAGGAAGAACCCTATAGAAAAGTTTAAATATAGGAAAACTTCCTGGTATTTTGGTAAGTATTAAGTAAGTGGTCTATCAAACAAATACATCCCTGTCTGGATACGAGCAGGTAGAGGCGGCTCTGGCACAGATGTACATAGGGGTAAAACCCGAAAACACCGCTTTGAGCTAGACTCGAACGGGAACTGGTGCACGATAACGGGCCTTGCTGCACTCTTGGTTACGACACTCCCGGGGGATATGTTTGGTTAATCACATGCTTTTTATGAATCATTATGAAGGAATTATAGAGAACTATAATTGTATAAGCACGAAGTCTTAGTTAAAAGATTCATAAATGAAATAAGTTTCTCACTAAGGTTTTATTCTTTTAGAAAATGGCGGGCAATAGGAGAAACCGTGCCGATGGTGACCGCAATGCACCATGTGCTGACGGCCCTCCGATGGAAGCCGGAATGGAAACATTCATGCGGATGATGAACCAACTGACTCAAGTTATGAGTAATAACTTGAATCAAGCTGAGAGGCCGACCTCACCACGAAGGGAAAAACTTTCTGTTGAGTCCTTCATGCGTCAACGACCACCAACATTCAGTGGATCTACTGACCCATTGGTTGCGGAACAATGGATAAGCTCCATGGAAAAGATCTTTTCTGTACTTCATTGTTCGGAACAAGAAAAAGTCACCCTTGCTGTTTACCGCCTAGAGGGAGAAGCTGATCAGTGGTGGTCACTGATCAAAAAAACGAAGCCACAAGGAGAGATGGAAGCTATGGAGTGGGAAGAATTTCGGGGAATTTTCTTTAACAAGTATTTCCCTCGTTCCATGAGAACGAAAATGGAGAAAGAGTTTCTCGAGCTGAAGCAGAAGGAGAACGAATCTGTCGGAAGCTATGAGATGAACTTCACAAGGCTTTCCCGTTATACCTCAAGCTTTGTCATGGACCCTAATGGGAAGGTTGATAGATTCTTTGGCAGACTACGACCACATCTGCGGAAGAATCTAGCCAACAGGGACTACGATAGCTATGAAGAAATAGTTCGAAGTGCTATGAAAGTTGAACTAGAGTTTGGAGAGACACAGTGGTCTCACAAATCTAATGAGAAGAAGAGAACTATAGAACCAAGCCTGGGAAGAAGTTTTGATCAGGAAAGAGGTGGAAAGCATATGCAACATGCCACATGCAATAAATGTGGGAATAAGCATCCGGGGAACTGCTTGATCGGAAGTGGCAAGTGCTATAGGTGTGGAAAAGAAGGCCATATTTCTCGGAATTGTCGTGGTGATGTGAAGCCTCAACTTCCCAACACTAACGACAGAGGAAAGATGGTTCTGGCCCTACCCGAAGTCACATGCTTCAAGTGTGGACAGCTTGGTCACTTTGCTAATCAATGTCCAAATCCGAGGGCGGTGGAGGGGAATCACCATCAACCTCAGCAGAGGCCAAGGGAGCAAGGTCGTGCTTTCGCTATCACAACAACTGAAGTTGAAGTTCCGAACGATGTGGTAGCAGGTACTCTTGTTGTCCTCTCAAAACTAGCAAGTGCTTTATTTGATTCTGGTTCTACACATTCCTTTATTTCTTCCAAGTTTGCAAAGAATATAGAATCAATCCCCGAATTGCTTGAGGTAGAGTTGTCAGTCAAGACTCCAAGTGGGATTATCCATGCATCAACAGTGTTTAGAGACTCTAGTGTTTACTTTGGTGAGCACAATCTTATCGCAAATCTAGTAGTCATTCCCATGATGGAATTTGACATTATACTAGGGATGGACTGGCTCTCAAAGTATAATGCTAAGATCAAATGCAGAAGTAAGGAAATCTCAGTAGTCTTGAATGAACGACCTACAGTTATCTTCTGAGGAGAGATATCCCGAACTGATCCCTATCTAGAAGCACCTCCTATAGCTTTATTTATGGAGTTAATCGGTGATGAGGAAGAAGGGAAAGGGAGCATACAAATTGAAGATGTTCCGATTGTTCAAGAATACATGGATGTATTTCTTGAGGAGTTACCTGGACCTCCCCCAGAAAGAGAGGTAGAGTTCTCCATTGAACTCGTACCTGGGTCTCAACCGATATCAAAGACTCCGTATAGAATGGCAAATGTGGAGCTAGAGGAGCTAAAGAAACAACTCCAAGACTTGTTGGAGAAGGGGTTTATCCGACCGAGTGTGTCTCCTTGGGGAGCACCAGTTCTCTTTGTGAAGAAGAAGGATGGATCAATGCGGCTATGCATTGATTATAGAGAACTGAACGGGATCACAGTGAAGAACAGATACCCTCTTCCAAGAATTGATGATTTATTTGACCAACTTCATGGGGCTCAATTCTTCTCTAAGATTGACCTTCGATCTGGTTATCATCAACTGAGGGTGAAGAAGGAAGATATTCCAAAGACTGCCTTCCGATCAAGATATGGGCATTATGAGTTTACTGTTATGCCCTTCGGCTTGACTAATGCTCCTGCTATTTTCATGGATTTGATGAATAGAGTCTTTAAGGACTACCTTGATAACTTTGTGGTAGTTTTTATTGATGATATTTTGATATATTCAAAAAGTCGGGAGGAGCATGAAGATCATCTGAGGGTTATTTTGAAAACTCTACGGAAGGAGAGGCTCTTTGGGAAGTTCAGCAAGTGTGAGTTTTGGTTACAACAAGTGGCTTTCTTGGGGCACATCGTAACCAATGAAGGAATCTCGGTTGAACCTGCAAAGACAATGGTTGTGGAGGAGTGGCCTCAACCCACAACAGTAACTGAGATTCGTAGTTTCCTTGGTTTAGCGAGATATTATAGGAGGTTTGTGAAAAACTTTTCACGGCTTTCTAATCCACTAACCAAGTTGACTCGAAAAGGGGTTAAGTTCATCTGGAAAAAGGAATGCGAGGAAAGTTTCCAAGAGCTGAAGAAGAGATTGGATACTGCACCTGTGTTAACACTACCCTCTATCGGAGAAGGATTCGTTATTTTTAGCGATGCATCTCTGAAAGGGCTTGGGTGCGTCCTCATGCAAAATGACAAAGTAATTGCTTATGCATCTCGACAGTTGAAGATTCATGAGCAGAATTATCCTACGCATGATCTAGAGCTGGCGGCAGTTGTTTTTGCTCTAAAGATATGGAGGCACTATCTTTATGGGGAGAAATGTGATATATACACTGACCACCAAAGTCTAAAGTATATTTTCACTCAGAAAGAATTGAACATGAGACAAAGGAGATGGTTGGAGCTTATTAAAGACTATGATTGTTCAATTCATTATCACCCTGGAAGAGAAAACAAAGTCGCGGATGCGTTAAGCAGGAAAGATCCTGTTGTTCTGGCAACAATGAGGATCCTGGGAGATCCCTTGATTAAAGATCTAGTAAAACTGGACATGGGAATTATAAGGAAAGGGACATCATCAACCCTATCCCAAATGATTTCTCAACCTTCATTACTAGAGAAGATCAAGAAGGCTCAAAAAGAAGATCCTTTGCTGCAGGAGAAGTTCGAGGCTGTAAAGGATGGGAAGTTCCCTGATTTCAATATTGATCAAGAAGGCGTGTTGAAATTTCGTACCAGACTATGTGTTCCATCCATTCCGGAGATAAAGAAAGAACTGATGGATGAAGCTCATAGCTCTACTTTCTCTATACATCTGGGAAGCACTAAGATGTATAGAGACCTTCGTGGTCATTATTGGTGGGATAACATGAAGAGGGAGATTGCCGATTACACTACAAGGTGCCTGGTGTGTCAGCAAGTAAAGGCAGAAAGACAACTTCCTAAGGGGGTATTACAACCGCTACCCATACCAGTATGGAAGTGGGATAATATCACCATGGACTTTGTAACTGGTCTCCCGAAAACATCCAAAGGAAACAATGCGATATGGGTTATTGTGGACCGTCTCACCAAGACAGCCCATTTTATCTCTACTCGGGAAGATTTCTCTCTGGATCAGCTTGCCAAGATATACGTGAAGGAAGTGGTAAGGCTTCATGGGGTACCACTATCCATCGTATCTGATCGTGACCCAAGATTCACATCAAAATTCTGGAGAAGTCTTCAGCATGCTCTGAATACTGAATTGAATTTTAGTACGGCCTATCATCCTCAAACTGATGGCAAATCTGAAAGGACTATTCAGACACTCGAAGACATGTTGAGATTATGCTCAATGGAATTTAAAGGTGGATGGGATCAACACCTCCCATTAGTGGAGTTCTCTTATAACAACAGCTTCCATGCGAGTATTCAGATGGCACCCTATGAAGCTCTGTATGGAAAGCGGTGTATAACTCCTACTTGTTGGGATGAAACTGGTGAGAGGAAGCTTCTTGGGCCTGATCTCGTGCAAGAGATGACAGAACAGGTTCATGCCATCCAACAACACATAAAGGCTGCTCAGAGTCGGCAGAAGAGCTATGCTGACAATCGTCGAAGGGACTTGGAGTTTGGTGTTGGTGACAAAGTCTTCCTTCGAATTTCTCCATGGAAGAGAGTCATGCGGTTTGGGAAGAAAGGGAAGCTCAGCCCTAGGTACATTGGCCCCTATGAAATCCTTGATCGCATAGGAGCAGTGGCCTATCGTCTAGCACTTCCGCCGAACCTAGCTCAAGTTCATGATGTCTTCCATGTATCTCTCTTGAGGAAGTACATACCCGACCCTTCGCATGTACTGAACCCAGAGGTGGTACAACTTGAACATGGCCTCTCTTATGAGGAGCAGCCAGTGGAGATCTTGGACCGTAGAGACAAGGTCCTACGAAACAAGACTACCCACCTTGTGAAAGTGTTGTGGAGGAATCATAAATATGAAGAAGCGACTTGGGAGCCTGAGGAAACGATGAAGCAAATGTACCCTCACCTTTTCAACTAGGCCTCAAGTATAAATTTCGGGGACGAAATTTCTTAAGGGGGGAAGAATGTAACGACCCAATCTTTTTGAGTAGTATATTAACTTACTCTTATTTATTTAATAAGATGTTAATGGTTAATGCAGAAAGAGGAGTCGATGGCTTCATCCAGTAGACTCAACCCTTACGAAGCCCACTTATCAGAGCTTGGGAAGGAGGTAGCATCTGTGGGCTTCGCTTTGGACCAAGCCCAATCCGAGCTCCAGCGTGTCAAGCTTGAACGAAAACGCTTGCAGGAGAAGTTCAAGTTAGTGGAGATTGCTACTAGGGCAATGTTATCTGAGACTCCCTCAGATTCTATCACCATAGCACACCTTACACTTAGGTCTTATGCCAGTGTTATAAGGGGCTATGTGATGAGACCCTAGTTTCCTTGTGTAATCCTTTCGGATGAATAAATTGAGATTTCTTCCTTTAGTGATGTTTGTGAAATTTCAAATGTCTAGATAATTTTAGAATGTATTTTATTGATGAATTTTGAAAAAGGGATATTTTGAAATATTTATGTAAACCCTAAATAACTAATGATGTGTAATGATTTTCAAAAAATGGTCTTCTACAAAAGTGTTCATTAAGGAATTTGGAGTCTAATAAGATCAACTTAATTTTTGATGAATAGTAAATTATGAATAGTGATTTTACGCTTAGGATTAGTAATGTGACCAAATGGATTAATAATCTCACTTAAAGAAAGTTTTAAAATAATCTAGGCACCTTGATTAAGTAATGTGATTCGATAAAATGGGTAAATAACAGTTTCATAAATTATTATTCAAGTATTAGTTTTTTCGAATGAATAGTGTTTTTTAATTAAAAATTTAATTAAAAATAATTAGAAAATTATTTTTATAAAAATGAATTTATTTTTGAACTCAGAGCATCGATATTATGTTATGGTAATTTTTGGGGATTTTTCTGAAAAAATGAATTTTCGATGAATAGTGTATTTATTTAAAAATAAAATTAAAAATATTTAGAAAATTATTTTTGTAAAATGGAGTTCATTTTTGAAATCATAGCATTGATATTTGGTTAAGGTGAAATTTTGGGATTATTCTGAGAAAGTTGATTTTTTGGTGAATAGTGAAAGTATAGTTTTTAAGTTACGGGTGTTTAATGACATCATTAAATGATGTATTAAGTATATATTCAATATGGTCGAATTATGAATAGTAATATAAGGTGTGAGGTGTCCCAAGTGGCCAATACCATGGGCAAATACCATGGGCAAGCCCATGGTTTTGCCAAAACCACTAGTGAGGTGTCCCTTGACCATTAATGCTTTGTCCCCTCACTTTCCCTATAAATACCCACCCTTTCCTCCCTTAGTTTTCACTCCCAACTCTCCCCCAACGAAGTTCTGGTCTTCTTACCTTCCAAGGAGTCCTCCCAAGGTGCCCCCAAGCCCTCAAGGTCCAATCCTTTGAGTTTCAAGAGTCACATTTTAAGGTAAGGGATCCGACCCCTCTCTTTCTTTTCATGTAATCTCTTTTATGTCATTCCTTTTCTGCTCCATGTTTTTATGTGAGAGGATGTTCTTTTATATTCCTCTTACTTCCCTTTCATGTTTATATGATGAGAGATCCCCTCTTACTCTCATCATTTCGTTTTATGAAAGTTTAAGTGACGCCGTTAGGCTGCCGAATTTTTAAGGGATTCTTTCACCCTTCTCATTTTTCAAGTTCAATTTTCATGTCAAGTCTTTCAAGTTCCTTTTTATTATGTTGGGGTATGATCTCTATATCAATCATACTGATCTCTTATGATCATATGATGAGGGACCCTTTTTGATCTTGTCAAATCATTTTCTTTTGAAGTTAAGTGACGCCGTAAGGCTGCTGAATTTTCATAAGAGAAATCTAATCTTTTTCCTTCCATGTTTTTCATTTCAAATGGTATGTCCCTAAAATTTCGTTACCATGTCCATATGTCCTTCTTATTCTTTCACCCTACTGTTTTATGTATCATTTATGAGTGGGTGACCCATGTCCCCTCTCATTTCAATGTTTTCTAAAACCCCAAAACTTAGCCGTTATGCTGCAGAATTTTCCCCTCAAAATGCCTCTCTCTTTTCTCAAAAATTATTTTATGTTATAAAGTGAATACTCAAAGCTCTTATTTCTACAAGGGTATTCACATATATATCAAAATGTTCCATTTTAAATTCTGGGATTTACATACATGAGACCCGCTTTCCCTTTCCGTGGGTTTAAAGTGACGTAAAGATCATGTCTTTAAAGCAGCTTTTAAAACGTTATGATTATGAAATGAAACCCATTTATTTTATGCTATGTGGGTTATTTATGAAATGTTTGATGATGATATATGTGGCTCACATGATAATAAAGGCAAATTTAAGGGTGCTCCCTGATAGCGCTCCAATGCATTGGGTAATGATGTAACCACTAGAGATTACAATTTTCACGATACCTTGGTGAATAACCTTGGTAATTTTCAAATGACACCTTGGGGATGGACCTTGGTGATATGTTCATGATTGTCTATGTTAAATGATGTAGCCACATCTTCAAGTTATGAAAAATGTTATTTTTATTATGAAATGCCTCATGATTTCTTTCTTATGCCTTAAAGTTCTTTTCATGTCCTTATTGAAGTATCTCAAGTTCACATGTAAAATGTTCCTCTTATTTCCCTTACTGGGCCTTCTGCTCACCCTTTCTTTTGATGTATGTCCCCAGGTTATGAGATGCATAATGAACATAGGATGAACTAAAGGAGAAGCCTTTCAAGTGTTTAAGAATAATTTTTTTATGTTTTTTTTATGTTTTATGATCCTTGTTTCCAAGACACTAAACCTTAACGATCCTCAGTTTTGTGTAATGTAATGAAAGTTTATGTTATAAAATGGTGGGATGCTATAGTGTTCGTGTGGCCTGACCTCCTCCCGTTATCTTGATAACAGTCGGCTAATTATTTAACAACAAAATTCGTTAAATAAAACTCGAATGATGAACAACCCCTACCTCAAAAAAAATTCGCGGAAGCTTGCATCGCGAAAGATGGCATCACAGGGTGAGGCTCCGAATACGTCGATGGAGGGCCTTCGAGGAAGAAGTGACGTCTCCCTTTCTTTGACGTGGAGTGATGGTGGAATAGCGCGTTGGTGTTCTTAGCGTTCTTCAAGGAGGAAGATGAAGTTCTTCAAAGTGTAGAACTCTCCCTCTCTCCAATCTCCACACAACACTTCAACCAAAATAAAATAAGGCTTTTCCTTATTTTATTTACACATGCCAACATTTTTAAAATCTCAAATTGAATTCTCCTCATTAATTAAATCTTGTGTTGTAAAAATTAATGGGTTTAAGTTGGAATAATTAAAAGTGGAAGAGGAGTTAGGGGAAATGAAGGGGTGGGGCTCGTGTGGGCCCCACCCCACTGATATCCTATCAAGAGGATTTACATTTATGTGGGTCCCGCTCAACTCCCACACATGGGGTTAACCACTTGGATGTGAAATACAAATTGTAACACAATTTTTATTTCACATTAAGCTTAATCCATTTATTTTAAAACTCTTTTCGAGAAAACGCAACTCCAGAAAAGGTGTTCCTAAACAATTACCGGCACTACGGTTTCATCGATGCCCTCAGATTTTGATTCCGAGCACCGGTTCAAAAGTTAGAAAAACTCGCTCGTTCATTAACTGAATGTACCCGAGCTAAACTTGGGAAATTAATTCCAGGCACACCGGGCCTCGGAATCAGGTGCCTTCAGAAACTGCGTACTTGTAAAATCCAAGAGAATTTATGAAAAAAACTTATTTGAAATTTTCAGGACATTACACCAACCTCCTCTAGAAATAGTGTAATACATTTTTCATTCAATAATTTTAATGAATGAATAATAATATGATTAATAAATAAGTATAATACATATATAATGATTAATATTTTTGATGTGATGGATCCATAATTTTTCTAAAAGGATAAAAACTCCCTAACCAAAACATACATGAAAAAATCAAGCAGTTAACAACTGAAATAATGAAAATAATATATTATTGTTAAAAAACAGTGATAAGATGTAACAAATAGATCATATATGATATGATAAACCAATATATAAATATATTTTCCATTATTTATGTATAATTAATATAAATTTATTATATAAATGGTTTAAATAACATATAAGGTAAGTTTAACTTGAGTTAAGGGGTTTCTTTTCTCAATTTACATTCCTTGGGTTAAAACTATACATCATTGAATATGTTTTGATTAAGTTTAATATGACCTTTGATTTTATTATCATATTTTTTCACATTTTTATTTACCTTTTTTATACATAATTACATTATCTATTAATTCACACATCAATGATATATTCACTGTAATTGATTTTGTCTCAACATCCACACAATTGATACATATATGATATCTATACCTTTTTACTTTTTGGTGGTGTATATAATACCAATTAGATAATTTTTACATGAATATATATCAATTCATGGTTATTAATGTTTCAATTCATGTTACTCATTCATAAGGTTATAATTAAAACTATACTAAATATATTAGAACTAATTTTATAATCTCGTTTTTAGGATTTATGTAATTTTCATTAAAAGAAGTCAATAATCTACACTTCATAAACTACATATATTTTATAATCATATAAGTTTTTATGGAGTTTCCATGTTTTATTCTAAATTTTCCTCTCATTGTCACATGAATATAGAAATTAAATGTTTCAAATATAAGTTGTTTATATTTCTATTTTTGGTCAGGTACTTTTCTCTCCCATTTATAAATCAAATCAATTTTTTTTTCAAAATAATATTTATTATTTAAAAAAATTAAAATGTAATATAAAATTTATCTTTGAAAATATTTGAGAAGAATATTTTCAATATGTTTAAAATTGTTCATTTAAAACATTCTTCTAAAAATTTCAAAAAGAATTTTTTTTATTACATACAGTGTTAATGAAAATTATAACATATTTAACCATTTGAAACATTAACTTATTATATAATATTTTTATGATTTTTAAAAGGAAACACGTTGAGAAAACATAATTTTAATGTTTAAATTACATTATAATCAATTTTTAAGAAAACTAATTTTATTACAAAGTATATTTTTCGTTAGGTCATCACATATCTCTTCATCAAATCAATGGTCATTGGCATTCTACTGAAACATTCAATTTCATGATATCATTGAATGATAAATATAACATAAATATAAATATTATTTTTTATCATGGATATGATTATTTTATATATATTATACCATATTCATATGTAGGTTTTTACTTTTAATATTATTTCATTGATATAAAAAATATTTATATTATATATTCTTTTAAAAATACCAAATTATTTGATAAGGAATATTATTTAAGAAATAAATTTTTTATGAAATAAGTGGGGAATGCATTAGGCATATAATTATGGCAGGGGATCAGGATTATATATCCCCTAGATACATCAACATTTCTTGTCACGACCCATCCTTGGGGCCCATTCCGTGACTACCACAATCCATCCTTCTATAGGCCTCGGGCTAGTGACTAGCACAAAAGGTGTAAATCCCTAAACTAGGAAGGTATTGCCTTTATAATTGTAAACAAACACATCAGAGTACCCAAATGGAAGAAAAAAACTAAGTAAAAACTTTATACAAAGGAAGTGCTAGAAAGTAAAAGGGGTCGGAAAACAATCCCAATAGGAAAGTATAGGTAAGACTGAAAGCAAGTACAACAGAAGAAAATTAAAGCAGCTAATGGGTCATCCTTCGGAGTTCCTATCTGAAGGGTAGGTACAGATGACCTCCTCAGCACTCCACGTCCGTCTATCCGCACCGTGTACCGTCACACCGAGTGGTCCACCTCTGGGTACCATCCAGTCCTGCTACTCTCTACCTCAGTCAGCACTATCTGTCGTCTATCACCAATACAAATCGGTGCGGGCATAGCCCGTGCAAGGGTGAGTATAATGATACTCAGTAGGGACCCCGAGAGCCTCAAGCTCTCAATAAATCCCACAAGGATAAACCACAAAGTATGAAATCAACGGATAACCATTACTTAGGTATATGACCATACATATACATAAGTTATCTAGTAACCCATCTCAATCATGAGGAAAACACAAAAGTCATTGACTCAGCTCAAAATAGGATTTTATTCTAGGGGGTAGTATCATGTAACAACCCTAGTCACACTGTTTGATGGTGTACTCCTCCTCTATCGAGTATAGTGGGCCTACCCGTGTCACATATAGGGGATTCCCACCTTCTCGGACTGTTGTGGTACACCTCCTATCGAGTATCATGGGTCTCCTGCGTCTTACAGAGGGGCTTCCCACTGTGGTTCAGCCACGCTCACACAGAGGCGCTCCCCCTCGTAGCCTGCTGAGGTACTCCTCCTATCATGTACCGTGGGTCTGCCACGTCACACAAGGTGCTCCCCACCGTGGGTCTTCTGCGTCACATAGAGGTTCTCCCCACCGTACTAGTCAAAAAACTCTGAGTCGATATGTCAGCAGTCGTCAGGTATCAGCCAGCTACTAGGTCTCCGTACTCTGCTCGGTCTCCTCAGGAAGGATCCGATCCATCAGCTACTGGTCGATAATCCAACTTTCAAAAAGTCCAAAGTAGAATTATCGGAAAGTTCCACCTCGTCATAGTGGTCTCAACACAATAGACAGTGTGTCAATCGGAAACCCGATCTGTGAGTTATTGACATTTCCATCTCGGGGGCCCAGTTGGCTTTTAGGTTCAAACCAACCCGACTGTACCCCATCTATGTCCAAACCTCACGTGGGGTATTCCAAAATAACCGTCTCTCTCTAAGATTCTTGTCGTTATAAACGGTTCATCAATCGGACACACGTAGCCCATGATATGGGAAAAAGGTGTATTCGGGTCAAACGGTCCAGAATGGGGTCTGACCAGGCCTGCGGGTTAGACCCAGTCCACGGGTCTGACCCGACACGAGGGGGAGGCCCGGCTAGAGGGAGAGTCTCGGCCCGAGGGGGCGGCTTTGCCCGAGAGAGGCCTGACCCAAGGGGGCGGCCCGGTCCGAGGGCGGCCCGCCCCAAGGTGGCGGCCCGCGCGGCCTGGATGGCGGCCCGCATGGCCTGCTGGCGGCCCGAGTGGCCAGCTGCCAGCCCGCATGGCCGGGCTAGCCAGAGGCACCCTATGGGGCCTTCCCTAGCTGCATCCAGGGGGAGGCACACGCCCCCCTGAAATCCCAAACGCTGAACCATTTGATTGGAACCAAAGCGGCGCCTAGTGGCGCCGGTCCAGCTCACGAGGGACCCAACGGGGTCCAGATTCTTCCAGTTAGCTGAGCGGCCTGCCGCTCCGCACCGCTGATGGCCAGATCATCGTCGGCCTCCCTTTATCCTCCACCGCGGCCCACCCTGAACACAACTCTGCTTCTCTGCGCGGTGCGACAATGCCGCCCCCATTGCTGCGGCCCGCCCTGGTCGCGGCTCTAATCCTCCACGTGGCGTGATGCCGTCGCGCTCTTTCGCTGCAGCCCGGCATGGCCGAGGCCCCATTCTTCCGCGCGGCACAAGGGTGTCGTGCCCTTCCACTGACCTGACGACATTGCATCACCGATTGCTGCACGGCCTCCCTGACGCTGGCCACCGTTGCTTCGCCTCTGTCGTCAACAAACGA
The DNA here is from genome assembly GCA_963277665.1 of Viscum album. NCBI lineage: Eukaryota > Viridiplantae > Streptophyta > Magnoliopsida > Santalales > Viscaceae > Viscum > Viscum album. Next base: position 929,376,408 of record OY728159.1, read on the forward strand.
GAACAATCAAAGGGGGAGGTTCGGGCCGTGTTCGTGCGGTCCAAGCCCTCCACGTTATGTTGATATCAACCGGCATAACATATTCCAAAAAAATTGAACGACATATAACGTGAACAAATTCATCTCAAACTCCTACCTGGTTTGTAGATCGTTGACGGTGGAAGGAGAGTTTGGAGAATACGAACTCGAAGACGACGTCTTCGGCGTTCTTTGTGGGCGACAGTTTCATTCCTCAACCGAAGGTTCTTCGTTGGAGGATAGAATGTCAAGGACGAAGGGATCCTCATTGGAGAGCTCTTCTCCTCCCAAAGCTCAACAATTAACCCTTCCACCAAATGAAAATTCCAACCCGAAAATTAATGGATTAAGTTAATTCATTTTTTAATTGGTGGCCCCAAAAAATCAAAAGAATTCAAAAGGGTTCAACTAATTAATTAAAAGGGTTAAATTAATTAATTGAGGGGGGGGGGGGGGGTTGGCACATAAGGAGGGAAGTTCAAGGGTTCTCCCACCTAAATGGTGGGTTGCAAGGGTTATAATCCTGGGTTGTACCCACCAAAGATATCCTCCCAAGGGAGGTTATGTACAGGTGGGCCACAGCACCATAATCTCTCATGGGAGGTTATGGTGTGGTGTCCTCCACCTCTAACCACCCCATAGAGGTTTTAGCCGCCAAGCATAAAAATAATCTTCACACTTATTTTTATTTAACATTTTCTTAAAAATCTCAAAAATTAACTTTCATTCTCAACCGACTACCATCGAGGTGAAAGTCCTCTTAAGTGAATACCAGCTCTGCGAGTTCAACGTTGCCTTAAGATTTCAGTTCCAAGCACCAGTTCAAAAGTTATAAAATCCTACTCGTACTTTTACTGAACGCACCTGAACAAAACATCAGAAGTTGATTCCGGGCACACCAGGCCTCGGAATCAACCGTCGTAAAATTTCACGGACTTGTAAAAATTCCATGTATTTAAGAAAAAAATTTCCACGGAATTTCTAGGTCTTTACATTCTCCCCACGTCAGGGCTTTAAGTCCCCGTAAGCTATAACATGAACTAAGTGAACAAATGGGGGTACTGAGCATGCATATGATCCTCCCGCTCCCATGTGCTCTCCTAGAGGTTCCCGTGCTTCCAGCGAACACGCACCAGAGGTATTGACCATCCATGAAGGACCCACTGCTATCGATCATCAATCTCAACTTGAACCTCCGTAAAAGTATCCCTCTCATCGATGTATATCTCTCCATGGTCGATGATGTGGGAAGGGACATGCACATATCTCCTCAGTTGAGATACGTGGAAAATGTTGTGAAAGCGGTGAAACTAAGGTGGAAGAGCTAAGCGGTAAGCCACCATGCCTACTCTACTGGGGACCTGGAAAAATCCGATAAATCGTGGAGATAACATGCTTCCTCGGCCAAATATCTGTATACCTCATCGATGTGAGACTCTTAGGAAGACGTGGTTGCTATCATAAAACTCTATAGGTCTCCGTCTCCAGTCAGCATACGACTTATGCTTGCTCTGTGCAGTCTTCATCTGCTCCTGGATGATCTGCACCTTCTTTGTGATAGCGCGTACCATCTCTAGTACCACAAGTGCTGACTCCCCTGGGTTTTTCCAGCACAGTGGTGATCTTCAAGGTTGACCGTACAAGGCCTCAAAAGGTGGCATACCAAATGTGGAGTGATATCTGTTGTTGTATGAAAACCCTACCAACGGTAAGTGATCCTATCGGCTGCGACCAAAGTCATGGACACAAGCATGGATCATGTCCTTGAGGGTCTGAATGGTCCGCTCGGTCTGGCCATCTGTCTGAGGATGGAATGCGGTGCTCAAGCAAAGCAGTGTCCCAAAAGACTCATGAAACCCATTCAATAGTAGTGAATTATACCATGTGTCATAATCAGAGACAATAGAAGAAGGTACTCCATGTAAACACACAATCCTTTGCACATTGAGGCATCCCAAGCTCTCTACTGAGCCCCGCTCTCTAATCGGTAAGATGTGGGCCGACATGGTGTGTCGTTCGATGATCACCCAAATCGAGTCATGAACCATGTATCTATGTGGAAGACCCATCAAGAAGTACATGGATATCCCATCCCACTTCCACTCTGGGACCTCTACAGGATGAACCAAGCCTGTTGGTACCTGGTGCTCTGCCTTCACTTGCTGACAAGTGAGGCACCGTGATACAAACTCCGCTACTTCTTTCTTCATACCTAGCCACCAGTGCTTTTGTCGATGGTCCAGGCACATCTTCGCCACTCATGGATGTACCGCTATAGGGGACTTGTGAAACTCCCTCAACACCTCCTCCGGAAGTGACACTGTAACCATAGTACGTCCTCTGTAGAGAATGACGTGCTCCCCACCTTCTAAAAATCCATAAGCTTCCTTCCCTGTGGATATCTGAACATGCCGTGTCTCAGAGTCATCATCCCCATGCGGCACCTTCCCAACTCGCTGAAAAAGTGTACGAGTGACTGTAAGAGACTGAAGGAAAGCAGCTCCATCTCTTTCCACATAAGAAAATTGTAAAGTAGCCAACTGCTCTGCCACCTCTCCTAGTAGCTATATACTAGTCCTCCTACTGAGTGCATCCGCAACAAAATTCCCTTTCCCATGAGTATAGACTATCTCTAAGTCATAGTCCTGGAGGAACTCAAGCCATCGCCACTGTCTCAGGTTCCGGTCCTTCTGAGAGATGATATACCTGAGACTGTTGTGATCAGAGTACACCGTGAAATAGCCACCCATCATATAGTGCCTCCACATATTCAAGGGGAAGACCACTACTGCTAACTCCAAGTCATGGGTAGCATAGTTCTGCTCATGGTGTCTTAGCTATCGAGAACCATAAGTGATCACCGCTCGCTCTTACATCAGGACACACCCGAGTCTGGTCCCTGATGCGTCGCAGTATACTACGTACCATACGCCTTCCTCTGGAAGCCTCAAGATGGGGGGAACTAGTCGGCCTCTGCCTAAGCTCTTGAAAACTCTGTTGGCACCTCTCTGACCACATGAAGGGTTTTCCCTTCTTTTTCAAGGCTGATAGTGGTGTTGTAACTCTGGAGAAGTCTGGAACGAATCTCTGGTTGTATCCAGCCAAGCCCAGGAAACTCCTTACTTCCGTCACACTCCTGGGTGGCTCCAAAGCAAGTATCACTTCAATCTTCACTGGATTTACTGCAACTCCAGCCTCCGAGATGACGTGTCCTAAGAAGTGAACCTCTTGAATCCAAAATTGTAACTTCGAGAGCTTACCATAAAGCTGGGGCTCTCGGAGTGTGTCCAGTACTACCTACAAATGATAGGAATGTTCCTCCTCAGTAATCGAGTTGATAAAAATGTCGTCAATGAAGACAAATACAAAGAGATCAAGGTATGGCTGGAAGATCCTGTTCATGAGACACATGAACACTGATGGAGCGTTTATTACACCGAAGGGAATAACGAAGAACTCGTAGTGGCCGTACCGACACCTGAAGGCCGTCTTCTCCACATCCTTATCTCGAACTCTGAGCTGGTGATAGCTTGATCTGGGGTCTCTCTTCGAGAACCACCATGCTCCCTTGAGATGATCAAAGAGGTCTTCAATCCTCGAGAGTAGGTACTTATTCTTCATGGTCACCTGGTTCAGGCGACGGTAGTCCACACAGAGCCTCAAGCTCCCATCCACCTTCTTGGAGAACAGAATCGGGGCTACCTAGGGAGAAACACTAGGCCAGATGAATATCTTCCCCTACAAATCCTCTAGTTGTACCCGTATCTCACGAAGATCAGCGGGATCCATATGATATTCTTGTGTAGATATCAGTGTCGTCCCATGGTACATGTCAATATAGAAGTCCACCTCTCTGCAAGGAGGTAGTCCTGGGACATCATCTGAGAAAACATCCGCATATTGGTCCACTACTACAGGATAAGTCAGACTCTCCTCATCAACTTCTCTGAGGGTAAGGAAATCCAAATGTTGAGTGATCGGCTGAACCCTCATCTGAGTAAGTCCATATTGTGCTACAAAGGTTCCCTTCTCGCAGATGAAGGTGAAACTGGTCCCATCAGTGTGGACACACCGCACTTTGCACCTAATACAGTCAATCTGACCATGAACTGTAGATAACTAGTCCAAACCCAAGGTGACGTCATAAGGCCTCGATGCAGCTACGATGAGATCCCAGCCGAAGCTCTCGCCTCCTATTGTAAGCTCACACTGCCGGAACCAGTGCGTAATCATCGAGTATGATCCCGTAAGAGTCTCTAGCTGTAACGATCGAGCCAATGGCTCCGTTGGAATCTCCGAGCTTCGAACGAGGGCAATGTCTATGAAATAATGACTGGAACCTATGTCTATAAGAACAACAACTATGGTGGAGTAGACACAGATCATACCTCGAATCATCTCGGGAGAGGCATGGTCATATGCCTCAACTGCTTGAATCTGAGCTCTCCCCTGTCCACCTGCTCCCTACAGTCGGGGTGCACCTCCTAGTGGTGGTGGCGGTAGCACCTCATAACGTCCTCCACCTCCATCTACATGACCAACTCCTCTTCCACGTCCACCTATGCCATGTGGACCACCTCGATTGAACATATGACTCTATGTGGGAGGTCCATAAACTGTCTACTAATCACCAGCATGGAGGGTCGGACAGTCACGAGCCATGTGACCTTGCCCGCCGCATGAGTAACAATGCCTACTCCTAGCAGGTAAGTCACTACCCTAGGTGCCCCGTACAATAGATCCCGAGTCCTGCGATTGCCCACCCATGGGTCTGGTCCTCTTGGACCTCTATGTCATCTGTCTACTACCAGCTATAGAAGACTCTACTGCATGTCAACTAGTGGTGGGTCTCACTGCTGGTGACTACTCAGCAAGGAAACTCTCCACTATGAGGCATCTATATAACACCCCCTCCTGTATTGGGATGCTAAGTGAGATCATCGGAGCCCTGATCTCTCGCTTGAGCCCCTGATCGAAGGTCCGGGCCCTGAAGAATCGGTCCCGTATCATATCTGTGGAGTAGCCCGAGTGGTTAGTGAACCACGTTGAGTACTGTGCTACTGTCATGCTACCATCATGTAGATGCAGTAGCTCCTGTATCCACACTGCATGAAGGGTGGCTGGTATAAACTCTGCCCGGAACAGGCTCTCGAAGTCTGTCCATAGTAGTGTCGCCTCGTCATTGACCTAGAGCATCAAGCTCCACCATATGCCTAGTGCTTCCAGTAGGAGGCTGGTAGCAAGGATCACCATGATATCTGTTGGTGTCCATACTAGCCTGAAGACTCTAACCATAGCCTCAAACCAATCCTCAGCCGCCTATGGTTCTGTCTCCCCCCAGAACCTAGGTGGACTCTGGCACTGGAACTCATGCAATGCGCTTAAGCAGTGTGCATCGTCTGCTGCTGGAGCTGGTGGCATCGGTGCCCCAATGGGAAGTAGTACTATTGGTGCCTCCGCTTGTAAAGGGCACTGCACTGAGGAATCGTTGCTCAGTGGGATGTCAGTATGTATTACTCCTGGGGCACTGCAGGGAGGCATCCTGAAAGAAACACATGTGACATTGTCAAAAGATTATACCCGGTGAGTTGACCTGGTTGAGATGAATTAAAGAAATACTTTTGAAAATACACATTCAATCAGTGTTTTCGTGCACTGAGTCGGAAATCAGAAGTCAGGGTCCTGGTGTATGGATACGTCATCCGCCCACACCAACACTAGACTCCCAGAACTAAAAACCACACTTAGTACCCTTAATACTACTGCTTCATAGAAAATAATGATCAATGTCCTATGTTATGTGGTAGAACCGACTCCTCTGATACCAATTTGTCATGAACCGTCCTTGGGGCCCGTGTTGTGACTACCCCAAACCCGCCTTCCATAGGACAAGGGATGGTGACTAGCACCAAAGGCGTAAATCCCTAAACTGGGAATGAATTACCTTTATAACTGTAAACAAACACATCAGAATACACAACTAGAAGCAAAACACACCGTAAAAATTGTATACAAAGGAAGTACTGGAAAGTAAAAGGGGACAGAAATACAAAACCAATAAGAATGTACAAGTACAACTGAATGAAAGTACAATAGAAGAAAAGTAAAGCATCTAATGGGTCATCCTCAGGGGTTCCTACCTGAAGGGTAGGTACAGATGGCCTCCTCAGCACTCCACGTCCGTCCGTCTGCTCCGTATACTGTCACACTGAGTGGTCCAACTCCAGGTATCGTCTAGTCCTGCTACTCTCTACCTCCGTCAGCGTTGTCCGTTGTCTGCAACCAACACAATGAGGTACGGGAATAACCCGTGCAGGGGTGAGTATAAAGATACTCAGTAGGGACCTTGAGACCCTCAAGGTCTCACTAAATCCAACAAGGATAAACCACAAAGTATGAAATCAACAAATAACCATTAATTAGGTATATGGATATACATATACCTAAGTTATCTAGTAACCCATCTCAATCATGAGGAAAACACAAAAGTCATTGAATCAGCTCAAACCAGGATTTTAATCTAGGGGTATTATCAAGTAACAACCCCAGTCACACTGTTCGAACCTCAGCTGATTGTGTACTCCTCCTCTATCGAGTACAGTGGGCATGCCGAGTCACAAAGAGGATCTTCCCACATTCCTGGACTATTGTGGTACACCTCCTATCGAGTACCATGGGTCTACTGCCTCACACAAAGGCGCTTCTCACTGTGAGTTTGTCGCGCTCACACAGAGGTGATCCCACTCATAGCCTGCTGAGGTACTCCTCCTCTCAAGTACCATGGGTATGCAACGTCACATAGTGGCACTCCCCATCGTGGGACTTTAGTGTCCCATATAGGCGCTCCCCACTAGTCTAGTAGAAACATTCCGAGTCAATAGGTCAGCAGTCGTCAGGTATTAGCCACCAACTAGGTGTCTGTACTCTGCTCGCTCGCCTCTGGAAGGATCCGCTCCACGAGCTACTAGTCGATACTCCAACCGTCACGTTGTCCCAAGTAGAAGTATCGAAATGGACGGCCTCGTAATAGGGGTCTCAACACAATAGACGGTGCGTTAATCGGACGCTCGGTCTGTGAGTTATTGGAATTTCCGTCCCGGGAGCCCGGTTGGATTTTAGGTTCAAACCAACCCGATAGTACCCCAACTATGTCCAAACCTCAGGTAGAGTATTCCAAAAGAACTGTCTCACTATAATCTTCCTGTCTCCGCATACGGTTCATCAATCAGACACCCATAGCCCATGATATGGGCAAAAAGGTGTATTCGGGTCAAACAGTCCAGACTGGGGTCTGACCCGCCCCGTGGGTCCGACCCGTTCCACGGGTCCTACCTGGCCAGAGGGGGTAGCCCGGCCTGAGAGAGCAGCCCGGCCCAAGGGGGCGGCCCAGCTCGAGAGCGGCCCGACCCAAGGGGGCAGCCCGGCGGCCCGCATGGCCTGGCTGGCGGCCCGCGTGGCCTGTTGGCGGCCCGCGTGTCCAGCTGGAGGCCCGCGTGGCCTGGCCGGCCAACCACTACTAGAAAATAATGTTATACCAATGGTTTTAAACCTTTGGTATAGGCTGGAAAACCATTTGTATTGCCTATACCAATGGTTTTCCAAACCATAGGGTAGTAATCCGCGAGGAATTCCCTATACTAACGGTTTGATATAAACCATTAGTATAGCCCACTGTATTTATTGATTTACCAAAGGTTATAGTCTAACTATTAGTATATGTTTTTATAAAATTTTTACAAACTCTTTCAAGAAACCGAGGGTATGTATTGAATACTAAACACTATACCAATGATTTTAAAACCATTGGGATGGTTTTTAAATTTCTCTCAAAGTATACCAACAGTTTAAAACCATTGGTATTGTGTTTTTCCAGAACTATTGCACAAAAGCCCCTCCAATAGCCCCTCCAGTATACACCTGCATAAAAAATAGCACAAAAACCGCATACAAACAGACTTAAAATAGCATAGAAACAGCTAAAATAGCACAAAAGAACATATAAAACCATCAAACTCTTCCAACCATGTCATGTACTAAAATTACCTATGCCAATATTCATTTGACAACGATCATCCAGTAGAGTTAATAACTATTTCAATAACTCAAACATTATTTACACACATTTCAATCTACATAGAAAGCTACTCTTCTAGTAGTAATTCACCTCACCCCTGCACAACCCCCCCAACCAGCACAACCCTCCCACCACCTCCCCATCAAATTTAAATAGGCAGAATAGTCTGAGAAATACTTATTAGAGTTGAATAAGAGTTTGAAATTTGCTCAAATCCCAATTTTTTCTTTTTAATCCAAGATTTGGGAATGTAATGATTTGTGATGCATTCTGAATTGAACTTATAATTTTTATAATATATGGTGAAAATGTATTTTATTAGGAGTCTCTTCACTTATGACCCCATGAGTGAAACTACCCAACTCATGAAAAAGAGTTTGCGACTATCGTCGATGAGTGTAAATTTCAGTTGTGGTATTCACTTAAAATGATGTCCTTTTGAAACAAAAGAGAGACACTTTGAGTGGTGACGGCCACACCATGCATCGGATTGAGGTGGGGTTGACTCGTACATGTCACAAATTTCCCATGGATCATTTTCCTAAAGTATAAACACAATACGAATGTGTTTGGTCCGTTTCCCGTATGCCAGTTGTTTTTACTTAAAAGCGTATCCATTTTAAACAAAAGAAAAAAAATTTGAGTTGTACCGGCCACACTATGACTCAGATTAAGGTGGGGTTGACTCTTACACGTCACAAATGATCCATGGATACTTTTACTAAAGTATCAACAGAATCTGAATGTGTTTGGTCAGTTTTCTGCATGTCAGTTGTTGTTTTCACTTAAAATGTTTTCCATTTCAAAGAAAAGTGAGACACTTTGAGTGGTTTCGGACACACCGCGCCTTGTATTGAGTCGGGGAGGACTCGTACACGTCAAAAATGACCCATTCATAGTCTTCCTATAGTTTCAATAGTGTCCAAATGCATTGGTCAGTTTTCTGTATGTCAGTTGTTGTTTTCACTTAAAATGATGTCCATCTTAAACAAAAGAGAGACATTTTGAGTGGTGCCGGCAACACCACACCTCATATTGAGTTAGGGTTAACTATTCCATGTCAAAAATGGACCATGGAACGTTTTCCTAAAATATCAATACAATCCGAATGCATTTGGTCGGATTTAAGTATGCCAGTTGTTGTTTCCACTTAAAATCATGTCCATTTCAAACAAAAGAGAAACACCTTCAGTGATTCCAGCCACACCGGCCCTCGGATTGAGGCGGGGTTGAATCATACATATCACATATGATCCATGTATCGTTGTCATAAAGTTTCAATAGAATATGAATTCCTTTGGTCTGTTTTTCGTATGTCAGTTGTTGTATTCACTTAAAATGATGTTCTTTTGAAACAAAAGAGAGAGACGTTGAGTGGTTCCGGCAACACCACGCCTCGAATTGAGGCGGTGTTGACTCGTACAAATCAAAAATGACCCATGGATTGTTTTAATAAAGTATCAACACAATCTGAATGCATTTTGGAGGATTTCCATATGCCAATTGTTTTTACTTAAAAGCGTATCCATTTTAAACAAAAGAAAGACACTTTGAGTGGTACCATCCACACTGTGCCTTTGATTAAGGAAGGGTTGACTCGTACACATCAAAAATGACCCATAGATCCTTTTCCTAATGTATCAATAGAATCTGAATGCATTTGGTTAGTTTTAAATATGTGAGTTGTTGTTTTCACTTAAAATTTTGTCCATTTCAAAGAAAAGTGGGACACTTTGAGTGGTGCCGACCACACCGCACCTTTGATTGAAGTGGGGTTGACTCTTACACATCATACATGACCCATGTATTGTTGTCGTAATGTTTCAATAGAATCCGAATGCATTTGGTCACTTTTATGTATGTCAGTTGTTGTTTTCACTTAAAATGATGTCAATTTTAAACAAAAGAGCAACATTTTGAGTGGTGTCAGCTACACCGCGAGTCGGATTGAGTCGAGGTTGACTCGTACATGTCACAAATGACCCATGGATCGTTTTCATAAAATATCAAGACAATATGAATGCATTTTGTTATTTTTAAGTATACTAGTTGTTGTTTTAACTTAAAATCATATCCATTTCTAACAAAAGAGAAACACTTTGAGTGGTGCTGGCCACAACGGCCCTCAGATTGAGGCAGCGTTGACTCGTAAACATCACATACGACCCATGGATTGTTTTCATAAAGTTTCAATAGAATCTGAATTTATTTGGTCGGTTTTCCTTATGTTAGTTGTTGTATTCACTTAAAATGATGTCCTTTTGAACCAAAAGAGAGACACTTTGAGTGGTTCCGGCCACACCACGCCTCATATTGAGGCTGGATTGACTCTTACATGTCAAAAATGATCCATGGATCATTTTCCAAAAGTATCAACAAAATCCAAATACGGTTGGTCGGTTTTCCGTATGCCAGTTGTTTTTACATAAAAGTGCATCTATTTTAAACCAAAGAAAAACACTTTGAGTGGTATCGGCCACACCATGCCTCGGATTGAGGTGGGTTTGACTCATACACATTACAAATGACCCATGGATCCTTTTCCTAAAGCATAAACAGAATCCTAATGCGTTTGGTTGGTTGTTTGTATGTCAGTTGTTTTTTCACTTAAAATGATGTCCATTTCAAAGAAAAGTGATACACTTTGAGTGGTGTCAGCCACACCATGCCTCAGATTGAGGCGATGTTGACTCGTACATGTCAAAAAAGACCCATGGATCGTTGTGTTGCAGTATCAACACAATATGAATGCATTTGGTCAGTTTTCCCTATGCTAGTTGTTGTTTCACTTAAAATATTGACTAATTAAAATAAAAGTGAGAAATTTAGAGTGGTTCCGGCCACAATGGCCCTCTAATTGAGGTGAGGTTGACTCTTACAAGTCACATATGACCCATGGATAATTGTCCTAATGTTTCAACAGATCTGAATGCGTTTGGTCAGTTTTCTGTATGTCATTTGTTGTTTTCACTTAAAATCTTGTCCATTTCAAATAAAAGTAAGACACTTCGAGTGATGCCGACCAAACCATGCCTTGGATTGAGGTGGGGTTGACTCATACAGGTCACACATGACCCATCGATATTTTTCATAAAGTTTCAACAGAATTCGAATGCCTTTGGTCAGTTTCCCGTATATCAGTTGTTGTATTCACTTAAAATGATGTCCTTTTGAAACAAAAGAGAGACACTTTGAGTGGTGCCGGCCACACCGCGCCTTGGATTGAGGCAGGGTACACAAGTACACGTCAAAAATGACCCATGGATCGTTTTCCTAAAATATAAACACAATCCGAATGTGTTTGGACAATTTTAAGTATGATAGTGGTTGTTTTCACTTAAAATCTTGTCCCTTTCAAACAAAAGAGAAACACTTTGAGTGGTGTCGGCTACACCGACCCTCATATTGAGGAGGGGTTGACTTGTACACATCCCAAATGACCCATCGATCGTTTTCCTAATGTTTCAACAGAATATGAATGCCTTTGGTCAGTTTTCTATATTTCAGTTGTTGTATTCACTTAAAATGATTTCCTTATGAAATAAAAGAGAGACACTTTTAGTAGTGATGACCAAACCGTGCCTCGTATTGAAGCGGGGTTGACTCGTACACATCACAAATGACCCATGGATAGTTTTCTTAAAGTTTCAATACAATCCTAAGGTGTTTGGTTGGTTTTTTGTATGACATTTTTTTACTTAAAAGCGTATCCATTTTAAACAAAAGAAAGACACTTTGAGTGGTACCGGCCACACCGTGCCTCATATTGAGGCGAGGTTGACTCGTACACGTCACAAATTACCCATGAATCATTGTGATGACGTATCAACACAATCCGAATGCGTTTGGTTGGATTTCCATATTCCAGTTGTTGTTTTCACTTAAAATCATGTCTATTTAAAATAAAAGTGAGACATTTCGAGTGGTTCTGGACACACCGACTCTCAGATTGAGGCGGGGTTGACTCGTACATCTCACATATGACCCATGGATAGTTTTCCTAAATTTTCAACAGAATATGAATGCCTTTGGTCAGTTTTCTGTATGTCAGTTGCTGTATTCACTTAAAATGATGTCATTTTGAAACAAAATAGATACATTTTGAGTTGTGTCGGCCACACCGCGCCTCATATTGAGGTGGGGTTGACTCGTATACTTCAAAAATGACCCATGGATCGTTTTCCTAAAGTATCAACATAGTCTGTATGCATTTGGTCAGTTTTCCTTTTTCCAGTTGTTTTTACTTAAAAGCGTATTCAATTTAAACAAAAGAATGTCACTTTAAGTGGTACCGGCCACACCGTGCTTCATATTTAGGCGGAGTTGACTCATAAAAGTGAAAAATGACCCATGGATCCTTGTATTAAAGTATCAACAGAATCTGAATGCATTTGGTCATCTTTCCGTATGTCAGTTGTTGTTTTCACTTAACATGCTGTCCATTTCAAAGAAAAGTGAGACACTTTGAGTGGTGCAACCCGCACTGCAGCTCAGATTAAGGAGGGGTTGAATCGTACATTTCACTTTGGAATTTTGAGTGTCGTAAAGTGTGGATTGAAGATCCGGGTGAGTCTAATATTTTCCTTGCTGCCTATTTTCATTTAGGGTTTTCACTCTTCTCTCATCTTATTCTCAAGATATAAAACCATCTTTTCTGTTGGGATGTTGGGTTAATATTGAAGAGAGATTATATTAGGATCCAGGGTCTAGGGAGGGGGGTTGGGGAGGCTATCCGGGGGACTGTCTGGGGGGATGTCTAGGGGCTGTTCGGGGTCCAGGGAGGAGGGTGGGGGGACTGTCCGGTGGGCTCTCTGGGGTCCAGGGAGGAGGGTGGGTAATGTATCAAAAACTCTATCTAGGTATCTTACATCGAATTACGACAGGACTGTGAACCGCCGCGGTGTGTCTTCCTAGAGCAGGGCCAAATCACGGCATTACCACGGCATGATTGTGGCGTTACTGTGGCGTGACCGCCGTGTGACCGCCGCGTGACCACGACAATACCGCGGCGTGACCGGGCGTGACCGTAGTGTGGCCGCGGCGTGACTGCGGTGTGACCGCGATATGTTGGCCTGGTCCAGCGACATCCGCATGGCAGTATCTTCCGGCCATTATTCCAAATAAATCCTATGTAGTCATCCTTCACATTATATAAACTGATCTTTTGTTATAAAAAACAGACTCATGATTCGGCATTGTGGTATGATAAAGATATATATTTTGTATTTGTTGTTTTTAAAAGTTGTACTGAGTAGTTGAAACTACTGATTGAGAGTCAAATTATCACACCCTAAACTATCACTGTGAGTTTTCATAGACATCGCACTTCCTTTGGAGGGGTTTTATTATAAAAAATGACTTTATTTATCAAATGAAACAATTATATTAAAGAAACATTATTCAAGATATGCAATTCAATATAATTAATAAGAATTAAGAAAGTATCTAAATTCAATTAATATCATTCATAAATTAAAGAGGCTACGAGAGGGACTCTGCCTCAAGGGGTGTCTCCTAGGGGTGTCTTGTGGTGTGTAGTGTCTATCTATGATTTTTGTGGTGCTTCCATATTGTGGGAAATGTGTATTGAATGGTCGGTTTAATAAATACATTAGTCAATTAGAAAATACACCCATAGTCAATAGATATTTACCCAATTTTTATTGAGAATACCATCCAAATAACCAACACAAAAATCTAAGACCAACATTTTACTTTACCAATTCCAATTATATAATATATGCAGCACCAACTTATATTTTATTGACCAATCAATTAAAGGGAAAAAACTCCTCACAATAAACCATAAAATCTCATATAGCATCACTCACCTCCAATCCATTATAACATCATTAGGCTTCCATATTTGGTAGAAAATGAAGAGTTATACTGAATTCAAATATATCCATACCAGAGTGAAAAGACAGTTTCAAAGATAAAGAGTTATACGGAATTCAAAAATGTAATGGATTAATCTTCCCCTGATCCCCATCACCATCCCCAATTTCATCATCAGCCTCATCCTCTCCACCATCTCTGTCCTCATCTTCATCCTCGTTATAGTCCCCATGCTCATCCTCGGCCCCATCCTCGCCCTCAGCCCCATCCTCTCCCTCGGCCGCATCCTCTCCCTCGTCCTCATCCTCATCCTCGCCCTCTTCCTCTTCAGCATCCTCATAAAAACTAAGAATGTAATCATCTCGACCACCACTAGAACATCTGTCTGGTGCATTGGATAATGAACCCATCGATAACATATATGTTTGACAAGTTGCGCTGGCCTCTAGTGAAAGTGATGAAGATAAATCTTTCATCAGTTTCATAAATTCTTTGTCCCTCGTTTGAACTTGTACTTCCAACTCTGTGAACCCTTTATCAGACTGTCTTGCATGCTCCTTGACATGTTCCAACTTTGTGGTACTATAATGGATAACTGGAGAGGACCAATACCTCGTCAGGACTATATTCTTACCAGGTCGGCAACGTACTCAACCAGAGTTCTCATCTCCCAAAACCTGATATAAACGATCGTGTGGACCTAAATTGTTAGGATCTAGGGCATCAAGGGCCTCTAAAGAAACCTTTTAAAAAATTTAATAGATTATTAAATTTCAAAATAGAAATTAAACTTTGAAATAAACAAATTAAAACTTACAATCTTCTCTTTTGTCGGTTCATTAACCGCAGTTCCATATTTTTTCCTTATACTTGAGAAAATCATTTTTTTTCGAGGGATACTTCCTTCAATATTCAATTTGTGCTTATGTAATGACATTGAGACAATATAAAGTTAAAGTCTAATCATATATTCAATATTTAATAAATCACATAATATAAGTAGGAAACAATATAAAGGGAAAGTCCTAAAGAAAAATTATAAACAACTATATCGTACCAGCTGCCTCTCATGATCTGACATAGAGGTGCGCCCCAAAGTGTGGAGGTATTTATTTGAATGAATCATTTTTTGTATTTTTCATAATATTCCTAAATAATTTTTAATAATAAATTAGATAATATTAATGCAAAATATGAAAACTATCATTTAAATACATCAAATGGGATTAATACCTTAAATTTGGCAGTCACCCAATGGGTAATCATTTGGCGATATTGCTCTATCAGGCAGTCATCCATGATAGGTAATGTCTCCAACCTCGTGTCCACTCTATCACACCAGCCAACATACATCTTATGCTTCTAAGCCCTCCAAATCTCTCATAGGGCCTTTAAATGCGTTGGTCGTGAACCTTCGCCATCAAGGTAGTCATACCGAAGCTGACACCCAATAGATTCATTCATATAAATACAAAAAAAATACTATAATAAATAAAATATATTTTTTACCCATATTTTCCCCCATGCATTATCCTTGACTTCGTGTGGCAGATGACTCCAAGATAAGGGGATGACCGAAATGATGTCGTAGTATTTGGCTAGCGTCACCAAAAAACCCGACATTCCTACCCATATTTATCAATCATCTGTCTATCATCATTGTATTCAACCATCAACTATGTCTAGTGGTTCCATAACACACGTAAGAGAGTACACCCCCTCCCACGCCTCCTATCAGTAGATGAATCTGTTATTAAAAAAAATATCAGTACAAGTTATAATAAAAATAATTTTTTATATAAAAATTTGTTAGAGTTATATAAATATACCTATGGTAGTCAGATCAATTGGCGTCACTGGATGTGCAGAAGCTGAAGGAATACCCTGTACAGGTGGTGTGTCCCTCAGTGTATGCTCCTCGGCCACATACTGTGTCGGAGTAGGAGTTGTAGAAGGTGGAATATAATAGCTCGGAGATAATGAACCTGAAGAAAAAGATGATGGAAAAGATGTCTGCCCAACTGGTAGTGTAAAAACCAGAGGCCCTAATATCTCGTGTGTCCCTAAAGACACACTAGGATCAAAATGGGGCATAGAAGATATGTCTGTGGAATGAGCATAGTTCAATTGGGTACGGCCAGTGGATCATCTAACCCTCGCACCATGATCCCTCGTACCACCAGCCTCAGTACAGGGACCACCAGATGATCGTCTAACTCTGACACCACCCCCTCCTACCACTAGCCTCTATACTGGGAGCAATATCAGGCTCCTCGTCAGATATCTCTCGTTTAGTGGGTGGATCCTGAAAAATTTTTTATCCCAAAAGTAAACAGAATATATTATAAGTTATTGAAATATATATATTAGAAATAAAATATTCACAACAGGGATGAGTGGAGGAACACCCATCTATGTAAGGAGACGATTATTTTATGTCATCTTTTTTCCCCACCTCTCTTAAATGAGTTTCATTTCATGTAATGAAAACAAATATAGAAGTAATTAGAAACAGAGAACTAATGTGTAACCCAAAAAATAAAATATAGAAAGACCATTATGATAAAAAAAACATAAATAAACATAAGATTTATGGGGGTTTGAAGGTAAGTACTAGGATACACACTCTGAATGATGTAGGTGAAACATGTAGGTGAGAACACGACTGTATGATTCTATATATTTCCCACCACAACTTCGGGTTCACAATCATCTCTGTCAATTGAGCTATTGGAGTCATCTTTTGTAATAAACAGATTGCTTTCAATTGAAGTAGAGATAGTGTCAACTTCATCATCACCATCATCAAAAACATGTCTGAGATTTACTTCAATAATTACACCAAATTTAGGATGATGATGATCTTTGACATAAAAAAAATTGTTCCACCATTGATGCCAATACATATGGTTCATCGGTGGCAAGAGTGCGAGTCATGTCAATAAATCGAAATTCACAATCATCAATAAAGGTTCCTTGCCTCGTCATTGAATCAAACCATTTACATTTTATCATCATGACTCGACAATGGGAGTAATAATCCAAAATTACTATTTTCTCCATGACTCCATAATAAGATACTTTTTTAGAATGAGGTCTATTATCTGATGAACTGGCATAACAGTCTGTTGTGGTAGTTAGCATAACACCATCATGTGGTGTTCTCATGTTTCTTGCTCGTTCAGTGATAATAAATTTGTATCCATTGATCATAGGTGATTTTCAAGCACGAACCATGGTATAAGGACCAAAAGCCAAAGCTCTGATTTCCTCAGAAACAAATTCTGCAGGCAAACTCGATACCTGAAATATAAACAAATAGTAAACATAATTAAATATTATTTTTAATTAGTTATTACAGAGATACTTTTACCTTCAATTTCAACCAAGTATAAAACCCTATGCTATGAAAAGTCTCTTTCCTTCTCAAAGATAAAGAACAATGCTTTCTATATATCAATTATTTATGTTCCCAATAGATGAAAATAATAATAGTTTCACAAATATTTAAAATTACAAGAGATAATATAAGAGATAAATGTACAATTTACATAATTGATATACTCATCGAACAAATCACAATTGAACAACATTGTGCGATGTGCCATCTCTCGCTCTTCAAGGATTAATGTATTCAATGTATATGATCCCGAAATTCCTCCTGTCTGAGGAAGTGATGGAAAACTAGGTTCAATTTTACCATAATGTTCTTCTTCATTTCTCATTGGTCTATTTATTCTCGTAATAAGATCAGACCAATACATTGAATAGAAATCCATACATTCATGATCCATGTAACCGTTCACAATAGAACCTTCATGATAATTCATGTTCTGAACATATTATTTCAATGTGCACATGTTTCTTTTAGTTGGATAAATCCAACAGAAATCAACGGGTCCTCCAAGAAGTATTTTGGTCAGAAGATGGACAGTCAGATGCAACATGCATGCATAAAATGATGGATGGAATATTTCCTCTAACTCAGACAATATTTATGGTTTCTCTGCCAATAGTTTTTGCAAGAAGGATTTTGAAAACCTCTTAGCACAAAGATATCTAAACAAATAGAACAACCGAATAACTGAGACTCTTATATTATTGGACAAGATATGATGGATTGATATTGGAATCAACTAATGCAAAAATATGTGATATTCATGAGTCTTTAAAGATTTCAACTTCAATTCTTTTCTGTTGACCCGTTTTGATATATTTTTGAATAGCCATCAAGAACTTTAATAGTCTCTATCACTTTTATAAATTTATTTTTTTAGCAGGTGTCATCACATAAGAATCACATGGAACTTTCCATTTATTCTCACTGATACAGACATGAAGAAATTCTGGTCCGGTCCCCCAATCTACCAAGTCACACCGAGATCATAAATCATCTTTTGTCTTCCCCTTGACTTTTAGAAGAATCAAAAGCAATATTTCACATATATTCTTTTCAATGTGCATTACGTCTAAGAAATGACATAACAAGTTGGTTGACCAATACGACAACTCAAAGAATATACACTTCTTCTTCCAATTGTAACATGTATCATTGGAAACAATTTTCCTCTTTCTAGATTTCATTACACCCTTCCCAAATGAATACCTGAAATCTTTCAATTCATTAAGCACATTAGTTCTAGACATATGATGAGGTGGATCGTTAGTCTCCATGGTATTGTCAAATATTCGACGATTGTTTCTGTATAGATGGTTCATTGGAAAGAATCGTCGATGTCCCATAAAACTAAAACTATGACGATATTTCAGTCTTCTTGATCAGGTATTATTCATTCAAACAGGACATGACAATTTTCCTTTTTTGCTCCATCCAGACATCATTGCATAAGCAGGAAAATCATTGATCATCCACATAATCGCAGCATGCATCTGAAATATGTCTTTCGAACATGAATCGTATGTGGGCATACCCACATCTCAAAGAAGTTTCAACTCTTTTATAAAAGGTTTAATGTATACATGTATATCATTGCAGGGATCATAAGGGCCAAATATCAGTATACTCAAGAAAGTATAAGGCTTCTCATACACAACCATGGGGGAAGGTTATAAATTTGTATGAAAATAGGCCATGTGTTGTGCGAAGTAATAATCTGATGAAATGGATTAAAACCGTAAAATGAAAGACCCAGTCTCACATTACGCACGTCGGATACAAATTCAGGATATCAGGCATCAAATATCTGCCATAAAAATCCATCTGTAGGGTGAACCAACTTTTCATTTTTCATTTTTCTTTCAGTGTCATGCCATCACTTTATTAGAGATATTTCATCAGAAATGAAAAGGTTCTGTAATCTGGAGATTAATGGAATGTGCCACATTACTTTTTGTGGCACATGATATGGTGTTCCATCATCTTTTGGCTTCCATCGGGAGGTTCCACCTTTGATAAAATCATTTCTTTTAGCAGTTTGCTCCCAAAATAAGCTGCAATCATTCGGGCAAGAATGATTTTTTTTGAGAATCAAAGTTCATCAACTAACTACCATTCCATATAGTGGTTTGAGGAAATATCTACATCATATAGAAGTAATTCATTCAAGAAGGTAAGAATGCAATCAATTGCAGTATTTGAAATCCCATACATAATTTTCCCATGAAAAAATCAGATTAAAAATTCCAACTTTTTCATTTTTACCACATTGCCGATATACTGGAGTCATCTCAGCATCATTCAGTTTTTTCACCCTATCAACATCATCATTTTCATTAGACGCATCATGTGTGCTTGTATCAAAATATTATTGGCTATAAATCCTTTCCTTCTCATGATGCCGAATAAATGGAAACCGATCATATATTAAACTCTCCAATTCAGTCCTATCATTTGGATCATCAATATTTTGAGATTCCATTTTCTATCCATTGTGATACTACACATAATAGTTTGTTTGGAAACCATATTTGTTTATATTATAGCTAACTTCTTCATGACTCAACCAGGGTCTTCCAACACAATTAGAACATGGGCAGTGTTTGCGACCACTATCTGAAGCCTTGTCAAATGAAAAATCTAGAAATATATTCATATTATTTTGAAAATCGGTTGAAATCTGGTTAGTTTCATAAATCCAACTGCTATCCATTCTGTAAAAAAATTGCAATAAGTCATTTCAAAGACATTCAATAATATTGAAGTTCAATCAAAAAAAATATTTAGGTAAATGAAAATTGTTTAATTTAAATAAAAGCATAACTGACACATTACTCTATATGATAATCATATTAAGAAATAGAACAAAATAAAGTGTATATAATAAAATAAGATATAGAATTTATAATGCCTATATTCAAGGATTTCCCCATAAGTTATTGGAAGTGGATCAAGGAATACATAATCCTTAAGGGTCTTGTTGGGAGTACATGAGTTTTATACATTACCTTCTTCAAGGAGATTAGGATGAGGAGTAGGATGAGGATCACATCAAAAGTAGTTATGGCCTCATCAATTTTCACCTTAACCATTGATTAATGGATCCTAGGTTTGGGGCCATAGATCATAGGTTGTAAGGGTGTATTCAACGAATCAAGTCCCAATTGATTTTAGAGAGGGACCTTCAATAGTTATGGGTATGGATTTGATTAGAAACACCTATAAAAAGGATATCCAGGAATTGTAATGTCCCAAACCAGGATTCCACTCATTAGTTTCCTGAAACCATATGGACACTCATTGGAGAGGGACATTCATGTTCTATTGTGTTTTATCTCACAAACAAATAATGATTTTTGGGATGTCCGGGGTCCAGGGAGGAGGGTGGTGGGCTGTCCGAGGTCTAGGGAGGAGGGTGGGGGCTATCCAGGTTCCTGAAAGGAGGGGGGTTGTCCTGGGTCTAGAAAGGTGGGTGGGGGGATGTCTGGGGTCCAAGGAGGAGGGGGGAGGGGTTGTCCAGGGTCTAGGAAGGAGGGTGGGGGGATATCTGGTGTCCAGGGAAGAGGGTGGGGGGGGGGTGTCCATGGTCCAGGAAGGAGGGGGGTTATCCTAGGTGGACCTCAAAACACCGAATGTGGTTCCACTCTATAGTTATAAGAATATATTATCCAAAGCTACAAAGATTCCACCTATAAACATGACAACTTTAAATCAGTGCCTACTATAATTTCATGACATTTAAGTGATATGTTTTTTGTGAAAAGCCTATACATTACACTAATGTTCATGAATGATGATTTCTTGACCAAATGTGTATGGAAATCAGTAACGAGGATGAATTATTCCATTTAACCAATGTTATAGTGTACGTTTAGGATGAATTCTTGCATTTAACTAGTGTTCTAGTTTATTTTTAGGTGAGGTGAGTTAGAAACCATGTTAGGACTGTCATTAGAACATGGGTTCTTACATTTAACCATGTTGTCTTGAATTTCAGAGATTAAATTGTTTTGACAGAGCTAATTACTACCTACTCTATAGTATGACCAACACATCATGTGGGCATAGCAATGAAACAAATCCATGTGTAAATGGGACGTTTTCAGCACCCCATTTGGCCAAACATATTTTTCACCATAAGGGATTGGCCTTGTATATTTACATGGCTAACCAAGTCATGTGCTGTGTGTACATTCCCAGAACACTAGATTATCGTAGACACCATATCAACCATTAATCACACCATGTGAGCCCTTATACCATATCGTCATTATTACAACAATTAATAACAACTTATTAAACAACCTCACTTGTCAAAGATAATCAAATTGTACATAAATCAATAATAATATTGGATATATCATGTAAAATGGAGTAATACTATCTTATATCCTAAATGACCACCCAAAACCATGATTAATGACCACAAAGCTCCCCTTTCATCCATATGAAAAGTGAAAACAAAAACACATAGTTGCAGAAAAAAACTTCATTTGTGTGAAGAATAATAATCCCATGGTCCTCTTGATATTTGAACCATGGAGTCATGATTTTTGAGATAAACTTGTATCCATGAAACCATATGAGAAACACGATTCAATACAAGAGTTTTTCTTATTTTCCCAAGAATTTTGAGGAACCCCAAATCATTGAAAATGGGCATTGTGTTTTAAAAAAGATATTGAATAACTCATGTATGATGTTGAAGGCAGAATGATTAATGGTTAAATTAAGAAAACTAATATTCATTAATATTGTGAATTTGACATTCTGTGAATCAGTTTCATAAAGAAGGAAGAAGTACTGCATTAGAAAAGGAGAGGTCCCACCGAGTGTTCCCTTTGTAGATATTTTATTCATAATGAACATTGGATTGTATGGTTAAGTTTTTGTTATTTCTTCTGTGAAGAATAATTAGGGACCACATACTATTTAGCAATGTTTAAGAAGATACTCCAAATGTTCGATTATGCAAAGGATAAGTGAACAATGTGTCATTTCATATATATATATAGATTTTGATAGAATCATGATACATACTTGTTATGTAATACACATAGTGTACAAAAATTAAGATGAATAAGATCTTCATGTTTGAAATGATCTTAATGAAATGAGTGATTTTCATGAAATACTTTTAATAAATATTACAAACAATTTCTTATGAGTTCATATTCATGAAGCTGTAATATTTGAAGCATTGATATTAAAAAAATATGAATCTTTAAAATTAGAACACAAGAATGAGACACCATGCCCATATAAATTTATATGTGTAATGAAAACATTAATTGGACAATGTGTACACTGATGTAGTTAATTGAGTACACAATTTATGGATTTAGTGATTTGAGTACACAATTCGTGGAGTAGTGAATCATAAAATTTTCAAAAAACCATAGAAATTGGGAATAATGATATCCTTGAGAATAGAAGGAAATCCTTGAGAAGAGGTGGAGGGATATCCTTCATGAAGTGGTGGAAGGAGTATATCCTGGCAGCTGATCCGATGGAAGAGGTGCACTTATGCTAGGGCTTCTCAAGGGATTCTGGGAGTCGAGAATCTCATCTGGGAGACCGCGCAATGCTTCTAGAATCGGGGGGGGGGGGGGTTGCCTCCCTTAGTCGAATATGGGGAACCTTTTTCCAAACTGTTATTAAAAACCGTTTGAAAATCATTGTTTTCCCAACAGTTTCAGCGAACCGTTGGGAAAACTCCCTCAAACTCCATGTTTACCAATGGTTTATGCAAACCGTTGGTAAATATCACCTACACCAATGGTTCTTTTGAATCGTTGGTGTATAAGTGATTGAAAAAGTATCATTTCCAGTAGTGAGCAGATGGAGGTGCCCTACGGGGCCCGCCCTAGTAGCGTCCAGGGGGGAGGCACACGCCCCCTGGAATTCAGAACGGTTGAACCATTGGGGTGGAACCAAACTGGTGACAGGTGGCACCGGTCCAGCTCATGTGGGACCCAGCGGGGTCCCTCTTTTTCGGATGGCTGAGCGGCCAGCCACTCCACACCGTCGGCGGTCGGCCCATCGCCGACCCCCCTTGATCTTCGGCCGCGTCCCGCCCTGGTCACGGTTCTGCTTCTCCACATGGCATGACAATGCCACGCCCCTCCGCTACGACCTACCATGGCTGGGACTATACTCCTCTGCATGGCGCGACGACGCTGTGTTCTTCTGCCGCAGCCTGGCCTGGCCGCAGCCCCGTCCTTCCGCACGGCACAACGGTGCGTGCCATTCCGGCGACCCGATGACATTGGGCTTCCAGTTTCTTCACAGCCGGCCTGCCGCCATTGCTCCACCTCTATCGTCCACAAACAAGAATAGTCAAAGGGTGAGGGTCGGGCCATGTTCCTGCGGTCCTAGACCTCTACGTTATGTTGATATCAATCAACATAACATATTCCAAAAAAATTTAACGACGTAGAACATGAACAAATTCAACTCAAACCCCTACCTTGTTTATCGATCGTTGACGGTGGAGGAAGAGTTAGGATAAGATGAAGTCATCAATGTTCTTCGTGGGCGATAGTTTCATTCCTCGTCCGAAGGTTATTCGTTGGAGGATAGAACATCGAGGAAGAAGAGATCCTCATTGGAGAGTTCTTCTCTTCCCAAAGCTACACAATTCACCCTTCCACCAAATGAAAATTCCAACCCAAAAAGTAATGGATTAAGTTAATCCATTATTTAATTGGTGGCCCCAAAAATAAAAAATAATTCAAAAGGGTTCAATTAATTAATTGAAAGGGTTAAATTAATTAATTGAGGGGGGGGGGGGGGTTGGAACATAAGGAGGGAAGTTCAAGGGTTCTCCCATAAAAATGGGGGGTTCCAAGGGTTACAAGCCCAGGTGGTCCAAACCGAAGTATCCTCCCAAGGGAGGATATGTGAAGGTGGGCCCCAACACTATAACCTCTCATGGGAGGTTATGGTGTTGTGGCCTCCACCTCTAACCACCCCTTGGAGGTTTTAACAACCAAGCATAAAAATAAGCATCACTCATTTTTTATTTATCTTTTTCTTAAAAAACTCAAAAACTAACTTTCATTATCGACCGTCTGCCGTCGACGTGAAAGTCCTCTTAAGTGAATATCGGCACTGCGAGTTCAACGGTGCCATCATATTTCAGTTCCGAGCACCGATTAAAAAGTTATAAAATCATGCTCGCATGTTTACTGAACATACCAGAACAAAACTTCATAAATTGATTTCGGGCACACGAGGACTCAAAATCAAGCGCTGTAAATTTTCACAGACTCGTAAAAAGCCCATGTATTTAAGAAAAAATATTTCCACGGAATTTCCAGGTCGTTACATTTCTAACCAGAGATACTTGTCGGCTGGACTTAATAAATTGGTTTTTAGTGTACACATACACCTCAATTAAATGATCCTTGATAATGGTTTTAAAGGTGAGGATATCATGATATCTAAAATCATGGAATAAAATTTCATGAATATCCTTCTTCAAAAATGTATTATTAATTATCCTTGAAATTACTAAATTAGTATAATCTATGGATTTATTACATCTTCATGATATCGATAACATGGAATGCATTTTTAGTTTTTTTCCCTTTAAATTGTAACATCCCGGTTCTGTGTGCTACCCAAAGGTGCCTTAGACCGGGCTGGTCACATAACCTCAAGCACATTTCCCCAAACTCTAGAGGCTGCTAACAAGCAGATAGTTCCATGGTATGATAGTGGTGAAACTATCACCTCATTGGTAGAGTATACATAGTGAAATAAACAATAATAATCAATAGCGGATGCAGTAATACCATACAAAAAAAGAAAATAGTTGAATACTGATAGTAAGATAACAAATGAAGCATATATAAATGATGCATGTCACATGTGTCTAGAAAATAATCCAAAAAATTCACAACGTTGTAAATACAATACTAAAATCAAATTACTAAGAAGAAGTTAACTCTTGCCACAACTCAAGCCTTAGCTTGGGCTCATGCTCTCCGGCTCAAAAAGCAATCAAGTACTTAAGGAAAAGGCTGATTCCCCTTGTCTATACCTGAAATCATATGATCTGTTTGGACCCAAAAGAATGACCCAAACAAGGTGTGATATGAATCCCAATATACAATCACCGAAAGATATCTACCCAACTGTCAGTGAATATATATAACAAGTAATATTGAGAAATAAAGAAATAAACTAGGAAGTACACAATAGTAAACAATCCTAAAATGTTCAATTACATTCATTTACATTTATAAATTATTCAAACTATTGAAAAATGAATCTAGGATCTGGCCTAGGCTCTGTATATCTCTGTGTAATAGTATCAAAAGATGTCTCTAAAGACCATCTAAACAACCAAGCAAGACCGAGCCCAAGATTGTGGACTGTCTTGAAAAACTCATCACAAACAAACAATCATTCATTCATAAAAACCCTCTAGGAAATATCTCATAGCCTAACCCCATTGGATTAACATATAAGTAATCAATTGCAAACAAAAACATGGTAAGATCTCAAGGTCAATACCCCTGGGTCCAAAAGGCGTCGATAATTTATACAAAACCTCTGGGTAGCTCTCAAGATCCATACACCATAGGTCAACATAGTATAAAGAATCATAAATGAACTCTGGGTAGATCTCACAGTCAATACCCCATAGGTCCACATAGCATAAATAATCATAAATGATTAATGTATTTATCTCTCGGTTAATACCCTAGGGGTCTCCATTGCATAAATAATCATAAATTACCTCTGGGATGATCTCACAGCCAATACCGCTAGGTAAAACTCTTCACCAAGGATCTCATGGTCTTATGTAAATAAACATGGAAACCCCCATAGTTTTCCTAGTCCAAATCTCTCATGGTCCATTGGATGATCAGCACACATATCATAATACGACATCACATGTAATCTATAATTATTACATGGAAAAAATTCACAATAATAGCACATGGAATTATTATAATCATTAAAATATATCCTAAACAATTCAAGTCATGGAAACATGGTATGCCTCATAGGAAACCTAAGACAAACCACTATAAACAACTAATCAAAGGAACACACCCTTGGGGTGTCCTATAATAGGGGTATACAATCTCATGCATAAGAAACAACCATTAATCCAAAAATCAAACAATAGAATGAATTAAACATGGTCAAATTCCAAAACATGAAATATCCGAAACATGTGTATTCGACAGATTAAGCATATATAATCCAGATTCATTCAATAATAGGCACAAACCACCATCATTTATGTTGTACGATGAACTCTCTTGAATTTCAGACCTTGAATCATCCTAGAATGATGTAGATCCACAAAAAGGTTAAAATCATTAAACATTTAATAACCCACTAATGAAGATGAACCAGGAAGAGAGGATGAATAAGAAGGGTGAACTCACCTGTGGGATTCCAACACATCCACCTAAGTTCGGATCCGACCATGGAAGTAGAATCATTGGCTCATACTTTTATCATTTCTCTTGGTCACTCCTGGATGAACCGAGGTTAGAAGAAGAATGATCCATAAACAAGACACAACCCCACTCCAATATATTAATTAAAAATAAAATTACATGATTTGTTCATTAAAGATACATGTCATGTTTCAGATTTTATTGGGTACAACCATAACTAGCCATGCCACGTCATCAGATGGTCATATTCGCTGACGTGACATGGATAGAACATGGTCTGGATGTGGTGCTAGAGTACACGGTGTGTGAAATCAAGTACACAGCGTGTACATCAAAAAAATTTCCTTCTTCTCCTTTTCCTAAAAAAACACCTGAATTTAAAATCCATACATGAAAATGGAGATCTGTCCTCTTACAAACTTCCGTCCTTAGATGAAAATTTGTCCCCGAATTTCCCTTCCAAGGGTGGAGAAAAACAAACCTCGAATAACTCCCGCCATTGAAATCATACGTTGACCTCCCTCTCCTAAGCCTCATCTTGTACTCTCCCATGATACCATATCACCCACATGAGAGGAACATACCAGCCATGGATAACCATTGTGCTACGATCCACAACTCGAATAGGGTGCTCCTTGAAGGATGCATATGACAACCCTACATTTTATTACACAGTTAAACCTGATTTATTACATAAAATATTCACTTGATACAACATAGAAGATCGAGAGGTCTAGTGTCATTTCATTTTAGGATAATTACATAACAACATATAACTTGAAATAAAACTTCTTTATTGAAAATATTCTTTACATGACCACTACATTCCCTCGTACTTTGAATTGTAGGGGATAACATGAGGACATGCATAAGAAAAGGGTGGGCTATAAAGCACTACAAGGCAAAAAATACGGAATAACATGTAGAATAAAATACATGTTAGAAAATGGGAATATCAATATATCATAAGAGAAGAATAAACATAAAGGCATGATAAAGGATGATAATCATGACATGGAAATGTGGTAATGACACTTAACATGGAATTAGCATGAGCCAAGGCTCATTGCACATGGAGTATGAGTAAACCCTCATTGCACATGAAGAAAGATTAATCCCTAGTTTCACATGAATTATAATTATTAAACACCCATTTTACATGACGTATCAAGATACTATACTTTACCAAATGCATTGGAGGGCTATCAGGGTGCACCCTTCTTAAACATTTTATTTCATGCATAAGTGTGCCACATGGATCATAAAACATTGAATCATTCAACATAATCATTTATTACATGATAAAAAAAATGTGAAATACATAATTGAATCTCTTAAAACAATAATTAAATGTTCATAAAGGTGAATAACCTTGATATAGAAATGGGCATGGTATTCACTACACAATGACTTTGGCTTGGAAAAGCACGGTGCAATTTCAGCAGCATAACAACGTGACATAAGAACTCATAAAAATGGTTGATGAGAGATACATGGGTATCTCATCATATTTACATGACATGGATATTAAAGGGGTCATATAGATACATATCCCAACAAATGTAATGGAATTTAGATTAATGATAAAAAATAATTACTTGAATTTAAATGGGGAGAGAGAAATTCCATTTGGAATTTCGGCATAGTAACAGGTGTACATGGGAGGAATTTAATGAGAGAAAAAGGGGTATCCCATAATTAAAACATATAGAGGGTAGTATATGGGAGTTAAGAACCCATATTCCAACATTTATAACTGAAATAAAAATGGCATAACAACTTATAGAATATTGGACAAAATGAGAAAGGAAGGAAAACCCTTATATGGAAGTGTGCTTAAAAAGGCTTGAGAGAGGCTTGAGAGAGGCTTCTTGGTGGCTTGGGTGACCTTGGGAGGATTATAGAGAGATGATGGTAGAGGTTGGACGAAATCTTAAGGCTTTGAGTGTGGAGGATGTGGGAGCTTGGATTGGTTTATATAGGAAAGGTGAGGGAATCCTTTATTATTTAGATTTTGGACACGTCACATTAAACTAATCCAAACCACAAAATAGCCCATGGTTTTTTCCCATGGGTTTTTTTAAAGGGGTGTGGAAAAAGATATTTTATAAGGCCAAAGTCCGAACTTCTTAAAATAATGGGGAAACTTATGCGGAGGTGAGTCACACTCCCATGGAAAACAATTTAAAAAGACAAAATGATTAATAAGTCTTGAAGGGTCCACTAAATCTTTGTAAAATAAATCAAACAAACCCAAAATCACATTATTTTAATGGTAAAACATATAATGTCCGAACATAAAGTTTTTAGTCTTTTATTAAATAACTATTGGGTCATTATGATGTCATAAAACGCATTATATATTTAAACGGTATTTAATTTTTACCCACAAATTTGACTAACTCGGAAAATTATGAAAAATCCATCGTTGGATAATTTTGACATTCAGATTCGACAAATAATATTCATTTTATATAAATAAATTTCTATATATGTTAATTTTTACTTTTAAAATTAAAACCGACATTTTTCAAAAATTCATGGGTTTTGAAAAAACTGGCTTTCAAACCTCAATAGAAATTACAATTGAATTCATAAAATTATACGATTATTTATTTTTAATAAAAATTAATTTAATAATAATAATATTTTATTAAAATATTATTGAATTTAAAATTCCATTAATTCATCAAAATAGATTTCTTAGTTGAATATTAATTAAAAATACTATTTGTGGTTTGAAAAGAATTTACGAGGTAACAATAATAATCTGAAAGTATATTAAATATTATATACAAAAATAATGTACATAAGCATATTGATAATGTCTTTTTACATAACCCCTTATAACACCCACATAATACCTAATGGTAAGGTGTGCGATGGTGACCGACTCCTGGGGTGGCTGGGATAACATTGCTCGGGTGGTAATCTCTATCAACTTCCACTTCTCTCACATGTAGTTCCGATCGAGCTTAATGTATTTAAGATTGGATTGGGATTGGTCAATAGTGATTCTAAATGATGTCACCTCATTTCCGAGCTCCGACAAATTGGCTTCATATGGGGAAAGTCTACAAGATGAGGCCATTGCTTCCTTTGTCAGAGTAAATTGGATTTGTTAAAGCCCTATATTTATACTATTCATGTTATCACTGTTCAATGGATATATTAGAAATGGTAATAATTCATAACAATATTTTAAAATACCAAAACATAAAACCAAAAAAGTATACATTTTATATAAACATTTTCCGTAAAGAGACATTTATTTAGAACAAGAGGGATTTCCATTAATGAATGTTTGGGTAATTAGAATATTTTCCCCTTAAAAAATATAGCCCTTGAAATTTCCTTTTCCCACACTAAAACATATTTGGGTAACTCTGATTCATCATTTCCTTCGATTCCCATGTCGCTTCTTCAAACTTGTGGTTTCTCCAAAACACCTTGATGAGGGGCATTGTCTTATTTGGTATAACATTTTCTCTATGATCTATGATCTTCACTAGTTGATCCTCATAAGAAAGATCAAACTCTAACTATACCACCTCTGAAGACAGAACATGTGAAGGGTCCGGTATGTAATTCTTTAAGAGGGATACATGAAATAAATCATGTAATTTGGACATGGTAGGTGTATGTGCTAGTCAATAGGCCACAACCCCAACAAAATCAAGATTATCGAAGGGGTTGATGTACCTTGGACATAACTTCCCTTTCTTTCCAAACAACATGACCTTATTCCATGGAAATATGCGTAGAAATACCATGTCTCCATCTTTAAACTCAATGTCTCTTCAATGGTTATCTACATAACTCTTCTGTCAACTCAGGGATGGATTAATATGCTGGTGAATGGATTTCAACATCTCCACCATTTCTTCGACCATTTCTGGTCCAAGCAGCATACGCTCACTGACTTCATCCCAACATGACAGTGTTCTGCACCTTTTCCCATAAAGGGATTCACATGGTGCCATTTAGATTCTCGAGTGGAAACTGTTATTATAAGCGAACTCAACTAGAAGAAGATGTTGATCCCATCCTCCTTCAATGTCCATTGATCACGCTCCCAACATGTCCTCAAGTGTTTTGATAGTCCACTCTTATTGGACATTAGTTGAGGATGATAGGTCGTACTGAAGTTCAGTTCAGTATTCAGAGCATGCTGAAGACTCTTCTAAAATGTAGAGGTAAATCTTGGATCTCGATCGGAATCAATAGATTGTGTTAGTCCATGAAGCGTTACCACTACCCTGAAATATATTTGTGACATTTGATCCAATGATAAATACTCCTGAATAGAAATGAAGTGTGAAACCTTTGTAAGATGATCCGCAAAAATCTAGATAGAAATGTTTCCTTTGGATGTCTTCGGAGGTCCGATGAAAAGTCCATGGTGATGTTCTCCCATTTCCATTCTGGTATGGGCAAGGGTTGCATCCTCCCCTTATATTTCTACCTCTCGGTCTTCACTTTCTGACACACCAGACACTTTGATGTATATTCAGCGATCCCCT
This sequence comes from Viscum album, assembly GCA_963277665.1. Taxonomy (NCBI): domain Eukaryota; kingdom Viridiplantae; phylum Streptophyta; class Magnoliopsida; order Santalales; family Viscaceae; genus Viscum; species Viscum album. Next base: position 929,407,683 of record OY728159.1, read on the forward strand.
TCTTCATATTATCCAACCAATTATTCTCTTGGAGATCTCGATACATCTTTGTGTTTCCTAGGTGAATAGAGAAATTTGAACTATGTGCATCATCCAAAAGTTCCTTCTTCAGCTCCAGACTTTATGGAACACATATTCCTTTCCCAAATCTCACAATTCTTTCTTCATTAATGTTAAACTCCAGGAATTTTCCTTTTTCGATAGCTTCCACTTTTTCCAGAATCCCCACATCATCTTTTTGAGCATCCTTTAACATTTCCAAAAGTGGCGGTTGAGAAATAATTTGTGAAAGGATTGATTATGTTCCCTTCATTATGATTCCCATATCCATCTTTATCAAATCTAAGAAGATTGGATCCTTTTAAATTATTATCAATGATATATTCATTAGGTCCTTTATACTTAGGGCATCCTCCACCATGTTCGCTTTCGCAGGGTGGTAATGGATTGATCAGTCTTAGTCTTTGATCAGCTCTAACCATATTCGTTGGTGCATGTTCAACTCTTTCTGTGTGAATATATACTTGAGGATTTTGTGGTCTATATATATTTCACACTTCTCCCCATAGAGATAATGATTCCAAATTTTCAAAGTGAAGATCAGTGTAGCTAACTCAAAGTCATGTGTTGGATAGTTTTTTTCATGATCATTCAATTGCCTAGAAGCATAGGTAATGACATTGTAATTTTTCATCAACACACATCCAAAGCCCTTCTTCGAATCATCACTAAATACCACACAAAGTTCTCCACTTGTGGGTAAAGTGAGAACGATTGCAGTGATAAGACTCCTTTTCAACTCCTTGAAGCTTTTTTCACATTCATCACTCCAAGAAAACTATACTACCTTCGGATTTAGCTTGGTAAGAGGGTTGGACAATATTAAGAAATTTATCACAAATCATCGATAATATCCTGCTAACCCCAAGAATATATGGATATCCATTATCGATGTTGGACTTGGTTATCCCTCAATTGGATTTGTTTTGGAGGGATCTACAGATATCCCATTGCTTTTGATGATATGGCCTAAGAATGAGACCTCCTTCAACCAGAACTCATACTTGTTGTACTTTACATAGAGATTCTCCTTCCACATGGTCTCTAGTATAGTTCTTAGATGCACCTCATGATCCACATTGGATTTGGAGTATATCAGAATATCATCTATAAAGACTACCACAAATTTGTTGAGGTAATATCTAGAGACTCTATTCATCATTTCCATAAAGATTTCTGGAACATTAGTGAGTCTGAAAGGCATTACTATGAATTCATAGTGCCCGTATCTATTACGAAAAGAAGTCTTGGGGATGTCTTACTTCTTTACCATTTCTTGATAATATCCCGATTGCAAATACACCTTGGAGAAGTATTGTGCTCCATGTAGATAATCGAACAATTAATCAATTCGTGGGAGAGGATACTTGTTCTTTATCGTGATTTTGTTATTCAAACGATAATCAATGCAAAGGTGCATTGACCAATCCTTATTCTTGACAAAGAGGACTCGTGCTCCCAATGGTGAAGCACATGGGCTTATAAAACCTTTATCCAGATTCTCCTGTACTTGTTTCATCAGATACTCAAGCTCCATGACAGCCATTCTATAGAGAGTCTTAGATATTGTAAATTCCCCAGGTATAAGATCAATTGATAATTCAACATATCTTTTAGGTGGAAGATCATGAAATTACTCGGGAAACACTTCAGCGAATTGCATCATAATAGTCATGTCTTCAAGGATGGTTTCTTCCTTGGAATCAATCATCTATGCCAGATATGCGTACTCATAGGGAAGTAATATCAATTCTTGAAATGATGGATCTAAAGAAGATTCATCTTCCTCCATGCACTTGTATAGAATCGGGGGTCAATTCTCCACATGGAGAGTCATTTACCTCTAATGGAAATTTATGTTGTCTCTATATTAAGAAAACCAATCCATGCCAATAATTTCATCAAATTCCACCAGAGGGAGTATGATGATGTTCTCTGGGATGTTCAATCAAAAGATTATGGCAGGGTAGGAGTTATATTCATTGGATGCAATGATTTCTCCATTTGTCATACTCACCGACATCTTCACTTCCATGATTTGTGGGGGTGCTGAGATTGTTCTACTAAACATTAGAGATATAAAAGAATTCATAGAACCTGAATCAAAAAGAATGTTCACTATTCTTGAATGAATAACTATCATACCTATCACCACTTATTTTTCAGGGTTCACTTTGGCAGTAGTGATGGAAAAATCTCTCCCTTGCTACCTTGGAGGTTGTTGGTTGCCTCCAAAAACCCTTGGCATAGGGAACTGATTTGCAAGATGTGTTGTTTTTTGTAGTTGTAGCAATGAACCACACGTTGAGGTTCGAACTGAGTGTTCCTCTCCTTTTTCGTAGTTACTTGTCTTTCTTGCCGACAGTTAATAGCCAGGTTCCCTTCTCTTCCACACCTAAAGCATTTCCTCACCCCCTTGAGGCAATTTTTTGGGGTGCTTATTTCCACACCTTTGGAAAGTGGGGTTCTAGATCTTCTTAGATCCATTAGATTTATCCATCGGACCACCAGCATCTAATTCCACCACATGCTTCTTTTCCCCATGATACCTCTGAGATTCTCTGATCCCCATTTACACCTTGAGGGCACATCAGACAATTTCCTCATAGCTGTCGAAGTCACAAATCTCTAGCGCTTTCCACAGGAAAGGATTTAGCCTACCAAATAAGCGGTCAACCTTTCATTCGGGGGTAACGACAAAGACAGAAGCATATCGTGCAATCATTGTGAATTTTTCCTCGTACGCTCCAACAGATTCTTCACCTTTTTTCTTGAGGGAAAAGAAGTCCCATTCCATCTTAATCCAGAGGGTGTGCGGAAAATATTTATCAAAAACAAATCTTCCAGAAATCCTTTCATTCCAACGCCTCGATCTCCTCCTCAGGCTTCGTATTTTTTATCAACGTCCACCATTGATAAGCTTCACCCTCACTACGATAAGCATCCATGAGAACATTATCTTTTTCAGAACATTGAAGGATAGAGAATATATTTTCAATGGAGTTGATCCAATGTTCTCCGATTGAGGGATTAGATGATCCATTAAAAGTAGGAGGCCTTTGTCTCCTGAAGCTCTCGATAGTGACTTGTTCTTTCTTGGGGGGGGGGGGGTTAAATTCCTCTTGACCCATGTTTTTATTCAGATCTTGAGTTAGATGATAGATAAGCGTGACAAAGTTCACAATTTCTGCTCCCATTGGGTTGAGTATCTCATTATTACATTCATAACATTGATCTTCACATCAGTTTCTAGTCTGAGTCCTTCTATTACCAACTTTTTTCTGGAATAAAAGGAAAGTTAGGGGTAACCCATAAAGGGTAATACAAGGAAAAAATTGATGACTTATAAATAACTTTTATTTCATTAACTTATAAATCTATTGGCTTCAGTCTATGTTATCCATGATCTACTATGTAACATATATTCATTGTGATTTTTTTGTAGTCCCTTAATAATTATTCATACCAAGCTTGTGAATTTAACAAAGAATATCCCCCGGAAGTGTCATAACCAAGAGTGCAGCAAGTCACATTGTTAGGCACCAGTTCTAATTTGAGTTTAGCTCAAAGCAGTGTTTTTGGGTTTTACCCCTTGGATACATCTGTTCCAGAGCCACCTCTACCTACTTGTATCTAGATAGGGATGTATTTAATTCATAAACCACTTACTCAGTACCCAAAAAAACTTAGGGATGTTTTTATTATACTTAGTCTTGTCTTTAAGGCTTTAATACAGTTTTCTAATCCTAATCCCAAAAATAACTAAACCTATCATCTGATACTAACTCTGACAACCCTGATTTTTATTACATAGTTAAACCTTATTTATTACATAAAATCATCACTTGATACAACATAGAATATAGAGAGGTCTAGTGTCATTGGTGATTAGGATCATTAAATAACTACATAATACATGAAATAAAACTTTATTATTGAAAACATTGTTTACATGGCCACTGCATTCCATCGTACTTAGCATTGCATGGGATACCCTGAGGACATGCATAAGAAAAGGGTGAGCTATAAAGCCCAGTAAGGAAATAAACATGAAATAACGTGAGGAATACAATATATGTTAGACAATAGGAATATCAATAGAGAACAAGAGAAGAATAAACATAAAGGCATGATAAAACATGATAATCATAACATGGTAATGTGGCAACAACACTTAACATGGAATTAGCATGAGCCAAGGATCATTGAACATAGAGCATGAGTAAACCCTCATTGCACATGATGCAGGAATAAACCCTCATTGGACTTAAATTAGAATGAGTAAAAACCAATTGCACATGATGTATCATGATACTATACTTTACCCAATGCATTGGAGTGCTATCTAGGCACACCCTTCTTAAACATTTCATTTCATGCATTAGTGTTCCACATGGATCATAAAACATTGAATCATTCAACATAATAATATATTACATGATAAAAAAAATTCAGAATACATACTTTAATATCTTTAAAAAATAAGTAAATGTGCATAAATGTTAATGCCGTTAATAGAGGAATGGTCATTGTATTCATTACACAATGAATTTGGCTTAGAAAAACACGGTGCAATTTTGACAGCCTAACAACGTGACATAAGAACTCATAAAAATGGTTGATGAGATAGAAAGGGATGTTTCATAGTATTTACATGACATTTACATCATGGGGGTCATATAGATACTTTTATCAACAAATTTAATGGAATTTAGATTCATGATACAAAAGAATTTCTTAAATGTAAATGAGGAGAGAAAAAATTTCTTTCTGAATTTTGGCATAGTAATGGGTGTACATGGGAGGAATTTAATTAGAGAGAAAGGGGTATCCAATAATTCAAACATAAAGAGGGAAGTATGGGGGAGATGCAAAAGAATACCATAATATTTTTAATTGAAATAAAAAGGGCATAACAACTTAAAGAATATTGGGAAAAAATGAGAAAGGAAGAAAAACTCTTACATGGAAGTGTGCTTCAAATGGCATGAGAGAGGCTTGAGAGAGGATTAATGGGAGATTGGGGCACCTTGGGAGGATTCTAGAGAAAATAGGGAAGAGGTTGGATGAACTCCAAAGGCTTTGGGTGAGGAGGAATTAGGAGCTTGGGTGGGTTTATATAGTAAAGGTGAGGGAATTTTTTATTATTTAGGTTTGGGACACCACACATTAAACTAATCCAAACCACAAACCAAACCATGATTTTTGCCCTTGGTGTTTGGAAATGGGGAGTGGAAAACAATAAATTATAAGGCCAAAGTCCTAACTTCTTAAAATAATGGGGTTGCTTATGTGGAGGTGAGTCACACTCTCAAGGAAAACAATTTAAAAAGATAAAATGTTTAATAAGTCTTGAAGGGTCCACTAAAGCATTGTAAAATTTATCAAACAAACCCAAAATCATAGTATTTTAATGGTAAAACATATATTGGCCGAACATAAGGTTTATAGTATATTATTACATCACTAATGGTTCATTATGTTGTAATAAAACACATTATATATTTAAACGGTATTTACTTTTTACCCAAAAATTTGATTGTCTCAGAAATTATGAAAAAATCACAATTGGATAATTTTGACATCTTGATTCCAGAAATAATATTAATTTTATCTAAATAATTTTCTAAATATGTTAATTTTCACTTTTAAAATAAAACCTGACATTTATCGAAAATTCATGGGTTTTGACAAAAATTGCTTTCAAACATTAATAAAAATTACAGTTGCATTCATAAAATTATACGATTATTTATATTTAATAAAAATTAATTTAACAATAATAATAATATTTTATTAAAATTTTATTTAATTCAAAAATTCATTAAAATAGATTTATTAGTTTAACATTAAATAAAAATACTATATGTGCTTTAAAAACAATTTATGAGGTAACAATAATAAAATGAAAATATATTCATTATTATATAAAACAATAATGTACATAACCATATTACTAAAGTCTTGTTACATAACCCATTATAACACCCACATAAGACCGAAGGGTAAGGTGTGTGATGGTGACTGACTCTTGGGGTGGCTTGGATAACATTTCTCGGGTGGTAATCTCTATCAGCTTCCACTTCCTTCATAGGTGGTTCAACTCGAGCTTAACATATTCATGCTCGGCTTGGGCCTGGCCAAGAGTGAAGCCCAATGACACCACCTCCTTTCGGAGCTCTGAAAAATGGGCTTCATGCAGGGAAAGTCTACTATATGAGGCCATCACTTCCTTTTTCTGAGTAAATTGGATTTGTTAAAGCCCTATATTTATACTAATCAAGTGATCACTGTTTAACTTCTATATTAGAAATGGTCACAATTCTTAACAGTATTTAAAAATCCAAAAACATAAAACCAAAGAATTTGACATTTTATTTAAACATTTTCCATGAAAAGACATTTAATTAGATCAAGATGGATTTCCATTAGTGAATGTTTGGGTCATTACAATGCATCCACCACCAGAGACGGGTCTAAAATTTAATGATTTAGCTGAGAAACATGAAAGAAATCATGCATAGCTCGATACCTATGAGGTAACTATAACTGATAAAAAACCAACATGACTCTCTCCAAAATCTCATATAGCCCGAAATATCTCAGTGAAAGCTTCCCATCTATCCTAATCCTCCTGTGTCCCTACCTCGATGTGACATGTAAGAAAACATGCACTCTTAATTCGAACTATAGAGGTCATCTCAATAATTCAACATAAGATTTAGGCTGAGACACTGTATTATCCATCATCTTCAAAATAAACTCCACCTTCTCAGTGGTTTCCTAGATAAAACAAGGTCCCAACATAGCTATGTCTCCTACCTCCCGCCAATAGAGGGGTGATCAACATAGCCTATAATAAAAAGCCTCATATGTTTCCATATGAATGGTTTCCTAAAAAATGTTATCCTAGGAAAACAAAAATAGGGGTATATGTATCTCCCAAGATCCCCTGAAATATAGGACGCATACTTGAATCATGTACTCCAACACCTGAATTGTGCACATGGACTGGCCATCAATCTAGGGATGGTAAGTTGTACTCAGAAGTACCTATGTACCCAAATCCCTCTACAGTCCCTACCAGACAGGTGAAGTAAACCAAGAATCTCTGTCTGAAACAAAGAGTCAGGAACCCCATGGAAATGTACAATCATTCGGATGTAAAACATTACTAGGTCATCATCACTAAAGGTATAATTGATTGGAAATAGATGTGAAACCTTCGCGAGTCTAAAAACAACAACCCAAACAACATAAATTCTTCAAGGAATACTCGGAAAACCCCTTAAAAAATCCTTCACGACATCATTCCAGTTCCACTCGGGATTGGGTAACTTTTGTAATTGTATTGTCAGTCATTGATGCTCTGCCTTCACCTATTGATATGTGTAACATCTCATAAAAAAACCATCAATATTCCTCTTTATGCATGGCCACCAATACAAGTGGTGTACATCTTGATACATCTTCGTGACACTAGGATGAACTTCCCAAACCGAGGAATGAAAATATCATATCAAATACTCAAATATGTCTGCTGACACCCATATGTGTCCATGAAAATGATAGACCTCATCATTGAATATGGTTCACCTAGGAGTGGGGTCCTTTATTGACACACGCCCTTGTTGGACTAGGCCTTCAGAATATGATATCATCCTCATTATCACTCGATCCAGAAGAGTAGTATTAAATTCTATAGAATAAAAAAAATATTTAGCCCAATCTATCTTGCACTTACAAATACATCTCAAAGAACATGGTCATAAGAATCCACTCATTTCTAGATTTTTGAACTGCTTGTATTTTAGTCCTCCTGCTCAACATATCAGCCACTGGTTTCCTTTCCCATGTGTCTAGGAAAGATCAATTTCAAAATATTTAAGGTACTAAACCCACCTTCACTATCTAAAATTCCTATCACACTGAATAAAGATATACTCGAGTAATTTCTGTTCAGTGTATACCACCAAATTCTCTACCAATAGATAACGTCTCCAACAACGTAAATCATATACAATTGTAGCTAACTCAAGAACATGCATCGGATAATTCCTCTCATGTGATCTCAATAGCCGAGACCCATATGAAACGACTACTGCCCCCTTTATAAGCAGTCCTCCGAGCCTAATACCTAATGCATAACTGTTAACAGTTTAACTCTTCCCATGCTCCGGCAAAATTAATATCGGTGCTGAAGTCAATCTACCTTTCAGGTCTTAAAAGTTGAATCGTAGGAATCTTTCAATAAGAACTTTTCAACATTCATAGTCTAGCCCATCAATGGCATTACTAAGTGTGAAAAGTACTATATAAATCACCTTCAGTAACCTTCCAACCCTAAAATACTCTGTACCTCAAATAAGCTCTTCAAATTATCCTTAGAAACTACAACTCTCACTTTCTCTTGGTCTACTGATACTCTTATCCCGGAGATAACATGACCCATGAAGTGAATCTGGTACATCCAAAAGTATAATTTTGAATGCTTAGCATATAATCGATTCTATCTCAGTGTACTCTAAATGATCTCAAGATTGATAGCATGGTTGTGTTGAGTATTTTAGTACACCAATATATCATCCATGAAGACAACCACGAAAGAATACAAGTAAGGATGGAACACTCGGTTCATTATTTCCATGAAAATTGAATGTGTGTTTATAAGGCCGAATGACATAACCAAATATTTTTATAGACCATACCTACTATGAAAGGAATTACGATGTATATCTAATGGTCTAACGTGAAATTGGTGATAAACCTATATAAATTTAATCTTCATGAACACATGGACTCCTCAAAGCTGATCAAAGAGATCATTGATCCTTGGCAAGGGATATAAGTTCTAGACCATCAATTCATTTAGATTCTGATAATCCACACAATGTATGAGGGTACAATCTTCATTCTTCACTAATAAGATATGTGAACCCCAAGGCTGTGTACTGGGTCAAATGAAACACTTTTCCAGAAACTCCTCTAACTATTTCTTGTGCTCCTCTAACTCTGGTGTAGCCATACTATAAAGTAGAATGTAGACCAGTGACACTCCCAGTATAAGATCAATAAAAAAATCCACCTCTCGCTCCAAAGGTAAACCTGAAAAGTTATCTAGAAAGACATATATGAAATGAACCACAACTGGAGAAAAGACTATATGTGATGTAACCAGGTCATATAGACATAAAATAGAAATATGGTCTATAATCCCTCCCAACCCATGATTCTTGTGTTCATCTATCCTCACTTGGATATCCAATTCTCCATTGGGTAGAAAAGACTTGCCCAGTGGTAATGTGAAACTCACCATGTAGCGATAGATATCAAAAAAGGCCCAAAAGGAGACTAACCAGTCCATTTTGATAGTGAAATCAAAACCTATCAACTCTAAGACATAGAGGTCCCATATGAAGTGACACCCAACAACCTTAAATGGGTATTCTTGCACTGACATACAATAGCCTTCCTATTCCCTAATAGAGTTTGTATCGTTATAACATTCTCATAAGTAAAGATGCAGATCCCAAGGATCTCTACAAGGGAAAAAGATATAATATTATAGGAAACCCCAGTATCAAAAAGAGTGAAAGATAAAATTAAGGAAACTAGAATCGCACCTCTAGACGTAGAGGGTATCAGATCCTAATCTTACTGGTTTTGATCCACTACAAAATTCGGACGTATACCATAGCCCTGCGACCCTACCAGACTACACTGAGCTGATCCACCCTGCTTTTCCAAAATTCCTACAGTCCTGCTACCATGACCCCAACCACCTCCATGGTCAGAATGGCCTAACAAACTCCAGTCCCCTGATTGAGGAGAAAATGGTCTTCTTTCTCATGAATGTGGAGTCATAACTAATCCCCTCTCACTAGCTGTGGGTGAGAAAAACTGGAAAAAATATAGAAGATGTCCCATCTTTCCACAAGCTTGAAACTCAAATGGGTCTCTCAGTCACAGAGGTCTTCTATTCCCACTCATCTCACACTAGTTTCACCTCATCTGGCTTCTTAAAGATACATCCATGATGTTGGAATAACCATGTGAAGTCTTCCTGCAGCGCTTCCTGCTAACAAATGAAGGGGTACTAGCACCAGATGCTAAACTACCCTTTCTCACAGCTCCCAACTCCATGAGATTGTTCTTAGTAATTAGAGCATGGTTCACTATAGAAATCACTGAAGTCATCCAAAATACATTCATCTACAATCAAATGGAATACCCGATACCATCCTCAAACCACCTAACTAATGATAACTCGTCACCTCCCGGAACAGGTGTGAAGTGTTGAAGCTCTGTAAAATGATAAAAATAATCCATCACTGATAGAGCGGCCTACTTCAAAAGCATGAACTCTCAGGCTTGATCAGACCTCAACATCTCAGGGTAGATGTAGTCATAGAAGGCCCTCTGAAACTCGTCCCAAGTCATATCTTGATGACATCACACCTATGAGACAACATCCAACTATCTATTTAAGGAATCACGTAATATGCACTTCACGAGCTTCAACCACCTCTCCGGAGGCTTCTCCAGATTATATAAGATAGAAAGCATGGCCTCCAACCATGAATCTATAGAATTTTGTCCTCTATACTCTAAAAAAGTGGATGATGCTACTATTGGAACACCCTCATTACCTCTACAATAGATAGGGTAGGATGCAGTGCTCCCAAAAAAGTTTTCATCATCCTCATAATGCCATCACATAATTGTGTATCAGCACTTGTGTCTGGTATAATAGCTGGTGACATGATGGGAATGATAGGAGGACCTTTTGGTAGTCCCTAATCTACTATATCTGGTGTCTGATCATTTCCATATATCTAGAGCACAACATGAGGACATCTTGGTGGCATGACCCTACAAGGTCAAGCGCACACCTTAGTTCAAGATTATCAAGGACAACATAGAAGTTTGAGAAAAGAACATACGAATAAACATTCCATTTTATCAAAATAGGGTTACACAACATGTATAAACCCTCCATGATGTGTTCTATAAATCTTTTAACATGGATTGTACCTCCGCCAAACCTGGTCGTGTAACACCCATACACACAGTGAGTTCCTCCTAAGACACGACATGTACTTGAATTTTCTCTCCTACCCATGATCTTTTACGTGGCTAGGACTACACTGTTGATAACTACAGAACGTGAATAAATGAGACACAATGTGTACATCATATGATTCACACACCCATGTTGTTTGTCACATGGATGGATACATGGTTCTATACAACACGGTGTGTATAATCCAGACACGATGTGTTCTAGCATATGTTTCCCAACCCCGTGTCTCTTCTCCCACAATCAGTCACATGGTCAATCACTACACGGCGTGTACTGCCATTACAAGGCATGTACATAAGAAAAATTATTTCTTTTAGAACAGAACACATGGCATGTGTTCATAACACCACACGCCATGTTGTTTGAGTTTTAGGATAGTAGGCCTCTGAAATGTCTCCAGATCACTAAAAAATATTTTTTTTCAAGGCATGAAAAATACCAAATCATGGGAGCCCATACTCCTACGAATAAAGGTTTGGAATCCATATTCAAATCATAACTTGACAAAATTCAATTAAAATTCTAACATGATCTACCAAATTCTAATCCAAGAAGTCCAATAACAACTCAGGACCCAAAGTTTGGTGTTCATCCAAATGAAACAGAACATATTCCAATACCCTATAAAAATAGTAGGTATTTTATAATGGAATCTATTACAATATAATGCATATGTTGTACAAAATCTATCACAATATCATTCAATCAGTAATGCATCCTAAATGGCATGAAAAGAATGCACGGAATTTGATCTCTATCATGTGAATATATGATGCATTATATGGAATACCCTCATCTAATCGGGTAGAAATAGAAATAGAACCTCCGTAATATCAATTATAACATAAAAATACTTGTTTATCGCCAAACAGTGAAATAAAATCAACTGTAACAATGTCCAAATCAAGAAAAATACCAATATTCATGGTAACTTGGCATTTCCCTATACACAGGATAGATACTCCCAGAAATATCTTATTTGAAACTACCAATTCCTTCCTATCCCTGCCTATAAGATCTGAAGAGTAAAAAAAAGCATAAAAGAACCCCCATTGATACCACTTTGGGTTTTCACGGTTCTAGGTGCTGGCCAAAGGTTCCCCGAACACAGATGGTAACATAACCTCAAGGGAAATTCCCCAATCACCAGAGGCTATAAAATAGTTTTGAGGGATGTGATCTAAAAGTGGGGAAACTATGCCCTCATTGGTAGAGTATACTAGTGTAATAAATATAAATAATCAATAGCTAAAGTAGTAATACCATTCAATAGAAGTAAATAGTGGAAGAATGATAGTAAGATAACAACTGGAGCATATATAAATGATGCATGACACATGTATCTAGGAATGCTGCCAAACAAGTAAAAATGCTAGAAATAAAATACTAAAACCACAGTATAGATAAGAATTAAACTCCAACAACATCCCAAGCCTCAAGTTGGTCCCATGCTCTCCAGCTCCAAAAAAAATCAAGTACCAGATGAAGAAGGGTGCGTGCCCTTGCCTATACGTGCAACCATACAATCTTTGTGGGAACTAAAGCTTGAACCTAACTAGGTATGTGACTAATCCCAGTAGGAAACCACCAAAGGATCTATGACTGACTATCACTTAATATATATAATAGGTAATATGCTGAAATGAAGCAATAAACAAAAAAGTACTCAATAGTAAACAATCCTATAGTTTTTAATTACATTCAATTACATTTATTAATTATTCAAAATCTAGAATAATGAATCTTGGGATCTATCTGAATCTCTATATCCGTCAATTTAATAGAAACAAAAAACATCTCAAAATACTATCCAAACAACCATATAAAACCTCGTCTAAGATTTTTCTTCATCTTGGCGAACTAGTCACAAACAAACAATCAATCATTCATAACATACCTCTGGGAAATCATTCATGCTATAACCCCTTTGGATTAACATAGAACTAATCAATTGAAAATTACCACATGGGATTCTCTCACGGTCAATATGCCTGGTTACACCTTGTAACACCCTGAGATTTTATAAAAAATATTCTTGATGTCTTGTGTTGTACACTACACCAAGATTAGGTTGCGCTATACGCAACACCGTATTAGCTTACAGTATACGCAACCAATATTTTAGTCTTGTGTCGAACGCCAGAGAAACCTTCCTCGATAGCGTGTGTTGTACGCAATACCGAGTTTCACTAAACGAGATATTATTATAATATTATTATAAACTAGCCGTTATGAATAGTAATACCTAATTTTTGAAATTTTATAAATTTTATCCTTCAAAAAGGACTTCATTTTTGGATTCGTAATATTGAAATTAGCCTAGGGTGAATTTTTGGTATTTTTTTTGAAAACTTTCCATTTTGATGAATAGTGAAAACGCTGGGTTACTATTTAAAAACCGACTTTTTATTCAAATAATTATTTATTTTATTTAAATTTATTTTAGGTAAAAATTGATACATAATACTTATATAAGTTCAATGTAATTAATTGGAATCATTTTATAATAATTTTAGACATATAAAAATTTTATTGAACTTTTCCCCGTCTTTTACCCACCTCCTCGGAGAATTTGAAAATTTACATAAAACATGATTTTACCTCTTCTGTGAGTGGAATTTTAAAAATACAAGAGACATGGTTAATATAAAGGAGTAAAATGTGGTTCAATAAGATAAAAATAATTTTTTATGAATAGTTATTTTTACTTTTATTTACCACAGTTAAAAGTAAATAGGGTAATTAAGGGTAAAAATGATATTATTATTACCATAAAACATGTCCTAATTATATTTAATAAGTGTAATTAGTACAAAAAAACTTTATGAATAAAATATTACCCTTTAGGTCCACTTATATTAGATTAGGACATTTATTATTATTTTATTTAAAGAAGAGTTAAAATAGTTAAAATCAACGTTTAATAACAATAACATTTTTAGTATAGGGTTATACATAAGATAAATTCGACTATTAATATTCATTAGAAAGATAAAAATATTTCCTACATAATTTTATTTTATTTATAATTTTTAGACATTAAATAGTTTATTTTATTTATGACACAATGATTATGCAGTAATTACCTTATTAATGAAATATTAACATAATTGATGTTATAAATACCCAAATAAATGTAATTTGAAAATTTTTATAAATTCCACTAAATATTTAGGTTAATATTAAATGTTAGTATTGATTCAATTAACTTTTTTAGAACCAATCATGATGTTATTATTTTCACAAAAATCAATTACCAAATAGTGTCAAAATTGACATAAATTTTTTTTAAAACAGATATTATATTATTAATTGTTATTTTATTCCTAAAAATCTAAGGTTCAGCCAAATGACTTAGATAAGTTTATATATATTAATAATGAACCACTTGGGGTTCTTTTGGCTTATTATAGTAAGTTTATTAACCATATAGTGTAATAAAACCATAAGACATGGTAAAAGTTAAATTATTTAACTTAGAGTTAAATCTAAATGATAAGGATAACATAGTAACCTAAACTTGACTAAAACCTATAGTTTGAGATGATTTCAACCCATCCCCACTTTATCTTCTAAATAAATCAAGTTGGAGCTATTATAAACCGAATATTACTTTATTAAAAAATAATATTCTATGCTTTTCCTAAGGTGCCCCTCTCCTCCTTCATAAAAGGGCCCCTCCTCCCTCTCATATTTACACAATTTTGAGGCTTAATGCTCGGACAAACCCTGAAAATTTTACTCTTCAACATCCCTAGAAATATTATAGAGGTTCTGGTCTCCTAAAAAGATCAACTCTAGTGTCTTAAGAGGAAGCTTAATAGAGGTGCGTCGAAGAAGAGGTAATCTCTTATACCGATTCTTTCATGTTTTCTTCTTCTTCAACTTCTTCCTATTTTGTTGTTTCATTATAAAGTAATAACATAATTATCACTAATGTACTAATATGTTATTATAAATATGAAACAACCCCATTTAAACTTCTATCCACCCTACAAAAAACAAAATCACCGCGCGTGCGTACGTACGGAATACCGTCTCCACACCGTGGTGTAATCAGTTTTTCCACCACCACCTTACTTGGATGGGTATAATGGTGTAAAGAATAACTATATATTGTTATTATAACATCATAATGATTCTGAGATATTATATCATCCACTATAATTCAATTCAATAATTATGGGAACGATATCATCGCTCGTGCGTACGTACGGATTACCATCTCCACGACGCGATGAGATTCATTCTCTATGTTAACCATACAAGAATGATTATAAAGTATATATAATGAATAATAATGAAATATATGACACAATATAGCTACTGGATTTATCTACATATATATATATATATTATATCTACTTACTTTCATTCAAGTCAACAAGGAAAGGAAAACAACATTCATGCATACGTACGGCCAACCGTCTCCATGAACGGTGTATTTCATTTTAATTATCTAGCTGTTATATATATATAATATATATATATGTTATATAAATCAAGATTTACATTATGTAAGTAATTAAATCATGATATAAGTAATAATAATATCAAGAACAACAAGTCCAAACACGTACGATAAATAAAACGATTTTACCCAAAACACTACTTTAACATGTAATTTAAAAATGAACGGGTAATATGAAGTCATAATTGAACCATATATTATATCATAAAAATGAATAAGATTATGTAATAATTCAATGAAATTATTTAAATCAATATACAGGAGGTTTGGATACGTATGAAGCATATCAGACCTAAGGTAAGGGATAACTTTTCCAATCTT
Source organism: Viscum album (assembly GCA_963277665.1). Taxonomy (NCBI): domain Eukaryota; kingdom Viridiplantae; phylum Streptophyta; class Magnoliopsida; order Santalales; family Viscaceae; genus Viscum; species Viscum album. The sequence goes on from OY728159.1 coordinate 929,423,618, forward strand.
GTTTTTTTATCCGAGATAGTTTCTTCGTAAGTATTTACTGGGGTTATATTTATCATCCATGTCCCTGTTTTATTAAAATGGTTTCATGTATTTTTAAAATCCTTTTTACCCATTTTTTACATTTAATACAAGGTATATAAATAATTTTTCATTTTTTTACGTTACAAGGTAATTTTTTGACTTTTCTGGAAAAAGTATGAGAAGAATGTTTTTTTAACTTATACAACATGAATGGATTTTTACGGTTTCATAACACCTTATTTTCATGAAGCTTACTCTACAATATTTCATGACTATTTTCAAAAAAATCATTTTCTTTTAAAATTGTATGACATTTTGTAAAAAAATGATTTTGAAGAAGAAAGGATATTTTCCTCAAGAATTCGTTTCAAGTGTTTTATGAAAACCATTTTCCATATAAGATGGCATTATTTCATATGTGTATGTTTTAAGTATAATGTCTATATGATTTAAATGGTTTCACTTTTCTTATGATTAAATGATATCAATTTTTTTAAATGGATTATGTTATGATAGGATGATGTTTATGAAACCCATTTTATTATTTGGGTAATGATGAATGATTTATGTTCATGTTGTGGAACATGTAAGAATGATTTCATTATGAGATGGGTGGGACATATATCTCCATCCAATGCATTGGGTAAAGATTTATATCTCATTAGATAGACATGGCTGGAATGAAAAGTTAATCCGGTTAAGTGATACAGGTCTGGAACGAAGAGTGAACTCGGTTCAGTAAGGGACATTGTACACTAAGATAGTCTTTGAAGTAATGCCTTGGATACTATGGAAATAATAACATGTGATTAATGGTTTTCCACAATTACATGTTTTATTACCATGCTATTTTATGATGATTGATGTTCCATTATGATATATTCCTTACGTAGTGCCATGTTTTATGTCATTGCTCAAGATTTTGATGTTTAAACATTATGTTCATGTTTTTAAGTTCAAATGTATATGGTTGGATTTATTTTCTCCATTCTTACCCTTAATGAGCATTTGAGCTCACCCTTTATATGTTTTCTTTTCCCCATGAAATAAAGAAAGGTTTTTGGTAAGAAAACGAAATGGTAAGATCTTTATGGGAGATGTTGAAGATCTTTCACCATGATTAGAAGATTATGTTCTATGTTTCCAAAGACACTAAACTATTACGGTCCATGAGTGTTGGTTTTTGTTATATATTAAGTATTCCAAAAAATTAATATATTGTCCATGTACGTCAAGCTTTGGGTCTCTACAGTTGGTATCAAAGGAAAGGTTTAGTTAACCTTTGGAAACTAGGATGCGAAAAATTTAGTGATATCCCTATATATATTTATAAGGTATGTCTAAGGATGTCCCTAAGGTTAAGTATAAGTATAGGTTATAGTCATATAATTATAGAAATGATATTATAATTAAACCTAAGATGTTATATATTGAAGGTAATCCCCCTTGATTATGATTTTTTCATCTCACATTATTCTTTTTGGGTTTTAGAAAATGGCTAGAAATAGGAATATTCATGATAATGGAGGGTATGATGGACAATGGAATGATATTCTTCATGAGCAACGAAATGAAATTGGATCTAGAAGTCCACATATCATTATTATTCCCAATCAGAACTCTCATAATATGATCAATAATATCAACTTTGGTATGTTTCATGACTCAAATAATAAGATAAAGATGGAGTTTCATGATGATCGTAGAGAAAAGAAAGTTCAATTTCCCTCATGTAAATCATGTGGGAAGAGGCATTAGGTAGAATGTTTCAAAGGAACTGGAAGATGCTTTTGGTGTGGAAAAGAAGGACACAAAGCTAGTAACTGTAAATAAAAAGGTTCAGTTAAAAACTTGGACAAGGATAATGGTATTGCTATGACATCAACAATGGTTAAATGTTTTAAATGTAGAATGTACGGGTATTACACAAACCAATTCTCTAAGGTAAAGTCTCATGAAGAGAATCAACATGGTCGTATGGGTAGTATTTATGTTGTTGATGATGAAGAGACTACAAATGATATGTGAGATAAAAGAATTATTGAAGCTCGGTGAATGGTTTAAGAATGTAGTGGAATGATTTTATGTTTATTAAGAGTAATTTTGTATAGTTAATTTAATGGTACTATGGAATAAAGAAACATCTAAGGATTGTTACACTATTTTTTTTCTTTGAGTATTTGAAAGTATATGTTGAATGGTACCGGTAACCATGAATGGTTTTTCAGATATTTTTGGAAAGCAAATGATATGCGCATAATGAAGGGATAAGTAGAAAATAATATGTTGGATATTATTAATGTTCTCATGACTGATATAAGTAAAAAGTGATATCATGGTTTGAGTATATAGAAATTTTGGGATTTTGGTATGTGGAAAGAGTTAAATTTTGACATCATTCATGTTTTCACTAAGGTTCAATGGGTTTTCATTTTTCAAGAGAATACATGATTAAGGTATTCATATGTTTGTAATGTGACCAACAAGATATATTGTATGATATATGGGTGATAAATGATGGTATTCACATGCTCGGTATATGACATTTCTAGTAATTCTTTTCTTTATACTATGAGCTTGGACATAAGTATTTTAGATAAGCCTAAATATTGGAATGGATTATGTCGGAAATAAGTTAGTATTTTTTAAGGATATAACTTTTTGATATTATTTTTGGAATGTTATAATAGTATAGTTTTAGAAAAAGGACAACCCATAGGACGAGAGACAACCCGTCGTGTCGGACAATGATGCGGGAATCAAACCCAAAACTGAAGTACACCAGGACTTTATCGCCTACCTATGGCCTATAGGAAGTCCCTGGAAAATAGTTATATTTTATTAAGCACTATGATAGATGAAGTATAAGTCCATTTTTGGAACCATATGCGATTAATCTCACCAAAGATGGACTACTGTATATAACTATTCCTAACCTTATGTTTGAGACAGATGGAATGACCTATCATTCTATCATATGATCCGCTAACACTTCACAGAAGACAAATTCAACTTCATTTCTTTAATAGATGAAGTGGAAATTGTTCAAGGTACAAACAACAGTGAGATTTTACCAAAATCAAGATAGTATTTCTTCTAATTCAAAATTTTCAACTTTAGGGAAATGATATTGAAAACCAAAAATGTTGTCCTAGTGATCTTACATCTGATGAATCAGATGGTACCTTAGATCATCACAAATTTATGGCATTGTTATTGTTTTCTTTCTCATAGCCATGTTCTCTACCACTCTCCATCATAACATGATGGTTAGATTTCTCTTCCATATCCATATTTTCACCTAAATTTTATTATGTGGAAACCCAGTGATGTGTTACTTTGGGCATCCATTATGTTTCTAACGTTCCTTTTTAAAATGACATTTTAGTATTCCTTTTACTCTTTGGGTTTCTATTTAATAAACTTTAAAGTAGTAAACCATTTATAACCCCGATGAATTTCGAGGTGGAAATTCATTTCAAGGGGGGTAGAATGTGACACCCTAAGATTTTATGAAAAATATTCTTGATGACTTGTGTTGTACGCTACAACAAGATTAGCTTGCGCTATATGCAACACCATATTATCTTACAGTATATGCAAACACTATTCTAGTCTTGTGTCACCCGCCAGAGCAATCTTCCTCAATATCGTGTGTTGTACGCAAAACCGAGTTTCACTAAACGAGATATTATTATAATATTATTATGAACTAGCCGTTATGAATAGTAATACACAATTTTTGAAATTTTATAAATTTTATCTTTCAAAATATACATCATTATTGGTTTCGGAATTTCGAAATTATCCTAGGGTGAATTTTTGGTATTTTTCTGAAAACTTTCAATTTTTGATGAATAGTGAAAACACTGGGTTACAATTTAAAAACCAACTTTTTATTTAAATAATTATTTATTTTATGTAAATTTATTTTAGGTAAAAATTGATAAATAATACCTATATAAGTTCAATGTAATTCATTGGAATCATTTTATAATAATTTTATATATATTAAAATTTTATTGAACTTTTCACCGTCTTTTACCCACCTCCTAGGATAATTTGAAAATTTAATAAAACTTAAATTTACCACTTTTGTGAGTGGAATTTAGAAAATTTGAGAGACACAGTTAATATCATGGAGTAAAATGTGGTTCAATAAGATAAATTTTTTTGTGAATAGTAACTTTTTACTTTTATTTACCATGGTCAAAAGTAAATAGGGTAATTAAGGGTAAAAATGATATTATTGTTACCCTAACACATGTCCTAATTATATTGGATAAGTTTAATTAGACCAATAACAACCTTATGAATTAAAAATTACCCTTTAGGTCTACTTGGATTAGATTAGGACATTTATTATTATTTTATTTAAAGAAGAGTTAAAATAGTTAAAATCAAAGTTTAATAACTATAACATTTTTAATATAGGGTTATATATAAGATAAATTTGACTATAAATATTCATTACAAAGATAAAAATATTTCATACATAATGGTATTTTATTTATAATTTTTAGACATTAAATAATTTAATTTATTTATGACACAATGATTATGCAGTAATTACCTTATTAATGAAATATTAACATAATTGATGTTATAAATACCCAAATAAATGTAATTTGAGACATTTCATAAATTACACAAAATTTTTAGGTTAATATGACATGTTATTATTGATTCAATTAACTTCTTTAGAACTAATCATGATGTTATGATTTACACAAAAGTCAATTACCAAATAGTGTCAAAATTGACTTAAAAACGTTTTAAAAACAAATATTATATTATTAATTGTTATCTTATTCCTAAAAATCTAAGGTTCGGCCAAATGACTTAGATAAGGTTATATATATTAATAATGAACCACTTGTGGTTCTTTTGTCTTGTTATAGTAAGTTTATTAACCATATAGTGTAAGAAAATAGGAAGACATGATAAAAGTTAAATTATTTAACTTAGAGTTAAATCTAAATGATAAGGAAAAAATAGTAATATAATCTTTTCTAAAACCTATAGTTTGAGAGGTTGTAAAACCATCCCCACTTTAGCTTCTAAATAAATCAATTTGGAGCTATTATAAACTGAATATGACTCTATTATAAAATAATATTCTATGTTTTTTCTAAGGTGCCCCTCTCCTCCCTTATAAAAGGGCACCTCCTCCCTCTCCTATTTACACAATTTTGATCCATCAAACTTGAAAAAACCCTGACCATTTTTCTTATAAACTTCCCTTGAAATATTATAGAGGTTCTGGTCTCCTCAAAAGACCAACTGTAGTTCCTTAAGAGGAATCTTAAAGAGGTGCGTCGAAGAAGAGGTAATCTATTCTACCGATTCATTCAAGTTTATTTCTTCATCAACTTCTTATTATTTAGTTGTTTCATTATAATGTAAAAACATAAGTATCAATAATATACTGATATGTTATTATAAATATTAAACAACTCCATTTCACCTTCAATCCACCCTACGGAAAACGAAATCACCGCGCGTGCGTACATACGGAATACCATCTCCACGCCGTGGTGTAATCAGTTTTCCCACCACCACCTTACTTGGATGGATATAATGGCGTAAATAATAACTATATATTGTTATTATAACATCATACTAATTTTGAGATATTATATCATCCACTCCAATTCAATTCAATAATTATGGGAACGATATCATCGCTCGTGCGTACGTACGGATTACCGTCTCCACGACACGATGAGATTCATTCTCCATGTTAACCATCCAAGAATGATTATAAAGTATATATAATGAATAATAATGAAATATATGTCATGATAAAGCTACTGAATTTATGTATATATATATATATGACATCTACTTACTTTCATTCAAGTCAACAAGGAAAAGAAAACATCGTTCATGCGTATGTACGACCTACCGTCTCCATGAATGATGTATTTCATTTCATTTATCTATCTGTTATATATATATATATACTGAATATATATGTTATATAAATCATGATTGAAATTCTGGAAGTAATTAAATCCTGATATAAGTAATAATAATATCAAGATCAACAAGTCCAAACACGTACAATAAATAAAACGATTTTACCCAAAAACACAGCTTTAAATGGAATTTACAAAAGAACGGATAATATAATGTCATATGTGAACCATATATGATATCATAACAATGAATATGATTCTGTAATAAGTCAATTAAATTATTTAAATCATTATACATGATTTTTGGATACGTATGAAGCATATCAGACCTAAGGTAAGGGATAACTTTTCCAATCACGTTTTTTTATCCGAGATTGTTTATTCGTAAGTATTTACTAGGTTTATATTTATCATCCATGTCCATGTTTTATAAAAATGGTTTCATGTATTTTTAAAGTCCATTTTACCCATTTTTGACTTTTACTACATGGTAGGTAAGGAATCATTCTTTTTTTTTATGTTACGAGGTAATTTTTTGACTTTTCTGGAAAAAGTACGAGAAGAATGTTTTTTTAACTTCTACGGCATGAATGGATTTTTTTTGTTTCTTAACACCTTATTTTAAGTAAGCATACTATATAATATTTCATGACAATTTTCAACAAAATCTTTTTCTTGTAAAATTTCATAACATTTTGTAAAAAAAATGAATTTGAAGAAGAAAGGATATTTTCCTCAGGAATTCTTTTCAAGTGTTTTATCAAAACCAATTTCTATATAAGATGATATTATTTCATATGTGTATGTTTCAAGTATAATGTCTCTATGATTTAAATGGTTTCAATTTTCTTATGACGAAATGATATCCATTTTTTATATGGATTATGTTATGATGGGATGATGTTTATGAAACCCATTTTATTCTTTGGGTAAAGATGAATGATTTATGTTCATGTTGTGGCACACGTAAGAATGATTTCATTATGAGATGGATGAGACCTATATCTCCCTCCAATGCATTGGGTAATGATTTATATCTCATGAGATAGACATGGTTGGAACTAAAAGTTAATCCAGTTTAGTGATAAAGGACTGGAACGAGGAGTGAACTCGGTTCAGTAAGAGACTTTGTCTGCTAAGATGGTCTTGGAAGCAATGCCTTGGCTACTATGGAAATCATATCATGTGCTTAATGGTTTTCCATAATTACATGTTTTATTCACATGATATTTTAGGATGTTTAATGTTCTATTATGATTTATGCTGTACGTACTTCCATGTTTTATGTCATTGCACAAGATTTTGATGTTTAAACAATATGTTCATGTTTTTAAGTTAAAACGTATATGGTTGGTTTTATTTTCTCCATGCTTAACCTTATTGAGAATTTGAGCTCACCCTTTATATGTTTTCTTTTCCCCAGGATATAAAGAAAGGTTTTAGGTAAGAAAACAAAATGGTAAGATCTTTATGGGAGATGTTGAAGATCTTTCACCATGATTAGAAGGTTATGTTATGAGTTTCCAAAGACACTAAACTATTACGGTCCTTGAGTGTTGGTTTTTCTTAAGTATTAAGTATTCTTAAAAAGTAACGTACTGTACATGTACGTCAAGCTTTGGGTCTCTACATTCCTAACATCAATAATTTAAACACATTATCCAGGAAGCTTTCACGGTTAATACCTCATGAGTCGACATAGTATAAATAATCATAATCAACCTCTAGGTAGCTCCCACGACCAATAACCACATGGTCCACATAGAATAAATAATCATAAATGACATCCGGTTAGCTATAATGGTCAATAACCCCTGGCTCCAAATAGCATAAATAATCAGAAACGACATTCAGGTAGCTCTCATGGTCAATACCCCTAGGTCAATGTCTACACAATGTCACTCACAGTCCTGTGTAAATAAACATGGAAACTCCCATAGTTTTCATGGTCTAATTCTCTCACTATCTATTAGGAGATCTATGCACATATCGTAACAAGGAAACACTTGTAATCTATAACTGTTACATGAGTAACATTCACTAGCATAACACATGCCATTATTATAATCAATAAACTCCATCCTAAATAATTGAATGCATGGAAATAAGGAATTAATCATAGGCAACCTAGGATAAAATTATATAAACAACTAATCAAGGGAACACACCAATTGGGTGTCCCAAAATGATGTTATACAATCTCATTCATAGGAAACAACCCTTAATAAATCAATCAAACGATATCAGGCACTAAACATGGTAAAATTCCAACACATGCAATACCCCAAACAAGGGTATTAAACAGTTTATGAATATATAATGAAAACACAATAAAATATAGGCACTAACCAGTTACCTTGATGTTGTACGATGTACAATCTTAATCGTCGGCCCTTGAATCGACCTAAAACAATGTAGATCTAAAAAAAGGTTAAAATAATTCAAACTCAAATAACCTACCAATGAAGAGTAATCAAGACGATAGGATCAAGAATAAGGGAGAACTCACTGGTTGGATTCCAACTGACCCACTAGAGTTCTGACCGGACCTTGGACCAAGAATCGGTGGCTCATACATTGATCATTGCTCCTGGTCTCTCTTGGATGAACCAAAGATAGAATAATAATGATATTTCAATGATACATGGACCCACTCCGATATATTAATAAAAAATAAAATTACACGACATGTTCTTCAATGATACAGAGCATGTATTGGCTTTTACTTGGTCCTGCCTTATGTGTCCCTACTACTTCATCACACAACCATGTTCACGGCCGTGGCAAGGTCAAAACATAGTCTATATGTGGTGCTTGATTACACAGTATGTACAATTAAGTACACTGCATTCATTTCAAAAAAAAATTCCTTCTTACCCTCTTCCAAGAAAAAAACTAAATTGATAATCCATACCTGAAAATGGAGATCCAAGTTCTTACATACATATGTATTTTAACATATTCAGTAATGATAACATCTAATATTGTAAATCCTCATGATATTATCAGCTCACCCTATTTTCAATTCACTATGATATGAAGGCGTATATTATAAATAATATCAAGGATGAAGAATTTATTTAATCTATGTATTGTATATTTTCAATGAAATATGAGGATCATTTATATATTAGGTTCAAGATGACTTTTACACTGATCATCCCATTATGATGAGGTAATTTTTTTATTATATTATTGTAATTAAGTATACCATAGCTCCAGGTTACAAGATTTTCATTTTATACAAAGCTGGAACATTTCCCATGCATGTTTCAGTTCAATGGTTCTAAGACATTAACCTTGGTCATGGTTTCATCATTCATGAATCATAATCCATAAATATTTATAATATATATTCATAAAAAGTTCATTTAAATTATTAACATAAATTGGTGATAAAAAATTAATTACATAACTCTCTGGATAGTCTGTAGATACACATGATAGATGTATCCACTTTTTGATAGATGGAACATAAGAAAGGGAAATACTAATTCACCATTTTAGAATCAATATTATTTCATAAATAACAAATATATATAAATATATATATATATATTCATATAATATTAATTTTTTTACAATAATTTATACTATAAATTAAAAAAATAATCCCAAAAAATCTCAGAGGTGGTAGTCCACACATACAGACGTGAAACTTTATCATTTTCCAATGGTTTGAACTGTAATAATGATAGATATTATTTAAATTTTTTTAGTGAATTTTAATTTAATAAAATAATATATAAACCATAAATCCATCATAAAAATAATCCATGAAATATGATTATGAAAAATGAATCTTAAAACTATGTGGAGGAAGTAGTCTACACATTAAAATGAGCGATACATGGTGGAAAATGGGAAATATATCATCAATATAACAATTTAGTATATTGAATAAAAAAATTATTTTATAATGGATCCCATATATTTACTGTTGTTTTAAGAATAAATAAAATTTAATTTAATCTATTTAGAGTTATACCTCTTCATTGAGAAATATCCTTCGACCTACACCTTCTTCCTTGAAATGATGATATTATAATAAAACTAGGACCTCTATGATGTTGCAAGAGATTTTAGAAACGTATTAGGTATTTTATTCACTAATCTACAATGCTCATGATGTGCGATGAAGATATAATAGGTGTCATAATTTTATAAGGTTGGGAGAGTAAATACTTGGAATTTATAAAATGATTAAAATATTACAACGCCTTACTCAAGTAATGTTTCTCCAAAATTGAAATTCAAATATAGGAAGTATAATTTCAAAATAACATAAAAAATTTAAATTAAATAAATAGTTTTTATTATTTTAATCCTTATATATATTCTGTTAACCCCCAGCCCCTCAAAAAAATCATTGTAAAACTAATCATGGTAACGAAATTTTACATATTTTTACTATTCCTTATGACCAAAAATTTTGTTGACCACATTAAACAAAATTTAGTATTAAAATTAAAAATATAAAATACATTATAAAATATTCAAAATTTGTAATTGTAATAAATTCATTTAAAAATATGTGCAGAAAACCCAAAAAGACATTTTTGAAATATAATTATTTAAAAATAAAAATAACTTCAATTATATTATTTTACAAGTAAGAAAATAAAATATCTATATTAAAACATTTAATTGAATATATAAATGAAAAAAAAATATAAAATCATTTATAACCATATGTTCATTAATTTTATTAATGTTAAAACACTCTTTGAAAATAAAAAATTATACTTCGATAAAAAATTATACTTCTACCATGTTAAATCATTGGATTTCCATGTAGCATAACAAAATTATAGTTATCACCACAAAACATTGGCCAAGTAAGTGGCCTTTTTTAGCAAAAATTTATGCTTCAATCAAGAATCAAAACCATATATTTTTCATAAGAGTGATGATGCTCTAATTAGACAACCTATATGTTTGGGGCATGTGAAATATAATTCATGTACTTCCTCAATAGAGATATATGGAATGTGTCACAAACTTCCAAGATATTTGGTGGAGGTGATAAATGACATGAAATCATCCCAATGCAATCAAGAATTTCAAGGGGATCAATATATATTGGAATAAAAAATCACTTAATTCCAAATAATATAACCTTTTTTAATGATATATTCATATGAATACTATGTCACTGTCTTTGAACTTACATCTCAATGATGATTGTAAAAAAAAATCATTTTCTCTCTTACGAGATACCCTAAGTGCTACTTAAGAGATATAACATTCAATATTATTTCCATAGCTTTATCAGGTTTGAATGTCTCTCATTCTCCATCTCCATACCAACATTTCAATGTTTTTATCTCTAATTCATAGAGGTATTCAAAATGATCCATCAGAATTCTCATGTGAAACATATTGTTTTAAGAAAATACCACCAAAGGAAGGTGGTGATCCCAATCACCGTGAAATTACATAGATAAATCTATTAGTATAACTTCTACATTCTGAATTTTCCTATATGAATAACCTTATATAATAGGAATAGTTTCATTATTGGGCAACGAATCATTATCCAGCACATACTGAAGACAATTCAAGAACATTGAGGTAATCCTTAGGTCCCAATTAGATACAATAGAATGTGGAACTCTATAAAAAATTTCCACTTAATTAATATATATCATGTATAGATGATAATATGATATATCCTCTCTGATGGAAAAGATATATGTTGATTTCTTAAGGAAATTGATTTTAGATGAAATATTAGTATTCCCATAATATTTTGTTGGGAGTTGGATGAAAAAATCCACGTAATTGTTCCCAATTCTATTCTGGTATGGTTAATTATTTTATAATCCCCTAAAATTATTCCCCTAATTCATAAACTCATTTAATAATGAGAATCAAGAAACGCACTCTACAATTTCTTATTTCATATTATCCAACAAAAAATACTCTTTCAAATATCTATAAATCATCATACGTAAATGATGAATAAAGAATGATAAACTATTATCTTTATCCAACTACTTGTTATTCATCAATTTTGTTTATAGGAAACATATTCAATTCATAACCTTATCATTACATTGTAATCACAATGAAATCAGTAATTTTTCTCAACATCTTCTAGAGTTTTATATCATCATTTTACACCTCTTTAATCCCCACATGGATGGAAGGTTAAAAATTAATATTAGAAAGATATAATTTTTCCTATTCATCATGATTTAAAGATCATTCATTTAAAAATCCATAAATATTGTATCTATTTACACTCTCATAATTTATTAACTAGTTTGGTCCTTCCAACATTGATTATCATCTAATATATTATCCTTCCATGGGTGTGAATGTATTTAGTGGAAAAAATCATTAATAAAATACCACCATAACATATAGAATATATTTAAAATTTTATGAGTCATTATATACATATTGATTTGATAATAACTATATATAATTCAAATTTATCTATTAAGAAAATTATTCTATTTTTAAGAAAAAACTACTTCTTCTATCTCTAAATCATGAGTCATGTAATTTTTCTCATGAATTATAAATCATCATGGGGAAAAAGCTATCACTATATTAGTCTAAATTAATATGAATACTAATATAATATTTGATGCATCATTAAAAATCACAAATGCTTCTCCACTATATGAAGGTGTGTGTATAAGTTTTATTACCAAAATTTCATACATATCCAAGAAATAATCCACATATTCTTCTTCCAAATAGTAATTGTATGCCTTCCAATTCAACTATGTAATCATATTATATAGCCATGATAAATATCAAAATAATAATAATGATTATCCATACAACCCTGGGAAACTACCAATCCTGGTTACAGTTTTTTGTCAAGGCCATTACTCAATATCTATTATCATGAAAGGATAAACCGATATACCATAACATAAAATTATAAGACACTAGCATCAAACATTATACATCCAAAATTTAAACTTGATAAATTTAGAAATAGGTTTCTCATTCATTGTGATCTTCAACACAATCAAAAAATCTTTGTTATGATATTCCTTTCTCTTTGAATATATAAGAATGTCATTTATAAATACTACAAAAAATATCATCATGGTAATTATTAAAAACATTATTCATTAGTTCCATAAACATAGTTCTAGATTTGGTAAGTCAAAATATAATTTCTATAAATTCATAATCATTATACCATGATCAAAATCCATTATTGGATATATCCTATTTCATGACCCTCAATTAATGATATGTTGAATGATGGTCAATCAAGGAAATGTGTTAAGATCTATGTAGTTAATAAAAAAACTCATCAGTATGGGATAGAGGATAATTTATCATAATTTTGATCTAGTTATGTTCTCAAAAATAAATGCAAGGATGTATAGACCCATTTTGTTCATAACTAAATTAATAGGTTCACCCCATGGTGAAAACATTTTTATATGATTCCCTTATAAAATTTCAATTATAGTTTCTTATTCACTTTATGAAACTAAATTCGGTAAATTTATACTGAGTCTTTGAAATAGGTGTAGCATTAAGAATGTGTTCTATTAAAAACTAAACTTCATTATTTAGGGGTATACTAGGGAAATATTTTAGAAATACATTAGCATAATATTGAATAATATTCATATCCATGATGTAGATTTTCTTCAAAACCATTGTAGATAATTTACCTTATGAATTCGTAATAATACCGAAAAAAATAATGAAACATCCAATGGAAGTTCATTTTATTACTCAAATTGAATTAAAATCATTTGAATATTTAAAATATCAAATGTAACTTCCATTCATAGGAGATTATAATTGTCTCTATATAGATAAATCCAGTCAATTACCATAATAACATAAAATTCCACTATAAAGAGAATCACCAGATTTGATGGGAGCACATTCAAACACACTTCAATCATAGAGGATCTATAAAATGGAGATGTGATCATTATACCATTAAGAGTTTATACTACTTACTCAACATATGATTATAAATAATATTATTGAACATCCTTATATAACTTTCATGATTTTTAATAATTCATAAGAATAAGATCAAATAAGACACCTTAATATTGGACCATTCTACGCACCACCTATAGTTCATAATTTTACCATCATTACTTTACTAAAACCAACATGTTTAGTGTGATAGTCAAACAAAATATGGATAAATCAATTTATAATGAATATAATATATATTATATCTAAATTATGGAATATTATTTTAAATCTACAACACCTTTGGTTAGTCCAAGGAAATATATTGTCAGTATATATTCAAAAACCTCATAAAGATTTATATTTAATATGTGAATAAACCCATGAATATCCCATTGAATATTATATCTAGGTGTTTAGTCTTAGGACTAGTCAACTTGAACATGTTATAATCATGTTAATACTCAATCAACCCCTTTAATGTTTTCATGAATAAATGTGTTTATGCCAAATAAAAATACACTTTCTAGTATCCATATAGGGATTAATTTCCTAGGAAAATGACCCAATCTCAGCTCTATAAAAGCTTTATGATGGAATCATATATATAGATATATCCCCAATTTTTTCATAAATATTTTATTAAACTTATCTCTAAATATTAACTAACCATGTATCTGATATGAACTGAGGTGACCCAATCATTTCATATATTTGTATTTCATCATTATAGATAAATATTCAATACATCTCCTAACAATACACCAAACAAAACCATTAAATTGTATTATATTTATAGTGTAGATACATAATCATCTTATTTCATGAAATTTCATCAACATCTCTCATAATTTAATTCTATGAATGCACAAAACATAAAAGTAACCCACATAAAAAATATCTTTATAATCACAGAAAAGGAAACATAATAAAGCGTGATCATAGATGATAAATAAAGGCAAATATAATTGATATCAATCTATGAACATAACTATGAATAAAATAAGAATAAGGGTATGATAACCTGATCATAACATATAAGAATATAACAAAAACCATTAAATGTAATTAATCATAAATCAAGTAACAAGGAATAATTCAAAATAAATTTCTTAAGCCATAAGTACCAAAAATATACAATAATCAATCATGATCCATTAAAAAAACTATAAAAAAAGAAATAATTTTTTGGAATTTTTTTTGCATATAGAATAATTTTTTTTTATTTTTGGATCACTTATAAGGCTATCATAGTGGATTGGGTTCACA
Organism: Viscum album; assembly: GCA_963277665.1. Lineage (NCBI taxonomy): Eukaryota > Viridiplantae > Streptophyta > Magnoliopsida > Santalales > Viscaceae > Viscum > Viscum album. The sequence continues at coordinate 929,438,746 of OY728159.1, forward strand.
CTACACTCAATCTTATACATAGGCTGTGTTTACTCAAAAGACTATCATAGAGGAACTAGGTTTTCTCTAAAATTATAGTCTATATTAATACATGAGATACTATAAATTACCCAATAGAATATAAATATTTAATGGATACACCCATCAAATAATGAAAAAAACTTATTTCGACCACAAATTCATCAAAATATTCACTAATTCATCATAGTATAACCATTAGATAAGAAATGGGTTTTATAAACATTTCATCATCAATAATCATAATCCCATAAATTAAAGAACCAATATTTAGTCATTATATCATATTCCTAGTGAATTATAAGTAACATAAATGGATGTAGACCTACATTAAAAATACTATTAAAAGACTTCTTGGAAATTTTAATGAAAACATGGGAAATAACCATTTTCAATAGCATCTTAAAAACTAAAAATATCTTGAATTTTGGTAAATTTTTTTTTATAATTACCATGTATTTTATGGATGAATCATTAAAAAATAACATTTATTATGTAGGAAAAGGTTTTTAGTGTGGTAAAAGTTAGAAAAAATATTATTTTAACACTTTAAGGAAAAGTTCATAAATTAAATAATTTTAAAGATGAAAATAAGATTCTATTTAATGAATTTGGATGAAAGTAAAATATGGTGTAAAATTAATTTAAATTATTATTTAATCATAAAATAGTAAATTATTTAAAACAGTTTAATGAAAATATTTATTGAATAAAATGTTCATCGGCCAAATTAGAAATAAGTTTGGCATTTCATATACAAAGCCTTCTAATTTAATGTAATAATTAGATGAGAAGGAAAGGAAAATATGATAACCATATTAATAAAGAATTTAATAAATATAAATGGGTATTAAGAGATAAATATTAAATAATTATTATAATTTAGATTCAAATAGAAAAAATATTGATTTAAAAAGAGATTGAAACATAAACCCATAATGCAGGTCCGAATTTTATTCATATGCACTATTATGTTCATTTATAAATGAAATTATATTTTTTGAAAATATATAATATAAACATATCCACAAATATCATTCAATATAATATTTCATTGTAATTTCCAATTACCATTATATTAAAATATTCTCATTATAATAATCATTTTTGTAGAAATGGTATGTTTTTTTGAATATATCGGTTCGATGGTTTTGATCATTTCACCTTGGTCTTGGTTTTCTGTCCCAAGAATAATAATAATTTTATAAGATTAATATTTTATAATTTTATAAAATTTTATTTCCACTCATATAAGGTGGTGATTAAAAATTAATTACATCATATTGTGGTGATTGTAGTCTATAATTACAGCCGAGTAATTCATTCTTTTTTTAAATAATGGATAGAACGAAATAGAAATAATTATATATATTTTAAAAAATATTATTATAAATATAAAATATATTAGTTTAATCCAAACATATTACCATCCATGTATGGTGTAGATGATAAACAAATCACATCACTTTTTTGGAGGCACTGTTTCACCTGTACACACAAATGAAATTTTCATTTCTCATATAAAAGAAATGAGTTTGAAGAAGGTAGTATATTTTTGTTTAGAAAAAATTAATTAAACGAATGATAATGATTCTACAATTTTATAATGGTTAAAAGTGACATGGTAGACGTTAATGAATAATAAATCTCAAAATAGATTAGTGAACATAATTAACTCTTATTTGGGAAAAATAATTTTTAATACATCATAACCCTTCAAAGATTAGTATTTTGGAAATTATTTATGTTATATGATTTAAGGATAGATTGTAGATTTTTGTGTGGGTATGACGTCTCATAGATAGGTGGGTAAAATGATTTTTAGGAGTGATATGGAGTGGACCTCCTTTTATAATTGAGGTGGGTGGAAGAATAGTTAAAACGTGAAACAATAAAATATAAAATAGATATGTTAAAGTAAAAGTGGCACAAAATTTCCAAATATAAGAATACATGATATGTTAAAGTGAATATGTATTTATAAAAAAATTAAACAATATTATGTTTTATTTTGAAAGTGCTCAGTTATTTTTGCCCACTTGTTAAACCTTTTTCACCATAATTGAGGTATCAAATTTTGACAAAATTTAAAGTTCATTATAACAAAAAATAAATGTGGATTAATTACATAATTTTGAGGTGATGATTTCATATAATGAAACAATTTAATAAAATTCAATTCATATTACTGGATGAACAGAAATTATAAATAATCATACAAAATGTTATGAAACAAATTTTAAGAAAAATATATTATTAACCATGATACTATATTTATCCTAATTCCTTGCTGAGTAAAAACCATTTAATAAATATGAAAATAACTGACTGAATTTATAATATATTAATTCTTTAAATTCATTCAACCATATTAATTATTTTAAATTATTAATATAAGAAATCAATTAATGCATTGAAGTATTTCTTAGGGAAATCATTTCATTTTACCTTACATTATTTTATTTTCATTTATAACCCATTAATTGGAATATATTAAAATTTATTCATTTAGAAATAATAGTTTCTCAGAATTTTATACTCTCAATCATAAATTTAAAAAAATGTTTCTCATAAACAAAATACATCAAAACATTTCATTAGGAACAACAATATTTCCCAAATAAATTATAAATTTATTATTACAAATATAATGTGTTTTATATTTTAATATTTAAATGTTTTTCATATAATATTCGGATGATGTGATTTACATTATATCAAAATAATTTATTTATTAAAGGGATTTATATTACAAATTTTTTGGCTCTACATATGTTTAGATTCATTAATTTTAGTATTTATGATTTCGATTCAGTGATATTGTATAACAAAGTAATTTACCAGTAGGTTGAACACCAGTTCCTTGTTATATAAGAGAACCACATATTAAAAAAATCATAGAAATAAATGAATAATTTTATAACCTTTTTCAAAAAGTTGTATTTTGAAGATGAATAAGAAATACAAATGATGTTAAATAATTCTAGAGCATAATAGTAAAATAATTTAGTAGGTGTATACTATTATATTGAAAATTATGAGATTAGTATATTTTTTCAGTTAAAAAACATAAAAACCCACAAAATATTCATTATAGTTATCTTTCTTTGAATATATAATTAATTATTAAATGTGATCTCATAATAGATGAATAGTGTAACTATTGTCAGGTAGCGAGATATTTCATAAAGCATTATGTGGGAAAAGAGGCATGGTGAGGAGTGACTTTACCAACATCATTTATGCAATAAAACTGTGAGTCTTGAATGGATTTTTGGTACAACATCAAAATTTTTAGTGTAAACATTACTTTTTTGGTATATGAAACATATTCTTGGTGATATTTGATGTATTTTTAGAAAATGATCTTTATCTTAATATGGAAAATTGTTTTCTCCTTATCATATAGAATAAAATAAATTTAATTGTTGTTTATTATTTTTAGTTGAAGAATAATTTCATTTTGATAAGATAAATAAAAAGAGTAAACTAAATAATGAATACATGATATATGGTATTCTTTTTAGTGTAATAAATATATTCCTATTATATATCTATATATAACATTATAGTAGATGATATATGTGATTCAAATTGTATAAATATTATATCACTAGAATACATAGAGAATAATGGTTGTAATGATGGATCAAAATCATGTTTTAAATAATGATATTTATCATACAATAACTCCAAATCTCATGTATTAATGAATAAATTTGAACACACAACACATATACATTTTTTATGGTTGACATACACATAGATATATCCCTAGAGTATAAACTCCACATTTTTTTTGGGTACCAAAAATCCACTGCAAAGTCATTAATTTAGTGGATATAATATTTATCTGAAGTAACCATTCTCCAAGTCTCACTACCTATAAAATGGATTATGTAATAGATAACTTCCTCCCAAATGTTTCTCCATACTTCTCTGTAGTGCATCATTATAAAATATATCAATTTAATAATTGTTGATTTATTTTTTATTTGCCGACGTGAAGGATTCTTAATGAGCAATACATAAATCATTCTTAAATAAATTAATAATCAAATATATGATGCCCCAGTGTAAAAAATGTGTTAATTTCATTTATTTGAATATATATAAACATTTCATTATGAGAATAGTTGAATATTTGATCTTTTAATAGAGAATTACATATTATAAAAGCTATTCAAAATGAAAATTATATATAGTAATTATATTATTAAAATTCATACTCCTATACATTTTAACTAAATGATACCGAATGTGATTCTACTTAAATAATATATTTAATAAAATTCTATTTAGAAATATCTCAATCTCAGTAATTATGATATTTGAAAAATCATATTTTGTCGACCACCTTCTTTAATCTACTTTATCCCTTCCTAAGTATCTATTATTTATCTCAATTTATTTATCTCTATTTAAAATTTATGGAAAACATTCCTTTATTAAATGATATTTTTGAAATTTGAATGCATGATTCAAGCATAAAAAAACTTCAAAAATCCTCTAATTCAACATCAACCATTGCATTATCCTTAAATAACTCAGATGCATTAAATTCTATTTTACCGGTTACAATAAATGGAAGAAAATATATTCCTTTAATAAAAATTCATCAAATATTAATTAATTATAGATAGATTTAAATTAAATTTAATGATGGGTTTGTATCTCCTTTAGTTTTCTTTAGCCTCTAGTATTATTGTGGTGTGATTGGTTTTTTCAGGATGAAATCATTATATGGATTCCAAAAATATATTAGTGCTTGCATCAACTAAAGAATAAAATCTTAATATTTGATAATGTTCCATCATTTTCTTATCCTGTATTTCAATGTAATCCTTTGAATCAATCACATCATCCAAATAACCAATTTTATTTCATCATATTTGTTCCGTAATATGTTTTTTCCATCTTCATCCCAAATAATTTCAATAGACCTCTCATGTATTAAAACTCTTCATTTTTTATGAATAATTTATAGACATACCACATATTATGGTTGTATCTTTTCTACTACTATCCTTGATGTATTAAAGTGATAGATAATCTATATCATTATATTTAGAGGAAACATCAATTATTAAACAATGAAATTCATTAGTTTCTTTCTTCTTATTCTTCATGTTAATGAAATAGACATATAAAATTATTCATCACTTGAAATAACATCCAAATCCAATTCTAATCTATATTCTACACTAGTATAATAATATTATTTCTCTTATTTTTACTTGTATTCATTACCAAACAATCCATCAAATATCATCCACATATCCTTTGATGTTTTGATGTGAGATATCAACTTCAATTCACACTTTTCCAAATAATACCTTGTATCCTTCAAGCATGTGTATCAATCTATAAATTTAAATGAAGATTCTAAAACATAATTCCAAATCAGTATATAAAAACAATTCATATTAAAAATATATCATCCAAAATTCTAAAATTCACCAAAAAATATGATAGAAACTCCTTAATCAAAATAAAAAAATATATTCCCTTAAATAAAGTTGATTTATCATAGAATACATATCTTATACAATCTCTAAATCTTTAAATTTTGAATATTTTACATTGAATATGTTTCATACCATATAAGATCTGTTATGGATTTTTTAATTTTAAATTTTCATGATACTATTAAAAAAAGTCATATAATATTTTCAAAAATGTATCTCTATAAATTTATCTATGTACCACATATAATTCACAATATCATCATGTATAACTTGATTCCAATTTTTTTTCATTTATAGTGGTTTATTAAAATTAATTTTTATCATGTTCTTATTAACATAACATCAATTTCTTCATCCCTAGATGTATTGCTAAATTTAGAAAGGCTATCCTTTCAATCTCTCTCACATCACTTATTATTCATTGAAATCCATTTTATCTATTCCTAACAACATGTGTTTCCTTTAATTTATATTCAATGAATTCTATCATACATAATATATTCACCCTCTTACTAGACATTATAGTATTTACAATGCATATTACCCATGGATCTTATATCTCCATTATTGTTGTACAACTTCAAATATAATTATATAATAAAATGTATATATGGAGTGGGGTAAATATAGATATCATTATGTTGATGAGTGTATTTGGTCAAGATAATACATGTCTTTTTTCCATTTTCAGTAAAAGGATTAAGGAAGATTATACTTTTATTATCCATTCATGTATAAACATACACCCGATTATTAGATTTCAAATCATTAAACTTCAGATTTATGGGTACCAAATCAAAATATTGACTAATACCAGTTTTGAAATGTTATTTCATTTCTATAACACTAAGAATAATTTATTATCCCCAATCATTTATTTATAATAGATCCACTCCACCAATATCATTTTCATACCTTGAAGTGGTACTTTTGAAACCACTTAGGCATGTCATATGATTTTCCACTATTATATCAATTAATCCCACATTAGGTATGTATGATATTAATATTGTTGCATGAATAATATTAATTCGAAGTAGACATGGGTTATTTTTTCTTGAAGGTATATGTCATGCAACAAGAAATGTCTCATCTTGAGTCGAATCTCAAGAAAATTCATAGATTATTCCATGATTGAAGTAATTTTACCACAATTTTTAGACCCTAAAGAATGAATTTAGAAGGATTTAGGGAGAAGTGGCAACATTTATAGAATAATACATGTTCTAATTCATTATCTGATAACAATATGGTTTCATGAAATTAAATTTTTGGAAATTTAAAGATATTTAGAAGATGGTATAAGGACCAATATAAGTTTTCCATATGTAACTGATAAAATCAACATTTTGGAGTCAATTTCAGAAAAAATTAATGTTGAATAAATTATGAGAATTAATAAACCCATTATTCTCATATTGGAAAAAATATCATAGAATAATGGAAAATCAATGATATCATGTGACAAAAATTTTCTATCATGATAATGAGGCATCAATTGGTTCACCGTGTTTCATGAATAACACAATTTGAGTATTATTATATAGTCATTTAATGTCTTGTTCATGTTTTATTGAGATCACATGAAGCTTAATGGTAAAGGAATCTAGTTTATCAAGAAAACTAAATCAATATTTCACAATTTAACATATAATGATTCCATAATACATTTGTATGTACAATAAAATAGATGACATAACCAACATATTATGAAATAGTGTAAATTTTCACGTCATCAAGTTTGATGTAATGTCCGAAAAGATTCATATTTTCATAAAAATTTATGCTCAAGAGGATTTTTTCATTTTTCATGCCCACAAACCTCTACAATAAATTTCAAAAGTTATGTTGTATTAATGGAACATTCTAATTTTTAAGGTCCCAATAAAAAAATTATAAAGATAGAATATGGTAAATAAATTATATTATTTTTAAAATTCATAGAATATAAAATAATTAATGGTTTTATGTTGTGAGATTGTCACAAACACACTAAAATTATATAGTGTTTTTTGAAAAGATATTAATACTTACTAAGGTGGTTGGTGTTATGGGATATATTAAATATATGACCTAATTTTTGGTTAATTATATGTGTAGAAAAAATATTATAGGGGGAGATTATTATTAAAAAAAATTATTCACAGTTAATAGTAATTATTAGTGTTTATAAAATCAATCCTTGTGGGTGTAGTGTTATAGTGAATAAATGGATGAAATGAAAAAATAAATAACACAAAAACAATGGATTTTTATAGTGGTTCAGATCTAAATATCTTAGTCAAGACATTAATCTCATCTTCTCCTCAAGGAGACTGGTACCCACTAAACCACACATTTAAAGGTGTGATAGCATATTACAGACTCTAACTTTTACCACACCTGGAGGAACAACCCAATTTTAATATAAGACAGTAGCCTTATTATTTTCATAAAATATTGTTTGGGAGTCAGAACCCATTCCTTCCCTTCAAGTGGTGGAATAACCAGGGAATGAAAAAACATGAATTATAGGGAAAATGCATAAACTAGACACAAAATACATACAAACAAAAGATTATAGAATTACATGATTTCAACAAACAGTGAAAAATAGAAGATGATATGATTTTTGTGGATATATGTTGCACAATATAATTGGAAATTGGAAGGAATAGATTGATAATATTTAGTCTTTATGATCACAATAGATGGAGAAAGTCATAGATTATCGCGATACAATTTTAACAATAACAATTATTTTTGAAGTATCATGATTCTTGTCAAATTTCAAAATGGAACTCTCTCTTGAATGATCTATAGATAAATTTTTATAATAAATCCTTTGAATGGATCCCAGAATGCATAAAGCATGTATCTACATTCACTCACCAAATTAAACTTTTTAAAAATAATATAAATAATTCTGTTATAAGAATGTGATATAAAAAAACAGTGAATCAAAAGATAAAATAATTAGGCTATTAAATCAAATGAAATATTAATCAAAAAAATTAATATAACAGGTAACACAATTGTCATAAAATTTTAATTGAAAAAAATTCATCTAATCAATTGAAATAACTATTTTAAACATGCAGCAAATATGCATTAAAACATAGCATCGTATGAAATACTAATCCTCTTGTATAAAGTCTTATAAAAACATTTTAACAAATTAAAATAAATATTTCAATCATGAAATAACAAAATAATTAGTCAAACATATAAATAAAATAATTATGATAATACATTTTTAAGAAGAAAAATTAACTAGGTAAAGTTATTTTTTAGTGGATGCCCAATGGTGACTCATTTAACATACCGTTGCATAAAGGCAACGAATACACATTTGAAATAACGTTAAATGAAACCAATTGTGACTCATTTCATATACCATTTCATGATTCCAAGGGTCACTCATTTTAAATATCATTGCATGAATCAAACAATGTCTCATTTGGCACACTGTTTCACGAATCCAATAATGGAGAGAAACTATTAGTCATTTCATTGGTGACTCATCTCAACGGTGACTTGTCTCAACGATGACTCATCTCAATGGTGACTCGTCTCAATGATGAATTGTATCAATGATGACTCATCTTAATGCTGACTCATCTCAATGGTGACTCATATCAATGGTCAATCGACTCAGTCGTGACTCATCTTCATGGTAACTCATCTCAATGGTGACTCGTCTCAATGGTGAATTGTCAACCAGGTTTAAAAAAATTATATTTGAAAATTTAATGACAAAAAATTCATATTAATTTATCAAAAATACTATAGAATAGAGAAAATTATTTTCACACTTTTAAATACTTTTAAATACTAACAAACTAAACCATTTTGTAAATTTTAAAATATAATAAATATTAAATTTTCTACACAAATCTCCCTTTTTTAAAATTTATCAAAAAGAAATTTTTTTTTAAGAAACAATTACAAATTGTTATAAATAAAATTATGAACATGGTGTAAAAAATAGATAAATTAAATTATAAATAATTTAATCATCTAAAATTCATAATTCAAATGTTAAATTTTCAAATTTAGAAGAATCTATGGGTATTTTCAATATGTCTTATAAATGATTCTCATAGGAAATAAATCCCATATAAATATCAACTTTATTAACATGGTCTATTAAAAAATGAAATATAACATCTATATGATTAGATCTATAATATTGTAGTCGGTTATTATAAATTTAAATAGATCTATAATTATCGCATTAAATATGGATTTTATCAAAAACAAGTATTGAAATCATTCAAACATTTTTTAATCGATAATTTTTGGGAACAAAAACTAGAAGAAACAACATAATCAACCTGAAATACTTATAGTGCGACCGACAGTTGTCTCCTTGAGCTCTAAGAAGTCAATCTCTTACCTATGATGTGAAACATAAAAAATTTACTCTTTCTCTCAAGTCTGCAACCTCTGATGATAGATTCAGTGTAAGAATGTAAATAAAAATAGTTAATTTTTGAATAAAAATCCTAGTACAAAAAATACCTTTGATGTTTTTTATTATTAATTTAATAGCTTTTAAGTGACTTTATTTTGGGTTTGATTGGAACCTAGAACACATTCATATTGAAAACCTGATATCTGACCTAGATGCATTGAGATATAAAAGAATATGAATCCAGTATCTATATTTTTTAATGTTAAAAGTCATACCAGATTCATCTAAGTTAAATTTAAAATTAGTTCTTATGGTTGTTTTCATATCATTACTAGAATATAAATTAAATCGTTTTACAATAGCATTATCATATTTTTAAGGACATATGAATATACCTTTTTTCCTTGGATTAATTTGTAATTCAAGGAAGAAAATTATTTCACCCATCAATCTGTTGTCAAATTCACTGGTCACATGCTTAGAAAAATCATTACTAGAAGGATAATTTTTTGAATCAAAGATTATATCATCTTCATAAATATGAATAAGCAGTAAATCATTTGATAAAAAAGTATGGATAAACCATTACTTTAACCAATTTATTTTTCATTAAAAACTATGTAAGTCTCTCATAATAGTATCTTTGAGCATTTTTTAGATCATACGTGACTTTATTATGTTTATAAACAAGATCTTGAAACATGCCATTTTCAAAATAAGGAGGTTTTGTTACATATAATTCCACTAGAATAATTCCATTTATAAATGAACTATTTACATCCATTTGAATTAAATTTATATTTTGAAAACTAGAAAAGGATAGTAGGATTCTAATTGCTTCCATCCTTGAAACAAGAGAAAAAGAATCATCAAATTAAATTCCTTCTTCTTGGGAATAACCTTGATCTACTTGTACCACATTATTTTTTATAATATTTCCAACCTCATCATATTTATTTTAAAAAATCCTTTTGGTTTCTATAATAGGATTATCTATAGGAAATAATCATGTCCCACACTTTATTCTATTCAAATTGATTTAATTCATCATTCATTTCATTAATCTAATATCAATCATTTAATGATATTTAAATATCATTTAGAATAAAAACATCTACAAAAGTAGAATTAAAAACATAAAGCATAATAGATTTCTTGTTTTGAACAAAATATTCAACATGTTTAATTAATTTATCAATTCGGAGATCTTTATGAGTTTTCCATTCCATTGGGTCAGTTTGAGAAGATGCACGATCTTCCTCAACTCATGCATTATCACTATCATGATCATAATATACACCAAAATTGAAATACCAAAAATCATCAATAGCTCTTAAAGAACTAGAATCCTTATTTTTAGAGAATGTTTCATCAAACATTATATGCACAGATTCTTCTATCACCAAAGAAGATTTATTGAAAAATCTATATGTTTTACCAGCATCATATTATCCTAATAAAATTCCTTCATTTGATTTGGATTCAAATTTATCTATGTTATATTTAATGTTTATGATAAACACTTTACTCTCAAAGACCCGTAAATAACATACATTAGGTTTATGACATTTCAAGAGTTTATAAGGGGTTATATTTAAAAATATTCTAATAAATACCCTATTTATGACATGGAAATCATTATTTACATCCTCTAACCAAAAATATTTTAGAATAGTAGATTCCATTTGCATGGATCAAACTATTTGTTGAATGTACCTATTTTCTCTTTCTACAAGACCATCCTATTGCGGTGTCCTAGGTGCTGAAAAGTATTGTTTATACCCATTAGATTCAAAAAATTTGAAGTCTATGTTTATAAACTGACACCTACATCACTTCTAATATAGATGATTGATTTATTTTTTGAAATTGTGAATACATTTACAAAAATCATAGAATTTGGATGATGTTTAATTTTTCTAAGGTAATAAATAAATCCATAAAAATAAACTATATTCATATATAATAATAAATAAATATCATTTTCACCTTAAATACTACATTGAATTTGTTCCAACAAATTAATGTTTAGTAATTCTAAGCATATAATATAACTATCATTATTAATAATTTTAAATCTTTCTTTGTTTTTTTACCTTTCAAATCGGAATCACACAAATATGACTCACTTGTTTGAAACGTTGGTAATTGCATAACTTGTTAATTATTTGATAGTTTATGCAAAAATATGATATTTTCATTCATTATCCTCCTATTCCATCATACATAATTTGTTTCTACAATATTTATAAACTTTATCTTTTGGTTGGATAATTCAGAAATATTAATAGGGTAGTAATTTTCTTTTCTACTTATAGAAAATAGTACTATGTTATTTTTCAGAACTGTTCAGTTAACATTTCGAAAAGAATCATTTAAACTGTCATCACAAAGTTGTGATATAATTAAAAGATTATTTTTCAAACCATCTACATATATTACTTTTGAAATTATTAAAGATTTAAAAAATCCAACCTCACCTATACCTTTAATATGTCCTGGGTAGTTGTCTCCAAAAGTGAAAAGGCCACCATCACCTATATAATATGACATATATTTACTAATTTCACCTGTAATGTGCCAGGAGGTTTTACTGGCTAAGTTATATGAGTCTATGAAGCTTTGAAGACATATTTCATACCTTTAATCAATCAACATATTGTTTTAGCACCCATTCCAACTTGGGTCCAGTAGGGTTATCATTAGACAATTTTGTAACTCATATAGATTTAAAGCATTTGTTAGAGGGTTGATTAAAAATTTATTCATTTAAAATATAGGGTTTGGTATTCCAAAATGTTTTTGTGAATATTATTTTGAACACATTCTCATAATTTCCTTGCATTCTGAATTTGAAATGCGTTTAACATGAAATAATTTCTTTTGAGCTTTAAAAAAATTAATTTTATTTGTATTAGGAGTAAAAATATTGTAACAAAAACTCGTGTTGTTGTGATTTATTATAAATAAATAAATCATCTTATCATAATTTTTTTTTCATTTACAAATGTAAACAATTTATTTAGGATTAACCACATTATCTTTCAAAGCCATGTTTCCCATTTGATCCATTTATGAATCTAAAAAGACCTTCTCATGCGTACTAGATTGAGAATTTCTTAGTATCTTATATTCTTATTTACAATTATTAAATTCATTTTCCCCTTTCTTTAAATAATCAAAAATCATGTTAAATCTTTGATCATCACCTTTATCATTTACAGCTATAAAATATCTAATTCTTTAATTTTCATCCTTTAGTTTCAGTATTTCATAATTTCTATCATCTCTAGACTTGTTATTCTGGGAATTACAGATTTCCAGCATTTTTGCATTTTCTTCTTATAGGAAACAATTTCATTGAAAACCTCTTGATCCTTGATTTTAACTCATTATAAATATCAATTAATCTTTCCCTTTCATTATTTAATTATTTAACTTCATTATGCATTTTATTTGATTTATTATTTTTGGAATAAAAAAAGTATGATAAGTCACAAAACATTTAAATTTCATTTTTTTATAAATCATTGCTATCCATAATAGTAAGATATAGTAATTTTGTAGAAATATATTTGTTTACCTCGTGTTGAATACCCATCATGGCTAAGTTATTTGTGTCCTCTTCACATCCAGAATCATTATTACTGTCAGAAGTATCCGAGCAGTCCCAACCTCCAAGAAGAGCTTGTTTCTCTTTATTTATTTTGTATTTGTATTTCATGGGATTTATGAGTTTAGGGAAGTTAGATCTTATATGAACTTTCTTCCATCACTCATAATAGGTTAATTTGGAGACATCATTATTATTGGTTGAATTAACTTTAATATTTTTCTTACTGAATTTCTTCTCGATTGATATCTTCCCACCATAGTTTTTCATGTAATTGAAATTTTCCAACTAAAGTGGACCATCTCCATGTTACTATCCTGACACTAATATTCAAAGCCATTAGAGGTATCAAAAAATTTAGATTTAAATTCATTATGATTTCTTATTGTATACTCCTCATCAGTAATGTTTTTTAGCACAAACTCATATTATAGTAGGGATCCATTCTGTTCATCGAGAGTTTATTCTTTGATGTTTTTACTCTTGTCTATGTCCACCTTCATTGTGTGTGATCTCTATGAAAGAACACTAATTAATCATTCCACTTGAGTAGTTTTGTCCAATGGTTCCCCATGACTACTCATCCCATTATTGATTCCCGTAAAATGATGGAATATATGGTACACAGATTCTGAATCACCCATCCTGAAATATTGATATTTTGATATGGGCATTCAAAAACATGGTTTTTTAGAGATTCTTAGTTCCATAATGGTTAAGTTGTAGAATCCCCCATATATCATGGGAAGTCATATAGGATGATACATGGTTGTATAAACTCTTACTAATAACATAGTACAAAATAATTTTGACTTATAATTTTAGACATATCTCACCATTTAATTACCAGTAATAGTCTTTAGATCGACTTTTAGTAACTTGTATTCTTTTTAAATTATCATCCAATGTCCACCATATAGTTGATTAGGGTAATATTTAATTATTTCCATCTAGTAACCCTAGAAATTCACATCAAATAACATGGGTTGTGTGGCATCCATCCATCATTTGTATTGACACCTTCCAATTTTAAAGAAATCACTTCTTTTGTTACTTAGATTATTAATTCTTGAATTTCATGTTTTCACAGGGATATAAAATAAGTATTAAAATACTTATATTAAAAAAATACATATAGTTCAAACAACCATACCTTTGACAAAAACATTGGGATTGCTATAAGTATGGAAAAATACTAGAGGGGGTGAATAGTTATTTTCAAACTTTAATCATAATTGCTAGTAATTATCAGTGTTTATAAAATCAAACCTTGTGGGTGTAGAATTCTAATTAATAAATGAATGAATTAGAAAAATATAGAAAACTTATAAAGACAATTTTTTAAGTTGTTCAGATAGAAAAATATTAACCCACTCTTCAATTTCCTAGACTCCTTAAGAAGAATGGTACATAGTAAACATCACCGTTAACGATGTGATAACCTATTACAGACTCTTCCCTTTATTTTAAATGGACAATAGTAAACCATACACAAAATACTTACAAACAGAAGATTACAGAATTACACGATTTAAAAAAAAATGAAAACCCACAGATGATATGATTGTTGTTGATGTATGTAGAACAATATCATGGGCCAATTGAAGGAACATATGTAGAATATGTAGTCCTTATTATTATCATAGTATATAGAGGAAGTCATAGATGATCATGGAAATATTTTTAGATCAGCAAGTAATTTTTATGTATCATGGTTTTTATCGTATTTCAAAGGGCAACTCTCTCTTGAATGATCCACAAGACCCTTTTTATAGGAGTCCCTTTGAATGGTTATCATAATCCACAAAAGCATGTATCAGCATTCACATACTGCATGGTACTTGTTAAAAAAGTTATGTTACAAGAAGGTGATATAAAAATATGGTGAATTCAAAAATAAAATAATCTATCTAACAAATCAAATGAAATATTAATCAAGAAAAGTAATATAACTGATAATGAAATTAAAATAAAATAATAATTGTGGAACAATTTAATTAATCAATTGAAATAACTATTTTAGACATGCATCAAATATCTAATAAAACATAGCATCGTATGAAATATTAATCTTCTTGTGTAAAGTCCTATAATGACAATTGAACAAATTAAAATAATTATTTGAATTGTGAAAAAAAACATTATTCAAAAATCCATATAATATAATTTAAGATAATAAATTTTTAACAACAAAATTTAACTATGTAATTTTTTTATCGATGTATGACAAATAGGGAATCAATTAACATACATTTGGTTGAAGCCAATGGTGACTCATTTGACAGAACACTGCATGATTCCAATTGTGACTCATTTGTTATAATATTTCCTAAATTCAACGGTGAGTCATTAGACAAACCATTTCATGAATCCAATGACAGTTCATTTGACATACTATTTCCTGGATCCAATGGTGATGTCAAGTGTGACTCATTTCAACTTTGACTCATCTCAATGGTGGCACGTCTTAATAGCGATTCATCTAAAAAGTTACTCATCTCAAAGGTGACTCATCTCAGTTAAGATTTTTCTAAATGGTGACTCATCTCAATGGTGACTCGTCTCAATGGTGACTCATCTACCATATTTCCAAAAAACAATATTTCAAAATTTAATAAAGACAAATTTAACATAATTTATCAAAACATAGTGTAAGAGAGACAAAATTAGTTCAACACTTTTACATACTTTTAATGTCTAACACTAATTAACACACATGGTATGGTGTTGGTGTACCAAATCATGATCTCATATTCTAGTCAATTTTATATGTCCATATTAGAATAATTAATTCTATCTTATTAATTTTATTTTTTATGATAACATTTAATTATCATTTTGATTCATGAATGAACATTATATACTTAATCTTATTCTATGAACATTGTTTCCAACAAATATTGGAATAATCTCACTTTTAGTGATCAAATATTGATGTGGGTTTCCAAATATAAAAGGGAATTACTTTCACATCACATATTTATTATAAAAAATTTATCAATTATATCTTTGATACATAAATCATGGCCCAAAAATATGTATGACAACATGATCCAATTCAAGATCAAAAAAAATTATAACATTGTTTAATTTTATTGAACAATCATCCATATATATTTTGATCAATATCACATTGGACAACATTTTTAATCTCATTCATGTCTTATACTGCATGATTAAATCATTATAGTCTAATTTTATCTCACATATAAGTTGAAGACAATGTTTTAATCTGACATTTTAGAATACCATTCACCTTATTTGTGATTAATTATTCACAATCAATAATTTTAATACATTAGATAAAAACTCCACAACATTATACATATTCATCACTTTGATTTTTTTTTCTATTTTATGTGTCACCAATTTGAAGTAATAATCCATTGTTTCTCCAATTCTTGTATATGTACATAGTGGAAAAAATGTTTAATTTTTTGTAGCCCCAAAAAATATTTTTAATCATATATGGGATCAAAATTAGACTAATATTTATCCATGACTTATTTTAAAACAATAGCCCAAGTCAATTAGAAAAGTCACAAGGATGTTCTACCACATGTTAATATAATGAACAGAATGAAAAGTATCATAAAAAACTAGAGAAAAAATATTTGTGAAAAATGAAGAAAATATATAAATATCCATGATACATACAAAGTGAATCAAAATATTCTAAAAAATAGAGATAAAGTAGAATATACAAAACTAGTCTCCTTGTAACCATCTGATACCACCAATCCTTCCAACTATAATGGGGAAAAAAGGTCACATTTTAGGATACATGACACCCTTACCATTACCAAATTCCAAAAATCTAGTTCTAAAACTGCCTAATGAAAAAAATTAAAGGTGTAAGAACATTTCCTTGTAGGTTATAAAGAAGGAATATATACATGTTATAATATCTAGAATGTACATGTTCTAGGTTTAAAACTAAATACAATTTATAAATCACTTTAAGAAATTAGTATATTTATAAACATTCAATTGAATTTGTAATGACCAGTATTTTAAATGTAATTTATTGAAAATTATATGGAATTATTTTGAGTCTTTAAAAATTAACGGCATTGGATTCCGAGGCCTAGTGTGCCCGGAATGAATTTCTGACCTTTTTTAAGGTATGATCAAAAAACACATGAGTGGTGTTTTCTAGCTTTTGAACCAGTGCTCTAATTAAAAATCCAAGGGCATTATTGAATCTGCAGCTCCAGGATTCGCATAAAAGAGGTTAAACCTTGACCACAGTGGGTTGTGGGAGGGATGTTAGTTTTGACGTTTTTCATGGTAAATTATTAAAATAAATTTATTTTGGTTTTATTTTATTTCCACCTCTCTTTAAGTTTCAGTGGTGCGGACCTCAAGGGGGGTGAGCGGGGATGTAATGCAGGGCATTAAATCCCCAGTTACACAAAATTTGTAACCACCAATCCATTTAATTAATAAGATTCATTAATTATGAATAAATGAATCACCTCTTAAATTAATAGTTATTTTTAATCTTCTTCTAGGGTGAATGTTTGTTTCCGTAGGCATAAGGAGGAGGAGGATCTTGAAAATCTTGATGAAGAACGAATATCTTAATCGTGAACCGAATATTGTCGTTCGAGCGGCATCTTTGGAGGCTTGTTGCGGGATCGACGAACGTTGACTCTTTCTCAAACGCAGACGTTCTCCAATGATCTTCAGGTATGGATTTTATTTGGTTTTAGTTTCAAGAGTTGTTGAATCTTATTGTACCCACTTTATATCAGGATAACGTGGAGGGTGCGGTCCAAAATAACAAAGCTCAGACCCTTCGCCTTTTATTGGAATTCAGTGTTTACTTCTCGAGCATTTAATTCAGGTTGGATGAAACCCAGGATGGCAGGTGATGGTGGTGGAAATCAATTGATGGCCATGGAAGAGATAGCAGTGCGCCATATCATGACACCGGTGGAAAAGATTGTGGTCGTATTTGCATCAGGTGAGAACATTGGCCGACTCCAGACAAAGGTGAAGGGGGCGACGGCGTGACAACGCGTGCTACCGAAAAAGGGGCTACAATATATAGTCGGGGAAGACAATGGAAGTCGGAAGAGGCTGGCCACAAGAATAGGTGAGCAGTGCGCCGTCGCGCGCCGCTGAAGTTTGTCACGGCTCGGAAGCCACGGTGGAGGGCCGAGAACTGCATTGGGTCTCGCAGGCGACCTGGAAACACTAAAATGATCCGCCACTACACCTTTCAAACCAGGAAAACCACTCACCCCTTTCCATCTAGGGTAGGCCCTCCTTCAGTAGGCTACACAAGCAAGTACGCTACACCCCTAGTGGGTCGGGCCGCACAAACCCAGAAAGCCACGCCCCTCTTTGGGCATGGACGGACCGTGAGCCAGCGGGCCGAGCCCAGAATGACCCAGCCAAAATAGGTCGGCTCTGGCCATTTCGGGCCAGGCCGGGTCAGACCCGGACCTGGTCGGGTCAGCCCAGACTTGGCCGGGCCAGGTCCGGCCAACAGGGTCGGCCCGCACTTGGACCCTCCTAGGCCCAGTTTCATTAAAGGAGTCATAGCTTGTGAAATAGGCATCTGTTTGAGGAACCTTCAATGACGATGGGATCCTTGGAGTCAGAAGGTCCTTTTGGAATACTCCACTTGAGTTTTGGAGAATGTAAGAGTACGTAAGGGTTGGATAGAACCCGAATCCCACCAGGCCCTCGATACTAAAATGCTTATAAGTCACACACTGAGTGTCCGATTAACACGTTGTCAATCACGTTGGAACCCTTATGACATTGCGGTCCTTTGGGATAGTTATTTGTGAAAAATTGTTGTGGTTTAGGTATGACCGATGAATTGAGGAGAAGATACTCCCAAAATATAGCGTGCTCAGTGTGGTAATCTAGTGGTTGGTTGTAATTTGATGAAATAACATTTATCCTATGTGGGTCATCATCTAATGATCCTATGTGGGTTAGCACTTATAGATCTAGTGTGGGTCAGTATCTATCGATCTTGTGTGGGTTATCACTTAGTGATCCTATGTGGGTCAACATCTATTGATCCTGTGTTGGTCAACATTTGAGCCTCTCGATAGAATAAGATGATCTGGATTTATGACTAATCATATGTACATCTGTAAGTGAGTTATATACAATATTTGAGTTGAGTCTTTACTTGTTTTGAACTTTTACCTTCATGGTGTTACCTTCATGGTGTTACCCTTGTGGTAATTTTACGTTTGTGGTGTTACATTCATTGTGTAACCATTGTGGTACATTTACCTTCGTTGTGTTACCTTTATGTTGTCAACATTGTGGTAATTTTACCTTTTTGGTGTTACCTTCGTGGTGTTACCATTGTGGTGCATTTACCTTCGTGGAGTTACCATCGTTGTGTTTCCATTGTGGTATTCTTTTTTTGTAGATTAGTTGGGAAAATCGCTCAAAAGTAGCAACCTTATGTCACCTCATGTATGAGATGAGTGTATTCTGATAATTTTGGTAAATGTATGGTCATGTACCTAAGTAGAGTTGATGTCTACTTCTTTATGCTTTGTGATTTAGGTCTTGCTTTGAGGTTATTCATTTTTGGAACTCTGGGAGACCTTTGGGGGTCTTGGGGTCCCTACTGAGTATTATTATACTCACCCCTTCATGGGATACAACCACACCTTGTTATGTATTTTGCATATGACAAACAACGTTGATCGAGGTTGGGGGAGCCAGATCTGGACAGTGCTTAGAGGTGTACTATTTTATGTGATGTGTCACAATGTCTACTAATCATGATCTATACCTACCCTTTAGGTAGGATCCTGAGTGGATGATCTAGGTGTTTTTTCTTATTTAAGTTGTACTGGTACATTCCAATTGGGCTTGTATTCTAAACACTTTACATTCTGTACACTTTTTACTAGAACAATTTATGTCATGGTTTCTTCTTGTCATGTTCTTGGATTATGTGTATGTTCTGGTTTAAAGGATATGACTTCCCATTATATGGATACACATTTCTGGTTCTAGTCTCTAGGCCTTGCCTATGGAAGGTGGGCTTTGGTTATTCACAACACAGGCCCCGGGGGATGGGTCATGGCAAAGTGGTATCAGAGTAGTCGGTTCTAGCAAAGAAATCAGACTCTAATTTTTTCAATGTGGAAATAGTGTTAAGTGTTAGGATTGTGGTTTTCAGTTTGGGGAATCTAGTGTTAGTGTAGCGGTCGACGTATCCATAAAACTGGACCCTAAATTCTAATTTATGACTCAGTGCATGAAAAAAATGAGTTCGTGTGTTTGAAATGTTTTTCTTGTGATTTCTTTGAGTCAGATCACCAAGTATAACTTATTGAATATGGTGCACCTGTTTTCATTCAGGATTCCACAATGTAGACAACCTTCTAGGATTCTTGAGAGTGTACACGATGATGGCGCACTAAGCGATTGGGCCTCGGTGCAGGGCCCTCTTACGGTGTTAGCACCTTAGGGTGGTGTACCGGAATACCCACTACCCATTAGGCTGTCATTGCCACCAGCCCCACCAGTAGTGGTTTCATGCCAAATGAGCATGTTGTAGGAGTTTTAGCGGCATAGGCCTCCGAGGTTCCGAGGCATGATAGAACCACAGGTGGTTGAGGACTGGATGGAGGCTATGGCCAGAGTTTTTCACTTAGTTGGGACACTAGATGATATGATGGTGATCCTAGCTACAATTCTCTTCCAAGGAGCATTTGGTAGATGGTAGAGTTTGACACACAAGTTACATGATGAGGCGATCCTCTTTTCGGTAGACATTGATGGCCTTTTCAGGGCACAGTTCTTCCTAGAGACTCTATGCTCAGTGCATACACATCAGCTACTGCACTTACAGTAGGGCAGTATGATCGTGGCCCAGTAATCGGCGAGGTTCACTGATCCCTCCGACTTCTCCAACGATATGGTTCAAGACCATTTTTTCAAGGAACAAACATTTGAGAAGGGTCTCCGATGGGAGAACAGGGAATCGATGATATCGTTCCGCATTCGGACTCAGGCTGTGGTGGTAGAGTGAGCACATTTGGTAGAGAGCTTCCTAGCTGAGCATGTAATGACAACGAGAGCCACCACGAGATGTCAGGTAGCAGAGTCATCCATAGAAGGAAGTAGATGAATGACGTAGGGGACCAAGATGACCAAACCTTCTGGTGGACGACCTTAGGATACTGGTTCGGTGGTGCGGGGCTTGTCGGACAGAGGATGACAGATGAGCAGCAGACAGTGCTACTCGTGTGGCGGGTAGGGTCACATGGCTCACAACTGCCCAACCCACCATACGAATGACCCTAAGATAGTCGAGGGACCATAGAGGTAGAGGCAGAGGTTCGAGCGAGGAGTTCTGAAAGGCGTAGGAAATGGCAGAGGAGTTGGACGTGCAACATGAAGTGGGTTGTGATTCGAGGTTCTACCACCACCACCTCTAGGTGGTTCACCCAAACCACATGGAGTAGGTGGACAAGGACATGCTCAGCTCTACGCAGCTGAGGCCTATGACCACAGTGCTTCAGATCTGATTTGAGGTATGTTGTGTGTCTATTTGACCCTAGCTATAGTACTTATAGACATATGTTATAGTCACTCTTTCATTGCCATGTCACTCGTTCTGAGCTCGAAGATAACAGTAGAGGTGTTGGAAAATCCTTTCAGCTAGAGACTCCCATGAGAGGAGATTTGACAATTAAACATTGGTGACAACAGTGTGATATTACTCTAGAAGATGAGATCATTAGTTGGGATCTTCTTGTAGCGGTGTCGAGGCCATACGAGGTCATCTTGGGTATGGATTGGTTATCCATAGTCAATGCTTAGATTGGCTGTTTGAAATGCAATGTGTGTTGTGTTTACAAGGATGGGATTAGTTTTTCCTTCATCGGGGAGATGAGAACCTTTGTAACATAATATAGACTTACCTGGAAGAGGGTGCAACCTATTACACATCATTTGGATAACCTTACCCTTAGAGAAGTTGATGTTGAGAATCCGAGTTATCCTGTTGTGTTGGACCAGTAAGCTATTGCCTTTTCAGATAATGTTTTGGGATTACCTCCACATAGAGAAGTAGAATTTTTCATCAACTTGTACCCTAGAATAAAATAGATTTTTACACTGGCATATCAGATAGCTCCTACAAAGCTTTCTAAGTTACAGGTACAGTTGGAGGACTTGCAGAGGAAGTGGTTCATAAGGCCCTATGTTTCTCCGTGGGCAGCCCTGATTTAATTCACCAAGAAGGCAGATGGGAGTTTGAGACTCTATGAGGAATATCTGTGCAAAAACCAGAAGATTATGAAGAACATGTATGAAATTATGAGGATTTATGATCTATTTGATCATTTGAAGAGATCTTGATGGTTTTCGAAGATAGAACTCATATCATACTATCATCAGCTCATGGTAAGAGATACAGATGGGTATAAGACGGCCTTCAGATGCCGGTATGGCCACAATAAATTCTTGGTTATACCATTCAGCATGAACAAATCCCATGTAGTGTTCATGGGACCCATGAACATGATATTTCAGTAATGCCTCAATCTCTTTGTGGTGGTCTTTATCGATGAAATCTTGTTACTCTCGGCGTCAGATGAGGAGAATGACTATCATCTGCAGATCGTTTTGGATACACTCCGAGAGCACCAAAATTATAGTAAGTGCTCGATGTGTTATTTATGGATACAGAAGGTCCACTTTCTTGTAGAAGTTATTTTAGAGTCTAGAGTTGAGGTTGATCTGGCGATGATAGAGGCATAACTTGCTTTGGAGCCACCCTGGAGTGTGATCGAGGTGCAAAGTTTCCGGGGATTTGCAGGGTACTACTACTGATTTGTACTCGAATTTTCCAGAGTTGTGGAACCCTTTTCATCATTGAAGAATAAGGGAAAACCCTTATTATGGACATAGATATGTCAACATAGTTCTCAATAGATGAGGGAGAGACTTAGGAGTGATCTCATCTTGAGACTACTAGAAGCGGGCGTTGGATATGTAGTCTACTACGACGCATTAAGGACCAGACATGGATGTGTCCTGATATAGAAGTGAGCAGTGATCGCTTATGGTTCATTAAATCTAAGGAAACCTGAGTAGAATTACGCTACCCATGACCTGGAGTTAGCATCATAGGTATTCTCCTTGAAAATGCGGCGACACAACTTGATTGGAGAACATTTTACAGTATACTCTGATCACAGAAGTCTCAGGTATATCTTCTCTTAGAAGGACCTAAACCTGAGACAACAATGTTGGCTGGAGTTCCTCCCGGAATATGAATTTGAGATATTCTATACTCTAAGGAAGGATAACGTAGTAGAAGACACACTCAACAATACATGTTGTCTATAGTTGATGAGTGAGGCGACATAGAAGCTAGTCGTGTTGCAGTTATCCTTTGTGGGTAGAGATGAAGCAGCTTACCTCCAGTCTATGACTGTCACTCCCCCACTTCTTCAGTGAGTTCAGGAGGCACAACATGGGGACATTAACTACAAGGCTCGACGTTCCCATATATCCTCAGGACCTTCACCTGATGGATTTTTTGAAGGTGAGGAACATACCATCCTCTTTAGAGGACACACCATGGTACTAGTGGCGCTACATGATGCGGTGTTGAGGGAGTTTCATATGTCTCTTATGGTGGTACATCCTGGTGTGGAAATGATGTACCAAGACCTATAGCATCAGCACTGGTGGATAGGGATGAATAAACTAGTGGTAGAGTTTGTTACACGATGCCTCACATGTTATCAAGTGAAGGCTGAGCATCAGGTTCCTGCAGTCTTAGAATAACCACTAGAGGGACCAGAGTGGATGTGGGATGGTATATCCATGGACTTTGTGACAGGGATACCACAGACATCCATGGGACATGATTCCATCTGGGTGATCATTGAATGACTCACTTAGTCTGCCCACTTTCTATCTATCTATGAGCAGGGATCAGTAGAGGGTTTGGGATGCCTCTTCGTACATGAGATTATATGACTTCAGGGGGTTTCATAGACGATATTCTATGATTGTGACACATGTTTTACATCCGTGTTGTGGATGGGATTACAAGAGTCATTTGGGACTCATCTACATTACATTACCACCTTTCATCCTCAAACAGATGGTCAGATGGAGCAGACCATACAGACACTCTAGGAAATGCTTCATGCTTGCCTTTTAAATTTTGGCCACCATTGGAGGATCATTTTACCTTGGTGGAGTTCGCGTACGATAGTAGTTATCACTCCACCATCAGTATGGAACCATTTGATGCCTTTTATGGTCGACCTTGTAGATCCACACTATCCTGAACAGACCTAGGGGATTCAGCACTTATGGATCCAAAGTTGGTACGAGCTATCACTGAGAGGGTGCAGATAATCCTGGAGTGGATGAAGACAACACATAGTAGACATAAGTCTTATGCAGATATGAGATGGAGACATTTGGAGTTCAAGGAGGGAGAACTTGTCTTCCTACGGGTCTCACCTTGATGAGGATTGTAGAGATTTGTATGGGGTATAAAGTTATCCCCGAGGTTCGTTGGACCTTTTTAAGTTCTCAGCAGAGTTGGAGAGGTGGCATATCGCCTGGATCTTCCCCCTTAGTTGCACCGGGTGCATGATGTTTTCCACGTGTCTTAGTTGAGGAGGTACGTGCATGACCCATCACATTTCATTGACTAGGGCGAGTTGGACTTTGATGATGGAGGACATTTACGGAGCTTAAATTGGAGATTGAGGATCGATAGGAGCAGGTCCTTCATGGATGATCGATACCTCTAGTGCACATTCGTTGGTAGCATGATAACCTCCAAGAGAGCACATGGGAGCAGGAGACTTAGATTCATTCCAAATACCCCCATTTGTTTCCTTAGTCAATTTTGTGGCTTTTAGGGATGAAAATCCCTACGGTCGGTTGAATGTAACTGCCTATATTTTCCATGTAATTTTTTTTAAATTATATGGAATTATTATGAGTCTACCAAAATTGAAGGCATGTGATTCCGAGGCCCAGTGTACCCAGAATTAATTTCTAAACTTTTTTAAGGATTGTTCAGTAAATGTGCATGTGGTGTTTTCTATCTTTTGAATTGATGCTCAGATAAAAAATCAGAGTGCACTGTTGAATCCAAAGTGACTGGATTAGCTTAAGGGAGGTTTAACATTGACTAAAGGGGGTCGAGAGAGAAATGTTGGTTTTTCATTATTCAAGTGTAAATTAATAGAATATATTTATTTTTATTTTATTTTATTTCCACCTCTCTTTATGTTTCTATGGTGGGGACCCCAAGGGGGGGGGGTGACTGGGCATTTAATGCAGGTCATTAAATGCCAGGTTACACAAAGTGTGTAACCACCAATACCTTTAATTAAAAATAACCATTCATTATAAATAAATGATTCACCTCTTAAATTAAGATTTATTTTAACTCTTATTCTGGGTTGGGTGTTTGTTTCCATTTGAGAAAGGAAGAGTAGGATCTTGAGTCTCTTGATGAAGAACAGATCTCTCAATTGAGAACTGAAGATCATCGTTCGAGTGGCATCAATGGAGGCTTGTTGCAATTTGATGAATAGTGAATATTCCTCAAATGCAGTCTTTCTCCAATGATCTTGAGGTAGAGTTTGTTTTTATTTTAGTTTATAGATTTGTTGAATCTTATTCTACCCACTTTCTATCAAGCTAACGGGGAGGGAGTGGGCTAAATGAACAAGGCCCAGACCCTCCGCCTTTTGTTGGAATTTGGTTTGTTCTTCTCCAGCATTTTATTCGGGTTGGACAAAACCCATTATGGTAGGTGATGATGGCATCCAGAAACGGTCGTCTGAGGACGAGATAGTAGTACGCCATCGCGTGCTGCTGCAAAAAAGGCCATGTTCATAGCCACGACTGGTGAAGCCGACAACGGGATCTGGCCGACCGCAAAGGAGTGGGTGTAACATCATTGCATGCCACTGGAGAAGGGGGAAACGACATACCTTTACGACAAAAAGTGGTGGCTGACATCAGCCGAGCGCGGACAGAAACTTGGGGTGTGTCGTTTCATGCCGCTGATGTGGATCACGGCTCGAAAGTCATGGAGGAGGGCTGAGACCTGTAACGAATCCTACGGGTGAAATTGTAGTGCCAAGAGGCACCGCCGCTCCACCTCTTGAATGGGGGAAAGAGCTACTCCCAGGCCAGCTAGGGTGGGCCCCACTCATGTGGGCCGCACATGCAAGGAGGCCACTCCGCTTGTGGGTCGGGCCATGCGTGCACAACGGGCCATGCCCCTTGTGGGCTGAGCCGCACGATCCCAGTGGGCTGCAACCTCCATGGGTCGGGCCACACCAACTTTGTGGGATGAGCCACCCCAATGGGTTAGGCCAGTAGCATCCAAGTGGGCCAAGCCTAATGTGGCCCAGCTGCGGCCCACAACAGGTAGTGCTGGGTCAGGTGGACCCCAGACCCTTCCAGACCCAGTTTTGCTAAAAGACCAATAACTTTTGAACCAGGCGTCCATTTGAAGAACCATCTATAGTGCTGGTATCCTTGGAGTGAGACCGTCCATTTGGTATACTCCACTTGAGTTTTGGATAATGATGGAGTACGACCAGGTTAGATCAAACTCGAATCCAACAGGATGCTCAGTACTAAAATGATTATAAGTCATAGACTGGGCATCAGATTGACACACCGTTAGTCACATTGGAACCCTTACAAAATGAAGGTCCATTGCAATACTTCTTCATAAATCTTCATGGTAGTTGAGGTACGACTGATGGTTTGAGGAGATGATCCTCCCGGTATCAAGCGTGCTTAGTGCATGAATCTAGTGGCTGGATGTAACATGATGAAATAGAATTGATCCTATGTGGGTATGAATCTAATAATCATATGTGGGTAAGTGATTAGCGATCCATTGTAGGTCAGTATATATTGATCATGTGTGGGTCAACACCTAGAGATCCTATATGGGTCAGAATCTATCGATTCTATGTGGGTCCGCCAAAGATCCCCTCAACGGAGTTAGATTTTCTAGATTTATGACTAATCATTTGTACTTTTGTACTTGATTTATATACCTAGTGTGGACTGATTCATTAATTTTGTGGTAATTTTAGCTTCGTGGTGTTACCTTCGTGGTGTTACCTTTGTTTTTCTTTTACATTTGTGGGCTTACATTCGTGGTGTTACATTTGTGGTACTTTTACCTTCATGGTGTTACCTTTGTGGTTTCACATTTGTGGTGCTTTTACCTTCGTGGTGTTACCTTCGTGGTGTTACCTTTGTGGTAATTTTACCTTCATGGCGTTACCTTCATGGTGTCACGTTTGTGGTATTCTTCCTTCATGGATCATTTGTGAGAATGGCTCAAAAGATGGAGCCTTATGTTTCCTCATGTATGAGACCAGTATATTTTGATAACTTTGGTATATGTATGGGAATATACCTAATTAGAGTTTATGAATACTACTTTTTGAATTGTGATTGAGGTATTTCTTTGTGGTTATTCCTGTGTGGAACTCTGGGAGACCCTCGCGGGTCTTGGGGTCCTTGCTGAGTATTTATATACTCACCCATGCACCAGCTATGCCCTCACAATGATTTGTCTTGTGCTGACAACAGAAAACATTGTTCGAGGATGAGGGAGCTAGGTCTGGACGGTGTTCAGAGGTGTACCATTTGACATGTTGTGTCACAGGGTCTACTAATAATGAGTTGTACCTACCCTTCATGTAGGATCATCGACGAACAATCTAGGAGTTGTTTTCTCTTTTTAGTTGTCTTAGTATTTTTTATTTGGGCTTGTATTCCGGCCCAGTTACTTTATATACACTTTTTCTATAGCAGTTTACATCATGGTTTCTTTTTTTATGTATTCTAGGACTATGTGTCTGTACAATTTTAAAGGTGATTCATTTCCATTATAGGGATACTCTTTTCTGGTTCTAGTAACCAGCCTCTGGCCTATGGATGGTGGTCTTGGGGTAGTCATGACACAGCCCTGGGGAAAGGTCATGAAGGAATTCAAAAAATTGAGTCTATATTCCCCAAATCCATGAATATAAAATAAATAAGAAACAAAATGGAAAACCAACAATTCACCAATCATCCATTTTATTAATAAGTTATAAACAAAAAAGAACTCTATTTGGGGTTCAGAATAAGTGAATATTCACTAGAAATAAAAGATTCATAAACTAGGAATATGTTGGTTCCAAATTATATCAATCCCTACCACTGCCATTTGATACCCCAAATGTATCCCCTAGTGGGGTAACAGACATTATGGTCACCTATAACCATTACCCATTGAACTAATGGTAACCAATATCATATCTATTTCCAAAAAACATTTCAAATATCAACATTAGCATTTAATGAAATCCATTTTTATAAAAAATTATATTCAATGTACAACCTAAAAGTATCATTTAGAAAAAAAATAGAAATTAAGTAATTATAAACACTTTCATAGAGACAACAACCTTAAGAATGATGGAACCATATCCTAATTCGATAAAATAGATTGTAAATGAAAATATTGGACATAAAATGAAATTCCATGAACACAATCTGAAATGGATCAATAGAAAATATGATATATATCACGTTTCTGAATCACGGATTCATCTAATCCAACTGCCACCACCAAATGTACTGAAAATGTAGAAGGCCCACTTTCCATGGATATGTGACTCACCAACCACTTGATTAAAACACTAAAAAGACTCATCTAAAAGTAGTGATACCACTAAAAACCTCCCTAGGGTCTGAGATTCAATCCATCACCTTGAATGACAATAGATTCACGTGTTCAGTATGGATTAAATCCACTCTACCTATGTAATTTACATTGTGATTACCTTTCTTATCTTAGATTCCTAAAAATTATAAATATGTTGAAAACAATTTCAACTTAGGATAATTCATATCTAAGTCAAATTTTCACATAATGTAATTGTTTCATAGTGTGTGAACATTTCATGCTCTATGAAAGACTCATATAATTTTAATTAAAACAACATCACAACGTATTACCCATTCATGATGTGAATGTTTCATGTATGTAGTGCTCATCCCAGTTTTATATAGAAAACCTCAGAACCAAACTATAAGTCTGTCTACACCCTAGGAGATCCTTTTATATCCATTGACACATATATTACCAGATTCCATTAATCAAAACAAACATAAACTCAAATCCTTATGTAATTCTCCTTATAAAAGTATTTTCAATCCAATGAATTGTGCATTATATGAAAGTAAAAAAATGGAACCCAAAGAAAATTCAAAGAAAACATATAAGAAGGTAACATGGTCATAACAAAACTACAATATAAATTAATTTTGTCCCCAATATGACCTTATGATCCTGGACATGAAAAGAGTGTTCATCAAGAATTCTCACTCCCACATATGATGGTTATCCCATCAACGATACCATAGTTAATGGTCCAAAACAGTCATTTTATGATGCAATACCTTCTCTTAGTAATCTATAATTAGAAATTAATTCTAAAATATAGTGACTTCAGTCTCAAGATAAATAACCTATCATTAAATGGAATTGGAAGGATCAGTTAAATACATCCCCAGTTGGGAAACATTAAACATATCATAGATGGATTTTAAATTTGATGGTATTTCCAAAAAATAGAACACCATTCTTGGTTGTCCTAAAGTCTCATAGGTGTTGGAACCATGGTCTTCTATGAATGAATTGGAGTATGGTTTGTTTTTGTTGTCAATCCTCACTGGATGTTCAGAATGTGTACCAGCAAAGTGATCATATAGTTCAAGTAGACAATAGTATTTAAGGTGGCACTGTTTCCCAGTGTATGCCAAAGTTTTGGGCCTCAAAATCGAAAAATGAAGACGCAGGTTGTTGGTAAAAGGAAGTGCACACAAAGAGGATGTGGTGTGAAGAATATCAGGAGGAATGCGTGAAAAATCAAGGGATGTGCGAAAAATAGCGGGTTTGCACGAAAAACAACGGGTTTGCGCGAAAAACAGAGTGGTGCGCGAAATAGAGGATCGAAGGTTTTCACGCAAATACTGATTCAGAATCAGAATGACGAAAAATGGAAAAGGCATGGGCTACGCAAAATATTTGATGTTGTGCGTGAAAAAGGATTCTGGCGCAAAAGATTACGTGCCAGATGAGAAGTTTTTCACGCCAAAGAGGGTTTTGCGCACGGGGGTGTTAGAAGCCTATAAATAAGAGGTTACCCCCCTCATTCCATAGGGTTGAAGACTTAGATAAGATCCGAGGTTTGACGAGCGAAAAAGGATCGCGTAGAGGGGATTGCGCGAAATATTCTATATTACACGAAATATTCTGGGATGTGTGAAAATGGAAGAGTTGCTTGTAAAAATTGAGGGACCGTGTAAAATATTCATGTGCGCAAAAAAGGGTGTTTTTAAGAGAAATGTTTTTCCCCACGAAAAGGAAATTTTGCGCAAAATAGTATGGTTTTGTGCGCAAAGGTTTGGAGTTGTGCGCAATTGTCAGAGAGACTTATTTTCTCATTCTAGTTATCTGGTTCAGTGGTTCAGTGCATACATGTGCATCATTTCCGGAGTTCTATGTAAGCAGAGTATCATGCTAAGTAGAGACAAAGACTTCAATGCAAATCTATTGAAGAGACTATCAAGTCTATAAACTGAGTGAGACTACACCAAGGGCTGTGAGCCAGGGGGAGTCAATGGGAGTGACCCGAGGGACGTAGTGAGCTATCCCTGAACAATTGTAAAGGTAGTGAGCCTGGGACAGAGTGACTATTCCTGAACCCTTGTAATACACATCTACTGAAGTTTATTGGAATTAGGTACGACCGAATACCTGTCGGCGTATGCTCCTTGGACGTAGCCCTTAGTGGTGAACCATGTAAAAAGTGTTGTGTCTTATCTGTGCATGTGAATGTTTGTTTTTTGATCATTTTCAACATACAGGTTAAACAAGTTCCTACCAACATGGGAACAAGATCCATCACATTAAAAGAAAAAGTTGTCACCCTGATTCACCCCTCCCATCTCAGGGTGTCCCAGGGTCCTTCAAGAGGGGACCACCTACATCGTAACATAATCTTCATACCCAATTGAAGATCTCCAAAGAGAGGTAAAACTTTTATAAATACTTGAGCAGTAACCTCATAATCTAGTGGATAGTGATAATGGTCCCCATAATTTTTCGGGAATCTATGTTTCATGATTAATATACTCTGGATCAATTGTATAATCTACATCGTCCCTTTAACTAGGATCAATCCAATTATTGACTACTCTCTCAACCCTTACATGTAAAAGGGGGATATCTAAGGTCTCTAATAAAAATACTCAATGTGTTCATGTATAATCAAGTTATGGTAACTATATTTATATGAAAACATGAATAAAGGAAATTTATTTTCACAAGTTCCACAAGAAAAAGAAACACAACACAACAGAGTATCCTCAATACATAGGATATATCTTTTTGTCGGTCCAATTGTCTATGGATGACATGTCATACTCAATTTAAAATGGGACCCCATAGCCTCATGGATATGTTTCACAACCCTATATATGATCCTCATTCTTTGAAATAATTGGACCCAAAGGAAATCCCATGAATTGTCACAATCTCTCCTACATACAAGCCCTGATGATTATTTAATATCTTCATCTCCCTAATAGATAGAAAATAAACTAATTTCATGATTGAACATATGATCACCAATATATCATACAACCCACTATTATTCCATGGAAAAAACCATAAATTCAATGTGGATGTCATCCCATTTTCATTCAATAATGGTGAAGGGCTGAAAAAAATTAAAAGGTCTCTCGTGACTCACCTTAATTATATGACAAGTAAGACATTATGGTAAATAATCTAATATTAATTGTATCATCCATATCATCTAATGAAAATGTTTTAGATTAGTATATATCATGGTTGTACCTTGTTGTATAGAACTACAATAACAGTTTCCACTCTCCATTTACTCCTTAAATTGAGAGAAAAGCAATAACAAAACTATTTTTAGAACACAAAGAGACACTAGGACATAGATAACACTCACATAAGGTCTCTCGATAATAAATTATTGTACTAATTAACTAGATCAAAGGTTCAAATATATTCTCAAGATAAGTCCTCACATCAATTTTTGATTCACATACCACTCTTCCTTTGATTCATTCGCTGATTGTGTCATAATATCTCGTATAGTCACTCAGCGACCACATCCCTTTTTCATGTTATATTAGAAATATCAAAATAAAATGTTTATAGATTCTCCACAAGAATATCTATCTAAACTTTTTATCCCATGTAGTCAAAATATACCTTGGATCCAATAAATATAATTTACCTTAAACTATTCTCCCAATCATTATTGATGCAGAATTTTTAATGTATACATAACCGATGCCAACTCAGGTTATGGGTAGGGTAGTTTTTCTCATACTGGAGTAAATGGTGAGATATATAGGATAGCTTATATATTCCACACATTAGACAAACTTCGGACCCTTTACATAAGGATTTTAGAAAACATTATAACCAAAAAATGATTCTTTTATAATAAAAACTATATCTAAACTCAACAACACATTCTGTACCACAAAATATCTCTAAAACATTCCATCACATTCAAACATTACCAATTTAAAGGTTAATTCTTTCATCAGAGATTAAATAATAGAGAATTCCAAAATTAATGTCCTGTATAAATGATCCACCCCGATTAATATTTAGATATCAAACACATTTCTAGTCTACTCTTAGGAAACAACTAATTCTACCTTTTCAGGATCCACTGAGTTGTCCCTCCAAAATATATCCATCCTAAGAAACATTAATTCTTGGATAAAAAAAATCCAATTTGGTAATATTTAAATATAGATTATCGTATCCAAATGTTCTAATAATGATATCAAAATGGTGTATTTTATCCTTCTCTAAATTGTATTAATCCAAAATATCATCCACGAACACCATAGAAAAAGTTACCAAGAACTAATAAAAGATTCATTTCATCAATTCCATAACACTACGAGAATATTAATTAGTATAAATGGAATAAATAAAACTCAAAATTCTTATACTATCTCATAAATACTATCGTAGGTGTATCCTATTCTCATAATCTCAATTGATGGTACCCTAACTAGAATTCAATGTTTAATAACCAATGATCCCCTCTACATTGATCGAAGAGATCATCAATCTCGGGAATGGGTAATTTGTTTTAGATGGTCCCGTGATATATCTCATGATAGTAAATGAATAGTTTGAGTCACCTATATTAATATCTAAAAATTCGTTTACATTAATCCCATGATGACATGATCGAATTAATAAATCTATTAGCCTCATGATCTAGATGATTGCCTTTAAGATTAAGAACTCAGTATGCATAATATTGTAAGATGAAATATAAATGGTAATCATATGAGGTTGTACGTTGGGGGTATACTCGACTTCTCTCTAGGAAAATAAAACATAAAAATATTTCAAAAATACCTTGGGGTATTCACAAACAACCATATGTAGGTGACTGTCCATATAAGGGTAAAAAACAATATGAAACATCTATTGCAATTGGAATAGGATTTCCCCAGCATAATAAAAAAACCCCTTCCATTCCCTATCAAGAGTCCCACACATCCTAAAAAAAGGATTGATCCCATAAATAGATAATAAATGATCCTTATGTAAAAAATATTCTATCTAGTGTTTATCACCAATCTTCCAATCCATACCGATATTCAAGACGATGATGTAAAGATCGAGCCCCATGAAGTCCCACTCCATCACATGGTCTAATATCATCAGTAAACATACTAGGAACTTGAAACCTTGTTTTGGAATCATTCCCATAGGAATGAAAGGATACAAAAAGAATTTAGTATTATTTAAACAATATCGAAACTCATTATGTATCTTGGATGATATAAAATATTATGTATCACAAGTATAAAACAATGCTTACACCCTAGAAGACAAAAAATAAAAGTCATACCTTTAAATGTGTGTAGCCTTTCGTTAGATTTAATTGGTTCATAAGATGCAACATAATGGTTTATAAAATCATAAACACCCTAATATTTAATATCCAAATGAATAACCCCTTATGCTTGTGGAAAATACCCACATCCATTTGAATAATCGGTATGATACTACGATGGCAAATCCTTGGGGAGTACTTTCCCAAAAACACTTCTTATGTCTAGATATTCCACAATAATAACAGGTTATGGGAACCTCCTTAAAATTAAAATTGGTATGAATTTCCTATCAACACTCATAGAAAACAACCTATTTTTTTCAAAACGATGCACCCAAAACTAGTCTTGAAGATGACTATCACCTTTCTGATTCCTTTTTTGGCTAGAAGATACACCCAGGCTAAAGATAGTAGAATCTAAATATCGTTATGAACCTATTATTATATATATGTCTTTCACTTGTAATGTTTAAATATTAAATATCTCAATTATGGTTGGAAGGCTCATTAGAATCGTCATTATGAAGATTTGAGCCTTCAACCCCAAATCAATCCTTTGAGCCTTGAGCTATACATTGTTGACTAGATTCTGTGACAAGTGAACTAACATAGACAAATGGGTTGAATACAACCTAGTTGTATAATCTCCCTTTTCTGTGATCCAAAACACTATGGTCTTTTCCATAAATAATATCACAAGGAAAAACTATATGATGATTATTTTCATGAATGATTCCTAGGTTACTACATCATTAAACATAGGTTGTAAAAGATAGAATGAAAATATCAATCCCTATCATTCATAATATAGATTGAAAAATCCACCATAGAGTCCTTATGATTATTCAGAATGTTATATATCCTACAAATCCTCTCAACCCATTATTTCGATTCATGCGGTCCTTTTTCCCCATGAATAACATGTGGATGCTACTTTGTATATTATGAGACATTATCCATGGAATGCACATGGTTACTGATACTACATTTACCCAAAGCCTAAATATTGAAGATTATATTTTATACAAAAGAAGGATCCACTAGTGGATATTCCTATGAAAACAATATCACAACAAACACACTATGATTTGAATAAGGAAGATTCTTATGAAAATAATTAGTCAATTTAAATATACCCCATACCAAATTCATGAAATTATTATCAACCACCAACTTTAATGCTTGTAACATCCCCCTAAACACCCATGTTACCTCATATTTAGACATGACAGGGAGAACACTAGGCCCCCTTTCTACGCTTACTACCCTAATTTTTTCATTTCTAAATCTTGTCTACCAAAACACCTAACCACACCTATGTAGTGGCAACATCTCTCCAATATGGGTATTCTTATAGGTACCAATTTGTAATCAACCATCCTCGATCAACAAGATAAGTCAAACCAAATGGGTCAACAAATGGTGAAATACATAAAAATAACTAGATGTACCATATGAAGATTAAGAAACATCAATTTTTATTGTGTAACAAAGTAAAAAATATCCATGGGAAATATAAATTCAATCCACAATAGTCAAATGAGGAATAATAAAAAATATTCAAATGAATAATCCCCCATCTGACCATCTGTCACCACAAATCCATCCCACAATAGAGGTGAAATAGAGAATGAGAACCTAGAATGACTCATGAATCCATTTACCTATCTCTGAGTCCTATAAAAAATGGTCTACAACTTCCTATAGGCAAAATTAGTTTGAAAGAAAAAAATCCAAATAGGATATCACTAAAGAATCTATTTATGTTCTAATATCATGAATTCAAAAGAACTTTCTTTAATAAAAAATTATTTTTTATCATTAATTTTTACCAATAAAAAAATTTTAAAAAATAATTTTTCCCTTATATGGATACCATATTCACCAAATCCCAGAATATAAAGGAAAATATTTATCTATAGGTGATAGTAAACATGAAATAATTTTTCATGTGATAAACCAGGTATAAATGAATAATCATTTCATCTGGGATATAGAATATGGGAATACATACTTTATATAAAAGAATCATAAACCTGAAATTCATCAGTTCTAGCAGATATCTAGTCATACTATTGTATGAAAATATCATAAAAGTAACCCTTTATTATGTCACATAAACTAGGGCAACCTATGTACATTTCTCAATTCACCTAAATTTCCCAATATGTTAAGTTTCTCCAAAACCAATATGAAAATCCATTTTCAAATTTAATAAAACCAATTTTTTATCATATAAAATCCATTACACTGAACAACCCAATAGGTTCAATTAGTACATATATCCATTCTTGAATTATTTAACCATTCATAGATACACCAACCACAAGAACAATGGAAACTTATATTCCTTCGACAATTTATATTGGAAAACAAAAAATAGACCATTAAAACACCATGAATGAAAGTAAAATATTGAGGATCTATAGAAATCCTAATTATATCATGAATCTGAATCAAAGACTTTTCCAACACTTCTTCCACTACCAATGGAAATGAAAAAACAAAAAATACCACCTTATGCACCTCTATAGGATCCAAATTCAAAAAGAAGTGATCTAGAATGATAAATACCTCCCAAAATCGAAAAAACAATCTCCCTAGTGTTCTATTGGATTGTATGTGTTTCTTTTGAAATAATATATGGTAATGAATCATGTATTAAAAATGGTAATAATGGGGAATTCACATTGTCAATCCATTCCATGGTGTGAAATCATATGAATGATAAATACTCAAAAATTGCATCACTTAAAGTTAAATTAATTCCCAATCAACATTTTCATGTTTTTTAATGGCTTCACTACCTATAAAGTTTTCCTACTCAACACATGATTCATTGAATCTTCCCTATAATAGATTTAAATTATTTAACCCATTTATGTTGTGAATGTGTATAGTATTTGGTTCTCATCCCATTTTTCTACAAAAACCTGAAGAACCAAAACTGAAGGCTCTCTAGACCTAAGGATCCACCATTAAATCCATTTTAACATTTCTTATTATAAACCATTAATCAAATCAAATATACATTCGAGGATTTTAGGTCTTTTCCATATAAAAGGAATTATATTCCCAAGAATCATTGAATACACCGAAAAAGTAAAACAAAAGCTAATGTCAATTAATAACTGAAGGAATGCTAGATTGTGTTACACTTATATAAAAATATCAAAAGTATCTCACATCTCTTATAATGTAATAATATTAATTACTAAGAACATTTTTAACCTCTCAATTATAGAATTATATAACTCAATGTGAGAATACATAATTATTTGATCATAAAACAATAAATTCATAGTTGCAAAATTTCTAAACAAAAATATTTATATTTTGGAAACTGTTTTATTGAACACCATCCTCTTTTACCGTTAAAATAAATGTGATTCATAGATAATCACTTAAAATTTTATCTTTAACAAAATTAAATTAAGTAACATTTCAATCTCTTTAATTATGATATTCGATATAGCCTATCTTGTGGACCACCACCTTTACCCTTCTATATCAATTCTTCAAACACCCAATTCGTTATCTCTATTTTTTCATATCTCAATGGAAGTTCACAATTAGTGGTTTTATTATTTATATCATTGTAAAAATTTCCTTGAAAATATATTTTTCATATATTTATGTCTCATTATTCCATTGATATTTTTTGAAGTACAGTTGTAGTCTTGTGCACTTCATTGGAAAATGATCTTGCTGAGATCTTATTTGTATCTAAATCTCCAAAATTTTCATTGATTATTTCTATGTTTTTTCTAATTTAAATAATTACGTATTGTATTATTTAGTGGTATATGTTTGAATTATTGAGGGTATATTGTTAAAATAATATTTTTTAGGTCATTTATAGTTCTATTTCAGTTGGATCAAAAACATTTAGGGATTGATTCTTGTGTTAAGAAGGAAATAATGATTTATTTGGATAAAGGTGTATTAAATGATATATATCAATGAAAGTATTTATAGGTTTTTTGGATGATAATTGAATGTTTTCTATATTAATGAATCTATTTCGAAGGATGATAACTATATTTTGTGTACTATTATAGAATATGATCCCATTAATGATCAATATATTCACAATAATAATGAATAATTTAATACTTCAAGAAGTATTGAATGAATAATAAGAATAAAGAAACTATGAAATTGGGTTTTCTAATATATTTAATCAAAAATTAATTTCATTTATATATTTGGATTGAAATCTTTATTATATGTTATATAAAAACAAACCTAAATTATTTAAGGATAATAGAATATTAGAGGGAAAATATCAGGTGGAAAATTCTCAGATTGTTCCTGTTGAAAAAATATCTTCTTTAATAAATGGGGACTATGATTAATTAGAGAATATTTTGGGGTCTCTATATGATTAAATTGAAATTATTAAAGGATTATTATGTGTTAGTAAATTTTTTTAAATAATATTATTCAATTTATGTACTGTTTAGGATTAATCTTGAATCCATATTGGAAATATTGAAAAGGAAGTTTTTTTTGAACACATGGAGTTGTATAATATTTAAATATTGTTTCCAATTGTATACAAGATATGGTCAAACTATAATATGTTACTCATGAAATATATGATTCAAATATGATTAGAAAATTTGGAAAAAAAGATTCGTCATTCATTTTCTGAATCTATATAAGAGTTAATAATACAATTATGGATTGTTAACACAATCGAAGAATTGAATGAGATTCATATTATTTTCGAGTGTGAGATTAATCCAAAAATGAATTTATGTTTTTTTCCATGAAGATATATGTCATGTTGTACGAAATGTCTCATCCAAAATAGTATTATTT
The DNA here is from genome assembly GCA_963277665.1 of Viscum album. Taxonomy (NCBI): domain Eukaryota; kingdom Viridiplantae; phylum Streptophyta; class Magnoliopsida; order Santalales; family Viscaceae; genus Viscum; species Viscum album. The sequence continues at coordinate 929,478,052 of OY728159.1, forward strand.
CACAATATAGAGTGACACCATGATTTGAAGTAATTTTTCTCCAATTTCTAGATTGTTAGAAAAGATGGTAGATAGACTTATAGAAGCAGAACTACATTCATCTAAGAATTTATATTCTACATGTTTATGGTAAAATGGTTCGGTTTCATCTGATTTAATTTTAGGATACTAAAAACTATGGAGAGAACATATCATGAACGAAAAGTAGTTTATCCATGTAGAAAATTAAATCAATATATTCTGTCAAGATCTACATATATATCAGGATGAAATTAATTATATGCATTAAAATTTATATTAATTTTATAATAGAATGTTAAATTTATATACACAGTTAGAGAGCATTGAAATATAAAAATTTCACATGTTTCTCTTGAACTTTTTGTATCAATTGGTTCATCATGTGGTACGAAAAACGAACACTATGATATATTATTTTTATATATGTATTCTTGTACTAGTTTGACTTAGATAATATGAAGATTTATATTGAATGTACTGAATTACTAAATTTTCATACACTCCTGAATATATGTGAATGATATGAATATCATTTATTTTATTTTCCTAGAATCTCTTTTTCTACACTATGTTCTTCCATTTTTTTATTAGAGGATTTTGTGATGAAATATTTTCTATTGGTAAATTTACATATTTAATTTCATTGAGAATTAAGTAGCAAACAATGTATGTTTTTATGAGATGAAATTTCTATAAATATTACATGAAATATTCTAAAGTATGGGGTTAAATTATCCGAATAATTTTTTGGAGATGCTACTTGACAAACGACATTGTTATCAAAATATGTTTTTTTCAAAAAAATGATAAAAAAAGTATAGGGTTCATAGATGGTGAATTAAAGTTGATGGGTAGAAAATAAATCAATATATTAATAGAATAATGAAATGATAATGATATATCTTTTAAATATATTTCAAAAATAATATTTAAATAGGGGGAGTGATGTTAAAATGGATAGCATGGTTCCTTTTAATGAAAACGGAGGAAGAATAATGAAGTATCATGAGAAGGTGAGCAGATATAATTTTATAGAAAGTGTGTAAAAAGAGACTATGAATATATATATACTTGGAATTTTTTATATTTTATAATAATGGGGAGATATTATATATGTAACTTAATGGTGTATGGTTTTTATGGACATATTTTCAACAAAATCCAAAAGTGGTAATATTAAAAGTTAGAGGTTTCTTATTATTATTTTAGAAAAATTACCAATGGTTTATGATGATGAATGGTTGTTAAAATAGTACATTCCAAATAGATAATGAGGAATATTTTTTTAACTATAAAATGTATTATGGAGTATAGTCATGAAGAAATAATTGGTTGGAGATTGATTTGATGGGGAGGTCATTACGTTGATTGTATAGGTAATCTAGATTTAATAGAAATTATAGAATAATTTTATAGTTGGGTAAGATTATAAAGTGATTATTATATCATGTGTATAATTAATTTGAATGTTGTGTCCGTATATTTGTGAATTGTTTTATTTGATCATTCTATAGTCTCAATAGGAATACTAAATATTATTGTGATGTTTTAGAGCGAATGTAGACGAATAATAATGGGGACCAAAATATGGATGAATGCCTTCTATTGAATAAATACTTTTACCTAGGGATATATTTGAATAGTATGTTTTTTTCCAAATATTTGACTGATATATTTTAAAAAAATATTTTAATAATAAATAGTAGACTCCCCTTGGTTTAATAATAAAATTAGATTCATATGTTAAATTTTGATGCTCTATAAGAGTTGGTAACTTTAAAACGGATTTTTCACACTATAGAAAGAATTAATGATATTATAATTTTTGACCTATGATTCACTCCTATCGTAGGGAATTTATAGAAGAATATTTATTTACCTAATATATTATACATGCTGACCAATGTGGTTTCAATTTAAGTGCATCACAGTTGATTCAATCACTTATTTGAGTTCACCTATTCTCAATATTTATGGTTATTTATTTATATATTTAAAACAATGGTTTGATTTTTTTTGTAAATTTGTATTTGAAATAATAAATTTTATAATTAAAATATAAATTATGATTCATAAAAATGAAATTAGTGAATAAGGAACTCAGTCATAGGGTTGGATAACAAGATATTATTCATAATTTACTAGTTTTTAAAAATCAATTTGATAATTAATTTGATGAAACCTCATTAAAAAAATTACTTTCCACTAATTTATTCAATGTGTTATTTTAGAATGTATTTTTTTCACCAAAACATACCTCCAAAAATAGTCAAATTAGATTACACCTCAATCGAGTTTTCCATTCCTAATAGACCCGACTCCCTGTATGTCGTTTCATCCCTTATGGAAAACTCAAATCTACTGTATGATGAGTTATCCAAAGAAAATGGAGTGAAAATTAATTAATCTAATAAAATAAATTGAATTGGAAATAATATCATGGTGAAAGGGCACCACACCCATTCAATAATCAGGAATCCACCACAATTATATTTAAAACTTGTTGAATTGAAGCGTACTAATAAAGAAATCCATAAAACCTCCCCCATAGCCAAACCTCAAGTTAGTGACATAACATTTCAAATTGAATATAGATCATTATGGAAATATGGATGATAGATAATGGGTTTAGTGTTGGAATAAAAAGATATATGAAGGATGAAAAGGAACATTATAATAAAAATATGAATGCATGTTACATGATAAAAATAAACAAAAATAAAAAGAAACTAAAAGATATATACTAAAACATGGTTGTCATACCAACATTACATGTCACAATTATATACCTTATATACTTCCTATTGTTTTTTTATATTCAATAATGATACCTTGGCATGTAATAATAGACCATTAATGGTTTAGGGGTCATAATGGTTCTTCAACAGTTGAAATTTGAGTTACTGAATACTCCTTCAAAATAATACACCTGTGAACACCCTAAAATGGCCGAATTGGGGGAATGTTTTTTCAAGAATTATGTTTTAAAATATTTTTTTTTTCAATTTTTATCAAAATTTCACATTGATTGGATGCATCTAGAAAAGTTATGGAATAAATACACAACATTACTTTTTTGGCCAAGAAATATAAAAATATTCCTTCAATATATAACATTCAATGACCCCATTAATAAGAAAAAAAACTCAATCATATTCATTGGTAGAACTTTTCAATGTTTCCTATTTAAAATTAATTTTTAATACCCACAATTGGATTTTTATATCATGAGTTATGCTTCATTTATGTTGGTGGGTTCTAAGCTGTCTGTCCAAACCATATTACAAATTAATTGATTTTTTCTATCCCAATTTTGTTAAAATATATCCTAACCAATCCTAAGGGGTCCCATTATATGAAAATCCCAATCCCTCTTCTAATTGGAAAGGATAAGGTGACTAAATCCCAGTAGGTATTTCTCCCAAATGGGAGGAATTTTCCTTTGTATTTTTATGCATGCACACATCTCCAAGCTAGAAGTGAGGAAATATAAAAACACTAAGAAAAAAATTCGTGAAAACCACTATAACCCATAACAGAGCATGAAATGGATGTAATGTGAAGTAAGGTAAACCGTGATAGAATAAAATCTTACAATGAAGTTTCTAAAATCCCAAATTCCAACATGTAAATAAGGGTAATAGGACTACTGTAAAATGTAGTGGGAACACGTCTTCCTGTCTTATCTATCAAACCTCCATTTGATCATAGTCTTCCCAGGACTCTTTCAAAAGGTCACTCATCATAAAAAGATAGGAAATCTGTGAGTAAAACCCACACAGGGGTGAGTATAACAATATTTAGTAGGACACCCTAAAATATGAAAGGAAAATAGAATGGAAATGTGTAGTCAGCTCTACAAAAATATATGTATATAGAACATATAACAAGAATATACAAATATTCTAAAACCATACCAAATAGTCTATGATAAGTCATAACCACTACATACCAACACTAGATATTCAGTCTAATGATTCCATGATCCACTCATCAGGGAGAATAAACTGTTGAGTCTGCTATCCCTGATGATGTCTGTCAGAGAAGTATTGTTCGCCGAGAACTATCGTGAGAGTGAGATATGAGGATAGATTTGAAGAGGGAGATATTATACATAGATGGTGATCACATCCAGGTCCATGTGGTGATACCAGTAAAACCATCTTGATTAACCCTCTATGTAGAGGATCGACATCAGGTTGGATTGGTCGCGTAGATTTTGAGGACTCTACCTTTAGAACATAGAGGAATAGAGTATCCATCACTGTGCCACTTGGGGGGATTCAAAAAACACTATCCATGATGTCGTGATGAAGGTATCATAATCCAATGAGAAGGAAATGATACAAACAAACCATCTGGGATGCAATAAAGGGAAAAAACTCTAATGCATCTCATCCATGATACGGTGGATGATAGAATCAATCAATGTAAAAATCTAGTACACAGAGTGTAGTATTCACTCTCATTATGTCCCTTGACCCTAGGTACTACCCTTATAAATGGACCATGTCACTAAAAACATGTGTGAGGAAAAAACCCAACATTTATCACGAATGGATTGTCCCATTGTTAGGGTCCCAAGGACATAGACGGATCCTCAAATAGACACACTGTTTATAGTTATAGAGGATTGAAGTTTCAAGGGGGGGGGGGGGGTGGGTCACTAGGATATAGACCAACCATGTGGTCGGTCCACCTACCATGTTGGTCGATTGCCAAGGTCGTATGCCTCGTGGAATCTTGAGCTATTATGGTGATCGACTTCACCCTAGCTACTACAGCCACCTGGCATCTTTTGTGACTATGGCCAAGTTCGGTAGCCCATGGTCCAACCCTTATTTGACCCAGTATGACCCCACCCAGTCTGCCTTCGCTGGGCCAGGGCTGACTCTTCCGGGCCCGACCTAACTTCGCAAGGTCCATGTTGTTTCCAATAATCTGGACTGCTTGCAAGAGGGCTAGTCCATTCCACATGGTCACCCACATAATCTTCCACTACATCCAAACAATTCCCCCACCATGTTATCTAGTCATAGGCCGCATCCCATTGGTAGATGTTTCACGGTCGTCCACCAAATCCTTTCCTTCTATGATCTTTTTTTCTTACTCTAATGATCAGATTTCCTAAATGAAACCATATCTACAATCCTCAGGTCTCAATATACACTGATCTGGCCTCTATTTTTTCTTGCATCCCATCCAAGGGACTGATCGTGTTTAGAGCATCCTGGAAAGTCGATTCACGATCAAGAGGATCCAATGGTGAAAAATGATAAGAATGTTGGAGATAAAAAGAACAATAAATCATGAAGAAATTACCCTGTCCTTTTTTCGTGTTGACCTCAATTCATTATCGTTAGAATAATAAATAAAGAGGTATTTAGAAAAACTAATGGAAATAATCTACCCAATTCAATTCCCATCCCGCAATGATCAAACTATGGATCAATCTATTTGTGTATTAACACACATTCATCACGAGAATAATGAATGGGGAAAAGAAACAATGAAATAACCTTTTTACCTGGGATATGGATCGTTCATTTTCAAGGATGGATTTTCATTTACAATCCTTCAAGAATGATATATAACCCCTATCTTTTTCATCTCCGCCGCGAGAATTTCTCCAAGGATTCACTCCAAAGCATCTAGGGAACTTTACTGTTATGATTTTTACCCTTGGTCCATGCCTAACTATTCATATAAAAGAAACATCACTGCCAGATCAACGTAACATCAAAATAAAATAACTCTACAGTTTCTTTTATTCATTAAAAAGAAATACAACTATTTTTCATAGCCGATCTGAGATGGCTGGTGTTAAGCCTATCCTAGGGTGAAACTTCTTCTCTGAATATAGTTGTTCCCTCATATTTCTAATCGTGGCACCCATTTAAGAGTTTTATTTCTTTTTGTAGAAAAATATTCATGAATACGTGCTATTAAGAGTATATTATTTTTCAAACATGTGTTATGAGAAAAATGATCCTCAAGAACACATGTCGTCTCAGTTTAAATTTTAAAAATTAGTAAATATAGTATATAAAAATAATACATAGTAAAAATATGGTACATTATATTCTCCCATCCATGGGGATTTACATCCTCAAAAATCCAAAAATGAAGATACTAAAAATAATGTGGTTACTCTTCAGAAATCTAATCCTCCCACTCCTATGTGACCTCTAAGATATTCTTGTGCTTCCATTGGACATGTACCAAGGAAATAGACCACCCATGTAGGATCCTCTCCTACCGATCCTCAATATACAACTGGTACTCTGCAAAAGTTATTCCAGAATTTATGTCCAGCACACCCCAGTTGATGACGTGTGATGTGTCATGCACGTAGCTCCTTAGCTATGAAATGTGGAAGAAATCATGTATGCGATCTAACTATAGTGGCAGAGCCAGGTGGTACTCCACCTCATAGACTCTTTTTAGTGTATGGAAATGGCTGATGAACCTTAGAGAAAGCTGGAATCCTCGACCAAATATCCATAATCTTTGTCGTAGTGAGATCCGAAGGAACACGAGGTCGCCTTCCTCGAACTCCAAAGGCCTCCTCTGCATATTGATAGAGCTAAAATATTCATCATTTTTTATATGAATCCCAATTATTTAATCTATCCCAATTGTCCATTTTGAGATTATTTACAACAATTTTGAATTTATGGTGTGTTTAGAGATAAAATGTGATGATTTCATAATTCTATAATTTTAACATATTTTGATCTCAAGCCTATTTTGGGAATAACTTTTAAACTATTGGATCAATTTAAACTTTTTTTCATTCATTGATTAATTTTTTTCAACAATTTTTTCTTGAGAAAGTGTAAATTATACCATCATGAGGGCTAAAAAATTTGTCAATAATAAAAACTTTTCAGGCAGATATCGTGGGCCCCACCTCCATAACGAGATTATAAAGAGGCATAGACGCCACCAATTTAAGTGATTCCATCTCAAATTGAACTATGACACATAAAATAGTTTATAGAAATAATTTTATGGATTTTTACACTCATTATTGGATCCATTTGACATTATATAGTGAAGAAATAATATTAGAATTCTTATGCAGAAAAATTCAGTCTTAGTATTTATTACATAACTCTATTGGTAGAAAATTATGTTGAAATTTTTAGGGTGAATGAGAAAATTATTTCAACAAATTTTATGAAGGATGTAATGCGTGAATCATCCATTTAATGGGTCATAAATGTTTTAACTTTTGAAGGAAATATTCTAGCCTATAAAAGTAGAAGAACTCCTCCTACCAAAGTTATTCCTTCCCATTCCATTACATAACATTCCATACAAAGAACTAAGGAGGAGATCTCCACTAGGGGAGGCTGGCCGAAAATAACTCCATTTCTTCTTATTCATTATTTTATTTTCATTATTTTTTAGTTTTTAATTATAATTTATTTTTATAATAAATTCATGTATTCATAACTTTGTTTCACCAATTTATTTTTCTTATATCCTCATCCTCTTTTTTTTATTTCATATGCCTCTTTTTCTATTATTCTATCCACCATGAACTCTTTCCATAAAAAAATGAGGATCTTACTCAAGGATTGTCTTTGGGGAGGTATGTGGGAATTTCATTTATTATGCACTTAAATTATTAGTTTTTATTAACTTTGATATGAGAAAGTGTGATATGCATGGGTGTTACAAGTGTCTGCAAAACAACTGATATCAAAATCATTTATATTCACTTATTAATAAATTTCCCTCCCTTATAATAGATAAAATCTCTTCATATGATGTATTTGATCTAATCAGCATATGAAATGGCGTATGATGTTGCCATGTCTTGGAAGATGTCACACTCTCGATCTGGGTATAACATTAACAATAATTATATGAAGAGGTTCGATTAAAATTTCTAAATATATTAAAGATTTTTTACCAAAAAATTAAATAATAGTAATTTATTAATGATATCTCATAATTTAATTATCAAGATTAATTTAAAAACCATCAAGGAGAATGATTGAACCCACAACCCAAAACATAAAAGGGAAATTTCTTTTTTCACTAATTATATTTTTTCATTGCATGTTATTTTTATATTTTATCCAATTGATTTTCATTGCCTTATTATATTATATAAAATGAAAAAAAATCAGTTTTGTTGAATTGGATTAAGAGAATAAACTATTGAAAAAAATCCACAATTGAGATGACCTTGGTCATCATCTGTGATGTATTCAGAGAATAAATTTTCTTTTGACACAACCTATGAAATGTGTGCTTCAAAACTAGTGTCATTTCAGGATGATAACTATTAGTTTATTTAAATTTTATATTTTAAAATTTTATATATATTTTCATTACTTTTTTTAAAAAACACCTTAAAATAATTATTGTCTAATGATGTTTTAAAATGGATATTTTTTTTAAATTAGGGAATGATCACACACAAGTCCAAGAACAAGACACACACACGCACACACACAGATATATATATATATATTAAGGAATAACTCTAACGAAGGGGGGATTTTATTAAGATAGTGTTCAAGGAGTTTTAAAGAATCCAAGATACACGGATCTTAGAAAAAGTTTTTATGAGAATTGATGATAAACTACGAACTGAATGGAAATGATTCGAGGAAAAGAAATAAGTGAAAGTGGGTTTCCCCACTTTCATAAATGATATCAAATAATTTGAGGCCAAACTTGAAGAATATCAAAAAACCAACCATTTTAGGGACTATATTCAAGCTAACCTTGATAATATAGAGTGAATTCATGCTGGAAAATAATTTCCTACTGAGCTACATGTAGGAGATTAATAAGACCTGGAAGCATTTTTGAATGAGTATGAGGTACAACATGATCTCCCCATTCTTTACATAGTAGAAGAGACAGAACCACTCTACTTGTCTCTATAAATGGAATAAGAGGAAAACATAAAAATTATAGAATTTGAAGAAAATATGGAGGATACTACCTACCGTCTTCCATCCATTGAGATAAAATCTAATGAGGAACTTTCCACTAAATACATGATTGAAACAGAACCAACTAATTGAGATGATATTTCTTGGATCTCATTATTTTCATGTTTTATTCAATAATATTTGTGTATAACTCCTTATTGTTTTGAATTTCCATATTTTTTCAATCATTTCATTTCCATAGAAGATGAGTAAGAGAAAAAAACACCTGTTGAGGAACACATGGAGCTCTGAGATATTATTGAACAATAATTTGAGGAATCCCATAAAAACTTCCAAGAGGCTGAGTTTGAGAAAATCAAGACATAGGTCGATCATATTAAAAAGAAAAATATTTTTTCTATTTAAATTTTAAATTTTATTCTAGAAAAATTTTAGAGTTAATCCAATAAATATTCTTTTCATATATCCCATAATGATCCCACACATGAAGAGAAGGAGAATGTTGCATTAGTATAAACCAAAGTAGTGGGTGATCCATACTTAATACTACCCCATTCTTGCAAGATATAATTAATTATGAAGGGGATGGTTATGGTATATTCTATTCACGGATCATATCTCACCACCAAAAAAGAATCACAAGCTGGTAAAATCCACATGAGGTGGTTTTTGTCCAATACGATCCACCCACAAAAAAACTATGGATAACATCTTGTACATCCCTTCTAGTGGAATTGAAAAACCATGGCCCACTTGTAGGATTTACCAAGATTTATCCTTTAATTTATTTATAGTACATTACTTTTCAATATTATAATTTTTATTTTAGATTGAGTCTTTGAAATAATATAGCATGCATCCCACTACCTTTTATATTTTTTTTCTTTAATGACACGATCCTACTGCTTAATTGAGTTGTTTTGTTTTATGGGTTCATGATGGTAGTATGAATCATTAGATAATGGGAGAGAAGAGATAATATTTTTGGTAATGGGATTTTATTTTTTATTTTTTATATATTTAATGTACTAAATATTTTATCCAAATAATGTATTGAGCTTTAAAGTGAAAATTTTCATTCCACACTTTCATTTATGCACTACTTGACTAAAGTAGGAGACATGATTTTCATAGGAATACCTTTATTCCATGATTTATATTTCAATGCTGATATGATTAAATGAGTATAGTGGAAAATTTAATGTATAAATCGATATAATCGATATTTAAATGATGAATCATGATTTGAAGGAATTAATTAATTCATGTAAATGAAATTCCCCAACTATTTAACATACATTTAAGTTATGAAATTTATGTGTATTGACTTGTTATTATTTATAATTCCATTACTTATTGTCCCAAATAATATTTCGCAGTCCAAAGAGGATTTCAAGACCGTGCACATCCTATTTTATCTTGAACATATGTCTTGATTAATCTTGTGACATGCAACCTGCTAAAAATTGAAATTGAACTTTTCAATGCAAAGGTTGTACAAAAACCCAATTAAAATGAATGAATATTCCTTTGAGAAGACCTTAATATTAAATAATACCTTTATATAAATCCTTCTTTAGACTATAGAGTCCATGAATGACCTTTATATGGATGATACATGTTTTAATCCATTTATACCCGTTAATAAAACCTTTACGTAAATTATTCTTTAGCATTTACATGATATTTTAAAATTGAAGTGTGGGGGTAAAGGGAATAATAATGGAAGGCATGATATAACTTGTAAGGAATAATTATTAGGGTAATATATTTGTAATGATAATGGTCATTTGATTCATTTATTGTACTCATTATTTTTCCAGGTTTATGAATAAAATATAGAAAATAAAAAAACAAAAAATGAAATAAAAATGGGTTTGGATTTAAGAAAACCAAAAAGTATCATTACTAGTTCAGTTATTTATTTTTATATGTGTATTAATGTAGTATTTTTGGTTTTTTAAAGCATATCTTTCAAAAAAAATCAAAATAAAATCAAGAGGGTGCAAAAAAATTCATTATGCCTAATTTGATCGTTACCTTATATTGAGTTTGGTGGAAGTGGAGGTTATGACAATTTGAAGGGGAGAATTTCATTAAAAAATTTACTTTTATTATCTTTATTTATTATTTTATAGTTATAACTCATCCTTCATATTTATTATTAAACAACATATCCAACCATCCTTAAGCTTCGAAGTCAATAGAACCTTAATGTCATGTCAACATGACTTTATGTTTTTGTGTCATTAAAAAGTAGAGATAGTAGTTTTTTTACAAGATTATTGATAAAGAAAATATTGTCATGATATGAGCCTAAATATACTAGAATTGTATCATGAGTGATAAGATAAAATAATCAAAAGTTTCATAAATAATGTCTTAGAATGTATAAAAATAAATGATTTAGGATCTTGAAAGAATGAAATAAAAATATCAATCATTTTTCAAAGGGAAAAATTAAAATAAAATAATTGATTATTACTTTGAAAAATGGAAAATTAAAATTTTATTTTATCTTTAGTTTTGAATGTTTTATTTTACATTTAAAATTATCTGATTTTATTTCATAGAATATTGAATATTGGTAATATTGGTATCCTTTGAATTCCATGTTGAGATTTAATGTCTGAAGACAAGAATTATTAAATTGTTGGGGAATTTCATAGAGATAATATTTTACCAATTTTTTTTTCATGAATTTAAATTATTCAAACTCTCAAAATTTATCAATTTTAGCTTATTTAAAATAATTTTGGATTAATTGTGTGTTTTGGGATAAAATGTGAAAATTTTGAAATTCTGTAATTTTAACAGGTTTTAATCACAAATTTATTTAGGTTATAAAAATAGAAATATTATTAAAATTTGAGTGAATATTTTTATTTAGGATTCATTATTATATTTTCTTTAGCTTTTTCTGTTGGTGAAAGAGCTGATTCGACTATCCTGAGGCCTGAAAAAACCTGTAATGTTGAAAATATTTCTATGAAAATAGTGTGGAACCCACATCCATAATAGTAGCATAAATATTAATACACAACTCCGAATTAGAATATTCCATCTATAATGGAACTATGAAATATAAAAAATTGTATGTCCAATGAATTTTATTATGTTTGGAAATCCTTAAGGGATCCAATAGACGTCATATAGTGAAGGAATAATTCTAGAATTCATGGTTATAAACAGTCTGTCTCAAAATTTATTACATAACTCCTAAATCTATTATCCAATGACGGTGAACTTTTTTGGGAGAACTAAAAAACATTTGAACAAATTTTATGAAGGATGGGATGTGTGAATCATTAATTTAAGGGGTGATTACCATGTAACCTTTTGGAGGATAGATTTTGGCCTATCAAATGAAGAGTGCACCTCCTCCCGAAATTATTCATTCTCATTCCATTCTATCTTATTCCATCCATGGCCCCAAGGAGGATATATACAAATAGGGAATATAGAAAAAATCTCCCCCATTTATTCTTAATCATTATTTATACTTATTTATTTTTTAGTTTTCAATTGTAATTTAGTCTTATAATAAATTCACGCATTCTTAACTTTGTTCCCCTATTTTATTATTCTTTCATCACGCTCAATATTTTTATTTTCTACTTCCATTTTTTCGTCTTCTAACTAACCATACCTTTTATAATAAAAAATTTGGATCTAGCCTAAGGATTGGACTAGCAGAGGTATGGAGTAATTTCAATCATTATGCACTGAAATAATTAAGTTTTATTATGTTTCCTATGAGAAAATTTGATGTTCACAGGTGTGGAATTCTCCCACCACAAAATTGGTCAAAATATAATTTCTATTCTTTTATTAAATAATTTACCTCAATTATAATGAATACAAGATATTCATATAATGGACTTTGATACATATAGTAGATGAAATTGAATACAATGGAGCTAGGTCTTCAAAGATGCCACACTCTCGATCATGGTGTAACATTAACTGTGATTATAGGTGGAGGTGGAATTAATATTTCTAAATGTATTCGAGATTTAACACCACTAAATAAAATAAATTTAATTAATTAATGAGATCTCATAATTGAATTATAAAACTTAATTTAAAACCCAACATGGAGAATGATGGAATCCACAAACCAAACCATAAAAGTTATGTTCTTTCTTCACTAATTACATTTTGACATTTTCTGTTAGTTTAAAATTTTATCCAATTAAATTACATTTCCTCATTACTTTATATAAAAACAATAAAAAAGAATTACTTTTGTTGAATTGTATGAAGAGAATAAACAACTGAGAAAGATCCTAATTTGAGATGACCCTGGCCATCCTCTGTGAGGTATTATGTGAAAAAATTTTCTATTTCCATTCCCTATGACATGATTATATCAAAACTGGAATCATTTCCAGGGAAGTAATTATTTTTTTATTAACTTTTTCTATTTTCACATTTTATATATATTTTCATTACTTCCTAAAAAAATTTACAATTTCTTCTCAATTTATGTTTTCAAAACTCCATTTTTGAATTTAGAAAATGATTACTCACAAGTGAAAGACCAATAAATTGATATACTAATGTGGAACTCCAACCAAGGGGTGATTACCTTATGATAATTTTCTAACATTTGAAAAGAGGCCAAGAGATATGGATCTCACAAAAATGTTTTATGAGAATGATTGATGAACTCCAAACTAACTTGCAATGATTCAAGGCCAATAATGAAGTCACTTTGGTTTTCCCCAATTTCACCGAAGTCATCCTATAATGTAAGGTAAAATTTGAAGAATATAAAAAACCCATACATTTTAGAAACCATATTCAAGAAAAACATGATAATATATAGTGGATTAATGACGAGAAAGACTTTTCTATTGAGTAACATGTGCCAAATTAACAAGACCTGGTTGAATTTTGGAGTGAGTATGAGGTACAACATGATATCCCCCTTCCTTACATAGTAGAAGAACAATAACTAAATTAATTGTATCTATAAATGGAAGAGGAGGATGCCATAAAATTGTTATATTTTCAAGAAAATATGGAGGTTCCCGACTACATACCGTAATCAATTTAGATCAATCTTCAAGAGGCATTTACCAATGAAGAAGTTATTGAACCAGAATCGTCTTAGGGATATGATATTTCTATGAAATCATTAATTTATCATTTTATTAAATATTTTTTGAGTATAACTCAAAATTTTTATGAAATTTCTTAGTTTTTCAATCCTTGAATTTTTTTTGAGGAAGTGGAGGAAATTGAACAGACAATTATTGAGGAATACATGGAGCTCCCTGATATTATTGAACAAGAATTTTAGTAAGCCCTTAAATAAGTACAAAAAGATATGATTGAGGAAATAAATATAGAGGGTGATAATTTTTATGAGTATACTATTTTTTATAATAAAAATTTAAATTTTATTCAAAAATTTATGTTTTTAATTTACCTTTGAACATTCAATTTCTATTTCCCATGCTAAGAAAACACTTTAAAAGAAGAATAATGTTGAACAATTAGAAACCAAAGAAGAGGATGATCTATACATCATCTTCCCCAACCATGAAATATGTAATTAGTTTTGAAGGGTATTGATGTGGTATATTTTATCCATGGATCATTTATCACCACCAAAAAAGAAGCACTAGATGGTAAAATCCACATGTGGTGGTTCAAATATAAGAAGATCCTCCCAGTAGTAGAATATGGATAATATCTAGTACTGACCTTCAAGAAGTAGTAAAAATCAAAGGACAACTTGGTGGATCATACCACAATTTATCCATAAATTTTGTATAGAACATTCATTCTCAGTATCAGGTCTTTAGATTTCCAATTTAGTAATCAGAATTAGTATAGAAAACATCCCACTCCCTCCAATATTTTTCATCATTAAGGACATGATCCTTATTGTCAATTGAGTTTTTTTTCTTTTATAGGCTCATTATGGTAGAAGAAATCCACATAAAGTGGAAGGTAAAGAAAAAGATTCAAGGGAAAGAAAGTTCATTTTTATTTTTTAAAATTTTATTCTCCTTACATTTTTTGTCAAAATCATGTTTTGTGCATTAAAGTAAAAAATTGGATGCACACACATGTATTTTTTCTCTAATTTACTGAACTAGGAGACATGATTTTTTTTGGAATAAATTGATTCCATTATTTACATTTCAATGTTGATATTATTAAAAGAGTAAAATAAAAAATTTAATGTTTAAATTGATGAATATATATTAAAAGTATGACTCATGATTTGAATGAATTAATAGATTAATGTATATTAAATTCCCCAACAATTTTTCCTACACTGAATTTGTGAAATTTATATGAATTGATTTTTTATTTTTAATCAAGACTTGAGTGATTGTCCCAAGTCATATGTCCCATTACCAAGAGGATATCAAGCCCAAGTAATTCAAATTTTATATTGATCATATGTTTTAAGTAATCATGGGACATGCCACCTGCTAGAACTTGAATTTGAACTTTTCAATTCTATGACTTTGAAAAAACACATTTAAAAATACTAATTCATCCTTTGAAAAGACTATATCCTTAAATACCACATTTGCATCATCCTTTTTATGCCATATAGACTATGAATTAACATTATAGGGATGATCCCTATTTCAAGCCAATTTTATCCATTCTTTCCCTACACCTAGTATTTGTATGATATTTTAATGATGAAGTGGTGGGATAAAGAGAATAATGGTTGAAGTGATGATATAAATTTTAATGAAGAAGTGTGGGGGTGTTATTTTTGTAGTGAGAAAGGTCATTCGATTCATATATTAAACTCTTTATTATTTTTACCCTCTTGAATAGAAAATGTAAAATAAACTAAAATAAAATAAAATGCCTTGTGATTTGGGAAAATCAAAAATCACCGTTACTAGAACAATGACTTTTATTATATGTGGTTAAGTGATGGATGTGATATGTTTTCAAGCATAAAATTCAAAAAAATAAAAATATATTTCAAAAAAACATGAGTGTTAAAAATTCATTCATTATGCATAATTTTAGAATAACATTTATTTGAGTGTGGGGGATGTGGGTGGATGTTATAATTTTAAAGGGATAATTTCATAAATCTATTTTAGATTTAATATCATTATTTATGCTTTAAGAGTTAAACCTCATCCATAAGCATCCTCTTAAATATTAAATCCAACCAACTTTTGCCTCAAAAGTAAATAGAAGCATAATTAAATGTATTTGTGATTTTAGGGGATTCTTATCTTTACAAAGCACAGAAAGTAGTTATTTTACAAGAATACTGATAAGGAGAATATTATCATGATATGAGGATAAGTATACATGAATTTTTTCATGAGGGATAATATAAAATAATCAAAAGTTTTATAAATCATGACATGGAATGTTTAATAATAATTAATTAAGGAGATTGAAATAATGAAAGGATAAGTTCCATCATTTTCAATGGGGAAAAGTAAAATACATGAATTGACTATTTCTTTAAAAAATGAGAAATTAAATGTTATTTTATCTTAATTTTTGATAGTTTTATTTTACATTGAAAATTGTTTGATTTTATTGCTTTGATATTTAAATATTGTTAACATTGGTGTCCTATAAATTTGATGTAGAGATTTTATGCTTGAAAAAGAAAGAAAATTTTAAGAGTGGGGAATATTGTAGAGGTAATATTTTACACATTTATTATATTAATATCAATTATTTATACACTGCAAATTTATCAATTTGATGTTATTTAAAACAATATTTGATTAATGGTGTGTTTTTGGATAACATGGGAAAATTGCTAAATTCTGGAATTTAATTAAATTGTAATCAAAATTATATTTTGGGAATTACTTCTAAAATGTTTTTAAAATTAGTGTGATTCTATTTTTTTGAATTCCATGATAAATTTTAAGTAACTTTTTCGTCTAGAGAAAGAGCTAATTGAACTATCTAGAGGCCTGGAAAAGTTAGTCAAGTTGAAAAGTTATTCGGGAAGATAGTATGGACCCCACCTCTATAATGTAAGAATAAATTGTCTTACACATCCAAAATTTAATTAATTACATATCTAATGGATGTAGGACACATAAACAAATTTATCCATTGAATTTTATAGAGGTTAAAACTCATTAAGAGAGACCTATAATGTTATATAGTGAAGGATTAATTTGTAGAATTCTCAGGAAGAACAAATTAGCCTCAGTATTTATCACATAAATCCATCTTACAATAGAAAATGATGATTAATTTTTATTGGGTGAATGCAAAAAAATTTCTTCACAAATTTTATGAATGATGGAATTTGGGAACATTTTATTTAATGGATCAAAAATGAATCATCCTTCAGAGGATAGAATCTATACTATAAGAGGAGGAGAGAACCTCCTCCCCAAAATTTTCCTTCTCATTCCATTCCATCAATTTAAAAACGAGGCACCAAAGAGGATATCTACACCGAGGGAGGCCAGACACAAATATCCCATGTTTATTCTTCTTCATTTTTTTTATTTTCTTTATTTTTTTATTTTTTATTTTAATTTAGTTTTATAATAAATTCATGAATTCATAACTTTGTTTCACCATATTCTTATTTTTAGTTTCTCATCCTCATTCGTTCTATTTTGATGTGCTATTTTCATCATATTCTATCCTCCATGACCTGTTACCCTAAACAATGAGGAGCTAACCTGAGGAATATTTCTTGGGAGGTACGTGGCGATTTCATTTATTCTTTGCTTAAATTAATATGTTTTATTAATTTTTTGATTAGAAAGAGTGATGTCAAAGGGTGTAGAGATCGTCCACCATGACACTAATCTCAAACTCATTTATTTTAATTGATTAAATCTTTTCCCTCCCTTATACTAGATACAGTTTCTTCATACAATGGAGTTGATCCATTCAGTAGATAAAATGTCATACAATGGAGCCAAGTCTTGGATGGTGTCACACTCTCTATCAAGGCATAACATCAGCATTTATTATATGAGGAGGTATAATTAATATTGTGAAATGAATTTTATATTTCATGTCACTAAAAAAATTCATAGTAATTTATTAAGGGGATTATAGAATTAGATCATCAAACATAATTTGAAAACTAATAAGGAGAATGATGGAACCCACAAACAATCCCATAATGGTAGTGTACATTTTTCAATAATTAAATTTCGTCATTGCATGTTATTTTTATCTTTTATCTCATTTAACATAAATTTTCAGATTATATTATATAATAATAATAATATTGAAGTATTTTTTGTGAGTTTTATTATGTTAATGAACAATTGAGAAAGATCCTCAAGTAAGATGACCTTGAGCATCCTCTATGATGCCTTTGGAGAATAATTTTTTCCCACACACTATGACATTCATTAATCACCAACAAGCATATGAATTATGTCATATTTTTGGAGTCTTAATCTTCTCATGGATGATCTGTACCTTCCCCATAGTAGCGCACACAAACTCCACGCCCTCGAGTATATACTCTAGTGGGACAGACCAATAAATTTGAAACCTATAGGGCGGCCCATATAGGGATGTGAATGGTGTCATACCAATGGTGGAATGGTAGATATTTTTGTATGGAAAATCCACCATATGTAGGTTAAACTCTTAACCATGGCCTAAATCATACATGCACAACTACAGAATGTCCTGCTAAACTGAAATGGTCAACTCAGTCTGGCCATTCTTCTTTGGGTGGAATGTTGTGGTCAAGCGTAAATGAGTCCCAAACACCTCTTGTAATCTTGTTAACAACCGGGATGTAAATCAAGCATCACAATATGAAACTATCATTGATGGAAAACCATGGAGTTGAACAATCTCCTACATGTACTGATTTCCCATAATCTACAATGAACCATTCTCTTTGATATATAGGATGTGGGAGAACATGGTGAGTCTGTCTATGATCACCCAGATGGGATCATGCCCCAAGAAAATATGTCATAAATCATTCATGTTGTCTATTGATATCTTATCCCACTTACATTGTAGAAATTCATGGGGTTATACTTAACCCATTGGAACTTGGTGCTTAGACTTCACCTGATAGCTAGTGAGGCATTGAGAAATGAACCCACCAACATCCTTCTTCATCCTAGGTCACCAAAAAAGATGTTGATGGTCTTGGTACATATTCAACACACCTGGATGTACCGCCAATGAGTGTGTGTAGAACTCTCTCTAAACAACCTCCCATAATGCCACTATTACAACTGTTCCCCCTCTAAAAACATTTACATCCTTCCCCCCATTCCTATATGCATTAAGATCATGCCTTTCATAAAACTTATCATATTTTTTCTCATAGTCATTATCCCCTAGTTGTGTGTCCTTGAATTTCTATAAGAGTGGAGGGGTGACAACCATCAACTGGAGATAAGCTTCTCTATTTCAATCCATGGATGATAAATGTAACAAGGACAACACATATGATGCCTCATTTTGCAACTGTAAACTATATTTCAGACTGAGGTCATCTGCCACCATATTCCACTTTCAGAGAATATAGAATAAATTGATTTCATAGTACTAGAGGAACTCTAGCTATCACCTCTATCTCATGTTTATATCCTTCTAAGAGAATATGTACTTCATATTCTTGTGATCAGAGTAGATGATAATGTTCTCTCCCATCAGGCAGTGTCGCCACATCTTCAATGTGAAGACTACCACTACTAACTAATGATCATGAGTCATGTAGTTCATCTCATGTGGTCTCAAATGGAACGGTCCACAAGAAATCACTACTTGCCTATACATCAGAAAACAACCATGTCTGGTCCTTGATGAATCTAAAAACACTACATAAATCAACACCCTCCTAGAACAATCTCAAGATTGGAGCACTCATCAAAATCTTCCTAAAATTCTGAAAATCATTTTTTCACTTCTCTGACCACATGAAAGGATTCCCCTTGGGATTCAAATAAGTCACAGGTGATGATATCCTAGAGAAATCAGGAATGAATCTCTGTTATTATCCTTATACCCATAGATAGTCTGCACATCTATCACACTCCTAGGTGGATCCCCTGCTAACACATCCACAACCCTAGTTGGTTCTATTGTATCTCCATCCTTTAAGATAAAATTTCAAAAAATGTGGACCACCTGAATCCTGAACTAAAACATCAAGAGTTTCCCATAATTCTTGTTCTCTCATAGTAAATCTTTAACCATCCTTTGGTTTCTCACAAGATCCTCCTCAGATGGTGAGTATACAAGTTTATTGTCGATGAAGACTACCCTGAACCGGTCTAAGTATGGTTGAAAGATCTGATTCATTAGTCCCATGAACACTGAGCTTGTGCTCTCCATGCTAAATGACATCACCATGAACTCAGAATGACCATACTAACATCTAAATGTTGTCTTTGGAATATCCTCATCTTTTACCCACTACTGGTGATAGCCTAATCGATTATCAGTATATGAGAACCATCATTCCACTCTCAGTTGATCAAAGAGTTCATCGATCCTCGATAGTGGATACAAGTTCTTCATGATCACCTAGTTTAAGCACTCATAGTCCAAAAAAACCTCAATCTACCATCAACATTTTTGGAAAACCAAAATGGTGTCTCCATAGTGGAATCATTGGGTCTCACGAAGCCCTTCCTCTATAAGTCTTCCAAATTAATTCTTATTTCATGAAGCTCTGTGGGAGCCATCTGATATGCTAGTGATGATATCGTTGTTTTGTTGGGTGTAAATCAATGTCGAATTCTATCTTCTAGTGAGCAGGTAATCCTAGATCATCTATCAGGAAGAAATCCTTGTACTCTACCACTACTACTTGGAACTGAAAAGTCATAACATATGCTGTACTAAGGATATAGCTAGCCTAATTATGTGTAATTGGTGGCACTCCCTATGCATGGCACTATAATGTTCTCTTTGGTTTACTTTTCTACAACAAATGAAAACCTTATTTAATCAATGTGTACATACCACACCCTTCACCTAAAGTAATCAATTTTGTCATAGACTGAAGATAACCAATCCATTCCATAAATAATGTTGTAAGGCCATGAAATAGATACCAACATGTTCCAACCAAAACTCTCAACTCCAAGAAGTAGGTCACACTATCGGCATATATGTGTGATCATCGAGTCACCCCAATGAGTGTCTCCATGCATAAGGGTTGAGTCAACGATTCAAATGAGATTTCAAATTCTCATACATGATATATCTCTAGAAAGGAATGTCTAGAACGAATGTCTATAAACATGGAATTTAAGGTATAAATGATCATGATCACACCTCAAAACATTCCTAGATCCCCTGGGTTATAATACCTAACTTCATGTAGCTATCCTTTCCCCTATCCTCAAGTTTCCTAATCCTAAAGCATACCACAAGGGGGTGGTGGTGGTAACATGTTGAGATGCGAACCACCACCTACTACTCTCCGAGTTTTTTTCCACGTCCAACACTCTATGGTTCTTCCTCCTCCTACCTCGGCCTTTGGCATGGTGCTATATTCACTTCTACATATCTTAGGCATGGTGGGTTGGAAAATCTCGAGCGAGATTCCCTTGTTATCTCTTGAGTAGCACTGCCTCTCCTTAGGCTGACTGGATCAACCTTGTGAACCCAAACCACTAATACTATGTCCTAGGACCTCCTATTTAAATGTATCCCTTGTTCAGATCCCTGATACCGACGTCGACTCCCTACTGTCAAGGACTCTACACCTGCCATTCCACAGCTAAATATCGTCGGCTATTTATATTCATCCAAAAATATTTAAATAACTAATTCTTTCCCATGTACCCTTGAATAAGTTGGAAATCTCATAGGGATAATGTTGTCTCAGATGACTCTACAAAACATCTCTTGATGGCTCGATCCCTGAAGTACTTATCTATGATTATATCCTTTGAGAACCTAGAAAGGCTGGGTAACCTTGATGAATAATCATCTCCTTCATGCTACACTTCTTAAGCCGAAGAGGCTCCTATATACACACATCTATTAGCATAACTGGTGAGAACTCCTCTCTGAAGAGACACTCAAAATATGTCCATGAAAGAGTCTCCACATCAGGATTCCAGGTATCCGAACTCCATTATTTCCCCACTAATCCCTATAGAAGGCTCGCCTATAGGATCACCATCTATTCCTTTAGAGTCCTGACTAGACAGAAAACTCGGGTCACTGCCTCAGGCTATTCATTAGCCACATGAGGGCCAGCCTTGCCTCAGAACCTGAGGGTTCTCTGTCTCTAAACCTCAATTATTTCACTCAACCTTCCATCCTTATTCGATGGTACTACGGGTACCATGTGTTTCCCCACATGTGGTTGTATAGGTGGTGCGCCACCTAGAGATAACATATGGGGAACTAGTCCATGTTTTAAAGCCTTGTAACTGAAGGAGTCATCCTATTGATTGAGCTATTGAATTATAGTTGGTATGTGTGGTAGAGGCAAAATTTGATAAAATAAGATGTACCACAATAAATGGGTATATCGGGATATCTAACTCAAGAAGGGAGTGGAAACCACAACCCATTCATATATTATAAATATACCATTATTTTCCATCTCACTATAGTTCACATGTACTGAGTTAAAAAAAATGTAGTTTGAGTCTTGGTGTATGGATATGTCGATCACCCCGGGAATACTAGAGTCCCTAGGCTAAAATCCAAACTCAGAACACATAACAATGTGTCCCCAAACAAGCATCAGAAACTCTCTTTCATAATGTAGAATAGACTACTCTGATAGCACTTTGTCATGACCCTTCCTAGAGGGGACCATGTCATAACTACCATATTCCCATCTCCATTAGTCCAGAGGATAGTGAGTAGCACAGAGTACGTATATCTCACCAATGGAAGAAATTAGTCTATGTACATGTATTCACACACACATCTCCAAGATACAAATGATAAATGTAAAAACATGAAAAAACAATGCATTAAAAACACTATATCCCACTACCACAATATGATAGGAAATTAAAACAAGGTAATGTATACTGTTCTAGAATACAATCCCCCCGAAATAGTATGAAAACACCAAATGCTAGCATGTAAAAAAGGGTACAAGGACTGTTGTCTGAAGCCATATGAACACGACAACCTATCAGATATCACAATGCTTCGTCTCGTCTGAGTCTTCCCAAGACTCTGTCAAAATATCTCTCATCATCACAAGACACGACATGTGTAGGGAAATCCTATGTAAGGGTTATTATAACAATACTCAAAATGACTCCCTGAAACCACAAAGTAAAACACAATGTAATGGTATAGTCATCTATATACAAGTACATGTCTACAGAACATATATAATGATTATCCAGATATACTAAATCTATACCACATTGTCTAGCGTAAATCATAACCACTGCTTACAAACAGTAAGGGTTCAATATGAAGATTCTAGGAAGCACTCATCTGGGAGAACACACCCCCTGAGTCCTATAACACTGATGATATCTATATGATATGTACTATTTTTTGGGAATAATCATTAAAGTGAAATATGCTAATAGATATGAAGAGATAAATACAATACAAATATGAGGATCAATGCCAGGGCCATGGGGTGATAGAAAAAAATCTATCTGGACAAACCCATTATGTATACGATTGATGTATGGTTGGATTGGTTGCATCTATACCAAGGAATATACCTATGGAATGATGATGAATAGGGGATCATGCACCGGGCTTCTTAGGGGATTCCAACAACTCTATCATGGAATTCATTCTAATGGGATCATACACATATGAGTAGTAATTAATACCCACAAACCCTCAAGGAAGAAATAAAGTGAACAAACACTAATGAATCTCTTCTATGATATGATGGATGAGAGAATAAATCCATGTAGAAAGGGAGTACATGGTGTGTTGTAGTAACACTCTCCATGTCCCTTGACCCCAGGTACTGCCCGTTTAAAGGGCTCTGTCACTAAAAACATGGAAAAGGTAACTACCAACAATCGATCTTAAAAAGACAATATTTTCGTCAGGTTCCCAACACCATAGACATCACATCAAACAAATTCATGATTTAGATGTAATGGAGGTATGATGTTTCAATGAAATTGGGGGTTACTAGGCTGTAGACCGACTATGCAGTCGCCCCACAGACTGTGGTCCAGTCCTATTACCCTGAGTTTGACCCTGGTCTGACCCAGGTTTGACCTATCCCGATGGGTCCACCTGACCCGTTCCGTCTCTACTAGGCATATTCCGACTCTCCTAGGATGATCATGTTTCCCAAAGCCTCATACAAGCATTTCTGGGTCGTCCCACATCCTCTAGCCTGCCATACTCATCATTGGGCCGGTCGATTTCATGAATTCACCCGAAATTTCCTTCCATGTTACATGACCACCTTCTGTGTCACGATGCCTCACCACATCCTGCATACATTGTGTTGCGCCACCAGGCTATGCCACCGGGCTCCGCCACCAACATCGGTCACCATCGTCCTTCTTTCAGCGATGTTTTATTTTTCCTGTATTGTTCATATTTATTTAATGAACCAATATCTATGTTTATCGTGTCTATATATACAATGATCTAGGGTCTATTCTACATTTCCACCAATCCGGTGGTCCGAACATTTTTGATGCCTCTCGTAAAGTTGAGTCACGATCATGAGGATCCAACAACGAAAAATTCCAAGAATAAAGGAAAGAAAAAGAACAAGAATTCCCAAAGAATGATCCATGCCCTATTTTGAGTCTTTCACTATGTATTCTCATTATAAATATAAATGAAGAGGAATTAATCAAACCACCCAAAAATAATTCCCACAATTTAATACCCATCAAGAAACTATCAAACCGTAGATCAATCTATTCATGGATTGACCATAGTTCATCATGAGAATGTAGAATGGTGAAAAGAAAACAATGAAACAACCACCCTACCTGGGATATGGATATTTAAATATCAAGTATTGATTGTTGTTGGTGATCAGTCAAGAATAATCTATGATCCTAGTTTTTTCCGTCAACACCAAAAGAATTCTATAAAATTCATTTTTAAATCCTCCAAGGTATTTTCAGGGATATGAGTCTAATCCAAGGTCCTTATCTAGCTGTTCATTTAAAAGGAACAATATCTATACATCAATATAAAATAAAAATAAAATAAATTTATTTTTATATTATACATTCATACATCTGATAATTATTTTTCACAGATGCCACACACCGACTAATGTGAGGCCTCTCCGAAGTAAAATCTGCTACAATAAACACAATGGTTACCTCATATTCATAATCCTAGAATTTGTTTATGAGTTATAATTTTTTAGTAACATCATTATTGTGTGATTCCTATTAAAAGTATATAATTTTTCAAACAATTATTCTGAGAAAATCGTGGCTTGGAATCAGACAACATCTCACCATAATGTCTCAAAATTAATCCAAATAATATATAAAAATAATTCAATGAATAAAATAATAGACATAAATTTTCTAGGGACCACTCTACCATTCAAGTATAATTATAACAAACAATGATCAAGGGGACCCCCAACCCTATTGGCTTAAACATCTTGAACACGGACCAGTTGAACCCACCATACACAACTAGTCAAGACATCGCTAAACCAACCCCCCTACACAAAAAAACCTTCACACCACATATTCTAAAAAAAACTATGGATACAATTGTATTCTATGTGAACAAGAACTCAGGATAGGCTACTAATGGGCATGGATCAAAGCTATGAAGAAAGAGATACAAAAGGAGATAGATCTCAAGAAGATCCTCAATAATTACGCAACATACCAAGGGGCCACAAACCATGTGATCCCACCCATGTACCTAGATGTGAATCCCTTCTACATGGTTTGTCAACCAAAGTATGAGTACAAAACATGAAGATATGGTATACTCCAAGTCCCTCTCCACTCAACCCCAAGATGTGTTTCTATTTCACACGAACCGAACAACTATGTGCCTTACATGATGTGTATCCCATACTATATTGCATGTTATAGATATATATCCACATGGAATTGTGATTTCCCATGACCATGTATTAGACCTCTTGTCCATTTACATTGGTCAAGTTCTTGTACTTGACGATGTACTTTTACATGGCAACCCTAGTAGTTTCCCCTAACCACACGTCAAGCATTCTTATACAGCGTGTTATCCTTGGTACGTGGTAGGTAGATCCAAAAACATAATCTTAACCATATAAGAATAACACACTTTTAATGACTATTTTACATGCTGTGAAGATGGGAACATCCCTTAGAAATTCCAAATAAATAGTTTAGATCACCACAGTTCACAACAAAACACAAAAATCAACACACGGGGGGTCCCTAGAAATTATGTAAGTTCTCTAAAACCATAAAATGATGCATAAAAAAGTGGGATTAGGTCTAAAATGAAAATACACATTAAACTATGTAGACACTCTGAAACATTCTGGAAAAAATGATGCCTAGAACGTGATGATTGTTGATCTGGTGATGATTGGATTGAAAAACTATATCTTGTTCCACCTCCTTGCCTTGGTTCATTTTTTAGTCGAATGGAGTGGAAGGGGGGGGGGAGCGGGCCCAATACTCCTATTTTTCACACCATAGGTAAAATGTTGAGAGGGGTATTGTATTAATTTTTTATTAAAACAATAAAAACTTAACACCCTGTCCTGACTCACCTCTGACCATACATGCAACTCTAATAATGTTTATGTTGCACCTATGGTAAACACAATGTTCTGAACTCAACTGAAGTCTCAGAAATATGATCAATGACCACGATAAGGATTTATTAACATTTCGAAAGAAACTATAAAGTGGTGATAAAATATATTTAATATTTTTTTATATCACCATGCTAAGGATCACCGGGCCTCATATTCATTCTCCGACTATATGCCTAGATTTAGAAATTTTCTAATTAATATTCCAAAAATCATACAAGGAATCTCTTGAGTTGAAACATCCTCCAAAAATTAAATATTTTTGTCCCCAAAATGTGAAATCCTAGGAACATGGTAATGGACCCGAGCTCTTAACTAGGACACTGATGCCTATGAGCTCACTAAAGGGTCCTATAAACTAACTAACACACACCAATATGAACCACAAGACCATAAGAAAACCACAATGACCACATTGGGTTCTTGTGTTTCCCATAAGAACACACTCTGTGGAACATTAATTTGAAACGAAACACCATCCATCTCCCACCAGGTCAATATCCTATAACAAGAGGCACATGTTTCCATATTTGTGATTGCTGGACAACACCGATGTCCAACCAAATGAGTTTATTGAGGACATAGTAACACAAAACCTCACCGGCCCACACCAGAAATTAAAGATATGGTTTAAAAACCTAAGAGATAGCTTTCTTCCCAAACTAAAACTCTAACAAATTAATTAGGTGAGATACACCCGAACACATGACCTCATCGTCAAACACTTTGGTCCACCATTTTCAGTCTATAGCAACCTAAAAAATCCCCAATAGTGCTCAAACAACTCTGAATGATCTCTTACAATGCCAACAGAATTCTAAGTTAATGAGACCACATAAACACCCTATCTCACCACATTATTGGTTACAATGATAAACATAAAAACATTGAATCACTCACCGCCTTAGGGAATATCCATCGAGAACGCGTTCACTAAATATCCCATCATGATAGACCTCACACCAAAAAACTCATCATCATAAGAAAAACATATCTTCAACATTGAGAATAAATACAGTCACCCAAGTGTCCACACAAGGTCTTTCAAGACCTTACAAAATTACTGACAACACATGAAGCCAACCTCGAACATACATGTTTTTGGAACTCAACCACCACAACTTGACACTACCTTCTTTGGGTGGAGCTATCTCACACGCATGGTTTTATATCATGTCTCAACGATGTTTCTATGTTGGGAAAGATTCCATCCTTCCTGTAAATTTTAATCCATGATCAAAAGCACCCCAACCACCTCTAGTGCCCCATTTACAAGAAATCACTGAGAACATGAGGTTACTAATGAAAAAAAAGGCCTACCCATACAATAACATTGGTTCTTACTAGGTCCTCTGACTACCAACCACCATAACAAAAATTATCTAGACACATGTATTTAAATGACTAATTCAACACACATTGGTAATATTTAATTTGGGTGGAACTGACTCTCCACACATGGTTTTAATCATATAATAAAAACATTTTTTCAATGGGGGTGGGATCCCTCATTCATGTGAATTCAATGAAAAAATAGAAGAAATGACACATGGATCCACTGATTCCCTACATTTTCTTAAACAGAACCACAATAAATAAATAAGAATTATGAAAATTTTACCTCCAAATAGTGTCAAACAATCATACTAAGTATGTAGAATGGAAAAAGAGTGTTTCTTTATTCATATGGATCCTATACCTCAACACCCTTGAGTTCATCTAGCCACCATTTTCCCGATCAATCAACTCCATGGGCCTTTCCTAGACCACATAGGGGTGGTGGTGGTGGAAACATATTAAATCACTATCCACTTAATAATGCTCTAAATCTGATGACTCGTCTTCTTCTTGGTGACCCATGTTTTAACTAATACCAATGTCAATATGGTTCTCCAACTTGGTCTCCTGATGTATCATGATGGGTCGGACAATCTCTCGAGAGATGTACCTATCCAAAACAAGTGTTGAATCTACTCTCCCACAAAAAAACTAGGACCCTTGTGTGGATCTAGAGTATAAGAATGTGTATGCATCCAAAAAAATTGATGCCTTAAGTGTTACATGTGTGCTAACTTAGGGTCATGCTTGAACTAGACCTCGGAAGAATGATGTCTCTAATGCTCGTAGTATGTGTGTGACCCCATATCCTTGATGTCCAAAACTAAAAGAGAAATCCATTTATCAGTCTGATAGGTTGCATCATCCTAAAATCTCAATGTTGGTTCTACATAATACTCGATAGGTAGTGGGTCCACCACCTTTACAACCAGAGAAGAACCTGCCTCATGAACAGTCCCTTACAGGGAGGACTCATCAGGCATTGGGTCCTACTCCACAACAAGCCATGAAAACATCGATATCTATCATCATGGAAACATCCAAAAACAAATTGATGACACACCATGGTGAAAGTGTATATACGGGATACTGAATTAAGAAGGATATCACAAACACAATAAATAAGTCTAATATGATACATGTACTGTTATTTCCCTACAACCATTGTCCCAATGTATCATGTTGAATTGAAGTTTATCATAGTCCTAGTTAAAATATTCTACATCTTCCTACACTAACACTTGAGTCCCTCGCCTAAAAGTCAAACATGAAACATTCTAACACTATATCTTTGCAAACCAAATAAATCTCATGAATGAATTACCAAAGTGGAATCCAGTCTGATACCACTATTTAATGAACCGACCCAACGACACTTGAGGGGTGACTCCACTTGCCCTCCTCTAATAGTATAGGGGCTAGTGACTAGATATTTGTAGGATATCACACACAAGGGAAGCCCAATATTGAGGTGCCTCTATGCACACTCCCACATTAACTAATTTGCAATACTGAAGATATATATATAATTAAAAGAAAAATAAAATAAATACATATCCCTATCAAAAAAAAAGATTACATGATAATTATAAAAGGGAATAATACATGACCACCCGAATTAAATAAAAAATGTTTCTAACCTACTATGATAAAGTGGATCGATGTGAAACACCTGCTAGTAAGCTCTGTAGTACGACACCGATAAAAACCAAGGTCAGTCTAGCTACTACTCTCATCCTCCTACAAGTCCTATATGGACTCCATAGAAGGTCTAGTAGTCTGAAAACTACATAACACATGCGGGAATAAGAATACAAAAAAATTGAACCCAAAAGAGAATAACTAATAGGCATCAGTTAACTCGACCCAGCCAGAGGGATCTCAATTGGGAGAGAAACTCCTTCTCAGACCCTCCTCAGCTAAACTAAACATGTCATCTAAATTCTCCTAGCATGTCAATGAAATGAAACATATCATGAGGTCTCCCATAACATAGATATATATACTCACAATGGAGTTATAATTCTCATAGTCCTGATAAATATTTTCCACAACATCCAACTCAAGGTATCAGCACAATGCTCACAAATGTATCATGAGGTACCAACCTCATATAATGGAACATGTACCTACTACATGTCTAAAGGTTGAACCAAACCTTGGATCATGCACTATGTTCATATCCTTCCCTGATGTCACACAAAATGAATGGTATAAATCATTAGCAACTCATAAATGATATTCCAGCCTCACCATCCCAAACCAAACTCAATGGAGCTATGTCTCTCTATCAAGAAAGAGAACCAACAAAACAACATGACCCACCCATATGGTACATATCAGTGAGAGAATTCTTGATAGAAATCACTATGGAAGGTGACACCCAATGAGTAAACTATCTCCAAATGCTCATGTCTGTGATCCCACCTTGTTTCTACTGGGAGAAACTATAAACCACATTTGAAAAAATAAACATAACCAACTCGCATATAGAAGTATTAACGACCGTGTAGAGTTGGTAATGCTGATTCCAATAACTCTTCATGAGGATAACATCATTGTATATCACATAAGGACGAATGAGTTCTCAATACACAGATAGTGGGTATGTGCATAGGGCTCACTGGTGGCTCTATTATCTATTGGAACAATAAACTGGGTAGAGGATTGATGCACAAGTAAATAATGGTGACACCATCCCAAGAACCATATCATGGAAACATGTAATTATGAGAGTATCGAGATGGGACACTCAAGAAACACATGCTCGAAATCCACTGATTCTTCTATCAAAGCCGATTGAGAAAAATCAATCATAAATATGGGAACCACCCTCAAAGCACGTACAAAAAGAATTAGAAGAGTGGTCATAATATTATGAAGAGGTTGTGATACTGAATCCCACAAATAGAATTGACCAAGGGGACCTACTCTACCCATTTGGTCTAAACGTTACTAACTAGGACCCGAGGGTCCCAGTCAACCCTATCGGTTTAAAAATCACAAACAAGGACTATGGTGACCCACTCAACCTTGATATTCAAGGAGTAATTGACCCATAAAATCCATAAAAAACACCACACTACATATTCTAGTAAAAAAACCATGGCCACCATCACATTTTATACAGAAAACTACTCTGTATAGGTTACTCATGGACCTGATTCTAAGTTAGAAACGAGGAGATATTAAAGGCGTAAAATCTAATGAGGATCCCCAAATTTTTCACAACATGCAAAGGGGTCACCCAGTGTGTGATTCCACCATAGAACCCAACCATGTATCCTTTCTATATGCTTTGAAAACCCATGTAGGAGTACACAACTTGTAGTATTGGTACATGTTGTGTCCTACTTCAGCCATCCCCTACTTGTTTTTATCCATCACATGACCCAACTAGCTGTGTCTCTTATACGTCATTCATCCTATAATAAATGGTGTGTTTGGGCTAATTGGCCACCCGGTTGTGTGGTTTTCTGATTACCATGTACTGGGTCTCGTGTAAAACTATTTTTTCTAATTTCTTTTACATTGATGTGTACTTTTACACAGCAACCATGGTCATTTACCGCAACCACAAGAAAAGGGATCATACATGGTATTGTAGCCCATGGTACACAACATGATGACCCCAATTTGTTTCCCTAAATGGAAAGAACACATGGCATGTAGGACATGATTACTCAACATGTAGATTATAAAATCTATTGAAAATTCCATGTAGTCAACTAAAATATATCATGTTCATCGAAAACACATAGATTTCCCCATGAAAGGTCTATAAAAATAATATATGTTATTTAAAACCATAATTAGATACATAAAAAAGGGTAAAGGGGGAGAGGGATATATTTTATTTTTTAATAAAATAATATCCACATAACACACCAGCCAAAATCACCTCTAAATAAAAACCTACGCCATAAAATTTTATAACATGCCTAGGGTAAAAAAGATGATCTAAACTCAAACACAGTCTCATAAATATGATACGAGAACCCTCTCATGATTTTTCATGTTTCATGAAAAAATATGCATGGGTGATAAAATATTTTTTATTTTTCATATCACCATTTTGAGAATCTTCGGGTGTTAGATTCCTACACTAACTCAGTTCCTAGCCTTAGAAATATTACAAGAAAATATACAATGTATTAAAAGGAAAAAACTAAGTCACTAAATCACCAGAACTGATTATTCAACATTTTGAAATTTGAATCAATATAGAATTCAATTAACATTCGATGGCATGTAAATCTCAAGAAGATTTGGTCATTTTTCACATTCAATAACTGGTAAAATAGTGTGATGTAGGGAATAATTATTTAATGATCATTCAATGGTCGAGGTTGATTTTTTTGATATTATAATTTTCTAATTTTTATTTTTTATATTTTCTTCAAAATTACCTAGATATAAAGGAAATAATATTTGGTTGATAATGAGAGAGATAAAAATAATAAATAGTAATGAGTATTGTGATTGTAGATGAAGAATGGTTTTAATAAGAATAATATCTATAGAATATAACAATTATAGAGATTGATTTTTACTAATTATAATTTTAATGAACATCATATTTGATGAGAGTCTTTTTGGATCACATTTGGTTGAATGGTACAAGTGGATGGAGTTCAATAATAATATCCCAATCATGGTTTATCATTTTCTAGAGTATTTACCATTGTGTATATATTGTTTCAATATAGAATATTCTACTCTTACAACTATTAATTCCCTATACACATTCATTGAATTAGGAGTTTTACACAGTTTAGACTGGGGTTTTGCATATAAAATTACGATGTTGTTTAAAATCGACATATATAATGGTCTTGGAAATAATTTTATGTTGATAACCTAATAATAGATCTAAGAGACTGTAAATTGATATATTATTTGAGTAATTTATAATTTAGGTGAAGGGATTTACTCATTGGAGTCCATGTGTTATTCCTTAAATAAATAAAAATATATAAATCATTTTTGACAACCGACTTAATAATTATATCCACTAAAATATTGATGTTATAGTGTAATTTTGTTTTATTAGCCAATATCAAGTGTAATATTATTATATTTATCCCTGAACATGTGAAAAAAAAACATTTATGTATCCTTATTGTATTAAATTTCTAGAGTCCTAATTTTTATTCAAATAAATTATGTGAGAATGAAATTGATACAAGCATTTAACACAAATTCTATCTAAATCATTAATAATGTTTTGATATAAATCAATTATGTGAAGAAAAATTTGAATTCTGAAAACCTTGATTCAGCTCTTCTTCCACTTATGGTTTTATCCATTCGATATTAATCACCTTTTACACTTATCACCCATAACAATGAATCATTATTCTATAATTATAAGAAAGTAGGACTGAAATCAGTTTTATAAAAAATACTGTATAATAATATATCATTATCCATTAATATTTACTTTATTAGCTTCATCATATTAAACGAAACAATCTTATATCAACATAATGAAATTAAATATATTCATACACTTCATTAAACCATTATTTTAACTTAAATAATAACAATTTAGGGTGTTCTATATAATAAAACACGTTATAATAGTCCACAACTCATATAGAAACATTTTTTATTCATTGATTTTCCATTTTTAACCACCCTGTAAAAATTTTAATTAATGAAATTATGGGAAGTGTTTTTTGGGAATATAGATACCATTTAATTGGTTTTCATTTCATGAGATCATGGTGGTTATACATTTATTATCACCAACTGTAAAAGTATCCTTAAAAGAAGTTCATTTTAAATAATCAATTTTTTTTATTTTTCTCACCTTTTAAAATGTATGATTATTCCAACATATTCATTGTTCTTAAATTTATATATAACTACTAATTGTTCCACCTTCTGTACACACTCACCCTAGGAGAGTAACTCTACATGTTTTGTTTTCATACATTATATTATTACTTAAGAATCTATGTTGAAAAGTAATGTTTTCATCCTCAATTAAAATTAATAAATATTTAATGTTTTCCATGTCACCAAAATACATCCATATGCTTATGCATGTTTATGTTATCCATAGTGTTTTAATTTATGCATCGGTGTGATAGTTTTTTTCCAAGTGTTTATGAGATGGATTTATTGAAAATCACGAGTGTTATAAATTATCATGCTCATGAATGAATAATAGATAGAAATATCATATTGAGAATTTATATTTATAATAGAGGGATAAGTTTTTCATTTTTATGACTCCTAATGAAGAGATTCATGTCCAAGGAATAATTCAAATACTGAATATATTAAAATAGAAACATAATTTGGTGGAAATAAGAACATAAATCATGAATCAATGTTGATGGTTAATTTTATTATAATATTTGGAAAGGTAAATTATCATATTTTATTATATATGATATGATATTTTCACGTACCATTATTCACAAAATAGATGTGTGAAAATAGGATTTGGATATATGAAAATAATTGATACCTCCTTATATATCTCTATAAAGAATGATAATTTAATGTTAATGAAACATGGTCTTTATTTCATTATGTTTCTCTCCTATCACTCACTATTTCTCCGCTGGATATCTATGTCTTCACCACCGGTGTTTATTTCATAATTCCCTTAGAAAATTCCCCACATCTCATGGTGGTTTTTGGGTTCTATATCTATTTTTTAAATGTATGACATCATTATTCTCAATCATGGTTTTAGTCCCCCATGATTTACCTTTATTTAGGCTTCATTTATCCCTCTTACATTATTTTACTTAGACTCAAATCTTCTTAAGATTGATTATGTTGTTGACCCTTATTTATAGTTATTCCCCATTTTTAGTCATCTTATATGTTATCCCAATGAAATGATTCTAACTTTGGCTGACCGTGGACCCCTTTTAATCATCACCATTTACTAATATAATTTAGTCTTCTTTTACAAGTACTATTTAATAGTTCCTATTTGATGATATTTTTGGCCGAGTATTTTCCATTCATAGATCATCCCAGGAGTTATTTTGAGTATAGATATATCAATGGTGGTTTTCAATGTAGTTTTCCTCATGGATGATTTATGTTTCTAGTATCTTATGCTTCTAGGTATTTGTATTATGATTCCGGATGACTTTTATTGAATTCCTTTCTCAGATTAGTATCATGATTCTTTTTGAATTTCATTCTGATATAATTTATACATCATCTTTTTCCATCATAACTAAGAATAACTCCTTGGTGTGGTTTTTTCATTGGTCACATTACATTCATGAATAAACATTTCCTTGAATGTTAAATCATAATGATGTTTCAAATATCTACATGCATAAATAATTGTAAATTTGGATTTTCCCATGAATGAAAAATTTTATGTGTTTGGGTTTGATCTCACTACGATCCGTTGTTCAATTTTCCCCCTTATAAAACTGTGCAAAAATAGTTTTGTTTTGAAAATTATAAAAATAATAAAAAAAATTAATTACAGGTTTGATTCAATTTTATTAACACCTTTAAAAAAGAAAATGTAACTTGTTTTGATAATTACATTGTAGGTGGAGGTGATTTGGAGGTCCCATAATGAAGTTTAAGAAATATGGGTCGAACAACACATGATACATGCACACCCATGGAGTCAACTGAAAAACTCTATTGATCCATACATTCAATTGGGATGAGATATTGTTCTATGATCCAAAATTTAGTAGGACACAAATTTTATTAATGAATACAGTAAAAATTCGTCTATATGGATTCCCATTTAGATAGATATGTCCATGCCACCAAATCTGCTCAAAGTAAAAAAATCTTTGTTTCAGCCATAACTCGAGCTCTAAGCCACCAAATGATGCCCAAAATTAAGTGGAGATATTCAAGAGGTGGGGAAATATTTTTATAGTTTAATCCAATGAATAATAATATGTTATTGATATAAAATAGCATTGTCCAATTGTTTTTACGAAATTTTTGTTACCAAAACCACCTTACAGTTTTCCAATAAAATGGAAACAAGGGAACCCCACTTGTAAGTTAGACTAGAAGGAAAGGTGATACAATTTCAGAGTCCCAAAGAAATCCTCTAATCGTCGAATGAGTTACTGGAGGGAATGTGAAGTGCTACTTCAACATCTTATTCCTCTTCCCCTTTTAAAAATTTTCAAACTCCTTATGATAAACCAGGGAGGAACGTTATATAATCATGAGCTTCATGTTTCTATTATTTTGAACGATCCATTTAATTTTAGGTTTTATGTTGTTTTCCTCAGCATCTATTCTTAATTAATTGATTTATGTCATTTTATTTCATGCTCAAACTGATATGATCATGTTTGGGTTACCCTTTAATGTGATGTTTCACACACCGTTTGTCCATATTACTTCCCCTTTAAATTGTGGTATTTGTGTTGTTTATATTGGTCAATTGAACTCTCATAAACATCATGAAGGAAATAAAAATTTATGTAATGTTATCTGAATTAAATAAAATATAGACCTATGTAACACATCATGTTCTTTCATGAGTTTCCTTAGTGATTTTCATTATTGAAGTCAAACACAAATCACACCATCATCAGTGGTAAGCAGTGAATTATTTTGTGTTTTCAACTAAAATCTAAGTTGCATCCTAGTATAAACTCAGTAAAACTCCTGTTATAGGTGTTAAAAACATGGTATTTAAAGTTATATACCCTTTATCATGAAGTGATGGTAGATGATCATCTATTGATTTCTCCAGGTTGATCATGCTTAATTAATTCTGTTAATTTATACTTTGTTTTATCTATTTCCATTATCTCTTCACATTTTAGATCACCAAACCCAATGTATATAAAAACCCCTTTTGATTTTGATAAAAAAGAAATTCTATTTAAATTAATTATCTAATTCATTTTCGAGACATGACCAGGGGTTCTTACTATAATGAATAAATTTTAGAAAAACAAAACATCTAATTTGATGTTCTCAACAATGCGGTCATTATTACCTCATCCATACATTAACAATGAATCTGTAATTATTTGATTTAGTATACATGGTAAACTATTGTATTTAAAAATTACACAAAAATTCAGATATTTTAGAAAAAATTCTAAAATTTAACCTACCGATTTTTCAATATATAGAATTCAAAAATGGGCTCTGATTTATGAAAATAATTATCTAATTATGATAAATTTATTTTTTAAAATATAATCATCCTTTATTCGAAAAATACATATTTTAAGATTATAATTGATGTTTTGTACATTTTAAAAAATTAATTATGTAATCATAAAATCATTTTTTATTTTTAATAAAACATAACAATAATTTATTAAAATATTTAATGAAAATTATATTTCATTTAATCATTATATTAATTATAAAATTATAAATAAACATTAATGTATTACAAAAATACCAACACATAATTTATCATTTTGAGAACATTTATTTACTAATATTGTCATATAATTATATCATATTTTAATTTATAATAATCTTAAATTTCATTTATACTTTCATAGGATAAGTTATAATTCTATTCGCTGGATTACTATTCATAATGACTGTGTTACTACCCCAATGGTCGATTTACACTTTCATCGGTATAGGTTCCTTGATTTCTAAAATATCATTTGTTTAATTAATAATTTATTAGAATAATATTTTCATTGGGTTATTTATGATATGTATGTGTTTTATACCGTATAAAATAATTATATGAAGGTGAACTCAATTAATAAATGTTTGGGTTAATACATATGTCACTCTAAAAAATTTCTCCTCTAGAGTTAGTTCACACCATAGTACATTAGTTATTATATTAATACTCTAACTACATATAAATTCTTATAAAATTATTAAATATCCATGAACATTAAATTTCTTCTTCGGGTAGTTTTAAAAACACATTCAAACATTGTGTCATGAAACAACCTATCATTGTGAAACACAACTGGATGATGAATAAAATTGATGATAAATGAAACATTTCATGTCATTTTTTATTTTTTCATGCCATGAAATTTCAACGAATGTAGATTTCAATTGATATTTGATGACTTTTTGCGCAAAAATAATTGATGGTTTTTTCAAATCATCTATGTAATGTCTAATGATTCTAATAAATACTTTCCTATAATTAAATACAGTGTGAGTAGGTTTTATTTCAAAATACACCAAGATAAAATGATAAGTGACATAAAACATATGAAAATTTTAACATGCGGAAAACCCATTGTAGATAAAAACACAATAACATGTTACAAATTCATAAAAATTATGATTAAGAACACATAATTAATAAAAATTTAATTTCTTC
Organism: Viscum album; assembly: GCA_963277665.1. Classification (NCBI taxonomy): domain Eukaryota; kingdom Viridiplantae; phylum Streptophyta; class Magnoliopsida; order Santalales; family Viscaceae; genus Viscum; species Viscum album. The sequence continues at coordinate 929,516,318 of OY728159.1, forward strand.
CTAAATTTTTATTTATTTATATATTTTTATTTTTATATAAAAACTATTTTTTTTTTATTTTTTAATTTAAATTATAAAACAATATGATCATTTTATAATTTATAATTCTAAAATTATGATTCTATAATTTTTTTTAATTTTTCACTAATAATTTTTTAGGAATATAGTGCAATTATTGTTTTTAATAAAACTGATATTTTTTTGACCTTATAATTATATATGTAAGAAATAAAATATTATAAAATATTTTACATAAAAATTATTTAGTGGTGAAGTGAAAATACATATTTTTAATTTATAAAACCTTTTTTAAAATTTTATAACCTAATGTAATATTTTGTAATAAAAGAAATTGATTTCAGTCTTTCCTTTTGAAAAAAAATATTTAGGTAAAAATAATTTTTGGATATATTTAAAATAAAAATAATATAAAAAAATTATAATGAAATATTTTTATTATTGAAAATAAAAATCATTTATATATTAATTAGAAACATACATTTTATGATTAATCAAGCAGATTTTCTAATAAGTGGTTTTTAAGTTTTATATATGGTAATGTTAAAATTAATATTTTTTCAATAAAATATGTTTAAGTAACAAATTAGATTTAATATTGTAAATCATTAGGTCTAAATAACATAATGATGGAATTTTTATTTTTATGCGTTAAAATAAAAATAAAAAAATAAAAAATAGTGAATATAGTAAAACAAAAAATAGAAGAAGTTAAATTTCAATAACTAAAGTACATGAATATATGTCTAAAATATTTTTGTAAATTTATAATTGTGTAATATCTACCTTATCTCTTCTCAAGTCCATTTTATCCATTTTTTTATCTTCATGACATGTGAAATATGCGCTCTCGTTACATTAATTTCTAATTTTTAACAAAAATTTAATCCCCATCACTTATAAAAGTGTACTCTCACCACATTGTAATGGAATCTAAGAGATTTATTTTTCTTAAAAAACCAAAAAAATTGTCCCTAATTTATAATCCTCTTCCTTTTCTATTATCCTTTAGTAAATAGATACTTATTAGGACCTTTATTAGTGGGAAATCCTATAAGGAAAAGTTTTCAAGGTGAGTATAACATTTTTTCGAATATTTTTTCCTTTTTATCTTACATGGAAAAATAATAATTTCTAATTAATATATAAAGAAATATGTATTTATTTGTACTCAATTTTAATATTTTATTAGAATATATATTATCCACCTTTACAATTTTCTTTTAATATAAAAGGAAATCATCATTCATCTGTTGTGTGGGCTACCACCTGAATAATGGGACAAATACTATTTTCTCACCACCACTTATCTCCATTGAATATAAAAGATAAAGTCATGATTAAATGTCAAAACTATTGTATAATTCTTATTATGATGATTATATTTATTATCCAATATATTTACCCCTCATTCTTAATTAAAATAAAATAGTAGTCATTCACTGTGTGGACTAACACCTACACGATGTAACTTATCTCGTATATCATGTTGCTTCGAATTTATTAATTGAAAACTATTAAATTTTTATAAAAATCTATAAAATTTTATAAATATTATAAATACTCTTTTTTAAATGTGATACTATGCCAAAATAAAGTACTTTTATAATCAAATTCATTAATTAATTACTGTGTGTTGATGTTTGGGTCATTCTAACCACATACTTGAACAATGCTATAAAATAATATCAATGATGAAAATGAGAAAAGATTTTACAATCATATAATAAATAAATAGGTTGATAATGATTATATTTCTTTGAATAAATTTTAATGTAAATTATAAAATCATTAATTAAGACACCGCTTTATGTTCATTAATAATCACTAAAACATTCTCATTTCCAAATTCATCATTAATAATCATAACCAAATAATCTTATAATAAAACTATAAAATTGTAAATAATTATTAATTTTAAATTCTAGTAACATATATTAATTAGAAAATATGATTCTTTGGATAATATTTGATAAAGATGATTTAATGAAACATATTAGAAAAAATCAATATTACTCATAATAGATATTGAATATTGATAATGAATAAATAATGTATATCTAATGAATAATTATAAAATATGTTAAAAAAATTAATGGATTTTAATAGTTTTGAACAATAGCTTATTAATATTATTAATTTTTTTATATAGTATTTCAGAGTCTGATCAACTATGTTCGAATTCTATGTAAGGGTTTTATCGACTCAATTTCTAATTCATTGGGAAATGACATTTATTACTAAAATAAAAATATTAATTAATTTATGATCCATAAATTTTAATATTTTTTATGTCCTTTATTCTAATAATAAGGGAAAAATAATTGTTACCATCTTTAAAAACATAACTGATAAATTATTTTCCAAAATAAAATTATTACATTGGTAGGAATAACTATCATTCTTAACAACAAATCGTCTCTTCCATTTCCATGTTTTCAAATAATTTTTACTTTTATTGAGATTTATCTATGTTTTTTTATTTCAATTATTTTTATTTTCCATTAAATAATTTATGATATGAGATTATTCCAACATTTATATAATGTTTTTTTATCAAAACAGCTTAATATTTTTAAAAATGGAATTTCATTATAGTATCTACCAATTTGAATTTATTATCTTGTTTTTTGTCAAGGGATATTTATAGTATTCTTGACCATAGAAACTCAGAGATGGTGAATTACTTTATTACATTAAAATTATTACGAGGAATAAAATCCTAATGGACAAATCAGTTTAGTAGTTTTGATATACTAGATTACTTACATTATATGCACATTAATTTGGGAAAATAAAATAAAGAATAACAAAAGTAATGGTTAAAAATCCTTGAAACTCATTACAATAATTCATCTTTATATCCAAAGAAAATGGAAAAATTATGGATGAGTTCAAATAATCATTAAGGGAAAAGTATGGTAGATGAAATAATGAATCAATGATAATAATTAACATGTAAATGTAAATAAGTGAGCAAAAATTCTATTAAATTAGTGGATATAACATAATCAGCATGGAAAGAATAAAACATGATCAAATAATTCCATATAAATAATCACATGAGATTAAAATTTCACCATGGACATTTTATATATTAAAATAATTAAATAGATTAAAAATAATGATCGAATGAATAATGCTTGACATAAAAAATATTAGTTTATATCCACATGGTATTTATTGTCTAGTAATTTTCTCTGGACAGTTTAAGACTATGGGTATATTCCCATCTGATTCTCCTTGAAAACAAAGATGAATTGGTTTTCACTAACTAATTTTGTCTCATTAGACTAAAAAATCAAGGAGCATCTTGAATTAATCGTTCCCCAAATAGTGTATATAATGTCCAAAAAATTACTCATGTATTAAATAATCAATTTAAATCATAAATAATATGCCTTATAAAATATATTTATTGAGTAATGGATATTGATTTATCAATTTTGACCCAAAAAATCATTTGACGTTCAATGTAAACATTTTATGTAAAAACGGTACATAGTTTAGGAAATAATAATATAAAAAATATAAGAATATGGATATTCTATATAAATTTATTTTCCAAGGAAAAAATAATTAAAAAAATGTGATTGTTTCAAGGGAAATCTTACATGAGAAAACATAATTTATTTTATATAATGAATTTTACCATTTCTTAATTTTTATTTCAAATCCTTTTGGATGAGATAATTCAAATTGAAACATAAAATACCACAAAATTATGAGTAAATAAAGATATTACATGAAAAACTGTAAGATTATACACTATATAAAATGGAATTGGTGAAAAATAACAAATAATCCTCAACAAAAAATAAATCAAGATGAAATACCTTACCCTATAATTTATTTTCGTTGTACATTATTTAAAATAATTTTAAGTGTTTTTACACAAGTCATTAAATTATTAAATTAAATATTAATATTTATAATATCATATATGATCCTCTTATAGTATATTATCACTTGTTTGTTAATAATATTTCATTATTTTTTCTATATCTAGTGCCAATTACCATGTTTTTTTATTGTCTTCTGACTAGTTATTTTTCATTTATATTACATAGAATAAAAATTCAACGTTTCCAAAATTAAAAACCTGATTTAAATATCATATATATAATTAGTATATATATTTTTATAGTAATCCAAAATATTCAGTGATAAGAAATTTAATGCACCGTTCATTGAGACAGTAGGTCGTACCTAAGCATGAACATTGTTCTTTTTTTATTGTCATGTTAAAGAAATAAAGTTTAAATTTATACATGTATATTATAATTATAGTATCATTGTACTATCATATTTTTCAAATATTATAATTTAAAGAATACTTAATTTATTCAATGTCAATTTAGAAAAAACTAAAACACTCTGAGAAGTCGGTAGTCCACACGTCCACAAATGATGTAATCGGGTTCCCAAAAATCGAAATAATGAAGGTATGTGTTATATAAAAATAAAATATGAATGAAAAAAGTCCAAATTTCATATATATAATACATAATTTATATTTCCATCATTATTTATAACCTTTATTAGTGGTAATGGAAGAAAGAATGACATCGGTTCATAAGGCGGTAGTCTGCAGTATACACAGAGGATGATTGCGTATCCCGTTTGTTGGAAGTTTGTGTTGGTGTAGGTACAACCATTAAGATAAAAAATATATGTATATTTTATATAAATATTTTATTATATATTAAATATATATAAATAATTTAAGGGGTGTAGAAATAAATAAAATAGAATTTCTCATTGAAGAACATTTCCTCTTATTTGGATAAATTCTTATGGTTTACAATGAAGCGTTGCTTGGATTGATTTAAAAAAAATTGAGGATTATAGAATTATCTTAGTAATTTTTTTAATTGATGTTATTTTTATTTTTTTGGGAAAAAAAATCTTGGGAGGTGTGAATAAGTGGGAGGAGTGAGTTCCTTTTTATAATGGAGGAGGAGTTTAATTCTTGTAAATTATGAAATGCAAACACTATTGGTGGGTCTCCCAAACATAATGTTCTATAAATAATGATATGTTCTAATTAAATACTGAGATATGGTAGTAATATTTTAAACAAATGTGTTTTGGACCAGTTTATAAGACATTTTGTCTCATAGGTTTAATGTATAGTCCCTTGGTAAGCTTAATTTTACCTAAATCGCTGTAAATATTTTTAATTCCTTAAAAACACAAATTGAAAAAGTAATTTCAACATAATTAAAATTATATATTATTCTAATTAAAAATATGGAATCTTATTTTCAAAATTAAAATAAAAAAGGTTTCAGAAATTAATTGATAATTAATTCTGCATATGGGATGAGAAGTAAGATATTTAAAATTCAAACGTTCAAATGTTTGAAATATTTTTAAATCATGGTCAATGTGAAATTGATTTCAATGTCCTAAATTATGTTAATTTATATATATATATATATAATATAACTAATTATAATTACAAAATAATTTAAAATAAAATATTACCTTAAAATTGTTTTTTCAGAAAATCTAGTCCTCAATTTAAATTTAGAATATTTCACAATTAATCATAAAATTGAACTTATCAGAATAATACTAAAATTCACCATAATATAAAATTTATATTAATGATTAAAAAATGAATTTTATTGTATAAAATAAAATTTATTAAAAAACCTCAATTTAGTTTTAAAATATGCGATCTATTAAAAGGGGGAAAAATCTTTTATAAAAATACAGCCTTTTATGCGTAATAATGGGTTTTTTCTTATCTTATTCCTATAAATTATATTTTATGAAAGTAAAAAATATTTTGTTGGATAGATAATGTATAAATTAGATTAATTTAATTCACTAATACTAATTTTTTTATTTTTTTATTCTATAACACTTTTTCACGTATAAAAATATTATTTATAAAAATATTTCACCAATGTGAAATTGTATTTTACATTGATTTAAAAATAATTGGTAACAAATGAATTCAACCTTATATATTCATAATTTATAAAATTCAATTAATTATTGACATGTTATATAATAGGTGATAAATTTCATTTACCAATAAATATTTTTAGTATCAGGCTAAACTCTGTCTTGTGTGTAACACAATCTATCAAAATAACTCATTACTATGTGTGCAAAATGATAACTCACTATTGTGTGCATTTAAGGCTATAAAATATAATATATTTATTTTAAATATTAAATATGTCAAAAATTATATTTAGGGTATATTACTTTTTTACTATTGGTGTTCTATGTCATACACGCTATCGAATTAAATTTAAAAATTTAGAATTTTCAGGGTGTTACATTATCCCCATCTTAAATAAATTGTGTTCTAAAATTTTAAACCTGATATCACTAATATAAGGTTCTACATTTGAATATTAAATTTTAAAAAAACTCAAAAAATAAATATGGTTAACAACACATCAGTTATCAATATATAATGGAGAAATGTGATAGTCAGCCCAAAACAATGCTTTCAAATTTGATAAACATTTTGATAGAATGGACATGGAATAAAAATATAAGTACAATGTCATAATAGAGTGTGATAGAGAACGTTATTCAAAATAAACTAGTGATCTAGGAAATTTTAATGACCACAGGGCCAAAAACTTCCTAGGTGTAAAAACATTAATTGATATCTTCAAAAATAATGATAATAGGACAACATTTTTGATTCAAGACCCTATTCATAGTGTTTTTGTATTCTTTTACTCTCTGGGAATACCAAGAAATAAAATTAATTGATATGTATCTATTTTATAATAAAAATATTATCATTTGGTTAGTTATTGATCTATTTTAACTTAATCTCATTGCACAAGTATCATCATATGGTGAAGTAATATAATAATATCTAAAACCATAACCAAATTCCAACATAATCTATTTCATAAATTTTTAGCCTTATGTCCCATACAAATATTATGATCCAGAACAATAAAATAATTTTAATAGTATTTATCATTATCAAATTTTCATTATCTATATCAATAATATATCTTTCCAAACATCATCATTATAATATCGGGAACTTATTACGGGTTACATTTCTCTCAAATGTGTGTTTTCAAAAAAAATAACTTGATTATAAATCACTTTTATTGTGGAAATTCAATATATTCTACTAAATCCCTCATGAAATAGTACTATAATAGAATCCTTATAAATTTCAAAATTAATGTGATGAGAACATCATCAATAAACTACATTAAGAACATATTTCATATATCCTAATATTGATGTACATTAATCATTCCACTAATGTTGTGTAAATTTTATAATATTGACATTGATCTGATAGTTTCTTATAAGGTATATTCCATTTATTCATTGAAAATTTATTTATATTGTGTACCATTTAGTTATAGATAAAATAATGATAATATGTATTCTCTTCCTTCCCATTAAATTCTATTGCAAGATGACCCTTTTGTCAACACATATAACAAACACACAACCGATTCAAACATTTCACGGGGTTATTATTTCCATAGTTACCTCATGTGGGAAAATCCTTCCTTCCATTCTTCTCTTTATCAAAGATTTTTTTGACTTATTCTTCTATTTCTTCATTTTTTAATACATAAGTCATGGATAATTATTTCTCTCTCCTAATATCACAAGAAACAATATCATCAATTAAATAATGATTCTATGACACTGGTACCATTTGGAATCGTGGCATAATCCCTTCAATTAAATGTTCAATATTTCATTCCATGTTATGTATTAAATATAGAGAATACCTTGCTAGCCTAATAAATGTAGTATTATACTCCAGAACACTTTATTAATCCTTTATCCTTAAACTAAATAACGTCCTATTTATCTCTATTTCTTCCTCACAAGAGAAATGTTTTCCAAAAAATGTCTCACCAAAATCATTCCATTCTTTGATTCCTATTCCCTCTTCCTCCCTGGTATTCTTGATCAATAACCTCCATTGATCATCTTCTTCATTGAGACATTACACTGTATAGTTAACCTTTTCCTTTTCACCATATCCCAATGTAATAAATATCATGTCCAAATACAAAATCCATTTTCAGCTACCATTAGATGAGTGGTCCCACAAAATGATGGGTACATGTGTCATATAAGTGATCCAATATTTTGGAATCTCATTATCGAACAAGTTACTCCATGCAAGTATGGTTATAAATCATAACCTGATTAATCTTCCTAATATATCCATAACATGAACTGTTCTAATACTATCTTTATCAGTATTCTCCATAGGAAAACATCTACATTTATATGAGTATTAATATAATTATTTCTTATAGGTTAAATTTCTAATCAATTTCATACACTATATTATACAATAACATTATGTAATGTAATGTTTAATCCCAAAACAATTGAAATACATTTCAAAATTAAAAATATTATTTGAATCTAATCTCAAAATCATTTACATGGTTTTTTTGTGATGTTCATATATACATATTTTCAATGACTATCTTAGGATAGTGTTTTTAAATCTATGTTATACTAAGTCTAGTTTCCAATATTTCTATTAAACATTATTTAATACCAACAAATGAGGCCACCTACCAGAAGCTTCGAGCTAGTGGATTAATTTATTATATTATCATGATTACAAGTAATCAAGTCATAAAGGACCGATCAATTTAGCAGTTTTGAAAAAATAAGTAATACCTGACACCCATATTACAATAGTATATTAAAATACAGAATAGAAAAGTAAATTATCAACATCTATGAAAATAATTACCAGAATTCATCTTCATATCTGAGAGAATAGAAATAATATTGAGTTCAAACAATCAGTAAGGGTTATGTATTGAGGATGAAATAATGATTCAATTAGAAAAATCCACAAGGATAGACAAATAAATGATCAAAAAATATCTTAAATAATGGGATAGAGAATAATAAAAATAGAATAAATAAATGATTATGAAATAATTATTTTTAAATAATCACATGATCTTAAAACTTGACCACTAATATTATATCTATTAAATAATCATGTGGAATAACGGTAATGATGGAAGTAATAATCATTTATGTCTGAATAGTCGAGATATATTCTCAATGTAGTTACTATAAATAACTATTCTCCAGAAATTTTATGCATGTGGGTAAAAACATTACTTATTCATCATGGAAACAAGCTTGTAAGGATTGTCTCTAATCGATTTCATCTCATGAGAATATCAATTAATCGAGGTAATTTCATTAACTAGTCCCCAAACCATGTATTTCAAGTCCAAAACATTCCTCATATAATTAATAATCAATTAGAATCTTAAATAATATTCCTTTTTAAATGTCTTTTTTGAGAAAATGATACGAATTTATAACCCTTTCAATAAAAAGTAATATAACATAGGAAGTGATCATCGTATGTAAAAGTTGAATATGGTTTAGGAAATAATAATATCCAACATTCATGAATATGTATTGAAAAACAAATATAACTTGTAATGAGAATGATTACGAGAATGTGATTTTTTAATAGATAGTTAAAATTCACATAATGAAATTTAGATTTTACGTTGACTTTTATCACATAGTAATTCTGATGTCAAATCCACCTAGATGAAATAATTAAAAGTAAAACATATAATATCATGAATTATGAATTAATAATTTTATTACATGTCATTTGGTTATAATATACACCACATAAAAGCGAATTGGTGCATAATAACAAGTAAGACTCAACTAAATGTAAATTGTGAAGAAATACATTACCTAACCATTTATTATAGTCACACATGCCTTTTCCTAATGTATAGTGGTTTTGATAATATTATAAACTTATAAAATAACCCGATAAATATTTATAATATCATATATGATCTTTTTATAATATATTATCACATGTTTGTTAATAATCGTGCATTAATTTCATTATTTTGAGTGTTAATCGCATTGTTTATCGAATATGTTTCAACTTTTTATTTTTAATTCATATTAATTATATAATGATTTAATAATCTCCAGAATATAATCCCTAATTTTAATGTCATATATATGCATTAAATATGAATTTTTAATAATCCATAATATTTAGTTATAGGAAATGGGATGCAATGTTCATGGAGGTGATAGGTTTTACATTTTCTTGAACTTTGTTTCTATTTTCTTATAATATTATTGAAAAAAATTAATTATATATATTTATATTATAAATCTAGTATCATATTAATTTCATATTTATCAAATATGTTAATTAAACCCATTAATAGTATGTTCAATGAAATTTTTGAATGAATCACATCACTTCGAGGAGGCGATAGTCCACACGTCAACAAATGATGTTATTGTGCTCTCAAAAATGGGAAGAAAGAAGTTATTAGTTATATAAAAATTATAGAAGAATATGAGAATTATAAATATAATAAATATATTATATAAACTATAAATTCATCATTATTACAAACTATTAAAGGTTGTAATGGTAGAACAGATGACATCCGTTTGCGAGGTAGTAGTCCACAATACACATGAATTTGTGTATCCCATTTGATGGTTGTGTGTACTGGTGTAAGTATTACCCATAACATAAAAAAATATGAATATAATAATGATACAGAGGTTATTATATATTATATATATAATAGTAATTTAAGGGATGTAAAAATAAATAAATAATGTGCTCATTGAAGATCGTTGCCACTCATTTGGAATATCTTTTAGATTATACCAAAATCCTTCATTGGGTTGTTTTTGTTTTCAAATTTAAGCATTATAGGATGATATTTTTGATGTTGGGAAAATATTATGTCTTTTTTTCTCATGAAATATGCCTTTATATGTCAGAGTATGTGGGAGAGTTGAGTGTCTTTCTATAGTGGTGGAGGAGTGGCGTTGTTGTAAATACGAAAATGTAAACACTATTGGGAGGTATCCCTTATTGCATGTTCCTACAGTAATGAATTAATTTAGATCCATGATAATATTTGGAGTATATATATCTATAAAATGTATTTTCTAAATGTTTCTTTTTCATTTTACCCCTTATGGTTAAATTTTAGTCACCGGGTAATATTAATTTTTAATTAATCATTGAAATCAAATCTAATTTTATTCAGTAATAGTTTTGATCAAAAACAATGATGTACTAAATAGAAATTATATGTTATGCTGAGTATAAGTATATATTAAATTTTTTGAAATTCCAATCTTAAAATTCTAGAGATTAATTTAAAAATAATCCCATGGAAGGGATGAGAAGGTGGGTTTTTAATGTAAAAATGTTAAGATGTTTGAAATGGTTTTATATCTGATATCAATGTCAAATTTATTGAAATGACCTAAATTTTATTAACTGATTTATAATTGAACAAAATATAATTTATAACCAATTTAAAATTTAATTTAACCTTATATATTAATTTTGGGTAATCATACCTTTTAACTGAAATTCAGTATTATTCATTATTCACCAAAAAATAAAAATTCTCAGAAAAATAAATAAATCACCATAACCAAATTTTTATATTATTATTTCAAAAATGATGTTAATTTTTTCAAAAATAATTTATATAACAGAAAATATTTAATTTTAAAATAGGTAAACCATTAAAAGGTAGAAAAACTGCCATTATAAAATATAGCTTTTATGTGTACTATTAGGGTTTCTTTTATCTTATGCATATCAAATCATTTGGATGAATGTGAAAATTATTTTATTGAATATATAATTCATATTTTTATTAATATCAATTTTTTTTAAATTTAACATATTATGATAAAACACCTTTGGGTGTATAAATATATATTTTTGTAAAAACATTTTATATATATTGATTTAGATTGTATATTCACTTTTAAATAACTAGAATCAAATAATTTCATCCATATATTTTAATATATTATTTAATCCTACTCATATCATTGAATTTATCATCTAGGATTAAATTTTCATTTTAATTAATAATACTAATCATATTAATTAAAACATTGATTTTCATGTAACACAAGTTATCGAAGAAACATGTTGTTGTGTGTGACAGAAGATAACTCAGTATTTCTTTCATTCCAAGCTATAAAATATATTAAATTTACATAGAATAGTAAATACACCATAATGCCTCGATAGGTTATATTCCTTCTTTCTCTTGGTTTTTTATTCATAAACAATGTTGAATAAAAGTTACTCCTTTAGAATTTTTTGGGTGTTACAATATTAATTTGAAACTCTTTAAATTGTTTCAATGTTATTAGCATTACATTATCATTAAAAAGTTATGTTTAATATTATCTACCAATATTACAATATTGTTTAAATTGTTTTGGGAAAACTTTATTCTTAATTCAATTAAATGTCTAATGTTTTTGCCTCATAAAGTGATGTTTTGATAACCCAATATATTTTATTGTGATATTATTACATTTATAAAATGAGATTTTTTAAATACTACATTTTCATAATTTCATGTTCTTTCTGTTTTATAAAGCATTATGAAACCCATTATTTTTCCCTGGGTTCTTTAATATATGAAAATGATTGAATTTAAGTGGAATTAATATATATTGATGATGATGGATTAAGTATTATATCACTCAAAAATACCATGGTTTATGATAATATATAGAGATATAGCCAGACATATAAATAATTATTTTTTCACATATTCCTATGAATAATTAAAATTCTTACATTTCTTGGCTTATAATGATTTGTTCATATATACCTGTGAATAATTGGTTTTCTCATAATGTTTTTCATATTATTATATTAATTATCTATGTAATAGTTGTCTTTAATTATATGATACATTTACATGGTGATTTTAATTTTCACGATATTATATGTTTTCAGGTCTCACATTATTTTTAAAATATTCGTCACTTTTATGACATGTTGTTTTGTTATATGATTATTTATATGTATTTGGAGGCATTTCAAAAATTTTATACTCCATTAATGATATTTTAAGGATATTATGTTTTTCTTCCATGGTATATGATTATCAACTTTGGTAAGAGGATGTTTGAATAATATATTTATCCTCTTTTTATGTTATCACTTGTGTTTGTGAGTTAATAAATTATTATATGTTTTTCTATTACTGAGCATCTAAACTCACCCCATACTTATGAATCCATTTTAATATGTCATGAAGATTATTATTCCTTGTGATTGTTTGATAAAATTTTTTAGTGGATTGAAATATTGGATTGAATTTTAAAATTGATGTAAAATTAGAAGCTTATATTGAAAATTTTCATTACACTAAACCTTTAGGTCCTCTAATTGTTTGAGTTTTTATCAGATATACTATCTATATCATGAAATTATTTTTTAAATTTATTTAATTTTTAGATTGGGTTACATTATTTGGTATCAGATAAATGTTTTTCAATTTTTTGATATTATTTTTTATATTTTTAGGATTAGTTTAGAGAAAATTTTGTGAAACCCATAAGGATAAGTCTAAAGGGTAAGACTGAGTATTGGATAACATTAAAATTCTTATGTAAATTCAGGATTGTGTTGTGTGAATTACAATGAAATCCCTATTGGAATAATAAATTTTTATGAAGGTTTTGGGCCATATGTACCTATGGTTATTATCCCTAAAAAAGAGCAATGGGTTTTAACATGATCACCACATGGTGTATTGGAAAAAATAATTAACTACATACCAAGTATTAAACACCAAAATGATAAGCTTGGTTCAATTTTCAATATCTTTGAAAAACATTTTGATGTATTTGAATGTATAAGTAGTTTATCTGGAAAACTATTCATGGAAATTAAAGATTAAAATATATAGATTCAACATTTAACATATTCACATCATTTATAGAATGATTCTTTTAGGGTTTTAAATAACTGATCGATCTCTTAGGTTTTCATAGACCATGCTCTTTCATGTCCTGGAGTCTTTCTCTGATTTTAATGTTCTAATCTACACAAAGGGAAGCTACCAATTATGTTAAGTCTATTTTTACCCTAAAAAATGTGACTTTTCTAACTAGAATTTTAATTAAACATGATTTATGAGTGTTGATTCTTAATATTGTGGTTGTGTGTGTTCATTTTTTTCTTTTCATTAAATTGGTGTCAGACCCCTTTACTAGTAGTTTGGTTATTTTATTTTTTTCGGTATTTATTATCTATACATCATTGATGATATATTTATAATTTTTATTTTTTGAATTTATCATCTTTGGATGATCTTTTTGAGGTTTTTAGTGGTGTGTGGTTGTTGATTTTTTTTTTCATTAGATGAATATCTTCATGTGTTTATCATTGATGGTTTAAGAAATGATTTTTTTATAATTAATTATTCTGATACTTTATTATTTCATTAATGATGGAATTTGGGGGTCAATATTTGTGTTTTCCCCAGTGAAACAATATGGGTGATGCTTGGGTTGAGGAAGCACTTTGATTGAGGTCGATAATTTCCTTCAATACCATCCCTATATCTTCTTTTTTAATTTTAAAATATGATCATTTCCAATGATGATTGTTTATGTGATGGTATTGTTTTTGATTGAATAATGATTTTATGTAATATTACCACATTTTCTTAATGTTTAGTTTATTAAAAATAACATAATGGATTTTGAGGGAATATATTAATATTTTTTGGGATTTTTTTATTAAACATTGTCATAGGGAAGGGTATTAAACTATGCGGAAACATAGGAAATATGAATTTAGAGTAAAGGTGATAAAATAGGTTTCAATCCTCATTATAAGATATCATATTAAGGACCATCAATTTTTAATATGATGAATCGTTCTACCATCAAACCAAAAGTGAATGATTGTGTGAATTTAAAATCATTAAGGATAAAAAACATGATGTTTTTTAATGTAAATCATGGTGGAAAACATATTTAATGTCTATTTAGTTTCATAATTTAAGCTATAATTAATGAAAAAAATAATTTTTTGCTGGATATCTCGACGATAAAGAAACATGAAAATGAATTAATTATTACTTTAATTTAATAGGATGAAAATTGAAGAAGAAAGAATATTCCAAATTTCAAAACTTTTTACGTAACTTAACAAATTAGAATATTTGAAATAAAATACTCAAAAGGAATTTTATAAATTTGGAGAAAATAAATGTATTGTCACCATGAATCCTTGTATGAAACATACAATTAGTGGTTTGTCTTTTATTTTAAAACTACATACATGTAATTGGGGATATTTGGAGGTACCCATGTCCCCTTGCACTTTATTTATTGTAATTATTGACATGGTGGTATAGGATTAAGGGGGATATGTCATTGATGTGATATATTAATTGATGGGGTTTCAATTCATATAAAAAGGGTGAATGTATTTTTTAGATAGATTGCATTAAGACAACATAAATTTAATCCTATAGTGTAGTAAACTATAATTATTTATGTTAAATCCAATTCTGAGATAGTGTGTGGGATTAGTGTGATTGAAATTTGAATATTTATAAATGTAATTATATTTGGAATGTTTAATATGTTTATGTGGTTTTAATAAAATCATAATAAACTAGTGATATCAACCAACTTCTATGAAAAATGATTAATCTAGTTAAATAAATTGAGATAAGAAGTTTTATGTGTCACTGATCTAAATATGGAGTGAATCCAATTTTAAAACGGTATCTAAGATTTAACTAAGGTATGAATAATTTTTTTTGGAAATCAAAAGGTTTAATAACGACCTTTAGAAGTTATGGTAGAGCCTAAAAAAGAAATTAGTATGATTTATGTAATATTAATAAAGTAAAAGAAATAATATATGTTCTATTAATATTTAAAATATCATAATGGTTTCATGTAATTTTTTTTCTAATAATAAGATATAATGAGCTGAATTTATAATTTCAAACATTCTATTTCAGTATTCCTAATTTTTCATCAATATTTTGTATCAAGAAGTTAATAAATTAATATATAATTAATTATATGTATTTAATTTTTTTAGCCTCTTATACAAATAGTAAATAAATATTCAAAATAAAGGATTGTTGATATTGAGTGATATCCCTATATTATCTTGAACATGTGTTATCATTTTGTATAATATTTGGTATGACTCATAATTTTTTCTAATTTCTTATATATTGATTTACTTGTGTATGTCTGATTGATATCAACTAAACATTGAAATTAAAGGAATTAAATTTCCTAATTTGTATAATCCTGTTGAGGTAAGTGAGTGACATGAAAAACAATTAAATTATTGACTTAGTCACTTTTTTTCAGACCTTTTTCAGACTCATTAAAATTGTATGATATATTGATAACACATTTAATGTATCCAATGCATGCCTTATAAATACTAGAAAAAATTCAAATTATATAGAAAGTGTGTTACATATTATGTTTTAATAAATAATGGTTAAAAGATCCTAATTTTTTAGGTTGAAATATTATGTACAAAAGTTTTGATGTAGTTTCATTTCAAAAGGGTGATTTTTATTAATCTATTTTTTACTAATGTGGTAAAAAGAGATTGGGGTTCATTAAAGCTAGAAGAAAATGGGTTTCTAATATCTATATTTTAATGTTTTATAGTTATTAAAAGATGATTATTTTTATAGTAAATTAGTCTAAAGAATCATACTGAAGAAGGGGGTTTAATCTTATGAGTATTATATAGTTCCATTTATTGGAGAAATGGTTATATATAATTATGTCACAGTTGAAGATTTTCAATTCATGTCTCTTTTATAAAAGTGGAGGAAATAAGACCATAAAATCATTATTTTTCATTGTTTAAGGATTTAATGATAATGTAGGACATATTTTCTCTATCCCTAAATAGAGTAAGGATTTTAAAATTGTATTGTCCGAAAAATTAAATAGAGCGGATTGTTATAGACATGATTCAATATGATTTATTTTTTGATAGTTATTTAAGGTTAATGAGGATGGATTCACATAAATTTTTCATTCTTGAAATAAGTTGTGGTTGTTCTCAAATTTACAAAAAATAAATGGTTTAAGTGTTCTCTTGTAGTACAACATTGGTTACCAAATTCATAGGGACCGAAAAAAGAAACCTCGAGACAGATAGATTTGATGTGAGGATTGGCTATGAAGTGTCCAACTTAGAAGGTTGGTTTTGATTGAAGAACTAATTATTTATTTTAAAGAACAATTCAAAAATAAAAATTTACCTCATATAAAATCATTAATTAATGTGAGTTGATACTAGGTTTTCTCTAGGGCTTGATTGTAGGTATTTATTTTTCAATAGATTTTTTGTTCATGGGTTCAAGAGTTATCTATTAAATGATAGAATATTATAATATCATTCTATGATTTAATCCATAAAAAATTTTCATGAATAATAACCAATGCACTTATAGGATCACATTCATGATCACTATATGTAATTAGTTCATATTAGAACTCAAAATGTGTCTTCGTTAATGTCGGTAAAGACAAAGAAGAAAATAAGTCGAAGAATGTATATCTCAAACTGTATAAGTAACTTGGGAATTTATTAATATAAAATAATAGTAAATCAACCCCATTAATCTCCCTAAGATCAAAACATTAAATTTTAACCCTCCATTGATTCAATTATATCTATTAAATTTGGTACTCTACTTAAAGAAGTGGGATTGAAAATGAAAAAAATTGAAATAACAACCACTCCACCATTCTATGAGGAATTTCACAAAAGGCGTTGTGAATAACCACAATCCCTAAGGCAATGTTATCAATGTGATATTGAAAATAAGAAAATAATAGAAGAATAAGAACTTTTATTAATAAATGAACATGAATTAAAAAACATACATCGAAAAAAATGATGGTGCAATTATAAAATGAATGTGAGAAATTAAAATTAAATTAAAAAAGATAGTTATAAAGAATTAACATAGATGCTAATTCACTTCACCGAAAGCTCCTCAGATAAATATATATGAATCCATAGGTAAACCCACCATTAATACCTTCCCCATTAATTGAGATAGTCAAATGGGTGGTGAGAAAATCCTGGGAAATTTGACATTTCATAGTTGACCAAAAAAATTATCCAGATTAATCCCCATTGTTGACCTGTCAATTTCATACTAAATATGGCCTAATACATAGGGGTTTTAGAATGAAAATATCTTCTTCCTTTATTCTTCTATATTCATTCAAAATTTTCGGAAAATCAGACAATCTGTTAGGTTGTTATGCTCAATCTAGTGGGATGACTTTATGAGCGTTTAAATATGGTCCACCATTTAAAACTCAACATGGGATCCCATTATCTCCATTAAAACATCCGAATTAGCTCTGGAAAAAGTTTAATGAAATGGTCCCCATAATTTTATATTTCTAAAGATAAAATTTTATCTTCATTGGGATTGGATTATGGGCCCCACATTTGTTTTATGGTCCATATGACCATTATGCATTGTCAAAAAAATTCTACATTCATGCCCAAAAATCATCATCTTCCCTTAGAATTCATCCATCGATCCTAAAAGATAAATAACTCCATAAAAATTGATAAATCATATTTGAATATATATAATTAAAATAATTTAAATAAATAATTCTACAAGTTATTGATTGATTGGCCCAAATTTTCACTTTAAACATGAATTGAATATGTGATGAAAAATGAATTTCAATTTATAAAACACACTAAAATTATTGTTTATGGACATTTAAACACAAAAATATTAAGAAATAATCAATTAATATTATACACTTTTTAGTGGGAAATCACTCCTCCAAACATCAATTTTACTAATCTCAATAAAATAGTATCTCAAAAATATGTAATTGAATTCTCTTTTTCAAAAATATTTCAACATACATTTCTCAAAAAAAGACATCACGAAAATCAATCATCAAACCTCGAAAAAACATTTCAAACAAGATATGTTCACAAGAATACCCCAATTACAAGATTATTCCTTTATTCAAATTCATTTAAACATTTCATCCAATTTCAATTAAGCATGAAGATGTGTTGCTCATCTCAATGGACTTGGGTAATATTTCATTATTCAAGGGGAAACAAATGGAAGAGCTAGGTGGTAGTCACATTAATCCTTAAAGTGAGTATCTGTATTTGTCTAAACCATAATATATATGTAGATACAAACTCTAGGAAATAAAACTATGGTGTTACTATCCCCATGTTTCGAACGCCAGAAATATTTTCATATCCATGCTCTATAATAGAGATACAAAGCCTGAATATAGGAAATAAAACTATGGAGTCATGATCCCCAAGTGACAGATGCCACACATTTGGACAAAATATTTCCCAATTTTGTAATTATTTTAATTTATGAGGGATACTCAAATTAAACTAAAAGTGACTCCAACACATACAATATGATCAATGGGATCCAAAAACTAAAATTTACACCCATAATCAAGTGGACTTGCATTGTCTAATTTTGATTAATAGGATGGGAATATAAATTATAAAAAATCACATCAGACAAAAACCCTTAAAAAAATTAATCTCAAAAACATTCACATGAATTCAAATAATAATTAAGGAATTCAAAATAATTTTTAATTCAGATTTCATGTTTCACAACGCACAATAATCCATTGAAGGAAAATGAATTGATTTTTTAATTGAATTTTTTATTATAAAATCCCAATATTTGTTTTTCAAAATCCCATATTTTCACTCAAACCAACATAGAATAAAATAGCACACAGTTTTGAAAGAGAATAATGGAAAGATATTAGAGTATGGAAGAAAGAGGATAGATGTGATTTGAAATGAAATCAGGGAACAAAATCAACTAGTTTGAATGTGATGAACAATCAATAATAAATTGATTTCTTTTGTCTTCATGTAAAATAAAGAATCCTTATAGATGATTGATGGATGAGTATAAACTTTAGAAATAAAGGGTTTTATTTAGAATCATTAAAATTCTATTGCTATTAAATTTTAAAATCCAGATTCATTAGATAACATTGGAAAAAGTAAGGTGTTACCTTAATAAAAAAACACTCAAAATGAAATAAAATAATGCAGACATCAGGTTTCCTCCCAAAATGAACTTAATTTAATATCTTTTCCTCCACTTTGACCCCAAATTACCCAACCCCAACATTCAACATTTCTTGGATCCCATTTTTCATTACTTCTACAAGATAGAAATTGATCCTTTTAAAAAAAATCATGTGTAATCCCATGTTCATCAATGAGTTTGAATGTCTGAGGAATTTTAAAAATGTTTGACCTAGTAACTTATCTTTTATTTCCAAATGTATCATGAATAATTTTTTCTCTATTATCTTGATGATATGTTGAAATTATGAAAAAATGTTTTTGATTAACCCGTATGACACAAGAGTTCTGAAATGATGTATGGACCTTTGATTTGTGCTCGGATTGGTAGAAAATGATAGAAACAAGTGGGGAATTTGAATGGATCCTAGTTTCATTTTCAAAATTTCATAATGGAATTGGTTCCCTAGGAAAATAACTTTCAATCGACAAATATTGTAAATGATTTTTAAGAATGGGTATGGAATTATTGATTGATATTTATTCTAATGGATCAATGATTTGTATTTCTAAAAAATCATCATTAGATAAATATTTAGTACATTAATTCCAGGATGATGAATTTTCCTCTTGTGAATCCAAAAAATTAATTTCTTCCTGATTTAAATACAATTCAACATTTCCCTATCTTATTATTGTATCCCATATCCAAATGGTAGTTCTTTTTTAAATTCATGACTGTTTTTGGGATAATAAAAATAATGTATCAGTGATAAGGAAATGACATCCTGAGTGGGAATGGTTTCGATAATCATTTAAATGTTTTAAAATTCTAATTTTTTTTAATGAAACATAGTAAATCATTTTGTAAAATTTTTACATAACATTTAATAAAATTTATTGGGGGTTGTGAGCATAATTTATATTACATTATGGAATTAATTATGTTTGATCTCATTAACCATCCTTAAAAGGTATAGAAATTTTTTCTTTAGATGTTCATCATTACAATGATTTTACATCTCATAAGGTCTAGGTTATTCATTCAAGGGTTGATCAAAGAAATTTTATACGTGAGTTGATTCGCAAGATAAATCTTTAATTTGATTCTAGATTTGGTTTTAGATGGGGTAAAGAAGTTGATACACTTTTTTAGTGGAATAAAATTATGATTTAGAATGAGGAAAATGGAAAAAATAAGAGGGATGGGGGTGAGAAAAGATACTTTTAGGTGAGGGGAGAAAGCGAGTGTCTAAGATACAAACATGGGTCCCCAGAAATGGATCCCAAATTTTTTTATGCCCAATCTTACACAAGTTAAATGTTGTAAGAAAACGCTTGTAGTACAACCTGGTTATCAAATATAGAGGGACTAAAAAATAACCCTTCAGACACTTCAATTTGATGGGAGTATTGGCTATCAAGTGGCCAACTTGGGGTTGATTTTGATTGGAGATATAATTATTTAATTTAATGAACAATAAAAAATACAAATTTACTTGATATAATACAATTAATTAATATGAGTTGATCCACAGTTGTCACAAAGTCTAGATTGGATGTATTTATATTTCATTATATTTTTCATTTATTGGTTCAATAGGTATCCATTAAATGAGATAATTCCCCAATATCATTCAATGATTTAATCCATTCACAATTTCAATACTCATAACCATTTCATGTATAGGATCAAATTCATGATTACTCTATGGAATTGGTTCTTACTATCACTCAAAATATTTCGTCATTAATGTTGGTGAAGACAAAGAGTAATAAAAATTCCTAGAATGGATCTCTCAAACCATATATGTAGTTTAAAAATTTCTGAATGCAAAATAAAATTCATTCCATTCCATGATACTCCCCATTATCAACCCATTAATGTTTTACCCTCCATGTATTCTATTAAATCTACGAAACCGGGTAGCTGACTTAAATAAGTAGGATTGATGTTGAAAAACATTGGAATAATGACTACTCCACCATTGAGTGAGGAATTTCACAAAATATGTTATAGATGACCTCACACCATAAAAAATGGTATCAATTTTATATTGAAAATAGTGGAATAATAGTGGATGAAGATGAACATTTATTAATAAATTAACATGAACAAAAAAACATGCATAGAAAAAAATGATGGTGCGATTACAAAATGAAAGCCATAAATTACAATTGAAAGAGAAAATATAGATAGAATGGTTTAAAATCAATGATAATTACTTTCACCAGCATATTCTTATAGAGGAATATATTGAACCTTAGGTTTAACCACCATCAGTAAATTCCTTCCGGAATAATTTAGAGAGTCAAAAGTGGGTGAGGAAATCATGGGAAATTTGACATTTCATTGTTGACCCGTAAAGGAGTTTTGAATCATCCCCATTGTTGAGGTGTGAATTAGTAACTGATGATGGATGAATCCTTAGGGTTCATAGTAGAAAAACATTTTCTTCCCTTGGTCTTATAAAGAATTTCAAAAATTCTGGAAAATTTGACTACCCATTTTGATGTTATGATCGATCTAGTTGAACGAATTTATGGGCGTTCAAATATGGCCCAATATTAATATGTCTACTTGGGATCCAATTATCTCCATGAAAACACCAGAATAAGCTCCAAAAATTGTTGAATGAAATGATCCCCATATTTTTCAATTTATATAGTTAAAAAAATTCATTGGGCATGTATTGTGAACCACAATTTTTATGGGCATTAGGCCCATTACGATTTTTCCAGAAACATTCTGCATCCATTTCAAAAAATCATCATATTCCCTTGAGATTTATCCATCAATCCATAAAGATAAAATGTTCCAAAAAAAGTGATAAATTATATACAAAAATATAAAATTCAAATAATTAATATAATTAATTATACAAGAATATGATTTATTGGACCCAAAATTTCACATTAAACACGAATCACCCTTATGATGAGAAATGATGTTCCATTTATAAAATACACTAAAATTAATGATTATAGACATTGAAAAACATTAATATTAAGATATAATAAAAGAATATTAGTCCCTTTTCATTTGATTATCATTTTGCGAGAGTCATTTTTTTAAAATCACAAGAATTCTGATGTATGGAGGTAATGAATTAATTGGTTGGAGAATGTTATTAAAAGGATACCATTCCATTTGGAAAGATAAAAATAACTAAAACCAATGATGATGAGTGAAATTGAATAAAGAGTATATATGTTTCTATGTTTTCCAATCATTTTAATATTTTTTGGTAATTCATCTTAGGAGACTCTCATTGGGCATAAAATACCAAAACTAACAACAAGAAATCCATATATTATACTCAATATCAAAACCCTTTTCCAAATCCTATTTTGTGTAATATCTTTATGAATATAATTCTCCTCATAGGACATTAACAATTAATCATTTGAAAAGGGAGGTTTTCTTCAATGGATAACTATCAATGTTA
Organism: Viscum album; assembly: GCA_963277665.1. NCBI lineage: Eukaryota > Viridiplantae > Streptophyta > Magnoliopsida > Santalales > Viscaceae > Viscum > Viscum album. The sequence continues at coordinate 929,539,715 of OY728159.1, forward strand.
CCTTTTCAATTTACACACACACACACACACCTAACATTGAATATAAAATTCAAACAGATTACGACATTCACATTTTTCATTGAAAAATTTCAAAATAAAGATAATAATTTCTACTTTAAAGAAGTCTAAATAGATAATGAATTGTATCATAAAATATTTTCTCAAGATAAATATATTACCATCGGTATGAAATGTTAAACAAAATTTAAAACCCGGATATTTTGTGAAATATTTTTTTGAGTTAATTTAATATTTTTAATACTTTTCATTTCACACAATACTAAATATAGCGTTTTTTATTTATAAAAACATATTTTGTCTTGTTTAATATGAAACCCCATGTTGATATTTCACTATATGAAACACTTAGATTAGCTTTTGGTATGTGCAACACTATGCTTGGCTTGAATTACACACAATGTTGAGTTATCTTGATTGCTTGAAATACACACAATAACATGTTTTACCAATCAATTGTATGTCATTAAAAAATAATTATTTAATAATATTAGATAGAACCTAGTTTATATTCTGGAGATTATGAATAATATTTACTAACATATTATAATATATGGTTTGTAAGATGAATTATTGGTTACCGATTACATAGAAACGAAAAATATATACTTGTTGAATCTAAAGGCAATGTGATTATTTTTATGCTCCCAAATTCATTTGGAACTAATGAAATAAATTTATTACAATTATTTAATGATATTAACGATATATATTTTATATATTGAATCAAATATTTTCTTTATTCATCATATATATTTTATAGGAATGATATAAGATCAAATAAAATTTTATGCATAAAACCCTATATTATTCATAAGCGTAATTTTTTCATCATTTAATGGAGAACTCATTATAAATATAATATTTGGAACATTAAAAATTTTACATAAAATAATAAACATATTCTTTGAAAGTGCAACATCAGAATTTACTTTGGTTGAATTTTTGTATTTTTCAGATAAGATTCATTTTTTGATGAATAATGAAATTAACGAATTTTAATTAAAAATAGGTTTTCCATCTAAATAATTTATAATTTTTAGGTATATTTTTTATTTTTATTAAATCATAATTAGATAAAATTTTAATTTGTTAACATAATTTAGGTCACTAGAATCAATTTTAAATTAGACTTAGTTATAAAAACATTTCAATTTATTCCATGATTTAACATTACTAAGAATGATTAGGTACTGTACATTCCTGACCCTAAAAATTATAGAATGAAATAAAAATATTTTAGATACAGAGAGCATGACACATGAAATGTCAGCAATCATGAAAGTGATCACCTCAAAACAATCCAAATCAAAAAAAAAATACTTAAAACCATAATGGCATGAGGCCCACATAAAATGGATCAATGTCCCATGACACCAACATTATCGAAGCATAAATGACCCAAAAGGATATTTCTCGCATCTAAGATCTAAAGAACACAACCTCATCAATGAGGCTCACCAACAACACACGACTTGGTAGGTCATCATCATGGATGTTGTTCACATCGAATATGTTGTCATGCACATCTGCATCATCACTCATTCTCTCAAGGTTGTACTAAAACTCCATCGTCAGAGGTGTTAGTAACAACACATCATTAGTAGGATATATCACCGTCGAAATCCCATACCATTGATAGCTCATGGTACCCATGATCTTCACACTCATAGGTGTCTCATACCACCACAGTGTATCCAGTAGTGTCATGCACATCAAAACGTGGTATATTCCACCAACAACTGAAAACTAAATTATAATTTTTTCATAAAACCACCATCCTGGCCAACTAAAAAATAGTTACCAAATCAGCCACCAAAGGTCATCTTTGGTAGTATGTGCAGTACCCCCTCAACCAAATTTAATTCTGAAAAACCACTCCTGAGGTCACCCCATAAGTGGTCCTTAATTGTGTAGGTATTTGTACCAAACCGCAAGACAACCTCTACAAGCGCACCCCACAAACAAAAGCAATCATGTATCCCGATCACCTTTCCTGGTCTGACATTGCTTCCATACACCAATATGATCACCGAGATGCATCTCTTTGACGACTTCCACCACCTCACAATATAAATCTGTCACCACGAAAAGGAATCCATCATCAGCCAAAAAACACACTAACCGTTGTCACACCACCATAACTCTATGCCTTCAATGGTCACACATCCCTATATCTTCCAGGATCACCATATGCACCCTATAACACAAGTCCCCAGCTACAAGCCACCATGATCTAAAACCGGACATGGTTTAACTCGAACTCTAGCCCCCATGTGACGTAACGCAGCCACACTACTGCTAGTTCCAAAGACATTCCTCTCTTACCATGGATCTTATAGGCCCCATCATTGAGATGCTATTGGAAGTGCCCCACCATTCCAAAATCTCCAATGACACATATCTTATAATCCTTCTTATTCTTTTTTCTCTGAAACCATGAATAATCATCTCCACTATCACAATATTTTTTCACTTTCTCTCTGACTTTACAGAGAGATCCCGTACTTTTAGGACCAATAGGGGCCTATATTCCCTGAGAGGGGGGGGGGGGGGGGTAAATCAGGGTATGGATATTCTTTTTCAAAATTCTTCTTGAACCACTGGATCTTGACCTCTTTATTACAAGGGTCACTTTTTTTCATTTGTGTGTTTATTATGACCAATTCTTTTTTTATTTATCTAATGATGATGCTTTAAATGCAATGTAGGGAAGTAAGAAAGCTTACACAAAGATTTTTACTTGGTTCACCATCACTGGGCTACATCCAAGGAGCATACAATGACGAAGTTCCGCTGTACCAAATCCACTAAAGCACACTTCTGTTTACAAGGTTTGGGCTAGAACACTTCTATGCCCAGGCTCACTGCCTTTACAATGTTTAGGGTGAGCTCAATACTTTCCCAAGGGACACTCCCTATCTCTCTCTCTCTGGCTCACTGCTGGTGGAGAGGATCTGCTTCTTCCTCTTTATTTTCCCACTTCTCTGGAAAGGATCCTCTCACAGTTTATAGACTTGTAGGTCCCTTCATTATCACTAATGAATATATCCTCGGTTGTAATTGGATGCTCTGTTGAAGTCCAACTTTCACTCATAGATGAATCTCTTTTTTCACCGAAGGTATCAGGCAATATTCCAGCTTTCACACATCCCTGAATCTCTGCCGTGAATCAACCTTACTTGGAGACTTTCTGTAAGCCGGAACGCATGTCAAAACTGGCGCGCAAGTACACCTCAACCACTTGCGCGACACAAGATTCTCCAACTCCAAACTTGCACGACGCACACCCTTTTACGCCCAAACCAATATTGGCGTGCACCCAACAACTTTCACAATTCTTCAAAACATGGCGCGCAAGTGTCACCAAAAAACTTGTGCGACAATTCCTTCTTCAACTCAGATCATGAGCGAATCTCTTCCTTCCTCTCCTAGACTACCTTGGGAACGCAACAATCACCTGGCGCACAACCTCTACATGCGCGACCACACACCACTTGCACGATGAGAGCTCTGATTTTTCTATGTGCTGAACTCTACACTGAATGATGATGGGTTTACCTCTATTTATAGGCATTTGGACACCCTTTGCGACGACGAACAAGTCTCCCCTCGGTGCGCATGTTTCAGCACGCAAGTCTCTTCCGCCCAAGTCACTTGCACGACCAACCCGAAAACTTGAGAATCCCTTTTCCATTTGACATATTTTGATCTTATGATCTTGAAAAACATATGGTGTAAAAGTTTCCAAGCCTCAATGAACTCGACATGCATGTCACTTTTCCAAAAACAATTTTCTTCATTTGTTGATTTTCAGGCCCAAATATTTGGCAAACACTTAAAAATGGCATCACCTTGTATCTGCTCTTTTCGTACCGCCTCCAGATCATCCATTCATTTGTCGACATTCTTGAATAAAACATGGATCGTTAACAAAAACCCTTGAAGTTGACATGCCACTATGAAATCCCCTTTGTCAAAAGGTTTGTATGTCATGGTTTGCTTTGTCAACAATCACAACACAAATTTCCACTTTTTCAATAAACACAATCATCTCAAAAATGATTCAATGATGCCTTGAGAGATTTTTTCCAAACAATCTCCCCCTTTTGGTTTGTCGACAACTCTTCCATAAAACGATACATCATTAATTCTTCCGCCACTATTCGCCTATTGTGATACTGATAGCGATCAAGGATTTACTCAACACATACTCTAAGCCCACATGAGAAATGATCGACATGAAAAACCAGAGTAAATGAAAAGTTCATCAATGAATCACTTCAACTCTAACACCCACTATTGACAACAAACTAATACAAATTTTTAGAAACATTCGGAAATATTCTTACCACCTTCCAACACCACTCTTCTGCTTTTATCACGATCCTCAGCTATCGTGATATCTATTCTTTGATTGATCACTTCTAGCATCGTTAGATTTGATACTCTCCCCATTTCTGCTCACATCTATTACTCTTTTTAGCTGCAAATCCTATTTAGCACTATTTCATGTGTTGTCCAAGCTAACATCTGGCTAAGCACTTTGAACTAGCTTCAACTCCCCCTATCTGGTTGCTCCGCCTGTCAGATTCTCCCCCTATCTGTCATGTGATTTCTCAAATAGCCACACTTTCTCCCCCTTGAACAATCACTATTTTATCCCCCTTTGTCAATGAACCCAAAGGTCACTCATTTGCAGGCTGTAATAGAATAGAGAACACATATGAGAACAGTAGGGAAAACACATCATACTTAGGGAGAGGGGGTGGTCCACATCCACACTCATTCAGGTGCGGGGATTCGACTGAACTCCCTGAGCCAGTTGATGCCTCTCAAAAGCTTCCTTCGGTAAGGCCTTTGTCAGAATGTCTGCAACCTATAGCTATGTAGGCACATACTCCAACATCACATTTCCCTGCACAACTTTCTCCTTGATAAAATGATACTTTATCTCAATGTGATTTTTCCTTGAGTGATGGAAGGGATTTTTGCTGAGATTTATAGAACATGAGTTATCACACTGGATTCCGATCAGAGACTTCACTTCAACCCCCATATCTTCAAGCTGCTGCTTCATCCACAATAATTGTGTGCATTCTTGAGTGGCTGTAATATACTCAGCATCCACGATGCTCAATGAAATGCAATATTTTTTCTTCCTTAACAAAGAAATACACAATCCACCAAGATAGAATGAACCTCCTGACGTTGATTTTCTGTCATCTGATGATCTGGCCCAATCTGCATCAGTATATTCCAATAACTCCGTCTGAGATTTTTCATTATACATCATGCCGAATTCCATAGTGCCCTTGATATACATGAGTATTATTTTCACTGCAAGCATATGTCATTCCATGGGATTGCTTTGATATCGTGCTACTTAGCAGGTGGAAAAAACAATATCAGGTCTCGTCACTGTAAGATACAGGAAACTCCCAATAATCTGCCTGTATTCTGTGATATTAACTACCCTGTCATTACCATCTTTTGATAATTTCATCCGGGTAGCAACAAGAGTCTTAATCTCCTTGGAATTTTCCATTCCAAATATTTTTAAAACCTCCTTGGAATATTTGGATTGAGAAACGAATGTGTCATTCCTTCCTTGTGTAACCGGTAAACCATGGAAAAAACGTCAGCTCACCAATCATAGACATTTAGAACTCATATTTCTTGAATTCAGAAAACTGTCTGCACTATGATTCATCTAATCCTCCATTTATTATGTACTCTTCATAGACCAGCCTCATCATCCTTTTATTACTATTGTTGTTGAAATAGATATTGTAATAAAATTCACCATGCTGAAAACCAAGCTTCTTCAAATAATGATATAGCCTTGAGTACCATGCTCTTGGTGCTTGTTTCATCCCATATAAATCCTTCTTCAGCCGACAAACCTTATTCGCATACTCATGAATAAGAAAACCATCTGGCTGATCGATATGTACTTCTTCCTCCAGAACCCTATTCAAGAATGCAGATTTGACGTCTATCTGGAATACCTTGAACATCCATTTTATTGTAATGGCTAGGAATAATCTGATCATCTCTAGACATGCAACTAGTGAAAATGTCTCATAATCATCAATTCCCTCTATCTGGGAGTCTACATATGAATTATCATTTTCAAATTCTACTCCCGTTGAGTCTCTTTCCCTTCTATAATTTTAGAAGAAAACATGTCACTATGTCATTGTTTAGTGACGTCATTTCTTTTAACTTCTTCTCTCAGATTTCTGTTGACACACCTTCGAATTTCCCTCGCAGATTCTTGGTATCCTTAAAACAGTCAACTGATACCACATTGTTAGAACAAAAAAAGATTATCATCAAAACCTGTGTGTTATTACTATTCCCCAATCATTATTCATGAACATAAATATTCATCTTTCATATCACATTGATATCATGCATCTGATTAGGATATAGAATGCCCCCCTGTGTTATGCAACTCATCTAGTTGTTAGGCCCAACTGTTTAGACCCACAACCATTCTTCTCCTCATGCATCTTTTATTATCTGGAACTCAGCATTGAGCCATTAATAGAATCTCTAAGCCTTCTGAGTTGGAACTCGGTGTAGGAAACTAGAGATAAAGTTAATAACACAATCACTTCTCATTGTGCTCTGTTTCTCCCTTTCTTCTTTACCTTTTGTACCTGATTTGAGTCAATTGAAACTCTAATGCACATCACTTCTCCACTTTGCATCTTTAGATCCCACTTCCCCTTGGATTGTATCTCCCTAAAACCTCAAACACATGAATCATCAGTTAATGGAATTTATATACATAGGGGTATGGGTGATTCCGGAATCCTCAAGATGAGGATAGTGGTTGATCCTGATGGGTCAACCCTTTGATTGTTTCTTACAGAGCATCACACTCTTTCTAAGCTTCTTCAAGCTGCCTAGCCAAATTCAACTGGTCTGGCCATATGACTAAGCATTCATTAACCACATGCTGACCCTTTTTTAGATATGTAGATTCTGCAAGCGTAGCCTTTTTCACCATTTGGGGTTTAAACCCACTAGTATACATTTCCGTCTTTGATGTTCCACAAAAACTTCATTTCCCTTGATTCTTTCTCTGATCAGGAATATCTTTTCTTGTCATCTTCCCTTCCCCTTCCTCCATTGTAGTGATCTTCCTCTTTCCTCCACTTCTTGTGGTGGCACACGACATGAAATTTTTTCAATTCATTTTTTTTATTTTTCTTTTATCATATTTCTGAGTTACCACCCTATTTTTCATTGGTGGTGGGCCCTCCATTGAACGTACATTCTTATTTCTCACATCGGTAGCATTTATTCCATTTTCTTCTAGATTTGTTCATGTTCTATCTTAGAGGGTGGTTGTGAGTGTGACAGAGGAGGTGACAAATAAAGCATTCGTTCATATCCATGTGATTCCTCTGAGGCTCTAGGCCTATTCTCCAACTTTCAACTTTGTCTCCCAAAGTAAGATTTCTTTTTATACATCACTGGAGTCAAGAATCTCTTTTTGGGATCCTTTTCTTTTCTTGCATTCATCTAGCTGCAATATCTTGCTAAATTCCCATGATTAGAACACATGAAACATCTTCCATTAAAGGCATACCACATTTTGTCATCTCTCAGCTGAGATGTTGATGTAGCTTGAGTTCTTCTTATGACATTGAGGTCCTGAGATTCCTGACACATATTCATGGTGTGTCCCATTCTTCCACAGTAATATCATCTAATGAATGCTTTCCTCAGAGAGTCTCTTCTCTATGATTTCTCATGACGCTTCTTCTTATTCACAGATTTATCAAAGTTTATATTTTCACAACCTGAAATGTATTCCAGAGCATCTGAACAAAAGCATGATGTGTGGTCATGAATCCCAATGAAATAGCACATGTCATCACTCATTTTTGTAACTATCATGTTAGGCATATCTCCAGCACCTACAGGATTTTCTCTACATATAGAACTGTTCACATCTCTCTTTTTATCATGCATGGGAGGTGATTCATCAAATCCAATACCAGTTTTTCCCAAATTGTATGGTCTTTGAGCTGAGAAAATTTGTTCTTGTCTTTTTTCAGAAATAGAAAACTTTCTTTTCATTTCATCATCACCAGCGGAAGGATAATCAAATAGTAAGTGCAATGCATCCTTCATTTTAGGATTTCCTATAGCATTAGATTTATCCACTTCCTTCTTCATTGATTCAAGATCTTCTTCCAACTTTTGAATATTCATATCCATTGATTAAAGTTGGGAATTGGGTTCTCTTGTGATATTCTTTCTACAACTCATCTCATCTTCCAGTTCTCGTGTGAGATTTTCTACCATGTTACTTTTCTCCTTTACTTTCATTTTTTTTGAGAAACAGATTCAGAGAAAGATACAATCACTTGTTGTATCCTTTGATTCTTCTAAACAATTTCAGACAACTGTGTATCTAGATCATCATTTCTGGCATTTATATTTGGATCTTCTTCGGACTTTTGATTCTCTTCATAATAGTCAGTGTTTTTTCCCTTCATTCTAGCCATCTTTTGTACTTCTTCACTTTGAGAATCATTCTTCTCCCTTAGGTCATTGGCCACATCAATAAGCCTTTTATTTAAGACTCTTAACTTGTTGAACTCAATTTCCAATACTTGGATTCAGATATAATTAGATTTGACTTCTTCATCCAATTTCCGATCCAATTTCTTTGTTATGTTGACAACATCTACTGGTGGACTCCTTCTTGAAATTTCGTCATCATTAGTTGTTTCGGTATCACTTTGAAGTTCAAGTACTTCACTCATTCCTACATTATGATTGAGTTAATCAATATTTTCCCTATCAGATTCATCCAGGCCTTATTTCAGTATGTTGTTTTATTCTTTTAATTGAATCACACTTTTTCCATACACACTTCTACAAAGAAGAATATCACCTGACTTTTGATTATTCTGTTATGTTTTCTCTTTTCCAGGACACACTGAGATAAGAGTAGACTGATTTAATCACACAAATCTACTACACCAAGTCGAAGAAAACAAATCTAATAAAAGAAACATATTACTCTGATAATAATTGTTAGGACCAATAGGGGTCTATATACACTGAGAGGGGGGGGGGGGGTGAATCAGGGTATGTATATTTTTTTTCAAAATTTTCTTGCACCACTGGATCTTAACCTCTTTATTTCAAGGGATTTTTTTTTTCACTTGTGTGTTTATTATGACCAATTCCTTTCATCTTTATCTAATGATGATGTTTTAAATTCAATGCAGGTAAGTAAGAAGGCAGACACAAAGAATTTTACTTTTCTCACCCTCACTAGGCTACATCCAAGGAGTATACAACGACGATGTTCCACTGTACCAAATCCACTAAAGCACAGTACTATTTACAAGGTTTGAGATAGATCACTTCTATACCCAGGCTCACTTCCTTTACAATGTTTAGGGTCAGCTCACTGCTTTCCCAAGGGTCCGTCCCTATCTCTCTATCTCTCTCTTGCTCACTGCCAGTGGAGAGGATCACCTTCATCCTCTTCCTTTTCTCACTACTTTGGAAATAATCCACTCACAGTTTATAGACTTTTAGGTCTCTTCATTATCACTAATGAATACATCCTCTGTTGTATTTGGATGCTCTGTTGAAGTCCTACTTTCACTCGTAGATGAATCTCTATTTTCACCGAAGGTATCAGACAATCATCCAGCTTTCACGTAGCCCTGAATCTCTGCTGTGAATCAACATTACCTAGCGCCCTTCTGTAAGCCGGTGCACAAGTCTTGGAACACAAGTCAAAACTAGCACGAAAGTCCACCTCAACCACTTGCACGACACAAGCTTCTCCGAATCCAAACTTGTGCGACACACACCCTTTTATACCCAAACCAATAATGGCGTGCAACCAAAAAATTTCATGATTCTTCAAAACATAGCATGAAATTGTCACCAAACTAATTGCATTACACTTCCTTCTTCAACTCAGAACTTACGCGACTCTCTTCCTTCCTCTCCCAGACCACCTTGGGCGCGCAACAATCACCTTGCGCATAACCTCTACTTGCGTGACCAAACACCACTTGCACGAAAAGAGCTCTGATTTTTCTAAGTGTTGAACTCTACACTGAATGAGGAGGGGTTAACCTCTATTTATAGGCATTTAGACACCCTGAACGACAGTGCACAAGTCTCATCTCGGCATGAAAGTTTCGGCATGCAAGTCTCTACCGCCCAAGTCACTAGTGCGACCAACCCTAAAACTTGGGCGCCCCTTTTACCTTTTCCATATTTTGATCTTCTTATCTTAAAAATCATATGGCGTGAAAGGTTCCTGGACTCCATGACCTCGGTGCACAATTCCATTTGAAAAAAACACCTTTCTCCATTTGTCGATTTTCAGGCCCAAATATTTGGCAAACACTGGAAAATGGAATCACCTTTTATCTGCTCTTTTCGTACTGCCTCCAGATCAGCCATTCTTTTGTTGACATTTTTGAATCAATCATGGATCGTTAACCACATACTTTGAACTCTACATGCCACCATGAAATCCCCTTTGTTAATAACTCTTTATGTCATGGATTAATTTGTCAACAATCACCACACAGATGTGCACTTTGTCTACAAACACAATCACCTCAAAAATGCTTCAATGATGCCTTGAGAGATTTTTTCCAAACACGTACACCCTCTCCAATAATATTGTTTCAAAATTTTGTCTCCATCCATATATCCTCAGACTTACATCCACCACCACCAACATTTCCTTCAGATATCACTGTAAATATCTCATTTCTATATTGTGGGAAAAAGAGGGTAAATTATTCTTTATGTCCTACCACATCTGAAGAAGATTGAGTCTCCTCACATACATCGGTTCTGTTGATATCACCGTAATGATCTCCATAGATAAATATAGAGATAAACTATATCTTAGAAAGATAACTCATCCTCCTTCATTCAGGTTTTAACTTTAATAACGTGATTTCTAGCCATATCTGCAGGATTAGCATTAAAATTAATTTTCCCTCTTATGTGAATAAAATTTCAAACAAAGGAAATACATTGTTGTAATTATAATGATATTTAGTATCTAGTAGAATCCTATTAATGTTTGGATGTTATGAATATTAACTTTTGTATATATTTATTTATCATAGTTATGGGTAAATATGATAATTAATGGTAAAAATAATGTTACAATATTATAAAATTACCCAATCACTTCTCCCAATTTCATTGTATATGTTTTTTCAATAAAAATCAACTTTAGGAAAAAATTATATCTTTTTTAAGCCACTTGTTTAATGATATGACCTTTTTTAAATTTTATTTATATGAAAGTAGAAAATTTCATACTCATATTTGTAATATGTAAATAATTTTTAATATAGGGTTACACAAAAGATAAATTCATATATAAATAGTATTTTAAAAGATAATAAATTTATCTTCACTGTGATAATTTGTATTTAATTTCTGTTCAATTAATTTATTACTTAATGGTTTTTTATGATGATGTAGTAATTGTTTAGTTACCAAATGGATCAAATAAATTATATTAAAAATATTAAAATAAATTTAATTTGAAATAATTGAACTGATACATGAATTTTATTTGTGACTAGGACAAGTTATAAGTGTCTTAAAGGGTATTGTTTGAAATTATTTTTTTATGTATTTTATTTAAATAAAATGTTTTTAATAGTGTTAGAATTAACATTGATGATAATTCATAAATAATTATTATATTGATTAAATATAATAAAATTCACTAAAAAATAAAAATTTGTTATGATAATTTTGAAAATGTCAAAAAGTGTCAATTTATGTAAAATTGAACCCTTTTAAATAAAAATTTATAACCTCTTAATATTTAAAATGTTGTTACCACAATTAATAATACAATATATTAATTAATGGTAAATCAAAATGAAAAGTCTTGATATAAAACCAAAAATTCTCCAAAAATTATTATACGAATAGGACTCTACCATAATCACCTTAAGATATTGGTATTGTTTTTTAATGGACACTAGTCCCTGAAAATAACATTTATATTATTTAATTTCAATGATAGTTACAAAATATCACACTCTTGTATGTAATATTTTTATGAGTCAATATAGGGACACAATCAAGATATTAATGAATATAAATATCTACATTAATCATAATTTAATTAGTTACATTATTGAAATTTATTTTTAATATTTTGAAATTTTCTAATGACCTTAAATTCTTCTACAATGTGAAAAAATATTTATTTATATCACAAAAAAATTAATAAATTGGTATTAATAATATTAATTATGATATATTAAATATTAATTAATGTTTATAATGAATTTTATAGATCTATAATTTATATTAGAGATTTTTTGAACCATAATAATCTAATTTTGACTTTGTTGGGATGCATTTAATTTCAATTAAAACGAATGGTATCAAATTTGACAATAATAATGTTTAATGAATTAATATATTAGTATATTATATAAACCCCATAAAAATGTTAAATAATCAAAAATGGGATATGATATGGTCAAAAATAAATTCTTCCACTCAGTTATATCTCATTTGGATTTTTTTACTCTAGAATATCCCCAATATAATTAATTATTTTGTGGATTTCCAAAAGTTCCCCTAACCTCAATTATAATATAGAACCTCCTACATCACATACTCATACCACATTGAGCCTTGTATATACCAAAAAACCTATTCATTTACCTTTTAAATTTTTATATTAACATTTAAGAGGATCTTCCCTTCTCAAAAGAACAACTCTAATGTCTTTAAGAGTTGATATAGTAGGAGATCACGAAATATGAGGTAATCTCCTTGGCGACTCTTACAAAATTGTTTTTTCTTATACTTCATCTTCATGTAATGATTCCATTATAAAATAATAACTCAAGTATCACCTATATCGTGAGATGTTATTGTGACTATGGAAAAACCATATTACATCATTTATTGATCTTATAAAAAACAAAAGTATCAGATTTCGTACATACGACTTACCATCTCCACGACATGGTGTCATCTATTTATCATCACCACATTACATGGATTATTTTAATGAGAGAAATGATAATAATAAATGATTATTATATTCCAAATATCATCTAAACATGTGGTAAAGTATCCTTATTGGCATCCAAATGACCTAGAATCGAATCTGGACAGGGATAAATTTCCAGGTACTATAATAGCACTATATGATGGCACTGTACCAGCGGCAGTACTGTAGTAGGGGTGACATAATTAATGTATCCAACTCATGCCTTGTAAATAATGAAAGAAAATTTAAATAATATAGAAAGTGTGTTACATATTATGTTTTAATAAATAGTGGTTACAAGATCTTAAATTTTTATGGTGAAATATTGTGTAAAAATGATTTGATGTAGTTTCATTTAGAAATTATGATTTTTATTAATCTATTTATTACTAATTTGGTAAAATGAGATTGGTGTTCATTAGTGTTAAAAGAAAATGGGTTTCTAATATCTATTTTTTTAAGGTTTTTAGAATGATTAAAAGATAATTATTTCTCTTGTAAATTAGTTTAAAGAAACATATTGACAAAGGGGGTTGAATTTTATGAGTATTATATAGTTACATTTATAGGAAAATTGGTTATAAATAATTATGTCATGGTTGAAGATTTTCCATTCATGTTTCTTTTATAAAAGTGGAGTAATTAAGCCCCTAAAATCCTTATTCTTCATTGTTTTAGGATTTGAAGACAATGTGAGATATATTTTCTCTATCTCTTGATACAGTAAGAATTTTATATGTGTATTATTGGAAAAATTAAATTGAGCGGATTATTACACCCATGAGGTAGTATGATTTATTTTTTGATAGTTATTGAATTTTAATGAGGATGGATTCAAATAAATTTTTCATACATGATGGAATTTGTGGTTGTTTGCAAATTTACCCAACATAAATGGTTTAATTTTTCTATTGTAGTACAAAAATGGTTATTGAATCCATAGGGACCGAAAAAATAATCCTTGAGACACATCAATTTGATGTGATGATTTTCTATGAAGTGGCCAACATAGCAGGTTGGGTTTGATTGAAGAATTAATTACATAGTTAAAAGAACAATTGAAAAATAAAAATTTACCTCATATAAAACAATTAATTAATATGAGTAGATCCTAGGATTTCTATAGTGCTTGATTGTATGTATTTATTTTTCATTATATTTTTTGTTCATGGGTTCACGAGGTATCCATTAAATGGGAGAATTTTCTAATATCATTCTTTGATTTAATCATTAAAAATTTCATGAATAATAACCAATGAACTTATATGATAACCTTCATGATCACTCTATGTAATTAGTTCGTACTAGAACTCAAAATTTGTCGCTGTTAATGTTAGTGAAGAAAAATAAGAAAATAAGTCGAATAATGTAGATCTCAAACCATATAAGTAATTTAGGAATTTATCAATATAAAATAATATAAAATCAACCCCCGTAAACTCTCTATGATCAAACCATTAAATTCTACCCCTCCATTGATTCTATTATATCTATTAAATTGGGTACTCTACCTAAAGAAGTGGGATTGAAAATGAAAAAAATTGAAATAACGACCACTCCATCGTTCTATGAGGAATTTCACAAAAGGGTTTGTGAGTAACCTCACACACTAAGGCAATGTTATCAATGTGATATTGAAAAAATTACAGAAGAATAAAAGGATTTATTAATAAATTAACATGACTAAAAAAGCATACACGGAAAAAATGAGGGTGCAATTACAAAATAAAAGTGAGAAATTTAAATTAAAAGAAAAAAGATAGATATAAAGGATTAACATGGATGCTAATTCACTTCATCGACAACTCCTCAGATAAATATATATGAATCCATAGGTGAAGCCACCATTAATACATTCCTTACCCACTAATTAAGAGAGTTAAAATGAGGGTGATAAAATCATGGGAAATTTGACGTTTCATAGTTGACCAGAAAAAATCATCCAGATTCATCCCCATTGTTGATGTGTCAATTTCAAACTGAATATGGCCCAATAAATAAGGGTTTTAGAATGAAAATATCTTCATCCTTTTTTCTTCTAAAAATGTTCAATTTTTTTGAAAAATTAGACAATCTGTTAGGTTGTTATGCTCAATTTGGTGGGATGACTTTATGGGCATTTAAATAGAGTCCACTATTTAGAAGTCAACTTTGGCTCCCTTTATCTCCATTAAAACATCAGAATTAGCTCTTGAAATAATTAAATGAAATTATTCCCATAATTTTATATTTCTAAAGATAAAATTTTAACTTCACTGGGATTGGATTATGGGCCCCACGTTTGTTTGATGGGGAATATGACCATTATGCATTGTCCAAAAAATTTCTACATTCATGATAAAAAACATCATATTCCCATGGAATTCATCCATCGATCCTAAAAGACAAATCATTCCATAAAAATTGATAAATCATATCAATATATATATAATTATAATAATTAAATCTAATTTTTTTTGATTGATTGGGCCCAAATTTTCAATTTAAACATTAATTGAATATGTGATAAGAAATTAAGTTCAATTTATAAAACACGCTAAAATTTTTGTTTATAAACATTGAAACACAAAAATATTAAGAAATAATCAAATAATACTATCCACTTTTCAGTGAAAAATCACCCTTCCAAACATCAGTTTTATTAATATCGATCAAAAAGTATATCAAAAACATGAAATTGAATTCCTTTTTTCAAAAACATTTCAAAATACATTTCTCAACAAAAGACATCAAGAAAATCAATCATCAAACATCGAAAAATCATTTCATAAAAGATACGTTCATAATAATACCCAAATCACAAGATTATTCCTTTATTCATATTCATTTAGGCATTTCATTCAATTTCAATTAAGTGTGACGATGTTTTTTATCTCAAAGGACATGGGACATATTTCATTGTTCAATGGGAAACAAATGGATGAGCTAGCTTTTAATCACATTAATCCTTAAAATGATTATCCATTTTTTTATGAACCACAATATCTATATAGAGACAAACTCTAGGAAAGAAAACTATGGAGTTAACATCCCCAAGTGCTGAATTCCACACATATTTTAATATCCATTCTCTATAATAGAGAAACAAATCCAAAATCTAGGAAAGAAAACTATGGAGTCATGATCCCCAAGTGACATATGCCACACATTTGGGAAAAACAATATAGACTTTTGATTAATCAGATGGAAACATAAAATTTAAAAAATCACATAAGACAAAAACACATTTCAAAAACTATGATCATGATCTTTAAAATGCATTGAAATAAAAATTAAGGCATTCAAAATCATTTTTAATTCAGTTTTCATGTTTTACAATGCACATTAGTACATTCGAGGATAATGAATTAATTTTTAAATTTATTTTTTTTATCATAAAATCCCAATAATTTTTTTTAAAATACCATATTATCACTCAACCCAACATAGAATGAAATATTTCACAGCATTGAAAGAGAATAAAAGAAATATATTATTGTATGGAAGAAATAGGGGAGATGTGATTTGGAATGAAATCCTTGAACAAAATAACCTAGTTTGAATTTGATGAACCATCCAAAATAAATTGATTTAATTTGTCTTCATGTAAAATGTAGAATCCTCATAGATGACTGATTGATGAGTGTAAACTTTAGAAATAACGGTTTTTATCTGGGATCATTAAAATTCTATAGCTAGTAAATTTTACAAAATAGGATTCATAAGATCACATTAGAAACACTAAGGGGTTACCATAATAAAAGAACACTCAAAATGAAATAAAATAATGCATACACCATGTTCCCTCCTGAAAAGATCTTAATTTAATGTCTTTATCTCGACTTAGACCCCAAAAATTATCAAACACCGACATTCAAAATTTCTAGGATCCCATTTTTCATGACTTATACAAGATTGAAATTTAGACTTTTTAAAAAATATTTTGTAATACCATATTTATAAATGAGTGTGAATGTCCGAGGAATTTTAGAAATTTTTGACCTTGTAACTTCTCTTTTATTGCAAAAGATATCATGAATTTTTTTTTATTTATTATCTTGATGATATGTTGAAATAAAGATTTTTTTCTTCTAATTAACCCTTATAAAAATTGAGTTTTGTAATGTTGTATGGACCTTTGATTTGAGCTCGACATGGCTGAAAATGATAGAAACAAGTGGGGAATTTGAATGTAACCTAGTTTCACTTTCAAAATTTCATAACGGGATTGGTACCCTAGGAATATAAATTTTAAACCCCAAAATATTCTAAATTATTTTTGTGAATGGGTATGAAATTAAAGACTAAGATTTCTTCCATTGGTTCAGTGACTTGTGTTTCTAAAAAATCATCATTAGAGAAATATTTTTTACATTCATTCCATGATGAAAAATTTTCCTCTTGTAAATCCAAAAAATTTATTTCCTCCTGAATTAAATAGAATTCAACATTTCCTTTATCTTATTATGTTATCCCATATCCAAATGTTAGTTATTTTTTAAATTCATGAGTGTTTTTGGGAGAAAAAATTCTTGTATCAGTGATGAAGAAATGATATCCTGAGTTGGAATGGGTTCGATAATCATTTAAATGTTTGTAATTCAAGTTTTTTTAATGAAACATAGTAATTCATTTTGTACATTTTTTACAGAATTGTTAATAAATTGTTTTGTGGATTGTGAACATAATTTTTATTACATCATGGAATTCATTATGTTTGATCTCATTAACCATCCTTATAAGGTATGTAAATTTATCCTTTATATATTCATCATCCCAATGATTTTACATCTCATAAGGTGTGGGGAATTCATTCAAGGGTCGATCAATGAAATTTTATATGTGAGTTTATTCGCAAGATAAATTTTTAATTTGATTCTAGATTTGGTTTATGATGGTTTAATAATGTTGATACTATTTTTTAGTAGAATAAAATTATGATTTAGAATGAGGAAAATGGTAAAATACGAGTAATGGGGGTGAGAAAAGAGAATTTTGGGTGAGGGGAGAAAGCGAGTGTCTTAGTTACAAACATGGGTCCCCAGAAATGGATCTAGAATTTTTTATGCCAAATTTTATCCATGTTAAATGTTGTAAGAAGATGCTTGTAGTACAACTTGGTTATAAAATCCAGAGGGACTGGAAAATAAAACTTGAGACACTCCGATTTGAGGGGAGTATTAGCTATCAAGTGGAAAACTTGGGGTTGATTATGATTGAAGATCTATTTATTTAATTTAATTAATAGCTAAAAAATAAATTTACTTGATATAATACAATTAATTAATATGAGTTTATCCGTAGTTGTCTCTAAGTCCATATTGGATGTATTTTTTTTTCATTATATTTTTCGCTCATTGGTTCAATAGGTATCTATAAATGAGATTATTACCCAATATCATTCAATGATTTAATCCATTCACAATTTCAAGACTCATAACCATTTCCTGTATAAGATCACATTCATGATCACTCTAAGGAATTGGTTCATACTATCAGTCAAAATGTTCCCTCGTTAATGTTGGTGAAGACAAAGAGTAAAAAAAGATGAACAATGGATCTCTCAAACCTTATAAGTAGTTTAAATTTTTTTAAACATAAAATAAAATTCAATCCATCCTATGAAACTCCCCATGATCAACCCATTAAAGTTTTACCCCCCATTTATTCTATTCTATCAATGGAAGTGGGTAGCTAACTGAAAGAAGCATTATTGATGAATAAAAACATTGGAATAATGACCACTCCACCATTGAGTGAGGAATTTCACATAATAGGTTATATATAACCTCACACCCTAAAAAATATTATCAATTTTATATTGACAGGAGTGTAATTATAGTGGAAGAAGAAGAAAATTTATTAATAAATGAACATGAATGAAATAACAAACATGGAAAAAAATGAAGGTGTGATTACAAAATGAAAACGAGAAATTACAATTGAAAGAGAAAACATAGATTGAATGGTTTAAAATCGATGATAATTACCATCACCAACATATAATTATATAAGAATATATTAATCCTTAGGTTTACCCACCATCAGTAAATTCCTTCCCCATTAATTAAGAGAGTCAAAAGTGGGTGAGAAAATCATGGGAAATTTGACGTTTCATTACTGACCTAGAAAAGGGTATTGATTCATCAGCCTTGTTGAGCTGTGAATTAGTAACTGATGATGGCCAAATCCATAGGGGTATTAGTAGAAAAATATAGTCTTCCCTATGTCTTATAAAAAATTTCATAATTGCAGGAAAATTTGACTACCTGTTTTGATGTTATGATCGATCAAGTTGAACAAATTTATGGGCGTTCAAATATGGCCCACCATTTATATGTCAACTTAGGCTCCCATTATCTCTATAAAAACTCCAAAATTAGCTCCGAATATAGTTGAATGAAATGATCCCCATATTTTTCAATTTATATAGTTAAAAAAAATTCTTCATCAGGCATGTATTGTGCACCCCATTTTTGTTTTACGGGTCTTAGGCCCATTATGATTTTTCCAGAAACATTCCGCATTCATTTCCAAAAATCGTCATCTTCCCTTGGGATTTATCCATCAATCCTAAAAGATAAAATGTTCCATTAAAAGTGATAAACAATATAAAAAATATAAAATATAAATAATTATTATAATTAATTATACAATGATATGACTTATTGAACCCAAATTTTCACATTAAACATGAACCGCCCTTGTGATGAGAAATGATGTTCAATTTATGAAATGCACTAAAAATGATGATTATAGACTTTAAAACACATTAATATTAATATATAATAAAATAATATTAGTCCTTTTACATTTTATAATAATTTCATGAGAGGAATTGTTTTAGAATCACGAGAATTATGAAGTATGGAGGTAATGATTTAACTCGTTGGTGAAAGTAATTAAAAGGATACCATACCATTTAGATAGATAAAAACAAATAAAACCAATTTCTGAAGAGTGAAATTGAATAAAGAGTATATATGTTTCTATATTGTCCAAGTATGTTAATATATCTTGTTAATTCATCTTATGAGACTCTCTTTGTGCATAAAATACCAAAACTGACAACAAGAAATTGATATATTATACTTAACATCAAATCCTATTTCCAAATCCTATTTGGGGAAATATCCTAGTGAATAAAATTCCACTCACAGGACATTAACAATTGATCATTTGAAAAGGGAGGTTTTCTTTAAATAATTACTATTAATGTTACCTTTTCAATTTACACACACACCTTAAATTGAATATAACAATCAAATAAATTACGACATTCCCATTTCTCATTAAAAATTTTATAAACAAGGATAATAATATTTACATTAAAGGGGTCTAAATAGAGAATGAATTCGATCATAAAATATTTACCCCATAAAAATATAGTACCATCCGTATGAAATGATAAACAAAATTTAAAACCCGGATATTTATAGAAATATTCTTTTGGAGTTAATTTCATCTTTTTGATACTTATAATTTTACACAATACTTAATATAAAATTTTTTATATATATAAACATATTTTTTCTTGTTTAATATGAAACACCATGTTGATATTTCACTACATAAAACACTTAGATTAGCTTTCGTTATATGCAACAATATGCATGGCTTGGATTACACACAATGTTGAGTTATCTTGATAGCTTGAAATACATACAATACAAAGTTTTACCAATCAATAATATGTTATTTAAATATAACTATTTAATAATATAATATAGAACCTAGTTTATATGCTAGAGATTATGAATAATATTTACTAACATATTATAATATATGGTTTGTAAGATGAATTTATTGGTTACCAATTACATAGAAACGAAAAATATATTCTAGTTGAATCTAAAGGCAATGTGATTATTTTTATGCTCCCTAAGTCATTTGGTATTAATGAAAAAAATTATTTACAATTAGTGAATGATATTAATGATATATATTTTATATATTGAATCAAATATTTTCTATATTCATCAAATATATTTTATAAGAATGATATAAAAACAAACCAAATTATATGCCAAAAACACTATATTATTTGTAAGTGTAATATTATCATCTTTTAATGGAGAACCCATTCAAAATATAATTTTTGTAACTTTTAAAAATTTACATAAATAATTAAACATATTCATTGAAAGTACAGTATCGAGATTTACTTTGGTTGAATTTTTGTTATTTTTCTAATAAGATTCATATTTTGATGAATAATGAAAATAATGAATTTTAATTAAAAATAGGTTTTCCATCTAAATAATTTATAATTATTAATTATATTTTTTATTTGGATTAAACAATAATTAGATAAAGTTTTAATCTATTAACATAATTTATTCTATTGGAATCAATTTTATATAGAACATAGTTATAAAAACATTTCAATTTATTCTATGTTTTAACATTACTATGAATGTTTTGGTACTCTACATTCCAGACCCTAAAAATTATCAAATAAAATAAAATTAATTTATATAGAGAGAGAATAACACATGAAATTTCACCAATCATGAAAGTGATCACCTCACCACAATCCAAATAAAAAAAATACATAAACCCATAAAGTCCTGAGGCCCACATAAAATGGCTCAAAGTCCCATGACACCAACATTATCGAAGCATCAATGACCCAAAAGACCATTTATAGCATCGAATATATCAAGAACACAACCTCATCAATGAGGCTCACTAACAAGACACCACCTGATAGGTCATCATCATGGATTTTGTTCACTTTGAATATGTTGTCATGTCCATCAGCATCATCACTCATTCTATTGAGGTTTTACCAAAATCCCATTATAAGATGTGTCAGTAAAAACACATCATCAGTAGGATATATCACCGTCAACGTCCCATACCATTGATAGCTGATGGTACACATGATCATTACCCTCATAGGTTTCCCATAACACCACAATTTATCTAGTAGTGTCTAGCCCCTCAACACGTGGTATATTCCACCAACATATAAAAACTAGATTTTTTTAATAAAAACACCATCCCGACCAACTAAAAAATAGTTCCCAAATCATCCACTAAAGGTCATATTTGGTAGTATGTTCACTAACCACCAACCAAAATTAAACCCAACAAACCACTCCTGAGGTCACCCCATATGTGGTCCTTAATAGTGTAGTTGTCTGTACCAAACCACAAGACGACCTCTTCAAGATCACCCCACAAATAAAAGTAACCATGTGTCTCAATCACCTTTCTTGGTCTCATATTGCTTCCATACACCAATAAGATCACCGAACGCCATCACAGAGATGCATCTCGTTAACTACTTCCATCACCTCACAATAGAAATCAATCAGCATCAAAAGGAATCCATCGTCAGCCAAAAAACTCAATGACAGTTGTCACACCGCCATAACTCTATACCTTCGCTTGTCACCCATTCCTACATATTCCAGGATCACCATATGAAACCTATGACACAAGTCACCAACTGCCGCCCCCAAGATCTGAAAGCAGACATGGTTTAACTCTAACTCCAGCCCCCATTTCCAGAAACCCAACCACAGTACTTCCAGTTCCAAAGACCGGCCTCGCTTACCATGGATCCTACAAGCCCCATCATCGAGATTCTATTGGCAATGCCTCACCATTGAAAAATCCCCACCTCCACTTATCTTATAATCCTTCTTATTTTTTTCTCTGAAACCTTGCAGAATCTTCTCCAATATCATTGTGTTTGTCCTCATTCTCTCTGACTTCACAAAGAGATCACATACACCCTCTCCGATAATATTGTTTCCGAATTCTATCTCCAGCCAAATATCACCAAACATACATCCACCACCACCAACATTGCCTTTAGATATCGCTGTAAATATCTCATTTCTATATTGTAGGAAAAAGAGAGTAAATTATTCTTTATGTCCTACCATATCTAAAGAATATTTTCTCTCCTCACAAACACAGGTTCTGTTGAGATCACCAAAATGATCTCAATAGATAAATAGGGAGATAAACTATCTATTAGAGAGATAACCCATCCCCCATTATTCATTTTTTCAATTTAATAGTGTTATTTCTCGCCATATCTATAGGATTAGTGTTAAAATTAATTTCCCCTCTTCTGTGAATAAAATTTCAAACAAAAGAAATACATTATTTTAATTAGTATGATATTTAGTATCTAGTAGGATCCTATAAATGTTTGGATGTTATCAATATTATCCTTTGTACATATTTATTTACCATATTTATGGTTAAATATGATAATTAATGGTAAAAATATTGTTACAATATTATAAAATTACCCAAACACTTCTCCCAATTTCACGGTATATGTTTTTTTCTTAAAATAAACATTATACTAAAATTATATCTTTTTAAGCCACTTTTTAAATAATATGTCCTTTGTTAAATTTTATTTACAGTAAAGTGGAAAATTTCATACTCATATTTGTAATATGTAAATAATTTTTAATATAGGGTTACACAAAAGATAAATTCATATATAAAAAGTATTTTAAAGGGCAATAAATTTATCTTCACCGTGATAATTTGTATTTAATTTCTATAGAATTAATTTTTCACTTGATGGTTTTGTTTATGATGATGCATTAATTGTTTAGTTACCAAAATGGATCAAATAAATGATATTACAAATATTAAAATAAATTTAATTTGAAATAATTGAACTGATCCAAGAATTTTATAGGTGACTAGGAAATGTTAGGAATTTCTTAAAGGGTCTTGTTTGAAATTATTTTTTAATTGATTTTATTTAAATAAAATGTTTTGAATAGTGTCTGAATTAACATTGATGATATTTCATAAATAATTATTAAATTAATTAAAAATAATTAAAATCACTAAAAAATAAAAATTGGTTATGATAAGGTAGAAAATGTTAAAAATTGTCAATTTATAAAACATTTACCCCTTATAAATAAAAATTTATAACCTCTTAATATTTAAAATGTTGTTACCACAATTAATAATACAGTATATCAATTAATTGTAAATAAAAATGACATGTTTTGATATAAAACCAAAAATTCTCCAATAATTATTATATGAATAAGACTCTATGATAATCACCTTAAGATCGTGTTATTGGTTTTTAATAGACACTATCCCCTGAAAATTCCTTTTATATTATTTAATTACAATGATAGTTACAAAATATCACACTCTTGTATTTGATATTTTTATGAGTCAACATAAGGACATAATCAAGATATGAATGAATATAAATATTAACCTTAATCATATTTTAATTAATTACATTACTGAAATTTATTTTTAATACTTTGAAAATTTTAAATGACCTTAAAATATTTTACAATGTGAAAAAATATTTATTTAATTCACAAAAAAATTAAAAATTGATTATAATAATATTAATTATGATATATTTAATATGAATTAAAGTGTATAATGCATTTTATAGGTTTATAATTTATATTTGAGATGTTTTGAAGCATAATAATCTAATTTTGACTTTTTGATGATGCATTTAATTTCAATTTAAATGAATGGTATAAAATTTTCCAATAATGATATTTATTTAATTAATATATTAGTATATTATATAAAAACCATAAATATGTAAAATAATCACAAATGGGATATGATATGGCCAAAAATAACTTTATCCATTCAGTTATATCTCATTTGTATTTTTTACTCTTAAATATCCATAATATAATTAATTATTTTGTGGATCTCCATAAGTTCCCCTATCCTCAATTATAATATAGAATATCCTACATCACATCCTCACACCACATTAAGCCCTGTACACACCCCAAAACCTATTCATTTACCTTCTAAATTTTTATATTAACATTCAAGAGGATCTTACCTTCTCAAAAGAACAACTCTAGTGTCCCTAAGAGTTGATATAGAGGGAGATCACCAAATATGAGGTAATATCCTTAGCGACTGTTACAAAATTGTTTCTTCTTCTACATTCTCTTCATGTGTTTATTCCATTATAAAATATTAACTCATGTATCACCTATATCATGAGCTGTTATTATGACTATGTAACAACAATATTAAACCTTTTATTGATCTTATAAAAAATAAAAGTATCAGATGTCCATACATACGACTTACCATCTCCACGTCACAGTGTCATATATGTTTCATCACCACATTACATGGATGAGTATAATGAGAGAAATGATAATAATAAATGATTATTATATGCCAAATATCTTCTAACCAAGTGGTAAAGGATCCTTATTGGAATATAAAAGACCTAGAATTGAATCCGAGCAGGGATAAATTTTCTGGTACTATAGTAGCAATGTTGGATGGCACTATACTAGTGGTAGTATTGTAGCAGTGGTGACACTATAGTGGAGGATGCACTAGATGAGTAACTGTAGTGGTGGCGATACAATATCGGGTACTGTGGCTGCCCTTGTTCTGTAGTCGTATTATTCACTGAAGGTCCCTTTGAGCCAAAAAATGATCTTTCAAGCCTTGTATTCTGGACACTTGACATTATGCCTTCGAGTTATGTAATTGGTATCCCTCTACCCATATAAAAATAGGTCTTTTCATTTATAATAAAATTGATTCTTCAGCCCCAACTATTAAAAAAATATGATTATTGTAAAATTATATTTATTATGTAATACAATATATTTCATACACTTTCTTATTTTTTCACAATTAAGGAAATGATATCGTCGCTCATGCGTACGTACAACCTACTATCTCCAAGATGCGATGTGACCCGTATTCTTTGTTAACCATTTCAAGAATGATTATAAAAATTGTATATAATAAATAAATATAAAATATATTACATACTAATGGTAATGGAAAAATATATAGATATATTTTATTTACATTATCCCATTCTATAAAATAATAAAATGGAATCAATGTTCTTGTGTACATAGGACATTCCATCTCCGTGAATGGTGTATTCCATTTCATATATCCATATTTTATATATAATTATATATTAAATATAAATAATATGGAAATCATATTTTATATTTTTTATGTATGTAAATCATGATCTATGTTACAGGACTATCAAAAGCAACCTAAAACATGTACGATAAACAAAGAGGATATTACCTAAAACATTACATTAACATGGAATTGTTAATAAATGGGTAATACAATGTCATACATGAATCATATATGAAATCATATATATTATAATGATTCTAGTTTAAGTTAAAAAAATTTAATACCCTCTATATTGGAGTTTTAGACACATATGGAGGGAATCATACCAAAGGTAACAGTGAATTCCACAATCTAATTATTTTCGGATTTGATTGTATGATAGTATCTGTTGGGAAGTATTTTTTGTCCATGAACATTTTTTATAATAATTTATTACAACATATTTTTAATACGATTCTATTTATTTTAAGTGTAATTTTTTCCCATGGATGACTTTTTATTAAATGGATTGAAAGGAATATTTTTTCATTTTTCTAATAATTTTTTTTACATTTCTGAAAAAGTAAGAGTGGCATGTTTTTTTAACTTATAAGGAATGAACCAATTTTTACTCTTTCATGATGAATTATTTACATTAATATTATCTTATTAGATTACATGGTAATTTTTAATGAAATTTTGTTCTTTAAATATTTTTAAACATTATAATAAAAAACATTTTTAAAGAATAGTTGAAATTCTCTAAATGAAATGTTTTAGAATGATCTTTCCAAATTATTTATAATCTAATATGTAATCCATCACTGTTACTCATGCATTTTTTGGAAATGATCCAAAGGATCCATTAATATTATTTTTTAGAATGGTTAACATGTTATGGAAGGATGTTTAAAAAATATTTATGTATTCTATGGTATATATGCTTATTAAACTTGTTTCTTTTCACAGGATATGATTTGATGAAATGATTATTAAACCTGTCTCTTTTCCACAGGTTATCATATTATTACATGTTTATGATACCAATTTCATTGCATGGGTTATTATATGATTATCTATAGTGTTCTGGCACATGTTTGTATGATTTTATTATGATATGGTTGGGACATATATCTCCCTCTTATGCATTGGGTAACATTATATATCTCATGTGATAGACATACATGTCCTTATTTGATAAAATGGTTATGGGATTGAACCATGACTACAAATTTTGGAATGGGTCTGAAATATGACTACCAATATGGTATGGGAGTGAACCCATACTACTAATATGATCATGGAGGTGATTTCCTGAATACTATAGAAATCATGTTTATATGATTATATGTCTTACACAAATTTCATGACATATTCTTATTTTATTTTTTCATGGATTATGTTATTTATCTATTTATTATTTTTATATTTTGAACATGAAATCATTATTATATTATTCATATATATGATCATTGTTACATAGGGTATGATATTTTAGTTTCATGATCATGTTCTCATACCATTATACTTATTATTAGGTTTACATGTCTTCCTTTTTTACCCATACTAATAATCTAAACTACCGCCATTTTTAATGTTTTCTTTTTGCCTAGTAATAAAAAAATTTCATGTTTTGGGTACTAAAGGGGATTATATTTATGGAATATGTTAAATATCTTTCACCAAATTAAAATAATATGTTCTATGATTCCAAAGGAACTAACCTAATACAGTTTGGGCAGTCTATTGGTGTAATGTATTTAGTATTCCACAAAAATGATGTAATATTCATTTATTATAAGCATGGTTCATTTTATAAGGTATCAGATTAATGTTTTATTCATCCTTTGGAAACTAGTATGAGAAAACCTTAGTGGTATCTCTAGTAATATTTATAAGGATATGTCTTGGGGTGTCTCTAAGGATAATTATGAGGATGACTTATTGTTTATGAAAATGTCCTAGAATTTTGTTAAGGGATAGAGTGAGTGGATTCATAGGAATATATCCCAACCAAGATACTATATGTGGATATAGATCAATCACAGATGTTTATAGGGGTAATAACACTCACAAGGTGTGTCATGCCTGACTCGAACATAACCGTACACAAAAAAAAGGAACATGTAGCTCATCGGGTTTGAAAATCTTATGGCATAGGCATTTAAAATTCATAAACTCACCATGACCCATCATTAAGGATTTTTAAAAAAGTTGTTTATGAAGTACCTAGTAAAAAAAATTAGATGACATAGATTAAAGAAGGTGTCCTAATTTTTACATTATATAAGTTGTTATTAATTATTATGTGGTTCCTCACTATGATAATTTTTTCATAAACTATTCATTTGGTTTTAGTAAATTTAAGGAAACGAAAGGAACCCTGATATTGAGGAATGCAATTGAAAATGATATGATGGGCCTCCTGAGAAACCAAATGTTTTGGAAGATAGAATGAAAACCCTCATTTTTATGACCAGACAACCTAATCAATCAATGAATCATGAGGACTACCAAATAAATAATGGAGGGAACAACATATTATTTAATCTTTATTAAGGAAAAAAACTCCTTATTTTAGTGACACAACATATCTAATTGTGGATAAGATTTATTTAAATACCATTGAAAATATATTTCTCATCCTCCAATATTCATAACACAAAAAATTTTAGTTGGGAAGTTATTTCATGGAATGTGGAACAAATAAGTGGTGGATCTTTATTAAGAATACAAGGAAAAATTTTATAATTTAATCCATGTATTTAGATGAGTTTATGAACTTATTTTTTAGTTAGTACCTCTCACATATTCTTCTAAAATAGAGATATTTAAGTTTCCAGTCTATCTCAAGGTTATGATAATAAAAGTAGGATATAATTCAAAGAAAACTCCAAAAAAAGGAGAGAATAATATTAGATTTACTTTATTCTTCATTTGTGTATTGTAACATTGAAGATATTTTCATAAGGGTATTGGTAAATGTTTTATGTTTATGAAAGTAGATCATCAATAATTTTACTGCCAATGTAATGGAAATTAAAATAAAGCTTGATAGAGTGCTCCCCCCATGATGCAATGTCTTAATTGAAAAGGGTTTTGGAATGAGGATAACAAGTGTCGCAACCTAATGACTAATGTGGATGATATTCCACAAAAAATAATGAGGAGAATGGAAAGAGGGAAATATTATACAATCATAATGGATGAAGTGAATCATGATAATTTTAGAATACTTATCATCCAATCCATTATTGAGAATTTCAGGATTTATTTTTAATGGGTAAGACCTAGGAAAATCTTATTATTTATCCTTTGGTGATATTTCAAGTGATTATATTTCTATACAAGGATTATAGAATAATAAAATTAAATTTCATATTAAATTAGTATAAATATTAACCATGTTTCCAATGAATTTTATTTTGGTATAAGATAAGATATTATTTTGTGAATAAATATTGAATTGTATTTTGTAATGGTTATAAGGTTATCTATTTGTGGAAATCATAGATTAAACATTAGATAATGTTTGTGACATTGAAGAAACTATACGAGGATTTATGCATATTAGATAAATTTTTCTTAAATTTTGTTGTGATAAAGATAGATTGAATGACCTATCATTATATTTATTAATATTATGATCTTTTAATACTACAAGAATGAGAAATTCACCCTCATTTCGTGGAATAATTAATGATGTTGGTGTTTCTCAAGGAACAATGATTGATGATATTTTGATAAAAACATGTAAGCATTTATTCTTGTTAAAATTGTTAATCATTATAAAAGGATTGTTAAATAAATGGTTGTCCTATTCTCTTCATTTTTATGATTTCAACTACTGTTGTCAATCCTATTTGGGTTATGGCTTTGATTGTTAACTTTCTCCTAACAATACTCTGTATCACTCTCCATGAAAGCATGATGGTTTGATTTCTCTCCATGTCCCTATTATAAATATCCACCAATATTCTCTTCTGGGTAAACCTAGTGATGAGTTAAATTGTGTAATGGTTATGTTGCTAAATTTCATTTTAAAACAATCTTTTAGAAATAATTTTTCTATGTGGGTTTCTATGAATGGAAAATTCAATAATTAAATATTTGATAATACAAAATGAATTTTTATGGATAAATTCATTCTAAGGGGGCAGAATGTAACACCCCGATAGTTTTTGAAATATTTTTTAGTGTTAAATTAATCATTTAGATAAATTTCATTTCACACAATGCTGTATATTTATTTTATTATATGAAAAACACTATATTTGGATTGCATTATAAGAAATACCAGGTCAATATTGTTTTAAAAACAACACTTATATTATATTTTGATATATGAACCAATATTCTTGTCTTGTCTTACACACAATGTCAAGTCAATTTGATATCTTTCATTACATTTAATACCGAGTTTTACAGAACAATAATTTATTATTAAAATATTATTATTTAATATAATTACTGATATTATCTCCATTTAGTAAGAGAATATAAATGATATTATATAACTTATTAAAAAAATAATGTTTATATGATTAATTTATTGGTTACAAATTACATATAAATGAAAAATATATAACAATTTAATATAAAGGCAATGTGTTTATTTTCTTGCTCCAAATTTTTTTTGTCTTTTTAAATTGAATTAATTATAATTAGTAAATTATATAATATATATATATGATATACATTGCATGAAGTATTTATTAAAATAATCTAATATATATTATGGGTACAATATAGGAACAACCCCAGTTTTGTGCATAAATCCCTATATTCATCAAAAGGGAAATTTTGGAGCCTTTTAATGGAGAACCCATTTTAAATATAATGATTGAACTTTTTAAAATTTTCATATGAAAAAGTATTCTTATTCCTTTAAATACATGTTTCAAAATATATATTGGTTTATGTTTTGGTTTTTTCATAAAATGATTCATTTTCTTGTTGAATAGTTAAAAATAATGAATTTTAATTGAAAACTGCTTATTCATTGAAATAACATATACTATTTAATTATATTTTTGATTGATTTTAAAGGGTAATTAGATCATATTATTATCATTTAACAAAATTTATGTCATTGGAATCAATTTTACATTGAATTTAGATATAACAACATTTTAATCTTTCATATGTTTTAACTTTATAACATACTTTCTCGACATGTATTCCAGATAAGCGTTAAACATAATTTTTACACATCTAAGAATAGAATTTAAAAATAAGGACATAAAATTTTGTAATAAGTATGATATTTTGAGTCTAATAGGATTAAATTAATTTTTATATATTAATAATTATAACTTTAGTGTATTTTTATTTTCCATGGTTAAAGGTAAATTGGGTAATTAAAGGTAACAATGGTATTATAAAATTATAATATTACCCTGAACCATATCCCAATTTTATTGGATAACTGTTTATAGACCAAAACTATTCTTTTGAAAAAATTATAACCTTTTTATTCCACTTAGTTATGAATATGATATTTATTATATTTTATTTAATAATTAGTTAAAAATATCATACTAATATTTTTAATAATTAAATCATTCTTAATATACTGTTATACAAGGTATATTTACATTATAAATATGTATTGGAATTGTAATAAATTTACCTTCATAATAATAAATTATTATTAATTTTTAGAGAAGAAATAATTTAATTAATGACTTTCATTATGATGTTTCAATAATGGTTTAATTATTAAAGGATCAAATAAATGGTTTTAAAAATAATCAAATGAATAAAATTTATATTAATTAACATGGTAAATTAATTTTATGTGTTACAGTGACATGTGTTTAGAGTCTTTAATTGTTTGGTTATAAATTATCTTGTTATTTTAAACTTATATAATGATAAAGTTGTGAATAGTGTCAAAATTGACACTAATGATATTTTATAAAAATAGTATTTTATTCAATTAATTAAAAAATTAAAAATCATTAAAAAGGGATATAATATGGTCTAAAATTTTACAATGTTTCCAATTATGAACAATTGATACCATATAAATAATAATTTATAACCACATATTATTTAAAATGTTGTTACCAGAAATAAAATTACAATATATTATTTAAGGGTAAATAAAAATGATAAGGATTAACGTAGAGACCCGAAGCTTAACGTACATTGACATTAAATTACTTTTGAGGAATACTAAGTACATAACAAAAACACACACACAAGGATCGTAATAGTTTAGTGTCTTTGGAAACTCGAAATATAATCTTCTAATCGTGGTGAAAGATCTTCAACATCTCCCATAAAGATCTTCCTTTTTTTAACCTAAAACCTTTCTTTATATCCTGGGGAAAAGAAAAAATAAAAGGGTGAGCTCAAATGCTCAGTAAGGGTAAACAAAAGAAACATCAATCACATCATATACATAAGCACATAACTTTTGGAAATCTTAACCTGCAGAAGAGATCACAATTTCATAACATGGGATAAATCATGACAGTGAAATATAATCAAAATAATCATAACATTAAACATGAAACTTTGTGGCATACACACATAATCATAGAGAATCATATCTTATTATTCAAGACTCATTTCCAAGACCATCTTAGTGGACAAAGTCCATTTCTAGACCGAGTCACCCTCGTTTCAGTCCTGTTTCACTGAACCGGTATAACCTACCATTCCAGCCATGTCTATCTCATGAGATATAAAATCTTTACCCAATGGATTGGATGGAGATATAGGTCCCACCCATCTCATACTGATACCATTCTTATGTGTGCCACAAAATCATAAATCATACATCATTGCATAACCCATGTAATAAAAATGGGATTCTTAAACAACATGACATAATAAAACAATTCATATAAGATAAAGGAATTCATAAAAAAAATTCCATCACAACATAATCAAATCAATTTAATAATAGGGATAGAAAAATAACCCTATATTATCTTATATGGAAAATAATTTTGATAAAACAGTTGAACTCCATTCTTGAGGAAAATATCCTTTCTACTTCAAAAACATTTTTCCTTTCTTAACATGTCATACAATTTTAAACTAAAAGAAGTTGATTAAAAAAAAACTTGGAAACTTGTAAAGGAAGCTTCTTGTAAATAATGTTTTAAAAATCCATTCATGCCGTATAAGTTAAAAAAACATTCTTCGTACTTTTGTCGGAAAAGTCAAAAAGTACCTCGTATGAAAAATGACAAAAGATTCCTTTCATATCTTTTACTAAAAACTCACCGAAGGTTAAAATTGGATTTAAAAAATTGTAGGTGGATGGAAATAATATTACATATTGAGGAAACATGGATGTGGATGATAAAATACACCCCAGTAAATACCAAAGTATAAACAATCTCGGATAAAAATGAGATTGTGATATTTCCCTTAACTTATGTTCGATATGCTTTGTACGTATCCAAATCTCCTATATAATAATTTAAATAATGTCATTAACTTATTACAGAATCATATTCATTGTTATGATATCATATATGGTTCACTTATGACTCTATATTACCCGTTCTTTTGTAAATTCCATGTTAAAGAAGTGTTTTGGGTAAAATCGTTTCATTTATCGTAGGTGTTTGGACTTGTTGTTCTTGACATTATTATTACCTATATCATGATTTACTTACTTCCATAATATAAAATTTGATTTATATATCATATATATTCAGTATATATATATATATATAATAGATAGATAAATGAAATGAAACACACAGTTCATGGAGACGGTAGTCCGTACGTACGCATGAACGCTGTTTTCCTTTCCTTATTGTCTTGAATGGAAGTAAGTAGATGACATACATATATATATATACATACATCCAGTAGATTTAACATGTCATATATTTCATTATTATTCATTATATATACTTTATAATCATTTTGGAATGGTTAACATGGATAATGAATCTCATCGCGTCGTGGAGACGGTAGTCCGTACGTACTCACGAGTGATGATATCGTTCCCATGGTCCTGGAATTGTGTTTAAGTGTATTTATAATATTTCAGTATCAATATCACTTCATAATAATCATATATAGTTACTCATTACACCATTATACCCATCCAATTAAGGTGGTGGCGGAAAATAGATTACACCACGACGTGGAGACGGTATTCCGTACGTACGCACGCGCGGTGATTTCTTTTTTCCGTAGGATGGATAGAAGGTTAATTACAGTTGTTTCATATTTATAATAACATATCAGTATATAATAAATAATTATGTTAATTCTTTATCATGAAACAACTAAAGAAGAAGAAGTTGAAGAAGAAAGAAATTGAAAAAGATCGGTAATGGATATTACCTCTTTTTGACGCACCTTTTATTAACCTCCACTTAAAGAACTAAGGATGGTCTTTGAAGAATAACAGGACCTCTAAGATGATACTAGGGAAGTGAAGAATAGATTTTGGCAGGGGTTGGCCGAGCTTGAATGCTCAAATTGGTGTGAGGAGGAGAGGGAGGAGGTGCCCTTTTGTAAGGGAGGAGAGGGGCACCTTAAGAAAATCTCAAAATATTATTTTATATTAAGGTCAAATTCGGTTTATAATGGTTCAAAATGGTATTATTTATATGATAAAGTGGGTATGTGTCTAAATCCTCTCATCAAATAGGATTTATACAAGTTTATGTTATTATTATAACCTTATCAAATAGATTTAACTCTAAGTTAAATAATTTAACTTTTACCGTGTCTTTTTGTTTTCTTACACTATATGGTAAATAAACTTACCATAACAAGCCAAAAGAACCCAAAGTTGTTTATTATTAATATATCTATCCTTATCTAAGTCATTTGGTCGAACCTTAGATTTTTAGGAATTAAATAACAATTAATAATATAATATTTGTTTTAAAAACTAATTTATGTCAATTTTGACACTATTTGGTACATGATTTTTATGAAATTCATAACAGAATGATAAGTTAGAACCAAGTTACTTATATCAACAATAACATGTCATATTAACCTAGAAAAGTAATTTAAGTCATAAAAAGTCTCAAATTACATTTATTTGGGCATTTATAACATCAATTATGTCAATATTTCATTAATAAGACAATTACCGCATCATCTTTGTGTCATAATAAATGATAATTATTTAATCCCTAAAAATTATAAATAAATTCCTATAATGTAGATAATTGTATTATCGTTCTGGATACTATTCATGTTATAAGTTTCATGAAGTGTATCACTAGATTAAAATTATTATACTTATAAGATTTAAGAAAGTGACATGTTGTCACATTCTTTGGTTTTAATAATAATTAAATTATTTTCATTGAAAAAATTTAATTAAATGAATCTAATCCGACCCTTATGTGATATGGGGAGACTTTTAGTCATCCAATAGGATTTTTACATTTGTTAGGGTAATTTTAATATATTATATTTACCCTTAATTACCTGATTTACCTTTAACTATGGTAAATAAAATTTACCGTAGTTAATATTCATAATTCCCAAAAATAAAAAGTAGCTTATTAACATAATTTGGATCCAATGATTCCAAATATGGAATCAATTTTTTCCAAATTCAATACACAAAAGTTTCAGAAATTAAATTAAAATTAATCCCGTTGTCGAAAGAAAACAGGTTTTTCTTTAAAACATTGCAAAAGATTGAATTGATTTAACCTACGAATTCAAGGTAAAATCAATGATAATGACATAAATTATATTAAATGGTAAAGATATATTCTATTTATACTTTAAAACCATTCAATATTATAATTTAACCACATAATATATTACGATGAAAAAAGTTCTTTTTAATTAAAATATAGCGTGTTTTTACTGTTCATTAAAATATGAAAGTTATCGGAAAAATATCAAAACATTATCTAATGAAAATATTTATATCCTGATTCAAAAGAAGAATTTTATTTTGTCAAATTTAACTTAT
Source organism: Viscum album (assembly GCA_963277665.1). Taxonomy (NCBI): domain Eukaryota; kingdom Viridiplantae; phylum Streptophyta; class Magnoliopsida; order Santalales; family Viscaceae; genus Viscum; species Viscum album. Next base: position 929,575,573 of record OY728159.1, read on the forward strand.
AAATATGTCAAAAACTAGATTTAAAGTGGGTGCGCCATCAAAATGCGGCAAAACTGCATTTTTTAAAAAATACTTATTTTACCCGAAAAATTTATTTTGTTCTTATACCATGTTCTAGAAATGTGTAAGATGAATAATAATGTTATAAAATTAAAAATTTATATAACACTATTAATAACGGCTAATTGATAACAATATTATAATAATACATCGTTGTTTAGTAAAACCCAGTATTGCGTACAACACACACTATCGAGGAAGGTCGCGATTGCGTGTAATGCAAGCCAAGTAAGGGTTGCGTGTTGCGCAAGAATCCTTCGTTGTTTCATATAATATAATCCAACCATATTTCATTTATACATTGAATATATATATATATATATATACTCAATGTTGCGTAGAATAACTATTATCAAAATTGTGTGTAACACGATCCAAGAATAGTGTTGCGTATACTGCAAGCTAATACGGTGTTGCGTATAGCGCAAGGTAATCTTGGTGTAGCATAAAACAAAATACATTAATGAAATTAAAAGAATATTTTTCATAAAATCTCAGGGTGTTACATTCTACCCCCCATAAAATTAATTTCGCCCTCGAAATTCGTCGGGGTTATAAATGGTTTACTACTCGAAAGTTTGTTTAATAGAAACCCACATCATAAAAAGGAATACCAAAACATGGCTTTAAAAACTAAAGTATGAAATGTAACGGTTACCCAAATTAACTCATCACTGGGTTTCCACATAGGAGAACATAGGTGAAAATATGGATATGGAAGAAAAATCTAACCATCAAGTTCTGATGGAGAGTGGTAGAGAACATGGCTATGAAAAAGCCAATAATTGCAAAGCCATAAATTTGTGATGATCTAGGGTACCATCTGATTCATCAGATATAAGATCACTAGGACAACATTTTTGGTTTTCAATTTCATTTCCCTAAAGTTGAAAAATTGGAATTAGAAAAAATACTTACTTGATTTTGGTACAATCTCACTGTTGTTCGTGATTTGAACAATTTCCACTTCATCTCTTAAAGAAATGAAGTTGAATTTGTTATTGGTGAAGTGTTAACAGATCATGTGATAGAATGATGGGTCATTCCATCTGTTTCAAACAAAAGTTCAACAATAGTTATCAAATATACATAAGTCCATCTTTGGTGAGGTTAATCATATACGATTCCAAAAATTAACTTATACTTCATATATCATACCACTTAATAAAATAAAACTATTTTCTACTAAACAGGGACTTCCTGTAGGCCAGTGGTAGGCGATAAAGGCCAGTCGCACTTCAGTTGTGGGTTCGATTCCCACATCCTTGTCTGACGCGATGGGCTGTCGCCCGTCCTGAAGGTTGTCCTTTTTCTAAAACTATATTACTATAACATCCCATCAATAATATCGAAAAAAACATCTATCCTTAAACAATACTAACTTATGTCCAACATAATCCATTCCAATCTTTATGCTTATCCATAATACTGCAGTCCACTCTCATAATATAGTGAAAACGATTACCAGAGATTTAATACTATCATTGGTCCCCATATATCATAAGATATGTCTTTTTGGTCACATTCCAAACATTCAAATGCCTTAATCATGTATTCTCTTGAATACCCATTGAACATTAGTGAAAACATGAATGTAGTTAAAAGTTAACACTTTCCACATACCAAAATCCTCAAAATTCTATATACTCAAACCATGATATCACTTAGTCATTATATCAATCACGAGCTCATGAATACTGTCAAACATTTCATTTTCTCCTTATCCCTTCATTATGCGCATATCATCCTTTTTCCAAAAATATCTCAATCACTTTTTTTCCTGGTTACCAGTATCATATAATTATTGAAAACCAATACATAGATATTCCAAAATTCCACAATACCATAAATGAGATTCCATGATACTATTTTGAAATCCCATTACATAAACACTTAATCATTCCACCACATCATTGTCATATTCAACATCGCCAATAGTGATCGCATGTGACTTCCCTTTGTCCTTTTCCTTAAGCGGTTGCTCATGTCGATCATCACTAACCCTTGGATTAGGGCATTTATTAGCATAATGTCCCATATCCTTGCACTTGAAAAATTGAAGTGTAGTAGGTTCATTCTATGTATCCCTTCCTTTGTTTACATCATTAGACATATTCTTCCCATCATTGTAGCATTCAAATGCCCGATGACCTTACTTTCCACATTTGAAACATTTACTTGTCCCTTTAAGACAATCTCCACCATGATTCTTTCCACACTTTGAGCATAAGAAAACATTCATCTTCTTTTTTCCATTATTCTGAGATTTCTCCTTGAACTCCATCTTTTGTTTCTTGTCAAAACTATGAGATGGATAAGTAACACGAACTTCCATTTCTACCTTGATAGCACAACGCACAATTTCTTCATAGCTACTGAAGTCTATTATAGCTAATTCCCTTCGAAGATTTGGTTTTAAGCCACTGAAGAATCGATCAACTTGACTTTCAGGTTGGATGATAAAGCCAGATGAATACCTTTCAAGCCTTGTAAAATTCTCTTCATATATACCAACAGATTCATCATCCTTTTGCTTTAGTTCAAGAAACTCCTTCTCCATCTTTGTTCGAAGAATACGAGAGATGTACTTATTGAAAAATAAGTTCTTGAAATCGTCCCATTCCATGGACTCTATTTCATCCCTTTGCCTCGTATTATTAATAAGATTCCACCATTGATCAACATCACCTTCAAAATGATACACTGCTAAGATGACTTTATCATGCTCAGAACATTGAAGAACTGAAAATATCTTTTCAGTGGTACTGATCCATTGTTCAGCAACAAGTGGATCAGAAGACCCACTGAAAGAAGGTGGACGTTGCCTCATGAAGGACTAAATAGAATATTGTTCCCTTCTCTGCTCATTTGGAAGTCCAGAATGATTAATAGATTGTGTAAGTATAATAATAAGATTTTTCACTCCATCTCCCATAACATTTGTTTGTTAAGGAGGAAAATCAATGCATTGTTCATTGCATTGATCAACATGGTTCCTTCGGGTTCCAGCCATCATCTAAAACCCAAAAATAATAGTGTGAGAGGCAAAAATCATGCTAGGGAAAACAACATAATAAAAGGGGGATTACCCTCAATATCTAACATCTTAGGTTAAATTCTATGATCGTTACCGTAGTTCTAGGACTATATCCTATACGTATACTTATCCTTAGAGACATCCCTAGACATACCTTAGAAATATCTCTAGGGATCTCACTAACATTCTCGCATCCTAATTTCCAAAGGTTGACTAAACCTTTCCTCTGATACCAACTGTAGAGACCCGAAGCTTAACGAACATTGACATTACATTACTTTTGCAGAATACTTAGTACATAACAAAAACACACACACAAGGATCGTAATAGTTTAGTGTCTTTGGAAACTCAGAATATAATCTTCTAATCGTGGTGAAAGATCTTAAACATCTCCCATAAAGATATTCTTTTTTTTAACCTCAAACCTTTCTTTATATCCTGGGGAAAATAAAACATAAAAGGGTGAGCTCAAATGCTCAGTAAGGGTAAACAAAAGAAATATCAATCACATCATATACATAAGCACATAACTTTTGGAAATCTTAACCTGCAAAAGAGATCAATATTTCATAACATGGGATAAATCATGGCAGTGAAATATATTCACAATAATCATAACTTAAAACATGAAACTTTGTGGCATACACACATAATCATAGATAATCATATCTTATTAGTCAAGACTCATTTCCAAGACTATCTTAGTGGACAAAGTCAATTTCTGAACCGAGTCACCCTCGTTTCAGTCCTGTTTCACTGAACCGGTATAACCTACCATTCCAACCATGTCTATCTCATGAGATATAAAATCTTTAACCAATGCATTGGAGGGAGATATAGGTCCCACCCATCTCATAATGATACCATTCTTATGTGTGCCACAAAATCATAAATCATACATCATTGCATAACCCATGTAACAAAAATGGGATTCTTAAACAACATGACATCATAAAACAATTCATATAAGATAAAGGAATTCATAAAAATAATTCCATCACAACATAATCAAATCAATGTAAAAATAGGGATATAAACAAAACCCTATATTATCTTATATGGAAAATAATTTTGATAAAACAGTTGAACTCCATTCTTGAGGAAAATATCGTTTCTACTTCAAAAACATTTTTCCTTTCTTAACATGTCATAAAATTTTAAACTAAAAGAAGTTGATTAAAAATAAACTTGGAAACTTGTAAATGAAGCTTCTTGGAAATAATGTTTTAAAAATCCATTCATGTCGTATAAGTTAAAAAAAACATTCTTCGTACTTTTGTCAGAAAAGTCAAAAAGTACCTCGTACGAAAAATGACAAAAGATTCCTTTCATATCTTTTACTAAAAACTCACCGAAGGTTAAAATTGGATTTAAAAAATTTTAGGTGGATGGAAATAATATTACATATTGAGGAAACATGGATGTGGATGATAAAATACACCCCAGTAAATACCAAAGTATAAACAATCTCGGATAAAAATGAGATTGTGATATTTCTCTTACCTTATGTCCGATATGCTTTGTACGTATCCAAACCTCCTGTATAATGATTTAAATAATTTCATTAACTTATTACAGAATTATATTCATTGGTATGATATCATATATGGTTCACTTATGACTTTATATTACCTGTTCTTTTGTAAATTCCATGTTAAAGAAGCGTTTTGGGTAAAATCGTTTCATTTATCGTAGGTGTTTGGACTTGTTGTTATTGACATTATTATTACTTATATCATGATTTACTTACTTCCAAAATATAAAATATGATTTATATATCATATATATTCAGTATATATATATATATAATAGATAGATAAATGAAACGAAACACACCGTTCATGGAGACGGTAGTCCGTACGTACGCATGAACGCTGTTTTCCTTTCCTTATTGTCTTGAATGGAAGTAAGTAGATGACATAAATATATATATACATAAATCCAGTAGATTTACCATGTCATATATTTCATTATTATTCATTATATATACTTTATAATCATTTTGGAATGGTTAACATGGATAATGAATCTCATCGCGTCGTGGAGACGGTAGTCCGTACGTACGCACGAGCGATGATATCGTTCCCATGGTCGTGGAATTGTGTTTAAGTGTATGAATACTATTTCAGTATCAATATAACTTTATAATAATCATATATAGTTACTCATTACACCATTATACCCATCCAATTAAGGTGGTGGCGGAAAATATATTACACCACGGCGTGGAGACGGTATTCCGTACGTACGCACGCGCGATGATTTGCTTTTTCCGTAGGATGGATAGAAGGTTAATTAGAGTTGTTTCATATTTATAATAACATATCAGTATATAATAAATACTTATGTTATTACTTTATCATGAAACAACTAAAGAAGAAGAAGTTGAAGAAGAAAGAAATTGAAAAAGATCGGTAATGGATATTACCTCTTTTTGACGCGCCTTTTCTTAACGTCCACTTAAAGAACTAAGGATGGTCTTTGAAGAAGACCAGGACCTCTAGGATGATACTAGGGAAGTGGAGATGATATTTTGGTAGGGGTTGGCCGATCTTGAATTCTCAAATTGGTGTGAGGAGGAGAGGGAGGAGGTGCCCTTTTATAAGGGAGGAGAGGGGAACCTTAGGAAAATCTCAAAATATTATTTTATATTAAGGTCAAATTCGGTTTATAATGGTTCAAAATGGTCTTATTTCAAAGATAAAGTGGGGATGGGTCTAAATCCTCTCATATAATAGGATTTAGACAAGTTTAGGTTGTTATTTTAACCTTATCAATTAGATTTAACTCTAAGTTAAATAATTTAACTTTTACTGTGTCTTTTTGTTTTCTTACACTATATGGTTAATAAACTTACCATAACAAGACAAAAGAACCCCAATTTGTTTATTACTAATATATATATCCTTATATAAGTCATTTGGCCGAACCTTAGATTTTTAGAAATTAAATAACAATTAATAATATAATATTTTGTTTAAAAACTAATTTATGTCAATTTGACACTATTTGGTACATGATTTTTATAAAATTTATAACAGAATGATAAGTTCGAACCAAGTTACTTATATCACCAATAACATGTCATATTAACCTATAAAAGTAATGTAAGTCATAAAAAGTCTCAAATTACATTTATTTGGGCATTTATAATATCAATTATATCAATATTTCATTAATAAGACAATTACTGCATCATCTTTGTGTCATTATAAATGACAATTTTTTAATCCCTAAATATTCTAAATAAATTCCTATGATGTAGATAATTGTATTAGATTTATGTATACTATTCATGTTCTAAGTTTCATGAAGTTTATCACTAGATTAAAATTATTCTACTTATAAGATTTAAGAAAGTGACATGTTGTCACATTCTTTGGTTTTAATAATAATTAAATTATTTTCATTGAAAAAATTTAATTAAATGAATCAAATCTGACCCTTAGGTGATATGGGTCGACTTTTAGTCATCCAATAGGATTTTTACATTTGTTTGGGTAATTTTAAAATATTATATTTACCCTTAATTACCCGATTTACCTTTAACTATGGTAAATACAATTTTCCGTAGTTACTATTCATAATTCCCAAAAATAAAAAGTAGCTTATTAACATAATTTGGATCCACTGATTCCAAATATGGAATCCATTTTTTCAAATTAAATACAAAAAAGTTGTAGAAATTAAATTAAAATTAATCTCGTTGTCGAAAGAAAACAGGTTTTTCTTTAAAACATTGCAAAAGATTGAATTGATTTAACCTAGGAATTCAAGGTAAAATCAATGCTAATGACATACATTATATTAAATGGTAAAGATATATTCTATTTATAATTTAAAACCATTCAATATTATAATTTAACCACATAATATATTACGATGAAAAAAGTTGTTTTTAATTAAAATATAGCGTGTTTTTACTATTCATTAAAATATGAAAGTTATCGGAAAAATATAAAACATCATCTAATGTAAATATTTATATCCTGATTCAAAAAGAAAAATTTTATTTTGTCAAATTGAACTTATAAATATGTAAAAAACTATATTTAAAGTTGGTGCGCCATCAAAAGGTGGCAAAACTGCATTTTTAAAAAAATACTTATTTTACCCAAAAAATTTATTTTATTCTTATACCATGTTCTAGAAATGTGTAAGATGAATAATAATGTTATAAAATTAAAAATTTAGTTAACACTATTCATAACAGCTAGTTCATAACAATATTATAATAATATATCGTTGTTTAGTAAAACCGAGTATTGCGTACAACACACACTATCGAGGAAGGTCGCGATTGCGTGTAATGCAAGCCAAGTCAGGGTTGCGTGTTGCACAAGAATCCTTCATTGTTTCGTATAACAGAATCCAACCATATTTCATTTATACATTGAATATATATATATATACTCAATGTTGCGTAGAATAACTATTATCGAAATTGTGTGTAACACGATCCAAGAATAGTGTTGCGTATATTGCAAGCTAATACGGTGTTGCGTATAGCACAAGGTAATATTGGTGTAGCATACAACACAATACATTAATGAAATTAAAAGAATATTTTTCATGAAATCTCGGGGTGTTACAATTAAAATGAATCCAAAACTTGTCCAAAAATTATTGGATGAATGGGGTTTGACACAGATCACGTTATGATCAAATTAGAGTTTTTTAATGGGCACTTTTCAATGAATATAATTTATATATCATTTACAGTCAATAATAGTTACAAAACATAACTATATTGTATTTAATAACATATTTGTTTCCACATAGGAAAAAATACAAGCTATGAATGAATATAATTGTCTAATTATACCATTATGAAATTAATTTTAATATATAATTTTATTTCTTATTTTTATTAATTATATAAGTAACAACAAATATTTATCAATGTTAAAACTCTATTTATTTAATAAACCTAAATATAAAATATATGATTTTAATAATATTAATTTTGATATATTAAGGATTATATAATGTGAATAGCGATTTTGGTATATCTATATGGTATATTAGAGACGTGTAAAATCATTCAATTTAAATTTCCACTTCGTCTTGATTCATTTAAAGTTAAATTAAATGAATAGTATCATGTTTTAAAATAATGATATTCTATTAAATTAATATTTCATTAAAATATTTTAAAATACAAAAAATGTAAGATAATCACAAAGGGGATAAGATACGGTCTATAATTTTCCCCCCTTTCATTTATATCTTGTTTGGATGTTTTTGGATTCATATTACACATAATTTATTTAAATATTCTCTGGAAATCTAAATGTTCTCCTCACCTCAATAATAAATGTGAACCTCGGTCACTTCCTCCTAGCGTATTGAGTCTGTGAGCTTGAAAAAAGGTAAAATTTTCCATTATAAAATTACCTACTAAACATATAGAGGTATTTGTATTCTCCAAAGACAAACTCTTGTGTCCCTAATATGAGATCTAGAGTGAGATCATTGAAGAAGAGGTAATCTTCTTGCAGACTCTTTCAAAATTGTTTCTTATTCTACATCCACTTCTTGAGTTGATAAAATTATAAAGTAATAAATAGTTTATAACTCATATGATTAAATGTTATTAATATTATATAACAACTTTATTTTACCTTTCATTCATCTCATAAGAAATGAAAGTACCACGTGTGCATACGAATAGCTCACCATGTCTATGCCCTGGTGTAATTTGTTTTTCATCACCAATTTACTTGGATAAGTATAATAATGAAATTTATATTTATATATGATTAATAAAACATGATATTTATTTTTGTATAAAAGATATATCATCCACTTCATTTAAAAATTTATTGAATGATATTGTCGCTCATGTTTACAAACATCCTACATCATCCAAATTGCGATGAGACAAATATTCTACATTATTCATTTCATGAATGATTATAAAAAACCTATATATTGATTAAATATGAAATATATTAATTAATAAATCTATTTGAATAATATGTTCATATATTTCTATTACCTTATTCAATTTAGTGAGACAAGAAATTAGAAACATCGTTCATGTGTACGTACGATTTTCTGTATCAATGAACTTGTTAATCCATTTCATATATCAATCATGTTTATATGTTTATATAAAAAATATATATGATATATAAATATTTTTTTAAATTATTTTTGTATGTAAATCATTATCAATTTAATATGATCAATAATAACAAGTTAAAATACGTACGATAAACAAAGTGATTATAACCCGAAACATTGCCTAAACTTGGAATTGTTAATAAACAGGAAATATAAAGTCATAAATGAATCATATATGAAATTATAAATATTATTATTATTCTAGAATAAGTTAATAATTTTTATAAAACCACTATACAAAATTAGTATACACGTATGGAGGGAACACGACCTAAGGTGAGGTTTTATTCCACAATTTCATTTTTATCGCGATTATTTATATTCAAGTATTTTGTGGGAAATATTTATCTTCCATTTCCATGATTCATAAAAATGTAATGTAAAATAGTTTACCTTTATCCTTTTGATATTTAAATTAATTTTTACCCATGTATATATTTTTATTAAACGGGTTGAAAGAAATCTTTTGTCATATTTCTAACAAGATGTTTTTTGACTTTTCAGTATAATGTAGGTGAATATTTTTTTTAAATTTTACGAAATGAATGGATTTTTTTCATTAATGATGCTGTATTTTCTTGAATCTTCCCTTATATTCATTTAATGTTATTTTTAATGAAAATTAATTCATTTAGAATTGTGCGGTATTTTATTAAATGATTTTTTTTTCAAAAAAGAATGGATATTTTTTGTGAGAATTTTTTAAAGGTATTGCTAAAAGATTCCACATATAAGATGAAACCCATTGGTTTTACTCAGGCCTTTCTGGGAAATGACACAAATGATCCACTCATATTATTTTATGAATATCTTCTGTTTTATTGAATTATTTTTATGACGATTTATTCCCTTTCAAATATTATATTCTTAGGATACCCATTTCTTTTAATGGGTTATTCATTTATGAAATGATTACAAAAAATACCCCTTTTCCATAGGATATGATATGATTACATTCTAATGATACTATTTTCATTTCATCGGTTATGATATGATTTTTTATGATTTTTTTCTTTATAATCTACCAATCATTATTTTATGATTCATATTTACGATCATCAATACACATGCTTTATTATACTATTTTAATGATAATATTCTGATAGCCTTATACACATGATTATGTTTACATGTCTCCATTTTTTACCCTTACTCAGCATCAGAGATCACCCCTTTTCATTTTTTTATTTTCCCCGGGTTATAAAAAATAATTTAAGTTAGCAGTATTAATGGAGAAAATGTTTTTGGAGATGATAAAGATATTTCACAAAATTAAAATAACGTGTTCCATGTTTCCAAAGGCACTAAACTAATATGTTCACTAGGAATATTTTAAAATAAAATATTTTATTTTCATAAAAACTATGTAATATCCATTTATATTATGCATGGGTTATTATAGTAAACATATCAATTCACAAGATAATAATCATTAGAGAAAAATTAATTGGGTTGAAATATTAACATGAACTCCATCCCCTCCATGTTAAGAATTATGTTATAAATTGTGAGTCACAAATCATTACCCAATGATTATTTCTTCTAGTGATAGTTTTCATACATGACCTCTCATTTTATTTTCTCCATTAATTCTCTTCTAAGACTGCATATCATCTTTTCATAAAAAGTTTTTTACTCTTATTTTATAGGAAATTACATTTTGTGCAAACATTGCGTCCCCCAAAATATTTCATCATTCGGTCAGTTCATTTCTTATTTATTCTTCAGTGACTAATAATCCACAATTATTGGGAGGGATCACATTATAACTACTTTCTATGGTTTGTAGGACTATTTGGTCAATCCATAATAACTTATAACATAATCATATGTGTGCGAGTATAAGAATTTTGAAATACATATTTCATTTAGTAATTTGTGATATAGTTCACCAAGATTGGGGGAAATTTATTTCATCTATCCTTTTGGTCAATAATTATGGCTTGTGGATGAATATAGAAAAGATATCTGTTGGGGTTATGAGAATTATAATATATGGCCTCTTATTATATTAGGTTTTAAATTATATTTCAATGGGGACTACCCAAATGAAATAATGTGTAGAAAGGGTATCAAATTGATTAACTATTGAGTGACTATACTCGCTTATAGATTGATTTATAGTTTTTTATTCTCTTTATGGTTTGATTTTTGGGGCCTTCTCGTTGGTCTGATTATTTGAAACAACATATCATTTTATTTTGTAACTAATTTAATTTTACTCTGAATTAGTTATATGTTTCTATTGAATAGGTTTAGAGGTGTACTATTATTTTATCTACCCCTTTTTTTAGTGGAATAAAATGGCCCCTTATGATACTCTAATTCTGTACGCATGGAATGAGTTGAATAAATTAATAAAAAACATATTGAAAAAATTAGATATTTTTCAAAAACATTAAAAAATTTGATCACATGGTTCATTCCATAAGTACTATTTATCTATTTTCATGACGATTCCATTGGTTTTGATTATTTAAATACTGATAAATACATTTTACCCTAATTTTTTACAAAATATTACAAAAATTATTTCCATTATGTGATAATTAAAGAAAATTAATGAACTTAATATGTTATGTAATTGAATTTTACATAAGAATATCTGTGAATTTATATGTTTTATAATATTAATATAAATTTTATAAAACTATACTGAAGAAGTATATGTGGTTATGAGAACACATAATCATGAATCCACTTAGATAATTCCATCATTGAATACTTTTTTTGGGATAAATAAGGTTTCCTAGAGTTTTTTCAAACTACTATGTTGTTCTCTAATGCTTTGTGAGGCATGTTCATAATGTAATATGATTATAATGACATATTAAAGTCATGATAGATTTAAAAATTTGATTTTAAGATTCATCTATGGCCTTCCAAAGAAACTTATGATTCAATCACAACACAACATATTGATCTGATAATAGATGAATTATGTGAGATTCAACTTTTCGAACTATGTGATATTAATCACAAATGGAAATGGATAATTCTTCTGTAAAGGTATATGTTTTTCCCCCATTCTTTCTACCATGTGACATTTTTCTAATTCTAAATAGTATCCAACAGGTTTTCCATGGAACTAGGAACACCCAATGGTCGTACATCCAAAGGGGCCAAATTTTCAATGTAAGGCTCTCAATAGGTATTTTGACCAATAATTCATAAGAACCCACATTGGTCGAGAGGATGGTAGGTTGGTCTCATCACACCATTTATGGGGGAATTGATGCAAAATCTAAGACTCTTTTGTTGATTTTAGGTATTTTCATGATTCATTAATTAATTCCTATGTTTTAAATTTCTCATCCCAAAAATATCATTATATTATTAGATATTATCGAATTTAGAATCATCTATATGTATATGAGGTTATTCATGAAGGAAATATTGGTATGTATCAGAGGATATCCATTGATTGTATCCCCTTATATAATATATATATATTCTTCATTCATTATTACAATGATGATGGTTTCTAAGACCCTCGGTGGGCACTCTGGAGTTTATTGTCATTCATGGAGACAAAATTTCACTTCAATGTTTATCAACATTTAGGGATACATGAATTGTTTTGATGTTGGGATGGAACCCATATATTGTATTCTTATGTATCCCCTAGAAAGGAATCAGAACCCATGTAGTTCAATTCCACTTAAAAGGGAAAATCATCACTTTGATGACCATGCGATAAGGACACAACCATACAATTTAACATCATGTGGCAAGGATGCCTAGGCAGAAGGATCCTAGTCAACGGTTAGTGTTGGACTTATGCTAGGGTAACCTAAGGAACCATGAAAAGATATTATTTTACAAGCATAATTAGACCCTACTAGGTTTATGTCCCAAAATAAAAGGTTTAATATTAGAGTTGGTTTTGATCCTCAGGGAGGCTTCCAACATATTCCATTTGGATAGGAATCAAATCCCATGTAGTTCGATGAGTCTCACAGGGTAGTATAGACTTATGAGTATATTATGTTGGGGTTTATTTAGGAAGAGGATTTCTTATAAAATACGACATGAATGATATATTGTCTCATGGTAATTTGGAGTCCTATTTGGGTCTTACACCTAAGGAGGATGCCCATATTATTTGGGGCTTATGATTGGGACTAACATCTAAAGTGGATTTCTCTTGACCTCAGGCCTTTAGTAGGATTCTTACATATCCTGGTTAAATTAGGAATCATAGTTCTCCTAGTTCATTACTTGTATTTTTTTTTGAGTTTTATGATCATTACTAACCTCTAATCCCACATGATTCTTGATTGGTGTTATAAACAAGAGAAAGTAGAAGATTCCCCCAATAACAACCTATTTTTAATTTGTTACGTGAAGATGATGCAATGACTGGGGAAGAGGATGAGGAACCCATGGAAGAGTTCAAGGATAATATAGTTCCCAATCAAAACATTACATTATAAATGATTCTATTGTGGGGAAGGAAGGAAGGAAGAGGATGCGAATGTTGATAGGGTCAAGACTGTAACCTCCAACAAGAAAAGATACAGGATTACTCCAGTGGGGGATGAAAAAAATTTATTTTATAGTGGGAGGAGGATCTAATCCCATGTTGAATGGAAATATATGAATGATACTTAACATCCCTATTGGTAACTCAAGTATACAAGTCTAAAAGACGAGTAGGGTCAAACATGGTCATGACCTTCACTTATGAGACCAGAAATTCTCCAACATTGTCCCTGGGGTAGGGGTACTCATGTCCACAGTTATAAAAATCAACATGTGTCCCAAGGATCCCAACTATATGGTATGACTAGTTCGAAAAAATATAACCGTAGAATAAAAATCCAAATGAGAGACACCATGTATTTCCTTTTCCATTGGTTTTGTAATTCATGAGGCACTAGTAAGGGATTTGACTTGATCCCTCTCATACAAAGAATCCAAAGGATGAGATGTCATGCGAGAGATGGAATTAATTAATTCCTAAGGAATATAACACATAGGCTGGATGGTAGGGAGAACCAAGGGGGATTCTGCAAGGGGATCTCGGTGAAAGGTATTCCTAGGATAATTTGTAGCACTTTGGGTGATGGACCACCTAGTTTAATAAACATGGGTGATTCCTTAATCAATATTTCAAGGGAATCCAAAAATGTTCTCAAAGGTAATTCATTTAGGAATCGGGTTAAGGAAGATAAAACCACTCCATTCTTTCATAATTAGGGGCTGAGAGAATTTATTGTGCAAGGGTTATTAATTTTAAACCCTAGGGGTACATTAGTTTGACTATTCTCAATTAATTGCCTCTTCTTTATGGGTTAAAAACTTCCTAAAAGGTTATAGAGTGATTATGTGAAAGACATGGTTGATCATATTAGTAGTTGGCATTCAAGAATTTCCATCCATCCAAATGAAGACCCCAAGGGTCAATTTATAGGAAAAAATGGGACCTTGGGTGAAGGTTTCCTTCCACACTGGTCTCTTCTATAGAACATGCATGTAGTTACATTGTTCCTTGATGTTATATAAGAGGACTTAGAAAATGGCCTTTTTATGACTTTACAATCATTTACCATTTTCATATCATTCCATCATTTATTTTAAAGGTATTTCTCATTTTACCTCTCCATCCTTGTGAAAAAACAGAGTGTTAAAAAATAACCCCACACCCCTCAGGATTGGATCTAATCTGAAAGAGGGGGGTCTGATCTTGAGTAAAAGGGGTGAAATGGATGATCGTTTGGTGCAAGTTGTTCATTCCGGCATTTCGTACTATTTTTTCACTCATAACTACTATGTATGAAGTTTTCATATTCAGGTCATATAGGGAGGTATCCTCATTTTTAAATAAGGCCCTCATTTTAGGGAACACCTCTCGTGACTCTGAGTTTTCTAATCACGATGACCAATTTTCCAACATTGATCATTCACTTATTTTATTTTTCTGAATATCTCATTTGTGTAGAAATGGTATGTTTCTCATTGGATAATGCATAAACATGGGTGAGTGACTTGCATAGGGATCATGAATGATGATCTTGTTTGAGAAACATTCGTGTTTCACTTCATAGAGACACTTATAGGAAATATTGGATTTTCCGAATTGTATTATTTTTCATGGATTTATTCAAAATGAAGCTACATAGAAATGAATTTGATTATTTATTATTAGTTCAAATGGTAACCTACTAAATTTTATTTTTTGATGAAGAAGCTAGAAAAAACATTGAGGAGATGATGAAAGTCATTGGGAATGACATTTATCATATCTACAAAACCACCCAACTAGATTTTTTGGGGTCTTTGAAGAAATATTACTATGATTTGTTTCCAAGGGCCTATTAGCCACGTTATGGTCATATCCATCTATAGGAATATCTCACATAAAATTCAAAGAAATACCTCCCAACTTATTGGTTTTAAGACCAACATACTCTCTCAATTTCCAAAATTTCCACCATTGGTGCATACATCAATGTTGAGACAACATCCATAGCCTACTTTATGAATCAAATCATGTGTGCTATGGATATGAATCCATGCATATATGAACTAATTCCACATTTCTATTAATCTATATTTTGATATTCAAAAACATGTAAATCTAAGGGCTATAGGAATTGTTGGAGTTGTTTCCTAGGAGGGGATGTTAAGACTGCATAGATGTGGGTGTACTGAGTGAGGATAGTCAGTGCAGAATTCAACAAGTATCTAGAAGATTCTGAAATTTGTGTGGTAGTTTCAGTAGGGAATACTTATGTATATACTAGTTATGAGTTTATTCCATATTTGTTGAGTTGGAGGAGTCCACAAATGAATTATTTTCATCCCTTGAATGATGAAATTAGTATTATTTTGTAAGATGTTCACCAGATCTCCAGGGTTATTATCCTTGGAGATATGTATGATGAATTCACCTCTCTAAGGGAAATGTTGGGTGACAACAATAGGACACCAGTTTAATCACATGAGATTTTAAAAATATCTCATGATATTAATATGGTAGAACCCCACATAAAAGGGGATTTTCACCCATATAAGTGAATGAAAATTTCATTGAAGAAGAAGGTGGAATTCCCCACATGCAAGAATCTGATAAGCTACCCAAGGTGATGGAGCGATGTCTTCCCGACACCTTCTAGATGATTCTGGAAAAGGGAGAATTTGAAAAATAGGGATATGAAATTAATCCAAAAATTCTATCTATTAAACATCTTAAGAAAATTATATCAATGAATCTTGTTGTCTGTATATCGCATTTCCATGATTAAAATGATGGCATAAGGCTAGGAACATATGTTTTAGAAACCAAGATATAAGAGAAGATGATCGTGGGGATGACCACCCCTATTTTGGAAAATAATTATATGATCCAATTTCATGTTCATGTAGAGAAATATCCTTTCTGAATTATGAGAGAGTTATAGGTTTTTTGGAAATGGATGTTGTCCCACATCAGAACATAATTTGTGCAATGTGAAATCAAGGTACTCAGGAGTGAGTTTTGACTGTATGATCAGGATGTATTTAAAATTCCACCTTTATTATTGAAAACCCATGAATTCCAAAAAAAAGGATGAGTTTATTTAGGTTTATAACTTCATTCCCTATGGTAATTCACCCAGGGGATGATTTATTAATAATGGGATGTCCATATTTGAGCTAAGGTGATATATGGTATCCTACAAAGATGGTGTGTTAGTGACCTAGATTTATGGTGAGAGAATATAGAATTTCTATGATAGTTAATGGTTTTCACACCTAATCAAGTGCCCACATAAAATAACAGCACTATATCCAATTCACATCAGATTATAAAAGCATCAGATGGTAGCTCGATAGACATGGATTCTCATAGGTGTGGTGTTTATGGAGGCGGTGATCAACCGGCCTCTAGTGAATGCGATTAGTGGGTTAACCTATATGTATGTTGAGGATTGTATTTCATCATACACTAAATTGGTGTTGTCCAATGTTGTTATATGGGTTGGGATAAATAGTTTAAGAAGCAAGGGTTCACCTCGTTTAGAAGGTTCTTCTTCTCCTTCGGAGGCTATATTGTCTTTCTCCGATGGTGAGGATGAATATATTCCCAGTAAATCCAAAACAATCATGTGCAATGTATAACCTGATGGTAAGAGTAAAAAGGGACACACCAAATGCTGTTTTACAAACTGGTTGATTTAGAACTTCCAGATGATACATTGGTTCCATTTATTCATTCATCATCTGTGATATAAATGGTTGGGATGCTCCCGAAATATAGTGTTTTTGGATCTTCCTATCTTAGAGATGGAATGTACATTGACTATGTACTATAAGAGGAAATCAAACTGTTACGAGAAATATCATTCGATGTTAAAAACACATAGATACTCCTGTGTTTGGGTTTGTACATTTCATGTATAGGAGATGTCTAAGCCCCATCAAGTATTCATAATGAGAAAAACCCAACTGAGGTGATGATTCATATCCAGAAGCTAGATATTCTGATTTATGTAGCTGATAACTAGATTCCTTCCATGAAGTGGGTGAAAAATATGAAAAACGATGTGATAAAGAAGGGGTTTCCACCCATCTTATGAAGAATGGATTTGGTATGTCAATCTTGAAGATGTATGTTCCTCTTCATTCTTTTTTTTTTCAATTTTCCATTTTTCATTTAAATTCCATCCAATGAATTATTGGTAAAGCATAATAACAGATTAGATTGAAGTGGTCCAAGGGAGGAACAACAAAGGATTGATATATATGGAATATCCCTTGTTGTACACTAATCAGAGTCACTGGGTCACCCCTCGAATCATGAGAGTTATCTAAAATCCAAAAATCCATTGATGATAATATGAAAGATGGATATCCACTTATAATAACTATTTTCAGGAGGATGAAGATATCCCTCCTTTAAAGAATATGAAGAAGAGGGAATTCTTAATGGTGAAATCCTTGGACAAACTCCTTTCTAGTAGATTCAATCTATTTTTGTTCATCATCAATATCTCCATATGAATGGTGTCTAATCTACATTTTATTGTAGGAAGTCCTTTCATATCTTCTCTCAAGGCACTTACCAAAGCACCTCCTTGATGTAATGATGGAACTTCAAAACAAGCGCAGGATCTTACATGTGAATTTTCTCCCTCATCTAAGGAGTTGTTGATAGAAAAGGATACACCATATTCTCTTGGAACCAATCCTATCAATAATATATAGAGGTAGGAGGAAGCAAGTATTTTATAAGTATTTCATAAGATGTTACATGATGTTGGATTATCTACACTTTTTTAATATTTCAAGTTCATCTCACGCATAAGACAATCCAACGACGACTATTACTGACCCTATAGCTGTCACTCAGGAGGTTGTTTGGGATCTAATGTCATTAGAGGAGGTTCACGAAACAAATTCTCCAAGGGTTCCCATGTGTGATATTAACATGCGTCTTCGGATTTCAATAGAATCCATGACCAATATTTTCATTCCTTTTGATTAAATACTGGAACATATTAATATTTCTACATCATTCGAATAAGTTGAGGTACTGTATAAAGAATCAAATTTTTGTGAGTTTTAATTTTATGTCCAATCAATTATTCTATTTGTTATCCCCTAATCATGAAAGGTAGAATATGAAACTCTATTCACCGAAAATGTTATTTTGATGGTGCATGGAGAAGGGAAAAAAATAAATCCCCTCCCGCTATTGAGGGAGATCCATATTAGGTGGAATTTGAAATGGGAAGTCTTTCTAAGCCTTAATTGATCAATCCAGGGATTACTCAAGGGAGTTCCCCTCATCTAGAGATGCCAGTTTGGACAAATGAAGCTTGGAATTCTAGGGAGGAATCCTCCTGGGCTACTGACTTTCTATTTCATAAAGTTCAACAATTATTTTGATTTTTCATCATTCATAATATTATTCTGATCCTATAAATAATTCCAACATATCATTTTGGATTATAAGAATCCATGTCTTGGTTTGAGGGAAACACTTATAAATCACCTCGAGCAGCACCAAAATGTGAGGAAACCAATGTATGAGAGGGAGAAGTGTAGGGAAATTCATTCAGTGCACTGATACCTAAGTACATATATCCTTCTAATAGCATCTCCAAATCAGATTTGGAATTCCTGAATTCTCTTTTAATCTCTTGTTGCAACTGTTGTTAGGATATGTGGAAGATATATTATGAGATTCCCCATTGACTATATACCATCATGAATCCAACAACTCTTAGTTGAGTTTGGCATGTATGTATTTTGTGGGTATGATTACTATCTAATCTATGCTACTGTGATGTTACTATTTTCATGTTTGATAAAGAGAATAATCTTACAAAAATCTCATAAATTCCCAACTTAATTCCAAATTTTTTGACATCGGAGCTATATTACCCCAAACAGATGACAATCATAACCCAAAACTAGTGGGATTCAAGTGTAATATAAAGGATAAAACTATTCAAATGTGATGCCTTCACCATAAATTAAATGTCACTTCAAGAGAACATTTTGAACTCCACTTTTCATTATAAGAATCCCAAACAAAAGATATAACTTATATCACAACTATAATGGATGGGCTTCATCATGATGATCAAACTAAATCTGGTCGACTAACTAAGATTCAATAGCCATTTTATGGGGATTGGGTCGTTTTTCATAAAAAGAATATTTACGATGAAAAAATATTTTAATATTTGACTTAAAGACTCTATATTGTGTATGTTTCACTGGGTCATATTTCTCTCATAAATGAAAATAATTATTTTCTTATCATTTATATCATCATCCTTGGTTTCTTTCCTGTGATAGCTACATAAAATGGAAACAAATTTTGTTAAAAATGTATATGAACTAGTTGAAACCACAATGATGGTATGATGAGATGCTCTAAATTTTTTATAAGAAATAGTTCTTAGTGATTAATGTTTAAATAGTACTAGGTTTATATGGAAGTCCCATCAAACTTTGTGTCTTTTGTGTCATCTCCTTTATTTTTTGCCTAAGCTCAATATGGAGGAGACATCGATTTTGAGACATGGGTTATTCTTAGACCTCCCTTTTCAGGTTTTTGGCCTAACATGTTCTCTACCTTTTTAATTTTAATCCTTCAATATTTCCTTAACCATAAATATTTTAGGTCTTTCATGGTGAGAATCTAAATTGGTCTAGAGTTCCCTTTGGGGTTTTAAACCTTGTGACTATTATGTATCTTTTTTTGGCGTAGGTATTATGTCATGCAAGAGGGACTAATACAACTAGTGTTTTAGGTCAAACATATTTGACCATAGTGTTTAAAATAATAACTCAAATAAGGAATGATGGCAGGTAATATTTTGATATTCTACCAATACATCCAAGGTTAATCATGAGTCATGATGTTTTTATAGTTTTTGAATCCAAAACATGAAATATTAAAATAAAGGAGGTATATCCTAAGGACAAAGTAACCTATAGTTGATGATCCCATTATGGCAGTTGATTTTGGAAAGGAAAACCAGGGTGTGTACTACATTGTAATGTGGTTGTACGAAAGGACAACTGGGGAGAATACATCATTGTATAGTAAATGATTCCTCATGAATTTTGAGATTTTATTTCTCATTGGTGATCGATGTTTATGATTTGAATGTCTCTTAACCAAAGTGGGTGGCCCTTTTAGGGAAAGACGTCTTAGAATAAGAATATCATATGTATTGGAAGAATCCATGAATGGGGAAACCACTCCATCAAAATTTTTTTGTGTAAAGGAGGGTACAATTTTTTAGATAACCAATGTATGGGAAGAAGGGCCCTCTCTAACAATGGATGAAGGAAACTTGAAATTTAAGATCATATGATTTGGTTGTTCAGTATGTAGTTTAATTTATTACATCAACGAGGTTTTTCTGTAGAGTTTAAAGCCATGAATTACTAATAATATTCTATGAAGCCTAAATTCATGTAGTAAGAACATCATCCTATGTAGTTTAAATTCATGTAGTATGTATATTATGATATGTAGTTAAAATTCATGCAGTAAGGACACTATTTTAGGCTATTTTAATCCATGATGTAAGGAAATTATGTCATTCAGTTTAAAGTATTTCAACATAGACATTATGGGGGAATAAATTTAAGGTCTTTAGCTTCGACTGGAGGATTAATGGTTCCATATTTATGAAAAATTTGACTAGAGATGTGTTACAAACATCATGTATGGAAAAAGAAAGATCTAATATCTTATTTTTGGATTCTTGGATCCGAAGAGTTGTATGGAAAAAGAGATTATGGAATTAGGTGAGGTATATCCATATAACGAAGTTAAAACTTCTTGACTAACCTATTATGGGGGTTATTTTACACAAGTCCATCTAGGGCTCATATGGCATATTCAACAGTGGAATCCTTTGTCCAATATACCTATTATGGGGAAAACATATGCAATTCCAACTGGAGAACACACTACATAGTAACGAAAATTAGCACTCAAGAGTTATGACATTCTATCACAAAAATCCAATGAATGTTTATGGGCACTCAGTCCTCCCTATGAATAGATTTTGGATTTGAGAGAGAAGTACATGAATATGGAAGGGGTATTTCAATTCATTTTTCCCACTGAACCAGAATAAATAGCCTCTCTACAAAGATCTAACCCAATAACAAGATGTATGATACCTATAGTTTGATGTCATATGAATTGGATCATAATGTTATGGAAATTATGGAAGATATGTTTTAAAATGTCTGAAGGTTATTCAATTGTGATTAGAACAAATGAAGGGGGAAATGATGTTTTGGTTAGGCGATAGGATATTGGATAAATATGCAATGGATGACTATTGAATTTGAATTGCGGGTCACGCGTACAATCATCAAATAATAAAGGGGAACCAGAGAATTATCCAATGTGAGAAATTACCTCTATTTAAAAACCCCATTATGGGTTCTGTTTTATGCATGGACCACTAGAGAACGTACTACATAGTCAATAGTGGCATGATTTGGCTGACAAGCCCATTATGGTGGAAACATATGAAAGGCCAATGGGTCATGTACTACATTGTTAGGAAAATGAGATCCTGTGTATTAGACATTCTTTCACCAGAAGCTGAGGGATGATTTTGAATCTCAGAAATTATTCAATATTAGAAGTATGAAATATGAATGGGAGTTGTCTAATGCACAAATGATTTGTTTTGAAATATAGTGTTCCTGAGTTCGGTGGCCCTTGCATAGATCTGAGTAATTATAGAAAGCAGAAGTCTCTTGTTTCCTCAGTGGGATATTTAATGAGAGGACCCAAAATAGTGTTCTATGTATTGTGCTATTTAAATTCACAGAGCAAGAACATAATCCATGAAATATAAGTACATTTTGTAAGGAAAATTTTTTCTCATTGGGAATATCAATAAGATAATGCGGCTGAACTAGGGTATAGGGACCATGCATCATTATGTATCTTCTCAGTGCATGAACCAAGATACAAGTAGTTCTAACAAATTTGGAATCACATGTAATATAAGAACTCATATTGGATATCCACATGTAGATCTGACTCATATAAATGATAGTAGAGGATTTTTGATGTTTTAATATGGCTGGGCCCCGAATTGAAAATTTGGGTGCCACTATGTATCTCATATTGGTGAGAATCATGACCGACATAGTTCATGAAGAACCTTGTAGTTTACCTTCATGCATAAAATAAATGGGTGACTTCAATTTCAAAATGAATATTGTGGATGCACCAAGGTGTAGAACCTAGGTGTCACTATGTATCTCAATGGGGAAAGAATCAATATATTTGTAGTTCTTAGACAAATCATGCATCTTATTTTCTTGCAATGAGGACATATGGTGTGACTTTAAGGATCTTACACCCAGGACCATGAAAACCACAATGTAAATAAAAAAACCTTAATCTCATGGGCAAATCCTTTACCAAACTCTTAAGACTATGTGAGTTGTGTTCAGTGTGAGTAAAATAATTGCGAAGGTTTCTATTACACCACAAGGGGATCCTTAGTGAATGATAGGGGCATGTTTATTATGTAGTGTTTGATCCAAGATATAGAATCTAAGAATCCATATGTATCTCACTAGGATGAGAATAAAGATGTATGTAGTTATTTCTAATGTTCTACATTCATTTATAATCCATAAACAGGGAGTGAAAGATTTTTAATTGTGGATAGACCCGAGTTAGAATATTCGGGAGTTAGTATATATCTCAATATAGTGAGAATAAAGCAACACATAGTTCTTTGAATCCCATGTAGTTTAAAATCATGTGGTAAGGACAATCATGAACTAACATGAAGTGATAAGAACATTATGGATGGGCCCAAGGGTGAAAGAACAAGCATCACTATGTATCTTTTTTGAGTAATAATCAAACTACAAAGAGTTTTTGAAAACTTTTCCCCACATAAATTATGTTTTGACATGGGGAAAGGGTCTTTGATAATTCCTAGATTAATGGTTGGGACAAAAGAATGATGAATTGTTATTACCATGCATCTCATTATAATAATAATTAATCATATGTCTCTAAAAGGTTCCCTATGTAGATTTGATTCATACAATAGGAAAAAGGGAGTTTTCTCTAAAAAAATTATGACCAGACCTAGGATTGGTGATCAAAGCATCACCACATATCTCATGGGAATGAGAATCAAGACATATATTGTTATTGAAATATGCCATGTGCAGGTTCAATTCATACACATGGGGAGTGAACATGTTTTTTTATTCTGGTTGTACGCGAAATAGGAGATCTGAGCATCACTAAATATTTTAATAAGATGAGAATCACTACATACATAGTTAATGGAGATGTCCCCACCACCAAATGGTTCATGAAATGGGGAAAGGGAATTTCAATATTCTCCAAATTATTGGTTGTACCAAAAAACAGAGTAATTTTAACGATAAGTAAACCAAACATTCATGAAAGGTTTCATATGAAGATCTAGTTCATACATAGGGAAAGAAGAAATTTTCATTGTGGTCATGAATAGACTAAAGATTGGAGATCCGGGCGTCACTACATATCTAACTGGACTAATATCCAAGTCACACAAAGTTCAGGAATGTCTATGCAACATTACGTCATATGATGAGGACATGATAATGTTGGGACTTATACCTGTAAAAAGGGTCTCGTTTTTTTAATGGGCCATGAAGGATATCCTAACTGGGGGTAACCTTGGGTTTCTTAATGTCAAATGAAAAGGGGGTTAACCATGAAGTTTAATTTCATCTGGTATGGAAATAGTTGTCTTTTAGTTTATTGTCATGTAATAAGGATATTGTGTCGTTCATTTTAATGGCATCTGACAAGGACCCACTATGCAGTTTAATATCTTATAACTTAGACATATTTTGCTATGTAGTTTAGCATCCTGTATCAAATATTAATGTTATGTAATTACAAAAAATATTTATTCTGTAATAATTCATTGGTTGGGGTCATAGTAAGTTCCCCATCCATGGATATCAAGGAATAAAATCCAATATAGTGGACCTTCTATATAGAATAATGTCATTCCCACTTTTGATCAAGATATGAAGTCTTCTTTACTTAGATCATTATAGTATTAAGGAAAAAACCAACTGTCCTTGGAGGAATTAATGTAGTTGGACTTTCTTGTTAAAGGGTCTTTCTACCTAGTTCTATTATAACTCAATGTTATGTAAGGAATTCATCTCTTTTCATCCATTCAATCAAATTCATCTAGTAATTTCAAATACTTTATATATATATATAGTTTGTCACTAATGGAAATATTGAGTGATGGAATCTAAACATCAATAGGAAATACTACTTCTGCTCTGTACCCCAATGAGTATGGGGTTTCTCATGATATAGTACAGGTTGTAATTTTGTATGAAAATGATATATAAAATAGATTTTTAGGCCAAGATTTATTATCTTTATCCAAAATCTTTTGGATTATGGTTTAAATGGTATATTTAAAATCCATTATCTTTCCATTAGAAGTTGCATGATAGTGGTATGAATGGATGGATTTGATATTCCACTTTTTATAGATCATTTCTACCTAAAAATAATAGAAATTGGTACCATTTTCAATTAATATATAATGAGTGACACCAAATCTGGAGATGTTGTTGGATTTGAATAAGATAACAATGCTTTTGGATCTGACTTCATTAAGTGGTATTGCCTCATCCAATTTAGGGATAAAATTGGTAGTAGTAAGGATATACTTATACATCCTAGCTGTAGCTACATGTTATGGTCCCACAAAATCAATTACCCCTGTGGAAAATGGTCATGAGTATTTGGATGTATTCAGCACATCTAGGGGAAGATGAATGGTGTTTTCATGTAGATTGAAGGAGTGACATTTCATGTTGAATTCTATACACTTCGATGTCATCGAAGCTGCAATGTATCCAAGCCTGATGATTTGATCAAAAAGCATATACCCTATCTGCTGGCCACCAAATGACCCTGCATGTTCATCTTCCGTAATTGCTACAGTCTCTTTTCCATTGAAAAATCCATGAAGGACTACATCAAATACTTATTTGCATTGGATTTTTTTTGAATTTCACTATCATAAGGAGTAAAATTGGATGTTTTCCACTAGATTTTACCTCTTCCAACTATGCCCAGTAAGAGTTCCCCATCACAGTGGTAGTCCATGATATAAATCATCCATTCCATGGCAAGACCTTGTGTATCAGGGATTGAACATTTTTCGTTGATCTCTTCTATTCAATCTCATCAAAATATGATACCATTCATTGGTGAGAAATTCTATTGTTAGTTTTACCCTGATTTTGATCTTCCAAATTTGTAATTGCATTTAATAATGCATATGATTAGGAATTCTTTATTCAAAAAACTTGAATCAATGATGAATGTATGGAAATTCATCTATTAACTCTTAGACGTAGTCAAATATGGGAGATAGATCCACTTTTATGATAGAGTAATACTAGGTGAACATCATGATTATCAACTCCAAGTCAAATTTCACCTCAAGGTTATTCACCAGTATTTGAAATTCCAATTCTATTCATACAATGAGAGATTGATATTATTCCACATTTTTGGTACAGGATTTTTATAATAGGAAGAATTATGGAAGCACCTCCTTATCTATGGAGATAAGAAGAATTCATAACCTCTGTTTTTCGAGTGTAGGGTCTTCCATTATATTTTTTATTGGGCTCCTGCATGCACCATAAAAATTAATTTCCCATATTTTGGGGCCACTTTAAATAGATAATATTTATTCATCTATAATTTCAGTATTTAATGGATTCTCTTATGCAATCAGGTGTTTGTAAAATAAATCCACCAATGTTTGAACATTCACTACTAAATGAGGCACAAAATGTATGTTAAAATGTTGTAGAATAACTACCCTCAAGGTCGTATGTACTGTCATTATTGGACAACTGATTATCAATTTGAGTGGGTTATTTTAAGAAACCAAAAATATCTCATGGTGTTGCTGGTAGTGCCTCAACTTATGAATGGAAATGATAAATACCATGTTTCTCTTCTCGATATCTAAATAAAGAGTCTCAAGGTTAATTATATTTCAATTTAGATAATAAGGGTATTTTTCATTCCCAATACTATTCTTTTCTTCAAGAAAATCATCCAGTGATCATTCTGTGTATGTCATGTATACACTTAGATGATTTCCTTCAATAGGGTGCATAAATACCAGTGGGATCAAGAGATATTTCATGTGGTCATCACATTATTATGAATTGTAATTGTTCCACTTCTATGTGACCACCATTATCATAAATTTGGTGAGTTGTAAACACATTCTTGCAAGGTTGGATGTTAAGTGATGGATATAGGCCTAGTGTTCAAGAAGTCCTATCAACTCTTTCAAGTTTCGATGAGGTAAAATTCCATCTATATCTTTAACATTCTTAGGATTAACTTTAATGCGATGATTTCATATGAAGAAGTTGAAAATTTTCCTTAGGATACACTGATAGAACATTTCAAGGGGTTCATTTTTATATTATGTTTCCAAAGATTCCTGAAAATGGTCTCTTCTTTGGTTAGGTTATCAGAACTTTTTTGTGACACAACCACTTGATCATCAACCTAGATGTCAAAAAACTTCCCCAAGAAGGGTCAGACAATGTGATTAATAACACGTTGGTATGTTGCAGCAATATTCTTCAAGTCATAGGGAGTTACCTGATATAAGATATCTACTTGAGGGGATTTGAAAGATATGTATTCGATATCTTCTGGGCCCATATGGATTTGGATGTGACCTAAATAACCATCAGTGAAGATAAAGTGAATGGTAACTTTATGTTTCCTCAATAAGTAGTTCTGCGATTTCCACCGAGAAATCACCATTAAGAAATGATGGATGATATCATCTTAAATCAGTGAAAACTCTGATTTTACCATTCTTCATTTTCAAAGAGAAAATTTTATATATCCATTTAAGGTAGTGTAACTCTCACATAGAAGCATCCTGGATGAGTTTTTCCACATTATCCTCAATTTGGGAGGCATGAGTCTGGTTCATCCTCTTGGCTGATTGCTTGTTTCCCCAGTGATATTCTGGTAAACCAAAGTGATTAGTGTCCAAATCAGGGATAGGGTGTGAATCTTTGGGTAATTCTAAGAAAAAAAATATCAATTATTCTTTAGGAAGGAGGTTTATGTCTCTTATTCTTGGAGATTCATTATCGCACTAATTAGGGTGGGGCATGGGTCATATTTTGTATTAGGACTTATTTCTCTATGTTCATCCATGGTGGTTGAAATTCCTTTCTCAAATAATGGAGGGAAATCCCTAAGTTATTTTTCTTCTTCCCCTTCCTTATGCTCCACTTCTTGTGCATTTTCCTATAGAGGATATGATAAATCATGTTCCTCGGAGGGAATTTGGGAGCCTCTATTTGTACATCCAAAGAACGTGGAAATCATCTCAGACTCACTTTCAAAAATAAATCCTTCATGGAGATATAACAGTGGAATGAAGGACTACGAATGAGTCCCTTCACATTCTCCCTCATTTATGACAGCTTCTTCCAGCTCGGTTGATAGAACTGGGATTTTTTTGAAACATAGGGGACATAATGATGACATTTTCATTTGAGAATTCTCCATCAGTCGAGGAGTTGATAACTTCATTATCACTATTGAGATAAACTTCCATGACTAACATTATTGATGACATGAATTAATGCCTAAATTAGGGCCCACCAATTCAATTTAATTTATAGGAAGCACAAAATCCACACTAAAATGTGTGAAAGGGTTAGTTGGGATCATCACTAAGTAATTCTTGGCATTAATTCGAGCATTGCTATTTGATATGGATTGTTTTCTTCCATTGTGATAGAATCATGCATCGATGTATTAGGTATCACGTGATTTAAATGGGTCATTGTCACCATAAAATGTACCAATTTTACCATTTATAGAATATTTGAGACATTGGTTGTATGATAAAGGAATGGCCACATGCGGATGTAGCCATTATCTTCCTAACAGAATAGTGAAAGATGTGTCCCATCGAACAAACATGAAATCTGAGCTGGAGACAAGATCCATGAACTGAGTTCCGAGTTAAATCTCACAAAGTGTAACTTGATCATTCTTTTAATAAGCATGTAAAGCCATAGCGGAGGTAGACAAGTGGGATTCATTGAGACCATGTTTATTATGTGTCTAGACCGTGATGAGGTAGACTCTAGATCAATTTTCAAAAAAGGCTTCTCGGATATCATTGTAATTTTAGATTCAAGATATATACAAGGGTCTGACATATCCTTGTATGAAAACATCTTCATCCTGGTTAGTGAAGGAGATGATTTCATGTAAATCTACAGGATCATTCTTGGAAAGATAAACTTCAGCAGTAATGACCTCATCTTCAAATTCATGATGGATTTACAATGCCTCAATGAGGGCTTACTGGAGGTCCTTTAATAGACTCAGAGAATCCAATATTGATTAATTATCTAGAAATTGTACTAATTTCATCAAAACATCATATTTTATATCCACATGTATACAATTTCTAGTATGAATATTCCCTTTTCATGCACTTTAAGAGATGATGTTAGTGGTGTGGATGGTTCATCCCTTGGGATATGAGCTGTAAGTGTTCCTGTTATTGGTGGACTAGGCCAACTGGTTCAACATACCAATCAAAGTGGTACTAGTATATCCTTTAATTGGTCTGCCAAGATGATTATATCAGTTCAAACCCTGTCATGCAAGGAGGAAGAACACCATTATTACTCAGGAGTTCACTGGAGTGCATTACCACAAATTTAGGTTATATAAACGGTTTAAGTGGGTGTTTGGTTGAAGTAGGCGCTTCTAACATGACCATGTCTTCCCATGTATCCTTGACCATAATGACCTTATACTCTAATTCCTCAATCATTTTTATCACGTTAAAGGTGATAGGTTAAATGAATAACATTAATAGAACCGACGATCAACTCCTAATCTGATGAAGATTCTCCCTGAGATGTTTACTCTTATTGTCCCATTTGGTGGGGCACTGCCCATGCTTTTGGGTTGGCCTGCATGAAATATGCTAAGGTCAGGGACATCTTTGTCCTTGGATAAAGTGCCCCGGAATTTCATGTATGGGGAAATAGTCTTGGAGATATTCATACAATTATTTTTTGGACTTATTTGGTTTTGGAAATTGAACTAAGTTATTTTACAATTATGAGATGATGAAACTGGATGGTTATTTCAAAAGTAATAGACCAACTTTTCATCTCCACAAATTAATTATGCCTCTGACCTATTTGATCATCCTAATAAGGTTGTCATTTTTTTTGACGCCTGGTAGGTGGAACACTATGGTATGGTGTTGGATTTGAGGTAGGACTGGGTACACGAGCATTCTTATGTTTACATATAGCATCATATTATTTTTCTAGTTCTCTATCCCTGATCTAATTGAACCACTTGAGAATTATCATTGGTCTCTATAATGGGTAGTCCACCTACTGAGAAATTCAGAACATATCTCGAAACCATCCTTTGAATTTCATAGGGATCAATAGTTTTATCAACTCTTCATGGATAATAGATATGCGGATTGGAAAAAACATCTCTTGAGGGAGAGGTCGGTGTATGGAATATGACAATCCTTAATACCAGGCAATGGAAATTGAGATCCTATAACTCTAACATTGTTTGTAGTTCATGAGATCAAAGGATTTTGTCATCTATAGCATTGTGTTGAACATGAAGAGGAAATTATGATGGTGATTTTTCCATCCAGTAATTGATCAAGACTGTAAAC
This sequence comes from Viscum album, assembly GCA_963277665.1. Lineage (NCBI taxonomy): Eukaryota > Viridiplantae > Streptophyta > Magnoliopsida > Santalales > Viscaceae > Viscum > Viscum album. The sequence goes on from OY728159.1 coordinate 929,606,069, forward strand.
TCATGTACCATAAAATGGACAACCCCTATTAAGATTTCACAGAGCATCTGTGTTTCACTACATCAGATTGCTTAGGTGTCCCCATCATGGTACTAAAGTGATAGAAAAAATGTGTCAAATGTAGATCTTAATATCCATATATTTTTAATATTATAAATATGGGATTCCCAATGATTGGTGGAGGATGAGTTGGATCTACCCATTAATGGAAAGGAATATTTTTTGGATGTACTAGTGCACACCACTATTTCATATCTACAAATACATCCATTAGTGATTATTGGTTTTCATAAAAATTTGAGGGACATCTGGGTGAGCTATGATGTTAATAGGTGTGGGTGATGGACCCTAAATCAGTGCAGTGACAGGCAGGACCACTGGTTGTGGCACCACTAAAATATATTGTAAATAACCCATAGGGATATTTTGGTAAGATTGTGCATGCACCAGTTTTTCTTTCACCTAAAATGGATGGTATTCATGATATTCCTTAGTTGTTGTGATAAACCAACTTTTTTGAGGTGAACCCACAAGATGTGTATGTTGAGGATCTATTAATAGATCATATCTAGTAGGAAGTCAGACTCAGAGTAACTCTCCTTTGAGTCTTCTCAACTCTTTTACATCCTCCTCTTGTTGAGGAAATCTTTCCTCTAATGAAATGTATTTACCCACTCCAGGGGAGGGTAATACATAGTATCAATCTTACCATTTTAAATATTAGGTTCCTTTCATGGATTTAGAGGTGAATTATTCAAGGGAACCCCAAAATTCTAGGTAAGACTCTAGTTCTAAGTATGCACACCTCCTTTATTTCTCTTAGTATTGACCGCATTAGGCGCATGAACCTCCTCTGCAGACTCATCTAAACATGAATCCATTTTTGGGAGAGTTTCTATGATAACATTGATGATGTTTACTGATACCGAATGAATTGTGTTCATTTTTCTAGTTTCTCTATGATATCACTTTCTTTTTCACCCACATGACACCTTGTCCTATCCTTTATTAGTTCTCTAGAAACTGTTTGGTGAACCATAACAAGAATGAAATATCCTAATAGTTTAGATGTATATGTTACTAGTGATTTTACTATATCACATGATGAGAAAAACCTAGTGTATTTATTGCATGTCTTCTTCCCTAATTGGAATAAAATTGATTCCTATTGAGGATAGGATTTTTAAAGTGAAAATTCCCTTGATCTGGAAGTTATGGATGTTCATATTCTACATTCAAATCCCTTTGGGCCTAATTTATTGCTCTAAGGGTTGGGTTAAAAATCCACATACCCTATGGGTCGGGGATGTTCCCAAATAGTTGTGGCTGATATCCGTACAACTGATCTTCTAATTTTAAATATTCGGTTCTAAAGGTGGAATAGGTGGATTAATCGGGACTCACTTAAGTCACCCATTTCTGAATACTTTGGTTCTATTTATTAAACATTATCTATCTAATGGTTGGAATCCTCTATGTGGGATGCTATCTCAAGGGTCTCAAATACTTACAACAATAGTATCTCAATAGCCTACTCTCTTCTGTCCTGACATTAATGATGGCCAGTCAGGTTCGGTCCCTGTTGGGAATATATTTTTATCATGAATAAATTATATTATTTGTATCTATCCTGGGGAAATGACGTTAAATTATACCACCTTTGGAGGGATTTTCTATAATGTAATTTTAGTGAAATTCAATGCTCCATGTGCACCCTATCCTCTAATACGAACACAGGATGGGGTGTCTATTATTAGCTCTTGCAACCTCATTAATGAATCAATTCATGTACAATTATGGCATACTTCATACTTATCGATCATTGGATTTTAGGAATCTTGGAGTGATTCCAAGTCAATTTGGCATTATAACCCTTCCGTTACCATGGATTGAGTTTGATACTCATCATATGAAAATATATTTTCTTTTAGATGATGAATAGTTTTCAAAATTTTGAGGTGAATGTCATGCATACAATCTTCTCTCAACACCTACGGAATGGTGTACTGAGGAGTGGATAATTTCTAGAACATGACTAGTATGTTGTCTTCAGTTTGTTGTGTCCTCTTGTTTGCCATATTTTCTTCGTCAATCACTAGAGGTTCCTCGACCCGGTCTTCCAATAGTTAACGCTTCCCTATTGTTTTACCATAAAGAACAAAATTGGATGGGATTTACTCTGCTATGTTAGGAGGAAGGTGACACAAGGGTGGTTGGGAGAATAACTGTAATCTTGGGTCTTCCTCCTGTAGATAAAGGATTTCACCTACTAGTTAATGGGTATTATACATGACTGGCCCTATGTTCTCAAGTTCCTCATGATAGGAGGTCTTTCTTATCAATGCATTTTACACTGGATAATTCTCTTGATAACGTGAATCACTACTGCAAGGATAAATATCTCAATTTATTTCATCATGAGGAGGACCACCAAGGAGGATTAAATTATGGGAAAGTACATATTCTGTGGTCTTTTGGCCTCATGGAGGGTTTCAATGGAAGACATCAAGATATGTGATCTCGATATTGACGATGTTGTTTTCATAAGTCAAGACATCATGTTGAAATCTCTAATGAGGACATTCATAATTACTACTGCTGCTCCAATATGTTGGTAACAAAATGGTAGGATCTTGTGCTCTGATATATATGCATCAGGGGGCTTCAAGAACTCTAGCATTATGTGAATCATAATTGTAGATCTAATCATGATTTTTAAATCCTATTTGATAAGGATTTTTCTTAGATGAACTTTTACTAATGATTGGGGCCACCTAAAGGGAGGAGTGGTTGTCATGGGTAGGTTTTGGTGCCCACATTGGAGTTGCATTTGTAATGGGCTGATTACCACCAATTTGAGTGGGTTTATTTTTCTGATCTGGTTGTGTATATATTATGAGGTAGTTTGACCCATAACAGACTTGGATGAGAGTAGAGGTATATAGCGACACTGGAGTGTTTTGCTGATAAGTTACCCCATTTATGATAATATATTATGTTTCATTCTCTCATGAACTATTGTCATTGGTATCATGATTTTCTATCATGTTTTTTGGATGCGAGAATGGATTTGAATATGTCCTTTCACCATTGCCGTGATATGCTTGGTGACATCAGAAGCTAGAATGAGGATTTATTCCAATTATGTATCTAGAGTTGGTCTATGTGTATACTCCTATCCTAACATTCATAAAAGTGGATATTGACATTACCTATGTGTCGAGGTGGAGAGTAGGTTTTCCCCCTTATTGTCTTTTAGATTTTTTGACTAACTTATTCAGGGGCCACAAGACAAGGCTATTGGCATGGCTTATAGATACTAGTAGGTGTCTGTGCATGCTTGTTGATTTCTAACAAACACAAACAATATAATTCTAGGAATGCAATCACAAGAGTAGTCTATTAGGCTTTGTTGCTATAGGTAAATGTTTATTCCTTCTTATAGGTTTCCCCTGTATTTGTATAGTGGGATTTATTGATTGTCACTAGCCAAGTTTTTTGGCTAGCTGAATGAAGGTAGATATGTAAATGTCCCCGCTTGTTGTTTTCCACAAAATATGGTTGGTGGTATTATTTACGGGGAATGTGTGATCCTACCCCACATTGACTAGTTTTTTCCTCGATAGGCCGTATTGAGTTCTTGGGATTCAGGAACATGGTCTAGTTGGATGAGGAAAACAAAATAATCATGCAGAGGGTTATTTGTCATGAAGTCTAGGTGGTGGTTATTTCTTTCAAGATCCATTCATAAGGACCCAAGTGTTTCCTAAATGAGGCCTTATGTGTCCCCATGAACCGCCTCGCTATATTATTGGAGGGACTGATTGTTTCATTCATTGGATATGATCATGAAATAGTTGAAAATGGTGGTTAGTGCCATCTTCATTTTGTCTGTTGAGGATGCTTCATGGACTCGAGATCTTTTCTGGTGACCGTGTGTTCTTCATGGACTCGAGATATGTTCGAGTGGCATCTAGGGTCGGGATCATACCGTTTTGATGATACTCTTAGACTAGTGAGTTTGAGGCCAAACATTGAAGGAACTAGTTTGGTGATGGAATCCATCAAATAGACAAAGATCCAGCCTGAGTAGTATCTAGGGAATTAGTTGTCGAAAACATCAAAGAAGCCATAGGATTGAAGGGATATGTAAAAATATGTTCCTATATATACGAAAAAATTACAATGAACACTAAAAAATCATCATCTAATTTGAGAAAATAAATGCATGATTCATTACATTGTCTGTCCATCTATCATTTTGAGTAAATAAGGTTCCGGAAAGATGGGAGATACTATCATCTTGGTTATAGATTCAAGTTTGGTTCACTATTTTTTGTTTCCCCTGTATTTCCTGCCACATGATGGTCTTTTATTTAGGAACGGCTTATAATGTGTTTTTCATGGAACTATAAACACCAAATGGTTCTATATCCAATGGTTCATGCTTTCCAAAGGTAGACACTTGTTAGATATTTTGACCAACGATGCTTGTGAACTCACATTATTAGAGGGTATGGGTGATCGGGCTCATCACACCGTTTTTGGGGAAATAGTTTCCTACTATGGGACGATCTTATATATTTATGATATGTTAGTGACTCATTCATTAATTCCCATGTATGAAGCTGGTCATCCCAAGATTATCCATCAATTATTAGAATGTGTGGAATTAAAATTCATCTGTATGAATATGAGGATCTTAATTAATGGAGACATATGTATGTATCTGAGGACCTATAATGATGGAATCCCCTTATATAATATATATAGATTTTTTGTAAATTTCTATGACTATTCTGGTTTATAATACACTCAATGGGGAACTATGGAGTTTATTGTCATCACGAAAGACAACAAGTCACTCTGAATTTTATCTTCATCCATTGATACTGGAGTTGTTTTGATGTTTGGATTGAACCCATAAATGTTATTTCTAAATATTCCTGTTAAAGGAATCAAAACCCACATATTTTAGTTCTACTTAATGGGGCATATAATCCCTTTTATGGTCATCTAGTAAGGACCCAACCGTACTGTTTAATGTCATGTAGTAAGGACATCTAGGTTGAAGGTGCCTAGTCAATGTTTGGCGGGGTACTTTCGTTGAAGCATCATATAGAACCTAGAATGGATATGAGTTTCTATGATTAATTATACCATGTATGGGATATGTCCCAAAAGAACAGGGTTGGTTTAGGCGTTGTGTTTGAACCGCAAGGTGTCTTATGACATATCCCATTGTGATGGGAATCAAAGTTCACATAGTTCGGTGAGTATCATAGGAGGAGTATACTTCATTGAGAGGATTAAGTTGGTGTTTATTCTGGAAGAGGATTTCCAATAAAATAGGGCATGAGTGTTATATTATTTCATGGTGATTTGGAGGCCTTCTTGGGGATTACACATAAGGAAGTGGCCCATATGATTTGGGGGTTATGATTGGGAATAAATTTTGAAGATGATGTCCCGTGAACTTCAGATTTATGTAGGATTCCTACTTATCTTTGTTTAAAACAGTGAATGAGTTCTCATAATTCAATCATTTAGGTTCATTGTGTGAAGTTCATGATCATTGGTGACCTTTAAGATCAAGTGAGTCTTGCTTAGTGTGAGAAAAAGAGGAAGTAGAAGATTCGAAATATAACACTATTTTCCTCATTCACTGATTATAGAAACCCTATACATTTACACATATCATTACAAGATTTTGAGCACATTTAAACTTCAAATTACAATCCAAATATCATAATATCTGGTATCTTGGAAGACATCGTTACACAAAGATGAAAACATGGGACTAAATAAAACATTTTCTTATTTAAAAATCATAAAGAGAACCTAAAATACATTATTATTATAATTATATATAGGGTAACTTGGGGATAACATGAAGAAAGGGATGATCTAAAATCCCAGTACGGTAATAAACATAATAACAAAGCATAGAACATGGTTTAGAAGGCATAACATAATGATATCAAAAGGTATGGAACATGATTAAGAATAAGGGAACATAACATATAGAACATGGGATCATAATAATAATGTAAATATAGTAATGTGGAAGCAACAAAAATCATGACTCCAAGTGAAGGATCGTTTCATTTAGAGTAGAACTATTCAAGGCTAACCACCAAGACCTTTGCACACAGAACACTAGTCAAGGCTAACCACCAAGACTATTGCACATAATGTATTATCAGACCGAAATTTAACAAATATATTGGAGTGATATCTTGGAAACCCATCATATAATGTTAATGAATATTATTCCCATATAAAAATCATACATAATCAATAATACATAAACATAAGGGTTACCCATGGAAAATATTGGGTACCATAATCACAGAATAAACAATAAAAAATGGATGTATCATAAAAGATTCTGTGTAGGAAAGTAATTCAAATGTAAATGGATAATAATATGGTAGAATAGGAATATTTACCAATGAGTTATTTCAACTTGAAGTTATAAAATATAAAAATAATATTTTAGGAACATTAGAATTAAAACATTTTAGTACGGTATAAGGAAAATATCAAAGATCATTTAAAATAGAAAAATGAATAATGTTTTATATAAAACCAGAACTGAACCATGAAGTTTTTCAAAAAAAATAGTAGTTTTATATAAATTATGGTGGCTTAAAACACTTTTTTTAGAACACTTGAAAATGGGTTTGAATTCGGACTATTACCCTAAATTGGGCCTACAAATCTGTAAGAATCGAGAATGGAAACTTTTAAAAAAATGTATATACCTAGAAGGGAAGGATGATTGGATCCTGATACATGAGATTGAACATATAAACATAATTTGGAATATTTTCATAAAAATTTTATACTTATTTGGGTAAAAATATAGAATGAATAACCGAATGGAATAATAGAGGTTAGGGTAGAATCCCTTCCCTTAAGTCTGATGGGGTTATTCATTTGATATTAAAGACCTGAATAAAAAAATTTATGTTAATTAATTAATAATTACAAAACCACTTCTACATGTAATTTATTTATTATAAAATTATTCATTTCATTCATGGTCTATTTTATTGGTTTTGATGTTAATTTTTCATTGTTCGGGAGCATTTGTTTCATTGGTTTTCATGATTGGTTTTCTTATATAAATGTATGGATAAACATGTAAGATGATAATGGTTGTATATAATTTATGTTATATGTTACTAGTGAACATCCAGAAGACTACATGATAATAAAATTAATTTTTTAAATTGGGCTGAAGATTAATAACATTATAAAACATTTATGATAACTGTTGGGGTTTATTTTCCTTTTTTTATCACATAAAACTCATTTTTATTTATAAATTTATATCTTCGGTAAAAATAGATTCCATTATATTAAATAAGATGTAATACATATATTATAGTTTGGTTTAACAATAACAATGTTTTCATGACCACAATTAAAGATGGTCATAGAAATTGAAAACTTGTCATCCTTGAATGTGATAAATTAACACATCTAATATGGTGTTTTCATTACCAGTATAAAAGGATGGGGTAATAGAGATAATAATTAAAAAATTTATTAGCATAAAAAATTACAATATATGTAAGTTACTAGACTTTTCTTACCATTTTGGTGAGGATAGGTGAAGATAGAAAAGAAAATAAATGAACTTGAAAGAAAATAATTGAAATGAAAAGAACAATTTAGCTCTTGAATTTATCATCCATGAGATCCTCTTTATGGAAGTGTTTTTGTTATTTTTGTGAGAAAAAATGATCCCGGTCATGGGAGGGGTTGGGTAAAATATTTCAGAAGAAATTTTTCATGTCAAAAGGATTGAGGGGAGTGAATTGAAGAGGGGTGTGGGTGTTGTTTTTATAGTGGAGGAGAAAGGAATTTTCCCAACATTTAATTCATTAGTTTATTATTTTTATCATGAAAAGAATATAGTGATAATTATTGAGACTATAAAGAATATCTAGATAATGTGGATTATATCATAGGGTTTTACATCATCCATGATGTTTGGAATAGTTCATTTAACATATAATGTATATATAGTCTATATTACCATATTTTACTATTCATAAAAATTAAGTATTTCAGAAAAATACAAATAATTTTCCCAAAACAATATTAAACATGTAGAATCCAAAATAGAAGTCCATTTTATGATAATTATTTTCAAATATTAGATATTTATATTTTCATTAAAATCATAATTACCTTGAAATATAATAATTTTGAAATTAAAACTTCTTTTCTAACACCTTCAAAAATTACTTATGGTATCATTGAACTATCTTATAATCATAAGACATCAAAATTTTATTTTATGATTAAATTTTATAAAAAAAATTTCCTTTCATTTATTAACCTAATCAAAACAATTAATTTTATATAAATTACTTAAAAAATACCAATACATAATCAATAATTTTTAAAATGCTTATTTACTTATGTTATGATTTAATTATATCATGTTGACAGTTTTAATACAGATAAATTTTATTTATTCATTCATTAGGGAGGTTGCTATTACATTATATGGGTTATTATTCATAAGTGCCACATTAATATTCTTATGGTCAAGATGATATTTCATTTGTATATTTTCCATAACATCTTGAGATTCCTTTTATTTGACTCATTATTAATTTATAAGGTTTGTATTGTGTTTTATATGAAATCTTATGTGATTATACTACAATACATAAGAATAATATTTTAATTTCATTGATAAATCATTGGTTTGTTACACAGATGAAAGAGGATCGGGAGACCATTGAACATGATGGGTGACCTTGGAAGTGGTTGGGGATACAACACTTCCCACTATTCACATAACATTGGATGTGAGTTCAATGTGAGGAAAAATAAAGGTGAAGGATGTAGAGGTAGAGAGGGGAAAGACTAAAACCTCTTACAAGAAATTATAGGGGATTACTCTAGGGGGATGCCCAAAATCCTGTTTCCTAGTGCGAGGATGGTCCAATACCATGTTGAATGGAAGAAAAAGCATGTTCCTTACCCTAGATTCTGGGAATTAGATATTTAGAGTCATAGAGAAGATAATGGTAAGACATGGCCCTAACATTTACACTCAAGACTAGGAACTACCTCACATTTTCTCATGGGTTGGAGTCCTCTTGACCACAGATATTAAAATATACATGTTCCCCAAGAATACTAATATTTTGGAAGGACCAGTATGGGAAAGCTCTAACCATACAAATACAAATCCAAAATGGAGAAACTATGGTGTTCCATTTCCAATGGTTGTTTAAGTCTGAATGACTTGGTGGGGGCTTTTATTTGATCTCTCTTAGACAAGGTAGACCAAGTGTGAGATGAATTTACATGGATGGCTTTAAGGAAGGCATAATGAATGACTCTTATAGGCTGGAAGGTAGGGTGATTCAAAGAGGCTCATGCAGGGGGTGCTCCAAATAGTCAGGCTTTGGCGAATTGGAAGAACCTTTGGTGACAGACCTCCTATGAAACAAAAATTCATTGATAACTTAAACATTAATTCAATGGAATCCATATGTTTTCCTAATGGTAAGTCACATTGGATAATGTTTTAGGATGGGAGCACAATACTAGTCTTTGTTAATTTGGGGTTGAGTGAATCCCTCATGTAGGTGATGTTAATTTTATTTTTTGGGAGAACTTTAGTGACAGGACCCCCATTAATTCCATCTTATTTAGGTGTTAGGAAAATTCCTATAAGTTTTTGTAGGGATTTAGTGAAGTAATAGGTTGACCAAATCAGAAATTGGCCATCGGTAATTTCTATCCTTCCCAATAAAGATCACATGGCCCATTTATATTAAAATATGTGAGCCTAGGTGAAAGTGTTATTTTGCGTAGGTCTCATGCCTAGATCTCACATGAAAATGCATTTTTCACCAAAGGTATATGCAAGGACATGGGAGACTAGCCTTTTGAACCCTTTTAAATCATTAGAATTTCCCATTTCATTCATAATTTTCTTCTTAAGGTATTTCACATAGTTTCCTTTTCATCCATGTGACAAAATATAGTGTCAATAATATGCCATTCCACATAATTTTTTATATTTATAACTTGATCACAATGTAATAAATAATTTTCAATATTATTAAATTAACTATATATATATGGTTATACTATAATGATATAATCAATGTCTTGGTAGTTATTCCTCAATTAGTTTTTGCAACACATACGAAGATTATATCTTGAAATAACCTTCCATGCTGCAATAAGACTTGATCATCAAAAATGATGATGGAACATAGATTTAATTTCATATTAGATGTCATCATGCCACTAAATATCAACCAATTCAATATTAATAATATATTTGATAAATTCTAGCAATCAATAAAATTTGTTGTTTTAGTGCATCTTCTATATAACATCGCATGATTTTAATATATACTTTTTCATAATTAAATACGATGTGGGAATTATTTATATCATAAAACAATAAAAATAATATAATATATAAAATATTAAAATAGAAAATTATAACACGATTCAAAACCATACTTGATTGAAAGATATTAATTAGTCATAAATTCTTATAAAATAGGATAAAAACCACTTAATGATTAATCATGTCATTTTTTTGTCTTTGAAGTTTTATTTATATATTTCAATTTTATTAAAACTAAATATATAAATTTTTTAATTTTAGTTAGATGAAAATATAATAATTTTAGAATTTATAATATCATAATTATCATAGTGTGAATATTTTAATTTTTTTTAATTAGTTATTTTTTATAAAAGATTGAAATATATAGTTTTTCCAAGACTATAAATTTTATGAAATTATAATTATATAATAAAGGAATAAAATTTAATAAAACAAATTATTTAATAAAATATATATTTATAAAGTAAAACTAAATATTTATACTTAATAATACCATTGTTTATAATTTTATAATCATCTGTAATATTTTCTATTAAAAGAAATTGTTTTGGGTCTTACCTTTTGAAAAAATATTATCAAGGTAATATTATATTTTGGATAGCATAAACATCCAAAAGAAATTTATTTTTTTTATAACAAAAAAATTTTATACCTTGGAAATAAAATTCTTTGATAATTTAATTCTAAACATAAATTATGAATATAACAATAAACATTTTCTAAAATGGGATTTTAAGTGTTACATGTGGTAATGTCAAAATTAATATTTATAACATATAAAAATATTATATAATAAAATATACTTAATATTTTTAATTATTAGGACTAAATAATTTAACAATGGTTATTTTATTTTTATTCACTAAATGAAAATTAAATGAGTAAAAATTAGTCACCATGGTCAAAAAATGATGAAAGTTAAAATTTTGTGACTAAAGGACTAGAAAATATGATTAATAGTGCTATGTATGTTTTTGTGTTTTATAATATATACCTTATCTCTATAATATAAAATTATTATCAATTTTAGAGTCCTCATATCTTGGGAAACATGTTTTACTCTTATATTAATTTTAAATATTTAGAAAATATTCATCCCCAGAACTCGTCAAAGGGGCCACTCACAATGCCTTGATGACTAATAAAAGAATTTGGATTCATATAAATAACTAACCATTACACATAATTTATAATCATAATCTTTTTCCTAGTTCCACTAGTAAAAATATATTTTTTAATACCTCCATGTGTGAGGACTCATATATGAAAAATGTAATGATTTTAACATGAGTACACTTTTTTTATAACCCCATTTCGATTCAATATTTATTTTAAAAATATATTTTTATAATTCATATATAATTATTTAAATATTATTTTTATATAGAATGTTATTTTTCTAATGGTAAAAAATCTTACCACCTTCCCCACTATCTATTATGAAAAATAAAATAATCCTTCATGTGTTGTGTATACTACCGATTCAAAACATGAATGGTTCAAAGGCCTTGATTATTTTATTTATTTTGAATAATCCCCTTTTAAATTGTGTTTAGAGTGAACCCTTACATAACCCATAGGCCATGTGGCATAAGTTTCATTACATGACCTGAAGGTAGATGGATATATTTCCAAATACAATACCTGAAGGCCAAAATGAACTACCTTCTAAACTAAGTGAAAAACTCAATTTTCTCCCCACAACCTATCATCACTGATTATAAAAGTAATATTTATGGTAAATCATAAAATATATAAATATTATTAATAAGAGACGAATTATAATCCACCATTATTCCATCTCATTCTATAATAAATTCATACCTTAATTTTTTGTTGTATTGAAAAATACCTACATCAAGTATATTTCCACGTTATATATATATTTTAATTAGTATTTATTAAAAAAAGATTAAGATATTATGAATTACCTTAAATGTTTCAAAATAATAACATTATTTTTTTATCTAATAGTGATATTATGCCAAAATAAGCCACTTTCATAATTCTAATTATCAATTAATTATGGTATGCTCATATTTTGGTCGGTCTAACCCCATATTTAAATAATTATATAGAATAATATCTTGACTAAAAATATGATTTTAATTACTAATTATATATTATATAAATATGTAAATAATAATTTTTTTGGTTCTACAGTGGTTACATTGATATTAAATTCAATAATTAATAAAAACATTTATGTTCCTTAGAAATTACATACAAAATATCATTAAAAAATTTATATTTATTAATAATGGAAAAAAAATAAAATTGAATGATATTATAACATTATATAAAATTATTAATATTAAATTGAAAAAAAATTATCAAATAGAAATGATGAAATTTGTGGGATGATTAAAGAACAAAAAACTATTATGAAACTATTTCAAAATAATAATCATTACTCCCAAAAGATATTTAAAATAGATAATAACTAACTATTGTATATATATTGAATAATTATAAGACAATTTTTTATAATTTTATATGTTTTAATAATTTTCATAAATATATTATTGTTATTTATGTAATATTGGAGGTTAGAGTTCCATAAACTATGCTTTAATCAAAGGAAATGGTTTCACCAATTCAATATATTATTCATTGGGTCATTGTATATATTAATAGAATATATATTGTAATAATTTATTATTATTTAAATTTCAATATTCTATAAGTCATTTCCTCTAGTAATCAAGGTAAATTAGTTTTCATCATCTTTATCAAAACAAATTATAGAACTTTTTCCAACATCAAATTATAATGTTGGTAGGATTTAATCTCATCCATACTAATAAATATCCTTCTCCATTTCCATGTTTTTAGCCCAAAAGTTTTACCATTAATTATAAATATATATCTTTTATATATTTTTTATTTTCCATTATCTCATTTATGAAATGAAATACTTTCAACTATTCTAGGATGCAGTTTTTCATTATAATGACATAAACATCATAATAATGAAATTTCATTTTATTATTTACCTCTCTATATTTATAAGATTCATTTTTTTATATTAAAATATTATTTACTTGGATATATTTTATGTAAGTTGTTCAAATTATTTAACCGCACTTTCTCTAAAAAATTAATTTTACGCCATCTTTTATAAGAATGCATAAAATGTTATACAAAAAAAGTTATATTTTATCATCCATTCTGTAAGGTTTATCTCTCATTTAGTGACGTTTCCACAACCCTATATATTATTTGATAAAAATTTTGGATTTATAAATTGAGTTTTTTAAATCATATGTTTTCATATGTTTATGTTATGTGATGTTTTTTAAATGATAATGAAACACTTTATTTTCACATGGGTTCTTTATGATTTGAATTTGATTGATATTAATCTGCACACATATATAATGATGATGATGGTTGGGGTCCTATATCACCCAATAATACAATTTATTTTGAAAATATATCATGATATATTCAAGATATATTCATGAATTGAGATAATTATTTTTTTCACAAAGTCATAGGAATAATGAGGTTGATCAAATTTTTATGTATGGACATACTGAGTTTTCTCACACATGCATCAAAATAAAACGTTTTCTCATAAATATTATCCTATGATAATAGTAATTCCAAATTTCTATGTATATTATCATAATATTATACATTTATGGGATTAATTTAATTTTCAATATATTATATTTATTAAGGTTATACAATATTTTTAAAATATTACATAATTTTATGGAATGATATCTTGTTTTATGATTCTTGAGTTGTATTTTGTGTCATGTCATGACTTTTATACCCTCTCAATTATCTTTAGGGGTTATTATGATAATCTTAAATGTTTTTGTATTATCATCTATGGTATGAAGTAATTATAATAATATATTAATCCTCTCTTTATGTTCTCCTTCATGTCTATGATTAGATACATTGCGATATGTTATATTTTACTATGTGTCTAAGGTCACCCCTTCCTTAAGCATCTATTTCCATATGTCGTGAAAATTATTTTATCATGTGAGATCTATAGAAAACTTTTTAGAGGAGTGAAATTGTTGTGTATTTTTTATAATATTTTTGAAACTATAAGTTTATGTTTACAATTTCTAAGACACTAAAAATTTCAGTCCTCGTGTTGTGTAACATTTTTTGGGATGTATTATCTAAATCAAAAAATTGTTGTATTATTTATATAATGTTTGGAATGGGTCATATTATTTGGCGTGAAATATGTTTTTAGTTATTTTTAGAGATTTCATTTGTTATTTTTAATATTATTTTAGATAAAATTATTGAAAACTAATTGATATTTTTCAGGGGTAATAATAAGCATAGCATAAAATCATGAAATTTTTATAATTTTATGATTATGTGGATTCTATAGTGACAAAATCCATATATGGAAACTAAATGTGGATGTATTTATTGGTTTATATGTACCTAGGGGAAGTAACTGTGAAAAGGTAATATTTAGTATTAAGTCGACTACCACCTAGTGTATTGGAAAAAAGATTAATTACTCACCTAGTTTTATAATCCAGAAAGATATGAATTTATTAATTTTAATTATATTTTGAATCATTTTTAAGGATATGAATATATATCTAGTTTATATAAAAAACTATCCAAGTAAAAGAATATTTCAACATAGGGATTCATAGGTTTACATAAGCATATCATTTTTAAAATACTTCTTTATGTTTATATTTTCCATATATTTGGATTTGTAAATTTATGTATACTTATTCTCAATATTTCATTATTAAATTTAATAATGGTAATAAAATTTTTGCAAGAAAAAAATTAGTTTAATAGACAATTTTGACACTTCCCTAGTGGGTATGCTAAGGGGAATGGGGCTATTATGAAAATTATCATGGAATTGATCACCAAACTATTTCCAGATGTGATAAGTAGTGTAGATCATTTTAATCTCCCAAACTCACCAAGGAAGGAACAGTTTGTTACATGTCATTCATGATTCAATATTAACATGTATTTGATAATACATCATATCCATTTGTTACTAATATGTGTTACAATGTAATGGAAAAGTTTTTTTATAACCATTTTTTGGACTAAGATATTTTTTTTGAATAAATCAATTAGAAGATGATGGTTACTTTTGGTGGAATGCCATTAACAATATCTTAGAAAATGATAATACGGACAATATGGAATAATAATTTTTTAATAATATATTTCTCACTATATAAGGTCCTTTGTCTATTAAAAAAAACAACAACGAGTGGTAATCAAAGGAATTAATAAAAAAATTATGATTATACTGGATCATATGAGGAAAATTTCGTAATACTATTGACAAGTTCCTCTAATTTCATCCATGATGCTATACTTAATGTTTTATTATTATGTACTAGACTAAAGAATATTTTTCATATCATGTATTCTATAGAATAATAATATAAATAAAAATATATATTTAAGTAATCTATTAATGTAGAGACAGAAATTGGAATACAATATTATTCTAGGGAATTGAAAAGTATGTGGAAAACCATGGATGAATAAAAAATAATATATATGTTTAGTTGAAAATCCAATTACCAAAACAAAGTAAATTTAGGAGAAAGAACTTGGGTTTTCTCCATATAGAATCAAATAAGTGTTTTATCTATGGTGAATTGGGAAACCGAGCCCACAACTATCAATGTAGGGATATGATATTGATTAATACAATAGAATAGATGAATGTAACCGGTAATGATCAACCCACAAAACAATTCATTAACTATAACAAAGTTAGAAATTATGAAAGTCAATAACACTACCCTCAGACTAATGATTTAAATTGACCCCAACAACCTCTTAAATAGAGATGATCAAAGAATTCCTGATGACAACCACATAGGTTGATCAATTTTGGGAGGTTGTACATGGAACACATGACCACTTTTCCATATCTTATATTACATTATCTAATTCATGTTTTCTAAATTATTTACATCAAATAATTTTCTTATGAATGTGGAATCACCACTTTAAGAAATTGGTATAGAATAATTTTTTAGATATCTTGAAGATACAATGATAACATCTATTATATATGAAGTTATATTGATTTAGATTTGTTGAAGTATAATTTATAAAAATCTAATTGTACATCCTTTTTTAGAATTATATAAATTTTTGGATATGGATTGAATTTCCATGAATAAAGAACATATCCATTTTTAGTGAAAGGATATGCCATTCCATATTAAAAATCATTGAATTATAAAATATAAATATAGGAAATATCACGAACCCCTATGTAATAAAAATCATTAATACTGGATATGATACCCAAAAATGATGGATTGTTGGATAAAATGATCAGGGAGGAAGTAAAAAATTTATGACATGTATATTATAAATGAGTATTCGTATGTATTTCTAGTTGACCTACAAAGAATTTCTAGAGAGAATGATGTTGAGTTTTCAATTCCACTCCCACATTGATCCATTCACATATGGAAAATTCAATATAGAATGGATCTTATTGAATGGGATGAATTAAAGAAGAAAATTTTAGAGAATATATAAAATGGTTTTTATTCCCCAGTGGTTCACCATGGGGTAAAAAATTGATTCATCAAAGGTAATTATGGATCAATGAGTCTTTGAATGGATTATAATGAGACTAATAATTTGATAATAAAAAACATGTATCATATACACAATATCATTAATCTAATTGATCATCCTAGAGGATATTGATACTTCTGAAAAATTATAATTTGATCATGATGTCATCAGTTAAGGGTCAGAAGGGGGGGGGGGGTATTTCCATGATATTATTTTTATGAAAGTATAGAAATTATGAATTTATACTGATTCTATCTGTACATAAAAATTATCCCCTATCATCATAGGTCGAATTAATATATTTATTAGGGAAAATTTTTTACCAAATTTGTTTTGTTCATATTCATGATATTCTTATACAATCAAACATAAAGGAAGACAATGAGGATCATTTGCAGATTATGTAAAATAGTATAATAAATGGGAAACTATATGATAAATTTTCCATGTCTAAATTATTGTAAAATAATTTATCATTATTTGTTCATGTATGTATGAGAAATAGCATAACATTATTTTTATAAATGATCGATGTTGTTGAGAAATTACCCACACCGACCTCTATAACTGATATCCAATTTTTTTAGGTAAACAGTTTATTAAATATAACATCAAGTTCCTATTGATATCATACACATCCCAACTTAACATAGTCATTGGGTCCTAGCCCATTAGGTACCACCAGTTTCCCACAGACACATAGTCTCCTCTATAGGGCCCATCCACTTTCTCAAATAGGTCATCAGACAATTGAATTTCCCCTAAATAAAAAACATTTTCATTCTAGTGTGCTTGGTCCTCACTAGCTTACATCCAAGGAAACTATCTAAAAGGAATAAATCCCGATAACACCCTCGTTTTCATGGATCAAATGAAATTTTACATTTGATAGAACCATTAAATAATAGGTTGTTCTTATTAATGATATAATTTTATAAGAAAAATGATAGAATGATAATTAATATCATTAATCTATAGTTTTAAATATCATAATTAATTGGAAACAATATTCCAAATTTTTCATATGTGAATTAGGGTTAAAGAATGTATCATTCATGGGCCATGTAAGCACAAGAAATGGAATATCAGTAGATTCATAAATGATGGAAGTAATTGAGAAATTACTAAAAATAGAAACAATAATCGATATCCATTGTTTTATTGGGTAAATAGGGTGTTACTTATAAAAATGGGGAAATGATTATAGCACAGACACCCACCCATAACATATCTTTTGGGTCCTGGACTACCAAGTACCACTAATTTCTCAAAAAACACATGGTCCCCTCCCTAGGGCACCCTATTAAGGCACCCTCCCTGGGGCCCACCCACATTCCTAAACCTGTCATCAAAATAATGAATTTCCCCAAAATTCAAAACATTCTCTTTCATGTTTTCTTTCTCCTCCCTCGCACCCATCATGGAAAAATTAACTGAAGGTCACCAATCCCGATCACTACTCCAAGGAAAAAAAAATTAAATATGGATAATTAATCATCATGGCACTTTTAATGAAAGTTGAACCTTATTATCATGAGTCAAAACATTTATTCATTTAACCATTCATCATTATAGAGTATTACATTCACCTGCCCTAGAGCACAATTTCCTCATTGTGGACCCTATATCTCAACCTAGAAAGTGTCACCAAACATATGTCAAGGTTACTAGTCTGATTCAAATGTAGTAATTGGGGCCTTTTGATAGCATAAATACCCCACATTAACATAGTTTTAGGTTCCTCACCCACATATTACAACTAGTTTCCTCGCCAACCCTTGGTCCCCTCTTTAGGTCCTACCCATGTGACCAAATGGGTCATCAAACTAATAACAATCCCCATAGGCCGAAACATGATTTTTCATGTGTTTCATATCATCACTCACAACTAAACTAGGAAACACCTCAAATGGTCACCCATCCCAATCACTACTTGATGCCTAGAACACATAATTGTGGAGTTATATTCTTGTAGGCTCCCAAAAATAAAGTTTAACCTTGTTGACATGATTTATATTATTTATTCATGTATCCATTTATCATTATATAGTGTTATATTCACCCCCATCCACCACAAATTAAACACAACACCACCTTTGTGTACATTATATGTGAACCCTGGAAGTACCACCGCATGAAAGACTGGGTTACTACTCTAATACCAATTTAATAACATGGCCAAAAAGATAGTATAAGCACCCCACCATAACATATACAATGGTTCCATGAGCACCAGGTACCACCAATTTACCTACAGACATATGGTCCCGTCCATGGGGCCCAACCCAATTGCCTGTATGGGTCATCAGACTAATGAATGTCCCCATAGGCTAACACATTTTCTTTCTAGTGTGCTCTTTCCCCACTCACACACACCTATGTAATCTTTCTAGAATGTCATCCATCCTATTCACTACTCCATGACAAGTCCACGTAAATATGGTGTTCTAATCTGGTAGTCTCCCAAACAAAATTTTAACCCTATTGAAATGAATCATATCATTTAACCATTTATCCCATTATAATTATACAGTGTTACATTACTAATGATTTCTGAGAAATTTATTACATCTATAAAACTATTAACCAAGTTAACACACAATGTAGTGAATTTTCATTGTGTGGAGAATTGTGAAAGGCATTTCAAGGATCTAAAAAGTTGTTTGATTGGAATTAATTTTTTATCATATGGTTCTAGAGAAATATTTAAAATGTACTAGAAAGAGTTCTATGTTTCAGTAGTAATTTTATTCCTTTGATAGATAGTTAGTTTGAGAGGAAAATTCAAAATCTATTGGATATTTTTATAAGTCTCTAGACGGATTTAAAAATATCTTTTTTAACATCTCCCATACTATAGTTTCCATATAAAAATACCTTCCATTATATAATTATTATGAAACCATATGAGGCTCTTTATAGTAAGGGATATTAAAAAACAACATTAGGTGACATTGTTTGATAGATGAAGTTGATTACACATAACCATATCTAAGAAATTGGGTAAATGTTACAACAGATTAGTGGAATATAAAGTCGTTATAAATTCATCATAATATTTATGAATATAATCATTGATGAGATATAGATTTTGATGTTATTTGAAATGTTCATATTCGAATATCTCATCAGAAGAATGTTTTGTTGTCTTGGAAGAGAAGGATGTTGTAATATAGATACATTGTTCCCTTTGAGATCCTTGATCATGTTGAGGTAAAATAATACCAATAATCCCTCCCACCACAACAATCCCAAGTTCACTATGTGTTCCACTTATCCTCTTTGAATAACTGTATACTATAACCATCACATATTCTTATCTTATAAGCTCTGTGACTGGAACATTAAATTTTAAATTAGAATCAATCCATTGAAATATTATTATGATTAAATCAGGTTCTAGAAAATAATACCACCCATATATTAAATTTTATTTAGTGAGATCTTAAGATTGAGAAGGTTATGTGGGAGACTAAGGATGTGATGATAGAAAAATACTGTCACTTTTTTTCCTTTGAGAATATTTTTTTGGGAATAAATTATTCTATATGTGGGAATAATGTGATAACCCATATTGTTAGTAAATAATTTACATTACATGTATATTTCATAAGTAAAACGTACTACATGCAACAATAAATAAAATTATCAGATACAAATTATATAAGAATATTTATTATAGGAATAAAACACATAGTAGATAAAAATATAGTAAAAATTAGAAATAAAACCAAAATAAGACTATGATAATTTAAAACAAAAATAATTGACCTTTTCAATTTAATAATATTTATTTGTATATTTAATTATTAATTAAATAATAATTTAAAAATATTTTGAATACAAATTATATAAAAATATTCTGATTTTATAATTTATAATTTTATAATAAACTTTTTATGATGTTTTAATTTTTTCTAGAATATTTCAGATTTATATAAATAGGGAATAATATAATTATTACGAAAACAATAAATTTATGAACATGAAATTATATAAGAAACACAAATAACCATATAAAACCTTTTAATTGAAATGTATTAATTTAGGATGTAAAACTATAAATTTTGAATTTATAAAACATATTTTATCATTTTATAAACAATGTTAATATTTTACAAGAAAAGAAATGGTTTTTTGTATTTCCATTAAATTAAATATTATTTAGGTAAATTTTAGTTTTTTTACATACATTAAATTATATATAATGGTTATTTTTTATAATAAACCAATTGGAATAATGAAAATTATATTAATTTATAATTTAAATATATATATATATATATATATTAATATTTAAAGTTATATTTTCTAAAAAAAAATTAACCGTTATCAACACTAATGTTAAAATTATATTATCATAAATATAAAAATTTTCTATAAAAAATTTAATTTAAAAAATTGGAATCATTACATAATAATTATAAAATATCTTATATTTTATTTTGAGGAAAAAAATATAAATTACATGGGGAAAAATAGTTTCCATAGTAAAACCATAAATTGAAAAGGATAAATTAATTGACTAAAAAAAATAAAAAATCATTAAAACATGTGTGAAAATGGAATATTAATGTATGATCAACTAGATAACTTCTAAACTCCATTATTATCCATTTTTTTCTTCATGAATGTTTAAATGGTCCTCTCTATATATTAGATTGAATTATTTTAAAAAATCTCATACTTACTACTCATCAAAGGGGTCTTTAACCACCCCTTCAAGATAACATAAATTATTATGATTAAACTATAAAATATACCCCTTAACCATATATGATAATCATTTTAATATTTCTTTAGAATCTAGTCAGAATTTGTTTTTCTTCAGACGTCCACTATTGAATAATCCTATAATGAAAACACAAATATTTCTATGTGAGTACTCTATTTTACTAACATCTTTTCCTTTCATTAATACATTTCAAAGCATTATTATTAAATATTATATAATGAAACCATAAATTTCATATATGGAATGTTTCAATTATAAATTTATTACTATTAGATAACTTTTCCATTTTTTGATTAGGAAAATTAAAATCTTTAATGGTGTCAATAGTAGACAACATCCTCCATAAAGCGACGACTTCTATTTTTTCACCCCCGTCTATCTTAGATAATTATAAAAAATATAATTGTGGAATAAAATTGATAAATATAATATAATATTATTTATAAATATAAATATTAAAAATCACCATCATTCCTTATCATTCTTTGATAAATTAATACATCCACCATTTGAAATGAGAAGAAAAGCCATTTCAAATAAAAGGAATTCATTTTCTAAAAAATAACTTTTCTAGGCAATAATACATTTTTCCCCAATAAATTAAAAAATATATTTTTGAATGATTTTAATAAATTATATATTTTATATTTATATTAAAATGTGTAACATTCAACAAATGTGTTTTATAGAGATGAGATTAGAATAAATCATATTTTATACATAAAATCTATATATATTAAAAAATCAATACTGTAACCTTTTGAAGACTCATTTTAAAATTACACTCTTCCAAATTTAAAAAAAAATGAAAAATACTCATCATTTTTAAAATAATAATTTCAAAATTATCATTCACATTATTTTTAACATATTTTTATGAAAAGATAAATTGATTGATGAATAGTTAAAAGTACTTATATTCATTAAAAATAGTCATTTTTAATGACTTTAAAAACATTAAAATTAAATTATTTTTTTAAAAGTTAAATTTGATAAATTATATAGATATTAATATTATTTAATTCTTTGGAATAAATTTCATATCAAATTTTGATATTAAAATATTCTATACTATTGAGAGGTTTCTCTTTGAAAACATGTTTTCTCGATGCTTATGATGGTTTAATTTTAAATTAATTTCAATGACTTCTCTAATATGATTTTGAAAATTTTGATTTCATATTTTGTATCATAATAAATTATATTATGTAATAATATAAAGTTAATTTCGGAAAAAACTGTATAATAAAATGAGTAAAAATTATTTACTGTAGATAAAGTAAAAAATTGTTCACCAGGGGGTTGAAATTAAAATTTTAGGTTTAAAAAATGATCCAAAACATGTAAAAAATTAATTTTATTGATATAATTATACATTTTAACATATTAATTATCTATAATGGTTCATTAAATTTACCTTTTCCATGTCAAAATGTAGGTACACCTATTTCTTTTCAAATATTTGAACTATACCACTAACCTCACATCTAAAAGGCAAACCACCCTGCTCTTATTTTTAAACTTCCCAAACCAATTGTTTCCTCAACATCTTGACCAAATAATTTCCTCAATCCTCTAAAATAATCATATAATTTATATTTTTGTCATAAATTCAACTTATGATGTATTTTTGTGTGAAACAAAAGAATATTTCCAAAGAAAAGGAAATATCCATAACCAACCACTTCTTTTTATTTCATAATCCATATCCATAAAATATTATTAAACCCTGATAATATTATAACCACTGTATCGTACATATAATTAGATTTTATTAAGCACTAATCATAAACTACACCAATATACTCTTCCCTAAAATGTGAAATTATAATGTCCTTCATTTGTACAGTAGACTACCGCTTCATGAATTTATTATACATGTTTTCCATCAACACCTCTCACAGTTGGGTATATAGATAGATATAATTTATATATATGATATTAATATAATACATATACTGATAGAAATAAATTATCACATATTCCTTTTACTTTCCATTACTTAGTGGATACCATAATGTCGATCATTTGTATGAAGATCTACCACCTCGGGAAGTGATGTGATTATTTTTTCAGGTGTGTTTCTCATGAAAGTTAATAGGAGATAAATTTAATTAATAAATGTTCCATATAAGAAATAACAATTTTTCTATTAATGTAACAGTTTTTTACCTTTTCTTCTCTTCACCTATTGATTAAATCAATATAACATTCAAGTGTAAGTATGTATCATTATCTCCATGAATGGTATATTTCATTCTATATTTAAAATATTTATGAATTACTCTAAATAAATATATATATATAATTTATATATATGATATTTATTTCATTTTCAACATTATATAGACATTTTAAACCTAATAAAAGTAATAGAACCAAAAATAAAAAATAAAAAATTAGATAAAAATCAAATCTTTTCTTCCCTAAAATGTTAGATAAACATGAAATTATTAATGAATAGGTAATAAAATGTGACATGTAAATCTTATATTGTATGATTTATGTAATTATGGTTTTATACTATATCTATAATAATATTTTATTTATTATATATGAGTTTCTAATGCGTATGAAAGAATTTCAGTCATAAAGTATAGTTTTCTAATCTTACTTTTATTTTATATGAGACACATTTCATATTCACAATTTGTTTTTTAAGTTTATCTATTGTGAATTAATGTATGTCATATAGATTCTTTTGAAAATTATTTCGATTTAGATATCCATATTTTGATAGTTATTTATTATGGTTTACAATTCAATAATTAATAGAGATGTATGGTCTTTTGTCACAATTTTCGTTCATTAAGACATATATGATTATGACGTCTTGGCCTAAAATCCACTAAATGCTTCAGCAAGTTTGTGGGAGACATTTCATCAGGCATGCGTTCACATAAGCCATATGTGTCAAACTAGTAGTGATGATCTAAAGAGGTAATGGGGAGACTATACCATTATGAATAGAGTAGCATAGAGGTTAAATAGATAGATAAATTTTGAACCATATAAAATGACTAAAAATAAAATGTAAATATCCAAATGTAAGAAATAACCAAACAAAACCATAACTAGTGACATATATTGAATGATGTAATTCATGTGTGTAGAAAAAATGAACAGACAATCATGACATATCATAAATATAACTAAAAGATAAAAATTCCAACAAAAACTATCTTCAACATCATCACGAGACAAAGCTCTAACCTATGATTATTTACATCCATGATATAAAATAATGATGCATCAACCATTAGGTTTTACCCCTATCGCTACCTTCATCCAAATAATCCTCCCAAGTACCATTGATGACCAAAATATGGTGTGAGATAAACTCTGTAGGCCACAACAAATAATGTCTATAAATACCCATTCTATGCATATTCTATGATAGTGTTTAGAGAATAATGGAAGGAAGTAATAAAAACACTAAAGGGGTCATCTCTGGTCCCTAATGGACACCAAGATGACACTACCTTCTTCAAAATGTAACTAGTAATCCCTGAATATTTAACCATGTGTACACACATATATGGATTGTATAATATTGATGTCTACATACATATATGTGGGTACTTCTACTAGCATGGACCTGAATAATAACTCAGGTGTATATAAGATGCAGCATGAGTCCCACCTGTATTAGTGGATGTAGTTCTTGATATCACAAGGAAATTAGTCGAAATTCCATGTATCATAATAGCCGGGTCTCTTTTCCTAATTCGAAACAGTAGGGTCACTAATACTTGAATCATATAAATAACTTTATATATTCCCATGTATAATAGAAATGGTCTACATGCCTGTATATAATAGTAAGGGTCTCCATGAACGTGTAATAATAAGGTGCCTTGCCCAAATCGTATTAGGGTTTTCATGCATGTCCTATAATAGTGGGGGTCTCCATGTCCAGTATAATATCAGTTAGGTCACTATGCTCCTGTATCATATTTAATGACAATATCCATGTCCATATATCATATAACTATGAGGGATGAAATGCATGTATATAACCACCTTATGATGGTCTCAATGCCAACATATAAAAGTTCTAAAAGCGACTCTATTCATAATTATAATTATGAATATGTTTCATCGTTATAAATATCAAATCAGTTATAAATATTTATAGTCAATAATACAATCCAATAGGTAGTTCAAAATTTAATTACATAATTTCTTAACAAGGCCATGATGATTTTCCAATTTCAAACAGGTTGTCATACTAGTCAGATCCATAAAATTAATTTTATATTGATAAGTTTGTTAACCATTATACACCAAAAAAGTTATCTATTTAATTTAAGATATCACAATTACAGTCACACTAAAACCATATCCATGACTGTTTTTAATTTTAGACATTTATGAAAAAAATGGAATGTCGATCAACACAACATAGGGGTGGAAACAATTCAAGGGGACCTAAGAGACTCATTGGGTTCTAAAACAAAAAAAAAATATTTTTGGAAGATAAAATTTATTTGGGAAACTCACAGTGAGTTCGGTGTGAGGCACCCAGTACATAATGTAATGTATCTCTACATTGAGGGTTAAATAGTAGACTACAATCATTATGGTTGTAGAGGAGCACTCTTTAAGAATAATCCTTAGTTTGGTCTAGATCAGAAGAAAATATAAAAACATGAAAAAACCTTAAAAAATAGAGTATATGAATCTAAAACTAAATAATTTCATTTGGAGGAATATTATTAACTAAAGGGAAAATGATGAATAAGGAAATTATTGGCGCACATCAAATGAGATGATCAGAATTTGAATCATAGAATGTATCAAAATGTTATCCAATAACCTAACTTCAGTTTCTTGAGATAAAAAGTGATGGGGACTGAGGTTTGCATCCACTTCAATGAATATAACAAGATCTTGGAGAATTTTTATTAGTCATTAAAGGAAAACTATTAATTTTAAATACAAAAATTGTCCACATGGTTTTGTATCATAGTTACAATAATCATTTGACAAAAATGCGCATATGACTGCCTTAATACCTCCCTCACACAATCACAAACCAGATTTAGACATTCCATTCACAAAACCTACAATTTTACTCTATTAAAAACTACAGGGAACCTGTATTGGAATCTGGACCATGGTGCATGGTAAATAAAAATAATTTAGCCTATTCTGCTCACTAAAAATCAAGGCATTGTTAGGAGAAACCCTACAAGCTAGGCTATACTCTTTCTACTAACCACGAGGCCCATTTCTTTCTTCTACCAGCTAGTTATAAAATATATAAACAAGACCAAGACACCATTTTTTCTTTTATAGCCTCACTAGGAATCCAAATTAGGCAAAACCTAATGAATTTTACTAAATTTTAATGAATCGATAGCTCATAAAATAACCGAGTTCTTAAATTTTCCCCCATAAAATAACTCTTCCTTGAGTGACCCAACTTAGGGTGTTGAAACACTATATTATAAAAAATACCACCATATAGAACACACATCGACATCCCACTCAAAAGTATCATTCTATAACAGGCCATGCATGAAAAGAACCACAATGAAATGGACACAACAACCTTATAGAGCCTTCATTTTCTAATCAACTATATGTATGGCGTACACCTCAAAAGTAGCTTTCACATCTAACTCACCCTCCTCCGTATCAAAATTAAGAGATGAGTTGACATGATAATGTTGTATCATCGAAACATGGAAGACTTCAAGAATGGAATGGTATCTATGAGGAAAAAGTAACTAATATTCTACTAGCCCAACACTATCCAATATATCAAAAGACCCAAAAAGTCATGGTGACATCTTCCCATTCCTATACTTCTTCTTGTACCGAGCGTAGGTGATATCCATAAGAAAATATGATTTCCTACTAAAATTCTTATTGTTTATCTACACATATCATCATAAAATTTATGTCTATAATTAGTGGAATAAATATTTTTTCTAGTAAACTAAATCTGAATTTTTACCTCACCGACCTTTAATCCGTATATGTGTGAACAACATGTCCAACTATTCAAGGCCTCACAAGGATCAATCTATTTTTTGGGATAACATAAATTGTTTTAGTTGAACATGACAAGAGTGATATTCTTATCCCATGACTTTAAAAAAACATGGATTCTTTCTCAAATCATGTCCTCCATCACCTATATAGACCATTCCACCTGACCATCATTCTGAGTTTGAAAATATGTTCTCTAAATAACCAGAATATACATAGCACCTTCAAACCCCTTCTAGAACATTGATATATAATGAGTGTACCATTATAAGAATAATGTATGATGGAACCCATTTATCTGAATAATTTAAAGAAAATATTGTATTCCCATCAAAACAATAGAGACATACATCTGGAAAGGAAAGAAGTGAGTGACTATATTCCAATGATCAGTAATTACCAATACTCTAACACTTCCTAGAGGAGACCATTGTAAACCAACAACAAAATCTATCAAATTATCATCCAATTTTCATTTAGGAACAAGTGATGACTATAAAAATTAAGCAGATCACTTGTTATTTTCCTTCAAATATTGACAAGTGGAACCCATAGTGATAAAATATTCTATTTGACATTTTATCCCAAGACACCAATATTGATCATGCATATCATGATACATTTCAGATACACCAACTGATAAGAATGTGACGCTAGAATCATCTCCTCTCTCGTGTCATTAAAGACCCCAATACACCCATGTATACACATGATTTCATAATTATCAAAAATCCAATTCAGATGTGTGTCCTGAGCAGAAATACTCTCTTGTAGGAACAAGTGTTCATTCATTGTAAATTTCCTCCTCTACACTCTCTCTAGAAGTGAATATTTCACTGATAGTGATACAAGTATGGTCTTTCAATAATGGTCTCAAACTTCTATGCTTGTCTTGAAACCCCAAGAAATAAGTTTTTCACTCATAACTGGACCCTAGAACCACCTGAATATGATTCCCCCTTCTCATCTCTTTAGCAAAAACATTTATTTACCCATGAATATAAGAAATTTGTAAATAAAAACTCTTTATGTTTTAAAAACTCTTTCATTGTCAAGGATAAAATTCATACTGTTTGAAAATATACCTTAGGATTTTATTGTCCATATTCACCACAAAATTCTCTCCTAGATGTAAATTCTTCAATCAATGTAGTACATGAAAGACTCATGCCTAGTAGAAATCGTTTGTATGGTATTTACATTAATGAGGCCATATCTTTCGAGACCCATATGCAAAAAATGATCTTACTGCATTTTAACTCTTCCAAGAGTGATACATGTTGAATCACATTTCACTATATAGATTCTAATCACCTATAGAAAAATATTTACCATTAAAGAAATCAGTCTCCATTTCATCTCCTAAAAATATTTCATTTATGATTTAAGCATATAAACTTAAATAACTTCTTATTCAAGCATTTATGAGGTGCCTCAATGTTTGATATGTGATATATGAATTTATTTTAGTAACAATCTATCCCTAGGAATCATTTTATATCGAAAACTTTATTAAAATTATCTCATATAATGACAAAACTCTCCATATTATGGTCATCTGAAACACCTGCCTCCAAGATAACATGACCTATGAAGTATAACCTTTTTATCTAGAAGCGGAATTTACTAAGATTATAATATAATTGTTTCTCCATTGTTGTATACAATACAATCTCAAGATGTGTGTATTTTTCACTTTGAGTATGGTAATACAGTAACAATTCATCAATGAAGACCACCATGAATGAATCAAAATATGGATAGAAAACCCTTTTTATCAAATCCATGAAACATAGGGTCTATTTTTGCGACTAAAAAACATTACCAAATAATCATATAAAACATATTGACTATGAAAAGTCCTCTATGGTATATCTGATGGATTAACACAAACCTGGTGATAACATGACCTAACATCAATATTTGAGAATACCCTCCCTCTTTTGAGAAAGTCAAATAGATCGTACATTTAATGTAAGGTATACTAGTTCTTTATAGTAATTTCAAGCGACTTCCTTTAATACATGAAATCACTGAGAGTTTTGTTTTCCTTCGTTTCAAAAAGGACTAGTGATCCCTTGGGAGAATTAATGGGCCATTTAAATCTTTTTGTCTCTATATACTCTAGTACACTCTTGATCTTCTATAAATTTTATTCTATAAATTGAAAGGAGGATTACATACCGGTGAAACTCTCAGAATAAGCTCGATAGTGAAATCTCCCTCCCTTATATAAGGTACCTATGAAAATTCCTCAGGGATAACATACCAAAAATAATTGACTACAAGAGGTAAATCAGCTAGATGTAATCAATGAACATCCATAAAAGGCTAGAAATCTTGGTGGACACTACACCTAGCCCACAGATATTTGGTCCATAACTATGAGCATGCAAATCCCACTCCCCCTTTTGAGTATAAGTACTGACCTTTGATGATCTAAATGACACCCGGTAGTGATAAAAATCCGCATTTTTGTGAAAGGGGACCAACCAGTCCATCCTAATAATGACATCAATATTCATTGTCTCAAGTGCAATGAGGTACCTTATGAAATGATAGAAACATAACATAATGTTTAATTCCTTTCATTGGAATATACTCTCAAAACAAATACCAAATGATAAATCATCAATCATCACATCAAAAAAGTAATAAACATGAAACCTAAATATTTCCATAATAGCAATAGAGAAAATTTAATACAAATAACCAATGTCAAAAAAGGAAGATACAGTAGTATAGGATACGATAATACTTCCCCAAAAGGTAGATGGAAGGGAACCTTGATCCTCTTGTTTAGGATGCACTGAAAATATCGGTTATGTTATGTGTCCATGCTTTGAATGCTGACTTCCCGAATAGGGTTTTCTTTGCTAGCCCTATATAATAGATTCTTGGCTACCCTAACTATACCCTCTTAATCTATTTGTAGGACTAGTATTACCACATATACCTTCATATAAAGGTTCTACAGATATTACTCCATAATGTGGAGCGAAGATGGATCCCCTCCCAATTGGCATAGATGGGAAGGTCCCTAAAACTTTAAAGATATGACAATATATAATATCCTTTTAACTCAATGGGGTCTCATGAATAGTATTTCATCATATAACCAGGATCCCCACTCTGGTGAAAAATCACATAACGATCATTCGTTGTAACCTATCTATATCTTCCCATGCCCATAGTCTCAATGTGTGTCTTCTGACCACTATGAAAACCCTACAATGTACTACTTCTAAACCTTCATGTCTTACTCCATCAGGTTCCCTCAGTATCTAATAGATTTTTAGGGCTTAGTTTATAGCATTAGAACTAATAGTTAAATATAAAATAATCACATAAGATTGAATAATATGCCAAATCCCACCCTTAAATCATCTCTATTTAGATGTCATATCAATAGTACATATAATAAAAATACATTGAAGCTCTATAAAAAGAAAAAAATTGTCTGTAATGAACATAGAACCTTATTCCACATCTATCAACTCACTATAAATGTTTTCCCTCAGGGACTCAGAGAATATTTCATCATATAAGATATATTTTAAATACCTCTATATCACATCCTGAAACTGGTCTGCCTTGTTCCGAATTTCCCACTAATGTTTTATGGATCCATGAAGAATATAGGTGGAGAGATTCACCCTTTTCTCAGGATTTTTATCAATGCGATCGAAAACGATATGAATATATCCATCCATAACTATATAACCTAGGTTCTATCATCTCCTAAAAATGCAGGGGGATGCTGTTGTTGGAACTCCCACATACTCTATACCTTATAAAGAACCAGTCATAGAGCTCCCATTAGTGAATTCATATGATGAAGCAACTCCCCTTAAAACTAGATATCATAATCTACATATGGGACCAAAAGATGTTAAACATGTTTCACTACTAAATGTATCACTAGTGGATCAAAGACCACAACCTCCTAAGCACGGTCATCACCATCCTCCTTGCACATGACATGAGGATGTCATGTTAGAATAGATCTAAAAGTTCAAAAAATACACCTCTTATATAATTAAAAAATTACTATGATCTAGATACATGAAAAAGATAGGTACAAATTTTTTGTGAAATATTAACTCCCATCTTACAACAAAATAATCCATGTTTGGGATATATGAATATTTATATATAACACACGAGGATCTACCTACTTCTCACAACTAAGGTATGGTTTGGTCCAAGAACTCTATTTTACTATATGTGTCTCAATATATAGAGTGTAAATTACAATTTATAGAGGAAAACACCCTTTTAGTTACTATTTATATTCCATATTTCATGATTACAATTTTATTTAATTTTTTCACATTTAAATAAACAAAATTATTAACAAGTTGACCTATATGAATCACCAAATCCAATTTATAAGGGCCCATACACCTTACAAATTAATGTGTGTAATCTACCCGATTGTAAACATTAACTTATCAAGTCCCTCCTTGAAAAATGAGAACAATTAATTTATATATAAATAAATAAAGATACCATGTTTTAGGAAACACATGTTGTA
Organism: Viscum album; assembly: GCA_963277665.1. Lineage (NCBI taxonomy): Eukaryota > Viridiplantae > Streptophyta > Magnoliopsida > Santalales > Viscaceae > Viscum > Viscum album. The sequence continues at coordinate 929,638,319 of OY728159.1, forward strand.
AATAAATTTGGCAAGGCATAATTCATGGCATACATATCTTGTAAGTTGCCTAATACAAAGCATGATCATTCATCCTTTCCATGTCATTCTAAAGAGAAAATATAAAAAACAATCATAAAAATAAATTATAGACATCAAGCGCATCACCCAATGGTGGAATAAAATCAATCGTGACTAGAATAAATCAAAAACTTATTTCCCATCTTATGTAATTTGAACATTCCCTATATCTGGCTTAGATGTTCTCAGAAACAACTCTTTACAAATCCAAAAACATTTCAAATGTACTGTTTAATTTTCCAAAATGTTAAGTCAAACATAATAAAAATTTATCTATGATCCCTATTTTATACATCTTGAACTAAATCCCACTAAAAAATTCCACGAGGAAGTGGGATACATGGACTTTTGAATGGATCCACGTATGCTAGAGGCTACCACCTTGTACCAATGGTCCAAGGAGGTATATTCAAGAGAAAAAAACTAAATGATCTGAGTTGAACAAATTTGAAATAGGTAGATATATAAGAAAAATAAAAATAAAAGACTAATTCATGAAGCTAAAAATTCAAATTTAATAAATAACCAATAAAAACAATAACTAGTGTCATAAGCATAATGATGTAATGGATGGTTTCTAGGAAAAATGAACATATAATAATTATATGACACACCAGTATCTAAAAGAGAAAAGGAAAAAATTACTATCTGTAAAAAAATCATAATCCATATCTTGGTTTTGTGCTTCCCTACATCTTTTATATAAAAGAATTAACAATCAACCAATGAGTTCTTGCTCATGTCCCAACCTGTATCAATATAATAATATTAGGTACCATCATTTTCCCATATAGTATGTCAGAAAAACTCAGTAGGCCAACCCCAAAAGTGTCTATAAATACCTAGTTAGGGAATATAATATGAAAGTGTGTAGATAAGTATGAAAATAAGTAATAGAAACATTATAAAGAGTATGGATCTGGTTCATAAAGGACACTAGGATTACACAACATTTTTTAGATCCTGTTAGATAATCAGTGAATATGTAATCGTGTGTATGAACAAGTATGGATTGAATACATATTTATTTCTAAATCTATATATGAATATACTATTACTATCCATGACTCAAGGAATAATTGAGGAATCCATAAGCTATAGCATGAGTCTCATGAGTATCATGGGATACAATTCCCATCATCACACGGACATGGGTCCCCATGGCCAGTATTAAAAAAGTAGGGTCTCCATGCCCAAATCATAATAATAGCGTCACCGGTACCTGTATTATATTGATAATGTTTTACATGCCTTCGAATAACAATAAGGTTTGTTATGCCCGTATATAATAGTAATGGTATCCATGAATGTGTAATAATATGGTATTCAAACCTAAATCATATTTGGGTTGTCATGCATGTATGATAATAATAGGGGTGTCCATTCTATGTAATATATCAATAGTGTTTTCATTCTAATGTATCATATTTAATGATGGTCTACATGAACATATAAAATAGTATTAAGAGGGATTAAATGACTCTATTAATCATAGTATGAAGGTCATTATGATCACATATAATAATTCTAAGAGGGGCACCATTCCAAATAATAATTATGAATTCTGGTCACCATTCCCACTATCATATCAGTGATAAATAAACAAATGATTTTATACAATCCTATTGGTAGTTATTAATTTAATTATTTTATTCATTATCAAGGGATTGACTATTGTTCAATTTTAAACTGGTGATGTGGTCAAACCACTCACATTAATTTAATTCATTATAGATTTCTATGTGTGTTAGTATTTCTACAACAAAACAATTATCCATATCATATATTAAGTCAAAATTATAAGTAACTCTGAAACTATATAGTGGATTGAATTTTAGTTTAGACATTTATAACAATAATTAAAAATTGATTAGCACACCTCAAGGGGTGGAATCCTGTGAATGGATACTAATATAATCATTGGGTTCTAAAATTGATATCCAATTATAGATATATTAAATTTATGGGGATTTACAAAACAAAACAAGAATCAAAACATAGAACCTAATATAAATAATCTTAAAATTGAAGGATAAGCCCATACGGGGTGCTTGCGTGTTAGGGTTTTCTCTATTTGTGTCTCTCTTCTACCTCAAATCGAGATCAGATATTATCTTCCACACTCCTACCCAACACTATTGTGATGGAGGTTTTTATCCTAGGGGCAGTGTCACGGACTCTATGGGAGCAACTGTTTTGGGATTTCCCACCATTTGATGGCCTGCTTTGGTTCTCCCACGTGTTTCCTGGGTAAGGATTTTTTGCAAGCACTGTGATACCAATGTTCATTGATCTAGCTTATCCTAGATGAGGGTTGGTGTAATGGTTCTAGTTCAATCTGGGAGCACGTGTGGCAGCATGAGGTGGCCTCTGGGTGGGAACAGGAAGGTGGAGACAGGCTCTGGTTCTAGTTTTTTGAACATCCTAATGACTTTATTCATTGTTTCGGTTTTTCCATGATTTTATGACCATTTGAATTTTATATTGGTGGGGTTGAGGATGGTTTGTTGTCTGGGTTCACCTTCATCCTGCTCCAGGTGGCTCTTTAGTTCAGATGTGGCAGTGGTGAGGACAAGATGCAACTAGACCATATATCATCAGTAAAATTTTTATGTGTGATTCTATTTTTGATGGGGTTGCGTTTTTTATTGTTGTGTTCATGAGACATGGATGATAATCCATTTTTTAATTCATGAATTGGAATAAGATTTCAGGTGGACTGAGTGTATGGTTCTTCAGAAATTTGGTTCGCATCTACTCACCAGAAGAATGAGTTTTGGATTTTTTTGCTGATCCATTCTTGAAAAGGTCATATTGATTTTCATTGAACTATTTTTATTATGTTGTGTGGAAGGGAGGATAGTTATGTTTCTCATTGAATTGGATGTTATGGAACATTGAACAGTTGGTATTGGCCTTGGTGATCTACTTCATAATGGATTCTACAACCGTTTGTCTATAAAAAGATGCCATATATGAGGTTCAGGCCAAGAAGTTTTCATTGTTTCATGCCTTTTTGAAATCAGATTGTTGAGAGGGTATGTATATTTCAATCGGTACCAGGCCCATTACCTTTGTAATATGATAGCGAGCCATGCTGTGATGAGACAATGGAAGCTGGATTTAATAATATTTTTGGCTTGGCGGAGCTTCATTCTTTTAGTGAGAGTAGTTTTTAATCATGAGTGTATGACTATTGGAGGTTGATTTTTTATGTCCTAATGTTCTGATGGGTTCCCCTTAGCCCTTAAAATGGGGTTTATCTCAGTAATAATTTAATTTTCTGTCAATACTCGACAACCTACCTTATTACTATAAATATTACTCATCCGGTATCATCCTTTTTCTTGGTCTAGAGAAGATGAAAATGTAAAAAATGTGAAAAGTCCATGAAAATATGGAATACGAGTCTTCACTAAAAAAACTCTCTTGAGAGGAAAAAATGAAGAATGGTGATTGATTAATAGATAAATTCTCAGTGCACATCCAATGGGAGCATCAGGAAGTAGAATCAAATTTCGGATTAAAACATTATCTAATAACACAACATAAGCATATTAAGAGATCAAAGGGTGGAAGATTGAGTTTTTTGTCCATATTAATTAAGAAACCAAGATTAGGTATAAAATTTATAATTCATCATCATAAATATAGTAATTTTACACAAATAAACTAGGTCACATGGTTTGGCCGCATGGTTGTCAAAATTATGGGCCAACTGTGCACCTCACTAGCTCGATACCTCCCTCACTTCCTCATTGAAAAAAATTAGACAAATTGTTCACTGGCCATGAATTTATCCTCTATTAAAAAATATAGGGAACCTAGATTGTTTCTCATCCATAGTAACCATATTATAGATAACTATTCACCCTATTCTTCTCACTCTAAATTCCCACATTGTTTGGAGAAATCGTGCATGCTAGGTTGTACGGTTTCTACTAATATTGAAACCCAGTAAATTATTCTATCATAAGAGAATTCAATATTCAAAAAAGCCTCAGAAAACCAAATATCCTCCATAGGCTCACTAGGAATCCATATCATGTCAGAAAATATAAATTGAAAAAATGTAATGGATATATACCTCATAGAAAAACTACGTTCATTATATAATTTTGTGCCTCATTTTTTATAACATGTATATAGTGTCCCATTGACATGTAATATCTTGAATTTATTTAGTATCAATATATTCCAAAATTCTGATAATTTTATTCTTTCATGGTATGTTTCATTAATATTACAAGTTTAGTAAATGTTTTCCTTTATATTCTCATTATATATTTGGATTATTCATCGTTATTCCTCGAATGAGGAAATATTAAAATATTTTTATTAAGGAAAATATTTATATTCTTCTCCTCTTTTTATGTCATTATAATACATGTTCAACCACCATTTTACTCTTTTTATAAACTTAGGAGTTTTAAGAAATGTTTTTATAAGAAATCATCTTGTTTTCTCTCTTCCACCGAAAAACATGTTTTCCTTCCAAAACAATGTTTTCTAAAAATGTTTTAAATTTTTTAACATACTAAAATTAATTTATTAAATTACTTTTACCCATTTTTATGATTTTCATGATTCTATAAAATTAATCCTCATGTACTTTTCCAACCAAGGACCCTTTGGATTTTCTGAAATTTGGAATGAAATATTTATTTTAACATTTACTGAATATGATACATTTCCCACAATTATTCCCATGCAATTTTATAAGTATTACATTGTATTTTTTATAGTTAATTTACAATGAAATTTATTTCCAATTTCTATTTAATTGTAAGTCATAGAAAGTTATTTTGAATGAAAATTTATATTCTTGAAAAAATGTTATAAGTGATATTTCAAAATCATTTTTTCTATCACAGATGAAATCCTTATATTTTACATAAGAATTAATGTTGATATAATATAAGGATATAATTATTATGTTTTCTCTTGAATTTTTATGTTTACGATGTGATTATATTTATAAAACCCAATTTTCTTCCATTGGTTATGAAATAATAAAATGGTTATGAATATTTCTTATTTTACCATGGGTTATGCTATGATGAAAGGATGGAATTATTATGATACTCGTTTCCTTACCATATGTTAATTTATAATTAAATGTTTATGAAATACATTTACATTCATTGGTTCTGATATAATTAATATGGTATTATGGAAAACATATGGATGAATTTCTTTCTATGATGGGTGGGTCCTATATGACCAACCAATGAAAAGGATAACGATTGATATCTCATGAGAAAAATTGGACTAGAATGGGGAGTGAAACCAATTTTGTAAGAGACTATGTATATTATGATAGTCTTGGGAGTGACCCTTCATTATAATAATGGTTTTTGGAGTGAACCCATTCTACTAAAATAGACCTTGAAATGATCCTTGAACTACTATGTAAATTATTTTCTATGCTTATGTGTATTTAAAAAATTTCTTCTCTTTAATTTTTTTTCTCGAGATTCATTTTCATTGATTCTGTTATGATCAATGTCTTATAAACTATAATGATTTATGTCATGACACAAGTTAATGATCTATGATATGCTTGGAACAATTTTTATATATTATTCTAATTTATTTATAGATCTTTTTTCATGATGTATTTACATCTCTATTTTTTATATTCATTAAAATCTAATACCACAATTTCTTGTGTTTCTTTTACCTAGGTAGTAATTGTAGGTATTATGTATGATGTGTCTAAGAAAGGTTCATATTACAAAGTGATGTCATTAATTTATCAGGTCTATTTAACTTGGATGGTAATAATTATATATTTATGTAATATATAAATATATAAAATATAATAATTATTCTAGAATGATAAATTATTATTTACCTTTCATTCATTTATCTATCGAAAAATGAAAACACCATTCATGTGTACACACAACCTATAATATCCATGAATGGTTTTATTAATTTTTTAACCAAAAATAAATATATAATAATTATATATGATATTTATATTATCATTATCATTATTTATGTTTACAATGACTGGAACTATCGAATAAAAACATACATGAAAAACTTTGCAGTTTGTACCCCAAATAGTGACTTTGACAATGAATTATGAATATAAATGTTATATAAGGTTATAATTAAATTTTTTATAGTATGATATATTTGAGTATTGTTCTGAAATATATTTATAAAAAAATATATTTTTAATAGAAGAGTTTTAGATACATACAAAAGAAATAAAACATGAGGTATGGGTTACTCGTCTCAGATTTACATTCATGAGACATACTCCATATTCAAAACTTATTTATTTTGTGTGGTGTATATAATACATATTTTATATTTTATTTCATTAATCTTTCTATCTTTATGGTATTTATTATTTCATTTAAAATTATATATCTCATGGGGGTTATTAATCAAAATTTTACAAATTAGTAAGGGTTTATGTCAAAATCTCATCATTATTAGTGATTGTTTTTGTATAACTAAAAATTGGAAGAATGAATTGATTTTTCAATAATATACTAAATTGATTTGGATATATATTATATTTATTTATATAATTTGTTTTCTTTCCACTCAAATTTTCACTGTTTAAGAACATGAGAGCCTGAAATACTTCTTTAATGGAAAATCAACATTATTTCTCTTGAATGTCTAAAAAATTTTTATTCCAAATATATTATTTATAAAAAAATATAAATTAAGGTTTTTGGGATTATAAAATAATTTATTAAATTCCTTTCAACCATTTCTTACTTTTTACCAACTTTTTTAGAAGGGAATTTATTGTCGTTTTCTGAATGAGGTACTTTTTGACTAATTACAAATGTGTGAAAGTATTGTTCATATATTGTATGGTATTATTGGAATTTAAAACCTCTATGACATTCCCATTCTTTGAATAATTATTTGAAAAATTATGAGGTAGTTTTTAAATAATATTTTTACTTAGTATTTGTGAAATTTTAAAATACATTTTTTCAAACTGAAAAGGGTATATTATTCAAAAAAATTTATTTATCTTTTGAATTTATTTTTATCTATCTCAAAATTCGTTTATTGGGGTTTGTGTTATATTGAGGTTATAATTTCATGATACCATCCATTGTACTTATATGAATGATTTATGGTAATCTTGAGTGGGGAAAGAATTGATATTATGTATTTTAGTGCATAAAATATAGAGAGTTATTTATTTTTAAGTCTTGTTTATTAGGATATATTGTTTATTTATATGATTAATTCATTGGGATTATTATTTGACGCAATGGGACCATAATTACCAAACCACTTGATGCATTGGAATGTCTCATGAGAGAAATTTTCTTGGATATTTAGATGACTCCATATATATTTATTTAATATGTCTTAGAATGAGGCCCTGATAGTATATTTTAGATTTCATAGCATGAAGCCTCAAAATTATGTTATAGATGTATATAATTATACATTCCTTCATTATGAAATATTTTTTTTTATTTCAATGACATTTTATTTTTTATCCATGGATATTTTTTTATCTCATTTGATTATTTATATTGAATTATTTGACATCCATTTACATCCTACATATTATCCATTGCATATTTAGTTTTCATTGCACCCATGCCATTTCTAAGAATATGATTACACCCAATTTATTATGTATTCTTTTCCCAATGCTACCAATAATGTTTTATGGTTGATATGGAATGATATTATAGAGGTAATGGAATAATCCCAATGAAAATAATGTAATAAATTTTATGTTTTCAACTATAATATGAAAATCTAGAAAGTATCTAGTTTTCCCTAAACACTATATAATTATTTAATTTCTTAAGCGATCACTAGTATATTATGCCAATTTAATATTGTTACCATTATCTCTGGGTTATTAAATTTTGGGACTTTACTATGGGAGTTCCTCATAATCCCAGTGGTTGTTACATTAATTATTTTAATATAAATTGAAATTGGGATGAGTCAAGTGGTAGATCACAATAGCATTAATCATGTAGAACATTTGTGATGTCCGTGAGTGTCCCTTTAAAATGTTTTTAACATAGAAATGTTAGGTATTTTAATTGGGTTTTTGCAGAGAAACTAATGATTTATGGCTCAGGTGGCCACCCTGGCCACCTAAAAAAAATTTTTCATGTGTTTTTCAAGCTGTGTAGATGTATGAAATCCTTAGAAATAAAAGGTACTATATTCCAATAATATTCTTCATGAAAAGATGGGTTCCATACATTGGTATCTAGAAAGAAGATTCTTCACGTAATGGATGATTTTCCAAAGGAATCTGATGTAGGTTTTGTGTCGTTAAAGGTACCAACATAATAGATATATTTTAGACTGACTTGGTAATTTAATACCAATGAATTCCATTCATTCATAATGACTCACATTGTGAATTTTGTCAAACGTTCATACAAATACTATATCTTATGTGACGAATATAGTTATTATCCTTGGAACAAAAATTAGACGAGTGTATTTTATGTCCCTCTTCCTTCTCATTATTAGAGATCAAACTCAAATGGGATTTTATTGTTTGTGAAATAAAACTTTCATATTTCATTCTAGGGTTGGATTTTACGATCTCCCATAAACCCAAGATTGAATATTATCTTTGATGAGCCTCATTTAATTCCCTTGATAGGGGTATTGTGTTTTCATGTGAGAATGGGAATTAAGAATGTATAGAAATTTAAATCCTCTCCCAAATATGGCTAGAGTGATATATATGTTTTCTTATCATCGAGAACTAGAATCAGTACCTAGTGATCCTTCTATAGTGGCCATATATTTAAAAAAAATCTCATCTATTTTTTTTATTTCTATATTTAAGGGAGGTGGAGCATTCTATTTACTTGGAATCATGCTCCCAACATATTTATATACAATATTACTATATGGTAGAAGTTAAATTCAATTATTTGAAGACACAATTTGTATGATTTTCTGGATAATGGTTTTATTTTCCCATGAAAGTCACCTTGGGTAGTCCCTGAATGTTTTTCATAGATTTAATAAGAATCACATCACCATTACGTTGAATAAAAAACTCAACTAGATATTAGTAAATAATAAGTACCCATTACTAGGTATTGATTAATTACTTTATTATTTTAATGTGTATAGTTGGTACTTGAAGATTGATCTTCAGTTTGGTTATCACAAACAGTGATCCAAACAGTCTAATATTTTTAATACCACATTTCAGAGTATGTATATCCATTACTAGTAACATATTATGTATTTAAATTTGAAAAAATCCCTATATGATTTTATAGAGTTTAGGAGAAGGATATATCATGAGTATCGTAATATGTTCATGGTGTTGTTTTTGGATCACAACATGGTATACTATAATACTAATGAAGATAATGTGCTTCATCTAAGAGCATTTTTGTAAATTTTAAATGTCATTAACATTGTAAGAGGATTTAATAATTTAATATATGTATTCAAGATTTTATTTTCTTTAATCACATAGTCTCAAAAGGTGGTATATCTGTTGATCTAGATAAGGTGAAGGATATTCTGACCTGGAATAACCGTGTAATTTTTGTGAATTGGAGCTTCTTAGGACTACCATGAATTCTCTCATTTTGATTCCCTGATTATCGCTCCCACTTGGAAATGAGAAACGATCATATATGATTCAAAATTCCAAATTTATTTTTATGTGGTAAGTTCACATTCTAATAATACATTAGTTTTGGATCTTTACGAGCATGGGTAGTTTGATTTGGTTTTTTTGATTCATCGTGATTGGTTTTTGTTGGTGTTCTCATAGAGGGTGATCATGTGCTGGCCTATGGTTCCAAAAAAATTGTGTCCATATAAGAAGAGATATCTTACTCGTAATGTCAAACTCAAAATTCTGAAATACACACTTAAGATTTTTTATCATTATCTATCATTAAAATGGTTTTCCATTTATTTTGACTATAAATAATCCAATTATATTATCTCTTAAAATGATTTTAATATCCATCAGAGGTGATGCAAAGAGTACCTAAAATCTATAAAATTTTTAATTTCCTATTACCCTGGTAAGGTGACATTCATTGTTTATTCATGGAGTAGGAAAAATCCAACCCCCAAAATAAAACAATCATTGGAATATTGGAATTTGTTGGCTCTCTTTTCTCATATTACCTGGGAACTTTTAGAGAATGTGGCTGAGATAATTTTTTAGGTGCCAAATTGATACCCTCTCTTTTAAAGATGATTATTGAATAGTGGAAACATGATGATTAATTTCATAAAATTTAGGACACTCAATATATTGGGGAGACCATCGGTGAATATTAATTGTCTTCTAAGGGTATCATATGATTTAATATCTGATACATTGTAACAAGGTTTATAAGGAAACATATAATGGAGTCTATCCATAGTTCCTTGGGGGTGGTGAAACTTCAAAGTATGGTCTTGTTATATGATATGGGGCATCTATTATAGGGGATAATTATGAGACGACATATCATCAATGTTGTATCTTATTATTTTTTTATAGGCCATGTATGAGCACAAAAAACCAATGAGATTTCTATAGATATAGTGAAGAATCTATATGGGTAGTGATTGAGTGAATAACTAAACCAACTCAACATAACTCTATTCATGTTACAACCAATGTTGAGCCCCTAGGAATCATGTATATGTTTGAGATCATTATATTTCCTCATTGTAAAATATATTAATGTTTATTGTTGAGATACTAGATTCACGTATTATTTTTAGAGGCCTCTGGTAGGGGATTTAAACACATGTTATTTTGAGGATGAAATATTACCCACAGATGGAAGTCCAGATAGAATGAGCTATATATATTATTGATGAAATTTTTAATGATTTTTCTCTTGTATTATATGGATTATGAGAAAACCACAACGAACTATTTGGGTTTTCATATATCAATACTTATAATTTATCCAACATAACGACACCCTATAAGGACTTGTACGTTTATCTACGTAAATATCTATTTTTTTGTCATTGATTGGTGAGTATATGATTAATTAAACTATTTTGGTCAATTTGATGATGTTAATTCTATTTTTATTCATCATATAATTATAATGTCTCAAATAAAATATAGATCCAAGGTTCATCATCACCAACTCCCATTACAGTTTTCAGTTGGTGACTTGTTTTTGAGTTTGTTACCTCAGTTGAGTCACCAAAGGTTTTGGAAATAGGGGAAGATAGTGGCAATATATTTCAAGAAATTTAATAGTTTTAGGATTATTTTAAGGTGTATTAATGTTTTTTTTCCACCTTAGACGATTTAAATACATAATGTGGTTCATATATCATAGATAAAAATTTATCTCTTCAACCAATCTCATGTTTTTTTGGGAGGACTTCAATGTGGAAACACATTTACCTGTAAATGAATTCCCAAATCAAATTTTAGATTCTAAGTTGAAATACATACATAGAATTTTCATTCCATTGATTAAATTTCATTAAAAACCATCTTTGATTTAAATTATACATTTGAGTGTGAGACACTGATGAGAGACTAAGGGACTAATCTCTTTTACATTGAGTCTTTTTTATAGGATTTAATGGATATGAAAGTGTCTATGATGGGGAATTTTAAAATCTAATTAATGGATTCCATGTAATTCAATATAATTGTTTAGACCAACCTTTTTTTGGTCTTCTTGTGAGTCATTGTTGGAGACTTTTATGGTTGTGTAAATCCCTATGGGTTTCTACAGAAATTGAGTGCCTTTTAATGAAATTCTAGAGGGGGAAACATGGTCTGTGCAGACCATGCATCCAACATCCTAAATTGTGTATCTTATCATAGTGGGTAGTTTATGGTCGACAAAAGGTTTTATACTCATGTCACCAATCCATGCACCCATCTCTAATATCCTTTTTGAAAGAACACTGTTCGGTCACATTTTTATTTAAAATGTGGCCAAATATTATATATCCCCTTTTAAAACATGTAAAGTCTCATTATTAGGTTTATAGTTATCACTAACTATCAATCCTAACCCAAGAACCTACAAAAATTTATTTTTACTCAATCTAAAATTATAATCATGCCCATGAAATCATCGTTATAAATTATAAAAACACCCAATCTAACCTAATATGAATGTTTTCATTTTAGAGACTTTATAGGGAGAAATTTCGATCTTCCAAAAATTTTCTTCTCATATCAAAGTGTTGGTGGATGTGACTAATCACCATATAGTAAGTGTAAGTCTATTGGATTGGAAATTCTCCTTTCTTATCATTTATCCTTAATTTTGAGTGATGGATCCTCATGTTCACATTGGAAATAGATATCATGTTGATTATTTTTAATCTTAGTGATTCATATTTGATCATTATTTCCTTTGAATATCCATTGGTGAATCCTCTTTTAGATGACCGATTTTTCATGTGACTAATGTTTTTTTTGTTGTACAAGGATTTTTCCAATGAATAAAACATTGATTTCATACTTGATTTGAAATTTACATGCAATTTTTTCCTTTAATTTTGAAGATGTGATTTTAATTTCAAAAATTAATTTGATTTTTTAAATAAAACAACCTTCCATAGTCATTAAATAATTTAGGTATTTTTATTAAAATAATTCTAGAAATGAAATGTAATTTCATAAAATTAAAAGATGACGATTCTTTAGAAAAATGTATTAAAGATAACTAAGATTTTGAATGTAATGGACATGAAAAAAACCTATTATTTGTTTTTCAAATTTAAATGGAATATTAAAACATTAAAATTTTCATTTAAAGTGAGAATGATTATTGAAATTGAAAAAAATTATTTCCCCATGATTGATTAATTTATTTGAATGCACATGTGTGCTTGATATTTTTATATTAGATTAGGAAAAGAAAGAGAGGACTCAGACACCCTAGAAATGGTTTAAGGATGAAAACTCAACCTTGATTGGTATGATTTTCCCTAATTGGTTATTTATTTATTTATTCCAACTGTCCTGATCCATTGATACATGTTCACATCATGATCCTTGAGTGATTGATTTGGTAGTGAGAGGATCTAAAAGATAAAAACTATCCAACAATACGTAATTTTCCCATGATGAAATATTTTTATTTCATTTTTACAATCTAATTTTTCATCAAACTAATTAATTTGAATCCTTTCCTTTTAAATATATTTACATTTAAGAACATTTTTTTATTAATATATGATTTTAAATATTGCTTTTTTATTAAATTTGAAAATGGCCTCCCTGTCCTTCTATGATTGAAAAATAAAATGTAAATGGTTTTATTGTTATGGATATTATTATAGAAAATTTAGTGAAATCCTGCTGCTTTTTTTTTCTCACACTATATATTTTCCTACAGGGTGTTAAAAATAATGTTATGCTAGGTCCAATAAAATGGAAATAATCTCATGGAGTTGGAAGATGTCTGTGATTCACGTGACATTGGGTGAATGAAGTGATACGTGGAAGTGTGTTCCAATCATTTCATCAAGATATTGAGTTTTCATACTGATGGATATTGTGTAATATTTGTGGACGAGGTATTAATTTTGTATTTTTATATCCATATTATTATTCTATATATCTCATTGAGGAGCTTTTAGAATATGAACCATTCTTTAATTTATCTTCTTCAATCATTATTTAATTTATTATTACTAGGGTGAAATAATTCGTTACAACCTTTTATTAATACCCAACAACTTGTAGTCATCCCATGGGGATAGAAAATCCCCTTCATGTCATATCGGTGTTGGATTGGGTATTAGTGTATCAAGGTATACAAATTAGTTCAAGAAAATTCCCCATGATGATCAACATGACATCAAGCCACTATATCATGGTCTTCTAAGATTATAGGATATAAGAAAATATATGGGGTGTAATCATACCAACCATAACCCCATTCATTTGATATGATTGATTACTACTCATCTTGAGTTTATATAGACATAAGATTCCATGGTATAGCCTATGAAGAATCCATATTTAGCATTGGTGGATCATAGTCTTCCACCACATTCTTTTAGTAACAAATGCTTGGCCTCGTTCATTAGTAATTGTGATCTTGATAGCCAGATCGCTCACCTCACCTCTTGGTGGGTGTGGATATTGGTAACCTCAATGAAATGAGAAGATTTTCTTCTTCACTTTTTTTCTAGAACATGGATGACCCATCCATTTGTAGGCATATTCAGTTGTCCATGTGTCGTTTCATTAATTTGAAAGATCTCTGTATATAGTTCCTCTACTAATTAAACTAACATTTTGAGATGAAATGAAACATATATCTCATTGAATTAAATTAGTGGGATAATGATCATGTTTCTATCATCATTATGTGATGGAAGGGGTTGACATATTCCCTCAAATGGAAACTTTCTCTTGAATAACTGTTGGGGGTTGTAATGGATATTTTTTGATATAATTTGGATCTTACCCTCATCACCCTAAACATCACTGGAATTTTTTTAGAATTTTTTGAGAGTGAAAAATAGTTAGAAGAATCCACTTACATCAATAATAAATTTCCAGACACATTACCACATTTTTCCCTAGTGAGGATGAATTTGAGAGTAGAGACAATTTTCACAATAAAAACTAAGACACCTCATCAGGTCTGACATTAGCTTCCCCCATGGAAAATGTGTTTCCAAAACTACATTCAATCAAGAATTCTATAAAGGTATGTTCTAGGTTAAATAACCTTTTTCTCCCCTTATAGAATGAATTAATTAGTTCTTCTCTGTCAAAGGTTGATAAAGACATATACTTCTTTATTTTTTTCTATATAGAATAACAATTTGATGTGTCCAAAATCCAAAATGACATAATAAGATGTGTAAGCGAACTACGAAAACTATTGTCCCAATCATGGGATCCGTATGAAATAAAATAATGAATATTTGGTATTTAAAGACTTTCTACATTACTAGGTGTACCCCTAGAATTAGTGATGTATATCTCTAACACCTCGTCTGATGGAGGTGAATACTTTAAGGAAAAGTGAAAGATATATATTTAGGTTGTATAGATTATTAGTGATTTTATATATTGAAAGTCAATCACACATGCCCTTGGAATTATAAATACTTGGTTGAACTTACCAAAACCTATATTTGACACCACATCTTCTTAACTTACCCTATTAACAATTTATCATTCCATGTAAAAAAATAGATGAGGCGGGAAGGGATAATGGGAATAAAGATCCACTACTAATGTATATACTACAATACAATCCTAGTGATTTCGTAGACCATTAACTGAGAAAATTCAATAAAATTAAACTGATTTATTTATATTCAACTAAGAAATATAATTATTAAACATCCCTCAAAGCCATTTGTCTAGTGGATTAGTGTTCATAACCTAGTGGTGATGTACATTTCCTGTAACCCTCGAGAACCTCTCATCTATTCTATTAGGGGATCATTAGTCACGAAGAAACTAAGAAATACACCCATGCTTCAACCCATGAAAGGATGGTTCATGATACTAAGACCAGACAAAAATCATAAATTAAGGCATAGAGAGAACAATCCTCATTAGCTAGATCATCAGGCTTACCTCTATTACCTATCAGGTTGGTATATCATATATCATAACCATAACCACGTGGTCATTATCAACACACTCCCAATGCTCAACCTCAGGAATCTAACCAAAAAAGAAACATGGGAATCCCTCGTTAAGAACCAACTCCTCAACCAACCACACCCACAAAGCATTATATTAATGAGAAGTATTTTGAAATAAATAAGATTGACCTATCATGGAAATTTGGCCTATTTGAGAGTAATATTAGTATTCCCAGTATGACTCTTTATACAAGATGCATTAGGAGTTCCATATATCTCTCATTGCGTCCTTTTAGAGTCTACCCCATTTCAAAATATAGGTTGTTTTTTAATCCTACTACATAGAGGAATCCAAAGAGGCCGAGTGTCAAGAAAACATATCTTTCACCATGGAGGATGAGCGTGACCTAATTTAGAGGAATATATTACTATTATATGTGTTATTCTAGTACAACATAGAAGAAATCTGTCATTTCCTTGAATTAATTTGCTTGAGGATCAATCTCATCCCAACCTAGACACTTCAAAAGCTATAGTTTACTAAAGATTATTTGATCCCATAAAACGTAAAAAACTAGGGGTTTTATAATATAAAATAGAAATCAAATTTAGTATTTAGTTAGGAAATCAATTTAGTGATATATTAAAAAACACTGAGTTTTTTGATGTCTCATAGAACACGTACTACAATTCCTCACTATAAAGGCACTAGCTTCACCTATATATAGTGTACCCCACTACATATCATCAATGACTCAAATACTCCAATAACATATGAGTAGGGAAACTCCATAGAGGGGTCTCCAACTATACCTTTAGTTAATCACTATATCTAGATGATAGGTATTACAAAAGGGAGGGGAGGATTACCTAAACAGATGAGGTAAATCACGTCAATTCTCGAAATGACCTAACAACCACATCTGTAAATTACTCGGAGTATTTTAAGGTTATCCTTATCCTATCAATCCACTAATTCGATGAAATTACTCTATACAATGGTAATAATTTCATTAACCACAGGAAAAAGTAATTTCCATAGGCCACCTCATATTCCTATAAGGGGAAGGTGCCGCTGAAGTTATAATGGCACCCTCCCATTACATACTAGAAGGCCTATCCCCATAATCACCTACACATTCCATCATTATGTATTTTGAAAGGTTGGATTAAGCTTTTTGGATTCAACCCATCATAATTATTTAGACATCAAATGGGGACCAATCCATCAAAGAAAACTAGGGATTTGAATTCTTGATTCTGTTTCCCTCATCACTTTAAATATTAGAGGATATGAATTTACTATTATAGATTCAATACCAGTACATGTATGAGATAGTATGACATCATGGTATCATTTTCCCATGGATTCATCCCATTCCTATAATAATCATGTTCTTTATGATTAAGTTAATTGGTATGAATCGCCACCTACCTTTGAGGAATTATTATCCACCATTATTTGTGATTTGAAATTAGAGTATCTCATCACCATGTAAGATCTAAGGTCAATTATAGTTAGCATCATCATGTATCTAGAGCAGAATTAGTAATATGTGGTGTTATTATGGAAACACCATGATTTTTTTCTCTTATAACTACAACATAATTTCATGTATTAATCTCAATGTTCTCTTCAACAAAATTTTCCATCCTATTAGTCGACATGGGTTTAAATAGGCTCATTTGATGATTCTTTCCTCCTTTGGTGTCCTATCTAGTCTTATTTGATAGGAATATAAAATAAAACATCCTAAGGGATGTGTGATTCCAAAATTGGTTCACTAATTCTATCCCAATTGAAAAAATAAAGTGAATATTTGAGTTTTCATCAACATTAAAAATATCAAAATCCATTTCCAAACTGATTATTTACCCAGGTCCAGGAAAAAATAGCTGATTAATGTGAATACTAGAATCGACGAAATTCCCTTCATTAATGGGTATTCTAGGTAAAATAAAACAATGATTTCCCATAATGAATAAGATGTCACAACCTTCATGACACATTAGTGTAATTTATATTTCCATGTAAATCTGTTTTTTAAGAATAAAATATCCACAAATCAAGTTCCATGCATCTTGGATTCAAGCCCCTCCTCAAAATCATGTTGGAATGTAATGGAGATGATTTAGTAGTCAAATAAAAAATGTACATAATATATCATTGATCATGTGAAATTATTCAATAACCTCTATTCACATCAACTGAGGATAACCCCCTTGAATTGTTCATTCATGGTTACCTTAGAAAATCTTCATTCAAATTATATTAAGTACAAAGGCATTGAGATCGACCAATAGAATGTTAAGGATATTTTATAATGGGATCCTGTGTAATATATCATAGAATTATAGGGAATTAACATCCACCAAGCCTACATTCATTGTTTTTAACTAATTTGGATGGAAAATTAATTTTTTTTCTAAATATTCCTAAAGAAACATTCCACATTTCAATGAGATGAGGAATGATAAACATGGTTCTATATCATCAAGAAGTATCTACTAAATTCATTGGATTTGAAGCCACCTATTTAAGGGAATCATGTCATCCTTTTTGTTAACACCCTATAGGGATCCATCAGTACCCTATTATAATCATAGAATAATGATTTCATAGACTATTTTCAATACTATCTAAATCTTATATTTACCCCTTCTAAGAATAAATACTCTCCCATTGAGAAGGGCTACCTCATCATGATATCTGTAGTTAAAATATTGAGTCACTACCTATAACATCATGAGATACATCTTATATCCCATGTTGACCTATTAAAGTACATCCTCAACCGCACCATGTAGACTAGACAGTGGGTTTAGTGGGAAGTACTTCTAAAACAATTATTCATCTGGTCCACTCCCTATAAATCAATCAAGAAAAAAGCATTGTAATATTTTATAGCCATGAATCCAACCACTAGATATATTCCATTAGATATTATATTCCTATAAGAATCCATCATCTCTATTGATTATTTCATGTCGTATTAGATGATTTAATTTGATGGGGCCCACCAGATCCCATCTGATGGAACACCCAATATCCCAATATTCAATACCGTCATCGTTAATATTTCGTTCATCACAAACTCAAAAGACATAAATATATAATCATTGTTTATCATAGTGTGATTTATAAATAATGAATGTGTGTACCATTCCCATATAACTAGTCTTTATAAGGATCTTGATATTTTAGTTCCATGGATATATATGATGGGTGATAGAGAGATAATGTTCATTTAAATCCATCATGAATACTTCATAAAAAAATAATAGATTATCCCCATATGGGAGTGTATATGTGAGTAAATGGTATAATTCACTTCCTAGAAAAAGGTGAATCAGGTACCATGGTTACATAAAAATTTAAAAGACTCCTTGGAATGCCTAGCCACATCCCTCTTAAAACCATAATAAGATGACTTAGTTAATCATGTGACATAATATAAGGTCACTTCTCCTTACACATATGTAAAAGTAGATTTTTAGGTGAACAAACATGTCACCAGAACATACTCATATGGAACATAAAATTTCATAGTGATGGAGGAAGCAACTAAATGGATAAATCATCTAATTAAGTACCACCAAAATTGGACTCTCCAATCTTACTATTCTATTTATGAGAAAATCCCATAGTTCGTAGCAATGTTTAAAAATCCTAATGGACCCAAGTTAGAAAATGGTTCATTACATGAATAGCTCTAATGGAATAATTCCATATTACATACAAGGTAATGATTTCCATAAGGTCATGCAATAATTACAATCTAGTTTATAAGGGTCACATATAGTAGGGTAAAATCCCACTAATTAGATCTAAAGGTGGGCGAACTTTTCACCAATCCAGATTCCGGACTTCATGGAATTGTTTCCATATTTGTGAAAACATCATGCATCTGCAACCAAATCAACTATATGGAGAAAATTACTCCTAGATCATAGGTACAAGGGAACACAATGTTTTTCCTCTCTATCCTAAAACTAAAATCAATCATTGATGGTACATTCATATGTCTATAAACATCTTCTCGATGTGGGTGTATGTTATTCCCCATAAAATGGTCAAGACCTATTACATGATTGAGTTTGTGAAATAACACACCATTCATCAACTTTGGGTTTCTCATACCATTATCATAGAAAATGGAAAACATTTGGGATATTGATATGAACAACTTATTTTTTATGAATTTCATCTTGTCCAATCATACCTCCCATTCACATTCACTTCATATTAGAAATATAATAGAATTTAATAATATAGTCTCTAACATTTATAAAATATGTTGGTTTAAAACAAGAATATATTTCAATAAAATCTCTCCAATTCATTTTAGTCATATAAGAAAAAATATAAAATTCTATCCAAGAAACCAAATAGTCCCTGGTACATAAAACATAGGTAGTATTACCCATTGATGCGCAACATCTATCACTTGAGATATACTTTTATAATCAAACTATATTTGAAAAATTGCGAAAATTTCCACATGAGAAAATTAGAATCTTTTGATTTGAGTGGGTTCCAATAACTACACATCCATGATTTTCATCCAAATAATGTCGTGTAGGAATTCCAGAAATAGGTTCACCTCTAATCTTTCCTTCAGGGTGACATGGTATTGGAATTGAGGAAAAAAATAATTTCCAAATTGAATTCTCTAAATATGGTTTCACAATTAGTGGATTCTTCTGAAAATTATTTGGTTTAATCCAAATTTGAATACACATTTTTCATTATTTTTGGGGATCACATCACACCTTCCAATAATGAAAGGCCCATAAAACTGTAAATTTGATAATATTTTGATCCTTTAATTATTGGCCACATGATATTAATCGTTATGAAATATATTATAATCACAAGATGTTAAACTATATAAAATACATCCTTATTATATAATATAATATTGTACTCTATATTTTGATCTACAGCACCTAAAATTGGATATCGTTTTCTTCCGAGCCACGTGGTGGTAAACCAAATGACATTGCATTCATATTGTATGGAATTATTCTTCATGATCTACATCCACGTCATAAGTTTTTTAAATAAAAGGTAAAAATCCTAATTTAATAATGTAAAATGGTGTAATAAACTAGCATCATTTCAAAAGACCTCCCCTTATAATAGTAGTCATCTACCAGAACACCCAGAATAATATCACGTTACATGATTCTCATACCTTGGGATCTATATAGATGATAAGAATATCACAACAGGGCCTCTAGTTCCCTCCATGCATGTTAAGTTCATATTTTCTTCCATACCGAATGATATCCCTCATCATGGTTGTGGTACTATTCATATAAAATTAATTGGAACCACCATGGTCTAATTTATATGACCATAAACTCGTTACACCTTCCACGGTAAGAGTTATAAGACTATAAAAATATAACCCATTTATAGTCCAACCGTAATGACCCTAAACATTCATAAGAAAGATGAACTAATTCTTATCTATTTAAAAACATTAAAAAGAAAACCTATGAAAAATTCAGGCCTTTTATCACCAAAACATTCATTGATGGAGTCGGAAGAAATTATATCACAGAATAAAAAAGTATCAAAGCATGTAGGATCATTATTAAACCATGGAAAATATTGATTTTTCTCACTTAATCCATTGGTTCAAGAAAAATTTATAGTTGGTCCTTCAAAATGTTTTCCCATTCAAAAGGTCATCTATGAGGTAATACCCTTTGGTTACCCCTTTCTTTAATTCTCACATATTTGTAGGGTGTTTTTCTATTTCAGATTATGTAAATTATGTTCCCCACTTCCACGGGTTCCACTTGGTGAACAATGTAACATTAAGATCTTAACCTAGTGTTTTATGTCATTATCTCTCATCGAATGCGAATAACCTTAAAAGGACCCTTGTTTCTCGTCGAAAATTTATGCATATAGTATTTGGACCATTGATCAGTTGATTCCATGATGTTCTTCAGAGACATAAATCCTTTCATTAATGTAATGCTTCTCAAGATAACATGGCATTATAACCACAATAGTTTATACTGTATTGGTCACAAAATGTTGAATGTTATGACAATAGTCCTTGAAATAATATATTACATGTGGTTTATATTATATAAATAATATGTCTAGTTGTTTTATCAACAATTTTTTATTGATGATAAAATACATGGTTTGAATCCCCATCACATGATGTAAAATGATTTGATACTTTGTCCATCCCTTGAGATCAGAATACCATTTAGGGCAAATCATATACCTCTCCTCCATGATGATCTATGTGTGTCCAGATTCGTATCCCAATGAAAATATATATTTATTCTTAGACCTTCTATCTGAATCCAATCCAAAAAATATCCCCCATGTCTGAATATTTTTTTTTGTATAATTTGACCCATGGGATCTCTTTTTACGTTGGGTTCATTGTTAGTAGCATGAAAAATTCAACCTCCCACATTGTTTTCCTAGATACACACCCTAAATAAAACCCCCTATACTAGGATGTGTAAAAATACTCTTTATCAACCATTGTTCTGATATTCATGGTCGTAAAATACATTGTTATCATATTCTTTATGATGTTTTAAAAAAATTATTCAATCATCATCTTTTTGTTATAGTATCATCTTGTTTTAGTGAAAATATTATTCTATACCAAAATAAAGATCCTTTTTGAGATTTAATTCTACCCTAATGAGATACAATGATATTAAGATATCTCACTTCTTTGTTCCATCCATGGTCATCATTTTCATTATCTTCCCAAATTATACACTTTTTCATGATGATCTACAACATTTTATCATGGTCATTTCTATCAAATAAAAACCAGGATGATGCTTCCCTTAAGAGATTGGTTCAACACTGAAATTTGTAGATACAAACATTTAATGTGATCGAATACATAGTGTTGTAATTTTATAGTCTTAAATTAAATTTTAAAACCCCCCATTAATCCTCACATGTTGTATCTTCCTCGGGCTGGATATTCATCATTCTCCGCATCTGAAGGAGCACCCCTATAGTCACAATTCATTACCTAAATTTTCATACCTCCCATAAAGGGAACAATCCTCACTGAAAATATAAAAAAATACGATGTTTCAAATATTTCAAACATGGTCATTGGTCAACCATCATTTTTTACACCATCACGTGCAGTACGGTAATTGAACTTTCATTTCGAATATGTTCAACAATCTTTTTTAGCCCATCTATCATAAAACCCTAAGATTCTTATTCCAAGAGTTCTATATATATATCCTCAAATTATCATATTTTTCATTATAATTAAACGTCTTTTTCATTATCTGACACATTCATTCGAACACATATGATGAAATATCTGTTATTGTAGATTCTCTCATTGATTTTCCTCCCTTTAGTCAACATTATACAAGCTATTGATATTTCATTTTTTACCAAACCCCTTATTCCCATATTACACACTCTGATGTTGAATGATTATTCCATTTATAATCAATATTTTACACACCAACTATGGCTCATGTGGACTTAAGATTTTCTGGTACATAGTTCCATACATGATTGAATCACCACATTTTTATTGGTAGTGATCCATTAATAGTCCCTATATACTGCCATTAAACCACATAGAATTCAATTTTAACTTAATCTTAGCCCTAAACTATGTGATACCATTTTTTGGGAGAAATAAAAAAAAGGTGTTTTTTGGTCTCCTTTTCCCCTATATTCACATTGGTTTTACTCTCATCTATCTATATAGAAAATATTAACCCCATTTTTTCAAATCTCCAATTCCTTAAACTGGAAGTACTGAGGATTTTTGTGAATATCTATTATACAATATAAAATTCCCCCATTACTCATCATTATCATAAGATATTAAAATTTCATGATTTTTTCAATGTATCAGGATTGAAAACTCTGTAGTGACTCTAATCATCAACTGAGAGGATGCCCTCATTCTATGTTTGGGGAAGGTCTTATACCATGTTCTACCTTCATAACTATGTATATGATTGATTCCCATTAAATCAGATAGTTAAGAATGACATTATCTCTAATCATGATCTCATTCATAGAACCTTTTTTAATAAAGCCTCTCTGTAACACTAGATTTCCCTTTTTCATGGTTTCATAACCTCCCCAAGCATCAAGACAATAGATAAGTTACATTAGAATATTCTAATAGATGAACATAAGTTTGGAACTCTTTCATGGTCCACACATTATGACATTAAAATATTTTACAACTATATTGAATTGATTTTGTACACTAGACTAGGACCCCCCCTCCCCCCCCGAGTCCCACCATTCAGGTTTTTTTTTGTAATTTATGTTTGAAAAAATCATCTACCATTTCCCTCATTTATAGATGCATGACCCTAAGAGCTAAACCACTATGATAAGTTCAATGAATTTTAACAGTACTAATCCTTTGTCGGGGTATCATGAACCCAAATTTTTTTCCCAAGGATAATATATAAGACCATTTTTAAGGAGACATAAAGACCACCAATCTAGTCATTAGAGTCTTATAGAGTCTTACTCATGTGTCTATCACCCAAATGAAGTGTATGCTTTATGGGATGGCGTACAAGATTTATGTATATTTAATATGTTAGATAAGCATTCCGTCTTTATGGACATGTAATCTCAAGATTTTTTATGATAACCTTGATTTTTTTATCTATCATAGAAAAAATTTTATTCCCTTGATTTGGATATGTGTTTAATTAAGTTTTCTAAATGAGCTACCCAATGGTGAACAAACAATTATATAAATTTACACCCCCCATATAAAGTACACATCACAGATGAGACAAAATTAGTCGAACCGACCTGGATCCCATGTTTCAAACATGGTAAATTGATATATTTGGTTCATATACATCCTCCATTTGTTGATAGAGACTATTGAGGTCACAATTTACCTTTCTCCAATTTCTCTTTTCTCAAGTGGTGTTCCAACAACCATAGTTGTAAAACCATTATTTTCCACTCTATTTTAAATATATCCCACACTATAAAGGCACACTAAATTGATTTACACAAATTTATGATCCTTCAATGTTGATATATTTAGTATCCCAATATTGACACATCAACCTTCTTTTGACAATCTCAGGAAAATTATGTTGCCTTATATTTTTATCTTGTTTCCCACATCTAATGTCACTCACATGGGCTAGGAGATTTATTTTATATAACCTTACTGAGAAGATAGTGGAGTTATCAAAAAAATATTTACAAATGTGAAATTTCACTATTTTATTAACTAATATAGATAGACCTCCACTTGTGTTATCATCTCACTTAATAGAAAAAAACCTCCAAAAAGATTAGTATAGAAAATAGATTCTATGATCTTAGTCCATCTCATGTGAGTCGAATATATGTCTCCTTGTTGTCTATATAATTATATAAGCTCCTCCACTACCCAAGGATGATATTTTTTTATCCTCACAGGAATCAATCATTATCATTCTTCACATTCCAATATTTTATATATCTTCTAGAAAACTCATACCAATCTATTTGTAGTTTAGCCTCTATGTTTCATACCATACCATCCTTGGAAAAATTATGAGTTATTATTATGGGGGAATACTCTTATAACTGGTAAATCATCTACTTAGTCTCATGGATATAAGAAAAACATATATAAATGAACTCATGATGGGTATCACCAGTATGTTACCACTCGAAGATCAATTTCTTGACTAGGAAATTCGAGGCTACAGTTTGAAGTGCGTGATAGTCTACTATTCCAATCCCTTGGTTCATCAACTACTAGAGGTGATATCCTATAATCCACACCAACTAAAACAATATGTTTTGAGTGATTTAGATTTCAACCCTTATTTAAAACCTATGCTATCTTACACAGTTCTCTTCAGCTACACCCGATCCCCAATCATCTATCTCTTCTACGGGGAGCTCATATTCTAGGATGTTTGTCGGTGTCATTGTAGTAAAATAAAACTCAAGAAACAGTGTTCCGTATAAAATTTATAGAATGAGGAAATCTTTAACAACCAATCTGGAAGCCTTAAATCATAATACACATTCCATTGGAGGGGTTGTATCTCCTTTTTTTCAAGAGGCACCACATTGGATCCACACACAATGGGATATCCTCATGAGTCCACCTCTACATCAGCATACATACTAGTGCCATCACAAATCCTTGATGATGATGAACCATTCAACACCTCACTTCCAAAATATTCTTGAAACTCATGGATTTAAATAGATTACTAGATACGGTAAGACTAAATGATAACCCTAAGTGTTATAGCTGCACCAGTATCTAACAGTGCTGATTCAACTCTAACAACCATTACATTAGCCACAAAATATGAATAACTACGTACCATCCCAAGTCAATGGTTTCATAATACATGGAGCATAATAATTGAGATAAGGAATTATCATGGTCTAAAACAAGGACAATGAAAAAATGGTAAATTCAATGATAATTGATAAAAATAGAATAATGGGTGGTGAGATTAATGATTTGATAGAATTTAATGGTATCTTTCCCAAGAATTCTAGTATTTATAACAATAAACACAATTATATGTTTTATATCACTTTATATGATATCCAAAAGCTAAATATTTGAGGTAGTCAATGAAATATAAATGTCTGATAAAAGCTCCAAATAGGTGAGTGCGGTAGTGGCCACCACATGGTTACCCATAATTAAGAACAATACTTCTATGATTGATGAGAATATAAACAAGAAAATGATTCAAGGGTTGTATCTATCTTTAACCAGAAATATTATTATGACATATCATCTTCTTCTAGAGGAAAATGAATTGTGTCCATGATTGAATGCATTTCCTCACCATTATAGGATATCTTATCACCACAAGAACATTAGGAACTGTTGTTTTATCCACCCCTATGTGGGTCGGGACTTACTAATCACCCCTCAAAGATTCATAATGACTCTCCACTTATAATATATTCCTCAATTCCTATGTAATTTAAAATAAAATTATTCATTTAATCCCACGAGATGATTATCACTTTATGTCTTTGAATACAGGAAGCATACCACACCAATGGTGTGGTATTCAGAATAGTTTCATTGAATATTATCCCCACCTATATCTATGGAGTCCTATTATAAATCACATCCTTGTGAATCCTTAAAAATAGAATCCTCCTCTTCAGTTCTATAATAAGACATAGTCCCTAACAGTTCTTGTGGAGAGGGCATGTACAACAGCACTTGAACCTGGTCAGTCTGTGGATTCACTATTATGTGTGAGTAATCCACACTCTCAATCTCCCCCATATACCTCAAGAAATCATTTATATGTGAATGAATCTAACATTTTTTAGACATTTCTTGGAATTAACATTCTATATCTGTGTAGCTTCTACCACATTCCACAGAAAGTGGATAATAACAGAAAGTTGTCTCAATTCATCAACACATTATGTAAGATTACATCATATTGGGCTTACAACATGTTTCATAACCACTTCATTTGGTCCACATCATGCACTCTTAAAACCACAACTAAATAATGTTCCCCTTCTCATACTTATTTCTCGGAGAGAATCTAACCGTTAGTTTCACATATCCCAAGGGATACACCATTGAATGTAGTGGCATCCCTTATTTCCATCCCCACGTCTCCCCTTTAATAACCAATTATTCCCACTTTTCTTTCTCCTCCAAACAAAAAAATACCCTACTACATTTCCCCGGAATAAACTATTAGGAATCTACCATGATCTCCTGCTACCTTTGATTTTTCTGAGCATAAATTATCTCCCCACTCTTAGGTTTTGGGTGAAACAACCTATGGGTGTATTATTAGGAATCAATTCAATTTTATATATACTTTATCCACACATGATAATGATATATATATATTGAAGAACCATGGGATACAGTTTATAGTGTGCCTCGATACATACCCTTTGAAACCATTTTTAGAGAAAACATAACTAATGAGTGAAATGGTATGGGTTATACACCTCGCAAACAACCCTCCAATCGATGTGTGATTCCAATATCCTACCCTATAAGGCTATAATATATGACCAATACTAAGTGTTTCCCATTAATTCATCTATAATTTCATTATATTTAATAAAAATAAAATAGGAAATGAAATTCACTGGGATCCCATTTCATATAGGAGCATCAACCTTATTGAGATAAATAAGCATAATCATACTGTTGTTTAGTTTTTATGGGATGAAATTGGATTTATTAGGGGAGATGGAGTTTATATACTCATAACTCCCCATTTTTAAGTAAACCAAATGTATAATAAGTGAAATATGAAACACAATTGTAGGAAAATATTTTTTCAGCTGACTTGCATCATTTACTAGTACTACTTTGCAACATATGGTATACCTAGATTGATGCAAAATCCAAAATACATTTCCATAATTATGGATAATGTGTTAATATTTACCCCTATTTGAGCACCCTAAAATTTAATGAACCACTATAATAGAATAATTTTTATGAACCCTGTTATCCAAACATCTCTAGGGTGATCCCTTTCTCTATAACCAGATATATTGTACTTACTCGCCTCCAAGAGTACCCAGTAAGAGAAATCATTTCTACACTACATACCCCATTTTGATTTTTTTGGGTCTCTATATAAGATGAAATTATATTGGGTTCATGAATATTTAAATCTATCTCATTAATTCCACATCATTCGAATGATGTTTGGTTAATCAAGCCCTATAAACATGTTCTACTTGTGATTTTTCAAGCACCGAAACCTGATCATGATCATCCTAATCATTATCTTCTTTATAAAACTAGAAATACATATTCCCCTTAAAGAAGATATATAAAATATGTTATAGGTCCCCTAAACTGAGTTCACTCACACTATTATGAAGAAAAAAAAGAGTTGGATTCCATACACCACCTTCTCAATATCACTTGTACGATTTATAGGTGATGATAAATTTGAAACTAAGATGTCCAATAAAATTTTCAATTTACATCCCTTAAAAGTTACTATTATATATCCTAAAATGTTTTCTATACATATTATTCCCATGCCCATTAACCGACATAATTACCTCCCTATAAAAAATCACATCCATTTTTACATCATTGAATGTTTTCTTTAAAGCCTTCTTAAGAGTTGTTCTACAAATTGATGATAAGATTTTTTCCTTGAGTACCTCATATCTATTTCTTTATTTTATTGGATTTTCATGATAATTACCAATTATTGGAGTATGGTCATTTACATAGAGGCTAAACACAATATTATTCAACTTTTAAAACCCTGTAGAGCTTCTATATCAATAGTTTGGGGTATCCCAATTAGGAAATTAAATTATGAATTCTTCCCTAATCTTGAGGCCTCGAAATTGAGGCCTCTAATAGAGAAGATTTATCTTCAGATCGAATGTTATGAAATCTTATATTGTATCATGTTGTTTCAACATTTGGAATCTCTCTATGATATGGAAATTATTATATATCTCCCCTCTATTTCTAACTATAACTTAGTTACAATCAAAAGACATCTCCAAATATTCACTGAAAATTTGTAATACATATCTATGAGGTTATTGATTTTTGAGTCCTGGGCCCACATGAAAGATGATACTTGTGGAAGTCCCTTTATAAAATAAGAAAGGTTTTTGAAATCATCTTCATGGAAACATATTCATGGGAAAAATATGTATAATGATCAGAAAGTATTTTAGATGTAAAACAATAATGAGATTTAGATTTTCATGAAAATAGATCAATCATTTGATTGATTATTTATAGGATAAACTTAGGGTTGTGTTTCATCAATTTTGTAGCCTACACTAAAAAATTATTGAATTTTTACCTTTTCATAAAATCACCCCTCTCCCACCAACATGAACAATAGGGGAATTTATTGTTAATAATAAAACGAATCTAGGGAAAAATCATTGAAAATAATGGATAATCAGTGAAAAAATAGGGTGTCTAGGACAAAAAACCCACATAATGAACTATATTTATGATGTTCCATGATTTTTTGAAGTTGAAAATCTCTATAAACTCATGTCAGAGTGTGAATAGATAATAAATTCCATGAAGATCGATATTTTTTTATTATATAACTCCTAAATTAAATAGTTCCTATAAATATCCCATATATTCTATATATTATTAGGATTAATCATTTATACTTACATATGATAATCTCAATTGGAAATATACCAATATTTTCCCACCAAAAGATACATGGATTTATATATGTAGTGATCCATCATAAAGGACCTCTCATGGGTCCCCCAAAGAATAGATTCATTACATAAATGACATTCAAACTAGTCTTATACATTAAAAAACCCTTCATTATTGAAGAATATGACTCTTTCAAATCATGATTCCATAGGACCACCAAAAATCACAAAACCCCTTCCATGTTCACTCTAACACCTTTAATGCATGAGACAAACATTTATTTCTAATGTATCCTCTTTTAAAAATCCATTATCATTTTCATACCCACTTCACATTCTCCTTCTTGATGACTCCTTTTAAAAATAATATATCATGATAGTTTAGTGCTCAGGGCCATAAAAATTTAAACTACATACAATCATTCTATATTTGTACACAAAACTAGTATTTTGAATCCTTAAATCCAATCCCCTCAATACAAGTATGGTATATGAAGCCTTATTTCCATACACACTTAGGAATTGGAAACGTAACATCATGATCACTGGGTGTATCAATAAAAGGTAGTGTGCATGCATTTTTCTCTTATAAAATATCTTTTCAATGGATATATATGCCCCAATATTGAAATAATCAATTTAAACCAGCCATAGAATACCTTGTTTAGTTTATCAAAGATTACATGATCATTCCCAAATATCACCCTATCAATGAATTGAAAACATCATGTATAATACCAAGAATCATCCGAGCTACAAGGAATATAACTTAAATGCATCATCATATGAGCTATAAGATGTTATATTTCATTTCATGATTTCGGAGTCATATGACTTTAATCTTTATGGAAATGTCTTCAACAGAATATATTAAATTGAATCCTTAACCTTTTGAGAAAAATTGGTTACCTTGTGTGATGAGCACAATATGACTCATGTGATGAGAATGATGTGCCTTATATGATGGGTATTAATTGATCCCACCATCCTATAGGTATCTTCTATATGTATAGTGTACCAAATCCATTTTTTCACCATTCACAAGACAAAATTCCATATAACATGATACTAAAACACATAGTATGGTCTGTTAACCAGACCATAAATTAAGCAATAAAATAATGTGGTTTTATAACTAATTATCTTAATAAGGTATATAGGTGGCCTCTCTAAGGCCTAATCATGAAATCTTGATATAAGAAAATTATTTCCTCTGATTTTCTATTTGTGAGTCAGAGGTGAATTTACCATTTCCAAAATAATAACATTTAGCCCATATCCCCACCACCTAGGGATCTAGAAACCCTAAAGCCTAAGAATATTTTTGGAATAAAATGAATCTCCAATTTATCCAAATCCCCTAAAAATTTCATCATCACTAGCAGATGATAAATTTCCCCAATCAAATATTTTTGAAAAGTACATGAGAAGAATGCCTCCACTAGACCATAAATCTATGTGATCCTCCCTAGATATTGAACTATGAGTTCCCTCATTAGGATATAAACATTTCCATAGACTACTATGTGATGAGAATAATTGTAAGGTCCCCCATTAGAATTTAAAAATATGAGCACTACCCCAATACTATAAACCTATGACCCATCATGATGCATCATAATTACTTCTCTAGGTGAAGAGAAAATGGTACCTTAGTTGACGAGGAAAGGTTTAATTTGTGACAATTAAAAGACCACTTCTTTCTATCTTCTTGAATAAACCCTAGATTTATTCAAATTTTTACAATATTACTTAACATAGCTGTTGATCTTAAGAAGACACAATGTGAAGATAATATGATCTATTTGTTTTATCCTAAGTGGCAATCTCAAAATTCTACCTTAAGCGATGAACATGAGATATATTATAAGATGAGAATAAAAATCCACTATCTGATAGTAATATGATCTCTATGCCCTTTTTATTTATATATCCCATGATTTTAAATGGTTTGATTGTCAATGTATTACCATGTTGAAGATCCAATGATTACTTATTTTATGAGAATAATTTTCCAGGTGTAGTGAGCATTGAATACATCTAAAGAAAAATGTGATCCACCTTGTCTGATAAGCGAGGAACTCTACAAATAACAAGCCTTGAATTCATTGTTTCTATGTGAATTATGATTCAAGATGATTATGAGATTCCAGATGATTATACATGAGATTCCTTATTTCATGAGCATATGATTCCACAAAATCTAAAATGATAGTGATTTTAACTGATTCTTAACACTCCCAATATCATTATCATCTCAAATAATATTTATCTTCGTTATCATGGAAGAATGTCACATAAATAATCAGTTTCCATGATAATGTCCCACCTAGAAAAATATTTGTGAACATATATTAGATATATAAGGGATACATGGATTAAACAGAATCCTATTTGGAGGAATACATGGAAGGAGAATCCAATATCCCCTCATCATGTTCTGGTCAAGGATATGACATAACCAACCACATTGGTGGATGCCTCCTACATTTAAATAGAAAGAATATGATGCTATTATGGTCATCATGTATCCAATTATATATATTATAGCATGGAAGAATGCCACAATAGATGAATTATAACATTCACATAGTATAAAGAATTAATGAAGTTTCTATTTCACCATTAATCAATTAATTATTAAAATACAAAAACGAAAATCCTTTCAAAATACATTTATTTAGTAGTAAAAAAGTGATCCATAAAATAGAACCCAGTATATTACTCTCTGTAGTTAGATAATATTATGTATTATAATTACTAATTTTTTATTTATGTAAATTTTTATGTGTATTTGGTAAATATTTTTTAAACCAATAATATTTTTTTGTAACAATCAGGATGAGTTTTATGGATATATTGAAGGATATGTTCTATGTGAAAAATATTGTGTGTTTGGAGAGGATTAAGGAACATTATATATGTAAATATTCCTTTTTTATTGTTACAAATATTTTAAATTAATAAATGTTTCATGTTCCATTACTATAACATATAATTTTTACATAGATATCCATAGTACACTATTTATGTTAATGTATTTAGATTTTTGTTTCATTTTATGATGTTTAAGTATAATGTTTTCTATAAAGTGATGATTTTTTGAGTAATGTGATTATTATTGAATAATTTATAAAAAGAGTATATTTTTTATAATATTTTGGGGAATACATTTAATATATGATTAAAAGAAAATTTTATTAGTTTTTTGTATTAAATGTTCTTTGCATGAGAATGTTATGTGGTCTTTCTGTTTGTGATGTTTCCCTAAATGTCTTGATAATGATGATCATATATGTGGTGTTATATAATATTTAATTGATAACTAATTTACAATTTGATAAAAATTTAGAAGGTGTTTTTTATCAAAATGTATTTATGAACCCATTCATTGTGAGTTGATTTGAGAAGTATAATTAGATCATCATAATATGGGAAGAATGGTAAGGATAAATATTGGATGAATATCAACGATTTTCTAGAATCATAGAAGACATGACAATAAATCAGATTTCCAATTTATCTAAAGAGGTAAAAAATAATATTGGAGATTATAATATTCCATGCTAGCTCAGGAAAAACTACTACAAAATGGGTCTTGAACAATATTGGTATTAATCATTGCTATAATAAACAATAATAAATGTAATATTTATCAGTGCTAAATAATGTTCTGATAAATTAATCCTTTTATCTACACTTTTCTTAGCATTGATAAATGGAATCAATATCATCCCATTTTTTTAGCCTTGATAAATGGTATCCTTTTTCATATATTTTTTCAGCACTCTTAAAGTATACCCTTTATCAATGATTTATTTTTTGTGCAGATAAATATTTATTTCATCATCATTTTTTAGAATAGATAGAGGTCTGAAAAAATAAATGAAAGCCATTAAATAAATTAAATAAATGAGTTCATAAAAATTTTACTTATTTAACCATTTAAATAATTATGTATAATAAATGAATATATTTACATTACATTATTAAATAATAAAAATTTTATTCATTAGATAATTATGATAATTAATGTTACTAAATTGTATATATTAACTATATAGATATTTATTAACTATTGAAATATTATTTATATATCAAAAAATATTTATAGGCTTTATATTAAATAGTCTCATATTTTTTGAATAATGGTTTACCATTAAAAATTAATAGGAATTAAAAATACTAACTAATAGGACTGTACTCAACATATAATAGAATTCCCTTTTATGTTTTAGTTAAACAAATATCAAATTTGTGTTATGTTGATTTCATTTATATGTAATTAATTCATTTTTATATATAATGTACACACACAAAACATATCAAATTTTCAAAATATTATTGTGCACTAATTCGTAATTTTTTCAATTTAATGCATTTTTAACATATATGTATACAGTTAAAAATATATATTGATTAATAATTTTACAAATATGGTTGTAAAAAATGATTTATAAATATATATATATTTATAAATTTATATTTACAATATTTATACAATTATATATCTATAATTATAAATAGATAAATAATTTTCAAAAAGTATTCAAATAATTATAAATAAATAATTATTTATATTTATATAATAATTTACTTTATAATAACTTTAATTAAGTAATGAATATATTTACAATATTTATATGTACATTTATTTATTAGATATGTGTGTGTCTATGTGTATAGAATTAAATAAGTATATATAATGGTATAAATATTATTTTTAATATATATATATATATATTATAATAAATAATAAACTATAAAATTATAATAAATATTTTTAAAAATAATATATTAATTATATTTATATTAATATATATTTACTAAGTATATATATATATATATAAATTTCTATATATTTTTTATTTATAATTAAAATTATAAGTCTTTTATCTGCGCTAAATAACAACTGATAAAGAGTCCTTTTATCAGTTGTTAAGTAATAATTGATGGTAAAAGGGCACTTTATTAGTGTATATTTGTAATAAATGATATGTTTCCCGATCTATTTTCAAAAACCCTAACCATTTGCAAACCTGTCGCGATATGATAAGCTTTATGTAGAAGCCACCAACTGCCTTCGCTCGACCTCGATGAATCCACTCTCAAATCACACCACTCAAATGACTCTAGTTGATCTAAAAACTCATCCGACATCTAGTATTTAATTGAAGTTAGGGTTTTTGAAGAGGGTCTCCAATTTTCTTCAACCGAGCGAGTATGACGTTTTGATTTTCATTATGAATTATTTGTCTCATTTTTGATTTCTTCTTCATCAATTTGTTAAGATCCATTTTTTATGATATTTTGTTTATGATTTGTTAGTGATAATTAGTTTATGGAATGAATTCATGTCCATTATTTCTATTGACTTCCAATTTATGAACCGTTGTTTATATCTGACAATAATCCTTGGATTTATACATTGTTTTTTACTAATTTGTTTTATATCTTTTAACAAAATATTATTTCATATTTATATGTAAATTTGTAGAAATTTTATTGTATATATTTGTTTATTGACTACTGAGTTGAGGCAGATTGGTGGTTCCCTAATGATTATATATATTCTGACAACCTTTCATGGACATCTTAGTGGACATTCAACTTCAGATGCTATTTTTCAAGAACACGGTTTGTGGATTGATGTATGTTTCTCTATTTTTTATATGTACCAAGGGATCTTGTTCCTCATAGACTTCACTATGATCCTTATTTTTCTTTTGGAGAAGATTTTTACGGGCCATCTCTACTTATGAACATGATGTTTTATCACATCAAACCTTCACTTTTTGAATCATTATGGTGGATTTAGTTCATGTTATGTTGGAATATAAAGATTTTATTTATTTTATATTTATCGTATACTATAATTGATTTTTTAGACATTAGTTACAGGTATATGTGTCCATATAGCTATTACATCATTTATTTTTCTAGTTTTTTGACTAATTGGAATGCCTATATCGGGTAATGATGAGTTTTGGTCTGCATGTCCATTGACCCTAAGTGTAATGCTATAATTTTGCTCAACCTATGGTATCAATGGTCTCTATTTGGAGGGTGGGAAACCTCCCATTTATGATTCTTTACACACATATTTTAAACCATATTTTATTGAATTTGCGGTGTGTTAGAGGCCATATGATGATCTAACCATGTGTTGTTAGGATTATTCAGGCTAGGGTCATTACACTATCCATCTTATATTTTATACCTATAATGATTTATGATAATATCATTTATTTTCCACATTTATCTTCTTCTCGTTATCATATTCTTCAAGATGATTCAAATGAGTGTATCCATTCATTTCTTTATCTTGTATCCTTAGATTAGATACTTAACTAAATCATGATTCATCATAAATATAATTTAACCTTAATTTTCATTATATATAAATCCTTCCCACCTGCACTCTATCTATTTGGTTGATAATCATATATAAGGCATTCCAAAAAAATATAAGATATCTTCTTGGTAAAATATAATGTGTTAGTGTCTATAATTCTTCTTGAATATTTCACTGAATATGATATTATCTTTCTACCATTTATCTTATAAGGAAAGTCATGTAGTGTAGTAACATTCCATTATCTACAAAAACAAAATAATATTTATTAAATTTTAATGATTACTGATTATGATGTCATTAATGATTATATTATATCTCCAAATATTTTATTCAAATTCAAACAGCCCTTACTATTTGATTTGGAATATCTAGGTGATCAGATATTCTAATTGAAATTATCCATGTTTCCATTCTCATAACCCAGATGAAGGAATTATCAAATTACATGAATGTTTTTTAGATGTTTTTTTTCATTATAAACATATGAACTCATTGTTCCATGAAATACTGAGTGGATTATCCAATACTAAAATTCCATACATATATTTTCTCAACACATGAATCAATGTTATACTAAGAATGGAAAGGATTAATATAGAAAAATAGGAGAACAAATAATCCCTGAGATCCTTATAGGTAAGAAAGTCAGCCAAGTTGTTTCCCTCATAGCATGTTTGAGTAATGTCAATGCTGCTGGTGATAATCATCCTGCAATTTATAACATTTTATGTGATGTTACAGGTTACAGAGTTATAACCATATAGAGAATTTTAATGGGACTGGGAGTCGGTTTATAACATAGAAAGATGAATATTTTTATTTATAAAAATCTAAAAAAAATGTTAACACAATATTGGATTCAACCTAAAGAGAGTCATTATTCCTATAGGTAATCGAGAAAGAAACCAAAACTGGTCCTCTTTTGTATTGAAAATACAATCTCCATAAATTAATCCCATGCAACATGACCCATAAATATTAATCTTGGGATAAGAATGCAGAGGGATCCATCGAATATAGTGGCCAAGGGAAGGGTTGAGGAAAACAAAGGGGGAACTCCCAAATACCTTTAGAAAAATGATAGTTGGTGTAGTATCCCAATCATTAAGAGTCTACATGAAATTTAGAAACAAGCATACAGTTCTTAAAATCATGGACTTCATCAAATTATTATTCCCCTTGAACCAATATTTAATAATTTCATTACAAATGAACCAAAATTCTACAAAAAGAATGATATTTCTCTACCTTTTATAATTAGTGTTAATTCACAATCTAAAAAACCACCAATCTAGTTTATTGAATGATATTTTATTATTCATTTTTTTCATATATGAGTTTCCTAATACTCGATAATTTCCAATTTTATATTTTCATTTGTTTAGGGAATTTAACAATGATTTGATGTGGAGTAATTATTTTCATAAATTCAATTCAATATTTCCCCCAATGTACTAAAATTCTTTAAAATAATTAAATTTTTAGTTTCCATTATTAGAAATTTATTTAACATTCACTTTTGATTATAATTTTCTTGTGTGTATTTATTTATATATTTTATAAAATTAATCATTCATAAACTCAATATGATGGATATAAATTGGAAATCTATACATATTAATCATTTTAAAAATATATATAAATAGAGAGTTAAATAGGTCATAATGTTTGCAAGAGAGCATGCAGACGACCCATTGAAAATCATATATCTGCGGTTACGTTGTTATTAGAGAAGAAAAATTAGTTTGGAAGAGTTTTAATATCATTTTATTTGTCATGGAAAATATATAAGGTATAAATCTTACAGTAAACATGGGAAACAATTTAATGGGTACATCGATAGAGATGATACTCTGGTTTATGAATCATTTGATATAAATACCTTTGAAAAACATGGTGATCACATGGATAAAATGAAAATGGAAATTGATGTTGACCATCATCATTGTTTAATTTTGTTTGAGGATTTAAATATATTTTCAAAGAAACTATTGTATACCAATTCTACTAAATGAACAACATCGTCAGATATGATAAAGTTATATAATTTTAAAACTAGTAGGGGGTGGAGTGACAATAGCTTTACAGAACTACATGGTCTTATGAAAGATATGATACTAGAAGAAAATAAAATACAATGCTGAACATATGATTCTAAACTACTATTATGTTTAGTGGGTATTATCTCTAAAAAATAAATTCTTTTCCAAATGATTGGATATTGTTTTTCAAGGGACATCAATCACTCATAATGTGACTTAAGTGTGCCGTAAATTGGTATAAGAACAATTAATAATGTCCTTCAATAATATTATAGTACATTCCAATTATTCCAGGGTTTATAAGACTCTATGGATTTCTAGAAACAACAATAAAATTAACATAGCATGTAGATACAAGAATTAAATATGGGAACCTACGTCATCCAACTGATTCTCCTCATTGGAAGAAAATTGATTACGAGTTTTTTGAATTTAGATATCAGTTGAGAGAAATTCATCTTTCATTATCTACATATAAAATAAATCCATTTGGTGTACATAGTTGTATTCATATTAAATGTCCCATCAAGTTAGTAAATTATAAATTTCTAACATGGCATATAATGAAGCGTAAAAAAATTATGTTTTCTCTACATATATTTAGACCAAGGATACCTGGTAATGTTATTGAATCTTATTAGTATCCACTATTCGATGTCATTAAATTGATGTGGGATAGATGTGTTACAATGTATGATGCTCACAGAAGATAGGATTTCACCTTGAGTTTTATATTGTATAGAATGATAAATGACTACCCCTTTGATGGAAATTTATCAGGATATAGAATTAAAGGAATGATGGGGTGTCCCATTTGTAAAAAAACACCCAAAATCAGTTCATATGAAACATTACTCAATGATTTTGTTTTAAGGACATCATTAATTTTTACCTCGATGACAAAAATACCGATATTTGATGATTGAATTCGATGGGAAATATCAAACAAGGAACCAAACTGTATCCCACAATGGGAAATCAGCTATACAAAAAATTAAAAATGATTGAAATTATTTTCGGTAATCCATTTTTGAAAAACCATAAAAAATTAGGTCGGAATAAAAGTTTAAATTTTATTAAATAACCATATTAAAATTGTTGGTATACTATAAATTTTCGTAATGTCATGCATGTAGAAAAAAATTTATTTGATAGTGTTACTTCCATGTTGCTAATTTTTCATGGTAAAAAAATATGGCAAAAAGGCTGGGATGGACATGATTGGAATGGGAATAAGGGAAGTGTTAGAACAGGTGAATGTTAAATGGTGTACTTCTATTCCTCTAGTAGCTTACACTCTATCTAGTTTGAAAAAAGTGCAATTTTTAAATTTCATTACTAGTGTAAAATTTCCACATGTGTATTCATAAAATATCAAGAATATCGTTTCAATGGATAATTTAATGTTTCAAGGAATAAAATTACATAAATATCATGTTTTGATAATGATTTAATGCATGTTTAATTCTGTTGAATTCCCTCTCAAAATGTAATACATACATTAACCACACTCTACTTATTTTTTAAATCCTTGTGTAGTAATATTGTAGACTTGAAAAAGTTTCACATCATGAATAAAGATATTTCTATCATATTATTTGAGTTAGAGATGTTCTTACTACTATATTTCTTTTATATAATAGACCACATAATGGTTCACTTGTTTAGAGAGGTTCAATTATATGGTCTTTTCCATTACAGATTAATGTACCCCAGAGAATGGTATATGATGTTTTTGAAAGTTTATGTCATGAATCAAAGTCGTACAAAAGTTTTATTTCAAAATGATATATTTTTGAAGAAGATGTTTAATTTCATACAGATTACCTATCATATGTTCAATGCATTGGTCTCCCAAAGTCTCATCATAGTGAAAACCTTATTAGCAAACGGATTTTCGGAAGAGATTTTGTTACAAATACGTAGATATAGTGGGAAAATCACATATTTACATATTACATAATAGTGAAGATTTCAATCCATATAGTGAATCCCATAAAGAAATTATACATGATTTGAATCCATAATGGGCCGATGTATTGATATAAAATAAACATTATCAACAGTTTATATGATGGTTAATAGATCAAATTTATAAGGTGTTTACTGAAAACCCAAATTCAATTACTGAATGACTTCAATTGAAAGAAAGAGGACCAAATTAAAAAGTTATATCATACAATGGTTTTGTAATATAATGAAAAAAGTTCCATATAAAAGAACAAGATGCCATTATTACTATACAAAATAGTGGTGTTATACTTATGGGTGAAGTAATGTACATATCAATTTCCTAGGATATGAATCCAATTTATGAAAATATGTCATATTTTGTAATTATAGAACATATATACGAGTTGGATTATACAACAATTCAAATGTCTCTTTTCTGTTCTAAATGTGTTGGCAATATCAATGGAGTGAAAGTTGATGTAATGGGATTTGTGAAGGTGAATTTTGGTGAGGAAAGGGAATAATATGAGTGGTTAATAAAAGAATACCATGTCGTGAAATTATTTTATTTTTATGATCCAAAAAATAAGAAATGGTGGATTGTGCTACTGGCGACTAAAATAAATGTTGAGTTAGATAGAAATTAAACCGAGGATTACACATTCATTGGTAAATAACAATCAATTCATGGTCTCCCCAAATTAGGCAATGTCTTGTATGTTTGAAAAGATTGCAAATAGAATATTTGGATTCCCTAAAGAGGAACCAAGTCCTTGAATCATTTAAAAATGAAAGAGTGTTCAATGAGAAGGTGAAATTGTTTTTTAATATATTTTTTATTCATAATATTATATGATATATACTATTTTAACAAAATCTAAATTATTTTTTTTATTTCCCATGAAGAAAAAAATCTTCACCACATGATTATCTTACCAATCCCTTGTAAGAATGAACTATAGTGAAGGAATCCCCTTGGGAAATTGTAAAAGTAATTTTAAGATATAAATTCTCTATTTTACCAGAAACTTATATAATAGAACATTGATTTAATTTTCATTATTCCTTAAAATGTTAATTTTTTTAAGAATATTTATGTCCCTATGTCATTACTTTTCATATTTTTGGTTTATAATGTCCTTAATGAAGGATAGAACACCACCAAAACATCTAACCCTGGACGTGTTTCATTTATCAATTTCCTTCAATTTTTTTCCACTACCTTTACTGGAAGAGAAACGACGAAGGATCCACTCAATGAAAGTGGTAATTTTGATATTTCTATTGTTAAATTATTGTCTATAGAGTTAACATATTGTTTCATATTTATTTATAATTTATTTAATTTTAGTATTAA
Source organism: Viscum album (assembly GCA_963277665.1). NCBI lineage: Eukaryota > Viridiplantae > Streptophyta > Magnoliopsida > Santalales > Viscaceae > Viscum > Viscum album. The sequence continues at coordinate 929,679,802 of OY728159.1, forward strand.
TCACATAATAAATTTTTTATTATACTGGAAGATTCTTTTTTTGATTTATGGTTCTCTGTCTATATTTCAGGCCTTTCTACACCAAAACATCCAAAGATATATTATCCATCAAAACCATTCACTCTTATACTGTCTAAATTAATCTCATTCCATTAATTTTCCTCCACTAAAAAATAACAGACGTAATATTGATATTTATAGATAAAAAACATTTCTAATAAAATTAATGTATTATTTAATATTTATATATTACTTATTTCTTTTATGTATTAATCATAATAATTGGTTTCTTAAATATATGGATTCTATTACATGAGTTTAGGTGGTTTGTTCAAGACTGCTCATTCTATTTTGGCTGTTCAAAAGAGGAAGTCAATCAAAATCATGGGAACTTGTTATGTTAGGATTGAATTCAGACATTGAGATGTGTAGGAATCATCCACACCTTAATAAGACATGCAATCTATAAGTCATTGGAGACATGTTGGAATTAGTCATACCTAAATCTGGCATATGGTGTGACTTGAATGACTCGGAGTGCATCATTTTATTTAAAATTGACATCAATTTTAGTAAAACAAATACTTTTTGTTAATTTATTTATTTATATTATTACTTACGTAAGACTGTTTTTCTTATATGGGTAAGTTATTTTGCTCGAATAGGGGGTGGTTTTTTCAGTAATAGCCTGAGTTAGGTCAGGATTGAAAGAAAAAGGAAAATTTGTTTTTTAAATGTTTGAAATAATTAGTATTTGGTAAATTTATAAACCAATGTTTGAAATGTCTGTAATATAATGTTTTTTTCTTGTATTTTTATGATAACTTTCATTTAATTTAAATTATATATTGGGACTTTTTCTGTGGATATCTTGTGTGTTTCTTGTTTTTCAGGAGATGTGATTTGTTGTTTCAACACAATGAAGTGGCGATGTGGTGTTCTATTTTAGTGCACTATAGTAAGGCCCATTATCAGTGCTTTTAAAATAGAAAATAGAAGAAACATTTCTCAATAGTATTAAAATCATTGATAAAGCCCTACTTTATCATCGATTCTATCAGTGCTCCTAAAGTGGAGATTTAGAGATTATAAATAAAAGAGGTGATAAATGGGACCATTATCAATACATATAAAATAGATGATAAATTTCCCATTTATCAGTGATATTTTTATCCCTAATAAATAACTCCTTTATCTACGATTTATCGGTGCTGATAAAGGACCTGGGATTTTAACATCTCTCATGTAGTCAGTGCATTTGAAGCACTAATAAATGCATATTCTAGTGTAGTTAAAGGCCTGATTTGTAGTAGTGGAAGAGGATAACTCTTGGATCGATTTTCAATTGGGCATAATAATTCATGTTCCATGTTGGATGGTAATCTCTCAAAAAATAGTCCAAATCAATAGAGTGGTATATTAAAACATATAAAGTCTGTAGATATATATTTTTTCTATTTATGAAGTTACTAAGACATTAAAATACATTATATAAATATTTTTAATGGTTTTGTTTCATATATATTTTTAGAGTATATCCTTTTAATATATATCATTTTTATTTCATTGCATTTCAATTGTAAGAAAGTTGATGAAGATAATAAATGAAGTACATAGTAAAAAAATGAGTAATAGTTTAAATTATTGAATCATTATTGAGATTATAATTTCATAATATTATTTTAGGTGATAAAATAAGGTATACAGATATATATTTGTGAAATATATTAATGAAATTATAGTTTTACCATACTAAATCATTGACATATTGGATTTCCTAGATAGAAATTGGAAATAATAATGCTCAATGGAAATATTAATTTGTCATGAAAAATAACGATAAATATCAAATAAAAGAGTAACATGATGTATTATTCAATAAAAATATCAATATTTTTCATAAGAAGATTGATTCTAAAGCAAAATGAATAAAATGACCAAACATTCCTTCCATATTTGTAGAACTTGATGACCTTTTACCATTAAAAAATCAAATACAATTTTTTTAGTCAAATGTGATATATGAAGCAGAAAAATATATATTCTATATTTTCTTACAGAGTAGATTTTTCTTTTATTTTGGAACTCTCATTGACTAGTTAAGTCTATTAATGGCAAGGAAAGGTAAATTATTGTTTTGGTCAAACCTAGAATATTCAGAATTCAAATTTATACTCCTTTTAGAGAGGACTGATGACTTTAATAATGAAATTTTTTAAACATGTTCTCCAAATTATTTTGTAAACAAGAACTGGGGAGAAAGATGAGGTTATCTTGGATTTGAAAACAGTTTATAATGATTTATGGATCCATAAAAATGTGATATATATATATATATAAATAGAGAATATTTACATTTATCTAGAGTTTGATATGTATTGGGGATGAATATAAGAATAAATGGACTTCCAAAATAGAATTTTTTATGTAAATAAATTTATAAAATTCACCTTTTTTAAATAGAGAAACCTATGAAATGTGGAAGGGTATTTTTAATTTTCATAAGCTATCATTTTCATCTTATTCCTCTATTTTGCTTTATGGATAGTTGTAGCATTTTAGGAATTTCTTTGTGAACTATCTAGTTAGACCTTATTTGAAAATAAAACATGGTCATAGGTATAAAAATAACAAAAAATTAACACCATATATGTAGCCACTAAATAAAAAATATTTCATATCCTTATAATCCTTTATGTTCGTGTTTATTACATTTTAACTCCCAATACCTCTAATCATAAAAATCACCATACCACAATCAGTATGGGAATTCTATACACACTCTCATGAAGAATAATATATAAATATAATGAAAATTGATAGGAAATTTCATTTTATACACTAAAAAGTTGTCCATACCCTCCCCTCTTAGTAGTTAGGTTTACCCAAACATGACTCTTATTTGGTATTCGATCTAAGTATTAACTCACAGATGATATCTTTATATTTTTTTGCTATGTGTTTGATCAATGTTATTAATAAAAAAGGAATCATGAAAGTTTTCAAAGATTATAATTCATTAAAAATAGTGATGATATCTTTTGGATATGAATCTATCTTTAGAAAATTTCATGCATTCATTTTTATTCTCATTCACCTAAAAAATTAATATTTAAAACATAATACTTATTTTTTATCAAGAGTATTTGACATGGAAAATGGATTTATTGAGGGTTTTTTTATTTTAATAAATCTTTATTGGATTAATATTAAATGATTTATAAATTAAGAATATAATATTAAATACTTTTTATTTATATCCTTTTCTGAAAATATATAATTTTGATGAGCAATATAGAATTGTTTCAAAATATGTTTCTAATAAGAAATGTTTTCTTTGTTATGAAATAATTTTTGTAATCTTAAAAAAGAATATAATAATATAAAATTGGGAGATATTAATAAAAAATAATTTTAATATATTTCAAATATTATAATGAACTACAAAGGATAATATCATCATTTAATTCATGTTGTAATTCATAAGTGAAAGCATGATATGTTCAAGAAGATATTTATTTTCTGAAAAAGTATACCTCACAAGTCAAAGATGATGTTTATTCCTATAAATTTGATTTTAGAACTCATCAACATATCATTCAAGGATTATGGTATTAAATAATGTTGGACACATTGAGTTTGATCAAATTTTGATAAAAATGTGAAAATATTGATATATTTAAAATCTATAGATTTTGAATGTATGTTTTCTAATTTTGTGAACATAGAAGCAAATGAATGTTTTATTCTTTAGTTGAAATAATATTTTTTTGATAAATAAAGAAAAATTAATTTTTTTTAAAATAATAATTATATCTAGTCAATGGGAAAAGAAATAAATTATAATGTGGATTATTTTGTGTGGAATTTGTTGTTAAAATAGTTGAAACTTTCCTGAGATTTATTTTTGTGATTCCAAAATCGTAACCCAAAAACGGAATGACCAAAGGGTGGGTGAATTATAATTTAGGTTATGTTATTTTGAGAGAACTAAATAAATTAACTAATAAGAAGTATATGATGAATAGATTAGAGAAAATCAAACTAATAAAAAATGGGAATGAATCATAGTTTGCAATTCATGATGTTTTTATGATCATGTGTTACAAATATGTTGTTTTATTTTGAAGGAATTATGATATAATTATATCATGGGTGGTAAGAATCAAGGTGAAGCTCACCCCGGGTTAAGAATGTCCATGTAATGAATCATCCGAAAATGAAGTATATTTCAACTACTACAAAAAATAATAGAGGTTAAAAACTCATGAAACATGATGTGATAACATAATGAATAGAATATTCAATGATTAAAGGTTATTTACTTAATTTTATTTTCATTGAAAAAAATTAATGAAAACTATTGTAATATCTAGATATTTTATTATTATTTTTCAAATTGATTTAATTTCTTTTATATCTTTTGTCCCAAGAAATATAGTTCTCTATCATACCATAATATACTAATAATATTATTATTTAAAATTGATTATTATAACATATTCATTAAACATGGTGGTATGAATATTTTTAACACAATTTTTATAACTATTTATAATGGTTTTATATAAAAAATATAGATGAAACAATACTTAAAATTTTGTAATATATTTATATCCTTCAAAAAAAAATTCTCATAAATTAAAATTTATTGTTTTTTAAATAAAAAAAGGTTATTTTTTTCAAATTTTAGAACATTTATTAAAAAACAATTAGCATAATTTTTAGCATAATCATTTAAATTTTTTCATTGGGTAAATTATTTATATTTATCAAAAAAAGAATAATTTTTAAAATAAATACTGATAGATGTTGATTTATATTGAAAACCATCTTTTTAAATAAATCATTTACAATGTAATATTTATTTTTAAAATGGTAAAAAAGTAAAATTATTTGAATTATGTTATTATTAATCAAATTAGGTTCATTATAATCAATTTTATGATCAATTTTGATATAAAAACTACTTTTAGTTTTAAAATAATTTTCTTTGGAAAACATCAGTTTCGTTTTTTTTAGTTTAATTTAAAATTAATTTCTACAAATTTCATGAAATGAAGTTTTTTAAAATATATTCCTTATTTTTATTTAGAATAACTAATATTTTATAAAAATATAAAATTAAAATTTGGTCATAATGAATAGTCAAAATAGTATCAATTTCTTTCCCCGGTTATGGTTAAAACAGATTTGTCACGGGATAAACTAAAATTATACACCTAAAATGAGCTAAAATCAAGTCCAATTAATTTTTAATAGGACTATTTGAAACTTAAATCTTCTAAAGTCAAATAATGATCCATTATGGATCCATTTGTAATGTTTAAAACACGGATATATCTTTTTCTTTTAAAAACATCCAAGTGTGTCCTCTCCCCCACTTATAAAATGGAACATCCTATTCTCTCCTCATAACACTTACAAAGCCTTTGTCTCATCAAATAACAAACAATATATCTTAATTAAATCCATTATAACTCCACAGAGTGCATTTATTTATTTTTAAACCATTCTATGTTGGATTTAGGTATAAACATAAAGAGGTTCTCTGAAAAGGTGTTATTGTACTTAAATGTGTATTATTTATTTCCTCTTCCACCTACCTAAAATATTGTTAAACAATTATAAAAATAATAAAATCTGTATAAAAGATATAATTAGATGTTATTATGTTAATATCATAACCTATTTACATTTTCCCTTCTATCAAATGGATAAAGAAATTATCTTTCGTGTGTACAGTGGACTACCTCATGGAACGATTTAATTCGTTTTCCATTACCACCGTGCAATGAATGTTATAATGGTTGATTAAAATTATATATAAGATAACAATGACATAAAAAGGAAATATTTAATTATAACATCACTTCTTAAATATTACCTTTCAACCAATTATAATACAATAACAGCTCTTATGTGTATGGTGAACTACCTTCTCACGAACCAATGTGAGGTGTTTTTCATTTACATTTCACATAAATTGATATAAGGATGTATTTATAGTGTATATATATGATATAAATTATATAATAATTATTCAATAATATTTTGTTATTAATTATAAATATTTCATTCGATCCTTTGAAAAAAATGGAAATAGAATTCAGGGATACATAGGACTAACCATCTCCACGAACAATGTAATAAATTTTATATATTTCTCATTTATCGATTATTATAAATACATATATAATGAATATACAAGAAATTTATATAATTATTAAAAATATATATTATGCAACTATAATATGTTTACATGTACCAAAACATTATTACTAGAACATACATGAACAATGAACCATTTATCACCCGTAAGAGTGATTTAACTAAATAATAGTTAATGAAAAGTTGATAAAAGGATATAATTAAATAAAATATAATAATATATATATATGATAATGGTTCAATATTAGTGTTATAAAAATTAAAAATTTATTATAATGTAAATTTTTATGTAAGGTATTTTTGTCTAACTTTTATTTATGTGTGGTTGATTCCATATTCAACACTTGCTTCTTTTATATATTGTATATGCAACTCCTGAATGTTTTTAAAATTCTATATTGTGAATTTTATGGATATTTAAATATCCATATATGTTTCGTTTCATATTTGGTCTTATTATTCAGATGTAATTAAATTTATAAGAGTTTTATGTCTCTAGCTTATTATTTATGTTATTTTTTATGATTATTCTTTTGGTGAAGAAATTTTATAATCAACCTCTCAAGAAACTCACGTGTTTTATTTTAATATATATAATTATAGATAATTTATGTTTTCCATTATTATTTCTATATGTAATAAATAAATTGAAAAATTGAACCATATTATAGTAAATCAACAATATCTCTCTCTTTAGTAGAAAATAATTTTTATTATATGTCTATGTTTTATAAAAATGATTTAGATATTTTTTAAAAATACTTCATTGATTTTCTAAAGTATTTTTATCCCTTCAATTATTTTTTAAGAAAATTGATTAAAATTATTCATCTTGTGGTTTTCTAAAATTAGTTATATTTTTCTTCTTACTGAAAATGTGAAAGGAATATTTTTTTTAATCTTGCTAATCAGTAATGATATTTTTACCATCATAACCACTAAATGAATATAATCTAACATTAAAATTCTCGTATGTTATTTCAAATAATATTATTTCATTTCTGATTTAGATATTTTTATATTTTAAATAAGTTATTGAAGATTGAAATGGAAATTTTCCTTAATAATTTTTTTATGATAATTTTTAAAGAGATTCATTTCATTATCAAAAAAAACATTAGTTGTTTCTTATTATTTACTAGGTATATGATCCAATGGTAACATCATTATTATAACACTATTTTTTATGACTATAATGATAAATTATTTATTAAAATAATTTCATTTCAATTGACTATGTATGTCTAATAGATAAAATTTGTAGATATCTAATTTCTAGTTGCCTCTTCTTGATTAAGAATCCCTACATAGAAGGATTTAGGTGTAATGACAATGAGCTTCTCCTAAAAAGAGGTATAGTCAATAACAATGTGCTTTGATTTTATTAATTCTTCTAAATGTGAAAAATAATAATCAAATATATTGATAAGGTAACAAAAAATTATCCCAAATTTTAAGATGTTATTTTTTAAATTTAATAACCTATATTCCAATCTGATTCCATCAAATGGGAAGCAAAACCATTGATCATGTGTATAGAAGTCATCCACCTCCCAAACAAATGAAATAGTTTTTTATATCACATCTATATAATAGGTGAATATAAGAAATTATTTAATATATTAATCTAATATGTATAACATAATAATACATATATAATTATATTATCACATATAACTTCTTCCCTTTCAGTCTATTGAAATATGATAACATCGATTATGCATATGTACGGATTACCCCTCCACGAAGAGAAGTGATATGTTTCTCATTTACCTTTAACGTGGATGGTAATAATTAAAGATATAATGAATTAGTATTATTTTAATGATTTAAAATATATTATTTATGTTTTAATTAATATTTTCTAAACATTTATTATATCCGTGGAGAAAATGGAAACAATATCCCTACATATGTATGACCTACCATCTATATGAATGATGTAATTAATTTTATATCTATAAAATTTATGGTTTATTATCAATAAATATATTATGCATATATATGACATATTTATCATTATTAATGTATTGTAGTTGATTGAACTATGATCAATGTACAAGGACTCAAACTACCAATCTAGAACATACATGAAAATGTTGTTCTTTTTATCTAGAAAATTTATTTCAATAACTAATTTCCATTTAACAAGGAATAAAAATATATATCTAAATGAATTTATAAAAAAAGTTCACTTATTCCCTTATGCGCTCAACCTGGCATAGAAATTTCCACTGACACACCTCCACCACTAAACGTCGACCTCTTCCATCTACAAATATCATAAAACACTATGAGCACTGCAGAAGAAGCTCAATGTCAAATAGAAGATAATATTTTAGGATTAATACCACTATGGATTTTATCTATAATATCAAGATATACCTGAGAAATACATTTTTAACAATAAATATTATGTACCAATGAAATAATAACTCCATCCAACCCCTATAAATTCTATATTGAAGTGTCAATTATGTGAGTGAGATTTTGTACACTAACATGCCATATGATTTTCCCTTATGTTGTAGTGGTCATGGATGTATGATTCAATGAAAAGGTGGGAAATATTACATGGATCCACAGTAGGTTCTCAACATTCTTAGGGTTTTTTACTATAGATGATCAACCATGGAATATGGTGATTGGTATTGTCATAGTGGAATAAACATAGTAGATGTGATCTACTATTTCAGAATCAATATAATGACCTAGTATTTTCATACATAAATATTACATCTCCATAGTTGAATATTCAATACCTTTCACAAATAAATTCCCATGGACTATAATGGTTTATTTTCTTCTGGGACTAGTTATGTAATCATCATATTTCATGAAAATATCTACAAATCTCCGACAAAGACCACCCCATTTAGTAACCCTCATAGACATATACTACTTATACCTTTCTTTAGATCCTAGGGAAAGGAAACATAAAATTTGTTTATCTCAGATTATGAGAAAGGGTTAACAAGTATATTATAAATATATAATCATATTAATGAATAAAATAAGCATATGTTAATGATGTTATAAATATAACCTGTAACATTCATACCAAATGTATAAGGGATCTTAAATGTGAGACAAGTAATAAAAAATTATGATTTCAATAATTCATGAATCATAAGTGTGGGAATAATTAAAAATGAATCATGAATAATATATTCATGTAATTTAATTGTGGTTTGATCATAATACTAATAACAATTTCATATGTCATGGTTAATATCTACGACCATCAAATCATAATGAATGAGGCACAAAACATGTTTCCCATTTTATAACGGATGAACAATCATTACATATTACATATTTCATATAATATATATTATCAAAACCTATTTACCATTTCAGAATGAATTTGTCATCATCACCTACATATCATTCTATAATGAATCTTGCATCTTCATCTATTTCCCATTGTTAATAAATCACATTGACATGTTTTCCATAATTGATCAAGAATGTCAGCATGTTTTGTTTACCTATCTCATGGGATATAAAATTTCACTCAATATATTTGTGGGAGATATAGGTCCTACACATCACATAATCTATACATTTTTATTCTACATGATCACAAAGCATTCTTCATATAATAACCATATGAAAGTAAGTCATTTTCATAAAGATATCATCATATCATAGCCCATAAAAATAAAATGAATCTCATTGAGATCTCATCAATTCATTATATAATAACCTCTAGAAAACGAACAAAAATTACAAAAATTTATTCATTATAATCATAAATTATCTATTTTATAAATAACGATGGTAAAATTAGATCATATCCCCATTAAAATCTAAGCATCGCCAAATTTTGTGTCTTAGATGGAAAATGATATTGAAATATCACATAAAACATTTTTTAAGAAAATATCATTTCCACTTGAAAATAAATAAATTAAAATATAAAAACAAACCAATCATCAATGAAAAATATATTATTTAATGTAACCTTTGAAACTTAAAAATCATTCATTAAAATAGTAGTGGTTCATGAATGTACGAAATTATATTCATGTTGTAGTTGTTGAAATAATGATTCTTATAACATTTTTGTAAAATCCAAAGTAGAACTGTTTGTAAAATGACCTAAATATTTCTTTTAAATAATATATTTATAATTCAAAAATCTATTCTGAATTCTTTAAATAGTCATTTTAAAATAGTAAAAAATTTATTTTAATCATTTATAGAAAACATGGGCATATAATGGGTTTGTGCATGAGGAGGGAAATAAATGTTTTTATTCATATAAAAATTATTTTGGAATAATTACTACATAAATAGAGGAAAATAATATTAAAACATATAACATAAATAAATAAATATGGGATAATAAATCAATTATGCTTCATTAATGATAGATCATAAGATCTCATCATTAGAATAATATTATAAACAATCCTAATAAACAATCATATTCTATCATTAAGCACTAACTACTTTGATATCTTTTGAATAATAATTTTCATTAAAGAAAAAATTTAATATTGATATTTAAATCTAGTGATTATCATGATAATGTTCATAATATAAATTCATGGTATATAGATACACCACACAAAAGAAACATGTGTTATATATGTATGTGTCCCACAAAAATAAAAGTGAGATGAATATCCATTGCTGCTATTGTAAATTTTGAATCGTAAGACACATTAAAGAATAAAATAAAATGAAACCTTAAATATCATTAAAATAATTATATTCATGATATAACATGTCAATGGGAAAGTATATAAAAAACACAAACAAAACAATTTTGGAATATGAAAAATATCTCCCAACAATAAAAGTGAGACTAGAAATCTCTTACCTTATGTCTCATCTTCCACCATACACATTCGAACATAATGTATTATAAATATATATTTAATCTAAAAAAAATAATGACCCCTGAAAACATTTATAATAATACATATGATTTACCTATGAACTTTTATTACCCATTTATTAAATATTCCTTATTTGAATTATATTTTGATTAATTACTACTTTTTTTTCATGTATGTTTCGGTTTGGTATTTTTGGTTTATTTCATTTGATATTGGTTGCATGATATCAAAAAAATTCCATGAAATAAATAATATATATATATATATATTATTTGTATTTATAGTATCCTTTAAGATTTATTAATAGAAAATGAATTACATCATTTGTGGAGTTAGTAAGTCGTATGTATCCATGAATGATGTTTCAATTTTCTTGATAAAGGAAAAAGGTTAAATTTTATTTCATCATTAAATATTGATTATTATTTAATATATATATATATAAACAATATTTATGAAATTTATCCTTATTATCGTCTATGTAATGTTTATGTGGAGATAAAATCACAACACTTCGCCAAGGAGTAGTACACCAAACAAACAAGCGATGTTATTGTGTTCACATGGAATAGAAGATAAGAAGTTAGATATTATATTATAATTATATAAGTATAATTATTTCATAAATATAAAATAAATATATTAAATCCATCATTATATTCATCCAGTAGAGATGTTTATCAAAATGGAATTATATCTCTTTGTGAGGTGTTAGTCCACCTTACAGATAATCGACGGGTTTGTTTCCAATTTTATAGAATATAAAATTATTATAGGTTATGTGATAAATATATTAACAAATAAAAATATTTTAGGCACTAGTTTTAATAAATTTTAATTAATAATACATGAATGAAGCTGGTAATAGAAGTATAAAAAACAAATCCTCTTAATGAAGAGAATTATCTTTTCTCAATACAACTGACTAAGGATCTCATATTAAAGTATGTAGGGTTGATATTTGGGGAATAAAATTATCTCTTTAACATGTATAATAACTTTTTTGAGATATAATTGTATTCTTTTCTTGAGAAAAATGTCTTAGGTGTTGTGAATATGTAAGGCGAGGATTTTCCCTTTTATAATCGAGGAAGAGTGGCATTTCAATTCACAAGACTAGTAAAAAATGGGAAGTCAATCTCACCCAATTTGAATAAAAATTGAAAATAAAAGGATTTTATGTATTATATGATCTATAAAAACCTCAAACATACAAAAAAATATAATTATAAACATTTTGGTTCTTACCTTCTATGTTTCTTTCAGTTTACCTTTTTAGTTTTCACTATAGTAACAAATATTTTTTACCTAGGTAATTCATAGATTATGACTAGAAATAAATGGTCAAAACTATATAATATTTAGCTAATGGTTCTAAATATTAAATAAAATTTTAAAAAAAATATTGTTTGTGGAAAATTGAATTTAACCCAAATGCATGTAATGCACAAAAGTATGTTTTACCCTTTACTCTACTAATGATGTTTTACATATTTTGGGTTGAATATAATTATTATAAAAGAAAAATTGTCACATAAATAAATTATGGATAATATTTTTAAACATAAAAAATAACTTACAATATTATTGGATTATTATGAATTTTAAATAATTTGAAAAAATATATTATTTTTTATAAAATGGCATTAATGTCAATTTTAAAACTATTCATTTATATTTTCTTTACAGAAAAAAATAATTTGTTAGAATTTGAATAAATTATTTTAAAGAAAATATATAATTTAATATTTATCTAAATATTTCATTAAATACAATAATTAATTCAAATTTTATGATTTATATTATTTTTAGTACGATTTATTTCTTTTTATTAATTAAATAATTACAGTGTTATTGTTTCTAAATCAGTTAAAGTAATTATATAATTTTGTGAATTTAAAACTATCATTGTTAAAATAAATTTATTATTCCAAAATAATCATCAATATTCAGTCACGTCATTCTCTTTTCTTATGTGATCTTATAATATAATTATAAAAGCAAGAGGGTGACCATTAATCTTTTTCGTTACATAAATTATTATGTTGAACAATTTTAGGGAAAATCATCCTAATTGAACTTATAACACATCCTTAGATAATAAGGGTAGAAATATGGTCATCCACTAGAATATTGACATGTGTTTAGACCATTTTAACCCTTATCAATTTTAGTTTAACAACTAGTAAACACGTTTTACCCTTAACAACGATAATTAATTTTTACAATTTCCACAAATCATTTTGACCAAATATTATATTGACCATATAATGTATTGTTAATTTTTATGATTCCAAATGTGGAATACATTTTTTTGATTTATATTATGTGAAGAAAAAATTTTGATTTAAAATTAAACTCTTATGTGTGAATAAACACTTTTTTTCTGAATATAAAATTTTCATAAATATATTTTGTGTTTATATAAAAAGTGAACATTAATTTTATTATACTGAACTAAATTAGGTTAATAATAAAATTATTAAAATAATTTAACTTTAAAATACATTTTTAAATAATATTTCATTTATTAAATTCTTGAAACAAATAGTCTTTTATTAATAAATATCCATATTTTTCATCATTCACTGAAAAATTAAACATTTTTTATTATTCTTAATGACAAAAAATAAGATAAATTGGTATTTGTTATTCTAAAAATGATGTTATTTTTTTAAAAATAAATCTAGAAGTGTAAAAAAATATTAATTATGCACAAAATTTGATATTTTTTTATATAATTTTGTTTTGAAAGTATATAAAACTTTAATAAAAATTAAGTGATTATTTATAAATTTATGGTCACAGTCTAAAAACATTGTACTTAATTTGAAAAATTAGTTCTTCCTTATTCAAATTTCTATGTTTAACAAAATGGTTATAATGGTCATGCTTAAATAATATTTTTATTATATCATTTCTCATTATAATATCATGTTGAAGGAAATAAAATAAATCAATAAAATTAAATTTATTTTCAAAACTTTATATTTTATAAAATCATATGGTGTAACATTCTACCACACATAAGAATACATTGAAGAAATTTAAACATAGTTTTATAATAAATTATTTTATATTTGAAAATTCCCTTTTGGATAATCCAAGTCATTAAAGGGTTTATAAAACATCCAATTAAAAAAAATTGAATAGAGAAATATAAAGTTCATCTAGAGTGAAACATAATTGGGTTCCGAAATAGAAAAAGATTATTGGGAAGTAATGATATAAAAATGGAATATAAATAATTTATATAGGTCATTGATCTCAAGAAAATGAACGATCCGATGAAATTCAATGACCAACAAAATGTAAACCAAAGAGGTTGAAAAAAGACTACAAATTCAACAAAAATGGATTTAATATGGAAACATTTTTACCTCAATATTCATTTTAATAATTTTGTTCAAATTTTTAATGTCATGAGAGAGAACATGTAAAAATATAAATTATTTATTTTATCTTCAAAACAACAAACTCATCATTTCTTTATTCTATAATCGATTTCAACCTCACCTTTTATTCAAAAAATTATATTTCAATATTAATTTTTCATGACTGAAAAATTATATTTAGCAGTTTAACATATCCAAAGACCTCTAAAATAATGAATAGTTAATATAATTATGTCTACATACTAAGAAAACTTTAATGGTTAGCAAAAATTATAATTTTTGATAAATATAATAGATTCGTATGTGTATAATTAATAATAAAACACTTTCTTCAACATAATTCATTCTATAAATTTTTTATCTTAAAAACCTTATATAATTTGTCTAGATTAATTTGAAATCCATATATTTATATTTAGTGTCACTATGTTTCCAAAATAAACTTAATATTAATCCCCAAAAAGTATATCTTAATTTCACATACCAAACATGTAAATATAATGATCAAACATTCTCTTGAAACATGGTAATAAATTAAATTAAAAAAATCCTAAAAAACAAACATGCTTTGTAAAATTAACAATATACTTATTCCTAAAATTAAATCAATGACTCTTTAATATATTCTATAAAAAAATAAAATATTAAACACCCTCAATGATAAAAAAACCATTATGTGAAAAAATTGTTAATCATATCCATAATTATCATCAATATCCATTTTACATTATATGTATCAATATAATCATTATACATACTAAAAAAAATTCCATCATGAACTGCATATTAAGTGGTATCTTCGATTAATCTTTTGTTTTCTATAAAATAATTCCCCATTATTAAATAAAATTTCATGGTCATTAATTCCATTTAACTTATTCTTACAAATCCTTAAAACAACCCTTATACAGAAAATACTTTTATATATTTCCTAATTAAAATAACATAATTATTTAATTATGAAACATTAAAAATTTAATCATTACACTTTATTTGTAAACAATTAACTATGGTTCATTATCATATTCTTTTATACCTTATTAATTTCATATGTCATTTGTAGTCTCTTAATCATCAACCATATAAAATTTCACCTTAATTCAATTATAATATCCCTCCGGATAATCCCCCCTAGGACATTAATTTTGATAATTCTCGTACTTTACACATTTAAAAAATTAATCCATTGTTAATACCTCCTAGAGATTAATAATTACATCCATTTTGATAACTGAAATTTTCATTTTTCCCTCTAAAATTACTTTCTCTAGTCCCTTTTTCCACACACATAAAACATCTACTCATACTATTTAAGAATTATCGTGACTAATTATTCACGTATTATTGATATATAGGAAACTAAATCATCTATCTTTCATGATCCATACAACTCAAGCTATTAAAGGATACTATCCTTCTTATTCTCACCATAAAATAAATTAAAAACATAGTATGATAAATAATAAAAATAATGGGAAACCGATATCAATTTTGAATAATTCTTATAATTCATAAAACATGACACACACTTTTAAATTTATGACACCAAATAATTAATCAATATCAATCAATATTATTGTCTATTCATATCTTTTGTGATGGTTCCTAAGAGGATTTTGAATTTAAAATGCATTTTTATTAAATGTTTCAAACGATGTGTGCAGAAAAACCTGTAATCATGCACCATGTGATGAATAAGCCAAAAAAATGCCCACTTTTTAGAGTTATAACCACCAGGTTTAATTTTTCTTGACCCAAATCCACTTGTAGTATCAATACTAGGATGTGGATGCTTGAAAACCACTCCCCCTATCCTTCAACAAAATTCAAGGATATTTTCTTATACATTGTTTTTTACTTATACATATTTTTAAATATATCACTAAACATATCCATAGGGATGTCACTAGAAATTTTTCATCCTATTTTACCATGAGTGACTAATACATTTCTCTGATACAAACTATAATGACACAAAATTTTCAAAAATTAATATTACATCTCATTAAATGAATATTCAATACATTTCACTAATACATGACTGAGGACAATAGAGGTTTTGTTCCATTATATAAATGATACAATATCTTTTTTATTTCAAGAACTTTCTTCAGAATCACCCACAATGATCTGCCCATTCAATAAACTTCATTGAAGAATCCTAATTAAACCATTATTCATAATGTGGGAAAAGGACTAAAAAGAAAGGGTGATCTTAGATTCCCAGTAAGAGTAAAAATGATATATATATATATCCATGATCACATTAAATCATAAGATATTCCTAAGGGTATGATATTACGAATATAAATTACAATGTTCATTACCATATATCATGGATCATAAACATGATCAATTGCATAAAACATTATAATTTAAAAATAATGAATATAAATTATATTTTATTATCAAAACACTTTTAAGGAAAAAGTGAGAATCTGGAAAAATCCTGAATAACAACCAAAATAACCAGAATAAAAAACCCTAAAAAAAATACAGGTTTTGGCTCTCCGCAGCAACTACATCTTGAAAAAAAACCCTCACCATTGCAGAACATTTTAGAAATCAGTCCCATGTAATGATGCACGACCGCATAACCAATGCGATAAACATATCATCTCTGTATCCCAACACTAAATTGAATGTAGAAGTGATGAACTCATGCATGAACCTCATCTGATGTATAACCAGGTATAATACAATAAGTGTGACCCCGAAAATTTATCTCAAATCCCACAAAATACTGGTCCACAAGCATTCCGTATGACAATAATTTCCAATCCAAGAAACAAAACCACCAATTTAACTACAGACATTGAAATGTAATCTAATATTTCAATAAAATGGTTCCCTAAACAATTTACAATAGATACAAGTTACCTAAATTCATGGTGTCACCATCATCATATTTTCAAACTCTGAGGCTAAATAGACCCAAGACTATATTTACAACTCAATGTTGACCGTCCGTCGATTTAATCCTTTGAAAATAAAAAGTTCTTCTTTTTCTTCCAAGGAGTATTTTTCCTCATTAAGGGTATCTCTTAAGTGCCTCCCTATAATTTTAGTTGCCTCCTCATCAGAATATTTAAGTAGAAAAATCTGTTCTGACAATTTTTTCACGGAGCTTAACAATAAATCCAAGAAATGATCACCCCAATCCTCTACTATTTAATGGCTAAAGTCCTTAAAGACTTCCTTTTTGGGATTTTATTTCCGATATGATCAAGTATACAAAGGAGGTGGTGAAGAGGAATAGTACTTACTCCCCTTCCTCATCCTATTATTCTTATTTTTCCTTGGACTTGAAATTTAAACTACCGAGTGACAGTGCTCCTCTTTGTTTCTCTCATTAATGCATCCCCCAACTACATCAGGTGTATTATTATAAGGCCCCAGCCTTAAACCTTACTTTTTATTGAATTAAATGAATAATTCACATTGAGTATCTTTTCAGGTTTAGAGTTTTAGAGAATTAGGTCATAACTATTACGTCTCAAAAGATTACAAAGTAGACACTTCTACTAAGTTTCCATAAAACAAAAACTCTTTAAAAGAAACATGTCTAGTTCCATGTTTTAGATATCATGACTTTCCCTTGATCCCATCCTTGGCCCTTTTCCACATTAAGTCCTTTGAAAAAAATTTCAAAAAAAAACATGGGGTGAGCATAAAAAGCTCAGCAAGGGATACACAAAGAATGAAAACTGTTAGTTTTTTCAAAGCGACAAGTAAACCATGTATACTTTATCAATGTAATACCTTTCACCTTTAGGAAGTAGTAAAAACTATTCACTGAATAAAATATCATTACTTACCCTTTTGTAACCAAAATATTACCATAAAACCCATATAAAGAACACATAACATATAAAGGTAACTTGGGACATAAACATACTTAAATGGAATAACCATACGGTCGACTTCCACACATACTTAATGGAATATCCATACGGCCGACTTCCATACCCAATGCATTGGGGGTTATAACGTAACCACCCGTCCTGGTATTCACGGCACCACCCGTCATATGGTTTATCACGTAACCACCCATAAAATGTCCACCTACCATCATTACAAATAAAATATTGAAAATATAATCATTTCAATAACTACATTTCATTTGCAATCACAATAAGTAATTCCAAGATATTGAATTAAGCAATCCATTTTAAAAAACCATTTAAAAGAGATTTTTGAATCAATGTGTCCCATACCACTTTGAATATTTTAATGGAATTATAATTTTAAAACATTATTGTCCATATAAATAAATACTGAAAACCATTTTGAAAACATGGACATTAATGATAAAGATTTACAATAATTAATCTTTAAAACATTTAAAACGATATTTTTGTTAATGAGTTTTTAACATAATGAGAGACTCCTGAATACAAATAATTTCGGAATAACATGTAATCTGAGCTCCATAATATCATGAGAATAAAGGGATTCATGATATAATATGTCAAAGGACAGTATACACACCATATAAGAGTGAATTGGTGCATATCAACAATGAAGTCTCAATGGAAATGTAAATTGAGATGAAATCCATTATAAAGATGGTATCCTTAAATTAAGGATAAATCTATCACATAATTATGTGTGATAATTATAAATACACCCAATATAAGTGGATATTGAGTTTGAAACAATCATAGGTCATTCACACATAATCTTGAAAAAACAAAACAAATTACATAGATATTTAACTCAATGAAATGAGATTGAGTTATGATTTCCATAAAAGTTCGTAAGAATTTATTAATGAGATGATTATGTGTAGAAATAACTTATCCTCAAAAAGGTTTGTGGAAATTAAAAAATAGAGATTCCACACATAATCTTGGCATAATAAAATCAAGAAGTAGAGGTTTAACCCAAAGAATTGAAAGTGGGTTAAGAAGTTCCCTTACAGAAATATGACAGCCTAACGACGTCACTTTAAAATTCAGAAAATGAGTTGATGAGAGAGAAAATGGTATCTCATCACATGGTCATATAATTTACATAAATAAGGATATAGAAGAACATATCACAACATAATAGTATGTTAATTAAAAGACAAAACAAAAGAAGTCTTTTAAAAAGAGGAGGGTGAAAGGTCCCCTTACCGAGTTGGGTAACTTTCGAAAAGTACACCCCAAGGAAGAAGGGTCATACAATGAAGATGTAAATACCCATAAATGAAATTATACTACACAAAGTGTATAATAATGGGAAGTACATACACCAATCAAAGGAAATAGTGGCAAATGTAGCATAGATGTCATGGGAATAAATGTGAGAAGAAAAATCCCTTATGAAAACTCGGCAGCCTAATGGTGCCACTTAAAGCTTCCAAAAATGGACTTATGAGACCAAATAGGGTCTCTCATCATATGAACATAAAAATTACAGTAGTATTAATATAAAAGAACATCCCAATCATAATAAATATGAGCTTAAAAGGAATGACATAAAAGAGTGTACTTAAAAAGAAAGAGAGGGGTAGGATCCCTTACCTCGGGTCCGACTTGACTCGATCGTTCTTTAACATCCTGAATAATAAACTTGAGTTAATTTCTATTTTCTTAAGAACCTTTTTAAAGTTAATTATTCTTTTTATATCACTTATTTCCATCTTATAAACATTATGTAATCATTTATGTTAATAATGATTGTTTTGTTGATATTTGGTTCTTAAGTCGAAAGCGAACTTCTTACAATTACATGTTGTTCGTGTGGTCAAAGGATAATTATATCCAGAATGATATTCATGATTTTGATATCATATATATCATATATCTCCAGCATGTACATGTATTTATAATATTACATAATCATTTATAGGTAAGAAATGAAATGCACCGTTCATGGAGACGGTAAGCCGTACGTACGCATGAACGCTACTTTCATTTCTTTGTCATATTAATGGAATTAAAACTAAATTAGAGGTATGTATATTTTAATTCCAGAATTATATTCTTCATTTATATGTAACATAAAATATATATTTCCATTATAAATATGTACTTCTAATAGTACATTACATTTGGGGATAAGAAATGAAATGCACCATTCATGGAGACAGTAAGCCGTACGTACGCATGAACGCTACTTTCATTTCTATCTCATACATTAATGGAAAGAAATAATAATGATATATAGGTATATTATAATTCCAGTATAACATCATATATAATAACTTTAAATCCATCCTTTATACGTCCCACATATGGCATTAACGAATGACATCACTTTGAGGGGGCGGTAGTCCGCACTTCCTGAAATGAAATTATCGTGTTTACCCACAATGGAAACCATAAAGGTAAAGCACAAATGAAAAATAAAGAAGCATAAGGAAAACATAAACATAATATATATCATATATAAATAGAGTGACATCTTAATGGCCACCATTAAAGGTGTTTAAAAGAATATTCAACAATCATCGTTTCGTGAGGCAGAAATTCGCCAACCACAGAATCAGTATGTTCTTTAACCATCAGATGTAGATGTGTGTAAGTGTAGCTCGAAATATTCTTATAACAACATCCCAGTATATTGAATATACATAAGTTTTTACAAAATAAATGAATAAAAAGAGTTTAGGGGGTTGGAGAAGCAAAATAAAACAAAAAACACAAGTGAAGACATCACCTTAAAATCGGGTAACTCTCTTAGATTTGAGCTCAAAGGCTTACTTGGGAAGACTTATACCCAAAGTGAGGCTTCAAGGAGTAATAGAGGGATGTGGAGAGACAAAATGGGCAGGGGTTGGCCGATCCAAAGGCTTTGGAAGTGTGGATAAGGTGGTAGAGGTGGTGGCCTTTTATAAGAGGAGAGGAGGGGCACTCTTGGAAAGTAAGGAAATGTTACTTTATTTTAGAATGAGTTTCGGATTTTAATGATCCCACATTGATGTGTTTCGAGTATAAGGTGATAAGGGTTCTAAATCCACCCATACAATAGGTTTTGGACATGTCTGGGTCATAGATTTTACATTATCATTTCATTTTATTTTAATCCTTTATTAATGAGGTAATCAATGCATCATCATGATGTCATAAATAATTTAATTTATTTAATGTCTAAAAATTATAAAACAAATATCATGATTTAGGAAATATTTTTATATTTCCAATTACTATTTATAGTCAAAAATCTGACTTGTATAACCCCATGTAAAAATTGTTTTAGTAAAATAACTCATGTTTGTGTCATTTTTAATTTTACATTAAACAAAAAGTTATTTATGTCATTTCCCAACCAAAGTGGCTCCATGGGGTCCCCAAGTTGACCCATAGAATGTCTTGGTCGGCCATGACACATAAAATAAGGGTAATACATGTGTCAAGCTCATCTCATATTATTATAAAATTATTTTTACCTTAAACTACACTAATTACCTCTAATTGCGATTAAAAACTTAATAAGTTACTATTCACCAAAAAATTATTTTAATCCCATTGAAAAAAGATTTTAATTCTTAATGACAACCATGTATGTCAGATTTTTGAAATTCAAAACAAAGAGGTGAACAAGTTTCATTTAAACGAAAAATCAGTTTCTTTAACTACCACTTAGTGGTTTCACTATTCATCAAAAATTGAAGTTTTCCAGAAAAATACCAAAAATTAACCCTAAGCTATATTTGATATTACGAATTCAAAAATTAAGTCTATTTTACAAAATTCAAAAAATATAAGTTGCATTAATTAATTTAATAAATAATTCCCGCTGTCAAAACAAATAGCACGTTTTTAAGAAACAATAAGTATCAAAAGATTGACTCTAGTTTAAGTCCAATTTCAAGATGAAATTAATTCCAACGACCACTATTGGATTAAATGGTAAAAATATATTCTAATTGAACTTTAAAACCAATTAAAAAGATAATATAATCATATAAATAAATTAGATTAAAAAGAGGTTTTGGATTAAAATACAACATTTGTCACAATTCATTAAAAAATGAACTTTATCAGAAAAATACCAAAAATTTACAAAATGTAAATTTCGATGTCCCAATTCTAAAGAAGAATTTTATTTTGTCAAATATAACACCTAAAATTGTCAAAAAGTGGATTTAAAAGAGGTTCTCCATCAAAAGGTGGTTAATCGACCTTTTAAAGAATATTAGAATGTTTATGCTTAAAAATTGGATTCATTCGCATTTTCAATCCTCTAACATTTATTGTAAAGAGTAAAAATATTTGACAACCATACATAATCAGTTTTTAGTTAGTTTCGTTCTTTCCTTCCATTACAATGGCTAGGCATTAACTACCATTTAAAATAATATTATTTTATTATTAGAGTGCAATGTAAGAATTCAAAGGAACTCGTTGTCGCGTATTGGGTACGCCATAGAGCCTAGCGTTCCCTTTAAAGTAATATTAATATTTTTTTTCACAAATTGGGATAAATATAAAAATTTCATATTGTTTATTTACCTGGGGTGTTACATACTTCCCCCCTTTTGGGAATTGCGTCCTCGCAATTTCAAAATTGGGCTTAAAAAATCCATTGTAAGTCCCATATCGGAAAAGGAGTAAATTAAAATATCACTTTAAAAGAATGAAATGGAAGTACAAAGGTCACCCGAGTTAACCCATACTAGGATTCCATGTATGAAAATATGGACATGGAGGAAAAAAACAAAGGGTCCTGTTCTGATGGAGAGTGATAGTAAACATGTCTAGGAGAAAGTTAACCATAAGAAAATCGCAAACTTGGGATGGGTTAAACGGTATTGGATTCCCTAGTAGGAAAAGTTAATGGAAAACATTTTTTTAGTTACTTTTAGTTGAGTAATTTATTTTTGATCTTAACTAAAACATAAGGAAACATACTTACTTGTCATGTTGACTTTCAAATTTTACTATATTTCTTACATGAACTCATATTTTTTCAAAAAGATGAGTATTTAGGACGACTTGTTTACATTAAGAGAGATATAATCAACTTATAGAGAATCACATAACCCAAAAAAGAGAACTACATACTTCCCATGTCTTTAGACTTTAACCAAAACCAAAACCAAAAAGGTTAGTACAAGATCAGATAATCCAGAAAAGGATAACCCTTTATAAAAAGAAAATCTATTCTTAATCTCAAAAATTTGTCCAACAAAACCCAAAGTTCAACGAGGACCATTCGATAAACAATTTTTCCATAAAATTCTTGAATGTAAACCAAACTAAGATTGAAACCCAAATATTTGAAGGATTTAATGACATAGTCTTCCAAGGTACAAATTATCTTTTATCTCCAAATAACATCAGTTGCTCTTAAATTCTCATATTGAAAAGTAATTAATCAAATCACATATCCTTGATGATAGGTTAATAATCTCCATAGATAACCCAAAATAAACATACTCTTGATTCCTAAAATCATCTAACTAAAAAGAATTAGTCAAAATAACCAGGGACTTCACATAGTCTAGTGGTAGGCGATAAATACCAGTTGCACTTTGGTTGTGGGTTCGATTCCCACAGCTTTGTCCGACGCGACGGGTTGTCACATGGTCTCCGTGTTGTCCTTTTTCCAAAACTATATAATTCTTAAAACATTCCCCAAAACAAGATAAAATCTTAAAAAATAATCATAACAAATTTTAACCTCAAGTTTATCTCATGCCTTTCACTTTCCATCATAACATATAGTAACCCATAATTACCTCAAAAGTAAGGATCATATAAACCCAAATGGTTCTTTATAACTATGTACACAAAAGAACAGATAAATATTCCTTGAATAAAATTTTCATATATCAAACATCTGGGTTACACATTCTATAAAAAGTCTTCTAATGTAACCCCATCATCAAAAGAGACTTAATACTCTTAATAATTTCACCATAACTCTTGAAGCCTTTACATGTTGACTTCTTACTCATTCAACATTATTCATGATCCATTAACCATTCCTTTCCAACTTATTCTGAAATACTTCTTTCCTACAAACAAAATCATGAATCATATCCTAAGATTCCAAAATAGGAAAACAAAAGTTATGAAATAATCCATACCGTTGATTGGTCATTGTCAGTTTCTTCATCCTCAATTAGAATGGCATTAGGTATTGGTAAATGAATATTTTTAGGATCTTGGTGATCCCATTCCCGAAACTTCTTCATAGGACATGTGTTTGCATAATGACCATGCACACCACATTTAAAACTTTCAATTGATCCCTCAGAAATAACGTCTTTCCCTTTCCTCGAGTCAAATAGATGCTTTATTTTTCCATGGCAGATTCTTGCTTTATGACCTTCATTTCCACATCTATAGGATATTTCTGTCCCTTTGAAATATTTTCCTAGGTGTTTCTTTCCATATCTTTGACACATAGGTTTTTGAACACACTTACCTTTATGATTATTACCCGTAGTTCTGTAGGGATTTGTTTCTCACATATATGATGCCTTATAGAAATCACCAAGGTTTTGGTGGTCAATCATGACTCCAGATAGTTGGTTGAGGATAAACACAAGAGTTCTCATTGTAGATCCCATATCATTCAGTTGCTCGCTCAGAAAACTGTCATAGTTTCCTTCACATGCACAGTTACTTTGGTGCCTGCTAGATCCAGCCATTTACTAAAACCAAAAATTTCAGTGTGAGTATATCAACAAATCCCATCATGTAATAATGAGGAAGATAAACACTAAGATATACTTACTCATTCACTTTATCTAAAACTAGGACTCTTTTTGAAATCCTAACCATTATGGTAATGTCACTTATGCTTAGAGGATACCCTAACCTCAAAAGTTATCTAAACCGACCTATGATACCAACTATAATGCCCCAGTCTTAAACCTTACTTATTATTGAATTAAATCAATAATTCACATTGAGGATCTTTTTAGGTTTAGAGTTTTAGAGAATTAGGTCATAACTATTACATCTCAAAATATTTAAAAGTAGAAACTTCTACCAAGTTTCCATAAAATAAAAACTCTTTAAAAGAAACATGTCTAGTTCCATGTTTTATATAGCATGACTTTTCCTTGATCCCATCCTTGACCCTATTCTACATTAATTCCTGTGAAAAACATTTCAAAAAAAACTTGGGGTGAGCATAAAAAGCTCAGAAAGGGATACACAAAGAATGAAAATTGTTAGTTTTTCAAATCAACAAGTAAACCATGTATACATTATCAATGTAAGACCTTTCACCTTTAGGAAGTAGTAAAAACTATTCACTGAATAAAATATCATTACTTACCATTTTGTAACCAAAAGATTACCATAAAACCCTTATAAAGAAAACATAACATATAAAGGTAACTTGGGACATAAACATATTTAAATGGAATAACCATACGGTCGACTTCCACACATACTTAATGGAATAGCCATACGACCGACTTCCATACCCAATGCATTGGAGGTTATAACGTAACCACCCATCCTGGTATTCACGGCACCACCCGGCATATGGTTTATCATGTAACCACCCGTAAAATGTCCAAGTACCATCATTACACATAAAATATTGAAAATATAATCATTTCAATAACAACCTTTCATTTGCAATCACAATAAGTAATTCCAAGATATTGAATTAAGAAATCCATTTTCAAAAACCATTTAAAAAATATTTTTGAATCAAAGTGTCCCATACCAATTTAAAGATTTTAATGGAATTAGAATTTTAAAACATTAATGTCCATATAAATAAATACTGAAAACAATTTTGATAACATGGACATTAAATATAATGATTTAGAATAATGAATCTTTAAAACATTTAAAACGATATTTTTGTTAAAGAGTTTTTAACAAAATGAGAGACTCTTGAATACAAATAATTGCGGAATAACATGTAATCCGAGCTTCATAATATCATGATAATAATGGGATTCATGATATAATATGTCAAAGGACAGTATACACACCATATAAGAGTGAATTGGTGCATATCAACAATGAAGTCTCAATAGAAATGTAAATTGAGATGAAATACATTATAAAGATGGTATCCTTAAATTAAGGATAAATATATCACATAATTATGTGTGAGAAATATAAATACACCCAATATAAGTGGATATTAAGTGTGAAACAATCATTGTTCATTCACACATAATCTTGGAAAAACAAAACCAATGATATAGATATTTAACTCAATGAAATGAGATTGAGTTATGATTTCCATACAAGTTCTGTAAGAATTTATCAATGAGATGATTATGTGTAGAAATACCATATCCACAAAAAGGTTTGTGGAAATTACAAAATAGAGATTCAACACATAATCTTGGCATAATAAAATCAAGAAGTAGAGGTTTAACCCAAAGAATTGAAAGTGGGTTAAGAAGTTCCCTTACAGAAATCTGACAGCCTAACGGCGTCATTTAAAATTCAGAAAATGGGTTGATGAGAGAGAAAATGACATATCATCACTTGGACATAATATTTACATAAATAAGGATATAGAAGAACATATACCAACCTAATAGTATGTGAATTAAAAGACATAACAAAAGAAGTCTTTTAGAAAGAGGAGGGTGAAAGGTCCCCTTACCGAGTTGGGTAACTTTCGAAAAGTACACCCCAAGGAAGAAGGGTCATACAATGAAGATGTAAATACCCATAAATGAAATTATACTACACAATGTGTATAATAATGGGCAGTACATACACCACTCAAAGGAATTAGTGTCAAATGTAGCATAAATTTCATGGGAATAAATGTGAGATGAAAAATCCCTTACGAAAACTCGGCAGCCTAACGACGCCACTTAAAGCTTCCAAAAAAGGATTTATGAGATCAAATAGGGTCTCTAATCATATGAACATAAAAATTAAAGTATGAGTAATATAAAAGAACATCCCAAATCATAAAAAAGATGAGCTTAAAAGGAATGACATAAAAGAGTGTACTTAAAAAGAAAGAGAGGGGTAGGATCCCTTACCTCGGGTCCGACTTGACTCGATCGTTCTTTAACGTCCTGAATAATAAACTTGAGTTTATTTATATTTTCTTAAGTACATTTTTCAAGTTCATTATTCCTTTTATATCACTTATTTCCATTTTATAAATATTATGTAATCATTTAATTTAATAATGTTTGTTTTGTTGATATTTGGTTCTTAAGTCGAAAGCGAACTTCTTACAATTACATGTTGTTCGTGTGCTCAAAGGTTCATTATATCCAGAATGATATTCATGATTTGGATATCATATATATCATATATATCCAGCATGTACATGTATTTATAATATTACATAATCATGTAGAGGTAATAAATGAAATGCACCGTTCATGGAGACGGTAAGCCGTATGTAGGCATGAACACTACTTTCATTTCTTTGTCATATTAATTTAATTAAAACTAAATGAGAGGTATGTATATTTTAATTCCAGAATTATATTCATAATTTATATGTAACATACATTATATATATCCATTATAAATATGTACTTATAATAGTACATTACATTTGGGGATAAGAAATGAAATGCACCGTTCATGGAGACGATAAGCCGTACGTACGCATGAACGCTACTTTCATTTCTATCTCATACATTAATGGAAAGAAATAATAATGATATAGAGGTAAATTATAAATCCAGTATAACATCATATATAATAACTTTAAATAAATCCTTTATACTTCCCACATATGGAATTAACGAATCACAACACTTTGAGGGGGCGGTAGTCCACACTTCCTAAAATGAAATTATCGTGTTTACCCATAATGGAAACCATAAAGTTAAACCACAAATGAAAAATAAATAATCATAAGGAAAAAATAAACATAA
Organism: Viscum album; assembly: GCA_963277665.1. Lineage (NCBI taxonomy): Eukaryota > Viridiplantae > Streptophyta > Magnoliopsida > Santalales > Viscaceae > Viscum > Viscum album. The sequence continues at coordinate 929,707,992 of OY728159.1, forward strand.
TATATATCATATATAAATAGGGTGACATATTAATGGCAACCATTAAAGGTGTTTAAAAGAAGATTGAACAATCATCATTTCGTGAGGCAAAACTTTTCCAACCACAGAATCATTATGTTCTTTAACCATTAGATATAGATGTGTGTAAGTGTAGCTCGAAATATTCTTATAAAAAAATCCTAGTATATTTATGATACTGGAGTTTTTACAAAAGAAATGAATAAAAAGAGTTTAGGGGGTTGGAGAAGCAAAGTAAAACAAAAAAACACAAGTGAAGACATCACCATAAAATCGGGTAACTCTCTTAGATTTGAGCTCAAAGGATTCCTTGGGAAGATGTCTGCCCAATGTGAGGCTTCAAGGAGTAAGAGAGGGATGTGGAGTGACAAAATGGATAGGGGTTGGCCGATACAAAGGCTTTGTATGTGTGGGTAAGGTGGTAGAGGTGGGGGCCTTTTATAAGAGGAGATGAGGGGCACTCTTGGAAAGTAAGGAAATGTCACTTTATTTTAGAATGAGTCTCGGATTTTAATGGTTCCACATTGATGTGTTTCGAGGATAAGGTGATAAGGGTTCGAAATCCACCCATACAATAAGTTTTGGACATTTGTAGGTCATATATTTTACATTATCATTTCATTTTATTTAAATCCTTTATTAATGAGGTAATCGCTGCATCATCATGATGTCATAAATAACTTAATATATATAATGTCTAAAAATTATAAAAAAAATATCATGATGTATGAAATCGTTTTAGCTTTCCAATTACTATTTATAGTCAAAAATCTGACTTGTATAACCCCATTTAAAAATTGTTTTAGTAAAACAACTTATTTTTGTGTCATTTTTAATTTTACATTAAATAAAAAGTTATTTATGTCATTTCCCAACCAAAGGGCTACATGGGGTCCCCAAGTTGACCCATGTATTGTCTTGGTCGGCCATGACACATCCAATAAGGGTAGGACATGTGTCAATCTCATCTCATATTATTAAAACATTATTTTTACCTTAAACTACACTAATTACCTCTAATCGCGATTAAAAACATAATAAGATACTATTCACCAAAAAATTATTTTAATCTCATTGAACCACATTTTAATTCTTAATGACAACCATGTATGTCGGATTTTTGAAATTCAAAACACATAGGTGGAAAAGTTTCATTTAAATGAAAAATCAGTTTCTTTAACCACCACTTAGTGGTTTCACTATTCATCAAAAATTGAAGTTTTCCAGAAAAATATCAAAAAATCACCCTAAGCTATATTTGATATTACGAATTAAAAAATGAAGTCTATTTTAAAAAATTCAAAACATATAAGTTGCATTAATTAATTTAATAATTAATTCCTGCTGTCAAAACAAATAGCGCGTTTTTAAGAAACAATAAGTATCAAAAGATTGACTCTAGTTTAAGTCCAATTTCAAGATGAAATTAATTCCAACGACCACTATTGGATTAAATGGTAAAAATATATTCTAATTTAACTTTAAAACCAATTAAAAAGATAATATAATCCTATAAATAAATTATGTTAAAAATAGGTTTCGAATTAAAATACAACATTTTTCACTATTCATTAAAAAAATGAACTTTATCGGAAAAATACCAAAAATTTACACAACGTAAATTTTGATATCCCGATTCTAATGAAGAATTTTATTTTGTAAAATATAACACCTAAAATTGTCAAAAGTGGATTTAAAAGAGGGTCTCCATCAAAAGGTGGTTAATCGACCTTTTAAAGAATATTAGAATGTTTATGCTTAAAAATTGGATTCATTCGCATTTTCAATCCTCTAACATTTATTGTAAAGAGTAAAAATATTTGACAAACATACATAATAATTTTTTAGTTAGTTTTGTTCTTTCCCGCCATTACAATGTCTAGGTGTAAACTACCACTTAAAATAATATTATTTTATTATTAGGTTGCAACGTAAGATTTCAAATGAACTTTTTGTCGCGTATTGGGTACGCCATCGAGAATAGCGTTCTCTTTAAAGTAATATTAATATTTTTTTCACAAATAGGGATAAATATAAAAATTTCATATTGTTTATTTACCTGGGGCTTTACAATTATTATAGACAAATCACCAAAATACCTCTGCATGTCCATTAAATCTGTTGCTCAAAGGGGTCGATGTATGACTCCATGAGTCAGGTCCCCCAAAATTCCCAGCACTGGTATGAAATGACACCTCTAATGTAGGCCCCATTATCCCCTTCCTCAAGACACCACTTTCTATGAAATAAACCTCTACTAATACCTCCTCATCGTTGAACTCTGACTAAACCACACACATTTTTTTTCACATTCATCTTATGTCCCACACGGGCCACATCCGAATGAATCCAGCCTTCTGTTCGCACACTTTCATTGTGAAATGGCATGTATCAAGAAGAAGGCCAAGCCAGAACCTTCCTTACCTGATAAACACATTATCCATCACCATATTTTCTTGAGTGACTAAGACCTTCTTCGCAAGAGAACAACCTCGACGTGCCCACCCCTGTTCATCTTCAATTGAAATGTCACATACCTTTATAGTACTGAAAAATCCCCTTTCCCCTCTTTGCTGACTACCATATTTCTCACACCTACCCATAATATTAGTCAAACCAAGAGTCCTCTTATCCAACAAATCTACCATAATATGCACATTATCCTATCTGCCAAAGCAATAGCCCCTCTTCAGATCCTTTAATCGAGACCCCCTACAAATGTATTTAAGAGAATGTCCCAGTCACTTTCATCAAGAGAAAAAGTTATTCCATGTTTCATATACAACACGTTGTTTTAAACGATACTCCTCACCAACCGTAATCCACACATATTCAAATGTATCCCTTGACAAATCAATTTCAACACACATACATAGATTAACAGGATGGCAATGGATCGTAGTGAGGATATCCGAACACAGGTATTTACAAATAGGGTTCCCTAGAATAAGTAGAATAGATCGACTTTGAAATGGTAGGGTAATTTTGTGGATTCGTACCCTTGTTTCTATTGATGGATCATCATGCATCATAATAAAATCGATGGAACGTCGAAATAGGTATAATCTGAAACTGTTGAAGCTGTGTGGATCGCTTGAATACATGAACTAAAAAAGTTATAGGTGATCATAGATCAATCATGAACCATATCATCATGTCATTTTATATTGGATCCATCATAAGTATTAAAACCATTTTATATTCCAAGGATAACATCTAAGACCAAAAAATAATAATGGGTTAGGCATAAATACCTATTTTCAATTTCCTAACAGATCACACATCATTACTTGTAACCCATTTCGTAATGGGTGATGCATCATCACCTATTTCCCATTTCATAAAGGACCTTTAAACACCACATGTCACCCATTTCAAAATTGATTAGGTATGATCACTTGTTTCCCATAATAGATCAATCCCATTGATATGTTTCTCGTACTGGATTAATTAAATGGGTATATTTCCCATAGCTATCTAATTAGATATAATAGTTTACCTGATACACTAAAGAGATATATAGGTCCCACCCATCACATAATCCAATATTTTTTACTCCACGAGATTATAAATCATACATAATATCATAACCCATATAAATTCAATGGGATTCAATAATATTTCATGATAATAAAATCAATAAAAATTAAATGGTTTTTATAAACATATCATCAATCCATCATAGCATAACACTTGAAAAATGAATGTGTTTCATAAAAAATGTATTAGTTATAATCATAAACAACATTGAGAGTGAATAATGATTTAAAAATGGTTTCATATCCCCATTGTAACATAAGAAACACCAAATGTTGATTTCTAAAATGGAAAAAGATTTTAAATGATAACTTATAATATTTCATGTTGAAAATAACCCTCCACATTTAAATAATTATTTAATATATAAAAACAAACCAAATATTAGTGAAAATTTTTATTCTGAAAAAATACATTGAAATATCTAAAGGATTATTTAAAACATTGGATAGTCATGAGGGTAGGAAATTATGTTTATGTTGTACACATTAATACAAATATTCCATTCAAATTTTACTTAAAATCAATAAGAGGACTGTTTAAAAATTGGAATGAAACATTATTTTTGAGCATTTTTTTAAAAAAATGAAACATTTTAAACTATATTTTTAAACAATTATCATGTAATAGTAAAATATTATTTGGATATATTTTTATAAATTTTAGAAATAAAAGTAAAAGGGTTATTGACCAAAGAGTGAAATAAATTAATTTTATCATTAAACAATATTTTGGAATATTGATTACATAAATGGAGGAAAATGAAATATAGATATTTAATTTAATTAAATAACAATAAGAGAATAAAATTCGTGATTTTATTTAACGGTAGATCGTAGTATAGCATCATTGGAAACATATACTAAACAATCCTGATAAAAATGAGATAGTAATAATAAACCATTTCTACTTTAATATATTTTCAATCATATATCACATAAAATAATGTAAATTATAAGGAAATTTATATAAGAAAATTTTCCAGATTATGATTATATAAGGTACTAATGGTCATTATATACACTATAAAAAAGAAACTATTTTCATATAGGGTATGTGTCCCACCTTAACAAAAGTATGATGAAAATCCCTTTCCAATTTCGTAATATATTAATCATAATCCCATTAAATTATATCCCAAAAAAACAATAAATAATAATGAAAAGAATTAGTCTATTATATTAAATTTAAAAGGTTCAATATATACACCACATAAAATAAATGAGTGGTGGATGTGACATATATCTCCCAAAAATAATGTACATATTAGAAATCCCTTACCCTGTGTATCTTCATCCTTCATACATATTAAAACATATTATACAACAAATTAAGTTATTTTATAGATATATATTTAAATAATAATAATAATAATATTTATCATATAATATATGATTTACTTATTATCTTTAATTGCCCGTTTATTAAAAATTTCATATTAGGATCATGTTTTGAGTAATAACTTCTTTGTTTGACATATACTTTTACATTTTGTATTAATTTTACTTTTCTACTTGATTAGGGTTCAATAATTTCTATAATTATTAACATGATATAAATTTTACATATATACATTATATAAATATAAATATATTTGTTTTAATATATAATTTTTTTTGATATAATAAGAATTAAATTGTTCATAGAGATAATAGTTCATACATATGTATGAATATAGTTTCCATCTTCTCAGAGGATGGAATGAAAGAACGATAAATAATATATAAACCTTCCAGGGAAATTAATAAATTATATATGTCAAATATATTTAATTAATTTATCCTTATTACCTTACATTTAAAGTACATGTTGAATTTAATTCACATCACTTTTTGAAGTGGTAGCCTGCCTTAAACATGACTGACATTATCATATTCACATAGAATGGAAAGTAGAAGGAATATGTGATAATATAATTCAAGATGTATTTTTTAAAATATGAAATTAATATATAAATTCCATCATTATATCAAGAAATGATATATGGTGATAGAAAACCAATCACAATAGTTTTTGAAGCGTTAGTTCATCCACATAATCGATGGTTTCATTCGCCATCTGATATAAGTGGAGTTCGATATTATTTATTCAAAAAAAAATTTCCACATATAGTTAATAATGGTGTAATTATACTTTAGTTTTCAATACAGGAATGAACCTTGTAAGAGGAGGACTAAAAAGAAAGATATTAATAAATACAATTAACTTTCCATAGAACATCATCCTTTCGATCTCATTTTAAGGACCCTATGATTTTTCATTTTTACTAAAATAAGGAATAGAATATTTATAAGGCTTCATGTTGGATATTTTAATAGACTTTGATCGTCAAAAAGGTATTAATACATGTGAAAATAAAATTGGAGGTAGTTCTCTTTTATAATTGTGGAGTAGAGGGATTTTGTAAAATAACAAAAACTATTCAATAATGGGAAGTCATTCAAACCCCTAGTGTCTCAAAAATTTATAATATATGGATTTTAGGGATGATATGTTTGATACAAACATTCAAATAATAAAAAATAAATGTTTTAATCATTTGGTTCCTTACCATCTAAACAACCTCACTTTTACCATTTTAGTTTTAACTATATTAACTAGTGTTTCTCATCAAGGAAATTTTTATTTTAATCCTACAAATAATTGTTCATAATTATATAATTTGTACCCACCAATTATAATTATAAAATCAATTTTATAAAATTAAAATATATTGTGTTGAAGAAAAATATGTATGAATATTCTAAGTTAGAAGAGGGGGTGACTTTTATGTTTATAAACATTAATTTTTAGACTTAACGATATCTTTGTATAATAAAGTTGAACAAATTAGATTTTCTATTCCCTATTTTGTTTTAATAAAGAATGTGGAATAGCCCTTTGTCTGATTATAAAATAATTGAATTCAATTTTGATTTTATAAATATATTTATTGCATTTAATTTGATTCTAATTAGGTTAGTGAAGTCATAGGTTTACTTAAAATTTAACAAAACCTTAAAGCATATAGAATAATAAACAAGAGTTTATATAATAGTGATTGAATACAATGTTTCAGTTTGTTATTTAAAAAGAATTTTTAGTAGAATTAGGAACCATTTAATGAAACAAGTAAAACAAATGAATCGAAATATTTTGACCCACACCAGGGTATGCCCTCTATCAAAAAAAATATTAAGTGAATCTTTTTTGTTTCTATCCCCACAAGCCCTCGATCAAGATGGTGCTCATCTCATATTTCTTCCAATCCCCAAAATTACTCAATTAATGAATCTAATAAATGAATAAAATATTAAAGATAAAAGCTGACATAGTTTCTTTAATATTGAAACTCTCTTCTTAAATTTAAAAAAGACAAGGAATAAGTCTTTCACAATTTTATACTTCGATATCATGAAAGAAAATTAAATGTATGTAGAAACACACATATTTTTGAAGATATTTACAAGTAACAAAGTGAAATGGTATTTATAGGATTAGAATCCAACAATCATCTTGATCTCCAATGGTCATGTTATTCCTAAAAAAGCAAAGGGACCTGTACAGCTGGAACTATAATGGTTATAAAATAACGGAATATATGACATTATTTCACCACAAAAGATAAAAGAAACCCTTCTTGGGAAACAATAAATTACAATATGAACCAAATATAGGCATGAGTATGATTATATGTATGAATACATATTTAGAATTATGTGAGTCCTATTATGTTTATGAATATGAAATTCATCGGTTCTGTAAATTATTATGAAATTAAATTCTAATATATTGTATAATTGGATTCTAGATAAAACAAGTAATTAGATTCAAAAAACAATGTTTAATTCGGATTCTCAAAACAGTGGATCCAATTATAAGAATGGATCTGATTAAAATTGGTTCCAGTTTCTATTTATATTTAAAAGAAATTTTTTTAGATCTGACTAATAAACATTATAAAAGAGATCAGAAATTCGAGTTTAATTGTTATCAGACATTCATTTGTTTAGACAATATTTTCATATTAATATATATTTTATAAAAATATTAATAAAATTAACGTTAAAAGTAATGAGTTTTTAATTTCAATACTTTTATAATTGAAAAAAGGGTCATTCTTATTTCTTTGTAAAAATGTAAGAGAGTTTAGTGATTCCATTTTTTTTAACAAAGTTAAAAAAATTGGACTCATTATACCCTCTTCTGTGGTAACAAATAAATTGGAGTGTCACTAAGTCCGATTATAAATTATCGAAATCACTTTATATCTGATAATAATATTTAACATATTCAAGATGAATGTGATTATATTATTTAATTCAGAGTTTTAGTTAAAAACCTATTATACCTTATAGTTTATAGAATTTTAAATAAGATGTAATATAATAGATAATGAAGTAAAAATATCACTTTCTATTTAAAGGGTATTTTCTGCGGAATTATGATGATTTTAATGAAACAAGTAAAACAAATGAATGGAAATCTTTTAATCCAATGAGAAGCGTATCCAATGAAATTGTATAAAATAATTTAAATTTACACATTCAAGAATATAATTCATACCCACACCAGGGTATTAACTCGATCCATAAAAGATCAGATGCAGCTTGTGTCTTTTTCCCCCACAATCCCTCGATCAAGATGGTGACCAGCTCCTTTAACTTCATATTCCCAGAATCCCTTGATTAATGAATCATACTCTTGAACAAAATCTTAAAGATAAAACCTAACAATATTTATTTAATATTGACAGTGTATTATTAATGTATACAAATACATGGAACAAGTAGTTTACACTTTCCAGCTTCAGTATCACAACATAAAATTCACAGAATGTAGACACACACAGACACAATATTCAATATATTATCCAATGATGAAGTGACTAGGTATTTATAGGCTTGGAATAATATGGTAATCTTGATCTCAAATGGTCATATTGCTCCTAAAAAATATTATGTATCTATATTTCTTGGATAATAATAGTCATAAAATAATAGAATATGAGACATCATTTTAACACTAAAAAATAGAATAAAAATTTAAAGGGGAAGAAATTTATAATAAATACCAAATATATATATGAGTCTGATTATATGTATGAATAATTCATGATAAGGAAGTGCGTCTAATTATTTTTATGAATCTGAAATACATTAGTTTTAGAAAATATTATTTAATCGGATTCTAAAATATAGTGTAGTCAGATTAAAAAACCAGTGTGTAAATGGATTCTAAAAATATCCTGTAATTGGATTATATAAACATTGGATCCAATTATTAGTATGGATCCGATTTATATTGGTCTTATTCTATATTCCAGTTTAAATTTTGTTTTGTCAGATATGACTATAAACCATCATAAACATGTTGGAAAACATGAGTCCAATTATTATTGGACATGCAGTTGTTAAAATAATATTTTCTTATTAATACTTATATAAAACAATAATATGAAAATTGATATTAAAAAATGAGTTTGTGACTTAACAAACATAATGGAATAATAAAAATTAAAATAATAATTTTGAATCAACAATTTCCTCCTTTTAGAAAATCAAAAACAACATTTTAAGAGAAGTATATTTAGATCAATATATTTTAAATTTGGATTTATAAAAAATAGTTATCCACCCATAAGTTTATGAAACTTCTGAATGAAAAAAATGAATATGAAAAACCACCCCGTAAGATATGAAATCTCCCAAAAGATCTTATTATCTTCTATAATTATCTTTCTTCATTTCTTCAAAAAAACTCCCCTTACATAAATATAGTATCCATCTGAATAACAATTTTTATAACATCATTCCCCCCATTGACATTATCTCATTTATTATTCATATTAAACATTCCACCCCATTTTGGTTTTCAAAAATAATCAAAAATTCATAAGGAATATTTTTACTCAGAATTTTCTGAGTCAAAAAATAATTTTAATAGAAGCATATGTATTGTGAAAACCTGTATTTTACCCTTTACCATGGTAATTATGTTTATACAATTTAGGGGTCAGTATAATTATTCTAGGAGGAAAATTTTTTCATTAATAAACTATGTATTATATATATAATCATATACTATTGACATAGAATAGTACTGTATTTTTACTGTTTTTAACCATTTAATAAAATAATATTTATTAAAAAATAATATTAATGTCAATTTTGACACTATTCATTTAATTTGACTATAAAAACTACACAAAGGTGTAATTTGAATATTTCATTTTTACTCCTATTTAGAATTTTATATATATATAATAAATTCATTTAATACAATAATTATGTAAATATAAATTAATTTGAATATTTCTAAAGCCATTTATTTAATTTTTATACTAATTAAATAATTATTGTGTTGGAAGTGCTTATGAAGATGAAGTAATTGTATAAAAAATAATAATCAAAAATAAATTTACCTCATTAAATAAATTTCAATATTCTAATTACGAGCATAAATATTTTTTCACGTATTAAATTTGTCCATCTGTGAACGCATAATATATATTTAAAAGAACAAGGGTGAAAATTTTTCCCTTATATAAATTATTATAATTTAGAATATCATGGAAAAATTCCCAAAAAGAAAAATAATCAATATTAAGGTAATAAGGTGTCGAATATATCTCTAGGTAAATATTTTCAAAAATTATTCGAGAAATTTCAACCCTTACCTTCAATGTTTAACCACTGAAAAAAAATTTAACATTAAAAATGATAATTATTTTTTTATTATTATCTCTATTTATTTTTACCAAAAATTAATTTAGAATTATAATAAAACATTTATTATGGCGATTATAATTTTTTAATACATATTTCAAATTATAATTACATGAATTAGAAAATTTTTAATTTAAATTAAACCCATAAAAGAAATGATAAGGTAGTTTTCCAAATAAAATGTTTCATATGTATCAAGATTTTTAATATCCAAATTCAACATGAAAGTTATTCAAATAAAATATATTTTATTAATAATAAAATAATTGAAATAATTTAAATTTTAAAAAAAAATCACAAGATGGAACTTAGGAAATGATTCAAATGAACATTCAGTTTTTAATAAAAATTATTATTTTTACTATTCACCAGAAAATTAATCATTTCAAAAATTATAAAAAATTTACCATAAGATACTTTTCAAATGTTGATTTAGTAAAATGAAGTTAATATTTTTCAAATAAATTTTCTAATACTATCAAAATAATTTTTCCCCCTAAAATAAATAAAAACATTTTTTGAGAAATTGGTATTCTTAAGTAATATAAAGACATAACTAAAATTAATGTTTATAGATTGAATTTTTTTTATTTTTATAAAAGAATTATAATTAATTTTTTTTAAAAAATATTATTCCAATTTATACCAGAGACTATTCAATATCATTCATGTTTAAATAATATTAATAATCACTACTAGAAACACGGCCTTTATCAGTGCTAAAAATGGCCTTTATCAGCGCTAGAAAAGCGCTGATAAAGCCAGCGTAGATAAAGGGGGGGGGTCCCCTTTATCAGCGCTTTTTTTAGCGCTGATAAAGGGGTCCTATATCAGCGCTTCCTTTATCAGCACTTTTAAAAAAGCGCTGATAAAAGTTAAAAAAATTTAAAAAAATTTAAAAAATACTGCAAATCGGGGGGGGATTTTATAGCACTTGAACCCCCCCTTTTATAGTTCTTTTCAGCCCCTATACAACACCCCACGCACCCCACGCACCCCCCTCCACCCTTTAACAGCGCTTGCTCCAATATTCCTCATGCGCGCGCACCCCTACCTCCACTAGGATTTGAACTCAAGACCTCCCCCCTGCGCGCCTAAGCCCTTACCACTACTCTATTTTGATTTACTTTCCAATTCATGATATCTCTATATATATATATATATTTATATATTTAGATATATTTATTCGTATAGTAATATATATTTATATTAATATATATATATAGTTATATTATAATATATATATAGTTATATTATAATATATATATATAGTTATATTATAATATATATAGTAATATTAATATATATATATATATAGTGGTATTAATATATATCTATATCTATATCTATATATATATTTAGTTATATTTATTCATATAGTAATATATATTTATATTAATATATATTTATATTAACATATATATAGTTATATTAACATATATATACTTATATTAACATATATATAGTTATATGAATATATATTTATATAGTTATATTAATATATATAGTGCTATTAATATATATATTTATGGTGATATTAATATATATATTTATAGTAATACTAATATATATATATATGTAGTTATATTAATATATATATAGTTATTAGATTAATATATATATAGTTAGATTAATATATATATATTGTTAGATTAATATATAGGTATATAAATATTCATATATTGGTATTTTAAATAAAATGGATATTAGTTATTATTTAGATAAAGCTAATATATTTTATATGTAAATATGTTTAATTATTTATTTAAAAAATTTAATTTTTAGGTGCGAATATATAAAAAATATGTACATATAGTTATATATTTGATTATAAATAGTAGTTCATTATAAAAAAGGATGAAATTTCAAAGACATAATATTAATATGAATGTAATACCTTGGAATAAATTTAGTCCCCACCAAGAAAAGCCAATAATACCCCCTTAAACGAGTTTGAAAATCCACAAAATGTTAAAAAATCTGGGTACCCTGACAAAAAACTCAGTTTTGGAGGCCTTCTGGGCCTCTTTTGGCCTTGAAAAACGCTTGACTAGGGTTCCCCCAATTCACAGCGACGTAGAGCTCGTCGCAGGCTTCGATTTGATATGTGGTAGAGCTCAAACGTACACCCGGATCAAAAGTTATGGCCGTTTGAAGTTTGAGTTGCGTTTTCAACATATTTTGGATCTTTTTTTTAATTTTTTTAATTTTCTTACTCCTCAAATTGTTATTAAATGACTATTAATCCATAATTATTATCAAAATATTAATTAAAAATATTTTTTTAATTTGTTAAGAAGCCATTTTCACTAAATATCTTAAATATTAAGTATAATAAGTGTAAATGTACATTTATACTTATCTAAAATATATTTAAAAATTATATATTATATTTATATAACAATATAACTATATTTATATATTAATATATTTTTAATTTTTTTTGAATCTGACCCTTTATCAGCGCTAAAAAAAGTGCTGATAAAGGCCCCCCTTTATCAGCGCTAAAAAAAGTGCTGATAAAGGCCCCCCTTTATCAGTGCTACTGAGCAAGCGCTGATAAAGGGTGGCCCTTTATCAGTGCTTTTTCGTTAGCACTGATAAAGGGGGGCACTGCGAAAAAACTGTTTTTGGGGTAGTGAATATATCATAGCGCCTTCAAACATAGTATTACATCTAATGTAAGCTATCAGTGAATTTAAATTTGTTTAGAAAAAAACCATAAATTATATTGGGTTTATAAGAAATATATAATCACTTTAATAGGATCGGTACTATCATATTTTATGTTATATGATTACTATAATGGAGGAGCTACCCTCGTTGCATGAATCACGGAATGCAGTTATAGCGGAGGAGCTATCCTCACTGTATGAAACTTTAGATGTGATTACCGTACATGATATACCATCAATTAAAGAAGAGGTATACGAGATAAAATTGTGTGAACTGCAATAAAAACTTATCTTCCTGTATGTACTAGATAATATACTGAAATGGATATTAAATTAGTGAATCATGGTTTGATATAATTTGTTGATTCTTGTAAATGAATGTTCCTATCCATTTTTTCATACGTTGAATTTTTCAAATTAATTTGAATTGATTTATTATTATTAATCATTCCCTGAATGATTTTAAAATTATATTTTTCATTCCTAGTAGAATTACTAGGCCAAATACTTTTAATATTATCTTGATCATATTTCTTTAGTGATCTTGTGTCATGTCATCTTCTAAATATTTCATTGAAACTATTCAAATTTGTGCCTATGAAAAAAAAATTAAAGTAATTAAAGTGTTTTTTGTTAATACATTTTCCTTGTGGACAACTTTAAATTTATCATTTACTAGCCCATATATTACATGAATGAACATCATAAGAATGAGCAACATTTCAATAAATATTTATCCATTCAAACCATCCTCTTAGTTTTTTTCATCATTTTATAATGTTGAAGTGTACGGTGAGGGAAGTCATGATGAATCATATGAACTATATTATAAGGAAAAATATGAGGTTATTATATTTGGAATTAAGAAACGTTTTTCATTTATACAGAATACATTCATTTTTTCCAATCATGAAAAAATAAAAATAAAATAAAATAATGGGGTTTGACAGAGGTAAATAAAAACCCATTACTAAACAAATTACTTTCTCATAAGTTGTTACATAATAGATATGAGTATTGTTTGTATCATTGATTACTAAAAAAATAAAAAAATGGGAAAATTCATTAAGGTGAAACACATTGATTATTTTTACATTGATCATGACCTTTACTTTGAGTTTTGGGAAGTCGGTTGTGTCATTTAGAATATGATAATTCCATTTTGTTTAAGTTTTGATGTCATTATTTATACATTAATTATGAGCTTACTATTTTTTCCTTAATGTTTTTAACCTAAATATCTACGAACATTAAACATCAATGTCATCAAAACATTAAATTCAAAGGCCTCATGATTTCATGTGACATTTTTCTTTAAAAAACGCACAATGTAGTTTCATTAGAAGCATATCGAAAAGATACATGTACCCATTATATTCTCATAACTCTAAAAGATGTTTTGTAATGATTTATCTATGAAAAGATAAAAATGTAAGGTGATCATGAATTGGAATGTTAATAACGATGAAATAAGATTCTTGAATGGATTAAAATATTAGTCCCATAATTTTTCAATGGGAAAATATAAAATAAATAGGATCATTGTTTCATTAAGAAATTAAATGTTAAATAGATGTTTTATGTGGAACATGAACATTTGGTTTATCATTGATTATTATTTAATTTTATTTCTTCGACATTTAAATATTAGTAAAATTTCATTCCCTCTTTAGTTTAATGTTGAGATTTAATGCTTATGGACATGTATAGTTTAGGTCAGGGGGTATTTAATGAATTCATCTTATCATGAAACATTTTAAGCAAATTTAAATGATTTTAAATGGATTTAAATAATTTTTCCTTACTTATTTCAATGTTTTTATAAAATATGGGGGTATATAATTAATAAATTAATAAATATTATAACGAATAAATATGTTGAATTAAGAATTTTTGAATTCATTTATGAATTTTTATTGAAATTGATTGAATGTTTTTTTTGTGAATTTCATGTTAAAAATTATCCATCTAGGCTACCCCTCAATATAATGGGCTATATGACATGTAGTCAATAAAATTGAGGGTATAACGGTAATAATACCCTGAGGAGAGCCTACAAAGTTGCAGGAGGATGTGATTAGCATGGGGAGGAGTTATCATAGTGGTTGGGAAGAGGTCTATTGGGGCTGGACATGTCGGTATGGACCATGATTGTGTGTGTGTGAACTTCGGGAGCCCATCCTTATTGTATCCATCAAAAAACAAATTTATTATGTATTTAATTTATATGAATACCACACCATGTGTAGCTCTAATATAAGGTGAATATAATGTCAAAATATATCATCATTTTAGAAATTGTCCTCATTTGTCTCTTTAACCACTCATTATTTCATTGATATTTCTGTTAAAGCACCTCTACCACTCAACATGGGAAACCACCATATAAAAATGATATAAAAACCCATCGGTGACACAGATGATGTAATAAGTCATGAAAAAAATAATTTCCAATTATTAGGACCACCATGGATCAAATTTATAATCTTGTTTGATGTTGGAGAATCACATTTTTAAGAATAAATACATCCTAATAATTAATGAAGTTCGTTATCTAGCCATAATAAAGCATAGATAGAAGGATGATATCTTCCACTGAAATTTCCTGTCAGGACCCCCTCCCCACAAGGTGTACCCCTCCTTGGCCGGTAATGTGAGAAGGGAGATAATGACCCTCGAGTCCCACCTCCAGTAGGCCCCAGGTTGGCGACTAGAACCGAGTGTATAATAAACACACAAATGGAAGGCATTACCCTCTAAGAGAACACATGCGGAAGAGAGAGATAAGATAGACACCAATCAACTTTATCTCAGGCGGAAATATAAACAAAAAAACCCAAGTACACATATGAAATGTGATGAAAAATTACAACAACAAAAAGGGGGAAACCACAAGTAGCCAAAAGAAATTAAAAATAGCACCGACCACAAGCTCGAACAGCTCCTGCAACCACAAGCTAGTAGAAACCATCTTGATCTCCAACCTCCTCCAAGTGACCTGAAAACAGTTTATATAAACATAGGGTGAGTATAATAGTATACTCAGTAGGATCCTCCCCGAAGCATCTCGTGCAAAAGTAAAGAGAACATGCTAAAGTATAGTAAACAACAAGTGAAACTAACTCGTCACCTAAATAGGTATACTAAGTTCCCAACCTCACCATGGCTACTCTCACCAAGTAACACATACAAGAATATAGCATATAGTAAAGAATATCAAGGGTACTGCACTACTACTTCTCCACTGGTTTGCCACTTTGACCCAACGTCGCACGTCTTAAGCATCTCTCTCCAAAAAGGCTTGACTGCAAAAACCTGGGTGAAGCATCACAATCGGCACCTAGTGCACCACAAAGGCTTGCCCGCAGACACTTGGGCATAACACCACACCACCCACACAACCAAAAGTAACCAGGTAGTTTCTAAGAGCCACCACAGCTCGCATAACGTGTATCATATGTCAAGTATTATACCTAAAGCCATTACATCCCATACACTGATTAAGGATCCTCAAGCCATCACAACCTATACAAGTTACACCTATAGTAGTCCATATGACACAATATCCAGAATATATGTGTGGAAATAACCAAAATCCATTACAGCACTCTACACACATATAACAGGAAACCTAACCATTGTGCCTAACGACACAAGTATTTACCAAGAGAATAGAGCGGGGCCAAAGGGGGTAGTCAGCCATTCATCCTCCCACCAGAATGTTGGGGGAAAACACCCCCCAGGGCATAGAATCCCCAAGGTATTGGTTTCCCTTTCTGACAGGGTGGAGTAGCATATAGAAACACAAAAAGTAGTGAATATACTATAACTCACAACCACACAGTTGGAATAACCTAGTCTTAGACACAATTGCAGCTAACGTCTCTCAGACTCCGTGCTGCTATTTCTAAGACAAGGTATCTTATAAGCACACAACCATTTAAAGATTTTTATTAGGTTATTCATTCCCTTTTTATCGGTTCCACTGTATGATAATTAATTCTTTAAATATTAATTAACACTGAACGATTCCATATTATATTTCATTAGGATCACACCCAAATCCAACTATTCCTTCAAAAAAATTACTACCTCATCATTATGTTTCCGCGAACACCAACCCCATGGGTTAACACCATTTAATAAAACATTTATTACAGAAACACTTTCCCATATTCCTAGGCATTCTCGAAAAGCATTCTATGATACTAACACAAAGGGGGCTCAACACGGTGAGTAGATGTATTACCCGTCGAGTCTTTGTCGCCTATAGAAAGATTATAGACACATTCTCCCTTGAGAAGCTAATAACGGAAAGCACGTGGCATACCCTGCGTGTCTTCACCTCTTTTGGAAGAAGGGTGAGCAAGACCAGCTTCCTTGAGTAGTGGGGAAAATTAAATCATCTAATCAACCAATCAAAATCACCAAGCATTAAACAATCACATCCATCCCATTCCATCATCCCTGATGTCCTCCCTGACACCCACATGCATAATCTGATTCATCTCGCTGCTATAGGCGTCATCCACTTCCACAACCAAAAGGCCTCTATGCCCCCATATATCACAACACCCCTCCAGGATCACACCTCAACACAGGAAGTAGGAAAAACAACCATCACATAAAATGGGTTGTGGCCCTTTTACAAACATGATGTTAACTCAGAACCCTTCAAGGAACTGTCAAACAATCAAGTCAGTAAACCATATTTAATTAACATATTTATAATCTGTTGGTTCCAAAATTGGGAACCTAACCAGCAAGCTACCACACATGATTATACAAGCTTACTATGCAAATTTGAATAACATCAAATTACAACAAGAACCATAATTTTTTTCATGCCTCTTTATCTTTTTCCAAAAAATTATCAATTAATCTCGGTTTACGTTATTTAATGATTTCCATCAAGAACAATTAGATAAGAAAATCAAGCATAGATATCTCACTATCTAGCAAAACAAGAGGTAATAAAATACGATCAATAACAATTTCTTTATCTGGTTAAAAATATTTATTATTTCAATTCCCTTATCATCTAGTGGGTTTAAACATGATAACAATACAGTTGCACGTAAAAGAAAAGAGAAGCAATGAATCCCCTACCTCAAAGGTTTTCGACGAAAACCACAACGGTCAAAGAACGCCCATGAAAACCAGGCCAATTCACCGACGATCCCCTTATATCTCTTCTCCTAACACAACGAAGACCAAATCTCATCATATTAGGCATCCACACAATTATATCTACCCTTAATAGGCATATATCTAAGAAACCGAGAGAAGATGAGGAGTAGATCTATGTAGATCTAAGAAACCAACAAGAACGATCACATACCTTAAGAAACCAGCTTTCATTCTCCAAGAAAAGCCTTCAGATCGCCTTCAAAATTCTTGGGAGAGGTTCTGCTACCTTCAAGGATGGGTTAACCCGAGTTATGACCGCTTAGGGGCTTAAAAAAACCATTTAGAGGAAAAATGGTTGAGATCCACAATTTTAGGATCTCAATTTAAGTGCTCGCATGGTTTGATTGCACGGTGAGACAAACTGTGCACTAAACATGCGGTCTCTACTGCCTCTCCAAACACACCCTGCACGTTTAGGCCATACAGTTACACAAATAGTGCACTAACCATACCTTAGCCACTACCTCCAAGATTAGCTATGCACGGTCTGGCAGCACAGTTTAAACAAACCGTGCGCAGCCCTTGCAAAAGCTACTGCCCTTTAGTTTTCTTTAAAAGTCCACCCAAACGCACCACCAAGTCACCTTGACCTCCCAAAACACCTCAACACCACATTTTTACAAAGTAATGGACCGGAGAGGTTTGGGCTATAACATCAGATACCTCTCAAAACAATCTAGTCCTCGAGAATCCAAAACCCACCTAATGTGGAAACGAAACAGGGTCTGAACAACCACCCCTCGAGATACCTCTCAAAATAGATCAAGACACAAAAGCAACAAATGGTGCCATGTATTAAACATGAATGTTTCATAACCACAAAAGCTAATCAATTCATGAAAAGAGTTAAACATCAAACAACTCTAGGTACTAAGCACGTATCCATGACTCACGTTCCCAGGTACTCTCTTCCAAGCCACCGTGTCGCCAAAAGACTCGAACCAAAGGAATGTAATGTCCGTGCATCACATTCTCATTACGGCATTGGATCTCCACAGGTCACTCCTCAAAGGTTGCATCATCATCAACATCGATCTCTCCCCAATCGATGATGTGAGAGTCATCATGAAGATAACGATGGATATGTGATACATGGAAAAAAATCATGTATCCAACTTATCTAAGTGGGAAGTGCTACTCGGTACGCCATATCTACAACAAGAGATAACACCTCGAAAGGCCCAACAAAATGGGGAGAAAGTTTTATTCCATGTACAAACCTTCACTTCCCTCGACGGGGAGTCACCTTTAGAAACACATGATCCCCAACGTTAAACTGTAAGGGTCTACTTCTTTGATCGGCATATGCTTTTTGACGATCTTACACTGTCTTCATCCTCTCACGAATCACCTGGACCGTCTCTATTGTATTCTGCACTAGTTCCAGTCCAAGAATTGCTGATTCTCTGACCCCAGTCCAGCACAATGTTGAAAGGGAAGGTCGACCATACAAGTATTCAAACGGCACCATACCAATGGTGGAGTGAAAAATATTATTGTAAGAGATCCCCACCAAGGGTAAGTGCCTCATCCGTGAACCTCCAAAATCAAGAACACAAGAGTGTAACATATCTTCATGAGTCAGGATGGTTTGCTCTGTCTGACCATCCGTTTGAGGATGAAAAGCAGTGCTAAGGAATAGATGAGAACCAAAAGCATGTTGGAGACCTCTACACACCCTGTAGGTAAAATGAGGATCTCGATCAATAATGATCATCCTCAGGACTCCATGAATTCTCACCACCACCTCTAGATACTGTCTTGACAAAAATTCCACTGAGCTTGACTCCTTGATTGCTATATAGTGGGATGATTTTGTTAAATGATCCACTAACACCTACATAGAATCATGTCCTCCTGGAGCTCGAGGTAAACCTATAACAAAGTCTATTGAGATGTACTCCCACCTCCTCTGAGGAATCTCTAATGGATGGAGAAGACCACCAGGAACACGATGTTCGTACATCACCATCTGGCAGACTAAACATTGAGTCACATACTCTACAGCCGCACGCTTCTTCCCAGGCCACCAAAACTGACTCCTCATGGATCAGTACATCTATGTCACACCTGGATGTACTACTAAGGGTGAAATATGGAACTCTCGGAGAACCATCTCTCTCATTTTCAAGGGAACAAAAATCCTTCCAAGATACAACACTTGGTGTTGTTCGTCCTCCGACCAACCATTATGGGCCTCACCACAAACAACTCGGTATCGCCAGACTTCAACCACTAGATCTCCTAACTGGGATTCTTCCACATTCTGCACCATGGATGACTGTACCATCATCTAAAAAAATAGAATCTTCCCCCAACTTATCCCATATCATGCTGTAATGCTGACAATTCTTCCATTACTCTCCAGGAATCACCATATTCATGTACAACATCACTACACGACTTTTGTATCAGCGCATCAGCTACAACATTCCCTTTTACTGGTGTATATGATATTTCAAAGTCGTATTAGTGTAAGAGCTCCATCCACCAATGTTTTCGTAAGTTCAGGTCACGCTGGGAGAAAACATACCTCAAACTCTTATGATCGGTGAAAACCACAAAGCGCTCACCAATGAGGTAATGTCTCCATAAATTCAAAGAAAACACCGCAGACGCTAAATCTAGATCATGAGTGTCATAGTTTCATTAAAGGGGACGTAACTACCGATACCCATAAGAAACAACTGACCTCTACTGCATGAGAACACAACTTAACCCCAGATGTGAAGCATCGTAGAAAACATCAAACTGTTCACCTTCAGTTGGGGGACAAATGACTGGAGAACTTACTAACTTCACTTTTAGATACTCGAAAGATGCATGGAACTGATCAATCCATATGAATGCCTGATTATTCCTGGTCAAAGCAGTTGTAGGAGTCACAACCCATGAGAAATTGGCAACGAACCTCATGTAGTAGCCTGTGAGAACAAGGAAACATCGCACCTCTAAAACTGTCTTGGGGACTACCCACGAAAAAACTGCTTCTATCTTCGATGGATCCACAACTACTACCTTTTGGGACACAACATTCCCCAAGAAACGGACTTCTCGAGTCCAAAACTCACTCTTCGACAACTTCCCAAATAGCTGATGTCAACAAAGAACTCCCAAAACGACTTGAGATACTATGCATGCTCCTCTTTAGATGTGAAGTACACAAGTATTTCATCGATGAAAACTACCACGAACTTGTCCAGGAACTCACGGAACACAACATTCATCCATCCCATGAATACAACTAGAGAATTATTCATTCCAAACGTAATTACAATGAACTCATAATGCCCATAACGACAACGGAAAGTAGCCTTTTGAATATCCTCATCCTTCACATGCATCTGATGATATCCTGACCACAATTCGATCTATGAGAAAAAACATGTAACCATCAGTTGATCAAATAAGTCATCAATCCATGGAAGAGAATAGTTATTCTTTATTGTTACTTTGTTTATGTGACGATAATCGACACATAACTACAAACTATCGTCACCCTTCTTCACGAACAAAATTGGAGCACCACACAGTGACACACTTGGCCGAACAAAACCGCACTTTAACAGACCATCCAGCTGTATACATAGCTCTCGGAACTCATAAGGGGCCATCCTATTTGGAGACATAGAGATAAGAGATGATCTTGGATATAGCTCGATCCCAAACTCGATCTCTCGTCAGGGGGGTAATGCTACAACCTCTTCTAGAAATATATCAGGGTACTCCTCTACGTCCCGAGGAAACGCTAACTACTGAACCTCTGTAGAACTCAACATTATCTCGGACATCGTTGATGATAAGGATGGAATGCGCCTATAACCCATTTTAGGATCTCTCTCACCAACAAACACCACTTGCTCTCCATCTGAACCAAAGAAAAAAGCCTTCTTCTGGAAGCAATCCACGATAGCCTGCACAGAATACAACAAATCCATGCAAAGAATGACATCATATGGTTGTATTCGTAAACATAGGAAATCTCCCCAAGAGCGGTGTTTCCCCAACACTAGCTCACAGTCTCTACACACTTCAAACAAGTCAGCTCGACCTCCAACTGGAGTTGTCAATGCCAAGGGAACTAGAAGCCGCTCTACCTAAAGTCCCAAAGCATGGACAAGGGTAAGTGATATGAAGGAGTGCGTCGCTCCTGAATCATATAAGGCATAAACCAAGGTAGAAAACAAGAAAGGGGTACTTTGAAAGATATCTAGCTCGCCTGGTGCTGGCAACACTAGAGCATGAAGCTGACCATGACCTCATCCACAACCTCTCTGACACTGATGACGACCACCACCACGGCCGCGCTCTGCTGTCTGAGGATGGGGAGCGTCACGGGGTTGTCCTCTACCTTTACCATCTACCCTCTTTTGATCTAAAGCTGGTGCAACTGGCTAATGCTGCCTTAGCTGGAACTGCCTCAACAGAGGAACCTGAAGTGTAACACATGGTTCATGATGACCGCTCTGAAAGGTCGGGCACTCCCACTGCTGATGGCCACGAAAACCACAAGAAAAAAAAAGTGTTTGATCCATTGGCATAGGCCTGAGAGTCACTTCCTCTGGAGAAACGAGATGTGAAGGGCTGGGACCTACTTCTGGCTGAACAGAAACCCTTCTACCCTGAAAACCGAGAACCCCGGACCACAGATCTACTTCATGAGGAATCATTCCGATTTTCCTCTCATGATGATCCAGTCCTCGCCAAAGTCCTCTCGACAAACTCTGCCCTCGCCAGTACCTCAAGATATGATTTCAGCATAAATGGGGTGACTTAGCACTGGATCTCTGGACGCAAAGCCTCCTCAAAATGCCTCGCCCTGGCCTCTTCATCTGGTAACAAGTCTGAAGAATATCGTAAAAGGTTCCTGAAACGGATTCCAAACTCTCGAACAATAGAGCACCCCTATCGAAGGGTAAGAAGCTCTTAGGGACTGGACGCCTTCATAGTCGAGGAAAGGAACTTGACTCTAAAATTGTCTCGAAACTCCTCCCCTGAGATCGTTGATTCCTCACGATCCCTAAGGAACAAGAACCACCACTGCCACGCTGCTCCACGCAAAATCATCACAGCTAAGGACACCCAGTGCTCCTTCTAATCATAGATCAAACTAAAGCCTATCTCAACCTCCTCCAACCAGTCTTCCGTGACTGCATCTGAAATGGATCCCTCGTACTTCTGCAGATTCTGAAGCTAAAACTCTCGGAGTGTCTTCCTCCATGTGTCTTCGTCGTCAACCTCTACCCTGCGGTGACTTGATGGAATAGCCTGCTAGACATTTTCTGTGCAAACATGACGAGGACGCCGACCAAGAGCTATACCTTTAAAATAACAACTATTAGAGATCCTAAACCTTGAATATGGAAACTTCAACATTAATAAATTAATTGTTTTCTTTCATTAATTTTAGGATATCCTATCCGAAGGTCTACTCATTAAAACACAGTCGCAAAGAAGAATAATGCATGATCGTTTCCTAGGTCTCTACCCAGCAACTGTTATCTCTTTGTTTAGTATCTATTTTAAACTTAAAGGTCCGTACATCAGATCATAAGGTCCCTAAATGCCTATGTCTCAGCCGGTCTCCAGTGTTTACCTCACTTGCTAAAAATGAATGACACTATTTCCCTACCGACCCATGTAACCTCACATGTGCCTAAATCCAAACTCCATCCTATCCCTAAACCTCCCTTTGATACCACTCTATCACGGCCCCCTCCCCACAAGGTGTACCCCTCCTGGGCCAGCAATTTAAGAAAGGAGATAATGACACCCTAGTCCCACCTCTAGTAGGCCCCGGGTTGGCGACTAGCACTGAGGGTATAATAACCACACAAATGGGATGTATTACTCTTTAAAAGAACACATGAGGAAGAGAGAGATAATATAGACACCAATAAACTCCAACTAAGACTAAAATATTAACAAAATAACCAATGTACATGTATGAAATTTCATGAAAATGTACTACAAAAAAGGGAAATAACTGCAAGTACCCAAAAGAAAGTAAAAATAGCAGCAACTATAAGCCCGAATAGCTCCTGCAACCACAAGCTAGTAGAAACCATCTTGATCTCCAACCTGCTACATGTGACCTAAAAACTATTTATATAAACATAGGGTGAGTAAAACAGTATACTTATTAGGATCCTCCCTAAAGCCTCTCGTGAAAAAGTAAAGAGAACATGCTAAAGCACAGTGAACAACAAGTGAATCTAACTAGTCACCTAAACATGTATACTAAGATCCCAACCAAACCATGGTTACTCTCACCATGTAATACATACAAGAATACATCATATAGAAAAGAATATCAAGGGTACCCCGCTAGTAATTCCCCACTGGTTTTCCGCTTTTCCCCAACATCGCACGTCCTAAGCATCTCTCTCCAAAAAGGCTTACTTGCAGACACCTGGGCGAAGCACCACACCGTCCACAAAACCAAAAGTAACAAGGTTGTTTCCGGGAGCCACCACAGCTTGAATAATGTGTATCATACGTCGGGTATTATACCTCAAGCCATTATAGCCGATACACTGAGTACGGATCCTCAAGCCATCACAACCTATACATGTTACACCTATAGTTGTCCCAAGAATACAATATTCAGAATATATTTGTGGAAATAACCACAAGCCATTACAGCCCTCTACACACATATATGGGGAAAACTAACTGATGTTCCAAACAGTACAAGTATCTACCAAGAGAAGAGGGTGGGGCCAAATGGGGTAGTCAGCCATTCATCCTCCCACCAGAATGTTGGGGAACCCCCCCCCCCAAGGCTCAGAATCCTCGGGGTGTCAGTTTCCCTTACTAACAGGGTGGATTAGTGAATAGAAACACAAAAAATAGAGAATATATTATATCTTAGAACCAAACTATGGGCATAACCTATTCTTAGAGACAATTGCAGCTAACATCTCTCAGACTTCGGGATGGTATTTATAAGACTAGGTATCCTATAAGCACACAACCATTTAAATATCTTTATTAGGTTCTTCATTCCATTTTTATCAGTTCCACTGTAGGATAATTAATTCTTTAACCATTAATTAACAATGAATGATTCCATATTAAATTTCATTAGCATCACACCCCAAGCCAATTATCCCTTCAAAAAAATTACAACCTCATCATTTTGTTTCAGCGAACACCAACCCCATGGGTTAACACCATTAATCAAACATTTATTACAGAAACACTTTCCCATATTCCTAGGCATTCTAGAAAATCATTCTATGCTACTAACACAAAGGGGGCTCAACATGGTAAGTAGATTTACTACATGTCGAGTCTTTGCTTCCTATAGCAAGATCATAGACCCATTCTACATTGAGAAGCAAACACAGAAAGCACGTGGAACACCCCACATGTCCTTTCCTCTTTCGGAAGAAGGGTGAGAAAGACCAGCTGCCTTGAGCAGTGGGGAAAAGTAAAGAAGCTAATCAACCAATCAAAATCACCAAGCATTCAACAATCACATCAATCACATTCCATCATCCCTGGTGTCCTCCCCGAAACCCACATGCATAAACTGATGCATCTCACTACTCTAGGCATCATCTGCTGCCATAACCAAAAGTCCTATATGCCCCCACATATCACAACACCCCTCCAGGTTCATGTCTCAACACAAGCAGTAGGAAAAACAACCATAACATAAAATGGTCTATGGACCTTTTACAAATAAGAGGGTAACTTAGAACTCATCAAGGAACTATCAAACAATCAAATATTTAATCCATCTTGAATTAACATATTTATAACTTGTTTGTTCCAAAATTGGGAACCTAACCATCAAGCTACCACAAATGATTATACATACTTACTATGCCAATTTGATTAACATCAAATTACACCAAGAACCAGATTCGTTTTCATGCCTCTTTATCATTATCCAAATAATTATCAATTAATCCCGGTTTATATTCTTTATCAATTTCCATAATGAACAAACAGCTAAGCAAGGAAAGAATAGATATCTCACTATCTAGCAAAACAAGAAGCAATAACATATGATTGATAACAATTTATTTATCCGGTCAAAAATATTTATTATGTAAATTCCATTGTCATCCAGTGGGATTAAACATGATAAAAATATAGTTTCACGTAAAATAAAGAGAAGAAACGAATCCCCTACCTCAAAGGTTTTTGAAGAAAACCAGAACAATCGATGAATGCCTAAGAAAACCGGGCCGATTCTCCGAGGATCCCCTTAGATCTCTTATCCTAACACAAAAAAGTCCAAATATCATCATATTTGGCATCCACACACTTAAATCTACCCCTAACGGGAATATTTCTATGAAACCGAGAGAAGAGGATGAGTAGATCTAAGTAGATCTAAGAAACCAACAAGAACGATCACATACCTCAAGAAAACGGCTTCGATTAGCCAAGAGAAGCCTTCAGATAGCCTTCAAAATACTTGGGATAGGTTCTCCGACCTTCAAGGATGGGAAAACCAGAGTTATGACTACTTAGGGACTTAAAAGAACCATTTATAGGCACAACGGTTGAGATCTACAATTTTAGGATCTAAATTTAAGTGCCTTCAAAGTTTGATCGGACTGTTAGACAAACTGTGCACTAACCGAGCGGTCTCTACTGCCTCATCAAATACACCTCACATGGTTAGGTAGCATAGTTAGAAAAACCGTGCACTAACTGTGCGTTATCCACTGCCTCCATGATTAGCTACGCACGGTCTAGCCGCACGGTTTATACAAACCGTGCACAGCCCGTGTAAAAGCTACTTCCCTTTAGTTTTCTTTAAAAGTCCACCCAAATGCACCCCCCAAGTGACCATGACCTCCTGGAACACCTCAACACCACATTTTCACAATATAATGGACCGGAGAGGTTCGGGCCATTACATTTCACACACTATAATGTCATAGGATTATCCCATGTAGTGTAGTATCGAAGGAAGGATAATTCAAAAAAAATATGAAAAATGGTAGATTGATAAAATGTACGTTCTCAATCTACTATGGTTGTGCTACTATAGAGGATCATTCATAATAAATATTGAATGGTGGTGCCTTAGTGGAGCACTCATAGTAGACGTGGGATTCCATTGATAATGTTACTATCATTGATATAGAAGAAGTACTACTATCACAAATTTTATATAATTTGATTCCATCAAGGATCAACAATTATTGAAAGAAGTGATAGATACTACTACAATTGAGGAGTAACATTCTCTATAAGAATCGATGTATAATGATACTATAGAGGGGGTACCATCACTGCATGAAGTGATAGTTGACCTATTATCGTCTGAGATACCATCATAAAAATACCATCCAACATGGATGTTAAACTATCACTTCATAGAGAGGGATTAGTTGCTGCTACCATCTCAATGAGGTTCTTCCATTGGGAACTATTAGGTACAGAATCATGGATAACAATTTGTCCACTATAAATGTCGAGGAGTGTTGTGGACATAAAATATATAATCATACCATAACCATATTGAAGAAATCCATACATTAATTATACTATGAAGTGTATTGAGACTTCACTGAATAGATTCTTGGAATAAACCTATATAGAAATAGATATATGATCCCAATGGAAGAATCTGTTACCATGTACCTTAAGATAAATGGATTCATGGGTTAAGAGTAAAACATATATTTGATTCCAATGAATTAATAAAAAAACATAATCCATGCAGGTTAATAGATATGTGATCCTTTTACAAAAAAAATTCTATGTGAAATGGGATAAATACACAAATACTATAATATTTAAAAAATTGTTAAACATAAGGAAAATAAAAAAGATAACTATGATCGAAGATGATGAAACTTGAGATATAATGGTTTGGGGAGAAAAATGACCTAATAGTTTTCAATTCATATAGAAGAAGATATCCTATATGAATTGAAAAATGGTACAATGAAAAAACATAAAAGAAAAAACATCATAGTCAATATTTTAGACATCTAAATAATGAAAGAATTGACTGAGATAGTAATATCTATGAATGAGTATGATAGAGATAAATTCATCCCTTTATAAATAGATGGGGTAGAAAAATATAGAAGTCAAAACCGGATTGTTGGACTGGCTAGGTTTCTATACTTCTTCTCAATTTTTTTTTCTTTAATTATTTATTTTCCTCTTTAGTATTTTTTTTTTGTTTCTTTTAATATGATATTTAACCATTCTCCCTAATTCATGTTCTTTTTGTTATCTTCAGTCTTTTTCTCCTACGTTATCAGTCTCCTCTCACTCATTATTCATCTTAATTTATCTCTTAATCTACTATGAGTACATACTTCTAATAATGGATGTCTAACCCCATGCTTAGACTCTTGTGAGTATCGGATTTTATTGAATTACAATTTTAATTATGTAACAATTTGAATCTATTTTTGTAGGATAAGAGTGAATTATATGAGTGTGGTGATCATCCACCATGAAATCAATAACAACTTCACAAATTTTGTTTTATTTGTATAATTTGTGTCATTTACATTGAATGATATATCTTAACGCAATGGAGTTGATCTATTTAAAGGACGAAACAACGTATCATGTATCTAGGTCCTTGAAGATGACACAATATAACTTGAGGAGTTTCATCATCTGTTATTAATGGACTATGAGTAATTTAAGACACCAATGAGTGTTCCTAGACATTCAATATTTCACAAAAAAAGGAATGAATTGTATTCAAAGAGTGAGATATAAAAATTATTTTATTGAACAAAATTTAATGAAACAACATGGATAATGATAGAATCAGAATCCAAACCCTTAATTCACATTATTTCTTCTCCAACCCCCTTTGTTTGCATTGCATGTTAGTTTAGATTCACATTCTATCATCTTTTCTGCATTCAATATTTTATAAAATAATCTAAATCCAAACCTATATAGTTTTAGCTGAATTAAAATTAGTAAGTGAATAAATAATCATGTTCCACATATGAGAGGACCCTGGTCAGCTATTGTGCTACACTAGGAAAATAAATCTAGTAGCCTTTTCAACACCCAAAGACTACTGTGATACACCTATCTATGTAATCATGGATAAAAACTAAGTTATATAAATCATTATTAAATATTAATATTAACTAAATAATATGGGTTTTTAATTCTCATTGTTGTGGGTAACAAAATCTATTGAAGAAATTTAATCTATTTGGAATGAAAACTCATATAGATTTGGGGTGTTATAGTGCACCCCCTTAAAATTAATTTCACACTAAAAATTACATAACATTAATTAAAAAAAACTACAGATACTTCTATCACATAATATATTCAACTTCCAACACTGATTCCATGAGTTGGTGGTTTCACCAAAAAAATGACCATGTGAGTGGCCTTATTTAATAGAATTTTCGCACTATGATCCAAACTCTACATAGGTTATTATTAATTAGAAATATCGTAATCTAGGGTATGGCCACTATTTTTATTTCATGTGAAGGGTTGGATATGGACTTCCTAAAAACAGATACATGGAACAATTTATGGACTTGAGCATGGTTTGGTGGAAGTGGAAAGTGATAAAAAACTATCCCTACTTGATCATAAATCGTCAAATTTTCAATATTAAAAGTGATTAAAATTCGATTACTTTTGAATCTCATTGATTTCATTCATGATGAAATTCATAGGAAAACCTTCTCACTAATTTAAAACTATATATTATGTTCATGATTGTCACCATATTGTTTTTTTATTTGACTAAGTGATTCCCTGATATGTCGTTGTATTGCTCCCAATTTCTCTTCTATTTCTTCAGTTAGCTGATGTCCCTATAGATTTCAATTTAAAACAAAATCCTAGTAAATTACAGTTATTCACTTATTTATAGTAACAGATCTATAGGGATCTATTTCAATGATTGATTGAAAGCTATTTTTACATGAAAACTCAAATAGGGGATGATATTGATCCCAACCGCCATTGAATTCCATTGAATAAAATCTCAAAATATGATTTAGGGTTTGAAGAGATGACACAGGCTAGATGTTGTTTTGAGAATGATATGTAATGCTAGAACTCCACACTGAATCTATATATTATGTTAGAATTCTATAGAACATTGAGTTAAACTATGGAACCTGATTATATATAATAGAATATGGTAATATATGAAACCTTACCACTTCTTAAATGTATATTATGGAAAGATGATCAGAATAGATGTCGTCCCTTATAGAAATTAAGTATGTTTCCTTTATTAGGGGATTATATACCACCCAAATAGAATTATGGCCATTATATGTTTTCCAGAGTACGATGAAAAATCCAAGAGGAATTTTCAATTTTCAATTATAGTATTGAAAATTGATGTAACATCACCTTTCAATTTTTTATTTCAACCTTAAATTTCTTACATACTAATCGTTGAGATGAAAACTCTATAATATCTATCTTTATTCCATCCCACTAGAAATACTCTTTTAGATACCTATACATCTCAATACATCCAGGATGAATAGAGAATGATGAACTATGACCCTCATCTAATAGATAACAGTTCAAATATAATATGGTCAGAACACTTGCAAGGTTCCAAACCCAAATCATTCAAATACTTTCATGGTTAAACTAAAGATCATTTCCCACCATATTATATAGTTATATATCTTCCTTATGTGAATAATTAATCATCACTTATATATATTTTTGAATACTATATTTATAAATATAATATTTATTCCCTTCCATAAATATTTTTTTTGTTAAAATTATACTATCATTGGATCATTTTTTTCCTCATCATGGATAAGTTATAATAATTCTTTCAAATGAAAGCATCATAGACCTTGTTTTCTTTCCTAGGGTGGTAATGTATTGAGACGTCTTGATCTTAAATCAATTCCAACCACCTTCACTGGCTCATATTCAACTCCCTCTATGTGAACATATAGTTTTTTATTTTATGATCATCATATATATCTCTCCTTTATATAAAAAACTAATTCCATCACATGGTCAAATGAAAAATGTTTCCACATTTATCTCAAATTCATGTATCATGTGGTTCTTCACATTCTTCTTCAATTAGTACACGACATAAGCTTAGAATATTTCACTCTACAAGTCAACAAAACCAAATCCCCTCTTTAATTATTCACAATATATTACAAAGCATTTTCCACTACAAATTAATGTATGCACATGTGTGTTGACTAATATTATATTTATTTATAGGAAATGTCCTTCAAATTTTATTTCCCAAAGTAAATTCACTCCCTTTTGAGTTAAAAAGGTGAGTGTATTAGATAGTCATGATAAATTATAAAAAACCATCAATAATATCCTTCTAATCCATGAAAACATAAAATCACTTACACAGTGGTTGTCCTAGGCCAGTGATCAGTAACATTGGACTTTGATGGATCCTTGGATACACCCTCTCTTTAGATTATATGACCCAAAAGAATCTTTTTTTGGCCAAAATTCCCCACTTGGGAAACCTTTCAAACAACTTATCTTTCCTCATGGTCCTCATTACAGTCACTAGGTTATCTTCATTCTTCTTACTTTTCATTGAATATATAATAATATAATCTATATTGAAAATCAAAAACCAATCAAGAAAATATATTAAGACTCTCATCATTAAATCCTTAATGATTATTGGGGAATAAGTAATATGGGATAACATAAATATATATTCATTTTTTTCATACCAGGTATGAAATTATGTGTTGAGTATATCCACTTTTTCAACCATTAATGGTTGATATCCAGTATAATGGTCATTCTTGGAAAATTACGGGGCTTCAAATAGTTGATCAAAAAAGTGTTTAATATAGGATATAGGCGGTTAGTTAATAAATGTGATGTAATGATAAGGGTTAATCAATTTTTATGTGTTCCATCAAAAAATATTTGAAGATATTTTTATTTGTGTAAGTTCACAATTTTTAATTCTCTATTCATCTTGGATTTACAATCATGATTAATGATAAAAAAGAATATTTATGGATGGATAAAAAGAAGAGTTATATTATATAGTTTGTAAGTATGTTCTTGGTATTTGATAAAGTCATTTCTATGGAAGAAAAATATAAGGGGATGTTGTGACAATTACACATAAAATAATTGAAATGGAAAAGCATCAAAATGGATTTTGTCATCGAACTCCCCAAAATATATAATGACCATAATGCTATTTGGGTTGTAGCTGATCTCTATACAAATTCAACTCATATAAATTCCGTTAGTGATAAATTATCACTTGATCCTATTTCAATAATATACGTTAATGATACGGTAATATTTCCTAGATTACCATATTCTATTGTATTTGATCGGGATATGAGGATTACCTCAATGTTCAAATAATGTATTTAGATGGCTATAGATACAAAGTTGAGTTTCAGAACTAAGAATAAACCCCATAAAGATAACCATTCTAAGAGAACTATTCAAACCCAAAATGACATGTTTATACCTTGTTAAATGGATTTCAAATGTTTTTTGTATCAACGCCTTCCTCCAGTTCAGATTTCATTCAAAAAAAGATTTCACTCAGGAACTTGAATTGATCATTTTGAGGCCCACAATGGAAAGAACTATAAAAATATGATGTTCTAAGATGAAGTTATCAAAGGGAATCTATTTTACTTGAGATAACAAAAGAGATGGAACATAATGTTCGGGCCATTCAAAAGTACATCAGTGGATGTTAGAGTTGACATGAAGGTTATTCTGACAATCATTGGCATGATCCAAAGATTAATATTAGTGAGATTGATTTCCTATGATATTATCTATGGAATAAGATTATGATAGTTTTGAATAAACTAAAAATATACCCTATGTATTTTGGCCCTTTTTATAATCTCAATCAATTATGTATGGTTTCTTATCAATTGGCACGTCCACCGACCTCTTTTAACCATGTGATGTGTTCCATGTATCTCTTCTGAAGAAGTACATAAATGATTCTTTAGATTTATAGAACACAGAGGTCCTATTACTGGATCATGATCATTCATATGAAAGAAACCAATGATTCTTCTGAATCATAGAGATAATTTTCCACAACACAAGACCACCTTCCTTCTTATTATTTTTTAGAGAAACAACAACTCAAATAAATTACCTAAGAACCCGAGGATGTGACATGGTATAAGTAACCTTAATGTTTTGTATCAAGGTTATGTAATTTTGATGGAAGTTTCATTTTATGAGGGTATAATGTATCATATAAATATTTTATAACTTTTTTTAAATTATATATTATTTATTTCATAGATTTTCTGACACGCAACACCTGGTTTTAATGAACAATAATATAATAATATTATTTATATTATATAAAAATAATTATTATAATATAGATGTTACACATGGAGATAATAATAAAAATAACTATATTATCAAAACTAGGTATATTTATTTTATATAAATAAATCATATTTATAAAAAAGTAGATATTTTTTTAAATTATCAATATAAATTTAAAGAAACTTTTTCTAAGAAACATATTATTTATTTTTTAAAAAATTTAAAAAAATTAGTTATTTTTAATTTTATAAATTATATATTAAAAAACATCATTTTTTTAATAAATATATCAATATTTTTCTGGGGTTCCTTTTTAGTGATTTTTTGAATTTTTTTGATTTTTTAAATAATAGTGAAAAATAATGATTATTATTGAAAACTACCCTTTCATTTAAATATGTTTCAAAGAAATATATTTTACTAAAGTAATTCAAAAGAAACATTGTGAAAACTATTTTAGGAATAATCTAATTTACATTATTATAATAAATTTTAGGTATAATTTTTATTTTAAAATTTTATATACATATAAATACTTTTCTTTTGAAAACCGCATTTTCATTACTTCTTTAGGATTATTTTAAAATTAAATTCTACCACTTATGTGAATTTAATTTTTAAAAATAGATTATATATTTTCAATCATACTAATTGTTATCATATATTATGCTAAACATAATTTTTGGTAAAAATTAATAGTAAAATTATTAAAAATTTATTATCATTGTTATGATTATAATGAGTATATCAGGAGTTGAACTAAAAAAGTTAAGTGTTAAAATGACTAAAAAACTTTACTAATTCTAATTGGTTGGCCATATTATGAAATAATTTCATAATATATTCTTTTATGATATGTTTTATAACCTTTTTCATGTGTAAAATAAGGGTATAACTTGCTATTTTTTATAATTCCATGTGTAACCTCTCATGCACATAAAAAATATAACCCAAAATCCTAACCTTATCACACATCCAAATACCATTGGTTCATACAAGACCAAAGAAATATATTGACCCTAATTCCCATATAACAACAATAAATCGATTATGTGATTATAAAACCCTCTAACTAGGGATTTAGCTATAAACCTAAATTGATTCTCTCAAGAAGATTTATAGTTCGTAACCAAGCATTTTTATTTTATTTCATCTTATACCTCTATAAAATATTAATTAAATATGATTATATATTATTATAATAACATTAAATATTATTTTATGTTATTATTTTAATTTAATAATGTATATCCCTCTCATATTTCATCAAACAATAAGTGAAACTGAAAGTTGTGTTTAAAGAGGACAACCACCTCCCGAACAGATGCAATTTTTTCCCATCAAAACATCTAAACGTTGGATAAAAAGGAATATTTAATATATATATTTGATATTTATAGACTATGTATACTTATTTAATTATAATATGACATCTAATTTAATATCGTCCATATCCTTGGAAAATAATAATGCCACTCGTGTATAATACAGATTATCGCATATCGAACAAATTTGAGGTGTTTCTCCTTCCATTTAATAGGGATAATTATAAGGATAGAGTTATAAAATATACATTATATACATGGTATAATAATATTTCTATGATTTTGTCTTATTTTTTACCTCTCTTTTATTCTATTCGTTGAGAAAATTGAAACAATATTCCTTCATATGTATGGTTAACTATCTCTAAGAAGGACTGAATTCATTTGATATGTCTAAAATTTATGGGTTCATATAAATAAATATATAATGATTAAATATGACTTTTCTATCATGGTTTAAAAACATAATATTATCTAAATATTATTAAACTAAAAGAAAAAACCGTTGAATGAGAACATACATGACAAATGAAGCACTTATCTCCTGGAATAACGATTTTGAAAAATAATTGTTATTAAATGAGAGATAAAAGGGTATATTTCAATAATATATTTTATTAAATAAATGATAATGGTTATAAAATAGAAAAATAATAAATATAATTTCATTTTCTATGAGTTTTTTACACTTACGATGAATATCGGTACTTGATGTCTGATAATTCCATTACACTTTTATATTTGGGAGGCATATGCCATATTCACAAGTTTTTCTCTTATGTGGTGTATATATTTCCAATTAGTATATCTAAAAATTATTATTTTATAACTAATAGTGACCTATTTATCCATATAAGGTTCATTCTTTTATGGTTTTGAGGATTCAAATGTTATGAAATTGGTAAGTGTTTTATATTATAATCTCATTGTTTGTTACGATAGTTTGTTATTATTATTTTGATGATGTAATATTAAGACCTCCATATAAATAAACTCATGATATTTATTACTACATTGTAATTTATTTAGAATACATTTTTTCTTTTCATATTCCTCTTTTTACGTAAAAATGATACCACAAGACCATTTTTAAGGAAAATCAACTTTATCTCTCTCCCTTAATTGAAAATTATTTTCTCTTATATGTCAATTTTTTCAAATATATTATTTTAAGAATATTATTAATATTCCAAAAATATTAATAAAATTCATAGTTTTTCCTATCTAATATTTTAAAAAAATTTAAAATGTGTTTTCTTATTATTTTTTGAAATAAAGAACATTTGATTTTTTAGAAAATGTGAATTGATACTTTTCTTAAACAAATACGAAATGAACATTATTTTCATCTTTCATAACCAATAATGGATTAAAATAATACCATGAATTTAAATCTTTTTATTTTCAAATAAAATTTTTTCTTTAATTTTTGTAAAATTTTAAGAATTTTTAAGAACTAATTTCAAAATTGAAATGACTTTTTCTTTGAAAATATCATGAAAATATTTTTTGGAATTTATAATCATCATGATAATAATATTTAGGGTTTTATTTTTTACTAGGGATATGATCCAATGGTATCAACATTATTATTTCTATATATAGTTTATGGTTATGATGTTAATATTTTTATAAAACCTATTAATTTTCTATTGTTTATGCTATAATGAATTGATGTAATTTTTAGGATATCCATTTACCATGGATTGGTTTTTTTATGATGATATGATGAATGTTTTAAGATCTTGTGAAATAAAAATGTATGGTTTTATCTATGTGAGGGTTGGTTCTATTATGAACCCAGAATGATGGTAATGTTATTATCAATGATATGTGGTTCCATTATAAACTGAGGATGGTGTTTACATTAAAAAAACTTATAGTGGTTATTATATAACCAAGTATGGGTGGTTACATTATAAACCAACATTTGATGTTCTATTATAACTGAGGGAGGTGGTTTCATAATATTATAGGATGAGTGGTTATGTTATAAATATATTTGTGTGGGCCTAAAATTATATACTCCTATAATGAATTCAGAAAATGTGGATAACTCCTAAGTTAATTATATTATTCTTGAACCTGATTTTTTCTTCTCAATGTTATGTGCGGACCTATTTTCATTCACAGAAGGTTTTTTAGACCTTGTTTCATGTCTATTAGTCTATATGATTTCCTAGTATCATGTTTATATGGTTATTTGTGAACATGGTTTTCCTGTCTATAATGTTATGTGTCAATTAATGTCCATAATTTTATGTTTCACCCTTGTTTTTTACATAATTTTTTTTTGGAACTCATTTCATACCCATAAGGTTATTTCTGGACATGGTTTCTTATCCATAAGTTTTTGTGTGGTCCTGATTTAATGTCTAAATATAATGAGTGACTCTATTAAACCTTATACATTTTCAACATTATTATGTATTATGTAAGTGTTATTCCCTCATATATTATGTTATTCAGCACTTTCATGATTAATTTATTATAAAATGAGAGAATTTGTTTTATGAATCAATATTATTTTCTATGATATGTGGGGTAATGTTTTAAATTGTTATTCTCATGTTATGATATCCTAAATCTCAAGTTATAATGATATTTACTTTTTTACCCTTACTAGGAATCTGATATCACCCCTTATTATGTTTCATTTCCCCACGTTATAATGAAATTTATTATATATTATATTCATAATAAGGGTTTGAGATATGAAGAAGTTAATAAGAGATTATGTATTCCACTTCTGAACCAAATGTTTTCATATAAAATTGTCTAAAGATATGAGACCAATACGATTCTTGAATTTATTTTTATGTTATTTATAGAATGGTAATTTTTTAATATATAATATCTATATATGAGAAGTTTGGGTCACTTTAAAAAAAGACAAACTCATATTAGTGAAAAAATCAATAAGAAACAAGTGATGAATTTTAGAGAAAGGAGGATGTTCCATTCAAAACATGGGAACACAAGGTTACCTGTGGGTGGTTTAAAAAATTATAACACTACACAAAAATTGTTCTCACATGGAAACAAAAGAATATAAAGTTATATATTGTCAAAACTATAAATTTATCATATTCCCATAGTTTATAACATTGTAAATATGGTATAAAAATATGGTTTTAGCCTACTACCACAGTTTTTCAAAATTGTGGTCACTAAGGCCATTCCGATAGGGTCTAACCTATTTCCATGTTTTAAACTATGGAACTAAGTGTCTATTTCCAAGGATTAAACTGTGTAAATACTAA
Organism: Viscum album; assembly: GCA_963277665.1. Lineage (NCBI taxonomy): Eukaryota > Viridiplantae > Streptophyta > Magnoliopsida > Santalales > Viscaceae > Viscum > Viscum album. The sequence continues at coordinate 929,745,992 of OY728159.1, forward strand.
TCTATATCCACAGTTTATCCGTAGAAATATGAGGCTATATTAATGCTTTAAGTAGTTGAAATAGGTGGATATTTCCATGGATTAAAACCATGATCTCTAACAACAAAATGTTTTAATGAAATATTTTCCATAAATAATTTTTATTCTTTAGTAGATTTAATTGCCCAAAATTGTAAGTTTAAACGAACCATGAAATTCCCTTATTATAAAATTACCATAATACCCTAGTCATTAGGTTAGTGGGAATAATTATAACTAACTTATGAAAATGAATTGTGAAATCATTGGATATAAATTATTTATTAAAAATATAAATCCATTAGATATTTGTATTTTTAAGTGAATTAATTTTTTTAAGGAAATTAGTAACATATATATGTATTATATACATAATAAAATATTTTTTATATTCACACAATGGATATTTTATTCATTGGGTATGAATAAAACCCTACTTGATGTATAAAAACCTATTATTTTTTAAAACAACAATTTTAAACAATTGAATATAAGAACCAATTTTAAATTAAGATCACAAAACATTAATAGTTTTTACATGACAACATAAACATTTTATTTTTATGCGGGATATAAAAATTTACATTGGATAAGTTTGTGATATTTTTCTCTTAACTATCATGTTTGGATGAACAATAAAAATAAATTCAATTTTAATTGAAAAATAACATTTTTCATTTAAATAATTTATATGATTAAATTTTATTACTTAATGGTTTCAAAGTGTAAATATAATAAATTTTATCATTTAATTTAATGTAAGACATTAAAATTAATTTTACATTAAATTTTGATGTAATAACATTTCAATCTTTTGTATTATTTTAACTATTAAAACCTGTTTTCTCATTTCAAAAACATGATTAATTTTAAATTAATTAATGAATATTCTGTGTTTTTAATTTTTAAAATTTTATGCCATATTTAAAATTATCAGTTCTAAATTTTTTAAAAATATTTATTTTATTTTTGGAAACATGAATAGTAACATTTGTAATTATTTTTATTGCCACGGTTAAAGATAAATATGTTAATTAAAAGTAAAAATAATATTATAGAATTACTTTAACACCTATAAAAATAAAATTTAATGACTTAATTTTACCCTTATCATCTATTTTAAGAAATTTAATCACTTAAATTTCACTTACTAGCGAATATGACATGAATATTGTAAAAACTATTGAATGTGACAAAATGTCATTATCTCATTCTATATAAGTATATTAATTTTAATATATGGATACATGGAATATAATATAAACTATATATAATCTCTAGAAATATAAATGAATTAAATATGTCATAGAAATTTATTTATAATTTTGAGAGACTAAATAATTTCTATTAATGATGACACAATTGTGATGTAGAAATTATTTTATTAATAGATATATCAAAATATAGTTTAAAAAATATTAAAAAAATATAATATGAACAAATTATTGTTATCCAATAATTTTATAGGTGAATATTACATGTTATGAGTGTATTAAATATCTTGGTTCGAATTTATATTATGAGTGTATTTTGATTAATGTTCAATAAATTAATAGTTTAAAATTTACACCATTAATATTTTTTAAAAAAATTACATTATTAAATTATTTAAAAATTATAAAAATATTTAAATATTTCAATTTTATGATTATAAGGTCTAAAATTTCATAAAATAACCATTTATGGTCAATTTAAAAAACATATGTAAATATATATGACCATTAAATATTTATAATGATATTACAAGAATTAAAATTAAATTGAAAAACTAAGTGTCAATTAAAAAAGACGTGGTTTAAATTGACACAATATCTTGTCCAAAATTAATTGGTTAATGTTTTTACAACCCTGGCTCATCTCATCTTTGAAATTGGGTGATTTTGGAGGTTTTTACTTAGATTTATATTTTATAATTACAATTCTATGGAGTTTCCCAAAGTTCCCCTCACCTCAATTATAAATGGGAACCTCCTCCCTCACCTCTCCACTTATCTTGAGCCTTCATTATCCGAAATAACCTTCCCTTTTTTCCTTCTCAACCTCCGTATTTTCATTCTATAGGTTATTGACATCTTTAAAGAGCAACAATAGTTCTATATAATGAGATTTATATGAAACACATTGAGGAAGAGTTAATCTCTTCTATCGATTCATTCAAACATATTTCTTCTCCAACGTGCTATTAATTAGTTGTTTAATTATAATGTAATAAAATAAGTATCACTCATATTCTGATATATTATTATAAATATGAAACACCCATTTTTTACCTTCTATCTATCCTATGAAAAATGATATCATTACGCGTGTGTGCGTACAACATACCATCTCTACACCGTGGTGTAATCAGTTTTTTCACAACCACCTTACAAGGATGGGTATAATGAAAGAATTAAAAATTATATATGATTAATATAAAATTATATATATTTTAAGATACTATACACCATCCCTATCAGTACCATTCATCAATTATGGGAACGATATCATCATTCGTGCGTACGTACAGCTTACCATCTCCACAGTGAGATGTTATTTGTTCTAGATGATCTTTATTGAAGCATGATTATATAAATGAATTGGATAAATAAATATTATCTATATTAATAAAATACTGAAAGTTATATAACGTTAACCTAAAAAGTGGAATAATACCTTATCTGACAAAACATGCATAAGAACATAAAGTAGTTAATACCCGAATAACGAGTAACAATGAAATGTTACTAACAAATGAATGAAAATATGATCATAAATGATATCATAAAAATTATTATTCTTCAGGAATAAATCAGTAACATTATTTAAATATTTATACAGGAGGTTCAGATATATATGAAGTATATTAGACCAATGCTAAAGTATAACTTCACAAATCTCATTGCTATCTGAGATTGTTCATTCATAATTATTAACCGGGGTATATTTATCATCCACGTCCATTATTCCTAATATGTATTTAAAAATATTCATTAAATAATTTTATAATTTCATAAAGTCAATTTTTCCAATTGGTAAATTTTTTCTAAATGTTTTGAATGGAATATTTTGTCATTTTTGGTAGAAGGTACTTTTTGAGTTTTTTAGAAAAAGTACAAAAAGAATGTTTTTTTAACTTGTAAGACATGAATGGGGTTTTAAACTCTCATAATGAATTATTTCCTTCAATATTCCCCTATAATGTTACAATTTTATTTTCACATAAAATTATTTCTTCTAAAATTGTGTGGCATTTTGAGGAAGGAAAACGTTTTTGAAGAAGAACGAATAGTTTCCTTAGGAATAAATTTCACGTGTTTTCTCAAAATTATTTTACATCAAAGATGTCACTCTTTAAATAGGGTTATATTTATAACCCTATTATTACTATGATTTGATTGTGTTTATGAATGATTTTTTAAGGAAATCTATTTGATTTATATCAATTATGAAGAAAACCATTTGATTTCAGGGGTTATGATATGGTGAATGTTTTTAGGTTTTTGTGGAACATGTAAGAATTATTTCATTATGAGATGGGTGGGCCCTGTATCTCCCACCAATGCATTGGGTAAAGATTTATATCTCATCTAATAGTCATGACTAGAATGGAATGTAAATAAGGCTCAGAAATACAAGTCTGGTATGAGGAGTCAACTCTGTTTAGTAATGGAATTTATCCTCTATGATGGTCTCGGCAATGAGGCCTGACTTATATGAAATGATTTTCTATGATTATGTGTGGATGCCAAGAAATTTTATTTTTTATGTTATGACTATTGGGATTACATTCCTCATGTAGGATTTATCCCATGAAATGATATTATGATCTTTTATATGTTGGATAATATTTTTAAATGTTATGTTCTTATGGTTATGATATGAATGATGTTTCCCTTGTTTACCCTTACGGAGCACTTGAGCTCACCCGTTCGTATGTTTCTGTTCTCCATGTCACGAATACGGTTATTAAGTAAGATATTTAAAAAAGGAGTCTAGTTTTGAATAAAAAAGTAGGAGACAATGTAGATATTTTATGAACCAGTTGTTTATGCTTCCTAGTTTCAAAAGATACTAAACCTATATTGTCCTAGTGTGGTTTTTGATATGTTTTGTAATAAATATTTCATCAATGTTAATGTAAAATCTACATGTAATTTACGGGCCTTTATAGTTGGTATCAATGAAAAGGTATAATTAACATTTTCAAACTAGAACGGGGGAACCATTGTAAGAACCCTATGGATATTTTTATGTATAGGTTACAATACTATCCTACCTTTTTAGAGATAGTCATGAATAACCTAGGTTAAAACATAAAGTGTCCTTAATTGAAATTTTATTCTTGAATTATGTGGATTTCCCAATATGATTAGTGGTTATCACACCATGATTCTTGATTTTAATCAATGGGTGGAGCCCGATGGAACTTCATTAATGCTGAATGTGACGGGAAATGCACAAATTGTCCCACTGAGCAATGAAATGTTGTTGGAGTTGGAATAAAAAATATTGTATGCATAATCACACAACATTCTCAAGAGATGAATCATTCCAGACACCAAAATGAGAAAAGTAGGGAGAAAAATTCAGTTGAATCCTTTATAAGGCAGCGACCACTGCTAGTCAGTGGGTCTTCAGATCCATTTTTTGCTGAACAATGGATCAGTACCACTGAAAAGATATTTTCAGATCTATAATGTTCTGAAAATGATATAGTCATATTAATAGTATATCTTCTTTAAGGTGAAGATTATTAATGGTGAAATTTTGTCGAAAATATGAGGAAATGAAATGAAATTGAGTCTATGGAATGGGAGGAGATCAATAACATATTTTCCAATAAGTAGATTCATCGTATTCGTTTAACAAAGATGGGGAAGGAGTTCCTTGAACATAAAAATGATGATGAATCCATTGGTACCTACGATGAAAATTTTATAAGACTTTCGAGATATGCTTCTGGAATTATTATCCAACCTGAGAGTAAAATTGATCAATTATAAAGTGGCTTACAAAAAGTCTTTTAAGGGAATTATACATAAGGGACTTTAATAGCTACGAGTAAATTGATCAATGTGATCTCCATTTTGAGATAGTGATTAGAGTAACCCATTAGTCATAAGGGTTTTATATGAAGAGAAAAATATATTCAATGAAAAATCTAAAGACCACATTGAAAATGAGATGAGTATTAACTTATGCTAATAGTCTGGAATGAAACATGGAGGTAGTTTCCTTTAAGGTACTAGTAAATTTTTTATGTGTGTAAAATAGGGTCATCAGGTAGCTGAATTCTTAAGTGATGGAAAAAATATGTCTAATGATGCGAACATTGATATGGCTACACAGAATGCACCTCCAACACTTCAATGCTACAAGTGAAAGGAAATAAGGAATTATTCCATTCGATGACCTAATCTATGGGTTATTGATGATGAGCAATGACAAAAAAACTCATAAGGCCAAAGGCAAAGGAATTTCACATGTAATCACTTTTCGTGACGTGGAAAAGATAATGATTTGATGAGTGGTACAATTAACATCCACTCTAAAGTATAAAATGCATTATTTGATTTTGGATCCACCCACTCCTATGCTTCTGAGGAATTTTATAATGATATCACCATATTACCTCAACAATTATACATTGAGTTGGATATGAAAACTATTAATGGGTCAATGGTCACCTAAAATTATTATAATTCTTCTCCAGATGAAGTTAGTGGGAAAATTATTCCAGAATTTTTTTTGATCCCTCATATAGTTGAATATTATGTGATTCATGCAACAGATTGGATTTCTCTATATGGAGCTCATATAATATTTCAAGGAAGGGAAGCCACGTGTCATATTATAGGTCAATATATGATCATCTATCGATGAAAATATGAATATAACTTTCTAGTAGGTAATTTTCCATATTATGGGTCTTGATACCTATAAAGCATGGTTATGTACCTAAAATGGTAGGGGAGAAACTCATTATTATGAATACACCCATCATGAATGAATTTGATGATGTCTTTTTGGTGGATTTTTGAGGTCTTCCACAAAATGGTGAAGTTTAGTTTTCGTTAGAACTCATACTGAGTGCTATTCCTATGTCAAATACATGTTATATAATGGCCCCAGTTGAGTTAAAGGAATTAAAGAACAAACTCCAAGAGACTCATGATAAGATATTCATACACCCTAGTGAGTCACCTTGGGGTGCACTTGTTCTATTTGTTAAGAAGAAATACTGATCAATGAGACTACACATTGATTATCAAGGACATAACATGATCACTATCAAGAAAAAATGTCCTCTTCCATGCATTGACGGCTGATTTGACCAACTACACAGAGCTCAATACTTTTCTAAGATAGATATTCATTTATAATATCATCAGTGAAGGGTAAAAAAGGATGATATACCAAAGACGAAATTCTGTACAATGTATGGACAATATGAATTTATATTGATTCCTTTTGGCCTTACTAATTCCCATGTTATCTTCATCGATCTATTGAATAGAGTCCTTAATGACTATCATGATCAATTTGTGGTAGTCTTTATAGACAATATTTTTGTCTATTCAAAGGGAAAGGATGAACATAAAGATTAGCTTAGAATTGTACTGAAGACCCTGGAAAAGTAAAATAATTATTCCAAATTTACCACGTGTGAATTTTAGATTTTTAAGGTTTCATTTTTCTATTACATCATATCAAGATAGGGGATATCTGTGAATCCAAAAAAAAGGTTCATGAATGATGGTAAAGACCAACAATGGTAACTGTGATCCGAGTTTTTCTTGCTTTGGCTAGATATTATCAACATTATTTGAGTGATTTTTTATGATTATCTAATCAACTCGCCATGTTGACTATGAATGGAGTTATGTTCTTTTGGACGAAGGAATGTGAATAGAATCTCAAAGAACTAATAAGAAGGTTATCCAGGGAACCTATGCCCACACTACCTTGTAGTATAGAATGGTTTGTGATCTATAATAATACATCCAAGAAGGGGATGAGATATGTTCTCATGAAAAATGATATAGTGATATATTAGGCCTCACTATTGTTTAAAATCCAAGAACAAAATTACCCAACTCATGAATTGGAGTTATATATGTAAATATTTTCATTAATGTTAAAGAATCACTATCATTCTGGTTAATGGTGGGATTATTATATAGATAATAGATGTTTAAAGTATATTTTCACACAAAAGGAGATAAATATGTACTAAAGAATATAGTTGGAGGTGGTTAATGATTTTGACTGATTAACACATTACCCCTGGGAAAGAATACAATGTGGGGTATGCACTAACTTAACAAGACCATGATACCCTTTCCATGGTGAGGATCACAAAATATCAAATATTTATGGATTTTCAAAGGATGAATATTGAAGTTTTAAAGGAAGGAAGAAATCATATATTTCTCATATGAATGTTCAACCATCCATACAATTGATGATTAAGGAGGCACAAAAGAAATATCTAGAGCTACAATAGAAGGTGATAAATGTAAATGAATTCAACCTTTACTATGGGGAAATCATATGCTTAATGAACCAGGTTTGTATTCCTCTCATTCAAGAATTATAGAATGAGATATTTGATGAGGCTCATAGTTCATCATTCTCTATTCACCCTGTAGATACAAAGATGTATAGGGACCTGAAAGAGTAATTTAGTTGGGATGACATGAAAAAAAAATTCACCACATATTTCTCTCGATGCTTGGTTTGTTAGCAAGTTATGGCTGAGATATAAAAGTCTAATGGGATACTACAACCACTGCACGTACCAAATTGGAAATGTGAAAACATCACTGTCAAATATTTCATTAGACTTCCTAAAACATCCAATAGAAATAATTCTATTTGGGTTATAGTTGAATGCCTTATGAATTCAACACACTTCTATAATATTAGACAGGATTTCACTCCTGATCATATTTCAAATATATATGTAAAGTAATTGGTATGATTTCATGGAGTACCACTTTCCATTTTATCCGTTCGGGATATGAGGTTTACCTTGATGTTATAGAGAAGTCTTAATCATGCTATGGATACAAAGAAATGTTTTAGCACTACTTATCATCCTCAGACAGGTGGTCAGTCTGAGAGAACAATTCAAACTCTAGAGGAAATGCTAAGAGCTTTCTCTTTGGATTTAAAATGTTGTTGGGATCAAACCCTACCGATGGTGGAATTTTCATAAAATAATAGCATTACATATAGTATTAAGATGGTTTATTATGAATCACTCTATAGAAAGATGTGAAAAACTCCCACTTTCTAGGATTATGTTGGGGAAAGAATTCAATTAGGAACTGTTCTTGCTAATGAAATTGATTAAAAGGTAATATCTATCCAACAAGACATAATAGTAGCTTAGTGTCGAAAATAATGTTATTATAATAATTGATGAAAATGCCAAGAGTTTGAAGTGGGTGAGAAAGTGTTTCTAAAAATATCTTCATATAAGAGAGTAATGAGATTTGGAATCAATGGAAAGCTGAGCCCTTAGAATATCGGTCCTTTTTAAATTTTGGATCATGTTGGGAAGGTAGATTATCTCTTGCCCCTTCCACAGAATCTCTCAAATGTTAATGATTTTTCGATGTATATCCACTATGAATTTACATACTTGATCCTTCACATACACTATGATCAGATGACATACCGATGGATAATGATCATTCTTATGAAGAACCGCTGATAGAGATTGTGGATCATAGCGAAAAAGTTTTACAAATAATACCACTCACTTGGTTAATGTTTAATTGAAGAACAACCATTTTGAAAAATCTACATGGGAACATGAGGGTATGATGAAGTAGAGGTTTCCTGATATGTTTCTTTTCATGTGATAAATTTCGAGGGAAAAATTCAGTTCAAGGGTGGTAGAATGTAACACCCGGATGTTTTATGAAAGATTTTTTAAAATAATTTTTCTTATTCGGTAGCATTCTATGGATGAAATCATGAGTTTAATCAAACCATGGTATTCCATTATTATAAAATTACTATAATATCATATCCGTTAGATTAGCATGAATAATTATAACTGACTTATGGAAATGCATTGTTAATTAATCGGCTATCAATTATTTATGAAAAATATAAATGAATTAGATATTTATATTTTTGAGTGAATTAATTTTTGTAATGAATTTAGTAAGACATAAATATGTTATATACTTAAAAAATATTTGTTATATTAATCTAATGGATATTTTAGTCATAGGATATGAATAAAATACTATTTTATGTATAAAAACCTATTTTTTAATGTTTAATTTTACACCATGGAATGTAGAACCCCTTTTGAATTATAATTTTGAAATATTTATAATTTTTTTATGAAAACATAAATATGTTATTTTGATGCGGGATTTAAATATTTACTAAGGATGAGTTTTGCTATTTTTCTGATAACATTCATGTTTTGATGAATAGTAAAAATATGCTAAATTTTAATTGAAAATAAATTTTCCATTTAAATAATTTATATGGATAAATTATATTATAAAATGGTCTCAAAGTATAAATAGATTTTATTTTTATCATTTAATATAGTTTTTTTCATTTTAATTAATTTAACATTATATTCCAAAGTAATAACAATTCAATAATTTGAAATATTTTAACTTCTAAAACCCGTTTTATAATTTCAACAAAAAGATTAATTTCAAATTAGATACTAAAAATTATGAATTTTTTAATTATAAAAAGTGGATTTTAAATTTGGAATCAATAGGTCAAAATTATATAAATATATATTTTTTTTTAAAATGAATAGTATCTTTGCAAATTATTTTTATAACCATGGTTGAATGTAAATCTGGTATCTAAAGAAAAAAATATATTATAAAATTACATTAACACCTATAAAAATCATATTTGATGGAATAATTTTACATGTGTCCTCTATTGTTCGAGATAGAATCACTTAATGGCCTCTTACCTATGAATATGACATGAGTATAATAAAAACTAAAGAATGTGACGAAATGTCAGAATCTCATTTAATATATGTATATTAATTTTAATATATAGAAAACTAATAGATAATGTCGACTATAGATATTCTATAGAAACAAAAAATAATTAATTATACAATATAAATTTATTTTAAATTTTTAGAGATAAATAATTATTATTAATGATGACACAATAGTTATGTAGATATCATTTTTTAATATAAATATAAAAAAATGTTATAAAAATATAAAAAGAAATATTATATGAACTAATTATTGTTCTTCAAAAAATTTATCAGTGACTATGACATGTTATGAGTGTATTAAATATATTGTTTCAAGTTTATCTTCCTTTTTTATTTAATTTAATGTCAATTAATTGAATAGTTTCAAAATTGACATTATTGATATTTTATAAAAACAACATTTTATTAGATTATTTAAAACACATAAAAATATTTAAAAATTACAAATTATGATTATATGGTCTAAAATTTCATAAAATATCCATTTATGATAAATTAAAATCATATAAGTAAATATATATAACAATTAAATATTCATAATTTTATTTCAACAATTAAAATTTAATAGAATAATTAAGTGTCAGTTAAAATGATGTGGTTTATACTGACAAAATAACTTTCCCAAATATTAATGTTTGATGATATTACAACGCTATCTCATCTATTATTTTAAATTAGTACATTTTAGGGGATTTGAGGTTGGTTTTGATTTTATTATTATAATTTTATAGATTTTCTAGAAGTGCATCTGACCTCAATTATAAAAGGGAACCTCCTCTATCACGTCTTCACTTCATTTTGATCCTTCAAGATCATCTATACTCTTACCTTTTTCAGTTTCAGCATCCCTATTTTCATTCTAGTGGTTCTTTCCATCTTCTAATACCAAATCTAGTGCTCTAAGAATAGATCTATGCGAATCACGTCGAGGAAGAGGTAATCTCTACTACCGATACTTTCAGACATCTTTATTATTCTAAATACTCTTCATTAGTTGTATCATTATAAAGTCATAATATATGTATTACTCATATACATATATGTTATTATAAATATTAAAATACCATATTTGACATTCTATCCATCCGATGAAAAATCAAATCACCATGTGTGCGTACGTACGGCTTATCGTCTGCATTCCATGGTGTAATTCTTTTTTCACCACCACCTTATAGGGATGGGTATAATGATGGATTTAATAAATATATATACAATGAAATTAAAATTATATTTTTTCTTAGATACTCTACACCATCCACATCAATATCATTCATCAATTATGGGAACAATATCGTCGCACGTGCGTACGTATGGCTTATCATCTCCACGGTGCAATGTGATTCATTCTACATAGTATTCATTAAAGCACTATTATATAAATTAATTAGATGAAAAAATATTATATATATTAATACAATAATGTAAATTATATATTTATAACCAAAATAGATGAATAAGGGCTTATTCGAAAAAACATGCTTAAGAATATAAAGCAATTAATACATGAATAACGAGTAACAATGAAACGATACAATAAAATGGATGAAAATATGATCATAAATGTTATCATAGAAATTATTATGATTCTAGAGTAAATAGATAACATTATTTAAATAATTATACAAGAGTATCAGATACATACAAAGTATATAAGACATAAGGTAAGTGATATTTTTGCAAATCTCTATTTTATCAGAGATTGTTTATTAGGAAGTATTTATTGGGATATATTTATCATTCACATACATATTTCATAAATATTTATTTCAAAATATTATTATATCATTATATAATTTTTTAAAGTCATTTTTACCCATTGGTTAATTATTTCTAAATGGTATGAATGCAATCTTTTTCCATTTTTGGTACAAGGTACTTTTTTTGAGTTTTCTGATAAAGTACGTGAATAATATTTTTTTACTTGTACAACATGAACATATTTTTACACATTAATAATGTATTATTTAATGGAAGCATAACCTATAATATTACATGAATATTTTAACATAAAATTATTTCTTCAAAAATTTTGTATCATTTTGAGTAAGGAAACTTTTTTTGAAGAAGAAAGGATATTTTATTCACGAATTAATTTCAAGTGTTTTCTAAAAAAAATTCCATAAAAATGACACTATTTAAATAGGGTTATATTTATAACAATGTTATTATATTTATTTAACAGCATCTATGGTGGAATGGTATTTAGAAAATCCATTTTTTATATCAATTATGATGTAATGATGTTTAAGAAACCCATCTTATTTCCCGGGATAAGCTACGGTGAATGTTTTAATGTTTTTGTGTCAAATGTATGAATGGATTAATTATGGGATGGGTGGGACCTATATATCCCTCTAACACATTAGGTAGTGATTTATATCTCTTGAGATATACATTACTGTAATGACCTGTATATCTGGTTCAGTAATATAGAGATACAATGAGGATTGAACTTAGTTCAGTAATGAAATTTTTCCACTATGATGGGTGAAAAAATGAGACTCGACTAATATGAATTTATTTTCTATGATTATGTTTTTATATCCCAAAATTTCAAGTATTGTGTTATCACTAGTGGGATTACACTGCACTTTTATGATTTATCACATGACATAATATTTTGATCCTTTATATACTAGATATGATTTCCAAATGTTGTGTACTTATTATTATGATATGAATGATATTTCCACTATTTACCCTTATTGAGAATTTGATCTCACCCTTTAATATGATTCTTTTCCTCATTTCATAAATATGGTTATTAAGTACGATATTTCAAAAAGGAGTATAGTTTTGATGAAACAAGCGGGAGACAATGTAGATGTTTTATTAACCAGTTGTTTATGGTCCCCAATTTCTAAAGACCCAAAACAAATACAGGCCTAGTGCAGTTTTTGTTATGTTATATAATAAATATTCTTAATTGTTTGATTAATATCTACATGTAATTTATGGGATTTCATAGTGGACATTGGTGTTTATTTCCATGGTTTGAAACCGTTTAAAAGCCTTAAAAATTACATTCTTCCCACAACGATTGATCCTCTGACCTCTTCTATATTTCCTCCATGAATTTACCACTATGTTGAGCACTATTATATGTATATGTATATGTATATATTTATATTTATATACGTATAATTATATAATTAATTATTATTAATTATAATTAAATATAATTAATAATCTATTGAAAAATAAAAATACATTTATACACTATTTAAACCATTGTAGTAGGTTCCTATCTCCATAGTTGCAAACCATGCTGATAGGTGTCTACTACCACAATTTAAAACATTGATATTGAGAGCTATAGAAATAGTTTAAACTCTAGAAATAGTTTAAAATGATGACAGTTTTAACCATGTAATTAAAAAGCTATTGAAAAACATTAAACTATGGAAAATGGTGGTTATAGCCATGTTTTAAACCATAGAAATTAGAGTCGATGACCATGGTGTAAAAACTATGGAAGTAACCCATTCCCACAAATTTCATTCATTTATTGGGGTTTTCCATGAACATATCACCAAAATTTCATATAACCATGACTCTATGTTAGGTAATATCAATGGATGTCAAAAACTATTCCTATAGGCTCCCTAAAACCATGATATTCCAAAATATGAAAAAAAAAAGTTTTCATAGCCTAATTTTCTTGTTGTTTGTTTCACATCCCAACATAATTTTGAGTTATAATGATTTTCATGCATAGGTGGTTGAGAAAATTCATATTTATCTCACCAAAAACAATGTAGATCATAAGAATAAGAAGAATTATATTTTTAATAAATGGATATTAAAACATAATGTATTTTTAATAGATTGTTACCGATATTAAAAATGAAATAGGTAGCTATTGGAAGTGGAATCAAATAAGAATATCCAAAAAAATCTTTATTTGTTTCTACAAAATGAAAGAAACATTTTAACCTCTACAAAACACAAATCGATCGATGAGGAAAATACAGTAGTTATAACTAATAGATGAGGGAACCAACATGTTACAGAAGTGAACAATAAATGATATGCATATATTGATCAAAAGAGTAAACAACATATATAGACCCAAGATTTATGTACATGGACATTAAATTACTTTTGAGGAATACTTAATACATAACAAAAACCAACACTCAAGGACCGTAATAGTTTAGTGTCTTTGGAAACTCGGAACATAATCTTCTAATCATGGTGAAAGATCTTCAACATCTCCCATTACGATCTTCCCCTTTTTATTTCTTACCTAAAACCTTTCTTTATATCCTGTGGAAAAGAAAACATATAATGGGTGAGCTCAAATGCTCAGTAAGGGTACCATGGAGAAAATAAAACAATCCATATACATTTGAACCTAAAAACACGAACATAATGTTTAAACATCAAAATCCTGAGTGGTGAAATAAATCAGGGCAGTACGTAAGGCATAGATCATAAAGGAACATTAATCATGATAAAATAGCACGGGAATAAAACATGTAATTGTTGAAACCATTAAGCACATGTTATGATTTCCATAGTATCCATGACATTGCTGCCAAGACCATCATAGTAGACAAAGACCCTTACTGAATCGAGTTCACTCCTCGTTCCAGTCCTGTATCAGTGAACCAGATTAACTTGTCATTCCAACCATGTCTATCTCATGAGATATAAATATTTACCCAATAAATTATAGGGAGATATTGGTCCCAACCATCTCATAATAAAATCATTCTTATGTTTTCCACAACATAAACATAAATAATTCATCACAACCCAAAGAATGGGTTTCATTAACATCATAACATAATAACATAATCCATATAAAACAAATGGATATAATTTCATCATAAGAAACATTAATCCATGTAAATAATAGAGACATTATAATTGAAACATACACATATGAAATAATTTCATATTAGATGGAAAATGGTTTTGATAAAACACTTGTAATGAATTCCTGAGGAAAATATCCTTTCTTCTTCAAAATCATTTTCTTTTCACAAAATGCCATGTGATTTTATAAAAAAATGATTTCTTTGAAAATATTCATGAAATATTGTAGAATAATCTTTATGAAAATAAGTTGTTATGAAACCGTAAAATTCCATTCATGTTGTATAAGTTAAAAAAACATTCTCCTCGTACTTTTAACAGAAAAGTCAAAAAGTTCCACGTATGGTAAACAAAAGAAACATTATTCCATAACACAAAGTAAAAGTCAAAGAGGGGTAAACATGAATTTAAAAAAACATGGAATAATATTAAACACTTTATGAAAAACATTTTTATGGACATGGATGAAAAATATAACCCCAGTAAATACTTACGTATAAGAAATCTCGAATAAAAATGAGATTGAAAAATTATCCCTTACCAAAGGTCCAATTTCTTCCGTACGTGTCTAAAACTCTTGTATAGTGGGTTTAAACATATTATTAACTTGTAACAGAACCATAATAATCTTTATGATATCATATATGATTCACTTATGACTTTATATTAGCCGTTCTTTTGTCAATTCCATTTTAAAGCAGCATTTTGGGTACAATCGTTTCATTTATCGTATGTGTTTGGACTTGTTGTTCTTGATATTATTATTAATTATATTATGATTTACATACTTCCAGAATGTAAGACATGATTTATATATCATATATATTCAGTACATATAAATATATATATAATAGATAGATAATTTAAATGAAACACACCGTTCATGGAGACGGTAGGCCGTACGTACGCATGAACAATGTTTTCCTTTCTTTATTGACATGAATGGAAGTAAGTAGATGACATATATAT
Organism: Viscum album; assembly: GCA_963277665.1. Lineage (NCBI taxonomy): Eukaryota > Viridiplantae > Streptophyta > Magnoliopsida > Santalales > Viscaceae > Viscum > Viscum album. Next base: position 929,761,797 of record OY728159.1, read on the forward strand.
ATAAACATACATAAATCCAGTGGAATTATAATTTCATATATATCATTATTATTCATTATATATACTTTATAATCATTTTGGAATAGTTAATTTGGAGAATGAATCTCATCGCGTCGTGGAGACGGTAATCCGTACGTACATACGAGTGATGCTATCGTTTCCATAATTATTGAATGGAATTGGAGTGGATGATATAATATCTCAGAATCATTATAATGTTATAATAACCATATATATTTATCCTTTACACCATTATACCTATCCAAGTAAGGTGGTGTTGGAACAACAGATTACACCACGGTGTGGAGACGATATTCCGTACGTACGCACGTGTAGTGATTTGGTTTTCCATAGGATGGATAGAAGGCTAAATGAGGTTGTTTCATATTTATAATAACATATAATAATATTATTTATAATTATTTCATTACTTTATAATGAAACAACTAAATAAGAGGATGTATAAGAATGAAGAAACATGAAAGAATCGATAGAGGAGATTACCTCTTCTACAATGCGCCTCCACTTAACCTCCTCTTAGGGCACTAAAGTTGGTATTTGACAAAATCAATGACCTATAGTAGGTATCTATGGAAGTGGAGAAGTAAAATGGATAGGGTTTTTCCGAGCATGAAGGCTCAAATTTGTGTAAATAGGAGAGGGAGGAGGTGCCCTTTTATAAGAGGGGTGAGGGGCACCTTAAGAATAACTAAAATTATTATTTTATAATAAAGTCATATTCAGTTTATAATGGCTCAAAATTGGTTTATTTCGAAGCTAAAGTGGGGTTGGGTCGAAATCCTCTCAACCAATAGGTTTTATAAGAGTTTTGGTTACCAATTTAACCTTTTCATTTAGATTTAACTCTAAGTTAAATAATTTATCTTTTACCATGTCTTCTTGTATTCTTACACTATTTGGTTAATAAACATACTATAAACTACCAATAGAACGCCAATTGGTTCATTAATGTCATATATATTATTATTAATGTCTTTTGGCCAAACCTCATATTTTTAGAAATATAATATCAATTAATTGTATAATATTTGTTTTACAAACTCTTTTATGTCAATTTTGACACTATTTGGTATTTTGTTTTCTCTAAATTTATAACAGCATTATTATTACTAAAAAAATTAATATAACCAACCATAATATGTTATATTAACCTATAAAATTAGTGTAATTCATAAAAAGTCTCAAATTACATTTATTTGGGTATTTATAATATCAATTATATTAATATTTCATTAATAAGGTAATAACTGCATCACCATTGTGTCATAAATAAATTAAATTATATAATGTTTAAAAAGTATAAATAAAATACCATTATGTAGGAATTTTTTTATATTTCTAATTAATATTTATAGTCGAATTTATCTTATGTATAACCCTATATTAAAAATGTTTTACTTATTAAACTTTGATTTTTACAATTTTAACTCTTTTAAAATAAAATAATAATAAATGTCCTAATCTAATCCAAGTGGACCTAAAAGGTAATATTTTATTTCTAAAGATGTTTTTGGTCTAATTACACTTATCCAATAGAATTAGGACATGTGTTAGGGTAATAATAATATCATTTTTACCCTTAATTACATTATTTACTTTTAACACTGGTAAATAAAAGTAAAAGGTTACTATTCACGAAAAATTATTTTTATCTTATTGAACCACATTTTACTCCTTGATATTAACTGTGTCTCTCTTAATTTCAAAATTCCACTCACAGAAGAGGTATAATTATGTTTTATTTAAATTTGGAAATTCTTATAGGAGGTGGGTAAAAGAGGGTGAAAAGTTCAATAAAATTTTTATATATCTAAAATTATTATAAAATGACTCTAATAAATTACATTGAACATATATAGGTATTATGTGTCAATTTTGACCTAAAATAAATTTAAATAAAATGAATAGTTATTTAAATAAAAATTTGGTTTTAAACTATAACTCAGTGTTTTTCACTATTCATCAAAAATAGATAGTTTTCAGAAAAATACCAAAAATTCACCGTAGGCTAATTTTGATATTCTAAATCCAAAAATGAAGTCAATTTTGAAAGATAAAATTTATAAAATTTCAAAAATATGGTATTACTATTCATAACGGCTAGTTTATATAATATTATAATAACGTATTGTTGTTTAGTGAAACTCGGTATTTCGTACCACGTAAGCTATCGAGGAAGGTTGATCTTGCATGTAACACAAGCCAAGAATAGTGTTGCGTATAATACAAGCTAATACGGTGTTTCATATAGCACAAGATAATCTTGGTGTAGCAGACAACAAAATACATCAATGAAATTAAAAAGAATAATTCTCATAAAATCTTAGGGTGTTACATTCTACCTCCCTTAAAATGAATTTCGCCTTCGAAATTCGTCAGGGTTATAAATGGTTTGCTACTTGAAATTTTCTTTCATAGAAACCCACATCCTATAAAGGAATACTAAAACATCATTTTCAAAAAAGGAACGTTAGAAACATAATGAATACCCAATGTTACTCATCACTGGGTTTCCACATATGAGAGTATTGGAGAAAATATGAATATAGAAGAGAAATCTAACAATCAAGTTCTGATAGAGAGTGGTATAGAACATGGCTATGAAAAATCCAACAATCAAAAATCCATTAACTTTTGATGATCTATGGGACCATCGGATTCATCAGATATGAGAGTACTAGGACAACGTTTTTGGTTTTCAATATCATTTCCCTAAAGTTCAAAATTTTGAATTTGAAGAAATACTTACTTGATTTTGGTACAATCTCGTAGTTGGTCATTCCATGAAAATTTCCACTTCATATCATATATAAATGAGGTTGAATTTGTTATTCATGAAGTGTTAGCAGATCATGTGATAGAATGATGGGTCATTTCATCAGTCTCAAACAAAATGTTTGCAAAAGTTATCTAATATAAATAAGTCCATATATGGTGAGGTTAATAATATATGATTCCAAAAATGGACTTATAATTAATCTATCATACTGCTTAATAAAATAAAACTACTTTGTACTAACCAGGGACTTCTTGATAAAGGTCTTCCACACTTCTGTTGTGGGTTCGATTCTCATAACCTAGTCCGATGCGACGGGTTGTCGCTCGTCCTGCAGGTTGTCCCTTTTTCTAAAACTACACTATTATAACATTCCAGAAATAATATCTAAAAAAGTTTCCATCCTTAAAAATATTATCTAATGTCCATCATAATACATTTCAAATCTTTAGGCTTATCCAAAATAATTCTATCCAAGATCAGATTATAAAGACAACGTTTAATAGAAATGTCATCAACCATGCATGTGAATACCATCATTTATCCCCCTTATATCATAAGATATATATTGGTGGTCACATTCCAAACATGTGAATACCTTGATCATGTATTATTTTGAAACATGAATTACCATAGATTCTTAGTGAAAACATGAATGCTGTAAAAAATGTTAACTCTTTCCACATACTAAAATCCCCAAATATCAATATACTCAAACCATGATATCATTTTGTCCTTATATCAGTCATGAGCTCTTTAATACTATCAAATATTTTATTTTCTCCTTATCCCTTCATTATGCGCATGTCATCTGATTTCCAAAAATATTTCAATCACTTTTCATGGTTACTAGTACCATACAATTATTGAAAACTAATACATAGATATTCCAAAATTCCACAATACTATAAATGAGATTCCATGATACTATTTTGAAATCCCATTACATAAACAATTAATCATTCCAAAACATCATTTTCATACTCAACATCAAAAATAGTGATCACATGTGATTTCACTTTGTCCTTTTCCTTAAGAGGTTTCTCAGGTCGATCATCATTAACCCTTAGATTAGGGCATGGATTCACATAATTCCCCATTTCCTTGCACTTGAAGCATTGAAGTGTTGGTGGTGCGTTCTGTATAGTCTTTTCTCTATTCAAATAATTAGCTACCCTTTTTCCATTACTTCGACACTCATCTGCTCGATTACCTTCTTTTCCACACTTAAAACATTTTCTAGTCCCTTCAAGTCAATCTCCACCATGCTTCATTCCACATATTGAGCATAAAAAAACATTCATATTCTTTTCACCATTGTTTTGAGCTATTTTCTTGAACTCCATCTTTCATTTCTTGTCAAAACCATGAGATTGATATGTAACACCAACTTCCAGTTGTACCTTAATAGCACAACGCACAATTTCTTCATAGCTACTGAAATATCTTACAGCTAATTCCCATAGAAGACATGGTTTTAATCCACTAAATAATCGATCAACGTTACTTTTAGGTTGGATGATAAAGCTAGATGTTTAGAGACCCGAAGCTTGACGTAAATGGAATTTACATTACTTTTTCGGAATACTTAGTACATAACAAAAACAGACACACAAGGATCGTAATAGTTTAGTGTCTTTGGAAACTCGGAATAAAATATTCTAATCGTGGTGAAAGATCTTCAACATCTCCCATAAAGATCTTCCATTTTTTTACCTAAAACCTTTCTTTATATCCTGGGGAAAAGAAAACATAAAAGGGTGAGCTCAAATTCTCAGTAAGGGAAAACAAAAGAAATATCAATCACATCATATTCATAATAACATAACATTTTTGAAATCTTAACCTGCAAAAGAGAGCATAATTTCATAACATGGGGTAAATCATAGTATTGAAATGAAATCCCAATAATCATAACTTAAAACATGAAACTTTGTGGCATACACACATAATCATATAGAATCATATCTTATAATTCAAGACTCATTGCCAAGACTATCTTAGTGGACAAAGTCCATTTCTGAACCGAGTCACCCTCGTTTCTGTCCTGTTTCACTGAACTGGTATAACCTACCATTCCAGCCATGTCTATATCATGAGATATAAAATCTTTACCCAATGCATTTGAGGGAGATATAGGTCCCACCCATCTCATAATGATACCATTCTTATGTGTGCCACAAAATCATAAACCATACATCATAGCATAACCCATGTAATAAAAATGGGATTCTTAAACAACATGACATCATAAAACAATTCATATAAGATAAAGGAATTCAAAAAAATATTTCCATCATAACATAATAAAATCCATGTAATAATAGGGATAGAAACAGAACCCTTTATTATCTTAGATGGTAAATAATTTTGATAAAACACTTGAACTCCATTCTTGAGGAAAATATCCTTTCTACTTCAAAAGCATTTTCCTTTTTTAACATGTCTTACAATTTTAAACTAAAGAAAGTTGATTAAAAATAAACTTGAAAACTTGTAAAGGAAGATTCTTAGAAATATTGTTTTAGAAATCCATTCATGTGGTATAAGTTAAAAAAACATTCTTCTCGTACTTTTGTCGGAAAAGCCAAAAAGTTCCTCGTACGAAAAACTACAAAAGATTACTTTCATATCTTTTACTAAAAACTCACCGAAGGGTAAAATTGTATTTAAAAAAATTTAGGTGGTTGGAAAAAATATTACATATTGAGGAAACATGGATGTGGATGATAAAATACACCCCAGTAAATACCAAAGTATAAACAATCTCGGATAAAAATGAGATTGTGATATTTCCCTTACCTTAGGTCCGATTTGCTTCGTAAGTGTCCGAAACTCCTGTATAATGATTTAAATAATGTTATTGAATTTTTCCAGAATCATACTTATTGTTATGATATCATATATGGTCATATTCTTAGCTTCTTATTAGTAATATTTCATTACTACTTGTTATTCGGGTGTTTATTACTTTTTGTTCTTATGTGTGTTTTATCGAATAAATTATTATTATTCTCTTTAGGTTATAGATACCTCATTTCCAGAATGGTATTAGTGTAATATATATCATATTAATTCATTCAATTCATATATATAATCATTATTAAATGAAAATCATGTAGAACGAGTCGCATCACATCGTGGAGACGGGTATTCCTTACGTACGCACGAGTGATGATATCGTTCCTATGATCGTGGAATTGTATTGGAGTGTATGTATACTATTTAAGAATCAATATCACTTTATAATAGTCATATATAGTCATTATTTACACCATTATACTCATCCAAGTATGGTGGTGGTGGAAAATAGATTACACCACGGCGTGGAGACGGTATTCCGTACGTACGCACACGCGGTGATTTCATTTTTTGTAGGATGGATAGATGGTGAAATAGGGTTTTTTTCATACTTATAATAACATATCAGTATATTAGTGATACTGATGTTATTACTTCATAATGAAACAACTAAAGAATAAGAATTGGAAGAAGAAATAAAGATGAAAGAATCGGTAACAGACATTACCTCTTCTTTGAAGTGCTTCTTTGAGACATCCTTTTAGGGCGCTAAAATAGGTCTTTTAAGAAAAAAAGAACCTATATAATGTTTCTAGGGAAGTGGATAGGAGAAATTGTCATGGGTTTTCCGATATTGAGGCTAAAAGTGGTGTGAGGAAGAGGGGGGGGGAGGTGCCCTTTTATAAGGGAGGAGAGGGGCACCTTTGGAATAACTAAAAATATTATTTTATTATAAAGTCAAATTCGTTTTTTAATAGCTCCAAATTGATATATTTCGAAGATAAGGTGTGTAGGGGTCTAAATCCTCTCATACAATAGAATTTAGACAAGTTTAGGTATCAATTTTAACCTTATCATTTAGATTCAACTTTAAGTTAGATAATTTAACTTTTACCGTGTCTTCCTGTTTTCTTACACTATAAGGTTAATAAAAATACCATATCAAGTAAAAAGAACCCCAAGTTGTTTATTATTAATATATATAGCCTTATCTAAGTAATTTGGCCGATCCTTAGATTTTTAGAAATAAAATAACAATTATTAATATAATATTTGTTTTAAAAACTATTTTATGTCAATTTTGACAGTATTTAGTAAATGATTTTTGTGAAAATCATATCAGAATGATTAGTTCAAAAAAAGTTACTTAAATCAATAATAACATGTCATATTAACATATAAAATTATTTTAATTCATAAAAAGTCTCAAATTACATTTATTTGGGTATTTATAACATCAATTATGTCAACATTTCATCAATAAGGTAATTACTGCATCATCATTGTGTCATAAATAAATTAAATTATTTAATGTCTAAAAATTACAAATAAAATACCATTATGTAGAAAATATTTTTATCTTTCTAATGAATATTTATAGTCGAATTTATCTTATGTATAACCCCATATAAAAAAAGCTTTAGTTATTAAACTTTGATTTTAACTATTTTAACCCTTCTTTAAATAAATTAATAATAAATGTCTTAATCTAATCCATGTGGGCCTAAATGGTCATATTTTATTCCTATGGTTGTTTTTGGTCGAATTAAACTTATCCAATAGAATTAGGACATGTGTTAGGGTAATAATAATATCATTTTTACCCTTAATTACCCTATTTACTTTTAACCGTGGTAAAAAAAGTTAAAAGTTACTATTCACCAAAAATTATTTTCATCTCATTGAACCACATTTTAGTCCTTGATATTAACCGTGTCTCTCGGATTTTCGAAATTCCACTCACAGAAGCGGTAAAATTACGTTTTATAAAAAACTCAGTTTTTTAACTACCACTTAGTGGTTTCACTATTCATCAAAAAACGAATGTTTCCAGAAAAATACAAAAAAATTAGGCCTAAGATATATTTGATATTATGAATTCAAAAATGATGTCTATTTTACCAAATTCAAAACATATTAGTAACATTAATTAATTTAAAAATTAATTCTCGTCGTCAAAACAAATAGCGTGTGTTTAAGAGATAATAACTATCAAAAGATTGACACTTGTTTCTGTCTGGTTTAAATGTGAAATTACATCCAATGACCAACATTGTATTAAATTGTAAAAATATATTCTAAATATACTTTAAAACCACTCAAATTAATAATTTATCACTATTAATTATTTTGATTAAAAAAGTTGTTTTTAATTAAAATTTAGTTATTTTCACTATTCATTAGAATATGAAAGTTATCCAAAAAGTACCAAAATTTTACCCTAAGATAATTTCGATATTCGGAATCCAAAAATGAAGTCCATTTTGAGAGATAAAATTTCTAAAATTTTAAAAGGTGGTTATTACTATTCATAACGGCTAATTTTAATAATATTTTAATAGCATATCGTTGTTTAGTGAAACTCGGTATTGCGTACTACACACGCTATCGAGGAAGGTCGTGATTGCGTGTAATTCAAGGAAAATCAAAGATGCATGTTGTGCAAGCTCCTTTTGGTGTAGCTTACAACACAAGACATTAATGAAATTAAAAAGAATATTTTTCATAAAATCTCGGGGTGTTACAAGATGCATACCTTGAAATAATTGTAAAATTCTCCTCGTATATACCGACAGATTCATCATCATTTTTCTAAAGCTCAAGGAACTCCTTTTCCATATTTTTTAGAAGAATATGAGGGAAGTACTTATTGAAAAATAAGTTCTTGAACTCATCCCATTCCATAGATTGAATTTCACCTTGGGGACTTGTATTCTTAATTAAAGTCCACCACTGTTTTTCTTCACCTTCTAAACGGTAAATAGATAGAATGACTTTTTCATGTTCTGAATATCTAATTATGGAAAATATCTTTTCAATGGTACTGATCCATTTTTCAGAAATAATTGGATCAGAAGACCCACTGAAAGAAGGTGGACGTTGCCTCATGAAGGACTCAATAGAATATTGTTCCCTTCTCTTCTTATTCAGAAGCCTAGAATGATTCATAGCTTGTGTAAGTATAGCAATAAGATTTTGCACTCCATCTCTCATAACATTGGTTTGTTCAGGAGGACAATCATTGTATTTCCCACTACATTTATCAACACGGTACATTCGGGTTCCAGCCATCATCTAAAACCCAAAAAGAATAGTGTAAGAGGCAAAAATCTTTCTAGTAAAACAACATAATAAAGGGAGAGTGCCTTAAATATATAACATCTTATGTTTAATTCTACAATATTTACTGTAATTCTAGGACTATAACCTATACATATACGTAACCTTAGGGACATCCCAAGACATTCCTTAGAAATTTCTCTATGGATCTCCCTAAAGTTTTCGCATTCTAGTTTCCAACGGTTGAATAACCCTTTCCTCTGATACCAACTGTAGAGACCCAAGCTTGAAATACATGGACATTACGTTAATTTTGATTAATACTTAATACATAACAAAAACCAACACTCAAGGACTGTAATAGTTTCGTGTCATTGGAAACTCGTAACATAATCTTCTAATCATGATGAAAGATCTTCAACATCTCCCATAAAGATCTTCCCCTTTTGATTTCTTAGCTAAAACCATTCTTTATATCCCGGGGAAAAGAAAACAAATAATGAGTGAGATCAAATGATCATTAAGTTTAACCATGGATAAAATAAAAGAAACCATATACCTTGGTACTTAAAAACATTATCATAACGTTTAAACATCAAAATCATGAGTGGTGAAATAAATCAGGGCAGTACGTAAGGCATAGATCATAAAGGAACATTAATCATGATTAAATAGCATGGGAATAAATCACGTAATTGTGGAAACCATTAATAACATGTTATTATTTCCATAGTAGCCAAGGCATTGTTTCCAAGACCATCAAAGTGGACAAAGTACCTTTCTGAATCGAGTTCACTCCTCATTCCAGTCCTGTATCACTGAACCATATTAACTTGTTGTTTCAGCCATGTATGTCTCATGAGATATAATTCTTTACCCAATTCATTGTGTGGAGATCAAGGTCCCTCCCATATCATAATTAAATTATTCTTACATGTTCCACAACATAAACATAAATCATTCATCATAACCCAAATAATAAAGTGGGTTTCATAAACATCATCCCATCATAACATAATCCATATAAAACAAATGGATATCATTTCATCATATGAAAAATCAATCTATATAAATAATAGGGACATTAAACAATAAACATACACATATGAAATAATGTCATCTTAGATGGAAAATGGTTTTGATAAAATACTTGAAATGAATTTTCGAGGAAAATATCCTTTCTTCTTCAAAATCATTTTATTTTCACAAAATGCCATGCAATTTTAAAAGAAATGGATTTAGTTGAAAATAGTCATGAAATATTGTATAATAAGCTTCATGAAAATAAGGCATTATGAAACCGTAAAAATCCATTTAAGATCTATAATTTAAAAAAACATTCTCCTCATACATTTACAGAAAAGTAAAAAAGTACCACGTATGGTAAACAACAGAAACATTCCTTCCAAAACACAAAGTAAAAGTCAAAGAGTGTTAAACATGACATTAAACATACATAGAATAACATTAAACAATTTATGAAAAAAATTATGGACATTGATGAAAAATATAACCCTAGTAAATACTTACGTATAAGCAATCTCGAATAAAATTGAGATTGAAAAATTATCCCATACCTAAGGTCCAATTTCTTCTATAAGTGTCTGAAACTCATGTATAGTAGCTTTAAACATATTATTAACTTGTAACAGAACCATAATAATATTTATCATATCATATATGATTCACTTATGACTTTATATTACCCGTTCTTTTGTCAATTCCATGTTAAAGTAGCATTTTGGGTAAAATCGTTTCATTTATCATAAGTATTTGGACTTGTTGTTATTGATATTATTATTAATTATATCATGATTTACTTATATAAAGAGTGTAAAACATGATTTAAATATAATATATATTTAGTATATATATATAATAGATATATTAATTAAATGAAACACACCGTTCATGGAGACGGTAGCCTGTACGTACGCATGAACGCTGTTTTTCATTCCTTATTGACTTGAATGAAGTAAGTAGATGATATATATATATATATATATATATATATATATTTACATAGATCCAGTAGCATTATTATGTAATATATATCATTATTATTCATTATATATACTTTATAATCTTTCTTGAATAGTTAATATGGAGAATGAATCTCATCGGGTCTTGGAGACGGTATTCCGTACGTACGCACGAGCGATGATAATGCTCCAATAATTATTGAATGTAATTGGAGTGGATGATACAATATCTCAGAATCATTATGATTTTATAATAACCATATTTAGTTATACATTACACCATTATACCCATCCATGTAAGGTGAAGGTGGAAAAAATAGATTACACCACGACATGGAGACTGTATTTTGTACGTACGCACGCACGGTGATTTCTTTTTCCGTACGATGGATAGAAGGTGATATGGGTTTGTTTCATATATATAATAACATATTAGTCTATTATTTATAATTATGTCATTACTTGACAATGAAATAACTAAAGAAGAGGAAGTATAAGAATAAAGATACTTGAAAGAGTCAGTAGAAGAGATTTCTTCTTCTTCGACGCGCCTCCACTTAACCTCCTGTTAGGGCACTAATGTTAGTCTTTGAAGAGGACCAGGACCACTAGTAGGATTATATGGAAGTGGAGAAGTGAAATGGGCAGGGTTTTTATGAATTTGAAGGCTCAAATTTGTGTAAAGAGGAGAGGGAGGAGACTCCCTTTTATAAGAGGGGTGAGGGGAACCTTAAGAAAAAACGTAAAATATTATTTTATAATAAAGTCATATTCAGTGTATAATGGCTCCAAATTGATTTAGTTCGAAGATAAAGTGGGGATGGGTCGAAATAATCTCAATAAATAGGTTTTATAAAAGTTTATGATACCATTTTAACCTTTTCATTTAGATTTAACTCTAAGTTAAATAATTAAACTTTTACTGTGTCTTCTTGTATTCTTACACTATATTGTTAATAAACTTACTTTAAACTACCAATCGAACCCCAATTGGTTCCATAATGTCATATAAATTATTATATAAGTTTTTTGGATGAATTTTAGATTTTTAGGAATATAATATCAATTAATAATATAATATTTGTTTTACAAACTCTTTTATGTCAATTTTGACAGTATTTGGTATTTTGTTTTCTCTAAATTCTTAACAGCATTATTACTTCAAAACCAACTCATATAACCAACCCTAATATGTTATAGAAACCTATAAAATTAGTTTAATTTATAAAAAGTCTCAAATTACATTTATTTGGGTATTTATAATATCAATTACAATAATATTTTATTAATAAGGTAATTGCTGCATCGCCATTGTGTCATAAACAAATTAAATCATTTAATGTCTAAAAATTAAAAGAAAATATCATTATGTAGGAAATATTTCTAGATTTCTAATTAATATTTATAGTCGAATTTATCTTATGTATAACCCAATATTTAAAATATTTTAGTTATTAAACATCGATTCTAACTATTTTAACTCTCCTATAAATAAATTAATAATAAATGTCCTAATCAAATCCATGTGGACCTAAAAGGTAATATTTTATTACTAAGGTTGTTTTTGGTCGAATTACAATTATCCAATAGAATTATTACATGTGTTAGGTTAAAAAATAATATCATTTTTACCCTTAATTACCCTATTTACTTTTAACCGTGGTAAATAAAATTAAAAATTTACTATTCACCAAAAATTATTTTTATCTTATTGAACCACATTTTACTCCTTAATATTAATTTTGACTCTCGGATTTTCGAAATTCCACTCACAGAAGCGGTAAATTTATGTTTTATTTAGATTTTCAAATTTTCCTAGGAGGTGGGTAAATGACGGTGAAATGTTCAATAAAATTTTTATATATCTAAAATAATTATAAAATGACTACAATGATTTAAATTGAACTTATATAGGTATTATGTATCAATTTTTACCTAAAATAAATTTTAAAAAAATAAATAATTATTTTAAAAAAATTATGTTTTAAACTATAACTCAGTGTTTTTTCACTATTCATCAAAAATTGATCATTTTCAGAAAAATACCAAAAATCCACCATAAGCTAATTTCAATATTCTGAATCCAAAAATGAAGTCCATTTTGAAATATAACATTTATAAAATTTCAGAAAGTGGGTATTACTATTCATATCGGCTAGTTTATATAATATTGTTAGAACATATCATCATTTAGTGAAACTCGGTATTGCGTACAACTCAATCTATCAAGGAAGTTTTCTCTTCTGTGTAATGCAAGCCAAGAATAGTGTTGCGTATAATACAAGATAATATGGTTTTGTGTATAGCACAAGATAATCTTGGTTTAGCGTACAACAAAATACATCAAAGAAATTAAAAAGAATAATTCTCATAAAATCTCGGGGTGTAACACAACATGTAGTGAATGATAATCTTAATGGTAACTTTGGAAATTTAATCAATCCCCAGTTATTCAAAATGGTGCATCCTCCTCCTATGAAATATTTTTTTTTTGAGTATTAAACATTATTTCCATATATATGCTGGATGTTTTTCTTTGATATTTTTGAATAAAAAGATATTTCAAATTGATAAATAAACACGGTTATTTCAATGTAATATCTTATTGGGAATATTTTATCAATTAAACGTATTTTTTGTTGATAACTATTATTTTTTACAATTATATTACTCTCATAGTGTTAGAGTAATTAATTAATATTTTCATTATAATATATTCTTTTTTCATTTTTTTAAAAATTATCATTACAGTTTTTTTAAAGGATAAATTTATGAATTATTTTTATTAGATGGATTACCCAACTAAATTTTTATAAATCACCACACTTATATGTGTCGATTCATGATATCGTTTTAATTAATTTACTAATACGAGAAGTAATTTATTTATTCTTTATCAGAGGTAGAGTATATCAATATGGTATAAAATGAATATCAGTCTTCTAAAATTGATGTCGCCCCCATTAAATGGGGGAGAAACTTTTTAATTCCATCCATGGGGAATAAATGAGATAAAATAAGAATTGCGTACTGTCTATTTTTATTTTTAATATAATTTCAAATAGGAAGAAAACAAATATAAATAAAATTGTATTTTTCCAAAATTTAATGGTGTTTTATTATGAAAATGGATTAGAATTATTTCTATTATTAATATTGTTTCAAATTATTTCATGATTGTTTTTATGTAATGGTAGGAATTTATTGAGGATATATAATATTTTTATTTCCAAATAAAACCCAAAAGGAAATATTGACATTCACATGCATTCAATATAAATAAAGAACATGCATGACATGTTGACTTTTTATTCAATGACCAAGAATATTGGATTTGATATAAATCGATGGAATTAATGTGATCCAAATATATTATTGTACCCATTCACGAAGATATAGATTATCATTTAGAAGGATAATATTACATGATGTGAAGGAATAATGGGAGTTCATTTTGAAAATTATCAATACAATTGTGGGATTATATTAGATATGAATATGGAATGACTTTATAAGTCATATAATATGTCAAAGAAGATTTTTGATATTATGTAATGAAATATTTTCTTATAGAGGAGCATAAACCATAGAATTTTCTTCCATTTGGTCACAAGAGTTCAATTTAATGAGGGGCGTAGATCTCCTAAAATGTGACCCAAACCAATGTGGTGGAATGAACCATTGAAAAGAGTTGTCTAGGGATTAATTCAATAATGAATGGATTATGAAACAATATCTTTTGTGTTTTTATCTTCATGGGATTTCATGAATTAAATCATGGGGATTGACATATAAATATTTATATTACATTATTATCACTATGAGGATAAATAGGGAAGATGAATGATTAATTTAAATTAAAAAAGTTGACTATGATCATATCTTGTTTCATAATGATGGATATTGGAATAATTTAAGTCTTATATGTCGGAATAAAGAATGTATTAAGATGAAAAAATGAGAGAAAAACATAATAATTAATATTTCAAATAAACCTAATTATAATCATATTATTTTAGTAAAGATTTTATATAGAAAAAAATTCATGAATAAAACTTTGTGAAGATAGAAATTAGTTGTGAATGATATAAGGATATCTCACATACATGAGAACAACGATATAGTTTTTTGTAATCTATATTTTTTTTTTAAAACTAAAATTTATTTTTTAAGAAACATGAAAAAATGGACATGGTTCTAGTCAATATCTATAAAATTAAATGCATTTCACCATGAATAGAAAAAATGTGATTTTCTAACTAAAATATAAAAAAAGGATATAGAAAACAATGAATTACATATTTTAAATGGGTATATATTTAGATATGGTTTTCAAATATCTCTTTGACTAGCCAAAACATGTTGTTTTGGAACCCAAAATACAATAACATTGGTCGAACAAAGAATATATTTTTTTAAAAAAATTCACATATTTTTTTGATGGATTTAGAATTTTGAGTGGGAATTCTCTATATCTTTTCTGATATCTTTTACTTGAATTTATATTGACTGGAAAATTTGAGAAATATCAACCTATATAAATGTTTAAAATTGATTATAACTATTGTTTAGTCTTTATAGATATCATATATTTAAATAAATTACTATCTTACTACTATAACAATGTGTGATAGGGATGTGTGATAAATTATATATTTGAGGGCCATAAAAATGGGTTGTGTTTGAGGTATGAATACATCACAAGATATCTATTATAACAGAGGTAAATGAGGAAGGAGATATTTATCTTTCATCCCGGCATTAATTAATTATTGATATTATTCAATTATATAACATCACACATAATTTTATGAGTTTAGGATTGTAATCAATTTCATATAGTTTTGTTTCAAGTTGATAAAAAAATATAAACATAGTTAGTGAGATTACAATCATTGAATATAAACAATGTTACAACTGGATAGAATGAGTGTGTGAGGTTTATAATAACATTTATAACTATTTATTTCTTTATTTCACTATTTTTCTCACATCATCATTATCGTATTTCCCTTATTGAAAATATATCTACATACTACATTAAATAAGAGTATGTTATCTTGAAATATTGAAAATGGGAATACAAATTCATTCTTGATTTTGATATGTTATACACAGTTTTATGAGTAGTCATACATATCTCATCTTGTTACATAATTATTATATAATAATATAAATAATTTTAATGATGATGTATGTTATTTAAGGAAAATATTCCAATATAGAAAATTTTAGACTAATTTTTCCTGAAAAGTCTGTTTTATCAATAATACACATGTTGCAAATAAAATTGATGGAAATAAAAAGAAAAATGATCAAGTACAATTTTAGAACATTAATGGGTCATGAATATCATTTTCTATGTTACATTGTACATGAATTTTGTTAGTATCCATTGAATATGAGTCATCAAATTAACATGATACTCTATTTTCTAGTTGAATGTTAATGATGAGAAAATGAACACATACAATCATTGAATTTCACACCCTAGTCATGCAGTACTGGATCATATTCTCTAATAACATTTCATTCATACTATAATATGAAATTAAATTCAAACAATAAATTTTGATAAGATAGGAAATTGTAAAAATATATGTTTTTTATGATCAATAATAGTTTTTACCACTGCTATATTATTCATATAAATTTTATATAAATCACTATATATTGGTACATCGTATTAACTTTATGGTGATTAATATCATTTTCTCTTGATTTTTTATGATTTTTTTTGAAAAAAATATTTGGAAACGTATTCCTCTATAAGGAGTGGTTTCAAAACACATTGTTAAATATTAAATCAATTTCCAATGTATAATTTTCAAATAGTTAGTAGAATTTATTCTTTTTTATTAATGTTTGTTACACAAAAAATAATTAGTTTAGTGATGATTTTAAAATTTAATACTAAATATGATCATATGTTTGATTATAGAACATAATTTTTGGTGGTAGGAACTAACAAAATCTAGGGTAATGTTATAATAATTATACCACAGATCAATGAAATTCTATTCAATTCCATATATCATAAACAAATTCTTGAGCATATAAAATATATTCTACCATTGAGTGTTGTAAAATTTGTTATAAAATATCAATATTAAATACAAATATATATAAAATTGAAATATCATATTTTAACTTACAAAATTTACTTGGTCAATTATCTCATTGATATGTTAATTTATATAGAATCAACCAATACCTCAAATTACTTACGACCATAGTTCCCATATGATCTCCAATGATAAGTATCATTGGTTATAAAATTTCTTCATATTTCATACTTGTGGTTCCAATGATAAAAATATTTAAATATATATTTTTGATGAAAACATTAAAAAATATAACTTATGTTTTGTTTATTATGAAATAGAGACACACAATGTTATAAAATCCCTAAAAATGACATTTTTTAATAAAGGGAAACAAGAATTTAATCCCAAAATAATATAAAAAATCATATTTATATCAAATAAGAATACAAGAAAAGTATTGTAACATATATTTTTCCATCAATATTTATACAACATAGATAACATAAATATGATCACCTTTATTCCTATGATTAACAAATCCATAAAAATTAATAAAACTTCCATCATTTATATAATTAAATAATTTAGGATTTGTTTGAATTATCTTTTTCAAAACTCAATCAATCTTTATAATCCATTGGATAAAACATATTGAAAAAACATGGAAAAATATTAATAAAATTACTAATCCAAATTATTTACCTAATATCTTTATCATTTATACTATTTACTTTTTTAATACATAAATCATAAAATTAATAAAAATATATATGAAATTTATTTTATCTCCTTGAAATACATATTGATAATAGTGACACACCAAGATCCTCTAAAATGTATTTGACTCATTCCCTAAAATTAAAAGGGTATCAATATATCTATCTCACATGTGGATGAAATTAGAATAGAAAAAAAAACCAAAATAGCATTGAATGAAATATGTATGATATGTGGAAAAGTGTAACCTATGTAGTAGGGGTATAATTAATATTATGTAAAGACTCAATTTTTTCAGATTTTTGTTCTATAAATAAGATATCAATGAAAAAAATCAAGGAAGTATAAAGTAATGTATCCTAATGGAATCTACAAATAAAATGAACCTACAATCCACTATTGATGAAACCATAATTTTATAAGGAATAAGTTACACATTCTAGTAACCACTTGATGAGATAAATCAGACACCATATTCTCTTTATTCCAGGTGTGAATAGTCTCTATTTCATGATGAATCATTTTCTTGTATTCTATGATAACATATGTTGTGAGCCAATGGATGTGGGAGACTTCTGAAATGAATTGGATCATAAAGTTTGACTTCAACACAACATCTAGGAGAATTATATTTTTCATTTTATAAAAAGACAATCCATCTATATGTGTGTAAAATTTTATCAGAAGAGAGATACCCAAGTTATATAAATTTGAGTAACCCATAATGACTGAATCTTGATAGTCATAAAGAACAACTCATTATGATATTATAAAATCAATACATTGACCATCTATGTTTATCATGATTCGTTTAGCTCGGTGTATTTCAATACAGCAATTCCCATATCCATATCTAAAATAATCTGGATCGAGTTGGATATCAAGTGTAATTTTTTGCTTAATTTAAAATGGAACCAAAATTTTATTTCATAAATAAATGACCTCTATAAGTAATGAATAAAGTTTATATTTATGGTAAGATTTTTTTTGGACTCATACAAAGCTAGTTCACATCATTATGAGTTGAGCATATGACATAACATCCAACTTTTTTGTTCACAATAAGGGATGATAAAATTACATAAGAATAGTCACTCTGTTGAAGATTTTTGATAGAAAATTATTCTAGAGTGTTGATGATGTCACTTCACCTAATGTATCTTTCTAAGAAAACTACATGTAATTCACCCAATCCCATCTATATAACAAATGGGTGGCAGAATCTCTTTTTTCATTCACACAGCACTAATGTTTTGATATATGATAAATAACTTTATTCATTACCTCCAAATACATGGGGTTGTATCAGTTATTAACAACCAAAAGAAATAAGTTTTTATTGGTATAGAAGTGTTTTCACTATAGTTTGATTGCTATGAAATTTGGGATAGACTGCATAGCTATTATTGTATGATAATACTTTTTATTAAAGAAGTCTAAGGTAGATAGACTGAAGAATCCTTGAATCATTAATAAAACATTTCAACAGTATTTAAAATGGACCACCAATTATAATTGATAATAGATTAAATTATTATAGATAAAAATTAGCATGTTAAATGATGATGTCTAGAACTGGGAATCCTAGAAAGAATATGTGATTCACTGAATCATATTACAGATGTATTCTATATATTAAATATATCATTGATTTATTGAACTATATAGAAGATAAATTATCTAATACTCTTCAACAAAACCATTCCTATAAAAAAATCATGAAAATAATTCTTTAATTAAAAATAAATTTTCATTATAAAATATATTTCAATTATATTTAATCAATTAAACAAGAAAAAACAAACAAATCATTTATTTTTTGATGAAACTCAAAATTAGAGTCATATTACAATTTGATAAAAAATCAATGGTAATAAGTAATTATGTTAATATTAATGTAAATAAATAATTAAATAATACATTATATAGCTTTCCATAATTATCTTCTTGGTTCATCATATTTTTTTCATCTTCAAACATTAACATTACATATTATTCTACTTATTCAACCCCTCAAAAGACTATGACATTTAATATCATTAGTGAGATAAATTCAATACGATTTTTTGATTGGGTAAACTATCAAAAATTTATTCACCTTAATCATCCATATTAAACATGTCCCCTGGATTAATATGGACAATAACACTCCATCCAGCCTCAAATTTATCTTCAATATAATATACATATTTTTCTTTAGTGTCTAGAATATATGTGTTATGTTCCCCAAACATAATTAGTATCAATCCAATAATATAATATTTCACGAGTAAATTATATCAATTTTTTTATAGCCCTATCAATACAATCCTAGTTCAATTTTAATGAGAGAATAAGTGTTCTCTATCATAATTTAACTCAATAATATATACTACACATACATATTAACCTGACATAAAACTATTAATATATAGTTTTTATCTATTTCTATACTTCTTTTTCATCAATATGATAGAATTAGAAACCATAAATTTTATAACCATATAATATCCTATAATGATTAAGAAGAACATAGTAGAATAAATTAAATATTATTCTACTCTATATAAATTATCATCATTGACTATATTTAGGAATTGGTATAAAATATTATTACATACACTAAATAATTGTCAATATAGTCAAATATGTTATTTAAATATTCACATAAAAAAACAAACAATTTTATAAATAGGAAAAGACCACTAGAAACCATGATAATGGGGGTCTAAAATGGTGCAACCTAATAAAATCCAATAGGAAAATAATATGACATTCGGTAAGAAGGGACCCTATACTTGAAAAATATGAAGTGCGTTAACAAGAATAAATTTAGACTCCACAGTGTTAGAATCAATGTCACCTTCACTCCATGAGAGAATAATTGTCATGTTATGGTAAATAATGCTTATAGATTCCCTAACATGATACTTAATAGTGCAATAGGAGAGAGTGTTACCCATTAAATACATGAAAAGTATCATTTAGTTAGATTCATTAATAATGAGGGAAAAGTAGTAGAACCTAAAAAAAGATGATCCTTTTGCATGGAATTTGATTTAGTGGTGATTTAATCCCCTTCTATAACTAATAAAGAGAATGACATCACTACTGATCCTCAATAATCATCGTTGATACCTCCCACTTGAATCAGTATTCTAGAACAAGAACATTGTATAATGAGTAATGGCCCTCATTAGAAACCCTCCAAGCTACCAATTTTCTATATTCCAATAGATCCAAGCCATTTTGGTCCTGAAAACGGTACGGGATATATTACATCAAGTATAGAAACCCCCCTTTACATAGAGAATTAATATTTGTGATCACGATAAGTTATTTATTTTCCATATGCTCCATAATAGCCCATGTACTGAGATTATTTTCCTTATTAGGAGTGCCCAATATAAGACCAGATCTAGAAGTAAAATTAGTACTATGATCCCACACCACAAAAGAGTGACGTCCACATTTTGGAGTCAACCCACCATGTGTTATTTATGATCTCAAAGATCAATGAAGACCCCCAAAATAATTCCCCAAAAGATCCCTAAAATTCCCACCCAATCAATTTTTAGAATTAAATGATTTCTTATTTCTATACAGGGTTTATAACAATTAAATTATTTTGTAACCTATTGTATTCCATTATATTATATGTAAATATCGATGAGTATTCATTTGTGTTACACATTCCAAAAAAGGAATATGAACATAGATGAAATATTTTTTCCAAAAATTACTTGTCGCATGGATTTTTTAGCTTTCTCAATATATAAGGTTTTATATAAGTTATATATGATGAAAATAAATAAACATTAAGGAATTAAAAACATTGATCTTGAACATCAACCCAAATTATTTTTTCTGGTCGTCCCTTCTAATTTTTATCAGTCGCTACATTATGTAGTCTCGAGTTTTTCAACGAATCATGAAATTTCAAACTACTGTGTGGGAACATAATGATTTATAGAGAGTGACTAGCCTTGTTATCATAATGGAATAAAATATCAACATCACTAATAATCCATATCTTGTGATTAAAGAGAGAATTTTAGTTACCCAAATAAACCCACTATGGATGAAAAGAACCTACAATATATTTATAAAAGCATTGAGAATCATTATATATATGGACTTGATAAACATAAAAATATAAATTATCACCAAAATGACCCCATGAAATTTTGTCCTATGTTCTCTATGTTCTTTCTTATATCCATTTAACATTGATACCTCCTTCTTTACTAGCTTTCACCAGTATAGGATAGCTTACCCTGGGTTTGAAACCCACATGGTGGGAATCCATAAAGAAACTACTTGAAATGTTTTTATATATTTTTTATGATGGTTTTTGGAACTCTTCTAGCCAATATAGCATGCATATTCATAGAGGGTTCAATTATAATGATGAGAGAAATTTTAACACCCGATTTTGAGGTATTTTTTACTTTATTCATGTATTATTAGGCTACGTAATGAGAAGGTTATATTTGGAATGATTCTAGGAGATTGTGACACTTTTTGGAGGATTTTATAGTGGTACACATTTTGAGCATTATTAGTAGAAACCCTAACAAATTTCCATGAAACCGTGAAAGATAAAACTTTAGGATGTGGGCCAGTACATCATTGGTTCATGGTTTTTCCAAACCATGTGGGTGATTAAGAGAAACCTTGTGAGCCTACAATAATTTGGGATAGTGAAAAATACATGGTTGGAATGAGGTCTTTCTAAATGTGTTAGACATTCATGTTAGGATTTGCTTGATGTTGTATCCCAATCACAGGTTGCACAATATTTGACTAACAATGTGCCATAAATGGGCACTGAGAGGTTTTAGATTTTATAATTGATAGCATAACGTGAATTAGATATTTTATGCCATGGGTTTACCTAAATTATCCCAAAAACATACTCCGTTTTCCCTGATGGTGGGAGAGACATTTTCTTTAGTCCCATGAGTGATCTAAAGGATTATCAATGCGTGATGGATGAACGAATTCATCAGTAAGTGCTCATTAATTTCCATTATTTGTTGAAATAATATCCTTATTTTTCCAATAACCATAGATCTCATCCTATGTGGATAGATCCATGTTCCTTGGTAAGAATTGTTATGCTTTATGGTTGTATCTAGGGAATAGAAGGCGATTCACGATCTGTTCTAGGTAATCATTTTTCAGTATTATTTTTTACTAGTGTTTTTGAAGTAATTGGATAATCACTAGATTCCACTTATTTATTACACCAAGCCATAATTGGAAGTAAATATTTTCATGAACTTGTTGTGAAATGATCAAGGTATTATTTTTTAAAACCACTTTAGTGATGGTTTGGGGAAAATGTGGATATTATATGGTCTTGTGAAATGTAATATTTGATTTTAATTTTGAAATTTTAATTTTAATATTTATGGATTTATTTTTATTAATTGAAAATGGACATTGAAATGTTATAAAGGATGAATGGTTTTATTTTAAATAGATTGGCATGGGTTTTGGCATACATGGTGGAATGACATATAGCTTCATTTTTTGAGGCCTTTTTGAAATGTGAATTGGTTATCAGTTTCAAAGGAATAAAAGAACATGATATTTGTTTGTTTGTGATGAAATAATATATTTATTAGAGACTGATCATGAGAATGGAACTGCCACCTTGGAAATCATTTGTTGATGTGTCGACATGTTGAATCATTGAATTAGAATTCAGAATGGTTTTAATAAAATATTTAAAGGAATTTTTTTTTCATTCTTGGTAAAAACAAAATTTCATGAAAAATGGATTGTATTTGATATAAAATATTAACAAATTGTTATATATAAATGTTGTAACATGTTTTTTCCTAGTGTAATGAGTTGGGATGTCATTGGGGAAATTCTAATGAAATTAGAATCAACCACTTCATGGGTACTTTGGTGTGTCTAAAAAAATCCATCTAATGAGAGACCTAAAAAGTCATGGTATCTCATTTATATAGTGATAAATCATGATACCCTGGGTGTGGATTGTTGATATAGATATTTCTGTGTGTTTAGATTTGTTTATTGGTTGTTTTTTTGAGTCATTGGGGATTTTTTATCTTTTCAATCCATTGGTTTTTACCCTCAGTTTTCCACTTGTAATCAGATATAGTATAATTCATTGTAATGTTTCAGATTTATTTTTCTACTCATGTGACATATAGAGGGTTTATGTTATTATATTATGTTTTAAATGAATATATATATAAGTTAAATTCATTCACTAAATGATCTCGAGTCCCTTTAAATTTATTGATGACCATTTGTGTCTTGGGGACATCATGTAAGGACTAATAACCCCAACTACTGCTTCCCAATGCAATATTTGAGGGGATGTATGATAAAAATGTTATTATACATGGTTAGTCCAAATATGTTTTTGATAAAAATGGTATCATTTTTTATACTGGCGTATCATTTTTATTTAGTACTGGAGTTGTATCAGTGTTTATAGTATCTATCTTTCACTTCACAGGGTAGAAAAAATATAGGATTTATAGAACATGAAATGTAGAGCATAAAAATTAATAACTAACCTATTTATATTGAACTTAATTTTACTGAGGAGTTTGGGTATATGATTGTTTCTAGACAATTATATGTAAGGAGTCACCTCAATGGAATGGATTTTACCTATAATAGTTCTACGGCATGAATTGATAGTATGAATTACCACTATGACTACAATATTTATTAATGAGTTAATGATTCATGAAAATTGTAATAAGAAATTATTTTTGAATCATTTTACAATTTTTTTCAAATTATAATAATTTTGAAAGAGGATTGATGATGGTATATTGAAAATGGTTAAAACATTTTTCGTTGGATAAACATTATTCTGGAACTTATTTATATAGTAATTGAAAGTATATAAGACATAAGTTTACAGAAAATGATTCTAACTGTATTTATTATTGGTTATATAGAATTGTACTAGGAAGGTACCACAATAACCAACAAAAAACCTATTGAGAGTGTTATTTCACCAATGCCACATGTGAACCAAAAGTTGGTCCATTTTATTTTCTTGGTGTCTGATGTCGTGGATATATAGAACAAAAATGAGGAACCAAGTTAAGTGAATCATTCCTTTTAGTTCCAAAATATGTTTCCAATAATATTTTGATGTTATTCAGTGTCATAAATACCATATATATTGCATAATAGGATAAATCAAGTATCAAATTTCCATGGAACACCAACTAAGGGAAATGTGATGTCCAAAAAATATATACTGGAGGATCTAGCATGCCAGTGGTGGGATTTAGGATATCAAGCTAAATTGGAACAACACATGTAATGAGATTATTTTTTAAGAATCATTAAACAAAAAATTATTTCCTCACACAATAATAATTTCTTGAAAAACAGAATTATTATGTTTAAATTAAGTGAATCTCTTGGTAATAGATTTTTCTGCTATATTTATTTATTTAGAAATATTTTAACTATAAGATGTTGAATGTGTGTTCTAGAAGAAACATATTTTTGAATCAGTTTTGAAGTAAGAAATTACCTTAAAAAATTTCCCCCTTTTTATGATAGATTTTAAAAATATTATAAATAGAGAGATAGTGGAAAAAAGGGATATCGCGAGAATCATGGTGTGAGGAAGTATGTCTATTCCTATGGGAATGGGTTGGAACAAAAAATATAAAAATAATAAAATGTGGGACACCCACATATAAAGTGATGGGACACCATATAATTAGAAAATGGGATTATTAAATCTTCCAAATCATCTAAATGTTAATCTGGTATGTTTCCATTGAGGTTCATTTGACTATATGAAGTGAGATTGTATTACACCACCTAGAGCATGTCAAAACTATAACAAGTTAGGACATATTCACCATTATTATCATAGTTCTCCAAGGTTGGGTTCTAGATATATTTATCATGATTCTAAAGAATAATTTTTTTTACATAATGAGTGCTCCAGAATAGATCCTATCAACAGAACCTATCAGGACATCTTGATTCGTGTAACACAATGACTCCTCAATCTTTGAAATCTCAACAATGTAACAAATAACAATGTACATCGAGTGAGAAATTGTATGGAGTATAGAAATTTATTTTTTATAATCAATCAAGACCTTTTATGGATATATATAAATTTATTTTGAATTATACACATAGGAATATTTTTTGATACTAGTGTGTCCCGTTTATTTATTTCTTATCATGTAGATAATGTTCTATGTTTAAATCTTGAGATGATGCATTTTGTTTTGAAACTCCAAACCCATTGGTTCCAACATGGATTACATGAATAGAAATGTGTTGTGTGTTTGATAATAAAAAATGAGACTGATTTTTTCTAGTATTTCATTGTGATAGAGATGGATGATAATGACATGATTATAGGAATGGATTGGTTTATAAAATATCTGGCCCATATCAATTTTTATTCATGGAAAGTGAGTTTCAAATCTTCTGATGGTATTAGAAATATTTTTAATAGATATTTGGAAGATTATATAAGAATACTATGTCTCTTGGTACCAATATTTATAGCTATCTCTACCCGGTTGATATTATTTTCATTGATATTGATTAATGAGATCAGGTATATTGATTTTATAACTATAGTTGAGATGTTCCTCAATGTCTTCCCTAAAATGTTCTCAAGGTTTCAATCCAAAATAGATTTGGGGTTTATAATAGATCTCAAAATGGGGTCCCATCCGATTTACCTTCCTTATTATAATGTAGAACCAAAAAAATGAGTAAATTGAATGATCATATTGAAATGATTGAAATTAATGGTCTCTTCCAACTGAGTATATATCCATAGAAGACACCGGTTATTTTTGTGAAGAAGGAATATGGAACGCTAACTATTTTATATATTATCATAATATTAAACATGTTATGATAATGAATCAGTATACTATTCCAGAAATCGATGATCAATTTGATCAATTGGGGGGAGATATATGGTAAGGTGAAATTGACATACATTTCAGATATCATTAGAAGGGGGTTCAAAAGAAGGATAATCTGAAGACAACATTTTCATGTAGATATAGACATAAATAGTTTGTTGATTTTAATTTTAGTCTTATGAATTCACCATATGACTTTATTTAATTGATAAATCAGGTATTCCAAAGGTATGTGATTTCATTTTTAGTGGTGATTATTGATGATATATTGTTATATTTTAGGAAAAATGTGGATCAGGAGAAACACTTATATATTGTGTTCGAAATCATTCAAGAGAATCTTCTATAAGATAAGTTATCAATGATTGATATCTGTGTATAAGAGGTATGTTCCCTTAGCCATGTCTATTTTAAAAAAATATTTTTTTAGATTCATAGATGAATAAAGATATTATCTATTGGAAACCACTGAATAATTTCTTATTGATATGTAGTTTCTAGACTTATTATAATATTAAATGTTTTAAGTGATTTTTCATATTTAGAATCACTGATGAAAGAATTAATGATCCAAGGTATCCCATTCCTTTAGAAAAAAGAATGTCATAATTACTCCTAAGATTATAATATTATACATACATAAACACCTATCGTCAAGCTGTTATATTCTGGATAGGGATATGCAGTTTATCGTGATTCATTGGGATCAAGGCTGATATGTGTTCCTATGTAGAGAGATCATGATGTTTCTTAATAATCATGTATGTTATGGTTGCATAAGAGGAATAACCTAACACATGATTTGGAATTGGAAGTGATAGTTCCTTATTTAAAAACCATGAATCATTATATCTATGGAAAGAAATTCATATATTTTACAGATCATAAGAGTTTGAAGTTCATTTTCCCACAAATAAATTTGAATATAAGGAAAACAAAATGGATTTCATGATGTATAATATTCGACATTTACTTGATATATACACTGAGAAAATGATATTCTATTGAGGTTTAATTATGTAAGAATTTGTATAGTCTATTGGATAAAGATTCTTCTAATCAGTGATAGCAGAGGTTGGTCATAACAGACATGCACCTTGATTTTACAAACTAGGGCGATTATTTAGTTTTATTACCATTTTATTTTTGCACTTATTAGGTTTTTCTTGTTGAAAGGTCTTATATATCAAATTTTGAATGTGTTTTTGTGAGGTCAAAACATAATGGTCGGGAGAACATCAAGGAATGGAAGCTATATTGTTGACTATTTTTTAGAGATTTGATGATTGTAGATTTGGTTTTTTTGGAAATACTTTTTAACGCTTACAACCATTCAGATGGGTTATTCGTCATGGAATTCAAACACTGTATAAAATAAAGAAAACATTTTTTTGGCGATTTTTAATGATAATGTTAGTGACACTATTTTTTTAGATTCTTAACTTATAGGTAAATTCAAAACACTAATGACTAGAAGAAATGTTTTTTATATTTACCAATTCCTGTATTGAAGTGGGAGAATATATACATGATTTTTAAGACAAATTTCGATGAATGGTTATGAAACATGATTCCATAGGGGTATCCATGGATTGGATCAATCATTTGACTAATTTTATTCATATTCATGAATTACATATGGTTGAAGGCCTGTCCGAAATTTATATCCATGAATTTAAAAAGAGATATGTAATTCTAGTTTCTATTGTATCTGATTGAGACCCCATGTTTACATCTTGTTTTCTAAAATCCTTATATCAACCCCATGGGACTCAGTTAACTATGATCATTGTGTATAATCTTTTAAAATTATAGGAAAATAAAGAGGAAAATAAAAATGTTGGAGGAAATTCTTAGGTCACGTGTAATAGATATTTGTGCCTCAAGAGAGGATTCCATATTTTTATTTGAGTAATCTTACAATAATTGTTGTCAGGACTCAATAAATCATCATCATCATTTCAATTTTTATTAATGAAAAAAAGAAAACAAATTAGAATCTCAACCCCACATACCCTTGACAAGAATGGACCTAAGAGGGGTTAAAATAGCGAAGGCTGAGGGCATCCCCCAGATTACGTTCACCCCTTCAAGATTGAGAGTATGAAAATTATGTAAATAGACCGGATCTAGGCCAATGACCTCCAAAGAAGCAAGATAGTCTGCCACCTGGTTCCCTTCCCTCCAGGAGTGCATCACTTTAGTAGTGTTGGAGATCATACCTCTACATTTTCTGATAATATAGGTAACAAACCAAGGAGCAGTGCATATACTATTTAAGGAATCATGTATGATTTTTGAGTCTGTTTCAACTTCTGAAATGGAAATACCTTCCTATTGGTAGAGATAAAGACCAAGCAGCAAGGCCTTGGCTTCGGCCTGAAGAGAGGAACCTTGGCCAAGACGAGAAGATAAGGCCAACCAAACTAAGCCATGCATGTCCCGTACAACCCCACCCCCTCGCAAGACACCCAAAATACGATATATATTGGTGTTCAACTTGAGACCTCTGGATGGAGAGTTCCATCGGACCTAATGGCCTTTAACACTAGTCTCCACCGCCTGGGTGCCTTGCTGCCTTAGATGCATCCAACGGAGAGAAGGGGCTTTGTGACACTTACTAGAGAGAAATCCCAGGTCAAGGAAAATATTATGTGTGTGGATGATGATAGACTTACCCGAGGACTAGACCTCGTCGTGCCTCTGATTGTTCCTGGCCTGCCAGATACACCAAATACCAGCCTGTAGGATCAAGGTGCAAGCCAGTTTCTCTGGGCCCTTGTCACCCGAGACTTGGAACCATCTATCAAGAAAAGGGAGGTCCGACATGTTGAGGTCCAGGAAACCATTGAACTCTCTGAAAAACCTCCATTCAGCGCATGCCCAATCGCCATGGAAGAAGAGATGAATCGAACATTCCTCCTGCCTAGTTCGGCAACAGGAACATTTTGACACATTAGGGACACCACATCATTTAACATTCTCTTCCCTGGGAATGGATCTGCTCCTAATCCGCCACAATAGGAAGTTATATTGAGAAGGGATGACATTGGACCACAGGATATCGTTCTAGGTATAAACAATCTCCAGTGCTTCTCTGGTTCAGTGGTAATCATGCATCGTGAAGACCCCTGCTTGGGATGGAGTGAATACGCAATGATCCATATCCTGAGACAGTGCAATGAGGTTGAATAATGACTATTTCTCTTCGTTCATCATGGAATTAATAAGGCTTGGGTACTCACTGGATTCCCTAAAAGTAAGTGAAGGAGCAGGACAACCCGTAAATCTAATCACCTCCCCCGACCAGTTTTGATGCCAGAATAAAATATCTCCCCTCCCGATGATCTATCTAGAATGACGAAGAAGATTAGAAGTGAGCTGAGAAATAACAGACCAGAAGGGAGATCCGTGGGTTTCCATCGTCGGTCGAACATACTACACGTGGATGGTTTTCCCCCACAGAGAGCGTTGTTCCAAGACTTCCCAGGAAAGCTTTTCCTGCATGCACGAAATAATATCTTCAAGACTTTGCACATTTATTCCTCCTTCCCTCGTCGGTCGTGCAATCCTACTTCATGAGGTCTAGTGCTTCTTCCCTTCCGCATGAGGATCCCATATTAAATTATGCAGAAGTTTATCAATGTTGGAGAGGAAACCCTTTGGGGCTTTAATAGTAGAGAGGGAATGGACCGGTGTGGTCACCAGGACACTATTGATAAGGGAAATAAGGCCGCCAAAATATAAGAACCTGTTATTCCAGTTGAGGATACGATCTGAGATCTTACTGAAAAGAAAATTAATATCCCGGATCCTCAATCTACCTGGGGAAACTGGTGCTCCGAGATAATCCATGGGGAAATTCTCTCTTCGCATGTCGAGGGACTGCAGGACCTCCGAGCTGCGGCTGGGAGTGCATTTATTAGAAATATAAGACATACTATTTTATTTATTAACAACTTGACCACTCCGGTGACAATACAACTCCAGTAGGTTGTCCAGGCCTCTGAGCGAGGATCTCCCACCAGTAATGAAAATGAGAGTGTCATCGGCAAACATAAGGTGAGAGATAGACTCAGGACTCAATAAATAAGAATAAATTTGAATAATTATGTAAATGTATATTTCGTTATCCAATTTTTTGGGTGTTAATTGGTGATACTTCACTGGTTGGACCAAGCCTTGTGCAGTAAAAATGTAAATGATTTAGTTGATTAGAAAGAGGATGGAGTGGCTGAGATTCATCATAAGTCATATGATGATTTTCATAGATGACCATTTTCCTCATTTTTTTGAGATCATGTTCTCTTGAGGATTCCTCCAAGGCTTGATCATCATCATTTTTGTAAGTAGGTAAATTGGTAACATTGATACAAAGGTCAATTTGAGATACCTGAAAATGTTGGTGAGGTAGCATTTCAGTTTTTTTTCCAAAAATCATTTTAGGGACCAATATATTTCATGTAACTCAGTTGAAGAAGTATCAAATTGATCCTGACCATATGATTTAATGGAATAACATTGACCTCGATCCATATTATAAATTCGTTCATGTATTGGTATAGATTTTTTAAAGGCAATAGAAAGTATTGTGTGGCTAAGAATGTATGGGTTTTGTGGAAACATGATCTAATTGAGGAGGAAACATTAGATCTTGTAAAGGAAGTGATGGAGAAATATCCCAAAATCATCATGGAAACCCATATTTTCCTAGTTTATGGGTTTGGAAAGACTAATAGTGGGTAGAATGTTTCACTCTTAATTTTAGTTATTTGACATGTTATTCATTTACATTACTTCAATATAATTATGGGGTTGGTTTTTGGGAGGTCTCAACATGGTTTGCCAATTTTTTAGAAGATTTTATAGATGTTATCAATTTGAGCATGGTTATTAGAAACCATGGAACACCTAAAAGATACCACAAATGGGAAATGGTTGGATGTATGTAGGGGTGTGTTTAATGAATTATTTAACCAAAGAATATGGGTGATAAAAATAAAACGTGTGATCCTACTGTAATTTGGGATCATTGAAAACACACAACTGGTGTATGGTTTGTCTACCTGTAAGATCCAAGCATGTGTGGGTTTTTTTGAGGTAGTATCTCATCCATGATTACATCATGGTTTTACTAAATATTCCCTCCAACAATACACCATGTAGTTTTAGATCCAAAAATGATGGATCCATTTCGAATTAAATGATTTAAAACTATGTTTTCCTGCTATTTTCCTATAACTCACACTCCTTTTTCTTCTACGGTGTTAGAGATGTTTACCCTCCACCAGAGAGAGATCTGGTGGTGAACCAAAGTTTTTTGGAGGCACAAATTCATTAATAAGTTCTCATTATTTGTCGTTCTTGATTGACATCTTATCTTTACTTTTCTTCGGACATTATATCTAACCTAGTATGGACAATATTATTTCATGGATGGTAATTTTGGAGTTTTTAATTTAGATATGGGTAAGGGAAGTTTATTCATTATCATATCAATAAAATTATTGTGTCATTATTCTTTTTCACAAATGTTTTCACTGGAGGTAGATTCAATTCTAATTCATTATAACATGAAGGCTTATCTTAATTTTATTTTTTTTCATGAAATGATTTTGAAATTATCGTTTGATTCTTATTAGAGTCCACTTTTGTGCTGTATTTTGAGAAATTTTTTAAATTTGATGGTTTTGTGGAAAATTACCTTTGGTGATAATTTTAAAATGGGTATTTTATAATTTACGGATTTTTTTATAGAATTTTGTTTATTTAAATATACGAATAGTTTTATATGAAATGGCTTGCCATGGGTTTTTTAATTCATGGTGGGGTGCCATAATGTTTATTTTTATAAGGAATTATCAAAATATAAATTAGTTCTCTGTTCCAATGGTGTAATGGTACATGTGATTCGTTACCTTCTCATTGCTTATTAAATCGATAAGAGATCACTCATGAGTGTGGAACTGTAATCTATGTTGTATATGTGCATTGTTTGATATGTATAATCATTGAATTGGTATTCTAAATGGGTTTCTAAATTGTTCTAATTTATTTTTCAGTTTCCTTCCATGGAAAAAAATTTATCTTGGAAAATATGTTTTCATTTTTTATAAAATGATTTAAATTTTTCTCAAACTATGTTATATAAATGTTCTAATATGTTATGTCCATTAGATTTACTTGGGAGTTCCAACATATTTTATACTCAAACTATTCAAGAAAACTATTGTGTGTTTAGAAATTTAATATATAAAGTCTGAGATAAAGAAAACTTATCTTAGTTACTTTTTGATTCTTCTTAATACTATGGGTTTGGAATGTTCAAATGGATCATAGTGCATGTTGGGAGTTTTTGGTTGTACGTGTATGGTGTCTTTATGTTTACCTAGCTTTTGATTCCTTTGGTTATGTCTCTAGGTTTTCGGTGTGTTCTCTGGTATGGTTGTTTTATTGGTAAATATTTAGGCATATTTTCGAAATCATGCACCATATAGATGTTTTTATGGATATTTTATTATTCATTGGATGTTTACCTTGAAAAAGGTGAATCATCCCCCAAATGTTCTTTGGGAACATGGAATTTAATTCAAGCCTTTGTTTTTTGGGGGATACCACCTAAATCTAAGTAACACCAAATACATCTTCCCAATCCATTGGGTGAGGGGAGGGATATTAAAATAATCCTTTAATCAAAAGATAGAAATTGGCCATTCTAGTTACTGATAATCCTTTTGATCCTCATTTATAATAAATTATACAACATGTAAATCAATAAATGATATCATTATTTAAAATTTTTTCTATCAATTCTTGTTTTTTATATAGACACTTATGGGGAATTTTTTATGTGGGGCCTTAATTCATTGAAATATGGATCGATAATATTTTCATTGAGTTGAACAAATATGTGTAATCATATAAACTGAAACTATATCAATGAAAATATATTAATTAAAATGAAGATAATTTTCCAACCAATCAAACTAATGTAAGAAAAATTAATATTTTAATTTTTTTAGTACGAATGAAATGTATTATAATAAACACACTCTATTTGAAAAAATATTTATTAAATTTCATATAAACATAAAAAATATATGGTCATAAATATTTACCTAGGTAACCATAATAAAGCCTTATAATTATGATTTGGTTTTCATATAAGACAAAAAATGACTAAGAATCCTTGTAAATAAGATAAATAAATTAATAAGTAAACCTAATATGTATTTACATTGAAATGTGTATTTATTTAGTGAATGAAAAATTAAAAAAAGTACCTCAAAATAGAATTTTCTGTTGATAATTCATGGTTACTCTAACATTACCTTTCTTAAAAAAAAATTCATAGTAAACTGAATCATCATAATTAATATTTTGGGGTGAGGGGGTAGATCAGCTCCAAACTAAAAATTATTTATACTATTTTATAAAAAAGATTATCTAGTTCAATTGGGATTTTTTTACTCATTGAGATGCTTAAAGAATGTGTATAAGATGATTAAATTTGAAATTACATTTTAGGATGAAATTTATACCATTCAAAAGGTAAAAAGATATCTAGAAATATATATGAGTCATGACTTCTTTTTTAATTTATTTTTTGATGATACGAATCAACTTATCTTAAAACATTATAACTATAATTTAATAATGGTGATCCCATTACATCACCCAAAATAACCAACCACAAGGCCCAAACTACATTCCAAATCACCACATGTATGTGATATTCACCTAGGTGTCATACAACAGAGGATGGGAAGTATTTTTCCATCAATAGAAATATTATATAAATGAAAAATGTAAAAAAGTGGTTAAAAACATATCATATATGAAGACAGAAAACAAAAAGGATAAATTCAACATTAAGATAATAATGTCTAAAATTACATTAATAAGACTATCAAAAATATAAAACCCGAAAACCCCCATGGATCTATTTCTGTGTGACCATATTTTAACTTAATCCCAATCCACTAGTTGGAATGATTAACAATGGGAATCATTCTCTATATTAATATATTCCCTTTACCTATATCCCTTAAAAATGTAGATAAAAATTCCCAAATTCCATATTAGGGTGTGAGAAAAAATATTATCCAGATACCACCAAGGAATCTATATAATTTCTAACCACATATGTAACACCATGAGATTTTATGAAATATTTTTTTTAGCTTTTTCTTATGCTACATGCAACACTACATTTAAAAAAATGTTGAGATACAATTAAAATATTCTAACGTGGTAGTTATCACATATGCATTGGATTAGAGAGTATAAATAATAATAACAAAATTATTAAAAATAAATTCGTATATATGAATATATTTATTTTTTTGGTCATCAATTTATTAAAAGTAATATAAATATTATGTTAAAGTAAAAGAGATATTTTTTTAGAAAAAATATTTTATGTGCGCAATATATTTATATAAATAAAATAAATTATAATTTTTTTGTATGATATTATTGAAATATATATATTATATGTTAAATAAAATATTTTAACTATAATATAATTTCTTTTCTGGGCATGTGATATGAATAAACCAATTTTTACAGTTACAAGTTTTTTTCTAGAACGCATTTTTAATATCATTTTTCACACATATTTGAAAAATAATTTATGATACATATAGAATTTTATTTTTATATAAGGGATTATATATTTGGAATCATGTGAATCAGATTTGGTAAATATTCACTATTAATTGTTTTTAAATTTGGTAAATAATCGTGGATGAATTTTTCACCATAGTAATGGGTAAATTGTTTTCATATAGGTTAAAACTATCTGATTATGTAATCATTATTATTATTATTTATTATTAGATGAATTTATTTATAACCCTCTCACCATATTAACAAAATTTACCTTTTTGAAGGAATATTGTCCTTGAAAATGACTTATTTTATATTTAAATCAAATAATGTTAACAAAATGTCACTCTATTAGAATTACATATCTCTTATCAACCCATATAGGAACTAAAGAAATTGAAGAATGAATATATCTATCAATTTTGATATTAATGAGATTATACTAATCATAGATTTATATATATAATTTTTAGTAATTATATAAATTCCATAAATGCGTACACAAAAATGACACAGTATTTCACCTATTAACAAAACTATATAATAATGGATTTTAAAAAATATTAAATGTTATATAATTTTAGATATTTAAAAAATTTTAAGAAATATTTAGATGAATATTTCATATTATGGGTATTTAAACAATTATCTTCTAATTAAATCTATATTTTAATTTCTTTAAATTCAAATTAAATGAAAAGTGTAGAAATATAAATTAATGATATTTTATCAAAATAATATTTTATTAAATTATTATAAAATAATAAAAAAATAAAATGGGGTAAGAGGGATAGTTTATGATCATTAATTTTACCCTTTTCCCAATTATAATACATTTGGAAACATTTCTAATTGGATTTACTTTAATATATTTTAATCTTTTAAGAGATTCTGAGAGTGCACATCCCTCCAATCAAAAAATGGCTCTACTCCATTCTATTTTTCAGAAAAATTGAGAATTCTAGATCAACCAAACTCTACTAAATTATCTTCTTAAATCATTTATAAACATTATATAAAATTTTTTCTTTCAAAAATTTCATTATAAGAACCCTTAGGAGGATATATAATGATGTTATTTTAAATAAATTGGTATCCCATTAAGCTGATCAATTTATTTTTAAATTTTTCTTACCTAATAAAAATATATTATTTTATTCATAAAATAAAATATTTAGTTTCATATATATACATAAATCTAGTATTAATATGTAACCAACATTATTCACTCTCGTTCCATAATTAGGAAGTGAAATTATCACTCGTACTAACGTACAACCTACGGTTTCCACATATATATAAAAATAATTTTGCATCACCATATTTAATATAGTGATGTTATAATAATTTTAATGTTTATATATCATATTTAGGAAATAAATATACTTTTTTAATTATAATAATTGAACAACATTTATTCCTTCAAATTTTTTTGTAAATGATAACATCTCTCATGCATACAAGTGGACTACCACCACCACAACGAAATGTTATTAATTTTTCATTTATATTTCACATACTGTGTAATAATGATTGATTTGATGAATATATATGATTTATATAATATAATAATTTTCCTTTACTGGGTATTTTAAATTTATATTTAATTTTTTATCCCTTAAAAAATGGAATCAACATTCATGCATATGGACGACCCATCATTTCAATGAATAATGAAATTCATTTTTCTTTCTCTTAACTTTGTGGATGACTATAAGTGTTTATATAATAAAAATATTTGATATTTAAATCATAATAAAAAATTTGGTGATGATGGAACCATGATTAATGTATATGTACCAAAACTATCAAACCAAAACTTACACGAAAAACAAAGCAATTATCACATAGAATACTAATTTCAATAAATAATTTTTAATGAATTGGTGATAAACAGTTATTAATAAATAAAATACAGTATTATATATGTGATTATGGGTTTATGATAGATTTATTATAAGTATATATTTATTATATTGTATGTTCAAACACTAATAATTTAATTCAGACCTCAGGTTAAGGATTTTTTCCCAATTTTATATATGTGGGACACATGCCATATTCACCACTTATTTATTTAATGTTTTGTAGATATTGTACATGATTTAATATTATGATTATTATTATAAAAATCAATCAATTTAAATATCCACAAAGTGTTATTGCTTTTTTGGGCCTTATAATTCAAATGTTACCAATGTGGTAAGGGTTTAATGAAATAATCTCATTGTTTATTGGATTTTTTATGATTTTGCTTTCAATGATAAAGAATTATCATCTTCCAATCAATAATCTAGTTAAATTTATTACCCTATAGTTATTTATTTAAAAGACATTTTTTCTATTCATTTTTCTCATCGTTAGTACTCAAGATACATAAATTCTTTTTTAAATTGAAAATAGTGTTTACTTATCTCTTCATTCAAAAAACCTTTTTCTTTCATATCAATGCTATATAAAAAGATTTTCTAATAATTTTATTATTATATTTTGAATTTTTAAAGTCATGTTTACCCATTATTAGCTTTCAAATTATTTTTTAAAATAAATCTTCTTATTATTTCATTAATGAAGTACATTTTGAATTTTTACTATAAATGTGAAAAGAATGTTTTCTTTTGAATTATACGTCCTAAATGGAATTTGATACCATCGTGAAAAATCATTCTTTTGAATATTAATTTAAACGTTTCTATATTCCTTTTAAATTAATTTCTTTTTCATTATGTTTTTTTAAAATAAAAATTAAAAGTTTATTAAATATTTGAAATTTAATGTTCCTGAATAAATATTCTAGTTATATTTATGGAAATTTTCATTTATGATAACACCCTTTGATGTTAATTTTTATTTAATGGGGTTATGTTTCAATGATATCATTCGTATTATTTCTTTGAATTGTTAATTTTTATTTTGACGTGATGTTTATTAAACCCATATATTTTCCATGGGTTATGGTATGAGGAAATTATGAAATGTTTATGAGACCCATTTTCTTTTCAAAAATTATAATTTGATGACACGATTAATTTTTTTTCATTCTAATGGTACATATATATATATATATATTAAAATATAATGTTTTGTTAGGTTATAAACCATGTACATTGGTTATGTTATAACAAACGATGGTGGTTACATTATAACCAGAGATGGTGGTTGTGTTATAACAAGGGATGTTGGTCACGTTATAACAAATGTCGAAGGTCACATTATAACTAAGGACTTGTGGACCGAAAGTTTTATATACCCTCATTTAATTTTATAATTGTTGATATCTCCTGAAATAAACAAGAGTGTAATGGTTACTCAAAAAAGTTTTCAAAGGTAAATTTTCCACTATTATATGATTCAGAGTGAACCTTGACTATTTAGTTAGAATGGGGAGTGAACCCAAACTACTATGATAGTCTTATAAATAATTAAAGTATACTAATGAAATGTATTTATATACTTTTTTATGCTATAATTTCATTTCATATTCCTATGTTATTCTCTTATAACTTATGTTCATTAATTAATTTAGTATTCACATCTTATGAAAATCCAATAATTTGTAATGAATCAATATAATAATATTTGATATGTATATTATGGGGTTTTATTGTTATTATCATGTTCTCATACCCTTTTTATCAGGTTATGAATATTTTATCATTGATGTCACCCTTGTTTATCCTTACTAAGCCTCAGTTCTCACACATTACTAAGATTCATTTCCCTAGTTTATGAATAATGTTATTAAGTATTATATATCTAATATGGGTGATAGTTGTAAAGAACATAATGAGATACATGTGTGAACCAATTGTTTATGTGTAAAACTTTCCAACGATACATGACTTATACGATTATAGAGTGTATTTCACTCATATACATTTAATATATATCTAATAACGTGCAATATATATGTATGAAAACAATGGGTCACTATAAGATTGAAATATATATGTAGATCATAAATTTTAAGAGACAAGGATTCTAGGTTTAAAAACTATTTGATTTATCCCAAAAAGATATTTATCTTAAAAGGATTTAAACTCACTAAATTCACAAGTACTATTTTCTTAAAACAATTAATTTGGAAAAGGCCCTTAGTCTGATTGATATCATGATGAGGGTGAATAAGAAGATATTCTGCAGGTCACTATCTATCGGAAGAAAAAATGTGAGCTAATAAATTGTATTCAAAATGTATATAATAATCAGATTTAATCAAATAAATTGATTCAACCATATAGAGTATAGAATCATATTACACATATTGTAAAAGATTGTAATATAAAATGGTCATTATCAAGTAGTTGATCGTAATCAGTGTAATTACAATGTGAATAGTATTCAATTAAAAATGAACTAATGAACAATTCAATTTCTTTTACAAACAGCTGATATTAAAAAACATACCAGAATACAAATCATTTATCCTAAAAATAAGGGTATCCAATAAACATTGATAGGGGTACCTTGATTTTTAAAATGATGAAATAATGTCTTACCCACACCCGGTAATCCCTCGATAGAATGATCAGATATTGTTTTAATATCCCAGAAATCCCTTGATCACTATGCTAATTGGTACCCTATGTCTTCCTATCCAAAAAATCCCCCAATTATATTCAGTAACAATCAGTGTTTCATGAACAAAACCAAATAAATTAATGATGAAAAGTATGTCAAAACAAATTTTCAAAACTATATCACTTAATTTTTTTTACAAAGAAAATTTGGTAGTGCTCTCGTAGATAATTCAATTTTCCAAAAATTCTAAGCTCTTCCAAATTATTTGGAATTTATTGCCTTCATCCCAATGGTCATATTCTGGAATAAATGGTTAGAATTATTCCAGAAATAACAGAGGGACTTGGGATGGTGGCACTCCCACTGTCATATTTTAAATAAAACATTAAAATCATTTTAATACATTTCAGAATATAATACACGAAATAATTTTGATTTTATGTTTATTATTTTTGATACCAGACTCATTTCGAGATGTGTTAAAGTGAGAACGAAAAAAATACGTCTTATCAGGTAAAGTACAATAGTGAATAGTAAATTGGCTCAATTATGTTCATTTTAAATATTGAGGACCAAAATAATATGGAATATCTAATAAAATACTATATTGAACACTAAATTTGTATAACTATATTCATTTGAAATAGTGAGTATGAAAATTGAGGAAATATGATTTTATCAGTGAGTAATATTAAATGCATAATAGTGAGATTAATATAAAAACATATTCATAATTTATTTTATGAGAATGTTGAAAAATTTATCTTGTACCACATAAATAGTCATATGAAAGGGGTTTTTTTATAAACCAAATTGGTATGATAATTATCATATCCAAACATAATAAATCATAGTTATAAATAAAACAACAAGTCTTAATGAAAATATATGTATTCATTTTTAAAAAGAGAGTTTGTGATTTCCAAAACAAAAAGGACTAGAATAGTCAAAAGAAGACCTTTCATCGAATAGTCTCACCCTTTTTGGAAAGCATAGAACTTAAGTTAAGACAAATTGGGAAAGTAAAATGTAAATTAATTTCATATTCTCAAGACTAATACTTATCTCCCTTTGAGTTAAAAAACCACTTATGAATATGATTTTAATATGACTAACCTCCACCATAGCATAATAAAATCCATAATGATCATATTTTATAGGAATAAACACGCTCTTACTAATATTATTCTCTTAATGAGAAATTCTCCCACTTTATATATTCTCCCACTGAAAAAAACAATCTTCCCCTTTTTGATATATAAAAAAGAATAAGGAATAACTTCTAATACATGTAAAGGGGTAAGAGAATCAAAAAAATATATACAAAAAAATAAATGATTTTGGTTATATAAAATCATTTAAGGAACAATCATCTAGAAATGGAAAACATTAAAATATAAATATATTTGTCAAAACCATTCATTGTTGTTTCACAATAATACAAGGAGTTCAAAATGTTTTTTCTTGTCTTTCAATGTCGAATTTTCTTTCGTCGTTTCTTTCATTATTATTTTTTAAATTGTCATATTCAATTTCAAAAATAATTTCATATATTCTAGTATCTTTTTGAGAAATTCCTTTTGTTAATGAAGTATTTTCTGCTGGACTGTAAACAACTGATCTTGATCCAGAATTGATTCCTCATGAGAAAGTATTGTATCTTCTAGAGATTGAATCAGAGCTTCCACATGATTGAACTTTTCTTCCTTGGAACAATGAATTTCTTCCTGATATTTAACATTCTATTATTGTGATTTAATGTTTCTATATTTATGTCTAATTAACTTTTATAGAGTTTCATATTTTTTGTAAATAATGATATTTTCAACCTTCAAGTCAGATATTTGATCTTTAAGATCCTTGTATTCTATAAAGTGATAATCTTTTGAGGTAATATGTTTTCCAAATGCATTTACTTTAGAAATATTTCCACTAACCAACTTAATAAAAGTGGGTAATTGATAATTTATCAAATTACTTATATATTAAATAATAAACTCATGATGCTTAATGTTGTTATCAATGTTACTAGACTATTTGAAAATGTTTCTACATTCATTCCTATGATCCATAGAACATTTTTCAAAAACATTGAATTCTTCTTATAGTGTTAGTAATAGATCCAAAGAAACATTGATTGAATCTATTATTTAATTGTGACTATTGGAATGAATATCAATATTTTCATCACGCTATAGAAAATAGTAAATTATATTTTCCAGCCTATTTAAATCTTGTTCAATGTATTGAACTACATTGATTACTACTATTCGATCAGAATTAGTGTCTTTTATGAAACGAGGAAGGTTTCTATAGTGATTTTATATTTCCACATTCTAAATATTTTTATTTTCATTCTCCCTAGACTGTTCTATATCATCTTCATCTGATACTTGTATCACCTTATTTTATTACGTTTTCTGACCAGCTTTTATTGTAGATTTAATTCCTATGGATGAAAATTTACATGTGGTTGCTTCTGAGTGTTGAACTAGTATTGTATCATCATGAGATTTTTTGATTTCATAATTTTTTTAAATTTCGAATTAAATTTACCTTTCTGAGTACATTCTCTTCACTATCTTGTTCTTTAATAATGTATTCATCTATGATCTTCATTCGAGAATCCACTTTATCTTCTGATGCTAATTTTTTTCATCTTTCTTCCTTATTTTCTCTTTATATTAAATATATGATATTACTGAATTTTTCAAGTACTAGATCCATAATGTTTATAACAGCACTGGGTTTCTCTATAGACTTCAACATACTACCCATATTAATACTCAGATCTTTTTTCCTTTTCACTTTCTTTCATATTTCTTGATCTTTAATTATTCAACATTTCATGTATTTTTAGCACGGGCCTTAGCTGGATTAAGACAAAATCATGGTTCTTTTTATTATCTGTTATCATGTACTTTTCTTTATACTTCAACCATTCCTTCACCTTAAAAAATTTTCATTTATGGTTTTGGTAGAGTATCATACATTACATTCTTTTCTTTTTCTAAGGAAAATAACACTTGAGATTCTCCAACTGTTTCTTCTCCAGGTTATACTCCATCAAACATGAGAAATTTTTTTGAATATCATTCAGAAATAAATTTCATCCTTCTCAATGTATCATAACTAATCCAAAAAACTACTATATTTCTCTGTACTGATGTAAGTTTGATGTTACAAAACATTAAACATTAAAAATTATGTTGGCATAGAACAGATGAGAACATTAAAAATTGTGACCTAATAGCTCGAGAAAATATATTTTTCATAGTTATAAAGATATATCCCATAATTTTCTTAATACTCATATTCACAAGGTAATAAAGGGTAAAGATATCTGATACCTTTAGGGTTTTTCTATCACCATATATAGGTATCCAAAACCCATTAATACAGAGATTAACTAATATATTATGTGATAATAAATAATTTACCTCTATTTTTTCTTCATGAATCTCAAAAAATTATTTATCGGCCATTTCTTTTTTAAAAGATTCCAAATTTTATGAAATTTTTGAGATGGATATAAAGAAGCACCCTTAGATGGAAGGTTTAGTAAACTTGTTTCATCACTGAATTATAAACTAAATTTCACTACGATAAATAAGATTTATACCAACGGTTTTGGGAAAACCATTGGTATAGTTTACTTAAATGGACTTATACCAACGGTTTGGCCAAAACCATTGGTATAGTTCACCAATTTGGACCAATACCAACAGTTTTGGATAAATTGTTGGTATAGATAGGGGGACCTATACAAACGTTTTAGTGAGAATCTTCTTAAAGGGAACATTAAATAAACCAATATTTAAAATATTTATTATAATACGTATATATATATATATAAGAAATTATGCTC
This sequence comes from Viscum album, assembly GCA_963277665.1. Classification (NCBI taxonomy): domain Eukaryota; kingdom Viridiplantae; phylum Streptophyta; class Magnoliopsida; order Santalales; family Viscaceae; genus Viscum; species Viscum album. The sequence goes on from OY728159.1 coordinate 929,805,320, forward strand.
ACAAAATTCATGTTAGGTTAGTGGTTATGTCATTCAATCATAAACTAGTGGTACTAGGATCAAAACCAACCGAGTGATTCTTTTTTGAAATATATATACCAATGGTTTTATAGAACCATTGGTATATATTTTTCATATTACATATTCCAACAGTTTTGAAAACCATTGGTATAGGTCTATACTAACTGTTTTCCCAAAACCGTAGGCATAATCCTATCCCCACAGCTTACATGGAAATGGTTCTCCAAACCGTTGGAATAGGATATACCAACGGTTTGGAGGCCTATACCAATGGTTTCAAAACATTGGAATAAGTTATTTTTTAGTAGTTTTTGATATAAATGATTTGAAAGGAAACCATCAAATTATTTTCATTAAATTCTAGAGTTTTATAAAATTGTATTACATCATCTAAAATAATTTGAAGTTAATTTTTCAATTTGATGACACATACTGATTCCCATTCTTGGAATTTAATAATTCCTTTTAATTTATAATAATAGTTCTCATATAAATTTATCTTAATCGGCCTTTCTCAAAAGAACATCATTTTAGAAATATCTTTTGGTTCCCTCATTTTTGGAGAGGTTTTTGAGGAATCAGACATGAATACACAAGAGAAACTCTGTGTATAGAAAGTATCAAACTCATCTAATTGAATAAGGTAATTGCTTCACTGCAATTGATGGAAAATTTAGATTTCGGACATGGGGTCACTATTAATAGGAAATGATAAGTGACTATTAGAATTTTATGCTCTATATTAGGTAAACTAGATCAATCAGTTGAGAAGTTTTAAAATCCCAGGGTTTTGATTTTTTTAACAATAAATAATCTGATCAAAAGTTTTAAAGAAAATACCAATAGATATGAATGTATTGAAAACAAATTTAATAGTCTATGGAATTGTACCATTTAATGTCTTAGGATATATTTTTTAGTTTTAATATATTGTTTTTTCTACTAGAGTCAGAAAAATGATATTAATCAAAAAATAGATATAAAAAATGTAATATTGGTTAAAAATTGTGATATTGTTAAAAATTTGAAATTGATAAAATAATATGAGATTGCTAGAAAATGTGAGATTTTTAAAGAAATGTGAGATTGATAAAAAATAGGATATTGATAAAAAAAATTGAGATTGATAAAAATATGAAATTGTTAAAAAAAATTAAGATTGATAACAAATTAAGATTGATAAAAAAATATGAGATTGTTAAAAAATGTGAGATTGGTAAAAAATGTCATATTGATAAAAAATGTGTTATTGATAAAAATTACAATATTGATAAACAATATAATATTGATAAAAAAATTAATATTGATAAAACAATATGATATTGATAAAAAAATGTGACATTGATAAAAAAATATGAGGTTGATAAAATATATGAGATTGATAAAATATATGTGAATAATTAAAATGGGAGATTGATGAAAAAATGGGAGATTGATAAAAAATGTGAGATTGATAAAAAATGTGTATAATTTTAAGACATAAAACTACAAGAATATGTACTCCCTATTTGAAAAGGAGTAACTTAATGGATGGAGATGATTGAAACAATAAGTAGATTTCAATGACTACTTTATAGTTATCATTCATAGATTTTGTTTAGTGTTTTCATATCTATCAGAAGGTAATATTTTTTAAATATAGAAATTAGTTTTTCTTGCATTATGATGAATTGTATAATCATATCACCTTCTAGTGTGTGGTCCCTAAGAATGTGATTCCTTATATCTAAGTGTTTTTGACTAGAGTGGTGTGAATGATTTTTTATTATGGCTATGGAACTAGTGTAATCACATTGTATTTTGGTTTTAGTAAAACAATTCCATATTCAGGGAGTGTGTGTTGCATCAACTACACTTGAGAACAACAACCTCTAACTACCACATATTAATCTTCAGTAGTAGAAAGTGGTACAGTTTTTTGGTTCTTACATGAACAATACAATAATGAATCTCTTATGAAATGACTGGTTCCAGATGTACTTTTCATATCCATTCTAGATCCACCAAATTCATCTCGTAAAAAACCATTTTTCAAAAAAACATTTCCATAAGAGTAAAATAGTCCCAAATCCATATTACCTTTTAAATAGTGAAAAATTCTTTTCACTAATTTTAAACGAGACTCCATTGGATTTATATGTTATCTTTCACATTTTAATATTAAAAACATTATATCCGGTTGACATGATATTAATTATAGTTAACATCATATCATATCTCTAAATGATGTTTGATCTACTAGTTTCCTAGATTCATCCAGATGAAGTGTATTCGATGTACTAATTTGAGTACTAATACTTTTATTACTTTCATATCCATACTTTTTAATAAGATATTTAATATAATTATGTTGAGATATATGGGTTCCATCTAGTTTTTGATAAATTCTAAAACCAAGGAAAAATGATAACATACCCATCATACTCATTTAAAACATAGATTTAATTATATTTAAAAATGATTTAGTTAAGAATTTATAAGTTGATCTGTATAATATTTCATCAACATAAATTTGAAAACTTAAATAATTTTTGTTTTCATTATTTATAAAAATAGTTGGATCAGTAGTTCCCTTAGCATAATTGTTTTGAAATTAAAATCATGTATGTCAATCATAAAAGGATCTAGGGTCTTGTTTATTTCCATTTAAAGATTTTTTATGTTTATAAACATATTTAGGATGTTTTATATCTTCAAAACCAAGGTTTTTTTCTACAAAAAACAATCTTTTATTCATATCTTTAACAAATTCACACCTTACAACCATTTGGAAACGTTTGGAATTAAATAATGCTATAAAGTCAAGTAGAATATAAATAGATTCTTGTATTTCTACTATAGAATATGTTTGTTTATAGTATATTCCTTCTTGTTGATTATAGACTTAAGAAAATAATATTTATTTATTTCAAACAATGATTCCATTTTCATCACATTTATTTTTCTACATGCACTTTACTCCAATAACAAAGGTTTATTTATGTGTTTCCACCAAGGTCCAGACATTTTTCCATTTGAATTCATTTAGCTCATCATAAATAGCTTCAATCCAATATTCATCAATTAAATACCCATGAGTAATTTGATGTTCAAATAGGTAAAGAAATGAAAGATTATCTACATTATTTATTAAATAACTTTTAATCGTTACATGTTTATTTTTATCACCAGTGAAAATATCATTGGGATGATTCATAAGAAACAACAGATACAGGTTTTGTAGAACCTGTTCATCCACATGGGGCTGAAATTCATCATGAGTGAATACATAAGAAAACTTTTCTTGAGTATTATCCTGATTAGAAGGGTAATCTTTCATAGGTTTATAATATGTTTTGAAAAACACATTAGAGGGTGTAGTTTGATGTTGTTTTAAAACAGAGGGATCAGCTTCATCAAATTTAACATGCATCGTTTCCACAACAGTAAATGATTTTTTTCTAAGAACTCTATATTCCTTAGACTTAGTAGAATATTATTAAAATAAAAATTCATAGGATTTGGGTGAGTATTTGTGTAAGATATATTTTTTTCAAAATTATTACTTTGTATCTAAAAACTCCGAAATATGAAAATTTTTATATTCACACAGTCTATAACTCATAAAGCGTTTTATCAAGAAATGGACTGATTAAAATTCAATTTATAGTATAACATGATGTACATATAGATTCGTCGACAAAATGATTTGTAATTTAGTATTCACTAAATATGGTTCTTTTTTTCTTGAATAATTTGATTTTATATTTCAACAACAACATTTTGCTGAGGTGTTCTAGGAGATGAGAATTTATGAGTAATTTCATTCTTACTACAAAAAGAATTAAAATATTAATTTTTTAATTCTCCACCATGATCACTACGTGTTGTTATCAATGGAATTATTTTTTAATTTTTCACATTCTATTATAAAATATTTAAAACAAGAAAAGGCTTAGGATTTCATTGCTAGAAAATAAACCCATGTAAATCTAGGGTAATCATCAACTAAAAAATAAATTTTATTTTCCTCCAATAATTTCAGTTTGTGTTGGAGAAAATAAAACAATTTCCATTATCTATAATATATCCTAATATAGGACTTCACTTATAGATTTAAAACATGACTAATGTTTCTTTACATGTAGATAGGGATCACGTCCTTTTGAATAAACAAATCTAAGATATGAAATATCCTTAACAAGTATTTTTATAGATTTGTTGAAAATGTTCCTATGGTTATAGTGCTCTAGTCTTCAATTCCATAAAAAATATTTGTTTTTCATAGCACTATAGTAAGGTAATTCTTGGAATTTATGGTCTTATATGTTATGTTTATAAACATTCTCAATCTGATGGGTAGAAATAATGAACTCATCCTTGGAATTGTGTACTAAGCATTTTTTATTCATAAAATTAACATGGTATCCTTCATCATATAATTGACATATTCTTATAAGGTATTTCATAAGACCATTCACAAAAAAATATTAAAAATTAAGGATTTCCCAAGAAGAACAATGTCACTTATACCAACAATATCCCCTAGATCATTTTCTCGTAAATTGACTCTCCCACCATTCATATTAATAATATTTTCAAAAAACAATTTCATTCATGTGATGGGAAAATTCAATATCTATGTACCATGTATGTATGTTGGTACATTATTTTGTCATTAGAAAATAAAATAGTTAGGTTTTTAGAATCTAAACATTAATGGATCTAGAAATGTTAAAAAGAAAAATCTTTAGAATCCACATTTTCTAAGAAATGTGAGCTTTAAGAAATCCTAATGATAAAATTTAATTTAACGAACATCTTTTTTCATAATGTCCATCACTTTGACACTTAGTTCAAAAAGGGTTACTTTATGAAATAAAATAGTTGTGACGGAAAATTGGGTTTGAGTGGGTATAACCAAATCCAGAGTTATTCCTAAAAGGTAGAATTTTTAAATACAACTTAACAAAATTATCTTCTCGAGAATTAATGTTTGATAAATTTATCATTAAGGAAAATATTTCTTATTATATTTTAATGATAAAATTTTTATCCTTAGAGTATTTTTTTTAGAATTGAGGATAGTTTGTAAATCATTTTTCTTAGAAATAACATTTTGAACGTCCTTAGAAGGTTTATTATTCTCAAAAGTAACTTCCTCATATTTTTTGAAATAGAATAAATTTTGGAAAAAAATTAATCATTATCATTAGAATGACCTATTACTTATTTTTATAAAACATTTAATCTAGAATTTTCCATATCAAGATTCTTTTTTATCGTACTATTATCATGTTCACGAAACTTGGAAAATCTAGATACTACTTCCATAAAAGGTAATGTATCTCCTCATAAAGAATATTCATCATCTAAAGAAATATAATACTCTTAATAAATTTAACTATCAGATAAAGATATATTTTTTGGGATTCATGATTGCGTAACTTAGCAATAAGAAATTATTTGATGTAGGAATTATGGAAATAACACCAATATTCTTGTTTCCAGATGATTCAACTTGTGAGGATTCATCAAATGAATCTCCACCACTAGCACTGCAAGAGTCATTTTCTTTTGTCACCTTCATTCCCGTAAACTTTATATATCTTCTCAGATTCCTTTCAGAGTGTCTATATTTCTTTTCCTTTATTTTTAGTATAGAATAACCCGATCTGATATATTCTTCTTCCTTACACTTATAACATGTGACATCCAAATCATAGTTATCTTTCATATTCATTATCTTATATATGGACTGATAATATTTCATACCAGTAATCTTGTTCACCATTGATTAATGATCTGCTATATCATTCTCTTAGTGATTAGTACCACTTGAATCAATTTGAATAACAACTTTTATATTCTTTATTGTTTTAACAACATTCTCAAGAGTTTTGGATTTCATTTTATTTGAAGTTTCATAAAAGAAACAATCTCATTATTTTTATTCACATTCTCCTCATCTATATTTAATCTATTCTCACATTGTATGAGACTTTCAAATAATTCCCCATGAGTTACAATTGTTTCATTCATTGAATCATCAATAACTGTTCTCGTTCATTACTATTCATTAAGAATGATATCAATAATCTTATCAACAAGAATATTATCATCTATCCCTTTTTCAACCATAGACAGTAGTCTTAATACAATAGTCATGAATCTATGTTGATCACTATCTATATGTTCTCTATATAGAAAAACAAAACCATAATAATCTTCTCTAAGCATGGATTTTCTATCCTCAATAACCATAGAAGTTCAAAAATTGTGTAACTTCATGTTTCATACATATGTTATTAACTGATTCACAAGATGATATATATCTTTATATATTCCTAGTCATAGAACATCGAAAATTATTCTATACCTTATAGTTAATATGGTATTATTTCTTTTATCGGTATGTAAAAGTTTTTAATTATTCATCTTGAATTTTATAATATATATAAAGAATAACAATGTTGTTAACACCAGTATTTATAACAAAGGTCTTCATTAAGTCTATCTAATATGGATAATCATTCCCATCAATGATAGGTGATCATTTTGGAATCATGTTGTCCACGTATCTGATATTCATTCCTTCCATCATTCAAAATTATACTTTTACATTCCAAAAGTTACTGTAATATGTTTTTATAAACAAAATGCTTAAAAAACAATTAGTAAAAACATTCATAATTAATGGAAGAGTAAGAAAACTAAGCATAGAAAATATTTTTGTGATATTAGTGTAAGTATTAGTATTTTAGATACCTTATCTGATACCAACTGTAGGATCAAAATATAGTTGTAGATACTCATTTGGAAGAGGGATTGAATTATAAGTTTATAAAAAAAATATTTTATCCATTAAAAAGAGTTAATTTAAATGGATTTGAACTAACTAAATTCACAACCACTATTTCATTAAAACAAATAATTTGGATAGTGCCCTGGGATTAATATATATCATAGTCAAAGTGATAATGATGATATTTTCGTGGTCACTATTATTAATAAGAAAAAATGAGTGGTAAAAAATTGAATTTACAATGGATACGATTATCAGATTAAATCAAATAAATAGATTCTACCATATAGTGCATATAATTGTAATACAACGACTGTGAAATATTGTAATCAAAAATTGATTGTTATCATGTAATTGATCATAATCAAAGTAATTACAATACAATGAGTATACACAGAAAATAAACGAGTGTAAAATTAACTTTCTATTAGAAATAGTGGAAAAGTAAAAAACGATTAACCCAAATTATAGGGTATCCATTAACCATGGATAAGGGTCCCTTGATTTATACTTTCAATAAATTATATCTTACCCACACTAGGGTATGCCCTTGATAAAATGATTGTTGTTTTTCTTGCTATCCCTGCAAGCCCTCAATTAATACATTGATCGATCCCTTTTATATTCTTGTCCTCAGAATCCCTCAATGGTATTTTGCAACAACAAGAATTACATGAAGAAAAACAAATCAATTGACGATGAAAAGTATGTAGAACAAGATGTTCACAAATATTTTACTTTAATTATTTTTGCTCAATAAATATATGTTATATATCTCTTAGAGAACTCAATTGTCCACAAGCTCTGAGCTCACCCAAATTATCTGGTATTTATATCCTTTTTCACATTATTCATATTATGGATCCAACGGTCAAATTTCATAATGAAAGCATAGAGGGACTAGGATAGCTATAAATCCAACGGTCATATTGTAACTGAAAAAAATACATCAATTTTATACATATGAAAATAGTATACATCTCATATTTTTGATTTTTAGGTTATTCATTTCGATACTAGACAGATTTTTAGATGCGTTAAAGTTACTATAAAAATAATATGGTATATCCGATAAAATACAAGAGTCATCAATAAATCGTTATGACTCCCTTCATTTGAAACAGTGAGTATGAAAATCTAGGTAATATGATTTTATCGGTGAGTATGATGAAATTCATAATAGTGAGATTGATAAAAATCGTATTCATATTTTATCTGATGATTGCGATGAAATATGTATCTAGGGTCATATTGATAGTCATATGAAAGGGTTGTTTTTATAAACCAAGAAGGTAAAATTATTATCATATCCATGTATATATTTCATTGATGATCATGTTAATTGTATTTCTTATGACTTATCCCTTTTATGAATAAATGATAAATTTTCTAATAATTAGGAGATTGAACTCCCAAATTCTTCTATTTTCTATTTTACAAATTATATAGTTGAATATAACATAAAATATATTTTGAAAGGAGTGTAGTGTGGTGAAATTTTGATGATATTTTCATGTTATTGTAAAATATGTTAATTATGTATATAATCTCCAAATAAACTTAACCTTTGTATTTTGGGTATGTAAAATTAGTTGTGGTATTTAATATTTAAATTAAGAAAATAAGTTGAAATATGTGTTGTATTTAATTAAGTCATCTCACTTTTTATTGAATCCCACTTTTAATGATTTTGTTTTTATCACCTAACTTAGTAGGGGAGGTCTGGGTTGTCTTATCATGGTAGGAAATTAATGATGTATATTTATTTTGTGTGGTGCGTTTTTGGTAAGACAAACCTAGATAGATATTTGGTTAATTGGATGAATTCATAGTGTAATAAATTATTCATCAGGAACATGATACATGTTCATATATTTTGTTATGTTTACTATTGAACCACTCTAGGCGTGTGCTTATTATGATGGATGACTCACATGGTATGTGGAATTAGTGGTTTACCATCCCGCAAAATACTTTTTAATTAGAAATAGATCATTCGTCTTAAATATTATTCATGAAATATAATTCTTCTTGGATAATGGTTGAAGCCTCATTCCACATGAAATTCAACATTTACCACTATTGATGATGGTAGATTTCTAAATCTCCCAGAAATTATATTTTCCCCTTATATTTAGTATTGATACCTTATTCAATAAAAATAAAACATTATCCTTGGTTATCATATGGTGGTATATTTTCCAAACATGGTCATGTTCAGTGATAGATAGTTTACCATAGTTATTAATGGTGTGGTAGATAATCTACCTACGAATTGATTGGATCATGATATATCATTCACCAATGGATGCGTCATTTTTCACTAAAATTTATTAGGATATATAATTCACTTGGTTATGTATTTTTCTTCCAAATGTTTTCATAGGTATATAATTAACTAGGTGATACATCATAATCCCGTTATTTGATGTTAGATTGGGGATTTATTTTTCAAATATTGATATTCTATTTTTCATATTGTTGTGTGGGGATACATCATTATCCCTTACTATTTTTTGAGGATTCATAATTTAGTAGATGATACCTCATTTATTATATTATTTAACAGTGCATCATCCATAATTGAAGATATATGATGATATATCATTCACCTTAGATATTATCCAATGAAATATCCTTCACATTGAAAAGTGTGTAGGTGACTCATTTTTCACCCATGAGTTATGAAATGGAAATATCTCATTTTCCCTAAATGATCCTAAGAGTGGTGAAAAATATTTCAGAGTAAAATTGTGTTCATACCATGGGTATATCATCCCGATCTACACTATTTAATGTAGTTATGTGTTAACTAATAGTGTGACTCCTAAATTACCCAAAATAGATTCTGGTTTGTGGTTGAGATGTTATATCTAACATTCATTCAACACATACATGCTCATATATACAAGTTTTTATTGATAAAATTCATTGTGAATAACATTTTTTATGTTGAAACCCTATATGAGGTCTTTAGTGTGATTTTAAACATTATAATCATCATATAGGTCGGTAGATTTCTTGAGTATTAGTCAGTGTGACAAGAGAGATTAGTTGGGTTGTAATGATAGGTCCATGGTGAGGCTATTGGTAGTGTCAGTCTCCCTTTGATTTTTTGTTCTATATATGAATGGTTTTTATACATTATTATTTCAATTTTATAACTATATATCATTCACTGGATGCATTTTTTTATCATAGATATATTATTATTGTGATAAATGTTATACTGTATTTCATTATTTATCACGTAGACACGATACTTGGAATATATTTTCAATTTCGTAATCATTATTATTATGATGATTCTAACACCTAGACAATTGAGATAATTTAAATTTATTAATTTATTTGGCTGTGAAATATTTTATCGAGGTGCAGGATAAGTTTAGATTTTTCATTTTTGTCTAAAAATGAGTTTTCGAGGCTTGTCATCGTTTAGTGCTCAGGCGATGCACGATTTGGAAACCGCACAGCTTCACCTGGGACACCGTGTGATGTACCGATTCTCAATTAAAAAAATAAAATGAATTATTAAGGATGTAATGAAATTAAAATAGTGATAAAATACAAATAATATAATATAAGAAAAATGTGATAAAAATTTAATTAATTTATTTAATGATAATAATAATATAATTATTTAAGGATATTATTATTATGATTATTGATATAAAAATTTCTTTTATTTTTGTACTCTAAGTTTATTATTATTATTATTATTATTATTATTATTCTATTTTTTATTATTATGAATAAAATTTTTATTAGTATGTTTTTTTATTTTCTTTAAAATTTAATTTAATTTTATTTTGTTAGGGTTTCTCCCCACCTCTCTTTCCCTCAACATGTCACACCCCTCCCCTGGCCTCAGTAAGCACCACCCTCTCTATCTTCCCTATTTAGATCGCACTGCCCCCTCCCTCTTGAATCCCCTAGTCACGTCGCCCTACTTCCCGACCGGTTGGTCTCCATCTGGTGATCACCCCCCCAAGTGCCCTTCCTCCCTTGGACGACCCACATCTTGTGAACCTCCCTTGTTGGTCATAGTCTTGTCTAGAATACCCCCACCCATGTTGGTTGGTGTCACTCTGAATCCCCCGTTCACACCTCATCCTTCTTATATCCACCACACTGGCACCTTGTTCCTCTGGTAACCTCGCAACACACTAGTGTCGCACTTCCCCTCATGTTGACCTACTTTGAACCACCCCTCTTTTCTCAGCCAGATCATTCAGCGAACCCCATAGCACACGACTTCCCTCTAGGAACCCCCTCTCCCTTCTCAGAAGGTGAAAACCACTCTATTTAGTTTTTTCCTTTTTCTCTAGCTCTAGGATTATGATTTGTGGGTTCCATTTTGATACTTTTGGTTTTATATCTTTATCATAAGCTCTAATTCAGTTCGCTTGTGGTTTGTATGGTGCGCCATTGAAGTATCTCCCTATACCTTGAAGATTTTTTTCACCCAAGGTAGGTGATTCCATCACATAACATTCACTAATTATTTAATTTGTTGGTTAAATTTATTTTGACATGTTCTATACTCAATTTGGGGTAGTGTGAATGTTTTTTAAGATAATTAATTTGTAATTGGTTGGCAATTGGATTTATTATATAAGTGTTTTTGTGTACTTCTTGTGAAATATCTTGTTAGTCTTTTATGGATTTTCACAAATTATAAAAATTGTTTATTTGTTTAATTTTTTTTGTTTGAATTGTGTTTTTGAAATTTTTATTATACCTATATGGTTGGAATGAAATTTATTAAATGGAACTGTTAAATTCTTGAGTGTATTCTATTATTTTTCCTTTTGAAAAGAGTTTTATTCACTATTTATAAATTTTGAATTGGGTTTCTGAAAAGTTTCAATGAGATTTGTTATTAGAAATTGAATTTCTATGGAACATGGAATCTTTTCCATGTGTGTTGTAATTGTGTATTTTTTTTCATGTCTTGAATGTGATCGATAAAATGTTTAGAAGGTGAGGAACACATTTTGAAAATAATTTTATATATGTCTTGTATAAAAATGGGGTTTTCTGAAATAATTTGGTGGTTTCAAAGTGTAAATAATCATTGTGAGTGTTGGAATAATTTTTTAAAATTTTGAAACATATTTATTAAAATCATAAAGTTGTGCATGTAATGTTTTCTAAGGAACGTAAGGTGTGAGTGTACGAAAAATGTAATTTGAAGGAAAAATGTATTATATAGGCATGTCAACCTCGTGTGTGCTCTTGAGTATGAATTGTAAGTTTTTTAGATGATGGAAATTATTTCATTAAAATGGACCAAAGTTATGTGTGGATTTACAAGTGGGGCATGTCCCATGACATTGGTTAGTTGAAAATAGGTTGTGTTCTTGAGTTTTTAAAATATGAAAATTCAAAAAGTGTGTGAGTGATGGTAAATGTATTTTATGTGGGGGTTTTAGATTGAGTAAAAATAAAAAATGGTTGGTTTTTTGGAAAATAGTGGTTTCCTTGAAATTTGTGGTATTTACTTGTGGTAATGGTGATATGAGTGAATGTAAAACTATACTTAGAATGAAATGGGAACCCCAGGTACCAAGGTGGGAATATTAGAACTGGTATGGTATCTGATATGTAAGTGATTCATCCCAGTTTCTTTTACAAGGATTGACATGAAAACACTAACTAAATGTTTTTTATGATTGTTGACCATTAGGTTATTGATGTGTTTCCTTATTAGTGGGTCATTCACAAGAACGTAGATTGTTGTGGACATATATCGTGTTTACACTAAGGTATGATATCTCTAACATCCCACACATGCCATCTACCTTAAGGGATTCACCCACAGTGCTCTAGTATGCATGATTTTTTTCCCTCTGTCAGCATACAGAGGATCACTTGGGTGCATGTGTTTTCTTAATGAATTTTTACACTTCCACATTAAAACAGTGTTCGTGAAATGGGTTTTCTTCATGTGTTCCTTTTAAACTTTTATCTTGCAAATTTTTTCTCATAATAGTGTTTTAAAAGTATGACTTTGAATAATCATAGTGAATTATCTATTGATGTTATGGAAATGAATCTTTTGATTGGGTGGTATCCTACTGAGATCTTGAATCGAACCCAAAATACACATTTGGGTGTATTTAGACCTTGTTCATTGTGTATTACAGTTTGATTCATCGTTTTTAGCGATGGTGGTTCGAGTTATTGATTGTATTCTCATGTAGTATGGGGCTGATATCATGGGGATGTTGCTTCTCCTGTTTCTTGGAGGTTTTAGTTAGTGTTTTATTTCATCATTAGTTTTCATTTCTGTTTGGTTTTCGATTCATGTTATAAACCATTAAATTTGAAAAATGTTAAGGGACTATTTGGTTGTATAAATTCAGTTTATTTTTGTGAAAGTAGTTTGGTTTTCTATTAATTCTTTTAGGTAAATTTTTCCCTATTGTCTGATTGGATACATGGGAACTTTTTCTGGCTTATGGGGATTAGGAATGCCCCTCGGGCCATGCCTCGTACCGGGTCAGGTGCCAGGTCTAATGGTGACCTAGCTTGGTTCATGACAAAATGGTATCAGAGGCAGGATAACTCTCTTGGGTCATGTTCCTTTAGGAAGAGTCACAGTATACTAAAGTTAGGGTTTTTGTAACTTGATTTTCTAGCTTTGAGTATGGTGCCTAGCCCACACACCCCGTGTCGGGACTCATGTTATCATGGAAAGTTGAGGTTTGTCCGAGTCTTTGGTCTTTTTTGTTAATCTTGTTTGGGGAAAGAGAAAATAGAGTAAGGTCAGTGGTATCATTGAGCTCACAAGTCCATGAAATCTAGGTGGTGTCAGAGACATTTCTATTGTATGCTCTCTATGATGGTGGAGTGATTGGTGTGTGGTCGCTAACAATATGTCTACGTCACCCACTAGCACTAATTTTCCCTTTCGTTGTCATGTATCCCATTGGGTTTTGGTAATATTTTTTAAAACATCAATTTTAAAATTTATGAATATGTTAATTTTAAGTGGAAATGACTTGGATTTCATATTGGAGGAACATGGGATATCAGAACTATTTTGAATGAGGTCATAGATATGTGGATTTTTCTAAAATTAGTGTTTTTTGAAATGAGATTGGATTATTATGGATGAATTTTTTTATTTATAAACTTATTGGTTTGGAAATCATGGATTATTATGGAGTGAGTGTTAGAATATCATAGTGTTGTGTTTTGGGTCTTGAAAATATATCTTTTTTGGATTTTGTTCTAGGTTTGTGTTTCCTCGATGAGTCAGCTCAATATGGTGGTTAGATATTTCCTTCAGAAGTGTTTTGGGGAAACTTGTGGTGGTTTCTATTGTGATTTTGGTGTTCTTATGTGATGTTTCTTAGCCAAGGTACCCATTTGATTGGGTGCTTGGTCTTATTTGTTGTCTAGTGTACACCCTCACGACATGTTAATGTCTAATTACTATGCGGCCATATACATTCTATCATTGGCCGACCCTCTAGTTGATCGAAGTATGGACTCTCTCATTGAATTCTAGAATTAAACACACCTATCCTTTTTTCAATAAAGAAGATCATCTATAATCAGGAGGGTGGATATGAGAGGGTTTGCATGAAACATTGGTTTCCATGAGTTGTTCAATATTCATGGGTGAATTTTGAACATGTTAAGTTGATGATCCTTTTTGGAAGTTGTGAAGGATATTCTAGTGGGGAAAGGTGGAAGCAGTGTAGAGTTATCAGCACAAGTTGTGGTTCTGAATGACCTTTGGTCCTTAATTGGTTTTGTTTAAGGGTTCCTATTAGGACACTAGTGTGTCAGAACCTGTCACATGAAGCTGCTATGGTCATTTTCAGGAATCACTTTTTTCTTAAGAATCATTTTAAAGCCTCTCTCCATGTAATGTTTCTATCAACAACAATGTTCATGATTAGTGATGATTTTTAGTTTTATTCTCTCATTATGTATACTAAGGTATGATTCTTATAAACCATTTTATCTCTTATGTTTTTTAATGTTCCGTCTGGGAGTAAGTGGATATCAGGGGGTGTTGTGTCTGATGGTGTTATCTCAGTTGTATTATGGTTTTTTGAGGCATTAGGAAAGAAGAATCTTTGTTTGGGAGTATTCTATGTGTGACTATGAGGTAGGAGATTCCTTGAACATCAGTGCTCTAGCCATAGGCCCTGGAGTGAAGTTGGTGCCTGTTAGGAACCCCAAGAGTGTATGGGACCCTGATCTTATTTATGTTATCAGTATTGAAGGTAAATGCAGATTATATTTTTTCATATAACTGTTATATTTCAAATGACCCATTTGGGTGCGTGAGGTTTCTCGTGGAATTGTGTAATCATGGTTGTCTAGTTATCGTAATGTCTTGGGGGTTGTGTCCCACTAGATGTAATCACTTTTGGTGGTCAATATGGGATCTGTTTCGATAAATCAGTCTTAATTTTTATTAGTTCTCATCTAGGGATGTGAGGATTTAGGTTTGTCTTCGGCTGTGGCTTTGACACCCCGATAGTTGGGCCCTCAACCCTCCCCCACCCCTTATTGTGGGCTGTTAGGTCACTATGGGGAAGTTTCTGATGTTTGTGTATATTCCGTTTGTTCTAATGGCGGGGAGACACACATTGGGTCTCACTCAAATGTCTCTACAATAAATCTGTGTTAGCCATTTTCATAATGGTAAGGAGTCCGTTCGGGCCTCCCCATATCGATCAGTTGGATTTATTCTTAGAAATTTTTTGGTTCAACTTGTTTACTTTGGTCATGTGGTTTTGTTTCTATGTAGCAGTTCTTGACATTTTTTGGTTTGAGAGTTTGGATTATGTGGATGTGAAAATTTCATTCCTTGATCGATCAATTGGAGGTTCTCTTGATCATTAAGTGAGTGACACTTAGTGGAAAGTCTATTAATGGATTTCTTGAGGTCGTCATTTATGTCACTTTCTATGAGAATAATGCATTGGGATATTTTCCCTTATTTTTCATCGGCATTCTCTTTGGACATTAAGGGGTTGTCATTCTCTACTTTGGGGTTCAACCTTAGTTGTGGATTTCCTAGGATAGAAAGCGCAATGGTGGGGAGAATGGTCACACCTGAAATATTAAGATATTTTTATTACATTATTTGGATCTAAAATGTTATGTTGATGTGTGGGTTTAATTTCAGTTGAATGTTTTGTTTCTTTAGATAAATGAGTTCTCGGGGCTTGAAAATGTCTGGTGCTTGGGAAAAGCATGATTTGAAAACCATGCGGCTTCACCCAGGCCACCGTCTGACTTTCTGATGTTCAATTAATTAAATAAAATGAATTATTAATAATAATATACAATAAAAAGAGTGACAAACTAAAAAATTTATATAATAAGAAAAGATAGATACAAATTTAATGATTATTTTTAATGATAACAATAATATTTTTATTTGAGGATGTTATTATTATTAATAATATTATTATTTTCATTGTTATAAATTTTTATTTTATTTTATCAATATTAATTTATTGTTATTATTATTATGAATATTAACATTATAATTTTTATTAATACTATTATAATTAGTTTGTTTTTTCATTAAATTTTATTTTTTAGGGTTCGGTTTCTCCTCCCTCTTTCCCATAACTCGTCACACACCTCCCCTAGTTTCAGCTTGCACCACCCTCTCCCTCCTACCTCTCCTGGTTGCATTGACCTCTCTCTACTCCCTCCCATTGCCACACTTCCCTGCTTCTCGGACTCCATCAAACGAACACCCCCCCCCCTCATTTTCTTGCCTCGCTCATACGACCAACATCTTGTGTGCCTCCCTTGCTAGCCACAGACTTGTCCGATGCACACCCTCTTTTACTGTCTATTGCCACTCTGGCTCCCCCATTGGCACCCCAGCCTTCTAACATCCCTTTCGCTGGCACCCCATTCCTCCAATAACCTCACAACACACTCGTTCCACCCTTCCCCTGACACTGATTTTCATTGAATTGTCACTCTCATCTCAAACAGATCTTTTAGTTTTACCCTAGCAAGAGGATTCCCTCCGGTTACCCCCTCTTGCATCGCCAGAGGTGAAAACCACTCTGATTAGCTTATTATGTTTTCTCTAATTCCAGGATTCTGATTTGTGGGTTCCATTTTGATACTTTTAGTTCAATGTTTTAATATTAGGGTCTAATTTAGTTTTCTTGTGTATCAGTTTTCACAAAAATAAAGATTTATACCGTACCTTGGAGATTTCTTCACCTGAGGTAGGTGATTAAATTCCTTATAATTTATTGATAATTTAAATTTTTTGTTAAATTTATATTAACACATTCTATCCTCGATTTGGGGTAGTGTGAATGTAGTTTAAATAAAAATTGATATAAAATTGGTTTGTAATTGGATTCTATATGTATGATTTTGGGTGTACATCTTGGGTAAAATCATGTTATTATTTTTATGGAGATTTAGAAATTGTTAAAATGGTTTATTTAATAAATTTTTTTGTGCGAATTGTGTTTTTGAAATTGTTAGTCTACCATTGTGGTTGGAATAAAATTTATTAAATGGATTGGTTATATTATTTAGTGTATTCTATTGTTTTCTATTTTGAAAAGTGATTTATGCTTTCTTTAGAAGGTGAAAATTGGGTTTTTGAAAAGTTCTAAAGTGATTTAGTATTGGGAAAATAAATTCTAATGAACAATGGACTTCTCCCCCATGTGTTGCACTTGTGTCATTTATTCATTCCTTGAAAGTGTTTGATAAAGTGCATAGAATGATAAGAACCCGTTGTTAACAGAATTTGATGTATGTTTGGTATAAGAAGGGTGTTTTAATAAAGAATTTGGTATTTTTCAAGTGTAAATAATTTTTGTGATTGTAGGATGTTTTTTTGTAAATTGTGAAACATATTTATTAAATTGTTCAAGTGGTGTGAGTCATGTTTTCTAAGGCACATAAAGTATGAGTGTGTCAAAATTTTAATTCAAATGAAAAATGTAGTATTTTAATATGTTAGCCTTGTGCCGACTCTTGATTATGAATTTGAAGTTGTTTAGATGATTGAAAGGCTTGATTTAAAATGGACATAATGTATTTCTGGATTTACAAGGGGGGATTCTCCCAAGACATTGGTTGGTTGAAAACTATATGCGTTCTTGAGTTTGTAAAAAATTAAAATTTTATAATTATGTGAGTGATGGTAAATGTATTTTAATGTGTGGTTTTAGTGTGAGTAAAAATATAAAATGGATGGTTTTATGGAAAATCAAGGTTTCCTTGAAATTCTTGGTATTGATTAATGGTAGTGGTGATATGTGTGAATGTGAAATATGATTGAGAAAAAAAAGGTAATATCAGCTACCTTGGTCGATGGATTAGGACTAGTACACTAGATGATACGTAAGTGGTTTGTCCCGATTTTGTCTATCTGGATTTTTGTTTCAAAACTAACTAAACTTCTATGATGATTAGATACCTCTATGTTATGGATGGGTTTCCCTTATAGTGGATCGTTCATGAGAATGTAAACCTTTGTTCATCC
The DNA here is from genome assembly GCA_963277665.1 of Viscum album. Classification (NCBI taxonomy): domain Eukaryota; kingdom Viridiplantae; phylum Streptophyta; class Magnoliopsida; order Santalales; family Viscaceae; genus Viscum; species Viscum album. The sequence continues at coordinate 929,823,637 of OY728159.1, forward strand.
ATTTCCACATTTATACCGAGGTACGATGTCTCCAGAATCCCACATTTTCTAGCTACCTTAAAAGATTCACCCACAGTGCTCTACTATTCATTGTTTGGTTCCCTCCATCGCCATATGGAGGACCACTTGGGTGTGTGTGTGTTCTTTATGAATTTTCCCTCTTCCACTTTAAAATTGTGTCTTTGAAATTGTTTTTCTTTAAGTGTTCCTTTTTAACTTTTAGCATGTAAATGTTTTCCCTTGAACAGGTTTAATATTTAGATTTTGAATAAGCATTACAAATTATCTAATGATGTTGTGGCATGTAGTCTTTTAAATGGTTGGTATCATACTGGGTTATTGGCTCACACCCGAAATACATTGTTGGGTCTATGTAGGCATTGTTGTTTTTATATTATAGGTTGAGGAGTCATGCATATCGATGGTGGTTTAGTTAGTTTATGGTCTTCTCATGACGGTTGGGGTTGATATCTTGGGGATGTAGCTTCTCTTGTTGCTTGGAGGATTCAGTTAGAGTATTAGTTCTTCCTTATTTATCATTTATTTTCGGTTTTTTAAGATATAAACCTTTAAATTTATAATGTGTTAAGGGACTATTTGGTTGTATAAAATAAATTTCTTTCCATTAAATTAGTTAGTTGTTTTACATTTATTTTTTTGGGTAAATCGTTGCCTCTTGTATTATTTTATTTCTGGGCACTTATGTCAGCCCTTGTTGATTGGGAAGGCCCCTTGGGCCTTGTTGTGGACCGGGTTGGGCGCTGGGTTGAATGGTGACCTGACATGGTTCATGATAAAGATCATAGATGATATACTCTCCCCATGTTGATTATTATACATTCACTTCTATTTGGATGACACTAGAATGCGGGGACGCTTGATTCAGATCATGTGGTTCCCTCTGGAATGGAATTAATTAGTGTATGTATTTTCTAAGTATAAAATATAATATATCTATTTTTATTACTGTATTTTTATTTATTCTAAACACTATTCAATACATATTTTTTCATATATAAAAACGTCAAGTTACTTATTCTAGTGGTAGTATTTGAACTAAAATTGTAGCAAGTTTTTAATGATCCTATTTTATTACATTATAAATACAATTTTCTACAATCACATTTCTTTTAATTGTATAATTAATTCAAAATTCATTGTCTAATGTACACATTAATAATATTGTAAAACTTTAAACATTTTAAATCCTAAAATATACAGAGCACACTCTTTACAAAATCACAAAATTGAAATTACAATTTATAACATGATAATTAAACTCATCTATTTTATAAATCAAAAAGTTACAATACCAAAAATTCATATTAAATATAAAACCATTACAAAAAAACATAAACTTTTATATCCAAAATAAATATTACAACACATTTATCAAAATGACTATTTTACAATCACATAAAATTTGTTTACTAAAGGTATTATAAAATACCAAAATTCTATCCAATTATTTTCAAATTATTTGTTTATATTTAAAAAAAAACAACTCATAATATAAAAATCATTTACTTGTATATCATCATTTGGAAAACAAGATTATTTTATTATTCATCATAAAAATCTTATCTTCCCCAAGAATAATTTACATGATATAAAAATAAAAACATCAACGAACATGATTCAATATATATATATTCATATTAATTACCTTAGAATAAATTCAACTTAAGTCTCATATTTTTCAACATATCTTAAAAATTTAGTGAATTTTATTTTACATTAATTTCTAATGATTTAACTAGATGAATAACATTATTTAGCAGAGATGATGAGATAAATCATATAATAAATATACACTAAATTAAGAACAATAATAATTTATTGGGGGATGAGATAATTAAAGGGGAGAGTGATGGATAATAGGAGACAAAATTATTCAAAGGATGTGATTGTAGGTGGATGACTAGAGATTGAAAGGGTGAAACAAATGACAATAGGGTGGTGAATAATGGAATGTGGGTGGAAGGTGATGGAAGAGGGAGGGTGCCATGGTGTGGAGGATAGCCAGTGATGGTGGGAGATGACCGATGATGGTCAATTTTGATGGCGATGAAAAGGAAGGGTAGTGATGAGAAAATGGTTGTACAATGATGGTAAAGGTAATGTTAATCATAGAATATTATAATCTCTCCATGGAAAGTCTTCCAAGCAGGGAAAGGAGTTAGAAGGAAAATAAAAGTGATTTTTATTTTTGTTGTACATTTATTATAATATTTTAAAAATTATCTATTATTAAATGATTAGGTGGAATGTTATAAAATATTTATTAAAATGTTAAATTCTGTTGTGGTTTTTAAGGTCATTTCAAAAAAACATACAGAACCTAATAAATTACACATTTTTAGTAGATTTAATAAATTTCTTTTACAAAATCACAACTCTTTAAATACATTCTTATTGTGTTCGAACAAAAATTCTAGTTTCATGAAGAAATTTATAAATAATATAATAAATAAATAAAATAATTATTCAAATATTTTTTTATGTAATGAAATGTCCTTAATAATTATATTTTTTTCCATAATATACATGATTTCATATATACATCAAGAAGAAAATATTAATATCATAAATCCCAATAAGGGTTTTATAAGATCATGCTCGTGTGTCAATAAATTTATCTTCAAATGACATATGATCTATCATTAAGTAATCATTAAAATTGTATATAAATATTCTAATACATAATATCATTAAATCATAAACATTTTGTGAATGTCTAGCGATGAGAAAGCTACCTCCCAATTCATCATATCGTAATAAGCATGAATAATAAGATTACTCAACAACACATACTAACATAGTCATCCTTTATACATATTACTACTAGAAATTAAATATAAAAAATCAATTATAGAGATATAAATTCATCTACTACCAAAACATTAATTTATTAAAATTATCAAAGAAATTAAATAAAAAATAAAATTGTTCCCATGTAGGATCAAGACCACTGATAGGGGGTTTATTAGTGGTTAATTTTTTCTTTATAAGATGTTTTCTTAACATCTATAGTAATATTTACTAATAACTAAGACTTTTTATTATTACAATGCACTCAAATATGAATTCTCAATATTAACATTTATATACATAATATATAGAAAGAATACTATAGACAATATTTAAATGGTTTGGTAAAATACATAATCCTCTCAATGTCAGATAATCTCACCAACATGGATTCCATTTATTATATTCATTATAGAGTTAAAAGGTAAAAAAAGTGAAATAGTATACAATAATAGTAGAAACTTTACTTATTTCATTAGTTATATTCCCAAAAAATCTTTTTTTGTATCTACTTCTCATAGATTGTTCAACACCCCAACAAACAAATAAGCAATTTTAGTAACTAGTAAGTATCCACTTGTAAAAGCTTCATATTCATTATTTTTTTAGATCCACTTAATAATGTTCATCAATTTATCCACAAGTAAGATGAATTAATCATTACTTTTATATAATCTTCAATACATCAACAAATATTTGTGGTTCACTTTGGTTTTAAAAATTATTCCGGAATATTTAGACAGAAAACATCATTAGAAAAAGTATGTCATGTCACCCTTAGTCCAAAACACTTTATCTGATGGTCACTTCCTAACTGGATTTCATCTATTCTACTTATGATCCTTCTTTTTTAATTGATTATAAAATCAATAATCGCCTTACTTTACCTTCATTCGATGGAACTCGTTTTGATGAGGCTTTCCCCAATGCATCTACCTCCAACAAAAACATGTCTCATAAACTCATTCTAATAGAACATCTTTGGATTCAACATAAAAACAAACTCAGGGTTGGATCTCAAAACATGTCTCACTTATTTTAGAGTATCATCACATCTACATGTGAACAGTTAAAATTATGAATGTACTTTTTTCTGCATTTATAGTCATCGCATAATGGTAATTTATGGAAAAAATTCTTTTTCCCAATCAAAAAATTATCACAATTTTCATGTTTTTCATTCATTTATTCCTACATATTTGAAATATTTAAAACTTCTGGATACTTATGAGAGAATTAATAAAATTCTATAAAATTCTAAAAACAATACACTTCATCAAATTTATTGGCAGTTCTTTATTACAATTTACTTAGTCTGATGATTCTTTGTTTTGTGACTCTTATTGAGGTTTCCCCCTCAATATCTATCTAATGGAATTTCTTGTGAAAAATGCGTATGGTATATCATTTTTTCACCGCAATGCATTCTTTATACTTGACTCAATTGAATCATACATAATCATTTTGTTCTCACCACATTTATGAATAAAAAATGAAATTATTTCTTACTTGTATGGTCTGTATTTTTTTAAATGTGTTGACTACATTGTTGAATAACATAAATGAAAAATACAACGATTTCACAAGTTTCCAACCAGTTTAGTAGTCATCCAACATTTCTCATTTTTTCAATCGATCCACCATTATTATGAAAAAATTTATACATATGCTCAGACTGATTTTATGAATCCAATTAAAAGTTATATCTTCCCCAAAATTGGTGGATTTTTTATATTCAATAGATCAATATCTAAGTCATATTGATTTTTTTGTATCAAGAAACATCTTGTAGATCATTGATATACTATTTAGAATAACCTAAGTTACTTCTCATAAGATGATTCAGACAATGGTTATTATCCAAATGATTTTATATTCATAATTACCAATTCTTCCCACTCATATCATATAATTTTATATCACATAAACTGAATCCGATATATCTATTTTCACAACTTCTATCAAACACATCTTTTCCACATACATTTATAAGTATTAAAAAAAAATGTATCAGACAACTTATGATTATTGATGACTGATCCAACCCAAAAGAATCATTGGATTTAATACATGGAAGTTATAAGACATCCGAACCTTTCTGTCTTAATTATAATATTCTGAGGCCAATTCATCTGGAGATCAATTCCTAGAAGTAAATGAGTTTCAAAAGAAATCCTTGTTATAGTTTCCCATATCTATATAATCTGTCCAATGGATTGCGTCTAATGGGTGGTTCTGATTGAAATTTTTTAAATGCCCATATTTTATCATAATTTCCATCAACTAATCACCATGTATGTTATTTATCAATCTCACTCACTTTCTTAAAAAATTTCTAAATATTGATCTATTGATAAAAAATACAACAAAAAACTACTTAGTCCCAACAATCTCCCCCTTTCAGTTAGTTTTCAATTCTCAAATCATTATATTAAAGAAATACTCTAAAAAAGAATTACACATTCAATTTTCAAATATCATTTCCCACAAAATTCATCTTCACTGAACATTTATCTCATGTACACTACCTATTAATATCTCTTCTCCCACTTTATTGACAACAAAATTCAAATTGGATATGATTAGAATTTTCCCCCATTATTGTAACTTGTCTAATTTCCGAAGGGAGTAACTCTTCATCTCAAAATATTGAATCTTTTTCATGTGGAAAACATAAGTAACGAATGAGTTTCTTTAAAAATATCCATTACATAAATAAAATTATGTATACATGGGAGAACCTAATGAAGAAAAATGATTTTATGATCATGGATATAAATGTTTTCCATGATACAACTTTTATGTAATACTTTATCTGGATTCATTTGAAATTATCACTTCTAGGAAAATATTGAGAGTATATGATTAAGATAAAATTTAACCTACACCATCCTCAACAAACATATCATAATATTCATGTGTATTGATAAAAAATTCCAAAATCTCCTTGCAACCTAGTTAATTTATATTGCATTAAAAGTAACAGACTCTATTCAAAAATTAATTTCATCAACTCCTTCAATTCCATAAAAGTTAGCACAAATATAAAAACATTGTGGGAATAAGTAGGAACCTTATTTGGTTCCCAAAAAAACATGAAGACTAAGAGTCCTCTCTCAGTATTCAAGATTTCTTCTTATTCTTTAATTTTTCATTCGAGGTGTTTTATTCCTTTGGTTCATTATTATCATGTATTGTAAAAATATTCTTCTCATCTATAGAATATTATGATGGTAAAGACCACATATTTTTAAACATCAGTACCCTTATTGTCATAATGAGTTTGTAACAACTTCATCGCACCTTCCTCTTATCCTGCTAGGATAGTCAAACAACTTTGAGAAACATTTCCTTCTAGTAAAAATAAAATTCATCACTTCTAAATCATCTAATCACACTCAATTGACACGTTTTTTTCAACATTTTTCTCAACATAAATACATTTTTTCTTTCCCTTTTTCATCAACTCACTTTTTTTCTTCTTCTAATTATCTTGTAATGGAAACTTGTTCTGGACAAATAACCATGCACTATTTATTTTAGAATATAAAATGTTTTATTTTTTCAATATTCATAACATAATCAACTTTTGTAACTTTTCATTTTTTTGGGTCCTCAACAATATTTATCTTCTGAGTTTCCTTTTATGGTTCCAACAATTTCTTAGAAATATTTGATCTATTATTCTAACCATACCGTTTACATAATTCAAATATATTTCATAGTAGAGAAATTTTTTTCCACCATGAATAATCTATGTGTCTAAAAAACCCCACACCAAAAATAGTGTATTCCAAATCATGATTTTTCATACTTATAGTAAAACAGATTTATTTCTTCTTGTAGTTTCAATATAAAAAAGTAAACCACTTTTTTAGGAGGATTATTTTCATAAAAATTCATTTTATTCGTTGTAATAGATGTTTTCTCACATGTATACCTATTCAAACCCATCTTTTTTTAAACATCTGTAAAGTTTTAAACTTTAACTATAACTACCACTATAATGATTTCTTTCAGCTACCTTATCAAACTTTCTATTGTAAAAAATAATTTTTTGTGTTCCTAACAAAACTACTTCATTAATTTCCATCCTCATTTTCAAAACACCTATCATATTTTCAAATTCATCTATCTCCAGTAATTTATACCTAATTTCTTCAAAAAATGTATATTCTGTCATGTTTTAATTACTGTTAACATATGATTCTTCGCAATGTTTTTTCTTTTCATTCAAGCTCACAAATATTCATTTCTCTACTACAATCAAGCTAAGCAATTTTTCATCTATTTTTATCTAATCACCATTCTCAAAATTTTATTCATCAACATATTTCTTTAACATTATTAATTATTTCTTGAGTGTGTTATTATGATCAATATCTTTTCATAAACTTATATTATGAATCCAATCCATTTCTATAACCTATTCACTATCATCAGAGTCTGAAGAATTAATTCCATCTCTAAATTGATCAATGATGTTGATTTTATTATGTGATTCATCACCATATAAGGAAACATAATTCTTTCTTATTATCTAATAATTTTTCTTCTTTTAATCATAGAGAAATGATTCATTATGTTTCTTCCAATTTTATTTCATATATTTATTATCATCATCCGTGGACTCATACTCTTCAACATTTTTCTTAGGATAATTCTTTGAAAATTTTTATTTTCCCTTTATAATTCCATGATTTTATTGTTTTACTTTTCCACTTTTACTTATTATATTTCATAGGAAGTGGGGATACAATAATTATTAAAACATCAGCCTCTAAATAATTTGTTTCTTATTAAACTTATTTATCTTTTTTAAAAATAATGCCTTGAAATAAATTTTTCTATCATCATCTTAATTAAAAGTATGGTCTTTTCTCATTTAATACGCCAGTGGGATATTCTAAAGTTCATCCACATGATCTTAAAAAGATGAAACATTAGGATCAAATATATCTTTATTATTCCTAAAATTTTTCATAATCATTTTAGAGGATTCAAACTTCTACCCATTAGTTTTGATGTTACTCACCATTTCATTTGCTCTTTTAAAGTAACTATCAATACATTCATCATTAGGCATTTTCATCTCCTAAAATATACATCACATGGTTTTTCCTTGGATTCTTTAACTTTATAATTTCATTTATTGTTACATCTCAATATATCCCATATTTTTTTGTTCTTAGAAACCCAATAATATTTTCATAAAAATTATATGTAAGACCCAGAAACAAATCATTAAATATTTTCCATCATCCTTGATACTTATCTAATATTCAAATTTTATTGTAGCCTCATTAATGGGAGTAAACTCCACTATTGTTGCATCTCTAACATCATGTCTGAGAGAATTAAATAGGGTAAATTTTCATTCTTCTAACAATTATATTCATTTCAATAAAAAACAAGAATAACCTTATTGTTCACTAAATTGAAATATTCTATACTCAAATATGAATCTTTTATAGGGAACCATATCTGATCCATTTTTTCTTGGTAGGACTGAGACCATTGAGAGGTGGCTAAATCATTGGTTCATTTTGGTTTTATAATAAATTCTCTTGAGTTATTTAGTAATATTTTTTATCCTTTGTATCATTTTAATGTTATGATCCACTCAAATATAAATAATAAACCTTAATTTTAATATTAAAAAAATATAGAGGTATTGAAAAAAAAATATTTACAAGGGTTGGTATAAATACCTATTCCTTTCCATGTTGGATATTCCCACAAACATGTCTTTCTTTTACTATATTCTCTCCAGAATAAAATGGCATAATCAGTTAAAAATTCTACACTAGTAATAGAAACATTATTTCTATAGTTGGTTATACCCCCCAAATATCCATTTTGTATCTTGTTTCTATATATAGTTATACACACAAAAAACAATTACATTCAACAACTGGTAAGTCTCCATAGTTACATGCATCAATTTAATTCTTATTTTCAGGTCAACTTCAGCATATTATTAGCATCCTCCCAAATTAATCCGAATACAAAATTACCAACATTCAATACCTAATAATATAATCAATTCACTTAGGAAAATTTTGTTCATGAAATATGATCTAGAATATTTGTGCAAAAAATATCCTCTACAAAATTCATTGCAATCAGCATCAGTCTAGTAACCTCTTTTCATTGGTCTTAATATAATTTTCTTCCTTATGATTCTAATTCTTCTACTTTAACATTAATTGAGTAGAACCTCAATCAGCAACTCACTTTTTCTCAATGTAATGGAATTTATACTGATGGGTCTCACTCCAATGGTTCTAGAACCACTAGAACTTACTCTTATGGAGTCATTCTCATGGAAAATCATTAACATTAAATAAAAAAACTCAGATTTGGATATCAATACATATCAAACATATTTCAGTGTGTCATCACTTCCATACATGAGCAGTAATAAGTAGGAATTTACTTTTATATTTGTTAATTGTCATCCTAGAATGAAATTTTTTTCAAGAAAACAATCATCTTTCCACCCAATAAAATTCATAATTTCCGAATTTATAATTAATTTATGTCTACATATTAGACATCCTCAACTCCTCTTGATACATATGGGAGCTTCTCAAAACTTCTTGAATCTTATCAAAACTTTATACATCTTGGAGTTTATAAAATATTATCCCCTTCAATTTATGTAGTATGTTTATTCATTATTTTGTTACTCTAATTTGTGTTTCTACATTAATCTTATTCAGATGTAATTTATTATGAAAAATTTGTATGATTGATCATGTTTTCAATAATCTTCATTCATTGTTATTAACTATATTATAACACACTTTAAACATTTTCCTCTTGAACAATTGAATAAAAATAATTAAATGATTGTTTAATATGATTCTCCGGATCATTTGAAAATGGTTGATGACATTTTGGAATAACACCATCAAAACTTATAATGATTTCAGTTGTTTCATAAAACATTATTTTCCAAACATCACATATCACATTATCAATTTCTTCAACATTATGATGGAAAATTTCATACTTGTTTTGAGGCCAACTGTGTTGATCCAATTAAAAATTGGATCTTCCCCTGAATTGGTACATGTATTGTATATGTTGGATTGATATATAAGTCATACCAATGTGCTGGTTCTGGAATCCTTATTATGGATATGTGTTAAACCATATCTGATGAACCAGTGTTAGTTCTGATTTGATGATTCATACATCATTTATTATCCTGATATTTCTATATTTAGAATTTGTCATTCTTCATTCTCCTAAAATATAATACATTCTAATATAAATTGAATCTTATGTATTAGTTTTTCAAATCCTCTTAAACATATCTTATCCCCATTCTTTCAATAGGACTTCATTACATTTGTTTCAAATATCTTATGATAGCTGAGATTTAATCATGTAATAAAGAATAGTCAAATTAAATACTTGGATGTTCTATGACTTTTGATGATTTCTGTCTTACTCTACTTCTTCACAGACAAATTCCTAAAGAGCATGATTTCTAGTAATATTTGAAATTCTATTAAATTATCATTTTGCGTCCCTAGATCTGATGACATAGTCTAGTGGATTTCATCTGATGGGTGGTTCTTATTGACAACTTTGCAAACATCCTTATTTTAACTGGACATCCATGACCATCTCACCTAGTAAGTTGGTTATTCATGCTACTCACATTATTATAAATTTTAAACTTACTAATCTATTGAAAATAAATATAACAAAAAAATCATGTTCCAAATAAATACATACATGATTGAAGAACAAAAATCATTCCTAGGATGTTTAGAACCAATGATTTAATAAGTAGTTATTATTTCATTACATTGAATTTATTATAATATAATTTATTTGGTTTTTTTATATTGTTGAAGTCCAATTTATTTTATTTTAACCATTTAAAATAACCATAAATAGAACTGTAAAATAAATAGAATATTTGAAAACACTATTTTGGATGCTCTAGCTTCTCTTGGTAGAATCCTAGTGACATTGAAATTAATTAAGTATATTACATAACAGATGGGTACTTGTAGATGCTTAAATTTTTCTAGCACCCACAATATATTCTATTTTAGACTATAATAAATCAATTGGTATAAATGATATTACCTTTTTGATTGAATAAATCCTATATAACATAATATTGTTATAGAAAAAACATGCACTACTTTGGTAAATTTTGAGAATTTTAAAATATAAATAGTCAATTTTAAAAGACTGGTAAGTGTATTAATTATTTTTAATATATTCATTTTATAGTGATAATTATTATTAGTATTTATTAAGGGTTATTAAATAGTCTAATTAAAAATTCATACTAGGAAGCACAATTATCAGAGCCTCTAGGGTAGATGGTGTCATTGTGTTTTTATAGGGACCAATTCCAATATAAAATTCAATAACTCAAACGCAGATGAAAATTTTTACAGGAGAAGTTCAGGACTATTGAGATCATGGCTCAAACCATGTTGATTAAACCACCTCAAAAAATTGAAACCATCAAGCACTGTATCTATAGGGACTACAATGGTGTAATAAAGGGTCATGTATCTTGACCATAGTAGTATAAATTTGTTTATTTTATTTTAAAAAATATTGATTATATTTATACCATTTTATTAATTATATACCAGAAACATCTTCCGTGGATAACCCCCTAACCATTTATTAAATAAAAATAAAGGGACAATAAACAAGTACCACAAGTTGAAACAGAAGATTACATATCAAAGAAACCATACCCATTGCCACATCCCTGATAAAAATCCTCCTCCGTAGTAGCAGATTCCCATTCCGAACATTCATAATGTTTGAGAACCTTCACATAATTCTTTCACAGGTTCATTCATTCCAAGGATAGAATCTATGTGTTCCCAACTGATGACCTGGTGGATATAGGCTTTGGTAAGTTATAGTAGTCCTTCCTCGGCCTTTGTTGTGATTGAGCATTCATGCTTCCCTGATTTTCGATCTTCTTCATCCCCCCCCCCCCGCCATGAACAATATCATTATACGAAGGCCTAGTCAAGTCTCTGTCATTATCCTTTCCACTATCCAAGTAATCCCCCCATTTTACATAAATATGGACCTCATGGAATCCATCTTCCCCTCCCTGACCTTCCTGAGATTGACAATTAGGGTCAATCAGGGCCAGACACTTAGGTTCCTCCATTAAGTCATTACCGTCCAGAGTACCCAGTCGCAAGACTTCCTTCCCAATTCCATCCTCTGGAGAAGTGATCCCCAGCTGCACACTGCCTCCTTCATCCATTTGAGCATCCTCCTTCACATTCTCATGTTCTAGTCCTTGGAACCAATTTTTAGTCTTAATTGAAATCATCATTGCAACATCACCCACATCCCATTTTTGAGACCTATCAGCAACTTCCGACACCTCCACGGGATAACTCTCACAACTTGAAGTGCCCAAATTATCTTCTAGAATAGGCTTCAGCTCCATGAAATAACCTACATCCTTCCAACTAGTATCCACGAATAGAAGAACTTCTAGAAGTTAGTCCTTGGTCACACTTACACCCTATGGCTCCCCCATGTCACTAGTCCCACGACCACCAACAGACTGCTGCTGCCCAACCCCTGAAGACAGATCACTCCTAAGTAGACTAAACACTGAAGCAACTAACTGATTAGGGAGCGCTTCCCCCTCAATCACTACAATCTGTTTCACCATGCCATTCATAGGATCAACTTTAGGTCACTGACCAAGAAACCTACTTATCTTCTTCTTCGGACTAGACATCCTCCCGATTGCTGCTTCACCTTTACATTTAGAAACTATGTTCCCCAATCGACAACAGTTAGTGCAATAATCTACCCAATACTCAAAAACAATGGCCCGCTTCCATCAAAATTCCTCACCCTTGGTAATCCAAATCCACTTCACCACAGGATTCGCTACATCCACCTCAACACAGATGCGGGGATTAATCAGATGACTTTCCATGGAGGTTCGAATGTTAGAACAGATATAGTGGCCCACCCTGTTACCAATCATGCCAATAATCGTAGGATTTTGAAATTGTAGAGGATGTTGAGGGAGACTCACCCATGCCGTGATGGTGGAAGGATCATGATTCATACATAAATCAAAAGACCAAAGAAGGAGGGGAAACTTACATCCACTGCAACGACGGGGGCTCTATACCAAGTTCGAATCAAATCCTCTTCCGAAGAAAACTGGACCATAATTTGACTCATATCAAGAAGACCATCAACTGCGCGGTCTTGCAAGTCCCACTTTGTGAATACAAAATGGTCAAAATCATCAACTGAGGGACGTCTGTGACTAAAACCTTCCACCAATGTCAAATCGTGATGGCTCAATGCTTTATAGAACTATGGAAACAAAATCGACAACTGTGGATCACCAAGGTGAAGATCAGGGGCCTTCGGGCTAAGTGAGATCACTGGAAACTCTGGAAGAAAACTAGGGTTTTAAAAAGGGATGAACAACTTTCGCGAGACTGAGGTGGCGCCATCATATCATCCTCCCCCCTTCCACCTCTATGAAGAGGTGGGAAACCATCCTCATTCATCGGCTAGGGCTCCATCACGAGACCGGAGGTGGCGTGATCTCCTTCCAATAAAACGTGTTGTTGGGTAACGAGGTATTGGGGTGGCCTCCCCACCTACATGCCACAAATCCCCAACGAGGCCCAAGGTGGCCAACCCTTGGGATTAGGCCACTTCCCAATGGGGTAGAGGGGCCCATGAGAGGTTTGTAAGCATATAGTGTGCATTGCCTTGTGAGGACTCGAACCCAGAACCTTGGGGTCAGGACGCCTCTTCCTTTAACCAAATCACCCATGCACTGCGGGAAATTATTAATTATATATATAGATTAATTAATAATGGGTTTTATAAAAATTTTATTTTTATATGAAGAAACAAAAATTATATTTTATGGAAATATATAGTTTTGGAAAAAATATTTTTTAAAAAAATATTTTTTCTGATAAATTCAGAAATTTTAAAAATAAGTTTTATATTCATTAAATATTCCTATTATATAATTTATATTAAAAAAATAATATAATTTAATGAATTTAAGTGTGATTTTTATATATGTCGAATTTGGATAGTGTTTTAAAAACAATTATTTTCCCAAAAATAATGATTTTTATTTATACTTGTAAATTAGCATATATATAAAATTATTTCGGTGAAATAAGTACAATTTTTTATTTCATCACATTAAAATTATATTATGGTGAATTTTTTATATTTTTCTATGATCATCAAATATTTTGGAAGAAATTATATTCTGGTAAAAATATACAGTATGCAATTTGAAATCAATATATCCAAAAAAATATTTGGAAAATTCTATAAAGGACATCCTAAACCAAATAAAATTTTACTATGATTTCAAATTTACTTTATTAATTTTATAAACCTTTAAGGAATCCTCTGAAACCTATAATATATTTTTTGGTTCCAAAATAAAATCTTTATGAACATGATTCAATTCTATATAACTAGTCTTTTTATTTTAATTTGTATTATTCATAGCCTTATAAAATATTGGAAAAAATTATAATTTTGTAAGAAAATGTGCTAAATCCATGGGCACAATTTTTGTTGGTATTATTTTAATATAAATAGCGTAAAACATATTTTTAGTAATTAATAAAGAATTAACCTATCTTTTATAATAATATTCAACCATCCTCCCAATCCTTTTCTCTAAAAGCCCTTTGATCATGAATTTACTATCCTTCTAACTCTCAAAATCTCTCCCATGTTGTTCCACGATTCATAAAAAGATACTCCCAATATTTTAGGAGTGTCATCTAATGCAAATGGTTTCTCATATTCTCATTATTTAATAATTTTCTTTGAATTATTGTTATTGATTTCTAATTTTTTAGGTCATAATCTATTTTCACACAAATTTCTTACTCCCTTTTGATTTAGGAGTAATCATGGGAAAATATTGAATCTCATTAAACCCTTATTTGGAGCTTTATATACACTTGTTATGATGCTTAAATTATCCTGTCATTTTCTAGGAAAAATATTATTATAGTGAGTACCCATCCCCATTTCAACTTAACGGTACTCACCTATCTGTTCATATGAGAAATGTTTTTCTTATTTCCATGTATATAACCAATACTCTTCTATCATTACAATAAAATTGATTAAATTCATTATTTTTTCATATGATATTAGTGGCACACTAATGTATTTACATGATATCAATATAATTGGTGGGCCCATAATTATATAGTCAGCTGATGCCTTAGGTAAATTTTTTATCTTCTAATATACCTTTTTTGTGCATTAGAGTTTATCCTAAGCACACTATGTTGTTATTTCTAAATAATTATCCTTGACTAATTCCTTAGATGTCATATTTTATTTGGTTTCCAAATTCCAATTATTCTTGGGTATTATAAACTCTTATCATGATTTAATGTTCATGAGTTTCATTATCACACATTTTTTGTCATCTTGGTTTGCCACATAAATCACTTTTATTCTATTCATCGTGTTATTCTTTGATTATTACCTTATTGGGATTTATATCCCACCCCTTTCTTATATATTTCCTTAGGTTATCTCATGTAGTATTTTAAGATCGATGGAATATAAGTAAATGTTTTATGGTTATTAGACAATGTTATTATACCAATGATTTCAAGTTATCTTGATATATATCTAATTTCCAAAAAACATGGTCCTATTGATCTTTTTGGATTGTATAAATTATATATTTATGTAAAAAAACATTAATTATGGTGTATTGAAGATATTGGTTTTTATAGTTGGAATCATAGGAATTCCTACTTATTTTCGGGATTAGGATTAAAAACACTGTGAAAATTATTATCAATAAAACTTAATATAGATAACCATGAAAAATTTATGGAAAGGTATAGATTATTTGTTTTCAAAGAAACATAATCTCTCTCTAGATAATATATGTGGACGTGTCTCTGGCACATTTAAAACTAGGTGTGGTATGTTTTCATGCCTTATTTATTTTTCAATGGTATTAATCAGATTATAAATTTATACTCCAAAAATACACTTACCATAATTGAATAGTTAAGTGAAAATGTTGGGTTGAACCCATAAGGATCACTATTAGGGAAAAAATATTCGAATAAATCCCTTTTAAATGATTCCTCAAGTTCAATCTTCATGATTGGGTTTTCTAAAACTATGTAGTTTTGAAATTAATTAAGATTAGAAATATTGGATTGGGGTCAATTTTTGGGTTCTTTGTAAAGGATAATCCTAAATCGACCGTGAAATAGTCTTATGAATTAGGATATGAATTATTCGAAGGTCATAAATTGGTTCTGGTCAAACCAATTGGATCTACCTATTCCATAACTAACCCTTGGTCTGGGTATAACTAATATCTTAGATAAATTATGCTTATCTTTTATGAAGAACATATAAGAGGCAGGTGGTCATAGTCTTGTCAACTACAACTAGGTCAAGTTCATTCAACTGATCCTCCCATGCTCAATTATATAAAAAATAATATGAGAAATAGTTATTTAAATAAAGTTATTATCCAATGTGTTATCAATGATAAACTTAGGGATTGATTAGATTTAGAAACACCCCTACAATTTCCCCCTATCCCAAAGAATATTAGTTTCACATGATGGTAGTGATCAAAATAATGGGACTAAAAGTCATGATAAAAATAATCATGAAATGACTCAAAAATATGAAATACATTATTAAGAATAATCAATAATCAATATTAAATAATAAAATGAAATGTAAATACAATTAAAAAATTAATCATAATGAAGATATAATTATGAAAAGAAAACTATCGATGAATAAGAGTGATCATTTATTGAAAGAGAACATAAAATCAAATATGAATGTAAAATATATGTATAAATGAAGAATAATGGTTAATTTGTTAAACTTATTTAATAAAAATAAGAAGAATGAATTAAAATTCATTTTAAAATAAAAAATAATGAAAATGAGCGAATAAAATGATAAATAAAAAATTGGTTAAAACACATTTTTGTGGAAAATACATTAGAAAATAATTAGTCTTGAAAAGTACATGATGTGTAAATCCTTCACAACATCTACTATAATAATTTTTAGTCATCCAGAAATATACAAGTCAGGTAATCAGGTTTGACGTTGTATATTTGAGACCCAAAACACCATTTTGTATCATAAATATCGAAGGTTATTTGGGTAACATATTTGACTCTATGGGAGCTTCAAATTTTTCACGTCATATAATCTATGCACATGGTGTACATGATTTGATTTCAATGGGATTCAGATTTTGAAATATGAATGATGTGTTATGTTTGTACGCACTATGTCATATTGGGTCTTCACGGGTTGGTTTTTGGATCTGCATGCATATTGTGAATAAGGATTAAATGTCGTGTATAATATACGTGACATGTAAATCCCATTTTTTTCACTTTTCTATATTTCGTTCATTGATTCCATGTTTCCTATTCCATGCTAATGAAAACCAAAACCTAATTAATTATTGAATAAGACATGAATTATCCTTAATTAAATGTATCCCATATGTATGTATTAATCGACCTTATTAAATTCCAACACATTTAAATAGTTCCTTTTCCTCATCGAAAAATAATCTCAAAAGGGGTTCCAAAAAACAATTATTAAAACATAAAATGTTCTTCAAATCCATGAAAATAAAACTATGCATATGATGAAAACTTATTTCCTCTAGAATCAATCCAATAAATAATATTTATCATGGGTCATAGTTGAGTTATTTAAATATATTTTTTATTACTTTAAATAAATTATCATAACTATTCTTTAAAAAACATACCCATTTTTAAATTTACCTAAAAATTATTTTTCTCTCTTTATTCAAGGTATAATGTAACTGGATTTATTCTTATACCATGAATACATGTTCATACCCATATGTTCAAATTTCTCAACTGGCCCGAAGGCCTTCAATATTTATTGATTTTTTATAACCCCCCTTTAAGGGGATTAGGTGGAACACATGAAAGGCTCATAGTCTTAGTGATTACCTGGACCACATGCTTAAGAGACATTACATTACCTGAAGGCTTTAAGGAATTCTACCAGAACATAACTACAAGAAACTTCCGTACCCCAACATCTACATCGTGATGGTAGCTCTCCACCTTCACATGACTGTCTGGATAAGATTCTAGAGCAAGAACAGGTTGGTACTGATGGAATAGCCATACACTTTCACTCTTCCAAATCCATTGGTTCTACTCTGGTGAGTGTGCCTGCTCTTAATCCTCCTCTAGCACTGCTCCTATTTTGTAGAGTCTGTTTAGGGAAACTACATGTGGCATAATGGCCTAGAGGTGGTCCAAAGGCCTTAATGGTGGCCTGAAGGCCCTAAATAACCGAAGGTCTGGGTGGCCCGAAGGCCTTAAGGACTTCATGCCCAAATCGGTGGCCCAAGGTGAATTGTTCTAGCTACTACAGTATCAAATTGTACATGCTACATTAACTGCTACAATACCTTCTACAATACCCGCATAATTCCTACTATAGTACTGCTATAGTGATTTATACAACAATGCTACAGTAGCCCTAGAAATATGCCTCATCCTAGTTTTGAACCTGGGACTCGTGGATTCAGTGAAAGATGCCTCACCAACTGGGATGAGGCTAATGTGAAAAATAAAAAATAAGTCATGAGGGATTTAGAAATAGAGTTAAAATGACTATGAGGCCAAGGTTAGTTGGTTAAAACTTCTCTCATTCATAAAAAAACACAAAATAAGTAATGTGGGCTTCAAAATTTGTGTTAAAATGACTTTAAGGCCAAGGATGGTTGGGTATAAAAAAGTAATCAAGCTCAAAATGAGGTAAAATATAAACTATAATGCATGAAATTCATGAATACTAAAATGATGTAACTCCTTCGAACAAAATGTTTTTGTGCTCTACTACTCATATTGTGTCATTGAATATGTCATGAAATTATGAATAATGTACCACGTTCATTTCTATTAATTTTTATATATTTTAAAATTTCATGTTAATGCATGGTCTCACATCCATCAATTAACAACATATAATCCATCATATGATTTTTCGATCTGGTAATGATGTTTTTTGAACATCTAATACAAACCCCATTATTTTTTTGATTTCATTCAATATTTTTTTTCTATGGAATAGGGAATGTATAAAAATTCTAAAATAAATCCGGGACCAAATTATATCAATATGATAAAGTGTCACCATGAATTTCTTCAATATAAACTTCTTGTTTCCTTCATTGGTGAAAATTCCCCAATACAATCATGCATCGTACCAAGAGATGGGTAGGAAGGAATAATTAGATTGAAATGACTCCATATTAACAATTTTATTCATAAATATTATGGGCTAAAAGAGGTAATATGTATAGGTGGTTCTTAGGAAAAATATTCTCTCAAATATTCTTGTAAAAAATTCAAATTTTTATTTGTTCAATAATAGTATTAATAAGATCTCAATATAAGTTATAATAGGTTTACATTCCCCAGGAACCACACAAGAAATATTCTTATAAAATAATATGAAAGTGTAGGTCTAGAATCATCTAGGGAATGGGAGTGTAGAAAATTGAAATTATTTAGGGTATAAAATCTATTAATAATTAAATTTAAGGATACTAAAAGAATTATTAATTTAAATTAAATTACTAAGAACGGAAATCATGATAATAATTTTTAATTTGAATAAAAATTAGATTTAATAATTTCTCCATTATATTTTTATGTTATTTAAAATGGTGTAATTAGTTTACCAGTTTAAAGAATTCATTAAATTAAAAAGGTCTTATATATAAGTGAAAACATCCAACAATCCAAGTGTATCGAAAATGAAGAGTACGAAAGCATCCCCCATATTAAAAATGACGCAAATTACACACTGTTAAGTAATGAATTTTGATAAGTATAGTAATAAATTCATAGACAAAAATGTAATGGAAACTTTGATTTGAAACTATGGAATTAAGAGAATCATGATATCATTAGAGGGAATGACATGCCATGAGGATACTAGTTGGATTTTCAGTGGATTTTCATCTACCTCAAAAAGTTTTTGGAAATAAAGAATCCACAAATAGATAAATCTTTAGTTCATAGGTTTAAAAAAATATGGAATTGGAAAAAAGGTAGTTGTACATGATTGTCAGTAAGAAAAATGAGCTCAGATAAATGTAGTAATGGAGTAATGTAAATCTAGAGTGACCTACAAACCCAAATGCATGAGAAATGAAAAACATTATAATAACATGACTAAAATAAAAGAAAAAAATATGTGTTTCCTCTCATAAAGTGATAACAATATAATCATTATCAATATAGATATACAAGGGAATCATTCAGTGTCATCCATCTACTCAGAATTCCACTACCTCTTACATGATCTAGTGGATATTACATCAGGATCATGTAGATTTTTCATTCGATTAACCACCACATGATTATAGTGATTATGACTATCATGTGGTAGGATGACCATATGAGACTATCATGGAGAGGACCCCTTATTGATCATGTATTTAATGTGAGAGATCTTTAATATAGAACCCAAATTGAGATAGATATATATACATCTGATTGATGGAGTAGATTGTTGTAAGCCATGTGTGTAAAAACCCATATAGGAGGAAGAAGAGATATACATGGAAATTGTAATGCAGTAGTGAAATTAAAATAATCCAATAAGATGGGAATCTGGAAAATTTATCTCATCCATATATATATATATATGCAATGATAAAATAGGTAAAATGGAACACAAGTAGAGAAATTATATCACTCAAAAATAATTCAAAAGGGTATGGGACCATGAAAATACAAACTATTAAAATAAATGTCATTGAGATATACATCATACATCCCCTCTAGAATAGTGGGTATGTGCATATGTCCCTCCCTGTTGATTTCATTGATGATGGAAGGGGATGGGGGATCCACCATTATGGTGGGTACTACTGTGTTAGTAGATGGATCAGTCAAAGATGAAGGATGAGAGGTTCCCATCCATTCTGAGGCTATGTGTCTATATTTGGGTGGATGAAGGGAACCTTGGATGATGATTGTTAGCAAGGTCCCATTCCCAAGTGGATCTGCTCCATTAAAAAATCATGTTGGGAATTGGTATATTTTATCTTAGGGGTAGGTAGGCTAATAAAAGAGGTTGGGTGTGGATAGATGAAGGAGTGGGTCTTGCAGGTGGCATTGGTAATGTTGATGAAGTGGCTGATGGTGTATTCGGGATATAAAATTTCTATTTTGTACCAAAGATAATCCTTATATGAATGTGGATTTGGTACTCATTTTATGAAGGAAACTAGATAGTAATACATATTTTAGATGTAAGTGTAGGGGAAGGTATATATTTGGAAGGAAAAATGGCGTAGGTGGTAAAAAAGTAGTGGTAGGGGAAGTGGTGGTGGTGGTAACATGGGGATAGGTGGTGAAGGAGATGGTAGAATGGGTAGTTGTGTTGGAGTATGGATCATGGGTTAATGAGACGAGTTTAGCAACATGTAGGGTAGGTGTCTCGTCAGCATCCTCAAGATATCCTAGTGAAAACTGGTAAATGATTTCTCTCTTCATTATTAGCCCCACCTTATAGAGAAAAGGATCCTGATTCTCTGTATCGAGTTGAGGGAGGGGCAGAGTAGGGCCTCCTTGAAGGCACATAGATTCCTGGAAGGATGTGTAATGATGGAGCCTCTGATAAACATACCTTGAGTCCTCCTCATCCCGGTTTGTTATAACCCAATTAAATATCTTGACATATTAATGTTAGGGCCAACAGTGGCAATTGAGAAGATGATCACCTCAATCTGGATGATTCCACGCGAGCATCCCCTCTAGCGAACAAGGCATGAACCAATGCCTGGTGGAGAATCTGACAATTACCACCCTGGGGATGGATTATCTTCATCATGTGTGGATTATAGAGGATCCTTGTATCTATGGTTATCTTGTTCCAATTTCATGCCATTTAATCCTTTTTATGATTGAGTTGTAGTGTCTATATGTCTAGGGAGGCAACGAAGTTGGTAGAGTAAACGTCATGGCTGCAAAAAAATCCCCATGGGTGAGATCCCAAAGCCTGACTCTGAGTTTGAATCAGATAGAATCGATGGTCATATCAAATGTGGGAAGGAAAAAATGGAATAAATCCCTAGATATCTCCTCAAAAACATTATTAATGGGATAGAGGTGTAGATTTTTGATGTGGTCAAGGTCCTCAGGAGGAATGTGGATGCACTGAAGCACTATGAGTTCTAATAACTTGTTCTTATACCTCATCTTTTCCTAGAAAAGGGCTAACTAGAATTAGTGCATAATCATCGAGAAATAGAGGTATTTATAAATGTGAGGGGGTGAAGGGCCCTACGACTTGTCAGAATATGTATGATACTCCTTTGAAGCTAATTTCGATGAAGAGGTAGAAGAATAGGTCGTGGAGGCTGGCGTTACTAGTGGTGGAGAAGGTTCATCCTTCCACCGCTTTGTTGTAGACGAAATCTCATCACACTCAGATTCATGTTTAGCACTCAAGGTGAGAGATATTTTTTAGTTGTATCCATTTAATATGGAGTGGAAGGGACAAGGGGATGATATAGATATGTGATGATAGATCTGAGGTGATGAGTGGGTTGTTAGTAGTGAGGGGTGTTGGGTTAGTTGGATATGAGTCATGTGTGCGAAGGAGAGGGAGGGATGGTTCGTGAAATTGGGGTTCATGAAATATTAATTTCTACCATGAATTTAAATGTTGTGGAATTATTTCACATTTTAAAATCATTATTTTTTTTTGGTTCTTGACATTTATAGGCCTTGTAAGGATTACAAATCATGTATTATTCATTTCCCCTCATTTTGGTCTAGGTCCTCTTAACAAGCCTCTGATTGATCCAAACATTCCTAAATACTAAAAAAAACATATTCTCACCTATTGAATCAACCCTGGATTTCCACCCAGTCGGAATTTATTTTTTTTTTATAGATCTAAACATGCATTGATTTAGATGGTTTCAACCAAAACCATACACTTATCATGGAATAGTTCTAAAAAATAGAGGATACAGATGGTGGTATTCTATTCTGTGTAAGAGTTTTAGTATAATTCTTGTTCATGTGAGCACTATGTCATTTTTTTAATAATACGTAGTTTTATATTTCCATATTTACTATTCATATGTTCATATGTATTATTTTTAAGAGAGATGGTTTGACAATTCAATGACTTGCACCTTCTATTAGTGTCCTTCACCATTTTGAACACAACTTGTTCATCACCAACCGATAATATCAATCTTCCTTAGTTAACATCAATTATCACCTTCCCAGTGTTGATAAGTTCTCTTCATAGAATGACGGGAATATCACCTTCTTCTTATATTTATATGAAAAGAAAATAAATAGGGAAATTTAATTTTACATCCTTCATTCAGACACATGAAATCAGTCCTTGAGGATGCTTTACTGCATTTTTAGAAAGGTGGATTGCCACCATTGATGGTTTATGTTCTCTAAGACCCAACATTTGTAAAGACTCATGGGAATGAAATAAATTCTATTTCCAAGATCATACATGTCTCTTTCAAAATCACATGTCCCAATAGTAAATGGAATTGACAAACATCCATGGTCTTACATTTTTTTATGAAACTTACTGTGGAAAACTGTGGAGTACCCTTAATTTTGGGAGATGTCTCCTAAGTATTACATTTTATTTTTTCTACACATATGGTCTTTAATGAATCATGCATATATAGTTCATGTGAATTTCCTCTACAAGGGAATGTGGATGTGAAATTATTTAAAAATTTCAAGAAATATTTTATATTTCCCATCCATTTCAGCTCATTTCATCCTTTTAGGGGAGGGGAGAGGTGGCATATATGCTAGTGGTCCAACATTAACTTCTTACTTTTTTGGATATTATTTAATTTGGAATTATTTGTTGGTTATACATCTATCTGTTTTACCTTTATTATAATTATCTGATTCTTAAAAATAAATTTTCATACATAATCATGGATTTTAAAATCCCCAAATATTTCCACTTTTAAAAATTATAGATTTACCTACCTCCCATGGATGACATTTAATGTTACTAGGAAAATTACCTATTAGATGATCATATAAGGTTTTATATATCATCCCCATTTGATGATCCAAGTTTTATAGTTCATCCTTTTGGTTTTACATTTCAGTTTCCTAATATTTCATCATTTAGTCCAATTTTTACATGAAGGAAGTGAGTAGGATTACAAGATTGGATTTGAGAGTTTTCGATTTTTTTAGTGGTACCATCTATTCATATTGATAATTATGCTACTAGGTTGTTGGAAAAGGTTATTGGAACTATTTCTATAGTCGAGGAGTTAGACCTTATTGTGGGTAACCAGGTGGTCCTTGATTCCATGGTGGACCATGTACACTCCATTTTAAAAATAACCATGACTTGGTTTTTATTGCAGTTATTAATCCTATCTCTACTGATATTTTTTCTAATATTGGTATTCCTACGGATTTTGGAGTTATTGTCCCTATTAATTTAAATTTCTGTAATTAAATTCATCGAATTGATGTTCCTATATGCTTTCTATTCATTCTTTCACTGGATGGGGCGATCCTCACAACTTACATTATTACATATCCATTGCAGCATAAGGAGGTGGTAGTCTGGAAATAAGTAAATAGAAAGATTCAATATTTTTTTCAGGTCACCTATATGTTCTATGAGGCAGTTACTCTCCTCCACTCGGTGGATTCCGCACTGACTTTTTACTCAATCACTTTTACATAGAATCGTATTATGGGAAACATTAAAAATAATGCATTTTATAACATTAGATATCGTAATCATGAGTCTACCATCAAAAGTGGAATATAATATTGTTTACACAGACAGTTGATGTCCTTGGTAGAATTTTTTTAATTGAAGCCACACATAATGTCCATGATATGGGAATTTTTTGGTTAGCTTTTTGACCATATTGAATGCCTTCCACGCTGATTCACCATAAAACAATGTGATATTTTAAATATAACTTCTTAATTTCTTCATTCAGATTGGCATAAAATATTTTTCTTGAAATTCCTTGGCTAGATCGTCCTAACTCGTTATCAACCTATAAGCATGAATTTTTATCCAATCATTGACTCAGTTGTGCAAGGGGAATGAGGAAACACTAAGTAAAATGGCATCTAATGATACACCAAGGCTGTCAAAGGTACCACAAACGTATATGAAATTTGTAATATGCTAATGGGGGTCTTTTCATTGAATCAAATTGAATTTTTCCATGTTCTAGATCATACGTATGGGTCCAGGTTTTATTTAAAATGTGAGTGACTGAATATGAAAGTTCATAATGTTGGGCACTATTCCAACATTGAATGGAAATACATGTTCTATTATGGTTAATTCTTATAGCACTGGTCAGTCACCCTAATCATTCGGGGGCACATATTTTGGTTTTTGTCTTTGTGGTGGCGAATTATTATTGTGATCATCCCTTATGAGGTGGAGACATGAAAAGGTTTTTTTTTCGGTTTGAGTATTGAAAATAATTACTTGTGCATCCATTCACTAGGATAGAGTAAAGGGTCCTTAGAAGATGATAGAGTATAGGAAAAAAGATAGAGGATTCTAGTGAGCCCAAAGGAGAAATTGTTAAAAGTAAAATGGGATGGAAAAAAAGGATAAAGGGGGATGGGTGGGGTAATCCGTGTTTTCATCTAAATTATATTACGTCTTTGAAAATGTAATCCTGGGAAATCATGCCAAAATTTTATGTGATTTAATGTGTCATTAAACTCACTATGGTGTTGATCATATTAGAAATTTACAATACCAAACTGCACTTACATCAAGGGTGTGGTAATAAAGTTGTGAAGGGTTGAACAGAAAGGGCTCCATGGTAGGAAAGTAACAATTCAAATAAAAACATTAGTAGGATTTCTAACATTCACTCATCAAGTATGGGTTTCTATATAACAAGGTTGTTTGGATTTATTTCATATAAATATGATGTGATAAAGGTAAATTTCAAGGATCATTGCAGAAGATAATCCTAAATCTATCTTAGAATAGTTCTATTGATTAGGCCTCAAAGAATTGCAATGTTCAGTAATTGGTTTTGGTCAAACAAATTGGATTTACCCATTCCACAATTATCCCTTGTTATAGTTAGAGTTATTATGGTTAAAATATATTTAGAAAGCATCATAAGGTAATGTCCATAGACTACTTAAAACCATCTAGGTCAGTTTCATTCAACTACACCTCCGATGGTAATGTTTGTTGAATAGAATGGGATGGACATCTATTTTTATCCAAATCACAAGTAATAGGTTTACCACTTTTTTGCTTTTGGAATCATTAGATTCATAAAAACCCTACATTTGACCCCTAACCCAAAGAGGATTAGCTTCACTTGACCATATTTATTAAAAGAAATGAATTAAAATAACTTCTAAAGATAATTATGAATGATTCAGAAATAGGAAATATAGGTTTAAGAATAATAATTAATCAAGATTAAATGATTATATGTAATTTAAATACAATAAAATAAGTATTCATAATGAAGAATCACCAATTAAATGATAACTATTGGTGAAGAATGGTAATCACTTATTGAAACCAATCATTGAAATGAAATCAACAGAACAATGTATATTTAACATATAGAAATTGATTAAATATTCAAAAGGATTTGAAAAAAAAGAATGGAATAAATAAAAATATTATTGGAAAAGAAAAAAATAATAAAACAAGAGAAGAAAACTAGAGATAACTCATATGTATGGACTATTGTGCATTGTAATCTTGCTAGGAGAAAAATAGGATAGAAAAGTACACTGTTTATAAATCCTTCAGATCACGTGTTGTTTTTTTGTGGCATGATCCTAATGTCTTCATATCCTATAATAATTTTTCACATTGTGTATTTGGGTTAGAATATTTCCTATGAAAATCATGAATCTCCTTAGCTATTCGGGTAAAATCATTGACTAGATGTGATCGTAATACTTTCAATGTTGTTTAATCTTTTATTTTTGTGTATGTTATTGACATTTTGTGGGATTTTGATTTTAAAATATCTACAATGTTTAATATATATACATTTCATGTATGAGAACCATGTTTTGTAGAGTCTTCACATGTTTCTCTATGGTTATGAAGTCATGATTTCAAGGAGGACTACAAGTATTGTATGATATACAAGATGTGAAAATCCATCTTTTTCACTTCTAATAATTAATTCCTTTGAGCCCAAAATTTCTAACTCCAATGAAAACATACCAAAATACTATTCATTACTAAATAAAATATAATTAATTCTTAATTAAATTTATCCAATATGTATTTATAAGTTTATCATATTAGGGGGTAATAATCCAAAAAAGAGTGCATCGAGTATTAACTAAATAATCACATTGTTCATGATAATGTGTCCTTGACACACCCCTAGTTTAAAACACTCTAAGGATATTCTCTGGTAAATTCACAGTCTCCTTATGAGCCACCATGAAGTTAAAAAATAAAAATAATAACATATATTAACAAATAGACAATGGTTAATATAGATTGAAACCTGAAAATTCATAGATTAAGGAATTTATGTTATTTATGAGTTGTCCCTTAAATGTTCATATTTTCCCTTCTATATGATTCATATTTTGAATAGTTTCGTCCCTTTTTTCATATATTTTAATCAATGAAAACAATAATTGATTAGTCCACAACTAATGTGATGGTCAATGTAATGATAGACAAAATGAGATGCTCAACCTGACGGGAGAAGGATTAAAAAATTTCTAAAATATTATTTCTCAATTATATCATTTTTCAATAGAAACGTGAATTAGAGGGAAAACCCAAATCCCCCTAATAATTATGATGTTATAATTGTGGCCTTTATTCGATAACGGCATATACCTTATAGTGGATCTTACAATGCTTTAATCATGGAATAGTTAATCAACACCATTGAAAATATATTCTATGTGCGTCAATGATATGATAAATGGATGTTTTTTTATAGGGATTATAATATAGGGGGAGAATCTAATAAATAGTGGGAAATGATATAAAATACAGTTCTTGAGCAGGAGATCGAAGCAATGGAGTTTAAATATTTATGGAAAATATTTTTCATTAAATATTTTCCTTGTACTCTCCAACGTAAAATGGGAGGGATTTATATAGTTTCATAGAAATGGATGATTACCCCATAAAGGAATAAAGGGAAAATTATACATATCATTCATGATACACCATTGTATTTAGCATTGAACCTGAATAAAATGTCTTATAATTTTATTGAGGGGTAGAGATGAGTCAACGAAATGCTTTAAAGTTTCGAGCATTTAATAGATATGAGGATATAGTCTGATATAAATTCAAAGGTGAAATGAAATATAGAAAATCTCCATGTACTCATGGTTATATAGATAGGAAGTGAATAATATATTTTTATTTGAGGGGTAAAATATTAAAATCATGCTATAGAAAAAATTTCCACAGTTAGACTTTTCAAATGTTTTGGAAGAAGATTCTAGGAAATTTCCATAAGGGTGTAAGGAAATTAATTTTGTGTGGGAAATAAAGGAACATATCAAGTGAATTCACATGGGATAAATCAACAAATTTAATATAATAAAGGAATTTTATGGTTAACCCTCAATATGCTATCCAATTTTTTAATTACAATGAAAAAGTACACTATGTGCATCATTTAACTAATATAAGGTTTTTCTTTTATAACTATTGAAGAATAATTATAATTCCATGTGAAAAAGGGATGACTTATTCCTTCACAACTTTTGAGGTGGATCCCAACAATGATTTGGGGACTTTAATGATAGTTATTCATTTATGAAATGATAATGTTCTATTTTACTCTACTTCTGCACATTATTTCAAATCAAGCTTGATTAGTAAAAAAATTTAAACACCACCTCAAAA
Organism: Viscum album; assembly: GCA_963277665.1. Lineage (NCBI taxonomy): Eukaryota > Viridiplantae > Streptophyta > Magnoliopsida > Santalales > Viscaceae > Viscum > Viscum album. The sequence continues at coordinate 929,852,452 of OY728159.1, forward strand.
TAAAAAAGTGGTTATATCGGTGAAAATATAAAATGTAGATATTATTGCATCATAATTATATAACGTCTCCCATGTCAATATTTATAGGTTGAACATTACAATAAACTTTTTGATACTCCCTTTAAGATAATTTTATGCAATTCATAGTATATATTTCATTTCATTATATAAAGCATTCATAAATTGATTAGAGAAGGAAATAACCCTCTATCTTATGAATCTCCCTCAAACTCATCACAAGCACAATGAGGATGATGAATCTTATATATAATTATAATCTCAAACATGAAATTATTACCTTATAAAAATTGTATATAACTAAACTGATTTAGAATAATAAAAATAACATCTTTGATTAAATTTCCTTTATAAAAGAATATTATAATGTGTTACTAAAATATTTTATTGTTTTTTAAGCATTGAGGTTGAGTTATCTATCCAGAATGTACCTTGAGATTTTCTGATATCCAAGACTCTATATTGAATGGCCAATTTTAAACATGATGTGAAAATAAAGAAACAATAATAAAATCTAGAAATATGTTTTATACACTCATGACCATCATCATGTGGTGTACCAATCCAATTCATATCAAATAATAACGATTCAATGCACCTCTGTATTGATAATATTGAGCTCAAAAAATTCATGATAATGAATAAGTATCCTCTTCAGTGTGTTAATGGATTCTTTGATAATAATTGAGGATCCTCGTACTTCTATAAGGTGAATATTTTTCAATATTTTATAATGTAAATGTGACTTAGAAGGAAATCCCCAATTCTTCCTTTAATACAAGGTACATGCTCTATGAGTTTATAGTGATTCTATTTAGACTCATTAATTCTCCAATTATTTTAATGGACATAATGAGTACTGACATTAGAGATTACCTTGAAAAAAATTACAGTATTTATAGATGATATTATTAACTACTCCAAATGAACTCATGATAAGGAGGGTCACCTGAATGATACATTGATGACCATAAAAAAAGAAATTTTTTAATTGAAATGTATAGTAAATGTGTGTTTTTTATTGTTCAATTAACATTATTGGGGAATTTTATAAAAAAAGAATATCTATTAATCATTCAATTGTAGTTGAAGTTAAACGAATGACCAAACTGACATATTTGAAATAGATTCATAGTTTCCTTGGATTATCTAGATACTAACATCATTTTTTGAGAAACTTATCATAATTATTAGGGTCATGGATGAAGATAACATAGAAGATATTTATGTTTTTCAATAATAATGAAAGTGAGGAAATCTTTTTATAGAGTTAAAGAAAAGACTAATCACTGCAATTGTGATCACATTACCTAATAGTGGGGTAGTATTTGAAGTCTATAGTTATTCATCTAAAAACTTCATGGTATGAGAAATAAAGCATGATAAAAAAGTGATACTTTATGCCTATTTTTAATATAATGATCCATGATAAGTACTAGACAACATATAATATTTAGTTTGCTAAAGTGATCTTCTCATTTAAGATTTATTAAAATTATCTCTATAGAGAGATGTGAAACATATATATGAATCATAAAATCCTAATTTATATATTCACATAAAAGGATCTCATTATGCTCCAACGAGGTTATTTAGAGATGATTAAGGATTATTATTTATCTTATCTATTACCATCATAGGAATGGAAATAAGTGGGTGCTACTCTTAGTAGAAATGATCTCACAACCCATTCTAATATGGGGATTGAACATGACCTGATCATTTAGAAATTATAATGATGTAAATTGTAATATAAAATGATATTCTTCCTACTTTTTACAAAATAACTACCCAACCATACATTCTTGTTAGGATCAAGGAGGGCCAAAAAATCATTGAGGAGATACAGAGAAATTTAGAGGGTATTCTATTGTTAAACATTGATAAAGATAGAGATATAATGTTTGGAACCTATATATATCTCCCAAAAAAACTAGATATAAAGAGGGATCATTTGAGTGATTTTCACATCTCAAACTTCTCTATTAATCAAGGAATCAGAAAGATGTATATAGATATAGATAAAAACTAATAGTGGGATAACACGAAGAGGGATATTGTAAATTTTTTATCCCAATTCATTGTATGTAAACAAGTTAGGGATGAATGATTTAATTTTAATGGTATGATGTAACCATTTCCTACCCCTACATGAAAATGGGAAATCATAACCATGGATTTAATCGTATGACTCCACGTGACATCTAATGGAAATAATGTAATCTTGGATGTAGTGGATCACATTGAAGAGTCAACACATTTCATTTTTATCAATTATTATTTGTCTCCTATCTAACTTCACCATATATACAGAAGGTAAGTGGTACTTATTCATGGAGTTTCACTCTCCATTTTATCTAATCAAGATCATAGGTTTACCTCAAGGTTTTGGAGAATAGATTAGTTGGCATAGAATATAAAGTTGTGATTTAGTACTATTTATCACCCTCATATTTATAATTAGCATTGAAAACCCATTAAATCTCAAGATGATATACTAAGATCATATTCAATTGATTTCCAATGATTTTGGGATTATCAACCTCCCATAGTAGAGTTGTCTTATAAAAATTCTTCACATTAATGTATTCAAATGAAACCATAGAAGGCTTAATATGGGAAAAGGTTTCAAACATCAATATGTTGGGATGAAGTTGGATAGTGGAAGATTATGGGACCTAATATTATATATGAGATGAGTGATAAGGTTTAAACCATTCCAAAAAATATGAAATTAAAAAATATAGAGGAAAAATCTATGAAACCAATTATTGATGAGGCATTCATTTATAGTTTAGATATAATAATTTTATTCATATATTTTCATGAAATAAAGTAATGATGTTTGGGGAGAAGGGAAATATTAGTCCAAAAAACATATTTCTCTTTAATATCCTTGATCACAGAGGAGTGGTTTTATTTAATCTATAACTCCCACCTAATATGTCTCAAGTACGTGATTTGTTCGATGTATCCTTCTTGAGGAAGTATATATTGTTCCCCACACATATACTAATTCTAGATGTGGTTCCCTTATAGAATGATAATTTATTCAAGGAGAATCTGAGGATGATCATAAATTATAGATAAAATATTCAATGATACTTGATAACTATAATGGTTGAAGTGATGTGGTAGAATGAAAAACTTGAGAATCTACTATGGGAATTGAACAGGTTATGAAATAAAAGATATCCCTTTTGTCTTATTGTATAATATGAACTTTCATGGTTCTATTTTATAAAGGGGGTATGAATGGCAATAAATAAACTTTTATAAATTATATTTTATTTTTGAATGAAGAAATACCATTTTGAATAATGTATTTATAGAAAACACATTCAATAATTTGTATTTTATACCATTATAAAATATATATGGTCAATCCTAAAAGTCCTTTAAGAATATTAACTATTAATAATTTATATTTCTTACAGTGATCATTATGATTTGTACATATTAAGGGTTATGATAAATTATGTTTGATATAGACAGAATAATTAATGCCCATGAATTGTAGGATCATAAACTATTAAGAAAATTACTAGAGCTTCCATGGAAGATGGAATTGATTGAAATTTCCCTTATCCCATCCATATATGAAATTGAATAATTTAAAAATTTATGAAATTTTTTATTTGAGAAGTTCCAGATTATTGAGATCATAGACAAAACCATGTTCACCGAACCAGCCAAAAAAATTACCATTATTACCCACTTAGCCATAGAGTGTATGTTGGTGTATAAATGGTTAATGTATCCAGAACCTATAAATATGATTATTTTGAAAGAAAATAAGAATTATATTTCCCCATTATATTATTACTATATATATAATTGCATAATAAGTTATATACGAATTACATTTAGGTACAATGAAACTAAACGTTTTTTTTCTGGAAAATATATTATTTCAATTAAAATAATGTTTTTTTATAAATATAAGAATTTTCAAAATAAATTTTATTACCAAAGTGTATTATTATAAAAAATATATTTATTTTGATATAAATGATAATACTCTTTAATAAAGACCTATAAAAATTTTCTAAGCATCAATGAGTGGTAATTGTCATAAAACTAGTATTTTCTAGTAAATATGGATTCTTATTTAAAAGTGTTAATATTCAAATTTAGAATATTATTTTTTGTAAAATAAATATTATTTTTGAAATCATCAGTTTGAAATTACCCAATGGTTAATTTCACATAATTTTCTAATATATTTTAACATTTTTTTTAAATATTACAAAGAGAAAAAAAATATGGTTTATATTATGAACTCAGAATAGACCAAAAGTGGTGTTGTAAATACTATAAATGGAATCCATGACCAAAAATATATTTCTCCCTTAAATTTTTTTGATTAATTTTATAAACATTTAATTATTCCACCTTAACCTATATTATATTTTATGGATTAAAATTCAAATCTTTATGAAAATGACTCACATTCACATCACAAATTGTATTTTTTTAATATGTTCTATTCGTGGACTTATAAATTATTTAAGACCTATTTTATTTGTTATAAATCCTAAAAAAAACATTTGAGTGATTTTAATTTGTATAATTTTTTTATATATTCTAAAACCAATCTTTATACATTAATAATGAATTTCCCTCTCTTTCTCTATAAATACCCAACCTCCATCCCATATTACTTAGAAACATCTATAGAACCCATTTATTATCCATATCTGTATCTAAATAATTCCCAAGGTGTTCTCCATTTATTAGTAATCACCTCCTAATCTTTTAGAAAATTCTTCTCAATATAATGGATTATGTCCTCCACATTATTCAAGAACATAATTTTTATTATACCATTTGATTTCAAATTGTTCATATTGGAATGTGTTTTTACAAATCCCTTTTGTAATCCTTATGATTTCTATGTAATTATGGACAACCTTCCACAATCATTAAACCCTTTGATGAATCATTATGTACACCCATTATGCCCCCAAAACTATCTAGAGATTTTCAGTGCCAGAAATTAGTATAGTGAATACCTATCATCATTTCTACTCAATGGTATTAACCCAGATGTAAATATTATTCGATTATTTGGTATATCAATATATTTAACCCACACAAAATAATAATGATATAAAAAGTGATGAAATAAATTCTTATTTTATATGATACATGTGTCACAAAAATTCATGTAAATGATATGAATGTCATGGGTGGACCCTGAATTATATATCCCTCCAATAAATTTGGTAATGTTTCTATCTCTTGAGATACCATGTATGGTTCACAAGAGTTTATCCTAATAAAACTTTCTTATGATGCCTCAAGGTTTATCTTTGACTTATTCTTCTGAAGTCATGTTTTATTTTCTTCTTATATTCCTATGTTTCCTTGATGTTGTTATCTTATATCATAATTTTAGGTAAAATTTTATGAATCTCCCCCCTTTTAAGTAACCTTTTTGTGCCTCTTGACATACATGTATTACTTTAATCATATAATGATTTTATTATTCTATTATTGGGATTTATAAAAAACCCCTTTCTTATGTGTGTCCCTAGGTTATCTCATGTTGTATTAAATGATCGATGGATTGTAAGTGGGTGTATTATAGAATTTTTAATATTGATGTTATGCCCATGTTTCGATGCTATTATGATATATATCTAATTTCCAATAGAAATAATTCCTCACAATATTTTTTGGATTTTATTAATTGTATATTAATGTAATAGATCATTAATTAAGGTGTGTTAAATATTTGGATTATCTTATTGACCATTTGATTTTTTTTAATAAATTATAATTTTAATAAAAATAGATGATGATGATGGTGAAGTATGGGGGATCATATTCAATAAATAATAATAAAAATGAAGGATAATTTTATATTATAAAGAAATAAATTAAAAAATGAATATCAATTTTAAAGAAACTAATAGAATTATAAGGATGATTATAGAAGTTATAATGAATGGAATTTATAATGGGTATCATCCTATTTAAAAGGGTGAGTTTCAAGTCGGATGAGTGAGATGACTATTTGAAAAGTAATGTTAAATATTTTTTATCATAAAAATTTTATGTAAATTTCATAAAATTGTATTTTAGTAGTATAATGGATAAATATAAGTAATTATAAACAATTAATTATATTTTAATTATTCATAACATTTTTATAATAATAAATATTTCATAAAAATTAGTTATTATAATATTTGTACAAAATACATAAATAACAAATACGCATTGCGTTGTTATTTAACAATTAAATCTTCTAGTAATGTAAAATTATTGTCCTTAAGAGGCTATAAAAATTAGAATAAAACATCTAAACTAGAATTTGGTGAATATTTGATAATTTTCAAGATTGTTTCACATTTGCATGAGTTCTAAAATAAGACATGTATATATGGTTCATATTATGACTCCATTCTAATGTAAAAATGATATAATAAAAAATATAAACATTTTAATTCCCTCAACTATGTATATTTTTTAAAATTAAGAATTTAAAATTTTAAAAATAATTTATTAAAACATATATTTAAATTTCCAATTTAAAAACAAAATTCAGTATTTCAAAAATATTTCCTTGTAAAATATTACCTTTTCTAGAGACAGAATAATATAAAAAATATATTTTGGATATTTTATTTATTAATATAATTTTTTTTAAAATATATAATACAATGATATAAATTAATTGATAATCAAGTGGTACTCAATTTATTATAGCTTACGTCTCTAATTCTTAAGTCTAAAAATTATTGTACAATTATCACTATAAAGACCCACAAATTTCAAGGAATTTATTTTCTTAAATACTATGGAATTTTACGAGTCTGCGGTTTCTGAAGGCATTTGATTCTGAGGCCCGGTGTGCCCAGAATAAATTTTTTATGTTTTTTTAAATACATTCAGTAAACGTACTTGCGGGTTTTTCTATCTTTTGAACCAGTGCTCAGAATTGAAATCTGAGGACACCGATGAACTCGCAACGCCGGTATTCTCTTAAGGGGACCTTTACCGCAGTTTCGTTTTATGCGGGTTGAGAGTTAATTTTTGGGATTTAGAATAAAATAAATAAAATTGTAGTACACGATTTAAGTTAAAGATATTAATTATATCCTACAAGGGGAAGTTATAGGTGGGGTCTACACCCACCTAACCTCCCATGAGAGGATAATGTGAGGTGGGGCCCACAAGAACCCCTAACCTTTCAACTCTCTTAAACTCCCCATTAATCTCCCCTTAATTAATTTGACAACTCTCCCCTTAATTAATGTGATATTTTCACTTCGCTCTCTCCCATTAATTTTTTCCAACACTTTTTATTAATGAATTGAACCCTACAATTAATTAATTAAAGTGTTTTAATTTTGTAAATCCGTGTGTGAATAAAATAATAGCTTTAGCTATTATTTTAATTTTTCACTTGTTGTGTTGAGAGAATTTTCGGAGAGATCTTGAGAAATAGAAGAATAGATTTCTTCTTTCGATGAAGAACTTCCGAAGAACGACGATCATATCCATCGATCTTCCACCAAGAAAAAGGATAAGGAGCCACCCGCATGGAAGGCCGAAGATGCGCCATCCTCGGCCCCTTCTTCCCCAGCGTCAACGAGTTGACGCTGACTCCGCGTGACTCCGTCTACAAATGAACCTTATTTTGAGGTATGAGGAGGATTCATTTTCAATTGAATAAAATTGTTCTTTGTCCCTAACTGAAACCATGTTTTATCTTCGGCCTTATGATACCACCTAACGCGGAGGGCGCGGGCAGAACGAACAAAGACCGACGACCCTCTGTTAACCCTTGTCTTATTTTGATGGATGAGATGGTGGTGACCGGAGGAAGTGGTGGCTGTGTGCCAGCCACATGGGGAAGAACCATGGTACGCATTAGTGGTCCTCTCGGCCGAAGAAGAACCGGCAGGCCGTAGCCGGACGGGCTGGTGGAACTACAGCGCCCCATGGTGCCGTGCTGTGGAGGACTGTGGCCTGCGCTCCACAGGCCGCTTCGGCGGGCGAATCGGCCGGCTCGTCGGATGGTCGGTTTGATGAAGGGTGCGACACCCGCAGGTGTTGCGTAAGACGACAGAGGCCCGCCCATGTGGGCCGCTCGCGCCAGGAAGACCGGCCGGCTTTGCCCGACCGAACAAGAGGGTGGCCCCGCTCGGCGCCGCCGGTTCGGGAAGTCCCCCCCCCCCCCCCTGCATCGCTCGGTAACCCGGGCAGAGTGACTCGGCCAGCCGGACCGGGTCGCGCACTTCACTGGGCCAGTCCGACACCAGCTGGGTCAGACCCTCCAAAACCAGGTCGACCCGACCCGCCAACCAATGGGGTTTAGCATGCCGGGTCTGTTACGCTTAAATGCGAATAACTTCACGACCGTGCGTCCGATGGACGCGCTATTTGTGGCACTGAGATCCTCATTATGATATGGTCCTTTTGCGATACTCTAAGTGAGTTTTTTATGACTTTGGAAAACGGCCTCGTTTGGAAGGAACGTAATTCCAACCTGGCCCCTAGAATGGAGAAGCCAATAACGCTCAGACCGAGCGTCCGATTGATGCGCCATCTATCACGTTGGGTTCCTTTTGACAAGAAAGAACTTAAGGATACATCAACTCAAGAATTAGTGATTTTTGATGTATCGACCCCTTGGCTCCAGGAGCGGAACCTCTCGGAATCAAGTGGGCTGTGTGCGGGAACCCTAGAGCTGGCTGCAACTGCGACGACTACGGAACTAGAATCCTCCGTGGGTTCGACGATGATGAAAACTATATTGGTATCCTCTGTGGGTTCGACAACGATGACTATTTTACTTGTATCCTAAGTGGGTCTGACAGTTTGACATTTTTTATAGTATCCTATGTGGGTCTGACAGAGTAGCTGGTCTAGTATCTTACATGGGTCTGACAGCATAGCTGGTCTAGTATCCTACGTGGGTCCGACATCTTAGATAAACCAGTGACTACATCTGATCAGATCTATCGCTATACGAAAGATCTATACCTGTGTAAGATGAGTCTTGACTTTCAATCCTTATGATTGATGTGATTGACTTGCTTTTCTGTGTGGACTGGGTTGTGCTTGGGCTCGAGAGTTGGATCCGAACAGTGATTGATAACTTTAGTATATGTATGGGAATATACCTAGGTAGAGTTGGTTGATACTTCATGATTGTATCATTCTTCATGGATTCTGGGAGACCTTAGGGGGTCTCGGGGTCCCTACTGAGTATTGTATACTCACCCCTGCACGGGATATTCCTGCACTACGTTGTGTTGGATACAGATGACTGACAACACTGATCGAGGTGGAGACTTATAGAGCTGGATGGTACTCAGAGGTAGACCACATGACGAGAGGTACACAGAGTAGACAGATGGACCCGAGGTACTGAGGAGGCCATCTGTACCCACCCTTTAGGTGGGATTCCCGGAGGACGACTCGGTGGCTGTTGTTTTACTTTGCTGCAGTTGTACTAGCTTTGCAGTTGTACTGTACCTACTGATGGCCTTGTATTTCCGGCCCTTTCTTTTCAGCACTTAAATTTGTTTACGGTTCAACTTAGATCTTACATCAGTTGCATACTATGTTCTGTTTGTTTACTTTTATAAAGGTAATGACTTCCCAATATTGGGATTTACGCCTTTGGTGCAAGTCGCTATCCCCTGGCCTACAGAATGCGGTCTTGGGGTAGTCACGGCACGGGCCCCGAGGACGAGTCGTGACAAATTGGTATCAAAGGATTCAGTTATACCACAAAACTAAAGACTCTAATTATTATTTTCTGTGAAGCAATAGTGTTAAGAGTATTGAGTGTGGTTATCAGTCCTGGGGGTTCAGAGTTGGTGCGGCGGCCGACGTATCCATACACCAGGACCTTGACCTCTGATTTCCGACTCGGTGCACAAAAACACTGATTGCATGTGTGTTTTAAATGTTTTCTTTGTGATTAATTTGTGTCATATCACCAGGTTTACTCTTTGACCATGGTGCACCTGTTTCTTTTCATGATGGCCCCAGGAAGGAATCCATCTAGGGTTCGGAGTTGCATACAAGATGGCAGCCAACCGAGCGACGAGGCCTCAGTGCAGGGACCCATCATAGCGGAGGCACCAGAGGTACCACTACCTACTGGTCCACCGATACCAATAGCCTTAGCAGTAGGGAGTGCACGCCGTCTGAGTGCATTGCATGAGTTCCAGCGATAGAGGGCACCCAGGTTTCATGGAGATACGGACCCTCAAGCAGCTGAGGATTTAATGGAGGCTATCGTTAGGGTTTTTAGATTGGTAGGGACACCAGCAAACCTCATGAGGATTCTTTCCGCAAGTCTCTTGCATGAAGCTATAGGTAGATGGTGGCGCATGATGCTCCATGTGCATGACGAGACATCTTTACTTTGGACACACTTTGAGAGTCTCTTCCACTCGGAGTTTTTTCCAGCCACCCTTCGTGCGGTGCAGATACTGGAGTAACTTCATCTTCAGGAGGGCAGCATGACAGTAGCTCAGTACTCAGTGAGGTTCACTGACCTGTCACGCTACTCCACGCACATGGTACGTGACTCATTCTTTAGGTATTAGACCTTTGGGAAAGGACTCAGACATGGGATCAGGGCTTCGATGATCTCCCTTAGTATTCCGACGCAGGCGGGAGTACTGGAGCGAGCCCTTCTTGTGGGGAGCATTCTTGCTGAGTCGACACCAGCGGAGAGACCCACTGCTGGGCAACACATAGCCGAGTCTTATGAAGTTGGCAGTAGACATATGATGTAGAGGTCCAAGCGGACCAGGCCATTAGGTGGCGATCACAGGATATAGGTTCGGTTGTGTGGGGATCACCGAACAAATCCAGCTATACGAGGACCAGGGAGTGATAGGCATGCAGCGGGCAGGGCCACAAGGCTCGTGACTGCCCAACCCACCATGCGTAAAATCAGAAAATAGTAGAGGTACCTCCCAGTAAGAGGCATAGGTTCGAATATGGTGGTCCACCAGGAGTAGGCAGACGAGGCATTGGAGCTTGTCGAGCAGCGGGTGGTGGACGATGTTTTGAGGATCTACCACCAACTGCACCTGGAGGACCACCCTGACCACAGGGAGCTGGAGGAAAGAGGTGCGCTCACCTCCAGGCATTTGCGGCCGACGACCACGACGCACCTGAGATGATTCGAGGTACTATCAGTGTCTAATCTACCCTTGTTGTAGTGCTTATAGAAACTGGTGCGAGTCATTATTTTAGTGTCACTTCCCTTTTTCGGAGCATGGAGATTCTGACGAAGTCGTTGGCTCGATCCTTATGGCTAGAGACTCCTACGGGAGAAAACTCGATGATTACAAACTAGTTCCGACAGTGTGAGAATACTCCATGTGGCGAGAGCTTCAGCTGGGATCTTTTTGTAGCAGTGTCAAGGCCTTACGACGTTATCTTGGGTATGGACTGGTTGTCTACAGTCCATGCTTAGATTGACTGCATTTGGCTCAAAGTGTGGTGTGTTTGCACAGATGGGACCAGGTTTACCTTCACCAGTGAGAAGGGAGCCTCTACAGCACAGGATGGACATACAAAGAGGAGAGGGTAGCCAGTCACACATCAGTTGGCTAGTCTCATCCTCGGAGTAGTTCATGTGGGGAGTCCGAGTTTTTCTGTTTTGGTGGATCAGTATGCGGACGTTTTTTCTGACGACATTCTAGGAATAACTCCTCACAGAGAGGTAGACTTGAACATAGACATGTACCCCAGGACAACACCGATATCTACTCCAGCATATCGGATGGCTCCAGCAGAGCTTCGCGAGCTGCGGGTATAGCTAGAGGACTTGCAGGAGAAGGGATTTATCCGACCCAGTGGTTCACCATGGGCATCTCCGATTTTGTTCGCCAAGAAGGCTGATGGGAGCTAGCGACTGTGTGTCGACTAACGTCGCCTGAATCAGGTGACCGTGAAGAACAAGTACCCACTCCCAAGGATTGACAACATCCTTGATTAGTTCAATGGAGCACGATGGGTCTCAAAGATAGACCTCTGGTTAGGCTATTATTAACTTAGAGGTCGATACGAGGATGTGCAGAAGAAGGACTTCAGGTGTCAGTATGGCCACTAAGAGTTCTTGGTTATGACCTTCGGTGTAACCAACGCTCTAGCAGTGTTCATGAGTCTCATGAACAGGATCATCTAGCCTTATCTCAATTGATTTTTCATACTCATCATCAATGACATATTGATTTACTCGACTACTGAGGAGGAGAACACCTACAACTTGCGGGTTGTAATGGATACACTCCGAGTGCACCATATTTATGGTAAGCTCTCGAAGATTCAGTTATGGATTCGAGAGGTTCACTTCTCGGGACACATCATCTTAGAGGTTGGAGTTGTAGTGGATCCAGTGAAGATCAAGGTAGTACTTGCTTGGGAGCCACCCAGGAGCGTGATGGAGGTGCGGAGTTTCCTGGGTCTGGCTGGGTACTATCAGCGATTTGTGCCAGACTTCTCCAGAGTTGCAGCACCGCTTTCATCCTTGACGAAGAAGTGGAAATTCTTCATCTGGTAAGAGAGATGCCAACAGAGCTTTCAAGAGCTGAGGCAGAGATTGACCAGTGCGCCCATCTTGAGGCTACCTGAGGAGGGCGCAGGGTATGTTGTTTACTGCGACGCATCAGGGACCGAACTCAGGTGTGTCCGGATGCCGGAGCGAGCAGTGATCGTTTATGGTTCACGGAAGTTGAGCCAGCACGAGCAGAACTAAGCTACACTTGACCTGGAGTTAGAAGTAGTGGTCTTCTCCTTTAAAATGTGGCGACACTATTTGATGGGAGAGTGTTTTACAGTATACTGTGACCACCAGAGTCTTAGGTACATCTTCTTGCAGAAGGACCTGAACCTGAGGCAGTGGCGAGGGCTCGAGTTCCTCCAGGATTATGACTTAGAGATAGACTATACTCTTGGGAAGGGTAATGTTGTAGAATATTCTCTTAGTAGGAGATCGGGCATTCGGCTGCAAGGAGAGGCGACAGAGAAGCTAGCCGTATTGCAGATATTCTTTGTGGATAGATATAGAGAAGCTTTTCTACAGTCTATCACAGTCACTCCTCCACTCCTTTAGTGAGTCAGAGAGGCACAACATGGGGACGTTGACTGCGAGACGCGATGTGCTCAGATATCCTTAGGGCAGGCACCTGGTGGATTTTCTAAAGGAGGGGATCATGCCATCCTCTTCAGGGGACGTACCATGGAGACAGTTTCACTATAGGGGGAGGTGTTGAGGGAGTTCCACACACCCCCTCTAGCGGTATATCCAGAAGTGGAGAAGATGTATCAGGGCCTCGGATGAAAACATTGGTGGCTGGGTATGAAGAAGGCAGTATTAGAGTTCATTTCATGATGCCTCACTTTTCAGCAAATAAAGGTGGAGCACCAGGTACCAGCAGGCTTGGTACATCCCTTAGAGGTTCCTGAGTGGAAGTGGGACATGATATCCCTGGATTTCGTGACTGGGCTTCCACGTACATCTAGGGGACACGACTCTATCTGGGTGATCGTAGACCGACTCACCAAGTCGTCCCACTTCCTATCGATTAGAGAGTAGGGCTCCGTAGAGATCTTTGGATGCCTCTACATTCAGGAGATCGTACGACTTCATCGTGTGACATCCACTATCGTCTCCTCTAGATATGATCATTTCACTTCCCGACTATGGATGGGATTATAGGAGGCTTTTGTGACGCATCTTCTCTTGAGCACCGCCTTCCATCCTCAGACGGATGGTCTATCAGATAGGACCATTCAGACTCTTGAGGACATGCTTTGTGCACGTGTCCATGACTTTGGTCACATTTGGGAGGATCACTAACCCTTGGTGTAGTTTGTGTACAAAAACAGCTACCACTCCACCATCGGGATGGAACCATACGAGGCACTGTATGGTTGACCTTGAATATCTCCTCTATGCTGGAATGACCCTAGGGAGTTATCACTTGTAGGACTAGAGGTGGTTCAGGCTACAACGGAGAAGGTGTAGATCATCCAAGACCGGATGAAGATTGCACAAAGCAGACAGAAGTCTTATGCTGATAGGAGAGGGAGACCACTGAAGTTCAAGGGTGACGACCACGTTTTCTTACGGGTCTCACCTCGATGAGGTCTATGAAGAGTTTTCCAGGGCGGAAAGTAATCTCTGTGTTTCATAGATCCTTTCCAGGTCCTCATCATAGTAGGCGAGGTAGCTTACCACATGGCTCTACAGCCTCAATTGCACTAGGTGCATGACATCATCCATGTATTTCAGTTGAGGAGATACGTTCAAAACCCATCCCACATCATCGACCAGGGGGACCTGGACATCAATGACGGGGTGATATGCACGGAGGTCCCAGTGGAGATCGAGGATCAATTGGAGCAGGTCCTACATGGATGGTCGACTTCTCTGGTGCGCATTCACTGGCAGCACGGGAACATCCAGGAGAGCACTTGGGAGCGGGAGGCTCAGATGCGAGCTCAGTACCCCCATTTGTTTCCCTAGTGTGTGTTTTAGATTTACGAGGATGTAAATCCCTGAGGTGGGAGTAATGTAAAGACCCAGAAATTTCAAGGGAATTTTTTTCTTAAATACATTGGAATTTGATGAGTCTGTGGTTTTTGACGGCACTTGATTCCGAGGCCCGGTGTGCCCGGAATCAATTTCTAAAGTTTTGTTAGGGTACGTTTAGTAAACCTACGTGCATGTTTTTATATCTTTTGAACCGGTGCTCGAAATTGAAATCTGAGGACACTGATGAACTCGCAGCACCAGTATTCGCTTAAGGGGACCTTTACCGCAGTTGCGTTTTATGCGGGTAGAGAGTTAATTTTTGGGGATTTAGATTAAAATAAATTAAATTGTAGGACACAATTTTATTTAAAGATGTTAGTTATATCCTACAAGGAGAAGTTATAGGTGAGGTCCACACCCACATAACCTCCCATGAGATGATAATGTGATGTGGGGCCCACAAGAACCCCTAACCTTTCAACTCCCATAAACTACCCATTAATCTCCCCTTAATTAATTTGACAACTCAACCCTTAATTAATGTCATCTCTTCACCTCCCTCTCTACCATTAATTTTTTCCAACACTTTTGATTAATGAATTGAACCCTACAATTAATTAATTAAACTGTTTGAATTTTGAAAATTCATGTTTGAATAAAATAATTGCCTTAGCTATTATTTTAATTTGGCACTTTTTGTGTGGATAGAATTTTGGGAGAGCTGTTGAGAAATAGAAGAATAGAGTTCTCCTTTCGATGAAGAACCACCGAAGAACGAAGATCATCTACATCGATCTTCGGCCATGCCAAAGGAGAAGGAGCCACCCGCATGGAACGCCGATGGCGTGCCATCCTCGGCCCCTTCTTCCCCGACGTCAACGAGTTGACGCTTCCTGCCCGCGACTCCCTCTACAAATGAACCTTATTTCGAGGTAATGGGTTTGTTTCAATTTTAATTGAATAAAATTATTCTTCATCCCTCGTTGAAACCGGGTTTTATCTTCGGCATTATGATACCGCCTAACGTGGAGGGTGTAGGCTGAACGAACACGGCCCGACGACCCTCCATTGACCCCTGTCTTATTTTTATGAAAGAGGTGGTGCTGACCGGAGGAAGCAGTGGCCATGGGTCGACCGCATTAAGGAGAACCGCGGCCCGCATCCGTAGGCCGCTTGGCCGAAGAAGAACCGGTCTGTCATAGCCGGCCAGGCTGGTAGAACTGTGGTGCCCCATGTGGTCGTGCTATGGAGGACCACTACCCGTGCTTCACCGGCTGCTTCGGCGGGCGAACCGGCTGGCTTGTCGGCCGGCCGAGTTGATGAAGGTCGCAACACCCGCAGGTAACGCACAGGAGGACCGCAGCCCGCCCATGCGGGCCGCTTGTGTCGAGAACACCAGCCGAAAAGGTGGGTGGCGCCGCCGGTTTGGGAAGTCCCCCCCTCTCCCCCCCCCGCATCGCTCGGCCAGCAGGGCCGAACCGAGCCGCGGCCGGCCAGGCCTCGCAGGGCTGGGCCGCGCCCCGCCGGGCCGGGCCGTGCGCTTCATCGGACCTGTCCGCCACCAGTCGGGTCGGACCCACCAAAACCGTTTCAACCCGATGCGCCACCCCACTGGGCATAACGAGCCGGTCCTGTTACACTTAAATTCGAATAAATTCACGATTGTGTGTCCGATCGACGCGTTGTCTGCGGAACTAGGTTCCTCGTGACAAGGTGGTCCTTTTGCGATACACTAAGTGATTTTTGGACTAGTTTGGAAAATATCCGGGTTTGCAATGAGTGTAATTCCAACCGGGCCCCCGGAACGGAAAATCCAATAACTCTCAGACAGGGCGTTTGATTGATGTGTCTTCTGTCGTGTTGGGTTTCTTTTGACGAGATGGAACTTCGTGATACATCAACGTAGGTCTTTATGATAGTTGATGTATCGACCCCTTGGCTCGAGGAGCAGACCCTCCAAGAATCGAGCGTGTTGTGTGCGGGAACCCTAGAGCTGGCTGCGACTGCGACGACTACCATACTGGAATCCTCCGAGGGTTTGACGATGACGAAAATTGTACTAGAATCCTCTGTGGGTTCGACAGGGATGACTACTGTACTTGTATCCTAAGTGGGTCCAACAGTTTGACTTTTTTTCTAGTATCCTATATGGGTCTGACAGAGTAGCGGGTCTAGTATCCTACATGGGTCTGACAGCTTAGCTGGTCTAGTATCCTACGTGGGCACGACAACTTAGATGAATCAGTGACTATATCTGATCATCTCTATCGCTATATGAAAGATATATAACTGTGTGAGATGAGTCTTGAATTTCAATCATTATCATCGATTTGATTGACTTGCTTTCCTGTGTCGACTGGGTTGTGCTTCGGCTCGAGAGTTGGACCAGAACTATGATTGATAACTTAAATATATGTATGATCATATACCTAAGTTGAGTTGGTTGATACTTCGTGATTGTATCATTCTTCGTGGATTTTGGGAGACCTTCGGGGGTCTCAGGGTCCTTATTGAGTATCGTATACTCACCCCTGCATGGGCTATGTCCACACTACGTTGTGTTGGATGCAGACAACAGACATCACGGATTGAGGTGGAGACTTGTAGTGTTGGACGGTACCCGGAGGTAGACCACTTGACGAGATGTACACGGAGTAGACGGACAGACCCGAGGTGCTGAGGAGACCATCTTTACCCACCCTTCAGGTGGGATTCCCGGAGGATGACTCAGTGGTTGCTGTTTTACATTACTGCAGTTGTACTAGCTTTTCAGTTGTAGTGTACCTACTGTTGGGCTTGTATTTCCAGCCCTTTCTTTTCATCACATACTTTTGTATACAGTTCTACTTAGTGCATACTTCATTTTCATACTCTGATGTGTTTTTTTACTTTTATAAAAGCAATGTATTCCCCGTATATGGATTTACACCTTTGGTGCTAGTCGCCAGCCCCTGGCCTACGGAAAGCGGGCTTGGGGATGTCACGGCATGGGCCCCAAGGACGGGTCGTGACACTCACACATTTTTCTGAATACCCACTCATCTTATCATTCCAATTTGTTCCAA
Organism: Viscum album; assembly: GCA_963277665.1. Classification (NCBI taxonomy): domain Eukaryota; kingdom Viridiplantae; phylum Streptophyta; class Magnoliopsida; order Santalales; family Viscaceae; genus Viscum; species Viscum album. The sequence goes on from OY728159.1 coordinate 929,870,062, forward strand.
AAAACATTATCATGGTTCTCCTATAATTTTTCCCTAAAGGGTCCTTCCATGAATCTATCAAGGTTATTATGTGTTCTTTCTTGATAATTGGGAAACTATTTAGTAAGGAAAGGTTTCATAATCTATTGTCTTAATTTCTCAAATTTATCCATTTTTATTTATTTAAAATAACACCACCAATAAAATTGTGACTTAAATGACTAAATGGTATTACAAATTCAAATAAAGCATTTCATTATTTTTGGTATCCTTCCTAAAAGAGACTCTGCAGTTATGTGTGCATAAAATATATTAGTGTCATGATTGGTGTCTTTTTAAAATGTTTACCAATGTGTGTGTCAGTGAGTATAAATAATATTGAAGCAACATGTGACAAGGAATGGGTATAGTAATTTTTTTATAAATAAAAATAGGAAATGTGGATTGGAAATTAGATAGGATTACACATGTATGTAAGGAAACTAGTGGTTCTTAAATGACCAGGACACCGCCACTATATAAGATGGTGGATGTTAAAATGTTTTTCATCAGGCTCTTGTTGTAAGAAATTTTATACCATACAATACAAATCCAGAAGTTCATAGGAACTTTCTAGGATTCATTTTGGTATTATAGATTTTTTCATATGGCATTAAAGAGGGGAGAGTAGAGCACTAAAAGAAAATTAGAACATTATATAATAAATTGTAATCTTCTTGGAAATATGGTGTTCCATACATTTTAGGAATGTACCCGATTAAAATGATATGTCTAGGTATGTTTATACTGTATTAGTTTTAGAATAGGTGTCCTCCTAGAAATTTTATCTAGGTGTGTCTGATTAAGGACAATTTAAATTAAAAAACATGTTTTTTTCCTTTAGGTGTAGACATTAATCTAATAATTGACCACATTCTCATGTTTGTGGGATGATAATTGGGATAGGGAATATATGTGAGGAAAATATTTGTTACAAGATAAAGATCCCCCAAGGGCCATATAAAATAGTTGGGTTCTTATCCATGTTTCTTTGGAATTTTTGTTACATTCACATATTAATTTAATATAGTTTTATGATTTCGTATTACCAATCCTTTGTTGTATTCTAAATTAGATATCCCCATTATCTCTCAATATACCATCTTAATATGCCATTATTGGTATAAATAAAATCTATATCAATAGATCTATGTTCATGTGAAGGTCTTATTATTTCTTTATATGGATTATAGAATAGTCCATGTAAAATATCAAAATCAGATATTGTTAATTATATTTATATGCTTGATTTCACCCATGAGTTCAAGGTGTCCATAGGTGAAATTATAATATATTTACAAAATTTAAATGTATTCATGTTTTGGCATATATTTTAGGAAAACTTTTTAGTGTAAATTCTGTTATTTTTGTAGTTCTGGATAGTGGAAATCATATTGTCACAATAAAATTAGGACAATCATTTGAGTGGACTATGAAACCTACATATTATTGGTATTTTTTCATTTTGAGTTATTTGAATCTTTTTTTATCCCCAAATCACAACTCATCCAAAATTATTATTTTTTTCATCAAAATCCATTTTTTATCCTAAAAGATGATAAATTACATTATTGGAGTTATTTTTTAGTGTCTTTAAATAAAAATTAAATGGTTGGGTCTTCTACTTCCTTATCTTTAAATTTTCTTCAAATTTCTCCGATCTTCCCTAACAATAATATTAATTTTCCCCCAATTATTATATATGGGTTTATTTTATTTATGTGGATGATGGTTACTTTTTAAGGGTATTGGTAAGTCATAAGAGACATAATCTTGTGGTTTCCCTTGAATTCAAAATGATGTTTTCTTTTTTACATAGGGGTTTTGTTCTATTTCTTTTTATCAATGAGTTTGGTGGATATTTGATCCTTTAAATTTGTTTTTATGTTTAGTCTGATGTATATAATATAGAGTTTGGTTTTTCAATGGATTTCATCAATTAGTTTGGTTTTTTATTTGGAAAATTGGTTGTACTATAATGTTCAATGGAATTTAATTTTAATATTATATTTTATGTATTCTATGTATCAGTTAAAATTCTACTACTGGTTTTCATGAATTTTTTATTTTATTTCTAATTTTTTGAGCCATGTTTAATTTATGATGTATAATGTTTCCCTATTTAAAGGGATTAATTTACTTCAAAATGGGGTTACCTATTTTTAAAATGGATATTAATTATTTTAAAATAGGATTTCCTTGTTTTATTTAGGTTAATACTGATTGATGTTATAATGACATGACCTTAAATGAATCATATTCTAGTGACATTAAACTAGAATTCACATTCACAAATTCCCAAATATCATTTATTTTTATAGTTTTATATAGTTATATCATAAATAATATAGAAAAAAACTATATATTTCAATGTGTATAGATCTACTGAGCATCCATTTCTCACACAAAAAAAAACATTTCTGATATAAAAATGTTTTCTTTTCATAACACACACTCACAATTTTAGTATTAAAGTCATATTTATCCATACCCTTCCGTAAACCCTATAAAAATAAAATTAATAAAAATTAGTAGTATATTAGAAAGGGATATAAAGAGAATTAAATAATTCATTAGTCCATGAATACATGAAAAAATTCATTCCTCCAAATAAGATGTGGTTTCAGAATAATAATTTTCTTACCTAAGAAATCCCCTTCTCTGCCAAAATAATTTTTAAAACATATCATAAAAAATGTAAAAAAAATAAAAATTGATAGATAACGTTTTCATTAAAGTCATGAAAAAATCATAATAAATTTTTTTCGAAGATTTATCTTTCAACCTTATGATGTATTAAATATTTTCCTCCACCTTGTGAAATCATACTTTTTCAAAAAAACAAATAGAATGTGTAGATAAATCATGTTCATAACATGATCCATCATCTTACATAAATATGTAATAATAATAAAAATTATACGTACAATGAATATCAATGTTAAATTTGAAATAACAATCCTGATATACTTGGAAAAACCGTTATAATATATTCCCATAATCTCCTAGGAGAAATATAATTGGTTAACTATGTCCAATTACAAAATTCCTTAGAGGAAGATAATAGGATCACCCACCCTTGATTTATAATGGAACTAACCATCCCCATAATCAATTTCTAAGAAACATAACATAAATAAAATACATAGATATATAATTTCATGATAAAAAAATTTGATATCAAGGGCTTTTGTCTTTAGTTAACCTAAATACCAATAATATCATTTACAAATTCATGAGGAAAATAATATTTTTATTTAAAATATATTATTTTAAAAACCATCCAAATTTTATGGAAGGGTTTTTATATTAATTTAACCATGTAAATTTTTATGAGATTATTCAAATAAAAAATTAGTAATGACAGTGTAAAATTTCATTCATTCTGAATTAGTTAAAAAATTTCTTCCATCTTTTTGAATATAATGTCACAAGGTACCTCATATGGAAAATCGTAAAGGGATTCCATTAAAACCATTTCCAAAGAATTAAGGAATTGGTAAATTTTAATTTAAAATATCATCGAATAATATTAAAAAATATATTCATATACTTTTCAGAAAAAAATCATTTGGATATGGAAGAAAAAGGTAGTTATTTGGAAAATATTAAAGAACATTTAATAAAAAGTCTTGTACCTTGAGAAAGACTCATCACATAAATTCATTATCTTCATGAATAATAAATATAGCTTAATTTATATGTTTTTTATAAAAAATATAATATTTATGATTCATTTTATATTATATCTTACATTTCTATATATATTTACTTATTTAATAAAATTCACGTAGGACATTCTTAAGATATTCAGTTCATAAGTCCAAAATGACATCTGTATATAGACTAAGTTCAAATAGATCATTACTCCATAATATCAAGTATAACAATGATGACATAATTATTAATTTAATACTTCAATTATACTTTTAAAAAAAATCCATGAGTGATATTTATGAAAAATTAACTATATTACAATCCATGAGATGGTAGGTCGTACAAACGCATGAGCAACACATCCATTTTTCAACAAAGAATACGAAAAGATTATTTATTTTATTTTATCATTGAAAAATAATAACGATATCATTAATATTATATATTATTGTTAAATTATATGTATATATATCATCCATATGATGTGGTGATTAAAAATGTATCACATCACTTTATGAGATTGGTAGTGCACACATAAGCACGAACGAGGTTATCATTTTCTAGATTATGGAAAGGATAAAAAAATAAGTAATATGTTATCCTTATATAATGTTAAATATTTCCTGAATAATATAATTATATATATATATAACATAAATCCATAATTATAACCAATATTGAGAGACAGTGATGGAAAATGATATACATCGATTAATAGTGCAGTAGTCTTCCATACAAAAGAATGATGAATTACATTCCTATTTGATGGAAGTTGGAGATTGATATTAGTTATGATAATAAAAAAACAACTCATTAAATAGAGGTTATTTCATTATTATTTTATCATGATTTAATAACATTTTATGGAGGTGGAGGATTAAATAAAACAAAAACATACTCTTTAAACTATACCTCTTATTTGGAAAGTATCCTTTGAATAAAAACTTATGCAGTCTAAAGTTTATATTTTTTTTTTGAAAAAATTGAATATAAAAGGCTTTAATTGACTCTAGGAATAGATTTTAGAATGTATAGTTGAAAAAATTGTTTATTATGAGTGATGGAATGAGAAAAATAGGTTCCCTTATATAAGAGAGGGGAGGGTCACTATTTGAATTTCTCAAAATATCAAGTTAATATAAATTAATATCAATTTCCAAATGCCTCAAAAATAATTTATTTTAAATATAATATGATTAAATGTAGAATATATTTCATATTTTAGAAATTATACAGGTTTTTATTATGATTTTACATTTATATTTTGTTTTTAACACATAGCCAACTTCCTTCACAGTTACCGTGAAAACTAGAATTTTCACTCTTTAAAGGTCAAAAAAGTTATGTTAACTGAATATGATTCCTAAAAAATTGACCACGGTTTACATTATTAACAATATAAAAATCAATTGGATGGATTTAAAATGTTTACAAATTTTATTCCTTTTAATAAAATATTATAAATTATAAACTATTATTAATGTAAATTTTCAGAACTATTCACTACATTGATTTTATAAACACCATAATTAAAAGTAAAATTAACATAAAATATTTTAATACATACTTAATCTGAAATGTGAATCTATTAAATTATTTTATAACATTAATTATCTCAAATCAAAATACTTTGTGTATTTTTTATATAAATTTTTTATTTTTCCCAAAATTGATTAATTTTTGCCTCATCATTTTGTTTTTATATTAGGTAAACATTTATTAACATAAAATTTAAATTTAAATTAATATGATTAAGATAATGATTTTATCTTAAATGTGAATATTTATAAAATAATATATCCTCTAGTAATATCATTTAAAATATATATTTATTAATACCAATAGTATGAAATATTTGACCACTAATAAAATTAAATATTATTAAGGTTATATTACTAATAAATTTCCCACTAAATGTCCTATAAATATAAATTGGTTGAAAACTGCCACAATTGAATCATAAAATAAAATTGAGGCTATTGTTACAATAGTTTTCTAGTCCTTATCATTTTAATTTTAAATTTAATTACTCATTTACCCTTAACCATGGCAATAAAAAGTTTTAATATTACTATTCTTATTAACCAGAAATAAAAGGGAAATATTTTCAAAATTTCAACTCATATATTAAAAATAGAATAAATTTTTCATAATTCAAAATATATTAGTGGTATAGTATAATTTTAAACTAAACCATCAAAGCATAGCGATGAACAATTTTTCCAGTGAGATAACTATTTTAAGTATAAATTTTTTTGATACTAAATTCAATTAGTGATTTTAGTTATAAAAAATTAATTAATTTATTTTAAATAAAAAACAACTAATTAATTATTTTAAAAACCAAAATATAATTTTAATTTGTAAATACATGAAAAGAAATTAATAATTTGAAAAACAATTTGTATTTTCAATATTCCTTGAATAATAAATATTTTCTGAAAATTCATAAAACATCACATTAAGGTATATTAAAAAAGAAAAATAAAATGAACTAATTATTTTAAAATTATAAATAGATAATTTTAGATTTTGATTTTAAACATATAATATATAAAAATTCAATTTTGTTAGAAATAATTACATATCATTTTAATTGAAAAAATATCTAATATTTTTTATAGTGGATATGACTATATATAATATTATTAACAAATGTAAAAAAAATTATAACCTCATTAGCATGGATGATACTTCCCTCCAGCCTTTTAAAAAAAATCCTGGGTAATTTCATTCGCTTATTAAAAAAATTGGGGTTTTTTCCATCATATAATATTTAAACACCCATGGTGTTTATTCAACCATATAGTGTGTCCTCAAAACCATAACCTAGTGAATTAAAATATTCATAAATAATTTTGATCTATGATGAAGAATAATAAAAGTATTTTTTTCTTATAAGAAAGTTTATAATCCAAATTAACTAACATACAGCTAATAACATGGGATGAATAGGGAGATTCTATTTTAATATTGAAACATTAAAAACATTGTGTACCAGGAATAAACTCTGAGGTAAGGCCACATGGTATGAAAATGGTTAAATATTCTATAATGTATTATATGTTCCATTGACCCATGAACATAGATTCCCCTTTTTATCCAAATGAAACAAAAGTTTCCAAGTAAATTGTATTGGAAAAATCTGATCTCCTTCCTTGAATTATATATCTTTCCTCTGATTATCTACATATCTATTTTGATTTCATTGAGATATGATCATATTTTATAAAAGTAACAATATATTTTTGACCATTTAATCTATAAATTTTGATACAATCAACTTCTTTTCACCTACATCATCCCATAAAGCTGGATTCCAACATTGTATTCCTTGTAATTCTTAAAAATGTTCCATCTATAAAATTGAATGAAAAGTCTTATTATAAGAAATCTCAACCAAAGAAATAATCTGACCCTAAATTCCTTGGTAATAAAATTAACAACCATGTAGCATGTCCTATATAGTCTAAATAGTTCATTAAGGTTTCCCATCATATTGAGGAAAAAAATTTGTACTAAAATTTAATAAGTCCCCTTTCTGTTTTAAGACCTTTCAAAAAATTTGAAGCATTCCTTAGGAAAAAAACAGATACAATGCGTTGTGAAATTTTATATAACTTAACTATATTTTAATGATGCCATCAAGAACAATTATATGAAGATATATTATCTTTAATTGGATGGAAATGTGTAGTTTTAGATAATAGATAAATAATAACTAAAAATAAATTGTCACTTTAAAATGTATATAGAAATATGACAATAAAATCCATACATATAATTTCTCATTTTCACTCTAACATAGTATAAGGATGATGAATCTCCTAAGATAATTTTCATTAGAATTTAACCTATTGAAAAAATAGAAAAAAATCATGGTAAAAAAATCAGTATCAATTTTCATTCCATCACAACAAAAATATTAATGAAATTTAGTTATTATCTTAGTCTTTTTAGGATGAATGGGAAACGGGGAACTGTTAGCTTCAATAAATAATGATCTCATCAACTATGAATCAAAATGCACACATTACCTACTTCCATATAAAAAAATGAATTATTTTTTACATTAAATTCAGGCAACTTATTTTTTCAAAGGAATTATAACTATGTATATAAATCATGATCTTCCACATAGGATTTATTAATTCAATCAAACAAATTCAATTCAATTGAATCCTAAAAAAATAGTGGAAATTCCTAAATCCACAAATTATAGGTCAGAATTCATCATAAAAATAACCAAATGGTCATGTTCCAAATATAACATGGTTTATGTAGCTTTTTTTATGACTTAGGAAATCAGATTAATTTTTTTTATTTTCAATATGATAATGAATTGTGAAGTCATAAAAATTTATCAATTACAACCATATCCTCTATCTCATGATAAACGATTTTTAAGATAATATATAATTCATAATTTTCTGATTAGTATATATTTCACACTTTGATCCATATAGATATTTTACGAATGTTTTTATTGAAAAACCTAGGATAATAATTCAGGATCATGTATAAAAATATTTAAATCATGGGGTTCTAGTTTCCATGATTCATAAGAAATTACTAGATCAATATTTATTAGGATGCAACCAAGTCCCTTCAATAAAAATTATCATAGAAGAATAAATAAACATTCTTCAAGGGAAGGACCAAAACTGATGTGTTTAGCAATATTTGATATCATTCGTAAAAATATTTTCACATTATTTTTTTCTTATTAATTTAACTCCTTTTCGAATTTACGTAAACAGTTCGTTAGATAATATTAGAAATATTTCAATAAAACAAATGCAATAACCTATAATCCAAAGAAAAATAAGAAAAATGGTTATATTTAATGGTTTTTTCCATTCATAAAATAATTTATTTTTGGTGGGATCAAATTCTATACTGTTTTAATTTTTAGTTTGTCCATGGAATGAAATATATTTTATCAAAATGCCACATTTTATAAATTTTCTATATAACATATTTTATTTTAGGGTTTACAGAATAATCCTATATTATATTTGATGATCCTCATTATTTTTTTTGAATCATGATATTATCAATAAAACCAATAAAAAATTATCAAAATATTCATAGAATACACTATTTATAATATCAATAAGCATAGTTAGAGGTTTTATTAACCCAAGTGGAATAAAAAAACTCACAATGGTCATATATAATTCAAAATGTTGTCTCAAAATTTCATCCACCTTCACCTTTAGCTGATAGTACATGGACCATTGTCTAAACATCAAAAAATTATGAGCTCTCTATAGCTGATCAAACAAATAATCCATATGAGATCATGGATTCTTATTCAAATGATAATTGTAACACCTTGATATTTTCTGAATTGTTATTTTTAAATAAAACTAATTTTTTTGATATATTTTTGACAAAACACTGATTTATGTATGTGATAAAAATAATACTTTTCTTAGTTTGTGTCACATGTGATAATGAGTTTTAACAAACTGTGATATATTATTATTAATATTATTTAAATACGACCATTATAACATAAATATTAAATGCAGTGATATGAATATTAATAACTATGTTTAAAATATTAATTATAATGGGTTTATATAAATAAATTATTTTGATAAAAGGTACTTGAATTTTAGAAAAGTGATTAGATGTTATCAAAATAATATTTTCTCAATAAATGTATTTTTTTTATTTTTTAAAAAAATAAAAAAGGAAAATTTTACCAGTGTTATAAAATTTATTTGAACAAATAAAATTTATTTCATTGTTCTACATGTAAATATTTTCTTGCCGCTATATTTATATAATTTTCCAAAAATATATATTTTTACAATAAATAGTGAAAAATACTTCTTTCTATTGTGAATTTTCCTTTCATTTAAAAATTCAAAGAACATAAAAAATATTTTAAGATGGTTTTGAAAGTAAAATTAGTAAAATTATATATCAATTATTCCAATTTATTCGTTTTCATCATTTTCCTGTTGAATTTTATAAAAAACATTGTAAACTTTTGAACATTTTCTCTTCAAAAACTAGCTTTCGTATCATGTTTGGGGAATTAATTAAAAATTAAAACATATTAATAGTATGAATAGTATTTGAAAAAATGGATAATCTATAGATAATCATCATAATTATTGTTATGTGATATGGTCATTGTAACGCCCCGACCCTAGAAGCCCAGAATCAGTGCATTATTACGTATCATTGGAATGATCACAAAAGATCAAGTCTCCAAAGACCAATTAGTTATGTATCCATGGAAGTACAAGATACATTCATAAGGTTTACATTACATCATAAAGTGAAAAAAAACAACATCTTGTCTTCATATCCCCTCATACTATCCCTGTAGGTCATTCATAAAATACTTCTTCACATCCTGGGAAAAATAAAACATTGAAAGGGGTGTGCTCAGATGATTAGAAATATAAAAATATAGCGGAAACATTCATAAATAAACATTAACATTTAAGGCAATATATAACTAAAACAATAGCCTTTTAAACTTGAACTTCATAATAATATGGAAAAGGTAAATTGAAATAATTCCATTTACTTATTCACAAGGATATTCTACAAGTCAAATAATCACATGCAATATTAATAACCACTTTTATAATAATGGAATTCATAATTCCAGACTATCATAACCATATAGTCAAGGCCTTGTGCCAAGACTACAAATAAGTTTTTTTCAAGTCCTTGTGCCAAGACACTAGTTTGTCTCATGAGACCTACCGATGCATCAAGGAGCTATAGTGGGCTCCACTCATCACTTACTAAGTCCAATTCATTCCTCATATGAAAATTTTGAAACATAACATAAACATCCGTATTGAAACTAGAGTACGAAATATCAATACATTATCCAAAAACCATGAATGGAATAAAAATAACACATCCATAGTCAAACATAACTCATTCAGTACAATCTGGAAGATAGTATTGTAACAGATTAACCTCAATCGAGAATAATGAAGGATATTTACATAGTTGAAAATAATCATCAAAACTATTTGAGAGAAATATCCCCTTTTTCTTGAAAACATTTAAAAGTCACACAATTTATCATAAATCTATTTAAAAATGGATTTTTGAATCAAAATGTCCCATACCACTTTGAAAATTTTAAAAGAAATTTTTATTTTAAAACATTAATGTCCATATAAAAAAAATCCTTAAAACCATTTTTAAAACATGGACATTAATGAGATAGATTTAGAATAATAAACCTTTAAAAATTTTAAAATGAAATTTTAGTTAGAGTTACTAACTAAATGAGAGACACTTGAATACAAATAATTGAGGTAATGAAACTTTTTAATATCATGTGAATAAATGGATTCATGATATACTATGTCAAAGTACAATATATACACCATATAAAAGTTATTTAGGGTATAACAACAAAGAAGTCTCAATGGAATGTAAATTGAGATGAAATCTCTTATAAAGACCATATGCTAAGGTTAAGGATAAATAAATGACATAATTTTGTGTGACAAATATAGATACCCTCAATATGATTGGATATTCAGTGTAAATCAATCATATCATATTCACACATATTCTTGTAAAAACAACACCAATGAATTTCATATTTAACTCAATAAATGGAGATTGAGTTAAAATTATTCTTATCATGTTCATATTGATGAATTGGGAATTTATCAGTGGAGTGATTATGTTAATAAAAAGTATATCCACTGAAATGGTAGTGGAAATTATGAAATAAGAAAATGAATAGTTATTCCACACATAATCATGGAGTAAAATAATCAATGAAGTATGCGTAAAGCCGAATGAGTGGAAATTGAAATTTAAAATTCTCTTATCGATTTGGAATCTTACGAAGCATACACCCAGGAAAGAAGTATCATACAATGATGATGTCAATATCCATAAATTAATGTATATTACACAATGAATACAATCATGGGAAGTACACACACCACATGCAATAAATAATTGGTGAACAATGGAAATCTCACAGAATTAAAAGTGAGATAGGTAACCACTTTTTAATTTTTCCCCTGTAGAGGGTAGGTTAACCTCCTGTTTAATGGTGAAATAATTTTTGATTAAATTATAAAATTATAATGTTCCTTAATATGATATCATATATTATCTTTTAACATTGATTTGTTAATAATATCTTAGTATTATCGTTGTTTCGGGTGTTAACTTACTCTTTTTCTTTATATGTTTTATTACATAAGCCTTGTTTTTTATGGATAGGTTGTATCTTATTCATATCCACCATTATATCAAGGCCTTAAAAATTATTTTTATCTATCAAATTAAAATTATTCTTGAATGGATACGATGGGGAATGAATCTCATCGCGTTCGTGGAGACGGTAGTCCGTACGTACGCACGAGCGATAATATCATTCTTCTGATTTTAAAAATATATATAATTGGATGGTATATCATATATAGACAGAATAATTATAATTTTATATTTATTATTTACATGAATTACAAAAAATTATTATACCTATTCAAATAATAATATATTGAATAACAATTACACCACAACGTGGAGACGGTAGGTTGTATGTACGCACGTATGGTGACAAGTCATTAAAAGGATGGATAAATACTGAATATGGTTGTACCATATTTATAATAACATCCTAGTATAGAGAAGATACTGGAATTATTATTTTATAATGTAAATAACAATGAAAGAAGAAGTGGAAGTAGAATGTAACTTGAAAAAGGGTGGTGAATTTATTACCTCTTCTTCAGGTTCTTCCTTTTGTTTTGATCAAAAGAGCTCCACAGGTTGGTTTTATGACTAAATGAATGCCTCTAGGATGAAGGGAGGATAGTTTAAAGGGTATTTGGGTAGAGTTTGGCTTAGAGAAAAGGCTTTGAAGGTGTGAAATTGAAAGAACGGGTAGTTCCCTTTTATAAGAGGGGTGATAGGCACCTTAGGAAAACCTAGAAATATTATTTTATAATAAATTAATATTCAGTTTCTAATGGCTCTAAAGTGATTTATTTCTAGGATAAGGTAATTATGGGTTGAGATCCATTCAACATTTAGATTTTATACAGGTTTTGGGTCACTATATTAACCATATCATTTATATTTAACTCTTAGTTAAATAGTTTGGCATTTACCATGTCTCATTGTATTTTTATAATATATAGTTAATAAACTTACTATATACTTCTAATAGACCCCCCAAGTGGTAAATTAATGATACACCTATCATTATATAAGACTCTTGGCCAATAATTAAATTTTTAGGAATTGAATATCAATTAATAATATAATTTTTTTTAAAAACTCTTTTATGTCAATTTTGACACTATTTATTAATTGATTTTTGTTAAATCCTTGAAAACATTATTAATTCTAACAAAATTTACTTAAGAAATCCTAAAATTTCATATTAACCAATAAAATTCTTTTATGTCATCAAAACGTTAAATTATATTTATTTTGACATTTATAAGAACAATTATTTGATTCTTTCATTAATAAGGAAAATACCGCATCATTATTGTGTCATAAATAAATTTAATTATTCAATGTCTAAAAATTATAAATAAAATAAAATTATGTAGGAAATACTTTTATATTTCTAATGAATATTTATAGTCGAAAAGATAACATATATAACTGTATGTAAATTTTTTTTCTAAAAGATATATGCTTATGTCATATTTGTATTTACTTTAACTTAATTAATATATAGTGTCCTTTTCACTTACAAGTGGCTCCATGGAGTCCCAAAATCGACCCAAATATGCTCATGGTCGGACATGTATCATAAAATAGGGTTAAGACACGTTTTAGAATAATTTAATATTATTATCATATTATTTTGTTACCCTTATTTACCGGATTTATCCTTTAACCATGGTAAACAAAATATTTACCGAAGTAATTATTCAAAATGTATAAAAATAAAAGTTAATGATTTACACAATTAGGACTTCCTAATTCTAAATATGGAATCCATTTTTCTAAATTCAAAACACAGAAGTGGCAGAAATTAATTTAAAATTAATTCCCGTTGTCAAAACAAAAAAGCGTGTTTTTATGAAATAATAACTATCAAAAGATTGCCACTTGCTTATGTCCAGTTTAAATGTGTAATTATGTCCAATGACCAAAATTGGATTAAATGTTAAAAATATAATCTAATTATACTTTAAAATAAATCAAATTATTTATTTATCACTATTAATTATTTCGATTAAAAAAGCTGTCTTTAATTAAAATTTAGTAATTTTCACTATTCCTCAAAATATGAAAGTTTTCAGAAAAGTACCAAAAATTCAACGTAAGATAATTTCGATAATCCGAATCTAAAATTGAAGTCCATTTTTAAAGATAAAATTTATAAAATTTCAAAAAGTGGGTATTACTATTCATAATGGCTAGTTTGATTGGTTGTGGTGTGTTAGAACTCGAAGTTGTGTACAACACATGCTACTGTATTATTCAAAGAGAAGCGTACCATGGAAGCTTCGGGTGTTACATTCTCCTATATTTTAATAAATTGCATCCTCACAATTTTTAAAATTGGGCTTGGCAATATAATGGAAAATCCCATATCAGAAAAAGAGTCAATAAAACTATCACTTTAAAAGAAAGAAAGAGAAGTACAAAGGTCACCCGAGATAACCTATACAAGGATTTCATGTAGAAAAACATGGATATGGATGATAAACTAAGTGTAACATTATGATGGATAGGGATAGAAAACATGATCAGGAGGAAGTTAACAACAAGAAAACCACAAACATGTAATGAGACAAACGGTCATTAGTTTCCCAGTAGTAAATGTAAACAAATAACATTTTTATTATTTTTTTAAGTTACATTACATAAAGATGAGGAATTTATTTCTGAGATTGACTAAGAACATAACGAGATATACTTACTTTTAATGTTAAGTTTCATTCATTAATAAATTTCTACTACAAACTCATTTTTAAACGATGAGTATTCAAGAAGACATGGTCACACTAGAATAGCTAGAATAAACTTATAATAGAATAACATGATCCACAAAGGATAAAATATATTTAACTTATCTTTAGAGATTAATCAAAACCAAAACGATTAGTATAAGATCTGATGACCCCCCTAAAGGATATTCCATTAGCTAAAGAAACACTAACGTTAATTTCTAAAATTAAACCAACAATAACCCAAAGTTAAATAAATAGAATTCAATAAACAATTGTCCTTAAAATCCTTCAATATAATCCAAAATAATATTGAAACCCAAAAAATAGAATAATTTGGTTATGTAGTCTTCCATGTTAAATTGTATCTCCAAATGACATCAACTATTCTTAAAGTCACATACTTAAAAGTAATTAACATAATCACATATTCTCTATTATAGGTTAATCATTTCCATAAATAACCAAAATCACTATAAATCCACAATAAAAACATAGAAAAAAATCCACCATTACTCCTCAAATGAAATATTATTTTATTTTATTTTCCTTAGGCATATAGTTTTCCCAACAAAGCGAACATCTTCCAAAATAACATTTATCATTTAATCACCAAATAATTTTCCTACAATAAGGGTATTCATTTGATAAGACATAAGATCCCAAATCAACTTATTATTGATCAATAAAATCATTTAACTAAAAATAATAGTCACACTAACCAGGGACTTCACGTAGTCCAGTGGTAGGCGATAAATCCCATTCGCACTTTGGTTGTGGGTTTGATTCCCACAACTTTGTCCGACACGACGGGTTGTAACACGGTCTGCGTGTTGTCCTTTTCCAAAAACTATATTTTATAAAATTACCAAACTAAGACAAATTCTTCAAAATAACCATAACATAATTTTACCAAAAATATTATCTTATAGATTTTATTTTCATCCCAAAATTTAATAACCTATAATTGCCTCAAACCCAAAGATCATATAAAACCAAATGGTTATTTATAACTATATCCACTAGAGAAAGGATAAGTCTTCCTCAAATATCATTCTCACATCAAAAACTACAGGGATACAAATACAAGAAAAAAATATTCCAAAGTAATCCCATCAACAAGGAGCACTAATACTTTTAAACATTTCTCCAACCATTTATTTCCACATAGCCACTTCTTTGACCAAAAAAATATCCTATAGAATATATCATTCACTCGGGTAATGGCCAGGTCCTATAAAATTACGACAAATGATGGTAAATGGATTCTTGGAACCATTTTTATTTTCTTCCATAATTCTTTGATTTTTCCTAGGAAATTCTTCACTTTATGTCTGTCTTTACCTCCCGTAAAGCATTTTGTTGTTCCATTGAGACATTTTCCTGGGTGTCTCCTTCCACATTTCCGGCATGATAGAAAATGTGGATTCTATTTTCCATGGTCTCCACTGTTGGAGCTCTTATCATTCATCACCTTTCACTTCTTTGTTGAGTCCGGGTGTTGGTTAAAATATATGTTGTTGATCATATTTTTGGAAAACTGATTTGGTATGAACACGATATTGTTTACTCCTATCAACATTTCATTTTTTTTCTCATTTCCACCACCGTTCCCACCTTGTACATCATTCTCAAAGTTACTATGACTTCCATGGAATCCTGCCATTGACTAAAACCAGAAAGCATTGTGTGAGTAATAGTAGCCATAAAATCATTTAGAGAATATCATGACACCATATTATTAATTTGAAACACCATAGGATTAACCAAGGTAATTTATTCTCATCTTATATTAAAATACTTCAAATACTTTTGTAAAGAAAATGTAAATTATCCTAATCATATCCCCTGGGAGTTTCATAACCAAGAGTGCAGTAAGGCCCGTTGTCGTGCACCAGTTCCCATTTGAGTCTAGCTCAAAGAGGTGTTTTCGGGTTTTACCCCTAGGTACATCTGTGCCACAGTCGCCTCTATCTACTACTATCTAGATAGGGATGTATTGCTTGGAAAACTCACAAAATCTATACAATACCAAAATTCTAAGAAGTTCATCAATACTCATCCTCAAAGTATATCTTTGGGCTATGTTCTCTAATCAAAGTTTATCTAAATCTAGTTTCCAAGGTTTGTACTAAACTTCCACTGATACCAAATTTAATGCCCCAACCCCAGAAGCCAAGAGTTAGTGCATTATTATATATCATTGGCATGATCACAAAAGACCATGTTTTTAATGAACTATTAGTTTAGTAGCTTTGGAAGTACTAGATACATTCATAAGGTTTACATAACATCATAAAGTGAGAAAAACTACAACAACATCTTGTTTTCATATCCCCTCATATTATCCCTGCAGGACATTCATAAAATACTTCTTCACATCCTGGGAAAAATAAAACATTGAAAGGGGTGAGCTCAGATGCTCAGTAAGGATAATAATATAGCAGAAAATTTCATAAATAATCATAAACATTTAGGGCAATGTATAACTAAAACAAAAGCCTTTTAAACATGAACTTCAGCATAATATAGAAACGATAAAATGAAATAATGCCATTTGCTTATTAACATGGATATTCTACTACTTGAATAATCACATGCAATATCAATAACCACTTTCATAATAATGGAATGCATAATTCCAGAATATCATAACCACATAGTCAAGGCCTTGTGCCAAGACTACAAAAAAGTTTTTTGTCAATTCCTTGTGCCAAGAAACTAGTTTGTCTCATGAGACCTACTGATGCATTGAGGAGCTATAGTGGGCTCCACTCGTCACTTAATAAGTCCAATTAATTCCTCATATGAAAATTTTGAAACATAACAGAAACATTCGTATTGAAAATAGCATATGAAATGTCAATACTTTATCCACAAACCATGAATGGTATAAAAATAACACATCCATAGTCAAACATAACTCATTCAATACAATATGGAATATTGTATTGTAACAGATTATCCTCAATTGAGAATAATGATGGATATTGATATAGATGAAAATAATCATCAAAACTATTTCAGAGAAATTTCCCCTTTTTCTTGAAAACATTTAAAAGTCACAATATTTGTCAAAAAGCCATTTAGAAATTTATTTTTGAATCAAAGTGTCCCATACCACTTTGAATACTTTAAAAGGAATTTTAACTTTAAAACATTAATGTCTATATAAATAAATCCTTAAAACCATTTTTAAAACATGGACATCAATGAGATAGATTTAAAATAATAAATCTTTAAAACATTTAAAATGACATTTTTGTTAGAGTTTCTAACTAAAATAGAGACACTTGAATACAAATAATTTAAGTAATCATAACTTTTTTATATCATGAGAATAAAGGAATTCATGATATACTTTTTCAAAGTACATTATATACACCATATAAATGTGATTTGGTGAATAACAACAATGAAGTCTCAATGGAATGTAAATTGAGATGAAATCTCTTATAAAGACCATATCCTTAGGTTAAGGATAAATCAACAACATAATTATGTGTGAAAAATATAAATACACTCAATATGATTAGATATTCCATGTAAATCAATCAGAGGACATGCACATATATTCTTGTAAAAACAACACCAATGAATTGGATATTTAACTCAACAAATGAAGATTGAGTTAAAATTACTCTTATCAAGTTCATATAGATGACTTGAGAATTTATCAATGGAGTGATCATTTGTATAAAAAGTATATCTATAGAGAGGGGAGTGGAAATTATGACATAATAAAAGGAATAGTGATTCCACACATAATCTTTGAGTAAAACAATCAATGAAGTATGCGTAAAGCCGAATGGGTGGAAATTGAAATTTCAAATTCACTTTTCAATTTGGAAACATACGAAACATACACCAATGAAATAAGGATAATAAAATGAAGATGTAATTATCCATAAATTAAAGTATATTAGGCAATGAATACAATCATGGGCAGTACACACATCACATGCAATAAATAAGTGGTGAACAATAGAAATCTCACGGAATTAAAACTGAGATAAGAAACCCCTTACATTGTAATTTTTCCTTGGTCGAGAGTAGGTTAATCTCCTGTATAATTTATTAATAATTGTTTTTAAATTATACAATAATCATATTCATTAATATGATATCATATATGATCTTTTAACATTGATTTTTAATAATATCTTAGTATTATCGTCGTTTCGGGTGTTAACTTACTCGTTTGCATTCATATGTTTTATTTCAAAAGTCGTGTTTGTTATGAATAGGTTGTATATTATTCATATTCGTGATTATATCAAGTCCTTAAAGATTATTTTTATCCATGAAATAAAAATTATTATTGAATGGATACGATGGGGAATGAATCTCAGTGCGTTCGTGGAGACGGTAGTCCGTACATACCCACGAGCGACAATATAATTCTTTTGATATTAAAATAATATATAATTGGATGGTATATCATATATATACAAAATAATTATAATTTTATATATATTATTTACATGAATTACATATCATTATTATACCCATACAAATAATAATATATTGAATACCAATTACACCACGACGTGGAGACGGTAGGCCGTACGTACGCACGTATGGTGACATGTCATTCAAAGGATGGATAGAATACAGAATATGGTTGTACCATATTTATAATAACATCACAGTATATAGAAGATACTGGAGTTATTATTTTAGAATGTATATAACAAATAAAGATGAAGTGGAAGAAGAAAGAAACTTGAAAGAGGGTGGTGAAATTATTACCTCTTCTTCGGGTTCTTCCTCTTGATTTGATCAAAATACCTCCTTAGGTTGGATTTTTGACTAATGGAATGTCTATAGGATGAAGGGAGAATAGTTTTTAGGGTATTTGGGTAGGGGTTGGCCAAGACAAAAGGCTTTGAAGGTTTGAAATTGAGAGACGGGGGAGTGCACTTTTATAAGAGGGGCGAGGGAACCTTAGGAAAATCTAGAAATATTATTTTATAAGAAATACATATTCGGTTTCTAATAGCTCCAAAGTGACTTATTTTTAGGATAAGGTGGTTATGGGTCAAAATAATTTCAACCAATAGATTTTAAAGAGGTTTGTTTCACTATATTAACCTTATCATTTATATTTATCTCTTAGTTAAATAGTTTGACATTTACCATGTCTCATTGTATTTTTATAATATATAGTTAATAAAAATACTATATACTTCCCAGAGACCCACAAGTGGTCCATTAATGAAACACCTATCTTTATATACGTCTCTTGGCCAAAATGTATATTTTTAGGAATTGAATATCAATTAATAATATAATATTTGTTTTAAAAACTCTTTTATGTTAATTTTGACACTATTTAATAATTGATTTTTTGTTAAAGCCTTAACAACATTTTTAATTATAAAAAAAATTATTTAAGAAATACTAACATATCATATTAACCAATAAAATTATTTTATGTTATCAAAACTTTCTAATTATATTTATTTTGACATTTATAATACCCATTATTTGATTCTTTCATTAATATGGAAAATACTGCATCATTATTGTGTCCTAAAAAAATTTAATTATTCAATGTTGAAAAATTATAAATAAAATACCAGTATTTAGGAAATAGTTTTTGACTTCTAATTAATATTTATAGTTGAAAATATAAAATATATAAACCTATATAAAAATTGTTTTGCTAAAAGATATATGCTTATGTCATATTTGTATTCACTTTAACTTAATTAATATAATGTGTCAGTATCACTTACATGTGGCTCCATAGGGCCCCAAAATCGACCCAAAGATGCTCATGGTCAGACACGTATCAACCAATAGGGTTAATACAGGTTTTAGGGTAATTTAGTATTATTATAATATTATTTTGTAAACCTTATTTACCGGATTTACCCTTTTACAATGGTAAATAAAATATTTGCCGAATTAATTATTCAAAATGTCTAAAAATAAAAGATAACTATTTACACAATTTGGACCTCATGATTTTAAATATGGAATCCATTTTTCTAAATTCAAAACACATAAGTGGAAGAGATTAATTTCAAATTAATTCCCGTTGTCAAAACAAAAAGCTTATTTTTAAGAAATAATAACTATCAAAAGATTGGCACTTGCTTATGTCCAGTTTAAATGTAAAATTATGTCTAATGAACAAAATTTGATTAAATGGTAAAAATATAATCTAATTATACATTAAAATTACTCAAATTAATAATTTATAACTGTTAATTATTGTGATTAAAAAAGGTGTTTTTAATTAAAATTTAGTAATTTTCATTATTCATCAAAATATTAAAGTTATCAGAAAAGTGACAAAAAATCACCGTAATCTAATTTCAATATTACGAATCCAAAAATGAAGTCCATTTTGAAAGATAAAATTTATAAAATTTCAAAAAGTGGGTATTACTATTCATAACGGCTAGTTTCATTGGTTGTGGTGTGTTATAACTCGATGTTGGTACAACACACGCTACTGTATAATTCAAAGAGAAGCGTACCTTGGAAGCTTGGGGTGTTACAGTAATCATAATTGTTGACAATTGTTAATAGTAAAAAAATTAAAAATTACATATCATGGTTAAGGAGAAAATGGGTTCACTATAGGTTAATGTAAAAAATATATGAGTTAAAAATGACCTAAACCTTAAATGAAACCAACTTTTTCCATATTTATACCAAATATATTCTAGGATCGATAATTTTTTATTTTATTGTCTTTTACTATTTAAATGTGTGTAAAAAGTTTTCTTTTAAAAAATTGGTGTGTCACTCACATCACTTATAAAAGGAAACCCCTCATCATATCCTATTCACAATTATGAAACAATTTGGTCACATAGTTTCTCCCCCAAAATATTAATTAATTTTCTCCTCTAATCCTATAACCCTTAATTGGGTCATAAATCCACACTATGAAGGCTTTTGGTGAAAACCTAGTATGTATAGAAAAGAAGAGGTAACCCACTTCAATGAGCTTTTTTATTTTATTTTCTCATCCACCTCCTACAAATATTTTTGAACCATAGTTTCATCTATATATTAATATTTTATTTATTTAATACAACAACATAAATCCATATCAAATTCCTTATATTGGGAAATGAAAATGTAGACCATGTGTATGGTGGAATACTACTTCGCAAATCCAGCGTAGTTCATTTTCCATCACAACTTCTCATTAATTCTCCTAATGATGTATTTAAAATATATATTGTGTTTGAAAAATTATTATACTTTTTTAATTATTATATTACATATAACTTTTTTTAAATTCTACTCCATGAGGGATATGATAATGTCGCTCGAGTGTATAGTGGACTACTGCCTCACAAAGGGATGCGATTCAATTATGATTTTAAATCAAATGTAGTAAAGACTATTTTAATGATTATATGAGATATAAATGAAATAAAAAATATTTTATAGTTTTAATAAATTATTTATATTTGATATAATTTCCATCCATTGAGAAAATGAGAAATTGTTCAATTTTACATCTGGCCTATTGTCACCATGAACGTAGTATTTAATTTTCTACCTCTTATATTTATAGATTACTCTAAATGAATATATACTAAATATATACGTAATTTCTATCAATGTTAACATTATTTATATTATGTAACACTCATCAAAGGATGAGTACGAAAAATAAAAAATAAAGACATCAAAAAAAGTGTTTAAATCCCAAAACATGACTTTAATGTGGACTTATTATTGAAGGGGTATACAAGGTCATATATAAATAATTAATGGAGAGAAATATATATATGGTTATGTATTATGTTTATAATTAAATAATATTTATTATACCTATATTTTGAATGTTTATAAATGAATTCAAAACATATTGTTGTATATTTTTAGTCTCACTTTTATTTTTATGATAATAATCTTATATTCACAACTAGTTTATTGTGTCTAATTTATATACTAATAATTTTATATGTTGTATAATTAATGAAATTATTTTATGAACATTTTATTTTTTATTTTATTTTATTCTTTGATGGTTCTTATAATTCAAGAGAATACCAAAGTGTTTTTGGATTTTTTTCTAAATTAGTCCTTTTTATGACATAAGTCATATTATGCGCATATCTTCTTTTATGGGATTTATATACATCCCCATTCAAATTAAATATCATGATGTTTTTTTCTCATGATATTATAATTTTTTTAATTTTATTCTTTAATTTGGATTGTGTTTCAATGTTACTAGGGTGGTGATGGTTTTCCGATAAGATCTCTTCATTGATCGGGATTGTTTATGATTATGCTTCCAATGATGAAATATTATGATATATATTTCAAGAAAATCATTAATTTTATTCTCATTTGTTTATGACATGAGAATATTTTTCTATTAATTTTCATATATTTATGTACTAAATTATTTTAAATTATATTTTTAAAAAATTATATTTATTTATCTTTTTTTTTAAACCATATTTTCTTCCAAAACCTTATTTTATTAAGGATCATTAAATTTTTTTATTAAAATTATCCAAATTATTTACTTAACTAATTTTTACACATTTATAATTTATAAAACATTTTATGAGAGGAATATTCAGGTTATTTTCCATACAATTCATGTTTGGATTTTACTGAAAAAGTGAAATGAAAATTCTTTTTGTTGTGTATGGCATTAAAAAAAATTATGTCATCATGAAAAATAATTTATTTGAATGTTAATTTATAATATTCCAAGGTTATTTTCATAAGATTTAATTTAAAATGCTTTTATATGATAAGTTTTTTTTCAAAGTGGAATGTTATTTTCCACATGAAATGTTCCAATTAATATCTAAAAATAATTTTCCATGTAAGATGACATCAAGTTTTCGAACTAATTATTTACATGGGATATTATCCAAGGATTATATTTTATTTTTTTCTCAAGATGGTTTATCATTAGGATGAAATGTTTTTTATGAAACCTATTTATCTACCATGGTTTATGCTATGACAAAATTCTTATGAAACCCACAAATTTCATGGGTTTTTTATGATGAAATAGTGTAATGATTATGAAACCTATCTATTTTCAATATGTTATGATATGATAATTTTTTTTATGAAACTTATTTAATTTAATTTATTATGGTATTATAAGTGATTTATTTTCATATAGTTCATAGATATATGATTTTCATTATGTGATGAGTGAGGCCTATATCTCCCTCCAATGCATTGGGTGGATATTGAAATGTCATTGAATAAACATGAATGGAATGGGGATTAAACGTAGTTATGTAAGTGTCTTTCTAAATTATGATAGTCTTAGGATTGAATCTTTACTTCTACTTTGGTTTGGTGGTGAACTCAATCAAATATGAAAACATTTTTAAGGATCCTTGAACTACTAAGTAAATTATTTTCTAGGTTTTTGTGTATGCCAAAAAACTATGAATTAGGATAAATTTATATTCTCCTAGATCATTTACCTTTATTCCATTATTATACATGTATTATTAAATACCATTATCTAATAATTGACTCATGTTTATGATTTATTATATACAGGGAATATTTTTCAAATTTTATTCTCTTGTTTACATACCCTCATTCTCTTGATATATTGGAATCTCCCTTGTTTACCTTACTAAGCATCTATGAAAACCCATTATTTTGTTTCCTTTACTCTAGCTACGAATATTGGTTTTATGTAGGTTATGTATAATAATAGTAATATGTGGGAACATATTTATGGGAGATTTTCAAGATCTTTCGTGAAATTTGTAGTATGTAGCCCATGATTCCAAAGACACCAAAACATTAGGATCCTCAGAATTGTGTTTTTCTAATTTAATTGATATTCATCTATAAAAATATAATATATATGTATAAAAATTCCCAGTCACTATAATAATATTAATCAAATCCCTATAATCCATAAAAATCATCATGAAAATATATTTATTTTTTATAAACAAAATAGTAGAAAACAAAAGATATGTACTTGTTTGAATAAAAAAATTATTTAGAAACTCATTAAATTTTATTTTCAATTAAAAATGTTCTAATTGTGAGATTATATATGTGGTTTCAAAAAATAGCATTCATTACTAATTATATTTTTACTTCAACTTTCTGATTTTCTATTACACTGGGAAACTCATTAGTGGAAAAATTAATGTGTTTTTTACTATTGTAAAATCCTTAATCTGAACAATTTTAGTATATTAATCAATATTTGAGAGATAAAATTAATTTAAAATTTTTATTATTTTATCATATTCTTTATATTTTATAAAATGAATGGGTTCATTATTTTTTACAATCTAAGGCTATTTATGATAAAAAAACTTCTTTTTTCTCTACAATATATCTTATCATGGTAAATAAGATTATAATCCATACACATTTTAACATCATGCTATACTTTGGGATATACAATATGGTGTTCATGTATTTCATTCCCATAGAAATTGACATTACTATTATTATAAGTTTCATCCATTTACAATCAAACAAGTTTTTTCCAGGTTTTCTATCTTTATTTATTATGGGAAAATTTCAAATTTACAAGATAATTTCTCAAAAATGAAATAATGTTTGGACCCCAAACCAAAAAATACATTGTATTAATTTAAATAAACATTAAATTTACATGATTCCAAATTTTTTCTTGAACCAACATCTTATGAAGAAGTTTAACATGATTTCACCATTCCTTTGTTCTTATAGTCTTACTACTTCTCATTATTTAGGTACTTCTTCAAACAATGAATGTCATAATGACTCATTTCATTATATTTAATAAATTATAATTTTTTTATCATAATTATTATTACCACTACAATGAATTTTTTCAATGAAATTATGATTCATATACCCTATATTACAACATCATAAGAACTTACTAAATTCCTTAGTGACTCCCCAATGTTTTTTTCCATAATTATCAACAAATGAAATCTTAATTTTCCTAACCTTTGATTTGTTGATTGATTCTTCACAATGTCCTTCGACCGTAACTGTTTTCCTATTATTTATCAAAAAACACATGTTCATAAAAAAAGAAATCAATTTATACCTTTTTTTAATTATGAAATAGATTTTTATCGCTTTTGAATTCATTTAAATTTAATTGCCATTGATATCTTATCATCAATCATGAGTAAAATTGACTAATCTTGAAATAATTATTAATGATACAATTTGATGAATATCATTCTAATCGAGGGATTTTTTTCTTCATTCATGGCCACTAAATCATCCTTCTTTTGAAAAAAATCAATGAATTGCATTTCAATCCTATTTCAAACCCCCTTACTATAATACTTCTCAAGTAATATATTGCTAAAATTATCAAATTCCAAGATATAAATCTCTAAATATACTTTATTATTCCTTACCATTTTCACTATCGATCAACCTCACTATCAAAATCATAAATAGAGGGACTTTCCTTTTGATTATATGAAAACACCAAGAAACTGAAACACTTTTTTGTTTTTTTAATCCATCCTTCTTCAACCATTAGGTTAAAAGATCCACTAAATGTGGAAGGGTGTTTCCTCATAAAAACTTCTAATATTCACATGTTCCATTATGAAATATCTAGTTGTCTCCAACATAGAGATTGACATTATTTATAGACCACATCAACTAGAAATTATAGTTTCAAACAACTCCATGTCAATTCCATCCATTCCATTTTTTTGATTTGAAAGGATATCATCTCTTGGAATCTTCTAAATTTTGCTTCCCTATTACCTCTTAGGAAATACATTCTAAAAAACATATTTCATACAATGAAATGTGGTAATATTAAAATTCTAAATCATTTCAAATTAACTATATAGTATAATATTTTATGGGTGTTCTATTAAATTTATCCTAACAAAAAATGTTCTCTAAATCATTCTCTTGTAACAACTATAATGTCTTATCCTAAAACAATGCATATTCTAGTGAATTTAAACTATAATTTAATTTTTAACATTCCTAAATACATTTAGGATTATATTTTTAGAGAGTTTGTTCATAAATCATGCAAAAATAACCCATATATTATAAATTAGACACTTCTATTCATTGCCCATTTTTTCCACAAACAACATTTAAGATATAACTGGTTTAATTTCCATGAAACATCTTCAGGATTTTGATATTGAACTATTCGTTGTCCCAACTCATTTTTGAACCCCTTAAAACATTATAGAATGTGGGATGAGAATAAATCACGGTAAGGGAAATAAAAAATAAAGATATAACTCTTTAGTCCATTAATAATTATATATTTTTTCCTTTTAAAAATAAACATTGTTCTCAAAATGAAAATTTTCATACAAGTGAAATTGCCTTCTCTACCCTATGATTTTAATATAACATATCATTATATATATTCAAGTAAAAATATTAAAGTCATAATGGTTTATTTGAAATAATGAAAAACTAATATTAAATTTTTAACAAAGTTATATCATTCAACCATATGAATTAGCATATATTTTCTATTACATTGTGTAAATATGATATTTTTATAATAAAACATTCCAAGAATTGATAAATCATGTAGGTAACTTGATGAATCATCTTAATTACACATGTATTACACTTCACGGCAATACATGGAGTAACCGTCACTATTATAGAGGAAAACACTATCTTGTTATACTTATAATAACCAACACAATATTTTCTTGTAATCTCTTAAGATATACCTAATCAGTTTACTCCATACTGTTTCCCAATGCTTTGGAGATATACAATGGGCTAAACCACTATAATTTTATGTAAAATCCCAATCAAATATTTACATAACATGTTCCCCATGCTGGTGGGTCACTTTACCCCACACACAATAACATATATGCAAGAGGCTACTGACTACTAGTGAGGGACTAATATTGTACTTTTGGGAGAATAAACCTCATATCTGACTATAACAGTGGTTTAAATATTAAAACAGACAATAGAAAAAGAAAAAATAAATATGGTACATCGAAAACAAGTAAAATTATCGACTATATAAGCGTAAACTACCAATAAATTGAAATAAATACCGAAATACATTGGCTAAGTCATATAAAAACTGAATTCATGGAATCTTGATATAAAAAAGAAAAATATGGGATATTTATATACATCAAGCTACAAAAATTTACCAAAAGGTTAAAATAATACTCTACAAGTATTAAAATTATATGATCTTTCTTGTTCTACCATTCTCAATGTAATAAGTAAGACATATCAACAATCTATTGTTGTGTTCTTACCCTTCTCTCTTCCTATATAAATGATGTATATATGGAAACTAAAGGTCACCAGAGTAGAGTGTGTGATAAACTCATTAGGAAATCACCAATGTTGTCTAGAAATAACTGAAGAAATGTAAATAACAATCAATTGTATAGGAATGAGGAATAATAAATAAATCTAATAAATTCCAGTCGACATTGGTTCGATTAAGAAATCTCGTAGAATCTACCAAATTATTTGTAGGGTCAAATTTGTTTTATTGGAATAATATATATATATATAGTAATATATTGTAGACACTTATATTCACTGCATAAGTGAGGAAAAAAGTAAGAATATTCTTGGACACTAGGTTCCAACTGGACCCTAGGTGTATCTCAGGCATCCATAAAAAGTATACTGAGCTATTATCTCAGGAAAGTGTATACTCCCATAATTTCATATGAATGTGTGAAATCTAACCCATCACTTCATATGGGGGGTGAGTCATCATTTCCAACACCCGATATGAAGGAATGTGAAATTTCAAGCCCATCACAAAAATTAAATTAAAATGGTGTGAGGTGACATACCCAACACACAATGTAAGGATGTGTGAAATTTCCTGATAAAAAATTTCATATCCATCATCCAGAGAAAAAATCTTCATGGTCCAAAGATAATAATAACAACAATAATGTATTACCTCTTAATCATTATAATCTTGTAGCCCAATATAACATAGTGTTTCAAGATTCATAAAATCATTATTTAAGTTACATAAAAGTCTCAGGGTTATGTTTCCCACTTTGATTCAATTAAAACAAGTCATTTGATTTATAATTATTTGGTTAAACCATTTTAGGTTCAAGTCAAACCACTTATGAGGTGGTAAAGTCTAGTATCATTTATATCAATGTGGAAACATACTTAGCACTCCCATATGGGTGGAAATAAATGAGGCAAAAAAAATTATCACTTATTAAGGATCAACAAGAGTATAAGAACTAGTTTATATTAACATCTAATGTAAAATAAAAATTTAATGGATATGCAATGTATAGAATGCGGCATAATGATGAAGTTATGAAAGCGTCACAACATTCAGGGAAAACAATTAGACCACCAATGTTGGGTTCATATACAAATCTTCATCTAATATTATCTTTGGATTTAGAATATTATGAAATAAAATGGTATAATGGTATAAAAAATGAAAATATGGATAATTAGATCACTCCAAAATAACACAAGATGTGATCTGTAAAATAAATATATGAAGAATGTTGTATTGATAACATACCTCTAGTTACCCAACACATTGGATGGTGGTTTGATTGGATCCATATGAATTATATAATAATAAAAATTTGATGAGATTATGAGGATATGCTTTTGGGAGAGGGAGTGGACTCCAGTCATGGGAGAAGATGGGTGGACGATGTGTGAGGTGTTAAAAAACAGAATGGAAAAAAATTCATTTAACAACTAAATTCTAGGTCACATAGTTTGGTCGCCTAGTTTTCTAAACTATAAAACAACTGTGCACCACCCACTACATTAGTATCTCACTTTTACAGAATAGTAACCTGGTTCACCTAACCTTGAACAATCAATTTAAAAGTCATTTATCCAATCCTTTTAAATCCTTCGTGGTCATGCACCTTTTCTTGTATGGTTTCAGAAAAATCAAGCGGCCTCTTACTGAGGAGAAGTACCCCACACAGTTAGTAATAACTATGAACTAACCATAAGGCATGCTCTATTTTTTCAATTCTTAGTGATCTAAGGTCCAAAGATGGCTTGGATGCTTATAATACCTTCCTTATGTTTTTGGTAATGTTTACCAAGAGAAATCAAATGGATTAAACTAAAAATAAAATATTCATACTTTTGTGAATGGTCAGGTCATTAATACCTTATCTCCTTAAATCTACCCATCCATGAGTTGGACTTCAGAGGGTAAAAAAGGATTACCAAAGAAGATATATAGCCACTAGGATCAGATATTGGATTCCTTTTTCCATATCTAATCTTGTACAAGACCCCTCTCCCATAGAAGATGTACTAATGAAACTGATCTAACATTGATTGTATTCATGCTATGATCTGTGATACACATTTCATTCTCCTTGGAGGAAGAATAAAAATCCAACATAGCCTCATAAAGTTGTAAATCATGCAATGGGTATGGATAAAACCAAGGAATATAAGATACATATAATACATCAGGCAGAGAATGTTCTCTAGGGAACTACTACCGAGTAATCTACTAGTATGATTCGTTTCAAAATCTCAAAGTGTGGAATGGAACATGTCAAAATATTAAACTACTAATGAATAACTTGATGTCCCAACCTAGGTGAAACATGCAATGAAACCTATTCTGAGACCTCAAACTCTTGATTTTATTTAGTTAGCATATGACTTTTTTTGGACTGATCATTCAATATGAACTTTCTGATTAGCTGAGCCTACTCTAATGTATCCTGGACCAAATGTGGTCTATGAAAATTTTCCTCTCATACCTCTAAGAAACCCATAGGTGATCAGAAAGGATTATCAAATTTGGTTTCATTAGGATCCATTTGTATGGTAGGAGTAAAATTTTTACAGTAAGTGAACTCAACCAGGGGTATGTATTTCTCCCACAAACCCCAAATGTATGGGCCACATGGATGAAGAATGTCCTATATCTCTTGAATTGTTTTCTCTATCTATGAATCAATCTGGGAGTCATAGTATGTGCTTATGAACAACTACGTACCCATGTATTTCTAAAACACTTACTAAAAATGATATGTGAATAGATTATCCTGATAGATATTACTGATCACGGAGCTCCATGAAGATGTACTACCTTCTTGACATATAACCTCCCCAAATCCTCAACAAAAATGGTATCTCGAATAGGTTAGAAGTTTGTGAACATCATGAATTTGTTAAAGGGTGCCCAAACTATATCATTTCCAAGATTTGGTGTAGGAAAACTAGTTATGATGTCTATGGAGACATCATCCCATTTTTCACTCAGGAATGGAAAATGGTTGTAAACTTTTCCTAGTATTTGTTTTCCTATCTTCACTTGCTAACAGGAGGAACACCGAGTGATATATTAGGTTATCTCAAGTATCATTATAGACTAACAATATTAGAAATTCAATTCTCAATATATATTGGTGTCTCCGGAATGTACCACTCCAACTGAGTCACGAATTTCCTACATCATCTCCACTCTAATGTATGATGGGACCTAAAAACACCAATAGAAAAATATATTCGCATCCTTATTCATGGTCCATCTAGAAGACGAATCATCACCCTAGAATCTCTCCCTTAGGACTAAGCCATTAGAATCTGATAGTTTCTTTATTATCACCCATTCTAGAAGGGTACATGTCACTGATAATTCTAAAAGGATATTCTTCTACTGTTCCTCTAGAACCATAATGTGCATCTCTGAAAACAAGTCCAGGAGATTACACTCACCTCTGGCCTCCTGAAAATCATGTGTATGATTATTTTGTCTCATAGAATCGACTAATTTATTTCCTTTTCTATTTTCTTATGAAATATTGATATAAATGTAGTGTAGGAACTCAAACCATTTAGACTACCTGAGATTTAAATAGCATTGTATAAATGTGTACCTGAGTATTTTTTTGATCAGTGAAAACAAAAACAAAATATCTATAAAGAAATAATGACTCCAACATAATATAGAATGAACAATAGTCACCAGCTTAAGCTCATGTGTTAGTTAATTCCACTCGTGAGTCCCCAAATGATGATACCTAAATGCTAAGACTTTCCTCCTACATCAAAACAACTCCCATCCCAATAATTGATGTATCAAAAAAATATCACAGCTCCTTCCAAGATCCGTTAGAATGAAGATCTACACTGAGTATTGTCAACACTTGAACTCTTAAATTTATGCTTCACATGTTTCTAACAATATAATTTCACACCATTATTAGTCAAGTTCATAATAGTCACACCTACGCATGATAAATCTTTGGTGAAGCATATGTAATACCAGACTAGGACCAAGAAACTCTGTATATCAAATATGTTCTTTGGATTCTCCCAGGAAACTGCATCTCTCACATTATTTTCGTTTACTAATATTCCTAACAATGGGACAATGTTACATAGGAAGTAGATTTTTTCAACAAAAAACTGA
Source organism: Viscum album (assembly GCA_963277665.1). Taxonomy (NCBI): domain Eukaryota; kingdom Viridiplantae; phylum Streptophyta; class Magnoliopsida; order Santalales; family Viscaceae; genus Viscum; species Viscum album. The sequence goes on from OY728159.1 coordinate 929,902,039, forward strand.
CATTTGGTGAGATTATCATTAAGTTGGTGTTGTATTTTGTTTATTTATCATTACTTCAATATGTTTGGCTACGTAATGTCGAAAAAGAGAATGCACTATGATTTCAACCACAAACACTACTAAAAATGAATCCAGATATAGGTGGAAACCCCAATTCATAATTTCCCTTACAACAGTAGGTGCGCTCATGAGATCGAATGGAATTACCAGGTACTCATAAAGAACATACATAATAAGAAAAGTTGTATGAGGGATGAATGTGTATATGAGATATACGAGATGATAACCAACTTCAAATTGTTCTCTTACAAATTTGAAGCTCCTCAGAGATAATAAAAAATGTCATTTATTCATAGAAGTGGATAACCGTAATTTACTATAATATAGTTTTACAACGATTATGCTACACATATCCTGAGGTAATAATTTTTCTTCTTGGAAATATGGATCTTGAACCCCATTGATACATGATGGGCCATATAAAACCCTTATCCTCAAGGTCTTACACCTATTTCATAATCTGTAAAAGTTCCATAGGTTCCATCCTGTAAGGAGTTATTGACACTGATATATCTCCTAGAACTAGCTCTATTGTGAACTCAACCACTCTCATTAGCGGAAGACCAAAAAATTATCTATAAAGGATTCCCTAAAATGATCCACTATATAAGGGATAAAATCTGGTCATAACTCTGGATAATCCAAGAAAATACTAGCAATTTGGGCTATCACTCTTCGCATCCCTTGATGCTCGGGATTGGACCAAGACACATGGACAAAACATTCCCCCTTATGGATATTACGACCACCCTCTAGTGATGTAAAAACGACCCCATAATGATAGAAATCAATATTGGATTAAAGTATATCTAACTATTTCATCCCAAATATTACATAAAATCATATCATGATAAGGATGAAAAGGGTAAACACAAATACATACCCACCTATATCATTGGAAAAAATTCTTTTATCGGTGAATCCTCTCCGATTGAATACCCAATGGGGTATTGAGTGTCTTGATTCTAGAGAAAAACTCTATATCAATTCCTAGAGTATACATAATTGCCACCGATATAAAGTTTAGTGATGCACCTTTTTCAAATAGAGAGTACACTAAAGTATAGGCTACTAAAATAGTACCTAAAATAGTATATGGTCTGACATAATGCTCTTTTGGTAGTGGAAAAACTACATATCACTGGCATGTACCATTGCCATGAGTCCCATCCTAACTACCCTCAGTAGGACCACTATATTGGCACAGAAAATATAAACTCTTAACAGATCTCCCATGATGACCTAATCAGGCTGAGTGGTGATTGGTATTACGACTTCCTTCCTTTTGAGATACTACTTATAAAAACGTAAAACTTCTTTTCAGGTATGTTTTACTTTTAAGGTCGTTTTTGAGAAAAAATAGAAGATTCTGAATATTTTTGATGTACACACAATGTACTTGATGAGGACATGCCGAGTAATTGGTTACCGCAGGTAGCCGGGTTCTAGCCATGTAGTGGCCAAGCACACAGCCGGGTGGGGTGACCTGGAGGCCACCTAAAGAAGAGTATGGAAACGGCGAGTACACACCATGTAGTTCAAAAAAACACACAATGTAATTTCTTTTTTTTTATTAAACGCACTGGGGTCGCTTCAAATCGACAGAATGCTCTCCTTCTAGGTCTTGTTCTGCTGAGAGATCCGTACGGCCACGGATCTTCGATTATCCCCTGAGCGAGCGTCTATCCTATGAATCGAGCACCGTCAGTTTTGTTGGAATCGCATCTGTGAGTTCTCATTTCTTCTGGAGCCCCATCTTCTGATTTCTCTTCTCTCATGAGATATCGTGGGTGTAGACGCCGGAAAAGTCCGTTGTTCCCAAACGAAGCTCCGGATGCGGAAAGCGAGGTCATATTTGGAGTCGGAAGGATGTTTCGGAGGGCCCGGAGGCCGTGCGCGGAATTTCAGAGGTCCGCGCGCAAAGGAGATGTCCCGCGCGGAAAACCCCCGGGATGCGCGCAATGCGCCGGCTCGGCGCGCAATTCTGCGCGCCGCGGGTCCGCGCGCCTCCCTTACGCGCCGCGCCCGATTCCGCGCCCGCGAGAAGAATTTCGCGCTCGCACCCTGGATTCCGCGCCCGGGGTTGCCTATAAATACAAGGCGACCCCCAACGTTTCAAAGGTTGCTGGAAGTCGAAACGTCTCCCGTGCGCGCAATTCAACCCCTTCCGCGCGCAATGACGAACTTCAGGTAACCTCCTTTCTTTCGCGCAAGAAAGCCTCGGGGTCCGCCTTCGCGCGCAATCCCCGCTGGCTCCTTTCATTTGAATAAACACTCACCCTAAGGCCTTTGCGCGCAAAAGAACCCGCTTGCGCGCAATTGCCCCGGGGTGCGCGCAATCCGGCCCGATTGCGCGCACCCCCCCTTCTTTCAAGTGGCCATTCATTAGAGAATGAGTCGTTGCCCCCGCGCGCTATCCGAAGCCCGGTGTGAGCAATCTGAAGCATCCGCGCGCAAGGCGCTGGCCCAATTGCGCGCCAGCCGCCCCGATTGCGCGCCGGCCCGCAGTATTGCGCGCAAAGCTTCCTTTTTGCGCGCAATCTGCCAGGGTCGTCCCCGTTGACCTCCTAAGGTTACCCGCCTGTGTGGCACCCGATGATTCTCATTCCGGGTGCCCGCACCGTGCGTTGTCTTCCCGTGCGGCCCTCCAGGCTTGCGCGAAGTGACACGCACCTATGTCCAGCATGACGTTAAACTGCATATATGTCCAGCATGACGTTAAACTGCATACTCGTCCAGCATGACGTTAAACTGCATATACGTCCTGCACGACGTTAAACTGTACATCGTCCGCGCTGCAAGACGTTAAACTGCCAAGTGCTTCGTCCGGCAACCTATGCCCAGCATGACGTTAAACTGCACACCCGTCCAAGCTGCACGACGTTAAACTGCCTAGCCCCCATCGTCCGTGCTGCAAGACGTTAAACTGCCAAGTGCCTCGTCCTCAACACATGACGTTAAACTGTACTTCGTCTGGCAAGACGCTAAACCGTCCGCAACCTGATCCCGTGCTCCGCACGCAGGGTCTCCCCCGGTTTGGACGTGGCCCCCACCCGCTCGTCTCTGCAGGGATGTCGGGATTGTCCCCCTTTTGGGACGATTTAATGGGAGTGGCTTTTCCCTACGGGGGCAGGGTATTACAAACCCCTAGTTTCTCGTGGGAGGCTGCACATGTGTATCTCCATTGCACCTCCCCACTGCCGAAGCCAGTAGAGGGTCTGACTGGGATCGAGGTGTCTTTTGCTTTCAGTCCAAGTCCCTTCCAACTGAGTTTTGCAGTATCCGGGCTGCCCCAAGTGCGTAAGTCCTGACAGATTGAACTACGTGGACTTTGATCCCTGTCTTCTATACAGGGTACGTAGGAAGCCTCCCTGAGGTCCAAGCCCACCACCTGGTCGTCCCGGTCGTATTTACGTCGGTTCGTCCATCAGTGGACCCCTCCCGGGTTCACGCTTGCGTTGATTCACCTATGAATCCGCCCCTGTGGGAGGCTGCCCGTGTGTATCTCCACGGTGCCTCCCCACAGCCCCCCTTTTCCATTTCCCCTTTTATCGTCCAGCATGACGTGAAACTGTGATCCACCCGGCCGTTCCATCCCCCTCCGTGCGAGGTGGTTCGGTTCAATCCTCCGCCCGGCGGCCTCGACCTCTTCGTGAGTCGGCCTGCCGACGTCCAGCATGACGTTAAACTGTATGCCCGAACTACGTTGACTTTGATCCGTGTTAACGCGCGGTACGTAGGAAGCCCCCCTGGGGTCCAAGCTCTTTACTCCATCATCCATCCTGATCCTTACCCGGGCCGCCACATCCCGGTGGGGTCATGCCACTTCACTCCACTCCACGTTACTTGGGAAGCCGCCCATGTGCTGGCCCCAGCGTCGGAGGTTCCCCGCAAGGGGTTCCGTCATCTGATCCACTTTTCGTGTTGATCGGTCCGATGCCGTCCCCGCTGGACGTTAAACTCGCGGCATACCCCGTGTTAAACACGGGAAGCTGAGGAAAACCTCAGGTGACACAGTTCCCCGCACCTAGTACGGGATGCCTCAGGCCATCGTGCCTTCGAGAAGCCCTATTAGGGACGGAAGACAGACGTGCAGAGCCGCAGTGTTACAACACGCCCCCAGCACCCAGAGCCACCCGGCCTTCTCACCGCAGGTTGCTGCCCCGCCCAGACTCCTTGGAACGTCCGGGCGGAAGCAGCGTAATTAACCGGTGTCCATGAAGATATGGCGCCGGGAACGAGATTCACGAACATTCTTAAGTCTATGAGGGAGACCCGGATTAGGCGACAAGTTCCGAGGAGACGTCCAAGGAAGGAGAAGCCGACATCCCATCATCCCGGTTTCGATCAAGGAGCAGACGCCCCTGAATAAGGGACGGATGCCGCCCGCCCTTGGAAAGCGGGACTGCGGGACCACAAGCCGCGCGCCCATCCCCTCGGGTTGACGGGTGCACGCGCGAACGCGTCCTGGCGGAACAGCGTAACCCGACGCACATCCGCACCGAAACAGAAAAATGGTGAACCCGACGTGAATCTCTTCTCCTCGATACGAAGACCGATGGCTTTCAGAGGTGTTGGAAGACCGGCGTGTTGCCCGGCCAAGCATTCAGTCTTACCCGCCAGGGGCTGGGGAAGGGACATCGGGCACTCCGTCTCGCAACGTCGAGGGCCTGGGTTCCCCCCACGGAAGGCGTCGTGGCGCTAATGGTTGGTTGTCGATTCCTTTTTCCTGTCAGTATTAATGGGTCATTCTCCCTGCTTTCAGAAATCAGGTCGCCCGATCTAGTGCCCGAACGCCACCCGCCCACTGGCGCAGGGACAGGGGAAACACCGACGCGGCTACTCCGCGCGGTCCCGCCCGTTCCACAGCCGTCCCAGCAGCCGCAATTGCGGGACGACCACGCCCTCTCTCCCCCTCGGAGGTCATCCAGAGAAGGGTGATCAACACCCTGGTGCGGAGATACGAGGAAGAGGGAGTCATCCCCACTAGGGAAATGGCTCGCCTAGACCTTGAGGAGGCTGCGCCTCGCCACCACCGCCGCCCCCGAGGGCCGCGCAGGGAGGCACCTCCGCCTACCTCAACGTCCAACCGCTTCGGGAGCTTATCCCCGGAGCGCTCTGACAGTTCCCTTCCCTATGCGGATGAAGTGGAAGATGCCCAGGATCACCCTATCCGAGGTCCGCTCCAGGGATCCACGATAAGGGCTCCCGCCAGGCCACGGCGACATCGCCGCCAGGCCCCTCAAGTCGAGGAACAGGCTCTCCACCTGCCCGCGCCGCTCATCCCGGCTCGTCTGTCTCGACGCCAACGACGGGCACGAGCGGAAGAGGATGCCCACCTTGGGGCTCTAGCAACAGCGGCCGCATTGGCCCAAGCCACTGCTGGCTCCAGTCGCCAGGCCTCTGTGCATCCTGAGCGGGGGAACTCCTATGCCCGACCCGGATCGAGGCCCCGACCGCCCCAAAGGCAGGTTGGGTTGACTCTCCCGGTTGCTGGCACTGGCAGTAGCCACCGCGGACCACCTCGCGGTAGCGCTATTCACCGGCAGGATCTACTCTGTGTGGCCGATCCAGGAGGCATGGGTCCTCCCACCTCCCGATCCCGGCCCGGAGTCCTGCCCGGGATCATCTCTCCCCGCGTCCCCTTTGATATCTGTCCCGGTGCCCCTCGCACCTTGGTTCCCAGTCCTCTCGGCCCCAGCACCAGTGCGGCCGGAGGACGCCAGGACAGAGATCAGCCCTGCCCCGAAGAACCACCCAGGGGCAGGAAGGCAAGGCGTCGACGCCGAGGGAAGAATGTTGCGGAGTTCCGGACAGAGATCCGACCGGTTTGCTTCTCTGACTCAGAGGCAGAGTACGATTCGGCGACAGAGCCCCTTCCCCAATCCCGCCAGTCAAGGGCAGGGGTAGGAATGCGGCACGTCAGCCTCGTGCTCCCCGAGAGCGAGATCGATGTGATCCCCGCGTCTCTCCGAAGGTATATCCGGAGTAACGAGGGCCTGGTAGACCCCCAAGGATCAAACTTGCGGTTGGTACCGGCCCCTCCGGAAGTGCCTTCCGTCTCGATCAGAGAAGCCGGAGACTTTTTCTGGGGACCGACGGTCGAACCACGATCTGGTGCGCCCTCGGCGAGCACCGATGCTACGGCAGGATGTTCGCTCGCCGGCCCGTCCTATCGTGATGTGGTAGCTGGGGCACCGCCACCCTCAGGGGGAGGCCCGGGATATGGAGGCCAATCGGCCTGCTCGCCGTATTCACCGCCGGCCAGCCCGTCGGCCCGACGGCCCGCCTCGGCACCACTACCAGTTCCCCGTCCGTTCCCAGCCATGGAAGAGGACCGAGGAGATCTGGGTCCCGAGTTTGAGTCGTGGAGCTTCTGGACCGTCCTTGCAGAGGGCCACTTCCCTGAGAAGTTTTGGCCAGTCGCAGGACCGGGCTTTGATGCACCCGAATCGCTCACCCCGGATGAGTTCGAGTGCTTCCGCCGAACTCTCCGGGAGACTCACTCCCGTCTTCACTGCCTACAAATGCCATACCCCGGGAGTCAACTACACCTGGAGGATATTGGTGAGCAGTGCCGTCAAATTGACCTGGCCATGCTCCCCGCGGTTCGGCACCCCGGGTCATTTGGGCACCACGAGGCCCTCCAACAACGATGCGTTGAGTGCTTTCAAGTACTCCGCAAAGTTATCGAGGAAGCCACTCCCCACGTGTATATCCGTGGATGGGGGCAGTACGCTGCCCTACGCTTCAGTGTGATTCGCCGACAGCCCGATTCGTTGGGTGGCCCTGAGGGTATATCCCCAGGGACAGGAACAGTCAATATGGCTGACCTGTCGGGAGAGGGGAACGACTTGGAACTTCTCGACGGGGGCTTCCCCCCCGAAGACAAGCCGTCGTCAGACCCATCAGTGAGAGTTACTCGTCATCAGAGGAACCTCCTGGGGCTCCCCGCACCCACTGAAGCACTGACGTTGAGCCGAAACGTCAGCAAAGGAAAAGAGCACAGCGAGGCTATAAGGCCCGCCGACCCATCTGCCTCCATGCGGAAGGCAGAGGAGGATCCCGAGAAGGCTACGCTACGTCAGCAGCTCGCCGAACAGAAGAGGCTGGTTGACCAGCTCCTCGCCGAGCGCGCTGCAGAACGGCGGCCTGACTACGGTGATCCCAGGCCAGGGCAGCAGGGACCGGAACAACCACCCCTCGATGAGACTCTCCCGGGCAACCGTGATTACGCCGTGTTCGCCGACAGGAGAGAGGCCATTGCCTACGGCAAGAGGGCGCGGTATGTTTCGCCACACCCTCCCGAGCAACGCGACTACCCGAGAGATCCCGCTCGGATTCCTCCCGCTGCCCCAAGGGCCGCTCCGCCGGCCATCCCACGAGCTGCCGAGTTCGACGATCCGGTCGACGACCCGATTGAAGGGCCATGCAATGCGCTCGTGGTTAGAGATCCTCGCCAGGACTGGAACCCATGTCCGGACGATCCGATGGCGGCACTCATTGCCCGCTTGGAAGCCTTGGAGACTCGGCAGGTGGCGATCCCACCGGACGGCAAGCCATACCCAGCATGGGTGGATGACATGCCGGCGCCTCCGGGATTCGGGAATCCCACTTTCGCCCCCTTCAACGGGACCGGAGATCCGCCACAACATTTGGCCCATTTCAACTCGAGGTGCGGGCCTATGTTGGGGACTCCGGCGCAGCAAGAGGCCGCTAAGCTTCGCTGCTTTGTCCAGACACTGGAAGGGCCAGCATTTGTCTGGTACAGCCAGCTTCCCGTCGGGTCGGTAACCAGCTGGGAGGACCTCCGTAGACAATTCCTCTACCAGTTCAGTTCCACGACCCGGAAGACGAGTATCGCAGACCTCTTCAAGTGCAAGCAGAGGCCTGATGAGCGAGTCGCGGACTTCGTCGCCCGATGGAAGGGTCTCACGTATTCCCTTGACATGCCATTGACTCAGGAGCAGTTGCTGACAATGTGCGTCGGGAACGTCAAGACCGAGCTGGTCCCTTCCCTGATCACTCAGAATTACCCCGGAGGGTTCAGGGACTTCTCAGACAAAGCTCAACGTCTTGAGGAAGCCCTGCAACAGGCCAGCCAGGCACACCCGCTGCCTCCTATGATTCCTGCAAGGAGAGCCAGCAGGGCTGAGCCCGCTGCTGTGGCCCAGATAGAGGCTCCCAGGCCGTTGGAGCTGCTGCCGGTGAGGCCAGCTCCGCAGCCTCACAGGAATCCGCCTCCACGGGCTCAGTTCCCGGCCCAGCAACGGCAGCCTCAGAACCGGCCGGCCCCTCCGCGTAATGTACCGCCGCAACCCCGGCGAGATAATCAGGGTCCACCTCCTCGGCAGGCCCCTCCGGCCCCTCGTCAAGACCGCGCTCCCAGGGGCCCGCGGCACCTGACGTACTCATTCCATGAGGATCAGGTCCCCGGTTATTTCCGGAGCGCCCTGGAGCAGAGGATTGTGCGACTGCCTGAGTGTTGGAAGCCAGAGGAGGCACATCTCACGGATAACCCCCGCTACTGCCCCTACCATCGGGCCCTGGGGCACACCATCCAGCGGTGCTATGTGTTTAAGGACTGGCTCCAAGACCAGATTAACAACAATGTAATCAGGTTGGGCCCAGCTCCAGCACATGTAGCGGGCGTGTTCGTGGGATCAGATGACGATAGTGGCAACGAGGACGAATGGCAGCTGGTCTCCGACCGCGGGTCCCAGAAGTATAATAACTGGATGGCCCGCAAGACGACCATTCGCGCCCAGGGAATCATCCGTGCGCGCTTGAATCAGCCTGAGCCCCCAGAACCTGCGGGTGCTGCTTCGGCATCGTCGTCCCAGTCTGCCTCCTCCAAGAGGAGCAAACGGCGGCAGCGCAAGAAGGAAGAGCGCGCCCCGCCAGTTCCGCCACTATCCCGTACTCTCGGCGATTTCATGCCCCCGGAGATGGGGGTCCCTCCTCGGATCCGCCCGGTGATGGATGATTCGTCCGATGACGGTATTGGGTACGCTTCGGTTAACACCGTCGAGCTGGTAAATCCCTTTTCGGTTCCCGACGTTGAAGAACACCAGGTGGACCTCCCTAGCGTCCCCGGTCGTCGCCACCGTCGGAAGAACCGCAGCAGCAGGAGTCGCCGGGGCACAGCCGTCGGTACCTCCGGCCAGGCCGTGCACGCCACTGAGACTAGGCGGCAGGCTCAAGATCGAGCTCAACGTGCGCAGGCTCCCCATCCGGGGATGACGGATTCGCCTCCGCCACTGTTTGTGGTATGGGACCGGGCAGAACCGCCTCAGCCGCGTCGCGACCAGCTCCGCCCTGCCACAAGTCCATCCCGGCCTCCTGACTCCAGTACGGTGACCATTTCCCGGACTGCGACCAGTGAACAGCGAGATGCGCCAAGTACCAGTCGGCCGCCGATCCAACCGGTAAGGCCCGTCATGCCACCAACCGCAGAGCAATCTCCTGCAACCAGGAGCTCGCGCTTGGCCAAAAAGTATGATGTCCTGAAGCACTTGGCCGACATCCCAGCAAGGCTCTCCATCATTGAGGCTCTGCGCATGTCATCTGAGATGCGCGAGGCACTCGCTGAAGCCCTGAAGAGCCCCCTCCAGTTCGAGACAGAGGTTGCGGCTGCAGAGGCCTTCCACGCCGAAACGATCGAGGACGCCGAATGTCAGGCAGTTATCTCGTTCTCTGGTAAGGATGAGGACCCTCCTATACAGGGACACATCCGTCCGCTGTATGTCACTGGCCAGTTCAATGGCCTTGAAGTCCGGCGTTGTCTTGTCGACACGGGGTCCGGGATTAATCTGATTCCAACTCGGACGCTCCGGAGATTGGGGTTGTCTGAGGATGACTTGATTCCCTCCGACCTCAGGATCCAGGGGTACGACCGCACCGAGCAAACCCCGGTCGGCAAGATACGTTTGAAGACCCAGTTCGGTGACTTGGTTGCCAACACCGAATTCATGGTAGTCTCTCAGGACACTGCGTATAACGCATTGATGGGCAGGCCATGGCTTCACCTTCATGCGGCGGTTCCCTCGTCATACCACCAATGCCTCAAATACTCCCTTAATGGTCGAGTAGGCGTGCTTCAAGGAGATGCCTCTCCTTTTGCCTCATGTGAAGCCCGCTATCTGGACGCGGACTATTACAAGAGCAAGGATAAGCAGATCCTGGCAGGTGAGGTTGAGCCTGTCGCTGTTGCAAGCGATCCCTGGGCAAGTCTGGATGACGCTTACGTCCTCCCGATTCACCGGTTGGACGTCGCCATGGTCTTGACGGTCCGCGAGTCTCCTGATGAGACGGCCGCGACCGCCCGCGCCAGCACCAGTGGCCCAGCAGGATCTGGTAGCCCCAATGCAGTTTCCAACGCAGTCTCTCCCGTGGATGATCCCTCCCCGAGTGGAGAGGACGTGGAAGACGCACCCCCAGCCTTTGAGGAGGGCGTCCCCGCCACGGTCGATGAGTTAATACAGGTGAACCTTGGAACCGAGGCAGATCCAAGACCCACATTGGTCAGTGCCGCCATGCCCTCTGAGGAGCGGCAGCAGTACGTGGACTTTCTCAGGCAGCACCGTGATGTGTTCTCTTGGGGCTATGACGAGATGCCGGGGCTAGATCCTCAGGTAGCCGTCCACCGCCTAGGTCTCCCGGCGAACCATCGCGGGTTCAAGCAGCCTCCCAGGAAAATGCACCCATCCCATGGTGCCATGGTTGAGGCCGAAGTTGACAAGCTTATCAAAGCCAACTTCGTGAGGGAAGTTCAGTACCCCAAATGGCTGGCCAACATTGTGCCGGTCAGGAAGAAGAACGGGCAGATTAGAGTCTGCATCGACTTCCGCGATCTCAACCGCCACTGTCCGAAGGATGATTTTCCCCTTCCAGTGACAGAGCTGTTGATTGATGCCACAGCAGGGTTCCAAGCCCTCTCCTTCATGGATGGATACTCCGGATACAACCAAATTCGGATGGCCCCTGAGGATGAGGAGTTCACTGCCTTCAGGGCCCCCCAAGGTACCTTTTGCTACCGGGTCATGCCCTTCGGCCTGAAGAATGCAGGTGCCACCTACCAACGGGCGATGCACCGCATATTCAAGCCAATCCTCGGCACACTGGTGGAATGCTACGTCGACGACTTGGTTGTCAAATCGCGCCAGCGTCAGGACCATCTCAAAGATCTTGAGAAAGTGTTCAGCTTCCTCCGGTCTCGCTGCCTGAAGATGAACCCGTTGAAGTGTGCCTTTGGGGTCACCTCCGGAAAGTTCCTTGGATTTGTGGTAAGATACCGGGGTATTGAGATCGACCCAGAGAAAATCAGGGCGATTAGCCAGATGCCTCCCCCGGGTACCGTCCGGGAACTGCAAGGGTTCCAAGGCCACTTAGCCTATATACGCCGATTCATCGCGAATCTGGCCGGCAAGTGTAAGCCCTTTTCTCGGCTTATGAAGAAGGGTGTCACCTATGTATGGGATAAAGAGTGTCAGACCGCTTTCGAGGAAATCAAGCAGTACCTGCTTCAACCTCCGGTCCTGATGCCGCCCGTATCCGGAAAGCCGCTGGTCCTTTATGTGACCGCCCTGGAACGGTCCCTGGGTGCCCTTCTCGCCCAGAAGAACAACGAGGGAACAGAGAATAGCCTCTATTACCTCAGTCGCATGCTCCTCGATGCGGAGGTTAGGTATTCCCCCATCGAGAAGAGCTGCCTGGCGCTCGTATTTGCCGTACAGAAATTACGGCACTACTTGCAGCACCATGAGGTACAGTTGGTTTCTCGGGTAGACCCGTTGAAATATATCCTGAGCCGACCTATGTTGACTGGCCGTCTAGCGCGGTGGGCTGTGATTCTCCAGCAGTTCGACATCAGGTATGTGTCTCAGAAGGCCATCAAAGGGCAAGCGTTGGCAGACTTTCTGGCCGCTCACCCGACCTCCGCGGATCAGCCGCTGGATCTAGGCTTTCCTGATGAGACCATTCTCTCGGTTGATCGAGCCGATCCATGCTGGCAGATGCACTTTGACGGTGCCTCCCGGAGCCCCACCGGTAGAAGACTCGATAATCCTAAGCTCAATAGAGTGGGCTTGGGCATCGTCTTCATTACCCCGGAGCGAGCCGTGCTGCCATACTCTTTCCTGTTGTCAGAGGGCTGTACCAACAATGAGGCGGAATACCATGCCCTCATCACCGGCCTCGAGTTAGCTCTCGAGATCGACGTGCCCCATCTGTGTGTGAAAGGGGACTCCGAGCTGGTCATTAAGCAGATCAATGGCGACTATGTTGTCAGGAAGCCGGAACTTGTGCCATTGTTGGAGTGCACCCTCCTTCTGATGGCCCGATTCCCTTCTCGGCCAGAAATTGTCCATATTCCCCGGTCGCAGAACGGTCGAGCAGATGCTTTGGCCAGCCTGGCTGCGTCACTTGCGGAACCTGAACAGGACAACCTGATCGTCCGCGTGACGCGCCGCAGGCTCATCGCTCCCGTTATCCCGGAAGAAGATCGCGGCCCGTTGGTAAGTAATCTCACCACGGTTGCCCCTATGCCCGGAGCCCCGAGTACCCCAGATATAGCAGTCGGATCAGCCCCTGATTGGAGGACGCCTTTGGTTGAGTACCTCCAACATGGCATTCTTCCGTCAGATCGGGCCGAGCGCGAGCGAGTTCGACGCCGCGCATCGCAGTTCGTCCTCCAGAGCAGTCCCGGCCTGGAGCAGATCCTCTACAAACGCGGATTTGATGGTGTTCTCCTCCGTTGCCTTCAGGGAGTTGAGATCCCACGAGTCATGCAAGAGGTTCATGCTGGTTCATGCGGCGCCCACCAAACTGGGCCGAAGCTGTCCCACCAGATTCGGAGGTTGGGATACTTCTGGCCCTCTATGATCCATGACTGCATCGAGTACGCCAGGAGGTGCCATGCGTGCCAGGTTCACGCGAACTTTGTGCATCGGCCGCCGGAGCCTCTCCATACCACAAGGTATTCCTGGCCCTTTGCAGTCTGGGGACTGGACGTTGTGGGACCTTACCCGCCGGCGACAGCTCGCCAGTGCCGGTTCATTCTGACCGCCACGGACTTCTTCTCCAAATGGGCAGAAGCGATTCCGCTCAGAGAGGTCAAATCCTGTTCGATCGCTGACTTCGTGACCTCCAACATCATCTATCGATTTGGAGTGCCTCACGCTATCCTCACGGATAACGGAACCAATTTCCGAGCAGCCGAGTTGAAGAAGTTGTACGCCAAGTATAACATCCGCTCGAACCATACATCTCGCTATCATGCGCAGGCGAATGGACAGATCGAGGCGTTTAACAAAACCCTCTCTAACATTCTGCAAAAGATGGTTGGTCAGAACAAGAAGAGTTGGCCGGACAAGCTCCCCAACGCCCTCTGGGCTTATCGGACGACGACTCGCAATTCCACCCAGATGACCCCTTATTCCCTGGTGTATGGAGCTGAGGCCGTCCTGCCCATCGAGATCCAGTTACCGTCCTTGCGCACTGCGGTCTACGACCAGCAAGCGCCGGACAGAGTTGCTGAAGCCCGTCTAGTCGAGTTGGAAGCACTGGATGAGAATAGACTTCGCGCTTTGCACAACTTGGAGAGGCATCAAAGCAGGATGGCTCGAGCTTTCAATAAGAAGGTTCGCCTCCGCTCCTTCCTACAGGGTGATCTAGTGCTAGCCCTAAGAGCACCGATGATCCCCGGCAGGAAGCCGCCCAAGTTGGAGCCCAAGTGGGAGGGACCTTTTGTTGTCCACAAGGTCTATCCCAATGGCGCGTACTCCCTAGCGACTATGGATGGTGAGCGTGTCACTCCTCCCACCAACGCTAGGTTCCTCAAGCAATACTTTGCCTGAGTGTCACCACGTCCTGCACGACGTTAAACTGCATTCGTCCAGGCTACAAGACGTTAAACTGTTTAGCATTCGTCCGCGCTGCAAGACGTTAAACTGCCAAGTGCTACGTCCTGCACGACGTTAAACTGCATTCGTCCAGGCTACAAGACGTTAAACTGTTTAGCATTCGTCCGCGCTGCAAGACGTTAAACTGCCAAGTGCTACGTCCTGCACGACGTTAAACTGCATTCGTCCAGGCTACAAGACATTAAACTGTTCAGCATTCGTCCGCGCTGCAAGACGTTAAACTGCCAAGTGCTTCGTCCCGCATGACGCTAAACTGCACTACGTCCGAGCTACAAGACGTTAAACTGTTCAGCATTCGTCCTGCATGACGTTAAACTGCCTCTCCAGAACTACGTGCGGCTTGATTCCCATCCTTATGGGATACGTAGGACCGCCTGGACGCTTGTGTTTCAGGCCCAGCCCCATCCTTCGGGAATTTCCATCCCATCTCGGGCCCTTGGCCCAGTTGCCCCGGGGTGTGCGGCGTATGGTGTGAGTGCGGGGCTATGCCCTCATTCACGTCGGTTTGTTCGTCACGCTGTACGCCCCCCTCCACGTTTGGGGATGCCTTCTGCTCCCCCCTTCTTTTTTCCTCATCGTCCTGCATGACGTTAAACTGCCTTTCCAGAACTACGTATGGCTTGATTCCCATCCTTATGGGATACGTAGGACCGCCTGGACGCTTGTGTCTCAGGTCCAGCCCCGTCTCTTGGTTGATCACGGGGACCTGCCCCCCTTCGGTTGCTCTCAGGGTGAGTCCTCCGACCCTTTCCGGAGATCTGTTAACATGTTTTGGGGTGCTTCGGTCTATGACTCGTAGTGTCAGATTCAATCCCGACAAGTCCTGTGTTGCTTGTCAGGCCTCGCGCTTCCTCTTGTTCGAGCCTTCACTCAAAGGGATCCTCGTTAGCGGTTTGGGTACGATGCCTCAGTGCTCTCCCACCGCTCCGGGTCGATTTACCGGCGGGTCTTGGGCCGCAAATCGATATGAATCCTGCGATTGAGCGGTTGATGCTCGTTTGCTTGCCCCGTCTTAGGCTGACGCGATCGGATGTTGTGTTGCGAATGCGTCAGCAACGTCCTTGATCGCCATGTCAGCTCTCTCGGGCTCTGAACATTGGTTGCGCAGTCCTCATCACACTCCGCCTTTGTGCGTTGTAGTGGGATCTTGACACTCTCTTCATACCGACCCCCGGTACGCCTCTACACGTTAGGCAGACCAACCAGGGTAATGATGTCGTTCGAGGCTCCCATGATCTGAGCACCAAGGATATATGCAGATATCCTCCCTAAGGGCCATGCGTAGCTGGACCCTCGTCCCCATAAGGAGGAGGGAGTCGCCCGAACAATTGCGTTCTGGGCCCAGTATATCTGGAGGCTAGCATCTCTGCCCCTCGGGTGATGGACATACGCAGACCCCTATCCCAAGACTCTTTTCCTGGAATCGTGCGTGACCGCAGGGCTGGGTATGTTCCCACCTCCGCCGTGTCCGCCGTACCGCGATAAGCGGGTTCCTCCATGGTCCGAACCACACGACCTTAAACTGTGTTGTCTGGTCCTACCACACGACCGTAAACTGTGATCGTCTTGGCCGCCCGACGAGAAACGGCACTGCATCGTGATGTCCTCCTCAGGGGACACTCATGTTGGGCGCTGGTTAATGACCACGCCATTCATCAATGCCTTCCATGGCTTGATTATTGTGGCGACGCCAGAGATTTCTCAATCACGGGCATGTCGCCGCACAAAGAAAAACCATTCATCTTTAAGGACAAACAAGAAATATCAAATGCCGCTCCTTTTGTGTGCGAGGGTCAGACCCGCACTCTTCCCCGCGCTGGTGCCCGATTGTGTCGCACCGCGCTTCAAGAACTACGTGCGGCTTGATTCCCATCCTTATGGGATACGTAGGAACGCCCGGATGTTTGAAACTTCGGGTCCAGCCCCCCACCTCTTAGAGATTCCCCCTTCTCTGGGGAATCCGCCGCCTTCAGGTCACCCTCAAGGCGTGTTCCCCGACCCCTTGCCGTGGTCCACCGGTGTCAAGAGTACTCTGGTTTATTGCCAGGAGGTTCAGGATCCGCTTGGTCAGGTTTCCTCCACTTTTCAGGCTTCGTGCTCCCTTTCATTCGGACCCATCGTCTACGCCCTGGGTGGAACCCCCGTGAACGGTTCGGACACAATGCCTCAGTGCTCTCCCACCGACTCGGGCCGGTACCCCCAATGGCCTCGGGCAGCAAATCGATATAAATCCTGCGATTGAGCGGTCGATGCTCGTTTGCTGCCTCATTCCACCAACGGTTGGTGCGATGTTGATGCTGCTTTTCCGCCACGGTCGGCAGTATTCTCATATCGTCACGCCGGTGCTCCCGGTCCTCGAGTGAATGGCCGCATGATTCACATTTTCCACCTCCCATTCTGACCAGGCGAAACCTCGACACTCTTGACACTATCCCTCAGTGCATCTTCGCATATCCAGGGGATATGACCACGATGTGGCGTGCTTTGAGCCCTTCTGGTCCGAGCTCTAAGACCTTAAACTAAGATCTCCCCTTATGGTCCGAGCTCTAAGACCTTAAACTAAGATCTCCCCTTATGGTCCGAGCTCTAAGACCTTAAACTAAGATCTCCCCTTATGGTCCGAGCTCTAAGACCTTAAACTAAGATCTCCCCTTCTGGTCCGAGCTCTAAGACCTTAAACTAAGATCTAGCCCTTCTGGTCCGAGCTCTAAGACCTTAAACTAAGATCCTCTAGCCCTTATGGTCCGAGCTCTAAGACCTTAAACTAAGATCCTCTAGCCCTTATGGTCCGAGCTCTAAGACCTTAAACTAAGATCCTCCACCTTTATGGTCCGAGCTCTAAGACCTTAAACTAAGATCCAGCCCTTATGGTCCGAGCTCTAAGACCCTAAACTAAGATCTACCCCAAATGGGGTCCTACGTCCTGCATGACGTTAAACTGCACTCACAGAACTACGTGTGGCTTGATCTCCAGCCTGATGGAGTACGTAGGAACGCCCGGACATTTCGACTCGGGTCCAGCCTCAGGGATCGATAAGTCCCGCCCCTCCTCGTCGCCGGCCGTCTGGCCTGACTTCGGGTAGAGTGGTGCAGTTGTGATATTCTCCCCGATTCAGCCCGGGATGCCCCATCGCAAGGATGGGAAGCGACGGTTTCCTCGTCAGAGAGGTGCTGTCTGAGAATTGAGGTGACTCACGGCCAGATTAGTGCATCCGCCTAATACGCTTCCCCCACGGTGGCGCAATTTTGAGAGCGTTGGATTCTGTCCGAACAAATCGTCACTTCGCCCCACGCTTCGCATGCCCTGTTGATCTGGATTTTCCACCCTTGTGTCTGAAGGAACCCCAAAGCGGTATTCATGATGACATGTGGTCCGCCTCCTGCAATATGAATGATGGCCTTTTTCGGTCCGTCTATTGCAGTTGTTATGGTCGATCCACTGTCCGCCTACCGTCTTGGGCATTTCCTGGAAGGCCGATCGTTGTGGATGTCTGGATTCGGGACACGCGATTCACCCTTTCTCATTTCCCTATGTTCGGATAAAATCTCAACGCCCCTAGCGTTGTCCCGCTCGTGTGTTGGAACAAGTTGGGGGACGATACATTGGTTAGGTCTGAGGTCTCCTTTCCCAGGAATGACCTCCCTCTTTTCTCCAGAAACCCAGGCCCAATTATGGATGCCTGATGCTTGGTTAACACTCCCGCAAGACAACGAATTGTGGTTGAGCATGTTAAACCAAAAGACGCAGATAAATATGGTGATTCATACAAGTGGATCAAAATATTAAGTAGCGGAAGCAAATGTTCTGGGAATGGCAAAAAACAGCCCTTAGGGATTAGCGTGCTGAATGAGTCTTTCTAATGCCGCTACCCTTTGGCTGGCGGCCTCCAGGGCTGCTTCTCGTTCTCTGCGTGCCCTCTCCTCGTCGGCAGTCGCAGCACGCAGTTCGTCAATCCTGGCCTGTGCACGCTCCCGCTCGACTTGGAGTGTGACCATCTGTTGGCCCGCCTCCGTCAGCTGTACCTGAGCGTCGATCAGTTGTGCCGATAGTTGCTCCACAAGCTCGGTACATGCTGCGACGAAGGCCTCCTTCTCTGCCGCCTGCCCTTCGAGGCGCCGGACTTCCTGCTCTGCCGCGATGAGCGCCTGCGTGCTCTCCGACATGTCCCGACTTTGTGCGACGTCGGCACGCCGGCGGCTCTCACGCATCTTCTCGGCCATGAAATCACGGACCGTCAGATGGAGGCGTTGAGCATCAGCTCCCCCGGCACACAGGAAGCGCAGCCAGGTCTGAAGTGATCCCATGCGCCCCAGCCATTCCGATGGGTCTCGCTTGAGGAAGCGCTGGATGCACTTCCACCCCCTGCGTCGCGTTACCCGGCTATCCTCGACCGCCTCCGCGTCCGAGTCATCCATCTCCTCTGGGTCGGCAGGCCGGTAGGAAGGGAAGGCAGCCAGCAGGTCTGCTGCAGGGTCCGCCCCTGGGAGGTCCTCACGAGGGATAGGTTCCCCAACATCCGGGCAACCTTCTTCTCTCTCCCCAGCGGCGCTGACACCCTCGTCAGCCCCCAACCTCTCTCCGGTGGCAGCACCGCCGACGTCCGCAGCCCCTTGATCAGCAGTTGGTGGGGCCGGCTCGGTTTGGGAAGCCTGTTCCGGAGCAGGCGGCATGTCCACCACTGGTCCACTCGTAGATGGCCCGGGTTCGGCAACCCGACGAGCCTCCGATGTTGAGATCACTGCGCAGGGCATGCCATGGTTAGTCACGGATCGTCAATGGCAAGTACCAGCAGTAAAGTAGGGAGACTTAAGGGAGTTCGGAGCATCATCTTCCGCTACCCCGGTCGCCGCAGGAACAGTTGCAGCAGGGGACCCCTTAGCGCTTGTCAATTCGATAATGGGTGCCTGGCCCCCGCCTTGTCCTGCTGGCGCCTCTCCTACTCCTGTTGAGGACGCCTGACCGACGTCCGTGTGCTCCTGAGAAGGATGGAGAAACGGGTTAGAAGCTGCATAAGAGAATGGATGAAGCAAGTTGAGTAGGGATAGAAGCGGACCTCGAGGAGCTCAGTGACATCAACGTTGTCAGAGCCGGCCACCTCGCCGCTCTCCCGTGGGCTCCCCCGATGGGACCTTCCCTCGGAGCCTTCATCCTCCCCCGTCTCCTCCTCCTCCTCGGAGTCGTTACTGTCATCTTCTTCCGGCGGCATCCGTTCCGGAGCGGGCTCGAGACCGAGCATCACCTTCACCAGAAGGGATGGCTCCGCACGCTGACCACGTTGGCGCGCGTACTCGTCCATGGCCGTCAGATATGCATATTGCCGGTTGAAGTCCACCCTGTCGGTGATCTGGAGGCGCCCGACCTCTGGCAGATAGATTCCTTCTCTGAGTATCTTTCGCCAGATGACGTCGGTCCCCAGTGACTGCCGCAGGGTCATCCAGGCCGACCACAGCGCCGGGAAGACTGCATCGTGGGAGGGTTCGAGCAGACGTCTCACCTGCTTCCCGGGCCGCTCCTCGACCGCTGCATGTGCCCCCTCTCTGGGCGCTGAGGTCGTAGCGGCAGCCTGCGATGCGCCCGCCGCCGAAGTCCCTGCTCGCGCCGGCCCCGCTGCTTGGCGCGCCTCCGTTCTCCCCCGTGTGGCGGCGCCTCGCCTCCTTCCTTGACGCCCGGTCTCCGCACGGGTAGCCTCGAGCCGCCGAACTAGCTTCCGCAAGAGCCCCTCAGGGTACGCGATGGCCCAGTGTTCGGCGTACTCGGTTGCCAAGCCTGCGTTAACTCCGGTAGGAGGGAGGGTGATGACGTCGCCAGAGCCGAAGGCGACGAACATCAGCCACATCTGGCGAAGGACGCCGGGGTTCGTCTCCTCCCGGACAGCAGTGAATACCCTCTTCGGCATCCGCTGAAGGCACCCGAACTGCCTGGCGAACCGGGTCGGCACGTAAGGCTCGCAGATCACCTTCCCGTCGATCCGAGCCACGAGCACCCCGCCCCGCATGTTCAGGAAGTATTCATGCTGCTCCAGCGGGCCCTGTCCGTTGTCGATCATCTGGCCGACGGGAGTGGGGAACGGGCTGAAGTTGAAATTGGCATGATTGCCAATCCGAACCCTCACGCCCTCCTCACTGAGGGTCATCGGAGCGACCCCCGCAATGTTCAGCAGGGAGGGTCGCAGGCCGTTGCCCGGAGGACTGATGGCATTTGGGAACGTATACCCACCAAGGTGAGCAGCCACCCAGCCGTGGAAGAACTGAAAGGGCCCACAGATCCTTCGTGGCGACCCCCCTCGTGAGATGCGTCCCAGAATGGCATACAGCCTCGCCAGTACTGGGACCCCCGAGGTTGTACCTCTTATTGGCAGCCATGGCGCCCGCCATCGCCAGCGTCGCCGGACGGACGCCCATCCTCGCATCCCGCACTGGCAGGAGCCACCCGCTCAGAAAGGCGGCCAGGAACGCCGCGTACCGGACGTTCGGGTCCCGGGCCTCGATGACGCGGTACCCCCATGAGCGGTAATCGCCCGTCTCCAGGACCCGCCAGTACGACCCGTTCCGGCTCCTCTGAGCTGCGGTCGGGCACCGCTTCCCCCTGCCTGGCATCTTGACCGCCGGGTCATGCTCCAGGAACTGGCCGAACCAATCCTTGTAGGCTATGTCCTTCTGGAAGTCTTGGATCCCGAGCCGCTGCGTAGCCAGGTCAAGAAGATGCCAGGTCAGAATGGGAGTCCGTGACCTGTCCTCCCAGATGTTCTTCGGTGGCAGGAACTCATCGTACTGGTAGCCCTCCAGCGGGATACCTCCGATGCAGTGGATGTCCCAGAGACCGATGCCGACCTCCCCATGGTGAAGATGGAAGGTGTTGGTATCCGGGGACCAGCGAGTGAACAGCTCCGGCCCGAGCTCAGACTGCTGGTAGAAGTGGAACTGCGACGTCCACACCGCCTCGAACAGGCCGATGTACCGCAGCTCCTCTGCGAAGTGATCGCAAGTGTGGCGTACCCAGAACGCCCAGGCCCATTCACTGGTAAAGTTGCCCCCGGATCGCAAGTCCCAGTCCTTCAGCCAGCCCTTGGTGTCGTCAGTGACACTCTGACGGTATGTGCTCGAGTAGAGGGCTGGAGAATTCTCCGCTGTAGGCTCACCCCCATCAATGGTTCGCGTCCTCGGGTTCAGGACGTAGACATCCAAGTGCCTGGTTTCCCTGGCAGGATGCCCATTGTTGGTGATGTTATAGCGGTGAAGCTCGTCCTCCCGAGTCACCCAGGTTCGCGGCGCATCAATCTCGAACCCTGGCACCGGAACCTCATCGAGGATGCCAAAGTTCCAGAGCGGCAGGTTGTCCGACAGTGGATATGTCTTCTGGGCCGGCGTTAGTAAGTCGAACAAGGATTGATTGTTGGAAACAATCTCCTTGGCTCCGTAAACCTCCTCGTTCGTCGCCATCTCAGCTCTGCGAGTGGCGGCATCCCCCTCATTTCCTCTGTGCGCGGCCATCTCAGAAGTTTCGGGAGTCGTGCGGGTTAAGGGATGAAGAGTGCGGGATCGGACGAGGCTGGTGGAAAAGTTTGAAGGTTGGCGCGCGATCCAAGGGGACGGCGCGCAATTGGGAAGACTGTCGCGCAAAGTTCCGGGTTTTCGCGCAAAAGCAGGCGAAATCCGGACGGTTTTGCGCGCCGATCGGGCGAATTTCGCGGCCGGAAGAGGCAATTTCGCGCACGAGAGCTTTGGAGCTTATCGCGCGGAAGGCCAGAGTACGGAACGCGGGACCCAGCGCCCCTATTTATAGGCGAGGCCGGGCCCGCGCTGCGCGGAAAGCGCTTTGCGCGACCGCAGCGGCGAATTTCGCGACCGGTGCCCCTTTTTGCGCGCCTAAGTCCCGCGCCGCCCAGGACTTCGGCATTCCGGCGTCTCCCTCGGAACCCGATCGTTGCGACCTCTCGCCGATCAGATTCCGAGGGGGGGCTTTTGTAGACGCCGGAAAAGTCCGTTGTTCCCAAACGAAGCTCCGGATGCGGAAAGCGAGGTCATATTTGGAGTCGGAAGGATGTTTCGGAGGGCCCGGAGGCCGTGCGCGGAATTTCAGAGGTCCGCGCGCAAAGGAGATGTCCCGCGCGGAAAACCCCCGGGATGCGCGCAATGCGCCGGCTCGGCGCGCAATTCTGCGCGCCGCGGGTCCGCGCGCCTCCCTTACGCGCCGCGCCCGATTCCGCGCCCGCGAGAAGAATTTCGCGCTCGCACCCTGGATTCCGCGCCCGGGGTTGCCTATAAATACAAGGCGACCCCCAACGTTTCAAAGGTTGCTGGAAGTCGAAACGTCTCCCGTGCGCGCAATTCAACCCCTTCCGCGCGCAATGACGAACTTCAGGTAACCTCCTTTCTTTCGCGCAAGAAAGCCTCGGGGTCCGCCTTCGCGCGCAATCCCCGCTGGCTCCTTTCATTTGAATAAACACTCACCCTAAGGCCTTTGCGCGCAAAAGAACCCGCTTGCGCGCAATTGCCCCGGGGTGCGCGCAATCCGGCCCGATTGCGCGCACCCCCCCTTCTTTCAAGTGGCCATTCATTAGAGAATGAGCCGTTGCCCCCGCGCGCTATCCGAAGCCCGGTGTGAGCAATCTGAAGCATCCGCGCGCAAGGCGCTGGCCCAATTGCGCGCCAGCCGCCCCGATTGCGCGCCGGCCCGCAGTATTGCGCGCAAAGCTTCCTTTTTGCGCGCAATCTGCCAGGGTCGTCCCCGTTGACCTCCTAAGGTTACCCGCCTGTGTGGCACCCGATGATTCTCATTCCGGGTGCCCGCACCGTGCGTTGTCTTCCCGTGCGGCCCTCCAGGCTTGCGCGAAGTGACACGCACCTATGTCCAGCATGACGTTAAACTGCATATATGTCCAGCATGACGTTAAACTGCATACTCGTCCAGCATGACGTTAAACTGCATATACGTCCTGCACGACGTTAAACTGTACATCGTCCGCGCTGCAAGACGTTAAACTGCCAAGTGCTTCGTCCGGCAACCTATGCCCAGCATGACGTTAAACTGCACACCCGTCCAAGCTGCACGACGTTAAACTGCCTAGCCCCCATCGTCCGTGCTGCAAGACGTTAAACTGCCAAGTGCCTCGTCCTCAACACATGACGTTAAACTGTACTTCGTCTGGCAAGACGCTAAACCGTCCGCAACCTGATCCCGTGCTCCGCACGCAGGGTCTCCCCCGGTTTGGACGTGGCCCCCACCCGCTCGTCTCTGCAGGGATGTCGGGATTGTCCCCCTTTTGGGACGATTTAATGGGAGTGGCTTTTCCCTACGGGGGCAGGGTATTACAAACCCCTAGTTTCTCGTGGGAGGCTGCACATGTGTATCTCCATTGCACCTCCCCACTGCCGAAGCCAGTAGAGGGTCTGACTGGGATCGAGGTGTCTTTTGCTTTCGGTCCAAGTCCCTTCCAACTGAGTTTTGCAGTATCCGGGCTGCCCCAAGTGCGTAAGTCCTGACAGATTGAACTACGTGGACTTTGATCCCTGTCTTCTATACAGGGTACGTAGGAAGCCTCCCTGAGGTCCAAGCCCACCACCTGGTCGTCCCGGTCGTATTTACGTCGGTTCGTCCATCAGTGGACCCCTCCAGGGTTCACGCTTGCGTTGATTCACCTATGAATCCGCCCCTGTGGGAGGCTGCCCGTGTGTATCTCCACGGTGCCTCCCCACAGCCCCCCTTTTCCATTTCCCCTTTTATCGTCCAGCATGACGTGAAACTGTGATCCACCCGGCCGTTCCATCCCCCTCCGTGCGAGGTGGTTCGGTTCAATCCTCCGCCCGGCGGCCTCGACCTCTTCGTGAGTCGGCCTGCCGACGTCCAGCATGACGTTAAACTGTATGCCCGAACTACGTTGACTTTGATCCGTGTTAACGCGCGGTACGTAGGAAGCCCCCCTGGGGTCCAAGCTCTTTACTCCATCATCCATCCTGATCCTTACCCGGGCCGCCACATCCCGGTGGGGTCATGCCACTTCACTCCACTCCACGTTACTTGGGAAGCCGCCCATGTGCTGGCCCCAGCGTCGGAGGTTCCCCGCAAGGGGTTCCGTCATCTGATCCACTTTTCGTGTTGATCGGTCCGATGCCGTCCCCGCTGGACGTTAAACTCGCGGCATACCCCGTGTTAAACACGGGAAGCTGAGGAAAACCTCAGGTGACACAGTTCCCCGCACCTAGTACGGGATGCCTCAGGCCATCGTGCCTTCGAGAAGCCCTATTAGGGACGGAAGACAGACGTGCAGAGCCGCAGTGTTACAACACGCCCCCAGCACCCAGAGCCACCCGGCCTTCTCACCGCAGGTTGCTGCCCCGCCCAGACTCCTTGGAACGTCCGGGCGGAAGCAGCGTAATTAACCGGTGTCCATGAAGAT
This sequence comes from Viscum album, assembly GCA_963277665.1. Classification (NCBI taxonomy): domain Eukaryota; kingdom Viridiplantae; phylum Streptophyta; class Magnoliopsida; order Santalales; family Viscaceae; genus Viscum; species Viscum album. Next base: position 929,926,418 of record OY728159.1, read on the forward strand.
ATGGCGCCGGGAACGAGATTCACGAACATTCTTAAGTCTATGAGGGAGACCCGGATTAGGCGACAAGTTCCGAGGAGACGTCCAAGGAAGGAGAAGCCGACATCCCATCATCCCGGTTTCGATCAAGGAGCAGACGCCCCTGAATAAGGGACGGATGCCGCCCGCCCTTGGAAAGCGGGACTGCGGGACCACAAGCCGCGCGCCCATCCCCTCGGGTTGACGGGTGCACGCGCGAACGCGTCCTGGCGGAACAGCGTAACCCGACGCACATCCGCACCGAAACAGTGGGTTGAACTTTTTATAATTTTTTATATATAATCGACTTTCCAAGGTGATTCAAGCCTTGAGGATCAGATATTTTGATCTTCCAATGTGGAGGTAGGTTCTTTGTGCCTTTCCGTTGTACGTATTTGAGTATTATGTGAAATTTTTGCGAATACCCTTTAACGAGGTATTGCGTGATTACCATTTTACCCTGGTGATTTCCTACCACGCATATATGCATGTGTAGAGGTTAATTGGATATGAATTGGGTTGATTTCTATGATTTGGACGTATTGCCCATGCATGTTCTGTTTACGACCCTTGGTCTGCTTAGCCTTTTTGGCCGCCTTGCCTATTTTTCATGCCTAGTGCTGTAGGGTGGAGTTTTTGTATTCTAACAAGATTGATATGTTGTAGACAGATGTAGCCAAGTAGTTCTTGGGGTTTACCTTGTCTGTTTTTTTCCTTTCTATTCTCGTTGACCTACATAGGGCTGAGAGAACCCGGTGTAGTACACTATAAGGGGAATTGGCAGAGTGAGCTTCCTTAAAGAGTCCTTGAACCACTTTAGACTATAAGGGGAATTGACCAAGTGAGCTTTTTCAGAGAGTCTTTGATCCACTTGGGGATATAAGGGGAATTGAACGAGTGAGCTTCCTCAGAGAGTCATTAACCTTAGAGCTATAAGGGGAATTGATCATGTGAGATTATTTAGAGAGTCCTTGAATTACCTTATACTATAAGGGGAATTGACTGTGTAAGCTTCCTCAGAGTGTCTTGATTCTACCTTTTACTATATGGATAATTGACAACAAGCGATTCCTAGGAATGTCTTTATATATTTATATAAATGAACAAGAGGGGATAGGCTGTGTGGACTTCCAAGAGGGTTATAATTCTTGATTATTTTCTTATGATATTTGGAATTGTTTTCTGCTGAGTATTTTCTTGTTTACTGCTTCTATAATTTTACATGCCATATATTCACTAACTGTTATGCATAGTTAATTGGGTGGTTGACTATTGGAATTCAGTCTCACACATTATCATGGTCATGCTTTTGGGCCCAAACAGATTATATTGTTGCAGGTATAGATAAAGGCAAGTTCCCTTCTACTTCAGGTTCTTGATTGAATGTGGAGTCGGAGAGCATGGGACCATGTTGTGGCTTGCGTTGCTAAGGAGTTGTTTACATGATTTCTTTTGTATTTGGTTTAGTACAAGTGTGTTCCGGCATTGTGATTTTTTTTTATGATTTCCTAGACATATGTATCATGAATCATTCACATATATATATGTGTGTGCTCTAGTTTATTATTTTCTAGTCATCCGTTGTTTACTTCTGTATGGATTATTACTGCTTCTACTACTGCTATTGTTTTAATTACACTGTGTTACTCAGCCAATGAGGTCATAGTTTCCCCACTATCACACCCAAGTCCCTCGCTTCTAGTCAGAAACCTCTGACATTTGTGGAAATGCACTTGAGGCCATGTAACCGATCTGGTACGGGGCGCCTCTGGGTGGCTTCCGGAACCAGTACGTTAAAAACATGTATAAGATGATTCATTTCCCATGACTTACTGTTTGGAGCCTTTAACCAAGGATAGGACGGAATAGGTACTTGGTAATAAGTTGTGCCCAGGAGTAGCTAACCTGTGTACATGTGACAGAGAAAATTTACATGCATATTTTTGATCAAATAATGAGTATTTTTTAATTTTTTTCAATGATAAACCCCGTGTATTTACATGTTTTATTAAAATAATTTTTAATTTGAATTTTAGAATGATAATAAGAAAAATTGAGAAAAATTCATAATTCTGGATTTTGGATAGATTTTGACTACAAGGGTATATTTTTCATTTTTCATAAAATATATGACCAAATTTTTTGATTAAAATTCTTTTAGAATCCTGATTTCATTTCCTCCCATTTTTTCCTCTGGACCAGGAGCTGATTCGGCCATCTAGTGGACCTATAAATTCATATAATTTTGACATTTTTCTGGGCGGACAACGTGGACCAAACCACTGTAACGGAACCCAAACTCGGCCTAAACATATTCAAATGAAGTAATTCCATCTGGGGTAGAACTAGGACAGATAGGGATGTATCTACACTAAATTTGGTAGAGTTTTAAAGTAATTAAGATGGCCATTGAACGACATTATTTTGGAGGGACATTTCTGGAAGCTTCGTCCAGAAACAAAATCCTTCAATAAAAAATTTATAACTCCTTCATCCGGTGTCCAAATTCTCCGATATTTTGGGGGTAAACGGCCAACACATTTATGAACAACATTTAATAATGGGTCCACGCATGTATCTGCCATTTATTGGGTCAACAAAGCGCAAACTTTCGGAGGATAGAATGCTCCCTATAAATGGAGGCCCTCCCCTCCTTCCAAGATCATCAGCTCGACACCCAATGCCAAGGAGGGATACCACCAGGGCATGGGCCATTACTGATCTTCTATTCCTCTATCATTTCTTATTTTTATTTTATTTTCTTTTTGTTTTTGTTTTTGTTTTAATTTAAATTGTAATTTTAATTTCTTTTCGATTAATCCATGCATCTGTGTTTCCCCATCCATTTTTCTTGTTTTCATTCTCTCCCTCTCTCTCTAAATCTCTCTATCTTCCAACCCAATACACCAAGTAATCTCAAACACTCAGAAATGATTGGCTAACTTGAGACTTGGATTTGGGGGAGGTCAATATATTCATGAATTTTCCTTAAGGTTTGTTTTATTGTTTGTGGCAGATTTGAGTATCATGCATTGGTGATGTGAATGCCCCCGATTGGGTTACAGCCCCCAATGACATGAAACTCAAACCATTTCTATTTTTAAAAAGATTAGTGATTCAAACATGAGATTTCATGTATATATTATCAAACTAAAATTAACATATTAAATATAATAATGATTGAATCCAAGACTAAACCCCAAAACCATGTTTTTTCTTCTTAACACATCCTATTTGCATTGCATTATTGTTTATATTTTTATATCAAAAACCCTAAAAATATTGTTATCACATTCATTTAAATAAAAAAAATATCAAAAAGAGATAAATTAGGTGAATTAGATAACGTAAGTGAACCAATTTGAAAGGCTCCTCAAGAGAGACGACCCTGGTCAGCCACTTTGCTGCACTAGGAAAACAATATAATTGTTTTTGTCCACGCCCCGTGACAGGATTGCGTCAATAGGGAAGAGCCAATCTAACTCTTTTAATGCAATTTTTCTTTTTTTTCAACTTTATGGTTGATTTTATTTTCACCGTTGGGAGATTCACATGTTTTGTGTTGTTACCGTTAATGTTATTGAGGTTCTATTTCTATCGTAACCTAATAAGATGAGGGTATGCTGTCTCATCCATCATATAGGAACTTGCTAGAAATCACATGACATACATTCCTGTCAGGTCATCTAGGATGCATTAGTGATTGCATGTTGGTTTGATAGATATTGTGTAGAATATGAATTCTGTTGTGATAGATGCCTTGATAAAATTATCTTTTGGTTGATAGGGTATTTTTTTGTAAGGTTTTGTTTGAGTGAATGTCAAACCTTAGTTCTTGAAGTTTTATAGGCCCTCATTGACCAGAATTTGGTGAATAATTCCCTTTTCTTTCTTTTTATAACATGTATAAGATGTGAAACTTTGATTCACTGGCAGTACGAGCCCTTACAAATCAGAATTTGGCACTTTCAATGTTCTTTTCAGTGTTTTTCTAGTTTCCGGAGTAGTTTCTAAGGATTACTGAATGGAAAAAACTAGAATACATGTCGTGTAATGTTATGTGAACGCCATGTGTTCTTATGTTTGGGAAGAAACTATTATTCTGAAGTACATGCCGTGTACATTATATACACGACATGTAGTCTCTAACCGTGTCATATTCAATGTGGGCAGAGACAATGGATAGGGATTATCTTGCGGGAACATGTCGTGTACCCCTTTAACATGTCGTGTGGAATTGAACCTATGTCCACCCATGTAAATAACAACACGGGTGGATAAAACATAAGATATACACGCCGTGTCATCATTGAACATGTCGTGTAGCCTGACCCAGGAACATGGTTGTCTCATTAACAACACGGGTCAGTGTTATCCTTTCACGTACACGCCATGTACGCCTTGAACACATCATGTAGTGTGAACCGTGTGTTAGGCTGTGTCACTAACAACACGGGCCAGGTGAATCTTTTCTAGTACATGTCATGTACCAGTTGAATACGTCAAGTAGTATTGTCTTAGGAGAGTAGTGTGGCTTAACCGTGTAGAACTACTTGGGCAGGGAAGGAGGATTCAAGCACACGTCATGTGTTAAGACAACACGCCATGTGTTTGGTGTGTTACAAGACTAGTTTAGATAGGAGTACATGCCCATGTAAATGACTTAAGGGAACACGCCGTGTAGGAATTGTACAAGTTGTGTAGTCATGTTTTTTGAAACATGAGTGGTTTCATTCTCTTGTTCCATTATTACACTTCTAGTTTTAATTAATTGATAATCTTGATCTAAGGTGTGCACTTGACCTTGCAGAATCATACCACTAAGACATCTTCTGGTTGTATGCCAGTTTCTAGGCGATGATCAGACACCAGACATGGCATATCAGGGACTACCTACAGATCCTCCTATCGTGCCTGTTTTGGCACCATCGATTATACCTGACATAGGTGTTGATGTAAAGTTTAGAGATAGATTTTTTTGGATGATTCAGAACTTTCAGGGAGCATCACCGCCTGCCACGTCGATGGAATAATTGACACAGGACTATCAGCAGCAGCATCCTCCGACATTATCATGGGATGGAGGACCCCAGGCTGCAAAGTTCTGGATAGAAGCCTCCCTGATGATTTTCGAGCATTTGGAGACACCACCACAGAAGAGTGTGAAGCTCTCTAACTACATGCTTTGAGACTCTTCCAAGAGGTGGTGTTATGTGATATCATAGGTAGGATGCCAGCAGAATATTCCTTGGGATGAGTTTCGGCTTATCTTCTACGATTACTTCTATCCAGAGACCTTGAGGGCTGATCAAGCCCAATAGTTCATGAGCCTAGAGTAGGGTACTCTTACTGTTATGGAGTATTAATCTCGCTTCATAGAGCTGTAGTGTTTCACGCCTATTCCAGGAGGGGATGAGTCGTTCCTTGCACGGATGTTTGAGGATGGTCTGAGGCACGACATCCGATCTCAGGTGCACATCTTCAGGTTGACTTCGATATCCTCAATCTTCATCCAGGCGTTGATCACAGAGCATAATATAAGGGATCCTGGAACTGTGAGCCGGGGCGGTTTGGCATCCAAAGCTAGTTCTCCTCAAGATGAGAGTAAAAAGCACCACAGGGAGATTTCATGAGGAGTTAATAGTTGCCAGGATGCATCTTCTGGTATCCAGGTGGTGTTATACAAGTGTAGGAAGAGCGGGCATACGAGGCCACATTGCCCGAGGGACCCAGTGGGGTACAGATCTTGTGGAATGATGGGTCACCTTTAGAACTTCTGTCAGTTCTTCTCATTAGCAGCTTGTGACAAGGGTTTTTCTATGACTCCTCGTCCAGGAACAACACCACCAAGTTCTCACAAGTCTAGTTACTGGAGTTTTTCCGGCCGTTCAGGCTGAGGTGGAGGTCATGGCCTTGGTAGCCAGTCACCCGGTTTTCAGTGACATCATGGTGGATCAGCTCAGAGTGATCAGGCAGGGTCACAGGGCCATGGTACAGGTCATAATTTTGCAGTGGAGCATACCCAGTAGGAGTAGGATCCCAGACCCTCCACCATTCGAGGTACGATCTTAGTAGCCTCAATTTTCGTTTCTACTCTTTTTGATATAGGTTATTTCCATAGCTTTATATCTGTTGCTAGTGTGGAGAGCCTTGGTCTCAACATCTTTTCTTCTGCTGATATCTTGATGATAGACACCCCATTGGGGACGATAACTTCTAGGGTACATCAGTGCATAGAGTTCCCTCTAGAGGTTGGTGGGTGTCACTTCTTATGGGACCTTTATGTCCTTGAGATTACATTCTATGATTTCATTCTCGGGATATACTGGTTAGTTCCATTCTAGGAATTCATCGACTGTTATCACCGCAGGGTGAGTTTTACTTCCCCTGAAGGTGAATCTTTTCTTCAAAAGGGAAAATGGGATGTCCAGGAGAGCAGAGCGGGACCTGAGTATCATGGGTTGGGAGGAGTTACAAGCCAGATTTCTAGTCTATATTTGAATGACCAGGGCACTTCACAGTTAGACTTTCCTCCAGTGGTGGATCGTTTCAAGGATGTCTTTCCAGAGGACTTTTCATCTTTTCCTCTAGAGCGTAAGGTAGAAATTTCTTATTGAGATTCATCCAGGACTGTAACCGGAGTCTATTCTTCCTTATAGGATGGCTACACCTAAGTTGCAGGAGATCAAGAAGCAGTTGGAGGATTTATAGGGAAAGGGTTTCATCCAACCCAGTACTTCTCCTTGGGGTTCACCTATCTTGTTTGCAAAGAAGGTAGATGATACCCTCAATTTTTGTGTGGAATATCAGAAGTTGAACTAGTTTACAATCAAGAACTGATATCCCTTGAGGAGGATTGATGATCTCTTTAATCAGCTATAAGGAGCCCAGGTGTTCTCGAAGATTGACCTGAGATCTGGTTACCATTAGTTGTGCATTAGACCATCTGATATACCTCTCATAGCCTTCTGGGGAACATATGGCCTAAATGAGTATTTAGTTATGTCGTTCAGTCTTATGAACTGTAACGCCCCGACCCCAGTGACCCAGAGTCGGTGCATTATTTTAATACATTGGCATGATTATAAGGAATCAAGTCCCGAAAAACCGATCAATTTAGCAGTCTTGGAAAATATATTACATACATGAATGTTACATTACACTTCATAACATAAAAAACAACATAAATAATCCCTTATAAATGCCATTATTCCCTTGTCTTAACCCTTCATATCAATCATAATACACTTTTTGGAATCCTGGGAAAAATAAAACATAGAAAGGGGTGAGCTCAAACGCTTAGTAAGGGTACTAAATATAGCAGAAACTTTCATAAATAAGCATAAAAATTGGAGGCAATGTATAACTAACACAAAAGCCTTTAAAACTTGAACTTCAGAATAATAAGGAAAAGATAAAATGAAATACTTCCTTTTTCTTATTCACATGGATATTCTTCTATTCGAATAATCACATCCCATATTAATAACCACTTTCATAATGATGGAAAGCATAATGCCAGACTATCATAACCACATAGCCAAGGACTCATACCAAGACTACAAATAAGAATTTGTCAAGGCCTTGTTCCAAGACACTAGTGTGTCTCATGAGACCTACCGATACATCGAGGAGCTATAGCGGGATCCACCCGTCACTTACTAAGTCCAATGCATTCCCATATGAAAAGGTTTAAACATAACATAAACATTTTTATTAAATCTAGCATTCGAAATGTCAATACTTTCTCCATAAACCATGAATGGTATAAAAATAACACATCCATAGTAAACCATATCACAAAACCTTCTATAAAATACAAATGTTTTGTATAATAAATCAACATCAAATAAGCTTAAAATCCATCAAAGGATGTTGACATATATGAAATCAAAACTATTTTAGAGAAATATCTCTTTTCTTGAAATCATTGAAAAGTCACACATTTATAAAGGAAGTAATTTAAAAGAGATTTTTGAATCAAAGTGTCCCATACCACTTTGAAACTTTTGAAAAAAATATCATTTAAAAACATTCATGTCCATATAAATAAATCCTTAAAATAATTTTGAAAACATGGACATTAATTAAAATATTTAGAAAGATAAATCATTAAAACATTTAAAATTATGATCTTGATAAAGAGTACCTTTCAAAAATTCTTAAAATATTCATTTTGAAATCATTTAAAGTCACAAAATTATAAAATAAAACATTTACTTTGGAAATATTCTTATAAGATTGTAAGGGAAGCTTCCACAATTTTTTAACGGTGGAGAATAGCTGCACCCGACGTATAAGTTAAAAAAACATTCTTACCTTAATTTTGTCGAAAAGGTTAAAAGAAACTTGTTTGGAAAATGACGGAAATATTGTTTTATAAACCTCTTATAAAAATTCAAACAAGGTTATAAATGAGTTTAACCCATATTCTGTAAAATAGTAATAATGTTTTGAAATACATTTTTAAGAAACATGGATGTGGATGATAAAGAATTCCCAGTAGATTATTACGTATAAACAACCTCGGATAATGAAGAGATTGCAAAATAAACCCTTACCTTGTACTTTTCCATGGTTGGGGGTAGGTTAGCCTCCTGTATAATGGTGAAATAATAGTTATTAAATTATACAAGAATCATATACATTCATATGATATCATATATTATCTTTTAACATTGCTTTGTTAATAATATCTTAGAATTATCGTTGTTTCGGGTGTTAACTTACTCGTTTTCTTTTATATGTTTTGTTAAGTAAGTCGTGGTTGTCATGGATAGGTGGTATCTTATCCATATCCATAATTATATCAAGTCCTTAAACATTGTTTTTAAATCATCAAATGATAATTATACATGAATGGATACGATAGAGAATGAATCTCATCGCGTTCGTGGAGACGGTAGTCTGTACGTACGCACGAGCGACAATATCATTCTTTAGATTTTAAAATAATATATAATTGGATGGGATATCATATATAAAGAATAATTATCAAGTTATATTTATTATTTACATGAATTACACATCAATATTATACCCATCCAAATAATAATGTTTTGAATAACAATTACACCATGGCGTGGAGACGGTAAGCCGTACGTACGCACGTATGGTGACATGTCATTAAAAGGATGGATAGAATACTGAAATATGGTTGTACCACGTTTATAATAACATTAAATTATATATAATATACTGTAGTTATTATTTTATAATGGTAATAACAAAGAAAGAAGAAGTGGAAGAAGAATATAACTTGAAAAAGGGTGGTGAAATCATTACCTCGTCTTCGGGTTCTTCCTTTTGATTTGATCAAAAGGCCTCCTTAGGATGGCTTTATGACTAAAGTAAGGCCTCTAGGATGAAGTTAGGGAAGTTTAGAGAGTATTTGGGCAGGGTTTGGCCGAACCAAAAGGCTTTGAATGCGTGAATTAGTGAGAAGGGGAAGTGCCCTTTTAGAAGAGGGGTGAGGGGCACCTTTGGAAAAGCTAGAAATATTGTTTTATAATAAATTCATATTTGGTATATAATGTCTCCAAAGTGGATTATTTAAAGATTAAGGTGGGGATGTGTCGAAATTAACTCAACCAATATAATTTAGATAGGTTTGGGTCACTATATTAACCTTATCTTTAAGTATTAACTCTTAGTTAATTAGTTTCACTTTTACAATGTCTCTTTGTATTTTTATATTATATGGTTAATAAACATACTATATAAATGCAAGAGACTACCAAGTGGTCCATTAATGATACAACTATCATGATATAAGTCTCTTGGCTGAACCTTATAGTTATAGGAATTTAATATCAATTAATAATATAATATTTGTTTTAAAAACTCTTTTATGTCAATTTTGACACTATTCAATAATTGATTTTTGTAAAAATAATAACAGAATGATTACTTCGAAAAAAGTTAATTAAGTCAATACTAACATGTCATATTAACCTATAAAATTAATGTAATTCATACAAAGTCTCAAATTATATTTTTTTTTGGGTATTTATGATATCAATTATTTTAATTTTTTCACTATTATGGTAATTACTGCATCATCATCATGTCATAAATAAATTAAATTATATAATTTCTAAAAATTATAAATAAAATATCATTATGTAGGAAATCGTTTTATATTTCTAATGAATTATTATAGTCTAAAATCCAACATATATAACCCAATGTAAAAATTGTTTTTTTAAAGATATATGCTTATGTCATTTTTGTATTTATTTTAACTTAATTAATATAAAGAGTCATTATCACTTAAAGGTGGCTCCATGGGGTCCAAAAATAGACCCAAAGATTCCCATGGTCAGACATGTGTCAACAAATAAGGTTAGGGCATGTTTTAGGGTAATTTTTTATTATTATAATATTATTTTGTAACCCTTATTTACAGGATTTACCCTTTAACAATGGTAAATAAAATATTTACCGAAGTAATTATTCAAAATGTCTAAAAATAAAAGTTATCTATTTACACAATTTGAAAATCCTGATTCCAAATATGAAATCCATGTTTTCCAAATTCCAAACACAGAGGTGGCCGAAATTAATTTAAAATTAATTCCCGTTGTTAAAACAAAAATAGTGGTTTTAAGAGATAATTACTATCAAAAGATTGGCACTGGTTTATGTCTAGTTTTATTGTGAAATTATGTCCAATGACAAACATTGAATTAAATGGTTAAAATATATTATAAATATAATTTAAATACACTCATATTCATAATTTATCAATGTTAATTATTTTGATTAAAAAGTAGTTTTTAATTAAAATTTAGTAATTTTCACTATTCATCAAAATATGAAAGTTATCCGAAAAGTACCAAAATTTCACCCTAGGCTAATTTCGATATTCCGAATCCAAAAATGAAGTCCATTTTGAGAGATATAGTTTATAAAATTTCAAAAATTAGTTATTACTATTCATAACGGCACGTTTGATTGGTTGTGGTATGTTAGAACTCGATGTTGCGTACAACACACGCTATCGCATTATTCAAAGAGAAGCGTACCATAGAAGCTTGGGGTGTTACATTGTAAATTTTTTTTATGTCCCCATTCTAAAGAATAAATTTATTTAGTCAAATTTAATATATTAAAGTTTAAAATATTGGATTTAAAAAGGAATCACTATTAATGTTGGTAAAAGTGCTTTTTTGAAAAATACTTCTTTTATCTGAAAAAAAGGAATTTGTTCTTACATTATGTCTAAGAAACTAAAAATATGGATTCTAAAATTATAAGGATTATATAAAGTTTAAAATTTAGCTAATACTATTCTTAACCACTTTTGAACTACTTGTTTGGTAAGTCATGGTGCACTTTAACTCGGTGTTGCCTGTAGTGAAAGTTATTGAATTATTTTGAAAAAATAACACACTATGAAATCATGGGATGTTACATGAACTCACCAACAATTTTCAAGGCACTGATTAACCAAGTGTTCCATCCAAACCTGGATTCTTTCTTGGTGGTCTTTTTGGATGATATCTTGGTGTACTCTCACACTCAACCCATATTATACCCTTCTTAAGATCATTTTGATTACACAGAGAGAGCACCAATAGTATGTTAACCTCTCAAAATGCCATTTTTGGATATATCAGATTCACTTCTTGGGTCATGTTATCTCATAGACACGAGTATCAATAATCCCAAAGAAAGTGTGAGCAGTAGTTTCCTGGGAGCAGCTGAAGAACATCTTTGAGGTGCAAAGTTTTCTTGGTCTGGCTAGATAATACAAATGATTCACACAGGACATTTCATTCTTAGCAGCACCGCTGAAAGGTTTGACTAAGAACGGTGTGATGTTCATGGGGTCAGATTATTGGGAGTCAGCCTTTCAGGAGATGAAAGAGAAGTTTAATTCAGCACTGATATTGGTCTTTCCAAAGCTGTGAAAGAGTTATACAGTCTACTGTGATGCATTAGGTATCAGTCTGGGAGCTGTGATTATGCAGGGAGAAGGAGTCATTGTATACGGGTCTCGGCAGTTGAGGCCACACAAGAGGAATTACCCGACACACAATCTTGAGTTGACTGTAGGTTTTCATGCGACATGTTGTTGGAGACATTATCTTCTAGGAGAGGATTTTGTGGTTTTCACCGACCACAAGAGTCTCAAGTACATATTCAATCAGTGTGATATGAATTTGAGACAGAGAAGGTTGGTTGAGTACCTTCAGTCCTTTGACTTTGAGCTTGCCTATACACCTGGGAAAGTCAATGTAGTGGTTGATTTGTTGAGAAGAAGGGCTCAAATACAGGAAGTTCAAAAGGTTAGCAGTGAGTGGATGCTTTTTTCTCTGTTCTCTGAGATTCATTTGAAGGTGCATGATTGACAGGGGAAGACGTTTCTTTATTCTATAGATGTTACCTCTACTTTTCTAGATCATGTGAGAATAAGGATGCTATCAAATTCAGAAGTCCTAGTCCTACAAGATATTGTGTCAGAAGAGGACCTATTCCTTGATGGACAGTAGGCGAGGATAAGATCTTGTGTTTTTGGGGGTGCGTATGGGTTCAAACAGATATACGCGAGTAGCAGATGCAGGATTTTCATTCCTCAGTTTGGGAAGTTCACCTGGGTGTTACTAAGATGTATTGTGATCTACACTGTAAGTAATGGTGGCCAGGTATGAAGAGGGATGCTGCTGGTTTCATCATGAGGTGTTCCACCTATCAGCAAGTGAAGGCAGAGCATCAGCAACCAGCAGGGATTTAACAGCATTTATCCATTTCTGAGTGGAAGTGGAACAACGTCACGATCGATTTAATAACAAGGTTTCTTAGGGTCACCTCGAGGGAATGATGCAGTTTTGGGTTTTCATTCACAGACTCATGATGTTTGCCCACTTCTTTCTGATCAAGAAGATCTTCAGTGTTGATGAGCTGGGACGGTTGTACATCTGTGACATTGTACGTCTGCGTGGAGTTATAAAATCCACTGTTTTAGACAGGGATTCTCATTTTACCTATCAGGTCTGGTAGGGGTTTCATAAGGCTTTGGGTACACAGATACTTTTGATTATGTCTTACCACTCACAGACAGATGGCTAGTATGAGCATATGATTCATGTGCTTAATGAGATGCTCTGAGAATGAATCTAGGATTTCAGAGGTTGTTGGAAGAAACATATCCCAATTTTGGATTTTTCCTACAATAATATATTTCAAGCAACTATTTAGATGGCACCTTATGGGGATTTGTATGGTAGGCCATGTCGATCTCCCTTATGTAGGTTGAAGGTAGGACTGGTAGCTTTTCTGGGACCTTGTCTTGTTCAGTAGACCACAGTGAATATAGAGTTGATTCAGAAGAGAATGGCTACTGCAAAATCTCGATAGAAGTCTTATGCTGATCAGTAGAGACGACCTCTAGAGTTTGAGGTTGGGGATCAGGGTTTCCTTCATTTCACATTGAGGTTGGGTCATTAGATTATTAGGAGATAGGGTAATCTTTCACCGAGATACATCAGGCCATTTGAGGTTATGGAGAGAGTTGGGTGGTTGCCTATTGGTTGCAGTTACCCAAGAGGTACTGGGATATGCACGATGTTTTTCACGTTTCTCAGCTCTGACGTTACTTTTCAGACCTATCTCATGTCTTTCAACCCGAGGAGGTAGAGCTCAAATAGGATGTGTTGTTTGAGGAGAATCCTATCCGGATTGTTGATTGCAGCAAAAGGTTCCCTATGGCCGGTCTATTCCTCTGGTACGAGTGCTATGGAGGCACGAGCAGGTGCAGGATAAGACATGGGAGAGGGAGGCCGATGTAGGAGCACAGTGGTCGGAACTGTTTGAGGGTATTTCCTCTATGCCGCACTAGAAAAATTTGGGGACTAATTTCATTGAGGGGGGGGGAGTTTGTAAGAACCCATACCTTTTTTCCAGATATGTTTTCCTTTTCTGGTCATTTTTTTGAAAAAGAGGAAATTCTGGAAATTTTCAAACTACACACCATGTACTTTATTAGTAAACATCGTGTAATCAGTTACCGCAGGTAGCCGAGTGCTGGCCATGTAGCGGTCATGCACACGGTTGTGTGGGGTGACTTGAAGTCTGCCTACAGCAGTGTATGGAAATGGTGACTACACGTTGTGTACTTCAAAAGTACATGGCGTGTGATTTTTTTTCATTAAACACACCGGGCCACATCTAATTGCTAGAATGCTCTATTTCTATGTCTTGTTTGACTGAGAGCTCTATACGGCCTTAGATCTTTGAAAACCCCATGAGCGAGCGTCCGTCCTCCGAATAGAACACTGTCGGTAGTGTTGGAATCGCGTCAGTGAGTTCTCATTTCTACTAGATCCCCATCTTCAGATTTCTCCTCACTAGTGAGATATCATGGGTTGAAATTTTTAGATTTTTTTTGTAGATATTATACCTTCCATGGTGATTCAAGCCTCAAGGTTCAAATATATCGATCTTATAATGCCAAGGTAGGTGATTTGTGACTTTCCATTGAATGTCATTGACTATTATGTGCAATTTTGACCAATAACCTTGAATGGGGTATTGCGTGTTTACTGTTTTACCCTGTTGATTTTCTTCCATTCTTGTATGCTTGTGTAAGGGTTAATTGGATATGAATAGGGTTGATTTCTATGCTTTGGATGTGTTTCCCATGCATGTTATGTTTAGGGCCATTGGCCTTCTTAGCCTGTTTGGCAGCCTTTCCTGTTTTCCATGCCTAGTGATGTAGGGTGGATTGTTTTTATTCTAACATTCTTGATATGTTGTACACTGATTTAGCCAAGTGTTTCTTGATTTTTACCTTGGATGTTTTTTCCTTGCTAAGTTATTTGACCTACACAGGGCCGATTGAACCTAGTGTAGTACACAATAAGGGTAAGTGACTGAATGATCTTCCTCAATGAGTCATTGAACCACATTTGACTATAAGGGGAATTGACCGAGTGAGCTTCCTCAGAGAGTCTTTGAACCACTTGGGGATATAAGGGGATTTGACTGAGTGTGATTCCTCATATATTCCTTGACCTGGGGGCTATATGTGAAATTTACCATGTGATATTCCTCAGAGAGTCCTTGAATTACCTTAGACTATAAGGGGAATTGACCGTGTGAGCTTCCTTAGAGAGTCTTAATTTTACCTTTGACTATAAGGATAATTGATTGTGAGAACATCCTCCGAGAGTCTATATATATTCATATAACTGTACCATAGGGGATATGCTGTGTGCACTTCCTAGTGGGTTACCATTCCTGATTAGTTGCTTTTGATATGTGGAATTGTTTTCTGTATAGTAGTTTATAGTTTACTGCTAATGTACATTTACTTGTCATATATTTACTGACTGTTAGGCACAGATCTTTGGGTGGTTTCCTTCTAGGATTTAGTCTCACACAATGTTGGGGTCATGATTTGGGCCGAAACAGATTTTATTGTTGTAGGTATAGATAAGGGAAAGTACCCTTCTACTTCAGGTTCATGATTGATATTGGAGCTGGAGGGCATGGGACCATGACGTGGCTTGCGATACTGGGGAGTTTTTTACGTGCTTTCTTTAGTATTTGGTTTAGTACTATTGTATTCCAGTATTGTGATTTGTTTGGCTACTTTCCTAGACATATGTATCATGCATCCTTCTCATATATATGTGTGTGCTCCTGTTTATTATTTCTCAGTCTTTCATTGTTAACTTCTGTATGGGTTATTACTGCTTCTGCTGTTGCTATTTTTTTTCTTCCACTATGCTACTCTGCCAATGAGGGCATATTATGCCCACCATTACACTCATGTCCCTCGCTACTAGTCGGCATCCTCTGGTGTTTGGGAAAATGCGCTTGAGGCAATGTGACCAACCTGGTACGGGGCGCCTCTAGGTGGCTTCTAGAACTGGGACTTTACACTACTATCCCTTCTTGAGAATGTGGGGTAGGTTTAGAACCCCTATTTATTTAAAAATATAGAAAAGTCTTATAGAATCACTGGACATTCTCTATCCTTCTGAAACCTCAATAGTCAACTAGACCCTGCTTACATTGGTTTTTATAGTGTCTCAACTTCCTTCACTAGTGACATATATGGAATATGTTACAATGGGCTACCTGGCTACTTCTACCACCATTAGAATCCATGAAACGCTACTTACTTTCTCTATAAGATCAAATGACAAGTCTAGGTGATGAACCACCCTAGTTAACACCCACAAATTCTCTCAGATTCCTCTTAGTAAGGAGGGTCTTATTTTTTATCTTAGAAATATTAGTCAACTTAATTATAGTATCCTATGATCAGATGATGTATACTAGCCCATCCTTGAATCACCTCACAATCATGAGATCATCACCAGCTATAGTCTTCGAATTGTTATAACTCTACAAATATTGAATAATATTCAATGATAGAATTAGATCCCTACTATAGGTTATTAAAATCTCAAACCTAGTTATCCCTAAGAGTATTTAGAAATAATAAGTCATAACAGATAGTCTGAAAGTTTTCCTAGACCATATCTCATTGTCATCCAACCTTGGTAATGATATCCTACCATCTCATTGATGAATTTTGTAGCATATAAGTTGTGTGAATGACCCTTTAATTTGGTGGAATCTCAAAATTATCATATATAGAAATCATAGCTTCCATCCATAACTATACAACATGACTTCTGACATCTAACAAAAAGGTGGGATGCGTGCTACAACTGAAACTCTCGAGTCAAATCTATCATAGTGGGGGCCGGTCGAGCAACACCTTTCATAGACTGCATCGAAGAAAAAAATACCTCTAAAAATGGGAACAAGTTACTATATTAGGAATATCAAGTTGGTCCATAAGTGGCACTATAAGAGGTATCACTATTAGCTCGGGGCCTACTACCTCTAATGCATGTTCATCACAGCCTTCTTCGCATATGACTCAAGGTTATCATCATGGAATGATTCTAATATGAAAAATCTATTCCTCGTAAATTAATTTAACTATTAAAGGGACTAATGATAGATATAGATTCAGTACGCAGCCTTCCTATAAAATATATCACACCTCTCTTCTTACTTCAAAATGTAGGTCTAGATGGTAAAGGAAGTAACCCATAACATGCCACAAGAATATAATATACACACACAACTACCTAATAATATGGTTAGATTTAGGTATAGGTCCCATATAACATGATAGGGGATCCATTATATAGTGTTTTTATTTCATGGTATAGAGGAATCAACACATTACATTTCTATTGGCATCCCATTTAGAGGTAATTATTCGACATTTAGACATTTGGATTCAAATGTGTTCATAATATTTTATATAAATCTATATATTATCGTCTAGAACCAGTCGATCCAGAATCCACAATATGGTATAATTGGTTAATTAATGTTTAATCACCATATAATGTTGTAGGACACTATTTATATTGTTGTATGGACATTAATTAATCAAGTTATATTATCACAACAAGAAATATAATAACATTTCAATATATAACAATCATGTCACCAGCCACACGAAAAAGGAAAATCGACACATAAAGTAGACATTTCATAGAAAAATGATTGGAATATTAGTAATAAAGGGCCTATAATGATTAATGGTATACTAATTACTCTTCTTACTGGGCTAAGTAATGATTTATATGACCATAATATCAAATATAATAATATCAAAAAGCATGTGCATCACCTAATGGTGAAATCCTATCAAATGTAATATGTGTAATACAATACTATTAATAACCCACCCAAGGTAATTTGGGTTTTTCCTATACATGGGTCATCTACTCCTATGAACATGCTCATCACCATATTCTATTACCTCCTAATCTCATATATAATACCAAAACAGTAAGAAAAAAATGGAATTGTATTTTGGGATACCACATTGTAACAATCCAACATTGGATCCATTGAACATATTCCCCAAAGATGGTGGGTAATATGGCTTTAAGCACATATCCTCATACTCCAGAGGCTATCAAATAGCAGTGAGGGTCTATGGTGGTATAGTGGGGAGATTATAACAAGTGCTATAGTGTAAAAATTAATAAATAGACAATAAATTAAGAATAATATAACATATAGACCATTAAAAACAAATACAATGATCAATTGTGCATGCACAAACAACCATTAAAATGAAATAAATACCAGAAAACCTAGGCGACATCATATATAAAATTATTTCATGGAAATATGATATAAAAAAGAGGGAAAATGGTACATGTATATACAATATACTATAAAAAATATAAAAATTAATAGGGTACATGTTTGTCTACTAGAATCATAGTAATATTTTTCTACCTTCTGATCCCATGCTCCATGCTATATGTAAGATAAATCAAGCATCTGTATTAGGGTTCTTTCCCTTTTCTATTCCTATAGACATGAATTCTACTTTGGTATAAATGGCGTCCAGAGTATTATGTAAGATAAAAGTAGTAGGTCACCACCAATGCTATCTAGAAATACTATAAGTATTGTAGATAGAAATAGAGATAAAAATAATTAGTAATAATAGATGAATATGAATAAATAAATACCATTCTTCCCAGGTTCTATGAGGACTCCTAGAAGACTATACCTTCTTTGGCATAAGCTGAAATATGTAAGATCTGAAAACCATAAGTATATAAGTAATAATATATATATTTTTGTATAATTTATACATGTATACATACTTTTTACATGAATACATAAGCAATATAATACATGGATACTATGATCTAGATGTACCTAGGACATAACTCAGGCATCAAAAACAAGTTTAATGAGCTATAGGCCTGAGAAAAGGTAGTAGCCAAAAATATAATATGAATTCTCCTCAACTTTCTTATCACTCGAGATGGCAATGTGAGTATCCATGCCCAAAACTCGATATGGAAGAACATAGAACATCATTCTCAACAACTAGATAAAATTATAATGGTTTGAGACCTCATTCCCAACACCTACTGTAAGGGTGTGTGAAATTTATTGCTGAAAAATTAATATATCCATCATCCAACAACCAATATCCATGTTCCAATAATAATAATAATAATAATAGGGTATTACCTCTTAATCATTATAATTTTCTATCCTAGTATAACTAGGGTGTTAGAATACATAAAAATAATTTCTTAAATAAACCACAAGTGACATGGTCTTGCATACCACCTTGATTCAATTAAAATAGTCCATTTTACATAAAATGAATTGTTAAACCATTTTAAAGTCAATCTAAATCAAATAGAAGTTTTTTGGGTCTATTATCATTTATATCAAGTGTTAAATTAACTTATCACACCCAAAGGGATGGAAATTAAAAACATCAAACACCATTAATCACATATAAAGGGTTCCCTGGAGTATAAAAACACATATATATTATCAAAGAAATGAAAATAAAATTTTAAGGGAAATGTGTATAGATGGTCGATGTATGGTATAATGATGAAGATATGAAAACTTCAAGACTATTATGGAAAATAACTACAACACCAACCATAGGGGCGTAAATGACTCATCATTTAATATCAGATTTATATATGATGTATGATGGAAGGAAATATAATAATGATACAATACCTTGAAAATTGTTTGAACAAGCTTTCACTAAAATTGCATATGAGATGGAATGAGAAACTGTGATAGGATGTAAGAGGATTTGATATGTTATATCTATTTATCTAAAGCGTATGATAATGGTATGATATGATGTTTGGTTAAATGAACTATTAATAAAACTTGGAGAAGGCCATGAGTATCTCTTCATAGGAGAGGCATATGTCTCCTATCATTGGATAAGATATGATAAAAATTAGGAGGAGTTATTTAGAATACTTAATTGTAAAATGGTTTTTTACCAAAGAAATTATGGGTTATATGGTTTGGCCTCCCATTGGCCAAACCTTATGTCAAACATGAACCAATAACTAATTGTGAACATCAATCACATGGTCGAGGTACATGATTTTCCTAATCATGTGAATGAAATGAGAAAAGCCTCTATCCCGGACCTCTACAATCATTCACATGCATGCACCCTAGATCGTATTGTTGTATACAAACCTTGGGGCCTCCTACTGTGTATGAGTACCCCACCTGGTTAAGCCACCTAGTTTGTATTAAATGTTCCCCAACCATACAGTCTACCTTGTTTTCCTAGTTATCATATCTATGTGCTTTGAAAAACCCTCATATTCTCTTACAAGATTACATTGGTCGTATTACATGATAACTAAGAGAGAGAGAAAAGGATTAAAACTCAAAATAATTTATCCATGAGTTTTTGAAAAGTCGATTCATTATAGTTTATAATGGAACCACCCATCCTCATAAACAATTCCCAAGAACCATAAAAAAATAAATTATATAGTGGTTTAATTTCATCATAAAAAAGACATGAAATTAAGGGTTTCTATAACTCCCTGAGAATTTAGAATAAGAACATTGTATTTTATAGCATATTTGACAAGAAATACTGAGCTTATAAGAAAATATAACAACCAAAGACCTTAATGATTATTTATTTTTAAATAATTTCAAACTCATAAATATCATGATTTACATGTAGCATTGATTTAAATTATTTTACACAAAAGATTGAATTTTCCATCTATTGCACGCAACACTGAGTTTTACTTGCATTACATGCAACACCGAGTTCAAACGAAATGTGAAATATTATAGAAATATTATTATTTTATTAAAAAATTATTACCAAGTCATTAAATATTAAATAATTAATAATAATATTAAATTAATAAATATTATGGTTTTCTACGAATTTGAAATGAAATAATAAATATTTAAAAGGAAAAAAATGCTTTCTCAAATCTATATTTTTCTAAAAGACTAATTAATCTCATTTTCCAAACATAATTTAAAATCGGTTTTATCCAATTTTATTGAAATTATTTTCAAAAATTTGAAATCTTTTTTCAAACAAGAATTTGAAAATTTTCTTAGGGATAATTTTTTGTATATTTCTAAAAAGATTCATTTTTTGATAAATTGTTAAAAATACAAAATTTTATTTGAATGTTCACTTTTAATATTTTTTTTATAATACTAAAATATACATATAATTATATTTAATGTTAATTAGGATAATTTTTTTATAATTTAACCCAATTGTTTTCACTGGAATCATTTTCTTATGGAATTTAGATATTAAAATTATATAAACATTTGAACATTTTCACTTCAAAAACCAGCTTTCTTGTCCCACCTGTGGGGTTAATTTAGAAATATTTTATTTTAATTATAAGAATTTAATTTGTAAAAATGGATTCTATATTTGAGGTTATGATAATTTATAATTTTAATAAGGTCATGTAAATTATTTACAACACTGATAATGAATGTTGTAGAAAATAATTACCATGGAGAAGGTAAAAATTGATTTCACAGGTGTTAAACTAAAAAGATAATGGTAAAAATAACCTATAAACTTTTCTAGATACTATTTTATGGAAATATTTTTACCATTAAACATATATTTATTGTCAAGGGATAATTTTTTACCTTTTTTACATGTAATTTTTTTTGGAGAACTCATTTGTTTTCCAAAAATACCATGTGTGTCCTCTCCCCCACTTATTAAAGCTCACCACCTATCCTCCGTTATCCACACATTAAAAAACATTGGTTTGTATTATCCCAAACCAAATCAATTTAAAACATCCATAATATCAACCTATAATTCTTATATTGAGAGTTGATATAGCCTAAGGATGCTTTAGTAAAAACCTTAGGAGGATACATGAATAAGAGATAATGTTCTTCAACAAGAATCATTATTTTATTTATTTATCCACCAAATTAAATTCTAATTAAAACATATTGATATAATAAAACCAGTATACTCTATAAAATATAATTTTTTTTATTATCATGGAATGACCTAAATCAATTTCCAATACCATCAATTTGGTTATGAAATAATGATTTGTGTGTACGGTAGACTATCGCATCACAAAGTGATGTCATTAGTTCTTCCATTACCACCTATCACGGCTGGGTATAATGATGGATATGAAGTTTATATATGATATTTATAATATATTTATACCTCTGTAAATATTATGTTATATATTTTTTACTTTCCATTCTATGAGGGATACAATAACATCTATCGTCTGTATGGAAAACTACCTTCTCATAAAGTGATGTGATTCATCTTTTCCTAAGTATTTACATGGAATGTAATAAGGTTAAAGGTATGGATTTTATGATATATTCATGAAATAATTATGATATTCAAGAAATATTTATCATTCTATGATGATAATATGGATCATTTTCATTTTTACCATTTCACTCACTTTAATATGATAACATCCTTTGTTTGCGTGTGGACTACTGCCATCACCAAGTAATGTGACTATCTTTTATATCACAACACCACATGGATGATATATATATAAATTTATAATACGGTATATATGTTAATATTATAATTATATGAAGATAATATATTACTTACCTCATTTATATAATGAAATATGATAAATGGTAATGATACTCATGTGTACATATGGCCTACCATCATCATGATCACAACGTACTTCAATTTTCATAACCATCTATCTTGATTTTTTTTAAAAGTAATATTTATATAAAACTATGATAATAATTTCACCATTATTATTATATAGATGATATGACTATGTAATATCCAAAAGAACAGGATCAATCATGAAGAAACACATTTTATAAAATAAGACAAATGTCACCTGAAGTAAAGAAGATAATGAAAGATAATTAATGAGAGGGTAATAAGATGTTGTAAAAGGATCATATATGATATTATAAATACTAATATTGTTATGGTTTAAGTTAATAAAAAGACAAAAACCACTATAAATATTTTTAAAAAATCATTCTACCACAATGAATCATGTGGTACGGTATTTCTTAACAAAAGATTATCTTATTGGGTAATTCTTCAAATTCATTAATTTTTTCATATATAGATAATATGTAGAATTAATTTTCAATGAATTAATTTTTATATCAGTTTTTATTTTTATTTATTATTGAAACACATAATATATTCATTAATTTATTCTATCTTAATAATTATAGTCATTGTAAAAGTTTTTTCACAATCTCATTTAATAGAGATTGTTTGATCTAAAATTTTAGTTGAATAGAATTATTTTAAAATTTATTATTAAGATAGTTTAATTTTATTATTCTTTGGTTATTCACTGTATTTTTATGTAATACTTCCATTTCTCCACATTATGGTCCTTAAATTAATTAATAATATACTTTAAACAAAATTTAATATCATTGATCTCCATGATCAGAAATATGTTTTCTTCTAAAACATGTTTTCTAAATATATTTTCAAAATTATTTTTACATTTCTAAAAGGATTTATTAAGGGAATAAACACAAATTTTTACTCATTAAAATTTTTTTCAAAGGAATTTTATGTCATTTTCAAAACAATTTCAATTTTTTAGTTTTATAGGAAATGTGAATGGATTTATCTTAATGTTTTCTGAAGAAGGAAATTTCAAAAACATTATACAGTTTAAATGGAATCTTCTTTTTTACATTTATAATATTTAAAAAATTACCCTCCCTCATTAAATTAATTTTTTTAAATCTTATATTGAATGTTTATGAGGGTATTTCTAAATAAATTTTAAAAGGGAATTTCAAATAAAAATATATTCATGATGTTTTTCAAAATGAAAATGATATTTTCACCAATAATATTTTTAATTCTCTTTTTATGGTATTTCTATTCTTAAATGAAAATAACCCTATATTATTAATCCATGGTGTATATTTTTTTAACAATCCACATTCTTCCCCAATATGTTTTATGATTACATTACATTTACTTCATTGGTGCATTTTGTAGTCACTATACTCTAATTGATATTTTCACATTCATGTGATCCCTAGACATTAAATTTCTACTAAATATCTTTATTATTTATCATGGAAAAACATATTGTTTAATGATTATATAATTTATACATGTGGTGTTTAACTTTAAAATTTATTTTTATAACTTGAAAAATATTGTTAAAACCATATCTGATACTCAATATGGATATACGATGTTAAAGAATATTGAATAATGAATTTAGTCAATTAATTGATATATGATGAATGATTTTGACCTATAGTCATGGGTGGGGCCTGATATTATATACCCCCTTGATGTCACTTGGTCTCATGAGTGTTGTTTGTTAATTTAGAATTGAAAGTGTTTTTTACATATTTTTAAAACCATCTTAAGAAATTTCCTGACGATATAAGTTTCATGTGCCAGAGTCATGAAATCCAATTATTATGAAAGTAGTTCATTAATAATTCATAAATTATTATCTAGAATATTTTCACTATGATATTATCTCTTGATGCATTTCATTTTCTTCATATTAATTAAATGGATTTTGTGCTCAGTTATTTTTCATTCCATTTTAATTATTCTTCATCTAGTTATTTAAATGTCATGTGTTCTTAGTTATTTACATTTCGAAATTGATTATGCCTCATCTAGTTATTTAAATGTTTTGTATGATCAGTTATTTATATGTCCATAATTATTATTCTTATTTATTACTCATTGTTTATGTTTTAATTAACCCTTACTAAGCATTTTTGTTCACCCATATTTTTTCTCCATTCACAAGGATCCTGGAAGAGTTCTATGAATGATGTATAAGGATATGGTAGAGGGAGTAATGATATTCATGAATTTTTTTTAAATTTTTTTGATCAAATGTAATGAATGACTCAGGTATGTATATATTTTTCTAAGAATACTATTATATTCCGTCTTTTGTTATGTGATTCTATGTATCTTATGGAAATTTAATAATGAAAACACAGGTTATGGGCTTCCAGGGTTAGGGTATTTAAAATTGGGCTCAATATAATTTTAGTATAAACCATGGGAACTACATTTAAAAAGGATTAAAGAATCATAACCCTATCATATACCTAGTGGATATGTATATACGAACATCATTATATTTTTGAAAGGTAAGGATTAGGGGGGTTTCCCTTGAAATTCATCTGTTTTTTTGGATATTACTAGAATACGTGGTTCTTGAAAATATGTACTGAGGGGTAATAACTCTGAACATGGATCATTAGGATTGAACTGATTATCACCTATTACACAATAATGGTACGTACTGTGTTCATGTTTTGACACTACTATGGGATATGTTTATTATAATTTTCATTTTCATTGCAAAACAATATAAATTATTTCAATAGATGATGACCATAAAGGACCTAGGTTACCCCCTATAACAAGGAAGGCGATATGATGAAATAGAAATGATACATTATATGTGTATTTGTGATTCGAGAATTAAATTTTAAAATTATTTTACCAATTGTATTTATTTATCAGAAAAATGAAACGTTTATGAATTGTTTTAAATTTATAATAACATGTGTATTTATTTACATTATAGTTATGGATACCATAATGGGTTTATGAGTTTAGGTTTGATCAAAATTTCAATGTCAAAAACACCCCATTTTAGGTTTCTTGTAATCGGATTCTACCTAGATTAATGATATTTTGGGAAAAAAATAGTCCAATAAAACCCATTGGATTATTATATTATTTATTAAAATATTTATTTAAGGAGTAATTTATTTAAATTTAATAAACATAAGGTCAAATGTATTGATAACCTATAGGATTGAAATGATCATTAATGGAATTATAAAAATAGTCAAATAAAATTATTAGACTTTATGAAAGATGGTTTGTATTGGAACATTAGTAAAAAGTTTATTTAATGATTAATTTCAGTGCATGGATGTCTATAAAAAAATATGGAGAAATTAAGAAGATTTATATTAACATAGTCTATAAAATGGAAAACCAACATAATGGGTGACAACCCGTTTTATCTCAAAAGGTCATGAGGCCGGAATCCATGACTAAAGGTTGATAAGGGTTTATGCACATAGCATTGGCCTATTCAATTTAAATCTTAGTCTATCATTTATTAGGGGAACAGTTTGAAAAATAAATATTACTGATGAATAGTTGGTGTTACGTTTGAGTTTATGAGATTAAATCATTTTATAACATTTTCTAATAATATTGGTTTTTTAAAATAGTTATAGACGGATAGAAAAACTTTTCACTATTTTATTGATCTTACGATCCATTGAAAGTGAATCTTAATTCATTAGGTAAACTATATTCATTTTTTATATTCCTTTCATACAATAAGGTGTTAATTTGAAATTGATAAATAAACAAAAAATGAAATAAATTATCCATTTGAAGTAGAAACGTATCACGTAAGTGTACTTAATTATATTTAATGAGATTAAAATGATTACACAAAATTAGTAAAGAGATCTTGAAAAAAAATTGTTAACAAATTACCTTTATATCTTATAAATCTTATTATCTTTTAAATCTTCTTCAATTGATGGTTTTGGGGCACATAAAATTCTACTGATTATATTTTTTTTTGTGATAAATTACTTCTACCATTATTTATAATTATTTACACTTTTTTTCTATGTCTAAATCTTCCACATAATTAACTTTTCTCGTAATTATAATCCTAGTTATTTGTTATTCCATATGACACTAATACTTCCCTTTCTGTCTTATTAAGAGGATATTTTACAATCCCTTTTATGATGTGGGTTTTTAAACAAAGATATTTTAAAATTTCAACCCCTAGACTGTATAATTAAAGTTAAAATTTTGAGGAAATTTTTTTAAGGTGGGGAGAATTTAACACCTAGATATTTTAAAATAAGAACATTTTACTTGATAGTGTAGGTGACATACAACAGAATGATTAGGTGAAAATAAAACACACAAATACATTGAAATAAATTTATTTTTAGACAAGATAAATATCATAAATATATTTCATTACATTAAACACTAATTTAATCTTTCTTACATAGAACACTATATTTGGATTCTGTTTCACACAACACTGAGTTTTGGTTGTGTTACATGCTAACCTGAGTTTAAATAAAATTTGAAATACTATAAATTTGTTATTATTTTATATACTAGTTATAATCTATCCATTAAATAGGTTAATATGAATAATATTGACTAAATTATGAAAATATTTTTTTTATTTCTTATAAATGAAATAATTATCATTTGAAACAAATGTTTTCCCAAAAATCTCCATTTATATAAAACACAGTTTTATCTCTCTTTTCCCATATAATTTAAAATTAATCTATAAGGCTGATAGAAAAATTATTTGACAAAAAAATATTCATTTTTGAAACTATATTATGAATTATAGCTTTTGGTAATTTTTCTGATTTTTCTAAAATGTTTTAGTTTTAAATGAATAGTGAATTATTTTTAATTTTAATAGATAACTGCATTTTGGTTTAAATTATTTAGAATTTAAAATAAAATTTTGAATTGAATTTAAAGTAAATTTTGTTCAAATGTTTCTCAATTAATCAAATTTATGTCCTTATAATCATATTTATGAGTATTTTAGATGATATAACATTGTAATAATTTGAACATTTCCACTTCAATAACATGTTTTCTTATTTAATTTGAAGGATTATTTTTCAATTAAAATTTTCCAATTCTAGAAATTTAATTTAAAAAAATTTATTCCATATTTCTTATCATTATATTTTATAAAATAGAAAAAATTATACTTAATTTTTTTTACAAAATTAATATGTATGATGTAAAAAGTAATTACCCTTGTAAAATAAAAATGGGTTTATTAGTGGTTTAACAAAGATAAGGTTAAAAATGACTTATACACTTGTCTAAAAACAATTTTATGGAAATATACAGACCATTAATCCTATAATTTTTAATAATATTTCATCTCGAGGCCTTTTTAATAATGAAAAATGTAGGAGCACTCAATTCATTTAAAAAAATACCAAGGCGTCCTCTCCCCCACTTTTAAAAGGACACCACCTCTCCTCCCTTATCCAACCCTTCAAAAAACATTTTTTAATCCACTACCTATAAAAATAACATTAAATAATTAGGGATGTTGTACTAGAATCTTTTTATGGTTAAAAATTCATCCAATGAAGGATTTGTTTTTCAATCCTATGGAGGATACCCGAATAAGTGTAAATGTTCTTTAATGACAATGTTTATTTTATTTATTACTCCACTTCCATAAAATCATATTAAACCATTATTATATAATAATAAAAATTTATTTCATATTCTAGTATTATTTTATAATTATTTCATGTCATGAAACGATCTCCACTTATATCAAATGGGATGGAAAATCATTGTTCATGTGTACGACGAACTACCGCCTCACAAACTGATGTAATTTATTCTTCTATTACCACATGTCACTGTTGATTATTATTATGGATATAAATTATATATATGATATTTATATCAAATTTATAAATGTTTATTCACTATGTGATATATATAGTTTTTAATTTCTTCTTCTATTGGGGATACAATAACATCGATGGTTTGTATAGAGGACTACCGAATCTCGAAGCAATGTGATTTTTTTCCCTAACGCTTTACATAGAATTTAATAAGGTTAAAGTTAATTATTATAGTTCATATACATTAAATAAGTATGATTTTGATTAAATATTTATCATATTTTAATTACAATATATATCATTTTATTTCTTACATTTTCACTCACATAAAGATGACAACATCGTCCGTGTATATGTGGACTACAACCTTCAAGAAGAGATGTGACTCTCTTTTAATCACCACTGGAAATTAATGATATATATAAAACTATAACATGGTATGTATGATATTTTTATCATCTTTAAAAGAAAATATATTACTTAACTCCTTCCTATAATGATCTTCGAAAAATATATATGTTACTCATGCGTACATACCACCAACCATCTTTTGGATCTAAGGTACACCATTTTTCATAACTATCATTAATGTTGGGTTTTAAACATAAAATTGATGTAAAAATATGTTGATAATTTTATGATTAATCATTCTTATATGATGCAATACTATAATATCTGAATCATCTGGTTCATTCATGATGAAACACACATGAGAAAATTGGGATATTATTTCCCTAAACAACGAAAATAACAAAATATTATTAATGAATTGGTGATGAGATGTCATAAGAGAAAAAAATTAGATATTATAAATATGAATATATTTATTGTATAAGTTAATAAAATGTCGAAAAACCACTATACATAAGGCTAATAAATGTTCAGTAAAAAAGTGTGAGGTAAGGGATTTATTAACTCAATTTATATTCATTAGAAAGTCTTTTAATTCATTGATTATGCCATTAAAATATTTTGTGTATAATAAATTTTTATTAAATTATGTTTTTTCAACACTTATTTTATGTGTATTTATTGTTGAAACACATATCTATTCACTGAATATTTATCACACCAACATTAGGGTCATTGTAAAGGTTTATTTAATAATCTCATTACAATGAAAATTTATTTTAATTAATTTCATTTGAAAAACATTATTTGATAGTTTTATAATAACATTATTTAATTGTCTTATACACTGGTTAGTAATGATATTTTTTGTATTACTTCCATTTGATGAAACATAGTACGTAATGTTTTTTAGATAATGTTTATATGAAAAGCTGGAATCATTTCTCCCTTCGGTTGGAAATCTGTTTTCTTCTAAACAATGTTTTCCAAAAAATATAAAAATAATTTACCTTATAAAAATGATTTATTAATGAAATTTTCAACCATTTTACCCCTAAATAAATATATTCAGTGGAATGAATTTTAATTTTCAAAAAAATTCCAATTTTCCTTTACCGAAAATGTGAAAAGGAATCATATTGTTATTTTCTGAATAAGGGGAATTCCAGAACATTTTACAATGTAAATGGAATGTAATTTTTAACTTTAATGGAATTTTTGTAATTACACAATTTCATGAAATTGTTTCCTTTTAATATTCCTTTGAAATAATACGAGGTTTTTTAAAAAAAAATCAAAATTGATTGTCAAATAAATGGATTTTAAAAATAAATTCAAAAATTAAAAGGATATTTTCCATAATAATATTTTTAAGGAAATTTAATGGAGTAAATATTTATGCATGAAAAAAATGAAATTTTAATAATTTAGTGGGTATATGTTTATACCATCCTTATTCTTCCCTTGTATGGTTTATGATAATTTTTTAAAAGGATAGTATTGACATTCATTTCCTTGTTTCATTTTGTTTTCATTAACATCTTATTAAAATATTATCTTTATTATGTTCATTAGAAGTTAAATTTCCACAAATAGAAATTTTATTTATAATGGGTAAGTTTATTTCATAAAATATATCTACTTTTTACTTGTGGTGTTTTAATTTTAATGTTATTTGTTGGACTGGGAAATATTTTTAAATCCATATGATTTAACCAGTATATATATTTAATGTCAAGATATATTGATTCATGAATAAAAATGATTACTTGATATATGGGGAATGCTTTTAACATATAGTGATGGGTTGGGGAAAGTATTATATATCCCCTCGATGACTCAGTAGGTCTCAAGATGAAAATATTTAAAGCTATTTTTAAATTGAGTTCTTAAATTTAGTTTAAACCATATTGTGAATGGTCATAATGATAATGGTATTTCATTCCTAATACATGATGTAAAACATTAAGAATTTCCTTAATTAGGAATTCAGTTATTATTATCTAAAATATTTTCACTGTGATATTATCTCTTGATGCATTTCATTATCATATTATTGATTAAATGTCTTGTGTGCTAAGTAATTTACATTGTCATATTAAAAATTCCTTATCTAGTCATTTAAATGAATTATTTTCTCAATTATTTAAATTTCTATATTTATTATTCATTTTCTAGTTATTTAGATGTAATTTTTGATCAGTTATTTACATTTCTATATTAAATTTTCTTGTTAACTCATGATAAATTCCACTATACTTTACCCATACTAATATTTCATTCTCATCCTTATTTTTTAAACATTCCTAGGAATATAGTAATTTTACTATGAGTGATATTAAATTATATTATGAAGGTAATAATGATATTCCAAAAAATCATATAAATTTTATACTCAAATGTAATGTATGACTCACGTATGTATCTGTTTTTTTGAATACTAAAAAATATTTAGGTCCAATGGAGTGTAATTACTTATATCATACTACAATTTAATAAAAAAACATTGTATAAGAGATACATGGGTTAGGTTTTCTATAGTTTTGTCCTTGATAAATATAAATAACATTAATTATGGTTAGGACATTCTTGTGGAAAATAACATATCCATTTGAAATAATTTATTTTTTTTAAAAATAACCAGATATAATAGAAACCATTTTCATCGAAAATAACCATGTGAACTTGTAAGGGCAGGATAATTGAAAAAAAAATCCTGATATCAGGAAACATTTTTCATTCCGTATATGTATGAAAACATTCCTGTAATATTTTTATCGGTAATGCCACAGAGTTCATTATTTCAAAAAATAAAAAGAAGATCTTTCATCCAATTTTAAAAAATGTAAAACATTATAAAATTATCTTTATTAAATCATATTATAATTTAAAGGACCTTATAAAAATAATTTTTATAAAAAAATCATATGGATATGGAAGAAATTCAATTTTTAAAGGGATACTATAAATAATAATTTTTAAATAAAATCCCTTACCTTGAATATGTCTAGTTATGTATGTAATTTATCATCCAGAATATTAAATGTTGGTTAATTTATACTTTCTTAAGAACTTTATTCAATTTTATTATCCTTTTATATTATCACATAAATAGTTATATTTATTTAAATAATCAATTAAAAATTCACATCATATGTATTTATGATATAATGTAACGCCCAGACCACAGTTACCCATAGTCGGTGAATTATTACATAACATTGGCATGATCACAAAAGATCAAATCTTGAATGAGCAATTAGTTTAGTAGCCTTGGAAACACTAGATACAATTATAAGTCTTACATTACTTCATAAAGTGAAAAAATAAAACAACATAGTCTCCATAGACCACACTCATATCCCCTCAGACTATCCCTATAGGTCAGTCATAAAATACTTCTTCACATCCTGGGAAAAAAATAAAACATAGAACGGGGTGAGCTCAAATGCTCAGTAAGGATAACAATATAGCAGAAACATTCACAAATAAGCATAAACATTTAAGGAAATTTATAACTAAAACATAAGACTTTTAAACTTGAACTTCAGTATAATATGGAAAAAACAAAATGAAATAATGCCATTGACTTATTCACATGGATATGCTACTAGTCGAATAAACACAAGCAATCTCAACAACCACTTTCATAATGATGAAATGCATAATTTCGGACTATCATAACCACATAGTCAAGGCCTTGTGCCAAGACTACAAATAATATTTTTTCAAGCATATCTTCCAAAACGCTTGTTTGTATCATGAGACCTATCGATGCATCGAGGAGTTATAGCAGGCTCCACCCATCACTTACTAACTTCAATGTATTCCTTATATGAACAAGTTTAAACATAATGTACACATTTGTATTAAAACTACCATACAAAATTTCAATAATTTCTCTATAAACCATGAATGGTTTAAAAATAACACATCCACAGTCAAACATATAACAAAACCATCAATAGAACATCGATGTTTTGTATCATAATAATTAAACTTCAATTAATCTTTAAAACAAATCAAAGGATGCTGACATAGATGAAATCAAAAGTATTTGAGAGAAATATCTCTTTTTTTGAAATCATTTAAAAGTAACATAATTATAAAATAAATCATTTACATTGAAAATATTCTTATAAGCCTGTAAGGTAAGCTTAAATGATTTTATATTGGGGGAAAATACCCACACCGGGTGAATAATTTAAAAAAAGTCATTATTACCTTAATTCTGTTGAAAAGGTTAATAAGGACCTTATTTGGAAAATGACGGAAATATTTCTTTTATAGACATCAAATAAAATTAAAACAAGGGTATAAATGAATTTAACACATAGTCTATAAAATAGTAATAATGTTTTTAAATACATTTTTATGAATCATTGATGTGGATGATAAAGATGTCTCAGTGGATACTTACCTAAAAACAACCTCAGATAATAAAGAGATTGTGAAATTAACCCTTACCTTGTATTTTTCCTTGGTCTAGGGTAGTTTAAACATCTGTATAATTCTCATATAATTGTTATTAGATTATAAAAGAATTATAAACATTAATATTATATCATATATGATCTTTTAACATTGCTTCGTTAATAATATCTTAGTATTATCATTGTTTCGGGTGTTAACAGATTTCTTTTCCTTTATATTCTTCTTTTTGTGAGTCATATTTTTTATGGATGGGATGTATATTATTAATATATATAATTAAATCAAGTCTTTAAATATTATATTTAATCATTAAATGAAAATTATTCTTGAATGGATATGATGGGGAATGAATCTCATCGCGTTCGTGGAGACGGTAATCCAAACACACGCACGAGCGACAATATCATTATTTTGATATTAAAATAATAAATAATTGTATGTTATATCATATATAAAGAATCATTATCATTTTATATTTATTATTTACATCAATTAAACATCATTATTATACCCATCCAAATAATAATGTATTGAATAACAATTACACCATGACGTGGAGACAGTAAGTTGTACGTACGAGCGTATGCTGACATGTCATTCAAAGTATGGATAGAATAATGAATTTGGTTGTACCAAATTTATAATAACATCATAGTATATATAATATTCTGGATTTATTATTTTATAATGGAAACAACAAAGAAAAAGGAAGTGGAAGAAGAAAGAAACTTAAAAAAGGTGATGAAATATTTACCTCTTCTTCGGGTTCTTCCTTTTGATTTGATCAAAAGGGCTCCATAGATTGGCTTTCAGACTAAAAGAAGGACTCTTGGATGATGGTAGGATAGTTTGGAGGGTATTTGGGAAGGGTTTGGCCAAACCAAATGGCATTTATGGTGTGAATTAGAGAGAAGGGGTACTTACCTTTTTTAAGAGGTGTGAGAGACACATTAGTAAAAGCTAGAAATATTATTTTATAATAAAATTATTTTAGGATTATAAGGGCTCAAAAATAGATTATTTAAATGATAAAGTGTGGATGGGTCTAAAAAAACTCAACCAATAAGTTTTAGATAGGTTTGGGTCATTATATTAACATTAACTTTTCGATTTAACTCTTAGATAAATAGTTTGACATTTACCATGTCTCTTTGTATTTTTATATTATATGGTTAATGAACATAATATATATCTCAAAGCGAAGCCCTAGTTGTTCATTAATGATACACCTATCATTATATAAGTATTTTTTCTGATCCTTAGATTTCTAGAAATATTATATAAATTAATAGTATAATATTTGTTTTAAAAATTCAATTATGTCAATTTTGACACTATTTAATAATTGATTTTTGTTAAAGTCCTAACAACTTTATTAATTCGGAATAAATTCATTTAATCAATAATTAAATGTCATATTAACCTATAAAATTCTTGGATGGAATCAAATCTTTCAAAATATATCTATTTCAACATTTTAGAAACCATTTATTTGATTCTTTCATTATTAATGAAAATAATACACCATCATTTTGTCATAAATAAATTTTATAATTCAATGTCTAAAAATTATAAATAAAATACCATTATGTAGGAAATCTTTTTATATTTATAATTAATATTTACAGTCGAAGAGAGAACATGTATAACTCTATATAAAAAATGATTTACTAGAATATATATGCTTATGTCATTTTTTGTATTTACTTTAACATAATTAATATAAATTGTCATTATCACTTACAAGTGGCTCCATGGGGTCCCAAAATCAATCTAACGATGCCCATGGTCGGACATGTATCATAAAATACAGTTAGGACATGTGTTAGGGTTATTTAATATTATTATAATATTATTTTTTACCTTATTTACCGGATTTACCTTTTAACCATGGTAAATAAAATATTTACCGAAGTAATTATTCATAATGTGTAAAAATAAAAGTTACCTATTTACACAATTTGGGCCTCTTGATTCTAAATATGGAATCCATTTTACTAAATTCAAAACACATAAGTGGTAGAAATTAATTTAAAATTAATTCCTATGGTAAAAAAACGTGTTTTTAAGAAATAATAACTATCAAAAGATTGACACTTGTTTAGGTCTAGTTTAAATGTGATATTACGTCCAACGACCAACATTGGATTAAATGGTAAAAAAATATTCTAACTATAATTTTAAACCACTCAGTATTATAATATATCACTATAAATTATTTGGATTAAAAAAGTTGTTTTTAATTAAAGGTTAGTATTTTTCACTATTCATCAAGAATTGAAAGTTCTCAGAAAAATACCAAAAACTCACCCTAAGATAATTTTAATATTCCGAATCCAAAAATGATATTACATTTGAAGATTAAAATTAATAAATTTCAAAAAGTACGTATTACTATTTATAACTGCTACTTTGATTGGTTGTGGTGTGTGTTAGAACCTAGAAGTTGCGTACAACACACGCTACTATATTTTTCAAAGAGAAGCATATCGTGGACGCTTGGGGTGTTACATTCTCCCCTCCTTCAAATAATTTCATCATCGAAATTTATATAATATTACTGTGTAAAAAGACTCGGGTGGTTCTTCATCATAAGTTCCTCTAGTTCCCACGTTGCCTCTTCCATATTATGGTTTCTCCATAGAAATTTTACCAGAAGAGTCATCCGGTTTTTCAGGACTTGTTCTCTGGTATCATGAATCCCGACAGGCTCTTCGCAATAAGACATATTGGGTTCCAGTTCTACTTCCTCATAAGTGAGTACATGCGTTGGAGAAGGCATGTATTTTCTCAACAGTGATACATGGAACACATCGTGAACTTTGGAGAGACTTGGCGGCATTTCCAAACGGTAAGCTACAGCCCCAATTCATTCTAGAATTTCGAAAGGTCTGATGTACCTGGGACCCAATTTACCCTTCTTACCAAAATGTATAACACCCTTCAAGGAAGATACCATTAAGAAAACATGATCTCCTATATGAAATTCCAAATCATTCCTTCAGTTATCGGTATATCTCTTCTGCCTACTTTGAGCTGCTTTGATGTGTGTTTGGATTACCTTCACCTTTCCATCATTTCCTCTGCATGTTCTGGGCCTACAAGTTTTCTTTCACCAACATCATCCCAACACGATGAAGTGCGAAATATCTTTCCATATAACGCTTCATATAGTTCCATCTGAATACTTGAATGGAAGCTATTGTTATAACGAAATTCTACCAAAGGTAAATATTGATCCCACATGCCTTGAAAGTCAAGTGATCTTGATCTAAACACATCTTCTAATGTTTGAATAGTATATTCTAATTGTCCATCAGTTTGGGGGTGGTAGGCAGTGCCCAAACGAAGCTCAGTATCTAGGGCTTTTTGAAGACTTTTCCAGAATCATGATGTAAAACATGGATCACGATTAGAAAAAATCGATAGTGGTACTCCATAAAGTCTCACTACATTATTAATAAATAGTCTTCCTAAACGTTCATGTGGAAAATCATCCCTTATAGCAAGAAAATGTACTGAAATGGTAAGATGATCAACAATGACCCATATTGCATCGTTTCTTCTAGGATTCCTTGGTAGTCCCATCACATAGTCTATCGTGATATTATCCCATTTCCACTCAGGTATGGGAACATTTTACAAGACTCCTTCCTGTTGTTGCCTTCCAGCTTTCACTTGCTAACAAACCATAAATCATGATACAAAATCAGAAATCTCCCTCTTCATGTTATCCCACAAAAAATGTTCCTTTAAATATCTATACATTTTGGTACTACCATGGTGTATAGTGAAATTGGAACTATGAGCATCATCCAACAATTCTCTTTTTAGATCATGTATATTAGGAACACAAAGTCTCTTCCTAAATTTCAAAATCCAATCTTCAAATAAGAAGTGAATCAATCTCCCATCATTCACAACTTTAATCTTTTTTTGAAACTATTCATCAACGGTCTGAGAACTCTTTATCCTTTCTAGTAAAGATGGTTTGACAACCATTTGAAAAAGTATTGATGTTTCACCTTCCATGGTGATTCCCATATCCATCATTACTAGATCCATGAAAATAGGATCCCCTTTAACTCTTATCTTGTTCCAAACTCCATGATATTTTCTAATCAAAGCATCTTCCACCTTATTTGCATTCCCTGGGTGGTATTGTATGGTGAAATCATAGTCCTTGAGTAGATTAAGCCATCTCCTTTGCCTCATGTTGAGTTCTTTCTGTGAGAAAATAAACTTCAAACTCTTGTGATTGGTATATATCTAACATTTTCACCATAGAGATAATGTCTCCATATATTCAAAGAAAATATTACAGCTGCTAACTCAAGATCAGGAGTAGGATAGTTTTTCTCATTAATTTTTAGCTTTCATGATGCATAGGCAATAACCCTATCATTCTGTATAAGGACACAACCAAGTAATCTTTTTGAAGTATCACTATAAATAAAAAACCCATCATTCCCCGATAATAGAGTCAAGATTGGAGAATTGACTACTCTTCTCTTCAGTTCTTCAAAACATTTTTCACACTCTTTTGTCCAAAAAAAATTAACCCCTTTTCGTATGAGCTTTGTTAATGGGTTAGCCAACCGGGAAAAATTCTGGAAGAAACATCGATAGTAACCTAATAAACCAATAAAACTGCATACCTCATTTATATTCATGGGTTCTTGCCATTCTTGGATTTCTCTTGTCTTAGAAGGATCAACAAAGATTCCATCCTTAGAGACACTATGACCAAGAAAAGAAATATCTTGAAGCCATAATTCACACTTGCTAAACTTCCCATACAATTCAGGTCTTCTCATAGTCTTCAGGATAATGCACAAATGATTTAATAATCTTCGTAGATTTTGGAGTATACCAAGATGTCATCAATAAATACCACTAAAAAGTCATCAACATATTCATTGAAAACTATGTTCATTAGATCCAAGAAAATAGAGGGTGCATTAGTCAGCCCAAAAGGCATTACTATAAACTCGTAATGCCCGTACCTGGTTCAAAATGATGTTTTCGAAATGTCTTCTTTCTTCACACACAACTGATGATATCCAGATCGAAGGTCAACCTTTTATAAATATTGTGCTCTATGAAGTAGGTAGAATAAATCATCAATGCGAGGTAGGGGATATTTTTTCTTTATTTTTATAGCATTGATCTCTCTGTAGTCAATGCACAACCTCATAGATCCATCTTTATTCTTAACAAAAAGAATAGGGGCTCCTCATGGAGAAACACTAGAGAGAATAAATTACTTATTACTTGATTCCTCTAGTTGTTTCTTTAGTTCCACTAATTCCATAGTGGCCATTCTATAAGGGGTCTTCGATATGGGCCTTGAACCTGGATTTAGGTCAATGGAAAACTCAATATCTTGTTCTGGAGGATGTCTAGGTAAATCCTCTAGAAAAACATCTACATATTCTTTCAAAGTTGGTACATCCTCTATTTTATCATTCTTTTCCTCAACCACATTTATTTCATTCTCTCCCACCCCAATAATTTAATTTTCTTGAGCTACTGGGGGTGGATCTAGATAAGAATTATATGGTGACGTTTCTGCTCTAATTATAAGGTATTCCTTATCATCGTCATCAAAAATAGTAACCTCCTTCTTATTACATTAAACTTTTTCATCATGGTCTGATAGCCAATCCATACTGAGGATTATATCAAATGAAATCATGGGTATGATGATGATATCAGGAGATAAAGATCATTTATATGCTCTAATGGGAACAGATTCACAAAACTTTGTTGCGATGATACATTCCTTAAGAGTTTTAACTGACAACTCCCTTGTTAAATCAAATTGGAAATATCTAATTTTCTTAGCTTACTGGTAAGATATGAAACAATGCGATGATCCAGAATCAAATAAAGCAGTTTCAAAACTTGAGGAAACCATTAAATTACTTGTCACCATGTGTTTTGGGACTTCTACCTCAGCACTAATGATAACATAATCTTGGCCTTGATCCCTTGCCCGTTTCGGAGGTATGTTCCCCTAAATCTTAGGAAATTCATTTTCATAATGTCTCATCTCTCTAAAATTGTAGCATTGAACATCGGTAGCTTCT
Source organism: Viscum album (assembly GCA_963277665.1). Taxonomy (NCBI): domain Eukaryota; kingdom Viridiplantae; phylum Streptophyta; class Magnoliopsida; order Santalales; family Viscaceae; genus Viscum; species Viscum album. The sequence continues at coordinate 929,965,612 of OY728159.1, forward strand.
TTCTTCCCCTTACAATCACGAGCTTGGTGGCCTTTTTCACAACACTTGTAACAGACTCCCATTCCCTTCGGGCAAGTACTAGGGTGTTTTTTCCCCACATTTACTATAGGATGGACATTCAAATTTTCCCTTCTTCCCCTAATTTCCATTTCCAAATTGATCAATATATCTCTTCTTATCTTTCTTTGCATTAAATTCGTAAGACTTAGAGAATTCCTTTTCTGTCTTGATAACACATGATACAATATCTTCGTACGACGAGAAGGATTGTGAGACTAATGCTCGACGGAGAAATGGTTTTAACCCTTCAAAAAAATGACCAATCTTACTTCTTAGGTTATGTATATAATTTTCAGAATTCCTTTCTATCCTTGTAAAGTTAGACTCATACTTTGTAACATTCTCGTCCTCCTTTTGCCTCAGACTCAGAAATTGTATTTCCATATCCACTCGATGGTCATGAGGAAATTATTTTTCTTTGAAAATCTCTTTATAAAATCCCTCCATTCGATATTTGATACATCATCATCTTCCTTCGTGTTTTGAATCAATGACCACCATTGATCAGCATATCCAGTGAGGAGATAAACTTCCATGACAACTTTTTCCCTTTCACTACTCCCCAAGGCATAGAATATTTTCTTTAGGGAACTTATAGATTGCTCAACTAACAATGGATTTACATTCCCATTGAATTTTGGTGGTTGTTTTTTCATGATGCGGTCTAAAACTGATCCTACACACTACAGATCTGGGTGCTCTATACAGGTAAGGTTATTATTCATAACCTTAGTGAGTTGTCCTAGTATGGTGATAAGCTGATCAGCACCAGTTGTATCACTATCTCCACTATAGTTATCTAGAGCAGGAGGGAAATCCCTACATGGAGTGCATGCATTGATACAATTTACATTCCTTATACTAGGCTCCATTTCTAAACAATGGCATACACTAGATTAGTTTATGAATCACAATACATAAATCCAAACATGTAAAACACTTAACATAAATTGAACAATTTATGGATATAATCCATAATCATAAAAAAAATGCTATCCTTGAGGAAGTATATACTCATAAACCCTTCATAATGGTTTGTAAATAAAATAAGAATTATCCTAAGAATATCCCCCAGGAGTTTCGTAACCAAGAGTGTAGCAACGCCCGTTGACCTGCACCAGTTCCCATTCGAGTCTTGCTCAAAGCGGTGTTTTTGGGTTTTACCCCTAGGTACATCTGTGCCAAAGCCACCTCTTCCTTCTCGTATTCATATAGGGTTTTATTTCTCGGAAAACTCACAAAATCTCTAAAATACCAAAATTCTAGTAAGTTCTTTGATACTAATCCTCAAAGTCTATCTTAGGGCTATGTGCTCTAATCAGAGTTTATATAAATCTAGTTTCCAAGGTTTGTACTAAACATCCTATGATACCAACTATAACGCCCAGAACCCAGTTAACCAGATTCGGTGCATTATTACATAACATTGGCATGATCACAAAATATCAAGTATTGAAAGACCGATTAGATTAGTAGCTTTGGAAACACTAGATGCATTCATAAGTCTTACATTACTTCATAAAGTGAAAAACTAAAACAATATAGTCTCTATAGTCCACAATCATATCCCCTAAAACTATCCCTGTAGTTCAGTTATAAAATACTTCTTCACATCATGGGAAAAAATAAAACCTATAAAGGGGTGAGCTCAGATTCTTAGTAAGGATAAAAATATAGCAGAAACATTCATAAATAAGCATAAACATTTAAGGAAATGTATAACTAAAACAAACCCCTTTAAACATGAACTTCAGCATAATATGAAAAAAATAAAATGAAATAATTCCATTTACTTATTCACATGGATATGATACTAGTCGAATAATCACATGAAATATAAATAACCACTTCCATAATGAAGGAATGCATAATGTTGGACTATCATAACTACATAGTCAAGGCCTTGTTCCAAGACTTCAAATAAGATTTTGTCAAGGCCTTGTGCCAAGACACTAGTTTGTCACATGAGACCTACCGATGCATCGAGGAGCTATAGTGGGCTCCACCCTTCACTTACTAATTCCAATGCAATCCTCATACGAACAGGTTTAAACATAACATTAACATTCATATTAAAACTAGCATATGAAAAGTAAATATGTTCTCCATAAACCATGAATGGTATAAAAATAACACATCCATAGTCAAACATATCACAATACCTTCAATACAATATGGAAGTTTTGTATCATAATAAATCAACTTCAAATATGCTTAAAATCTATCAAAGGAAGTTGACATAGATGAAATCAAAACTATTTGATAGCAATATATCTTTTTTAAAATCAATTAAAAGTCACATAATTATAAAAGAAAACATTTACTTTGAAAATATTCTTATAAGCTTGTAAGGGAAGCTTCGGTGATTTTATAATGGCAGAAAATAGCTTCACCCATCACATAAGTTAAAAAAAGACATTATTACCTTAATTCTGTCAAAAAGGTTAAAAAGGACCTTGTTTGGAAAACGACGGAATGATTTCCTTTATAAACATCTTATAAAATTCAAACAAGGGTAGAAATGATTTTAACCCATAGTCTATAAAATAGTAAGAATTTTTTATATACATTTTTAAGAAACACATATGTGGATGATAAAGAGGTCCCATTAGATATTTACGTAATAACAACCTCGGATAATAAAGAGATTGTGAAATTAACCCTTGCCTTGTAATTTTCCTTGGTACATGGTAGGTTAACCACCTATATAATGGTGAAATAATTTTTATTAAATTATAAAATAATAATATACATTAATATGATATTATATATGATCTTTTAACATTGCTTCGTTAATAATATCATAGTATTATCATTGTTTTGGGTGTTAACTGATTCATTTTCCTTTATATTCTTTGTTTTGTGATTAATATTTGTTATGGATGGGATGTATATTATTAATACCCAGAATTATATCAAGTATTTAAATATTACATTTAATCACCAAATTAAAATTAGTCTTGAATTGATACGATGGGGAATGAATCTCATCTCGTCCGTGGAGACGGTAATCCGTATGTACGCACGAGAGACAATATCATTATTTTGATATTAAAATAATATATAATTGGATGTTATATCATATATACAGAATAATTATCATGTTATATTTATTATTTACATCAATTACACAATATTATTATACCCATCCAAATAATAATGTATTGAATAACAATTACACCACAACGTGGAGATGGTAAGCCGTAAGTATGCACACATAGTGACATGTCATTCAAAGGATGGAAAGAATAATGAATTTGGTTGTACCATATTTATAATGACATAAAAGTATATATAAAATACTTGATTTATTGTTTTATATAGGAAAAAACTAAGAAAAAAAAGTGGAAGAAGTAAGAAACATGAAATAGGTTATGAAATATTTACCTCTTCTTCGGGTTCTTCTTTACAATTTGATCAAAAGGGATCCCTAAGTTGGATTTATTACTAATGTAAGGCCCCTAGGATGAAGGTAGGATAGTTTTTAGGGTATTTGGGAAGGGTTTGGCTGAGCTAAATGGCTTTGATGGTTTGAATTAGAGAGATGGGGGAGTGCCCTTTTATGAGAGGTGTGAGACGCACCTTAGGAAAAGCTAGAAATATTATTTTATAATAAAATAATTTTCGGATTATAACGGCTCAAAAATATATTCTATAAAGGCTAAAGTGGATATGGGTCGAAAAACACTCATCCAATAGGTTTTAGACAGGTTTGGGTCACTATATTAACCTTAACATTTAGATTTAACTCTTAGTTAAATAGTTTGACATTTACCATGTCTCTTGGTTTTTTAATATTAAATGGTTAATAAACATACTATATACCTCCAAAAACACCCCAAGTGGTTCATTAATGATACAAATATCATTATATAAGTTCCTTTTCATAATATTATATTTTTAGGAATATTATATAAATTAATAATAAAAAATTAGTTTTAAAAATTCCGTTATGTCAATTTTGACACTATTTAATAATTAATTTTTTTAAAGTCCTAAAAACTTTATTAATTAAAAATAAATTCATTTAATCAATATTTTCAAGACATATTAGCCTATAAAATTCGTTTATGTCCTCAAAACGTTCAAATTATTTTTATTTTAACATTTATAAAACCATTTATTTGATTCTTTATTAATAAGAATAATACTGCATCATCATTGTGTCATAAATAAATTTAATTATTCAATGTCTAAAAATTATAAACAAAATACCATTATGTAGGAAATATTATTATATTTGTAATTAATTTTATAGACTAAGATATTGCATGTATATCTCTATGTATAAATTGTTTTACTAAAAGATATATGCTTATGTCATTTCTGAATTTACTTTAACTTAATTAATATAAAGTGTCATTATCACTTATAAGTGACTCCATGGGGTCCCAAAATCAACCCAAAAATATAAATGGTCATACATGTATCGTCCAATAGGTTTAGGACATGTGTTAGGGCAATTTAATAATATTATAATATTATTGTTTACCCTTATTTTCTGGATTTACCCTTCAACCGTGGTAAATAAAATATTTACCTAAGTAATTATTCAAAATGTATAAAAATAAAAATTCTCTATTTACACAAATTGGAACTCATGATTCTAAATATGGAATACATTTTTCTAAATTCAAAACACAAAAGTGGCATAAATTAATTTTAAAATAATTCCCATTGTTAAAACAAAAAGCGTGTTTTTTAAAAAATAATAACTATCAAAATATTGACACTTGTTAATGTCTTGTTTAAATGTGAAATTATGTCCAATGACCAAAATTGGATTAAATGGTACAAATATATTATAAATATAATTCAGAACCACTCAATAGTATAATTTATCACTATTAATTATTGGGATTAAAAAATTTGTGTTTAATTAAAGTTTAGTATTTATCACTATTCATCAAGAATTGGAAGTTCTCAGAAAAATACCAAAAACTAACCCTAAGTTAATTTTGATATTCCGTATCAAAAAATGAAGTCCAATTTGAATAATAAAATTTATAAAATATAAAAAAGTGGGTATTTCTATCCATAACGGATACTTTGATTGGTTGTGGTGTGTGTTTGAACCTCGAAGTTGAGTACAACACACGCTACTGTATTATTCAAAGAGAAATATACCATGGAAGCATGGGGTCTTGCATAGATGGTTCTGTGTACAAAATGACATAGTGATTTTGACTACGGTATTAGTACTCATTACTCTATTATATCTTGAATAATAATCCTGATATAATTAAAATTATTATACCTAAATTAAAAATTTAAAATGAACCATGATTATGCATTATCAAAAATAAACTTTTTTGGAATCATGGAGACGGTAAGGTCACGCATAAGTGTTAGTATATTATTAATTTTTCAAATTTTCATTATGGAAAGTGGTTAATTATAATTTTTATCATTCCATAAATATCATAAGAACATAAATATAATATAATTCTTTTATATATACATACATATATATATGTCATCCAGGGGATGTTCTTTTGACAAATGAATCTCATCCCTTTGTTGAGGTGAGAGTCCACACGTACGCCCGAACGACATTATCATTCTCTTTTGTGTTGAATGTTAAGAAAATATGTGTTATATTACCTTTATAGAATGATAAATATGCCATTAATATCATATATATATATATATATAAAATCCATAATTGTATCCATTCTTGATATACTAAGAGGAAAAATGAATTACATCGGTTCATTATGCGGTAGTCCACCATACACACGAATGATGAATTCCTTTCCCCTTTGATGGATTTTGGAGAATGATATGGTTTACTATATTTAAATAATAACAAATAAGTATATATAGGATTATTTTTTAGATAATTTATCATGATTTAATATTATTTTAATAAAGTGTAAGAATAAATAAAACTAGAACATGTGATTAAAACTATACTACTTCTTTGGGAGTTTCCTTTGATTAACACATGAAGCCTTATAAATTTGTTAGTAGGCATAATACATGAGCTATAGAATGATTGTTGATATTATATAAGGTATTTTGGTAGGTATATTATGAATCTAATATTTCTTGAATATTGATAGAATGACAAGAAGTGTTACCCTTTTATCAGAGGGGAGGGAAACTCTTGTAATTTCTTGGAATATAAAAATAATATAATTTAATTTTTAAATCCAAATGGCTAAAAATAATTTATTTATAATATAGGATGATTATTTAGGTAAATACCATTATAAAATAAAAAATATAGTTGTTTTTACTATGTTTCTGCATCTATCTATTATTTTTAACTACTCCTTAAACCCTTTCACACATACCATGAAAACAATTATTTTCACTCATTGAGGATTAAAATATTTACTATATAAGCAAGAATACAAAATAAATGGAACATTTTTCATATTATAAACCATATAGTAAAAAATTATCAAAAAATAATTCTTTTATTTAATTTTATATGTTTTAATAAAATATTAATTTTTAAAATTATCACTAATGGAAACTTTTAGAAATATTCACTACATTGATTTTAATATCATAAATAAATAATACTAAAATTAAGTAAATATATATATATTAATACATTCCTAAAATTTCATGCTCATCTATAAAATTCTTGAATCAAATTAAGTATCTCAAATTATAAAGCTTTTAATAGATATAATATAATATATCTTATTTTTCGATTTGTTGAATAATTATTCCATCAACATTGTGTAAGAATTTTAGTTAAATATTTCCTCACTAAAAATTTAATGTGAATAAAAATGAATAATTTAGATCTTTTATATTAAAAAGAATATTAATAACTTAAAATACCCTCTATTATTCCTTTAAATAAATATAGTATATTTATTAAAACCAATAGTGTGACATTTTTTTAAATTTATTTAAATAAAATTTTATAAATTTTATAGTTATATTAAAATGGAGAAAAATTCATATAACAAATTTTTGGATGATTATGGATGAAATGTACTGATAAAAAAATAGTTGTTCACGTTTTTACATAATTTTGTAGTCCTTGTAATTTTATATTTATCTTAAATTACTCATTTACCCTTAAGTGTGGTACAAATAATTAATAACCTTACAATTCATAATTACTAAAAATAAAAGGAAATTATTAGACAATTTTAGACCGACTAGTTCCAAATATATAATCATTTTTTCCAAAATAAAAAAACAAAATTGTAAGAATTTAGTTTAAAATTAAACCATCAAAAAGCAAAAAAAAAGTTCTTTTCCTAAAATTACCAATTTTAATTAAAAAAAATGTTTTCATATAAAATTAATGAATAATGATGTTTTAATAAATAATAATTTTATTATTTTAAATGAAAGAGAACTAATTATATTTTATCCCAAAATATAATTTTAATTTATAAATACTTGAAAAGAAAATACAATTTTCAATAAAAATATTTATTTTTCACTATTCATTGAAAAATCAATATTTTCATAAAATTTTATAAAATAAATCTTAAGGAAATTATGAAATTATGAATAATAAAATGAAACTATTTTTTCAAAATAAAATAATTTACTTTTGAAATTGTGATTTTAAATAAACCCATATAATACATAAAAATAAAATTTGGTTAGAAATAATACTTTTTTACTTTTAAATAAAATATTTTGCAATAGTTTTACAATAAATATGAATATATAAAATATAACTAATGAATATATGGTTATTTTTCAATCACCATTACCCGGATATTATATATTTTATTATTTAGTTATTTTCCCTTTTTTATTTTTGTGGTGAATTCCCTTGGATTTGACATTGTTTTAAAGTGTTATTTTAAAATGGTTTTCCAAATATTTGATTATTAGTTTTATGGTAAGGTAAAATTTGGAATCCTATGTAAAATATATATTCTATTGATTGATGATTACACCCTATATATTCCCCATTTTTCTCATATATTATGGATCTCTACATGAGTTAATAGTTATATGAATTTTGATTCATATTTTTATGTCTTGGGATTGGGGATCATGTAGGAAGGAGACATCATGGAGGGGAGATCTATGTCATATTTTTATTTTATTTCCTTTGGTTAGGAGATTATCATGTGATTAAAAATGGAATATTGGTGACTTGCCTCTGTTATTTTTAAAATTTAGAATCATAGATTAATAATTTGTTAGTAAATAGATATATAAAATAATAGTTGAGAGTTAAGAACTAGATAGTAACCATAGTTGAATGTTATAACCTTTATAGGTTGTTTTTAACTGATGGAACTAGTTGAGATTTAGTTGACAGAATATTTTTGCAACTGTTAACCATCCAGAAGTTGGTTATACCTATACATGTCATGTACTTGTCACATTAGATTCTAATATGAAACCTCCTATTATATATCATATCTTATGCATCCTTTTTGTGTCATTTAAATCTAGTTTTTTACATATTATTTCAATCCTTCTATGTTTTATGGTTTATTTATGATTGATCATTGTCATTATAAGGATTTCCATGCATTATAATTTACATTTTTTATGAGTCTCATTTGATTGTATTATATTTTGTTACCTTTATTAATAACTCATATTATACAAATACATGAGTAAATTGTTTTATAGGAAAAATTATACTGTTGTTTTAAAAGAGAGAAATAGTGAAATGTATTTGAAAACCTTTTTACACTAGTATATATTTTTTTTTTGAAAATTTATTTTTTAAAATATTATATTATTTGAACTTCTTTTCATGAAATAAATGTTTTTTAATTTTATGGATGTTTTTTTAAATGAATTATACTTTGTAATTCTTATTGAGTAATGTTATAGTGGTGGTTCATTTTAAATAAATCTATATGGTATTGTTGGATTTATTTCCATTTTTTAGGGAAATTAATAATTGATTTTTCTACTACTATAAAACTAGTGGATTTAGTTTTTTATAAAAACAATTTATTGTAATCCTAGTGGTGTAATAATAACCACTAGACTATACACTACATATTCACATTATAGGGTATATTTCCATAATTTTTTCGACATTTCCTCAAGTAATGGAATGTTTTTTGTGTTGCCACAACACCAAATTGGGAAGCAGGGTAATGTTAGGTACGGTGGTGACCAACAATTTACATAGTGATGGTGTAGGATGTCTTCTGAGTTTGATGAATTGGTGAAGTTGTGTGGTGTATCATCATCTTTATTCCAAATTTTTTTATCTTTATTTACTTTTTTTATTGTAAAATAATTATATAAAATGTTTTCATTTTTTGCTAATTTTTTTTGGAAAATTATTTTGGAATAATTAATATTAATCTTTCCATGTCTATGTGTGGTTCATTAGTTTAAATTTATTTATTATGGAATATATTGTTAATGTACAGAGGCCTCATTCTAGGTTCCCAATTACATCTGCTATTGATCCTAGTTTTATTAATTTTGAAATAATCTCAATGTGTTCACTTTTGATTATGTAGTTATACTTTATATTCATGTGTAATCTAGAATGCACCTTGGGCCTCATGCAAAAACTTATTGTGTAATGTGTCTAGTTATCAACATCAGATTCAGTAAAAATTGGTATCAAATCGCTATTTTTACTTCATGTTTTATGGCATAAAGGATTCAAAACTACTTTAGATTTAGTGTTGGGTGTATATGAGTGCTTTTCCAGCTCTTCCACTTGATAGACATTGAGTTTATATGGGCATTTGGTTGTTTTATTTCAAATTTTGTACTGATGATTGTTTATTGTTTTGAGATATTTTGATACATATTTTAGTTACATTGAGTTATAGGAGGACCTTCAGGGATGTCTTAGAAAATTAAATTTTTTTCAAGTGAAATTGGTGGTAAACCAAGGGTACATGGTTAAAGAGTATGGTGGGTCACAATATCTATGGGATGTACATAATTTTATATAAAAATTATAGTGGAACTAAAATAGCTAGTGGACGGATTAATAAATTATACAGGAAAACTGTGTGTCATGGGAAAAGTTTAGAAACTTTGTTTCTTTATATCCTTTGGTTATATACACCCCTATTAAGATTAGTGATATTTATTATTAAGCAATCAAGGGAATATTAAGGGAATTTTATGTTTTTTGATAAAATATTAATGAAATTTATTATACAATAGTTATTTTTTAAGCCCTGTTTTAAGAGTTTAAATATTACATAGTGAAGATATTTTGAACATTAATATAAATTATTAAGAGGATGAAATATTTTTCTGGTATTGATGTTATTCAATGAAATAATTTAATTGGTTTTATGTAAGATTAAAGCAAGGACTTTTTTACAAATTTTTTAAATAGGATCATAAATAGTTATTATAATCGTTTTTAAATTATCTTTTCCATTTTTTCTTCTTCATTGGGATTTCCAATGGATTGATAGTATTATGTGATTTACTGGTGTTTTAGAATAATAACCCCAAACATAAATTTAAAATTCAAGTAAGGAAAAAATTATGTATTCATTATAATGGTATAGATATTCTCCACACTTTTTTATATTCTATGACTCTTGATGGAGTGACAATACCATATTTTTTTCAACTAAGGGATCATGAGCATGAGTTTCTGAATTAAAATTATCCAGTGTTTAATGGTGATCAAGGTTATCTAGAAAATATATTGTTTCTATCTAAGGTCGAAAATATATTCATGTTACTAGGAACTCCTATGACCTCTTTGTTGAGGCTCACCACTATTTTTTTCAAAGGTTTGGGTTTTCATATAGGGAATCTCATTATCCTTGGACATCCTTTGTTGTTTTTTATTTGGGATATTTATAGGCCCTAGTAAGGTTGTGGTTTTGTGCCAATGAATTTAGAATATTAAATTCCTTGTAATTATTCATTATTCATACGGATTATTAGTAAGTGAATTAATATGTTCAACCTTTCATTGGACTATCCCCTTTTTCTTATGAGTTAGTTATTGATGACTAGAAGTAATCTTCATTCTTAAAAAAGGGGCTTTTATTCAGATGTAATTTTAGTGGTTTTTTTTCTACCATGACTACCATTATGGAATTAATGTATATGTTCATAAGTTTTAAGGATTTTTAAATACATAAACCAGTGATTAGTGAGGCTTTGACAATGTCTAGTGTAAATAAAGTTCATACATATAGGAGAAAGTGGAAGATATTAATGTACTACAAGTGTGGGAATTTTTGGGAATGTGAGGCCCTATTATTTTATAGTTATAAGGAACTATCATTGGAGAGCCCAAATTGTTCATATTTATAGATTTTTAAATTTTAATGGATGTTATAAGAATTCTAAGATCCATCTTAGATCCTTGATGTAGTTTTGTGTATTTCTCCCATTGGAGAGTCGGAAGCTTTTTTCTAATTTCAGAGTAATCTCATTCATAGAACATAGTTTTTTGTAATTTTTTTACATTTTATGTACACCTTATATGTTTTTTATATTTAAATAATATGATTTTTTATCTTTTTTTATCTTTTCATATTCCCATGAATCATTTATTTTGATCCTTGTTATCGTTGATAATTTTTTACCAAGGGTTGGGGTTTCATTTATAGATAATATAGGGAAGTATTTTTTACAGGATAGGGTAACCAGAATAATATATTTGTTACCTAATAGTTTGGGAGATATTCCATGTGGAGATTTTATTTTGGGATCCCCAAGGGTGGGTGTCCCATGAGTTTGGCCCTGAATTGCCATTTTTTAGTTTTGTGACCCAATGTAAGAACCAAGTTGTTCTATATTGAGTACTGATATTTTTTTTATTTCTTCTATTTTTTGAGTTTATTATCTTACTGATCTAGTCTGCTGATCATTTTTATGTTTCTCGATGATTTTATCTCTTGTGTCATATAATGATCATTTATATTGGTTTGTGGAATCATTCCTATTTGGTGGTGATAATTCATGGGGTTCAATATCTAGTGCATCGCCATTTTTAATTAATTATAAATAGTGGGGAGACATGTGGTTTTTATTTTTATGGTTAAAAAATTTGGGTTTTTTTTCTTCTATGATACTTCTTTTTGGAATTTTAGACCCCTAATATTTTATAGAATAATTTTCAAATTATTTTTATTTCTATTAATATGTTTTGTTTCATCCAAAAATGAGTCTAAACGATATTGATATGTTTTGAAAATATAATTTAATATTGAAAAAATTATTTAGACATTATATTGTAGGGAATTGATAGAAATAACTAAATTATGAAAAATATAAATTTAAAAATATATAAAATTAAACCATTGGTAGTCAATTAATTATAAATGAGAATAAAAAACCTTTGATAATAAATAAGGTGTTTTCTGGAAAACAGTTTTTAAGAGAAAAATTGGTTTTTGTATTAATGAATTAAATTAATCACTATTAGTGAATGAATTTAATAAAATTTATATATTATATATTCGTTCAAAAATTTCAACTTTAATATTCTGTTTTTTAGTCACGAGATATTATAAAAACATAATGCTTAAAAATAAACTTTTCTTCATTTTGGTTTTCATCAAATTTTAATCACATATTTTAAAATTAAATTATTCCACTAATAAAAATATAATTGTGAAAAATGGAATCTATATTTCGAATCATGAGTTATATATTTTTTAAATATTCCCCTTTTATTTTTAGTCATTAGAAAAAACCCATTGTATAAAATATCACCTTAGTAAAGGGTAAATTGTGTTATCCTAGATTAAAACTAACTGTTAAAATCGCTATTTTTAAAAATAATTCCTATTGGATAAATTTAGTTATCCCCTTATCACATTGGGATAAATATATACTTTTTTAAGGGGCACTTGTCTATGAAAATTACCTATGTTATATTTAATGAAAATAAAATAAAAATGTTAATGTCTTACATTTAAATATCTCTTTCATATTTACATAGGGGAAAAGTAAGAATTTAATATTAATTGTTATTTTGAGAATAATGAAATTTATTTATTATAGAAATTTATATCTAATATTTTTTAATTGTATAGTACCTTCAATTCTTTATTAACACTGACATAATGTTTCTTTAATAAGTATAAAAATAAAATAAATGATTTAGAAAATTATTAAAAGTAATATAATTATAGTGATTTATAGTGTTCCACTCATTTATTGATGTAAAATTCATATTATGTATGGTTTAAATATTTTATTATAATTCCATCATTGTCATCATTTCTTTAAAGTCACATTAAATGAAAACATCCAAAATTAACATAAATAATATTTTATATTATAGAATATTTTATTCACTAATTTAAAATTTTAAAAAACTATTATCCTCACCCATGTGTCTAAAATATAGTTTAATATATAATCCATTGTCCATTTATTATTTATATTTTAATTTATATTAACATTATAAACCATTTAATATTGAAATATTTTTTTGCCTCAGTTTAGATCTTCAATGATTAATGAAGGGGTCAAACAGAAAAATCATGTTTAATATAATGAAAAAATATATCTAAATTTCATTTTTTATAGTAAATTTAACCCCGTCCTTTTTTCCATCTAATTTATCACCATTTGGAAGAATTTTCCTTGATAATGACTCTATTATATTTTAATCATGTCAGAAATTACTTGTGTGTTCTCTTCCTCCATTATAAAAGGATACCCCTTCTTTTAGTTCATTACACCACCTTAAGCCTTTTAGATCATAAAAATCATATAAAATTATATTCTAAACATATATAGGAAAGTTTTATAGGTGAGAGTTATAAGAACCCAAATCTTCTTTTTATGAATGTTTTCCTTTTTCTAGTGTTTTTGTAAAAAAGTGGTTTTTCTAGAAATTTCATAAGTACATGTCGTGTACATTGTGAGTACACACCGTCTACCCAGTTACCGCGGGTAGCCGACTTCAGCCATGTAGCGGCCACACACATGGCCATGTGTGGTGACCTGGAGACCACTTAATGCGGTGTCCGGTGAAGGCAAGTACATGTCGTGTACTTATAAAGTACACATCGTGTACTTTTTTTCATTAAACGCACCAAGGTCATGACTAACGGACATAACCACCTTTTCTAGGTTTGGTTCGTCCGAGAGTGAGAGAATGGAAATACTCTTCCTTCAAGCTCCTGATAGAGCATCTGTTATCCGAATCGATCGCCATTGATTGCGTTAGAATTGCCTCGGTAATATCTTCCTTCTTCTAGAGCTTCTTTTCATGATTCTTCCTCTTTCAAGAGTTATATTCCGTTCAATATTTTAGAAATTTTTGTTGATATATTGTGTTCTTGGGTGAGTCAAGGCTTAAGGTTCACTTATATCGATCCTACAACACTGAGGTAGGTGGTCCCTTTCCGTTTAAAGTATTTGAGTAATATGTGCAAAAGTGACTAATACCCTTGAATGGGGTATTGCATGTTTACTGTTTTAGCCCTATTAATTTCCTACTATGCTTGTATTCTTGTTTAAAGGTTAATTGGATGTGAATAGGGTTAATTTCTATTCTTTGGAAGGGTTTTTTCCATGCATGTTTGTTTGACTGTTTGGTCTTGCTTAGCCTGTTAGGATACCTTGTTTACATACCATGCCTAGTATTGTAGGATGAAGTGTTTTGTATATCTGACTACTGATATGCTATAGATTTCTATCCAAGTATTTCTAAAAGTTACTTTGGCCGATACGTTTTACTATGCTTTCTTTACTTATATAGGGTCGTGAGAACCTGGTGTAGTGGACCATAGCGAGAATGGACGTAAGGGATTCTCCAGAGAGTCTATTTACTTTTACGATGTGATACCACATGCGGAAATGACGTATGTGCTTCCTCAAAGTGTCTGTATCTCTTCAACGCAGGCCATAAGGGAAATGTAACAGAAGTGCATCCCTAGAGCTCCTTGAGTTACCAATATGAGAATATTGGAGGAATTGATGACGAGTGATTCCTCAGAGTGTCTATTCTAGAGATAAACCAGAGTTTTGAGACTGTGTGTGCTTCCTAGAGGGTTGCTTGGGCTGCTAGGTAGGACCAGAGGGTATTGGTCGTGAGTACTTCCCAGAGGGTTACCTTTTGTGTTTAGATGTTATCTTGTGCTAAGAGGTAGTACTAAAGGGGGTAGGCTGTGAATACATCCTAGAGGGTTACCTGTTTGTGTTTACCTTCTTTGATTAGCTATTGATTGATATATGAACTGAATGCATTGAAAATGTGGAATGGTTACTGCTGAGTACTTCCTTGTTAATTACTTCTTTTTACTTATTTCCTGCCATATATATTCACTGACTATTAGGAACAGATCATTTGGTAGTTTTCTATAGGGATTAGTCTCACACCTTGTTTGGGTAATGATTTTGGGCCCAAATAGATTATATTTTTGCTGTTACAGATAAGGGTAAGTGCTCTTCTACTTCAGGTACTTGAATGCTTTGGAGTTAGAGAGCATGGAACCAAGCTGAGGCTTTCGATGCTGAGAATTTGATTCTTTTTTTTCTTTTGTACTTGGTTAAGTACTGTATTCCAACATTGTGACTTGTTTGGATATTTTCTAGACATATTTATCATGAATAATTTATATAGGTTATATAGTTGTTCTTAGTTTTAGTCTTCTGTTGTTTACTATTGTAGGGTATTATTACTGGTTCTTCTATGGTATATCTATTTTACTTTCTCTTTGTTACTCTTCTAATGAGGGCATAGTATCCCCACTATCACACCCAAGGACCTCGCTTCTAGTCGGTAGCCTCTGACGTTTAGGGAAATGTTCTTAACTCCATGTGACCAACCGGGTACGGGACGACTCTACACAGCTTCTGGAACCGGGACGTTACAAAGTGGTATCAAAGGCATTCTTTTCTATTGACATACTATTTGGATCCTATATCAAAGGATATAAAGGAATATGTGCTTAGTAATATTTTTTCCCGGTAGTAGCTAACCATGTACAGGGAAAAACCAAGCTACCTCGTTATTGGAAATTTTGTGGTTTTGAAAATTTACTGTTGATTTTATTCCACCATTGGGTGATTCACATATTTTGTGCTGTTATTGTTGATGTTATTGAGGTTCTATTTATATTGAAACCCGATGTGATGAGGGTATTCCATCTCATGAATCATATAGGAACTTGCTAGAAACCACATGTCATGCATTATTTCCATGCCATTTAGGGTGAATTAGAAATTGAATGTTATTGTGATACATGTTCTGCTAGATATGCATGTTGTTGTAATATATGTCGTGATAAAAATCAATGATGTTTGATAGGGTATTGGATGGTGTTATGTATTGTTTTAATAGATGCTAAACTATGGTTCTAGAGGTGTTATAGGACCTTAGGGATTGTAATTTGGTAGATCATTGGTCTATTATGCTTGTTTAAGACATGTGTAAGATTCCATGATTTTATTTTCAGGGTGTATGGGCCCTCCCAAATCGTAATTTTGAACTTAAATGATCATTTCAATATTTTCCTGGGCTCCGTAGCTATTTCTAAGGCTTACTATCTGGAAAAATCTAGAATACACGCCATGTAATGATGAATACACCCCATGTGTTCTTCTATTTGGGAAGAAAAAATTTCTTTAGTACACTCCGTGTAGTCTCTAACTTTGTCACAAACTGTTTGGGTAGGGACATAGGGTTTGGAATCCTTAGTACGACACGCCATGTACAGGATGTTCATGTCGTGTTGTAGAACTGGGTAGGCGGCCATGTCACTAACAACATGGGTCAGTTGAGTCTTCTCTAATGCATGTCATGACAGTATTAAACACACTGTGATGTGTAATCCATGGAATCCGGCTGTGTCACTAACAACATGTGTCAGAAAAATCTTCCTTGTACACGTCGTGTCCCTCTGGAACACGCATTGTAGTGTGAGCCGTGTATCTGAACGTGTCTGTAACTACATAGGTCGACGATGCTCGTCTAGTATAGGCCATGTTTGGAACTAACATGCCATCTATTCTTGTTCTATGAGAACCGTGTGGCCTAGACATGTAAGGGAACATGGGAAGGGGATGAGGATTCAAGTACACACCGTGTGTAAAGACAAAACGCTGTGTATGGGGTCTTACATGGCCTAGGATGGAAGAAGTACATGCCCATGTGAATGGATTATAGGAACACGATGTGTAGTTAAATATACATGTCGTGTATCCTTGTTTTGAAAAAAACGTGAATGCTTTATTTCTCTTATTCCCATTATTTCGTATTCTTTTTAGTCCTTGAAAATCTTGATCTATGGTGTGTGCTTGACCTTGCAGTGTCATGCCACCAAGACTTCATTTAGTTGTACACTAGTTATAGGGCACCGATCAGACACCGGAAATCACTAATCAAGGACTACTTGTAGATCATCCAGTTGTGCTAGTCTTCGAACAAGCCGTCATTCTAGACACAGGTGCCGACACACAGTTCCTAGAGGGATTTATGAGTTATATGCAGACCTTCTGAGGAGTACTGCATCATGCCCCTTCTATGGTAGAGCTGATGCATGGTTTTCAGTAGAAGTATCGTCCACCATCAGAGGGGAAGGAGGACCTCAGGCTATAGAGTCACGGTTAGAAGCCATGCATCCTATCTTTAAGCATCTGGAGACGCATTCAGAGAGGAGGGTGAAGCTCTCTACATATATGCTTCAGGATTCTGCCAAGAGATGGTGGGATGTGATCTCACAGGCGGGACACTAGCAAGTTATGGTGTGGGATGAGTTTATACTTAACTTCTATGATTACTTCTACACAGATACTTTGAGGGCTGATCGAGCCTGAGAGTTCATGATTCTAGAGTAGGGTACTCTTTCTGTTATGGAGTATTCTTCTATCTTCATGGAGCTTCAGCACTTCATGCTAATTCAAGGAGGTGATGAGTTATTCCTGGAAAGGAAATTTGAGGATGGTCTTAGCCACGACATCCGAACACATGTGAACATCTTCAGGCTGACTTCCATCACTTCAATCGTCAACCAGGCGCTGATTATAGAGCGTAATTTCCGAGATCCTATAGTTTTGAGAGAGTGTAATTTTACATTCGGAGTTAGTATCCCTCCTACTAACAGTAGGAAGCGCTATAAGGGGTCTTCGCGTGGTGATCCAAGGAGGCGAGACACATATGGTAGACATGTGGTGTGCTACTAGTGTGGAAAGTGTGGAAATACGAGGCCACATTTCCTGAGAGACCCAGTGGAGTACCGATCTTGTGGCCAGATGGGCTATCTTCAGCATTTTTGTTAGATCTTTTCACCATTAGTAGGTGACAGGGGTTCTCTTATGACTCCTCATTCAAGAGCAGCACCACCAGTTTCTGACCATTCTAGGAACTAGATTTCTTCTGACCATTCAGGCCGAGGTGGAGGTTGTGGTCATGGTAGCCAGTCACCAGGCTTCCAGCGATAGTAGGGTGGATCATCTCAGAGTGGTCAGGCAGGGTCATAGGGCCACGGTATAGGCCAGAATTTTGTATTGGAGCCAACCCAGCATGAGAAGGATCCTGAACCTTCTACAGTTTGTGGCACAATCTTAGTTTCCTCAGTTTTAGCTTCTTCTTTTTTCGATACAGGGGCTTCCCATAGCTTTATATATGTTTCTGTTATGGAGATCCTTGGGCTATGTATCTTTTCTTCTGTGGATATCTTGACGTTAGACACTTTGTTGGGTACAAGAACAGCTAGTGTGCGTCAATGTAAGAAGTTCCCTCAAGAGGTTGGTGGGTGTCACTTCTTTTGTGACCTATATGTCCTAGAGATTCCAGGCTATGTTGTCATTTTCAGAATGGACTGGTTAGTTTCCTTCTTGGAATTCATCCATTACTATCGTCGAAGGGTGAGTTTCACATCACCAGAGGGAGGATCGTTTCTTCATAATGGCGAATGGGATATCCAGGCGAGCATAGCAGTACCCAAGCATCTTGGGTTGGGAGGAGTTAGAGTCCAATTTTCTAGACTATATCTGGACGACCAGGGGACTTCATAGATGGACATTCCTC
This sequence comes from Viscum album, assembly GCA_963277665.1. Taxonomy (NCBI): domain Eukaryota; kingdom Viridiplantae; phylum Streptophyta; class Magnoliopsida; order Santalales; family Viscaceae; genus Viscum; species Viscum album. The sequence continues at coordinate 929,984,567 of OY728159.1, forward strand.
CAGTGGTGGATTGCTTCAGTGACGTCTTTCCAAATGAATTTTTAGGTTTTCTTTCAGAGTATAAGGTGGAATTTTTTATTGGGATTGTTCCAGGAGCGGCACCGATGTTCATTACTCATTATAGGATGGCTACACGAGAATTACATAAGCTCAAAAAAAGTTGGAGGAGTTGCAGGAAAGGGGTTCATCCAACCTAGTAATTCTCCTTGGTGTTCTCCTGTTCTATTTGCGATGATGGAAGAAGGTACCTTTCGGCATTGTGTGGATTATCGGAGGTTGAATTATTTGACTGTCAAGAACCAATATACATTTCCAAGGATTGATGATCTCTTTCATCAGCTTCAAGGATACCGGGTGTTATTGAAGATTAACATGAGATTTGGTTACCATTAGTTGTCTGTTAGACCATCTGATATACCTCTTACAACCTTTCAGAGTAGGTGTGGTCTATACGAGTATGTAGTTTTTCCATTTGGTCTTACGAACGTGTCATCAGTTTTTTATGGCACTGATGAACCGAGTGTTCCATCCATACTTGTATTACTTTAGGGTGGCCTTCATGGATGATATCTTTTTGTACTCTCACACCCGACACGACTATGATACCCATCATGAGATCATTTCGAGTACATAGAGAGAGAATCAGCTATATGTTAAGCTCTCAAAATGTCATTTTTAAATGTAGTGGATTTACTTCATGGGTCATGTTATCTCAGAGACAGGAGTATCAGTAGACTCAGAGAAAGTGAGAGCAGTAGTTTTTTGGGAGCATCCGAAAAACTTCTTTGAGGTGCAGAGTTTTCTAGGGATTTCTAAATACTATAGATATTTCATACAAGTCTTTTCAGGCTTAGCAGTTCCACTGAAGGCTCTGACTAAGAAGGTTGCAATGTTCTTGTGGTTAGATTCTTGTGAGTCATCCTTTCTGGAGCTGAAAGGGAGGTTGACTTCAGCACCGATACTAGTATTTCTAGAGCCGGGAAATATCTATAAAGTGTACTATGTTGCATCAAGTATCAGGCATGGAGTAGTTCTTATGCAAGGAGAAGGAGTCTTTGCGTACGGGTCTCGGTAGTTGAGGCCCCATGAGAGGAATTACCCGACAAACGTTCTTGAGTTTACTGTATTTTTTCTTGCATTATGTTGTTGGAGACATTATATTCTGGGAGAGCAATTTTAGGATTTCACCAACCAAAAAATTCTTAAGTATATCTTCACTGAGCGTGACTTGAATTTGAAATAGCCAGGGTTGGTTGAGTACCTTCCGTATTTTGACTTTGAGCATGCATACACGCCTAGAAAAGGAAACACATTGGCTGATGCGTTGAGCAGGAGGACTCAGATAGAGGTAGTTAATGAGGCTATCATTGAGTGGTAGTTGATGGCTCGATTCTCTGATATTCATTTTTAGGTGCACGACAGGTAGGGGTAGATGTTTCTTTCTTCTTATAGATAATACCTCTACTCTTCTTGATCGAGTAAAAATGAGGTAGCTATTAGATCCGGAAGGCCTAGTCAAATCGAAAAGCGTGTCAGGAGAGGACCCTATTCATGGATGGACCATAGGCGAGGAGGTGGCCTTGCATTTACAAGGGTGCATATGGGTTCCAACAGACATACGTGAGGAGCTGATGCAGGTCTTTCATTCCTCAGTTTGGTCAGTCCATCATGGTGTCAGGAAAATGTATCATGATCTACACCATCAGTATTGGTGTCTAGTTAAGAAGAGAGATGTTGCAGGGGTTGTCATGAGAAGTTCCACTAGTCAACAGGTTAAGGCGTAGCATCTGGGACCTGCTGGGATTTTGTAGCAGTTACCCATTCCTAGGAAAAAATTGAGCGATGTCGTGATGGATTTCGTGACTAGTTTTCCGTGGTCGTATCGAGGGAATGATGTTGTATGATTTTTCATTGGTAGACTCATGATGATTTCTCACTTCTGGCCAATCATGGAGACCTTTCATGTTGATGATCTGGGAAGGTTGTAAATCTGACAGATTGTGCGCTTACATGGAGTTCCACACACCATTGTTTCATACAGAGATTCACATTTTACTTCTCGATTCTGGAAGAGGCTTCAAAAGTATTTGGCTTCAGAGGTACTTTTGAGAACATCTTACCATCCCGAGACATTTGGCCAGTCCGAGCGCACAATTAATCTTCTTGAGGACATGTTTCGAGCATGCATCCAAGATTTTGAAGGTTCTTGGGAGAATCAAATACCTCTTGTGGAGTATGCCTACAATAAAAGTATTCAAAAAACTATTCTGGTGGTAGATGATGAGGAATTGTATGGTAGGCCTTGCCGATCACCCTTATGTTGGCTGGTGGTAGGAGAGGAAGCTATGCTGGGACCTCGTCTTGTCCAAGAGACCATAGAGCAGATAGAGTTGATTCAGAGGATAATGGCTACTGCACAGTCTCGACAGAAGTCTTATGATGATCAGCGGAGATGACCTCTACTGTTTGAGTTTAGGGATCAGATTTTCTTTCATGTCACAATGACGTTGGGACACTGAAGGATTAGGAGACAGGGTAAGCCTTCTCTGAGGTATGCCTGACCATTTGAGAATTTGATTCTTGTTTTTCTTTTGTAATTGGTTCAGTACTGTATTCCATAATTTTGACTTGTTTGGATATTTTTTGAGACAAATGTCTCTTGCATCATTTGTATATCTCCTCCTGTTGTTCTAACTTTTAGTCTTTCGTTGTTTAATATTATATGGTATTATTACATCATCCACTATTGTATATCTATTTTACTTCCACTATGTTACTTCCAATGAGGGCATAGTTTCCCCACTATCAAACCCAAGGCCCCCGCTGCTAGTCGGCAGCCTCTCGAGTTCGAGGAAATGAGCTTGAGGCCAAGTGACCAACTGGGTACGGGGCAACATTTTCATGAAATTTCATAACTACACTTCGTGTACATTTTGAGTACACGTCGGGTACTCGGTTACCACGGGTAGTCGGGTGCTGTCCATGTAGAGGCCCAGCACACGACCGTGTCTAGTGACCCAGAGACCGCTAAATGAGGTGGCTAGTGAAGGAAAGTACATTTCATGTACTTATAAATTACACACCATGTACTTTATTTTTTTCATTAAACACACCGAGGATGCATCTGACAGACAGAACCACCTCCTTTTAGGTTTGGTCCTTCCGAGTGTGAGAGAACGGTGATGATCTTCCTTCGAGCTCCCGATCGAGGGTCTGTTATCCGAATCGACCACCGTCGATTATGTTGGGATCACCTTGGTAAGGTCTTCCTTCTTCTAGAGCATTGTTTCCTGATTCTTCCTATTTAAAGAGTTATCATCAGTTGAACATTTTAGATGTCGTTTTGTAGAACTATGGTGTTCTTGGGCGATTCACAACTTAAGGTTCACTTATTTCGATCTTACAACACTAAGGTAGGTGTTTTGTGCCTTTTCATTGAAAGTATTTCAGTTATATGTGCAAAAGTTCCCAATAGCCTTGAACAGGGTATTGTGTGCTTACTTTTGTAGGTCTGTTAATTTCCTGTTATGCTTGAATGCTTGTGTAGAGGTTAATTGAATGCGAATAGGGTTAATTGATATGTTGTGGATGGTTTTTTCTCATGCATGTTGTTTATGACTATTTGGTCTTGCATAGCCTGTTAGGCTTCCTTGTCTATTTACCATGCCGAATATTTTAAGATGAGGTGTTTTGTACATCTGACATGCTGATATGCTGTAGATTGTTATCCACGTAGTTCTGAGGGTTACATTGGCCGATACACGTTACTATGTTTTCTTGACTTACATAGGGTTGTGAGAACCTGTTGTAGTAGACCATAGGGAGAATAGATATAAGGGATTCTCCAGAGAGTCCGTTTACATTTACGATGCGAGACAAGAAGGGGAATTGATGTAAGTGCTTCCTCAGAGTGTCTGTAGTTCCTCAATGCAGGCCACAGGGAGAATGTGATGAAAGTTCTTCACAGAGCACCTTTTGTTACCGATAAGAGACTATAAGAGGATTTTACGGTGAGTCCTTCCTCAAAGATTTTATTCTAGAGCTGAAATAGAGGGTTAAGAATGTGTGTGCTCCTCATAGGGTTGCTTGTGCAGCTAGGAACGACAAGAGGGGATAGTTTGTGAGTTCTTCCCATAGGTTTACTTTTTTGTGTTTAGTTGTTTTCTTGTGCTATGAGGAAGAACCAGAGGGGGTAGGCCATGAGTACTTCCCATAGGATTACCTGTCTATCTTTACCTAATTTGATTAGCTGTTGTATGATATATGAACTGAATGCATTGAGACTGTGGATTGGTTACTGTGGAGTACATATTTGTTTACTTCTTCCTTTTACTTACTGCCTGCCATATATATCCACTGATAGTAAGGAACAGATCTTTTGTTGGTTACCTACTAGGATTAGTCTCACACCCTATTTGGGTCATGCTTTTGGGCCCAAATAGATTATATTGTTACAGGTATAGATAAGGGTAAGCGCTCTTCTACTTCATGTACTTGACTGCTTTGGAGCTGGAGAGTATGGGACCGAGCTGAGGCTTGCGATGTTGAGGAGTTGATTCTGGTTTTTCTTTTGTACTTGGTTCAGTACTGTATTCCAGCATTATGACTTGTTTGGCTGTTTTCCTAGAAATATGTATCATGAATCATTTATATATGTGCTCCAGTTGTTCTTACTTTTAATCCACCATTGTTTAGAGTTGTATGGTATTATTTCTACTTCCCCTATTGTATATCTGTTTTACTTTCACTCTGTCACACTACCGATGAGGGTGTAGTTTCCCCACTATCACACCCAAGGCCCTCACTACTAGATGGGAGCCACTAGCATTCGGGGAAATTCGCTTGAGTCCATGTGACCACCTGGGTACGGGGAGCCTATGGGCAGATTCTAGAAATGGGACGTTACAGGAGTATCCTAAAAATACCTACCCTATGGTCCTTAAGAGGTGATCCATAGGGGATCTTTCAAAGCAGATGTAATCAATATAACTGATCACTTTCTTTTAAATTTCTATTTTTCCTCATCTAAATATATGATAATTATCATTAAATAATAATTTTATTATCTTAGATATACTAAACATTTATTATGATTTTGAATCTACCTTTATAATCCATCTTTTCCATCAAATGTGAATTGAATGTATCACTGATGCATTTGTATGACATATTATCACCAAAAAAAGATATAATTCATTTTTCATCACCATCCTTTATATATGGTACTTAATATGATAATACTGTTTCTACATTATATTAATGACATATTTATACTTATAAAATTTTAATGTCACATCTACCTTATTTCCTTCCAATCCATTGGAAATGATAATGTCATTTGTGCCACTACTACCTAACAGGATATTAAAAGACACTTGATTAATCATTTCTAGCTAAAACTTATGATTAAAGAACCATTTACTAGTGATAGTAAAATCATTGATAATGTCCCCCTTTATAAGTGCTTAAAATTTTCTAATAAAAAAATTATTTTATCAATGCTAAAAAATCACAAATAAAGGGGGACCTTCAATAGTGCTAATAAGATATCATTGACGAATGTGACCCTTTATTAGTGCTAGTAAAAACACTAATAGAGGGGGAATCATTATCAATGCTACTAAAAATTCACTAATAAAGTGGATCCTTTAGCAATATTATCAAACAAATTGATGTTAATATGGTCATTTATCAGTGCTAAAAAAAGAACTGATAATGGGGGGTCTTTATCAGTGATTTTTTAATATCACTAATAAAGGGTAAATTTTATAAAAAAATATAAATCTTCAAAAAAGATATTAAAATTAAAATATATTTATATAAATATATATATATATATATAATATTTTTTATTAAATATTATTTATATAAGACTAATTATGCATTTACACTCAACATATAAAATATTTAATGAGAAACGGATTATAAAATAATTTATAAAAATATTTTTAATTAACAATTTTCTAATTTTTATCATATAATATTAAATTAATAACAATTTCAAAATTTGAAAAATTAAAAAATTAATAAATGGTATAAAATTAGTTGAAAACATGTCTCAAACATCAAATGGCCATAATTATTGATTCGGTCATTCATTTCAACTCTACCATATACAGTATTAATACTCTCAAAAATATTTACTCTTTGGTTAATGAGGAAACACCTCATTTAATCTTTTAGGGCCAAAAAGTCCCATAAGGCCTCCAAAACTGAGATCATAGTCGCAGTATCCCAATTTTTTTGACATTCGATGCAATTTAAACTATATTAAAGTGGGGCATGATGTATTTTTTGGTATACATGGATTTTATTCCAATGCTTTATATTCTTATTTTTAATTTTGTTTTTAAATACTATCTTTTTTACAATGTAATTTTATTTATAATTACATGTATTAATATTTTCTTATATTTACATATAATAAATCAATTTTATATATATATATTTAAAAATATTTAAATATAAATGTTTTTTAAAATATATAAAATAATTAATTAATATAAATTTAATTAAAATAAAAAATTATTCATTTTATTTCCATTATTAAAATGAAATAATAAATATATTTTATGCTATATAATTAATGATTATATATTAACATGTGTGTGCCAATAAACAAATAAATATTTGTATGTACATTCTAGTATATTTATATAAAACACATTATGTAAATATTTGTATGTGTAGGTGAGAAATATAAATGTATACTTTTGTGTCTTAATTTTTGTGTGTTTCATATGTATATAAATCATATATAAATGTATTTTGATAATTTAATAATTTTCATTATCATTATTATTAAATATAGAATATAATCATATTTTATAGTAAATATTTATAACTACATTATAAACAATTTATATGTAAACATACAATTATATTTAAATATTTAAATATATTGACATATAAATATATATATATATATTAATGTATAAATTTTCTGTTCAAATATACAATATATGTATAAAAATAATAAAAATCTATTTTAAACAATATCAATCCATTTTTATCATTATAAAAGTATATGAATATATATATACTAATATAAATAATTATAGATAATATATATATATATAAATATATGTTTGTAATAATAAATTTTTATATATTTATGTTATATTAAGTTATATTTAAATGAATTTTGAATATATAATATATTTAAATAAACATGATTATATATATATCACAGACATAAATATATATTTTACAAATATATTTAAAAATAATTATATCAATATATAAATAATATATATATATGTTAACAAAAATATCATAAAATAGATTCTAAAAAATCATGGTGTAGTGGTAAAGGCGTTCAAATTACAAAGGAGAGGTTCCAAGATCAAATACAGGGATGTTCAGGAGGCTGGAGGTACATAAATTTCTCATAAAGGATGGGGAAAGTTCTTGGGCGAGTGGTTAACAAGCATTCAAAAAGGGGTGTAGTATGAACTGATAAGATCTAGGGTTGGAATAGGTCTGAAAAAAATTATCCCCCATTTTTTGTGTAATAAAAAATGTGCTGAAAAAATGATCTGTTTATAGCACTAAAAAGGACTGATAAAGCTGCCCATTAACAGCACTAAAAACCACCGATAAAGGCCCCCTTAATCAGTTCTTTTTTAGCATTGTGAAAGGGTGCCTTTTGAGTGCATCTTACGACCACAATTAAATTAAACCCTTTAACATTTATTATATTATTAGTCTGTCTTTAGAGATGATAAATCCATTTTACTAGTAGTATTAAAGGCCATAATTGTAAAAGTGTGCATATGTGAGGACTACCCCCTCCATGAAGTGATGTTATTTTTTATTCATTTTTTTCACATGTATTGTAATAAGGATCGAATTGATTAATATTTATAATATATATGATAAAATAATTATTCTTTAATGGTAAACTATTGTTCACCTTTCTTGCATTCCATCTATTGAAATGTTAAAACAATATTCATTAGTATATACATCCTACTTTTTCCCTGAATTATGTAATTAATTTTTCTATATCTAACATTTATGGATGACAATAAATATATTTATAAAGAATATATATTATATTTATATCTTGAATAAAATTTTGAATATGATGTAACCTTGATCAAAGAATAAGGATTGAGGCTATTGAACTGAAACAAGCTAAAAAGTTAAGCAACTTCCACCCATAACACTGATTTTCATAAAAAAGTGATAATAAATAGTAGATGAGGTGTCATAAGAAAATAATACATTGTATGATATACATAATTATGGTTCTAATATAAATATATATATATATCTATATTAAATCTCAATTTTATTATATATTAGGTTCAAATTTTTATGATGAATGGTGAGACTTGGGGCACGAGATTTATTTTTCAATCCTATTTTTAATTAGTATTTTTATGATCTAATTTACATTGAGTTAATTATTTTTTCTACAACACAACATAATTTTATGGTATGTATCATTTTAAATAAATTCAATCGAGTCGCACAAAACACCAAGTTCAAACAAACCATTATCTATTATTACATGACCAATATAAACTATCCATTAAAATTAGAATATATTAATATGACTAACTAAATTATGATTTTTTTTGGTTTATATAATAAATTAATTTTTCCATAGAAATACAAATTAGTTGAAATTAGATGAAATTTTGGGGGAATATATTTATATCTTCATAAATTGAATTTGTCTATATTAGTGAATGATTTTAATTTACTGTACATATTCTATATTAAAATGTTTTAAAATTCATATGGGTTTTCTCATATGCATGGGAATGTTATAAATCTAGTTTTTTCTCAAAACTGTATTTTTATAATTATCAATTTTTATTTCATTTAGTGCACTTATTATAAAATTTAATTTTGAAACATATATGAATTGAATATTGAAAAATTGATTCCATATTTGGAATCATGATTTTTAAATTTTGAAAATAGTTATCTTTTTCAATATAAATAGTAAATGGGAATAAAATTTTCATCTTGGTAAAGTATAAATATGATTAATCTATGTTAAAACTATGTGATAATCTCATAATATTTCATATTTATTCTTATTGGATTATGGGAATTTTATCCTTATAACATTCCACTCGAAAAATACGTGTTTAATGGATAAATTTATATGAAAAACAAAAATATAATTATTAAATAACTTATATTAGATATCAAAATTTATAATGATGTATTTTATGTCAAATTAAATGAATAGTGTCAAAATTTACATTAATGATAATATATCAAAATAATATTTTTTAAATATTTTAAAAATAAGTAAAATATTAAAAGGGGAAAGTGCTGTAATATATGGATTAAAATGTTACACCATATCAATTTATGAGTATATATATTCCTTTTATATAAAATAATAACCCATTAAGAAAAAAAATTATGATATTATGGTTAGTGTTAAAATATATTAACTAATATATTAAACCAAAAGACAATGATTAGAAACCCCCAAAAACCTATAAAAATTTTATTGGTTGATTATATTTCAATCGCATCCTAGCCTATATTTTAATCTCAATAAATTTAGATTAATTATTTTTGATAATTTCTCTATTATAATTTTATCTTTTATTTAATTACAAAAATTCCCTTCACCGCAATTATAAAAGGGAACCTCCTATCTCACTTCATTATAGCACATTAGGACTTCTATATCAAAACAATAGTTCCAAAATACCTTAAAAACTTGTTTAGAAACATTATTTTGGTTATTTTAGTCCTAAAAGTTATACCCTAGGATCCTTATAAAGGGGTTTATAGGTGTTCTTTGAAATAATCTGTAATCACCATAACTAATCACATTTCTACTTCTTATTTATCTCATCCAAATATAAGGTATTTATCATAAAATAATAACATCACAATCCCATATTTTCTGATCTTTTATTATTTTTCCAAAATAACCTTTATCAATGATCATTCCAATAAAATTTGATGTGAAGGTATCCCGCAAACATACATACAATATATCATCTACACACAATTTTACAATTCATTTCCTCCTCCATATTTCATGTATAGATATTATGATGGGTTAAATTTTTTAAATATGAAACTTATGAAATAATTATACCCATATAATTATAATATAACATATAACTAGTTACCAATAAATATTTTGGAATACAATAATGTCTATGAAGTGTACTTGTGGGCTGACACCTCTAGAAGCAATATAATTTTTTTCTCTTCAATTTTACATGGATGTTAATACGGATGGTTTGGGGAATTTATATAAATTATATTATATAATAATTATTCTATAAATGGTAATTATATTCTTACCTTTCTTTCTCTCTAACGGTCAAAAAATTAAAACAACATTTAGACATATGTATAGCCTGCGAGCTCCATGAACCGTGTAATTTATTTTTCTATATTTAAATTTTATAGATGATGTTGAATATTTATGTAATGAATATACACGATAATTTTATAATTATTAAAATAATTTAAATGATATCACCTTGATCAAAGTACATGGAAAAAAACTACCTGACCAATACATACAAGAGAAACATAGCATTTATCCCATAGAAAATTGATTTTAAGAAATAATTATTAATAAATATGTAGTAAAAGTTTATAAATAAATAATACATGTTAAGTTATATATTAATTTCGTTATATAATATGTCTATAAAAAATATATATTTTATATATAGGATATTTTAACTCATACGAGGGTTGCTGAACCTAGGGTAGGGGTCTATTTCACAATTTTATCTCTATTCGATATTTTCCCTATTGGGGAAGTCTTCGCATTCATATCCATATTATATCACAATGTTTTAAAGACTATTTTTTCTACCCACAAATTATTTAGTAATATTGTTTTAAATTTTTTTTGAACTTTTTAAAATTTTATTTTAATGGAATCTTTTTTCCATTTTCTTAATGAGGTAGTTTTTACCTTTTATCGACATTGTTATAGGAATGTTTTTATCTAATAATACATGAATTTGAATTCAATATATCATGAAAACTCCATTATTTGAAACTAAATTTATAAATTTATAATTAAATTTTCAATGAAAATTGTTTCTTTAATACGTGTTCTATTTTATTTATTCATAGAATGATTTTCAAAGTAATAAATGTTATATTTGTCAATAAATATTCCATTAATTTATTTAATGTAATTTCATATTTCTAACCATCCATTTTCAGTTATTTTTTTAATAATTTACTGTAATGATACCATTCACCGTATTATTTTTGAAAATTTGTTATTACTGTTACTAGGGAATGTATTGAGACTATATATCACTAGTTCTTCAAATACATGTAGTTATTGATTTTTTAAGGCATGTTGATTATGATATATTGTCTACTAATGTGAAGAATACATTTATTGTGGTATGGAATGAAAGGGTCCCAGAATTGATGCTTCATAAATATTTAGGTCTCACGAGACAAACTATATTGGGTAATGTTGAGGCATTACCCATTTATTTTTAGATGTTAGGGAAAAGGCATCAATAATGTTTTCATATGTCTCAAGAAAGGCCTCAAAAATATTTTTTAGATTTTAAGAATTATGAATTCCCTACATTTGAAATAATTTATTAATGTCCATGTGATTATTTTATTTCTTTTGATATTCATGTTTGAGTTTATAGTTCACTTGATTAACTATATGTCCTTATTTTGACCATAATTTATTCTTTTTGTGTTATTAATTCTATATTGGATTTTGTTATATGAAAACCATTTATGATAATCTAAAATCACCATTTTATTTTCATTTATTCTCCATTATTTAAAGAAGGGTATTTTTATTAACATCATGTATTAAACAATTATTTTATTCCATGCATTTTATATTTCCAATTTAATATTGCAATCGCGTTTATTTCTAGTTTTTTAAGACTAATAATGTATTTGGTCATTTATGATTGGATATCTTGTATAAAGTAAAAATGTAATAAGGAACCACTACCTATGTGATACTAGGTCTGGAGTCATTATATTTTATAACTAATAAATTTTAGATGAAAATGATGGAAAATGATTTAGTAACCATTTATTAGGTAATATAGGCCTATTATGATGATTGAGAATGTTCATAAATAAACAAACATTATATTTTGATGTTATTTATAAATTTATTTTTATTTCATGTTATTTTTTTGAATACTTATGAAAGAATACATTATAATTCTTATGGTTATAATACTATGTGGTGTATTTAAATGTTCATGAATAGTACATAGTTGAAGGAAGGAAAGTTTTTTAAATGCATGTATTTAATATTGGTATTTCCCACCTAAAAATATTATGATCCTAGACCAGGAGATAAATCTATAGATAAAAAATTATAACTATATTGGGATATCAAACTCGGGTTATGTTTAATAAAATTTCTCATATAGACCATACTTCAATTTCACAACACTGTGTAACAATGTAATATCAATTTATGTATAAAAACATCCATTATTCAAAGAATATAAAAACCCCTTTCTAGCTAAGAAATATATAACCTCTTTAGGGGATATATTTCATACTTTTGGAAGTAATGAATGGCTGATTTATTTAATGGAATTTTACCACATCTAAAGGGATGAATGTAAATGTTGCTCATTGATTCAAAAAATACAAAATGATTTTGAAATAATGAGCATAGAATGTATGGTTTCTATAAAACATTTCATGGTAAACTATTTTTTTATAGAGAACCAGTGCATATGGAATGAAAATTATTTAGTCTGATACAAAATAATGATGAAAAAAATTTGCAAGTATAATTGAAAATTTATAAGTCTAGAAATCCATGTTATATGATGATTATGTAATCTGAAGATTAAGATTGATCATTTCTTTGATTGGTTAAATCCATTCCTTCGTAGGGATATATTATCCCAAGCCTTCTCATCATATAAATAATGAATATAATTTTCTATAAATATAGATAATGAATAATATAGGCTATTTTATTTAAGGGAAGGAATGATAATAACAGGATGTCATATGAAAATGGATATACCAAAGAAGATAAAGGAAAATTTTCTAACATGTGATCTTTGTGTAAGGAATCAAATTTTTACATATTAAAGATGAAAATGAGTTTTCTTCAAGTGTTTTGAAAAATTCCATCATTCACATGGATGGAATGGAAAAAAATGACTATAAATATTTAATTCATAAACTGTAAAGAGATTGGTAAATAAAAGATAATTTCTCCTGGAATTAAGGAAATTTTACCTAGAAAAGGAAAAAGGGATAAATGACATGATTTTATGATCACAAAAATATGGTTTAAAGTTCCTAATCATGTTTTAGTACATAATTTATTCATATATTTAAATTTAGAAAGTTATTTATTTGATTTTAGATCTTCTCACTCATCTATATCTTCTGTGTTTTTCCAAAAAATTAGATATTTCCTTAGTAATTTTAGAAGGTAATTATTAGTTATGACTCATAGTGGAAGTATCATGACCACAAGGATGTGTCAGTCAGTTTCCATTAGGACACAAAATTTTCCCTATTTTCTAATATTATTATTATAACTACAGTGTATTTTTCTATAATCCTTGGTTTATAAATTCATTCAAAATATGGTACTAAAATATATTGTAAATTGAGGTAAATTATTAATTATGATGAACATGTAGGTTTCTTTATCGTTAGAGGATGGACATAATCATCTGATTCAGGTATAGATATACCCTTAATATCTATACTAAAATAAATTATTGCAGGATATCTAACATAATATATGGATGAAAATTGTAACCTAAAGATTTAAGATTTACCAATTTTATTAGAATACATTGACATATTTCTTAATGAATTACCTGGAAATCCACAACAGGGTGAAGTTGGGTTTTCCATTATTGTAATTCTTAATGGGAGACCAATATCAAATGCTCCAAATAGAATGACCATTATGAAATTAGTTGAGTTGAAGAATAAACTAGAGGATATTTTTGGCAAGGGATTTATATTCCCTTTTTCTTCTCCTTGGGTAGCCCTAATACATTTTTAAGAATTATCATGGATTTATGAGCTTGTGCAATGATTATAGGGAAATCAATGCTATAATGATAAAAAAAGTATCATCTACCACACATTGCTAACATATTTGATCAATGTCATGGAGTGCATTATTTTTAAATGATTTAACTTTATTATAGTTATTATCAATTGTGATTAATTAAAGATGATATAACAAAGAATGAATTTCGATTGAAAATTATGAGTTTATAGTAATTCTTTTCTTATTGATTAATAAACCCTGTATCTTAATGTATATTACTAACTATCTATTAGAGGAATATCTTAAAATTTTTATGTGGTATTTTTTGATGTTATATTAGTGTACTCTAAAATTGATGGGGACCTTGAGAATCACTTGTAGATAATTTTTGAAACTCATATAATAAAATAAGTATGTGGAAAATTTAGTAAGTGTGAATTATAGAATCAAATGTTTCTTTTCATAGCCATATTTTCTCCAATGATGGAATCTTAGTTAATCCTATGAATAAAAATGCATTCTATAATTATCCTAAATAAATGAACATGACTGAGGTATGTAGTTTCATTGGTTTATCTGGTTAAAATCGGGGATTTTTTTAAAACAATTCTTCATTGGGTAACCTATAAACCATGCATACTTGTAAAGTGGTTAAGTTGGTTTAGACAAAGAAATGTGAATTTTATTTTTGAATAATTGAAGAGGATATTAGGGAATCTTTTTATTTGGACTCTACTTTCTGGAAATGGTAGATTTTTTAAACATAGTTATGCATCGAGGATGGGATTTGGTTGAGTAATTATATATAATAATAATGATTTTACTGATGAATCATAGTATTTATAGAATAACATAAAATACTATACATATCATGATCAAGAATTAACATCCATAAACATTTCATTGATGATATTGAGACACTATATCTAAGGTGAATTATGTGAGATATATACAAATCACAAGAGTTTGAAATATATCCTTAAGCGGAAATAAATGAACATGAGGCTAAGATAATGGCTCTATATACTTAATGATTATTATTTATCAATATAAAATCACTATATAACAGTAAATAAGGTAGCAGTTGAACTGATCTAGAAAGGTCACAGAGTTCTAAAATAAATAAAGATTAACAGGGAATCTATGTTTATGGATTTAGTCAATATGGATTTGTAAATTAATAAGGAAGTGTAAATATCATTAATTTTTTAAATTATTTATAAACATTTTTTTAGAAAATATGAAATATTTTCTGCCCGATGATGAAAAAAATCAAAGGAAAATTAATGCTCTGAATAATGTGAATTTCTCAAACACCACATATGAAGCCGATTTTCTGAAATTTTTAAAGAGGTTATGTGTTCCAACTATTGCTGATATAAAATTGGAATTATATAAAGGCACTCAGAGATAGAAATTCAATATAAACTATAGAATCACAAAGATGTATATATATTTGAATTATCATTTATGGGGGGTAATTAGAAGAGGGAAATTGTGGATTTTATGTTGAGATGTTTGGTTTTTCAATAAGTGAAGAAAAATTGAAAACATTTTAGAATTGTAACACAATAACTTCCTATTCCTAAATTGATATAAGAGGACATTATTATATAAATTTTCAATAGATTAAAAAATTCTACTAGAAATAATGAAGTGATATGGATTATTATTGATCAATATACAAAATATTTGCATTTCCTTGCTATAATAGATGTCTTACCTCTAGATTTCTTTGAAAGAATCATGATTAAAAAAGTTTCAAGACATCATGGTGCACCTATTTTACTTTTTTATCATCATGATCCATGATTTATAATGAAATTATGGAAAATTATTTAGATGTCCCTTGATTCCAATATTATTATGTGAACTACATATCATCATCAAAATAATAGTTAGCCATAAAGGACTACCCAAACATTAAATGACATGTTGAGGTCTTGATCGCTAGAATTTAAAAGTATCTGGGATCATTATCTACCTTTGGTAGAGCTTTATTATAACAATATCTTCCATTTTATAATTTAAATGGATTAGTATAAAGAATTATATGTAGAGAGATGTCATACTCTAATTTTTTGGGTTAATGTTGGGGAAAGTGAACTTGTAGGATGATTACATATGGAGGAGACATTGGTAAAAGTAAATCTATTCAATCTCATATCAGATCTTCTCAAACAAAAGAAAATTAGTTAGCTATTAACTAGAGGAAAAAAATCATATTTCTTGTGGGAGATCATGATTTCATGAAGGAATCTCTATTTAAGGATGTCATAAGATCTGTTTAAAAATTTATATATATCCCGAAGTAAAATATACTATTTAAAATCATAAAAATTGTTGGTGTCATTGCTTACTGTTTGGAAATACAATTAATACTTTATCCGTACATGTTGTATTTCATATGTCATTGTTAAATAATTACATTGGTGACCCAAGACATGTTCTCACAACAAGAGAAATTTCATTAGAAATATATTTACCTTACATTGAATAGCCTATAAAAATTTTAGATACTATAGAACAAGTGATTATGAATTAAATAACTTAACTAGTAAAGGTACTTCTGAGAAACAAGAAGATATAATATTTGATGTGGGAACCTAGAGAAATTCTTATGAAGAACTATCCACGTCTATTCTTAATGTGAAAGTAAAAAAAAATTCAAGGATTTTTTTTAATGAATGGAAGAATGTGACACCACAATATTTTATGTTATGTTACTTTTTATATAAATTTTATCTCTTTAGTAGCTTTAATTTCACACAACACTCTATTTAAATGAACCGTGATCTATTGTAATGGTAAATTTATAAAAAGAGATGCTAAAATTGGTGGATATGAATAAGACTAACTAAATTATGAAAATTCAATTTTTTATAGAATATATTCTTTGGTTATCAATAAAAAATAAAAAACATTTTAAAGTAAAAAAAAATTCTGAAAAACTTTTTGTCCACTCTAACATCCTTGACCTAGGAGCCACTAAACCGGCTCCCTGAGTTATGTCATTGCATGAGCTCATGGATGAATCCCTATTTGTCATAGGTTTATAACTAGTGGTGAGTTTCTAATAGATAACATCTAGAGACTATAATCCCAATTATAAGAGTAAGCAAAATAAGGTAACCAAATAAACAATAAAAACGGTAAGCATAATTGAAATTTTTTCATAACCAATAAACTACCTATATGTTACATCCCATAGCTAATAGTGAAATATACTATGTTATTTTAAGTAGTTTCATGTGAACAAAACTGAAAATAAAGAAAAATAGTAGAATCCCCAAAACAGTATAGACTCTTTATATGGAACCTCATACATGCCCATCCCAAGCCCGACTAACCTCCCATGTATAGGGACTTTAACCTTACCCTAACCCACAAGAATGAAATCTTCTCAGGTACCCAATGATGCCTGATATGGGTGCGAGTAAAAAACAGTATGCCGACAGAAACTTTAACATCCCATGAAATTTAACAAGTAAGTTGAATTAATAGTTTGTTTATAAATAAATAATTAAGGTTTTAAATAAAAACTTTTTTATGATATTTTTTTAATCGAATGAATATTTTTTTAATTCATTATTTTAAATTATAAACGTGTTGTATTTTAGAATAATATTTTGTAGATTTATTTTATTTTCATAATGGATTCAATTTTTATTCCATTATGATTACCAAATTATAATAATTTTGATAAAACTATAAATTTAAATTAATATAATAAAATGTTTCTAAAAATTAAATTAAATTTTAAATTAGAATAATATTTTTCAAGAAAAAATAATAATTTAGATGATAATTTCAAATTTTACACTTAAATATGATTTATATCAATTGCTTAACTGAATTTATATAAATTATTCATAAGAAAAAAATTAAATATAATATTTTATTTCTAATAAAGAAAAATTTAATTATTTAAAACAAACTTCTTTTAAAAATAATATAATTTTTTAGGAAATATAATATAATTTTTTTATAAACCTCATATTTTGTAAATATTAGTCCTTTTTATAAATATTGTAAATACAATTATCGATTTTCATTATTAAAAAATGTTTTATCAATTGTATTTTATATAACAATTACATCATTATAAAAACTAAACATATTTTTAAAAAATGGGAAATTGATTGCATAAAAAATGGAAAATCAATTATATGGTTTAAAAGGTCTATCAAGGTCCAAACGGAGCAGGGTGGGTTGCAATCGACCAAGGGAGATAGATTCGAGAGAGAGGAAATTTAGGGACTCCATGGTGTTTTCAACCATAGTGACTGATCTACTAGTTTTCGATCAGGGCAAGCGAGGAGTCTAGTGTGAGGCCTCAATCATAGCCGAGGAAGAGGATTGAGATTAGTTGATGATCTGGGCGACGTTGATGTTGGTCCGATCGAGTTAGGGTTCAACTGAGATCCAGATCTAAGGGGTCAGATATTATTTAACCTACATAGGTAGTGGTTATTCTCTTTTTCTAGGTACCTAAATCTCTTTCTGATTAGCATTCTCATATTTTTATTCTTCTATCTTTTCCATTGGAACTTTTATTTCTTTAATTTTGGAATATGAAATTTAATTATTTATTTTTGGTTTGTTTTTCCCCTTGGTTTTCTCCATCGATGTGTGTACTATCCAATTATGTGTTGTTAATTATTTTTCTATGATTTTTTTAGACCTCTCGATGTTTAAACTTATCCTGATGAGGTATAATGTTTAATATCTAATTTTTCCTCATTTTTTCCATTGGTTTAATGATCATTTTCTTTTAGATAATGTCTGAAATTATTCAAGAATCCTATGTTGTTTAAATTAAAATAATGTAGAAAGAATCTACCCTTCCAATCTGTAACACCCCGAGATTTTATGGAAAATATTCTTTTAATTTCATTAATGTCTTGTGTTGTATTCTACACCAATATTACCTTGCAGTATACACAACACTGTATTAGCTTGTAGTATACACAACACTATTTTGGATCGTGTTACACACAATTTTGATAATAGTTATTCTATGCAACATTCGGTATATATATATATATTCAATGTATAAATGAAATTTGTTTGGATTCTGTTATATGAAACAACGAAGGATTCTTTCACAACACACAACCCTGACTTGGCTTGCATTACACGCAATCGCGACCTTCCTCGATAGCGTGTGTTGTACGCAATATCGGGTTTTAATAAACAATGATATATTATTATAATATTGTCATGAACTAGCCGTTATGAATAGTATTAACTAAATTTTGAATTTTATAACATTATTATTCATCTTACACATTTTCTAGAACATGGTATCAGAACAAAATAAATTTTTCGGGTAAAATAAGTATTTTTCAAAAAATGCAGTTTTGCCGCCTTTTGATGGCGCACCCACTTTAAATCTAGTTTTGGACATGTTTATATGTCCAATTTGAAAAAATATAATTCTTCTTTTTAATCAGGATATAAAAATTTACATTAGATAATTTTTTGATATTTTTCCGATAAATTTCATATTTTAATGAATAGTAAAAGCACGCTATATTTTAATCAAAAACAACTTTTTTCATCGTAATATCTTATGTAGTTAAATTATAATATTGAATGGTTTTAAAGTATAAATAGAATATATTTTTACCATTTAATATAATGTATGTCATTAGCATTGATTTTACCTTGAATTCGTAGGTTAAAACAATCCAATCTTTTGCAATGTTTTAAAGAAAATCCCATTTTCTTTCGACAATGGGATTAATTTTAAATTAATTTCGGCATATTTTGTGTATTGAATTTGTAAAAATGGATTCCATATTTGGAATCAGTGGGTCCAAATTATGTTAATAAGCTACTTTTTTGGGCATTGTGAATAGTAACTACGGTAAATTTTATTTACTATAGTTAAAGGTAAATCAGGTAATTAAGGGTAAATATAAAATTATAAAATTACCCTAACACTTGGAAAAATCCTATTGGATGACTAAAAGTAGACCCATATAACCTAAGGGTCGGATTAGATTCATTTTATGGACTTTTTTCCATGAAAATAATTTAATTATTATTAAAACCAAATAATGTGACAACATGTCACTTTCTTAAATCTTATAAGTATAATAATTTTCATTTAGTGATAAACTTCATGAATCTTCAAACATGAATAGTATCCAGAAATATAATACAGTTATATACATCATATGAATTTATTTAGAATTTTTAAGGATTAAATAATTATCATTTATTATGACACAAAGATGATGCAGTAATTGTCTTATTAATGAAATATTGACATAATTGATGTTATAAATGCCCAAATAAATGTACTTTGAGACTTTTCATGACTTAAATTACATTTCTAGGTTAATATGACATGTTATTGTTTACATAATTAACTTGGTTCGAAAATTTATTCTGTTATGAATTTCATAAAAATCATGTACCAAATAGTGTCAAAATTGACATAAATTAGTTTTTAAAACAAATATTATATTATTAATTGTTATTTTATTCCTAAAAATCTATGTTTCGGCCAAATTACTTATATAAATTTATATTTATTAATAATAAACAACTTTGGGTTCGTTTGGCTTGATATAGTAAGTTTATTAACCATATAGTGTAATAAAACAAAAAGACACGGTAAAAGTTAAATTATTTAACATAGAATTAAATCTAATTGATAAGGTTAAAATAATAACCTAAACTTGTCTAAATACTATTGGATGTGATGATTTCGACCCATCCCCACTTTAGATTCAAAATAAGACCCTTTGGAACCATTATAAACCGAATTTGACCTTAATATAAAATAATATTTTGAGATTTTCCTAAGGTCCCCCTCTCCTCCCTTATAAAAGGGCACCTCCTCCCCATTTTTCTCACACCACTTTGAGCCTTAAAGCTCGGCCAAACCCTGCCAAAATCTCTTCTCCACTTACCTAGTATCATCCTAGAGGTCCTGGTCTTCTTCAAAGACCATCCATATTTCTTTAAGTGGAGGTTAAGAAAAGGCGCGTCAAAAAGAGGTAATATTCATTACCGATCTTTTTCAAATTCTTTCTTCTTCAACTTCTTCTTCTTTAGTTGTTTCATGATAAAGTAATAACATCAGTATTTCCTATATACTGATATTTTATTATAAATATGAAACAACTCTAATTAACCCTCTATCCATCCTACGGAAAAAGGAAATCACCTTACGTGCGTACGTACGGAATACCGTCTCCACGCCGTTGGGTAATCTATTTTCCGCCACCACCTTAATTGGATTGGTATAATGGTGTACTGAGTAACTATATATTATTATTATAATTTGATATTGATACTGAAATAGTATAAATACACTTCAACAAAAGTTCACGATCATGAGAAAGATATCATCGCTCGTGCGTACATACGGACTATCGTCTCCACGACGCGATGAGATTCATTCTCCATGTTAACCATTTAATAATGATTATAAAGTATATATAAGAAATAATAATGAAATATATGAAATTATAAAGCTACTGGAGTTATGTATATATGTATCTCATCTACTTACTTCCATTCAAGACAATAAGGAAAACAGCGTTCATGCGTACGTACGGACTACCGTCTCCATGAACAGTGTGTTTCATTTCATTTATCTATCTATTATATATATATATACTGAATATATATGATATATAAATCATGTTTTATATTCTTGAAGTAATTAAATCATGATATACGTAATAATAATGTCAAGAACAACAAGTCCAAACACCTACGATAAATGAAACGATTTTACCCAAAACGCTTCTTTAACATGGACTTTAAAAAAGAACGGGTAATATAAAGTCATAAGTGAACCATATATGATATAATAACAATAAGTATGATTCTGGAATATGTAAATAACATTATTTAAATCATTATACAGGAGGTTCGGACACTTACGAAGCAAATCAGACCTAAGGTAAGGGAAATATCACAATATCATTTTTATCCGAGATTGTTTATACTTTGGTATTTACTAGGGTTTATTTTATCATCCACATCCACGATTCTTCAATATGAAATTTTATTTCCATCCACCTACAATTTTTTAAATCCAATTTTACCCTTCGGTGAGTTTTTAGTAAAGGATATGAAAGGAATCTTTTGTCGTTTTTTCGTACGAGGTCCTTTTTGACTTTCCGACAAAAGTACGAGAAGAATGTTTCTTTTAACTTATACGGAATGAATGGATTTAAAAAAAAATTATTTCCAAGAAGCTTCCCTTACAAGTTTTCAAGTTTATTTTTAATGAACTTCTTTTAGTTTAAAATTCTATGACATGTTAAGAATGGAAAAGTGTTTTTGAAGTAGAAAGGATATTTTCCTCATGAATGGAGTTCAAGTGTTTTATCAAAATTATCTTCCATCTAAGATAATAAAGGTTCTGTTTTTATCCCTATTATTACATTGATTTGATTATGTTGTGATGGAATTATTTTTATGAATTCCATTATCTTATATGAATTGTTTTATGATGTCATGATGTTTAAGATTCCAATTTTTATTACATGGGTTATGAAATGACGTATGATTTATGATTTTGTGGAACACATAAGAATGGTATCATTATGAGATGGGTGGGACCTATATCTCCCTACAATGCATTGGATAAAGATTTTATATCTCATGAGATAGACATGGCTGGGACGGTAGGTTATACCGGTTCAGTGAAACAGGACTGAAACGAGGGTGATTCGGTTCAGAAATGGACTTTGTCCACTAAGATAGTCTTGCCAATGAGTCTTGAATAATAAGATATGATTATCTATGATTATCTATGTATGCCACAAAGTTTCATGTTTTAAGTTATGATTATTGGGATTACATTTCACTACTATGATTTATCCCATGTTATGAAATTATGATCTCTTTTGCAGGTTAAGATTTCCAAAAGATATGTTCTTATGAATATGACGTGATTGATATTTATTTTGTTTACCCTTACTGATCATTTGAGCTCACCCTTTTATGTTTTCTTTTCCCCAGGACATAAAGAAAGGATTTAGGTTTTAAAAAAAGAATATCTTTATGGGAGATGTTGAAGATCTTTCACCACGATTAGAAGATTATATTTCGAGTTTCCAAAGGCACTAAACTATTACGGTCCTTGTGTGTGTGTTTTTGTTATGTACTAAGTATTCCGTAAAAGTAATGTAATGTCTATGTACGTTAAGCTTTGGGTCTCTACAGTTGGTATCAGAGGAAAGGTTTAGTCAACCTTTGGAAACTAGGATGCGAGAACTTTAGTGAGATCCCTAGAGATATTTCTACGGTATGTCTAGGGATGTCTCTAAGGATAAGTATACATATAGGATACAGTCCTAGAACTATGGTAACGATCTTAGAATTTAACCTATGATGTTAGATATTAAGGGTACTCCCCCTTTATTATGTTGTTTTCCCTAGCATGATTTTTGCCTCTCACACTATTCGTTTTGGGTTTTAGATGATGGCTGGATCCCGAAGGAACCGTGTTGATCACTGTAATGGACAATGCAATGATTGTCGTCCTGAACAAACAAATGTTTTGGGAGATGGTGTGAAAAATCTTATTTCTATACTTACACAAGCTATGAATCATTCTGGACTTCCAAATGAGCAGAGAAGGGAAGAATATTCTATTGAGTCCTTCATGAGGCAACATCCACCTTCTTTCAGTGGGTCTTCTGATCCTCTTGTTGCTGAACAATGGATCAGTACCACTGAAAAGATATTTTCAGTTCTTCAATGTTATGAACATGATAAAGTCATCTTAGCAGTATATCGTTTGGAAGGTGAAGCTGATCAATGGTGGAATCTTATCAAGATTACGAGTCCAAGAGATGAAATTTAGCCCATGGAATGGGACGAGTTCAAGAACTTGTTTTTCAGTAAGTACTTCCCTCGTATTCTTCGAACAAAGATGGAAAATGAATTTCTTGATCTAAAGAAAAAGGATGATGAATCAGTTGGAATATACGAAGCGAATTTTACAAGGCTTGCAAGGTATGTATCTGGATTTATCATCCAACCTGAATGTAAAGTTGATCGATTCTTCAGTGGCTTAAAACCAAGTCTTCGAAGGGCATTAGCTATAAGAGACTTAAGTAGCTATAAAAAAATTGTGCATTGTGCTATCAAGGTAGAAATGGAAGTCGGTGTTACTTATCCATCTCATAGTGTTGACAAGAAACGAAAGATGGAGTTCAAGGAGAAATCTCAGAATAATGGTGAAAAGAAGATGAATGTTTTCTTATGCTCAAAGTGTGGAAAGAAGCATGGTGGAGATTGTCTTAAAGGGACAAGTAAATGTTTCAAATGTGGAAAGGAAGGTCATCGGGCATTTGAATGCCGCAATGATGGGAAGAAGATGTCTAATGATGCAAACAAAGGAAGGGATACACAGAATGAACCTACTACACTTCAATGTTTCAAGTGCAAGGAGATGGGACATTATGCCAATAAATGCCCTAATCCAAGGGTTAGTGATGATCGACATGAGCAACTACTTAAGGCAAAGGATAAAGGGAAGTCACATGCGATCACCATTGGTGGTGTTAAATATGACAACGATGTGGTGGAATGATTAAGTGTTTATGTAATGGGATTCCAAAATAATGTTGAGTATTGGAATATTTATGTATTGGTCTATTGTGGTCTTTAATAATTTTATGGTACCAGTAACCATGGAAAGTGATTGAGATATTTTTAGAAAAAAGATGATATGTGCATAATGAAGGGATAAGGAAAAAATGAAATGTTTGAAAGTTTTCATGAGCTCATGATTGATATAAGGACTAAGTGATATCATGGTTTGAGTATATAGAATTTTGAGGATTTTGGTATGTGGAAAGAGTTAACTTTTGACAGCATTCATGTTTTCACTAAGGTGTAATGGGTATTCATTTTTCAAAAGAATACATCATTAAGGTATTCACATGATTGAAATGTGACCAACAAGATATATGGGGGATAAATGATGGTATTCACATGCTTGGTTGACGACATTTCAAGTTATCGTTTTCTTTATACTATGAGCTTGGACCGAAGTATTTTAGATAAGCCTAAAGATTGGAATGGATTATGTTAACCATAAGTTAGTATTTTTTAAGGATAGAACTTTTTTTGATATTATTTATGTGATGTAATAGTAATGTAGTTTTAGAAAAAGGACAACCTGCAAGAAGGGAGACAGCCCATCACGTTGGACAAGGCTGTGGGAATCGAACCCACAACCGAAGTGCGACTGGCCTTTATCGCCTACCACTGGCCTACAGGAAGTCCCTGTTTAGTAAAAACTAGTTTTATTATATTAAGCAGTATGATATATGAAGTATAAGACCATTTTAGGAACTATATATGATTAATCTCACTATAGATGGACTTATGTATTTTTTGATAACTTTTCTAACCATTGGTTTGAGACAGGTGGAATGAACCATCATTCTATCACATGATCTGCTAACACATCACGAATGACAAATTCAACTTCATTTCTTTAAGAGATGAAGTGGAAATTGTCCAAAGAACGACAAACGGTGAGACTATACCAAAATCATGAAAGTATTTCTTCTAATTTCATCAACTTTAGGGAAATGATCTTGAAAACCAAAAATGTTGTCCTAGTTCTCTTATATCTGATGAATCAGAAGGTACCTTAGATCTTCTCAAATTTATGGCTTTGTGATTGCTGGCTTTTCCATAGCCATGTTGTCTACCACTCTCCATCAGAACTTGATGGTTAGATTTTTCTTCCATATCCATATTTTCACCTATGCTCTCCTACGTGGAAACCCAGTGATGAGTTAATTTGGGTAACTATTAAATTTCATAGTTTATTTTTTAAAGCCATATTTTGGTATTCCTTTTTACGATGTGGGTTTCTATTAAACACACTTTTGAGTAGTAAACCATTTATAACCCCGACGAATTTCGAGGACGAAATTCATTTTAAGGGGGGTAGAATGTAACACCCCTAGATTTTCTGAAAAATATTCTTTTAATTTCATTAATGTCTTGTGTTGTATTCTACACCATGATTACCTTGCAGTATACGCAACACCGTATTAGCTTGCAGTATACACAACACTATTCTTGGATCGTGTTACACACAATTTTGATAATAGTTATTCTACGCAACATTGAGTATATATATATATATATATATATATATATATATATATATATTCCATGTATAAATGAAATATGGTTGGATTCTGTTATATGAAACAACAAAAGATTCTTTCACAACATGCAACCCTAACTTGGCTTGCATTACACGCAATCGCGACCTTCCTCGATAGCGTGTGTTGTACGCAATACCGGGTTTTAATAAACAATGATATATTATTATAATATTGTCATGAACTAGCCGTTATGAATAGTATTTACTAAATTTTGAATTTTATAACATTATTATTCATCTTACACATTTTCTAGAACATGGTATAAGAAAAAAATAAATTTTTCTGGTAAAATAAGTATTTTTCAAAAAATGCAGTTCTGCCGCCTTTTGATGGCGCACCCACTTTAAATCTAGTTTTTGACATGTTTATATGTCTAATTTGACAAAATAGAATTATTATTTTTAATCAGGATATAAAAATTTACATTAGATAATGTTTTGATATTTTTCTGATAACTTTCATATTTTAATGAATAGTAAAAACACGCAATATTTTAATTAAAAACAACTTTTTTCATCGTAATATATTATGTGGTTAAATTATAATATTTAATGGTTTTAAAGTATAAATATAATATATTTTTACCATGTAATATAATGTATGTCATTAGCATTTATTTTACCTTGAATTCGTAGGTTAAAACAATTCAATTTTTTGCAATGTTTTAAAGAAAAACCCGTTTTCTTTCAACAACGGGATTAATTTTAATTTAATTTCTACATCTTTTGTGTATTGAATTTGAAAAAATGGATTCCATATTTGGAATCATTGGGTCCAAATTATGTTAATAAGCTACTTTTTTTTGGCATTGTGAATAGTAACTACGGTAAATTTTATTTACTATAGTTAAAGGTAAATTAGGTAATTAAGGGTAAATATATGATTACAAAATTACCCTAACACTTGGAAAAATCCTATTGGATGACTAAAAGTAGACCCATATAACCTAAGGGTCGGATTAGATTCATTTTATGGACTTTTTTCCATGAAAATAATTTAATTATAATTAAAACCAAAGAATGTGACAACATGTCACTTTCTTAAATCTTATAAGTATAATAATTTTAATTTAGTGATAAACTTCATGAATCTTAAAACATGAATAGTCTCCAGAAATCTAATACAGTTATCTACATCATAGGAATTTATTTAGAATTTTTAAGGATTAAATAATTATCATTTATTGTGACAGAAAGATGATGCAGTAATTGTCCTATTAATGAAATATTGACATAATTGATGTTATAAATGCCCAAATAAATGTACTTTGAGACTTTTTATGACTTAAATTACTTTTCTAGGTTAATATGACATGTTATTGTTGATATAAGTAACTTGGTTTGAACTTATCATTATTTTATGAATTTCATAAAAATCATGTACCAAATAGTGTCAAAATTGACATAAATTAGTTTTTAAAACAAATATTATATTATTAATTGTTATTTTATTCTTAAAAATCTAAGGATCGGCAAAATGACTTATATAAGGTTATAGATATTAATAATAAACAACTTGGGGTTCGTTTGTCTTGATATATTAAGTATATTAACCATATAGTGTAATAAAACAAAAAGACACGGTAAAAGTTAAATTATTTAACTTAGAGTTAAATCTAATTGATAAGGTTAAAATAATAACCTAAACTTGTCTAAATCCTATTGTATGAGAGGATTTCGACCCATACCCACTTCAGATTATAAATAAGACGCTTTGGAACCATTATAAACCGAATTTGACCTTAATATAAAATAATATTTTGAGATTTTCCTAAGGTGCCCCTCTCCTCCCTTATAAAAGGGCACCTCCTCCCCCTTTTCCTCACACCACTTTGAGCCTTAAATCTTGGCCAACCCCGGACAAAATCACTTCTCCAATTCCCTAATATCATCCTAGAGGTCCTGGTCTTCTTCAAAGGCCATCCTTAGTTCTTTAAGTGGAGGTTAAGAAAAGGCGCGTCAAAAAGAGGTAATATCCATTACCGATCTTTTTCAAATTCTTTCTTCTTCAACTACTTCTTCTTTAGTTGTTTCATGATAATGTAATAACATCAGTATTTCATATATACTGATATGTTATTATAAATATGAAACAACTCTAATTAACCTTCTATCCATCCTACGGAAAAAGGAAATCACCGCGCGTGCGTACGTACGAAATACCGTCTCCACGCCGTTGTGTAATCTATTTTCCGCCACCACCTTAATTGGATGGGTATAATGGTGTAATGAGTAACTATATATGATTATTATAATTTTATATTGATACTTAAATTGTATACATACACTTCAACACATGTTCACAATCATGAGAACGATATCATCGCTCGTGCGTACGTACGGACTATCGTCTCCACGACGCGATGAGATTCATTCTCCATGTTAACCATTTAAGAATGATTATAAAGTATATATAATCAATAATAATGAAATATATGACATTATAAAGCTACTGGAGTTATGTATATATGTTTTTCATCTACTTACTTCCATTCAAGACAATAAGGAAAACAACGTTCATGCGTACGTACGGACTACCGTCTCCATGAACGGTGTGTTTCATTTCATTTATCTATCTATTATATATATATATACTGAATATATATGATATATAAATCATGTTTTATATTCTGGAAGTAAGTAAATCATGATATAAGTAATAATAATTTCAAGAACAACAAGTCCAAACACCTACGATAAATGAAACGATTTTACCCAAAACGCTTCTTTAACATGGAATTTACAAAAGAACGGGTAATATAAAGTCATAAGTGAACCATATATGATATCATAACAATAAGTATGATTCTGGAATAAGTCAATAACATTATTTAAATCATTATACAGGAGGTTCGGACACTTACGAAGCAAATCCGATCTAAGGTAAGGGAAATATCACAGTCTCATTTGTATCTGAGATTGTTTATATTTTGGTATTTACTGGGGTGTATTTTATCATCCACATCCATGATTATTCAATATGTAATTTTATTTCCATCCACCTACAATTTTTTAAATCCAATTTTACCCTTCGGTGAGTTTTTAGTAAAGGTTATGAAAGGAATCTTTTGTTGTTTTTTCGTTCGAGGTACTTTTTGACTTTCCGGCAAAAGTACGAGAAGAATGTTTCTTTTAACATATACGGCATGAATGGATTAAAAAAAATTATTTCCAAGAAGCTTCCCTTACAAGTTTTCAAGTTTATTTTTAATCAACTTCTTTTAGTTTAAAATTCTATGACATGTTAAGAATGGAAAAGTGTTTTTAAAGTAGAAAGGATATTTTCCTCATGAATGGAGTTCAAGTGTTTTATCAAAATTATCTTCCATATAAGATAATAAAGGGTTATGTTTTTATCCCTATTATTACATTGATTTGATTATGTTGTGATGGAATTGTTTTTATGAATTCCTTTATCTTATATGAATTGTTTTATAATGTCATTATGTTTAAGATTCCCATTTTTATTACATGGGTTATGAAATGACGTATGATTTATGATTTTGTGGAACACATAAGAATGGTATCATTATGAGATGGGTGGGACCTATATCTCCCTCCAATGCATTGGTTAATGATTTTATATCTCATGAGATAGACATGGATGGAACGGTAGGTTATACCGGTTCAATGAAACAGGACTGAAACGAGGGTGACTCGGTTCAGAAATGGACTTTGTCCACTAAGATAGTCTTGGCAATGAGTCTTGAATAATAAGATATGATTCTCTATGATTATGTGTGTTTTCCACAAAGTTTCATGTTTTAAGTTATGATTATTGGGATTACATTTCACTACTATGATTTACCCCATGTTATGAAATTATGATCTCTTTTGCAGGTTAAGATTTCCAAACGATATGTTCTTATGAATATGACGTGATTGATATTTCTTTTGTTTACCTTTACTGAGCATTTGAGATCACCCTTTTATGTTTTCTTTTCCCCATGACATAAAGAAAGGATTTAGGTTTTAAAAAAAGAAGATCTTTATGGGAGATGTTGAATATCTTTCACCATAAAGAAAGGATTTAGGTTTAAAAAAAAGAAGATCTTTATGGGAGATGTTGAATATCTTTCACCAGGATTAGAAGATTATATTCCGAGTTTCCAAAGACACTAAACTATTACGGTCCTTGAGTGTGTGTTTTTGTTATGTACTAAGTATTCCGCAAAAGTAATGTAATGTCTATGTACGTTAAGCTTCGGGTCTCTACACAATCTGTATCTAGTTTGGTCTATATGTTGTTTTCCTCTATGTTAATATTCTATAAAAATCAATGAAAATCCTTATATGTGGACCCATTAACAGCTTTCTCGGCAAGATTCAACCTTCATGAATAGAACATTATCATTTTTCAATGATGTTTGGCTATAAATAACTCGATTAAACTAAATTGAAATTCCGTTGAAATTTTTTCCTTCCCCATATGTCTACCTAGCATACTGTTACCCTATTTTCAGACAAATTTGGTTATATGGTAAGATAGATTATCCATTTTTAGATTTTATTTTGAAGTGATTTCTTTATAAAAATTTATATTATGAAATATGTTAATTTTATTTTCAGATTTTGCTTCATTGATTTATTAATTTTTGAAAGGGATTAGTTTTTCTATTTTGTTATTAAGGTATAAAATTTTATTTTATGTTTTTATATTCGCAATGTGAACATAATTATGAAACTATTATATATATTTATTTTCAAAATGACAGGTATTATACATAAGTTATATCTATGTTATAATTTTTATTTATGATTTATGTAGATATGTTAAGTTTTATTTTTCATACCCCATATTTATTTATTTTATATTCATGTAAGAATTATTTTAATGTTTATTATATATATTTTTATTTATGGTACCAACACATATATATTAATTAGTTAATTATCAAGACCACATGAAACCTAATTTCATGTTTATGATTAAGAATATTGGGATATATATATATGAAATGTTTACTAAATTTCCAGATTATAATTGAATATATTATTTCCATGTTTCAAAATTATTTTGAGCATATGTATATATGTATTATTTTCAATGATTATAACTATTCATAAATAAGTTTTTTATGATTAACCAAGAATTATTATATGTATTAAATGGAAGTTAACAATAACATAATTTCATCATATCATATATATATGTCATCCAAAAATCATGATTATGGCCATAAATTATTTACTTTCCATGAAATTTCAATCAAATATAGATATGTATATACACATATGCATAAGTATTGAATAAACATTGTAATTTATCATAAAAACCAACAAAAAATGGATTTTTATGAGATTATGAATTAAAAATTGATTATAGGGATGTTTATTAATCTTCTATGTAAATATTGAATGTCAAGTATCAATATTTTTTTTATGGTAAGTCTAATAAGTGATTTTAATAGAAGGTTTGTATTTGTAAATTTATATGCAAATAAAAGTGTTTCTTTATATAATTCTTATTTCTATTTTTTAAAAAAACTCCAGTGGATACGTATAGATATAAGTATGGAATGTTAAAAAGGTTTTTATAAAAAAATTCCTTTGATCATTTTAAATATGGTTGAGAATTGGGGATTTAACCCATACCTCATCAAGTGCGTTTGCACAAGACATCCTTCAATGTTTCAAGTGGCCTCATGTGTTTTTTTTCAAGGTCTTGCTAAATATTTTTCAAAAATCACTGGAATATGATTAAAGTAATTTTCATACATAAATTTATTCATAAGTGATATAATATTTTTACAGTGTTTGTAACTTACAAAAATGTCTTCAAAAAATATCTCTAAATGTATTGTTGAAATTATTATAAAAATAATGTCTTGAAAATTATTATTAAATACTTTTAAAACCTATTATTAGGAAATAAAATTCTCACCCTATGTTTTACATCTATTTTTCATAGGTCATTTATCAATTATTTGTGATGTGTATTTCATAATGGAAGTCATCCCTCAAAGAACACTAATTATGTCATTTTTTTATAGTTTGGTTATGTTGTATGACGTGTATCTAATTATTCAAAACCTGGACCTGTAAAAGTTCATGGTATGTAAAAAATGTTGTGTATTTTTTTATATTATTTAAAAACATTTACAACATTTATATGGGCTGAGTCTGGAAGCATCAGCTTAGGTACATTCAATTAGTATTAGAGAAATAGCCTAGAAAACTTTAGCGATGACATGTTGTTGTTCATGCGGTAGAGTATAAGAGTTTTTCAGTCCCATTTTTTCTTAATCTTGAATATCAAAATTCCAAAAAAATTTATGTCCGACAAACATATTGTGAGAATGAAATTCTTTGTAATGGGTAAATAATATAACATCCCATGATATTAAACTGGTAATTTAAATTTATAATTTTTTTAATTAAATAAGAAATTTTATAAAGAAATAAATTTATATGCTATTTTGTTTAATCTAAATAAGATTAATTTTTAATTAAATATTTTTTATAAAACGCCATTTTATTAAAAACAAATTACTGATTTATTTTAATTTCATATTGAATTATTTTTTTAAAAAGGGTTATAAAATTATTATAATTTTAAAAATAATATAATTACGCATTAAGATAATATATTATATCTAAAAATTATTTTTAATTTAATGTTGATTAATATTTTTAATGATCAAATAATATTTTACATCATAATTTCAATTTTGACACATAAATTTTAATTTACATATTTTTAATTATTATATATATATAAATTAATCATTTTAATAAAATTTTTAATAAAAATATTATGTTTCCAAAAAGTAAAATATGAATAATTTAAACCAAAATTTTAAATAAATAAATATATTTTTTAAGGTAATATATTTTAAATTTGTTTTATAAATCTCAAATTGTGGATACATTGATTTGTTATAGAAATACCTTGAACAAAATTATTAATTAATTTAATTAAAAAATTGATATATAAATAATTTTTTATATATTGAATAAATCATTACTAATACTAACCATATATTAAAAAAAAGTGAAATTGATGGGATAAAAAATTAAAAATCAAGTATAGGTTTTAGGGGGTCCATCGAGGTCTAAAAGGAGCATGAAGGGATGCATTTGACCAAGGGGGAGAATTTTAAGAGAGAGCTGAGGTTAGTCCACCATGTGGGTTTTGACTAAGGAGACCGAGTATTTGAAGTCAGATTAGGGATGGAAAGGATTTCGGTGTGAGGCCTCAACCATGATCGAGGAAGATGACCGAGCATTGTTGATGATTGATGCGATATTTATGGATTTTAATGAAAGTTATGGTTCGCTCGGGATCCATATATGAGGGTTTGGATCTTTTTCAACCTTCTAAGGTAGGCATTTTTCCCTCTGTTTTAGGTATCTAAATCTCTTCTAGATTTATGTAATCAATATATTATTTTTCTATCATTGTCATCAGTCAATTTATTTCATTGAGTTTTGGAGTATGAACATTAATTATTTTATTTTGGATTATTGTTTCCCCTCCTTTTTATCCACCATTGTTTGTCACTATTCGGTTATGCGTTGTTCATTTTTGTTTATGAATTTTTCGGAATGCTCCATGTTTCACCATATCTTGATAATTTATATGGGTTTATATCTTATTTTTCTCATTGGTAACCTTTGGTTTAATCGAATTTTTATTTTTTATGATGTTTGAACTTCATGAAAAACCCTCTATTGTATAAATTAAAATAATATAGAAATAATCTACCTGTGAAATCTATATCTAGTTTGGTCTATATTTTATTTTACTATTTGTTCTTATTCTGATAAAAATCAATGAAAATTATTATAAGTGGACCCATTAACATCATTCTTAGTAAACTACAAATTGCAAGAATAAAATATAACCATTTTTCAGTGAACTTTGTCTATAAAAAATAGACTAAAACACAATTATGATTCCTCAAAAATTATATTCTTTATCATTTTTCATCCCAACATACTATTACAATAACAGTAGTATTATTTGGCTCTACGTTAAGGTATATTATACCTTTTTATTTTCATATTTTATTAGTAAGTGATTTCATTATCAAAATTTATAGTAAGGGATATGTAAATTTTTTTAAGATTTTGGATCATTAATTTATATATATTTTTAAAGTTATCAGTTTTTTTATTCAGTTATTATCTTATACAAATTTTAGTTTATGTTGATTTATTTCCAATGTGAATTTATTTATGAAACTGTTATATATATTTACATCCAATATCCTAGTTATTATATGTAATTTATCTCCAAGTTATAATTTTGATTTATAAAAAATGAATATATGTTAAATATTATTTTTTATAACCCATCATTCTTTATTTAAAATACATGTAAGAATTATTTTTATGGGCTTAATATATTATTGTATTTATATATCCAACACATATATATGAAATAGTGAATGTTCAAGATCACATGACACCTAATTTCATGTTTATGGTTAAGTATACTTTGATATATATATATATATATATCTCTGTGTGTGTGTGTTTATAAAATTTTTACTAAATTTCAAAACTATACAAGAATAGATTATTCCCTAGTTTATAAATTATTTCGATAATATGTATATATGTATTGTTTTCAAATATTATAACCATTCTTAAAGATTTTTTTTTGATAAACCAATAATTATTATATGTATGAAATAGAAGCCAATAATAAAATAATTCCATCATACCATATACATGTCATGAACAAATCATGATTATGGCCATACATTGTAGATTTTTCTAGATATTTGATACATATGTATATAGATATTATCATTTTCATAAGTATTGAATAAAATTTTTTATTTATCAAAACTACCAAAAAATGGGTTTTTTCTGATTATGAAATGAACATTGAGTATATATACGTTTATTAACCTTCCATGTAAATATGAAAACTCAAGTGTTAAGATATTTGGTTTTTCCAAGTCTAATAAATAATTATCATAGAAGTTTTGTATTTATAAATTTATATAGAAATAAAAGTGTATATATATTTAATTCTTGTTTATGCTTTAAAAAAACCCCAGTTTAAATGTATACATATAAGTAAGGTAAGGTGAATATTTTTTAATATATATTGGAACTAAAACGTTCTAAATATGGTATGGAATTATGGAATGAACTCATACCATTTTAAGTGGGTAGGCCTGAAACATCCTTCTGTTATGCAAGTGGCCTCGTGTGTTTTGTTTTCAACAGCTTGCTTAATAATTTATCAAAAATCACTAGAATATGTTTAAATCAGTTTTCAGGTGTAAGTATTTTCAACACTGATATAGTATTTTTAAGGCTTCTGTAATTTTAAATCATTTTTTCAAAAGGTATTTATAAATATATTTTCAAAAGTATATTGAAAAAAATATTTTAAAAAGATTATCAAATAATAATAAAACACCTTACTAGGAAATGAAATGATCACCAAATGTTTTAGATCTATTTTTCACATGCCTAGTTTCAATTAATTTTGATAATAATTTCATCTTGGAAGAAGCACACATGAGTAATTTTAATTATTTTATATCTTTTTCTCTATTTTTTCATGTTGTATGAAATTTATCTAATTCTAAAAAACATAGACCAATAAAAGTTCATAGTATGAAATTAATTTCGTGTATTTGTTCATCTTCATTAAAAAAATCATAGCATTTATATGTGCCTTGTCCAGAATAGTGGGTTCAGTTCCTTTCACCAATGATGTCCATAAAATATCTAGTCTAACAAATAATTCATATAAATAATAAATAAATTACAAATAACAAATGACAACTTTGGTGCTATTAGGGAAGAAGCTTATTCTAACCATTCAATACCTTAATACCATTTGAATCATATATATCATCTTCATTACTTAATTCATTAACAAAAGTGTTCCATGGGTTAGGTATTAACAGTATTCATGTTGGGGTTTATGGTATACATCACTATAAATAATGGAAATAAGTCAATACCCTATCTCACTAAGGATAATAAAATCAAAACAATCACATAACCCTCAACATTAAGCCTCAACCCGGGTATAATCCAACAGTTAGAGGAATAGTGATCCATACCATTCCCTAACTCATGAATTTAGGGGTGGAGTTTGGATCCTCTTTCTAACTCAGCCCGTGGGAGTAGAACCTCAGTCAATACCCCACACAACCAAGCCATGTACACATTCTTATATGTATCCATTCACCGCACATACCATATCATAAACAAATAGATCTATTACAAATAATAGTCATTATCCAAAAAAAACTCAACATGGAAATAAATATTATTGCACAAACCTTTATTTAAATTTTCTTTTATATTACATGACCTTTTATCCCAATTCCCATTTCTTATGCCTAAATCATTAAGCATATTAACCAATTCCCATACATTAACCCATTTGACATCTTCAATCATTCACATATGTTAACTAACATAAGATGTTCATTATTTCCCATATATCAACCTCAAAACATTAATTTCAAGAAACAATCACAATCTATTGGAATATTTATACAAAAACACTTTAATCTCGTTTTCATTCCACATCCCAATTTTCATATTCAACATAATTAATAATGAATTTAAAATGATCTCAATTAATTCAATTTAAACCATCATTATTTCATGACAAACAACTCATTTACCCATCTTCAAATATAAACACACAATAAATGTTCCATTTTTAACTCAACTATGCTTATTAACAAGATCAATAAGGTCTCTATGTTATCACGAATCAATTTCACAATTTGACTTTACCAATCTCTATGTTCAGAAATGTGGGCACACCCCATGGGCATCCCTAGACTTCTATATTCAACCTCGATGCATCCCACAGGGATAATTATGGGTTCT
This sequence comes from Viscum album, assembly GCA_963277665.1. Classification (NCBI taxonomy): domain Eukaryota; kingdom Viridiplantae; phylum Streptophyta; class Magnoliopsida; order Santalales; family Viscaceae; genus Viscum; species Viscum album. The sequence goes on from OY728159.1 coordinate 930,021,556, forward strand.
AAATCATCATATATGAAGTTATTTTACCAAAACTTAGTATCTACACCAATAACACAACAAGAGAATAGAAGAACGCAAGTTTATATGCATAAATCCTTTTGAAATCTATGGTGTATAAAATATAGACCAAAAACCTCGAAACAATTGATGAACACACTCTTAATCAAATCCTTATATCACAATACAAACACCCATTAAAACCCTAACCTATATTCTGATGGAAAAAGTTTCTTTTGGGGATTCAAAATAAGATCCCCCAAGATACAAACCCTAATCCCAAAAAATAATGGAAATGAGAATATTTGACTCACTCAAATATTTTTTTCACAACCAATGGCACTATAAACGCCCTATAAAATAGGGAAATCAATACATAAAATATTGTTTGGGTCATGGTTCATCATTTGGGTTACAAGGGATAATGAATGGGAGGAATATAATGTGATATTATTAAACCATGTGAGGAGGGATAAAAAATTGTGATATTTAGGAAAGTAAAATGTTTCATGGTTGTAGCATGCACTACTACAAAAAATGGCCCATATCAGTGCTAAAAAGGGATTTAATAGCGCTAAAAAAGCACTATGAAGCTCAGCGCTAATATAGGGGGGTCCCTTTTATTAGCACTCTGAAAAGCGCTGATAAAGGCCCCGTTTATCAGCGCTAAAAAAAGTGCTGATAAAAGACCCCTTTATCAGCGATTTTTTTAGCGCTGATAAAAGGGGCCTTTATCACTGCTTTTTTTAGCTCTGATAAAGGTCAAAAAAATTAAGAAAAATAACAAAAATTTAAAATTATGTGGGGAGTGCCTTTATCAGTGCTTCACGCCCCCATTTATCAGCGCTAGGAGGTCTCCCGCACATAACACTTCCCGCGCATCCTCATACGCGCGCACCTAATTCACTTCCACCCGAACTCGAATCCGAGACCTCCCCCCATTCGTAGCTCCACCTTAACCACGAAGCCATTTTGTTTTGTTCTCTATTTAATGATATATCTATATATATATATAGTTATAGTTATCCATATATTGATATCGATTTATATTAATATAAATATATTTATTCATATATTAGTATATATATTTTAATTCATATATTAATATGTTCATATATATATTTAGTTATAATTTTTTATATGTATATTTATTTGTATATTAATATATACATATAAGATTAGGTTTATATACATTTATGAAAAAATATGTTTTTTATGTGTATTTATAAATAAATAAACACATACATACATACATAGATATATACAACACACATACATAGATATATACAACACACAGACACACACACACACACAAAGACATTTATATTTACAAATAAATACAAATATATGTGTATTTGAAAAGCCATAGAATGTGTATATAAGATTAGTTTTAAATAAATTTATGAAAAAATATTTTTTTGATGTGTTTTTATAAGTAAGTAAATAAATAAATACATACATATATACATATATACAATACACAACCACACACATAGACACCCCCACACACATAGAAAGATATATATTTACAAATAAATACATATATATGTGTATTTGAAAAGCCATAAAATGTTAAAACGACCATAACTTATAATCTATAATACCTTTTCAGCTCCACAATAAGTCAAATCGATGAAAATGAAACAATATTTGATAATATATGTTGTACAGGCATAACAGATATCCGGATAAGAAGATATACGTGTTTGAATGTTAAAAAATAGGGTATACCGACTAAAAACATAGTTTTGGAGGCCTTATGGGACTTTTTTGGGAAAGAAAAATGTGACAGAGGCTTTTCCTCAGTCACTTGCACATAGAGCTCCTCGCAGGCTTTGATTTGATATGCTGTAGAGCTCAAATAGATACTTGGATCAAAATTTATGGTTGTTTGAAATTGGAGTTACATTTTCAACATATTTTAGATCTTTTATTAATTGTTTTGATTTTTTGTGTCCTCAAATTGTTATTAAATTATTTTTAATCGATAATAATTAGAAATTTATTAATTAATAATATTTTAAAAAAAATATTCTTAAGCCATTTTCACTAAATTTGTTATATATTAAATGTAATTGTCTATTTATATGTATCAACAACATATTTAAAAAACATATATTGTATTTATATCAATATAAATATACTTATATAAGAATAATTTATTTTTCCAGATTTGTTTTTGAAATATTAAATTTTTCAGCGCTGATAAAGCCCCCCTTTATCAGCTCTACTAAAAGAAGCACTGATAAAGGGGTAGCACTTCCCTTGCTAGTTTTTGGTGTAGTGATGGTTTTTAAACCATACAGGTCTCGAAAAGTAACTTTGCGACCCATGTTTACTTAGATAGTGGCTTGCACATATTTTTTCCAAGTTTTTGGAAACTGTATGAGTAAATTGTGTGCATCTATAAAATTTGGAGAAATTAAAAAATTTCTATTATAAGATTTAATTACTTCACATGATTTTAATTCCATTTCACTCGTTTTCAACCATATTGGTGAAACAATACCCCCATGATCTTCCAATGACTGATCTCCCTCATTTCAATGTTGTTTAAAGCACCATTGGTTTCTAGTCGAATATTCTGGTGAGTCTAATCTTCTATATTCATTTCTTTTTTGTATTAGGGTTTGTATCTTGTGTGACATTATTATGACACCCTAATATTCTATTTTTCCAAATGAATCTAGGTTGGGGATTCAAAGGGTGTTTTTATTAGGATCTAAGGCATATACTAAAAGTGTGTTGATCAATAGATTCAAGGTTGGTGGTCTTCATTTTATATAACATAGTTTTCATGAGGATTTATGCATATAAACTTGTGTTCTTTATTTACCTCGTTGTGTTCCTCGTGAAGAAAATGATTTTTTGTAAACTAGGTGTCTGAAGTTTGAATTGAACCCCACATGATCCCCATGGTACATGTTGATGTTGAATAAATCATTTTAGGGAAACCCATGGGGTGTGACGTCATTTCTAAACATAGATATTGTTAATGTCAAGTGTAAAATATATGTGTGATAATGTAGATCCCATGTTGAACTTTTTAATACACCTAGTTGAGTTGAAAATAAAAAATTGATAGTTTTACTTGATTTAATAATTGTTTAAGGGGTTGTTTGGCATGGAATAATAATGGGTTAAATTGAATTAATTGAGATTGTGTCCAATGGATAATGAATAATACAAAATATGCCAAATGGTATGGATCATGAAAATGTTTTTATATGGGATTTGTCTAAATATACCAATGGATTTTTACTGGTACTTAAAATGCATAGGGGGTTGATACATTGGAAATGATGAACGAGTTATCCGAGCTAACATATGGGAATTGTTAATGATGTCACATGGCTGACTACATGGGTATTGGTGAATATGCTAAATGAGTTAGGCATAAGAAATGGGAATTTGTCTGAATGGTAATGTAATGGAAATGGAAAAGTCTTTAATTGATTTTGTCATATGATGTATTCTTATATTGATTATTTGGGATTATTTTTATTATTTCTAATGGTTTTATTTGGATGTGATATGGTATGTGTGGTGAATATAAACCTATAATCATGTTCAAATGGCTTGGTAGTGTAGGGTATTGACTGAGGTTCTACTCCCACATGTTGAGCTGGACTAAGGCTCCTAACGCAACCCCACAATAAATGGGTTTTGGAAGGGTACAGAGCTCTATTCCTCTAATGATTGCATTCCACCCGGAGTAAGGCTACGTGTTGAGGATAATGTGTTAATTGTAATTTTTTTATCCCTAGTGAGTTACGGACTTAACATATTTCCCTTACTCATAGTGAAAAATTCCTTAAACCCCTATATGAATAATGTAAATTCGTAACCCATGGAACACTAGTTGTTATGTAATTAAGTAATTATGATTATGCCAATGATAAAAATTGTATGAAGGAGATAAATGGTTAAGGTAAATATTAGTAACCAATAACACTCTAGTAGTCTTCTATTATTAGTTGTTTTTTAGTATTTTCATGCATTTTTTGTTAGACTGGATATTTTGTATACATCTTTCATGGTGAACTACTGAGATGTACTCACACTCAACTCTGGAGCCATTGTGTACCAGAGCATATTTTAGTCTTGTTGGTCAGTATAAGGGAAAATGACATGTTCTTTGGAGTTATGTTAGGATAGGGATGTACATGGATGATGTTCCAAACATTGATTTAAGATCATTTGGGGGATTAATTTTTTTTTGGGTTTTTTCAGTTTTTCATTGTTTAGTATGACATGACATATTTCAATAATGGCTATGATTTCTACCCTATTAAGATGTGATTGGTTATGCATAGTTTTCATTTCTTAATTTTGTTTTTTCTATTTTATTTGTTGTCTATTTTGGATTCCTCTACTAATTTAGAGTATAGTCACCCCATGTGATCTATTAATCCATCACCTCTAGTTAGAAACCTTTGGTGTAAGGAGAGAAATTAGTAGGTCATGTGATGAATTGGCTCAGGGAACTGGTTTAGTGTCTCTTGAGTTAGAGACATTATAAGAACATAAATTATTTATATCATAATAAATTCAATTATTCACTGTTTCAGAAGTACATTAATGAAATGTAAATATTATAGATACAATAATATATTTTAACATTCATGTGATGTTTTTAGTATGCATTGTAAAATAATAAATAAATTTTTATTCAAGAAACTGTATTTTATAAAAAATCCATTTTTCATTTTTTTTGGGATATTATTTTAAAATTAGCTTCTGAAAAATATTAAATTAGAATATTAAAAAATTTATTCCATATTGGTAATAAAGATGTTAATTTTTCTTAAATAGGTTCCATTTAATTTCTTTTCAATATTAATAGTAACTTTATTATGATTTATTACACTAGTAATGGGTAAATCAGGTTAATCTATATTAATATAAGTGACAAAGTCATAATATTTCCTATAATTTCTTATTTGAATAACAAAATTATACACTCATCACCTTAGACTCTAAATTTATATGTATAATTGAAACATGACCATGTAAAAGACCAATATTATATTTTAATCAATGAAATTTGGGAAATTTCTCTCTTTTTGTTTTAAATATATATTATGTCTCTACATAAGGAAAAAGGAAGTTATGAAAGAATATAAATTTCAATTTTGTATATAATGTAATAATTTTCGTGATGATAATTTATTTATAATTTTTAGTTATTATATAATTTCCAAAAATTCTTTCAAATCACTAATCAAGTATTAATTCATTTAATTGAAACAAATGATCTCAAAAATATGAAAAGTTATATAATTTGAGTGATTTATAGTGTTCAATGAATTTTTTAAATGAATATGTCATATATTTGGTGATTAAATGATTTTTATTCCAAATAAAACTTTTCATGATGTATTTTATGTCAAATTAACGGAACAATGTCAATATTCACATTAAGGATTGTTTATCATACCAATATGTTATTAGTTGATTTCAAAATAATTAAAATTATAAAAAGGGATAACAGGTAATATATGGCTGATATTTTCATCCCTTTACCATTTATGAGTTAACAGTTACCTTATATATTAAATTATAACTTTTTAGTAGTGAAAAATATTTTACATCTGTTAATGCTAAAATATGTTAACAAAGGTGAAAAAGAAAAAGATAAGGTTTAAAACATTTCAAAAACCGATCTAAATTTTATTGGTTGATGATATTTCAACTATATAGTACCCTAGGGCTGAATATCTTTCCATTTGGAAGCATTTTTCATCATAATGACTTTATTATAATTTAATCATTTAGGGAATTCCAAAAGTACCCCGCACTTCAATTATAAAAGCACACCTCCTCCTTCCCTTCATTAAAATACATTAAGCCTATTATATCGACTGAAACCTAAAAATATCACTTATAAACTACCTTTTACAAATTATTAAAGTTATTTTCATCCCAAAATACAAACACAGGTTCCATTAATAGGATATATAATTGATGTTTTTTAAATGAGAAGTAATCACCTTAACTGATCTCTTTTTATTTACTTTTCTCTAACCTCAAATAAATATATAGTATTTATAATAAAATAATATCATCGTTGTCCTTAATAAAAGATTTTTTTATGATAATAAAATAAAAATTATCCACCCAGTTACCTATCAAATGGGATGTGAAGGTATTATTCATGCATATCTACAGCTTATCATCTCTATATAGTGATACATGTCATTTTCAACAGCCATATTTCATTTATTGTCAATATTGTGGTTTTAAAAATAGTCTATGTTATTAATCAATTTATTAAATGCCTAATTTTATAATATTACAACTAAATTCTTACCTTATAATTCTTTGAAATATAATAACATCTCTCATGTTTATATGTGGACTACAACATCTACAAAGTGATGTTATTTTTTTCGTTTCCATTTTTTATGGATTGTAATAAGGATTTACTTGATAAATATATGTTATTTATATTATATAATTATTATTACTCAAATAAAAATTAGTACATACTTTTATTTTGTTTCATCTATTGAAAAATGAAATTAATATTCATGTGTATATACATCGTACCATCCCCAAGAACTGTGTAATTTATTTTTCGGTATTTATATTTTATGAATGACCCTAAATAGATATATATATATATATAAAATGAATAAAAATTATAATTATATCATGATAGAAATTCTTAATAAAAAATAATTATTATTATAGTATAAGGACCAAAACTACAAAACCCAAAAAAAACATGAGAAATAAAGCATCTATCACACATAATATTGATTTTAATAAAGAATGTTTCATAAGTTAGTGGTAATTGGTTATCATTAAAAAATATATGGATATATATATATATATATATTAATATGGATCATTAATATATTTATAAAAAATTAATATTTATTGTACATGAGGTTATGACATATACGAAGGATATCCAACTTAATGTGATGATTTTAACTTCAATATGAACACTATTCTGGATTGTATTTGATGGAAAATTCTTTTCGAACATAACAATATTTCTTCAAAATTATTTAAAGAATATTATTTATATCAAAAAAAGATATATTAAATAAATAATTATCAATTTTTGTCATTTTAAAAATATTTAAATGATTCTTCTATTCAATTTCCGATTGAGGTATTATTTGACATTTACTAAAAGTGTACAATTAATTTTTTTTTCAATTATATGGAATGAACTGCATTTACCATCATCATAAAAAATCAATTCATATAAGAATGCATTTTAAATTTATAAATTTATTTTCAATTAAAATGGTTTCATTAATATTCTAAAATATTTTAATCTTTAAAAACATGATTTTCAAAGTGAAAAGGGTATTTTCCTCAAAAATTTTATAGTAATCAATTTAAATTATTTCAAATTATGTATACATTGATTGATGAAACATAAGATAAATATTTAATCTAATGATACAATTCACCATACATATTGGAATGGTATATGATAGGTTTGACCTGGGAATATATTTACATTTTAATAACTAGGCTTTCCAATACAGTCATTTGTAGGCATATTGATTAGGATGTATTGTTTATTCATATGAGGAACACATTAGACATAGTAACTAGTGGGTAGTTCACGAAATATCCCCTTGTTTCATCGTTCGGTATCATGAGAAAAACTATATTGGGTGTTATCCAGGACCTTATTGATTTATTTTTAGATATCTTGGAACAATGCATCCATTATATTTCGTGATGTATTTTTTGAGGCCTCAATGTTAAGGTTCAAGTGTTCAGGATTATGGATTACATAAATAGGATATAAGATATTGATTTATATGTTATTATTTAGTTTCTTATGATATCCATTAATGATTTTATTGTTCTTGTGATTATTTACATTCAATTTTTTTACTGTCATTTATTATTTCCATATTATTGAAGCCATGTTAGTTTTCGTTGTATGCATACACTTACTGAACTTCGGATCTCACAATTTTAGTTGTTTTTTCTCCCACAATATAAGAATAATATTATTATGAATAATATTTAGGAAAAGATAATTATCTTATTCTATGTATTTTAAATATGCAATGTAATATGTGAATCACATTTGAATCTAGTTTTTTGAGACTACTAAACTATTCGATCCATTAGGATGTGATGACTTATTTCTACTTCTAATATAATAGAGTGAAAACCAAATATGGTAAAAATGGTTGTGGTTTTTATAGTTGGTATCAAACTATATTTAGTATGATACTTGTGAAATATATTGTAACGCCCTGACCCCAGTTACCCAGAATTGGTGCATTATTACATAATATTGGCATGATACAAAGAATCATGTCTCAAAAGACCGATCAGTTTAGTATCCTTATAAGTAATAGATACATACATAAGTTTTAAATTACATCATAAAATAAATAAACCACATTTTCCCCATTTTAATGCTCTTATAACCCTTATCCTATTCCTGCAGGTTAATCATAATAAACTTTTTTACATCCATGGAAAAATAATAATTAAGAAAGGGGTGAGCTCAAATGTTTTGTAAGGATATCAATATAGCGGAAACTATCATAAATAAGAATAAAAATTTAAATCAATGTACATGACCAGAACACAAGCCTTTTAAACATAAGCTTCAGCATAATACGGAAATGATAAATCAAAAAATTCCATTTACTTATTCACCTGGATATTATACTAGTCGAATAATCACATGTAATATCAATAGACAATTTCATAATGATGGAATGCATAAAGCCAGACATCATAACCACATAGTCAAGACCTTGTGCCAAGACACTAGTTTGTCTCAAGAGACATATTGATTCATAGAGGAGCTATAGCGGGCTCCACCCGTCATTTACTAAGTCTAATTCATTCCTCATAAGAAAGGGTGAAATATAATCTAAACATTCGTATTATAACTAGCATGTGAAATGTCAATAATTTAAACATAAACCATGAATGGTTAAAAAAATAGAAGATCTACAGTCAAAACTAACTCATTAAATACAATATGGAATGTTTTATTATAATAAATTGACCTCAACTGTGAATAATGAAGGATGTTGATATAGATGAAAATAATCAGTAAAACTATTTTAGAGAAATATCCCCCTTTTTCTTAAAAACATTTAAAAGTATCACTATTTATCAAGAAGTTGTTTAAAAAAGATTTTTAATCAAAGTTTCCCATAAAAATTGGAAACTTTTAAAAGGAATTTTTATTTTAAAACATTAATGTCCATATATATAAATCTTTAAAAACATTTTTAAAACATGGACATTAATGAGAAATATTTAGAAGAATAAAGTTTTAAAACATTTAAATTGATATTTTAGTTAGAGTTTATAACCAAATCAGAGATTCCTAAATTCAAATAATTGATGTAATTAAAACATAATAATATAATTATAATAATGGTAATTATGATATATTATGTCAAAGTATATTACTTACACCAAATAAAAGTGAATTGGCACATAACAACAAAAAAGTCTCAATGGAATGTAAGCTGAGATGAAATCCCTCATAAAGACTGTATCCTTTGGTTATGGATAAATCAATGACATAATTATGTGTGAAAAATATATATATACTAAATATTATTAGATATTAAGTGTAAAACAATAAGATGGCATTCACACATATTCTTGTAACACCAACACTAATGACTTGGATGTTTAACTCAATGAATGAAAATTTAGTTAAGATTACTCTCATAAAGTTCATATCGATGACATTAGATATTATAAATGGAGTGATTATGTGTATCAAAAGATTATCCACACAAAGGGGAGTGGAAATTAATACATAAATACATAAATACATAAATAGTGTTTTAACACATAAACTTGGAGTAAAATAATCAATGAAGTTTGCGTAAAACCCAATGAGTGGAAATAGAAATAAGAAATTCCCTTACTGATTTGGAGACTTGAGAAACATACACCCCAAGAAATAAGAATCATACAATATAGATGTAAATACCCATAAATTAAATTATATTACATAAGTAATTGAATCACTGGCAGTACACACACTACACAAAAGGAAATGGTGGAAATATAGCATGAATCTCACAGAAATAAAAAGTGAGATGAAAACCCTTTACCATGTTGTAATCAATCGAGTCATATAACCAAAATTTAATTACTCCCAAATAAATAACAAAATACCATGAATATAAATAAAATCATGATAATATATATCATACGACAGTACCCAATACACAACATGCAATAAATAAGTGGTGAACAATGGAAATCTCACAGAATTAAAAGTGAGATAAAACCCATATACCATGTTGTAATCAATCGAGTCGTATGACCAAAAGTTAATAACCACAAAATAAATCACATAATAACATTAATATAAAGATAATCATGATAATACATATCAAAAGGCATTACACAATACACCACATGCAATAAATAAGTGACAAAAATGGAAATCTCACGGAATTAAAAGTTAGATAAGAAACCTATTACCATGTACTTTTCCTTGGTCGAGGGTACATTAAACTCTTTTATAATAGATAAATCACTATTATTAAATAATATAAGAACTATATGTATATATATAATATCATATATGATCTTTAAATATTGCACTGTTAAATATATTTTAGTTCTATAATCGTTTTCCTTTATTTGCTCGGTTATGTAAGCCAGGTTTGTTTTGGATAGGATGTATTTTATACAAATCTAGAATGATATTATGTTCTTAAACATTATTTTTATTAATAAAATGAAAATTATTCTTGAATGAATATGATGGGGAATTAATCTCATCGCGTTCGTGGAGACGGTAATCTGTACATACGCACGAGCAACAATATCCTTATATTTGTGGTGAAATATTATGTAATTTGATGGTATATCATATATATAGAATCATTAAAATGTTATATTTATTATTTAAATATGTTATACTCATTATTATACCCATCCAAATAATGAAGTGTTTGAATAACAAACTACACTACGACGTGAAGACGGTAAGTCGTACGTACACACCTATGGTGACTTTGTCTTTTATATGACGAATAGAATAATAAATATTGTTGTACAATTTTTATAATAAAATCCAAATATATAGAAGATATTGGAGTTATTATTTTATAATTTAAACAACAAATAATGATGATGTGGAAGAAGAAAATAACTTGAAGGAGGTGATGAAATATTTACCTCTTCTTTGGGTTCTTCCTATTGATTTGATCAAAAGGGATTCAGAGGTTGGCTTTCCGACTAAAGGATGGCCTCTAAGATGAAGGGTGGAAAGTTGGGATGATATTTGGGCAAGGGTTGTCTAATCCAAATGGATTTGGAGGTGTGAAATTAAGAGAAGGGGAACTACCCATTTGTAAGAGAGGTGAGGGTCACTTTAGGAAAAGCTTGAAATATTATTTTATAATAAAATCATTTTCAGTTTCTAATGGCTGCAGAATGATTTATTTATAGGCTAAGGTGGGGATGGGTCAAAAACCTTTCAAAAAATAGGTTTTAGATAGGTTTAGGTCACCATATTAACAATATATTTTATATTTAACTCTTAGTTATATAGTTTAACAATTACCATGTCTCTTTGTATTTTGATATTATATGGTTAGTAAACATACTATAACAATCCAAGAAAACTCCAAGTGGTTAATTATTAATATATATATCTTTATCTAATTCCTTTTTCCAAACCTTAAAATTTTAGTAATATAATATCAGTTAATAATATAGTATTTTTTTTAAATTCAATTATGTCAGTTTGTACACTATTTAGTATTTATTTTGAGAAAATCATAACATTATGATTACAAAGAATAAAAATTATTTAATCAACCATAACATGTCATATTAACCGATAAAATTATTGTAATTTATCAAAAGTCTCAAATTACATTTATTTGGATATTTATAATATTAATTATTTTAATCTTTTATTAATAAGGTAATTACTGCATCATCATTGGGTCATAAATTAATTTACTTATATTATATCTAAAAATTATAAATAAAGTACCATTATGTATTAAATCTTTTTTATTTAATATTTATAGTCAAATTTATCTCTTGTATAACCCTGTATTAAAAATGGTTTAGTTATTAAACATTTAATTTTACACTTTTAACTCTTTTTTAAATAATATAATAATAAATGTCCTAATCTAATCCAAGTGGACCAAAATGATCATATTTAATTTATAAGGATGTTTTTGGTCGAATTACACTTATCCAATAGAATTAGAGAAGTGTGTTAGGGTAATTATAATATCATTTTACCCTTAATGACCCTATTTACTTTCAACCGTGGTATATAAAAATCAAAAGTAACTATTCAAAAAACATTATTTTCATCTTATTGAACCAAATTTTACTTACTGATGTCAACAGTGTCTCCCATATTTTTGAAAATCAACACATAGTAGCGGTAAAATTATGTTTTATGTAAATTTTTAAATACTCCTAGAAGGTGGGTAAAAGATAGTAAAAAGTTCAATAAACTTTTATACATCTAATTTTATTATAAATTGACTCCAATAAATTACATAGAACCTCTATAGGTATTATATATCTATTCTGACTTAAACTAAATTTAAAAAAAATAATAATTATTTAAATAAAATTAAGTTTATACTATAATGTAGTGTTTTTCACTATTCATAAAAATTGAATGTTTTTAGAAAAATACAAAAAAAATTACCCTAAGATAATTTTGATATTCTAAATTCAAAAATGAATTCTATTTTACCAAATTAAAAACATATATGTTTCATTAATTAATTTAAAGTTAATTCCCATTGTAAAAACTTAAAAGTGGGTTTTTAAAAAGTAAAAACTATCAAAAGATTGTCATGTGTTTATGTGAAATTTAAATGTGAAATTACTTATATTGACCTAAATTGTATTAAATGATAAAAATATATTCTAATTGAACTTCTAAACCATTAAAATTAATAATTTAACACTCTAAATTATTTCTATTAAAAAAGTTGTTTTCAATTAAAATTCAGTATTTTTCTATATTCATCAAAATATGGAAGTTATCAAAAAAGTACAAATAATATCTCCAAAATAAATTTTTATGTCCCGATTCTAAAAAGGAATTTTACATCATTAAATTGAATATATAAAAGTGTAAAATATTTTTTTTCAAAAAGTGTTTTCCATTAAAGGGTTGTAAAATTGTATTTTTATTTTTGAAAAATACTTCATTTATCTTAGAAAATGAATTTGTTCATATTTTATGTCCAAGAAATACATAATATGGATGATAAAATTATATGGAGTAATTAAAATTCAAAATTGTGTTTATAATATTCATAACTACTTTTTGAACGGGTAGTTTGGTAAGTCATGGTGCACTTGAACTCGGTGTTGCATATAGAACAACCTATTGAATTACTTTAAATAAAATAACGTACGATAAAATCTTGGGGTGTTACATTCTTCCCCCCTTTTGGAAATTGTATCCTCACAATTTTATAATTGGGCTTGGGAACTTTATTGAATGTCCCAAATTGGAAAAAGAGTCAATATAACTATCACTTTAAATGAAAGAAATATAAGTACAATTTTCACCCAAGATAACCCATACTAGGATTACATGTAAGAAAACATGGATATGGAAGACAAAATAAGTGTCAAGTTCTGATGGATAGTGATAGAAAACCTGATTAGGAGAAATTTAACAACAAGAAAACCTAAATCTTATGATGGGATAAATGATAATTAGTTTACCGATTGGAAAATTAAATGGACAACGTTTTTTTTTGTTTTAAGTTCCATTTCATAAAGTTGAGGAATTTATTTATGAGATTGACTATGAACATAAAGAGATATACTTAATTTTTAAGTAAAGTTTTATCCTTTAATAAATTTCTACCTCTTACTCATCTTTTTTTAAATGATGTGTATTCAAGACGACTTGGTCACACCTAAAGCGCTAGAATCAACTTCTATATAATCACATAATCACAAAGGATAATCTATATATTTACCTTGTCTTTAGAGATTAACAAAAACCAAAATGTTTAGTACAAGATCAGATGATCCCAAAAAAGGAAAATCCTTTAGAGAAGTAAATACTAATCTTAATTTCTAAAATTAAACCAATAATACCCAAATTTTAATAAATACCATTCAATATGAAATTGTCCTAAAAATCCTTCAATATAATATAAAATAATATTCAAACCCAAAACGTTGAATAATATGATTATGTAGTCTCCCACATTAAATTGTATCTCCAATTAACATCGATTACTCTTAAAGTCACATAATTAAAATTAATTAACCTAATCTCATACTCACTATGATAGGTTAATCATTTCCATAAATACCCAAAATCGCTATAAATCTACAATAAAACCATAGATAAGAATCCAACATTACTCCGCATATGAAATTTCATAGTATTATATTTTTTTAGGCATATAGTGTTCCCAACATAGCGAACATCTTTAAAAATAACATTTATCACTTTATCAACAAATAATTTTCCTATACTAAGGATATCCATTTGTTATGAAATAAGATCCAAAATCAAATTATTATTTATCAATAAAATCATTTAACTAAAAATAATTATTCACACTAACCAGGGACTTTACGTAGTCTATTTGTAGATGATAAATCCCAATCGCACTCTGGTTGTGCGTTCGATTCCCACAGCTTTGTCCAACATGATTGGTTGTCACAGGGTATGTGTGTTGTCCTTTTTCAAAAAAATATATTTTATTTCATTCCCATAATGAGATAAATTCTTTAAAATAACTGTAACATAATTTCATCACAAATGTTATCTGATACCTTGCATTTTCATTGCAAAATTTAATAACATGTAATTGCCTCAAATTAAAGTATCATATAAACCCAAATTGTTCTTTATAACTATATCTACAATAGAAAAGATAATTATTCCTAAAAGAGAATTTTCACATAACAAACTACAAGGTTAAACAGACAAGAGAAACGTCTTCCAAAGTAATCCCATCAACCTAGAGCACTAATACTTTTAAACATTTCTCCAACCATTTATTTCCACATAGGTTCTTCCTTGACCAAGATGTAATCCTATAGAATGGGGAATTCACTTGGGTAATGCTGAGGTCCCCTACATTTACGGCGAACAACTATAAATGGATTCTTGGGATCATTTTTATTCTCTTCCATATTACTCTTCATTTTTTCTCATAAATTCTATACTTTATGTCATTCTTCCCCACACATAAAGTATTTCTTTATTCAATTGAGAATCTTTCCTGGGTATCTCCTTCTACATTTCCTCCATGACAGAAATTGTGTTTTCTTTTCTCCATGGTCTCCACTACTGGAGCTCTTATCATTCACCACCTTTATATTCTTTGTTGAGTTTGGGAGTTGCTTGATATATATGTTGTTGATCATATTTTTTGAAAAAAGATCCGGCATAAACACGATATCATTTACACCTATCAACATTTCATTTCATTTCTCATTTCCACCACCGTGATCACCTTGTACATCGTGATCAATGTCACTATGACATCCTTGGAATCTAGCCATTTACTAATAGAAGAATGCACAGTGTGAGTCATAAAATCATTTAGACAATATCATAACACCTTCTTTTCAATTTAAAACACATTAAGATTAACCATGTTTACTTATTATAATATTATATTAAAATCCATCAAATCAGTTTTTAAAAAATTTGAATTATCCTAAGCATATGCCCTAGGAGTGTCGTAACCAAGAGTGATGCATGGCCCGTTGTTATGTACCAGGATACCACGAGTCAAGCCTGAAACTCTTTGTTGAAGTTTTAACTCCTAGGTACAATTGTGCCTGAGCTGCCTTTTCCTGCTCATATCTAGACAAGGATGTATTTCATGGAAAACCCATATAATATTTACATTACCAAAATTCTTGGATGTTCTTCTATACTAATCCTCAAATTCTATCTTAGTGCAGTGTTTTATAATCAGGTTTTTTCTAAATTTAGCTTCTAATTTTGGTACTAAACCTCCTATTATACCAACTGTAATGTCGTGACCCCAGTTACCCAGAATTGGTGCAGTATTATATAACATTAGCATGATACAAGGCATTATTTCCCAGATGACTGATCAGTTTAGTATCCTTGAAGTACTAGATACATAAAAAAGTTTTACATTACATTGTGAAATAAAAAAACAATATTGTGTCCCCTTTGAATACTCTTATAACCCTTATCATATTCCTATAGGTTAATCGTAATAAACTTCTTTGCATCCTGGGAAAAATGAAACATAAAAAAGAGGTGAGCTCAAATGATCAGTAAGGATAACAATGTAGTGTAAACTATCATAAATAAGAATAAACATTTAAGGCAATGCATAGGACTAGAAAAAAAGATTTTTAAACATAACCTTTAGCATAATAAGGAAATGATAAATCAAATAATTCCATTTACTTATTCACATGGATATCCTACTAGTCAAATAATCACATGTAATATCAATAGAAAATTTCATAATGATGTAATGCATAATTTCAGACTTCATAACCACATAATCAAGGCCTTGTGTGATGACTACAAATAATATTTTTCAAGGCCTTGTGCCAAGTCACTAGTTTGTCTCATGAGACATACTGATTCATCGAGGAGCTATAGAACGATCCACCTGTAACTTACTAAGTCCAATTCATTTCTCATAAGAAAGGGTGAAACATAATCTTAACATTCGTATTAAAACTAGCATAAAAATTTTCAATACATTAATCATAAAACATGAATGGTAGAAAAATAGCACATACAAAGTCAAACATTAGTCATTCAATACAATATGGAATATTGTATTATAATATATTAACTTCAATCAGGAATAATTAAGGATGTTTACATAGATGAAAATAATCATCAAAACTATTTGAGAGAAATATCCTCCTTTTTCATGAAAACATTTAAAAGTATCACTATTTATCAAGAAGCTGTTTAAAATAGATTTTTGAATCAAAGTGTCTCATACCACATTGAAACATTTAAAAGGAATTTTAATTTTAAAACATTTATGTCTATATAAATAAATCTTTAAACCATTTTTAAAACATGGACATTAATGAGAACGATTTAGAAGATTAAAATTTTAAAACATTTGAAATGATATTTTAGTTATAGTTCCTAACCAAATGAGATATGCTTGAATTAAAATAATTTAGGTAATAAAAACATTATAATATCATGTTAATAAAGGTATTCATGATATATTATGTCAAAGTACAGTATATACACAAAATATAAGTGAATTGGTGCATAACAACAAAGAAGTCCCAATGGAATGTAAGTTGAGATGAAATCCCTTACAAAGACCATATCTTTATGTTAAGGATATTTCAATGACATAATTATGTGTGAGAAATATAAATACACTAAATATGATTTGATATTTAGTGTAAAACAATGTGAGGACATTCACACATATTCTTGTATTAACAACACCAATGACTTGGATGTTTAACTCAATGAATGAAAATTGAGTAAGGATTACACTTATCATGTTCATATCGATGACTCAAGAATTTATCAATGGAGTGATTATGTGTATCAAGAATATAAACACAAATAATAGAGTGGAAATTACTACGTACATAAATAAACAGTGGTTTAAAACATAATCTTAGAGTAAAATAATCAATGAAGTTTGGGTAAAACCCAATGAGTCGAAATAGAAATTAGTAATTCCATTACTGATTTGGAAACATACGAAACATAAACCCCATGAATTAAGGATCATAAAATTAATATTTTACTACCTATAAATTAATGTATATTACATAAGTAATACAATCATGGGTAGTACATACACCACACAAAAAGAAATAGTGGCAATATAGCATGAATCTCACGAAAATAAGAAGTGAGAAGAAAACCCCTTACCATGTTGTAATCAATTGAGTCATATGACCCAAAGTTAATAAACTCAAAATTAATTAAATAATAACATTAATATAAATTTTATCATGATAATATATATCAAATGGTAGTACACAATACATCACATGAAATAAATATGTGGCGAACATTGGAAATCTCACAGAATTAAAAGTTTGAAAAGAAACCCATTACTATGTGGTAATCAATCGAGTCGAATGACCAAAAGTTAATAACCACCAATTGAATCACATAATGCCATGAAAATAAAGAGAATAATCACAATATATATCAGTTGGTAGCACACAATACACCACATGTAATAAATTAGTGGTGAACAATGAAAATCTCAGGGAATTAATTGTGAGATAAGAGACCCCTTACCTTGTACTTTTCCTTGGTCGAGGGTACGTTAACCTCAAGTATAATAGGTAAATAATTGTAATTAAATTATAAAAGAACTATATACATAAATATGATATCATATATGATCATATAATACTGCATTGTTAATTATATTTTAGTAGTATCATTATTTTGGGTGTTAACTGATTTGCTTTCCTTTATATGATCTGTTACGTAATCCATGTTTGTTTTGGATAGGATATATTTTATTCAAATAAAGAATGATATTATGTTCTTAAAATTTATTTTAATTCATAAAATGAAAATTATTCTTGAATGATTACAATGGGGAATGAATCCCAACGCGTTCGGGGAGACAGTTATCCATACGTACGCACGAGTGACAATATCATTATATTGATGGTAAAATCGTATGTAATTTGATGGTATATCATCTATAAATAATCATTAACATTTTATACTTATTATTTAAATCAGTTATACTTATTATTATACCCATCCAAATAATGATGTTTTTGAATAACAAACTACACCACGACGTGGAGATGGCAAGCCGTATGTACGCACATATGGTGAATTTGTCATTCATATGATGGATAGAATAATAAATTATGTTGTGCAATTTTTATAATAACATAAATATATATAGAATATACTGGATTTATTATTTTATAATGGAAACCACAAATGAATAGGAAGTGGAAGAAGAAAAGAACTTGAAAGTGGTGATGAAATATTTACCTCTTCTTCAGGTTCTTCCTTTTGATTTGATCAAAAGGGCTTCTTAGATTGGATTTATGATCAAAGGAAGGACTCTAGGATAAAGGGAAGAAAGTTAGGAGGATATCTGGGAAGGTTTTGGCCGAGCCAAATGGCTTTGGAGGTGTGAAATTAAGATAAAAAGATGTACCCTTTTAGAAGAGTGTTGAAGGTCAATTTAGGAAAAGATTGAAATATTATTTTATAATAAAATTGTTTTTGGTTTCTAATTGCTAAAAATGATTTATTTAGATTATATGGTCGGTATGGGTCGAAAGCCTCTCAACCAATAGTTTTTAGATATGTTTAGGTCACCATATTGACAATATATTTTAGATTTAACGCTTTGTTAAATAGTTTAACATTTACCATGTCTCTTTGTATTTTTATATTATATAGTTAATAAACATACTATAACAAGCCTAGAAACCCCCATGAGGTTCAGTATTAATATATATAACCTTATATAAGTCCATTGGAATAACCTTTGATATTTAGGAGTATTATATCAATTAATAATATAGTATTTGTTTTAAAAACTCAATTATGTCAATTTTGACACTATTTAGTATTTGTTTTTTGTAAAAATCATAACAGCATGACTACATCGAACAACAATTATTTAATCAACCCTAAAATTTAATATTAATCTTTATAATTAATGGAATGCATCATAATTATCAAATTAAATTTATTTGGATATTTATAAAATTTATTATTTCAATCCTTCATTAATAAGGTAATTACTACATCATCATTGTCTCATATATAAATTTAATTATTTAGTGTATAAAAATTATAAATAAAATACAATTATTTAGGAAATATTTTTATCTTTATAATGAATATTTCGGGTCTAATTTATCATATGTATAACCCTATATTAAAAATCGTTTAGTTGTTAATCTTTGAATTTAACACTTTTAACTATTCTTAAAATAAAATAATTATAAATGTCATTATCTAATCCAAGTGGACCAAAAGGATCATATTTTATTTCAATGGATTTTTTGGTATAATTAAACTTATCCAATATAATTAATACATGTGTTAGGGTAATTATAATTTCATTTTTACCCTTAATTACCCTATTTACTTTTAACCGATGTAAATCAATGTAAAAAGTTACTATTCACTGAAAATTATTTTCATATTATTGAAACACATTTTACTATGTTAACCATTTCTCTCAAATTTTTCAAATTCAACTCCATGAAGAGGTAAAATTATGTTTTATGCAAATTTGTAAATGCTCCTAAATGTTGGGTAAAAGACGGTAAAAAGTTCAATAA
The DNA here is from genome assembly GCA_963277665.1 of Viscum album. Lineage (NCBI taxonomy): Eukaryota > Viridiplantae > Streptophyta > Magnoliopsida > Santalales > Viscaceae > Viscum > Viscum album. Next base: position 930,041,827 of record OY728159.1, read on the forward strand.
AATTCTATATATCTTATTTTGTTATAAAATTACTCCAATTAATTACATTGATATTATATTGGTATTATATATCTATTTTTACTTAAAATAAATTTAAAACAAATAAATAATTTTTTAAATAAAAGTCGGTTTTAATCTATAACATAGTGTTTTTCATTATTCCTAAAAAATTGAATGTTTTTAGAAAATTACGAAAAATTTACCCTAAGATAATTTTGATATTTCAAATGCAAAAATTAATTCTATTTTACCAAATTCAAAACATAGATTTTTCATTAATTAATTTTAAATTAATTCCCGTTGTCAAAACCGAAAAGCGGGCTTTTAAAATGTAAAAACTATCAAAAGATTGACATGTGTTTATGTAAAATTTAAATGGGAAATTACTTATAATGGCCTAAATTGTATTAAATTATAAAAATATAATCTAATTATAATTCCAAACTATTCTAATTCATAATTTATGACTATAAATTATTTCTATTAAAAAAATTGTTATCAATTAAGAATTAGTATTTTTCTATATTCATCAAAATATGAAAGTTATCAAAAAAGTACCAAATTTATATCCAAAGTAAATTTTTATGTCCCAATTATAAAAAATAATTTAATTTCATTAAATTGAATACATAAAAGTTTCAAATATTGATTTCAAAAAAGGGATGCCATTAAAAAGATGTAAAATTGAATTTTTTTGAAAAATACTTCTTTTATCTGAAAAAATAATTTTTTTCTTATAATATGTATAAGAAACACATAATATAGGTTCTAAAATAATATGGAGTATATAAAATAAAAAATTCAGTTAATAGTATTCATAACTGCTTTTTTGAACAGCTAGTTTTGTAAGTCATGGTGCACTCGAACTCGGTGTTGCGTATAGTGCAAGCTACAGAATTACATTAAAGAAAATAACATACTATGAAGTCTTGGGGTGTTACATATATTTAGGAAAACTTTATTAGGAAATGTAACCCTGTGATGGAATTTGAGAATATTCCCATAGAAATCAAGATTATGAATTTGTGATTAGTAATAATAAATCATTAATTTATGTGATATGTTTCACTATTATTGAAATTATACATTATGATTCAAAATTATATGATCAAATCTAGTGTATTAAATAGTTTATAAAGGGATAAAAGTGCATGGAATGAGAACTATATCAATTCACATAATCTATATAGTGGTTTCCCTCTTAGACAAGATACCATGGTTAGGGATGGAGCTACTGCTAGGGCTAAAAAATAATAACTATATTGGGGAAGCTAACTCTGATGATGACTAATAAATTGTTTCTAATATATCATCTTTTATAACCATAATATTGTGTAACCATGTTATACATCATTACATGTTATAAACCTCCATCGTTCAATGGAACTATATATCCATTTGTGTTTAAGGAATGGATATGTTCTATCATAATAATGAAAATTTTTATTCATGGAAAAGAGTAGTACAAGAAGGAAGGCACGTTAAGACATTCCAAAATAAAAAAGCCTAAGTGGGGTCTAAAATAATGGAGGCCCGAGGAATCCTATTTAAAGATGTTGATCCCCACCGATTACAGGCTACTCATATTGTGAAAAAGTAAGTCATCGAGGCATGAAAAATCAATCGATGCTAGGTAATCCACTACTTTGTTTCCCTCCCACCGGGTAAGGGTTACATTAATAAAATAACCCAGGATGGAATGCCTTTTTTTGATGATATAATAAATCTACTAGGGGATCATACCAATCCCCTGGAAAGCATTATGTAAAGTCAACAAATCAGTTTCAGCTTCCGAGATATCTATATTGCGTTGTCTGCACACACACGAAGCCCGGACAGCATGGCCAATGCCTCTGCTTGGAGTGTTGTTCCCTATCCCAAACGAGCTGTGAGAGAAATTAAAATTGTTCATGTGTTGTCACACACCAATACCCCACCTCACAGAACACCAGAGATATATGATCTATCAGAGTTAACCTTCAACATCCTAGCTGGATGGATCCAACAAATCCACTTTCCTGAGGATCGTCCGCCTCACAGATGACCGCGGGAACCTGCACCGATCCTCTTTAGGGATGGGGAATCCATCCGGTTGGGCAGTAGCTGTACCATTTTCAGAGTTAATAAATGCTTTCTGATAAAAATATTAGGGCCCAAATACACCGACCCCTAATGAATGCTCATATTCCTCACCTACCACAAACACCATAATCCTACTTGAAGAATAACAGTATCAGTCATTCTCTCTGGACCCTCCTCTCCTGAACCATTAAACTATCGAGTTAGAAAATTCTGGTTAGACATTGTTGGTGAAGATAGAATAGTAAAACCCCCGATGAAATTCCATACACATGATCTGTAACACCCTAATCATTTATTAGAAGTATATTTCTTTATTTCTAATGTTATACGCAACATCAATAAAATCTTTCACTACACACAACACTAGCTTGGCTTGAATTATACGCAAGAGAAACCTTCCTCGATAGCATGTGTTGTACGCAATATCGAGATTCACTAAACAACAATATATTATTATAATATTATTATGAACGAGTCGTTATGAATATTATTAACTAAACATTTAATCTTATAAAATTATTATTCATCTTACAAATTTTATAGAACATGGTATGAGAACAAAATAAATTTTTCAGGTAAATTAAGTATTTTTTAAAAATGCAGTTTTGCTGCATTTTGATGGTGCACCAACATTAAATCTAGTTTTTGACATGTTTATAAGTTCAATTTGACAAAATAAAATTCTTCTTTGGAATCAGGATATGAAAATTTACTTTGGATAAAATTTTCATATTATTCTGATAACATTCATGTTTTAATGAATAGTAAAACATGATATATTTTAATTAAAAACAACTTTTTTCATCACAATAATTTATAAGGTTAATTTATAATATTGAATGGTTTTAATGTATAAATATAATATATTTTTACCATCTAATATAATTTATTTCATTACCATTAATTTTACATTGAATTCATAGGTAAAAACATTTCAATATTTGCCAATGTTTTAACTTTTAAAACTCGTTTAATTAACAACGAGATTAATTATAAATTAATTATTGCAACTTCTGTGTTTTGAATTTTGAAAAATGGATTCCATATTTGAATTCAGTGGGTCCAAATTATGTTAATAGGTTACTTCTATTTTTATATATATTATGAATAGTAACTATGGTAATTTTTATTTACTATAGTTAAAGGTAAATCGGGTAAGTAAGGGTAAAAATAAGATTATAAATTACCCTAACACTTGAAAAATCCTATTTAATGAATAAAAGTCGACCCATATCACATAAGGGTCGAAATAGATTCATTTCATGGTCTTTTAACCATGAAATAATATAGTTATTTTGAAAACCAAAGAAAGTGACAACATGTAACTTTCTTAAATCTTATAAGTGTAATAATTTTAATTTAGTGATAAACATCATAATATATCAAATATAAATAGTCCCTATAAATCTAATAAAATTATCTACATCATATTAATTTATTTTTAATTTTTAGGGATTAAATAATTATCATTAATTATGACATAATAGTGATGTTGAAATTATTTTATTGATTGAAATATCAAATAAAATATTTTAAAAGTATTAAAGTAAATATTATATGAACTATTTAATGTTATCTACCAATTTTCAAGATAAAATGACATGGTATGAATCTATTAAATCTATTATTTTGATCATATATTTTATTTAAATTCAAATAAATAAATACTGTCAAAATTGACACTATTGTTATTTTAAAAAAATTACATATTATAAAATTGTTTCAAAATAAAAAAAATATTTAAAATTTATAAATTAATATTTATAAGGTCTACAATTTAATAATGTATACAATTATGGACAATTCACAACATATAAGTAATTATTTATAATGATTAAAAATTCAGACTAGTATTACCACAAATAAAATTAAATAGATTATATAAGGATAAATCAAGTTGATAATGTTTAAAATAAATTCCCAATTTGTCTAAATTTTATTGGTTGATGAGATTACAACCCTATATAATCTAATATTCGTATTTGAGTCATTTTTGGAGCTTTTTAAATGGGGTTAGAATTTATTATAAATTAATATTTCTTATAATTCCAAAGGTGCCCCTCTCCTCCCTTATAAAACAGAACCTCCTCCCTCTCCACTAACTCCATTTTGAGCCTTAAAGCTCGTCCAAAACCTGCCCATTTACCTTATAAACTTCCTTAGAAACATACTAGAGGTCCTGGTATTCTTAAAAGACCAATTTTAGTGCCCTAAGAGGAGGTTTCAAAGAGGCGTGTCGAAGAAGAGGTAATATCTATTACCAATTCTTTCAAATTTATTTCTTCTTCTAATTCCTCTTCTTTAGTTGATTCGTTATGAAGTAATAACATCAGTATCACTCATATACTGATATGCTATTATAAATATGAAACAACCCTATTTCACCTTCTATCCATCCTACGGAAAACTAAATCACCGCCCGTGCATACGTACGGAATACCGTCTCCACGCCGTGGTGTAATCTGTTTTCCACCACCACCTTACTTGGATGGGTATAATCGTGTAAATAATAACTATATATGATTATTGTAAAGTTATATTGATTATGAAATAGTATAAATATACTTTAATACAATTCCACGATCATGGGAACGATATCATCGCTCGTGCGTACGTACGACCTACCCTCTCCATGATGTGATGCGACTCGTTCTACATGATCTTCATTGAATAATGATTATATAAATGAATTTAATGAATAAATATGATATATATTACATTAATACCATTTTGTAAATGAGGTATGTATAACCTAAAAAGAAGAATAAGAATTTATTCGACAAAACATGCATAAGAACATAAAGTAATGAACACACGAATAACAAGTAGAAATAAAATATTACTAATAAGAATATAAGAATATGATCATATATGATATCATAACGATTAAAATTATTCTGTAATACGTCAATAACATTATTAAAATCATTATACAGGAGGTCCGGATACGTACAAATCATATCGCACCTAAGGTAAAGGAAAATCTCGCAATCTCATTTTTATCCGAGATTTCTTATACTTCGGTATTTACTGTGGAATATTTATCATCCACAGACATGTTTTCTAAATATGTAATATTATTTCTATCTTCATACAATTATTTAAATATAATTTTACCCATTGGTTAGTTTTTAGTAAAAGATATGAAAGGAATCTTTGGTCGTTTTTAGTACGAGGTACTTTTTGACTTTCCAGCCAACGTATGAGAAGAATGTTTTTTTTAACTTATATGGCATGAATGGATTTTTATGATTTCATAGAACATTATTTCCATGAAGATTCCTTTACAAGTTTTCATGTTTATTTTTAATCAACTTCTTTTAGTTAAAAATTTTATGACATGTTATGAAATGGAAAATGTTTTTGAAGAAGAAATGATATTTTTCTCAAGAATGGAGTTCAAGTGTTTTATCAAAATTATTTTCCATCTAAGATAATATAGGGTTATGTTTCTATCCCTATTATTACATTTATTTCATTATGTTATGATGGAATTATCATTATGATGTTCTTTTAGGCATTATGTTATGATGGCATGAGGTTTATGAATCCCATTTTTTTACATGGGTTATGCTATGATGTATGATTTATGATTTTCTGGAACACATAAGAATGGTTTCATTATGAGATGGGTGGGACATATATCTCCCTCCAATGCATTTGGTAATGATTTATATATCATGAGATAGACATGGCGGGAACGACATGTTAAACTGGTTCAGTGATACCGGACTGGAACGAGGAGTGAACTCGGTTCAGAAATGGACTGTGTCTGCTATGATAGTCTTGGCAATGAGTCTTGACTAATATGAAATGATTTTATATGATTATGTGTGTATGCCATAATGTTTCGTGTTTTATGTTATGATTATTTGGGATTACTTTTCATTACTATGATTTAACCCATGACATGATATTATGATCTCTTTTGGAGGTTAAGATTTTCAAAATGTTATGTTCTTATGAATATGTTATGATTGATTTTTCATTTTTTTACCCTTACTGAGCATTTGAGCTCACCCTTTTGTATGTTTTCATTTTCCCAGGTTAGGAAGAACGATATTAAGTACGATATTCCAAAAAGGGACTCTAAATATGATGAAATAAAAGGGAGACAATGTAGTTGATTTTATGAACCAGTTGTTTATGTTTCCTAGTTTCTAAAGAAACAATAACTATACAGTCCTTTCATGGTTTTTTTATATTTTGTAATAATTATGCTTCAATTCTGAAGTAATTACAATGTATGTAAAGTATGGGTTGTTATACTTGGTATCAGAGGAAAGGTATAGTCAACCTTTGGAAACTAGGATGTGAAAACCTTAGTTAGAACCATAAGGATAAGTCTAAGCATAGATCATAATCTTAGTATTTTAGAAATGGCCATGAATAACCTATGATAAGATGAAAGGTGTGAAATTTTATTACTTATTATGTGATTTTCCTATTGTAATTAGTTTTTCTCACACTATGCTTCTTGGTTTTAGTCAACGGATGGAACATAAAGGAACCGTGTTAATGCTGAATGCGACGGGAAATGCAATGATTATCCAAGAGAGAAACCATACATTATGGGAGTTGGAATGAAAAATCTTGTAGCCATCCTCACAATACTTTCTCAAGCTATAAATCATGCAGGACTTCCAAACGAGCAAAGGAAGGAGCAACATTCTGTTGAATCCTTCATGAGGCAGCATCCACCTTCATTCAGCGGGTCTTCTGATCCATTAGTGGTTGAACAATGGATCAATACCACTAAAAAGATATTTTCAGTTCTACAATGTTCTGAACATGATAAAGTCATCTTAGCCATGTTTCGTTTGGAAGGTGATGCTGATCAGTGGTGGAATCTTATCAAGAATACGAGGGAAAGGGATGAAATTGAGTCCATGTAATGGGACGAGTTCAAGAACTTATATTTCAATAAGTAATTCCCTCGTATTCTTCAAAAAAATATGGAGATGGAGTTTCTTGAACTGAAGCAAAAGGATGATCAATCAGTTGGTACCTACGAAGAAAATTTTACAAGACTTGCAAGGTACGCTTCTTGAATTATTATCCAAATTGAGAGTAAAATCGATCGATTTTTTACTGGCTTAAAACCTATTCTTCGTAGGGTATTATCCATAAGGGGCTTCAATAGCAATGAGGAAATTGTTCAATGTGCTCTCAAGGTTGAGATGGAGATTGGAGTAAGCCATCAGTCATATGGGTTTGATAGGAAGAGGAAAATGGAATTCAAAGGAAAATCTAAAGACCACACTGAAAAGAAGATGAGTTTTCCTTTATGCTCAAATTGTGGAAGGAAACATGGAGGGAATTGTCTTAAAGAGACAAACAAATGTTTTAAGTGTGGAAAAGAAGGTAATCGGGTAGTTGAATGTCAAGATAATGGGAAGAAGATGTCTAATGATGCAAACAAAGAAAGGGATACACATAATGCACCTCCTACACTTCAATGTTTCAAGTGCAAGTAGATGGGGCATTATTCCAATCAATTCCCAAATCCAAGGTTTTTTTTATGATGATCGACATCAACAAACTCTTAAGGCCAAAGACAAAGGAAAGTCACATGCAATTTCTATCTGTGATGTGGAGTACGATAACGAAGTGGTGAAAGGTACACTTACCATCCACTCTAAAGTAGAAAATGTTTATTTGATTCTGGATCCACCCACTCTTTTATTTCTGAATAATTCTCTAAGGGTATTGCCATATTACCTCAACAATTAGATGTTGAGTTAGCTGTGACAACTTCTAATGGCACAACAGTCACATCAAAAGTTTTCAATTCCTCTGTGATTGAAGTTTTTGGGAAACTGCTTCCTGCAAATCTTGTGATACTTCCTATAGTGGAATTTGATGTGATTCTTGGCATGGATTGGACTTATTTATATGGAGCTCATATCAATTTCCAAATAAGCGAAGTCGCATTTCATATTACAGATCAATCTATGATCGTCTATCGATGCAAGGATGAACATAACCTTCCAGTGGAAATTTCTTCCATCTTATGGGTGTTGATTCCACTAAATGAAGGTTATATATCTCAAATAGTTGGAGAGAAACTCACGATTAAGAATACTCCAATTGTACAAGAGTTTGATGATGTTTTTCCAAAGGAATTTCCAGGTCTTCCACTAAATCGTGAAGTTGAGTTTTCAATAGAACTCATACCGGGTGCTATGCCCATTTCAAATACAACTTATATAATAGCCCCAATTGAGTTGTAGGAATTGAAGAAGCAACTCCAAGAGAATCTTGATAAGGGATTCATACGCCCTAGTGCATCACCTTGGGGAGCACCTATTTTGTTCATTAAGAAGAAATATGGATCAATGAGACTCTGCATTGATTATCGAGAACTTAACAAGATCACTATCAGAAAATAATATCCTCTCCCATGCATTAATGACTTATTTGACCAACTACGCAGAGATCAATACTTTTCCAAGATTGATCTTCATTCACGGTATCATCAATTAAGGGTCAAAAGGGAGGATATACAAAAGACAACATTCCGTACAAGGTATGGACACTATGAATTTATAGTGATTCCATTTTGTCTTACTAATGCCCCTTCTATATTCAAGGATCTGATGAATAGAGTCTTTAGAGACTATCTTGATCAGTTTGTGGTAGTCTTTATAGATGATATTCTTGTCTATTCAAATAGAAAGGAAGAACATGAAGATCACTTGAGAATTGTATTAAAGACTTTGATAACAGATAAGCTTTATGACAAATTTACCAAGTGTGAATTTTGGATTAAAAAAGTTTCGTTTTTGGGTCACATAATCTTAAAAGAGGGGATATCTATGGATCTAGTAAAAATAGAGGTTATCAAAAGATGGTCGAGACCAACTATAGTAACTGAGATCCGATGTTTTTTTGGCTTGTCTGGATATTATCGATGTTTTGTGAATGATTTTTCAAGGTTATCTAGTCCACTCACCATTTTGACTTGAAATGGAGTTAAGTTCATTTGGACGGATGAGTGTGAAGAAAATTTCAAGGAGTTAAAATGATGTTTATCGAGTGCACCAGTGCTCACACTGCCCTATAGTAGAGAAAGGTTTGTGATCTACATTGATGCATCTAAGAAGGGATTGGGCTGTGTTCTCATGAAAAATGATATGGTGATAGCTTATGCCTCACGACAGTTGAAAATCCATGAGAAAAATTACCCAACTCATGATTTGGAGTTAGCTGCGGTAATCTTTGCATTAAAGATTTGGAGGCATTACCTTTATGGTCAAAGGTGTGATATTTATACTGATAATAAAAGTTTAAAGTATATTTTCACACAAAAGGAGTTGAATATGCACCAAATAAGATGGTTGGAGCTGATTAAGGATTACGACTGCTCAATTCATTAACACCCTATGAAAGAAAAGAAAGGTGGCAGATGCATTATGTCGACAAGACCATGCTAGCTTATCCATGATGAGGATCATAAAAGATCCAATATTTATGGATTTACAAATGATGGATCTTAGAATTATAATGGAAGGGGGGAAATCTTATCTTTCTCAAATGAATGTTCAACCATCTATACATGTGAAGATTAAAGAGGCACAAAAAGAAGATGTGGAGTTACAAAAGAAGGTGATAAATGTTCCTGAATTCAACCTTGATTGTGATGGGATAATAAGGTTCAGGAATCAGGTTTGTGTTCCTCCCATCCCTGAATTAAAGAAGGAGCTTCTGGATGAGGTGCATAGTTCTTCATTCTATATTCATCCCGAAAGCACGAAGTTGTATAAGGACTTGAAAGAGTACTTCTGGTGGGATGTCATGAAAAGTGATGTTGCTGAATATGTCTCTCGATGCTTGATTTGTTAGCAAGTTATAACTAAGAGGAAGAAGTCTAAGGGGATGTTACAACCATTACCCATACCCAAATGGAAATCAGAAAACAACACCATGGGCTTTGTCACTGGACTTCCTAAAACATCCAAAGGCAATAATGCTATTTGGGTCATAGTTGATCTTCATACGAAGTCGGCACACTTCATTACTATTAGAGAAGATTTATCTCTAGATCATCTTTCTTGGATATATGTAAAGGAAGTGGTAAGATTTGATGGACTACCACTTTCCATTTCACCTGATCGGGATCTGAGGTTTACCTCAAAGTTTTGGCGAAGTCTTCAGCATACTCTAGATACCGAGTTGAGTTTCGGCACTGCTTATCATCCTCAGACAGATGGTCAATCTGAGAGAACAATTCAAGCTCTAGAAGACATGTTAAGATCTTGCTCTATGGATTTAAAAGGTGGTTGGGATCAACACATACCTTTGGTGGGATTTTCTTATAATAATAGCTTTCACTCAAGTATTCAGATTGATCCTTATGAAGCTCTCTATGGAAAGAAATGTTGAACTCAATCTTGTTGGGATGAATTCGGGGAAAGAAAGCTATTAGGACCTGATCTTGTAGATGAGATGGCAGAAAAGGTCTGATCTATTCAACAACACATAAGAGCAGCTCAAAGTTGACAAAAATGTTATACAGATAACCGAAGAAAAGACCTAGATTTTGAATTGGGTGATAAATTGTTCTTACGAATATCTCCTTGGAAGAGAGTAATGAGATTTGGAAGGAAGGGAATGTTGAGCCCTAGGAATATCGGTCCTTTTGAAATATTGGATCATGTTGGGAAGGTAGCTTACCGATTGGCGCTCCACCGAATCTCTCTCAAGTTCACGATGTGTTCCTTGTATCTCTCCAGAGAAAGTAAATACCTGATCATTCACATGTACTAAGCTCTGAAGTTGTACCGCTGAAGCAAGATCTTTATTATGAAGAAAAACATATATAGATTCTGGATCATAGAGAAAAAGTTCTATGGAACAAGACCACTCGCTTGGTGAATGTTTTATGGAAAAACCACCAATTAGAAGAATCTACATTGGAGCTTGAGGAAATGATGAGGGAGAGGTATCCTCATCTGTTTGTTTGGAGGTGAAGAATTTCGAGGGCGAAATTCATTTTAAGGGGGTAGAATGTAACACCCTGATATTTTATGAGAATTATAATTTTTGTATGTCTTATGTTATACTCAACATCAAAGGAATCTTTCACTACACAGAACACTATCTTGGCTTGCGTTATACGCAAGGGCAACCTTCCTCGATAGCGTGTGTTGTACGCAATATCGAGTTTCACTAAACAGTGATATATTGTTATAATATTATCATGAACTCATCGTTATGAATAGTATTAACTAAATTTTGAATTTTATAAAATTATTATTAATCATACACATTTTCTAGAACATGGTATGAGAACAAAATAAATTTTTCGGGTAAAATAAGTATTTTTCAAAAATGCAGTTTTGCCGCCTTTTGATGGCGCACCAACTTTAAATCTAGTTTTTGACATGTTTATAAGTTAAATTTGACAAAATAAAATTCTTTCATTGGAATTAGGATATAAAAATTTACTTTGGATAAAATTTTCATATTATTCTGATAACTTTTAGATTTTAATGATTAGTAAAAACACGATATATTTTAATTAAAAACAACTTTTTTCATCACAGTAATTTATATGGTTAAATTATTATATTGAATGGTTTAAAAGTATAAATAGAATATATTTTACCATTTAATATAATTTATTTCATTACCATTAATTTTACATTGAATTCATAGGTAAAAACACTTCAATCTTTGACAATGTTTTAACTTTTAAATATCGTTTTCTTAACAACAAGATTAATTATAAATTAATTACTACAACTTCTGTGTTTTGAATTTTGAAAAATGGATTCATTATTTGAATTCAGTGGGTCTAAATTATGTTAATAGGTTACTTTTATTTTTTTATATTATGAATAGTATCTACGATAATTTTTATTTACTATAGTTAAAGGTAAATCGGGTAAGTAAGGGTAAAAATAAGATTATAAAATTACCCTAACACTTGCCAAAATCTTATTGGATGAATAAAAGTCGACCCATATCACCTAAGGGTCGGACTATATTCATTTTATGGACTTTTCCCCATGAAATAATATAATTATTATTAAAACCAAAGAAAGTGACAACATGTCACTCTCTTAAATATTATTAGTGTCATAATTTTAATTTAGTGATAAACATCATAAAACATAAGATATAAATAGTCCCTAGAAAGATAATAAAATTATCTACATCATATTAATTTATTTATAATTTTTATGGATTAAATAATTATCATTAATTATGACACAATAGTGATGTTGAAATTATTTCATTGATTTAAATATCAAATAAATGATTTTAAATGTTTTAAAATAAATATTATATGAACTATTTAATGTGATCCACTAGTTTTATTGACAAAATGACATGTTATGAATCTATTAAAACTAATATCTCGAAAATATCTTCTGTATATATTTTATTTAAATTTAAATAAATGAATAGTGTCAAAATTGACACTATTGTTATTTTATAAAAATTACATATTATAAATTTGTTTCAAAATCACAAAAATATTTAAAAATTATAAATTAAAATTTATATGGTCGAAAATTTAATAACTTATACAATTATGGACAATTCACAACATATACGTAATTATTTATAATGATTTAAAATTTAAAATAGTATTACCACAAATTAAATTAAATTGATTATATAAGGATAAATCATGTTGATAATGTTTAAAATAAATTTCCAATTTTTCTAAATTTTACTGGTTGATGAGATTACAACCCTATATCATATAATCTTAGGATTTGTGTCATTTTTGGAGTTTTTTGAGTGGGGTTGTAATTTATTATAAATTAATATTTCTTTTAATTCCAAAGGTTCCCCTCTCCTCCCTTATTAAAGGGATCCTCCTCCCTCTCCCCCTCACACCATTTTGAGCCTTCAAGCTCAAAAAAACCCTACCCATTTCCCTTATCAACTTCCTTAGAAACATTCTAGAGGTATTGGTCTTCTTCAAAGACCAATTTTAGTGCCCTAAGAAGAGGTTTCAAAGAGGCGTGTCGAAGAAGAGGTAATATCCGTTACCGATTCTTTCAAATTTATTTATTCTTCTACTTCCTCTTATTTAGTTGTTTCATTATGACGTAATAACATCATTATGACTCATATGATGATATGTTATTATAAATATGAAACAACCCTATTTCACCTTGTATCCATCACACAGAAAATAAAATCACCGCGCGTGCGTACGTACAGAATACCGTCTCCACACAGTGGTGTAATCTGTTTTCCACCACCACATTACTTGGATGGGTATAATGGTGTAAATAATAAATATATATGATTATTTTAAAGTGATATTTATTCTTAAATAGTATACATACACTTTAATACAATTCCACGATCATGGGAATGATATCATCGCTCGTGCGTATGTACGGCCTACCATCTCCACAATGTCATGCGACTCGTTCTACATGATCTTCATTGAATAATGATTATATAAATTAATTTAATGAATAAATATGATATATATTACATTAATAACATTCTGTAAATGAGGTATCTATAACCTAAAAAGAGGAATACGAATTTATTTGACGAAACATGCATAAGAACATAAAGCAATGAACACCCGAATAACAAGTAGCAATGAAATATTACTAATAAGAAAATAAGAATATGATCATATATGATAACATAAAAATGAATATTATTTTTTAATAAGTCAATAACATTATTTATATCATTATACAGGAGGTTGGTTACGTACAAAGCATATCAAACCTAAGGTAAGGGAAAATCTCACAATCTCATTTTTATCCGAGATTGCTTATACTTTGGTATTTACTGGGGCATATTTATCATCCATATACACGTTTTCTCAATAAGTAATATTATTTCTACCCTCCTAAAATTGTTTAAATCCAATTTTACACATTGGATAGTTTTTAGTAAAATATATGAAATGAATCTTTGGATGTTTTTAGTATAAGGTTCTTTTTTACTTTTCTGGCCAATGTATGAGAAGAATGTGTTTTTTAACTTATACGACATGAATGGATTTTTATGATTTCATAGAACCTTTTTTCCATGAAGCTTCCTTTACAAGTTTTCAAGATTATTTTTAATCAACTTCTTTTAGTTAAAAATTTTATGACATATTAAGAAAGGAAAAATGTTTTTGAAGTAGAAAGGATATTTTCCTCAAGAATGGAGTTCAAGTGTTTAATCAAAATTATTTTCCATCTAAGATAATATCGGGTTCTATTTCTATCCATATTATTACATTGATTTCATTATGTTATGATGGAATTATCTTTATGAAGTTCTTTTATGGATTATGTTATGATGGGATGATGTTTATGAATCCCATTTTTATTACACGTGTTATGCTATGATGTATAATTTATGATTTTGTGGCACACATAAGAATAGTTTCATTTTGAGATGGGTGGGACCTATATCTCACTCCAATTCATTGGTTGAATATTTATATCTCATGATACATACATGTCTGGAACGGAAAGTTAAACCGGTTTAGTGATACAGGACTAGAACGAGGAGTGAACTCGGTTCAGAAATGGACTTTGTCCACTATGATAGTCTTGGCAATGAGTATTGACTAATATGAAATGATTTTCTATGATTATGTGTGTATGACACAATGTTTAATGTTTTATGTTATGATTATTTGGGATTACTTTTCATTACTATGATTTAACCCATGACATGATATTATGATCTCTTTTGCAGGTTAAGACTTTCAAAATGCTATGTTCTTATGAATATGATATGATTGATATTTCATTTTTTTAACCTTAATGAGCATTTGAGCTCACCCTTATGTATGTTTTATTTTCCCCAGGTTATTAAGAAGGATATTAAGTAGGATATTCCAAAAAGGGACTCTAGATATGATGAAATAAATGGGAGACAATGTTGTTGAATTTATGAACCAGATGTTTATGTTTACTACTTTCTAAGGACACTATACCTATACGGCCCTTTCATTGTTTTGTTATATGTTATAATAAGTATGCTTAAATGATGAATTAATAACAATTTATGTAAAGTATGGGCCATTATACGATCCCACACACATTCAATGAAAAGGTTCCTCGAGCTTTCCTCCTTGTTTCTTTTAGAGAAAACACATTGGGAGGTAATTGCAACACTACACTGGTTGATATTATCATTAGTGGGGAAAACCTTATTCCAAATTCTCTATGTGAGGAAATTAAATTTAGTAGGTATATTCTTGATCCAAAGAGCCCCAACCCATTCCTCTGGTGGTTACTGTGTGATAAGAGTCCTACGGTAGTCCTTTGACATGAAAGAACTGGAAGAGGATTGAGTGAAGACACACCAGTACAGAACATAATTCAGCATGATGAGGTCAAACTGATCCTAATGTTCACTTTTTGGCACCTCTTTGATGATGTATGGATGATAACTAGCCTCTCTGTAGGTAATTCCAATGTCTAGACAGCCTGGGTAGCCAATTATCGATCCACTCTAGTTACAGTTCCAAAACAAAATGTCTCCTCTCTAAAAAATCCAACTGGCGTGACGATTTCTGTAGTTCACCCTGAGACCAAACTCCTTCCATAGGGGAGATCCATGACCATCCAAAACCACCTGAAACCCCACATAATTTATGTGCCTAATGATCCCCCATAGTGTACGGTGCTCCAAAACCTCCCATGCCAATTTTTCATTCATGTAGTGAATGGTGTTCTCCAGGCTATGAACACTAATACCACCCTCATTAACCGGCTGATCCATCTTGGTCCAAGAAACCCAGTGCCCTTTACCCTCTAATAAAGGATCCCAAATGATGTTATCCAGGACTCTATCATTGTTACAAATCACACCTTTTTGAACATTGATGTCCGAGAGGGCATGAACCGGGGTGGCAAGGAGCATGCTGTTAACTAGTGTTATCCTTCCTCCAAAGGATAAGAAATTTTTTTTGAGTTAAGAACCCATTCCCTGATCGTACTAATGAGGGGGTCATGGTCGCGAATGTGAGGTCTTGTTGGGGAAAGATAACCCACTAGATAATCCACAAGAAACTTCTCTCTCTGCATATTCAATATTTGCTTCACAGAGGAAACCCTCTTAGAGGGGCAGGAGATGGAGATGTAAAAACTGATCTAGTTCTTGTTAATATTCTGACCACTCTAGTGACCGCACTCTTCCAAAATCCATTTTATGCCCCATGATGATAGAATCGTATCATTCATGAAGATGATGGTATCATCTGCAAACACGAGGTGGGACACTTAAGGGGCTCTCATCCTCCGATGGTATGGAAAGATATATCCATTAGTTAGGCCTCTATTAATGAGTCGACTAATAATGTATTGGGAAATGACATTGATACTCGATGATATTTGGTCCCATAGCCTTAAATCATGAATAGAAATGAAGAAAAAATTAGTATTTCCCATGAAAGTTATCTCCAACCATGATGAACTAATGCAGCAAAAAATAATGTCAATATTCCTAGTAGAGAAACCCATACATTCCATCACATTGTTGATGAAACTCCATTAAACCCTATCTTAAGACTTCTTCATATCTATTTTGATAACCGTATTCGAGGCCCATGATTTTTTGTTAATATACAGTATCATTTCCTGGGCCAAAGAAACCGCGCCTTGAATAGACCTCCCCTTTACAAAGACATGTTGTTCTAAGGAAATCCATTTGCAGGAGTGGATATATAGATGATAATTGATTATGCTAGCCAAAATTTTGTAGGGGGCATTTCACATACTCATAGGGTGGAAATAAAGGATTGAAGTGGGGTTCTAGATTTTGGGAATCAGAAAAACAGAAGTGGCTCATGTAACCCAGGGTAAGTGGCCACCGCGAATGAAGCCTTGGACATGTGCAATTAAATCATCCTTCAAAACCCTCTTATGAAGATATATTAAAGGATATAAGGAAGCCATCCATGTTGGACCAAATTGGATGGCTAAGGAAGTAAGAATATTTTTCCATTACAGAGTGTTGGTTATTATTGTCAAAGCAGCTAAATCAATTCACTTTGTAAAAGACATGAAAACAAGATGATGCTTTGCTGATTTGTATTTCACAAATATCATAAGTTAGGAAAAGTTGTGATCCAAGACATATGAAGGAAAGGGAGAGAAAAAGAAGTGTTTTTGGAAAATTCATATCACAAATATCATCATATCAAAAATATCACAAAGGAAAGAAGTAGGTGTGCAAGTATGTAGTAGGCGCGCAAGTATGCAGTAGGCGGGAAAGAATGCAGTAGGAGAGAAAGTATGCAGTAGGCGCGCAAGTATGTAGTAGGTGCGCATGTATAAAGAGGTGCGCAAGTATTCAGTAGGAGCACAAGTATGAAGAGGTTCGCAAGTCATATTTCAAAATAGCATTATTTCAGAAATATGACAAAGGAAAAAAGAAGCGTGCAAGTGGTGGCGTGCAGGTGGTGGCATGCAGGTGGTGGCGCGCAGGTGGTGTCGCGCAGGTGGTGGCGCGCAGGTGGCGGCGCGTAGGTCTAGGTCAATCAAGTCCTCAAAATGCCTATAAATATACGACTAGCCTCCTCATTTGTTAAGGATCGAGACATAGAGAAATATTTTGAGCTCTGAGCACGCAAGTCGATGAAGTGGCGCGCAAGTGGTTGAGGTGCACAAGTTGAGCCACATTTTCAGGTGGCGCGCAAGTGTTGTGTTGTCAACAAGGTGACACGCAAGTGGTAAAGAGGCGCACATGTAGAAGGGAGGCACACAGGTATTAGTAAGGTGTGCAAGTAGAGTTGTGCATAAGCTGGAAGGAATGAGCAAAGTGACATGAAATCAGATGGAGCACAAGGAGAGGCGCACAAATGGTAAAGAGGCGCGCAAGTAGTAAGGAGGTTTGCAAGTGTAAGGAGGCACGCAAGATGTATTCTCTAAGAGGTTTCTACCAGATTCTGGGTAGGAAAGTGAAGAATTATTTTGAAATATTTGATCTTGGAAAGGTCATCAAGAAGCACAGAATTATTTCATTACCGTATTTGTGCTAAGAGGGATCACACGCACTATTGGATTGTTTTCAAAGTGCTACACGAGTTTAAGGGTATATCCTCCTTGTTGTATTCCACATCAAAGGATTTTTTTCTAGTGGACTGTGTGGTACTAGAATTTTTTGTACCATACCAAGGATGTACCTACTCTTATTGAGTAGTGAACCTTGTAAATCTTGTGATCATGTGGTTTTCTGTGTTCAGCAGGGAAGAAACTCTTTAACCGGAGGTGAAGGTTGTTTCAAAAAAAGGAAACATAAAAAGAAAATGATATCACTGATTCACCCCTCCCCCTCTCAGTGATACTTGGATCCTGACTGGGAACTTCAATTGGTATCAGAGAAAGGTTCCCTTTGTTTATTATTTGCTGATGTGGTCGAAGATAAGCTGTGATGGAAAATCTAAACTGTGTGAACAGTAAGGGGATTCTGATATTTGACAGAATGAACTATCACATCAGGAAGGACAGAATGATGGCTTATCTTATGTCTCTTAGATATGATGTTCTTGAAACTAAAACAGATGGATTTCCTACTATTGATGATAAGGTTCCTCTTACTCTTTTTGATAAGAAGAATCTTGAGAATGATGGAAGAGATAAAAATTCGTTA
This sequence comes from Viscum album, assembly GCA_963277665.1. Lineage (NCBI taxonomy): Eukaryota > Viridiplantae > Streptophyta > Magnoliopsida > Santalales > Viscaceae > Viscum > Viscum album. The sequence goes on from OY728159.1 coordinate 930,060,496, forward strand.
CTCTCATCTCTGTCTGAGAGTGAATTTTTATGACTGAAAGGTGTTGCTATAGCTAAAGGAATCTGAGACAAATTGAAGAACATTTATGAAGGAAATATGAATGTGAAGAAGGATAAACTACAAATCTGGAGACTGAAGTATGAAGACATGAAAATGGGAGAAACTAAATATGATGGGGACTTCTTTACCATGGTAAATGACATTGTCAGCACTATCAGATGTCTTGGTGAAAATATGGAGGATTCTACAGTCATTGAAATTATCTTAAGAATTCTTTCTAACACATTTGATGCTAAAGTTTCTTCATTGGAAGACAGATACCCTGAATAAATATCTCTGGATGATTTTCATAGCACTCTTATCACTTATGAAATGAGAAGGGAGAAGACTCTGAAGAACAAAACCAATGTTGATAGAGAAATGTCTTTTAAAGCCACCAAAAGAGAAATGTCTAAGAAGGCTCTTGAGGAATATGATGTTGTTGGCTCTGACTGCGAAAATGAGGTATGTGAAAACATTGATGAAATTTTATCCTTTTTTTTCTAAAATTGTGTGGAAATGTATAGGAAAATATAAAGGGAAACTTCCCTAAAATTGTTTTGAATGTAGATCTATTGGCTACTTTGCGGATAATTGCCCTAAAAAAGGGAAATATGAAGACAGTGATGAAAAAGACAGAATACCATGAAGGTCTTGGAAGAAATAGGGTGGAAAGGATAAATATTCTGGGAGAGGTAAGGATAACAAGTTCTTCAAATCAAAAAGAAGAAGCTTGATTTCGAAAAGTGATGAAGAATCAGATAGTGAAGTTGAATCTGAAAAATCTTGTGTTGAGAAAGCTAGAGAAAAGACCTTTGTTTCAACTGTGAATAATGATTATTATGAGAGAAGCAGTTCTGAAGAAGAAGAAACTCAACTTGAACTGTATCGTAAAGAAGAATTGAAGGAATGCTTGAGAAATATCAAAAGGCTTGAGAAAGAAAACATGAAGTTAACAAATGAAAATTCCAAAGTAAACAATCAATAAGGTTTTGCTGACAAGAAAATAAATATTAAAAAGGAGATTGATGATATGAAGAATTATCTTGAGAATGAAAAGAATCACAACGATCATATTGAAGTAAAGCTAAAGGAAAAAGAAAAAGAGTTGGAAGTTGTCCAATAATAACTTTCAAAACATGAGCGGAGAAATATAGGTTTCAAAAACTCTATCTCTGAAGTTGGTGAATGTTTTTGAAGGAGTAACCTAAGAAGGATAAAATAGGATTTACTTCAGAGGTTGAAGAGAAAAGTAAAAGTGGTTCTGAAATGAAGAATACTGGGAAAATCGTGTATGTTGTAAAGACCAAAAAATTTGGGAATTCAGATGTTTCAAAGAACCATGATTTCAAAAAATGATTCAAAACATTATGAATATGTAAAAGTTTCCAAAACTTATGGTTTTGATAGAAATGAAATGGAAAGCAATACTTTGATTTATAATAGAATGGCTGGTGGCTCAGAAAAGAAAGACAGGAAGGTGGCTGAGAAATGTGTTCTCAATTCTGGTCAGTATGGAAGTTTCAGAGGCAAATACTTTTTCTCTGGATACTATTGGTATTGTGGTGGATTTGGAAATACTGCAAATATTTGTTGGTTCAACCAACAACATTACTATTATTCCACAGGTTATGAAAGGCAGGGCTTGAGGGGGAGTCAATCTCCCCAAAGAAAGAATTCATAAAATGTGATTGTAAAGAAACCTGATAATGTTAACGTAAAGATTAAAAATAGGTTCTAACCCCTGGAAACTATTTGTGAAAGATGTGAACAACCTGGAAATCTTGCGAAAGGATGCCTTGTTTTATTACCAGTACAACAATAGCTCATTAAAAATTCTCATAAGTCGGAGGTGAAGAAAGAAAAGGAATAAGTAAAATCTCTTGTTGTTGAAACTAATTTTAATGCTATAAAAGGAGAACATCCATGGATTCTTGATAGTGGATGTTCATCTCATATGATAGGAGACTTAAATATTCTGAAGAATATGAAAGTCTTCAAAGAAGGAACAATGACATTTGGAAATGATGAATCTATAAGGATCAAAGGTGTTGGATCATCCATCATTGGAAAAAAAGATGAAATCCAGGAAAACATTATATGTTGATGGACTAAAACATAACCTGCTTAGTGTGTCACAACTCTGTGATGAAGGAAACAAAGTTATCTTCAGAAAAGATGGATTTATTGTTAAAAGTGAAAATGATGGAAATATAGTTACGAGAAGTCAACGCACAAAAGGGAATTTGTTTCAAGTTGGTGAAGTGCAGAGATCTTGCTACATGGGTGTAGTGGATGAAAATCAGTTATGGCATAAAAGGCTGGGAAATCTATGTCAGAGAAATATGTGCAAGTTATCAAAGAGAGAAAATGTCCGAGATATGCCTGATTTATCATGAAAAAGAGACTGGTGTTGCATCATTTGTGAGAAAGGTAAGATTAAAAACTCTATTCATAAGAGAGTTGAAATTCGCTCAAAAAGGCCATTGGAACTCATACACTATGATATCTGTGGACCAATGAGAAAGTAATCTACAAATGGTGATTAGTAATTCATTACTTTCATTGATGACTTTACTCAAATTACTTGAATTATGTACATGAGACATAAGTCAGATGCTCTGAAAATGTTTAAGAGTTTCACGAGGAAAGCAGAGAAGGAATGTGAGTATTCGGTGAAGAAGTTGAGAACTGGTAATGGTGGAGAGTATAAGAATGAGGATTTTTTAAGATACCTTGACAAACATGGAATTTTGAATGAGTTCAGTTCACCATACACATCTCCACAAAATGGGGTTGCTGAAAGAAAGTATCAAAGTCTGGTGGAAATGGGGAGAACAATGTTACATGAACATAGTCTTTCTCATTATTATTGGAGGCAAGCCATGAGCACTGTAGTGCATATTCAGAACTGATGTTTCTACAAGCCAAACTCATATATGACTCCATATGAAATGTTCTCTGAAAAATCTCCAAGTCTGAAACACATGAGAGTCTTTGGGAGTCCATGCATTATAAAGAAGAAAGGTGGAAACCTGGGAAAGTTGGAGCAAAGAGGAGATGATGGAATTTTTCTTGGATATGCTCCAAAAGGAAGAGGTTATAGATGCCTCAATAAAGAAACAAGAAGAATTTTTGATTCTTCAGATGTAAAAGTTGTTGAAAATACTGAGAAAGAAAAGAATCAATATGTTGATGTTGAAGTTGAGTAGGATAAAGAAGATATTGTTAACAATTCTGATAATGCTGCAGACTATGTTAATACTACTCAAGAAGTGGAATATGATTCAGATATCTCGAGTGATGCGGATTTAGTTCAAACAACTCATCCTCGGCTGAGGAAGCAAGTGGAGTCTCCTAAAATTATTGGAGATAAATATCAGAGTGTTCAAACAAGAAGAACAACAAATGCTATATTAGATACTTCCCTTTATTAGAAATTTGAACTGAATGATGTAAATAAAGCATTTGAGAATCCAGAATGGGTTCATGCTATGAAGGAAGAGCTTGATCAGATAGATAAGAACAATACTTTGGAACTTGTACCCAAGCCGGACAACAAGAACATTATTGGCACAAAGTGGGTTTTTTGTAACAAGCTGAATGAAGAAGGTGAAGTAATAAGAAACAAAGAAAGTTTGGTTTGCAAAGGGTACTCTCAAATTGAAGGCATTGATTTTGATGAAACCTTTGCTGAGGTAGAAAGATTAGAAACAATTAGAATCTTTCTTGCCATTTCTGCACAACGAGGTTACAAAATCTTTCAAATGGATGTAAAATCCTCATTCTTGAATGGTGACCTTGACGAGGAAGTTTACATTGATCAACCCTATGGATTTGTTATTGGAAAGGATGAAAGATTTTTTTTCAGATTGAAGAAGGCCTTGTATGGGATAAAACAGGCTCCAAGGGCATGGTATTCTAAATTGGATACTTTCTTGAAGAAGATGAATTTTAAGAAATGTAGAGTTGATATCAATATTTACATCAAGGAGGGCCAAGAGTTTTCACTGATTTTTATTGTTTATATTGATGACATCATCTTTGCTGGGAATGATGAAATATCGGGTGCAAGATTTTCTAAGGAGATGAATAAGTTATTTGAGATTTCCATGCTGGGTGAAATAAAATACTTTCTTGGGTTACAAATCTCACAAAAATGGAATCATATCTTTCTGTCTCAAGAATAATTTTCTAAGGAACTTATGAAGAATTTTGGCATGGAAAATTCGAAACCAGTGTCCACACCTATCTCAATGAGAACTAAGTTGTCTAAAGATGGAGAAGGCAAGGAAGGTGATCAGAATGAGTTTCAAAAGCTAATTGGAAGTCTGTTGTATTTGACTGCCTCAAGACCCGACATTGTTTATGTTGTCACCTTATATGCAAGATTTCAATGTGCTCCTAAAGAATCAAATCTAATTGCTGGAAAAAGAATTCTCAGATATATCAAAGGCACAACAAATTTTGGAATACAGTATAATGGCTCAGAAAATATTGATCTATTCGGGTAATCTGATGCTGATTGGGCAGGAAATGTGGATGATCAAAGATCCAAATCTGGTGGAGTTTTCTTTCTGGGGAAAAGTTGTGTTAGTTGGTATACCAAGAAATAAAATTCAGTAACTCTTAGCACAGCTGAAGAGGAATATGTTACTGCTACTCAAGATGCAACACAACTGATGTGGATGAAGACATAGTTAGATGATCTACTTTTTGAAGTAAAGCTACCATTTCTCTTGGGTTGTGACTACCAGAGCACAATCAATATTACATGAAATCCGGTACAACATTACCGTTCAAAACACATTGATATTAAGTACCACTCGATCAAATAGAAGGTATAGAATAATGTGTTAAGGATGGAATATGTTCATACATCTGAACAAGTTGCTGATATATTCACCAAGACTTTACCGAAAGAACCATTTGAAAAATTGAGGTTGAACATGGGTGTCCAACCTCCTCATCAAGGTTAAGGTGCGTGTTTCTGTCCCCACTCCCATATTTCCTTTGGATAGTGTTGTCAAGGGGGAGAATTTTTTCATAAATCTATCCTTAAATATGCATGCATAAAGGGGGAGTTGTGGGTATGTTGTGAATCTAGAATATATGTGTGTGAACTATTCTAACTGTTTGTTGGAGTGGTTGTAAGAAACAATGTTGTTTTCCAGGAAAGTTGAAGAAGTGATGAATGATGAAGTAAAAGCTTGAAGGATGTTTGCAAGAAGGCTGAGGAGATGAAAGATGAGGAGATACAATCATTTGACAACATAGTCACTGCTTTTGGACAACAAGGTTTTGGTTGTTGATAATTCTTGTTTCCTACAATGAGTTAGCTCACAAAGGCTTAGAATTGTTGATAAGTAATCCATTGCTTAAAGTTACAAAGTTAAGTGATTTATGAATCTTGGTTGATAATAAAATCCAAAGGGTGTGACTATTGGGACCAATTTGGATGTCTAAGGAAGTAAAAAGAGTTTGCTATTACAGAGTGTTGGTTATTGTTGTCAAAGCAGCTAAATCTATTCACTTTGTAAAAGACTGGAAAACTAGATGATGCTTTGCTGATTTGTATTTCACAAATATCATAAGTTTGGAGAACGTGTTAAGAAATCCTTATGAAGGAATGGGAGAGAAAAAGAATTGTTTTTGGAAAATTCATATCACAAATATCATCATATCAAAAATATGTCAATTTAAAGAAGTAGGCGCATAAGTATGCTGTAGGTGCACAAATATGCAGTAGGCGCTCAAGTATGCATTAGGAGAGAAAGTATGCAGTAGGTGCGCAAGTATGCAGTAGGCGCGCAAGTATGAAGAGGCGCACAAGTATGTATTAGGTGCACAAATATGAATAGGTGTGCAAGTCATATTTCAAAATAGAATTATTTCAGAAATTTAACAAAGGAAAGAGAGAGCTGTGCAAGTGGTGGCATGCAGGTGGTGGCGCGCAGGTGGTGGCGCGAAGGTGGTGGCGCGCAGGTGGCGGCGCGCATGTCTAAGTCACGCAGGTCCTCAAAATGCCTATAGATAGACGACTATACTCCTCATTTCATAAGGCTCTAGACATAGATAAATATTTTGAGCTTTGAGCATGCAAGTCGAAGAAGTGGAGAGAAAGTGTTTGAGGCGCACAAGTTGAGCCTCTTTTTGAGGTGGCGCGCAAGTGTTGTGCTATCCACATGGGGGAACGCAAGTGGTAAGGAGGAGCGCATGTAGAAGGGAGGCGCACAGGTATCAGTAAGGCGTGCAAGTAGAGTTGTGTGTAAGCTAGAAGGCACAAGCAAAGTGACTTGAAATCAGATGGCATGCAAGCAGAGGCACGCAAGGGTGTAAGGAGGCATGCAAGTGGTAAGGAGGCCCGCAAGTGTAAGGAGGCGCACAACCTGTTTTCCCCAGGAGGTTTCTACCAGCTTCTGGGTAGGAAAGTGAAGAATTGTTTTGAAAGATTTGATTTGGGAAAGGTCATCAGGAAGCACAGAATTATTTCATTACCCTATTTATGCTAAGAGGAAGAACACACACTATTATATTGTTTTCAATGTTATGCACGAGTGTAAGGGTATATCCTACTCATTGTATTCCACATCAAAGGATTGTTTTATAGTGGATTGTGTGGTACTAGATTTTTTCCGTACCATACCAAGGCCATAGCCACTCTTATTGAGTAGTGAACCTTGTAAATATTGTGTTCTTGTGGTTGTGTGTGTTCAGCAGGGAATAAACTCTTTAACAGGAGGCGAAGGTTGTTTCATAAAAAAGGAAACTTAAAAAGAAAAATATATCACTGATTCACACCCTCCCCCTCTCAGTGATACTTGGATCCTGACTAGAAACTTCAATCCAGCCCCGGTGCCCGATTCAGTTTCAGATTCGTCGTGGCATCTCGAATCTCTCTCTCTTGGGAAATATCAACCAGACCCTCATTGTTCTGAACTGAGAGGCACCTTGGAAGCACATAAAAAAGATCTGTATTTTCCTTGGGTAACCAATAGTCAGTTGGGTAGTCTAACCAAAAAGAAGATCTCTCAAATTGGACTTTTCCAGACTACCCAAAACATCTCTATCATCAGTGATGGTACCATCTTCCAGCAATATGTTTGTTTTAACCGGCCTTCTCCTCTCCTTAATGCAAGCAAGAAAATATGCAGTGTCCATGTCTCCCTCTTTAACCCATTTATTCCTCACCTTCTCTTGGGATAGGTTATCCTATTTCATAATCATGAACTCAACCTGATCCTTCTTATTAGCCAGCGTCTCAAACACCTTCTCATTCCAAGCATCCTCAAGAGACCTTTCAAGTCGATCAATATCTTTGTAAGTGGCCTCAAAATCTATATCCGAGAGGGGAAGATCTTTAGAACACATATGAAGGAGAGCATTGAGCCACTTCAATCTATTATGAAAGGTGATCCACATGTGACCCTGGGGGCGGGAGCATTCCATGCATCTACAACTAGATCATTGAATTTTTCAAGGTCCTACAAATGCTAATAATACTGAAAACAACTTTGGTGATCTTGTCCAAAAGACAAGGTGAGCAGGAGAGGGGAGTGGTCTAATACTCCAAGAATTAGGGGAACAACCCGAGTGTTTTTATACATGGAGATGGATTTCATGTTATCCAAACACATGTCCAAGCGACTTCATGATCTGCGATTACCCCTTTGATTTTTGCACCATGTGAATCTGTCACCAACGTATCCAAGATCTAATATACCTTTTCCAGTCATAAATTGGCAAAACTCAAGGCTGGCTCACCTAATGAAGGGGCCTCTCCCCTTCTACTCATTAGGGTTAGAAACCAATATCCCCCCACTATCTATAGAATATTACCAGGATCAAATCCATTGAGGTCATTCCATAAGGTTGTGCAATGTTGAGGTTCACAACATCCATAGATAAAAGTGGGGAAAAAGCTATAATTACCGAGAGACACCTTAACTGTGATGAATTGGTCTCTTGAATCTACCATATCAGCCCTAAAAATTCTACACCAGAAGATCCAAATATTCGTGTTGGAAGGTTCTGCATGCATGAAGCCAGGAATTTTTAGAATCTTAGATAAATCGCTATTTTTGGTCGGGTGTTGCATTTGTTCAAGAATAGCCACCATAGAAACCTTATGGTTTTTAACTAATGATTCCATGAATAGATTATTAATATTATTAACTGAAATTTTATGTTTATATATATCCTATACTATTTTTAATATTTATATTTTATTTTTCATAGACATAATATAAGGGAAAACTCAAATTTTCAGATAAAAGAAGTATATTTCAAAAAATAAAATTTTACTGCCTATTAAATGGAGAATCCTTTTTAAAACAAATATTTCACACTTTTATATATTAAATATAATGAAATTAAATTATTCTTTAGAATCGGAACATAAAAGTTTAGTTTGGATAATTTTTTGGTACTTTTCTGATAACTTTCAAATTTTGATGGATAGTGAAAAATATTAAATTTTATATGAAAGAATCTTTTTTAATCGAAATAATTTAGTGTGATAAATTATGAATTTGAATGGTTTGGAAGTATAATTAGATTATATATTTATCATTTAATACAATTTAAGTCCTTATAAGTTATTTTACATTTAAATTTGACATAAAAACAAGTCAATTTTTTGAGAGTTTTTACTCTTAAAAACCCCGCATTTTTGGTTTTGACAATGGGAAATAATTTTAAATAAATTAATGAAACTTATATATTTTTAATTTATTAAAATATAATTCATTTTTGAATTCAGAATATCAAAATTAGCTAATGGGGAATTTTTGGTATTTTTCTGAAAACATTCATTTTTTTTGTGAATAGTGAAAAACACTATGATATTGTTTAAAACCGAATTTTTATATAAATACTTATATATTTTATTTACATTTATTTTAACTCAAAATTGATATATAATATCTATAAAAGATTAATTTTATTCTTTGTAGTAATTTTATAATAAAATTAGTTGTATAAAATTTTATTGAACTTTTTACCGTCTTTTACCACCTTCTAAGAGAATTTGAAAGTTTGCATAAAACATAACTTTATCACTTCTATGAGATGAATTAAAAAAATCCTAGAGACACATATGACATAAATAAGTAAAATTTTGTTCAATAAAATGAAAATAATTTTTGGTGAGTAGTAACTTTTGACTTTTATTTAACAAGGTTAAAAGAAAATAGGGTAATTAATGGTGAAAATTATATTATAATTACCATAACACATGTAATAATTCTATTGGATACATGTAATTAAAAAAACAACAGACTTAGGAATAAAATATGATCCTTTTGGTCAAATAAAATTAGATTTGGACATTTATTAATATTTTATTTAAAGAAGAGTTAAAAGTGTTAAATTCAATGTTTATTAACTAAACAATTTTTAGTATAAGGTTATATATATGATAATAATATTTCATACATAATGGTATTTTATTAATAATTTTTATAGATTAAATAATTAAAAATATTTATGACACAATGGTGATGCAATAATTACCATCTTAATGAAATATTAAAATAATTTATATTATTAATATTAAAATAAATAGAATTTAAAAGTTTTGATGCCATCTAAAAATTATCAAGGTTAATATGACATGTTAGGGTTGATTAGTCTTTTTTTAAGTGATAAGTGTTTTCTAACTTTCACAAAAACTAAATACCAAATAGTGTTAAAATTGACATAAATTAGTTCTTAAAACAAATACTATATTACTGGTTGATATAATATTCCTAAAAATAAATGGTTAAGCCAAAAGACTTAAATAATATTACATAAGTCATTAATGAACTACTTGAGGTTCTCTTGTATGTTTATAATATTTTTATTAACCATATAGTTTAAGAATACAACAAGACACGGTAAAAGTAAAACTATTTTACTAAGAGTTAAATGTAAAAGATAAAGTTTAAATGGTAACCTAAAATTGTCTTAAACCTATTGGTTGAGAGGATTTCGACCCATAACCACCTAAGGCTCGAAATAAATTCATTTGGAGTAATTATAAATCTATTATGATTATACAATTAATTAATATTTTAATCTTTTCCTAAAGTGACCCTCACCCCTCTTATAAAAGGGAACTTCCCCTTCTCTCAAAATCACACCTCCAGAGACATTTTCTCCGCCAAAACCTACCCAAATATCCTCCCAACTTCCCTCACATCATTCTAGAGTCATTAATATGATCATAAATCCATCCTAAGTATCCCTTTTGATCAACTCAAAAGGAAAAACCCAATGAAGAGGTAATAATTTCACCACCCTCTTACATGTTCTTTTATTCTTCCAATTCCTCTTTCTTTTTTCTTTCCATATCAAAATAATAACTACAATACATTCTAAATACTGTGATGTTATTATAAATATGGTACAACCATATTTTTTATTCTATCAATCCTATAAATGAAAAAGTCACTATATGTGCGCACGTACGACTTACCGTCTCCAAGTCATGGTGTAGTTTGTTATTCAAACACTTCATTATTTGGTTGGGTATAATAATGAGTATAATTGATTTAAATAATAAATATAACATGTTAAGGATTATTTATATATGATAAATCATACAATTACATATGATTTCACCATCAATATAACGATATTGTCCCTCATGCGTACATACAGATTACCCTCTCCATGAGCATGATGAGATTCATTCCTCATCATAATCATTCAATAATAATTTGGGTTTTATGATTAAAAGTAATGTTTATTACCATAATATCATTATATATATGATTCAAATACAACATATCCATAACAAACATGTCTTACGTAACCAAGAAAATAAAGTAAAACGATTCAGTTAACACCCAAAACGATGATACCATAGAGATTATATTAAAAAATCAATATTAGAGGATAATATATGATATAATATTTATATATATAGTTATTTTATAATTTAACAATAATGTTTTAACAATTATACCAGATGTTAACATACCATCGACTAAGGAAAAGTTTAAGGTAAGAGTTAATTTCACAATCACTTTTTTTTTTCTGACGTTGTTTTACGTAAGTATCTACTAGGAACTCTTTATCATCCACATCCGTGTTTTCATAAAAAATTATTTCAATAAAATTTACTATTTACTAGACAATGGTTTAATATCATTTATACCCTTAATTGACCTTATATTTTTTGAAAGGAATCTTTCTGTCATTTTCCAAACAAGGTACATTATAACCTTTTCAACAAAATTAAGGTAAAAATGTCTTTTTTAACTTATAAGAATGGTGTGGCTATTTTCCACCATTATAACATCGTCAAAGTTTCCCTTACAATATTTTAATAATATTTTTAAAATAAATGTTTTATTTTATAATTATGTGACTCTTAAATGATTTCAAAAAATAAAAAGATATTTCTCTCAAAAAGTTTTGATTTCATCTATGTCAATATCCTTTGATGGATTTTAAACTTTCTTCAAATTGATTAATTATGATACAAATCTTACATATTTTATTGAATCATTTGTGATATATTTTACTGTGGATGTGTTATTTTTTTACAATTCATGGTTTATGGTTAATATATTGACATTTCGAATGCTAGTTTTAATATGAATGTTTTTGTTATGTTTCTACCTTTTCATATGAGGAATGTATTGGACTTAGTAAGTGATGGGTCAAGCCCGCTATAGATCCTTGGTGCATCGGTACGTATAATGATACAATTAGACATGGAATTGGACGAGGCCTTTCCCAAATTCAATATATGGTTTTGGTCGAGTCCTTGACAAAATGATTCAGAATGTCCCGCATTATACATTCCAAAATTATGAAAATATTATTGATGGTTCATGTAGTTATTCGACTATTAGAATACCCAAGACTAAGATTTATTATAGAATTATTTACTCAGATCATATTCCTGCCATAATGTGTTCATGTTTATTATTTGTAAACACATGTGTTTTAAATTATTCACAATTCCTAATGTTTATGTTATCTTCTAATATATTGTTTACCCTTACTGAGTGTTTGAGCTCACCACTTTCTTATGTTTCATTTTTTGAGGATATGAAGAAGTTAGTTATGAGTGACTTTTAGGCATAATCTAGGAGTCTTGGATGTTTCTAATGGAATAAATTAGTGTTGTATTTCTTTTCAAGTTTTAATGTTGAACATATGTATGTATCTTGTTTCCAATAATACTAAACTGATTGATCTTTCAGGACATGATTCCTTGTATCATACCAATGTTATTTAATAAATCACCGACTCTGGGTAACTGTTGTCGGGGCATTACACCCTTCATGTCATACATTTTAAAATAAGTATTCCATTTTCATTTTTGTTAATATCCAAATAGGAATTGTTTGGAAATTGATATGAATGTTACATTAAAAAATGTAAAATTTAAAGAAAATTTTAAAATATCTTTAATAATCCATTTATATATCTCTTAATATTCTTTTTAAAATAGAAAATATAATTTTGGAAGAGAATGTATTTTTGATTCAACAGATATATAATGTCGTTTTTTGGAAAGTCATTATTTTCAAATAATGAGAAAATAACGTGAGGAAAGTGTATAGAAAACATATACTGTCAATAAATAATCATATGTGAAAAAAAATTACGAATTTATTGAGAGATATTTCATACTATTTCATCATTGCAACCATAAAAATAAACAATCTTGACTAGTGACGAGATTATTTTATAAAACCCTTATGAGTTTGGCAACATTGAATCATAATCCCTAATGAATGAATAAAACTAAATTAAACATAAAATATCCACATACAAAAAAAATTAGTGATATTTTATTTCAATGGATCTTAATAAAAACCTCATAAAAGATGATAGGTTCATAACATAACATATATCCCAAATAAGACAAATTGAGATAGAATCCCTTACTTATCTGGAAACATTTGAACCTTAAACCCCATGAATAATAGATAACAAATGTATATGTAAATAAAAAAAATTATGGATTAATCATTAAAAAATACATTCATGGGGAGATAATACACCACATAAATGAAATAGGTGGTCAATATGGAATGTGTCTCATAGAAGTAAAAAATGAGATGTAAATATTTTATTATAAGTCCCAACTTCATTAGTACTTGTTAAAAACCTAATTTATAATAAATATAGGTTTATTATAAATGAATTTAAGAAAAATATATACATAAATAATACTATATATTATTTACTTACAACCTTTTATTATCCATTTATAAACAATTCCTTTTAAAAATCTTGTTTTGGTAAATAACTTCATTGCTTTTCATGTATGTTTTGATTTTTTTTGGTTCTCATACGTTGATAACAGTTCAATCATATAAATAATGTTAAAAATTATATAAATATCATATATATTTATTATATATATATTTATATCAATTCATTACCATTATAGATGGAAAATTAAATACACCATTCATTGAGACAATAAGTTGTATGTATGCACGAATGTTGCTTCCATTTCCCAAACAAATAAAATGAAATAATGTTAAAAAATATATTAGAATTATATAATAATTTTTATTACTTATATATATTACATATATTCATTAAATTTACCCTAGTTACCATCCATAAAAATCCTTAGTGAAAAACAAATCACATCACCTATTGAGGCTGTAGTCTATCATACACACTAACAATGTTATCGTATTCTCTATAAAATAAAGGGTGAGAAGGTATATTTGATATTAATTATCAAAAGGTATAATTATATCATATTAAGAAGTTGTGTTGATTCCTTCTCTCTCGACGATTCCTTAAACCTAATGACTTTGTTCTATTCTTCCCCCTCTCGGTCGGAGGGGGGAGGTCCGCAATCTCAATACCATAGAAGGGGTAATGTCCTATTACCGTTCACCAATCCTTACTATCTTACTTATTTTCCAATAATTCATCTCTCTCTAAAAGTCCTAGACCTTTTCCAAGGAGTGCCTCAACATCTCCATCCCTCGGCAGAGCTTAATGGTGCAACGGATCTATGCATCCTCACACCGGTGGTTCAGTTTTGTCATCAGCGTCCTTCGATTGATCAGTTTTCATCATTTTTTTTCAATTCGTGGGATCTTCAAGAGCATGTGGTAGTTTGGTTAATTGATATGAGGCATTTGATGATTCAGTTTGAGACATAATATGACTTGATTACCACCTGGTCTAGATCCCCTCGATGATGCAATGGAGATCCCCTCTGTTTGTTTCAATGGAGTCTCAACTTTGACATGCGGTATGATCCCTCAATGATGGAAACATGGGTGAGTATTCCTGGTCTTCCACTCTCCATTAGAAATCCATCCATTTTTTGTACTATTGGGAACATTATTGGTTAGTATTTGTGTTTTGATCGTTAGATAGAGGTTGTTTTCCACCCCATCTATCCATGAATTTTTGTGGAGATTGACATTTCATGGACGCCTGTGAATTGGGTATGGATCACGGATGGGAGGGATTTTCAGTGTAATAATGATGTCAGATTTGAATCTTAAAATCTCTATTGTGTTGCATCTGGATCATTTGGGTATATGAAATAGTTTTTTCATAATAAAGGCTTGGTTGGGGCTTCACCAGGGGCTTGAGAATAGGTATTGGTGGATGTGATTAATCTGGTTCAGATATGCTTTGGTTGAAGGATCTTCCTTGTAGTAATCCACCGCAGCATGATGCTACTAATGTATTTCAAGAGTAGGAAACTTCCACTGGACAGGTAGGGAATGAGGATAAATCTAAGGCTGATGTGGCCTGGAATGCAGAGCATATTGGTCTTGAGATCACAGTGCATGGTAACATTTAGAAGGAGGTGAAAAAGAGGCCACATGACCCAATTGTTGGAAGGTTTTTGATCACGTAAAGTGTGATCTTGGTATTGAAAATTCAATTATAGTGTAAAATTATGTTGTACTCTATTCCATGTAGTTAAATCCTATGACTAAGCATCATTTGGACTTGGTTGGTTCTTACTTGGGGGTTGTGGACACCTGTGCTAAAGAGTTGCAAGGGTGGGATGATGATATTGGAAGTATGAAAATCGTGGTCTCTACTGGTAATCGTTTTCAAGAACTAGATAATGAGATGAAATCTTACGCATAGGAGGATACTTCAAGGAAAGAAGGTGGCAGTTTGCAGCCTGTTTTATCTTCTAAGGTTGTTGAAACTAGAGAAGGTGTTGTGCAGAATCTTGTGGGGCAGCCACATTGTCTTTCCATGATTAAATCTAATAGCCATGTACTGTAGGAACAGATATTGAGTGAGGGTTATCAATAGGTTCACATCCCAAGAAAGTGGGGATCCATCTATGATAGTGACAAGGAAAATGATATTGGAATGGTTTGGACTTCCTAAAGTTATATTGTTTAGGGTGGGAGGATGATGCCTCCTAGGAATGAGGATGCTATGACTTCCCCCACCATGACAAAGGCTGAGGAAAGACTATTTTTATATTCCATAGATGGTGTCTACTAGGTCTTCTGTCGGGAATGAATATTGGGCTATGCAGTCCTCAAATGATTTTCTATCTTTGAAGAAGTTAAATCATAGAAGGAAATAAACCAAGGGTTTTAAGCACTATGAAAGCTCAAAGTGGGAATCAGATAGTGTGGATGAAGCAATCTATAATGGATTTGGTGACGGGTATGGTTTTTATGATATGTAGTTGTCCTTTCAGCCTTGTTTTACTTGCTTGATGAACTTTATTTTATTTTAATAAATGGCCAGAGGTTTACCTCTAACTGTGCTTTCCTGGTATAATTATATCATAAATATAATATTCAAAAAATTGTATATTTAATTATATCCGAAAATAATAAATAGTGATGGGAAACGAATTATTCTAGTTCGTGAGGCGGTTTTATGTTGTACACATGAACAATGGTTTTGTTAACCATTTGAGGGAGGAGGATAAAGTTTTATGTCATGAAAGTAACATAAAAATATCAAAATTTATGGATGATACATAGGTTATTGAATCAATGTGGTTTAATAATAATTTAAGGAGGTGTAAGAAGAAAAATAAATAAAACTTTGTACTAGGGACATTACCTCTTCTTCAGATAAGTTACTTTGGATTGCCCCAAATTCCTTACTTGGTTGGCTTTATGACAAATATAAAGTTTCATGGATGAGGCTAGTTATGTAATGAATTTATTTTTGTTGGTATTTTCCTAACCAATTGATTTTTTAAGAGTTAAAATAAGAGGATAGGCATAGCCAACAATATGTTAGGCGAGTGGAACACTTATAATTTTTGAAAAGAAAAAGATATAACCACATTTTTTACATTTAAAAGGCTAAAAAAGACTATTGTCAAACATTATAAGACATAAAGTCTATATATGGTCATACGATTCGTTTCTCATCTGTTTTAAATAATTTTATCCCTTATCTTTTTAGTTTAACCCCCCTCCCCCCACCCACCCACATACAATAAAACTGTTTTTACCTTTTCAACATTAGGGTCAAAAATTAATTTTCTATTATTATATATTATAAATTATACTGATTTAAATTCCAAATATCAACATTTTTGAATTCCATTTTTAGAAGTGTAAATAAATTCACTTCAAGATAATTTTAACATGATGAATTTAAAAATAATTTTTATTTTGTATTTATTTTAAAAAGTGACAATGATTAATTTTAAAATAAGTTTACAAATGGTGTAGAAATTTAATTTTATTGAAATTCATTTTTCTGCATAGAATTGGATTTATTCATATCCATTTTCTTGGAAACACACAGTATGAATTTGTAACATGTCATTGGGTATATTAAAGATAAATTTCATCAAAATGATTTAATGAAATTTATTTTTTTATTTTATTTTTGGTAAAATGTATTTTTGAGAAAAGAAATAGTTTCCCAAAAAATGATTTCTATTATTTTAAAATTTCTTAATTTTATTTGAAAAATAATTCTTCACCAAAGAATTCAGTTTATATACATGTGTAAACAATAAATTTTCATAATTTAGTTAATCAAATTCATAACCTCCATTAAAATGGTTAAGCGATAATAGTAATAATAAAAAAAACATTTTTTTAATATTATGTAAAATTTAATTTATACTCTGTGTTGTGTGTAATTAAAGATAGGCTCAATTTTCATATAATATAAGAAAAACATGGTCTTGTGTGTGACACAAAATATTAAAAATATTAACTAAATTGAAGACAAATATTTCAAAATATCTCAGGGTCTTAAACATACTATGATGAATGTTTTCTAAGGATTAAAGTTTCTACTATAGTATGAATCGTAATGTAAACCAAAATTTAACGCCATGATTTAACAATTTAATTAGATAATGTTTTGAACTAGTCTATTGTAATATGAAATTCATACAAGTATATAAATATCAATGTTTTCATATTTTATCTATTTTGTTAACAGAAAATTGATTTCCCTATGAGAATGTTAATCATTTCATAATGAAAGATACAAATAAATAAGGATTAAAAACCTAACTTTGAATTTAGAGACTTTAAAATTAAATTTATGTGGACAAACTATGGTATATGATGATGTGTGGCTTGTGGTAAGGAATTTCACAATGATGGGAATCCTTGAGTGTTTGGAGCTATGTTTTTTAGGTTTCAAGATGGATTTCACTATGAATTATGATATCACGCTTTAATCCTTCAATATTAAAGAAAATAATAGAAACATTGTTTTATAATTAATTTCATCACACCACAAAAGGATAAAAAATTAGGTGAAAATTGGTTGATCGCATTGAAATTTATGCTTGTGTACAATATTAGAGTTTAGGATGATTTAGATCATTTAGTGGTTTGTATACTACTCAAAATCCAATATTCAAGCCCTATTACTATATATAGGGGTGTTTAAAAGGACTGGTAAGAAAATAAACTTCAATAAGATGTAGGATTAGTTGAATGAAGTTTTATATTTGAATTTAAATTTACTATTCAAAAATTTATTGACAGATTAATTATTTTGTATGAAAATTTATTGAATAATATATTAAGAAATATTGATAAAGGGAAAAGTAGAGAATATTATTAGTTTATATACAATTTTAAGAAAAAGAGTTAGAAGACCAATGACAACTTAATAGATGTCTATCTTGAATAAAGACTCCCCTTTTTGATAAAATATTGATTCTATATCAATATTTATATGGGATCACATTAAAGTAGTAAAAATAAAAAAAATTAGTTAAAGGATAATTCCTACTAATTTGTAATCCAAATGGTGATTCTTTTTGAATTTTTTATTATATGTTTTACATGATCATGCCATCTATGTAGTTGAACATTTTGAGTAATGAACCCTGTAAAAATATATTATGACCACCTTTTAACATAGATTATTTGTAGATTGTATCTAGAAATCACTTTATACACCATAATATATTTCAAAGGAGTTTAGAAGGAGAAATATAAAAAGGGGTGAATTCATGGATACATAACCCCCACTAAGTGTATTTTTGATATTGGTGAGGGTCCTTTAAGATAGTGGTTACATAATCATGAATGTTCTACCAAATATAATTTTGAGTATCTTCTTGTGGCGTGGGGTGATGATTTTGGTTTCCTTGTATCATTTAATATATGATTATACTATTTTTAGTTTTGTTGATGGTGATGTAGATTGTATTGATGATTGATTCAATAATGATTTTAATGTTGGAATTGATATTTATATAGATGATGATAATTATGTGTCTTAAATTAGTTGTGGTTTTCCACTAGATTATGATTAACTATCGATATAGGGTGTAAAGACCCAAAAAATGACGGCGCATGATTCTGAGGCCCGATGTGCCCAAAATGAATTTCTGAACATTTTTTGGGTATGTTCAGTAAACGTGCGAGCAACATTTTGTAACTTTTGAACCAGTGCTCGGAATTGAAATATGATGACTAAGTTGAACTTACAGCGCCGATATTCGCTTATGAAGACCATCACCTCGACCGTAGTATGTCAGGGGTGGAAATTTGTTTTTAGACTTTTCATGGGAGAAAATAAAATAATCATTCTTTTATTTATTTCTGAAATTGAATCCTCCCATTTGAATTTAGAGGTGGGGACAACCGGAGCTTGAAACCTCCCATTTGAATTTAGTGGTGGGGACCACCTGACCCTTGAACTCTCTCTTTAATGTGATTTGACCCTCGAAATTCTCCCAATTTAATGCGCCAACATTAATGCGTCAAATTTAATGTGCTGACCTTAATGTTACTACTTTAATTGAATTAACACAATTAATGTTGGATCCTCACTTATTTTTTGGTAATCGTTGGAAAAGAAGATCTTGGGAGAACTTTTGGAGAAGTGTTCTCCAACGAATAATAACTCTTTGGATCAAGAACATTGACGTTGGAGCGTGGTTCGGAAGCGAGTTGTGGGAGTGACGAATGCTGGAACCTCTTCATCGACTTCATCTTCTTCTTCACGAAACATCCAAAAAACCTTAAGGTAGGGGATTTAATTTAAAATATGATTGAATTTATTTGAGAATTCTTCATATTATGGATTCACAATGATGACGGGCATACTAACATGGACTTCTTCTCGCACATAGACCTTACCCCTTTATCTTTTTTTCTTCATGAGTTATTTGTGCCTTTTTGAACGCTAAATAATTAATTATGCTGGAATGAAAATGTTTTGCTGAGCGCGACAGATTCACGTGGAGCCCTCAACATGAGGATTGTGAATATGTGGTCCTCATAATTTTTAGGCTTGGAATGAAGACATGATGGCTTGCAGAAGAAGGTGGAGACCGACACTCAGTTTTCCTCAAGGATGGAGGGAAGCGCACATCTGGGATCCCAGTTGAGAATGAGGTCGAGGCATGTTGGACACGGCAGAGTAGGGTGGCAGCCGGCGTCCGGTCGACCAGGTGGCAGAGCAGTGCCGCGTGTCTGCACCGCCGGAGCAAGAGGTCGCGACCTCTTGGCCGCGGCGGAGGCTAGAGGGCGGCTGACACCAGGCCGGCCCTAGTGGAGATGCGGTGCGCAACTGCGCCACTGGGTGGTGGACCGCCCGGAGTATCAGCTGGCTGTAGCAGATCGAAGGGACCTTCTTGGGTCACGCAAGTGACATGGTGGCTGCCATTTTCTATTCCGAACGAAATGCGGGCTGCTCCCCATTCGGAGCCCGCTCGGGCGGACCACACCATGCCAGAAGAGCGCGCCTCGTGCAGGCCGGGTTATTCCCATCAGTCTGGGCCACCCCTTCGCAGTCCGGGCCAAACATGTTGGGTTAACCCAAGCCAGGTCGGACCGGACTCCAGCCCAATTAGACCCAAATACGCCCTTTTGGGCATAACATGAGAACCAGGAGTCCGTTTGACAAGCCGTCTGTGGCGTTGGGATACGTGGATTGAGATGGTCATTTTGGAATACCCCACATAAATTTTTGATAATTTTGGAGCATTTCCATGTTGGATTGAACCCCGAATCCTACCGGGCCCTCGGAGCGAAAACACTAATAACATACAGACTAGGCGTCTGATTGACAAGTCATCTGTTGAATTCAGTCTCTTATGGCGTGATAGACCTTTGGAATACTTCTTCATAGATGGTTGTGGAGGTTGTGGTATGACCAGTGTCTCAAGGGTAGATTTTACTGAACTCGAGCGCACCTAGTGCGAGGAATTTAGTGGCTAGAAGTGAGGTGGAGGGTGGAGACGAATAATAGAGAGGTTAGTTATCTATCGACTATGGGTGGGTCAGATACTAGGTTGGTCATTGCAGGGGTGAGTACCTATTGCTCTTGTGTGGGTCAGCGCCCAACGATCCTATGTGGGCCAGCGCATACCAATCTTATGCTTGTCATCGCTCAGTGATCCTATGTGGGTCAGCGCATACTGATCCTGTGTGGGTCAGATCCTTTGTGGCTCTGCACTCAGCGATCTTATGTAGGTCTGTGAAAACTATTCCTATGTGGATCAGATCCTATGTGGGTCATTACAGGGGTTAGTACTTATCGATCCAGTGTGGGTTAGACACCGTATAATTAGTAATAGTGCCTCTTGACAGAATAAGATGATCTAGATTCGTGACTAATCATCTTTACTTATATACTTCACTTATACCTCTATGAGCTTAGTCTTATATCTTTATGGTGTACCTGTGTGGTACTATATCTTCATGGTGTTACCTATTTTTTAATTTAACCTTCGTGGTGTTACCTTTGTTGTACTTCTACCTTCGTGGTGTTACCTTTGTTGTATTCTTTCCTCTTATGTGAGATGAGTATATCTTGATAACTTATGTATTTTTATGGGTGTATACCTAAGTAGGTTTGACAATTGTTTCTATGTTTTTTGGTTTATACTTTGTGGATTTGAGAGACCTTCAAGGGTCTTGCGGTCCCGACCGAGTATTGTTATACACAACCCTACACGGGCTACACCCGCACCTTGTTGTGTCTTGTGCAGACGACCGACAACGTTGACTAAGGAAGAGGGTACCACGACTAGAGACTTCTTAGAGGTGGACCTTAGACAAGGCGTACTCTAGAGACAACTATTAGAGAGATGTACATACCCTTCAGGTAGGATGCTTGGCTGGTGTTCCCAGGAGCTGTTTTCAGTTTTACTTGTACATTCCAATTTTACTAGTACTTTCTTGTTGGGCTTGTATTCTATACCTTTACTAACTATACTCACTCTATTTACTATTGAGTTTACTTTGTTCTTGTATCCAGATGTGTGCTTGTATTGTGTTAGTTCACAGGTTTAAAGGAAATTCCTTCCCAGATTTAGGTATATGCCTTTCCGGTGCTAGTCGCCAGGCCTTTGCCTAAGGAAGACAAGCATGGGGTAGTCACTGAATGGACCATAGGGGATAGGTCGTGAAAAATTGGTTTCAGATGAGTCAGTTCTACCAAATAACTAGGGCTATCAAATTTTCTGTGTGGAAATAGTGTTAAGTGTGATGAGTGTGGTTTTCAGTTTAGGGAATCGTGTTTTTGTGCAGTGGCCGACGTATCCACAGACCAAGACCATGAACTTGGATTTCTGACTCAGTTCATGAAAACACTTATTACATATGTGTTTTTGAAATGTTTTTTTTGTCATCTCTTTGAGTCATCTCACCAGGTATAAACATAATGACTATGGTGCACCTATTTCTTTTCAGGATGCCCTTATGTAGAAATCCATCCAGGGTTCCAGTTAGAGTACGTGATGACAACCAACCGAGAAACAAGGCTTCGGTGCAGGTCCCCATTATATCAGTTGTACCATCAGGTGGTGTACCAGTAGCACCGCTACCCGTTGGGAAGAGGATGCCAATAACACCAATAGTATAGGGTGGTCACCGCTTGAGCGTGTTGCATGATTTTCAACTCCAAAGGCCCCTAAGGATCTGGGGAGAGACAGATCCATAGGTAGCTTAGGACAGGATGGAGGCCGTGGTTAGAGTTTTTTGACTGGTAGAGACGCCAACCAATCTCATGGTGATCCTTTTCCCCGGTCTTCTTCTGGAAGCAGTGGGTAGATTCTAGAGCTTGATGCTCCAGGTTCACCATGGGGGGACTCTCGTCTAGGAAGACATTGAGATCCCTTTCAGGGTAGATTTTTTCCCAGCGACCCTACGCTCAGTGCTTATATAGGACCTTCTCCACATGAAGCATGGTAGCGTGATTGTGGCTCAATATTAAGTGAGGTTCACCGACCTCTCACGCTACTCCACAAATGTGTTTCATGACTCTTTATTTCATGCCCAGACCTTTGAGAAGGGGCTCATATGGGAGATTAAAGCATTGATGGTTTTTATCAGCATCCCGACGCAGGGAGGGTTGTTAGAGAGAGCAATATTATTAGAGAGCTGTCTTGATGAGAAGTCATCGATAGCTGGCAACAGACAGATGACATAGAGGTCCAAGGGGACCAGACCTATAGGTGGACAACTACAGGATATAGGGTCGGTGGTGCAGGGATCTCAACACAAAGCAGGAACGACAAGGAACAAGTAGTGTTATTCCTGTGGCGGGTAGGGTCACATGGATCATGACTGCCCGACCTGCAGTACAAACGACCAGCTGATGGTCGAAGGACTGCCAAGGAAGAGGTGAGGATTCGATTGAGGAGGTCTTTATGTCGGAGGCGGACGTGGCAGAGCAGTAGGCCATTCTGTAGGTGGTGGGCGGCGATTCGAGGTTGTACCGCCACCACCATCAGGTGGTCCACCCCGACCCCTGGGAGAAAGTGGACAGGGACGAGCTCAGCTTCAGGCAGCTGAGCCATATGACCACGATGCTCCGGAGATGATTAAAGGTATGATCTATGTCTACTTCACCTTAGTTGCAGTACTTATAGACACAGGTTCCAGTAATTCTTTCATTTCCACGACCATCGTTCGGAGCTCGGAGATACTGGTGGAGTCTTTGGCTTGATCTTTACGGCTAGAGAATCTTACGAGAGTGGATTCTAGGATTACACATTGTTGCCGGTAGTGTGAGCTTACTCAAGGAGGTGAGAGCTTCGGCTAGGATATCCTAGTAGCATAATTGAGTCCTTACGGTGTCATCTTGGGTATGGACTTGTTATCCACAGTCCATAGTCATATTGACTATATTAGGCGCAATGTGTGGTGTTTCTGCAAGTATGAGACCAGGTTTTCCTTCACTATCAAGAAGGGAACCTCTACAGCATAGGATGTACATACCCAGAGGAGTGTACAACCAATCACACATCAGTCGGCTAGCCTTACCTTTGGAGTGGTTGATGTTGAGATTTCGAGCTATCCTGTAGTGGTGGACTAGTACACTGATGTTTTCCCCATGAAGTTGCGGGTATACCTTCTTTTGGAGAGCTGAAAATATACATATAATTCTACCCCATGACAACAATAATATCAACCCCAGCATATCGAATGGCTCACGTGGAACTTCGGGAGCTGTGAGTATAGATGGAGGACTTGTAGGGCAAGGGGTTCATTAGGCCCAATGTTAATCCTTGGGAAGCCTTGATTTTTTTCATCCGTAAGGTGGACGGGAGTTTCAGAATCTGTGTGGAATATGGGCACCTGAATCAAGAGACCCTAAAAAACAAGTACCCACTCTCGAGGATTGACGATCTCTTTGATCAGTTGAAGGGAGCATAGTGGTTTTCGAAGATAGACCTCAGATCGGGATTTTACCAACATAGGGTACGAGAAGAGGATGTGCAGAAGACAACCTTCAGATGTCGGTATGACCATTATGAGTTCTTGGTTATGCCTTTTGGCATGACCAACACCCCAGAAATGTTCGTGTGACTCATGAGAAAGATCTTCTATCCATACCTTGATCGCTTTGTAGTATTCTTCATCGATGACATCCTCATTTTCTCAGCTATAGAGGAGGAGCACACCAATCATCTACAGATAGTTTTGGACACACTCCAAGAGAACCTTCTTTATGGTAATCTCTCGAAGTTCCGGTTCTAGATCTGATAGGTTCACTTATTTGGACACGTCATCTCGGAGGCTAGAGTTGTGGTGAATCCAGTGAAGATTGAGGTTGTGATTACTTAGGATCCCCCCAAGAGTATCACAAACATTCTAGGATTCTTGGGTTTGTCCGAATACTACCAGAGGTTTGTTCTTGACTTTTCGATAGTTTCAGAACCCTTATCAGCGTTGACGAAGAAGGGGCAACCCTTCGTGTGGTCGGAGATATTCTAGTGGATTTTCCAAGAGATGAGGTAGAGACTAATGAGTGCCCTTATCTTGAGGCTACCAGAGGAAGAAGTTTGGTATGTCGTCTACTGCGACACATCTGGGATATGAAAAGCATGTGTCCTGATGCAGAAATGAGCAGTGATCATGTATGGTTCTAAACATCTGAGTCAATTTGAGCATAACTATGCTACCCATGACCTAGAGTTATTAGCAGTGTTCTTCACCTTGAATATATGGCAACATTACTTGATGGGCGAACATTTTACTGTCTACTCTGATCACAAGAGTCTCAGGTATATCTTCTCTTAGAAGGACCTAAACCTGAGATAATGGTGTTGGCTTGGGTTCCTCCTGGACTATTAATTTGAGACAGTCTATACTCATGGGAAGGGGAATGTTATAGTAGGTGAACTCAGCAAGTGATTTGGTATACATTTGCTGAGTGAGGCAATAGAGCAGCTAGCCACTTTATGGATATCCTACGTGGATCGAGATAGAGAAGCTTAATTTCAGTCTCTGACAGTCCCTCCCCCACTCCTTTACTGAGTCTGGGATGCGCAACATGGGGAACTAACATCGAGGCTAGATGTGCATAAATATCCACAAGACAAGAACCTAATGGATTTTTTGAAGGTGGGGAGCATGTCATCCTCTTCAGAGGTCGTACAATGGTACTAGTGGTGCTTAGTGAGGAAGTGTTCACGTAGTTTCATACATCCCCTCTAGCAGTATATCCAGGAGTGGAGAAGATTTACCAGGACCTTCGGTGTCAGTACTGGGGGCCATGAATGAAAAAAAAGGAGTTGCAGAGTTTGTCTCTCAGTGCCTCACTTGTCAACAAGTGAATGTAGAGAATTCGGTTTCAGTAGGCTTAGTTCAACCATTAGAGGTGCCAGTGTGAAAGTGGGATGGACTTTCCATGGACTTCATGATGGGGCATCCACGCACGTCGAGGAGTTGTGATTCTATCTAGGTGATCGATGACCGACTCACCAAGTCTTCCCACTTCCTACTTATCAGATATCAGTGATCAGTAGAGAGTCTGGGACACCCCTACATACAAGAGATTGTGTGGATCCATGGAATTCCATCTACTATTTTCTTTGATCATGATGCAAGTTTCACTTCCTGTCTATGGAAGGGGTTATAGGAGGCCTTCGGGACACAGCTTTGGTTGAGCACCGCCTTCCATCGTCAGCCGAATGGTCAGACAGAGGGGACTAATTAGACCCTCGAGGACAGGCTACGTGCTTGTGTCCTTGATTTTGGCAGCAACATAAAGGATCACATTCCCTTAGTGGAGTTCTCAAACAACAATAGTTATCAATCCACTATCGGTATGGCACTATTCAAGGTGTTGTATGTCCAACCTTATAGATCACCTCTGTGCTGGACTGATCTAGGTGAGTCGGAACTCATGGGACTAGTGATGGCTTGAGATACCATGGAGAAAGTGCAGACCATACAGGAGCGGATGACGACTACACATAGTAGGCATAAATCATATGCTTAATGGAGATGGAGACCTCTGGAGTTCGAGGATGGTGACCATGTCATTCTACGGGTCTCATCTCGATAAGGTTTACAGAGATTTGGCCAGGGCAGCAAGTTATCTACGAGGTTAATCAGACCTTTTCTGGTCCTTAGTAGAGATGGTGAGGTGGCTTATCGCTTAAATCTTCCACTTCAGTTGCACCGAGTGGTTCATGTTTTCCATGTATCCCAACTTATAAGATACATACATGATACTTCAAACATCATTGACTGGGGCGAGCTGAACATCGATTATGGGGCGACGTTTTCGGAGGTTCCAGTTGAGATTGAGGATCAATAAGAGCGGGCCCTTAGTGGGTGGTTGTTACCTATGGTGCACATTTTTTGGCAGCACGAGAAGCTCTAGGAGAGAACATGGGAACAAGAGGCTCAGATTCGTGCTCAGTACCCCCACATGTTTCCCTAGTTTCTGTTGTGGCTTTTGGGGATGCAAAGCACTGAGGTGGGGAGAATGTAAAGACCCAGAATTTTCTATGTAATTTTTTTTAATTATATGGGAATAATACGAGACTACGAAAATTTACAGCACATGATTCTGTGGCTCGGTGTACCCATAATTAATTTCTGAACTTTTTTCATGTATGTTTTGTAAACGCACGAGCAATTTTTTGTATCTTTTGAACTGGTGCTCGGAATTGAAATCCAAGGACACCATTGAACTCGCAACGCTAATATTCTCTAAAGGAGACCTTTATCTCGACCACAGTAGGTCAAGGGTAGAAATTATTTTTCATTTTTTTTGTTGGAGAAATTAAAATAAACATTCTTTATTTTATTTTTGAAATTGAAACCTCCCATTTGAATTTAGTGGTGGGGACCACTTGAGCTTGAATCCTCCCACTGGATTTTAGTGGTGGGGACTACCTGACCTTTTAACTCCCTCTTTAATGTGAGTTAACCCTTAGATTATCCCAATTTAATGCGCCAACATTAATACAAAAACTATAATGCTCCATCCATAATGGGCCAAAATTAATTTAATAAACTCAATTAATGTTGGCTTCTCACTTATCTGTTGGGAGTTGTTGGAAAATGAAATCTTGGGATATCTTTTGGAGAAATATTATCCAATGATGAACAACTCTTCAGATCAAGAACGTTGACGTTTGAGTGTGGTTTAGAAGAGAGTTATAGGAGCAAAAAATGCTGGTGCCCCTTCATCGACATCATCTCCTTCCACACGAAACCTCCAATGAACGTCAAGGTAGGGGATTTAATTTGAAATATGATTGAATTAATTTGATAATTCTTCATATTATGGATTCACTACGATGACGTCCAAACCAACATGGCCATCACCCCGTACATATACCCTGCCCCTTTTATCTTTTCTTCTTTAGACATTCTTCGTGTGTTCTTCAACACCAAATAATTAATGACACTGAAAACACAATGTATTGTTGAGAACGACATAGGGACGTGGAGACCTCAACCCGAGGATCGCAAATATGCGGCCGTCTTAATTTTTGAGTTTTGAACGAAGACGCAATGGATCACGGAAGAAGGCGGTGGAAGGCCCTTGCCGGCCGTGAGGAAGGACGGTAGAGCATGTCTGTGCTTCTGGTTGAGCAGGAGGCTACGACCACATCACCACGGTGGAGGCTGGAGGGCGTCTGACACCCGACCGAGCGCAATGGAGCAGTGGCGCAGGACCGCGCCCTTGGGAGGAGGATCGGCCGAAGCACCGGCCGGAGCACCGGCCAGCTGTAGCAGATCAGTGGGATCGGCTGGGGCTTCATGGGTTACATGGAACCACCTAATGGTGTTCCCTTTGTCATTCCTAATGGATGGGGGCCGCTCCCCCTTCGGTGCCAGCTCGGGCAGACCGCGTCGCACCTAGCAAGGGCCAGGTCGTGCCCAACGGGTCGGGGCACCCCTTTGCGGGATGGGCCGGTGTGCAGCCCAGCGGGCCGGGCTTGCAGCAACCTAGTCCAACCAGGTCGGGTCAACCTGAACCGGGTCAGTGCAGGGCAGGTCGGTCCGACCTGGTCGGATGGGACCCGGGCCCAATTAGACCATGATACGCCTTTGTTGCTGTAATATGAGAACCGGGTGTCTGTTTGACGAATCGCCTATGGAATTCAGATTATTGGATCGAGACGGTCCTTTTGGTATACTCCATTTGAGTTTTCAATAAATTTTTAGTATGATCGGGTTGGATCAAACCCTGAATCCAACTGGGACCTCGGAGCAGAAATGCTAATAACTTACAGACTGGGCGTCTAATTAACGCACTGTCTTTTCTGTTGGGTCCCTTATGACTTGACATACTTTTGGGATACTTCTTCATGGAACTTCATGGTGGTTGAGGTATGACTGAGACCTCGAGAGCAGATTCAATGGATCTCAAGTGCTCCGGGTGTGAGGAATCCAATAGCTGGTAGTGAGGCCGAGGTTGGAGACGGATAATACGAAGGTTAGTTACCTATCAACTCTGGGTGGGTCGGATCCTGTGTGTTTTATTGGAGGGGTTTATACCTATTGATCCAGTGAGGGTTAGCACTCTGCGATCATGTGTGGATCAGGGCATACCGATCATGTGTGGGTCAGATCTTGTGTGGGTCAGTGCTCAATGATCCTGTGTGGTTCAGCGCATTCCAATCCTGTGTGGGTTAATTCCTATGTGGGTCAATGCTCAGCGATCTTGTATGGGTTAGTGCATACCAATCTTGTGTGGGTTAGATCCGGTGTGGGTCATTTCTGGGGTTAGTACCTATTGATACTGTGTGGGTCAGACTCTGTATAATCGGCAGCAATGCCTCTTGACAGAATAAGATGATCTAGCTTCGCGACTAATCATCTGTACTTCTATACATCACTTATACCAGGGTGATCTAAGTCTTATATCTTTATGGTGTACCTATGTGTTACAATATCTTCATGGTGTTAAATGTGTCGTCCTCCTACCTTCATGGTGTTACCTTTGTGGTACTTCTACCTTCATGGTGTTACCTTTGTGGTATTCCCTCCTCATCTGTGAGATTAGTATATATTGATAACATAGGTATATGTATGGGAATATACCTAAGTAGGTTTGAATGTTGTTTATATGTTTTTTGGTTTATCCTATGTGGATTTGAGAGACTGTCGAAGGTCTTAGGGTCCCTATTGAGTATTGATATACTCACCCCTACACGGGCTACACCAGCACATTTTTGTGTCTTGTGCAGGTGACAGACAACACTCACTGAGGATGAGGGTACCAAGACTAGAGACTACTCAAAGGTGGACCTTAGAAGTGGTGTACCATGGATACGACCATTAGAGGTCTGTACCGACCCTTCAGGTATGATCCTTAGGGGTGTTCACAAGAGCTGTTTTCAGTTTTACTTGTACTTTCTTGTTTTACCTGAACTTTCTAGTTGAGCTTACATTACGGCCCTTTACTTATTGTACTCAATATATTTTCTATTTAGTTTAATTTTTTATTTTATAATAACATGTTCTTGGATTGTGTGAGTACATAGGTTTAAAGGCAATGTCTTCCCAGATTTCGGGATAAGTCTTTCTGGTGCTAGTTGCTAGCCCCTGCCCAGAGGAAGGCGGGTTTGGGGTAGTCACGGCACGGGCCCTAGGAGACGGGTTGTGACATATGGATATATGAATATTGATTTTTATGTTTTCTGTAGACTTGATATAAAAATGATGTGACGTGGAAATGGTTCTGATCCATGGATGTTTTAGTGGTGGGTTTCATCTCAAAGATGGATTTTATGATGAGATGTGGTTTATGTTTCTAGTTAGGGATACCCATGTGGATTGTTTTGAAAATCTATTAATGTTAATGGGGTTTGGTTTTCCGTGATTCACAATTCAATGATTATCTAGGGATTCCTAATGTGGAGTGTTCGATCAAATTAATGCATCATAATTCAATTTATAAACCATTTTGGTTGGTTATGGTGAATTATAATGATGAAAATTGGATCAATAAGAATGGTTATTTTATTTCTTATTATTCAGCAATGTAGTTTCTCCAAACATTATATTTTAGATCACCACCCATGGATTAAGATAAGATATATACCAATATCTACAAGTGGTTTCAGGTATTATTAATTCAACTATAACTAGGTATCATTCTCATGATTTGATCTTCTAGTCAAAGTGTTGGAGTAGGTTTCAATGAAATGAAACTAGGAAAAAGTAATTTATGATAGATCTCTTTAATGTGGTTTGATGATGGAATGTTAAATATATATATATATATATTTATATATATATGAATTAAAAAACACATTTATATTTTATGAGTATTTATCTTTTGAGAAATAATGTATATAGACATGATGGGTTAGTTGAATTTATTTGGATGCTTCCAATAGTGTACATGAGAAATATTTTGGTTATTTAAATATCAAAAACATGGGTCCAACTCTTATTCTTAGTTAATTTAAACTATCATGATTATTCTTTCAAATTATATTCACATTATTTTAGTGGATTATATTAAATTTGATATTATGTTACTGATCACTTTTTAATCACTATCTTACAAGAACAATTTGTCCTATTATTTCATTTTTCATATACATTTCCATAATCATCATATTATGTATGGATAACTTGGTTGGAGTATCTATGATTAATGAAATTTCATATCTTGGTCTGAGGTTTTCTAAAAACGTTGGGTCTCCCTCTTCCCTTATTCTTGTATTTTCATTTTGTTCTGTTTGGGGAAAGAATTATGGTTACCTTCACTTTTCATTGTTATTAGATACATGTTTCTATTTCATTATCACTTGATATCCTTCTGACATTTCACGATTAATCTCAGTAACATACTCATTTTGGATTACATATATTTAGATACAAATTCTAAATATTTATCTAAGTGATAATACACTCAACATTAGTTGTTAATCATTAACCTATTAGATATATAATTGGAGAAAAATCAACTCAACCTTAGAAAATAAAATAGATTTTAATCTCGATAGGTTAATTTCATATTATAGGGATTCTAAAATTATGATTTTCATATTATAAACATTACATATATTTGAAATGAAATACATTTTAGTATCTTAACTCTTGTATATTTTTAATTTCATAACTCTATTTATGTGAAAAATATATATATCTCTCAATTTAATTATATTCTATCATATTATTTATTTTTATATCTATTAATAATCATGTATAATTAATAGATCTATAAAATAACATTTAAGTAGTGTAAAGGTAAATCTTTTTATCAATTTATTGTTATTTAATTTATTCAAAAATTTCATGTAATTAACTAAAATTATCAAGTAAGATAAGGATGTAGTCAATTAGTAGTATATTGTAAAGAATTACTATTGTATTAATTAGTTTCTTCTCGTATTGTTGTGACAAAATTCTATGAATATTAGTGTGAAATTTAATAAAATTTACTTTTTTTAATTTTTATTAATTTATTTTAATTTTCTGTGAAATGTTAAATATAATTTTAATTATTTGAAAATATTCTGTTAATTATTTATTTAGAAAATTATTTATTTATTTATAATTGATAAATAATTAATTATAGTGACCCTAACCCCAGTATCCCTGATTTGGGGTCTTACATTACGATATTTTCATAAGATAAAAAGAATAACTTCCCAATGCTCCGAATATATTATTTTTCATGGTAAACAAGATATATATATGATTCCCATGTAACTTTTGAAAACATAACTTACTACAATTTTGTTTGAGAATAAAATTAGTCCTTGAATCATATCCTTTCATGGAAATCATAGTACACTTTATTGAATCGCGAGGAAGGGAAAAAAATATGGGAGATCTAAACTACTCAATAAGATCAAGTATAATGGAAGCTATCTTGAATGAATAAATAATAATCAATATGGAATGGAAAATAACCAAAAACATTCCGTTAAATAAATTATTATTCTATGATAATTAGATAATAGATAATCAATATGGTAAGGTAAATAATGAAAAAACATTCCATTTAATCAATTAGATGATTATCATTAATGAAAAATGAATAATAAATATGAAATGCTAAATAACTAAAAATTCATGTCATTTAATCAATAAACTAAGAATAATATGTATCAGGATATAATATCATTGAAATTTTTCAGGGATAAAAATAAATTACTACGGGAAATATAGATATTTGCGACGGGTCATTTGCGACGGGATCCTGTCGCAAATAGCCTTTTGTGACGGGGCCCCGTCGCAAATCGCTCGTTGCAGAAAACGCCGTCGCAACTATTTTTTTTTGCAACGGGCCCGTCGCAAAAACACGTATTTGCGACGGGAAATTGGCCCGTTGCAAATAGGTTTCTGGTTTTTTTTAAAACGCTTTTGCGACGGGCCATATTCCCGTCGCAAATGGTTGCTTCAAAGCGGGTATTTGCGACGGGCCCGTCGCAAATAATAATAAAAAAATTAAAAAAAATAAAAAATTTATTTTATATTATATAAATCAATAAATCTATTTATATTGATATAAATATAATATTTATTTTTTAAATATGTTTTAGAAAGGAAGAATGAAAATCAAATATGAATGTATAAGATGTTCAGTAAAAGAGGGTTATAAAATAAATTAAAAAATATTTTTAATTAGTAATTATGTAATTTTTGTCAATTAATAGTCATTTAATAACTCATTGAATATAAAAAAATAAAAAAATTAATGAAAGATGGAAAATAAGTTAAAAATGAAACCCAAACTTCAAACGGCCATAACTTTTGATCCAGGACTCCGTTTGAGCTCCACAGCATATCAAATCGAAGCCTGCGACGAGCTTCACAGAGCTATGGACGGGTGAAACCCGTCCAAGGTTGTTTCAAGGCCAAAAAAGGCCCAGAAGGCCTCCAAAACTGAGTTTTTAGTCGGGGTACCCCGGTTTTTCACCGTTTAAATAGATATATCTTCTGATCCCGATATCCGATAAACCTCTACCATATATCATATCAAAGATTGTTTCATGTTCTTCGATTTGACTAATTTTGGAGCTGAAACAGACTTATGGATTAGAAGTTATGGTCGTTTAAACATTCAAATGGCTATAACATCCGATCCGGATGTCCGTTTGGCCAGTACCGCATATCATATCAAAGATCGTTTCATGTTCTTTGATTTGACTGGTTGTGGAGTTGTAACGGACTTACGGATTAGAAGTTATAGTCGTTTTAACATTTTAGGTGGATTTTCACCCCCTCATTCCTATGTATTCATTCATAACTATACATATATATATATATGTGTGTGTGTGTGTGTGTGTGTATCTATTGTATATATGTATTTATTTATTTATTTATTTATTTATTTATTTATTTATACATATACATAAAAACCCATATTTTATAATTATATTTAAAACTAAGCTTATAAATATATATTAATTAATATACAAATAAATATACGAATAAAAACTTATAACAACATATATATATATAGAATAAATATATATTAATATACGAATATATATATATATATATATTTATATAACCAAATATATTTATATTAATATAATTCTATATTAATATACGACTAAATATGACTATATATATAGATAGATCATTAAATGTATAAAAAATGAAATGGCTTAGTTATAAAGGTTAATGCGCGCATGGGGGAGGTTTATTCCTATTTATTATTAATTATTCCTTTTTATTATTAATTATTTCTAATTATTATTAATTACTACTAATTACTATTAACTATGAACAATTAATACTAATAATTTAAATTTATTAAATAACAAAACAATATAAACACAATTAAATTACAACTAATTAAAAATAAATAAAACTAATAAAAAATTTAAATTAAATATTAAATTAAAAAGAAAATAAATACCTTTAAAATTGATCTGAGGTTGATCTCCAATAATTGTTGAAGACATCAATATCAAATCTAGAAATAAAAATTAAACTTAAGAAACTGTGAACTTTAAGAATAGAATTTTCAGAGAAGTTGAGAATGAATGGAAAAAAACGGGTGGGGGTATTTATAGGTTAGATTATTTGCGACGGGAGTATTTGCGACAGGATACCCGTCACAAATAGTATTATTTGAGACGGGACCCGTCGCAAATACTTGAGCTCGCATTTATCACGGTCAATGGTTAAATAGTTATTTGCGAAGGGACCCGTCGCAAATATTAACCTGCCGAAATACTATTTGCGACGGGGGGTATATTCCCGTCCCAAATAGTTTTTACCACCGCTGGGTATTTGCGACAGGGTATATTCCCGTCGCAAATAGTTTTTACCGCCGCCGGTTATTTGCGACGGGTGGTAACCACCCATCGCAAATAACTTTCCCGCGGTTTGGCGCACTTTGCGCGCCAAGCCTTTTGCGACGGGTGAGATTTCCCCATCGCAAATAAGTGGTTATTTGCGACGGGAAAATACCCCCGTCGCAAATAAGTTTATTTGAGACGGGATTTACTCCCGTCGCAAATAACCCGTCGCAAAAACCCCTTTTTCCCGTAGTGAATGAATTCTTAATGAATTAAATGATTAATTATTGGATTTCATGATCTTAGGCATCATGAAACCTCTATGATCCATATTTTTTCTCAAATAAGTTTAAAACTAATTGTTAGAAACCCAGTTAAATATTACTAGCCAACTAATTATTTTTATGACATTACTGATTCGTCAAGGGGTTGTCCATAAATGTACCCCACCAATATCATTATGTACAAATAATTCTTCATATATCGAATGATTTATTTAATACATGATCATTGTGTCTTATCATAAAATATCCTTATTGAGTAAAGGTTGTAGATATATTGATATTTCCCAAGATAAATTATAACTTTCAATATATAATAATGTACTTAGAATTGACATATGATTTAAAAAATAGATATTTACCTATTAAATAATATCTCCATTTAGTTGAATTTTAATTTCCAATGATCATAAGTAATTGAGTATTTCAATGTGATGTTAATGGTTATAAAAATGAATCATGAAACTGTGTTTCAATACATTACTTGTTCAAAATGATCATAATCCAAGCATATAATGAGTAAGGATATTTACAATCCAATATAGACCCAATATAGTTATAATAAAGGGTTTTTTCATTTATGAGTAGAATACATATAAAAATATCATTAAAAATGTCCTTGGGAAAAATATCATTTATAATTTTGAAATATCATTTTCCAAGTAAACATTATAAAACAGTTTCAATAAACTTTCTTTGAAAATTTCCATTAAAACATTTAATGGATGAATTAATATGTTTATTGTTCATGATGGCAAGAAATTACATATATACCAACTATGATAAAAAAAAATTCCTTTCACATTTTATCTAAAATCCTAACATGTTTTTTAAAATAACTTGAATATTCATTTCAAAAAATTGTAAAAATACAAAATGGTTAAAAATTTAAATAATAATAATTTATAAAAAGATGAAAATTCTGATTAAATATTTTTTTGTAAACAATTTTTTTGATAACTAACAGATTTCAGTTAAAATATAGATTCAATGTCCAATTTTCGTAACAATATTTTCCAAAATATTTTAAGTACTAAAAAGTGGAAAATTATTTATATTACGTGAAATATCATGAATAACTACAGTATAATTAAATTAAATTTATTTATTATTAAATTTTAAAAGAATTTACTTCAACTAAAATTCAAGAATAAGTAATTTTTATAGAAAGGGATTATGACATAAACCTTTGCAATGATCATATAATTAATTTTAGAATTAATAAATGAATATAAAATATTTACTGAACTAAAATTAAAATTAAATAATGTAAAATAAAACATAATATAATAAAAATTAATTTCACACATAAAATTAGAATATCAAAGATGATGGCCTAATATAACCTAAAGAATATAAATTGAGCTATAAAATCTATCATACTTGGTATCTCTTAATAAAAATACCATTGGATGAAATGATAAAAATTAAATCCTAAATATTATGAACTATTAATTTATCATGATATTAAATGTTAATGTTGAAGTATAAAAACCATATAAATTAAATAATTCTCCGAAAATTACAATATGTATCAACGATGGGAAATTGAGACGAAGTCTCTTACCTCATTCGTCCTTTTGGTTGAAGATGACTTAACATCACATATATTTGTTCCAAAAATTTTATTAACTTATAATAAAACGAAATTAATATTTATAATATCATATATAATCCTTCTATAACATCGAATTACCATTTCGTAAATAATCGTTCAGTATTTTCATCGTTGGGGTGTTAATTGCATTGTTTTATCATGAATATTGTTTCATGAATGATCCGTTTTTTGTGCATATTATATAGTTCTAAAATATATAGAATAATAATAATTACATAATTATAATATTCATACATTAATTATACTTTTAATACCAATCATGAATGATGATTTGGGGGAATGAAAAATGTTCTTATCATTGTGATAGTAGGACGTATATACGCATAGGTAACATTTCTATTTTCAATGATCATTATGGAAAATAAGGTAAATAATAATTTATATATCATTAATTATAATAATATAATAAATAATTTATTATTTATTAATATGTACTTATATATATCATCTATTAGGTTAGATTTTGAAAAGAGAGTCACATTTCTTCGTTAATGTGGTAGTCCTCACATACACGAACAATGATATCATATTTATGTGATTGAATAGGTAAGAAATAAAATGATATATTACCATTTAATAATGATATATATGTAATTAATATCATAATTATTTCATATATATCACATATATTTGTTAACATTAACTTTATTACCTTTCATGTAAATTTTTAGTGATAAATGAAGAACAACATTTTGCGAAGCTATAGTTAGTCGTACACATGATTTATGTCATCATGTCCTCTATAGAATGGAGATTCAAAAAAATGTTATGCAATAAATTCATTAGAATAGTTATTAAAAAATATCATATGTATACCTTATATTCATCATCATACCCAACTATGGGAGGTGGTGATGGAAACATGAATGACACCAGTTAATGAAGTATTAGTCGGCAGTATACAAGAATGATGATTTCATATCCCATTTAATATAAGTGGGGTGGTTTAGTTAATTAAATTATCATAAAAACATATATTTATAATTAAAATAACAATTATATAATATCATATTGTTTTAATAATAATTAAATTAAGTTTATAAAAAATAAAATAAAAATGTTCGATGAAAAAAGATAACTCTTACTCAAATAACCTTTTTATGTTTTCTCAAAAATCCTTTTAAGGTCCGTTTTCTGACCAAAATAAGGATTCATGGAAGATATGAGGAATTTTTTTAAGTGATTATGTCAGTTATTCTCTTAAATAAAATGGTTTTATGTTTTAATAATATATTATATGGGGTGACCTTTTATAAGTGTGGTGAGTGGGACAGTAGTAACATTGAAAATATTAAAATTCTACACTTTTTTTTACTTTCTAGAAGGGTAAAAAGTGGATTATTATAGAGAATTATACATTTTAACACCTAAATATTTTAATAATTTAGATTTTAGATATTTTTTATTTCATTTTATCTCTAATAATTTTAGTATTACCCCAAATAAACCTATTTTTACCTTAACAGCGGTAAATAAGATTTAAAAATTATTATTATTCTTTATAGGAAAAATTATGTTAAACTTATTATATAATATAAATTATTCTAATTCCAAATATTTTTTACATTTTTTCAAATCACATTAACATAACTGGATTTTTCTAATTTAAAAATAATCTCACAGACATGATGAGTAAGTGGGTTTTTATAGAGAAAGTATTTAATAGATAACAATGTTTTTATGTCAAAATTAAATATTAAAGTGATTTCAAGGACCTAAATTATATTATTATATATCTAATTCAACTAATTTTACTTTAAAACCAATTAAAAATATAATATAACATTATAGAAAATTTAAAAGAAAAGGTAGTTTTGAATTAATATTTAGTATTTTTCCTTATAAAATGAAAAATAAAACATTTCAGAAAACTCCCACAATATTACCCTTGGAAAAGTTTTATATGTTGATTTAAAAAATTAATTAAATTTCAAAAAATAAATTTTAAAAAATTTTAAAAAATTTATTTTAGATTATATACACAAAGGGAATCTAAACCCTCCTTTAGAAAAAAATATAGTTTTTCATAAAACATTTCATTTTCTTTTAAATTATTCTTGTTTTATTTCTAATCAAATGATAATAATAATTTCCATATACTAGTTAGTTCTATTCATACCCAACAATTTAATGGTTAGGTTTTAAAGGTGTAATATATTATTTTTCATTTTGACTCTGGTTTCATGTACCACTAGATATTAATGAGATCAAATTAGAAGAAATATATTTCATTGGTTGTTTAAGCTCGATGTTGTGTGTCGTATCTTCTGTTGAAAAGAATGTCCTTTTTTACTATTAGAGTGTAAAATTAATTATTTTTACTCATCCATTCAAATTGATAGTGTAATAGGTAGGTAATATGTTGAATATTTTTAATAAAATTATTATATAAATCTGAAGATTATGATAAATGGCAGTGAAATTTTGGAATAGGATCAATGAACAAAATTTATAATTATATATTAATTTAAAAATAATAACCTTAAACAATCGGTACAGTAACACACCCTGATTTTATTTTTAATTTCCCATTAAATATATCAGG
Source organism: Viscum album (assembly GCA_963277665.1). Lineage (NCBI taxonomy): Eukaryota > Viridiplantae > Streptophyta > Magnoliopsida > Santalales > Viscaceae > Viscum > Viscum album. The sequence goes on from OY728159.1 coordinate 930,099,363, forward strand.
TGTGTTTTATATCTTTTGATGCATGAAACATCAAACCAAATTAATAATCATTTATTATGGTAGAATATTATAATACAAAATCAAATACATTATGATATAACAACATGAAACATAATCATTAAAAATAATAAATGAATGAAACCAAAAGTATATAGAACTACTAAAATATTGAAATTATCATCATCATGATCTAATTTAAAGATCATACAATTGATTATAACCATATAATTAGAGAAAAACCTTATACATATAATTAACATCATGAAAATTAATTTGAATAAAATAATTAATTGTTGAGAAACACATGCAACAATGTATATAGGAATGTAAAAAGAACATCATATATATAGTCTTTGGTTATATGGTTGTTATATATATGGTCATACAATTAATATTTCTCTAATATTTAAATCCATATTGTTTAAATTTTACTAAAAATATAAAAAAACATTTACTTAAAAAATAATAAATAATTAAGGAATGAAATAAAAATATAAACCTTTGTTATAAAATACTTTTCTTCTTCGTCGGATATATTATTATGTTTAGAATGATTTTATGTGTTTATAAAACAAAAATAGCTATTCTTGTTTTAATTTATTGATATAAATGAATTATTTATGAGTGAAATAATTTGTAGGATGTGATTTACATCATTTAATTTTAAATGGGTTATTTTCCAAGAATTTTTATTTTATAGGTATTTAATTATTTCATTAATGATTTAAATTGATCACTTTTGAATGGTGACACTAATAAAATTTATGGTTTCAATGTATAATTAAATTAATTGACACTAAGTTAATTATCAATTTAAATTAAATAATATTAGAAACACATAACTATTGAAAGGTAATTTTTCTATAAAACTACTTTCTCCCTAAATAAATAATGATCATATTTTAAATTTAAATTGTTAATATATAATAGGTGTATTATATTAAATGGTGTCCCAAATTTTAATTAGACCATTTAAATTTTTTAAGGTGTAAAACTTCAATTATATATATAAAAATGACTTACCAATACAAAAGATAATCATCACGGTAAAGGCTAAAATGAGGTAAATTGGATTAATTTAGGGATATATATCTCAAATATTATAACACACTATCCATCAATGAGTACATGATGGAATTAAATACCTCTTATATCTTATCGTAATAATTTTTCCACTTTTTATCAACCTTACTTGTAAAAATATGTTTATTATACATTATGAACAAGTCATTTGAAAAAATGCCGCTCATGTTCACCTAAAAGTGGACCACCTCATCTCCATAGATAAATACCCACCTTTACATTAGTTTAATCATTAATAATTTACTAGATATTATCCTTAATAATTTAACCCTTTGTTTTGGAACCACGTTTCACAAGAATAATTCTCAAGTCCCTCATTTCATAAACACTCTCTAAGAGTATATTTAAGTCTTCATCCTATGATCTATCCTCTCCCTATTCACTATTCATTAAATTTTCATCCAACTCTTATAAATGTAATTTAAAATTTTAATAAAATGTTTTTTAATTTATTAATATTCTATAAAATTGTTATTATTACAATAAAATAACATATCCTTACTCAATCAATCATTATAACATGTTCTTTTGTGGGTTGTTTTTACCACCTTCTAAAATGACGCCATAAAGATTAAAACATGAATGAATAAAAAAAAATATAACATGATTTAATAAATATTAATTGAATATGTTTCCAAAATTTAATAATATTAATATTCCAATATATATTCCCTTATTTTTTTAATTCTTTAATAAATTCAATAATCACCAAAAAATGGGATTTCCCAGTATTCTATGAAATTACCAAGGAACCCAAAAACTATATCAAGTATTTCTAATTTATATTCATATAAATTCTATATATTATGAACTCATGATGAATTAGAAATAAATAGAACCACTTAACAAAGTCATAAAGTGAAAACTAAATACTTAACAACTACATAATTATTTTGACTATAAAAATTAATATATGGATAATAAGGAATTATAAATAATAGTATTAAGTAAAATGTTTATTAAAATGTTTATTATATATATTAATAAAAAATTGAAACTATTATAAAGGTAGTTACAGCCTGTGGGAACAAGTGGAATTTTTATGTTTGTTTTCTTTTTCCACTATCAATCTGTAATTGAGATTGTTTATGAAAAAATTTCCATTGGGTGATATTTTATATTTTTACTCTTTATAACCCCATATAATTTCATCTACTCATTTTATATATTCTTATATTGTTTTATGGATTTCCATATCTGTATATATATTATTTATCATGGTCATTTTCTATTGACTGTGACATTCTTTACAAAAGTATGAATGGAATATCTTTTTTAACATTTCTACACAATCACTTTATCTCATCATTTCCTTTAGGATTATTCAAAAATATTCCTTTTCATGTTTTTATGGCTTTTCAATTAATTTTTTTTCTCATTATTTTATAAATTATATTTGTTTATAATATAATTTATTAAACTTATAATCAGTGATTCTTCTCATTTTTAAAAGTAGTTTTATAATGGTCATATTAAATATTTTTTATCTATGCTAATATACTTTAATTTTTTTATTCTTCACTAGATAAATTTCAAAATTATACAATCCATAATCTTTCTATAGATTTAATAAGCTCATTTTTTGTTTAAGTTTTCTTAAAACGCATTTCTTTAACATGGTTTAATTGATCTATAACTAAAATAAAAAAAATTTTCATATGGAGAACATATGTTTAGTTTATTATTATGTGATTTTAAATTATTATATAACCCTCTAATACAATTGGTAAATAATTATATCTCATGAAATGAAATATAAGGTATTAGGTAGGGTACCCAATACACTATGGTACTTTTTCAACTATGTTTATAGGAATATGGAGTGAATATGATCAATTATGGGGATTTAACCATAATATTATGATGGTTATGATAATGTACCATAACATAAGAAATTATTTTCAAATATTTTGTTTATGACATAGTTTTTTTATAAATATCTACAATATAAAACATTCTTTGTTATGTTCTCATGTATCATGATTATTCACTCATGTTTCTACACTATTACGACTCACGTATTATATTATTCATAAAGCCTTATGATTTACAATCATTTTTTATTGTATATGATTTTCTTATGTTTTATTCATGTACCCTACTTATGTTATCATAACCATAAGTTTATCTTATGATCACTGATGATCTCTAATTATTATCATTTATGTTCACCCTTTACTGACCATCTTATCTTTCCATTTCTAATTTTTTTATTCTCTATACTATAATGAACATTATTATTTATGAATTTTATATATGGGTACCTTGTGTGATGATTATTTTTAGATGATATTAAATAATATTTTGAAAATAATTTGGTTATATATCTAGTCTCTAAATATACTAATCCTTAATGAATTATGGTTTAATTTATTGTGAGATATAATGAATATTATTGAAATTTTATGTATTAATTATATATTCAATATTTAGGTTGTTCCATATTTTTAATTTGATTCAAATTCATAATTATAGATATCAATATGACCTCTAATCAACCAGGTATTTTGAATGTGACAAGAACCCATCTAGAAATTTCTCTAGTGATGTTTGCAAACTGTAGATAAATTTTTAGATCTGTATATAGATTCGAAAAGTTCACATTTGAAAGAGTAGGGTCATTATAATATGTAATTTTTTTCTCATATGAATCTCTCTTTTGTATCTATCAGAATCTCAACAAGAGTTGGATAGAGTTCTTGTTTTGTGTTAATATTGAATGAAAGTGGTGATAAATTGGTCAAATTGATATAGATTTAATAATTTTATTTTTCAATTTAAATGTTTAAGAAATTTCATAGTAATAATTTAATTTTATCATTTTTAAATACATTAATACATGTTTATAATGTCTCATACTTCTTGAGACGATTACTCTTTTTCTATTAGGTATTAGACGTTTTGGGAAATGGTTAAACGTTGAAATATTGTAATAGAGTTGAACATGAATTTGGAGATGTTATTTGTGTCCTTGGTTTGTGAGATTTTTATTAACGGTTTGAATTGATCATATGTTTTATGTATAGTCTTGTGTGTTGTGCCATAACAAATGGTAATATGGAATAATGATGTGTGTTATAGTGATGGGTGTGAAATTTGAAATTTATATACCACTCTATCTCAAAATAAAAGGATGATAGTGGAACAAAGTGTTATATTGTGTCATGAATTATCTTAGGGATTCCTATTTTAATAATATATGAGTTGGATTATAGTATGGAGTCTATTGGGTTACTCATATGTTGGTCATGTCAGGGTGTGATGGGTTTAGTTATAATTTGAATAATCTTGGATTATTCACACATGGAGAGTTATTGGTTTTTAATCTGGAATGATATTCCATATTAATCTTTCATATTATGGAATTATCCCACCCACTTCTACATGGATCCCTTGCTGGATAGCTTTACATATATATCCAAATATGGTTTATTGTGTCATGGTTTCATTAATTACATCATTTTCTATTTTAGTGTTTTTTCATGTTTGAGGAGAGATCGGCGAGGATCATGTTTTGAAATGCATGTATTCTAGCATTGTTTCATGGAAACTTTGGACATGTCATGGAATTCATTATATGTTTCTTTTCAATTAGTTTGACTTCTAGGATATGGGGGATATTATACGAGTATTTATATATCTGACTTTTATTATAGCATTCTAACTTCTGTAAATATTAAAAATATTTCTATAAATATAATCAATCTCTTGACTCTAAATTTTATATCTAAGGGATAATATTTAATATCATTTTGTTTAGAGTAGTTTAAATAATATCGTTTAAGGATAAATATTGGATTTTATTTCAGTTTTTTAGGTTCCCACTAAACTATTTAATGAGGGTTTATCTAAAATGAATAAATTATTATATATTGGAATTAATTTTGTGGAAAATAAATATTCTTACCATAGTATGACTCATATGAGATTTTTTAACCACAATAGATTGTATAAAGATAAGGGTGTATTCCACTATTTTCATTGCATTTTCGAAAAATAATTATAAAAGAATTCCATCACTCAACACCAATCTCACCGTGTCTAAAAATTTATTGATTGAGATGATATATTATCCCATACTTTTTAATGTAATAAAATACTTATTTTTAATATAACCAAAGAATAAATTTTATTTTAGTTTCATTATACCCATTTGAGGATTGTATATTTCAATTTTATATTCTTTAAATCGCTTAAAGGAATCCGTTATTTCCCTCAACTTGTGGACATATACACATATACACATTCTACCAATAAAAAGTGATGAGCAATGAGAATCACCCCTAGGATTTCACATAAAATAATTTATATCTATATATACCTATGTGAACAAAATTTAAAATCATAATGGATTTTTTACCATTACTAATAAATTGTTTCATTTTGAATTTACTATGCAAAAAACCATGAAATATGTACATGTGTTTACACTCAAAATATTCAAAATACCTTTCATGATATTAATTTTTAAATACTTATAGTTTATCTAAACATCATGTTAAATCCAGGATAGGTTATGATATGAGTCATGTGATTTTATATTCTTCATTTATTTCTAATATATGATTTAATAATCCATTCATATATGTAAGACACTATCTCGATTATTTATAACCTAAAATAACACATTCTGTTTATAAAATTAAAACATTAATGTTTTATTAATGTTATACACCTAATAAAAGTTACCAAATACTAGAATCAGAACACTTTTCAATATGATATTATTTTTCCATTGAGTTAATGTTGCATGCATTTCTCTATTAGTAGCTTGATGATCTAATCCATCTCTAGAAATCATCTTGAATCTTATAGATTCCAATAATCGGATTCAAAAGTATGAACTAAAAGATATATATTATAAAAATGATTTTTAAAAATAAATATTAATTACTATTATGAATATGAATGAAATAGAGGATTCCCATTACATATTTTTTACATTATTTCATTTCTTTTTCTTATGGTAATTCATAACACATGAAAATAAGATAGCCGCAATCTCATTTATTCACCTCACATTAAATATTTTTTACTACTTGAAATGATGATATCTATTTATTTTATTTCATTTTAATTTTATCTACTATTTCAAAAATAAATTATATTTTTTCTCCATATTATAGATATCTTGTTTTTATATTTTTATTTTTACTAAATTTTTATTTTGAAAAAAATCATTCTTAATGAAATGTATTACTATTCATATTTGTTATTTGGTTTTAAGTGTTGGGTTTATTTGAAGATCACTGAATGTTTTGAAAAAAAATGAAAATCACATCATGGCATTCTGGATACCTTTCCTATGTTAATTTGGGAAATTTCCTTTGATGAAAAATATGATAAAAGAATTTCTTTTGTGAGCCAGATTAAGGTTAAACCAAGAATATTGAAACAAAATAATTGTTTTAAAATGAATAAATATGTAATAGATCATTATTTTAAGATATTAAAAGAAATATCTAATGTGGGTATTTTTTTTTCTCTTATGAGATAAAAAAATCAAATAAAATTACGAATCTAAAAGAAACCAAGACATCAAATGTTCATGTGGTTCAAATAAAGAGTAAATTTTCAATGATTAATCCTAGTTGTGTGGAAAAATATTTTTTGTAATTTTATAGTAATAATAGATCACTGTGTAGTACATTATGTCATGGTTGGTATAGAGTTTTGAATATAAGTGTTTTATACATTGTTGGCATATAATATTTGGATTTATATTTCTCTTTAGAACTTTTTACTTCCAAAAGACTCCTTTTACATTTTAAATCATCAAAATCTTTGATTTTTTACATAAATTCGTTATTTCAATATAGTTTGAACAATTATAATTATTATTTAATTCTTTAGATATAGTTATTGATAAAATTATTCCATTTATAGTTTTCTAGTAGTCAATTATAGAGATATATTCTCTAAAGATGTAAGAAGTAAATAGTTTAGGGAAATTGGTTTATATTTTATTTCAAATTCATTTATAAAAAAATTATTTTAATTAGAATTCATCAAATGAATTAATTATATTCTATTTATTTCATAGTTATTGGATATAGAGAGTTATATAATATGGATATTAATGACAGTTGAGAGGATTTAATTTATAACAAAAAATTTAGATTCCTCTTTTTCAAATAACCTTGAACACAATTCACTTGGTTTTATTTTATTTTTTGATCTAAATATTTAGATTAATTTATGTATAACTGTTGGATTTTATCATATTAAAATCAATAAAAATTAAAAAAAAATGGAAATAAATTTATTAAATATATTTATTAATGAAGAAGATAAGTTGTTTTATTGAAATCATCATTTCAAATAAATTTATTTTTTATTTTTTCATTAATATTTATTCATCCAATTTAGAATTTAGTAAAATAAAAAATTGTCAGTATTTAATAATGTGATTAATGGTTTAAAATTTAAAAGAAACACATATTTATGGATTATTTTACTAATCCTTTTAGATGTTATTTCGTTCGTTATCTATATTATTCCTTAGTAGTGTTATTTCTTATTTAAGTATAATTGTTTTGAAAACATATATTTTTATTAGAGTTAATAACATAATTTCCTTTTTAAATGTTTTACATTTTTTCTAAAAAATATGGTAACCTTAATATTTTAAATTTTCTTATTGATTATCCTCAAGATTGTATTCCCCATTTCTATTTTTAATATTCTTTTTTTATGTGCATGGGTGGATTTTTTCCCATTTTAGGTACCTAAGTTCTTTGAGTGGATTCCAATAGGTAAATCTAGGTGTATTGATTTGAGTGTGCCTCTAGAATTTAATCTAAATATTGATAATATAGTCTCTATAGAATATCCATGGATGAGTAGAATCAACCAAGTCTGAATGAGGATATGATTCATCATTTTACTAAGGACTATTGGGAATAATTTCACTAATTTGAATAGGATAGAATATCATAGAATATGGAAAATCATTCATCAATGGGGAACCATTGATAGTTTTTCAATATCCCATTTAGGAAAAACAATGTTGAAATCAATCTAATCATACTCAAAATGATTCAAAATACAATACAATTTAAATTAATGAAACATGAAGATCCCCATGGACACCTCTCTAATTTTATATAAAAACTTAATGTGTTTAAACATAATATATACAAAATAAATTCATTATGTATTTTGAAACTATAATTTTCCTAATGACTACAAAATATTATTTGAAGTGTTTTTCAGTCATTTCAATCATTAATTGTCAAATTCTAGAGAAACAATATTTAGACAAATTTGTTCCACCGTCAAAGATAGAGAATATATATAATTAGGTGAAAAGTATTTAAAAAGAGGAATAATTCCAATGGGGAAATGGGATAAATTAAATTAAATTAAATGATGTTTTTAACACCTTTTATTGGAAAATTTACTTCAAATGAAAAGTATTTACTATTGTTTACCAATAACTTGTTGGGTTATAAGTTATTTCTCTATATATTGATGATACATGATTAAAACTCTATAAGTCACACAATATCTCCCGAATGAAATCAATCATATATCTTCCCATTGAAAAAAATGATATTGGACTACTGATAAGAGGAATACACTAATTAGAGGATTTCACTCATTTAATTTCCCAAAAGGAAGCATAATTTAAAAGGTAAGATAATATTCAAATGGTGGAACGTATGCCTCTTACACGTATTTTTATTTCACAATCTTGTGATATGTGAGGAGGCTAGGATGCTTAAAAAATTGATCTAGTTTACATTATAAACATTATTTTCATATAGAAAATGTGATTTATAACCATCATTATCAAAAGCCTAATAATTTTCATGGGAGTCCAATACATCCAAATCCAAATATAGGATTATATAAATAAAACAGTTGAAATTGTTTAATTTAAAACTAATTCATGGATACATAAAACCCTCACCATAATATCCAAAACCCTTTCAGAAAAAATAACCTCTAAGGAATCAATTTAATATACCAACACTACAGCTCTATATTTAAAAACAATGTATAAAATCATCTATTGAGGATATGATTACTAATTATATTAAATATTTATTTTAGTGAATGGTAGGACAAGATATTTCCCATATTAATAAGATATTATATCTCTTATATCATGGGAACTAAGTGGGCAACCAAAATAGAATCCAAATATAATCAAATTACATTGTCAAGTAACCCATAGTGAATCCAAAGGGAGAAAAAAAATGAAGTAAAACATCTATAGTGGTAATGATCTAGAGGAAATCCTGAAGGAGGATAAAAACATATTTTGGAAAAGGGGCAAATAAATAAGAGTATCTTTATAAAATAGAGGAGGAGAAGGAAAGTTAAAAATAAGGAAAAACTAAATTATAAAAGTAAGAAGAAACACAAAATTATTGAAAATAATAAGAGATATAAAATCCCACTCTTCCATTCTGATTTAGGGTGAGGCATGAAATCACATAAAGTATATATAAAAATTTCATATATATATTTGCACATAAATATAACATTCACTAATATAATTTCACAAATTTCAAATTATGTAAAATTTATAGAAGAACTATTATCAAATAATATAAAATTAAAGTAAATGAAAGTAATATATATAATTTTGAAGTTTTATATTGTATTAAAATAAAAAATTTACTCCAAAACATAGATATCCATAAAGATTCTTTATCCCATGAATATTTTTAATGTCTACTTTTTTACTAGCATTGTGTGATATTAGATAATGTGTGCATTTGATTCTCTTAAGTGTTTTTTATTATCTCACAATGGAAGAAACAAAAACAATATGTGTTTTACTTCAATTTATTCACTATTAATTTAAATTTCTTCAAATAATTATTGATTTCATTATTGTGATGTTTGGGAAGTTTATTTTATATGAATTTTTTATTCATTAAATACAATAATTTAATGCTAAAATTATACTTGGCATACCAATCCTATCGTTGAAGAATCCATTGATTGATATAAATCAATGAATGTCTATTTTCATAGTTGGTGAATAAAAAGGAACCTTTGATTTTAGAAAACCCCTCAATCATAGAGTAAAAAATGAGGACAGATTGGATAATTTCACTCGAAATGATCATTTAAATACAATGATTTTACAAAAGTAATAAATGAAAAACCTCAAGGTGGTTTTAAAAGAAACTATTATATAAAATAGAAAACTATAATTTAGAATATGATTATAGAGCTTGAGATATGAAATGAATAGAAAATATCAAGAGACTCACGGCTGTTGTTGATCCCAACAACAGCGAAGGCACAAAATTTTGATATTGAGAAAATCTAAATCTAATGAAGGTATTAATTTTTTGGAGAAAAGGATAAATCATATATAATAATGAATTAAATAAAATCATGGAGAAATGCGAAATTTATCTTCTGGTGATAAGAAATTAGATGTATGAAATTGAAAAGGTAATTACTATCCTCAAAGGTATTAACCCTAAAATTTTTATATATAACTTATTACTACAAATGTTAAAACCCCATGTTTTTAATCAAAAATGAGATTATTTTACCAGTAAAACTATTCATGATAAATGATTTATTTAAGTTTATTAATGTTGTTATTATAATATTTATATCATTTATTGAATATGTTAGTCACTAAATATTGGGAAAAAGAAGTTCTAACTAATTATGATTAAGAATGAATTTAATGAATTGATCCATACCAGAATAGTTATAAACTAGAGTGTGTGTGGGTGTGTTTGGAATTCAAGAAGTATAACATCACTATAACAATTGAAAAATTTACACTCTCATACTTGGATAAAATTATCAAGAGGTTTTATGTAAATTAATTTTGTCATTTTTTTTATGATTATTCAAAATATAATTAAATACAAATAGAATTTTTAGACCAAACAAAAATGATATTCACAAGAGAGAATAAATCTTTTTAGTATCATATTATACACTAGTAACATTTAAAAACTATAAAAAAATATTTATCAGGATATATTATAAGTTTTTTATATATTACCATTTGATTATTTCGTATTTTATGGATGGTATTTTGAGGTATGAATTTTCAGCATTGATTTTCTATTAAAATATGTGAGGAAAAATATTTTTTGTTAAATTGGGATAATTAAATTTTAATGATTTAAGATTGAATGTTCTTTAGAAACAATATTTCCAACTAAAGAATATAGGTTGTCTCAGAAAAATAATAAATAAGTAAAATAGTTACTAATTTATACCATATAGAAGGAGTTTTGAATATTTCTTTGAAATTCTGGATTTTTTCTATTATTTTGTAAGTGATTTCCACAATAGAAAATTTCTACTCAGAAACTGAATCTTTATGGAAGTTATATTTAATTTTGATGATCCTTGTATATTATTGACCACTACTTTTAAAATAAAATTTGGTGCTAATAAAACTATGATATCGCCTAATTGGGAGAACACTTTTTAATTGTTGTTTAATGATAGTGATCATGTTGTGGGAGAATAATTTTTGTTGAGGGTAAATAACATAGATTGACCTATGTATTATATGAACACGTAATTATACAAATCATAAATTAATTACACTACCTTGTACAGGGAACTATTTTTGGATGAATTTGTTATTAATAAGTTTAAATCTCATATAGTTCCCTCTTTGGTGGATAACTATGAAAATTGTGATACTTTGACCTATTTTTTGAATAAATGACGCTAATCTAGGATTAATCTAAAAGATTATTCTTTAAAAATAGTTTTACATCATTGTTAAAAATAATATGGGGTCAAATAATGTGGTGGTTGATCACATTTCAAGGGAGATATTGAATACTGTAGATCTAGTTGATAGAATTCATATAGATGGTGATTTTTTCAATAAGATTCTTTCTCTAACTAAATTAAATGAAAATATTTGGTTTGTTAATTGTAAAAACTTTTGGTCCTAATAACCCTCTATCAAAGATTCACAAATCATAAAAATAATATATTTTTATTGATACATATCATTTTTATTTCCCATTATTATAGAAGTAATGTGGATATGAAATAATTGGCAAATGAGTGCCTAAATTCAATATAAAGAGTATTTTATAATTTTTATCATTCATGACCAACCTCGAGTCACCATTATATTTATTGAAACATGGAAAATTATTAATAATTTTATTCTTATATCCCAATAAATATAAATATTTAAGAAAATATATGAGAGAGTGTGATTGATTAAAATTAATAGGGAAATATGGAAGCATACAACATTCAGTATAACCTAATTATACTACTGTTGAGTGTGTGGTAATGGGTTTCAGAGGTCCATTCTATTGATATTCTAAAAAAAATTATATGTTGGATTATGATTTCAATTTATGTTAATTAAAGGAAACATGTTATAATATATCAAATATCGTGATTAAAATTTTAAAGTGTAATTTTTGTTATCAGATTATAATTGATCATTTGGTTATTAATTATCAAGTAAATCACTTTAATATTAACTATTTAATTATATATTTTTATTAAAATATGGGTTATGATAAAACAAAAGAACCACTTAGAACCCATAAATAAGTAGGTAAGTGCAATTACAAAACTACTGGATTAATTGTTTTTTGGGAAAATAGTGAACTCTATACCTAATTATTAGAGTATATATATCAATAACGCATTATGGGAATACCAGAAATGTTATAAAATGACAATTGGTTTAACTAAATTACAAATAATTTATGGAAAACTATGTTACATGCTATATAAACATTAGAATATGTCATGTTAGTCTTTGAATAAGGTGAACTTGGACTCAAAATAAGCAGGAAAGAGGATATTATTATAACTTTATTAATTGGATGAAATTAGAAATGATCACCATGAATAATGAATCAAATAAATTTAATTAACTCTTAATGATAAGGACCCTTTTTTTAACTATCAATTTTCTCGGTTAGGTCCTTTCATGGTGATCAATTGTTACCCTCATATAGTAATTGAGAATCATAGGTATTATAAACCCCTTTTCAAAGTCAATGAAAAATGTTAAAAGTCTACATATAAAATTTTCAATAAAAATGAATAATCTCACACAAATTTTATAGAATAAAAACTATATCAAGTTAAAAATTAATTACACACTATTTGAAAACACAAATATATTTTTAATCAAAAAAATTAATCTCTTTTTAGGAATTTATTTATAATTTTTTTAGTTTTAAATATTTAAAATGAATTAAAATTAGGTGAATCCTATGAAACATTGATACCAGTCCAAACCTGTAATATTTATAGTAAATTTACATTTGATATGTTATAAAAATAAATTAAGAATAATTATTTGGAAAATAATTTTGTTTAGATGAATAAAAAATAGTGTGTGTTTCAAAAAAACATCTCATGGAGATGGATCAGTTTTAACCAATGAGTTTTAAATGAAAAACATAGCGTAACTATATCCTTTTCTATTTCCACTTTCCTAACTAAAGAAAAACCATGAAAAATTACCAATTCATGGTGCGATTATTGAAAACATTTTTAATGGTTTACATGAAGCATATAATAAACATAATCATTAGAATTAAAAATAGACCCTTAATCAAATTGCACCCCAACAAAAACCAGGTATCTTATGAAATTCTCCACCATTGTTTATCCTCACTTCTTTAATAAATATTCTTAATCAACTACAAAACCCACCAAAAAACATCACGGTTTCATCAAACCATGGAATACAGTTATATTTTAAAAAAACTATTCCCTTACCATAATGACCATTACATAATATTTTATTCCACTTTCACAATTTTACCACCCTTCCATGACTACCATGATATAATACATATATTTTAAAATATTTTATTTCTCTAAGTAAAAAATTATCTTTTTATATCTAACCATGGGAGATAACCAAGCTATAATTTTCATAGAATTCAATTTTTCCATTATATATCCAAACGAAGAAATGAACATTTAATTTTCCCAAAAAATGGATTTTATTGGATTTGGAATTTTCTTTGTATAAATATGACCATTATAATGATTATATCATGGTTATTTTATTATTTTACTTTTGACACAAAATATATATAATTTAGTGTAAAACCATGATGTTTTATATTTATCCAAAATAATAAATATAAACACTATACTATTTTCAAGATAAATTGGATGAAACAACATTTTAATAAATCCTTGTGGTTCCAAAAATTCGAAAATCCATAATATTAATTCCACAAAATAATGTTCTCATTTATTAAACTTTATTTTTTTATTTCATTAATTATAAAAAAATGGGAGCTAAAGGGTCATGCGTATTTCACCACAACATTATCATCTCCCTTTTTTGTCAATAACCTATATATCCAAAAAACACACTCCCCTAAAACTAATTTTTCCCTAATTCCATCTATTTGTCCCTAATTTTACCTTTTCACACCTCTAAAATTCTTTTTTTCCATGAAGTAATATATCAACTCTTCAATCAATCCATTCCCATTCTTAAAACCCACTTTAAACTATATTTTATCAAGCCTACTTTCCATCATTAACCATGGTTCATATGGTTGATATTTTAAAATTTAATATATCCCATAACATCTCACAAAAGAAAAAAGGAACACCACTTGCACCACTAATAATTATTTCATCTATAGTTTTCAATCAAACTCTTTCAATACCCAATTAAAATACCTAAAAAATATTACTTCTTTCAATATCCCCATTCCGTAATCATATTTTCCTCAATGCAATCCAAATAGATAAAAAAAATCCCATCAAGTATCTCCTTCCATCTGGTATAGGAGTATATAAACAAAATATTATATTTATATTTTTTCCTCATCTATGGAAATTCAAAAAGGATGTTGATCCAAACAGAATTGAGTTTCTTATTGAAATGAAAATGGTGAGTATTAATTTTCTAAATCCATAAATGTTTTCTTCAATTAAATTGTATTAAATCATTAGGTATTAATCGAAGAAGCCCTATTTAAAATAAAATAGTGGAAGGTCAAGAGGAAACCCATAGATATTTTATTGGATAGACTTATGTTATTCAAATATATCTCAAAACTCTATTGGTTGATTCAAAAATTATATATTTATTTATGGATGATTTTATCATAATTGTTTCCAGAATTTATTTCTAATTATACTAAAATTTTAGGATTTATTTTTTGAATAAATTAAAAAAACAATTATATTATAAATTTCTGCTTTTATCTTTCATGGATAATGAAACAATATATTTTATACTAAAATCATTAACAGATTCATTCTAGAGATTATAGATGTCAATTAAATCAAATGAATTTAACTTATATGTCAGGAATATCTTATTATTAAACGAATTTTCATTCAAAGAAACTTTTTTACTTTCACTAAATTCCCCAGTTTTCACTAAAGTATTATATCGTAAAAATTAAAATCATTAAATGTTATCTTATTATATGAGTAAATTTTTTTGGATTAGATGAGTTTTCTTTCATATAATTCAAGATTAGAAAGCATAGTTTATTGGAAAATCATTAAATTTATTTTATCTTATGAAAAGGACCATGGTAAATGGATTAACTTATAGAAGAAAATAAAACCATATAAGTTCTTTATCTTATGAAAGATAAAGTTTATCTTATCAGGGATAGAGAGAAATTATTATCCTAATAATATAAAAAATCGGGCTTTTTTATCTTGTGAACATTAGAACAAAAATAAATAATATTTTTAAATAATTTGAATGTATGAGATGGAATTATATTAGGAGAATAGTGATATTAAAATTTTGTGCTATTAATATCATGTAATATTTAGGGTTATCATAGTAATTATACTCCATACCATTTTTATGACTTTTTTTGAAGTCAAATTATTCATGAACTTGCATCAGAAAAGGAGTTGTATAAACAAATAAAATTATAATTTGAAATAGTTCCTTTTTATCAATGGTAAAATTTCATAAAGATTATTTAAGTTATCTTTTCCATCTCACTTCATTAAATATTTAGAGAATAAGTACACATTCTAATTAAGAGCATTTCTCTTTTGTTTTTTAGAAGGATTATTTTTCCAACTGTTTTTATTGTCAAGTGTAATTTTGTTAAAATTCAAAAGAAGAGATATAAATATAATAGATTCTTTACGAATTCATGACTCATGTATGTTTTTATATAATAGAGATGATAATTTATTCATATGATACGTGATACACATACTCAAAAAAATATTCACTGTTGCTACAAATACATGTTTACCCACTGAAATAAAAGAACCACTAGATAAACTTTTTGAAAGAACTCATCATATTTATATGTTTCTTAATCTGCTATCACTATCATCAAGGGAATGTGTGCTCCATTTTACAAACTCTCATTATTCTATTTTATAATTACACATGAGCACTCATTGTACTGAGTTTTTAAAACTATTTTTTTTAAATCATTATATAATATGAGAAATGTAAATTTTATTTTTATCAAGTGATGGATTTCATCACAGAGTCAGGTGATCTATATGAAAAAAGATAGGTTCTAGTAATATCACTATTCTCTTAGATTTCCATGTTAGGGGAGTAGACTTGGATATTTATATTACCCAAAACTCTATAAATATATTAAGTTTAATATTTTTATTAATTCTTTTATATTCACTACATGTGTTTAAAAGAAAATATCATAATATTTCACACCTAAAAGAGAGTTGTTTTAGGAGATGAAAATTTCATGAACTTAGTTCACCCCTTCTAGATTCAATTATTAATTTCTCACTGACAAAAAATTGGTATCAAAATATTAGACTCATGAGTTATCAAAAAAAATTCTTAAAGTATTAATGATCATAATCAAATGTCTATTATGGATGAAAATAGAAACGTTATTTCATTAATTAGAGTACCATATGTTAATAGAGATAACTACAACTTTTAGAAGGAATGGATGATTTTCTAGATGAAGAACCATGGTCTAAATGTTTACATGAAATTAGTTATGACTTACACAATTCTTAAAGGAGATCAATAAAAATGGGATTCTAATACTGAAAGAGAACATGATCTAAACCCTAAATCTATGAATGATATAATTTATGGACTCAAAACAGACGAGTTTAATAGAGTGTCTCTATGTACTACAAAATATGATATGTGAATTACGATATTAGTTTCATATGAAGGTACTGATAATGTGAGATTACTAAAATATAATTCAATAATGATGAAGATTAACACATTATGGATGATTAATAGAAAATGAATAAGTCACATGAATATAAGTTTAATAGGGATTGTGAATAATTATACAACTACAGGAGTAACGGATCTTAAACTGGATCATTCTATAAAAGTTCATTGATTTTTACTATTTAAATGGAGAAAAATTTCAACTTCAATTAAGAAATCCACTGATTTAAAAGAATTAAAATAACAAAAATATCATTGGAACAGTCATGGTGTATGTGGTTAAAATGGAATTTGATGTAGGTGAGCATATACTGATTAAGAATGATAACAGTTCCATTAATGTTTGTACTTAAAA
Organism: Viscum album; assembly: GCA_963277665.1. Lineage (NCBI taxonomy): Eukaryota > Viridiplantae > Streptophyta > Magnoliopsida > Santalales > Viscaceae > Viscum > Viscum album. Next base: position 930,116,924 of record OY728159.1, read on the forward strand.
ATATGACAATAAGAGAACATGTATTCAGATTACCAAATCAACTCATAATGATACATAAAATAGTTCTACTTTTGATAGTGATATTTGTTAATTTTCAAATAAGTTCCAGAAGATCTATAACAAGAAAAAAAGTTCTAGAAATATAATTACAATAACAAAACATTTAGTGGAAATTCTTATGAATCTATGTGTTATGAGTGTAATAATCTGAGACATATTAAAACATATTTTCCAAAAATCAAGATGAAAAAAATATAATAGTAAATAAAAGTGAAGACTATAAATGAAGAATAAGATTAAAATTTATATGATTTACACATGGACTTCTTTTGAGGATTCTTGTGATAACACTTATTCTAAATCGAAATCCAAAATCTCAAATCAAAATTTCAACATGTGTTTTGTGGCACAATCTAATCTGGTATATTCATTTTATACTTATAATCATGATTCTGATTTTGTAACTTATAATTGATCTTTCTAAGAACATAATAAATATTATACCTTTCTATAAAATAAATATGAATTCTTGTAAAGGAAAAAAATCACATTTAAACTTTTATTATACTTTTATAGGTGAAAAAGAATATTGACCAAAGAAATTGATTGCATGAAAGCTGGGATGTATCTTTTTTTCATTTTAAATTAATGATATTAATAAAGTTGAAGGCTGTAAAATTTATTTTAATAAAATAAATTATTTATTATTGTATTCATAAAATAAGGAAATAAGATATCTAATATTCATGGTTATAATAAATTCATAAAATAAATGTTTGGAATTTGATTCGATGTTGAGAATTTAGAGTTGTATAGAAAATTATTCTATTTCCAGTTCAAAAAAGAGTTTTAAAGTTACTTAATTTTATTATTGAGAACCTAGAAAGTATGGTGATGGTCTTAGTTTAATAAACCATCAATTTGTTGGTTTAAATTATTCTTTTAACTCAATAAATTTATCAAAATTTAGTTCTGGAATTTTTGGATATAACAAGTTAATTTGGATTCCCAAAGAATTACTCACTAACATTTCAGGACTCAAGAGAACATGGGTACAAAAACAATTTATTTTTATACTTTTCATGTTTGGTAATTTTTTTAGGATCATCAATTAAAAATGGTATAGGGATAGTGAATTCTCAAGGAATATGAGTAGATACTTTTAAAATTTGAATTCATTATCAAATACTGATAGAGGTTTTGTCAAATTTATTGACAATTAGAATGGAAAAATTATTGGAGTTGGATATACTTAAAATCCAAACTCAATTATCATCAATAATTTTCGTTTGTGTGAGGACTGAAAGATAACAAGAAAAGTATTTCAAATATTTATAATGTTATTTATTCTGAATATTTTTCAAAAAATTCTTGTTCTATTTGTAACTATAAAATTATTATATTTAAGGATCCTAAAACTAATAATTAATATAATTTTGATATTAATAAATTATGTATAAAAATTAAAAAATTAAAATTTTTAAACAAATGTATCTTGGATTTGGAAAAGAATAAGTGGACATTGTAATGTCTATTCCTTTGGGAATTTTTTTATGAAAAAATATATTTTCAATGGTCCCCAAATTAAATTGAATAAAGAGAAACATTATGATGCATTCTAAATTGGTAAGAAACACAAGTCATCATTTTAATCAATTAAATATGTTTCTATACAATGAATATTCAACATATTCACATGAATTTATTTAGAGCAACCATAATTGATATTATAAGAAATAATTATTTTGTTTATCTGTTGGTTGATTTTTTTATAATTAATTAGGTTTTATTTTTTAGCCTTAAAAGTGAATATTACTCTATTTATATGAGTTTACATAAACTAATTCAAAAATATTAACTTGATAAAATTATTTATTTTAGAATTAACCATGGAAGAGAATTTGAAAACCATTAGTTCACATCCTATTATTCAAAACAAAGAATCCAATATACTATTCTTCCAACAAGACACCTCAACATAATGGTGTAATGAAAAGGAGGAGTAGGTCCCTGAAAATAATTTATAAAAATATGTTTTATGAATATAAACATCTCATTAACTTTGGGGCTAAAGCTATGAATTCACACTATTATTTCATTAACAGACTTCTAATTAATCCAATTTTTAACAAAACACCCTATGAACTGTGGATTAATATCAAACCAAAATCTACAAACTTCAATGTTTTTGAATGAAATGTTCATAGTTTTTATCATCAGGGAAATTATTGGTAAATTTTATCCATAGTAAAAAAAGAGTCTTTATAGGTTATTCTAATAATTCTATGACTTATAGATTTTTAATCAAATGTTCAAAGCTTGTTGAATAATCTACGCATCTGAAATTTGATTAATGTGAACTATTTGATCACTAAATGACACAATTTGATAAGGAAATTTATTATGTTTAAAACATGGGACCTAAAAATTACTTTTACAATATGATTGATAGTGATTATAAACATTATTTTCATGAACAAGTTCTTAAAAGGATGCATATGAGTGAACATCAAGGTGTGCGGCTTAGATAGCCAATAACCCTAAAAGATCATCCCTTAGATTCTATCATAGGAATCTTATGTGAATGTATTAGGTCTATAATAAGTATAGGAAATCATGTTGAATTATTTTCCTTTTTATAACAACTATAAACTAAAACCAAATAAGAATCATTAGCTGATGAAAGTTCAGTTTTATCTATGAAAAAATGATATTTAAATCTTTTCAACTAGGAAATGCTTAGAAATTTGTCGACATATCCTAATGATTATTGAATTATTGGAAGAAATTTATTTTTAAAAATTATAAAAATGATTATTGTGTGATCTCTATAATTAAGGGTATATTAGTTGCTAAAGGGTAAAACCTAGAAGACGGAATAAATTATAAAGAAACCTTTGTACCTGTATCGATATTTGAAGTCTTTATAATTCTCCATGAATTTGAATTTCATATAGATTTCAAATTATATTAGATTTAGTTAAATAATAATTTTTAAATGGTATTTTTATGGATTAATTTTATATTTAAAAAACCTCCCGATTTTGAATATCCATATTTCCAAATTCTATTTTCAATCATATCAAATCACTTTATGGCCTTAAACAAGCTCCTATAGTATGGTATGAATGGTTATGTTATGTTTTTATCAAATTTATATTTAATAGGATAAGAATATACTAATATTTCTAATTAAACTTTATATGTAGGTATATTTTTATATCGTGTATTTATTAATGATGTAATTTTTTTAAAATTAAAATATAGGTTAATTATATTTTAAAAATAATTAAAACTTAATTTGAAATAAACAATATGGATGTGTTAAATTACTTTATACGATTTAAAATTAATCATAAATACTTTTTGAGTGAGCTGAATAATATAAAATACATACTAGTCATATATAATATGTTTAAAAATGAAAATAATTATGTACATGAAACTCTTATGGGTTCTAATGAAAATAATTATTTGGATGAATCTGGGAAACCAAATGACATATTTGGGTATAGACTAATAATTAGGATTCAACTGTAGCTAACTTCTAGTAGACTAGACATTATGTTTTCAATATACATAAGTGCTAGATTCATAGAAAATACTATGGAATCTCATATTAAATCTACCTAAATAAATTTAAAATATTTTTTAAGAATAGTTTCACCTTCATTATATTTTTCAAAAACCTCTAATTTTCATTAGACATCATATTATAAGGATTTAGATGGTGGATTTAAACTAGATAGTATTTCTACCTCACAAAACTATCACATTCTAGTAAATCACTGGTATTCAAGTCTAGTATGAAACAACACTCAGATGTGTTATCCACATCTGAAGAAAATTAAAAATCTTCTAATACATTTTATGAATAGTTACTGTGGATGAAACACACCTAAATGGATTTTGGATTTTAATTTATTATTGTTTCAGTCATATGTGATCACACTAGTTCTATGACCATTTATAAAAATATAATAAACCATTCCAGAATAATGAATACAAACCTAAGGCATCACTTATTAAGAGATAAATAATTAAAAGGTGACATATATTTTCAATTTTTTCTACATTAAATAAATTAGATGAAATTTTCATTAATCCATTTCCTACTGAAATATTTTATTTTATCAAATCTAAATTAGAATTATCCAATTTCTGTTAATTTTATTCCAATAAATTGTTTTTATTTTTATCAAATATTCTATATTTATTTCATCCTTATTTATATTATTTCTAGATATTATTTTTTTTGTTTTAAACATGACCTTGTTTGACACTTAGCTTATTATTCTTATGATTAACTTTCACGTCACTCTATGTTACATTTTATTTAGCTCAAAATAAATAAATAAAATTAGTCATGCATGTGAACCATTTTCAAACCTAAGATCCCTCAAACATCACCCTCTGGACCTCTATTGGATAAACCCATATAAAATTACTAAATTTCATTAACTAATGGTTTGAATAATCAATAAAAGTTTAAAAATTCCATCATTTTGAAAAAATTAAGTTCCATAAAAAAATTTCATATTGGAAAGGAAATAAAATTTAGTTGGCTAGACTGAACAGATATGTAATATTAAAATATTATTGATCTTCAGAGTTTATAATTTCTTTTTTATGAAAATAGAGGTGATTTTTTATATGAAATATAAGTCAATGATCTGTATAATAATTTTTTCCACTTCTTATATATTTAAGATCATGTGATGTTGAAATTAAATCCTAAATTTTTTTATGTCTTCAGTGGTGATGGATAGTTTGTTCAAATGATCTTAAAAAGAAATCATTAGTTTAAATATCTCATTAACCACTAAATATGAAGTTATCCATCCATATATTATAAAATATTTTCCCGGATTAATTAATTTAGAGACGAAGTATGTGAAGGACCATGTTCTTGAGAAAATGTTCATTGTCAAATTTATTTAGTTGATGCTTTCTTAATGAAATGGTGAGTTTTTAAAGATCTAATTTAATGACATTATATTAATATAATTATTTAATTGATAATTTTGTAATTATGAAATGATATAATATGAGTTATATATTCCAAATTCAATAAAATGTAGTAATCGTTTCTCTTTGTGGATATATTTTGACACTAGTATTTGTAAAATCTGGTCTTTGCCGGAATGAAACTACAACTATATGTTTTAATGGATGAATGAATCTCAATGTTGGAGTGTTGAAAGTAAGTGGATTTTTGGAGTTTATACATAATGAATGATATTTTAGATAGGGATGAAAATTTAGTTTAATTCAACCATACATATATTAGGGGGAGCCATCATAACAAAAAAATTGATGATGTGTCAGAAGAAGTTTCTTCAAGTGGAAATTTTTAAGATCCATTGGAAAATATGGCTCTTTCTAGATAAAGATGTATTGTTCATGTAATGGTATTGGATGATATTCATCATTGTTATATTAGACCGTATAAATTTTCATAGGATGTTTAATCTGAATTTATCAGGTGGTTGTTGACTCAATTATTCATTCTAGTTCTTTCCCACCAGTTTAACCCTTTTCTTCCACTAGAGAAAATTTACATTCTCACATTGTGAGGATTTTAAGTATTATATATGAAAAGAACATTTCAAATTGAATATAATCTATTAATTTTTTGTGTGTCTCCTATAATTGAGGAAAATTATAGATTTATCTGATAATCTATTCATTCTGTAATTATTTATGTTCTGGTTTCTAATAAGGACAACTCAGAAAAAGATTATGAAGATTCATTGTAGATATCAAAGAGAAATAAGAGGAAAGGATCATCTAAACCTTTATGAGTTGATAATTTTTCCATATCTGTTGTAGTTCATAATGTTAAATAGTGTCAAATAGTGTATGAGTATCAATAAGTATCAATGCATTAATAATGAATCTCAACTACTCTTTTGGGCCTATGATTTGTAATTATGAAGCATCTACTACTGACATTGAATCATATATAATATGAATTATTTCCAACTATGGTGATCTAGTGACAAAAGATAATATATTTAATAATGAAATGATAGAGTCTCATTCCATGGTTAGGACTCTAATAGAAAATTCAATTTAAAAGGAAGGTATATATTTTCTTAGGAACATGCTTGTGGTCATGTTTGAATACATCAAAAAGATAAAAACTACTCAGTTAGATATTGTTTCCAAGAATAATTTTTATGGGATGAAAAGTTTTACCCAATATATCTGGGATAAATGTCCGAGGTATTCTACAAGGTAATACACAAATAAATTTTCTTACGATCAGACTAGAATTAAAACAAAATAGACTTTGTTCCTCAAGTACTAGAAACCTTGAACCCTAAAATTTCAATTATGCCTTGTAAATTTATTTCACTTGAAATATGGAAAGTGTTTTTTTTAGATTTTTTAAATGTTATTTAGAGTATTTTTATCATTCCTCATCGCACCATCACAAACTTTGGATCAGTCTCAGGCGGATTGCAGTACTCTTCTTTAAATTGAATGTTTTAATAATTAACGATTCATTTGTGAGAGCCCAAAATGATTAATATTTCATTATTACAAGCCTCTGAAAAAATATCATATCATTAGCATGAAACATTTCTATTTTGTACAAATGTATTCTTTACCTACATCAATTACATTTCAATTTAATGCTCTAAGACTCTTCTTTAGAGGAAGAAGATTCCTCTACATATCCAAAGGATAGTTCTATTATCTCTAAATTAAAGGTGGTTGTTATGGATAATTGTTCCAAATAAGTACCAATTTTTAATCCTATAAAACCAGTATATTGAGTTTCTATGAATAATTGTTTGCATTATTTTACAAATTAATACTTAGTTTTTTTGAAAAATAGTAATTTTTAGATCTACTTTTCATACTTTGCCCAAAATTAATGGCATGGTTTCACAACCTTAAAATATTTTTTACATAAAGATGATGTAAAAATGATCTAATTATGTGAGGATGTGTTGTTTCATTTACATGGAATAAATTCTTTATAATCATCCACTCAAGATCATCATCCTTTTAAATTATAATGGATAAAAGTATCCTTTGATACTATAGATATTTATTCAAAGTAAAATCTTTTTTTGGACCTTAAATGGGGAAAACATGTCTTAACACATCAACTAAGTTTCCTTTAACCAACAAAAAAACAATTATATTTATTCAAATTCTAACAAGAATAGTTTATTATTCTATCTAGCACAAATATGATAATACCACATGATATAGCCATACTTGTAAGTCTCATTATCTTTGATCCAGCATTAGGATTTTTTTATGAATAAGGTATCAATACACCCATGTATACCTCATATTTATCATAGGCCCATCCCCAATACATTAAGTAACTATTTCCAAATAACCACAATATGGATCCCAATCAAAAGTACAGAGATCATCTCTTATCTATGTTATGATAAACTAATGATATTTTTTGTAGTTTTTTTAAAAACATTTTAATGGTTGATTCACAACATTCAATGGAACTTTTTGAATATTTTCATACATTTATTTTACTAGTTTTCATTAATTTTTTATTATATTTTATTAATTAATTAATTATTTCTATTTTATTGTTATATATTTTTTATTTGGTTTTGTCTTCATTTCTCTACATCATAATTAAAAACACTACTAATATTTTTTATCTTCTTATATAATAATTTACACTTGTTTCTATATAATATTTATTGTGTTCTTATTCATAACCTTGTACTTTTTATGCCCAAAAAATGGGGACTATAAATCCAAATAAAACATATGGGAGAATAAATATCAACATATATAAGGATTACTTCAAAATATTCTCTAATAAACTATTCGTTTTTGATTATTTTATTATGGATTTTTTATCATAAAAAGGGTGGATATTGTTAGAGTAAATTGTGTTTTTCCAACATATATCATTATTTATATGTTTTTTTTATTTCCAAAATACCAATTTATTTACTAATGAGTTTATCTTAAATGGTTATGGATTTTATTTATAATATTTATTTTAATTTATATGTTATTTTTTTATTAAATTAAAATTTTATTTATCTTACACTGACAGAAATTTAATTTATTTTGATCATGTGTCAATATATTTTATCTTGCATGCATAATGAAATTCATTCTACAGATATTATAACTATATTATTTCAAAGTAATTTATATTATGTGTCATGCTTTCCTTATGTGTAAAATAAATTTGGTATATAGAATCTCATTTGTTGCATTGAAATCTCAAATATATGATAATTATGTTATCTTATAGAATCCTAGTATAAGAGATTAACTTACTACGTAACTAAATTATCTTTCTAATTAAATTAATTTTATTTTATAAAAATCATGATCTAAAAGCGTAGTCATATGTAAAATTAGTAAATCCTATTATGTTATAAAAATGACCACTATAAATGAATTATGTAAAGGATGATAAGAAAATAATAGAAGTTAACTATCATATGATAGTTAAAGTTTATCATAATAATTTTCATGGGAATTAATTATCCTGTAACAAATTTAAATCAATATTTTTATCTTACGCACTTAGTAAGACAAATAAGTAATATATGTTATATATTATGAATCAATATGATGGAATTATCTTAGTGTAAAAGTGTTTCCAGAGTTTTATATTACACAGGTCATGTATCTTATAGAGGATTATTCTAATTATTCAACTTACCATTAGCAGGGTTTTTTTATAATGCTAATTTATGATTTTATACGCATTAGAATATTATCTCTGTAAACAGTGGAAAAATCAAATTGGAAAAATTGTCCATTTTTTAATAATGGACGAATCCAATAAAGATGATTTCTTATATATATGTCATCTCAATAGATTCCATACTTGTAAAAGAAGTTTACCCTCTAATTAAGAACTTACCACATTAATTTTTACGATTGATTTTTCTCTAGAATATTGGAATTATCATGTGATATTAAGTACTAAGTCAAATTATGAGATATAAATATAATAGTTAGTTAATGCATGCAAGATATGTATGCATGAAAATAGGAGAGAGGTGAAACTTTCTTCATATGATAACTGATATGGGTACTTGAATAATTTTCTATCATTGATGTGCATACAGGTATATCATTTGAAATCAAAGAACCTATAGTGAATTACTTTAAAGATTATCATATTTTATAGATGTTTCATTATCATCTGTCACATTAATCTTGAAACTATGTCCTTAAATTTTTGAAACTATAATTATTCTATATTTTTGTTGGAAGTGAACACTCCTTATTCTGTGTATTGAAGTATATTAATTCTTAAAATCCTTATAAGATCTTAAAAAAATATCCAATATTTGTATCATATGATGGTTGATTGCACTCAACCGAGAAGACCCCAATAAAAGGACTAGTTCTAGTAAAATCACCATGATATTACAGTTGAGTATTGGTGGAGTGGACTATGGTATTTTTATTCCCCAAACCTCTATAATGTTTTTATTTTATCGTTCACTTATAGATTATATTTCCATAACTTTTTTTGATATGAAATGATTATATATTTCCATATCATAAAAAACGGTTGTTTTAAGTGAAGAAAACATCAAGAACTCAATTAATATCCCTTATGTGTCATTGTTACATTTTTATCTAACCAATAGATTTATTGTTTTATTTTACTAATATACTATCATATGAAAAAATATATAATTAATTATGTATTGTGGGAAAACAAGTAAAACTAAAATTTTAAATCATTTTAGTGTAATTTGGGATGTATTATTAACATTTTTTCTCATTTATGTTTAGTAATTTTTTATCAATACAATAAAGAAGCAATATTTTATAATATTGAGGGAATTAACAGGTGATAACAATGTATGTCATAATCTATAAAAATAAATGGGTTTTCAACTTAGGTGTATATCTGTGAGGGTAATTTATAATGTTATTACTACATCTTCTTTACTCAAATGGGATATCCAAAGATTGGTTAACCAATTACATTCTTATAGTTTAAAATCTATCTTTGATGGACCCTTAGAAAACATGGGAATGCTGTTGATTCTTTAATTCCATGGAATGAAGAATAAGTGGAAATGAACCAGTATAGGGGTCCACTTCATCAATAATCTAGAAATTTCATTTAACCAATTTTTTCTCATACACTTACATAATTGGGTTAAATCAAATAGATTTGTCTACCCACCATAAAAAAAATGGGTATAATTATTTTTTTTAAAAGCATATTCTCTTAAAAGGGTTTCTTACTTACAATAACTAGGTTATTGGGATAATATAAGACCCCTAAAACAAAGATATAGGGAACTTTATTTAGTATATTCACATCTCACTTTTCAAGTAACCCTTTGTAGGATTATATCATTTAAACTTTGTCCAATATTATTTCAAATATGATTATATATCTTAAATTAAATAGTATATAAAGAAAAATAAGAATTTAAAATAAGAATTCATGAATTGATTTAATCCCTAACCCATGCCTCATTATTTTCAATATTATAATATTCGACATTCTAATTTATTAGATATTATTATTGATTTTTCACATATTTTTATACCTTATACATCAGTTTCACCCACCTTAGATGGACCAATTACAACTAAAACCATGGAGGTCGTCCCACTATAAAATCCCTAAAATAATTGTTTTTTAAAATACCCATAATTTATTTATGAGAGTAAATTCTATAGAATCACTAATATTTTTTAATAATATAATATTATTCATCATGTCAGTAGAAATAGGTTGGGTAGAAAGATGAAAATTAAATAGAGGGATAATAAAAAATAAATGAGGTAATACAAAAATGATTTCTAATAATATTTTGAAAAAAGAAAATTTCTATAGTGATCAAAAATTAAAAAATATAAGAATACTATTGTACATAGGGAGAACACTGAAAAGATCACATTAGCTACCTATCTTCCTAATCCACTATATATTGAACCAACCTTTTTAGTTCCTATGGAAACTTCAACATGACTTGATACTCCTACACTTATGGTTGTTATCACAACTATTATTGATATTTATTTGAAAATATTAACTAATATCGGTCCTACAGTTTAAATTTTGTGTCCTTTAAGATAGATTTGTAATATGACCAATTAACTCTTTGATTTTCAATGCACAATCAATCCACGTTAAAGGTTATTGATCATGTCTTACCTCTTCCATAAAATAGAAAACCCACACACCATATTTTAAATTATATTTAGTGCCCATATACCATTAACCTTCTCTTATAAATTCCACACATCAATATCATGGTTTCTATGAGAAAATGGATAAGTATTATATTGAATTACATGAGGAAATGAAGAATAAAATCAATTTCATTTCACCAAAATTAAAGGGTCAATATGAGGTTATTGATGAGTCCATAAAAAATACTTAGGTCACTTAGGATTTTCCTTGTTTCGTTTTATTTTTATTTGGAAATTTTAATATGGATTTTATTTTCATTATCATTGAATTAAATTTTTTCTTTTTCTTGAACAAAAATAATTAAGTACAATGGTATTTTATTTTTAAATGTTGATTTTTTTATAAAATTATTATGGTTCATATTTTTTATTTTATTTTTGATAATTCCAAATTTAATGACTTTTTTTAAATAATGGTACATAATTTTAAAGAATTGATCTATAATTTAATAAACTTCTCAAGTGACAAAAAGATTACAATTTCAAATAACCTATTATAACATTTTTACATGTATTTTTTATTTCTATTGAATATCTTATTGTACTCTCTATATTAGGGCTCAATCATTTGGGAAATATTATAATTTAGGTGTGTGGGACAGTATATTTTTAACACCCCAGCTTCCAAGGCATTCTTCTCTTTGATTAATACAATAGCTTGTGTTGTACGCAACCCCGAGTTCTATCACACCATGACCAATCGAAATAGCCATTTAAAAAGCATTTATGAATAGTAATACCCACTTTGTGAGATTTATAAATTTACTTTTCAAAATGTACTTCATTTTTTGGATTTGGACAATCAAAATTAGCTTAGGGTAAATTTTTTTTATTTTTCTGAAAATTTTAATTTTTTTTATAAATAGTGAAACACACTGCAATATTGTTTAAAACCAACATTTTATTTAAAAAAATATTTTTTTAATTTAAATTTATTTTAAAGAAAAAATAGATACATAATTCTTATAATTGTCCAACGTAATTCATTGAAGTAATTTTATTAAAAGATTACATTTATAAAATTTTATTAAACTTTTTAACGTCTTTTAACCACCTTCTAGGGACATTAGCAAATTTGCATAAAACATAATTTTATCACTTCTTTGAATTGAATCTCAAAAATCCGTTAGACATGGTTTTAATTAGTATGTAAAATGTGACCCAATGGGATGAAAATAATTTTGGATTAATAATAACTTTTAAATTGTATTTACCATGGTTAAAAGTTAATAGGGTAATTAAAGGTAAAAATAATATTATAATTACCCTAACCAATGTATTAATTCTATTGGATAAGTTTTTTTTGACCAAAATCTACCTTAGGAAAAAAAATATGATACTTTTTGATCCACTTGGATTATATAAGGATATTTATTATATTTTATTTAAAGAAGATTTAAAAGTGTTAAATTCAAATTTTAATAACTAAATAAATTTTAATATTGGGTTATAAATAAGTTGAATTTGGCTATAAATATTCATTAGAAAGATAAAAATATTTCCACCCTCATATTATTGAATTTATAATTTTTCGACATTACATAATTAAATTTATTTATTACACAATGATGATATAGTAATTACCGTACTAATGAATGATAAAAATAATTGATATTATAAATATAAAAATAAATGTAAATTGAAACTTTGGATTCCATCCATGAATTTTAATGGTGAATATTACATTTTAGGTTTTATTTAAATAATTTATTATTAGAAATAATGTTATTATAACTTTCAAAAGAACCAAATACTAAATAGTGTCAAAATTGGCATAAATGAATTTTTAAAACTAGTAATATTTTATTAAATGATATAATTTTACTAAAATTTTAATATTCTGTAAAATGAAAAAATATAATGGTAGATATTTAATTAATGAACCTCTTGAGGTTCTCTTTTCATTTTATAGTAACTATATTAACCATGTAATATAAAAATACAAGAAAACATGGTAAAAGTTAAACTATTTAACTAATAGTTAAATCTAAAAGATAAGGTTAATATGGTGACCTAAACATGTTTAAAACCTATTGTCTGAAAGAATTTAGACCCATACCTACATTATTATATATATAAATCCTTTTGGAAATATTAGATACCAAAAATGATTTTATAATAAATTAATATTTCAAACTTTTCCTAAAGTGCCCCTTACCTCTCTTATAAAATGGTACTTCCCTTGTCTTAAAATCACACCTCCAAAGCCATTTAGTTCATCCAAACCCTTCTCAAATATCCTCCCAACTACCATAAAATCTACCTAGAGGCATTTCTTTGATCATAAATAAAACGTAATTATCCCTTTTGTTAAAATCAAAAGGAAGCACCTAATGAAGAGTTAATTAGTTCATCACCTCTTTTAAAGTTCTTTTCTTCTTACACTCCCTATTTCTTTTTTTATATAGAAAAATAAAAAATATAGTACCTTATACATACTATGATGTTTTTATAAATATGTTAAAAACATATTCATTATTCTATTCATCCTATAAATGACAAAGCCACCATACATTCATACGTACAATTTACCGTTTCCATGTCATGTTGTAGTTTGTTATTCAACACTTCATTATATGAATGGGTATAATAATGAGTATAATTGATTTAAATAAAAAATATTACATGTTAATGATTCTTTATATATAATATATCATCCAAATTCATATGATTTCACCATCAATAGAATGATATTGTCGCTGGTGCGTACGTACGTCTTACCGTCTCCACGGCGTGATGAGATTTCATTACCCATCATAACCATTCAAGAAAAATTTTCATTTTATGATTAAAAATAATGTTTAAGAACTTAATATCATTCTGGATATGAATAAAATATATCCTATACATAAAAAACAATACTTTCGTAACAAAACATATAAAGGAAAATGAATCAGTGAACACCCAAAACATTGATACTACACAAATATTATTAACAATGAAATATTAGAGGATCATTTATGATATCATATTTATATATGTGTTTCCCATATAATTTAAGAACAATTATTTAACTATTCTATAGAATATTAATTTACCATCGACTATGGAAAAGTAAAACTTAAAGGTTAATTTTACAGTCTCTTTATTATCTGAGGTTGTTTTTATATAAATATATAATGGGACATTATTATCATCCACAACCGTGTTTCTTAAAAATGTATTTGAAAACATTTATACTATTTTTTAGACTATTGTTTAAATTTATTTATAACCTTGTTTTATTGTTTATAAAATATTTGGACTGGAATCATTTCGTCGTTTTCCAAAAAATGTACTTTAAGACTTTTTTGACCAATTAGGAAATATTTTTTATCTAAATTATATTGCGAGTGAGGTTATTTTCCTTTTTTAAAACACCTTTGAATCTTCCCTTACAATATTGTATGAATATTTTTAAAATAAATTATTTATTTTATAATTATATGACTTTTCAATGATTTCATGGTATAAATAGATATTCTCTCAAACATTTTTTGAATTTATTTCCTCTATGTCAACATATATTGTTGTATTTTTAGTTGAATTGAAGTCGATTTATTTTGATATAATATTCCATATTTTTATCAATTTTTTTAGGATATTTTTGATAGTGGATGTGCTATTTTTATGTCATTCCTGGTTTATGGATAAATTATTAACCTTTCTTATGTTATTTTAATACAAATGTTTACGTTTTGTTTCACCCTATTCATATGAGAAATGCATTGGACGTAGTAAGTGACGGGTAGGGCCTGCTATAGCCCCTTAATGCATCAGTAGGTCTCATAATACAAAATAGTGTCTTGACATAAGGCCTTGAAAATATTTTTATTTGTAGTCTTGGTACTAGGTATTGAATCTGTGGTTATGATGTCCAAAATTATTCCTTCCATCATTATGAGATTAACTATTGATATTACATGTGATTTTTCGACTAGAGAAATATCCATGTGAATAACTAAATGAAATTATTTGATATATCTTTTCCATATAATTCAGTTGTTTATGTTTAAAAGGATTTTGTTTTATTCATATACATTTTCTAAAACATTTATTCTTTTTTATGATACTTCCTACTATATTGTTATCCTTACTGAGCATTTGAGATCTCCCATTTCTTATGTTTTATTTTTCCCAGCATGTTAAAGGGTATATAATGAATAACCTACAGGGATAGGCTAATGAATTTGAGTGTGTTCATTGGAGACACAATGTTGATTTTTCATTTTATAATGTCATGTAAAACTTATGTATGTATATACTTATTCCAAGGCTACTCAATAGATCGGTCTTTTGGGACATGATCTCTTATGATCAAGGAAATTTTATGTAACAATGCATCGACTCTTGATAACTGGGGTTGGGGATTTACTGTTGGTATCAGAACAATTTTAGTAAAATCCTTGGAAATTAGATTTATAAAAAGTATTTATTATAGAACATTACTCTAATATAGACTTTGTGGATTAGTATAGAAAATCATCCAAAATAATTTTTAATGTAAATATTATGTGGGATTTTCAAGAAATACATCCCTTTTTTGACACTATAGTTGGACGTGATTCTAGCATAGATTTACCTATGATTGAAAACATAGACAAGGAGTTTTGGGCTTGACCTACTATATCATGGTACACGACAACGAGCCTAATTGCGCAACTAGTTTGACACTCCTGGGGGATACGGTTAGAATAGCTCACATTTTATTTAGAAACCATTATGATGTATTTATGTGTAAATACTTCCCCAAATAATTTTTTTTCTGATTATGGATTATATGAAGAAACTGTTGAATTTATGTTAGGTATTTTACAAGATTGGAATTATGAATTGTGATTTATAAATTAACCAAGTATATTCCATTGTTTGGAAATGGTGCCTAGTGGAAGGAATGGAAGTTGTATCAATACACGTAATCCATAGAGGGATTTTCCTAATACATAAGAAAATTATATTGGATCTTGTGATGCAACTGGTGCTTCACATCTTGTAACTATACTGTTATAACTCACTCAGGTTATGAATAACAACGTTACCCACATGGGGCACCAAGATCTACAATATGGAGGATCAATGTTAGACTGCTTCATGAGCCAAAAACAACTAACATTCAATGGGACTAAAAATCCACTTTAAGATGAACAATGGATAAGTTCCATAGAGAAAATATTTCATTATTTGGGGAGTAGAGAAATGGAAAAAGTTGTCATGGCAGTCTATCACCTCAAAATAGATGAAGATAAATGGTGTTCATTAATTCAAAACACAAAGGGTGATTAATAAGTATCAAATATGGAATGAAGGTAGTTTAAATAACTTTTTTTATAAAAATAATTTCCTTGTGAACATCGAGCAGATATGTAAAGGCAATTTCTTAGTCTGAGGCAAAAGGAGGATGAGATTGTCGAAAATTATGAGGCTAACATTACATGGTTAGAAAGGCATGTTGCAAAATATATACGTAACCCAAGAAGTAAGATTGATAGATTCTTTGATGGCTTCAAATCATTTTCATGTCGATCATTAGTCTACAATCCTTTTAATCGTATGAAGATATATCCTCATGTGCTATCAATATAGAAAAGTAATTCTCTAAGTCTTATGACACTAATGTGAAGAAAGAGAAGAAGAGACCAGCTGAACACTCTGGAAAAAAGAAATAAGGGGAAAAAGGGAAATATTGAATTTCCATCATGTAGTAATTGTGGGAAGAAACATATTGGAACATGCCTAAAGAGGATTAGAGTTTGTTACAAGTGTGGAGGGAAAGACCACCAAGCTTGTGATTTAATGGGGAAGAAATAGGTTGTCAATGTTTAATGCTTCAATTCTAATGAAATGGGGAATTATTCAAATTAATTTCCTATGTGTCAGGGAAACATACCTTGAAAAATATATAGGGATAATGGCCAGGATTTTGTGATCACAACTATTGAGGTTGATGATCCGAATGATTGGTGGTAGGGAGTTTATTCATTTTCTCAAAATTATTCAATGCTTTATTTGATTCCGGATCATTGCATTGTTTAAAACAATTCTAGATTTCCAAGAAAAATAGATATTTCTTATTTGACTTATTAAGGGTTTTTTCAGTCAAAAAATCTAATGGGATTATTTTTGCAACAATTTTTTGTCAATCAGTTTCCATTACAGCATATAGAAGTGATTTATCATCTGATCTTATTTTCATACCCATGATTGAATTATATACAATCCTTGGTGTGGATTGGATTTCAGACCAGGATGCGAAAATTTATTAAAATGAAAAGGAGGATACAATTTCTGATGATGATAAAAAAAATTTATCTTTAGAGACAAAATATCGCCACTTGATTCTCATCTAGATCCACACCTATTAGCTCTACTAAATTCAATTATTGGGGAGGAAGAGTGTGAACTAACTCTGGGTGGGTAAAGGAATGTTCGAATGGAGAATAAACGATTCACCATTCTCATTTTAGGGATATAAAATTTGGGTACCTCCCATTGTATAATCCAAAATATTTAAATATGTGTTCAATTTGATATAAATAAATAATGATTTAAAATTTAAGATTAATTCAACCATTAAAATAAAAAACATTACATAACCATTTCATGAATTATCATGTAAGATGTAAAAAAAATTATATCAAAATATACCCAAAATTCAATCACACAAAATAATATAATCATAATTTAATTTTGTGTGTAATTCAAGAATAATAATTCCATAAATGGTGAATATTGTAGTAGAATAAAGTTAAATTGATACAAGTTATGCATAGTTGTTTCTTAAAATTTTGTTGATAATTTTTTTATAAAAAATGATATAAGTAACTTACAAAATAATTTAAATGATATGGGACAATTTCTTTTAAATTTTAATATTGATGATAAAACATCAAATTAATTTAACATTGAAAATAAGTAAACCTATAGTTGATAAAACATGGATATAAATATAAGTAAAATATGAAGGATGAATGAAATAAATTTTAGCATCTTTAATCATCGTGAAGTAGACCTCATCAATGAGAGAGATGTAAAATTTTATTTTGAATAATGTTAATGTGAAAATAGATATGTTTAGAAAGAATGTTCTATTTAATATTAATATTAATCAATAAAAATATTAAAAGTAATAAAGAACCTGGATATGGAAGAAGTATTCAAAAAGAAAAAGTATAAACTATCATTTATAATTTCAAATTTTTTTAATATAAAAATGATTCAATAAAAAGATTACATGAAATAAATTTAAATCAATAAAAGTGTAATTAAATTAAAATAAAATTTTGTTATAGTATATTTAATATAAACAATGTATATAAATAATAATGTTTATTACTCAATGAATAGATATTGAGCCCAAAAATACACTTACCTTAGATTAATTATTGATTTAATTCAATATGTTTCCTAATATAACAATCATTGGTTAATTATTAATCTATATTAAAACATTATTTATAATTATTTAATTTTATATTATTTATTTGTTATTATCTGTTTATTAATAATTTATAGTTAATATTCATTTTTGTGTTTTTTATTATTCTATATGTTGTATCCTTAATTTGGTATTAAAAAATTTGTACTTTATATATCATTATTTTTTCATTACCACCACAACTTCTATTGAAATGACTTAGAAATTTTAATGGGGATATAAAGTCCCTTATTGTTCAATGGATGTTTTAATTATTATTTATATATATTCTTTTATGATTTTTTCATTTGAAATTATATTGTATACAAAAGGAGTCATTCAAATAACATATATATTGTTTTATATTACCATTACATAAATATAAAAAGGATTCAATTCACATTGTATTTTGTAATGCAACTTCTTATAAACATTTTTGCTATAAATTTTATAGTATAATTTATCTATGTGGCTAAACAAACTGAAACAAGAACATGTTATAATGAATTAATGAGTAAAAACTATCGTATTATTTCACTATAACATAACTTTTATAAAGTAAAAATAATTTGAATTCCATGTTATTAAATTTTTATGTCAAATTTTACAAGGTTTATCATAAAATATAAATAAAATGGTTAATAAAAACATAATTCATATATCACGGGGTAAAATCATTACAAAGGGATCATTATTGAAATTTAGGATTTGGGAATCCTCTTTATTTCTAGAATCTACCAAATGTTTTAATGAATGTTTTCGGTTGGAATTTGGTTTTTGTTAGTTTTTATATCTGGAATTTATTTCTGTCTTGAAATGAGTGATGAAAATACCCTTTTATATACTAGTTTGAGTGGAAATCTTGTATATACTCAATCCTTAATGTATAAGGAATTTAATTTTATATTTAATGACAATCAAAATTTATAAAAGGATGAGAATAGGATTTGCATTTACTTTTACCTAGATTTTTGTGATAATTTTTAGAGTTATTTTATCACATTACTCATTATAATATCAATTTTCATAGTATTTCCCTTTACCATTACAACTCAATTTTTTCCTTGGTTGCTTTTTCTTAAAGAAAAAAATTTATTCCTTTTACCAAATTTTTACATCCTTATTCAATATATGAAATAAATTTTATTAAATTCAAACACTAATTATGAGAAATTTTACTTTTAAATTAGCACACATATATATAAGAAAATAATTTTTTTTAATAAAATATCATTTTAAATATGAAATAATATTATTAGTATTACATACCAATTACTAATAATTATTTAAATATTAATTATTTTGATTATATATATAATATCAAATTACAATAATTATTTTAATGTCATATATTTTATTTTTTTTAAATATAAATACATAAGATATAAAATATTCATTTTCCTCACAGCAAAAGATGTTTTCTGCAACAAATTATTTTCTTCTTATTTTATTTAATAATTATTTATTATATTTTAATTACATATAAAATAAATTATTTATGAAAATTTATGTCATTTTAAAATAAATATTACTTTAAAATTATAAAAATTATAATCTACTTAATAGATTCATGTAAAACCAATGACCATATATCCAATAACAATATATCCAACCACTATATATACAATTTTTATATAATGGTCATGTTACCCATTTAAATTACTTTATATTTCCTCACATACATATCTAAAAAAATTAAAAATATTTAAATCCTCATAATATCTACCATTTTATAATGTTTTTAATTCATTCCATATTTATACTAGTCGTTATGACCACCATGGGAGACCAAAATGAAGAAAAACTCAATTTTACGACATTATTATTTACTTATGGTTTTATTCCTATTGTAATTTTCATAATTATGTTTCATACTGAATTATTATATTGTATTGATATTTTTCTTAATATTCAATGTTAATAAAATAAATTCAACATTTATTAATTTGATATTTAATATATGATAAGTTATTCAATGCATGTGAATTATTAAGGTGAATTTCATACTAATGGTATTGTGTGTTACATCCCCCCCTAAAAAAATTAACCTATTAAATATTTTCTATTAAATGAAAATATGCTTGTTTAATTATTTTCTGTTAACTCAAAAACATTACGGTGTTTTAATCTCATTACATATTCTATTTTACACATTTCCAACTCAAACAAATGATTTAGCTAGAGGTATTTGACTATAGGTTGTCTTTTTTCATAGTTAATTATCTATATGATCCACTATCTCTGATGGGTTCTTGAATAAGAATTTTTATTACTTTATTTTATAGCGTCTGAGATAAATAAATGTGATAGATCTATTATATACATTCCAAAATGTGGGGCATAAAAATAAATAGGCACATGTGAGGTGGGGTTGAAGTATTCATCAGTATTCCAAATTCCTAAAATGATCAAGAATCTCAAATGGTTCAATGTTTCTTGGGAAAAACATTACCATATTTTTAGCTATCCTGGAATTATTGTATCTTGATGGTTAATGGAATAAATTTCCATCAACACTGAACTCTATGTCCCCGTAGGGATTATCAATATATAATATATATATATATATATATATATATATATCTAAACTTGATATGTCATAGATTGGATTTAATATTCACTATAATTACATGAGAAAGATATTGTCCCCAAAAAAATTCACTCTCCATCTTTATCTCAACATTTTTATGTTTTTCATCTCCTTTTATACATTGCGTATCATGAACCAAAAAAAATGAATAGCTAAAACCATACCCAAATCAATCTTGACACTTCCAGAAGTGTATTTGTGGTCTCTACAAGATGGGGACTATAACCCTGAAATCCAAAAAATAAGAGGGAAGTAATTCTCCTTAAGATCAACCATATAAAATGAAAATAATAGAAAGAATCCATAAATAGTATGTTTTAAAAAAACCCATCGAGAGAAATGTACCACAAGTAGGAAAGAAACCAAATACATGAAAAACCCCAACTATCACATCATTATAATATCTCTTCATAATAAGTCGATCACGTACTATTCTTTTGACCACAAACTCCCAAGGTACTCCTATCAAGAACACCCACTTCCTCTAAGAAGTTCTTTCTGTTATCATATAAATATCATAATAAATTCCACAAACATCCACTATAAAATTGTGTGAGCAACAACAGAATATTAGGATCCCACCAAGCATTTCATAGTAAATCAACACCAAATAAACCAAATATTCTCAATTTTAAATGAAACATGTCTTAGGAATATTACTACAGCTAATAATGAAACATGCATATCAATTAATTTCAATGGAATGTAAAAAATGGGTATAAAAGTTTATTCTCATCAATAGAGATATGAATATGAATTTATATCATCATAGGAATGAATAATTAATTTCATAAAATTGGCATGTATAAATCATTTACAATCATTGCACCATGGATAAAAGTCAAGGGGTTAGTTAGTTCGGGGGTTAATGAACCTCACACGTATTAGGGAAATAAAAATCCACTTATGAACACTTCTAATGGTATCAGTCCTAGGAATAATAGGAATCCACGTGGTCAAATAAAATTAATTTCCTTGTCAATTTTACTATCATTTTTATTGATAGGTTTTTTGAAAGGTCGAGAGAACATATTTTTAGTGTGATTGTACTATACATCCCACTAAACTAGTCAGGCTAGTACGTTCTTCAAGTAAAGTAATCATTCATTGGGTTTTTATTGATTACAAATATCCTCAAATAATTTCATTCAATCATTTTAAATTTCCATAATTTTATGTATCAAAACATGCCATTTGATTTCAAAAAAACATCAGATGGTTTTCATCAATAATAATGACTATTAAAAATATCATTTCATTTTAAAATATAAAACAATTTCATGCCTTTTTTACACAATAATCTTCATCAATGTCATTCTTCAAATCAATCATTTAAATTTTATATCATTTTACTATAAATCAACACTTTATTTTAATATAAATTTTCATAGAGATTTCATCACTCAATGTATTTAAATTTTAAAACAATTATCAAAATCTTAAAATCATTCTTCAGAAATAAATTAAAAATATATTTCAAATCTAATAAGCAACAATGATTTGTATTGTTAACAATATCCTTCTGAAAACACCTACCTGGAGTCACGGTGTTGGACATCATTTAATTAGGATAAATATTTTGGGAGGGAATCCAAGAAACAAAAATAAGAATCATTATTTAAATCCATAAATGACATAAAGATCCAACACTCTCGAAGAATGATAGAGTTGAGGAAATACGAAATCACAATTACATATTTACTATTCTTACTAAAATAGATTCAACACTTCAAGTGGTAATTTTATCTATGATGATTCATGGTTCGTAGATACACAGTCACCTAAAGAGAATATCTCGAGTCTAAAGGATAGAATGAGGTTTAATGGAGATGATTTTTGTGTTAATATCGGTGTTTCGGTAAGTAAAATAGGAAAATTGAAAAAATAAACTCACGTATCATGGTTTCGATACATGTGTTTTGAAATTATAATATAAACATACACCTCTTTATAGTATTCTAAAAGAGACACAAAGGATGAAAATTCATGTACAAATTAAGAAAAACATCCCAGAATAGAGATGTAATGTTTTTGTAGAAGACGTCAGGGTATGTAATAACTATGTACCTAGTCATGCACCCTCATATGAAACTTCAATTGAAGCTATAGGATTTCCTAAGAATACACATATAGTTTTCCCTAAGTATTTTCCAAACATGACCATGCCAAGAAACCTCTAAAAGTATCCAAAACTCACCAAAACAATCTTATAAAAAGTACCAAAAAATATAGTGAAAAAATAAAATTTAAATACCTTAATATAAGAGTTACTATGTTAAAATTATCTCAAATATTTCACTTTCTTCCCCCAGTAATCCATTCAAGAGGTTGATCCACATAGACATGAGGATTCTTCTCTCTAATAAACATCTCACACTCTTACATATCATAGGAATTAGAACCATGCTTCCATAGAATCGAATCCAATGGTGTGGAATTTCCATTGAGACCCTTAATTTGAGAATCAATAACCCAAAACGAATTTTTGGTCATAGAAATATCAACTTCAACATCAAGATCATCCAAATTCAGGGTTTGAGATGGGTATAAAATATATTTTTGGATTGGTGAAAATTTAAGAGTTTCATAGATTGATGTAAAAAAGGTGTAAAATATAAATGGAAAGAAACCTTCCCAATATGGAGATTTAACTCAAATGTTCCCTCATATCTCGAAGCCAACTTCTTCTATTTTTCATGAATTATGTGACCCGAACTAGGCGATACTCTCAAAACCACCTATTCTATAACTAATAATTCCAAAGGAAACTGATTTTAATTTTCAAAACAATTATACAGGATCTACACCATCAATAATATCTATTGAATCATTCAGAAATCATTCATCGTCTCCTTGTCTAAAATAGGTCCAATATGGGAATATTAACCAATATCCAACCAAGAGAGTTATGAAATTCAAGTCTTACCATACAAGGTATGAAAGGGTTACACTTTAAAGGAAGACTGATATCTATTTTAATGTGAAAATTCAAATAACCGCAAATGTAATTTATATGACTCTCCAAATTCATGGTCATAATCATGAAGCATTCCCTTCATAAATTTTTTTATCATTTTTTATAACCATCTATCTGAGGGTTGTAAATTATTCTCAACATTTTTGGGGATCCCATCAGCTCAAAATGAATCTAAAAAAATGATATGTGTATTGGGGATCTATATTGAAGAAAATATCTAATGAAACTCCATGAAATATGAAAATCTTCAGTACATATAAATTTCATATACCCTCAAATTAGGTGGTATCACGAATCGGAATAAAATTATACCTTTAGTTGATTTTTTTAATCACTACCCAAACCACATTCTTTCCATTAATAGTATTTGGAAACCTAAAAAAATCTATAAATACATCATCCCACTTCCAAGTCATCCCAGGAAGCGGTTGAAGTAATCCCAACTTTATATAATTCTCATCCCAGACACGTTGATTGGTATAAAAATAAGATCTGAAATCATTAATATCATGATTCATTCATGGACACTATAATTGATTCCCCATATTATAAAACATTATTTTAATTTTAGTATTGTATTAATGATGTACATATTATAAGAATTATAGAGTATATAAGGATTATACTGCAGTACTTTTTTTTGAAGATTTTAGATTATATGGTTCTAATAAAGGTGTCTTAATAGTAAGCTACACTATTTAGAAAATATATGGTTTAAGGAAAGGTAGTCCTTAATATGGTCATGATAATGAGGTAGTGATTTTGGAATAAGATATGGTTGATTTGGATAAATTATATTGAATATTCATGACTTCCTTGAAACTGATTAATTACTTGTATATTCCATCATTGTTGGAGTTTTCAGCTTTTTTGGATAGAAGGAGTATATCCAGTATTCTACAAGGAATAACGGGGAATTAATGTAATCAATAAGGTTTTATGGTAATTCATGATGTTACGGTGTTTTAAAAGAATACACGATGAATGCGTCCACATGTTATTAACTGGGAAAAAGGAACTTCATTGTGTTTAACTTCCTTATAAATTTTGGGCTGAGATTTTGGATATAAGTATTTTGGATAAGTCTAAAGGTTGGAATGGATTAAGTTTGAAATTGGATACTATTTTTAAGTTAATTTTGGATTGATATAAAAAGGACAGTCTAGAAGTCGGGTGACAACTAGTTGCGTCCGGCAAGGCCGCGAGACTTGAACCTGCAACCACAGAGCGATAAAGGTGCATCACCTACAACTGGACTATGTGATGTACTTGTTTGTATAATTTAGTTTTTTTAAATAGACTGGCAAATGAGTTATAAATTCATTATTTTCAGAACCTTATACGAGTTGGATAAGTAGAATTTTTTTGAAATCATTTTTAGTGAAAGATGAGTTTGTGTTAGGAATTAGTTGAAGCATGAAACTCTACTTGTCAAGTATATATATATATATATAATTTTTTTCTTCTT
Source organism: Viscum album (assembly GCA_963277665.1). NCBI lineage: Eukaryota > Viridiplantae > Streptophyta > Magnoliopsida > Santalales > Viscaceae > Viscum > Viscum album. The sequence goes on from OY728159.1 coordinate 930,142,542, forward strand.
ATTAAGACTAAATTTTATTAACCCAATTTCCGATGTGGGTTTTTCCACACAGGTTTTTTCTATTTTCAACCTTTTATCTTCAAAGAACAATTTCAAATAGCGATGACACAATTTATTGAAGGAGGGAAGAATGTAACACCCCAAAATTTCATAGTACGTTATTTCATCAAAGTAATACAATATCTTGCACTACACACATCACTGAGTTCAAGCACACCATGACTTACGAAACTACCTGTTCAAAAACGGTTATGAATAGTATTGACAAAATTTTGATCTTTATATAATCCTTATAATTTTATAATCCATATTATGAGTTTCTTAGACATAATGTAAGAACAAATATATTTTTTTAGGTAAAAGAAATATTTATCAAAAAATGCAATTTTACATCCTTTTAATGGTGAACCCTTTTTCAACTGAACACTATCAAAAAAACCTTAGTTCCATCCTCCCACACTCAAAAAAAATAATGAAAGTAAAGAGATCCATGATATTTATGTCCTTTTAAAATTACTATATGGAAGGGCATAGTAGTTTACATTTCAAAACATTAGTGGTAATATTCCCCTTTCCATGTTTATAGTTCATTACAATGTCAAAAAAAATTACGTACTCCACCAATATCTTATAATGATGATTCAAATATTTTTTTGCGAATATATAACTCAAAATATTGTAATCGGAGTAAAAAATTAAATCATTATTAAAAAAGTTATTTTTGTAAACTCTTAATTGAATACATCATAGCTATGAATTCAACATCATGTGTCATACAGTTTTTATCTTGATTCCTAATTTCAAAATAACCATAATCCACCACATGATCACCATGTATGAGAATATAGGCCAAACCTGATCCTAAATCACCACAAAAGGTCAAGATTCCCATACATATATCTTGAAGGGTCAACACTAGAGATAAAGTCAAACAATTTTTCATATTATCAAAGAAATATAGAAATCTCAGATCCCAAATGAACTAAACTTCATTTCATGAAATAGTAGCCAACAGAAAAGAAAACTTTGACAAATGTTTTAAAAGATGGTTATAATTCCATTCCAAACACCAAGATTTTTTGAATCTCAAGGAAATTATTTTATTCCTCCCATGGAATGATATCTTATAAAATTTCAAGAAAAACTATGGTATCATGATTTCATACCAAGTTTTCTATTAACTTCCCCTCTCAAATCTGTGATTTCATCATTGAAATAATTGCATAAATTTTATGATTCATCAATATGTATGAAGATGATCATAAATGTATCACATTATCTTCCTAGGATTAAGAGTCATCCAATATATTATTCATGAATGCCACAATGAATAAATACATATACTAGTGGAAAAATAATATTCATCAAAGCGATAAACACATTAGGATAATTGATATCACCAATTGGAAGATCAAGATACTCATAGTGGTCATACCGACTCCATAAATAGGTCTTTGAGATATAAGACTTCGTGATCCTAAGTTGGTGATAACTATACAAAATATTATTCTTAAAGAACCACTTATCCCCTATACCTTGATTAAACCAATCATCAATATGGGGAAACCAATACATGTTCTTGAAAATAACAAAATTGATCTTCTTAAGGTCAATAAACTAATAAAGGTTCTTATCAGCCTTCCTGGTGAAAACTATAGGTTCCACCAATTTAGACACACTCAGTCAAATGTATCATTTTTACATTGATTCATCCAACTGATTCCATAACTCTATCAGTTCATATGGTTCTATATTGTATGATGGGATAGATATTTGAAAATTACCCAACCGGATGTCAATAGAGAACTCCACTTCTCTCATTAGTGGAAAACAATGAAATTTTTATGGAAACCCATCATAAATATCAATATGGTCTAGAGGAATATCTCAATATGAATATTCATACTATAGTTAAAAATGACAGACGGATATAAACCTTACAAGATTTATAGGGGGTTGGATCAGATTGAACTTCTATCTCATTCTTCCAAAAAAACATGGAACATCCTCTCAGAGATAGTTTATGATACCCACTGATGATAATAATCAATTCAAGCATCGTAATCCACCAACTAGTCCATTATGAGAATAAAGTATGAAGTATTAATCTCTAAAACAAAAAATTCCTATACGATCACAATCATAGATAATGAGAAGGTATAAGAGAGGAATTAGAGGCTCATTCACCATGTGAGGAAGCTTCATTCTTAATGATAATGAATGTAACCCCATTGTTATTGAAAAAAATATGCTTGCATCCAATATCCTGCTAGTATTGATGAGATTGTGACACTATGTAGAGTGATAGAACCATGATAAACCCCCTAATAAAGGCTTGAATGATCACATTTACAAAAAACATTAAATTCCTCCATGAATGCATGCTTCTTCTCCTAATAATTCCACATTCGAAAAAAGTCAGTGATAATTTTCAAGATATTTTAGAAGATAAATAGAATTTTTGATATTTTAGAATAAAACTAAGGTTTCCAAAATGATGATCATTCCATATTCTATTTACATTAAAGAAACCACTAAATATTTCACATGTTGTGTTTTGTATTCAAATTAAATATAACATACCATCCAGGTCAAGTTCTACCATCATAAATCCATCAAGAATATTAACATAAGTTTTAGACTTTATTAAAAATACATGAGATCGAATATATGATCGAAGATCCATATGAATCAATTGATCATTTGGAATCTCATTTGACACCAATTTAGGTGAAAACTGATCAAGTTCAAAAAACTAATTGGTATACTTATTCATTAACCAATCACCCCGATGACGGTTTAGGAACTCCATAGACTAATCAAATACCATCGACTCAAGATAAAATTACACCATGACAATAGCGTTCATGCCTTTTAATTATAATCACTCATTATTCTTTTCCATAACTACCGAATCACACTTCCTCTTACATGGACCCTAAATCTTGAAGATTGGTAACTTCACCTTAATTGAATATGGATTCTCTAAGAACTCGAATATTTGTTAAATATTTTTTAAGTTAATTGTCAAACACCTAAGGGTCATTCATAACTAGTAATGATTTTACTTTCTGTCGAAGAAATTCATGGGAAAATATACACTATTATCTATCTAAGATAAAAAAAATATTGTGTCAATGGGGGAAGGTGTTTCCCCTTAACATAGATCTTGGACTACACGAAAAACAACCTATATAAGGTTCTGGTCATCTGGAGGGTTTTCTTGATATGGGTCATCATTATCTCCCTCATGAAGCCGGATTGGAAAACTTCTTGTGGCCATGGTGCTAAAGAAAATAAACAGAAATTAAAAAAAATAGTAAAGAAAGATAATAACATCAACACTAAGAAAAAAGCGCTTCATGGGAAAAAAATCCCATTTAAAATTTATGTTAATTATATGAATTAGATTAATGAATTTCCTTAAATCAAACATTTTCCAAATTCCCATGGCAACTTATGTATTATAAAGATGGGAGATAGGTAGGAACTCACTCATATCCTACCCATTAAGTCTGAAAAATCATATTTTCTACTTACGAGGTCATCCCAAACTTCATAAAAACATTAAATAAGATACTAAAATTCCTATAATCCCAATTTTTAGGATCCAACCAAGGTAATCTACTAAAATAGTATGCTAATAATTTCTAAAAGGGCTCTAAGGGTATTCCCGTACCCTAAAGGAAGGAGACTAGCACCTATGAATCCAGAAACAACAAGAGGGGAAGAGTTATCCCCAAGTTTAACCAAATAAATTTAATATAATGAAATGAATCTACAAATAGTTAGTATTCAAAAATATTAATCTAGATAATTGTACCAAAATTATTAAGAAACCATTGATATCATGAATCCCAAATATGACAACATCACAACATCTTGTCATAACATTTGGATCAAACAATTACCATATTAATTCAAACCCCCTAGTTCATTCTATCAAAAATACCCACCACTTATATGTGATAAATTTATTCTTCCTATACAATGAATAAGAAATTATTTAAACACAAAAAGGTATATCTTTGGTGTGATAAACACTCGACCAGTAGGATCCTAAAATGTATTCCAAAAGAAATCTATATCAATTTAACTAAATATTTTCCATTTTAATATAAAAATTTAATGGAAATAATTTTACAACTCACAATGAAACATGTTTTTCAAATCATTTCAATTGATAGTATAAAATAAGTAAAATTGTTCATTTCAATCCAAACAAACATGAATAATAATTTCATTCAAAAAAGACATGAATAAATCATTTTATTAAAATTAGAATGTATAAAAAATATTTAATCATATAACTATGGTTATAATTCTAAGGGTTAGTTAGTTCAAGGAACAAGGATTCTCACAAATCTTAGTGAAATATAGCTCCAGGTGTGCACACTTCGCAATACTCTAAGCCTCTGGAGAATATGAGTCCATCCTAATGAATGATCATTCTACCCATATAATTTTTAGTATCATTTTCTTTATCAATCCATGTAATGGTGGATCAAATTCATTGTGAGAATTCTCATCTTGGACTACCCCTTAAACTACCTCTTCTCCCATGTGCTTCATTAATATAAACCAAACAAGGGAATATTATTCATTTTTTTAGTCTCAAAAAATTTTAATAAATCATTTCAGAAAACAAATTTTTATTTTTCCAAACATCCCATTTCATTTCAAAAAGAAACATCAAATTGATTTCATCAAAACTCATGGATTTCACAAAAATTCAATTAATTTTGAAATAATAAATAAAATTCATTCCTTATTTACATAATAATAATCGTCAATTTCATTCTTCAAATAATTCATCTCAATTTATGATCACTTACAAAATCTAACCAAAAATTTATTTCGAAAGTCATTGCAAAATATATTTCATCGCACACTCCATTATATTTCTAGAAACATTTATTGAAGGTATAAAATCAATTTTTAAAATTAAATTGGAAGTCTATTTCGAATCTAATTAGAAAAATGGTTTTAATTTATAGTTATTTACTTTCTAAATAACATACCTCAAGTTATAGTATCAAAAAAACACCCAACAAGTGATCTATAATTTCATAGGTAATCCTAGAATGACAAATTAGAAACCAAAATTATAATTTATCAATGACATAAGGATCCACCACTCTTGAATAAGTATAGATTTGAGGATATGAGAAATCCCAGTTAGATCTATGTTATACTTACTAAAATAGAATCAATACATTAGTGAGCACTTTAATATTTAAATATTTAAGTATTCATGGACCAAAATCACCATTACAGAGCCTCCAAAGTTAAATGAATTGAATGAGGTTAAAATTAAAAGAATTTGGAGTTAAAATAGGGTTTGGTAATTAAAATAAAAAAACCATAAAAAATAAATCATGTAATGGTTTGGCCACATAGTTTATCAATCTATGTTCCATTCATGAACCCAAACATGCTTTGAAAAACAATTCCCAAACCATGAAAAACATCACTACCTTGACCTCAATTGGTTAAAAGGTTTGTCACATATTTTATAGTGAATGTTAACATAAAAATGTTACCTCTTATGGATATACAAATAAAGACTCATTGTTTCATAGGTTGACCATAATAGATTTCCCTAACCATGAGTCAACCATGTATAATACCAAAAAACATATGAAAATATCACAAGTCCCCCAAAACAACCAATTAAAAGACAAGAAAAAAATATAGTCTGACAAAAGAATTTGATTACAATAAATAAATATTCATGATTTTACATAGCTACAAATGGATTCATTTTAATTCATGAGTAGAAACTATTAGTATATGAAATCTTGGAAAATGGAATATATTGATCCATACATCATTTTATTTTTATTTTTTGAGAACTTTGTAAATCTTATGATTAATGAATAGTCCTATCATATTTTCCATTAGTTTGAGGGTGATAATAAGTGATAATTTTCAGTTTTTAATCTAATTCTTATTGAATACCTCTCTATAACATTGATCTGAACCATAGATATCGATTAGATATAATTAAAAGTGGTACTTCATGTACCTCTTACAATTCTTTTAAATATATCTTGGTAAGTTGATTAAGTGTATAATACTCTTGAATAACAATGAAGTGTGCCAAATTTTTAAGCCAATAAATCATAACATAACTATAATTATTTAATTTAGAGGTCATGTAAATACCCATGAAAAATTCCAAGGTGAAGTCTTCCAATTTATATATGTGTCTGGGTAATGGTTGTATCAACCCATTAGAAATCACATTTCTGAACATCCTATGTTTGGACACAACCCTAGTGAAGTACTATATCATTGGTAATAATAATCAAGAATTTTATTCTGTAAAAACAAATGAGGCCATTAGATGGTTGGGAAATTGATACATCAAGGACCTATGGTCCATAGTGCCTCTATGATATGTAGAAACTCGGGTGAAATGTGAACAATGGTGGTTCCGTGAGTTTCAATGTAGGGGTTCCATTTAGGTTGTAGTGGTAGTGTGAATTGTCACTAGAATTAGTGAAAAGATATAAAGGTCACCCAATAAGTTGATGTAGTAAATGAACAGTATTCATACATGATGATCTAAAAGGGATTTATGTGGGTCTTATAGAAGGAGTTGATGTAGTTTTTTCCTTCAACAAAAGGACATTAGGTTGTTTATTTCTATTTCAATTGGGCCTATTAGACCTCGATTTATATAAAAGGGTTCCTTATCAACCATGTTAAAATATAATATTATCTATAAATATAAAAAAATTAAAATTATATGTTCCATAAATTCTTCCATAAATCTATATACAACTTTTTTATTCCCAAGCGATTACAAAATGATGATCAATTTGAATCATCAAAAATTACTTTCATCAATTCAAAAATATATGGGACATATACTCTATTTAAAAATATTTTATATATAGTTTTATCTAGGCTAAAATCTAGAATATATTCAAATTAATTTTTTAGATATATATCATCCTTTTAAAACTACTTGATCTTCACTTAGATATATGGTTGATGAGTGATTTGGAAATGGTAGGATTATATCCCATCCTAAATGATTTCCATGTTCTTAATATTCATTTACATGAACATTTTCTATTCGTAATTCCTCATCTTGGATAAGGTTGAATTATCTTATCTACTCAGAGAATATCACACATTGTTTTCCTTAATTTGATAATAATGTATAGAGAAATCATAATCATTTATCAACTATAACAATATTATTTGGGATTTTTTCATAATGTTATATTTCAATTTGTACTTAAAACTCTTTTAATTAGTAAAAATATCCAAAATATCTATATATAAATATTTCCAAAGAAAATATTTTTTGTAAAAAATAACACTGCTAACTAATAATCATGGACTCGAGTAATTTTACAGATGGACCATAAATTGATTGCATGAAAAAAAATCACCCTACCATAGTTTATAAGAATTAAACTCAAGACCTTATTTAATGAATAAATATATATAAAAAACAATTATCTAATATATTTTTGTGTGAGTATAGGTATAGTGACAAACCTATTCATAGTATCCTATAATAATTCTACACATTATTTTTTCTAGACAATTGTAACTCCCTTCTATGTTCACATAGTTAGTAACTTTAAAAATTGTGAGATATTTATCGCAAATAATCTAGAGAATCCATTAAATCTTGAAAAATATTGGATATTTATTACATTTTTTATCTATAACATTCTTAAAACACTTATGTATTCCATATATAAATATATAAACCCTCTATTTTGATTACATGACCCTTGAATGTTATATTTTACCCCTATAATTTACACTTTCTATATTTTGAAAATAAATTTATGATTTATAAGGCCTTTAGTAAAATCCTCAAATTCTCTTTTTATTCTTACTTTATCTTGGTATATATAATAATATCATCAATCACGGCTACAAAAAATTAATATAGGTAGTATCTATGGAATTTATATCGCAAAAACATGATTATATTTTGGTAATATTTATGTATGAAAAGAATCCCATTGAATTGATAAAATCTATGTCTTTTATATAATGTTCAATTATGTATTTATTAACTTTCACCATCAGTTGATGATATCTTGATTGTAAATAAACATTTGAGAAGTATTTCATCCAATAAATTTCATCAAAAATATCATAAATACTAGGTATAAGATAATTATTCTAGATTATGATATTGTTATATTCATGATAAATCAATGAAATGATGAATTATTACATCCTTAATCTTAACAAAGTGGACTATTTCACCCCACTTTTAAGCACATTGGTTTATCAAACATTTTTTTAAATTATCATGTATTTTATTTTTTTTAGTTAATTTAATTTAATATGGGAAATTCTAAAAAGGATACAATGACATAGTTAGAGATACTTGTATGAGTTCAATTGAAAACTGATCCATATATTCATATGAATAACAAAGAAACTATTTTATAAATACATAAATACGCACTTATAAAATTTTCATATATTAAATGATGATTTTTTTCACCAACCATTTTACCAAAATATCCCTCATCATTGTGTATTGAGACCTATATTAAGTTATTAATTTCCATTAAAAGTGAATTGTACTCCATACAATAATATAAGATCATATGATGATTTGGGATATTAAATGTGATTTATATACTGTTTTTTGTGTATCAAATCCATTCCCCAAATAATATTAATATTTGATCGTGGAAGAATAAATATATTTATTGTAATTTTATTTAGGTAACCCACAATCAATGAAAAGTTTTATAATTGATAATTGATCACCTCACTGGTAGGTTCTTTTTAAAAAGGTGATGCCTCGGTCAAAAAAGACCAAAGCCTTAATATTATTAAAAAGAAAGAAATAATACAAGAGTCTAAAAGACGGGATCATATTAAAATATTTATCATTGCAAGGAATGTAGAGGAATGGGGAGGTCTTCAAGCAATGTCATGTCCTGATTGACTCCAATGTTGGCCAGACCATTTGCAACCGCATTTACTTCTAGATAAAAATGTGTGATGATATAGTTAAGATCACTTAGCGAGCGGATGAAATCCATCCAGCGGGTGGTAATCGGCCAAGCAAGGTGGATTACGCCATTCCAAATTGCTTGGACAGTAGTCGTCGAGTCACTTTCGATCCAAATCTTATTCCATCCAAAGGATTTGGAAAAGGTAATGGCATGAATCAAGCCCAGCGTCTCTACTTTGAGGTAGGTAGAAATGTCACATTTACCCATTAAGCATCCAAGGATCTGGTCGTGGTGATTTCTGAAGACAACACCACATCTTGCAAGTCCCGGATTGCCTTTGGAGGCGCCATCGATATTGATCTTTATCTATCCATGTAGGGGGACTCACTAGAACACCTCCTAAGTATGATGCGGCTGACAAAAATTGCCTTTAATCATGAGATTCCTCAGGATCACAAAGTCATGTACAGTGTTCTGGCATCGTCCCTTTTGAACCGAGGCAACTTTTTGTATAACAATGAGGATCCTCATTCGGCCTGCATTTTGATTGAATTAGTAATTGTGATGAATAATAGAATTTCGATCATAGAAAATCACATAATGGAGCTCAGAAACTGCATCATGAAAGAGGTTCCTGATTTGTTGAGAGCCTCCCATTTCTGCACATTTCTTACGTTGATCTTTGACAGAATTAATATTAAACCATCTGTAGTAAAAAATGTCAAGAATATTGTTCCAGAGAGCAGAAGCAGTAGCACAAGGGAGAAAAATGTGGTTAGTATCTTCCCTATGCTGACTACAGATTTTTCATTTGGAACAGATCTGGATGCCAAAATATTGGAGGCAAAGTTCAGTGGACACTTTATTGTGAGAAAGATGCCATATAATGTTGAATCACGATGGCTTTATCTAACGTTTGTTGATTTGTTTAACCAACTATATTATTTTTATGAGTTACAAAAATATTGTTTGTAGAAATGTTTTGAGTGGAGCATAACATTGTGAGAAAGATCCCACATTAAGAGGTCATTGGTTGGAGAGAAAGAGTAGTTTTCAATAACGTTTAAAATAGTGTCAGGAAGGTGATCATGTTCGGAGTTTAAAATGTCTCTGATAGAGCTATTAGTAGTATAAGGGTTTCCATCAAGAAGAAACATGGATATTAAAGGCATTCCAGTCCAGTTATCGAACCAAAATTTCATGGAAGAGTCCATAGACACCATCCATCTAGAGTTATGCATAATATTAGCGAAGGAGTTTTTGATGGAGGGCCAGATAGATGAGTTAATGAAGTTCAAGATTCCCATTTTAAGTTTGTCTACAAACCTATTTTTAAGAAAGGAAATCGCTTCAGATGTGTTGTGAAAAATATTCCATGTGAGTCTTGCTTGAAGGTCTTCATTGAAGTTTTAGATATTTTTTATACCAATACCACCATTTTTGATTGGATTGCAACAACTTGACCAAGGAACAGTAAAATGTTTTCTTTCTAGAGTGCTACCAGTCCAGATAAAGTTCTTTATGGCTGTGTTCATTTTTTAATGAGTCCAATTGGCCATTTATAGACCATCATTTAATAAACCATCTTGGCGACAATAGTGGATTAAACAAGGAATGTTATACCAACCATAGAGAGAGACTTACCTTTCCAAGAAGAAAGTTTATTAAGAATTTGATCAAGTATAGTCATAAAGTGACAAGATTTGGGTATGACCCAAAAAATGGGAACACTAAGATAGGTGAAAGGAAATTTGCCTTCTTTTAGACCCAGGTCACTGAGAATGTTACATTTTCTGCTGGAAAGGGAAATTATTCCCAATGAAGAAGCAGGATTTGTTCCATCTAATGGTTTGACCAGAAACCTCTTCATAGTGTGAGAACACATCTTTTAGGTTAAGAATGTTTCTTTTATTTCCTTGAAGGAAAAGGATGATGTCATCCACGTAAAAATGATGAGTGGAAGTGTCCACATTTCTGGAGACATGAATGGGATTTATTTTATTCTGGCTTACCGTCCTGTTGGTCAGACGATAGAGGCAGTCTTTTTCTATCAAGAATTGAATGGAAGAAAGAGGGTCACCTTGCCTGACACCTTTAGTGAATTTAATATAACCTTTAGGTGAGAAATTGACCATAATGTAGATATACGTAGAGTTATAGAGAGTTCTTATTTCATATATAAAATAGGTGCTAAAACCATCACCATGGAGGACTTTAAAAATAAAGCTCCAATCCATGGTGTAAAATTCTTTTTTGATGTCAAGATTAATCGCAATGTTGCCTCCCATATTTGTTTTATTCAAATTATTAACACACTATGAGGTGAGGAAAATGAATTCTTGTATGGATCTTTCCTTTATAAAACAAAATTGGTTCCATGAGACAATTTTGTTCATGAGAGTGGAATGTCTGTTGGCAATGATTTTTGTGATGACTTTAAAAATAGTGTTGATAAGAGCAATGGGTCTAAACAAATGAATCTCAGCGGAATTATCTACCATCGGTATCAAGGTGAAAAACTGGGAATTTAGAGTGTGAGGGAGAACCCCATTTGTGAAAAAGGTATTAACAATTTTACAAATATCAATCTTAATCACATCCCAGTAATGTTAGAAAAACCCATTGTTGAAACCATTAGGGCCCAGGGTACTATCAGGATTCAGACTAAAGACAGTGTCTTTGATTTCATGTTCCCTCCGGGTGTTAAGAAGAAAGGATTTTTCCTCATCATTTATCACAAGGGGAAGTACATCAGGTTGGAGGTCTTTATTTATATCAGGACCGTTTAAATTGGTTTCACAGTGGGACACTATATGTTGATCGATGTAATCTTCATTGTCAAGGAGCCTATACCCATCCATTAAAAGAGATAATGGCCTGTTGGCCTTCTTTATTCTTTGATGAGAACGGTAAAATTTAGTATTTTTATCACCATCTATTAAACATTTTGCTTTAAAAGTTTTTTTTCTCATACTGTCTTTGAATGTTAGTAGCAAGTTAAGTTTGTTGTCTATTTTTAGTTTGTGAGTAGAATCAATGTTGAGATCATAGGTGGTGTTTTGTTTTGAAGATCATTGAGCTCTTTCTCTAGAGTCATGATGTCATTATTGATTTGTTTGGTTTTAGAGCTACAACAAATTTTTAGTGTCTATTTGAGATGTTTTAATTTGAGGCTACAGTCCAGAATATCATTGTTACGAGTCTTTGAGGACCAAAAGTTTTGAATGATATGAGAGAACTCTTCATCAGAGAACCAAGCATTGTTAAATTTAAAAGGAATACGGGGTTTCGTGTCTTTGGTGGGGACACTGACAAGGATGGGGTGATGATTAGAGTTCAGTCTATGAAGAGTAATACTAGAGATTGTTTCCCAATAATCTAAAGCTAGGACATCTGTGAAGGCTCTATCCGTCTTAGATGCAACTACTCTGTTGTAGTGCCTTCTATACCAAGTGTTTTTTGCACCAGTGAGATAAATATCTATGAGATTATTGTCATCTATTGAGGTTTTAAATTCTATTGTGGAAATATAATCATTAGATGGTCATATTTTCTCGTTTGAGTCGAGAATGGCATTAAAATAACCCATAATAAACCAGGGTGCATTAATATTAGTGCCAAGATAAGAAAGGTCATTCCATAGCATTCTTCTTTCTTGATATATATTCTTAGCATAAACAAAAGAGCAGTAGATATGTTTGTCATCAATATTAAAATTGAAAGTAATAATCTAATCAGAGATATTGTAGATGCTATTATTCTGTAAAGAGGAATGTGAGAAAAGCCACAAGGATTCTGCATTAAGGTTATTAGTGATTGCACCAATAAAAACATAATTTTTTGACATAAGTAAGAATATTTAGAGGGATTGTTAATTTTTGTCTCTATAATAGAAAATAAAAGAGGGTGATGACTATCTATAATTCTTTTTAAAACAATGAAGGTGTCATAGTTTTCAAGTCCCTGACAATTCTAAAAAAGGATCTTCATTAAAATTTAGTTTTGTAGTTAGAACCCCCTTTTTTCATATTTCCAGAACCTTTATTTCTTAAATATATTATGACATTCTGATTAGCATAGGTCAGTTCTTTATTATTGCTGGATTTTGTGGTGTTATTCCTTGCAGATTCAGGTATTAGAATGCTCATAGTATCTAGAGGCAGAGGAACAAATGTACCTGGCGCCTATGGAGTGGATGCATTCTACATTTTCTCAAAAGAAACATTCATAACCTTCATGGGCTGAGTTTCCTGTACTGATAATATGATACTATGATAAACTAGTTCAGGTATCATGACATCAGTATTAGAGGGTTTATTTCGAGTCTTAACACATTCAGAAATTTCAGGGCTACTTATAGTGTTAGAGGGAGATAGAAATATATCAGTTGGTTCATCATTTTCCATTGTGATTTCAATTTTTAGGATTAGAGAGGTGACTTTGTTTGTAGGTTGTATTGCTGAGTTCTTAAGATTTGAATTTGTGGGTTTAATGTTATAGGAAAACATGGAAACAATTTAAATACCAGACTTATCTGAAGAGGATTGTGGGACAGTAGAGTTGTCTTTAACAATTTCTTTCACCCCAGGTTGTTCGAGTGCTATCTATTTTTGTGTAGTTGATGCTTTGGGTTTGTGTAAGATCTTGTACCGAGGGTGGAGTTCTCTAATCAGGTTGATAGGTTCCATTTTTTGGTGACTTCAGTCAATTGGTTAGTAGTGGAATGTGTTATGATCAGAGTGTCGTTCTGGGTGGCCAAAGAAATACCAGATTCTAAACTTTGTCCAGTGGAATTCTGATTTTCAGAGAAAGTAACAGATGTGCCTTGATTGTGAGGAGATCCTACCTTATCTATTTTATTGCTCTATTCAATATTTGTCTCTGAGATTTGAGCGACATTTACATCATGTGGGTTCTTAATTTTTCCAGAACCCAAATCCAGGGTGTCTTTTACCATATTTGTAATTGTGGAAATCTCAGGACCATCATCCTTTTGCAGAGGTGCAGTGTGATCTACATCTTGAATGAGGTTAGTCCTTGAGGATTTTTCCTTGTCATTGTAAATCCTGAGAGTCTTTAAGACCAGATTATCTAGTTCTTACAACATTATTCGATCATTAATTAAGGTTTCCTCCTCTTTTGCAACATCATCCCAGTTTATATGCGAGGTGTCCCCTAGTTGTGTTATATTTTTTTTTCTGACCCAGATTTTATATTTCTTTTTGGGGGGGTCAGATATCTCTATCATGGGAGATTTAGCTTTTTTATTCCTCCTATTTTCCTTCTAATCATTATCAATTGGCCGGTTTAATTTATTTCTAATCACTCTATAGTTAGATATTGTGTGACCTATAATATTAAAAAGGTCACAAAAGGGAGGTTTCCTCTCATATTCAATTCGGAGTTATGTTTTTTATTCATTCACAGTGAAGCTGATTGTGTTAAGAAGATTTGAGTCTAAAATAATTTCCACCATAAATCTAGAAAAGATCCCAAGGTCAACATTTAATGTTCTGTGCTCGATTTTCAGAGGGGTTCCTATGCATGAAACAATGTCATTGAGAATTTGTGGGTGCAAATATAACCAATTAAGGCCATGAAGTTTAACCCAAACATGTGCTATTTTGTTTTTATATTTTTGTGGGCTAAAATTAGAGTCCCAATAATAAATTATATGTAGTCCCGAATTTAGATTAAGGTTTCCAATTATCCAAGCATTCTCTATGTCTTCTTGTTATTTTAGAAATATGTGAAAGTATCCTTTCTCTATTGGAATCAATTTTTAGTTTGAAACATTCCAATAATGACCAATATTCATATGAAAATCGAAAAGAGGCCAAGGAAGATCACTTTTATGGTAAAAGACTCATCCCATGATTGAGAATTTGAACATTTGTGTGTGTTGATAAAGTGCATCCAAATCCGCTTCCACCAAGAAACCACCATCATCAAGTCGCTTGACAAGAGTTAGCTTCTTTATAATGTTTGTGCTTTGATCAGATCCCTTTAGCACATCCATGAATGTTATCCCTTAGGATCTACTAGTGAAAGGGCGGGTCCGTGTATGCTCATCAAGGGTATCTTCTGTATGGAATTTTGCAATAGAATCATGAAAGTCGGGAGTCTGCTTCTTTTGAGGGATCACATAATTATGGGATTCGAACATACCAGGATTGAGGAAGTCTGACACATCTATGTGGTGTAGGGTTTCTGGAAGAGGAGCCCGAGAAGCTCAAGGATTCTAGTGAGAGAAGGTCTTCCATCTATCCTCTCGTGAACTCATCCTCAAAACATGTGTAAGTGTAACACGCCTGGGCCCAATGGGGGCTCCTCCAAGCCAGCATGCACCGCACATTCCCTAGCTATCTGATGGCTTTGAATCGCCCTATGCATAATATGCACAGTGTCTGAGTATGGCGAGTCTCGAGCCTGAGAAAGTTACCCCAAATAGTGAGGTGGCCCAACTGGTGAACCACTTAACCTATTCCATGGGGTATATGGTAGGTGTTTTCATATATAACTCATTATTCAATATTTTATGTCAAGAATTGATAGCCTTAGAAAAAGTTCAATATATGATGAAATTTATAAAACCATAAAAAACTAATTAATTCATTTTCCTTGATTAGATAATAGTTATACCTTTCACCACTTTATTTTCATGATCTAATTTATCAGTAGTTATTGCACAAACACTTTCTTTCCCTCATGTGTTTGGTGGTTTGGTATGACAATTTTTTTATTTTACCCTTCCTTTAGTGAATTTATTTCTATTTTTTATAAACTAATTATAATTGAAAAATTAATTTGTGATTAGTTAATTTAGTGAACCTTTCATATATTATATTTTGTTGATTTTACTTTTCATATCTCTTTCACAATCATGTGCTTAATAGCATAATTTTCTATACATGAATCATTTTCGAGTTTCTTTTAGGAAATTATCTATGTACAACTATACATAGGTTAAAAATCATGGTAGTTTAATATTATTTCCTTCATGAAATTTATCATTTGAGCATCGATGAAACCCTATTTTCTATTTCATACCGCAAAATTCTTGAGTATAATATGATTTTCCATTTTCTATTTCCAAATTAAAATCACATCAATCAATATTCTCATAGTTCTCTTCAACAATAGGTTTTAAGAAACATAAAATTTGATCGATTATACTTATTGGTTTATTGATAAAGTCAAAGACATATGTCCAAAGTATTATGAAATTAATTTCATAATAACTAAGAGATTCTCCCTATTTTACCAAATATTAATGAATTACCTCTCCATTTTTTTATGAAGATTTCTGATACAATATTTATTAAAAAATATTTTTCTTAAACCCTAATCAATCAATCGAGTTAGTTTCTTTCACTTTCCCAGTATTATTGGTCAAGTCCACTATTGTTCTATATCACCTTCCAAATAATAAATATTAATAAGCACAATTTCATGAATTATACATTGAAGAAAAAAAACTATATTTCTTATTATGATAATCCATCTCTTAATAATTAATGGATTAAAAATATCCAATAAAGGATGGTGTTCATTGTCTCATTAAGAAATCAATATAATGTCTGTTATTATTTTTCTAATTTTAGAGTTTGACATGTATTATATTATAATTTATAACCTGATATCTTTAGGTAAGTATAGATATGAAATTTTATACACAAATTCACATACTATATAGTTTTTTCACTAGGAAAAAAATTACATTGTCCATCACATTCATTTTTTACACAATTCTAGGAGGTTTCATTCATGAATTAATAATAAAGTGTTTATTGTGAGTGCTAAACAATAATATCTAATAAAATTACAATGAATAATAATATTAATAAAAATAATAATTTATTAGATTATTTATCCTGTAACACATTCAGTTAAACCTTGAAAATATATTTCATTCATATACTTCTTGATTTTATCCCCATGATTAACGAAACCCCTCTTTGATTCTAAAATAGATAACACAAATATATTATGCATGTATTTTAAATAATTTAATATAATTATACAAAAAAACACCTAAATAAAACACATTCGTAATATTCAAAGGATTAGAATATTTGATGATTATATATTATTTTTTCACAACAAAGATTCTATTTATTCTAGAAAAATCACCACACATGGTCCCCTTCTAGATATGTTACAAATAATATTCTTCTATATAATATAAAAATGGATGATATTCTACTCTTAATAAGTGGGAAAATATATCAATGAGTCGTAAAGGACTTATAATTACATCATCGTCAAGTTATAAACATGAACAATAAATAACATGATAAATGCAACGAGAAAATCGAATAAAAATACTTCTAATTGTAAAATATAGAGTATAATAATTAAAGTATAACCATGAAAATATAGTATCTACTATTGAATAGTAATGTTACATAATAAGTTAATAATAATTATCCACTCTGAAAAAGAAAATTATGACATATATCAAGTGACATCACCATCATATAACATAGTGTTTTTAGAATTACTACCCACATCTCAAAACATAGTAGATTGGGCATCACTACCCATAGCCATTAGTATTCTCATGATATAAAAAACATGCCATATTAATTATAGGGATATATAATATTGTTCTCAACCATCACATAATAATAAATATAAACATATGTGTGATATATAACATCAATAAACTATCTATATAAAATCATATATTGATTAACTAAAGAAAATAAAATTGGTTATATAATATTTTATTTGAGGTACCACATAAGAGATAACCAAACATTAGGTTAAATTATACCTCGTATTCAGAAAACCAAAATATTCATCATAATATAAATAGTGTGTCATATTGGGATATTATTGGTTTTGATGATTTCATAATGATTAAATTATGTTTTGAAATAGGGTTTTTTCCAAGGGACCACAACACTCAATTGATGATTATTCTACCTAATTATATTTAAGCTAATGAAATATATCGATTTAAACTTCTCTACATTGCTATAATATGGTATAAAACTATTATAATTTTTTTTCAATTGTTTATTAACTAATTATAAGTAAAATTTTCTCAACTAACCAATTTTGGTTTTTTCAAGGTAAGAAAATTAAGGATTGTTTTATTACAGATTTGGGGTATTCAAATTTTATAAAAAAACCCTATTAGGTGAGGAAATATATCTACTTATCTTGATTATAGGAAATATTTTGATACCATGAAATTTAGTTTTACTTTTTGAATTTTTAATAGGTTAATAATCCAATATTTTTTTACCTATGATATTGGAAACTATTTTTAATTGATAAAACTATCAATCCTAATCAATGGATTATTAAACATACATTTCTCATGTTTTATGATATTTATTAATGGTACTTCCCTATATAGTATTTTCTTTTATATTTTATATTATGACATGATTTTGATTTTGATTAAATAGGTTAGGGATTGGAAAATAATCCCAATTCAAGTAGTAATGGGCATTATCATTCCCACACATATTTTCTATACTGATGAAATTATGGTTTTATATTAGGGATATTATAGAAATATGAGTCATCAAAATAATTAGTTATTAAATTATAAAAGTTATGTTGGGTGAGTTTTTCATGGGGTTAAAGCAAATATAATTTTTGGAAAGTGATTTTTATCTCTTTAGTTATATCTTATTCTTAAAAGATTTAATTGTAGAAAATGTTCAAATATTGTTAAATATGTTGGTATTCATATATATTAGGGTATATAGAAATAGTATTTATTCAATGATACTATTATAGGAATAAAAATTTAAATACCCTATTGATAGTGGAATATTAAATCTATAGTGACATGAATAAGTATGGTTAATTCTACAATTACGAGAATGTTGTTCTACACCATTTGGGTATACACAAAGCCATTGGTATTACAAAATAATGTCAATGTTTTTATAATTAACATCATTAAGTTGGAAGTAATTTTGAATAAAAAATGGTTTCAACTCTATGTAACCAATTTTTTAAACCATATAGAGTGGTTGTTTATGGTGTTAAAAAGCATAAAATTTTAATGATACTTTGTCATCATAGTTTATATCAAGGGTTTAAAAAGTTAAATATAAAACCAATAACATTATTATATGTATAGTTATTAAGATAAGGACTCCTTAAAACATTTATTATGTGGAAAATTTAGTTTTTCTTTCAATGAAACACATTTTCCTAAAAATCTTGATATATTCTAAGTAGCAAGTGTTAAAAACAGATTACATGAACTTATAGTCTGGTATCTAGTTTTCAACTATGATCTATGATGTTATTTGGGTAAGACATGGTCTAGATACACCCATTATGGTTGTAATAATATTAAAAATTCATTTTTATAATGAAATTATAAAAATTATTGAGAACTGCTAATTACTCATTTTTAATGATATCTAGATCTGGGAACCTACACATGATGGAAAAATGAATTGAAAACTCTATTTCTATTTCATGTTTTTTTTAATAATGGAAACTTATGATTGAATTATGTTATTATAAAACCAAAATATTATCCTACGCATTCTAATTAAAACTATAAAAAAATTCATAGTACGCTTATAACATTGATATGATTGAAACAATTTGGGAAGCATCAATATTCAATTTATCTCATATGATAAATTTATAGGGAATATTTGGAAAATGTTTTATTGAATTAAAAATGAGTGAAATATCGATAGAATATCATATATGATTTCTTTTTTGCATCATAATTAGACTTTAGATAACATGGATTCTCAAATTAAATCAAATTAGATAATTTTAATTACTACTCAGTTGAAGAACATATTTCTTAACGATATCTCCCTTCTTCTTTACATACTAAAGTGGAACCATAACTCTTCAAAATTTGATGAATCCATGATCACATTTGAAGATTCTAGTTGTCTTTTTTCAGAGATGTGAGAAGAAATGATATTTTTATCTATATTATAATTTAATATAAAGACAAACCCATTCTATTTTAAGTAGGTTTCCTATCTCTAATAATTTTACAACACATAGGAAACAATTAGAACTTTTTTGGAATGTTCAAAAACATAAATGCCTTAAATTAAACACATAAAAATTAGTGAGGGGTAAAATTTTGGGTTTTGGTGAGTTCTTAGTGACTTTTAGGCTCATTTCATGGATGTTTCTACTACTATTGGGGCCCTCTATGTGTTATTCAAATTGGGATAAAATCAGTGTTAATTAAATAATAAATTGATAAGTTACATTGTTGGACACATATTGGACCTGAAATGGACTCCATGGTTGTAGTGAAAACCTTATAGGATAATAAGTATACTTCATAGAGGCTTCAACCAAGATGGAATCACTATATCAATTATGTTAAGTCTATCTCTTGTTTAAAATCTCATATTTTTTTTATAGGAAAGTATGATTTTCGATTCTTTTGATACTATGGTTTGTAGTAGTTTGTCTTATATATTACTTCTTGAAACACCTTCAGACTTTATTATGGTTATAAAAGATAATTTATGTGATGTTCATATTCTTAAATTTTATTTATTTAAAATATTAGTATATTGATCTATACGTTCATAGACATTTTGCATTATGATTTTTTTTACACATTTAATATTTATTAATTATCACTTTTTATAATTGGGTATTTATTTTTCAATTTAGTCTATGCTTCATAAAGTATAGTGTTTTTTTGCCTTTCTCATTGATAAATTGTTAATTATATATGTGAATATCATTGATATCTTAAATATATGTATATATAATTTAATTATTTATTGTATTTGGATTACTTCATGGATTTTAGGATTATTTTTTAATAGTCATTCAAAATTCATATGGTTACAATTATTTGATCTAAAAAATGATGTATTTTAATACTGATTAATATTTTTAATACTATCCATGTAAAATTATAAATATAAATTGAATTTACAATAAATTAATTATATTTAAGATTTCATACTCATTCACGGTGAAAATTTTAGAGCGTCATTATTTTTTGTGTTTGAACTACCACAAACGGGGACATTCTATAAAGAATGAATGATTAAGAATGTATTATTTTATTATTAAAATATCACATTTATATAAGAATAATTATTTCAATTCCATGTTATTGAAATTTTAAATTAGATTCAAGAAGAGGTATAGGAAAAGGATAGATGAAATATTTATTGATATTATGATAATTTCATTGAAGGGTTGAATATTTACATAAAGACCATATTTAAAATAAATGATTTGGGACTCCCCATTATGAAGAGAATATCCCAATCATGATAGAGGATTTTTATTCAATTTTAATATATTATGTCTACTGAACCAGAACTTATGTGTGTCGTGCTTTTGGTATAGGTAGTAATTTTAGTTTCATTCATTGAAATACACATTTCAAAATTTAAAATGAATGAATGTGTATATGAATAGGGGATGAAAAATAGAACAATTATGAGGAAATGTCATGATTTAAGTCATTACACATTTAATTGAAAATTTTGAGAGATATTTTATCACTTTACTCTTTTTTTGAACTATTTCCCTTATTTTATCATATATTACCTTAAATCAATTTTTACATTTCTAACTAATTTTGTAAAAAAATTGATTGAACCTATGACCTAATTTTCACATCATTATTTTAATTTTAAAATCCATTTTATCAAATTAAAATTTTAATCTGGAGAAATTTGTCTTCTAAATAAATAAATATATATATATTCAAATAATTATAAAAAATATTCTAAAAAATGAAATGATTTTATTATTATTTCATACCAATTACTTTTTATTACACGAATTTTTATTTATTTGATTATGTATATAAATAAACAATTTCAATAAAATGAATCTTCAATTATGATTGATATTTTCTTTGAAATAAAAGTAAATAACGTATAAAAATACATATTTTATTTTAAATAGAGCATATTTTTTCAATGGATTATTATATTTTTATTTTTATTCATACTTATATATAATATTTCAATTAAATATAATACATATTATTTATATCAAATTTTTAACTATTACCACAAATTTTACATTCTAATTATAAAAAAATCAGTAGACATATTGGATACATGTGTAACCAATGGAAATATATCAATTGACCATATATGAAACAACCATATATCCAATTAACATATGAAACATTTAAAATATTAATATTTCCTTAAATACTTATATAACAAAATTCATCCTAATTTACCATAAAATATATACCATCTTTTGAATGTTTTATATTCATTCAATAGTTATAATTGGTTGTAAGATCTTTATGGGAGACTCTAAGGAGTAACATATAGAGCATGCAGTCTTCTTATTTACTTATAGTTTTATTCATCTTGTAATATTCATAGTTTGTTTTCAGAAAAGTTTCATATAATGTAATAATAGTTATTTTTTATTAAAATATTCTATGTTAATGAAATTATAAAAATATTCATTTTTGGCTGTTATTGGGTGTATGAAAAATTATTCAAGAAATGGTAATTGTTAAAGGGAATTTCATACATGACATATACGTCATTACATATAAAAAATATTTAAGAATATAATTTTAAAAAAGGAAAAAATAATAATTTTAAGTTTGTAATAACCTTATTCATCACTCAACCTCACTCAGGGTGTCCTCAAATAGTTTGGCAGTATAACACATGTATTCTTTAGGATTTTTCGATTTTTTGAAGATTATTTTTATGATCCATTGAAATTATTATTGATAATATTTGGGATATTTTATAGGAATTTTATATAATGATTCTTAGGTAATCATGATAATAGAATTATTTTTTGATACATTAAAACAATTTCATTTCTATTTAGTAAAATCAGGATACTTATATGGATTTGGTTGATAGACTAAAATTGGATTCATGGATGATTTATTAAGGTTAGTTCAAATCAGTGTTCATTTTCAATGAACGGGAGTATTAATTGTATTTTTTTATCATATATTTTTAGTTTATTGGTTAGGATATTTTTTATATTTTTGAATTATATTTTATTATAATCTAGGGTTGATCATATTCATATGAGTAATTGGTATATTTGAACAATTTTAGGATGGATAGATTTATTAGATAGTGGTATATTTCCATTGATTGTTTCAGTTCTTTATCCCCCTTTCCAAAGGGCTTTTTGTTATTCATTCCTCTATAGGATAATATTTACTAGTGTCTAATTGTATTTTTAAATTACATAACTAACCTCATTAGTTTAGGAATTTATAGTTGTGTATCTTATTCATTGTATTCATTATATGACTCATTTTTCAGTGCAAATATGTACCTATGTTTTGAATTGTACTTGGAGTCAATATTTTTTTCTATTAAATGTATTTAATAAATAATTATTTTTTTATTTTTAGTTTTTATCTCTTCGATACCACTATAGTGATTAAATTTACACTTCAATTGTGGTGATATTCATATGATTTAATTACCTTTTGAAGAGGGTCTACAACTAAATCTCGAGTGCATCTAGGGGTGTTTATGGAATCTATCTCAATTTATAGATCCATGTGTGGATTTGTTTTTCGATGTGGATTTTTATAGGTTATATTATATGGATAAATGTGTATCTTTTTTATCACCCTAGTTAATCCAACATTGTTAGTCATGTATAGGTGTAGGGTAGTGTTCTTCACCATATTTTCTATGGGGTAATGAAATATATATTCGACTTAGTGGTATATAAGGATTTCAATGATAATCTTTATACATTGTCACCTTATTTTACCTCTTCTATCATGATTCTCTTATATTAATTTCTCATTTCATATTAGTTCTATGTTTATTGTCCATTATTTGATCCAACTACCTTAAGATTAAGGACTTATCTTTCCTTTTCATGTGACATTTTATAGAATTTTAGAGTATTGTTACCCATTAAATAAGGTGATGTGCGGAAATTTTTTGGTATTTTATGTGTTCTGACTATGAATTGGTATTATAGTATTTTGAGATTTAGTGGGATTTTTCTATGATATATTTTTATAGAAGATAATCCCCTTGTATTATGGTGTTTTTCTATAGTGAAAATTTTGTGTAGATAATTAAGGTATCTTTTTTAATGTTATATTTTTTTATTCATATAAGTTTTATTAAGAACCAGAATAAATATATTTTCATTGGTGGTGATTTCTATTTTGAAATATTGAGGTATTTGAAATAATTATGGACTTCGTATGTTGATGTTAAAAAGATGTTCTATTGTAGAAGACTAATTCATGTCACAACTTGTGTAATCACATCATGATGAATCATATCTGTTGTTAATTTAGATGAGGATGAACTCCTTTTAAAGTTACACCCGTAATGATAGCCTTTTCAAACAGAGAGGTTGTAGAGTTTGGTAAATCCATTAGTGTTGTATCCATGCCACAATGGCGGATATGTAAACGAGAGTAATACTATGTTTAATTGTATATAAGGTGTAAATTTTCTAGAGGAAGAATGAATCATTTCACAACCCAAATATTAACACATGATTCAGGATTTCAATTTAATGATTTTGTAATCCACTATTACTAAATGAATGACATGATGAATTGTAATATAGGGAGTTCTTTTATTTTCACAATTTTTATGAGATATAAATGATTGATTAATTAATATGGTAGTCACACTACAATGAAATAAATTAATTAACATGTAATATAGATAGAAAGGTGAATTTTGATATAGTGATTCCACAATGAAAAGGAAATTCCACATTATAGGATGAAAATTTTTATCATATATTGTTGTGTTGTGATATGAATTCAGGAGTGTAAATATCTGATCTAATTTTGGTTCAATATGGATTGAGCCACAACATATTATATCACACTATAATCAATCAATAATATATAATAAAAGAGAAACTTAATTCCATAAATAATTTGATCTTGTCTAAAATGGAAAAGATTCTTAAGATGATGTTTGAGGAAAATTAGTTGATCACATTGTAATTTATGAGATCATGTTGTAATTTATTCCATTTTCTATAATTCAAGGCTCTCATTATTTGGAATTTTTTTGGATTCATGTGTTACACTAACTCAAATGTTTAATTTCAATAAATATATTTAAGGGTGCATATATGGCTTAAAGAGAATTATAATATGAATAAAAAGTTGGATTAGTTAATGAAAAATATATATATACATATGTATATATATTAATTTTAATTTAAAAAGATTGAGATACAATTATTGTTATGTAAGAAAGGGAATGAGAGAATATATAGAGGGAGATAGTGAATCATATAAACATTGAAAAATTTTTATTTTAAGAAAGTATATGAGAAGTGAATAAAGTATAAGAATACTATGAATGAGAGAAATAAGCACAATAATAACTTAATGGAATTCTAAAATAGTCAAGTACTCTCTTATTGATAAAATATAGACTCTATATTTATTTGTGTGGGAGAAATTTACATAATTCATATGAAAAAGAAATTACTAGTTCAAGGATATTCTATACTTACATGTAATACACATATTTATTCAAGTGAAATGAGTTGTTACATGATTTATTTGATCATTTCAAGGATGTAGATGCTCATTCTATGAAGTGATCTTGTAAAAATATATTATGCTCACGATTGTTTCCATACAGTGACTATATCTTGTATGTAGTGATATCATTGTGTACATAAATTATAATCTAATGTTTTTTAGTATAATATATAGATTATTTAGTTCATCAATTCATACACCCCCCCCCCACACTCAATAAATTTTCACTATCCATGGGGTCCCTTACAAGTAGTATGAAGAAATCTAGAATCCCTTCAAATACTATAAGATTTTTATAATTTAGAGAGATATTTCCCATATATGCTTGGATATTTGATTTTTTTTATATTTTGATCATGAGTAACATTAAATGAAGGAAAAAAGGTTATTACCCCATTATATTAGAATAGTTATTATATTTCTAAGATATAAAGAAATTATATCTTCTTATAATTTTTTTTAATGTGTTACAATATTCCAAAAGTGGTTTTTTTAATATTATTATGGTTCTTTGGTGATAGTTGTATATATAAATATTTTTTAAAATAATGTTTATGATAAAATTTTTTTTCTCAAATCTTTCTAAAAGGAATTTTCTAAAAGTTAAAGGGATTGAAATAGAAATGGGAGTTTGAGATAAATTGTAAAATCTCATTGAAGGAAATTTTAAAGTGAAAAAATATAAGATAAAAAATTTTAGAATGAACATTGAAGATCCCCATATTAACTAAGATGAAATAGTGGATTAATTAATTAGTATAGTTAATAAAGTGGTTATAACCATCATTGGTTTGATAAGAAGATGACAAATTACATAGATTTTAGAAAGATAATATTTTTTTAATGTATGTGTTTTTAAAAAAAATTAGTTATTAAAGATATGATCCCAAAATAGTAACATTTTATTATTTTCATAGAGCATTGTTTTCCTATGAAATAATAAAATGGGGTTATTTAAACATGAAAACAAGATTTGGATAATAAAATAAAATTTAAATATTAAAATAAAGATAATACTTAAAATATTATGTTGAATAAATATATTTTAATGAATAAAAGAATGTTAAAAATAAAATTTTAAAAAATTATTTCATTAATTTAAAAATGTTATGAAAGTGGAAAGAGATATGTAATAATTTTTTTGAAGATATTTCTTATCAAATAATGTATACAATTATAGTTACCAATATGATATAGTGGTAGATACATCTATTAAAATTGGAGAAAAGAATAAAATTTGAATATTGAAGGATGAATAAATTATAATTGATGAGTGTAGTAATAATTGAACGAAGGGGGAAACACAACTGTAGAATATTTTAATGAAATAACTCAGGAAATGTTTTTAATATATTACAAGGACATATAAGGAAAATAAGAATATAAAAAAATACACTCAATCATCATGAAATAATGATGCATTATATTCAAAAAAGTATTGAAATATTATAAATGGGATTAAAAACATCACAAATATAGTAACTTAAGAGAAGAAATGGAATATTAACATAAAAGATAAGGCTAAAGAATAGCATACGAATATTGATATTTTTAATAGAAATTGATCTATGAAGAAAATAAATTATAAATTTTTAAATATAAATTATATAATTAATTTAAGAAAATTTGGGAAATATTAAAGAATAGTTTCATTTAAATTGTTTGTGTGAATATATATATTAAATGAGTAAAATTTGTGGGAAAAAATACATTTCATAGAAATCTAAAATTTATTAAGTGGATAAATTATAAGAAAAATTTTCTATAAATGATTATTTAAAAAGTATTGGAAAGAAATATTTGTTAAAAAATTATGTGTTATAAGTATCCCACAATTTATCATTTGAAAAAAACAAGATGAACAGTACAAAGGTGAATGAATAATAGGAGTGTGCTTATTTATAGTAATATTTATTTAAATTAAATAATGGTTTTTATTGATTTTGTAGGTATTTTGGAGGATTTTAATGCATTTAAATGCTAAATTGGTTAAATAATAAATGTTTTTATGAGCTTATGAATTATAATACATAGATATTGAGCGGGATTTAGCCAACTAAATGTAAAATACTTTTAAAACAATCACATAATATTTAAATGAAAGTTGAAATTAAATGTCATTCATTAGAAAACATTTCTAGAATATGTGACCAACTAGGTAGATTTACTAAATACTTTCTCACCATAATAACTAATCAAAAATATTAGTTTTAGTACTAAATTTTTTTAGAATAATAAATAGAGAAGAAATAATTAGTATTTAGATGTTGAAGTCACACTCAAAGCATCTCAAACAGAACATCCATAGATCTTTGATTGAAGATGTTCTTCACATATAAACAATATTTGAATTTATTAAAAGATAATGAAAAGTGGAAAGAATGTTTTTTCACCATTTTAATGATGGGACACTCAAAATAAATTCATTTGGTTTAATAGTCATTTATAATGACAATATAATCTTGATGAATGATATATTTTTAATGGGTTGAAACAACATATAATTATCATATCCTTACAATTAAATGAAGGTAATAAATTTTAAATTTAATAATATTAGTGATATATGATGATAAACATTCATGTATTTGTATTGAGGAGTGTAGATTAAACATAGGGAAACATGTTTCATCAAAGTGATACTAAAAAATCACACTAAAACAGAATGAAAGAATAAAATCAGTTGTAACAGTCAATAATAGACCAAATTGGGAAATAAAATATGATCACTTTTTAGAAATAAAATAAATTTTATTTTAACTATATGAAAAAAGGATAGATTCTTAATTTTTTTCTATAAAAAAGTGTCGATTCAAACATCTCCCCCATTAAAACACATTCAATCATATATTTTTGAGCCTATGAGGAAATAATATAAATATATACATAAGTATTTTAATTAATTTATTTATAAATTATCTTATATTTTATGGATTATGTTCATGAATCATAATTTATAGGCCCTAAAAATGATTAATAATTTTAAAAGTAGTGTGTATTCTCTTTAATTAAGTTGCAAATAGAGAATAGTTCTAAATACCCTTGCAAAAAGCTAAAATAATACCTTATAAAGAAGTGTGTTCTATAAAAATAATTTAAACGATATAACACTCAGCATAATTGAAGGTATAAATGGAAAAACATAATTTTTAAGGATCATGATCACACTATGATAGTGGAGCATGATACGGATTGATTTTTTTATAGGTGACGAATTAGTACGAAGGTTTATATTCAAAACCATAATTTCATCCATAAAATTTATATTATAAAAAATATGAGATGTTTTATAATAATAGTCCAATCATGAAATAATTTAAGGAATTTTTGGAATTTGAATTATCAATGGTCAAGGTGAAAACATTGGAAGTTTGAGTTATGAGGATATAATGTTATCTTCCTGGGTTATCATCCATATGAAAGAGTATACCATTGTTATAAACTAATTATTTCCAATATAATGTATAATTATTATTCTTAGGTTATGATATATTCAAAGGATGAAGTTTCATATCATGAAAAATTTTCTAGAAGAGAATATGATGGAATAGAAGTCATTGATAAAAAGGATGAGGTTTTTAAGAAAGTTATAAAATTAATAGATATTTAGGTTTGAGATGAAGAATCATAAATTTATAGTGATGGATAAAAACTATAATAAATACATAAAAGTGAGAGAAAGAATATAAGGATCTAAAATATTATTGTAGATAAATTATAGGTGAGTTAGACTATGAAATAATTGATAACAACAACTAATACCTCATTATTTTCTGAGGATGAATTAAACGATGTTAAATAATATTTAGCAAAATAATAGTGGATGTATAATTTGCATTAATAGTTATATTAGATGGAAAAATACACATGGTTGTGGTTACCCAATTTAATAATCAGTAATGTCATAGAGAAGAAGTTGTTGTTCCAAAAAAATACGAACAAGAAAGGAGAGGTTATGAAAACTACAACTAAACATACCTTTATATTACTTAATTACCTTGAGTTAAGTATTATATTTCAAAATAAACTCACAACTATTTTAAATATAGTGGGTTTTCTGTATTTGAAGACCAGTTTCATAGGAAACATATTTTATCTTTATCTGAACCTTTCACCATAATCAAACTCTTCGGTTGGTAAGAATTAAACGAACCCCAAAGTGTACCGGAGGGCACAATGTAGCTCTTGGGGAGAGCTTCTCAGGCAGATAGGGTTTCACACGCCACATCACCCTGCCTCTCCTCTCGCTCTATCTGCCTCCGTTGCACGTCGCCTCCCCCCTCAGATGCCGCAACATCTAGAATGCTCCCTCCTGGAGCGTTATCCGCCCTTGTGACTAGCCGCAGTCTTCAATGGTGCCGATGCCTCTCCTTTTCCCATCGCTGGGAGGTCGTCGGCGTCTACGACTCGACCTTTGGCTCCCCCGCCGATGGTTTTCTAATCTCTTTTGTCGGCGGCATAGGCATCCCGAGCCTCCCTCTCTGTCCGCAATGCTGCACTCCCACCGACGGACTCAACTTTCCGGCGGTTCAGATCCGGCCTCGTGCGGACATGGCATCCAGATCCGAGTGCCAGCATCGAATCTTGTTCCCACTGGCTCATCCCCTACCCCGAAGTCCCCTGGGGTTTCGGAATTGTTTGGTGTTCGTCGTAGGGTCCTCTGCCGGTTGGTATCGTTGTTGTCGGAACGTGACATGGTTGTCGTCTTCCTCCAGGGTCATTACGAGGTCATAGAGGGTGACCTCAGGAATGCTCGGAGTCGGATTTGTGCCCTTAACGTACGCATATGCGGACTGTATGGTGCCCTTCGGCCCCCATATCCAGTGTGTGGCGCACGATGTCACCTGTGGTAGTCCCCCTCTTTCCAATTCTATTTAGATCTGATGTGTTCATTCTTCTGCTTCGATGTCTGGTTGGTTCTTCTGATGTGCAGGGTTATCGCCTAGGGTTTACATGGGCAGCCACGTTGTGAGATGCACGTAGGCGCTTTCATGGACAACGGCGGTTCACCTGGGACCAGATTGTGGATACTAAGGTTTCAAGGGGTTCGGCTACTCCCTCTTCAGGTCTGGTGTGTTTTCTCTCTTTTGCTTCGACACTGGGTTGTCTCTTCGGATGCGCAAGATCATTGCCTAGGGTTTACGTGGGCAGCCATGGTGTGGGACGCATGCAGGCGCTTGCACGAACACCGGCCATCCATACTGGGACCAGTTGGTTGCTACTGCGGATGTCATGGAGTTTTTCACCTAGATGGTTCAACATTTCTTTGGTTCCCTCGGCTATTGCATCATGATCCATCGCCCATGACCCCAATTTGGTTGGGTTTGTTGGAATCGATTATTATTTGGATTGTGCAGGTGGTAATGGTTATATTGAACTTTTTAGTGCTCCTTTGTTAGTTCTACGTGTGTTTTGGGAGGATTTGGTTGTTGTTTGGGTTCTCTTTTGGGTGGGTCTGGATTTGGAAGTGGTTCCAAATCACACCTTCCTATGGTTCTCCTTGATTGTTTGGTTCTCACTAACCCATAAAGTGACTTATTTGAAAAAAAAGTATCAAACTCTTCTATGAGGATGATAATTATTATTATCAATATTGACATACTTTTTGAGAAATAAATTCATCATGGTAAGTTATTTGAAATAAATTTTTATTTTAACTATAGGGGGAGATAAATATAATTATAAAATATTTGGGTGGAATAAAATAAACATATAAGTAGGATGATAAGATAAAAAACAATAACTCAAAGTAAAGAAGTTTGAGTTAGAAGAAACCCTTATAGTGTCACAAACAATTAAATTGAAAATAAATTGAAGTTAAAAAATAGATGAAATATTAAATACCTTTGAATAAATTAAAGATATGAAATAAATAATTCCAATTCCAATTCATAATCTCTAAAAAATATGTATTAGTGGTTAATAGGATTCATGACCCAAAAGAATAAAATTGCGATAAACAAATGATTACCTTCTAACTTGATTTCTTTAAATTAACTCTAACCTCCTTTATACAGAGTATAACAATCTTAATAAAAAATTTCAAAACATTATTTATAAATATTAAAATTTACTATGCTAATTTATATTTATTTTCTTTCATTTATATTAGTTAGTTTTTACATATTCATAATATTGTATGTGTGTAATCTTAATCATTTTAATTAGTTCTATAATATCGGTGTAATTCCAATTTATTCTTCAATATTATATAATTAATAGATGATTTTTTTATTTAAAATTATTATTAATAATTATTTATTAATATAATATATAATTTTATGTCGTTTTCATCTAAGGTCCATGTATTTGAACTCGATGAAACAAATATTTTGGTGACTTAAACCGTAGAACTTTAGTACATTAATTAATGAGTTTAATATAAATTTCACCATTCTAAAACCAAAATAATCTTCTAATTTACTTATTTATATCATGAATTACCATTATTTTTATTTTTTATAATCATCCATGATAATAATTTACAACATTGTTCAAATAGGTGGTTAGACAAACCCTTAAAAGAACATGCAATAATTAGTGGACGATTATAATTATAATAGTTGTTTTTTTATTAATAAAATTATTAGATAAGAATAATGATATTATTTAGATATTTTTTTAGTAATATTTTATGAGGATATTATAATAATTAAAAAAATGATATTTGATATATGCTACATCATGGAGGCAGTAGTCTATAGAACACATGAATAACATTACTATTTCTATAAGAATGAGAGGGAAAGAAGGTGGATCATTATTACTCTCTTGATAAAAATAATTGTCTTATATATTTAATATAAAATTTTCAATTTCAACACTATAAATTGTAGTTATAGGTGATGGTGAAAATGTCATTTGTCGCTTCGTAACAGTTGTAGTCTATACAATGATTGAATGATAATTTTATTTTTATTAATAGAAAAGGTTAAAGGTGTTTAATTGTTATAAAATTATAATAAAAAAATTCATTATATAAAAAAATTATTTTATATTCATGAAATTCGTAAATAATATTTGAAAATGAAAGATACTAAGGAAGAATATTTAAGAAAAAAGATACTTATGTTGAGAAAATTGAGTTTTCCATGGATGATTCCATAGAAATGGAGGACATATGATAATTTCATGTGACAAAAATCATACATAAGTGAAGTGTGATTATAGGAGAATGGAAAAGGGTTTTTTCAAGAATAAACTGAAAATTTTTATTTCCTTGATGGGGTGGTCGAATTCCTCTTCTATTAGTGGTGAGAATGACATTTTTTTTAAATATCATTTACTTTACAATAATAAAATTACATTATTCAAGGATATAGGATCCAAAAATTAAAAATAAATTAGTTGAGAAGTTGATAATGTCTATAATCCATCAATCACTAATTATCCCACATTTCATATAATGTTTTATCCATTTCCCTAGTTTAAGGACCTTTTACCCTAATTTACCCTAACGATGGTAACTCCCTTTCAATCCAAGGTAACTAATTTTGTTTTACATAATTAATGTTTAAATTACATATTAATTTAGAAATTTATTTTTTAAAATTAAAAATTAATTTAATAAAAATAATTCTTTTGTATCTATAGAAATTAATTTTATAATTCTCAAACATAACGTGAAAAAACATTTTTTGAAAAAAGATGGTTTTTAATATTATGATTGTGTTTAAGATAAAATAATATGTTTTCAATTTATATGGCCTTTTTTATTAGTAAATAAAATAATAGTTATATGAATTTAAAATCAATATAAAACAAAATTATTCCTTGTGAATAATTAATTATGTGAATGATTAAAAAATAGTTCTTATTAAAATAAAATATTAAATAAGTTCCAAAATTATAAAATTGGGTGATATAGATTCTTAATAGTAGTGGAAAATTCCTAATATAACATATTAAATACATAAATATTCATGAAAATGGTTTTATAAATATTTAAGAAACATTTATATTATGAAAATTTCATAAAGATACATTATTTATTAAATAGTGTTTTATAATATTCACATAAAAATCAAACCTTCCAAAAAATAAAAAAATTCAATAATAAGATAATTTTGAAATTATAAATATATAATTAATAATTTTTATCTTATTCAAATTCAATAATTTATTAATTTATTATTTAAAATATAAATATATAGAGAACTATTTTTATAGAAATATAAACATTTTTTATAAAACACCAAATGTAAAATATGTAAAATACATCTGATAAATAAATTACATCATTAATAATTTCATTTTTAATAATAATAATTTCTAATTAAATATATTATAAAGATCTAAATTTAAGATTGAATCAAAATGTATGCTTTAGTGGTAGTTTAGTGTTGTGATTCTTCTAGCATAGATCGCATGGGAATTTCATGAGCTTGAATTTCTCTCAAATATGATTTCAATAATATAATAATTGTTCAGTTACATATTGGGATTTATATAAATAAAACCCTATAGAATCCTCCACTTCCCCTATAATAGATAAATTATCTCAATATGGGATGCTTCTGCTACTCGATGTTGTTTCTTTCCATCAAATATTTCATATTATAATCAGTTCCTTTTACACCCACCAAATTTAATTGTTATAATATAACTGTAAAATTTTAGTATTTTTGTTTCATGTATATATTTCTATTATCATAATATTTATTTAAGGGAAATAATAGTGGAATTTATATCATTAAATAGGTGACGGGAAATAGGGAAATATCATTATTCAAAGACACCCCATGTGTGAAGTAATTGAATTTAGTGAGATATTCACATTAACTTTTGGGATTGAGAACATTATATTTTTAATTTATATTATTTAAAAAATACAATATCATTCAAATTTATTTCAATGCACCATTGTTTTTGAATAATTATAAGAGTAAGAACACATTTTATAACATGTTTGATTCTTTCATATATAAAATGAATGATGTGTTGAGAGGTTGAAAAATTAATTTAATTGTTAAAATAAATACCTTTGGTAAAAGTAATCAATTATATATTCATAGTTGATGTTTTTGAATTTAATGAAGGTAATATTGGAAAAAAACCTCTACATCATTGAAGATAAAGTGTTACCATTATTTTTTACAATCTATATAAATGATATTATCTTTTCTATAAATGAATAATTTCTATATATGGGGTTTTATTTATAGATGAAGATTATATTTGAGATTTCCATGCTTATAGAAATGTGGTATTTCTTAGGCTTTCATATTTTGGAAGGAAAATGATTGAATATTCTTATCACAAGATATTCATGAAAGATGAATTTTAATGAAGATAAAAATTGAAGATTAAAATATTATTTAAAACCCAATTCTAGTGGTAACAATTATATAAAATATTGATGATAGAAATTTGGTGTACTATAGATATTTCAAATTATTTATTTGCAGTTTTCTCTATTTTATAGCTCTAAAACTGAGTTTAGTTTAGGTTTTCACAATATGTTCATACATTTATATTGTACCTTAGGAATCAAATGTTTAAATTTTAAAGAGTATTTTCATATTCATAAAAATCAAGGTGATTTATGGTTAGAAATATTATAGTAAATTAATTATTGATGTATTTGGATATATAGATTGGGGTAGATCTATAAACGTGGATGATAAAAAATCAATATTTTGTGGAATTGTTTTTCATGGAGAGAAGTCTGGTATATGGTATATAAAGAAGAAAATTTCAATAAAGATTAGTACTACTATGGTGGAGTATGTTGGTGAAACGCATGTGATAAAAAAATTGATGTGGATGAAAACTTAATTAGAGGATCTCAAGGTGTATGTGATGTTACCATTACTCATGGGATGTTATAGTAAAGGTTTTATAATTGATTCCATAAATATAGTTCAATGGTTATGATCAAGGAAAATTTACTTAAATTATCACTACATTAATGAGTTTGTTGAGAATGAATTATGAAGTAGGAATTTATTGCTATGGAGGAGCTGACTGTTGATGTGTTCACTAAACCTCTACAATGAATTTTGATTCTAAATTTAACTTTAATGATGGGATTTCTCACAACCCATCCCATAAGGGCCTGTGATGTGACAACCCCAAGCCTACCTCCGATAGGCTTGGGGCTGGCAACTAGAATCGTGTTGGAATATCCCACAAATGGGAGGCAATTTTATACACACACATATCTCCTAGCCAAAAATGATGAAATGTAAAAACACTTTGTAATCAATCGATGAACACACTATGATTCCAAACACATAGAACGACTGTGGAAAAACACGATTGTTAATAGGGAAAGAATACAAGGGCAATAAAACAATAATTTTCCAAAGTAAATGTAGAAGTAACTAAAACTAATTTGAAGAAAACCCTACCTAAAAGAGAGGATTATGACAGATTTTTGAAGTTGTAGGAGAACACCTCACTTGTCCAATCACTCTAAGAACCACCTAATCATTGTCCACCAAGGACTCTGTCAAATTTTCAATAATCTTCAAAAGAAAATACACATGTGGGAAAATCCTCTGTAGTGGTGAGTAAGAAAATACTTATTATGACACCCTAAAACCAAACCGGAAATACCCCTATGTAAATAAAATAAGAATATCAAAAAGAAAACACATTAAGTACACACAAAGTAAACACACTAATTATAGTTAATAGAGCTAGCTCACACAAGTATAATTATAAATCATGAGGAGAAGGATTTCTAATTGTAGTAAACAGATCCCTATGTCTATATGACATTAGGAGAGTCTAAGATTCATGGAGAGTCGATGGAAAATGGATTTTCAATGGTGTTCGGAGAATCGATGGAACTTAGGGTGGTGATGGTGACTAGGGTGTCAATGGCACATGGAGAATCAGAGGTCCATGGAGCATCAGTGGTGTATGAAGCATCAATGGCACATATAACGTTGATGGAACATAGAGAATTAATGGTGCATGAAGCGTCAATGGGTCATGTGGCACCCTAGTCGCATAGAAACCAAGATCACATTATCCATGCCAGTCGTAGGATTCTGCTCGTAGCGCACTTCTACCATAAGAATATCCTTCTCCAGCCATTAGGATGTATTCCAACATCCACAAAAAAAACTCACATAGAGTATCTGTAAGTACCGTATCATCGCAAGGATTCCAATGTAAGAGAAGGCTTGTCAAACGGAGCTCATGTTTGGATGATATCACTAATTTACTAAAAGTGTCTGGTCTAGGTTTGACCCATAGTGGCCCAGCCCATGCGGTACGGTCTAGATTTTCTTGTTAGAATGTTTCCCTCCATTTTTGCATCCATCCAGTCCATGACTTCACTCGAACGCCTATCTAACTGGCTCCCTCATTCAACATAGTACATAAATGCATTTCACAGGGGCTACCTGCCTCCTCCAGTGCTCCTGTATCACATTGATGCGGATTCGAGCCTAATCATAGCTACCACCACCGAAGCGTACATCAATGGCCCTTGGTCTCTGCACTTGCCTATGCCATTATGGGTCTCCTCTCTAATGTGGTCCCACCTGGACCTCATTCTTTCGCTACTATCATCTGCTCTGCCAGCATCCCATTTTTACCGCACCCCATCCTATCTAGACATCCACTGCTAGGTCGGTGAGACCTCTCTAGACGATTGCTCGGTTGATGACCATTAACTACTACACTCCTCTTGAGCTGGCTGAACCCACCACCTCTAGGTTTTCATAGGGGAAGGAGAAGGTGAATAACACCTAAAGATTGCGATAGATATAAGAGGAATCATATAAGAACCCAATGAATGGATCATGGAATTGTTTGTGTCATCCATGATCAATTTAGATTTGTGGGATCATGAAGAATAAAACATCATAAAAATAACTAAGATTTAATCCCCTTTCACCCCGCGCTAATTATCCCTCCTGTAAGAACGATTCATCTGAAGGTCAACTTAATCATTGGTTGTTCCTCATTCATCGTTTAAATCGAAAAAGTGGAAAGAAATCACAAAGATATCGACACTATACATTAAGGTTAGATCAGTCATTGATGAAGAATAGAAGGTCGTGTTGTCTTTGATTCTTGATATATCAGTTTTCATCAATCCACAATGCTCCAATAAGATTTCCAATCATGATTCATCAAATAACTTGGACAAACTTCTTCTCTCTTCCTCAAGGAAACTCTAGGTATATTGCAATAATCCTAGATTTTTTTAAAATTTCTTACTTAAATAAAATCTCCAATTTTTGAAACAAAATATTTTTATTAAAATAATTTAATAATTGTTACATCTAATTTTTAACTTTCACAGTTGACCCATATCGGTCGATGTTAGGCCCCACCTATGGTATAGTTGTTGTTCTAAACACAATGGTATCCTAGTATTTCCAATTTGGGCACCCGTTTAGAAGTTAATCCCAATTAAAGAAGAAATTTCCCAACTTCTTTATTAAAAACATTAATTTTTTTACCGTGTCATTTTGATTACACTGGGCCACCAAATCTCATGACGTATCAACACCTAGTCTCAGAATATTCACAATTAATTAATCGTCAATAAAACTAAAGATAATACGAGCAATTATAGTATTTAAACCTCACTCTTCTCATGGATATGGTATTATCATTTAGTCCCCTCACCCACTTTTACTTTAAAAATGGGATGCCAAGGTAGACAAAGAAACATAAATCTTTAATTTATATTTCGTTAATTCAAAGGCAGAGTATTAAAAATTATAAATTTTTTTGATTTTTCTTAAAATATAGTGCAAATTTAGGGGGTTTAAAAGGAGTAATTTAGTAATTCAAAGTGTGTGTGTGTGTTTAGATAATGTGAATTATTCTTGCATGTTTATTTAGAATTTATACATGAACTTATTTTTTAAAAGATAAAATAAAATTCTCGTAATGTGAAATAAGATTCATTAATAATTTAAGTAGTGATAATGAGTATGTAACTCACATTAATGGATGACATGATTTTATTGTTCAATTTTATTGTTTATTTCAATAACATCACTCATTTTAGATTAAAATTATTTAATGATGATTCATTTATATGTGTTTTGAGTTTAGAGGTTGATTTAAATTCATTGATTGAAATAAATAATAATGGATGAGTTTTGTGATAAAGAGTTTTTTTGATGTTATTGATATTTCGGGTATGTTTTTAGAGATCATGTTTTAAATAGTAGAATGCATAAGAAATACAATGATTTTATTGGGAGATGAAGTTGAGTTTAATTAATTAGATATTATTTTTCCAGTTTTTTTAATACATAAATCATTTTCAAACTCACATTAAAAAGAGTTTATGTTAGTTGAATTATGTTTGGAAGTCGAGGAATGTAATGAAAATTTATAGAGTTTTGATGTTGATGTTTGAAATAGGTTCTATAGAATCATACATAATCATGTTACAATATGTGTAATATAATTTTAACAAAGTATACATGTGATTAATTATGATGAGTATGAAAATTTTGTAAGATTAATCCTATAATAACAGACATTATGTAGAGAGAGGCTGAGTTTAATCATAGTATAATTTTTCTGTTCACACCATATTGGGAGCTACGTAATAATTATTCAAATTATAGAGATGCAAACATCCCACATATAAATATTACATCTTAGGGGATTAATATTCATTAGATAAAATCTCTCTCTATGATAAAATTGTTATGGTCTCGTTCCATTGTAAACATTGACACATAAATAAATGGTCCATAATTGAGATATTACATCTCTCACTAGTTACTCCAAAAATATAACCATTCTTAGTCATAACATTCATAAAAACATTTTTTATATCTCATGGAATGGAAAAAGAATAAAGGGTATTCTAAGATTTTTACTATGTTTAAATAATAGATATATCAATTAACCCATATGAATAATATGATAATGAGTGTATGGGAACATGAAATTAACTTTTTAAAACCATTCCCTATATATCAATGATCAAAAACATGATTCATGGCATACATCTTGGAGCTTTATAAGACATGAATCATTATGGAATTAGAGAACATGATTCATAAGAACATCACATTTCCATAACACATACGTTTTTGGTATATATATACAAATAAATATTCATTTCTTTATTAAGAAGGTATCATATCCAAATCTATCATATTGGAATGGGTTATCTCCCAAAACCATCATAGTAATCTAGGTTCACTCCAAATATTATCGTCATTGAAAAATCCCATTAATAATGTTGGTCCACTCCCCATTCAAGTCCTGTTTATCTCATTAGATATTAATATTAACCAAATGCATTAGAGAAACATAAAGGTATAACCCATCACATGATGATAATAATAGATATTTTTTCCAAAATATCATAATGTGATCCTCATATCACTACCCATGAAAATAAATGGACATCATCAAAATTTCATCATAACATATCATATGGAAATGAAATTGGTCTCATAATCATTTCTTCAATTCATAAAATTAGAACCTATAGAGAAAGGTGGGTTTTATAAGAGTTTTATCATTGTATAAACCATGGAAGAGAAACATTGTAACGCCCCGACCCTAGTTACCCAGAGTCGGTGCATTATTACATAACATTGGCATGATCACAAGAAAGATCAAATCTCGAAAGACCGATTGGTTTAGTAGCCTTGGAAACACTAGATACATCCATAAGTTTTACATTACATCATAAAAAACATCTTGTCTTCATATCCCCTCATACTATCCCTACAGGTCATTCATAAATTACTTCTTCATAATCCTGGGAAAAATAAAACATTGAAAGGGGTGAGCTCAGATGCTCAGTAAGGATAACATTATAGCAGAAGCTTTCATAAATAAGCATAAACACTTAAGGCAATTTATAACTAAAACAAAAGCCTTTTAAACTTGAAATTCAGCATAAAATGGATAAGGTAAAATGAAATAATGCCATTTACTTACTCACATGGATATTCTACTATTCGAATGATCACATGCAATATCAATAACCACTTTCATAATTATGGAATGCATAATGCCAGACTATCATAACCACATAGCCAAGGCCTCGTGCCAAGACTACAAATAAGATTTTCCCAAGGCCTTGTGCCAAGACACTATTTTGTCTCATGAGACCTACCGATGCATCGAGGAGCTATAGCGGGCTCCACCCGTCACTTATTAAGTCCAATGCATTCCTCATATGAACATGTTTAAACATAACATAAACATTCATATTAAAAATAGAATACGAAATGTCAATACTTTTACCAAAAACCATGAATGGTATAAAAAAACACATCCACAGTCAAACATAACTCATTCAATACAATATGGAAGATTGTATTGTATCACATTAACCTCAATCAAGAATAATGAAGGATGTTGAAATAGATGAAAATAATCATCAAAACTATTTGAGAGAAATATCCCCCTTTTCTTGAAAACATTTAAAAGTCACACTATTTGTAAAGAATCCATTTAAAAGTAGATTTTTGAATCAAAGTGTCCCATACCACTTTGAAACTTTTTAAAAGGTGTTTTAATTTCTAAACTTTAATATCCATATAAATAAATCCTTAAAACCATTTTTAAAACATGGACATTAATGAGAAAGGTTTTGATAAATAAGTCTTTAAAACATTTAAAAATGGTATTTTGGTTAGAGATTCTAACCAAAATAGACACTTGAATACAAATAATTGAGGTAATCAAAACTTTGTAATATCATGAGAATAAAGGGATTCATGATATACTATGTCAAAGTACATTATATACACCACATAAAAGTGATTTGGTGTATATCATCAAAGAAGTCTCAATGGAATGTAAATTGAGATGAAATCTCTCATAAAGGTTGTATCCATAGGTTAAGGATAAATCAACAACATAATTATGTGTGACAAATATAAATACACTAAATATGATTGGATATTAAGTGTAAAACAATCAAAGGACATTCACACATATTCTTGTAAAAACAACACCAACGAATTGGATGTTTAACTCAACAAATGGAGAATGAGTTAAAATTACTCTTATCAAATTCATATCAATGACTTGAGAATTATCAATGGAGTGATTATGTTTATCAAACGTATATCCACAATAAAGGGAGTGGAAATTATGACACAATCAAATGAATAGTGATTCCACACATAATCTTGGAGTAATATAATCAATGAAATATGCGTAAAGCCAAATGAGTGGAAATTGAAATTTCAAATTCCCTTATCGATTAGGAAACTTACGAAACATACACCCATGAAAGAAGTATCATACCCAGATGATGTAAATACCCATAAATTAAAGTATATTACACAATGAATACAATCATGGGCAGTACACATACACCACATGCAATAATTAAGTGGTGAATAATGGAAATCTCACGGAATTGAAAGTGAGATAAGAAAATCCCTTACCACGTTAATCAACTGAGTCGTATGGCCGAAAGTTAATAACCACAAAATTATTTACAGAATAACATGAATATAAAGAGAATCATGATAATATATATCAAATGGCAGTACACAATACACCACTTTCAATAATTTAGAGGCGAACAATGGAAATCTCACGGAATTGAAAGTGAGATAAGAAAATCCCTTACCAAGTTAATCAACTGAGTCGTATGGCCAAAAGTTAATAACCACCAAATTATTTACAGAATAACATGAATATAAAGGGAATCATGATAATATATATCAAATGACAGTACACAATACACCACTTTCAATAATTTAGTGGCGAATAATGGAAATCTCACGGAATTGAAAGTGAGATAGGAAAATCCCTTACCACGTTAATCAACTGAGTCGTATGGCCAAAATTTAATAACCACCAAATTATTTACAGAATAACATGAATATAAAAAGAATCATGATAATATATATCAAGTGGCAGTACACAATACACCACTTTCAATAATATAGTGGCGAACAATGGAAATCTCACGGAATTGAAAGTGAGATAAGAAAATCCCTTACCACGTTAATCAACTGAGTCGTATGGCCAAAAGTTAATAACCACCAAATGATTTACAGAATAACATGAATATAAAGAGAATCATGATAATATATATCAAATGGCAGTACACAATACACCACTTTCAATAATTTAGTGGCGAACAATGGAAATCTCAGGGAATTGAAAGTGAGATAAGAAAATCCCTTACCACGTTAATCAACTGAGTCGTATGGCCAAAAGTTA
The DNA here is from genome assembly GCA_963277665.1 of Viscum album. Taxonomy (NCBI): domain Eukaryota; kingdom Viridiplantae; phylum Streptophyta; class Magnoliopsida; order Santalales; family Viscaceae; genus Viscum; species Viscum album. The sequence continues at coordinate 930,185,118 of OY728159.1, forward strand.
ATAAACAACAAATTATTCACAGAATAACATGAATATAAAGAGAATCATGATAATATATATCAAATGGAAGTACACAATACACCACTTTCAATAATTTAGTGGCGAACAATGGAAATCTCACGGAATTGAAAGTGAGATAAGAAAATCCCTTACTTGTACTTTTTCCTTGGTCGATGGTAGGTTTACCTCCTGTATAATGGTGAAATAATAGTTATCGAATAATACAAGAATAATTTACTTTAATATTATATCATATATGATCTTTTAACATTGATTTGTTAATAATATCTTAGAATTATCGTTATTTCGGGTGTTAACGGGTTCATTTTACTTTATATTCTTTGTTATGTGAGCCATATTCGTTATTAATGGGATGTATATTATTCATATCCAGAATGATATAATGTCCTTATATACTATTTTTAAATCATCAAATGATAATTATACTTTAATGGATACGATGGAGAATGAATCTTATCGCGTTTGTGGAGACGGTAGTCCGTACGTACGCACGAGCGACAATATCATTCTTTTGATATTAAAATAATATATAAATGGATGTTATATCATATATACAGAATAATTAACATGTTATATTTATTATTTACATGAGTTGCACATCATTATTATACCCATCCAAATAATAATATATTGAATAACAATTACACCACGACGTGGAGACGGTAAGCCGTACGTACGCACGTATGGTAAAATGTTATTCAAAGGGTGGATAGAATACTGAATATGGTTGTACCATATTTATAATAACATCACAATATATGTGAGATACTGGAGTTATTATTTTATAATGGTAAGAACAAAGAAAGAAGAAGTGGAAGAAGAAAGGAACTTGAAAAGGGGTGGTGAAAACATTACCTCTTCTTCGGGTTCTTCCTTTTGATTTGATCAAAAGGGCTCCTTAGGATGGCTTTCTGATCAAACTAAGGCCTCTAGGTTGTAGTGAGGGAAGTTGGGAGAGTATTTGGGCAGGGTTTTGATGATCCAAGTGGCTTGAGAGGTGTGAGGAATGAGTATAAGTAGTCTCCTTTTATAAGGGAGAGGAGGGGCTCTTTAGGAAAGAGTGAAAGTATTACTTTATAATATAATTATATTCAGTTTATAATGGTCCAAAAATAATTGAGGTCGAAGATAAGATGACTCATTTTCTAAATAACATCAACCAATAATAATTGGACAGGTTTTAGATAATATTTTAATCATTATAATCTTATTTATTTAAAAGATTTATTAATGAGGTAAACATTGCATCATTATTGTGTCATTAATAATTTAAATTATTTGATGTCTAAAAATTATAAATAAAATATAATTATGTAGGTAATCGTTTTATCTTTCTAATGAATATTTATAATAGAAAATCCAACATGTATAACCTTATGTAAAAATTGTTCTTCTAAAAGATGTAAGCTTATGCCATTTTTATTTGTATTTTAACTTTATTAATATAATGTGTCCCTACCACATACAAGTGGCTCCAAGGGGTCCCCAAATCGACCCAAGGATGCCCATGGTCGGATATGTGTCCACCAATAAGGTTAGGACACGTTTTAGGGTAATTTTGTATTATTATAATATTATTTTTTAACCCTTATTTACCGGATTTACCCTTTAACCATGGTAAATAAAATATTTACCGCAGTAATTATTCAAAATGTCTAAAAATAAAAGTTACCTATTTACACAATTTGGACATCCTGATTCCAAATATGGAATCCATTTTTCTAAATTCAAAACACAGAAGTGGCAGAAATTAATTTAAAATTAATTCCCGTTGTCAAAACAAAAAGCGTGTTTTTTAGAGATAATAACTATCAAAAGATTGTCACTTGTTTTTGTCTAGTTTAAATGTGAAATTGTGTTCATTGACCCACATTGTATTATATGGTAAAAATATATTCTAAATATACTTTAAAACCACTCAAATTCATAATTTATCACTATTAATTATTTTGATTAAAAAAGTTGTTTTTAATTAAAATTTAGTAATTTTTACTATTCATCAAAATATGAAAGTTATCCGAAAAGTACCAAAATTTCACCCTAGGATAATTTCGATATTCCGAATCCAAAAATGAAGTCCATTTTGAGAGATAGAATTTATAAAATTTCAAAAAGTAGGTATTACTATTCATAACGGCTAGTTTGATTGGTTATGGTGTGTTAAAATCTCGAAGTTACGTACAATGCACGCCATTGCATTATTCGAAAGGAAACATACTGAGGAAGCTTGGGGTGTTACATTCTCCCCTCCTTCAATAAATTGCGTCCTCGCAATTTTTAAAATTGTGCTTGGGAATATAATGGAAATTCCCATATCGGAAAAAGAGTCAATAAAACTATCACTTTAAAAGAAAGAAAGAGAGGTATAAGGGTCATCCAAGATAACCCATACTCGGATTCCATGTAGGAAAACATGGATATGGATGATAAACTAATTGTCAAGTTTTTATGGAGAGGGATAGAAATCATGATCAGGAGAAGGTTGACAATAAGAAAACCACAAACTTGTGTTGGGACAAACGACCATTAGTCTCCTAGTAGGAAAGTAAACAGACAACATTTTTTTTAAGTTACATTACATAAGGACGAGGAATTCATTTATGATATTGACTAAGAACATTAAGAGATATACTTACATTTTAAGTAGAGTTTCATTATTTAATAAATTTCCACCACTAACTCAATTTGTTTTTAAACGACGAGTATTCAAGAAGACTTGGTCACACTGGAAGAGCTAGAATAAACTTCTATAGAATCACATGATCCATGCAGGATAAACTATATATTTACATTGTGTTTGAAGATTAATCAAAACAAAAATGGTTATTGAATGATCTAATGATCCCCCAAATGGATATTCCTTGAGATAAATATGCACTAATCTTAATTTCTAAAATTAAACCAACAATACCCCAAAGTTAAATAGATACCATTCAATAACCAATTTTCCTTAAAATCCTTTAATATAATCCAAACTAATATTGAAACCCAAAACATAGAAGAATTTGATTATGTAGTCTCCCATGATACATTGTATTTCCAAATGACATCAAATACTCTTAAAGTCACATACTTAAAAGTAATTAACATCATCACATATTCTCTGTTATAGGTTAATCATTTCCATAAATAACCCAAATCACTATAAATCAACAATAAAAACGTAGATAAAAATCCACCAATACTCTACAAATGAAACCTCATTGTATTCTATTTTCCTTGGGCATATAGTGTTCCTAACAAAACGAACATCTTCCAAAATAACATTTATCACTTAATCACCAAATCATTTTCCTATACCAAGGGTATTCATTTGATAATACATAAGAACCCAAATCAACTTATTATTGATCAATAAAATCATTTAACTAAAAAAAGTCACACTAACCAGGGACTTCACGTAGTCCAGTGGTAGACGATAAATCCCAATCGCACTTTGGTTGTGGGTTCGATTCCCACAGCTTTGTCCGACGCAACGGGTTGTCACACGGTCTACGTGTTGTCCTTTTTCAAAAACTATATTTTATAATATTACCAAAATGAGATAAATTCCTAAAAATACCATAACATAATTTAACCACAAATCTTATCTCATACCTTGCATTTTCATCCCAAATTATAATAACTTATAATTTCCTCAAACCCAATGATCATGTAAGACCAAATGGTTATTTATAACTATATCTGCAACAGAAAAGATAATTCTTCCTAAAATATCATTTTCACATGATAAATTGCAGGTTTACACATACAAGAGAAAATTATTCCAAAGTAATCCCATCAATAAAGAGCACTAACACTTTTAAATATTTCACCATCCATTTATTTCCACATAGGTTCTTCATCATATGTTCCCCGGGTTCCCACATTGCCTCTTCCATCTTATGATTTCTCCATAGATCTTTTACCAGACGAGTCATCCGGTTTCGCAACACTTGATCTTTGGTATGAAGAATTCTGATAGGCTCTCCACAATAAGATAGATCGGGTTCCAGTTATAATTCTTCATAGGTGAGTACATGTGTTGGGTCAGGCATGTATTTTGTCACTAGAGATATGTGGATCACAACATGAACTCTGGAGAGACTAGGCGGGTTTTCATTTTGGTAGAATGCGTTCATGTGTCACAATGGTACCTCAGGAATTTTTCAAAATCATCTACTTCCTTTACCCAAAAACTCCTCATCCATTTTGGATTATATCGATGGAAGCATCGATGCATCATAAAAAAATAGGTATTTCTTATATATAATTTTGAGACATCGTCTTTAACATGTTTTTTTAGAAAAATTCTCACTGATTCATCTTCAAATATTTCAAAATAAGGTTTTGGTAAATCAGTTTTCGTATATCCCAAAAGACATAAATATATAATTTGATACATATAGGCTGCTCGAAGGTCTCCCTCTTCTGCAGCATCTAGAAAATCATTTAGTGCATCGTAATTTTGAGATAAAGTGAATAATTTGAAAAGACCCTGATGGTACTTCCCACGCTTAGCGTGGTAAGAAAGTTGAGAGCGCAACATTATCCCATAGTCGGTACTTGATCCTTGAAAGAATCATGCAATTCTAGAGGTATTGGATGTCTCATAAAGTTGTTTTCATGTAACTTGGACATTTGAAAAAGTTTCAACATCGTCTGCGCATGACTTCTGGATAATAATTGCAAGTAGTTCTTCAGGAAGAGAGAGAAGAGTTGTTCGTGATCTTACTCCCTCCATTTTCAACTAACAAAAGAAAATAAAATTAGGGTTTTTGAATACTTATCTAATAAGAATGTAAAAAAAAGAGATATAATAGGATAATCTTGTAATTGAACAATATATCCTAACTTGGGGTACCCTATGTTTAAATCTAGGTTATCCACTATCTATTTGCCGACATATATTCTTAGTGGCATTTTTTTTGTATTCCCTTAATAATGGTTTATACTAATCTTGTGAATTTACCAAATCATATCCCCCGGGAGTGTCGTAACCAAGAGTGCAGCAAGGCCCGTTGTCGTGCACCAGTTCCCGTTCGAGTCTAGCTCAAAGCGGTGTTTTCGGGTTTTACCCCTAGGTACATCTGTGCCAGAGCCACCTCTACCTGCTCGTATCCAGACAGGGATGTATTGCTCGGAAAACTCACAAAATCTTCAATAATACCAAAATTCTAGAAAGTTCTTCTATAATAATCCTCAAAGTTCATCTTAGGTCTACGTGCTGTAATCAGAGTTTATCTAAATCCAGCTTCCAAGGATTTTACTAAACTTCCTCTGATACCAACTGTAACGCCCCGACCCTAGTTACCCAGAGTCGGTGCATTATTACATAACATTGGCATGATCACAAGAAAGATCAAATCTCGAAAGACCGATTGGTTTAGTAGCCTTGGAAACATTAGATACATCCATAAGTTTTACATTACATCATAAAAAAACATCTTGTCTTCATATCCCCTCATACTATCCCTGCAGGTCATTCATAAATTACTTCTTCATAATCCTGGGAAAATTAAAACATTGAAAGGGGTGAGCTCAGATGATCAGTAAGGATAAAATTATAGCAGAAGCTTTCATAAATAAGCATAAACACTTAAGGCAATTTATAACTAAAACAAAAGCCTTTTAAACTTGAACTTCAGCATAAAATGGAAAAGGTAAAATGAAATAATGTCATTTACTTACTCAAATAGATATTCTACTAGTCGAATGATCACATGCAATATCAATAAACACTTTCATAATGATGGAATGCATAATGCCAGACTATCATAACCACATAGCCAAGGCCTCGTGCCAAGACTACAAATAAGATTTTTCCAAGGCCTTGTGCCAAGACACTAGTTTGTCTCATGAGACCTACCGATGCATCGAGGAGCTATAGAGGGCTCCACCCATCACTTATTAAGTCCAATGTATTCCTCATATGAACATGTTTAAACATAACATAAACATTCGTATTAAAAATAGCATACGAAATGTCAATACTTTTACCACAAACCATGAATGGTATAAAAACAGCACATCCATAGTCAAACATAACTCATTCGATACAATATGGAAGATTGTATTGTATCACATTAACCTCAATCAAGAATAATTAAGGATGTTGACATAGATGAAAATAATCATCAAAACTATTTGAGAGAAATATCCCCCTTTTCTTGAAAACATTTAAAAGTCACACTATTTGTAAAGAAGCCATTTAAAATTAGATTTTTGAATCAAAGTGTCCCATACCACTTTGAAACTTTTTAAAAGGAGTTTTAATTTCTAAACTTTAATATCTATATAAATAAATCCTTAAAACCATTTTTAAAACATGGACATTAATGAGAAAGGTTTAGATGAATGAGTCTTTAAAACATTTAAAAATGGTATTTTGGTTAGAGATTCTAACCAAAATAGACACTTGAATACAAATAATTGAGGTAATCAAAACTTTGTAATATCATGAGAATAAAGGGATTCATGATATACTATGTCAAAGTACATTATATACACCACATAAAAGTGATTTGGTGTATATCATGAAAGAATTCTCAATGGAATGTAAATTGAGATGAAATCTCTCATAAAGGTTGTATCCTTAGGTTAAGGATAAATCAACGACATAATTATGTGTGACAAATATAAATACACTAAATATGATTGGATATTCAGTGTAAAAGAATCAAAGTACATTCACACATATTCTTGTACGAACAACACCAACGAATTGGATGTTTAACTCAACAAATGGAGAATGAGTTAAAATTACTCTTATCAAATTCATATCAATGACTTGAGAATTATCAATGGAGTGATTATGTGTATCAAACGTATATCGACAGGAAGGGGAGTGGAAATTATGACATAATCAAATGAATAGTGATTCCACACATAATCTTGGAGTAATATAATCAATGAAATATGCGTAAAGCCAAATGAGTGGAAATTGAAATTTCAAATTCCCTTATCGATTAGGCAACTTACGAAACATACACCCATGAAAGAAGTATCATACCCAGATGATGTAAATACCCATAAATTAAGGTATATTACACAATGAATACAATCATGGGCAGTACACATACACCACATGCAATAATTAAGTGGTGAATAATGGAAATCTCACGGAATTGAAAGTGAGATAAGAAAATCCCTTACCACATTAATCAACTGAGTCGTATGGCCAAAAGTTAATAACCACCAAATGATTTACAGAATAACATGAATATAAATAGAATCATGATAATATATATCAAATGGCAGTACACAATACACCACTTTCAATAATTTAGTGGCGAACAATGGAAATCTCACGGAATTGAAAGTGAGATAAGAAAATCCCTTACCACGTTAATCAACTGAGTCGTATGGACAAAAGTTAATAACCACCAAATTATTTACAGAATAACATGAATATAAAGAGAATCATGATAATATATATCAAATGGAAGTACACAATACACCACTTTCAATAATTTAGTGGCGAACAATGGAAATATCACGGAATTGAATGTGAGATAAGAAAATCCCTTACCACGTTAATCAACTGAGTCGTATGGACAAAAGTTAATAACCACCAAATGATTTACAGAATAACATGAATATAAAGAGAATCATGATAATATATATCAAATGGCAGTACACAATACACCACTTTCAATAATTTAGTGGCGAACAATGGAAATCTCACGGAATTGAAAGTGAGATAAGAAAATCCCTTACCACGTTAATCAACTGAGTCGTATGGCCAAAAGTTAATAACCACCAAATGATTTACAGAATAACATGAATATAAAGAGAATCATGATAATATATATCAAATTGCAGTACACAATACACCACTTTCAATAATTTAGTGGCGAACAATGGAAATCTCATGGAATTGAAAGTGAGATAAGAAAATCCCTTACCACGTTAATCAACTGAGTCGTATGGAAAAAAGTTAATAACCACCAAATGATTTACAGAATGACATGAATATAAAGAGAATCATGATAATATATATCAAATGGCAGTACATAATACACCACTTTCAATAATTTAGTGGCGAACAATGGAAATCTCACGGAATTGAAAGTGAGATAAGAAATTCCCTTACTTGTACTTTTTCCTTGGTTGATGGTAGGTTTACCTCCTGTATAATGGTTAAATAATAGTTATTGAATAATACAAGAATCATTTACTTTAATATGATATCATATATGATCTTTTAACATTGATTTGTTAATATTATCTTAGAATTATCGTTATTTCGGGTGTTAACGGGTTCATTTTACTTTATATTCTTTGTTATGTGAGCCATATTCGTTATTAATGGGATGTATATTATTCATATCCAGAATGATATCAAGTCCTTAGATACTATTTTTAAATCATCAAATGATAATTATACTTGAATGGATATGATGGAGAATGAATCTTATCGTGTTTGTGGAGACGGTAGTCCGTACGTACGCACGAGCGACAATATCATTCTTTTGATATTAAAATAATATATAAATGGATGTTATATCATATATACAGAATAATTAACATGTTATATTTATTATTTACATGTGTTTCACATCATTATTATACCCATCCAAATAATAATATATTGAATAACAATTACACCACGACGTGGAGACGGTAAGCCGTACGTACGCACGTATGGTAACATGTTATTCAAAGGGTGGATAGAATACTGAATATGGTTGTGCCATATTTATAATAACATCACAGTATATGTGAGATACTGGAGTTATTATTTTAGAATGGTAAGAACAAAGAAAGAAGAAGTGGAAGAAGAAAGGAACTTGAAAAGGGATGGTGAAAACATTACCTCTTCTTCGGGTTCTTCCTTTTGATTTGATCAAAAGGGCTCCTTAGGTTGGCTTTATGATCAAACTAAGGCCTCTAGGTTGTAGTGAGGGAAGTTGGGAGAGTATTTGGGCAGGGTTTGGATGAGCCAAGTGGCTTGAGAGGTGTGAGGAATGAGTAGAAGTGGTCTCCTTTTATAAGGGAGAGGAGGGGCTCTTTAGGAAAGAGTGAAAGTATTACTTTATAATATAATTATATTAGGTTTATAATGGTCAAAAAATCATTGAGGTCGAAGATAAGATGACTCATTTTCTAAATAACATCAACCAATAAGAATTGGACAGGTTTTAGATAATATTTTAATCATTATAATCTTATTTATTTAAATGATTTATTAATGAGGTAAACATTGCATCATTATTGTGTCATTAATAATTTAAATTATTTGATGTCTAAAAATTATAAATAAAATATCATTATGTAGGATATCGTTTTATATTTCTAATGAATATTTATAATCGAAAATCCAACATGTATAACCCTATGTAAAAATTGTTCTTCTAAAAGATGTAAGCTTATGCCATTTTTATTTTTATTTTAACTTTATTAATATAATGTGTCCCTACCACATACAAGTGGCTCCAAGGGGTCCCCAAATCGACCCAAGGATGACCATGGTCGGGTATGTGTCCACCAATAAGGTTAGGACACGTTTTAGGGTAATTTGGTATTATTATAATATTATTTTTTAACCCTTATTTACCGGATTTACCCTTTAACCATGGTAAATAAAATATTTACCGCAGTAATTATTCAAAATGTCTAAAAATAAAAGTTACCTATTTACACAATTTGGACATCCTGATTCCAAATATGGAATCCATTTTTCTAAATTCAAAACACAGAAGTGGCAGAAATTAATTTAAAATTAATTCCCGTTGTCAAAACAAAAAACGTGTTTTTTAGAGATAATAACTATCAAAAGATTGTCACTTGTTTTTGTCTAGTTTAAATGTGAAATTATGTTCATTGACCCACATTGTATTATATGGTAAAAATATATTCTAAATATACTTTAAAACCACTCAAATTCATAATTTATCACTATTAATTATTTTGATTAAAAAAGTTGTTTTTAATTAAAATTTAGTAATTTTCACTATTCATCAAAATATGAAAGTTATCCGAAAAGTACCAAAATTTCACCCTAGGATAATTTTGATATTCCGAATCCAAAAATGAAGTCCATTTTGAGAGATAGAATTTATAAAATTTCAAAAAGTAGGTATTACTATTCATAACGGCTAGTTTGATTGGTTATGGTGTGTTAAAATCTCGAAGTTGCGTACAATGCACGCCATTGCATTATTCGAAAGGAAACATACCGAGGAAGCTTGGGGTGTTACAAACATGTTTCAAAAACATCATATAATCATTACAATAATTATTTTAGTGAAATTATAATACTGGTATCTTTGGATCTTATTCCTAGTAATGAATAAGTAATATCAAAGGATATCATCTTAGATACAAAATTATTTTGAAAGATCATATGGGACATTTATTGACGAAAATATCATTCCGACTATTAAAACCAATATTTAATATATAAATCATTTTTGAAATCTTTTTCCTTGAATACTACCTTGGAAACAAAAAAAATAATGCTTCGATGATCATTTAAAACATTTTTTAAATAAAATTATCATTTTTTTAAAATCAAATTTTATAACAAGAAATTGGTAAATCAATTTGGAAATTCATTTCTTTGAAAACACTCTTCAAAAATGTTAATTAAATAATTAAAAATGATCAGATGATCATGATAGTTGATAATACATTTCACGTTACACATGTTAAAACAATGATTCATTTCACATTCTTTGTAAAACCCATATTGGAATTTTTTGTATATTGAAATAAACATTCCTTTGAAAATGTTTTCAAAAAATTCAATAATGGGTAAATTTGAATCTAACATTTTAGAAAACCTTATTTTAGATGAAAAGGAATATCGATTGAAGGGTGAAATAACATCAATTTCTCATAAAAACGTTAATTTAGAATCTTGGGTATATATAGATACTAAAATTAATGGAAAACATTATTCTCAATAAAAAATAATATGAGAATAAAATTAATTAATTTCATGAGATTTTTTCGTAATATTTCTTCATCATATTCAAAAACCTAAACAATCCCAATAAACTATGAAATTATATTATAAAACTCTTACCACATTTGTAACATTAAATCATAAGCCCTATAGAAAGATTAATTTTAAGTAAAACATTAAAAATAATGATAGTAAACAAATTATTTTTATTTTATGTCAAAGGAACTCTATATAATCCTCCTAAAAGAAGATAGTTCCATAATATAGTATATGTAAAAAATAAGACAAATTCAAGAAAACAAAATCTCTTACCACTTTGGTAACTTTTTAACCATAAAACCTTTGAAATAGAGATCCAAAATGGATATTTATATCCCAATATTTTTTATGTGAATCATTTTAAAATAAATCCATTGGTAGTATATACACAACATATAATAAATATGTGGTGAATATGCCATGTGTCACACAAATGTAGAAAGTGAGACTGAAATCCTTTATTATATGTCTCAAATTTGTTTGTACATTTTTAAAATCCGAAATAATAAATGCATATTACTTATAAGTATATTAAATGATCATATATATATATATATATCACACCATATAATATTTAATTAAGTCTTTTATTACTCATTTAATAAAAATTCGTTGTCAAAACACCGTTGGGGTAGTAACTGCTTTGTTTTTCATGGACCTTTTGATTTATTATTTTTAATCCTCTTAATTTATTAATAGTTAATTCATATAAATAATGTTAAAAATTATATAAATTTAATATGTATTTAGTATAAATGTATTTATAGGAATCCATTATTTTTGTAAATAGAAAATGAAATAAAATGTTCATGGAGATGGTAGGTCGTACTTGTTGATGAATATTGTTTCAATTTCCTTAGTGGATAAAATGGAAGAAAGTTCAAATATATATTTCATTTATATAATAATTTTTATTTAATATATATATATATCACATATTAATTTAATTTTCTCTAATTACCTTCCACGCAATGTGTTAGTGAAAAAATAATCACATCGCTTCACGAGGCGGTAGTTCCCCGTACACACGAATGATGTTATCATATTCTCTACAGAATGGAAAGTAAAATGGTATGTATGATATTATAATAAAATAAGTACAATTTATTCATAAATATAATATATAATCATTATATATGTAATTATATCCATCTTGGAAAAGTGAATATTGGAAAAGAACTACATTAGTTTGTGATGCAATAGTCCATCGTACACAAAAACAATGCTTTAATTTCCCATTTTAGGGAGTATAAGATACTTGTAGGTACATAAATATACTTGTAAAAATATAATTATATTTACAATACCTTGGTAATTATATAAAATATTTTAAATAATAATATAATAAGGAGGAGGAAGGCATAAAATATAATGTTGGGTAAGGGCCATTACCTCTTCTTTAGACAACTTCTGTTGGTTTTCAATAAAAACTAAATAGGATGGATTTGTGACCAAAAAAATATTCTACGATAAAGGGGTAGTATTAAATAATTATTTTGGTATTTATTTTATGAACCAAATGGTTTGGTAAATGTAAATAAAATAGTAGAGGGGTTTCTTTTGGTAATTTGGGTGAGTCGCACACATGTAATTGTAGAAAAGAAAAAGGTATACCAAAATTTTTCATATGGAATAAAGCTAATAAATATGTCACTATTTAACCTTAGAGGATATAATGTTGAAAATTTTCCATTAAATTAATTTTGTAAAATTTTCAATGTAGTTTTACCCCTTATCATTTTAGTTTTACTCCTAGTAAACACATTTTATCCTTAACATGGTAATTAATTTTTATTATTTTTACTATTAATTATGGTAAAAAATTAAGCTGCTCTTATTATGTAATATAAATTTTTATGATTAAATATATGGAATTATTTATTCCCAATTCCATTCTAAAAAGCTTCAAAAACTAATTTAAAATTAATCCCACAAATATAATGAAAAAACAGTTGTCAAAATATAGAAGATTCAAATGTTTAAAAAGATTTAATATGAAAAATAAACATGAAATGTACACCAATTAAATAAATTAAATTAATTGTTCTCTATTTGAACTAATTTTAAATTTAAAACCTTATTAAAATTATAATAATGTTTTAAAAATCATTAAAATAAATGATAATTCTTAATAAAAACCTGTATTTTCACTATTCATTGGAAAATTTATCTTTTTAGAAAATTCTCAAAAATTCCCTCCAGCATAAATTTGATATTATCTATTAAAAAATGTTTTTTTCAAATAAATTTTATTAATTGAAAAAAAAAATTTAAAATAAATTTATTGATGGCGACAAAATTCTTTAAACATATTCTATTATTAAATTCAAAATTGGATTTATTTTTATCACTTGTATAGAAAAAAAATAATATGAATTTTAAAAAATTGATTAAATATAGAATATTTAGATTTCGTTAAAAGATACCCCCAAAAGTGATTTATTTAATTTTTTTAGGTAAAACCCATTTGTGAGTATAAAACTAGTTTTTCAAAATAATGATTTCCTTTATTTTCGAGTAGTTTTTATTTTCATTTGTAATTAACTTATCACTAAATAATTAATTTTACATCCATTTTTAAACCATATATTTTCATAATTTATTTATTCTTATTCAAACATGTTATTCTAATGGTTAGGTGATAACTATCATATTAAATAATAGCATTTTAATGGTATTTAATGTTTTGTTTAAGAATGGTGTTTTGTGTTAATAAATATAAACATGGTGTTTAATGTAACACAAGCTAAACTCATTTATTTATGTAGAGAAGGAAAACCTAGGTGTTTAATTTAATTAAAAATATAAAATTTATAAAATTTATTTTAAAAATATATTTCACAAGATCTATGGGTGTTACATTTTACCCCCTTCAAATGAATCTCACCCTCAAGATTTATCACTTTGGTTCCAAAAATTGTGAATACTTATTCCCCATTTCATCCATAGGTTCCCATATAACTTCATCAAGGTATTAGTTCCACAATAAAACATTGACCAGGTGAGTGGTCTGATTTCATCGAAATTTCTATGTATAATCCAAAATATATCATAGTTGTTCCTCATAAAAATGATCATCCACTAGTTGTATAATCTTTTAATTCAGTACATATGAGTTATAATGTCTAATGTTACTCATGTAAGATACATAGAATACATCATGATCCTAAGAGAGGATCAGTGGAAGTTATAATAGATCAGATATGGAACCAATATGATCAATAATTTCCAAGAGACCGATAAACCAAGGATTAGTTTTTCCTTCTTTCTTCCATAGAGAAATTATTATAAAAACCTCGTCTCCAAAATAAAAATTTATATCACACCAAATATTTTCATGAGAGCATTTATATATAGTTTTTTATGCCATTATGTGTTTTCTAAATGGCTCTAAACTTCTCTATCATTTCATCATCTAACTCAGTTCAAAATAAGTGTGTTTATGTAACCTTAGTCAATTAAGTTGGAGTTGTAAACATATTTCTATAAAGGTATTAATATTCATACATCTATATTCTCATGTGAAATATATTTTTTATGAAAACAATACTATAGTAAGGTTTTGATCCTAAACACCTTGTATATTCATTTATCAAGATCATACCATATCCTTTAGGGTTTGAATTGTTCTTTTAGACTAACCATATATCTATGTATGATACACAGATCTAAAACTCAACTCTACATCAAGAGTATTCTGAAGACTACACCAAAATAATGAGGTAAACTTCATATCCCAATTAGATACAATTGAATGTGGTACTCCATGAAATTACGAAACTTTTTTAATGTATATTCTGGAAAGCTAATCCAGAGAGAAATATTCTCACATTTTGATGAAGTGCGCTAACTTTATAGGTTTATCAACTAAAACCCATACAGTATTATTCTATTTACATGATTTAGGGACTCTAAAAACAACATCGAAGTTGATTTTTCATAATATTCAATAATTTCTGGATAATGGTTGTAGTGTCCTATTAAGCATTTTCCTCTCATCCTTAACTTTCTGACATACCATGTATTGAGACACATACATAGCAATATCACTCTTCATTTTTCCCCAACATAAATACTCTTCCACATAGCATAGTGATAGGTGATAAAACCCTTTCATCATTCAGTTTTGGGTTCAATCCATGAGGCCTTATTGGATGAAATAGGTTGTTTCCTGGGTTGCAGGTTATCCTTTTTCCAAAAATATCTTATCATGGTTCCAAAAATATTCCAAAATTGAAATATCTCATAATTAACTTAGCATCAATGACAATATAAACCCTAAAGGTTACCAATACTATTAATCGTATGACCACCAAATGTAAATTTATTCTTCCTTGAGAAATTATTTTTCAATAAAACATATAAAAACCCAAAGAGATGTATTTACATAAATGTCTCCCAAAATAAACATAATCTTGATAAACACCAATAACATAATGGGTGAAAATATTTATCTATTACATTAAACTTATGATCATTATTAAACTCATAATCACATTATTTTATCTATGAGACTTACGTTAATCCTGTATGAATACATATATTCTTCTAAAATTAACTAAATCCATAGATGTTCCATGATTATTAAAATGAAAATACCATAAAAAATAATTTTACAACAAAATCCTTGAATGCCAATACCTAAATACATCAATTATTTTACTTAAATGATTGAAATAGAATATTTCCTTCTTCTTTTAGATGTTATTTCTAGGCTTAGGGAATTGATGTCGATAAAGCCCATATTCCCTACACCTATAAAATTTAACTACTTGACCTTTTTTCACTATGTGACTTTATTTCCACAATAATTACATATTCCATTTCATTTGAGATATTATTTTTTGTTCTTATTACCACATTCATGAAAATTATAAAGTTAAATATTATTTCCTTTATATTCATCACCACATGAACATTCATAAGATTTTATCTTCTTCTTATTTGATGCTTTATAAATATCACTAAATTTAACATTATTAATCATATATCATGATAGTGAATTATACATAATCACAATATATATATCTCTGGTCATCATCCAATTGGGTTGCATATAGTCACCAAATATTCCTTCAGGTTTAGTATTAACATGATTTATTATGTTTCTATCCATTGAATAAAACAAAAAAAACATAGTGTGAGAAATTATTATCATAGTGGGAATACCACATAATCCTAAAAACCCTTATAGGATGACTGAATAATGAAACAATATGATTATCCTAGGTTATTCATAGACTTTAATCAAATCCTTCATGGTGGTTATAAAAGAGTTGGTCAATTTCCAATGCATATCCCTTAAGAGTTTCAAAATAGGCATGCATCACTGCCTATTTTCATGTACCATGTAAGGATTTATTCTGTCTCAATGTGTCCCTTTTATATTTATTACCCATGGTTACCTATGTTCTAGAACCAAATTCACTTATTGTATCCATAGAAGGATGTAATTTCTTGGAAACCATTTCTCAATCCTTTACCAAAATTACAAAAACAAAACATATAATATGACTCATCCATAGATGTATACATATAAATATCCAGAGACATATCCTTAGACATATCCCTGGGTATCTAACTAATTTTATTCTCATTCTCATTACCATATGTTAACTAAACCATACTCTGATACCATGTACAGAGACCAGAAATTCAAATATATAAATATTAAATCATAATAGAGTATTATTCATTACATAACGCAATGATCCCTAATATAATAATTTATGTCTATTCTCATTGGAAGGATGGACACATAAAAAACTATTCCATATTCCATCTACACCATCTCCCACTATGTTCTCTAGAACTATCACCCTTTGTAGAAATATCAAAAATAATACCATTATTCATATCCTTAGGAAATAAAACATATGAAATATTGAAATAAAATGCCTAGTAAGGGTAAAAAGGGATATATAAATGATCATATAGGAATAACATGATCATAGGGGTATGAAGACATGAGATGAACATTATAAAATCATACCCTGCTTATCATTTATCATAAATTTTTTTTCATGGCATAAGTCTTGTATGTTTTTAAGACATTAATCAAAATGGAATCAGAGAAACATTTTCAATGGGAACATAGCATAAGAAAAATACATAGAATGTTGACATGCATATAAGAATAAAATCTATTTACATAGTTTTCAAGGCTTATTTCCAAAACAATAATATTTTAATGAGTTAACTCCCCATACCATCATAGAAAACTAGAAAAATACGTTATTTCCACACACATATTAGAATCGTTTATTAAAACTGTATAAATAGATTATCATATTCCATGGTCTATTTGAAATACTGGAAACACATATGATTTCATCCTGATCCGCCACCCAATATATCCCTCTTGACTGATCCCAAATCCTCATAAAAAGTAATTCTAGCCTTCCGAAATCTGATTTAGATCCTCCTCCTCCTCTAGAGTGGCTCCAACAAAGCCTCCCTACCTTCCTACCGATGAATTACGCTCCCCCAGCCACCATATCAACATATATTTGACACATACTCCATAGATCTCCATAATCCCCCTCTAATTGGAAACTGACATGCCTTTGATATGGCTAATATACTCTTCAAAACTGCCACACCACCTCCACCAAACCTCTACGTACCCTAAATCATAATTCTAATCCCACTATTCACCTAGGATTTTTTTACCTCTCATCTACACTATCTCACTAGAAAACATTTATTTGATCACCTCATCTTCTCAATATTCAATTCTAGAACCTTCTCAACACATTAAAATCTCCACATAAAATTTATATCATGGTAATTTTTTAATCACTCTCCCATTCCTTCTATTTTTATTATTGTGGTTATGTTCATATTTCATAGGAACTCTCAATTGAGAAAAATTTCATTCTTTCTAGTACCATCATCCCTTGGTAAACCAGATTCCAAAATAAGGGCATATAATACCTCTAAATTCTGGATCATCCACACCAATGTAGGTATAATTACTCCGTTTTTCTTTTACTATAATTTCAATTAACTCAAACCCTTAAGATCTGTAGCTTTCTTTGACATGAATGGCTTCTTGAGCAATTATTTTTCATGTTGTTTTTTCTAATCTGGGTTTTCACCCAATTTAATCCTAGTTTTTTTATCATTGATAATTATATAAATACATGATATTTTATATGTTTTTCTCCTATAAAATATTTCACATTCTAGAAACTCATAAGGGATTCTATTTTTTCATCATGTGTTTATAATATGGGACACCATTTTTTACACGCATGTATATTTCAAATTAAAATTATTTTACATTATGTTTATACATGTAAAATTTTCTTTCTATATAATCTAGATTAAAATTTTAGTCACTTGTAATTGAGTTTCATTTTATACATGTATATTCAACTTTTAGTGTAATACATTATCAATATCTATAAATGTGTAATGAGATTTCTATTTACTACACATTTAGTTTAACGTACTTTCACTTTAGTGAAAAATAAAATTTTATTTATTTTTATGATATATATATATATAATAAAATCAATTAGATAGTGTAAATCTATGTAAAACATTGACTTATATTGATCATAACACTTACTACATGCATTTGTTTTATTTTTTTAATAAGTCATTCATATTTTATTTGTATTAATTTTTTTAAATTTAATTGTTCATAAAAAGTGTATATGAATTTTTTTGTTATTTTTTATGGTCTAATTAATATTTTATATATTTTAATATATTATATTTTAAGTTCAAATAAATTGACTTTTGAGAGTAGAAGTTGAGAATCTAATGTGGTAACATGTTTAATAACTGATTATTTTGATAACAATTTTACATTTTGAAATCAAACAAGAATTTCATGTAAAATTTTATTAGTTTCATAAAATATAGATACTTAAAATTTTAAATTAATTATTAATTTGTAACAAGTCATCTCTGTATTTGTAAGAATCATTTTTCTAAAGAAAATTTTAACAATTTTACTTTTTTCAACACACGAGATACATTTTGAATTTACATTTTTATTGATAACTTTATGATGCTTCCTACTTTTTGGTTCTCAATTAATTAAAACAATTTTATAGTTACTAATATATTTATTTAATCTAATAAAATCTATTATTCATTCTCTAATGTGTGGCTAAAATCTACACATTATCTCCTTTTCTTTATATATCTCCTCCCTTTCCCCTTCCACCATAAGCCTCTGAATTCATATCGGGCTCCCTTTAATCCCCCTACTCCCTAGTCTCTCCCTTCGTATCATTATTTATGTCTCCCTCTCTCCTCCCCTATCCCCCTTCCCCACTCCTTGTTCCCATACTCCCCATTTCTCTCACTCATCCCGATGTGAATCTCTTTCTTTTTCTTGAATATCATCCATATCTATCTCTTCCACCCCATCACAGTCTCCCACTCCACTCCACCAACTCATATACTCCCCATTGATGGGATTCAATTTTTCCCTCTTCCCTCTCTATATCTCTGTCTCCCTTAAATATTTCATCTGATCACCCAAAGATGTTATTTTCAAAAGGATTTTAGGGTTTTCCTCTATCAATTTAATGATATTATTTCTCATTATCCTTCACTATATAGTGACTCAATGATTTCTTTCCTCATATTTGATTTATTATTTCTCCAATACTTACCCATTAATAATGACCAGACCTTTATTTATATTCAACCTCACATCTGGTGGATGAATCACATCAATTTCTTACTGTATATTCACCTTTTAACAATCCAATTCCTATGAATATATTTTTTATCCTATTTTCTTTTACTTTTTCTACACTGAATATATCAAATGTTATCGCTCTAATCTATTTATCATGATTCTATGATTTTAATATAATTTTTTTCAATCCATTCATCCATTGGAGTGTAGAGAATATTTTTTGTGCTACTCGATTTGGCTTTCGATGGAGTCAGTCTATACAAAAATTAATTAATATTGCCTAATTTATAATTTTTCATTACATTAAACTTTCATTTATGAATTATTATATTGATGTAAGTATATATAATTTGAATCCTTAATAGATTCATGATATATAATTTTGGGCATTTATTTATCCTTCTGTAGATATTTAAGGTCATTTTTAAGGTTTCGTGATTCATTGACCCCTACTATTAATTTTTCCCTCACCATCGGGACAAAGATATTACATCTTCAATAGTTTTAACACATCATGGAATCATTCTGTAACTTACTTTTAAATTATTATAATATTTATTTCAAAAAAACATTTGATTGATATTTTTATTAGGAAATGTTTTACTATCATCATGTGACTTTTATATGTTTTAATTCCCATTCAATTGTTTTATATTCTTATATAGTATAATATGAAATGTATTTTATAATAAAAATAAATAAAATTTTTTCTCCACCAATTCTTGGTGTAAGCTGTGAAAACACTCAACTCTCAAAAATATCATATAGATCACCCAAAATAGTATTCTATGTAGTATTCTATCTATTTCAAGTAGCTATAGAAATAAAAATTATTTTTCAAATTTGTTGTAACCCACCGAGATAGAAATTTAGTCCATGAATAAGTCTGTTTAATATTTCATATTTATATGTTCATACAAATGTTTACCAAATTTTGGGGCTGGCGAAGTGTTTATTTGGGTTTCTTGACCATATTTCAATCCAAATCAATCTATTCGTTCACTAACCAGAGTTATTAAAAGTATTATGTATTAATTAGAATCAATTTCTTTTTTCAGCATCAATACATTATTAGAATCTCTTTTTTCCATTAATAATGAGCATGTTTATGTGTAAATTGATATAGGTAATAAATCATTCTATTCCTAACATCAACCATGGGTTTTTAGGGCGTGATTAATTTATTTTTGGGAAATTTTGTGATCTTGTATTATAAAAAGGATGGAAAATGGATTGTGCTAGATATATGATGAACAATACAATTATTATATTATCAAGCCATGTGGTCTAGATGATTCTTTCTTAGATTGAACATGGCATCAAATAAATAATGAAAAGGATGACATAGTTAATCAATAAAATTTCAATTTACAATAGTCATTAAACATAATATAAATGTAAAATATTATTTTTATTCTTTTATGTGCCTCGGCATTTTTTTTCAACCACTCCATTTTAAAAATTGTTTTTTATTAACTTATCTATTTAATTTTTAGATTATTGTAATGAATCATCTACATTAATCTTCCTGATATTTTTTCTTTTAAATTTATTATATCTATCTAAAATATATTTATATAACCACTTTCTAGATTTCAAAAATTTATTTAACCCTACATTTAAAGTTGTACGTGTTGAAAATAGAGTTTAACATACAAATTCTTATCTATTTACAATAATGGTATGGATTCTTATTTTTATACAAATTTTTTATTTATTTTCTTCTCAATAAATAAATTATGTAATATGTGATATAGTAATTTATAATCAAATTTTTTATGTTCAATTCTTCATACTGGTAAAAATCTTTATGGTATATCAAAACCCTTAAATACATATTTTTTCCTTGCATTTTTAAAAATATATATATTAATCCTCAAAATCATAAACTATATAGGCCTAGGAACACACCTCTTGGAAAATTATGACGTACTTGAAATAACATAATGTTATTTATCATTAAAAACAATTAACTATTTTAATTCACTCATATAATATGAATGAATAGAGAATACTATCAATATATATTAAATTAAATACAACTAAATCAGGTAATATATTCAAAATATTATTAAAATATTTTGATGTTTCAGAAAATAATAGTCAAAATATTTTGGTGGTTCATACTATGTTATGGTTTATTTTCATAATGTTTTTGGTGCATACTGTACAGATTGTTATTTATTTTAATCATATATTATAGTCAATAAAGATAATAGATTCAAAAATTTCTGACCATATTAGGATATTTTGATAGTGAATTGTCTTATGATTTATATCATCCATATTATATTTCAATATTCATAGGTTCCATGAAAATATATTGAATTATTTTAAAAATATATTCATTTTGGATAAACTGAAATATTTGTTTTTCTAAATTTCTTTTGCAACTATAAATTAGTTATGATAGTGGATATATTTAGATCATTCTTTTTAGTAAAAAAGACATGAAATTCAGATAAAAATAGCCTTAGAGCTCAGAGATATTATAAATATGTTCAGTATCTTATATCCTCTATATTATTTAATATATTATAAACAATTAAATTCTCTGACACATTCAAATCTCATTGATGTTGGAAAATGATTAATTTGGGATTCCAATTGAGCTAATTTCCTTAAAATACTGAACTCTACAGATCAGTTATCAAAATTTAAAATATAACATTTGAAAAATTCATAGGTCATGTGATTAAAATTATATTAATGATTCTTTATATTGCAAAAAAACTGTTTTAAAAATTTATAAATTTTTACAATTCTGTAAACCAAATCCTCCATAAAATTTATTGAGTTACATAGTTTAAATAATCAATTTCTATTGATTTCTATTCATACACTAATCAGATACATATAAGAAATAATTATATATCACTACTCATTCCATTATTTCCTTACAAGTAGTTTCTTATGGTGAAATTTCATGGACTATAGACTTCTGAAATAGGAAAACAAAGTTTGTTTACTCAACAGTAGTTATTTAACTACCCATTATTTTATAAAACTATACACTAGATCCATGTTTAATGAACTATATTTCATTTTATTAATACATTAAATTATTAAAATCCCACATATATGTTTATTCCAATTATGAAATAGCTAAATCATATTCTATAATTCATAAATGAAAAACCATATCATTTAAAAAAACAGTCATTATCAATCATTATCCATAATAGCGTGTAACTGCAAACTATTATATAATAACTACATATTGTTTACTATATCCATAATAATTTTTAACTTCACACTATTAAATTTTAACTCCAGATAATTAGGTTCTTCAAATACTCTTTTACTATTTAAAATACCCTTTGTACCAGTTTCATATATAAATGATATAATACCATGATAGTGTACAATTGTACAGTTGGAAATAATTATGTGCACATGAATGAACCTCAACTTATAAACGGATAGTTTTTAGTTATAATGTATATCTCACCAAAATAAAATTTATTTTTATATGATATAATATCATGATAGTGAGCAGTTGTGAATTTTTAAATTGTAGTGTGTAATTGTGAATGACAGTGTATAGTTCTATGTATTCATTTTAATATTCAATGAGAATGATAGTGTATGATTGTTCGATTGTACAAAAAATATTAGATATTGTACAAAAATTATAATCTTGTGGAATGACTTTGAATATTTTATATTATATATGAATCATTTAATTTCATCCATTTTTTGTATCATAAAATGGTTGATTATTATTTGATGATTCAATAAAGGTATTTCTAAATGTTATGGAAATTATTTAAATTTTATATGTTTTTTATGGTAGCATAATGATATGAGTGTTTTTGTGTTCTTCCTATAGTAGATGGTGTTTTTGGCAGCTAGAGGTGAGGGGGTAAGAGTTTTTTTCATGGAACATAGATGATATTACCATAGTTTTAACTATAGAATTTTCTTCCAATTTCCATGGTTATACTATTGATGTATTGAGAAATAACAATTGTATTAAGTGTGGATATAGATAACCTACAACCAATGTTTTAACTATTGTCTTGGCATCCAATGTCGGTTGGTAAACTGTGGTTGTGTCAATGAATAAACACAATTTAAACTATCATTATAAAGGACCTATTACCAAAGTTCTAACTATTGTATTTGGTTCTAATTCCTATTGTTAAATTTTTCAAGTAGTAAGAAATAACCACGGAGTAATCCAAGGATATAGATAACCTATTTCCATCAATTAAACATTTTAAATAGTGAATTTTTATTTCATAGGCTCTACCAGTAATGGTTTTGAAAACCTTAGAAACATGCTATTTTAATGGATTTTTTGACTATACCATTAATTTCATACCATGGTTGTAAGTGAATTTTCTAGTTCTGGTAGTAGTAATGGTTCACTTATAAGACTATCATAGTGTAAATAGTCGCTTACTAAACCGGGTGCACTCATAATTTATGTCCTATTTATCTCATGACATATCAAAATTTACCCTATGCATTGTTTAAAGATACATGTCCCACCCATCACATAATGAAAATAATATTTATATGTTCCACAATCATAAATAATTAATCATATCAAAACCCATGAAATTATATGTTATTCATAAACATTTCCTTATAACATAAACTAATAAAAATAAATAAGCTGCATAATAATTTCTTCAGTTCATCAAAGTATAACCCATTGAAAAATATATATGTTTCATAATAATTATATCATGGTATAACCCACAGAGGAGAAATGCGTTTCATAAAAATCATGTAATTATAAAAATAAACCACTCATATAATGAAAAATAATGGTATCCTTGGGTTGTATCCCTAGTAAATCATAACTAACATCAAAGGATGTCATCTTAGATGGAAAATTATTTTTAAATATTATATGAAATATTTCTTGGGGAAAATAACCTTCTAACTATGAAAAAAAATTACAAGCCCAAAAATATTTATACGATTTTTTCCTTTAAAATAACCATAGAAAAAATGGAATCATTAATAACATTACAAAATTTTCCTAAGGATAATAAATATTCATTTAAACTCATTTGTTAACAAAAAAATCATAAAATATTTTTGAAATGCTTTCCATTAGAAATAAATACACATAATTAAAATGGAATATTTAAAAAAATGAGTTGTTCATGAATGTAGGGAAAAAAATCATGTTGTTCATGTTAAAATAAAGATTCCTTTCACATTTTTGGTACATCCAAATAGGAATTTTTTAGAAATTGATTTGAATTTTCCCTTAAAAAAATTTAAATTTTTAAAATAATTGGGAAAATTTATTTAATAATTAATTTATACAACACTAAAAGATTTTTTTAAAAGAAGAAAATATTATTTTGTAATTAAAGAGATTTTTGATTGAATAGATATATAATGTCATTTTTTTTAAATTTGTTCTTTTATAATCATGTGGAAATAAAGATATTAATGGGAATGTAAAACATGTATGGTCAAGAAATAACCAGATGAGAAGAAAATTTATGAGTTTATTGATAGATAGATCATAATATTTTATCATTGCAACCATAATAATAAACAATCTTGATAAGTGATGAGATTATATTATAAAACACCTATTAATGTGGTACCACTGAATCGTAAGCCCTAATAAAAGGATGAAATTAAATTAAACATAAAATATCTTCTTAATAAATAAATTAGTGATATTTTATTTCAATAGGACTTAATAAAAACATAATAAAATATGATAGGTTCATAAAATAACATATGTCCCAAAATAAGACAAATTGAGATAGAATCCCTTACTTCTCTGGAATAATTTTAACATTAACCCCCATGAGTGATAGATAATAAATGCATATGTAAGTAAAAATAATTTATTGATTAATCATTAAAAAATACATTCGTGGGGATTTAACACACCACTATAATGAAATAGTTGGTCAATATGGCATGTGTCTCACAGAAGTAAAAAATGAGATGTAAAGATTTTATCATAAGCCTCAACTTATTTAGTACTTGTTAAAAACATTTATAATAAATATAAGTTTATTATAAATTATTTTAATAAAACTAAATATATAAATCATATTTTTTTATTTATGACCTTTTATTATCCATTTATAAACAATTACTTGTAAAAATCTTGTTTTAGTCAATAGCTGCTTTTCTTTTCATGTATGTTTTGATTTTTTATTTTTTAGTCCTCATACTTCAATAAGAGTTCCATAATCTACACAATTTTTACCATATATATAAATATTATAGATTTTTATTTTATAAATATTTACAGTAATCCATTGCCATTAGAGATAGAAAATTAAATACACAATTCATGGAGATAGTAAGTTGTATGTATGCATGGATGTTGCTTCCATTTCCTAAACATATAAAATGAAATAATGGTAAAAAAATGTATTAGAATTAAATAATAATTTTTATTACTTAGTTAAATATCATATATTCATTAAATTTACCCTAATTACCTTCCATTAAAATCATTATTGAAAATCTAATCACATCACGCCGTGAGGTGGTAGTCTGTCGTACATATGAACGATGTTATCATATTCTCTATAAAATGGAGGTTAACAAGATATATATGATATTAAAGATCAAAAGGTATAATTATATCATAAATATAATATATTAAAATTATATATTTAATTATATTCATCCATGATAAATAGTGATGGGAAACTAATTATGCCAATTCTTGAGGCGGTTGTATGTCGTACACTTGAACAACAGTTTTGTTTCCTATTTAAGGGAGGTGAATAATATATTCTTTCATGAAAGTAACATAAAAATACAAAAATATATAGATGGTACTAAGGTTATTGAAGCACATTCTATAATAATAATTTAAGGAGGTGGATGAAAAAAAATGCTCTATGAGGGACATTACCTCTTCTTTGGACAAGTTATTTTGGATTCCACCAAACGCCTTACTAGGTTGGATTTTTGAAAAAAATAATGCTTCCAAGATGAGGCTTATTATGTAATGAATATATTTTGGTAGTTATTTTCTTAACTGATTGGTTTTTTAAGAGTTAAGATAAGAGGAGAGGGAAAAACTATGATAAGTGAGGTGAGGGGAACACTTATAATTTTTGAAAAGAAAAATGTATACCCACATTTTTTACATTCAAGAAGGCTAAAAAAATAGTCCATTGTCAAACATTATAAGACATAAGGTCAATATATGGTCATTTAATTGGTTTTTGATACGTTTTACAAAAATTTTATCCATTATAATTTTAGTTTAACCTCCCCCCCAGCCACCTATAGTATACATGTATTCACTTTTACCACATTATGGTCAAAAATTAAATTTCTATTATTATATAATATAAATTATTCTGAATCAAATTCAAAATATCCAATTTTCCAAATCTTATTTATAGAAGTGTAAATAAATTCAATCCAAGATAATTTACCATGTTGATTTAAGAAATTATTTTTATTTTGTAAAAAATGTTCTAAAAGTGACAAAGATAAATTTTAATATTAGTTTCCTAATATTGAAGAAATTTAATTTTATAAAAATAATTTTTTAATAGTATAATTGGATTTATTCATATGCATTTTCTAGGAAACACAGAGTATGAATTTTTATCTTTTTATTGGGTATATAAAAAATAAATTTTATCAAAATCATTTATCAAAATAAATTTATTTTCATTATGGTAAACAGTATTTGTGAGAAAAAAAATAGTTTTCTAAAAAAGGATTTCCATTATTTTAAAAAATTTAATTTTTATCTATAAATAACTATTTACCAAAAAATCCTTTTCATATACATGGGTAAACAATAAATTTTTCTAATTTAGATAATCAAGTTAATTCCCTCTATTAAAATGTTTAGGATATAATAGTCAAAATAAAAAAATATTATTTTAATATTATGTAATGTTTAATTTAAACTTCATGTTGTGTGTAATGAAATCTTTGCTATTTTTTCAAGTAATGTAAGAAAAATATGGTGTTGTGAGTGACACAAAATATCAAAAATATTAAAAAAAATGAAGATAGATATTTCACAAAATCTCAGGGTCTTACACATACTAATATGAAAGTTTTGTAAGGGTTAAATTTTCGACTATAATATTAATCGTAATATAACACTAAATTTAACGAAATGATTTAACAAATTAATTTGATAATTTTTTGAACTAGTCTATTATAACATAAAATTCATACCACTTTGTAATGCTAAATGTTTTCATATTTTTACTATTTTTTAACATAAAATTGATTTCCCTATAAAGATTCTAATCATGTCATAATGAAGTATACAAAGAAATAAGGATTAAAACTATAACATTGAATTTAGAGACTATCGATATAAATTTATAAGGACACACTATGGTATTTGATGATGTGTGGATTGCAGTAAGGTGTTTCACTATGATGGGAAGCCTAGAGAGTTAAGAGATGTGTTTTTTAGGACCCAAGATGGATTTAACAATGAATTATGACATCACGCTTAAATCATTCAATATTAGAGAAAATAATTTAATCATTGTGTTATAATAAATTTGATCACACCACAAAAAGATAACTAATTTGGAAAAAATTGGTTGATCAAATTAAGATTTATGCTACTATAAAATATTGGAGTTTTTGATGATTTGGAACATTTAGTGCTTTACATACTACTTCAAATAAAAACATCAAGCCATGTTACTATATCTAAGGGTTTTTGAATTTACTGGTAAGAAAAGAATTCTGAATTAGATGCAAAGGTAGTTGAATGAAGTTTGATCTTTGAATTTATATTTAAAATTCAAAAAATTATAGATAAATTAATTATTTTATAAGAAAAAATATCAAAAAATATATTAATTGATATTGATAAAGGGAAAAGTAGAGAATATTATTAGTTTATATACAATAAGAAGAGGAAGAGGTTGATGATTAATGACAGCTTAATAGAATTATATCTAGATCAAAGACACTCTTATTGATAAAATTTTGACTCTATATCTGTATTTATATGGGATCACATTAAAAGTGTATGAATAAAAAATTTCTATCCTTAATTAAGGGATAATTCATAATAATTTGTAATACACATTGTGATTATAGTTGAATTTTTCACCATATATTTTACAGGATCATGCCAAGTATGTAGCTGAACATTTTGAGTAATAAACCCTGTAAAAAAATATTAAGACAGATTTTTTAACACGGAGTATTTATAGCATGTATGTGGAAAACACGTCATACACCACTATATATTTCAAAGGATGGTTAGAAGGATAAATGTAAAAAGGGTTGAATTCATTGATACATCACCCCCACTCAGTGTATATTTTATATTTGTGAGGGGCCTTTAAAAGAGTGGTTACATAGTCATGGATGTTCCACTAAATATAATTTTGAGTATATTCTTGTGGTGTGGGGTGATAATTTTGGTTTCCTTGTATCATTTAATATATGATGATATTAATATCAGTGTTATTTATGGTGATATAGATTGTTTTGATGATGGATTCTATAATGATTTTAATGTAGGTATTGATATTTATATAGATGGTGGTAATTATGTGTCTTAAATTAGTTTGGTTTTCCACTATATTATGATTAACTGTTGATATAGAGATATATTAATATTGAGTTTGATCTTTTTTTTTGACTTGATATAAAAAATTATGTGATGTGGAAAAGGTTTTGATCCATGGATGTCTTAGTGGTGGGTTCCATCTCAAAGATGGATTTTATTATGAGATGTGGTTTATGTATCCAGTTAGGGATACCCAAGTGGAGTGTTTTGAAAATATATTAAGGTTAATGGTGTTTGGTTTACCTTTACTCATAATTAAATGATTATCTAGGGATTCATAAATTAGAGGTTTCAATCCAATTAATGGATCTTAAATCAATTAATGGACAATTTTAGTTGTTTATGGTGAATTATAGTGATGAAAATTTGATCTATAAGAAGGGTTATTTAATTTTTTATTATTCAGCAACGTAGTTTCTCTCATAATTATATGACAGATCACCACTCATGAATAAAGATACGATATATACGAACATCTATACAGTGGTCTTAGGGATAGTCAATTCAACTATAACTTGGTATCATTATCATGATTTGATCTTCTAGTAAAAGTGTTCGAGTGGGTTTCTATGAAATGAAACTTGGAAAAAGGCATTTATGATATCTCTCTTCAATGTGGTTTTGATTAGGGAATGTTATATATATATATATGAATTCCCAAAAACGATTTTATTTTATGAGTTATTATTGTTTTGAGTAATAAGGTATCGAGACATGATGGGTTAGTTTACTTTATTAGGTTGTTTCCAATAGTGAGCATGAGAAAGATCAAGGTTATTGAAATTTCAAAAGCATGGGTCAAACTCATGTTTTTAGTAAATTTACACTATATTTGTTGTTCTTTCATATTATAGTCACATTATTTTGCAGGAGTATATTAAATTTTATATTTTGTTACTGATCACATTTTAATAACTATCCTACAAGAACAATTTTCCCCATTATTTCATGTTTCTTATACTTTTCCATAATCATCATATTATGTGTATATAAATTAGTTAGTGTCTCTAAGATTCAAGAAATTTTATATCCTAGTCTGAGGTTTTCTAAAACAATTTGGTCTCCATCTTCCCTAGTATTTGTGTTTTAGGGACCCTACCACTATTAGCACAGATCTAGTGTCTTACTTTACTACATTGTCATAATATACAAAGAATAACATCCCAAAGATCCGAATATTTTATTTTTCATGGTCAACAAGATACATATATGATTCTCATGTCACTTCTGAAATGAAAAATTACAACATAATTTTTTTCTGAGAATAAAATTAGTCCTTGTAGAATATCCTTTCATTGAAATCATAGTACACTACATTGAATCTTGACGGAAGGGAAAAAAATAAGGGTGATCTCAAATGCTCAGTAAGGTCAAGTACGGTGGAAGCTATCTTAAATGAATAAATAATAATCAATCTGAAAAGTTAAATAACCAAACACACATTCAATTAAATAAATTGCTAAGTTATCATAATTAGATAATACAAAATCAATATGGTTTGGTAAATAACTAAAAAACATACCATTTAATCAATAACAAGATTATCATAAATGGAAAAGGAATTATAAATGTGGAAGGATAGATAACTTAAAATACATGTCTTTTAATCAAAAAACTATGAATAAAATATATCTAGATATAATATAATTGTAAAAATATCATGTATAAAAATGAATTATTAATGAATTAAATGATTAATTATTGGATTTAATGATCTCATTCTTCATGATACCTATATCAACCATATCTTTTTTCAAAGAATTTTAAAACTAATGGTTAGAAACCTAGTTAAATATGACTAGAAAACTAATTCTTTTAAAGAGATTACTGATTTATCTATGGGATATCTATAAATTTACCCCACCCAAATATTTATGTAAAAATAATTCCTCATATATCGATGATCGATTTAATACATGATCAACATGTCTTATCATCAAATATACTTATTGAGTAAAGATTATAGATGTATTGATCTTTCCCCAGATAAATTATCAATTTCAATATAGAAAAATGTATTTATAATTGACATATGATTTAAAAAATATACATTTACCAGAGAAATAATATGGATATTTAGTTGAAATTTAATGTCTAATGATCATTGGTAATTGAGTATTTCAAGTAAAAGTTAACGGTTATAAAAACAAATCATGAAAGTGAGTATCAATACATTACTTTTTCAAAATGATACTAGTACATACATATTAATAATAAGGATATTTTCAAACCAATATATACCAATTAGAGTTATAATAAAAGGATATTCTCATTTATGAGTAGAAAAACATAAATATATCATTAAAAATGTCTTTCATGGAAATATAATTTTAAATTTGAAAATAAAATTTTAAAACTAAGCATCACGAAAAAAATTAAATAAATTTTCTTTGAAAATATTATTTGAATTATTTAATGGATGAATTAATATGTTGAGTGTTCGTGATTGCAAGAAATTACGTACATACCGAGTATGATAAAACAATGTTTTATTTCACATTTTATTTAAAATCCAAATAAGGGTTTTTTTAAATAACTCTAATATTATTTTCAAAAAATTATAAAAAGACAAAATGGATGAAAATTTAAATAAAAATAATTTAGAAAGAGATGAAAATTTCATTTAAATATTTTTTTGGAAACACGTTTTTGGGAAACAAATGGATTTCAGGCCGAAGATAGATTTAATGTCAGATTTTCTTAAAAATATTTTCCTAACTATTTTAAGTACTAAAGAGTGGAAAATGATAATATTAATTTAAAATATCACTAATAATTCGAATATATTTAAATTAAATTTATTTATTATTAAATTTTCAATGAATTTACTTCAACTAAAACTCAAGAATAAATAATTTTTTTAGAATTGGATTCTGACATAAACCCTTGCAGTGATTAAATAATTAAATTTAGAATTAATAAATGAATATTATATATGTACAAAATGAAAATGAACATTAAACAAGTTAAAATACAACATAATATAACAAAAACTAATTTCACACATAATCTTCGAATATAAAACATGACAACCTAATATAACCCAAAGAAATGACGTTTAGTTATGAAATCTTTTATACCTGGTAACTATTAATAAAAATACCATTTGATTAAGTGATTAAAATTAAAACCTAAAATATTATGATTTATTAATTAATCATGATATTAAATGATAAATCTTATGTATAAACACCATATAATTAAATAAGGCACATAAAATTACAATATTTCTCAATGAAGGAAAATTGAGATGAATTCCCTTACCTCAAGCTTCCTTTGGGTTGAACATGACTTAACCTCATGTATATTTGTTTTAAGAATTATATTAACTTATAATAGAACCAATTTAATATTTATTTTATCATATATGAACCTTTTATAACATCTTATCTTCTTTTCGTTGATAATCGTTCATTATTTTCATCATTGTGGTGATAATTGCATAGTTTTCTCATGCATGTTTTTTCATGAATGATATGGGTCTTGTGCATATTATATTGTTTAATTATATATTTAATAATAATAATGACATAATTATCATATTTATACATTAATTATACTTTTAATACCAATCATTAATGATAATTTTTTTAAATAAAAAATTTTACGATCATGGAGATGGTAGGACGTACATACGCGTGGGTAACATTTCTATTTTTTAATGATCATTATGTAAAGGAGGTAAGTAATATTTTATCGTTCCGTAATTATAATAATATAATAAATTATATATTTTTTGATAATATATACTTATATATATTATCCATTTGGTGATATTATGAAGAGAGAGTATCATTGCTTTGTTAAGGTGGTTGTCCTCAGATACACGAACAATGTTATCATATTTAAGTGATTGAATGTGTAAGAAATAAAAAGATATATTAACTTTTAATTTTGATCAATATGTTATTAATAACATAATTATTTCATATATATAATATAAATTTTTTAACTTTAAACTTGTTACCTTCCATGTAAATTTTTAGTGATAGATGAAGCACATCGTTTTGTGATGTGATAGTCAGCCGTACACAAGATTGAAAGTTATCATATCCTCTATATAATGGAAATTAAAAAAAATATGTTATGTAATAACTTCATAATAATAATTATTCTAAAAATATCATATGTATACTTTTTATTCATCATCATACCTAACTATGAGAGGTGGTGATGGAAAAATTAATGACATCGGTTAACAAGGTGTCAGTCTGCAGTACACACAAATGATGATTTCATATCCCATTTTATGGAAGTGGGGTGTTTTAGTTAATTAACTAAACATATAAACATATAATTACAATTAATATATTCATATTTTTATATCACAATTATTTACTAATAATTAATTTAGGTTAATCAAGAAATAAAAAAAATTCTCGATGAAAAATGTTACATCTTCCCCAAATAACCTCTTTAGGTTTTCACAAAAATCCTTCCGAGTTTGGTTTTCTAACCAAAATAAGGATTCATTGATGAAATGAGGAATTTTTTTAAGTGATTATTTTAGTTATTTTCCTAAATAAAATGTTTTTAATGTTTTATTAATATATTATAGGGGGTGGCCTTTTATATGTTAGTTGAGTGGCACACTAGTAATTTTATAAAAATAAAAGTTGTACCCATATTTTTTACATTCCAAAATAGTTAAAAGTGGATTATTATAGAGAATTATAAATTTTATCCCCTATATATTTCAATAATATATATTTTAGTTATTTTTTCTTATCATTTTATCTTTTATCATTTTAGTATTACCCCTAGTGAACCAATTTTTACTTAAATGACGATAAATATTGTTTACAAATTTTTATTATTATTTAAAGAAAAAAAATATGTTTAACTTATTATATAATATAAATTAATTTTATTAAAACTATTTTACCCATTTTTTTATATCACATTAACATAACTAGCAATTTTTAATTTATAAATGATCTCACAGACATGATGAGTAAGTGGGGTTTTATTGATAAAATATTTAAAAGATTACAATGTTTTTAATGTTAAAATTTAAAATTTAAAATATTTCATTGACATAAATTGTATTATTATATATATAATTTAACTAATTATCCTTTCAAACCAATTAAAAATATAATTTATCTTTATCAAATATTTAAATAGAAAGGTGGCTTTCAATTAATATTCGGTATTTTTCACTATCAAACAAAAAATGAAACATTTCAGAAAAATCCCAACGAATTACCCTTGTAAAATTTGGATATGTTTATTTAAAGAATTAGTTTAAATTCAGAAAATAAATATTTGAAAAGTTTTAAAATATTATTTTTCATTATACACACAATGAGAAACTAAACCCTCTTTTAGAAAAAAATATAGTTTTTCATAAAACATTTCATTTTCTTTTAAATGATTCTTGTTTTATTTCTAATGAAATGATAAGAATAATTTCCATAAGCTTTCTAGTACTATTACTACACCTCAATTTAATGATTAGGTTTTAACGGTATACTATATTATGTTTCATTGTGACTCTAGGTTTCATTTCCCACTAGCTATTAATGAGAAAAAATTAGAAAAAATATATTTCTTTGATTGTTTAAGCATGGTGTTGTGTGTCGTATATTCTGTTGAAAATAATAGCTTTTTTAAACTATTAGGGTGTCACATTAATTATTTTTGTTGATGCATTCATATTTATAGTGTTATATAT
Source organism: Viscum album (assembly GCA_963277665.1). Taxonomy (NCBI): domain Eukaryota; kingdom Viridiplantae; phylum Streptophyta; class Magnoliopsida; order Santalales; family Viscaceae; genus Viscum; species Viscum album. Next base: position 930,219,931 of record OY728159.1, read on the forward strand.
AGGTTATATATTTAGTTTTTTTAAAAAATTAGTATATAAATCTAAATATTATGATAAAGGTCATTGAAATTTTGGAATAGGATCAATGAACATAATTTATAATTATATATTAATTTTACAAAAATAACCTTAAATAATCATTACTATAGTAGACCCTATCGTTTTTTTGTTTTTTACCATTAAAAATATATCGTGAGTTTTATAGCTTATGATGCATGAAACATCAAACCAAATGAATAATCCTTTATTATGGTAGAATATTATAATACAAAATGAAATACATTATGAGATAAAAACATGAACCATAAATAGAAGTAAAAATAAATGAATGAAACCACAAGTAGATTTAACTACAAAAATATTGAAATTATCATCATCGTGATCTAATGTAAATATAGTACAATTGATGATAACCATATAATGAAAAAAAATATTACATATACAAACATCTTTAAAATTTATTTGAATAACATGATAAATTATTCAGAAATACACACAAGAATATATATATACGAATGTAACAAGAAAGAAATAAATATAATCATTGGTTATATGGTTGTAAGATATATTGTCATACAATCAATATATATCAAATAGTTAAATTCAAAATTTTCAAATTTTTCTGAAAATTTAAAAATAATATAATTCAAAAATAAAAAATAATTTGGGAGGGAAAAAATATAAACCTTTATTATAAAATACTATATTTCTTTATTGTAATTATTATTTTTTTATAAAACACAAATAATTATTCCAGTACTAATTTATAGATATAATTGATTTTTTAATGACAGAAATAATTAGTACGATGTGATTGAAATCATTTAATGTTAAAAGGGTTATTTTCCAAGAATTATTATCTTATAGGGTATTAATTTTTACTTTAATGATTTAAATTTATCACATTTGAATGGTGAAACTAATAAAATGTAAGGTTTTAATGTATAATATCATGAATTAACACTAAATTATTTTTCAATTTATATTAAATATGATTCGGGACACATAACGATTGAAAGGTAATTTTTCTATAAAATTAGTGTTTCCCTATTTAAATTATGATCACATTATAAATTTTAATTCTTAATATTTAATAGTTTTATTATATTAAATTGGATCCAAAATTCTAATTAGACCATTTAAATTTGGTGTGGTGTACAACTTCTATTTTATGTATTAAAATTACTTACGAAGATAAAAGATAATCAACAAAGTAAAGGCTAAAATAAGGTAAATTAGTTAAATTTAGGGGTATATACCAAAAATATCATAAAAAATTATACATAAATGAGTAAATGATGGAATTATCTATCGCTTATATATTATATTAATTATTTTTCCACTTTTTTTTTAACTTTATATATAAAATTATGTTCATTATACATTAAGAAATAGTCATTTTCAAAAATGCCACTCAAGTTCACCTATAAGAGGACCACCTCTTCTCCACAATTAAATAAACACATTTCCATTAGTTTAATTATGAATACTTTACTAAAGATTTTCTCTAATAATTCTATCCTATATTTGGAACCTTTTTTCACAATAATAATTCTAAAGTCCCTCATTTCTTAAACACTCTATAAGAGTATATTTAAGTCTTCTTCATAAGTTTTATCCTCTCCTTATTACATAATCTTTAAATTTTTCATCAAACTATTATAAATGATATTTATCATTTTAATAATAAGTCATTGAATTTATTAATATTCAATAAAATTGTTTTTATTACAATACAATAACATATTGTTACTCAATCAATCATTATAGCAAGTTCTTTTGATGGTCATTTTTTCCACCTAAAAAAATAATGTCATAAATATTAAATCATGAATGAATAATAAAAAAATACATAAAACATGATGTAATAAATATTAATTGAATATGTTTTCAAAATTTAATAATTTTAATATGCCAAACTATATTCACTTTTTTTCAATTCATTAATAAATTCAATATTCACCAAAAAAATTATTTTTAATTATTCCATGAAAAAACCATGAGACTAAAAATCTAAATCAAATATGTAAAATGTAGATTAATATAAATTATATATATAATTAACTCTTCATCAATGAAAAAGGAATGGAAAAACATAAAAATTTCATACATTTAAAACAGAATACTTAACACCTAAATATTAATTTTAACAATAATAATAAATATATGGATTATCAGGAATTATAATTAATAGTATTAAATACAATTATAATTAATATTTTTATTATACATATTAATAAAAAACCTAAAACTATTATATAGGTTGTTACAGCCTATGTGACTTATTGGAATTTTTAGGTATGTTTTCTTTTTTCCAATCTCACATTGTAATTGATATTGTTTATGAAGAAATTTCCATTAGGTGATATTATATATTCTTACTCTATAAAACCCCTTAAAATTTCATTTCCTCATTTTATATATTATTATATTTTTTATGTATTCCTTATCTATATTTATATTTTTCATCATGGTCATTTTCTATTGACTGTGACTTTCTTTAAAAACGTAGGAATGGAATATCATTTTTAACGTTTTCTACACAATAACATTCCCCAATCATTTCCTTTAAGTTTATTTAAAAATATTCATTTACATGTTTTTATGTATTACAATCTAACTTTTTCTATTTTTTTATAAATTATTTTATTTTAAAAAATACTTTATTAAACATGTAATGTGTGATTCTTTTAAATTTTAATGTTATTTTCTAATGCTCTTATAAAATATTTTTTAACTATGTAAATATCCTTTAATGTTTTTATGCTTCACTATAGAAATTATATAATTATACAATACAAAATATTTCTGAAAATTTCAAAAGTTTATTTTTTGTTAAATTTTTCCTAAAAATCATTTCTTTATCATGGTTAAATTGAGCTATAATTAAAATATGAATTTTTTCATGAGGAGAACATATGTTTGGTTTATTATTATGTGATTTTAGAGTCTGATATAAACCTTTAATGCATTGGGTAAGTCATAATATCTCATAAAATGAAATATAAGTTATTGTGTAGGGTACGCAATACACTATGGTATGTTTTCAACTATGTTTATGGGAATATGGAGTGAGTATGGTCAATTATGGGACTCTAACCATTATATTATTATAGTTTTGATAATGAAGCATAACATAAGTAATTATTTTCAAGTATAATTTTTATGAATCATTTTTATGATAAATATCTATGTTATATAACATACCATTGTAAAGTTCTCATGGATCATGATTATTCACTCATGTTTCTACTCTATTATGACTCAAGTATTATATTATTCCTAAATACTTGTGTTTTATGATAATGTTTTATTCTGTATGTTTTTCGTATGTTTTATTCATGAACCCTACTTATGTTATCATAACCACATGTTTATTTTATGATCATTTATGATCTCTGGTTATTATCATTTATATTTACCCTTTACAGACCATCTTATCTTTCCCTTTCAAATTTTTCTATTACCTATGCTGTAAAAACATTATTATTTAAAAAAATTTATATGGGTACCATGTGTTATTGTTATTTATGGGTGATGTTGAATAATATTTGTTAAATAAGTTGATTATATATCTATTCTCTAAATATACTAAACCTAAATGTTGTATGGTTTCATTTACTGTGAGATATGATAAATATTATTGACAATTTAAGTATTTATTATATATGAAATAATTAGGTTGTTCCATATTTTTAATTTCATTCACACTATTCATTATATATATTGATCTGATCTCTTATCAACCTAGTATTTTCAATGCTTCAAGAACCCCTCTAATAGTTCCTCTAGTTATATTTACAAAATATCTATAAAATTGTGGGTATGTATATAGATTCATAAAGTTCATGTTTGATGAAATAGTTTCATTCTAATATGTGATGTTTTTCTCATGTGAATATCTCGTATGTATCTCTCAAAATCTCAAAATAAGTTGGATGGAGTGCTTGTTTTGTGTTAATATTGAATTAGAGTGGTGATAAATTGATCAAATTGATATGGATTAAATAATATTTTATGTCTATTTTTAGATTTATGAAATTTCATATTAATTATTTAATTTTACTATTTATAAATATGTTAATGCATGTCTATAATGTCCCAAAATTTTTGAGACAATTACTTTTTTTTATTTTAGGTTTTAGAAGTTTTGGGAAAATGTAAAAGGAAGAAATATGGTAATTGATCTGAACATTAAGTTGGTGATGTTATTTTTATCCAAGGTTAGTGAGATTTTTCTTAATTATTTTTATTGAGCGTATGTTTTATCTATATTATGGTTTTTTGTGACCTGAAAGATGGTATTATGGAATAATAATGTATGTTGTAGTGCATGGTGTGAAATATGAGATTTATATATCACTCTATCTCAAAATATAAGTATAATAGTGGAACAATGTGTTATATTGTGTCATGAAATATCTTGAGGATTACTATTTTTATCTTATATGAGTTGGATTATAGAATGGAGTCTCTTGGGTTAGCCATATGTTGTTCTGGTCATTGTGTGATGGTTTGAGTTAAAATTTGAATAATCATGGATTATTATTACTTGGAGAGTTAGTGGGTTTTAATCCAGCATGATATTGCATATTAATCTGACATATTTTGGAATTATTCCACCCACTTCGGCATGGATCCCTTGATGGATAGCTTCATAGATATATCCAAACAAGGTTTATTGTGTCATGGTTTCATTAATTGAATTGTTTTCTGGTTTAGTGTTTTTTCATCTTTGAGGAGGGAAGGGCGAGGATCATGTTTTGAAATTCATGTACTATAGAATTGTGTCATGGAAGCTTTGGTCATTTCATCGACTTTTTTATATGTTAAATGTAAATTATATTGAAATCCAGGTTATGGGGGATATTGCTCCAATATTTCTAAATCTGATTTTCATTATAGCATGCCAACTTCTTTAAATAGTAAAAATATTTTTATAAGTATAATCTATCTCTTGACACTAAATTTTATATGAAATGGATAATAGTTAATATCCTTTTGTTTGGATTAGTTCAAATATTTTCTTGATGTTTAAATGTAATGGCCCGGACCCTCCTGGTCCATCCATTTTCCAAATTTCTGGTGTTTAGAACGCCTTGGGCCCATCAGGTCCGGATACTAATGGTGGTGTCTTGGTGGCAGGATGGCATCCCTGTGTCAACCATTGGTGACACCGATTGTTGGGTCACCAATCAGTGTGTCACCGATCAGTAGGTCACTGATCAGTTTTTCACAGATCTACATGTCACCAATCTGTGTGACACGGATCTGTGTGTCACCAATCGGTACCAGTGGGGCTTGTCAGGGTTTTCTTCCCTAGTTTTTTACGTAACGCCACTTTTAAGCACTTTTAACCTTTTAAATGTGGTTCAAGGCAGTTTTAGCCCCATAAACAATATTTTAAATCCCTATGTGTGGGGAAATCCTCAACGGACCCAGTGTGTATCGCTATTACATGTTTTCCGCCATTTAAATGAAATCATTTAACTCATAGCTTTAGTGACACCTCTCCAATGAGAAATTAAATAACAATTAATCCCATAGTGTGTAACCACCCAACTGTGTGGTGAAACCACGATCCTTTTCTGCACCACTCATGATATTGATATACCAGAATTCTATGATCTCACGCTTTATATCGCACTATATTTCCTTTCTTCTTCTTCTTGGCTCGGTTCGTTCTTCCCCTGGGTGTGTTTGGAGTCCCCTTCCCAAGGGGAGTGGTGCGCCGATGTTGTCGCCTTTCCAACTCATTCTTGGAGTCCTAGATGTTCCTCCCCTGCAAGTCACGTATCCCAGTTATTGGCCCGAGGAGAAAAACATCGATCATTGATCATCAAGTGGGGTATTTACTTAGTCTCTCTTTACTGCGTATCATGCGGGGTGGGTATCCTATTGTTTCAGCAGGGATGGATGAAACCAAACCTTAATGAAGATAATAAATTTACTTTTAAAGAATGAATGGGGGTGTGATCGATGTTTCTATTGTACTATTTATCCTTGATTTTGTTTTGTGAATTGTACGAGCTTATGCCCACTGAAAATCATGGCCATTGGTGGTCTTTTCTTGTGCACTAATGATCCTCTATTTTTCTGGATATTTATGTGATTAAATGACTGTAAAATGAAAACCGTTAAATCACATAAAATTGGTTGATTAAATGGATTCCTAGTGAATAAGAATCATTGTGTGGTCACCTCGGTTAACCAAACAGAAAGACAGAACTGAATGAAAGGAATATAAATATTTTAAAACTCCCTTGATATTTTATGGTGATATTTACGGTTAATTCTTGGGGAGCAATGTTGATGGGGATGGGATCCTCTGTTGTGGTGCAGTTGTTGGTTTTTGGATCTGAGGCCGTGTGGGGCTGTATAGTGAGGCATGGTTTGATTCCAGTACATTGATGGATCTCATGGATCCCTTTGGTTGTTGTAACATTACTAGATAACTAGGTGTGAATGCTTAAATTACAGTTTGGCTATTTTCCTTTCCTAGGCTTGTGGATATAGAGGATATTTTCCTAGTAGTGAAGAACTACTTTAATGGAATCACTTCAATATGAAAATAAGAGTGGGTTCAATGAGGAAATGGTTTCCTAGAATAAGTTATGACTTGTTCGTGGGTGTTGTGTTTCTTTATGAATAAATAGTGATGAGGGTGTTTGTGTATAGGCTGGTTTTGGAACCCCTAGGCTGGGATGAGTACTTGTTAACTATTTTTATAATCTATTTTTTATGTTTCTTATTCACGCCCCACCCAATTTGCGGACTTAGTTCCAAAAACCCCCATTTCATGGGGGAGGTTGTTTTCCGAACACTTCTTTGAGTGGATGGTTATTAGCTCTTTTTCTGCTCCATTTCCTGGGTATCCCAAGACTCTTCGGGTAGGCTATGATGGCCTAAGGTCGATTATAGACTTAGATTTTTTGGGTAGGGTACATGGTGGTGGTTGGCCCAGGTTTGTGCGGGCAGGTGATTTCCCAAGTGTATTCGGGATGAGGCCCAGGTGTCTTCAGGTGTGGCAGTAGTTGTTCGGACCCAGGTGTGTGCGGTCATGGTTAATTATGGTTGTTGTGGCCTCGGTGTTGGCGGGCAGGATGTGTGGTTGTGATTTCCCAGGTGTGTGCAGGTGGGGTGTGGTGGTGGGACTACGGTGAGAATGACGAGAGAGGATTGACACGCAGGATGTCTTTAATAACCAGTGGGAAAGGGGGCGGGGTACCCAAATATCGATGTGCTATTATGATTAATTATTTGACTAGCATTATTTGGGGAGTGTTACTTATTGAGGTTTGGGTGGGTAGTTTTCTGTGGTGTGTGTTTTGGTTATCTCTTATTTCTTCCACGGGGCATTAGAATGCCTCCCCACTTGTGCACGAGAGATTTTTTTCCCTACTGAGTATACCTATATACTCACCCTATGTATAAAAACTACTTTTAGGTTTCTAGAAGGACATCAGGGATCATGTAGGATCGTACTAGCTCAGACTTTGGCACAGTTTTTGTTGCTATTTTAATTTTATTTGGTACTTAACTTTGGGGTTTTCTCGTACTTTTGTGGAATTTACTTTTGGAACATTCATATAGGAATGGTTGGTTTCGGATTAACTTTCACCTCCATTTTTGGTGTTGTTTGGAATTTATGATCTTATCTCCTGATCCTACTAAATAAAAAGTGTAATGGCTTAAATTTTTTGTGTAATTCAACACCCTTGGTGCTAGTCGCCACTCTAAGACCTATTGAAGGTGGGTTTCGAGGATCCTTATCTCTCCTTCATGTTGAGGAAGGAAGGTTCTGGAAATCCGTTGTCCCTTCCCTCATCTTGGTAATGGTGGGTCGTGACATTAAATTTGGGATGTTGTATAATTTTTTTAGGTTCTCAGTCAACCTTTTAATGTGGTTTAATTTAAAATGAATAAATTATTATTTATAGGAATTCATTTTTTTTAATAAATATTCTTCCCATACTATTACTCATATGGGGTTTTTTAACCTTCACGGGTAGTATATAGATAATGTTGTATTCCACTATTTTAAATGCATTTTCAAAAAACAATTATAAAATAATTTTCATCACTCATCACCAATCTCACAGTATCTAAAAATTTATTGATTGAGATGAGATAATATCCCATACTTTTTAAGATAATAAATCAATTATTTTAAATATATTCAAAGAATAAGTTTTATTTTAGTTTTATTATACCCATAAGGTGTTTGTATAATTTAATTTTATATTATTTAAATCACTTAAAAATTAGTTATTTCACTCATCTTGTAGAAATATACATATATACAGATTCTATCAATAAAAAGTGATGAACAATGAGACTCACCCATTGGATTTTACATAAAATAATATATATCTTTATATACCTATGTGAACTAAATTTTGAATATTTATGGATTATTTATCATTACTAATAAAATGATTCATTTTCATTTTACCATGTAAACAACCACGAAATATATCCAACTGTTTACACATAAATGATTCAAAATACCTTTCTTGATATTAATTTTTGAAACACTTATGTTTATATAACCAACATGATAAATCCACTGTAGGGTATGATATGAGTCGTGTGATATGATATTATTTTCTTATTTCCAATATATGATTTACTAATCCATTCATATATATAGGTCATTATTTAGATTATTTATACCATAAAATAATATATTTTGTTTATAAAATTATAATTGTAATGTTTTGTTGATGTTATACACATAATAGTAGTTACCGAATATCAGAATTAGCACACCTTTCAATATGATATTATAATGTCATGGAGTTAATGTTTCATTTATTTCTCAATTAGTAGCTTGATGATCCACCCCATCTTTAGAAATCATCTAGAATATTCTAGATTCCGATAATTGGATTAAAAATTCACTACTGGAAATCACGTTTTTCTAAACAGTTGTATACCAACGGTTCTTCTGAACTATTGGTATAGATGAACTTTACCAACAGTTTTCATTAACTGTTGGTAATGTTCTATAAAAATTAATTTTTCCCAACGTTTTGATGAAACCGTTGGGAAAGATTGGAATAACATTAGTTTTCCCAACGGTTTAATCAAACTGTTGGGAAAGATGTGAAAAAATATGTTTTCCAAATGGTTTAATGAAACCACTGGGAAAACTCTATCTTTCCCAATGGTTTTTAAAAACCATTGGGAAATATTTCCCTCAAATACAGACCACCCGAACCTCCACCCCGATTGCAGACAGAACCTAATCGAGCTCCTAAATTCTTCTCGTCTGCAACACTCCTTCCAGCCAAGATCCATATTAAATCAAACAAAATCTTATTTCACACTTCAAATTAGTAAGTGTTACCTTAGTTTTAGTGTTATTCCTCTATTTTTTTGGTGTTTGATGTTTTTATTTAGGCTAAATTAGGGTTGCTGTCTACAGAACCCTTGGATTTGTTTTCTGTTTTTTGTTCTAAACTTCAAACATGGTAAAGGGTTTGTTTAGTGGGGTGATATGGTACTTTTGGTGGAATTTATTTTAGTTCAAAATTAGATTTTGATTTGGATGAATTTAGGTTTCAATTTGAGGTGGGGGAGGGTGTGCATATGGGGTGGGGGAGGATGTCGAGGGTAATCCATGTGGGGTGGGGGAGGGGCTATCTAGGTAAGGTGGGGAGGGGGATGGGTTGTCCAAATGGGGTGGGGGTAGGGATGTTTGGGTTGGGGGAGGGGCTGTATAGGTAGAGTTGGGGAGGGGGCTATCTAGGTAGGGTTGGGGAGGGTGTTGGGTTGTTCAAATGGGTTGGGGGTAGGGCTGTTTGGGGTGGGGGAGGGTGTGCAGGTGGGGTGGCGGAGGGTGTCCAGGCATGGTTGTCCAAGTGGGGTGGGGAGGGTGTGTAGGTGGGGTGGGGGAGGGGCTGTCTATGTAGGGTGGGGGATGGGTTTTCCAAGTGGGGTGATGGTAGGGCTGTCCAGGTGCGGTGGGGGGGGGGGGGGGGTGGTGGTGGTTGGGTTTTCCAAGTGGGTTGTGGGGGGTAGGGGTGTCCAAGTATGGTGGGGGGGGCTGGGTTTTCCAATTGGGGTGGGGGTAGGGTTGTCCACGTGGGGTGGGGGTGCTGGGTTGTCCAAGTGGGGCAGGGGTAGGGTTGTCCAAGTGGGGTGGGTGGGGTGGGGGTTGGGCATTTAATGTGACTTTTCCAAATAGGGGTGCCTTGAGAATACTCCAAATATTTGTTAAAATTGATCAAAGGGAATTTATTATTAAAAATTAATTTTGAATGATATTTCAGAAATGATTTAATCTTGAGAAAAAAGTTTTATTAAAAAGAGAATTTTTTTTTAATAAGGCTTCTGTAATGTATTTTGTTTTACTACACTTGTTATGTGACTATGTTTTTTATTATGTAACACATGAGATAAATGGTGTGTGAAAATGTGTTGTAAAAGAGATTCCATGGTTGGTTCAATATTATATTTACATTTTGAGCCTATTAATGTGTTGTTTTAATGATATTTTGATATATTTACCTATTTAATCATTCTATTTACACAGTGCATGCAACCTCTACCCTCATTTAATCAGTGAACTCAAGTCATTAATTCAAGCCTTCATTATCACTAGCATGTAAGAAATTTAATGATATAAACCCATCCTCACATGATTTCTTACCTTAGATAGTGTCCAACATATGAAATACAAGCTTTTGAATTCATTAGTTAACCAGGATCATATATTCCATTTCCCCCAAGATGACTGTACTAATATAACTTTAGGGTCAATTAAATATGGTTCTTATTGTACGATGTATATTATGTGTCCTCCTTGGCCAATACTCACTTTTATGAGTGTGGGGTGATTTTCACTACCCATTCTGGCATGTCTAGACATCCATAAAAATGTTAGATAAGTCACCAGTTTAATTCAGTAATGTTGTTATCATTCACAAACTTTATTATTAATCTCAAATTTAAAAATAAATGTTTTTGTATATACTTAATGAAATTAAATCTTTTTACAAGACATGAACAACCTATTAGGGTATAATCCTAAAATTTATTCACCCATGGGATGTGCTTGACTTGGGGAAGTAATTGGGTATTGAATGGTATGACCATAGAGGTGCCAATAATGAGTTATTGAACATGAGTGAATGATTTGGGATTCCTATAACACATGATGGGACCTGAGGCATGTGCCACTTATAGACCTAATGAAAATGAATATAAATAAATTTTAATTTAATTTATGAGTACTTGTTCTTTACATTATTTGAACAGTTCACTACATCGACTAGAAACTTCAACCTTAATCGTTTACTTAAATGTATTTTCTATTAAATTTCAATCCTATTGAATTGTTTATGAAATATATAAATTCTTTTAATAGAATGGACAGAAGTTGGATGTACAAAACTGACCGGATCTCAAGCGATTTTCAATAGAATTTGGAGAGCTTTATAGATTTTCATTTCACAATGCTTTAGATAGTGGTCACATACACTTCCCATTTTCTAATTGTGTTGGTAAACCTTGGTTGAGCCGTGCAGAAGTCATCTACCACATAACCAAAAATTGTTTTCAAGAAAACTACTTTGTGTGGTATCAAAATGGGGAGAAAATGAAATCTCAAATTGGTGATGATCAAAATGAAAGGAGTGGAATGGAGAATTTGTTAAATGATTGGTTTCTGTTTATTCGTCATCATGAAAAAGATAGGATTTCGACTCAAGAAGGCTTCGATATGAGGACAGCTGATGCATCTAGTGAAAATGATGATATTGATAGGGTGAAAAAATTGAATGATGCTTCCACGAATAAAGTATATCGACAATGAAATGAAATGAAAAAGATGGAATTTTTAATCTGAGTGTTTCATGGGAAAACTATGTAGGGGATTTCTAATACAGAAATCGAATACATTATTACCCTCTTGAATGATTTACTTCTAGATGATGCAGATATTCCCTCAAAGAACTATATGGTATGGAAGTTAGTTGAGGGACTTGGATTTTCAAGAAACAAAATTCATTCTTTCCCGAAAGATTTCAGTTTATTCTGGGTGGAAACCACTGAACGAAATGATTGTATAAAATGTGTCACATCCCGCTGAAAGTCAAAATCTGATGGAACACCATCTCGTGTTCCATAGAAAGTAATGTGGAACTTTCCATTGATCCTCAGACTCCATAATATTTTTATGTCCGATGACATATCAATAAAAATGAGATGGCATGATACCGAGAGAAAGAAGACTAATGATGATTTGGTTCATCCTGCATATTGATTAACATGGTAGATATTTGATGCTCGACATCCTGATTTTGTAGCTGATGTGCGTAATGTGAGGTTGGGTCTTTCATGTGACGGTTTTAATCCGTTTGGGAAGATGCTTACTTCGCACAACACATTGCCAGTTTTTATACACATTTATAATCTTCCCCCATGGTCGTGTATGAAAAAACCATTCACTTTCAGGAGTATATTCATATCTGGTCCTTCTAATCCCAGCATTGATATTGATTTATACATGCAAACTTAAATAAAAGAGTTGAAACTTCTTTGGGATGTTGGTGTGCGCACATATGATGCATGTTTGAAAGACATATTTTAGTTGCGTGTTGTGATTATGTGGACAATCAATGGTTTTATGGATTACGCAATGATGTCTGGATGGAGAACGAAGGGAAAACTGTCATGTCCAGTTTGTATGAAGAATACACGATCTATAAGACTGAAACATCGTTGTAGTTTCAGTTTTATGGGACATCGACGATTCTTTCCAAAGGATCATCCATATAGAATGAATCGTCGAAGATTTGATAATACCATAGGGACCGATGATCCACCTCAGTATATGTCTGGAACTGATGTGCTTAATGAATTGAAAGATTTCAGTTTTTCATTCGGGAAGGGTCAAATGAAATTTGAAAAGAGAAAGAATGTTTCCACTGAAACCTATTACAATTGGATGAAGAGGAGTATCATTTTTTATTTTCTTTATTGGTCAACCAATTTGTTACATCATTTCTTAGACGTAATTCATATTGAAAATAATATATGTGAAATTTTGCTCTCGGTTCTTCTAAATGTCAAGGGGAAGACAAAAGATGATTTACGATCTCGGCGTGACTTGGTGGATTGGGGAATCAGACCAGAAATGCATCATGTGTGTATCAGTGAAAATAAATGGGAACTTCCATGTGCTTTTTATGTGATGACACATACATAAAGAAAAAACAATTTCAGGAAGTATTAGAGAATATTAGAATTCTTTATGGTTATTCAAGCAACATGTCTAAATGGGTCAACAGAAGAGAGTTGATGATAAAATCTTTGAAAACTCATGATTATCACATTCTACTGCATGAGTTGCTTCCAATAGAAATCTGTCAGTTTTTGTCCAATAATGTAAGGGTGGATTTTATTCGGTTGTGCCAATTTTTAGAGATATTTGTGCTAGGAATTTGTCCAAGTCTTTCTTACAAAAAATGTTGACAGATTCCCCATTAATTTTGTGTGAGTTGGAGAAAATATTTCCTCCATCATTTTTCACATGCATGTTGCATCTGACTATCCATATTCCCACTGAAATACTTCTTGAAGGACCTGTTTATTTTCATTGGATGTATCGAACTGAAAGAAATAAGTTCACATTAATGAATTATGTCCGAAATAGAAATCATCCCGAAGATTCTATCGTGAACGGTTACTTGGCTCAAGAATGTATATATTTTTGCTCGATGTATTTGTTTGATCTTACTACAAGATTGAATAGACCAATGAGAAATAAAGAAGAATAGTATGAGTAAATTGAACCCAGTTTTCCATCACTTACTCAAACAGGATGAATTCCGGGATCATATACATTGAATACATTAATCCATGAAGAGCGGGAGATGGCACATCGCACAGTTTTTTTCAACTGTGATTTATTTGATGACTATATTAGGTAACTAAATTGATTATGTATATCTTACATATATATCTGATAAACTATTCATAATTTTTATCTATAGGGAACATAAAACAATGATAAATAGGAAGCATCGTTCTTTATCTTCGAGAAGGAGAGAGAATTTGCATAGCAAAGAGTTTTCTGCTTGGTTAAAAATGAACGTAAAAATATTACTGTTTAAATTAATTATTTCAATATTTAATTAAGTTTAACAGTCATTTATATTGTAGGTTTTGAGTTTGTCTACCGACTCTGTCTCTGAGGAAATAAGAGCTTTGAATTTTGGTCCTAATACCGTGGTTCGTGACTGTAAATCAATTGTTATCAATGGGTACAAATTTATTGTCACTGAATGAGCAAAGAACATAAAACACAACATGATGGTGTTATGGTTACTGCCACAACAGATTGTTATGCTAGTGCATCAGATAGTAGACTGTGATTTGAAAATGTGGGTTATTATGGAGTCGTTGAGAAAATAATAATATTGGATTATTACTCTCATGGACGAGTCACATTGATGAAATGTCATTGGTTTTATTTGATGACGATACATGGCACATTTATTGATGATTGTGGATTTAGAGTAATTAATATGACTTGCACTCTTGCTACCGAAGAACCATATGTGTTGGCATCAATGGATAAACAATTTTTTTATGTCAAAGACCAACTTCGACCTGAATTTGGTGTCATAGTAGAAGTAATTCCAAGACATATTTTTGATGATGGTGATGATGGAATTGAAACTGTCCCTATTGCCATTGGAACCAATCCATTTATTTCTTATGATGACTCTAATATCTCAATTGTCAGAGTTGATTGTGAACCTAAAGTTGTGGTTGAAAATATATAGAATCATTCATCCATATTCTCAATTCTTTTGGTTTACCTCGAGTTGGGTTGTTAAGGTTGGTAAGATTCAAATTGATTTAGTATTGATGACAAATATGTTTTAGGTGACTTGACCATTATGTAAATTTTCAATGTTTTTTTGGTTTCTATTTTATTTTAATTTCATTTTCTAATTTGGAATTGAACTGTATTCAAACCTATTCAAACAATATTTCTAACGTGGTTAACATTACAACTTGTATGATTTATTAAATTCATTCAAGCTCTTCTAAAACAATTTACCGCTAAATTACCAATGAATCCCCATATTCCCTCATATATTTAGTTTTTTGGTTTACACATTAGTTTCCTTTTTCTAATTAATTACATATTTGTTTTCAAAAGCGGTAAATGCAACCAATTGAAGAGAGATGAAGGAAAAAATGATGGAGAACAATCGTCGGATGGCGGAGATGGGCGTTCCACCATTAGTGCTTACAATGAGAACATTAGTTAATATATATATATATTTAAAGAATATATAATTTCATGTGATTAATTTTTTTGTAAACATTTTTTTAGGATCCACCTATATGTCAACAGTTATTCGACAAGGAGCCTAGTACTGGTCCTAGTACTCAGGCCGGTGATACGAGGAGGGTTTGTACCAGAGGTGGACGAACAGTTTCACATGCCTGACTAGACCATGCCCCTCTGACTGACATGTCATCCTTTCCACATTCTGATCCTGGTGTGTCGTTAGGGACACACGGGATATTTAGGCCTCCCTTGTTTTCGCTACCGTCTGTATCTTCTACCCCATCATTTTCACATCCCATGATGATTCCCACTCCCCAGTCAGAATCCGGTCATAATGTTGTACCATCTTCTTTTCCTTCTACTTATTTTTCTCTGAGCATCTATATTCCATCGTCTTCGACTCCTGTTCAACCACAGGGTTTTCCATCAGTTTTTATGGATCCATCGGCGCTCAACAATCAGACAGGTGCATGTATATTTATAAAACCCTAACAAATTTTTATAGCAATATTTATTTTCATTATAACATGTTTTGATAAAATATTTGTTTTTCTTTCATGACATATACATCTACTGACAGGAGGTGGGGGTGGTGGCGTACACACATGCGTTTGGTGTGGAACCGCCGCACACAGGTTATGGTGGATTACAATGAAGACAACTAAATGGTTGAGAAATCAGGGCAGCAATGTCGGAGTTTTTTGGCGACGCTTTCAAATACTCTGACATCATTCCCGTCAGCCCATTGTCATGGAGACATTTTCCACATGAGGTCAATGATAGATCATGGGGAGAGATATGGGTAAAATAATCTGTTGTATTTAATGCCATGAATTATTTTTATATTTATGTGAATTAATATTTTGATGTCAGCTTCGATTTAATTTTCCCATTGGTGAGGGTGCCTGATCAGAACATCTAATGGATTTATGCGAGCTTTGGAAATCCTAGAAGCCTGATTTGTATATTGTATGGCGCGCTAGTGTTGGCACTGAGTTAGAGGCGGTACCATTCGTGGATGATTATCCTATAGAGCAATATTGTCAGATGATTACTCATTAGACGAGTACCCAGTTTAAGGTACGACTTGCATTTGTGGTATTTAAATAATAACATTCATGTTTAGCATTAATATTATCCTTTTCATTATATAATTTTATTTAGGAATCATCTAGAGAAAATAAAAAAACATTGACACAAAAAAATACTTCCACACACTAGGACGTACTACGATGCCGGATCATGAGAGGAAGCAGGTACGACAATTTTTTATAAGTTTTCTTTACAACTTACATTTTCTTTTTTTTTTCTCAGTTGTTTAATAGTTTGATAATGTTTTCATATAACTTTAGTTTTCAATGTCATTGTAGTGGAAAATGCAGAATATTGAAGGACGTGTGCCTTGAGAAAAACTGTTTTGCTCGAGTAGACGGAAAAAGGATGGAAGTGCCGTCAATGAAGCGACTCAGCAGCAGATTGTAAGTTTTAATCAGTTGATTTTACATTTTAATATCTATTTTGTAACTTAATAATATATTTATATTTGTAACATGATTCTTTAGAGGCCCTCGATGCCCAAGAACCAGACAATTTTCAGCCAACATATCACTTACATCAGGTGTTGGGAGAGGAGCATCCTAGCAGAGTATGCTGCCGACCTAGGATAACCCAAAAGAGGTATTGACCCTCCTCAGGTATGAGCTATAGTGCAACCGAGCTGTAGAAAGTTAGGGCGCATACCGAACAGGCAGAGAAAAGGGCCATAGAGACGGCATAACAGTCTTCTAGGGAGAACAGTGCGTTTATGAAATTTATTGAAGGTATACATCCAACACTTCCAGTAGAGGCCAGCCTAGCTTTTGATGAATATATTTCTTCGATACGTTCTATATATGGTGCACCAGGTGTCATTTCTAGTGGTGTTCAGTACGATGTCCATATTGACGATGATGATGGCGAGGAGTCTAATGCAGAAGAGGAGGGAGAGGAGGAGGGTGAGGCGTGTAGCGAGGGCGAGGAGGAGGGCGAGGGTGAGGAGGAGGGCACTACGGAGGGTGAGGATGATGATGGGGATGATGAAAAGGGCGATGATAATGGTGATGATGGTGATGGTGATGTGGGACAAATTTATCTATTACATATTTGGCTAATATTACTAAGATTTGATATTTAATATATTCTAGTTGTTGGTTTTATCTAGACGGATAGTATAGTATTGGAGTTGAGTTATTTTTATATATTATTTGTTTTTATGGATGTTGTTTTCTTTTAGTGTTTGTGTTTTTTGGAACCCCCCTCGTTCCTAGACCCTGGACAACCCCCCCACCATCCTCCTTGGACCCCGGACACCCCCCCCCCACAATCCTCCTTGTTCCCTGGACAGCCCCCCGGACAGCCCCCACACCCTCCTCCCTGGACCCCAGACACCCCATCAGACAGCCCCCCCCCCCACCATCCACCTTGGTCCCCAGACAGCCCCCGGGATAGCCAACGGATAGCCCCCCAAATAGCCCCCCTGGACAGCCCCCCTCCTCCCTGGACCCCGAACAGCCCCCGGACAGCCCCCTAGATAGACCCCCAGATAGCCCCCCACCCTCCTCCTTAGCAAAACAATCCATTGGTCATATGTGACATGTACGAGTCCACCACGCCCCCCCCTCAATTCGAGGCATGGTGTGGCCGACACCATTCACAGTGTCTCTCTTTTGTTTAAAATGGACAGGATTATAAGATAAAAGAACAACTGACATATGAAAAAATGACCAAACGCATTCGAAATGTGTTGATGTATTAGGAAAATGATACATGGGTCATATGTGACCTGTATGAGTAAACCCCGCCTTAATATGAGGCATGGTGTGGCCATGATCACTCTAAGTGTCTCTCTTTTGTTTAAAATGGACAACATTTTAAGTACATACGGAAAACTGACCAAATGGATTATGATTGTGTTGATACTTTAGCACAACGATCGATGGGTCATATGTGACATGTATGAATAAACCCTACCTCAATAGGAGACGCAGTGTGTCCGGCACAACTCAAAGTTTCTATCTATTGTTTCAATAGGACATCATTTTAAGTGAAAACATCAACTGGCATATGAAAAACTGACCAAACGCATTCAGATTGCATTTATAATTTATAACAGCGATCCATGGGTCATATGTGATCTGTACGAGTCAAACCTGCCTTAATCCGAGGCACGGTGTGGCCGAAACCATTCATAGTGTCTCTCTTTTGTTTAAAATGGGCAAGATTATAAGTGAAAACAACAACTGACATACGAAAAACTGACCAAACGCATTCGAAATGTGTTGATGCTTTAGGACAACGATCCATGGGTTATATGTGACCTGTACGAGTCAACGTCGCCTTAATCTGAGGCACGGTGTGGCTGGGATCACTCTAAGTGGCTCTCTTTTGTTTAAAATGGACAACATTTTAATTACATACGGAAAACTGACCAAACACATTCGGTTTCCGTTGAAACTTTAGGATAATGATCCATGGGTCAAATGTGACGTGTATGAATCAACCCTACCTCAATCTGATACGTGGTGTGGCCGGCACCAATCAAAGTGTTTGTCTTTTGTTTCAAAAGGACATTATTTTAAGTGAAAAACATCAACCGGCATACGAAAAAATGACCAAATGCATTCGGATTGTGTCAATACTTTAGAACAACGATCCATGGGTCATATGTTACATGTACAAGTCAACCCTGCCTCAATCTGAGGTGTGGTGTGGCCAACACCATTCAATGTGTCACTCTTTTGTTTATAATGGACATGATTATAAGTGAAAAGAACAAATGACATACAAAAAACCAACCAAACGCATTTGAAATGTGTTGATGATTTAGGACAACAATCCATGGGTCATATGTGACGTGTATGATTCAACCCCGCCTTAATATGAGGCACAGTGTGGCCGGGATCACTCTAAGTGTCCCTCTTTTGTTTAAAATGGGCAACATTTTAAGTACATACAGAAAACTGACCAAACGGATTCTGATTGTGTTGATACTTTATCACAATGATCCATGGGTCATATGTGACATGTATGAATCAACCCCGCCTCAATCGGAGACATGTTTTGGCCGGCACCACTCAAAGTGTATGTCTTGTGTTTCAATAGGAAATCATTTTAAGTGAAAAACATCAACTGGCATACGAAAAACTGACCAAACGCATTCAAATTGTGTTGATACTTTATCAAAGATATCCATGGGTCATATGTGACATTTACGAGTAAAAATCACCTTAATTAGAGGCGTGGTGTGGCCAAAACCATTCACAATGTCTCTCTTTTGTTTAAAATAGACATGATTATAAGTGAAAAGAACAACTGACATACAAAAAACTGACCAAATGCATTCAGAATGTGTTGATTATTTAGGAAAACGATCAATGGGTCATATATGACATGTACGAGTCAACCTCGCCTTAATCTGAGGCATGGTGTGGCCGGGATCACTCTAAGTGGCTCTCTTTTGTTTAAAATGGACAAAATTTTAAGTACATATAGAAAACCGACCAAACACATTTAGTTTCCGTTGAATCTTTAGGAGAACGATCCATGGGTCATATGTGACGTTTAATAATCAACCCTGCCTCAATATGAGACGCGGTGTGTCAGAACCACTCAATGTGTCTGTCTTTTGTTTCAAAAGGACATCATTTTAAGTGAAAACATCAACTGGCATACGGAAAACTGACCAAATGCATTCAGATTGTGTCGATACTTTAGCACAAAGATCCATGGGTCATATGTGTCTTTTACGAGTCATAACCGCCTCAATCCGAGGTGCGGTGTGGCCGACACCATTCATAGTGTCTCTTTCTGTTTAAAATGGACATGATTATAAGTGAAAAGAACAACTGACATACGAAAAACTTACCAAACACATTCGAAATGTCTTGATCCTTTAGGATAATGATCCATGGGTCATATGTGACGTGTACAAGTCATCCCCGCCTTAATCTGAGGCACGGTGTGGCCGAGATCACTCTAAGTGTCTCCCTTTTGTTTAAAATGGACAACATTTTAAGTACATACAGAGAACTGACCAAATAGATTTATATTATGTTGATACTTTAGCACAACAATCCATGGGTCATATGTGACGTGTATGAATCAACTCCACCTCAATCGGAGACGAGGTGTGGTCGACACCACTCAAATTGCATGTCTTTTGTTTCAATAGGACATCATTTTAAGTGAAAAACATCAACTGGAATATGGAAAACCAACCAAACGCATTCAAATTGTGTTGATACTTTTGCACAACGATCGATGCGTCATTTGTGATGTGTACGAGTCAACCCCGCCTTAATACGAGGCGCGGTGTGGCCGACACCATTCACATGTCTCTCTTTTGTTTAAAATGGACAGGATTATAAGTGAAAAGAACAACTGACATACGAAAAACTGACCAAATGCATTCTAAATGTGTTGATGCTTTAGGACAACAATCCATGAGTCATATGTGACATGTAAAAGTCAACCCCGACTTAATCTGAGGCACGGTGTGGCCTAAATCACTCTAAGTGTCTCTCTTTTGTTTAAAATGGACAACATTTTAAGTACATATGGAAAACTGACCAAACGCATTTGGTTTCCATTGAAACTTTAGGAGAACGATCCATGGCTCATATGTGACGTGTACGAATCAACCTCGCCTCAATTTGAGATGCGGTGTGGCCGGCACCACTCAAAATGTATGTCTTTTGTTTCAAAAGGACATCATTTTAAGTGAAAAACATCAACTGGCATACGGAAAACTGACCAAATGCATTCAGATCGTGTCGATACTATATCACAATGGTCCATCGATCATATGTGACATGTAAAAGTCAACCCCTCCTCAATCCGAGGCGCGGTGTGGCCGAAACCATTCATAGTGTCTCTATTTTTTAAAAAATGGATAGGATTATAAGTGAAAAGAACAACTGACATACGCAAAAACCGACAAAACGCATTCTAAATGTGTTGATGCTTTAGGAAAATGATCAATGGGTAATATGTGACATGTACGAGTCAACCCCACCTTAATCTGAGGCACATTGTGGCCGGGATGACTCTAATTGGCTCTCTTTTGTTTAAAATGGAAAACATTTTATGTATATACAGAAAATCGACTAAACTTATTTGGTTTCCATTGAAACATTAGGATAACGATCCATGGGTCATATGTGACGTGTAAGAACCAACTCCGCCTCAATCTAAGACATGGTGTGGCCGGCACCACTCAAAGTGTCTGTCCTTTGTTTCAAAAGGACATAATTTTAAGTGAAAAACATCAACTAGCATACGGAAAACCGACCGAACTCATTCGGATTGTGTCGATACATTAGAACAAAAATCCATGGGTCATATGTGACGTGCACGAGTAAACCCCACCTCAATCCGAGGCGCGGTGTGGCTGACACCATTCATAGTGTCTCTCTTTTGTTTAAAATGGACCGGATTATAAGTGAAAAGAACAACTGACATACGGAAAACCGACCAAACGCATTCAAAATGTGTTGATGCTTTAGTAAACGATCCATGGGTCATATGTGATGTGTACGCATCAACCCCGCCTTAATCCGAGGCACGGTGTGGCTGAGATCACTCTATGTGGCTCTCTTTTGTTTAAAATGGACAAAATTTTAAGTACATACGGAAAACTGACCAAACGGATTCTGATTGTGTTGATACTTTAGCACAATTATCCATGGGTCATATGTGATGTGTAAGAATCAACCCCGCCTCAATCTGAGACGCGGTGTGGCCCGAACCACTCAAAGTGTCTGTCTTTTGTTTCAAAAGGACATCATTTTAAGTGAAAAACATCAACTGGCATACGGAAAACCGACCAAATGTATTCGGATTGTGTTGATACTTTAGGAAAATGATTCATGGGTCATTTGAGACGTGTACGAGTCAACCTTGTTTAAATCTGAGATGCAGTGTGGCCAGGACCACTCTAACTGTGTCTCTTTTGTTTAAAATGGACAAGATTATAAGTGAAAAGAACAACTGGCATACAGAAAACCAACCAAAAGCATTCACAATCTGTTGATAAATTATCACAACGATCCATGGGTTTTATGTGACATGTACGAGCCAACCCAGGCACAATCCGAGGTGCGGTATGTCTAGGATCAGTCTAAGTGCCTCCCTTTTGTTTAAAATGCACTACATTTTAAGTACATATGGAAAACCGACCAAATGAATTCGGTTTCCATTGAAACTTTAGGAGAAAGAACCATGGGTCATATGTGACGTGTACGTGTCAACCTCGCCTCAATACGAGGTGTGGTGTGGCTGACACCACTAAAAGTGTCTCTCTTTTGTTTTAAATTGAAATCATTTTAAGTGAAAACAACAACTAGCATACGGAAATTCGACCAAATGAATTCTGATTGTGTCGATACTCTAGAACAACGATCCATGGGTCATATGTGACGTGTACGATTCAACCCCACCTCAATTAGAGACACAGTGTGGCCGACACCCTTCATAGTGTCTCTCTTTTATTTAAAATGGACATCA
Organism: Viscum album; assembly: GCA_963277665.1. NCBI lineage: Eukaryota > Viridiplantae > Streptophyta > Magnoliopsida > Santalales > Viscaceae > Viscum > Viscum album. Next base: position 930,242,789 of record OY728159.1, read on the forward strand.
TTTTAAGTGAAAACAACAACTGACATACGAAAAACTGACCAAAGTCATTAGAAATGTGTTGTTGCTTTAGGACAATGACCAATGGGTCATATGTGACGTGTACGAGTCAAACCTGCCTTAATCCGAGGAACGTTGTGGCCGGGATCACTCTAAGTGGCTCTCTTTTGTTTTAAATGGACATCATTTTATCTACATACATAAAACTGAACAAATGGATTCTGATTGTGTTGATACTTTAGCACAATGATTGATGGGTCATGTGTGACGTGTACGAATCAACCCCACCTCAATTTGAGACACGGTGTGGCCGGCACCACTCAAAGTGTCTGTATTTTGTTTCAAACAGACATCATTTTAAGTGAAAAACATCAACTAGCATATGGAAAAATGATCAAACGCTTTCCGAATATGTTGATACTTTAGGATAATGATTGATGGGTCATTTGTGACGTGTAAGAGTTAACCTCGCCTCAATATGAGGCACAGTGTGGGCGGTATCACTCCAGGTGAATGTATTTTGTTTAAAATGGACATCATTTTAGGTAATAATATATGGTATACGAAAAAACAATCAAATTATGAATTGAATTCTGGATTCCACATATAATTTTCATCTAAATTTTAAATTGATTTCTAAATTAATTATTTATGTTTATAATTACGTTATGAATTCTAATTTAATTATGGATGTGTATAGTTTCAGGATGCATTATATGTTAAATGTGTATGAATTTGTTCTCTATATGTATGTGTTAGTTGGCTATTGCTGGTACAATAATTGTATTTGTATGTGTTAGTATATTTTAGGTACAATAATTGGATTGATAATGAGAGGGAATGCACAAAATGAGACCTGCTGGGAAAATTGCATACCTACTGTGCAAATTGTAGGCTGCTATTTAATTTTCACAGCATAGGCTATGCCAATGGTTTCAAACCATTGGCATAACATCTCTGAGTTTTTTTACCAATGGTTCTATGAACCATTGGTAAAAAACCTTCCCCAACGGTTTAGAAACTGTTGGGAAAAAGGACAGTGCTTGGGCTTTCCCAACGGTTTGGCACAACCGTTGGGATAGGTTAATTTTTCCCCACCCTATCCCAATAGTTCACTGTAAACCATTTGGAAAAGATTTCCCAATGGCTTACTTCCCTACGGTTTGCAGAACTGTTGGTATAACATATACCAACGGTTTTGCAGCCTTTCCCAATGGTTCAGAACTGTCGGGAAAGACTTTATTTCCAGTAGTGATTATAAACTAAAAGATATATCTTATAAAATTGATTTGATGAAATAAATTTTAATTAATATTATTAATATGAATGAAATGGAAGCTTCCCATTACTTATTTTTTACATTATTCCATTTCTCTTTTCTAATGGTCTTTCTTACCACATTAAAATTTGATAGCCTCTTTCTCATTTATTCACCTCACATTAAATATTTATCACTTATTGAAATTTGGATATATATTTTCTTATTTCTTTTTAATTTTATGTACTATTTCAAAAATATATTAAATTTTTTCTCTATATTATAGATAACTTGTTTTTATATTTATATTTTCACTAGATTTTTATTATAAAAAAATCAGTCTTAATGAATTATATTATTATTCATGTTTTTTATTTAGATTTAAGTATTGGGCTTATATGTAGATAACTAAATGTTTTTGAAAAAAGCAAATGAGACCCACATCATGGTGTTCTAGAAACCTTGCCAATGTTAATTTGGGAAATTTCCTTGGAAGAAAATTCTAATAAGAGTAATTTTGTAGTGAGCCAGAATATTGTTAAAAAAGAATATTGAAACAACATCATGGTTTTAAAATAAATAGATTTTTAATAGATCATTTTTTGATTATTTTAAAAGAACTGTCTAATGTGGACCTTTTTTTTCTTATAAGATAAAAACTTTAAATAAAATGGGGAATCTAAAATAAACCATGACATCAAATGTTCTTGTCGTTCAAATAAAGGATTAATTTTCAATGATTTATCCTAGTTGTGTGGAAAACTATTTTTTTGTAATTTTATAGGAATAATATGAAATTATGTATTCCACCATGTCATGGTTAGTCTAGGGTATTAAATACAAGTGTTTTAGATATTTTTGACATATAATATTTTGATTTATATTTCACTTTACCACTTTTCTCTTCCAAAAGTTTCCTTTTACTATTTAAAACATCAAAATCATTGATTTTTACTTCAATTCATTATTTCTATATAGATTGTTCAATTATAATTCACATTTAATTATCTAGTTATATTTACTTAGAATATTCTTCCATTTATAGTTGACTAATTTTCAATTATAGAGATACAGTCTCTAAAGATGTAAGAAGTAAATTGATGAGGTAAATTGTTTAATATTTTCTTTCAAATTCATTTATAAATAACTTATTTTAATTAAAATTAATCTAATTATTTAATTAAATTATAATTATTTTCATAGTTATTGAATAGAGAGATTTACTTAATTTGGATATTCTTGATAGTTTACAGGATTAAATTTATAAAAAAAAAATTATATTCATGTTTTTCAAATAAGCTTGAACACAATTCAATTGGGTTTATTTGATTATATGATCAATATATTTAGATTAATTTATGTATAACTATTGGATTTGATCATATTAAAATCAATAAAAAATTAATAACATGGAAATAAATTGATTCGATGTATTTGTTAATGAATGAGATAAGTTTTTTTTGAAAACATAATTTGAAATATTTTTTTTATTTATTTTCTCATTAATATTAATTCATCCAATTTTTTTTAGTTATATAAAAAATTGATATTATTTAATAGTGTTATTAATGGTTTAAAATTTATAAGAAACACATATTTATGTATTTTTGTACTAATCCTTTTTGAAGTTATCGCATTCGTTATCAATATTATTCCCTGATAGTGTTAGTTTTTATTTAAGTAAAAAAATTGGAAAATATTTATTTTTATTGGAGTTAATAGCATAATGTCCTTGAAAAATGTTTTAAATTTTCTCTAGAAACTATGGTAAACTTAATGTTTCAAATTTTCTTATTGATTAACCTTAGGATTTTATCCCCCATTTCTATTTTTTATTCTTTTTTACATTCTTGGGTAGATTTTTTCCATTATAGGTTTATAAGTAATTTGAGGGGATTATAATAAATTTATCTAGGTGAATTGATTTGACTGTGACTCTAGATTTTAATCTAAGTATTGAAATCATAGCCTTTATATTATTTCCATGGATGAGTATAATCAACCAAGTGTGAATGAGGATATTCTTCATCATTTTACTATGAACTAATAGAAAAAATTCACTAATTTTTCAAGGATAAAGTATCATAGAATATGGAATTTTATTCGTTGATGGAGAAACATTGATAATTTTTCAACATTCCATTTAGTAAAAAAAGGTAAACCAATCTAATCATACTCAAAATGACTCAATATATGAGACAATTTATAGTATTGAATCATTAAGATCCTCCAGGATACCTCTCTAATTTTATATAAAAACCTGATGTGTTTAAACATAATATAGACAAAATAAATTCATTATGTCTTTTGGAATTGTACTTTTTCAAAGGACTAAGAAAGAATAGTTGAAGTGTTTTTCAGTAAATTCGTTCATCAATTCTCAAATTCTATCCAATAACGTTTTAGAAAAATATTTTCCACCATCAAAGATAGAGAATACAAATAATGAGATAAAAATTTTTTAAAAAATAAGATTAATGCCCATGTGGGGAATGGAATAAATTCAACTACATTCAATGATATTTTTCACACTGTGTATTGGAAATATTACTTCAAATGAAAAATATTTACTACAGTTTACCACCAAAATATTGAGTTATAAATTATATCTCTATTGATTGATGGTACATGATTAAGACTCTATAAGTCACACAGTATCTCCTCAATTAAATCAATCATATGTAATCCCATTGAAAAAAATGATATTGGACTACTGATAAGAGTAATTCACTAATTTTATGATATAATTCATTTCACATCCCAAAAAGAATCATTATTTAAAAGGTAAGATAATATTCAAATGGTGGAACCTATGCCTCCTACACCAATTCTTATTTCACAATCTTGTGATATTTGTGGAGGGTGGGATGTTTAAAAAATATTATCTAGTTAAGACTATAAATAATAATTTTATACTGAAAATGTTATTTATAACCATCATTATCAAAACCATAATAATTTTAATGGGAGTCTAATACGCCTAAATCTAAATATAGGATTATATCAATAAAATAGTTGAATTTTTTTTATTTAAAACTATGTTATTCCAAGATATAATAGTCACCATAATATCCAAAATCATTTAAAAAAACCTCTAAGGAATAAATTTAATCTACCTACACAATAGCTCCATATTTAAGAACATATTAGAGAACTATCTATTGAGGATATGACTACTAATTATATTCCAAATTAATTTTAGTGAATGATAGACAAGAATAATTATCATACTAATAAGAAATTATATCTCTTATTTCATGGGCACTTAGTGGGGAAACAAAATACAATCAAACTAGAATCAAATAACATTGTCAAGTAACCCATAGAGAATCCAAATATAATAAATAAATGAACTAAAACATCACAGTGGAAAAGAGCTAGCGAAAATAATAAAGGAGGAAAAAATAGTTGGGAAAAGTGGAAAATAAAGGAGAGTATCTTGATAAAATAGAGGAGGATAAAGAAAGATAAAAATAAGGAAAAAATAAATTATAAAATTAAGAAGAAACACCAAATCGTTGAAAAATTCGAGATATAAAATCCCACTCATCTATTCCCATTAATAGTGAGGCATGAAATCACATAATTTATATATAAAAAGTTCATATATATAGTTTAATATAAATATACCACTCACTAATATAATTTATCAAATTTAAAATTATGTAAAATTTATAGTGGCACTATTATCCAATAGAATAAAATTAGAGTATAACAAATTAATCTCTATAAGTGTGAAGTTAGATATAGTATTAAAATAAAGAATTCAATCCAAAAAATAGATATCTATAAAGATTCTTTGTCCCATGAAAATTTTTAATGTATACTTTCATAATGGCGTTGTGTGACCTTAGATAATGTGTAAAGCTGATTTTATTAAGTGTTTGTTATTAGTTAACAATGGATAAAACAAAAACAATACGCGTTTTACTTCAATTTATTAATCATTCATTTAAATTTCCTCAAACAATTAATGAAGTAATTATTGTGATGTCTGGGAAGTTTATTTTATCTTTTATTTGTTTTATTCATGGAATAAAACACGTTCATTCTAAAAATATCCTTGGAATGACAGTCCTATCCTTGAGGAATCCATTGATTGATATAAATCAATGAATGTTGATTTGCATAGTTGGTGAAGAACAAGTCACCTTTGATCATATAAAAACCATCAATCAAAGAGTGAAAGATGCGGATAGACCAGATAATTTCACCCACAATGATCATTTAACTACAATTATTTTACAAAATGAATAAATGGACAACTTCATGGAGTTTATAAAAGGAATTATGATATAAAATAAGAAACTATGATTTCGAATATTTTAATAGAGCTTGAGAATACAATTGATAGAAAATATCAAGCGAATCACAACTATTGTTGATCCCAATAATAGCAGAGCCACAAAATTTAGATATAGAGAAAATATAAATCAAATGAAGGTATTATTTTTTTAAGGAAAATGATAATTAATCAATAATTGTGAATGAAAACAAATTTTAGAAGGAATGGGAAATTTCTCTTCTGGTGATAATAAATTATATGTAAGAAATGGAGTCGCAAATTACTATTATTAAAAGAATTAACACTAAAAGTTTTATATATAACTTACTACTATAAATGTGAGAAAACCAAGTTAAAAGGTCAAAAAATTGACTTATGCTTCCACTAAAACAATTCATGAAAATAGATTTATTTAAGATAATTAATGTTTTTATTATCATCTATATATCATGTATTGAATAGGTTAGTCGCTAAATATTGTTACAAAGAAGTAATGATTGATTGTTATTAAGAATGAATATAATGAATTGATCCCAACCCGAATAGTCAAAAAGTATAGAGTGTGTGTGTGTTTGAAATACCAGAATTAGAACATCATTATAAAAATGGACTAATTCACACTCTCATCCTTTGGTCAAATTCTCAAGTGGTTTTATGGAAAATAATTTTTTTATGATTATTCAAATTATAATTAAATCCCAATAGATTTTGTAGACTAATCAAAAACGATATTCACAAGCCAGTATAAATCCTTTTACTATCATTTTATACACAATTAACATTTAAAAATTCTATAAAAAATATTCATCATGATATGGTAGATGCTTTTTAGAGATTTTAATTGATTATTTCGTATTTTATGGATGGTATTTTGAGTTATAACTTCACAGCCTTGATTTTTTAATAAAAAATTAGAGGATAAATATTTTTGGTTAATTTTGGAGAATTAAATTTTAATGATTCAAGATAGAATATTCCTTGGAAACCATATTTCCAATGAAATAATAGAGGTTGTCTTAGAAAAATAATAAATAAGTTCAATAGTTTCTAAATCCTACCATAGTGAAGGATTTTTGATGATTTCATTGAAATTGTATTTTTTTTCTTTTGTTTTGTAAGTGATTTCTACCATAGGGAATTTCTACTCAGCAACTAAATCTTTAAGGAAGTTATATTATTTTACATGATCCATGTATAGAGTTCTCCAATACTCTTAAAATAACATTAGGGGATAATAATACTATTATAACAATTAATTGGGGGAACACTTTTATTACTATGTGATGATAGTGATCATGTTGTGGGGGAATCATTGTTGTTGAGGGTCAATCACATAGATTGAAATATGTATTATATGAACTGTAAATTATCCATATAATAAATTAATTACACTAACATGGAGAGGGAACTATTTTTAGAATAATTTTTTATTAACAAGTTTAAATCCAATAGAGTTCTCTCTATGGTGTTTAACTATACAAATCATGATCATTTGAGATATTTTCTAATAAAGGATTATAATCTTGGATTAATCTAATAGATTATTTTCTAAAAAGAGTTTTACCTCATTATTAAATATAATATGGTGTCAAATAATGTGGTGGTTGATCACATTCCAAGGGTGATATTGTATATTGTAGATATAGTGGATAGAATTCATATAGATGATGAGTTTTTCAATTAGATTCTTTTTCACACTAAATTAAATGAACATATTTGGTTTGTTAATTGTAAAAAATTGGTGATAATAACCCTCTATACACACGTCACAAATAATAAAAATACTAGGTTTTTTTATTGACAAAAATCAATTTTATGTCCCTTTATTATAGAAGTAATGTAAAGATGAAATAATTGGATGATGAGTGCCTAAATTCAATGTGAAGAGTATTTTGGAATTTTGTTCATTCATTATCAACCTAGAGTCACCATTATATTGATTGAAGGATGGAAAATTATTACAAATTTTATTCTTCTATCCTACTCAATATAAATATTTATGGGAATACATGATCGAGTGTGATTGATTCTAAATAATAAGGAAATAGTAAAGCATACAAGGTTCCTCATAACCTAATTACAGTAGTTTTTACTACATGGGAATGGGTTTTAGAAGCCCCTTATATAGATATTCTAGAAAAAATATATATGGTGGATTATGATTTTAATTTAATGTAATTAAAGTAAACAATTAATATTATATCAAATGTAGTGATTAAATTTTTAAAGTGTAATTTCTTTTTACATATTATAATTGATCATTTGGTCATTAATGATTAAGTAATTCACTTTAATTTTAACTATTTTATTATATTTATTTTAAATTCATGGTTATAATAAAACATTAGAACCACTTAGAACCGATAAATATGTAGTTAAGTTGAATAATAAAAATACTAGATTATTAAAAAAAAATAGTAAAATAGTGAACTTGATACATAATGATTAGAGTATATATATCAATGATGCATTATGAGCATACTATAAATTCTTTAAATCAGTAATTCGTACATAAAAATTACATATAATTTATGGGAAACCATGTTACATGCTATTTAAACATTAGTATAAGTATTTTTGTTATTTAAATAAGGCGAACTTTGAATCACAATAAGTAATAAAAAGGGTATTATTATAACTAGATTAATTTGATGAAATTAGAAGTGATATCTTGGAATAATGAATAAAATAAATTGAATTAACTCTTAAAGATAAGGAAACATTATTTAACTTTCATTTTTCTTGGTTGGGTCTTTTCATAGTGATCAATGTTTACCCTCATATAGAAATTGAGATTTATAGGGATTATAAACCCTTTTTCAAAGTCAATCAAAAATGTTATAACTCTATATAAAAAATTTCCAATAAAATAAATTTATCTAACTTAAATTCGATTTAAGAAAAATATATCTTATTAAAAATGAATTACATATTATTTGAGAACTCAAATATATTTAGATAAAAAAAATTAATTTCTCTTTAGGAATTTCTTTATAATTGTTTTAGTTTTGAATATTTTAGATGAATTAAAAGTAGATGAATCATAAAAAACCACGATACCAGTAAAACCCTCTATTAATTTTATTAAATTCACAATGGATATGTTATAAAAAATAATGAAGTATATATATTTAGAAAATAATTTTTTTGAGATGAATAAAAAACAGGGTGTGTTTCAAAAAACACATGTCATGGAGATGGATCAGTTTTAACCTAGGAGTGTTAAATGAAAAAATCAGCGTGTTATAGCCATTTCAATATCCATTTTCCAAACTAAACCAAAACAATGAAAAATTACCATTACATGGTGAGATTATAGAAAATTGTTTTAATGGTTGACATGAAGCATATAAAAAACATAATCATCAAAATTTTAAATAGACCCTTAACCAAATTTCACCCCCACCCCCACACCCAAACTAGGTATCTTATCAAATTATCCACCATATATTTTCCTCATTATTTTTCCTAAATCTTCTTAATCAAAATAACCCACAAAAACACAAGTTGGTTTCATCAAATCATGGATTGATGATATTTTTTAAACAAATTCCCTTACTATATTGACCATTACATCATTTTTTATTCCACTTTCACATTTTTAATACCTTTGCATGACAATAATGATATAATACATACTGTTTTCAACAATTCCTTTTTATAAGTGAACATTATCTTTTCATATCTAACCATGGGAGATGACCAATCCATAATTTTCGTAGCAATCGATTTTTCCCTTATATATCCAAACCGAGAAACAAGATTGCTTATTTTCCCAAAAAATGGATTTTATTGGTCTTGGAATTTCCCGGTATAACTATGAAAATTATAATGATTATAACGTGGTTATATTTTTATTGTAATTTCAATGCACACAATCCATACGATATTGTAATACCATAATGTTTTATATTTAACAAAATTAAAAAATATAAAAATATACTATTTTCGAGATGAATTGGCATAAATTACATCATTATAAATCCATGTTGTTTCTAAAATTCCAAAATCAAAAATATTAATTAGACAAAATAATTATTTCACTTAGTAAACTGTGTTTTTATATTTTATTAATTATAAGAAAATATGGGAGCTAAAGGGTCATACTTATTTAACAATAACTTTATCATCCCCCTTTTTCTATAAACTCTATATCCAAAAATACACTCCCCGAAAAGTAATTTTTACCTAATTCTTTCCATTTGTCCCTAATTTTACCTTTTTAGGCCTATGAAACGTTTTTCTTCTAGAACTAATTTCTAACCACTTCACTCAATCCATTTCCATTCTTAAACCACACATCAACCTCTATTTTACTAATCATACTTTTCATCATTAACCATGGTTCATATGGTTGATATTTTAAAATTTAATATATCCCAATGGATCTCAAAAAAGTGAAAAGAAACACCACATTCACAACTAATAGTTATTTCATCTACGGTTTTCAATCAGACTCTTCCAATGCCCTATAAAAATACCGCAAAAAATCTAACTGCTTTCAAATAGACCCAATCCCCAAACATATTCTTCCCAATGAAATCTAAATAGATAACAATAATCCCCTCAAGTATTTCCTTCCATCTGGTATGGGATTATAGAAACAAAGTATTATATTTATATTTATTCCTTATTTATGGAAATTCAAAAAGGATCTTGATCAAAATGGGCATGATTTTCTTATTTAAATGAAAATGTAGAGTCTTGATCTTCTAAATTCATATATCTTTTCTTCTATTAAATTGTATTAAATATTTAGGGATTAATTGAAGAAGCACAATTTGAAACAAAATAGTGGATGTTCAAGAGAAAACCCATTGATATTTTATTAGATTGACTTATGTTATTCTAATATATCTCATAACACTATTGGATGATTCAAGAAATCAATATTTATTTATGGATGATTTATAATAATTTTTTAAGGAATTTATTTTTAATTATTTTTAAATTTTATGAGTTATTGTTTGAATAAATTCCAAAAAAATTATATTATATATTTAAGATTATATCTTACATGGATAATGAATCAATATATTTTATACAAAAATCATAAATAAAAATATTCTCTATAAGATAGAAGTCAATTTTGTCGAAATAATTTCACTTATGTGTCAGTACTATCTTATTCATAAATGAATTTTCATACAAAGAAACTCTACACTTTCACTAAATTCTCCATTTTTCACTAATGTATTTTATTTTACAAAATCCAATCATAAAATATAATCTTATAACATGAGTAAATTTTCTTATGGAGTAGATGAGTTTTCCTTCAGAGATTTCAAGATTAGAAATCATAGTTACATTGAAAATAAATAAATTCTTATATCATATGAAAAGGACCTTGGCTAATGGATTATTTATAGATGAAAAGAAAACCATATACGTTTTTTTATCTTTTGAAAGATAAAGTTTTTCTTATGAGGGATATAGAGAAATTATTATCCAAATAAAATAATAAATACTAATTTTTTATCTTTTCGACCTTAGAAGAAAAATAAATAAGATGTTTTTATCATATGAATTTATAAAATGGAATTATATTAGGATAACAGTGATAGTAAAATTTTGGGTTATTAAGATCATGAAAAATTTTGGGGTGCCATTATGATTATACTCCATACCATTGTCATAGATTTTTGATAAATTCAATATATTCTTCTACTTGCATTATAAAATGGGTTGAATAAAAAAATCAATTTGGAAAAACTTCCTTTTTATTAATGTAAAAATTTCATAAAGATTATTTCTGTAATGTTTTCTATTTTATTTCATTCAATATTTAGAGAAGAAGTATGCATTATAATTAAGTGCATTTATTTTTTCTTTTTTAGAAGGTTTATTTTCACTACTGTAGAGATTATCAAGTGTAACTGTGTTAAAATTAAATAAAGGATATATAAAAATAATAGTTTTTTATAAATTCATACTTCGAGTATGTTTATATAGAATGGATATGATGCTTTCTTCATACGATACGTGATATACATACTCAAAAAAAATCATGACTATTGCTGAAAATACATATTTATCCATTGAAATCAAAGAACCTCCAGATAAAAATAGTGAAAACACTCATCTTATTTAGATGTTATTTATCTAATATAAATATCATTTTGGAAATGTGTACTTCATTTTACAAACTCTCATTCTTTTATTTTATCATTATATGTGATCACTCATTGTACTGATTTTTTAAAACTATTCTTTTTGTAAATCCTTGTAGGATCCTTGAAATATAATTTTTATTTTTATCAAGTGATGGATTCCTTCATAGATTAATGTGATCCCTAGGAAAAAGACAGGTTCTAGTAAAATCACTAATCTCTTGGATTATCGTGTCAATGGAGTGAACTATGATATTTATATCACCCCAATCACTATAAATCTAACGAGTTTAATATTTTTATTACTTATTTTATATTCACTGCATGTTTTTTATAAGAAAATGTCATAATATTTTATACCATAAATAAGGTGGTTACAAGAGATGAAAATTCCATGAACACAGTTCACCCCCTCCAAATTCATTTCTTAATTTCTCACCGAACATATATTGGTATCTAAATTTGACACTCATAAGTTATCGACAAAAAAAAATTTAAAGTAATAATGATCATCATCAAATGGATATTATAGATGAAAATTTAAAAGTCATGTCAATGATTAAAACACTATATTTTAATAGAGAGTACTACAAAATTTATAAGAAACAAGTGATTATCTACTTGAAGAATTGTGGTCTAAATGTTTACATGAAGGTAGTTGAGACTTACACAATTCCTAAAGGAGATCAATAAAAATGGGCTCCTAATACTGAAAGAGAATATTATCTAAACCCTAAATCTATAAATGATATAATATATGGACTCAAAACATATGATCTTAATATATTTTCTCTATGTACTACAAAATATGTGATGTGGATTACGATATTAGTGTCATATGAAGGTACTGATAATGTGATATTACTTAGGTATAATACAATACTGTTGATGTTTGACACATTATAGATGATTAATAGAAAATGAATAACTCACATTAATGGAAGTTTATTAGAGCTTGTGAATAATTTTACTTCTCCAGGATTACCAAATCATGAACTCGATGAAGCTATAAAAGTTCATATATTTTTAATATTTAAATAGAGAGGAATATCATCATCAATAAATAAATCCACTAATGTGAAAGATGTAAAATAAAAAATCTTATTGTAACACTCATGATATATGAGGTGGAAATGGAATTTGATTTAGGTGAGCATATACTCATTAAGAATGAGAATAGTTCAATTAAATTTTCTACTTAAAATGATGATAATAAGAGAACATGTATTCAGATTACTAAATCCAATGATAATGATACATAAAATAGTTCAACTTTTTTAGTGATCTTGGTCAATTTTCTAAAAAGTTCAAGATGTTCTATAATAAGATAAGAGGCTTCTAGAAATATGATGATAAGAATAAAAATTGTGACGGAAATTCTAAGGAACTCATGTGTTATGATTGTAATAATCTGAGACATATTAAAACATATTTTCAAAAAATCCAAGATGAAAAATAAATATTATAGTAAATTAAAGTGAAAACTATAAATAAGGAAGAAGATTAAAAATCTATTAAGTACTCCTGGAGTTCTTCTGAGGATTCTTGTGATGAAACATCTTCTAATTCAAAATAAAAAATCTTAATTCAAAATACCAACATGCGTTTTGTGGCACAATCTAATGAGGTATATTCATTTTATCATTCGAATCATGATTCTGATTTTGTAACTTAAAATTGATCATTTAAAGAACATAATAAATATTATACCATGTTATAAAATAAATATGAATTATTTTAAAGGAAGAAATAAATCTTATTTAAACTCCAATTATAGTTTTATAAGTGAAAAAGAAGACTAACCAAAGATATTGTTGTAATGAAAGCTAAGATAAAAATATTTTTTCATTTTAAATTAATGATGGTAATAAAATTTAAGGCTTTAAATTTAATTTAAATACCATAAATATTTTATTAGTGTATCTTAAAAATTAATGAAATAACGTATGTAAATTTCATGTTTATAATAAATTATAAAAAATATGTTTGGAATATGATTCAATGGTGATAATTTAGAGTTATACAGAAATTTATTCGATTTATAGTTCAAACCAAATATTTCTAAACCAATTTCATTTTATTATTGAGAACCTAGAAAGTATGTTGATGGATTTAGCTAAATAACCTTTCGTTTGTTCTGTTTTAAAAATTCTTTTAAACTACAATATTTATCAAAATATAGTACTCTAATTTTTTATAGAACAAGATAATTCAGATTCCCAAATCATTACTTGCTAACATTTCAGGAATCAAGAGAACATGGGTACCAAAACAATTTATTATTTTACTTTTCTCGGTGTGTAATTTTTAAAGGATCATCAATTAAAATGGTATATGGATATTGGATTTTCAAGGAATATGAGTAGATACTTTTCCAATTTCAATTCCTTACCAGAAATTGATAGTGGTTACGTCAAATTTAGTGAAAATTCTAAGGGAAAATATATTGGAGTAGGATATGTTGAAAATCCAAGATCAATTATAATGAATAATGATCTTTTTTAGAAGAACTGAAACATAATGAGATAATTATTTCACAAATTTATAATGACGTTTATTCTGAATATATAAGGACCCAACCTTAAACATTACATAATCTAGTAATGTGTCAAGAATTCACATTAAGGATCTTTTCAGGTTTAGAGTTTTATAGAATTAGGCCATAACTATTACATAACAACTTGTATATTACATGTAGACACTACTACCCAGTATCCATTTTTCATAAAATAAAAACTCTTAAAAAAAGAGACATGTCTAGTCCCATGTTTTAGACAGCATGACTTTTCCTTGATCTCATCCTTGACACTATTCATCTTTAAGTCTTGGGGAAAACATTTAAAAACATGGGATGAGAATAAAAATCTCAGTAAGGGTTATAAAATAAGTAAGGAAAACATTAGTCCATAAATAAATAAAAATAAATGAAACCATACTTTTCAATCATAACATACCTCATGAAATCATTTGATTTATGAATAACACATAGAAATCATAAATCATAAAGGTAACTTATGTCATTTATAACATACTTACATTGTAATGCCTCGACCCTAGTTACCCAGAGTCGGTGCATTATTACATAACATTTTCATGATTATAAGGAGTCATGTCCTGATCGACCGATCAGTTTAGCAGTCTTGGAAAATAGATTACATATATGAAGTTTAACATTACAACTTGAAAATAAAAACAACCATAATTTATTCCATTAGAAACGTCCAATCCTCCTAGATTATGCCTGCAAGTCACTCATAACAATGTTCTTCATATCCTAGAAAAATAAAACATAAGAAATGGGTGAGCTCCGATGCTGAGTTAGGGTAAATAATTTAGAGGAAGCTATAATCTTTTTAGGGAAGATTTGTAATAAAACAGAAACATTTTAAACATAAACTTGAACATAATATGGAAAAAAATAAATCAAAAATTACCATATAAACATGGACATGGATATTATGCTAGTCGAATAATCACAGGTAATAAATAATTTCATAATGGGGGAATTTATAGTACCATACATTAATTTCTATATCAAGACCTCGTTCTAGGAACTATGGGCTAACTGTAACCGAACCCAAACCCGGAGAGCCTCTGTAAACGGACTTCATCCTAGAGAGTCTCTCTAACCATACTCCAACTCGGAGAGCCTCTATAACCGGACTCCAACCTGGAGGGTCTACTGTAACCAGAACACAACCCGGAGGGCATACGTTTACCAGTCCCCAACCCAGAACTTACTAGTCCAATCCATTCATCATAAGAAAAGGTTGAAATATAACATAAACATTCGTATTAAAACTTTCATATGAAATGTCAATACGTTATCCGTATACCATTAATGCTATAAAAATAACACATACATAGTCAAACATATCACAAAACATTCAATACAATATAGAAGATTTGTATCATAATAAATCAACTTCAAACATGTTTAAAATCTATTAAATGATGTTGACATTGATGAAAATGATCATTAAAATGCTTTGAGTGAAATACCCATTTTTCATGAAATTGTTTAAAATTCTCAAAATTTATAAAGGTAGTAATTTAAAAGGGATTTTTGAATCAAAGTGGACCATACCACTTTGAAACTTTTTAAAATAATTATCATTACAAAACATTCATGTCCATATAAATAAATCCTTAAAAACATTTTGAAAACATGGACATTAATTTAAAGGGTTTATAAAGATAAACATTTTAAACATTTAAAATGATTATCTAGTTAAATATAACCTCACATAAAATATTAAAAGATTAATTTTGAAATACTTTTTATAAAATATAGGTATCTATGATATGTATTTCCCAGAAAATACTAACACCAGACTAATCTCATATAATAATGAGATTGAGGAAATAAACCTTACCTCATTGTAATCAATCGAGTCGTATGAAAAATAGTAAATAACCACAAAATGAATCATAGATTATCATGAATATAAAGAGAATAATGATAATATATTTCAAATGTTAGTAAAAAATACACCCAATGTAATAAATAAGTTGTGAATAATGGAAATCTCACCGAATTAAAAGTGAGATAAGAAACCCCTTACCACGTGTCTGACTTGACTCACTCGTATGTTACTTGTTCTTATTGAATAATAAAAATAAGTTAATTTATACTTGATTAATACTATTTTCAAGTTAATTGTTCCATTTTTATCAACTATTACCTTGATATAACAATTAGTTAATTATTTGAGTTTATATCAGACATTTGTGGATATTCGGAACTTGAGTAAAAAATGAACTTGTTATAATTATAAATTGTCCATGTAGTCAAAATTACATTATCTATAGAATTATATAACTCATTTAGAGTTCATATATATAATATATTTCCAGTATATATATGTATTTATAATAGTATATAACATTTGGAGATATGAAATGAAATGCACCGTTCATGGATACGGTAAGTCGTACTTATGCATGAACACTAATTTCATTTCTATTTTGTATTTTAATGGAATTAAAACATAATGATACATAGGTATATTATAATTCTAGTATAATATCATATATAATATCATTAACTCCATACTTTATATTTCCCACATAATTATTTAATGAGTCATATCACATTGAGGGGGCGGTAGTCCGCACATCCTCAAATGAAATTATCGCGTTTTACCCATAATGGAAGCCATAAAGGTACGATATAAATGGAAAATACAGAAGAAAAAATTAAAAATTAAAAACATATATATATATATATATCATATATAAATATTGTTCAATATTAATGTCCACCATGAGAGGCAGTAAAAGATAATCGAACAATCATCGTTTTGTGAGGCGTTAGTTTGACAACCACAAAAACAGTATGTTATTTACCCATTAGATGGAGGTGTGTGTAGGTTTAGTTCGAATCATTCTCATAAAAACATCATATTTTATTTAGGATAATGTTTTTGTCATAAAATAAAGGAATAAAAAGATTTTAGGGGGTTTGGAGACGAAAAATAAAACAAAATAAAAGAAAATAATTTAAGAGAAAATGTTACCTTTAATTTGGGTAACTTATTTTGATTTGAACCAAAAAGACTTTTTAAAGTTACTTCGACCTAAGTTAAGGATTCTAGGTGGAAGATAGGGATCTTGAGAGCTTATTTGGTCCGGGGTTGGATGATCCATGGGGATTGAGAGGTGTGTGGAATGGGTTAGAAGTGGTGTCCTTTTTTAAGGCGGAGGAGGGGCTCTTTAGGAATGTTTGATAATATTATTTTATTATATAGTGATATTCGGTTTATAATGGTCCAAAACTAATTAAATTCTATTATAAGACTCATGGTTTAATTAAAATCATCCAATAGTAATTGTATAGGTTTTGGATATAGTTCGTAATATTAATGAACTTATTTATTTAAATCATTTATTAATGAGGTAAATACTAAATCATTATTGTGTCTAAAATAATTTAATTTATATGATGTATAAAAATTATAAAAAAAATTACCATAATTTAGGAAATAGTTTTATATTTATAATCAATATTTATAGTCTAAATGATGACTTATATAACCCCATGTAAAAATTGATTTACTAAAAGATATTTGTTTATGTCATTTGTTCCTTTACTTGAAGTTAATTAAAATAAAGTGCCATTATGATTCATAAGTGCCTCAATGGGGTCCCAAAATAGACCCAAGTATTACCATGGTCAGACATGACTCATAAAATATGGTTAGGACAAGTGTTAAGGTAATTTTTTATTATTATAATATTCTTTTTACCTTGAATTACCCTATTTACCTTTAACCGCGGTAAATAAAAGTCAAAATTTACTATTCACAAAAAATTATTTTCATCTTATTGAAGAAAATTTTAAATACTGAGGTTAATTTTGTCTCTTTTATTTTTGAAATTCAACTCACAGAAGTGGTAAAATTATGTCTTATGCTAATTTGCAAATTCCCCTAGGAGGTAGGTAAAAGACGGTAAAAAGTTCAATAAAATTTTTATATATCTAAAATTATTATAAAATGGCTCAAACGAATTATAAAGAACATATATAGGTATTATATATCTATTTTTACCTAAAATAAATTTAAATTAAATAAATAATTATGTAAAAAAAGTCAGTTTTAACCAATAAATGAGTGTTTTAACTATTCATCCAAAATTGAAAGTTTTCAGAAAAATTCCAAAATTTCTACCCAAACTAATTATGATATTATGAATTAAGAAATTTAGTCTATTTTACCAAATTAAAAATATGTAATTTTCATTTATTAATTTTATGTTAATTCCCGTTGTGAAAACCAAAAAGTTTGTTTTGATGAAATAATAACTAACAAAAGATTGATACTTGTTTATGTTCAATTTAAATGTAAAATTATTTCCACTAAATAAAATTGGATTAAATGGTAAAAATATAATCAATTTATACTTCCATTACATTAAAATTTATAATTTAACACTACAAATTATTTTTATTAAAAAAGTTGTTTTCAGTTAAAATATAGTATTTTTTGCTATTCACCAAAATATGAAATTTAACAGAAAAACACCAAAACATTATTTGAAAATAAATTATTATGTCCCAATTCTAAAGAAGAAGTTTATTTTCTCAAATTTAATATATAAAAGTTTCAAATAATTGATTTAAAAAGTATTCTCCATTAAAAGGCGGTAAAATAGAATTTTTTATAAAAAAATATGTCTTTTATCTAAAAAATGAATTTGTTTTTTAATTATGTGTAATAAACTCATAATATTGATTCAAAAATTATAGTTATTATATAAAGTTCAAAATTTAGTTAATATTATTCATAACCTCTTTTGAATGGCTAGTTTGGTTAGTCGTGGTGCACTTGAACTCGGTGTTGAGTGTAGTGTAAGTTATTGAATTACATTAAAAAAATTACATACTATGAAATCATTGGGTGTTACATTCTTCCCTCCTTTAATAAATTGTGTCCTCACAGTTTTAATTTGTTCTTCAAAAATAAAAGGTTGAAAATAGAAAATACCTTTGTGGGAAAACCCATATCTGAAATTGGGTTAATAAAATCTAGTCTTAATAAGAGGAAAAATGAAATGAAAAAGTCGCCACCAAATTATGATATCGATTAAGAAAACATTGGTGGAAATTAGAAACATATAATTGGAGGAAAACGTAAACATTTATAGGGATTGATTGAGGTTATCAGTCAAAAACAATTGTATAATTGAGCGCTTCAAATCCATCAATCTGTGATAATTTAAAATGTCATCGGTTGAACAAAACATAAGGTATTAGGATAACACATTTTTAGTTTTAAGATCCCTTACCTGAAGTTTAATAATTAATTTCATCATATAATAAGAGGAGAAACAAATATATACTAGAAAAGTAGAGTTCCATCCTTTAAATAATTTCTACCAAAAACAAATCTTCCACTCTAAAAGATAATATAACATAAAAAATATTCTATTTATCCTATTCGTATTGGGTTTCATAAAAATAAAATTTTAATTCATCTACCAGACCTTTTATAAAACTACATTATTCAATCCAGGAAATTACATGGGCCAGTGGTAGGTGATACACCCTTGCCACCCTTTGGTTGCGGGTTCAAGTCTCGCGGCCTTGTCGGACGTGATGGGTTGTCGTCCAACCTTCGGGTTTTCCTTTTTATGGAAATCCCAAAATACCCTTAAACTAGACTTATCCAAAATAATTCTATCCAAACTCACATTCCAACATTTATAAGGAAGGTAAACACAATGAAGGTCCTTTTTTCCACGTAATAACATATGAACCCCTTCATCTTATATTCTTTTAAAACACTGTAACACCCCGAATTACCATAAAACCTTATTGATTACATTTATGCTCCCTTATCCTTTATATAATATTGGATATATTCCTTATATCCAAAATTTTTGAATAGTCCAACAATGATGAAATAAATAAACTATTAATCAGTTCAAAGGAAGTCAAGAATATCCAATATATTCTATCCAAATCAACCATCTCTTATTACAAAATCACTACCTCATTATCAGGACCTTATTAAGGATTACCTTTCCTTCAACCATGTATTTTCCAAAAAAAATTATCTTACTATTAAGTCACTTTTCTTAGAACCATATAATCTCAAATCCTCAATAAAATAGTACTGTAGTATAATCCTTATTTTCTCTATAATTCATATAACCATTATATTGTTGACACGACACTCAAATGAAATAATTCTATAATAACAACATAATAACACTAGTCATTCCTCTTCATCTGAGATAGTATCATAACTGGATTGTTTTCCAATAGCATCATTTGTTGTATACTCTATTGACTGGGACATTGAATTGTGTTGTGTCCAAACACCTTATAGATGAAGCATTTTTACATTTGATGCCTTTTCCTTACCCTTGCAATCACGTACTTGGTGTCCTTTTTCTCCACACTTATAACAAACTTTTATTCCCTTCAAACATTTACCAAGGTGACTATTTCCACATTTATCACATAAGGGAAAATCCATCTTTCCCATCTTCCCTTTATCCATATTTCTCTCTACCATCATTTTCTTCTCTTTCTTCCCTTCAAAGCCATATGACTCAGAGAATTCATTATATATCTTATTAACACATGATTTTATTTTTTCATATACTGAGAATACATGGGAGACTATTTCCCTTTAAAATATTGGCTTAATACCATGAATGATATGATCCTTCATACTCTTTGGATCATACATATTGCTGGAGTTCTCATTCCTTCTACTGGGCGACATTTCTATACAATGGCATACACTAGGTCAGTTTATGAATCGCAATGAATAATTCCAAACTCGTAAAATACCTAATGTAAATTGAATAGTTTATGGATATAATCCATAATCATAAAAATATTTCTTTGAGGAAGTATATACTCAAAAATCCTTCATAGATATTTGTAATGAACATGAGAATTATCCTAAGCATATCCCCGAGGAGTGTCGTAACCATGAGTGCAGCAAGGCCTGTTGTCATGCACCAGTTCTCATTCGAGTCTAGCTCAAATTGGTGTTTTTGGGTTTTACCCTTAGGTACATTTGTGCCAGATCTACCTCTACCTACTCGTATCCAGACAGGGGTGTATTTTCTTGGATAACTCACAAAATCTCTACATTACCAAAATTCTAGGAAGTTGTTCTATACTAATCCTCAAATTATATCTTACGGTAATGTGCTTAAATCAGAGTTTATCTAAATCTAGTTTCCAAGGTTATTTATAAACTTCCTGTGATACCAACTTTAATGTCCCGACCCCAGTTACCAAGAGTCAGTACATTATTACATAAAATTCGCTTGATTACAATTAATCCAGTCCCGATGTACCGATTAGTTTAGTAGTCTTGGAAAATAGATTACATATATGAAGTCCAACATTACAACTTCAAAAGAAAAACAACAGTAATTTATTCCATTAGAAACATCCAATCCTCTTAGATTATTCTTGCAAGTCACTCATAACTAACTTCTTCATATACTAGGAAAATAAAACGTAAGAAAGGTGTGAGCTTAGATGCCCAGTAAGGGTAAATAATTTAGCGGATGCTATAAACGTTTTTGGAAAGAGGTCTAATAAAACAACATCATTTTAAAGATAAAATTGAACATAATATGGAAAAAATAAATCAATATTTAACATATAAACATGAAAATGGATATTCTACTAGTCTAATAATCACATTTAATAAATAATTTCATAATGAGGGAATGTATAGTACTAGACATTAATTTTTGTGTCAATACCTCTTGCCAGTACCTTTGGGAAAACTGTAATTGGACCCAAACTCAGAGAGCCTCTGTAACCGGACTCCATCCCGGAGAGTCTCTATAATTGGACTCCAACCCGGAGAGCCTCTATAATCGGAATCCAAGCCGGAGGGTCTGCTGTAGCAGGACCCCAACCTGGAGGGATTACTTTTACTGGTGCCCAACCTGGAACATACTATTCCAATATATTCATCATAAGAAAAGGTTGAAATATAACATAAAAAATTCAAATTAAAACTATCATACGAAATGTCAATACTTTTTCCTTAAACCATGAATGGTATGAAAATAAAACATCCACAGTAAAACATATCACAAAAAATTAAATAAAATATGGAATATTTTTATCATAATAAATCAACTTCAAACAAGTTTAAAATCCGTTAAAGGATGTTGAAATAGATTAAATTGATCAGTAAAATGCTTGGAGAGAAATACACCATTTAATGAAATAATTTAAAATTATCACGATTTATAAAGGTAGTTATTTAAAATAGATTTTTGAATCAAAGTGCCCCATACCACTTTGAAACTTTTTCAAACAATTATCATTTCAAAATATTCATGTCGATATAAATAAATCCTTAAAATCATTTTGAAAACTGGACATTAATTAAAAGGGTTTATAAAGATAAATATTTAAAACATTTAAAATGATGATCTAATTAAATATACCCTGCCATAAAACATGAAAATATGAATTTTGAAATCATTTTTATAAAATATGGGTATCTATGATAAGTATGTCCCAGAAAATACTTACACATGAACAATCTTGGATAATAATGATATTGAGGAAATAACCCTTACCTCATTGTAATCAATCGATTCGTATGAATAATAGTCAATTACCACCAAATGAATCACAGAATATCCTGAATATAAAGAGAATAATGATAATATATTTCAAATGGCAGTACACAATACACCGCATGCAATAAATAAGTGGTGAACAATGGAAATCTCACATAATTAAAAGTGCGATAAGAAACACCATACCATGTGTTCGACTTGACTCACTCGTATGTTCCTTGTTCATCTAGAATAATAAACTTAAGTTAATTTATACTTTATTAAGAATATTTTCATTTTTATTATTCCTTTTATATCACTTATTACCTTTCTATAATAATTAGTTAATTATTTGAGTTCATATCGGACATTTTGTTGATGTTCGGAACTTTAGTCAAAAATGAACTTGTTATAATTATAAATTGTCCATGTAGTCAAAATTCAATTATTTATAGAATGATATTACTCATTTATATTTCATTTATATCATATATTTCCATTATATATATGTATTTATAATAGTACAAAACTTTTGGAGATAAGAAATGAAATGCACTATTCATGGAGAAAGTAAGTCGTACTAATGCATGAAAGCTACTTTCATTTCTATTTTGTATTTTAATGGAATTAAAACATAATGATACACAGGTATATTATAATTACAGTATAATATAATATATAATATCATTAACTCCATACTTTATATGTCCCACATAAGTCATTAATTAGTTATATCACTTTGAGGGGGCGGTAGTCCGCACTTCCTCAAATGAAATTATCGCGTTTTACACATAATGGAAACCATAAAGGTATGATATAAATGGAAAATACATAAGCACAATTAAAACATAAAAATAATATATATATATATATATATATATATCATTTATAAATATAGTTCCATCTCAAAGGCCTCCATGTGAGGAAGTAGGAGATAATCGAACAATCATCGTTTCATGAGGTGTTAGTTTGCCAACCACAGAAATAGTATTTTGTTAACCCATTAGAGAGATGTGTGTGTAATTGTAGTTATAATCCTTCTCATATCAAAATCCTAGTATATTTATGATACTGGTGATTTCATAAAATAAAGTAATAAAAAGAGTTTGGGGGGGGTTGGATAAGTAAAATTAAACAAAATAAAAGAAACGAATTTAAGAGAAATCGTTACGTTTAATTTGCGTAACATTCTTCTGTTTGAACCAAAAGGACTTTTTAAAGTGACCTATGCTTAAGTTAAGTCTTCTAGGTGTAAGATAGTGATATTGAGAGCTTATTTGGGTAGGGGTTGTATGATTCAAGGGGCTTGAGAGGTGTGTGAAATTGGTTAGAAGTGGTGTCCTTTGATAAGGGGGAGGAGGGGCTCTTTAGGAAAGTGTGAAAATATTATTTTATTATATAGTGATACTTGGTTTCTAATGTTCCAAAACTAATTAAAGTCAAAGATAAGATGACTCATGGTAGAAATAGAATGATCCAATAAGAATCAGACAGTTCTTGGATATAGTTTTAATATTAATAATCTTATTTATTTAAATCATTTATTAATGAGGTAAATACTACATCATTATTGTGTCATTAATAATTTAATTTATTTTATGTCTAAAAATTATAAACCAAATAACACTTTTTATCTTTCTAATGAATATTTATAGTTGAAAGGATGACTTACATAACCCAAGGTAAAAATTGATTTACTAAAAGACATTTTTTATGTAATTTGTGCCTTTACATTACGTTAATTAAAATAAAGTGTCATTATCATTCATAAGTTTCTCCATGGGGTCCCAAATTCGACCCAAAGATGCCCATGGTCTTCCATGACTCATCCAATAAGGTTAGCAGAATTGTTAAGGTAATTTTTTATTATTAAAATATTCTTTTTACCTTGAATTACCCTATTTACTTTTAACCGTGGTAAATAAAAGTCAAAAGATACTATTCACCAAAATTATTTTCATCTTATTGAACCAAATTTTACTTACTAAGGTTAACTGTGTCTCTTGGATTTTTGAAATTCAACTCACAGAAGCGGTAAAATTATTTTTTTACAAATTTTCCAATTCTCCTTGGAGGTGGGTAAAAGATGGTGAAAAGTTCAGTAAAATTTTTATATATCTAAAAATATTATAAAATGACTCCAATGAATTATTTTTATTAAAAAAGTTGTTTTCAGTTAAAATATAGTATTTTTCACTATTCACCAAAATATTAAATTTATCAGAAAAACCCCAAAAATTTATTCAAACTGAATTATAATGTCTAGATTCTAAAGAAGAATTTTATTTTGTAAAATTGAATATATAAAAGTTTCAAATATTGGATTTAAAAAATGTTCTCCATTAAAAGGTGGTAAAATTGCATTTTTTTTTAAAATAATACTTCTTTTATCTGAAAAAAAATGAATTTGTTTTTTCATTATGTCTAAAAAACTCATAATATGTATTCTAAAATTATAAGGATGATATAAAGTTCAAAATTTAGTTAATATTATTCATAACCTCTTTTGAACGGCTAGTTTGGTAAGTCGTGGTGAACTTGAACTCGGTGTTGCGTGTAGTGCAAGTTATTGACTTACTTTGAAAAAATAACATACTATGAAATCTTGGCATGTTACATACATTGTAGCTGTCACAGCTACATAGGGAGTCACATTTGGAATACCCATTATAGTATATTCCTTAAATCTATTAGTAGAAACAATAACGTTTACCTCGGTCACATTACCCAATGCATTGGAGAGCTATCTTGGTCTCACCTGCCCTAGGTTTATCATGGAACCACCCGTATAAGAAAACAATTCCCAATAACCATAACATAATCAAAACACATAACAGATTAATAAATTAATTATAACATTTTTTCATTCTAATCATAATATTATATATGAAGATATTGAAATAAAAAATGCATTAACATACCATTTTCAAAACCATTTAATATATTTTATAACGTGATTTTCGAATCAAGGTGTCTCATACCACTTTGAAGATTTTAAATGAATTATAATTTGAAAACATTAATTTCCATATAAATAAATCCTAAAACCCATTTTGAAAACATGGACATTAATGAGAAATAGTTTCAAGAATAATTCTTTATATCATTTAAAATGATATTTTAGTTAAATAATTTTTAACAAAATGGGAGATGCATAAATACAAATAATTGAGGAGAAAAAATTTAATCATAACTTTATAATAACATGAGAATAAATAGATTCATGATATAATATGCCAAAGGACAGTATATACACCACGTAAGAGTGAATTGGTTCATAACAACAATGAAGTCTCAATAGAATGTAAATTGAGACGAAATCCCTTATAAAAATTGTATCCTTAGATTTAGGATAAATAAATTACATAATAATGTGTGAAAAATAATAATACACTCAATATAAGTGGATATTAAGTGTTAAAAAATCCTATGTTATTCACACATATTCAAAGAATGACATAATCAAGAAGTTTATGTTTAACCCAAATAATTGAAATTGGGTAAAGAAGCTCCCTTAAAGAAATTTAACAACCTAACGGGGTCACTTTAAAATTTATAAAATGAATGGATGATAGAGAAAATGGTATTTCATAATATGGACATAGAATTTACATCCATAAGGATATAAAAGAACATATCCCAAAATATGAAGATGTAAATTAAAAGACATAATAAAAAGAAGTTTTTTAAAAAGAGGTGGGTGAAAGGTTCTCTTACCGATTTGGTAACTTATGAAACATACACCCCATGAAAGAATGGTCATACAATGAAGATGTAAATACCCATGAATTTAAGTTTATTACACAATGACTTCAATCATGGTCATCCATAAACCACATAAAAGGAAATAGTGGCAATATAGCATGAATCTGATGGGAATAAAAAGTGAGATGAAAACACCTTACCACGTTGTAGTCAATCGAGTCGTGTGACCAAAAGTTAACAACCACCAAACGAATCACACAATAAAATGAATACAAATATATTCATGATAATATATATAAAATGTCATTACTCAATACACCACATGAAATAAATAAGTGGTGAACATTGGAAATCTCCTGGAATTGAAAGTGAGATAAGAAATCCCTTACCTCATGTCTGACTTGACTTGTTTGTTCCTTGTTATTATTGAATAATAAACTTAAGTAAATTTATACTTGATTAAGAACACCTTATCAAGTTTATTACTCCTTTTATATCACTTATCACCATGTTATAACCATTATGTAATCATTTAAGTTAATAATGGTTGTTTTGTTGATATTTGGTACTTCAGTCTAAATTGAACAACTTATAATTACATGTTTTTCATGTGGTAAAGATTCCATTATCTCCATAATTATATACATAATTTAGATATCATATATATCATATATATCCAGTATATATATTTATTTATATCAGTACATTACATTTGGAGATAAGAAATGAAATGCACTTTTTATGGAGACTGTAAGTCGAACATATGCATGAACACTACATTCATTTCTATTTTATATGTTAATTGAATGAAAACTTAATTATACATGGTTATATTATAATTAATTTATAATATCATATATAATTTCAATAACTCCATCCTCTATACATCCCATGTATGGTAAGAACGATTCAAATCACTTTGAGGGGGCGGAAGTCCCCACTTCCTCAAATGAAATTATCGTGTTTACTCAAAATGGAAACCAAAAAGGTATGATATAAATTAAAAATACAGATCAATAATGAAAACCTAAACATAATATATATCATATATAAATACAGTGTCATCATAATGGCCACCATAAGAGGTTGTAAAAGATAATTTAACATTCATCATTTCGTGAGATTTAGTTTTCCACCCACAGAAACAGTATGTTCTTTACCCATTAGATGGAGGTGTGTGTAAGTGTAGTTTGAATACATGTAATAAAAACATAATATTATATTTATTGTACTGGTGTTGATATAAAATAAAATAATTTAAATATTTTATGGTTTGTAGAAGTAAAATAAAATAAAAGTTTTTAAGAGAAACGGTTACGTTTAATTTAAGTAACTCCCTTTGGTTTGAACCAAAAGTACTTCATGAGGTGCATTCTGACAAAGGTAAGGCTACAAGGAGAAAGATATGTATCTTGAGAGATTATATGGGTAGGTTTTGGACGAGAAAAGAGGCTTGAGAGGTTTCAGGAATGGGTTAGAAGTGAGGGCTTTTTATAAGGGGGGGGGGGGGTTCATTAGGAAAGTGTGAAAATATTATTTTATTATATACTGATTTTCGGTTTCTAAAGATCGAAAACTCATTAAGGCCAAAGATAAGATGACTCATGGTCAAAATAAATTCATCCTCTTAGAATTGTATAGGTTTTGAATGTTATTTTATTATTTATAATCCTATTTATTTAAATCATTTGTTAATGCGGTAAATACTACATCATTTTGGTGTCATAAATAATTTTATTTATTTGATGTCTAAAAATTATCAAAAAAATACCATGATGTATGAAATTGTTTTATATTTATAATGAATATTTATAGTCAAAAAGATAACTTCTATATCCCCATTTTAAATTAATTTACTAAAAGATATTTGTTTGTGTCATCTTTGCCTTTACTTTAAATTATTTAATCTAAAGTGTCAATATCGCTCCCATGTGGATCCATTGGGTCCTAAAATTGACCTAATGATTCCCATGGTCGTCCATGACTCATAAAATAAGGTTTGGACAAATGTTAATGTAATTTGGTATTATTATAATATT
Organism: Viscum album; assembly: GCA_963277665.1. Taxonomy (NCBI): domain Eukaryota; kingdom Viridiplantae; phylum Streptophyta; class Magnoliopsida; order Santalales; family Viscaceae; genus Viscum; species Viscum album. The sequence continues at coordinate 930,271,238 of OY728159.1, forward strand.
CTTTTTACCACGAATTACCCTATTTACCTTAAACCGCAGTAAATAAAAGTCAAAAGCTACTATTCACAAAAAAAATTCTTTTCATCTTATTGAACAAACTATTACTTACTAATAACAACCATATATGTCAGATTTTCAAAATTCAATCCACAGAAGCAGTAAAATTTCATTTAAATGAAAAAGTTAGTTTTTTAACTACTACTTCGTGGTTTCACTATTCATCAAAAATTTAAGTTTTCCAAAAAAATTCCAAAAATTCAGCCTAAGAAATATTTGTTATTCCAAATTCAAAAATGATGCTTATTTTAAAAAATTAAAAACTTTGAAGTGGGATTAACTAAATTGAAATTAATTTTTGTTGTCAAAACAAAAAAAGCATGTTTTTAAGTAACAATATCTATCAAAAGAATGACACTTTTTATGTCCAATTTCAAAGTGAAATTTCTTCCAATGACCATAATTGGATTAAATGGTAAAACAATAATCTAATTACATTTTAAACCTACTTAAAATGATAATTTAAACTTATAAATAATTTATATTAAAATATAGTTTTGAATTAAAATATAGTATTTTTCAGTATTCATTAGAAAATAAATTTTATCAGAAAAATACCAAAAAATTTCCCAAATGAAATTTTGGTGTCCGAATTGTAAAGAAAATTTTTATTTGGTCAAATAGAATGTATAAAAGTGACCAAAACTAGATTAAAAGAGGTTTTTCCATCAAAAGGCGGTAAACCGACCTTTTAGTGAATATTAGCGTTTTTATGCATAAAATAAAATTCTTTTCTTATTTTAAGCCTCCATCATTAATTGGATAAATGTAAAAACATTTAAAAGACATGTATAATCATATTGTATTTAGTGCTATTCGTTTTCTCCAATAAAATGGATAGGTATTTTCTACCGTTTAAAACAATAATATTATATTATTAATGTGCAATGTAAGATTTCAAAGAAACTCATTGTTGCGTATCAGGTAATCCATCGAACATAGCATCCCCTTTAAAGTAACATTAATATTTAATTCATAAATATTAGTAAATATGAAAATATTATATTCTTTTTTTACCTCGGATGCTACATCCTTTCCCCCTTTTGGGAATTGGGTCCTCGCAATTTTAAAATTGGGACCAGAAACTTCATTTAAAGTCCCACATCAGAAAAAAGTTAATAAAAATATCACATTAAAATATAGGAAGAGAAGTAAAAAAGTTACCCAAGACAACAGATACTAGGATTCCATGAAAAATTGATATAAAGGAAAAATCAACTCTCACAGATTAATAGATAGTGGTAGAGAACTTGATCACAGAATGTTCACCACCACAATATCATAAATTTGTGGTTGGGTAAAAGTATGATGATAAAAGAGAGCTTAGAACATTTTTCCATCAAGATATTTTTCATAGAGTTGAATAATTTTTTAAATAACTACACTAAGATCGTAAAGAAATATACATGTCATGTAGAGTGTCATCCTTTAATAAAATTCTACAGGAAACTCATTTTTCTCCAAACGGTAAGTATTCAATATGACTTGTTCACATTAAAATCTCTATAATAAACTTCTAGATATTAACATGATCCACAAAATATAAACCATATATTTCCCCTATCTTTATACATTAACCAAAACCAAAATTTCTTAGTACGTGATCAGATAATCCCCAAACAGATAATCCTTTATAAAAATAAGTACTACTCTTAATCTCTAAAACTCACCCAAAAGTACCCAAAGTTTAAGAAAGACCATTCAATATACAATTGTTTATAAAATTATTCAATGTAATAAAAACTAATATTGAAACCCAAATCTCAGAAAGATTTAATCACATAGTCTTACAAGATAAATCTTAACATTTATCTCCAAATAACTACAGTTACTCTTAAAGTATCATATTGAAAATTAATTAGCCTAATCACATATTCTTCATGATAGGTTAGTAGTTTTCATAGATAACCCAAAATCAACTTATTTTTTATTCATCAAATCATCTAACTAAAAATAATTAGTCATACCAACCAGGGACTTCACGTAGTCTAGTGGTAGGTGATAAATCCCAGTCGTACTTTGGTTGTGGGTTCAATTCCCACAGCTTTATCTGATGCGACGGGTTGTCATGAGGTATGCGTGTTGTCCTTTTTCAAAAACTATATAATTTAATTACATTCCCAAAAAAGAGTTAAATTCATCAAAAATGACCATAACATACTTTAACCCCAAAGGTTATCTAATAATTTTCATTTTGTATAGAAAAATATATTAACCAGTAATTACCTCAAATTTTAGGATCATATAAACCAAAATGGTTCTTTATAACTATATCCACAAAATAAAAGATAATTATTCCATGAATAAAATTTTCAAATATCATGCTTCAGGGTTTCAAATACTAAAAAAATTATTCTAATGTAATCCAATAATTAAAAGAGACTTAATAATTTTAAGAATTTCACCATCCTAAAAACTACCATAACACTTGAATCCCTTATATGTTAACTTCTTACTCATTCAACATTCTTCATATTCCATTAACCATTCCTTTCCAACTTATTCTGAAATACTTATTTCCTAAAAACAAAATTATTAATCATATTCTAAGATTCAATAATGTCTAAACATCACTTAAAAAATTATCCATAACTTTCATTGGTCATTGTTAGTTTCCCCATCCTCAATTAGAATGGAATTAGGTATTGGTAAAAATATATTTGTATGATCATGGTGATCCCATTCCCTAACCTTCTTTATAGGACATTAGTTTGTATAATGACCATGCACACACCATTTTAAACATCCAATTGATCCCTCAGAAAGAACTTCTTTCCCTTTCATAGATTCAACTAGATGCTTCCTTTTTCAATGACAGGTTCTTACTTTATGACCTTCATTTCCACATCTATAATATCTTCCCATAGCTTTGAAACCTTTTCCTATGTGTTTCTTTCCACATCCTTGACAAATAAGATTTTGAATATACTTACCTTTATGATTATTACCTAAACTTCCCTGGAGATTTATTTCTCGCATATACGATGCCTTATAAAAATCACTAAGGTTTAGGTGGTCAATCATGAATCCAGATAGTTGGTTGAAAATAACCACACGAGTTCTCATTGTTTCTCCCATTTCATTCAGTTTCTCATTCATAAAACCATCACCATTTTCATCATATGCATTCTTACGTTGGTGCCTACAAGATCCAACCATTTACTAAAACAAAAAGGTATGTGTGATTATATCAGTAAAATAATCATATAATGTCTTATGAGGAGGATAAATACTAAGATATATTTATTCATGTTATCATAAACTCATTCAATTTATATAAAATAACTATGACTCTTTCTACAATACTAACCATTATGGTAATTTTACTTTTGCTTAAAGATCACCCAAACCTCTAAAGTTATCTAAACCGACCTATGATACCGACTATAAGGACCCATCCGTAAACATTACATAATCTTGTAATGTGTCAAGAATTCACATTGAGGATCTTTTCAGGTTTATAATTTTAGAGAGTTAGGCCATAACTATTACATAAGAACTTGAATATTACATGTAGACACTACTTCCCAATATCCATTTTTTATAAAATAAAAACTATTAAAAAATAGATATGTCTTGTCCCATGTTTTAGACAGCATGACTTTTCCTTGATCTCATCTGTGACCTTATTCATCTTTATGTCCAATGGAAAACATTTCAAAAACTGGGGATGAGAATAAAAATCTCAGTAAGGGATATAAAATAAAGAAGGAAAACATTATCCCATCAATAAATATAAATCAATGAAACCATAATTCTCAATTATAACATAACTAATGAAATCAAAAGATTTATGAATAACACATAATAATCATAAATCATAAAGGTAACTTACGGAATTCATAACAAACTTACATTGCAGCTATCACAACTACATAGGGAGTGACATTTGAAATACCCATCATACTATATTCCCTAAATATCCTAGGAGAAACATTAACGTTTACCTCTGTCACGTTACCCAATGCATTAGAGAGTTATCTCAGGCTCACCCACCTTAGGTTTATCAAGAAACCACCTGTATACGTAAACAATTCCCAATAACCATAAAATTATCAGAACACATCACACAAGCATAAAGTAAGTATAACATTTCCACATTCCAATAACAATATATCATATCAAGATATTGAAATAAAAAATGCATTATCAACCCATTTTCAAAACCATTTAAAATATTTAATAAAGAGATTTTTGAATAATGTTGTCCCATACCACTTTGAAGCTTTTAAATGAATTATCATTTTAAAAAAATAATGTCCATATAAATAAATCATAAAAACTATTTTGAAAACATGGAAATTAATTAGAAATATTTAGAATAATAAATCATTAAATCATTTAAAACGATATTTTAGTTAAAGAATTTTTAACAAAATGGGAGACACTTGAATACAAATAATTGAGGAATAAAATTTAATCAAAACTTTATAATACAATGAGAATAAATGGATTCATGATATAATATGCCAAAATAAAGTATATACACCATATAAGAGTGAATTGGTTCATAACAACAATGAAGTCTCAATGAAATGTAAATTGAAACAAAATCTCTAATAAAAATTGTATCCTTAGATTAAGGATAAATCAATTACATAATAATGTGTGACAAATAAGAATACACTGAATATAAGTGGATATTAAGTGTGAAAAAATCAGAGTTTATTCACACATATTTATAGAACAACATAATCAAGAAGTATAATTTTAACCCAAAGAATTGAAATTGGGTTAAAAAGTTCCCTTACAGAAATTTGACAGCCAAACAACGTCATGTCAAAATTCAGAAAATGAATTGATGAGAGAGAAAAGGGTATCTCATCATATAGAAATAAAATAAAGATACCTAAATATATATAAGAACATATCCCAACATAAGAATATTTAAATTAAAAGACATAAGAAAAAAGAAGTCTTTTAAAAAGAGGTGGGTGAAAGGTTCCCATACTGATTTGGTAACTTGTGAAACATATACCCCATGAACGACGGGTCATACAATGAATATGTAACTACCCATAAATTTAAGTATATTACACAATTAATGAAATCATGGGTAGTACAGAAACCACACAAAAGGAAATAGTGGCAATATAGCATGAATCTCACAGGAATAAAAAGTGAAAAGAAAACCCCTTACCACATTGTAGTCAATCAAGTCATGTGAAAAAAAGTTAATAACTACCAAATGAATCATATAATACCATGAATATAAATATAATCATGATAATATATATCAAATTTCAGTACTCAGTAAACAACATGTAACAAAGAAGTGGCGAACAATGGAAATCTCATGGAATTGAAAGTGAGATAAGAAATCTCTTACCTCGTGTCCGACTTGACTTGTTTATTCCTTATTCTTCCTAAATAATGAACATAATTTAATTTATAATTGATTAAGAAAAATTTTTAATGTTTATTATTCTTTTTGTATCACTTATTACCATGTTATAAACATTATGTAATCATTTAATTTAATAATGGTCGTTTTGTCGATATTTGGTACTTGAGTAAAAAATGGACACCTTATAAAACCAAGTTTTCCATGTGGTCAAGATTCCATTATCTCCATAATTATATTCATGATTTAGATATCATATATATCCAGTATATATATATATATGTGTATTTAGAACACTACATAAAATTTGGAGATAAGAAATGAAATGCACTGTTCATGGAGACGGTAAGCCGTATGTACGCATGAATGATACATTCATTTCTATTTCATATTTTAATTAAAATAAATGATAATGATATATAGTTATATTATAATTATAGTATAACATCATATATAATTTCAATAACTCCATCCTTTATGAAGCCCATGTAAGGTAAGAAAGATTCATATCACTTTGAGGGGGTGGTAGTCTGCACGTTCTCAAATAAAATTATCGTGTTTACTCATAATGGAAACCATAAAGTTATGATATAAATTAAATATATAGAAGCATAAAAAAATAAACATAATATATATCATATATTAATATAGTTCCATCATAATGGCCACCATAAGAGGTGGTAGGAGATAATCGAACAATCATCATTTTGTGAGGTGTTAGTTTACTACCCACAGAAACAGTATGCTCCTTACCAATTAGATGGAGGTGTCTGTATGTGTAGTTAAAATAATTCTCATAAAAAATTCCTAGTATATTTTTAATACTTGTGTTTTTATAAAATAAAGTAATGAAAATAGTTTATGGTTGGAGAAGTAATATAAAAGAAAGGAATTTAAGAGAAATTGTTACCTTTAATTCGGGTAACTCTCGTTGGTTTGAACCAAACAGACTTCTTGAGGTGCCTTCTGCCTAAGTTAAGGCTTCTAAGTGGAATAATAGTATCTTAAAATCTTATTTGGTCAGGTTTTGGACAAGACAAGGGGCTTGAGAGGTGTGAGGAATGGGTTAGATGTGTGGTCTTTTTATAAGTGGGAGGAGAGGTTCTTTAGGAAAGTGTGAAAATATTATTTTATTATATAATGATTTTCGATTTAAAAAGGTACAAATCTCTTTAAGGTCGAAGATAAGATGACTCATGGAAGAAGTAAATTAATCCAATAATAATTGGATAGGTTTTTATTGTTATTTAAATATTTATAATCCTATTTATTTTAATCATTTATTAATGAGGTAGATACTAAATCATTTTTGTGTCATAAATAATTTTATTCATATGATTTTTAAAAATTATAATAAAATACCATGATTTACGAAATATTTTTATCTTTAAAATTAATATTTATAGTCGAAAAGATAACTTAAATAACCCTATGTAAAAATTAATTTACTAAAACATATTTTTTTGTGTCATTTTGGTCTTTACTTTAAATTAATTAATCTAAACTGTCATTATCACTCTCAGGTGGCTCCATGGGGTCCCAAAATCGACCAAAGTATGCCCATGGTCGGATATGACTCATCAAATAAGGTTCAGATATGTGTTAAGATAATATTTTATTATTATAATATTTTTTTACCTTGAATTACCCTATTTTCCTTTAACTACGGGAAATGAAAGTCCAAAGCTTGTATTCTTCAAAAAATTCTTTCAATCTTATTGAAGAAAATTTTATGTATTAATAACAACTATGTATATCCGATTTTTGAAATTCAATTCACATAAGTGATAATATTTCATTTAAATGAAAAAGTCAGTTTTTTAACTATTATTTAGTGGTTTCACTTTTCATAAAAAATTTAAGTTTTTTAGAAAAATACCAAAAACTCATCCCAAGCTATATTAGATTTTCCAAATTAAAAAATGATGTATATTTTACAAACATCAAAACATATAAGTGGAATTAATTAATTTATAATTAATTCATGTTTTCAAAACAAATATCATGTTTTTAAGAAACAATATCTATCAAAAGATTAACACTTGTTTATGTCCAATTTCAAAGTCAAATTCCTTCCAATGACCAGCATTGGATTAAATGGTAAAAAAATAATATAATTAAATTTTAAAACTATTTAAAAAGATTATTTAAAATTTTAAATAAGTTAGATTAAAAATATTTTTCAATTAAAATACAGTATTTTTCACTATTAATTAAAAAAAAGAATTTTATCAGAAAAATACAAAAAAATTACTCAAAGTAATTTTTGTGTCCCTATTATAAAGAATAATTTTATTTGGTCAAATAGAATGTATAAAAGTGACAAAAACTATATTTAATGAGGTTTCTCCATCAAAAGGAGGTAAATCGATCTTTTAGTGAATATTAGAGTTTTTATGCATAAAATTAAAATCTTTTCTTATTTTAAGCCTCACACATTTATTGGATAAATGTAAAAACATTTAAAAAATATGTATAATCTTATTGTAGTTAGTTATATTCATTTTTTCCAATACAACGGCTAGGCGTGAACTACCATTTAAAATAATAATATTATCTTATCTGTGTGAAACGTAAGATTTTAAATAAACCCATTTTTGCATATCAGTTAATCCATCGATCAAAGAATCCCTATTAAAGTAAAATTAATATTTAATTCATAAAATATTACTAAATATGAAAATTTTATATTCTTTATTTACCTGGGATGTTACAGTATATTTTTCAAATAATGCTTGTTCTATTTTTAACGACAAAATTCTTATGTTTAAGGATCCAAAAATTTATTATGTATATAATTTTGTTATTAGTTATTAACGTATAAAAATATTAAATTGTTTAAATGTTTTAAAAAATGAATCTTGGATTTGGAAGAGACAAATTAGACATTGTAATGTCTATTCATTGAGATCATTTTATATGAAAAGATTAATTTCAAAGGTGCTTCAAATTAAATTGAATAAAGGGAAGCATCATGATGCATTCCAAATTGGTAAGAAACCCAAGTCATCATTTTAATAAATTAAATATTATTCTAAACTAGGAATATGTAACTTATCTATATGAATTTTTAAGGAGCATCTAGAATAGAAATTCAAGAAAAAAATTATTTCTTTTATGTGTTTGTTGATTTTTATATAATTACATAGGTTTTATTTTTGAACCTTAAATCTGAATATTATTCTATTTTTATGAGTTTATATAAATTAATTCAAAAATATAAATATGATAAAATTATTTATTTTAGATGTGACCATGGATGAGATTTTGAAAATGATGAGTTCACATCCTATTATTCAAAAATTCATATCAAATATACTATTTCTTCCCATAAGACACCTCAAAATAATAGTGTTATTAAAAGGAGGACTAGGGACTTGAAAAACAATTATAGGACTATGTTATATTAATATAACCATCAAACTCACTTTTGGGATAAATCTATGAATACACCCTATTATTCCATTAACAGAATTATAATTAGGCATGTTTTGAACAAAAATCCCTATGAATTGTGGATTAATATATAACCAAAAGCTGGATACTGCAATGATTTTTAATAAAATGTTCACAGTTCTTAACATTAGGGAAATTTTTGGTAAATGTGATCTAAATTAAAAAATGAATCTTTATAGGTCATTTTAATAATTAAATGACTTATATATTTTTAATCAAAAGTTCAATGATTATTGAAAAATAAACTCTTGTGAAATTTGATTAAAGTGAACTATTAGATCAATAAATTACTCAATTCGACAAGTTATGTTATTCTATAGAAAACATGGGACCTAAAAAATCACTTATACAGTATGAAGGATAGTGATTAGAAACTTTATTTTCATGAACTAGTTTTTAAAAGGATGCATATCAGTGAACATGAAGGTGGGCATCCTAGATAGCCAATAATCCTAAAATATTAACTCTTAGATACTATCATAGGAATCTTATTTGAATAAAATAAGACTATAATAAATATAGTAAACCTTGTTGAATTATTTTTCTTTTTATAATAACTATAACCTAAAACCTTATAAGAATCATGAGCTGATGAATGTTTGGTTTTATCCATGAAAAAACGACATCTAAAACTTTTCAAAGGGACAAGACATGGAAATTTGTTGATAGACCCTAACGATTATCGTATTATAGAAACAAAGTTATTTTTAATAATTAAAAAAATGAACTTTGTGGGATCTCTATAAATAAGGGTATATTAGTTTCTAAAGGTTAAAACCTAGATAAAGGAATAAATTATAAAGAAACCATTATACATGTATAGATATATGAAGTCTTTATAATTCTTCTAGAATATGCATTGAATATGGTTTTCAAATTATAATAGATTTTGTAAAATAATCATTTTTAAATGGTTTTCTTATGGAGTAATTTTCTGTTAAAAAAACATTCTGATTTTGAATATACATATTTCCGAATTCTATTTTCAAACATACCGAATCACTTTATGGCCTTAAACAAACACCTAAGGCATGGTATGAATGTTTCTATTAATTATTTTTTAAAATTTATTTTTAATAGGATAATAATATCCGAATATTTCTAATAGAAAATAATATTTGGATATATTTTTCATTCATGTATTTGTTTATGATGTAACTTTTTCTACAATTAAAATATTGCGTAATTATTTTTAAAAAATAATTAAAAATTAATTTGAAATAAAAATATGGGTGTGTTAAATTACTTTATATGATTTAAAATTTATCATAAATAATTTTCAAAGGTGCTGAATAAAATAAAATACATATTATACCTATATAACTGGTTTAAAATATAAAATAGACTAGTAAATGAAAATCTTATGGGTTGTAATGAAAAAATATATTTTGATGAATCTGGGAAACCAAATTTCATCTTTGGGTATAGATTAATAATTAGGATTCGACAGTAGTTAACTTCTAGTAGACTAGGAATTACCTTTTCAATATACATATATTCTAGATTCAAAAAAAATCCAATAAAGTCTCATTTTAAATCTACCGAATTAAATTTAATGTATTTTAAAAGAATAGTTTCACCTTCATTGAATTTTTAAAACCTCTAATTTTAATTTGACTTTATATTCTATGGTTTCAATAGGTGCATGTATACTAGATTGGAATTTTAACCCACAAAACTATGAAATTCTAGTTAATCACTCGTATCCTGTTCTAGTAATATAAAAAACTCAGTTGTGTTATCCACAACTGAAGAAAAATACAAAGCTTCTAATACTTTTATGAATAGGTACTATGGATTAAACATTAATAAATGGATTTTAGATTTAATTTTATTCATTTTTCAATCAGATTTGATCACACTAATTCTATCATCATTTAAAAGAAATCTAATAAACCATTTTAGAATAAATAATACAGACATAAGATATCACTTCTTAAGAGATCAATAATTAAAAGGTGAAATATATTGTTAAATTTTTATACATAAAATAGATTAGAAGAAATTTTTATTAATCCTTTACCTATTGATATATTTTATTTTATCAAACCTAAATTATTATTTGTCTATTTCCATTAATTTTTTTCAATTAAATTTCTTCATGTTATTTTATCAAAGAGTCTATATTGATTTAATCGTTATTTAATTTTTTTCAATATATTTTATTTTTTTATTAAGCATGAAATAGTGTGACACATCTCAAATTATTTTTATGATTACCTTTCACGTCACTCTATGTTACTATTTATTTGTCTCCAAATAAAGAAAGAAAATTAGTCATACATGGGAACCCTTTTCAATCTTATGATCCATCAAACATCACTCTCTGGCACTCTATTAGCTAGACCCCTAAAAAATTTCTACATTACAATAATTCAGGGTGTGAAGAATCAAAAATAGTTGTGAAAATTCAATTAGTTTGAAAAAATTAAGGTCCATGAAAAAGTTCTTAGTAGAAAAGAAATCAATTTAACTTGGCTATATTGGATAGATATGTTACATAAAAATATAATCGATCTTTTAGGATAAAAATATATTTTTATGAAAATAAATGTGACTTTTTATTTGAAATATAATTCAATTAAATCTATAAGAATTTCTTTCAATTCTTATATTATAAAGATCATGTGATGTTGAAATTAAATCCAAAATACTTTTTGATTTCTTCAGTGTTTATGGATAGTTTGTTCAAATTCTCATATAAATGAATCATTAGTTTAAATGCATCTCTAACCACTGAAGTTGAACTGATTTCTCCAGATATTATAAAATATTTTCTTGTATTAATTGATGTAGAGAAGAATTATGTGAAGGATTGTTATCATGAGAGAATGTTCCTTGCCAAATTTATTCAGTCGATGATTTCTCAAGGAAATAGAGAGTTTTAAAAGTTCTAATTCAATTATATTATATTAATATAAATTTGTTGTTGATAATTTTGTAAATATGACATGATATACTATGATGAATATATTCCACAATCAATAAAATGCAGTAATATTTTATCCCTATTGGTATATTTTGACATTAGTATTTGTAAAATCGGGTCTTTTCCTGGATGGAACTACAAATAAATGTTATCATGGATTAATGAATCTCATTGATGGAGTGTTAAAGGGAAGTGGATTTTTTAGAGTTTATACAAAAAGAACAATTTTTTAGATAGAGATAAAAATTTAGTTTAATTCAACCATACATATATTGTGGGGAGACATCTTAAGAAAAAAATTATGAACCATCGAAAAAAGTTTCTATAAGTGGAAATATGTAAGATCCATTTCTAAATGTGGATCTTTCGGGATAGAGATATATAGTTCAGGTAATGGTATTTGATGATATTCATCTTTTTTATTTTAGATCATACAAATTTTAAATGTATGTTTAATATGAATCTTTGATGTAGTGGTTAACACTATTATTCTTTCTAATGCTATCCCACATGTTTATATCTTTTCTTCCACTAGATAAAATTTACATTGTTAAATTATGAGGTTTGTAATTATTATAAATGAAATGACCAATTCTGATTGAATAAGAGCTATTAATTCTTTTTGTGTCTCCTTTAACTAAGTAAAATTATAGATTTATGTGATAGTTTAATCATTTTGTATGTATTGGTGTTTTGGTTTCTAATAAGGATGACTCATAAATACATTATGAAGATTATTTTTAGGTATCAAAGAGAAATAAGAGTAAAGGATCAGATGAACCTTCTAGAATTTTTGATTTTCCAAGATTTGTTGATGTTACTAAATTTAAATAGAGTCAAAGTTAATCTATTGAATAATGGAATGATAGCATCTCATTCCATGGTTAGGACTCTAATATAAAAATAAATTTCAAAGGAGGATCTATATTTCATTAAGAACATGGTTGTGGTCATGTTTGAATACATAAAAAAGATACAAACTACTCAGTTAGATATTGTTTCCAAGACTAATTTTTATGGGATGAAAATTATTACTCAATAGTTTTTGGATAAATGTCCATTGAAGTCTACTAGGTAATCCTTAAATAAATGATATTATGGTTATACTACAATTGAAACCCAAATGGACTGTGTTTCTCAAGTACTATATAGCATGACCTCCAAAAGTTTCTTTATACAGTGAAAATTTCTTTCACTTGAAATCTTGAATGTTTTTTCTCCTGATTTGGTAGAATTGATTTGAAGTATTTGGATCATTCCTCATCACACCATCACAATCTTGGATTAGTCTTAGGTGGATTACAGTACTCTTCTCTAAATTAAATGTTCTGATAATTAACGATTCCTTTGTGAAAGACCAAAATAATGAATGTTCAATTATTACATGCCTTTGAAAAAATATCATATCATTATCCAAAAACATTTCAATTTCAGACAAATAGTTTTTTCACCTACATCAATTGGGTGTGAATTTAATGTTATCAAAATCTTCTTCAGATAAATAAGTTTCCTTTACAAATCCAAAGGATAATTCTATTATATCCAAAGGAAATGAGGTTTTTATGAATAATCCTTCCCAATATGTAACAATTTTTTATCCTATAAAACCAGTAAATTGAGTTTCTCTAAAAAATTACTTATAATTATCGATGAAATTAATCATCATTTTTTTTAAAAGAATGATCTTTTGAACTACTTTTTGTACATTACTCAAAATTAATGGCATGGTTTTATAACCATAAAATATTTTTCCTATAGAGATGTCCTAAAAATGATCTAATTGTGTGAAGATGTGTTGTTTCATTTACATGGAACTCATTATTTATAACCATCCAATCAGGATCTTCATCCTTCCACATAATAAAGGTTAAAAGAATCCATTGATACTATAGAGATTTATTCAAAATAAAATCTTATTTTTGTACCTAAAATAGTGAAGACAGGCCTTACCATATCAATTATGTTTCCTTTCACTACCAAAAAATTATATTTATCCAAATACCAACAAGAATCATTCATTATTCAATCCAGCATAATTATGATAATACCACATGAGAGAGGTAGACTTGTAAGTCCCATTATCTTTGATCCCCCATTCGGAGTTTTTTTGAGAGAAATAATCAATGCACACATTTATACCCCATATTTATTGTAGGTCCATCCCTAATACTTTATAAAACTACCTCTTAATCACCACACTATGTAACCTGAGATGAATTAATGACATCATCTATTATCTATGTTATGAAAATCTGAAGATATTTTTTATTTTTTTCATGAAAAAAACTTTAATGGTTGTTTCACTACCTTCATTTGATCTTTTGGAATATTTTGAAACATTTACATCACGATTTTTCATTAATTTTTTCTTATATTTTATTTTTTTATTTATTTATATTTTATTATCTTATTTTTTATTTGGACATGTCTTCATTTCTCTACATGATAATTAAAAACACTACTAATATTTTTTATCTACTTTTATAATAATTTACACTTGTTCATCTATAATAATTAATGTGTTCTTATTCTTACCCTTTTTCTCTTTATGCCAAAAAAGGGGGAGTAGAAAGAAAAAAAAATATATGGGATAATAAATATCAATATTCACAAGGTTTATAATAAAATATTATCTGATACACTATTTTTTTTATTTGATTATGGATCTTTTATCATAAAAGGAGTAGATTATAAGATTGAATTGTGTTTTTCCAAAATATCTCATTATTTATATGTATTCTTGATTCCCAAAATACTTTTTTATTTACTAATGAGTTTATCTTAAGTTGTTAGGGGTTTTATTTATAAAAATTATTTTAATTTATCAGTTATTTTTTTAATAAATTTCAATTTTATTTATCTTACACTGATATAAATTTATCTTATTTGGATTAAGTGTCATTATATTTTAACCTACATGCATAATTAAATTAATTCTAAAGATATTATAATTATATTATTTCAGAGGAATTTATCTTATGTGTCATTATTTCCTTGTGTGTAAAAGAAATATTGTATATAGAAACTCATTTCTTGCATTGAAAACTCAAATCTATGATAATTATGTTATCTTATAGAATCCTAGTATAAACGATTAACTTACAACATAAATAAATTATATTACAAATTAGATTAATTTTACATTATATAAATCATGATCTAAAATCAAAGTTAGATGGAAAATTATTGAATCTTGTTATCTTAGGAAAATGAACACTGTAAATGAATTGTGTTAAGGATGATAAGAAAATTGTATAATTTACTTATCATATGATAGTTAATGGTTATATTAAGAATATTTATGGGAAATAGTTATCTTGTAAAAAATTTAAATCCAGATTTTTTGTCTTACACACTGGATAAGACAAAGAATTAATACATTTTTTATATTATTAATAAATATCATAAAATTATCTTAGTAGAAAACTGTTTCTATATTTTTATTTAATAGGGTAATGTTATATTATAAGGGATTATTCAAATTATTCTATTTACCATTAGTATAGATATTTTAAAATGTTAATTTATGATTTTATGTGCATTATAAAAGGATCTTTCTAAATATAGGAAAATCAAATTGGAAAAATATTCCATTTTTTAAGAATTTTAAAAACAAATAATGATGATTTATTATATATTTGTCATCCCATTTGATTACATATTCTTAATGAAATTTCACCCTCTAATTTAGAAAATATCACATCAATTGTTAGGATTGATTATTCTCTCAAATATTGGAATTATCATGTGATCTTAAGTACGAAGTCAAAATATTAGATATAAATAGAATAGTTTGTTAATGAATTCAAGATATACATGCATGTAAATATAAGAGAAGTGAAACTTTATTTATAAGAAAAGTTATATGGATACTTAAATATTTTTCTACCATGGATGTGAATACAGGTATATCCTTTGAAATCAAAGAACCTCTAGAGCTTCACTATAATGATATCCATATTCTATAGATTATTCATTATCAACTATCAGTTTCATCTTGCAACTATGTCCTTAATTTTTTAAACTATCGTTATTATATATTACTGTTGGAAGTTAAAACTCCTTATTCTATGTTTTGAAGTATGTTTATTTTGTAAATCCTTGTAGGATATTAGAAAAATATCCTAGATTTGTACCATGTGATGGTTGACTGCACTCAGCTGAGAAGCCCCTAGGGAAAGGATTGGTTCTAGTAAAATCACCATGATCTTGCAGCTAAGTATTTGTGTACTGGACTAGGTTATTTTTAATTCCTAAACCTCTATAAATATTTTTCATTTTATATTTCTCTTATAGATTTTATTTCAACTACTTTCTTGTGATATGAAATTCTTATAACTTTTCATATGATAAAATTGGGTTATTTTAAGTGAAGAAAACATCAAGAACTCAATTAATACCCCTCATGTGTAATTGTTACATTTTACCCTAACCAACTAATTTAATGTTATATTTTTTTAATATACTATCGAAGGAAAAGATAAAAAATTCATAACATATTTTGGGAAAACTAGTAAAACTAAAATATTAAAATGTTTATGTTTATTTTGTGATGTATTATTAATAGTTTTTCTCATCTATGTTTAATAATTTTTTTATCAATCCAATAAAGAATTCATCTTTTCTAATTTAGAGGGAATTATCATGTGATAACAAGTCATGTAATAATCTAAAAAAATAAATGTGTTTTCAACTTAGGTGTCTATTTGTGAGAGTAATTTATAATGTTATTACTAAATCTTCTTTACTCAAAAGAGATATCCAAATATTTTTTAATAGATTTCATTCTTATATCCTAAAATCTATCTTTGATGTACCCTTAGAAAACATGGGTAGATTTTAAATTCTTTAATTTCATGGAATGAAGAATAAGAGGAAATGAACCAGTATAGGGGTCAACTTCATCAACAATCTAGAGATTTCATTTAACCATTCTTTTTCTCATCTACTTATGTAATTGTGAAAAATTAAATAGATTTATCTACCGACATTGAAAAAAATGGGTATAATTATTCATGTTAAAAGTAGATTCTTACAAAATGGTGTAAACTTACAATAACTAGGTTAAAGGGAAAATCTAATACCCCTAAAACAAAGACATAGGGACCTTTATTTATTCGATTCACATCTCACATTCCAAGAAACCCTTTAGAGGATTCTGTCATTTCAACTTTGGCCATGATTATTCCAAATATGATTATATATCTTAAATAAAATAGTATATAATGATAAAAATAGAATTTTAAAATAGGATTTCAGGAATTTATTTAATCCCTGACCCATGCCTCTTTATTTTCTACATTATAAGGTACCGTATAATAATTTATTTGACAGAATTATTTATTTTTCATTTCTTTTTTATACCATCTCTATCAGTTTCACCCACCTTAGACATACCACTTACCACTCAAACCATGGATGTTGTCCCACGATCAAATCTAACCAATAATTTTTTAAATACCCATAATAACCTTAAGAAATAAAATTTTATAAAATTGCCTATAATTTTTAAAAATATATATATTTTTCATGATGTGAGTAGAAATAGGGTGGGTAGAAAGATGAAAATGAAATACAGATATTGGAAAAATAATGGGAAATGTAATATAAAAATGATTGTTAATATGATTTTGAAAAAAGAATATTTCTATCATGATAGAAAAAAGAAAAAAAATTATGGATACCGTTGTACATGTGGAGAACACTAAAAATATCACATTAGCTACCCCTCCTCCTAATACACTTAATATTGAAAAAAAAATTCAGTTCCCATGGAAACTTTACCATCACATGATACTCCTACTCTTAAGGTTGTTATCGTAACTATTATTGAGATTTCTATGAAATGTTTAACTATCGTCGATCCTTTAATTTCATTTTTGTGTCCTTTGAGATAAATTTTTAATATTCCCAATTAACTCTTTGTGTTTCAATCCGCATTCCATACACTTTAAAGGCTATTGATCATGTCTTACCTCTTCCATAAAATGGAGAAACCACACACCATATTTTACAATATGTTTAGTTCCCATATATCATTAACCTTCTATTATACATTCCACACATCCATATACTGGTTTCTATGAGAAACTAGATAAATATTTTGTACAATTACATGAGGAAATAATGAATAAAAGACCTTCCATTTCACCAAAAGTAATGGGTGAATTGGAAGTTATGGAGGAGTCCTTAGAAAATAATAATCTCAAATGGGTTTATCCATGTTTTATTTTATTTTTATTTGGAAATTTTAATATGGATTTTATTTTTACTATCTTTGAATGAAATATTTTCTTTGTCTTGGATAAAAAAAATTAAATTCCGTGGTATTTTGTTCTAAAACGGTGATTTTTTTAAAATTTTATTGTTCTAAGTTTTTTATTTTTTTGATATATTCCATATTTAATAACTTTTTTTTAAATAACGGTATGCAATTTTCAAGAATTAATATCTAATTTCATAAAGGTCCAAAGTGATACAAGGAATACATTTTCAAGTAGCCTATTAAAACATTTTCAGATTTATTTTTTATTTTTACTGTATATCTGGTGGTAGCTATCTATTTGGTCTCAAACATTTGGGAAATCTTCTAATTTAGGAGTGTGGGATGGTATATTTTTTCCACCAAAATTTTTCAAGGTATGCTTCTCTTTGATTAATTCAATAGCTTTTGTTGTATTCAACCCCGAGTTCTAGCACACCACGACCAATCAAACTAGCCGTTTGAAAAGCAGTTATGAATAGTAATACCCACTTTTTGAATTTTATAAATTTATTTTTCAAAATGGAAATAATTTTTGAATTTGGAATATCAGAATTATCTTAGGGTGAATTTTTGGAATTTTTCTGAAAACATTCAATTTTTGATGAATAGTTAAACAGTCTGCGTTATTGTTTAAAACTGATTTTTTATTTAAATAATTATTTTTTAATTTAAATTTTTTTTAAAGAAAAAATATATACATAATACCTATATTATTACAATTTAAATCATTTATGTCATTTTATAATAATATTAGATTTATATAATTTTGTTGAACTTTTTAATGTCTTTTAACCACCTTCTAGGCACATTAGCAAATTTGGATGAAACATAATTTTACTGATTTTTTGAATTGAATTTAAAAAACTTGAGTTTGTAAAATGTTATTCAATAGGATGAATATAATTTTTGATGAATATTATGTTTTGAATTTTATTTACCATGGTTAAAAGTAAATAGAGTAATTAAAGGTAAAAATTATATTAACCCATGTCCTAATTCTATTGGATAAGTTTTTTTTAACAAAATAAACCATAGGAAAAAATATGATCCTATTTTGATCCACTTGGATTACATTAAGACATTTATTACATTTTATTTAAAAAATAGTTAAAAGTGTTAAATTCTAATTTTAATAACTAAATCATTTTCAATATAAGGTTATAAATAAGATAAAGTCAGCTTTAAATATTCATTAGAAAGATAAAAAGATTTCAAACATAATATAATTTTATTTATAATTTTTTAAAATTAAATAATTAAATTTATTTATGATATAAGGATGATGTAGTAATTATCATACTAATGAAAGATTAAAATAATATATTTTATAAATATAAAAATAAATGTAAATTGAAACTTCTGAGGAAATCAATGAATTTTTTAGGTGCATATGACATTATAGGGTTTATTCAATGTATTTTCTTCTAATTAAACATGTTTTTATGACTTTTATAGAACCAAATGCTAAATAGTGTCAAAATTAACATAAATGAGTTTTTAAAACAAATACTATTTTATTAAATAATTTAATATTCCTAAAAATATAAGATTCATTCAAAGGACTTAGATAATGTTATATATGTCATTATTGAACCAATTGAGTCTCTCTTGTAATTTTATAGTAAATATATTAACCATTTTATATACAAATACAAGAATACATGGAAAAAAATAACTATTTAACTAAGAGTTAAATCTAAAAGATAAGGTTTATATGGTGACCTAAACTTCTCTAAAGCCTAATTTTTGAGTGGATTTCGACCAATCCCCACATTTCACTAGAAATAAATCCTTTCAGACAAATCTGAAACCAAAAATTATTTTATAATAAATTAATATTTCAATCTTTTCCTAAAGTTCTCCCACACCTCTTATAAAAGGGTACTTCCCCCTCTCTTAAATTCACACCTCCGAATCCATTTGGCTCGACCAAAAACTACCCAAATATCCCCCAAACTACCCTAAAATCTACCTATAGTCCTTACGTTGATCATAAATCTAACTTACAGATCCCTTTTGCTCAAATCAAAAGAAATCACTTGAAGAAGAGGTAATTAGTTCATCACCTCATTCAAAGTTCTTTTCTTCTTCCACTTCATATTTATTTTTTTTTCCATACCAAAATAATAACTACAGTACCTTATACATACTATGATTTTATTATAGGCATGTTACAACCATATTAATTATTTTATCCATCCTATGAATGACAAATTCACTTTACATGTGTGCATATGGCTTATCGTCTCCACATCGTGGTGTAGTTTGTTATTCAACACATAATTATTTGGATTTGTATAATAATGAGTATAAATGATTTAAATAATAAATATAACTAGTTAATTATTATGTATGTATAATATTTTATCAAATTTCATATGATTTCACCATCATAGAATGATATTTTTTCTTGTGCATTTGAACAACTTACTGTCTCCACCACGCGATGTGATTTCATTCCCCATATTAACCATTCAAGAGTAATTTTCAATTTATAATTAAAAATAATTTTTAAGAACTTTAAATCATTCTATATGTGAATAAAAAATCCTATCCACAAAAAACAAGACTTACATAACAAATCAAATGAAAAACTGAATTAGTGAACCCCTGAAACAATGATACTACTGAAATATTAAAAAAAAATAGGATCATATATGATATCATATTTATTTATGGGGTTATTGTATAATTTAGTTAAAATTATTTATCTATTATACAGGATGTTAACATAACCTCAACTAAGGAAAAGTAAAAGGTAAGGGTTAATTTTACTATATCTTTATTATTCGTGGTTGTTTATATGTAAGTATCTACTGATATTTATTTATCATTGACAACCGTGTTTCATAAAAAAATTATTTTAAAAAAATTACTTTTTCCTAGAATATGGTTTAATGTAATTTATAACCTTGTTTAATTTTTTATAAATTTCTTTAAAATTAATATTTCCATCATATTCCAAATAATGTGATTTATGACCTTTTTGACGAATTAAGGAAAGAATGTTTTTTCTAACATATACTGTGGGTGCAGCTATTTTACATCATTATAAAAACTTTGAAGCTTCCCTTAAAAGTTTATTTTATTATTTTCAAAATAAATGTTTTCTTTTATACTTATTCTACTTTTAAATGATTTCAAGGTAGAAATAGAGAATTCTCTCAAATGGTTTTTGAATTGTTTTCTTCTATGTCAACATCTATTCTTAGATTTTATATTTAATTGAAGTTGATTTATTATGATACAATATCCCATATTGTATTGATAGTTTTATGATATGTTTGACTATAGATGAGCTAAATTTATGTAATTCATGTTTTATGGTTAAAGTATAAACATTTTGTACGATAGTTTAATATGAATGTTAATGTTACGTTTCACCATTTTAATATGAGGAATGCATTGGATGTAGTATGTGAGGGAAGGGACTGCTATGCCTCATTAATGCATCAGTAGGACTCATGAGACAAACTAGTTTCTTGGCACAAGGCCTTGGATATATTTTAATTTTTAGTCATGGTACGAGGCCTTAAATATGTTGTTATGATGTCCGGTAATATGCATTCCATTATTATGAGATTATCTATTGATATTTCATGTTATTACTCAACTAGTAGAATGTCCTTGTGAATAACTAAATGAGATTATTTGATTTATCATTACCATATCGTTCTGAAGTTTATGTTTAAAAGGCTTTTGTTTTATTCCTATACATTTCCTTAAACGTTTATGCTTATTTATGATATTTCCTGCTATATGGTTATCTTTATTGAACATCTGATCTCACCCCTTTATTATGTTATATTTATTCCAGGATGCGAAGAAGTATATTATGACAAACCTATTGGTATGCACTAAATAATATGTGTGTCTCCATTGGAGACACAATGTTTATTTTTAATTTCATAATTTAATTTAAAGTTTTTGTATTTATCTATTACTTCCAATGTTACTAAACATATCAGTCTTTCGGAACCTAATCTCTTGTCATCATGCCAATGTAAGGTAATATTGTACTGACTCTGGATTACTTGGTTCAGGTCATTATAGTTGGTCTCATGGGATGTTTAGTACAAACTAAGGAAACTAGATTTAAAAAAACTCTAATTAGAGAACACTACCCTAAGATAGACTTTGAATATTAGTATAGAAGAACATCCAAAATTTTAATAATGAAAATTTTATGTGGGTTCTTCCAAGAAATATATCCCTGTCTGGATTCTACAAGTAGACGTGGTTCTAGCACACATGTACCTAGGAATGAAAACTTCGACAAGGACTTTCGGGATTGACCCGGGGTATCATGGTACATGGAAACGGGCCTTACAACGCACCTATTTTCACACTCCCAGGGGATATTCTTAGGATAACTCACATTTTATTTACAAACCATTATGGAGTATTTATGAGTAAATACATCCCAAAAGAAAAAAAATTTATGATTATGGATTATATGAAAAAACTATTCAATTTATGTGAGGTATTTTAAAAGTTTTGAAATATGCATTGTGATTCATAAACTAACCAAGTGTATGCCACTGTTTAGAAATAGCGCCTGGTAGAACGAATGAAAAATATATCAATACACGTAATCCATGTAGGTATTTCCTTCCTAATCAAGATAATTATAGTGGAGCTGGTGATTCAATTGGTGCTTAACAGCTTATAACCAAACTGGGACACCTCACTCGGGTGATGAATAATAACCTTACCCATACAGAGCACTCAGATCGACAATGCGGAGGATCAATGTAAGACCGCTTCATGAGGCAACAACCACCAACACTCAATGTGACTTCAAATCCATTTATTTTTAAGGAATGTATATGGTCCATTGAGAAAATATTTCATGAATTGGGTATAGTGAAAGGGAAAAGGTTTTCACGACAGTCTATCACCTCACAGGATATACAGATCAATGGTGGTCATAATTTCAAAACACAAAGGATGATTAAGAAGTATCAAATATAGAATAGAGGGAGTTTTAAGAGGTTTTCTTAGAAAAATACATTCCTCTTGAACATCGAGTGGATATGGAAAGTTAATTTCATAGTCTGAGGAAAAAGAAGGATGATAATGTCGCAAAGAATGAGGATAACTTTACAAGGTTAGAAAGGCATGCTACAGATTATATACGTAACCCAATAAGTTAAATTGATCGATTATACAATGTTTTAAAACAATTTCTCCATCAAGAATTATTCTATAATCATTTTCATCCTATGAATATATAGTCTCATGTGCTATCAAGACAGAAAATTAATTCTCTAAGTCTTATGAATTTAAAGAGAAGAAATAAAAGAAGAGACCTACTGAACACTCTAGAAAATAAAATAAGGTGAAGAATGGAAATTTTGAATTTATATCCTATATTATTTGTGGGAAGAAACATCGTGGTACATGCCTAAAGGGGATGGGAGTTTGTTACAAGTGTAGAGGAAAAGGCCACCATGCTCATGATTTCAAGGTGAAGAAATAAGCTTTCAATGTAAACTAATAAAATTTGAAATAAATGGGGGAATTATACAAATGAATGTATTATGTGTCAAGGAAAAATTACCTTTTAAAATTTTCAGGAGAGTAAGGCCAAGTTTATGCGATCAAAACTACTTAGGTTGAAGCTCCAAATGATGCGGTGGAAGGTACTTTAATCATTTCCTCAAAATTATCCAATGCTTTATTTGATTCTAGATCATCGCATTCTTTCATATCTTCCTTGTTTTCCAAAAAAAATAGGTATTTCCAATTTGACTTATTAAGGTATTTCCCAGTCAAAACACCTAATGGAAGTATTATTACAAAAACAATTTTTCAATCAGTTACCATTATGGCATATAGACGTGCTTTATCTGCTAATCTTATTATCATACCAATTATTGAATTTTATTTAATCTTATGAATGGATTGAATTTTGGTCCATAATGTAAACATTTATTATAATAAGAAGGAGGTTACAATTTTTTATGTTGATAAATAATCCCTTATCTTTAGAGCAGAATCATCACCATCTAATTCTCTTCTAAATCCACCCCCAGTACCTCTACTAAATTATATTATTAGGGAGTAAGAGAGTGAAATAACAATGGGTTAGTAATGTAATGTTAAAATACAGGATGTACCTATTGTTCAATAATATGTTTATGTGTTTCCAGAGGATTTACCTAGACATCCTCAAAAATAGGAAATTGATTTTTCCATTGACTTAATTCCTAGTTCAAGGCCCATATTGAAGACCCCTTCTACAGTGGCCACTGTGGAATTAGTGAAATAGAAGAAACAACTAGAGGAATAGAGTAATAAATATTTATTCACCCTAGTGTTTCTCCATGGGGATCCAATTCTATCTTTGATAATAAGAAAGACAGATCTATGAGGTTGTGAACTTACAATAGGGAGATTAATATTATGAAAATAAAGAACAAGTATAACATACCTCTCATTGATAATTTATTTGATCAACTTCATGGAGATTAATATTTTTCAAAGATTGACCTTCAATATGGATACCATCAGTTGTTAATGAATAATGAAAACATTCCAAAGACAACACTTCGAAATATTTATAGGCATTATGAGTTTATAGTAATTATTTTTCGACTAACTAATGAAACCTCTATTTTCATGGATCTAATGAATAGAGTTTTCAAGAAATATCTTGATTACTTTGTAGTGGTATTTATTGATGATATCTGGGTATACTCCAAAATCTAAAAAGAACATGAAAATCACTTCTGTACTATTCTAAATCCTCTTTGGAGAACTGAATTATATGGGATATCTAGAATGTGTGAATTCATACTTCATGAGATTTCATTTCTTGGCGATATTGTCTCTAAGGATAGAATCTATGTTTATCTTTCAAAGAAAATGGAAATCCATGAATGTCTAGCACTGATGAGTATAACTAAGGTACCTATTTTTATTGGTTTAGTAGGTCACTATCAATGTTTCATCAAGAATCGTTCCTGATTGGATAACCCATTAACCAAGCTTACAAATAATGGGGTTAAATTTGTTTGTAAATAATAGTGTGAAGAATGTTTTAAAGAATTCAATAAAATATTATTCAATCCTCCTATAATAACTCTACCATTGGAGAATGATGTGTCTGTTATTTATAGTGATGCTTCAAAGAAAGCTCATGGTTGTGTCCTTATGCAGAATGATAGAGTTATTAATTGTGAATCACGGTAGCTAAAAATTCATTAACAAGTTAGTCTGACTCATCATATTTAGTTATCAGTGGTAATCTTTTAAATAAAGATATGGAGACACTTTATTTATAGTAAATAATGAGAGATATATACTGATCACAAGAGTTTGAAGTATATTTTCTCTTAGAAAGAACTCAACATGAGGCAAAGTCGATGGATTGAACTACACAAGTATTGTGATTGTGAAATACACTATGTCTATGAGAAGGTAAATAAGGTGCTAGAAGATTTGACTCAAAAAGAACATGGAGTTCTAAATAAGATGGAAGTTTAAAGGGATCCTTTGTTCATGGATCTAATAAATATGGATATGGGAATAATCATGGAAGATGAAGCATCAATAATTTCTCAAATTTTTTCCAAACCATATTTACTAGAAAGGATAAAAATTTCTCAGACTAATGATCATAAGTTTCAAAAGAAAATTAAATATGTGAATCATGGGAGATTGATTGAATTCATATATAAAGATGGAATTTTCAAATTTGGTAAGAGGTTTCTATTCCCGATATAGATGATCTGAAAAAGGAATTGTTGGATGATGCTAAGATATCCAATTTCTCTATATACCCTCTTAGAACTACGATTTATTGATATTTGAAGGAATGATTTTGGTGGTACAAAATGAATATGGAAATTGCAGATTATGTGTCGAGATGTTTGGTTAATCAACAGGTGAAGGCGGTAAGACAACATCCTAGAGGATTCCTGAAACCTCTTCCCATGACAGAGTGGAAATGGGATGATATTATGATAGACTTTGTCATGTTACTATTAAAGACTCCTAGAAGGAATGGTGCAATATGGTTCATTGTTGACCTTCTTACCAAGTCAGCGCATTGTCTTTCTACAAGAGAAGATTTACCACCAGATAGTTTTGCAAGAATACATATTAATAAAGTTTTAATACTTCATGGTGTACCCCTATCGATTGTTTCTGATCATGATTCCCATTTTAAATCGAGATTCTAGAAAAGTCATCAGAAATCCCTAGATACTGAAATTTGGTTGAGCACGGTCTACCACCCTCAAACTGATGGACAATCGGAATGGACTATTCAAACCTTAGAAGACATTTTGAGATCCATCTCACTTCACATTCATGGTATGTGGGATTAGTATCTACCTTTGGTAGAATTTTTATATAATATTATTTTCCATTTGAGTATTCCAATAACACCATATGAAGCGTTATATGGAATGAGAAGCCACACACCAAATTTTTGGGATGATGTGGGAGAATGAAAACGTGTATGCCCAAAACTTGTTGAGGAAACAATGGAAGAGGTAAAGGTTATACAAACCTATATCAAAGTAACTCAAAGTAGAAAAAGGAGCGATGTCGATAGCCTAATGAAGGATTTGCAATTTCAAGTAGGAGATCATGTTTTATTGAAGTTATCTGCCTAGAAGGGTGTTATATGATTTAGTAAGAAGCGAAAATTATGTCCCGGGTACATCAGAACTTTCAAAATTCTAGAACTAATTGGAGTTGAAGCTTACCGTCTCACAATTCCACCAAGTCTCTCCAATGTTCATGATGTGTACCACATATCATAGTTGGGGAAATATATGCCAGACCCAATTCATGTACTCACCTATGAAGAAATATAACTGGAACTACATATATCTTATTGAGAATATCATGTCAATATTCTCGATATAAGAGAACTAGTGTTGAGAAACCGGATGACTCGTCTGGTAAAAGTTCTTGAAAAAATCTATAAAATGAAAGAGGCAATGTGGGAACCTGGGGAACTTATTATGAAGAACAACCCAAATAATTTTCTGCAGTAATATTATAGAAATTTTAAAGAAGAAATTATTTGATGTAGGGAAGAATGTAACACCCTAAACTTCAATGGTACCCTTCGCATTGATCCATACATTTTCTTGTGTTGTACGCAACCTCGATTTTTAGCACACCATGACCAGTCAAACTAGCCATTTAAAAGGCATTTATGAAAATTAATACCCAATTTTTGAAATTAATAAATTTATTTTTCCAAATGAACCTCATTTTTCTATTCAGAATATCAAAATTATCTTAGAGTGAGTTTTTGGTATTTTACTGAAAACATTCAATTTTTGATGAATAGTGAAAAACATTGCATTATTGTTTAAAACTGAATTTTTATTAGATAATTATTTTTTAATTTAAATTTATTTTAAAGAAACAATATATGCATACTACCTATATTATTCCAGTGTAATTCATTTATTTAATTTTATAAAAATATTATATTTATATAATTTTATTGAACTTTTTAACGTCTTTTACCCACCTTCTAGGCACATTAGAAAATTTGCATAAAATATAGTTTTATCCCTTCGATTCATTGAATTTCAAAAACACTAAAGTGATGATTGTCATTAGTAAATAAAATTTGGTTCAATAGGATGAAAATATTTTTTGGTGACTAGTAACTTCTGAGTTTTATTTTCCACAGTTAAAAGTAAATAGTGTAATTAAAGGTAAAATGATATTATAATTATCCTTAAACATGTCATAATTCTATTGGATAAGTTTTTTTCACCCAAAATCAACCTTATACAAAAATATTATCCTTTTTTATTCACATGGATTAGATTGGGACATTTATTTTATTTTATTTAAAGAGAGTTAAAAGTGATAAATTTAAATTTTAGTAACAAAAAAAAATTAATATAGGGTTATAAATAAGTTATATTCAACTATAAATATTAATTTTAAAGATAAAATGATTTAATACAACAAATTATTTTATTTATAATATTTAGACATTAAATAATTAAATTTATTTATGAAAAAATGATGATGCAGTAATTATCATACTAATGAATGATGAAAATAATTGATATTATAAATATAAAAATAAATGTAAACTGAAACTTATGTTTCCATACAAAAATTTTATAGGTGAATATGACATATTAGGTTAGATTAAATGTATTTTTTTAGAATTAATAAAGTTTTTATGACTTTCCCAAAAACCAAATACTAAATAATGTCAAAATTGACATAAATGAGTTTTTAAAACAAATACTATTTTATTAAATAATACAATATTCCTAACAATATAACATTCAGAGACAGGATTTATATAATGTTATTTATATTATTAATGAACCACTTTAGGTTTTAGTGGATTTTTATAGCAATTATATTAACCTTGTAATATAAAAATACAAGAAGACATGGAAAAAGTTAAACTATTTAACTAAGAGTTAAATCTAAAAGATAAGGTTAATATGGTGACATAAACATGTCTAAAATAGATTCTCTGAGAGGATTTATACCCATCCACACTTTATCATAGAAATAAATTTATTTGGACCTATTATAAACAATAAATTATTTTATAATAAATTAATATTTCAATATTTTCTTAAAGTGCCCCTCACCACTCTTATAAAAGGGTACTTTCCCATATCATAAATTTACACCTCCAAATCCATTTGTCTTGGAAAAACCATGATCAAATATCCTTTACACTACACTCACATAAACTAATAGGACTTAATTATATTATAATTCCAACCTATGGATCCCTTTTTTAAAATCAAAAGAAAGCACCCGAAGAAGATGTAATTATTTCATCACCTCTTTCAAAGTTCTTTTCTTCTTCAACTTCCTCTTTCTTTGTATTTTCCATACCAAAATATTAACTCCAGTACCTTATACATACTATGATTTTATTATAAATATGGTAAACCCATATTCATTATTCTATTCATCCTATGAATAACGAAGTCACCATACGTGTGTACGTACAGCTTACCATCTCCACGTCGTGGTGTAGTTTGATATTAAACACTTCATTATTTGGATGGCTATAATAATGAGTATAATTGATGTAAATAATAAATATAACATGTTAATAATTATGTATATATTATATTTCATCCAATTACATATCATTTCACGATCAATATAATGATATTTTCACTCATGCGTATGTAGAGCTTACCGTCTCCACGATGCGATGAGATTTCATTCCCCATTGTAACCATTCAAGAATAATTTTCATTTGATTATTAAAAATAATTTTTACAAAAATAATATCATAAAGTATATGAATAAAATACATCCTATCCATAAAAACATAACTTATATAACAAAACATACAAAGGAAAATGAATCATTGAACTCTCAAAAAAATGATACTACTAAAATATTATTAACAAAGCAATATTAGAGGATCATATAAGATATTATATTTATGTATGTGGTTATTGTATTGTTTAATAACAATTATTTAACTATTATATAGGAGTTTAACATACCTTATACTAAGGAAAAGTACAAAGTAAGGGTTAATTTTACAATATCTTTATTATCCGAGGTTTTTTATACATAAGTATCTACTTGGACTTCTTTATCATCCACATCTGTGTTTCTTAAAAATGTATTTCAAAACATTGTTACTATTTCATAAAATATTTTTTAAAGTCATTTATACCCTTGTTTTATTTTTTACAATTTTTTTTAATGGAAACATTCTTTCGTTTTCCAAACAATGTACTTTATGACCTTTTCAAAAAATAAAGGAAAGAATGTTTTTCTTAACATATACATAGGGTGCGGCTATCTTCCATCGTTATAATACATTTGTAGCTTACCTTACAAGATTTTATGAATATTTTCAAAATAAATATTTTATTTTATAATTATTCGAATTTTAAGTTATTTAAAATTAGAAATAGATATTTCTCTCAAATAGTTTTTGTATTGATTTAATTTATGTCAACATATATTGTTGTATTTTATGTTTAATTGAAGTTTCTTTATTATGATACAATATTCCATTTTGTATTTATAGTTTTATGATATGTTTGACTGTGGATGTGCTATTTTTATGTCATTAATTTTTTATGGTTAAAGTATTATCATTTCTTATGATAGTTTAATATGGATGCTTAGGTTATGTATCACCATTTTCATATGAGGAATGCATTGGACGTAGTAAGTGAGGGAAGAGACCGCTATAACCCCTCAATGCATTCGTAGGTCTCAAGAGACAAACTAGTGTCTTGGCACAAGGAATTGACAATGTTTTTATTTGTAGTATTTTTATGAGGCCTTGACTATGTGGTTATGATATCCAGTATTATGAATTCCATCATTATGAGATACGCTATTCATATTACATGTGATTATTCGACTAGTAGATTATCCTTGTGAATAACTAAATAGAATTATTTTATTTACCATTTCCATATCATCATGAAGTTTATGTTTAAAAGGATTTTGTTTTAGTCTTATAAATTTACTTATATGTTTATGATTATTTATGATATCTTCCACTATATTTTTATCCTTACTGATCATCTGAGCTCACCATTTTTTTATGATTTATTTTTCCCAGGATGTGAAGAAGTACCTTATGACTCACCTACAGGGATAGAAAAAATAATATGAGTCCATTTAGTGGAGACACAATATTGCTTTTCTATTTGATAATGTAATATAAAACATATGTATATATCTATTGCTTCTAATGAAACACCCCAAGATTTCATAGTAAGTTATTTTCTTTAATGTAATTCAATAGCTTGCGCTACACGCAACACCGAGTTCGAGCAAACCACGACTTACCAAACTTGTCGTTCAAAGGAAGTTATGAATAGTATTAACTGAATTTTAAATTTTATATAATCCATATAATTTTATAATCCATATTATCTATTTTTTAGACATAATATAAGAACAAATTCATTTTTTTCAGAAAAAAGAATTATTTTTCAAAAAAAATTGAAATGTTACCTCCTTTTAATAGAAACCCCTTTTTAAAACTAATATTTGACACTATTATGTATTCAATTTAATGATATAAAATTCTTGTTTATAACTGGGACATAAAAATTTATTTTGGATAATTTTTTGGATCTTTTCTAATAACTTCTATATTTTGATGAATACTGAAAAATACTAAATTTTAATTGATAACAACTTTTTTAATCAAAGTAATTTATAGTGATAAATTATTTATTTTAATGGTTTGGAAGTATAATTAGATTATATTTTTATCATTTAATATAATTTAGGTGATTATTAGTAATTTCACATTTTAATTTGACATAAACCCATGTCATCCTTTTGATAGTTTTTACTTTTTAAAAACCTGCTTTTCGGTTTTGACAGCGGGAATTGATTTTAAATTAACTAATGAAAATTATAGGTTTTTAATTTTGTAAAATATAATTCATTTTTAAATTTGGAATATCAAAATTAGCTTAGGGTAAATTTTTTGTATTTTTTGGAAAACATTCAACTTTCGATGAATAGTGAAAAACATTGTGTTACAGTTTAAAACAGAATTTTTATTTAAATAATTATTTATTTTATTTAAATTTATTTTAAGTCAAAATATATTTTTAATACCTATATAAGTTCAGTGTAATTCATTGGTGTTATTTTATAATAAAATTAGATGTATAAAATTTTATTGAACCTTTTACTGTTTTTTACCCACCTCCTAGAAGCATTTTCAAATTTACATAACACTTAATTTTCACGCTTCTGTGAATTGAATTTCAAAAATCTGAGAGACACAGTTGATATCACTATGTAAAATTTGTTTCAATAAGATTAAAATAGTTGTTGGTGAATAGTAACTTTTTAGTTTTATTTACCACGGTTAAAAGTAAATAGGGTAATTAAGGGTAAAAATGATTTTATTATTACCCTAAAACATTTCATAATTCAATTAGATAAGTGTAATTAGTCCAAAAACAACGTTAGGAATAATACATGATCGTTTAGGTCCACTTGGATTAGATTAAGACATTTATTATTATTATTATTGAAGAAGAGTTAAATGATTTAAAATCAATGTTTAATAATTAAAAATTTTTTAATATAAGGCTATAAATAAGATAAACTCAACTATAAATATTCATCATAAATATAAACATATTTCCTACATAATGTTATTTTATTTATATTTTTTAGACATTAAATAATTTAATTTATTTATGACACAATGATGATACAATAATTACCTAATTAATGAAATAATTAAATAATTTATATTATAAAAATCCAAATAAATGTAATTTGAGATTTTTTATGAATTAAAATAATTTTCATGGTTAATATGACATTTTAGGGTTGGTTAGATGTTTTTTTTAAGTAATAATTATGTTATGAAATTAGAAAAAACAAAATACCAAATAGTGTCAAAATTGTCATAAAAGTGTTTTAAAAACAATAATGTGTTATTAATTGATATTCTATTCCTAAAAATATATATTTCGGAAAAAGATCATAAATAATATTATATATGTTATTAATGAACCACTTGAGGTTCTCTTGTAAGTTTATATTAATTTTATTAACCATATAATTTAAAAATACAAAGAGATGTGGTAAATGTCCAACTATTTAACTAAGAGTTAATTCTAAATAATAAAGTTAATATAGTAACCTAAACCTGTATAAAACCTATTGGTTCAGTGGTTATCGACCCATCCACACCGTAGACATTAAATAATTCATTTTTAGCATTATAAACCAAAAATGATTTTATTATAAAATAATATTTTTACCTTTTCTTAAGGTGCCCCTCATGCCTCCTATAAAAGGGTACTTCCCCTTCTCTCTAATTAGAACCTACAAATCCCTTTCACTCCACCAAACCCTGCCCAAATACCCTTTAAACTTTCCTCTCTTAATCCTAGAGTCCTTCCATTAGTCATAAATCCAATCTAAGAAGCCCTTTTGATCAAATCAAAAGGAAGAACCCGACGAAGAGGAAAATATTTCATCACCTCTTTCAAGTTTATTTTTTCTTACACTTCCTCTTTCTTTATTGTTTCCATTCTAAAATAATAACTCCAGTATCTTCTATATACTTTGATGTTATTATAAATATGGTACAACCATATTCATTATTCTGTCTATCCTTTAAATGACTTGTCACTATACATGCCTACGTACGGCTTACCGTCTCCACGTCATGGTGTAATTGTTATTCAATACATTATTATTTGTATGGGTATAATAATGATGTATAATTGATGTAAATAATAAATATAACATGATAATGATTCTGTATATATGATATTCCATCCAATTATATATTATATCAATATCAAAATAATGATATTGTCGCTCGTGCGTACGTACGAATTACCGTCTCTGCAAACGAGATGAGATTCATTCACCATCGTATCCATTCAAGACTAATTTTCATTAGATGATTAAAAATAATATTTAATGATGTAATAACATTATGAATATGAATAAGATACATCCTATACATAACAAACATTACTTACATAACAAAGTATAGAAAGGAAAACGAATCAGTTAACACCCGAAACGATGATAATAATAAAATTCTATTAACAAAGCAATATTTAAATATCAAATATGATATCATATTAATGTATATCATTCTTTTATAATTTAATGACAATTATATCACCAATATACATGATTTTAATACACCCTTGACCAAGGAAAAGTACAAGGTAAGGGGTTTCTTATCTCACTTTTAATTCAGTGAGATTTCCATTGTTCGCCACTTATTTATTGGATGTTGTGTATTGTGTACTTCCATTTTATATATAATATCATTATTATCTTTATATTAATGGTATTACATTATTCATTTGGTGGTTGTTAACTTTTGTTCATATGTATCGATTGATTACAACGAAGTAAGGGTTCTTTATCTCACTTTTTTCCCGTTAGATTAGTGCTATATTGGCCACTATTTCATTTTGTGTGGCGTATGTATTTTCCATGATTGTATTCTTGGTGTAATATAGTTTTAATTTATGGGTATTAACATCTTCATTTTATGATCCTTCGTTCAGGGGTTTTATGTTTCATAAGTTACCAAAACGGGAATGGAATTTCAAATTTCAATTTCCACTAAGTGGGCTTTATGCATACTTCATTGATTATTTTACTCCAAGATTATGTGTGGAATCACTGTTTATTATTTATGTATTAATATCCACTCCCATTTATATGGATATAAGTTTGATACACATAATCACTCCATTGATAATTTCTTATTTCATGGATATAAACTTGATCTTAACTCAATTTCAATTCATTGAGTTAAACATCCAAGTCGTTGGTGTTTTTTTACAAGGATATGTGGGAATGTCTCTGATTGATTTACACTAAATATCCAATAATATTGAGTGTATTTATATTTTTGACACATAATTATTTCATTGATTTATCCTTTACCTAATGATACTGTCTAAATAAGGGATTTCATCTCAATTTACATTCCTTTGAGACTTCTTTCTTGTTATTCACCAATCACTTTTATATGTTGTATATACTGTCCTTTGACATAGTATATCATGAAATCCTTTATTCTCAAGATATTATAATGTTTTTATTACCTAAATTATTTGTATTCAAGATTCTCTCATTTGGGTAGGAACTCCAACAAAAATATCATTTTAAATGTCTTAAAATTTTATTCTTCTAAATATTTCTCATTAATGTCCATGTTATAAAAATGGGTTTAAGGATTCATTTATATAGACATTAATGTTTTAATACGAAAATTCATTTTAAATGTTTCAATGTTTTGTGGGACAATTTTATTCAAAAATCTATTTTTAAATGACTTCTTGACAAATAGTGTGACTTTTAAATGTTTTTAGGAAAAAGGGGAATATTTCTCGCAAATAGTTTTTATGATTATTTTCATCTATGTCAATATCCTTTATTATTCTCGAATGAGGTTAATATGTTACAATAAAATCTTTCATATTGTATTTAATGAGTTGTGTTTGATTATGGATGTGATATTTTTATACCATTCATAGATTGTGTATAAGGTATTCACATTTTGTGTGATAGTTTTAATACGAATGTTTATGTTATGTTCCAAACTTTTCATATGAGGAATTAATTAGACTTAGTAAGTGACGGGTGGAGCCCGCTATAGCTCCTCGATGCATCGGTAGGTCTCATGAGACAAACTAGTGTCTTGGAACAGGCCCTTACCAAAATCATATTTTTAGTCTTGGCACAAGGCCTTGACTATGTGGTTATGAAAGTATGTCATTATGAATTCCATCATTAAGAAAGTGGCTTTTGATATTTCAGGTGATTATTCAACTATTAGAATATCCATTTGAATAAGTAAATGAAATTATTTGATTTTATCTTTTCCATATTATGCTTAAGTTCATGTTTAAAAGGATTTTTTTTAGTCTTATACATTTCCTTAAATTTTTATACTTATTTATGAATGTTTCCACTATATTGTTATCCTTACTGAGCATCTGATCTCACCCCATTCTATGTTTTATTTTTCCCAGGATGAAAAAAAGTATATTATGACTGACCTGTAGAGATATTCTATGGGATATCAGTTTTTTCTATGGAAACAATGTTGTTGTAGTTTCTCTTTTTATGATGTAATGTAAACCTTAAGAATGTATCTAGTACTTCTAAGGCTACTGAAATAATCGGTCTTTCCAGACTTGTTATTTTTTCATCATGCCAATGATACGTAATAATGCATTGACTCTGGCCTTCTAGGGTCGAAGCATTACAGTTGGTATCAGAGGATGTTTAGTACAAACCTTGTAAACTAGATTTAGATAATCTCTGATTAGAGAAATGTCCCTAAGATAGACTTTGAGGATTAGTATAGAAGAACTTACTATAATTTTGGTATTGTAGAGATTTTGTGATTTCTCCAAACAATACATCCCTATCTGGATACAATCAGGTAGAGGCGGCTCTGGCACTGATGTACCTAGGGATAATACCCGAAAACACCGCTTTGATCTAGACTCGAACGGTAACTGGTGCAAGACAATGGGCCTTGCAGCACTCTTGGTTACGACACACCCGGGGATATGCTTACGATAATTAACATTTTCATTACAAAACGATTTAATGGATTTTAATATAAGATGAGAATAAATAAGTGTCGTTAATACTAAGGTGTTTTAGATTAAAAATATGGTGTTATGATATTCTATAAATCATTTTATGACTCAAACTATGCTTTATTGTGTTAGTCAATGGAAGAATTCCAAGGAAGTCATAGTATCATTGAACATGATATACAAGGTGGGAACAGTAGAGGAAATGAGAAATGGAATGGAATGTTGATAGGTGTAAAAGATTTCATGTTCATGAAGAATCATTTTTCCCAAAATATGATCAATAACATATATATTAA
The DNA here is from genome assembly GCA_963277665.1 of Viscum album. NCBI lineage: Eukaryota > Viridiplantae > Streptophyta > Magnoliopsida > Santalales > Viscaceae > Viscum > Viscum album. The sequence goes on from OY728159.1 coordinate 930,307,662, forward strand.
CAAAATCTCAGACTCAAAAAAGAAGAGAAAGGTGGTGAATGATATGGGATCCAGCAGTGGAGACCATGGAGAAAAGAAAGCTCAATTTCCATCATGTAGGAAATGTGGGAGGAGACAACTAGGTAAGTGTCTCAATGGAACAGATTAATGCTTTATGTGTGGGAAATAATGACATCAAGTAAATAATTGACGAGGAAAAGGAAATAGTACTATATAAGAAAATAAAATTGATCCCATGTATCTATTTACAGTGATTTGCCGTAAATTTAGGGTACCTTGGAATTACTCGATTGAATTCCATATTCTATAGTATAACCCCTTGGTCAAGAAATAAACTATGTGGAAATAAATGGATATTGAAATGTTTAAAAGTATTAGTTCTCTTTGATGGTGGGATTACTTTGGAAGACTTTTCTCTTATGTGTAACCCTTCAGTTTATTATGTGAAAATGCTATTTTTGGCATAATTGTGTTTTATATTGATGATATAGTTATAAATAACCATTTGAGTTTATACGATCCTTGAATTTGAGGCAATTACATGTTATTAAATTTTTGGATGAAAATGTGAGGTACGAGATAACATTTGTGGTGAAATTATGTTATAGTTATTTTAAGGAATATATCTCCTTTTGGGAACATTATACAATATAGTTTTTTGAAAAAGGAATACACACAGACCATGTGACAACCCATCACGTCGGACAAAGCTATTGGAATCGAACCCACAACCATAGTACGATTGGGATTTATCTCCTACCACAAGACTACGTTAATTCCATGGTTAGTGTGACAAAATTTTTTAGTTAAATGATTTTATTGATCAATAATAAGTTGATTTGGGATCTTCTGTCTTATAAAATGGATATCTTTATTGTAGGAAAATGATTTGGGGATTAGGTGATAAATTTCATTTTGGAAGACGTTCACTCTGTCGGTAATTCAATATGCCTAAGGAAAATAGAATACGATGGGCTTTCATTTGTGGAGTAATGGTGGATTTTTATCTATGTTTTTATTGTGGATTTATAGTGATTTGGGTTATTTATGGAAATGATTAACCTGTCATAGAGAATATGTGATTAGGTTAATTACTTTTAAGTATGTGACTTTAATAGTAGTTTATGTTATATTGAAATACAATTTGACCTGGAAGACTACATAATCAAATTCTTCTATGTTTTGGGTATCAATATTAGAGTGGATTATATTGATTTATTTTAAAGACTATTTTTTATTGAATGGTATTTATTTATCTTTGTGAATTGTTGGTTTAATTTTAGAAATTAAGATACGTATTTCTTTCTCTAAAGGATTATCCTTTTTGGGGATCATCTGATCTAGTACTAACCATTTTGGTTTTGTTTAATCTCTAAAGACAAGGTAAAAATATATAGTTTATCCTCTGTGGATTAGGTGATTCTCTAGAAGTTGATTCTAGCGCTTTAGGTGTGACCAAGTAATCATGAATAATTATTGTTTAAAAAAAAAGATGAGTTAGTGGTAGAAATTTATTAAAGGATGAAACTCTCCATAAAAAATAAGTGTATCTCTTTATGTTCTCATTAAATCTCATAAATAAATCCCTCACATTATGAAATGAAACTTAAAAAATGTTATTTTTTTACTTTTGATACTAGGAAACTAATGAACATTTATCTCATCATGAGTTTTTAGTTTTCTTATTATTAGCTTTCTCCTAATCATGTTTTTTGTCACTCTCAACCTAAACATGACACTTATTTTATCTTCCATATCCATGTGTTACTACATGTAATATTAGTGTGGGTTCTCTCGAGTGACCTTTGTACTTATCTTTCTTTCTTTTAAAGAGATAGTTTTATAGACTCTTTTTCTGATGTGGGACTTTCAATGAAGTTCCCAAGACCAATTTTAAAATTTCAAGGACAAAATTTCCCAAAGGGGAGAAGAATGTGACACCCCAAGATTTCATAGTAAGTTATTTCCATTAAAGTAATTCAATAGCTTGCGCAACACGCAACACGGAGTTCGAGTGAACCACGACTTACCAAACTAGCCGTTCAAAAGTGGTTATGAATAGTATTAACTAAATTTTTTATTTTATATACTCCATATTATGTGTCTCTTAGAGTTAATATAAGAACAAATTCAATTTTTTCAGATAAATGAAGTATTTTTAAAAAAAATGCCATTTTTCCACCTTTTAATGAAAAACCCTTTTTAAAACCAATATTTGACACTTTTTTATATATATAATTTAATGAAATTAAATTCTTGTTTAGAATCGGGACATAAAATATTTATTTTGGATAAATTTTTGGTACTTTTCTAATAACTTTTATATTTTGATGAATACTGAAAAATACTAAATTTTAATTACAAACTACTTTTTTAATTGAAATAATTTATAGTGTTAAATTATTTATTTGAATGGTTTGGAAGTATAATTAGATTATATTTTTATCATTTAATAAAATTTAGGTGATTATTAGTAATTTCACATTTAAATTTCACATAAACGCATGCCAATGTTTAGATCGTTTTTACTTTTTAAAAAACCGCTTTTCGGTTTTGACAATGGGAATTAATTTTAAATTAATTTATAATACTAATATGTTTTGAATTTTGTATAATAGAATTCATTTTTGAATTCAAAATATCAAAAATAGCTTAAGATAACGTTTTGGTATTTTTCTGAAAACATTCAATTTTTGATGAATAGTGAAAAACATTGTGTTATAGTTTAAAACTGAATTTTTATTTAAATAATTACTTATTTTATTTAAATTTATTTTAAGTTAAAATATATTTATAATACCTATATAATATCAATGTAATTCAGTGGTGTTATTTTATAATAAAATTAGATGTATAAAATTTTATGGAACTGTTTACCGCCTTTTACCCACCTCCTAGGAGCATTTTCAAATTTACATAAAATTAAATTTTACCTTTCTGTGAGTTGAATTTAAAAAATATGAGAGACACAGTTGATATCACTAATTAATGTCTGGTTTAATAAGATGAAAATAATTTTTGGTGGATAGTAAATTTTTACTTTTATTTACCACAGTTAAAAGTAAATAGGGTAATTAAGGGTAAGAATGATATTATTATTACCCTAACACATGTCCTAATTCTATTTGATAAGTGTAATTCGACCAAAAAAACCTTATGAATAAAATATGATCGTTTAGGTCCACCTGGAGTAGATTATGACATTTATTATTATTATTTTATTTAAAGAAAAGTTAAAAGATTTAAAATAAAAGTTTAATAGCTTTAAATTTTAATATAGGGTTATACAAAAGATAAATTTGACTATAAATATTAATTAGAAAGATAAAAATATTTACTATATAATGGTATTTTATTTATATTTTTTAGAAATTAAATAATATAATTTATTTATGAAACAATGATGATGCAGTAATTACCTAATTAATAAAATATTAAAATAATTGATATTATAAATATCCAAATAAATGTAATTTGAGAATTTTTATGAACTACACTAATTTTATTGGTTAATATGACATGTTATAGTTGGTTAGATGAATTGTTTTTGACGTAATAGTGCTGTTATGAATTTAGAAAAAACAAAATACCAAATAGTGTCAAAATTGACATAAAATATTTTTTAAAACAAATACTATATTATTAACTGATATTCTATTCCTAAAAATATAAGGTTCAGACAAAGGTCTTAAATAAAATTATATATTTAATTGATGAACCAATTGAGGTTCTCTTGCAAGTTTATATTATGTTTATTAACAATATAATATAAAAATACAAAGAGACATGGTAAATGTCAAACTATTTAACTAAGAGTTAAATCGAAAAAATAAAGTTAATATAGTAACCCAACCGAGTATAAAACCTATTGGTTGAGTGTGGTGCGACACATCCCCTCTTTATCCATTAAATAATTCATTTTGGATCCATTAGAAAGAGAAAATTATTTTATTATAAAATATTATTTCTAGATTTTCCTAATGTACCCCTCACCCCACTTATAAAAGGTCACTTCCCCTTCTCTCTAATGCACACCTTCAAAGCCATTTATCTCAGCCAGACCCTACCCAAATACCTTCTCAATTTTTCTCCCTTAATCCTAGATGCATTACTTTAGTCATAAATCCAACCTAAAGAGCCCTTTTGATCAAATCAAAAGGAAGAACCCGAAGAAGAGGTAAATATTTCATCACCACTTTCAAGTTCCTTTCTTCTTCCACTTCCTCTTTTATTGTTGTTTCCATTCTAAAATAATAACTCTAGTATATTATATATACTGTGATGTTATTATAAATATGGTTCAACCATATTTATTATTCTATCCATCTTTCGAATGAAATGTCACCATACATGTGTACGTACGGGTTACCGTCTCCACGTCGTGGTGTAATTGTTATTCAATACATTATTATTTGGATGATTATAATAATGATGTATAATTGATTTAAATAATAAATATAACATGATAATGATTCTGTATATATGATATTCCTTCCAACTATATATTATTTTAATATCAAAAGAATGATATTGTCGCTAATGCATACATACGGATTACCGTCTCCGCGAACGCGATGAGATTCATTCCCCATCGTATCCATTCAAGACTAATTTTCATTAGATGATTAAAAATAATGTTTAAAGACATAATATAATTATGAATATGAATAATATACATCCTATCAATAACAAACATTACATACGTAACAAAGAATATAAAGTAAAACGAACCACTTAACACCCGAAACGACGATAATAATAAAATATTATTAACAAGGCAATACTGAAAGATCATATATGATTTCATATTAATGTATATAATTATTGTATAATTTAATAAAAATTATTTAACCAATATATAGGAGGTTAACTTACCCTCGACCAAGGAAAATTATAAGGTAAGGGGTTTCGTATCTCACTTTTAATTCCATGAGATTTCCATTGTTCGCCACTTATTTATTGGATGTGGTGTATTGTGTCCTACCATTTGATATATAATATCAAGATTATATTTATATTCATGGTATTTTGTGATTAATTTTGTGGTTATTATCGTTTGGTCATGCGACTAGATTGATTACCACAAAGTAAGGGTTCTTCATCTCACTTTTTATTCCTGTGAGATTCATGCTATATTTTCCACTATTTCGTTTTGTGTGGCGTATGTATTGTCCATGATTGTATTCTTGGTGTAATATAATTTATTTTATGGGTATTTAAATCTTCATTTTATGATCCTTCGTTCATGGGTTGTATGTTTCATAAGTTACCAAATCTGTAAGGGAATTTCAAATTTCAATTTCCACTCAGTGGGCTTTACGCATACTTCATTGATTATTTTACTCCATGATTATGTGTGGAATCAGTATTTATTATTTATGTAGTAATTTCCACTCCACTTTGTGTGGATATAAGTTTGATACATTTAATCACTCCATTGATAATTTCTCAAGTCATTGATATAAAAATGATCTTAACTCAATTTCTATTCATTGAGTTAAACATCCAAGTCATTAGTGTTGTTTTTACAAGAATATGTGTGAATGTCCTCTGACTGATTTATATTGAATATCCAATCATATTGAGTTTATTTATATTTTTCACACATAATTATGTTATTGATTTATCCTTTACCTAAGGAAACTATCTTTATAAGGTATTTCATCTCAATTTACATTCCTTTGAGACTTCTTTGTTGTTATAAACCAATTCACATTTATATGTTGTATATACAGTCCTTTGACATAGTATATCAGGAAATCCTTTATTCTCAAGATATTATAATGTTTTTATTACCTCAATTTTTTGTATTCAAGCATCTCTCATTTGGTTAGGAACTCTAACTAAAATATCATTTTATATTTCTTAAAATTTTATTCTTCTAAATCTTTTTCAATAATGTCCTTATTTTAAAAATGGTTTTAACGATTTATTTATGTGGACATTAATGTTTTAAAATTAAAATTCCTTTTAAATTTTTCAAAGTGGAATGGGACACTTTGATTAAAATATCTATTTTTATATGACTTCTTGATAAATAGTGTGACTTTTAAATGTTTTCATGAAAAGGGGGGATATTTCTCTTAAATAGTTTTGATTATTATTTTCATCTATTTCAATATCCTTCATTATTATCTAATGAGGTTAATCTTTTACAACACAATCTTCCATATTGTATTTAATGAGTTATGTTGGACTGTGTATGTGATTTTTTTATACCATTCATGGTTTGTGGATAAAGTGTTGCCATTTCGTATGCTAGTTTTAATAGGAATGTTTATGTTAGGTTTCAAACTTTTCATACGAGGAATGCATTGGACTTAGTAAGTGATAGGTGGATCCCTCTATAGCTCCTAGATGCATCGGTAGGTCTCATGAGACAAACTAGTGTCTTGGAACAAGGCCTTGATGAAATCTAATATGTATTCTTAGCATAAGGCCTTGACTATGTGGTTATGAAAGTCTGGAACTATGCATTCCATCATTATGAAAGTGGATATTGATATTGAATGTGATTATTCGACTAGTATAATATCCATGTGAATAATAAAATGGAATTATTTGATTTTATCATAGCCATATTATGCTAAATTTTATGTTTAAAAGGCATTTTTTCTAGTCTTATACATTACCTTAAATGTTTATGCTTATTTATGAATTTTTCTGCTATATTGTTATCCTTACAGAGCATCTAAGATCACCCCTTTCTATGTTTTAATTTTCCCAGGATGTGAAGAAGTATATTATGACTGACCTGCAGGGATAGTCTATGGGATCTTAGAGTTTTCTATAGAAACAATGTTGTTTTAGTTTTCCATTTTATGTTATAATTTAAACCTTATGAATATATCTTGTACATCCAAGGATATTCAACTAATCGTTCATTCGAGACATGATCTTTTGTGATCATGCCAATGATACGTAATAATGCCCTGACTCTATGATTTTATGTCAGGGTGTTACATCCAAGGCGACTAAATTGATCGTTCTTTCGGGACATGATCTCTTGTGATCATGCCAATATTATGTAATAATGTACTGACTCTGGATAACTGGGGTCGGGGCATTACAATATTGGAATTTACACATGAAATTGTCACTTAAACTTTATTATCTAAGATTCATGTCTCATAAAAACATTATCCTAATTTCTAGAAAATCAAAAGAACATGGGGATATATTTCAAACATACATGTTATAATTTTTGAAAATAAAATACTTGATTCATTCATAGGTTTAAAGATTAAATCACTACTAAATAAATTTATTTTCCTTATTAAATTCTCTGATGTTATCATTAATTTAGTGGGTATCATTTATTCATTCCATGAGTCATTTCCTAAAATTAATATTATTTTCCCAAGAGGTATATCATACCCTTTGACATATTCGTTCTAATATCATCTTTCATGAGAGATTCCAAAGATATTAAAAACTACTATAACTTACTTTGGATCTTTTTCACCGCATAAGAATCATGTCAAATTAAAATTAATAAGACCACCGTTTAATTTTCATCCCTTTAGACCATTGAGATATGCGTAAAATTTCCCCCCTTTAATCCGATGAAAACCATAGACTTCCTATTAGTAAATCCACATTACAATTATATTTTTCCCTTCTAACACAATTATCTGGTATTGAACTATAGAAAGAATTCAATTACTGGAATATTTTTTTAATTTTCCATCTATTTAAACCACTAATAAATGATTAATAATGATTTCTAAAACTATCATAGATATTTTTTTTATAATAATTTAATAAAAGTTTTTAAAAATAATCATAAGTTAAATTTCATTCTTGTTTTAATTTTGTATAACTTATTTAAGAAAAACTAAAATAATTTATTTTTTAATATTTTCAAATGTATTGATTTTATAAATTTTTTAACTTTTTTATAATTTTATAAATATTCAATACTATCCTGGCTCATCCCAACATGCCATCCCTGAACCCCGCCTGTCCCACCTAGAACTAAAACAATCCCCTTACTTGGCCTAGCACACCTTAAATGAAATATTAGCCGAAATTCTATTAAAACTATGATTTCAAACTAAGACCTCCTTGTTCTAATGAAGGATGCAATAAAACTAACATATAAATGATATATGAATTCTAATTTGGAGTAATATATATAAAAACAAATAGACAAACAATTATTTAAAGTAAATAAATTGATTATTAGTATATTTATAACATATATATTGTCTATGTTTGAGTGTCTATGTGTGCTTGTGTGTAAAAATATATATAAATATACACTTATATAAATATAATTATAAGTATATAAATTATGTATTAATGTAAATAAATATATATAAATATATATATATCAGTAAAAATATAATTGTGTCCATTAACCTAAATATAATTAAATATTATTTATAAATTTATATATTTAAATATAAATATAAATTATTTGTATACACACATGAGATTATTAATAAATTTATATTAACAATTACAAATAATATTTGATTTTATGAATATGAAATTAAAAATTAAAAAAATTTAATTCATTTGTTTAGATTATTAAAAAAATAACTATTGTTTATTAATTTTTTATTTATTACCAATTATATTTATCTTCGTGTCTATGTGTTTGTGTGTGTTTATATTTATATATAAATGTGAATTAATAACTAAGAGTAATTAATTACTAATAATATTATATTTTATTAATTTTAATTTTAAATTTATTAATTTTTAATTCTTATATATAAATTATTAGATATAAACCATTTATTATTTGTTATTTACTGTAAATATATATATTATTATTTTATATTGCATAATATATAGTTATATATTAATATATATATATATATATGAATGTATATATTAATATAGAAACATATATATAAATAAGAACATACTCAGGCACACACAAACAGACTCAAGAATGAACACAAACACATATATATTTATATGTTTATATATATAAATCAGTAAATATAAATTTTATATCATTTATGACATATTATATATATATATACATCTAAATATATATATATATATATTATTAAAAAATTAAAAATTACTAATTACTTATAATATATTATTTTATTAATTTTTTGTAGTTACATACTTTTAAATATTTTTAATTTAATTCATTTAGTGAATTTTTTTCAAAATAACTGCTAGATATAACATATTTTTTTATTTTTTTAAAATCCATCTTTAAATGTTAATTATAAATAAAATTTCAAAACATAGAAATTGTTTAAACTGCCACTAAATAGTTTTGTTTTACAAAGAAAAACACCACCATTTAGCAATGGTTTTGAAAACCACCACTAAATATTGATTTTTTATAGAGTTCTTGCATGATTTCATTTGAGATGCAATTGTGAAATATTATTCTTCCATGATGTTTCTCTAATGGAAATAATGTTTTGAATAGGGAATACTATGGGGAATTAGTTAGTTTTTATGAAATAATAGTTAAATATGTAAATATTCAATTCACATTTAGAGTAAATCTGTCATTTTTTTAAAAAATATAAAGAAAAAAATGGAAAATGGAGAAAGGGGAAAATTCATAACAATTTTTTTTTGTTTTAATTTGTGAACACAAGAGAAAAAAATAGTTTGTAAAAGATTAATTTTTAAAAGTAAACGGTTCTGAAAATTTCTCATGATTAGAGTGACTTTATTTCTGAAGTGGTGATTTAGTTATATTGGATGATTATGTATAGAATATGGATACATGAGATTGACCATAAATATAATTTAATTATTTTGAGTGTGAGATAAATAATTTTTGGTAAATTAAATCATAAAGTGAACATGAATATAGATTAATGTTTAAAAATGATAATGGTAAGAATGAAAAGTTATAATGATAAACTATATTATGTGTCATTATTGGGTACATAAGAAAATGAGTATATGAAATTTAGTAATTTGAAGTTATAAATGTTTATCAATTATCATATTAATTCTAAATTTTACATATAAATAAATTTTTTCCATGAAATCATTGTTGTAATTTATTTCTTGAGGACTAGAGAAATATTAATTAAGTGGGGATTCTATATCTTGTTTTTATATTTGTATTTTAATTTTGTTTTATTTTTTGTGAAATTGACTTGATTATTTCAAATTTTTGTTATTATTGATAATTTTTTGGTAGTTTTATGTTTTTGATGAATTTCGAGAAAATTAGAATTATTTGAAGAAAACTAATGAAAACTAAATCAAGGTGTTTAGGAAACCACATTGGTTTTTCACAAAAACCAATGAATTTAATTTAAAACACTAAAAATCATATCCATAGTGAATTAAATTAAGAATCAAACCATGACTAGTGAAACCATTTCCTAGTCTGTATGAGAAATCTATTTTCATAAATCCTGGTTTGAAGATAAATGAATCAATATCGAAGGTGAATTTCTCCATTTTTCTCAACTAAAAACATGAAGAATTCAAATAAAACCGTGAATCCAGAAGAACACATAATGCAGAAACTTATCATTATAAAAATATATGGGAAGTTTTAATTTTTTCATCCTATCTATACAAAAAAATCACTTTTAGGCATTAGATAAGAAAACCAAATCATAGAAAAATTATTGTATAGTATACTACACCAAAAGTAGTATATATTTTTAAATACCTAGACTATACATAGTTTTCATAAAGTCTTTAAATTTATAGTTCCATTTAAAAAAATTTCTCTTCAAAAATATTATATTGCTTGTTTTAATCATTATGATAAACTATTTTTACTTAAAATGAATATTTTCTATAATTTTATCAATTTTTATTCATTTTTAATACTTTATTTCAGGTTCTTTATATTGTTATACTATCGATGGTTTATGAACTATTAATCATGAGTGGTGAGTCTAGTAAAATGTTATAGGTTGAGAGTATTAGTATGGGTACTTAATCATTTATATCAAATTCATTAATAAATAAGTTTTATTAATTAGGAATCCCTTTGGGAATCAATTTTAATCTCACTACTTTATTATTATTTAACCATTATGGTTTTCAAGGAATTATATCCATGATAATTAACAGGATTAAATTATGAATTACAATTCTTATTCATATTTTTAATATAAATATGGATATAATACACTTAATATTATTTTAATCTTTGATCAAATGATTTTATATTACAGATAACTAGTAGATTTAAATACATTTAAATTTTTTTCAATTGAATAACCATAAAACTAATTGATTCAGTGGACTATAAATATGGGATAGTTTATTTTTATTAAAAACATCATCTGAAATTAATTTCTTAATTCTTTCTTCATTAATATTTTTTATACAATTTAGAATTAATCACTATTGGGTTTTGATAGCATTGATTTATCTATATTATTCTAATTTGGTTTTCATGAGTGGACTCTTATATTACCCCCATCCTAATCAATTAACCAAGATAGGGTTAGAGTTTCAATAACCATGGGTGCATTATTTTTACACCAAATTCTAGCAAGAAATACTTAGGGTTTCAATAAATTATTAGGGAACAAATTTCACTTTTATATGACATACCCAACAGAATAACAAAAAAATCATAACATTAATAGGATTCATGATAAAATATAGACCAAACGTTGGAAATATATAATAAAAGTAATCAAAATCATAACATCCAATAATATCTAAAATTATCTACAAGACGTGGAGGATTGGAATGGAAAAATATGATATCCCAATATAAAAAGATCCTATAAAACAAATAACTTCTACCTCAAATCTTCCAGCCCCTTACAAAATCCATATCTTTTTGGAACCTCCCTAGTAAAGTAAGAAGTCATTCCCTTACCTATATCACACCTAACATATCATCATATTTGCTAGTATAAATATTTATAGGAATGCGTATATAAATCAGTAGTAAATATCCAAAAAACTTTCCATAAAACAAACATGGACAAGAGAAAATTATCTCATCTTTTAAATAAATCAAGAGATAATTATATTAAAAATGTACAAGGCCATAGAAAACCACATAAGTAAGTCACACCAAAAAATATATTTTTTAAACCATTTCATCCCAAAGAAACCAACACCACAAATTAAAACCCCATTCCATAAAAACATACACCCATGCACATAACAAACCAAATAAATCCCCCCACAAAAAAACTGTATTAAACGAACCAAACTAACATGTGAAAATCTATCACATTTATCCCAAGTCATCACAGTCACATGGAATCTAGTGTTCCCCAATCACAACACTAAGACCAAGTCGGAACCAACTCATACCATTAAATTTACCCTAATTTTGGTTTTCTATACATGTTATAACCAACATAAACATTTCCTTATGCATCATGAAATAGCTATAACTCACACCAATTCCATGTTACAATTATTTAGAAAAATGAGCACCAACAAAACATTAGTGGTCGTGTCCTTCCCAACAATTCCTAATCTAAATGAATCATAAATACACACTAACTTGCACCTAATTTCATATCCTAAACAATTTTATCAAATAAAAAAATTAAAACCAAATCATAAAATAGAAATTTTATCAATCATGTTCTTAGTTTCACCCGTAATTCCTATCAAAAACAATTTTACACCAAAATAATGTTTAAGAAATGTGTTTCAGATTAATTTATCATAGATAATGAAAATAATTTCTCTTTATAAAACACAATAATTTATGTTATTAATGAAATTAGAGTGATTAATAATCTACGCACCACAAATAAGGTCATAAATACGGCAAAACTACATAAACCCATAGATCATAGAACTCAAAACCCTCTTAAAATTTATCATAGTAAAAGTCACATAAATACAGGTCTCGACTAAGATATATGTACATATAATCCCTATAATAAGTTTTCACACCAATGGAAAATGAGTGGGGATATGATAAGGATATAATGAATTCTTATCTTTGATACCTAGGAAAAAATCTCCAAGCCTCCTAGAAAAAAAATAAATATAGTTTATGAATCATCCAAAATATCTCAATGAAAATCTATAGTTAAGGATACCTCTAAATAAAGATGTAACTGAGAGTTTTAGAGTACATTACATGATAAATATATGAATTTATAGTCCATTTAATTTCACTGATGGTTCAAAATCATATTTTGGTAAACTATGCACAAACTGCGTGGATGCGACTTTCAGAAAAATTACTTGGTCACATGTTTTACCAAAACTGTGAACCAAAAATGTTCCTACCCTAGAACCCTCACCAGGGATGAAAATATTTTATGTGTAGTTTACCCAATCCATTCACCAAGCATGAAACTTATATAAGTCCCTTATTTACTATTTCATGGTTTACTGAGAATTCTACAGGTTTCCCCAAACCTTGTTCTAATATATAATCATTCAATATCCATAAAAACCCTATGAAAATATTCTTTAATCTCATACATCCAACCCTAACCACTTAATATCCTAATATAAAATACTAAAATAATAAAATGACTCAAATTAGGGGTGTTACATTTTCCCCTTCATTTGAAATTCCATCCCTAAAAAGCTAGAGGATGGAGGTGTCTTGAAAATTTTCAATCCACTACATTTGAATAAAGTCCACCCACCACAGGTTTATTCATTGACCTGGTCATGCAGTTATAATGATACGACCTATAAAATCAATCTCATTAGATATTTTTTTTACTCTAACAGAATGAGAATAAATATTTTTTCTATCTTGATGGTATCGTAATCCCAGCTAATCAAGTGAACTAAGTAAGAAATATATATATCTTTTAGAATATGTTAAATTTTAGTCACTACACTAATCATGGAAGGTATATCTAAACAATAAGAAACCTCACTTATGAACTCAATAATACAAAAGTTACCACTTACTGAGGTGTTACCTTCATTTCTTGCATGGGAGATATATACATAACCCTAGAAATTCTCTTGTGGATTCTTGGTTTCTCGCCAATATTGATATTCGAAAAAAAGGTGAATAAGATATCTAGAAGCTCGAATCCACGACCATGCATTTCATTGTCAGTAAAATCTTACTAGTAGTCTCTTGTATTATATTTTGTCCATGGAAGATAGTTTTTCTTACCCCTATGTAAATAAGTATAGATTATCCAAGATGATTATACAGTGGCCTAAATGAAATCAAGTAAATCATTTCTATATGGTTATATTTATATGAAAACCCTAATAAAGGATAATTTTCATCCTATAATCTACAAAAAAATCATCACATATAGTCTAAGAATTACATTAAATGTTTGAATAGATTTCTTTAACTACCTATCCAGTTGAGAATTATATATCTTCTTCCTGATCATCTAGATTCTCAAGGGATAATTAAATGACCATGAAAATCATGATGGAAATTTATTGTATCTATTTGAGGTTATATAATTTAGTACACAAATAAATTTCAACTCTTCACATTCATATAACTCATTAAATAATTTATATAATTCATCAATCAAATTCAGAAGAATTATGCTGACATGGTGAGGCAATCAATAATCATACAAATGAAATCATATTTTTGAAGAATCTATGGAAAAATAATATCAAAGTCAATAAAAATTACCATAGAAATCAATTTTATGTATTGGTAATGGATAAAACATTCCCATGGTTCATTGGTGTTCATCTATTACTTATTGACATGTAAGGTACCTAGCCCTATGCTCTACCACTTTCCTTTTTATAATCAACCATGAAAATTGATCAATCATGACCTTGTATATATTTCCAATATCTGGTTGGATAATCCACTTATGTGATGATTATTTTGGAGCAGAGTATTTATATAAAGTTGAAACTATGATTGAGTCACAAAAACCTAAGAGAGAAGTATCATTATATGTATATCTATTATTGGTCTCCCCACTATTGAGGGTTGACCCAATGGTAAGGGGGTTGGGGACCAACAATTGAGCTTCCTTGCATTATTCAATCAATTACATAATGATAATATCTACAAAGAAATATATCACATCATCCTAGTCTACGCAACCCAAGTTTATGTCAGTGATTTGACCCATGAATTATCATCGATCTAGAACATCATTAACCCATCATCTATAGGGAAATGAATTACAAAATCCATCACTCGATTTATCATGAACTATTGTTCATTTCCAAATAATTCACTGGTGAGGCTATAAATTTGATATCCTGAACAAGGAACTAGTGATATGCAACTAAGAATAGAGTATAAGCATCATTTAGGTATCTATAGATGATAAAATTCATCATTGCTAATAAAATAGGAAAAACAATACTATGTAAAAATTAAAACACCATGTATTCATTGTGAGCCTTGAAATTTATAATTTTCTTAATTGAAATAATTTCATTAATTAACTAGATTTAGTGGTATCTTGATAATTTATAAAACTTATTCACTGTTTGTTTTTTTTTTCATCTCTCTCACACACAATGACGTATTTTTTTAGGTTTCCCATCCATATATTGGTAAAACATATGATGAATATTTTTATTATTAGCTGAATTAGTAACCTCTAATTTTAAGGATTCCATGTGATATGATGTGGTTCCAATTACATTTAGTGAAGGTGATTCTCATTCTACATTCATTCCCCATTTTCCTTTGAAATGATAGTGAATCGTTCACGATATATGGAATTGAATATTTAATCATAGAAATCAATATTATCATAGAATTATTGCATCCACTGCATCTGTAAAATTATTTTAAATATAACTATCTCTATAATTTTTAAATCACCCAAAACTACACCATTTTATGATATTTGGGAAAGGTGAACAATTTAAATAAAATGATATATCATTGCTTGTGATGTGTCTTAATTTTCATCACATAAGAAATAATTTTCATAAGAACCCCATATTTCACTTTACATTTATCATATCTACCAAACAAGGATAATAATAATAATAATAATCACAAAAATATCAAAAAGAATAATATTCACTACAAGAAAATATATCACAACAAGAACAATAATTATAGTAATAAAATATATAGAATCATTTTCTAAAATAAATTTAAACTCATAATTGACAATTCTAGAATATAATTATAGAATTTACACAAATTAATTTACACCATTACAACGATCCATGAAAACCATACCATAATTTATAGTGTTCAAAATAATTATATTTTTTCATTAGACAGTTATATTTTGTAAAACTAATTTGAAGAAAAATCATTAATTTTTTTCACAAACCAAAATTTCATAACATACTAAATAAAACACATCAAAAAATAATTTTCCAAAATACTCTTTAAAAATAAACAAATATTTTAGTAAAATAAAACTTTGCAATGAAATTAATTTTTTTTAAAACCACATTATGAACAAAAACATTTACTTATAAAACTACTGATATAAAATAAAATAAAAAACATCAGTAATATGGATGCATCACTTCATAAAAATGAAATAGTTACAAAATTCAATATCAATTCATGATCAATAATCTTGTTTAATACAAATACAAAATAAATAATGGTATAAAATTTTAACGATGCCAAATTATTATAAAAAATTAAAATATCACTTCATTTACCACATCCTTTACTTCCATATTTTCATGCCTTCATTCGTAAAGCACAAAAAAAATATAGTCTACGAAAAATATTAGATGATTAATGAAATATTTAAACATCGATAGTTACCTTGTCATAGATTTAAAAAAGATCTCATGGTCATTGGCATAAAACCTTTAATAATATAGAAATACATTAAACATTATGATAGACTGTCTAATTTAGCATTTTAATAATTCCACTTGCAATACTATTCATTATATCAAACATGACTCACTAATAATGTAAATTTAATTGAATAATAAAATCATATTACTATTTTTAATATATATATATAAATTATCTAAGATAATAATAGCTCAATGTTTAGGCATACTTTCTATTAAATTATAGTCGACAAGAAACAAACTTCCAAATCATTTAATTGATGATAATGCATGGCATGTCATAACAAATCATAAAATTTTACAGTGAAACAACTCACTCTTTCAAGTTTAATGGTCTTATCAGATGTTAAAATATCTCTAATATTTTATAAATATGGTAAGTAAGCATGTAATCATTTATTTAAGTAATTATCATGAAATTGTTAATATGTTGTTTGAATGATAGAGATTCAAATTATCATTTAATCCATTACTTCTTATAATTTTGATTACTAATTTAAATTAATATTCAATAATATTTTAATGTATTTCTAAGAATTATAAGAATATATAATAGATAATAATTGATAAATTATATCCATAATCAATACATTGTATAGATAAAAATAATATTTTACTATATTTTCAAAACCAATGGTTAAAAAAATAGTTTTTCATACCCAAACATAAAGAAATATAGAAAAAAAGGTTATCACCTCCCAATTTATAAAAACACAATTGATAAAATATTATATGAATGTTTTATTTCTCAGGGGAAGAATATCTACTAATGTTTGATGTGAAAATATAAATAGTTAATCCCATGATGATTAGGTGAAAATATGACAAAAGGTTTTTTACAATGATTTTCATACATAGAGAAACTAGGTAACATGAATTTCAATATAAAGTGGATATTTTTTCCTTTATATAACCAATATTTAATGTCGAAAAACATTCTTTCCCAATTCCTACCATATATACTCAAAGGCTATAACAAATTGATAAAATTTGTAATGTCTTTATCCCAAACCATTTCTATTGATAGGATAAAAATGAAACTGGACATAAGTCCATCCTTTGGACACAAAAGGATGAAAAAAAGTGATTAGATATTCATCAGATCATTGGGGGGAATTTTACATCCAATAAGACATAACATATATAAGAGAAAAATGGTATAATATAAATATTATGAATGATAAAAACCAGACCATATACCAAGAACATATCATAACAACAATGAAATTTTTAGTATCCAATAGTATTTACAATGGTATAAATTACTCTATGTATTAGAAAGGTAAAATTACAAAGTTACAATGTGGAAATATCTTATGATTTATAAGATATCTACATCCAAGATCCCAACTCTATCCAAAATCTAAAGCATCATGGATCCACACTTGTAAATTAAGAGGACCTCCCCTTACCATCATTATATTGAATTGTATATACTTATGCATAAGGATGAATATGAAGGAGTGATTAGTTATCTTATTATGAAATCCCCTAAATTCTTCCCATAAATTAAAGTAAAATAAGAGCATGTTATCTTAAATTTTATATGAAACAAAAGATAAGTACAATAAAAATGAACAAAGAAATGTAAAATTTTATAAGTAAATCTCACCAAAAATAATTCTTTTAAACAATTATTTTACAAATAAAACCCACACTAATACTCACATGACTATGAAATAAACTAACCCAATACATCCCTCATCAAAAATGTTCCTTCTAATGGCTCCAATGCATGAGTGGAAACACATCCCTACAGACCCAAGTCTTTATTTTGTGGTATAATCTAGTGTGCCCCAATATCTGTACCACAAACAAATTGAAACCTGAACATCCCTTGCAATATACCTAAATTTTTACATAGTGTTAAATTAGAAACCAATAAGTCACTTTAAATATAACTCAATAATATATACAAAATCACCCCAATTTTAGGTTACCATTATTTAAAAATTGTTTTCCCCTAAATCAAACTATAGGTATGTCTATCCCAATAATTCCCTATTCAAATAAATCATGAAACCATACCAAATAATAGGAAATTTCAAATCCCACACAAGAAACTAAAATAAAAAATAATTATTTTAAAACCAAATCATCAAATATTAATTTAATCAATCTTGTTGTGGGATTGAAATATAACCTTTATATAAAAGTATTTTTCATCAAGAAAATGTTAAACAAGGTTTTGTACAATTCATTAATCCTAGATAATTAAAAAAATAACTTTCAAAATAAAAATCCTTTATGTTATAAATAATATTATAGTGATCAAGAAAATACATACCCAAAAAAATTTAAAACAAATAAACCACCCTATAAACTGATAGATCTAGGCTCTCATAACCATTCTATAAAAGAAAAAAATAAAGTCACCATAAAAACATGTCATAACGAAGATATATGAACATCAAATCCACATACTTGGGTTTCTCTCCCCCCCCCCCAAGAGAATAAGAATAGAAAAGGATATACAAAAGTCTTACCTTCAATCCCTAGGAAAAATACTCTAAGAATCATAGAGATAGAGATTTATAGTAAATGATGCCACAAAAATTCACCATTTTAGCTCTCTAGTGCAATGGAACAATAATGATGAAGGAAGAAGAGTGTTTGGGAGGGAAGGGTTTTATTAAATATATAATTTTTGGGGTCTCTTTTATTTTATACATCGTTGAACTACAATTTTTGTTAAAATATCCACCAACAGTGTGAATGCCTCTATCAGAAAAATTCTACGAATATAGAGTTTTTCCACTGGGATTACTCAAATCAAGAAACAAAAATTTTCCTACACAATTGTTTCCCTCATAATTCAGGGATTACCTCCATGAATTATGTTTCAAACATTCCAATCGGTTTCTAACGGGTTTGTTCGTAGAACCAGAAACATCCAATGATTCCACGTCCATTTGGAACTACTTTCCAAAGGTAGGCACTCATTAGTTTTTGGACTGATGAGGCTTAAGAATTTGTATTGGTCGAGAGGATGGGAGGTCGGACTCATCACACCTTTTTGAGGGGAATTATTGTCTACTCTGGGACTCTCTTTATAGATTTAAGTTATGTTCGTGAATCCTTATTTCATTACCAAGTATAAAATGATCTTTCCTTTAGATCTGACAATCAATGATCGATATGTAGAAAATTTAGAGAATCTTTTATATGTATTCGAGGTTCTTCATTGATAGAGAATCATCTGTATTTTTTAGAGATTCTTAGTCAATGGTATCCTTTGATACATAAAAGTCTCTTGGTCATTATGATGACCATGCTGGTTTTAAAGCCACTCAGTGTGGTACTTCAAGTTTATTGTCATTCAGAAGGACATGGATTATTTCAAAGTTAGGATCGAACCTGCAGAAGGGCTACCTACATATCCTTTTTTTAGAAAAGGAATCAGAACCCACGTAGTTTGAGTAAGGTAGTATGATGTTTATGATTGATGGCTCAAAGAAGGATGTCATAATTAATTTTACACTCTAAGATCATGTGAGTCATGCTCGGTGTGAGAAACAATAGGTATTGGTAAAAATCATAATATTGTGCCATGAAAGATGCAATCATAAGAAATAATGTGGGACTTGTGTATGTATGACTGCCCAGATAAATGACGATTTGGATTAACTTCAGGGAAGAAATCCATGAACAGGGTCCATAAAGGTATATGTGCTTCATAGAGATTTGAATACTCTAACTTGGGGATTACTCCTAAAAAGGAGGCCCAAATTAGGAGAGGACTTATGATTGAGTTTTTACTCCTGAGAAGGAATCCCATATCAAAGGTAAATTAGTACTGGTTAAGAGGAATTAAGACTGGGGCTTACTCCTAAAAATGAGTCCCAGGTTAAGAGACTTGAAAAATTAAGGGACTTGGGGCTTACTCCTGAAGAGGATGCCCATATTTATGACTGGGACTTATTATTGAAAAGGTGGCCCAGGTTAATGATTATGACTGGGGATTATTCTTGAAAAGGAGGCCCAGGTTAATGATTATGGTTGGGGATTACTCGTGAGGAGGATGACCAAATTATGGGACTGGGGCTTACTCCTGAAAAGGAGGCCCATGTTAAGAGAATTATGGTTGGGGCTTACTCCTAAAGAGGATGCCCAGATTTAATGAGTTCTCTCATCTTAAAGGATGAGGTTGAATGAATGAAATCTCAATCTTTAGTGACATAAAGATGTGTAAATCACTATGTTTTGATAGATATTCCACAGAATTCCTTTCAGATAAGGAAGTCAAATCAAGAAATCATGCCATAAATGGCATTGAAGAGTGTCTTGAAGACTGAATCTTGAATAAGAGAGGTGGAATGGCCTACGAGGGGTGAAATGGTAAGAACAACACCCAAAAAGGAAGGGGCACACAAGTCCTGGAAGGCGCGCCGGTACTGCGTGGGCGCACAAGTCCTGGTCACGTAGGTATACCTACGCGACACATGGGTACTTGCGCGATGGTTAACTAGTAGGTTAATACCTGAGCGACTCTTGGTTAAAGCCTTTAGAATCATATTGAGGTTCTTCCAGAAGAGTGGCGTGCAAGTTCTATTGAAGGAGTTAGGCGGCGCGCAAGTGTGGCCATTTCCCTTAAGGGCTGGCCACTTAGGCGCGCAAGTGTTGATGAGTTTCAACACTTAGGCCTTCCTCCCCCTTTAGATCTTCCTTTCTAGGTAAGAATTTACCTTAGAAGTGTTTCAGAAGCTTTGAGAAGGGGCTAGGGCGCCGAGAGCTCAAATATGAGTTTATGGAAAAAAACTCATCCCTGAATGGAAGGCCCACAGGGTCTATTTATAGGCTGGAGAAGACCCCGGGCAGTTATCACTTAGGGCACACAAGTGTACTTGCACGACCATTTCGGCGCGCAAGTGTACTTGCGCGACCATTGTAGAACTTGTGCGACCCTTGTGTAACTTTCTTCTTATTCCTTCCTTTGTCATTTTTTTGATATTTATCCAAAGGTTGAATCACTTTGAGTTAAGATAATCCCCCTTTTTCAAATCATTAGATTCTGTGATGAAAGGAGCGTAAAAAAATGTCCCCCCTCAGAGTTGGATCCAAAAGAAATGCGGATTTGACTCTGATGAAATCGAGAATCATAAGGAAATTGGGGTGCGCAAGGTAGGGCGCGCAAATGAGCTTTGGGCACGCAAGGCCTGGCGCGCAGGGATACGACCCTTGATCGCGCAGGGTACGGCGCGCAGGGTCCTGGCCGCGTCTATAAATTGAGGGCCTCACTTCCGTACACGTCATATGGATTTGATACTTTTGAGCTCTCGCTGCGCAAGTTGCATTTGTCGGGCAAGTTACTCTATTTCCCACTGTTTATTTGATGTCACACTACTTTAAGGGTATCTGGACCTGCGCGGTGATACTTTCATGCCAACTAATTGCGCGGCACCTCCATACTTTCACGCCAAGTTTTAGACTTGCGCTTCTTAATGCCTTTTCCATTTTTTTCGAATTCTTTCACAAATTTTATGAAAAATAAACTTACTTATGAGTTAATTGTTCATCATTTGTGCAGATTCAATGGCTCCCAATAGAATCATAATGGCTGATGAACTGGCCAGCAAGCGGATTGATGACATGATGAACATCATTGGCTATGATTACTATGATGTCTATGACAGCACTCTCCCAGATTTGGCTAAGTACTTGAAGAAATATCATCTTAATTTCCCACAGAGCATCTACCTGCCTCTATATGGTCATGGTCATCTGCAAGGAGTCAATGTTCCAGATGCAAAGAACTATATTCTTGAGATGCATCTGCACTGCTACTCCTCTATTTCGGTTATACTGTGCATTAAGAGCAACAACATTGGCATGAACTATCCAATTTTTCATTCATGCCATTTCCTTGCAGATATGAAAATGGAAAACCCATGGGCTGAAATTTTTTCCGTTGACAGTTGGTGGAGAGAAGACAAACATAGAATTAGAGAAATATCTGAAAATATTACTCTCTCCAAATGGCTCTTTACTTCCAATGCTTCACTCTCAAATCCATGTATCCATCTTCCAAGTCTTTTGGACAAAAAGAGAGTCACTATTTGATCAGTAGAAAATTTTCTCAAACCGCACTCAAGAACATTCTTTTACAATTGTTCCAAGAGGAGATGGTATCACTGCATCGTTTATGGTATTCAGTTGAATGAATGAATTCCATGTGGCTGCTGATGAATCTCGAGATGCCGTAAATCAAATGAAGAGTTACGTTGAAAGTCTTTTGTAATCCCTGAAAAAAAAGACTCTAATCTGTGGATGTCCTTCTAACTCTTGTGCATCAATGAAATACACTTTCACCTTCAATCATTTATGCACGCATTCTCTTTTTATCCCTGCTTTAAATTTTACATAAGCCAATGGGCCTAGTAAGCATAGTTTGATTTTTACTAGGATTAATGTAAATAACCCTACAAACATTCAATCTTTTTAATTGCTCAATATTACCAAAATCATACAAAATATATGTTTAGTGAGCTGGAACATGAATTTTATTCAGAGTTCCTTTGTCTTTTTTGGGCAGTTTAAAGTCATGCATGTCATACATAAAAAAGGCTAATGATTAAGGTCGAAATAGCTTTGACCGAAATGGTTTAGAATTGACTCAATTAATTGAAACTTCATCTGAAAACATAGTACCATGCTCAAGTATGAGGGAAAATATGTAATCTATAAATTAAGAATATTTGAACCTGAGGAATGATATGAAAAAGAGCTAAAAGGAATTAGAAGAATTAGTTTCCAAGAATTAAGTTACCATTATTTAACAAACTCGTTAAGGGGTTGAATTATGCAGGGCCACCTAAGGGCATTGGCTGCATAGTCAAATAAATAGTATCTTTTGGCGAACAAGTCTGTTATGTAGACCGTTTATGCAAGGCCGCCTGTGGGCACGTGCTGCATAGTCAGGCAAAAGAACTCTCAGAAATTTACTTTCCTAGTGCTAAAAGCCAGTGAATGTTTATGGAGATTCAAAATTTCCAAATTTCCAAATTATAGAGTTTGTTTTATGGAAAGAGGTACTTGAATATGGAGAAGATATTTCCAAACAAGATTATCGAATAACTGGATGGATATTACTCCTACGAAGGTCTGACCCAAACGTAGGGAAGGATAATATAAACCATAGACTGGAATACTTCCAGATCTTGAAAAATGATATGGGACAAATATGTTAAGGATGGCTATTTTTTTCGGATCCCTACATACTATCATTTAAGACCAATAAGGACAAAAGAGGCTTTCTTTAAAAGAATGAAGTTACCATTATTTAAGAAACCCATTAGGGGGTTGAATTATATAGGGCCACCTAAGGGCATTGGATGCATAGTCATATAATAATATCTTTTGGCTGACAAGTCTGTTAGGTAGACTGTTTATGCAAGGCCGCCTAAGGGCACGTGCTGCATAGTCAGGAAAAAGAACTCTCAGATGTTTGACATTTTTTTGACTAGAAGTCAAGAAAAGGGCTATGAAGGCCTGAAAATATTTAAGGATAGGATTATGACACATAAAGATGGGTATTTTCCAATGTATACAAAGATACACAGATCAATTCTAACCATAATCATGTTGTGGTTGGGTCCTGAATTAAAATGTTGGACTTCACTACGTATCCCATAAGGATGGGAATCAAGCCATACATAGTTCTTAAATTACAGTTTAACATCGTTTGGGACAAACGGATTGGAGATCTTAGTTTAGGGTCATAGAGCTTGGACCATTGTAAGTAATACACAGTGTGTGTTTTTTTTTTGGGACTTTTCATCCAGGGGACTGAAAGAGGAATTTGGGGTTAGGCCCAAAAGGCTTGGGGCTGGATTCGAGGGACACTCGAACGTTCCTACATATCCCTTAAGGATGGGAATCTAGCCCACATAGTTCTAGAAATTCCCTCTGTACAAATTTGGTTCGTACATGTGAAGGGTGAAAGGGGACTTTAGTACAATGATGGTTTAACCCAAGATAAAAGGTTTAGGAATTTCCATGTATGCACATAGTCTTAGAAATGAAACATGATTAAAAATAAATTTAAATAATGGTTCCCTCTCAGGTGAGGGTATCAAAGAATATTGTAGTTTATTGTCATACTTGACAAAAGTTTTGTATAGTTTAACTTCATATAACAAGGATGGAAGTGAACAAATGTAAAGATATTGATTCTAGGGGTGGTTTCACGAATCAACATCATATGAGATGGAGGTGAACCGATGTGAAGAGATTGATTTTGGGATTGAACCTTGGTAGGTTGCCTACATACCCAGCCTGGAAGGCAAGGATCAAAGTCCGCGTAGTTCAATTAATGAATTAATTAATGATCAAGTTGTTCTTGGGGACAAAGACCTAAAAAAATGATGTTGTTGGGACTTACACATGGTTAGTAGCCCAAAGAGAGTGTTATGGTTGAGGTTTTCTCTAAGCACACGTGAGTCATACTCGGTGTGAGAAACAACAGGTAACAACATCCTTACCGATGAATAGTTTAATGTCATGTAGGACATATAATGGGATTATGTAGTTTAAAGTCTTGTAGTTAGGACTATTGGTGCTGCACAGTTTAGTGTCATGTAGTAGGGACAAAGTATAGTTTAATGTCATGTAGGACATATCAAGGACTTTCTGTATAGTTTGGCATCATGTAGTTAGGACGATGGGGATAATATAGTTTAACGTCATGTTGGACGAAAGGGGGACTGTGCAGTTTAATGTCATGCAGTGAGGAAAAAAGAGTACACTATTTAACGTCATGTTGGACGTATTAGAGACTTTTTCACAGTTTAACGTCATGTTGGACAAAAAAGGGATGATACCGTTTAGCGTCATGTTGGATGAAAGTGAGAATAGTTTAATGTCATATGCATGGACCGTGGATGATGCAGTTTAATGTCATGATGGACGGTGGTGTAGTTTAAGGTCATACAGGACCTTTAATGATTCTGTAGTTTAACATATTTCCAGACGTAAGGGACTTTTATATAGTTTAGCGTTATGTAGTTAGGACGTCACAGTTTAACATCTTGCTGGATGTAAGGGACATGCAAATAGTTTAGAGTCATATGCATGGACCGTTGATGATGCAGTTTAAGGTCATACAGGACCTAGTTGTAGTTTAAGGTCATATTGGACCATTGATGTAGTTTAAGGTCATACAGGACCTAGTTGCATTTTAAGGTCATACTGGACCATTGATGTAGTTTAAGGTCATACAGGAGCTAGTTTCAGTTTAAGGTCATATTGGAGCATTGATAATATATTTTCTGTTTATACAAAATACTTCTTCAAAAATATGGCATTGGTTGGAGTAGTGATGAGTTCTCCATACAACGAGATTAATGAATAAGCTCTAATGGAGTAGACCCTACATATTGAGTAAGGTCCTTCCCATTTTGGCTCAAGCTTGGGATGTTTCTTTCCTGGTATCATTGGAGTTCTGAGAACTAATACCAATTCTCCCTGAGTGAATGAACGAAGACGAACTTTTTTGTTAAAAGCTCGTGGTATTCGATTTTGATAGACTTCCAAGTGGAGCAAAGTGCACAATCTTTTCTCATCTAACTATTCCAATTCATTCAATCTCTTTTGAGATTTTTCATCTATAGATGATTGATCACAAATGGAAACTATGAGCAAGGATAGTTGAACTTCAATGGGAAAGACTTCTTTCATTCCATATACCCATGAATATGGAGTTGATCGAGTTGCAGTGCGGGTGGTAGTCCGATAAGCCCATAAAGCATGAAAGAGTTTATCAGGCCATGATTTCTTATCTTTATCAACCATCTTTTGCATTATATTTTAAAGAGTCATGTTGAAGGCTTCTATCTAGCCATCGGCTACTTCATGATACCGAGATGAATGGTTGGATTTGATGTTGTATTCTTGATACAACTTCTTCACCTATGATGAACAGAAATTGGGGCCATTGTCCGTCAATATGGTATGAGGGACACCAAATATGGTAATGATGTTAGACTTGGTGAAGCTAAAAACACATTTAGAACTGACTTCCTTGAGAGGTATTACCCCTACCCATTTGGAAAAGAAGTCATTAGCAGTAAGAATGTACTTAAACTGCTTGGCCGTAGCCGAAGGGTAAGGTCCTACCACATCCATTCCCCATGTGGAAAATGTCCATGAGTATTTAGCTGTATAAAGAAACTCTGGAGGTTGATGAATGAAGTTGGAATGTACTTGGAATGAATGACACTTCTTTGTGAAATCAACACAATCTTGTATCATTGAAGGCCAAAAGTATCCAAGCCTTCGAATCTGATCCGAAAGTCTATGTCCAGACTGGTGGGCACCACAGAATCATGCGTGCACTTCTTTCATGACAACCATTGTCTCTTCACCATCAATGCATCTGAAGAGAACTCCATCAAAACTACATTTGTAGAGAATTTTCTATAGGTGATCTGGGCTATCATAAAGAGTAAAATTGACCACACGTCGCCAGATTTTTTCTTTCTCGGCTCTATCAGGTAGAAATGTTCCATTTTGAAGGTATTCCCTGATAGGTGACATCCATCCTGTATTATGACCATACGGTTCCGGAATGGGACTAATTTCATTAATTTCCTCTATTCTGATTCAAACATAAGGTGAAATTGCACGACGGTGGGCAATACTAATGGTTTTCTCATCCCGATTTGGATCTACCAGAGTTGTGGCTATATTAGCCAGTGCATCATCTTGATCATTTTGTGATCTTGGTACATAAGAAAATATTGGTTCCAAATGGAATTCCACTATTAATTTTCTGATGTAATCAAACAAAGGTATTAGTTCTTCTTTTTTGATGGCATAATCCCCATTGACTTGTTTGATTACCAGGTCTAAATCACCTTTCACCTTTAAGTGATTCACTTGTGCTTGAAGCTCTAATTCCAAGCCTGTGATGAGAGCTTGGTATTCTTCTTCATTATTGGTACCACCTTCCCACAATAAGAAGGAATAAGGTAACACTACCTTTTCTGGAGAAATGAGCACAATTCCTAATCCAACTTTGTTGAATTTAGGATTTTCCATTTTCCTCCCTGTTGGACTTTTGGAAGCACCATCAAAATATATTTTCCATGCTTGAGTACTTTCTTGAATAGAGAAGACTTCCTCATCAGGGAGTTCAATATCTGAAGATGTGTCTTCCACTGAAGGGTGTTCAGCCAAGAAATTAGCCAGAGCTTGTACCTTTATCTCCTTTTGAGACACATACTGAATGTCGAATTGCTGCAAAATAACTGCCCACCTTTCCAGACAACTTGTAAGCATTGGACGACTAAGGATGAATTTGAGTGGGTTATTGCGAGATACCAATTGAACCTCATGATGTTGTAGGTAGTGTCTCAACATTTTAACTGCAAAGATTAGTGCCAGGCAGTACTTCTCAATACTTGAATACCAGTTTTTTGCTTCAAGCATAGTTCGACTGATATAGTAGAGGCTGTTTTCATTCCCAGCATCATTATTTTGAGCAATAAAGGCACCCAATTATTGCTCTAGAGATGTCACGTAGAGGATAAGTGGTCTTCCTTCAATAGGTGGCATGAGTATCGGTGGACTCAAGAGGTATTTCTTGAGAATATCGAATTCTTCTTGACATTCTTCAGTCCACTAGTAAGTGACTCCCTTCTTCATTAATTTGGTGAAGGGTAAACTTTTTCCTGCCAAATTGGAGATGAAACGCCGAATATAGGCTAAGTGTCCTTGAAGTCCTCTTAATTCTTTAAAATTTTGAGGAGGTGACATACCAAGGATTGAATTGGTCTCCTCAGGATCGAATTCAATACCACAATGGCGTACAACAAAGATGAGAAATTTTCCTGAGGTTACCCCAAAAGCACATTTTAAGGGTTCATCTTCAAATTATGTTGTCAAAGCTTGCAGAATATGACTTCCAAATAAGCCAAGTGATTAGAACGTTGTTTGGATTTAACTACCAAATCGTCTACATATCATTCAACAAAATTCCCTAAGAAGGGTTTAAAGATATGATGCATGGCACACTGATATGTTGCACCTGCATTATTTAAGCCAAAGGGAATTACCTGGTAGCAAAACACACCCTGAGGAGCTCTGAAGGCTGTGGATTCATCATCTTCTGGGGCCATTCGGATTTGAATATATCTGGAATATCCATCCATGAAGGAAAGTTCTTCATAGCCAGCTGTTGCATCAATTAAAAGTTCTGTAATCAGAACTAGGAAATCGTCCTTAAGACAATGCCGATTAAGATCGTTGAAATTGATGAAAACTCTAATTTGTATGTTCCTCTTCTTTATAGGGACAATATTATCCAACCACTTGAGATACTAAACTTCTCTGACAAAGTTAGCTTTGATAATCTTATCCACTTTATCTTCGATTTTGGAAGCATAAGTTGGGTGTGTTCTTCTCACGGCTTGCTTAAATCCTCAATGTTCTTCTGGTAAACCCAAATGATGAGTAGAAACATCATGATCAAGCCTGGTAATTTCTATATAGTTCCAAGAAAATATATCTCCATTTTTCTTTAGAAAAGAAATATACACCTCTTGCTCTTCAAGAGTCATGGCCGCACTGATTAAAGTGGGGTGTGGATCTTCTTTTGTACCTAGATTTATTTCTCTGAGTTCATCCACAGTGGTAGAGATACCCTCTTCAAATGTTGGAGGACCATCTCTGAGATATTCCTATTCTTCTTCATCATGTATTATTTCTTCTGTTTCTACTTGCATAGTAGATGATAAAGCAGAATTTTTATGATTAGAAGAGATGTCAAAATTTGCACACCTTAAAAAAGAAGCTTCCATTTCCAACCCGATTGATGATGAAGGGTCTTCTTTGGGTAATAAAGAGGAGAAGATGGATTGAGAATCAACATCATTGTTCACCTCCGATGTTGCTATAACTTCTTATGGCCTGGTTGGAAAAGTATAGACTTGTTGGATTTCAGTAGATGAAATGAATACGTCTCCATTTGTGCTTTCATTACTGCTTGGTGGGTTACCAATTTTTCCCATATTGTGTGGCTCAATTTCCATAACTGACATTATGGATCTTTCCATAAGATTATTTTGATTTGGGTCTATCTTGTCAATTTGACTGATAGGAAACACGTAATCTATACTCACATGTGTAAATGGATTTACTGGAATTTTCTCCAAACCATATGGAGCATTAACTTTGGTAATCTCCTTTGTTGTGGATTTCTCCCTTCCCTTCATGTGATAGAATTCTGCCTCAATGTATTGAGACTCACATGTCTTGAATAGGGTCTTATCACCATACAATGGCCCAACTTGACCATCGAAACAATATTTGAGACATTAATGGTATGATGAAGGGATAGCCGCATGTTGATGTAGCCAGGGTCTTTCAAGCAAGATGTTGAAGGCTGAGTCTGGATCAACAACCATGAAATCAGAATTGGATACAAGATCTCCAAACTGAGTTCTGTGTGTAACTTCTCCCATTGGTTCTTGTTCATTTTTATCATATCCTTGTAACATCATTGTAGAAGGAGATGAATCAGATTATGTGAGGCCCAATCGATGAAGTGTATGAATGGGCATGAGGTTGACTCCTGAACCATTGTCAATGAAAGATCTTCAGACGTCTACACCATTGACCTTTCCAGATAAGTACAAAGGTCTAATATGCCCATGCACAACATCATATTCATCTTCATTAGTAAAAGATATCACTTCATGGAATTCTGCAGGATTATTCTCTATGTGATAGACTTTAGCTGCAGTAATTTCAGTTTCAAACTCCTGAGGACTCGACAAAGCCTCGATGAGTGCTTCCCGAAGATCTTTTGACAGATTCAGAGCCTCCAGAATAGATAACTTGGCTGGTACGTGGGCCAAGTGTTTCAATACATCATACTTTTGATCCATAGGTCTGCATTTCCCAACAAGAATATGTGGTTTAGAAGGTACCTTGGAAGCAGATGCTTTGGAAGTTGATGCATCTTGTATTGGGATAAGAGTTGGCAATATTCCTGGTTTTGGAAGATTAGACCGATTAGATCCATTTAATTTCTGAGAGGAATAAGATGGAACCTTTAACCGGTCTTCCAAAATAAATGTGCCAGGACTGAATTTGCTATTGGTAGAAGAACTTTCTTGTTCTTGCTGAGCTCGCTGAAGGGATCTACCACGAGTTTCTGCTGCGTACACATTTCAAGCAGGGGTAGAATTGGAATTGTGGCTTCTGAAAGATCCACGTTTTACCCAGAATCCAGAGCCTCTAGAACTTCCTCTGATTCCCCTATTTGATACAGGTAATTCAGGCTCATCGAAATCGAAACTGTGATTGGCATATGGATCCGTTAACTGAATCATATTAACAGAACAGAAGATTTAAGATTAACTATTCGTCTCATGAAGACTCTGCCTGATTATCTTGTTTAGGCTGTGTCGTTTGGTGGGGCAGTGCCCATGGCTTTGAAGTAGATGGCATGAAGTCTTCTAGAGTCAAAGACAATTTAGGCTTTGACACATACTCATCTTCTTCTGATTCTTTTTCTTTCTTTGAATCATGCCATTTCTTTGAGGACTTTCCCTATGATAAATAGGGTTTTGCCGCAACATTCATGGCAGAATACACAATCGGTTTCTTTAATTGTGTTTGGAAAATAGCATGAGTTCAGTTGATTGTCTTTCTACCCATCCAATCATCATAATTTTGTGAATTTTTTCTTTTTAATTCTTGACATTCACCTTCCTCCTCTGGAATTGTAGCAGTAACACATGCTACCTGAGCTGAAGAACATTTCAGTTTGACTTGTCCCGAGTCGACCATATTTTTCAGGAGGCCTTTGAAGATGAAACACTCCTGGATGGGATGCCCTAACATTTTATGAAAAGGTAAATAATTGGGATGGTCTTCATCTCCTTTCTTGTTTGGCCTCTTGGGCATTGGTAATTGAACCAGATTATTTTCCAGAGCCGAAATGAAGTAACCAGGAACTTGTTCATTTCAGAAAGAGTATGTTTTTCTCTCAAGATCCTCAAATTGTTTTTGTCTTTGATCTCTTTGATAATCTGGACGAAATGGACTTTGTTATTGGTGCTCAGGAGGTGGAGCCCTTCGAGAAGATGAAGGTTTGGAAGTAGAAACAGGTACAGGTGCTTGTTTAAGCATGACTGTAGCAGTTTCAGGTTTACCCATTCTCCTTCCTAGAGCTGATGGAATTACACAAGATTTATCCTTAGCCTATATAAGGTAATCTTCAATCTGCTGTGCGATTGAAGTAAGGTCTCGAAATCCTCCTGTGTATTTCATAGGGATCAACGGCATGCGTAACTCATCACGCAAATTTTCCACACAGATCGGAAACAATTCTTCTTGAGGGAGTGGAAATCTTAGAGAATATGTTAATCCCTTCTAGCGAGCAATGAAATCAGAGACCCTTTCATTCTCCCTTTGCTTACAGTTTTTAAGATAAAAAAATGTTGTCTTTGGAAAAGTTGAGATGAACTAAAGAAATAATTGTTGACGGAGATCTTCCCATCTAGTAATTGACCAGGATTGCAAGCTTGTATACCATACAAAGGCTGGTCCTTGCAAGGTATGTACGAAGCATCTGAGTTTTACTGCTTCTAGTTGCTCCGAAGTTCCCATCATAGGATCACAACAAGACACGTAATGCGTCAAATGCTGTTCAGAGTCGCCTGATCCATTGAAAATAGGGAATACAAGGTTTCCAAAACTGGATGAAGGAGAGATTAAATCTACCCATTCAGGGTAAACTTTCTTTTCTGGTTGAACCTACGCATGTTTCCCTTCCATAGTTTCTAACCGAGCTGTTAATGATTAAATAGTAGTTATTAACTTTTGAGAAACATTTGTTTGAACATGGACATGGGTGGGTGAAATGACTGGAACTTGGACAGATGTGGTAGTTGGTGCTGCAACTAATAGTAGCACTGCCAACTGTTGTTGCACTTGACCCGTAGGATTAGACCTATGAGGGTGTACTGATAGAGGTGGATATTCTTGATCCATCTCAGTAGCTCTAACAAATTCCTTTGGCTGACTGACTTCATCATTCTTAAGAAGTAGACTACTCTAAAGTAGTCCTCCATTCAACCTCCTTATTTCCTTCATTTCTTCCTCCTATTGTGAAAACCATTGCTCTAGTGAGAGCGGTTGACCTTCTCTAGAGGAAGGATATGTAACCTGATTCTTTACCCTCCCTTTATTGGATCCTTTTCGGAGAGGGGGAGGTGGGTTACTCGAAGGATTACCTAGGTTATGAGTAACCCTTTTATTTCGTGTACGCACACCTTTCTCATTTGTGTCAGTGCGTACATCTTCTTGAGCAGGAACCTCTACATCTGAGTCCCCTGAGTGAGCCTCATCTGGTGGATCAGCAACAACGGCATTGATGACATTGATTGATGCATAACTCATCACATCCCTTCTATCATCATTTCTGTGATATTGTCTTCTTCCATGTCTTTGATGAGATATTGCCTTTTGTTGATTCGATCGCTGAGGAACATCTTGACGAACTGTAATTTGGTGGGAATCGCCTGATAATTTGGCTCTTCGTTCCTCTTGAGGCTTCTTCCCCAATTGAGAAAAGACCTACTTTATCTGAGGAGGAGATTGATGATTTGAAAAAGTCCCTAGTCCGGTGGATTGGGGTTGTTCCTGCTGTTCCCGCTCAACTCCTTGAATCCTATTTGTTGATTCAGATGGTTGGTTTAAAAGAGTCCCCAATCTGGTGAGCTGTGGTGGCTCTTGACATGCTATGTCTGAGACTTTCTTAAAATCTCTCCTGATATTGAGAACCTTAGTCCGGAAATTAGTTGGATGCATTAATCTGTATCCACTTTTATCACCTGGTTCAAAATAATGTTGGATGATTTCTGACACTTCTGTCACTTGATGATGTGCTTGCTCCATACGAGAGGCCTGTTCAATATTCTCGTTTTCTTAATGTAGGAGTAATTCAACAACTTGTTCTCTATATTCTTGATTTTGAGAGGAACTAGTTGAGGCCTGTTCTGGGGAAAGATTGTGATTAGAAACAAATCCCATTGACTGTGGTCGTCTATGGGCAATAACATTGCATGAGACCATTTTCGACGGGCTTTGCTGACTGGAGAGCACCGTGAAATGCAGTGCTCAATGAACACCCCATCCTCTGACATGAATGCTAGATGGGGCATTGAAAATTAACTGACGCAATCTTCTTAGTGTGCCAAGGAATGAACGTTGAAGGGATCTCTGCTACTTTTCAGCCTTCAGATATCGAGAGACTGATAGAGGTGCCAAATCAATCTGACATTGTAACCCTTCTATTATCTTAAGATGATTTTCATATTCATCATAAGATAATACTTTCTTTTTAAACTGACAAAGAGTTTTCTATATGTTGAGACGAATATCATGAATTCCATCTTCCGTCAACATTTCTGGAATGTCATATTGAGAGTCAGCCAGAGGCCAAAACATGACTGGAACTTCACCTTTCGTCAGTTGTTTTCTCATGTTCAGCATTTCCTCTTTATCATTTGATGAAGATTCTTCTACCCGATTTGACCAGAGTTGGTGTTTCCTTGTTGCTTCATCGGATTCAACAAGATTGGTAGAGAAATCATTGATCAAACTAGAAGATGCATGACTTAGGGGTGGTTCGGAGAATGACCTACACCCTAGGCTGTCTTCTAATTGAGAAAGTATTTCACCTTCTAGCGATGAAGCATCATACATGACTGGTTTTTCATTTGCAAATGCCTCAAGATAATATGGCTTTCTCATCACTACATTGTCCACTGAAGCATTTTCCGGGCAATGTGCATCACTACTATGGAGAGGACTTTCGCAGCAAAATTCATTATCCTAGGGAGGACCACCATAGTGGGTTACAGTAAAATATGAGATCTCTTGCTCCTTGGACTTCTGACCACACAGAGGTTTTTTGTGGCTCCTTTATGAATATGAAACTTCAAGATCGACCGAATTGTCATGAAGCAAGCCTTCATGAGGTAGTGTCTGTTGAAGACCTTAGGAATTAATGTTCCCACTATTGGGAAATGAGGGAGTATAATCTTGAATTTCAACAGATAACTGTCTGAGGGCTTCAAGAACTATATCATCGAGTAAGGCCTTGTTATAGATTGGCTCTTGATCTCCTGACTGTGTTGGGCGGGTCTTTTTCTTAGACACCTTCTTACTCGCCATGGAAACCACTTGTTGACGAAAGTGGCTGCTCTAAGTAGGTGTGTGTGCCTAATCAGGGAAGATGGTCAGGTTAGGCTGACGATCTCCACTCAAATCAGGTGTATGTGTCTAACTTGGTTTCCCGTATGATATGGGGGAGTATTCCCCACAACCCTCTTGGACTGGAACAAATGTGTGTGTCTGTTCTGGAGTAAACTGTTGATGTGTCACTCTACTGGTAGGAATAGATTTATGTGTCTTTCCCTGAGATGATGCTGAAGTTGTTATAATATCCTGTCAAGCATCCAGAATATGAGCAGTTATTTTCTTCTGCTCTTTCATCATTGATATAATATGTTTGCTTACTTCAGCTGCCGGAATGGGGATATACGTCCATTTCGTGCTTGGAGTAGGTGTATGTGCCTGCTCCTGTCCTCCTTTTCCTGTCAGTGAATCCTGACAGTACTCAAGTGTGGGGGCAGAGAGTTGAGTCTGCCTCTTATTTGTCACTGGAGCTTTCCGGCTGACTTCTCTGAATGCTACCAAGAGGGACTGTTGGTAGGCTTGATTAATACTAGCATGTGTATGTGCCTGTTTATTGCACTTCGCTGAACGTGGTTGAAGAGATCCATCATATGTAGTCAGACGAGCCTGCTGACTAGCTGATGATGTATAAACAGGTGTATGTTCCTGCCTATAGTACTCCGCCGGAATTTCCTGGCGGGATTGGCGTGATGCTTCCAGACGAGTCTGCTGGACAACTGAATTAAAACGGGCAACTGTGTGTGCCCGCTCGTTGCTTTCCACCAAGTTAGGTTGGTGGACTTATCCAGAGATGGCAGAGATGAGAACCTACTCACTGTTAACCGGATTTCGCCTTTGTTAATTCGTCTTTCCTGCTCGGGTTCGAGGAACCTGAGCCGAACTCCTGGAGTCAGTACTATCATCATGTTGAGGGCGCACTGCAACACGAGTCGGCAGCGATTGTTGGTCGGAGCCCTCGGGAAGGACTCCTGTCTACTTGAATTAAGGCCCTGAGGGACCTGCTCATTCACCTCCTCATAATAAGGGAGTGAATGGGGATTGCGTTCCGGGGATAACGAACCAAAATGGTTGGAGACGGTAGTCGGCACCGCCTACTTCTTGATCACTGGTCGTCGTTGTCCGGACGACCGGTGTGAGTTGTTCATTGGAGGGCTTGTCAGGCAGCCTCCAGAGTTGGGAAGGTACTGTGTTGATGGAACTCCTTAACTAGCGCATTTGATGCCCAGCATTGAAGATGCTGAGTAGGTGATGTCATCCTCAGAGCGGACGATGATCCCGTAGGAGGAGTAGTAGTGGCATTTGCAGCAGCGGTATTCACAGGTGTGCACTTGAGAGCAGCCATTCTGGAAATGCAGAAGATCTTGGAAAAGAGTGCATGTTTGATATAACAGACGTAATCAAGATAAATTCATCCACTACGTCTTTTGGATGAGCACATATGTCAATGATTGTTTTTGTTGGCCCTCTCATTGCGTTTTAAATAGGGGCCTAACAAATATGTAAAAATCATTTTAACTTTGTTAAGGATTCATGTTGGGTTCACCATTTTTGTTTCCCTCAGAATTCGGGGATGACCTCCTTGATTGAAGGTTCAAACATTCCAATCGGTTTTTAACGAGTTTGTTTGTAGAACCGGAAACATCCAATGATTCCACGTCCATTTGGACCTACTTTCCAAAGTTAGGCGCTCAATAGTTTGTGGACTGATGAGGTTTAGGAATTTTCATTGGTCGAGAGGATGGGAGGTCGGACTCATCACACCTTTTTTAGGGGAATTATTGTCTACTCTGAGACTCTCTTTATAGATTTATGTTATGTTATTTAATCCTTATTACATTACCAAGTATAAAATGAGCTTTCCTTTAGATCTGACAATCAATGATCGATATGTAGAAAATTTAGAGAATATTTTATATTTATTCGAGGTTCTTAATTGATAGAGAATCATCTGTATTTGTTAGAGATTCTTAGTCAATGGTATCCTTTGATACGTAAAAGTCTCCTGGTCATTATAATGGCCATGCTGGTTTTAAAGCCACTCAGTGTGGCACATGAAGTTTATTGTCATTCAGAGGGACATGGATTATTTCAGAGTTAGGATCGAACCCGCAGACGGGCTTCCTACCTATCCTTTTTTTAGAAAAGGAATCAGAACCCACGTATTTTGAGTAAGGTAGTATGATGTTTAAGATTGATGGCTCAAAGAAGGATGTCATAATTACTTTTACACTCTATGCTCACGTGAGTCATGCTCAGTGTGAGAAATAAAAGGTATTGGTAAAAATCAGACAATTTTTTCATGAAAGATGTAATCATAAGAAATAATGTGGGATTTATCTATGTATGACTGCCTAGATAAATGAATATTTGGATTTACTTCAGGGAAGAAATCCAAGAACAGGGTCCATAAAGGTATATGTGCTTCATGGAGATTTGAATACTCGAACATTGGGCTTACTCCTGAAAGGGAGGCCCAAATTAGGAGAGGACTTATGATTGGGTTTTTACTCCTGAGAAGGAATCCCAGATCAAAGGTAAATTAGGACTAGTAAATAGGAATTAATACTGGGGCATACTCTTGAAAAGGATGCCCAGGTTAAGACACTTGAAAAATTAAGGGACTTGGGGCTTACTCTTGAAGAGGATGCCCATATTG
Organism: Viscum album; assembly: GCA_963277665.1. Classification (NCBI taxonomy): domain Eukaryota; kingdom Viridiplantae; phylum Streptophyta; class Magnoliopsida; order Santalales; family Viscaceae; genus Viscum; species Viscum album. Next base: position 930,345,172 of record OY728159.1, read on the forward strand.
ATGACTGGGGATTATTCTTGAAAAGGAGGCCCAGGTTAATGATTATGACTGGGGATTATTCCTGAAAATGAGGCCTAGGTTAATGATTATGAATGGAGCTTATTCCTGAAAAGGAGGCCCAGGTTAATGATTATGGTTGGGGCTTACTCTGGAGGAGGATTCCCAAATTAGGGGATAGGGGATTACTCCTGAAAAGGATTCCCAGGTTAATAGAATTATGATTGGGGCTTACTCCTAAGGGGGATGCCCAGATTTAATGAGTTCTCTCATCTTAAAGGATGAGGTTGAATGAATGAAATCTCAATCTTTAGTGACATAAAAATGTGTAAATCACTAGGTTTTGAGATATATTCCATAGAATTCCTTTCAGATAAGGAATTCAAATCAATAAATCATGCCATAAAGGGCATTGAAGAGTTTCTTGAAGACTGAATCTTGAATATGAGAGGTGTAATGGCTTAAGAGGGGTGAAATGGGTAAGAAGGGCACCCAAAAAGGCAGGGGCGCGCAAGTCCTGGCAGGCGCGCAGGTACTGCGTGGGCGCGCAAGTCCTGGTCGCGCGGGTATACCTGCGCGACACATGGGTACTTGCGCGACGGTTATCTTGTAGGGTAATACATGAGTGAATCTTGGTTAAAGCCTTTAGAATCATCTTGAGGTTCTTCCAGAAGAGTGGCGTGCAAGTTCTATTGAAGGAGTTAGGTGGCGCGCAAGTATGGTCATTTCCCTTAAGGGCTGGCCACTTAGGCGCGCAAGTGTTGATGAGTTTCATCACTTAGGCCATCCTCCCCCTCTTTAGATCTTCCGTTATAGGTATGAATTTACCTTAGAAGTGTTTCGGAAGCATTGAGAAGGGACTAGGGCACCGGGAGCTCAAATCTGAGTTTCTGGAAAAAAACTCATCCTCGAATGGGGGGCCCACAGGGTCTATTTATAGGCTGGAGAAGACCCCGGGTGGTTATCACTTAGGGCGTCCATGTGTACTTGCACGACAATTTCGGCATGCAAGTGTACTTGTGCGACCATTTTAGAACTTGGGCGACCCTTGTGAAACTTTCTTCTTATTCCTTCCTTTGTCAATTTTTTGATATTTGTCCAACGGTTGAATCACTTTGAGTTAAGATAATCCCCCCTTTTTCTAATATTTAGATTTTGTGATGAAAGGAGCATCAACAAAAATAAACCTAGTTACTGATATAAATTTTACATAAACTATGTGTTATATATATAACTTCTTTTATACCTCCATTTACACCCGCATGGTTACCTTCAAATCCCACTTGGTTTCCCCTAACTCTGTACCCATAAATAGACTTACAAAACCTTTAAAGTTTTCCCCAATATATTTAAACCAACTATATAAACTTAATATATTACTAATATATAATAATCTACTAAAACCGTAGACCTTTTGGGGTTCTAAATTTCATAAGTAATTAGAATTTTTTATTTCACAAGTAGGGTTCATTTTAGGAACCAAGAATCAGATTGGAATTCTAGGAGTTCGAATATATCTAGATGATTTTTTATATTTGAATCAAGGACTAAGAGGTGTAACTTGTAGTCATATGAGGGGACGGGAAATCTAGGGTGACCTTGTTAAAATTATGGAACTACAGTAGGTCACAACACAACAACATCCTAAAAATGGTGTGTAACACCTTGACTGTGGGTCATTCAATGAAAAATATTTTGTGGATTTAGATTATGGGAATGAACCTTGAAATGAATGTTCATTTTAAATCATGTGTCTCACCAAGATGATTAATCATACTCAAATTCTGAAGACTCTAACTTTCCATACCTTTTTATTTAATTGAGAAAAGGTAGCCACACCATGACCCTAAGGAGTCGCTATGTGACATATTATATATGAGGTTCTAGACGTTTGATTTGGTTAGTATCACTCTTAACTAGAGGTTCCTTTCATGACCAAGTATGGAATATGGGTGATTCATGACATGAACCCTGTGAATTCTCACTATCAAGGTCTGGGTCTATTTTTTAGTGGGAGTTTGTGGGTATTTTTATATAAAGCTTCTAAGGTTTGTTAGGATTTTTGGAGTTTATATAAGATCATTTTAGGTAAAAACTCCTCCCCGCCTTCCTTAATTCATTTTCATATTTTAAGGGATGTTATAGGAGACATTTTTTTTGTTTTAGAGGTATAAAACTCTAGTTCTTCCACCATCCTTATTTTTTTATTATAGCCTGGTGATTTTGTTTTTAATTTAGATGGGGTTTAAAGTGACGGTTTCTACTAGAGAACTATGAAAATTATTTGTTATAATGGTTCTTTGGAACCATATGGATTAATTATATCAAATTATAATGATCATGTATCCTTTATCACTATTTAATTAAAGTTATAAATTGCCAATATATTTTTATTATATTTAATTAAACAAGATGAAATTGGATATTGAATAAATGATTAGTGTTAGGGATTTTTGTTGTCTTAGGTCCAAGTGTGTGCCATTTTTTGACCAAAGCTAATTTCATAAGGTTTCATAGAGAACATTTCTTTTTGTGAATTTTTAGGTATATTATCTACATAAATTAAATTATAAAAAAATTTATATATTTTTAGAGTTAAATGAGTTCGGTTTTATGTATTGATATATTTACATGAGATCTGATACCAGCATGGAGAGACTTAAATGATATTATGTGAGACTAGTTGGAATATTCTTAATGAAAAATAACATTCTATGAGGTTTTTGGTCCCTTGAACATACACCTAGGGTTTCTTTTTGTTTCATTTGAAATACAATCCAGTAATGGTTAAGTGGTTGACCTTAATTATAAAATAATTATTTTAAAAAGGATTCCATGAAATGAATAAAGTGTCAAGGGAAGTGATGTATCCTTGGACCCTAGTTAGTTCCACATCCTCTGATATCTAGATACATAATCATAAATATTCAGGATAATATACAGAGACCATAGAGGGGTAAAAATTAAACATATAGAATATAGTTTCCTAGGTGTGGGGGCCTTTGGAGCCCTTCTTGTAGAGGAATGTGTTAGAATAAAAATTATTATATTGAGTAGGAAATGTGTGATATGAGACACCCTATAACCATAGGGTATTATTAGTTTGAGATTGGGGTATGTTTTCCTCCCACTATAATATATGACTACCCATGTGGGTATACATTGGTTAAACTGAATGTAGGTTGGAAAAGTAGATCGACCTAGGTTGACTTGAAGAGGGATATGGGATTAAAGACTTACCTATAGTGTGATGATTTTGTGGCATGTAATATGTTGCATGTTAGGGAATATTTATATTTCAAAAATATCGAGGTATGTTGTTACCTCTATGTTATCTGCTTGATCCCAAAATAAAAAAAAATAACTAAATGAAATCATCAGGGGTTTCAAGATGTGGTATTGTTGGGGACCCAGGTTGGTTACCCAATGTTATGTCAACCATTTCTAGGGTTAGAATAATAGGCATTGTATCATCGATTCAAAGTGTCACCTTATAACTCAAGAATTAATTACAATGATCATGGTTATATTCTTAGTTCCCAACCTTAGAGACATGTCATGGGATTTATATATGGTCACACTATGTGAAAATAATTATATTAAATATTATTTGTTTGATACTCAAACCTTAGTATATTTAATGTGATTCGAAGGATAGTTCCTAAGATTTAGTGGTATCACCTCACATTATATAAAGATTCCAAGGATTCGTAGGATATAGAGTTATACATGATTATATTTTATGAGATTCCATGGCAATCAAAGATTTTATTATTGCACCGGATGTTATATGAGATGTCTAGGATTCTAGGATCTTGTGAGATTCCTAAATATATTTTATAATATTACTAGGAAATTTTGGTACTCCTAAAAATTATATGAGATTCATAAGTTTCTTATGATATGGTCATCATATCTGATGATAAGACATATGAGGACTCGGGTACATAGTTTCTAGGCACTATATATAATAACATATTGGATTCCTAGGATATTTCAAAGGATTCTTAATTATACCTGATAATATATGGGATTCCTAGGATACTCCTTAATACTTTACAATTCACAATATATTATATGAGATTCCTTGGATGTTTCCTAAGAGATAACATTTTTATTTGATATTATATGATATTCCTAGGATATTCTATAAAACTTTAAATTTTAATATATATTATATGGGATGCCTTGTATGTTTCCTAGGATATAACATTTTTATTATATACTATATGAGATGACTAGGATATGTTTTGGGATATAGTAGTCTCGCCAGACATCATTGAGATTCCTTAGATACTTCTGAGGATATGGTAATATTACACCAGATGATATTATTGGTGGCTTTAACTGGAAAATTTGAATGGTTTATCTTAATCTCAAAGGATATCTATCATTATAGAAACAAGTATTGTCGATCTCAGGTTTTCCCTTAGAAACCTAGGATTATTAGTTATTATTTATTTATTCTTCTATAGTTTTATATTGATTTATCTTAATAATATCTCTTGTAAAATCACTTATTTACTTGTAATTTTTGGTAACCCATTGGTGGTTAACTACTAATTTATACTCACACAATGCTCGAGAATCCATGATAATTGGGTACCCAGTCATACTTCACTATCCATAGGATCAATCAAGGTAGTGGCCTAATGTTATATGATCAAGTGGGATAGCTCGGATGGTTCAAGTGATTTGGATGATGTGATGCCCAGTGATGTAAATACACCCTCCTATACTTTTTTTTATTATATATATATATATATGTGTGTGTGTGTGATCAACCAAGTGGGATATCAATTGAAATATTCTTATATGATAGTATTTCATTTTATTATAGCATACTTGAATATTTACTCTCTATACTTTGACTGAATATATTTTTTTGTCATTTCAACTATTTTGATACTCTAAAATGAGGGTATGGTCCCCCCATTATCACTTCCTAGACCCCCACTAGGAGTCTTATGCCTTATGTATATGGGGATGAATATATGTGGTCTCTATGATGCATCATTATGGGAACATTCAAGTGTTTGTAGGACAGGGAATTACATAGTAGTATAAGAAAATAGTTTCCTTTATATTACAATTTATGGTGTGGTAGATAAGGAATAGGGATGTGTCGAAGGTTGTGATAGACCTCAGACTGGTGCATCATGGACACCTTTTCTAGTATAACATTTATGTTACAAGGTATCTAAGATTTTTATTCTTAGTTTTCTTTTAAAATTTTATGATTTCACCTACGGTGATTCCTTTTGGATTTTGATTTATGATTTATGGTTTTATAAATCTTGGAATGTTGAAAATATTTTGGTTTACATGCGTACTATTTTCTATATAAGACTCACATGACTTTTGTGTGGTTGTGATTGATTTATATTGCTGATAATATATGTTCAAGTTGTTTTAAGTGTCAACAGTTTCATTTACGGTGTTTTATCAAATAACTTGTTTTTTCATGCTACTCAAATGAACCATATTATATTTACATTTCATGATAGTTCATATGGATCTTATAGAGAGTTGTTCTATTCTGATGGAGACTGTAACATCCTTATATGTAAAGAATATATAGTGACCCTTAATTTGAAATTAGAGTCATTGTATGACTTTATAATGATTAACCCCTCGTGGATAATTATGATATTATTTTTTGAAATGAAAAATGATTTAGTTACTTAATTTATAAATTAAAACCTATATTATGTTTTCATATATAGATTCATGGTGGAATTATACTTGACTAAACCAAATGACTATGGTTTTTCTCAAAAAACATCATCTTAGAGTTATGATATATATGTGTGGATTAGATTGTGATAATCAAATGGTATTTTTTTAGGCATATACCCAGTGGGGATTAGTGCTCGATAGGGGTGATGGTTTTCCATGGGATTCCTAAGGTATAATTTTTAAACCTATATAGGGTGTATTGGAATGTGAATTGCCTTGGTATATTTGAGATGATATAAGTGATGTTCACCATGATTAGTGACCTATGTAATTACTAATTTTTAGTTTAAGTGGGAGAACCTAGTTCCTTTTGGATGTGTCTCAAGAAACCAGTGATCTAGGTAATACATATGAAATGAGATGTGTTATATGAGGGTAACCTAATAGAGGGGTTAGATCAGGTTGGTGACTTCCTTTAAATAATGAAATTTTAGGTAGGCTATTGGGTTAATGGAATCTGTTACTGGAAGGTACTACATGGCATGGAATATAGGTATGTGAAACCCCATGTGTTTTTTATGTAAATCACGTTGAGTGGTTTTCGTATCAAGGATATATTTCATGGATCGAATTAGTTTAATGTTAGTCTTTATTGATTTTGAATAATATTCTCGCTATGATACGGTATTGTTATCCTAGAGGGACAAATAATTGATGGATATGGAATAGTTTTGCGTTTTTTTTGTATTTATACAACTCCCAAGTTATAGGTGACTGTGTGATCATCATGGTTTGAGTGAAATTCCAAGCCAGTTCAAAAGATAGCATTGAGGTGCTTTTAGCAATATGAGACTAACATGTTGGTAGGACATGGTCAGCGGTCCAAGAACATGATCATAGATTCAATGGCATGCGGATTATGTTATTATGTTGAAATTCATATTACTATGTGGTATGGAATCATACATGCATTGGGTTTGGATGACATCGATGTCAAATGCAATGGTAACATGTGTTTCTGTTTGTGATGCTGGTAAGTGAATGGTCATGTATGAGATGAGGACCAATATTTTTTATATAATATTTTCCTTCCTAATTACCAATATTTTTAATAAAAATGATGAATTTTACATCTAATATGGATATTTAAATCATGGATGGATGGTGGTGGTTGTTTAAAAGAGATGATGTCCTGGGAGGACTGACACGCAGGTGATGATGGAACCTATTCATGTTGTGCATGAATGGTATAATTAAAACCTTATATTTAGAAGCACACAATTATCCACATAGATTGTGACCCATGTTAGAAATTTAAATATCATAATATGTCAAGGATTAATTTTTAGTTGAGATAAAAAAGGGTGGTACTAGTTTCTCTTGGTGGATATTCCTTCTAAGTTGGATTCCCATGTCCATTCACCATGTTCTATGACAGAGACATCATGGAACATACATATTTGTGTTTAGATTTAATGGATTAATGATAAGGACACACTATGTTGGTGAGTTTCCAATCGGTCACAATAGAATGGCCAACATTTTGGAAGGGTTGGGGATATAGTAAGATCAATTTGTGTATAGTGGTGATGGAACTAATATATTGATGTGTATGTAAATATAATTTTATCATATTCCTTATAAAATAACAGATTTTAGATTCATATATGTTATTGGATGGATTTTTTGATTTGACCTAGGGCCTTGGATGGATTGGATGTGTCAAAGAGTGAGTTGGATTTTAGGTGCATCGGTGCGTGGGGTGATTGAATGACATATGGTTTTGTGGTTTGTGTATATAACAATGGAATTATGATGATTTATTGGTCTATATATAAGATTACATGTATGTATAATATTATAATTCCTCCTAAAAAATTCCATCTTTATCCGGTGATGAGATAACACATTGGTGGGTGGGATGGAGCATTTTATATAAAGATCATCTAGATGAGGCCCAACCAATGTTTTTATATTAAATTGTGTGTAGTGTGAGGAAAATTGCATTGATTATGTCATTGTAATGTGGGAAATATGTTTCAAATGGTGACTTCTAAGGTGGAGTGTTCCATGGATTGGGTATCAACCTTTATAAAAAGGGAATTAAGGGGGGAGCACCATAATCTCAGGGACGAATCGCTTGATGAAACAGTGGTGTCTAGGGATAGATAGTTATGGTTGATAATTATATTTTCATTGATGTTGGTAATGAGATAATGGATTCAATTTTTATGGATCTTACGCTTTATGTTTTGAGTTGTGTAGTAAAAAAGTTGGTTCAACATTCATCGATTGAAAAAAGAATTATTATCATGAATTGATAACTAGGGTCAATTGATATTAATGGATATGGAGTACCAAGGATTCCTAGGGGTGATAAGTGCTATGTTGGTGAGGTTTTAAGACAAAATTCCTTTTTGTGTTTTATCTTCTCGAAAGAAGTTGAATTTTTCTATTTCTAAATTATGGTTTTTATAGGAACTACGATTTTGATAGGAATTCCAAGAGTGGGAACATATACAGAAAGTGTTTCTAGATCCAGATCCAGGATTGGGAGGCACAACATGAACTCATGTGAGTATTAGGCTAGGTCATGTGGCCTTTTAAAATTATACACTTTCTGTAGATTATATTTTACTTCTTTAGTCACATTTTGAATTCCTAAAAAACCGAGCATTTCACCGCAACCAAGGGATTCACCGCGTAGTGAGTTTTGTGGATTTTAAAAAAGGAAATGAGCCTTATAAAGTATTCTTAACATGATGGTGGTGTCATATTATGATTATTACCCATAATTAGATACTATGGACAAATAGTTTCCCTGATATTATTTTTTACCTAGAAAATCTGGTTACACAATGACCCCAAGGAGCCACAAGGTCATAGAGGTTGACTAAGGACCATGACCTCTTCTTATGGTGGTTGTACGGTGACTAGGATGGTCGCATCAAAATATTTTCAAGTGAGGTGGTTTATTATTCCATAACCCATATATTTTCATCATAACTAAGGTCTGAGTGTTCTTTTTTAGCACATGTATATTGATATTTTTATATTTGGTCCCAAAAGTTTTTAAGGACCAGTGGTGTTGGATGAATTACATTTTTGGTCATAACACCTCTTCCTCTCCCTACTTTTGATTGCCTATACTGAGGGATAAATTAGTGTTATATTCATGTTATTTTAAGTATGATTATTCTATTTATTCCCCCTTTATTATTTTTTATTATAGACCTATTTTTTATGATTTTAGATAAGGTTTTGGTGAAAATTTCTACTAGATCATAGTGTAAATCATCCGATATGTTAGGTATTTCACTTATTGTGGGTAGATGATGTACTATAAGGATTATAACTTGATGTTTCATACTATTTCATTAGAGTTATGTTTCCATAAATATTTATCTATGGATTCTAATTATGTTAGATAAAATTAGTTCTTGTATCGATGAAGGGATTTAGGGAATTTATGTGGTATACATCCCTGTGTGTTTCAAGAGTATACTAGAACCCTTTCATGAGATTTTGATGAGAGGATGTCACTCTATGATTTTTAAGGAATTATTAATATTTAAATTAAATATTAAAATTTCATCTCAACTATTATATTTAATTAAATTGTGTGTTTTGGGTTGATATAGTATCTCAAGAAATGATACAAGCATGGGTGAGTGTTGGATGTGGTTGGGAGGGATTCGTTGAGATAAAATTAAAATAAAATGACATTTTATGAGGTAGTTTACCCCTTGAATATACCCTTATGGTATATGCTTTTGGTATTTGGCATGCCATATATGATCTTACCATAGAATGGTTTTTGAACTTAATTATTAAATAAATTTTGTTGAAATGAATTCCATAAAATGAGTAAAGTGTTAATGGTCACAAAGGACCTTGGACATCATTTAGTACCTTTTATATTGATGGATAGAGACTTAATTATAAATTTTTGAGGTTATATGCACTGACCCAAGATGAACGTATATTAAATGGATATAAATCAGTGTCCCTGGTGTGGGTTCCATTATATGACTCCTTACTGGGTAAGGTGTTGGACTATGAATAATTGTCCCAAGTAGGCCATATGAGAAGCTAGATGCTTCATATCCTTAGAATCATGTTGGTTAGAGATTGGGGTATGTATTACTATTAATTTAATATTTCATTATTGTGGTGGGAATGCCTTAGATAAATTATGTATAGGTCAGATGAGTGGAATTACCAAGGTTGACATGGGGAGGGACATGGGCTTAATGTTATCCCTCTAGTGTGATGATGATATGTCTTGTCTTATGAGTATGGTTAGGCCACAATGTGATTTTAATAATATGAAGGGATTTTATTCCTCCTAAGTGGTTAGAATGTTCTCGAGAGATGATAATGAGATAAAGGAACCTATATACGGTGTCAATATATAGTATGGACTTTGGTATTTTGGTGTATGGACCAATGTTATGATAACACTTGATAGGGTAGTGTCAGAGGGATTGTACCTATAATTTTCAACTCCACCATAGAACTCAAGAATTAATTATGATGGTCTATGTTATTCAATGGGGAGACAATCTATGAGATGTGTCATGGTTTCAGTGTATAGTTTTCCCTAATGACATTAGTTATGAAATATGTTACTATGTATATATTGGACCCTGAGTATTTTATTAGAGATTCCAATGATCTTTTAGTCACACATAACATTGCATAAATATGCCAAGAATGCCTATTATATTGAGTTATATTATATGATATTTTATGATATACCTAGGATATAGTCATTCCACCTGATATTATATGATATTCCTAGAACACCAAGATATTTCATGAAACCTAATAATATTTTATGATATTCCTAGGATATTTAGGATCTATTGGGGTTTTTGGAGGTTTTATGAGATTCCTAGGTTTCATGGGATCAAGTCATTGTACTTGATATTACTATGTGAGATTCCAACGATTCCTAGGATCCGGAAATAGTACCTAATACTATATTGGTTTACAAAGGTCATTCCTATCATGTTACATTATAGTTAATACTGTATGGGATTCCAAGGATACTACCCATGATCTAGGATTGTACTAAATATCATATGGGATGAATTGTATGTTTCCTACAATCCAATGTTTTTACCTAATACTACATGAGATGCCTAGGATTTTCCCTATTATTTTTTGGTTCGACATAACATTATTTAGATACTTGTGATCATTACTAGAAACTAATGATTTCACCATATTATATTAGGTGTGGTGTTCACCTAACACATTTCTTGGTATTTCTTATTCTTTAAGAAAATCTGACCCTAGCCATAACAAGTATGATTAGTACTAGGCATCTCCTTAGAACCCAAGGATTTATATTGATTGGTTATATACACTTCTATGGTTTATCAATTTATTTATTATGAGAATATAACATTTGTATTCACTACATTATAAGTTATTTTTTATCCCCCATTAGTGGTTACTAACTGAGTTTTACACACACATTACTCAGATGGCCATGGTACTTGGGTACCTCAGAAAACATCATTTTTCCTTGGTTGGGATAGGGTATGGGCCCAATGTTTCATGATAAAGAGGGATATACCATATGGGTATTGATATGTGAATGAGGTTATTCATGGCGATGTAAGTGAGGCCTCTTGTACAACTTATTTACTTTGTTTATTTTAATATGTGATCGGCCCAATGGGTGATAAGATAACATTTTTTATATCCTTATTTGAATTTTTTATATCATAGTTAGGTAATTATTCTACATAATCCAACTGAATATTATTAATAGATGTTATATAGTTTTTTTCCACTATTGTGATACTTTGATATGTTTTTATAGTCTCATTAAGGTAACACCTAAAAATCTTGTTACTAGTCATTGAATTAAGGTGTATGGGTAGGAACACCTAAAGTCCCTTTGATGCCCGATTCTAGGCATTGTTGAGTGTTCATGGGACTATAAATTAAAAATAAAAATAAAATACCTCAAACTATGTGCATCGCAACTCTTACATATAGGGTCAGTTCCCCAATGGTTCACAATTATTGAAAAACTATATTTCCAGATAGGCTTTAATCATCCTTAGTTGATACATTACTATCACTGTAATTTTTGGTGATATATATTATAAAGTGGCGTTATAAGGATTATTCTCAAAATGATGATTTGGATAATGAAAAAGTTATAGTACAATGATACATTCCCAATTATAATGATGAAGACTCTTGGATGGTTGTACTCTAATGACATGAGTAGGAGGGAAGTGACTTTATTTTTCTTCTTCAATTTTGGTAAAAAATATCATAGGTTGGTTGTTAGGAACCCAATTATTATTATAGGAATCTATCATATGTGATTCCAACATGTGACTTCTCTCACATAGTGCCTTTATTTCAAAAAAAATTAAAACTGGTCTACTTTCTCTTAACATAATAATACCTAAGTTCTCTGAGGTGAAACATGCATTATATATAAAAATATTATGTCATTTTATACAAATGTTCAACACATCTCGTAATAATACATTCCCCATTAAAACAATCGTTTTTTTATTTGGATAAAAGATAAATAATCAACTAATACGAAGAATGATCATAAACATCATTCAAAAATTTCATCTCACATAACTCTCTTCTTATAAATACCCAACGTAAAACCAATTTTCATAAACACAAGGAATATAATCATAAGAATGGGTGAGCTTGTTTTAATGGAATGGGTAAACCTAAGAGATATCGATCAAAAATAATAAGTGGACATAAGATAACCATAATGGTATAATAACATGATCACAACTTACAAAATTCATACCCAATCAGTCAATGATCCTTAATCATGAGTCATGAAATATAAAATTTTTAAAAAAATAAAAAAAAGTTATAATAGTGTGTGATCATTAATAATGAATCATTATACATGAGAATATATCATACACACAATAAATAAAATTATGGTATAAAAATAAACATATAAAACCATTTCCTTAGTCAATTTTCACTTCTAATACTATCATAGTCTACATAATCTCATAGTGGATTTGGTTCACAACCCATTACATCATATTTTTAGTCAAGGTTCACTCCCATGACTATCTACAGTGACCCATAATTATCATAAATAAATATAATGTCTTATTAGATTAATATTAAATTCATAACATTAGGATCCATGTCAGAATTGTTTAGGTTTAGTTTCTTTTCAAACATGGATACATAAACAACATGTTTCTATGAGATTAACTTCATCTCCCACTATGTTCTTAATAACTATACATATTCTCATACATATCATACTTAAAGTCATTCTTCATAAAATAATGAAATGAAACATAGTAAATAGGTAGCTAAGAGGATCAGTATGCTTAAAAGAGAGAGATATAAATGATACCTTAAACATGACATGATCATACTGGTTTGAGAACATGACCTTAACATTTGAAAACCACATCTCACATTTAATTTATCATAATCTTGATTCATTAAATTAATCTTGGTAGTTCACTTGATATGAATCATAAAGTAATAAATTTACCTAAGCTATGAGGGAATAACATTATCATAACATATAAGTTTAATTCCCATACATAATCATTGAAAAAAGATTCCTAATTCAAGTATTACTAATAAGAATATCATAGTGTATTGGTTCCACTCACCATTATATTAAATCCTTAGTCATGGTTCATTCCCATCACTATCCTAGTGTATAGAGTATCTTATTAAACTGAGGTCACCCGCCATTCAAATACATATTATCTCATGAGATATACATCTTTACCCAATGAATAATAGGGATTCATTATTAGGTTCCCACCTATCACATAATGAAAATCATACATATCTATTCTAAAAATTCTAAAACATTCATCATATCATAAATCATTGAAAGGAATATGTTTCATAAATATTTCTTCATAACACAATTAACCTATGGTAAAGAAAAAATGTATCATAGAATCATGATTAAATCACAATAATCCTAATACATTCAATAAAATAAATTGTATGGTATCATTTTATTATATCACTAGTAAATTATAATTAATATAATTGGTGTTATGAAAATAAAAAAACCTTCAAGATGTCTCTAGAACATTTATTGAGAAAAAGACCATTTTCAATATTAATTTACTTATTTAAAATCTAATTTTTTCCCAAATATTAGGGAAATTTTTTATTTTAAAAGATATTTAAGTAATTTTAAGGGAATATTAAAATCATTTAGTTCTCATAAGAGTATGAAATTATGTTCATATCGGGCACATAAAAAATATATTCCATTCACATTTTTGGTAAAAAGACAAAAGTGTAACATTTTGAAAATTAAAAAAAGATTCATTTAAAAAAAATTAAAAGTCAATTGTGGTTAAAAATTAATTTAAATAATAAAAGTATAATATTAAAAAAATTATTTTTTAGAATAAATGGATATGAAATAAAAATGATTTTTGATCGTAGACACAAATAAATTCAGTTTTCCATAAAAATATTATTCTGACTCTTACGTACTTAAAGAGTGGAGAATGTGTCGAAAATATCTAATCTCAAGAAATAATTGAAGCATAATAAAAATTATGGTATTATTCAGATATAAATTTCTACATTTAAATCTGGATTACAATCAATCCCAATAAACAATGGAATTTTAACATAAGTCACTTACCACATTAGTATATTTTGAATAAAAATCCTATAAAAGAGATAAATTTAAATCGATATGAAAATACAGATAATTTTCATGATAAGAATCATAAAATAAATTCATGGGTAGTCTATACACTACATAAAAGATACAACTATTGAATATAGAATGTGTTCATATAAATAAAATTGAGATGAAAATCCCTTAATGCATTGGTAAATTTTGAATCACAATCCCCATGAAATAATTAAATCAAATGAATAATTAAATATAATTATAATAAGGTTTTTTATGATTTAACATGTAAATATTTTATGTATATATACCTCATAAAATAATATAGGTTCGTAATGTAACATATGTCCCAAAGAAGATAATTTGAGATGATATACTCTTACCTCAACATGGAATTTTCACAAAAGTGATCTATCATCATGTTTAATAAATTTAAATTTATTATAATTTTATGAAATGAACATTTTCATACTTTTAATATCATATACGATCCATTTTTTACTTTTAAACACCAATTTATGAATAATTCTATATTAAAATCATCATTTATAGTTGTTAGGTATTTTATTTTCCTGAGAATGTTAGTTTGGTACTTCTGGTCCTTATACATAGACCATGGTTCTATCATATCCACAATTTTAATAATGATATAAAAATATTATAAATTCATTATATATATTTCTATTCATCCATAAAAGGTAGAGATAGAAAAATTAATTACATCCTTCATGGAGATGGTAGGTCTTACATATGTATGAACGTTGTTTTCACTTTTTAAAAAATATAAATGAAATAAAGGTAAATAATAATTCACTTTATATAATTACGATTATATCATATATATCATATATAATCTGTATAATCTCATACTTATTTCTGGTAGGAGTAACTAAACCTAGTTTTTCATATGACCTCAAGTGTCCCTCCCCATATGTCATAGGCTGGTGACTAGTAGTGAGGGCATCTGACAGTGTGATGGGGGGACTATACCCTCTTGATCATAGTGGTATACAGTGATACATTATATATATATGAAAATAAAATCCATATAATGTTATCTGATAAAATAAGGGAAGCATAATAAATCATCCGGATAAATAGTCATTGGTGTCATTCACCAAAAGATTTCATGTCATGGTTCTATAAAAAAGGACTACACAACATATATAGAAATAGGCATAAAAAAATTTCTATACAAAAATGTAAAAAAGTCCCATTCTTTATTCAATATCATCAGGAGAACAATCTTAGTCATCTACTCTATTACACCATCTATGCATATAAAGTCAATGTTCATGGTTGGGTGCTTCCCTTTATCCATACCTCTATCTATAAATTTTTTTCATGTACTAATCAGTGACCCAAATAGGGTATAAGATAAACTACATATGGTACTAATAATTTTATCTAGTATAATCTCTCTAGTTTTCATAAAATTAATGGTGTGTAGGTATGATAATATAAATAATTAATTTAAGCTTTTAACTCTCCATCTCAAGAATCTTATAGGACACCCGTCTGACCAAAACTGGATCAGAAAATCTATCCAGTTTGTATAAAATGAGAAATGTGTAGGTATAGTATTATAAATCAGTAATTTAAGTTGAAAACATACCATATTGAGAATCCTAGAGGACACCCATCGGACCATACATACTTCATCATAATCCAGGATATCTTTGAACAAGTCTCTCTATATATATATTTGTGTGTGTGTGTTTGTTTTTTTTGTGTATGTAAGTATATGTATGTATATATATATCACTGTGTGTGTGTTTTGGTAAACACATATTTATATATATTGATATGTAGTATTTTCCTAGACTTGGGGTGTAACCATGTCGTCCAATAATATTAATAAGTGTATGCTATATTATATAAGGTAATCATCCTAAGAATTCAATTAGGGATGCATATTTCATCATATCAATCAACCCAATTACCGATGTGAAATTCCATGTCTAACATCTTCTAGGGGAACATAAACCATCATGCCCAACGTCCAAATAAACATTGTGAAACATCATGATGAACATCCCACGTCAAGGGAGCATGATGTGTCATGTCTAAAACGAGTCTTTACCATTTCCCAACAACCAATATACATGTTCAATTTATTATAATAGTAAATCACGCATTTTACTATTCAAGGAATAATACAAAATTTATATAAATTCCAAGTGACCTGGTCGTACCATTAACATTTATTTAACACCAATCCAACCAAACCCATATAGATAATGGTTGTTCTAAAAGGGTATTTTTAAGACTAATGTCATGAAATTAGCACACAGAGAGGGGTGGATATAGTTGAGTCTAATGAACTTCAATGATGGAAATGGTGTATGATACTATTTCTAACATGACTAAAAATTTAAATAAAGACATTCATATTTTTATGGAGACACGTAGAGGTCCAACATGTGAAAAATAATGTATGATATAAAAAACTATACATATAGTAAAACTTAGTATACCGCCTACCTTATGGTATTGGATGACTCATCATCCAATATTGGACTCCAATTTAGGATAAAATTAGAGAAATTGGAGGAAATAGATGAATTCCTTGAAAATAGGGCATGTAACCTCACAAAAATTTAGAATTTCATATGAATAAATAAACTAATATAATAAATAATATGAAAGAATATCATACTGATACTGATAAAACGAGATAAATTTAGAGTGTTTATGAAATTTTATGAGGGAGGAGGCAAAAATATTATTTTCAATAGGAGAGAGGATCTTGAATGAGAGGGCCTATTGTGTGTGAAAAAAAGGAAAGAATAAAGAGGAAATTATATTTTTTCATGAAATGGAAAATGATATTTTATCACATTTTAAGAGAGTATTTATTTTTTTCCACATGGTCTGCCAACCAATACATCAACCGTATAGCAACACTTCCACAATTTGGTACCCCCACACATGTCTAGGTTCATGGTTTACTAAAATTTGTAAATCCCAAGTGTTGTAACTATCTAAGAGGGTCACCCACCTGAATTTTTACAAATGGTTTGAAAAATCATGTGTATGTTGTGTGGATAGGCTATGAAATAATACGTCACTATTTCAAATGGTAATGAGGCCTCCCTTATATTTTTTTTCCATAGTGTGGTCCTCCTATTTTGGTTTGCATAGTTAGATCTAACTATGGGGCCCATGATGTTTCTCCAATATCCAGAGATCCGAGCTTCAAACAAGCCTAGGATGATCCCAAACAATTCCTTAGACACTTAGTCATGTTTATAATTACAAAATTAAATATAATCAAATTTTAAAGGATTTGTACCTCTTTAAAAAGTTGTAATGTTACAACCTCGTCTCCTTAAAATAAATCATTCCCAATTTTCTATCCCCTGATTACTATAACATCATATGATGATTTTTTCTCCCAGTGAGCATGTACATCATCCTCTCGCTCCCAGTTCATGTCTTATACTCATCCATGCTTCCATGGCACAAATATAGAGGGAATGGACCTACCTCAAAAACACATCATTAAGTGATTAATGTTAAAAATTGGATATTATTTAAAAGAACCATTAACCTCTAACTCAACTGCATCATCCTAAGGAACATAATATGTTATTTAATTGTAACATTGAATCAGTGAAACAAGGAAGATTTATTTCATGGTCCGTTACCTTTGAGGTAATTTCAATTTATATGTTATTGTCCTAACCCTCTCTAAAATATCAAAGGTTTTAATGAATTGGGGATCCAATATCCCGTGATCTGTAACCTCTCAATTCCACCATATATGAGAAATACACAAGAATTCCAGATATCTTATATCAAAAAAACAAAGTTTAGTAGCAATAGTCAACATAACATTTCTCTCTAGACTAAGATATGTTCAACTACTTTCTGAAAAGTTCTACCTTCTTCGATATTTCCTGAACAAAATGAGGTCCCAGTGTCAGTACCTCTCATGACTCTAACCACTATAGGGGTGAATAGCATGTCCTACCATATAGTGCCTCATAAGGGACTATCTATGTTGTCTCTAGGAATGTGTAATTATAATCAAAACTTAGCAATAGAATGATTTTATTCACAAAAACCTCAGATATTAATGATGTATTCCCAAAGCATGTCCTCCAACACTTATATAGTACACATGTATACCATATTGGTCCGAGGTGATAGGTTGTGCTAAGAAACATTTTTATACAAATAGACATCTATAACCCCTTCCAAAACTAAGACATAAAGTGGGAATCCCTATCCGAGATGATGGTACATTAAACCCCATGAAGCCATAAAACCTCCTTGACATATACAAACCATATATCGTCCACTGAAAGGGTCTCTCTAATAAGTAATAAGTGAGTATCCTTTTTCATAATATCTGCAATCACCCACACTATGTCAATACCCTGAGGTGATATTGAAAAAACTATCCCAAATCAATAGTGATTTCATCCCATTTCCACTGAGGAATGGTTAACAACATTGAAATACCTATTGGGGGCTAGTGTTATATCTTCACCTTAAGACATATAGAACTCTGAGTAACAAGTCCATTTATCTCTTTTTTCATCCCAATCCACTATTATTGGTGGTGTATGTTAGAATAAATCTAGATGAGATAGGGATTTTCTTCCATTGTAGAGGCATGGGGCTCTTGTATAAATTCAACCTGGATATCTATAAGAACACAGATGAAACCATGAATGCACAATAACTCATCACCATCAATGACCCATCTATGTGGTGGGTAGTTTCCTATAGCACTCTCATTTAAGACAAATCCCTCAAGATCTGAAGTTTTACTCATATTAACTCTATCCATAAGTGAATAGGTCACTATAAAATAAATAATAATATAAAAAATTGATTTCTATGAACCAAATGATGCATCACATGAAACAATTCCATTACTAATAATTCCCTAATGGCCTCCTAAACTGCTTCTGTCTGTGTATTTTAGCTTAGAGATTCAGCCACAGAATTTCCCTTTATAGGAATATAAGTATGCTCAAAGTCAATGAAATGTATGTATTCAACTTATCTTCACTATCTTATATAAAAATATTATTTTTTAATGATTTATTTAAAGATTTTTTTGTTAGATTATATAAAAATCTACTATATAAATAAATAACCCCTCCAACAACACATTGAATGAACCACAACTTCTTGTTCAAGATGGTTTGTTAGGTAATTATTTATCATTTGTTCTCAGCTATAGAGACCCATACACCACATCTTACTCTCCCTAAATTATAATGAATCCCTATCCAATTATTTATTCATTAAATTAAACCATAAAGATTCTTATTATATAATCCATAATCAATATCGGTGTTGAGGACAGTCTCCCTTTAATCTCCTAAAAATATTTCTCACGTTCTTCTGACTATAAAAAATTAACACTTTTCTTATTCAATCTTATAAGAAGTGCTTTTGAGTATAAAAATCTTTTATAAAACCCTGATAATAACAATTAACTCCTAAGAAACATGAAATGTCAAATATTTTCTTTCGATACTCCCAAGAAACAATGGATCATAACTTCTCTAGGTTAATAAAGGAAAATGTATCTATGATAATATGACTTTATAAGTGAACATTATCAGTCCTAAAGTATATTTTTTTTAATTACCATATAGATGGTACACCCTCAGAGTAATAAAAATGATAACATAATGTTTTATTGTTTATTTATACTATGTGAGTAAACCAATATTTTATCCATGAATTCTACAACAAAATAATCCAGATACAGGTGGAAGGCCGAATTCACCATATCCAAGAAAATAGATGGCATGTTCATGAGACTGAATGGCATAACTATATGCTTTTATATTCCATATCTACTATGGAATTTTGTATAGGGTATATCTGATGGTATAACATGCACCTGATGAAATCCCAACCTCAAATCAGTCTTGTAGAGGAACCTCACTCATCGGATTTCATCATCTGGTTGTCTGTATGAGGTAAAGGATTATGGATTTTCAAATTAATCTAATTTAATTTCTGATAATCCATACAGATTCTAACGGTACCATCCACCTTATTGGAAAAAAGGTGAGGTAACCACAAGGAGTAGGGTTGGGTCATATGTACCATTTGGCTTCCAGAACCTCTAAATACTTATTGGGCTCCTGATGCTCAATAGATATCATCTTTAATGGATGGATAGACACCAATGTTACCCCTTGAACTAGCTCAATATTAAATTCTAAATATCTATTAGGAAAAGTTATATAGAATTAATCTTGAAAAACATCATTAAAACACTTCACTACTGGTGGGAAATGCTTATGAAATGATCTCATATCATTTAGAAAGATGCAGGAAGTTTAGTCTTTTACTCCACCTAGAAAATTATGATCTCGTCAATCATGAGTTTTTTGGACATCCCATAAACCCTTATAAAGGAAAGTTCATTACTTGAGAGAGGTGATAGATATCCTCTAAAGATAGTAATCGAAATGAGCATCATAGGGAACTAACCATCCCATTAGAAAAATGATGTCAAAACCTATCATCTCAAGGGTAAAGTAGTTACATTGAAGAAGATAGCCACCTATCTCAAGGGTACAATATGTTCATCAGAGTACACTCTCTAATTACATCCCTAGTTTTGTATCTAAATTAATCACCCCATAGAATTACTCGATATCAGGGCCTATACTTTCCATTATAGTAGCAGAGTTAAAATTATCTGAATCACTCATGTCAAATAATTTAGGCACTAGTGTTGAGTCTATAAAACTCATACCTCACACTATAGAAGGCCTAAAACTATTATTTTATGGTACATGTTGTATTGTGGGTATTTTCCCTGATCCATAACCCAAAGATATAGCCTAACCTCTATGATTTGACCCACTCTTCTAGCGCTAAATCTCATAAGACAACATATCATGGCCATATCCACCTCATCAAACTAATCAACCAATTTTAATATGACTTACTTCATGAAATTGTGAAAATGACCCTCCTTATTAATTTAGAGCCATGAAAGATCCTCTCTCACTTGGAAGTGAAGGGAATGTCTGAAAGAATCTTTGAAGATGACCCAACTCTTAGTAGGCTCGGCACTCAACTAGGTCCCTACTACTTTGTAGATTTGTTTGACCTGGCTTTCCACACTAGTTCCATATCACGTAACTATCCGTTTTTATTTTTTGTCTACCACTACACATGTGAGTAGACTCAAGGTGACTCTTTTAGCTGCCAAATGAGAAACTCCACTATCTTGATATTGAACTACCCTAGCCTCCACCATATACATCCAATTATTTA
This sequence comes from Viscum album, assembly GCA_963277665.1. Lineage (NCBI taxonomy): Eukaryota > Viridiplantae > Streptophyta > Magnoliopsida > Santalales > Viscaceae > Viscum > Viscum album. The sequence goes on from OY728159.1 coordinate 930,366,767, forward strand.
TATTAAATGATGAGGGCCTAATTACCTCTCTCTGAATTTGAATTCAACTAAAAGATTCTTACCTAATATTGGATAGTGTACAGAATCCTATACTTGTACAATATCAATATTATCAAATCATCACTTGTGAGAGTCAATGAAAATGATAATTCCCCATGAAAAGAGTTGAATACTACATCATAGACATATCATCTAAATTGAAGTGCATAAATTACCTAGCAAATTTAGGTCTTAGTGTATGTAGGAAAACGTAGTCAAAGATGCCCATATTAAAATCCCCCCTTACCATATCCTAATGCTGATAATATTAGGTAACCTTGTATCACCATCACTTGAAAAATCTAAAAATATATAGGTTGTGAGCTTCACCATATTTTTTAAAGGCATCTTCGGATTTTTGAATATAAATACCACTGCCTCAATACATGAATCTATAACCTGATGGACACCATCCCCTCAAAACATAGGTGAATTATGTTTCCATAATCCTCATGAAATCACTTTCATTTTGGGGGTAGATCATGGGGATTCCTATATATACTACATATGTCATAAGAATCTCTATCGTAAATGAGAATTATTGACTAGATCAGGGTTAAGAGGTTTCACCACATGGGGCACTTTAAGAGGTAATACTAGTCTCTTATAGAATACCACCTCAAGATCATGTTCTTCAAACATTCCTAGATCATGACTCAAGGATATATTGGTGGAATATTTTTACTATGAAAAATACATTTGTTTTAAAGAATTTATATAATAGAATAGATCACTAATAAAACAATAAGATTGGTATAATCCTTCCTATAAAGGAGTCAATGCATCTCTTTCTTCTCGTAAATTGGTGGGTAGGTGATACTAAATCCCGGAAAGAACATACAATAGACTCCATACATTACACTAATATGTTTGGGTTAGCGTAAAGGTCTCATAACTTGGAGTAGAGGTCTCAATATACGAAGATCCAATTTTAAGGTGTAGAGAAAACACCCTTTACATTGTAATTGGAATCTCTATTTAATGAAACCCATTTTATTCAATAATTGTAATTTATCTACTTATGAATACATAGGTATCATGGTCCAATTACATGAGTTATCATTACTATTTTATAATGTCCTACACTTTATAGGTTTAAATTTACACGTCTTGTAACCCCAACCAGTATTTTATTTTTTTTTGAATTATACAGATAACCATTCCCAGATTATTGTAGTGTGTTCACTCTTAAAACTAAAATTGGAATCTATTTTATTGAAACCATTGATATTTCAACTCATTTAACCAATGGTCCATGGCTCAAATATGACATAATTGGTTAGATAAGGTACTCCCAGCAAATTATATGGTAAAAATCCGTTTAGGTTGATGTAGATAGTTAAATTAATCAAATTACTTTTATCCAATAAGAAATTTCAGCACATTATAATTTATATTAGTGTCATGGAACCAATAATATATAGAATGGAATGCATGATGTAATATAAATGTAGTATGGAATATGAATGACATGTGGATCCTCAGGTGAATATATTGATTGATGAGACAATACCACCATCCCATGACAGGCCTACAGTATAAGAGATAATAGAATAATAATAATAATAATTACATTAATCATGTGTTTCCCCAATGTTGATACCATTATAACTGTAAATAGGAAAATATAGAACATTATGTCCCATACTATATACTTTGTCTTTTCCCTATACATGGATTATCTACTCCCAGGAATAGGCTTGTTAACAAATTATTCCACATACCTAATCTCTTTTCTATTAACCCAAAAAGTATAAAAAATGAAAAAACAGTTCTCTAATAAAACTTTGAAACATCTTGGACCTGATTTACTTAGAGTAAATTGAACTTAGTTGGACACATGAACACAAGCATGACACCCCTTGTGCTAGAGGTTGTTGACTAGCAGCAAGTTCCTATGATAGTGTTATGAGAACACTCTAACCACATGACTAGAGTAGTGAAACACAATTGATAATATTTATTAACCAAGTGAAGGAATATAATGTAAAAAAATAAAATAGTGGGAATAGAATAAATCAAATAGATAAAAATTCATCATTTTAATACACAAAAAGATGTCTTGTAGGGGTTCTATACAAAAAAGTACTACATGGGCTATAGAAAACAGTTATACATAACATACTGAACAAAAAATTAACAAAAGGTCAAAGTTGTCTATAATATCATCATGAGAACAAGATTGGTCCTCTTCTCTCGTAATCCATCCAAGAAGATAAAATTAAACATCCATGGTTGGGTGCCTCACTTCATCCTTTCCTAAATTCATAAGCATTTTTTGTGAATCAATCAAGAGCCCAAATAGGTTGTGGGATTAACACAATATTCCACCACCAACCGAGTATAGTATAACAAATCCAGTTATTATAAAATGATAAATGTGTAGGTTTTACATTATAAAGAAATTATGTAAGTTTTAATCATGTCATCCCAGGATTCCTAGAGGACTCTCATCTGAATGTACTTGTTATATCCTAATATCAAATATCTCTAAAAATGTTTCACTATATGTATATATATGTTTGTATTTATGTATAAGAACGTTTATCTTTATATATTTTTTTCTGTAAACAAATATTAATATTTATATATTTGTATTATTATATATTACCCGAGGTGTAACTATGGAATCAATGAAAAATCATCATTGTCTTCTAATATAGATAAAGACATTAGGCTAAGAATTCAATTAGGGGTATAGATGTCATCATATATGTAAACCCAAGGACTGATGTGAAATGCCATGTCCAAAATCTATTATGGTATTTTAAAGCATCATGTCGAGCATCCAAATAAATGATATGAAACCTCATATCCAACATCACATGCCAAGGGAGTATAAAGTGTCTTGTCTAATACTAGCCTTGACCATGTATCAACATCAATTATACATGACAGCATAATAATAATAATCAATCATTAATTTTATTAGTCATGGACATAACAAAAACATTTGTAATGGTCACGTGACATGGTCACACCATTCACTTTCATTTAATTCAAATAAATTCAAACCCACTTAGATGGTGGTTTGGTCCATAGTTGAATTTTTAAGAATAATAGAATCAAATGGAGACACAAAAAGGGGTGGATCTAGTCGAGTCTGATGAAATTCGACAATGTAAACCATTTGTGTGAAAATTTATAATAAGTAAAACAAAAAAAGAAATTAAATTCATATTTTTATGTGAACTCATATAATTTCTAGACTGCAGCAATGTGGTACATGATATAGAATTACTATTCTTATAGGTAAAAGAACTAGACCACCAACCTAACAATGATTGAAGACTCTATATCTTGTATTATCCTCCAATATGGGATGGAATTGAGAAATATGTATGAATAGATGAATAACCTAATAATAGTATTTATAAGATCACATGGATACAGTATTAGATACAGATAACGAAATGAAGAAAATAAGGAACATGAATGAATAGCTTACTGATTTCAATCCAATGAGAGGAGTGGAGAGTTATTCCAGAGTTTTATGAGGGAGGAAAATTGAATCCTAGATTGAATAATAGAGGGGAACTCAATCCAAAGGGGATGTTTTAAATGAATAATTTGGGATTAATAACAAGGAAATTATTTTTAAGGAAGGAAGGAAAAAATGGTCCTCTCACACATTTTAAGAGAGAGTATATTTTTGGTTCATTGGTTAGCCAGACCATGTTCCATCCATTCAAAAACACTACAACAAATTGGTACCCCTCACATGGATATGTTCACGGTTTACCAGACCATGCATAACCCATGCAGTGTCAGTATCCAATAGGTTCACCCCCTTTCCCAGTTTGCGCACGGTTTGACATATCATGCGCACAGCATGTCGACCCCCTCTACTACAAGCCTACACCCTTTCACATGGTCATGAAACTTCCCTCACATGGTTTTTCAAACCATTATCCTCTTCTATAGGGTCTAATGATTGAGCTTCATGGTTAGTACTAACCGTTTTCATCTTGTTTTTTCTCTAAAATTTGGAGTTTTGGGCTTCGCACAATCCCCATATTCTCCCACACCCTTCCTTAAACTCTTAATTCATTTCATACAGATAAAAGGAAAGATTAAAAAAAATATAATACCTCTTTTAAAGGATGATAAATTACATATTCATTAAATTGGTCCTTATTACCATCCATGTAATATAGAAATAAAAAATGAATCAAATCTCTTCGTGTAGTTGGTTGTCCACACCTATGCAAGAATGACGTTATAATTTTATAATGGTTTTAAAGGTAAGAATGTAGATTTGATATCATAATTATATAATATTAATTAATTCATAAATATAATATATAATTTTCAAACCCTCATAATAACCATCCTTGAATGATGGTGGTGCAAAATTAATTGTATCGCTGCATGGAGGCGGTAGTCCCCACATACACATGAGTAATACATTAACTTATCATTTCATGGATTATAGTGTGGATATTGAGGGTTATATATTAATAATAAAATATAAGTATATTAGTTATACTATTTTAATTATTTTGTTATGAATAAAACAGATTTAGTGGAGGTAGAAGAAGAAATATATTGAAAGAAGTCAGGTAAGATGAATACCTCTTCTCCAATATGTATCCTTTAGAACCATTCTAAAGGACCCTTGGAAAGGTCTTTTAGGAATAATAGAAACTCTAATTCGTGGATATGAAAGTATATAATGGTATATGTCATGGTTTCGTATATATATATTGCTTAATGTGTTGTAATGATGAAAAAGGTTGGGTTTTCTTTTATAAGTGGGGGAGGATAAACCTTGAATTTCTTGAATGAATAAAATATAATAAATTATTATTAGATTAAAATGATTCAAAATTACGATATATTCAATGTTTGGATATGAATAGGTCTAAATATTCAACTCAAGTACTATTTAGACATGTTTTGTTGGATAACCTACCCTTTTATCTTGGTTTAACACGCGGTAAACTCGTTTTATCCTTAATTGTGGTAAAAAAAATTATTGATTTATTATTAATTATGAAAAGAAATTAAGCTGACAATATTTTTTAATGTTAATTATTCTTATTATGAATATGGAATCCATTATAACAAATTTATACCATAAAATTGGTATAATATATTTTAAAATTAAACCCAAAAAATGAAATAAAAATATGTGGTCCAAAATAAATGTTTTCTTAAGCTTAAGAAGTTTTTATTAACAATTGATTATAGTAATTATTTTAAAAAATAGATTATTAATAAAATAATTGAACTTATTATACTTTTATAACCATTTTAATAATAAAATGAAACTTTATAAAATCATAAAATTAAAATGCAGTTTTCAATAAATAACAGTATTTTCACTATTCGTCGAAATTTCATTCATTTCCAAAATATTATCAAAATAAAACTATAAAATAATTTTTACGTGATTCTTTAAAAAATAATAATTTTTTCCAAAAATTTATCTTAGATTGTCATAAATAAATTGTAAAATAAATGGAAAAATTCAATGAAAAATGATTTTTAGAAAAAATTAGTTTTTTATAATAAAAATTAACTTATATCAAAATCATGAATAGTTAAAATTAAAATGAAATTAATAATATTATTCTAGATAAAATAGAAAATATGATACTTTAATATAAAGACTAAAAATATAAAAGTAATTTTAAATTACTCGATTTTATGAAACAAAATAAGAGTATTTCAAAAATTTATATTTTTCATTGTTCATTCAAAAAGGAATTATTCCTAAAATATCCCAAAATCTCACCATATTTTAATTTTTCTATGATGATTTAAAAAATTATTTTCATTTTATAAAGTAAAATTTCTAAAATTTGAAAATATTTATTATAATTTCCATACATAAAATGCACTAATTTGTTTTTAATAAAATGTATTTTTGAAGCAAAAAATGAAATCTTAAACATTTAGTGATTATTTCCTATGAATAAATCAATATATTTGTATTGATTATGATCATTAAACAAATATTTGAAAATTTGGTTAATCATATTCATATCCAGCAATTTATCTGCTTGGTCGCATTTAAGTAATATTATTTTTATAATATATCTCAATTAATTTAAAATTTAGTGATGCGTGTTCAGAAAGTTATAGATATTTATGTTCATTTAAGATAAAATATCATGGAGTTATATTCATCCACCCTTATATGTATTGTTACATTTCAATTATACCTCATTCATCAATGGTCCAATATTCTAAAATACATTTATTAAAAACCCACATCATTCAACGGGATACTAAAACAAAATTTAAAAGGGGAAAGTGGGAAACATATAGGTATCTTGAAAAACACTTAATTTGGTTCTTAGATAAGGATACAATTTCTTGGAAGTTAAAATATATACATGTAGGAGAAATCTATAATCTATGGACTAATAAGGAGTCATATATAACATGGTCATGAGAAAGTTAACTGATATAAAACATTAAATCAATGTTGAGAAAAATAGTGATAAATTTATCATAAATGAAGGTAAAAGGATAACATTATTATTTACAGAACCTTTTCATAATGTTTAGATATAATTTTTCTATAATTATATAAAAATAAAAAAAATAAACCTACTTGATATCTTTATTTTCATAAATAAAATATCAACTTTTGGTTATGCTTTTATCAATTTATACATCATCTCTTACTCCAATAAATTAATATCCATGATGAATTATTCATGCATGTGGCACTAAAATTACCTTTTAATTGTTCATAAGATCCATAAAAATTAAAATTCATTCCTTATTTATCTAAATACTTAACCAATCCAAAATAAATTCCAAATTTTATTCCAAAAATATATTCCAAAATATGAAATAGTTTATCAATTATTTTTATCCCAAAATATATTCCAAAATATATTCCAAATTTTATTCCAAAATATATTCCAATTTCAAAAACCACAAATACGAAATATTTTATCAATTATTTTTTTAAATCGTCTTTAACATTTTTCTTCATACCACATATGGTTTCTCATAATTCTACATATAAAACATATGAATACCTTTATCATATAGTTTTCTAAAACATGGAAATAATCTAAATTAATCACTATAAAACCTCAAATAAAAGATATATTCTTCCAAAAATTCATACAATAGGTAAACAAAAAAATTATTTTATAATAGTTTCCATAAATTCAAATAGGTGATAATCTTTATCAAAGATGACCTAAGTCACATTGTCATCAAATCACTATCCAATTTCAAGGTCACTGATAGCGTCACATTTACTTAGTCAATTTCAATCATCTATTTATCTCCACTAAATATTATTAACTCAATATCATTCTCATAATAGGGGTTATCTTTCCTTTATTTTTGGGTTCTCCAAAAATATCACCTTACCACTAAATCACTTTTCTTTGTTATCAGAAACCTTCGATAGGATTTTTCAAATACATAATGAAATCCCACTATTGAAAAATACCTAGATGTTTTATTATTCTTATAACCAAAATATCCGTGATATAGCACTTCTACAACATATTTCTAAAATCCCAATGCATAAAAAAATTAAATCTTTTCATTTAAAATATAACCATAGCATTTTTCCTTCCAAATTCAAGGAGTCATCCCTTTGATTAATGAACTGACTTTGATATTGTACATATTATCCAAACATAAGAAATTGAAAAATTAATGGAACATTAAGATGAAATTATTATTCCTCTATTGAACTCTACATTTTGTTTCTTGAAAATTACTTTCTCATTTACCCTCTTTTCTACACACAAAACATCTTCTCATTATTTTGATACATTTCACCGATTTTTTCTTCCCACATACTTGGTATATACGAATCTAAATATTCCTCCCTCCATGGCCTTTATAATACATTATTTTTTCTTATTAGGTGTGATTGTAAACTCACCCAAGTTGATATTGTTAATAATATAATGAGATATCATATTAGGTATAATCACATGGTTTCTCCTTCAGTGTCCCATTTCATTTGTTTTCTCATAGAGACAATCATTCCATTGTCCATAGAATATAGTTTCATTGAAATTACTCCTAGTACCATCCATTGACTACAAATAAAAAACACAATGTGAGAAATAATAATAATAAAATAAAACCACATAATCATGAAAAATAATTTATTGGTTTTTTAAATCAATATACATAATTTATATTCTATGAAACCTTAGGTTTATCCTTATTTAACCCTTATCATAATATATTCAAATACTTTATAATGATTCGTAAATAAAATTTAAATTAACCTGAGAAAGTATCCTTGGAGTTTCAAACCAAGTGAATGATAAGTGAGAACTCAACATATACCAGAATGATGTCTATGATATAATCTCTAAAATATTTTCAGGGTTATTACCCTTATATTATTCTGTTCTAAATACATATCCTCTTATAGTATCTATAAAGGGATGTTTCTCTAAGGAAAAATCATTTCATTACCATGACATATGAAATTATCCTATGTATAGGATTATCCCAAGAGTTATAAATAAATTTCTCACATTATAGTTTCCAAAGGTAACTAAAAATAGCTTTGATACTGAATACATTAGTTACCCATACTTTTCAATCATAAATACTAAATCTTATTAGATGAATTTTCAATACTTAACATAAAAATACATTTCATAATCATATAGATTTAGTGAATATATAAACATGGATACATAATGAACTGGTTCATAAGAAAATTACAACATCTCCCACTAAGATATTCATAACTATCACCCATCTTAGACATATCATACTTAAAACCTTTCTTCATAACCTGGGGAAAGGATACATAAGAGAGGATTATCTCATATGCTCATAGTGGAAAAATAATAGTGATAACAATTGTCCCTTAAACATAACATGACGATAAGGGTATGATAACTTGAACATAACATTAAAAATACATACCCTTCTTATCAATGATCATAATCATGATTCATTTCCTCCATCATATAAATTAATAATACATAAATCATATAGGAATCAAAAAACATTACCCATGAGATAAAAAAATTAACATAAAAAATAAATTTTTTGTAATACATGTAATCATAGAAAATTCATTTTCTTAGTATAGTCTCACTACCAAGACTATCATAGTGGATTTGGATCACTCTTTATTCATTAATATCATTATTCAAGGGTCACTCCCAATACTATCATAGTGAAAAATTTCCTTACTGGACTGGGTTCACTCCACCTTCCATTCCTTATTATCTCATGATATATCCATAATTACCCAATTCATTGGAGGCATAAATAATTCAGACACCACACCTCACATAAATAAAATAATATATGTTTTTTTACAAGATCATAAAACATTCATACTAGCATAACCCATGTATAATAACAAGTTTCATAAACATTTCATCATAACTAAATCAACCTAAGGGAATGAAATGGTTTTCCTATAATCATCATGAAATCATTATCATAATAAGTCATTAAGAGAAGGGAATATGATGGTATCATTGGATCACATCCCCATTAAATAAAAAGAAACATAACATATGCTATAACAGATGAATATTTTCATTAAAATATCACTATAAATTTCATGAGAAACCAATTTCATGAGATACCATTAGAGTTAACTTAATTTTAATATATAATCATCTCAAAAAATAAGGAAAAATTTTTCCTTGAAAATAATCGTGGAAAATTATAAAAAGTAAACTTAAAATCATTAAGAGTTCATGAAAATAATAATTTCTTTCTGGTATAAATGATAAAAATAGATTCCATTAACATTTTTAGTAAAAATTCAAAAGTACCTTATCCACAAAAATACAAGAGGTGACCATCTAAAACTTTTTGAAAAATTTAAATCATGGGTGAAAATAACAATAAAAATAATATAATAATTATAATGGATCATAATTTAAACACATAGATATCACATACAAATTGAAGAAAACTCATTACAAAAAAATCACTAAAAAATGCCCACACCATATAGGTTTAGTGTCTTTAGTAACTGGGAAACATAAACCACTGGTTCATAAGACATCTACATTGTCTCCTTCTTATTCCTTCATAACTAGACCCCTTTTGACTTATCTTTCTTAAAACCCTTATTTATAACTTGGGGAAATGAAATATAAGAATGGTTGATCTCAGATTCATATCAAGGATAATCAAGGGATATATCAATCATATCATAATCATAAAACATATAAACATAACATTTAAAATTATTATCTTGCAATTGAAATATAAAAACTTCATGTTTTAGATGGTATGTGAGTATGATATACTCTATAATAACAATTATAGGATCGAATATATAAGTATGAGATGCTGAAATACAAGAGGGGGTGAATTTTACTTTAAAAAATCCATAAGGAAATTTTAGATAACCAAATTTCAAAACACCTCAAAGTTCTAAAGACTTTCTTGATTCCAGAAAAATGATTCTGGAAATGAAACTTAACAAAATATTACACCAGCCAAGATTATACCTTAAAGTGTATAGAATCTAACTAAGTTAGAGTACATGTAAGGAAGTATAAGAAAGTTATACATTCCATAACAATACAAAATGCAGTAGAAAAAACCAGGTAGTAAAACTAAAAGTAACAAACAATGACTCTTTTAACCCAAAGAGAAGGGTATCTAATAACCCTGGATAAAAGGTCCCTTTATTTATACTTTCAATAAAGTCTATCTTACCCACACTAGGGTAAGACCTCAATCCAAAAATCGGTATCTGTCTTCCTATCCCTACAATCCTTCAACTATTAGGTAGTCGGCACCTCAGTTTTCCTATCCCCAGAAGCCCTCAATTTTAATCAGCAACAATCGGAGTTGTACGAAGCAAGTCTGCACAAGGAAAAGTTTTAACAAGCTGTTCAAACTTTCTGCACGAATCTTTGAGAGCTGATAAGAGCCTCTCTCTCTAGAAATAACTTCAACTTCATGTAAGAACCAATGTCAAAGATGTTGTCTAGTGTTGTTTCATATTTTCAAAAGATCTCTTATTTATAGGCAAAGCTCCAATGGTTGGCTCCCTCCTCCAACATTCATTTTTCTCCTTGAAATTTGGAGGGACCTATACACATGTCACTCATCCAACGGTTAGTTGATAAAAGAATTCACGACATCGTTTTATATTAGAGAAAGTGTAAGAATAAGTAAAACTAAAGTTCAGAATGAAAGTAAATAAATGTTCGGAATGTAAGAAAAGTATGAAAGTTCATAGTCTAACTAAAAAAAGAATTCAGAGTCTATAATAAAGAGATATTCGGATTCTGTTTTGTAAGAATTCGGAACCTGAATACTACAGAATTCTGGAGTCTGAATTTCAATGAAATTTGGATTCTGGATTCACAGGAATTCAGAACCTGAACTTAAAGAGTTCAGAGTCTAACTCATAAAAGTTCAGAGTCGAACTAGTATAAGTTCAGAGTCAAACTCATAGAATTTCGGAGTTGAACTAGAAGAGGTTCGGAGTCGAACTCATAGAAGTTTCGAGTCTAACTAGTAGAAGTTCGGAGTTGAACTCATTGAAGTTTGGATTTCAAATAGTAGAAGTTTGGAGTCGAACTAGTACAAGTTCGGAGTCGAACTAGTAAAAGTTCGGAGTCTAACTAGTAAAATTTTTGAGTCAAACTAGTAAACGTTCGGAGTCGAAATAGTAAAATTTCTAAGTCGAACTCATAGAATTTCATAGTCGAACTAGTAAAAGTTCAGAGTCTTAAACAGAATCCTTCATATCTGAGTATTATAAGATTCCAAGGTTTTTAGTTACAATCCAAATTTTACACTTAGAAAAGAAATTTGATTGAACAATGAAAACAATGTAAGGATAAATTACCATGGGGAAGGAAATTTTCTTTAAGAAAATGAAACAAGGGGTAGAATGATATTTTCCTTAAGATAAGGTGTTTTTGATTTTCAAAACATTAATGAATGGAAAAGTCATAAGGAAAACTTTAATGACTAAACAATCTCCCCCTTTTTGGAAAGAACAAACATCCTTATGAAAAAGAATAAAAGGACTTAGAAAAATTAAAACTTATCTCCCTTTACATATGGACAAAGATGAATATGACTAACTCCACCTTAGGCTTTAGAACTCTAAGGATCTTATTCTGGATTTTCCAGAATGGGATTTTTTTTCAGTATGGAAATTTATTATACTGAAAAACTCTTCCTTCGATTAACTCCCACTTACTTAGGGATACCTCTTCTACTAATGAATATTTTTCCTTCTCTCCTTTATATTTTTCCTTCTTCATTTTTTAGTATTTTTTCCATCTCCCCCTTAATGATTTTCAAAAAGAGTTTGAGAGAATGGAAAAGAAATATGGTACCTGAGATATTAGTAAAGAAAACCAAACAAAACAAGCAACCACAATTCTATTATAATTGGAAGAATTTTTACAAGGAAATTCAAATGCAACAAAAGATCGGATTGAGTCTATTTTGTTTCCTTTTCCTTGGGCAAGAGCTTCTTCACAATTGTCTTCAGCTTTTTGAGATCTTTATGATCCTCCTTGTCTTAATTTTCTAAGGCTATGATTTTATCTTATTGAGCCTTCAAGGCTTATACCTGAGCCTTCAACAACTCCTCTTGCTTCAATATCTTCTCTTCCATCTCAGTCCAGAGATCTCTTTCTTGATTTAAAACATTGAGCAACATAATTCAGCTTTCAATTTAGATCTTTGACATCTTGAATCTGAGTATTTTTCTCTAGGTTCAGCTTGTTATGAAAATTATCTGAAGGATTTTGGATTTGTACATCCTCAGTACCAAAATACTTCTTAACATCTAGTTGAAACTAATCAAGCTATTCCATATCTTCAACAATATTCTTAGACCGAAGATTAATTTTGTTGCACAACTTTTTGTGGACCTCGTAGTTGATAAGAAAAATTTTATGCTCTTCTTCAATATTCACACATTTATCCATTACCATGGATAAGGATTCTGACTTCGGATTCAAGTTGTGCTGAAGAATCTGGCATCTGGAGTCTATTTTAGGAAAGATTGGAATGGAGTCTACCAATTTCTTCAGGGACTCAACCACAAAATCATGTCCCAATGCAGATGACTCTGAATCAGACAACTTTCTAGGAGATTGTTCTTCTTCTTTTTCCACCAAATTCTTTTTAGAAGACCCTCCAACATGCTTCTTTCTTATGATATCTTTATTTGGGGTATCAATAAGCACTTAGTTACCCTTACTAGTACTAGGAATGGTCTCTTATTCTAGAGATTCATGCTCACTATCATATAATTTCACAATCTTGTCTTCATCAACCTTCTCTTGAGACTTTTCCAGAGTCATGAAGTTCTTCCCCGAAGTATCTGGTAAACTTTTAACCAAGAAAGACTTCGTAATGGTAATATTATCAGAGGCTATTTCTATGGCTTTCAAGAGATATTGAACAATATCTTCCTCTGACATCTTCTTTTTCATATTCTTCTCTTTAGCTTTCTTCTCTAACTCATCAGCAGCTTTTTCTTTTAAGGCCTTAGCCTCAGCATGGTCTAATCCAAACTGTGGCTCCCCTTCATTCCTCTTTTCTTTTAACTATCTCCACTTTTCTACCACCTCATTCAGGTAGGATTTTTGATTTTTGGGTTTAGGAGGTGCGGATTTGACTTCCTTAGACTTAGAAGTTTTACCTTAAGCTTCCACTTCTTTCAACTTCCTTTTCTTTCCGGACTTCTTGGATGGTTCATCTTTCTCTACATTTTACAGAATAGCTTATGCCTCCTCTGGAAGATCATAGAACTCACCTGTTTGTTTTGAAAAAACTATCTTTTATCCTCTTTAATGTGTCATCACTAATCAGCATAACCTTACAATTCTTGGGCTTTGAGCTGCATGGAATTTTGAAATATTCTAGGCACCGAACTATCATCTTAGAAAGAAATTCCGAGTACATAATGATCTGATCTCTAAGATTGCCATTCTAGATATTTTCAATCGTGATAAGGATGTGCTTCATGAACTTCACCTTCATTAGTTTTACCAAAAAACCCAAGATATACACATCACTCTTCTTAAGGGTATCTTTATCACCCATTCTTGGAACAATGAGACCTTGTACCCATAATTGTAGAATCTGGTTATTGGTAGACAGATGTGAAATATTTTCTATTTTTTCATCTTTGAGCCCAAGGAATTCCATAGCCTTCACCTTTTTGAAACTTCCCTGAACATCCAGCAACTTGTGTGAACAAAATTCGGCTTCACCTTCGTATTATAATCCCACAAAGATTGCAACTTTTATATAAGAGAGATGGTAGGTTTTTCCGTAGGCTTTGAATGAAAACATCTTACCTTTATCTTTCTTAAAGAAGCACACTGACTCATTGAATTCTATAAGAATATCCAGATAAACTACATCTTGAGCTACTGACTTTGAAATAGCTATACATTCCCATCCATTGAGCTTTATGTTCTTGGAAATGATAGAATCATACTTATTGAAAACATTCGGATGCACCAACCATTCTATGTAGATTAGCCACTCTGAAATTGGCTTAGTAGACATTTCTTGGGCTTCTTCAGACATTTGGACTGGAGTACTTCTAAAGAATTCAGAACAGGCTTTTTTTGAGAGGCAGAGCTTCGAGACGCAATAGCTTGACAACCGATGTGGGAAAACCATTGGGGGTCCTTTATATAGGCGATGGAAGTGACCTTTCATCTTCCAAAACCAATCTAAAAATTGAGAATTCTTCAGATCTGATCTGACGGTTGAAAAAGTAGCCACAAAGAAAAAAATTTCAGTTGAATCCAATCTTTTGTGGTTTTAAAAGAAAACATTTGGATTGAAGGAAACATGAATCCGAGAAATTTTTCCAAACAAAGGAAACTATCAGTAGGTGAAAAAATAAGATTACTCGAGAAACAATCATACCTTTCGGATTGTCAGGATAATTATTTGTATTGAAGAAAATTCTTATTGAAATACTTTAGATTCAAAAAAAACTTGAGTGCGAAAAAGAAAAACAAATTTTCATTACGAAAATTTCCATTACAAAAATTTCCATTACAAAAATTGTCATTACGAAAATATCCATTCTGAAACCTTCCATTCCGAAATTTTAATTTCCATTCCAAAATTTTTGAAATACTTCATTACAAGAAACATGAAAAACTGCATTAAGAATGACTTAAAAACCCCTCAATATGAAAATTTTTGAAATTCGTCATAACAGATGTACTCCCCCTATGGAATGGAGTTTATTTCTTTAAGAAGATTGGTTCAACAAGAAGTTAATTAAGGAAGATTACATTACAGTTATCATTCCAAACTTCTGTTTAATGTATTAAAATCTATCGGAGGGTAAATATTTTGTGAAAATGTCAGCAAGTTGATCTTGTGTTCTGATAAACTAAAGAATGATTTCCTCTTTTAGTGTGTGATCCCTAAGAAAGTGATGCCTAATATATATGTGCTTTGCATGAGAGTGATGTGCAGGGTTTTGGATAAGGGAAATAGAACTTGTGTTATCACGATACATTTGAGTCTTAGTAAAACTCAAGCCATAGTCTGTGATTGTGTGTTGCATCCACAACACTTGATCACAACAACTTACAGCTTCTACATATTCAGCTTCAACAGTGGATAGTTCTACTGAGTGTTTCTTCTTGCCTGACCAAGAAACTAATGAATCTCCTAAGAAATGACAAGTTCCAGATGTACTTTTTCTATCCATTCTATATCCACCAAAGTCAGCATCTGAAAAACGTTTTAAGATAAAATCATTTCCAGAAGTATAAAATAGTCCAAGATCCATGGTTCCCTTTAAGTAGCAAAAACTTCTATTCACTACCTTCAAATGAGATTCCTTATTATTGGATTGATATCTAGCACATAAGCATACATAAAACATCAAGTCTGGACAACTAGCTATCAAGTATAGTAAGCTTCCTATCATACATCTAAAAGATGTTTGATCTACTGGTTTCCAGCTTCATCAAGATAAAGTGTGTTTGATGTACCAATGAGAGTACTAATACTTTTAGTGTTGTCATATCCATACTTTTTAAGAATATCTTAAATATATTTATGTTGATATATATAAATTCCTTCTAGTTTTTGAGAAATTTGAAAACCAAGGAAAAATGTTAACTCACTCATCATACTCATTTCAAACTCAGATTTAATTAGATCTGCAATGGAATCAGTTGGAGATTGCTGAGTTGAACCAAATATAATATTATCAAAATATATTTGAACAATTAAAACATTTTTCTTATCTTTATTTATAAAAATGGTTGGATCTGCATTTCCCTTAACATAGTTATTTTGAAGCAGAAATCATGTAAGTCTATCATACCAAGCTCGAGGGGATATTTTAAGGCCATACAAAGATTTGGTAATTCTGAAAACATGATTAGGATGTTTTGTGTATTCAAAGCCAGGAGGTTGTTCAATAAAAACGTCCGCTTGAACATAACCATTACGGAAAAAACATTTCACATCCATTTGAAAAAGGTTGAAATTGAAGAATGCTTCAAAGGAAACTATACAAATAGATTCAAGTCTAGCTACTAAAGCATAGGTGTCTTCATAGTTTATTCCTTCATGTTGATTATAGCCTTTAGCAACCAATCTCGCTTTATTCCTAATGATGACTCCATTTTCATCACATTTATTTATGAAGACCCATTTTACTCCAATTACAGATGTTTTCTTAGATCTTTCAACCATGGTCCATACTTTATTCCTTTTTAATTCATTTAGTTCATCTTTCATGGCTTTAATCCAATCACCATCACCCAAATCTTCATCAGTGCTTTTTTGTTCTAACTAGGAAATAAGTGCTAGATGTTCTATTTCATTTCTTAAGGAACTTCTAGTCCTTACAGGTTGATTCACATCACCAATGATACTATCAATGGGATGATTATTTAGAAACAACTAATTTGGGTTGTGTAAAACTTTTTCATCAACATAGGGTAGGAAATCATCAGGGGTAAATGTTTCAGAAGAATATTCTTGAAAATTTTCTTTATCAAAATAATTTTCTATCATAGGTTGATAATTAGTTTTTTAAAACACATCTAATGATAGAGGTTGGTTTATTTGAAAATAAAGGGATCAGTTTCATAAAATTTGACATGTACTATCTCTTCAACAGTGCAAGTGTTTTTGTTAAAAACTCTATAATCCTTAGAAGTTGTGGAGTAGCCTAAGAAAATTCCTTCATCATATTTTGGTGTGAATTTGTGTAAATTATTTTTAGTATTCAGAATGAATACTTTGCAACCAAAAATCTTAAAGTATTAAAGTCTAGGATTTCTACCATTCCATAACTCATAAAGTGTTTTATTTTAAAAAGGTATAATCAAAACTCTATTTATAGTATAACAAGCAGTACTTAGAGCTTCAGCCCAAAAATGTTTGGCTACAGAATACTCACTCAACATGGTTCTAGTTAACTCTTGAATAATTTTATTTCTTATATCAATAACAACATTCTGTTGTGGTGTTCTGGGTGCTGAGATATTGTGAGTAATACCTTTTCTACTACAAAACGTTTCAAAGTCAGAATTTTAAAATTATCCTCTATGATCACTATGAATAGTTTTCAATGGAAGGGTTTTCTCATTTTTTACTTGGGCTCTAAAACTTTTGAAATAAGAAAAAGCTTCAGACTTTTTTGATAGAAAATAGACCCATGTAAATATATTGTAATCATCAACTAAGACAAATACATAATACTTGCCCCCAATGCTTCCTGTTTGTGTTGGACCAAAATGATCCATGTGCACCAACTGTATTGAATCAGTTGGTGAGACATCACTGATTGATTTAAAACTTGATTTATGTTTCTTGCCATATTTACAAGGGTCACAAACTTTGGAAGAATACAATCTAAGCTCTGGTAGATCCTTAACTAAACCTTTTAAAGAGAGTTTTTATAAGTTTATAAGGTTACAGTGTCCTAACCTTCTATGCCACAACCAAGAATAATCTTCCATTGCACTAAGGCAAGGTAAGTCTTGGCTCCTAAGGTCTTCTAAGTTCATAGTGTATACATTATCTTGCCTATTGGTAGAAAGAATAAATTATTCCTTGTAATTGTGTACTAAGCACATATCATTCCAAATATTCACAAGATAACCTTCATCACATAACTGACTTATGCTAATGAGGTTTTTCTTAAGACCTTTAATAAATACAACAATTAAAATTAGAGTCTTTCCAAGAAGAACAATGTTACCTATACCAATAATTTCTCCCTGAGCATTATCTCCGAATGTTACTTTTCCTCCTTTCTTCTTGATAATATTTTCGAACTAGTTTCCATTACCAGTCATTTGACGGGAACATCCACTATCCATATACCAAGTATTGCTATTGGTACTTTCCCTATTTTCCCGAAAATAAGGAAAAAGTTTGGTTTTCAGAATCCATACTTGCTTGGATCTGGAGATTTCAGAAAGTAAAACATAGGGTACCCACATCTTCTTAGAAAAATAAGCCTTATGAAATCCAAAAGATTGGGTTTTGTTTAGGGAACAATTATTTTCACAGTCACCACCACACTGACATTTATTAAAGAATGGGGAACATTGAGGAACAAAGTAGTTGTTACTAAAAATTGGTTTAGAACTAGTGTAACCAAAACCAGAAGTATTCCTTCGAGGTAGGATTTGTGAATACATTTTATCAAAATTTTCCTTACCTAGGGTAAAGTTTGAAAAACACTTCCTCACGGAGAATATTTCATATTTGAGTTTTATAACTAAGTTCTTATCTTCAAAAACATTTAAACTAGATCTAGGCTCGAAAATAACTTTCTTAGAAATTATGTTTTCTAGATATTTTGAATATTTATTCTTCTCATAACTTACTTCCGCAAGGTTTTTTGAAATACTTTCAAAATAAAAATTTTTCTTATCAAGATATTTAGAAAGATATGATATTTCGTTAGTAAGAAAATATTCCTAGAATTTTCCTTATCTGGTTTCTTCATGAGTTTTGAATTCTCATTATCAAGAAGTTTGGAAAACCTAGAGACTTCTTCATAGGTTTGTAAATTATTATCTTCATCAGAAGAGGATTCTTCATCCAAAGAGTTATAATATTTACTATCATTATAATTCAATGAAACAATGGTCATTGATTCAGCATTGTGTACCTTAGCCATCAAGAAATATTTATCAATAGGTAGCCTGGATAAAAGACCATGATTCTTCTATCCAGAGGATTCATAATTCGAAGATTCATCTGAAGAGTCTCCACCAATGGAACTCCATGTTTCATTGGCTTTCAACACTTTCTTAGCTTTGGACTTGAAATACTTCTTTTTATTTTACACAGAATTCCTTTCCCTTATTTCTTTTCTCTTGAGCATAGGGCTGTCAGGTCTTATGTGTCTAGCTCTCTTACATTCATAGCATGTAACTTCAGAATCTTTCTTGTATTTATGTTCCTTCTTCTTGTATTTAGATTGAAAGTTCCTCTGTCCAGCTATCTTGTTCATCATTCGAGCAAGATTTTCTAATTCATTTTTTGAGGATTCACTTCCACTAGATTCGGATTGGATAATAACCTTCTTAGATATGGATATAGTAACTCCCTCAAGAGTCTTAGATTTCATGCGATTTGAAGTTATAGTAAAACCAACACTACCATTCTCATTCTTCTTCTTTATGTTGTCATCATCTCTCTTCATTCTAGTTTC
This sequence comes from Viscum album, assembly GCA_963277665.1. Taxonomy (NCBI): domain Eukaryota; kingdom Viridiplantae; phylum Streptophyta; class Magnoliopsida; order Santalales; family Viscaceae; genus Viscum; species Viscum album. The sequence goes on from OY728159.1 coordinate 930,386,442, forward strand.
ATTTTGAAGAAGATTTCCAAACAGTTCATCAAGGGAAATTTCAGAAACCGTTCTGTTTTCATCGATAGTAGTTATATTTGATTCCCACTCATTGGGCATAATATCTATGATATTTTCAACAAGGGATTCATCATCTAGACCTTTATCTTCGATAGATTGTATAATATTCACTAAAGTCGTGAATCTCTATTGCACCTTACAAATTGGTTCTCCATAAGGAAAATTAAAACCTTGATACTCATCTCTGAGCATGGTTCTCCAAGTATCAATCACTTTAGATGTTCCAAAATGTGTAAATTCAAGTTTCATCCATATACATTTAGCTGTTTCACAAGAATAAATTTGGCTATATATGTTCCTAGTTAATGATCAAATTAAAGTATTGTGTACCTTATAGTTGAGTTGGTATTCATGATTTTCTTGATTAGTGAAGGTACTAACTTCCTTGTTAGGAATTTTATATCCTCTAGTAAGCATGACAATGTTATCTACCCCAGAATTGATAATGAAAGTCTTCATTCGATCTCTCCAATACTCCTAATAATAACCATAAAAAATTGGTGGTCTGGTAGGATTTAGGTTGTCGATGGAACCAAAATTTAAGCTTTTCATCCTTAAGAAAAACTTTGACGGACAAACTTGTTAGAAGTATAAGTCTATAAGCAAGAAAAAATCTTTTAAGAAGGAAAAATTGTATCTCTAAGCTAAAATTGAATCTGAACTATGATTTAGAAAAACAGATTCTGAAAAGTATGAATTTGGAAATATGAATCCGAATGTTATGGTAAATAATCTTCTGAATCTAACCGTGAGATTAATTCAGATGGAACCAATTGCTCTGATACCAATTTTTTGATGGTATGTGAGTATGATATACTCTATAATACCAAATGTAGGATCGAATATATAAGTATGAGATGCTCAAATATAATAGGGGGTGAATTGTAATTTAAAAAATCCCTAAGGAAATTTTGCATAACCAAATTTCAAAAAACCTCAAAGTTCTAAAGACTTGCTTGATTCTGGAAAAATGATTCCGGAAATGAAACTTAACAAAAGATTACACCAACTAAGATTCTAAATTAAATATTATAGAATCTAACTAAATCAGAGTACAAGTAAGGAATTATAATAAAGTTATACTTTACTTAACAATGCAAAATGCAATGGAAAAAACCAGTTAGTAAAACTAGAATTAACAAATAATAATTGTTTTAACCCAAAGAGATGGGTATTCAACAACCCTGGATAAAAGGTCCCTTGATTTATACTTTCATGAAAGTTTATATTCCTCACACCAGGGTAAGCCCTCAATCTGAAGATCGGTATCTGTTTTTCTATCCCCGCAAGCCCTCAACTATCAGATAGTTGGCACCTCTGTCTTCATATCCCCAGAAGCCCACGATTGTAATCTGCAACAATCGGAGTTTCCCGAATCAAGTCTGCAAAAGGAAAATTTTGAACAAGCTGTTCAAACTTTCTACACGAATCATTGAGAGTTGATAAGATCCTCTCTCTCTCTAGAAATAACTTCAATATCATGTAAGCACATATGTCCAAGATATTGTCTAGTGTTGTGTCTTCTTTTCAAATGAGCTCCTATTTATAGGCGATGCTCCAATGGTCGGCTTCCTCCTCCAATGGTCATACTTATCCTTGAATTTCATAGGGACCTGTACACATGTCACTCAACAAATGGTTAGTTGATAATTGAAGGCACGACATTGTTTTATATTAGAAAAATTGTAAGCATAAGTAAAACTAATGTTTGGAATGAAAGTAAATAAATGTTCGGAATGTAAGACAAGAATTAAAGTTCATAGTCTAACTAAAAATAGAATTCAGAGTCTATAATAAAGAGATATTCAGATTCTGTTTTGTACGAATTCAGAACCTGAATTCTATAGAATTCCGGAGTCTGAATTTCAAGGAAATTCGGAGTCTGTATTCACATGAATTAAGAACCTAAACTTAAAGAGTTCGGAGTTGAACTCATAGAGGTTCGGAGTCGAACTAGTAGAAGTTTGGAGTCGAACTCATAGAAGTTCGGAGTTGAACTAGTAGAAGTTTGGAGTCGAACTCATAGAAGTTTGGAGTCTAACTAGTAGAAGTTCAGAGTCGAACTCATAGAGGTTCGGAGTCGAACTAGTAGAAGTTCGGAGTCAAACTAGTATATGTTCGGAGTCAAACTAGTAAAAGTTCGGAGTCGAACTAGTAAAATTTCGGAGTCGAACTAATAAAAGTTCATAGTCAAACTAGTAAAAGTTTGGAGTCGAACTCATAGAAGTTCGGAGTTGAACTAGTAAAAGTTTGGAGTCTTAAACAGAATGCTTCATATCTAAGTATTATAGGATTCTGAGGATTTTATTTACAATATGAATTTTACACTTAGAAAAGAAATGTGATTGAACAATGAAAACAATGTAAGGATAAATTTCCTAGGGGAAGGAAATTTTCCTTAAGAAAATGAAACAAGGGGTAAAATGAGATTTTCCTTAAGATAAGGTGTTTGTGATTTTCAAAACATGAAGGAATGGAAAATTCATAAGGAAAAACTTATTGACTCAACACATGTCATGGGATAAATCATAAAAAATCATAAATAATTAATTAACATATTCCCAAAAGTCATAACATAAGAAGTGGAATTTTTGGCATACAAAGATGCATAGAAAATCATTTCATATAATTCAAGGATCATTTCCATGAACATCATAGCAGAAAAAGTCCATTACTGAACCGTGTTCACTACTCATTCCAACCCTGTATTACATAACCGGCATTACTTCATGTTTTATCTTTGTATTTCTAAACCAATATCATTTCTTATTCCAACCCTATCTAAATCATGGCATATAAATATTTAACCAATGCATTGTAGGGTATATTGACCCAACCATCACATAATGAAAACCATACATATTTGTTCTATAATAACATAAATCCTTCATCGTATAATAACCCATTTAAATAAATGGGTTTCTTAAACATCATTCAGTCATAACTTGCCCATTGAAGTAAATGGGTTTTATGAATATCATTCCATCTTAAACATAATCAAAACATAGGAAAAATATGGATTATATAACTAAAGAATAACCCTATTAAAAATACCATCTTAGTTGGAAAATAAATTTGATAGAACACTTGACATTAATTCTTTTAAAAAACAACCTTTCTTCTTAAAAAATGTTTTCTTTTCTCAAAATTTTACATAATTTTAAAAGAAACTCATTTCATTGAAAATTACCTTGAAATATTTTAAAAAATAATTCAAGATAATAAGACATTATGAAAATGTAAAAATATTTTCATTGCGTATAAGTTAAAAGAAAACATGTTTCTCATACTTTTATCAGATAAAAAAGTACCTTCATATCAAGAACGAAACAAGATTCATTTCATACCATTCAATAAAAATTTACCAATGGGTTAAATTGAAATTAAAAACATGTATAAGAATATAAATATTATTTTGGAGTACATATTTAAGAAACATGGATGTAGATTATGAACATACCCTAGTAAATACATACATATAGACAATCTTAGAAAATAATGAGATTGTAAAATTATCCCTTACCGTAGGTCTGATATACATTTTATGTCTCCAAAAATCCTATATAATGATTTAAATAATGTCATTAACTTATTCCATAATCATAATCATTTAATTATATCATATATGATCATATTATCATCCATTTGTTAATAACATTTCATTATTACCCCTTATTTGAGTATTAACAGCTTTACATTCTTATGCATGTTTTGACGAATTATTTATTGTTATCATTCGTAGTATGTAGTTATATCATTTCCAAAATGATATTAATATAATTTATTTCATATATATATGTAATAAATGTTTGTATAATCATGATTTAATGGATATCATGTAGATTAAATCACATCACATCATGGATACAGTAAGTCGTACATACGCACGAGTGATGATATCATTCCCATAATTGTGAAATGGTATTAAAGTGGATAGTATATATTTTGTTTTAAAATTCATATCATGTTATAATAATCATATATAGTTATTTTTTCCTTTATTTTACCCATCCATGTAAGGTGTTGGTTAAAACATGTTACACAATGGCGTGGAGATGGTAAGTCATACGTACGTAGGCATTGCAATTTAATATTTCATAGGATGGATATTTAGTGGAATATGGTTGTTACATAATCATAATAAAATATCAGTACATAAGTGATATTGGATTTATTACCTTATAATGGAAAAAACTCATTAAGATGATGTAGAATAAGAAATAAGTTTGAATGAATCGGTAGAGGATATTACCACTTCTTTGATGAGATCCCTCTATATCACCTCTTAAAGAACTAGATTGGGTCTTTTTAGAATAATAGAACTTATATAATGTCAATAGATAAGTTTAAAATGGAAATTGGTTGGTTATGTATGTGATTTATTGCTCAAAGTGAAGTGAATAAGTGATGGAGGAGGTTCCCTTTTATAATTGAGGTGGGTGAACTTTTGGAATCACTAAAAATATAAATATATAATAAAATAAAAACCCTCCCAAAACCTAAAAAAAGTCCTAGATTATAATATGAGATAATATAAGGTTGTAATATAATTAAAAAATAAATTTTATACAAGTTTATCTTTGAATTCAATCCTTATCATTTTAATTATCACATAGTTATACTATTTAATTTTAACTAAGGTAAGAAATATTATATTGTTAAAAGGATTCAATATTTACTTATATGAATCTAATTAGATAATAAATTAATAATTTAGAAAATTTTAAACTATATAGTAATTATTATATTTAAAAAAAAATTTATGATTTATCAAATAATTTAATAATACATTATGTTTATATAAAATAAATAGTTTCAATTTTGACACTATACAATTAATTTAATAATAAAAATATAAATATAAAAAGTTAACTTTGAACCAAATGTCTTATTAAATTTATAAGAGTTCAATTTAACATATAAAATTATTTGTATATATTAATAATCCAAAATTAATTTCATTCTAATATTTTAATAACATTTATATGTTATCTCAATTAATAAAATAATTACTACATTAGTATTGTGTAATTATTTTATATAATTATTTGTTGAATAATAATTAAAAATAAAGTACTATGATGGTATTAAATACCCTAGAGTTATGAATAATACTTATAGATGAGTATATTTTTGTAAACTCTTACATTAAAAAAGTTATATTTATTAAAACCTGAATGTGACAAATTTAACATCACGTTAAATAAAATAGTATAGGTGTCATGATATTTTCCATTTGATTCCAAATGGTCAATAACTCAACACTTGGATGATAATGGTCGAAATATATTCTAATAATAATACATTGGAATGTTTTTTGGTCTTTTAATTGTTATTATCATTTTAATAAAAGTTATTTTATTTTTTTCATCGACTAAATAATTTATGTATCGTCAATGTATAAGCCTTTAAGGTAATTATTTAATTCCTAAAATTTACAAAAAAATTACCATGATAATTAAAAACAATTTATATTACAAATAAGTATTTATAGTTAAGTTTATATTCATTATAACCTTATATTAAAAAATATATAGTTATTTAAAATTCGAGTAATATATATTTAACTTTTCTTTAAATAAAATAAATTAATTGTCCTACTCTCATCCAAGTAGATTCCAAAGGATACCATTTTGACCAAAGTATTATTATGGTAAGAAAACACATATAAAATGATATTAGTACAAGTGTTATGGTAATTTTATAATATTATTTTTACCCTTAATTACCAGATATACCCTTATACTGTATTAATAAAATATTTCTAAATTTACTATTCATAATGAAAAAAAATAAATATATTTATTTAATTTGGAACTACTTATTATAAATATAGAATCAATTTTTAAAAATTCAAAACACAAAATTTTCTGTAATTGTTTTAAAATTAATCTAGTTGTTTGAATAAGAAGACAAGTTTTAAAAGTTTACTTAAAGGTCGGGGTCAAAGCCTCGTTTTATTATTAAAACAATGAACTCTTTTAATCATTATAGAGGGAGACCAATTACATTGCCTGAAGTCCAAAGAAAAATTGGTAGGAATATATGTCTCGAAATCCCATTTTTTGGCCTAATGGTCCTTTCAGGGAATAGTACTGTTACAATACTCGGGCTGCTATAGTACCGCCACAGCTAGAGTTCCACCGCTACTATAGTAACCCAAGAATTCCTCACCCACTCAGATTTTGTCCTAGGTCATTTGGATGCTAGGATAGAGCCTCTACGACTCTGGTACTGGCTTCTTGGTATTTAAAAGTAAAAACATTACAAAAAATTGGAATGTTTTTACATCTAAATTCAATATTAAAATAATGATAATGACCTACATTATATTAAATGATAAAAATATAATCTAATTGTAATTTAAACCCATTAAATAATATCATTTGACCAAATAAATTATTTTTATGAAAATGGTGGTTTTCAATTAAAATTTATGATATTTTTACAGTTGATCAAAATATGAAAGTTATAATAAAAACATCAACAATTCATCCAAAAGAAAAATTTATATGCCACTTCCAAAGAAGTTGTATATTTATTCATTTAATAATTATTAATTTTTTAAATTTTTAATTTAAAATTAGTTAACCATTAAAAGGCTTTAAAATTAACCTTTTAAAATATATATGTTTTTAAATTTAAAATAGTGCTTATTCATATCCTATGACTAAAAAATCTATTGGATGATTATAAAAAAATTGATTAAATATATGACATATATATTACATTAATTTAATATACTAATTGTAAGTAAATTAATTTATTACTATAAGAAGACATATATTACATTACATTTAATTGGTTTATATTATACATAAATAATAGGAAGGCAATGAACATTTTCATAAGTAAGGTATATTTATTCCCAATAACGTAACAACGAGATTATAATAGCCATTTTATACTAATGGAATCTAATGGTTCATTAAAATCATGATTTCATGCAATGCAATCTGTTGATGAATTTAAAATATTTAAAGAAAATATTTCATAAAAATATTCAACCATTACATTCTACCCCACTAAAAATGAATTTTGCACTCAAAATTTTTCACTTGGATACAAGAATTGCAGGATACCTATGCATCATCACATTCTCAACTTCCCTTATAGATTTTAAAAATCGGTGGTTCTGCTATAAAACATTAACCAAACATGTGGTATTATTTCGTATAACATTTTTTCTATGACCCAAAATCTTTATCGGTTATTCTTCATAAGAATGATCATGATCCAGAAATAAAAATTTTGATTTTAGTACATGTGAAATTTTAGGTATGTACTTTCTCAGGATAAATACATGGAACACATCATGAACATGATTCGGATTTGGTGGAAGCACCAATCTCTAAGCTACCTTCCCAAAACAATAAATAATTTAAAAAGGACTTATATTCCTAGGGCTCATCTTGACCTTTCCAAATCTCATTACACTCTTCCAAAGAGATATATGTAGATACACCTTATCACCCACTTCAAAATCTATGTCATTTCTTCAGTTGTCAACATAACTTTTTTTCGACTCTGAGATGATCTTATATGTTGTTGAATGGATTTTACCATCTATTCCATTTAATTAACAAGATCATTTCTTAATATATTTCTTTCCCCAACTTCATCCATTAATGTTATATTTTTACACTTCTTTCTATAGAGGTCATTATAATCCACCATCTGAACACTAGACTGGAAGTTATTATTGTAAAAAAATTATACCAAAGGTAATTGATGATCCTAACCACCTTTTAAATACATAGATACTTCTATAAAAATGCTTTATATAGTTTGTATTTTCCTCTCAGACTGACCTTCTATCTGAGGATGATAAGCAGTGCAAAAACATAACTCTGTATCTAGATCCTTTTGAAGACTTTTCTAGACCTTTTAGTTAAACTGGGGATCCCGATTACATATAATATAAAGTGGTAATCCATGAAATATTATCAATTCCTTTACATACTACATGGAATGATGATCAAGATATAAATACACTCTAATAGTAAGGAAGTGTGCCAACTTCGTAAGGAGATCAACTATACCCATATAGCATTATGGCCTTATGATATTTTTGGAAGTACAACAATTAAGTCCATAGTGCTATGTTCCCATTTAAATTCTTATTTGGGTAATGTTTATTACATCCCCTGAAACTTTTATCTCTTAACATTAACTTGATAAAAATCCAAGAAATGAGAGACAAATTCAGTAACATCTCTTTTCATGTCATCCAAACCGAAATTCTCTTTTTGGACTCTTTTAATCATTGTTCTTCTTGGTTGAATAGGGAATGAATAACAATGATACTCATTAAATAGATCCTTATTTAATTATGATATGGGCGAATACAAACACAGTTCTTAAACCTTATTATTCCATCACAATCAATATTTACATCAAGAATATTTCTCAGCTTCTTTTGTTGCTCTACATCTTTTTTCTAAGTCATCTTAATATTCAACTGTACAGATGGTTGAACATTTATTTGAGAAAGATAAAATTTCCCCCCTTCCATTAAAATTTCAAGATTCATCCTTCACAGATCCATTTATATTGGATCTTTTATGATCCTCAACATGGATAACCTATCATGGTCTTTTCGACTCAAATCATTTGTCATATTGATCACTTTCCCAATGTGGTAATGTATTGAGCAGTCATAATCATTAAACAACTTCAACCATCTTATTTGACACATATTTATATCCTTTTTTATGAAAACATAATTTATAAATTTATGATCTATATAAATATCACACCTTTCACCATAAAGATAATGCATCCATATCTTTAATGTAAATATTACTGTAGCTGACACTGATCACACCACGATTCACTATTTCATTTTCACCCTTACACCAATGTGCTAAACTACTTTTGTATTGAAATTTATAAAAAATAACATTTTTAACTTCATTTTTAAATTAATTATTTTGTTTTTTTTTTCACTGTAAAAAAGATCAATGTCACATGTTTTGTTTATTTCATTGTAGGGAAGGTGATTTGGAGGCTTAAGAGATGATCAAGAAAAAAAATGGGCATAACTGCATGGAAGCCCAAGGACACATGTCAACTATTTTTCATATTTCATGAAATACGTGATCCAAATGGTCAGATATTTTGTGAGACGATCCAAAATACTTTTTTTACAACTCATCTCAAGAAATTGAATCCTAGTTCGTCCATATGGTGTCTTACCCGAACCAATATGTCCTGGGAAATAATATGCCCAAATTCAACAGTTATGTTAGGTATTTTGACAATATCCCCAAATAAAGATGTCTAATGGCTTCCAAATTTGACATGGAGATAGTCAGGAGGTCATCCATAAACTCTCCCCATTTTTCTATGTTTTGATATAGTGGTTTACTAGTCCAAAACTGATACATAAATTGTATCTCAAAAACTTTTTGTTCAAAACCACTTCCCATATTGGATAAAAAATGGAACCATGGGTACCTCATTTGAATGTTAGAACTAGAAGAATATATCTACCTTTTTTGGAATTATATAGGAGTATCATCCTCATACTAGAAGTTCTGGAGGTCCCTATCCTCATAGGGGTATTAATAATGAATAAGGAGTTCAACGAGAACTTCCTCCTTCTCCTAATGTTGATCTAAACGGTGGGTGTTCATTACAAGGGAGATACACACTTAAAGAGGGAGTTATGAAACAAAATTATGTAATGGTTTTGTGTATATTTTAGTTTTTAATTGTTTTTAATATGTATCTTAACATGTTTTGATGCATTTAATTGAAACACTTTTTATTTCAAAACTGATCGGTGTGAAATTTTAAGTGTGTGACTTGTGTTATTCTGACAGGACAACATAAGAACCCTCTTCTTTAAAAAACATTTGAGATTTCAGTGTTTCTTCTAAAACCTTAAATCATGATAAGGGGTTGGAACTTGACTACATTATTTTTATTTCACGTTTTAGTATTATTTTCTTCATTTTAAGAGGCTTGTAGGTACCCAAGATCTTGGTTAATCCTCAAACAAAGGATTGCACTAAAATCAAAAAATCAATTAACAACGAGGAACATTTTTAGTGGTGTAGTAGCATATAAATGATCACATACTTATCATATATTTTTAATAATCTACTTTTTCAACTATTAAACACTTTAAATTAAGTCAATCTATTTTTAAAATTGTATCCAAAACCACCCCTCTTTTAATCCCTTTTATTAAAAATACACACTCTAAAACTATCAACAAACCTTTAGGGAAAACCTAGGGTCTTCCCTATTATATAAATCAAACTTAAATACATAATCAAATGGATTTATCATGACAACATTTTCAAATTTGGGCACCATTTCTGAGTAGCGCTTTTGTTTTTAGTGTGTGGGTTTTATAAAAGTATTGTGTATTTTGTAATTATTTGTCCACATATTTTCATCATTAATTTTTTAAAGTTGATTTATAAAATAATACTTCTATAGGCCTTGTGAAAGAGGTGATCTTCATCGGAGGAACTACTTCTATTTTAATACAAACCGAGGTGGATCATACATCACTGATACCAAGAATCTCCAAACAATCCATTGATAGAGGGCACACAAAACATGGAAACTATTATTGATCCTTCATCTTCTTCTAGAACCCACATTAAAACTAAAAATAACTTTTATAACATGGCTTAAAATAAGATAAAACTAAAATAAGTAACCTTACCTGATGTCGATATCCAACCCACTTATATTCAGATGCAATGTGAGGCACCCAATTTTGAACAAAAATCTTATTTAATTCACTTATTACCAAGATTCCATGGACTTGTGGGAGAAGATACACACAAGCATTTAAAATAAGTTCAAACTATCTGTTCAACATTAAAACCTAAAAATGTTGATGAATAACAAGTAAAGCATAGTGAAGTCCCTTTCTCATTAGAATATATTTCAAAATATTGGATTTACTATGTTAATTCAACAATTCAAGGATGGCCATACATGCAACACCATTTTCATTAAAAATACTTCCCTACATCTCAAACAATAAAAATTAGAAAATAAATTTGTGGAATATGAAAACCACAAGGGGAAACACATCATGAATACTACTAAATATTTAAAAGGATTTGATCAGGTTTTCCACACCACCAAATACGTGATAATCATTTAATTGAGTATTTTTATGAAGGTTTAATTCATATTGATTGAAATATGATTAATTCTACTATAGGCGGTACACTAGTTGATAAGACCCCAATTGATATAAGAATCCTAAATGAGAATATAGAACAGAACAATAAACAATACAGTTTGATGTCTAGAATACACATTTGAGGTTTATGTGCGGTATAAATTACTATATTTTAGGAGAAGGTGGACACGAAAATGAAGAGGTATGTACCCTCCATCAAAAACTTTCTCGTTACCAATGGAAATCAAAATCTACTCCTCTCATCCATTGTGATATTTTTTCTATAAACACCCATTATTCTGACCAATTCCCTCAATTGAGAAAAACTTCTAAGAGTTGTGAGACCATATTTCTAGGACTCCCCTATAAACAACCCATTAAGAAAGAACCATATTATCCATCCAACCTTGGGAGGAAATAAAACCAATCCTATTGGTAGGGGTGTATCTAATCCAACCTCATCAACCATGAAACCAGCTGGGAAGAGTATTCATCCACCACCACCACCCAAAAATCCTCAAGCACCCCAAATTAATTACCAACAACCACCTACAAAATATGATCCTATCCTAAAATACATGATGGAACAAATGGATTCAAAAAATATTCAGTTCTGATAAGCCATCCAAGTGTCCATACAAGACCTAAAAACCCAATTAGGCCAACTAGGCAACTGTGAGGGGGAACTTCAAAGTCATGGGTCAGGTAAACAACCATTTAAACCACTTTTCAACTCTATGTATAAGGTAAATTTTAGTTACATCACCCTTAGGAGTGAAGAATGACTCAAAAGGCAAATGACCCAAATCAGAAAAATCATTATCCTAAGAGAAATCCAATAAAAGGAAAGAGTATTTCTGTTGATGAACCACCTAACCCAGTATTTCTACTTCTATTTCCACAAAGGGACAAATGACCACGAAAAAAAAGAAACAGAACATGATAATGAAATTTTGGAAACATTCATAACGTGTAGGTCAACATTCCATTGATTGATTTCGTGAAAACAATTCCACAATATTCCATCTTTCATAAGGATGTGTGTACAAACTGAAGGTGACTTTGTGGTGATGAGTATGTGATATTGGAGAGGATCAACTCATCATTGATAGAGTCATCACTTTTAACCAAATTCAATGTCCAAGGAACATTCTCAATTACATGAACCATATAGGGTATTCCTTTTCCAAATCTATTCTTTATTTGGGTGTTGCCATAAATGTGATGCCTCACTCCATATACTCTTCACTAAATGTTAGATAATATAATATATCTGTAATTTTTTCAATTAGAAAAATCGAGTACAACACGCCCTTATGGTGTGTTAGAGGATGTTCTTGTGAGGTTGAAATTTTTAATTTTTCATGCTGGTTTTTATATGCTAAAAATGGAACATGATAAGATGAATAGACATGACCAAATTATATAGGGGTTGACCTTTTTGAAAACCTCCAAAACCATAATTAATGTCCACAATGGTATATTATCTATGGATTTTGGTGGTCATATTTTCAACTTCAACATCCTTGATTCCATAAAGAATCCATCAGAAGAACATTCCACTCTTTCTATTAATTCAATTGATGTAATCCCTCCATATCATGAATTGATACTCCTTGAACTTTTTAGGGACTATAAACAAGCTTTAGGATAGAAACTTATTGAAATTACTAGTATTGGCCCATCAATTTCGGCACATCATATGTTTTTAAATGACGACGCTAAAATATTGAGGTGGGAACACTGTTGATTTAACTCAAAACTATTTGATTTTAAAAAAAATAGGTAACCAAATTATTGGCTACTGGAATCATTTACGCCATCTTTCATAGCCAATGGTTCATTTTAGTATAAGTGGTTTCTAAAAAAATTAGTCTTAGAGTAATTAATAATGAAAATGATGAATTGGATCCATGTTGTGTGCTATATAGTTGGTGTTTCTATATAGACTATCACCGACTAAACCAACACACTAGGAAGGACAATTTCCCATTATCATTCATTGGTCAGATTCTAGAGAAGCTAGGTGGGATGTCCCACTACTATTTCCATGATCGGTATTTTGGATACTTTCAGATCTATGTAGCCCATGAGGATCAGTAAAAGACACCTTTTACATTTCACTTTGTCACATTTTCACATAGGAGGATGCCATTTGGTATGTGAAATGATTTGGGTACTTTCCAGAAAGGTAAGGTTAGTATTGTTTTAGATTGCCTTGTGAATTTAATTAAAGTATTAATGGATAATTTCACTATTTATGGATCCTAAATTGATGATTTTTTGTATCATTGGTTCCGTCCTACGTTATTTTTTTTGAAAAGAATATCATATTAAATAACTAAAAATGCAATTTCATGGTACTATAAGGTATAGTTTTGGAAAATTTCATTTTTTTTATGGTATCCAAGTAGATAAATCAAAAGGGAATGTCATTTATTCCCTACCATTTCCTAAAAATGTACAATATGTGTGGTCTTTCCTAGTTCATGATGGATTTTTCCATCGTTTCATTCGTGAAATTAATAAAATTTCACCCCCACCCCCGGTCCCGTTTACTCCAAAAATAGAAAGGGTTTTTTTATAAAGAATGTGAGGAAGCTTTTAACAAATTGAAATGGAGTCTCACATCACCTCTTTTAATCAAAACACCTTTGTTGGATATACCATTTGAACTCATGTTTGATGCCTTTAACTATTCATTTGAGGTAGTCTTATCACAAAGGGTCGATCAAGCTCCACATGTCATTGCATATGCCTCATGTACTTTGGACCACGACCAAGATAATTACACAAAAACTGAAAAATTATTACATTCCATTTTGTTTTCCTTGGATGAATTTAGGTCATACATTTTTGGGTCTAATGCAGTTTTTTTATCAGACCATGAAGCCTTATGGTATCTCCTTATGAAATCAGAAGAAATATCACATCCCATTCACTATATTCTCCTTCTTCAAGGATTCAATATAAAAATTAGGGATAAAAAGTAGAAGAGATTGTGGTTGTTGACCATATTAGTTGGATCCTAAAATCCTAATAAATTGACATATCCCCCATTATTCCCATAAATGACATGTTTTCTGATGAGAAATTTTACTGAGTGAAAGATGTTATTCCTTAGTATACTAAAATTGTAAATTATTTTTTAGCATCTTACATTCTCGCTGATTTCAATAAAAACTAGTCGGACCATCTAAAACATGAGTCATGTTGGTACATCTGGGATGACCCCTACCTTTTGTGAACATGTATTGATCAAGACCCCATGCATTTTTTTTCCAGTAGTGTGTTTCTGTATGCCCTTAGGTTCTACCACACACTTTCTTGTGGGGTTCATTTTGGTCCCCAACGGATTTCTCACAATGTTTTTGATTCTGGTCTATTATAGTAAACAATTTTTAGGGATCCCATGATTTCTATAAATCTTGTACTCTTTGTCAAAGAATGGGGATGTTACTAAGTGAAATGAAATTCCACAACAATTATTTCTCTTTCAATACATTTTGTACATTTAGTGCATTGACTGTATGGTACCATTTCTCAATTCCTTTAGAAACATGTAAATTCATTTGGAAGATAATTATGTGTCAAAATGGGTAGAGGAACGAGCCATAAGGACAGATGATTCCAAAATAGTTATGGAATTTTTTAGAACCTAACTATTATATAGATTTGGATTTCCTAGGATTATCATCAATGACCAGGGTTCTCTTTTTTTCAACTAAACAATGCAATACCTTTTTTACCTGTATGTTGCCAGGCATAGATTGTATACTTCTTATCACCCACAAACCAATGGTCAAGACGAGGTGTCAAATAGAGAAGTCGGATTTTTTTTTTTGAAAAATGGTTCAACCTAATAGAAAATATTGGATTATTAGACTCGATGATTCATTATGGTCCTACCGTGCAACTTTCAAAACTATCATTAGAATGTCACCCTATCGTCTAGTTTTTTGGAAGGGGTTTTCACCACCCTATGGATATAGAGAATCAGGCCTACTAATCCATTAAATAATGAAATTGTAATAATTTTTGTGTAGGTTCTCAAACAATGTTACAGATTCAGGAGTTGGAGGAAATTTGTAGAGGTTGATATGAGAACTCTATAATTTATAAGGTGTGAATCAAGCATACCCATACCCATGACCATGTCATCATTTATTATCAATTCCATAATGGGAAAAATGTCCTCCTTTATAATTCATGGCTGAATTTACATCCACATAAGATTTTTTCCTACTGGTTTGGTCCATACACTATTACTAATGTTTATCTATTTGTTTTTTAAGATATAAATGAAGACACAAAATAACCCTTCACTATTAATGGGTAACGATTGAAGTAATTTCACTAAGCCATTTGGGAGTCCACAATAGAGGAACTCCAAGTTCAAAAAGCTAAGTACCAATGACACCCACTATTTTTTATCTTTCCTTCCCTTATTATATTTTGTTATAGTAAGGAAACTACACTCTTTAGGTGTGGGGGATGGGTATATTCTTGGGTTAGTTGAAAATTTTCATCGTATCTCTTATTTTTTCTGCTTTTTCTTCTTTTTAATAGTATTTTTAATTTCCCCTTCATATCCCCCCTTAATTTTATGTTGGAATGATACTTTATTATGCCCAATTTATCAAGGAAAATGATTCCAACTTAATGACTGACGTAATTGAAAATGCATGGGGAATTTCTAAATTTAATGTTGTATTAAAATTTTCAAAAAAAATTGTTTCATTGATGGAATGCGTGTTTTATCATGAATTTAACATTGAGGTGTGACTTTTTCTTGATTATTTGTTTTTTATTGATTATATAAATTGTTTTATTACTTTGAAACCTTTATAAAGAATGTTACCCTTCTCTATGAGTATTTTATGGGAAAATTATGTCACTAAATATATGTAGACATCTCTGCACACAAACATGATGTGTGAATTTTTCTTACTAAATGGAAGGTAAATATAAGTTAGTTTAATACTTATTTCATTCCCAAAATTATTTTTCCATACATTTATTTCTTATCTGATCATTTTCATTATTGTACTGGAATAACCTATACATGTGTAACTACTATCTGATTATTGTACACCTTAAAACAAAAACAAAAACAAAATAAATTTTGGTTTTATCTTGAGAAGTTCAAAAACCACCATTACTTGATTTTTTATCTTGTTATAACTATTACAGTTTGTTTCCTAAGGAGTTCAAATAAGGGTTAAGAGAAGAGTGTGATATTTTTTACAAGTGTATCTTTTAAAAAAATATTATTTTTATTATTAAATGAGGGGAGTGATGAAATGTAAAAAATATGGGGATATATAGGTCAAGATCATAAGGTTTTACTTTTGGTATTTCATAAGTGTGTGGGTCGTGAAATTTTATTACCATGGATGTAGGGAAGGTTTGGTGGAAATAATAATTTAAGAAGAGAAATTTTGAAATAAACTATACATACTAGGAAGAGAGTGGAAGGAATTTTATTGAATGGTTTTTACACGCACTCATGGTGAATTAGTGAAATGTTTAACTTGGGAAATATTTTTTCATTTTGGTATCGTACATCACATAGAATTTCGTTCTGATATAATTTTTGAGTTATCTTTTCCTATGATCAGTGTGAATAACTCCATGGTGCGATTACTATATTAATCAGATTTCTATCACATTTTTAAATTTTCATTGAATTTTAATTATTCATAAAGTTGGTAATATATCCACGAATAATTATTGGAAATGTGACTTTTCCTGGGAGTTAAAATATTTAGGTGTGTGGATGTGATCACATTTTGATTCATTGTTTCATTTTTAGCTTTATAACACTATGCTAAACTAGTTTTGTATTGAATTTTTTTTTAAAAATAACAAATTTCACTTTAATTTTGATTGAATTATTTCATGATTATCAGTGGAAAAAATTTCAATGTCACTTTTTTTATTGATTTCATTGTAGTGTGAGGGGATTTGGAGGACCCGAATATTATCCAGAAAGAAAAATTGGAGAAACTTCATGGAATCCCAAGGACACATTACCCCTATTTTTCACAATTATGGATATAAGTTCTTACAAATGGGATGAAATGTTTTGAACTAATCCCAAACACTATTTTCTACAACTCATATCAAGAAACTAAATCCCTGTTTATTTATCTGGTGGCCCATCAGAACAAATATGTCCATACCATAGAATCTTTCCGAATTCAAAAGTTAGGTTAGGTATTTTGAATATATCTCCCAATAAAGATGTCTAATGACCAAAAAAATCACATAGAATATTAAAGAGGTATGAGAACGACTCTCCTCCTTTTTCCAAGTCATGATATGACTGTTTACTAGTCCAAAACTGAGACATAAGTGGTATCTCAAAAAATGGGTTCCCAAAAGCACTTCCCATTTTTTCTATAAAAAGGCACCATGGGTACCTCATTTAAAAGTTTAAACTAGAGAAAAATATATTCCATTTTTGAGTCCAAAATTAGTTTCATCCTAATCCTAGAAGTTATAGAGTCACATATCCTCATAGGGAGATCAAGAATGAAGAAGGAGTTCCACCCGAGCATCTTCCTCATGACGTCATGTTAAATGGTGTGAGATCATTGAAAGGGATATACACACTTGATGAGGGAGTTATAGAACACAATTATCTTCTAGTTTGGTGTTTATCATCATTTTAAATTGTTCTTTTATATGTATATTAACTTTTTTTTATGCATTTATTTGAAACCCTTTTTATTTCATAACTGATCAGTGTGCAATTTTATGTGTGTGACTTGTGTTGTTCTGATTTGACAACATAAGAACACTATTATTTCCCAAACATTTGAGATTTTATTGTTCCATTGAAAACCTTCAATCATGATAAGGGGTTGAAACCTAAATAAATGATTTTTATATCATTTTTACTATTCTTTGCATCATTTTAAGAGGCTTGTGTGTACCCAGGATCTAGGGTAACCCTCCACCAAAGGATTGCCCTAAAACCTAATAATAAATTATAAACAAAGAACATTTAAAGTGGTTTAGTATCTTATAAGTGATCACATAATTATAATATATTTTTTAAAATCCACTTTTTTCAACTATTAAACTCTTTAAATTAAGTCATTCTATTTTTAAAACTATTTTCAAAACCACCCCCTCGTTTTGTCAATTTAATTAAAAATAAACACTCCAAACCTATCAAATCACCTTGAGAGAGAACCTAGGGTTTCCCCAATAATATAAATCAACATTGAACACATAATCAATTAGACATGTCATGATAATGTTTTCAGACACAAAATCATGAGTTTGTTAATTTTTCTCATTTATTTTGAATTTTCGTTAAGGATAAGCCATCACAGTATCATTTTGAATGAGAACCCAACCTAGCCCCTTCTTGGATGCATCACTATAAGTCACAAACATTTCTCCACTATAATAAATTTTGATCATCAGTTCACTAGATAAAAATATTTTTAGCCCTCTAAAATTATCTACACATTCCTCCATCTATGCAAACTTGACTCCTTTTTTAGTCAACTTGGTAAGTGTACTAGATAGTCATGAAAATTATTTCACTCAACGTCGACAATATCTAAAAAATCCAAGAAAACATCATATCTCTATTACCATTTTTGGTATAGGGTAATGTTCAATAACTTCGGTTTTTTATGGATCCATTGATATCCCGTCTATTGAAATTATTTAACCCCAAAATGAAACATTTTGAAACCAAAATTCACACTTGCTAAATTTTCTATAATGCTTCTCGTTTCCCATGGTCTTCAGTGCCATTATCAATTGATATTCATGTTTTTCCTTACTCATATAATATAGAAAATATTTTCTATAAAGACTACAAAAACTGATCAAGATAGTCTCTAAATACTCTATTTTTTGGATCCATGAATATATTGGGGGCATTAGAAAGACAAAAATGCATAACTAAAAATTTATAGTGTTCATACCTTGTACGAAATGTCTTCTTTGGTATATCCTCATTCTTAACCCTTAATTGATGATATATTCAATGAATATAAATCCTGTGAAAAAAGTATTGATCTCTACGTAGTTGGTCAAATAAGTCATCAATATAGGTAAGATGATATTTTTTCTCGATAGTTATTTTGTTAAGATCTCTATAATCAAAGAAGAATGTAACAACCCAACATTTTTATCAATGGAAATTTCCTACTTATAAATATTTTATATGGTATAAATAACATAAACTCACATATAAAACACAATGAAAACATTATTAATGATTAATGAATGAAATAAATTGTATTTCTAGAAGTTAAGGATCCTATAAAGATGAAAGAGTAACATGACCTTTGGAATAGTAATGTGACCCTTATAAATGGTAAACCAAAAAATTGAATAGTAACCACACCAGTGAATGTATAAATGAAATTTATTTATCTTATAAGTAATAATATGATATAATTATATCATAGTATAAGTGAATATATATTTTAAATATTATTAATTTAGTGTTGGTATATTTGTAAGTCATAAATATTTAATTACAATTTTATGATTAGTTTAATAGATTAAAATAAAATTAATTTTCATAAAATTTATTCTTAAATTAATATTTAGATTTCTTCTAACTATAATATAGTTTCATGAGACCTTAGTTAATTTTTCTATGTGATAAAAAAACAGTCATAATTTTATAATATGTTTTTCAAGTAAATTATGATTTTAATAAAAAAATTAAATTTATCATATTTTAAAATTATATTCATAAAATGAGGTTGATTCTTGAATTCTAAAATCTGAGAAATGGTTTGGGTTAATTTTTTTGATTTTTCTAAAATACATGAACTTTTTGTGAATAGTGAAATACGGTGATTTACAGTATTTATACATTATAAGTTAAATACACTATTCCATGAGTAATGGTTCATGTAAGAACCATTGGTTAGAAATAATATAATATAATTACTTTATTTAGTTTCATGAATCAACACTATTACTTGTATTGTGAAAAATATTAAACTAATGAATTAAATAATGAGAAAACACTCCTCTCCCCAACTATAAGTACCTCCCATAATCACCTCTTCTCCTCAAACCTCTAAAGCCTTGATCCTTACAAAAATTAAGGTAAAATATCCTACCCCACCCCCACCACTTCCAAGAGATTTTAGGCTTAATAAAAGTCCAAAACCAATCCCCTAAGGAGGTTCTCAAGAAGAAGGAATGAAGAGGTAAAACTCTCTTCCTTTTCTTTTAATTTCTTTTCAAGCTCGTTTACTTTCTTTTTCTCTACTCACCTAACCTCATCCAAATATTATGATCACTTTATTACCTTAAAAATAATTTATTGTAACTATTATAATGGAATAATTCATCATCATCTCTATTTATCCCTCCTTTTATACTAAAAATGGAAGGATTGATCGTGATGTGTTAATTTATCACATTCAAGGATGATGAAGTTTTCAATTACCATTTATATATTCATGTCTAGTCATGAAACCATTTTTATGGTTAAACCAAACTATAAAATATGAATTATATATTATTTAATGTCCTAGAATAATTTTTTATGCATTATATTAATTTAAAAACAAAATGAGTTCGTTGGGATCAAAAACTGACAAAATAAATCCAAATGATTGTCATTAACTATTAATATAATGCTTCATATTAACTCCATAAAAATCATATATTAGAATAATTTATCCTAATTTATATCATTAATAATATATATGTTCAATTTTTGATAATTACCTCCTCTTTACAATAACTTTCATACATGTATACAAGGAAACCGATCAAGAAAACCAAGGAAACCAACGCTCCTAGATGATTAAATTGAATCTCTTAACTAATAAAAATGCAATAAATGAACTTAATAAAGACATAATAAATACAATACATGTATAATAGGTTATGGAATTATTAATTAATGAATATAATTTGATTATCTAGGACATTAACATCAAGTGAAAAACTATTTCGGGCAAAAGGTAAGGGATTCTACCTGAACATCCATTATTCTTTCAGGTTACTCATCCCCAATTTTTACCTGAATGAGATTCTATTTTATTTTTATTTAAATCCCATTAATGTTGTATATATGTTCCAAAATCATGTATCATAATCAACTCATTCTCAATTTTTGGGGATATACACGTTTTTTAAGGTTCCTTACTCAATTCTTCCTGATAAGCAAGCCCAATTTTAGGGAACATTCAAATTATGACCCAATTTATATGTACAAAATATACTCTATTTTAATAAAATATTATTTTACTAAAATAAATAATTTTATTATGAAAAAATACTTTGGTTTACTTTGGGTTTTATATAAAATATTATTCTCTTCTCTTCTTTAAATAATCTTTAATATTTTCCATAAACCACACTAAAATGTTTTAATTCAAATGTTTCTTAAATACAATTTTTACTTGTTATCACTTAAGATTGAAACCATTAATCATTATATATTTTTATTTTCTTGTATAAATGTCCATCTATGATCTAAATCCGTTCTTTCATGGAAAATTTTATGACACACCCATTTATTATGCTTGATGACATGGTACCCAATTCTTTCCACGGGTAACCCTTATGTTTGCATTGGTTTACTTGTGTATGAATTTTCATGTGGAACATATAATCATGAACATTTTATGACAAGTACACTCAGATAGTTCTCCAATTCATTGGATAATGTTTAGTCTAATGGGACGCTATGTTCAATGGTCTTGGTGGATAGCCTTGACTCGTGATCCATGTGCAACGGTTTGGCTGGTTAGCCTTGAATTGTGATCCTTTATATGAAACAAGACTTGGATTATGATAAATTATTGTTTTTTATTTCTACCACATTACAATAAATTCATTATTATATGATCTAATTTTTTTATTCTTTCTATTTAATCATATTCCATGCCTTTTTATATCGTTATGATATTCCTTTTAACCCATGTGCTAATATTTATTTTAGTATTTATTTCCTTACTAGGATTTTTAGCTCATCCTTTTGTTCATGTTATCCCTAGGTTATCATATGTAATTGTAGGGGCTCAAATGAAGTTAGGATCCCATAATTGATGAAAAATAATGATTTCTTTAAGTCCCTTACTTTTTGTTTTATCTACCCAGTCTTCCAAAGTTACACAACTTTGTGATCCTTGTCTTGTAAATTGATATTTAATTATGTTTGAAATCATGAAAAATAATGTTTAAAAGGATAGGGTGTCTATATTTAGTATCAGATAAAGGTCTAGTTATTTTTAAATATTTAGATTAATGTCATTTAGTAATAACCCTAAGGATAAGACAAAGTATAAGAAAAAATCACTAAATTTTTGTAAGTAAAGAGTAAGTATTTTATCACGATAATACATCCCTATCTGGATACTACAAGTGGACATGGTTCTAGTACTGATGTACATATGAGTAAAAACTCTAAAAAGGTGTTTTGGGCTTAAAATGGGGTAACCTGGTTCATGACAATGGTCCTTACTGTGCACCTAGTTTGACACTCATGATGGATAATCATTGCTAAATTCATAATATCTTCAAAAACCATTATTAAGGGAAAAAATAATTTCCCATAAGAATATATGTTCAGAAAAAAATCATGGATTAACTAGACAGAAACATTGGGAATCTTAAGTTAGGTTATAATTTTCCTTTACATGTTTCATCCTTTTATGTTTAATGTTTTCTTTTTATACTTATTATCTATGTATTCAATCCCCCATAATTGAACATTATTTTTCATACATTATGGCAGGAAATAGAAGAAAATGTACCAACAGCAAATGTGATACTCAATGTGATTATTTATGTAATTGTATTCCAAGTATGATGGGAACGGGTTCTCAAAACGATTTTATAATAGTTACTCAATAGGATCGGGTTAAGAATAATAACTTGAATCATGTGAAACACCCTCCTTTTCCAAGTAAAGATCATGTTCCCATCAAATAAATCATGTGGAAAAGGCCTTTTAAGTTTAGTGGATCTTTTGATCCCCTCCTCATAGAACAATGGATTAACTCCATTAAAAAGATATGTTGTATCCTCTTATGCTCAAAAGAAGAAATTTTTTTGCTATCTATCTATCATTTTGATGTGGAATTTGACCAGTGGTGGAAACTTATAAAAAAGAAGTCAAAAGTGGAAATTGATTACACATATTGGGTGGAATTAAAGAAAAAAAATTCAAAAACTAGTTTCCTCGAACCATTCATATAAAGATGGAAAGAGAGTTACTCAGACTCAAGAAGATGCAAGATGAGTCTATTGGGGCGTATAAATAAAACATTAAAGGGCTGGAAAGATGCGCCTTCAACTTTTTCATGAACACCAAAAGGAATGTAGATCATATCTATAGTAGTCTAAAGCTAGGTCTATGAAAATAATATGTGATTCAAGAATTTGAATGTTATGAGGAGATTTTCTATTGTGACCTCAAGGTTGAAATGGATATCAGAGACTCTCAATGGTCCCATGGGCCCAGTAAAAAATTGGAAAATAGAGTCTAATATGTGTGGATTCAAAAATAAATCTCTTGATGGAATTAAGAAAACATATCTTACATATAAATACTGTTGGAAGAAGCATCCTGAGAACTATCTAAAGGGGACCAGAAAATGATTCAAATGTGGGAGAATGGGGCATCTAGTTATGAACTACCGAAGGGATATGAAGAATTCCACTAATTTGGAAGATGAAAGGAAGGTTCATATCAACACATTTCATGTAATTTAGTATTTCAAGTGAAAAAAACTTGGGAATTTTTCAAACCAACTCCTGAAGCCCATGGTTGTCAGAGGAAATCAACAATAATATCCAAGGCAACAATGAAGGTAATATTCTATCACTACTATAAGGGTGGATCTAAAAAATTATTTGGTGATCATTATACTCGTTATTCATTAATGAATATAGAATTTACTATTTGATTCTAGTTCTAGGAATTCGTTAACATCTTTCAAGTTTAGTAGGACTCTTTCAACACCACCTCAAAATATTGAGTTTGAGTTATCTGGGAGAACAGAAAATGAGGAAATCATTGAATCAAAATTTTATAACGCCTCCCCAGTTAATTTTTGTGGTCTGAACCTCCCATAAAATCTTTTCATACTTCCATTGGTGGAGTTTCATTCTATATTGCACATGGATTGGCTATCTTTATAGAAATCCAACATTAGTTGTTGGGAAATGAAGATCACTCTTGACATCCTAAAGTATCCCCCAATTCTATACAAGTGTAATGAGGAATATAAATATCGTTTAGAAGTATTATCTCAAGTGTGGATATTTTTTCCCTATGAGAAATCATATCTTCTAAAATTATGGAGAAAAATGATAGAATCATGCTCGAAGACATACCCATTGTGAGGAATTACACTTATATATTCCCCCAAATAGTTTCTTGGTCTTCCTCCTAATCGAGAGGTTGATTTATCAATTGATCTTATTCCTGGATCTTTAAATATATAAAACACAACTTATATAATGTCCACCATCGATCTGAAAAAACTAAAGAATAAGTTGAAGGAGAATATGTAAAAGGGGGTTTTATGCATATGTGTTTCACCATGGGGTGCACCCATCCTCTTCAATAAGAATAAGGATGAATCAATGTGTCTATGCATCGATTATCTGGAACATAATAAAAGCACAATAAAGAACAATTGTCCATTACCTTGGATAGATGACTATTTCGATCAGTAATGTGGGCACACTTATTTTTCAAGGGTGGAACTTTGGTTGGGATATCACCAATTAAAGGTGAGGAAGAAAGATATTCCCAAGACTACCTTTCAAATGAGGTATGAACACTATGATTTCATAATGATTCCATATGTACTAAATAATGGTCCATAAATTTTCATGAATTTAATGAATATAGTCTTTATAGATTACCTTGACAAATTTGTGGTTGTCTTTATCAATGATATTATGATATACTCTAAGAGAAAGGATGAACATGAGGAGAAATAGAACATTGTAGTGGAGAATTTGAAAAGGGATAAACATTACACAAAGAATCATAAATGTGAGTTTTTGAGGGAGGATGTATCATTCA
The DNA here is from genome assembly GCA_963277665.1 of Viscum album. Classification (NCBI taxonomy): domain Eukaryota; kingdom Viridiplantae; phylum Streptophyta; class Magnoliopsida; order Santalales; family Viscaceae; genus Viscum; species Viscum album. The sequence continues at coordinate 930,411,704 of OY728159.1, forward strand.
TGGGGAATGTCAACGCTAACAAAAGAATATCTTTAGACCCTTATAAGATAAAGGAATTCAGAGACCGAGCTAGGAAAACACCTGAAATAATGATCCAAAGCATTCATTTCCAAACTGGGTATTATAGATGATTTATGAAGTACTTCTCATTATTATCAAACCTAATAACCAAGATGACCTAAATTAGAGTGATGTTTTTCTAGACTCATGAATGTGAGGAAAACTATAAGGAACTCAGAAAGAGGTTTATCATTGAACTAGTACTCACACTCCTGAGAAGTAGAAAAATATTTATATTATACAACTATGCTTCAATGAACGGACACAACTGTGTATTCATGAAAAATGATAAAGTGAAAGCATGCGCCTCATGATAGTTAAAAATTCATGAAAAAAACTAACCTACGCATGATCTGGAGTTTGCAGTTATGATCTTCGCTTTGAAAATTTGGCTGCATTATCACTAGGAGAAGAAGTGTAAGATATATATTGATCATAAGAGTCTCAAATATATATTCACACAGAAGGGGTTTAATATTCACTACGGAAGATGGTTAGAGCTCATCAAGTATTATGACTACTCAATCCACTACCCTCCATGTTAGGAAAATAATTTAGTGGATTCTTTTAGTAGAAAGGATCCTGACACATTATCAATGATGAGAATTAAGAGTGATCTGATCTTATTAGACTTATAAAGTCTAAGCATGGGAATAATTAAGGGGGAACATCTTTAACAATTTCTCAAATGATTTATCATCTATCCTTATAAGAGATAATAAAGGATTCTAAAATACATTATGTGGAAATTCAGAAAGGGATAGAAGCTATCAGAAAAGGTAAATCCTTATAGTTCCAAATGGATGATGAAGGAATCCTGAAATTTCCATCAAGAAAATGTGTACCATCCAATCAAGAGATAAAAATTTGATTATTAAAGAGAAACATAGATCAACATTCTCTATTAACTCAGGGATCTTAAAGATGTATCAATATCTATTAGATAGCTATTGATGGGACAATATGAAGAAGAATAATTCTGATTATACATCAAAGTGACTAGTATATCAAAAAGTAAATACAGAAAGGGAAAAGTATAATGGGTTGATGCAACCATTACCAATACCAACATGGAAATGGGAAATTATCACCATGTACTTTTTAATTGTAATTCCAATGACATATAGCGGGAACAATGCTATATGGGTTATTGTGGATCATCTTACAAAGACTACTCACTTTATCCCAATTTTAAAGGGCTTATAATTGGATCAAATTTCACATATATATATATATATCAAATTAGTGGTAAGGATGCATGGATTACCACTATTAATTGTATCTGATCTAGATATAATATTCGCCTCCAAGTTCTAGAAAATATCTAACATTCTCAAAGAACTAAACTGAAATTTAGTGAATCCTATCATCGTCAAATTGGTGGACAATCTGACAAAACTATCATGAAACTTGAAGACAAGTTGACAGCATATCACGTGGAATAAAAAAGAGGATAGGAGAAACATCTTCCTCTGGTTGAGTTATATTACAAAATAAAATTCCACTCGAGCATCCAAATGTATCCCTATCAATCCCTTTATGGGAAAAGATACATAACACCATCATGATGGGATGAACTCAGTGAGAGTAAGCTGCTATGACCTGAAATAGTTAAAGAAATGGTGGAAAAGGTGAAAACCATTCAGCAGCACATCAATGCATCCCAAAGTCGACAGAAGACTTATGAAGACAATCATCAATGATAAATTGATTTTAAAGTTTGATTCATGGTATTCCTCCAAATATCTCTATGGAAGAAGATCAAGAGATTTGGGAAGAAAGGAAAGTTATGTTTCAGGTATATCGGCCCCTTCAAGCTTCTTTATCATGTCGGAGTTGTGCCAATCGACTAGCACATCTACCTCCCATGTATCAATTACATGATGTACTCCATGTATCCATCTTAAGGAAGTAAATATTGGATTCCTCACATGTACTGAATTCAGAGGTGGTACAGTTGGATAATGATCTCTCTTACAAGGATTAGACAGTGAAGATATTCGATTGTATAGATAATTTTCTATATAACAAGACTACTCAGCTAGTAAAATTATAATTTTTGAACAAGAAGTATTTAGAGGAAACATGTAAACTAGAGGAAGTGGAGAAGGAAAGGTACCAATACCTGTTTTCAACATATAATGTAAAATAAAAATTTTGGGTCGGAATTTCATATGGGGGGAATAATATAACGACCTAAAATTTTTATCAATAGAGATTCCATTATTTTAATTATTTCATATGGTATAATTCAAATAAAATCACATATAAAACACAAAAATCACTCCATAAATTATGAATGAATGAAATAAAAGGTATTTCTAAATGTTAAGGAACTTGTACTGATTAAATAGTAACATGTCGATCGGAATAGTAATGTGAACCTTATAAATAGTAATCCACAAAATTCAATAGTAAACTCGCCAATGAAATTATAAATAAAATTAATCCATATTATAATTTACAATATGATATAATTATATCATACTATAAGTAAATGTTTATTTTAAAATTTATTAATTAATTTTTTGTATTTTGGTAAGTCGTAGATATTTAATTACAATTTTATGATTTATATAATAATTTTAAAAAAATATTTACATAAAATGTATTATTAATATAATATTTATATTTATTATGATTATAAGATAATTTTGGGTGACATTAGTTAATTTTTCAAAGTGATATAAAATCACATATAATTTTAATACCTATATTTTTCAAGTAATTTGGGATTTTAATAAACAAAATTAATTTATTATTTTTATACAATTATTTGTGTAATATTGGTTTCATGTTTTAATTCTACATGTCAAAATATGGTTAGGGTGAATTTTTGGTATTTTTCTAAAATACTTTAATTTTTGTGAATAGTGAAATATAGTAATTTAGAGTATTTATACATGATAGGTTAAATACACAATTACTTGAGTCTGGTATGATATAATCACCCTTATTTAGAACTCACATAATACAATTACATTATTTAGTCTCAATAATAAACACTTTTTACTTTCTGGAACAAAATATTAAACTAGTGAATTAAATAATGAGAAAACACCCCTCCTCCACTATAAATACCACCACTCATTACAACTTTTTCTCACACATGTAAATCCTTGAGTCTTGAAAAATTTCTGTTAAAAAATCCTCCCAAGCCCCTCCCCCACATCTATGAGATTTTTGTCTTGATAAATTTTCAAAACCAGTCCCCAATGGAGGTTCTCAAGAAGAATAAACCAATAGGTAAAAGCCTCTTCATTTTCATTTAATTTATTTTCAAGCTCCTTTATTTTCTTTTTCTCTCCTCTACTATACTCATATAAATGGTATGATAACACAAGTAACTTACAGATAGTGTGTTTATATTATTCTAATTGAATAATTCATCATAATCTCTCTTTTCCCTCCTTTTATATTGAAAATGAAAAGATCATTTGAGATCTGTTAATTTATCGAATTCTAGGATGATGAAGTTTTCAATTTCTATATCCATATTCAAGTCTAGTCTTGAAACCATTTTTATGGTTGAACAGAATGTAATATATTTATTATATCTTATGTAATGTTAGAGAATCATTTTCTATACATGATATTAATTTATAAATCAAAATGAGTTCATTGTTATCAAAAACTTCAAAAAATAAACCCAAATGACTATCATTAACTATTTATCTAGTGATTAATCCTCATTCCAAAAAAATGATATATAAGATCAATTTAACCTATTTATGATCATTAATAACATATAATTTCAATTATGTATAACTAACCCAACCTAACTTGACCTTTCACATAATTGTAAAAGTAAACTGATCATGGAAGCCAAGAAAACCAACAATCCCAAATGATGAAATTGATTCTCTTAACCCATAAAAAAGACATAAATAAACTTAATAATGTTATAACAAATTAAATACATATAGAAATGGTTATAATATTATTAATTAATTAATCTAATTTTATTATCCTGGACATCAAGTTCATGTTGAGAACCATTTCAGAAATAAGGTTTGGGATTCTTCCTGAACCTCCATTATTCCTTTGGGTTACCAATTCTCTTTTTTTACCCATACAAGATTCTATTTTATTTTTATGTAATTATTAAATATTGTGTTTATATTTTATAAAATCATGTATCATTATCTACTCAGCCTTCTATTTTAGGGATATACATGTTTTTAAAAGGCTCGTAGATCAATTCTTCTTGAAAAATAAGCCTGATTTAATGGGAATATCTTGATTCTCACTAAATTTTAAAGTGCACAAAATAATCTATTTTAACCCACCAATACTATTTTAAAATAACTAATTTTATTTTGAAAAAATTCTTGGTTCACTTCTAATTTTACTTAAAATATTGTTCTCTTTTCTGTTATTAATGATCTTTAATATTTTCCTTAAACCGCACTTAAATGTTTTAATTATAAATTTTCTTAAATACTATTTTTACATGTTATCACTTCATTTTGACATCAATAACCATAATAAATGACTATTTTACTTTATTAATGTCCATGTATGATATAAATCCATTATTTCATTGGCACTTTTATGGTACGCCCATTTATTATGATTCATGACATGATACCCATTTCTTACCATGGGTAACTATTATGTTTACATTAGATTACTTCGGTATGATTCTTCATGTGGCACAAATATTCATGAACTTGTTATGATGGGTGCACCTAGAAATAAATCCAATGAATTGGGTAATTTTTAGTCTTATGAAACGTTATGTGCAATGGTCTTGGTGGATAGACTTGACTGGAGCTCCAAGTGCAACAGTCTTGGTAGTTATCCATTACATATGCTCCTTTATGTGCAACGAGCCTTGAGTCATGATAAAGTCATGTTTTAGGTTGCTACCACATTACTATGAATCCTTGATTGTATGATCACAAGTTATGAATCCTTATATTTAATCATGGTCCATACCTTTTTATATCATTATTTTATGCCATCTAACCCATATGCTAAACTTTATTTTAATGTTAATTCTCTTTATAGGATTTTAAGTGCATCCCACTATTCATGTCATCCCCAGGTTATCCTAGGAATATGTAAGGGATCAAAGGAAGTTATGAGCTCAAAATTTATGATACATAAATTAATTTTTTATTCCTATTTATTTAGTTTTATTTACCTAGTATTATAAAGACAATAGGATTTATGATCCTTAGATTACAATTTGATAGTTAATTATGTTTAAAATCATGTAATATTATGTGTAAAATGTTAGGGTCTCTATACAGAGTCTCATTGATCCATATTTATTCTTAACAGATAGAACAGGGGCACCCAAGGGTGACACACTAGGTCATTTGAATCCCTTTTCCAGATTATCTTGGAGTTACTTATTCAATTCATGCAACTTGATTGCTTCCATTATATAATGTGTCTTTGAAATTAGAAATACACCTAGTATGAGTACTATTGAAAAATAAACGTCACAATTTGTTGGAAGTTTGATAAATTCATTCAAAATACATAAAAAAATCATGTATACTAGGTGTATTCATAATGGTGAGATTCTCCCCAACAATTTGAGATAGATGGCCCTTATTTATATTAATCAAGACCAATATGATGGAAGATATTTCAACTGAAAGTACATATTCATCCTTGCATTGATAGATGATCATTGATTGATCTTTAATATTAAATGTGACTTCCTTTCCTTGTAAATCCATATGATCTCCATATAGATAAATTCAATCCATGACAATTATCACATCAAATTCCATTAAAGGAAGGATCACAAGATTTATAGGAAGAACATTCCCAAAATCATCAATTGCAGAATAATTATATACTTTTATGCGACTGTTGTGCCCCAAGAAGTTTTCATGGATTACTCAATATCTAATTTTTAATGTAATACGGTTATGCCCTTTTAAAATTATTCAAAAAAAGAGAGGGTGGATCTAGAATCAAATAAAACATTTGCTACTTTATATTGTATGGTATGTGTACCATTCAAAAATTCATTATCATACTCCACATCATCGATAATGATCAAATGTGACTTGCCTTTGTCTTTGTCCTAAAGAGTTTATTGATGATGATCATCACTGATAACACTTGGATTAGGGAATTGGTTAGAATAATTCCCCATTTCTTTACACTTGTATCATTGAAGTGTGGGAGGTGAATTTTGTGTAGCCTTTTCTCTATTAACACCATTAGACATCTTTTTCCTATCACTTCATAATTCCACTACCCAATGACCTTCTCTCCCAAACACAAAACATTTTCTAGTCACTTGAAGACAATTTCCTCTATGTTTCTTTCTATAGTATGAGCATAAGGGAAAACTCATCTTCGTTTATGTGTGGTCTTTATATTTTCCCTTGAATTCCATTTTTATTTTCTTATCAAACCCATAGGAATGATGGGTTATTCTAATATTCATATCAACCTAGAGGTCACATCGTATGATTTCCTCACAGCTATTGAATCCCCTTATGGATAATTTTCTTCAAAGACTTGGTTTTAAGCAACTAAATATTTGATAAATTTTACTCTCAGGTTGGATAATTATTCTCAATGAATACCATACAGGTCTTGTAAAGTTTTCTTCATAGGTTCCAACAGATTCATTGTCATTTTTCTTAATCTCAAGTTACTCCTTCTTCAACTTTATTAGAAGAATACTAAGAACTTACTTATTGAAAAATATGTTCTTAATCTAACCCAATTCCATATATTCAATTTCCTATATTTTACTTGTATTCATGATAATATCCCACCATTGATCATATTCACCTTCCAAATGATAGACCCTCAAGATGAATTTTCATGCTTTGAATATCGGAGAACTAAAAATATCTTTTCAGGGGTACCAATAAATTTTTCAATAAATGTTGGATCTATAAACACACTAAAAGAAGGTGGAAACTTTCTCATTAAGGACCCAACAAAATTTTATTTGCTCCTTTTCTCGTTTGGAAGTCCTACATGATTCATAGCTTGAGAATGTTGTATGAGCATAGTGATAAGATTTGTTATCAATCTCCCATTAAATTCAATTACTCATAATGAAAATAATTAAATTTCCCATCACATTCATCATTAAAGAAGTTACATCAAGTTCCATCCATTGACTAAAACCAAGAAGCATATTCTGAACAACCCTAATAATAATGGAAAACCACATAATCAAGAATAAAATTTAAATTTAGTACAATTTAGTTTATATACTTGGTTATTAATGATCATTTCTAAAACACTAGGATTATAAACTATAATTTGAAATATCCTTAGTGTTCTTTTTAAGGTTTTATCATCCCAGTTTCTAATGGTCAATTATACCTTTTCTCTGATACAAACTATAACATCCCATAATTAACATGCATAGATACTACTTCAAAATTATTGAATATTAATTTAAAACATAACAAAACCAATCTATAACTATATAGGTTTATTGTCTTCAGAAAAATGAAAATATAAAAATCTAGTTCATAGGACATATATATTGTCTCCAACTTATTCATTCATAACTAGACCCCTTTTGACATATCTTACTGAAATACCTTCTTCATAACCTGGGGAAAAGAAACATAACAAAGGGTGAGATCAAATTCTCATTAAGGGTAAACAAGAATTATATCAATCATTTCATAATCATAATACATATGAACATAACATTTCAGAAACCTTTTCCTTCATGTGAAATATCATAATATCATTTCATGGGATAAATCATAAAATTTATTAAAGTATCAATGAACATATTCCAAAAAAGTCATAACATAAGATGTCGAATTTTTTGAATACACATAAGCGTAGAAATAATTTAATATTTGTCATGGATCCTTACCAAGACCATCATACCGAACAAATTCAATTACTGAACCAAGTTCACTCCTCATTCTAGCCTTGTAATACTGCACTGGGTTTACTTCTTGTTCCAGCCCTATATTACTGAACCAAGATCATTTCCCTTTCCATGCTTGTTTATCTCAAGAGATATAAATCATTACCCAATACATTGAAGGGATATATATGTCCCAAACATCACATAATTAAAAACATACATATGTGTTACATAAGAACAAAAATCTTTCATCCTAATATAATCCATTACAAAAATGGGTTTCTTAAACATTATTCAATCTTAAAATAACCCATTTAGATAAATGGGTTTCATAAAAATCATACCATAATAAACAAGATCAAGCCATAGGAATAATAAAGACAATATACTTGAAACATAACCCAATTAATTAATTCCAACTTTAATGGAAAATAATTTTAATAGAACACTTGAAATTAATTCTTCTGGAAAATATCATTGCTTCTCCAAAAATGATTTCTTTTCTTAAAATACCATTAAATTTTAAAAGAAACAAATTTCATTGAAAAATAACTTAAAATATTAAAAGGTAATATTCATGGAAATAGGGATTATTGAAAGCATAAAAATCCTTTCATTCTGTATAAGTTATAATAAAACCTTCTTCTCATATTTTGGTCGCATAAATAAGTACCTCTTATTGAAAATGAAAAAAGTATCCCCTCATACCATTTAATAAAAAATTTCCAACATATAAAATTGACTTTACAAAATTTTACTATAATAGAATAAATATTTTGAAATTAATATTTAGGAAATATGAAAATGGATGATAAATATACCTCAGTAAATACTTTTGTATAAACAATCTCAGATAATAATGAGGTTTTTCAATTATCCCTTACCTTAGGTCCAATGTCATTTGTATGTGTCCAATCCTTCTATATAATGATTTAAATTGTTTTTTTTTGACTTATTATAGAATCATAATAATTTTTATTATATCACATATGATCATATTATCATTTTATTGTTAAGAAAAATTCATTATTACATGTTATTCGGATATTAACTACTTCATTTTATTATACATGTTTTGTCGAATAAGTTCGGGTTCTATTTCATAGGTTATAGATATATAATTTCCAAAAATAACATTAAAATAATTTAATATTTATTTATTCATTTAATATTTTAATATAATCAGGATTTCATGGATTTCATGTTGAATTATTTGCATCACATCGTAGATATGGTAGGTCTTACGTATGCATGAGCGATGATATCATTCCTATAATTGTGATATGGTATGGAAGTAGATGGTATATATTTTATTCTATAATATATATATAAATATATAATTTTATAATAATCTCATATAGTTATTATTTCCATCCTTGTCTCATCCATGTAAGGTGGTGGTAGAAATAGATTACACCACAGCGTTGAGAGGGTAAGCCAGCGTTCGAATGTGGGGTGACTTCATTTTTCGTTGGATTTTTAGAAGGTGGAATATGGTTTTTCCATAATAATAATAAAATATAAGTATATAAATGATAATTGATTTATTACATTATAATAGAAAAAACTCATGACTAGGAAGTATAAGAAGAAATATGTTTGAAAGAATCGGTTGAGGAGATTACCTCTTCTTCGACGAGATCCCTTTAGATCTCCTCTTAAATCAATAGAGTTGGTCTTTGGAGAAAACCAAAACCTATAAAATGTGACTAGGGTAGTTGAGAATAGAAATGGGTAGATTATGGATGATTGTTAAGGCTACAAGTAACGTTAATAAGTGACGGAGGATGTTCTCTTTTATAATTGAGGTGAGGGGTACTTTTGGAATCACAAAAAATATTAATTTATAATAAAATAAAAATCCATCCAAAAACCACCAAAATTTCATTGTATCTAATATTAGGTAAGATAATTTTGAAATGTTATCAACCATTTAATTTAATAATTGTTTTTTTATAAATTTAAACATTATCATTTTAATTACCACTTAGTTATTTTATTTAATTTTAACTAAGGTAACAAATATTAAATTATTAAAAGGGTACAATTTTCACATAATTCATGTCAATTAGACAATAAATAAATAATTTATAACTTTTTTAACCATAAAATAATTATTATATGTTTTTAAAAATGTTTTATTATTTTTAAATATTTCAATAATATATTATTTTGATAATTAGTCAATAGTGTCTATTTTGACACTTTGCGATTAATTGATTATTAAAAATATAAATATAACAAGTTAACATAAAAAATTGTTATATTATAGTGCTAAGAGGTAAATTACATACAGAAAATTCTTTGGATATATTAATTTTCCCAAATTTTCTTTATTTTAATATTTTCAATAACATTTATTTGTTATCTCTAATAATAAAATAATTACTACATTCGTATTGTGTAATTATTTAATATACAGATTTGTTGAAAAACAATTAACAATAAAATAATATAAAGAATATAATTCCCATATATTTCATAATAATCCTTATATTTGAGTATATATTAGGTAAATTTCTACCTAAAAATTATATCTTTATTAAAACATGAATCTGATAACTTTAACATCACTTTAAATAAAATATTATAAGTGTCATAGTATTTTCCATATGGATCCAAATGGTTACTTACCTAAACCTTGGATGATTATGGTCTAGATATGTTCTACAAATAATATTTTGGAATGTATTTTGGTCTTTTAATGGTTATTATCTTTTTAATAAAAATTATTTTATTGATTTTTCATCAATAAAATAATTTATAAATCATCAATGTATAATCCTTTATGGAAATTATATACCTCTTAAAAATTAAAAATAAATTACCATGATAAAGAAAAATATTTTATCTTTTAAATAATTATTTATAGTCGAAATTATATTCTATATAACATTATATTAAAAATGATATATTTATTTAAAATTTGAGTAAGACGTGTTTATCTTTTCGTTAAATAAAATAAATTAAATGTCCTAATCTCATCCAAGTGGATTTCAAAGGATAAAATTTCAACCCAAGGATAATTTAGGTTGAGTCACACTCATAAAATAATATTATAAAATTTGTTAGGGTAATTTTATAATATTCTTTTACACTTACTTATCGGATTTACGCTTTTACCATTAAAAATAAAAAATTACCAAAGTTGTTATTCATAATTCCAAAAAATAAACGAAATCTATTTTCTTATTTTAGACGTAATGATCTTAAATATGGAATAAATTTTTCAAAATTCAAAGAAAATAAGTTTAAGTAAATAATTTAAAATTAATCTCTTTTTCAGAATGAGAAATGAGTTTTAAATGTTAAAACATTGTAAAAAAATTGAAATGTTTTTACGTCTAAATTAAATATAAAATTGATTCCAATAACCTATATTAAATTAAATGAAAAAAATATAATCTATTTATACTTTATAAATAATCAACAATATGATTTAACAATATAAATTATTTCAATTAAAAAAATTCAATTAAAATTTAGAATATTTGTATTATTCATCAAAACCTGAATGTTATCATGAAAATATCAACAATTCATCCATAGTAAATTTTTATATCACACATACAAATAAAATTTTTATATTTTAATACAAAAATTGATAATGTGTCCAAATATCAATTTAAAATGGGTTTTCCATTAAAATTATTTAAAATTACCCTATTGAGAAATTTAGGTTTTTATACTTAAAATAGTGTTTATTCATATCCTATGACTAAAACAGATACTGTATAAATATAAAAAAATATTTAATTAAATATATAACTTACATATTTTTTAAATTTCATTTACTAATTTTATATAAATTTATTTATTGATACAAAAATAAAAATATTTATTTTACATTTAATTGGTTTATATTTTTCCTAAATAATTGGAAGCCTATGAATTCACAATATATTTTCATAAGTTATTTATATTTATTCCCACTAACATTAGTTCCTATTTAATAATGGTCATTTTATACAAATGGTGTCTTGTGATTTGTTTAAACTCATGATGGTGTTAAATGAAATATTCTAAAGAATTAAAATTTTTTAAATAAAATATTTCATAAAAAATGAGTGTTAAAATAATAGTAAAAATAATCTTGAATATACTTTTAGAAAACATGGATATGAATGAAAAGGTATTTTCTAACAAAGATAGAAATAAATTCATTTTTCCATAAAAAAATTATTTCAATATGTTAACTACCTAATGTGAGTAAAATGAAATGAAAACAAGTAATCTATAGAAAAGATATATTAAAATAAAATTCATTATATTTTTTAGTGATATATTATAAAATTTCAATGTCAAGAACCTAATCATAAAAAATCTTGATAAACAATTAGATTGTAACAAATTTCCCTTAAAATTTTAGTAACATATAAATTAAAACCTAAAAAATGATAGAAAATTATATGGATATGAAAATTCGCATTATTTTGATCATAAACATAATAAGATATATTTTTGGGCTGTATATATTCCACATAAAAGAAAAAAGTATTGAATATGACATCTTTCTCACAAAAATAAAAGTGAGATAATAATAAATTAAAATAAAAATATAATTATAATTATATTAAGTATATTAATTATATAAAATATAAATATTTTCTTTATATACACCTCATAAAATTATATAGGTATATAATATAACATATGCCCCCAAAGAATAAAATTTAAGACAATAAACCCTTACAAAATTCTGAATTGCGTAGAAAGTTCTATGTCCTCCTTTATAAATAATTTATATTATATATATAAATATTAAATACTTATAATATCATATAATATCCACTTAATATGTTTAAACACCCATTTATTAACAATTACGTATTAAAATCATGATTTTTGGGTGTTAACTGTATTGTTTTTCATGAGAATTGTGGTTCTGTAGTTCTATCCCTAGTACATTGATTAGGGTTCAATCATATCAAGAATTATTATCATGTAATAAATATAATATATATTCATTATATTTATATTTATAGTACTCTATAAAAAATAGAGTTATAAAAATTAATTACACAGTTTTCGGAGATGATAGGTTGTACCTACACATGAATGTTTTCACTTTTTGATAGATGGAATGAAAGAAAGTAAAATAATAATTCATAATTCAAGAATAATTATTATATAATATATATTAATTAAATATATCCTTATTACCATCTACATAAGGTTAAAATGAAAAAATAATCACATTGGTTCATGGAGGTTGTAGTCTATATGTACGCACGAGAAATGTTATCAATTTCCAAAATATAGTAAGCATATAAGGTTGATATGATATTATAATTACATAAGTATAATTACATAATAAAGATAATTTATAAAATTTAAACCAATAATAGTAATTATCCATTAAATACGGTGATTTAAAATTAATTTTATCTCTATGTGGAGCAGGTAGTCCACATGTATGAACGAGCAATACTTCCACTTCTAATTTGTAGGAATAAAGGATGGATATTGGTTGTTATGTAATAATAATAAAATTTAATTATATTTAGGATAATTATTTTGATATTTTAAAAGTAATATCACATATTTAAAGGACATACATGAATTAATAAATTGAAAGAGGATGAGTATGGTGATTTGTTGCTCTTCTATATGCCTCGTTTAGAACCATTCTTAAGAGCCCATTGAATAGTATTTTAAGATTACCATAACCTCTATTTAGTGTCTATGTAAGTTTAAAAGGTAATTTTTTATGTTTTTTTAGATATATTGATTAAAGTGGTGTAATGAAGAAAAATGATGGGTGTCATTTTTTAACTAAGTGGGAGAACACACTTGTAATTTCTTAACCGAATAAAATATAATAAATTCATATTCAATTAAAATGATTATAAATGTATAGATATTAAAATTTTGGATATTATAATGTCAAAATATGTTTATAAAATAGAATTTATACAATATTAATTTGTAAACATACTCTTAACTATTGGTTTAACCTTCAAAAAACCCATTTTAAACTCCACCACAATAACAAAAAAATTTCTTTTTTATTATACATTTTAAACCTATAAAACATGTCGTAAAGTGTTTTTTGAAAATTAATTTATTTTAAGTAGAAATGGATTTTATTTTGAATATCAACCAAAAAATAATTAAAATTAAATAAATTGTATTATTAATAATATAATTAAACTCATTATATGTTTAAAAAATTAAAAAAAATAACTTTATAAAGGATTTAAAAAACATATTTTCATTAAAATTATGTATTTTCACTATTAATCAAAAAATGAATATTTTTAGAAATTTTGAAACAAAAAATAACTCTAATATAATTTTGAATTTATAATTTAAAAATAATTATATTTTTTAAAATTTTATTTTTAAAATTATTAATAAATAAATTTTAATAAAAATGCATCAAATGCAATGAAAAAAGTTTTTAGAACTAATGTATTTTTAAGCATAAAAATTAACATATATCAAAATCATGGATATTTTTAATTCAAATGGATTCTTTTAGATTATTTTAAAAAATGGATCATATGAAAATTTAATGATTAATTGAAGATGAAATTAGACTTTTAAATAACATATTTAATGCAAATAAATTGTTGTATTTGAAAATTCAATATTTTCACTATTAACTGAAAAATAATTCATTTTAGAAAAATCCATGAATTTAAATATAAGTTAAATTTGATATACTGATCTAAAAAAATATATTCATTTTAAAAAATTGAATTTCTAAAATTTTTGGAAATTAATTTTATTTTTTATGTAAAAAATTCAACATAATACAGATTTAGGAAAAATGAGATTTTGAAACATACGACGACTTCACTAAAAAATTTATACTTATTTATTGAGAAATAATAAATAAATTTGTATTGAGTATGCCCATTAAAAAATATTTTATAATTTGGACACTCATATTCATGCAAAAAAAATCAATGTCTAGGTCATATTTAAATAATTATTATTTTATAACATATCAAAATTTTCTTAAAGCTTGGTGTTGAATGTTAAGAAAGCTATCAAGCTTATTATTATTTTAATCTAAATTTTAGAAGTGTTACCCTATCATAGTCGACAGAGTCCCTTACTGAACAATGTAAACACCCCATTTCATTCTATATTATCTCAAGAGATATCAATCATTACCCTATTCATTATAGGGATATAAAATTCTTAGACCACCCATCCAAAAACAAAAACCAAATATAATTGTGACATAATATAATAAAATATTTCCTTAATTCATCATAGAATAACTTGTGAAAAGATATCTGTTTCATAAAAACATTCTTAAAACATCATCATTATAATACATTAAGTGAATTTTTATGGTATTATAATAAAATATCCCATGTGAAGCATAATTATCCTTAAAATATATTGACATGGATGAAAAATACCATTAAAAGGGAATAAGATCACTTCTTTAAAAACAATGAAAATATAATTTTCATTTGATATAATTAAAAAATATAAAACACATAATATTGAGGAAAATATATTCCTTGAAAATAAACATGGATAATTTTAACATAATTTAAAATAAAATAATTTTTATAAGGGTATATAAATCATTTCTAACGTAATAAATAAGACAAACATTCCTTGCATACTTTTTTGTAGAAAATATTATATCACCTTATTAAAAATCTTTGTAAAAAATAATTTTTAATCATTTTAAAATAAAATATAAATATTTTTTAAAATCACATTAATGAATAATTGGATTATATAAAATAAAATTATTAAAAAACATTTTAATGAACATGGACATGGAAGAAAAAGTTCATCGTTCAATGAGAAAATAAGGTTACCTTTTCATAAAAACATTTTATCATTAGTTTTATGTGATATGGGAATAATAATGAATATAAATCATTAAATCCATATAATTAACAAAATTATTCAAAAATATTTCGGTTTTAATAGATAAATATTATATAATTTCAATAATGGATATTCAATAAAAAAATACCAAAAAACTGAAATTGAAACATAAACCCTTACCTCAAGTCATGTATTGATTTATACTTGTTCAATCCTATTATATAATAAATTTATTGTTATTAAAAATATATTATATAACTATATTCGTACATTTCATAATATAAATAATTCCTTTATAATTTCTAATTACCCTCCAATTAATAATTCTTCATTAAAATGATTATTTGTGTGAAAATGTGTTTGTTTTCCATACATATTATGTTTCAATGGTTCTATTCCTTTTAGTGTAGTCATTTTTTAATAATATATGTAATATTAATATTTTCATAATTATTCATTGTATACAGTTTTTTGACCATCCTTATAAGGTTGTGATTAAAAATGAATTACATCATTTGATGGAGATGGTAGTCTATACATATGCAAGAGTGATGTTTCCACATTTCGATGAATGGAATGAAAAAAAATTAAAATAATAATTCACCAATAAAGAATCATAATTATATCATAAATATAATATGTATTCATTAAATCTATACATATTATCATCAATGTACATTTTAAATAAAAAATGAATCACATCGCTTTGTGGAGGTGGTAGTCCATACACACGCACAAGTGATGTTATCATTTTATAACCAATTCAAGGGTAACAAAGTTGAAAATGTATTATATTTATAGAATAAATATTATTTTATAAACAACATATATCCTTTAAATTCATCAAGATAACAAACATCGAGAGATTGTAATGAAAAGTGAAATAAATAACCTTATGGAGACGGTAGACCATACTAATGCATAGACGATGTTTCTATTTTTTCATTAAATATTATAGAGATAGAAAATTGGTATTTAATTAAAATAACAAAACATTTTTTAATTTTAAATGTACTAATTTCATAATTTTTATATGTTTATATAATATTTAGATTAAGTATAATAAGAAATAAATGTAAAGGGATTTGAAGAATATAATAACTTCTTTTCTAAAAAGCCTCCTTTAGATATCTTTTTAAGAACCATTTAACTGGGAATTTAAGAATAAAAAATCACAAATATGTTACTTGAAAAGTTTATAAGACATTTTGTTATAGTTTAGTTTAGATAAGTGACTCAATAAAGCATGAATAATACATGATAGTAGGTTCCCTTTGGTAGGTGAGGGGAGTGGGACATATGTAATTATTATGAAAATTAAAATATAACAAAGTAATTCACATGGGAAATTTTCTCTGAATTGGATCAATATTTAATATTTGATTATATAGGATAAATATTTATTTAAAATAGTAATTAGAAAAAAAATCATTTTTAACCTTATCTCTTTAGTTTTCCCCACTCATTAACATTTTTAACCATTACCAAAGTAATAAATATTTACCTCACTTACTATTCATAATGACCAAAAATTAAATTGATCTCATTATTAAATTTATAAATGATAATTAAATATAGTTAAACCATTTTATCATATTAAATTTATATAATATATAGAGATTTATTTTTAAATAATTTTGTAAAATGTAATGAAAATAATTCTTACAAAATGAATTTTTAAACATAAAACTTGATTTACTATTCTTAAATTCCTAGAAAAAAACATTAGATGAATGTTAATATATTTTATTAAATATATAATCTACACCTTTCTTTAAAATCATTGATATATACTTATTGTCTCAATTTATTAAGATTAAATACATTACCAAAATAAAAAAAATTCTAAAAACATCTCTTTTTACTGTCAAATGATTTTATCTTCATTGAAAACCAATTGATAATAAATGTACAAATAATAATTCAATTTTTCAAAATAAATAACAAAATTTTTCATCAAAATATTATTTTTTATTAATAAACATAATATATAGATAAAATATGACACTATAAAATTGATCAGTTAACATAAAATGATATTATATTTAACATTTAAAAATGATTTCTTATTTCCTAAGCACTGATCAAAACTTTTAGAATAATGAAAACATTTATACATTCTTTCCACAATATATTTATTCTTATTCATACCCTATAATCATTAAGTAAAGTTATAATAGCCAAATTTAATAATAATATTTCAATGGTATATTTTGGTTAGTTTAAGATTAGTTTTCAAGTAAAGAACTTTATCAAACAAATAATATTTACATAAATAGAATTATATAATAAATTATTAGGGTGTTACATTATTCCCATATTATAATAATTTCCCCATATAAATTTCATTACTCTAATAAAAATAAATGAAGACACTAATTTTTCATCCAATCTTTATGCTCCCACAAAGCTTCCTCAAATTTATGGTTTCACCAAAAAAAACATTGACTATGTGAGTGGACTTATTCTATAGAATATTCTGCTTTTAATATAGAATATTAATTTCTTTTTCATCATAATAGATATCATTCTAAACTTTTATGACCTTTTACTTCATTACATGTGAAGGATCAAGTTTTTAACGCCTTGAAATAGATATATGAACCACATCATGAACTCTTGGAGTTCTCCTTCCCCAGGTCAATCATGGACCGCCCTCCACAAAAAATTTTTCCACCTCAAGTCGAGCCTCCAGGTGTGGTCGAGGGCCCTTCCTCTCTCAGATGGTGATATGGAGTCCATTTTGGAAGAGTTTTATCATCTCGAAAGGAGTTATGATGAAGATTGGGAAGACGACGTTTTTGAACTCCTACATACCTGGAAAGACCTTCTGGAGGACACGCTCTTGAGGAAGGAATGCCACGCTAGGGATGAGGAAAGGGTCAGGTGGATTTGGTAGGGGGCTAGGAACACCACTTCCTTCTATGCATGTATCTAAAATAGGATAAGGCTTCCCAAACCGAACATTTTTCTGGATGATGGCACACATAGAGATGATAAGAATTTTGTGGGGCTATGATAAACTCACTTTTCAGGGACCTCCGGGTTGGCCCCAAAAACCACTCTCTAGATGGCTACCCATGTGATAACTCATGGATCTTTGAGGTGATCCCCTATATCTTCTCGGCCCTAGACAATAATCGCAAGGCTTCTATCCCCCATGAAAAAGAGATTCGAGAAGCCATGCTCAACCTTAACCCTGAAAGTGAGGCTAGTCTCGATGGATTCCCGGGTTCGTTTTACAGATCTGCTTGGGAGACGGTAAAGGGAGATCTCATCGTGGCCATCCATGACTTTTTTTCGGGAGGGCCTCTACCCCGAGTTGTGAGTTCCACCTCCATCATTCTCATTACCAATTCTAATAGCCATACCTCCCTTCTCCATTTTCTCCCTATGAGCATGTGTAACTTTCCTTACAAAATCCTCGCTAGCATCATCAACTCAAGGATCGCATTTCACCTTACACTGTGGATCCCTATGGTGCATAACTACATTGTGAAAGGGCGATCAATCTAGGGAATGATTTCCCTAGCACATGAGATGACAAGGGATATCATCTTCAAGACCTGTGGCTCCAAAATCGCCATCAAACTTGATATTATCAATGCCTTTGAGTGCGTGGAAAGGAGATACATCAACAAAGTACTTGAAAGTAAGGGTATTTCTCCCTAGAATAATGATATTATCTTCCACTACTTTATCTCTTCATGGATGGAAATCACTTTTATGGGCAACACCTATGGCTTTTTCAAGGCAACCCACAAACTTAGGTAGGGGGACCCCATCTCCCTGAGCCTCTTCATTATCCTCCAGGATGTTCTCAGCTACCTTCTTCATAGGAGACTGAGGAATGGCGACATTCTCCCATACCGCATAAGGATATGCTCCCCTTTATTGACACATATCATGTTCGCAGAAAACATGATCATCTTCATGAATTCCTCGAGCAGATCGTTTCTTGGCCTAAATAGGGTATTGGAGGAATACTGCTGATGGAGTGGCCAGATTATTAATAAAAGCAAGAGAAACTTTTATATTGCAAGCTACTGCCTCCCGCACTGGGTATCCAATGTGAGCGGCATACTAGACATGTAGAGAGGGGTGTTTTCCATGGATTATCTTTCCATTCCTCTCTCCCTTACAAGACCACAGATCCGTGAGTTTGACTCCCTCCTTAACCGGATCCCTGACGGAATTCTTAACTGGAAAAACGGATACCTCTCCTTCGAGGGGAGGATTGCGCTACTGAATAGTGTGTTTTTGCCCCCCCCCCAGTTCACGCCCTCTCTTAAAGAAATCCCTAAAGGGTTGATAAGTAATGTTGACAAAGTCCTTGTAGGCTTCATTTGGGATCCCATGTTTGAAGGAAAGTGACACTGGGTCTCTTGAAGTAGGATGGAGAGGTCGGCCAATGAATGGGGTATCAATGTAAGGATCCTCACTGATACCCTCCTAGGAATGTATTCCAATTTATCATGGGAGGCCCTCGAGTATCACACCCTGTGGGGGATTATCATGCATGCACTCCTCCAGGACGATCATGCCTCTATGGCTAGTAATTCTCCTCTCCTCAAGTCTGAGATTGGACCCCCCCTATTGATTCAATTAAACCCTTCTCTCATAGGATCATTGGAAAGAGGGATGTCTCCTTTTTGTATAAGAATTAGGTAGGGGAGACCATCGGTTTCCCGGGATGCCCTGCTCCTACCATTTCCAATAGGGAAGCCTTCCATCAACCATCATTCTTCTGCACCTTCTAAACAAAGTAACATCAGGATATTGTTCAAATTATCGATCTAATATAGGCGCCGAAAAAGTGTTTCTCTTCCCTATCTCTTTATGGCCTCTTCACGGAGAAATCATTCCACAACACCCACTTCATTCATGATCCGTTGGACCTATGGCCAACACTTATTTGGGATAAAAGTATCCCTTAGAAATTAAACTTTATAATCTGGAGATTGCAGAATATGGCACTGCCCACCAATGAGAACATCAGATGTTGCGGCATCATCATGGCCTCCATGTGCTTCTGCTGCAAGGACCACAAGGAGGAATCTTCAGGCCACCTCTTCTTTGAGAGTGAATGGGCCCATGATGGCTGGTCCTACGATGGTGAATTCACTGCCTTTTCATGTCTGGTTATGGCTGATCAAACCTTCCTCAAATGCTGCTTCCACGGTTCGGGTGAGGGGGGGCATAAAGAGGATGGATCCCACTACCATGATGCATGCATGCTGCTGGTGTTTGTGGAAGGTGATGAATAAATGGTTTAATGAGGGGTGGCCTCGACTGGATGCTCCATCATCAATCGCTCCAACAATTAACTCATTGATCTGGTTAGGGTCCTAGGCAACTGGAAGGAGGCCCTATCCCTGCAGCGCTTCAAGCCCAGGCACCCCACCTCTCTTCCTAGTAGTAGCTCCTCTTTGGGCAACTAGGTCTGCTAGAACCCCCCAACCATGGGTTTTAAGCTTAATTTGGATGGATCATATGTCTCAAGGGTCATGTGTAGTGGGGGTTTTCATCCATGATGGAAATGAGTCGGTCATCCCGGCTTTCTCCGTCTAGCTGGGTTCGGGTTCATCCCTCCAAAAAGAGGCAATGGCCATGTTAACAGGAATTTCAGCATGTAGCAAGATTATTCTGGACATCTTTGAGATTGAAACCGACTCGCTGGTCTTGCACAATGCTCTTCAAGGTGTTGGTGTCACCCCGTGGTCGATAGAGTACATGATCAAAAAAATGCCATAGCCTTCTTCATAGCCACACAAGTGTGACGTCCCGGACCCGGCTACCCCTCAACCCAATCCCCGAGCCCGGTTGGCCACATGACCCCTGGTTCGTCTCCCCATAGGCCAGGGGATGCCAACTAGCAGCGGGGGTGTAATGGTAAGTCAGTGGGGAGACTGTACCCCCATGTCAGAGTATGCAGAAGAATAGCAGCAAGTGATCAAATAGAAGAAACACAACCAGTAGATAAACAGGAGGAAAAAGAAACATACAACCAAACAACAGAGGTAAGGAAAACCCTGATAAATATAAAAAATCCACACAGGCAGTGTCCAGTAAAAAATGGATGCATGGCATGATAGTACAATGGAAATATAAGACATTCATGCTATACAATATTACAAAAAGAACAAAATTAGTCCACAAGAATCTCTAGCTAAGCTCGATTATCTACTCTGTATCTCCAGCTAGAACATACATGTATCAACAACCTAAAGTTGGGCCTTTTCCCCTACTAGTACCTATAGCAGTGAAGTCTACATGGGTGCTAAAGAGGCTGCCCGAGTAGGGTGTGAGACAAGTCTCAGTAGGCCACTACCAACGATGTCTACGTGTAATCCAAATAGGTGTTCGCAAGAAAAGTGAGTAATAGAATGCAAGTAAGGAAAGAAAAGTAAATAAACAACCCTCCCGCTCAGGTTCCAGAAGGACACCTGGCAGGTCTACCTGCTTCAGCTCATGGCTGGTAAATTGAACAATCACCAGAGGTATAAATACATAGATATAGGTTATCACTAGCACGAGGTAAACATGCCTCTCATCCATGCTTCTCACATCTGTAATAGTCATCTTTGGCCCGAGGTATGAATGCCTCTTGTCCACAAGCACTGTAACTGGCGTGGGGTAGAAATGACTCCCACCGATAAAGGTTATATGTGCACGAGGTATAAATTCCTCTTGTCCTCAATAACTGTAGCTGGCATGGGGTAGAAATGCCTCCGACCCGTAAAGGTTATATGGGCACGAGGTATAAATGCCTCTCGTCCTCAATCACTGAGATGTATCTGGAATGGGATAAGAATGCCTCTCTCCCAACACACGGAGATTCATCTATCACGGGGCATGAATTCCTCCCGCCCACACAGGGGTTATCACAAGGCTTTCGACACAGCAAGGCATAACAATTTACATCACTATATATAAGGAAAACAATATTATATTCTACCACATTAAAAAAGCATGGAAATTACATCTTTTAATACCACATAATCACATCTCAAAGCAACATACACATCAATTCATTCAAGGGGTTTAGGCAATCTCATACTAGCCAACTTCTAACCAAGTCATCGAATTTTCCTAACATGAAAAATGCCTTACAAGGAATATCGTTAGGGACAAAAGGTAAAAAAAAGCCAATTATCAAGGCATAAACCCTATGGTTGAACACTCCCGGTCCATACCAAATATGTACACCCTAACAAGGTTATATTCATCACTCTTATACCAAACGGGTCATTTAGATATGAATCAGTCATTATAAATATGGTTTTTGGAGAAAGATAAACCACGTCATGACAAAAATTAATCAATAATCCGAAAACCCAAAATGGAAACCACGTGACCACCTACCTTAGAGCTGTAGGTGTAGGATCGCTTGATATCGACCTCAGATTCGTAGTAGGTTGGAAGAGATCTGAGTTCCAGTCCAATGCCCTGAAAATAGGGCATATGATCCTGCATCAAAATAACAAGATGGAAGGCAATATTTACGGAGGAAAGAGGATTAGGTGTGGTTAGCCTTACCTTGGGTGATCCAACGCCTTCAAAGGATCGAAGAACGGTTACTGGATGAAGAAACGACAAGACATTGAGAGGGGAGAGGGTTTGGATCACAAAAGAGAACTCCCCTCTAGTTCTGTCCATGGGAAGAAGAAAGAAAGAGGCTAAGCCTTATCAAATTAATTATGGGAAAAATGATAAATTTACCCAGATCAGGGTCGCACGGTTTAGGAGCACGGTTTACCAAACCGTGCACAAACCGTGCACATCTCACTGCATTCAGATAAAGAGTTTCATGGTTTAGGCGCATGATTTACCCAAACCGTGCGCAAACTATGCGTACCTCCCTGCTTCCAGACCAAAGGCTGCACGGTTTACCCAAATTGTGCGCAAGCCATGCGCAGGACGTGCACCCCTGTCTACAAGTCCATTTCTCAAACTCCCATGCTCCGAAAAAACCCCAGACACTTCTTGGACCTTCCTTAGGATGGAACACACATTAAACAAGCTTAAAGGAAAGGTTCAAAATAAAAACAAATGATCAGTACCTTTTCCAAATAGTCGGGTCGTTACAAACTCCCCTCCTTAAAGAAAATCGTCCCCAAGTTGGCCTTCTGAGGGTACTGAGGTGTCATCAATGAAAAGATCTGGCCATTGAGAACGTGTATCATCCTCTCACTCCCAGGTCTCATCATGTACCCAGCCGTGCTACCATAGCACCCTTACAGGAGAAACAGACATGCCATAGAGTTTCTTCACGCCCCAGTCAACTATTCGCATCAGATATTCCTCAAAGGAAGCATCCATATCCAGTTCAACCACATCAAGATGAAAAACGTGAGTCAGATCTGAAAAGTACTAGCATAGCTAAGATACATGAAAAACATCGTGCATGGCCTAATATCTCTGCGGAAGTGCATGCTGGTAAGCTACTGGCCCATTCTGCTTCATCACCTCAAAGGACCATACAAACCTCGATGAGAGCATACCCTACTTCTGTATACGTCTCTACCCCAAACTGGGTGAGACCTTCAAGAAAACCTGGTCCCCAACCTCGAACTCAAGAGTTCATCAGTGCTTGTTAGAATAGGACTGCTATCAAGACTGAGCTGTTTGCATACTCTTCCTAATAAGATGTATCTACTCCATAGTCTCCTGCAAAAGACGTGGTCCTAGAACAGCTGCCTCCCATGCTTCAATCCAACACAAAGGCGAGCGACAAGGCCTAACGTATAAGGCTTCATAGGGAGACATATCAATGGTAGCATGGAACCTATTGTTATAACTGAACTCGTCAAGAGGAATGTGTTTCTCCCATGAACCTCCAAAATTGAGAACACAAGAACGTAACATATCCTCTAGTGCATGTATAGTCTCCTCGGTCTTTCTGTCAGTCTGCGAGTGATAGGTCGTGCTCAAAAGTACTCGCGTACCCAAGGCCTTCTGTAAACCCTGCAAGAACCGAGATGTAAAACAAGGATCTTTGTTTGAGACAACAGAATGAGGTGCTCCATGAAGGAGCACTATTTCCTTGACATACATTCTTCTCAAGTCATCAACTGTGAAGGTCTCCAGCACTGGTAAGAAATGTGCGACCTTCATCAGACGGTCAACGATAACCCATACTACATCGTTTCCCCGAGGTTACCGAGGTAAACCAGTAACAAAGTCCATAGAAACATCATCCCATTTCCACTCCGAAATGGAAAATGACTGCAAAAACCCTACCGGACACTGATGTTCCGCCTTCACCTACTAACAGGTGGAACAACACATGATAAAACCGGCTATCTCCCGCTTCATGTTAGGCCACCAGTACTGTCGTCACAAATCACGATACATTTTGGTGATGCCTGGGTGAACTGCCCATGCTGAGGCATGGAAATCCCTCATTAGCTCCTCTCTGATGTCTTTTGGGACCCATACATGCCCACAGAACAATAAAGTATCACTCTCATCCATGGATCAATCTGTACCGACATCATTAGTGACACTCTCTCATAGAACAAGGCCTTCCGGATCTGATAAATGTCTTGACCGGAATCCTTCCAAAAGAGTAGATATCAACGCTAAGGCTGAGCGAACAGTCTAGCCCTGACCCTCCTGAACCTCAATGTGCATCTCTAAAAATAGGGCCATCAGTTTCCACTCCTCATCAGATTCCCGAACCACTTGTGACTAAGTTTTCCGACATAGCGCATCGGCTACTGAATTTCCTTTCCCAGTAGTGTAAGACAGTTCGAAGTCAAAGGATTGCAGGTACTCGACCCACCTGCGTTGCCTGAGATTTAGATCTCGTTGATTGAAGATATATTTGAGGCTTTTGTGGTCAGTGAATACCACAAAACTCTCTCCCAAAAATTTTTGTCTCCAACAGCGTAAGGCATGTACAACCGCTGTGAGATCGAGGTCGTGCGTTGGATAATTCCATTAATGAGGCTTTAACTAAAGAGAACCATACGCAACGACTTGCTCGTCTGGCATCAAGACAGCTCCAAGCCCGATACATGACACGTCACAAAAGACCGTATAAGCTTTTCCTGGATCCGACAAGATCAGTATCGGTGCTTAAGATAGTCTACCTTTCAGTTCCTGAAAAGCTACTTTACAAGGTTCTGACCAATCGAATATCACCCCCTTTTTGTTCAAAACTATAAGCGGTGATTCTATGCATGAAAATTCCTAAATAAATCGCCTATAATTCCTATCAATACCCCAAGAAACTCATGATATCAAAGATTTTCTTGGGCTGCTCCCACGAAATTACATCACTCACCTTCTCAGGGTCAACTGAAACTCCAGACTCAGAAATGATGCGACCCGGTCAGTGAACCTTATTTATCCAAAAGTGGCATTTACTGAGCTTAGAGAAAAGAGGATTATCTCTTAGTGTATTCATCATGATCACAAGATGCATTGCATGGTCGTGTCTTGAATGTGAATAGACTAAGATATCATCCACAAATACAACCACAAAAGAATCAAGGTAAGGGTGAAAAATCTGATTCATAAGAGCCATAAACACTGCAGGTGAATTTGTAAGCCCTAACGGAATGAATAGGTACTCATAGAGACCATACCTACTCCTTAACATCATGTGAGGTATGTATGAAGTCCTAACCCGCACCTGGTGATAGCCTGACCTCAAATATATCTTTGAAAACACCTTCGCTCCTCGGAGATGATCGAAGAGGTCATCAATTTGGGGTAAAGGATACTGATTCTTAATAGTCAGCTGATTTAACTTAAAATAATCCACACAAAGATGAAGGGTACCATCTGCCCTCTTGGAAAAAAAATTGGTGATCCCCAAGGAGAAGTACTGGGACGTATAAAGCCTTTTTCTTCTAGGTCCTTCAGCTGACTCTTGATCTCCAGAAGTTCCTTAGGTGCAATTCTATAAGGAGTAATGGTCACTAGTGATGCTCCTGGTATATGCTCAATAGTAAACTCCACCTATCGCACTGGAGGTAGACTAGAGAAATCCTCAGGAAAGACATCACTAAAAAGCTCCACCGCCGGAGGATAAACAGAGGGTTGTAACCCTTGATCATCGAGATAAATACTGGAAACCTGTTCCGTGACACCACCCAAACTCTGGTGTTCCTGTCCTGCTCGTGTCACACTAAGATCACATTCTCTCTTATGAATATATGTTTCTCCCTCTAGTGATTTAAACGCCACCCTCCAATGATAACAGTCAATCCTAGCTCTATAGAGAACTAACCAGTCCATCCCGATTATTACATAAAAACCTGTCATATCCAGAACATACAGGTTCCACACAAAATGGTAATCACCCACCTCGAGGGGACAATTCTGAAAATGACGAATGCCCTTTGAATGGATACCCAAAGGGGTATCTAATGTGATAAAATCATGATATGACTCAACGTCGAGGCCCAAACTTCCAATAATCACATTCGATATAAAAGAGTGAGAAGCGCATGTATCAAACAAAGAAGACACTAACGTAGAGGAAACTAGAATCGTACCTCACATAGTAAATGGTTCGGCATACTGCTCCTATGGAGAAGGCTCGACTGCATAAAACTGGTGGGTACCACAGCCCCGAGTCATAACCTGACTACCCTGAGCAGACACGACCTGCTGGTGCTGAGAGTCATACACCTGATTACCTCTACCTCAACTGCCGCCACGACTTGAGTGGCTGGCGGTATTCCAACTACCTGACTGACATGATCTTGCCGATCTAGCACCAGATCGTGGAGTAGGTAAATATCCCTACTCACTGGACCATAGGGGAAAATTCCTGTAGAAGCATTGGAGATGACCCAACCTACCACAACCTCTGAACTCCACTGGGTTTCGCGTACACTGGCTCTTCATATGTCTTGGCACCCCACATTGGTTATAGATAGAAGTACCACATCAGAAAAGTGTCTGACCACCACTAACACCACGAGAGTCCAAAAAATGCCACTTCTTCCCAGAAGAAGATCCTTTAAAACCCTTCGGTGCCGAACCACCCTTGTTCACACTGTCCGCTTCTCTCAAATTCCTCTATGTGATCAACGCCTGGTTAACAATTTCTGAAATGGTCATCAACCTGAACACGTTAACCTGCGACCAGATGGCATAACACATCCCATCCTCAAAACTCTTAGCGGTCGTGAGATCGTCAACAGCTAGTGTGGGAGAAAACACTGTAATTCAGTGAAACGGGACGAATATTACATGACTGTCATGGTCCCTAGCTACAGATTCATAAATTCCTAGCTCTGTGAGCCCTCAAAATTTGGGGAAAGAAGTAATCATATAAGACGGTCTGGAAATCACTCCAGATCTTATCTCTCTATTGTCCCGACTGGGTGATGACATCCCACCATCTCCTGAATGAACAATGGAGCATATAAGCTGCATGCTTGACCCTCAGCTCGGGAGGTGTCTCAAGGTGCTCGAAGATGGTCAGGATAACTTCCAACTAGGACTCCGCAGCATAAGGTTCGCCATCTCTTGTAAATGTAGGAGGATGCTGCGACTAAAACTTGTGGGTCAACTCTACCATACTCGGGGCAGTTCTCACTCCACCTTGCACACTCTGAATCATACGCAAGAAGATATCATGGAACTGGGAATCAGCACCCATCTCATGAATAGAAAGAGGATCCATAGGTGGCTCAACAGGAAGATCAACTGGCAGCTCAGGGCCCGCCACCTCAATAACATGATTGTCACCGCCTTCAGCAAGCGCGACACGAGGACATCTCGGAGGCATAGTGCTACAATTCTAAATGAACATCTCAAAAGAAGAAACCAAAAAAATTAAAGGATTAACTCTAGAATCTAGGATAGGTACTAAGCCTTCCTACCCCTAAGATCACCCATTTACACCCATAGGAAAAACGTAGAAAAAACACACAACTACTCAAAATTAACTTAATCTAGTGACATGGAATTTTCCATCCCATAAGGGTCCATACTCTTTATGAACTGAAAGATGACACACACTTGGATGTCATTACCCATTTACTTTAGCTAATAATTATTTGATTTTCCTTTGAAGCAAATGTTTGGTTTAGTTGGAATTTCATTTTCCGATACATAAGGGCCCATACACCTTATGAACCAAAGAGTGACACCCACTAAAATTACATCATTCCCCAATTTACAACATGTAGGAAAGGTTAGTACAGTTGCACACATATTAAAAAGGTATGGAAATAAACAACAGGCAATGCTCACTGAAAATTTAAACTTGGCATGGCAAGATGCATGGCCTAATCATGTTGTGCCTATCGTGATGCATTTTCTAATGCATATCCCTCATTTCATTGGTTCAAACCATGAAATCAAAATTCCAACATTGAAAATCTCGATAATATCACAAAACATGTGAAGCGCCCAACGGTGAAACAGTATCAATAGTAAATAGCAGAATCAATAACAACATTAAATAGGAAACTTGGTCTTTCCCCCGTACATGGGTTCGCAATGCCCAAGCACGGCTTATAACTAAGTCCCTAAGCGTTCCCATTCTCCAAGTCTATCATCTCCAAATAGTGAAGCATGAATGAAAGAAAAACCCTCTGATACCACTTTGTGACGTCCCAGACCCTGCTGCCCCTCAACCCGAGCCCCAAGCCCTATTTGCCACATGACCCTTGGCTCGTCTCCCCATAGGGCAGGGGCTGCTGACTAACAGCTGGGGTGTAATGTTAAGTCAATGGGGAGACTGTAACCCCATGTCAAAGTATGCATCAGAATAGCTGCAAGTGATCAAATAGTGGAAACACAACCAGTGGATAAACAGATGAAAAAGGAAACATACAACCAAACAACCGAAGTAAGGAAAACCCTGATAAATATAAAAAATCCACACAGGCAGTGTCTAAAACAAAATGGATTCATGGAATGCTAGTACAAAGGAAATAGAAGACAAGAATGCTATACAATATTACCAAAAGAACAAAAGTAGTCCACTGGCATCTCTAGCCATGCTCGATCCTCTACTCTGGATCTCCAGCTAGAACATACATGTATCAACAACCTGAAGCTGGGCCTTTTCCCCAACTAGTACCTACAGCAGTGAAGTCTACATAGGTGCCCAGGAGGCCGCCCGAGTAGGGTGTGAGACAAGGCTCAGTAGTCCACCACCAACGATGTCAACATGTAATCCAAATAGGTGTTCACAAGAAAAGTGAGAAATAGACTTCAAGTAAGGAAAGCAAAGTAAATAAACAAACCTCCCACTTCGGTTCCATAAGGACACCTGGTGGGTCTACCTGCTTCAGCTCATGGCTGGTAAATTGAATAATCACCAGAGGTATAAGTACATGGATATAGGTTATCACTAGAACAAGGTAAATATGCTTCTTGTCCATGCTTCTCACATCCTTAATAATCATATTTGGCCCGAGGTATGAATGCCTCTCATCCACAAGCACTGTAAATAGAGTGGGGTAGAAATTCCTCCCACCCATAAAGGTTATATGAGAATAAGGTATAAATGCCTCTCATCCTCAATCATTGTAGCTGGTGTGGGGTAGAAATGCCTCCCACCCTTAAAGGTTATATGGGCATGAGGTATAAATACCTCTCATCCTCAATCACTGAGATTTATCTAGAACGGGGTAAATAAGCCTCCCACCCAACACACGGAGATTCATCTGGCATGAGGTAAGAATTCCTCCCTCCCACACATAGGTTATCACAAGGTTGTCAACACAGAAAGGCATAACCATTCACATCACAATATATAAGGCAAACCATCTTATATTCTACCACATTAACAAAGCATGGAAATTCCATCTTTTAATACCAAATAATCACATCTCAAGGAAACATACACTTCAATTCATTCAAGGGGTTCAGGCTATCTCATCCTAGCCAACCTCTAACCAATTCATCTCATTTTCCTAACATGGAAAATGCCTTTCAAGGCATATAATTAAGGACAAAAGGTAAAAAAAGGGGGCCAATTCTCAAGGCATAACACCTATGGTCAACCACTCCTTGTCCATACCAAATATAAACACCCTAAAATGGTTAGATTCATCACTCTTATACCACATGGGTCATTTAGATATGAAGAAGTCATTATAAATATGGGGTTAGGTGAAAGACAAACCACGGCACGACAACAATAACTCAATAAGGTGAAAACCTAAAATGGAAACCATGTGACTACCTACCTTAGAGTTGTAGGTGTATGCTCGTTTGATATCGACATCAGATTCACAGTAGGTTGGAAGAGATTTGAGTTCCAGTCCAATGCCCTGAAAATAGGGCATATGATTCTGCATCAAAATAACAAGACGGAAGGCAATATTTACTGAGGAAATAGGCTTAGGTGTGGTTAACCTTACCTTAGGTGATCCAATGCCTTCGACGGAACGAAGAAAGGTCGCCGGATGAAGAAATGACAAGAGATTGAGAGAGGAGAGGGTTTGGAGCTCAAAAGAGGGCTCCCCTCTGGTTCTGTCCGTGGGAAGAAGAAAGAAAGAGGCTAAGCCTTATAAAATTAATTAAGGGTAAAATGGTAAATTTACCCAGATCATGTTCACACGGTTTAGGCACACGGTTTACCAAATAGTGCACAAACCGTGTACATATCACTGCCTTTAAATAAAGGGTCACACGGTTTAGGCACACAGTTTACCCAAACCGTGCGCAAACCATGCGCACCTCACTACTTCCAAACCAAATGCCGCACGGTTTACCCAAACCATGAATAAGCCATGCGTAGGCCGTGCACCTCTGTCTGAAAGTCCATTTCTCAAACTACTAGGCTCTAAACAAACCCCGGACACTTCCCGGACCTTACTTAGGATGTTGCACATGTTAAACATGTTTAAAGGAAAGGTTCGGAAGAAAAACTAATGATCCATAACTTTTCCAAAGAGTCGGGTAATTACAATAAGAGTGATGCATACCTAGAGGGAGGGCAAAAAAGTATCCAATTACCTAGCCTCACTAGACTCCCCTGTCTCTGATGGCCTTTTCTTGCACACTTTGGACAGTCTGAAGCCGGATGGAGTCAATATCATAAACAGGAATGCCCTCGGCCTCCACTATTTTTTACCCCCCTAACCCCATGTCCCCATGTCTTCCTTTTTTTTCTTTTGTCCACTCTCCTCTTGAAAAAAATATTATTTAATGATGATGAAACACATCATGAACATGGGATTGGTTCATTAGAACCCCCAAGTGATAATCTATCATTATGACATGATCAAGAACCTAAAATGTATTAATATATCTATCTATTATCATTCCCTTCATTTTAAATATCATAAAATTATAGAGTGATATTCATATGAATATCTTCTCACCATCATCAAACTCTATATATCTATGATGATTGTTCACATAAATATTTTTTTTTCAAATATGAGCTACCCTACATTGTTTTCGAATAGCTCTAACATTATATTCCATTTCATTAACTATATCATGTCATATAATATTTTTTATCTAGATTTATCCTAGTACATTTTATTTCAACACTTCCTTATATGGAGGGATTTATAAGGACATATTTGAATGCTCGTGTAAAATCCATTCTTGTATGAAAATTTCACTTAAGTAAGGTGTTGATCCCAAACACCATTGAAAAAAATAAGATATCAAAATATATTATAAGGTTTAATTGATCATCTAAGACTGACCACATATATGAGGATGAAATACTAAGATAAATATTTACTCCAAATTAAAATCATATTGAATACTTCTCCACAACACTGAGGTAAACCTCAGACTCGTATTAGAGATAATAAAATATGGCACCTCATGCAGCCATATGACTTCATCAATGTATATATTGTACATTTTAACAAGATATAAATATTATTTGGAAACAATGAAATCCATTTACTTCATAATGTTATTAACTAAAACAAAATAGTATTATGGCCCTTATATTTTTTGGGGAGTCCAATAATGAAATCCATGGTGATGTTTTCCCAATTCTATTCTAGTTTGGGAAATAATTATAGCATACACTAATAATTTTTTCACTTATTCTAACATTTATGATATAAGAATAAATTACACACATACACCATAATATCCATTTTATTTTCTCAAAATATGAATACTATTTTAGTTCCCAGTACATCTTTATAATTCTAGGGTGAATAGAGAATAATAAACTATAAGTTTCATTTAATTTATTTTTTCTTCAAATGTGGTATTTATGGGACACATATATGGTTATTGAACCTTATTATTCAATTAAAACGATGTTAAGACATAGAAAAATTCTCCACATTCTTCTATAGATCAACATCTTCCTTATATGCCTTGCTAATCATCACATGTTCAAACTTGTATAGTCCTTCCAACTAAAGGTTTCAACTACATTCTTTGTTGTCCAAAGGTTGTAATGTAATGTGTTTTCATAATAATTAATCAAATATAACCATTTACTATTGAACATATTCATTTTTTATTGTGAAAATATATAATTATATATTTTATGATTATTATATATATCACATATTTCCCCATAAACATAATCCCTCTATATTTTCAATGAAAAACTTACTAAAGTAAACTCAAAATGATGAGTCAGATAATTTTTATCATGAATTTTCGATTATAAGGAAGCATAATCTATCACAATATTATTCTACTTGAGGATCCATCCCCATATATACTTTGATACATCACTACAAATCAAAAACCCTTCTCCACTATAAATTAGTGTTATGATGGGTTCATTGACCAACCATCTTTTAAGCTCCATGAAAATTTCCCCTAAATTCATCCATCCAATGGATCTTTGGTTTATTTCCAGTCAACAAGGTTATTCATTTTTATATAAATGATAAATTTCAAACAAATCAACAGTATTATCCATTCAACCCAATATATCTATGGAGATCGGTAACCATAGTTGGTCTGGGCCATTTCTCAGTAACTTCTATCTTTGGAGGATCCACTAATATATCCTCACATTATATTATACAGGCCATGAATGAAAATTTCTCTATCCAAAATTGAAACCTTCTAAATTCAGTATAAAACTTCACATTCCTCAAGGTGTTTAACAGAATCCTAAAACAATCTTTATAATGACCTACAATTTTATTAATGCAATTTTCATTTTGAATATATAGGACTACCGTATCAATTAACATAGTTTTATATAATTCACTCACACCACATGATAAAACTAGAAAAATATTATTACAATAATTTTAACATTGAATTTTTACAATAAAGATGGCCATAAAAATTAAAAATATCACATGGGGATAACAAATAGAACATAAGACACCTAAAATTATTAAATTTGTATAAGCTCGCTTCACCATAATAACCACACTCACAAACCACATGGTATAAATGAAGCATAATGTTAGAAATGTAATATTCATATTGAAAATAAAAATTTATATAACCATTATATAATGTAGAAGAGAATGAAAAATTAATTAAATGATAGGTATTTATATAAATTTGGGATACCATGTGATTATTACAAATCCGACCGTTGGAATAGTAATCCAACTATTGGAAAAGTAATATGACCATTACAAATAGTAAATTGACATTTTGAATGTTATACTCACATATTTAAGTTTAAAATGAAATTTATGTGCCTTCTAAAATTTAAATATGTCATATTAATATCATTATACTAGTAAAAAATAAAAAATAATACAATATGTATTTTTTTTATGAAATAGGTATGATTTATTTTAATTTTTATAAAAATTTAAAAAAAGGTTTATTTTCATAATCTTGTTTTATAAATTAATGTTATGTTTTATAATAATGAAAATATAATTTAATGAGAACTTAAGTAATTTTTTAAAAGGTCGAAAAAATGATAATAATATTAAAATTTGTATTTTTTCAATAAATGATTATTTTATTTAAAATTTAAATTAAAATATTTTGAATATAATTCTCATAAAATGGATTTAATCTATGGATTATAAACAATAGAAAATGGTTAGGGTGAATTTTTTGTATGTTTCTAAAATATTTTTGATTTTCTGTGAGTAGTGAAATATGGTAAATTATGACATTTAGCATTATATGCTAAATAAATAAATTTTTGAGTAATGGATGATGTAAGCACTCATTATTTCAAACTCACATGAACCATTTAAAATATATAGTCATAATAATAAATACTATTTATTTTCTTGATATAAAATAATAATATAATGAATATAATAATAAAAAACACTCATATCCTCTCCATAAAAATACACCTCTCACCATCCCTTCTCCTCACACATTTTATGAATTGAATAGTGCCAAATTTATGATCAAATCTATTCTCAATACTCCTCATCACCCCCACCACATACATGTTCTTATATTCTCATTGAAACACCATTTGAGGGAGCCTTATGTGGAATCCTAAGAGGAGATAACTAAAGGAAGAGGTAAGATTCTTGACTAATCTCTTTTGATTTTATTCTAATTATACCACCCCATTTGAATCACACACACCTAGAATAGTATCATAAGTGTCCTAAATATACTTATATATTATAATTTTAGTGGAATATTCATCTTCTACCCTCCTTTCTTTTTTCATAAACAAAAGAGTTGTTTACAATATGGTTGGTCCACCGCCTCCATGAACCATATTCTTAGTTCTTCTCCACCACCATAATGGGTGGTCAAAAAAATATTGTTATTTTTAAATAATATTATAATAAGTACATTATAACATCCAAATACATTAAGGTTAAGTGAATGCTGATTCTATAATATGCAGTAAGGTATCTCTTTGAACCACCTTTTTTCTTTGGGTTATGACCTTTCTCTATCTAACTCGCTTTATCTATGTCTATAATATTATAAAGTGATTCTAAATTCGATATATATTTATGTTAAAAATTTACATAATTTATTCTCCCTTCTTTTTATGGGTAGTATATGCCTTTAGTTCAGTTCTCAAAATGCCTCATTTAAAATCAAACCAAATTAAGTGGATTGTTTATATCCCTTAATTGTTTTATGTATTGATCATTTATTGTCATTATTTATAAATAATCACCCTATTTTTATAACTATACTTGTTAACATAGATATGTACATTCATAATATTTAATTCCTTTTTCTATTTGGAATCTTGGGAAATATTCGTTGATTTTGATATGAGGTAATATTATGAAACCCAATTCTTTCCAGGGGTAATTATTATGATTGTTGATTATGATTGATTTCAATATATGAAACACATTATCATGTACATTTTATAATGGTTTTATCTAGATAACACTATAGTGAATTGGGAAATGTTTTTCCTCAGGATAGGTTGTGTTGGGGATTAGGGGGTGAACTTAATCCATGTCGGGACTCTTTCTACCATGTGATGTGATCTTAGCCGTTAGCCCAAACATATGTTTATAACATATTATATGTGGCTGCCACATTTCTATGTTCCAATGATCTTATGATTCCATGTTATTTATGTTATTACACCATATGATTATTCATAAACCTTTTCTTTAATTTTATCATGTTATTCCTTCTTGCTCATATGTTAGGCTTCATTACCATGTATATTCTCTTAATGGATTTTAGAGATCACTTCTTTTTTATGTATTCATCTGGTTCACATATAATTTTTTAGGATATCCAATCGATATAAGATCTCATTATGGGTAAATAAATAAATAATATTTATTTTAGTTTCATGTTGATGTTTTATATACCGAGTATTTCAAATACATTAGGCCTTATGATCCATTGGTTTTATTTAGTATAAATATATATTGATAACCATGTAATAATATGTGTTAATGTATTTGGATACTATAGATGTAATTAGAGGATGGTCTAGTTATTTTGGAGTATTATGACTAGAATAATTTAGTGGTAACCATATGTATGTTTTTAAATAAAGGAAAATTTACTAGTATTTTGGTGAAGTACAAAGAGATTGGTTTCAAATAATTTATATCCATATATGGATGAAACAAATAGATATGTGTCTAGGATAGTTGTATCTAGGGTTAATAACCATAAAAAAGTAACATATCCTATCAACTTGATCTTTCCCTGATACATGAAAAAGAAAACTTTTTGCACATCTGGTTTAACACTCCCAAGGGATATTCTTTAAAAACTTCAAAAACTCTTTATTAACCATTATGAAATACCTGAATAAGTTGTTATGTTATAAAAACTTATAGAATTATTTCCATGGATAACCTATATTGAAACCTAGAGACTAATACATTAGGATATAATTTTGGTTAATAATTTATTCTTTTTAAGTTCATGTTTCCCTTTTATATGGTTATTAGTTAATGTATTCTCATCCAAAAAATTATTTTTTGATATTTTAAATTAATTGAATAAGAATAAAATAGTGAAACTTTCCCTCCTTCTCTATTCAGTATCTTCAAATTTCCTTTATTATTATTGTTTTATAAATTCGTTTTTATATTTAAAGCTTATAATAACTATTGAAACACCACCTCAAAACAAGTGGGATGACCTATATATGATGAGAGAAAATGGAGAAATTATTACATCCCAAGTATCTAACACCTCTCCATTCAATTATTATGGATTCAACCTCCCATAAAATCGTATCTTACTTCTTTTAGTGGAGATTGATTCTATATTGGGAATTGATTGGATATTATTATATACATACAACATTAAAATTCAATATAGGGAGATCACTCTTCACATATAGAGTCATCCTCTAGTTCTATATATGTATTAGAAGGTGGATGAATAACTTTTTCAATCTTCTTCTCAAGAATTGATATTATTGACTTATGATAAATCTTATCCAGTTTAAATGGTTGAGGCCAATGTGAAAATAATGCTTGAATACATCCCAATTGTAAGGGATTATAATGATTTATTCCTTGGGGGTGTTATTTTTCTACCTCCTATCAAGAGACTCAGTTATAAATTGAACTTATGACCACATCTCTACCCATAACTTGGACACTATATAGAATAGATACCATTTATTTAGAAGACCTGGAGAATTAGTTACAACATAATCTAGAAATGGTTTTCATATGATCTAGAGATTAATCAGGTGTATTATAGTCCTCTTTATCATGAATAAGGATAGTTCATTACACCACTTAATATATTATCATGATATTAAATATAATAATTAAGGAAAATTATCCAGAAGAATGGATAGATGACTTTTTTGATCAATTATGTGGGGGATATTATTTCTCTCAGGTGAACCTTCGATCTAGATATCACAAATTAATGGTGAAGATGAGATTTATTCCCAAGTCTTAAATTCAAACAAGATAAGTATATTTTGAGTTCATAGAGATTCCCTTTGAACTCACTAATACTCCAACAATCATTATGGACTCAATGAATAGTGTCATTATATATTACCTCAACAAAATTTGTGGTAGTATTTAGAGATGATATTATGATATATACAAAAAGTAAGGAGAAGCATATTGTGAATTTGAGTACTATTATAAATAATTTTGGAGTGGAGAATCTATTTGAAAAGTATGGTAAATGTGTGATTTAAATTGATTAAATATCATTCCGGGGGCATGTTATCAACCATAAAGGGATATTTTTGACCCTTCTAAGGAAAATACCAATTAAAAGTGGCCCAAGCCAATATATATAATATAGATCCATATATTGCATAAAATATATGGGTTTTAATAATGATTTTTTAGAAACGTTTCATGATTATCAACACTGTTAACTA
The DNA here is from genome assembly GCA_963277665.1 of Viscum album. Taxonomy (NCBI): domain Eukaryota; kingdom Viridiplantae; phylum Streptophyta; class Magnoliopsida; order Santalales; family Viscaceae; genus Viscum; species Viscum album. Next base: position 930,450,067 of record OY728159.1, read on the forward strand.
AGTTGACTCGTAAGGGAGTAAAGATTCTTTGGACTGATTAATGTAAAGAGAGCATCAAAAAATTATAAATGAGGATTATCACTACACAAATACATATACTAATGATAAGTGGAGAACTTTATTTGTATATATGTATGATTAAAAGACTTTTTTGGGTTTAATAATAACATATAATTAAAATAGGATAGACAACACCTCAAGGTAGTTGAAATTTCATGTGAAGAACTACCCAACGCATGATCTGGAGTTGTCTATAGTGATATTTACATTGAAAATATTAAAAAATTATATCTATAAGTATAAATTTCAATTATATATGGGTAATAGGAGACTCAAATAAATATTCACATAGAAGAGTCTGAATATACACCAGAAAAGATAATTAGATATTCTTTAGGACTATGACTGCCCAATCAATATCAATTTTGGGAAACAAAATAAATTAGTATACGACCTATGTAAAAAGGATACATAAATATTATCAATGATTATAATTGTGAATGACCCAATATTTTTATACATTCAACGGATGAATATGGTAATCATGAATAAGAAATCATCATTCCTTTAAAAAATGATTTTTTAACCATCTCTTCTAGAAAAGATTGAGGATACTAAAATAGATTATGTGTAAATAATGAAGAATGTGGAATCTATAGAAAATAAAAATACTAAGAGTTAAAAATTGGTAAATATGTGTTTTAATATTTGGGTCGTGATTATGTATACCATCAAATCCTAATGTAAATAATGGGCTGTTTAATGATGCATATAGATTGTCAATCTCCATCCATCCATGAGTATGAAGATTTATAGAGATCTTTGAGAGAACTATTGGTGGAATCATATAAACAATTAAATAATAGTATATACATCAAAGTTTCTTGTATGTTAGAAGGTACATACCAAAATGAGAAATTATAAGGGGATGATGAAACCATAACCCATATATATAAGTAAATGGAAAAAAATCACCATGGACTTTTACACTACTATTATTATGAAGAAATCAAGATGATATAATGTTATATGGGTTTTTTTGGATCTTCTAACAAATACTTCTCACTTAATTTCAATTATATATCACTTCTCTTTCAATTAACATGAAATAATATACATTAGATAAGTGGTGAGGCTGTATGAAACGCAATTATCAATTGTATCTGATTAAGGTTATATATTTACCTTTAAGTTCTAGATGTGTCACCAACATGCTATAAACACTTAATTTAACTTCAATACCTAGTATTCCCCAAGATATTTTCCAATATGATCATACTATCCATAAACTTAAGGACATGTTGAGAGCATGATTGACGGACTGAAAAGGAGGATAAGATCAACATATTCCTCTAGTGATTCATTGTAAAATAATATTTTTCACTCAATAATTTAAATCAATCTATATGAATCCATTTATAAGAAGAGATGTAGAATATCTCTAGGTATATATAATGTTGGTGAATACAAGTTGTTGGGACATTAAATGGCCGAGGAAATGGTAGAAACGATCAAGACCATTTATAAGCACATTAGTGCTACTCAAAGTTGACAGAATAGCTATAATGATAATCATATATGATTCCTAGATACTGATGTTGGAGATAATTTATTACTCTATATGTCTACATGGAAGGGAGACATAATATTTTGGTAGGATGGTAAGTTATTCCCCAGTTATATTAGCCCCTTTGAGATTCTTGATCACATCAAAGTAGTGGCATGTAAATTTTCACTATCATTAATCATTTCTTAAGTACATATTGTATTCCATGTATTTATCATAAGTAATTATATACCATATCCCTCAAATAGATTTAATTCATATGTGTTAGAGCTATAAAATTATCTCTATTCTATGGAGAAACCACTAGAAAACATGGACCGTAGAGATAAAGTGTTACACAACAAGACAACTCACCTAGTCGAAGTACTATAGTGAAACCATAAGTATGAGTAGGTGACATGGGAATTAGTTGAAGCGAAGAATAAAAATTACCCTCATATGTTTTAACCTTATTTTTTAAAACCAAATTTCGAGGGTGAAATTTATTAAGGGGGGTAATGTAAGGACCAAAAATTCTATCAATGGAATTTCTCTTCGAAATATATTGTTATGTCAGCTTAATTAATATAGTATTATATAATTCACAAGCACCAGATGATAAAACCAACAAAATGTTATTATAATCATTCAATCAATGAATTTATAAAATAAAAATATCCATAATAACTGAAAATATTACCTGGCGATAAAAAATTGAAAAATAAGATAACTAAAATTCAAAAATTTGGATATACTCGGTTCACCTTATTAACTGCACTCATAAACAACACTATAGAAATGAAATATAATATTAATATTTAAATATTCCTTTTGAAAATAAAAATATATATAGCCTTGAGATAAAATATAATTGAATGAAGAATGAATGAAATGAAAGATTTTATAAAAAGTGGGGATCAAATATAATCATTTCCAATAAAATAGTTGGAATAGAAATCAGACCATTAGGAATAATTACATGGCCATTAGAACATTCTAATAAACTGTGTAAGTGTAAAATAATATTTATATGTCTCATAAAAAGAAAATGTGGCATATTTATATCATTATACATGTAAATAAAAATTTTAGAAATGATAAAATAAGTGAATTTTTTGTAATAAATATATTATTTATATAAATTTTTATAAATACCCTAAATAAATTTTATATTAAAAAACATTTGTAAATTAATATTATTATTTTTTATATTTATGCAAAAAATTTATGATACTGTGAGTAATTTTTCAACGTGTCCGAAAATTGATATTATTTTTAAAATTTATATTTTTCAAATAAATTAGGATTTTATTAAAAAAAATTATCTTTTTTTAAAATAATTTTCATAAAATTTATTTCATTTTGGGATCCTACATGTTTAAAAAATAGGTTAAATTTTTGGTTTGTTTATAAAATAGTTGAATTTTTTTGAATAGTGAAATACATTAAATTACTTTATATGGCATTATAATCTTTTAATAATAATTGTTTACACATGTCTATTGTAATAAAGATTTATTTCATAGTCAAATTCACCATTTAAAATATATTTTCATAATAATAAACACCCTTTATATTCTTGATCTAATATAGTAAACAAATGGATATAATAATACAAAAACATCCCTCTCATCCCATTATAAATACCATCCCTCACAACCCCATCTCCTCACAACCTATAAGCCTTGAATATTAGAAAATTTCATTCCATATTTCTTACACGTACTCTTATCTATGTCTTAATACTTATGGTGTCACCAAAATATCATTTCTAATATCCTTAATTGGTGTCTTAAGAGGAGAGAGAAAAATGAAGAGGTAAGATTCACGACTAATCTCTTTCAATTTTATTCATCTTATACCATTCCCATATGTTCCCCATACACTTAAAAATGTAACATATGTTTCATAAATATATTGATATTTTATTATTATTTTTTAGTATTCATCTTCTATACAGCCTTCTTTCTTTATTAAATGAAATTGTTATTTACCATGTGGTTGGTTCACTACTACCATGAACAACGTACTTCGTTTTTCTTCATTGACTTGAAGGCTGGTAATAAATATATTATTATGGTTAAATAAGATTATAATAACTATATTAAAAGTTATTTTACATTCTATAATTAATATATATCCATAATATTATATATAATTAACTAGTTTGTGATAGTCGGTTAAACCGCCTAAATAAACTAACCATTTAATGTTAATATTTTTTACTAAAAGAATCATCCCTATATTAGTAAACATGTAGGTGTTTGTTAAAATTATAATTTATAGAGTTACATGAATACCATTTCATTTAAATTTTATATTTTCTAAACCATTTGACAATAACATCAATAATTATTCATAAGTGATCCAACCACAGAACCATGAAATGAACACCCTTATAATAGTGAAATTAAAAATTATATCTCATTAAATTGATTATAAATTAAAATAATATAATTATAATAAATAAAATATAGATTTTAACTATTATAAATTAAATAACTAATGAGTCTAATTTGATTATCCATGATATTATGGTCTAGTTCATAGCTATTCTGGAACATAAGGCAAGGGGTCTCTTTAAACCACACTTTTTTATCTCGGTTATGACCTTTCTCTCTAAAACTCACTTTATATCCCTCTATATAATGTTATAAAATTATTATAATTTCGATATATATTTATCTTACACATATACCTATATTATTCTCCCATCTATTTATTTGTTTATATATTCCTTATGTTCATTTTTAAAAATGACTTCTTTAAAATCTAGCCATATTAAATGGAATTTTGATATCCCTTAATCATTTTATGTAACTCTATTTTATTGTATTTATTTCTAAACAACACTATATTTTAATAACAATAAATATATACTCATATATGAATGTCTATAATATTTAATTCCTTTTTCTCTTTATAATTTTATGAAATATCTTTTGTTTATAATATGAGGAAATATTATGCAACTGACTTCTATCTATGGTAAATTTTTATTTTTTTCGCCTAATGATTTATTTCATTTTGTAGAACACATTAGAATTTACATGTTATTATGGGTGAACCCAAATATCACCCCAATGCATTGGGTAATGTTTTTTCACCTAATATGTCATGTATGGGAATAGGGAGTGATCATAATTCATGATGGGACATTATCCACCATTTGATTTGGTTTTGGTGGTTACCCATGACTTATTCTATGTTTCATTAGATTGTTATTCCTTCTGGCTCATATTATATGTTTCATTGCCATGTTTATTTCTCTACTAGGATCTATAGTACACCCTTTTCTTTTATGTATTCCACAAGATATCCTATAATGTTGTAGGAGAACAAATTCATTTAGGATCTCATTAAGGAAAAATTCATTATGATGTTGTTTTTTAGTTTCATATTGAATTTAATGTACTAATTCTTCTAAAAACACTAGTTCTATCAATACTTCAGATATATTTATGGTATATTTATGTTTAAAATCATGATATAATATGTTCAAAAGTCTCAGGTAACTATAATCTTCATTATAATCATTTATATTATAATATATAATAATATCATATATAATGACTACCATAAACTAATGAAGTAAGTATTTAAAGGTTCTACTCACTAAATCCATAAATATGGCAGGAGAATTTATAATCTAAAATGGATTCACTATAAATTCATAATTTTCAAATCACATATGGAAGGTTGTCTTGGGTATACTATCCTTTTTATTCTTAGCTAATTATATTTAGATTGAAGGTCAATCTTGGAAGAATATAATATCCTCATAATTGATCAAACATATCATTAATATGGAATACAAGATACTTGTTCTAAATAGTGATTTTGTTACATTATCAATAATCAATGCAATGAAAAAATGTCTAACATTTATTCTTCAGAAAAAGAAAGGGTGAACTATATGGGGACACACTAGGGTGTATGAATCCCTTATATAGATTCGTTTACAGTTTCTTCTTTATTTCTTCAAACTCAATAAGTTTTATTCTATATTAACTCTTTGAAGTGGGTGAAGCACTGAGTTTTAGTTCTTTTTAGACTCAACATAATGATTCTAGGGAAAACATGGCGTAAATTTAAAAAATACATTGGGATATTCCGGATAAATAGTCATCTCATCGATGTTTATTTTCCCACAAACAATTTGTGGAAAATATCCCTCATGAATAGGTATTAAGACTTATAAAATGTAATTAATTTATATTGGAAGTTAATATTCATATTCACACCGATAGAGGATCATAGATTGATTTAGGATATTTAAAGTTTATTTCCTTCCTTGGAAATTGATATCAAATTATTATTAAGAGAGATGATCAATGCTCAAAATCACATCAAATTATACTAAATAAAGATTAAAAATATTTTAATGTACCACATTCCTACAAAAATTAACATCAAATACCAAAATTTATATTGAAGCATTATTGTTCCCCGGATTTAGTAAATGACATATCATAGTGAATTAATTATTCCCTTGGTATAAGATTTACCCCTTTTATTAGGACATTGAATCAGATAATACCCAAGTTCCACACAATTAAGGCATTAAACTATTATTGGTTCTTTAGGGTGAATAATATTTTCTCAAATGATATATACATTTTTCATAAAAAAATTAGTGGCCCTATGCCCTACTTTTCCACAAATAAAATATGTTCCCATTATTTTGAGGCAATACTCTAGGTCCTTATTTCCATATTAATGGAATGATATAAGTTCATTATTCTTTCCTTTATGGTATTCATCAATTGAACTCCCATGAAAATCTATTTTTCTAGTATTATGTTTTTCAAGAAAAAGTACCATATTTTCCATAAGATCCATTCTTATCTTGGTTTCTCCAAGTTTAATCCATTTACTAAAACCAAATATATTATTATGAATATAAATCATAAACAATAAAAGTAATAAATAATATGATTATAAAAATTATTTTTTTGACATCCTCAATTATGACTCCTTCTTTGGTCACCTAACAATTTATGTTCACCCCATATTAGTATTGATTATATTTATTTTTCATATATTTTATCCACTAATTATTCATAATGGTTCATAAATATATTTTTATTAAATGAAATCATATCGCTTATGATTTTTCAGTCTAGGTGGGAAATTATTCCTCTTTCTCAAGAACCAAGTGAATATTGAGTTAATACCCAACTAGGATTTTTGGGTTTTACCACTATGTGAATCTAGTCCAAAGAATAAATAAAATTGTTTGTATCCAAATTGGGATCATTTTTAGGAAACCACAAAATGTTTATATTTTAAAAACATTAGGATATTATTCTATATTTATACTATAATAACCCAAATATTGATACAAATATTTACTTTTTTATGAATAAATGCCTTATTATATAATATAGTTATAGAAAACACATATACTTATTTGGTTATTTTCAACTGTAATAAGTTATATCCTATCATAATTAAAATATTGATATGTATAATAACCATTTATAATATAACTATTTTACAATGACTATTATGATTTGTATATATTAAGGGTTATGATAAATTCTGATTGACACAGATAGAAGGAGATATGATTTCAACCATTAGGGTCATACCCTGTGAATACAATTTATTTATAGATTATTGGGTAGATGGAATCCCTAGGATTTTCCCTTGAAAATCCAAAGTGGGGATCAAATAACTGAATCATGAAAACACTATTTTTTGTATAATTGTAATCATATCAATATCAAGGACCTAACGATGATTATTGAATCACCCCAAAAAATACCCACCATCACACACCTTACCATTAGGGTGTATACTGGTGAAATAATCGGATATATATCTATACCCTATAAGTATGTATATGTAACTTTTTTTGTAATAAAATAATGATTATATTTATCCCTTTTCATTATTACTTTACATATAAAATTATATATGAATTGATAAAAATTATATTTTGATATGAAGAAACAAAAATTGTATTTCTAGAAAGTATTTGGTTTTAATTAAAGTAATATTTTTAATAAATTCATAAATTTTGAAATAAATTTAAATAACATTTACTATTATTATTAAACATTATTTATTTATATACAAAGTATAAAATATTTTAACAAAGTCTAATATAGTCTTTATAGGGGTCAAAAAACCATTATTGTCAAAAAACAAGTATTTATAATAAATAAGAATTTTTATTTAAGAGTGTAAATTATCATACAAAGAAAATTATTTTGTTAAAATAAATAGTAATTATTTATTTATCATGTGAAAATCATCCAATGGTTATTTTTTCATAATTTTGTTAGATAGTTGAATTTTTGGACAAAATTTAAATATGGTATAAATATATGGTATGTATTGTGACATAATAATGAAAAAAAATTGATGTAATATATTCCATAAAATTTATCCACAAACAAATATATATTTTCCATTTAAAATAATGTGTTTTCTATGTTTTCTTTTTAATTTTATAAACCCTTGCTGAATCCTCAAAAATCTATATTATATTTTATGGTTTTAAAATAAAGTCTTTATGAACATGACTCTCCTCATTATCACCAAGAGTATAATTTTATGGATTTTTCTTCTTAGACTTATAAAATAATAAAAACCACTCTTATTTGTTATAAACCATGGAATGATTTTTGGTTTTTTTCTTACTTATTTTTAAAACAAAGTTTATAAATTAATAAATAATTACCCTCTCTTTTGTTATAAAAATCCACCCAACATCCCATTACACTTCACTAAAAACCCTTAGATCATGTACTTCATTAACATTTACCTCATTATATTCCTCTAAATATTCCCCAAATCTCATAAAATATTCTCCATAAATATTATAAGCATCCTCTCAAGGTATGGGATCCTCTCTTTATCCTCTTTATTCAAGCCAATTCTTTATACTATGCCCTTTTATTTTCTATTTTTTAGGTTGAGATATGTTTTTACACAACATAATTAATATAATATTGATTTAAAAGTGATTGGGGAACCTTTCACTTTCATTAAACACTTTTATGAATCTTTATGTACTCCTTATATGATGATGAAATTTTCATTAAATTTTCCAAGCGAAACATTTTGGGTAGTGAATAATCATCCCCATTTCCACTTAATGGTATTCACCTAGATGTAAATAAACTTTATTTATTAGTGAATTATATTTATTTGACCCCTAGTATATAAAAATGGTATTAGAAAGGATGAAATAAATCCTTATGTTATATTATTTCGGTGGAAAACTTTTTCATGTACATGATACGAGTGTAACTGGTGGGCCCAGAATTATATATCCTTCCAATGCATTGGGTAATCTTTTTATATAATGAGACACCATTTATGGTGCATTGGTGGTTATCATAAAAAAAATATGTTAGGTTATATTTTTGGTTATACTTGATTTTCATTTATTAGGTCACTTTTTATGTCGTTTCCACATTCCAATGTTTCCTTTTATGTTATCATCTTATATAATGATTTGATGATCATTTTTATGATTCTAACCCTTTTTAGGTAACCTTGATATTCTAGTTGACTAAAACATGTTACATTAAACATTCTATGATTTTATTATTACCTTAAAATTCTTTATACCTCGCCGCTTTCATATGTACATTCCCCGGTAATCCCATGCAGTTTTAGAAAAGCAGTGGATCTTTAAGGGCTTGTTGTAGAGTTTTTAAATTGTTTTGTCGTTTCCATATTTTATATTATTATTTTATGTACCTAATTTCCAAAAAAAAGGCCTTGTGTTCTTTATGTATTGTCTTATTTGTACCTTTATGTAACAAATTTTGAATTTGGTGTATTAGAAATATGGTTTTTCATACTTGGTAACAAAGGAATGTTTAGTTATTCTTAGGGATAAGTAATAGAAAATTCAAGTGAAGGCCTTAGGGATAATACCAAAAATAAGAAAAAAATATAAATTTTGATAAATTATATAGTATGTGTAATCTGAAAAAATACATCCTATCTTCATATTACAAGTGTATATGGCTCTAGAAAAGTTGTACCTAAGTGTAATAACCCAAAAATGGTGTATTGGGTTTGAAATGATCGTCACATGGTTCATTAAAAATCATTATTTTATACTTATTTGATTCTTCTAATGGATATGATTTGTTAAATTAACATTCTCCTTATGTACCATTATTAAGATAATAAAATTTCAAATAAGATTTTATGTTGGGAAATAGATCATGGATAACATAGATTGAAACCTAGAAATTCATAGGTTAAGGACTATATTTCATTTTGGAGGTATCACTTCAATGTTAATAGTTTCAGTTTTATTTTTTAAATTTTTTAAAAAATTTCAACCCAAATATTACCCTTTATTATTGTCATTGGCATTGAATAGGAGTACCCAAATTAATAACCAATGTAAAGAGAAATATGATGACATCTCAAATGAGATTCCTTGCATGATGGTAGTGGGAATCAAAACCATCGTGACAATACTTTAAAATTTAACTTATTTTTTATTAGAAACATGAATCAATAGAACTACTTATATCTCCTTAAGAAATATAAAGTTTCAATTGCGATCGGTATATGAAATATTCTTCCAAATTTAAGTGTATCTTATGATCCTTTAATCCTAAAATGATGGATCAATTATATTGAAAAGATATTCTCCAAAAATCAATTATTTGAGTAAGAGAAGGTAATGCTGGATATTTATTATATGGTGGGATAAGCATATCAATGGTTGAAGTTGATCAAAAATATAATGCTCTAGGAAGATATCGATGTAATGGAGTGGAAAGAATTTCTGAAAATGTTTTTTGATAAATATTTTCCTCGCACACTCTAACTTAAAATGGAGAATGATTTAATTTTCATTATGAAAAAGGATGATGAATCTATTATGTTGTATGAGGATAACTTCACAAGACATTAATGGTATGTCTCCTACTTTTTCAACTCCTCTGAAAGTAAAGTTGACTAATTTTTTGGTGGGATAAATACATTTATGAGAAAATCATCGGTGATTTGTGAATTTCACTGTTAAATTTTATGGAGTTCCCTAAAAGTTTAAATAGAGATTAGTGGATCTCAATGGGTTCTAGAGATAATAGGTGAATACTGGATTTTATTTCTGGTGGTGCGATGGAGAAATATCATGGTTGCAAGAATGTTTGACATCTCACTTGTCAAAAGTGAGGTAATAAGCATCACAAAAATTACCTGAAGAGGGTAAGGAAATTATTTAGGTGCAGGAAGTAAGGGCACCAAGGTAGTGAATGCTGATGGTAGATACCCACCAATGTGAGGGAATAATTAAACAATTCTATTAATTCTTGGCCTACTATAAAATTTTTCGACTATAAGAAAAAAATGAATCTATGTTAATCAATAAACAAATCTATGGTTTTCAGGTGAAAATAAAAAACAATAACTTCCAAAGCCTATACAGGATGGGAGAACTTATGCCATGAAAATTTCTATGTTGGATCCTAAAAATGATGTGGTGATAGGTATTCTAGTTACTCATTCAATGATATCAGAAATAGAATTTAATTATTGTTCCACACATTATTTCATATCATGCAATGTTAGTAGAATAATTCAAACAGCATGACAAAACAAGTTAATCAATCATTGAAAATGGAAAATGGTGAAATTATTGTATCCCTAATATATAACTCCTCCCCTATGTATATTTTCAGGTTGAAAATCCCTAAAATACTTCTGATTTTCCCTTTATAATAATTATATAATGTTTTGGGTATGGATTAGCTTTACATGTATAGAGAAAAAAAGTTTCTATGAGAATGAAACAACCCTATGTGTCACAAATCATTAGCTAGTTCTATACAAGTAAAAAGATTATGATGAATCTATATTGGTGTCATCATCTAAATAATAAATATTATTTTCTTTTGAGAAACTGTATCTAGCTCAAATTATTGATAATAAGCAAAAGATCAACCTTGGTAACATGCCCATTTTTACGAAAATTCACATATGTGTTTCGCAAAGAATTTTTTATCTCCCTCATAGTTTATAGGTTGAGTTTGCAATAGAAATTATTCCCATAGATTCAAAAATATCCATGAATCCATATATAATTTCCATTTTTGAACTCAATGATCAAAATACTAAACTAAAAGAGAATATGTATGAAGGTTTTATACACCCATGTGATTCACCAAGGGGTGAAACATTCCTTTTTGTTACAAAATATGGGTCAATGCACCTCTGTGTTAGTTGTCAAGAGCTCAACAAGATCATGATAATGAACAAGAAAACCCTACCACATATAAATTACCTATTTTATTAGCAATGTAGAGTACATTACATCTCAATGTTTTAACTTTGATTAGGAAAAGGTTACTTGTGAACTAAAGTAAATGAAAAATCAAGATGGGTCAAGTAACATTCCTAGGGCATGTTATCTCTAGTAAATGAATATCTATGTATCCTCCAAAACATATATGAAATTAAAGGAGGTCCTATATCAGCATCATTGATAGAGATCCGTAGTTTCTTTTTATTATTAGGGTAAGGTCATCAATTTCTGAGAAACATACATAATTTTAAATCCTAGTAACTAAGATCACTCATACGTGGGGAGATATTTTTCAAGAATGATGAATGCGAATAGAGCTTTAAATAGATACATAAGAAGATGATCATTGCACCAATTATCATATTACTTATTAGTGTAGAATTATGTTTTATATAAATCGATATTTCTAAAAATGTAATGGGTTCTCTACTCATGCAAGATGATAAAGTTATACCCTATGCCTCCCTTTAATTAAAAATCTATAATAAAAACTACCCATCCCATTATCTATAATAGGATTCAGTAATCTTCATGTTGAATATTTGGAAACATTAACTCCATAGGGATAAGTGTGACATATATAAAAAACATAAAATCCTCAATTATTAATTCACATAAAGGATGTCAATATGAAAAAATTAAGGTGGTTAGATCTGATCAAGGATTATGATTATTCAATCCATTACCATCTTGGAAAAGTAAAAAAAGTGGCATGATCTGAGTATAATAGAACATACAACCCTATCCATGATGAGGAATAAAATGGATCCAATAATATTGGGCATGAAATCTATGGATATGGGTATAATAAAAAAAATTTCCTCCAACCACTCTCAAATTACTAATCAACCATCTATTATTATGATGATAAAATATTCTCATAAAGTTGATTATGTGCTACAGAAAAAATGTAGAAAATATTTCAAAGATAAACTTTGATAAATATAGAGTTATTAGTTTTGGAATCCGAATATGTATAACATAAATACCCATACTAAATAGGTAACTTTATTATTATGTTTATACATCATCCTTATATATTAATCCAGGTTGTACAAAGATGTGTATAGATTTGAAGAAAAACATCTAGTGAAATAACCAGAATATGAAGGTTCTAGAATTTGTATCTCAATACATGGTATGCCCAAAATTAGAGGATAAATGACCAAATTCTAAGGGTGTGGTGAAATAATTCTTCATACTAGTATGTAAATGGTAAAAAGAACCATTTTTTCATTGGACACCCCATGTCACATAAATGTTGTAACACTATCTAGGTGATTATTGATCGCCTAATAAATCCGATGAATTTCATTACCATCAATGAATATTTATCCATTTACCAACTATCAAAAATATATATAAGGTAAGTGGTAAGACTATGTGGAGTCCCACTCTCTATTGTATATGATTAAGATTTGAGGTTTATCTTGAGGTTTAGGAGTATCCTTTAACAAGTTTTGGATATATAACTAAGATTCACCATTGTTTATCATACTTGTATAGATTTTAATTATTATAAAAACAATAAAACTCTACTGTATATGCTAAGATCATCTTCAATAAATTTCCAAGGATGTCAGGATCAACACCTTCCCCTAGTAGAGCTCTCAAACAGTAAAAATTTATACTCTATAATTCAAATAGAACCTTATGATGATCTATATATAAATATATAGTAGTCTCTAATATGTTGGGATGAACCTGGAGTGTAGAATATTTTGGGACATAATATTTTTCCAGGGGATGACATAGAAGGTTCAAACCATTCAAGGTCATATGAAAACCACAAAAATTTGAAACAAAATGTACATAAAATTGTCAATATGATCTAGAGTTTCAGGTTGGAGATAATGTGTTCCATCATATATCATCATCAATGATATTAATCAGGTTTGGGAAGAAGAGAATTGTTAGTACAAGATACATTTTCCACTTTGATATCATTGATCCTGTCAGAGATGTGGCATATCAACTAGCACTATCACTTATCCTATATCAAGAACATTATGTGTTCCATTTACCCCTCTTGATTAAGTACATGTTATACCACCCAGAATCCCCGAATCTAAATGTGGTACCCTTTGAGAATTATATTTTATATGGTAATCAGTTGGTGAATATCTTAGATCAAAGATTTAAAGATATAAGAAATATGAAAACTCACCTGGTCAAACTGTTGTGGTGGAACCACAAGGTTGATGAAGCGATTTGGGAATTAGAAGTGGTGATGAAACAAGAGAACCTTCATTTGATTTAGTCTTTGAAACGAAAATTTGGATGGTGAAATATATTAAGTGGGAAATAATTCAATGTGAAAAACATTGATAAATGGATTTCCATTTATCTGAATAAATTCTTACTATGTAAAGTAGTTATAAAAAACACATGCACAACCTTTTTTATTTAAGATATTAATAAGTAATATCCTATTGCATTTAAAATACTGTAAATAATCCCAACTGTTGACAATATAGTTATTCTATAATGACAATTAATTTTAGAATATATTGAGGGTTATGATAAATTCCAATTGATAGAGATGGAAGGGGCAATGACTTAAACTTGTAGGATCATACCCTATGAAACCCATTTTTAGAGCTTATTATAGAGATGGAAACCTTGGAATTTTTATTTATCTAATACCATGAGGATATCCAATAACTAAAACATTAATGAAACTTTTTATGATATAAGTTCAATCTTATCTATATCTCAACCCAAACGATGTCTGTTGAACCACCCCAAAGAAGCCCGACCATCGCACACATTTCCCGTAGAGAATATGTTGGTGTAATAAGGGGTCATGTGTTTAGACCCTAGTAGTGTGTGTTTTTTAGTTTTCTTTTTAATATAATAATGATTATATTTACCACATTTCATTATAACATTATATATATAACTATTTATGCATTGATAGAAACTAGATGTTGATATGAAGAAAAAAATTATATTTTTAGAAAGTATATGGTTTTAATTAAAAAATTATTTTTAATAAATTAAATATGTTTTAAATATGTTTTATTTTCATATAATAATATTATTAAAAAAATATTTATTTAATTAAATGGGATAATATAATATAATAGAATTTAATATAGTCTTCATAGGTGTTAGAAAAATATTAGTGTAAAAAGCAATTATTTTTTAATAAATTATTTTTTTGGATTAAAAATATTAAATTAGTATGTTTATAGAATTATTTTGATTAAATAATTATTATTTTTAGAATCGTTTCATTGAAATTATCCAATGGTTGTTTTTTCATAATTTTTTGAGATGATGGAATTTTTTGGTAAAAATTAAATAATGTATAAATGCATGGTATGTATTATGACATCATGATGACATAAAAGTGAGGTAATGTATGAAATAAAATTTATCCCTGAAAAAATTATATTTAACATTTAATATAATGTTCTTTTAAGGTTATTTTATTAAATTTATAAACCCCAAATGAATCCTACAAAACTTATATTATATTTTTAGGTTTTAAAATTAATTCTTTTTTAACATGACTCACTTACACATCATCAGGGGTATCATTCTAGGGATTTAATTTCTTAGTATTATCAAATAATTAAAATCAATCCTCTTCATAATGAACCACGGTAAAAAACCATGGGATGGTTTTTGGTTTTGATTATTTTATCTTATAGAGTCCAAAACCTATTTTTTTAAATTAAGATACAATTTCTCTCTATTTGGCTATAAAACCCAACCTAAACACCCATTAATAATCACTCAAAACCTTATTATTATGAAATAACATTTTTTCCCTCTCTAAATCCCACCCGAGGTTCCCTTATAGTATTAAGAATTTCATATCAAGCTTTTATAATCACCCTCTCCAAGTAGGGGATCCTCTCCTTCACCTCTTTATTCAAGCACCTTCTTTATATTATGCCTTTTGATTTCATATTTTCAATGTTTTTTTATTAATGAACCCAAATATTTATTTAATTAAGATTTAAAATTGATTATAGGACCATTTAACTCTCATTAATCCCTTCAATTAATCTTTATTCTCTCCCACTATGCTTTTGAAATTAGCTTATGAATTTCCAAGTGAAATGTTTGTGGAGTGAATACTCATCCTCATTTTTACTATGTTTTGTTCACATAGATTTAAATATTATTCATTTATTGGTAACATAAACATGTTTAAACCATAAAAATAAATCATGGGATTAAAAGTGATTAAATACAACCTTATATTATATGATCTATAAAGAATACTTATGGATGTACATGATATGAATGTGACGGGTGGGCCTGAAATTATTTTCCCTCCAATGCATTGGGTAGTGTTTTTTTTCATGATATACAATAATTGGTGCATGAGAATTTATAATAAGCACACTATGTTATGATAGAATTGTGTTTAAATATTAATTTTGTTTATGATATTGTGTTTTATATTGTTTACACTCTCTAATGTTGCCTTTAATTTATCATCTTATGTCATGATTTGATGATCATGTTAATGATTTTCCCCTTTTATATCACCTTGATATGCCTATTGACTAACATGAATTAATTTAACTATGATATTATTTTATTATTACCTTAATGGAATTTATATCTCACAGATTTCTTATGTATGTCAATAAGTTATCCCATGCAATTTTAGATGAGCAATGAAATTTTAAGGGCATGTTATGGAGAGTTTAAATAATTTCATTATACCATTGTTTTATTTTAATATGTTATGTATGTAATTTTTCAAAGACACTAGGCCTCACAATATTTGGGTATTTAATAATATGTAACTTTATTTAATAAATAAATAATCAAGGTGTATTAGAAATATGGGTTATCATATAGACTTATCCCTATGATTTTAAAAAAATATTTCTAATCATAATCTCCAAAAGTAGCTAAACCCTACTAATATACCAGCTGAGGTGATCCAATAATTATATAAATAAATATTACTCAATTATAAATTAATTTTTGTTAAATATCATACTAATACAGTCTTTATAAGAAAAAAATAGTGTATTTAGATACTAGACACATATTCAACTTATTTTATGAAAGATCTTCAATAACATCCAGAAAGATCTTCTCATATAAAAACCCTCTTTGATATACACTAATTACATCCTTTTTTCATAACATGGTGAAATTTAAAATGAGTTAAGGATGAGAATGAATTATTAGTAAGTGTAAACATAAAATATATCAATAAATGATATTATGTTATAATAAGATATGAAGAACGGTATTAAAATATCATCATTACTTATGAATGTTATGGCCAATCCGTCAAAGATAATTAATCATGTAACACCCTATTATTTTTAAAATATGAACATCATGTTCAATTGAGTAAATGATAAAAAACACCGAGATTTGAAAAAAATATATCATTCTATGAATTTATGAAACATATATTTTTAATTAAATTCGTTCTCCATGAATGCTTGAAATAAAAGCAATATCGAGTTTAAACAAAACATAATAATTCATTAAAATGTTATTTTTTATATATGGCCATTATAACCTTTCCATAAAGCTGGATTGTATGAATTTTAACAACTAAATAATGGAAATTTTATTTTTTAGACATGTATAAAATTAATTCATTGGATATTTACTCATTTGAAATAAAATAAGAATCATTTGTAAGTTAAAAATGTTTTCTAAAAAATTCTATATTTCTAAAAGGCAGTTTAGTCATGATTTGAGAAAATAATTTATAATTAATATTTAAAAATTTAAAAAAAATTATATGTAAAAATAACTTCAATTTTTAAATCATCATATAAAAATTAGCTTAAGGATAATTTTTGAGATTTTTCTGAAATGTTTCATTTTTCGATGAATAGTTAAAATTACTGATTTTTACTACAAACTGTCTTTTAATTTAAATTATTTATAATGTTATATTATATTAAAAATAGTTTATAAAGTAAAATTAGTTAAATTATATTAAAAATTAACAAATTTAGTTCATAGGTGTAATGGCTTAGAACCTCCTGGCCCTTACTTTGCTGAAACTGAGGCTCCACCAAAATAGTGCCACCGTGATGGGGGCACTAGTCACTGTGGCGCCATGGAAGTGGCACCGGTCACAGTGGCACCATGATGGTGGAACCAGTCAGGGTGGCATGATGACGGTGGCAACGTGACGGCGGCACCTATCACGGTGGAACCGTGACGGTGGCACCATTAGGGTGACACGGTGACGGTGGCACCATGAGGGTGACACCGAGATCATTCCACCGTGAGGGTGAAACCGTGACGGTGACACCGTGACGGTGACACTATGATAGGGACACTGTGACCGTGGCACCATGAGCGTGACACCGTGACAGTGGCACCATTTCCTCTTTTTTCTTTTCCTATTCCCGACCTTTCCGCTCCCGCAGTAAATTAATTCTTTTACCCTTATTAAAGCCCATAATTAATACCTAAAAATCCCGAGAATATCCCCGATGGGGGATATTAAATAACCACTTAATACCATCGTGTGTAACCACAAAAACCGCATGGGAAACCACGATCTGACTTTCAAGGCGTTCAAAATCCCCATATCTCGTAACAATGGAATTTTATCTATATATCGCAGAGGAAGTTCTTATTTATCTTTTTTCTTTTGCCCGACTCCTCTCCTTCTCCCTGGTGCGCCTGTGCTCGAGTCATCTTCTCGTCCTTGGAGTTCTCGATGTCCCTCTGTAACGACCCAAAATTTTGAATAAATCTTGTTCCCTAATTTTGTGTGTTGTTTTATTTTATTTTTATACTCAACAAAAATGTTTCATTTGATAACATGAGTATAATTAAAATGAGACTGTTGGGTTTTCACTGTTATATGACCATTGGTCAATATGACTGATGTAAACTAAACGTTTCGATTATTTTCACTAAATACAAATAATCTTGGTTAATTAATATAAAAAGAAGATTTGATGGCCTCACCTAGTAGTCTTGGACCGATCGAAGCCCATCTAACAGAACTTGGGAAGGAGGTAGCACCACTGGGCTTTGCTCTAGACCAAACCCAAGCTGAACTTCATCGTGTGAAGCTAGAACGGGATCGCCTTCGCGAGAAGTTAAAACTGATAGAAATTACTACTCGTGCGATGTTGGCCGAGCCTCCCTCGGATTCTCTCACCTTAGCACACCTCACACTTAGGTCCTATGCTGGTGTGATAAGGGGCTATGTAAGGAGACCGTAACTGCCTTGTGTAATCCTTTGTTTTAAATAAAAAATTTGATTTCTTCTTATGATGAAGTTTATGAATTTTCAAATGTCCGGATAAACATAGTATGCATAATTTTGATGAATTTTAGAAAAAGGATATTTTAATAATGTTTAGGTAAACCTTAAATAATTAAAAATGTGTAATTATTTTGAAAAAAATGATCTTCTACAATTATGTTCAGTACAAAATTTAGAGTCCAATAAGATCAACATAATTTTTGATGAATAGTAAATTATGAATAGTGATTTTATGCTTAGGATTAGTAATGTGACCAAATGGATTATTAATCTCACTTAAAGAAAGTATTAAAATAAGCTAGGCACTTTGATTAAGTAATGTGATTCAATAAAATGGTAAAATAATGGTTTCATAAATTATTATTCAAGTATTAGTTTTTTCAGGTGAATAGTGTTCTTTAATTAAAAATTTAATTAAAAATATTTAGAAAATTATTTTTATAAAATGGACTTCATTTTTGAACTCAGAGCATCGATATTATGTTAAGGTAATTTTTGGGGATTTTTCTGAAAAAAAAATGAATTTTCGATGAATAGTGTTAAATATATTTAGAAAATTATTTTTATAAAATGGATTTCATTTTTGAAATCAGAGCATTGATATTTGGTTAAGGTGAAATTTTGGGATTATTCTGAGAAAGTTGAATTTTCGATGAATAGTGAAAATACAGTTTTTAAGTTACGGGTGTTTAATGACATCATTAAATGATGTATTAAGTATGTAATCAATATGGTCGAATTATGAATAGTAATATAAGGTATGAGGTGTCCCAATTGGCCAATACCATGGGCAAATACCATGGGAAAGCCCATGGTTTTTCCAAAACCACTAATGAGGTGTCCCTTGGCCATTAATGCCTTGTCCCCTCACTTTCCCTATAAATACCAAGACATATTCTCATCCATTCGACTCCCCACTCTCCCCCAACAAAGTTTTGGTCTCATTACCTCCCAAGGAGTCCTTCTGAGGTGCCACCAAGCCCTCAAAGTCCCAACCTTTGAGTTTTAAGAGTTACATTTTAAGGTAAGGGATTCAACCTCTCTCTTTCTTTTCAAGAAATCTCTTTTATGTAATTTCTTTTTTTCTCCACGTTCTTATGTTAAAGGATGCTATTTTATACTCCTCTTACTTCCATTTTCATGTTCATATAATGATATATCCCCTCTTACTCTCATTATTTTGTTTTATGAAGTTTTAAGTGGCACCGTTAGGCTGTCAAAATTTTTGTAACGAATTCTTTCTCCCTTCTCATTTTTCAAGATCTATTTTCATGTAAAGTATTACAAGTCCCATTTTATTATGTTGGGGTATGATCTCTAAATTTATCATACTGATATTTTATGATCATATGATGAGATACCCCATTTTATCTCTTCAATTCAGTATTTTGAAGTTTTAAGTGGTGCCGTTAGGCTGCCGAATTTTTAAGTGGTTCTTTCACCTTTATCCTTTTTCAAAGTTCTAATTCCATGTCAAGTATTGAAAGTCCATTTTTATTATTTTGGGGTATGATCTCTAAATCTATAATACGGATCTTTTATGACCATATGATGAGAGACCCTATTTGATCTCATCAATTTATTTTTGTTGAAGTTTAAGTGGCGCCGTTAGGCTGCAGAATTTCTAAGGGGTTCTTTCACCCTTCTCATTTTCAAGATCTACTTTCATGTCAAGTCTCTCAAGTTCATTTTTATTATTTTGGGGTATGATCTCTATATCTATCATACTGATCATTTATGTTCATATTATGAGAGACCCTATTTAATCCCGTCAATCCATTTTTGGGATGTTTTAAGTGATGTCGTTAGGCTGTCGAATTCTCATAAGAGAAATCTTATTTTTGTCTTCCTTTCAAGTTCTTCGTTTAATATGGTATATCATTCAAGTTTCATTACCATATTCTTAAATACTATATATTCTGTTCCCCTACTCTTTTATGTATCATTTTTGAGTGGGTGACCCATGTCCCCTCTCTTTTAAATGTTTTCTAAAACCATGTATCGTAGACGTTATGCTGCACAGTTTTCTTCTCAAAATGCCTCCCTCTTTATCTCAAAATTATTTTATGTTATTAAGTGAATACTCAAAGCTCTTATTTCTACAGGGGTATTCACATATATATCAAAATGTTCTATTTTAAATTCTGGGATTTACATACATGAAACCCTCTTTCCCTTTCTGTGGGTTTAAAGTGACATAAAGATCATATCTTTAATGCAGTTTTTAAAAAAGATATGATTATGAAATGAAACCCATTTCTTTTATGCTATATGGGTTGTTTATGAAATGATTTATGATGATATATGTGGCTCACATGATAATAAAGACATGTCAAGGGTGCGCCTAGATAGCTCTCCAATGCATTGGGTAAATACTTAATCTCTAGAGATGACTTTTTAGACTGATACCTTGGTGAATAACCTTGGTAATTTTTAATGACACCTTGGGGATGGACCTTGGTGAAACGAAATGATTGTCAATATTAAATGTTGTAGCCACATCTTCAAGTTATGAAAAAAGTTATTTTTATTATGATATGCCTCATGATTTCATTCTCATTCCTTAAAGTTATTTTTCATGACATAGTTGATGTATCTCAAGTTCACATGTTAATGTTTCTCTTGTTTCCCTTACTGGGCCTTCTGCTCACCCTTTCTTTTGATGTATGTCCCCAGGTTATGAGATGTAGTAATGAACCTGGGATGAACATGAGGAGAAGCCTTTCAAGTATTTAAGAAGAATGTTTTATGTTTTCATGTTATAAGTTCCTGGTTTCCAAGACACTAAACTTTAAAGATCCTCGGTTTTGTAAAATGTAATGAATGTTTATGTGATAAAAAGGTGGGATGCTATAGTTGGTATCAAAGGATGGTTTAGTTATTTGTGGAAATTAGGATATGAAAACTCTAGGAAGAACCCTATAGAAAAGTTTAAATATAGGAAATCTTCCTGGTATTTTGGTGAGTATTGAGTAAGGGGTTGCCAAGCAAATACATCCATGTCTGGATACGAGCAGGTAGAGGTGGCTCTGGCACAGATGTGCATAGGGGTAAAACCCGAAAACACCGCTTTGAGCTAGACTCGAACGGGAACTGGTACACGACAATGGGCCTTGCTGCACTCTTGGTTACGACACTCCCGGGGGATATGCTTTGGTAAATTCATAAGCTTAGTATGAACCATTGTTAAAGGAACAAAGATAAAATAAAATAAATATTCACATAAGAATATATGATCATGGATAACCTAGATGGGAACCTAGGGGATCACAAGTTAGGGTATACTTTTCTTCTACAAGTTATCCTTATATGCTTTCAGTTCCTTTTCATGATTATTGGATAAGTACTTAAGCCCCTAATTATGCTTTCTCTTCTTAGTTAATGGTGGGAAATGGAAGAACATGTACCAACAACCAATGTGATAGGAAATGCGACGATTGTTGTATTAATATGATAGGGATGATTAGGGGATTAAAAGATGATTATTATTTTGGAAGACGTTCACTAATTTGGGGACCCTATATGATCGAGGTAAATAGATTACTACAGTATTTTCATTGAGGAGTAAGGTTGACTTATATTTTGAATAATCGATGAATTTAAGGTGGAATTATAGTAATTTAGGTTACTTATGGGAATGATTAACCTATCTTGAGTAAAATATGTTTAGGTTGGATACTTTTTTTATAAGATGTTAGGAGTGGTTGCTGTTGTTTGGAGATGAACAATGAAGTTTATTTTGGAAGACTATGTTATCAAATCCTTCTTTTATTTGGGTTTCAATCTTAGTTTAGTTTATTTTGAGGAATTTTAAGGACCGTTATTTATGGAATGGTCTATGATTAACTTTGGGTAGTACCATGGAACTTTGAAGATTTAAAAGTAGTTTCCATTCCTATGGGATTCTTTCTTTTTGAAGAGTTGTTTTACCTTAACCTTTCTGTTTTTGGGATAATGTTTAAAGATAGAATAAATAGATAGTTAATCTTTTTTGGATTATGTGATTCTATAGAAGATGATTCTTGTGCTTTTTATGAGACCAAGTGTTTTTGAATTCTCATCATTTGGAGAAAAGATTAGTGTTGGTAGGGACTTATTAAATGATGAAACTATACTTGAAGGTAGGTATATTTTCTTATGTTTTTGTTCTATGTAGTAAATGAATTCCTCAAAATTATGAAAAGGAACGTAAAAAAAACGTCGTTGGTTTACGTTTCCTACTAGGAAATCAAAGACCGTTTACACACATCGTAAGTTTGGGATTTTCTTATGGTTAACTTTCTCCTAATCATGTTTTCTATCACTCTCCCTTATAACGTGACCCTTGGTTTTTTCCTCCATGTCCATGTTTTCCTACATGGGATCCTAGTATGGGTTAACTTGGGTGACCTTTGTAATTCCCTTTATTTCTTTTAAAGTAATATTTTTACTAACTCCTTTTCCGATGTGGGGATTTCAATAAAATTTCAAAACCCAATTTTAAAAATTGCGAGGACGCAATTTCTTAAGGGAGGAAGATTGTAACGACCCGAAATTTTGAATAAATCTTGTTTCCTAATTTTGTGTGTTGTTTTATTTTATTTTTATACTCAAAAAAATGTTTCATTTGATAACATGAGTATAATTAAAATGAGATTGTTGGGTTTTCACTGTTATATGACCATTGGTCAATATGACAGCTGTAAACTAAACGTTTCGATTATTTTCTCTAAATACAAGTAATCTTGGTAAATTAATATAGAAAGAAGATTTGATGGCCTCACCCTGTAGTCTTGGACCGATCGAAGCCCATCTAACAGAACTTGGGAAGGAGGTAGCACCACTGGGCTTTGCTCTGGAACAAACCCAAGCTAAACTTCATCGTGTGAAGCTAGAACGGGATTTCCTTCACGAGAAGTTCAAACTGATAGAAATTACTACTCGTGCGATGTTGGTCGAGCCTCCCTCGGATTCTCTCACCTTAGCACACCTCACACTTAGGTCCTATGCTGGTGTGATAAGGGGCTATATAAGGAGACCGTAACTACCTTGTGTAATCCTTTGTTTTAAATAAAAATTTTGATTTCTTCTTATGATGAAGTTTATGAATTTTCAAATGTCCGGATAAACATAGTATGCATAATTTTGATGAATTTTATAAAAAGGATATTTTAAAAATGTTTAGGTAAACCTTAAATAATTAAAAATGGGTAATGATTTTCAAAAAATGATCTTCTACAATTATTTTCAGTACAAAATTTAAAGTCCAATAAGATAAACTTAATTTTTGATGAATAGTAAATCATGAATAGTGAATTTATGCTTAGGATGTAACACCCCAAGCTTCCTCGGTATGTTTCCTTTCGAATAATGCAATGGCGTGCATTGTACGCAACTTCGAGATTTTAACACACCATAACCAATCAAACTAGCCGTTATGAATAGTAATACCTACTTTTTGAAATCTTATAAATTCTATCTCTCAAAATGGACTTCATTTTTGGATTCGGAATATCAAAATTATCCTAGGGTGAAATTTTGGTACTTTTCGGATAACTTTCATATTTTGATGAATAGTGAAAATTACTAAATTTTAATTAAAAACATCTTTTTAAATAAAAATAATTAATAGTGATAAATTATGAATTTGAGTGGTTTTAAAGTATATTTAGAATATATTTTTACCATGTAATACAATGTGGGTCAATGAACATAATTTCACATTTAAACTAGACAAAAACAAGTGACAATCTTTTGATAGTTATTATCTCTAAAAAACACGCTTTTTGTTTTGACAACGGGAATTAATTTTAAATTAATTTCTGCCACTTCTGTGTTTTGAATTTATAAAAATTGATTCCATATTTGGAATCAGGATGTCCAAATTGTGTAAATAGGTAACTTTTATTTTTAGACATTTTGAATGATTACTGCGGTAAATATTTTATTTACCATGGTTAAAGGGTAAATCCGGTAAATAAGGGTTAAAAAATAATATTATAATAATACAAAATTACCCTAAAACATGTCCTAACCTTATTGGTGGACACATACCCGACCATGGGCATCCTTGGGTCGATTTGGGGACCCCTTGGAGCCACTTGTATGTGGTAGGGACACATTATATTAATAAAGTTAAAATAAAAATAAAAATGGCATAAGCTTACATCTTTTAGAAGAACAATTTTTACATAGGGTTATACATGTTGGATTTTCGATTATAAATATTCATTAGAAATCTAAAAAGATTTCCTACATAATGATAGTTTATTTATAATTTTTAGACATCAAATAATTTAAATTATTAATGACACAATAATGATGCAATGTTTACCTCATTAATAAATCATTTAAATAAATAAGATTATAATGATTAAAATATTATCTAAAACCTGTCCAATTCTTATTGGTTGATGTTATTTAGAAAATGAGTCATCTTATCTTAGACCTCAATGATTTTTGGACCATTATAAACCGAATATAATTATATTATAAAGTAATACATTCACTCTTTCCTAAAGAGCCCCTCCTCTCCCTTATAAAAGGAGACCACTTCTACTCATTCCTCACAACTCTCAAGCCACTTGGCTCGTCCAAACCCTGCCCAAATACTCTCCCAACTTCCCTCACTACAATCTAGAGGCCTTAGTTTGATCAGAAAGCCAACCTAAGGAGCCCTTTTGATCAAATCAAAAGGAAGAACCCGAAGAAGAGGTAATGTTTTCACCACCCCTTTTCAAGTTCCTTTCTTCTTCCACTTCTTCTTTCTTTGTTCTTACCATTCTAAAATAATAACTCCAGTATCTCACATATACTGTGATGTTATTATAAATATGGTACAACCATATTCAGTATTCTATCCACCCTTTGAATAACATGTTACCATACGTGCGTACGTACGGCTTACCGTCTCCACGTCGTGGTGTAATTGTTATTCAATATATTATTATTTGGATGGGTATAATAATGATGTGCAACTCATGTAAATAATAAATATAACATGTTAATTATTCTGTATATATGATATAACATCCATTTATATATTATTTTAATATCAAAAGAATGATATTGTCGCTCGTGCGTACGTACGGACTATCGTCTCCACAAACGCGATAAGATTCATTCTCCATCGTATCCATTCAAGTATAATTATCATTTGATGATTTAAAAATAGTATCTAAGGACTTGATATCATTCTGGATATGAATAATATACATCCCATTAATAACGAATATGGCTCACATAACAAAGAATATAAAGTAAAATGAACCCGTTAACACCCGAAATAACGATAATTCTAAGATATTATTAACAAATCAATGTTAAAAGATCATATATGATATCATATTAAAGTAAATGATTCTTGTATTATTCAATAACTATTATTTCACCATTATACAGGAGGTAAACCTACCATCGACCAAGGAAAAAGTACAAGTAAGGGATTTTCTTATCTCACTTTCAATTCCGTGAGATTTCCATTGTTCGCCACTAAATTTTTGAAAGTGGTGTATTGTGTACTTCCATTTGATATATATTATCATGATTCTCTTTATATTCATGTTATTCTGTAAATCATTTGGTGGTTATTAACTTTTGGCCATACGACTCAGTTGATTAACGTGGTAAGGGATTTTCTTATCTCACTTTCAATTCCGTGAGATTTCCATTGTTCGCCACTAAATTATTGAAAGTGATGTATTGTGTACTTCCATTTGATATATATTATCATGATTCTCTTTATATTCATGTTATTCTGTAAATCATTTGGTGGTTATTAAATTTTGGCCATACGACTCAGTTGATTAACGTGGTAAGGGATTTTCTTATCTCACTTTCAATTCCGTGAGATTTCCATTGTTCGCCACTAAATTATTGAAAGTGGTGTATTTTGTACTGACATTTGATATATATTATCATGATTCTCTTTATATTCATGTTATTCTGTAAATCATTTGGTGGTTATTAACTTTTGGCCATACGACTCAGTTGATTAACGTGGTAAGGGATTTTCTTATCTCACTTTCAATTCCGTGAGATTTCCATTGTTCGCCACTAAATTATTGAAAGTGGTGTATTGTGTACTCCCATTTGATATATATTATCATGATTCTCTTTATATTCATTTTATTCTGTAAATCATTTGGTGGTTATTAACTTTTGGCCATATGACTCAGTTGATTAACGTGGTAAGGGATTTTCTTATCTCACTTTCAATTCCGTGAGATTTCCATTGTTCACCACTAAATTATTGAAAGTGGTGTATTATGTACTTCCATTTGATATATATTATCATTATTCTCTTTATATTCATGTTATTCTGTAAATCATTTGGTGGTTATTAACTTTTGGCCATACGACTCAGTTGATTAACGTGGTATGGGATTTTCTTATCTCACTTTCAATTCCGTGAGATTTCCATTATTCGCCACTTAATTATTGCATGTGGTGTATGTGTACTGCCCATGATTGTATTCATTGTGTAATATACTTTAATTTATGGGTATTTACATCATCTGGGTATGATACTTCTTTCATGGGTGTATGTTTCGTAAGTTGCCCAATCGATAAGGGAATTTGAAATTTCAATTTCCACTCATTTGGCTTTACGCATATTTCATTGATTATATTACTCCAAGATTATGTGGGGAATCACTATTCATTTGATTATGTCATAATTTCCACTCCCCTTCCTGTGGATATACGTTTGATACACATAATCACTCCATTGATAATTCTCAAGTCATTGATATGAATTTGATAAGAGTAATTTTAACTCATTCTCCATTTGTTGAGTTAAACATCCAATTCGTTGGTGTTGTTTTTACAAGAATATGTGTGAATGTCCTTTGATTGTTTTACACTGAATATCCAATCATATTTAGTGTATTTATATTTGTCACACATAATTATGTCGTCGATTTATCCTTAACCTAAGGATACAACCTTTATGAGAGATTTCATCTCAATTTACATTCCATTGAGACTTCTTTGATGATATAAACCAAATAACTTTTATGTGGTGTATATAATGTACTTTGACATATATATCATGAATCCCTTTATTCTCATGATATTACAAAGTTTTGATTACCTCAATTATTTGTATTCAAGTGTCTATTTTGGTTATAATCTCTAACCAAAATACCATTTTTAAATGTTTTAAAGACTTATTCATCTAAACCTTTCTCATTAATGTCCATGTTTTAAAAATGGTTTTAAGGATTTATTTATATGGACATTAAAGTTTAGAAATTAAAACTCCTTTTAAAATGTTTCAAAGTGGTATGGGACACTTTGATTCAAAAATCTACTTTTAAATGGCTTCTTTACAAATACTGTGACTTTTAAATGTTTTCAAGAAAAGGGGGATATTTCTCTCAAATATTTTTGATGATTATTTTCATCTATGTAAACATCCTTCATTATTCTTGATTGAGGTTAATGTGATATAATACAATCTTACATATTGTATCGAATGAGTTATGTTTGACTGTGGATGTGCTGTTTTTATACCATTCATGGTTTGTGTTAAAAGTATTGACATTTTGTATGCTATTTTTAATACGAATGTTTATGTTATGTTTAAACATGTTCATATGAGAAATGCATTGGACTTAATAAGTGACGGGTGGAGCCCGATATAGCTCCTCGATGCATCGGTAGGTCTCATGAGACAAACTAGTGTCTTGGCACAAGGCCTTGGCAAAATCTTATTTGTAGTCTTGGCACGAGGCCTTGGCTATGTGGTTATGATAGTCTGGCATTATACATTCCATCATTATTAAAGTGGTTATTGATATTGCATGTGATCATTCGACTAGTAGAATATCCATGTGAGTAAGTAAATGGCATTATTTCATTTTACCTTTTCCATTTTATGCTGAAGTTCAAGTTTAAAAGGCTTTTGTTTTAGTTATAAATTGCCTTAAGTGTTTATGCTTATTTATGAAAGCTTCTACTATAATGTTATCCTTACTGAGCATCTGAGCTCACCCCTTTCAATGTTTTATTTTTCCCAGGATTATGAAGAAGTAATTTATGAATGACCTGCAGGGATAGTATGAGGGGATATGAAGACAAGATGTTTTTTTTATGATGTAATTTAAAACTTATGGATGTATCTAGTGTTTCCAAGGCTACTAAACCAATCGGTCTTTCGAGATTTGATCTTTCTTGTGATCATGCCAATGTTATGTAATAATGCACCGACTCTGGGTAACTAGGGTCGGGGCGTTACAGTTGGTATCAGAGGAAGTTTAGTAAAAACCATGGAAGCTGGATTTAGATAAACTCCGATTACAGCACGTAGACCTAAGATGAACTTTGAGGATTATTATAGAAGAACTTCCTAGAATTTTGGTATTATAGAAGATTTTGTGAGTTTTCCGAGCAATACATCCCTGTCTGGATACGAGCAGGTTGAGGTGGATCTGGCACAAATGTACCTAGGGGTAAAACCCGAAAACACCGCTTTGAGCTAGACTCGAACGGGAACTGGTGCACGACAACGGGCCTTGCTGCACTCTTGGTTACGACACTCCCGGGGGATATTCTTTGGTAAATTCACAAGATTAGTATAAACCATTATTAAGGGAATACAAAAAAATTCCCCTAAGAATATATGTCGTCAAATAGATAGTGGATAACCTAGATTTAAACATAGGGTACCCCAAGTTAGGATATATTGTTCAATTACAAGATTATCCTATTATATCTATTTTTTTTACATTCTTATTAGATAAGTATTCAAAAACCCTAATTGTATTTTCTTTTGTTAGTTGAAACATGGAGGGAGCAAGATCACGAACAACTCTTCTCTCTCTTCCTGAAGAACTACTTGCAATTATTATCCAGAAGTCATGCGCAGACAATGTTGAAACTTTTTCAAATGTCCAAGTTACATGCAAACAACTTTATGAGACATCCAATACCTCTAGCATTGCACGATTATTTCAAGGATCAAGTACCAACTATGGGATAATGTTGCGCTCTCAACTTTCTTACCACGCTAAGCGTGGGAAGTACCATCAGGGTCTTTTCAAATTATTCACTTTATCTCAAAATTACAATGCACTAAATGATTTTCTAGATGCTGCAGAAGAGGGAGACCTTCGAGCAGCCTATATGTATCAAATTATATATTTATGTCTTTTGGGATATACGAAAACTGATTTACCAAAACCTTATTTTGAAATATTTGAAGATGAATCAGTGAGAATTTTTCTAAAAACACATGTTAAAGACGATGTCTCAAAATTATATATAAGAAATACCTATTTTTTTATGATGCATCGATGCTTCCATCGATATAATCCAAAATGGATGAGGAGTTTTTGGGTAAAGGAAGTAGATGATTTTGAAAAATTCCTGAGGTACCATTGTGACACATGAACGCATTCTACCAAAATGCAAACCCGCCTAGTCTCTCTAGAGTTCATGTTGCGATCCACATATCTCTAGTGACAAAATACATGCCTGACCCAACGCATGTACTCACATATGAAGAATTATAACTGGAACCCGATCTATCTTATTGTGGAGAGCCTATCAGAATTCTTCATACCAAAGATCAAGTGTTGCGAAACCGGATGACTCGTCTGGTAAAAGATCTATGGAGAAATCATAAGATGGAAGAGGCAATGTGGGAACCCGAGGAACATATGATGAAGAACCTATGTGGAAATAAATGGATGGTGAAATGTTTAAAAGTGTTAGTGCTCTTTATTGATGGGATTACTTTGGAATAATTTTCTCTTGTATGTGTAAACCTGCAATTTATCATGTGAAAATGATATTTGAGGAAGAATTATCTTTTTTGTTGCCGATATAGTTATAAATAACCATTTGGTCTTACATGATCATTGGGTTTGAGGAAATTATAAGTTATTATAATTTGGGATGAAAATGCAAGGTATGAGATAAGATTTGTGGTTAAATTATGTTATGGTATTTTGAGGAATTTATCTCATTTTGGTAATATTATAAAATATAGTTTTTGAAAAAGGACAACACGTAGACCGTGTGACAACCCGTCACGTCGGACAAAGCTGTGGGAATCGAACCCACAACCAAAGTGCGATTGGGATTTATCGCCTACCACTGGACTACGTGAAGTCCCTGGTTAGTGTGACTTTTTTTAGTTAAATGATTTTATTGATCAATAATAAGTTGATTTGGGTTCTTATGTATTATCAAATGAATACCCTTGGTATAGGAAAATAATTTTGTGATTAAGTGATAAATGTTATTTTGGAAGATGTTCGTTTTGTTAGGAACACTATATGCCCAAGGAAAATAGAATACAATGAGGTTTCATTTGTAGAGTAATGGTGGATTTTTATCTACGTTTTTATTGTTGATTTATAGTGATTTGGGTTATTTATGGAAATGATTAACCTATAACAGAGAATATGTGATGATGTTAATTACTTTTAAGTATGTGACTTTAAGAGTATTTGATGTCATTTGGAGATACAATGTAACATGGGAGACTACATAATCAAATTCTTCTATGTTTTGGGTTTCAATATTAGTTTGGATTATATTAAAGGATTTTAAGGACAATTGGTTATTGAATGGTATCTATTTAACTTTGGGGTATTGTTGGTTTAATTTTAGAAATTAAGATTAGTGCATATTTATCTCAAGGAATATCCTTTTGGGGGATCATTAGATCATTCACTAACCATTTTGGTTTTGATTAATCTTCAAAGA
Source organism: Viscum album (assembly GCA_963277665.1). Classification (NCBI taxonomy): domain Eukaryota; kingdom Viridiplantae; phylum Streptophyta; class Magnoliopsida; order Santalales; family Viscaceae; genus Viscum; species Viscum album. Next base: position 930,481,831 of record OY728159.1, read on the forward strand.
CAATGTAAATATATAGTTTATCTTGCATGGATCATGTGATTCTATAGAAGTTTATTCTAGCTCTTCCAGTGTGACCAAGTCTTCTTGAATACTCGTCTTTTAAAAACAAATTGAGTTAGTGGTGGAAATTTATTAAAGAATGAAACTCTACTTAAAATGTAATTATATCTCTTAATGTTCTTAGTCAATATCATAAATTAATTCCTCGTCCTTATGTAATGTAACTTAAAAAAAATGTTGTCTGTTTACTTTCCTACTAGGAGACTAATGGTCGTTTGTCCCAACACAAGTTTGTGGTTTTCTTATTGTCAACTTTCTCCTGATCATGATTTCTATCCCTCTCCATAAAAACTTGACACTTAGTTTATCATCCATATCCATGTTTTCCTACATGGAATCCGAGTATGGGTTATCTTGGATGACCCTTATACCTCTCTTTCTTTCTTTTAAAGTGATAGTTTTATTGACTCTTTTTCCGATATGGGACTTTCCATTATATTCCCAAGCACAATTTTAAAAATTGTGAGGACGCAATTTATTGAAGGACGGGAGAATGTAACACCCCAAGCTTCCTCGGTATGTTTCCTTTCGAATAATGCAATGGCGTGCATTGTACGCAACTTCGAGATTTTAACACACCATAACCAATCAAACTAGCCGTTATGAATAGTAATACCTACTTTTTGAAATTTTATAAATTCTATCTCTCAAAATGGACTTCATTTTTGGATTCGGAATATCGAAATTATCCTAGGGTGAAATTTTGGTACTTTTCGGATAACTTTCATATTTTGATGAATAGTGAAAATTACTAAATTTTAATTAAAAACAACTTTTTTAATCAAAATAATTAATAGTGATAAATTATGAATTTGAGTGGTTTTAAAGTATATTTAGAATATAGTTTTACCATATAATACAATGTGGGTCAATGAACATAATTTCACATTTAAACTAGACAAAAACAAGTGACAATCTTTTGATAGTTATTATCTCTAAAAAACACGCTTTTTGTTTTGACAACGGGAATTAATTTTAAATTAATTTCTGCCACTTCTATGTTTTGAATTTAGAAAAATGGATTCCATATTTGGAATCAGGATTTCCAAATTGTGTAAATAGGTAACTTTTATTTTTAGACATTTTGAATAATTACTGCGGTAAATATTTTATTTACCATGGTTAAAGGGTAAATCCGGTAAATAAGGGTTAAAAAATAATATTATAATAATACAAAATTACCCTAAAACGTGTCCTAACCTTATTGGTGGACACATAGCCGACCATGGGCATCCTTGGGTCGATTTGGGGACCCCTTGGAGCCACTTGTATGTGGTAGAGACACATTATATTAATAAAGTTAAAATAAAAATAAAAATGGCATAAGCTTACATCTTTTAGAAGAACAATTTTTACATAGGGTTATACATGTTGGATTTTAGATTATAAATATTCATTAGAAAGATAAAAATATTTCCTACATAATTATATTTTATTTATAATTTTTAGACATCAAATAATTTAAATTATTAATGACACAATAATGATGCAATGTTTACCTCATTAATAAATCATTTAAATAAATAAGATTATAATGATTAAAATATTATCTAAAACCTGTCCAATTCTTATTAGTTGATGTTATTTAGAAAATGAGTCATCTTATCTTCGACCTCAATGATTTTTGGACCATTATAAACCGAATATAATTATATTATAAAGTAATACTTTCACTCTTTCCTAAAGAGCCCCTCCTCTCCCTTATAAAAGGAGACCACTTCTACTCATTTCTCACACCTCTCAAGCCACTTGGATCGTCCAAACCCTACTCAAATACTCTCCCAACTTCCCTCACTACAACCTAGAGGCCTTAGTTTGATCAGAAAGCCAACCTAAGGAGCCCTTTTGATCAAATCAAAAGGAAGAACCCGAAGAAGAGGTAATGTTTTCACCACCCCTTTTCAAGTTCCTTTCTTCTTCCACTTCTTCTTTCTTTGTTCTTACCATTCTAAAATAATAACTTCAGTATCTCACATATACTGTGATGTTATTATAAATATGGTACAACCATATTCAGTATTCTATCCACCCTTTGAATAACATGTTACCATACGTGCGTACGTACGGCTTACCGTCTCCACGTCGTGGTGTAATTGTTATTCAATATATTATTATTTGGATGGGTATAATAATGATGTGAAACTCATGTAAATAATAAATATAACATGTTAATTATTCTGTATATATGATATAACATCCATTTATATATTATTTTAATATCAAAAGAATGATATTGTCGCTCGTGCGTACGTACGGACTACCGTCTCCACAAACGCGATAAGATTCATTCTCCATCGTATCCATTCAAGTATAATTATCATTTGATGATTTAAAAATAGTATCTAAGGACTTGATATCATTATGGATATGAATAATATACATCCCATTATACAGGAGGTAAACCTACCATCGACCAAGGAAAAAGTACAAGTAAGGGATTTTCTTATCTCACTTTCAATTCCGTGAGATTTCCATTGTTCGCAACTAAATTATTGAAAGTGGTGTATTGTGTACTGCCATTTGATATATATTATCACGATTCTCTTTATATTCATGTTATTCTGTAAATAATTTGGTGGTTATTAACTTTTGGCCATACGACTCAGTTGATTAACGTGGTAAGGGATTTTATTATCTCACTTTCAATTCTGTGAGATTTCCATTGTTTGCCACTAAATTATTGAAAGTGGTGTATTGTGTACTACCATTTGTTATATATTATCATGATTCTCTTTATATTCATGTTATTCTGTAAATCATTTGGTGGTTATTAACTTTTGGCCATACGACTCAGTTGATTAACGTGGTAAGGGATTTTCTTATCTCGCTTTCAATTCCGTGAGATTTCCATTGTTCGCCACTAAATTATTGAAAGTGGTGTATTGTGTACTGACATTTGATATATATTATCATGATTCTAATTATATTCATGTTATTCTGTAAATCATTTGGTGGTTATTAACTTTTGGCCATACGACTCAGTTGATTAACGTGGTAAGGGATTTTCTTATCTCACTTTCAATTCCGTGAGATTTCCATTGTTCCCCACTAAATTATTGAAAGTGGTGTATTGTGTACTGCCATTTGATATATATTATCATGATTCTCTTTATATTCATGTTATTCTGTAAATAATTTGGTGGTTATTAACTTTTGGCCATACGACTCAGTTGATTAACGTGGTAAGGGATTTTCTTATCTCACTTTCAATTCCGTGAGATTTCCATTGTTCGCCACTAAATTATTGAAAGTGGTGTATTGTGTACTACCATTTGATATATATTATCATTATTCTCTTTATATTCATGTTATTCTGTAAATCATTTGGTGGTTATTAACTTTTGTCCATACGACTCAGTTGATTAACGTGGTAAGGGATTTTCTTATCTCACTTTCAATTCTGTGAGATTTCCATTATTCACCACTTAATTATTGCATGTGGTGTATGTGTACTGCCCATGATTGTATTAATTGTGTAATATACTTTAATTTATGGGTATTTACATCATCTGGGTATGATACTTCTTTCATGGGTGTATGTTTCGTAAGTTGCCTAATCGATAAGGGAATTTGAAATTTCAATTTCCACTCATTTGGCTTTACGCATATTTCATTGATTATATTACTCCAAGATTATGTGTGGAATCACTATTCATTTGATTATGTCATAATTTCCACTCCCCTTCCTGTGGATATACGTTTGATACACATAATCACTCCATTGATAATTCTCAAGTCATTGATATGAATTTGATAAGAGTAATTTTAACTCATTCTCCATTTGTTGAGTTAAACATCCAATTCGTTGGTGTTGTTTTTACAAGAATATGTGTGAATGTCCTTTGACTGTTTTACACTGAATATCCAATCATATTTAGTGTATTTATATTTGTCACACATAATTATGTCGTTGATTTATCCTTAACCTAAGGATACAACCTTTATGAGAGATTTCATCTCAATTTACATTCCATTGAGACTTCTTTGATGATATACACCAAATCACTTTTATGTGGTGTATATAATGTACTTTGACATAGTATATCATGAATCCCTTTATTCTCATGATATTAAAAAGTTTTGATTACCTCAATTATTTGTATTCAAGTGTCTATTTTGGTTAGAATCTCTAACCAAAATACCATTTTTAAATGTTTTAAAGACTTATTCATCTAAACCTTTCTCTTTAATGTCCATGTTTTAAAAATGGTTTTAAGGATTTATTTATATGGACATTAAAGTTTAGAAATTAAAACTCCTTTTAAAAAGTTTCAAAGTGGTATGGGACACTTTGATTCAAAAATCTACTTTTAAATGGCTTCTTTACAAATAGTGTGACTTTTAAATGTTTTCAAGAAAAGGGGGATATTTCTCTCAAATATTTTTTATGATTATTTTCATCTATGTCAACATCCTTCATTATTCTTGATTGAGGTTAATGTGATACAATACAATCTTCCATATTGTATCGAATGAGTTATGTTTGACTATGGATGTGTTGTTTTTATACCATTCATGGTTTGTGGTAAAAGTATTGACATTTCGTATGCTATTTTTAATACAAAGGTTTATGTTATGTTTAAACATGTTCATATGAGGAATGCATTGGACTTAATAAGTGACGGGTGGAGCCCGCTATAGCTCCTCGATGCATCGGTAGGTCTCATGATACAAACTAGTGTCTTGGAACAAGGCCTTGGCAAAATCTTATTTGTAGTCTTGGCACGAGGCCTTGGCTATGTGGTTATGATAGTCTGGCATTATGCATTCCATCATTATGAAAGTGGTAATTGATATTGCATGTGATCATTCGACTAGTAGAATATCCATGTGAGTAAGTAAATGGAATTATTTCATTTTACCTTTTCCATTTTATGATGAAGTTCAAGTTTAAAAGGATTTTGTTTTAGTTATAAATTGCCTTAAGTGTTTATGCTTATTTATGAAAGCTTCTGCTATAATGTTATCCTTACTGAGCATCTGAGCTCACCCCTTTCAATGTTTTATTTTTCCCAGGATTATGAAGAAGTAATTTATGAATGACCTGCAGGGATAGTATGAGGGGATATGAAGACAAGATGTTCTTTTTATGATGTAATGTAAAACTTATGGATGTATCTAGTGTTTCCAAGGCTACTAAACCAATCGGTCTTTCGAGATTTGATCTTTCTTGTGATCATGCCAATGTTATGTAATAATGCACCGACACTGGGTAACTAGGGTCGGGGCGTTACAGTTGGTATCAGAGGAAGTTTAGTAAAAACCTTGGAAGCTGGATTTAGATAAACTCTGATTACAGCACATAGACCTAAGATGAACTTTGAGGATTATTATAGAAGAACTTCCTAGAATTTTGGTATTATAGAAGATTTTGTGAGTTTTCCGAGCAATACATCCCTGTCTGGATACGAGCAGGTAGAGGTGGCTCTGGCACAGATGTACCTAGGGGTAAAACCCGAAAACACCGCTTTGAGCTAGACTCGAACGGGAACTGGTGCACGACAACAGGCCTTGCTGCACTCTTGGTTACGACACTCCCGGGGGATATGCTTTGGTAAATTCACAAGATTAGTATAAACCATTATTAAGGGAATACAAAAAAAATGCCCCTAAGAATATATGTCGGCAAATAGATAGTGGATAACCTAGATTTAAACATAGGGTACCCCAAGTTAGGATATATTGTTCAATTACAAGATTATCCTATTATATCTATTTTTTTTACATTCTTATTAGATAAGTATTCAAAAACCCTAATTGTATTTTCTTTTGTTAGTTGAAACATGGAGGGAGCAAGATCACGAACAACTCTTATCTCTCTTCCTGAAGAACTACTTGCAATTATTATCCAGAAGTCATGCGCAGACGATGTTGAAACTTTTTCAAATGTCCAAGTTACATGCAAACAACTTTATGAGACATCCAATACCTCTAGAATTGCACGATTATTTCAAGGATCAAGTACCGACTATGGGATAATGTTGCGCTCTCAACTTTCTTACCACGCTAAGCGTGGGAAGTACCATCAGGGTCTTTTCAAATTATTCACTTTATCTCAAAATTACGATGCACTAAATGATTTTCTAGATGCTGCAGAAGAGGGAGACCTTCGAGCAGCCTATATGTATCAAATTATATATTTATGTCTTTTGGTATATACGAAAACTGATTTACCAAAACCTTATTTTGAAATATTTGAAGACGAATCAGTGAGAATTTTTCTAAAAAAACATGTTAAAGACGATGTCTCAAAATTATATATAAGAAATACCTATTTTTTATGATGCATCGATGCTTCCATCGATATAATCCAAAATGGATGAGGAGTTTTTGGGTAAAGTAAGTAGATGATTTTGAAAAATTCCTGAGGTACCATTGTGACACATGAACGCATTCTACCAAAATGCAAACCCGCCTAGTCTCTCCAGTGTTCATGTTGTGATCCACATATCTCTGGTGACAAAATACATGCCTGACCCAACGCATGTACTCACCTATGAAGAATTATAACTGGAACCCGATCTATCTTATTGTGGAGAGCCTATCAGAATTCATCATACCAAAGATCAAGTGTTGCGAAACCGGATGACTCGTCTGGTAAAAGATCTATGGAGTAATCATAAGATGGAAGAGGCAATGTGGGAACCCGAGGAACATATGATGAAGAACCTATGTGGAAATAAATGGATGGTGAAATGTTTAAAAGTGTTAGTGCTCTTTATTGATGGGATTACTTTGGAATAATTTTCTCTTGTATGTGTAAACCTGCAATTTATCATGTGAAAATGATATTTGAGGAAGAATTATCTTTTCTGTTGAAGATATAGTTATAAATAACCATTTGGTCTTACATGATCATTGGGTTTGAGGAAATTATAAGTTATTATAATTTGGGATGAAAATGCAAGGTATGAGATAAGATTTGTGGTTAAATTATGTTATGGTATTTTGAGGAATTTATCTCATTTTGGTAATATTATAAAATATAGTTTTTGAAAAAGGACAACATGTAGACCGTGTGACAACCCGTCGCGTTGGACAAAGCTGTGGGAATCGAACCCACAACCAAAGTGCGATTGGAATTTATCGCCTACCACTGGACTACGTGAAGTCCCTGGTTAGTGTGACTTTTTTTAGTTAAATGATTTTATTGATCAATAATAAGTTGATTTGGGTTCTTATGTATTATCAAATGAATACCCTTGGTATAGGAAAATGATTTGGTGATTAAGTGATAAATGTTATTTTGGAAGATGTTCATTTTGTTAGGAACACTATATGCCCAAGGAAAATAGAATACAATGAGGTTTCATTTGTAGAGTAATGGTGGATTTTTATCTACGTTTTTATTGTTGATTTATAGTGATTTGGGTTATTTATGGAAATGATTAACCTATAACAGAGAATATGTGATGATGTTAATTACTTTTAAGTATGTGACTTTAAGAGTATTTGATGTCATTTGGAGATACAATGTAACATGGGAGACTACATAATCAAATTCTTCTATGTTTTGGGTTTCAATATTAGTTTGGATTATATTAAAGGATTTTAAGGACAATTGGTTATTGAATGGTATCTATTTAACTTTGGGGTATTGTTGGTTTAATTTTAGAAATTAAGATTAGTGCATATTTATCTCAAGGAATATCCTTTTGGGGGATCATTAGATCATTCCCTAACCATTTTGGTTTTGATTAATCTTCAAAGACAATGTAAATATATAGTTTATCCTGCATGGATCATGTGATTCTATAGAAGTTTATTCTAGCTCTTCCAGTGTGACCAAGTCTTCTTGAATACTCGTCGTTTAAAAACAAATTGAGTTAGTGGTGGAAATTTATTAAATAATGAAACTCTACATAAAATGTAAGTATATCTCTTAATGTTCTTAGTCAATATCATAAATGAATTCCTCGTCCTTATGTAATGTAACTTAAAAAAAATGTTGTCTGCTTACTTTCCTACTAGGAGACTAATGGTCGTTTGTCCCAACACAAGTTTGTGGTTTTCTTATTGTCAACTTTCTCCTGATCGTTATTTCTATCCCTCTCCATAAAAACTTGACACTTAGTTTATCATCTATATACATGTTCTCCTACATGGAATCCGAGTATGGGTTATCTTGGATGACCCTTATACCTCTCTTTCTTTCTTTTAAAGTGATAGTTTTATTAACTCTTTTTCCGATATGGGACTTTCCATTATATTCCCAAGCACAATTTTAAAAATTTCGAGGACGCAATTTATTGAAGTAGGGGAGAATGTAACACCCCGTGCTTCCTCGGTATGTTTCCTTTCGAATAATGCAATGGCGTGCATTGTACGCAACTTCGAGATTTTAACACACCATAACCAATCAAACTAGCCATTATGAATAGTAATACCTACTTTTTGAAATTTTATAAATTCTATCTCTCAAAATGGACTTCATTTTTGGATTCGGAATATCGAAATTATCCTAGGGTGAAATTTTGGTACTTTTCGGATAACTTTCATATTTTGATGAATAGTGAAAATTACTAAATTTTAATTAAAAACAACTTTTTTAATCAAAATAATTAATAGTGATAAATTATGAATTTGAGTGGTTTTAAAGTATATTTAGAATATATTTTTACCATATAATACAATGTCGGTCAATGAACATAATTTCACATTTAAACTAGACAAAAACAAGTGACAATCTTTTGATAGTTATTATCTCTAAAAAACACGCTTTTTGTTTTGACAACGGGAATTAATTTTAAATTAATTTCTGCCACTTCTGTGTTTTGAATTTAGAAAAATGGATTCCATATTTGGAATCAGGATGTCCAAATTGTGTAAATAGGTAACTTTTATTTTTAGACATTTTGAATAATTACTGCGGTAAATATTTTATTTACCATGGTTAAAGGGTAAATCCGGTAAATAAGGGTTAAAAAATAATATTATAATAATACAAAATTACCCTAAAACGTGTACTAACCTTATTGGTGGACACATACCCGACCATGGGAATCCTTGGGTCGATTTGGGGACCCCTTGGAGCCACTTGTATGTGGTAGGGACACATTATATTAATAAAGTTAAAATAAAAATAAAAATGGCATAAGCTTACATCTTTTAGAAGAACACTTTTTACATAGGGTTATACATGTTTGATTTTCGATTATAAATATTCATTAGAAAGATAAAACGATTTCCTACATAATTATATTTTATTTATAATTTTTAGACATCAAATAATTTAAATTATTAATGACACAATAATGATGCAATGTTTACCTCATTAATAAAGCATTTAAATAAATAAGATTATAATGATTAAAATATTATCTAAAACCTGTCCAATTCTTATTGGTTGATGTTATTTAGAAAATGATTCATCTTACCTTCTACCTCAATGATTTTTGGACCATTATAAACCGAATATAATTATATTATAAAGTAATACTTTCACTCTTTCCTAAAGATCCCCTCCTCTCCCTTATAAAAGGAGACCACTTCTACTCATTTCTCACACCTCTCAAGCCACTTGACTCATCCAAACCCTGCCCAAATACTCTCCCAACTTCCCTCACTACAACCTAGAGGCCTTAGTTTGATCAGAAAGCCAACCTAAGGAGCCCTTTTGATCAAATCAAAAGGAAGAACCCGAAGAAGAGGTAATGTTTTCCCCACCCCTTTTCAAGTTCCTTTCTTCTTCCACTTCTTCTTTCTTTGTTCTTACCATTCTAAAATAATAACTCCAGTATCTCACATATACTGTGATGTTATTATAAATATGGTACAACCATATTCAGTATTCTATCCACCCTTTGAATAACATGTTACCATACGTGTGTACGTACGGCTTACCGTCTCCACGTCGTGGTGTAATTGTTATTCAATATATTATTATTTGGATGGGTATAATAATGATGTGCAACTCATGTAAATAATAAATATAACATGTTAATTATTCTGTATATATGATATAACATCCATTTATATATTATTTTAATATCAAAAGAATGATATTGTCGCTCGTACGTACGTACGGACTACCGTCTCCACAAACGCGATAAGATTCATTCTCCATCATATCCATTCAAGTATAATTATCATTTGATGATTTAATATAGTATCTAAGTACTTGATATCATTCTGGATATGAATAATATACATCCCATTAATAACGAATATGGCTCACATAACAAAGAATATAAAGTAAAATGAACCCGTTAACACCCGAAATAACGATAATTCTAAGATATTATTAAAAAATCAATGTTAAAAGATCATATATGATATCATATTAAAGTAAATGATTCTTGTATTATTCAATAACTATTATTTCACCATTATACATGAGGTAAACCTACCATCGACCAAGGAAAAAGTACAAGTAAGGGATTTTCTTATCTCACTTTCAATTCCGTGAGATTTCCATTGTTCGCCACTAAATTATTGAAAGTGGTGTATTGTGTACTTCCATTTGATATATATTATCATGATTATCTTTATATTCATGTTATTCTTTAAATAATTTGGTGGTTATTAACTTTTGGCCATACGACTCAATTGATTAATGTGGTAATGGATTTTCTTATCTCACTTTCAATTCCGTGAGATTTCCATTGTTCGCCACTAAATTATTGAAAGTGGTGTATTGTGTACTGCCATTTGATATATATTATCATGATTCTCTTTATATTCATGTTATTCTGTAAATCATTTGGTGGTTATTAACTTTTGGCCATACGACTCAGTTGATTAACGTGGTAAGGGATTTTCTTATCTCACTTTCAATTCCGTGAGATTTCCATTGTTCGCCACTAAATTATTGAAAGTGGTGTATTCTGTACTGCCATTTGATATATATTATCCTGATTCTCTTTATATTCATGTTATTCTGTAAATAATTTGGTGGTTATTAACTTTTGGCCATACGACTCAGTTGATTAACGTGGTAAGGGATTTTCTTATCTCACTTTCAATTCCGTGAGATTTCCATTGTTCGCCACTAAATTATTGAAAGTGGTGTATTGTGTACTGCCATTTGATATATATTATCATGATTCTCTTTATATTCATGTTATTCTGTAAATAATTTGGTGGTTATTAACTTTTGGCCATACGAATCAATTGATTAACGTGGTAAGGGATTTTCTTATCTCACTTTCAATTCCGTGAGATTTCCATTGTTCACCACTAAATTATTGAAAGTGGTGTATTGTGTACTTCCATTTGATATATATTCTCATTATTCTCTTTATATTAATGTTATTCTTTAAATCATTTGGTGGTTATTAACTTTTGGCCATACGACTCAGTTGATTAACGTGGTAAGGGATTTTCTTATCTCACTTTCAATTCCGTGAGATTTCCATTATTCACCACTTAATTATTGCATGGGGTGTATGTGTACTACCCATGATTGTATTCATTGTGTAATATAATTTAATTTATGGGTATTTACATCATCTGGGTATGATACTTCTTTCATGGGTGTATGTTTCATAAGTTGCCTAATCGATAAGGGAATTTGAAATTTCAATTTCCACTCATTTGGCTTTACGCATATTTCATTGATTATATTACTCCAAGATTATGTGTGGAATCACTATTCATTTGATTATGTCATAATTTCCACCCCCCTTCCTGTGGATATACGTTTGATACACATAATCACTCCATTGATAATTCTCAAGTCATTGATATGAATTTGATAAGAGTAATTTTAACTCATTCTCCATTTGTTGAGTTAAACATCCAATTCGTTGGTGTTGTTTTTTCAAGAATATTTGTGAATGTCCTTTGATTGTTTTACACTGAATATCCAATCATATTTAGTGTATTTATATTTGTCACACATAATTATGTCGTTGATTTATCCTTAACCTAAGGATACAACCTTTATGAGAGATTTCATCTCAATTTACATTCCATTGAGACTTCTTTGATGATATACACCAAATCACTTTTATGTGGTGTATATAATGTACTTTGACATAGTATATCATGAATCCCTTTATTCTCATGATATTACAAAGTTTTGATTACCTCAATTATTTGTATTCAAGTGTCTATTTTGGTTATAATCTCTAACCAAAATACCATTTTTAAATGTTTTAAAGACTTATTCATCTAAACCTTTCTCATTAATGTCCATGTTTTAAAAATGGTTTTAAGGATTTATTTATATGGACATTAAAGTTTAGAAATTAAAACTCCTTTTAAAAAGTTTCAAAGTGGTATGGGACACTTTGATTCAAAAATCTACTTTTAAATGGCTTCTTTACAAATAGTGTGACTTTTAAATGTTTTCAAGAAAAGGGGGATATTTCTCTCAAATAGTTTTGATGATTATTTTCATCTATGTCAACATCCGTCATTATTCTTGATTGAGGTTAATGTGATACAATACAATCTTCCATATTGTATCGAATGAGTTATGTTTGACTGTGGATGTGCTGTTTTTATACCATTCATGGTTTGTGGTAAAAGTATTGACATTTCGTATGCTATTTTTAATACGAATGTTTATGTTATGTTTAAACATGTTCATATGAGGAATGCATTGGACTTAATAAGTGACGGGTGGAGCCCACTATAGCTCCTCGATGCATCGGTAGGTCTCATGAGACAAACTAGTGTCTTGGCACAAGGCCTTGGCAAAATCTTATTTGTAGTCTTGGCACGAGGCCTTGGCTATGTGGTTATGATAGTCTGGCATTATGCATTCCATCATTATGAAAGTGGTTATTGATATTGCATGTGATCATTCGACTAGTAGAATATCCATGCGAGTAAGTAAATGGCATTATTTCATTTTACCTTTTCCATTTTATGCTGAATTTCAAGTTTAAAAGGCTTTTGTTTTAGTTATAAATTACCTTAAGTGTTTATGCTTATTTATGAAAGCTTCTGCTATAATGTTATCCTTATTGAGCATCTGAGCTCACCCCTTTCAATGTTTTATTTTTCCCAGGATTATGAAGAAGTAATTTATGAATGACCTGCAGGGATAGTATGAGGGGATATGAAGACAAGATGTTTTTTTATGATGTAATGTAAAACTTATGGATGTATCTAGTGTTTCCAAGGCTACTAAACCAATCGTTCTTTCGAGATTTGATCTTTCTTGTGATCATTCCAATGTTATGTAATAATGCACCGACTCTGGGTAACTAGGGTCGGGGCGTTACAGTTGGTATCAGAGGAAGTTTAGTAAAAACCTTGGAAGCTGGATTTAGATAAACTCTGATTACAACACGTAGACCTAAGATGAACTTTGAGGATTATTATAGAAGAACTTCCTAGAATTTTGGTATTATAGAAGATTTTGTGAGTTTTCCGAGCAATACATCCCTGTCTGGATACGAACAGGTAGAGGTGGCTCTGGCACAGATGTACCTAGGGGTAAAACCCGAAAACACCGCTTTGAGCTAGACTCGAACGGGAACTGGTGCACGACAACGGGCCTTGCTGCACTCTTGGTTACGACACTCCCGGGGGATATGCTTTGGTAAATTCACAAGATTAGTATAAACCATTATTAAGGGAATACAAAAAAATGCCCCTAAGAATATATGTCGGCAAATAGATAGTGGATAACCTAGATTTAAACATAGGGTACCCCAAGTTAGGATATATTGTTCAATTAGAAGATTATCCTATTATATCTATTTTTTTACATTCTTATTAGATAAGTATTCAAAAACCCTAATTGTATTTTCTTTTGTTAGTTGAAACATGGAGGGAGCAAGATCACGAACAACTCTTCTCTCTCTTCCTGAAGAACTACTTGCAATTATTATCCAGAAGTCATGTGCAGACGATGTTGAAACTTTTTCAAATGTCCAAGTTACATGCAAACAACTTTATGAGACATCCAATACCTCTAGCATTGCACGATTATTTCAAGTATCAAGTACCGACTATGGGATAATGTTGCGCTCTCAACTTTCTTACCACGCTAAGCGTGGGAAGTACCATCAGGGTCTTTTCAAATTATTCACTTTATCTCAAAATTACGATGCACTAAATGATTTTCTAGATGCTGCAGAAGAGGGAGACCTTCGAGGAGCCTATATGTATCAAATTATATATTTATGTCTTTTGGGATATACGAAAACTGATTTACCAAAACCTTATTTTGAAATATTTGAAGATGAATCAGTAAGAATTTTTCTAAAAAAACATGTTAAAGCCGATGTCTCAAAATTATATATAAGAAATACCTATTTTTTTATGATTCATCGATGCTTCCATCGATATAATCCAAAATGGATGAGGAGTTTTTGGGTAAAGGAAGTAGATGATTTTGAAAAATTCCTGAGGTACCATTGTGACACATGAACGCATTCTACCAAAATGAAAACCCGCCTAGTCTCTCCAGAGTTCATGTTGTGATCCACATATCTCTAGTGACAAAATACATGCCTGACCCAACGCATGTACTCACCTATGAAGAATTATAACTGGAACCCGATCTATCTTATTGTGGAGAGCCTATCAGAATTCTTCATACCAAAGATCAAGTGTTGCGAAACCGGATGACTCGTCTGGTAAAAGATCTATGGAGAAATCATGAGATGGAAGAGGCAATGTGGGAACCCGAGGAACATATGATGAATAACCTATGTGGAAATAAATGGATGGTGAAATGTTTAAAAGTGTTAGTGCTCTTTATTGATGGGATTACTTTGGAATAATTTTCTCTTGTATGTGTAAACCTGTAATTTATCATGTGAAAATGATATTTGAGGAAGAATTATCTTTTCTGATGCAGATATAGTTATAAATAACCATTTGGTCTTACATGATCATTGGGTTTGAGGAAATTATAAGTTATTATAATTTGGGATGAAAATGCAAGGTATGAGATAAGATTTGTGGTTAAATTATGTTATGGTATTTTGAGGAATTTATCTCATTTTGGTAATATTATAAAATATAGTTTTTGAAAAAGGACAACACGTAGACCGTGTGACAACCTGTCGTGTCGGACAAAGCTGTGGGAATCGAACCCACAACCAAAGTGCGATTGGGATTTATCGCCTACCACTGGACTACGTGAAGTCCCTGGTTAGTGTGACTTTTTTTAGTTAAATGATTTTATTGATCAATAATAAGTTGATTTGGGTTCTTATGTATTATCAAATGAATACCCTTGGTATAGGAAAATGATTTGGTGATTAAGTGATAAATGTTATTTTGGAAGATGTTCGTTTTGTTAGGAACACTATATGCCCAAAGAAAATAGAATACAATGAGGTTTCATTTGTAGAGTAATGGTGGATTTTTATCTACGTTTTTATTGTTGATTTATAGTGATTTGGGTTATTTATGGAAATGATTAACCTATAACAGAGAATATGTGATGATGTTAATTACTTTTAAGTATGTGACTTTAAGAGTATTTGATGTCATTTGGAGATACAATGTAACATGGGAGACTACATAATCAAATTCTTCTATGTTTTGGGTTTCAATATTAGTTTGGATTATATTAAAGGATTTTAAGGACAATTGGTTATTGAATGGTATCTATTTAACTTTGGGGTATTGTTGGTTTAATTTTAGAAATTAAGATTAGTGCATATTTATCTCAAGGAATATCCTTTTGGGGGATCATTAGATCATTCACTAACCATTTTGGTTTTGATTAATCTTCAAAGACAATGTAAATATATAGTTTATCCTGCATGGATCATGTGATTCTACAGAAGTTTATTCTAGCTCTTCCAGTGTGACCAAGTCTTCTTGAATACTCGTCGTTTAAAAACAAATTGAGTTAGTGGTGGAAATTTATTAAAGAATGAAACTCTACTTAAAATGTAAGTATATCTCTTAATGTTCTTAGTCAATATCATAAATGAATTCCTCGTCCTTATGTAATGTAACTTAAAAAAAATGTTGTCTGTTTACTTTCCTACTAGGAGACTAATGGTCGTTTGTCCCAACACAAGTTTGTGGTTTTCTTATTGTCAACTTTCTCCTGATCATGATTTCTATACCTCTCCATAAAAACTTGACACTTAGTTTATCATCCATATCCATGTTTTCCTACATGGAATCCGAGCATCGGTTATCTTGGATGACCCTTATACCTCTCTTTCTTTCTTTTAAAGTGATAGTTTTATTGACTCTTTTTCCGATATGGGACTTTCCATTATATTCCCAAGCACAATTTTAAAAATTGCGAGGATGCAATTTATTGAAGGAGGGGAGAATGTAACACCCCAAGCTTCCTCGGTATGTTTCCTTTCGAATAATGCAATGGCGTGCATTGTACGCAACTTCGAGATTTTAACACACCATAACCAATCAAACTAGCCGTTATGAATAGTAATACCTACTTTTTGAAATTTTATAAATTCTATCTCTCAAAATTGACTTCATTTTTGGATTCTGAATATCGAAATTATCCTAGGGTGAAATTTTGGTACTTTTCGGATAACTTTCATATTTTGATGAATAGTGAAAATTACTAAATTTTAATTAAAAACAACTTTTTTAATCAAAATAATTAATAGTGATAAATTATGAATTTGAGTGGTTTTAAAGTATATTTAAAATATATTTTTACCATATAATACAATGTGGGTCAATGAACATAATTTCACATTTAAACTAGACAAAAACAAGTGACAATCTTTTGATAGTTATTATCTCTAAAAAACACGCTTTTTGTTTTGACAACGGGAATTAATTTTAAATTAATTTCTGCCACTTCTGTGTTTTGAATTTAGAAAAATGGATTCCATATTTGAAATCATGATGTCCAAATTGTGTAAATAGGTAACTTTTATTTTTAGACATTTTGAATAATTACTGCGGTAAATATTTTATTTACCATGGTTAAAGGGTAAATCCGGTAAATAAGGGTTAAAAAATAATATTATAATAATAAAAAATTACCCTAAAACGTGTCCTAACCTTATTGGTGGACACATACCCGACCATGGGCATCCTTGGGTCGATTTGGGGACCCCTTGGAGCCACTTGTATGTGGTAGGGACACATTATATTAATAAAGTTAAAATAAAAATAAAAATGGCATAAGCTTACATCTTTTAGAAGAACAATTTTTACATAGGGTTATACATGTTGGATTTTCGATTATAAATATTCATTAGAAATCTAAAACGATTTCCTATATAATGGTATTTTATTTATAATTTTTAGACATCAAATAATTTAAATTATTAATGACACAATAATGATGCAATGTTTACCTCATTAATAAATCATTTAAATAAATAAGATTATAATGATTAAGATATTATCTAAAACCTGTCCAATTCTTATTGAATGATGTTATTTAGAAAATTAGTCATCTTATCTTCGACCTCAATGATTTTTGGACCATTATAAACCGAATATAATTATATTATAAAGTAATACTTTCACTCTTTCATAAAGAGCCCCTCCTCTCCCTTATAAAAAGAGACCACTTCTACTCATTCCTCACACCTCTCAAGCCACTTGGCTCGTCCAAACCCTTCCCAAATACTCTCTCAACTTCCCTCACTACAACCTAGAGGCCTTAGTTTGATCAGAAAGCCAACCTAAGGAGCCCTTTTGATCAAATCAAAAGGAAGAACCCGAAGAAGAGGTAATGTTTTCACCACCCCTTTTCAAGTTCCTTTCTTCTTCCACTTCTTCTTTCTTTGTTCTTACAATTCTAAAATAATAACTCCAGTATATCACATATACTGTGATGTTATTATAAATATGGTACAACCATATTCAGTATTCTATCCACCCTTTTAATAACATGTTACCATACGTGCGTACGTACGGCTTACCGTCTCCACGTCGTGGTGTAATTGTTATTCAATATATTATTATTTGGATGGGTATAATAATGATGTGCAACTCATGTAAATAATAAATATAACATGTTAATTATTCTGTATATAGGATATAACATCCATTTATATATTATTTTAATATCAAAAGAATGATATTGTCGCTCGTGCGTACGTACGGACTACCGTCTCCACAAACGTGATAAGATTCATTCTCCATCGTATCCATTCAAGTATAATTATCATTTGATGATTTAAAAATAGTATCTAAGGACTTGATATCATTCTGGAAATGAATAATATACATCCCATTAATAACGAATATGGCTCACATAACAAAGAATATAAAGTAAAATGAACCCGTTAACACCCGAAATAACGATAATTCTAAGATATTATTAACAAATAATTGTTAAAAGATCATATATGATATCATATTAAAGTAAATGATTCTTGTTTTATTCAATAACTATTATTTCACCATTATACAGGAGGTAAACCTACCATCGACCAAGGAAAAAGTACAAGTAAGGGATTTTCTTATCTCACTTTCAATTCCGTGAGATTTCCATTGTTCGCCACTAAATTATTGAAAGTGGTGTATTGTGTACTGCCATTTGATATATATTATCAAGATTCTCTTTATATTCATGTTATTCTGTAAATCATTTGGTGGTTATTAACTTTTGGCCATACAACTCAGTTGATTAACGTGGTAAGGGATTTTCTTATCTCACTTTCAATTCCGTGAGATTTCCATTGTTCGCCACTAAATTATTGAAAGTGGTGTATTGTGTACTGCCATTTGATATATATTATCATGATTCTCTTTATATTCATGTTATTCTGTAAATCATTTGGTGGTTATTAACTTTTGGCCATATGACTCAGTTGGTTAACGTGGTAAGGGATTTTCTTATCTCACTTTCAATTCCGTGAGATTTCCATTGTTCGCCACTAAATTATTGAAAGTGGTGTATTGTGTACTTACATTTGATATATATTATCATGATTCTCTTTATATTCATGTTATTCTGTAAATCATTTGGTGGTTATTAACTTTTGGCCATACGACTCAGTTGATTAATGTGGTAAGGGATTTTCTTATCTCACTTTCAATTCCGTAATATTTCCATTGTTCGCCACTAAATTATTGAAAGTGGTGTATTGTGTACTGCCATTTGATATATATTATCATGATTATCTTTATATTCATGTTATTCTGTAAATCATTTGGTGGTTATTAAATTTTGGCCATATGACTCAGTTGATTAACGTGGTAAGGGATTTTCTTATCTCACTTTCAATTCCGTGAGATTTCCATTGTTCGCCACTAAATTATTGAAAGTGGTGTATTGTGTACTGCCATTTTATATATATTATCATGATTCTCTTTATATTCATGTTATTCTGTAAATCATTTGGTTTTTATTAACTTTTGGCCATACGACTCAGTTGATTAATGTGGTAAGGGATTTTCTTATCTCACTTTCAATTCCGTGATATTTCCATTATTCACCACTTAATTATTGCATGTGGTGTATGTGTACTGCCCATGATTGTATTCATTGTGTAATATACTTTAATTTATGGGTATTTACATCATCTGGGTATGATACTTCTTTCATGGGTGTATGTTTCGTAAGTTGCCTAATTGATAAGGGAATTTGAAATTTCAATTTCCACTCATTTGGCTTTACGCATATTTCATTGATTATATTACTCCAAGATTATGTGTGGAATCACTATTCATTTGATTATGTCATAATTTCCACTCCCCTTCCTGTGGATATACGTTTGATACACATAATCACTCCATTGATAATTCTCAAGTCATTGATATGAATTTGATAAGAGTAATTTTAACTCATTCTCCATTTGTTGAGTTAAACATCCAATTCGTTGGTGTTGTTTTTACAAGAATATGTGTGAATGTCCTTTGATTGTTTTACACTGAATATCCAATCATATTTAGTGTATTTATATTTGTCACACATAATTATGTCGTTGATTTATCCTTAACCTAAGGATACAAACTTTATGAGAGATTTCATCTCAATTTACATTCCATTGAGACTTATTTGATGATATACACCAAATAACTTTTATGTGGTGTATATAATGTACTTTGACATAGTATATCATGAATCCCTTTATTCTCATGATATTACAAAGTTTTTATTACCTCAAGTATTTGTATTCAAGTGTCTATTTTGTTTAAAATCTCTAACCAAAATACCATTTTTAAATGTTTTAAAGACTTATTCATCTAAACCTTTCTCATTAATGTCCATGTTTTAAAAATGGTTTTAAGGATTTATTTATATGGACATTAAAGTTTAGAAATTAAAACTCCTTTTAAAAAGTTTCAAAGTGGTATGGGACACTTTGATTCAAAAATCTACTTTTAAATGGCTTCTTTACAAATAGTGTGACTTTTAAATGTTTTCAAGAAAAGGGGGATATTTCTCTCAAATAGTTTTGATGATTATTTTCATCTATGTCAACATCCTTCATTATTCTTGATTGAGGTTAATGTGATACAATACAATCTTCCATATTGTATCGAATGAGTTATGTTTGACTGTGGATGTGTTGTTTTTATACCATTCATGGTTTGTGGTAAAAGTATTGACATTTCGTATGCTATTTTTAATACGAATGTTTATGTTATGTTTAAACATGTTCATATGAGGAATGAATTGGACTTAATAAGTGACGGGTGGAGCCCGCTATAGCTCCTCGATGCATCGGTAGGTCTCATGAGACAAACTAGTGTCTTGGCACAAGGCCTTGGCAAAATCTTATTTGTAGTCTTGGCATGAGGCCTTGGCTATGTGGTTATGATAGTCTGGCATTATGCATTCCATCATTATGAAAGTGGTTATTGATATTGCATGTGATCATTCAACTAGTAGAATATCCATGTGAGTAAGTAAATGGCATTATTTCATTTTACCTTTTCCATTTTATGCTGAAGTTCAAGTTTAAAAGGCTTTTGTTTTAGTTATAAATTGCCTTAAGTGTTTATGCTTATTTATGAAATCTTCTGCTATAATGTTATCCTTACTGAGCATCTGAGCTCACCCCTTTCAATGTTTTATTTTTCCCAGGATTATGAAGAAGTAATTTATGAATGGCCTGCAGGGATAGTATGAGGGGATATGAAGACAAGATGTTTTTTTTATGATGTAATGTAAAACTTATGGATGTATCTAGTGTTTCCAAGGCTACTAAACCAATCGGTCTTTAGAGATTTGATCTTTCTTGTTATCATGCCAATGTTATGTAATAATGCACCGACTCTGGGTAACTAGGGTCGGGGCGTTACATAGGATTAGTAATGTGACCAAATGGATTAGTAATCTCACTTAAAGAAAGTATTAAAATAAGCTAGGCACTTTGATTAAGTAATGTAATTCAATAAAATGGTTAAATAACGGTTTCATAAATTATTATTAAAGTATTAGTTTTTTTGGTGAATAGTGTTCATTAATTAAAAATATTTAGAAAATTATTTTAATAAAATTGACTTCATTTTTGAACTCAGAGCATCGATATTATGTTAAGGTAATTTTTGGGGATTTTTCTGAAAAAAAAATTGAATTTTCGATGAATAGTGTTAAAAATATTTAGAAAATTATTTTTATAAAATGGAATTAATTTTTGAAATCAGAGCATTGATATTTTGTTAAGGTGTAATTTTGGGATTATTCTGAGAAAGTTGAATTTTCGATGAATAGTAAAAATACAGTTTTTAAGTTACGGGTGTTTAATGACATCATTAAATGATGTATTAAGTGTGTAATCAATATGGTCGAATTATGAATAGTAATAGAAGGTATGAGGTGTCCCAATTGGCCAATACCATGGGAAAATACCCTGGGCAAGTCCATGGTTTTTCCAAAACCACTAATGAGGTGTCCCTTGGCCATTAATGCCTTGTTCCCTCACTTTCCCTATAAATACCAAGTCATACTCTCATCCATTCGACTCCCCACTCTCCCCCAACAAAGTTCTCATCTCATTACCTCCGTAGGAGTCCTCCCAAGGTGCCCCCAAGCCCTCAAGGTCCCAACCTTTGAGTTTTAAGGGTTACGTTTTAAGGTAAGGGATTCGACCTCTCTCTTTCTTTTCAAGAAATCTCTTTTATGTAATTTCTTTTTTTCTCCATGTTCTTATGTTAAAGGAAGTTCTTTTATACTCCTCTTACTGCCCTTTTCATGTTCATATAATGAGAGTCCTCTCTTACTCTCATTATTTTGTTTTATGAAGTTTTAAGTGGCGCCGTTAGGCTGCCGAAATTTTTGTAACGAATTCTTTCTCCCTTCTCATTTTTCAAGATCTATTTTCATGTAAAGTATTGCAAGTAACTTTTTATTATGTTGGGGTATGATCTATAAATTTATCATACAGATATTTTATGATAATATGATGAGATACCCCATTTGATCTCTTCAATTCAGTATTTTGATGTTTTAAGTGGCGCCGTTAGGCTGCCGAATTTTTAAGTGGTTCTTTCACCTTTCTCCTTTTTCAAAGTTCTAATTCCATTTCAAGTCATTCAAGTCCATTTTTATTATTTTGGGGTATGATCTCTAAATCTATCATATGGATCTTTTATGATCATATGATGAGAGACCCTATTTGATCTCATCAATTCATTTTTGTTGACGTTTAAGCGGCGTTGTTAGGCTGCCGAATTTCTAAGGGGTTCTTTCACCCTTCTCGTTTTCAAGATCTACTTTCATGTCAAGTCTCTCAAGTTCATTTTTATTATTTTGGGGTATGATCTCTATATCTATCATACTGATCATTTATGTTCATATTATGAGAGACCCTATTTGATCTCGTCTATCCATTTTTGGGAAGTTTTAAGTGACGCCGTTAGGCTGCCGAATTCTCATAAGAGAAATCTTATTTTTGTCTTCCTTTCAAGTTCTTCGTTTCATATGGTATATCATTCAAATTTCAATAACATGTTCTTAAATACTATATATTCTGTTCCCCTACTGTTTTATGTATCATTTTTGAGTGGGTGACTAATGTCCCCTCTCTTTTCAATTTTTTCTAAAACCATGTATCGTAGACATTATGCTGCATTGTTTTCATCTCAAAATGCCTCCCTCTTTATCTCAAAATTATTTTATGTTATTAAGTGAATACTCAAAGCTCTTATTTCTACAGGGGTATTCACATATATATGAAAATTTTCTATTTTAAATTCTGGGATTTACATACATGAAACCTGATTTCCCTTTCCGTGGGTTTAAAGTGACATAAAGATCATGTCTTTAATGCAGTTTTTAAAAACGTTATGATTATGAAATGAAACCCATTTCTTTTATGCTATATGGGTTGTTTATGAAATGATTGATGATGATATATGTGGCTTACATGATAATAAAGACATGTCAAGGGTGCGCCCAGATAGCGCTCCAATGCATTGGGTAAATACTTAATCTCTATAGATGACTTTTTAGACTGATACCTTGGTGAATAACCTTGGTAATTTTTAATGACACCTTGGAGATGGACCTTGGTGAAACGAAATTATTTTCAATATTAAATGTTGTAGACACATTTTCAAGTTATGAAAAACGTTATTTTTATTATGATATTCCTCATGATTTCATTCTCATTCCTTAAAGTTCTTTTTCATGACATAGTTGATGTATCTCAAGTTCACATGTTAAATGTTTCTCTTGTTTCCCTTACTGGGCCTTCTGCTCACCCTTTCTTTTGATGTATGTCCCCAGGTTATGAGATGCAGTAATGAACCTAGTATGAACATGAGGATAAGCCTTTCAAGTATTTAAGAAGAATGTTTTATGTTTTCATGTTTTAAGTTCATGGTTTCCAAGACACTAGACCTTAAAGATCCTCGGTTTTGTAAAATGTAATGAAAGTTTATGTGATAAAAAGGCGGTATGCTATACCCTCCCCTGCAAATCGTGCATCCCCTGTTCTTGGCGCGTGGAGAAAAACATCAGTCCTTGATCAATCTGGTTGTGATTTTCTCCTTCGTATCTCTTTTATGTGTATCATGTGGGGTGGGCATGCTTTTGCCTATGTGGAAATTGATGAAACCGAACTTAACGAAGATAATGAGCGGACCTTTAAAGAATGAAAGGGTGTATGATCGATGACCTATTTTACTCTTTATTTTGTTATGTGTTGTTAATTTTATGGGCCTATGCTCACTGAAAATCATGGACGTTGGTGGTCTTTCTCTGTGCACTAATGAACCTCGGTGCTCTAGGATGTTTAAATAACCGTAACATGGAATTGGTTAATTACTTATACTCGGTTAAATAAATTGAAAGCACCAGGATCAACCCTTTTCTTTTATAACCCCGGTTAAAGTATAGTGGAATTGAAACCGTGGAGTGTGTTAAATCTTTTAAATATGAAAATACCTATATGGGCCTGCCTTGTGTTGGTGGTAGTGGTTTGTTTGTTTCTTTCACGGGTCGATTGCTGGGGTGATATGAGTGGGGATGGGATCCCCTATTGTTATACTTTCACTGGTTGTGAATTTGAGGCTGTGTGGTCACTCTGATTATATCACGAATTGGTCTGTAATCCTCTGTTGTTGAGAAACTATTGGCTCCGAGATTTTCGGGACATGGGGTTGTTTCTTGGGGTTTTCTTTGGATCCAGTACTTTGAGGGATCTCACATATCCCATTGTTGTTGAGACTTTACAAGAGAATCAGGTGTGAATGTTTAAGTTTTTGTTTGACTGTGTTCTTACTCTGGCCTACGGTGTGGCCTGTTAATTGCCCAGTAGTGTAGAATTCACCTAAATAGGATTACTTCAATATGAAAACAGGAACAGTTTAAATAGGAATTGGTTTTGGGAATGAGTTGTGGCTGGGCCGTGAGTGTCGTTTTGTTCTTTCATGAATGAGTAGTAATGAGGGTGTTTGTGATTAGGTTTTGGAACCCCTAGGTTGGGATGAGTGTTTGTTAGCTATACATATATCTGTAGCTTTTATGATTCTTATTCGCACCCCACCCAAGTTGAGCACTTAAGTGCCGAACACTCCCATTTCATGGGGAAGGGTGTTTTCCCCAACACTCCTATGAGTGGCTGGTTATTAGCTCTTTTTCTGCTCCCTTTCCCGAATATCTCAAGACACTTCGGGCAAGCTGTGATGGCTTGAAGTCCATTATTAGTCCAAGAATCTTCGGGCAGGGTAGTTGTTGTGGTGGGCCCAGGTGTTTGTAGGCAGGTTGTTTCCCAAGTGTCTTCGGGATGAGGCCCAGGTGTCTTCAGGCGTGGCAGTACTTGTTCTGACCCAGGTGTTTGCGGGTGTGGTTACGCGTGGTGGTTGTGGCCCAGGTGTCTGCGGGCGGGGATTGGCGGTGGGATTGTGGTGAGGTTGTGTCCCAGGTGTGTACGGGCGGGTTTTGGTAGTGGGAGTGCGGTAATAATGGCGGGATTGGTTCGATGCGTAGTATGTCTTCAATAACAAGTGGTAAAGTGGTGCGGGGTACCCAAATATCGATGTGCTATTACTATACATTACTTGCCTTGCATTATTTAGAGAGCGTGACTGGGTGAGGTATGGGTGGATAGCTTTTCCTTGTTGGGTGTTTGGTTATCTCTTTTTCCACGGGACATTAGAATGTCTCCTCACTTGTACACGAGAGTCTTTGGTTTTTCCTACTGAGTATACTTGTATGCTGACCCTACCTATATCAAACTGCTTTCAGGTTTCTAGGAGGACTTGCGGGATCATGTGGGATCGTACTAGCTCAGACCTTTGGGGTAGTTGCTGTTGTAAATTTCCCTTTTCTTGGTATCTTTTTACTTTTGGGGTTTTGTGGCTTGTACCTTTGAACATGCATATGGGAATGGTTTACTTTCAATTGTACTTGCACTTTCAGTTTTTGTGTTGTGGGATTTACTATCTTATCTCCTGATCTTATTAAATGAAAAAGGGTAATTCCTTCCATTTAGTGTTTTATTTTATACACTTGGTTCTACTCTCCACTCTGGGACCTATTGATGGCAGGTCTCAGGGGTAATTATCTCTCCTTCAACTTGAAAAATGAAGGGTCTGGAAATCTATTGTCCCTTCCCTCATCTTGGTGAAGGCGGGTCGTGACAGAATGGTATCAGAGGAGAGGTTTGAGAGATAGGATGGAGTCTAGAGTTAGGAATAGTGAGTATTTCATCGGATGGTAGAGAAACAGTGTTGGGTGAACTTGGTGCGTGAATTGGGGCAGGGAAGACCGACTTGGACATGGGATTTTAGGACCCCCCGTGATCCGATGCAAGGACTCTGGACCTAACAAACGACTGGGTGAGGCCACACTGATTGCAGGGTAGAGACCCTTGGAAAGGTACGTGAATCATAATGACTTGTGTTCTCGTGTTTCATGGGTGTCCTGGGGATTCAAAATAAATTAAGAAGTATAAGAAAATTTGAGAACAATATTCTACACCACTCGGGCTTAGGAATTCCTTGTTTACCTTGCAGCTATGGCACCTGGGAGGAGACCATGAGTAGTATAGACGATTGAGGCTCAAAAGGTTGACTTGGCCGATCAACAGAGGATCAACCGAGAGGAGGAGGATAACCAGTGGCAGAAGATGCTTCGAGCTTTTCAATGACAGACCCTCAGGAAGTACAAGGGTAGCATCTCAGACGTGGAGACGGAGAGCTGGATCGAGGAGCTAGTGATAGCTTTCGGATTGATACGTGCTCCGACTGAGTATTGGGTGCCTCTGGCCATCTGCCAGATGCAGGGATTAGCGTGTCAGTGGTGGACCTTTTATCTTGGAGAGAGGAGGGAGACTAAGGTTGTGTGGGCTGACTTCGAGAAGGAGTTTCGGGCAGAATTCCTCTCTTCGACGATGAATACTGAGAAGAGACAGGAGCTGCTCTCCCTCCAGCAGGGTAGTATTTCAGTGAGAGAGTTGGGGATCAAGTTCAAGGATCTCCTTCGCTTTGCTCTAGATCTCTTTCTGGATGAGGAGTCCTGGGCGAGACGTCTAGAGGAGGCACTCTGACCTCCTCTTCAGTATTCTTTTGTTCCCTTTTCCTTACCAACTTACCTGGAGGTGCATAAGAAGGCTGAAGTGGTGGAGAGGATGCACATGCTGGGAGGTGTGTTGCGAGAAGGGATCTATTTGGGATCGTCAAAGGGGAAAGTCGTTAGTAGCAGGCCCCCAGCATCAGGACCCTCTAGGTTTCCACTGGCAGGAAGCAGGCCTCAGCAGTTCCAGTTCTGATCCCCCGATCCTCGCCCTTTTATTTCGAGCCTAGGACTGAGGTGCTTCATCTCAGGGAGCCATGGACATATTTGGAATCAGTGCTCGGACAGAGTGTAGTACAGCGGGGGTGGACAGGTTTAGCGCCCACCTCAGCCACAATAGTTTCCCGCCAGGCCCTTTCAGCAGCTGCGGTAGGGGCATCATACTCCCGCCCCTCCGAGGGTAGACGTTTCAGGAGGAGGCCGACCTCAGGGCGCTCCTCAGGGACCTCAATCAGGGCATGTTCGGGGAGGCAGTTGATAGTAGAGAGGTAGAGGAGCTAGGTGTGGGCAGTTGCATGCTGCCGAGGCAGCAGTCCCAGCAGGGCCAGTGGTCGTTCGAGGTACGATCAGCTTGTTTTGTACTCTTGCCTATTCCTTGTTTGATACCGGAGCTTTTCACTCCTTTGTTACACTCGGTAAGGCACATGCTTTGGGTTTAGATGTCGAGAGAATTTCAGCGCCTTTTGTGTTGAGCACACCACTTGGAGGTCAGACCGACTTATCTTATGCTTTCTGAGAGTGTAGACTGATGATAGAACCGCATCATTCTACCAGGGATCTGCTATTGTTGCAGATACAGCCATACGGTGTCAACCTAGGCATTGACTGGTTGTTCTCTATGTTTTCCATCATTGACTGCTTCCGAGTAAGGGTTGTGTTTTCAGATTTGGGCGGTCAACATGTAACTTTCATCGGGGAGCTGGGTCGTCAGAGAAGCATCGGGTGAGAGGAGCCCCTCCTTTCCCTGTTGGTCGAACTATTAGTGGAATCAGTAGATACAAAAATGGTGGAGGTCCGAGGAATCGTCAGTGAGTTTATGAAAGTATTTCCTGAGTAGGTGGCGACTCTACCCCCTCGATGGGATGTTGAGTTCGGGATAGACTTGAAACCTGGTGCCCGTCCGATTTCGATGGATCCCTATTGGAAGGCACCTTCTGAGTTGTGGGAGTTATAGATCCAGATTGACGATCTAATGAATAAGGGTTTTCTTCGGCCAAGTGTGTAACCGTGGGGTGCTCCTATGTTGTTTTAGAAGAAGGAGGATGTTGGTCTAAGACTGTGGATAGAATACAGGAGGATGAATCAGGTGATGGTAAAGATTCGCTACCCCCTCCTGAGGATAGACGATCTCTTCGAACAGCTGAGGGGAGCGGGTTGGTTCTCAAAGATCAATCTATGGTCTGGATATCACCAAGTGTGGGTGAAGGAGGGTGACATCTCGAAGACTGCCTTCTGGTGCAGATATGGGCACTTCGAGTTTGTAGTCATGTCGTTCAGCGTTACGAACTCACCAGCTATGTTCATGGGACTCATGAACTCCGTCTTCCGGGAGTACTTGGACCGGTTCATAGTCGTGTTTATTGACGACATTCTGATCTACTCAAGATCAAAGGGGGATCACTAAGAGCACCTGAGGACAGTTTAAGAGGTCCTCTGATGGTGCTAGCTTTATGGGAAACTGTCCAAGTTCATGTTCTGGACACGAGAAGTGCATTTCCTTGGGCATGTGGAGTCTGAGCAGGGGATAGCAGTGGACCCATCAAAGGTCTAGGCAGTTGTTTCTTGGGCATCACCCAAGAACGTGGAAGAGGTTTGTAGTTTCCTCGAGCTGGAAAGTTACTACCGGAGGTTTGTGCCCAACTTCTCCCGAGTTGCAGCACCTTTTACAGCCTTGAACAAGAATGACCAGGCTTTTGTGTGGAACGATCAGTGTGAGGCATCCTTCAACTATCTGAAGGAGAAGTTGGTTAGTGCCCGAGTGCTGAGGTTTCCAGAAGAAGGGGAGGCGTAGGAGGTGTTATGTGATGCTTCCGGGAAAGGCCTCAGATGTGTGTTGATGCAGCGGCAAGGGGTGATCTCTTATGGGTCTAGGAAGTTATGCCCCCATGAGCGTAACTATGCCACCCATGACCTAGATCATGAGGCGGTCATGTTCGTACTAAAGTTGTGGCGGCATTACCTCGTCGGTGAGCACTTTTTAGTCTTCACGGACCATAAAAGCTTTAAGTATATCTTCTCCCAATGGGACCTGAACTTACGAAAGTGAAGGTGGATGAAATTCCTTCAAGAATACAACTTCGAGTTTTCCAACACCATGGGAAAGGGGAATGTGGTGGATGATTCTTTGAGTAGTAATTTGCGGAAGGATGCAGTCCGAGAATCGGTAGATGTTTGGAAGGCAATGGAGGAGTTGGATTCCCTGCACCTAGATGCAAGGATGGAAGGTGGTATAGGTTTCCTCTATTAGATGACAGTGTAATCTTCTCTATTGTTGCAGGTAGTGGAGTCCCAATGGGGAGACTCAGAGAGTGAGGTGATGCGTGACCAGGTTAACTAAGGGGATGCTCTCAAATGGTGGACAGAGGATGGTCAGAATAGGGTGCTTTTCCGAGGAAAGTTGTTTGTTCCAGAGGTGATGCGCAAGAGAATTCTTAGTGAGTTCCACAACTCACCCCTAGTAGTGCACCTGAGAGTTTGATGTGTCGGGGCTTGAGAGGTCAGTTCTGGTGGCCCAGGGTGAAGCGGGCGGTGGCAGAGTTCATGGCCAAATGCTTGGTGTGTCAGTAAGTGAAGGCTAAACACCGTGTTCCATGTGGTTTGTTGTAGCCTCTGGATGTTCCCGAGTGGAAGTGGTATGACATCTTGATGGATTTCATCACAGGAATACCTAAGGATCAAGGAGTATGCGATGCTATATGGGTAGTGGTGGACCATTTGATGAAGTCGGATCACTTTCTGGCGATCAAGGAGTCGTGTACAGTGGATGCCTTAGCACGAAGGTACGTGGATGAGGTGGTGTGGTTCCATGGAGTTTCGAGATTCATGATCTCGGATAGGGATGCATGGTTTACCTCACAAGTCTGGAGAGTATTGAAGCATGCTTTTGGCAACCAGCTATGTCTTAGTACTACTTTTTATCCCCAGACAGGTGGACAGATAGATTGCTCCATCCAGACCTTGGAGGATATGTTGCGGGCATGTGTTCTGGACTCAGGAGGATCGTGGGTGCGACACTTTCCACTGGTAGAGTTTTCCTACAATAATAACTAGGACTCTACCATTGGCATGGCTTCATTTGAAGCCCTATATGGAAGGCTTTGTTGCTCACTGGTGTGCTGGACTAAGGTTGGGGAAACAAGTGTTCTTGGCCTTTAGGTGGTTCAGAGCACGATAGAGAAGGTTCAGCTTATACGGGAAAGGATGAAGGCGACCCAGGACCGATAGAGGTCATATGCCGATAGTAGGAGGAGGCCCTTGGAGTTTTATGTTGGAGACCACATGTTCTTGAAGGCCTCCCCTCAGTGTGGACAGTGGAGGTTCGGTAGAGGGAGTAAGCTTTCTCCCAGATTCATCAGACCCTTTGAAGTGTTGCGGTAGGTCAGTGAAGTGGATTACCAACTAGCGCTACCACCGCTGCTGCTGAGGATACATGATGTTTTCCATGTGTCCCAGCTCCACCGGTATCTACACAACGATTCACACCTCCTCGACTTGGGAGCTCAAGATATCAATGACGATGTTACCTTTGTGGAAAGACCAGTGCGGATCGAGGATCGTGAAGAAAAGGTGCTTCATGGGAGAACCATTACTTTAGTTCGAGTGTCGTGGAAGCATGGTGGGCTTGAGAAGAGTGCCTGGGAACAGGAAGCACAGATGTGCACCCAGTACCCAGGGTTGTTTTGAGTTTAGTGATGTTCTATTTATGCTTGTTTTTGACGTAACACTTCACCTTGTTGATTGTGGAATGTGTGGTTTTCCTTATTCCCTGAATGTGTATGAAAATTCCTGGCTATGGGGACGGGAGGACCCGATCCCTAATCAAGTCACATTAAGGTGGATGCGATTAAACCCATGCGGGCGATTCAGTGTCTCCCAAAGCGGATAGTATCTTGATGTGGGGGAAGAGACTTCCCAACCCATAGGACTGGGTAGTTTTACCCTGGTATGTTGCTTGGTTCTTGAGAGGGATGTGTTTCTAGATAACGATGAGGTTCACTCCTGAGAGGTATCTTTCGAGGTGGTTGTTCGGACCCTCTCTTCTCTTCTGGTTTGTTTTGATTCTTGAGGGAAAGAATAGTTTGAGAGGTTTCTAATGTAATGGCCCAGACCCTCCTGGCCCATTACATTGCCAAAAGTGAGGCTCCACCAAAACTGTGATACTGTGACGGCGGCACTGGTCATAGTGGCACCATGAAGGCGGCACCTATCACGGTGGCACCATGACGGAGGCATCGGTCACGGTGGAACCATGATGGTGGCACCGTGAGGGTGACACCATGACGGTGACACCGTGACGGTGACACTGTGACGGTGACACCGTGAGGGTGACAACGTGACGGTTGAACCGTGTGCTCTTCGTTCTTTTCTAGTTCCCGACCTTTCTGCTCCCGTAGTAAATTAATTCTTTTACCCTTATTAAAGCCCATAATTAATACCTAAAAATCCTATGAAATATCCCTGATGGGGGATATTAAATAACCACTTAATACCATCATGTGTAACCTCCCAAATCACATGGGAAAACACGATCCGACTT
Organism: Viscum album; assembly: GCA_963277665.1. Classification (NCBI taxonomy): domain Eukaryota; kingdom Viridiplantae; phylum Streptophyta; class Magnoliopsida; order Santalales; family Viscaceae; genus Viscum; species Viscum album. The sequence continues at coordinate 930,513,483 of OY728159.1, forward strand.
TCAAGGAATTCAAAAACCCTCATATCCCGTAACAATGGGATTTTATCCATATGTAGTAGAGGAAGTTCTTATTTATCTTCTTCCTTTTGTCCAACTCCTCTCCTTCTCCCTGGTGTGCCTACGCTAGATTCGTATGCTCGTCCTTGGAGTTCCCGATGTCCCTCCCCTGAAAATCACACATCCCATGTTCTTGGCGCGTGGAGAAAAACGTCGATCCTTGATCAATCAGGTAGGGATTTTTTCCTTCTTCTCTCCTTCCTGTGAATCATGTGGGGTGGGGATGCTTTTTCCTCTGTGGAAATTGATGAAACCAAACTTAAAAAAGATAATGAACGGACCTTTAAATAATTAAAGGGGGTGTCATCAATGATCTGTTGTACACTTAATGTTGTTATTTGTTGTGAATTGTACGGGCCTTTTCTCACTGAAAATTATGGTCATTGGTCATCTTTATCTGTGTACTAATGAACCTCGGGGCTCTTGGATGATTAAATAATCGTAACATGGAATTGGTTAATTACGTATACTCGGTTAAATAAATTGAAATCACCAGGATCAACCCTTTTCTGTGATAACCCTGGTTAAATCATAGTGGAATTGAAACCATAAAGTGTGTTAAATCATTTAAATATCAAAATACCTGCATGGGCCTACCTTTTTTGGTGGTAGCGATTTGGTTATTTTGTACATGGGCCGATTGCTGGGGTGATATGAGTGGGGATGAGATCCCCTATTGTTATACATTTGATGGTTGCGAATTTTAGGTCGTGTGGTTACTCTGCATATATCACGACTTGGGGTGGAATCCTCTGTTGTTGAGAAACCATTGGCTCCAGGATTTTGGGGACATGGGGCTATTTCTCAGGGTTTTCTTGGGTTCTAGTACTTTGAGGGATCTCACTTATCCCTTTGTTGTTGAGACTTTACAAGAGTACCGGGTGTGAATGTTTAAGTTGTTGTTTGATTGTCTTCTTTCTCTAGGTTGCGGTTTTTCCTATTAATTGCCCAGTAGTGTATAATTCACCTAAATGGGGTTACATGAATATGAGAACATGAATAGTTTAAATAGTAATTTGTTTTGGGAATGAGTTGTGGCTTGGCTGTGAGTGTCGTGTTGTTCTTTCATGAATGTGTAGTAACGAGGGTGTTTGTGCTTAGGTTTTGGAACCCCTAGGTTGGGATGAGTGTTTGTTAGCTATACATATATTTGTAGCTTTTATATTTCTTATTTTCACCCAACCCAAGTTGAGCAGAAAAGTTTCAAACACTCCCATCCACGGGGGAGGGTGTTTTTCCCAACACTCCTATGAGTGGCTGGCTATTAGCTCCTTTTCTGCTCCCTTTCCCAAATAGCCCAAGACTCTTCGGGCAGGCAGTGATGGCCTGAAGTCCATTATTAGCCCAAGAATCTTTGGACAGGGTAGTTGTGGTGGTGGTCCCAGGTGTTTGCGGGCAGGTTGTCTCCTAAGTGTCTTCGGGATGAGGCTCAGGTGTCTTCTGGCGTGGTAGTAGTTGTTCTGGCCTAGGTGTTTGTGGGCGTGGTTATGCGTGGTGGTTATGGCCCAAGTGTCTGCGGGCGGGGTTTGGAAGTGAGACTGCGGTGAGTTTGTGGCCCAGGTGTGTGCGGGAGGGGTTTGGTAGTGGGACTATGGTAAGAATTGATGGATTTGTTCGATGTGTAGGATGTCTTCAATAACCAGTGGGAAAGTGGTGCGGGATACCCAAATATCAATGTGCTATTACAATATGTTACTTGACTTGCGTTATTTGGGGAGTGTTCCATGGTGTGGTTTGGGTGGATAGCTTTTCCTTGTTGGGTGTTTGGTTATCTCTTTTTCCACAGGACATTAGAATGTCTCTTCACTTGTACACAAGAGTCTTTGGTTTTCCCTACTGAGTATACTTGTATGCTCACCCTACGTATATAAAACTGCTTTCAGGTTTCCAGGAGGACTTGTGGGATCGTGCGGGACCGTGCTAGCTCAGACCTTTGGGGCAGTTGCTATTGTTGATTTCCCTTTTCTTGGTATCTTTTTACTTTTGGGGTTTTGTGGCTTGTACCTTTGAACATGCTTATGGGAATGGTTTACTTCCAGTTGTACTTGCACTTTCAGTTTTGGTGTTGTGGGATTTACTATCTTATCTCCCAATATTATTAAAATAAGAAGATAAATGCCTTCCATTTAGCGTGTGATTTTATACCCTTGGTGATAGTCGCCACTCTAGGACCTATTGAAGGCGGGTCTTGGGGGTCATTATCTCTCCTTCAACATGAATAAGGGTCTGGAAATCTGATGTCCCTTCCCTCATCATTGTGAAGGCAGGTCGTTACAATAAGAATCAATTTTATATTTAATTTCGATATTAAACCCTTTTATATATATGATAATTTTATCATTAAAAACCAACATTTCATTACATCTCTTGAATTGATTTTAAATTGAATTATTACACATATGTAAGCTGAATTTAAAAAAATGGATTAAATATTATTAATCATAATAATATATTTTATCTTACAATTTAAACATAATTTTTAACGAAAATGAATAGTGAAAATAGTTGAAATTTATTATTGTGTTTAAGGTAAAAATTAGTTTATTGTGGGGTTAAACTAAGAATACAAAAGTTAAAATTTCCTGTAAACTTGTCAAAATATTAATGGATAGAAATATTTCTACATTATAAAATACCAAAATAGAACCAAATTTTATTTCAAATATTTTATCGTGTTAATTAATTTATCGTTTGGGATTATTTTGGGAAATTTCTATGTAATTTTGAAGTGGCTTCCCTTTCCCAAATTATAAATGGGAACTCCCTCCCCTCACATATTGACACCCCTAAAAGAATTTTAATATAACAAAACCAACCAAAATATCTCTCAAATATATTTATACATTTTATTGAGCTATTATTCCCCAAAACAACCAACCATATGGTCCATAAGAAGAGATCTAAGTTATTTTTCTCTTTGAGAAAGTAATTTCCTTAACAGATATCTTTCATTTTATTTATTATTTTTTCAGAAAAAATTATGTATTAACCCTCAAAATAATATAATACCAATATATACGATATAAAAAGTTTTTATTTTTATTTTTTTATAATATTTACTCATCATCACTTCCATAAAATGGGAAATGAAATCATTGATCATATTTATGGAGGGATATCACCTCTCAAACCGATGTAATTCATTTTCCATCACCACATTTAAAGGATGTATATAATGATGTATTTGACACATGTATATTATATTTATTATATTACTATTATTTTGTAATTTTAATATCATAAAGACATTTTTAAGTTCTATTCTATTTCAAATATGATAACATTGCTCGTGTGTACGATGGGATGTTTCCTCGAGATGCGATGTGATTTTTTTTCACTTAAGAATTATATAGAATGTAATAAGGGTAAAATTAAGTAATATATATGATATATATGAGATTATATTGATTATTTGATGTTAATATATCACTAAATTTTTTAGCCTTTATCTTGTCAATGGAATTATGACATCGCTCGTGCGTAAGTACAGCCTACCATCACCACAAAGCAATGTTATTAATTTTTCATGTACAACCTTTATAAAATGTTTTAATGTTTTATATACTAATTAAATGTAATTTTTATAACATTATAATACTTTTTTAGATTATATATATATCCTATGAAAATTATATATAACTTTTATGAAAATTTGAGCATGAGAAAACCATGAAATTAAAAATAGAAACAATGAAAATAATGAAGTATCATTAAAAGATAGTTGTGGAATATTATAAAAGGACGATATATTATATTTTTAAAAAAATTGGCCAAAAAAATAAATTAATAACATGATTAATGACATTATATAGAAGGTATATATATTTTCAATGTAAATCGGACCTAAGGTAAGGGTTTCTTGTCTCACTTTTACTTCTGTGAGACCTATGCCATATTCAACACTAATTTACTCTGTATGGTGTGTATAATACCCCTTTTATATGTTATATTATGAATATATTTATATTAATGTTTTTTGAAGTTTCATTTTATGTCATTTATTTTTTTGGATTATGATTCAAAAGTTACCAAAGTGATAAGGGTTTATTTCACAATCTCATCATTATTCAGAATTGTTTATGATTATGTCTACCTAAGGGGAATTATTTTATATTTAAAAATTAAAATAAATATATTTCTTAATATCCAGTAATTAATGAAATTTTACAATTAATAGTACTTTTTTTATATTCTTTGGCACATAAAATGATTGAAAAAACATTCTAAGAAAATATGACTTTATTTTTCTCTTCGGTCGAATATCCTTTTTCATAAAAACCCATGTTTTCAAAAAAAAATGTTTTCAAAAATGTTTTTAACCTTTTCCAAATGATTTATTAAATATTTTTTAGTCATTTTAACTTTTAACAAAATATTTTGAAATGAATATTTGTGTCATTTTGAAAATAATTCTTGTTTGGATTTTACCTAAAATGTGAAAGAAACCCTTATTTTTTTATGTGTATGGGATGAATGTCATTTTCCACCTTCATGACCAATTAGTGTTTTAATGATTATTTTAGAAGTTTTAAAAGGTTATTTTAAATTAAAATTATTTTCCAATTTTTTTAATATGTTATTTTATAAATTAAAAGGTTAATTTTCTAAAAACAATCTTCTAAGGACATTTTTATGGTATTTCTATTCATCAGGGACATAAACTCTCTATTTTTATTATGATCCAATGAGGATGTTTTGTATTCATAACTCCCTTATTATTTCATTGTATTGTTTATGATCATATTAATTGGGGATGTATAGTTTTATTACGATTCACCATTTTACTAAGGAAGGTTAATGATTATGTTTATTGGGTATGGAATGTATTAACATTTATTATGTTAGTTTCCCTGTATGAAAGTTATACTGATTATATTTAATCCTTTTTCATATAAGTAATTTATTGGATTTATTAAGTGATGGGCGGTGCCTATTATAGCCCCTCGATGCTTCAGTGGGTCTCTTAAAACAAACTAGATTGGGGTTTGGCCGAGGACTTACTTGTTTATCTGTATGTATTTTCATTGGGCCTCGATGGTATGTTTTAGATGTCCAGAATTATGCATTCCATAATTATGAATTCATTTTTTTCATATTTGAAGTGATTATTTCATTATTTAGAATATATGTGGTTAATTTTTAAATCTCATGTGAATATTTATATGAAATAATTTGATCGTTATTAATTCTTGTCATAGTATCCTCGGGTTATTGATTAAATGGAGTTTTTTAGTTATTTAGAATAAAATAATGTTTAATAATTATTTATTCATAGATTCCATTATACTCTTACCCTTATTGAGCATTGATATCACCCATATTTTTCTTCCTTTTCCCAGGTTACGAAGATGAATACTTTGGATGAGCTCCAAGGATGATGATCATTCACTTTTTTTGTATTACCAATGTAAAATGGGTTTCATATATGTATCATGTTATCCAAAACTCGTAAACTATTCATTACTTTAGAATGTGATTCCACGTATCTGATTCCAATGTACTAAATTTAGAAAACAGCGATGGGTTACTGAATTTGGGGCGATTGTTGTTGATATCTAAGTTAAGTTTACTATAAACTTTGGGAACTTAATTTTAGAAAACATATATTAGGGAACATGACCCTATGATAAATGATGTGTATAGTTATAGAATAATATCCTAATGTTTTTAAGAAAGATATTATATGGTTTTTCCAAGTAATACATATCTTTCAGGATACTACAATTTAAAATGGTTTGGACACATATGTACTGAGATATAATAACTCCAAAAACATTATATCTAGATTTACCCAATCATTTTATGGTGCATTACAATGGTCCTTAATAAACACTTGGTTTGAAACATTTTGTCTATATACTCAGGATAAATCACATATTCATTAAAACCCAATATGGTGGAGTTAAAAATAAAGATATCCACAAAAAAACCATGTTTATGATTATGAGATTATCTATATATAATTTTTTTAATTTAGGTTATGTGTTTCACTAGTTTTTTGGATTATAAATTATATTTCATAATGATATGTTATAATCTAGTGTATGAAATTATTTATAAATGGTGCTTAATAGAGGGAATGAGAACCATATCAATGAACGTACTTCATTTAGAGATTTCCATGGGCAAGATAATGAAGATGGGGATAGAGTTGGGGATGTATCTGATAAAACTATACGAATATTAGAGAAGTTGACTCATGTTATGAGTAAAAAAATTTCCCATATGGAACATCTTTATGATCAAACACATGGTGTAATGTTGTTTCATCACTTCATGTTTCAGCAAACTCCATCATTCAATGTGACTATAAATTTATTTTTAGCTGAGAAATGGATCAGTTCTTTAGAAAAGATATTTCTCCCTATAAAAAGGAGTTCAAGGTAGAATATTATCATTGTCATATTATCATCTCTTTGGAGATGTGGATTAATGGTGGTCATTAATTCCAAACTCTAATGATGAAGAACAAATATAAATCATATAGTGGATGGATTTCAAGGTACTCTTCTTGGAAAAATATTATCCTCGTGAGATATTAGAAGATATGGAAAGATATTTATTGATTATAAGATAGAAATAAGAGGGGAATGTTGTTATGAAGACAAATTGAAAAGGTTATCAAGGGATGTTGCAAACTACATACATAATCTAAAGATAAATATTAATCATTTTTTATCGGATTAACCCAATCCTCTAAAGGGAACTAGTCTCCCAATATTCCTAATCATATGAGAATATAGTATCATTTTCTACCAATATGGAGAAATAATTATAAAAGTATTTAGATTTTGAAGGTAATCAATATAATAAGAGGATGGAAGATTAAATCACATATAATGAGAATAAGGGAAACAACAATTTTTTAACATGTGATACTTGTCAAAGAAAACACCTTGGTACACTCTTAAAACGAAAAGTATTTTTCTTCCTATGTCGATAAAAATTACACCATTATCATTATTTGTAGGGAAATAAAAAATCCTAAAATTTTTAATTCTTACACTTTAAGGGGATAGGGTACAATGAAAATGAATTCCCAAAGTATAAAGGGAATATACAAAAAAACAAGATAATAGATCAAGTTCAAGATTATTATTTTTACTACATATGGATTGGAATGGTTAATGTATTTTGTTTGGAATCCAGAATCATGTTATATTATTATTTTAATAAATGATGTTATGATTATAAGAATTGTGAAATGTATAAGTATTTCATTATACTAGTATTTCTTTGATAATTTGAAAGCATGTGTTGAATGGTATAATTGTAATTGATTCCGAAATAAATTGAACTTCTTCAAAAACATGTGATTAATAGAGGATAATACTTAATATGATCCTGATTTTTTGATAATAATGATATGTTTATGGTATAGTGTTGGTTATCCTGAAATTAGTTAGTGGTTTGATGGTTCATGTTATATTTGATGGATTTTACTATAAGTATTATTTTATATAATATAGTTGTCAAAATGATATTTTATTTTTGGAAGCATTCCTGTTTTAATTAAGGTTTTAGAGTGATCAAGGAGTTTATATGTTTAGAATGTGTAATTAAAATACACTTTATATTGTGTGGGGAATAAAATGTCGATTTACTGACCTTCCTTCAAAAACTATGGACTTTGAATTTGTATAGACAAATTTTGTATGAGTCATCAGGTTAAATATTAATGGAATATATTATGATGAACTTGGGGTGTTAATAGATAGATTTTACCACCAATTTTGGCCTTGTAAAATAACAAGATATATGAGTCATGACATGAAATTCCTTTGTTGATATAATGATCTATTAATTGTTTTTTCAGTTCTTCATGAATAAAAATTCTTATTGGGTATTCATTTCTTGAAGTAATATATGAAGTATGAATTGATAAAACAACATCTAAATGATGAAATTGTTCATATAGAAATATTTAAAATCACTATATTTTCTTATCTTCTCGGTTTAGATATTAAATCAATTCTATAACTCCCTAGAAATGATCTTTAAACAAAAATGTTTTCCAAATACCATTATATATGAGGAATAAAATATTCCCATGACTCATAAAATATTTAGGGTTTTCTAGTTTTTAACCTAACATAGATCTCCCACTTTCTTTTGATCAATTATTTCTATCACATTCTATTAATCCTTAGGTGTTTGTATTCACTTACATGACCCTGTTTTCATTTCCCACCAACATTCTCCTACATAGAAACCTAATAATGTATTATTATAAGTGACCACTGTACTTCATTTTATGTATTATCAATATTATGTTTTATTAACCATTTTTATTATGTGGTTTCACAAAAAAAATATTTTCAAATGTCAAATCCTTGATTACCAAGATCAATGTTAAATTGTGAGGAAGGTATTTATTTATGGGGGGAGAATGTAACAGTCTAATATTTTTAAATTAGGAATATTATGTTCAATAGAATATATGATAAAGAACACAAATATTATAATTGATTATATTGTCCCTAGACATTAAAATCCATTTATTTTTATATAAATTCAATATCTTTGATATCTTTTGATGCACGCAAACCTATTTTAAACGAAATATGATACACTATTAAAATATTACTATTTAAATATTACTATTATAATCTAACTGTTAAGTAGGTGGTGATGAATATTTCCAAATAAATTATGAAATTTTATGGTATAAAATATATTAAATAAATTAAATTTAAATATACTGATTAAAAAAAATTAGAATCATTTGAAGTAAAAATGAAATGTTTTCTGAAAAAAACTATTTTTCTAAAAGGTGGTTTAGTCAGGATTTGAACACATAATTTATAATTAATTTTTACCATTATTAAAAAAACTATTTAAAAATTTAATCATAATTTTTGAAATCATCATATCAAAATTTAATTTGGTTTAATATTTGGTATTTTTTCGAATTGTTTCATTTTTCAATGAATAGAGAAAAATACTAATTTTCACTAAACCTATCTTTTCATTTAAAAAATTTAAAAATTTAAAATAAATTTTAAATTGGTTTCATATTAAAATTGGTTCTATAATATTAAAATTTAAATAATTTACTACATTATTGTCAATTTTATATTGAATTTGGAAATTAAAACATTCAAAACTTATGAAATCATTCTCTTTGAAAACCCATTTTTCATCGCAGATATGGAAATAATTTTAAATTTATTTCTACCACATCTATGAATTTAATTTTAAAAAACTGAATTAATTTTTGGAATTATAATTATTTATATTATCTAATAATATCAACATAAGGTTTTATAAAAATGAATAGTGAAAATAGTATTAATTAATTATCATGGTTAAGGTAAAAATGGTTTTACCATGGGGTTAAACTATAGAAGATAATAGTTAAAGTTTCCTTAAATATTTTAAAAATAATTTTATGGAAAATTTTCAGATTTATCCTTTCCAATATTATATCCTGAGGTTATTTAGATTTATTTTTCATGTGAATGACTATAATTTTGGATACTTTTAGGAAATTTCTATGTAATTTCCATGAGTGTTCCATTTTCCCACTTATAAATGGTCACTCACTATACTTAATTCTTCACACCCATCAAGCCTTTTTTCTTGAAAAAACTCTACAATAATATATCTAAAAAACATAAACATATTATAGATCTTTGTTCCTCCAAAAATATCACCCATATAGTCCATAAGAAGAGATAAAATGTTTGTTTCTCTTTGGGATGGTCATATTTTAAATAAAGCACTTTTGTTTTCATTATTTTTTTCCGATTCAATTATTTCTTAATTATTAAAATATAATAACACCAATATATCTCATATAATAAAATTTTATTGTTTTGGTGAAATAATAATTATTCATTTCCACTTCCATGAAATGGGAAATGAAATCATCGATTGTGTGTACGGAGGACTACTGCCTTGAAAACCAATGTAGTTCATTTTCCATCACCAAAATTGAAGGATGGATATATTTATGGATTTACCAAATTTATATCATATTTATGATATTATTATACTTAATTATTTTTAATAATACAAATAAATTTTTATGTTCTCTACTGTTTCAAGTAAGATAGTGTCACTGGTGTGTACAATGAACTACCGCCACATGAAGTGATTTAATTTTTTTTCACATACGTATTTTATTTAATGTGATAAGAATAAAATTAATTAATATATGTTATATATATGAAATGATATTTATAATTGAAAATTTATATATCACCCTCTTCCTTACCCTTTCGCTTATTAAAGGGATGATATCATTTCTCGTGTGTACGTAAGGCTTGTCATCTCCACAAAGTGATGTGATTAATTTTCCTTGTATAACATTCATAAATTAGTCTAAAAATGTATCTAAATAGTAAATAGATATTTATGAAATTATTATCTTTACTGGTATGATACACACATATATATCCTATTCAAATGAACTGAAACATTTTTGACAAAATTTTCATCATAAAATAAGACAATTAACACCAGAAACAATAAAAATAATGAAATATTATTAACAAAAAAAATTTCAAATGTTATAATAGGATCATATATAATATTATAAATAATATTATTATTATTTATAAATTAATTTCATGATTAAAACAATTATACATGAGTTATGGACATCTATAAAGGAAACCTAACCAAAGGTAAGGGTTTCTTATCTCATTATTACTTCTGTGAGACATATTTCATATTAAAAACTTATTTCATTTGTATTGTGTATATAAATACCAATAAATATTTTATATCATGAATATATTTATATTAATGGTATTTAAATTATCATTTTATTGTATTTCTTTTATGGGTTTTATGATTCTGATGTTGCCAATGTGGTAATGGTTTATTTCGCAATCTCATCATTATTTAGGATTGTGTATCTTTATTTCTCCCTTAGAAGTTTTATTTGATATTTCTATCAAAAAATCAATATATTTTATTACAATACAGTTATTCATTAATTTTCATAATTAATAGTACCATTTTCAAATATTTTTTTCCCTAAAATGACCTAGATAATTTTTTCAAGAAAATCAGAATGTATCTCTCCCTTTAGTTGGAAATCGTTTTTTTTATCAAAACCCATGTTTTATAAAAAAAATTTAAAAATATGTTTTAAATATTTTAAATATGATTTATTAAATACTTATTAACCAATTTTTAAATGTTACAAGTGAATTTTAAAGTTATATACATTTCTTTTTCATAACAATGCATGTTTGGAATTTTCCAAAATCGTGAATAGAATGTTTATTTTGACATGTATGTAATGAATGGATTTTTATAACATCATGCCCAATCTATGTATTAATACTTATTTTAAAACATTTAATTGGATAATTTCAAATAATACTAATTTCAAAATATTTTATGCATTTTTTGTGTTAAAATCTTGATTTTCAAAATGAAATGGTTATTTTTCTTTGAAATGTTTTTAAGGATCTTTTAATTGTGTTTATATTCATTAATGACATCAAAACTATGTTTTTTATATGAAACACTAAGGATATTTTTTATTTATATCATAATTATTATTTATTCAAATGATTTATGATCGGTTTAATTGGGGATTTACACTTTTATTATCATTCACCATTTTACTAATGATGGTTTATGATTATGTTTATTGATTGGGGTAAGTGTTAACATTTCATATGTTAGTTTCTCCATATGAATGTTTATGTTTATTATGTTTCACCTGTTTCACAGAAGGAATGAATTAAACATATTATGTAAGGGTTGGGGCCTTTTATTTCCCCATGATGTATCAGTAGGTCTGATGAGAAAAACTAGATTGAGTTTTGGCTGAGAACATACCCATTTATTTAGATATTTTGGTACAAGGCTATGAATTTTTGTTTTAGATGTATGTAATTATACATTAAATCATTATGAATTCAATTAATGATATTCCATGTTATTATTCTATTAGATATAATATCCATGGTTATGTTTTCAAGCATATGTGATTATTTATATGTAATTATTTGATCATCATTTATTCCTACAAAATTGTGCTCATGTTTTTTGTTAAATGGATTTTGTTTTAGTTGGTCCAAATTCCAATTTCATTGTACCATATTTATTCATTTCATATAATATATTATTACCCATAATAAAAATATTAGCTCACCCTTATTTATTTTCATTTCCGCAAGTTATAAATATGAATCCTTTGAATGAGTTTTAAGGATGCTAACAAGTTTTTTTGTTATGTTTTATTTTATATTACCAATGTAATATGGGTATGATATATGTGTCTAGTTATCCTAAACGAATAAAATTTTCAGTAATTCAGGATGTGATTCCTTTTATATCATTCCAATTTAATAATTTATGACATCGTCTTCAGGTTACTTGAGTCAGGGTTGTTACAACTGGTATTAAAGGAAAGTTTAGTAGCAACCTTGGGAACTAAATTTATTAAACCATGCATTAGGAAAGATAAACTTATAATAATGATTTAGGATGAGTATATAATAACATACTAATTTTTTTATAAGTAAAATATTGTGTGTGTTTTCTTAATAATGTATCCATGTCTGGATATTAAAAGGTGGTGTGGTTCTCAAACAAATGTACCTAGGGGTAATAACTTTGAAAATGGTGCATTGGTCTTGACCCAATTATCACTTTGTGTTGAACAATAGGAATTATTATACACCTATTTTGACACTCCCATGGGATATTATTAGGATAAAAAAATTTCTTTACTAACATTTATAAAGGAGTGGAAAATAAATAAATTCCCATCGAATATATGTTTAGTTTAATGAGATTACCTATGAATAAATTTTTTAATTTATGTAATGTTTTCTCTCTTTTTGGGATTATAAATTTTATTTCATAATTTTATGATATAATCTAGTGTATTACATTATTTATAAATGTCTCGTGATGGAATTAATGGGAAAAGTATTACATAATGTACCGTATATCGGGATTCCCGACCAAGGATATATAATGATGTTAGAGTGAAATTTGGATCTAAAATTGATCAAATTATAACCATATTTGGTAGATGAATCAGGTTTTTAGTACTAACTTTTCCCATATATATCATCCTACTTGATCACCATGTGGAATAATTATATTATAAAACTTCATGCATCAAATACACACATTATTCAATGGGACAAAAAACCCCATTTTAGCTCAGTAATGGATACTTTCTTTAGAGAAGATATTTATCATTATGGGAATTAGTGACAGGAGAGAGTTTTCATGGTAGTTTATAATCCCTTTGGAGACGTGAATCAATGGTGGCCAATAATTCAAAACACTAAGGATGAGGAGGAAATATCAAGCATGGAGTTGAAGTATTTTAAGTTACTATTTGTTTAAAAATACTTTCATTATTAGTAAGAAGATAATATGGAAATAAAATTACTGAGTCAAAGACATAAGAAAGTGGAAAATGTTGAAAATAATGAATCCAACTTTAAAAAAATAGTAATGAAAAGGAATATGTATATAATCTAATGATCCGGGTTTGCCATATATTTTATAGACTTAAGAAAATCCTACGAAGGGCACAGTTCTACCAAACATTCTCATCGTATGAGGATGTTGTATCATGTCATATAAATATTGATAAATAATTCTCTAATTCATATGAATTAAAAGGGATTAAAGAGATGAATATGATTGGATATAAAAATATGGATAAAGGGGAGAACGGGAAGAAGGATTTTCCAACATATCATACTTGTGGAAGGAAACACCTTAAGGTGACATGATTAAAATAAATATGAATTTTCTTCATGTGTTGATAAAAATAAACAATTTTCCTGATTGTAAGGGAAATAAATAATCTTTTAATGTGAAATGATTTCACAGTAACTGTATGGGGAAATATATAAATTAATTCTCCAAGAATCAAGGAAATATAACTAAATATAAGTTAAGGGATCATGTTATGTCTTATACTAATAATATAGACTAAGTGAAATGATTAATTCCATTGTGTGTGGATTAAATAATTATGTTATCAGAGTATTTTAATCAATGGTATTATGGTAATAATAATTATTAGATGTATAATAATTATACTATATTAGTAATTCTATAAGTATTTTAAAGCTTTTGTTGAATGGTATAAAAAATTGATTCAGTAACAAGTTGAACTTCTTTGAAAAGACATTATTGAGGGAGGATATAACATAATATTTTAAAAATTTTGAGATAAAAAAGATATGATTATGGGATTGTATCAGTGACCCTGAATTTGTTTACAGGTTTGATGGGTTTTTCTATTTTTGATAGATTTTACTAGAAGTATTGATTTATGGAATATATTTAACAACATGAGATTTTATATTTATAAGATTTCATGTTTTCATTAAGGTTTTATGGTTATAAAGGTATTCATATATTTTTTATGTTACATTAATAGGAACTTTAAATTTTTTGTGTAATATAATGTTGATTTAGTGACCTTCCTTCAAAAATTTTGAACATTGAATTTGGGAAAACAATTTGGATGAGTGTTGAGGATAAATATATATGAAATGGATTAAGTTAAACTTTGGGTGTTATTAGATAACTTGTTTTAACCATTTTGGTCATGTAAAATCTCTAAATATAAGAGGAATGACCTTAAATTATTTTATTGGGCTAATGATCTTTCAATTGTTAATTTTATTGCTTCAGGAAAAGAATCATTTGAGATATTCATTTTGTGGAGTAACATGTAAAGTAGGAATTGATGAAACGACATCCTAAGGATAAAATTTTTAGTATTAAAAGATATCATGTCACTGTATTTTCTTATGTTCTTAGTCGATATAGTAAATTAATTCCTCAACTCATGTGAAAAGACCTAGAAACAAAAATGTTATCTTAGTACCATTATTCATGATGAATCAGATGGTCCCATAACCCCACATTGATTTTGGATTTTTTGGTCATTAACCTTATCTAAATCACTCACTTTTTTGTGATCAATGATATCTAACACTCTATAATAATCCTTGGTCATTAGTATTTTCTTCCATGTCTATGTTTTGATTTTCACTAATGTTCTCTTATGTGGAAACCTAGTAATGTATTATTTTGGATGAACTTCATAATTCACTTTATCTCTTATAAAGATTATGTTTTATGAACCTTTTTAATGATGTGGGTTCCAAAAAAAGGTATTTAAAAATTCTAAATCCTAGATCATTAAAATCAATATTTAATTTAGAGGATGTTATATATTTAAGGTGGGTAGAATGTATCACCGTGATATTTTTAACATAGAAACATCATGTTCAATATGTTATACACAGAACCAATTTAAAATATAATATGACATCCTGAAACTTTACAATACATTTCTTTTTAAATAAATTCAATCTCTTTGACAGCTTATGATACACGCAACATCGGTTTAAAACAAAACATGATACTCTATTAAATTATTATTATTTAAACATGATCATTATAACATATTCGTTAAGTTGTTGGGTATGAATAGTAATAACTAAATTATGAATATTTTATGGTTGAAACATTTATAAAATATATTAAGTGGTTATCTATTAATTATAAATAAAATAATAATCACTTTAATGTAAAAGGAATTTTTTTTGAAAAAATTGTATTTTAAACAAAATGCACTTTACTCACGCTTTCTAAACATAATTTATAATTATTTTCCCCAAATTATAGAAACATTTTTTTGTAAAATAAATTTAATTTTTTAAATAATAATAGAAAAATAATATTTGGCTTAATTTATGTATTTGTTTATAAATTATTCATTTTTAATTAAATTGTGAAACATACTGATTTTTACTAGAACATTAATTTTAATTTTAATTGTTTACAAATTTAAATAAAAATATAAATTGGTTTTAAATTAAATTTAGTTAAATTATATAACAATATGACAAATTTAGGTCATTTTAAGTATTTTCATATTGAATTTTTGGTATTAAAACCTTTTATACATACGAGAATTTTCTGTTTTAAAACACACTTTTTCATCGCATTTGCGAGTGTAATTTTAATTTAATTCTTCCAATTATGTTAACTGAATTTGTATATATAGATTCCATATATTTATTTATAATTATTTACATGATCTAATATATCCAAATTAATTTTTTACCAAATTAAATAGTCAAAATTGTAAATAATAATTAACGTTGTAAAAGTAAAAAATGTGATTACCATGGGGTTAAACAATGAAGATAAGAGTTAAAATAGCCTACCAACATTTAAAAATATTATTTAATGGACATATTTAAACCATAATATATACAATATTATAATATAATGTTATTTGGGAGATTTTTCATGTGACCTACAATATCATTTTGGACTCTTTATGAAAATTTTCATGTAATTTCCATGAGGGTTCCCTTTCCCCACTTAAAAAGGGAACTCACTCCCATAGAATAATCACACTCCTAAAGAAATTTTTCTCAAAAAACACGAAAACATATTTCCCTAATAACCATTTACACATTATATAGTTTCTGGTCCTCCTAAAAGACTAACACTAGGGTCTGGAAAAGTAGAAACAAAGGAGGTTTCTCTTTGAGAAGGTAATTGTTTTAACAAAGATTTCTAATTTTATATCTTATTTTCACACCATAAATTATGTATTTACACATAAAAAATAATAAAACCATTATATACCATATATTTACTCATTATTATATTGATGGTATAAATTTATTAATCTCAATTTCCATCAAATATGAAATGACATCATCGACCATGTGTACGGAGAACAACCGCCTCACAAACTGATGTAGTTAGTTTTCTGTCGACACAATTAAATGAAATATATTATAAAATCCATGTTTTTTATGATGGAAAAATTTAAAAAGCTTTTTTTTATTTAATATTTTGGTGGTTGGGAAAAAAACACCCTGATATTTTAAAAAAAATAATGTGTTTGATAATTTAAGATTCATAGAACACCAAACTTAAACGAACTCCAAAATATTATTATTCAACATAAAAACTATAAAGTAACCATTAAATTATAGTGTGTGAATAATATTTAAAATATTATGAAACAAATATGAAATTCATATTTAATACAAATTTAATTATGATTAGGACATGAACACAAATTATTTTAGTAATGTCATTTTATTATTCATATAAATGTTTTCTTAAAAAAGGGATTTGTATTTATTTATATGATAAAAGAAATAAAATTAATTTTTTACACATTAAAAAAAATATTTCAAAAACCAAACTTCATTTTTGGACTCAACATGTCAAAATTTTCTTATGGTAATTTTCATGGAATTTTCTAAAAAATTTTATTTTTGGTTAAAAAGTAAAAATGCTATTTTTTAAAAATACCATGACTCATATGAAATACATTTTGTATGATCATGATTTAAAATCTAGTATCCCTTATTATTGATAAAATATATTTAATTAATGAAATATTATATACGGTATTACATTTAGAAACAAATTCTTATCAATTTTGAAAACCATGATTTTAACAATAAAAAACTATTTTTGTTAGTTATACACATAACGTATTTAGAATTGGTTTTTATAAATTTAATGAATTGAATAAACTGAAATGGTTTCAATATTTTTATTCATGAGTGGAAAATATTTTATAATGTTATTTTCATTTTCATACATAAAAAGGTTATCGTGGTAGAAAAATATTTATTGTAGTATAGGTAAAATAATGTCGCGAGTTAATGTTAAAATATAGAAGCCTAAAAGACCTAGAAACTGAAATATTACATTAGTGGATGAATTTTTTATTGAGATTAAAAATAATTTAATATATTAATTATCAATAAAATTATTTGGAAATAATTCAACCCAAATGTGGTTGTCTTTAAATATAAAATAATCATTATTTAATCACTTAGAACCACCCCTCCTCAAGTATAAATACCACCCCATTTCTCCTAAAAATCCTGTAATCTTTTCAAATATCTTCTAGTACCTATACATAAAACTCTACCCACATCCAAGTGCATATGGTATCACCCAAAATCCAATTAGATTTTCTCTAATGGATTCTTCAAGGAGCTGATATTCAAGATGTAACCTTCACAAACCACCTCTCTTTATTTCCTTTCTTCTTCTACCTTCTACTCACCTTATTAATCCAAAAATAATAATAACTAGATTTTCATTTATATAATATAATGTTAAATTGATAATGTAATATCTTATATCCATCCCTTTTCTTATCCTCTCTTATACATAGAAATAAAACCAGTGTCTAAATTATAGCGGTTAAACATCTGCGTTTATAATAATTTTGTTTTATTTCAATTACCACATTCAACTGTGGTCATAAAAGTGTTATTAGAGTTAAATAATATTGAAATAGGTGTATTATAACATATTTAATGTTTTGAAACTAATATTTATACATAATATTAATGAAAATGAAATTAGTTTGTGATGGTCAGAAAAACTGCAAATATAAAATAAACATTTATCATTAATGTTTAATGAAATGAATCATCATCAAGTTAGAAAGAAAAATTATTTACGGGAATATTTAAAATTATATATTTACATGCATACCAATTCATTTCACTTATTGAGTTTTTTCCATTGTATAAGAAAATCCATAATTATATACAAGTGAACTAAAAAATGCAACCATGAAATGAACACACTTGAAAAAATGGAAATAATGAAATATTATTAATGAATCGGTGGTAAGATATTTTAAAATTATCATATAAGTTATTATAAATATGAATAAAACTCTATAATAAATTAATAGAATTTTTTTAAACCGTTATATAGGAGGTTTAATAATGAAAAACCTAACAGAAGTGTGAGATATGACACTTCTTAACTCAACTTTCATTTATTGGATTAAAATTATACTTAATTGATTATAGAATGAGAGGATTATGTTTCAAGTGAATTATTATTATATTATGTTGTATTTATAATTTTTTAATTCATATTTATAGTGGATACATATTATCTATTCACTTGGTTAATTCTCACTATAATAATGTGATCTTTGTAAGGAACATCATCTTAATTTTCTTTCATTGAGGTATATTTTGATGTTACGCACCTATAATATTTTATAATGAATTTATAACACCCATTTTACATGTTATATCATGAGTTTATTTATTTTAATTATATTTAATGTATATCTAAATGTCATTCATTCATGGGGAATACGATTCAACTGACTATAAAGAGGTACGGGATTATTTCAAAATCACATTCGTGATTGTTTAGGTTTCAGACTCCATTCGAGAATATTTTTCTTCTATATTCATGTGTTACAAAAATTTATTCAAAAAAATTTGAACAATTATTTAAAATAATTTTACAAATGTTTGACCTTTTTAAAAATTATTTGAAAGTAATATATTTTTTTTAATTTTCTAAATGAGGTTCTTTGTGATGTTTTTGACAAAAATACCAAAGGAATGATTTTTAAACTTATACGAAATGAATGTAATTCCTCACCATCATTTAAAAATAATTATTTGAGTATTACGTTACAAATTTAAAAGATTATTTTCAAAGGATAATTTTTCTTTATTGTTTAAACTTTTTTTAGATTTTAAAAATATCATCAATAAAAAAGGGTATTTTCCTCATGAGATATTCCAAATATCACATTAAATTATTTTCATCAATAAAAATATTAATTATTGAATATTATTTTAATGAGGTGGTATATTTATACCTTTAATAATGTTTCCTTAGATGGTTTATTATCATAATTAATGGGAAAGTATTGTTATTCTATATAATGAGTTCTTCCAATATGGGCAGTTTTTTATTTGTTATGAAATATTTATACAGTTGTATTATTTATTCATGTGAGGAATTAATTGGACATATATTATGATATTAGGGGCCCATTATGGCCCATTGTGGAATCGGTAGTTCTCATGAGACAAACTAGATTGGGTTTTAGTTGACACCTTACCAATTTATTTTTAGATGTCTTTGTGGAGGCCTTGATAATAGGTTTCTTATAGTTGGAATTATGCATTAAATCATTATGAAACTAGTTATTGAAGTCCATGTGATTATTTAGATTTTCTAGAATATACATGGATATGATTCAATCTCATGTGATTATTTTTTAGGTAATTATTTGATTATATTTTATCCATGCTATATTATTTCCTTTCATGTTAAATTTATTTACTAAATAGAATTTGTTTTAAGTTATTTACACTGTCGTTATTGTTTATGATTATTTATGATATCTTTTGTTGTATGCATACCCTAAATGAGAATCCGAGATTACCTCTTTCATATGTGTTATTTTTTTAATAATCAAAGAAGTTTATTATGATTGAGATGCAGTGTTAAGCTCAATAATAATGGTGTTATCAAATGATTCACTATGTTGTACTTCATATTTTCAACTATACTGTAATATTAAAATGTGTATCTAGTTTTCAAAAAAATCTTTTTTTGGGATTCAATTCCATGTATATTATTCCAATTTAATTAATTATCAAATGACGTATTGATACTAGGATTAGAATTGTTGTAGTTCCAACTTCATTTCTAATATTTGATACCTAATTTCAAGAGTGTTTTATCCCAAGGCATTATTTACAGGCATAGTCTATAGTTTGGTGAATTACAGATGTGTTTTGGAAAACACCAATGTAATTAGATATGTCCAGGGATATTAAATATATCCCCATATATAAATATACACCATATAACACTCAAACAATGTGTAATTAATTTTCATGATGTACAGAAGGGTGTGAAGGATCGAGTGGTCTACCTAAAGAATTCATGATGTGTAACTAGTTTACACATCATGAATCTAATACAAGATGTCTAAAAGTAACATTCCATGAATCTTGTGGGAATAATTTTTTAACAATAGTAATAGGGGTGTCAGCCCCACTTCTTAATTCTTTCACTTCATGCATAGAGGCAGCAGCGCCTATAGGGTCTCAGAGCACCTTCCTTCACCGCTCTTATGTTTCATGGGTTCTTCCTCATCTGAGCTCCAATTCTATCATAATCTATATCATTATAAATTTATAGGTATTAAATTTAATCCCCTTTCTTATCTTTCTCATTTATCTTACCATATGGTATGCTAATCCCATGTGAGCTCTGTTTTCATATTTTTAGGGAATTTTTCTAAATAATTTTTTTCTCTCATTTCAGCTCAGATTAGTGGTTGATATCAAATGACAAAGTAAATACAATGTGATACATAGATTTATCCTTATTTTAATGTGTTTTTGGGGTGTGTAACAAATACATGAAAGTGGGTTAACTAAGTGAGACCCCTAATTAAATAATTTCTTATTTACAATTTATTAAACATTATTATGGGATTACATTGGGTATTCCCTATATAAGATCCAATCTTATTCTTTTCATGAAAATATTTGAGTTTTTTGTTTGATCCTTGGTGGTTGAGTCTTCTTCAGAGACTGAGGGAATTTTTTAGAGAAGCTGACATAATGTTGAGGGATATTTTTATTTAACTATAGAATTTTGGTATAAATGTTTTTAATGGGTTAATTAGGGTTTCCCATATTTAGTATGTATTTGGAGGTGATCTGGGTCCTTATGTAGAATTCAGGAGAAAAAATGTCTATACGGAGATTACATTCCATGCACATGTTACACGATGTGTAACTGTCACAGGAAATGTCAGGAACTAGTGTAGGGTGTGAAGTGGTTACATGTTAGGTAAAATATACATGCAATGTAAAAGATGAATTTGGTTAAATATTAATCCTTGATGATGGTTTTTGGTGGATCCCTATAAAAATAAATATATGAAGTGTAACAATATTACACGTCGGTAAATATATCTAGTAGAAATTTTAACGGGTGTTATGTGGCTAATTTTTCATTCGCCTAGCATGTAATTATATCCTCTAAACCTTAGAAATAATTTTAAGAAAATTTGTAGCGCCATCCTTCCTTCCAAAAATCCTATTTGAGAAAATAAATCCCTTATAAGTCTTTTTGTTTAGGTTCTCCCTTATCTCAATTTTTTCATTGATTGTTTTGGTTCAATCTATTGACCATCGTCATTCATGGTTTTGATTTTGATTGATTTTGATCTATGATCCTTTTATGATCATCTATTCCTTCATTCATGTTGTTGAATCCGGCTGGAAATGTTGTCTGATTGTCGGTTAATGGTATAGATCCAAACCTTAACCCTATGGTCTGTTAAATTGAGAAGTATGTGAAATATTACAATTTCTCCAACATAGCATGTGCCAGAATTAATTAAATGATGAATTATATTATTAATCAGAATCTCTTTGGATCCAATTGGTTATTTTTCATGGCTTATGGATACTATTTGAGTGGGAGAACCCTTGATTATAAGTGAATTTTTTAATGATTTAATAAATGTTTAGCATGACAAGGAATTTAGGTGACTGGTTGATATAGATTCACCTTGGCTTGGCCTGATTATTGAAGTGACTGGAATGTTATTGGTTTATAACCAAAGAATAATGGAAATGTTTAATTTAAAGATAAATGGTAATTTTCATAATTAGTCATTGACCCTTTGGATTTTATACCATGATATCATTGTTACAATGATATGTGTTGTGTTTTCTATGTTGAAATGATTATATGGGGTGTTGGGATAGTTTGATTGTTGAAATTTTTATATAGGGTGTTTATTGATTTTACATGCTAAACAACATTTATATCAGGCTATTCCTAGAGAAATTTTATAATGATTATATAATTTTATATTATAAGTGAGACATGTGGATATGCTTATATATCAGGCTATTCCTAGTGATACATGATGAAATGATTATATACCATGTGTTGGACATTACACATGCTAAAATAATTATATACTAAGATTGGCACTGATATATTTTTAAATACTTATACATGGGTATCAGACCTAATTTACATGTTGAAAAATATTATATAGCGGGTCTGACCTAGCTTTGTGTGATGGATTCCATGGATATATTGTTGTGGTTAGCATGTTTGTGAGATATGATCCAATACATTCTCTCATGGTGTCGAACCAAGTTATGTTTTACCAAAGTTATATGGTTATGGTTAGCATGTTCATGAAGCGTGATCAATGATATTCTAGCATGGTGCTGAAACATGTTGTTGTGGTATTAATTTAATAGTTTACTTTAATTAATACGCTTGTTTATATAATTATTGCATGAAATTATTATCAGATTGGTTATGTTTAGACATAGTATTATTGAACAATTTAGATTTAATCACACCCTACTCGGACTTCCGTCTTCTACAAAAGAATATTGAATTGATGCAAGTTGGGATAAGCGAAAATGACATTGTTATTGATTTTTTTGATTACTAAATGGGCTTGAGTAGGAGACAAGACCAACAGGGAGTTCAGGATCATGTTATTTTGATTATTTTAGTATTTTATTTTTATTACTTCTAGAATTAAAATTTACTTACATTCCATCATGACATTAAATTTATTCCATTATTATTTGTTAGGTTATTCAATTGGATTTTATTGTTTGGTTTTCTATTATATTGTATTGTTACCATTATTTTCATCACTCTCATATTAATTATTATTGTTATATGATTATTCCAAAATTATGTAACTCTATAACTGGGGGTATAGTTTCCTCACTATACATATAACACCATTTCTGTTAGTTGTAATCCTCTAGCATACAGGGAGGAACACCTGAGGTCTTGTAACCAACCCGTTTCGGCCATGTGAGAGAGTGTCGGATTGGGGGACATTAAAAGTGGTATCAGGGGACACTAGGATTATTTTCTATTACATTAATATTCATGAATGTTATAACATAGACTAAGATGTGTCAGGACATATTAATGATCGTTTTCATGGGAGTAGATAACCCATGTACGTTGAAAAATATAAGTGCCTCGGGGTGGATTGTTGTTTATACTGTTTTCTTGTTATAGTTAATGTTATTTCACCCTGAGTTAATCATGTGTTATGTGAGGATATTATTTCATGATTTTATTGGTTTATGATATTAATAGTCATTGTCTAGTTTGGCGTGGAATGAGTATTCATGCATCATGATAGGCACATAATATTATATATTACCATGCATTTTTCATGATAGAGACATATCTGTTTCATGTGATATAAACATTCTTGTATGGACTATGATATAATATACCTATTTTATCTGATAAATGAATAAATATACTATTTTTATTATTCTAAAACACTTATAATACATGTTTAGAGTGACCATGATTTAGTGGTTCTCTACTGTTATAACATGTTGAGGTTGACCCAATTGTTATATCCAATGTTCTAAGGAGTGTGTTTTTCATATAGAGAAAATAAATCCTCATTAAAATTTAGTTGAGCATAAAGAGAGTGGAAATTAGTATGCTACTGATGCAGCTGAACTAGAGATTCCTATAGTTGGTGAGTATCATATGGATGTTCAACTTCATGATTTCTCTTTAAGGGTCATGCTATCCATGGAAAGAGATACAGTTTTCAGAATGCCTTCAATGTATGAGATGAAAAGAGGGTTCTAGATATAGTATTTTCAAATGTTCACTAGGTAGGGTGGCCCATAAAAAGTTGAGTTTTTGATCAATTTGGTCCATATGTTATTTAATAATCGTGACACACTAGTGGATATGAGGGTGAATCTTACTGTATATATAATTTGTGGACCATTCAAGGGTGGGACATTCTAGTGAAATCTGGGAAGTAGGATGATATATCTTTGAAGGAATTCAAGATGATGTTTCCTAGGTCATTTATATCTTGATATGTTGAGTAGTTAGAAGTATTTTAAGTTCATGACTCTTACATAAGAGGTAATATCAGTGTTGGAGTATGCTAAACATTTCACCAACCATCTGTGCTTTACGCCATCTTAGGATACTGATGTGATCTATAGGTAAATATGTTATTAGGATGGTCTTCACTATGAGATCAGATTGTAAGTGAAAATTTCTATCTATGTAGTTTAATAGATGTGATCTATTGCACACTCATCACAGAAGGGAATCTAAGAGAGGCCCCAAGCAGAGGCCATACTTCTTTAGTAGGGAAAACTGTGAACTCTTCCTCTACTGGAAAGAAGCATTTCTATAACAGTTTTCACCTAGAAAATAGTGGTCAGAGAATTCACGGTAGTGGGAAGCCATCTCAGGATTGTGTTCAATTGTAGTTCTGTAAATGGGAAAATATGGGTTACAAGCGGCCTCAGTTTCCGTACCCCACATTGGAGTTTCGATCTTATAGAAGGTTGGGCCACCAACAGAGGTTTTGTAAGGACAAGCAGTACAAGAGTAATAGAAAGGGATTAAAATATCTACCGAAGTATAAGAAGGACTCAAGTACTCCTTTGATAAAAGGTATCTAGAGTTCTATAGGACATTATGTTTGAGGAAGGGAATATGGTACCCCATTATAGGAATGAAATTACCATGAAAAGTTAATATATAAAAGGAGTTAGTCTAATCCAAAGGTATAGGGGATAGTAAACTTCAATTTATATAGGCTACTCTGGCTATTGTAGAGGCTAGATTGTCTACCGTCAGTGGTACAATTCTTATATCCTCTTCCCCTGCTTGTGTTTTTTTAATAAAAGAGCATCTCATTCCTTTTTATGCACCCTTTTTGTAAATTATATGGGTTGGTATTTGAAAATATATGTTGTTGTTCTGACCAATGATGCACCCTTGGGAGTTTGGTCAGATAATGTCAAATGTTGCAAGAAATGTTCTTTAGAGATTGGTTGTTACCATTTCTTTTGGGAATCATTTGTGCTGGAAATGATAGGTTCTTATTTTATTCTTGGTATAGATTGGATAGTTCTTCACTATTATCATATCTTAATTTACAGAATAAGAGTTACCATTCTATCTCTAGAATTATGAGGTTATTCTCACCAAGGTGAGTGGGATATTCATGCTGGTTGTGTAGGAATAATTTAGTGTAGATTAAATTTTCTCACAGATTAGATAGTTGGTCCTTATCTAGGTGATTGTGTAATGAAATATGATTATTTTTCTCTAGTGGTAGACCATTTTCAAAAAAAATTCTAATGATTTCAATGGATTACTTCCCAAATAAGAGATCAAGTTCACAATTTAGTTGGTTCCAGGAGCAAATCCAATTTCTATCTCACCTTATAGAAAGAATAAAAAAACTGTTGGGAGTTTAAATATTACATGGAAGATCTAGAATCTAAATTTTTTATATATTCTAGTACATCTCTTTGGAGTCCTCTGGTTATTTTATTCAAGAAGGATGATGGTACTTGCACTTATGTGAAGATTAACAGGGATTGAACTAGATAACTATAAAGAAATGGTATCCTCTTCTATGTATCGATTATCATTTCCACAATATTAAAGGTAATAATATCTTCTCTAAGATCTTATTGAGATCAGGATACCATAATTTAATGGTGATACCATTGGGCGTACCTTAGATTGCTTTTATGAGTAGGTATGTCTTGTATGAGTTTATAGGGATATTGTTTGGTCTGACTAATGAACCAGTGGTTTTCCTAGCCTTGTAGAATTGGATCTTTAATCCTTTATTGGACCATTTTGTGATGGTTTTCCTCATTGGTACCTTAGTTTACTCCCAGTCAGCATACTATCACCCCCAACACCTTGACATTGTCCTTAGTACATTAAGAGACCATCATCTTTTCACTAAGCTAAAAAAATGAAATTTCACAATTGATAAATTGAAATTATTGATCCATGTCATCTCAGATAAAGGAGTTTAAATACACATAGATAATGTTTCATTAATAGTATATTGGGAGCATCATAATAATGTCTTGGAAATTTGGATTTTTTTGGGGTTTAGCATTTTATTATCGATGATTTAACTGATACAGCTCCAATTTGGATGCACCGATGTCAGTGCTGACTGGTTCGGGAATGAAATTTTTTTGGTAAGAAGCTTATGAAAGATATTTTAAAGAGCTTAATGTCATGAAAACCTCATCACATGTCATAATTTTACCTATTCTAGGTAAATCATATATCATGTACTATGACATTCTCAGTGTTCGACTCTGAACAGTAATGATATTGGTGGATCGAGTGGTTGTTTATGTCTCTAAATAGTTGATACCACATGAAAGTACATATCCAACTCATTATTTGGATTTATAAGTAGTGGAAACTTATATAAGATATTGGAGGTGTCATTTCATGGGTGGGAGGTTGTTCGTATACATGGACCACAGGAGCCTCAGGTTTGTCTTTTCTCAGAGGGACCTAAACCTTCGGTAGAGGAGGTTGGTCTAGTATCTGCAGTCTTTCAACATTGAGTGGTCTTATAAATTGATCAAGGGATTTTTTTTGATTCTCGGATGTTAAATATGTAGACAGAAGTAGTACACACTACCACAAAATAGGGCAAGGGAAGCACTGCCCTTTATCAGCACTAAATAGAAAGCGCTGATAAAGGGGTATTCCTTTATCAGCACTAGTTAAAAGTGCTGATAAATCTAACCTTTATCAGCGATAAAAATAGTGCTGATAAAAGTTTTTATTATTAATTTATATAAAATTATAATATCCATCAGTGCTTTTTTTAGAGTTGATCAAACAGACCTTTATCAGCGCTTTCAATGAGCACTGATAAAGGTTCCAACGGTTTCTATTTAATAACCCTAACAAGCCCTCCTCTCTCGCATGCGGTCATGCTTTCGCAAAAGCTGAACAAGGCCCCTCCTCCTCTGTGACCTCTCCTCCTCTTCTGTGTCCTCCTTCTCCTCCTCCTCATCATCCTCCTCCTCTTCCTCCTCCTCCTCCACAGCCGCGGTTGGGTTTTTCTCCTCCACTGCTGCCTCCGCCATCGTTGGGTTTTGGTCCTCCACCATGATCTTCGCTGCCTCCCCCGCTGTTGGGTTTTCCTCCTCCGCTGCGACCGCCGCTGCCTCCACCGCTACTGCCTCTGCCGCCGCTGCCTCCGATGCCGCTGTCTCCGCCGCCGCTGGTCAGTGTAGGAGTATTTTCCCCTCTCTTGGTTAATATAAATGAGAAATTATGATCCTTGAATGATTATGATTAATTATAGTTTTTTTATAAGTGAGTTGAACCTATATATGGGTAGTTGGGGAAAGAGTGAGGGCCCAAGTGGTGAGACCCTTGTATTGTAGGTTGTTTTAGATAGTAGGATGCTATCATGCTACATTTTCTGTTTGAGTGCTGGCAGTAACAGTTATGATATGTTATGTTGAGTTATGATTACTTATGACCCTTGTGGGTCTATGTATGGCCCAAAAGTGGGTACAATTGATTGAACTTAAACATTGTTATGTGTAATACCCATAGTTTTTTCCCTGGGAATATAGTTTTCAATGATGATAAGTATATGGGTGTGTGAGAACCTATAGTAAGTGGTTGGTTTGGTTCACTAGATGATGTGTGTATTGAGTTGAGGATTAGAGTGGCACCCATGGGCTAAAGATTGTGTAAGAACTGATCTAAGGGGTTTGTGTGAGATCCCAGTGGTCGTTAGCATGTCACTCCGGATGGTAGCGAGTTAGTGAGTTTTGGTGGTTGGGGGAGACTAATGAGTGGGGTTATATGGGTGTTATTAATACCTTAGATACACAAATCCATGGTAGATTCTTTGACATTAGGTATTGATGCATATTAGGTGTTATCAAGTTGATAGCAGAGGAATGGTCATGCCTTGGATTTGTATAAGGTAATCACTCTCAATTCTTGAGTCTTGGTGTTATGATTGGGTTGGGGGACATGATCATTTGGATTCCTAACCCTATTGATTTATAGCATGGTTTTAATGTGACCATCACTATAGAACCTATATGGATGGGTTTAGGGTAATGAATCATGGTTATATTCCTTTCTATTTTGAATAATGTTGGGTAACTGGTGATCGTGTGGTGATTTTTGTCATGGTGTGATGTTAAGATTGGAAAAGAGTACCTGGGGTGACCCATTGGAAATATGTGTGTTCCCCCTAATTTTTGTCAAGATGTACGGGTAGGCTCATTGAGTTTGAATAGGGATATGATCTGACTTACTGGATACCATGTGTTGTGTTGGGAAACTGATTATGGGGAAGTGGGGATATGAACCTTCTCCCTATGATCAATAGATCTTAATTCCTAGAGAGATCTCGTAGCTTCTTGGATCTAAGAAATTAGGGAAGGGGTATACATTTTACTGCCCTCAACAAGATTCTAAGGGTTAGTGGTCACATGATGTTGGTGATAGTGGCGATTGTTAGGAGCCCTACTGGGTGACCCTTGAACTGAGTTGAGTTCATGGATGAATTCTTGATCCACCTTCCTAAGATAAGGAATATAATGAATATCATTCTCTAGGGATATAATTTTTAATTAATTAATGGTGTTGGTAGGTCCCACTTTCTTTATTATAGTTTCCCTATAATGGGGTGGGTTGTGAGGATTCAACACGTGAAGACCCTTATATGAAACTTCAAGAGTTGGGACAGTACTATGTTAGTGGTACCCCCTTACCATCATGTCATCCGCCTATTTTTGAGGTCTTCTAATAGGTGATGTATTCCTTTGGATCATGGGGGTCGTAGATTTGGCAGAAATTGAATCATGGGAACTTCTGTTTTAAGGGAATAGTTTAAGGTTGTTTGAAAAGAGTGTACCATGAAGTTTAAAGTCATGCTATTAGGATGTATGTGTTGTGAAAGGTTTGATAACCGAGGATTGATCAGGGCTTACTCATTTGGGATATACTATCTAGAATAAACTTGGGGATTATACCTAGTAAGGAGGACCTATTGGTCAGGGCTTACCCATTGTATGTTCATCTTTTATATTTTAAAAAGTCTGCTGAACTCATTCTATCGAAGGTGGGTTCTATAATTCCTTGTTATCTTAAGGTGTGTTTAATAGTGGTGTGGGTTGATTTTTGGTTTTAGTGGGTTCTTGGGGTTTGTGGGATGTGTTAAATGGTGTACTCAGTTTTAGATTACTTTATTCTCATGGGTTTCCCCTATTTTATATTTTCTTTTCAGTTGGAAATATTCTCTGTTGTGTGCCTCTCCTCTACCACGAACGCACCTCTATCGTGTGCTTAACGACACCTTCTAGATGAGTTTTCTCCTGTTATTAATTGGTTTCTTCTTGTTCACATATTATTACTATTTGATATTGATGGTTATAATGTGAAATGTTCTGGCTAAACACGCCGCTGAAAATCGTGGCTGTTGGTGGTCCTTGTTTGCGCACTAAATGAATTTCATGTTGGTTGGTTCTTGTTGAACATTTGAATATAAAAATTGGTAATTTAAATATACTTGACTTATGAATGAACTCCCCAGGATGATAAAACTTCTATTATAACCCCTAAATTAACAAACAAAATTGAATAAGGGGTGATTTGTAAAATCTAAAATTGTGATTGTTTGGTTTGTATAGTGTTGCGATTGTCAGCACGATTGTGTTTTTTTATGGTGTTGCGGTTGTTGGAATGATTGATATGCCATTTGTTTTCCATGTTTTTGTTAGTACACCATTTAATACCAATCCCAACTTTACACATTTCAATGGCACCACCACTTTGTTATTAGTTCAATTCCACTGAATCTTAAAAAACAACTTCTAGAGGACTCTATGAGACACTTTATGGTGTGAAGATGACGTTTTTCAGATTCTATATATTTTTAAAATACATGGTATGTAGTCTTGTTAAATGTAACATGCTTCACCATACCTATATTTCATATAGAATTTAATGCTAGACAACAGTTATCTCCAAAATTTACACCACATGACTCATCTTCGGACTCAAAATTGGAATAAGTTTTATTTTAAATGTTACATGTCATGTGAACATAGGTCACACACACAATGTATCTCCATGACATATACTTCAGCATGAAACCATGTACATGCCATGAAATAATGGTAGAACCATATGATATGTGTTTTACTTCACTCACACCATGTATAGATACCATAGATACTTGATGTGTATAGACTATACACCCCTAGTGGTCATTTAAGGACTACACACCATTTATTCCACAAAAATGTGATGCATAACTAGTGAAGTGACTCATTTTGTATCTAAAGTACATGACTTTAGCTCAATTTGTTCTATATGCCATGTATTTTCAAAGGCATCATACAATATTTGTAAGAGTAACTTGGAATTAATTTGATATATGTCAGATTAAATCAGGTATCTTATCCATAGATGATGTTCACCATACTAGACACACCATTTATATGGATTTCACATGAGTTTAGAAATGGTAGTATACAACTAACCTTGACTGAGAATCCTACACATTGTGTATCCATTGAACAAATTTTGTGTTATGTTAATTTCATTATTATTATTATATTTCACTTAGATGATAATATTTCATGTATGAGTAGCCCATTATAAATATCTTCTCATGTAGATCACAATATTATGATTCCCTCATTCATTAGAAATTTCCCATGATGTGGTTTGGATATTTTAATTATCTTCACTCTTCTTGACAGTTGACAAGTGACAAGTGAGATGTTTGGAAGAAATATGGAGAATGGTACTCCCCCATGTTTTGGTGAAGAGTCCTACATGTATAGGTTTTAGGTACTCCATGGAGATATACAAAAGACAGGGCACAATCTCCCGTATATAGATAGAGTTCAAGTACTTTCACGTGTTTTGGGGTAGGTTCCTCTATTTCATTGTAGAGGCATTTGTACCATGATTTTTTTTATAAAACCCAAACAATGATACTTGATTAATTAAAAAATAATATTAGTAAAGTTCAAGATCGAACCCATAAAGATGATGAATATGAATAACGAATGGATGAATGCCAATCAGTTGACAAAAGAGTATGAAGATGGTGTGAAAGAGATTATCAAGTTTGCAGAAGATAATGCATGTGACCCTTCTCAAATCCTTTGTATGTGTTTACTCTATTGTTATTCAAGACAAATTAGTCCAGAGGATTTGGAAAAACACCTGATCTGTCACAAAATAGATCGAAGTAATACATGTTGGAATAAACACGGGGAAAAACGAATGTAGGTAGTGGATCAGAAAACACGACTTTTAATGGATGATCTGATATGATTACAAGCATGAGTAGTGAAGACGAACGTATGGAGGGTGTGATTACAGATGTGAATGATGATGAAGATCGTATTGAGGAAATGATAAAAACATTTTAAGATGATCTTTGTGATTTCCCTAAATTTTTTGAGAAGTTAATGAGTTTTGAAAAAACTCCATTGTATGTTGGTTGCACGAAATATACAGCATTGTCATTCGTACTAAAGCTGTATAATTTGAAAGCAGGAAATGGGTGGAGTGACGCCAGTTTTACGAAACTACTTGCTCTCTTGAATGACATTCTCCCAGAAGATAATGAACTCCTGATCCAAACATACGATGTCAAACGAACGCTACGATCGATGTGAATGATCTCTTAATGAATAAACGCCTTCATGAATGACTGTATATTGTTTCTCAAGGACCACAAATCACTTAAAGAATGCCCAAATTGTGGTGCTTCTCGATACAAGAAAGATGATTCTAGTCCTATGAAAGTTGTATGGTATTTTCCAGTCATTCCAAGGTTTAAGCGCCTATATGGAAGTGAGGAGACTACAAGACAATTGACATGGAATGTAGATACAATAATTAAATATGGGAAACTACGTCACCCGGAAGACTCTAATCAGTGGAAGAGAATTGATCACGAGTATCCTGAATTTAGAAACGAGCCGAGAAACCTTCATCTGGATTTATCTATAGATGGGGTGAATCCTTTTGGTTTTTAAAGAAGCAGTCACAGTACATGGAAGGTAATGTTGGAAAATTATAACTTACCACTGTGGTTATGCATGAAACAAAAATACATCATGTTATCTATTCTTATATCAATACCAAAAGAACCAGGTAATGATATTGATGTTTATTTGGATCTATTGATTGATGATTTGAAAATATTGTGGTATTCAGGTGTTACATTGTATGATGCTTACAAAAAAAGGATTTTAATTTGAAATCCATGTTGTATGGGATGATAAATGGAATTCCTACTTATGGAAATTTCTCAGGATATAGCATTAAAGGAACTCACAGGTTTCCCATTTGCGAACAAGGTACATAATCAATTAGGTTGAAACATTCATCAAAAACCGTGTTTTTAGGACATCGCAGATTTCTACCCCGACGACATAAGCACCGATCTTGGATGACATCATTCGATGGAAGTTCAGAAGAACATAAAACACTATCTCCACTAATAGGAGATCAATTGTTTGAGAAGGTAAAATATTTGGACACTACTTTTGGTAAACCTTTTTCAAAAAACCTTACAAAAACTGGTTGGAAAAAGAGATCAGTTTTTTTTGAATTACCATATTGGAATTTTCTATATGTCAGAGATTTTATTGATGTTATACATATTGAAAAAAATGTATGTGATAGTGTCATTGGCTCGTTTCTAAATGCACCCGGGAAAATGAAGGATGGAATTAAGGCTAGATTGGACATGGTTGAGATGGAAATACGAGAAGAGTTAGCACCAATGAAGGGTGAAAAATGATCATTTCTTCCTCCTGCTGCTTACACTCTTTCCAGGTAGGAGAGATATCAGTTTTTCAACTTCTTGAATGACGTAAAGGTTCCAAAGGCATATTCATCAAATATCAAGAACATCATTTCAATGAGAGATTTAAAATTAAAGGGTCTGAAATCACATGACTGCCATGTTTTGATGTAAGATCTAATTCATATAGCTTTATGTTGCATTTTTTCCAAGAATTTCCGCCATACAATAATGAAGCTCTTTTATTCTTCAAATCTATATGCAGCAAAGTTATAGACTTGGAGAAATTGCCAACTATGGAAAGAGAAATTTCCATCATATTATGTGAATTGGAAATTTTCTTTCTGCGGACATTTTTCGATATGATGGTTCATTTGATGGTTCATTTGGTGAGAGAGATTCGACTATGTGGTAATGTACATTATAAATGGATGTACCCAATTGAAGGGTATATGAATATTTTGAAATGGTTTTTCAAAAATCGAAGTCGGCCAGATGGTTGTATTGCAGAGAAATATATTATTGAGGAAGCCATTGAATTTTGTACCAAATACCTGTCTGGTGTGGAAAACGTTGGCCTACTAAAATCTCATCCCACTGAGAGGCATGAGGGTGAAGGAATTTCTGGAAGAGTGGTTGTCACAATCAATATTACAGATCGGGAGCAGGCTCACCTTTATGTTTTGCATAACAGTTTCGACATTGACCCATATGTTCAAACCCACAAATAAATTCTTAGGCGTTTGAATCCATCTAGGGATGAAAAATGGATTTCATATACACATAATAGGCAGTTTATAAGATGGTTTTAGGACCATATTTTGAAGCTGTTAGATGAAAATCTAGACTCAATTTCAGAACGACTTCGATGGATAGCCATTGGAGAAAGTGTGTATGTATTATCTTATAATGCTTATGAAGTTAATGGTTATACATTCTATACTAATGAACATGATGAAGACTCTACCATGTAGAATAGTGGTGTTACACTTGTGGCTGAGGTGATGCATGTTTCCGGTTCTAAGGAAAAAATCCAATTTATGCGAATATGTCACACTTTGGTATCATCAAGTGATTATGGGAGTTGGATTATATGAAATTCAAAGTGTTGATTTTTCAATGCAAGTGGGTTGATAACAGGAGTGCTGTTAAAATAGATGAATTAGGATTCGTGAAAGTTGATTTCAGTAAGGAAGGGGAGAAAGATAAACCATTTATAATGGCATCATAGGCCGTACAAGTATTTTTTGTTCCAGACCCCGCAAACTGAAATTGCTCAATTGTTCTGTTATCAACCAAAACAACTGAAGTGTAAGATGAAAGTTCAACGGAGGATGACCCTTTCATAGGGACTTCACAATAATTTCGTAGCGGTCCCAATATAGATGGCATTTTGTTTGTCAGAGGTGACCATAATGAAGGGATTTACATATTCGATAGAGGAGTCAAATCTCTTCATCCTTTAAAGGAAAAAAAAGAGTACAATAATCTGGTTATTGGATTATTGTAATATACATTGTGTTACATTATGTTATTATCTGTCCACTGCAGCTTTTATGTAATATAAATTAAATGTTAAACCACTTCTATAGATAATGACTTTTGCACCTGCTGATGCGCCCATTCCTGAGGCACAAAAGGTCTCTCAACCACCTGCTGGTGGTCCCAATGCAGAGCAACAATAGGATTCTCAACCAGCTTTCGGTGGTCTCAGTGTAGAGCAACAACATGGTTCTCAACCTATTGTTGTTGGTCCCAGTGCTGAGGTACAATAGGTTTCTCAACCTGTGGTTGCTGGTCCCACTGCTGATGCTAGTGCTCCGGAGAAACATATTGATGATACTTCTGAGGAAATGGTTCTAAATGAAACCCTGAAAGTGCTAAAAAACAAGAGCACCATAGTTTGAAAGTGTTAGCCAAAATTCTTAAGGCAAAATAAAAAGGCATCAAATTTTAGGTGGGATGGAATAAGTGAGGCCAATATGTTAACCCCAACAAAGCCATCTTTAGTAGCTACATTGGAATCATCACTCGGCAACGCGTGCCGATTGATGTACAGTCATGGTACCATGTTGTCACCGGTCTTAAGACACTAATGTGGGAAGAGATTACGGTAACATTATGATATCATTTTTTTAATTTATTGAAATAAAATACCAAAACATTGACTTTCTCTTCATCATCCATTGCAGAGTGCATTTATAGTAGATGCCTCGCACAAGGAATATGTATTAAGAGTTCTAGGAAGGATTCATAGAGGTTTCCACACAATTTTAAAGAAATATCATCTTAAAGATGCTAAATGGAAAATCAAGCCACAGCCACCTCCTCTTTATGCACACTTGATATCCCAAGGAGAGTGGGATGCATTTATCAACCATTGTGGGGAGCATACTTTTTAGGTACATTATGTGGGGAAATACATTGTTTGACGTTGCTTGTATTCATCACATTGATTGATAGTTTTTTATTTATTAAATAGAAACTGAGTGCTGAAAATAAAAAACGTGCAGCAGAACCAGTGTACCCATAATTTAAAGCAAGGATGGGGTATGCTTCACTTGAGCAAAAAATGGTACGCCATTTAAATCTACCGTACTACTTATATGTTGTCACGATCCATCCTCAGGGCCCCTGCCATAAATACCCCAATCCCACCTTCCATAGGCCAGGGGCTAGCGACTAGCACCAAAGGCGTAAATCCCTGAAAAGGGGAAGGAATTACCTTTATAAAAGTAAAAAAACACAACAGAGTACGCAAGTGAAATTATCACTAAGTAAAACTGAGTACAAAAGTAAGTGCTGAAAAGTAAATGGGCCAATATACAAACCCAACTGAAATTACAGTACAACTGAAAAGAAAGTACATTAGCAGTATGGTAAGGGGGAAACCACTGATTCGTCCTCCGGATATCCCACCTGAAGGGTGGGTACAGTATGGAATCCCGCCTTTGTAATACATAAACATTCATTACATTATACAAAACTGAGGATCTTTGAGGTTTAGTGTCTTGTAAACGAGGAACTTAATACATGACAACATAAAACATTCTTCTTAAACACTTGAAAGGCTTCTCTTTATGTTCATCTAGGTTCATTACTGCATCTCATAACTTGGGGACATACATCAAAAGAAAGGGTGAGCAGAAGGCCCAGTAAGGGAAACAAGGGAAACATATAACATGTGAACTTGAGATACATCAATAAAGTTATAAAAAATAACTTTAAGGCATGAGAAAGAAATCTTGAGGCATATCATAATAAAAATAACGTATTTCATAACATGAATATGTGGATGAAACATTTAACTTAGAAAATTATTTCCATTTCACCATGGTCCATCCCCAAGGTGTCATTAAAAATTACCAAGTTTATTCACCAAGATATCGTTAAAAATGGCCATCTCTAGAGATTAAGTCTTTACCCAATGCATTGGAGTGCTGTCAGGGAACACCCTTAAATTTTCCTTTCTTATCATGTGAGCCACATATATCATCATCAAACATTTCATAAATAACCCATATAGCATAAAAAAAATGGGTTTCATTTCATAATCATAGCGTTTTAAAAACTGCTTTAAATACATGATCTTTATGTCACTTTAACCCCACGGAAAAGGAAAGTGGGTTTTGCGTATGTAAATCGCAGAATTAAAATAGAACATTTTGATATATTTTTGAATACCCATATATAAGAAAGATATTTTAGTATTCACTTAATAAAATAAATGAATTTGAGAAAATGAGAGAGACATTTTGAGACGAAAATTCTGCAGTATAACGGCTATGTTATAGGGTTTTAGAAAATATTGAAAAGAGAGGGGACATGCGTCACACACTCATAAATGATACATAAAATAGTAGAGGGACATAATATAAAGGATATAAGAACATGGTAATGAAATTTTAAAGACATATCATATGAAATGAAAAACATGGAAGGGAGACTAAAATAAGATTTCTCTTATGAAAATTCGGTAGCCTAACGGGGTCACTTAAAACATCAAAAAATGAATTGACGAGATCAAATAGGGTCTCTAAACATATGAAAATAAAATATCATTATGATAGATATATATATCATACCCCAACATAATAAAAAGTAACTTTAAATACTTGATATGAAAATAGAACATGAAAATGAGAAGGCTGAAAGAATCCCTTAAAAATTTGGCAGTCTAACGGTGCCACATAAACATTCTTAAAATGAATTGATGAGAGAAAGTGAGGGTATCTCATCATATGAACGTGAAAAGGACAGTAGGATGAATATAAAATAACATCCTCCAACATAAGAACATGGATCAAAAAAATGACATAAAAGAGAGTACTTGAAAAGAAAGAGAGAGGTAGGATCCCTTACCTTAAAACGTAACACTTAAAACACAAAGGATGAGACCCTGAGGGCTTGGGGGCACCTTGGGCGGACTCCTTGGGAGGTAAGGAGACCATAAATTCGTTGAGGAAGATTTTGGAGTCGAAAGGATGAGATAATGTCTTGGTATTTATAGGGAAAGTGAGGGGGAAAAGCATTAATGGCCAAGGGACACCTCATTGGTGGTATTGGAAAAACCATGGGCTTTCCCATGGTATTTTCCCATGGTATTGGCCACTTGGGACACCACATAATTTATATTACTATTCATAAGTCGACCATATTGATTACATACTTAATACATTATTTAATGATGTCATTAAACACCTATAACTTAAAAACTGTATTTTCACTATTCACTGAAAATTCAACTTTCTCAGAAAAATCTCAAAATTTCACCTTAACCAAATATCAATGCTCTGATTTCAAAAATGAACTCCATTTTATAAAAATAATTTTATAAATATTTTAAAAATAATTTTTAAATAAATACACTATTCCCCGAAAATTCATTTTTTTCAGAAATATCCCAAAAAATTACCTTAACATAATATTGATGTTCTGAGTTCAAAAATGAACTCCATTTTATAAAATTAATTTTCTAAATATTTTTAATTTAATTTTTAATTAAAAAAAACTATTCACCCGAGAAAACTGATACTTGACTAATATTTTTTGAAACAGTTATTTACCTATTTTGTTGAATCACATGACTTAATCAAGGTGCCTAGATTATATTAATACTCTCTTTATTTGAGATTACTAATCCATTTGGTCACATTACTAATCCTAAGCGTAAAATCACTATTCATAATTTACTATTCATCACAAAATCAAGTTGATCTTATTAGACTCTAAATTTATTACTGAATATAATTGTAGAAGACCATTTTTTGAAAATCATTACACATAATTAATTATTTAAGGTTTACATAAATATTTTCAAATATCATTTTTCTAGAATTCATCAAAAATATGCATACTATATTTATCCGAACAATTGAAAATTCACAAACATCATCATAAAAAGAAAACACAATTTTATTTATCTCAAAGGATTACACAAAGCAGTTGCAGTCTCCTTACATAGCCCCTTATAACACCAGCATAGGACCTAAGGGTAAGGTTTGCTAAGGTGAGAGAATCTGAGGGAGACTCTGCCAACATTTCCTGAGTAGTGATTTCTATCAGCTTGAACTTCTCACGAAGGCGATTTGGTTCCAGCTTCACATGATGAAGTTGGGCTTGGGTTTGGTTCAGAGAAAAGCCCAAAGGTTCTACCTCCTTCACGAGTTCTGTCAGATGGGCTTCGATCGGCCCGAGACTACTGGATGAGGTCATCGAATCTTCTTTCTATATTAATTAACCATGATCACTTGTATTTAGAGACAATGATCACAACATTTAGTTTCCCATGGTCATACTGACCAATGGTCATATAATAGACAAAACCCAACAGTATCATTTTAATTATACTCATTTTATTAAATTAAATAGTTTTGTTGAGTATAAAATAAAATAACACAAAAATTTAGGAAACAAAATATATTCAAAAATTTCGGTTTGTTACATTCTTCCCCCCTTAAGAAATTACGTCCTCTCAATTTTTAAAAATTGGTCTTGGAAATTTCATTGAAATTCCCACATCGGAAAAAAGAGTGAGTAACACTATTACTTTAAATGAAAGAAAGGGAAGTTCAAAGGTCACCCGAGTTAACCCATACTAGGATTCCATGTAAGAAAACATGGATATGGAGGAGAAAACAAAGGGTCATGTTCTGAGGGATAGTGATAGAAAACATGTCTAAGAGAGAGTTAACCATCAGAAAATCACAAACTTGTGATCGGTTAAACAGTCTTTGATTACCCCATAGGAAACTTAAACCAACAAAATTTTTGTTTTAATTTCCTTTTAATAATTTTGAGGAATTCATTTACTACATAGAATAAGAACATAGGGAAGTATATTTACCTTCAAGTAGAGTTTCATCCCTTAATAAGTTTCACCAAGACTAATCTTTTCTCCAAACAATGAGCATTAAAAACTACTTGGTCTCATCAAAGCACAAGAATCATCTTCTAGAGAATCATGTCATCCACAAAAGAATAACTAACTATCTTTAAAATTTTATCCTAAAAACAGAAAGGGTAAGATAAAACAACTATTCAAAAAGAAAGAACCCCATAGGAAGGGAAACTAATTTAAATCTTCAAAGTTCAACGGTACTGCCCAAAGTTCATCATAGACCATTACATAAATAACTGTCCTTAAAATTCCTCAAAATAAACCAAACAAAGATTGAAACCCAAATATAAGAAGGATTTGATAACATAGTCTTCTGAGATAAACTTTATCGTTCTTCTCCAAACAACATCAACCACTCCTAACATCTTATAACAAAAGTAACTAACCTAATCATATTTTCCGCAAGACTGGTTAATCATTTCTATAAGTAACCAAAATTACTATAAGTTCACCTTAAATTCATCGACTCTTCAAAATATAATTCAACTTTTACTCCTCAAATAAAATATCGTAGTAATCTATTTACCTCAATCATATGGGGTTCCCAAAATAGTGGACGTCTGCCAAAATAATAATCATCCTTTACTCCCCTAATCATCTTTTTTTAGAAGAATGGCTTCTCAACATCAATATGTGGTACATAACAATAAATGTTTTCCTTAATGATATAAAACCATCTTAGGTAGTGACTCGATGTTCTTAGAAACATTAAATATATTCTCATAGAGCATGAGCGAAAATACAACATGACATAGACAATTATTGCGAAGAAGTTACATGTACTTCAGTCATCATGATCCATCTCAGCATAGGACTTGCTTTGTTCCCTTGTCCTTGAAGATTGATGATTCCCATCATGCTTCTCATCCCTTCCAAGAGATAATTGCCTTAGATTATGTCCAACTTGTCCACATTTACGACATTGAATAGTATAAGGTAGATTAGATTGAACCTTATCACCATTCATCGCATTATCCATTTTTTAAAGCAATTAGGTACTTTATGCCCTATCACCCCACACATAAAACTTCTCCCGGTTCCTTTGTGACATTTTCCTTGGTGCCCCTTTCCATATTTTTTGCACAAATGAAATTGGGTCTTCTTTCCCTTATCAATTTTATCAGATGAGCATCCTTGAGACTTCATCTTCTTCTTCCTTGATGAATTTGGGCATTCAACTAGGTACCAATTATTAATTGTGTTTTTTGATAGTTGGTTTTGAATAATCACAATATGTTCAAATTGATCTCTTGTCATATCTGTCATATTAATAGAGCAATCATCACATTTCTTATCACATTGGTTGTTGGGAAATGTTCTTCTATTTCCCACCATTAACTACGAAAAGAATGTATAATTATGGGGCTTAAATACTTTGCCAATAATCACGAAAGGAACCTTTAAGCATAGAAGGATAAACTTTTATAAGGAATGTATATCCTAACTTGTGATCCCCTAGGTTCCAATCTAGGTTACCCATGATCATATATTCTTATGTGAATCTTTATTTTATTTTATCTTTGTTCCTTTAATAATGGTTCATACTAAGATTATGAATTTACCAAAGAATATCCCTCGGGAGATTCGTAACCAAGAGTGAAGCAAGGCCCATTGTTGTGTACTAGTTCCTGTTTGAATCTAGCTCAAAGTAGTGTTTTCGGGTTTTACCCCTATGTACATCTGTGCCAGAGCCACCTCTACCTGCTCGTATCCAGACAGGGATGTATTTTCTTGATAAACCACTTACTCAATA
The DNA here is from genome assembly GCA_963277665.1 of Viscum album. Lineage (NCBI taxonomy): Eukaryota > Viridiplantae > Streptophyta > Magnoliopsida > Santalales > Viscaceae > Viscum > Viscum album. The sequence goes on from OY728159.1 coordinate 930,555,174, forward strand.
CTCACCAAAATATCAGGAAGATTTCCTATATTTAAAATTTTCTATAGGATTCTTCCAAAAGTCTTCATATCCTAATTTCCACAAATTACTAAACCATCCTTTGATACCAACTATGGAATCCCGCCTTTTATCACATAAACTTTCATTACATTATACAAAACCGAGGATCTTTAAGGTTTAGTGTCTTGGAAACCAAGAACTAAATAAATTACAACATAAAACATTCTTCTTATAAACATGAAAGTCTTATCTTTATGTTCATCCTAGGTTCATTATTGCATCTCATAACCTGGGGACATACATCAAAAGAAAGGGTGAGCAGAAGGCCCACTAAGGGAAACAAGGGAAACATTTAACATGTGAACTTGAGATACATCAATAAAGTGATAAAAAAGAACTTTAAGGCATGAGAAATAAATCATGAGGCATATCATAATAAAAATAATGTATTTCATAACTTGAATATGTGGCTGCAACATTTAACTTATATAATCATTTCTGTTTCACCAAGGTCTATCCCCAAGGTGTCATTAAAAATTACCAAGGTTATTCACCAAGATATCGTTAAAAATGGTCATCTTTAGAGATTAAGTCTTTACCCAATGCATTAGAGCGATATCAGGGAGCACCCTTAAATTTTACATTGCTATCATGTGATCCAAATATATCATCATCAAACATTTTATAAATAACGCATATAGAATAAAAGAAATGGGTTTCATTTCATAATCATAGCGTTTTAAAAACTGCTTTAAAGATATGATCTTTATGTCACTTTAAACCCAAGGAAAAGGAAAGAGGGTTTCGTGTATGTAAATCGCAGAATTAAAATTGAAAATTATGATATATTTTTGAATACCCATATATAATAAAGAGCATTGAGTATTCACTTAATAAAATAAAAGAATTTGAGAAAAAGATAGAGGCATTTTGAGACGAAAATTCTGCAGCATAACGGCTATGTTATAGGGTTTTATAAAATATTGAAAAGAGAAGGGCATGGGTCACCCACTCATAAATGATCCAAAAAAAAGTGGAGGGACAGAATATAAAGGATATAAGAACATGGTAATGGAATTTGAAATACATTCCATATGAAATGAAAAACATTGAAGGGAGACAAAAATAAGATTTCTCTTATGAAAATTCGGCAGAATAACGGCGTCACTTAAAACTTCGAAAAATGAATTGACGAGATCAAATAGGGTCTCTAAACATATGAAAATAAAATATAATTATGATAGATATAGAGATCATACCATAATATTATAAAAATAAACTTGAAATACTTGGCATGAAAATTGAACTTGAAAATGAGAAGGGTGAAAGAATCCCTTACAAATTTGGCAGCCTAACTACGCCACTTAAACATTCTTAAAATGAATTGATGAGAGAAAGAGGGGGTCTATCATAATATTAAAATGAAAAGGACAGTAGTATGAATATAAAATATTATCCTGCAACATAATAACATGGAGCATAAAATAAATGACATTAAAAAGAGTACTTAAAAAAAAGAGGTAGGATCCCTTACCTTAAAACGTAACTCTTAAAACTCAAAGGTTGGGACCTTGAGGGCTTGGGGCACCTTGGGAGGACTTATTGGGAGGTAAGGAGACCATAACATCGTTGAGGGTGATTTTTGAGTCAAAAGGATGAGATAATGTCTTGGTATTTATAGGGAAAGTGAGGGGACAAGGCATTAATGGCCAAGGGACACCTCATTGGTGGTATTGGAAAAACCATGGGCTTTCCCATGGTATTTGCCCATGGTATTGGCCACTTGGCACACCTCATACCATATCTTACCATTCATAAGTCGACCATATTGATTAAATACTTAATACATTATTTAATGATGTCATTAAACACCCGTAACTTAAAATTTGTATTTTAACTATTCACTGAAAATTCAACTTTCTCAGAAAAATCCCAAAATTTCACCTTAACCAAATATCAATGCTCTGATTTTAAAAATGAACACCATTTTATAAAAATAATTTTTTAAATATGTTTAATTTAATTTTTAAATAAATACACTATTCGCCGAAAATTCATTTGTTTCAGAAAAATCCCCAAAAATTACCTTAACATAATATCGATGCTCTGAGTTCAAAAATGAACTCAAATTTATAAAAATAATTTTCTAAATATTTTAAATTTAATTTTTAATTAAAAAACACTATTTACCTGAAAAAACTTATACTTGACTAATAATTTCTGAAACAGTTATTTACCTATTTTGTTGAAACACATTACTTAATCAAGGAGCCTAGATTATATTAATACTCTCTTTAAGTGAGATTACTAATAAATTTGGTCACATTACTAATCCTAAGCATAAAATCAATATTCATAATTTACTATTCATCAAAAAATCAAGTTGATCTTATTAGACTATAAATTTCTTACTGAACATAATTATAGAAGACCATTTTTTGAAAATCATTACACATAATTAATTATTTAAGGTTTACATAAAAAATTTCAAATATAATTTTTCTAGAATTCATCAAAAATATGAATACTATATTTATCCGGACATTTGAAAATTTACAAACTTCATCATAAGAAAAAAAAATTTAGTTATCTCAAAGGATTACAAAAAGCAGTTACGGTCTCCTTAAATAGCCCCTTATAACCCCAGCATATGACCTAAGGGTAAGGTGTGCTAAGGTGATAGATTCTGAGGGCGGCTTGGCCAACATTTCCCAAGTAGTGATTTCTATCAGCTTGAACTTCTCATGAAGGCGATTCTGTTCCAAATTTACAAGATGAAGTTGGGCTTGTGTTTGGTCCATAGCAGATCCCAAAAGTGCTACCTCCTTATCGAGTTCTGACATATGGGCTTCAATTGGCCCGAGTCTACTGAATGAGGCCATCAAATCTTCTTTCTATATTAATTAACCAAGATCACTTGTATTTAGAGACAATGATCACAACATTTAGTTTCCCATGGTTATACTGACCAATGGTCATATAATAGACAAAACCCAAAAGTCTCATTTTAATTATACTCATTTTATTAAATGAAATAGTTTTGTTGAGTTTAAAATAAAATAACACACAAATTTAGGAAACAAACTTTATTCAAAAAATTCGGGTCCTTACATTCTTCCCCCCTTAAAAAATTGCGTCCTCACAATTTTTAAAAATTGGGCTTGGAAATTTCATTGAAAGCACCACATCAGAAAAAGAGTGAGTAGCACTATTACTTTAAAAGAAAGAAAGGGAAGTACAAAGGTCACCCGAGTTAACCCATACTAGGATTCCATGTAGGAAAACATGGATATGGAGGAGAATACAAAGGGTCAGGTTCTGAGGGAGAGTGATATAAAACATGTCCAAGAGGGAGTTAACCACCAGAAAATCACAAACTTGTGATGGTTTAAACGGTCTTTGATTACCTAGTAGGAAACTTAAACCAACAACTTTTTTTTACGTTCCTTTTAATAATTTTGAGGAATTAATTTACTACATAGAATAAGAACACAGGGAATTATATTTACGTTCAAGTAGAGTTTCATCCCTTAATAAGTTTCACCAAGACTAATCATTTCTCCAAACAATGAGAATTCAAAACTATTTGGTCTCATCAAAGAACAAGAATCATCTTCTAGAGAATAATGTAATCCACAAAATAATAACTATCTATCTTTAAAAATTTATCCCAAAAATAGAAAGGGTAAGATAAAACAACTCTTCAAAAAGTAAGAACCCAATAGGAAGGGAAACAACTTTAAATCTTCAAAGTTCCAGAGTACTACCCAAAGTTCATCATAGACCATTCCATAAATAACAGTCCTTAAAATTCCTCAAAATAAACCAAAATAAGATTGAAACCCAAATATATGAAGGATTTGATAACATAGTCTTCCAAGATAAACTTTATTGTTCATCTCCAAACAACATCAACCACTCCTAACATCTTATAACAAAAGTAACTAACCTGAACATATTTTCCCCAAGATAGGTTAATCGTTTCCATAATTAACCTAAATTACTATAATTTCACCTTAAATTCATCGATTCTTCAAAGTATAAGTCAACTTTTACTCCTAAAAGAAAATACTATAGTAATCCATTTACCTCAATCATATAGGGTTCCCAAAGTAGTGAACGTCTTCCAAAGTAATAATCATCCTTTAATCCCCTAATCATATTTTTTGTCAAGAAGAACAGCTTGAAAACATCAACATGTGGTACTTAACAATAGAAGGTTTTTTTAATTATATAAAACCATATTAGGTAGTGACTCGATGTTCTTAGAAAACATTAAACATATGATCATAGTGCATGAACTATAATACAACATGACATAGACAATTATTGTGAAGAAGTTACATGTACATCAGTCATCATGATCCATCTCAGCATAGGACTTGCTTTGTTCCCTTTTCTTTGAAGATTGTTGATGCTCATCATGCTTCTCATCCCTTCCAAGAGAGCATTGCCTTTTATTATGTCCAACTTCTCCACATTTACGACATTGAATAGTATAAGGTAGATTAGATTGAACATTGTCTCCATTCATCGCATTATACATTTTTTAAAGCAATTGGCTACTTTATGCCTTATCACCCCACACATAAAACATCTCCCAGTTCCTTTGTGACAATTTCCTTGGTGCCCCTTTCCACATTTTTTGCACAAAGGAAATTGGGTCATCTTTACCTTATCAATTTTATCAGATAAACATCCTTGAGACATCGTCTTCTTCTTCCTTGATGAATTTCGGCATTCAACTAGGTACCAATTATTAATTGTGAAATTTGATATTTGGTTTGGCATAATCACAATATGTTCAACTTGATCTCTCGTCATCTCTGTCATATTAATAGTGTAATCGTCACATTTCCTATCGCATTGGTTGTTGGGACATGATCTTCTATTTCACGCCATTAAATATGAAAATAAAGTATAATTATGGGGCTTAAATAATTATCCAATAATCATGAAAGGGAAACATTAAGAACAGAAGGATAAACTTGTAGAAGAAAAGTATATCCTAACTTGTGATCCCCTTGGTTCCAATCTAGGTTATCCATGATCATATATTGTTATATGAATCTTTATTTTATTTTATCTTTGTTCCTTTAATAATGGTCCATACTAAGATTATGAATTTACCAAATCATATCCCCCGGGAGTGTCGTAACCAAAAGTGCATCAAGGCCCGTTGTCCTGTACCAGTTCCCGTTCGAGTCTAGCTCAAAGCGGTGCTTTTGGGTTTCACCCCTATATACATCTATGACAGAGCCACCTCTACCAGCTCGTATCCATACAGGGATTTATTTTCTTGATAAACCACTTACTCAATACTCACCAAAATAACAAGAAGATTTACTATATTTAAAATTTTATATAGGCTTCTTCCTAAAGTTTTAATATCCCAATTTCTAAAAATAAATAAATCATCCTTTGATACCATCTATGGAATCCCACCTTTTTATCACATAAACTTTCATTACATTATACAAAACTGAGGATCCTTAATGTTTAGTGTCTTGGAAACCAGGAACATAATACATGACAACATAAAACATTATTCTTAAACACCTGAAAGTATTCTCCTTATGTTAATCTAGGTTCATTACTGATTCTCATAACCTGGGGACATACATCAAAAGAAAGGGTGAGAAGAAGGCCCAGTAAGGGAAACAAGGGAAACATTTAACATGTGAACTTGAGATACATCAATAAAGTCATAAAAAAGAACATTAAGGCATGAGAAAGAAATCATGAGGCATATCATAATGAAAATAACGTATTTCATAACTTGAATATGTGGCTGAAACATTTAACTTAGACAATAATTTTTGTTTCACCAAGGTCCATCCCCAAGGTGTCATTAAAAATTACAAGGTTATTCACCAAGATATCGTTAAAAATGGTCATCTCAAAAGATTAAGTCTTTACCCAATGCATTGGAGCTCTATTAGGGAAAACCCTTAAATTTGACTTTGTTATCATGTGATACACATATATAATCATCCAACATTTCATAAATAACCAATATATCATAAAATAAATGGGTTTCATTTCATAATCATAGCGTTTTAAAAACTGTTTTAAAGACATGATCTTTATGTCACTTTAAACCCATAGAAAAGGAAAGAGGGTTTCTTGAATGTAAATCTCAGAATTAAAATAGAACACTTTGATATATTTGTGAATACCCATATATAAGAAAGATATTTGAGTATTCAATTAATAAAATAAAATAATTTGAGAAAAAGAGAGAGACATTTTGAGATGAAAATTCTGCAGCATAACGGCTATGTTATAGGGTTTTAGAAAATATTGAAAAGAGAGGGGACATGGGTCACCCACTCATAAATGATCCATAAAATATTATAGGGATAGAATATAAAGGATACAAGAACATGGTAATGAAATTTGGATTACATACCATATGAAATGAAAAACATGGAAGGGAGTCAAAAATAAGATTTCTGTTATGAAAATTCGGCAGCCTAACGACGTCACTTAAAACATCAAAAAATGAATTGATGAGATCAAATAGGGTATCTCAACATATGAACATAAAATATCATTATGATAGATATAGATATCATAACACAACATAATAAAAAGGAACTTGAAATACTTGACATGATAATAGAACTTGAAAATGAGAACGGTGAAAGAATCCCTTACAAATTTGGCAGCCTAACGGCGCCACTTAAACATTATTAAAATGAATTAATGAGAGAAAGAGAGTGTCTATAATCATATTAACATGAAAATGAAAGTAGGATAAATATAAAATAACATCCTCCAACATAATAACATGGGTCATAAAAGAAATGACATAAAAGAGAGTACTTGAAAAGAAAGAGAGAGGTAGGATCCCTTACCTTAAAACGTAACTCTTAAAACTCAAAGGTTGGGACCTTCAGGGCTTGGGGGCACCTTGGGAGGACTCCTTGGGAGGTAAAGAGAAAATAACTTTGTTTAGGATGATTTTGGAGTCGAAAGGATGAGAGAATGGCTTGGTATTTATAGGGAAAGTGAGGGGACAAGGCATTAATGGCCAAGGGACACCTCATTGGTGGTATTAGCAAAACCATGGGCTTGCCCATGGTATTTTCCCATGGTATTGGCCACTTGGGACACCTCATACCTTATCTTACTATTCATAAGTCGACCATATTTATTACATACTTAATATATTATTTAATGATGTTATTAAACACCCGTAACTTAAAAACGGTATTTTCACTATTCACTGAAAATTCAACTTTCTCAGAAAAATCCCAAAATTTCACCTTAACCAAATATTGATTCTCTGATTTCAAAAATGAACTCCATTTTATAAAAATTATTTTCTAAATATTTTTAATTTAATTTTTAAATAAAAACACTATTCACTGAAAATTCATTTTTTCCGAAAAATCCCCAAAAATTACCGTAACATAATATCGATGCTCGGAGTTCAAAACTGAACTCCATTTTATAAAGATATTTTCCTAAATATTTTTAATTTAATTTCTAATTAAAAAACTCTATTTACCAGAAAAAACTGATACTCGAAAAAAAAAATTTGAAACGGTTATTTACCTATTTTGTTGAATCACATTACTTAATCAAGGTGCCTAGATTATATTAATACTCTCTTTAAGTGAGATTACTAATCCATTTGGTCACATTACTAATCCTAACAGTAAAATCACTTTTCATAATTTACTATTCCTCAAAAAATCAAGTTGATCTTATTAGACTCTAAATTTCTTACTGAACATAATTGTAGAAGACCATTTTTTGAAAATCATTACACATAATTAAGTATTTAAGGTTTACATAAATTTTTTCAAATATCATTTTTCCTGAATTCATTAAAAATATCCATACTGTATTTATCTGGAGATTTGAAAATTCAAAAACTTCATCATAAGAAGAAAACACAATTTTATTTATCTCAATGGATTACACAAAGCAGTTATGGTCTCCTTACATAGCCCCTTATAACCCCAACATAGGACCTAAAGGTAAGGTGTGCTAAGGTGATAGAATCTAAGGCCGGATCGGCCAACGTTGCCTGAGTAGTGATTTCTATCAGCTTGAATTTCTCATGATGCTAATTCCGTTCCAGCTTCACATGATGAAGTTGGGCATGGGTTTGATCCAGAGCAAAGCCCAAAGGTGCTACCTCCTTCCCGTGTTCCGTCAGACGGGCTTCGATCAGCCCGAGACTGTTGGATGAGGCCATCAAATCTTTTTTCTATATTAATTAACCAAGATCACTTGTATTTAGAGACAATGATCGCAACATTTAGTTTCCCATGGTCATACTGACCAATGGTCATATAATAGACAAACCTCAACAGTCTCATTTTAATTATACTCATTTTATTAAATGAAATTAATCTATTGAGTATAAAATAAAATAACACACAAATTTATGAAACAAAATTTCTTCAAAAATTCCGGGTCGTTACATACAGATGGTCTCCTCAGCTCCTTGTGTCCAGTCGTCCGCCTCGTGTACGTCCTGCCAAGTGGCCCACCTCCGAGTACCGTTTAGCTACACAAACCTCTACCTCGATCAGTGTTGTCCATCATCTGCATCCAACACAAAGTAGTGCGGGCATAGCCTATGTAGGGGTGAGTATACGATACTCAGTAAAGACCCCGAGATCCCCGAAGGTCTCCCAGAATCCACAAAGGATAAACCACAAAGGAAAGATACAATCACGAAGAATCAACCGACTCTAATTAGATATATTCCCATACATATTCCAAAGTCATCAATTCCAGTTTGGCTCCAACTCTCGAGCCAAAGAACAACCCAATCCACACAGGAATGAAGTCAATCACACCATTGGTAATGATTGAATGTCAAGACTCAGCTCACATAGGTATACTACTTACGAAGATGGGTGGAGATTATTAGATGTAGCCTCTAAATCATCTCATATGCCGAACCCACGTAGGATCTATATACAGAAGTCGTCGCTGCCGAACCCACGTAGGATCCAAGTACAGTAACCGTCGTTGCCGAACCCACATAGGATCCAAGTACAGTCGTCATCGCTGCCAATCCCATGGAGGATCCAAGTACATTCATCCTCACTGCTGAACCCACGGAGGATCCAAGTACAATCGTCATCATCGTTGAACCCACAGAGGATCCCATCACGGTAGTCGTCACAGTCACAACCAGCTCTAGGGTTCCCACACACATCATGCTCAATTCCGGGAGGGTCCACTTCTTGAGTAAATGGGTCGATACATCAACTGTCATGAAGTCCAGATTTGATGTATCCCAAAGTTTCATCTCGTCAAAAAGAACTCAACGCGACAAACGACGCATCAATCGGACGTCCGGTCTGAGTGATATTTGCTCTTTTGTTCTAGGGGCCCGGTTAGAAATACGCTCGTTTCTAACCCATCCGTTATCAAAAGTCATCAAAATCTCACTTAGAGTATTGAAAAAGTGCCTACTCATTGCGAGGGTCCCAGTGCCACTATCGGCCCGTCGATCGGACGCGCGATCTTCGAGTTAATCACCTTTAAGTGAAAACGGGCTCGTCCCGTTAAGCCCAGTGGGCTGGCAGGGCGGGTCAACCCGGTCTTGGCGGGTCGAACCCGGCTGGTGTCGGACCGACCTTGTGAAACGCGCAGTCTATCCCGAAGGGAATGGCCCAGTCTGAAGGGGGTGCGGCCCGTCCCGGCCCGAAGCGGCCCGACTGGGCGCAGCCTGGCGGGGCGCAGCCCCGCTGGATCGGCCAGCTGGTTGAGTGGTCTGAGGGGGGGTTGGCCCCCCCGGCTGCCCGAACTAGCGGCGCAAAGAGGCACTGCCCTCCCTAACTGGCCGGCCAAAGCCGACCGACCTCTTAGCGCAAGCGGCCTGCACGGGTGGGTCGCAGTTCATCCAGCGCGGTGCCCTCCTGGCACCGCGGCTTTCCTCCACCCGGCCGGCCGACGGGCCTATCAGTTCTTCCGCTGAAGCGGGTCGCGGTTCCTTCTGCACAGTCGGCGTGATGGCGCCGACTTCCTCCTCAGCGGCCCGCTTGTCCGTGGCTTTTCTTTATGTGTGTTACGATGTCCCTTACGCCACCGGCCTCTTCTGCATTCTGCCTCCGGTCGCCGATTCCAAAAAAAAATCAAGATCCAGCAGAGGGCCATCAGGCCATGTTCTTTCGGCCCGCACCGTCCGCATTAGGCAATAAAAATAGGCTGGTACAAACAAAGATAAATAACAATGAACGAGGAACAATTTTAAACCATTAAAATTAAACATAATCCCCCTACCTAGAATATAGTTTGTTCGCCGTAGATGTGGAAAGCGATGTCGCTATGTCAACAATGGGAATGAACCGTCATCCTTGGCGAGTTTCCCATGTCGGTGTCTCCTCCCCTGATGCGGAGGAAGAAGAGGATTGGAGAATCGTGGAGTTTTCTTCACCGAGTCATTCTTCGTTGAGGAGAGGAATACTTTTCTCCCTTTCTTAAGGGCTCTCTCCCAACTCTCCTTAACACAACTAATGCCCCAAAAATAAAATAATAGGCTAATGCTATTATTTTATTAACACATGCAATTTAAAAATCAAAATTCAAATCACCTAATTAATTAATTGAAGTGGTTCAATTTATTAATTAAGGTACGTTGGCAAACATTAAAGAGGGGGAGAGGGAGAGGAAGAGTCCTCATAATTAAGGGGGTTGTCATGAATTAAACATTGGTGTTTAAAGGGGGTTTGAAAAGAGTTATGGGAGGTGAAAGGTTGGGGCTTGTGTGGGACCCACATCTCAATTATCCACACATGGGAAGTTGGTGGGTGTGGGCCCCACCAATAACTTCCCATGGGAGAAATTAACTTTCAAAGATATAAGTAAAATTGTTCTGAAAATTTTATTTAACTTCTTTATTAAAAACCAATTTTAACTTTCAACCCGCATAAAATCCAACTTCGGTAAAGGTCCCCTTAAGCAATTACCTGCACTGCAAATTCATCGGTGTCCTCAGATTTCAATTCTGAGCACTGGTTCAAAAGATAGAAAAACCCTCTCATTCATTCACTGAATTTACCCAAGCTAAACTTCAAGGAATTATTCCGGGCACACTAGGCCTTGAAATCAGGTGTTGCTATAAACTGCGTACTCATAAAATTCCAAATAATTTATGAAAAAAAATTTCTTGAAATTTTTGGGTCTTTACATTAGCCCCACCTCAGGACTTTACATCCCCGTAAAGCTACAAAATAAACTAGGGAAACAAATGAGGGTACTGAGCATGCATCTGAGCCTCCCGCTCTCATGTTCTCTCGTGGAGGTTCATGTGCTACCAGTGAATGTGCACCAGAGGAATCGATTGTCCACATAGCACCCACTCCTATCGATCCTCGATCTCCACCGAGACCTCCGTAAATGTCACCCAGTCATCGATGTCCAGCTCCCCGTGGTCGATGATGTGGGATGGGTCATACACATATCTCCTCAGCTGAGATACGTGGAAGACGTCGTGCACGCGGTGCAACTAAGGTGGAAGGTCCAGGCGGTAATCCACCTCACCTACTGTGCTGAGGACCTGGAAAGGCCTAATGAAGCACGAAGATAACTTGCCACCCCAGCCAAATCTCCGTAGACCATGTTGGGATGAGAACCGTAGGAAGACATGGTCACCATCCTCGAACTCCAGTGGTCTCCGTCTCCTATCGGTATAGGACTTCTACCTTCTCTGTGGAGTCATCATCCATTCCTGGATGATCTGCACCTTCTCTGTCATACCCTGAACCATCTCTAGTCCTATAAGTGAAGACTCCCTAGGGTTGGTTCAGCAGAGAGGTGATCTGCATGTTCGGTCGTACAGTGCCTCGTAAGGTGTCATCCTGATGGTGGAGTGGTAGTTGTTGTTGTATGAAAACTCCACCAAGGTTAGGTGATCCTACCAGCTGTGACCAAAGTCAAGGACACATGCACAGAGAATTAACTCAAAAGTCTGAATGTTCCTCTCCATCTGGACATCCGTCTGAGGATGAAAAGAGGTGCTCAGGCGTAGCTGCATTCCAAATTCCTCTTGCAACCCCTTCCAAAGCCGGGATGTAAAGAGAGCGTCTCGATCGGAGATGATAGACAATGGCACACCCTGAAGCCGTACGATCTCCTGAACATAGAGGCGTCCCAATCTCTCTACTGATCCATGCTCTCTAATCGGTAGGAAGTTGGATGACTTGGTGAGTTGGTGGACGATCACCCAGATGAAGTCGTGTCCTCTTGTAGTACGTGGAATCCTCGCCACAAAATCTATGGATATCTCGTCCCACATCCACTTCGGAACCTCTAAGGGTTGTACCAAGCCTGCTGGTACCTGGTGCTCCGCCTTCACTTGGTGCCAAATGAGGAATTGTGAAACGAACTCTGCTACAGCCTTCTTCATACCCGGCCACTAGTGCTGTCATCTGAGGTCTTGGTACAGCTTTTCCACTCCTGGATGTACCGCTAGAGGGGATGTGTGAAACTCCCTCAGTACTTCCTCCTGTAGTGCAACTAGTACCATGGTACATCCCCTGAAGAGGATGACGTGCTCTCCTCCTTCAGAAACTCCATCAGGTGCTTGCCCTGTGGAAATATGAGCAAGTCTCATCTCACAGTCAACGTCCGCATACTGTGTCTCTCTGACCCACTGAAGTAGTGAAGGAGTGACTTTGAGGGACAGTAGAAAGGTTGTCCCATCTCTATCCAAGAAGGATATCTGCAATGTGGATAGTTGCTCTGTCGCCTCCCCTAGCAGCTGTATGCCCGATCTTCTATTGAGAGCATCAGCTACTACGTTCCCCTTCCCAAGAGTATAGAATATCTCAAAGTCATAGTCTTGGAGGAACACGATACCTCACCGCTGTCACGGGATTAGGTCCATCTGTGAGAAAATGTACCTGAGACAATGGTGGTCATAGTAGACTGTAAAGCGCTCTCCCATCAGATAGTGCTGCCACATATTTAGGGCGAAGACCACTGCTGCTAAATACAGGTCATGGGTAGCGTAGTTCTTCTTGTCCTACCTCAACTGCCATGAAACATAGGCGATCACTTGCCACTCCTGCATCAGGACACACCCGAGTCTGGTCCCTGATGTGTCGCAGTAAACTGCGTACCCTACTCCCTCCTCAAGTAGCCTCAAAATGGGTGCACTAGTCAATATCTATCTCAACTCCTGAAAGCTCTGGTGACATCTATCTCACCACATGAAGGGTTTCCCCTACTTTATCAAAGCTGAATGTAGTGCTGCAACTCTGGAGAAGTCTAGCACAAATCTCTGATAGTACCCAACTAGACCTAGGAAACTCCGCACCTCTGTCACGCTCCTGGGTGGCTCCTAAGAAAGTAATGCCTTGATCTTCGTAGGATCCACTGCAACTCCCACCTCTGAGACGACGTGTCCCAAGAAGTGAACCTCTCAAATCCAGAACTGGCACTTTGAGAGCTTTCCATAAATTTTGTGCTCTCGGAGTGTATCTAGTATAACCCACAAATGGTAGGCGTGCTCCTCCTGAGTAGTCGAGTAAATCAGTATGTCGTCGATGAAGACTACAACAAAACAATAGAGGTAAGGCTGAAATATCTTGTTCATGAGACTCATGAACACTGCTGGAGTGTTGGTTACGCCGAAGGGCATAACCAAGAACACGTAATGACCATACCAACACCTGAAGGCCATCTTCTGCACATCATCGTCTCAAACTCTGAGCTGATGATAGCCTGACCTAAGTTCTATCTTCAAGAACCATCGTGCTCCCTTGAGCTGATCAAAGAGGTCGTCAATCCTCAAGAGTGGGTACGTTTTCTTTATGGTCACCTGATTCAGGCGATGGTAGTCGACACATAGTCATAAGCTCATATCCGCCTTCTTGGCAAACAAAATCGGAGAAGGCCAGGGGGAAACACTGGGTCAGATGAATCCCTTTCCCTGCAAGTCCTCCAGCTGTACCCGTAGCTCACGAAGCTCAGCGGGAGCCATCCGATATGCTGGAGTAGATATCGGTGATGTCCCGGGGTACAGGTCTATGTATAACTCTACCTATCTATGAGAAGGTAGTCCTGGAACATCGTCAGGAAAAACGTCTGCATACTGATCCACCACAATAGGAAAACTCGGACTCTGCACATCAGCCGCTCCTAGGATGAGACTATCCAACGGATGTGTGATCGGCTGCCCTCTCCTCTGCGTAAGTCCATTCTGCACTGCAAAGTCTCCCATCTTCCCAGTGAAGGTGAACCTACTCCCATTTGTGCGGACACACCGCACTTTGTGCCTAATACAGTCGATCTGGGCATGGACTGCAGATAACCAGTCCATACCCAAGATGACATCATAAGGCCTCAACACCGCTACAAGAAGATCACGTCCAAAGATCTCGCCTCCTAGAGTAAGCTCACACTGCTGGCACCAGTGCGTAATCATCGAGTCTACTCTGGTAGGAGTCTCTAGCTGTAAGGATCGAGCAAACGGCTATGTTGGAATCTCCGAGCTCCAAACAAGGGCAGTGGAAATAAAATAATAACTCGCTCCTATGTCTATAAGTACTACAGCAAGGGTGGAGTAGACATAGATAGTACCTAGAATAATATCAGGTGCACCATGGTCGTAGGCCTCGACTTCCTGGAGCGGAGCATGCCCCTGTCTATCAGCTCCCTGTGGTCGGGGTGGTCCTCCTGGTGGTGGTGGTGGTAGAGCCTCAAAGCATCGTCTACCACCCGTTTCTCGGCCAGTTCCTCTGCCTCGTCCGCCTGCTCCCTGCGGACCACCATGGTCGAACCTCTGCCTCTACCTAGGAGATCCCTCTACTGTCTGGTGTTTGTCCACATGGCGGGTCGGACAGTCCCAAGCCATGTGACTCTGCCCGCCGCATGCATAGAACTGCCTGCCCCTTGAATGGTTGTCTCAGTTTCGTGTTCCCCGCACCTCTAAACCAGTATCCTGGGGTCTCCCTCCTGATGGCCTAGTCTGCTTGGACCTCTGCGACATCTGTCTACTGTTGGCTTCAGAAGACTCTGCTATGTGTCGCCCTACGGTGGGTCTCGCTGCTGATGTCGACTCAGAAAAAAGCTCTCCACAAGAAGGGATCTCTCCAGCACTCATGCCTACGTCTGAATGATGAGGGAGATCATCGAAGCCTGGATCTCATGCCTGAGTCCCTACTCAATGTTCCGAGCTTGGAAGAATGGGTCTCATTCCTTGTCCGTGGAGTAGCACGAGAGGTCGGTAAATCTCACCGAGTACTAAGCTACTGTCATACTGCCCTGCCGTAGATGAAGTAACTCCTGGATCTGCACCGCACGAAGGGTGGCTAGAACAAACTCCGAGCGGAAGAGACTCTCGATGTCCGTCCAAAGTAGAGATGACTCGTCATGCACCTAGAGCATCAGGTTCCACCATCTATCTGCTGCTGCATGTAGGAGACTCGCGGCAAGGATCACCATAATGTCGGCTGGTGTCCTTACCAATCTGAACACTCTGACGATAGCCTCCATCCAATCCTCGGCTTCCTGAGGGTCCATCTCTCTGCAGATCTTGGGCGGCCTCTATCGCTGAAACTCGTGCAACGCTCTCAGTCGGCGTGTACCCTCTGCTGTTGGGGATAGTAGTATCGATGGATCAAATGGTAGTAGTACCGCTGGTGCCTCCGCTATGATGGGGCCCTACACCGAGGCCTCATTGCTCGGTGGGTTGTCATCTCGCGTGTAACTAGGAACCCTAGCTAGCTGCCTTCATGGGGCCATCCTGAAAATAAACAGGTGTGAAATGGTCAAACAGTATACCTGGTGAGCTAACATAAAGTAATCACAAAGAAAACTTTTGAAACACACACGCAATCAGTGTTTTCGTGCACTGAGTCAGAAATCCGAGATCAGGGTCCTGGTGTATGGATATGTCGGTCGCCGCACCAACACTGGGCTCCCTGGACGGATAAACACACTCAATACTCTTAACACCATTTATTCAAAGAAAAGAAAGATCACAGTCTTGAGTTCTGTGGTAGAACCGACGCCTCTGATACCAATTTGTCACAACCCATCCTCAGGGCTCGTGTCGTGACTACCCCAAGCCCACCTTCCATAGGCCAGGGGCTGGCGACTAGCACCAAAGGTGTAAATCCTAGAAAATGGGAAGGCATTTCCTTTATAAAAGTAAACAAACACAACAGAGTACGCAAGTGAAGTAAGCACTAAGTAAAACTGAGTACAAAAGTAAGTGCTGAAAAGAAAATGGGCCAGTATACAAACCCAACTTAAAGTACAGTACAACTGAAAAGAAAGTACAACAGCAGTAAGGTAAAGCGGCAACCACTGAGTCGTCCTCCAGATATCCCACATGAAGGGTGGGTATCGATGGTCTCCTCATCTCCTTGGGTCCGGCCGTCCACCCTGTGTACATCCCACCAAGTGGTCCACCTCCGGGTACCGTCCAGCTCCACAAACCTCTACCTCGATCAGTGATGTCCATTGTCTACATCCAACACAAAGTAGTGTGGGCATAGCCCATGAAAGGGTGAGTATACGATACTCATTAGAGACCCCGAGACCCCCGAAGGTATCCAAGAAACCACAAAGGATAAACCAAAAAGGAAAGATACAATCAAGAAATATCAACCGACTCTACTTAAGTATATGCCCATACATATACCTAAGTCAACAATTCCAGTTCGGATCCAACTCTCGAGCCCAAGCACAACCCATTCCACACCAGAAAGAAGTCAATCACACCTTTGGTAATGATTTCAAGTCAAGACTCAGCTCACACAGGTATACTACCTAAGAAGAGGGGTAGAGATGATTAGATTTAGCCTCTGAATCATCTCCTCTTCTGAACCCATGTAGGATCCAAGTACAGAAGTCGTCGCTGCCGAACCCACGTTGGACCCAAGTACAGTAACCATCGCTGCCAAACCCACGTAGGATCCAAGTATAGTTGTCATCGCTGCTGAACCCATGGAGGATCCAAGTACTGTCGTCCTCGCTGCGGAACCAACGGAGGATCCAAGTACAGTCGTCATCGTCGTTGAACCCATGGAGGATCCTTGCACGGTAGTCGCCGTAGTCGCAGCCAGCTCTAGGGTTCCCGCACACAGCGTGCTCCATTCCGGGAGGGTCTGCTCCTTGAGTAAAGGGGCTGATACATCAACTGTCACAAAGTCTAGAGTTGTTGTATCCCAAAGTTATGTCCCGTCAAAAGAAACTCAACACGACCGATGGCACGTCAATCGGACACCCGGTCTGAGAGATATTGGCTCTTTCGTTCCAGGGGCCCTGTTAGAAATACCCTCGTTTCTAACTAGACCATTAACCAAAGTCATCCAAAACTCACTTAGAGTATCTCAAAAGGTTAGCTTCATCGCGAGGGTCCCAGTTCCGCAGACGGTGCGTCGATCGGACGCGCGGCCTTCGAGCTAATCACCTTTAAGTGAAAACGTGCTCGGCCCATTAAGCCCAGTGGGCTGGTGGGGCGGGTCAACCTGGTCTTGGCAGGTCCGACCCGGCTGGTGTCAGACTGACCCGATGAAATGCATAGCCCGGCCCGAATGGGGCACGACCCAGCCCGAAGGTGGCGCGGCCCAGCCCGGCGGGGCGCGTCCCGGCCCGGTAGGTCGCAGCTCGGCCCAGCCCGGCGTGGCCCGGCTAGGAGCGACCAGGCAGGGCGCAGCTTGGCTGGGTGCGGCCCCACTGGCTCGGCCAGCTAACTGAGTGGCTCGGCCAGAGGGCCGAGCGGTCTGTGGGGGGGGTGGGGGGGGGGGGGGGGGCTGGCCACCCGGCTGCCCAAACCTGTGGCGCCGCCCTCCCTAACCGGACGACCAAAGTCGACCGACCTCTTGGTGTAATCGGCCTACACAGGTGGGCCACGATTCATCTGGCACGGTGCTCTCCTGGCGTCGCGGCTTTCCTCCGCCCGGTCAGCTGACGAGCTGGTCGGTTCTTCCGCCGAAGCGGGCCGCGGTTCCTTCCACATAGTCGGCACGACGGCATCGGCTTCCCCCGCCGCGGCCTGCCCTGATCGTGGCTCCGCGTCCCTAGCACGGCGCGACAACACCATGATTCCTCTGTCGTAGCTTTTCTTTGTCTGTGCGACGGTGGACCTTGCACCACCGGCCTCTTTCGCGTTCCACCTCCAGTCGACGATTCCAAAAAAAATCAAGATCTAGAGGAGGTTCATCGGTCCGTGTTCATTCGGCACGCACCCTCCGCGTTAGGTGATAGCAATAAGACAGTTCCAACAAAGATAAAAAATGATGAACGAGGCACAATTTTAATCCATTAAAATTGAACATAATCCCCCTACCTCGAATATAGTCTGTTCGTCGTAGACACAGAAAGCGATGTCGCTCCGTCAATGCCAGGAAAGAACCATCATCATTGGCGAGTTTCCCACGTCGGTGTCTCCTCCCCTAACGGGTAGGAAGAATATGATTGGATAATCGTGGAGAATTCTTCGTCAAGTCTTTCTTCATTAAAGAGAGGAATACTTTTCTCCCTTTCTCAAGAGCTCTCTCTCAAATCTCCTTAACATAACGAATTCCCCAAAAATAAAATAATAGGCTAATTCTATTATTTTATTAACACATGAAATTTAAAAATCAAAATACAAATCACCTAATTAATTAATTAGAGAGGTTCTATTTAATAATTAAGGTATTTTGGAAAACATTAAAGAGGGAGAGAGAGAGCAAGAGTTCTCATAATTAAGGGGGTTGTCATGAATTAAACATGGGAGTTTAAAGGAGGTTTGAAATGAGTTATGGGAGGTGAAAGGTTGGGGCTTGTGTGGGCCCCACGTCTCAATTATCCACACATGGAACGTTGGGTGGGTGTGGGCCCCACCAATAACTTCCCATGGGAGAAATTAACTTCCAAATATATAAATAAAATTGTTCTAACAATTTTATTTTACTTCTTAATTAAACACCAATTTTAACATTCAACCCACATAAACGCAACTGCTATAAAGGTCCCATTAAGCAATTACCGGTGCTACGAGTTCATCGATGTCCTAAGATTTCAATTCCGAGCACCGGTTCAAAAGATAGAAAAACCCGCTTGTTTGTTCACTGAACGTACCCGAGCTAAACTTCAGAGAATTATTCCGGGCACACCGGGCCCCAAAATCATGTGTCGTCAAAAACTTCATACTCGTAAAATTCAAAAGCATTTATGAAAAAAAAATTCCTTCAAATTTCCGGGTCCTTAAATATGTGACATAAAACAACACCATAACCATGTTTCTCTGTTTATATGCAGATTGATGAATAGAAATCGAAATCCATATCCATCCTGCGCCATGTGCTATAGAAGGAGGCTCGTATAAATAAAGAGGGGATACTGATAGATGAAAACACACAAAAAGTGTCGGAAAATGTGTAAGTATGAAATAATATAATTTTGATTTGTTTTAAATCGCTATTACATTACAATGACTACTTATTTTTCTATATTTTCTATTTTACATAGTCACAGGAATCTACAACACCCGCACCAGATGTATACATAATTTCAGTATCCTTGAAGCAACCAAAACAGTATGGTCGCGTTAGAGGTGCAGGTTTTGGGGTGAGACCCTTGACATATTTTCAAAAACAAAAACAACCGGAGGATCATACTATAAAAAATGGAAAATCTGCAAGAAAAATTAGCTATTTTTTCAGAATAATTACAATACTAGAGAGAGATGATAGAAACATTGATGGGGGAGAGACAAAGAGAAGAAACAACTCAACAAAAACTCGTGCGTGACGATCCCACCCCCCCCCCCCCCCAACAGCTTTGAGGCAAGCCATTCCCCTAAAAAAACTTACTTAGATAAGGTAATCAATGTTTTAATAATTATTTCTATGAAATGTGATTCACATAGACACTGATACCTTTCCTGTACTAATATTATACAGGGTGAAAATGAATGTGATTTATATCTATCAACTCCCACCTATCGCCTTGTAGAGGGGCTACAATGTTCAATACACAGAACGACATGCTACACAACAACCAACTTCCAACAGATCATTTCAGAGTGTCAATTAACATAGCTAATTAGCCGAGTGACGAGCTAACCGTTCCAAATGACGATGATGAAATTCATACGGTTGAAAAAGCTGTTGGAACATTCATCGCATGGCCGTCAGTTCTTGTAAAAAAACATGTCCACAAGGAGGTATCCATTTCCAATTTATTTTTCAAGATGGACCTTTTACATTTAATGAAAAAAGATCTGAACCGATGAATGTTATTACAGAACGACAAAGAGAATGGGTGAAACGAAATATCAGCTCAAAATTATCTCAAGGATCAACCAACCGATTGAAACGGTCAACTGAGAGCACCTTCACCCCGCCCATTCTATATCCACAGTTAATATCATTGTAGGCACATGTGGATATAATGTTGATAGAAAGAAATGCTCAAACAGTTGATTTGGAATAAAATATGTATGGAGAGGAAACATCAGATTTCATTAGTGCTGAAAATGTAAATTAAATCCTCAAGTATTAATGGCTAGGCGCCTCAGTTTTAAATTTATACATGAGGTATATTTTCATGATTTTATTTTACCAAAGCCGATATACTCTAATAATTATGAATAAATAATTTTTATATTTTTCGCAGGCGTATATATGAAATACAATTGAAGGGATTTCCCCATGAACAAAAATTTGGACCCATTAGGCCTCACACCACCTCTTCTAAAGAAGAAATATATTATGATAAAGAGGTTGCAATAATGTCATCCCTGCCCAAATCGTTTGATAACAAAATTACGGATGACAGACTCTTTTTAATACCAAGGATGTAGGGATAAAACTCTACAATTTAATCATATCAACTATATTTTCATTTCATTCTGTACTTATTCCTTTTTTTATTTTTAGGGAGCATTGGATACTGATTGCAGTCAATTTCGATACTCCAAAGATTTATTTTCTGGATTCAATGCATCGATATCCAACAAACCGACCATGCATGACGGCGTTTTTTAATTTGTAATACACTAGATCCAACATTTTAAAACTAAACATCTAGTTATAAAATTTATATTATCTTTTAATGAGGATTCTGTTATGATAGGACAGTGAATCAATATCATCTAATGCATGGAATGAATCCAAGGCATAAGGATGAGAAAGCCTACAAGATCTACAACTAGAAAATTATCCGGGTATATATAATAACATTTAACTATCCAAACACATATCAAAACAAATTACTTATTGTTTTCGATGTTTCTACAGTGTCCAAAACAAATAAACGGAAAGGAATGTGGTTATTATGTATGTAAATTTATGAAAGAGATCGTATTTCATCAACAAACTAGCATCCCTGACAATGTAATTTCAAAAATAATTACGAGTTCATTTAAAATATTTATTAATCCTTTGGGTATTTATATTTTTTCAGTACTACCATGACTGTCGCAAAAACTCATATTCAGAAGATGATATAGATGTGTTTAGAAACGAATGGGAAATATACCTAATGGAAGATTGTACACAAATAGAATGGAGGTGAATTCCTACTAATGTTATCAATATATGATCCTTGATATCTCCCTTGTTTACACTTATTGAGCATATATGATCACCCTTTATTATGTTTTATATCCTTAGGTTATGAAGATTGATTTTAGATATGATTTGTCTTTCTAGGAATGCATAACTCATTGGACTACACTGTTCGATAGTGTGGAAGCTGATCGATGCATAGTCATTCAGTCCACTCACGAGCATCTTAAAATCTTGATGGGAACCAATTTCTTGGATTTTCAATTTTCTAATTTTAGTTACCCTTAAATGTGGGTTGGGGGTGTCCAGGAGGGAGGGGTGTCTAGGAGTGGGGGGTGTCTAGGAGGGGGTGTGTCTAAGAGGGAGGGGGTGTCCAGGTGTAAGGGTGTCCAGGAGGGGAGGGAGGGGTGTGTCTAGGGGGGGTCCATGAGTGGGGTGTCCAGGAGGGGGTGTGTCCAAGAGGGAGGGGGTGTCCAGGTGTGAGGGTGTCCAGGAGGGGAGGGAGATCTCTTAATCCAATTATAAGGAGTAAATCCTCTATGTCACACTTCACCAGTCCTTATATGGAATATCCTACTCATCACACACACCATGACTCTTATATATCCTTAAGAGGTTGTTCCCCATCATACGTGATATATAAAACTATATTATCCACCTTCTTTAGGCCTAAGACTCTAATACCTACTCAAATTGTCTTAGAAATCCTAACTAGGATATACAAATCTCATACCAAACCCGATCCTCACATAAAAACAACTAGAAACCTCACCTCCCTAGAGACATAATCTCTGGATGATCACAAAATCACAAACATTCAATAGAACCCTCACTCTATCTCTTGGTGGATCAAAAACACCCTATTTATTTACATCGGTTGCTCTTTATTTCTATCCCTTTCACTGGAACACATATACTCATGAATGAATGCAAAATCATGCATAAATTGGAACATTTTTTTGTATTATACGGTCCACCTACATAAAAAAATGGAGTAACCCACTCACCAAGATCAACTCATCCTCAACCAAGACTATACATGCCTTATCTAATCTTGTACCAATGATTGAGACCAAATCTCAAGGCTCAATTCCCAAATAATTAATTATAGATACATATAATTTATTATTCACCCTAATAAATTAGGAATAATATTTTAAAAACTCACTGGGAAAAACAACACCACGTAAACCACACAAAACATGGTGCGTTCATCATACGAGGATAACCTCTAGCCAATACAAACAAAATCAACATCATCTGAATTGATTTGAAGATGACATAGTAAAATCATCACACAAATCCTAATTAAAATCATTCAAAATCATTGGTAAATAAAGGGTAATAGTAATGGAGGAAGTATGAGGGAAGAACTCACTAATGCACTATAAAAAATCCCAAGAACCACCCCTCATCCGGGGGATCGAAGGGAGGAAGAGAATAGATGAATCTCAAGAACCACCCAAGATTTTCTATTAATGAGAACTCCCCCCACCATTTTTGAAGTATCTAGTTTTTAATCTAAATTATACTCATATTATTTCTCCCCTAAACCTATATATCCATCCTTTTTATTCGTAATAAGATGAATATATATAAAGAATGGATGAATGCCAATCGGTTGACAAAAGAGCATGAAGAAGGCGTAAAAGAGTTTATCAAGTTTGCAAAAGATCATGCAAATGCGTTTGGATTGTATTGATACTTTTGGACAACGATCCATGAGTCATTTTTGATTTGTCTGAATCGACCGCACCTCAATCCAATGCACAGTGTGACCAGTTTAGCTAAAAGTGTCTGATATCTGATTCAAATTGACATTAACTTTAGAAAACAATACAAGTGACATAAGGAAAACCAAGAAAATGTGTTCTGATTGTTTTGATACTTTTTTAAAATGATCTATGAGTCATTTGTGATGTGTAAGAATCAACTACACCTCAATCCGATGCACGGTGTAACCGGTATGGCTAAAAGTGTCTGATATTAGTTTCAAATTGACATAAACTTTAGAAAACAACAACACTAACATACAGAAAACTGATAAAACATGTTTGGATTGTTCTGATACTTTAGGAAAATGATAAATGAGTCAATTTTTATGTTTAAGAATTCACCGCACCTCACTCTGACGCACGGTGTGACCGGTATGGCTAGAAGTGTCTGATTTTTTTTTGAAATTGACATTAACTTTAGAAAACAACACTACTAACATACGAAAATACCTAGAAAATGCATTTCGATTGTTTTGATACTTCAGGAAAATAATCCATGAGTCATTTTTTACGTGTAAGAATCAACCACACCTAAATCCGACACACAGTGTGATGGTATGGCTAAAAGTGTCTGATATCAGTTTGAAATTGACATTAACTTTAGAAAACAACACAAGTGACATATGAAAAACCAAGAAATCTCATTTGGATTTTTTTGATACTTTAGGTCAACGATCCATGAGTCATTTTTGAGGTGTAAGAATCTACCACACCTCAATCCGATGCACGGTGTAACTGGTATGGCTAAAAGTATCTGATATCAGTTTTAAATTGACATTAACTTTAGCAAACAACACAAGTGACATACGAAAAACTGAGCAAACGCGTTCGGATTGTTTTGATACTTTAGTACAACGATACATGAGTCATTTGTGACGTGTATGAATTAAGATCACCTCAATCCGACGCACGGTGTGACCAGTATGGATAAAAGTGTCTGATATTAGTTTCAAATTGACATAAACATTTGAAAAAAACACTAATAACATACGAAAAACCAAGAAAACGCATTCGTATTGTTTTTATACTTTAGGAAAACAATCCATGAGTCATTTTTGGCATGTACGAATCAACCTCACCTTATTCCGAAGCACAATGTGATCGGTATGGATAAAAGTGTCTGATATCAGTTTGAAATTGACATTAACTTTAGAAAACAACACTACTGACATACGGAATACCGAGAAAACAAGTTCGTATTGTTTTTATACTGTTGGACAACGATCCATGAGTCATTTTTGACGTATAAGAATCGACCGCACCTCAATCCGATGCACGGTGTGACCGGTATGGCTAAAAGTGTATGATATCATTTTGAAATTGACATTAACTTTAGAAAACAACACTACTGGCATAAGGAATACAGAGCACATGCATTTGGATTGTTTTTATACTTTTGGAAAATGATCCATGAGTCATTTCTGAGGTGAATAAATCAACCACACCTCAATATGATGCACGGTGTGACCGGTATGGCTAAAAGTGTCTGATATCAGTTTCAAATTGACATTAACTTTAGAAAACAACACAAGTGGCATACAGAAAACCGATTAAACACATTCAGATTGTTTTGATACTTTAGTACAATGATACATGAGTCATTTTTGACATATAATAATCAACCGCACATCAATCTAATGCATGGTGTAACCGGTATGGATAAACGTGTCTGATATTAGTTTCAAATTGACATAAACATTAGAAAACAATACTACTAACATACGGAAAACCAAGAAAATGCATTTGGATTGTTTTGATACTTTAGGAAAACGATCCATGAGTCATTTTTTATGTTTAAAAATTGATCTCACCTCAATCTGACGCACGGTGTGACCAGTATGGCTAAAAGTGTCTGATATTAGTTTGAAATTTTCATTAACTTTAGAAAACAACACTAATGGCATACAGAATACCGATAAAACGCGTTCATATTGTTCTGATACTTTTTTACAATGATCCATGAGTCATTTGTGATGTTTACGAATCATCTTCACCTTAATCCGACGCACGGTGTGACTGGTGTGGCTAAAAGTGTCTGATATCAGTTTGAAATTGACATTAACTTTATAAAACAACACTATAGACATATGGAATACCAAGAAAATGTGTTCGGATTGTTTTGATACTTTTGGAAAACAATCCATGAGTCATTTGTGACGTGTGAGAATCAACCACACCTCAATCTGATGCACGGTGTGATAGGTATGGATAAAAGTGTCTGATATCTGTTTGAAATTGACATTAACTTTAGAATACAACACAAGTGAAATACGAAAAACCAAGAAAACACGTGTGGATTGTTTTGAAACTTTAGGAAAACAATCCATGAGTTATTTTTGAGGTGCAAAAATCAATCTCACCTCAATCCGACCCACGGTGTGACCGGTATGGCAAAAATTGTCTGATATCAGTTTGAAGTTGACATTAGCTTCAGAAAACCACAGAAGTGACATACAGAAAACCGATAAAACGCGTTCATATTGTTTTGACACTTTTGAACAATGATCCATGAGTCATTACTGAGGTGTACGAATCAACCGCACCTTAATCCAATGCACGGTGTGACCGGTATGGCTAAAAGTGTCTAATATCAGTTTCAAATTGACATTAACTTTAGAAAAAAACACAAGTGACATACAGAAAACTGAGAAAACGCATTCAGATTGTTTTGATACTTTAGAAAAATGATCCATGATTCTTTTTTGACGTGTACGAATCAACCGCGCCTTAATCCAAAGCATGATGTGACCGGTATGGCTATAAGTGTCTGAAATCAGTTTCAAATTGACATAAACTTTAGAAAACAACACTACTAACATATGGAAAACCGAGCAAACGCGTTCATATTTTTTTGATACTTTAAGACAACGATAAATTAGTCATTTCTGAGGTGTAATAATCGAACGCACCTCAATCTGACGCACAGTGTGATCGGCATGGATAAAAGTGTCTGATATCAGTTTGTATTTGACATTAACGTTCGAAATCAACACTAATGACATATGGACTACCGAGAAAACGTGTTTGTATTATTTTTATACTTTTGGAAAACGATCCATGAGTCATTTATGACGTTTACGAATCAACCGCACCTCAATCTGATACATGGTGTGACCAGTATGGCTAAAAGTTTCTGATAGTAGTTTGAAATTGACATTAAATTTTGAAAACAACACAAGTGACATATGAAAAACTGAGAAAATGCATTAGAAATGTTTTGATACTTTAGGAAAACAATACATAAGTCATTTTTGAGGTGTACGAATTGATCGCACCTCAATCTGACGCACTGTGTGACCGATATGGATAAAAGTGTCTGATATCAGTTTGAAATTGACATTAACTTTAGAAAACAACACAAGTGACATATGACAATCTAAGAAAACGTGTTTGGAATGTTTTGATACTTTTGTAAAATGATCCATGAATCATTTTTGAGGTGTAAGAATTTACCGCACCTCAATCTGACACACGGTGTGACTAGTATGGATAAAAGTGTCTAATATCAATTTGAAATTGACATTAACTTTAGAAAACAACACAAGTGACATACAGAAAACCGAGAAACCACATTAGGATTGTTTTGATAATTTAGGAAAACGATCCATGAGTCATTTGTGACGTGTATGAATTGACCGCACCTCAATCTGATGCATGGTGTGACCAGTATGGCTAAAAGTTTCTGATATCAGTTTCAAATTGACATTAACTTTAGAAAACAACACTACTGACATATGGAAAACCAATCAAACACGTTCTAATTGTTTTGATACATTAGGACAATGATCCATGAGTAATTTGTGATGTGTACAAATCAACCTCACCTCAAGTTGATGCACAGTGTGATTGGTATGGCTAAACGTGTCTGATATGAGTTTCAAATTGACATAAACTTTAGAAAACAACACATGTGACATACTGAAAACCAAGAAAACGCATTCGGATTATTTTGATACTTTAGGAAAAAGATACATGAGTCATTTGTGATGTGTAATAATCAACCGCACCTCAATCCAATGCATGGTGTGACTGGTAAAGCTTTTAATTAGATAAAGAATCAGTATTTATTAAATGAGATAAATAATCCAAAAACATATTTATTTTATGTTATTCCCTTTCATTGTTATCAGAATGAAAACATTTGAGTTTATCATTTCCATATTTTAGTTTCACATTTCCATATTAATGTATTATTTCATATTAATGTTTTAATTTATTTCATTATTGTATTACTAACATAATATTTTTTTTCTTATATAGGTGAATTTTTTTCCTTGAGTTCGGATGCTTTGTTCGGCAACAAATATCGTGGACGACAATTTTTGAGAAGGGATCATGGATATCAATGGATGAAACATTAATGTTTATAATTTTTGTTGGATAATTGTAATTATAACCACGTAAAACATTGTTTGAAATGTATATAGCAGTGTGTTTTTTTGTATTCATGATGTTAAGTAAATGTATATAGAATTGTTTGTCAAAATATTATGTGCGGGTGCTATTTTGTAGAGGTGTGCATGTGCTACTTTGTGCAGGTGTGTAGGTGCTAGTTTGTGCAGGTGTACTGGTCCTAGATTTGCACGTGTAGGGGAAGGTGCCTTTATCAGCGCTTTTTTGAGCACTGGTAAAGGATACATTTAACAGTGCTAAAAGATTGCTAATAAAGGGACCTATTATCAGCACTCAAGATAGCACTGATAAAGGCACCCCTTTATCAGTGCTAGGAAAGCACTGTTAATTTCGGTGTAGATAAAGGGGGTCTCCTTTATCAGCGCTTTATGGAGCACTGATAAAGGGGACCCACCTTTATCTATGCCAGAATTAACAGCGCTTTTCTAGCACTGTTAATGTTATTTTTTAGTGCTGATAAAAGGAAAAATTTTAGTAGTGACATGATTCATGTGATGAGTGGTGGGTGATTTCCCTCTTTGTAAACATTCATTTAGATGTTTAAGAGTCTCAGGGACATGTATCTTTGACATTAACATATGTAATTTTGGATTAGATAAAGAAATATAATTTATCTAATCCTAAGGGATTAGTTCTTAGAGATAGATTATATGGTGGAGAGATGACATCTGGTTGGTTTCTTTGAAGTACAAATTCTCTTTTTTCTATGGTTGTGTATGGGTTTCTATGGGCTTGTGTGAGGAGATGATAAGAGAGTTGCATGAATATAAATGGGAGGTACATCCTATATTAACAAAACATTTATTTTAATCTCTAGAGATAGTATTTGTGTTCTGAAATCAAGAAAAAGATAGGAATATTTTAGGCTAGATGATTCAATTCTCAATAGGTGAAAGGTGAGAATTAGTGACCAGTTGAGATGTTGCGTCCTTTTCTAATTCCTTATTGTAAATTGGATCATGTAATTATGGATTTTGTGATAGTATTACCTAGTAAAATAGATAAGAATGTTGGTTTATGGGTGATCATGGATTTATTTATGAATTTATCCCACTTTTATATTATCAGGGAGACCTTCTCAGTTTATGATATAGGTAGTCTTTATGTGTACAAGGTAGTTCGGCGACACGGTATTATATGGTGTATCGTTTATGATAAAGATCCTCATTTTTTCACACAGTTCTTCAAATGTCCTCAAAAGGATATGGTATATCAATTTATTTTGAGCACATCATGTCATCCTCATAATTATTATCATTCTCATACAACTATTCATGTTTAGGAGGATATGTCATAAGCATGTGTTTTGGATTTTAGTGGTTCTTAAGAGAAGCATATGGAACTCATGGATTTTTATTATAATAATAGATACCATTCATCTATCAATATGGAACATTTTTAGGCTTTATATGGCATTTAATTTCATTCTCATCTTTTTTGGTTAGAGGTAGGTGATTTTGTGATTGTTGGGCCTAGTATCGAGTGGGATACATCTGAGTAGGTTTAATTAATCAAGAGGCAGTTGGTGACTATGAAAAGTAGGTAGAAATATTATTCTAACCATCTAACATGACCTTTAGAGTTTGAGGGTGGTCATCAAGTTTTTATTTGGGTATCACCTGGTCTGGGGAAACATAATGTCATGAAACATGGAATGACAGCACCTAGATTTTTTGATCCATATATGATAGTGGATAGGGTCGGTCTAGTGGCGCATTTATTAGCCCTTCTATAGTTCTATAGTGCCATGGAGGATGTATTCCATGTGTCAAAAAAAATTAGATATTATTTATACCCTTATCATGTGGTATACATAGTTGAAATTGATATTAATACTAATGTGTCCTTTGAAGATCATTTGATACTGATTGTGGACTATAGTGAGATGTATCTCCGGGGTGGGTGATTCTTTTGGATTGAGTGCAGTGGAAGCATTGGTGACTTTAGGAGGAGACCTAGTAGAAGGAGTCTAATATGTGAGAACAAGTTCCATACCTATTAACTAAGACCCCATTTTGATTCTTGGATCATCTTAGGGATGATTTGTAATATGGTAGGGAGGTTGTAAGATCCCATATTATTTTAGGTATGTCCCTATTTGAGTTTTTCATTTCAGCCTTGGTGGTTAAGTCTTGTTCAGGTAATGATATTCTTTGTTGAGGAAAATTACCTAAATGTTTGGGGATATATGTTTCTTTGAATTAATGGAGTCCAAGTATAAATTTTTAAAATTCTTTTATTAGGGGTTTCCTTTTTTTGGAAGGATTTGGGAGTGTTCTGGGTCCTTTTGTAAAATTTGGGCTCAAAACTAGTTCTTGGTTAATTATACAATGTGTATATGTTACATGATGTGTAACTGCCATTATACATGTCATGAACCAATACATAGTGTGAAGTAGTAACACGTCATGTAAACTATACATTTCATGTAAAATTTGATCAAGGTAAAATATTAATTCATGAAGGTGGGTTTTTTTATGTATCCCTGTAAAAAGAAATACATGATGTGTAAAGGAATTACATGCTATGTAATTTCTAAATAAGATGTTGAAAAAGGTTTCATGCTACTTATTTTTCATTAACCTCACATGAACCCCACTCCTCTTGACCCTAGCGAGTTTTCTAAGAAATTTTAGGGTGACATATTCACTTTTGGGCATCATGTATGAGAAAATAAATCTCTAGAAAGTCATTCTATTTAGGTTTTCCCCTCTCTACCTTTGTTCTTTAGTCGTTGAGGTGTAATATCTTGATTGTGTTCATTGTTGGTTTGGATCTAGGATCCTTTTTGTGATCATATCTAACTTCATTCTTGTTGGATAATATGTATAGAAACATTGGTTGATCATCAGCTAAAGGTGGGGTCTAAACC
This sequence comes from Viscum album, assembly GCA_963277665.1. Taxonomy (NCBI): domain Eukaryota; kingdom Viridiplantae; phylum Streptophyta; class Magnoliopsida; order Santalales; family Viscaceae; genus Viscum; species Viscum album. Next base: position 930,585,719 of record OY728159.1, read on the forward strand.
TCAACCTTATAGTCTGTATAATTGAAAAGTATGTAAAAATATTGTAATTTCACCAATATGGATTATTCTAAATTAATTAAATGATTAATTGTATTATTCCATGGAATATATTTGGATATTATTGGTTAGTGAACTATCTAGTGGCTACCAATCAGTTGATGGAACCCTTGATTGCAAGTGATTTGATAAATATCTTAAAGTGTGTTTAGCATGATGTGGGATTTGTGGGATTACATGATATAGATTAACCTTGGCTTGGCCTGATTATTGAATTGACTAGCATGTTATTGGTTTATGACCAATGAAATAGAGAAATGTGTAATATGAAGATAAATAGTTATTTTCAAAATAAACCCTTGATCCTTGTGATCTGATATAATGGTATCCTTTTTGTTATAGAATGAGTTGTGTTTTCCATGTTGTGATTCTTATACAGGATGTTCACCTAATTTTATTATTGAATATTTTTTATTTGGATTTGTACTAGTTTACATGGTAAAATGATAATATACCATTTTATTAAATTAGAAATACTAAAATGATTATATAACGGTCTCTTCTCAATGATACATTTTGAAATGATTATATAGAGGGCTATGCCTAGTGACACATGTTGAAATGGTTATATAATAGGATTGGACCCGACATCTGCTAAAATTCTTATATTCTAGGCTTTGCCCAAATACATGAAAAAATTATTATACACTTGGCTCATCACTGATATACATGTTGAAATTCTTATATAATGGGTTTCACCAAACTTTTTGTGATGGACACCATAGATATGTGTTTGTTATTGGAGTGGTTGAGATACATGCTCAAAGACATTCCAGCATGGCACCGAGGTCGGATATATTTTACCATGGTTATATTGTTATGGTTGGAATGGTTTTGAGACATTATTAGAGGTATTTAGGCATGGTTTTGAAGTAGGTTAGTGTGGTATTAATTTAATGTTTTAAATTAATAAATAGACATATTTATTTCATTATTTCATGCACTTATTTTTAGACTTTTCATGCATAGACATGGTGGTGTCAACCTACTAATTTATACTCACACCCTACTCTATCCTCCATTTTTTCCCGATAATATTTAATGGATCTAGTGTTGGAAAAGGGAAAAGGACCTTATTATTGATTTTTCTACTTATTGGATGGGCTATAGATGGAGACATGACTAACATGGGGATCAGGACTAGAGTCATTTGATTCTTCTAGTATTTTATTTGTATTATTTCTTGAACTACTAAAAAATAGACCTTTAATGGTTCTAGAAATTGAATTTTTCAGTGCTATAAAAGAACAAACTACCTGAGTGAGACTGAAAGCCTAAATCATTTATCAGCGCTAAAAAAACACTGATTAACGACCCATTTATAAGTTATTTTATTTAGCACTACTAAAATTCCCATTTATGATCACTTATAAAAGCATTGATAATGGTAAATTTATCATTTTGTTGAAAATTTATGAAAAAAAATTCCATTAGTAGTGCTTGTAAGAGTGCTGAAAATATTCCATATAACAGTGCTTTTAAAAGTGCTGATAAAAGGATAATACTACATTGTATTGAAATGGAACATTGTAGAACAAGTGAAATGTGATTTAATAGAACACCACAACACTATAAGATATCAACAAAATAAGTCCCCTTGCAGAATTTAAATGAAATGAAATTTACAAAAAAAATACAAGAAAAAAATTATATTATAAACATTTCAAATATTGGTTTATATAATAACATAAATAAAAATTATTACATACATTTAAAAACATCATTATTCATTTGTCTTTTAATCCTAACTTTTACTCATTATATTTCTGAAAATACCACCCCTTCTTGAGAATAAGAACGCACCTGTATAAGAAAACAATTCTTATGTTAGTAATAATATAAATAAATAAAATAACATACAGTGTAAATTTTACTAAAATTGATTTCAATTTTAAATAAAAAGACACATTTAGAGTCATAATGATCACACCATGCATTGTATTGTGGTGAGGAGCATTCCAACACATCTAAAATGACTAGTGGATCATTTTAATAAAGCATCAAAAAAATAAAAATTCATTTTCTTTTTTTTTTGTACGTTAGTTGTCTTTTTTAATAAAATTGCATTTTAAACTTGAAACACACACTTTTTACTCATTATGGTCACATAATGTATCAGTTTGATATGAAAATAAATTATACACATCACAAATGACTTATTAATAATTGTCATAAATTATCAAGAAAATCCATGTGTGTCTGATTAGTTTTAGTGAGTGACACTTTTTGAATTAAAATGTCAATTTTAAAATGACAATTGACACTTTGAGTCATATTGGGCACATCATGTATCATATTGAGATGAGTCTGATTCAAACATATCACAAAAACAATTATGGATCATTTACATAAATTATCAAAATAATATTAATGCGTTTGTTCAGTTTTGAGTAGGTTTTTTGTTGATTTTAAAAAAATTCATGTCAAATTTAAATAAAAATATTCACTTTGAGTCATACTTGTAACACCAAGGGTCAGAATGAGGTGTGGATGATTCCTACACATCTCAAATAACTTATGGATCATTTTAATAAAGTATAAAAATAATATGAATGTGTTTTCTAGATTCTGAGTATGTCAGTTGTCTTTTTTACAACATGTCTTTTTAAATTAGAAACATGCACTTTCATTCATTATGATCACATTTTGTATCAGTTTGATGTGAGACCAATTACTACACATCACAAATGAAGTATGAATAATTTTCAAAAATTATCAAGAATATATGATCGTTTTTAATTGGTTTTCAGTGAGTGACACATTTTGAACTAAAAGGTCCATTATAAACTGATAACAGATACTTTGAGTCCTACCAGGCACATCATGTATCTGATTGAGGTTTTTCCAATCCCTATACATCACAAGTGATTTATGGATCATTTCCATAAAGTATGAATACAATTATATTGTCTTTTCTTGGTTTTTAGTAGGTCAATTATTCATTTTACTAAAATTGATGACAATTTTAATTAAAAAGATACACTTGGAGTCATATTGGTCACAACGTACATCAGGTTTAGGTGTGGCTGATTATTACACATCCTAATTAACTTATGGATAATTTTCATAATGTATCAAAATAATATCAATGTTTTTCTCAGTTTTGAGTATTTCAGTGGTCTTTTTTACTAAAATGTCATTTTAAAATTGAAACGTGCACTTTGAGTCATACCGATCACATTGTGTATCGATTTGAGATGAGTCCAATTCATACACATCTCAAATGGCTTATTAATAGATGTCATAAATTATCATAAAAATCTGATTTAATTTTCTTAGTTTTATTTGAGTGAAACATTTTGAACTAAAATATAAATTTTGAAAAGATAATAGACACATTGAGTCAAACTATGCCCATCATGTATTAGATTGAGATGCGGATGATTCCCACACCTAAAAAATGACTTTTTGATCATTTTGTATAATTTATTTAAACAATATAAATGTTTTTTCTCAATTTTGAGTAGGTCAATTATTTTTTTTACAAAATTTGATGTCAATTTTAAATAAATGGATGCACTTGGATTCATATCGGTCATGAAGTGTGTGATATTTAGGTTAAGTTGATTCATACACGTCTAAAATTACTTATAGATCATTTTACATAGGTATAAAAAACAATTTCAAGGTGTTTTTTTGGTTTTTAGTAGGTTCGTTGTCATTTTTAGTAATATTGATGTCAATTTTAAATAAATACGCACTTATAATAATACCAGTCGCACTGTAAATTAGATTGAGGTGTGGATGATTCCCTCACATTTTAAATGACTTATAGATTGTTTTTTTAAGTATCAAAACAATCTGAAAGTGTTTTCTTGGTTTTCAGAATGGCACATGTCTTTTATACTTAAATGTCATTTTATACTTGAAACACTCACTTTGACTCATACAGATCACATCATGTTTTTATTTTACATGAGACTGATTCCAACAGAAAAAATGATTTATGAATCAATACCATAAATTATCAAGTAAATTAGAAAGTGTTTTCTCGGTTTTTAGCGGGTGACACTTTTTAATGTAAAATGTGAATTTTAAACTACTAACGAACACATTGAGTCATACTGGGCACATTATGTATTATATCGAGGTTTGGTAGATTTTACACATCACAAATGAGATATGGATGGTTTTCTTAAAGTATCAAGACAATATGAAAATTTTTCTTGGTTTTTTTTATGTCATTTGTCTATTTTACTAAAATTAATTTCAATTTTAAATAGAAAGAAGTACCTGGAGTCATACCGGTCACACCGTGTGTCGGATTGAGATGCAGTTGATTCCAACACATCACAAAGTCTTAAAATAGTCCTAACTATCAATTTTATCAACATATCCATTAACTTTATTTGTCATACATTCAAAACTTCATGAGTGGCTTTAAAAAACCAAATCAACTCGAATAAAAAAAGGATCCACCTATATAAGAAAACAATTATTATATAAGTAAAACTAAAAATAAAATAAATTAAACATAAATAAGAAATAATTCATTAATAATATGGAAAATGATTTTAATGTGAAAAAATCAAGATTTCCTATGTTATTGAGCAATGGAGAGAACTTGAAGGAATATGGTAAAATTTAACAGTATAGAGGTGAATGGTTTTGAGGTAGAAAAAGCATATAAAAGTTTTGGTACAGAAAGGAATGAAATATGGAGAGACCGCCCAAACTCCAATGAATGAATCCACCTATATAAGAAAACAATTATTATGTGTGTGATACTAAAAAGAAATAAATTAAACATAAATAATAAATAATGAATCCATTATATAGAAAATGATTTTACTATAAAAACATCAAGATTAACTCTGTGATTGAGCATAGAGAGTGTCATTACTCTTCCTGAAAAGGCACAAAAAACGGATAAATATATTCTAAAATAAATGAACTATTCAAGGAATAATGATAATTAAATTAATGTTGCATTATATAATTTTTCAGTAAAATAGAGAATTCATATCATAACATTAACTTTACATCATTCCAAAGGGTTTCCTTTATTATAGTTTGTTCTTATAAGGGATTGGTGACATCAACATGTGTAGAAGATGTGGTCTACTTGAGTTTTCAAACATTTAATTTAGATTATGTTAATGTAGTAGATAACATATAATATTATAAGGAAAACGTAGTATATTAAAAAACACTTTTACCTTCTCATTGAACTGTATTTTTTTAAGGTTTCAGGGATTTGGTTCCTCTATCAAGAATCAAAACCCCCTCTTTTTGGTCCCCTCTAACATACAATACATTTTCTACATTGGGACCAACATGAATTATTTTTGATCTCGCAATTAAAGGTCCATTCTCAATTGAATTTTCCTCTCACTAGACATCTGTTTTAGTGGAAAGCAGGATAATCAACCAATTCTTGTTTGTTGGATCAGAGACATAAAATACGTGCACTGCTTGTGATTTCATTATAAACGGCTTGTATTTTTACCCTTCCAAAATAAAATTCCCCTTCACTAAGTCAATTTCCTCAACTTTTACTGTATTGATATTATCATCCCATTTAAAATGGAAAGTCAACACTTGGAATTTTGTTTAATCCAAATTGTATATCTCTTCGATAATGCCAAAAATATGATATATTTTCATAAATTGGATTTCTATCCTTGGAACCATATATTTTCATCCCTTCATCCATAAGAATAACACCACTATTTTTCATCGTACTGTAGTCATTGTGTTTTTTGTAAAGAATATAAAACCATTTATTACAAAAAAATCTAAGATATAACATTTTAATTATTTCCCCTGGCTATCCATTGAATTCATTCATCAGCTGAATTATGATTTTCAAATATATGTTTTTAAATTTGATCTTCAAACCATCCTATAAACTATTGATTATGTGTATTTGATATCCATCAATCAGTCCTTGATGGATTCAAATCTCTAAGAATTTATTTTTGGGAATTAATGTATGGATCAAAATCTTCACTATTATGTAAAATGTAATGCTGAGCTTTATCCCACTATGTCAAGTTAATTGTAACAAAATTTATTCCAAAAATACATTCTCTCATAAGGTGTTCACTGTGATGAGATTTTGGGAGACTAATGCTTTCAAAATCTGATAGGTAATCTATATATAATTCAATATAATCTTTAAGAATGTATCGTTCTATAACAAAACATTATGGATGACTTAAATTATTGAAATACCCTTTGAAAATCATCATGTACCATTCAATGGGATCTATTGTTAATGTACATGACCACATAGTTGAACCTATCTAACCAAGTGAACCATCAGGTGGACTATTATATCAAAGAATAATGGTAGGAAGAACATATCTAATTCACATAATATGATTGTAACCTCTTTATTCATGATTGAAAACTTCACGGCATTTAAGAAATTACTGTATATGTCTTTGAAAAAGAATCTAAGTTTGGTTATTTCATTTCATACATTTTGTGGCAGAATGCAATGGAAAGTAACAGACAATAAATATGGTATCAAGACATGATAGTTATGTGATTTTAGTCATTATAACTTCAAATTAGTGATTGACATGAAATTATTGATATTTTATAAATACCCCTACGGAACTTTTACACTATTAAGGAAAAGAAAATTCTTCAATTTTTTCTTGACTGGGTAGAGTGTATGCTATTGGGGGAATAAAAGATTTCCTTTTACCCTTCACTAGTGCCAACACTTCCCATATCTCCATTTCAATAAACTCCAACCTAGCCTTGATGACATCTTTCAGTTTTCCATGAACATTTGTGAACATTCCAATAACACATTCAAATACATTATTTTCTACAAGAATGAAATCAATAAAATATCTCACATACAAACAATTACAATATTTTAATTCAAATAAAATTGATCTCTTCTTACAACCTGATTTTTTAAGGTTTTTCAAAAATGGTTTATCAAAAATAGATTCAATATCATTTAATTTATTTTATTATTGATTGCCTATTACTGAAGATGGTGTTTCACATTTTTTGATATTCCTATTAAATTCTATCATTTAGGATCGTTATTTATGTAATTAATGTAAAAATATTTGATGTCCTAAAAACACAGTGTTTGAGGAATGTTTCAACTGAGCTGAGTATATGCATTTTTCACAAATTGGAGGCCTGAAAATTCATTTAATACTATAGCCTAAAATATTTTCATAAGAAGGGAAGTCATTTATCATTCCATAAAACTTGTCCCTAAATGTGAATTCTTCACTTCTAAAATAATCATACATTATAACATATGTATCCCACATCAATTTGAAATCATCGATCAATAGAACCAAATAACCATCAATTTCATTACCTGGTTTCTTTGGTTCAGATATAAGCAGTGAAAACATAATGTATTTTCACTTGATGCATAACCATGGAGGCAAGTTATAATTTACCAACATAAAGGGTCATGTACTATTACTACTACTCTATACACCAAAAAAATTTATTCCATCTTTAGATAATGCAAGACAAATGTTTTTCATCTCATTTCCAAATTCATGATACTTGTAATGAATTCTCTTCCATTGAGGAGAACCTTATAGATGACATAGGTTCCAATATTTAATTCTTATATCTGCATGCCACTCCAATTGTATCATAGTTTCCTAAAATCCATATAGTCTTTTAAATATTGGAATGATTGGAAAGTACTATATATATTTCAATGGAATTGATTCATTTTTCTTATATTGATCTGTTTTTTGCCACACATAGGGAATTTTATGAGTGATTCATGGTCCTTGCGAAACAATATGCACTCATTTGTATAAGCATATATTTGTTATAGATCATTCCCATTGAACATAATATTATTTAAGAATAATTTTTTTGTAATGGAAGTTCATTTTATTCTAGTGGAAAATAATTATGGAGACCAAGTAGTTCTATAAATCTTGTGTCACTCTATCCCCTTCCATATTTAAAATTATATAACTTCAATACAGCTGAAAATTTTGTGTATTTCGTACAACTAGTATACAATGGTTTCTTGGAACAGTTATTTAACTCCTCGAACAACTTTGGACATTCATAATGTTCATCTTTAATTTCCATTTTTTATTTCATCCATGTGATATCCATCATCATTTACAGTTGAATTCATATCAAATGATCCATAAACCGCAGTAGCATCACAATCGGTGTCCACATTTAGTTTTTATCCACGTTTCGTCCAATATTTATAGCTATGATCTATTCCCCAAAAAATCATATGTTCTTCCAAATCATCCTTACTAATTTATCTTGAAGGAAATCAACATAAACATGGACATAGAATTTGATAAGGGTCGTTTGGGTGCTCTCTTGCAAACCTGATGAACTCTTTAACTCCATCTTTATACTATTTTGTCAAATGATTGGAGTGCATCCATTTTTGATTCATATCCATCCTATTAGATTCATAAAAAATTAATTTTATAAAATAAGTAAATAAATACATATATTATATACATTATAAAAGGTTAAAGTTATAGAAAATCATAATAAGGTAAAATCAACATTTGATTATTTCAACTCATCTTTAAGACATTTATCGTTGCATTTTTTTTGACACATCCTTGATCTCTTATTGAAATGCCCCTATGTTGCTTGAAATACTCTATGTAGTACTCATACATGGGAGGAATAATTATCATTGTAGTACAAGAAACATAAAAGATATGAAAAATGAGTTTCAATCAACAAATTTCAGAAATGATTGTTTGGGAGATAAAGTTGATGAGCATGATAGTTGTCTATAAAAGAGATGGGTGACTATTAAGACAAATAATTGGTTTTATAAATAAATTTTCACATTGTTTTAAGATTTTTATATCCAAAACCTCCACATTTAATAAAGTGGAATAAATATTTATTTTATTAGTTAATCTATGGACAAGAAGGCACTCTCTAAGATTTCAAAACAATGACAAAATTAAGCTTTCAGAGCATGATGGGGTATAGATGTACACAACGAAGAAAATTTATTCAAAAAAACAATTTAAAAAGATCAAAAAGGATATCCAAATTGGTATCCAAGAAAACAAAAGATCATAAACAAATAGTTTTGTTCATAATCTAAATAAAAAAAAGTAAAAAAATAACCAGACCACAAATAAATGATAACATCATCAAAAAAGAAATTAAAAATGAAATAAAAGATTTAGAAAGAAAATAGGAACCTAAAATGAAAACACAGGACAACCTCACTAGTTTTAATAAAACTGAAGACCCTTAAATAAAAATCTCAATATTTTATTCAAAAATACTAACTAAAATTGAACACTGGATTTTGTATGATATCAAGAAACTGTAGGTAATCAAGTGGGATTGTGTGATTCGAGACTCGATTTATTGAGGAGCACTAGTAGTGGTTGGATTTTATAAAAATATTTTGATATCATGATGAGTTCTCAACTTTTTTGGGTTTTTTAAATAGATTTGGACACTTTTATAAGTTATTCCAAAAAAAGTGATGATAAAGAATCCTTTTATCATCGCTTGAATAATAAGCGCGTATAAAAGGAATATTTGTTATCATTCGTTACCACTGATAAATACTGATTTTATCAGTGCTTATTGCTTAAGTGATGATAATGGATTTATAATTATAATTATAAATAAATATATTATATGTGAAATCAATATAACACACATTTGATCGATGTAAAATCTAAAAATCAATTAATATTCAATTATATGTCCATTACTCTAAGCAATTAGTCAATATTTTTAATTCATATTAATTTTTAATTATAAACCAATATTGAATAAATATATGAATTTTTAATGTAAAGAGCATAAATATTTTTTAATATATAAATCATATTTATATACATTAATATATATCTATATATTTAATATATACTATTTATTAACATTATCAATAATTATCTAATTAATAAAATGTTTAATATTTTCTTCAAATTACATATTTTTAATTTTTATTTGTTTAGTTTTCATTTGGAATATATTAATTACATACTATTTATTGGTATTTATAATTTATATATAGTATAATAATTTTATTCATTTTTTTTAAATAATTATTTAATTTATACAATTTGTAATATTTTATTAATAAACTAATTTTTTATTTGTTATTATTTTATTTTTTCATTTTTTTATACAAACCTTTATTAGTGCTACAAATTAAGTGTTGATAAAAGGTAAAATTAATAAATGCTAAAAATAAATTGTTGATAAAAGGTTAAATTTATCAGTGCTTTCTTTAGAATTGTTAAATTTGTCATTTATCTGTATTTTTTACTAGAGATGATAAATACCAATGTAGTTAAAGGCATATTTTTTTGTATAATATCCTGAAATTTAGTTACATTCCATCAATACATTACATTATTCCCTTATTATTTATTGGGTTATTTAGTTAGATTTTATTGTTTGGTTTTCTACAATATTATATTGTTTCTATTATTTTCAACACTCTGATATTTATCATTATTGTTATATTATTTTTCCGATGTGTTGTAACTTTTTAAACAGGGGTTATAGTATCCTCACTATATATATCACACCCCCACTGCTAGTCAGATGCCTCTAGAATACGAGGAGGCATGCTTGAGGTCTCATAACCAACACATTTCGGCAATGAGAGAGGGTGTCAGATTGGGGTATGGTACACCCTGGTCGGATTATATATGATAATGTGGGTAAATGTGTTTTGAAAAAATGGTTAGGTTAACCAGTTATGTGTTGTAATTAACTAATTTTTTTATATTTATTGTATTAGTTCCATGGGAATATTACGGGCATGGATGGATGATTAAGGTGATGTTGATTACTTAGGCTAGGGTGACATGATCATCAAGTTGAGGGAATGGCCTGAGATATATGGGGGTGATGATAACCTTGTTGGGGTGACATTGTCACTAGTTTGAGAGGAAGAGGTCATCAAGTTGAGGGAATGTCTCATATTTCTTGAGATGTTCTTGACAATCGGGATATAACAAACATGGTCAAAGGGAAAAGAGGTTCTAGATGATGTGGATTATGTGTTTTTTATTGATTTACAGACAAAGTTACTGGATAACATTATATTAGGTTCATGTACATATATATTTGACTCATTTGAGGCGGTTTTAACCACCCGTTATGGGTGGAGGACTCTATAGATATTGCGGATTAATTGATGGTGATGACTATTGATTCTATCGAAAGTGATCACCATAGAAATCCACATGGATGGTGATGGGACATTGGGAAATTATGGTGAAACTATCAGTTTTGAGCTGAGGTTCTCCATTATATTTAAGGTTATTGCATGGGGTTTATGAAAGAATAGATATCTTCATGTTCGGGGACATTAGGATTCTTAGCTAATAGTGATTTAATTGTTAGTAGACTGACATCATTGTGCCTTGGGATTTCATGATGTTGATCCAATGTAGAATTTCTTATGTGAGGCCTTAAGGACTAGAAACTTATTGTTTGGGCATGCTATTAGGACGTCGAATGTTTGATTGATGGAATGAGGTACCGGTGACATTTATGGGTGGTGACTAAAGGATATCTAAGTATTTTTTTCATCAGGGGATGCCTTGGGAATTAATATGTGGTCCTCATCACTTCAGATCTATATATATATATATTAAAAATAAACTATATTCTATATATACAAATTTTAGTGTACATATTTAGAGATATACCATCATTTGAGTTAAACACTCGCTTTTGGTTGTTGTGCACAAGTGGAACATATTATTTATTAAACATATGTGTGGATTTCCTTTCTATTTATCTTCAGCATACACCTTCATGATTATGGATTTAAGATTGGAACATGTTGTTGGTGGCCTAATATGTTCATAATCACTCTCTACACTAGACCCTCGAGACACATGTAAACTTTATTTCTTTGAGATCGTGTAAGCGATTAGACTTAGAAACTAGACCTTAGTTATCATTTCCATACATTTTTGGATTGGATGGATAGAAGTGTACTAGGTAGTTCATATCCATTGAATTGGAATGTCTTTTGAGATTATATATATATATATTTGGTTGTCCATGGGTGAAATTTCCTTTCTATTTTTTTGTATGACCTATTATGGAATGTTTTATCTAGAAATGATTGTATTCCTTTGAGATTATTATTTATTACCGCTGCATTTTATTTTATTTCCTTTATTGAGATATAGTTCTTATTTCACTGTGTTATATATATATGTACCATTATTATTATCACCACTATAGTTTATAGTCTCCCCACTATCACCTCATCAGACCCTCGTTGTTATTCAATAGCCTTTGGCATATGGGGATGCATGTCTAAAGCCTAGTAGCCAACTGGATCAAAGAACTATTGAATGGAATACTGGGTCATGGTTCTACAAATGGTATTAGAGGATATTATTTTCCTTTTTTTTCTTCCTATTTTTTCTGTGCTAGACCAAAGACTATGATGTAGTCCGAACAAGGAAAATATATCAAGTTTGGGTGCCTTCAGCCCCATTCACGGGGGATAAACTAAGTTTTTCAAGGGTGGTAAATTGATGCTATGATTTTTTCCATTATAGTTGATTAATTTCCACATCTACTAGAACAATTGGGTGTGATGTTCTTGGATTATGTGGTTCTTAATTTTATCCTAGTATAGAAAGGGAGGATTTTTTATGCAGAATGATAAGAACTAGGCTCATATGATGTGTGTTTTCCTTGTGATCATCATTGGGAACCTAGATTGTTCTAACAATATTCTATAAAATGACTATACCAATGGTTTGGAACCATTAGTATGGTCCCTTAAACTATTTTTATAGGCTATACCAGGGCTTGGGTGGTCGTTGGCTTGTATGTCATTGATATCGGCCTATACTAATAGCTTTGTGAAATCATTGGTATAAGTGAGCTATAAAAACAATTTCCAAACACATGGTATAGTTAATTCCAAAAAATTATTTCCAGGTTTTGATCCTTGCACCTCAGATTTATATTTCGATAACCTAACCCCAAAGCTACAATTATTTTTTTGGAAATTATATGATAAATATGTATATTCATATTTAAAAGTAAATTATTTTTTGCGGTATTCTATATTATTTTAAAAAATAATTCATTCAAAATATGAAGAAATATACCAATGGATTAGAAAACCGTTGGTAAGGGTGTTCTAACTTTTGGGACTTATACCAATGGTTTTGGAAAAAGTGTTGGTATAATGTCTTTAAATGGAGGTTACACCCACTATTTTATCCAAACTGTTGTTATATCCATCACCTATACCAATGGATTTGGAAAAACTATTGGTATAGGGTCATTTTATTGAAGATATACCAACATTTTGTCTAAAACTATTGGTATAGATATGACATATACCAATAGATTTCTAAAATCGTTAGTATAGGTTCATATTATGTCACTTATACCAATAGTTTAAGAAAAACATTGGTATAAGTTCATTGTTATAGGTTAAGCTTCTAGTAATGTAAGAGGATATTTAATGTGTCACCGAAGTAGATAATAATTGTTTTACTTGTTATCCTTTTGGGGGAATTCTACTCATCCATCACAGGCATGTGGATCACTATGAGATCGATATGTGATGATATTTGTATATATTATGTACGGTCCTTACTATGTTATGAGTATGCAAAGATGATAAATAGGGGGAAGTTATTTAATGTGTCAATAAATATGCTAAATATTTTTTTCCTATATAGCCTATTTGTGGCATTCTACTCAGCTACCTAAGACTAATATAAATGATATTTGATTCTTGGCTCTGATATGGTTAGGAATGGAACCATGTTGTTGGATTATATATGATGTATGACTCTAATATGGGTAGGTATGGGCCATCGGGTTGGATTATATGTGATACCTTACTCTATTATGTGTATGTAAGGGGGCATGATGATGGATTTCATGTGACATGGTTGTGGTAGGGGAGTGTGAGGGTGGTGATATGTGCTACCTATTACAGATTTTCCAATATGTGATGTATATATATATATAAATATATGTATTATGTTATGGTTGGTTGAACATGGTATTTGGTATTCAAAATGATGGCGCACATATGGATTTTGGTTGAGTGTAAATAGGGAAGTGATATGGTGAAGCATGGGTATACACAGGATGAGCCCACTGAGGGTTTAGATGAGGTTCCTGAGAGTCGAGATGATCTTAAGCCATTGGTGCAGGCTTCGATATAGGAAGGACAATCACATAAAATGGAAAACATTGGGTTATGGCTAAACAATAATCTCAGGGATAGCGTGGTTTAAGATATATAATGCATTGAAAAAAGTGATATAGTATTTGACCCATATATGGTGTATTTGACCCAGGAGTTCAATTCTCATCACCCAAAATTGTTTCAGGGTGAGGGTAGAATGATGGAAGTAGAGAATAGGTTCGAGTCTATGTAGACTATCTTTGAGTATCTTGAGATACCCCTAGGTAAATCTGGTGACCCGTGTGCCTAGATCACGGGAAAATAATTTGAGGGTTTTATAGGGTTTAGTTTTTTGGACATGAGGGATTGGATTGGAATTATTTTTAGGCCATGTTCTTCAATCACTTTTTCCCATAGACTTTAATGGTGGAAATAGCTTGGGTGTTCATGAACATCAATGTTATATGGAATTTGATGACATTTTTAGAGTGTCATGTTTTGAGGATGGCTTGAGCTATGCCATCAAGATTCAAGTGAATATCTTCAGGTTGAAATATTTCTCTGAGGTGGTCAATCGTGAACTGATAGCTAAGGTAAACTTAATAGAGTTGACCTATTCGAGCTTGGTGATTATGTTAGGTGAGATCAGTGTTGTTTCTTTGGGTAGTATGGAGTGGTTCCATGATGAGTCTTTGTCGTCCAGTTAGGATAGAGATTCAACTAGACCATCGAGGAGTGGGTATTCTACTGTATTCTTCTAGTGAAGGTAGCTGAAAAATGTCCATACTCTGTATTAGAAGAATACATAGAAGTACTGGTCATGTGTCATGTTTTTTCATTTGTATTGGTTCTATAGGAGGCCTTCATTTATATATGTGATTCATGAACAATTTAACATTCATGGATATGTGGTCGGACCTTGAGACATACCAGGAGTTGGAATATGGGGTTTAGCCACACATGAAGGGCATGGTAGGTAGAGAGATGTCCAACTATGGGGAAAGTTCCTGCTAGCTGGTACTTCTCCACAGGGAGTATAGGCCTTATATTGTTGGGATTTAGGCCAGTTTCATGTTGTTGAGATTCCAAGGTCAAAGTAGGTCGGGGATATAATGATTGTTAGAGGTATGACTTGATCATGACATGGAATTTAGTTTTGTTTTAGAAAATG
Organism: Viscum album; assembly: GCA_963277665.1. Lineage (NCBI taxonomy): Eukaryota > Viridiplantae > Streptophyta > Magnoliopsida > Santalales > Viscaceae > Viscum > Viscum album. The sequence goes on from OY728159.1 coordinate 930,601,054, forward strand.
TAGTTTTGGTGAATGAGGTACACATGTGTTTTTTTTGGAGTAACCAGGTGTTGGTTAGTATGTTGGCATTGGATATTATATGGGATATATATATATATGAAGTGCGTAGGCACCATGATTTATTGTGGGAATAAGTATGATGTGTGGCTTATATGAGCAGTGTAGGCATAAGGGCTATAATGGGAATGCATATATATTCATATATATATATACATATGATTTGGTATTACTATATTCATCTGTTGAGATATAGGATCTTTGTGCATCTAATAAGTTGCAGCACTTAATGGGCATCATCTATGGAATGGGTACGAAATGGGAATCTAATGAGATGTAGGACATGATGGGTGTCAAGTATGACACGTGAATTAATTTAGAACCTAATGAGGTGTAGAAATTATGATATATCATAAAAGTATTTTTATTTCTAGGGATGGTCACAAGAACCATCAGATATTTAACTTTTGGTTGGGAAGTGACCAACTAGGTAATTCCTAAGGTAGGGAGTTCCATAAGCGGTAATTGACTATGACTAATAACCTTGGTAAACTAGGTTAGTTTTTATGAGATAGTTATCTTCAATATCATCTATAGTTAGTTTATGATAGCTCGGTTATGACATATTATAAGGTGGGGAGATTTTAACATCTCGGGTTTTTTAGTAGGTTGAAATTCCCAAACATTTTGAATTTTTGAGTTGTGTGGTAAGGCCAACTTAATTTATAATATTTGGAAAATAATCAGAAGATTATTTTTAATGCACAGAATTGTTTTTTAGTGTGTTATGTGGTTCAATTAATATATTGGGTGTTTGGTTGAACACCAAAGGAAGGACAGTCTAGGGTATTTAAAATATCCCCATTGAGAAATACATGATGTGTAACACTTACATGATGTGTAAGTTGTTTTCATAATGTTTCGTAGGGCATGAAGGATTGTGATGTCTAATTGGGGAAATCAAGATGTGTAATAGGTTTAAATTTCATGAACATAATACACAACATTTAAAATATACATTTCTTGAATCTTGTGGGAATCATTTTTTTAATTTGAATAGGGGAGTCGACCCCTTCTCATTTCTTTCCCTCCACGCACAGAAGCGTGAGCTCTCAGGGGGTCTTGCAACACCTTCCTTCCCCTCTCCTAGGTTTCTTGGTTTCTTCTCCATCCAAGCACTAATTAAAGCTTATTCTGCCTCTTTGGAATCAAATCATTATGATCTTAAATAATCTTTCATCTCTTTCTCATTTATCACACCATATGGTATTCTATATCTGTGCAAGCTCATTTCCATTATTTTCAAGGAATTTGCCTAAATATTTATTTTCTCTCATTTTAAATCAATATAAACCCTGATATCAAATGATCCAGTTCCTCTGTGTATAAGCTAGGAAATTTATAGCTTTATCCTTAATTTTCTAGGTATTTTAGGGTATGAAAAAAATACATTCATGTGGGTTGACCGAGTGAGACCCCTAATTAATTAATGTCTAATTTTAAATTGATTAATTGTTGTTATGGGATTCCATTGGGTATTCCCTAGTTAGATTATATATGATAATATAGATAAGGGAATATTGATCAACTAGGATGGTTATGTTGGTTGTGTGTTTTAATTAATTAAATTATTAATATTGATTGTCTTAGTTCAATGGGAATGTGATGGGCATGGCCTGAGGATTGATGTGATGTTGATCAACTAGACTGAGGCGACATAGTCATCAGACTGAGGATTTGGCCAGAGATATATGGGGAGATGACGATTATGACCAGGTTGAGGTAACATGGTTGTTAGTTTGAGTTGATTAAGTCTTCAGTATGAGGTATTTTCCCTTGATGGTTTTAAACATTAGGATTTAGCATATAGATGAAGGGGAAGGGCGTACCAGATGATGCAGCTTAGGTATTATTTAGTGATTTCCACTCACTATTGTTGGTCAATTTTCCATTAGAGTCATGTGCACACATATGAGACATAGTTGAGGGGGTTTATAACACATGTTGTCGGTGGATTACTCCGTATATATTTCAGCTTAGGTGATGGTTTTGACCATTGTTTATGCTGGAGGTGCTCACCATAGAATGTCATGGGGATTGTGAAGGACCATATAGAGATGTTCTTGAGACCATAATTTTGGGGTCAAGGCTCACTAATATATTTGAGTTCAGTGGGCCAATATTAGGGGATTATATATATCATAATGTAGACTTTCAATCTTTGATTTAGGTAATGGGTCAAGATCGAAATATGGGCCTCAATGATCATAGTTTTACCTTAGGCATAGGATTGATGGAAATAGACCAGAAGGTTCCTATATATCGATCTTGAATTTATTTATATATATATATATATTTCTATGTGTGTGTGTGTTTATATGTATATATATATATATTGATATGTTCATCCATGGGTGACCTTGATTTCTTATTTTTTATGACCTATTATGGAATGTTTTATCATCAAATGGTATTATGTCTTTGGGATTGTTATTTATTACTGTTGTAGTTTATTTTCTTTCTTCTGCTAAGTTATAGTCATTATTCTTCTATGTTATATAAATGGTCCATTATTTTTATTACCACCAAAGGGTATAGTTTCCCCACTATCACCTCATCTAACCCCCACTGTGTAACATCCCAAGTAAGTACTGAGTAATATATATTTTTTATCTATGTCTATTAAAGAATTAGATAGTGTTTTAGAGGCTTAAAATGAGAATAAATTCAATCTTATGCATGGAATACACTAATATTTTTAAAAGATTATTTTACTACCTTTTGATCGCAAACCATTTTTAAATCAAACTTTTGACAATTTTATAATCTCTATTTGTCAAAATAAACTTATTATTTATGATTGGGACATTAAAATTTACAATGGATAATTTTTTTGGTATTTTTCTGACAATGTTCATTTTTTAATGAATAGGGAAATATACAACATTTTACATCAAAACTGCTTTTTCATCTAATTTAATTATATAGTTAGATTATATTTTTAATTGGTTTTAAAGTTCACTTAGAATATATTTTTACCATTTAATCCAATAGTGTTCGTTGGAATTAATTTCATTTTGAAATTGGACTTAAACTAGTGTCAATCTTTTGATACTTATTGTTTCATAAAAACACGCTATTTGCTCAGACAGCAGAAATTAATTATTAAATTAATTAATGTAACTTATATGTTTTTAATTTTGTAAAATAGACATCATTTTGGAATTAGGAATAAAAAATATAGCATAAGGTGAAGTTTTGGTATTTTTCTGAAAAACTTCAATTTTTGATGAATAGTGAAACCACTAAGTGGTACTTAAAAAACTGATTTTTCGTTTAAATGAAATTTTACCACCTCTGTGTTTTGAATTTAAAAAATCCAACATAAATGGTTGTCATTAAGAAGTAAAATTTGGTTCAGTGGGATTAAAATAATTTTTTGTTGAATAGTAACTTTTAAGTTTTTAATCACGATGAGAGGTAATTAGTGCAATTTAAGGAAAAAATGATATTATAATAAAATGAAAATACCTAGACACATGTCCTAACATTATTTTATGATTCATGGCCGACCAAGACAACCCATGGGTAGATTTTTTGGACCCCATGGAGCCACTTGGGTAAGATAAAGGCATTAATTCCTTTTATTTAAAGTAAAAGTAAAAATGTCACAAGCATGAGTCGTTTTACTAAAACAATTTTTACATGGGGTTATACAAGTCATATTTTTGACTATAAATAGTCATTGGAAAGATAAAATGATTTCATACATCATAGTATTTTTTTATAATTTTTAGACATTATATAAATTAAATTATTTATGACACCATGATGATGCAGCGATTACCTCATTATTTAACGATTTAAATAAAATGAAAATATAATGTAAAATATAAGACCTACACTTGTCAAAAACCTATTTTATGGGTGTATTTCAAACTATTATAACCTTATACACTAAATATATAATTTTGGGACCTTTAAAATCCGAAAATCATTTTATAATAAAGTATCCTTTTATAACTTTCCAAGAGTGCCCCTCCTCTCCTCTTATAAAAGGCCCCCACCTCTACCACCTTAACCACACTTCCAAAGCCTTTTTCTCGGCAAAACCCTACTTATTTTGTCTCTAAACATCCCTCTCTAAATCTTATAAGCCTCACATTGGGAAGAATTCTTCCCAAGGAAGCCTTTGAGCTCAAATCAAAAAGAGTTACCCGATTTAAAGGTAGTGTCTTCTCTTGTGTTATTATGTTTTATTTTGCTTCTCTAACCCCCTAAACTCTTTTTATTCATTTATTTTGTAAAAAAACCAGTATATTCCATATACTAGGATGTTGTTATAAGAATTATTCGAGCTAAACTTACTCACACCTACATATAATGGTTAAAGAACATACTGTTTCCGTGGATGGCGAATTTCTGCCTCACGAAACGATGATTGTTCAATATTATTTTAACACCTTCAAAGGTGGACATTAAGATGAAACTATATTTATATATGATATATAATATTTTTATGTTTTACTTAAGCTTCTTTACATTTCATTTATGGCATACCTTTATGGTTTCCATTATGGGTAGACGCGATATCTTCATTTTAGGAAGTGCGGACTACCACCCCCTCAAAGTGATTTGAATCGTTAATGTCATATGTGGGACGTATAAAGGATGTAATTAATGATATTATATATGATATTATTCTGGAATTATAATATACCTTTATATCACTATGATTCCATTCCATAAAATACAAAATATAATTGAAAGTAGCGTTCATGCGTACGTACGGCTTACCGTCTCCATGAACGGTGCATTTCATTTCTTACCTCTAAAAGTTATGTAATATTATAAATGCAAGTATATACTGGATATATATGATATATATGATATCTACATCATGATTATAACTCTGGATATAATGGATACATGAAAAACATGTAATTATAAAGAGTTTATTTTTGACTCAAGTACCAATGATCGTTAAAACGACCGTTATTAATATAAATAATTACATAGTGTTCATGAAATGGTAATAAGTGATATAAAAGGAATAATGAACATGATAAAGGTTCTTAAGAAAGTATAAATTAACTCATGTTTTTTATTCAGGAGGTTAAAGAACGATCGAGTCAAGTCGGACCCGAGGTATGAGACTTCGTCTCAATCTCCTTTCATTGAGGCATATTTTGTTTTATACACAACATTCTTTTATACGGTGTATAAACCCATTTAAATTTTAAGTTTATCCAAAAGGAATCTTTTTTTATATGAAGCGTTTTACTAAATGACAAAATGGAATGTTTTTTTCGTACGTATGCGGTGACAACGACTTCTCCGCCGCCGTGACCATTATTTGAGATTTGGCTTCCTCTATAATCCATACATTTTTTTAACGAAAAATAAATACCTTGTTTTACTTTTCTTTTATTTTGGTATTGAAAATGGTTTTCATAATGTTTTTATATCAATGTGTTGTATTAATATCTTGTGATTTAAAAGGGGAAATGTTATGTTTTCTTTATGCATGTTTTATGTGATACGATTATGTTATGGTTCTTGGGAATTATTATGAAGATGGGTGGTTCTGTGATAAACTAAGGGCGGGTGAGCCCGATATAGCTCTCCAATGCATTGGGTAATGTGAAGGAGTTAAACATTAAGGTTTATCCGAAGAGATTTAGGGAATATACTCTGATGGGTATTCCAAACGTAACTAAGAGGGTTACTCCCTAAGTAAGAATGTTATGAATGCCTCAAGTTACCTTTATGTCTTATGATTTCTATGATTTATTCATGATTTGATGAGGTATATTAATGTGATTATGTTTTATGAGTAAAGTATGATCTCATTGATTCTTATGTATACATGTACACATGTTTCCTTTCCATATTTTTATATCCCTTACTGAGCTTTTTATGCTCATCCCAAGTTTTTGAAATGTTTTTCACAGGTCAAGGGAAGGGTACATGATATGATGATAGTGTCAAGGAAGTGTCAAGAAAGAATCCATGTTTTATTTTAAATATGTTTCCGTTGATGGAAAAAATGAATACTATCTTTTATGTAACCACTTTTTTTAAATGTGGAATGTAATGAAATTTTATTGATCTAATTCTCTAAAATTCTAAACCTGAAAAGATCCTCAACGAGTAATCTTGTAATAACTCTAGATTAAGTAAGGTTTAAGGCTGGGGCCTTATAATTGGTATCAGAGGTCGGTTTCGATAACTTTAGGAGTTATAATTTTATTAAATGGTTATCCAAAAATATATTTTTTATGGTCAAGTTGAAATGATATAGCATTTTAAGATTACCATGTTGCTTCATCTAAGACATGTTTGTTCAGAATGGGTTTCTGCAGAGGAAACAAGGAAGCAGTGCTAGGAAGGCATACAGAAGGAAATAACCTTCTGAATCAGCATCCTGAGATGGTCGGAATTGGAACTGAACAGTTTGTTGCAGTAATGGCGTAGTTGAATCAAGCGATAAATGGTGGTGGTATCCATGCACGAGATCAGCCAGATCAACCGTAGAGGAACATGTCAGTGGTGTAACATTTCATAAGGCAACATCCCCCATCATTCCGAGGATCATCTGACCCTGTGTTTGCTGAATGGGGGATTAAAGCACTAGAGAATATTTTTGATGTCATGGGGTGTTCAGACAATCGAAAGGTTAGTCTTTCTATTTACCGTTTAGAGGGTGAAGCAGATCAGTGGTGGTCGATGGTTATAAATATCATGGACGCTGATGAGATTGATGCTCTCGACTGTGATGAATTTAAAGTTATGTTTCTTGAGAAGTATTTTCCTAAGGCTGTTCGACCTAGGATGGAAAAACAATTCCTGGAATTGAGGTAAGAGGAGGACTCAGTGGCTGCCTATGAAGAAAGTTTCACTCGATTGGCAAGGTATGCTCCAAATTTTATCCGAGACCTTGATAGTAAAATCAATCGTTTTTACTCTAGATTAAAGCCAAAATATCAAAGGTAATTAGCTTCTCATGAGTTCAAAAGTTATGAAATGCTTGTTTGATGTTCTGAGAAGGTGGAAATGGAGTTTTCCTATGATCAAGTGTTCTATAACAACCAATAGAAGAAGAGACCGAGGTGGCAGGAGAAAGGAAATAATTATTCAAAAAAGTCTGATGGTAAGAAAACTAAGTTTCCAGTTTGTGATAAATGTGGTAAAAGGCATGCTGGGGAATGTCTTCTGAATTCTAGAAAGTGATAACAATGTGGTAAGATGGGACATAAGGCTCGTGATTGCACTGAAAAAGATCAAGGTGATGGTAAGACCAAATTTGATTTATAGTTAGTGAAATGTTTTAAGTGCAATGAGATGGGTCACTATGAAAATGAGTGTCCGACAAAGAGCTCGAGTGATGGGAATCAGTTAGAATATAAGTAGAAAGGGGTGGTGAAATCCTTTGCAACTACTTCAGCAGATGTCAGACCATCAAATGAAGTTGTATCAGGAACTTTTTTTTGTTTTTTTAGATTATTCCAGTGTGTTGTTTGATTCGGGTTCTACACATTCTTTCATCTATGAAAACTTTTCTAGTAAAATGGGAATACCATCTCAAGAAATGACTCCTGAAATTTTGGTAAAAACACTTGGGGGAAATGTTGACGCAAAAATAATTTATAAGAATCTTCATATCCTTATCTGTGGAACGAACCTACTTGCGAACCTTGTTGTTTTACCTCTAGTAGAGTTTGATGTTATCCTGGGTATGGATTGGCTCTCTATTTACCATGCTAAGATTGATTATAGAACTAAAGATGTTTTTTTTCAGAAAGACTTTCAGTTTGTGTACAAGATTGAACCCTTACTGTTGATAACATATCAAGAGGCTGAGAAACTTGTAAAATAAGGAAATGAATGTTACCTTGCACATATTGTTGAAAACAAGGGAACTGTTCAGATTAATGATGTGTGAGTGGTAAATGAGTATCCTGATGTTTTTCCTGATGAGTTTCCTGGAATAATACCAGATCGGGAAGTTGAGTTTACTGTAGACTTAGTTCCTGATGCTAAGAAAATTTCAAAACCCCCTTATCGAATGGATCAAATTGAACTTTTAGAGTTGAAGGAGCAATTATAATATTTATTAGAGAAAGGTTTCATTCGATCTAGTACATCACTATGGGGTGCTCCTGTTTTATTTGTTAAAAAGAAAGATGGTTCTATGAGACTTTGCATTGATTATAGAGCCTTGAATAACATCACTATTAAGAAAAAATATCCTTTGCCTCATATCGATGATTTGTTTGATCAGCTCCAAGGAGCTCAGTATTTTTGAAAGATTGACCTGAGATTGGGGTACCATCAGTTGAAGGTAAAGGAAGCAGATATTCTGAAGACCGTGTTTCGTACAAGATATGGCCATTATGAATTTGTATTAATGCCTTTTGGGCTAACCAATTCACCTGCTATATTCATGGACTTAATGAATAGAATTTTACATGAGTTCTTGGATAAGTTTGTGGTTGTTTTCATTGATGATATTTTGGTGTTTTCTAAAAGTAAAGAGGATCATGAAAGACATTTAAGGGTTATCTTTCAAACCTTGAAAGAAAAGATATTGTATGGGAAATTCAGCAAGTGTGAGTCTTGGTTGCAACAAATTTCTTTCCTTGGTCACATTGTTTCTAAAGATGGGATAAATGTTGATCCTGTAAAAACAAAGGTTGTGGAAGAATGGCCAAGACCCACAAATGTAACTGAGATTAGTAGCTTCCTTGGTTTGGCAGGCTATTACCAAAGGTTTGTTAGAAATTTTTCCCGGTTATCTAGTCCAATGACTAAGCTAACTCGGAAGGGTGTTATGTTTATCTGGACAAAAGAATGTGATGATTGTTTTCATGAATTGAAAAGAAGATTGGTGAATGCTCCAGTTTTGGAACTTCCTTACAGGAATGGTGAGTTTTTTTTCTACGGTGATGCTTCATTGAAAGGACTTGGTTGTGTCCTAATGCGGAATGATCAGGTAATTGCTTATGCTTCACGTCAGTTGAAAACTCATGAGGTAAATTGTCCTACACATGATTTGAAATTAGCTGCTGTTGTTTTCGCTTTAAAAATTTGGAGGCATCATTTGTATGGAGTAAAGTGTGAAATATATACCGATCAAAAAAGTTTAAAGTATATATTCACTCAGAAAGAATTGAACATGAGACAGGGGAGATGGCTAGAATTAATCAAGGTTTATGATTGTACAATTCATTACAATCCGGGAAAAAAATAAAGTGGTTGATGCTTTGAGTCGAAAAAGTAATGCTTAATTAACAATGTTGCGTTTGGAACATGATCCTTTGGTTAAGTATTTGATGAACTTTGGCATAGAAGTTGTTGGTGCAGGATGTTCTTCTGTTTTGTTTCAGGTAGCAGTGAAATCTTCTCTATCAGACAGAATCAAGCAAGCACAGAAGCAAGACAGTGAGTTGTAGAAAAAGGTAGAGCTGGTTTAGAAGGGTAAGTTGCCTGAATTCAACATTGATAATGTTTGTGTTTTGAGATTTGGGAAGAGATTATGTGTGCCTTGTGATTCACAGTTGAAGAGAGGGTTGTTATGTGAAGCTCATAGTTCTCCGTTTTCAGTTCATCCTGGCAGTACTAAGATGTATAGAGATCTTTGGGATTATTACTGGTGGGATGGAATGAAAAGAGATATTGCTAATTTTACTATGAAGTGTTTGACATGTCAACAGGTTAAAGCAGAGAAACAGTTACTGAAAGGGATGCTTCAGCCTTTACCAGTGCCATAGTGGAAATGGGAGAATATATCCATGGAATTTTTTGTGGGATTACCGAAGACATCTCTAGGTAATAATTCAATCTAGGTTATTTTTGATCGCTTGACTAAATATGCTAATTTCCTTACTATACGAGATACTCTTTTCCCTAGATCAACTTTCCCGTTTGTATCTTAAAGAGATATTCAGGTTACATGGAGTTCCCCTCTCCATTGTATCTGATCGTGATCCCAAGTTTACTTCTAACTTTTGGAAAGGCCTTCAGAAGTCGTTGGGTACTGAATTAAATTTTAGTACATCTTTTCATTCTCAATCAGATGGGCAGTCAGAACGAACAATTCATACCTTAGAGGATATGCTACGTGCTTGTTCGATGGATTATCAGGGAAGTTGGGGCCAACATCTTTCTTTGGTTGAGTTTTCTTATAATAACAGTTTTCATTCCAGTATACAGATGGCACCATTTGAGGCGTTATATGGGAAGCGGTGTCGAACTCCAGCTTTATGGGATGAAGTGGGTGAAAGGAAGCTGATGGGACCAGAATTGGTAGAAGAGTTGGCAGAAAAAGTTCAGCTGATACAGAAATACATGAGAACAGCACAGAGCAGGTAGAAGAGTTATGCGGATAACTGGAGGAAGGATCTATCTTTCGAGGTAGGTGATCATTTTTTTCTCAAAGTTTCACCGTGGAAAAGTGTATTGTGATTCGGTAAGAAAGGAAAGTTGAGTCCAAGGTTAATTGGACCATATGAAATTCTGGAGAGAGTTGGATCAGTTTCTTACCGAGTGGCTTTACCTCCAAGTTTATCTCAGGTACACAATGTTTTTCATATTTTGATGTTGAGAAAGTATATTCCAGATCCATCTCATGTTTTGAGTCCAGAGGTAGTTCAGCTGGAAGAGAACCTATCTTATGAGGAACAACCGGTCCAGATTCTTGACCACATGGAGAAAGTGTTATGGAAAAAGGTGATTCATCAGGTAAAGGTTTTGTGGAAAAACCACATGGTTGAAGAGGAAACATCAGAATCTAAAAATGCAATGAGATCTAAATACCCCCACTTATTCGATAAGTAAATAAATTCCGGGGACGCAATTTTATAAAGGAGGGAAGGATGTAACATCCCATGTAAGTAATGAGTAATAGATATTTTTTATCTATGTCTATTAATGAATTAGATAGTGTTTTAGAGCCTTAAAATGAGAATAAATCCAATCTTAAGCATGGAATACACTAATATTTTTATAAGATTGTTTTACTGCCTTTTGATGGAAAACCATTTTTAAATCAAACTTTTGACAATTTTATAAGATATATTTGTCAAAATAAACTTATTATTTATGATTGGGACATTGAAATTTACATTGGATAATTATTTTGGTATTTTTCTGACAATGTTCATTTTTTAATGAATAGTGGAAAATACTGCATTTTACATCAAAACTACTTTTTCATCTAATTTAATTATATGGATAGATTATCTTTTGAATTGGTTTTAAAGTTCAATTAGAATATATTTTTACAATTTAATCCAATAGTGGTCATTGGAATTAATTTCACTTTGAAATTGGACTTAAACTAGTGTCAATCTTTTGATACTTATTGTTTCATAAAAACACGTTATTTGCTCAGACAACAGGAATTAATTATTAAATTAATTAATGTAACGTATATGTTTTGAATTTTGTAAAATATACATCATTTTTGAATTCGGAATATCAAATATAGCTTAGGGTGAAGTTTTGGTATTTTTCTGAAAAAACTTCAATTTTTGATGAATAGTGAAACCATTAAGTGGTACTTAAAAAACTGATTTTTCATTTAAATGAAATTTTACCACCTCTGTGTTTTGAATTTCAAAAATCTGACATACATGGTTGTAATTAAGAAGTAAAATGTGGTTCAATGGAATTAAAATAATTTTTTGGTGAATAGTAACTTTTAAGTTTTTAATCGCGATTAGAGGTAATTAGTGCAATTTATGGAAAAATGATATTATAATAAAATGAAAATACATAGACACACATCCTACCCTTATTGGATGTGTCATGTCCGACCAAGAAAACCCATGGGTCGATTTTTTGGGACCCCATGGAGCCACTTGGGTAAGATAAAGACACTAATGCCTTTTATTTAAAGTAAAAGTAAAAATGTCACAAGCATGAGTTGTTTTACTAAAACAATTTTTACATGGGGTTATACAAGTCATATTTTTTACTATAAATATTCATTGTAAATCTAAAATTATTTCATAAATCATAGTATTTTTTTATAATTTTTATACATTATATAAATTAAATTTTTTATGACACCATGATGATGCAACAATTACCTCATTATTTAACGATTTAAATAAAATGAAAATATAATGTAAAATCTAAGACCTAAACTTGTCAAAAAACTATTGTATGGGTGTATTTAGAAATATTATAACCTTATCCTCAAAATATATAATTTTGGGACCTTTAAAATATGAAAAGCATTTTATAATAAAGTATCCTTTTATAACTTTCCAAGAGTGCCCCTCCTCTCCTCTTATAAAAGGCCCCCACCTATACCACCTTACCCACAATTCCAAAGCCTTTTGCTCAGCCAAACCCTGCCCATTTTGTCTCTACACATCCCTCTATAACTCCTAGAAGCCTCACTTTGGGAAGAAGTCTTCCCAAGGAAGCCTTTGATCTCAAATCAAAAAGAGTTACCTGATTTAAAGGTAGTGTCTTCTCTTGTGTTCTTATGTTTTATTTTTCTTCTCCAACCCCCTAAACTCTTTTTATTCATTTCTTTTGTAACAACACCAGTATATTCCATATACTAGGATGTTGTTATAAGAAGGATTTGAGCTACACTTACACACACCTACATCTAATGGTTAAAAAACATATTGTTTCCATGGATGGCGAATTTCTACCTCACGAAACGATGATTGTTCAATATTCTTTTAACACCATAAAAGGTGGCCATTAAGATGAAACTATATTTATATATGATATATAATATGTTTATTTTTTACTTAAGCTTCTTTATTTTTCATTTATGGCATACATTTATGGTTTCCATTATGGGTAAACGTGATATCTTCATTTTAGGAAGTGCGGACTACCACCCCCTCAAAGTGATTTGATTCGTTAATGCCATATGTGGGACATATAAAGGATGTAATTAATGATATTATATATGATATTATACTGGAATTATAATATACCTTTATATCATTATGATTCCATTCCATAAAATACGAAATAGAATTGAAAGTAGTGTTCATGCGTACGTACGGCTTACCGTCTCCATGAACGGTGCATTTCATTTCTTACCTCTAAACATTATGTAATATTATAAATGCATGTATATACTCGATATATATGATATATATGATATATACATCATGATTATAACTCTGGATATAATGGATACATGAACAACTTTTAATTAAAAAGAGTTTATTTTTTACTCTAGTACCAACGATCGTTAAAACAACCGTTATTAACTTAAATAATTACATAGTGTTCATGACATGGTAATAAGTGATATAAAAGGAATAATTAACTTGAAAAAGGATCTTAAGCAAGTAAAAATTAACTCATGTTTATTATTCAGGAGGTTAAAGAAAGATCGAGTTAAGTCGGACCCGAGGTATGGGACTTCGTCTCAATCTCCTTTCATTGAGGCATATTTTGTTTTATACACAACCTTCTTTTATACGGTGTATAAACCCCTTTGACTTTTAAGTTTATCCAAAAGGAATATTTTTTTATATGAAGCGTTTTACTAAACAACAAAAGGGAATGTTTTTGTCGTACTTATGCGGCGACAATGACTTCTCCGCCGTCGTGACCATTATTTTAGTTTCGGCTTCCTCTACAAGCCATACATTTTTTTAAAAGAAAAATAAATACCCTGTTTTACTTTTCTTTTATTTTGGTATTGAAAATGATTTTCATAATGTTTTTATATTAATGTGTTGTACTGATATCTTGTGATTGAATAGTGGAAATGTTATCTTTCCTTTATGCATGTTTTATGTGATACGATTAGGTTATGGTTCTTGGGCATTATTATGAAGATGGGTGGTTCCATGATAAACTAAGTGTGGGTGAGCCCGATATAGCTCTCCAATGAATTGGGTAATGCGAAGGAGTTAAACGTTAAGGTTTCTCCGAAGAGATTTTGGGAATATACTGTGATGGGTATTCCAAACCTAACCAAGAGGGTTACTCCCTACATAATAATGTTATGAATGCCTCAAGTTACCTTTATGTCTTATGATTTCTATGATTTATTCATGATTTGATGAGTTATGTTAAAGTTCTTATGTTTTATGAGTAAAGTATGATCTCATTGATTTTTATGTATACATGTACTCATGTTTCCTTTCCATATTTTTATATCCCTTACTGAGCTTTTTATGCTCATCCCATGTTTTTGAAATGTTTTTCACAGGTCAAGGGAAGGGTACATGACATGATGATAGTGTCAAGGAAGTGTCAAGAAATAATCCATGCTTTATTTTAAATATGTTTCCGTTGATGGGAAAAATGAATACTATCTATTATGTAACCACTTTGTTTAAATATGGAATGTAATGCAAGTTTTATGATCTAATTCTCTAAAACTCTAAACCTGAAAATATCCTCAATTTGTAATCTTGTAATAACTCAAGATTAAGTAAGGTTTAAGGCTGGGGCCTTATACACTGCTAGTTGGAATCCTTTTTCATATGGGCAGGCATGCCGAAGTCCAAGTGGTGAACCTTCTCAGAGCACTGTTGAGTGGGAAAACGAGTTGAGGAACTATAGATAGAATGATGGATTTAAAATATTTATATGATATTTATTATATTATTATTATTTTATAATTTTTATATCATATATACTATTTTATGTTTCATTCAGTTTCAAATTTGATAATGTTACTCATGTGTACGGCGGACTACCGCCTCGTGAAGTGATGTGATTCGTTTTTCACTTACACATTACATGGAATGTAATAAGGATAAAATTAATGAATATATGTGATATATATGAGATGATAATGATTTTATAAAATTAATATATCATTCACTTCTTTACCATTTCACTTGTTAACGGAATGATATCATCACGTATGCATACGTACGGCCTACTGTCTCCACCACATGATGTGATTCATTTTCCATGTAAAACATTCATAGATTGTCTTAAAAATGAATCTAATGAGTAAATTTTATATTTAAAATATTATTATAATTCTATATATGTTATTCATATATATCGTATATAAATATGAGCTATAACTTTTATGACAAAACATGCCTCAAAAAACAACAAAATTAACACCTGAAACAATGAAAATAATGAAATAATATTAACAAATAGGTGGTAAAATGTTATAATATGATCATATATGATATTATAAATATTATTATGGTTTTGGTATAAATTAATAACATTCTTAAAACAATTATACAAGAGTTTCAAATATGTAAAATGTAAAACGGTCCTGAGGTAAGGATTTCACATCACACTTTTACATCTATGATACATAATCCATGTTAAAAACTTATTCCCTTTGGGTGGTTTATATACTACCAAATTGATATGTTATATAATTAATATATATATATTAAAAGTATTTAACGTTCCAAATTATTTCATTTATTTTTTGGGATTTCTATTCAGATGTTACTAAAGTGGTATGTGTTTTTTCACAATCTCATCATTATTCACGAATATTTTTGTTTACATCACCCTTGAAGGAATTATTGGATATTTATATATTAAAATAAATATATTTTATTAACCCCTGGTTATTCATGATTTTATTTAAGTAATATTTTATATTTTTCCACTCATTTTTATTTAAAATGATTAAGAAATTGTTTTTATGAAAATCTGATAGTATTTCTCTTTTCGGTTGGAAATCCTTTTTCATCAAAACCCTTAATTTATAAAAATGTTTCCAAAAATGTTTTCAAACCATAAAAATTGTTTATTATAGAAATTTTTACACACATTTACCTTTTCAAGGAAAAAATAAATTAATCTTCATGTATTCTTCAAAATAGTGCATGTTCAAATTTTACAAAAAATTTGAAAGGAATCTTAATTTTAAAGTGTATGATTTGAACCTCATTTTCCAACATCATGACCAATAGATCATTTATTCTTTATTTTTTATGTTATAGAAGTTTATTTTCAATTAAAACTATTTTATAAAAGTTTTGTGAAATTTTTTTGAAAATTGATTTTTAAAATACAAGGGTTATTTTTTCTAAAAAATGTTTTTAATGATTTTTTTTCATGGTATTTCTATTCATCAATGACATAGAAAATATATTTTACTTATTATAAATTATGTATATGTTGTATTTATACCATAATTATTAATTATACATATTTTTGTGATCAGATTGACTGGGGATGCAAAATTTTGTTACTATTCACCATTTTACTTTGTAAGGTTTGTGATTATGTTTATTGATTGGGGTAAGAATTAAAATTTTACATGTTAGATTTTAAATAAAATGGATTTTATTGATTATGTTTAAATAAATTAATATGAGGAATAAATTAGACTTATTATGTAAAAGAAAGGCCTACTATAGCCCTTTGATGCATCGATAGGTATCATGAGACAAACTAGATTGGGTTTTGGTCAAGGTCTTACCCATTTATTTAGATATCTCAGAAAAAGGACATGATGGTATGTTTAAAATTTTTGGAATTATGAATTAAATCATTAGAAATTCAGTTATCAATATTTCATTTCAATATTATATTATTTAAAATATACACGGTTAAGTTCATGTTCATTAGATTATTTATATGGAATTATTTTCTTATCATTTATTCCTAGCATATTATTCTCAAGTTATTGATTAAATGGAATGTGTTTTATTTATTTAACTTTACATATTTATTATTAATTATTTATTAATAAATTATATTTTAAACTTACCATTACTAAGAATTTGATCTCCCCCTTATTTTTTTCCTTTCCCTGGGTTATAAATATGAATCCTTTGAATGAGTTTCAAGGATGTTGATCATTTTCTTTTGTTATTTTTTATATTCTCAATATAAAATTTGTATCATTAATGAATCTATCTCTCCAAAACTACTGAACAATTTATTATTTGAGATGTGATTAGTTGTATCTCATTATAATCTAAAAAATTAAGGCACCAGATTTGGGTTATTGGATTCATGCCTATTACAAATCATGATACATGGAATAAGGATTTTTCATAAAAAGGTATCAATTATAAGAGGTTCAAATCATCAATAATTAATCTAGATCTGTGTGAATATATGATTAGTATAAGACCGGGATTTCTGGTATACACATAAGAATATAAAATTATTTCCTTAGTTAGGGTAAACTTCTAAGATAATAATAGTGAAAAATGTACGATAATGGATTTTTTTACTCCTTATTACATCATTTCATTATTCATGGTCCACTCCCCCAGAATATCTTAGTAAGAAGAGACACTTGTAAAACTAGGATCACTCCCCATTCTACTAAATATAATCTCATGATATATCAATATTTACCCATTAAATTGGAGATATATTTAATTTGTATCCCACTCATCACATAATAGAAACCAAAAAAAAGTTTTATATAATATTATAACAACATTCACCAATTCTTCATAACATAAATCATGGAAGGGAAATGGACTTCATAAAATTTTCATCATAAAATAATTAACCTGTAGAAATAAATGGGTTCCCTAAAATAATTCTAGAAACATTAGTATCATAAGTCATCTATAGAAAATAATTTGATAGTATCATAGGAACATATCCTTATTGAAATATAAAAATCATTAAATATTGTTGAATTGGATGAAAAATATCTCTAAAAGTTCATTTTAAATTTTCATTAAAAGTATGAAAAATAACCTTTTCCTTTAGTATCATTAAACCCAAATAGTTACTGGAACAATCCGAACAATATTTTATTTTAAAATAAACATGTATACACTCATTTGAAGCTTCAATTAAAATAGAATTCATGAAGGATGGAAAATTATTTTTTGCGGTAAACATTGAAACAAAATATTCCATTCACGATTTTTTTGTAAGATGTTTTAGATTAACTATTCAAAACAAATTTATAAAAACTCCATTCAAATACATTGAAAATAAATTCAAATATGGATGCATATTAATTTAAATAATGATTTTATAATAAAAAATTAAATTCTTGAAATTTTTTTGATAAATATGAGCATGGATGAATAAATTTTTTGACAAAAGATAAAATAAAGTCAACTTCTCTTAAAAACATTTTCATGACAGTTTTAAATACCGAAGAGGGTTGAATGATTGGAAAACATGAAAAAAATGAATGTAACTAGAGGAAAAGTAAATATATTGATTTTATGAGATAAATATCATATAATTCTCATAATGTAGATTCAACAATAAACAATCACGATTAAAAATGAAATTGCACTATAAACCCTTACCTCAAGTCTCTTCTTGCTTCATATGCATTCAAGACTCTTATTAAATAAATATATATTTATTATAAATATATAAAATAAAAATATTCATACATAACTTACTATATATCAATCCTATGTAATTTCTAATTACATATTTATTAACAAATCTTCATTGAAATTAACTTTCAAGTGAAAATTGGTACATTTTACACGTATATTTTGATTCAATGGTTCCATTACTTGAAACATGGTCATCATTTAATCATCTAAATAATATTATTCTTGTCATAATTATAATATTTATTAAATTTATAAAATTTATATCCATCCAAATAAGGTGGTGATGAAAATTACTTACATTACTTCATGGGGACGGTAGTCTGTACATACACATGAGTCGTGTTTCAACTTCTTGAAAAATAGAATGAAATAAGGATAACAAATAATTCAAAAGTCATGAATTATAATTATAACATATATATAATATATATTGATTAAATATATACTATTACCATCCATATAAATCTTAAATGAAAAATTAATCACATCGCTTTGTGGAGGTGGTTGTACACACATATGCACGAGTGGTGTTATCATCTTCCAACTGATAGACGGTTTATAAGGTTGATGATATATTATATTTTTTGAATCATAATTATTATAAAAGAATAAAATATATCAGTTAAATTAATATATATGACAATGAAATATAAATTCTATTGAGAAATAAATGAATTGCTACATGGAGACGGTAGTCTATACAAACACATGTGAGATGTTTTTATTTTCCATTTGATATAAAGGATAGAGAAAATGATTGTAAAATAAATATAAAAAATTAATTATAGTAAATATTCTGATTTTATAATGTTAATATGGTTATATAATAGTTCTAGGAGGAAAAAATAATACAGAAACATAAAAGGATTTGGTGAAGACGATTACTTATTCTTTGAGAAACATCTTTTGGATCTCTTCTTAAGAAACCTTGGGTTGGTATTTTAAAATTTTAAAAACCTATCAAACATGGTAATGAAAGTTTATAATTTATTTAGGTATATTTTTTTCAATATATATGGTTTAAGAATGTGTGAATAAGAGGTTATTTAAGGTCCTCTTTTATATGGGAAGGGAGTTCCACACTTACAATAATTATGAATATTAAAATATAATAATATAATATCATGGGAAAGTGGATCCAAATTGGATAAAGTTTAAATATGGGATATGATATGTTAAAAATAAATTTATAAAATACTATTTAGATTATTTTTCATTCAATTAAACCATTAACTCTTTATTTTAACCCCTTGTTAAATCTTTTAAACTTTATCATAGTAATGACTTTTTTTGTCGATTATTATTCATAATTACCCAAAATGTAACTAAATTAAATAAAAGATTTTAAATTATGATTCCAAATTTGAAAACCACTTTATTCGATTCAATTTTTATAATAATTAAAAAATCTATTTGAAACATGTGTGAAAAAATGCAACCAGAACTACGTTTGGATAATTTCATTTTTAGGATAAAACTAAATTTATTCATTTTCCATTTCTAATGAAACCCATTAGATGAATGTTATTATATTTGATTGAATATTTTATTTGATAATTTTGTTAAAATAATTCATCAATAAATATAAATTCAATTTAATAAGAAAAAATACATTGCCAAAAATAAAAAACTTATTTCTAAAAAATATCTTTTTTCCTTCAAACACATCTATCATAATTTATAACCAATATATTATCAATAATAGAATGATTATCCTTTCTAACATTAAATAAAAATATATTTCATCAAAATAATAGTTTATCAGAGATCAAGAAACATAATATATTGAAAATTACAACACTTTTAAAAATTTATCTTTTAACAAAAAACAATATAATTTTCATAATTTAAAATTGATTACTTATTTACTAACATTTAATCAATACATTTTAATTAATGAAAATATTATACATAATTTTAATAATTTAAGTAGTCGTATTCATACCCTCCAATCCAATAGTTAGCTGATAACAATTACATTTAATAATAATATTTCAACAGTATATTGTGGTTTGTTTAAGATCGGTGTTGGATGTAAAGAAATATATCATATAGATAAAAATATTTAAGGATATAAATATCATTAAATCATAGTGAAATAAGATCAGGCATGTGGATCCTTTAAATTATAAAAACAAATATTTAAAAATGTATATAATTAATATAAAATATAGTATTATATTTTTTCTCAGTGGATTGATATCATACTTCAATTTTAGTCTCCCCTGGTAATTTTATTCATTATTTTAGCATATTAAATTTCTAAACATTGATGCTCATTGGAGTTATAAATGTTGTTGGTGGTGTCAATTCCTCATTTTACCGTAATGAATAAAACTAAAAAAAACTAACTTTTGGGGATAATATAATGAGATGTGTTGATATATCATTATTTATCTTAAATCCTAATTGTACAAATTGTATTACATACCGAATTATATTAAATATATAATACCCTAATGCAAACCATAGGGTCTGATTTAGGGGCTCCACATGACCTCAAATGTGCCTCCTCGTATGAAAGAGGTTCCCAATTAGTGATGAGGGCTTAAGGAATGGTATGTGGAGAATATTTCCTCAGTACTAGGTGAACATCAGAGAATAATAAAGCAAGAGATAATAAATAAATAAATAAATAATAAATAAATTGATAACCATAAGAGTAGATTCATATAAATATAGGGAAACCCATACAGTAATAATATATAATTCTATATATATATATATATAAGACAAAACTAACTAAGGGATCCAATGGTATGAAATAATGTAAGTAAATCAACTACATCAACTGACATCTTGATTGAACTCCATCTAAAAGCATCATCAGCATCCTAGTCAACCTACTGAATAGTCCACCATTGGGCACCTTCCATTCATCGGATCCCTAGTCATGAATTCTACAAGTTCACCAGAATTATCGAGCATGGTGTGAGAACAAGGATCTATTATTCACCACTAATTTTTATTAAAAAAGGTAAATTTTATATATTTGTGAACTCTAGGAAAATAAAAAAAACACATATAACATAAATATATCAAAAAAGAGCAAGAATATATTGGGTCATAAGAGACCAGCTCTACCTTCATCGATACGATGCGGGAGGGAACAACGGTCGTCATCATAACATATCCTCCTTGATGCAATATCCAAAAAACATGAGTGAAACATCCCTTCAATTGGGATAGCCCAAGTACATGCTTGTTGATCGATGTATGATAGATCCCTCTTAGGGGGATAGTCCAATAATCTTGACTTGCATTATCAACAACAGATAAAAGAGAACAACACATACAATAAAATATAACAATGATATATCAAAATCACATCATATAAGAAATAATCAATATCCATACCATACCACATATAATAAAAAAATCAATCATAGGTCTCAAGAATGATATACACTCACACCACATGTTATCAAGCATCAAATATAGGTATCAGGAGAAAACAAACTAATTCCCACAGCATTCCATGAACCCGTATGAAAATATGTGCAAAATTCATGGGATTCCCACTATAGGTACACTATGATTATGAAATATTGTTCATTTTCTGTGCTAAAATAACTGTTAGATTCTATAACCAATCTAGAAATGGAATGATTTTGAATCATAGGGTCAAGGTCAAGAAGTAACCCTGACCTAGAGGTACGTCAAGGTCAATATACACAAGACAATCCAATTCTGACAAAAAACTTGGTCTAAAGTTTACAAAATTTTAATTATCTCAATATAGGTGTCGATTAAATTAATTATCCATGAATCCCTAATTTGATTATATGAAAATCCTTATAAATGATCAATATTTCTGGAATCTAGTCCGGTGTGATCAAAGATAAAATAAGGAGATCGGTCTAGAATGATGAAACTCGTAATATGAGGAATATAAGATGAAGTCATTATTAGGTCATCGAACTGTGTTTTTATAAGGGAGGAAGAGCACCAAAAATCATACAATAAGATTCATATGGTTTTTTGAGTCAAATGGGGTCTGAGGGAATAATTAAAATTGAGAAAAGGGTGGGTTTTTAAAAAACTATAAAATCAGCATCCCTAGTGGTCTCTTTAGAGGGCCATCAGCATTCCTCTAGCTATTGAAAATGTTTACTTTTGTCTCAAAGCATTGTTGATGAACTAATGGTCTCCATCAACTAGATGGTGGGATAACTATAGTTTTTAAAATATATAGAAAATAACCTATCATATCATTTATTTTATTTCCAGCCTCTCGAGCACCTCTATCCCTCCCAAAGTAATTCTAAAACATACTCAATTTCTATGTGAATGATGTAAATAGGTCTACCTTAAAATTGATGTTTTTCATTTTTCCACTCTTATCCCTTATCATCCTCAAGAAGTTTCCCCAGACATATTCTTGAACAACTCAGGCCACTGATCTTGAATTTCATCTTCCTGCTCCCACATCTCTTTCTAAATTAATTTCTATTATTAGAAAACCCAAACAAGAGGAGAAATCATCCCTCTTAGTACCTTCTCACTTTATTCTACTATATGTATATTTTTTTCTAAAAAGAAGTTCCTTGTTCATTTCAACATCCTCTCAATTGAGAACATGTGCAATATTGGTCTCGTACTTCCAAATATTTGACACATATAACACATTGTGCATACCTTTTTACCATGGAGGAAGGTCTTAAAAGCAATCCACCATCCTAATGTGTTCAAAAATATTAAACAACCCAATATACATCAGTTTTAACTTCCCCTACCTCATCAAATTTCTATTCCCCAACTGAGGAGACACTCATAAGAAAACCTTGTTACCTATAGTAAAATTCATGGTACATCCCCTTTAATCATCATATAAATTATACTTATTATGAGTTGTAACCATCTATTTATAAAATAAAAACACTATCTTTGAGGTTCCATATATCGTACTCATCTCAAAAATTGAGAAACAAATTCCTCTAGTTAGTATAAAGGTGGATGATAAGGCCTTCCATATAGAGTCTCAAATGGTTCCATCATAATTGTGGACTAGAAATTGTTATAATAGGTGGGCACTACTAGATCCATATGATCATACAGAGATCTTATAAAATCTTGAATATAACATTGAAGCATATACTCTAAAATCTAGATCATTCTCTATGACTATTCGCTGGTCTAAGGATGAAAGGTCATGATAAACTTCAACTGATTAGTTATTTCCTTTTATAAGTCTTTCCAAACTATAAGGTAGACTGGGAATATCTATTAGATACCACACTTAAAGGCACTTCATGAAGTCAAAACAAATACCCAAGTAAATATCTTTTCTAGATCATCCACTAATAAAACACTCAGGTTGGTATGAATTGACCATCCTTTGTTAATCAGTCCACTACTACCCAAATAGTGACTCGACCTCTTAGGGTCCTAGGAGACCCTATTAAAAAGTGTTTCCTCACCTCATAAAACATTCATGCAGGCACTTTAAGTGGATAACATAACGCTCTATAACTTTAAATATCACTCTTGGTTATCTAAATTTTTTAGGATGGGAAATAATGCATTAAATTTATCATTTCATGTTGGTCCACTAGAACTACCTCTTGACATCATGATACATCTTGGTCAACCCTTGGTGTATTACCCACTATAAAGCATGAGCGACTCTAATCGTTTCTTCTTTGATATAATATGGAAAAATCACCAAAAAATAAGCTATAATCACTCCACATTTTTTTCAAATCCCAACCTAAAATAAAACCATTAGCTTCCAACCTCTCATACATCATCCCACTCTCTAAATCAAGCACCTGAATAAACTTCACTCACTCAAACAATAAGGTTGTGATCTCTAAGGTTGTAAAATATTTAGCCACTTGTTCCTAAGTTATTCCCACCTTCCAGACTACCAATAATTATATGATATTTCATCCAAATTATAATTTTAATTATCACAAATATTTCACCTTTTGGATTAGTGAATCTAAAAATACATGTCCTTTTATAGGATCATACTTCATCTCAAAGCCTAACATCTTCAAGTTATAAAACCAAAGCATCTGAAGAAGAATATGGTCATGTTGGGTGAAAATATATCATATATTATTATAGTCAGTATACATGATAGAAATATCACAAAATACGTAGTGTCATAATCATTTAAATTCAAGGACCAATTCTACTAACTCTAAGTCTGTTTTAGGGTAGTTCCATTCATGGGGTCACAACTGATGAGACTCTTATGAAAACATATCACCCAGCATCAAAATATCTTATAAGACAACACCATATGAGTTTAAATAAATTGAATATTCAACTCCAGGCTCAAGAAAAATTATTATTGAAGATAACATCAGCATCTTCTTCAACTCTAATAATACATAATTGTACTACTATATCCATTCAAATTTTTCTCCTTACTTAGTCATCGAGGTCATGGTTGCTTCCATGGGGAAAATTTCTTGAATGAATCACCTATAACACCAATCCAACCTGATAAAAATCTGAATATTGAACACATTCATCGGTCATGATCAATACATGACTACATCATCCTTCCCTAGATCAATTGATATTACCTCTTTAAAAACCCACATTCCTAAAAATCACACCTCACGTATCCAAAAGGGAATATTCAAGTACTTGGAATAAATTCAATGTGCCCAAAGAATATTCAATATTATATCTAAGTTTCTAGAATGTAATTATGGCACCATAGAATATAAAAGGATTCTATCCATGAACATGATGAAAAAAGAGTCATGTTAAGAGTGAAATATTCTATTCATGAGGTCCATAAACACTGTTGGATCATTCATCCATCCAAAATGAATAATGAGATACCCATACAACTAGTACCTAATTTTAAATTATTTTTTTGGTATGTATTCTTATCTGAACCAAAGATGATGGAAACCTGGATGTATATCAATCTGTGAAAATTATTTTGATCCCTTTAAATGATCAGAAAATTCATCTATTATTTCAAACATGTTCATGTTAATTCATAGTAATCTGATTCAACTTCTGGTAGTCAACATAATTCTGAAAACTACCATCCACCTTCATGAAAATTAGCACTACAGCACCCTCGGGGGGAGTTCTTTGTATGATGATTTCTTTAGCCTCAAGATCATCCAACGACATCATTATCTATTTCAACTTAGACAGTGACATGTGATATGAGAGAATCAATATGGGTCATAAATCAAACCCTATATTTATATTGAATAAAACTCCCTTGTGTGGAGGTAACCCAGAAAAATCCTCTATAAAGGCAATTTGGTGTAGGTATACCACTAGAGTAAAAGAAGAGGAATTCACTTTCTGAAATACTAAAAAGATCATACTATCCACTTAAAAAGAAAATACTTCACTTTGACTAGGTGTTGGTCCCACTTTGCCTGCCTCAATATCCCACTAATTAGTTTACATAAACTTTTTCCCCATTTTGATGAAAAAGGTCAATCAATTTAGATAAAAAAATCCTGGTGTGCATAGTAACATATCAACTAGTCCATCTCAATGATCAAGTAAAAACATTTCATCTCCAAAATTTTGAATATATAATCATAATCAAAGATAGAAACCACCATCAGATAGTCTAGATATATATGAAGACATAAAATTTCATCCCATGGGCGTATTGATAAATAGAAAATCAAAAGACAATTTAACTTGTAAGTCCAACCTAGAAACTAATTGAGCTTATATAAAATAATGGGATGTGCTTGTATCAAAAATATCAATACATAGTGTAGAAGAAATTTCTATCATACCTCAAAATATGGAAAGTAACTATAAACCATATAATAGATACTAATCAACTATATAATCCCTACTAGTCACTACTACAAGATTCCCTACAGGTTTATGAGTTACCTGATTTACTAACATTTGTGGAGTATGTACCTACTATGGTGGTCCAGAACCACCTCCTATAGAATCACCTCAAATCCTAATAAAATAATCACTTAATATTCCTTGTCTTGACACATTGATGAAATTTATTGAGATAATAGGTACAATCCTTGTGAATATGTCCTATATTTTCCCTATTTTAGTACCTAGAAGCGTCACCTTTCCCCGAGGGATTTGAGGAACATTTTCTCTACACAGAATACTAAATTACACCCAAGAATCCTTACTCTGATTTTCTATTCTTATTCCAAGAATTAGAAATTAGGACTAAATTTGGTAAGGAGACTGTTGATCCACTAATAGTAGGGAGAAGACCCACATATCTATCTTCTTTAATTACCTTCTCAATCGTTAGTGCCTTATAAAGCACCACATCATTAGTCAAAAAATCAATGTTTCTGACATGGAATTTTAGCAATGGGAAAAAACCAATCATGAATATTTTTTAAATTTTCATCTCATTCACCTCTAAAAGATTATAAAATATAATCTTCTCAGTGAAACATTTTTAGTATGCATGTGTTGTCATCAACCCCTACTAGACGTCCAAAAAATTCGAAGCATAATCTATCTTCAATGAATCTAGAAATAATTCCTCAAAGAATTTGTAATTGAAGGTCACCCAAATTAACCCTTCCCATATTCAAGCCTAAAACATGAAATTACACAATCATCCATCAGTACATTGAAGCATAATGGTCACAACTGTGACCTTCCGATCCTCTGGGATCTCTACCAGGTTGAAACCAATCTTAATGTCCCATATATGTTCCACTACATCTTGAGGGATTCTAGTTTCCTAGAATGATAGTGGATCCTAGATATGTACATCTAGATAAGAATCAACCATCATCAGCCCACCCCCATGGGCTCCACTAGTTAGAATAGGCTCTATTCAAAATACTCTCGATTAGACCGGTTTTATTGTTTTACCTACTAGAGAAACTAAGGGAACAAGATTAGTTTCATCTTCCTTCAAAATATGGGGTGAAACTGTCTATGTAAGATGTCTTCATGGTTACATTTCCTAAAATTCTATAAAAAATGTTAGATAAAGAAAATAGTTTAAAAAATGGAACCTAATAACAAACTCAAGAACACATAGGTGTTCACAATATGTTTAACCTAAGAGGAAGCCCATAAGAACAAGGGAAAACCTCCATTAGTACTACCCATAACCAAAGACAAGACCCCATTAAATTCATGTTATTTATATCCATATAAAAAAACTGATGTATAGATTACAAAATTCTCAAATGAAAAATTAAATAAAAAAGACACTAAACATCATGTCACAATTTCAATAGGAATTTTATTATTTAGTCATTATCTAATGTAAACAAATAGGTATTTGGTATGTGATACTACATGACTAACATGATGTATGAACACACCAAAAATCCTATAAATCAATACCCAAACAACATGTATATCACCCATGATGAAGTTAATCAATGGTAGCATTGAACAGTAAAAACATAAAATCCCATTTTCTGGTGACTAAGAGGTCTACTATATAGTGTTTTCCAAGCACTGACATTTTTACCCATACCAGATTCTCAAACATCCTACATACTTTCTACCCTATCCCAAATCAAGTAAAAGGAAAAATCATGTTTTTTTACCTGGTCCTCTAACACAATTTTGTAACATCCTTGGCCTGAACCACCTGATCTAATACGGGTGCTCCCCAAGACCTCATGTAATCCTCCCCATACGCAAGAGTTTATTGATTAGAAGTGTGAGTCTAAGGAATGTGTGGGGAGACTATTACCTTAGAAAGAGGTGAAAATAAGAGTATAAAGGTATAAATCAAAAATAAGTACATAAATAATAATAAAATCAATAACTGTCAGAGGATTAGTGTATAAAAATTAACCATCCAATTTAATAACAATATGGAATACCATATATATATATAAACTAGAACTAAATAAGAGATCCAGTGGAATAAAATAAAGATAGAAAATAAAATGTATTATTAGATATCCAACATGAACTCTATCCCATAATGTTTTGTATCATCCCTCTTTAGATACTCTACAGTCCACCACATGGTCCATTCCTTTCAAAAAATACCTAATCAAGAAATCTATAAGTGCACCAAAACTCATGAGTGGGATATGAGTACAAGAATCAGTAGGAAACCACTAATGCTCCTTAATATAATTTCATAGTATATACAAGTTCATGTCATGAAAATAAACATAATATAAATATATAACAAGAGAACAATATATTTTGGGTCCTCAGAGACTCAATATACCTATATTGGAACCATGCCGTAAAAAATATCTATCATATACCCGACACATCCCCCATGATGTGATATAAAAAAGACATGTGGGACACAACATTTTAGTTAGGATAACCTAAATACATAATGACCAATATCTAACTCATCCCTGTCAGGGTTAGTACAAAACACTCGTTATGAATTCTCAACTACAGATGAAAAGAGCAGGACATACAATACAAGCTACCAATGATAGGTCAAAATCATATCATATCATGAAAGAATCATAATCCATGTCATACCAAATATGATTAACATCAATAACAGGTCTCCAAAATGCTACACATGAACACCTAATGTGATCAATTATTAGGCATAGGTCTTACATGGATATAAACATATTCCAATAACTTACGACGAACCTGTAAAATTTTATACACTAAATTCAAGTACTTTCGACCTTAGGTACGAAAAAAATTGGAAAGAAGTGACAATTGTTTAGGCGAAAACCACAACTAGATCATAGAAAAAATCTTGAGATACCATGATTTGGAATCATATTATCTATTTCAATAAAAAACCACACCTAAAAGGTAGTTCAAGGTAAATATACCCAGGATAATCTGCCACTGACAATGATGTTGGACCAAAGGTTGTGCAGATGCTAATTCTCTCAATCTGGGTTCCAATTCTATCAACGATAAATGAATCATTATTAAGATCATACCAAAACACTTAGATTCAAAAAATAAATTGAGAATATAAATGGGGTTGATCATGTAATAAAGAAAGATATTGATCTTAAATGATGATGAACACACCAGATGAATAATGAAGGATAGAATCATTGTTTATGAATTGAATGAAGGTTTTAAAAAGGAGGATGAGAAAAAAATAACTAAAGTGGAACCCTAGTGTCTTGGA
Source organism: Viscum album (assembly GCA_963277665.1). Classification (NCBI taxonomy): domain Eukaryota; kingdom Viridiplantae; phylum Streptophyta; class Magnoliopsida; order Santalales; family Viscaceae; genus Viscum; species Viscum album. Next base: position 930,630,352 of record OY728159.1, read on the forward strand.
ATTCAAATGGGTTCGAATATAATAAGTAAAAGTGAGAATATGGTGGTTTTTAGAAAAACTCTAATAAAATCGACATCCTATAGGGGCTCTATCGAAGGTCACCTGCTGGTCAGGGGGCTCCACAAGATTCCCAATAATAGATGGGAAATTTTACCTCTACACAAAACCATCATTATTTGGAAGGTTTCTTATAGGAAAAATAAACTCTTCCTAGAATCCCCACTAGCAGGCCACTAGGACTGTTGTAGTTTTAAAAACTACACAACATCCCCCAGCCTTTCCCTACATTCGTTTTCAGCCTCTCAAGAACCTCTAAGTCACCCCAATTCATTCTAAAACATTCTCAAAATCTATTTAAAATATAAAATTAGGAATACCTTAAAGTTGAGGTTTAAAATAGTACATTTGGACAATGCTAGATTCTTTTTCCAAATTTAGAGATGAATAGTATATTGAATATCTCATTTCTTTATTATCTTATTTTTTCATGTTGAAGTTCATAGAGATGTGACAACATTTTCTATCCATCCATGTCGTTATAATTTTCCTATGGATCAATGAATATTGATGAAAAAAATATGTTGTAAACATAATATAAATCATCCATACACCATATATTCACTTTTTCTCACCATTACAAGATTCCTGATGAGACATATTGGTTGTGCTACTTTCTAGTGATCATTATTAAACAATATTAATAACATAGAATTTGGTCTAGTGGGATTAAACAAGGACATTTTTCAATGATTTTTAAGTAAAATTATACTATTATCAATCAATTATGTTCATTTTTTTTGTTTTTAATTATCTTGATTTTGAATATATCTATGTATAAATTAGTTGTTGGGTTTCCTTTTATTTAAAAAATTAGAATCCTAAAAACCCAAAAAATGTTTGCAATAAAATTTATATGTATTGAGGTAGAATTATAAATGGGTATATCATTATTTTTCTCTATTCTAAATCATCCAATTTAGTGTGTATACCCAATATACATCATCATACTCATCCAGGACTTTTTATCCTCTATGAGAATAACAATATAGTCAAATACCTTAATATATATCATCAACTCACTAGTTTGAAGTTCAACAATGATATTATGTGGTAGTGATGATGGAAAACGGAGTTACAGTAACACCCCTCACTCCTCACATTCACTGTCATAGACAACCAAGGAATAATATTGGGAAATGATATGTATAAATTCAATATCTCCTACTGTGATTACCCTATGATCACACAAAATGGGTTAGCTATCCATAACCATGGATATTGAGATCGTTGGGTCATAAAAGATGTCTAGAGACATAAGGGGATTATAGAATATGTTAAGAGAACATATTTTAATAGTAAATGAGTATAACTTCACTTAAAAAATATAAATAGATTTAAAATACAATGTATAAGAAATGTGTTTTCAATTATCCCAAAAGATAGTATTTTAGTTTATGTATATAGTTATCCCTTTAATATATATTATATCATCCCCTACTTATAATATATTTATAAAATGATCATTACTAGTCAAGATAACTATCCCATGATTGAACTCCATATGCATTCAAAAAGAATACAAGTAGATACAATTTTTGTATCATTGTTATAGTGGAAATAAAGTGTTTCTCAAGGGAGTTATAGTTGCTAGAATTATGTGAGGAAGAGTCATGGTGATGGTGTACATGTCTCAGGTAGTCTAGGTTTCATTGAATGTAAGATTGGGGATACAAATTTGGGATTTAACATTCTATGACTCCTCTATGTTAGAAAAATATGGGTTTTCTTGATCATGTGCTAGATGAACTACTTTTGATATGACATTTCTCCAGGCATCATGAAAACACCTTTGTACATTATGGAGTAAAAATGTTATGACATTTGAAGTGGAAAGGTTTTTTCATGTGGATATTCTTCAACATCATCAATAAAGTGAAATTAAACAACATTGAAGGACTATAATGGGTCATTAATTCTAGTGATTAAGGCTGGTTGTGATACAGATGTGGACTAGGGATTAGAATCTATGATTTGGGTGATTAATTCCTTGGTCTTTGGGTGTGGTGGAATCCTGGGAACAAAGGTGTAAATGGGATTGTTGGGGATCTTGATTTTTTTGGTAGAAATGTGAAATCTATCAAGCTATAGTTTCAGTCATGGTCGGTTTATTACTTAATAAATTTTGAGTTTAAAATTGGGTACCTTGATTTATAGATCTTGTAATCAGGTGTGAGTAAGTTTAATGAAATTTTGATATGAGATGGAGCAATATATGAACTCTTGAAATATAGAGATGAGGTTTATCTATAATAAGGATTGGTTCTCCAAGGGTTTTAATAGGTAGTTTGGAACTAATTGAAACTTCATAAAGATAATAAATTGAGAACCATGAAGGCGTCGACATTTTTACTCAAATTCACCACACAAGGAGGTATCCATGTTACCTATAATTTGATCCTGTAATAAATAATCAATAAACCCAAATATTTTAACTCAAAACGTTGATTTGTCAACTAGTTTTAGGAAAAATATTTTCCCATTGTAAATTTTTGGAATAAAAAATAGTAGTTTCAGTAGTTCATCCAAATTTAAATCAGTTTCCATGATTCAAATTGAATAATTCATCATCCATAAAATTCCTTGTTTTATTCAATTTACTTTTATATTTTTTAATGATCATGATTTGATAGTTTTTTCATGAACACCCCAAATAAATGACACCACCAAATTCAATCTCTCTCACTACAGATGAAATTTGGTATATCGTCTTCTAATGTATTCATTCAAATTGGATTTCTAAAACAGTTTTCTAATCTCTATTATCATCTTTGGTCAAGCATTGCATAATTTTATTTTTCTTTATTTTGTTATTTTTCTCCCTCTTCATTCATTTTTATTTTCACTAATTCATCCGAGAATGGGTCGAGCTCCCATCATTGGTTGAACATCCCTCATGCAAGCTCCGGATTCTTATCCCATTAAAAACATAGATCTAGATTCATTCATCTATAAACTGTCAAGCTCTAATGATTCTTAAAGGTTTATATGACTTCATTTAACGTATTTCATTCATCTTAGTGTTCATAACTCGACTTAAACTTTATTTAGAGAACTGGTGAAGTAATAAATAAATTTATATCATGCAGGCTCAGAGTTCAAATGAAACAAAAAAAAATCTTACACTCTCTATAGGGAAATTCATATATGATGAGATGAAAAATTCTTATGATATCTTTACCAAAAATTATTATATCTTGAAGTCCCATGAATCCTTTCATGGTGTTGATAGTCCTTATAAATTTTCCAAATATAGAAAAAAAAATTAACCCCTTAAATTATAATATGAGATAAATTTCTAAAAAAAACTTCCCAATACACCATGTTTTTAAAGTCTCAAATTCACAAGTTATATGATAAAAAGGGGAATATAATAAGTGAATTATGATTTATAATATTTAAAAAATAGTTTTTGATCACTCACCGAGTAAAGGTAATTCAGAAACATAAAACATTCTCTCTTATTGAAGTACAATTTACAAGAAGCTATAATACACAAAGAAATTTGTATCAGTGGGGTCATTTTCGTTTTCTAAAATTAACTGCATTGATAAAAAAATTCTATTTTTTCTTTCTACTTTATATAAAAACTAAATAAACCATATTAATACTTTATACTAATTATCAATTAAAATTATTTATTTATTAATCAATTACAAATACCATTATTTATATCAAATCCAAATATTACTCCCCATTCAATATGGAATATCCACTTGCTCAGATATTCTAGGGGAATTTTTTAAATTACATACTACATCCATGGTACTACTCAAAGAAATTTTGGTAGTCTTTGGTGTTTATAAATTAATAAACTTTAATCTCCTTGATCTATTTAATGTAATCTTTGATTCAAAAATCCTGTAATTAGATTTACTCAATACATGTCACAAAATTTTTCCAAGAACACTATAGATTAAATTATTTAATCTAATTTGGTTCAATTAATCCATCACTTCTACTATAAATCCTAGAAAGATATATTCACCCTTGAATATTTCTTGATGAAAACTTTTTTCTTTCGCTTTATTATGATTCAAGTGATACAAGACAAGATGTGACTTAACATAGACTTTGAAGTGGTTTTAGTATTTTGTAAAAGAAATCCAATTTTTATTTTAACATGCTTATCAATTATACTATTTGAGCACTTATATAAATAATCAACCATGTAAAATTTAAATTATATCTTACATGAAATGGTATAATTTTTTTAATAATTATTATTCATCAGTATAATATATGTGATTATATAAATAAATACTTAAACCATGAATAGAAAAAACTAATGTGAAATTATAATGAGATTAAAAATACTCATTGGCTAGATGATTAGTGATAATTGAACCGAAACCATATAATGGGTAAGTCATAAAGTGTGTCTTGAATTGATTTTTTTACCTCCAATATCATATTATTCTTATTTTAGATACCTAAGCTTGATTGACCCCTAAGGTTTTGTGAATCAGTTGTTTGACTTATTCAAATTCATTCCTTTTAATTCATCCTATTTAACTTGTTAAGGTTCTCAGGCCACTCAGTGATATCTCATAATATTACCTTGTATGTAACAATAATAAAATATATCATACCACATGGTATTTAGAATGTTTAGTAAAAATACAAACTTATTTCCTTGTTGGTTAGATTCCATAAAATGGATTCTCCACTACAATGTTATCATCAATTAAAATATATAAGTACATAATTAGTCATACACCCAAGTAGTAAAACCTCTAGTTTGTCTTGGTTTTACACCCCATAAATCCAACTATTCTTACATAGTTGGTTTTAAACTCAAGATATCTTCTACATCTTGACTAGTTATACACCCTAGCCTCAAGCCTCTTCAACAACAGGTTAGGCACCCCAGTCCAAAGCTCCTTATTATTATTAATGTGGACCCAACAATAGAAAATCCTCTATCATTTTAGATTAATTTTCCTTCAAAATACCATAGTTTCAATATTGATCATGTAAACCTTAATGATATTCAGTGGATTCATAGAATAAGCATATTATTCTTGACAATCCTTCACACTTGATCTGGAATTATCTCATTCTTCTCATCATATTGAATACTCGTACATGGAAGTATACTTATACAAGTATCTTTTGTATTTTGTCTCTATTATATTCTCAATTTAGTGGTGTACTGGTTTCCACAGTCGGTAAAATTATTTGGAAGATATTCTTCTTCTAATGATTAAGTTCCTAGCCTCAAATAATTATTGATATTATTTCATAAAATATTGACCATTAAAAAAGTAAATATAGCTTCCTTCTTGATTTCTCAATTAAAATATCCCAAGTGTACTTCATGAAATTGTGGTATATGTTTCAAAAATTATTAAACCCTATCATATCACCATTTATTTTCCATAATATTTTAAATTCCTAAATTAATTATTATACACGAATCCTTTTTGTTTTAACCATAACATGATTTATTTAGACTATTTAAAATTCTTTCAAAACATTATGAATGAGTAGAACCATGCAAGGAATTTTCCTTTAATCTCTTTATGATGGGATCAATAGGAGGATAAAATACTAGGGTGTATTACCGGTGTTTACCTTATCTACTATAACCCATGATAAAATTTTAGTGTATAATTCATGTTAGGTAATCTGAACAACATGGATATGAGTATGTCCTTATATTGAATCATGTAAATAATGTGTGTTGTGATCTCTTTTATTATTATTGTATACAAGGTACGATTGTGATATATCACTAAGTGTATTGATAACTTTTATAAGTTTGATAGGTTGAATCAAAAAGAAATAATTTCTTATAAAGTAAACCAATTATTTATCCCCCTCCATCTTAGTGCCAAATATTACCTGTTGAACTAAAATTTGTATCATATGAAATCTCTCAACTAAATATCCATGCTAGTTTTTATGATTTTTAGATTACAAGAAATGTGTGAGCTATCTGAGTTAGAGAACAAGGAAGTTACTCTTGAGGTGAAAATAAGGATATTTCTACCAAGACTCATTAAAATGGGAAGAAAATATAGTAAAATAAGCTAAATAAGAATCTTATAGTAAAGGTAGAGACACAAATAACTAATGTAAATTGTAGTAGTATAAGTTGAAATAATTATTTTCATTATGATTCTTATAATGAATCATGTTCAAGTTGTGATGATGATGAATCACATAGTGATATTTTTTTCTAAATTCAAATAACATCAGAAGAAAGTTTATAAGTAAATGGTAAATTGTATTATCTCAACTATCAAGAGACATTAGGATCAAAAATTACAATTTTAATATGACATTAATTCTATGGAAGAGGCATTGGATAAAATGTTTATCATATGAAACACTCTCACAAAACATGAAATACAAAAAGATGAAGTATCTATCATTATAATGAAATATATGCTGATGGTATTGACTAATTACAGAGTAATTATTATGTGAAATATTTATTTGAGATTGTTTTTATTTAATTATTACATGAACTTGAAAAGTTACACAAAGTTTTTATAGATTTAAATGCTTCCCAATTAGAGGATAAATAAAAAAATGTAATAGATCATGAAAATTCATTACAAGAATTAATAAATACTCATTATAAAAATAATAAATAAGATCTTGGATTATTAAAATTGTATATGTTTAGTTGAGGATGAGAAGAACTCCCCCAATAAGAAGTATTTTGAGTTGGAGGTGAGATTGAAGAATCAAGAATCCCAAAAGCTAGAACATACCATATTGATGAAATAGAGATGTCTCCATAAAATATTTCATTAAGAGTCATGATTTCAATAATACAGTAATATCATCATATAATCAAATTGAGAATTCATCTATGAAAAAGTTATCCCATTACCTTGAAACTATTTTATCTACTGATAGTGTTTTAATTACTATTATAGGTTTTAAAACAAATTATAGGAAAGTATAGATGATTAAAAATACTCATAAACCCAGAAAATAAATAGTATATAAGAGGAGATGTATGATGATATTTTCCCCATGATGATTATAAAATATTGGTGGTTCCACTCAAAAATAGAATGTGTTACAACCTATTAAATATAGACAGATTATACCATAATAAAAAAAGAAGAATATTAATAATGTATTATTGGTGTTTCTAGTAATTTGGGAACAAAGGAATTGGAATGTTGGGATAACATGAAAATTTCTGAAAATAATAGATGTTAACAAGTAAGAAGGATAAAATATAGAAAAAAGAGAGAACGTATTGACAAAAAATAGAAGAAAAAATGAATGTAAAATGTTGTAAGTGATAAATGAATCTATACCTTCATATACTAAGATAAAAATTGAGATATTATTTCCTACATAAAAGGAAGAGACAAATATTTCAATAAAATAACTTTCCCCTTGGAAAAATAATGTTCAATTTGAAGAATTATAGAAACAAAAAGTTTCTATAGGTAATATATATCAAGGTGTAAGATCTATGTTTAGTGGATTTTCATGTTGTTGTGCAAGGAATGGGAATAAACCCTACCCTTTCTAGTATATCATATCATCTTCAAGAAATATTAAATAATCAAGGGAGAGTCGTGGTGAATAAATGAGAATAGTTTATCAAAATATTAAATTAGTGACTATAAATCCATCTAATATGCTAATAAAAACAAGTATGAATTCATTGAAGAAGTGTGTGGAAGATGCAAATTAGAATTTAATAGAGCAGAGGTATGTAGAAATAAATTACCTAGAAAGGTTTCCTATAATATAAAAGTGAATAAAAATTAGAATAAAAAAAGTATAGAAGTCATGGACATATGAGATGAAATTTGGGATTTTAAAATAAGCTAAAAAGATCAAGATTTCGGGGTTTCTTGGCCAAATCAATTGTAAATGGATACATATTTGGAAGAAGTTGATGAAAAAATTGAGGCTAAAGGAAATAAAATGACTTTATAAGATCATGTTAAAATTCATTAGAATTTATCCATAACTTGAAACATGAATATTTATAAGACTAAGGTGGAAATATACATGGTCCTAATAAATAAGAAGTTCAATGAGAGAATCTAAAGAAAACTTCATATGATGCTATTAAAAGAATAGAATGTCCTAGGTTTAGAGGAATCTCTTAGCCTGAATTTTGTTTTTGAGAAAAAAAATGATATACCTTATTATTCCCCTTTCTATATTATTTTATACTAACAAAAACATAGTTAATAGAGATGGATATATTCCTTTAGGGAGAGAATTAATTACTTAAGGTTGTTAAATCATAACAACATGGTCTGTAACATCCTTCACCTGATAATGACTCTAATTGGGAATGTGACAGGTCCCCAAATGACGTCAGGTGTGCATCCATGTATACCATAGGCTTCTGACTAGAAGAGAAGGTCTATGTACAACTTGGTGAGACTATACCTACTTATCATAGTAAATAAACAACAGAAGTTACATCAACATATAAGATAACCAACATGAACAATAAATAGACAACATAAGACAAGTTACAATAATAATCAAAGGGAAACATGATACAATAATTATATGTATACTCTACAGGCTAGGAAATAATATAAATAAATGTCTAATACCAAAACCATAAATGATCCCAAACACAGTCTCGAGTCTTAACACAGTCTTGTAATCCCATGATAGAACCAAATAGCCCCTCCATGAACCATATACCAGGTCCTTGTCCAGATCCTATATCTAGAAACAAGTAGCATATTCTTGGGTACCCAAGGTCTATGGAAGATCGAGAAGGGTGAGAATACAACTCATTAGGACACCACCAATGTTATTTAAAAAAATAAACAATCAATAAAGTACCAGAAAGCTTATTCAGAGACAAAGTCTCCAACCATTTATTAAATAAAAAGAAAAAGTAGAGCAAACATGCAACAGAATCCAAAAAAATAGATACATATCATAAAAACCATATTCATCACCATACCCATGCCCAGTTGCCTCATCCGCAGTGGCTGAATCCCAATCCAAGCTTTTATACTGCTTCTGTGCCTTAACATATTTCCTTCTTAATTTTAATTTGTCTAAAAGTAGGTACTCCTCAAAAGATTACATACCTTTTCCTTTGCTTACAGAGGACCTGGTGGGCATCGGTTGCGGCAAATACGAATAGTCATTCCTTTGTCTTCGTCTTGGCGGAGCAGTCATAACTTCTTTCTTCCCTGATACAACCTTCTTTCCACCCTTCACAATGTCACTATAAGAGCTCCCCACCCTGCCGCCAACATTCTCATTTTCACTATAAGATATATCCCCCACATTACCAGTGATCCTCACCTCATGATACCTATCCTGAACACCCTGTTCATGCTCAAAGTGACTGTTATCATCAACTGATCCCAAACATTGCAAATGCTTCACAGGCTCCTTGCAACCATCCAGTTCTTCCTGTAGATAACCTTCATTAAAAACGACATCATGGGGCTGCAAGTCAGACTGCAAAATTTCATCTTCATTCCTAGAAATTTCCTCTCCAAGATGTGACATCCTCCCTTCATCAAAATAGGAGGACTATTACCAGATTCCTTCTCTTGCAACTGCCCATCCTAGGTTCTATTGTCATCAAGTTCAGCATCAGCAGACACCCTGCCAGGAGACATAGGAGAGGCAACATGGTCAGTCACCAAAAAAGCCCGATCTGGGACAGGATCCACTTCAACATTCAGCAGACCCGCAAACAGTTCCCAAGATGAATACCGCAAGCCTGCTTCTCAGGGTGAGACTTCTGCCCAGCAGGAACCTTCACCCACCCATCAAGAACCTCCGATGAATCACCTACCTGCATATCCATAATAGAAATTTCCTTCACTGTATCATTATCTCCAACAAGATCATTTTCATGGTTTACCGCATCCACCATTTTTCATGTGGTTAGAACATCAAGGTCTGGAGCATTGTTCCCAATAGATTGATATGCAGCACTCACATTTTCCACCAAACCTTTTTTGTGGGAAACACCAAGATCATGCTTCAACCTGCCAAACACCACATCCACCATCGGGTTTGAAGGCACCCCCACTTCCCTCACGTCATCTGCAATATCATTACCAGCAGCCCTGTCAGCATTATCAGAAGGCCTACCTCTTCTCTTGGTGCCACATCCTTCAACCTTGGATTATATACTACCACCTACTGTTTTAGCTTACCAGCCTTACTCTTACCTCCACTCCTACAGTTCCCCAGATCGTGCCCCAACTTATTGAAAGATTCATAGAAATTTACCCATGATTTATAGATGACCGGCTGCTTGTATCGGAATTCTTCACCAACAGAAATCCATATAAAATCAACCGTTATGCATGAGACATCGACTTCAACACATACCACGGGTGTGCCTGGATGACAAACTGATCTCGTTTTACCGTCTGAACATAGATATCTTCCTACCAAATTTCCTAACATGTAGATAATGGAGGGATTTTGGAAGGGAAGGGGAAGTTCTGGTAATCTTACCCATATGGATCTCGTGGGAGAATCCCGTTTTAAGTGAAAGTTGTAGTTCCATCGAAGAAGAAAGAACCGAAGTCTGTTGAGATGATGAGGTGCCGAAGACCAGGCTGGGATCAAATCCTCTTCTGAGTCAAAGCGAACCATGAAGTGACGACTATCCAAGAGCCCCACCATCACTTGATTTTGAGGATTCCACGAACCAAAAACAAACTTGTCGAACTCATCCACCGAGGGGTGACGGTCCCTGAATCTCACAATTAATGTCCATCGCAGAAGAGAGGATGCCCCATTGAACTTTGAAAGAGAAAGGGGGATCTATGTTCACCCATGGAAAAGGTCAAAAACCTTGGGGCCAATCAAAATTCTGGGAAATGATGGGAGAGAATTCGGGTTTGATAAGGGAAGGAATCGATTGCAAATTCCATTTGAGGGCGCCAGGGACCCCGCCCCCATCGTGGGGGGAGAGGGAGCCGGAACAGCCACCGCCACCGTCTAGGGTTCAGGGGAATCCTCGCAGAGCGCCTCCCCCTTCTCCATCTCATACCAATCAATACAATAGTGCATGCATTTAATAAAACTGAAATGAATAAATAGGGAAACCAAGGAAACATGTCTTTTTGTTAAGAAATGATCAAATAACCACTTTTTCCATCAAGTTCTCTTGGGTCAACAAACCAAATAAACTATTTATAGTCACACTAGGAGCCTAAGGCATATTATAAGTCATTACACACTCTTAGTCACAAGGGGAATTCATTAATCAGTCAATTATTCAACTTAACTCGGAGCCTTGGTCAGATAATCAAGCCATTCCCATACATTTGGGAAGCATAGATCCTTGGTATAACATCCCAAATCAAGCCAAACATAGTAGTATAGAACCTATATACAAAAAACTAACCAGAGAAATCATTTGAGCTTAGATCCTTAGTCTGACATCTCATTACACAAAAAAACATAACACTTACGAGGGAGCCTCAGTTAAGGTATTCATAACTCCAGCATTTGTTAGGGACAGAGAGCCTCAGTCTGGCTCTCTAACCCATGCATTGTAGGGGTGGGGTTAAGATCCTTACTCTTACCCAACCTATGGTAATAGAGCCTCATGTCCAATACCCCACATACCACCAATCCATGTGCACATGATTCCTTAACCAATTATCATATTTTAATTTACATGTGTTAACCCTTATCTGTACATAAACCATTTACAACCCATAACACATTAATTGCAACTAAAAGTAAACCCCCCCCCCCTTCATATTAACAACTAAAAAAATCAACATTAACTTTCCATTAAAAATCCATGATAGCACACAATTCAAAATAACCATTTAGAATCATCTTGAAGTTTCTCTCTAAAACAAAATCCTTTCTCTTTGAAAACTAAAACATTATGAATGATAACATTTCCATTTCCAACCATTTAAAATTTTCATTTAAATAATTTTCACACAAGGTAATGATGTCCTCTTTTCAAATACCCACAGTAAATCTATTTAGAAAACCACCTTTTAATGCACATTGTGGTCAATACATCCCTTTAAAACATTTCCCGCTTTCAAAAATCGTATTCTTAATTTAAAATCAAAATTGGATCAAAATGCAAAACCCATCATTCAAAACATTTCAAAATCCCCTTCATCATTTAAAAAAACAAACATATTATAAATTCAATCATCCTTTTAACTAATCCCACATAACAATTTTCTACTCACCACCCAACCAACATCATAATTACCTTTAATCAATGTTTACCAATTCATTTTACCATTTTCAAGGGTTTGTCATTCCCCATGGGTAGCCCCTTGGTTCAGTCTCACAATCATCAACGAAACCAATGGGATCAGTTAAAGGTATTGCACCTAAATCTAGGGATCATACTTCTTTCCTTAACCAAATACATTAAAACCCAACAAGGAACTGAATTAACACAACTACATACACATATAACACATAAAAACTGTAGGGAAAATATTTAAGACCACCTACCTATTGTTTGTAGACAACCTATCATCCCATAGAAACCATTTAATTTGAACTGAATTAGCCTAAAACACTAAGATGATGAACAGCTTGAATAAATGGTTTAATTATCCGGAAGGAGAGGAAACCACACACCAAGACACTTCCAGAAAATGGAATGAAATCAAGTCGAAGACTTACATAGAACATTGATTTGGACTAAACAACACTTTGAATGCCTAATAATCAAAGTAGAATAACTCATGGAGGGTGAGAGGTCTATCGGTTCATCACCCAAGATAGATGGGGTCAAGTGGGGAGAAACTTGGGGAAGAATAATTTAATATCGAGAGAGAAAAATTGAAAATTATTGTTATTTAAGGGTTGTACATTTTCGTTGCATGGTTGGAAAAACCATGCACCAACCATGTGACTCTCTCTATCCAAGAGGGTCCAAGCCGCATGGTCTATTGGGAGCACCCACATCGTATAGAAAACAATGTTGTTCCCATGCACTAGACTCTATCTAAGAGGATTCCTTCAGCACATGGTTTCCCTAGCCAGGAACATGGTCAGTACTAACCGTGTGTTGTACACTGTTCAACCACTTTTCTTTTCTTTTTTTCCTAAACCCATGGGACCCACCTTAAAGCTTCCAATGCAACTAATGAACTCTTAATTAGCCAAAATAAATATGTTTTAGAAAAATTTTAAAAATTACTCCCCTCCATGAAAAGTTGGGATCTTAAAACCTCCCCAACTAATAATGTTTCATCCTTGATCATCATTCCCAAACATCATCAAGCTTTCCAGAAAAAGGTTTTTCCATAGGTCCCAATTATCAGGCTCTATACCCCATGTTTCCCCCTTAACATTGTCATGTTTTCATCACACTCAGACCAAAGATATAATTCTTACCAAAATAATATACCCATTGTGAACCATAATCACGAACCTAATTCCCATAAAAGGAAACATCAATATCAAACCCAACGTTCACCATAAAAACTACATCGAGAAACCATGGAAACACTGCCTAAAAATGTGACATAATGAAATGACTACAAATTATCATACCACTATGGAAGATCCAATCAAAACTCTACCATCGAAATCCTCTCCATAACTTATGGACCAAATCACTTGGCTCCCTCTTTCCCCATGGTTCAAAGCCCTAACAGCAACCCAAGATTGGTGTCACCCAAATGAAGACATAGTTTCCAACCACATTTCCCAACTTACATCAGACCACAAATCATAGCATAATTGCCTCATTAAATAGCTGAATATCAATATTACAACCTGTGAACAGCCCCTACCCTAAGGTTCTAAACCGATCAAACCCCAAGCCAACACTCTTCAATAAAACAGAAACATTGAGATTGATCTTACACAATTTCATCCAACCAAAACATCAGTCACGTTGACAACTATCCACATTCCTACTATGGTGATCCTTTCCATATACATTAGCTTAACACTACCCTCTTCTGGTGTTTGACACCTCCACTATTGAAAAGATCACAATGACCTCAACTCGAGTTTTACAACATATCAAATGTGTTCTCATACCCGTTGTTCCCAACATCCATGGAAACAACATCCAAAATTAGCATCCAGCATTGCCAACGAAACCACCCCGAATGGGAATGCATACTCATCGTTCATTTGTAAATAAGTATAACATAAACTCCCTCAGTTTAACCATCATTCCTGAAAACAATTTTCATTAAAACACAAACCTGGAGGTGGCTCATTACTTAGCACATATGCCCCTCTTACCCCTCCATATCAGACCATCCATGACTAGTTTGTCCCAAACACTCATCTTCCAGTACTTACATGCTACCCTTTTTACCTAACCATGGAATATTATTACATAAGGCATAAAATCATCATTTGATACACCTTCTTAAGTCATTTACCAACTTCTAGTAAAACCCCACCCTCAAGGCGTATGTTTCTCTTCACCTATTATCATTCTCTACATCACCCGTTAACACACCTCTGATACAACCAATCATATTTATTTTAGAACCACCCCAAGAATTAAGCCATCACTTTGCTTGATCGACCACCACCTCCATCTCCACATGAATTTCTAAAGGAACACTGTAACATCTCGATATTTTGTGAAATATTTTTTTCAAAATAATTTAATCTTTTTGATATTTTTCATTTCACACTATCCCGAATATAGCTTTTGTTATATGAAAAACACTTTGTCGGTCTTGTGTTATAAGAAACAACAAGTTGAGATTATGCAACATGAAAAACATAGATTATATTGAGGTAAGAGGAACACTGTTCTTCGCTTGTGTTATGAACAACATTGAGTTCTTCTTATAGCTTGCATTACACACAAAACCAAGATTTACCGAACTACAGTATATTATTAAATTATTATTATTTAATATATTAAGATATAACCTAATTGTTAAATTAGTAGTTATGAATATTATTAAATAACATTTGAAAATATAAGGTTTATAATATTAATTCATTAATTAAAAATTAATTATAAATGAAAACATATACCAATTGATTATAATGGAAATATATTTTTTATTCTCCCAAAGTTGTTTTATATTAATAATTAAATTAATTACAGTTAGTGAATGGTAGTAATGAAATATATATTATATATGTTCAATAAAGTATTTTTGATATTCATCCAACATATTTTATAGAAATAAGATAAGAATAACCCCATTGTTATTTATAAACCCCTATATTTTTCAAACGGCTAATTTTAACACCTTTTAATGGAGAACCCATTTTAAATATAATTTTTTACACTTTTAAAATTTTTATAAAAAAAAACTTCTTATTTTAAATCATGATGTCAAAATTTTATTTGGTTTAATATTTGTTTTTTTTGATAAGTTTCATGTTTTGATGAATAGTGAAAATACAGAATTTAAATTGAGAATAGATTTTTCATCGAAATAATTTATAGAGTTTAATTACATATTTGATTGGTTTTAAGGTATCATTAGATATGATATTTATAATTTAAGCCAATATACTTTTTTGTAATTTATTTCAAATTGAAATTTGATATAAAAACATGTCAATCTTTTAGACGTTTTCACGTTACAAACTCATTTTCTCATTCCGTCAACTGGATTAATTTTATGTAAATTTTAGTAAATTATGTGTTTTGAATTATGAAAAATGGATTCTATATTTAGAATAAAAACATAAAAATTTAGTATATAGGTCCTACTTAGTTTTGAAAAATATTAATAGTAACTTTTGTAATTTTTAATACCATGATTAAGGGTAAATCGTGTAATTAAGGGTGAAAATGATATAATAAATATTGTAAAAATACTGTAAAATAAGAAAAAAAGATAGTGTACGAATTTAATTCGAAATATAAAACATAATTATCTAAATTAAATAATTTAATAGACTCTTGTCCAGGAAATGAATTAAATATTATTAAACACAAATGGAGTGAAAAAATGTCACACTCTTAATTTTAATATGTATAATATTTTTATTACGGGGATAAATAAATGATATGATTGACTATAAATATTTTTATGAAATATTAATTTTTTTTCTAAATCATAGAAAATTATTATTAATTTTTAGTAAATAAATATTTATACTAAATAAATATAAAATTATGATGGAGTAATTAGTCAATTTATGAAATAATCAATGACATGATATTATAAATATTAAAATAAATATAATTTTATTTAATTAATGTGATACAGTAATTTTATGGGTGAATATGATATTTTAAGGGTGGGTTAACTAAATGTTTTTGAAGTTATCTTATTGTATGTATTTTCTTAAATCCAATTATATGAATAGTGTCAAAATTAACACATCAGATATTTCATGAAAATAATATTTTATTAAATTATTTTAAAATAATTAAAATATTACCAAAGGACAAGGGTATAAATTATGTCCTAAATAATAATAAATTATCAATTTGTGTTCTAATTGAAACTTTATATGTAAAAATTTCATCCTTTTAATATTGAAAACATTGTAACTATAGTTAAAATTAAAATGGATTAACTAAAGGTTAATCAAACTGATATGGTTTAAAATATCATCAAAACTTGTTTAAAATCTATTTTTTGATTATATTAAAACCATATAAAATATTTTAGTCTAATAAATGGAAAATTTTAGGTATTTTTATTGATATTTATTTTATTATAAATTAATATTTTGAGAAATTCCAAAAGTGCCCTTCCCCTCTCTTATAAAAGGGCACCTCTCCTTCTCTTCTCATCATACATAAGAACCTTTTTTATCCAAAATATATATAAATTGATTCCCAAAATCCTTCCATTTATACTATGATCTTTAATTTGGGTATAAATCCGTCCATAGAAGTCCTTTTGTGCAAATCAATAGTACATACAAAAAGAAAAGGTAATGTTCATTAATGAACAATTCTAGTTTTTTTCTTCCTTAACCCCTTTAAATAATTTTTATTTAATTTTTATACAATAACCTTAGTATCCTAAATATAATGGAATTTTTTTATTATGGTTTTGACCTAAAATCACACACACTTCAATCTAATGGGTAATGAACTTAAATTTATTTTGTATGTCATACTACCACCTCATGAAAAGATGTTGTTTGTTTTTCTTTTAATGCCTCTCATGGTTGGGAATTATGATGACCAAAATGTTTTTATATAATATTTATGACATAATTATACTTATTTTATGATAATATCACATCTAAATTTTACTACCTTTTTTTGTAAATGATAACGTCGCTCATGCGTACGTATGGATTACAATTTCCATGATGTGATGTGATTCGTTTCTCATCTATATTTAACAGGTATGCTAATAAGGATGAATTTAATAAATATATATGATATATATAACATAAATATGATTCTATAATTATAATATATCATATAATTTTTTTAATTTTAATATGATAAGAAAATGAAAACAGCATTCAAGTGTACGTATGACCTACCGTCTCCATGAACGGTGTATTTAATTTTCTATCTCTAACTTTAATTAATCACCATGAATACATATATAGTGAATATATAAATATAATATTTATATCATGGTTTAAATTTTTGTGATAATGAAATCATGATCTAAGTATGAGTACCAAGAATAAAAATTCAAAACATGCATGAAAAACAAAATAGTTATTACCCAAAACATAACTTTAACATGGAACTATTAATAAGAGACTAATATAAAGTCATAAGTAAATCATGTATTGTATTATATATATAAATATTATTATTTAATATATGTTTAACAAATTTACATTTTTTATATAGAAGTTTTTCATGAGTATGATGAGAGTTAGGACATAAGGTAAGGGAATTTCATCTCACTTTTTATTTCTCTAAGATACACGCCATATTCACCACTCGCTACTTTTGTGTGGTGTATATACAGACCTATGAAATGTTATATCATTAATTTAATTTATTTAATTATATTAAATTCTTTTATTGATGTTATTATTTTATGGGTTTTTTAGACACCATGAAATGTGTTGTATGCACTTCTCTACAATAGAAGATGTATTTACATGTGTTGTGACACAAAATGACCTCAACCAGGCTCGAAATTTTTGCAGTGTGAGTCTGTATTTTTTATGGGGGTTAGTGAAGGTAGAAAAGGCAACATCTTGAATCTTGGCATTGATCCCACATAGGGGTGCGGGGGCGCAGCCCACTTGCGCGCCCAATTTCATTTCGCCCAGGGTCTTATTTTTTCTTATAAATAGACCCTTGGGGCCTTAATTTGAACGGAATAATTTCCCTAAAACCCAATTGCTGCTCTGGTCACCCTAGTACTTCACCCTAGTCTTCTAAAATTGTCAAGGTAGTTCTTCAACCCCTTGAGCGGTGGATTTAATGGAGGATCATAGGACTTAAGTCATTTTAGTGTTTGAAATAAATAACAATTGTGTGGCTAAAGTTCCCAACCTCCCTAAATAAAAAATACTTGTGCACCACCTATTCCTGTTATAGGAACTTGAGCACCCAACTTTTGGTATCACCTGGGAATACTCCTAAAAGATTGATCCAGATCTCACACAAGAATTACCATACAGGTTTTTCATCACTTAAGTGAACATTAGGTCTCCCAAGCCTACTTGATCTCCTATACTTGTGTTCCCTTACCTACTTGGGTTCCCCTATTTGATTCACTTACTCTATTCACTCTAAAATCCATCAATCCCTCTTCAAATCCATTAATGGAAAGGCTTATTCTTTATTGTATACCTTGTTTGAAATGGATTCTTTTGAGACAACCACCAAAACCTCATGACATATGAAACCTTTGGGAAAGACACATCAGTGTGTCTCTTATTTTGGTTTGTATATCCATAGTCAGAGTTTTCCCACATTTTTTCATAATGAGGTTATGATTCATGGAGTATATTTGGGTTTTTATATCCACAGTCGCATGGACCATTCTCCCAAGAACAGTGCTAAGAAGTTCCCGATTTTGAGAATTAGGGTTTAGGTCTCGACCTCTCCCTTCTCAAAGAGGCGAAACCTCAGATCTCTAGTACGGATGGTAAATTTAATGCTTGCTTTCCCATAGAAGAAAATGAGATGTCTCCCTCCCCTACCAAGATCAATTTTAGGGCATCCATCCTAGTTTAATCCCCTAACCTTCATCACATATTCCTTTCCTTAGACCCTTGTCCAATGTAAAGAGAACATAGGGAGGGCTCATTGCCTCGCCCTCTTCCCGTGTCACCTTTCCCTTATCCACCATCTCCACCATAGGATTTCCCTCCTCCACCAGAAGATGAGGAAAAGTGAGTGTCATTGTTGAATATTTCACATCCTCTTGTTTCTCACACAGAGCATGACTCACATGGGCATAGTTATTTGGGATGATTACAACATTTTCACAAAAACCCACAGTGAAGAAACTATGAGAAATTTGTTTCCTGTTCAAAAAAGGATACATAGGAATCCCTTTCAGGGCTTGAGCTCACTGGATTTCCTCTTCATGAATCCAACCCTAATTCCCTTAATCTGGGCATCCTCCTTAGGAATAATCCCCAAATTAAACCCCTAAGTCATCAAGCCATCCTTTTTAGAAAGTAAGCCCAAACTCATTTCTATCAAAGGACTATACTCTCCTATGAGATTTATCAAACTACGCGGGATTTGATTTCCATCCTCATGGGATATGTAGGAAGCCTCCTTGAGGTTCAAACCCAATATTTCAAATCACCCTTGTTCTCCATTGGCCATATTCCCATCATGGACTAATCTGACCTGGAAACCCATATCCTTTCCAAGTTCGTTGGGTTGTTTCAGCATAAGTCCCAGACCAAACTTTGACTAAGCCCCTTTCACTTAGATTTCCTTACCACATGACATTAAATTGTATGGTTAGGTCCTTATCACATGACCTTAAAAGGACTGATGTGTCCCATTAAGAGGAACTAAACTAAAAGGGTTCTGATTCCTTTCATAAGGATACGTAGGTAACCCATTTTATGGGTATGATCCCAATATCAAAACAAACATTCATCTCCCTGGAAGAAAATAAATTCCAAAGTTCCCCACTGAGTTTCTTAAAAACCAGTATCATCATAAAGATTATTAAAAGAATATTTTAATAATACATGGAAGGATACCATTGATGGAGAACCTCGAATATATATAGATCTTTCCAATAATGAATAACCTTGAATACATAATGATGATTCTAAATTTTACACATTCTAATAAGTGATTGAAAACTATAAGTAAAAATTATGTTATACATGGTGAATTAATAATGAATCATGAAAATATCTTAGATTTATAAAGAGAGTTCCAGAGTGTACAATAATTTCCCCCAAAAAGGGTGTGATGAGTATGACCTCCCATCCTCTCAACCAATGTGCGTTCCTAAGTATTGTAAAGTTCAAAGTTAATGAACTCTTACCTTTGGAAAGCATGTCCCCTTTGGATAAATAGTTGTTGGATGTTTCTGGATCGATGAATAAATGCAATGGAAATCTCCTAGAAGTAGTGATTCTTAAAACTAGAACACACGTTTCAAGGAACTACGAAACAAAAATGTTGAACCAGACATGAATCCTTAACCAAGTTAATAATGTTACCCACTAGGCAGGACCCTATGAATTGATAGAGGAAGTCCAAACAAAGGAATAAATCATGCATGTATTCATCTAATAGATGTATCTTTAATGGAGTTTATTGTTGTTTCAAGTTTTTTTCTCACAATGCCCTTCAGTACAAAATGGATTTCCACAAGATGACATCTGTGGACTTCCTGACTACTAATCAAGATGGATCTTCATCCATGAAGAGGACATCATCACCCACCCAACATCTTCAATTATTGGTCTCCAACATGTTGGTAAATGAGTATCGTTAGTTGGGTACAATCCTGAATTTTGAGTCTACCCGATAGGCCCTCCAAGTCAATAATAATCCTTGATCATCT
Organism: Viscum album; assembly: GCA_963277665.1. Classification (NCBI taxonomy): domain Eukaryota; kingdom Viridiplantae; phylum Streptophyta; class Magnoliopsida; order Santalales; family Viscaceae; genus Viscum; species Viscum album. The sequence continues at coordinate 930,651,267 of OY728159.1, forward strand.
GGCCAATGACGACTAATGATCAAGAAGTAGACGATGCCAACCACTATTTTCAACTATTTCAAGTCCTTGTCCCTGGAACACAAAAATCAGTCCCTCCCATACTACAGGTAGGTGGATCAACAACTCACTTAGGGCCTCAATTCAAAGATGTAGGGATCCTTCATGAGAATTCCCACCAACAGTCACCACTAGTAGAATTGTGTGGTAGTGAACCCCCAACATGATGGGGGTGTTTACTTTGGACGTTCAGATTTTATTGTGAGATGGAAAGAATTAACATATCTATTAAGTCTGGAACTCCCTCAATAATAGTTGCTACCAATTTGTGTGGAAAATATACATGACGGGTTATGCACACCACTGATCTCTGTAAAATAAATAGGAGGCTTTTGAGACCTTACTTCAAATTTCTCAATAGATAGAAGATTCTATTATAGAGACTAAGGATAAAACACAGGTAATTCCATCAGCTTTGGGATGGATAATAGGGAAAGTATAAGATACTACCACTACACTCAAGCAAGCACTTGTACCAGCTTCAACCTCCAAACCATTATCGTATCGAAGGACTCGACCTCGAGAGCATCAGCAACAATGACTGCCTCATCAAAATGATCAAATATATCAAAGGTGAAAATATTTCTAGGAATTAAAAAGAATGTTTATTCCTTCCAGAATGAAAAATTTTGTGGTTACTTCATCTTAGATTTGGAAAACGATTTGGTTCAGTTTCAGTGACCAATGAAACCAAACAAAGAATGAGATAAAGATCTTCTGAATTATTGTCTCTTTCACCAGATGTGTAATCCCATTCAAGAGTTTTTTGTTTTCAAGGACCTCTTGAAAAAAAATTGTAGTCTCTGGAAAAGTGATACTAAATAGTTTGCCATCTCAAACAGCATGTGTTACTACTACTGATCTAGAGGAATAAGGTGAATGACAGGAAGTCAAAAGTAAAAATGTGCAGAAATATGATGATTGGATGATCAGGAAAATGATCAACCGAACTTATGTCATTTTACAAACATAGTTGAAACAACCGATTATGTCTTTAGAACCTCCTTCCATTTAAAACCACCTTTATCAAAAGGTCTATGATCAAGGAAATGAGGTGATCATAAGGAAAAAAGAGAAGTCAAAAGAAGAAGAGATCATGTTAAGGCCAAAGATTTCCATGACCCCAGTAGACTTCATACAATCCCCTTCAAATGCATGGGCACTGCCCTGCCAAACGGCACAACCAAAACTAACCTATCAGGAAGAATCTTCATCAGATAAAGAATTGATCTTTGGTTCTTTCAAAATTATCCACTTAACAGATCCTTATGTCAATGATGATTTATATTATAATGAGATGGATTTCCTTGTACCTAACTAGGGAACTAAAGTAATAGACCAATTTCTAGGATACATAGGAAGGTGTGGGACTTATAGAAACAACCTTTTTAACTCTACCCCTACTCGAACCATATATGTGGTAGGAACTCGTGGAAGATCCCTTCAACGGGCTCAACAAGAAAAAGGAGTTTCTTCCTTGAAATAATGGTTCAGATCTAAAATGATTATTTTGGAAGACTAATTAGAAGTCACAACATCTTCCTATCAGTAAGTAGATAGACCTAGTTAGTCTAATCAACCAAATCCAGGACTATTTCCATCTTCTGCTCCAACATAGGGTACATCTACATCAGAATCACCAAATTTAAAGACACTTGCAAAACCACATTTCCATGCTAGGAAACACATACCTATGGATGAAAATTATGCTGTTTTAAAACAACTGGCATAAGTACCAGCCAAGTTAAAAATTTTGGATGCCTTGAATCTGTCTAAAGATCTTCGAGAAGCACTTACTGATGCATTTTCATGTCCTCAAGAGTTTGAAACTGAAGTTGATGCTACTAAGGTTTACCATATATAGAATGATCCTGCAGAATGTCATATAGTCATATCTTTTAAAGATGAAGATGAATTTGATTTTGTACATGGACATATACGAACCTTGTAATTATCTTGAAAGTTCAATGATATAGACATCCAATGAGCCTTCATTGATAATGGCTCTGGATTCAACCTCATTCTCATTTGTACACTTCGTCGATTGAGCCTAACTAAATCTGGATTATCTCCTTCCACTTTAAGGTTTCAAGGATATGAAAATAATGAGCAAAAACCTCTGGGCGAGATTACAGTCAAAACTCAATTTGGAGATCTTGTGTCTAATTCATATTTCATGGTTTTTCATCAGGACACAACCTTCAACATTTGACTTAGAAGGCCTTGGATTCATTAGAATATGATCATACATTTGTCATACAACCAATGTCTTAAGTACTATTTCAATGGTCAAATCGGGACATTGTATGTTGATAAGGATCTGTTCAAAATGTGTGAATATCAATACATTGGGATTGAGTTTTATCACAAAAAAGGAACGAAGTCCGTGACAAAGGAGATAACCCAAGTTAATGATCCGAATGGACTGGAATGGATCCCAGAAAACCCATTCATACATTTGAGTAATGATTACATGCTAGCCATAAATAAAATTGAAAGGGTAAAATCAAGTCTAGGAACCTTTCCAATAACTTCCATAATGTCAATTGCTAAAATCGAGCCTGGAATAATGGGAGAAATTATTGATTCCCCAAGTAGGGATGGAAGCTTAAATAGAGATGTCTTCATATCATCTTCCGAACTTTAAAAAGCCTCTACATTATCAATCATAGTAGAAGAATTTGTATCAATTCTAGGGCAAGACAAAGATGTTGACTCCCAATCCATCATCTCATCTTTATTATCCCAGAAAGACCCTTTATCATCAGCAGGGTCAGAAATGGTGGCCACTTCATCAGGATGTTTAAATATTTACTCCTCTCCTAACTCGTAATGTTTTGTTTCAACATATAATATTCAAGTAGAAATAGAAGAAATAATATGTAATGAAGAAGAAGAGGACGATCTCAGGGATGCTCCTCCAGCATTTGAGGAAGGTGTCTCTACCACTGTAGATGAGCTCAGAGAAATTAATATGGGTACATAAGAAGATCCATTCCCCAATCTAATTAGTTCCGCCATGACCTATGAAGATAAATAGGTGTATAATTAATTTCTAAAGAAACATCAACATATATTTTCTTGGAATTATACAGAAATTCTAGGTCTTAATCCCGATATAGCCACTCACCATTTGGGTTTGTCAGAATAACATTGAGGATTCAAGAAGGCTGCAAGAAGAACACACCCAACTCATTCCTATAAGATTTTAACTGATGTTGATAAGATTATAAAGCCTAAAATTTTCAGGGAAGTTCAATATCCCAAATGGATAGCCAATATTTTCTCGGTGAAAAAGAAGAATGGGAAAATCAGAGTTATTATTGATTTCATAGATCTTAACTGGAATTTTCCTAAAGATGATTTTCTGGTACCGATTACAGAGCTTTTAATTGATGAAACAACTAGATATGGAGCTCTTTTCATCATGGATGGCTACTCTGGGTATAATCAAATATATATGGCCCTAAAGGATAAAGAATCTACAGCCTTTATATCCCCTCAAGGTGTGTTTTTCTATTGGGTAATGCATTTTGGATTAAAGAATATGGGTGCAACATACCAACGTGTCATGCACCATATCTTCAAACCCTATTTAGATAAATTTTTTAATGTTATGTGGATGATTTGGTGGTCAAATCCATAAAATGTTCCTATCACTTGGAATATATGGAAACAATATTCAATAAACTTTGGCATCATAGTTTGCAGATGAACCCCCTGAAATGTGCTTTTGGGGTGTCCTCCGGAATGTTCTTGGGCTTTTTTGTATGTCATCATGGTATCGAAGTTAATCATGAGAAAACAAAATCAATCCTTGGTATGTAACCACCACGAAATTTGAAATAATTAAGATGACTCCAATGAAACTTGGCCTATATTTGTCATTTTATCACCAATTTGGCAGGCAAATGTTTGGCCTTCACCAGATTAATGAAGAAGGGATTCACCTATCAATGGACTGAAGACTGCCAAGAAGCATTTGATAACCTCAAGAGATATCTCTTGAGTCCACTAGTATTAATGATACCTTTTGAAGGAAGACCACTTATTCTTTTTGTGACAGCTTTATAGAAATCATTGGGTGCCTTCCTTGCTCAAAATAATGATGCTGGGAATGAGAACAATCCTTATTATCTCATTAAAACTATGCTTGATTTAGAAACTCGGTATTCAAGTATTGAAAAGTATTGTCTAACATTAATCTTTTCAGTTAAAAAATTGAGGACCAAACTGCAACATCATGAGATCCAATGGTTTCTTGCAATAACCCACTCAAATTTATCTATAGTTGTCCTATGCTTATTGGGCATCTGGCACGGTGGGCAGTTATTTAGCAATAGTTTGATATCTAGTTTGTGCCACATAAGGCAATAAAAGGCCAATATATGGACGACTTCCTTATTGAACATCCATATGCGGAAGATACATCATTGAATACTGAACTTCTTGATAAAGAGGTCTTATCTATTCATGATAATACCCAAACATGGGAAATGTACTTTAATGGTGCCTAAAGAAGTCCAATAGGGAAGAGAATGGAAAACCCTAAACATAATAAAGTTGGGTTAAGAATTGTCATTATTTTCCAAGAAAAGGTAGTATTTCATTATTCCTTCCTATTATTAGAAGGTGGTACCAACAATGAAGTGGAATATCAAGCTCACATTGCAGGCTTGGAATTGGCACATCATGTGCAAGTGAGTCACTTAAAAGTAAAAGGTGATTTAGAATTGGTAATCAAACAGATCAGTGGGGAATATTTTATCAGAAAAAAAAAGAGATAACCCCTCTGTGGGATCATGTCATAGGGTTAATGACTGAATTTCCATTAGATCCGAAATTTTCTTATATCCCGCGATCACAAAATTCCCAATATGATTCATTGGATAATGCAGCTACATCTTTGGAAGATCCAAATTGGGATGAGACAGTCATCAGTATATCTCATTGTTGTGTGGTCTCACCTTTTGTTAAAATAATAATGGAGGAAATTAATAAAATTTTCCCTATTTCTGAGCCATATAGTCATACCATGGGATGGAGAACACCCGTCATGGAATATCTTCAAAATATATTATATCCACCAGATAGGGCTGAAAAAGAATAGATACAATGGTGAGCGGCCAATTTCACTCTTTATGATAGTGCAGATCACCATAAGATTTTCTAAAAATGAGGATTTAATGGAATCCTCTTCAGATGTATTGATGGAGAAGAAACTGCAGATGTTATTAAAGAAGTACATTTAGGAGCTTGTGGGGATCACCAGTCCGAGCATAGGCTTTCTGATCAAATCTAAAGGCTTGGATACTTTTTTCCTTCAATGACGCAGGATTGCAAAAATTTCACTAAGAAATTTCATCCCTTCCAAGTGAATTCCAACAACATTCATCAACCCCCAGAGATGCTACATAGAGATAAATACTCCTGGACATTTTCCACATGGGGAAGGGATGTGGTCGGACCTTATCCTCTAGCTACGGCTAAGTAGTTCAAGTATATTCTTACTGCTATGAACTTCTTTTCTAAATGGGCTGAGGTAATTCCTCTCAAAGATGTGAAAGCCAAAACCATTGTTATTTTTGTCAAAACTAACATCATCACTATATTTGGTGTCCCTTATACTATATTAAAGGACAATGGCACCAATTTCTATTCTATTGAGGTAATTAAGTTATATCTGGAGCACAGTATCAAGTCCAATCATTCATCTCACTATCATGCGGCGGCCAATGGACAGATAAAGGCTTTTAATAAGACCTTATCACATATACTATATAAGATGGTGGATAAAGACAAGAAATCTTTGCCTAATAAACGTTTTCATTTTTTATGGGCTTATTGGACTACAACTTGTACTGCCACCCAGAAAACCCCTTATTTATTGGTATGCAGAACAGAAGAATTCTTTCCAATTGAAATTCAATTTCTTTCACTCAGAGTTGCAATTTGTAATCAATTCTCTACAGATGAGAGGTCTTAGAAATTTTTTAATGAGCTATAATGATTAGACTCGAAAATATTTCATACTTTTCATCATTTAAAAGTCTATCAGAATAGAATAGCGTGAGCCTTTAATAAGAAATATTGCCTCCATTCATTTCTTCAAGGAGAATTGGTATTGGTCCTTATGATTCCAATTATACTTGAAAAGAAACATCCAAATCTTGAGCCGAAGTGGGAAGGACCTTATTCCATACATAAGGTCTTATCAAAAAGAGATTTTGCATTAATCTCAATGGATGAAGAGCTTATTACTACTCCAACCAATGTAAGATTCTTGAAGAAATGCTTTGTCTAAATGCATCCCCACATCCACGCTGCAAGACTGAAAACTGTACAACCCCCACGTCCTCGCTGCAAGACTAAAAACTGCAAAACCCCTACATCCTTACTACAATACATAAAATTTCATAGTACAAAGTCCTAGTTGCAAGACATTAAACTACATAATAACCATAAGCTTCCATGTTGGATGACTTTAAAATGCGTAGCACCATTTTCCCTCATTACAAGACATTAAATTGTATGGCTAATGTCTTCTCTACTGGACGTTTGGTGCTTTCATAAGAAAGCATCATAGAAATCATTGTTACTCTTTAGTGGAAGGTGAGTCCCTCCCTTCCCTATGTATGAGTGAAATATACATAGGGAAATTGTTTTAAGAACTATTTATGTCCTGATTCTCATCTATATGAGATACGTAGAGATGCCTTGATCTCCAATCTTGGGCCCAGACGCAATCACAAAATTTTTATTTCTATTTTTTCTTCTCCTGTATATGAACTAGATCTATACAGAGTGCTCTTTTAAGATACATGATTTTATTATTATACTATCTTGTGTCCTAAATTTAATCATGCTTCTAAAATGTGTTAAATCCCCCCATCTCCCATGTCAAAATCGAATGGGGTGGGAAATTAATGTTTAAAGAACTACGTACGGATTGATTCTCATCTATATGAGATATGTAGAGACACCTAGATCTTCAATCTTAGGCCCAACCACGACAAAAAAACAAAAAAACCCTTTATTCATTATATAAGAATCAAACTTACATAGGTAATGTTTAAAAAACTACATATTGATTTATTTTTTCCCTCAGCAAGACATGTAGTGACACTTTGGTTTTATCCCTTAGTCCAGCTACAAAAATTCTTTCTTTTCACATCGGTTCATCTCCATCCTTACAACATGATGTTAAATTGCATGGAAATATAACACCCATACTGTTCATTTGTGTCACCTTTGTGTTATAGAAGAAACTCTTACTGATCTTTCTTTCTCACAATGAGCATAGAACACATGGGCTTAGGAATTAGGCAGAATGATTATTTATATAAAAAAGGTGTCTCAATTTCTTATGGGGCTATCAATGTCTTCACTTCATGACTTGAAACTACACAGTATAATATCCTCACTTCATGACTTAAAACTGCACAATAGAATGTCAATTCAAAGAGAAATAAAGAAATTCTCCATTTTACATATGAGTTAGATCTATAAAGGACATCAAACTCATGGACAATATCGATTAAAATATTTCTTATTCACATTGAGAATGACCCCCTTCTATATTTCACACTCTTAATCTTGAATATTTCTAGATCTTCATAATATTTCTTATGGTTTCTGGTGAAATAGTTTCTAATTCTTGAAAATTCTTTTGCCTGACTATGCAGTATGTTCCCTTAGGTGGCCTTGTATAAGTTTCTTACATATCGGGCATGTTAGTCTAAATTTTCCACTATTCAGCTATGCATAATATTCCCTAGTTAGCCTTGCATATACAACCCCCCATAATGGGTTCTTCAAATGATGGTAATTTCATTCTTGTTTGTAGTATCTTTGTCCCGTTCAAACTTTGATGACAATATAAAAGAATCTGTATTTTAAAACTGTTACTCAGGTGTATTTGTCTCTTTATCTTTCCCGCGATATGAAAATATTCAAGACTATGGTTTTCACATTTCCCTCTCCATGTGTTCAAAACAATATGAAATAACCTTGGAAACACTTTTCCACATATCATATAGTGTTTTCATTTTTGGTCCTAGTTGTATGACTTAAAACTACAAACACCATACCTTCTATGTTTGGGTTAGACCTTTGTAGAAGACATATTCCTTATATTCTTTGGAAATATTGGTTATGAATACCCTTTCCATATTTAGGTACCTTTATTCATAAACCAAACTCTGGGCTACAAAAAATATGAATCTCTATAAACATTCTTCGGATTTTAGCAATATAATGTCAGACTTTTGAGATCTCTTTTTCTTGACTATGCAGCATGTGCCCTTATGTGGCCTTGCATAATTTTCCTACATAATGGGCATGTCAGTCAAAAGATGCCGTTATTTATCTATGAAGCATATTCCCTAGTTATACCTGCATAACACAACCCCCGTAACATGTTTTTCAAATAATGGTAACTTCATTCTTGAAAAATACTTTCTCTAATGCCTTTAGCCTTTTTTCCATATCATTGTTCAGATTTAGAAATTCCCAAATTAGAGTTTAAAAATTTCCCTTTTATACCTAAATATGATAGTATGTTTCCAAACAAATTATGAAGAAATTGAGAGAGTCTCATACCTTTGGTCCGAGCTAAATACCTTAAATTAAATCCTCACAATGTCCTCACTGCATGACTTAAAACTGCACAGTCCAATGTTCTCACTGCATGACTTAAATCTGCAAAATATGATATCATAAATTCTCCTTTCTAATAAATTTTAACCATTATTTATACACCAAACATGTATAGAATTGGTTTTCTTATTCATGACATATGTCGGCATAAAATATCCCTTTATTCTTAAAATCCATTTCCTTGGAAAATCCACCCATTGTGGTCTTGAGTCACCCAAGTCGTATTTTCCCTTTTCAATCAACAGTAATGTGTTAAATTCTTAAGATCTCTTTTTCTTGACAATGCAGTACATTCCCTTAGGTGGCCTTGCATAAGTAGCCTATATAATGGGCTAGTCAGTCAAAAGTTGCCACTATTTGGAAAAGTAGCATCTGCCCTAATTGTCCCTACATAACACAAATCTCGTAATGAGTTTGTCAAATAATGGTAATTTTATTTCTGTAGGAGACTCCCCTTAGGTTATAAATTTGGTGACCATAAAAATCATGGCTCAAGAATCCCCTTGGAAATATTCAAAGAATATTAAAGAAATTCTTAGCCATTGAGTCTTGTTTGGGATCTAATTTCAAAATCTGTGGTCAAAGATGTTCGACCTTAAATTATATTCCTTTATAGTCCAAAATAATTGACTATGAACTATCAACAACCAGAGACATGGTACTCACCATTTTGAGAGCCTGAAAAGGGAACTCTGAACAAAATTCGTGTCCCGGCTCACTAAACGTACATTTTTCATGATTTAGGTAATATTGAGGAAGAAAATGTTAAAATATAAAATGTTTTTGGGTTTTTATATATAACCCTAGTTAAAATAAAACTATTATTACTAGGCCCCATGGCTTAGGAAAAAAATTATATCATCCTTCCAAACTTGACATAGCTATAAATCCAACCAAATGATGTTGGAATGCGTCAAAGAGCCCTAATTTTACCTTAGAAAAATATTTTTTTCATTCAGAATGAATCAAATTCTATGGGGTGGCCTTTGTAGGCACCATTAAATGTGTTGCATGTACTTATATGCAATTAAAGATATATTTCCATGTGCTGCAACTCAAAATGAACTCAACTAGGCTCAAAATTGTTGTGGTGAGACTCTGTATTTTTCATGGGGGTCAGTGATGGTAGAGAAGGCACCAGCCCGAAGGGACGATACTGAAGCCTAACACTAATCCCTAGATAAGGTGTGGGGATGCAACCCTTGTAGTACGAAGCCGTTATTTTGGATAAATCCCCAAAGTGGTGCCCAAGGTATCTATATGAAAACACCTACGTGCCATGTTTTTTCTTGTGCAGAAAAAAATCATTTTAACGGAGTCCCTAGAGGACCCAAGGTTGGCAGAGCTTAGTGAGATCCACTGACCGAGGTGTTTACTAAAGCGGGGCCGAGGAGCATTCTAGCAGTTTTATTTGACAGTGATCCCATCCTTAGGAGTAGGTTGGACACTTATATTTTTTGGTTGGTGTGTCTTTTTCCCTTTTATGAATGTAGTGCTTCTTTTGTACTCATGTTTGGAATATATATATGCATACATTTTAGTTTCTAGCTTTATATATCTATGTAATGTTTCATATAGGTATTTGTGAGAGCATGAGTATAGGTACATTAGGAAATGGACTCACATATATGTGATATGCCTACTCAAAACTAGTCTCTAGACCCTGGCCTATTCGACGTAGGATTTTGGAGTATTGGACTAGGCCTTGTGGGTTCGTTTCATCACATGGGTGTAACAACCTTTATTTACTATATATTCAATTTTAGCCGTAGAAAATGTGATCGAGTGATGTTTCATGCATGACCAATATACTAAGTCTTCTCCTAAAAAGTAAAAATGTTTCAGATATACTTTTTATATCCATTTAACATCCACCAAAATTCATGATCACAAAAACATTTAAGTTCAAAATCAGATCCTAAAGAATAAAATATACCATGATATGAATTTCCTTTAAGATAAAAATTGATTTAACAGCTTTAAGATCATACTCTTTAATATTTTATTGAAATATAACACACAAACACACACTAAACATTAAATCTAGTCAACAAGCTATGATATAAATTAAACATGTAATCACCCCTATAAAAAGTTTTTTATAAACTATTTTCCTATATTCATCAAGATCAAGTGTTTATATGTTATAATAAGAGTAGTAATTATCTTTTCATTTTCAAAACCATGTCATTTAAATAAATATTTAACCTAATTTTTTGGTATAAAAAATTTTCTTCTAGTATTTGAGAATTTTGTAATCCAAGGAAACAACATAGTTCATCCATCATTCTCATTTGAAACTCATATTTCATAATTTTTTAAAAATAACCAAAAATAGATTTCTTTGTTTGATCTACAAATAATGTAACCAAAATAAATTGAACAATTATTATTTCTTTAAAAAACATTCTTTATAAAATTATTTGGATCAGGTACTCCAATAACAAAATTATTTTGAAGTAAAAATATGGTAATCCTATCATAATAGGCTCTTGTATCTTGTTAAAGTCAATAAATTTCTTTACAATGTTATAATACATGTTCCAAAAAAATTATTTTCCAAACTAGGTGGTTGTAATGAAAAAACTGCCTCCTAGACATATTCATTAATAAAATCACAATTTACATCTATTTGATAAAGTGTAAAATTAAAATATGATGAAAATGGAAGTATTATTAATATAGTTTCATGTATTTCAACTAGTGATAAATTTTATTAATAATTTATGCCTTATTTTTTATTATTAATTTTAATAATAAACCATGATTTATTTTAAAAAAAATACATTTTCATCATGTTTATTCTAGAAAGACCATTTGACTCCAATTTCTAGAAGATTTTTTGGTCATTCTACCAAATTCCAAAATCTATTCCATTAATATTTTACTAAGTTCATATTACATTAACCTTATCCATTACTCATCACTTAAAGCCTCATCAGGTGTTTTAGTTTCAAACTAGGAAAAGAATGCAGAATGTTCTGATTCATTTCATAAGTAACAACTAGTTTTGTCTGATTGATCTATATCTAAAATAATAATATCAATGGAATTATTCCTTAATATAAAATTATTTTATGGATAAGTAAAATATTTTTATTCAATAATAATTTTACCTTATTCTATATGAATAACATCTAAAAATACTTCTTATATTTTTCTTCCTTATTATGTATCTTACCAATATTTGTTGAAAAATAGATTTAAGAGAAACATATGAAGGAACATATTTTGATCATTTAAAAAAAAGGATAATTTTCATAAGACTTAACATAAACTGAATCCTCAATATTGTCTTTTCATTTGTTAAAAAAATGATATTCCTTACAAGTTGTGATGTCCCAGACCCAGATGGAACTTAATGGGCGCCCCGAGCCTAGTGGGCCACATGGCCTCAAACACATCTCCCCGAACACCAGAGGTTGCTGACTAGCAGTGAGGGCCTAGGGTGTTTCCATGGGAATACTATGTCATCATTAGCAGAGTGTAGCATAATGGAAGTAATATAAGGGAATAGTAAACAAACAAGGCAAACTAAATAACATAAATAACAGAAGAAGAAAACTGATGCAATAGATAAATGAGAATAATAATAACTCTATCAACTAGAACGATGGTGATGTAATTTCATGTCACTAGAAAACTAGAAAACATGGATACTAGATAAAAGGCATAAAATTTTACACAATGTAAATGAAAACTAAGGCTACTCCAACAAACACGAGATCCTACTAGGTTACCTACTATCAAGCTCCATCCTATCAGCACGTAATCAAGTGTTGGATGTTGTATGCTTCCCTTTATCAATACTTCTAACCATGTAATCTACACCAGGTACCAAATGGTACCTGGAGAGGTTGTGAGATAAATCTCAGTGGGCCACCACCAATGGCGTCTATAACCTTCATCCCACATAATGGAATATAGTTGTCTGCAGGAATGTATATATAAAGTAAAGTAAGCAGTACAATATTACTAAATACCCAAGAACCTTCTTCAGACCTTGGCTGTTGTTTGAACATGTTACCAATTCATCAATTAAGTAACAACCATTTAATTTTAATTGGTCACATCAGGCATAGCCGGCACTAACATCACCTCGTGATAGTATAAGTAGTGAAGCTCCCAATATGTGATATGGAAACTTGAAAATGATATCTAGTGAGGTAGTTCCAAGGTAATAACAAAGGTAACCTAGATCTCACAGAACACTAACTCAGTAGTATCTAAGTCTAGCTAAGGGTAAAGAGTGTAATCCAAGGAGTGTAATCCAAGGTATTCAACAACATGGCACCTACCGAGTCCAAGGTGATTTTCCAAGGTAAAATGGGGATTGAGAAAGATAGGGAACTATGGGATTTCACCATGGCACCTACTAGACAATGTTTGATCCAAGGATTGTATCTTATGTATCCTGTAATAATGTAAAGGACCCTACGGTGGTATACTGGGAATTCGAGGAATAGATAAGAATTGGAGTCTCGGTGGGTATCAACCTAAGAAAACCACATCCTTGAATCAGAATGGGGTTCCCGTGACCCAAGCTATTCTCCTCTCATAATCCAAGGTGGTCGTGAGTCAGTCCATTCATATTTGATATTATAATCATGTAATAATTCATTTGTTTTAAGTATTTCCTTACATTAGTGTGGATGGGTCAATTAGAGTTGAAACCATTTATTTATTGGTCCAAGCCTTGTCTTCCATTAGTGTGGATAGACCAAGTAGCATTGAAACCATTTAATCAAGTCATAATTCCCCATTAAGGTATATTTAATTATTGGGGTTCACTCCACTACCTTCCATAAACATGGAAAGGGGTTATATATACATGTAACCTTTATTAAATCCCATTTATTAAGGCCAAGTTATATATTTAGTATAATTTCCCTTTCACATTTCTGTTTCTGATGCTTTCGCCAGGACGGACATCTGTCCATTGGAGGACATGAAGTTGTTTCCCCACATTCTTGCTTTCCAAAGGCAGGTGGCATCTGTAGCTTATTCATGGAAGTTTTCTTCTTGATCGAAACAGGATGATGGGATGTCGGTTTCTCCTTCTATGGATTCCTCCTCAAAACTTGTTTCCTAGTCTGGGTCTCCATCATAGATTTAAGTCGTGGTTCATGAATTTTATTCCTGGTGCCATATCTTGGTGGACGAAGGTTAATTATGTTGCTTCCGTCAGGACATTCCATGGGGTATTGATATGGTGGAAACCTTTGGTCAGAGTAGATGAAAACAATAGGCATGTCGGGGCATCATTAGATGCGTGGACATTGGGGAACCGATATTCTTCCTCATAAGAGGGCATCTCAAGGGAGCAGAACCTGAGCCATCCCACATCGACCACAGGTTATCTTATGTCGGAGGCATTTTTATGAGGTTTTACTCAGCTTACCACGTTTAACATGGGGTATTTCACAAGTTTAACATATTTTGGAGATGGTTATGCCAAAGGGCATGTCTTCTAAGGTTTTCCTTAGGAATCTCATGTTTAACACGAGGTAGGTCGTGAGTTTAAAAACTTGTAGAGATGGAATAAGAGTGATCATAACATCCCATAGAGATAGATCAGATTGGTACATCCCAAGGATGGAACACCTAGGTGGTTTACCAGATGGATGGATCAAAACGCCCAATGAGGATGGTCCTAGGATAGTGTGTCCTATAAAGGGAAGATGTCACACCATGAAGGATGATCTAGACACCACTAAGGGTGAATCAGGGAGAGTTCACCCTAGAATGGGAGACACCATGGTTGACCATTGGTTGTGATCGAACCTTGTGGAAGATTCCTATGTACCCTATGTAGATTACAAGGAACAAAACCCAAATAGTTCAGATGGTGATGAATTAGGGTGTACACAAAGGAAAAAAACCCAAATACATGATGGGGATTATGCATGGATAACATCCCAACTCAAGAGGGATGATCTTGGGTAGATGGTTTTGGATAGTGTGGGGATTATGCAAGGTTAGCTACCTGATTGGTGCTAAGAGTAGTGGGGATTTGGGTGACATGATCTCATTGGGATGTGGTGGCCTGGGTAAGAATCTAAATTGATATGGATTGTTGACAGTGTATGGAGAGTGAGATAGAGATTACACGAGGGAGACAGTGATGTTGGGCTTGAGCCTTAAAGAGACTTCCTACGTATCCCCGTGGCAGGGAATCATTATCCACATCGTTTTGTGGGGCGATGGGACGCCTGAGGAGGCATCTCGTGAGAATTGATGCATGGACGGGATATAGAGGAATTAGAACCTCCGGGTTGGGTACATGGACTTCCTGAAATGCATTGGCTCAAGGGAGAGACTAGGATGAGACATGGGTAATGAGATTGAAACTCAGGGAGGCTTCCTACGTATCTCCAAGTCAGGGAATCAAAGTTCATGTAGTTCATGATGGGGTAATAGGATCGGGGTGTGCGTACAGGACAACAAACCGACAACATACTAGGGCTTATGCATGGTTAGCAGCCCAGGTTGGTCTGACGCCGGGGGGAGGACCAGATATGTGGGTCCCAGTGAAGGGGACTACAGTGGTTTACCACCAATTATAGACTATAATGGGTTACCACTGGATTATGCTACAATGGTTTAACATCGATTGGGGAACACAAAGAATTACCGTTGATTATAGAACACAACAATTTACTGTTTATTGGGGAACACAATGGATTACTGCTGGATGGGGTGCACAACAACCTACCATAAATTGGGGTTGGACCTCAGGGAGTCTTCCTGTGTACCTTGTCTGGGAGACAAGGATCAAAGCCTGCATTGTTCAAATGGGTACAGTTTAACGTTTGGTGGGATAAAAAGGGGCGTATAGTTCAACGTCATGTAGGATGAGGATGTACCGATGTGAAGTTGTTGGGACTGATGGGTGTGGGGCTTGAACCTCATGGAGGCTTCCTAAGTATCTTTCCTTTTCAAGGATCAAATTCCACATATTTCGGAATGGTGGATATAATTTAACATCTTGTGGGATGATGGTGAACTGACGTGAAGAGATTTAGATAAGTAGGTGTTGGGCATGGACCTTGGAGAGGCTTCCTACGTACTTCTCCATTGAAAGGATCAAAGTCCATGTATTTTAGGAGGGTTTTGTGAACCGACGTGAAGGGTTCAGAACCAAAGGAGGTGTTTGGATTTAACCTTAGGGAGGCTTCTTATGTACCGTTCCTTGGAAAGGATCAAAGTCCACATAGTTTAGGACTATTGGGGCTTACACGCTAAGGTGTCCTAGAGAGGATTTCATGGTCACAATTTACTATAAGTTCACGTGAGTCATGCTCGGTGTGAGAAACAAGAGGCAAAAACAGACCTAAAAATTGTAGTGAAAAGGTGTGACCCCAAAGAGTGATGAATGTGGATTATGCATGGAAGCTACTCAGGTGCCTCTATGGATAGAAAATTATTAATGGGGCTTACACATGTAAGCTTCCAGTAATGTCTTCCTTATGTATGGACATGGGGGAATACCAACTAACTTGTGGGTTGAGGAATATAATTTAGGTCTGCACTTATGTGCTAGTGCATAACCAGGATAACACCAAGGGAATTGGAATCAGTCTGAACAAAGTGATATGAAAAGTGTGAATCACATGATAGACATTCGAAATACAATGAGAATGGTGTGACAATGAAGGATAACTGTAGACGATGTTTGAAACATAGCATCCATATCACATTAGCCTGAAACGGGGACAAAAAAATGAGGGTCGACTGCTGACTGTGTTTGAAATGCAAGACCTGACTCGAATTGTCATCCAAAGTCATCTGGGGCATTGGCCTAGGATGGTAGGTGAGCGGAGGCTGCATGGGTCTAGGCTGTTAGGGGGTCCATTCATACATGAAAGAGGATGAAGATCCAAAATAAGGACATGCAAAGCATGAGGTGGAGTGATGGAATGTTTGAATGGGTTCCAACACTCTGGAAATTACACCACTATAATCATGGCATGAGGCATATTATTCTTGGAACATAAGGCATTTATTATTTGGAACAAGAGGCATCCTATTGTTGAATGATAGAGAATGATACAATTTAAAGTCATGTAGTAAGGAATATTGGCATCTTAGGCTTGGAGCATAAGGAATATCCTGTTTGGAGCAAGCGGCATCCTATATTTGTCACATAGTGAGTACTATAGTTTATAGTAATATAGATAAAAATATAAGGCCTAAGGAGCCTATAAATGGTTGGTGTTGGGACTTATGCAAGAGTGACCCTTTCTGGTTCATCCTGATATAGAAGTTATGGGATCGGGGTTTGGATGAGTTTCTTGAGGAATGGTTCGACTCAAGGTACTTGAGGAATTGATGATGAGAATATCAACTCATGACATGGGAAACAAACAAGAGGAATATATTGACTCAAGGTGTTTCATGGTGTGCGGAGGAGTATCTAAAATCATGGAATTGTATAGGTGGAAGGTTGTTGTGCATAGGGTGCAATGGATAATGTCAAATTCCTGGCCTAAAAAGTTCGCAGTGTGACTCTCCATTTTTCATGGGGGTCAGTAACGGTAGCAAAGGGACCGGCCTGAAGGGGCAGGACCACAGCCTGGCACTGATCTTGAGTAGTAGTGTGGGGGCTCATCCCCTGTAGTATTGACTAGTGGGCGCGAAGGTAGGATCTTCCCAAAGGATAGGTCTTCACAAAGTAGCTTCTTGGAGGAAAGGTGTTCATGGAACATGGGGTCTCATGAATTATCTTAGAAAAGAAAAGTGACTCACAGAGCATGGGGTCTCATGAAGTAGCTTTGCGAATTAAAGGTGCTTGTAGAGCATGGGGTCTCACATAGCAGCTTCATGAAGGAAAGGTTCTCACAGAGCATGGAATCTCGTGGAGCACGGGTTCTCACGGAGCAAAGGGGTCATGTTGATCATAGGCTGTTACAAATCATGAGGCTCTTCAGATCCTTGAGCAATTTTAAGGAGCTCCCTCCTTCGCAAAGGGTAGAGCTCTTTGCAAAGGGAATCACTTCGCGGTGCTCGGGAGCTCCAAAAAATGGGAGATCGGCTGCCCAAGGGGAGGTGTAAAAGTGCTTATGAAGGGGGGTGAGCTGTCTATTTATAAGAAATGGAGGTTGGTAGAGCACTTCGCGGAGCACAAATGCACGTCGTGAAGAGAAAATGATGTCGCGAAGGACGTCATGCTCCATAACCAGAGGGAATTCACTCAAGTTTCTCGTAATCGCGGAGTCGACCATCATCGGCCATTATGGCACATGTAGAGGCTCCTTTCAGGTTCCCTCAAGTTTTCTGTAATCGTAGAGTTGACCATCATGGCCTTCGCAAAACTCGTGAAGGCTCTGGTCAGGTTCCCTCTGCTCCACGATCACAGAGGGAGCTTTGGGAATGGGATTTGCAAACTAGTTTTCTATCCCAAATAAAAATGCCCATAACTCCTAATCTGTAACTTCATTTGGGACCTATGACTTGTTAAATCGAAGCTTACAAAATGGGCTATGCTCTTGGATCATTTATGTAAGCATTTGGAATATTTTGGGGATGCGTTTTCTGGTGCCAACAATTTCACATTTAATAATCATTCAGAAGAACTTACCTTAGGTAGGTAAAGTGGTGAGAATTCATGGTACATTACATTATGAACTTCTCTTTAATAACAAGTTATTTATTATAGAAAGTATCAACTTTTGAAAGGTCAATAAAATGAACACCTGAATGGTGGCTCAACATGCCAAAACACTAAAATCCCAAATATGGCATAACCTTCAACATGGGGGATTGAGTTGTGGGTGTAACCGCTAACAACTAATCACATATTTGGAAATATAATAACCATACTATTCTAAAAAGTCTAATTCAGGCATGTAAATTTAAGAAATGGCTTCCGATGAAATTGGTGGTGGCCACATGGATATTCCAAAATCAATGAACTTTAGGGATGAGTTATATACCACCCACATTAGGGTTGTACGATCCTTCTACTCCAGTATCATCCCTTGGTTTTCCTCAGATCAAAATAGATCTAAGAAAAAGTACAAAATGCTAAAATAATAGTAACTCGGTTGAGAGAAAGAGAGAAGAAAATGGATAAAGAGGACTCAAGTACTTACCGTTGCACATCTAACGTGACAAACGTAATCTCAATTGGATTCTAGATGATAGAGATATCCTTATCCCTACCTTTGGCCTTAAAAAATCTTCAAATGAGTTAAAAAGGAGAAAAATCCCACTGGTTCTCAAATTGGGAGGAAGAAGGTGGATTAATATATCATTAAGGGAAAATCTAAAAATTTACCCAGAAAATCAGCTTGTGCAGGGTTTTTCCACACAGTTTTTCAAACCATGTGAGATGGCTCTACCCAAACTATTTTTCCACACAGCTTGGTAAAACAATGTGCAAGCCATGCAAAGTTACCTGGGAAAAAGGGGTGCTCTCATAGTTAGGCTACACAGTCGTGCACCAACTATACGAGATTGGTCTGTCAAAAAAACCCCCATCCGTACAGTTAGTCAAACTATGTGTAATTCCACATTGTTTGCTCTAAACCATGCGTGAAGCCTGTTTCCCCTAAAAAGATGGGTTCTAGGATATGAACAAGCCTCAGACACCCTCGTAACCTTTACCAACTAATCAGGCATCCATATTATTTCCAATGTGAATATTTAAACCAAAAACTAATAGATCCATACCTGAGTGAAAAACTAGGTTCTTACAATCTTCCCCCTTAAAAGAACTCTCCCCCCGAGTTATCCTTCCAAGTGTAAAAAAATAGTATCTGAGAACAACAATGGCCAATGGGAACATACATTGGCTTCCCTCTCCTATGTATGGTCTTGTACTCAATCATGATGCCTTAGCACCCATATGAGAGGAAAAAACATGCCTCAGAGACCCTTCATGATTCGGTTAACGATGCATAATGGATACTCCAAAAAGGTAGCATCAGCATCTAACACAAATTCCTCGAGATCAAAGGTATGATATGGGTCAGCATGATACTGGAGGAGCATTGAGACATGAAAGACGCCATGCATGGAATGATACCTCTGAGGTAGTAGCAACTGATAGGCTACCAACCCAACTCTTTCTAGAATTTCTAACAGCCTGATGTAATGAGGCGACAACTTTCCCTACTTCCTTAACTGTCTATTCCCTATCCTGGGTGATACCCAAAGAAAAACATGATCCCTGACCTCGAATTCAAGAGGACATTGACGACGATCAGAATAATATTTCAATCTATATTGATCAGTAGTTATACACTTACTGATCAGCTGAACCTATTCTAAAGTATCAAAAATTATATAATGACCTAGTAGGACTACCTCACCAGCCTCTATCTAGCACAAGGTTGAATGGCATGTCCAACCAAATAAAACCTCAAAAGGATCCATCTAAATCATCACCTGAAAACTATTATTATAAGAGAACTTGAAGATATGGATTTTATTCTCCGAAGAACTGCTGAAATCAAGGACACATGATCCGAAAATATCCTCTAAAACCTATATTTTCCATTCCAATTGAACATTTTTATGAGGGTGAAAAGATGTTCTTAGAATCACCTGAGTACCCATAGCTTTCTGCAGACCCTGCTAGAACCATGAAGTGAAATGAAAGTCCTGATCAGAAAGGATGGTATGAGGAACCTCGTGTAGTCATATGATCTCACGGACACACTGTAATCCCATTTCATCAACTGAGAAATTCTCTCAAATAAGAATGAAGTGGGATGATTTCATTAGTCAGTCAATGACTACCTAGATAGCATCGCTACCCCTCGGCGACCTAGGTAATCCAAATACTAAATCCATAGCAACGTATTCCCATTTCCATTCTAGGACTAGAAGCGGCTATAACCAGCCTATAGGTCTCTGGTGCTCTACCTACACCTACTAATTGGTGGAAAACCTAGTGATTAATCCTTAAATCAAACGTTTCATTCCAGACCACCAATACTGGCATTGCATATCTCGATACATCTTTGAGATTCGAGGATGAACTGCCCATTGAGAAGTGTGGGACTCTTTTATCAACTCCCCTCTAATGTTTGTAGGAACCCAGATATGTCCACATAGATATAGGACATCATCTCTATACAAAGACCAATTTGTAGGTGGGTTATCTCCTGATATACAATCACATAGAACCAAACCTTGGAGATTTAAAAACATCTTGTTATTAACTTCTCATGGAGGGAATAGGTAACTGTTATGGATGAGAGGTATGACTACTCGTGAATATCATCAAACATCAGATGAATTTCAAAAAATAGGGATACTGACTTTCATTCATCAATGTCTTCCTTTACGGCCTGCGTTTGAGTTTTCTGACTCAGTGCATCAGCGACCACATTGCTCTTTCCAGATGTATAAGTAAGCTCCAAATCAAAGGATTTTAGATATTAGACCCATCTTCATTGTCTGAGGTCCAATTAATTCTAATAAATGATATACTTGATGATTTTATGATCTTTATACGCCACAAAGTTCTCACCTAATAGATAATGTCTCCAGAAATATAAGGCATGGACGACTACTGCTAGTTTGTGGTCGTGCATCGGGTAATTTCTCTCGTGAGGCCTCAACTTCGGAGATCTGTACGCAACAACTTTTTATTATTATATAAACACTACTCTGAGGCCAATGTTTGATGCATCTTAGAAGACGATATAACATTTACCCTATTCTGGAAGAATCAAAATCGGCACTGAGATAAGCCTCCCTTTCAACTCCTGAAAGGATTTCTTGCATGATTCTGACCACTGGAACTTAACACCCTTATATGTATGACCAATAAGAGGTGAAGAATGATGTGAGATGTCTTGTATTAAAATACTTTAATATCTAGTGATTCCTGAGAAACATCTGATATCAAACTTGTTCTTGGGATACTCCAAAGAAACTACAGCACTAACCCTCTTAGGGTCAACAGATAGTCATGATTCTAAAACAATATGACCAAAGAAGTGGACCTTTTCAATCCAAAAGTTTCACTTAGCAATATTGGCTTAAAACTGATTCCCTCTCAGTGTACTCAGAACGACCTCAAGATGTTTGGCAAGGTCTTTACGAGTGCAAGAACCCACCAAGATGTCATCCACAAAGACCATGACAAAAGTGTCCAAATAGGGGTGGATACCCCTATTTATCAAAGCCATGAAAATGGCTAGTGTGTTCGTAAGACCGAACGGCATAATAATATACTCATATAGACCATACCTGCTATGGAAATCTATATGATTTATGTTAGATGGTCTAAATCGCACCTGATGATAACCCGATCTTAGGTAGATCTTAGAGAACTCCTTTTCTCCTCAGAGTTGGTCAAATATATCATCTATTCGAGTAAGTGGATACCGATTCATGACTGTAAATTGTCTTAAACTTATGTAATTCATGCATAAATGAAGAGTTTGATCTGCATTCTTAGAAAAAAGAATGGATGAACCCCATGAGGATGTACTAGTCCGTATAAAGCCTTTGGCCTCTAGGTACTCTATCTGCCACTTGAGCTCCTAAAACTCAATAGGTTCCATCTTGTAAGAAGTAATGGACACTGGAGCTACTCCTGGAACAATCTAAATTGTAAACTCTACCTCTCTCTTAGAAGGTAATCCAGAAAAGTCATTGGGAAAGACTTCCTTGAAATGATCAACTACTGGAGGGAAAATAGTTTCAAGAAAACCATGATCCTCTATGAAATGATTTTCAATATAGGCAGTCACTCCACCTATCCCATGATGCTTCGTTCTAGATCTCCTAGCCTAAAAATCCCACTCACCTTTAACAATGATAACTGATGTATTCTAGTGAGGTAAAAGATACCATGTGGTGATTGCAGTCTATAAAGGTGTGATAGCGGATAGACTAGTACATCCTGAGAATGACATCGAAGCTGGTCATCTAGAGAAAAAATAAATTCCACAATAAAGGGTAACTTCCAACCTCAAGGGGAACTCCTAGAGGTAAGACTGGTAGCTCAAACATAACCATGTATAGAGCATGATCTTCACCACCTTCCTGGAAAATGACACGAGGGAGTCATGGAGGCATTGGTCTACAAATTCCAAGAACATGCCTCAAAAAAGGAATAAAATCATGGAGATAACATCACTAATAGTAGAATAATGTAAGAAATCTCACTACCCAATGCATACTACCTAAACTAACTGCATAGATGGACCGATATTAGTAAGTGTTCAAGTATAAGTTTCATATCATTTTTCATTTAATTTATAGGTTAACTCTTTTACATTTCATAAACATGGAAAGGTGGGATAAGGATGTGAAACCAATACATTTTATATTTCTGGATTCACTTTATAATGGATATCCATTTCTGACAAATCAGTTCCCATACACCTATCACCAGTAATGACACCCACTTATTTATAGTATAATGGCTTGACTCGGTAAATTATGCATCCCAACCCATGAGGGACCATACTCCTCATGAATTGAGATAGGAAATCACTCAATTGTAACCAGTAGTAGTACATGTATAAGAAACTATCACAACATCGATCAAAATTCATAAGCATATCAAGCCATGAAAATAAGTGAAATGAACCTATATGGCATGGCAATATGAATGACATGTGAATTACAGGTGCCTATAATGATACATGTAGCAATGCTCCTTTCCCTCATGTCATCAGGCTAAGGATAAATTAAGACCCTCAAATAGAGAAATAATGAACAACAACACATAGCATGCGCCTCACCCAAGGGTTAAACAATATCAATTGTAATAGGAAAAATAGAACAACAATAGCATTTTGGGTTACTTGGATTTTACCCCGAACATGGGTTCATGATTCCCAAGAACGACTTATGACCAAGTCCCAAGAATTCCTATTATCCAATATATTGTCACTAAATAGTAAATCAATAAAATAAAACACCTTTCGTACCACTTTGTGATGTCCCGGACCCAGATTCTACTTAACAGGTTCCCCGAGCCCAGTGACCCACATGGCCTCAAGCGCATCTCCCCAAATTCTAGAGGTCGCCGACTAGCGGCGATGACCTAGGGTGTTTTCTTGGGAAGACTATGCCCTCAATATTAGAGTGTAGAATAGTGGAAAGAATATAAGGGAATAGTAAACAGTGGAAGGAAACAAAGTAACATAAATAAACAGTAGAAGCAAACTGATGTAATAGATAAACGAGAATAATAATAACTATATAAACTAGAACAATGGTGATGTAATGTCATTTTGCTCGAAAGTTTGAAAACATAGAAAAAAGATAGTAGGAATAACATGTTCCACAATGTAAAAGGAAATAAAGTCTACTCCATGCTTCATGAGATCCTACTCAGTCATCTGCTACCAAGCTCCATCCTATCAGTACTCAATCAACTATTGGAAGTTGTATGCTTTCCTTTTTCAATACCTGAAAGCATGTAATCTACTTTGGGTACCAAACGGCGCCTGGAGAGGGAGTGAGAAAAATCACAGTGGGACACCACCAATAGTGTCTATAACCTTCGGCCCATGTAATGGAATATAGTAGTGTGTAGGCATGAATATATAAGGTAAAGAAAGAAGTAAAATAAAACTAAATACCCAAGTACCAGATTCAGCCCTCAGTTGGTTTCTAAACACGTAACTAGTTCATCAATTAAGTAATCATCATTTAATTTTAATAGGTCATGTGAGGCATAGCCAGCACTGACATTACCTCCTGATATTATAAGTAGTGAAGGTCCCAATACATGACTAGGAAACCTGAAAATGATATCCAGTGAGGGTGTTCCAGGTTTATAGCTAAGTAAATGTAGATCTCATAGAACACTAACTCAGTAGTATCTGAGCCTAGTTATGGGGTAATAGTGTAATCTAAGTATCGTAATCCATGGAATTCTACAATAAGTTTCCTACCAAGTCCTAGGTGATCATCCAAGGTAAAACGAGGCTAATAAAAGATAGGCCCCTAGGGAATTTCACCATGGAACTTACTAGGCAATGTTTAATCCAATGAGTGTATTTGAGGTATCCTGTAATAATGTAAAGGACCATACGGTAGTATACCAAGCATCCGAGTAATATTCAAGAACTAGAGTCTCGGTGGGTATTAACCTAAGCAAACCGCATCCTTGAATCAGAATGGGGTTCCAGAGACCCAAGGTATTCTCCTCTCAAAATCCAAGATGATATCAAGTTAGTCTATTAATATTTGATATTATAATCAAGTAATAATTCATTTAGTTTAACTCTTTCACTCCATTAGTGTGGATAGGTTTTGTAGAGTTTCAAGCATTTATTTATTAGTCCAATCCTTATCTTCCATTAGTGTGGATAGGCCATGTAGCATTACAATCATTTAATCATGTCTTAATTAACCCTTAAGTTATATTAAATTATTAGGTTTCACTCAAATACCTTCCATAAACCTGTAAAGGGGTGCTATAGACATGTTACCTTTATTCAATATCATTTTTAAGGCCAATTTATATACTTAGTAAACTTGACATTTAACATTTCAAATTTAATAATCATTTGTAAGAACTTACCTTAGGTGGGTAAAGTGGTGAGAATAAATGGTATATGCCATCATACAATTCTCATTAATAAAAATTAATTTATTACGGGAAGTTCTCATTTAGAAAGGTCAAGCAAATCCACACGTGAATAATACCTCAATGTGCCGAAACGCCAAAAACCCAAATATGGAATAACCTTCAACATGATCCGGATTAAGTTGTGGGTGTAACCACTAAAAACTAATCACATATTTGGAATGAGAATAACCATAAAATTATAAAAAGTATAATCATGGCATGTAAATTTAAGAAACGAATTCTGATGAAATCGGTGGGCCCCACACGGATATTCCAAAATCAACGAACTTTGAGTATCAGTTATAGATCACCCACCTTTAGGTTGTTCGATATTTATCCTCTAGTATCATCCCTTGGTTTGAATCAGTTCAAAGTAGATCTAAAAAAAGTGAAAAACAATCACATGGAGATACCTTGGTGTAGAGAAGGAGAGAAGAATAAAGAAAAAAGAGGACTTGACTAATTATCATTGTACATCCAACGTGATGAACAGAAGCTTGATCGGATGTCGGACGAATGAGATCTCTTAATCCCTAGTTCTTGCCTTCCAAAATCTCTAAATGAGTGAAAAAGGAGGAAAATACCACTAGTTATTGGATTAACAGGAAAGAGGAGGATTAATAGGTCATTAAGGTAAAAACTGGAAATTTACCTAGAAAATTATCTTATGCACAGTTTGTCAAACCAGGAGCAAACCGTGCTAGACGGCTCTGCCCGAACAGTTTGGTTGTGTGGCTTGATCAAATTGTGTGTAAGCCAAGCACATTTACCTAGGAAAAAAGGGTGCTCGCATGGTTAGGTCACACAGCTGTGCGCCAACCATGCGAGGTGGATCTTTCTGAGAAAACATCATCTGGACGGTTAGGAAAACCATGTGGAATCCCACATGGTTTACTTTAAACCATGCTCCAATCCTGTTTTCCCAAAAAAATGGGTTTTGGGCTCCGAACAAGCCCCAGACACCCTTAGAACCTTTACTAACTCCTTAGGAATTCATATTAGGTCCAAAGTAATGATTTAAACCAAAAATTAAAGGATCCATACCTAAGTGAAAAATTAGGTTCTTATACTAGTTATAGAATAACTAATAAATATTCCATCATTAAAGTTTGAAACAAATTTATATAAAATTTATTTTATATTAAATATATATACTTTACATTTAAAACCCAGAAGTAAGAAAGCTTTATATTTATTCTATCCAATAACTCATAAGGAA
Organism: Viscum album; assembly: GCA_963277665.1. NCBI lineage: Eukaryota > Viridiplantae > Streptophyta > Magnoliopsida > Santalales > Viscaceae > Viscum > Viscum album. The sequence goes on from OY728159.1 coordinate 930,677,753, forward strand.
TTTTATTAAAAAAATTCAAAGTAAAACTCAATTTATAGTATATTAATCAATAAAAATATCTTCATTCCATACAATTTTAGAAATTTATAATTCAATCAATATATATAATGTAATTTCATGAAGATTTCAATTTCTTCATTCAACTATACCATTTTTTAGGATTTCTAGGTGTGGATAACTTGTTTGTAATTCCTTTTATACTACAAAATTTTAATATTCAAAATTGAAAAACTCACCACTATAATAACTTAAAATAGTAACAATATGTAGGTTTTCCCCATTTTTAACATCAGATAGGAGACTTTTAAAACAGAAAAATATATTTTTATTTCTTTTATTTAAAATATACCAAATTATATCTAGTGTAATCATCAACCAAGACATACCCATTGTGTTTTCATGTAATACGTCAAAAAAATTGGATAGAATAAATCCGTTTACACAAATTATAAATATTTATGTGTTGATATTTAACCAATGAATTAAAATCATGACTTATGTTTCTTACTATATTTACAAGAATTATATACATTTTTGGAATTTAACATAAGCTTTAGAGAATCCCGCATATGTTATTTATTAGAAATTTTAGATCATTTTTAGATATTATGGTGTCCTAACCTTTAATGAAACAACTAAGAATAATATTTCATTGCACTAAAATAAGGTATATCTTGGTTCCTAAGGTATTCTAGGTTAAAGGTCTAAACAATCACATTTCTATTAGAAATAAATGAACATATCTTTTGAACATTGAATTGTACATTAATCATTCATGATGTTCATATGAAAACCTTCATCACATAATTAAATTATATGGATGAGGTTTTTCATAAATCCTATAACGTTTAAAATAATTTAAATTAATTCTTACCATAAATTTCAACATCACCAATTCCCAATATTTCTCCATAATCATTTTCACTATATTAACTTTTCCATATTTTTTATTTTAAAATTTTTGGAAGAAATTTATGTTCCCTATAATGTGCCTTGACCACCCACTATCCATGTACCAAGTGTTTTACCTACTGATACACAAACATTTATTCTGAAAAAAATACTATGTTTTCAATGACCATACATTCTTAGTTCAAAAAGTATTATCAGCTAAAATTTTTGGAATCCAAATACATCCAAATTTCTTATGTTGTATAGTTGTTAGTTCTAAAAAAATATACACTTTATTAAAAACAACGTATTGAACATGGATTAAGGAAAATTTATTTTTTAGTGATATCTTTTTAAACATTGTTTTTAAAAATATTAGTTTTTAAAAATAAAATAATTTAATAGGAAATGATATCTTTATAGGGTAAATTGTATTCAAGAAGTTTCTCTATGTTGTCTCAACTATCTATATATTTTATCAAAATTTTCCTATCAAAAATTAAAAGTGATAGATGTTTTTTCAGACTAATAATTTAATAATTTATTTTTACAACTAATATCTTTTTTTGTGAGTTGACCTATAATAATATTTCTTATCTACTTTTGATGTAATTTAGAAACCCAAAATGTATGTTTTGAAATTCTAGTTTCGGATTTATCAATATATACCCTAGAAAAATCATAGTATTTCAATAATTAATAATTATTTTTCCCACGAATGGTTATATATCAAGTCATTTACTCAAAATTATTTAAAGTATTCTCATATTCTGATGTAATAAATTTTTCTTCTTCTTAAAAAGTTGAACTAAATTCATAATCAGAGGTATCAGGATAGTTTTAATTTAAATATAAATTTTTAGATATGTATTAGTTTCCTTATCAATATATAATTGATTGGTATTCATAATGTTAGAATAAAATATAATAACCTTTTGACTATCAATAATACCATAAGAATAACTACCTAAATATGATTCTTTACAAATTTCTCTTCAGGTGTATAAAGCCATAAAAAATCAATTTAATTTAATAACATTTATTTAAAATTGTTTTTTTATTTCAACCGAGGAAAATTTGGTTTGGTATTCTCTAGTTTCCCATATTCTTAAAAATAAAATCATAAGTATCTTTATTCTCACCTATGTCTTTCTGATTCTTTATGTATTTATAATCATTATCTTTCTTGAGAACAATCATATTCATACATTTCACAATATGAGAAATTTCGCTTTTAATTTCCTCAAAAGTAAAATAATCCAATTAATCTTTAACAATACTCTTATAATTTGAATATTTTTTAAATAATTTCACTATTAAAATCCTTTTTGGTTAAAATAACTCCAATCTTTGAAGTCAAGGCTACCCCATTATTCATATTTTCTTTTCTAATTTCTCTTTAAAATATATTATCATATTACATAAGAGTTACAATAAGATCATATGGACTCATATTTGTTAAGTTTTTCATATCATATATAGTTGTTCTCTAATATTCCAACACTTTAGGGTTAATATCAACAATTTTTTAAAAAAAGTTGATCATCTAACAAGTCCTTCTCTCCAATAGATTAAAACATATTTATGATAGTCATAAATCTTTTAATGCATTTATGAAATAGATTAACTATGTAATAAATTAAAATATTTATAATCAATTTGAAGGATTTATATTCAGTCTTATAAAACTTTAGAAGTTTCAAAATGTGTTACTTCAAGCTTTCTAGATATATCATTAGTTGTCCCAAATAAAATATTTGATTGTAGATATTTATTTTCATTGAACAAAATAGAGTATTCTAAACTCTATAATTCAAATAATATTTAGTCTTTTATTAACTGGTAAAAGATGTGACTTCTTTATCATGAATATATTAATTCTTGGACATTATAAAAAAAATATACTATGGTAATAATCTCAAAGCCTTCGTATGATTTATCTAGTAATCATAATCAGCATAGCCAAAGATTGATGGTCTGTAAGGATTTTTATTCTCTAACATTCAAATATATAAACTTACTATCACAAAAACTCTTTTATCTTACAGATGACTAGTGTATGAAGAAATATATTTAGAGAATAATATATGATACCAAATTTTTCTACGAATGTATGACATATACACTACAACAAGGGGTGAATCTTAGTTTTCAGTACAACTTACAATTTTTTCCAAAACCTCATGTTTTTAGGTAAATGGAAAGGATTTCATTTTTGTAAACATAACAGTTATAAAGTATGTATTTTGTAAATTTGGTAGTATATATTGTGGTTATTAATAGAATTATATTATGATGAATATAATAGATTCTGAGTAAAATCAAAATGTCACAAAAAAATGTAAATATAATTTATATTTCACAGTAGAATTAAAACAATAGTAGTTGTTTTTACTAAAGAGACAAAATGTAATAAAATATACAAATAACTTATTATAAAAGGATATAAAAAAATAAAATTGTTAATACCTGAACTAAGTGAGGCCTTTACTTTTTATCAAATTTTAGAGGAAGTATTTAGACCTGACATTAGGTACGCATGGTTTTAAACCATATAGAAAGGTTTGTCCCCCCAAACCCTGGAATCCCTCAATCAATTTTAATGGAACAATTCATGTATTTATTCTAGAATCAATAGATCAATTTAATCATAACAACCTTCTATATTCTTTATGGAATCCCTCAATCAACCAAATTGGTTCAACTTGTTTTCTTCCTTCTTTAATCCCTCGATCAACCTAATCAGAAAAACTTCTATCTCCAGGGCCTTAGGATCCCTCGATCCACATGATTGAAAAAAAACTTTTAAAAAGTGAAAAACATAGAGTATTTATATGTAAAAAATATAACATGTATACTCTAAGAAAATATATCAATGAAAAAAATGGAATTTCTCGTTGTAATAACTTGTTGCAAAGATTCAAAACATATGTAGCTTTAGATCACATCATAATGTGGTAATATTTACCTCGATCTCAAAGTAATATTTATAAATGAATGTTATAATGGATTCAAAATTTGAATTCCTAATTTCTCACATTTAGTTATAACTGAATTAGTAGTATCAATTATTCTTTTGATGGATCTACACTTGTATTATTACTACCAATGATGTTTATTCAGCATCTCTAAATCGCTCCTTCCATAAAAATAACACAAAAAATTCATTATGGAACATTTATGTAAAGGAAAATAATAAAGGTGTTTTTAAACTATCTTTCTATTAAACATACTCATATCATGGTTCTTCTAATTAAGATAGTGTAATTTGGGATGACTACTTAACATACTACAAAAAATAACTTGAAAATTATTATATGTTAAAGTAATATTAACAAGTATTACATAGATAATAAAAGGTGATAAATATGTTTATTTTTATTTTAAAAATATGTACAATAAGAATTCATTCAATACATCCTTTATGATATGTATCTTGAACTTACCATATCCCCTATATATTATTGTCCATTATAATATTTTTTTGACCCTTCAATATTGACTTTTCCTTTATATTATTACAAAAAATTCCACTTCCCTTTCTTATAAAAGGGTAATTACACCACCCTTCAAGGCCACTATAATTTAGAATACCTATTTATTATATGACATTTTTACATCCCCTATATCCCTCTACTAAGTTGGGTATCTCCCTAATCTATGTAAAATCTCTATGAGCTCCATTTCCATGAAGTCCTCTAAGGGAAATATCTAGTTCTCAATATGATTACTAATCAATCTCTAACCTATTTTATTTTATATATTTATTTTAAATATATAATTTTCACATTTATATATAATTAAATTAGTATTATTTTTATATTTAATTTCATCATGTTGAGGTAATAATCATTATCAACCGTCCCCCCTTTCCCTTAAAAAATGTGAACGTTATTCGTACGTACGCACGGAATACCAACTCGATGAAGAAACACATTACATATTTCATAATTTCCATACAAGTGTTGTTGTAAAAGTTAATTTTGAAAATACATAGTATATTTATAACATTTTTATAATTTTTTAAAATATAATATATTTTCTACCTCCTCCCAATCATTTGAAATATAACAATTTTGATCATGTTATGTGTGGACAATTGTCTTCACAAAGAAATATGATTCATTTTTCTTAACTACTATAAAAAAACTGGTCAAAATGGTATTTAATGAATTAAAACTTTTATTTATATCATGATTAATATTGAGTGAAATACACCCAATTTCCTTCCATTCTTTTATTCTAATAAAAATGAAAATTTCATCAATGTGTACGTGCAGTCTACCACCTCTATGGAGTAACGTAGTTGAATTTTAATTGCCACCCTACATGTATTATTCTAACAATATAATTAATGAATATATATTATATTATTATTTAAATTATATTTTATTATAATGAAAATTTAAATATTTAAAACAAAAATTAAGAAACCACTTTTGTTTATCAAGAAAAAACAAAAAAAACTCATCATTTATTTCATCCTCACAAGTTATAACTAAAAATATCATGAAAATAACATAAGAAATTATAAACTGTTATGTAATATATATTCTGGTAGATTAAATAATCTAAAAATTATAAACTATGTATTAAATAATGTGGATCGATATTAACACTTTAAATCATTGTCGGAACAATAAAAATAGAAAACATTTGATGATGAAAATAAACTATAACTTACTAATAAATTTATACTAATTGATTATAAATGAATATAATATAGGATAATACATATTTATTTGGTCTATAAATGTGTTCTTAGTAGTTCTATGTTAGTTATATAGGGTTTTAAAGAGATTTCATGGATGTCAAGAGTAAAAGGTAAGGGTTCTTCATCTCAATTACCTTTCTTTAAGGAATTTTTTATGCACATAATTTCATTTAAATGGTGTGTATACTGCCTATTGTAAATATTATATCATAAATTATTTTTTATTCATGGTAATGTAAGTTTAAATTAAATCTTTTTCTTTCATGGGGTTTCAATGAAACTATTTCTGAAGTTGTAAGGGGGGTTTTCTTTAATCAACTTCTTTTATTGAGTCATAATGATTCTTAGATGACTATAGTTCCCAAAGATAATTTTATTGTATTCAATTATCATGTTATAATTATTGTACTCCTTATTTTATAGTTAATTAATTTTATGTATTTATTTCTTAACAATTTTTTATGATGTTATGAATAATTCACATTCTCTACAAATGAGCTCTTTTTCTTCCATATCCATATTCACTCATCTAGTTAATGTTATCATTTATTATTTTTAAATAAAAATATGTTTTAAATATTTTTATATTAAAATTTATCTTTACCTATTTTAAAAAGGTAGATTTATCTATCTTTTTATGATGTGTGTTTTAATAAATCCATTTTTAAAATATCAAAGAGAATTTCCCCTTAATGTTCATATTTTTATCTTCCACTCCACATTTAATATGGTAAAATCACATGAATTTTCAAGGCTCATTATTTATATTTAATTTAAATTGGTTCTTTAAAATAATATTGTTTCTTTCGTGAAATTAAATTTTGAAAGAGATTTATAATTTTATCTCATTACAATGATATTATGAAGTGTTTTCTAAAAGCTATTTTTCTTGGTTTTCATTCCATTTTCCTATTATATAATATAAATTCTATAGAGTAATGATTTTTTAATCTCCTTCTAAATGACTTTATGAAATATTCATTTTAGGTGATAGAAATTTTGGTTTCAATAAATCAACTTTTGAAATCATTTTATATTATACTATTTTTAAATGATATGAAATCCATTTTCATCCAATGGGTTTTCATGATATATTTAATTGTTGATATCATATGGTGTATATATTTATGAATAATGGTAGTTGGGGTCCTATATCTCCTTCCAATTCATTATTTATGGTTCGGTATCTAATGAGGTAATAATTTACCATATTTTTATAAAACCTAATTCACTAATTGATAATATGTTTTTGAAACCTATTTCACTTATAGAATGTAGGTTTATGAAACCTAACTCACTAAAAGACCATAATTTCTTGAAACCTAATTCACTTATAGACTACAGGTTTGTAAAACCTAAGTAACCTATGGAATGTAGGATTGTGAAACCTAAGTCCCTTATGAACTATAAGTTTATGAATCTAATGTCACTTATTAACTATGGGATTGTGAAACCTAATTCGGTAATGAGATATAGGATTTTGATTCCTAAGACACCATATAATGGTTCCTTATGCTTATATTTGTGTCATAGTTTTTTTATGCTTCATTTTCTTGACCTCCCATATCTTTATTCCTATGATTATACTCTGTGACTCTTGTTCATTACATCATGTCTATGTACTCTTATTCTATAGTATATGATTTCTCATTTCAAATTACACATATTGTTATCATGTCTTATATAAACTCTTATTATTACTTATTATTTTTAATAATATATTTCTCCCCTTACTATGTTTTATCATGTTTTTATGATCTAAACATTGATGGATTATTGATTATTTTTTCCCTTACTGAGTGTTTGAGCTCACCCTTTTCTTATATTCTCATTCCCCCTATTATAAATATGAGTATAATTTATGATAAGTCTATAAGGAAGTGTAGTGTCGCTCAATTATGGATAAATATTCACATATATTGAAAATAAGATACTTTTATATCTAGTCCTCAAAGACCCTAAACATTCTATTACTGGGATTATGTAATTATTTCTTGATGTAATGTTTAATTTATTGAAATTATGTAAAATAAAGTCATGTTTTTTTAGTCCACATCATTTTTTATTAAATATTGTTTTTAAAGAATTTATTTTTAGAACCAAATCTAGGAGTGTTGGTCTAGGTAACCTCATTTTATATCCGATAATGGATTAGTTATTTTTTATGATTATTTATGTTTTTTGGGGATTAATATAAGATAACTTTAGTAAAAATCCTAAAGATAATTATAAGTATAGGATAGCATCCTAGATTTTTTTTGAAGCTTTTTGTGTGTGGTTTTCCTAATAATTACATCCCTATTAGGATACTTTCACATGGATTTGGTCATGGAACTAATGAAACTAGGGTTAATCACCCATAAAAAGGCATGTTGAGTATTAACTTTATCTTCACTTACTTCAGGATGAGTTGACATAAGACCACACACTAGGATGAAACTATAAAGGTATATTAGTTGGTTAATTAATATTATTTTTACAAACCAACATGATGGATTTGAATATAATTTGGTTATAAAACCTAATAGGATGTAACAATAGATAACCTGAATTTTAGACTTGTTATTCAAATGTTAGGGTACAGACAACATTGATGAGTTATTTATTCTAAAATTTCCTACTATTTATTTATTAATTTATGTATTCTCATCCCCAAATTTTATTTTATTTATAGAAATGGTTGGGGAAAGGGGAAACCAAGTTAATAATGGGTGTGATAGAATAAATAAATGATAAAAATTATGAGAAACTAGATGGGAGAGAAGCTTGTCTTGAAAATATTATTGTTATGGGAACCCAAAAATCTTGTTTTATGATTAAAAAAATTATTATTTATAAATTTATGAACACATGAATCAATATGAGGATAGGGTTTTATAAAGTATCAAGTGATAAGAATAATGTAGGAAAGATTATTCAAAATCCTACATGTCAAAAATTCGATAAAATCACACATGAAATGTATCATAGGAACTAGAAGATGTTTTATTTGTGTTAAAAAGGAAAACCAAGTAACAAGATTTCAATGAAAAAGGAAGTGTATTTTTAATATGATACACAAATTATGTTCTTCCTAATGATCCACTAGCAATTAAAAAATTTTGAAGTGAGGGTTTTGTGTACATTACAAACCAATGAACTAATCCATGGGTTTAAGATGAAAATATTCACCTAAATCGAGAAAAAACATTAATATAAGGACAATCCTATTAATTGATTTTTATTGAAGTGGATAATGATAATAAATTGGTTTAATGTACACTTATTCAACACTATAGATATGTAGATGTATTATTTCATGTAATTTGTAACCAATTATAAGATTTTTAATTATAAAAAAACATCTTGGGGTATAATTATTGTATCCAAGGTATATAAATGTACATCAAGGTTAATGGGATTATGATTCATTAAAGTATTATTATCCTTCCCTTTTATTAATTTCTTGTGATTTTAAAAATGTTTTGGTTATCTCTACTTAGAGGTAAATTTATTTTTTGTAATAATGAAATCATATTTTATATCAACCTATGATAGTATTTTGGTGAAATTATGGTTATTAGAAATTTTAATAAGAAAATAATATAATGTGATTCATGATACTAAATAACTATATAATCTTATATCAAATATTTAAATAAAATCTCAATATTAAAGATAAGCCTATTTTGAGAAAAAGTATCTGTTTTCAAAGTTTATATCTCTCTATGAATTATATGTTGATTCATTTATTTATTTTAGATACCCTTATATATTATCATTATGAAGTGATAATTCGAGAATTTTGAGGATGCAATTTATTAAGGGAATAATTTAATGACTTGGAATTTTAGTATTAATTTCCCTTTAAATTAATACTATGTTAAATATTTTATTTTACAGGAAACACTATACTAAAACAAAACCAATATACTTTAAATTAAAATTATTGAATTTTACTGTTATAATATATATATTTAATTAATAGGTATAAATGGTAGTAACCAAACTATTAAAACCATATATAAAGGAGAAGCGATGGAATCAAGTAGTATGAATCTTTCTTATGAGTGTCACCAATCCATGCTTGAAAAAGTGGTGACATCACTAGGTTTTCCTATAGAACAATCCTAATCCAAACTCCAAAAATTATGATATGAGTGAAATAATATATGAGGGGAGTTTAATCATATAAAAATTTCTAGGATATCCACATTATCTGATCTACCACCCATGACTTCCACTAGAGCATATCTTATGCTTAGATCTTATGTGGAGATCTTGAGGGGTTATGTAAGTAGAAATTAAGATAATATAAACATGTAATTATAAATGTAATAAAAAATTTAGATATCACATGTATTCGATATATTTAAAAATTTTAATTTTAAAGAAGAAGACATTTTATTTTTAATACCAATGCATTGATAATGTTTAATTAAGAACCAATAAGATCATTTTACGACTAAAATTTTATTTTCCTAAAAAATGATTTTTAGGTGATCTATATTTTTGTTTTAAAAAAATAAATATATTATGGTTTAATATATTATTAATATGAATAATATATTAATACTAATTTAATTGTTTGGAAATAATAATTAAAATAGTCAATATCTAAAATCCATGTTTCTAATGAAAATGTTTTCATTTTATTTAATATTTCCAAGTAAAAGATAAATTCCTAAATTTTAGAATTAGAATTTTAATAATTGAAATTCCTTTTTTAATACAACAAAAAAAATAGTATCTTAGGATTAATTTTTCATACATTTTATAAAAGGTTGACTTTTAGGTTGATAGTGAAAAAAACTATTTTAAAGATATGATTAGGATATAATGACAACATAAATATTTTTGAAACATTTTTTCTTAATCAGACATGAATTTAATAAATAAAATTATACATTTAGAATTTTAATTTTTTTAATAAAAATAATGTTTGGAATTTTAGAACCCAATTAATTTTTTATTTCAATAAAAAAATATTTGTTCCTTTTCATTTAATCTTTTTTAAAGGTTGGGGTTGAAGCCTAATTTTTGTTATTAAATCAAAGCAAAGACCTCTTCAAACTATGTAGAGGGAAACCCATTACATAGCTTGAAGGCCCAGTGGGCTTGTAGCCCATTACATAGTCCGTAGGCCCAAAGTTTTGGCCCAATTCACATTCTGTGAATAGTAACCTGCCTGCTACAGTACCCTCACAGTACCGCCGCTGCTACAGTGCCCTGCCGCCACTACGGTACCCGCTGATAAACAGTGTCGCCGCTGCTACAGTAACTCTATAGTACTGCTACAGTACATGCACCCAATGGGTTTTGAACCCCCATTTTTCATGTAGGATTACGGGTTGCTTACCACTAAGCCAAACCCCAACTACTCATTTAATTAAATATTCAAATTATGAAATTTTATTTCAGATTTTATTGAAAATACACATAAAAATTATTTTTTTCAATGAATCAATTAAGTTCATAGAAATTTAAAAAAATTATAATTTTGTCACAAACATTGTTTTTATGCATAAAATATTGTTTTTCTAAAAATAATTTTTTGGCATCATCGGTGTTCTTTACATGGTGTGATAAACGTCCTTGGACAATGATTACATACGGTTGTGTGGATCTAGTTCTGGCAGGTTACAATGGAATTTTGGGAATTTTTATCGGCAGTCTTGGTGTGTCGGTGCTAGATCTTCAGCATTGAAGGTGGGTGGGCTGCTCGGTTGGCCTTCGGTAGTGTCACTAGGCAGCATTTCTCATCAAGCAATGAAGGTGGACTCATTTCTCATGGAAATTTGCCGATCCTCTGGATGAGATATTATGTTGTAGGATGCTCACAATCATCTTCTTTAGCATTTATCCCATAACACATTTCTTCTAGTATATCAGAAGGATTATTATGCTGACTATAAAATTCCTCATTAGTTTAACCTAGAGGGATAGAGGTTTTTGCGGCGTGGATTTGGATTTAGTGGCACCCATCATTGGTTTTCATTTCCTTAGGGTTTTTCTCCTAATTTTGGGCCTCCATGATTTTTATTTAGGACTTTAGGATATTGAGATTCTAGACTATGTTAAACCCTACTGTTGTTTTTTTTGGGTTCTCTGTCATGTAATGGGTTCCCTCCTAGTTAAAGGGGTTCTCTTTTTCCATTTTTAATATATAGGGTTCCTCCCTATTTTTTCTGATAAGTTAAAATGGGTTTAAACAAGGGTAAGAAACCTAATACATGTTAAATACATGTCTTTAAATGATTTTAGGATAGTTTTATTAACCTTACATCATAAATTACCCATTATTTTCTATTAATGGATCATTTTAACCTTGAATAATTACTTACCATTTATATTATTGTAAAAATGTCTCTCTCCTCCATCATAAAAGGAGACTTCCACCAAATCATAAAGCCCACTCTAATTCCAATTTCTACTTGAACCCTTTCACTTTTTTACTTCCCATGGATCCCTCTACAATTTTTTTATCCCTTATATCCAAATAAAATCCATAATTCTGCCATTTCCAAAAAGTCCCCCAAGGGAAAGCTCAAATTCTCAACATGAGTACTAATCATTATGTGACCTCTTTATTTTCTATATTACACTTAAAAATATAATTTTACCATTAATATATAATTAAATATATATTTATTTATACTTAATGTAATTAATTAGAGGTAATAATATTTATATTCCTTTACCGTGTTCTCTTAAAAATTGAGAATGTCATTTGTGTGTATATATAGAATATCGCTTCCAAAAAACAACATATTTCGTTCTTAATAACTACCTTACATGGGAGGATATAAAATAAAATTTAATTAATAAATATTATATTTATAACCTTTTTACAATTATGAAAATATGAAGCATTTTTCAGCATCTTCCCAGCCATTAACAAAAAAATGTTGATGGTGTTACATGTGGACCACTACCTCTATAAAGAGACATGTTTCATTTTCCTTAACCACCATACAAAGATCAATAAAAATGGGTATTTAATGAAATAATATGTTACTTATATCATGATTAAGATTATATAAAATATATAACATTTCCTACTTTTCTCTCATTCAAAGAAAAACAAAAATGTCATCCATTTGTATCAGTAGACTACCACCTCCATATAGTGACATGGTTTGTTTTTCATAACCACCCTACATGTATGGTTTAAAATATATAATTAATGAATAAATTTGGTATTATTAGTTAAATAATATTTTTTTCTATTAAGAAAATTATAATATTTAACTCATTAATTAAGATAGTAATTTTGTTCGTTAGAAACTAACGAAACAAGTTTGTAACTCATTTCATCCTCACAAGGATTAACTAAAAATATCATGGGGATAATGTAGTAACATATAAATAATTTTGTAATATATATTATATTACATTAAGTAATCTATGAATGATGAACTGGGTTTCAAAAAATATGGATCAATATTGACACTTTAAAGCATGCATGGAACAATCAAAATCATTATCATGCAATGATAAAAATAAATAATAAATAATAAATGTATAATAATTGATTATAAATGTATATAATATAGAGTAATAAATATTTATATGGTTATTAAATATTTTATTAATATGTTTCTTTTATTATAGAGTAGATTTAATAGATTTTATGGAATTTTGTAGTAAAAGGTAAGGGTGTTTGATCTCATTTTCCTTTCTTTGAGACGTTTCTTATTTTATAAACCTAATTACATTTAAATTTTGTGTATTATACCTATTGGATACATAATATCATGAATTACCTTTTATTCATAGTAATTTAAGTTCAATTTCAATCACACTCTTTCAATTTTTTTCAATTAAAATGTTTCTTATATTGTAATGACTCGACTCAAAATCATTTCTTGAGTCATAATGATTACTATTTGACTATGGTTACATAAGATGGTTTTATTCTTTTCTATAATGATATTATAATTCCTTTCCTCTTTATTTTATAGGTAATTAAATTGATGGATTTCTTTCTTCAAAAAATTTTATGACGTTAAAAATAACTCTCATTCTCTCAAAATGAGCTATTTTACTTCCATATAAATATTTACTCTACCCACTATTATTAAAATTTATTATTTTGAAATCCAAATATGAATTATTTATAATGATCATCAACTATTTTAAAAATTATTATTTATCAATATTTGTATGATGTGTATTTAAATAAAGTTAATTTCAAAATATCAAAAAGTATTTCCCTTTCAAGTTCATATTTTTATATCCCACTCCACATTTCGTATGGAAAATATTTATTAAATATTAAAAGCTCTATTGTTTGCAATTATTTCAAAGTAGAATTAACAAAACCACGTTACCTTATTGAAAATTAATTTTGAAAGTGATTTGTCATTTCATCTCAAAACAATTATGTTATGAAATGTTTTTTAAATTCTATTTTTCATGGTTTTGATTCCATTTTCTAGTTTAAAAGATATAAATCCTATGGAGTTATGTTTTATAAATAAATTTATGAACTCCTTGATGAAATAACTGTTTTGGGTGATTTAAATTTTTGTATCAATTGATTGACTTTGAATATCAATTATGCGATACCATTTAGAAATGATATGAAAACTATTTTCTTTCTATGGGTATTCATGATATGTTAAATGATTGATATGTTATTATAAACATATGTATGGAAGATAACAGGTGGGGTCATATGTCACCCTCTAATTCATTATTAAAGGTTTGTATCTCATGAGGTAATGATGGAATGTAGGTTTTTAAAATGTATGTCACTAATGGACTATAGTTTTTTGAAACCTAATTTTCTAATGGGCCATAGGTTTGTAAAACCTAAGTCAGTTATGAACTATAGGTTTGTGAATCCTAAATTACTAATATACCAAAGGTTTATGAAACCTATGTAACTTATAGATTAATGTTTTGAGAAACCAGAGTCACTTATTTACCATAGACCATATGTTTGTGAAACCTAATTCACTTATTAATCATAGTGTTTCAAAACCTAAGTCACTAATCAGTAATAGTTTTGTGGTTTGTAATCCACCATTTAATAGTTTAATATTCTTATAATTGTTCCACAATTTATTATTATGATATATTCCCATTACATGGAATTTATTTATACCAATTATTATCCTCCACAGATCATTTTTTCCCTATTTTTTCCATATTCTTGTTCTATGTTATATGTTTTATCATTTGAGATTACATGTTTTGTTATAATATCTTATTATTCTATGTTATTTTTAATAAGATATTCAGCTCCTACTCATGATTTCTTATATGCTTACGATCTAACCATTGATGACATATTGATGAGTTTTTCTATTATTGAGAATTTAATATCAACCTTTTATTATTGTTATTTTCCCCGATTATGAATATGGGTATAACTTTTGATAAATATAGAAGGGATTATAATGTGGATTAGTTAGTGAGAAATGTTCACAAGTAGTGAAAATAAGATTCTTTAATAGCTTTTCGTCGAATATACTGAATCGTTGTTTTCATTATTGCGTGATTTTTGTGAGATGTAATGTATAAATTATGGTAATGATGTAAAATAATTTTGATCTCCTTTTTGAAATAATGATGTCTAAACTTTTTGAGAATAAGTTTCAATATTTATTAACCCCTTCCTCATAATAGATAACAATTTTATGTTCCTTATCATACTAGTGTATCTGAACCATAATACATTTCTTTAAGAATATCGTAGTAGCATTCCCATATTCTCATTATATAGGGGGATATTATAACATATTTATGTGGAAAATACTCTATTTAAATTGACATATAAAACAAAAAATAAAATTATTAATATGTAGTAAGTATACAAACTTTAATATATAAAACTATATACATGATATAGTAATCTAAATCACATGATAAAATTAGTTCTAAGACACTAACTCTAGTTGTTTTTTAATAAGTTTTATTATGGATTAGTTCATTAATTTAGATATTTTTTGAGAAGAATATGGTTCAACTTGATAATAATATAAGCATCTTTATTCATAGAATTATTAATATAAAACCCTAAATATTTATCAAATTTAAATAATTCCTCACTTAAACACGACTGCATATTGAAATTTTTAAGGTACTCAAAATAACCTTTACTCGTGTTTTTAAAGAGTTGATAATCAATGCATTGATAAATGTCAAATACTTTTATCTATGAAAAAAATCATAGATAAAAATGAGATTTTATCAGTTCTGTCTAATTTATCTAGCTACACCACACTAAAATTATACCAAATTAATTAAAATGAGGTGAAATTCAGATTCTCGCCCATCACATTGTTACGAAGCACATTAACCCCTAGTCTATATCATTTTTTGTATTATATAATGACAAATTTATATATTTATATATATATTTATATATCTAAATTTACATAAATAAATATAAGTTCATTTATATATTTATTTATATCTATATATATCTACAAACCTATTTATATATATTTATATAAATTTATGTGTGTGTATATATATATATATTTATTTATTTATGCATTTTGATATTGTACTTATAAAACGTGTTTAAATATTTATATAAATATTATAAATATTTTAATAAATTTATAATAGATTAAATTTAAATTTATGTTTTTATAATGTATTTAAATACATTGTAAAATAATTTATTACTTAATATAAATTTAATATTATTTTTACGTAGATTATGTAAATAAAATAGATAATAAATGTTTATTCTAATATGATTTACATTTTTTAATATACATTATATATATATAAATATTTTAATATATTTACTTATTTATATATATGTGCTACATATTTATATATTGAATAATATAGATAATGGTTATATATATATATATTAAAATGAAAAGAAAAGTGCATAAAAACCTCAAGTGTGGAAAAAGAACACCTTAGTATAAGTAGTAATATAATTATAAGAGGTTGGAAGAAACATTAAGAACTGTCGATCTTCCCCTTAAAAAATGTTGGTTAGTTTTAGCCTTTGAGAATAATTTCCTAATACAAATCTTCAAAGGTAAAATCCATATTTTCCAAGAGAGTGACCTCAAGGTAGTCTAATATTTTCACCCTACCCCATGAAACATTGTTCTAGGATAATACAATTAATATTAATACTATTTTTGATAATACTTATTTTATTGAAAATCTACAAAATGTGCTTATTGAAGTGCATCCTTGTGAATCTTTTAGATTTCTCCCATGATCCCTTATCCTCTATATTTCCATAGAAACTGATTAGCCCCTTAACTTCACTTTCCAATTCTAATAACACAATGAAGTATAATTAAGGAGGAGAACCATCTAAGGAGTTTTTTATGTACATTATAAGACTTTCCCACTGTGTTTGATACTAGTGGATCTAGAAACCATATAATGTCGACGAGTATTTTTTTCAAGGTCTCGGTTTATTCAAGTTATATAACATGAATATCTTGAAATAAACTATAGGTTTTATCCCCTTTTGATTATTTAATAGATATAAATTATACCCCTTAACATTATTAGGTGATAAGGGGATGTTTCTATCTCTATATAAGTTATCCAATTGTCCCATGGGTTTTAAAACCACAATATCATTTTCAATATCCTACATATCATCTTTAGTTTCAATCCTAACAATAGACAGATCCTTGTTTTTTATAATTTCTTAATCAATGGGAGATAAACTAACAATATAGTCATATCATATATAAATACATGTTTCACTCATAGTTCCAACACTAGAAAAAAAATATTAATATTTTTTTTGATTTTTACCCTCTAGAAATTGAACCTACTTATCACTTTGAGTTAAGACAGAGTGACCTAACATGACCAAAAAGGAACCCTAATGAATGGTAGTAAGATAATTGTTCCACACCAACCCCACCTCCAATAGTTTATGGGTTGGATACTAGATTGATACCCCATGTCTGGATAGGAATGAAATTTAGTTTCAATTTTATATTTTTGTTGGTGGATGAATTGTATTGAGGAAAAAGACTCAGTATGAGGCTCTAATAGTTAAAATATACCAAAATTAAATTATTGGACATGTTTTTAGGTTTTTTGGACATCTCAAAGGTTTTATTGAATGAAATAGAAGTGGTCGGGGGTGAGAAAATGAAAATTGTAGTTATAGGACATTCATAGCAAAAATGGTTCATTGTTGCTATGACTGAATTTCATATGGTGATTCCAAGAATGAAGGAGGTTTTTTCATGGTTTATAAGAAAATTTTCTGAAAACCCATGGTGTGACCCTTATGGTCATGCTATAAATGTTTCCCAAGTGTGTTTTTTAGACTAGTCCAAGATCTTTCTTTCCTAGGGATGATTCACATTCTTCTTCAGTTGAATAGAGAGTCTAAAGGTGCCATTTTCAGTCAAACACTCCCCCACATTCTCTTATCTTCGTCCTTTTTCATGTATGATGGGTTCTTGGTTTATTTGTATAGTTAATACTATAACACCCATATGTTTTTAGGAAATATTTTCTTTAAAAAAATTTAATTCTTAAATAGCTTTCATTGCACGCAATCATGAATTTAAATGAACCGTGAGACACCATTAGTATAAAAATACCACTATAACCTAGCTATTAAGTTAGAAGTAATAAATATAACTAACTTATTAAAATTTATGG
The DNA here is from genome assembly GCA_963277665.1 of Viscum album. Classification (NCBI taxonomy): domain Eukaryota; kingdom Viridiplantae; phylum Streptophyta; class Magnoliopsida; order Santalales; family Viscaceae; genus Viscum; species Viscum album. Next base: position 930,695,961 of record OY728159.1, read on the forward strand.
TGAATTCATTGGCAAAAAATTATTTACGAAAAATATAAACCAATTAAATGAAAATGAAATATTTGTATTCTTGTATTAATAAATTAATTTATTTACAATTAGTAAATGAAATTAATTAAGTATATATATTATATATTTAGTAAAAAAAATTATATTCATCCAAAATATTTTTTATTCATAGGATATGAATAAACCAAATTCTATGTATAAAAATCTATATTTTTCAAATGGGTAATTTTAATGCTTTTTAATGGCAAACCCATTTTAAATTGAAATTTTGAAAAATTAATAAATTTTATGTGAAAAAAAAACTTATTAATTGTAAGTGGGATAAAAAATTACTTTGGATGAATTGTTGATATTTTTCTGATAACTTTCAAGTTTTGATAAACAGTAAAAATATACTAAATTTTGATTAACATCAACCTTTTTCATTGAAATAATTTATGTTGTAAAATCATATTACTAAATGGTTTCAAAGTATAAATATATTATATTTTTATCATTTAATATAATTTAGTTCATTGGAATTAAATTTACATTGAATTTATATGTAAAAACATTTCAATTTTTTTCAATGTTTTAACATTTAAAACTTCTTTTTTCATTCTGACAATTAGATTATTTTTAAATTAATTACTTCAACTTATCTGTTTTAAATTTTTAAAAACATAGTCCATTTTTAGAATCATTAGTTTGAAATTATAAAAATATATTTCTTTAATTTTTTGTCATTATGAATAACAACTTCCGTAATTTTTTGTTAATACAGTAAAAGGGTAAATTATGTAATTAAGGGTAAAAAATATATTATAAAATTACCCTAACACATTCCCTAATATCATTGGATGAGTTTGTATTGACCTAAATAATTATTGTTTCTAAATTGTATCCTTTGGAAGACACTTGGATGAGATTAGTACATTTAATTTATTTTATGTAAAGAAAAGTTAAATATGTCTTACTCAAATTTTAAATAAAAATATCTTTTTTAATATAAGGTTATAGAGAATATAAATTTGACAATAAATAAATGATTTAAATCTAATTTTTTATCATTGTAATTTATTTTTAATTTTTTTTAAATAAATAATTGCCTTAAAGACATATACATTGATGATACATAAATTATATAACTAATGAAAATAAATAAAATAATTTTTATTCAAATGATAATAACCATTAAAAGACCACAAAAATTTCCAAATTCTTATTGGAAGAATATATATTGACTATAATCATCCAACGTTCTAGTTATTTAACATTTGGATCCATATGGAAAATATTATGTCACTTATTTTATTTTATTTAAAGTGATGTTAAAGTTGTCACATTCATTTTTTAATAAATATAACATTTTTAGTATAGGTTTTTACAGAATATATACTTGACTATAAATATTCTTCTGAAATATTGAGGATTTATCTTTATTATAGTATTTTTAATTTTTATTCAACAAATAATTATATTAAATAATTACAAAAAACTGATGTATTAATTATTTTAACAATGGAGATGAAAAATAAATGTAATTAAAAATATTAAAATAAATATAATTTGGGATAATTACCATATCAAACAAATTTTTAAGATGACCTTAACCTGTTAGTAATATAATAAATCATTTAGTTCTATGTTAACTTTTTATATTTATACTTTTAATATTCAATTAATTTTTGTGTCAAAATTGAAATTATTGATTTTTTATCAAAATAGTGTGTTATGAAATTATATAAAAAACATAAATCATTTTTAATGATATATAATAATTATGATATGGTTGAAAATGTTCTAAATTATTCATTTATGGTCTAATTCATTTCAAAAAAATTAATATTTGTTAGACCATAAATTAATAATTTATTATATACCTTCATTCCATCCCATTCATTGAGAAATGGAAATGTTAATCATGCGTACGTATAGACTGCCACTTCTACGAATGACGAATTTTATTCATCACCACCACCATTCATGGATGGTTATAATAATGGAATTAATTAATATATATATGATATTTATAAAACTATTAATATTGTTTAAATATATTATTTTATATTCTATAAGTTATATTAACAATAAATGGTCATAGTTAACTTAACCACCTAAAATAAACTTATCTCTGGACCTTTTTTAATTTGAGTCTATTTTGGAAAAAGATAGCGAGACATAGAAATTGTTTCTAATCAGATAATAACATATATACACCTATAAAATTATAGACATTATGAATCTATTTTACAACACTTTTGACCATGGTTATTATACTGAGTAATTTTCAGATAAATCGACCAAACCATCTCAAGTAACCACCATAAGAAAAAACTATTTAATAAATAAATGAAATATGATAATAAATAGACATTATAAAATGAAAGATATATTGAAAAGGTTCTTAATGACGTTTTAAATAAGCTTAATTTCATAATTCAGAATGATAGGTTCACATGCATAATAAATCGGGAACTATGGTAAGGGTTATTTAGCTCAATTTTCAATTTCATGATCCATGTTTGATACTACAAACCATAATATTTTTTATATAAAGTATTCATCCTATTTCCTTCAATTATAATTAATAGATTTCTTCTCATGATATTTTAATTTTCATTTCATGGTAATCCTCTCGTGTTTATTTGATTCTTACAATACCATTATCATAAGTGTGTTTTATTTCAATTTCATTTATATTCAGAGATTTGTTAAATTATACACCTAATTTTATTTAAGTGGTGTGTATACTACCTATTAGATATATAATCTCATGAATTATATTTTATTCATGATAGTTGAAGTTTAATTTCATGCTATATTATAACGACCCATAATTTACATACATTGTTAGTACTTCAAAATTGAAGTGCACTTATTACAACATATAACAAAACCATGAAAGGACCGTATAGGTATAGTGTATTTAGAAACTGGGAAACATAAACAACTGGTTCATAAAGCATTTACATTGCCTCTCATTTATTTCATCATATCTAGAGTCCCTTTTGGCATATCCTACTTAATAACCTTCTTCCTGACCTGGGGAAAGAAAACATACAAAAGGGTGAGCTCAAATGCTCAGTAAGGGTAAACAAAAGAAATATCAATCACATCATATTCATAAGAACATAACATTTTGTAAATCTTAACCTGCAAAAGAGATCATAATTTCATAACATGGGATAAATCATAGTAGTGAAATGTAATCCCAATAATCATAACTTAAAACATGAAGCTTTGTGGAATACACACATAATCAAAGAGAATCATTTCTTATTAGTCAAGACTCATTTCCAAGACTATCTTAGTGGACAAAGTCCATTTCTGACCCGAGTTCATTCCTCGTTTCAGTCCTGTTTCACTGAACTGGTTTAACCTGTCATTCCAGCCATGTCTATCTCATGAGATATAAAATCTGTACCCAATGCATTGGAGGGAGATATAGGTACCACCCATCTCATAATGATACCATTCTTATGTGTGCCACAATATCATAAACCATACATCATAGCATAACCCATGTAATAAAAATGGGAATCTTTAACATCGCGACATCATAAAACAATTCATATAAGATAAAGGAATTCATAAAAATAATTCCATCACAACATAATCAAATCAATGTAATAATAGTGATAGAAACAAACCCTTTATTATCTTCTATGGAAAATAATTTTGATAAAACACTTGAACTCCATTCTTGAGGAAAATATCCTTTATACTTCAAAAACATTTTTCCTTTCTTAACATGTCATACGATTTTAAACTAAAATAAGTTGATTAAAAATAAACTTTAAAACTTTTAAAGGAAGATTCTTGTAAATAATGTTTTAAAAATCCAGTCATTCCGTATATGTTAAAAAAACATTCTTCTCGTACTTTTGTCGGAAAAGTCAAAAAGTACTTCATATGAAAAACGATAAAAGATTCCTTTCATATCCTTTACTAAAAACTCACCGAAGGGTAAAATTGGATTTAAAAAATTGTAGGTGGATGGAAACAATATTACATATTTAGGGAACATGTATGTGGATGATAAAATACACCCCAGTAAATACCAAAGTATAAACAATCTTGGATAAAAATGAGATTGTGATATTTTCCCTTACTTTAGATCCGATTTGCTTCGTAAGTGTCTGAACCTCCTGTATAATGATTTAAATAATGTCATTGAATTATTCCAGAATCATACTCATTGTTATGATATCATATATGGTCATATTCTTAGCTTATTATTAATAATATTTCATTGTTACTTGTTATTCGAGTGTTTATTACTTTTTGTTCTTATGCGTGTTTTGTCGAATAAAGTCTTATTCTTCTTTTTAGGTTATAGATACCTCATTTTCAGAATGTTATTAGTGTAATATATATCATATTTATTCACTCAATTCATTTATGTAATCATTATGCAATGAAAATCACGTAGAACGAGTCGCATCACATCGTGGAGACGGTATTCCGTACGTACGCACGAGCGATGATATCATTCCCATGATCATGGAATTGTATTGGAGTGTATGTATACTATTTCAGAATCAATATCACTTTACAATAATCATATATATTCATTCTTTACACCATTATACACATCCAAGTAAGGTGGTGGTGGAAAATAGATTACACCACGGCGTGGAGACGGTATTTCGTATGTATGCACGCGCGGTGATTTCGTTTTTCGTAGGATGGATAGATGGTGAAATAGGGTTATTTCATACTTATAATAACATATAATTATATTAGTGATACTGATGTTATTAATTCATAATGAAACAACTAAATAAGAAGAATTTGAAGAAGAAATAAAGTTGAAAGAATCGGTAACGGACATTACCTCTTCTTTGAAGCGCTTCTTTGAGACCTCCTTTTAGGGTACTAAAATTGGCCTTTGAAGAAGACCAGGACCTCTAGGATGTTTCTAGGGAAGTGTAGATGAGAAATTAGCATGGTTTGGCCGAGGTTGATGGCTCAAGGTGGTGTAAGGAAGAGAGGGAGGAGATGCCCTTTTATAAGGGAGGAGAGGGGCACCTTTGGAAAAACTGAAAATATTATTTTATTATAAAGTCATATTCGGTTTTAAATATCTCCAAATTGATTTATTTAAAATCTAAGGTGGTTATGGGTCGAAAAAATCTCATCCAATATAATTTAGACAAGTTTAGGTTCCTATTTTAACCTTATCATTTAGATTTAACTTTAAGTTGGATAATTTTACTTTTACCATGTCTTTTTGTGTTCTTACACTATAATGTTAATAAACGTACTATAACAAGCCAAACGAACCCCAAGTTGTTTATTATTAATTTATATAGCCTTATATAAGTCATTTGGCCGAACCTCAGATTTTTAGGAATAAAATAACAATTAATAATATAATATTTGTTTTAAAAACTATTTTATGTCAATTTTGACACTATTTAGTAATTTATTTTTGTGAAAATCATAACAGAATGATTAGTTCAAAAACATTTAATTAAATAAATACTAACATGTTATATTAACCTAGAAAATTAGTGTAATTCATTAAAAGTCTCAAATTACATTTATTTGGGTATTTATAACATCAATTATGTCAATATTTCATTAATAAGATAATTAGTGCATCATCATTGTGTCATAAATAAATTAAATTATTTAATGTCTAAAAATTAAAAATAAAATATCATTATGTAGGAACTCTTTTTATCTTTCTAATTAATATTTATAGTCGAATTTATCTTATGTATAACCATATATTAAAATTTATTTACTTATTAAACTTTGATTTTACTATTTTAACCCTTCTTTAAATAAATTAATAATAAATGTCCTAATCTAATCCAAGTGAGAATAAATAGTCATATTTTATTCCTAAGGTTGTTTTTGGTCGAATTACATTTATCCAATAGAATTAGGTCATTTTTTAGGGTAATAATAATATCATTTTTACTCTTAATTACACAATTTACTTTTAACCGTGGTAAATAAAAGTAAAAAGTTACTATTCACCAAAAATTATTTTCATCTCATTGAACCACATTTTACTTAATGACATCAACTGTGTCTCTCAAATTTTTGAAATTCCACTCACATAAGTGGTAAAATTAAGTTTTATGTAAATTTGCAAATTCTCCCAGGAGTTGGGTAAAAGACGGTGAAAAGTTCAATAAACTTTTTATATATCTAAAATTATAATAAAATTACACCAGTGAATTACATTGAACTTATATAGGTATTATGTATCAATTTTGACCTAAAATAAATTTAAATAAAATAAATAATTATTTAAATAAAAATTCGTTTTTTAAATAGTAACCCAGTGTTTTCACTATTCATCAAAAATTGAAAGTTTTCAGAAAAATACCAAAATTTAACCCTAATCTATTTTTGATATTCTGAATCCAAAAATGAAGTTCATTTTGAAAAATAAAATTTATAAAATTTAAAAAAGTGGTTATTACTATTCATAACGGCTAGTTTTAATAATATTTTAATAGCATATCGTTGTTTAGTGAAACTCGGTATTGTGTACGACGCAAGCTATCGAGTAAGGCCGCGTTTGCGTGTAAAGAAATCCAAGCTAGTTTTGTGTGTAGTGAAATATTCCTTTGATGATTTATATAACATAAAAAACAAAATATTTCTAATAAAAGTCTCGTGTGTTACATTCTACCCCCCTTAAAATAAATTTTTCCCTCAAAATTCATCACTTTGTAACAAACAGATAAGGATACCTCTCCCTCATCATATCCTCGAGCTCTCATGTAGATTCTTATAATTGGTGGTTCCTCCATAATACTTTCACCAAGAGAGTGGTCTTGTTCCGTAAGACTTTTTTACTACGATCTAGAATCTCTATCGGTTGTTCTTCATAAGAAAGATCTAGTTCCAGCGGTACAACTTCTGAGCTGAGTACATATGAAGGATCAGGTATGTACTTTCTCAGGAGAGATACATGGAACACATCGTGAACTTGAGAGAGATTTGGTGGAAGCGCCAATCGATAAGCTACCTTCCCAACACGATCCAGTATTTCGAAAGGACCAATATATCTAGGGCTCAACTTTCCCTTCTTTCCAAATCTCATCACCCTCTTCCAGGGAGATATTCGTAAGAACACTTTATCACCCACTTCAAACTCTAAGTCTTTTCTTCGGTTGTTGGCATAACTTTTTTTTCGACTCTGAGCTTCTCTTATGTGTTGTTGAATAGATCTGACCTCTTCTTCCATCTCATCAATAAGATCAGGTCCTAATAGATTTCTTTCCCCAACTTCATCCCAGTAAGTTGGAGTCCTGCATTTCTTTCCATAGAGAGATTCATAAGGAGCCATCTGAATACTGGAGTGAAAGCTATAATTATAAGAAAATTCCACCAAAGGTAGGTGTTGATCCCAACCACCTTTGAAATCTATAGAGCAAGCTCTCAACATATCTTCTAGAGTTTGAATTGTCCTCTCAGACTGACCGTCTGTCTGAGGATGATAAGCAGTGTTGAAACTCAACTCTGTATCCAGAGTATGATGAAGACTTCGCCATAACTTTGAGGTAAACATCGGATCTCGATAACATATAATAGAAAGTGGTACTCCATGCAATCTTATCACATCCTTTACATATATCATGGAAAGCTGATCCAGAGATAAATCCTCTCTAATAGCAATGAAGTGTGCAGACTTTGTAAGACGATCAACTATGACCTAGATAGCATTATTACCTTTGGATGTTTTAGGATGTCCGGTGAAAAAGTCTATAGTGATGTTTTCCCATTTCCATTCGGGTATGGGTAATGGTTGTAACATTCCCTTAGACTTCTGTCTCTCAGCTTTAACTTGCTGACAAACCAAGCATCAAGAGACATATTCAGCAACATCTCTTTTCATGTCATCCCACCAGGAGTACTCTTTGAGGTCCCTATACATCTTCGTGCTTCCATGATGAATAGAGAATGAAGAAATATGAGCTTCATCCAGCAGCTCATTCTTTAATTCGGGGATTGGAGGAACACAAACCCGATTCCTGAACATTATTATCCCATCACAATCAAGGTTGAATTCAGGAACATTTCTCACCTTCTTTTGTAACTCTACATCTTCTTTCTGTGCCTCTTTAATCTTAACATGTATAGATAGTTGAACATTCATTTGAGAAAGATACGATTTTCCCCTTTCATTATAATTCCAAGATCCATCCTTTGTAAATCCATAAATATTGGATCTTTTGTGATCCTCATCGTGGATAAAATGGCATGGTCTTGTCAACTTAATGCATCTGCCACCTTGTTTTCTTTCCCAGGGTGGTAATGAATTGAGCAGTCATAATCCTTAATCAGCTCCAACCATCTTCTCTAGCATATATTCAGCTTCTTTTGTGTGAAAATATACTTTAAAATTTTATGATTAGTATAAATGTCACACCTTTCTCCATAAAGATAATGCCTCCAAATCGTTAATTCAAAGATTACCGCAGCGAACTCCAAATCACGAGTTGGGTAATTTGGCACATGGATTTTCAATTGTCGTGAGGCATAAGTTATCACCATATCATTTTTCATAAGAACACACCCCAATCCCTTCTTGGATGCATCACTGTAGATCACAAACCTTTCTCCACTACAGGGAAGTGTGAGTACAGGTGCACTGGATAACCTTCTTTTCAACTCCTTGAAATTCTCTTCACATTCCTCCATCCAAACAAACTTAACTCCTTTCCGAGTCAACTTGGTGAGTGGATTAGATAATCATGAGAAGTCTTTCACAAAATGTCGATAATATCCAGCCAAACCAAGAAAACCTCAGATCTCAGTTACTGTTGTTGGTCTCGACCATCTTTCGATAACCTCTGTTTTTGCTGGATCCACAGATATGACCTCTTTTGATATTATGTGACCCAAAAATAAAACTTTTTTAATCCAAAATTCACACTTGGTAAATTTGGAATAAAGCTTCTCCTTTCTCAGGGTCTTCAATATAATTCTCAAGTGATCTTCATGTTCTTACTTTCTCTTTTAATATACAAGAATATCATCTATAAAGACTACCACAAACAGATCAAGATAGTCTCTAAAGACTCTATTCATCATATCCATGAAGATAGTAGGGGCATTAGTAAGACCAAATGACATCACTATAAATTCATAGTGTCCATACCTTGTACGGAAATCCGTCTTTGGTATATCCTCCCTTTTGACCCTTAATTGATGATACCCTGTACGAAGATCAATCTTGGAAAAGTATTGAGCTCCACATAGTTGGTCAAATAAGTCATCAATGCGCGGGAGAGGATATTTTTTCTTGATAGTGATCTTGTTAAGTTCTCGATAGTCAATACAGAGTCTCATTGATCCATATTTCTACTTAACAAACAGAACAGGTGCTCCCCAAGGTGATGCACTAGGGCGTATGAAGCCCTTATAAAGATTCTCTTGGAGTTGCTTCTTCAATTCCTGCAACTCAATTGGGGCCATTCTATAAGGTGTCTTTGAAATAGGCAAAGCACCCGGTATGAGTTCTATTGAAAACTCAACTTCATGATTTGGTGGAAGACCCGGTAATTCCTCTAGAAAGACATCATCAAACTCCCGTACAATGGGAATATTCTTAATTGTGAGTTTCTCACCAACCATTTGAGATAGATAACCTTCATTTAGTGGAATCAAGACCCATAAGATGGAAGAAATTTCCACTATAAGGTTATGTTCATCCTTGCATCGATAGACGATCATAGATTGATCTGGAATATGAAATGTGACTTCCCTTCTTTGGAAATTGATATGAGATCCATATAGAGAAAGCCAATCCATGCCAAGAATCACATCAAATTCCACTATAGGGAGGATCACAAGATTTGCAGGAAGCACTTTCCCACAGACTTCAATTGGAGAAGAATTATAAACTTTTGATGCGACTGTTGTGCCATTAGGGGTTTTCACAACTAACTCAACATCTAATTGTTGAGGTAATATGGTGATACCCTTAGAAAATTCTTCAGAAATAAAAGAGTGGGTGGATCCAGAATAAAATAAAACATTTTCTACTTTAGAGTGGATGGTAAGTGTACCTTTCACCACTTCGTTATCGTACACCACTTCACTGATAGAAATTACATGTGAATTTCCTTTGTCTTTGGCCTTAAGAGTTTGTTGACGTCGACCATCATCATCAACCCTTGGATTTGGGCATTGATTGACATAATGCCCCATCTCCTTGGACTGGTAACATTGAAGTGTAGGAGGTGCACTCTCTGTAGCCTTTTCATTGTTCGCATCACTAGACATCTTCTTCCCATCATTGCGACATTCAAATGCCTGATGACATTCTTTTCCACATTTGAAACATTTACTTGTACCTTTAAGGCAACTCCCCCCATGTTTATTTCCACACTTTGAGCATAAGGGAAAAATCATCTTCTTCTCAGTGTGCTCTTTAGATTTTCCTTTGAATTCCATTTTCCTCTTCTTATCAAACCCATATGATTGATGGGTTACTCCAATCTCCATCTCAACTTTGAGAGAACATCGAACGATTTCCTCATATCTATTGAAGTCCCTTATGGCTAATGCCCTTTGAAGACTTGGTTTTAAGCCACTAAAGAATCGATCGATCTTAGTCTCAGGTTGGATAATAATACTAGAAGCATACCTTGAAAGTATTGTAAAATTTTCTTCATAGGTACCAACAAATTCATCATCCTTTTGCTTTAGTTCAAGAAACTCCTTCTCCATCATTGTTCAACGAATACAAGGGAAGTACTTATTGAAAAATATGTTCTTGAACTCGTCCCATTCCATGGACTCAATTTCATCTCTTTGCCTCGAATTCTTGATAAGATTCCACCATTGATCAGCATCACCTTCCAAGTGATACGCTACTAAGATGAATTTATCATGTTCAAAACATTGAAGAACTGAAAATATCTTTTCTGTGGTGTTAATCCATTGTTCCGAAACTAATGGATCAATAGACCCGCTGAATGAAGGTGGACGCTGCCTCATGAAGGATTCAATAGAATGTTGCTCCTTCCTTTGCTCATTTGGAAGTCCTGTATGATTTATAGCTTGAGAAATTTGTGTGAGGATGGCTACAAGATTTTTCATTCCAGCTCCCATAATGTTTGGTTGCTCAGGGGGAAAATCATTGCATTGCCCGTCGCATTCCGCATTAACACGGTTCCTTCGGGTTCCATCCATTGACTAAAACCAAGAAGAATAGTGTGAGCAACACTAATTATAATAGGAAAACCAAATAATCAAGAATAAAATTTCACACTTAAGGTCTTATCCTAGGTTATTCATGGCCATTTCTAAAACACTAAGATTGTTTTCTATGCTTAGACATATCCTTAGGTTTCTTACTAAGGCTTTCACATCCTAGTTTCCAAAGGTTGACTATACCTTTCCTCTGATACCAACTATAAAGACCCATACTTTACATACATTGTTAGTACTTCAAAATTGAAGTGCACTTATTACAACATATAACAAAACCATGAAAGGACCGTATAGGTATAATGTCTTTAGAAACTAGGAAACATAAACAACTGGTTCATAAAGCATTTACATTGCCTCTCATTTATTTCATCATATCTAGAGTCCCTTTTGGCATATCCTACTTAATAACCTTCTTCCTGACCTGGGGAAAGAAAACATACAAAAGGGTGATCTCAAATGCTCAGTAAGGGTAAACAAATTAAATATCAATCACATCATATTCATAAGAACATAACATTTTGGAAATCTTAACCTGCAAAAGAAATCATAATTTCATAACATGGGATAAATCATAGTAGTGAAATGTAATCCCAATAATCATAACTTAAACATGAATCTTTGTTTCATACACACATAATCATATAGAATCATTTCTTATTAGTCAAGACTCATTGCCAAGACTATCTTAGTGGACAAAGTCCATTTCTGAACCGAGTTCATTCCTCGTTTCAGTCCTGTTTCACTGAACCGGTTTAACCTGCCGTTCTAGACATGTCTATATCATGAGATATAAAATCTTTACCCAATGCATTGGAGGGAGATATAGGTCCCACCCATCTCATAATGATACTATTCTCATGTGTGCCACAAAATCATAAACCATACATCATAGCATAACCCTTGTAATAAAAATGGGAATCTTAAACATCATGACATCATAAAACAATTCATATATGATAAAGGAATTCATAAAAATAATTCCATCACAACATAATCAAATCAATGTAATAATAGGGATAGAAATAGAACCCTTTATTATCTTAGATGGAAAATAATTTTGATAAAACACTTGAACTCCATTCTTGAGGAAAATATCCTTTCTACTTCAAAAACATTTTTCCTTTCTTAACATGTCATACGATTTTAAACTAAAAGAAGTTGATTAAATATAAACTTGAAAAATTGTAAAGGAATATTCTTCGAAATAATGTTTTAAAAATCCATTCATTCCGTATAAGTTAAAATAAACATTCTTCTTGTACTTTTGTCGAAATAGTCAAAAGTACTTCGTACGAAAAATGACAAAATATTCCTTTCATATCCTTTACTAAAAACTCACCGAATTGTAAAATTGGATTTGAACAATTGTAGGTAGATGGAAAAAATATTACATATTGAGGAAACATGGATGTGGATGATAAAATACACCCCAGTAAATACCAAAGTATAAACAATCTCAGATAAAAATGAGATTGTGATATTTTCCCTTACCTTAGGTCTGATTTGCTTCGTAAGTGTCTGAACCTCTTGTATAATGATTTAAATAATGTCATTGACTTATTCCAGAATCATACGCATTGTTATGATATCATATATGGTCATATTATTAGCTTATTATTAGTAATATTTCATTGCAACTTGTTATTCGGGTGTTTATTACTTTTTGTTCTTATGCGTGTTTTGTCGAATAAATTATTATTCTTCCTTTTATGTTATAGATACCTCATTTACAGAATGGTATTATTGTAATATATATAATATTTATTCACTCAATTCATTTATGTAATCATTATGCAATGAAAATCATGTAGAACAAGTCGCATCACATCGTGGAGACGGTATTCCGTACGTACGCACGAGCGATGATATCGTTCCCATGATCGTGGAATTGTATTGGAGTGTATGTATACTATTTCATAATCAATATCAATTTACAATAATCATATATATTCATTATTTACACCATTATACCCATCCAAGTAAGTTGGTGGTGGAAAATAGATTACACCACGACGTGGAGACGATATTCCGTACGTACGCACGCGCGGTGATTTCATTTTTCATAGGATGGATAGATGGTGAAATAGGGTTGTTTTATACTTATAATAACATATAAGTATATTAGTGATACTGATTTTATTAATTCATAATGAAACACTAAAGAAGAAGAAGTGTAAGAAGAAATAAAGTTGAAAGAATCGGTAACGGACATTACCTCTTCTTTGAAGCGCTTCTTTGAGACCTCCTTTTAGGGCACTAAAATTGGTCTTTGAAGAAGACCAGTACCACTAGGATGTTTCTAGGGAAGTTTAGAGGAGAAATTGACAGGGTTTGGACGAGCTTTAAGGCTCAAAGTGGTGTGAGGAAGAGACGGAGTAGATGCCCTTTTATAAGGGAGGAGAAGGGCACCTTTGGAAAAACTAAAAATATTATTTTATTATAAAGTCATATTCGGTTTTAAATATCTCCAAATTGATTTATTTCAAACCTATGGTGGGTATGGGTCGAAATCCTCTCATCCAATAGAATTTAGACAAGTTTAGGTTCCTATTTTTACCTTATCATTTAGATTTAACTTTAAGTTAGATAATTTTACTTTTACCGTGTCTTTTTGTGTTCTTACAATATAAGGTTAATAAACATACCATAACAAGTCAAACGAACCACAAGTTGTTTATTATTAATATATATAACCTTATATAAGTCATATGGCCTAACCTTAGATTTTTCGGAATAAATTAACAATTAATAATATAATATTTATTTTATAAACTATTTTATGTCAATTTTGACTATTTAGTAATTGATTTTTGTGAAAATCATAAAAGAATTATTAGTTATAAAAACGTTAATTACATCAATACTAACATGTCATATTAACCTATAAATTTTTTTAATTCATAAAAATTCTCAAATTACATTTATTTGGGTATTTATAACATCAATTATGTCAATATTTCATTAATAAGATAATTACTGCATCATCATTGTGTCATAAATAAATTAAATTATTTAATGTCAAAAAACTACAATTAAAATATCATTATATAGGAAATCTTATTAGCTTTATAATTAATATTTATAGTTGAATTTATCTTATGTATAAACCTATATTAAAATTTATTTACTTATTAAACTTTGATTTTAACTATTTTAACCCTCCTTTAAATAAATTAATAATAAATGTCCTAATCTAATCCAAGTGGGCCTAAATGGTCATATTTTATTCCTAAGGTTGTTTTTGGTCGAATTACACTTATCCAATAGAATTAGGACATGTTTTAGGGTAATGATAATATCATTTTTACTCTTAATTACCCTATTTACTTTTAACCGTGGTAAATAAAAGTAAATAGTTACTATTCGCCAAAAATTATTTTCATCTCATTGAACCAAATTTTACTTATTGACATCAACCGTGTCTCTCGAATTTTTGAAATTACACTCACAGAAGCGGTAAAATTAAGTTTTATGAAAATTTGCAAATTCTCCTAGGAGGTGGGTAAAAGACGGTGAAAAGTTCAATAAAATTTTTATATATCTAAAATTATTATAAAATTACTCCAATGAATTACATTGAACTTATATAGGTATTATGTATCAATTTTGACCTAAAATAAATTTAAATAAAATAAATAATTATTTAAATAAAAATTCGTTTTTTAAATAGTAACCCAGTGTTTTCACTATTCATCAAAAATTGAAAGTTTTCAGAAAAATACCAAAATTTCACCCTAGGATAATTTCAATATTCCGAATCCAAAAATGAAGTCCATTTTGAAAAATAAAATTTATAAACTTTCAAAAAGTGTTTATTACTATTCATAACGGGTAGTTTTAATAATATTTTAATAGCATATCGTTGTTTAGTGAAACTCGGTGTTGCGTATGATGCAAGCTATCGAGGAAGGCCGCGTTTGCATGTAAAGCAAGCCAAGATAGTGTTGTGTGTAGTGAAAGATTCCTTTGATGATTTATATAACATAAAAAACAAAATATTTCTCATAAAAGTCTTGGGTGTTACATATATCTATCAAAATGTTTATATTAAAGTGCTCCTTAATCCATAAGGCATTCTTCTTGACCCAAGTTCTTTCCTTGATTAATTGTGATTTTTTTTACTATGGTTTTACAATATGGTTTCCTTAAATTCTTTGATGATATTTCAATTCCTTCTCTCTTTATGGAACATGACATTTTTTAATTAAAATCTTTAACTTGATTAATTTTCTTCTCAAAATTGTATCATTTTTTAGAATAATTATCATCTTCTTTAAAAATGGTTTCTCATCCTTGTCCATATTTCTATATCCCAACAATGTTATATTTTTTAAAATGAAACCCAGTTATGTATTATCTCAAGTGACATTCATATTTCATTTCTATTTTTTAAAAATATTTTTTTTACTCTTTTTATGATGTGTGATTTCAACAAAGGAATTTCAAATTATTAAAAATGTTTTACATCCGTTCATTATCAAATGATTTATCTTATACCCTAGATTTCCTTTAGATAAGATTTATATCTATTAAATGATCTATTTTTAAAGTTTCGATTTAAAAGTAAATAGTTTTAGAATTTATCACTTTAATTGTTTAAATATGACTTTTGAATATAATATATAACTTATTCTTTTATTAAAATGGAAAATATGTTTTATAAAAACACTTTTATGGTTTTCCAACCATTTTACATTTTATTTACACTGGATTTTTTACCTTAAAAATTATTTTTAAGGAGTCACCTTCCAAATGTTCTTATGAAATAATATTTTAAAATGATTAATTTTTATATATCAAACATTAATATTCTTGAGTTCAATTTTGGTGATACCATCTGAAATTTTTTGATACCCATTTTTATTTACGTTGGTTCTTTATGATTTGATAGATTAAAATCATTTTATTCCCATGGTTTTTCATTATATGTTAAATTTTTTATCTCTTATTTCACACACATGCATGGATGATAGATGTTAGGGTCCTAAATCACTCTCTAATGCATTGGTTATAGCATTATATCTCATTAGATAATGAATCCTGGACATGCCTGGATTTATGTACAATATGAAGCATGGACATGTTTAGATTTTTTCTAAACATAAAGGGTGGAAAAACCTGAATCTGATCAAAACATAAATTGTGGACATGCTTGAATTTGTTCAAATCATAAATGGTGTATATTCTTAGATTTGTTTATAAGTTAAAGGGTGAAAATTTATGGATTTATAAATAAAATAAAGGGAATACATACATGTATTTTTTCACTACTAGTTTTTTTTTTAAGTTTTTCAATAATTCCTTATTATGGTAGGATTTAATGACATGTAATGTTCCTATGTCAAATAACTATGATTATGCTCCATGGATCATGTTTATTATATCACACTCATGTTCCATAGTACACGTTTGTTTACTTGATATTACATGTCGATTCATCTTGAGTTATGGATAACTATTATTGTTCCATGTTCTTTTTAATATTACATTTCTCCACTAATCATGTATTTTTCATATGCTTATGATATTACCCTTAATGAAATATTGATAGGATTTTCCATTTACTATGCATTTAAGATGAAACCATTCTTATGTTTCACATCCCTAAGTTATAAAGATTAGTATATCATATGATAAGACTAGAAGGGTGTCTAGTGTGGTTAGATTATGGAGAAATGTTCAAAAGTAAAGTAAAATATTTTTCTTATATGGTTTATCTCTAAAGAAACTAAAGATTCTATTATTGGGATTACGTGACTTATTGTGAGATGTAATGTTTAAGTTATGTAAATGGTGTTTAATAAAGATATGTTTATCTTGGGTTACCATAGTTGGTATTAAAGAGGGGTTTAGTTATTTTTTTAGGATTATTTTAGTTAATTTTTTGGATTAGAATAAGATAAAATTAGTGGAAAACCTAGGGATAAGTCAATGTATGGAATAACATCTGGATGTTTTAGTAAAGTTAACATTGTGTAGTTTCCTATAAATTACATCACCATCTAGATATTGGAAATTTTAAGTGGTTATAACATAGATGTAACTATATTTAATCACCCTGAAAAAGGATGATTGAGTATTAAATCAATCTTTACTCAGTGAAAAATGAGTGTTCCTAAGAATAAAACCCATGTTAGACACTCCCATGGGATATGTTTGATTTAATCACATTATCTACATGAGCCATTAAAAATGATTTATTGTAATAATGAATTTGGTTAAATAAATATTATATAACCTAACATAAAGAAACCTTGGTTAAACTGAAAGTGACTTAGGTTGAACTTAAGGAGAATATGATGGTTTTAAAGAGTAATACATATCAAGGTTGAGTTTGTCATATGATCATTTATGATAATTCTTTTATGATGTTATTTATTCATCACTCATGTTAACATATTTCAGTTTTAGTAGTGGTTTAATCCTAAAAGAATCATGTTAACTGTGTATACCATAGATAATGTGTAGAGTTTATTATTGATAAACCTAATATGATAATAACTTTAGTGAGAAACCTTATGGTTATGCCAAACCATCTATCAATAATTATGATTAAAAATGTGAACTTGTTTGATTTTACAAACACGCTAAATAAGATAATGATGGATCCTCATGAAAGCTTAGTTAAGGAAGATGATAAAGGAAAGAAGGTTAAATTTCCTTCATGTCAGAAGTGTGAGAAGTGGAACCTAGGTGTATGTATTAAAGGAACTAAAATATTTTTTATCTATAGTAAAGGAGGTCATATAGAAACTAATTATTAGAGGGAAATGTAGAATTCAATAGACATAGTAAAAGGAAAATGTGTTCATCCTAAGTTACCACAAAATATTCTATGTATTAAATGTGTTTAACTTGTGAATAACCCAAATCAATACCTATTAAAATCACTAATAAGGATGGAAGGGAAAAAATTCCAAGACCAAGGGAACAAGGAAAATCCAATGAAACCTCCACTACTGGAGTGGTTTCCAAAAATTATGTAGAGTGAGGAATACTAATCATCCACTGAATATCTATGAGTTTGGTATTTATATCTTGTTCAACCCACAATGTTATACCCAGTTTGTTTTATAAGAACATAAAAAAAACAGCTAGATGACTAGATATTGAGTTTTTAATAAAAACTCTTATGGTTCAATTATTGTATATTGAGTTTATGTTTATGGTAAAGTTCTTTGTGAAGAACTTATTATCCTTCCTTTATATTTTATTTTTTAAATGGATTGTGTTTCTCCACATATACTCCATATTACTGAAATAGAGATATTATAATTAATATTTCAATCCAACTTATGATCACTTATCTCTACAAGGATAAAAATGAACTCTATATATAAATTTATAGGGGATCATATCCTTCTATCCCATAACATTGTAGGTATTTGAAGATTTCAGTTCTTGGAGGAATCTTAGAGTATGATTAGTGGATTTTGGGATATATAATAAGGAACTAAAAGAATTTTATTATGTGAACTATAGTTCACGACATGAGACAGTAGTTTGCAGATGAAATAGATGTTTTTAGATTTAATGAGAGTGGTTTATAGGGTAAATTCACAGCATTTATGATATATTCATAATATGTATGTTTGGAAGACAAAAATTGGTAAATATAAAAGTGAAAACTCAATATGTTTGTGAGAAGTTAACAGTATGAATTGATCCATCATTACATTATTGAGTTTATAACATCCCAACCCAAGAGCCACTGGAATGGTGCCTCGAGCCAGTTAGTCACAAGACCTAAATCATACATTCATGTACACCAAAGGATTACAACTAGCCATAAAGGTCTAACAGTGGTATAGTGGAAAGACTATACACTCTAGTTCAGAAATAGAATAGTGTAAGAAATTTTTAATAATGAGTGGAATATAATAAATACTAACAAATGATAATAAAATAATCAATGACTATGAATGAACCTATTGTAACATACAAAAATTATACATACAATATGTGATACAATACAAAAAAGAAAAGGAAAAAGCCTAAAGGTCTATATCTATGATAATATTTAGCTTCGACTAGGTCCTATCATCCAGATCTCCCGTGTACAAGAATAACAGCACACAACATAATCCCTAGTCTTAACCTGCATTCAAAAGATGATATGTTCAGGTACCAATTGGCAGCTTGAATAAGGTTTGAGATGTAATTAGTATTCCAACACCATAAGTTTCTAATTTGTATCTATTCTATGTGTATAAAATATAAGAATGTTCAATTATTATATAATTAAGGTGGTGCAGTAAATGTAGATGAAAAAATTATCAGATCAGATTCATCAAGGACACTTGGCTGAACGTACATGCTTTAGCCTAAGCTAAAATATCTCTGAAAATGTTTCTATAAGTATATATATATATGAATATGATTAATTGGATAGATATACATATATATAAATTCACTAGAAAGATACCATTTTTAGTGCCTTGGGGTTTATGTGATAATTATGTAATAAATTTCACATTCTAATCAAGGATGTCATGCTCAATGATCTTGGATGAATGATAATCAGAGAGGCCATACCTAGGGATTCCATGTCCCTGAATCATAATTCAATGGATTCCATGTCCTAGTATCATAATTTAAGGGACTTCGTGCATAGGTATTTCAAGCCAATGAATCATAATATAATGAAAGCCATCCCTAAGGACTTCATTCCTGAGCATCATAATGTAAGGGATTCCTGACAGTCCATAGTTTTTCATTAATTCCAATAGGGATACACTAATTTAATAATTTATAAAACTCATACAAACTACTAAAAATATAGTACTTTGAAATTATGAGTGTAAAACCCACATGGACAATTAGTATATTCTGAATTAACTGAAGAAATTGAAATTGAAATTATTTATTTTGTTAAATAATGAGAAAAAAATAGCATGATTGATTGGGTTTATATCAAGAGAGAGTCATTCTAGGTTTATTTATTTTTAGGTTCGTGTGCTAGGGATTTAATTGATAATGGAATTATTCGGGTTTGGTGTCATAATTTGGTCAACATAGATCCTTAGACTTGGTACCCCGCACCAATCCTATTATTTCACTGTTGGAATGGTCATATACTAAACACAATTATAAAACTAGGAAACCAGAAACCATATTTAAACATAACTAACCTTGATTTTATGATGGTCATACACAAAACATGCCAATTAATTGATGCAACAAAATGATAATCCTTAAATCGCAGCAATGGTCGTGCAATAAGAATATAAAAAATAATTGGAATTGACAAACGGTGATCGTAAAAATCCAAAACCTAGAATAGTAGATAGAAATATTAAATAAGTAGAACATCTCTATTAAATCACATCACCCAGAAAAAATAAAACTACTCACTCATGATAGGCATGATGACAACAAGAAACAAGGATACCTCAGGAAGAATGGAGGCGAAGAGTAGTAGTGAAACAGGTCTTCGGATCATCACTCTATGTGTGTGTCTATGGTTTGTCAGCTCCCTCTCAATCGTGGATCCCTAGATATCCTCTATTCAGTATCCAAGGGGTTATTTTTATAATCTATCTTATCAAAAAAACTCATTTACGTATCATTATTTTTTCATATTCCTTCCATTGTTACAATGTGTAATGTACTTTCATGTCATGTAATCATTTAATTCTCAAGTATCGTGAATTTTTTCATAAATCTTCCAAAATAATATCTCTCAAAAATTCATGTCGTGTAATCAGAATACACAATGTTTAAATTTTTCTTCTCTGGTTTCCATTTTGCTCCGCGTTCAAGTGATTTTACTTTTGGTCTCAAAAATCTAGTGTCGCACCATGAGTGAAGCTCACAACATGAAGTATATTTTAGCTCTTTAATTTTTCCCTTTAGATTCTATTTTCATAAATCCATTTTTCTATCCATAAAAGATAACCCCAATTAAATCAATCTAAAATTGGTAAAATTCATCAATTAAATAAACAAATCAATACGTTAAAATATCATAATATATATACATGAAATATGGATATCAATTCCATGACTTGGGATATCATTCTTGAATATCATAATGTAAGGGAAATCATTGTTAGGAATTCAATTACCATGAAACATAATATAAGGGGATCCATGCCTAGGTATCATAATGTAATAATATAAATAATCCATTCTTGTAAGCATTCCATTTTTTCTATTTAAGAATAATCAATAAAGAGGTCATGTCCATGAGAACTCCATGTCACAATTCAACTGTAAATTTTTTTTTATTCCATTTAAGTATTCAAGAATGAAATTGGAGGTCCATTCCATTTATCATTTCAATTAACTTCATTGGTCACCCCTTTTTATTCAACAAGACATTCCACCACAAAGGTGGTTGGTCGCCTAAGAAATAAGTATGTTTCATTTAATAATAGAGATTATTCATGGGATATATCCATGAAATTTACTAATTTACTTTAATTCAATTAGACATGTTAATTAAAAAGAGAGTTTAACTCAACAATAAGAAGGAAGTAATCAAGGTCTAAGAGATTTAACCAAAAATTTCAATATTATAATTATATATAAATATTCTATAGACTCAATTAGTAGTCAAGAATTATCTTTTACATCCTATCATAGTCAAGTGTAACCCCTTTCCATGTCAAATAAATTTCTTAAACAATAAATTAATTTCATTTGAACTCTTCATTAGAAAATTAAAAGTCCAACGCACCCAAGGGGTGATCAAGCACAAGCTAGAAATGATAAAATATTAACATTAAATAAAAATATAAACTTAATTGGTGGTTCAAATGGATTCAAAAACCTCAATTGATATGACAGTTCTAAGAAGGGATCTAATTCAAGGTCTAGACATTTAATTTAAGTCATTTTATAATTTATGAGAAATGTGTAGAATGTTTGACATGTGGCGCAATGAAAATATTATAAAATGATGCAACATTAAGGGAAAGAAATATAGACCACATAACTCATTATAAGTATGGTCTACTCATCCAATATCAGGCTTTGATTTGATCCATAATGGGAGAAATTATAATATTATACAAACACCTATAAAATAGGGTGAATTAGATTTCATAGCGATCACATCAAAAGTGAGAGAAAAAACTAATAAAAGAGGAATGATGAGTTTTAGACTTATTGGTATTCTTCTATCAAACTTGAAGATGTAAAATTTAAATCTTAAATGAGGTAGATTCAATAAAAGGGAGAATAGAATAGATAGACACACATGTGGTACCTTCTAATTGAATAAAAGAGGAAATAGTTAAAGGAACCCTTAAGGATTCATAGGGAAATATCTTCACTTTCCCCCTTTAATGAGGAACATGGTTAGGACACATGGTATGGATAAATATGTGCCAAACATATATATCACACTACCTAAGATCCATGGCTTACATGGTTTTTCCCCATGGTTTGGGAACTATGCACCAATTGTGTGGTGTTACTGGTTATGTTAACTAACCGTGCAGTTAAGCACATGGTTTGGAAAATCATACATATCCCATGCATCCACCTCTAAAATTTTATGTATATATTCCACATAGTTTTGTGTCCCTCCACACATAATTTTAAAAACCATTTTTCACCACTTGTAGGGCCACATAGTTTCTCTTGAGAGTTTTCATGATTTAAAAAAAAATTGTTTGCCCTGTATTTTTTTCTTGGAATGTGATTCTTCAAATCTTGGTGCTCCCAAAACTCATCCAAAATTTCGAGAAACCACTTAAACATTAAACCTAATCCAAAAATAACACTTTTAAGTGTTTTAACTCATATAATTATGTTCCAATACTTGATTTATGAATTTTTCCATCCACCAAATGAAAACATCAATTTCCCTTGGAATTTTCAACTTGACCAAATCACAAGATGTTACAGTATACCAAACATAGAATTTATCATCCCTTAGAAGCCTTGGAAAAATTACAAAAACATCAAATGAACTACTCTAGTTGATAATTCCCATTCAAATGGTCATGTTTCATTTCCAAATTCGTAATGTACCTTCAAGTTCTACTGTAAACATATGATACTTGAACCATTAAACTCAATCCCATGCTCATATACCAAGATAAACCATTAAAATAGTGCTTACCTAAGCCTACCCAACCTAAGAATCAATCAAATTTTTGTCTCTATTATCAACTAACCTATGAAGCTTCCCCCCATAGGCTGTAGAATCTCAATGGCCAATTCAAAGTTATGATATTCCCACCATTAGAACTACCTACTGAATAACATATGCATCATCCTAGATATACTTCCAACAAGTCCATAATATTATATATGATTTCAATTACCTTGGTCCCTAGTTGATAAAATCTGTCAAAACCCAATTGAACAATCTCAAACTAATCCCACCATATTCTCCTTAAGATTCCACGAACAATACCTTAAGTCTCACTTGTCCAATCCTGATGGCGTTTTTGATGTGATTTCTCACTAACTTCATCCCACTAACCGAGAAAACTCAAGTTGAACAACTTATGATCAAACTAATTTATAGAAATTATAAAATACTATGGAAAACATGTCACTGAATCATATTCTAAATCCTTTATCATAAGGATTACCGATATCATTCAGAGCATGCTCACTAAATCCCATAACTTAATTCCAGTGATGTCTCCTAGTCAAACCATCTCTAAATAAAAAATAATCCTATTATAACCCCAGCAAAGACATTATCCTAATCCAATATCCATAGATCATCATGAGATACTCCAGGATCAATTCTCCCCACTATATTTCATCCAATCAATTATCAAGTCATACCTAGAATTACCAAGGAATCCATACATACATGATACCATTAATCAAACGGCATATGATAACCCTAATAACCATCACACAACCAATCTCAAGGTTTTAAAACCTTATTAACATGATCGTTTCCCTCTAGTGACTGATTTCCCACTCCACACATTAGGATCATCCTTTTTCACACCAATTAAAACACAACTTATCACCATATCATATGATTTATCCTTGATAGATTTAAAACATAACATGGAAAAAACATGCTCATCTCGATCATTAACTTAAACAACAATTGTCACATGTTCCTGTTACCGAAGAATAGTTCTGATTGAAAAATATAAACATGAATCATAAAAGCTAATGGGGTACTATGCACCATTTGGCTTATCTTAAAACCAATCCCTAATCGCAAATCTTGAGGGTTACTTTCTTAAAATCATAATATCTATTCAAATGGGTTTCTCAAAGTTTATCTAATACTCTCTTATCATAATTAGGTTGATGTCAAGATATTTTAAATGATCACCTCTAACAAGTACTACACTAAGATTTGATCAACAAGTGTGTATATCTCTCCTGATCCATGGTCACACCAATCAAGCTACATTATCATTAATTAACTCCTAGCACGACATCTTCTAAACATGCATATCCAGGTCCATTCATGGTTCAACTGTCTCACATTTCCCGGTCTATTTCTAGTTTATCCCTCATCACAAGAACATCCTTTTTAATTTACCCATTCTCCGGTTCACCCTATCTGCAAGAATAATATTTTGAAACCATTGATCCATGAACCTTACTTTGCGACTCACCAAAAATAAATTCTAAACACTTACCATGCATAGAATGCATGAGCTAAAATTACCATTCATATTGTGTTTACATCTTTTACCACCCACTTCTAGAACCAACTTAAGTTACTAAGAGTCTTCCATCAAAAAGTTCTAATTAACCATGATACACAGTACCTCATTTTCTATTGATTTGCAAGATACATTTGAACTTGTATTCAAAATCAAGCATCTTACATGTACCACTATATATCGATTGAATTCCCACCTCATGGAATCATTTTTTAGAATAAAGCCTTTATCATGAAACCATTACTAGTCAACTAGGCTAGGAACCTGAAAAATCCTTCCCATTGAAACCAATTTTAATAAACAATCACTCAAAGTTCTTCCTAAAGGAAAAGGTATCACCATTATTGAATTGAAATACTCAAGTACCTACAGTGCATTGGTCTAAAAATTATCTTAAAACCAAGCTCATTTCCTTTAAGGCAACCATAACCTTGGCCTCACCTATTTCACAGGTTGAATTTGAACAAACAGAATGTGACCACCCCACTAGGGTCAACATCAATGATCTCTTCCACCTATATCAAAGGTTTCTTTCATGAGATCCATATCCCATTTAAGGTCATGTATTACACAACATCTAGAACACCTGGAAAAACCCTTTAAGAAGAGGTTAAACTAAAACAGTTGAGGAAGAATCAACCTTTAATGGTCAAAATCTATCAACATAGTCATAATAGCATCACTTTCCATCCATTGGGATACTAGAACCTAATAATCTCTGAGAAGCTGAATAGGGTAGTACTCATTAAAAGGATAGAGATCAAATATGGAAGGTAAAGGAGATGACATTCACCATGTATCCATATATAGTAATACACCCAAAAGGATTAGCTTACTAGAAAAACACTCATCTACCTGGGATATTGTTTTATCAACAAGGTCTCTACCAAACTCAATGGACCAAACAGAAATCACTCACCATGCTTATAAACTCAGCTCAGAGATCTATCAATTTCTCATATCAAAGGGTTCTAATACACAGATAATCCTTAATTTTAACATAATGTGTCAACTTTATAAATTAGAGTCATTACAAAAAGGTTACTAGGCTCTACCACCTAACCTTTAGGTTCAAGTGAATATAATTCAGAAGATAACTAAGACATAAGGGTAATGTTCACATTCTTTCTCAAAGCAATTATAAAGATAACCCTTGTATGAGGGTTCACACTATAAATAAAAATACAAGGATTAATTTTAAGGCATTTAAACTTTTTTATTTCAACACTTAAAATAGTTCCTATATTAAGGATATCAAGAACTGGTTTTAGGGGAAACAATAATTAATACTTTATTTGGTTGTCACCATATAACATGGTAGGGAAATTATCTCATAATTTTTATTTATCCTTTTACTTATCCATAAGATTATAACAATTAGGATAAGTTAAAAAATTCAATTAAAATATGTATAGGAAAACTCACTATATATTTGAATTATAATTTTAATTAATTAATGCCTCCTAATAATATGGGTTAAAATCATATATACAATATTTTTTCAAGAAAAAGGGGATCAGTAAAATAATATGCCTCTATATATTTATATGTAACACCATATAAGCATATGTGGACACTTTAAATAACCATACCATTAGCATAATCATACCCCCCGTAGGGTTAATTACCAATGAATATAAAGAATAAGGAGACATATTAGGGTCTCATCATTTCAATTTGGGTTCAACTATATCGTAAGTCATTCCCAATTTATGGAGTCAATGTTCTATAACTTACAGTTGGAATCCCATTTAAATATAACCCATTTAAATTAATTTCATTTAAGATTTAACATGGCCTTAAGGGGTTTATATCATTAACAACATGCCCCAACTGACCAACTTGGGTCCAATTGTGCATTTAGAAATTTATTCATGTGATTCATTATGCCCAAATGATAGATATACAAGCCTGTATAAAGGAATCTATTTCTATAAGAATTTAAATTTTACATATATCATGTTTTAGTTATATGAATTACCATTACCATGATATAAAGGTCATAAAATTTTTAATTTATAATTTGAATTCATGTAATTTCACCCTAATTTTTATCTCTGAAATTAAAATTTACAAGTTCATAAGTAATGGTCCAATTATACGGATCTCCATTATCCAATTTATAAATGCTCATATACTTTATAAATTGAAAAATTAGATCCCATTTAATTGAAACCAATAATGATTCATCCTATGAAACTAATGGTTCATCTCTAAAACATTTCATAATTTGTTAATTAAGCTACTACAATCAAACTATATGGGAAAAAATGTTTAGGTTGATGTAGACACTTTAATAACAAATCATTTTTCATAAATGTAAAAAATCATGATATGGAAACAAGAAAAATAAGCATAATCAAGTAATAAAATATGAATGGTATACAAATAGAAATGCTTAAAATCTATTAAATAGGGTATACAGGGAAGCATGCTAAATAATCACACAACCATAGTATACAAATCATTATTGATTAGGAAAATATACAATGTAGTATACATGGCATGGAATATACATGGAATGTGAATATTTATTCTCATAAAATGTTAAATGAACAATACTCCACTTCCATTCCATTCCATGGTTAAATATATATACATAAATAAATTAATAAATATTGAAAATACACTAATCACTCAATGTGAAATAACAATAAAAAATAATAGCAACAACCTAAATTATCTCATCCCAATAAACTTGATCTTTCCCTCATGTATGGGTTGGATAATCCCTGATGTGATAAATTAACCAAGTTCCAAAACATTCCTAGTCTCATGTATACTATCCCAAAATAGTAATATAAAAGGAAAAATAATTCCTC
Source organism: Viscum album (assembly GCA_963277665.1). NCBI lineage: Eukaryota > Viridiplantae > Streptophyta > Magnoliopsida > Santalales > Viscaceae > Viscum > Viscum album. The sequence goes on from OY728159.1 coordinate 930,723,568, forward strand.
TGATACCACTTTGTAACATCTCGAACCGAGAGCCACTAAAAAGGTGCCCTGAGTTGATCGTTCACATAGCCTCAACCATGCCTACCTGTATTCCAGAGGATGCCAACTAGCAGCAAGGGTCTAAACATAATTCAATGAGGATATTATACCCTCTAGATTATAAATAAATACAATGAAGGAAATAGTAAATAAAGGGTCATAGAATATAATAATAGATGACATATAATAATAATAAAATCAGTTATTGTGCATGAACGTGATACAATATATAAGAATCAAACATACAATAAGTGATACAGTACACAATGAAAAGAAAAAAATCACCTAATGGATATATCCATTATTATAATGAGATCTAGATTAGTCTTTTTCTCTCAACATTCAATGTATAATAATAAGTGCACAAAGAATAATCCATGGTCCAAACCTAATATCGGGAGATGATCTATTCAAGTACCAATTGGAATCCCCAATAGGGAGTAACATATATGTAATAGTCCACCACCAATGGTGTTTAATGGATCTATAATTCATGAGTATAAAATATATCATTTTGAAAATATTATAAAATTAATATAGTGTAGTTAATGTAGCTAAAAACCTATCACCTTAGGTTTCTCAATGACACATGGCCAACCATACCTCCTTCAGTTTAATCCAAAATATCTCTAAACATGTGTCATCATGTATATATATGTATTCATGTATGTCGGTATGTATTCACAAATATACATTCACTAATGAGGTTTGGCATCATATTATCTAGGCATCCACATCATAATAATATAATATATTTCACTTTTTAATAAGGGATATCAGGCCCAATGATCTTATATTAATGATAATTAGGAACTCCATGCATGGGGATTCCAAGCCCAAGAATCAAAAGTTAAGGGATTCCATTATTGAGTATCATAATGTAAGGTACACCATTCCCAAGGATTCCATACCAAAAAATCATAATATAAGTGGTGTCATGCCCATAGACTCCATGCTTGAGTATCACAATGTAATGGACACAATTCTTAAGGATACTATTCCCATGAGTCATAATATATAGGATTAAATGACCATGTATCATAATGTAACAATACAAATAATCCATGTTAGGAAGCATTCTATTTTACTATTCAAGAATTAATAATAAAGAGTCCATATCCATGGGCATTCAATATCACAATACTAGTGTACAATTTGGGCCATTCCATTTATGTAGTTAAGAAGGAAAGGGGATGGTCTATCCTATTTATCATTTTAATTAACTCCATTTGTTTCCCATTTTTATTCAATAAGATATATCACCTTAAAGGTGGATGGTCTCAAATAAAAAAGGTACATTTTATTTAATAATATAGATTGGTCATTGTATCCATCCCATCTATTTACCAACATATTTTAATTAAATTATCCATTTAAATTAAAAAGAGGGATTAAGTCAATAATAATAAGGAATAAATCAAGGACGAAGTGGTTTAATAAAACCATTCCAAATTTTAATATATATATATCTGTGTGTGTGTGTATATATATTCTGAGGATTCGTTTAAGAGTCATGAATTATATTTAGTATCATTTATCTTCAAATTATAACTGATTTCCATGTAAAATACATGTCATAAACAATTCATTAGTTTCATTTTAATATTTTGTTAACAAACACCATGTAAAACACACCCAAGGGGTGATCAAACATAAGAAGTGAATGATAAGCTATTAACATTAAATTTAAACAACCTAAAATGGTGGTTTAAATTGAACCCACAACCTCTATCTATATAATGGTTTTAATAATGGATCTATTTCATGGTCGAGATATTTAATTTTAAGGAATTTCATAATTTACAGGAAGAACTTGGAAATTCTGACGTGAGGCACAATGACAATATTGTATAAACAACACATATTTTTGGGAAATTAATATAAAGAACCTACCTCATTTTAGTATGGTTCAATCATCTAATATCATGATTTTATTTGAGCTAGAATAATAGAAATCAGAATATTTGAAAAACACTCTAAAAATATGGTGAATTATCTCACATGTTGATCATGTAAAAATAAGGAAAAGAAACTGACAAAATAGGAATAAGGAGTCATAGACATACCAATACACTTCAAATGCACCTCATAGTGTTCAATACAGAGCTTAAGCAAGGGAGATATACTGGAAGGGATAATATGGGGAGGTAGGTTCATGAAGGGGACCTTCTAGTCAAATAGGGGAGGAAAATAAGAAGTAATCCTTAAATGTACGAAGGGAAAAATTGTCATCCCCCCCTTTAATGAGCCATGTTGTTAGGCCTCATGGTTTGGATAACTATTCTCCAACTGTGTATCTCAAAATACAGAAGACGTATACCCTATATGGTTTGGTGGTATGGTTTGGGAACTATAAACTGACCAATTTTTACAACTGGTTAAGTGGAACTAACCATGTGGCTAGGTGATTGGTTTGGAAAATAGTTCAAATCCCATTCGGTTCCCACTTTAATTTACTGCATACATTCTACATAGTCATGTGACTCACCTTGTACGATTTAATAATTCATATGACACCCCTTTCAAAAATGAATGGATTCTCTTTAGGGGCCTGATGGTTTAAAAAAATCACATCCCATGTCTCTTTCTCTTAGAAGTTCAGTTTTAGATCTTGGCTCACTAAAAACTCTTCCAACTTATGGGCCACCTCATGATCCTAAAACTTCATCCAAAAATATCATTTTTAAGTATTCCCACTCTCATCATTATGTTCTGAGACTCAATTTAATATTTTCATCATCCACTGAATGAAAAGTTCAATTTCCCTTATAATTTTCAACTGGTTCAAAACACAGGATGTTACAAAGGTGATTGTTTTTTAATGGGTCTTAAACTCAATCCATTCATGAAATGAATGACCAATTCACACCAGAAACAGGTCCCTAAAAATAAACCTATAAATATAATCACAAACTTGAATTTTTTCAAAATTATTTATTCTCTCCAAACTCTAAGTATCTAGAAAAGTTATCTTAAGGTTTTTTTATTCCCTTTAAAAATTAATTGATCTGTGTATTCCCATGTTTGATTAGTGGTGATTCAATGTGATTTTTCCATCATTCTCATGTGATTTCTACTCTGTTCGGTCTTGTTTCCTCCCATTATTTCCTTCCATGATATGGTGGTTGATCTTTTATATTCTTAAGGGTTTATTTTTATTTTTCTGATAAAATTTATGGCATGGTGTTCTTAGAGTTCTATAATTTTAATATGGGAGATGTGATCAGAGTTTTTCATTATTTTTTCATTCTTGATTATAGAACATTGAAATCCTTGAGGTAGGGGATTCGTGGCTTCTCATATTATTTTTATCTATGGACATAAATTAATCATGTTTTATCTTCTTATGTGATTGTGGAATTAACATTAATATAGATAAAATTAGGATAATGAAAATAAATGGTTTTTGTTTGTAACAATATCATTTTTCCCATAGTGATTATGGTTTGCCTCTTGATTTACTAAATAGTATACTCTATATGTTTATTGTAACACCGTAAGATATTAAAATAGGATCATCATGTTCTATAGAGTATATTAAACATAACACCAAGTTTAGAAGAGAATTTAACACTTGAGACTTTATAATATATCTATTTATAAATAAATTTAATCTCTTTTATAGTTTGCGATGCACACAACACTTATTTTAAATGAAACATGATACTCTATTAAAATATTATTATTTAAACATAAACATTTTAACATAGCCATTAATTTGGAATATATGAATAAGACTAAATAAATTATGACAATTTTATGGTTTAAAATTATATAAAATAAATTCAATTGATATCTATTTATTAGTCATAATTTTTAAATCATTTGAAAGAAAAATATATTTTTCTGAAAAAACTGTACTTTTCTAAAAGGTAGTTTAGTCATGCTTTTAAAATAAACTATAAATAATTTTTAAAAATTTTAGAAAATTTATTTTAAAAAATAATACTAATTTTTTAACAAATTATTCAATATTAAATTTTGTTCAATTTTGGATAATTTCCTGAAATGATTAATTTTTCTATGAATAGAGAAAAATACCGATTTTTATTGAAAACTACAATTTTAATTAAATTTTTTACAAAGTTAAATTACAATTTAAATTAATTTTAAAGTATAATAAGTTCCATTATATTGTAATTTAATTAATTTGTTTCATTGTAATTAATTTCATATTGAATTATGATATTAAAACTTTTAAAACACATGAAATGTTTTCTTTAGAAAAAATTAGTTTTCTGACGCATCTGCGGGTTCAATTTTAAATTAAATACTTCCAATTTGGTGAATTTATTATGGAAAAATGATTTCATATTTTTAATAATAATTATTTATATTATATAATATGTTCAAAATTATTTTGGGTCTTAATTAATTTTAAAAATTGTAAAAATTATTTACCACAATTATGGTTAAATTAGATTTACCATGTGTTAAACTAAAAGATAAGGGTCAAAATGGTCTGAAACATGTCCATAACCCATTTTATGGACATATTTTATCCAATAACCACTAAGGTTCAATAATATAACATTTTTACCCATTTTTCATGTGAAAGTTTTGTGTAGAATTTATTCTTTTCGAATATTTCTTGTATGTCCTCCCCCCCCCACTTAAAAAAGGCCACCCCTCTCTCCCCTTCGTCAAACATAAAAGACCTTTTTTTGCCAAGACATACCAAAATATATTCTTTAATTCCCTAAACATATCTAATATTCATCACTTTGATATGTAACCCCTTCTAATAAGGATTTATGTATAAACCTAAAGAGGCTCTCTAAAGAGGATGTATAATTTTTAAACTTGTGTTTTAGTTTTATTTCTTCTTACAAAACATTAAAATATTAATAAAATATAATAATATAATAATAAAATTATCTAATACATACTTATATGTTGTTATTTTAAGGACATAACCTATATCCATCTCTACTTACATGAAATGGAAAATAAAAATGTCGATCGTGTGTACGGAGGACTATCGCCTCATGAATCGATATAATCTGTTTTCCATCACAAACATTCAATGCTAGATATACTAATCGATTTAACATAATTATATTATATTTATTAAATTAATATAATTATATAATTATTATATCACACATACCTTCTTACATTCCATTTTTTGTGGGCATATGATAATATCACTTGTGTGTACGGCGGGCAACCCCCTCACGAAGAGATAGGATTCATTATTCTCTTATAATTTACATAGATGTTAGTAAGGGTAAAAATAATTAACGTGTGACATTTATTAGATAACTAAAATTATAGAAATATAATTTCACACATAACTTTTTACATTCCAATATGTTGGAAAAAAATAACATCGTACGTGCGTACATGTTGACTACCACCTCCATGTAACAATCTGAAATTTTTTTCATTTTATTTTAACATGAATGGTATTTTGGTTGGATTTTATTAATATAAATTTAATATATAAAATAATAATTATTCTAGAAAGTTTAATTTATTTATTTTTATTTTCATTCCATTCTTTTAGAAAATGGAAACAACATTCATCTGTACATACTGCATACCATATCCATGAATGGTGTAATGTACATTCTATATTTAACTTTAATAGATTACTATAAATATATATATAATGAATATATTTGATATTTATATCATGTTTATATTTTTTATATTATTTATCAATAATCATAGTAAAAGGAACAAAAATACTAAATCAAAACATACATGTAAAATGAAGAAATTATCACCTAAAACGATGACTTTAACAAATAATTTTTAATAAACCGGTCATAATATAATATAATAAAATAATATATGCTATTAAATATATGTGTATGGTTCTATAAATATATTTATAATAAATTTATAATTATTATATAAGAGTTATAGACACGTATGAAGGAAATAAGATTTGAGGTAAAGGTCTTTTGTCACACTTTCACTTTCATTAGACGTATTCCATATTCACCACTTAGTAATTTTTTGTGGTGTATATACTAACCATTTGATATGTTATATCATGAATACTTTTATATTAATGGTATTCAGTGTTTCATTTTAATTTATTTCTTTTATGTGGCTTATTATTCAAATGTTATCAAAGTGTTAATGGTTTATTTTACAATCTCATCATTTATTAGGATTGTTTATGATTAAATTTATGATGATGAAATATTATGATATATAACTCAAGAAAATAATACTCAAGTTATTCATGAAATTTTCAAGTAATACTACCATTTTTATCTCATTGGTACTTGAAATTATTGAAAAAAATGATTTTAATAAATTCCAACTTTATTTCTATTTTTAGTTGAAAATTATTTTCTCTTCGAAAAACATGTTTTCTGAAAATGTTTTCAATGATGTTTTAACATTATCCAAATGATATATTAATTAAATATTTACCCATTCTTGAATTTTTACATTTTTTTTGAATGGAATATTCTTTCCATTTTCCAAACGAGATACTTTCTAACCTTTTTACAATAGTGTGAATGGATTTTTTTGCCTTATATGACATGTATGAAATTACCCCCCATCATGACCACTCATTTATTTGAATCATCCTTTAAAAGTTTAAAATTTTATTTTTAAAGGAATTTTCTTCTTAATATTCAATAAATTTTTTATTTCTAAAATCGATTTTCAAATTAAAAAAAATATTATTTTCCTCAAGATTTTTTTGAATGGAATTTCAATATTATTTATATTAATTATCAACAAGAACAATAACAATAAACCTTGATTCAGTTTTTATCCATTGGAAATATGTTATAATGATATCATCCTTATTATTTCTCAAAAACTTTTATGATCTGTTTTACTGGGGATTTACTATTTTGATACCATTCTCCATATTACTTTTATTGGTTTATTATTATGTTTATCTATAGGGGTAATTGTTAACATTTTATATGTTATGTTTTCAATAAGAATGTTTATATTGATTATGTTTCACCCCTTTTATATAATGAATTCATTGGACTTAGTAATTCATGGGTAGGTCCCACTATATCTCTTCACTTAATCAGTAGTTCTTATAATAAAAAGTGTATTGGGTTACTTTCCAAGGACATACCTACTTATAGTAGATATCTTAGAGAATTTATTTTTTTATGGTTATGATGTCTGAAATTTTTCATTTTATCATTATGAAATTAGTTGTTGATATCCAAGTAATTATTCCATTAATAATAATATTCATGGATAAGAATCAAGATAATGTGATTATTTATATGGAATTATTTGATTATTATTTATTACTTCCATGTTATTCTTTAAATTCATTTTTTTTTATTAAATGGAAATTTTTTTAGTTATTTACTGCTCTATATTGATTATTCCTTATTCATTCATGATATATTCTATTGTATACATGTAATGAGTATCTGAGTTCACCCCTTTATTATGTTTTATTTTCCCTAATATTCCCGGGAGTGTTTAATGATTGATATACAATAATATTATAATGGAAATAATGGTGTTATCAATGAAAAAACTTTCTATATTTTATGTTTGAAAATTAAATGTGAATTTCAATTATGAATCTACATTTCCAATACTACCAAACTATTTTTTCCTTTAGGTTTTGATCTATTATATATAAAGCCAATGTAATAAAGTAACCTCTAGAATTGGGATACTAGGTTCTATGTTTTTATGATTTTTATCATAGAAACTGTTGTTGAAACCATGGAAATGAGATTTAGGAAAACATAGATTAGATTACTTAAGCCTAATATTGACTTTGGGGACATTCTTAGAATAATATCCTAAATTTTTTTAAAGGATAATATTATATGATTTTTCCTATAAAAAACGTCACTATCTAGATACTACAACTGGGTTTGGTTCTATCATAGATGTACCTAGGGGTAATAACCCTAAAACGGGTATGTCAGGATTGAATCGGGCATTACCCAATGCATGACAACAGGCCTTATTGTACACCTAGTTCGACAATCCTAGAGGATATAATAACAAGAATTTATATTTTCTTTAAAACCCATTATAAAGGATTTGACATTATTTTTATGATTTAAAAAATTTCCCAAAGAAACCATGTTTATAATTATGAGATTATATATGCATAAAATTTTCAATTTAGGTTAGCTATTACACTATTTTTGGGATTATACATTCTGTTTCATAATGTTATGATCTAATATATTATATAACATTATTTACAAATGACACTTCGATAAATTAATGGTAACCATATAAATGAACATACTCCATGTAGAGATTTCCCTCCTAGGAACGATAATAAAGGTGGATCTAGAGCTGCAGATGGAACTAAAAAAATTATAACCATACTGGTGCAACTAAAACAGATTATGAGAAATAACCCCACCCATATTGAGTATCATATTGATCCAAAATGTGGTAAAAATTTTAGAATTCTTCATGCATCAGTATCCTCATCATTGAATGAGACTATAAATCCATTTGTAGCTAAGAAATTGATAAGTTTCTTAGAGAATATATTTCTCACTTTGTAAAGTAATAAAATGTTGAGATATTTCAGGATATTTTATCATCCCTCATGAGATTCTGATTAATGGTGGTTATTGATTCAAAACACTAAGGTTGAAAAAGAAATATCAAACAAGGAATGGAAAGATTTTAAGGTACTCTTCTTGGAAAAGTATTTTCCTCATGATCAATGAGAAAATATGAAGATACAATTCCTGAATCTAAAACAAAATGAAGTTAAAAATCATTATAAGTATGAATACAAGTTTATAATATTATAAAGGAATTTTATGGACTATATACATAATTCAAAGAGTAATGTTGAATATTTATTTGATGCTTTAAAGCCAATTATTTAAAAAGAACTAGTCTCCCAAACCTTCCCACTATACAAGGACATCGTATCATGTGATATCAAGAATGAGAAATAATTATCCAAGAATTATATCTTCGAAGGGAATCAAGAGAAGAATAGGACAGTAGAGAAAAAGAAGGATAAAGGGAAAATGGGAAAGAAAAATTTTCCCACATGTGAAAATTCTATAAAGAAACACCCTTGTACTTTCTTCAAGGTAATGGTATTTTTATACAAGTTTATAGAGAAAGGACACCATTATCATGATTTAAATTTAATGAAATATATTTTTAATGTTCAATGAATCAACTATAATAAAATCTGGCACAATGAAAATTAATACTCCAAGTATTAAGGGAATATACCTCAGATGAATCTATAAGATCAAGGTCATGTTTATGCTATTAATACATCCAAAGTATAATTACAAAGTGCCTGTGTATTTTCATTCAATAATTTTGTGGTAGAAGTATTTTATCAATGATATTATCTAAACATATAAGTATTGTACTATGGTGGTTTTTATATAAGGATTTTAAGGCACCAATTTAATGGTACCAAAAAAGTGATTTAGTAGAAAAATTATCTTTCTGTAAAATACATGATTGAGGGAAGATAACCCTTAATATTTTCATGATTCTTGTATAATAATGATAAATATATTTTTATAGTATAACATTGGTGACCATATAATTGGTTATTGATTTGATGGTTTATGTTATCTTTCTTAGAGTTTACAACATGTTTGGATTTATAGAAAATATTTGATAACCTGAGATTATATTTTTATATGAAATAATTTTTCAATTATGGTTTTATAGTGATCAAGATATTCACATATTTGGAATGAGATTTTAATAGACACTTTATATTTTCTATGGAATATAATGTTTATTTAGTTACCTTCCTTATAAATATTTAGACTTTTAATTTGGTCAAATGTATTTTGGATGATTATTAAGATATACCATTTATGAAATGTATTAATTTGAATTTTTGGATTTACTATTTTGGTATTAGAGATTAATTTATTATATTGAATAAATTTATCTAACCATTTTGGTTTTAATATAGATATGATGAATATTTTTTTTACTATTGTATGGATCTTATGATCTGTTAAAAGTTAATTTTAGTGTATTATGAATAAATAACTAATCTTGGATATTTATTTCATGGAGTACTAAATTATGTTGAAATTGGTCAAATTAAAACTAAAGGATGATATTGTAAGTATATTTTATGGTGTTATGTGTCATAATAGTAAAATAATCCCTCAACTCTAGGAAAAGGGTATTAAAAAAGTGTGATCTTATTACCTTTGTATCTAATGAAAGAATGGTCTTTTAACTCATCACATATTTATGGTTGTGTGGTTTTTTACTTTATCATAATCATTCATATTATTGTGATCAATAGTCTCTATCAATCTGCATAATTATTTATGCTTTTCTTCCATGTCCATATCATCAATTCCCACCAATGTTCTCCCATTTCAAAACCAAGTTATGTGTTATTCTAGATTACCTTTGTACACTGCTTCATCTCTTATCAAGAGGATGTTTCATTATCCCTTTTTATGATATGGATTTCCGAAAAAAGTATTTTCAAATGAAAACCCCTTAAATACCAAGATCAAGATTAAATTGAGATGGTGAAATCTATTTAAGGTGGTATAATGTAACACCCTAAAATATTAAAATAGGAAAATCAGGTTTAATAGTTTATATGACACACAACACCTAGTTTAAACAAAAAAATACACTCTATTAAAATATTATTATTTAAACATGACCATTATAACGTCATTGTTAAGTTGGCGGTTATGAATAAGACTAAATTATTTATGAAAATTATATGGTTTAAGTATTCATAAAATAAATTCAATGTTTATCTATTTATTTAAAAAATTTAAAAATCATTCTAAATAAATGGAAATGTTTTTTGAAAATCTGTATTATTCTAAAATGTGGTTTAGTCGCGCTTTGCATACATAATTTAAAATTATTTTTTTATCACTTTTAGAAAATTAATTTGAAAAAATAGAATTAAATTTTTAAAAATATATATAAATTATATTTGGAAGAATTTTTTATAATTTTCTAAAAAAATAATATTTTGATGAATAATGAGAAATATATATATTTATTTAAAACTACCTTTTCAATTAAATTATTTACAAAGTTAAATTATATTTTAAATTGGTATTAAAGTAAAGTAAGTTAAATTATATTAAAATTTAATTCATTTATGTCATTGGAATAAATTTTATATTTTATTATTATATTAAAACTTTTTAAACATTTTAATGTTTTTATTCAGAAAAACTTATTTTTTCAACGCATCTATAAGTTTAATTTTAAATTGAATTATACCATTTAAGTTAATTTAATTTGGATAAATATATTCCATTTTAAAAAAACATAATTTATATTATATAATAATTTAAACTTAATTTTTCTTCATAATCAATATTAAAAATAGAAAAAAAAATTACCACAGTTAGGGTTAAAACTGGTTTACCAAGGATTAAACTAAAATATAAGGGTTAAAAATGACCTAAAAAATTTATAACAAACCCCATTTTAATGACATATTATACCTTATATACTATAAATTTCTAAAATAAACCATTTTGGATCCTTTTGTGATGTGGAAAACATGGTTACACTTTATTCTTTTCAAAAATTCCAAGTATGTCATCTCCCCCCACATATAAAAGGCCACCCACTATGATCCCATATTCACACTTCCAAATACCTTTTATTCAGACAATAACCACAAAAATATCTCTTTAATTCCATATTCACATCATATATTCCTTATTTTTTATTATAAAACCCTCTTAATATGGCCTTAGGTATAAACCTAAAGAGGCTCTCTAAAGAAGAGGAAAAATTATTAAACTTGTGTTTTAGTTTTATTTCTTCTTCCAACTCCTTAAAATCATCTTCAAATATGATAATATAATAACCCTAATATATAATATATATTTATATACAATTATTTTAATTTTATAACTTATATCCATCTTAATATTCATTAAATGGAATGTGAAACTGTTGATCGTGTGTTTGGTGGACTATTGCCTCTAGAACCGAAGTGATTCCGTTTCCATCACCACCTTTAAAGGCTGGATATAATGATGTATTTAACATATTTATATTATATTTATGAAATTTTTATACTTATATAACTATTATATCACATGTATCTTCTTAATTTCTATCTTGTGGTGGGGATACAATAATATCGATTGTGTGTACGACAGACTACCACCTCATGAAGTGATGTGATTCATTTTTTGCTTACGTTGTACATAGAATGTAGTAAGGATAAATTTAATGAATAAATATTATATTTATGATCTAAACATAATTATTTAAATATAACATCACATAAAAATTCTTACCTTCCAATCCTTTTAAAAACAATAATGTCGCTCGTGTCTGCATGAGGACTACCACGTCCACGTAGCGATGTGAAATTTTTTTCATTTTATTTTTACATGGATGGTAATAAGGATATATTTGATTAATATAAATTAAATAAATAACATAGTAATTATTCTATAAAGGTTAATTGATATTTTTTCATTTTGTTCCATCTGCTGAGAAAATGGAAACAACGTTCATGCATACGTACGACCAATGGTCTTCATGAATGGTGTAATGCATTTTCTATATTTAACTTTTATAGATTAATGTAAATACTTATATAATGATTATATATTATATGTATATAATTTTTTAAATTTTTTAGATTATTTAACCATGATCAAAGTAAAAGGACCAAAAATGACACATCAAAACATACATGAAAAATGAAGTAATTATCACATGAAAGAATGATTTTAACAAATAATTGCTAATAAACTGGTCATAAAAGACTATAAGTAAATACTATATGTTATAAAATATATTTTTATAGTTATATAATGTATTTATACTAAATATATATTTATTATACATTAGTTAAATACACATACTAAGGAAATCAGATCTGAGGCAGGGGTTTCTTGTCTCACTTTTACTTTCATGAGACATATCCCATATTCTTCACTTAATTATTTTATTTGGTGTATATACTACCCCTTAGATATGTTATATTTTTAATAAATTTATCTTATTGGTATTTAATGTTTAATTTTAAGTTATTTCTTTCATGGGGTTTATGATTTAAAATTCAATAAAGTGGCAATGGTTTATTTTACAATCTCATCATTTATTAGTATTATTTTTTATTTAATTTATAATGATGAAATATTATGATATATCACTCAATAAACTCATTAATTTTATTCTAATCTAGTTATTCATGAACTATTAATGTAATAATACTATTTACCTCTATTTTTTGTTAAAATTATTGAAAATAAAACTGATTTTAAGAGATGACAAATTAATTTCTCTTTTTGGGAGAAAATTATTTTCTCTTCCAAATATATGTTTTCTAAAAATTCTATCAAATTGTTTTTACATTATATAAATTATTTATTAATGAAATTTTTACCCATTTTTTGACATTTTACAAAATATTTGGAAATTAATCTTCTTGTAATTTTTCAAAAAAAACTTTTTATCATTTTTACAATAGTGTGAAAGGAATATTTTTTTAACTTATATGGCATGTACATAATTACCCACTATAATAAATAATAATATCACTAAAGATTCATTTATATGTTTAAAATAATAATTATAAAGAAAATATTTTTTTTAATATTCTATAAATTTTTTATTTCAAAAATTTATTTTCATGGTACAAGGGATATTTTCCTCGTGAATGTTTTTAATATAATTTTTGTGATATTTCTATTCATCAACGATAATAATCCTTATTTAACTTATTATATATAGTAAATATATTATAATAATACCATCCTTATTATTTATTTATATGTTTTATGCTTAGTTTTATTAGTGATGTACTATTTTTATACCATTCACTATATTACTCTTAATAGTTTAGGATTATGTTTGTTGATATGGGTAACTATGAACATTTCATATGTTAGTTTTTCAATATGAATGTTTATTCTGATTATGATTCACCCTTTTCATATGTGAATTAATTGGAGTTAGTAAGTGATGGGTGGGGCCTATTATTGGCCCTTGATGCATCTGTATGTCTCATGAGACAAACTAGATTGTGTTTTTGGACAAGGCTATACCCATTCATGTAAGATGACTTAGAATGAGGCCTTTAAAGTGTGGTTATGATGTTTATAATTATTTATTTTCTCATTATGTGATTAGTTTTTTTATGTTCATGTGATTATTCTATTAATTTGAATATCCATGTATATGTTTCGGGCTCATATGATTATTTATGTGGATTTATTTGATCATTATTTTTTCCTTCCATATTATTCTTTATGTTTTAGTTATTTATTAAATGTAATGTTTTTTTAGTAATTTACCTTTCCATATTGATTATGCATTATTTATTCATGATATCATTCATTGTATACTTACCCTTACTGAGAATATGACCTCACCCATTACATATGTTTTATTTTCCCTAGGATACCAAGAAGTGTTTTTTATTGATGTATATAGATATTATAAAGGGGTAATGGCATTCTCAAAGAAAAAACCTTTTTTATTTTATGTTTTAAAATGAAATGAGAATTTAAATTATATATCCAGTTTACCAAGACTATAAAATATTTGGTTAGTTCGTATGTGATTACTTATATCAAGTTACACTATAATAAAGTAACTAGTATCCCTTGGCTACTAGGGTAGAGTTTTCTACATTTATGTTTTCTTAGAATGTTTTTTATTCTATGGTTTAGAATTTTTAATTTTTTAAAAATGTTAGAAAATGTAAAACAACTAATTTTTCAGATAAATTATAAAGAGGAAATTTTTTTAAATTTTTTGTATTATTTATTATGGGAAATATAAAGTAATGATTAATACATGTTTAAATTGAATTTATTATTCAATGTTTTAATGGAATTGGCTTACAAACACAAAGTTAGAAAAACATTTTTTTATAATAATAAAGAGGCATGTCAATGTAATTATTCTTCCTTAAAGATGTTAAAACTAGAGGTATTGATTTAGAGAAAGTTTAAATAATTTATAGATTTTGATAGTTGGTCTCTTAGGTTACCAGTAGTTAAAAACTATGATTAATGAATCATTTAATACAATAATGTAACTAGTTGTTTGTTTATTAAAGGTAAATGTTTGAGGTCCAAGAGACCCCATTTTCATGTGAAGGATGGATGATTAATTTTGGGACCTAGATGCTTAGTTGACTCTATTTGTTATTTTCTTCCTTATTTAATCAAAATGGATGTGATTATTTCTATACAATGTGATTTAATCCTAGGATAGCTATCGGTTTAGCAAGATATGTGAGGGGAGGCCTGAGTTTGTGGTATTAGTTAGTTCTTATGATGATGAGATGTATGGTGATATGCATAGAGGTATACATGGTGATATGTATAGTGGTTTTGTGGGTGGCATTAGGTTTGATGGAATGGGTTGAAGCTGGTATTTCCTATTGTTTTGTTAAAAGTTTTATGCTTTCTTCATATTGTTCTCCTTAAACAGTTAAATGGTTGTGTTACTTTTTTACCTTTACTCCTTTACCCACTGCTTAAGGCAGCTAGTTGTTCTTGGTTATGAATCTATTTTTTTATATCTTATGAGGTTTCCTAGAGAACCTATAATTATGAAATAATGGTGATTAATAAATGTTTTAACCCATAAGTTTAGTTCTTTAATGGAATGAAAATGATGATAATCTTGTGGAACTGAGGAATCAGTTGGATTATGCCTAGAGGGAATAGACTTCACTTGGTGGATAATGAAATTTAACTATAATAATGTTAATGGATAATTAATTAATTAATGTAAATTGAAATGTCAAAATGAAATAATTAATAAAATGAATCTCTTTGAATACTTGTTTGATTATATGATATCTATATATTAATAGTGATAGTCAGATGTCCAGGAGACGATAGCTACAATTGAGCCTCATACTATGTTAATTACCATAGTGTGGTTGTTAACTACATTATATCCTATGTGTTTTTTCATTTTATGTGCTACCACACCCATATAGGTAGGGTGAATTACTCAAAGTGGATGTTAGTAGGGTGTTTCCCCAACATCCAGGATGGAGAGGAAAGAATGGATGACTACCACCACTAAACCCTCTCTCTTATCATAGTAGTATTATGTAATGGTATGCATGATGGTTACCTTGATCATATATTTGTGTAGATAATTTTAATTTCTTCTAGTTATTTTTGCACATATTTATCACAAGATATAGTATCCAATAGATCATTATAGGTATCAAATGTATGGGTTATGATAGATTGAGGTATAATACTTGATATACAGGCTATGGTGTCCCATAAAAACTAATTGGTTACTATATTAATATTCTATGTGAGGATGTTATTCATGGGGTGTATGGTATATAATATGAGATTATGTGATGCATCAAATACATGTAATGATAATTTAGCATAATTGTCTTCTGGATGGATTGCTTTTGGATAAAGATGCCTTAGGATGTGTGATGTTAGTGTAGATCAGAAAAACAATGCGAAAGTGGTAGTAGGGTACCATATTTTAATATTATATTATATAATATCTTTTATGTGATACTTGGTGAGAGATTTCCATGGTGATGCTGCAAACATAACATACCTATTTAGGTTATGAGTTATCTTCACTTGTTGTTCACGAGGCTTTAGAATGATTTTTTTATCTTTTTTATGAGAGGATCTAGAGAGGATACTACTGAGTATACATGTTATGATCAACTTACATATATATAAACTATTTTTTATGTCCTTTGGATTTGTTTGGTGATTGTGATGGACATTACTAGCTCATGGTTTTCTCGGGAAAAATTTGGGCATTCATGGTTACTTCTAAGGATTATATTTGGGTACCTATTATTCCCTTTTTCAAGTTATTCAATTTTATTACTTTATATCAATGTATTTGGGATATTTTTTTATTTTTACCATGAACGGTATTTTATCACAGTTCCTATACTATCACTCATTCCTCATATCATAGAGTTTAATGCCTCTCATTTGTGTTTATATTATACCCTCAGTTTTTTTGACAAACCTTGGCCTATTGGAGGTGGGTTTGGGATATATAATATCACTTAACTCATTTTTAACCATGGAAGGGTGACCTTAGAGGTATGGGATCATGAAAGAGTGGTATCATATGTAGTTTTAGGGATAGGATATAGTTTGTTTGTAGGCATAGGTGAGGACTAAAATGTGTGGTAGGGAAACAGTGTCATCTAAGTTTAGTAATCAATGTAAACATGGGAGAAAAATTTTGAAACATGTATTTAGGGCCCCCTATGATTTTTTTAATGTAAATTTATGTTTATTGAGCCTACTAAGAAAATTTATGTTGCTTACGAGGTTGAGATATAGGATAAGATTTTACATCATTATTTTTTGTGCATGTATTTGAAAAAAGTAGACCTCTAGATTATGATGAAAAATTAATGAATAAATAAATGATTATTTTTAAAAAAAAATTATTCTAGTTTTAGAACTCCCAAATAGTTTTTATTTTATAGGTATAGATCTGGTTCAATATCCTTTTCAGGTTCACACCTAGGATGTTTAGTAAGGGGTTCCACCATATCAACGTAGAGTAGAGGGAAACAACAACACTTAGATGAGGAAACTATAAGAGTTCTAGTGTAAGACTCTACTGAAGTATAAGGTCTTTGTTTTAGCCAAAATGATAATAAAATAGTTAGAGTAGGTGCATATAGCCTTTAGTTTGATTTTTTCTCAAAAGTAGCACTAGGTTTTATAAGAGATGATGATGCTTCATAGAGTAATGAGGCAGTAGTGGTTCTTGTTCTATAGGGATTGTGAGGATTGGTAGTCTCATGAGAGATGTTCCAACACTAGTTTTGAACTATGTTTATATCATCAAATGAAACATTAGCCAGTATTCAAGAGATACTTACCCATTGATAAGAGATTTCTATTGTGTGGGAGTTTGGGATCCATTTTAGGACCCATCTCTATTATGAATCGGATCTGTTACAAAAGGTGGAGGCCAGAAAAATTCATTTTGTGGAGGATTTATGTTAAAAGATCTAGTGTCGAGTCACCCCATTTATGTTATTGAGTTATCTCAAGGTGATGGTAGGAGTAGAGGTCATTGGTATAATATTATCTGGGACCAGATCAACATCATATAGAAGTCATCAGGATTCCTTATATAGTAGAGTTTTGGTTCGAGGTGCCTAGTTTCCTGGATATTAGATCCTTTAGATAGTCAATGTTAGGTCCTAGCCATCAACATATCATATATCCAAAGTTGACGACTCTCAAGCCCCTTCCAATGGATCATACACATTTTTTCATGTACAGATCGAGGTTATCGATGGAAATAGTGCTCAAAATTTCAAAAAAAGTAGTTTGTAGTAGTTTTTATACTTCAAGTTCCTTTATTGATTAATTTTAATTTAAGGTAATAAAAGTGGGGTGCTCTAATATTGGACCAATAGGGAGGAGATATGGTAGGCATAGTACTATCACAATATTCTCCCCATCCTTATTAATTGGATTATGTCCATGTAGTAGGTCTTGGAATGCACCGTGCTTTGGATTTGTTAATTCCATGATAGCCATACATCATTTGAGGTACCCTTTGATTATTTTATACATTGGTACAAGATTTATTTTACTTATTAGTGGATCAACATTGGGTTGTTGTTATTTCTAATGGGTAAATTCAAAATACAAAATTTATAAAAACTCAAACTATGCTACTCAATTAATTAAAATATTGTATTAGGAAAGTTTGAGGTTAAACCTATAGAGACGGTGAATTTATTTATTTATGTTTTCAAAATATTTGATTTGTTTAAATTTAAGAAAGAGGTGAATAATCATATTGGTTTGATTAATTTGAATAACGAATAATGAAACCAATGTAGATTGATTATTTGGTTTGAAATTATATTTGAAAAGAGCGCTTGGGTTTTATTGTTTCTAGGTTAAAGTGAAATTGGATTTTAAAAAACAAATTTATTAGTCCATGATCAGTGTTGGAGTCAAGAAATGGGAGATACAATGTTCATGGTATCCCCTCCTTATTTTGGAAAACCCATTTTTTCCTTCACATTGGAAATTTCGGGTTTTTGCTGAATCAAGTTTGTCTCAATACCGTTTTTAAACCCGGTTCCCCTGAATGTGAGAATGGTCATGCTTTGATTCAAGGTAACCAATTGAATAGTTTTTAATGATTCTTTCATATTAAGATACCAATTTCCATGATAAAATTAAAATAAAGATATTTTAAATTGATTCAATAAACTTTGGTAATCCAAAATACATGAATAAATAAAAAGGAATAAGTCCAATAGAAACTTCCCCCTTTAGCTATGTAACCATAGAATAATACGGGTTTACCACCTCATTATAGTGATGAGAGAATAATAGGTAAGGAATAAAAAATAATAATAAAATAGATATGAAACTAGGGAGGACCATGCACAGCATAGCTTCCCAATCTAAGCCTTGGTCATCAAGATCTCCCTAAAAACAGTAGCTTGGACCTCTATTTATTGAACTCTAGGGGATCAGGATGAATTTAATGGAATTATAATGGCATTATTAAATCTCCATGGTGGGTCCCATGGTTATAACAGTTTATATTTTCATTGAAAATACCATAAAACTCTCATAACTGGGTCTGTCTAAAAATTACATGTCATGCTATGATTATATTACGTGTAATATTCATGGTTATTTTCTGCAATTTTCATTAATTCAAATCATGTCATTCTTTAACACCATAAAAATGTCTCATGTCATGTAATGATTACATGACGTTAAAATTGATTTTTCAATATCTACAACATTCTCCTCCTTTATGTACTTTCAGTATTCAAATTCAAAAATCCGATATCATGCCTTCTAATGAAAATCATCTCTTTTCATTCCTTTTTCAAAAACAAGTTTTATCCTTCCATAATCATAAAACAAGGTTAACCATTCAAAGATTGGAAAGTATATCAATAAAATTACAAAAAATACTATATTAAAACACCATAAAATACATGGATGAAATACAGATATCAAGGAGCTACACACACCTACATATCACCTAGCCTATTCCATGATTTGGGACATAAGGTACAGAGGATTATAATTCCCTTAGTGTTTACTACACCATTTAGAGGGCAGTCTTATCTTTATAAATTTGTTAGAGTCTATGATCTAGTTCTGGGGTAGTTCTACTCTTGGCGATACTTCCGATATTTACAAATATAGTCATATGACATCATTCTCAGCATAGAATATTTTTATTCAGTGAAAGATATTGATTTAGGATGTAGATTTTGTTCTATGATGTTGAAGGAGAGACTGCAGTGTTTTTTGGATAGTGAGACCCTTGGATGGGTTTGAGTCATTTTTCATCTTTTCCTTAATTTATGGATGGGATTGTAACGTCCCGGTTTTGGAAGCCACCCAGAGGCACCCCGTACCCGGTTGGTCACATGGCCTCAAGCGCATTTACCCAAATGCCAGAGGCTGCCGACTAGTAGCGAGGGCCTTGGGTGTGATAGTGGGGAAACTATGCTCTCATTGGCAGAGTACACAGCGGAATAAAAATAAACATGCAATAGCAGAAGCATTAATAACCAACAATATAAATAGTGGAAGACAAAATCAACAAACTGGAGCACATATGTATATATAAAATGATGCATGATATATATCTAGGAAATTAGCCAAACAATTCACAATGTTGGAAACACTACAGTACCAAAACAAGTACAAAAGAAAATAAAACAGCTCCTCAACATCGCAATCCAAAGCTTGGTCCCATGCTCCCCTGCTCTAAGAAATAAAGTACCGGAAGTCGAAGGGCGCTTGCCCTTGTCTATACCTGCAACAACATAGTCTTTTTAGGCCCAAAAGCATGACCCAAACAGGTTGTGAGACTGAATCCGAGTAGGCATTCACCTGAAGATTTGTGCCTAACAGTCAGTGTGTATATGGCAGGTAAATGTACAATAAGCAATAAACAGCAACCCCAGGCAATAGGTTGTAATAGTAAGCAGTAAAGCAGGATGATACAACAGCAATCAAACCACAACCAACAACAGCAGTGAAGCCAAAATCTAACAAACAGGAAACCCTCTGGGAAGTACCCGCAGCCATCCCCTCTGGTCCTATCCAAGAAGTACCACAACCCTCTGGGCAGTGCCCTCAGCCTAACCCCTCTGGCTTGGTCATACAAATTTATGAGACTCTTTGGGGAAGCGCACTCAGTCAATTCCCATTATAGTCTTTGGTAGTCAGGGACTCTCTGAGGAAGATCACGCGGTCTAAACCTCTTAGTCCCAAGGTCTAGAGACTCTCTGAGGAAGCTATCTCGTTCAATTCCTCCTATAGCCTCAGGTATACCACAGACTCTCTGAAGAATCTCACTCGGTCAATTCCTCCTCTATCCTGGGAAGGTTCTTAAAAATATTCAAACAAGGTAAGAATCTCTGAGGAAGTTCACTCGGTCTACCCTCCTGTAGTCTATAAAATCCAATACTCTCTGGGAGCTCACTCAGTCCATCCCCTGTAGTCTATAATATCTAAGACTCTCTGGGAAGCTCACTCGGTCTATCCCTTATAGTCTATAGCACCAGGTTCTCTCATCCCCATTCCAGTCAGTGCATAATAATTCTATAAGGCCAAAGTACACCTATATAGGTAATTGGACAACCAAAGTACACCTAAAGAGCTACTTAGCTAAACGGTCTACAAGGAAAAAAGCATGTCATGAGTTTCACTTCAACCTATAACCACAAGGCATGAAAATAGGTGTAGCGACCAAAGGAAAACGAGACCCAAAGGTCATAAACAGAACAAAGAAAGGGAAAATACATCCAATAACAACAAAAATATCCTCTAACATGGTCAATTTACCTCTACACAAGCATACAAGCACGGCAGGAAAACAATAAGGGAAAAAGGTAAACACGCAATACCCCGTTCATGGGTATTGGTGGAATTTGCGCATAAAACTCAAATACATTGAACGGTAAGGCACAAACCACCTACCTCGATCCGAGGATATCGATATACTTGAACCACGATGACTGATTCTCCCTAGAACGTCGTAGATATGAGAAAATGCACCAAACGTTCAACCTTAGATATCTTGAGAAAGAGGAAGAATTGGGAAACAAGGTACAAGCAGAAAAGAGAACTCACCGTTGCACTTCCAACGCAATCGATGGTGTTCGAATTGGATAACGGATGGAGGCTCGGGAATTCGGAGAAGTTTCGCGGTCGTACGACGTCTCTCGATCGAACCAGACCTAGAATAAGATGTTTATGACGATGAGGCGTGACCCCGGTCCATTTAGTGAAAAAAATAAAAGTACACGGCGTGTATTTTTAAAGTACACGGCGTGTAGTGGGTTTTTCCATACTCCACTAAAATAGGCCTCCATGTCACCCCTACACACCATGTGTGTGGTCCGGACATGGCCAGCACAAGGTTTCAAGTGAGAAAATAGTACACATCGTGTACTCATAAATTACACGATGTGTACTTCAAAAATTTCTAGAAACTCCAAAAATTCTCATTAACTCCAGAAAAGGAAAGACATACCTGAAATGAAGATCTGGGTTCTTACAAACTTCCCCCCTTAAATAAATTCATCCCCGAATTTCCCTAGACAGGCTCAGAAGAAGAAACCCCAAACAGCTCTGGCCACTACGATCGAACCTTGGCCTCCCTCTCCCAAGTCTCGTCTTGTACTCGCCCGTGATGTCATAGCACCCTTACTAGAGGAACAGACCGGCCTTAGAGAACAGTCGTACTGTAACCGACAATCAGTATGGGATGCTCCTCAAACGACGCATCCTATTCAATCTCAACCTCCTCGGGCTGAAAGACATGAGACGGGTCTGAGAAGTAACGTCAGAGATGAGAGACGTGGAAGACATCGTGCATAGCCCGGTACCTCTGAGGTAGTTGCAAACGATAGGAAACCGGCCCAACTCTCTCCAACACCTCAAATGGCCTGACGTACCACGTTGAAAGCTTACCCTATCTCTAAATCCTCTTGTGTCCCAACCTCGGTGCGACACGTAGGAAAACCTGATCTCCGACCTCAAACTACAGAGGTCATCTCCGCTTATCAGCATAAGACTTCTGCTGAGACTGTGTTGTAGCCATCCACTTCCTAATCAGCTCTATCTACTCTGAAGTCTCCTGAACAAGATGAGGTCCCAGCAAAGCTGCCTCTCCTACCTCCACCCAGCATAAGGGTGATTGGCATGGCCTACCGTACAAAGCCTCGTATGGTAACATCTGAATGGTCACCTGAAAAAATGTTTTTGTAGGTGAACTCCACAAGCATTATATGATTCTCCCAAGAACATCTGAAGTCTAGAATGCAAGCTTGGAGCATATCCTTAAGCACCTGGATCATGTACTCGGACTGGCCATCAGTCTGGGGATGGTATGTTGTACTCAAAAGTACTTGTGTACCCAAAGCCTTCTGAAGTCCCTGCCAGAACCGAGAGGTAAAGCGCGCATCCCTGTCTGAAAAAATGGAGTGTGGAACTCCATGTAGACATACAATATCTCGGATATACATTCATCCCAGATCATCAACATTGAATGTCTCCTTGATCGGCAAGAAGTGTGCTACCTTTGTAAGCTTGTCGACGATGACCCAAACAACATAATTTCACCAAGGTGACCTCAGTAACCCAGTCATGAAGACCATCGCGACATTGTTCCACATCCACTCTGAAATGGGTAACTACTGTAAAAGCCCTATAGGTCGCTGATGCTCTGCTTTCTCCTGCTGACAAGAAGAACATCTCATGACAAAACCAGCAACATCTTTCTTTATACCTGGCCACGAGTACAAGAGATGAAGATCCTAATACATCTTGGTGATGCTTGGATGAACTACCCAAAATGAGGAATGAAAATCCCACATCAGCTTCATGAGTATGTCTGTTGGAACCCATACACATCCCTGGAAATGCAAGATCTCATCCTCGCCCACTGTCCATCCAAGAAGAGGTTCCCCTCGTGACACACTCTCCCGTAGGAATAAGGCCTCTGAATCTGATAGCTGCCTCATTCGTACCCGATCAAGAAGTGTAGAGGTAACAGCTACAGAAGAAAGGAAAGTCTTCCCCTGTCTGTCGTGCACCTCCAAGTGAATCTCAGAGAATAGAGCCATAAGATTCCACTCACTGCTGGCCTCCTAAACTTCTTGAATCTGATTTCTCTTGATCAACACATCAGCCACTGTGTTTCCCTTTCCCGGCATATTGGCGAGCTCGAAGTCGAAAGACTAAAGATACTCGACCCACCTGCACTGTCTCATATTTAGGTCACGCTTAGTGACGATATACTTGAGACTCTTATGGTCAGTGAAAACCACTAAGTGCTCTCCCAGAAGTCAGTGTCTCCAACAGCGCAAGGCATGAACAACTGCCGCCAACTCCAGATCATGCGTCGGGTAGTTCCTCTCGTGTGGCCTCAACTGTCGAGACTCGTATGCAACGACCCCATCTCCCTGCATAAGCACAGCTCCCAGCTCGATACCTAAAGCATCACAGTAAACATTATAGCCCTTTATCGGCTCCAGCAAGACTAGTATCGGTGCTGACATCAACCTCCCTTTTAGCTCCTGAAAGGCAGACTCATAAGAATCTGACCATAAAAAATTTTCCCCCTTCTTGGTCAGACCAGTCAACAGTGCTGCTAGGCGCGAGAAGTCCTGAATGAAGCTTCTATAGTATCCATCCATCCCTAGTAAACTCCGCAACTCAAAGACGTTCTTCAGCTACTCTTAGGAAACTACATCTCTCACTTTCTCTAGGTCCACTGACACTCCTGTCTCCGACATAACATGACCCAGAAAGTGAATCTGATCCATCCAAAAGTTGCACTTAGAGAGTTTAGCATACAGTTGATGCTCTCTCAGTGTACTCAGAACAATATCAAGATGTGTGGTATGGTCGTGTCGAGTGTGAGAGTGCACCAAGATATCGTCTACAAAGACCACGACCAAGGAGTCCAAGTATGGATGGAACACTCGGTTCATCAGTGCCATGAAGACTGCAGGCGCGTTCATGAGACCGAACGGCATGACTGTATACTCGAAAAGACTATACCTGCTATTGAAAGTTGTCAGAGGTATATCTGATGGTCTAACGTGCAACTGATGATAACTGGACCTCAAATCGATCTTCGAGAACACCCGGGCTCCTTGAAGCTGATCAAATAGGTCACCGATCCTTGGAAAGGGATATCGGTTCTTGACCGTCAACTGGTTCAGCTTCTGATAATCCACAAAAAGCCGAAGGGTACCGTCTTCCTTCTTCACAAATCGGACAGGCAAACCCTAAGGAGAAGTTATGGGTCGGATGAAACCCTTTGCCTACAACTCCTCCAACTACTTCTTGAGCTCCAGAAACTCATGTGTATCCATCCAATACGGAGGAATGTACACTGGTGTCGCTCCTGTCACGGGCTCAATCGAGAAGTCTACCTCATGCTCCATAGGTAAACCAGAAAAGTACTCTAGAAATACATCCCCGAAACGATCCACCACTAGAGTAAAGCCTAACTGTGAAGTCCCCTGGTCATACAGATAAATACTGGTAATCTTAGCTGTAACTTCTCCTATACAATGATGCATTGGTCCAGCTCTACCCGCCTGGACATCGCACTCACCTCTATGAAGGAAGGATCCACCCTCTGGTGATACGAAAGTCACCCTCTGGCGATAGCAATCGAAGACTGCCTGGAAGGGAACCAACCAGTCCATACCGAGAATGATGTCACAGCCTGTTATCTCTAGGACAAAGAGGTTCCATAATAAATGACACCCCGCAACTTCAAGAGGGCACTCTCGGCACTGGCGTACGCTAGATTTCCTCGTTCCCAACGGTGTTTCCAGAGTCAACAAGTCGGTAGACGAAAAGATACAGATCCCAAGGCTCTCCACGAAACCAACAGAGATAAAGCTATGGGAAGAACCAGTATCAAAAAGAGCTGAAGATAAAATTGAGGCTACTAAGATAATACCTCGAACAGAAGAAGGGCCAGGATCCTGCTCCTGATAGGTCTTCTCCACGGCAAAATACTGGCTTGTACCGTGGCCTTGCACCTCTGGCTGACCGCTCTGAGCTGATCCACTCTGTTGTCACTGATGACCTGGTGACTGACCACCATGGCCACGACCTCCACCTCAGCCCGAACGGCCGAAACAACTCCAGTTCCAATACTAGTGGGAAACTAGTGAATCATCTCCAGAATGCGGGGTCATAGAGGAACCCCTACCACCAGCTGAAGGTGAGAAGATGTGACAGAAACACTGAATATGGCACATCTTGCCGCAAGAGTGGCACTCCATCGGATCCCTCTGGCACTGAGGCCTAGTATGCCCACTCCTACCGCACTGGTAGCATACAACCTGGCAGTCAGAAGACGCATCCTGCGAACCATGATCTCCTCGAGAAGACACTCTTCAACACTTCCTACTCTCTGTAGGAGGAACACCAGCCCTGGATATCAAATCTCCCTGGCTCACTACTCCAGAATCCCTTAGATTGCACTCAGTGATCAACGACTGGTTGACGATGGGGGATATATAAGTCATCTAGAAGATATTCACCTGGGAACGGATCTCTTGCCTGAGTCCATCCTCAAAATTACTATAAAGGAACAACTCATCACCTACTGGGATCGGTGTGAAACGCTGCAACTCAGTGAAGTGAGACGAGTACTCCATAACAGAAAGAGTACCTTGTTGCAGACTCATAAACTCTCGGGCTCGATCGGACCTCAGGATCTCCAGATAGAAGTAGTCATAGAAGGTGCGTCGAAACCCATCCCAAGACATATCATGTTGATGCCCTGATTGTGAGATCACCTCCCACCACCTCTTGGCAGTGTCCCGAAGCATATAAGTAGGCAGCTTTACCCTTTTCTTCGGAGGGATCTCTAGGTTCTCAAAGATTGTTAGTGTGGCCTTTATCCATGGCTCTGCAACCTGGGGTCCTCCATCTCTTGAAAAAGTATGAGGATGATGCTGCTAGAAAACCCGCATCAACTCAGCAATCGACGGGGTAGGAGGCGGCGCTCCCTGGAAGGTATGAATCATCCTAAGGAAGTACTGCCTGAAATGCACATCGGTGTCTTCGACGGGTATAGCTGCTGGTGCCAAGGCTAGCACAGCTGGAGGATCTGCAGGAGGTCCCTGATCGGCCATATCTGGTGTCTGATCACCGTCTGGCAACTGACGTACAATCAGAGGACGTCTCGGAGTCATGGCTCTGAAAGGTCAAAAGCACACCTTAGATCATGATTAAAAAATACTGAAAACACAAGAGTAAAAAATGGGAACAGGGTAAAGAAACTATCATGTTTTACAAAACACGACTACATGGCGTGTATAAAAACTACACAGCGTGTATGCTTAATCCATTAACATGGGAGTGTACCCCTGCCCGACAGTTCGTGTAACACCCAAAACTACACGGCGTGTTGTCCCCATACACAGCGTGTACTTGAACTCTAAACCCCTACTCGAGTATCCTTACACAGCTAACCCACATGGTCCAAACTAGCCCCAAACTACACGGCCTGTTCCCCAGGGACACGGTGTGTACTAGACGTGGTCTCAGCGGCCCATGTTGTTAGTTACACGGCCGTCTACACGACTGCCCATACACAGCATGTTCCAAACAAGCATAGTGTGTATAGGAGAAGGTGACACCATCCTGTGTTGTTCGTGACACCGCTAGGTACCTGATCAAGACTACACGGCGTGTTTAGAAAACCACACGGCGTGTCTAAGAGAAGGTAATGCCGACCCGTGTCGTTTGTGACACAACCGGGTACCTGGATAAGACTACGCAGCATGTTCCTTTACAACACGACGTGTTCTACTCAAGCTTACCTGACCCGTGTTGTTGGTGACATGGTCGGGTACACAGCTCCGAACTGCACGGCGTGCATCTACCATACATGGCGTGTTCCTGAAGTTATTTCTACAACACTGTGTTCCTACACACACAGTTAGTAACACTGCCTGAAAACTACACGGTGTGTAACCAGAAAGTACACACCGTGTATTCTGGGTTTTTTTGGGTTGTAGCTCAGAAACTGCACAGAAGCCCCAAAACACTGAAAACAAGGCAAAGAGGTGCGAAATTATGATCATTGAGGGCCCATACTTCCCACGAATCAAAGCTTGGCATCTCCTACAGTCATGTATAAGAGAAAATAGAATCATGATTCACAAACTTTCGATTCAAGAGGGCCTATAACACCTCAAGAATCAAAATTTGGTGTTCATTTAAGAAAAGTACAATACAAACAATCCTCTAACATAACAGTAGAGATTCTATCAAGCATTTATCACAACAGCATGCATAATCTACACAGAGCCTATCACAACAACATGCAATCGCTAATACACCCTAGATGGCATGACAAGAATTCATGGCATGTGATTTCTAACAAGTGAATATATGATGCATGAGATGGAATACCCTCATATCATCGGGTTGCGACAGAAATATAACCATAATATCAAAACAATAATAGCACAAAGCAAGTGAATCACTCTAGTTGAAATTGTATCAGCCGTAAAATCTCAAAACCAGAAAACTACAATAAACGAGGTAGTATGGATTTTCCCTGTACATGGGTTAGCTACTCCCAGGCACAACTTATTACCAAGTACCAAATTCATCCTATCCCTGGCTAAGTCTCCAAACAGTAAAGAAAAAGAAAAGAATTCCTCGGGTACCACTTTGTAACGTCCCGGTTCCGGAAGCCACCCAGAGGTGCCCCGTACCCGGTTGGTCACATGGCCTCAAGCACATTTCCCCAAATACCAGAGGCTGCCGACTAGCAGCGAGGGCCTTGGGTGTGATAGTGGGGAAACTATGCCCTCATTGGCAGAGTACACAGTAGAAGAAAAATAAACATGCAATAGTGGAAGCAGTAATGACCAACAAAATAAACAGCAGAAGACTAAATCAACAAACTGGAGCACATATGTATATAAAAAATGATGCATGATACATATATAGGAAATAAGCCAAACAAGTCGCAATGCAGGAAACACAATATTACCAAAACAAGTACAAAAGAAAATAAAATATCTCTTCATCATCGTAAGCCAAAGCTTGGTCCCATGCTCCCCTGCTCCAAGCAATCAAGTACCAAAAGTCGAAGGGCGCTTGCCCTTGTCTATACATGCAACAACATAGTCTGTTTGGGCCTAAAAGCATGACCCAAACGGGGTGTGAGACTAAATCTCAGTAGGAATTCACCCAAAGATCTGTGCCTAACAGTCAGTGAGTATATGGTAGGTAAATGTACAATAAGCAGTAAACAGCAACACCAGGCAATAGGTAGTAACAGTAAGTAGTAAAGTAGGATGATACAACAGCAATCAAACAAAAACCAACAACAGCAGTGAAGAAAAAGGCTAAAAAATAGGAAACCCTCTTGGAAGTACTTGAACCCATCCCCTCTGGTCCTATCCAAGAAGTACCACAACCCTCTGGGTAGTGCACTCAACCTAACCCCTTTGGCTTGGTCATACGAATTTATGAGACTCTCTGGGGAAGCGCACTCGGTAAATTCCCCTTATAGTCTAGGGTAGTTAGGGACTCTCTGAGAAAGATAACGCGATCTAACCCTCTTAGACCCAAGGTCTAGAGACTCTATAAGGAAGCTATCTCGGTCAATTCCTCCTATAGCCTCAGGTATACCACAGACTCTCTGAGGAAGCTCACTTGGTAAATTCCTCCTCTAGCCTGGGAAGGTTCTTAAAGAGATTCAAACAAGGTAAGACTCTATGAGGAAGCTCAATCTATCTACCCTCCTGTAGTATGCAAAATAAAAGACTCTCTGGTAGCTCACTCGGTCTATCCCCTGTAGTCTATAATATCTAAGACTCTCTGGGAAGCTCACTCGGTCTATCCCTTATTGTCTATAGCACAAGGTTCTCTCAGCCTTGTGCCAGTCAGTGCATAATAATGCTATAAGGACAAAGTACACCTATATAGCTACTTGGCCAACCAAAGTACACCTATAGAGCTACTTAGGTAAATGGTCTACAAGGCAACAAGCATGTCATGAGTTTCACTTCAACCTATAACCGCAAGGCATGGAAATAGGTGTAGCATCCAAAGGAAAATGAGACCCAAAGGTCGTAAACAGAACAAAGCCATAGAAAATACATCCAAGCACAAAAAAAATATCCTTTAACATGGTCAATTTACCTCTACACAAGAATACAATCAAGGAAAGAAAACAACAAGGGCAAAAGGTAAACACGCAATACCCCGTTCACGGGTATTGGTGGAATTTGGGCATAAAACTCAAAGACTTTGAATGGTAAGGCACAAACCAGCTACCTCAATCCTAGTAGATCTATATACTTAAACCATGATGACTGATTCTCCCTATAATGTCATAGATCTGAGAAAATGAACCAAATGATCAACCTTGGATAACTTGAGAAAGAGGAAGAATTGGGAAACAAGGCACAAGCAGAAGAGAGAACTCACCGCTGCGCTTCCAACGCAATCAACGGTGTTCGAATCATAGAAAGGATGGAGGGTCGGGAATCTGGAGAAGTTTCACGGCCATACGGAGTCTCTTGGTCAAACCATACCTCGAAGAAGATGATTATGACGATCAGGCATGACCTCGGTCCGTTTAGTGAAAAAAAAGTACACAGCGTGTATTTTTAAAGTACACGGCGTGTAGTGGGTTTTCCCGTACTCCGCCAAAATCGGCCTCCACATCACCCCTACACATCATGTGTGTGATCCGGACATGGCTAGCACACGATTTCGATCGGTAAAAGAGTACACAACGTGTACTCATAAAGTACACGACGTGTACTTAAAAAATTTCCAGAAACTCAAAAAATTCTCAAAAACTCCAGAAAAGGAAAGACATACCTGAAACGAATATCTGGTTCTTGTCGAGATAAAGATGAGTTCTTTAATGGTTAATCTGGTTGTGTTTCTTAGGGTTCTGGGATAGTACCCTAATATCTTTCATGAAGGGATTATAGTGTTACCGCCTCAATGGGAGTAAAATTTTGTGATAGAGCAACAACCAATCACTTTTCTAATTTCTATGTATCTGTATAGGATTGAACCTGTTGAGTTGAGAAAGATGTGGGTATAGATCGATGATATTTTTAAGTGATTTTTTTGTCCAGGCATGAAACCTTAGGGTGGTCTAGTTCAATTAATAAAGAAGGTTGATGGCATTATATATCTTTTTATCGATTATCATCACTTGAACCTAGTGATAGTGAATAACTATTATCCTCTTATACATATTAATTATTTATTTGATCATATAAAAGGGGATAGTTGGTTATTGAAGATTAATCAGTAGTCGATCAGCAGCTACATGTTGTTTTGGGAGTTCTTCATCATCAAAAATTATTTGGGAAGTTGTTTAAGTGTGCGTTTTGGGATCCTAAAGTTTATTTCATAGGTAATATCAGTTAATAACATGGTGTATTTTTTGATCCTTAGAATATAGAGGAGGTTGTTTCTTTGGCATATCCCAATATAGTTGTAGACCTGAGGAGTTTCCTTGGTCATGAAGGATATTATAAAAGGTTCATAGTTTATTTCTCTCATGTTGAAACTCATCTAAGAACCATGACCCTAAAGGATCGGGCATTATTTTGGAAAAATAAATGTCTGGAAACTTTCAAGTACATGAAAAATAATTTGTTCAGTGCTCCAGTTCTATATTTACTAGAAGGGGGATTTCAGTTTGAGGTTTTCTATGATGCGTCTTGTCTTGGATTATACTATGTTATAATGTAGTATATTTTATTTATTTATCATGGGTATTGGTAGTTATGTCCCCATGAGAATAAATATTTCACCCATTATCTTGCTTTATCAATAGTTGTTTTTTCCATGAAGTTTTGTTAAAATTACCACATCGATGAACACTGTTTTGTTTTTACGAATCATAAGAGGTTGAGTTATGTCATCTCCCAACATGACCTAAACTTATGATAGTGTTTTTTGGAAAAAAATATTACAATATTATGACTTATATATTTCATATACATCAAAAAAGGGTAATTTTGAAGATAATTTGCTAATTATGAAGTCATGTAGTGATTTTATATGTGAATCTGGAGATTCTTAGAGAGTAATAGAAGAACACTCTAGGTTACGTCTTGGTAAGGGATGAGTTGGTGATAGTGGATACCTTTTGTTGATAATAGTGCAGTCATATTTAGGTAAATATGTAGATGAGTCCTAGATGGGGGATTCTAAGGTTGAGATCTAGAGATACCAAGCTTTCATTTGTGATGCCCATGATGGTTTTTCTGACAATGAACAACATCGAGTGTTATTCCTAATGAGGCTTTTAATCCTTTTGGTGATACATGTGGTGGTTCTCAATTAGTTGCATAAATCACACTTAGTGGTAAATCCTAGAACGAAAAATATGTACATAGATCTTAGAGGTTATCTTTGGTGTCCAGGGTTGAAGAGGTCGGTTTTAGAGTTTTTGTCTCAAGGATTGGTCATCCAAAAGGTTAAGGCAAAGCACTATGTTCCTGGTGATTTTATTCATCCATTGGATATTCCTCTGTAGAAGTGGAAGGGAATATTAGTGGAATTCATTACTATTTTAATATGATATAAACAATTATATTATGTCATATGGGTGATAGTGGACCATTTTAAGAAAGTTTTTCATTTGTTAGCGATCAAGGAGTTGAGCACATTGAATGTTTTATCAAGGTAGTACCTAGAGGTAATGGTGATATTCCATGATGTCCCAATGATGATTATCTCCAATAATGGTGCTATTTTTACCTCTAGGTTATGGACATGTCTTTAGTATTATTTTGGTTCTCAATTATTCTATAACACTAACTTTCAATTATATATGGAAAATCAAACAAAGAATAATATTCAGACTCTTTAGTACATGTTTCGCGCTTGTGTCCTTGATTTTAGAGGTTCATGGATGAGTTACCTACCTTCAGTCACGTTTTCTTATGAAAATAATTTTCACTCCACCATTGGTATGACACCATTTTAATATTTGTATGGATGACCCTTCCATTCTCTTTTGTGCTGGACTAGGGTCGAAGAGTCAACAATTACCAGGTTGGAACTAGTGTAGAGTCTGAGAGAGTTCATTCTAGTGATTTTATTTGGCTATTTTTTATTTCAATTTTCCACATCATTTTTCACTTTTTCTTCTATTTTTATTAATAAAATAATTTATTTTGATTAATAATTAATTATTATTGAATTTTCTATACTAAATTTCTAAAAATTGTCATTTTTTGTAAAAATATGTATTTTAGTGATTATTTTTTGTCATTTTGAATAATTTCAATTTAATTAATTTATACTCTTTAACATTCATTTTTTATTATTTTATTTTTATATAATAATTAATTTTCATTTGTTTCATTATTTTAATTATTTTATTATTTATTTATTTAGTTTTATTTTCCTTTATTTTATTTTAATTACTATTAGTTTTATTCATCGATATAATTAATTCATTATTTTTATTTGAAAATAAATAAATTTTCACTTGTTTTAATCTTTAAATAATTAAATTATTTTATTATTTTATTATTTTTATACTTAGTAATATTTAATTATAATATAATTAAAATCTTATCATTCATTTTGGTTTTTAATTTATGCAAATTGATATGTAATATTTGTTTTAAATTTATTTATTTTTTAACAAATTTTAATCTGTAATAATTATTTGTTGAATATTTTGTATTTAAAATTATTTTTTTAACTATGATTAAATTTTAATTGGATTTTAATTTTATTTTTTATTTTAATTGATTGATTTTTTTTTGATTTTTTTCAGGTGTTGTCATTAGACTGCCCACTACCAACCTTTTTTCTCACCGCTAGGTGAGTAACCTTTGGACCCAATGGTGACTCCCAACATACCTCTAGCCATCTAAAATTTAAAAACTATTTAATTTACTCACCATTGGTAGTGAAAATAGTGACTCACTATTTAATCACTATCAGCCCCTCTTTTCTATAAACCAACCATCACATTGCTAACAATGACTCAATTGAGTCACCATGAGATCCCTCTATCGGTGACTCCTAATTCACCGCTGCATCTGCTTCCATCCAAACCAACTACTTCATCAAACATAGAATCCTTCTTGTCACCATTTCCCACTGTCCACTGCTACATGGTGGTGACTCATTGAGTCATCACCAGTTCCCTTCTTCCTTCACTCACTACTGCACCCTCGATGGTGACTCAGGGGTCACCGCAAACACCTTCCCATCATTTCATCCCCCACACTCACCATCACACATTCTCAACGGAATAAAAAATACAAAACACAAAAAAAGTAAAAAACAAACTACAAGCAAATCAAACACCCGGTCTTCAAAAACCACAACCATTCACCCAGATAAAGAACAATAGAATCAAATTGAAACATGTAATTCTATATCTAAAAAGTATACATAAACTAAAACCCCCCACTAAAGATCTAACCCAACCATCCACTACTGATGTCGACCCCCCTTGCCTCTATTGATGTTGTTGACCAACATTGAAGACCCCTCCAAGGCTCGACGAACACAAACAACCATCGCCGGCAACCTCTGATTAGAAGCTAAAGAAGAACTATGATGTTGTATATCTTCTGCCTTCATCTTCCATTAAAGAGTTGATGCCATAAATTTCTACCATGTAACATCGTAGAACCCCTGATGAAGCTACGAGAGACAAATCGTGGCTAATCCCCTCTTTCCCCTCTCCCTTTTCTCTTCTTCGTGAGTTAACCCCTCTCTTCCCATCCTTTCTGCTTTGCTCAATACCCCCCCCACTCTTTTATTTGTTCTTCAATGGGTTTTTTATTTTAATTAAATACATATTTATAAAATATAACAATAATAATAAAATAAATAATAACATAATAATAATATATACTAACTAATTTAATATATTTAATAATAATATTTTATTACAATACTAATTAATATTTATATATATATAATTATTACAATAATAATCATTTCTTATTAATAATAAATTAAATTTAAATAGATTAGTAGTATATATATTTATTATTAAATTTATTATTTTATATATTTAATAATTATTATTATAATTATTTATTTTGTAAATAAATTTATATAATAATTTTAATTATAATAACAGGTATATATAAATAATATATGTTCTTAATATTTCACCGCTTTTTAAACATTTCAAGTATTTTGATAATAAATAAATATAATTATTTTTTATATATATTATAGTAGTTTTAATAATAATAATAAGTTTATGTAAATATATGAATAACTTCTTTATTTAAGTACATTTTTATTATGTAGTATTTATTTTTCTTTTGAAGAAGGTGAAGGGATCATGCTACATTGCGCAAAATCAATCACTTGGAGGGTTTTTTTTACTTTGGTGACCATTGAGGAGGAAGAACCACATGAACATTCCACACAGAGGCAAGAGAGAGATTCCAGAAGTTTCGATAGGAACTAGAGAGGTGGATCAGAAGAATCCAGAAGCAGTAGTAGTGGGAGATTACCACCATTAAGGGGAAATTGATCTTTTTTATAAAGGGATCATAGGACATCATTAATGAAAAGATTCCATACACTTATCACAAATTCTAGAACCATCTAAAAAAAAGAGCACTTACACTATCACTTTTGAGAAACCACACTTCTCTAATTCTCACTCACCTCATTCCATATTCCTAGATTAGGAGAGCACCATTCTAGAAAACTATTCTAGATACCCATCAACCGTATGAAGAGGATAGAGATCAGAGAATTCAGATATTTTTTAGATTTATTAGGTAAAAAAATGTATCATTTCTTATTTGTTCTATTTTTCTTCATTTTATTTCTACATGAACTTATTTTTTTCAAACTATTTTGGTATATTGAACTCAACTATGATCTATGTCTAATATTTTTTGAGGGAATAAGCTAATTTTTTTAAATATCAATTTCCTTAGTTTATGCATGTGTTATTTTACTGCAATGTCTCTCTCTCTCTCTCTCTCCCTATCTGGACAATTATTCTTTGCAAAACATCAACAATATTTGAAAAATAATCTTGATTATATTTAAACTCAAATTATATTTAATCTAAGGATATAACTAAAAAGTGAATCAAAATCAAGTGAAAGAGGCACTCTGAGTTCAACCAAAAAATTGAACTTAGTGATTTTATGATTTATTCCCAACTTTTGATTAAATGATCTCTACAATTGATAAACTATAGAGTTTAGTTCTATCATAAGTTGACCTGATGAAAACTATGGTTAGCTTCCTTGAATCTGATCCAGATGTTTAAATTCTAGCGCATGAATAAGAGAAATTTAGTATTGAAATTGACAAACTGATTTCCACATTCTCATAAATTGATTGATTCCAATGTTCTATCATTACTCCTCTATTCCTATATGCTTTCACTCACATTGAATTCCACTCACTCCCAACTTCATCACTTCACAATTATACAACCATCTAGTGCTAATGTTTGTGTTTGTTTGTTTTAAGTTTTGTTTTGTCATGTTCTTGGTCACCAGCACACTATCAGTCCTTCCCTATGGTTTGACCCCCTTTCAATGATATTAATATAGGTTTTAAATAAGATTATAGATATTAAATTTGTGTACTCTAAATGAATGCATCATCAAATTTTTATGTCATTACCAGGGAAGGCTTTTGCAAGCAATTATCAAAAAAACAAAACAAATATGCACATATAAAAAACAAAAAAAATTAAAAAAAACATAAAACACCAAACAATTAAAAAAAATATTAATACAATAGTTGTTAAAAAATAATAAATACAAACCCCAAAAAACTATAGAAAAATATTATCTATGAAAATTAAAAAAATCTATTAAACCAGTTGTTGTATGAAAACTATGTCTAAGCCAGATAACTCAGAACTTTTAATTCCCAAAATTTAAAAATACCTCAAAGAATTGAAAATAACATATATTAAATCAAAATTAATGAAAGAAGAGAAGGTGAGAACCAAAACATTAATAATTCACCACTTGATAACACAAACCCATCTGAAAATGAGATTTTTTAGAGGTACATTTTGAGAAACTTCTTACTTCCTGTTGTTTCTAATAAACCTTCTTGCATTAGGCTCTCACCTAGATCAAAAAAATTATGAAATAAAATAGTAAATATTGTTTCATCTACCAACCTTCAATGGAATTCCTAGTGAAGACCCCCTTAACTTCATTAGGTATTTCTTATATAGTGTCCACTAGTAGCCATTGAGAGGCTTGAGTGAGGAAGAACTGAAGCTGAGGGTGTTACCATTCTGTCTCAAGGGAAATTATTGAACTTGGTTCCAATAGTTATAGGAAGAAATCTTTGTCACCTAGTTTTAAGTATAAAATTATCTTACCATGAAATTATATCCTAGGAGAATAAATTATGAGATTAGACACA
The DNA here is from genome assembly GCA_963277665.1 of Viscum album. Classification (NCBI taxonomy): domain Eukaryota; kingdom Viridiplantae; phylum Streptophyta; class Magnoliopsida; order Santalales; family Viscaceae; genus Viscum; species Viscum album. The sequence goes on from OY728159.1 coordinate 930,760,974, forward strand.
AAATTACTAGTTTATTTCAAGATGGGGAGAGCTATTCCATGAAGCTTGGGATATATTTAGAGGATTAATAAGATAATTTCCAAACCACAGGTGCATTACCCAATACCTCATGGACACATTTTATAATAGTCTCACCCCTTATCACTAAAACTTGGTGGATCAATCTGCTGAAGGGGATTTTAGTGACAAAACGACTAAGGAGCTAAAACAGATCTTATCAAGGCACAAATTATCTATGAGAAGAACCATAGAGAGAAAGGATACCACCCCTATCCAAAAAGTTAAATCCCAGTCTACTGGGGTTTTCAATGATAAAACTCCCAACACTCTTGGGGATCAATTCCACCTTGTTGAATTCATTGTCACTCACAGTCATGTGGTCAAAATTTTGACATGCTTGTACAAGCTCCTAAGAATTCCAATATTACTATCTATAGTCCTTGGATTCATCCTAGGGAATACACTTTTTAAAACACCTATAATCAGTGTTGTAAGAACAACCCAAACTTCTCTTAGAAGGATCAAGGAGTCCTTCAACCTGTTTCCCCTCATGGTCTTTAGTAGCATCCTAGGAAACATTTCCAACCCCAACCCAAGGTTGAGTCATCTAATTATTAAGATGAGGTGAGAGGTATGTTCCAATAGTTTATATAGAAATTTGATGAAAAAATGTCTAAAAATTATTTTGATAAAGTTCCAATGGATTCAAGAATAAAAAATATGTAAATTCAATAAGGTAACTGGCTAGGGATGTTGGTAATAGATATAAAGGTAACCTCCAAATTAATACTTAAGCCAACCCAAGAGATAATTTCATGGTTTTAACCACTATAAGTGGTCTCCAAACACATATGCCTAGAAAATAATCCCAAACTATCAAAAATGAATACCGATATGAATCTGAAAATTTTAATCTAGAAACTATTAAAATAATAAAATTAGAAAGCAGCACTAAACATCCTATGGTCCATGTTGTTCCAGCTAAAAATAAAAAATTAAATGACTTGAAAAAAATAAAAAATAAATTCAACAAGAATATTAAAGAATAATTCATAGATATTCGAAAAGTTGTTAGGAACTTTTCTCATGTAATCCATTTTCCACAAAGAATAAAAAAATAAAATCAAGATTCTGAGCTGCTAAAATTTCACAGTGTGGTTAGAAATATGAACATTGAAAACCCATTACTTTAATACTTGATGAAAATACTATAATATTTGAATTTTATCAAGAAAATATTCTCAAACAAAAAGACCCTGGAAGAGTTTTCCAGTTATAGTTTTTGATATGAGTGTAGTGCGGTGTTACAGAATGGGATACCTCCTAAGCATCAAGACCTTGGGAGATTTGTTATTCCATTTAACTTTAGAGATATACATAGAAAGTTTAATTGTTTGTATGATATTGGATCTAGCATAAATATGATCCCAATATCTCTATTTTAACACTTTAGATTAGAAGTTCCCCACCCACCATTGTTGTTGTACAACATTATGATCAATCTGTTACTCCCCCAGTGGGTAGGGTTGATGGCCTACTAGTGGTAGTAGGTATAATATTTATTCATATAGTATTTATCATATATAATATGGAGTATGACTAAGAGGTACCTATCATCCTTGATAGTCCCTTCCTTATAATAGTGTAATCAATGATAGATGTATCTAAGGGAAAATTAATCTTTCACTTGGGTGAAAAATAATAATATTTCAATGTGTTCAAGATAATTAAAGAACCCACCCAATCAATATTTCCCAAATATAAACTATTTGGAGTTGAGCAATCTATTTATGAGGAGGAGGAAGAGTTTTTTAATATACTAGAGAAGACTAATTTTTATCCTAAGATCCCTACTGCAACTTCCATAGGGATAAGCTCTAGTAAGTATAAGGATATTTTTGATGAGTTTGAAAGATATTTTCTAGAAAATATGGATGATTTTTCTGTGGGATATATATTGTCCCCAAAAGAAGAGTCCAAGTTTGATTTTTTTAAAGTAAAATTGATGAGGAATAAGCCTTCTACACCACCTTCTTTAAGAGTAAACATAAAGGCATTATTCAACCTAGGCCCAACTATCTTCCATCAAGTCATGAACCTCCCTATATTGATATCAAACCCCTCCCTGCTCATTTAAAATATTAATTTTTAGGAGAGAGTTCCACCCTTCATGTGATCAACTCATTTAATCTTGAGGTAACTCAAGAGGATAATTTGCTGAGAGTTTTAATGAAATACATGTTTTCATTGGAAGGTTGATTGCAGACATAAAGGTAATAATTCTATCTTTCTTCATGCATAAAATACTAATGGATACTAAGTGTAAAACAAGAGTTGAATCCCAAATAAGGCTTAACCCAAAATTAAAATAAGTAGTTAGAGAATATGTGATCAGAAAGTTGGATACTAGGATAATTTTTCCCATCTCTAACAGTCCTTGGGTAAGTCATATCTTGGTAGTCTCCAATAAGAGTGGAGTGATTGTGGTAATGAATGAGAAAATTGATCAAATCCAAAAAAGAGTTGTGAACAAATTGAGGATTTGTATTGATTATAGAAAACGTAATACTACGATAAAGAAAGACAATTTTCCTATGACATTATCAGACCAAATGTTAGAGAGGTTGGCTAGAAATGAGTTTTTCTATTTTCTTAATGGTTAAATTGGTTACAACCATATTTCCATTTCACATGAGGATTAGTATAAAACCAGCTTTACATGTTCATTTGGTACATTCACCTACCATTATATTCCCTTGGTCTTTTGTGGTGATCTAGGTACATTTCATAGATACATGGCGGCCATTTTCTTAGACATGATTGAAAGGAAAGTCGAAGTGTTCATGGATGATTTTTCATTTGTAGAGATTATTTTTGAGAAATTCTTTGAAAATATAGAAACTATTCTGGAAACATTCCAAGACATTAATCTTGTGTTAAACTATGATAAATTAATGTTCATGGCTACTAAAATCTTTGGGTTAGGTCAAAAGGTGTCTAATAAGGGGATGGAGGTTGATAATTCCATGATTCAGGTTATCCAAAATATTCTCCAACATGATAATGTCAATAGGATAAGAATTTTATTAGTACATGCTAGTTTCTATAGGGGTTTAATTAAGTATTTTTCCAAGATTAATAGGCCACTTTTCCCTCTACTATTTAAGGACACAACCATTTTTTATGATAAATTCTTGCAGTCCATTAATCTACTTATGAAGAACCTAAATACCAAACCAATGATTACCACCCTAGACTGGAAGCTCCTATTTGAGGTAATTTGTGATGCAAGTGACCTAGAAGTAGGTGATGTTTTATGGTAGATGAAGGATATAAAGATTCATGTCATTTACTATGCCATCAAGCTACTGGATAATGCTCAAAAAACCTATTCCACCATATAAAAGGATATTGATGTTGTGATGTTGGAACTAGGAATATTTATACAGTATATTATTGGGTATGAGGATATCATTTCCACTGACCATGTATCCCTAAAGTACTTGTTGGCTAAGAAGTACTCATAAAATCCATCTCATAAGGTAGATACTTCAGTATTAGGGGTTTTATTTGATTATTAATGATAAGAATGGGGATGAAAATGTGTTGGTAGATAACTTTTCTTGGATACCCAACACCTAAATTTAGAAACCAAGAGATATTAATATCATATTTTTTAATGAACAGTTGTATGATGCTTCTGTGTAGTAGTCTTCTTGGTATAAATACTATGCCAATTTTTTGGCTATTGGTTTCATGCCCAAGGATCACTCATAGAACCAAATAAAGATATTTATATCTAAATTGAAATACTATTTTTGGGATTAACATATTCATTTAGGATATGTGTTAGTGGTATTTTGATGATATTTTTTGTTGATAAGGAAATGTTTCTCGTACTTGAGAGATTTCAGTAATCACCTTGGGGTGGCCACCATGGGGGAGAGAGGACTACTCATAAGGTTCTTCATGATAGTTTCTACTGTCCAACACTATTCAAAGATGCTAGGAGTTTTTCCATTGGTTGTGATAAGTGTCAGTTGATTGGTAATGTAGGAATAATGAAGAAGTTATCTCAAAAAGGGATTATGGAGGTTGAATTTTTTTATGTATGGGGATTGGATTTCATGCATCCATTCCCAACTTCTTATGGGAATGAGTACATTTGGGTTACTATTGACTATGTTTCCATGTATATAGAGGTAGTGGCGCTGCCCAACAATTCAGTTACTAGTGTGGTGAAGTTAATTAAGAAAAATATTTTTCCTATATTTGGAGTTCCTTGAGAATTCATTGCAGATAATGGAACTTACTTCAAGAATTATAAGTTCATGAATTTGATGGAGAAGCATGGATGATCCCATATAACAAGTACCACCTACCACCCATAGTCTAGTGGGAAAGCTAAAGTGTCAAATATGGTGCTCAATCATATTTTATAGAAGATTATGTCTATCTCTATCAAATATTGGTAAATGAAGTTGGATGAGCCTCTGTGTGTATATATTAATGCTTACGAGAATCTTATAGGGATGTCACCATATAGGATAGTCTTTGTAAATACTTATCATTTTCCAATACAATTGAAAAAAATACAATATTGGTTAGTGAAGGTCCTGAAAATTGATTTCAAAGTTTATGGTTAGAGAAGGTTGTTAGAGTTGACTGAAATGGTGGAAATTATGAGGGAATCTTATAAAAATGTTGAAATTTATAAAGAGAGAAAAAAATATTTTCATGACTCGATTATTCAAACTAGTAATATCAAGGTTTCCAAAATGGTATTACTATTCAATTATACACTAAAACTTTTTCCATGTAAGCTGAAGACCAAGTGGTTAGGAGACTTCACTATTTTCATAGTTCTTATCAATGTAGTTGTATAGATAGTAGGGGAAAAATTATTAGTAATTGTTCAAAGGATCAAACATTAAATTGATGGGAATCCAAAGGTCTGGGATTCCATTTCTCTACTCGAAGTATGATTCTATCTCAAGACTAACTGAAGACTATAAACTCAAAATTTCATTGGAACTAACCCATGGTATTTGTGTTGTTTTATTTTTATTTATCTTTTTCAATAAAGTTAACTCATATTGATACTTTATTCTATAGTTAAGAATCTTTTCTATATGATGGTTTCACATAGATTTCTATTGCTATAGAGTTACTACAACCAAAAACTTGATAAAGTAAATCCAATTGAGAATCACGCTGCATCATATGAATTACATCTCTTCCACTCACTCTTAGGTTGAATTTTTTATTGAAAATTAAATTTTGGATTCTTATGAATATTTTTTGAACTTGCATGAAATGTATTGGAATAACCAGATCACTTCCCTTAGTTCTTTTAAATAGGATCTTTTGAATAAAAATTAATGGAAAACCTCCCATATTCCAGGAATTATTGTTTTTACTTTTCCAGCTTTATTCTTCTACTCATATATTACTTCTTTTTTTCATGTTGTTAAGTGTGGGGGAGTCCCCTTGTTTCCTTTCGAAATTGTGAACCTGGTTTCCTACTTGAGTAATAGCTTATTAGATTCAAATGAGTTGAAAATTTAGGCAAACTACATTGGTAAACATTTTTGAACCCTTTGTTTCCACTTTCATTATGTTAATACTATACCATATGGGTCATCATGATTATATTTGAATTAAATTGATAAATCTTTTGACTTTTTTTAAAACGTAAAATCATAAATTGTTTTTTAAAAAGGCATTTTTTCAATTTTTTTCTGGTGGTGGCTTGTGAGGTTTCTTTTTTATGTTTTTTTTGTTTTTTTGGGATGTAAAACTATCTTTTTCACTTCACTAATCCCCCTTTATAATATTTTAACTTCTGAAGTTCCCATCTAATTAGAGCCTAACTATCTCCCACCTTGAGGTTCAATATTAAGGACACTACTGAGTTTTAAGTGTGTGGGAGAGGGGTCTATTTGTGTTAAGATATACTGAAATTCTAGTCACATAATTCCCCCATTGAGTTTTTGTCAAAAAAAAATTGTCGAAAATTTTTCAATGTTTTTCAAACAAATTAAAATTATTTCACAAATTTTCAAATTATTTCACAACCTGAGAGTTATTAGACTTCAAATTTCCCATCAATTTGGTCGTTCATAGTTTATAACTACTTCTAGTTGTTAAGGAATGTACGGATTCTAAAAATATTGAGGATGTATGATTGTTGAGTGGAGTAACATATTATTTCAATATATTTTTTGATTGGGAACTGAGGATGTGAGTGAGCTATGATAGTTTTTTGGAATTGTGATCATGAATTTAGGAAACTTGATATGTTAACTCAAACATAGGGGTTTTATTTTTTAAAATAAAATGATAAAATTAGGGAGCTGACTAAAATTGTAATCATAGAAGTCCTTTGAAATTGAAGTAAAATGTTCAATTTTTATCCCATGATGAATCTCTAATACTCTAGACACTGGGGTTGTGTTTTAACTCTCTATACATATCAAATATGTGCTTTTCACATACATTTCTAGGGAAAAAATAAATAAATAAAGTGTTTATTAGTCCAAAATGAGTTCATTTTAGTGAGGGGAATTTTGAATGTAGATGAAGAAGGTGATAATTGATTTTATTAAAATTTATTTGAGTTGATCAATGAAGATAAAAAAATTAAAAAAATAATTTTTTTGGATCCTAGTAGAAATTGAAAATTGAAGGTATATTTTGTTATGGTTTAATTCCACAGGATTTTACCTATCAACATTCCTTGAATTTGACAATGAACTAGAATTGAAGTATGGTAGTATTTGAATTCATATATGTGGCATGAAATCTTTTAAAATTAATGAGTATGTGTTGACTTTGATTTATTGTGGGTGTTTGAAGTTAGGAAGAACCTCTTCTAACACATTCTTTGAAAGGCATGGCCTAGTTTTATTCCTCTATTTGAAAATTCTTGAAATGTTCTTTTTTAAATAAATTTGAAAAATCATTTCCTTTTGTTTTAAAAATACAAAAGCAAAAATTTGTTTGAGAATAAACAAACATTTAAGTGTGAGGGAGTTTTATGTGGTTGTTTTTTTTTCACTCTTCGACATCATTTTTCACTTTTTCTTCACTTTTTGTTATCAAAATTATATATTTTATTTAATAACTAACCATTGTTGAATTTTCATTATTAAATTGTTAAAATCTGTCATTTATTGAGAAAACCATTATTTTATTGATTATTTATTATCATTATGAATAATTTAAATTTATTTTATTTATTTATTTTATTTATTTTATTTTATTTAATATTCATTTTTTATTTTTTTTTATTTTTTTTTAAATAATAACTTTTTATTTTTTTATTATTTTAATTACTTTATTATTTATATATTAATTTTTCTTTTTCATTATTCTCTTTTAATTACTTTTAGTTTTATTCTTCAATTTTATTAATTCAATAATGTTATTTGTAAAAAAATAAATTTCCACTTTTTTAGAACATTAAATAATTAAATTAAGATAATAATTTATTTCCATTATTTTATTGTTTTTATACTTAGTAATATTTAATTATAATATAATTCACATTTTATCATTCATTTTGTTTAATTAATTTAAGAAAACTAATATCTAATATTTTTTTTTATATTTATTTATTTATTAAAAAAATTAATCTGTATTAATTATTTGCTGCATATTTTGTAATTAATTTTTTTTTTGTTTTTTATAATGTTTAAATTTGAATTATATTTTATTTTTATTTTTTATTTTAATTCATTGATTAATTGTTTGTTTTTTTGTTTTTTTGTTTTTTGATTTTTTATCAGGTGTTATTGGACTACCCACCACCAACATTTGTTTCTCACTACTAGAAGAGTCACCATTAGACCTAGTGGTGAATCCCAACCTACTCACAACCTTATAAAATTCTAAAATTCCTAAATTTACTCACAGTTGGAATATCCAATAGTCACTCATTATTTACTCACTACTAGCCTCTCTTTTCCATCAACCCACGATCACACTACTAATGATGAATCAATTGAGTCACTGTCAAATCCTTCCAATGGTTCCTCCTGAGTCACCACTACATCAAATTCCATCCACATCAATTGTTGCATCCAAAGGTGACTCCTCTAAGTCATCATTTTCTACTGCCAACTGCTTCCCAGCAGTGACACATTGAGTCACTACTAGCACCCTTCTTCCTTCTCTCATTGTTGCACCCCAATGATGACTCAAGGAGTCACTGCCAACACCCTCCCCTTGTTGTGTCCCATGTAGTCACTATCACACATTATCAATGATAGCATAAAATAAATCATACTAGAAGGGAAAATAAAATAGCAACACAAATCAACACCATATCCCTAGAAACCACAATAATTCACCCAGATGAAGAATAATAGACTCAAATTGAAACTCAAAATTCAAGATATAAAAAAAATGTAGAATCCATAACCCACCATAGAAGCTCTAACCCAACCACCCTCCACTGATACCAAGACCCTTTACCTTAGTTGAAGCTACAGTCTAACGTTGAAGACCCCACTAAGGCTCGTTGAACCTGAACTACCATCTCTAGTGGCCTTTGATTAAATTTGAAGAAGAGCTATATCTTTTTAAATCCTCTATCGCGGTCCTCCATTGAAGAGTTTTTTCCACCCATTTCCTCTGTGTGACATCGTAGAACCCCTAGTTATGCCACTAGAGACCATCCATGGCTGATCCCCCCTTTCCCCTCTCCCTTTTCACGCCTCTATGAGCCAACCCCCCACTTACCCTCCTTCCTGCTTCGAGTGACACCCCCCCCACTCTCTTCTTTGTTCTGATTTTTTTCATTATATATATAATTATAATATATGACAATAATAATAAAAATAAATAATAACATAATCATAATAATATATATATAATAAGTATTTTAATATTTTTAATAATAACTTCTTTTTAATTTCAATACTAATTAAAATTTATATATATATAATTCTTACTATAGTAATTATTTTTTTATTAATTATAAATTGAATTTAAATAGATTAGTAGTATATATATTTATTATTAATTTTTTTTGTTTTATATATTTAATAATTTCAATTATATTTTATTATCTTTTACATAATTTTATCAAATAATTTTATTCATAATAATTGGTATATATAAATAATATATTTTTTAAATATTTCATATCTTTTTAAATATTTAATGAATTTTAATAATACATAAATATAATTGGGTTTATATTTAAATATATATATATATATATTATAATAGTTTTAATAATAATAATAATAATAGGTTTATGTAAATATATTAATAACTTTTTTACTTAAGTACATTTTTATTAAGTAATATTTATTTGTTCCTTTGAAGCTGGGGGAGATCATGTTTCATGGCACGAGATCATTTAGTTTGAGGTAGTTTTTTCTTTAGTAACCATCAATGAGGAAGAACCACATGAACATACCACATGGAGGCAATAGAAAGATTCCAAAAGTGGTGATAGGAATAGGTGAGGTGGATCAGGAAAATCCAGAAGCAGTAGGAGCGGGTGACTACCACTACTAAGTTGTAAAAGATATTTTTATAAAGGGGTCAGAGGAATTCATTAAATAAATGATTCTAGACAGTTCCCATACATTCAATAACCATTGGGTAGAAGGAGAACATCCACCATCACTTCTGAGATACCACACTTCTCAACTTCTCAATCACCCCATTCTAGATTCCCATATCAGAAGAGCACCATTCCATAACACCATTTGAGGAACCCATCGATAGTAGGAAGAGGATGGAGATCATAGCATTCGAAGCTTCTAAATATTGAGTTAGAAGAGAGAGGAAACTTTTCTTCTTTTCTCTATTTTTTTCCATTTTCATTCAACATATACAACTTTGTTTCTAAATCTTTTGACATGTTGAACTCAACTATGAGCTTCGACTAATCGTTTTCTAGGGAATAGGCAGAGTTGGTTAAATCTATATTTCCCTTGATTATGCATGTGTTTTTTTATTGTAATTCCTCTCTCTCTCACTCTCTAGAGAAATTATTATTTGGAAAACATCAAGAATTTTTGAAAAGTTAACTTGATCAGATTTAAACTCAAATTGTATTTAATCATATTATTTAATTTAAAAGTGGATCAAGATCAAGAAATAGAGTCACTCTGAGTTCAACTAAAAATTTGAAATTGGTGATTTCCTGATTTGTTCCTAATTAGAGATTTAATGATCTCTATAATTGATAAAATATAAATTACATTTTTATCACAAGTTTACATGATGATAAATATGGTTACCTTCCTCAAATTAGATCGAGATGTTAAAATTGTAGTGCATGAACAAGAGAAATTCAGTATTGAAACTGGCCAACCAATTTCCCCCTTCTCATCAATTGATTATTTAAAAATATCTATTTTTACTCCAATGTGGTCATGGATCATTTTTGAGGTCTTGGTTCTACCAATCTTCCCTATATTCAGCATTCCACCACTCTTCCCCTAGTCAGTATCAAGGGTGGTTTGTAGAATAGTTTGGGATGTTATTTTCAAGCATTTTTTGGGGTTTAAGGTGGATCGTACTCTTCGTCTTTTTCCCTTTCATACTTAGTTTCAACATTTGATACCAGTGGTGATATTGTGATGGAGATGAAGTGTTCTTATTTGTTCATGACGACATATCTGATGTTGGTTGATCATATTTAAGACGTTTTGTTTTTGGTGATAGATGTTTGTGTGCTCCCAAAAATCTTCTGTTGTGGTGACAACAAGGGTTTTACGATGATAGAGAGGGTGTGCAAGGGTGGGAGGTTCTGATGGTTCTCACTAGTGGAATCAGGAGGCAATGGATCAATATTTGGTAGGAATAAAGACGGTGTGATGATGACTATGTGTTGTGATTATGATGGCAATATCGTGTTTATCGGTCGTGCTTGATTTATAAGATTTGGTTCTCGTACTGGTGACTTTACTTTTTTTGAATTTTGAATTCGGCCATGGATTTTTAATTCTGAAATTTTATGGTGTAATGTGATTCCCACTTCTCGCTAAATGTGTATTTTTTTAAAATAAAAAAATTGGTGTGGCTATTGTTACTAAATTTTTTCTTTCTGTTCACATTCAATTCCAAACAATGACAATTTCATTCACTTCACAATTATATCACTATCCAGTGCTACTATATATATATTTTTTTAATTTTTGTTTTTGTATTGTTCTTGGACACCATCACACTATCATTCCTTCCATGTAGTTTGATTCTTTTACCACAATACTATTTTAGGTTCAAATTAGGATTATAAATATTAAATTTTCACATGCTCAATGATCGTGTCTTTATGATTCATGAGAGGATTAAGTTAGTGTAGGATCATATAAAGTCTTATGTCAATCATAAATAGATACATATATAGTGGGATGTAGGAGACCATGTGTTCCTAAGGGTGACTCTTAGTCATGGGTAGTAAAGGTTTGTAAGTGGGATTAATCTTTATCCCAAATATTTTGTTCTTTTTGAGGTGTTGGGTCATGTTAGAGTTATTGAATATCGTATAACACTTATTTCATATATGATAAGGATACATGACATCTTCCAAGTTTCAAAAATTAATCATTACCTTCATAATGGCTCTCATGACATCAATTGGGGTAATATAAGTGTTCATGATGATGTATAATTTTAGGAGTGTCCTATAGAGATACAGGACCACTAGAAGAAGGTGTTTCACAAGCATGTTATTCCTTTAGTTTGTGTCCTTTGGTGGCATGATGGAATGGAGGAGTGTACCTAGTAAAATTATTAGTAGATACACACTCAATATCCTATGTTGTTTTATGTTTAGATCTTCTCTTATAGCGATGCTCATTTTATGGTTGTTGAAATTTATCAGTTTTATGAGATGGTTTTTCTTCATTGATTCATTATTGTGTCCTTTGTCATATTAGAGAGGTATACACCCTAAGAGAGTGTTTAAGAGATATTTTTTTAATTGTATTATATTTTATTTTTTCCTATGATTGAGGTAGTTGAACTCATATGATGGAGAGAATCTTGAGTGGTATCTCTCATCATGGTTATTCAAATTACCCCGTGTTCTTTCCTTTCTCTCTGGGTTTGGTTTGAAATTCTAGAGGATTGTATTTTTTTAGAGGTATCTAATTTAGGTTCCCAAATTATTATTTCCCATTCCTTTGTGAGATTTTGAAACCCATCATTCTTATAGAAATCCTAAAGAAATAATTGTGGAGTTTTATAGCTAGAATCGAGAACTAGGAGAAGTTCATGATGTGGACTAGTTCAGGATGTTATATTTGGTTTGTGGATCAAATAGAAGTTTGAAACTTGTGTGAGGTTGGTTTTCATAGTGAATTTATGATAAGTAAGGGTGAAGGATCATCTTGATAAATCCAACTCCAAAAACTCACGATGTGAATGAGAATTTCCCAATGTGAGTTGATCAAACTTTATTAGATTGATATGACATGTTTTTTAGTGGGTCATTAACTCAATACATTCATGACATGAATGACCCATTCACACCCTGGAATCGCACCTGTAATTGCACCTATAAATCTAATTTCACAATTAATTTTTCTCAAAAACCCAAATTCCATAAAAACTCCAAGAAAATAGTGGATATTTCTCAAGTTGTTTTAAATCCATTTCTAAATGGATGGATCCTCAACATCCCATGTTATATCCAGGGTGATTTTAGGTAGGTTTTTCCTCCTTCACTTGTTTTTTATTCTCTGATTGGTCTTCATTTCATCCATTTATTATTTTCATGCTACATAAATAAAACTATTTTATTCTTATAGATCTTTCGTGATGTTTTTCATCATTGTTATGGAATGGTATTTTTGGAGGGCTATAGTTTCCTTATGGAAGTGGCGATTGGAGTTTTGTATGGTTGTTTTGTTCTCGATCAAAGAACATTAAAAATATTTATGTGGGGGATTCATTACTTCTCTTAATATTTTTATGTGCAATTGTAAAGTAATTATGCTTTATCTCTTTAGGTAACTATGGAATTAACATTAATAAATATTAACTAAAATAATAAAAATAAATTGTTTATGGTTATAGTAATATCATGTTTTCCCATTGTGACAATGGTTTGCATCAAGATTTACTATATAGTGTTTTATCTATGTTTATGATTCTTTTAACATGTTTAATTTTATGAAAAAAAATAAATAAGGTAAAGACAATAATTTTTTTGGATAAAGAACTAAAGAGACATGTTTTGTAAACTATTCTTCTTATTCTTTATGGGAAATCAAAATTAATGCTTACTATTAGATTAAATTGAATTTTTTCTTCCATATGATAATGGAATTGGTTAAAGAACATGCATATGGAAATTATTTTTTTATAATAATAAAGATACATGTTATTGGAATTTTTATTCCTTAAAGTTATTTAAATTAGATATTATAATATAGAGTATGTTTATATAATTTGTAGATTTTAATAGCTGGTGTCTTAGATTACCCATGGTTGCAACCTATGAAAAATGATTCAGTTAATACAAGAAGGTAAAAAAATTAGTTTTTTAGAGATAAATGTTTGGGGGCCGATCGAGCCCATTTTCATATGAAGACTGTATGAATTATTTTAGATCCTATATGAACTATTATCTATTATTTTATATTTTATGTGTCTACTTTGGATGAGATACTTTCTATTCGACGTTATGGTAGCCTAGGCTAGAAGTTGGTCAAGAGATATATGGGTAGAGAGACTCTGGATAGTGGTTGTAGTTAACACCTGAGATTGTGAGATGTGAGGTGATATGCATGGATATATGCATAGTGGTTTCAAGGATGCAATCATGATTGATGTAATGGGAGGAATCTTTTCATTCCCAGTGTTATATTGAAATATAAACTCTTTCTTGATAATGTTATACTTAAAAGGTCATATATTTAGGTTGCTTGTCTACCTACATTTCATCCCCTACTACATGAGATAGCTGGTTTTTCTTGGTTTTCCTTATTTTATATGGTAGATTAATAGGTTTCTAAGAGTATTTATAATTGTGTAATTATAGTGATTAATAAATGTTTTCAAACATGAATTTAGTGATTTAATGGAATGAAAATGTTGTTAATCATATTGAATTGTTGAATTGATTAGACTATTCCTAGAGAGCATGAACTTCACTTAGTGGATAATTAAATGAGAGTAGAATAATGTTAATGGATATTGAATTGACTAACATAAAGTGAAATATTAAATATAATATTTAGTTAAATAAAAATTCTTGAATGATTGTTTACTTATAGAATATCTAGATCTTAACGATGACAGTAGGGTGTTAAAGAGATGATAGTTACCATTGAGCTTAATACTAGGTTAATTACCATAGTATGGTTGTAAAATATATTATATCATGTGTGTTTTGTGATTTCCTAGGATAACCCACCCATGGAAGTAGGGATAATGACACCTAGTGGACTCTGGGAGTGTGTTTTCACTAATATTCAGGTTGGTGAGGAACGGATGGCTGACTACCCCATCTAAACCTGATATCTTCTCCTGGTAGTATTATATACATGTATCCATGGTGGTTATCTTTCCCATATATCTATGTAGAGGGATATAATGTCTTTTAGTTATTTTCACAAATATGTATCTCTGAATATATTATCATATGGATAATTATAGTTATAACATATATGCACTGTGTTGGATTGAGGAATAATACACAATATATGGGCCATAGTGGATCCCATAAACTACTTGGTTACTATATGAAGATATTATGGGGGGATGTGATGCATGGGGTTCATGTTATTTAGATGATGATATGATGTGGTGTATGGGATGCATGTTATGATACCTTACCCTAAGTGTCTTTGAGATGACTTACTTTTGGAGAAAGATGGGTCAAGACGTGCGATGTTGGGGCAGAGTGAAAAACTAGTGGGGAAGTGGAATGAGGGTACATTTTTTGAAATTATATGATATGGTCTCTTATATGTGATACTAGGTGAGAGGTATCCATGGTGAGGCTGGGAAATTATTATACTTGTTTATGTGATGATTTATCTTCAATTTTTTCACTAGACTTTAGCAAGCTTTCTTTATCTTTTTCACGAGTGGCTCTAGGGAGGACCCTACTAAGTATACATGTTATTCTCGCCCAATGTATATTTAAAATATTTTTCAAACCAATAGTATTAGTTTGGTGATCAAGATGGACATCGCTTCCTCATGCGTTTTTTAGGATCTATTCCAACTTTCATGGTCACTGTCGAGGAGTATATTTAGGTACTTATTAGTCCCTTTTTTGTATTTTTTCAATTTTATGACATTACTTTCATTTATTTTGGATTTTTGTTTACTTTTATATTTATAAAGTTCTATTTGGTCTTTCTATATTATCTCGCATTCCTCATATATTATAGGTTAATGCCTCTTATTTGTGTGTATGTTATACCCTCGGTGTTTATCACCAACTCATGGTATTTTATAGGTGGGCTTCAGGCATCATTATCTCCCATATATCATTATCATCCCAGGAGAAGTGCCATTAGGGATAAGGGTCATGAAAAAATTGAATCCATTATATAGGCCTTAACACTAATCATGATGAGTATTTATCTTAAATGGTTTGGAAGAAACTCAATATCATGATATGTCCATTATGAAGGAATATATATGTTTCTTAGACTAAACTAAGTTACTACATTTGATGGCTCATTAGAAATAAAATCCTGAGTCATTTTTATATTAATGAAATCCTTAAAAATCTAATTAGTTAGTAAGAATTAAAAATTTTAGTATTCAATTTACTTAAATGGGAGACAATGCAACATCCTGAAATTTTGGAATATATTTTTATCTAAATTAATACTATGTTCAATACATTGTTTCGTATCCAACACTCAACTCAAATGAGTAATGACATATTAGATGGATATTATTAAGATAATATAAGAACAATAAAACCTCCATTAAATAATAATATATTAATAAATTATAAATGAATACAATATTGGATTAAGAACATTTTATGTTTTAAAAGGGAATTTTCAATAAAATAAACTTTACTTTATATTTTAAATTTTCATTTAATAGATAAATTTATCAATTTTAGAATTTTAATTTTTTTTAAATAAAATTAATTTTTTTATTATTCGTTTCAATATTTTCTTTGGATGAATTTTTGGTATTTTTTTAAAATAGTTGATTTTTAAGTTAATATTGAAAGATACATTTTTTACTAAAATTGTAAATTTTATGACTATATCATTATTTAAGGAAGACATAAAATTTTATTAAACATTTTTTAATCAATGATATATTTAATGTGAAAAAATTATCATTTAGAATATTATTATGTACATATAAATCCTGTGTTTTATTTCTAAAACTTATGTAACATTTTATTCCAATTTAAAAATTGTTTTTGATATTTTTTTAATTAAACATTTTTATAAAAAAATAAGTTTTTTCTTGCTTTAAATGACACAAAAATTTTATTTGTTTTTTAATTAACCAATTTATGTCATGTAAATTTACAACATTAATAATTTTAACAAATAGATAAATTTTATGAGTAAAAACACACTTTTCAAAAAAATATTTTTTATACATCATGTGCGTTAATTATGAAATTAAATTTTATAGATAGTAGTAATTTTATTCGATAATATTATTTTTAATATTTGAAATCATAATTTTCAAATTATTCAATAAGTTTAATTTTAATTTTTTTCATTAAAATTAATTACTAAGGTTTAAAATAATAGTTTTTACGGTAAAAGTAAAAAGAGTAAAAAGATTTTAACTAAGTGTAAAAAGAATAAAAAAATTAAAAATGTGTCATTATGTGTTATTATGATAACTGGATCAAAAACCCCCTCCAATAAATATTTATAAACTTTTGGAGTCTTTAAACCTTAAATAGTGACTACCATTTTTGAAATGTAATGGGTACTTCCAAATTACTCTTTTATTCACCTATGAAAGGGGATCACTTCCACCACAATATGATACACCTATCACTTAGAATTTATCCATACAAATATAACATTTTCATTATACTAAAACACTTATCTCAATTTCAAAATCCCTTAATCTCAATTAGTTATCCTACGACCACTATTTTCAAAGATATTTCCAAGAGAAATATCAATTTCTCAACATGAGTATTTCTTACTCCTTAGTATTTTTTTCTTAATCATCCTCTTAAAAAATTTATATCCACACTAATATAATTACATAATTATTATTAATATACTAAAATTTTATTATATTATGTATCAACCATTATTCAGACCTTTCCATTTCTAATAAAAATAAAACAACATCGATTTTGTATACCTGCGTACTACCACCTCCATGAAGCGATGTCGTTAATTTTTCATCACTACATATAACAGCTATAAACACGGATGTATTTGATTAATTAATACGTTTACTATGTTAAAAAATAATTATTCTAAAATGATAGTTTTTCATATATATTTATTCTATCCCATTTTTTGATAAATGAAAACATTAATATTGCATATGTATGAACTACTGCCTCCACAAATAATGAATTCAATTTTTCATTTCCACCCTTCACAGATGATTATAAGATTGATTTTAATTAATATATATTATATTTATGAAACTATTAATATTTCTGAATTATATTATTGTAAATTATATAATTGATATTAATAATGAATTATCATAGTAAACTTAACTGCCTAAAATAAACATATCAAGGTTCCTTTCTTGATTTGAGTCCATTTTTGGAAAAGATAAGAAATTATATAAATTCTTTGGTAATTTAAACAAAAAATAAATACACCTCTAAAATTATAGACAATATAAAGATATTTTATAATACGTTAAATCATGGTCAATATACCAAATAAGTATCAGGTAAATCAACCAATCCACCACAATTGACCTCCTTCATTGAAAACTATTTAATAAATTAATAACATATGATAATAAATAGACCATACAAAATGAAATATAGATCAAAAGGGTTCTTAAGAACGTTTAAAAAAAATTAATCTAATTATTAAATACACTAGGAACATGTTCATAATGAATCAAGAACTATGCATTATATTTAAAAAATAAATAAAATTTGATAACAAATAGACCTTATAAAATGATGTATATATCAAAAAGGTTCTTAAGAAAGATTTTATTTCTCTCTATTTACAATTACATGAGGTATGTTTGATATTTCACACCATAATATCTTTTATATGGTTTATTCACTACCCCATTTCATTATATTATAATTAATATCTTTAATTTTATAATATTAGAATATATATTTCATGGTAACCCTCTTATGATCTTTTGCTTCATACATTACCATTACCAATAGTGTGTTTCATCTTAATTTCTTTTCTATTGGGTCATGTATTAATTTTTGAACCTAATTTAATTTATGTGATGTGTATAATGACTACTGGATATATAATATCAAAAATTTTGTTTTATTAATTATAATTGAAGTTTAATTTCAAGATCACTCTTTCAAGGAGTTACTATTATAGTATTTATTAAGTTGTAAGTGGTTTTTCTTGACTCAACTTATTTTCATGAGTCATTATGATTTATTTTTTACTATCGTGTCACAAGATGGTTTCCTTATATTCTATTATGATAATTTAATTCCTTATCTCTCTAGGGAAAGTGAAATTTTAAATTAAATCATTACCTTGATAAATTTCTTTCTCAAAACTATATCATGGATGGTAATAATTATCATCATATTTAACGATGGTTTCCCCTCCTTGTCTATATTTTTCTTTCCTTCCAATTTTATCCTTATATTGAGGAAACCCAGTTATGATTTATCTCATGTGACCTTTTTATTATGTTCTCCTTTTAAAAAAAAATTTGTTACTATTTTTAAAATGAGGATTTTTGAAAAAGTTATTTCAAAATATTAAAAAGGTTTTATATTGTTTCATAATAGAAAAAATATTTTCCATCCCAAGTATAATTTTGATAACTATATATCTATACAAGGATATATTTTTTAGGTTTTTTTTCAAAATTAAAATTTTTCCAAAGTTTTCACTTAATGTTTTTGAAGAATAATTTTTAAGATTATATGTAACTTCTTCTTTTATGAAAATGATAAAAAAGTCATAAAAAACCTTTATGGTTCTCTTACCATTTTCCTATTTATATTTAATCAATTTATTTCCATAGAAATTATTTTTCATGAATCACCTTCTAATTTTTCTTATAAAATAACCATTTTGGGGGATTAAATTATCGATGCCAACCATTTACATTCTTGAGGTCCATTTTAGTGATACCATCTTGAAATGTTGTAAAATCCATTTTTTCCATGGGTTATTTTTAATGTGATGAATGAAACCCATTTTCAACCCATGGGTTTTTATGGTATGTTACATAATTCGAATATTATGGAACACATATATATCGATGATGATGGTTGGGGTCCTATATCACCCTTAAATGCATTAGTTATGTTATTATACCTCAGGTGATAATAAAACATGGATATGATTGGATTTATTCACAACATAAAGTGTGGACATGTTTAAATTTTTTCACAATATAAAAGTGTACATTATTGTATTTAATCACAACATAAATGGTGAGCATGCATAGATTTGTTCACAACTAAAAGGGTGCACATGATTATATTTTTTCCAACCATAAAGGGAGGAAATACTTTGATTTATTCTCAATATAATATTTTTATATTATTTTATTTGTTCCATAATTAATTATTATTCTATGAATCAATGAAATCAAATATTCTTAGTCGATATGACTATTATTATGCTCTATATATCTAGTTTATTATCTCACACTCTTTTTCCATGATAAGTGTATTTTCATTTGAGATTACATGTCCTTTTATCATGACTTGTGGATAACTCTTATTGTTCCATGATATTTTTAATAATATATTCATCTCTGGTTCATATTTTCTAATATTCCTATAATATAACACTTGATGAAATATTGATGATATTTACCCTTACTAAATTTTTAAGTTCACCCCTTTCTTATATTTCCATTCCTCGAGTTATGAAGATGATTGTATCATATAAGAATCCTAGAAGAGAGTGTAGTGTGGTTCAATTATAGATAAATATTCATAAGTATCATAAAATAAGTATATTATATGGTTGATACTCAAAGACTCCAAAACTTCATGTATTGGTATTATCTTTTTTTTAGATTTAATATTTATGTTATGTAAATTATTTTTAATAAATAAATTTTTAGCTTGGGTTGCTATAGGTTGGGTCGAACATATTGGGACTAGGTACTTTTCCTTTACTTGTTAACATGTGAGGCATCAAAAAATAAACTTAGAAACTATATTATATATATATTGATAGAAAAAGGATGCTTAATGACTTGTTACATCTTCAACACTCCAAGATATACCTCAAAGGGTGAGTTATGAAACTCTTTAATCACTTCATCTCATTGTATGATTCATACCACTTTCCTTCCTCGGAATAGGATTATGTGCTCCATACCTTGGGAAAATTAGTTTTTTGTAACAACTATAAATAATAAGTCATTAAAAGATTCAAAATAGATTTATCCTAGTTGGGACTCACTCATTAATTGAAGAAGTGTATGGGAAACCACCATCAATCAAAGATAATACACTTCTCCCTCATCTGCTAAGGACAACTAAAATGAGGCCAAATACTCAGATGCCTCTCTCAGTAACTGAGAGAGATACTTGTTACTATGGGAATAAAACACTATATTTCCTTTACCTACAGTATATAAAATCTCAAACTCATATTACTATGGTAAATCCAATCAATTAATTTATCTTAGTTTAAGATATCTCTATGTTAATATATACCAAAAACTCTTATACTTCATATAAACTATGAACTACTCACTAAGAAGGTAGTCACTATAAGTATTTAGATTGACAAATACCACTACCAAAACTAGATCATGGGTTACATATAACACCCCAATAATTTAAGCTATCTCTCTTCGAAAATAAATTCAATTTCTTCGATAGCATATGTTGCACACAACACCAATCTTGAACGAACCGTGATATAATATTAAATATTATTATTTTAACACAACCATTATAAACTAGCTGTTAAATTGGTAGTTATGAATAGGATTATGTAAATTATGAAAATATATTTTACGCATGATTATAAAATGTTTTCATTGGTTAGAAAGTAATTATAAATGAAAATAAAAACTAACTGAACATAAAGGATGTGTTTTTATAAAAAAACTATTTTCATTCCCACAATGGAATTTTAACATAACAAATTAAATTAACCAATATTAATGAATGATTTTATTTAAATTTATAATTTTTTTATTCAATGATTTTTTTTAAATTCCTCCCATATGTTTTATAGGCTAAAGATAATAATAGATATAATTTTAAGCATAAAAGGTATATTATTCTAAAATGAAATTTTTCCTCCCTTTAATGGCACAACTATATTAAAAATAAATTTTGAAAGATTTATAAATTTTATTTGAAAAAATAAACTAATTTTTTTAAATTAGAATATCAAAGTTATCTTAGGGTAAATTTTTTTTATTTTTCAAAGAAGTTTCATTTTTTAATAAATAGTGAAAATACAAAATTTTAATTAAAAATCATTTTTTGTTTGAGTTATTTGTAAAGTTAAATCATATTTAAAATTAGTTTTAAAGTTTAATTATTTAAATTATAAATCAATAAATACAAATTATTTCATTGAAATCAATTTTAATTTCAAAGTTAAAAAAACATTTCAAACTTTTGAATATTTTCTCTTTAAAACCCTACTTTGACATCTCGTATGTGGGATTAATTTTAAATAGATTTTTTTCAATTCCTTGAATTGAATTTGGTAAAATTTATACCATATTTGTAATCATAAGTTTCATATTAGTTTTTTATTTAATTATAATTTTTAGTTATAAAAAATTATCTTGTTAAAACAATATTTATCATAGTAAAGCTAAAATAATGAAATGGGTTAAAGTTAAAAGGTAAAGACTTAAAATACTTAAAAAATACAAACTTTAATGGGTTTATGAGGTATTTATAGACCCTAAAAATCCTTTAAAACATTAATTATCGGTAAAATTCTGGTAAATTAATTCCAACTCAATGTGGTTGTCTTTAATTATAAATTAATCATTATTTAATCACTTAAAACCACTACACCTCGAAAATAAATACCACCCCTCAACACCCCATTTCTATTAAAAATACTTAAATATACTAAAATATCTTGTAACCCTATCTTAAAAAATCTCCCCATGTCCAATTTCTTCTTTTCTCACCCAAATACTATTTCCATTGACTTTAAGGGATCCTTCAAAGAGGTGATATTCAAGAGGTAATTTTCTCAAAGAACCTCTCTTGATTTCTTTTATTCATCTAATTTATCCTCACCTCCTTCATACATAAATAATATTAAATATGGAATAATTTATATACTATAAATTTATTCTTATAATGTAATATTTTATATCTATCCTTGTTATTTCCTCCTCTTATTCAAAGAAATGAAACTATTGTCCAAATTATGCAGGTTAATCGTCTCTGTGAATAATGATTTCTATTAGTTTTCCATTAACCCCATCATGTATGTTCATAAAAATTTTATTATAGATAAATAAGATTATTATAAGTATATTATAAATCATTTTTTGTTTCTTTGAAATATATATATATATATATATATAATAAATAAAACCAAACTAGTTTGTGATTTTCGGAAAAACCACTAAAATAAACTAAACATTTGTCATTAATATTTTATCAAATTAATCAAACTCATACAAGAAATAGTAATGATATAAGGTACGATTTATACTTATGTACGTTCATTAATACTATTTCATTCCACTTATAAAGTTTTAATCTCATTTTACAAGAATTTACATAATTGTACACAAATGAATCGATCATGAAACCCTGAAACAAATACACCCAAAACCATGAAAATAATGAAGTATTATTAATGAATGGGTCAAAATAAAATCATAAGATAAGATATCATAAATAATAATATATATATATATATAATGATTTAATAGAATTATTTAAACCATTATACAGGGGGTTAATATATGAAAAAACTAAAGGGAAGTGAGAGGTAAGGGTTTCTCATCACACTTTTACTTCTGTGAGATATATTCCTTATTCAATACTTATATATTGTGTGTGGTGTATATATACTTCCCTTTTCTATATCATATCATTAATATAATTATCTCCATATTATTGAATGTTTAATTTGATAATTATTACTTTTATGGGGCATATGATTTGACAGATTATAAGTGGTAAGGGATTTCTTAACTCAATTTCTATTCATTAAGTTAAACTTATATTTCAATGATTATGTAAAGATAAGGTCATGTGTGAAATGATTTTTTTTTATATTATATTGTATTTCAACTTTTTTTAAGTTTATTTATAGTTAATACACATAATAAATTCATTTTATTAATGATATGATCATTATTAGGTACTTCATCTAAATTTCACTTCATTAAGGAATATTTTAATATTATGCAACTAATTTCTTTTTTATGGTGTATATAATTCCCCATTGGTTCTATTTGTGATCATAATTGAAAATTTCATTTCTCTAAAATATACATACTTATTTTATCATGTATATGACTATTTTTTAAGTCATATACCATTATTATATATGGTGTTTACATGGGAGTTGATTTGATTAACTGGAAAAATAATGTTAAATCTGTATATTTTACTCAATGAAGATATTTTTTTATAATGAAAATTAATTTAATAATTTTTTCAATATGTAATGAAAGCTTTGGAGATGAAATATTGATTGGGGGCCATATATAGAAATGCCCCTAGATTCATCGGTAGTATCATGAGATAAATAATGTGGCCAAATTAATTTAGTTTTTACACATAAAGATTAAATTTTATTGCAAAATGTCTTGATAGTAAAGGTATCATGTTCCTAGGAAACTTGATGTCCAATAGTTGGGAATTTCCTTCATTAAAAATTCATTTTTTTTATCCATGATATTTTTACAATGATATAATTTGTGGATTCACATTGTGAAGAATTTATTAATTAAATATCACTTGTGTTCAGTTATTTTACATTTCCATATTAATTATGTATTATTGATATCTTCTTAAATATGTAAATCTTACTGGTCATCAGATCTCACTCTTTTATTTTTTCTCTTTTCGTCAAGTTATGAAGATGAAATGTTTTAATGAGTTCAAGGATGAAAATTACTTTCCTTTATTATGTTTTATTTTTAATTAATAGTGTAATAAGGCTACCATATATGTATCTAGTTCTTCAAGACTACTAAACTGATCGATCCTTGGTGATGTGATAACTTGTACCTATATCAATTTAATAAAGTAAAACTAACTCTATGCTACTAGAGTTGGGGGTTTTATAGCTGGTATCAAAGGTATGATTAGTCGAAAACTAGGGAACTAGATTTTAAAATAATCACAACCAACGTGAGAAGTATGATGATCTCTAATAGTATTTAAAAAAATTACAATTAGAGTAATTTTTATGTTGAGGATCAATACTAGTGATTATTATGGTCTAAATTTTTGTGGTCCATTATTTAGTGTTGGTTTCTAATGTAATAAAGGGAATCAATACCCTTAGATAATGTAGGGGTTTCCCCACTGAGCAAACCAATATAGCTGGTGTTGGAGTGGAGCAGATCATGACCATATTAGGAAAACATACTCTTGTCTTGAAGAATAACTATGATACACCTATGTTGGATCATTTCATTTGGCATTAACCCTATTATTTTATTGGGACTACTAATCCAATGGTAGGTGATAAATGGATCAAGTCCCTTGAAAATATATTTCTAGCATTGGGGTGTGATGAAAATGAAAAGGTAGTGATGATAGTATATTGTCTCATGGGTGATGTCGATCAATGGTTATCATTAATGAAAAATAATAGGGATGAAGATATAATAGAATTCATGGAATTGAGATATTTTAAAGAAACATTCTTCAAAAAAACATTTCACTCATGATCAATGAATTTAAATGAAGAGAAAATTCATTATCTTAAATAAAAAGGAAGAAGAGAGTGTCACATAGTATGAGGATTCCTTTACAAGACTAGTTAGGTATTCTATAGATTACATTTTTAATTCCAAAAGAAATTTTAAGAATTTATTTTAAGGTATTAATCCATTTCCTTAAAGGGTATTGGCTTCTCAAACATTCTCATCATACGATGAAATGGTGTTATGTGCCATAAAAAAGGAGTAATGATTTTCTGGAACCTACATCTTCAAGGGAAATGAAAATAGGAAGAGATTTAATGAGAACCATAAGTAACGTAAATCCTAAAATAAGTATAAGAGGATAAATAAATTTCAATATTGTGAAAATTTTGGGAAGACACATCGATTTAAATGACTAAAGGGTAAAAGATTGTATTAAAAGTGTGGAGACAAGGGTCATTTATCTCATGAATGCAAGAAGAAGAAATAGAAAAAATGATATTCAGTGATTCAAATAAAAATAAATGGGGAATTATTCAAATCAGTGTCCCAAGTGTCATGAGAATCTATGATAGAATAGGCCAATGGGAGATATCCCAGATTATGATATCACTACAGCTAAGGTAGAAGTACCCAATTCCATGGTAGAAGGTACATTAATCCTATCTTAAAATTTAGACAATGCTTTATTTGATTCTAGATCATCGAACTCTTTTATATCTACCTAGTTTTCCAAAAACATTATACATATACCTTTTTATTTAATGAGGGATTTGTGAGTAAAAACTCTGAATATAAGTCTCATTACAAAAAAAATATATGTGTCTGGAAGTCTCCACTATGTCACATAAATGTGCATTAGTTTTTGACCTTATAATCATATATATGGTTCACTTTGACATAATCCTTTGTATAAACTGGCTATCAAAATATTATGTGAAAAATTATTACAATAATAATGAAATTAGGATTTGTGAGGACGATGTATAATTTCTTATCTTTAGAAGAGAAACTTCATCATCCCACAATTATCTAGATCCACCCCCAGTAGATATACTGAATGAAATTATTTGGTAGAAAGAGAAAAAAATATATAGGGATGACTAAGATGATCTTAAAATTTAATATGTAGCTATTTTGCAAGAATACATTGAATTTTTTCTAAGGAATTACCTTGATACCCCATAAAGTGTGAAACTGGGTTTTTTTATTGATTTAATCTCTGATGCAATACCAATATCACCGACTCCCTATAAAATTACCACTATGGAATTAATGGAGATGAATAAACAACTAGAGTATTTGGGTTGTAAGGTGTTTATTATCCCTAGTGTTTATCCATGGGGATCCCCTATTCTATTTTTTAAAGAGAAAGATAGATTCATTAGACTATCCATTCAATATTGATAAATCAATGCTTGTATGAAAAATAATAAGAATCCACTACCTCTCATTGATGAATTATTGGATAAAATTTATGGATCGAAATATTTCTCAAATATTGACATTTGTTCTGGGTATCATCAATTATGAGTAAATAAGGAATAATTTATGAAGGGATATTTTCAGAAAAGATATGGAAACTATGATTTTATAATAATTTCATTTGGGTTGACTAATGCTCGCTTGGTTTTTATAGATCTAAGGAATATATTATCCAAGTAATATCTTGATGGTTTTTGGAATTCATTAATGATATTATGGTGTATTCTAAAATCTATGAAGATAATGAAAATAACTTGTAGATCATTCTTGAGACTCTCAGAAAGAAATATTTATATGCTAAATTTAGCAAGTTTGAATTCGAACTTTAAGAAATTAAATTTTTTTGTCCATATTGTCTCTAAGAATGGAATCTCAGTTAATCCTATAAAGACAACGGAATTCCAAGAATGTCCCACACAAACAAACATAACTAAGGTATGTAATTTCATTGGTTTAGCTGGTTACTATCAGTGTTTCATTCAGAATTTTTCTCGATTGGATAACCTATTAACCAAGGTCACATGTAAAGGGGTGAAATTTGTATGGAGTGAAGGATATGAAGAATTTTTTGAATAATTAAAGAGAATATTGTTAAATACTCTGATTTAGACTCTACCATCAGAATATAATGGGTTTGTGATATACAGTGATGGATCAAAAGAAAGGGTTGGTTGTGTCCTTATGAAAAATGATATAGATGTTACATATGCATCTAGGTAGTTGAAGACTCGTGAAGAAAACTATCCAACTCATGATCTTGATTTAGCATCTGTAATATTTTCACAAAGATATGGAGACACTATACCCATGGGGAAATATTTGAGATATGTATGAATTGCAAGAGTTTAAAATACATATTTAGGTAGAAATTACTCAACATGTTAGAAATACTATGTCTTGAGTTACTGGAAGATTATTATTACTCAATAAGCTTCCACTTAGGAAAAGGAAATATGGTAGAAGATGAATTAAGTAGGAAATATCATGGACTTCTGAACCAAATAAGGTTTTAGATATATCTTATGATCATGGATTTAGTAAAGATATATGTGGGAATTATTAAGGAATGTGAGGCACCGGTCCTTTTTCAAATGATTTTGGAAACAAATTTATTGGAAAATAAAACAATATCTCAATATGATGATGATAATTTTCATAATAAAATTAAATATGTGAATGATGGGAAATTTTAAGGCATTGTTTGTGAAGATGGTGTTCTAAAATTTGGAAATATGTTATGAATTCCATCAATACCTGATTTAAAAAGGGAAATATTAAATGATTCTCATAGCTTAAATTTATCTATACACCCTAATAGTACCAAGATGTATATGGGATCTGAAGGAAAATTTTCATGGGATAATATGAAGTGGTAAATTTCTGACTATGTGTCAAGATTCCTATTTTTTCTGAAAGTAAAGGTTGAGAGATATAACTCTATATAATTCATGAAACCTATACCTATTTGTAACACCCCGAGCTTCCATGATACACATCTCTTTCAATAATGCAATAGCTTGCATTGTACGCAAGTTCGAGATTCTAACACACTGCGACTAATCAAAATAGCCATTATGAATAGTAATACTCACTTTTTTAAATTATATATATTTTATATTTCAAAATTAACTTCATTTTTGGATTTGGGATATTGAAATTAGCCAATGTTGAATTTTTGGTATTTTTCTGAGAACTTCCAATTTTTTATGAATAGTGAAAAATACTTAAAAACAACTTTTTTAATGAAAATAATTTATAGTTATAAATTATACTATTGAGTGGTTTTAAAATATAATTAGAATATATTTTTACCATTTTATCCAATTTTGGTCATTAGAATTAATTTCATTTTGAAATTAGACACAAACAATTGTCAATCATTTGATATATATTGTTTCTTAAAAACACGCTATTTGGTGTGACAGCGGGAATTAATTATAAAATTAAGTAATGAAACTTATATGTTTGGAATTTTGTAAAATATACATCATTTTTGAATTCAGAATATCAATTATAGCTTACGGTGAAATTTTGGCATTGTTCTGAAAAACTTCAATTTTTGATGAATAGTGAAACCACTAAGTGGTGGTTAAAAAACTGATTTTTCATTTAAATGAAACATTACCACTAATGTGATTTGATTTTCAAAAATCCGACATACATGGTTTTCATTAGGAAGTAAAATGTGGTTCAATGGGATTAAAATAATTTTTGGTGAATAGTAACTTTTAAGTTTAATTAATCGCAATTAAAGGCAATTAGTGAAATTTAAGGTAAAAATGATATTATAAAAATATGAAAATACATTTAAACTTGTCCTACACCTATTGGATGATTCATGTCCGAACAAGAAAATCCATGGGTCAACTTGGGGACCCCATAGAGCCACTTTGGTAGGAAAATGACATTAAAAACTTTTTATTTAATGTTAAAATAAAAATGTCACAAACATGAGTTCTTTTACTAAAAAATTTTTTAAATGGGGTTATACAAGTCATATTTTTGACTATAAATATTAATTAGAAAGATAAAAAGATTTCATACATAATGATATTTTTTTATAATTTTTAGACATTAAATAAATTAAAAATTTTAGGACACAATGATGATGTAACGATTACCTCATTAATTAATGATTTAAATAAAATGAAAAGATAATGTAAAATATAAGGCTTAAACTTGTCAAAAACCTATTTAATGAGTATATTTCTAACCCTTATCACCTTATCCTCGAAATATATTATTTTGGGACCTTTATAATCAGAAAAAAATTTCATAATAAAGTAACATTTCAATCTTTCCAAGAGTGCCCCTTCTCTCCTCTTATAAAAGGCCCCCACCTCTACCACCTTATTCACACCGTCAAGCCATTTGACTTGGCCAAACTCTACCCAAATACTCTCCCAACTTCCCTATCTTACTCCTAGAAGCCTCACTTTGGGCATAACTCTTCCCAAGGAAGCCTTTGTCTCAAATCAAAAAATATTTACCTGATTTTAAGGTAATGTCTTCTCTTATGTTATTTTGTTTTATTTTGCTTCTCCAACCCCCTAAACTCTTTTTATTAATTTATTTTGTAACAAAAACAGTATCCTCAATATACTAGGATGTTTTTATAGGATGTATTCGAGATAC
This sequence comes from Viscum album, assembly GCA_963277665.1. Lineage (NCBI taxonomy): Eukaryota > Viridiplantae > Streptophyta > Magnoliopsida > Santalales > Viscaceae > Viscum > Viscum album. The sequence continues at coordinate 930,790,560 of OY728159.1, forward strand.
ACTTACACACACCTACATCTAATGGTTAAAGAATATACTGTTTCTGTGAATGGAGAATTTCTGCCTCACGAAACGATGATTGTTCAATATTCTTTTAACACCTCTAATGGTGGCCATTATAATGACACTATTTTTATATATGATATATATTATGTTTTTGTTTTCCTTATGATTCTTTATTTTTCATTTATGGCATACCTTTATGATTTCCATTATGGGTAAACGTGATAATTTCATTTTAGGAAGTGCGGACTACCGCCCCCTCAAAGTGATTTGAATCGTTAATACCATATGTGGGATGTATAAAGGATGGAGTAAATGATATAATATATGATATTATACTTTAATTATAATATAACTTTATATAATTATGATTTCATTCCATTAAATATGAAATAGAAATGAAAGTAGCGTTCATGCGTACGTACGGCTTACCGTCTCCATGAACGGTGCATTTCATTTCTTACCTCTAAATGTTACGTAGTATTATGAATGAATGTATATACTGAATATATATGATATATATGATATCTACATCATGAATATAATTCTGTAGATAATGGATATTCTACCACAAATACAACTTGTAATTATAAGAAGTTTATTTTTGACTCAAGTACCAAAGATCGACAAAATGACCATTATTAACTTAAATAATTACATAATGTTCATAACATTGTAATGAGTGATATAAAAGGAATAATGAAAATGAAAAAGGTTCTTAATAAAGTAGAAATTAACTCTAGTTTATTATTCAGGAGATTAAAGAACGATCGAGTCAAGTCGGATACGAGGTAAGGGAACTTCTTAACCCGATTTCCTTTCTTTGGGTTAATCTCCTACTTTCAAATTATGTCATGATATTATTATGTCCTATCTTGTATTTGTACTGTATTTATGTGTACTTATAGTTAATACACATAATAGATCTATTTTATTTTAAAAAAAATGATCTTTGTAAAGGACTTTGTCTCAATCTCCTTTCATCGAGGCACATTTTGTTTTATACACAACTTTCTTTTATACAGTGTATAAACCCCTTTGAATTTTATGTTTTTTTAAAAAGTAATATTTTTATGCGAAGCGTTTTACTAAATGAAAAAACAGAATGTTTTTTTGTCGTACGTATGCGGTGACAACGACCTCTTCGCCGCTGTGGCCATTATTTGAGTTTCAGCTTCCTCTACAAGCCATAACATTTTTTAAATGAAAAATAAATAAAAAGTTTTATTTTTCTTTTATTTTGGTATTGAAAATGGTTTTGAAAGTGTTTTTATTATATCAATGTGTTGTATTGATATCTTATGATTGAAATGTGGAAATGTTATGTTTCCTTTATGCATGTTTTATGTGATACAATTATGTTATGGTTTATGATATGTTTAAACCTATTTATATGAGGAATGCATTGGACTTAATAAGTGACGGGTGGAGCCCACTATAGCTCCTAGATACATCGGCAGGTCTCATGAGACAAACTAGTGTCTTGGCACGAGGCCTTGAAAAAATATTATTTGTATTCTTGGCACGAGGCCTTGGTTATGTGGTTATGATAGTCTAGCATTATGCATTCCATCATTATGAAAGTGGTTATTGATATTGCATGTGATTATTCGACCAGTAGAATATCCATGTGAATAAGTAAATGGCATTATTTCATTTTACTATTGCCATATTATGTTGAAGTTCATGTTTAAAAGGCTTTTGTTTAGTTATACATTGCCTTAAATGTTTATGTTTATTTATGAAAGGTTCCGCTATATTATTATCCTTACTGAGCATCTGAGATCACCCCTTTCAATGTTTTAATTTTTCCAGTATGTGAAGAATTATTTTAGGAATGACCTGCAGGGATAATCTGAAGGGGATATGAGTGTGGAAATTGGAGACTATGTTATTGTATTTTTTCACTTTATGATGTAATGTAACATTTATGAATGTATCTAGTGTTTTCAAGGCTACTAAACTAATCGGTCTTTCGAGACTTGATCTTTGTGATCATGCCAATGTTACGCAATAATGCACCGAATCTGGGTAACTGGGGTCAGGGCGTTACAGTTGGTATCAGAGGCAGTTTAGTACCAACCTTGGAAGCTAGATTTAGATAAAATATGATTAGATCACATAGCCCTAAGATAGACTTTGAGGATTAGTATAGAAGAACTTCCTAGAACTTTAGTATTATATAGATTTTATGAGTTTTCCAAGAAATACATCCCTGTCTGGATACGATCAGGTAGAGGCGGCTCTGGCACAGATGTACCTAGGTGTAAAACCCGAAAACACCGCTTTGAGCTAGACTCGAACGGGAACTGGTGCACGACAATGGGGCTTGCTGCACTCTTGGTTATGACACTCCCGGGGGATATGCTTAGGATAATTATCATTTTATTTACAAACCATTATGAAGGGATTATGAGTATATACTTCCTCAAAGAAAACATTTTTATGATTATGGATTATATCCATAAATAGTTCAATTTATGTTAAGTGTTTTACAAGTATGGAATTATGTATTTTAATTCATAAACTAATTTAGTTTATGCCATTGTTTAAAAATGGCGCCTAGTGGGAGGAATGGAAACCATATCAATGCACGCACTCCATGTAGGGATTACCCTCCTGCTCAAGATAATTATTGTGGAGTTGGAGATACAACTGGTGCTGATCAACTTATTACCATACTGGGACAACTCACTCAGGTTATGAATAATAACCTTACTCGTATGGAGCACCCTAGTCCGCAACGTGGAGGATCAATGTTAGACCGCTTCATGAGGCAAAGACCACTAACATTTAATGGGGGTACAAATCCATTAGTAGCTGAGCAATGGATAAAATCCTTAGAAAATATTCCACGCCTTGGGGAGTAGCGAAAGGGAGAAGGTTATCATGGAAGTTTACTGCCTCACTGGAGATGCCGATCAATGGTGGTCATTGATTCAAAATACAAAAGAAGATGAAGAAGTATCAAGTATGGAATGGAGAGAGTTCAATGATCTTTTCTTAGAAAAATACTTTCCTCGTGACCATCAAGCAGATATGGGAAGGAAATTTCTAAGTCTGAGACAAAAGGAAGATGAGATTGTCGCAAAGTATGAGGCCAACTTTACAAGGTTAGAGAGGTATGCTGCAGATTATATACGTAACCCAAGACGTAAGATTGATCATTTCTTTGATGGGTTAAAACCATTTCTCCGTCGAGCTTTAGTATCACAATCCTTCTCATCGTACGAAGATATTGTCTCGTGTGCTATCAAGACAGAAAAGGAATTCTCTAAGTCTTATGACAACAAAGTAAAGCAAGAGAAGAAGAGAACGGTGGAACAAGAGACAGATAAAGGGAAAAAGGGAAAGAAAGATTTTCCATTATGTGATAATTGTGGGAAGAATCACCCCGGTACTTTCCTAAAAAAAATGGGAGTTTGTTATAAATGTTGAGAAAAAGGTCACCGGGATCGTGATTGCAAGGGAAAGAAAGAGGCTATAAATGTTGAATGCTACAATTGTAGAGAAATGGGGCATTATGAAAATGAATGTCCTAAGAATTAGGGAAACATGCCTCCAAAAATTCCAAGGGATCAAGGCCAATCTTATGTTATTACTACAGATGAAGTTGAATAATTATTTTATTTGTGTTTTTGGACTCAAGAACTATATTATGGTTATAAGAATAATGTGATATATATAAGGATTGTACTGCATTACTTGTTGTTTTCATTAAGGTTTTAATTTGATGAAGGTAATCATATTTTTAGTATGTGACAATAAGATAAACTTTACTTTGTTTGGGGAATCTGAGGTTACAATTGATTTTGGAATTTAGAGACCTTTTAGAGAAATTCTGGATAGAGGTATTTTGGATAACTATAAAGGTTGGAATGAATTAAGTTGAACTTTGGATAGTATTGTTTAAGGTTAAAAAAATTATGAAGATTATTTTTGGAATATTATAATACTATACTTTTAGGAAAAGGACAACCTGCAGGTTGGGGGATAACCCGTCACGTCGGACAAAGCTGCAGGAATCGAACCCACAACCATAGTGCGACAGGCCTTTATTACCTACCACTAGCCTACAGGAAGTCCCTGGTTATTACAAAATAGTTTTCCTAATCTAAATGGTATGTGGTAATATTTGTAACCTTATACAATTAGGATAAATAGAATATTTTTGTGTTTTGTTACCATTTGAAGTGAAAGATGGGTTTGTGGTAAAAATTTATTATAGAATGAAAGTCTACATGACAAGTATATTTCCTTACATTCTTAGTAAATCTCCTAAATAAATTCCTCAAATTTATTAAAGGTAACTTAAAACAAAAAATGTTGTCGGTTAACTTTTCCAATTGGGGAATCAATGAGCGTTTAACCAATCACAAGTTTGTGATTTTCTTATGGTTAACTTTCTCCTAATACAATTTTCTACAACTCTCCATCAGACCTTGATGGTTTGTTTTTCCTCCATATCCATATTTTCATAGAATCCTAGTATGAGATATCTCGGGTGACCTTTGTACTTCTCTTTCTTTCTTTTAAAGTTATATTTTTATTAACCCTATTTCCGATGTGGGTTTTCCACAAAGGTATTTTCTATTTTCAACATTTTATTTTCAAAGAAAATTTTCAAATTGCGAGGACTCAATTTATTGAAGGAGGGGAGAATGTAACACCCCGAGCTTCCACGATATGCTTCTCTTTCAATAATGCAATAGCTTGCATTGTACGCAAGTCTGAGATTCTAACACACTACGATCAATAAAAATAGCCATTATGAATAGTAATACCCACTTTTTGAAATTATATATATTTTATATTTCAAAATGAACTTCATTTTTGGATTCGGGATATTGAAATTATCCTTTGTTGAATTTTTGGTATTTTTCTGAGAACTTCCAATTTTTTATGAATAGTGAAAAATACTTAAAACCAACTTTTTTAATCAAAATAATTTATAGTGATAAATTATAATATTGAGTGGTTTTAAACTATAATTAGAATATATTTTTACCATTTTATCCAATGGTGGTCATTATAATTAATTTCACTTTGAAATTGGACACAAACAATTGTCAATCATTTGATATATATTATTTCTTAAAAACACGCTATTTGTTGTGACAGCGGGAATTAATTATAAAATTAATTAATGCAACTTATATGTTTGGAATTTTGTAAAATAGACATCATTTTTGAATTCATAATATCAATTATAGCTTGGGGTGAAATTTTGGCATTATTCTGAAAAACTTCAATTTTTGATGAATAGTGAAACCACTAAGTGGTGGTTAAAAAACTGATTTTTCATTTAAATGAAACATTACCACTTATGTGATTTTATTTTAAAAAATCTGACATACATGGTTGTCATTAGGATGTAAAATGTGATTCAATGGGATTAAAATAATTTATGGTGAATAGTAACTTTTAAGTTTAATTAATCACGATTAAAGGTAATTAGTGAAATTTAAGGTAAAAATGATATTATAAAAATATGAAAATACATTTACACTTGTCCTACACCTATTGTATGAGTCATGGCCGACCAAGACAATCCATGTGTAAACTTGGGGACCCCATGGAGCAACTTTGGTAGGAAAATGACATTAAAAACTTTTTATTTAATGTTATAATAAAAATGTCACAAACATGAGTTCTTTTACTAAAACAATTTTTAAATGGGGTTATAAAAGTCATATTTTTGACTATAAATATTCATTAGAAAGGTAAAAAGAATTCATACATCATGATATTTTTTTTATAATTTTTAGACATTAAATAAATTAATTATTTTATGACACAATGATGATGCAGCGATTACCTCATATATTAATGATTTAAATAAAATGAAAAGATAATGTAAAATCTAAGGCTTACACTTGTCAAAAACCTATTTAATGATTATATTTATAACCCTTATCACCTTATCCTTGAAATATATCATTTTGGGACCTTTATAATCCTAAAATCATTTCATAATAAAGTAACATTTCAATCTTTCCAAGAGTGCCCCTTCTCTCCTCTTATAAAAGGCCCCCACCTATACCACCTTATTCACACCTTCAAACTATTTTGCTCGGACAAAATCTGCCAAAATACTCTCCAAACTTCCCTATATTACTCCTAGAAGCCTCACTTTGGGCATAACTCTTCCCAAGGAAGCCTTTGTCCCAAATCAAATAATATTTACCCGATTTTATGGTAATGTCTTCTCTTATGTTATTTTGTTTTATTTTGCTTCTCCAACCCCCTAAACTCTTTTTATTAATTTATTTTGTAACAAAAACAGTATCCTAAATATACTAGGATGTTGTTATAAGAAGGATTAGAGATACACTTACACACACCAACATCTAATGGTTAAAGAACATACTGTTTCTGTGAATGGAAAATTTCTGCCTCAGGAAATGATGATTGTTCAATATTCTTTTAACACCTATAATGGTGGAAATTATGATGACACTATTTTTATATATGATATATATTATTATTTTTGTTTTCCTTATGATTCTGTATTTTTCATTTATGGCATACCTTTATGATTTCCATTATGGGTAAACGTGATAATTTCATTTTAGGAAGTGCGGCCTACCGCCCCCTCAAAGTGATTTGAATCATTAATACCATATGTGGGATGTATAAAGGATGGAGTAAATGATATTATATATTATATTATACTATAATTATAATATACCTTTATATCATTATTATTTCATCCCATTAAATACGAAATAGAAATGAAAGTAGCGTTCATGTGTACGTACGGCTTACCATCTCCATGAACGATGCATTTCATTTCTTACCTCTAAATGATACGTAATATTATGAATGAATGAATATACTGGATATATATGATATATATGATATCTAAATCATGAATATAATTCTGGAGATAATGGATATTCTACCATAAATACAACTTGTAATTATAAGAAGTTTATTTTTGACTCAAGTACCAAAGATCGACAAAATGACCGTTATTAACTTAAATAATTACATAATGTTCATAACATGGTAATAAGTGATATAAAAGGAATAATGAGAATGAAAAAGGTTCTTAAGAAAGTAGAAATTAACTCTAGTTTATTATTCAGGAGATTACAGAACGATCGAGTCAAGTCGGATACGAGGTAAGGGAACTTCTTTACCCGATTTCCGTTCTTTGGGTTAATCTCCTACATTCAAATTATGTCGTGATATTATTATGTACTATCTTATATTTGTACTATATTTATGTGTACTTATAGTGAATACACATAATAGATCTATTTTATTTTAAAAAAAATGATCTTTGTAAAGGACTTTGTCTCAATCTCCTTTCATTGAGGCATATTTTGTTTTATACACAACTTTCTTTTATACAGTGTATAAACCCCTTTGACTTTTATGTTTTTCTGAAAAGGAATATTTTTATGCGAAGCGTTTTACTAAACGACAAAACGGAATGTTTTTTTGTCGTACCTATGTGGTGACAACAACTTCTTCGCCGCCGTGACCATTATTTGAGTTTCGGCTTCCTCTACAAGCCATAACTTTTTTTAAATGAAAAATAAATAAATAAATTTAATTTTCTTTTATTTTGGTATTGAAAATGGTTTTTAAAGTGTTTTTATTATATCAATGTGTTGTATTGATATCTTGTGATTGAAATGTGGAAATGTTATGTTTCCTTTATGCATGTTTTATGTGATATAATTATGTTATGGTTTATGATATGTTTAAACCTATTCATATGAGGAATGCATTGGACTTAAAAAGTGACGGGTGGAGCCCACTATAGCTCCTCGATGAATCAGCTGGTCTCATGAGACAAACTAGTGTCTTGGCATGAGGCCTTGACAAAATATTATTTGTAGTCTTGGCATGAGGCCTTGGCTACGTGGTTATGATAGTCTGGCATTATGCATTCCATCATTACGAAAGTGGTTATTGATATTTCATATGATTATTCAACCAGTAGAATATCAATGGGAATAAGTAAATGGAATTATTTCATTTTACTATTGCCATATTATGTTGAAGTTCATGTTTAAAAGGCTTTTGTTTAGTTATACACTGCCTTAAATGTTTATGTTTATTTATGAAAGCTTTCGCTATATTGTTATCCTTACTGAGCATCTGAGCTCACCCCTTTCAATGTTTTAATTTTTCCAGGATGTGAAGAATTATTTTAGGAATGACCTACAGGGATAGTCTGAATGGGATATGAGTGTGGAAATTGGAGACTATGTTATTGTAGTTTTTCACTTTATGATGTAATGTTACATTTATGAATGTATCTAGTGTTTTCAAGGCTACTAAACTAATCGGTCTTTCGAGACTTGATCTTTATGATCATGCCAATGTTACTCAATAATGCACCGACTCTGGGTAACTGGGGTCAGGGCGTTACACTATTCATATGTGGAAGTTGGATTAAATTATTATGTACTTCATCATTGGAATACCAAACACCCAATAAATAATGACGAGATATGGGTTATTATTGATCACCTTACCAAATCAACACATTTTAATTCTATAAGAGAAGACTTACCTCATGAGTTCCTAGTAAGAATCTATATTAATGACATTTTAATACTTCATGGTTCACCTATCTCAATTTTGTATGAGTGAGATCCATGTTTTACATCAAAATTTTGGAAGAGTCTTTAGAAGGATCTAGATATTGTGCGTCATTTAAACACTTAATTCCATACTCAAATTGATGGGAAGTGTGAAAGTACTATTCAAATATTATAATAAATTTTGAGAACCATCTCACTAGACTCTCAAGGTATGCGATATCAGTATTTACATTTGGTTGAGTTTTCATACAATAATAGTTTATATTCAAGTATTCAAACGGCTCTGTATGAATCATTATATGGAAAGAGATATCACACTCAAACTTTTTGGGATGAAGTTGGTGAAAGGAAACTTATAAGACTGTAACTTATTAAAGAGACAATGATAAAGGTAAATACTATTCATATTCATATTAAAACGTCTCAAATTATTCCGAAGAGTTATACTGAAAACCGTAGAAAGGATTTTGAATTTCAAGTGGGAGATCATGTCTTTATGAAAGTATCTCAATAGAAGGGTGTCATAAGGTTTGGAAACTAGGGGAAACTGAGCCCCAAGTATATCAAACTAGTTTAAAATTCTAGAAATAATTGGAGTTTTAGATTACCGATTATCAATGCCATCAAGTCTCTACAAAGTTCAGGATGTGTTCCACATATAATTGTCCAGGAAGTACATGCCAGAACCAACGCATGTACTCACCTATAAAGAAATAGAACTGGAACCTGATTTGTCTTATTTTGAATAGTATATTGAGATTATTGACACTAGATAGAATGTTTTGAGGAATCAGATTACTTGACTGGAAAATATTCTTTGTAGAATCCATAAAATGGAAGAAGCAACATGAGAACCTAAGGATGTTATGAAGAAGAACCACCCTCATTTGTTTAGAAGGTAATATTCATAAAAATTTCAAGGATGAAAATTTTCAAATGTGGGATAAATATAACACCTCAATATTTTATGTTATGTCCCATCTGAAATAAATTCAATTTATTTGATAGAAAACATTGCACGCAACACAGAGTTTGAATGTGCTACAATATACTATTAAATATTATTATTTTAACACAACCATTATAAATTGGCTGTTAAATTGAATTTTGTGAATAGAATTAACTAAATTATAAAAATATAGTTTTCACATACTTATAAAAGTAATTAATTTTTTACCAATAAATTATAAATGAAAATAATAACCAATTGAACATAAAGGATGTGTTTTGATATAAAACTATTTTTATACCCACAATGGCAGGTTATAATAATAAATTACATTAACTACTATTAATAAAATATATTAATGAAATTTATATTTCATACATTCAAAAAAAAAACGAATCATCCAATATTTACTATAGGCTTAATATAATATTAAATTAAATTTTTATCCTAAAAAGTTATATTCTTCTAAAAGGTAATTTTGTGGCCTTTTAATGGTGCACCAATTTTTAAACTAAATTTTTAAACCTTTAAAATTTTTATATGAAAAAATAAACTTCATTTTTTTAATTGTAATTTCAAAATTATCTTATGGAGAATTTTTTTTTATTTTTTAGGGATTTTTTATTTTTTGATCAATATTGAAAAATACTGAATTTTAATTAAAAACTGATTTTTCATCTAATTTATTTATATAGTTAAATTATATTTTAAATTTTTTGTAAAGTTTAATTGGTTTAATTATACATAAATAAAACCAATTTAGTTTATTTTAATCAATTTCACATTGATATTTTATATAAAAACATTTCAAACTTTTGAACATTTTGTCTTCGAAAACCCTCTTTGTCGTCTCGTCTGAGGGGTTAATTTTGAATTTATTTTTCCAATTCCTTAAATTTAATTTGGTAAAATTTATTACATATTTGGAATAAAAAATTATATATCAGTTTTTATGGCCATTTTCACTTTTATTTATAAAAAGTTTACAATGGTAAAACAAATATTTAATACAGTATAGGTAAAATAATGAAACAACATAAAGTTAAAAGGTAAAGGCTTAAAATACATAAAAACTAAAAAAATTTAATGGGTGTTTGAGGTATTTATAGAACCCAACCATAATTTTAAACATTAATTATAATTAAAATTCATGTAAATTAATGTGACCTCAATGTGGATGGCTTTAATTATAAAATAATAATTATTTAATCACTTAAAACCACTCCTCCTCGAGTATAAATACTACCACTCACCACCCAATTTCTCCTAAATGGACTTGAAGATCATATAATCTAGGAAAAAATGTATCCTCACAACTATACCCACATTAAATTTCTTCTTGTCTCATTGAAATACCATTTCTAAGAACTTTACAGGATCCTTCGAGGAGGTGATATTCAAGAGGTAATTTTCTGAAATCACCTCCCTTAATTTATTTTCTTCTTCTACTTTATCCTCACATCCTTAATACATAAAGGGACGATAAATATATGATAATTTATATTATTTTATTTTATTTTTCTAATGGAATATTTTATATATATTCCTTTTATTACATCCTCTTATTCAATGAAATGAATCTATTGACTAAATTATGTCGTTCAATCGCCTCCATGAATCATGATTTTGTTTGTTTTCCATTACAGCCTTCATAGATGATCATAAAAAAATTATGGATAAATAATATTATAATAATTTTTATTATAACTATTTTAATATTATAGAACTAATATATATACATAATATTAAAGAAAACTATACTAGTTCATGATGGTTGGAAAACCCGCAAAAATAAACTAAACATTTATCATTAACATTTTATAAAATTAATAATACTCATACAAGAAAAAAAATGATATATGTGACCATTTATACTTATGGAATTATATTAATACTATTTCATACAATTTCTATATTTGTAATTCCATTTTACAAGAACATCCATAATTATACACAAATAAACCAATTATGAAACAATGAAACAAAAACACATAAAACCACGAAAATAATGATTTATTACTAATTAATGGGTCATAATATGTTACAAAATATTCATATAAGGTATTATAAATATGAATATATTTCTTTAATTCATTAATGAAATTCTTTAAACCATTATACAATAGGTTAAAGTAAACCAAAATGAAAGTGATGTAAGAGGTAAGGGTTTCTCATATCACTTTTAATTTGGTGAGATATATTACTTATTCGCCACTTATTTCTTGTTTGTGGTAAATATATACTACCCTTTGATATATAATATCATTAATATTATTAAATTTATGGTATTAAATGTTTTATTTAATAATTATTACTTTTATGGGGAATATTATTTGACTGATTACAAGTGGTAAGGGATTTCTTAACTCAATTTTCATTCAATGGATTAAACCTTTATTTAGTTGAATATGTCATGATAATGTTATGTGTGAACTGTATCTTGATTATCTTATTTTTTATTTCCACTTTTTTATGTGGATTTATAGTGGAAACACATAATAAATTCCTTTTATTAATGATATGATCTTTCTAAGAGACTTCGTCTCAATTTCACTTCATTTATTCATATTTTAATATGATATACCTAATTTTATTTGTATGGTGTATATAATTCCCCGTGGTTTTATTTATGATAATCATTAATTTAAAATTTCACTTCTATAAAATATGCATATTTCGGGTATCTAGGATATGACTATTTCCAAAGTTGTATATCCTTATTATATAATTTTTTTACATTGTAATCAATTTGATTAATTAGGGAAATGATGTTGAATCCATATCTTTTAATCAATATGGATATTTGTTATTAATTACTATTTATTCAACCATTTTTTTGATATGTAATGAATTCTTTGTACATGAATTAACAGGTGGGGGTTCTATATAGAAAATCCATTTTATGTAGTAGTAGTCTCATGAGATGAATAATGTTTCCAAATTAAATGGTTTTTACCCATAAAGATTAAAATGTCTTGTGAAAGATCTTGAAGGAAAAGGTATCATATTCCTAGGAAAAATTACATCAAATAGTCAATCATTTCCTTCATTAATAATTCAGTTATTTTTATGCGTGATATTTTCATTATGATATTATTCATAGATTCATATTTTGCAAAATTTATTGATTAAATGGCATGTGTGTTATGTTTGTTTACATTGTCATATTAATTATGCATTATTGAAAGCTTCCGTTGTATGTAACTCTTACAGGGCATCAGAGCTCAACCTTTTGTTTATTCTCTTTTCCCTGGGTTATGAAGATGTAATGTTTCAATGAGTTCAAAGATGAAAATACTTTCATTTTTTTTGTTTTATTTTTAATTACCAATGTAATAAGGGTGCCATGTTTGTATATATCTTTACAAGACAACAAAATTGATCGATCCTTGGTGATGTGATCTTTTGTACATAACGTCGTGGTAATAAAGTAACACCAACTAAAGGTTACTAGATTCAGGGTTATTACATTGTGTAGTTCTACTCATGAGGTATCAATTTTCTAGACCCCTAAGAAATTACTTATTGCCTCTAAATTAACACGTCACCAAACCCATATTCAAAGGAATCTCACAACTCTATTTACTTAACTACCACTATTGGAAATCTCATTACATAATCACTCATCTATCTATACATTAGCTCCTCAAAATCTCTCTAGCATCACTCTGACCAAAAAAATGTTTTCTTTTTTAGGTAAGGGAACTTATAGGGCCTGCAATAAGGGATAAGTATTCTACGAATATCTTGTAATTACTCTCTAACCTAATGAATATATAGATCCTAAACAATCTCTAATTTGGATCCCAAGATAGCACCGTAAGGATATTTATTAGGTATATAGTTTCTTCACTCTCTGATATGACTTACTATATGAAGGGAAACTCTCAAATACAAAAGTAACACTTTGATATATTTTTTGAACAGTTGATTCTCCTAATGTAGCTCTATAATAACCCTCAGATTCTCGACATATTCATACTTTAATGCAAAATAAATGTGTATTTAGTAAATGAATACAACCAATAAATGGTTCAGGAAGAGTATAAATATACAGTTCATAAGGTCTATGAACATAGTTTGGATGTTCATCCCGAGAAAGGGAATCATCAGAAACTCATAATGTCCATCATACCATTGGAATGTATTCTATGAAATATTTTCCTTGAAAACAAGAAGCTAGTGATACTTGGACCTAATATCAATCTTCAAGAATCACTCATTTTCACTAAATCTTGTCAAAGAGGAATTCAATACTTAGTATAGGGTTATTGTTCTTTAATATTACTTAATTTGAATGGCAATAATTAATAAAAAGCATCGAGATCTCATTCAATTTCTTGGTGAACAACACCAAATCTAATCAGGGGAAACGCTGAGTCTAATTAAACCATTCCAAATAAGTTCCTATAAAAAATTATTTAATTTCCAATTATAATTAAGGGATATCCAATAAGTTTCAAAAGATTTCATAATGGTATTAGGGTATATATAAATGTATATTTCAACCTCTTAATGAGGGGAAAATCTTGGCGCATACGCAAGGAAAACATCCAGGAACTCATCCACCACTACTAGAAGCTAATCATTTAAGTTACCTATTACAAAGAGAGATAAACTCACTAGATAATATGGTTATTTCTGATGCTTTCACTGGGGTGCATGCATCCGTCTGTGAAGGACGTGCAGCTTTTTTCCCGCATTCTTGCATTCCAAAGGTGGGTGGAACCCATCGCTTATTCAGGGACGTTTGATCCATGATCGAAACTGGATGATGGGATGTCGGTTCTTCCTTCCATGGATTCCTCCTCAAAACTTGTCACCTAGTCTGGGTCTCCCTTAAAGATTAAGCTGTGGTTTTTGAATCTCGTTCCTAGTGCCATATACTTTTGGATGCCGGTTAATTACACTACTTCCTTTCGGACATTCCATGGGGTTTTGACATGGTAGCAAGCTTTGGTCAGAGTAGAGGAAAACATCAGGCATGTCAGGGCATCTCTAGATGTGTGGACATTGGGGAATCTATATTCTTCCTCATAAGAGGGCATCTCAAGGGTGCGTAACCTGAGTCATCCCACTTAAGTTGCGGTTTATCTTATACTGGAGGAATTCCTCTGAGGTTTTCCTTAGATTCCCATGATTAGCATGGGGTATGTCATGAATTTAATGTCTTGCGGAGACAGTTACACCAAAGGCGTGTCTTCTGAGGTTTTCCTCATGCATCTCATGTTTAACACGAGGAAATCTGCGAGTTTAACATCTTACGGAGATGGAATGAGGGTGATCAGAACATCCCATAGAGACGGATCAGATTGGTACATCCCTAGGAGGGAACACCTGGAAGGTTTGCCGGGTGGATGGATCAATACACTCAATAAGAGCAGACCCAAGATGGTGTGTCCTATGAAGGGAAGATGTCACACCATGAAGGCTGATTTGGGCACCACTAAGGAAGGATCAGGGAGTGTACACTACAAAATGGGAGGTACCAAGGTTTACCATTGGCTAGGATTGAACCTTGTGGAGGTTTCCTATGTACTCTGTGTAGATGATAGGGATCAAAACCCACATAGTTCGAATTGGTGAGGAATCAGGGTTTACAGAAAGCACAAAAAGTCAGATACATGCTGGGGATTACGCATGAAAAGCATCTCGTCACAAGATTGATACTCTTTGGTGTATGTTTATGGATGTTTTTTGTGGCTTATGCATGGTTAGCTACCCAGGTGTCGCAAGGAGCGGCGCTGGGATGAATGTCATGATCTCACCGGGATGTGGCGGCCCGGGTGAGAATTAGGATGGATGATGGAGAGTTTAATGAAGTGGAGGGGGGATGAGATGGATCCATCATGAAGGTGACTGTAGTGTTGGGCTTGAGCCTCAAAGTGGCTTCCAAGATATCCCCATGGCAGGGAATCAATGTCCTCGTAGTTAGATGGGATGATGGGACACCTAAGGAGGTGACCTGTAAAAAATGGATGAATGGATGGGACCTGGAGGAAGTAGAACCTCTGATATGGGGTATGACCTTCCCGAAGAACATAGGCTCTAGGGAGAGGTTAGAATGATACATGATCGATGGGATTGAACCTCAGGGAGGCTTCCTACATATCCTCTTGGCGGGGAATCAAAGTCTGTGTAGTTCATCTGACGATGGGTTACTGTAGATTAGGGGCTTCAACGACTTAGTGCCGAATGAGGTTCTCAACGACTTACCAGTTAATGGGATTGACAATGGCTTACCACTGGATGTGATTTACAATGTATTAATGATGTATAGGGGATTAAAAACCGATTACCATGGGATAGGGGAAAGTTTAATGTCATGAAGGATAAAAGGGGCATACAGTTTAACGTCATGGAGGATGGGGGTGGACTGACTTGGAGTGGTTGAGACCAATGGGATTTGGGCTTGAACCTCAGATATGCTTCCTATGTACCTTTCCTTGACAAAGATCAAAGTCTGTTTAGTTCAGGATGGTGTTTGGTGATCCAACGTGAAGATGGTTGGGACCAATAGTTGTTGGGATTGAACCTCAGGGAGGCTTCCAACGTACCTTGCCTTGACATGGATCAAAGTCCATGTAGTTTAGGATAGTGGGAATTGATGTGAAGAGGGGTTGGAACCAATGGTTGTTGGGATTGAACCTTGGGGAGGCTTCCTACGAACCTTGACTTGACAAGGATCAAAGTCCACATAGTTCAGTATGGCATTGGTGAACCGATGTGAAGATGGTCAGGACCAATGGGTGTTGGGATTGAACAACATGGAGTCTTCCTATGTACCTTGCCTTGGCAAGGATCAAATACCACATAGTTCAGGATTGTGGGAACCGGCGTGAAGGGGGTCGGAACCAATGTGTGTTGGGCTTGAACATTGGGGATGCTTCCAACGTACCTTACCTTGGCAAGGATAAAATACCACGTAGTTCAAGATGGATTGGGTACTGATGTGAAGGGGTTTGGACTCAATGGATGGTTGGATTTAACCTCAGGGAGGCTTCCTAAGTACCATGCCTTGGCATGGATCAAAGTCCACGTAGTTCAGGATAGTGTTTGGTTCTTACACTCTAGGATTCCCAAAGAGGATGTCATGATCAATGCTTACTCTAAGCCAACATGAGTCGTTCTCGGTGTGAGAAAGATGAGGTGGCAAGGACCAAATGATTATGGCGCAAAGGTGTGTCCATGAAGTGTGGTGAATGGGGTTTACTCAAGGAAGCAGCCTGGGTGCCTCTATGGAGTGGCAATGGTGAATTGGGCTTATTTAAGGGAGTTGGTCAAGTGACGCTATGGAGTGGCAATGGTGAATTGAACTTACGCAACAAAGCTACCCGAGTGCCACTATAGATCGGTAATGTTGAATGGGTCTTATGCAAGGAAGTTTCCTGGGTGCTACTATAGAGCAGCAATGGTAGATGGGGCTTATGCAAAGAAGCTCCTCGGGTGCCGCTATGGAGCGGAAATGGGGGATGGGGATTACATAAGGATGTTTCCCGTGTGCCTCTAAGGAGAGGAAATGGTGAATGGGGCTTATGCAAGGAGGATACTTTAAGGTATTCCTCATGTCTGACCATGAGGGCATCCAAATTCAGTGGTGGGTTGAGGCTTTCACCTATGCGCTAGTGCACAAGAGGGATAACACCAAGGGGCATTGGAATCAGTATGAACAAAGGGAGATGATAGTGTGAATCACATGCCTGACATTCAGAATGAAATTAGGGTTTCATGGAAATGGAGGATAATTATCAACCATGTTCAAAACATAACATCCATATCACGTTAGCCTGAAATGGGGACAAACAAATGAGGGTCGACTGCTAACCATGTTCGAAACATAGGACCTGACTTGAAGTGTTGTCCAATGTCTTACGGGGCGTTGACCCATGACGGTGGGTGAGATGATGTGGCATGTGACCAAGCCGTTAGGGGGTCCATTCAGACATGGAAGAGGATAAAGATCTGAATGAAGGACACACAATGCATGAGGTGGAGTGATGGAATGTTTAAATGGATTCCAATGATATTGAAATTAATCCACCATAATCATGGCATGAGGTATCTTATGATTTTCACATAAGTCATCTCTTTTTTGGAACAAGAGGCATCCTATTATTGAATAATATGGCATGATACAGTTTAAAGTCATGTAGGGAGGACTATTGGAATCTTATGCTTGGAAAATAAGGTATATCTTTTTTAGAGTAAGAGGCATCCTATGTTTGGAACATAGGGCGTACTAAATTTTAAAGTCATATATATAGGACTATTGGCATCTTAAGATTGGAGCATAAGGCATATCTTGTTTAGAGCAAGAGGCATCCTATGTTTGGAACATAGTGCGTACTATAATTTAAATTCATATAGATAGGACTATTAGGCATAAGGTGCCTAGCAATGGATGGTGTTGGGACCTACCCAAGAGCGTCCCTTTCTGGTTCAACCTGGTATATGAGCCAAGCGATGGGGTTTGGATGAGTTACATTAGGAATGGTTCAACTCAAGGTACTCTGGGAATTGGTGATGGGGATCTCAACTCAGGACATGGGAAATGAACCAAGAGGAATATGTAGAGTCAAGGTGTTTCATGGTGTTTGGAGGAGTGTCTCGAATCATGGTGCTTCATAAGTGGAATGTGGATGCGCATAAGGGCACAATGGAAAATCCCAACATCCCGGCCAAAAAAGTTCATGGTGCGACTCTCCATTTTTCATGGGGGTTAGTGACGAAAGTGAAGGGACTAGCCCGGAGCCCGCGGTATAGACTGTTGGGTGCGAAGGTAGGAGCCTCACAAATGGTAGATCTTCATAAAGTAGTTTTGAAAAGAAATGGGGCTCCTGGAGAATGGGGTCTCGCGAAGCATCTTCATAAAGGAAAGGTGCTTGCGGAGCATGGACTCGCAGAGCAGTTCCACGAAGGAAAGTTTCTTGCGGAGCATGGCCTCATGGAGCAACTTTATGAAGGATGATGCTCATGGAGCATAGACTCATGGAGCAGCTTCACGAAGGAAACTGCTCACGGATCATGGAATCATGGAGCATCTTTACGAAGTAAATATGCTCGGGGATCTTTGAGAAACCCAAAGGTGCTCCCTCCTTCACAAAGGGCATGAAGGGCATCACTTCATGGAGCTCGGGAGCTCAGCGAAATGGGTTTGATCGACTACCCAAGGGGTGGAGTCACCGTCCATGTATAGGGGGATGAGATGGGTATTTATAGGGGAGAGGCTCCATGAAGAAGATCCCACTCGGTGCGAAGCCATACCTCGCTCTACGGCGGCTCACGAACGTCAAAGGGGTTCACGGAACATCCTGCCTCCTCACTCTATGACGGATCGCGAATGTCAAAGGGGTTCACAGAGCATCCCGCCTCCTTGCTCTGCAGAGGATCACGAACATCAAAGGGGTTCATGGAGCATCCCACCTCCTTGCTCCATGGCGAGTTGACATTCTGGGTTTGCAAAAGTCAAAGGGGTTTACAGAGCATCCCACCTCCTTGATCCGCGGTGGGTTCGCGAATTTCAAAGGGGTTCATGGAGCATCCCGACTCCTTGATCCATGGATGATTTGAGAAGGAGGATCTTTGTGCCAACGTAGGGCCCTGGGGGCTCTGGTCAAGTTCCCTTGCTCCGCAATCGCAAAGGGAGCTTCGCGAATGGGCTCTACAAACAAGTTTTCCAACCCAACTTCAAATGTTCATAACTCCTAATCTGCAACTCCGTTTGGGCCCTATGACCAACCAAATAAAATATTGAAGAACGAGATACTCTTAGGGATCATTAATGGAAGAATTAGGTGAATTTAATGGACGTGTTTTCTGGTGCCAACAAATTCCCCCCTAAGAATGGGGTCCATCGAGGATGAGGAGGGCGAGGCGGACCACGTTCTGAGGAAAAAACTAAGGAAAAATCATGCCTTAGGGTCCATTGTACCTCGATCTCATTGAGGAGATATCCAAATAAATCTCTAAGCCTATGTGATCCATGATCAGTGTGGGAAACAATAGATAATAAGAGGTCATTCATCTATACAAGAGTGCTAAACAACGGGAGGTATGAGGGGATCAGAATGGGACATCATTCACCATTGGGAGAATCCTAAAATAGAGATTTCAAATGGAGAATGGGGATCTCTAAACAACTGATCAGGATTTCTAGGGAGAAAGGTGGGAGACCTGACTGGAGAATGAAGCTCTCAGAACAGTCGAATTACCATTTTCTGAGTGTGCTCTTGTGCATGAGTGGGGTAATGTCAGGGGAATTTTACTTAATTCAGACATAGGGGAATGGAAGGTGTGAATCATGATACCCAAAATTCATAACACTATAGGGATGGCATGAAAATGAGGAATAATTGTTGACCATGTTCGAAACATAGTATCCTTATTTCGTTAGCCTTAAATGGGGGTAACAGACAAGGGTCGATCGCTGACCTTGTTTGAAACATGGGGCATGACTCAAAGTTTCATCCATTTTTCATTTAGAACTTTGGCCCAAGACAATAGGCGAGCCATAGGTTGAGCATCTATACTATGAGGGGGTTCTATTAAATGTGAAAGAGGATGAGGGTCTAAATAAAGGGCACTTAAATCATGGAGTGTGGAGTGATTGGTTGTTCGAATAGAGTCCAACACTCTTAAAATTACGCCACCATGGTGAAGACACATTAGGTGAGCGCATCGATCAGATCAGGGATCATACTCACTTCTGAAAAGGACCTCTCTGGTAAGGACCTGGAATGACATGTTATTTTATGTTATATAATGAGGACGATATACATTTAGTTTAAATTTCATATAGTGAGGACGGTGTACATAGTTTAAAGGTCGAACTGCATGGACCAAGGTTAACAGTTTAAATTCATGGTATATGGATTGTAGGCTCCTAGTTTAAGCTCATAGAGACTAGACCGTGATCAGGGCCGATGGGTCAAGAGGGTTAATAACCATGTGGCTGGGCCTGAGGCAGAATGCCTAGGTGTCTCTACGTATCCTATAAGGATGAGAATCAAGAAAAACATAGTTCTTAATCATGGTGTGGATAGAGGACAACACTGATAGGGTAAATCCTCTCAAGCAAGGGATCAGGTGCATCCCATGGCTAACATAGGTCATCCTAAACTTGTTCAGGGTATAACTGCAGTTTAGTGTCATACGTCAAGGACATGTGGTCTCGTGTAGTTTAATATCAAACGATAGGAAGAAATATGAAAGGGGAGTTCCCAGGAAGAGAGTATGTGGTGCATTAGCTATAAACCTGATGTGAATGGGTACATAAGCCCACACACATATCCCCGAAGGAAGTTCTTTAGGTCAAGGGACCAAAAGTGAAAGTTAGGATGGGTCCGAGGAAACATGCTCAGGCCTTCCTACATCCTTCGTGGGGATGTAAATCAAGCCATATGTAGTTCTTGAGATGTAGTTTAACGTCATACGAGATGATGAAAGACATGTGTGACATGGTTGCACCAATACACGTCCTACCAGAACTACTAATCCCATGTGAGTCATGATCGATATGGGAAACAAGGAGTAATGATGGGACTTTCCTAGAAAATTAAGGCACAAGTTAGGGGAGATGGTACTCTAGGTGAATGATGTCCCAATGATGTTGGCCCACCTATATAACGCACCTAGATACATGAAAGAGTAAAGATGAGTATGTTGGAATTCCACTTGAACATAATGAAGTGGATATATTTGAATCATGATACTCAAGATCTAGACCACAATGATGGTGGTATAATGATAGGGGGTGATTTTTGACCGTGTTTAAAACATAGAATTCATATCGTTTGAGCCTTGAATGGGGGAAGAAAAATGTGGGTTGACCACTAACCATGTTCCAAACATCAAACCTATCACAAATGTCATCTGAGGTCCTCAGGGACGTTGGCCCAATATGGTAGGTAAGCCAATGTGGCATGAGACCATGCTGCGACATGGGTCCTTTCAGATGTGGAAGAGGATTAGGATCTAAATAACGGGATCACGAAGCTTGATCATGGAATGAGGGAATGTCCCTGTAAAAATTCTACACTTCGGGCACTTCTACAACGCATCTGAGTAATACAATAAGATGTATCATATGGAGGGAATTGAGTCCCTTTCCAAGGAAAAGGGTCCTAGGTTCGTACGCTTCCAACTTAAGGTCTCAGGGTGAACCATATGGTGGGACTTGATTTAATGGATTGTGCGCAGGGCAGCGAAGTATCCAAACTCGACACTTATTTCCCATTGGGAGATCTTAGTTTAGGGTCATAGAACTTGTACTAGATTGGGAAAAGACAAGGGAGACACACGGTGTGGTTGTTGAAATTCTAATGTGAATGAGAATCCAAGAGGTACTCACCACTCCACATGCTCCCAAAGGATTTCAGGACAATGGTCCAGAATAAGGGGAAACATGATTTAAGATTCAGGGTGCTGGACCTGGATACAGTATGACTGGGAATTCTTATGTATTCCATGAGGATGGGAATCAAGCTATACCTAGTTCTGGAAGAAGTAGTGCAGTTTAACATATTGCAGCAAGGATGCGGAGTGGTCTTAGACTATGGTCATAGAGCTTGGACCAGAGATGTTAGGAAACATGGGAGACACGTGGTGAGGTAATTGTGAAACCTAACGTGAATGAAGACCTAGAGTCTAGATCATCATGTGTTCCTTGGGGAGGTTTTAGGTTAAGGGACTGAAAACAAAATTTAGGCTGGACCTGAGGCAAAGTGAACGGGCATTCCTATGTATCCCATGAGGATGGGAATAAAGACATATGAAGTTATAGGATAGATCATAGTTTAAGGTTTAGAGCTCGGACTAGGGAGAGGAGGAATCCTCCCAAGTAGGAGAAGACCTCAATCTAATTCCTAATCCCAAGTGAGTCAAACATGGTGTGGGAAACAAGGGCGGAAGAGGTTTTTTGCTATACCTGGAATGGACGCCAAAGGGAAGTCGGGTCACAGCCCTGAATGATGCCTTACCTCGACTTTGTCCTCCTAATGTGCAAAGGCACGCTGAGGGATAATGCCTGGAGTGTCAAAATTCTATTTGGACTTGATGAGGTGGAAAATAATGTGAATCAGGTAACCAACATTCAAAGCATGAAGGGGTTGGCATGATGATGGAGGATAATTATTGACCATGTTCAAAACACAGCATCCATATTGTGTGGCCAGAAATGGGAACAACAAATGAGTATCGCCTTGTGACCATATTTGTAACGCGGGACTTGTGTTGATTTTTTGTCTGAAAACCTTGAGGATGTTGGCCCGTAATGGTAGGAGATCCCTTAGGCCTAGCATCCATGCCATTTGGAGGTCCCTTTGGATGTGAAAGATAATGAAATCCCAAATGATGGGGAACATGAAGCCTGAAAAGTGGGTGAAATCATGTCCAGGTAGAATCTAACACTCCAGGTTCCAGACCAGAGTACTCAAGGGCCAATTGGTGAATCACCAAAGAGGGACAAGGGACCTGACTTAAGGGAAGCCGACTCAAAGAGATGAGAGCAGGGAAAGGGAATGAAGGCTGCTCAGAAGATAGAGGTATGCGGTATGGTTGTTTTAAAACCAACTTGAATGGGGACATAAGCCCATACCCCCTAGTATAACCCTATTCTAGAAGAACGCGATCCATGGGGCCAAAATGATGCGGAGGTTTCTAGGAGACAGGGTTGGACCCAAAGACCAAATGTTCGGGCGGTCCTACGTATCCCATGAGTACTGGAATCAAGCCATATGTAGTTCTGGGGGAAAGGATGATGCAAATAAGGGAAAGATACCCCAACGAGGGTCATGTACGACATGGTGAGTAACCCGACACGAATGAGGACATAATCCTGCACCACACCATACAACCCTAAGTGATAACTTGGGCCCGGGGCCTAAAAAGGCCAAGGGTCTTGAGGCTGGGCCATGGATAGAATGTCATCACCAGTTTGCAGTTTAACATCTTGCAATGAGGAAGAAGGTAGGGGCAAGGTATATCATCCAGGGATGTGTACGGCATGGCGAGTAACCCGACATGAATGAGGACATAATCTTTCACAACACCATACAAACCTAAGTGAGAACTTCGTCCAGGGGCTAGAAAAGGATGAGGGGCCTGAGGCTGGGCCATGGACAGAATGTCATGGCCAGCTTGTAGTTTAACGTCTTGCAGTGAGGACAAAGGTGATGTTAGTTTAGGTTCAAAGAGCTTGGAACGTATATGCCTAGTTTAATGTCATATGTGTGGGACATAGAGGGCGAATCATCATACTTATGGAAGACCATAAAGCGACAACGATGATAGGGGACATCTATTGACCAGGTTCGCAACACAGTATCCACCCTTGTGGGACCAGAATTCTGGGGAAACAATTGAGCATCGATTGTTGACCATATTTTCAACATGGGACTTGTATCAATCTGTCGCTCACAATCCTCGAGGACGTTATCCCGTAATAGTATAAGAGCCCTTGGGCTGAGAATCCATGCCATCCAGGGGTCCTTTTGGATATAGGAAGTGATGGTAACCCAGATGATGGGGTTCGCGAAGCATGGCAGGGGTGGTGCTCACGGGATGGATGATAAATGAAGAGAGGGATATCTCAAGGGGATATGTGTGGCCTGGAGAAATATCATAATGTGAATAAAGACATGAGTCCATACCACACCACACAATCTCAAATAATAACTCGAGCCAGGGGTGAAGGGGTCGAAGGACCTAAGGCTGGTCCAAGGATGGTAATTCCCAGTAAGTTTTTAGTTTATTATCATGTGGGAAAAGTGCTAAGTGGTTTTATGTCCTTCAGTTTGGAAGGATCACAAAGTTTAATGTCGTGTGATATGGACAGTTGCGATCTTAGTTTCAGGTCATAGAGCTCGGACCGTTTTGCAGTTTATTATCATGTAGGATGATAATGAGCAGTTTAACGTCATGACAGATGATGATGCAGCATAACATCATGACGGATGAAGATGAAAAGTTTAATGTCATGCAGGACGATGATGAAGTTTAAAGTCATGCAGGATGATAATGAGCAGTTTAACATCATAACGGATGATAATGAGTAGTTTAACGTCATGACGGATGAAGATGAAAAATTTAACATCATGCAGGATGATGGTGAACATTTTAACATCATGAAGGACGAAGATATTGTTTAAATTCATGTAGAACGATAATGAGTAGTTTATCATCATGATGGACTAAGATGAACAGTTTTACGTCATGCCAGACGAGGATGTATTTTAATGTCATGCAGGACGATAATGAGTAGTTTAACATCATGATGGACAATAATATATTTTAACGTCATGACAGACAAAGATGAACAGTTTAACATCATACAGAACAGTGGTGAACAGTTTAACATCATGCAGGATGATAATGACCAGTTTAACATCATGACAGATGATAATGTATTTTAATGTGATAACGTATGAAGATGAACAGTTTAATGTCATGTAGGATGATGGTGAACAGTTTAACGTCATGCAGTATGATGATGCAGTTTAAACTCATGCATGACGATGATGAACAGTTTAACATCATGACGGACGAAGATGAACAGTTTAACGTCATGCAGGCTGATGTTGCAGTTTAACGTCATGCGGGACGAAGATGAACAGTTCAACATCATGTCGGACGATGATAAAGTTTAATGTCATTCAGGATGAAGATGAATAGTTTAATGTCGTGCAGGATGATGATATAGTTTAACATCATGCGGGACGAAGATGAACAGTTTAACATCATGTAGGACGATGAAACAGTTTAACATCAGGCGAGATTAAGATGAACAGTTTAACATCATGTAGAACGAAGATACAGTTTAATTTCATGCGGGATGATGATGCATTTTAATGTCATGTAGGATGATAATGAGCAGTTTAACGCCATGATGGACGAATATGAACAGTTTAACATCATGTAGGATGAAGGTGCAATTTAATGTCATGCAAGACGATAATGAGCAGTTTAACGTCGCCATGGACAATGATGCAGTTTGAAGTCATGCAGGATGATGATGTAGTTTAACGCCATGTGGAATTAAGATGAAAAATTTAATGTCATGCAGTACGATGACGCAGTTTAAAGTCTTCTGGGATGATAATGAGTAGTTCAACGTCATGAAGAACGAAGATGAATAGTTTTATGTTATACAGGATGATGATGTAGTTTAACTTCATGCAGGATGATAATGACCAGTTTAACGTCATGATAGATGAAGATGTACATCTTATTGTCATGCAGGACGATGATGCAGTTTAACATCATGTGAGACGAAGATGAATAGTGTAATGTCATGTAGGACGATGATACAGTTTAACATCATGTGGGACAAAGATAAATAGTTTAACGTCATGCAGGATGATAATACAGTTGAACGTCATGCGGGATGAAGATGAACAGTTTAAATTCATCCAGGAGGATGATATAGTTTAACATCATGCGGGATGAAGATGAACAGTTTAATGTCATCCAGGATGGTGATGTAGTTTAACTTCATGCTGGACGAATATGTTTGTGTCACTCAAACATATCAGTACAAATCCTTCCAAAACTACTAATCTCACGTGAGTCATGCTCTATGTGGGAAACAAGAAGTAATGGTGGGATTTTCCTGACACATTAAAGAACACAGAAAGAGGAATGTAGATGTCAGGCTAGAAATATCCCAACGATACTGACCCACTTATTCGACATGCAAAGATGCAAGGAAGGGTAACACCAAGGGTGTTGGAGTTCCACCTAAACATATAATGGTGAAAAAAAGTGGTGAATCATGGAATCTGATATCTGGATCAAAATGATGGTGGTGTAACGATATAGGATAATTGCTAACCATGTTTGAAATTCAATATCCATATTGTGTTCCCTGGAATGATGATAGACAAATGACGGTTGATCGTAGACCATGTTCAAAACACGGGACATGTTGCAAAATTTCATCCAATGTTTTTTAAGGCATTATACCTGGATAGTAGGCGATCCATATGCCAAGAATCCATACTGTTAGGGGGTCCCTTCAAACAATAAAGAAGGAGTGGATCCAAATAAATGGACGTTATGAAGCATGGAGATAGATTGGGATTATTTTCATTTGGAGTCCAACACTCTGGGTTCTACACCACAGTGCATCAGAGCATGTTAGTGGAAAGATGTAGCTAGACTCAGATAAGAATACCCTTGTGTTGCAAATATTTTAATGTCTTATTGATTAGACCAAAGGTTCTTGGTTTAAGGTCATAGAGTTTGGACCTGGTGCATAGTTTAACGTCGTGTAGCTAGGATGAGTGATGGATGTCATTTAGGGTCACATATCTTTGACCATGGTTGTTGTAGTTTTAGGTCTCATATATTTGACCAAAATGTTGAACTATATCACATCATTTGACCAGGACATTGTCCCTCAGTTTAACGTCATGCGACCAAGACGACGGTTGTTATGCCGTTTAACATCGTGCAACTAGGACATGGTCATTACGCAATTTAACATCATGAAACTGGGACGTGAAACCACAAGGATTGTGTCAGTTGATGGATGGTTATCTCTACCCCATTTAGGTGTTTTGGGATGAGGGGGGAATCTATATGATGTGACTTCCTGAAAATTCCCCAAGCGTAAGCATGGATGTTCCTCATGAATGAGCTGGGCTACCTCAAAATGGACATTCCACAAGCTGGTGTCCAGGCCACACGGAGGACCTCTATAGTTGATGCAATGTGGTAGTTGGGATGATACAGAGTGTTGGAAGGGTAGTAGGGATGACAACACCCCATTAGTTCATAGGGGCGATGAAGCCAGGATCGTTGGTACGATGGGGCGATGGAGCCCGAAAGGCATAGAATCTTGGAACATCGGTACGATAGGGTGATGGAGCCTAGTATTAATGGAAACCTGGAGCGTCGGTATTATGGGGGTGATGGAGCCCGGAAGGCGTGGAAGCCTATACATTAGTACAACGGGGGCAATGGAACCCGGAAGGCGTTGAAGCTTGGAGAGTCAGTACGATAGGGGAAATGGAGCTCAGACAACATGAAAGCCTGGAGCTTCAGTACAATAGGGGTGATCTAGCCTGGAATGCATGGAAGCTTAGAGCATTGGTACGATGCGGATGATGGAGCCCAAAAGGCATGGAATCCTGGAGCATCAGTATGATGGGGGTGAAGGAGCTAGGAAGGCGTGGAAGCCTGTATAGTCATCCCATAAGGTATGGAAACTTTGTAGACACAAGGGGAGGACCTCCATGCCGAATGGTAACGGTGCGGGGAGCACCTATGCAGTGGTTGTTGGTGCTGTTGGAGATTCTCCATTGGATTGGGGGTGGTTTCGTGCAGCGTACCCTATGAGGGTAGCAGAATGGCCAAGGAAGAGATGACGTAAACAGGTGGATGCCACATGCACGAACCATGAGGTCGGAAGAGTTGGCGAGGAGCTGAAGGAGTCGGGTGGCTGATGCCACATGTGCGGCCTCTTAAGGTAGTGGATTCGGGGGGAGTCGATGGAGTCGGGTGGCGGATTCCCCCTGCACTGCCTCTTAAGGTGGCAGAGTTGGCGAGGAGCTGATGGAGTCCGGGGCGGATTCCCCCTGTGTGACCTCTTAAGGTGATGAGGTTGGTGAGGATCTGATGGAGTCAGGTGGCAGATTCCACCTGCGCGGCCTCTTAAGGTGTAAGAGTCGGCAAGGAGCCGATGGAGTTGGGTGGTGGATGCCACCTGCACGACCTCTTAAGGCGGAAGAGTTGGCGAGGAGCCAATGGAGTCGGGTGGCGGATTCCACCTA
This sequence comes from Viscum album, assembly GCA_963277665.1. NCBI lineage: Eukaryota > Viridiplantae > Streptophyta > Magnoliopsida > Santalales > Viscaceae > Viscum > Viscum album. The sequence continues at coordinate 930,818,846 of OY728159.1, forward strand.
CGCAACCTCTTAAGGCAGATTATTTGGCAAGGAGTCAATGGAGTCAAGGGAGGATTCCCCCTGCACGGCCTCATATGGCAGTGGAGTTAGCGAGGAGCCAATAGAGTCGGGTGGCAGATGCCACCCACGCGGCCTCTTAAGGTGGCAAAGTCGGCGAAGAGCGGATGGAGTTGTGTAGAGGATGCCACCTGCGTGGCCTCTTAAGGCGGCAGATTCGGCGAGGAGCTGATTGAGTCAGGTGGTGGATGCCACCTACGCAGCCTCTTAAGGTTGCAGAGTCGGTGAGGAGCCGATGGACCATATTCTTCACACACCTGATGGTACTCATCCTCTCACATATGAACAGGAGGGGATTCACATGGGTGATGCCTCAATTTTCCAGACATTTTTGGTCTACTCGCTATTGAAGGAGAAGAGATTCATGACGGGTTCACCATTTTGGTTTCTGATGCTTTCATCGGGGCGTGTGCATCCATCTATGGAAGACGCGCTGCTATTTCCCCGCATTCCTGAATTCCAAAGGTGGGCGGCATCCATCACTTATTCAGGGAAATTTTCTCCCTAATCAAAATGGGGTGATGGGATGTCAGTTCTTCCGTCCATGGATTCCTCCTCGAAACTCATCTCCTTGTCCGGGTTTCCCATAAATAATAATTTGTGGTTCTTGAATCTCATTCCTAGTGACATATATTTGCGGACGTTGGTTAATTACACTACTTCTGTCAGGACATTCCATGGGGTCTTGACATGGTAGAAACCTTTGGTCGGAGTAGATGACAACATCAGGAATGTCAGGGAATCTCTGGATGCGTGGACATTGGGGAATCTATATTCTTCCTCATAATATGGCATCTCAAGGGAACATAACCTGAGGCATACCACGTCAGTCGCAGGGTATCTTATGCGGGATTCATGCCTTTGAGTTTGTTCTCAGATTCCCATGTTGAGGATGGGGTGTGTCGTGATTTTAACATCTTGCGGAGAAAGTTACACCAAAGGCGTGTCTTCTAAGGTTTTCCTCAGTCATGTCATGTTTAACACAAGGTAGGCCATGATTTTAATGTATTGTAGAGATGAAATGAGGATGATTAAAAAGTCCCATAGAGACAGATAAGATTGGTACATCCCTAGGAGGGAACACCTGGAAGGTTTACCAGTTGGATGGATCAAGACACTCAATAAGAGTAGACCCAAGATGTTGTGTCCTATAAAGGGAAGATTTCACACTATGAAGGCTGATCTGGGCACCACTGAGGGAGGATCAGGTAGTGTGCACCGCAGAATGGGGTGCCCCAAGGTTTACCATTGGGTGGGATTGAACCTCATGGAGGTTTCTTATGTACCCTGTGTAGTCAACAGGGATCAAAACCAATATAGTTCAAAGGGGTGATGAGTCGGGGTGTACATAAATCACAACAACTCAGATACATGATGGGTCTTATGCATGAAAATCGGTCAGTCGTAAGAGGGATACTCTTGGGTGAATGGTTATGGATTTTGTGTAAAGCTTATGCATGGCTAGCTGCCCTGTGCCGCAAGGAGAGGCGCTATGATGAATGTCATGATCTCACTGGGATGTGGCGGCCCGAGTGAGAATCAGGATGGATGATGTAGAGTTTAATGAAGTGGAGGGGGAATGAGATGGATCCATCATGAAGGTGACATTAGTGTTGGTCTTGAGCCTCAACGAAACATCCTACATATCCCCATGGTTGGGAATCAAATTCCTCGTAGTTCAATGGGATGATGGGACACCTAAGGAGGCAACCCATGAAAAATAGACATAGGGATGGGACCCGGAGTAAGTGGAACCTCTAGGATGGGGCATGACCTTCCCAAAGAACATAGGCTCGAGGGATAGGTTAGGATGAGACATGAGCGATGGGCTTGAACCTTGGGGAGGCTTCTTATGTATCATCATGGTATGAAATCAAAGTCTACATAGTTCATCTGACAATGGATTACCATCGATTGGGGACTTCAACAGCTTACCGCCAAATAAGGTTGACAATGGATTACCACTGAATGGGGTTGGAAATGGCTTACCACTGGATGGGATTGACAACAGCTTACAATTGGATTGGTGATTGAAAACGGCTTACCATTGGATAGGGGACAGTTTAGAGTCATGTGAGACAAAAGGACATACAGTTTAACGTCATGGAGGATAGGGGTGGACCGACGTGGAGTGGTCAGGATCGATGGGAGTTGGGCTTGAATCTCAGGGAGGCTTCCTACGTACCTTGTCTTGATAAGGATCAAAGTACGCATAGTTCGAGATGGTTTTTGGTGAGACGACGTAAAGATGGTCGGGACCAATAGTTATTGGGATTGAACCTTAGGGAGGATTCCTACGTACCTTTCCTAGACAAGGATCAAATTCCACGTAGTTCAGGATCGTGCGAACTGATGTGAAGAGGGGTCGGAACCAGTGTTTGTTGGTCTTGAACCTCAGGGAGGCTTCCTAAGTACCTTGCCTTGAGAAGGATCAAAGTAAATGTAATTCAGGATGGCATTGGTGAACTGACGTGAAGATGGTCGGGACAAATGGGTGTTGGGCTTGAACCTCATGGAGGCTTCCTACGTACCTTTCCTTGGCAAGGATCAAAGACCACGTAGTTCAGGATAGTGGGAACCGACGTGAAGGGGGTCGGAACCAATGGGTGTTGGGATTGAACCTCGAGGAGGCTTCCTATGTACCTTGCCTTGGAAAGGATCAAACCCCATCTAGTTCAGGATGGAGTGGGTTCCGACGTGAAGGGGGTTGGAACTAATAGATTGTGTGCTTGAACCTTAAAGAGGATAACTACGTACCATTCCTTAGCAAGGATTAAAGTCCATGTAGTTCAGGATGGTGTCTGGGGCTTACACTCTAGGTTGCCCAGAGAGGATGTCATGGTTGATGCTTACTCTAAGCCCACATGAGTCATGCTCGGTGTGAGAAAAAAGAGGCAGTAAGGACCTGATGATCACTTTGAAAAGGTATGTCTATGAAGGGTGGTGAATGGGGCTTACACAAGTAAGCAACTCGTGTGCCGTTATGGAGTGGAAATGGTGAATGGGGATGATGCAAGGGAGCTTCTCAGGTGCTTCTATGGAGTGGAAATGTTGAATAGGGATTACACAAGGAAGTTTCCCGGGTGCCACTATGGAGCGACAATGGTTAATGGGGCTTACGCATGGAAGTTTCCTGGGTACCGCTATGGAGCAGCAATGGTGAATGGTGATTATGCAAGGAAGCTGCCCGGGCACCACTATAGAGCGAGTTGGATGGGGATTACACAAGGATGCTTCCTGTGTGCCACTAAGGAGCGGAAATGGTGAATGGGGCTTATGCAAGGAAGCTGCCTACAGGTCTTCCTCATGTCTGGCCATGAGGGTATCCCAACTCAGTGGTGGGTTGAGGCCTTCACCTATGCGCTAGTGCACAAGAGGGATAACACAAAGGGGAGTTGGAATCAGTTTGAACAAAGGGAGATAAAAAGTGTGAATCACATGCCTGACATTCAGAACGCAATAAGGGTAGTATGGAATTGGAGGATAACTATTGACCATGTTTGAAACAAAACATCCATATCACATTCTCTTGAAATGGGGAAAAACAAATGATGGTTGACTACTAACCATGTTTGAAACACAGTACCTGACTCAAAGTGTTGTCCAAAGTCTTACGGGGAGTTGTCCCATGATGGTAGGTGAGATGATACGGCATGGGACCAGTCCGTTATGGGGTCACTTTAGGCATGGAAGAGGATGAAGATCTGAATGGAGGACACACAAAGCGTGAGGTGTAGTGATGGAATGTTTAAATGGATTCCAACGCTCTTGAAATTACGCCGATGTAATCAGGGCATGAGGTATTGTATGCTTTCCACATAATTCATCTCTTATTTGGAACAAGAGGCATCCTATTATTGAATAATAGGGCATGCTATAGTTTAAAGTCTTGTAGGGAGGGCTATTGGCATCTTATGCTTAGAGAATAAGGTATCTCTTGTATACAGCAAGAAGCATCCTATGTTTGGAACATAGGACATACTACAGTTTAAAGTCATTTAGATAGGACTATTGGCATCTTATTCTTGGATCATAAGGCATCTCTTTTTTAGAGAAAGATTCATCTTATGTTTGGAACATATGGAGTACTACAGTTTAAAGTCATACAGATTGGACTATTAGGCATAAGGCGCCTAGAAATGGATGGTGTTGGGACTTACACAAGAGCGTCCCTTTCTGGTTCAACCTGGTATATGAGCCAAGCGATGGGGTTTGGATGAGTTACTTGAGAAATGGTTTGACTCAAGGTACTTGGGTAATTTGTGATGAGAATCTCAACTCAGGACATGCGGAACGAACCAAGAGTAATATGTCAACTCAAGGTGTTTCATGGTGTTTGGAGAAGTGTCTCGAATCATGGTTCTTCATAAGTGGAAGGGGGTGTGCATAAGGGAGCAATGGATAATCCCGACGTCCCGGTCCGAAAATTTTGCGGTGCGACTCTACATTTTTCATGGGGTTTAGTGACAGAATCAAAGGGAATGGACCGAGGCCTACGGTGTGGATCGGTGGGTGTGAAGGTAAGAGCCTCGCAAAGGATATTTCTTCACAAATTAGCTTCGTAGATCAAAGGGGCTCGTGGAGCATGGGGTCCTATGGATCATCTTCACCAAGGAAAGGTGATCGCGGAGCATGGACTGGCGGAGAAGTTTCAATAAGGAAAGCTTCTCGAGGAGCATGGACTCACGGAGTAGCTTTGCGAAGGAATCTACTCACGGAGCATGGACTCGCAGAGTAGCTTCACAAAGGAAAATTCCCGCGGAGTATGGACTCATGGAGCATCTTTTCAAAGGAAAGCTGCTCGGGGAGCCTCGAGCAACCTGAAGGTTCTCCCTCCTTCGCAAAGGGTGCGAAGGGCATCACTTTGCAGAGCTCTGGAGCTCCATGAAATGGGAGTGAACGGCCGACCAAGGGGTTTCGTCACCATCTGTATGAAGGGGGTGAGATAGGTATTTATAGGGGAAAGGCGTTGTGAAGCAGAGCCCGCTCGGTGCGAAGCCAGTGCTCGCTCCGCGGCGGATCATTAATGTCAAAGGGGTTCGCGGAGCATCTCGACTCCTCGCTCTGCGGCGGATCGCGAACATCAAAGGGGTTCGCAGAGTATCCCGCATCCTCACTCCGTGGAGGATCACGAACGTCAAAGGGGTTCGTGGAGCATCCCACATCTTTGCTCCATGGAAGGTTCTCGAAAGTCAAAGGGGTTCATGGAGAATCCCACCTCCTTTCTCCGTGGCGGGTTCGCGAACGTCAAAGGGTTTCGCGGAGCATCCTGCATCCTTGTTCTATGGTGGGTTCGCTAATTTCAAAGGGGTTCTTGGAGTGTCCTACATTCCTGCTCTACGGAAGATTTGAGAAGGAGGAGATTTGCACCGGCGCGGGGCCTTGGGGGCTCCGGTAAAGTTCCCCTACTCCACGATCACAGAGGGAGCTTCGTGAATGGGCTCTGAGAACCAGTTTTCTAGCCCAAATTCAAATGCCCATAACTCTTAATATTTAACTTCGTTCATGCCCTATGACCTACCAAATAAAAGCTTCCATAATGAGATACGCTTTGGGATCATGCATGGAATCATTCTGTAAATTACATGGATGCGTTTTTTAGTTCCAACAATGGTATAAACAACAAATTACCATACAAAATTACTACTTTTTTGACTAAATTTCCCACTCAACCATGAGTTATATTAAAAAGAATCAACTCAAAATCACACCAATCGTCATAGGTAGTAGTATATCTAGTCATATACAATAGATATACACTCATTACTAACGATGGAATAATATGGATTCATAACATCCACTATGAAGCCCCTTGTAGTCTAATATTTAATTAATTTAATTCATGTTTTCAAAATCATTTTTATTAAATTTTGATGATTTGGTGTTATAAAATTCACTTTAATTGATAAAATATTGAATTTGGATCATTATTGGTTGAAACCACTTTACGTTGATTTTTTTTGTAAAACTATGATTTTTATACTAAAATTAGATGATTTTGTATTTAATTTAATTATATATTAATATATATAAAATTGATTGATTTTGATATGGTTTATTTGAAATAATATTTGTTTTCAAATGATTTATTTCATTATGGATGTTATAATTTTTATTCAAAGTTATAAGTTTTATACAAATAATAAACTATTGGATAATATTTTAATGTTTTTAAATATCTTAAAATATGGTAATATTCCATATATTTATAAGTATTTAACTTTAATATGTCTTTTTTATTCCTATATTACTTTAGAATAGTCGTATGAGTTTATTTATTAATTTTGTAAGACTTCTGTTTCGTATGAATTTTTTTCAATATCTATAAGTCTTTATTTTTCATAATTATTCTCTGTTAGGAATAATTATTTACTAATAAATTATCTTAATACTTTATTTCACTTAATTGTACAAATTTCATCCCCATTATAAGACTTAAAAATCTTCAGAATTCAGAGGAAACAAAATTTTAAGTCTTTTCCGATGATCATAAGACATCCCATGACACTTTCGAATCATTGAGAAGACCGATTGTAACTTCATGGAAGGGAAAATCTTAGATCAATGGTTATAATAAAAACTTAATGTTTAGCCTGAGGAAGATAATCCAAGACCGAAGTCATTTGAATGAACATATAAGAAATGATCCAAGTTAGGTTGGACATAAAATTCAATTGAAGCTATGAACCCCGGCTGGGATCAGATCAAAACCGAGAGGAGATTGGTTGAGGATGAAATAATGGATATAAAATTATATATTGTGACCCAAGACTAAATATCCAAAACAATTTTATCAAAATTATTAAATTCATTCTCTATGTTCATGTATAACTAATGTTAAGAATGCGATCCATGTTTAGGCCAATATTGAAATGGATCTGATGGATGAAAACTAGAACATAGTACTGGTTTTGAGCTATAATAGAGTTGAATCATGAAGAATATTGATCGCCGATAAACCTAAATAGTAATCTATAACCTCATGTATTATTGTATTATTGATTATGTAAAATTGAATAGGCTTTTATAACTCAGGTGAAGTTGAGTGAATACCTTAATGATTGTAACTGAGGAAATGAACAAGAGACATCAACAAGGAGGAATTATGACCAACTGAGGATGATTCTTATAAAATGTTTTTTGTTAATATTTTTCTATTATAGGTATAATTTTATATTATTAATGGTCCCCCATGATCTAACAAACTATAGTTAAAAGTGTTTAATGGAATTACCATAATTTTTATGATTTTATATGATAATTAAATTTCAAACCAAAAGGTGTATCCATGGATCTACGTACTAAGGGTTACATATAAATTTATTCTAGGTTGTTTAGGTTCAAGAGAAGATTATGGTTTGTGCTATGATGATTGCATGATGAAATATTTATTGAAGAATAAAACTGGAAGGATCACTTTGACCATTCCCTAGCAATGAAGATGAGGCGAGTTCCCAATAACCAATGTTTTCGAGTTAATTTTTTCTGATAACTGAGCCAAAATTGATGAATTTAATTAAATAATATGAGTGATCTATTGAGGAACCAAATGTTGGGATAATAAACATAGAGGGTGAATAAGCCTATTGGATGATTTTATTTTGTTTTTATTAAGTTTTTGAGTTTTTTTCATGAAATAGATAGGGAATGAGAAATTATATTTTGATCTCTATATCAGTGTTGAGTTTCAAGATAATGGAAATGAATTAATCTTAATTAATACTAATAGTGTGACCTAATTCTCATTGATCTTAATGCAAGTATTGGGAAATAATTATTTACAAGGGGAGGTTGGTGTCACATGTTAGTTAATGAAATAAGGGTTGAGATTCAACCTACTTATTCTACCCAGATTAAAGTCTACAAAATAAAATTCCTAGATATATTATGGAAACATTATTTTCTAGGGGGCATGCATTTTTTGGAGTTTTTAGGTAGATTTAGTGATATGTAAAAAATATTAGTAGAGAGTATGGGGTCAAAGGAAGATATAAATTTTATTTATGGAGAATATTTCTTACTTTCTTCATCTCATTTGTTCCACTACTTGATATGAATTTTTTATTCTATATTCATTTGGAAACATTGTTTGGAAAAAACAATGGGAAATTAGATTATTCTAATTCATATATTTTTATTTTTTTTATTTATTTTTTTCAAAACTAAGTTTCTAATCTATTTTTTCTTATCTTAGAAAGCTTCAATTTTCCTTTCATATTTTGAAAAATCAATGATAGTTGATCTTTATTAAAATAAATTATGTTTAAATAATTTATTTAGAATGTTTTTTAAAAATATTATATTCCATTATTGAGAGTAGTATTCCATAATCAAATGATATTTTTTATAGAATTGAACTTCACCATTTCTCATGGTTGAGTGAATTTCATGGTTGAAAAACTACATATTTTATTTAACTACGAGTCAAAATTCTTGAAATATTGTTTTAGTTTTTTTTTGACTAACAAAATTTTCACATAAATAAAATAATTTATTTTTAAAGAATCAAGCAATCAAATATCTCTCAAATTATCACTTTCTTGTTAGTGATTTTATTTTTCCTTTTTCTCACCTTTTTATCTCTTAATTTGTTTCCTTTTCACCCATTTCACATAGTATCACTACAAATAATCCTTAAAAATAATTTTATTAGTTTTTATTTCTCTTTTTTTTTTCTTTTTTTATGTTTTTTTTCTTTTATTGGTATGAATTTGTTAATCCTTACCTAGGGTCCACCATACCTATTACTAAACTTATTTTAAGTAGAATAATAAATAAATATTAAAATTATTATATTGAATAAATTAATCAATTTTTTAGAATTTTTGTTGTTAAAGGAATGTGTAACTAAATAAGTAAAAAATTATCAAGAAAAATTAAATAAATAAACCAAAAAACCAATGTTTTTATAAAAAGATAAAACTTTTTTAAAAAACTAAAATATTTTTTTTGTTTGTAAACATAACTGCATTTTTTTATTCAAAATGGGACTAAATCTAAAAATATAGATCCCATTATCTCTTATATTAATAGAAACATGAGTTCTATCAAAAAGGAATTAAATTTTGGGTTGGAAGATCTGAGAGAGATATGTATTGTTAATAATGGAAAAATAATTAAAGATGCTATAAAAAACCATTGATGGGGATGTTTCAACACTTGTAAGTTTTAATAAATCCATAATAGATTATTTTAACACCTATATCATGAAACTATGAGCTAAAACAATCAAAAATCTCATTACTTCCATAATTCCATGGATTACCTAAAAATAACCCTTATCCTTAATTATGTATTTTTGCAAAATTGTATAGAAATTACTATTATAAGGTCTTAAAGAAAATGAATTAAAAATTATAGTGCTTACCTTTTTTCTAAAATGGGATTATTTAAACTAGTTTTGGGTCTATATGATAGCATTTTTTTTAATTTAGGATCAATATTACAAGTCATTTTTCAAGTAGTTTTAACCTAATATACTTAAAGGATACTTGAGGGGTCAAGCCACTAAATTATTTCAATAGGATAGAGAGGATTTCTATAAATATTTAGATAGGTTTAAGGATCAAAACAATTATTTTCCTTATAAAAAAATTTCTACCCACTTCATCATGGATGTTTCTTATGAAGGGTTGTCACCTTCAGGGTATAATTTGGTTAACCAATCTATGGGGAGTAATTTTAATGACAAAATTGATGAATAACTAAGAAAAATATATAATTATTTGGAAGTAAATTCATATAACAAATATTATAGAAGAATAATAGTAAATAGGGGTGACCTAACCACTAGTTTAGGGTTGGAATTATACTCTCATCATTCTTAAAGGAAAGAAAACATTCATCCCCTAATAAACCAAAATTCTAAACAATTTGTTAATCATTTAAGATGTGAAAACCGAAATTAGTCTCATAGAGAACCATTCCAATAATGTGTTAAGATTTTTCATATAATAAATTTTAGTCTAAACATTGACATATCATCCAAACAATTTTAATATTATAATTCTTTCAATTATAGTCCTAGTATGTTGGCCAGAGATGAACTTCATTTCAAATAACTATAATCCTAGGTATATAAATCACTCTAAACTATCATGGAGATAGAAAGTGATGATGTGAAAAATTTCCCCTGTATTCCTACAACAACCCAAACCAAAATTTCAAATCCTATATAAGGTTGAAACATTTAATTCTAAATATGAATTACTGGGTATGTTCTAGAAGTTTATAGGAATATTTGATTCACAAAATGATGAATTTGATTCACAAAAATCCCAATGTGATTTAAATAAATCAAAAAATACATGCTAGGATGCGTAATTTGCAGTTAAAATGGGGGAATTATAAATATAATTTTGTATTAAAAAATGGAAACTTCCAAGTATGACTAAAGTTTATTCTAGGGATATTATCACATATGTGACCACTTTAAGTGATCTAAAAACTTAGAAGAAACCTAAAAATGTCCCTAAGATAGTATAAAATGAAATTATGGGAGAATCTGGCCACAAAAATCAAAAAATTATAGAATCTTAAAATCTTGATAGAAGGTATGAAAATGAAATAACTACTATTAATCTACTTTAAAAATAATAGAGAAAATGCTCAAAATAAAAACTAATAAATTGAAGGATAATATTTAAGAAGAAATTGAGTACATGACCACTAGTTTTAAAAAAATTCACACACATACCATTAACTTAAAATTTGAAAAAAAATAAAAATCCTAAAATTATAAATTTTTTTATTCCATTAAACAAAATCTAAGTGAATATTACTTTAATATAATTTTTAATTAAAATTCATTATTATCTAAAATATATAAAAAAAATTATTTCAAATAAGAAAACACTGGAAACTTTTACTACTAACATCATCACTAAAGATTTTTGTGTCAGCTTCTATAATAGAATCCCTATAAAACAAAAAAATCTAGGGAGTTTTCACATTCCATGAACTTTACGGAATAATTTCCAACTCAATTTTCATTGTGATCTTGGTGTGACCATCAACTTGATACTTTTATAATTTTTCCAATAGTTGAGATTGGGAGAGATTATATCCACCAATATTTTCTTATAGATGATGGACAGATCTATCACACACCTGTTAGGTATAATTGTTTATATTTTTATAGAATTTGGTATGTTTTTTTTATCTACATATTTTGTCATCATAAAAATGGAGTGTAACAAGGGAGTCCCAATCAGATTTGGTAAGACTTTCATGGAAACATGAATATTTTTTATAGATGTGTTTAAAGTTAATTTGATCTTATTTTTTTTAAAAAAAAGTAATTAATGTTTTTAAAATTCTTAGGGAGCCCATTATTGAGGAGAAATCTTATATACTTAAATTGATAAGTAATAATAACTCATTTGATCTTCTAAATGAATATTTTTTGCAATTATAAAAGAACTGAATAAAAATTACTTTCTTTAAGAAACAAAATTATAGAGTGAATGTTGATATAATGTGGAATAATTTTATGGTTATAAGGGATAATTTATAGATCATTTGGATAAATTTTTTATGAAGAAATTCTTAGTTCAAATCGTATTTCAGAATGAAATGAGCCTTCTATATTAAATAGAAATGTAAGAGAAATTCATTCTGGTATTTCTATTGGTATATAACTCTATAATCTATATAGAATTTTCACCCTATTTAATAGATTCATTGAATAACTTAGACCAACTAGGTCTATGAGTATAAATTATAGTTAAGAATCACTAAAATTTGATATAAAACCATTTCCATATCACCTGAAATATTCATTTCTAGAAGATAATTTTTTATAAATAAAATCATTTAATTTCAAATATATAAAATTGATGTGGAAAAATCAATTAGTTGACATAAAAAGGGTTAAATTTTATATAGTTTGGACCATTTATAACATTAAAGGGTTTATCCCAACATTTTTCAAACATATAATTCTAATGTAACATGATCAAAAAAGAATAGAGGGATAGATAAGGATAAATCCCAATATGAAATATGTTTTTAGGAAGAATTTTATCAAGTTTCTTGATACTATAATTTTTTCCCTATTTCAGATAGTCTTTGGGTTATCTCGGTCCAAGTTTTACGTAACAAGGGAGGTGTCAAAGTTATAAAAAACGAAAATAATGAACAAATTAAAACTAGTAGAGTAACCCAATGGAGAGTTATATATACCAAAGTATGCTTAACTCATCCAATTGGAAAGGTCATTTCCCAATTCCATTTTTAGATTAAATTCTTTAGAGGCTTAATGGGAATTATTTTTTTTGTTTTTTATGGTTATTATGGTTGCAACCATATTTTTATAGCCCTAAAATATTCGTAAAAACACACTTTCACTTGTTTATTTGGAACATTTTCCTATCATTGAGTTCCCTTTGGATTTCATGGTGCACCGAAAACCTTTAAAATATGCATGATAGAAATGTTTTAAAATATGATTGAGAGAATTATAGAGGTGTTCATGGATTATTTATCCAATGTTGGAAAAATATTTTAGAGTTTTATTCATAATATGGAATTAGTTTTGGAAATTTACCAAGATTAAAACTTTATTTTGAACTAGATAAAATTTTACTTCATGGTAAATAAGGGATATTTATTGTTCACAATTTATCTGGGATGGTATAAGGGGTTGATAATGCTAACATTGAAGTTATTCAAAAACTACCTCCTCCTAAAAATATTAAGGGTGTTAGAACTTATTTAAGGCATGAAATATTCTATTGGAGATTAATCAATGATTTTTATAAAATCACAATTCCCCTATAATCAATTATATTCAATGATAAACCATTCATTTTTAATGATAGATGTATAGAATATTTTAATATTGTTAAATAGAAACTCTCATTTTCACATATAATCTCTATGCCTAATTTTAAGTTTTCATTTTAAATTATGTGTGATGTTAATTATGTGGTTTTTGGGGTAGTCTTGGGTAAAAGGAAACATAGGGGACGTCATGTTTTGTATTATTCTATTAAGGTACTAAATGATGGGAAAAATGAATTACACTTTTATTGAAAAGTAACTATTATCTATTGTGTTTTCTCTTAATATATTTAGGAAGTACTTGATTAGTTAAAAAGTTATAGTATTCAATGGTCATTCAACCCTGAAGTATCTACAATGCATGAAATAAGCTCATCTATGACTTATAATATGGATACTCATCTTCCAATAATTCGACTTAGAGATTACAGATAAACATGGTTCAAAACATTCAGTGGATGATTAATTGTCCTGGATATCTAGTACATGAAATAATGACCTAAAGGGGATTAAATATCCCTTCCTAGATAAAAAAACTACATTATATTAAATCTTTGTAGGCTCCTTGGTTTATTTATTTTTCTAATTTTCTAGATGTAGGAGTCATTCCCATGTACCACCCACAAAAAAAAGAAATAAATTTATCTGTGAACTAAAATACCAATTTTATGTTAACCCATTGTAGTTTAGAAGGTGTTCCAATGGTATCATCAAGATATGTGTACCTAAGGATGAAATGTTACCCATTATTTAGGGTTTTAAAACTTCACCATAGGTTAGACACAACGGTGTATAGGACTTCCCACCAATTAGTATAATATGGTTTTTATTGGAAAACCTTTCTAAAGGATGTTAAGAGTCTTATAGTTCCATATTCTAAAAAATGATATTATAGTTATAAATATAATCTTGGTCCATTAGATACATATTTATAATAATTATTTAATTTCTAACAAGGGTAATTAATAAAATCACTTTGTGGATATGGTATGTCATACGTACACACAAGTTATGTTATCATTCCCTTAATTGGTGAAAGGGTAATGAAGTGTATTGAATATGTAACACACGAAGATTTAAAAAGAGGATAATAATATTATATATATTATATGACATGAAAATAAAATATTATAATATAATATAACAACTATATACACTATAATATATCTCATTTCAAATATATTCAATCTCTTTGATATCTTACAATGCAAGCAACACCAGGTTTAAACAAAACGTGGTACTCTGTTAAAATATTATTTAAACATGGCCATTATAACCTAGATATTAAATTTTAAGGTATTAATAGGACTGAATAAATTATGAATAATATGTTCTATGCACATGTTCATTGGTTATCTATTGATTATAAATTAAAATAATAATCATTTGATAGTAAAAGAAATGTTTTCTGAAAAACTATGCTTTTTAAAATATGGTTTAATCATGATTTGTGCACGTAATTTAAAATTAATTTTTAAATATTTTATAAAATTTATTAGGAATTTTTTTTTCTAAATATACATTTCAAATCTATCTTTGGGTGATTTTTTTTGAATTTTCTGAAAATATTAATTTTTTCTTGAATAATGAAAAATAATAATTTTTATTCAAAACTGCATATTCATTTAAATTATCTACCAAGTTAAAGTATATTTTAAATTGGTTTCAAAGTAAATTTAGTTCAAATAAATTATAATTTAACTAATTTAGTTCATTTTAATAGAGTTTTTATTGATTTTTTATATTAAAACATTATATAGTTATGATAATTTTCTCTTCAGAAAATAGTTCTTTCATCTCATCTATGGTTTAAAATTAAATTGAATTCTGCCACTTCTATTAATTTAATTTTGAAAAAAGGATAATATATTTTGAATAATTATAATTTATATTATATAATAATGAAAACTTAATTTTTGACCATAATGAATAGTGAAAATAGTAAGAATTAATTACTATAGTTAAGGTAAAACGGGTTTACCATGGGTTAAACTAAGAATATAAGGGTTTAAAATGACATAAAACTTTTCCAAAACCAATTTTATTGGAATATTTAGAAATTATAACCTCTTATGGTTAATAATGACCCATTTTTTATTATTTTATAAGAAATATGTAGATATCACTTTATCTTTTCAAAAATTCAATGTGTGTCCTCTCCCCCACTTATAAAAGATCACCCCCTCTCCTGCCCTCTTCACACTTCTAAAGCCCTTTGGTTAAACAAAAAACTACCCATATACCTAAATTAATTCCTTATCCACATCCTATAGAACTTATGTTTTTTTTAAATCCCTCTTAATATGTCCTTATGTATAAACCTAATGTGGCTCTCTAAAAAAGAGGTGAAATTTTTAAATGTGTGTATTTTTTTATTTCTTCTTCCACCTCCTTAAAACCCTCTTAAATTATTCTAATATAATAACACCAGTATATAATATAAAATTATATTTTATTATTTTAATTTCATAACTCATATCCATCTCTACTTCTATCAAATTGGAAATGAAACCGTTGGTCATGGGTACAACGGACTACTACCTTGTGAACTGGTGTAATTTATTTTTCATCATCACATTTAAATGATGGATGTAATGATGGATTTAAACTAAATTATACGATATTTATGAAGTTATAATACTTTTTTATTATCATATCATGTATAACTTCTTATTTTCCATTCCATGGGGGATACGATATCATCACTCGTGTGTATGTTGAACTACTACATCACGAAGTGATGCGATTCATTTTTCATTTACGCTATACATGAAATGTATTAAGGTTAAAATTAATGAATATATGTGATATTTATTATCTACCAAAACTTTTTAAAATATAATATTATATATATCTTCTTTCCTTTTAATCCATTGTAAAACAACAACATCACTCGTGCGAGCGTGTGGACTACCACCTCCACATAACGATGTTAAATGTTTTTTATTTTATTTTTAGATGGATAGTAATAAGAATGTATTCAATTAATATTCATGATAAATATAAAATAATAATTATTCTATAAATATTAATTAATATTTAGTTTCCTTTCATTCTATACAATGATAAAAAAAAATGGAAACAACTTTCAGGCGTACATATTGTTTATCATCTCCAAGAACGATGTAATACATTTTATATCTATAAATTTAATACATTTCTATAAATATATATATAACTTATATGTATTATATTTATATCAAGCATAAAATTATGGACATTTTTTAACCATTATCAAATTAAAAGGTCCAATATTATCAAACTAAAACATACTTGAAAAGCGAAGCAATTATCACCCAAAATAGTGACTTTAACAAAGAAATGTTAACAAAGAGGTGATAAAATACTATAAGTAAATAATATATGATATGAGATATATTATAATTTTAATATAATATATTATAAATATATATTTATTATATATAAGGTTCGAACACATATTAAGGAAGTCAACCTGAGGTAAGGGTTTCCCATCTTACTTTTACTTCTCTAAGACAAATTCCAAATTCACCACTCATTCCTTTGTGTAGGGTATATAATACCCATTATAATTTTTTATATCATGAATCACTTTATAATTATGGTATTTAAAGTTTCATTTTATTTTATTTCTTTCATGATGATTTTAATTCAAAAGTTAACAATGCGGTGAGGATTTATTTCACAATATCATCATTATTCAAGATTATTTTTGTTTACGTCTCCCTTGGGGGGATTATTTTTTATTTATATAATAAATCAAATATATGTTTCTATCAACTAGTTATTAAAGAACTTTCAAACTAGTATTACTATTTTTTCACTCTTTTGTACTTTAAATTATTGAGAGTTTTTTTAAATAAAATCCAGATTCATTTTTCTCTATGGTCAAAAAAATAATCAAAATCCATGTTTTCAAAAAAAATGTTTTAAACCTATTAAAAATTATTTATTAAATAATTTTTTACCAATTTTTGAAAATTTACAAATAAAAAATCGAATGAAATATTTATATCATTTTCGAAATAAGTCTCATTTTGATTTTATAAAAAATTTGAAAGGAATATTTGTTTAATCAAGTGCAGCATGAATGTAATTTCCTACCATCATAAACACTCTAGGTTTTAAAAATTAATTTATATGTTTTGAAGTTTATTTTCAAATAAAATTATTTTAAGAATATTTTATAAATTTTTAATTTTTGAATAATAGATTTTCAATGTGAAAAGGTTATTCTCCTCAAAAATGATTTTAATGACATTATTATGAAATTTATATTCATCAATAATATAAAAACCTTTATTATGATTATGATACACTAGGGATATGTTGTACTGATATCATCCTTATTTTTTATTTTGATCAGTTATGATCGATCTAACTAAGGATTTACAATTTTAATACCATTCATCAAATTAAATCGGATGGTTTATGATTATGTTTATTTGATTGTGGTAAGTATTAATATTCATATGTTATTTTTTCAATATGAATATTTATGTTTATTATGTTCCACCCCTTTTATAAGAAGAATGAATTATACTTAGTAAGTGATGGGTGGGACTTTGTTATAAATAGCCCCTCGATGCATCCACAGGTCTCAAGAGCAAAATTAGTTAGCTAGACTAAATTTGTTTCTTCTCATATATTAAAACTTTTTTGTAAAAGGAATTAATAGTATTATTTAGATATCTAAATTTATTAATTCTATCATTATGGAATCAATTATTAATGTCATTATTATTATTCAATTTTTGAGAATATCCATGTATAAGTTTTAAGGCCATGTGATTATTTATATGGATTTATTTCATTATCATTTATTCCTTCCATATTATACTCGAGTTATTATATAAATGGAATGTGTTTTATTTATTTAACTTTCTATATTGATTATTCTTATTTATTCATGATAGATTTTGTTGTATGATTACCCTTACTGAGCATTTGATATCACCCCTTTCTTATGTTTTGTTTTCCCCTGGATACCAAGAAGTGTGTCATGATTGAAATATAGAGATATGCTAAAGGGAATAATATAATTCACAAGGAAAATACTTTTTTATTTTGTTTTTTAAAATTTATTTCAAATTCAAGTATGTATTTAGTTTACAAAGACTATTAAACTACTCGGTCCTTCGGGATGTGGTTCCTTATATCTTATGCCAATGTAATAAAGTAACCACTTACTTTGGGATATTGGGGTCATGTTATTTATAGTAAATTAATTTTAAAAAATAAATATCATGTCATATATATCACATATATTCATTAAATTTATCATTTTTTACCTTCCATGTAAATAGTTAGTTAAAACAAATCACAATGCTTCGTGAGGTTATAGTCTACCGTACACACAAAAAACGTTATCACATTCAATACAGAATGTAAATTTAAAAGTTATATATGATTTTCTATATCCATAAGTATAATTATATAATAAATATATTATATAAAAATTATATATATCATTATACTCAACCGTTAAAAGTGGTGTTGATAAAATAATTACATCTGTTTACGAGGTTGTAGTCTACTATACAAATAATCAATAGATTTGTTTCCAATTTGAGCTAGGAGGAGATTTTTGTAGATCATGACCTTAATATAACAAAATATAATTATATATATGATATTTAGTTTATTATTTAAATATGGTTTATTTGATTTTAAGTTGGTGGAATAAGAAATAAAATAAAATGCTTTGTTAAGGATGTTATATCTTCTTTAGACAATTTCTTTTGGTTTGCACCAAAATCCATAATAGGTTGGTTTTCTGACCAAAACAAGGCTTATAGGATGAGGGGAGGGAATTAGTGATGTTATTTTTTCAGTTATTTTCCAATCCAATGGGTTTTTATAATTTTGTAAAGGATAAGATAGTGTTTTTCCTTTTATAAGTGGGGGAGAGGACACACTTGGAATTTTTTAACAATAAGGAATTCCACCAATGTTTTTCCCATAAAAAAAGTATATATGATGGAAAAATTTAGAACCTTATAATATATTTGGTATAAATATGAACATCCATGTCATGACCACCTCCCTCCAAAGATTCCCCTCCTAGGCTGGAAATGAATAAAGGGAGATAATGAACCTCGAATCCCACCTCTAGTAGACCTTGAGTTAGTGACTAGAACTAAGGGTGTACAAAAATCACAATATAAGAGGCATTACCTTTATAACGAAACAAGATTAGAAGATAGGATGTATCAACCAAAATCAACTCCATGACATATAATTAATAAAAACCAAAACCATCCCACAATATATTTGTAAATAGAACTGATACAAATAAAATTATCCAAGCTAAATACCCAAAAAAAACTAGAGAAACAACATAACAACATTCCCAAGATCTGAGCTAGTAACACCCAGCACGGTCCATGTAATCCTCCTAGAAACCTGAAATTTTTTTTATATGTGTAGGGTGAGCATACTAGTATACTCAGTAGGAAATCCAATGTCTCTCATGCACAAGTTTAAGGATCATACTAATGTACCCATGAGAATATAGTAAAACAAAACAACTCCTAATAGGTATACTAACCATAACCCTAACCTCACCAAGGATTTCTCACCAAACAATTAATCTAAGTAACATAATATAATATAAATCACATCGATGATAGGATACCCCACACCATTTTCCCACTGATTAGCTACTATCACACCCTAAAGGAAAATGCACTTGTACTCCCACCTCTTATGAATATATCACATCACATCCCACCCACACACACTTGGGCCACACCTCATTGCATAACCCACCCACACACACATGGGCCATCACAACACATAACATCCCACATGCACACACCTAATCCATTACAACACATCACATCCCACTCGTACACACCTGGGCCATCACAACACATCTCATCCTGAGGACACCTGGGACAATACAACATGTATCATCCTAAATACACATGGGACATCACACCACAACTCATCTCGAAGACATGTGAGACACCATATCACAACTCGTATGAATACACCTGGTCCATTATCACTTGGAAGAGCGGGCAGGGAAGAGTAGGTGGACATTCATCTATCCTCCCATCAGATGTTGGGAAAGACACCCTCCCACATGACTATGTGGGTGTCATCACATAGTGCTTAACAAGGGTGGGGTTTATATAGAAATCACAGGAACATACCGTGTGTGTGTATATATATATATAGAAAGGAAAACAAGACCTACCTAGGAGTTTATAAAAAAAAACCTACTCATGATTTCCCAAATTTGTTTCCACCTCTTAATGAATAAAACTATATAATAAAAACACAAGACATTGTTCATTTTTAGTCTTTAATTAATATGAAACTATTTTCCAGATTCTCTACTACGATCTCGTTTTGTTAAACATGTAGTTTAAATCATTATCATGTAATAATTATAGTTCATTATCATTATTAATTTTTTCATACATACCATCTAGGAAACTATCACAACATTGAATATATCATGAATTATAGTAAAAACAATAAACCAGAATCCAAAACCAATTCCAACTTCCACCACAATCCCACTTCACAAAAACATCACAACTACCATCATTTCTATTACAACCATGCTCTTTATTACACACATAAACATGATTTAGTACATAAAATTTCACTTAAGACAACTCTGAGGATTTATAGGTCTAGTGTATTGGGAAATTAGAAACATTTCATAACAACTTGTAACATCAAACCCAACATCTTTATTGAAAACTTCTTTTACATAACAACATTTATTCGTACTTAGCATTGCATGGGATAACTAGAGGACATGCATAAGAAAATGGTGAGATATAAAGACCATTAAGGGATTAAACAAGGAATAACATGAATAATATAGTACATTTTAGTCAATAGGCATACTAATGGAGCACAAGAGAAACATGAACATAAAGGCATGATATATCATGATTAGCATAACAAGGAAATGTGGCAACAACATTTAACATGATATTAATATGATCAAATGATAATTGCATATGTAGAATTAGTAAAACCTAATTCCACTTGAATTATAATTATTAAACCCTCATTTCACATGACATATAATGATATGAATCTTTACCCAATGCATTGGAGCGCTATTAGGGTGCACCCTTCTTAATCATTTTATTTCATGCATAAGTTTTCCACATAGATCACACAACATGGAATCATTAAACATAATAATTTATTACATGATAATGGAAGTTAGAATTTATACATGAAACTATATAATCAATAAGTAAATGTATATAAATTTGAATACCCTTGATAGAGAAATGGGCATGGTATTCACTACATAATGACTTTGGCTTGGAGAATAGCAGTGCAATTTCGGAAGCATAACGTCATGACATAAGAATTCATAAAAATGGTTGATGAGAGATAAAGGTATATGTCATCATATTTAAATGAAATTTATATTAATTAGATCATATAGATACATTTCCCAACATATGAAATGTAATTTATATGCATAATAAAAAAGAATTGCTTCAATGTAAATGAGAAGAGAGAAATTCCTTACGGAATTTCAGCATGGTAATGGGTGTACATGGGAGGCATTAGTGAGATATAAATAGGTATATAATCATTCAATAATTAATATGGAAGTATGGGGGAGTTGTGAAATCATACCCCAAAATTTCTAATTTAAAGCAAAAGGGTATAAAAATATAATGAAATTTGGACAAAAATGAGGAAGGAGGAAATTTCTTACTTGGAAGTGTGATCTCAAAGTCTTGGGAGAGGCTTAAGAGAGGATTATTGGGATCTTGAAGTACCTTAGGAGGATTATAAAGATAGTAAGGTATATTTTGGTCGATCTCCAAAGTTTTTGCGTGAAGAGAAATGGGAGATTGAGTGGGTTTATTTAGGAAAGGAAAGAGAATTATTTATTATTTAGGTTTTGGACACTACACATTAAACTAATCAAAACCACAAACCAACCATGGGTTTTTCCCATAGTTTTTGCCAAAGGGGAGTGGAAAAAAATATTTTATAAGTAAAATGGCAGCACTTATTAAAATATTAGGCTTTCTTATTTGGAGGTGAGTCACACTCTCAAGGAAATCATTTCAAAATGTTAAAATGTTATAAAAGTCTTGGAGGGTCCACTGAGGCTTTGTAAAATAAATAAATCAAACATAAATTCTGATTATTTTAAAGGTAAAATATATATTGACCAAAAATTCCATTTATAATATTTTATTACATCACTATTGGGTCATTTTGATGTCATAAAACACATTATATATTTAAACGGTATTTAATTTTAACCCAAAAATTCGACTGTCTCAGAAAATTATGAAAAATTCACTGTTGTATAATTTTGATGTCCTGATTCCAAAAATAATATTCATTTTATCTAAATAATTTTCTAAATATTTTAATTTTTACTTTTAAAATAAAAACCAACATTTATTGAAAATTCATGGGTTTTGATAAAAACAGCTTTCAAACCTTAATAAAAATTACAATTGTATTCCTAAAAATTATGTGATCATTTATATGTAATAATAATTAATTTATTAAAAATATTTTATTAAAATATTAGTTAATTTAAAAATCCATTAATTCATCAAAATAGATTTCTTAATTGAATATTAACTAAAAATACTATTTGTTCTTTAAAAACCATTTATAAAGTAACAATAACAAAATAAATGTATATTATTTATACAAAACATAACCTACATAATCATAGTTCTAGGGTCTTGTTACATAACCCCTTGTAACACTCACATAATACCTAAGGTTAAGGTGTACGATGGTGACAGACTCTTGGGGTGGCTTGGATAACATCGCTTGGGTGGTAATATCTATCAACTTCCACTTCTCCCGTAGGTGGTTCTGTTCAAGATTAACGTGTTGAAGCTCTACTTACGCTTGTTCAAGAGTGAATCCCAATGACGCTATCTCCATTACAAGATTAAAAAAATGGGCTTCTTATGGAGTAATTATATTGGATGAGGTCATCACTTCCTTTTTCTAGGTAAATTGGATTTGTTAAATCACTATATTTATACTAATCATTTCGTCACTATTCAGAGGCTATATTAAAAATGTTAAAAATTCTTAAAAATGTTTTAAAATCCAAAAACATAAAACCAAGGAAGTGCATATGTCTTATATAACCATTTTACCTTGTAATACATTTAATCAGATCAAGAGGAAGTTTCATTAGTAAAAGTTTGGGCCATTACAATCTCCCCCCCCTAAGAAATTTCTCCCTAGAAATTTCCTTTTACCACACTAAAATAGATGAGGTTAACTCTACTTCATCACTTCCTATATTTCCCACATTGTTTCTTCTAACTTGTGGTTTCGCCATAACACCTCGATGGGGGGAATTGTCTTATTTCGTAGAACTTTTTCTCTATGATATAATATCTTCATAAGCTTCTCTTCATATGAGAGTTCATTATCCAATGGTATCACCTTTGGATTGAGTACATGTGATGGGTCAGGTATCTACTTCCTCAAGAGTGATACATGTAATACATCATGTACTTGAGATAGGTTCGGTGGGAGTTCTAGTCAATATGCTACTACTCAAATGTGATCAAGGATCTCAAAAGGTTTGAAGTACCTTAGACAAAGTTTTAAATTCGTCCCAAATCTCAAAACTCTCTTCCATGGTGATATGCAGAGGAATACCATGTCTCCAACATCAAACTCTAGGTCTCATCAATGATTATCAACATAGCTCTTTTGTCGACTCTGAGTATCGTTAATGTGTTGTTGGGTGGTCTTAACCTTCTCCACCGTTTCTTTGACCAATTATGGACCTAGATGTTTTTGCTCCGCAACTTCATCCCAACATGATGGTTTCCTGCACCTCTTCTCATAAAGGGCTTTATAATAAGATATTTGTATGTTTGAGTGGAAACTATTATTGTAAGAGAACTCAACAAGAGGAAGATATTGATCACATCCTCCTTTGAAGTCCATTGATCATGCTCCCAAAATTTACCCAAGTTTTTGTATAGTCCTCTCAGATTGGGCATAATTTTGATGATGATAAGCCATACTAAAGTTTAGCTTAGTATTCAGAGCATGTTGGAGACTCTTCCAGAACTTAGAGGTGAATCTTGGATCTCAATCAGATACAATAAATAGTGGTACTCCATGCAGCCTTACAACTTCTCTGATATATATTTGTGTCCATTGATCTAATGACAAATCTTCTCGAATTGAAATGAAGTCTGCAGTCTTTGCAAGACGATCCAAAAAAACTCAGTTAGCATTGTTTCATTTGGATGTCTTCAAAAGTTTCATGAAAAAGTCTAGGGGTATGTTCTCCCATTTCCATGCCGGTATGGGTAATGGCTACATCATCCCCTTAGACTTCTGCCTCTCAGCCTTCACTTTCTAACATACTAGACACTTTGATGTATACTCATCGATCTTCTTCTTCATGTTATCCCACCAATAATTCTCTTAGAGATTTCGATACATCTTTGTGTTTCCTGGTTGAATAGATAAATTTGAACTATGTGCGTCATCCAAAAGTTCTTTCTTTAACTCGGGATTTGATGGAACACATAGTCTTGAACCAAATCTCGCAATTCCTTCTTTATTAACATTGAACTTCAATGATTTCCTTCTTTTGATAGTATTCAATTTCTTCTGAATTCCCACATCATCATTTTGAGAATCCATTGACCTTTCCAAAAGATATAGTTGACCAATAATTTGGGAAAGGATTGATGATTTTTCCTTATTTATGATTCCCATTTTCATCTTCATCAAATCTAAAAAGATTAGATCCTTTTCAACTCTCATCAATGATAGAATTGTTGGGTCCTTTCTACTTAGATCATCTGCCACCTTAGTCGCTTTCCCAGGGTGGTAATAGATTGAGAAGTCATTCACTTTGATCAGCTCTAACCATATTCATTGGCTCATATTCAAATATTTCTAGTTGAATATATACTTGAGGCTTTTGTAATTCATATATATTTCACACTTCTCCCCAAAGAGGTAATGTTGCCTAAATTTTAAAGAGAAGATTACTATATCCAACTCCAGATCGTGTGTTGGGTAGTTTTTCTCATGAAATTTTAATTTCCTTGAATAATATGTGATGTCTATTTCATTTTCCATCAACACACAGCCTAGGACCTTCTTCAAAGAATCACTAAATACAACATAAATTTATCTACTTATGTGTAGTGTGAGAATGGGAATAGTGAAAAACCTCATTTTCAACTCCTTGAGGCTATATTTGAATTCATCACCCCAAGAATACTTGACTCCATTCTATATTATCTTGGTAATAGGGTTTGAAAATCGTAATATATTTCTCACATATCATCGATAATATCCATCTAACCCTAGGATGCTACGGATATTTTTCATTGATGTTGGCCTCAGCCATCCCTCTATTGCAGCTATCTTGGTGGGGTCCATAGATATATCATTTCTTGTGATTATATAACCCAATAATTAGACTTCATTTTACAAGAACTAACACTTGATGTAATTTTCATAGATCTTATCCTTTGGCAAGGTCTCCAGTACAGTGCTTAGATTCTCCACATGCTCCTCCTTGGTTTTGGAGTATATTAGAATATCTTCTATAAATACTACCAAAAATTTGTCAAGGTAATCTATAAAGACATTATTAATCAGTTCCATAAATATTTCTGTAGCATTAGTGAGTCTGAAAGGCATTATTATGAATTCATAGTTCCCGTACCTTGTACAAAAAGCAGTCTTGGGGATATCATCCTTCTTCACCCTTACTTGGTAATATCTTGATCATAAATCCACCTTGGAGAAGTATTTTTCTCCATGTAGCTAATCAAATAAGTCATAAATTAGGGGTAGAGGATACTTGTTCTTTATCGTGATTTGGTTGAGCTCATGATAATCAATGAAAAGGCACATTGACCCATCCTTCTTTCTGATGAAGAGGACTGGTGCACCCCATGGAGAAGCAGTTGGGCGTATAAACCCTTTATCCAGATTCTCCTATAGTTGTTTCTTAATCTCCTAAAGCTCCACAATAGCCATTCTATACAGAGTCTGGTATCTTTTCAACTCCCAAGGTATAATATCAATTAATAATTCAACAACTCTTCTAGAAGGAAGACCGGGAAATTCCTTGGGAAACACTTCAGATAATTCCCTCACAATAGGAATGTCTTCAAGGATGGTTTCTTCCTTAGACTCAATTATCTAATCAAGATATGAATGATCATAGGGTAGTAATATCCATGCTTGAGATTATGGTGATAAAGAAGATTCATCCTCCTCCTTGCACTTGTACAGAATCGGGGGTCGATTCACCATATGGAGAGTGATTTCCCTCTCACGGAAATTTATTCTGGCTCTATATAAGGAAATCCAATCCATGATAAGAATTGAATCAAATTCCACTATAGAGACTATGATGAGGTTCTCTGGGAAGTTCAATCCAAAAATTGTGACAGGGGAGGAGTTATATTCAAGGGATGCAATGATTTCCCCATTTTCTATTCTCATTGACATCTTTACTTCCATGATTTCTGGTGGTGTTGGGATTGTTCTGCTAAACTTTCGAGATATAAAAAAATGCATACAACCAGAATCAAAAAGTACTTTCTCTATTCTTGAATGAATAACTATCGTACCTATCACCACTTCGTTTTCGGGATTCGGTTCGACAGTAGTGATGGAAAAAGCTCACCCTTGCTACCTTGGAGGTTGTTGGTTACCTCTAAAAACCCTTGGCTTAGGGAACTAGTTTGAGAATTCTCTTAGTTCTTTGCATTTGAAGCAATGAACAGTGCGTTGAGGCTCGAATAGAGTATTCCTCTCCTCCATCATAGCAGCGGGTTTTTCTTACCGATAATTAATAATCAGGTGCCCTTCTCTTCCACACCTAAAGTATTTCCTCATCCCCTTTAGGCAATTTCCTAGGTGCTTCTTTTTGCACCTTTAGCAAGTGGGGTGCTGGAATTTCCTAGCACTGTTGGATTTATCCATCATACTGCCAGAATTAAGTTCCACCTTATGCTTATTATCCCCCTGATACCCCTAAGATTCTCTGATCTTCATATCGACTTTGAGGGAACATCAGAAAATTTCATCATATCTCTCAAAGTCATGGATCGCTAGGGCTTTATGTAGGCTAGGTTTTATACCACCAATGAAATGGTCAACCTTGCATTCAGGTGTAACAACAAAGTTGGAGTTGTATCATGTAAGCCTTGTGAAGTTTTCCCTATACACTCTGATGGATTAATCATCTTTTTTCTTGAGGTCAAGGAAGTCCCTTTCCATATTAAGTTGGAGGGTGCGTGGAAAATATTTATCAAAAACATTTTCTAGAAATCCTTCTATTACAATGACTCAATATCCTTCTCAGGCTTCTTATTTTTTATCAATGTACACCATTGATCAGCTTCACCATCTATTCAATAAGTAGCCAGAATAACCTTCTCTTGTTCAGAAAAATGAAGGATGGAGAGGATCTTTTCAATGGATTTGATCCATTCCATGGTAATTGAGGTATCAGATGATCTATTAAAAGTATGAGGTCTTTGTCTGATTAATCTCTCGATTGTGGTTTGTCATTTCTTAGGGGAGTGGATGTTCCTCTTGACCCATGTTTCTATTCAAAACATGAGTTAATTGAGAGAGTATCGTGATAAAGTTTTCAATTCCTGCTCCCATAAGATTGAGAATCCCATTAGAACAATCGTCACATTGATCTTCACATCAGTTGTTATCCCAAGTCTTCCAATTACTGGCCATTGGATGGAATGAAAGGAAAGTTAGGGGTAACACAAAAAGGGGAATCCAATGACCAAAAGGAGTAACATGTAAATTACATTTATTTCCTTATATGTTATCCATGATCTACTTCCCAATATATATTCTTAGGTGAATTTTTTAATTCTATTAATTATGGATAATACTAAGATTATGAATTTACAAAAACATATCCCCTGGGAGTGTTGTAACCAAGTGTGAAGAAAGACCTACTGTCATGCACCAATTCCTGTTCGAGTCTAGCTGAAAGTGGTTTTTTTCATATTTTACCCCTAGATACATTTGTGCCAGAGCCGCATTTACCTACTCATATCTCGAATAGGATGTATTTTCTTGATAAACCACTTACTCAATACTCACCAAAATTTAGGTATTTTTTTATTATACTTAGTCTTATCCCTAAGGCTTTCACTGGGGTTTTCTAATCCTAATCCCAAAAATAACTAAACATATCCTTTGATACCAACTATAACAACCCTTCTCTTTATTACAAACATAAATATGATTTATTGCATAAAATTTCACTTAATAAAACTCTAATGATCAATAGGTATAGTTTCTTGGGAAATTGGGAACATTACATAACAACTTATAACATAAAACCCAACATCTTTATTGAAAACTTCTTTTACATGACAACATTCCTTCATACTTAGCATTGCATGGGATAACCTGAGGACATGAATAAGAAAAGGGTGATCTATAAAGACTAGTAAGGTAGTAAAAAATTCATAAGATGAAGAATATAGTACATTTTAGTAAATAGGCATACCAATTGATCACAAGAGAGAAATGAACATAAAGGCATGATATAGAAATATTATCATAACATGGAAATGTGGAAACAACATTTAACATGATATTAGCATGATCTAAGGATCATTGAACATAGAGAATTAGTAAAACCTCATTGAACTTGAAATATCATGATTAAACCCTAATTGTACTTAATGTATCATGATACTAATCTTTACCCAATGCATTAGAGCACTATCAGGGCACACCCTTCTTAATAATTTCATTTGAGGCATAAATGTGCCACATAGATCATACAACATGGATTCATTAAACATCATAATTTATTCCATGATTAGGGAATGTGGAATACATACATTAAAATATATATTTAATAATTAAATGTGTGTAAAGTTGAATACCCTTGATAGAGAAATGGGCATGGTATTCACTACACAATGACTTTGGTTTGGAGAATCACAGTGCAATTTCTGCAGAATAACAGCATGACATAAGAATTAATAAAAATTATTGATGAGTGAAAAAGTGTTATATAATCATATTTACATGAAATTTATAGTAAATAGGTCATATATATACATGTCCCAGCATATATAATGGA
The DNA here is from genome assembly GCA_963277665.1 of Viscum album. Classification (NCBI taxonomy): domain Eukaryota; kingdom Viridiplantae; phylum Streptophyta; class Magnoliopsida; order Santalales; family Viscaceae; genus Viscum; species Viscum album. The sequence goes on from OY728159.1 coordinate 930,847,773, forward strand.
ATTTATATGCATAATATAAAAAATTTCTTGAATGTAAATGAGAAGAGAGAAATTCCTTATATAATTTCAGCATTGTAACGAGTGTACATGGGAGGAATTAATGAGAGAGAAAGAGGTATTTCATCATTCAATCATAATGAGTGATGTACAAGAGGAGGTTTTAAATCATACACTAACATTTTTAATTGAAAACAAAAGGGTATAATAATATAAAGAAATTTGGCCAAAAATGAGAAAGGAAGAAATCTCTTACTTGGAAGTGTGATCCCAAAGGCTTCGGAGAGGATTGAAAGATGCTTATTGAGATCATAGGGTTCCTTGGGAGGATTATAGAGAGATGAGGGTAGAGGTTGGTCAAGCTCTAATTGTTTTGAGTGAATATAAATGGGATATTGAGTGGTTTTATATAGGAAAGGTGAGGGAATTATTTATTATTTAGGTTTTGGAAACCACACATTAAACTAATCAAAACCAAAAACCAAACCATGGTTTTTTACCATGGTTTTTTCCAAAGAGGAGTGGAAAACATTATTTTATAAGTAAAATTTCCTAACTTATTAAAATATTAGGCTTGATTATGTGGAGGTGATTCACACTCTCAAGGAAATCTTTTTCAAATGTTAAAATGTTTTAAAAGTCTTGGAGGGTCTGCTAAGGCTTTGTAAAATAAATCGAACAAACCTAAAATCAAATTATTTTAAATTTAAAACTTATATTTTCTTAACATACCATTTATAGTATTCTATTTCATCACTATTGGTTCATTATGATGCCATAAAACACATTATATATTTAAACAAAATTTAATTTTAACCCAAAAAATCGACTATCTGAGAAAATTATGAAATATTCACCATTAGATAATTTTGACATCCTGATTCAAAAAATAATATTCATTTTATCTAATAATTTTCTAAATATTTTAATTTATACTTTTAAATGAAAAACTGACATTTATAAAAAATTCATGTGTTTTGACAAAAACAGCTTTCAAGCCTTAATAAAATTTACCATTGTATTCATAAAAATTATATGATAATTTATATTAAATAAAAGTTAATTTATTAATAATATTTTATTAAGATATTATTTAATTCAAAAATACATTAATTCATCGAAATAGATTTCTTAATTTAATATTAACTAAAAATACTATATATACTTTAAAACCATTTACAAAGTAACATTAATAAAATGAATGTATATTTTTTATATAAAAAATAATGCACATAATAATAATGCTAGGTTATTATTACATAACCCCTTATAACACCCGCATAATATCTAAGGGTAAGGTGCATAACGGTGATAGACTCTTGGGGTGGCTCGGATTACATCGCTCGGGTGGTAATCTCGATCAACTTCCACTTCTCCTGTAGGCGATTCTGTTCAAGCTTAAGGTGTTGAAGCTCGACTTGGCCTTGGTCAAGAGAGAATACCATTGATGGTACCTCCTTTACGAGATCTGACAAATGGTCTTCGTATGGAGCAATTCTACTAGATGAGGTTATCGCTTCCTTTGTTTGAGTAAATTGGATTTATTAAAGCCCTATATTTATACTAGTCATGTGGTCATTGTTCAATGGCTATATCCGCAATGGTATCAATTATTAATGGTATTTTAAAATCCAAAAACATAAACCCAATGAAGTTCATATGTCTTATAAAATCATTTTACATAGTAAGACATTTAATCAGATCAATAGGAATTTTCATTAGAAAAAGTTTGGGTCATTACAATTTCAGCCCTATTGTATAAAATGTCTCATTCAATACCCATACATATCACAACATAGTCATATCTCATCTATCATATCACCATAGACAACCCATAGCTCAAAAATATGACCACAAACATGGTACAAAAGATACTAGATCAAAATATGTTTTCAGATTCAGCAAGGGATCTCTTATTTAATATCACTTTATTGATTAAGTGTGTTATCACAAAAGCCATATGATCTTGGGGAATAAATTTTTTTAACCAAATGTATGTGGTTAACCAATATCATTATAAGTGATGTCAAATACCACATAATATGTATTCCATAGTTCACATCATTATAATCACAAGAAGGGACCCCTAATGAACACAATTTTCAATGGGTAATTTATGCCATAAAATTAATAATATCAAAATAGAACAAATCAAATAAAATAAAAGTTGTAAGACCATATGTAACATTTCACATCCCCTTTATATTTATTTTAAACAAATTCAACTATCTATATTAATCTGGAATCATTAATCTTCAAAACAAAGATGAACATTTATATACCCATCTCGAATGATACACAAATAAAAAAGACAAAGGAAAACCTACTTGGAATAAATATGATCGACACTGCCTTGTTGACAAAAAATAGAGGTGTGTGTATAGTAGGAAGATCTCCATGGAAACGCAAACCAATTATAGGAAAAATCTCCAAGGAATAAGGTCCTGGGGATGTCCATTCTTAGGAGAAAGCTATATCAAAATAACTAAGGGAATTTATAAAGATCAGATCTGAGACACAGGGATTGGATATAGTTTTAATTGTCATTAAAGGTGGATCTGACCAACACCACTCATTTTGACCATTTAAAATCCATCATACTATTATAAAATTAAATATATGATTGATAAACTTTGAAATGTCTTCAAAACCTCTTAAATATAGAATTAAACTCATTTATCATCAAAACATAGGTAAATTGGAAAAAAATTGGAAATTATGGAAATTTAGAAAACTGTTGAAACAAGTCACCACCATTGTTAGGATGAGTCACCCCCAAATGAGCCACCACTATATGATTTATAGCCATAAGAGTCACTTCTAGTGATTCACCACTAGATTATTCACCGATAGCGAGTCACCACCAGCAATCCATTACCAGACGAATCACCACCAGTAAGTTTCCCCCAACAAGTCACTACTAGATGAGTCATCTCCAGTGATTCACCTCCAAATGAGTCACTAGAAGTGAGCTACCAATAGGATGAGATTCCACCATGATGAGATACCACTAGAGATAGCTACCTCCATAATGAGCTACCACTATAATAACCTACAACCAAAAGGATCTACTATTGGAAAATTGAAAATTTGGGAAACCATTGAAATGATTCAAAGTTGGAATAACTCACATGTCCCAAAAACACTCAGACTACACCTAGTCACCTAAAACATCATATTTTTTGAAAATTATTTGGATAGAAAGTTCATTATGTTATATTAAATACATCTCAAACTATTCTTTCCCTTAATAATTTAAAACCAACCTGAAAGAAAAGAGAGTAAGGGTTCGAGCAACCATCCCTTGAGATACCTCTCAATGATCTCATTACACATGAAACACCACCAAACCAAATGACCACAAGAATCTTGGACAACCCCATCACCACAAAACCACAACTACAAACTATCTCCTCTAACACAGACACTGCAAAAACCTACAATTTGCACCATTCCAAATACATGAATCAAGGAATTTGTTCCTCTATTTCATGATATTATCCTATTTGGGTGGCACTGACTCACCCGCATGAGTTTAATAACATGTAAATTAATGTGTCTTGATTATGAGTGAGATCCTCCCCAATTCATATTCCTATAATTTCTCACACATCACACCATGAATATAATATCAAGGGTAAAAGAAATATATATCATAAAAAAGGATCCAAACAACACATCACAAGGAAAAGGAAAATATAAGGGAAAAAATCAAAACAACTTTGGGTAATGGGGTCGCAAATACCTCTCATGCTCCCATGTACTCTCCTCTAAGATACCATGCTTCCATAGAACCCAAACCAGGGGGATGGTTCTTCCTCATAGAACCTTCTCTTGATGGTCCTGGATCTCCACTACATTATCCATGAAGGTTGTATCAACCTCAATATCCAACTCTCCCCAATCAATGACATGGAAGTCATCGTGAAGATGTTGATAGATCTAAGATATGTGGAAGACATCGTGGACTCAGTCTAGTTAATGCAGAAGTGCCAGCCGGTGACATACCTCACCAACACAACCCAACACCTCAAAGGGCCCATAAAGCGGGGTGAGAGTTTACTTTATTTTCCAAACCCCCACTGCCCATGTCGAGGGGAAACCTTCAAGAATATGTGGTCTCCAACCTATAACTCTAGAGGCCTCATCATTTGATCATCATAAGAATTATTCTAGTATTATGCTACTTTCATCCTCTCCTGAACCAACTAAACCTTCTCTTTTCTAATCTATACCACCTCAAGACCAAGAATCAATGCATCCATAACCTCAATATTGAACAATGTAGAATGGCATGATCATCCATAAAAAATCCTCGAATGGGGCCATGCAAATGGAATATTTATAGCTATTATTATAAGTAAACTCGACCAATGGAATGTGTTGCGCCCATGATCTTATGAAGTATAAGACACATGCTCATAGTGTATCCTCTAGTTTCTGGATAGTCTTCTTTGTATTCACATATTTCTGAGGGTGTAAGTCAGTTATAAGGTGTAACTTGGTGATAAAATCATGCTGAAATACCCTTCAGACTCATGAGGTAAAATAGGCATCTCGATCTAAGACAATGGACCTCGGAACTCCATGCAACTGTACCACCTCATCCATGTACCTATTAGCTAAATCGTCTCTTGTGCTTGACTCCTTGATCGCTAAAATGTGATCTGATTTCATCAACCGATCCACAATCACCTAGAGAGCATTAAAACCTCCCTGAGCTCTATATAAACCAATGATTAAATCCATAAATATGTCATCCCAATTCCACTCGAGAACATACAAGGGCTACAACAACCCTCCCAAAACATGATGCTTGGCCATTAACTACTATAAAACCAGACACTAAGTCACAAACTCCACCACTACCCATTTTATTTTGGGACACCAAAACTATAGCCTCAAGCCACATTAAATCTTAGAAACTCTTGGGTGTACTACCAAAGGTGAGTTATGGAAATCACAAAGAACTCTCTTACACATTTATACTAGAACAAACAGACATCCTTGAAAAAAAAATTGGTTCTAACTATCCTTTTTCCTTACCTCCAGAGCATCACCATGGACAAAATGATCACATGTCACCTATACCATTGAGTCTCCCCACTAAGACTCCTCCACCTACTGCATCAGGGAACACTGGACCATCATTTGAAATAAAAAGTCTCTACCACCATCCAACCTTGCATCTAAGTGTAAGGATACCTACTCCTATATCACTATCCAAGCATCCATAGAATCGTAAACAACATCCTTCTATGAATTTATGATCAAATAATCAGCCACAAAATTCCCCTTTCCTGTGGTGTATGAGATCTCAAAGTCGTAGTCCTAAAGAAACTTCATCCACCTTCACTACCACAAATTTATTTCATGGTAAGAAAGGACATACCTAAAACTCTTCTGATCCATTAAGACCACAAAGTGCTCCCCAATTAGACAATTTATCCCCAACTTCATTGAAAACACAACCACTTCTATCTTAATATCATGGGTGGAATATTTAAATTTGTTAGGGAGTAACTTCCTAGACCCATATGTGATCACTACTTTTTGTTTCATCAAGACACGTCCCAAGCTCAGACGAGAAGCATAACAAAACACATCAAACATTACACCCTCATCTAGAAGCTGAAGAATTGGTGCATTGGACAACTTCCCCTTTAGAAAACTAAATGCTACAAGGAATTGATTAGTCCACACAAAATTTTGGTATTTCCTATTCAATGTTGTCAATATGGCTACAACATCAGAGAAATCAGGTACAAATCTCTCATAATAGCCTAGGATACCAAGGAAGCTATGAACTTATACCACTTTCTTGCATACTTCTCAATAAACTACTTCTTTGACACTTTTTTGGTCAAATTTCACACCCTACAAAGACACCACATGCCTATGTAAATGGACCTCTCATATCCAAAACATTCACTTGGAAAACCTTCCATAGAGCTGGTGGTGCCAAAAAACCTGTAAGATAGCTTGGAGATGCTTGACATGATCCTTTTCTAACTTTGATTAGATCAATATATCATCGACGAACATAATGATTAACAAGTCCCAGAACTCATGAAACAAAAAGTTCATGATCCACATAAACACGGATGGTGTGTTTGTAACACTAAGTTGAATGAATACAAACTCAAAGTGCCCATGCTAGTATCTGAAGGTAGTATTTGGTATATAACCCTTATTCACCTATACCTATTGATATCCAAACTATGGGTAAATATTAGAAAACCAAATCACCCCTATTAATTGGTTGTAAATATCATTGATACTCAAAAGTGTGTAACGGTTCATTGTTTTCACTTAATTCAACCTCTTATAGTCTACACAGAACTTCATATTACCCTTCGCCTTCTTGGTGAACAACACTTGAGTGCACCACGAAAACAAACTCAACCAGATTAATCCTTTATACATCATATCATCAATCTGAATCTTTAACTCTAGCAACACATAGTTTTCTATCTCATAAGGATCCATAAAAATCAAAGAATCTCTTGGATACAAGTCAATCACAAACTCAATGTCACGTTGAGGGGGTAGTGTCAAAACCTCCTTGAGGAAAACATCCAAGAACTCCCTGAAGACCCTGGTAACCTCTAATATCCCCACATCCACTGATTCTACTAATAACTCATCCAAAAAATGATAGAAGGGGCTCCACACACTGACTACCCACTGGATAACTCAGCTCACCAATGAAAACCACACATTGGCCATCCACATCCAAAAACATGATTCTCCTTTGAAATTAGTCAATAATAGCACACATAGAATACATTAATTCAATTATAAGGATTAATTGTATGAATACATGTAAAGCAATAAAATATCTTTAGAGGACTGATGTAACCCCACCATCAGTCTACACCCCGACACACATCAAACAAGATAGCCTTGCCTCTGACTAGTGTAGTAAACACCAGGGGTACAAGAAGCTTATCTATGCCTAATAACAGAGAATGGGATATAGAGGGTGTAATAAAGTATTTTGAGGATCCTAAATCAAAAAATACACAAAAAAGGTAGATGATAAACCGATCTTACCTCTAATGATATCTGTCCCATCTAGAGTTGTTACCTCTACTGCATGTAACTGCCCATGCCTAGCTCCCCTTCCTCTCTAATGAAGGCCTCCTCCACGACCATGCTTGGGTCAAGGTCCCTGATCTCAATGAACATACTGAGGTCAGCCTCTACCTGCTCTATCTATCCTAGTTGGACCATAAGCCTACTGCCCCTTCTGTTGGAATGGCCTTGCTGGTAACTACTATTGAGGTTGATGTTGAACCTGTCCACCTCGGCCAAATTGAGCTTGAGAAGCCACTGATCACTGGTCCTAAATATGGGTGTGAACTCCACAAAAGAAGCATGGTGTCTCCAATACCATAAGAAATTCACATAAACTAGAGGTTTGAAATGGATCCCATTAACATCAACTCTCGTTTGGTCAAAACCATGAAGGCCCCAAAACTTAAGGCTCTCCACCGACAGCTTTTCTCATTATGGAACCCTATTGGTTTCCCTCCCTAGAAAAACCTCCTTTTGAGTGAATATTCTCAATCACCCCAATGTTCTTCTGAACTAGGCACATTGGAAATGAAAAATTTTTAACCTCATACTAGATCAAAGGATAGAGTGCCTCCCCAAGTGGCCTCGCTCAGGACTCCATATCTGAAAAGTAAAATTGGGGTGAAGTGAAAAATGTCCATGAACTTAATCATAATCTCTCCCATAGACATAAACCCCTACTGAGGGGAGAGTGGATTTTTCCTCTTCTCATACTTCATGTTTGACAAGAGGAACTTTTCCCAAAACTCTTTTTGGAAGTCAACCCATGAAACATCTACCTCCCTCTTATCACCAAGTTACAACATCCACCACTACTGTGAAGATCCTCACATCTGACTAACCGCCAAAGAAACCCTTTACTCTGTCTAGACTCAGATCAAACTGAAAGTAATCTCCAAATACTCTATAAAACTCTTATTTTCTATATCTGAAACAATCCCCTCATACGTTTTCAAATCCTTAAACTGAAAAGATTAAAACATTCTATTCCACTAATCATTATCCTCAGTTGTATCAACCCTCTATTGATCAACCTGGTTAGCCTACTTAACCTCTACTCCCTGAGCCACATGTGGACAATGACCAAGATCAATAGCTGAAATGAAAAAAGAATTTCCTAATCCCGGTAGTATGGATTTTTATTATGATATTTTTTCATTGAATTTAATCCATTTTATGCATTTTGACTTTCCCCAAAAAAACAAAATTCAAACAAGAATATAAGTCATCATGATGCATGTACCTCTCCTATGTATCTACCCATCAAGCATTCCCAACTCACTTGGTCTCTCTATAAGATCAATGTTTGTGCACAGGATCATGGGGTCCCTAAAATCTCATGTCTTAGCTAATATCCCTGGACTATGTCAAGTACAAAGGTCAACTAGAACTTTTTCCATACCAAACCATGCATTCCTCACTATTCCTAACTGAAAACTCCACCCAATATCTCAACTAACAACTCTAATACCACTATGTCATGACCCCCTCCCTCTAAATATGACACTCCTAGGTTGGTAATAAAGAAAGGGAGATAATGAACCCTGAGTACCGCCTCCAGTAGGCCTTGGGTTAGAAAATAGCACCATGGGTGTACAAATCTCACAATATGTGAGGCATTACCCTTTATATGGAAACAAGATTGGGAGGTAGGATGTATAAACAAAAATCAACTCCATGACATATATATAAGAAAAAACCATCCCACAATGCATGTGTAAATAGAACTGATACAAATAAAAGTATCCAATTTAAATACCCAAAAAAACAAATTATAAGAGAAACACAATTACTACCCCATGGTCTGAGCTAGTAACGCCCAACATGGTACATGTAATCCTCTTTGAAATATAAATATAGTTTTATATACATAGGGTGAGCATACAAGTATACTCAGTAGGAAAACCAAAGTTTCTCATGCACAAGTGAAAGGAGAATACTAATTCACTCATAATAAAATAGTAAAACCAAACAGCACCTAATAGGTAGACTAACCATAACCCCAACCTAACCAAGGATCACTCACCAAATAATTCATCCATGTAATATTATATAATATAAATCACATTGATGATAGGGTACCCCACACCACTTTCCCACTGATTATCCACTCTCACAACCCAAAAAAAAATTCCTAGCCCTCTCACCTCATCTGAATATATCACATCACATCATGCTAACATACACCTAGGCCATACCTCATAGCACATCCTTCCCACACACACCTGGTCCATCAATACACATCAAATCCCACCTGCACATATGTGGGCCATCAAAACACATCTGATCCCACCCGCACACACCAAGTCCATACAACACATATCATCCCGAACACACCAGGAATAACACAACACATCTCATCCTGAAGACACCTAGGACAACACACCATAACTCATCCAGAAGACACATTGGACACTATATCATAACTCATCTAAAGACACTTGCCCCACAATCACCTTGAAGAGGTGGAAGGGAAGAGTAAGTGGCTAGCCATCCATCCTCCCACCAGGATGTTTAGAAAGACACCCTCCCACATGACTATGTGGGTGTCGGAACATGGTTCTTGAAAGGGTGGGGTGTGTATAGAAATCACATAAATATACAGCTTTTATACATATATATATATATATAAATGCACACAATCCCAACCAATGATTTTACAAAAAAACACCAACCTTCTCATGACTTCCCCAATTTGTTTCCAACTATAAATGCATAACACCATAAAAAAACACAAGCCACAATTCATTTTCAATCATTAATTACTATTAAACCATTTTCAAGATTCTATGTTACCAACTCGTTCCATTAAAAATGCAGTTTACATTATTATCATGTAATAATTCTAGTTCATTATTATTATTCATTTTTTCATCCATACCAACCAAGAAACTATCATAGCACAATACATATCAAGAAGCACAATAAAAGAAAAAACCCTACATAAAAAAACCAATCCCACCTTCCTCCATAGTCCTACTACAAAAAAACATCACAACTACCATCAATGTAGCCCTGTTGCATAAAAATCCTCATTAAATTCCCCCACATATCAAAAAAATAGTCATATCCAATCCATCATTTCACCAAAGCAAACCCAAATCTCCCAACTATGTCCATAAACACGTTAAAGCACATTCCAAATAAAAAAAATAGATTTAGCAAGGAATGCCTTATTTAATTTAAATTTATTGATTAAGGGTGTCATCACATAAGCTATATGATCTTGGGCATCCATTTTGTTAACCAAATGTACATGGACAACCAATTTCAAAATAAGTGACGTCAAAAACCACACAATATTTATTTGATAGTTCACATCATCATAATCACAATAAGGGACCCCCAATGGCCACAATTTTCAATGGGTAATTTAGGACATACAGTTCATAACATTAAATCAAAAAAATCAAATCAAGTAAAAGTTGTAAGATCATATTATACATTCCATATCCCGTTTATATTGACTCTAAACCAATTTGATTATGTTTATTAATACAGAATCAAAAAAATTCACAAATATGATCATTTACATACCCATTCCGCGTGACACACAAATAAGGAAGAAAAAGGAAATCCTACCAGGAAGAAAGATGATCCACACTACCTTATTTCACCAAAAATATAGGTGCGCGTACATTAGGAATATCCCTAGGTAAACATAAACCAAGTGTTGGAAAACTCTCTAAGGAAGAAGGTATTGGGGATGTCCATCCTCATGAGAAATTCATACTTAGAGAAGAAAGGTAAGGAAATCTTGGGTTTGGAAATATTAGATCTAAGACACGGGGATTGGATGCAGTTTGAATTGTCGATAAAGGTGGATCTGACCAAGAGAATGAGTTTTGACCATTTAAAATCCCACTGAATTTTAGAAAATTAAATATATGATTGATATCCTTTGAAATGGATTCACAAACTCTTAAATACAGCATTAAACTCATTTATCATCAAAACATACATAAACTGGAAAAACTAGAAAATTCTAGAAATTTGGAAAACTGTTGAAATGAGTCACCGCCACCGCCAGGATGAGTCACCACCGTACAAATCACAGCCAAAAAATCAACATGAGAGGATTTAATATAAGTGAGTCACCGCCAGCGAGTCACTGCCAATGAGCCACCGCCAGTGAGTCAACTCTAGAAAGTCACCACCAGATGATTCACTGTTAGTGAGCCATCAATAGATGAGTCACTGCTAGACGAGTCACTACTAGAGGAGTCACCGCCAGACAAGTCATTAGAAACGAATCACCACCAGACGAGTCATCGCCAGATGAGTCACCATCGGTGATCTACCACCAGGATGAGCTACCACTAGGATGAGCTACCACCAAGATGAGCTACCACTATAATGAGCTATTCTAGAATGAGTTACTATTTGAAAACTGTTGAAATAAGTCACAGTTGGAATGAATCACGTGTCCAAAAAATACCCAGAATACCCCCGGACACCTCAAATGTCATATTTTGGGAAAATTAATGGTCCGGAAGGTTTGGAATATTACAATCCAATCATAATTTGAAAATTTTGGGGCTATTTTTAACCCTTATCATTTTAGTTTAATCCCCAATAAACCAGTTTTTACCTTAACCGTTGTAAATAATTTTTACAATTTTCACTATTCGTTATGGTCAAAAAAAAAATAAGTTGGCCTTATTAGATAATATAAATTATGATGATTCAAAATATAGAATCAATTTATCCAAATTAAACTAATGGAATTATTATAATTTAATTTCATATTAAACCCTTAGACTTCTCAAAAAAAATGATTCTTACAAAGAAAAACTTTCAAAAGTTTAAAAGGTATTTATATCAGATTTAAATATGTGATTGATTAAAATTTAATAAATTAGTTAAATTTTAATATATTTTAAATAACATTATTTTAAAATAAATTTAAAATATAATTTATTTTTTGTAATAATTTAAATGAAAATGTGGTTTTTAATAAAAATCAGTATTTTTCATTATTCATCAAAAAAATTATCTTTTTAAAAAATCACCCAAAGATAATTTTTACATATATATTTAAAAAACAATTTTTTTGTCAAATAAATTTATTAAATTTTCAATAGTTAATTTTAAATTTTGTGTGCAAAGGGTGACTAAACCGCCATTTAGAAAATGCAGTTTTTTAGAAAATATTTCTTTTTATTTAAAATGGTTATTATTTTATTTCTAATCAATAGATCACCATTATCTAACATGATATTTATATTTTAAAATACTAGTGAGTTAAATTATACCCCCTTGAATAATTTTTTCCCAATAATCTAGTCTTGATCTCAATAATCATGGGTTTGAAATTTTAAAATAGTTTTTTTTGAAACCCACATCATAAAAATAGTTAATAAAACTTCCTCTTAATAAGAGATAAAGGAATGCATGAAGTTCATCCAGAATAACACATTATTTAGTTTTCATGTATGATAAAATTGGTGGGAAATTATAAAATAGACATGAAATAGAATATTGGTTCCCAAGGATTAATAGAGAGTGATATCGATCATTGATCACAAGAATGTTAATGATCATGAGAAAGTCAAAAACCAAAAAAACCATAAATATTTTATGAATTAGAAGACCATTTATTTTTTAGATATGAATTCGGGAGGGTGAAATTTTTGTTTCAATATATTTTTCTTAGAGTTGATAGATTATTTTTCTATCAAGAAAGAAAATAAAAATTATATAATTACTTGATATATTTATATTTCATATACACAATTTCATCCTTTTGTTGTGATTCAACAAATTTACACTTTACCTCTTACTCTAAGGAAATGTATATCCAATATGAATTTTTTTTTATGCCTGAATCACTAAAATTAACTTTTAATGAATCATAAAATCTATAAAATCATAACAAGTTATTCCTACTATATTTATTAAAACCAAAATGTGTTTCACAAGGTAAGTAATAACCGAAATGAATATTAATGCACTAATCTAAAAAATTCAACAATGAAACAAAAGGTTTAACATAGATCATTCCTTAAATAAATAACCCTATATCCTAAATAACCTCAATAACCACAACATGAAAGAAAGTTTTAAACCCAATGTTCTCAAGAATATGAAGATCATCTTCAAAAATATCATTAGTCGTCAAATCAATTTTTTCATTTTTTAACCACTAATATTTTCTATACATATCATTATTTTCCACAAAATAAACTAATTACCACAACATTAAGCACATATCCAGTATTATCTTTTCATAAATTGTGTGTTATTCTATAGTGTATCACCTTTCCATTAAATCACCATTCTAGGTCATTAGTAACATTCAAAATATTCTTGAAAATCCTTGATTCAAAACTTCTATAGGAAAATTATTATATAAATATTTCATGATTCACAAAATTCTTGAATTCTAATAAAAAAATCAATAATTCCACTACATTCTTAAACCATTAACTAGGAATCGTCAGATTACTCCTTAATACATCTTTAATTTCATATATCATTCATATTATCTTCATCATCAATAGAAAATCTTTTACTCATACAACCTTATTGATCATCTTCTTGTGATTTCCCCCAAGGACATCAATTTTCATATTGTTCATATTTTTCTCATTTTAAACCTAAAATTGTTGATGATACCTTTGGGATAACATTATTCACATATATTTTGTTATCCAAACATTTCATTATTCAGGGTAATTACATGTTTTGTGTCCCTCTTTTCCACACCCAAAACATATACCTATTCCTCTGATACATTTAATTGGGTGTTTCTTTCCACATTATTGACATATAAGAAACTGAATATTCTTTCTTCCATGATCTCCACCACTCGAGATCTCAAAAAACTCTATCATTATCTTCTTTAGTGAGTTTTATATTTGGTTAAGGTGTAAATCTTTAATCATATATTGTGATAAATGGTTAATAATAATCATAATATCCTTCACTCCAATCATAATCCCATTTGGTTTATCATCAACCCATTTTATATCTCATTCAACATTAACCCAGTTCTCTATGGTTCTCGCGACTCACTAATACTATAAAGTATAGCGTGAGAAACAATATTCATAGTGGGAAATAATATAATCATGAAACATTATTTATAATATGTCTAAATCATTACTCCTTCATTTCAATATAATACACCTTATTTTTGACCTAGGTCATTCATGATCATCATTTATTCAAATCCTTTATGATGGTCCATAAAGAGTTTATGAATTTCCAAAGTGCATCCCCTTGGAGTGTCAAACCAGGAGCGCAGTAAGACCCTTTTCAAATACCAGGTTATGCTCAAGTCAAGCTCAACATTACTTTTTAGAGTTATTATCCCTAATTAATTTTATTATAGAACCATTTCAACATATAGAATCTAGAAAAGGACATAATTTCTTGAAAACCACTCACTCTATACAACACCAACATTCTAAGATTTTGTTTCTATACTTAGTATTATTCTTTTACTTATCCTTATGGTTCTCACTAAATTTTTCTCATCATAGTTCTAAATGTTAACTAAAACTTTTTAATGAAACCAACTATATAGACCCATGAATTTTTCACATTTTATTACATGATTATTAATCTTAAATATCCATCAATATAACATAAGGATCTTATATTCCTAGTGCCTTTGGAATACCAGGTTCATATTTCGTAAAATGAAACATAAACATGGAATATTTATTTATTATCCATAGTGAACTCCTAAAATCCATTTGAGCTTCTAAAATTGTATGGGATAACATGGGGAATACATAAATAAAGGGGTGAGCTAAAAATTCTAGTAATAATATAAACCTATAAAGGAAACACAACATGTGAGTCAAAGTTGTAAAATGATACCATAAAAGATAAGTCTCATGAGTAATTTCATGGAAGCATGTCATAAAGAACTTTGTGACATAATATCATGTAACTATAGGAAATGTGTCGACAACATATAACATTACATAAACATGAGTCAAGGCTAACTACCTAGACAATATCATATAGTTTAAAAAATCCTATAATGGATTTGGTTTACTCCTTGATTCCATACATGATGTCTCATAAGACTAAAACATTACCCAATGCATTGGAGTGCTATCTGGTTGCACCTATCATTAGAGTTTCATGATTGATGTATGCCACATAAAGAAAATCAATCATAAGGAATAATATAATATTTACGAATCAAAATAAAATGGGTTGTATAATATTTCATCATATCATATTCAAGGTAAATCTTATAGTTAATCCATATGATAAATGATCATACAGAATGTATGACCTCATAAAATGAACAAATAATAAACTAGGTATATATGTGAGAGACATATATACATAATTTATAAGTAATCCATAACATAAAAGGTTTTTTTTACTGATGAAAAAAATTTAAAAAAACATTCTTTATGAAAATAAGATTTTCACTTTGAATAAAATCAAAGGTTTTCATCTTATATAGAAAGTGATTTTGAAATATCACTTTGAACATTTCTTGAGGAAAATATCCTTTTCATTTTTAAAAAAAAATTCTTAAAATATAAAACATTTTCAAAAATTAATGATATTTTTAAATAAGTTTTGAAACTTAAAAATAAATCTTTAAAACATTGATTTTTAATGACAATAGAAGAGTTCCATTAATACTTAATATGATAAAAAATAAAGATTCCTTCCACGTTTTTGTAAGAAAATTAAAAAAGTACAATATTCAGAAATAGAAAAGAATATTAATTCTAAAAAGTCTTGTGAAACTCTAATTAAGGGTACAAATTACTTGAAAAAAAATATAGTAAAAAACATTTGAAATTTTTTTTATAAAACATGTATTTGGAAGAAGAATAATTTTTGACCGAAGAGAGAAATGAAGTTAGATTTTTTTTAAATAAATTTATCAATAATTTTAAGTATTAAAGAGAGGGAAATGGTATTGTTACATGAAAACTTAATTAATAACCAAAGGATAAAAAAATTAATGGGTTTTATTATATAATGGTCAAATAATTTCCTTCAATGAAAATTCAAGCATAAGAAATCCCGATTAAAATGATATTGAAACATAAACCATTACTGCTTTGGTAAATTTTGTGTAATAAATTCAAATAAATGAAGTAGATTAATTGTGACTTAAAATATAATTATGTATAAATGATTCATGATATAGTATTTAAAGGGGTAGTATATACACCATTCAAGAGAAATTTTGTTCATAAAAGAACATGTGTCATAAAGAAGGATGTTTGAGATGACACCATTTCAAAGTTTGTCATTGAGGTAAGAGTTAATTAATGGGGTGATTGTGTGTAACAAATTCATATCTACAAAAAAATGGAAATACAATATAAATAAATAAAAATTCATCTCACACAAAATTTTGGCATAAAATAATCAATGAAGATTTCATATAACCCAATGAATGGATATTTAGTTAAGAAACCCCTTAACTAATGCTTATATTTAGTTGAGAACAATTTAACATCTTGTATAGTGGTTTTAAACATGTTGTTAAATTAATACAGAATCATATTTTTATTTGTATAATATATTATTATCCATTTAATGGTAATTTTTCATTATCACTATTGTTTTGGGTGTTAATTACCTTGGTTTCTTCTGCACATTTCGTCATCAATGTTCTAGATATTGAATATAGGTTATAGTTCCATAATTTGAAGAATAATAATAAGGTTATAAATTTAATTTTTTTTCATTATATACATTTTAAGAATCAGTATTTATTTTTGAAAATGGAGAATGAATCACATCACTTCATTGAGATGGTAAGTCGTACATATGCACAAGCAATGCTATCATTTCCTTAATGGGTGAAAGGGTAAGGAAGTGTATTGTATATTAATTTTAAAAAATCAATATCATGTCATATATATATATGACATATATTCATTAAATTTATTATACCGAACCTAGCCCCAGTAGCCCAAATCCGGTGTCTTATTTTATTATATAGGTATAAGATACAAGGAATCATATCTTGAAGGATAGAATAGTTTAGTAATATTTGTAAACTATATACATACATGATTACCATAATACATTTGAAAACAAAAATTACAAAATAATTTTTTTCAAGAATAACATTATTACCTTTATAATATATCCTTTCATATCAATCATAGTACACGTCATCGAATCCTGGGGAAAGGAAACTAAATAAGGGTGATCTCAAATACTCAGTAAGGGTTAAGTACAGTAGATACAATCTTGAATCAATAAAGAATAATCAATATGTAAAGGTAAATAACTAAACACACATGAAATTTAATCAATAACATGTATTTCGTAATTATATAATAAATAATTGATATAGTAAAGTAAATAACTGAAAACGCATTCTATTTAATTAATATCTTGACTATCATAACTGGATAAGTAATAATCAATATGGAATGGTAAATAACTGAAAACACATTTTATTTAATCAATAAATTGAGAATGAAATGTATCTAGATATAATATCATTGTGAAAATATCATAGATAAAATAAATGAATTCTCATTGAATAAAATTATTAATTATTGTAAGTTATGATATCAGGCGTCATGCTAGCTCTACCATCAAGATCTTTCCACAAGAAAATTTAAAATTGTTGGGTATAAACCAATTCAACTAATGTTATCTAACTGGTTTGTCTCCCAAGACTAATAATGCTTCAGGGGGTTGTATAATTCTAGTCCCCACCCATTACACCATATCCGAAGTATTTCTCATTTACTGAATATTTGATTTGATTCAAGAACAATGTGCCTTGTCATCAAATATCTGTATTGAGTAATGAATATAGTTTTTTCAATATTTACATAAATAAAAAAAGTAACTTTCCATGTAGAACACCATATGTAGAAATGATATATAGTTTATGAAATAAAAATTTCCATGATAATAATATGGATTCTTAGGGTAAATTTAATGTCTAATGATCATAGATAAGTGAATGTTTCAAGGGAAAGTTAATGACTAAAAAAACGAATCAACAAGAAGAATTTAAATACTTATTTTGGTAAAAATTATCATAAACCATCCATATAAATAATAAGGGTAGTATCAATAAAACATATACCCATTGGAGTAATAATAAAGGGTTAATTATGTTTATAAATAGAAATCTCATAAAATTTTATTTAAAAACATTCTTGAGAAAAATATACTTCTAATTTTGAAAATAAATTTTTAAAACTAAAAGTTAAAAAACATT
The DNA here is from genome assembly GCA_963277665.1 of Viscum album. NCBI lineage: Eukaryota > Viridiplantae > Streptophyta > Magnoliopsida > Santalales > Viscaceae > Viscum > Viscum album. The sequence continues at coordinate 930,866,035 of OY728159.1, forward strand.
TTGGAAAAGAATTCCATAGAAAATATCATTTTAAAATTATAAATGAATTTTAAAAACATTTATTGTTCATGATGGAAGGAAATTCCATACATTTTGAGTATGTTAAAATAAATATTCCTTTCACTTTTCGATAAAATAAAAATCAGCCTTATTTTGAAAATAATATAAAGATTACTTTCAAAATAAATTATAAAACTAAAATATATGAAAATTCAAGCCCCACCGTTGGTGGTGGGGTGGTAAGGGTTTGGGGGGTGAGGGGAAGGTCGTGGGGTCAAGTCCCCGGACTTGAAACTTAATGTAATTTTCTTCCTTGTATCGTGTGCGACTTTCATGGTTGTACCCAATTTTTATATGAAAATTCTATTTAACAAATCATTTATAAAAGCGTTAATATTTTTTTTGAAAACACTATTAAAAAACATGGTTTTGGAAGAAAAAGGTTTTTCGACCAAATAGAGAAATGAATTTGGATTTTATTAAAAAAAATTCTTAATAATTTAAAGTATAAAAGAGTGGGTAAATAGTAATATTACTTGAAAAGGTTCATTATTAACAAGATTATAATAAAATGAAATGGTTTTTTAGATAGTGATCAAATAATTTCCTTCAATATAAATTCAATTATAAACAATCCATATTAAAATGAATTTGAGAAGTAAACCCTTTCAATAATCATAAAATTAAAATGAGAATTAATTAATTAATAGATTATGTGTATAAAATTTAAATAAAAATAAATCATGTGTATATTAAACATAATTTAGTAAAAATTAAATGCACACATAACAATATAACGTCAAATACAATAAATAAGTATTGTAATCCAATAAATAATTGAGCTATGATATTCTTTACCACTTGGTAACTTTAATTAAAATTCACTTGGATGAAATAATTAAAATTGAAGCTTAAATACCATGATTTATGAATTAATAATTATATTAAATGTCAAAAATTTAGTATTTACAGAGTATATAAGAAATTAGGTGCTCACCAATATAATATGACTCAATGAAAGCAAATTGAGATGAAGTCCCTTACCTCACACTTCTTTTTGGTTAAATGTGATTTAAACTAATGTATAGTGGTTTTAAATGTGTTATTGACTAGTAATATAATAATATTACTATTTATGATATAATATATTATCCTATTATAACATCTTATCAACCATTTGTTAAAAACCATTCATTATTTTCATTGTTTTGGGAGTTAATTTCCTTATTTTCTCATGCGTGATTTGGAATGAAATATCTTATTCTTGTATATATTATATAGTTACAGAATCTATAGAATAGTAATAATGAAATAATTATCATATTTATACAAAAATTATACTTTTAAGACCAATCATTAAGGATGGTTATGAGAAATTAAGTATGTTGCGATCATGGAGACGGTAGGTCATACGTATGCATAGGTAACATTTCGATTTTTCAACGATCATTATGGAAAAGGGGTAAGTAATATTTTATATTTAAATAATTATAATAATATAATAAATACCATATAATTTTCTTAAATATACTTATATATATCATCCATGTGGTGTGGTGATGAAAAGAGAGTTGCATCGCTTTGTGAAGGCGGTAGTCTACACGTACACGAAAAACATTATCATCTTTAAATGAGTGAAAAGGTAAGAAAAAAATAATATATTATCTTTTAAAAATGATAAATATATAATTAATATCATAATTATGTAATTTATATCACATATATTTATTAATTTTATCCTTATTACCTTCCATGTAAAGTGTTAGTGAAAAATGAATCACATCATTTCACGAAGCGGTAGTCCGTTGTACACATGATAAATGTTATCGTATCCCCTATAGAATGGAATTTAAAAATTTTATATACGATATAACAAATCCAAATGTATAATTATGTTATAAATATAATATATAAACTTTATATCCATCATCATACCCATCTATGATAGTTAGTAATGGAAAAACGAATGACAATGGTTCACGAGCTGGTAGTCCACCATATTCACGACTGATAATTACGCAAACCATTTGATGGAAGTGGGAATGGTTATAGGTAAATAAATTAAAATAATAACATATTAGTATATTAAATATATTGGGGTTATTACTTCATCGTGTTTTAATAATAATTAAAGGAGGTGGAGGAAGATATAATATAAAAATGCCCGAGGAATAACATTACCTCTTCCTCAGATAACCTCCATTGGTTTGCACCAAAATCTTTCCATACACGGATTTATGACAAAAAAAATGATTCCATGATTAGATTATGGAATTTGGGAAGTAAATATTTTAGTTAGTTTCTAAAAAAAAGGTTTTGTAGTTCTAATGAGAGATGATGTTGATTATCCTTTTATAAGTGAGGTGATTTGCACACTTGTAATTTTGGAAAAGAAAAAGGTGAACCCACGTTTTTCACTTGAAAAGTTTTCCAAAATAGACTAATGTTGATAATTAGACATTATAAGTTCTAAATATGTCCATAAAATATATTTTAGATAAGTTTTAGGTCATTTTAACCCCTCTCTTTTAGTTTAACCACCTGTAAACCCTTTTTTACTTAAACAGTGGTAAATAATTTTTACTACTTTAACTATTCATTATATTCGAAAATTAAGTTGAACTAATTAGATAATATAAAATTTTTTTATTCCAAATATTAAATCCATTTTTCCAAATTACATTTATAGAATTAGAAAATTTTAATTTAAAATTAATCCTATAAACGCAATGAGAAAGCAGGTTTTTAAAGAAAAAATATACAAGATTTGATAATTTTTTTATATAAAAATTAGATATGAAAATGATTCAAATGAGATAAATTGGATTAATATATATAATTTTATTAATTTTTCTTTAAAAAAATTCAAAATATAATTTAACTTTATAAATAATTTAAATGAAGACAGTTTTCATTGAAAATTCAGTATTTTTCACTATTCATAACAAAATGTAACATTTCATAAGAATCCAAAAACTTCACCATAAGATAATTTTTATATTATGATTTAAAAAATTAAGTTTACCTTATGGAATAAATTTTTTAAAAGTGTTAAAAATTAATTTCAAATTATGTGTGCAAAGAGAGACTAAATCATCTTTTAGAAAAAAATACAATTTTTCAGAAAACATTTCTTTTTCTTTTAAATGGTTACTTTTTATTTATAATAAATAGATTGCCATAATTTTCATTATTTATTTAGTAATATTAATACCCTCAAATTTAATGGTTATATTATAATGTTATACTATATTATGATTCATTTTAACTCGGGGTTGCATGTTTCACAGGCTATCGAAGAGATTAAATTTAAAGAAATATATTTCACGGGTTGTTTAAGCTCAAAATTATGTGTCATATATGCTATAAAAATAAATTTTATTATTTTTAAATATAGGTGTGTTACATTCTAACCACATTAAATATATTTAAATTTCATAATTTAAACTTGATCATGGTAATCAAGGGTTTGACATTTGGAAATACCACTTTTGAAAAACCCACATTATAGAAGGTTTAATAAAATATCCTATTAATAAAATAGAAAATGAAGTAAAAGGGTCATATATATTAACACATCACTCGGTTTCTAAGTAGGATAAAATTGGTGTAAAGTGAAGATAATTACATGGAACAGAAGTGTAAATAATTATAGAGAGTGATAGAGGTCATTAGTCATAAGAAAGTAAATGATAAAATGGAAAGTTAAGGACCTTAAAACTATAAACTTGTGATGATTTAAAGGACCATATGATTAATTGGATATTAAGGTAATATGATAAAAAAACCAAGATCATTTTCCTAAATTTTAGTATTTCCTTTACTCTCTAATAATATAAATATATATATATACTTGATACATTTCTCTTTCATAATAATAATTCTATCATTTTTCTATTCTTTGATCAATTTCTAATTCATTAGTTACTCTAAGAAATTGATATCCAAAAATTAATTTTTCATTCCCTAGAGCACAAAAATTTACTTTTAATGGATCTTAAGAACCATAAAAGAGTGAAAAGTCTTTCTATATGTCTCTAACTATTTTCAAAATCCAATATTGTTATCACATGTTATCCAATATAATAAATTAATATTTAAACCTAACTATTAACACAACTAGTTCCAAATTAATATTTATTTTTCAAATAATTTAATTAATTAAATATTAAACTAGATATCAAATAGGCAAGTGGTTGTCATTAAACAACTATCATCCTTCATTGTGGGTTCAATCCCCAAGGCCTTGTCGTGCATGATGGGTTGTCACCAGGCATACAATTTTTCCTTTTTCTAAAAATATATTAATATAATTTCAATAAAATTACGAATACAATATTATGGAAATACTTGAAATAAAATTAATCATTAAATAACATTTATACTAAGTTTTTCAATACAACCTATTTTTTCTAAAAATTCTGATAATATTATTTGACTATTATTATAATGTAATTAATGATCATATCAACTGATAAGTGAATTTATTATATACCTTTTTTATAATAAAATTCATTGATTATAATGATTTTTATTGTTAATGAATTATTGTACACCTGATTTTCACTATATTTTCTCATGATGCTATGAGTTATGGGAGATGAGAAAAGGGAGTGGAAACGATCATGATATCCACTTAAAAGAATATTTTTCACAAAGAAGAATGTTCATGGAGAACTTTAGGGGCATATAACTAAAGAAACTAGGTAAAATGATGATTCTAACATTGAAAATTGACTTTACATGAAATGTAATCATTACATATCATGAACTGGTGCAAGTCGTGAAAGAAATCAAAGTCGTTAAGTGGAAGAAACCATCCCAGATTAATAGTGACATGTGTCACACCATGACACATGTGAATATTAAATACAAATCCTACATTATATGAATTCAATATACATGGTGAAACATTTACATGCCATGTAATCACTGTAGGATGTGTAAAGGTCGAGACGGGCCAAAAATGCCTAGATTTGATGTTTTTTATTGTTTTGACCAGTTTTTGACCCAGGAACCACCTTTTGACTAGTCCTGAAATATATTTATTGTTTAATAAGATCATATTGAGTCTATAAATAGAGGGGCATGTTTCTGTTATCAAGGAGATCCAGAGACCAAATCATGGAGTAAGAAATTTCACTATGTAGGGTCTTTTCTAGTTCCATATCCCATTTTTCATTATGTTTTCTTTTCTTTTCATCATTCCCTTTTATTTTCTCATCACTAGGATGAGGGGAAACCCTCCATATTCTAGGGTTATGTAGCATAAGGGGGAAGGTGTTGTTGGATTTATTCATTTTTCTTTTTTACATGTATTTGGATTACTGTAATTCATTTAATAAATTTACAATCCCTTTATTTTACTTTTACTATGAGCATTGGTATTTGAATCTGAAAGTAACATTATAACTTCACAATTTTTTACCATAAATTAAGACATGAACATTTTTTAATTCAAAGAAACTAGTTTTAATAATGGTATCGAGACAAAATTGATTTAGTGAAACCCTAAATTACTAGACCTAGTGAGATAGGGGATTACCTTATTAAGGAGGGGATACCATGACCATTAAATCTCCCTTGCCTCAAATTTGACACCAAACATCAATTAATCAACTTATTTTAGAAAATATAATTTTACCTGAACCCTAAAACTAAAAAACATCAGAACACTTTCAAAAACTAATTTCAAACTAATAAATTTTCTTCTCTTTTGAGTCTTTATTTTTTAAATTAAATCAAATCCTTGTTTTCTTCACATATTAATTCAATTTAAATAAATCAAATCATTTTAAAACCAAAATAAACAATCAATATATTTGTTGGTTTGACCTCAAACTTTCCAAATACTATATTTTAAATTAGTATAGTTTATGATTTTATAAATTTTTATTTTGATTAAACCCAAAAATAATGACACCCTTTGGGCGTATCAAAACTGGAATTGTTTTCATGGATGGTTATAAGTTATTTTTAGGTTTCTTTAATTTTTAATTTTATTTTGTTCCTTTTTTTCAAATAATTTTTTTTATTTGGTTATTTTGTGCTCCAATTCTCATATTGAATTCATTAATGCATAGTGATAACACTCAGTCAAAGAGAAAATAAATCATCAAGTCCACCCTCCATTGTAAACCAATCCTAGAGAGTAAAATCACTAAAACCATGTTGGGTAATGAGTAAAATAAAACTACTATAGGATTTTTTTCAAAGAGATTTGGGGATATGTACGCTCACAGAATATGGGTGGCCATCTAATATGGGATTGAAACCAGACATCCTATCACCCCACATTGATTCTAACCACTTCAAAATCCAGCCAAAAATAATTTCAATGATCTAAACTAGTTTTAAATTTACCATTGTACCACATAAAGATCCAAAATTACATTTGGGAAGATTCCTTGAGCTCTAAAACACATTCAAATTCTATAATTTTTTAGGCGATGTTGAAAGATTATTTACTTTTCTATTCTCATTACATGAGTGATCTAGATATTGAATTTAAATCCTACCTACACATTCCATCACCACATGGGATAATCAGTCCATAAACTTTCTTAATTGATTCTTTCCACCTTCTAATTTAATGGATATATTGGTAAATATTCTAAACTTATGCTAATTTGAGGAAGAATAAATATACTCTCTATGGGAATTCCTTAAAGATATGACTCATAAATACCCCCATCATAGAATAGAGTTATAACTACTACTACAAACTTTTTATAATCGTTTTTTTTGGAAATAGGTCAAAACTAGATGTTATAGTTGTAGGATAATTGAGGAAGAAGTCTCTTGAAGAGATATATGACTTGTTGGATGAAATTGAAAGAAATTATATTCAATGGAAAAGAGAAGGGATGAAATGAAATGGTGTTAACACAGTCAAAATCAATTACTAGATGGAGGCACAAATGGAAGCATTAACCAAAAATATGGACATCATTATGGGCCACTAATAAAACCTCCAAGGTACTTATATAGGATATGTAAATTATGCTGATTACAATCACGGTAATCAATTTCAGTGGTAGTGGACTAAATAACAACAAGGACAAGGATATCAACAAAGGCCATAAGAGTACCAACAACAAGAACCCAAATGACTCACACTAATGAGAAATCTCCATACATTGGAAGAGATACTTTCTACATTCATGACTACAACTAGGGCTATAATCAAGGGAAAAAAGAAGAATCAATGAAACAAAAATACACATTGCGGAATCTAGGGAACCAAGTTGGCTAAATTGTTGACTGACTCAGATAGAGACCCATAGGATTAATACCAGTATTCCTTGAAGTATTCCCAGATGAATATTAAAAATTTTCACTAATCAGAAGTGGTAAAAATACATAAAAACGTGGAATATTATTTTCAACACCAAAACCAATGGGAGAAAGTGAAAAGTAATTTGAAAAACAAGTATATGAAGAAGATGAAAAAGAACCACCACAATACTATCCATGACTGGATTTTATAGAATGAATGGATCAAGTGAAGAATGATACACAAGAAGGTAATTTTCTTGAATACTTTAAAAATTTTCATATTAATATAACATTTGAGATGCTCTCAAAAACATGCTGACCTGCACAAAAATCATGTAAGAGATAATGACCAATAAAAATAAGTTGGAAGAAATTGGCATCATTCAACTCACATGAGAGTGTTCATAGGTGGTATCAAAGGACCTTCCTAAGAAGCAATGTGATAGAGGTAGATTTTTTATTCCCATATTTACTGGATTTAACAATTTTGGAAACTATTTGTGTGACTTAGGTACGAGTTTCGGACTAGAAGGATTAAACCCCTTAAAAATAATTCTTCAATTAGTTGATTCAATATTGAAATTTCCAAGAGGACTAATTGAAGGCATTATAATAAAAGTTGACAAGTATATCTTTTATATAGACTACTTAGTACTGGATATTGAAGAGGATTTAAATCCACTCATTATGTGGAGGTCATTTTTATCCACTGTGAATGCACTAATCAATGTCCAGATTGACGAACTTTTTCTGAGATTTGGTTGTGATCAAGTAAGTTTCAATATCCACTAGGAAATTAAGTAATGTGGTTTGAAAGAGGAAAATTAATTTGGAGAATACAAAACACTAAAATTTAAAGTTTTAACTGAAATAAAATAGGTGCATTAGATAGCTATTATTGTGCAAGAGGATGTTAAACTTAAAAATACTAAAAATAAGAGAGTATGAAGGGTCAGACTTCTGAAACTAGTGGAGAAACAAACTCCACCATATTTGATAAAGGATAAAATGTATGGATGGTATATGACCTTATATTTATTTCATCGAGGATGAGGAAGAAATGGTGGATCAGTCCAATGGAGATCAAGAAATTAATACCATTAGGAAGAATTGAGTTTTTTAGATAAGAAGGATCGGGACCAACCTATCTAGATAGAACATAACTAATACCATTCATGGACCCTGACAAGGTAGAAACTTTTAAATCATTTGTCACATGAGTTGAAGATGAAGGAGGTAAGGTAAGGCCAATGATGGTAAAAAAATTATTTCCAGGAGGCAACCTGTGTCTTTTATATTTTTAATTATTTTTTTAGAAATACATACTCTCACTTAAAATATTTCAAAATTAATTTATTGTGACCTATAATTTCACTTGTGTATTTTTATTTTTTATAGGACCATAAGGACCAAGGCTAGAAACAAGTAGCAGATAGCACAATAAGAATTTGCAGAACAATTACACATCATGAGATAAGTACACAACATGAACTTGTACAAGTAGAACATGTACAACCAACTTTAAGACATAATTCAATATGTGAGTAAAAATTTAAATCATGATTTTTTATACTATATTCCCCACATTAAACTATTTTAGAGATTTAAACTACCAATTACATACCCCTCATTTGATACTTTCTTAAATCAACTGAATTATGAAACATAAATTTCCTAGGACACATTAAATACCATGATTTTAATTTTCTTTTTAAGTAAATTGTAATGAGAATAATGAGTAAAATAATTAGTAGAGATGAAATCATGGATTAAGATTTGAAAAATCATGATTTCGGAGAGAATGATGATTTTGGTAAATGAAATTTTAATAAGATTTGGTCATGATTTTAATTTATAATATTTTCATTAATTGATTTAATTATTTATATGCATTATCATGAGTAGTTTTCCTCACCATTTTTCTCATTCATAAAAGATCCTATAAGACAATATTTTTCATTCTTTCAATAGTATATTTCTTTTGGAACTCGATCAAGTTATCTTCTAGATATTTATTTTCATCTTATCAAAGATATAACTAAACGAAATCACTTTTTATATGATTGAGGCATATTTTGTTAACTATTTATCCTTGGACCCACATTACATTTATCAATTTTGAATCCCATATAATCCATGAACAACCTTTTTAGGGAAGATCCATGTTAAAATATCCTCTTATCCATTATTCCTCACACTAAATATTTTATATGATTTTCAAAAATAAGAGTGGGGAGATGGAGACTAGTGAAAGGGATTCGTATTTTATAATAAAAAAGTGTGGGGGGAAATTTCATGATATTTGGGGTAGGAATATTCATTGTATTTATTACAAAACCTCTTATAAAAAAGTGTTGTGTCTAGGGAAATTCAAAAAATACCATTGTTTGATGGCTGATCTTGTTGTAATTATTACAAATAGTATAATGAGGACATCATTTGGGGATGGGTGGTGGCTGTGATGTTTTTCCCCAACACAAATGTTGAAAAATAAAATAAAAAAATTTAAATAGAGTGTTTTATTTATTTCATTTCATTTTTTATAATCCTACTCTAAGATACTGTGGGAATAGTATACTTTCATTGATATATTTTTTATTATCATTCAAATTACTTTAGAGATAAACCTTCTTTTGACCCTTACATGATTTACATCATTTAATTGCCTTAAATAATCCTTAGATTTGTTTGATCCTAAATGGTGAATCCCTCATGATTATTTTTGATTTTTTTTCTTGACATATTAAAGATAGTATACACCTTTAAATCCTAGGGTAAGTTTCATGTTTTTTAGGTATATGAATCACTCTATTCATTTGTACCTTGATGATGAGTGGAAAATTCATGTGAGGTAAATTAAAAAGGGTATACATATTAATAATTAATTGAAAAATGAAAATAGATGTGTAAAAATGATTATCTATTTAAAAAGAGAAAAATTAAAATAAATGGTTGATTTGTATTCTTTAAAAAATTTGGCGTTGATATATTTTCTACGTGTGGTGATCATACATTTAACTTTCTATGTGATAAATTTTTTAATTGAAATTGAATTGAAAAAATAGTAAGGTAAATATCCGTTATATTATTTTCAGATTCCATCCTTTGGGAAAAGTAAGAATTCAAGTGTGGGGGATTTGATAAATTCATTTATTATATACATTATTTATAATAAAATTAATTGATTCTAATGATTTTTATTGTTAATTAATACCTTTACACTTGATGTTTTCTTAATTTTTTTAGTATGTTCTAAGTTATGGTAGATAAGAAAAGGGAGTGGAAATGATGATGGTGTCTACTTAAAATAAGGTTTTCCATAAATAGGGATGATTGTGGAGCACTAATCGGGAAAAAAACTAAATAACTGAGATGAAACGAGGCTTAAAATGCTAAAAATTGACTTTACATGATGTGTAATCATTAAATTTCATGAACTGGTGCAATTCATGAAAGAAATAAAAGTTGTGAAATGGAAGAAACCATTCCAAAGTGAAGATGACATGTTTCATGGTGTGACACAAATGTGTAACATTATGAAACATGTGAAGATGACCCAGAAAGCCTACAGGCTATGAATTTGATACACGTGGCGTAATATTTACTATCTTTGTAATCACTTCATGATGTGTAAAGGTAAAGACAGACAAAAAATGGCCAGATTCTATGTATTTTAGTGTTTTTAACTATTTTATGACTTTGGAACTACCTCTGAAAACCTTTTGACCCATCCTAAATGCCATTTATTGTTCCATGAACCCATATAGAGTCTATAAATAGAGGGCTAGGATGATACTATTAGGGAGATCCGGAGACTAATGCTTAGAGTGAAAAGTTGTGCTATACAGGGTCCTCACTAGTTCCATATTTGATTTTTCATTATGATTTAATTTCATTCCTTCCATATAATTATCTCATCACTAGGATGAGGGGGTAAAATTTCCTTATTCTAGTGTTATGTAGTGGAAGGGGAAAGGTGTTGTTGGATTTTTTTTCCTTTTTCTTTATACATGCATTTGTATTACTTTTTATTTATTTTACTTTTTTCATGATCATTGGTATTTGAATCAAAAAGGAACATTACAATTGTAAAAATAGTTACCCTAAATTAAGGCATGAAAATTATCATATTTAGTCTATCTAGGTTTAAAAATAGTATCGAGACAAACTCGGTTTGTAAAAACCCAAAATTACTATACCAAGGGAAATAGGGTATTGGAGTATCAAGAAGGGGATACGATGACCATTGGATATCCTTCATCTCAACATCAAAACTAAACATGGATTAATCATTTTTTTCTAAAATACAATTACACTAGAACCCTGAAACTAAAAAACTCAGGAACTCTTTCAAAACCTGATTTCAAACCAATCAATCTTCTTCACTTTAAATTCTTTCTTTCTTAAAATTAATCAAATCTATATTTTATTCACATTTTTATTAAATTTAAATAGATCAACTATTTTGAAAACCCAAATAAACTAATTCACCATATCTATGGGTTTGACCTTGAGCTTTCCCAATACTATATTTTAATGTTGCATAGTTTAAGTTTTTATAAATTTTTCACTAAAACATATACTAAAACAAGGGGTTTTATTTTCATAATTTTCTCCCAAAATATCCTTAATCTTGGTGTACTCCCATAAAATAAAATATAAAAAAGGATATTTAAGACTTTAATCTTATGATAAATATTAAAATCATAAACTCATTATGGTATCCATAACTATTTAATTAATACACATATGATTCTAAAATTTAACATAATCCTTTGATGTTTCATGATTCTTATAACCAAAATACATTTGGTAAAATACTTCTACAATTAAATTCTTGAATCACATTAAATAAATACTTCATCTATTTTATTTTAAAAGAGTTCCTTCTTTGGTATAGGGTTTAACCTTCAGAAAATGGAATTGACTTTGATAATTCGCTGGTTCCCCGCATTTAATATAGTGAAATATAAATGGATACCTAGTATTATATTTATATCTTTCCATCATACTCTTTATTTTTCATCAAAAATTATTTTCTTTATGCTCTTCCATCCCACACATAAATTATTTTCCTATTCTATTGAGACACTTTCCTATGGGTCACATTCCACATTACAGCCATGAATAGAATCAATCCTTCTTTTCTCCATGGTCTCCACCACTAAAGATATAAGTTAACTCAATCCTTCTCTTCTTCAGTGATTCCAAGAGTTGGTTAAGGTATAATCTTTTAATAATATTTTAGGATAACTAGTTAGGAAAATTATGATATATTTAACTCCTTTCACCATCTCATTTGGTTGTTGATAGTTACCACCTTATCCTTAAAATTCAATTTCAATATGATTCTTTCAGGTTCTTTCCATTAACCAAAAACAAAATGTATACTATGAGAAAGAATAATCATAGTGGGAAAACCATATAATCATTTCTAGGACGTTTAAATCATGACACATTTTTTTAATATAAGACACATTAGGATTAAACTAGGTTGTTAATTTAATCATCTATTCAAACCCTTCATAATGTTCTATAAATGAAATGTGAATTGTCCTAATATATCCCCAAGTATTGTCAAACTATGTGCGCAGTAAGGCCTATTGTTATGCACCATGTGATGATCAGGTGAATCCCAATGAACGATTTTCAGAGTTATAACCCCTAGGTACATCTGTTCTAGAACCAAATCCTCTTACAATATCTATATAGGGATATATTACAAGTAAAAACCACATAATATCTACCTTACCAAAATTTTATTATGTTCTTATATACTTATCCTCAAATTATATCATAGAGTTATAATCTCTAATCTAGGTTTTTATAAATCTAGTTCTCAAAGATTCTACTAAACTTCATATTAAACCAATAGTATCAACCTCGACCCCAGTATCCTAAAGTTGGTGTATAATATTATTACATTGGAAAAATATACAAGGAATCACATCTTGAAGTATCGAATAGTTTAGTAGTCTTGTTAAACTGGATACATAAATGATTCCTATATTAAATTTAAAAAAAAAATACAATATAATTTTTTCAAGAATAACATTATTTCCTATAGCATATCCTTACATATAAATCATATTAAAATTCATGGAATCCTAGGGAAAATTTAAAAAATAAGGTTGATCTCAAATTCTTCATAAGTGTTAAGTACAGTGGAAGCTACATTTAATCAATAAAGAATAATCAATATAGAAATGAAAATAAACGAACACGTGTTCCAATTTATCAATAACTTAGTTATAATAATTAGATAATAACTAATCAATATGGAAAGGTAAATAACTAAAAATTCATTCCATTTAATCCATAACTTAACCATCATAACTAGTGAAGGAATAATCAATATAGAAAGGTAAATAACTGAAACCACAATCCATTTAATCAATAAATTGATAATGAAATGAATCTTGGGATAATATAATTATGAAAATATTGTGGATAAAAATAATTAAATTATTAATAAATAAAATACTTAATTATTAGACACCATAATCTCAAGCATCTTGATACCTCTACTGTAAAGATCTTTCCTCAAAACTGTTTAAAACTGATGGGTGGAAACCCATTTAACTAATGATAGCCAACTAATTCATCTCATAACATTGTCAATTCATTGTGGGGATATATAATTTCAGGCCCCACCCATCACTACATGTCCAAATCATTACACATATATCGAATAATTGATTTAATTCTTGAGCAATGTGCCTTATCATCAAATATATTTATTGAGTAATGACTATGAATTTATCAATATTCCCCCAAATAAAAAAATAATGTTCAATATAAAACACTATATGTAGAAATTATATATTGTTTAAGCAATAAACATATCCATGATAATAATAAATATATTTAACATAAATTTAATTTCCAATGATCATGGGTAAGTGAATATTTCAATGGAAAGTTAATGACTACAAAAATATATCAGGAAGGTGAATTTTAAAACATTACTTGTTCAAATGATCATAAACCATCCATATAAAGAACTAAAATTGTATTAATCCAACATATACCCATTATAGTAATAATAAAGGTTTTTTTTGTCATTGATGAATAAAAATACCATAAAAATATCTTATAAAACTTTATTGAGAAAAATATAATTTTCATTTTGAAAAAAAAATTAAAACTAAAAGTTCAAAAAACATTTCAAAAATTATTTTATTTGAAAATAATATTCCAAAATTATAAATTAATTTTTAAAACATTTATTGTTCATTATGGTAGGAAATTACATACATGTATATAATGTTAAAACAAATATTCCTTTCACTTTTTTGAAAAACATCTAAACGATCCATGTTTTGTAAATGAAATAAAGATTTATTTAAAAACATTGTGTTAAAAGTCAAAATGGTTAAAAATGTATTTTATAAAACATTTAGAAAAGAGCTAAAAAAATTAAAACATTTTTATAAAACATGGTTTTGGAAGAAAAAGGTTTTCTGATTGAAAAGGGAAATGAATTCAAATTTTATGAAATAAAATTCCAATAATTTTAAGTAAAAAAGAGTATAAAAGTGGTATTATTACTTGATAAGTTTCATGAATAAATAGAGGATAATAAAATTAAATGTTTTATTGAACAATGATCAAATAATTTACTTCAATGTAAATTAAAGTATAACGAATTCTGATTAAAATGATATTGTGAAGTAAACCCTTGAAAATATCATAACATTGAAGTGATAATTAACCAATAAATAGATTATGTGTATTAAATGTAAATACACATAAAAAATTGGATATAAAACATAATTTATTCAAAATAAAATACACACATAACCATATAATATCAAATATAATGAAGAAGTAATATTACTTAATGAAAAGAAATTGAGTTATAAAATTCTTTACGACTTGGTAACTCTTAAGTCAAATTCACTTAGATGGAAAAAATTAAAATTGAAGATTAAAATACAATGAATTATTTAGGAGAAATTATATTAAATGTAAAATGGTAATTATTTACATAATACATAATAAATTAGGTACACACCAATAAAATATGTCTTAATGAAGGGAAATTGAGACAAAGTCCCTTACCTCATGATTTATTTTGGTTGAACGTGCATTATTCTCATGTATAGTGGTTTTAAATATATTATTAACTTAT
This sequence comes from Viscum album, assembly GCA_963277665.1. Classification (NCBI taxonomy): domain Eukaryota; kingdom Viridiplantae; phylum Streptophyta; class Magnoliopsida; order Santalales; family Viscaceae; genus Viscum; species Viscum album. The sequence continues at coordinate 930,881,447 of OY728159.1, forward strand.
AAAAGAACTATATTAATATTTATAATATCATATATGGTTCTTTTATGACATCTTATCACATGTTCGTTAATAATATTTCATTATTTCCATTGTTTCTGGAGTAAATTTGCTTCTTTTCTCATATGTGATTTTTCATGAAAGATCTAGTTATTGCACAAATTATATAGTTCCATAATCTCCAGAATAATATTCATGAAATAATTATAATATTTATATTTCAATTATACTTTTAATAAAAATAATGAAGGATGGTTTTGATAAATGAAGTATGTTACAATCATGGAGACGGTAGGTCATACGTATGAATGGGTAACATTTCCATTTTTGAATGATCATTATAGAAACGAGATAAGTAACATTATATATTTAAATAATTATAAAAATATCATAAATACTTTATTATTTATTTAAATATAATTATATATCATTCATGTGGTGTAGTGATGAAAATAGAGTCGCATCGCTTCAGGAAGGCGGTAATCCATGTATACATGAATGATGTTATCATCTTAGGGTGAGTGAAAATGTAAGAATGAAAATGATATATTATATTTTAATAATGATAAATATTTAATTAATATAATAATTATTTCATTTATATCACATATATTTATTGAAATTATCCTTATTACCTTACATATAAAGTGTTCTTGAAAAACGAACTGCATCACTTCATGTGGAGGTGCCCACCATACACACGAGTGACATTTTTATATCCCCTATGGAATGGAAAGTAAAAAAAAATTGTATTTTATATAATGACATAATAGAAATAATTATGTCTTAAATATCATATATATATACTTTATATCTATCATCATACCAAACTGTGAGAGGTGGTAATGGAAAAATGAATAACATCGGTTCGCGAGGCGGTAGTCCATCCTACACACGAATGATGATTTTGTAACCCATTCTATGGTAGTGGATATGGTTTTAGGTAATTAAATTAGCATAATAACATATAATTATATTTAAGATACTGAGTTTATTATATAAAAATGGTTTAATAATAATTGAATGATATGGAGGAAGAAATAAAATAAAAATGCTTGATGAAGAACATTACCTTTTCCTCGAATAAACTCCTTTATTTTTTACCAAAATCCTTATGAGTTTGGATTTATGAAAATAATAAGGCTTATAGTATGAGATTAGATAAATTTAAATTTATTTTTGAATGGATTTTATGAACTAAAAGGGTTTTAATATGTGTATAAGAGTGGAGAGGATATGGCCTTTTATAATTGAGGTGGGTGTCACACTATTAATTTTTGAAAATAAAAATGTTTACCAATGTTTCTCACATAAAAAAAAGGGATAAATGAAATATTATAGATAATTATACCTGATAAGGTCTAAATATTTCTACCAGATAGATTTTAGAAAAGTTTTTAGGTCATTTTAACCCTTATCTTTTAAGTTTAACCCTCAGTAAACCCATTTTTACCATAATAATGGTAAATAATTTTTAATATTTTTATGAGTCATTATGGTAAAAATTTATTTTAACATTATAATATAATATAAATAATTATTATTCAAAATATATAATCCATATTTCAAATTAAATTCACAAAATTGTCAAATTTTAATTTAAAATTAATCCCACAGACATGATGAAAATCAGGTTTTAAAAGAGAAAATGTTATAAAGTTTACAATGATTTTATATCAAAATTAAATATAAAAATGATTCAAATAATCTAAATTATATTAATATATATATATATATATTAACTAATTTTACATTAAAACTTATTCAGAATATAATTTACTTTTATAAATAATTTAAACTAAAAGGCATTTTTCAATTAAAATTCAGTATTTTTCACTATTAATCAAAAAATGAAACATTTCATAAAAATTAACCCACAGATAAACTTTATATGATTATTTTAAAATTTAATTTAATTTTAAATAATAATTTTTTCCAAATTTTTAAAAATTAATTTTAAATTATATGCGCAAAGAGAAATTAAACCATCTTTTAGAAAAAATACAGTTTTTCAGAAAAATTTCTTTCACTTTTAAATGATTATTATTTTATTTATAATAAAAAGATAACCATAATTTTATAAATTTAGTTAGTACTATTTATACCCTCTGATTAAATAGTTTTGTTATAATGGTATACTATATTGTGGTTCATTTTGACTCGGGGTTGCATGTTCTGCAAGCTTTGAAAGAGATTAAATTTCAAGAAATATATTTCATGGTTTATTTAAGATCAGTGTTTCATGTCAAATATGATATAGAAAACAATTTTATTATTTTAAAATATATGGTTATTATATTTATACTTTGATTCTTTCCAGGTGAAGAGTTATTAAAGAATGAATAACATCTCTTCATGAGGTAGTAGTCTGTCGTACACCCGAATGACATTGTCGCATTCTCTACATAATGGAAAGTAAGAATGTATATATGATATTTTAATTATATAAGTATAATTATATCCTAAATATCATATATAAACATTATATATGTCATTATTTTCATCCATTATAAGTAGTAATGGAAAACAAATACGTTGATTCGCAAGGCGGTAATTCGTTATACACACGATTAATGGTTTCATTTCCCATTTTATGTGGTATGAGATGGATTTAGGTTATTAAATTAATATAAAAACATATTAGTATGTAAAATATACTTACTTAATTATATCATAATGTTTTAATAATAATTTAGTTTGTTTAATAAGAAATAAAATAAAACTCTTGATTAAGGACGTTACCTATTCTTCAGAAAACTTCTTTTGGTTTGCACCAAAATCCTTAATAGGTTAGATTTATAACCAAACCAAGGATTATAGTATAAGGTTAGGTAATTAATAAAGTGATTTGGTTAGTTCTTGGTTGGACCAATCAGTTTTTGATGTTTGAAAAGTAGATGAGAGTGGGTGGCCTTTTATAAGTGTGGGAAAGGGCACACTTGTGATTTTGGAAAATAAATAATTCCACTCATGTTTTTATTGTACCAAAAGGTTGAAAAAGGGATCGTTTTTGTTAGGTGTTTTATGTATACCCTTTATCAATTTCTAGTACTTATTTGCATACTATGATGTTGGATAGATGTTATGAATTCATTTATGGTATCATTTTTTTAACTTTCTCGGCATTGTATGGGCTATGAGATGTGTGTGTATGTAATGGTACATTAGTATAATGCCTCCCATATATGGGACATGACTACTTGATGTTAGTCACTATCCCCTTAAACTATTGAAGGTGGTCCTGGGGTAGACACACTCATCTTATTGTTGTCTTGTTTGTCCTTGGTGGGTTTGGTCATGACCATTATACTTTTGTGATAATGATATTATAACAAAACGATATCTTCTATAGTCATACTTACACATATATTGTAGTATACTCTTATTGGGTCGTTTTAAATACCTATTTGAAAATGATATCTAGTATGGTATTGTAAAATTAATATTGTATTGTAATGGCCCGGGGTCTTGGAGGTCCATTACATTATGAAAATCTGGTTCTTTGGGTGTTTTGGGTAGTCTGGGAGCCTCGGTGAGGTTTGACCTAACGGTAGGCCTACCGGTATCCTTAGCCTACCGGTAGCAGGCCTACCGGTAGCTCGGTCTACCGGTAGCTGCAGCCTACCGGTAGATCTATCTACCGGTAGCTCGGTCTACCGATAGCTGCAGCTACTGGTAGCTCTGTCTACCGGTAGCTCTGTCTACCGGTGGCTGTAGCCTACCGGTAGCTCGGCTACCAGTGGCTCTCGCCTACCCCACAGGGTTTTTCCAGTAGCGCCTCCTTTTGCGCAAATTGGGTTTTAAACCCTATTTTGACCCTTTTAAGCTTGTTTTAAAGCCCAATAATGCCCATAAATGGCGTTTAATTAAATGATTAATAAACTAAATGATTAATGAAGTAATGTGTGTCAGTTTAAACCGTGGGACCCATTAATTACGTGTGGGGCCGCGTGGTCAACCCACGACCACACTCCTTATGAGGTTTCACCTTCATATCTCAATTGTTCCCGACCCTTATAAACTAAATGCTTCTCCCTTTGGTTTCTTTTCTCGGTCACCCTCCGATTGATTCGTCGTCTGCTCGAGGCCTCACCCCCCTACAGTTTTGTGCTTCCCCTATTCCTGGCAGCGTAAAGATAAACTTCGATCGTTGATCAATAGGTAGGGAATATATCCATCATCTCTCTTTTTTTTGTATCATGCGGGGTGGGTGTGCTACTGGTTCTGTAGAATCGGATGAACCGAACTCTAATAAAGATATAAACTGATTCTAAAGAATGAAATGGGAGGGATGTGACCGATGATGTTGCTCTATTTCCATCTTTTGATTATTGATTTCTCAATTGTGCGGGCTTACGCCTACTGAAAATCATGGTCGTTGGTGGTCTTTCTCTTTCCACTAATGAACCCTTACTACTGGTGATGTTTAAATGCTTGTACTGTGGCTACTCTGTTGTGTAAAGGAATTTGGTTAATTACGTACATCCGGCTAAATAAATTGAAATCATTAGGATGGATACTTTCTGTGATCACCCCGGTTAAAGAATAGTGGAATTGAAATCCTGGAGTGTGTTAAATATTTTAAATCTGAAAATACCGGCATGGGCCTGCTTTGTGTTGGTGGTGGTGGTTTGGTTGTTTTTCCTTCACGGGCCGTTTTCTGGGTGATAGGGGTGGGGATGGGATCCCTTGTGGATATGGTTTCAGAGGTTGTGAATTTTAAGACCGGGTGGTTACCTTGTTTATATCACGAATTGGGGTGGGATCCTCTGTTGATGAGAAACCATTTGGGGGACACGACGCAGTGTCTCGGGGTTTCCTTTACTTCCATTACTTTGAGGGATTTCACTAGCCCCTTGGTTGCAGAAGGTGTAGGCAATATCTTGGGGTTTTCCTTGGTTCCAGTACTTTGAGGGATCTCTTATCCCTTTTGTTGTTGTGACTACAAGAGAACCGAGTGTGGATGTTGCATTTGATGCTTGACTGTTTTCTTTCCTTGACTTGTGTTTATGCTTACTAGTTGCCCAAATAGGTGCAGAAACTTATTTTAAACATCATTACTGAACATGAAAACAAGGATGGGACAAATGAGTTTTGTTTGGTGTGAGTTGTGACATGGACATGGCTACTGTTTCTGTTCTTTAATCTGGATGAAGAAAAACCTAAACTTAGGTGAGTGCTCATTACCTATACATATAATTGTAGTTTTGTGTTTCTTATTCATGCCCCATCCAAGTTTAGCACTTAGTGCCGAACACCCCCATTTCATGGGGGAGGGTGTTTTTTCCAACACTTCTATTAGTGGTTGGTTATTAGCTCCTTTCTACTCCCTTTCCCGGATAGCCCAAATATCTTTGGGTAGGCTGTGATGGCCTGAAGTCCATTATTATCCCAAGAACCTTTGGGAAGGGTAGTGTGGTGGTTGGACCAGGTGTGTGTGGGCAGGTGGTTTCCCAAGTGTCTTTGGGATGAGGCCCAGGTGTCTTCGGGCGTGGCAGTGGATCTTCTAGCCCAGGTGTGTTCGGGAGTGCCGGTGGTTGTTCTGGCCTAGGTTTCTACAGGCGTGGTTATGTGTGATAGTTGTGGCTCAGGTGTCTGCGGGCGGATAGTGGTTGTGGACCAGGTGTTTGCGGGAAGGGTTTGGCAGTGGGACTGCGTGAGGATATGACCCAGGTGTGTGTGGGCGAGGTGTGGCAGTGGGACTGTGGTGAGAATGGCGGGATTGGTCCGATGCGTAGGATGTCTTCAATAACCAGTGGGAAAGTGGCGTGGGGTACCCAAAAATTGATGTTCATTTACTATATATTACCTTGATTGCGATATTTGGTGAGTATGGTTGGCGAGTGGGATGGATGAACTCCTTGATAGTGTTAGTTGTCTGCTTCTCACGGGACTTTAGTATGTTTCCCCACTTGTGCATGAGAGTATTTGGTTTTTCCCTACTGAGTATACTTGTATGCTCACCCTACGTATATAAAACTGCTTTCAGGTTTCCAGGAGGACTTCAGGGATCATGCGGGACCATACTAGCGTGGACCTTTGGGGCAGTTTCTGTTGTCATTTTTCTTTATTTTGGTACTTTATATTTGAAGTTCTTGTACCATGTATCTTTTACCTGTGAACATGCATGTGGGAATGGTTTACTTTTGGCCTTACTTTTCCTTTAGTGTTGGTGTTGTTGGGTTTTATCATCTTATCTCATGATCCTATTAAAAGAAAAAGGGTAATTTCTTCCATTTAGTGTGTAATTGTATACCCTTGGTGCTAGTCGCCACTCCGAGACCTATTGAAGGTGGGTTTCGAGGGTCATTATCTCTCCTTCAACTTAAATAAGGAAGGTCCTGGGAATCTGATGACCCTTCCCTTCTTCTGGTGAAGGCGGGTCATGACGGAATGGTATTAGAGGATAGGTTGAGAGATAGGATGGAGTCTGGAGTTAGGCACAGTGATGATTGCATGGTATGGTTGGGCAACATTGTTGGGTGATCTTGGTGAATGAATTAGGCCAGGGAAGACTGGCTAGGACACGGGATTTTAGGGCCCCCCGTGATCCGATGCAAGGACTTTGGACCTACAGAACGACCAAGTGAGGCCACGCTGATTGCAGGGTAGAGACCCTAGGAAAGGTACATGCATCATAATGACTTTTTTTGTCGTGTTTCATAAGTGTTTTGGGAATTGAAATCAATAAGAAAATTTAGAAAATTTTAAGAATATTATTTTTCACTACTTGGTCTTAGGTATTCCTTGTTTACCTTGCAGCTATGGCACCTGGAAGGTGACCACGTGTGGTACGGGCGATCGAGGCCTAGGAGACTACCTTGGCTGATCGGCAGAGAGCTGATCGGGAGGAGGAGGATGACCAGTGGCATAAGACACTTTGGGATTTCTAGTGGCATACCCTCGAGCAGTATGAGGGCAGCACCTATGACATGAAGACGAAAGGCTGGCTAGAGGAGCTAGTGATAGCTTTCGTCCTGATTCGGGCCCCGACCGAGTACTGGGTTTCTCTGGCCGTCAGCCAGATGCGAGGAGAGGTGCGTCAATGGTGGACTCTTTACCTGGGGGGGAGGAGATATGCTGAGGTGGCATGGGCTGATTTTGAGAGAGAGTTCCGGGCAGAATTCCTCTCTTCGACGATGAAGGCGGAAAAGAGACAGGAGCTACACTCCCTCCAGCAGGGGAGTATGTTAGTGAGGGAGCTGGGAATCAAGTTCAAGGACCTCCAACGTTTTTCTCCAGAACTCTTTCCCGACGAGGAGTCTTGGGCAGGACGTTTAGAGGAGGCGCTCCGACCCTCCCTCCAGTATGTTGTTACCCTCTTTACCCTCCTGACGTACTTGGAGGTCCAGAAGAAGGCCGAAGTGGTGTAGAGGCTACACGCTCTAGGAGGTGTGTCATGAGAGGGGATCCAGCTGGGACCGTCAAAGGCAAAGGCCATCAGTACCAGGCCTCCAGCGTTAGGACCCTCCAGGTTCCGACCAGCAGGGAGCAGGCTGCAGCAGTTTCAGTTCTGGTCCCCCGGTCCTCGCCCTTTTCCTTCAGGCCCAGGACCACAGTGCTTCATCTGTGGGAGCCATGGACATCTCTAGAGTCAGTTCCCAGACCGCGTACAGTACGGCGGTGGCAGACAGCTCTAGCACCCGCCCCAGCAGCAGCTTCCAGCCACGCCTTTCCAACAGCAGCAGCAGGGGCAGTGAGCTCCTGCTCTTCCGAGGGCAGACGTTGTAGGAGGAGGCCGACCTCAGGGTTCTCCTCAGGGACCTCGACCAGGGCATGGTCGGGGAGGTGGCCGACAGCCGAGGGGCAGAGGATCTAGGTGTGGACAGTTGCACGCCATGGAGGTAGCAGTTCCAGCAGGGTCGGAGGTCGTTCTAGGTACGATCAGTTTGTTTAGCACCCTCGCTTATTCCTTGTTTGATACCGAAGATTTGCACTCGTTAGTTTCACCTAGTCTAGCCCGTGATTTGGGTCTAGATTCCAAGATAATTCCAGTTCCCCTGGTGTTAAGCACTCCAGTCGGAGGTCAGACCGACTTGTTATATGTTTGTCGAGGATGCAGACTGATGATAGGGCCACATCAGTCAGTTAGGGATCTACTACTACTACAGATACAACCATACGATGTCATCTTAGGTATTGACTGGTTGTTCTTTGTGTGCGCCATCATCGACTGTTTCCGTGGTAGGGTTGTGTTCTCAGACTTGGGCGGTCGTCATGTTGCCTTCACCGGTGAGCGGAGCAGTCAAAAGGGTAGCAGCCGAGAGGAACCCCTCCTCTCCTTGTTAGCCGAGCTATCAGTGGAGTCATGGGATGCTGAGATGTTGGGGGTGTCTGGGATCATCATTGAGTTTATGGACATCTTTCCTAAGGAGGTAACGACTCTACCCCCTCGATGGGATATCGAGTTTGGGATAGACTTGCAGCCTGGTGCTCGTCCGATTTCGATGACTCCTTACCAGATGGCACCTTCGGAGCTATGGGAGTAGTGGATTCAGATTGATGATCTGATGAAGAGGGGTTATGTTCGACCAAGTTTGTCACCATGGGGTGCTCCAGTGTTGTTCTCAAATAAGGTAGATGGTGGCCTCAGGTTGTCCATATACTACAGGAGGCTGAATCAGGTAACGATCAATAATCGTTACCCTCTTCCGAGGATAGATGATATTTTCAACCAGCTAAAAGGGACAGGATGGTTATCAAAGATCGACATGAGGTCTGGGTATCACCAGTTGAGAGTGAATGAGGGCGACATCCCGAAGATGGCCTTCAGGTGTAGATATGGACACTTCGAGTTCGTAGTCATGCCTTTCGGTGTTACGAACGTCCCGGATGTGTTCATGGGGATTATGAACTCCATCTTCCGAGAGTACCTGGACCGGTTCGTAGTTGTGTTCATCGACGATATCCTGATCTATTCAAGATCAGAGGAGGACCACACATAGCACCTGAGGATGGTTTTGCAGGTCCTCTGACAGCACCAGCTCTATGGGAAGTTGTCAAAATGCAAGTTCTGGACGTGAGAAGTGCACTTCCTTAGGCATGTAGTATCCGAGCAAGGGGTAGCTATGGACCCATCAAAGGTTGAGGCAGTTTTTTCTTGGGAATCTCCCAAGAATTTGGAAGAAGTTCGTAGTTTCCTCAGGTTGGCGGGTTACTATTAGAGGTTCGTACCCAACTTCTCCCGAGTTGCAGCCCCTTTGAAAGCCTTGACCAGGAAGGATCAGGTTTTCATGTGGAGTGAGCAATGTGAGGCAGCCTTCAACAATCTGAAGGAGAAGTTGGTTAGTGCCCTTGTGCTGAGACTACTAGAAGAAGGGGTGGTGTACGAAGTGTTCTATGATGCTTTAGGAAAAGGTCTGGGATGTGTTCTGATGCAGCGACAAGGGGTGATCTCTTACGATTCTAGGAAGTTATGCCCTCATGAGCGTAATTATGCAACCCATGACCTGGAGCTTGCAGCGGTTGTTTTTGAACTAAAGTTATGGCAGCATTACCTCATCGGAGAACGCTTTGTGGCCTTCACAGATAACAAAAGTTTTAGGTATATCATCTCCCAGCGGGACCTAAACTTACGACAGCGAAGGTGGGTGGAGTTCCTCCAGGATTACAACTTCGAAATTTTCTATACTTCAGGGAAGGGGAATGTAGTGGCTGATTCCCTGAGTAGGAGGACGCAGAAGGATGCAGTCTGAGAGTCAGCAGACACCTGGAAGGAAATGGAGGAGTTGGCTGCCTTGCACTTGGATGCGAGGATGGATGGAATTAGAGGTTTCCTGTATCAGATGAGAGTGCAGTCTTATCTATTACAGCAAGTGGAGGAGTCTCAATGGGGTGACCCAGAGTTCCAAGTGATGCGTGACTGAATTAACCAGAGCAGTGCTCCGGAGGGGTGGATGGAGGACGGTCAGAACCAGATCCTTTTCCATGGAAAGCTGTTTGTTCCAGAAGCGATGAGCGGAAATGTTCTTTTTGAGTTCCACAACTCACCCCTTGCAGTGCACCTGAGAGTTTCTAAGATGTACCAGGGTCTGAGGAGACGGTTTTGGTGGCCCAGAGTAAAGTGAGCAGTGGCAGAGTTTGTGGCCAAGTGGCTAGTATGTCAGCAGGTGAAGGCTGAACACCGAGTTCCAGGTGGCCTACTACGACCTCTAGATGTTCCCGAGTGAAAGTGGGAGGACATCTCGATGGATTTCATCATGGGACTACCCAGGGTTCAAGGGGGATGTGATGCCATCTGGGTAGTAGTGGACCTGTTGACCAAATCGTCTCACTTTCTGGCAATCAAGGAGTCAAGTGCAGTGGATGATTTGGCGTGAAGGTACGTGGATGAGGTGGTGCGGTTGCATGGAGTTCTGAGGTCCATAGTCTCGGATAGGGATGCACGGTTTACCTCACGAGTCTGGGGAGGATTGCAGCATGATTTTGGAACCCAGATACGTCTTAGCACTGCTTTCCATCCCTAGACAGATGGACAGATAGAGCGCACCATCCAGACCTTGTAGGATATGCTGCGGGCATGTGTTCTGGACTCAGGAGGATCATGGGTTTGACACTTGCCTCTTGTAGAGTTTTCCTACAATAATAGCTATCACTCTACCATTGGTATGGCTCCATTTGAAGCCTTGTACGAGAAACCATGCCGCTCACCTGTGTGTTGGACCGAAGTAGGAGAGGTAGGCATCCTTGGCCCAGAGGTGGTGCAGAGAACGACAGAGAAGGTTCATCTCATACGAGAAAGGATGAAGGCTGCCCAGGACCGGCAGAAGTTGTATGCTGATAATAAGAGAAGGCCCTTGGATTTTGAGGTTGGAGACCACATGTTCTTGAAGGTATCCCCTCAGCGTGGACAATGGAGGTTCGGCAAGGGAAGTAAGCTTTCTCCTAGGTTCATCGAACCCTCCAAAGTGTTGCGGCGGGTTGGCGAAGTGGCCTATCAGCTAGCGCTACCACCGCCGCTAATGAGGATACATGATGTCTTCCATGTGTCCGAGCTCCTTCGGTATCTACACGATGATTCACACGTCCTCGGATGGGGAGAACTGGACATCGAGGATGACGTGAACTTTGTGGAGAGACCAATAATGATCGAGGATCGCAAGGAGGAGGTGCTTCGTGGGTGAAACATTCCCTTGGTTCGTGTGTTATGGAGACATGGTGGGCTTGAGGAGAGTACATGGGAGAGGGAAGCACAGATGTGTGCCCAGTACCCAGAGTTGTTTTGAGTTCTGTACTGTTATGTTTATACTTGTTGTAGTGGAGCGTTTTACCTTTTTGGCTATTAAATACATGGTTTCCTTTCCACTAAATGTGTGTGAAAAGTCTTGGCTATGGGGGGAGGGGAGGGTCCAACCCCTAATCAAGACGCATTAAGGTGGATGCGATTAAACATGTGTGGGAGAGTTAGTGTCGCCCAAAGCGGATAGTATCTTGACATGGGGGAAGAGACTCCCCAACCCACATGACTGGGCAGTTTGACATGGTATGTTGCTTGGTTCTTAAGAGAAAGGTGTTTTTAGTTAACAATGGGGTTTGCTCCTGAGAGGTATCTTTTGAGGTGGTTGTTGGGATCCTCTTTCCTTCTGGTTGTTTTGATTCTCTAGGATGAGAATAGTTTGAGAGGTATCTAATGCAATGGCTCGGGGTCTTGGATGTCTATTGCTTTGTGAAAATATGGTTTTATGGGTGTTCTGGGTAGTCTGGGAGCCTCGGTGAGGTTTGACCTAACGGTAGGCCTACCGGTAGCCTTAGCCTACCGGTAGCAGGACTACCGGTAGCTCTGTCTACTGGTATCTCGGCTACTAGTGGCTCTCGCCTACCCCCACGGGGTTTTTCCAGTAGCGCCTCCTTTTGTGCAAATTGGGTTTTAAAGCCTATTTTGACCCCTTTCAGCTTGTTTTAAAGCCCAGTAATGCCCATAAATGGATTTTAATTAAATGATTAATAAACTAAATGATTAATGAAGTAACGTGCGTCGCTTTAAACCACGGGACCCATTAATGACGTGTGGGGTTACGTGGTCAACCCACGACCCTGCTCCTTACGCGGTTTCACCTTCTTATCTCAACCGTTCCCGACCCTTATAAACTAAATGCTTCTCCCTTAGGTTTCTTTTCTCGGTCACCCTCCGATCGATTCTTCGTCTTCTCGAGGCCTTACCCCCTACAGTTTTGCGCTTCCCCTCTTCCTGGTGGCGTAAAGATAAACTTTGATCGTTGATCAATAGGTAGGGAATATATCCATCATCTCTTCTTTTTGTGTATCATGAGGGGTGGGTGTGCTACTGGTTCTGTAGAATCAGATGAACCAAAATCTAATAAAGATATAAACTGATTCTAAAGAATGAAATGGGAGGGATGTGACCGATGATGTTGCTCTATTTCCATATTTTGATTATTGATTTCTCAATTGTACAGGCTTATGCCTACTGAAAATCATGGTAGTTGGTGGTCTTTCTCTATGAACTAACGAACCCTTACTATTGGTGATGTTTAAATTCTTGTATTGTGGATGCTCTGCTGTGTAAAAAAATTTGGTTAATTATGTACATCCGGCTAAATAAATTGAAACATCAGGATGGATACTTTCTGTGATCACCCCGGTTAAATCATAGTGGAATTGAAATCATGGAGTGTGTTAAATCTTTTAAATCTGAAAATACTGGCATGGGCCTTCTTTGTGTTGGTGGTGGTGGTTTGGTTGTTTTTCCTTCACGGTCCGTTTTCTGGGTGACAGGGGTGGGGATGAGTCCCCTGTTGATATGGTTTCAGAGGTTGTGAATTTTAAGACCGGGTGGTTACCTTGTTTATATCACGAATTGGGGTGGGATCCTCTGTTGATGAGAAACCATTTGGGTGGACACGGGGCAGTGTCTCGGGGTTTCCTTTTCTTCCATTACTTTGAGGGATTTCACTAGCCCCTTGGTTGCAGAAGGTGTAGGAAATATCTTGTGGTTTTCCTTGGTTCCAGTACTTTGAGGGATCTCTTATCCCTTTTGTTGTTGTGACTACAAGAGAACTGGGTGTGGAAGTTGCAGTTGATGCTTGACTATTTTCTTTCCTTGACTTGTGTTTATGCTTACTAGTTGCCCAAATAGGTGCAAAAACTTATTTTAAACATCATTACTAAACATGAAAACAAGGATGGGACAAATGAGTTTTGTTTGGTGTGAGTTGTGACGTGGAAAGGGGTATTGTTAGTGTTATTTAAGCTGGATGAAGAAAAACCTATACTTGGGTGAGTGCTCATTACCTATACATATAATTGTAGTTTTGTGTTTCTTATTCGTGCCCCACACAAGTTGAGAACTTAGTGCCGAACACCCCCATTTCATGGGGGAGGGTGTTTTTTCCAACACTTCTATTAGTGGCTGGTTATTAGCTCATTTCTGCTCCCTTTACCGGATAGCCCAAGTATCTTTGGGTAGGCTGTGACGGCCTAAATTCCATTATTAGCCCAAGAACCTTCGGGCAGGGTAGTGTGGTGGTTGGCCGAGGTGTGTGCGGGTAGGTGGTTTTCCAAGTGTCTTCGGGATAAGGCCCAGGTGTCTTTAGGTGTGGCAGTGGATCTTCTAGACCTGGTGTCTTCGGGCATGGAGGTGGTTGTTCTAGACTAGGTGTTTGCAGGTATGGTTACGTGTGACAGTTGTGGCCCAGGTGTTTGCGGGCGGATATTGGTTGTGGCCCAGGTGTTTGCGGGCTGGGTTTGGCAGTGGGACTGCGTGAGGATATGGCCCAGGTGTGTGCGGGTGGGGTGTGGTAGTGGGACTGCGGTGAGAATGGAGGGATTGGTAAGATGCATAGGATGTCTTCAATAACCAGTGGGAAAGTGGCGTGGGGTACCCAAACATCGATGTGCTTTTACTATATATTACATTGATTGTGTTATTTGGTGAGTGTGGCTAGCGAGTGGGATGGATGAACTCCTTGATAGTGTTGATTGTATGCTTCTCACAGGACTTTAATATGTTCCCCCACTTGTGCATGAGAGTCTTTGGTTTTTCCCTACTGAGTATACTTGTATGCTCGCCCTACATATATAAAACTGCTTTTAGGTTTCCCGGAGGACTTAGGGGATCGTTCGGGACCATACTAGCGCGGACCTTTTGGGGAGTTGTTGTTGTCGTTTTTCATTCTTTTGGTACTTTATCTTTCGATTTATTGTACCATGTATCTGTTACCTGTGAACATGCATGTGGGAATGGTTTACTTTTGGCCTTACTTTTCCTTCAGTTTTGGTGTTTTGGGTTTTATCATCTTATCTCTCGATCCTATTAAAATAAAAATGGCAATTCCTTCCATTTAGTGTGTAATTGTATACCCTTGGTGCTAGTCTCCACTCCGGGACCTATTGAAGGCGGGTTTCGGGGGTCATTATCTCTCCTTCAACTTAAAGAAGGAAGGTCCTGACAATCTACTGACCCTTCCCTCCTTCTAGTGAAGGTTGGTCATGACATGTATATTAATAATTAAATAATTATTTTTACTTTTTTTGGTTGGTAATATAAACATTTAACTAATTAATTTACCACGTTCATTTGTTATAAATCATAGAAATATGCTCATCACCAGTTTCTTCTAGAAGAACCATAAATAAAAATATCATGTAATTAAATAATTGTTTAATAAAAAATTATAAAAAAAATAAATACTTGTAACTTTAAGATCTAGGAATGATGAACTTTGGGAGAATAATGAATAACAACACTACTATTATAAAACTAGTTCAAAATGATCAAGATTACTCACACCCAAAATTGAAAATGCATAATAAATAACTAATATACATGTGCAGGATAATTCTAAATTAATTTTACAACATGTTATAAGTATGAAAAAAGGTTGTGGAATATGTTATTGAGAGGGTATTTTTTTTAATATAGGGTATTAAATCACTTTCATGGGAATAAAGTAATAGGAAGTTAATAAAGACTAATTAGAGGAAGAAGAAACTAAATTCAAATATAATATATAATATTTCATGATATAAATGTTTAAAAAATAAAATTATAATATAGATAATTATAATCAATCTAGAGGTGTTGTTAATCTCAAGTCAGAACTTAAGGGGGATATTGAGGAGCTTGATATTCAAAAAAATAAAAATAAAAAGATTAGTGGATTGTTGAAAGATTTATATGAATATTTTTATTAGCTTGAAAGTAAGATTTATTGGCTTTCAATGGAATTAAAATATCAATAAACCACTCAAAATAGATCTAGAGAAGTAGAAAATTTTAAGCTAAAAATTGAAGAACAAGATAAGGTGACTGGTTATATTAATGCTTATTTAAAGGATAAATAAAAGGTGTTTGAAGCTACTGATGAATGATTGTTTACCTTCAGAAAAAAATTGAATATGAAATAATTTAAATTGATCCATAGAAGAAGATTAATTTGGGAAAATTATCATATGTAAAATTATTGGAACAGACCAATAGAGGCTGAGAAAGTGTTGATAAAGCCCTGGATAAACAAGGGACCATGTTCATGGGTAAATTTGAGTTGGTTTTGATTCATAGAAATAAAATATTTTATTATTAACATATTATAATAAAACAAACTATAAGGATGAGTACAAATCTCATTCTTAATAATCTAACCATCGACTGAAGAACTTCTCAAATGTTGGAGGCATTTGGAGGAATAAAACTGAAAATATATTCCTTATAAAAAGTTATTTTTTTGGCTATCTTTTACACATAATTTACAACTATCAAGAGGAAAAAAGATAATTATGGGTATAACCACTTGGTATTCAGAAAATAAGGATGAGACAACATCATTCACCTCATAGAATAAAATCCTTACATGGATACTATTTTTACTATTCTAAATTTGGGAATAAATCTAATGACTATAGAAAAAAGAGGAAATAGATAATATAGGACTCAAATACATATGAATAAAAGAAAACCAAATATTATTCCATTAAAAAAATATACTCTCTACTATAAGAAGAAATATATTTTAATAATGATGATTTTACTAGAGAAATAAAGGAATGGAAACCTTATGTATCAACTAGTTAAGACATTTCTTGGAAATAGATATAGGGAAAAAAAGAATAAAAACTTGGAAAAACAATTCACTAAAATCTATAAATAATAATAGTACTTGGATGCTTGGTAATGGGTGTTTATCCCATATTATTGGAAATATAAACCTCTAGAAAAACATAAGGAGAGGGTTGAAGGTACCATCCATTTTAAAAATGAAGGAGTATTAAAGATCAAAAGAAGTGGGAAGACAAAGATAAAAAGTGATGAACTAAAGAGAAAAAAATTACTCTATATGGATAGATTTTCACATAACCTCTTAAACATCATTCAATTTTGTGACTCTATGATTATTGTTAACATTAACAAGAAACATTACGAGAGACAATATTTCATTAATTTTTAATCATTTTCATTGATAATTAATACCTAATCTAAATAAAACCTAGGTAAAAAATTCATATTGTTTACTTTTTTAAATCTATAATTATTTTAATAAATGGATTTAAAAATTATTTTTAGTAGTTTTATTCATTTTTTAGATTAAATTGAGAATATATACATTGATTTAGAGAATCATAATTTAATTATTTGATGGATTAAATTATGAGTTTAAATATTTTAAATCATTTTCATGTTGATATAGATAATCCATTCATTTATATTTTGTTTTTTTAATGTATAGGTTCAAAGATAAGAAATTGAAAAGGAATGCTGACATATGTGTCATTTATTTCCCTGTGTATATCTCATTCATCCCCTACATAGGTGTCAGTTACCCTACATAGTATTGATATCCATTAAAATAGTTTTCACCCATAGCTATAGAAGGGTACCACTAAGTTTATAAAGGATATGTGAGGTTAATACCCCGAAATAGCTACAACGTAATGGTAGCATGTGTGTACATGGAAATATATAAAGGTGTCCCCACAACCATACATGTTTTATAATGGAAAAAAATCTATTATGTAAAGGTATAATGGTGTAAATCATAGTCTAAATTATATATAATGGTATTATAATTTGTCATGTAGAGGTATAAGGTGTACTTGTTGAGGCTGCATAAGTGTAAGACTCACACAGACAAGTTCTGTAAAGGTATAAAGGAAGTTGAGTAATGGTATACCTATGATTTTATCTATTAATTCAATGTAAATTATATGGTTCCAAATCTTTATAAGTGTATCAATCACACTCCATAGGCTATGTAAATCTCATCTCCATTGATAATGTATAGCATAAGGTTCATCCAATTTAAAACTAATCCCTCTCCAAGTGTTTACCTCACATGAAGCTATCCCCAACTTCCTCTATCCAAGAACAAGGTTATTTTATAAATGAACCTGAGCATTAGCCAATAACCACTAATAAAAATACCCATTTTATCAGCACTAAAAATTGCCTTTAACAGCACTAGAAAAACGTTGTTAAAGTCGGAGAAGATAGGGGGGGTCCCCTTTATCAGCGCTCTAAAAAGCGCTGATAAAGACCCCTTTTATCAGCGCTAAAAAGAAGCACTGATAAAAGGGTCCTTTATAAAAAATTTAATTTTATCACTCATAAAATACCCCTTTATCAGCATTTTTTTAGTGCTGATAAAAGTAAAACAAAATTTGAAAAAAAATTAAAAAAATCCTGCCAATCGGGGGGGCTTTTATGGGGCTTAATCTTCCCTTTTAACAGCGCTTTCCAGCCCCTCCAACACCCACACACACCCCCCTCCACCCTATATCAGCGCTACACCCACCCCCTTTATTAGCGCTAGCCCCCCAAATCAACCCTCATGTGCGCGCCCTTGCCTCCACCAAGATTTGATCTCGAGACCTCCCCCTAGCGTGCCTAAAACTTTTACCACTCTGCCGTATTGATTTTTTCTCTAGTTAATGACATATCTATTTATTTATACATATATTTATTTATATTTATTCATATAGTAACATATAGTTATATTAATATATATATATAGTTATATTAATATATATATATTTATAGGGATTTTAATATATATATTTATAGTTATATTAATATATATATATATATGTATTTATATTAATATATATATATAGTTAGATTAATATATAGGTATATAAATATTTATATTTTGGTATTTAAAATAAAATGGATATTAGTTATTATTTAGATAAAGCTAATATATTTTATATGTAAATATATTTTATTATTTATATTTTTAATTAAATTTTTATGTGTGAATATATAAAAATTATGTATATATTATTATATATTTGATTATAAATAACAGTTCATTATAAAAAATGATAAAATTTCAAATAAATAATATCAATATGAATATAATACTTTGGAATAAATTTAGTCCCCACCAAAAAACCAATAATACCCCCTTAAACGAGGCTGAAAATCCTCAAAATGTTAAAAAATCGGGGTATCCCGACTAAAAAATCGGTTTTGGAATCCTTATGGGCCTTTTTTGGCATCTAAAAAACCTTTAACGGAGTCCCTTTCAGTCACAGGGGTGTAGATCTCGTCGCAGGCTTCGATTTGATATGTGGTAGAGCTCAAACGGCTACCCGGATCAAAAGTTATGGTCGTTTGAAGTTCGAGTTGCGTTTTCAACATATTTTGGATCTTTTTTTAATTTTTTTAATTTTTTTATTCTTTAAATTGTTATTAAATGACAATTACTCCTTAATAATTAGAAAATTATTAATTGAAAATATTTTTTTAATTTTTTTATAAGCCATTTTCACTAAATATATTATATATTCAGTGTAACTGTATATTTATAATTATCTGAAATATATTTAAAATTATATTTAAAAAACATATATTATATTTATATCAATATAACTATATCTATATATTTAAATATTAATATATTTTTTTAATGATTTTTTTTGGAAGTAGACCCTTTATCAGCGCTACTAAAAAAAGCACTGATAAATGGGTACCCTTTAACAACGCTAAAAAAATCACTGTTAAAGGTGTACCTTTATCAGCGCTAAAAAAAGCGCTGATAAAGGGGTACTTTTATCAGCGATTTTTTTAGCACTGATAAAGGTACCCCCTTGATCAGCGCTTTTTCGTTAGTACTGATAAAGGGTGGCACTGGCCTTGCCCTGTTTTGTGGTAGTGAACAAGTAAAGTATCCTCATTAAATATGATTAAATCTAAAACAAAGTAGAGAAAATGTGTCCATTGGTTTTTTCACTATAAAGGATTGAAATGGAATGGGACTCGATTTCTCCTAATGTTATGACTAAGAGTATGAAGGCTAATGCACACCATCATCTTGATAGAATTTCCCAATAAGTTCACCTGAAGTATCCATATTGTAATAATTCTGTCATATGACTTTATTTTACAACTTCAACATATTCTTTAAGACTTCAGTGACACTATAGGACTTGTGATCCAAGATTATGACTTCATTCACCATCAAAATTCATCCATCATATAACATTGAATTTATATGATTTAAATTTATTTCCAATTCATCATATCACCTTTTGACTTTACCAATATGGGAGAATATCAAGTGTAGGTGAGTGTACCTAATGCCTCCACAGGGTAGACTTCACCAAGGTCACTAATACCATTTTCTTCCACACGGCCTCCACTCAGGAAACCTTTATATGAAATGAATATCCTCATTATTTATACTAGGACTAATTATATAATGATTTTTTTATATTTCCACAAGGTCTACATCTATTTCATAAAGGAACTAAGGATCATGTGAGTTTCTAGAGAAATGGGAGAGGAATATGATCAATTTAGAACATCCTAGAAGTTGGTGACATAGAATGAGTTAAAACCTATATATGGAATGATCATGTGATTCTAGAAAATCTTGAGAAACCTTTAAATAAAGAAGAAGTCCATAGAAGAGGTGATATTGGTCTCAAATCGAAAGAAAGATTATTCATACTATTTTTTTCTAGTGTAATTTCTAACTCTAATGATGTTATTTTAGACTTTTCTAGATTTTATGAGAAGAAACTCCCCCTTCTCAACTCTTTAATTTCAATGAATTTATATTTTCATTTATCTTGTTAAATTTTCATGAGATATTATGTGTTTGCATGAGTGATAGATGATCATCATTGCTCTTTTATTTTATTTTTTTGAATTATTCTATTAATTTATTTTTTATATAATCCCAAATCATCGTGGTCAGTGAGGGGTGATTGAGGAGTGATTGAGGGTTCATAATTACTGTGGGTGGGTGAAAGTAGTGTGGTAGTGATAATTTCTTACACTGCCTAGCCATTTATACTTGAGAGGTATTTTATAACTCAAGGTATTTAGTTTCGTATTAACATTGGGTAAGGGAATAAATTTATTTTATGATAGGTAGTGATAGGGTGGATGAGAGATTTATCTAAGACCATCCATGCATTATTTTTACAAATTTCACTTCATCTACATTTCTTGCAGACACACACTACTTCACCACCATTCTTTCATTATTTTATAAGTAAATAGTAATATATTTTTTATAGGCAAGGATAAAATGAGTGATAATTACCTTAGTCTTTATAAGGATCCTAGGTTAGCTTCCCTGGCTATATTTAAGGGTCTTTGAAAATATCATTGTTGACCGCAAGGCCCATAATAGCCTTTGCATAAAAAGGGTGTATGATCAGATACAAGGTGAATAATTCTCTCATGAAAGTTTTTTATATGAATAGTAATATTTATCTGGTGGATAGAATGGTGAAAATTTTACTTCTTAGAGTTTAATAGGAAAAAAACTTATGGTGCTAGAGTCTAGGCTACATTTATCAACAAAGAATGGAAACCATATTTAAGATAAGAGCTATAGTGGATATCCAAAATCTAGTGTGCCTGAGAAAGGATGTTTAAGGAAAGAATTTAGGATAAGTAGGTATATAAACCTTATCAAAAAAATAATAAATGGGTGTCCAATCTCCTCAACTTGGTTCACACTAACGTCTACAGTCCTATGAACCCACTTAGAACACAAAAAGATAGGTACTTTATTCTATTTTTGGATGATCAGTGTAACATCATAAGTAAATAAAGAATAAGACATTTTCATATTTATTAATATTTGTGATTTAAATATTAATTTTATTTTAAAAGGGATTTTATGTTTGATATCCTACCCGATATGAAACAATGGGTTTCTTTGAAATCTTATGTTGCACTCAACGTTGAGTTATACTGAATAATAATAATATAATATTGATTTAAATGGTATTTAACTTCAAGCCATTGTATTGGTGGAAATAAACAGAAATAATTGCAATATTATTATACATGTTTGTTAAATGTTTTTTTTACATTTATCCAATAAAAGATAGAGGCTTAAAATGTGAATGAATCTAATTTTAAGCATAAATACTCTAATATTATTTAAAAGTTCGATTTACCGCCTTTTGATGGAGAACCCTCTTTAAATCTAGTTTTAGTCACTTTTATAAGTTTTATTTGAAAAAATAAAATTCTTCTTTAGAATTGGTACTTCAAAATTTACTTTGGGTAAATTTTTGGTAAAATCCATTTTTTAATGAATAGTGAAAAATATTGTATTTTAATTCAAAACTGCCTTTTAATCTAATTTATTTATAATGTTAGATTATATTTTTAATCCATTTTAAAGTGTAATTATATTATTTTTTTACTATTTAATCCAATTTTGGTCATTGGAAGTAATTTCACTTTTAAATTGGACATAAATAAGTGTCAATCTTTTGATAGTTATTATTTCTTAAAAACACGTTTTTTGTTTTGACAGTGGGAATTAATTTTAAATTAATTTTTTCCACTTCTTTATTTTGAATTTGGAAAAATGGATTCCATATTTGGAATAAGGAGATCCAAATTGTGTAAATAGGTAACTTTTATTTTTATAAATTACGAATATTTACTTAAGTAAAATTTTTATTTGCCATGGTTAAAGGGTAAATCTGGTAAATAAGGGTAAAAAATAATATTATAGTAATATAAAATTACCCTAACATGTGTCCTAATCCTATTGTATGGTACATTTTCGACCAATGGTCATCCTTGGGTTGATTTTGGGACCCCATGGAGCCACTTGGGAGTGATAAGGACACTTTATATTAATTGATTTAAAGTAAAGACAAAAATGACTTAAAGATATATATTTTAGTAAATCAATTATTAAATGGGGTTATATAAGTTATATATTAGACTATAAATATTAATTTTAAATCTAAAATGATTTCCTACATCATGATATTTTTTTATAATTTTTGGACATCAAATAAATAAAATTATTTATGACACAATAATGATGGAGTGTTTACCTCATTAATGACTGGTTTAAATAAATAAGATTATAAAGATTAAAAAAATATAAAAACACCTATCAAATTATTATTGGATGATTTTATTTCAAACATGAGTCATCCTATATTTTACTTTAATGAGTTTTTCACATTTTGAAACTGAAAATCATTATATAATAAAATAAGATTTTCACACTTACCTAAAGAGCCTCTCCTCCCCCTTATAAAAACCACACACTTCTAACCTATTCTTCACACTTATAAAGCCCCTTGTATCATAAAAACTCTTCCAAATTAATATCCCTACATCCCTCTCCTCCTCTTATAAGGATTCCTCTAGGCATAAGTCAATTCAATTAAACCTTTTGGTTCAAACCAAAGAGAGATTCCTGATTTAAAGGTAACGTCTCCTCTTAAGTTCTTTTGTTTTAGTTTACTTATCCAACCCCATAAACTCTTTTTATTCCTTTATTTTATAAACAAACCAGTATAATAAATATACTAGATTGTTTTTAAGATAATTATTTGAACAAAACTTACACACACCTCCATCTAATGGGTAAAGAACATATTGTTTCTGTGGACGGCAAACTAACGCCTCGTGAAATGATGATTGTTCAATATTCTACTACCACCTCTCATGGTGTCCACTAAGATGGAACTATATTTATATGTGATATATATTATATATATATTGTTTCTATGTGTCTGTATTTTTCATTTATAGAATACCTTTATGGATTTCCATAGTGGGTAAATACGATAATTTCATTTGAGGAAGTGTGGACTACCACCCCCTCAAAGTGATATAACTCATTCATGCCATAGGTGGAATGTATAAAGGATGTAGTTAATTAAATTATATATGATAATATATTGTAATTATAATATACCTATGTATCATTATGTTTTCATTCCATTAAATATGAAATAGAAATGAAAGTAGTGTTCATGCGTATGTACGACTTACCGTCTCCATGAATGATGCATTTCATTTATTACCTCCAAATGTTATGTAATATTATAAATACATATATATACTTGATATATATGATATATATGATATCTAAATCAGGAATATAATTTTGGAGATAATGTAATTTTTACCACATAGACAATTTATATTTATAAGAAGTTCATTTTTAACTCAAGTTCTGAACATCGACAAAATGTCTGATATGAACTCAAATAATTAACTAATTGTAATAGAAAGGTAATAATTGATATAAAAGGAATAATAAACTTGAAACTGGTTCTTAATATAGTGTAAATTAACTTTAGTTTATTATTTATGAGATTATAGAATGATCAATTTAAGTTGGACACGAGGTAAGGGACTTCATCTCAATCTCCTTTCATTGAGGCATATTTTGTTTTATACCTGACTTCATTTTATAAGGTGTATAAAAAAATTTTACTTCTCATTTCATTTCAAAGGGAATATTTTTCTATGAGGAATTTTACTAAATGGAAAAATGGAATGTTTATTTTTAATGTAAGCGGTGACAACGACCTTTTCCGCCGCCGCGAGTATTATTAGATCTTTGGATTCCTTAACAAGTCGTAATGTTTTTAAAAGGAAAATAAATATCATATACTCTTTTATGTATTTTGGCATTGAAAATGTTTTTGATAGTGTATTTTTAATGTCAATATATTTAAATGATATATTTTTATTGAAATGTGGAAATGTAATCTTAACTTTATGTTTGTTTTATCTATTATGAATATGTTATAGTTCTTGGGAATTGTTTACGTATATGGGTGGTTCCGTGATAAACCTAGGGCGGGTGAGCCCAAGATAGCTCTCCAATGCATTGGGTAACATGACGAAGGTAAATGTTAATGATTCTCCTAAGAAATTTAGTGAATATACTATGATGGGTATTCCAAATCTAACTCCCTACATAGCTATGATAGCAACAATATAAGTATTATATGGATGCCACAAGTTACCTTTATGATCTATGATTTCTATGTGTTATTCATAGATCTTATGATTTCATGAGGTATGAGCTTATGCTTGGTATATATTTATGGAATAATGTTATATTTCTTTATATTATAACCCTTAATGATCTTTTTATACTCATCCCATGTTTTGAAATGTTTTTCACATGACTTAAAGATGAATAGGCCCAAGGATGGGATCAAGGAAAATTCATGCTGTCTAAAACATGGAACTAGACATGACTCTTTTTTAAGAGTTTTTATTTTATGAAAAAATGGAAACTGAGTAGAATTGTATACTTTGTAATTTTTGAGATGTAATGTAATAGTTATGGCCTAATTCTCTAAAACTATAAACCGGAAAATATCCTAAATGTAAATTATTCATTTAATTCAAGATTATGTAATTTTTTAAGGCCAGGTCCTTATAGTTGGTATCAGAGGTTGGTTTAGACAACCTTATAAAGTTAGGATATTGTTAAATTAATATCCATAAATTATTTTTAGTTTAAGTTATGATTAAAATGATATATAATTAATAGATTACCATGTTTCTTCTCCTAGGATATTTTTGTGTTCAGAATGGTTTTCCGTAAAGGAAACAGAGCAGCTATGATGGAATGACATCAGGAGGAAGACAACCTTCCAAATCCACAACCTGAGATGGTCATAATCAGAACTGAACAGTTTTTTGTAGTGATGGAACAGTTGACTCAGGATATAAATGGTGGTGGTATCCATGCATGATATCATCCATATCAAACACAAAGGAACATGTCAGTAGTGGAGCATTTCATGAGGTAACATATTCCATAATTCAGAGGATCATCTGACCATGTTCAAGATAAAGTGTGGATTAAAGTAATAGAGAAGATTTTTGATGTCATGGGGTGTTCAGAATATCAAAAGGTTGGTCTCATTGTTTACCGTTTTGAAGGAGAAGCAGATCAGTAGTTGTCGATAGTGAAAAATATTAGGGATAGTGAGGATATTGATGCTCTGGATTGGGATGAATTCAAAGGTATGTTTCTTGAGAAATATTTTCCTAAATTGGTTCATCTTAGGATGGGAAAACAATTCCTGGAATTGAGGCTAGAGAATGACTCATCATATTCTTATGAAGAAAAAATCACTCGACTGGAAAGGTATGCTCCAAATTTCATATGAGATCTTGATAGTAAAATCAAACTTTTTTACTTAAAATTAAATCCAAAGTATCAAAGAGATTTAGCTTCTCGTGAGTTCAAAAGTTATGAAAAACTTGTTCGATGTGCGGATAAGGTGGAAATGGAGTTTTTAGATGATCAGTTGTTCTTTGACAAACAACAGAATAAGAGGTCGATGTGGCAGATGAAAGGAAAGAACTCTTCAAAAAATTATGAAGGTAAGAAACATAAGTTTACAATTTGTGAAAATTGTGGTAAAAATCATGATAGTAAATGTATTTTTAATTTTATTAAGTGGTACTGATGTGGTCAAATGGGACATAAGGCTCGTAATTACACTGAAAAAGATCATGGTAATGGTAACATAAAATCTGATTTACATTCAGTAAAATGTTTTAAGTGAAATGAAATGTGTCATTATGAAAATGAGTATCCAATGAAGAACTCAACTAAGGGAAAGCAACTAGACTACAAGAAGAAAGGGGTGGTGAAATCCTTTGCAACTACTTCAGTAGATGTTGAGCCATCAAATAAAGTAGTATCAGGTATACTGTTTGTTTATTCTGATTATTCCAATGTGTTGTTTTATTCAGGGTCTAAAAACTATTTCATTTATGAGAATTTTTATATTAAATTGGGAATTCCATCTCAAAATATGAATCCTAAACTTATGGTAAAAACACCTGGAGGAAATGTTTAGACAAAAAGAAATTATTAGAACCATCATTTCCTAGTGTGCGGAAAGAATTTACCTGAAAACCTTATTCTTTTGCCTCTATTATAGTTTGATGTTATATTGGGTATGGATTGGATTTTCGTTTATCATGCTAAGATTGATTTCAGAGCTAAAGAGGTTTATTTTCAGAAAGATTTTCAGTTTGTGTACAATAATGAACCCTTGCTTTTGATAAAATATCAGTAAGATGAGAAACTAGTAAAAGATGGAAATGAATGTTACCTTTCAAATATTTTTGAAAATAAAGGAACTGTTCAAATTAATTATGTCCCAGTGGTAAATGAGTACCATGATGTTTTTCTTAATGAGTTGCCTGGTATTATACCTGATCAGGAAGATGAATTTACTATTGACTAAATTCTTGATGCTAAGCCAATTTCAAAACTACCTTATAGAGTGGATCAAATTAAACTTTTAGATTTAAAGAAGCAATTACAGAAGTTATTAGATAAAGGTTTCATTCGACCTAGAACATCACTGTGGGGTGCTATTTTCTTGTTTGTCAAAAATAAATATGGTTCAATGAGACTTTTCGTTGATTATAGAGCATTGAATAACATCACTATTAAGAAAAAGTATCCCTTGCCTCATATTGATTATTTGTTTGAACAGATCTAGAGAGCTTAGTATTTTTTGAAAATTTATTTGAGGTCGGGGTACCATCAGTTGAAAGTAAAGGAATTAGACATTCCGAAGACTGTGTTTCATACTAGATATGGCCATTATGAATTTTTGGTTATGCCTTTTGGGTTAACCAATGTTCCTACTGTATTCATGGATCTTAAGAATATAATTTTCCGTGAGTTCCTGGATAAGTTTGTGGTTTTGTTCATTGATGATATTTAGGTTTATTCTAAAAGT
This sequence comes from Viscum album, assembly GCA_963277665.1. Lineage (NCBI taxonomy): Eukaryota > Viridiplantae > Streptophyta > Magnoliopsida > Santalales > Viscaceae > Viscum > Viscum album. Next base: position 930,908,414 of record OY728159.1, read on the forward strand.
AAATAGGAGCATGAATGTTATTTAAGGGTTATCTTTCAAACATTAAAAGAAAATAAACTGTATGGGAAATTCAGCAAGTGTGAGTTTTGGTTATAGAAAATTTATTTCCTTGGTCACATTGTTTCAAAATATGGAATAATTGTTGATCTTTCTAAAACCAAAGTTTTTGAAGAATGAACAAGACCCACAAATATAATCAAGATCTATAGTTTTCTTGGTTTACCAGGTTATTAACAGACGTTTGTCGAAAATTTTGCACAGTTGTCTATCTCAATGACTAAGTTAACTCGAAAAGGTTTTAAGTTTATTTGGACAAAAGAATGTGATGATTGTTTTCAGGGATTGAAAAGAATATTGGTGAATTATCTAGTTTTGGAATTGCCTTCCAGAAATGGTGGGTTTGTTATTTACATTGATGCTTCATTGAAAGGACTTGGTTGTGTCCTAATATAGAATGATCGGGTGATTTCTTATGCTTCACATCAGTTAAAACCTCATGATTTAAATTACCCTACACATTATTTGGAATTAACTACTATTGTTTTTTCTTTAAAAATTTGGAGGCATCATTTGTATGGATTAAAATGTGAAATATATACTGACCACAAAAGTTTGAAGTATATATTCACTCAGAAAGAATTGAACATGAGACATAGGAGATGGCTGGAATTAATCAGGGATTAGGATTGCACAATTCATTACCATTCTAAAAAGAAAATAAAGTGTCTGATGCTTTGAGTTGAAAAAGTAATGCTTCATTAACCATTCTTGGTTTTTAATGAGATCCTTTGGTTTTTGAGTTGATGAAATTTGGCATAGAATTTTTCGGTGTAAGAAATTTCTCTATTTTTTCAGGTTTCAGTGAAATAATCTCTATTAGGTAGAATTAAGAAAGCATAGAAGGAAGATAATGAGTTGTAGAAAAAGGTCTAGCTGGTTCATAAGGGTAAGTTTCCTGATTTTAACATTGATAATGATTGTGTTTTGAGTCTTGGGAAGAGATAATGTGTGCCTTGTGATTCACAATTGAATAATGAGTTGTTATGTGAAGCTCACAGTTCTCTGTTTTCAGTTCATCCTGGAAGTACTAAGATGTATAGAGATCTTTGGGAGTATTACTGGTGGGATGGAATGAAAAGAGATATTTCTGATTTTACTATGAAGTGTTTGACTTGTCAATAAGTTAAAGTAGAGTGGTAGTTACCAAAAGGTATGCTTCAGTCTTTACTGGTGCGAGAGTGGAAATGGAAAAATATATCCATGGACTTCGTCGTGGGATTACCAAAGACATCTTGAGGTAATAATACAATATGTGTTATTGTTGATTGATTGACTAAATCTGCTCATTTCATTCCTATTCGAGATACTTTTTCTCTAGATCAACTTTCTCGATTATATGTTAAAGATATAGTCAGGTTTCATGGTGTTCCCCTTTCCATTGTATCTGATCATGATCCAATGATTACTTCTAACTTTTGGAAAGGTCTTCAGAAGTCGTTGGATGCTGAATTAAATTTTAGTAAATCTTTTCATCCTCAATTTGATGGGCAGTTAGAACGAACAATTTAGACCTTGGAGGATATGTTATGTGCTCGCTCGATGGATTATCAGGGAAGTTGGGACCAACATCTTTCATTGGTTGAATTTTATTATAATAACAGTTTTCATTCCTGTATATAGATGGCTCCATTCGAGGAATTATATGGGAATCAGTGTCAAACTCCAGCTTTTTGGGATGAAGTAGGTGAAAGGAAACTGATGGGACCAGAATTGGTAGAAGAGAAGGTAGAAAAATTTTAGTTGATTCAGAAGCACATGAGAACAGCTCAGAGGTGGCAGAAAAGTTATACAGATAGCCAGAGGAAGGATATTTCTTTTGATGTAGGTGATCATGTCTTTCTCAAAGTTTCTCCATGGAAAAGTTTTATTCATTTTGGTAAGAAGGGAAAGTTGAGTCCGAGGTTCATTAGACCTTATGAAATCCTAGAGAAAGATGGATCACTTGCGTACAGAGTGGATTTACCTCCATTTTTATCCCTAGTACACAATTTTTTTCATGTTTCAATGTTGAGGAAGTATTTTCTAGATTTATCTCATGTTTTCAGCACAGAGGTAGTTCAATTGGAAGAGAATCTCTATTATGAGGAACAACCAGTCCAAATTCTTGACTGAAGAGAGAAAGTGTTGTGGAATAAGGTAATTAATTAGGTAAAGGTTTTTTGGAAAAACCATATGATTGAAGAGGCAATGTGGGAATCTAAAAATTATATGAGTGATAAATACCCCCAATTATTTGATAAGTGAATAAAATTGTTAGGACACAATTCCAAATAGGGGGCAAGGATGTGACATCCTAGGTAAATAAAGAATAAGACATTTTCATATTTATTAATATTTGTGATTTGAATATTAATTTTAATTTAAAAGGGATGTTATGTTCGATAGCATATTTGATACGCAACAATGGGTTTCTTTGAAATCTTACATTCCACACAACATTGAGTTATACTGAAAAATAATAATATAATATTATTTTAAATGGTAGTTAACACTCAATCATTGTATTGGTGGGAATGAACAAAACTAACTACAATATGATTATAAATGTTTGTTAAATGTATTTTTTACATTATTCCAATAAAAGTTAGAGGCTTAAAATGTGAATGAATCTAATTTTAAGCATAAATACTCTAATATTCTTTAAAAGATCGATTTATCGCCTTTTGATGGAGAACCCTATTTAAATATAGTTCTGGTCACTTTTAAATTTTATATTTTATAAAATAAAATTCTTCTTTAGAATTGGGACATTAAAATTTACTTTATGGTAAATTTTTGTTAAAATTCATTTTTTGTAATGTATAGTGAAAAATACTGTATTTTAATTCAAAACTACCTTTTAATCTAATTTATTTTTAAGGTTATATAATATTTTCAATTAGTTTTAAAGTGTAATTATATTAAGTTTTTAATATTTAATCAAATTTTGGTCATTGGAAGTAATTTCACTTTTAAATTGGACATAAATAAGTGTCAATCTTTTGATAGTTATTTTTTCTTAAAAACACACCTTTTGTTTTGACAGCGGGACTTAATTTTAAATTAATTTCTTCCACTTCTATGTTTTGAATTTGAAAAAATGGATTCCATATTTTTAACTAGGTGGTCCAAATTTTGTAAATAGGTAACTTTTGTTTTTATAAATTATGAATATTTACTTCAGTAAAAATTTTATTTACCATGGTTAAAGGGTAAATCTGGTAAATAAGGGTAAAAATAATATTATAATAATATAAAATTACCCTAACATGTGTCATAATCCTATTTTTGGATAAATTTCCAACCATGGTCATCCTTGGGTCGATTTTAGGACCCCATGGAGCCACTTTGGAGTGATAATGACACTTTATATTAATTAATTTAAAGTAAAGACAAAAATGACTTAAACATATAACTTTTAGTAAATCAATTATTATATGGGGTTATATAAGTTATATCTTTGACTATAAATATTAATTTTAACGATAAAAATATTTCCTACATCATGATATTTTTTTTATAATTTTTGGACATCAAATAAATAAAATTATTTATGACACAATAATGATGCAGTGTTTACCTCATTAATGAATGCTTTAAATAAATAAGACTATAATGATTAAAAAATATCCAAAACCTATCCAATTCTTATTGAATGATTTTATTTAGAATATGAATCATCTTATATTTGACGTTAATGAGTTTTGGATGTTTTTAAACTGAAAATAATTATATAATAAAATAATATTTTCACACTTTCATAAAGAGCCCCTCCTCCCCCTTATAAAAATATCACACTTATAACCCATTCCTCACACTTCTCAAGCCCCTTGTATCGTCCAAAATCTACCTAATTAATCTCCCTACATCCTTATACTCCTCCTAGAAGTCTTCCCCTATGAATAAGGCAATTCAATTAAACCTTTTGGTTCAAACCAAAGGGAGATACCAGATTTAAAGGTAATGTCTTCTATTAAGTTATTTTGTTTTATTTTACTTTTCCAACCCCATAAAGTCTTTATATTCCTTTATTCAAACTAAACTTACATACACCTCTATCCAATGGGTAATGAACTTACTGTTTCTATGGACGGAAAACTAACGCCTCATGAAACGATGATTGTTCAATATTCTCCTACCACCTCCTATGATTTCCATTAAGATAGAACTATATTTATATGTGATATATATTATATTTATATTATTTCTATGCTTATATATTTTTCATTTATAGAATACCTTTATGGTTTTCCATAGTGGGTAAATACGATAATTTCATTTGAGGATGTGCGGACTACAGCCCCCTCAAAGTGATATTACTCGTTAATGCCATACGTGGAATGTATAAAGGATGGAGTTAATGAAATTATATATGATATTATACTGGAATTATAATATATCTATTTATCATTATGTTTTCATTCCATTAAATAATAAATAGAAATTAAAGTAGTGTTCATGTGTACGTACGGCTTACCGTCTCCATGAACGGTGCATTTCATTTCTTACCTCCAAATGTTATGTACTATTATAAATACATATATAAACTAGATATATATGATATATATGATATCTAAATCATTAATATCATTCTGGTAATAATTTAATTTTGACTACATGGACAATTTATATTTATAACAAGTTCATTTTTAACTCAAGTTCCGAACATCGACAAAATGTCTGATATGAACTCAAATAATTAAATAATTGTTATAGAAAGGTAATAATTGATATAAAAGGAATAATAAACTTGAAAAAGTTTCTTAAGCAAGTATAAATTAACTTTATTTTATTATTTATGATATTAAATAATGATCGAGTCATGTCGGACATGAGGTAAGGGACTTCATCTCAATATCCTTTCGCTGAAGCATATTTTGTTCTATACATAACTTTCTTTTATATGGTGTATAAAAACATATGAATTATAATTTCATTTCAAAAGGAATCTTTTTCTACAATTAGTTTTACTAAACGACAAAAATTAATGTTTCTTTTTAACGTAAGCGGTGAAAACGACCTTTTCTGTCACCGCAAGTATTATTTGATCTTTGGATTCCTTAACAAACCGTAATGTTTTTAAAAGGAAAATAAATATCATATACACTTTTATGTATTTTGGTATTGAAAATGGTTTTGATAATGGATTTTTTATTTCAATATATTTAAATGATATATTTTGATTGAAATGTGGAAATGTTATCTTTCCTTTATGTTTGTTTTATGTGTTATGAATATGTTATGGTTCTTGGGTATTGTTTACATATATGGGTGGTTTTGTGATAAACCTAGGGAGGGTGAGCCTAAGATAGCTCTCTAATGCATTGGGTAATATGACTGAGGTAAACGTGAATGTTTCTCCTAAGAGATTTAGGGAATATAGTGTTATGGGTATTCCAAATGTAACTCCCTACATATTTGTGATAGCTACAATGTAAGTATGATATGGATGCCACAAGTTACCTTTACGATTTATGATTTCTATGTGTTATTCATAAATCTTATGATTTCATGAGGTATGAGCTTATGATTGGTATGTATTTGTGGACTAATGTTATATTTCTTTATCTTATAACCCTTACTGAGCTTTTTATGCTCATCCCAAGTTTTGAAATGTTTTTCACAGGACTTAAAAATGAATAGGGTTAAGGATGGGATCAAGGAAAAGTCATGTTGTCTAAAACATAGAACTAGACGTGACTCTTTTTTTAATAGTTTTTATTTTATGAAAAAATGTAAACTGATTATAATTGTATACTTTTTAATTTTTGTGATGTAAGGTAATAGTTATTACCAAACTCTCTAAAATTATAAACCTAAAAAGATCCTCAATGTGAATTACTCATTTAATTCAAGATTATGTAATGTTTTAAGGTCGGGTCATTATAATCACACTATAATGACATGAATTATGTTCATGAAAATCAATAAAGAATTTATAGAATGCATAAATAGATACCAATTAATAGTTAAAAATGTAACTTTTCACACTATCAAGATACTATGTCCAGACAATGAAACTAGGTTCTCTTCCATTGAAGTGTAAAATTACCTTCTAAAACACAGATTTAAAAAAATTAAGTGTCTTCAGAGAGGACTCTATAGTATAATGGATTCATTAAATGGATAAATATATGGTGAATAATATATCTAATGAAATAATTATTTAGAATCATTTCTCTTTATACTATTGGAAGGAGGAAACTCAGGTTATAGTGTACACTCAAAACCGGGCATTACTAAGACTTAGGTGTTGTGAAAGTGGGTTCCCAAGAACCAACTTGAACAGTTATTTTTTATTACTATATATTTTATATAGAGAGTTGTCTACGATGTTATCCTGCCATGATTTTTTTAATACTTACACTTATATTATATACATGGTAATGTCCTTAGATTATTAATTTTATAAACAATTTATATCAGTTCCCAAAAATAAATAGAACCTTGATATATTATGATAATAATCTTAAATATATGTTATATAGTTTAGATACATCATACCAACAGCACAAATATGAAGTCTAAATATCATGTGTTGGGTGATCATAAGCGTTGATATGTCTTATCATAAAGTTTTCACTTAGTGATATCAAGTATAAGAGATCACGAGGACTCACCCACCAATAATAACACCACATGTTATAAGTTTCATTGGTTATTTCTATTTATGAACATTTTTATTGCTTTCTTGACTTGAGATCATTATCAATGAGTATCATTTGATCACATTATTTGATACAAGATAAAAAAACTTAGCATTTATATGACGGAGAGGTATCTTGAGTTGGGTGCATCATTGATGGTTCGGAATTGGTTGAATGATGATGAAAAAAAATTTCACTTATGAAAGGAAGAGATATCTTGGGCTCGGTTGACCAGAGTGATAGTAATTTTATTAAATCCTTGTCTATAATAGTCAAAGGTAATTCTATCCTATTAGCTCATGAATAAATAAATTAAGAAATGATGATAACAGGATGTGTGCTTCTGGGTTAATGAGACATCATGTGATAAAGACATTATATCACAAGGTGTGTGTTCATAATAGGTTGTCATTTCAATTAGAAAACATTATCTCCTTAGAAACCTTTATGGGTTTCCATCTCCACTTCTAATATATTAGTATCATTCATTATTATTGATATAAGTTCCTAGAGGGTTACAAACAAACTATATTCATATTTTGGAGAAATTCTAATGAATTGGAGTTTAGGACATGGTGGGATCTATGGTGGGGGTTGAAATATATCAATGTTTGATCAATCATAAGAAATAAATAAATTCAATATTATTAAATTTTAGAATAATATGTATTGAACTTAATTACACAAGGTATTCTCAAGTATTAATTGAATATGAGTAAAATATATTTTAAAAATGATTACTAATTTATTCAAGGTTTGTTAATATATTTATGAGAGAAGTGATTTAATTTAATGGATTAGATTTTATCATGTAAAATATTTTGAATGTTACAAGAAACAGATAAAATATAAATGAAATTTATAACATGTTTACTTAGTTATTAATGTTATTTATTTCTTATTCAAGAGGTTAATTATGTTTTGGGTCCTAATATAAATTTCCAAGACTTAACAATACCTACACAGCCAAAAGTTACCCAAATTTCAGTTAAATATTCACAAATCAAATTTGAGAGCTTCTTAATCCCCAATCTAACATTACAAAGAGATAAGAGAGATATTTTATCACCTAGATCCATGAATTCCCTCTTGGACCAAATAATCGGTACTCCCAATATCATTTCAATATCTAAAAGCACTTTCATCACTATGCACTATAACCCAAAAATTAAATATTGATGTTCAAATAACCTTTTGGAATGTGTTTGGATTACCTAAATGGCTCATAATCTATTTCCTTCAAGTGAGGATCACTAAAAAAGAGAAAAACAATTTTCTAATCATAATCAACAAGGTATGGTTTTGATTTAGTTTTTCATGCTTAATTTAAATTCACATGAGATACTTGGATTGATAACATGGTGGAAATCTTCTAGTTAAGGAATTATCACATAAATCATTTTGAAAATTTTTAATTTCTCTATTTCACACAATTTCAACACACACCTAGGATTAAAAATTAGCATCATAGCTATCATGTGATTTGTTAAGTTGAAATTAAAATTGAATTTCCATGAATTTGAGTATAGGGAATCAATATGGTCCCAATCACACTAATTTTTCTTCGATCTAAGGTTGGATTTGTAAAATATTGTTACCTTATTTCAAGTATTTTCTTATACCTTGTTGTGATATAAATTTTGAGGATTATTTTTTGTTTTAGTTAATGGAGTATTTGTATAAATGTTTCAAATGTTTTAAAGGTTGTTTTCTTTGGTCTTTTAGGTTTTTAGAGAGATAAAATAGAGTTGTGACGTGGTGTAGGGGTTATAGAATGGAGAATACTAGTTTTTACATGGACCATGAGGCTATAGCGTAAGGGAAATGAGGTTAGGAATCTATGAATCATAGGATATTGGTTATTTCATGGATACTTGGAGATCATATTATATTTATACTACTAATTTCTTTATAGCTGTGCTATGGAGGGTTGGCTACACCATAGATCCTTGATTTGTAAATTTTAGTGCTTCTGCCAAATCATGAACCATTGTGGCATGGTGTAGAGGCCACACCATACCCTCATACTAGTAAAATAGGATTTGGGTGAGTGATGCATGGTATTCTAAGGAGGCTATTTGAACAAGGATGGTTGCAGCATGGTCTGAGGAGGTTGCATTGTGGTCGGATTATTTTAAACCTATCTGTGTTGTGAACAAGGGGGTTGAGGCATGGTCTGTGTTTTTACCAACTTAAATGTCCAAGATAATTTTAAATTATAACTTCCCTAATCATAATCCACATTATATTTTTTTCTCATTGAAGGCTCCTGAGAGGTGTTTTGGACCATCCAACTTCTTCTCCTTGCAAATCGAAGCACCGATAATCATGTTGAGTCTCCTTCCAATGAGTAAATATCTTCTATTGTGGTATATTATGATATTCCAATATATCATCCTTATATAGTGATGTATCTTCATGTTATTGATATATCTAATCTCTATTTTTATGGGTATTGATTCCCGGATATATTCCTCGACCTCTTATGCCTTCATTCTATATTTGTAGATCCTTTTGTGGGTGATGTGTTGTTTTAATCATGTGATTAAAGTTAAGTGGTTCCATAAGGATTTACTCTACAATTGAAACCAATTATTTCTTGAATAATTTGAAATGATTTTTTAAATCATTTAAAACCCTGAATTGGATATTATTTTTGAATAGTTTTGAAATGGCTATAGAAATAGTGAAAACCCCAAATTTAATGGAATTGAAATTATTGGGTGGATTTGAGAAAAATTGATGGCTTGATTTGAAAATTGATTTGATGAAATAATTTGAGGTTGAAACCTTTAGATAAATGGAATAAATTGTAATAATATTTAAAAGGGTATGAATTGATGAAAACCTATGTTTTAGTTTTGAAATGAAAAAGGAATGTTGAAAAATAAAACTTTGGAAATCATATTTTGAACTGATTTAAAATGATTTATTTTCTCATTATTATTTTATTTATTAACATAATAACATGTTAAACTAGATATTTAGTGTGTAATTAGGACAATAATACTATGATATGACTCCTAGGAATGTATTGATGATGTAAACACTGTCATAAACTTACTGCAGCCTGATTTCCTCTATGGGGAGTTGAGTCCTGGTGGCCTGAGTAAAGGGACATGTTCACACATTGAGATGATATCACTGATTGAGTAGTGTGAGCATCCTATTTCCATAAACTAATGTACCATAGGTCTTATTACATGGTTTTATGATATGTTTTATTTGGTGATTACATGTCATTGATTTATAGAAGTGTTATATACATTCTAATGGATTTATATAAAAAATTTATATAAAATGTTCATTTAATACTATTTTGATATATCTTGTATATTTTGTATTATGAAATAATGTTTTTTTAAATATATAAATTTCATTCCATGACATGTTTTATTTAAATTGAAATAATATATGGTTTATTGTTATATAATTGATTATGGAACACTTGGTGAGACCCTACAAGGCTATTTAGATCACACCCTACCTTTTACATTGTGATTTTATAGATTATCTTATTCCATGTCCAAGAAAAGTTAAAGTGACACTTGTAGATGGTGGATGTTCTTGACCCTTGGGATTGATAGTGATGGAGTTAACCGGAGGATATTTGATTCACATGTTACTTGGGATATGTCTGAGCTTTTATCTTAGAATATATTATCTCCTTGATGATGTATTATTTTGGGTATATTATACCTATTTGATTTTGATACATTCTCCTTGAGGAGTGCTGATCATTTTGGTTTTTTTTTCTTCCATAGTTTTTTGGAAAAAATCATCCCCTTGTGAATCATATATGATTTCAGGTGCTAGTCACCAACTCATGGGGATTGGAAATTCTCCTTGGACCATTTTATAGCTAGCTCAAATATGAGTGTTCTAGGGTATTTGTGCTATTTTGTGACATGGTGGTATCATAGGTGATGTTTATGAATCTTTCAATTATGTTAGTATACATTTTGAGTTGTCCTAGTGGATAGGATGTAGTATTATGGGACATAGAAGGTAGTAGAAAGCAATTTTCTAGATAGCTCATATTGTCACAATCCGTAAGTCGCCATGGGTGTTTTGGAAAAGTGTCTTTGAGGAATAGTTTGAACTGATTTATAGTCTTTTCCCTACCTTTGATTTGAGTTTTTTGAAATCCAAATCTTGAATTCTGTCTGATGGAATTGGCTATTCATGTTTCCTTGATCTTTGTATCCTTGGATTGTGTACCCTTGCTGATGTTCAATATTGTCTATTGATATTGTGTAGCATCATTCCTCCAGGATTACATTTAAATATAATTCATGAGGAATCTTATGGTGAGACACAACAACTGAAATGCTCTAGTGTACTAGAATATTTTGAGATAGTGGTGTGTGTTTTCCAAGAATTGGGAAAAGTACCTACACCAATTCCTATTCAGGATCCAGTATGGGAATATCAAAGGGATAAATCTAGAGATCGCTCTCAAAATTTTATTTTTCCAAAACCACCATCTTTACAAGGTTAAAATGATCCTCAAGTATTAGAGTATTTTTTTGAAAAATAGTGAGATTATTTTCCAGTTCTTTGAAATTCTAGATTCTATTAAAGTGAAATAAACTACATTAAAGCTTGAGGGGGATAGCATGAGATAGTGGGATTAAATGTTGATAGAAAAGAATCATGAGGTCTTAGAGTGGAAATAATTTAGATTTATTTTCATATATTAGTTATATCCAAAGTCGATGGTATTGGTGGAATCCATATAGTTTATTTACCTACAAAAGGGTGATAAGAACATTACATGGTATGTAAACCATTTTTCGGAGCTCGTTCAATTTGATCTTGAGGTGGTTAAAAATGATAAACTGAAAGCTTGAAGGTTTTAGTGGGTCTTCATGTTGATATTCTATCCTAGAGTTTCATATTGAAGCTCACATCTTATGCTAACATACTAGATAGGTTGTTGATGGATATGCTTGATTTGGATAGTTTGTCAAGATTGATGAGAGTTCATTTTTTTTCCTAGTGGAAGTTTTATGAGTAACTTTAAAGTGAAGAGAATTAATGATGAGTCTCTTGGTGGTTTTAGATAGTATGTATATTCTAGACTTCCTTTAGTTCTTGGAAGATGTCGTTAGACTTACTTTTAGTGTGGTAAGGTTATTCATTCTAAATGGGTTTGTACTAAGGAACCCAAGATAGGTAGTTCGTGCATATGATCATCTCACCTGTATAAGTTTGTCCATATATTTTCTGTTACACACAATAGCATGGGATCATCATTACCAAAAAAGTATTATGGTTTAATGAGATACTTCAAGAACTACGGGTTTCTATCCACATACATTGATAACTAAGCTTCTTTACATATTGGAAGAGTCTCTATAGGAATCTAACTTGGTTCGAGTCACTATGGGAGGTACCATCACTATAGCTTCATATTTAGTGACTAATTTATTTAATATTGGAGAATCTCACTCATTTATATCAAATTGTATTGTGAAATTGATAAACTTTCCTTTAGAGATTTTTTCTTATGTAAAGGATATTACTACGCCCCATAGAACAAAGAGAGAACAGGGTCTTTGGTGTCATCATTGTGTTTTATCTCTTTTGAAAATTGATGTTACCTTGAATTTTATATTTCTCAACATGAAAACTATTGATATATGTTTTGTTGTGGATTATCCAATTTCTAAGGCATAAATTTACTATTATCTTTAATAGGTATTCTTTATTGTGCCCGATGGGGTGTGAAATGTTTTTTAGGGAAAATGGGCCCAGAGGTCGAATAGAGATAGAACTTATTTTTTGAAAATGGGTAGGGTAATATAAGTATTTTCTTTTGACTTGGAGTAAGAATACTTGATTGGTTAACTCCCTCCAATTATCATCAAGGTTCCTAATATTTTTCCTTCTTATTTCTCTAGATTTCTATTGTTTCCAAGAAGGATCGAGAAGACTAAGAGGGGGGTTAATCACTGGTACCTTTTCTTTTTATAAGAAATTTTATTAAATTCCTTATTAAACATTCTTAACCTATTAAACTTGTTAGATTAATTATCCACTCAATAAAAATATGGAAACCTCTCCTTTCATATGAAAAAATATATAAATATGGTGTAGCACACAATATTTACAAGATTTGGTACAAAGACCTACTACTTTCCATGTTGGATAGTCCCACCAACATATATTCTTTTACCATCTTCTTTCTAGAATACAAAGCTATAAAAAGAAAAAAAAAATCTACAATCCCAGTAGAAAATTTTATGATATAGTTGTTTATACCACTCATCTATCATTTTTTGTATCCACTTTCGCAAAACTGGTTATACACCCCAACAAAAAATATCTTTTTCAATAACTAGTAAAGATCCACAGTTACAATATTCACTTTCTTTATTATTTTGATCCACTTTAGAAAGTTATTTTACTTCCTCTATAATTAATCTGAATCAACTTCACATGTGTACAATCATCAAAAAATTCAAAAATTATATTAATAACTATTTGGTCTAGAAACATCATTCATAAATTCAAAAAATCTAAATAGGCCTAATATTTCTAGAATCTTGTCCAAAAAACATGCTTATTAAAAGTCAGTCAAATCAACCTTTGTCTAGTAACCTCAATCTGATGATCTCCATCCAGTTCACCTCCATATGATTCTTGTTCTTCTCCTACTACATTAATTGAGTAGAAACTCGATATTTAACTCATCACTTCTTCATCTGATGTAACACCATATGATAGACATTTCTCTGATGGATTTCACTCTAATAGACTAGATCTGATGGACTCACTTCATTGGAAATCCATACTCTTTTGGATCTTTCTCTAATGGGGTATTCAATCTGATGGATCTTCCCCATCTTTAACCTGAAACAAAACTTTGGTTAGGATCTCAATACCTTTCACAAAAGTGTCAGAGCTTTAGAGATTCCAAACATGAACAATTGCAAGTAAAAATGTACTGTACATGATACTTATAGGAATCTCGGAATGGTAAAGGTTGGAAAACCAATTTTCTTTCACACTCAATGAAATTCAAAAAATCTGAATTTCACGTATATTTGAGTCCTCGTCTATGACTTATTCAACTATTCCCAATACTTCTGGATCCTTCTTGAATATTATTTTATCTTCTCAATACTTTATAATTGTTTGATTTTACAAAAAAAATCTCTAGTGTGATTAGATGAGTTAGATCATTCTTTATTTTGTGACTCTGATTGATGTTTATGCCTCAGTAAAAGTCTAATGGACTTTCTTATGGAAATATCATCTAATTGATTATAACTTCAATACACCAATTTCTTTCCTCTTGAATCAATAATGAAACAACTTCAACCCTTTTGATATTTACCTATTGAATAACAAAAACAATCAAATGATTGTTTGTGCCAATTATTCCAAGTCAATTAAAAATGGTTGGATACATTTTTGAATAAGATCATTTAAAACTTTGTATCCTTCAACCACTCTAGAGAAACTCAAGAATTTCCCAAGTCTTCAGTATTTACCTCAGTACGATTGAACAAAGTACACTTTTTCTCTAGCAGATTGAATGATTCTAATTAGAAAGATGAAATACCCCTCTATCTATGCTTAGGTAAATGAATCAGTGTCATCAAATCTGGTCAAAAACAATTTTTATACCAATTGATATATTGGTTCTGGATTAATATCTAATGAATTGATATCTATATTATACTAATGTATCAGTCTATATTGTCATTTTGATGTATCGGTGTTAGGAGATCATTTGATTCATAATTTAAAACATCTCATATCTTTCTCTAATAAAACATTGAATCTGATTCCTTAACAATAAAAACACATTTTAAACTTTATTGGTCACAAAATCCTTTTTGATGGATAGATGGTATACCATTTCTGATGGATTAGTGTATACAGTGACTTTCTTTTCTTCATATTCTAAGAAACTGGTGATTAATCCAATTGATCGGTTCATCTAATGAATTAGTTCATCCGATATATTGGTAGGTTAATAATTTTGAAAAAACCAATGACTTCAACAAGATCAACCTCCTAGACTTTTTTATTTTTAATAGATATTCAATCTGATGGTTTGATGTTTGTGCTCATCTGGTGATCTATTTATTGTGTCTTATTTCTCTAACTGAAAATCATCATCTTCATCTTCTCATGTTTTTCAAACTCTGAAACATACTTTTCAAAATAGTCTATTCTTAAAATGATTTTATCATGAGAAATTTCATAATTTTTGGAAAATCTAATATCATCAAAGCATCATCATATTTTCTTAGGTTTGGAAGTTATGTCTGATCAAATGGGTTCATAAGTCTCTAGATTCATGTTTCCTTCTTATTTTTCATCTGATTCTCTACATCTAGTGCCAATTCTTGGACAGTCTGAGGGGGTCAGTTCAGAAAAAAAAACTCCACATTTTCTTAAATTCAATAATATTACACATATTGACAACAAATACAAAAAAAGGAAACTTTTTCCTAAATATATCCCCCTTTATGTTTTTTGTCAATACTCAATTATTCTCCTCATATATTCTCCCCCTAAACACTTTCTCCCCATATATTTTTTCTATTATGTATTCTCCCCCTTTTATATCATATCCTACTTGTTGACAACCAAATTCAAAGATAAAAATCATGATTCTTAAAAATCTTCTTCTGAATAGCAATAGTATAATATGAGTTTCTTAACATAGATCCATTAGCTAGAAATCTCTAAGTCTACGTGGGTGAACCCAATGTTGAAAACAAGAGTGTATATCTAAGGTTATCAATGTTGAACATAACATAACTTTCATGCAATACATTTTCATGTTTCTTTCAAAATTATCATATATGGTGCCATCTTGAGGATATTTTTTAAGATAATAATAACATGAACCCATATCAACAAACAAATCAAAAACTGCAAGTGTAAAAACAAAAAACTCCCAAAAACTAATTTTTTATAAACTATTTACTTTATTTTGTAAGAAATTTAAGAGACTCATTATTAATATTCCTTAAATCTACTCATTCAATTTCCTATAATTTAGTACACATATAAAATTATTTTGGGAATAAGGGGTAACCTCATATTTTCTCAGAAAAAAAAATTTAGACTGAGAGAATTCTCTCAGTCTTGACTTTTTTTTAGTATTCTTATATTATTAATTAGATATTTTTTATTCCTTCTATTCAACATTCTAAAATTTTTTAATAAGTTTATTCTCGTCTATAGAAACTTTAGATGTATTTTTTTAAATATTATTTAACTTTAGTAATATTTTTTTCATAATGAGTGTGTAAGAGTTTCTTCATACCTTCCTTTTATTCTAGAAGGATAGTCAGAAAAAATTTATTAAAATTCCCATCTTGTTCAAATATCTTGTATCTTTTCTAAATATTTAAATCACATTATTTTGATATCGTTTTATCAAATTTATTCTCATATTTAGAAACCTTTTTCTTTCCTTTTTCTTTGAATTATTTTTGTGATTGTTCTAACTTTCTAGTCATGGATACTTGTTCTGGCCAAATAATTAATCACTCTTTCATTTTCGACTCAACATGTTTACTGCTCTAAATTTTTTTAACATAATCAACTTTCTTTATCTTCTCATTTCTATTTTTTGTGACTTCAACATTCTTCACTTTCTGAGTTTCCTTTTTCAGTTCCAAAATTTTCTTAGCAACATTTGATCTTCTATGAATACCAAAACTCCCCCTTGATTTCTACCTATTTCTTGGTAGAGACATGTTGTACCAACATGAAACATATCTATGCCTAAAAGTTCCCCAACACCAATAGTGACCTCTAAATATTAATTTTTTGGACTATGTGAAAAAAAATTCGCAAAATGTTTTTGTTTTTGTTTCTTCATGACTTGTGGACCACATTTCTTATGAGGATTATTTCCTAAATAATTCCAATCATTATTTGTGGAAGATTTTTTTCTTGGTAATATATTTCTATAGACCCTTCTTTTCACCATATTTAAAAGTTTCTCATTTAAAATTAATTAATTTGGTGAATTATTCTCTCATCTTTTTAATCTAAATGTTTGTTATAAGAAGCATTGATTGTGTTTCTAATAGCTCAGTTCCTTTCACATCTAAACTATTTTTCAGAATATCTATCATCTTTTAAGATTCATCTTTCTTCAAATTTTTTTCCTTACTATCTTTAACAATTGTAGATTATATCATGTTGATATTCTCATTTCTAGTAGATTTTTCATCATAAGTTTTTAGTTTTATTTTGATCTCCCTAATCATAATTTTTTTCACTCTAATAAAATTGATATTTGTTTCTTATTTTTAATTTGGTCACCATTATCATAATTTATTTATTTAATATCTTTATTCAACTTACACCTTTATTTCTTGAGTTGAGTATTCTGTTTAAGTTCTCTTTCCAAATACTCTTTGAGAATCCATTACATTCTATTATCTCTTCATTATCATAATCACTTCTTGAAGAATTACTTCCATTTTTAACTTTATCAATGAAATTAAGTTGATAATATAATTCATAAAAATATAAGGGGTCGTCTTTTTTTATTTTACTCAGATAACATATCTTTTTATCTTCATAAGGAAATATTTTCTTATGTTTCTCCCACTTTTGTTTCTAATATTTCTTATCATCTTCTTCGGAATCATACTCTTCTACCTACTTCCTAGTAAAATTCGATAAAAAAATTCATTTCCCTTTAAAATTCCAACATTATAGAGTTTCACTTTTCCATTTCCCCTCAATATTTTTCTTAAAAAGGAGGGAAACAATTATGTTAAAATATTTAGCTTTTTTCACCTCTGAATCACTTGATTATTCTTCAAAAACATTATATTTGTTTTTCCCTTTAAAAAAAATTTTGAGGGCCATTTAATTCTCAATTATTTTCCTAAAGGTATGGTTTTTTCTCATTTCATATGCCTAAAGAATATTCTGAAGTTTATCTAGAGATAAATATTCAATATTTTCTAAAGCTAAAACTTTGGCATCAAATCTCTCTGGAAATTTTATCATCTGTTTCTTAACAATTTTAGAATCTTCCAACTTATCACAAAAACTTTTAATATTACTCATAATCTCATTTACTCGTGTAAAGTAACCCTGAATACATTCATCATCATCCACTTTCATATCTCCAAATATACTTTTATATATTTGTTACTTGGCTTATTTAACTTTCTCATTACATTCATAACTAATTTTCATATTCTCCCACATCTTCTTAGTAGTAGTAGAACCCATGATCTTTACATAAACATTATCATTAAGAGACTTAAATAAAGAATTATGATGTTTTCCATTATCTTCTAAATTTTTTTATCTGCATCAATCATAACAACTTCATTGGTGGGAGGAAATCACACTATTTATGCTTCTCTAACTTCAAGTCTAAGAGAAAGAAGATAACAAAACATCTTATTCTTATAACTATGATAGTTATTGATATCAAAAATAGGAACACCCCTATTTTTCACTGAATCTAAATTTTCCTTTCTCAGATATGGATCTTTCATAGGGAACGTTGCTCTAATACCAATTTTTATTCTCAAGAAGGACTGAGCCCACTGAGATGGGTGAATCAGTGGTACCATTTCTTTTTACAATAAATTTCCTTAACTACCTTAATAAACTTTATTAACCTATGAAACTTGTTAGATTAATTATCCACTTAATCAAAATATCTCAAACTCTCCTTTTGTATGAAAAAAATATAAATATGGAGCATCACGTGATATTTACAAGGTTTTTTACAAAGACATACTTATTTCTAGGTTGGATGGTCTCACCAACATGGATTATTTTACTATCTTATTTCTAGAATACAAAGGCACAAGCATCAAACAATTCTATAATACCAATATCAAAATTTCTTCTATAGTTGGTTATACCACCCAACTTTACTTTTTTATCCAATTTCCCGTAGCTAGTTATACACCCTATAAAATAACAAGACTTTTTATTAACTGGTAAAGATCCATAGTTACACACTTCAATTTCTTTCCTTTTTCAGATCCACTTTAGAAATATATTCACTTATTCCGAAAGAACTTCAAAAATTATCTTAAGAACTTATTGGTATTGAAACTTCCTTCATATCTTTATCAAATATTAATAGGCTCAATCTTTCTTGAATTCTATCTTGAAAACTTACTTAGAAAAAGTCAGTCAGATCGGCCATTATCCAGTAACCTTGGTCCAAAGGTCTCTATTTGATTTTACTCCATCCATTTTTTCTTATGCTCCACATACTTTAATTGAGTAAAAACTCAATCAGAAACTCATCACTTATTCATCTTAAGGAACTCTATCTTATATAATTCACTCTAATAGATGTCACTCTGATGGACTTTCTATGATGGACTCACTCTATTGGATCTTGCACTGATGGGGACTTTGATCTGATGGATATTCCTTACCTTCAAATTGAAGCAAAACTTCGGTTGGGATCTCAATACCTATCATGAAAGTGTATGATCTTCTTATGTTTCACACGTGAATAGATACAAGTAAAAAATTATTGTAAATTCTATTTAAAGGCATCATAGAATGGTAAAGGTGGGAAATTAAATTTTATTTTCTACTTAATGAAATTTAAAAAATCCATATTTCATGTATATTTGAGCCCTCTTCTTTGAATTATTCAACTCTTATCAATATTTCTGAATCCTTATTGATTCTTCTTTTATCTTCTCAAGACATCATAATTGTTTGAATTTACAAAAAATTATTTATCCCAATTTTATATGTCTAATAATTTTTTTTTTGTGACTCTGATTGATGTATCTGCCTCAGTATTAGTCTGATGGACTTTCTTAAGGAAAGATTGTCTAATTGATCATAACTTCAATACACCCCATTCCTTCTTATTTAATTAATAATGAAACAACTTCAAAACTTTTTCTATTGATTTATTGAAGATTAAAATCAATCAAATTATTGGTTGTAATGATGCTTCCAAGTAAATAAAAATGGTTGAATAAATTGTTTAATAACATTTTCCAAACCTCTGTCACCTTCAACCACTCTAGAGAAGCTCAAGAATTTCTCATATATCCAGTATCTTTCTTAGTATGATGGAACTCTTCATACTTTTTCTTAGACTGGTTGAATGATTCTGATTAGAAAGATAAACTCCCACTATGTTTATGATCACATAAATAAATCAATGTCATCAACTATGGTCAATATAATTTTTTGTATAAACTAATATATCAGTTCCAAATTCATGTCCAATAGATCAATATCTATGTTATACTAATGTATCAGTCTCTATTTCCATTCTGATGTATCAGTGTCAGGATCTCATTTGATTCATCATTTTCAATAGTTATGACCTTCCTATGATAGAACCCTATATCTAATGACTTAATGATACCAACACATTATAAACTTATTTTTTTTTAATCCCCTTAAATGGATTGATTATATATCATGTCTGATGAATCAGTGTCTATAGTGACTTGTTTTTCTTAATATTCTTAGTTTTTTGTGATTAATCTGATTGATCGGTTTATTTGATAAATTGGTCCCTCTGATGAATCGGTTGATCAATACTTTTTTAAAAACCTCTAACATCGACAATATCAACCTCTTATTCTTTTTCCTTTTTAATAGAGATTCAATCCAATGGTTTTGTGTTTGTACTCATTTAATGATCTATTTTTTGTGGCTTATTGGTCTAACTAAAAACCTGCATCTTCATATTCTCATTTTTTTAAACCCCAAACATTCTCTGTTCTTTAAAATATTTTATCATGAGAACTATCATGATTTATGATAACTTTAAGATCAGTAAATAATCATCAAATTTTCTTTTTTCTAGAAGTTTTTTCTAATCAATTAGGTCTAGAAGTCTCTAAAATTGTGTTTCATTCTGATTTTTTATCTGATTCTCTCCATCTGGTGTATCTTCCTAGTCAGTCTGGTGGGGTCAGTCTAGAAACCAAATCTCAACATTTTCTTAAATTTTATCATATTACACCTATTTACAACAAATATAACCAAAACACAAAATTATCTTAAAACTTTTCACCGGTAAAAGAGGTGTAGTTTTCTATGGATTTAATACCTAGTACTCAGTCAGTGCCAATTCCATCATAACATATGTCTCCCATATATTTTAAAGAGTTAAAATATCTACTGGATGACCTACTAGAGAAATTTTTAATTTTCATGAGTGTTTCACCTTGGGAAGAACCTATTCTCTCTGAGAAGAAAGCTAATGGAACACTTCACCTGTGTGTTTATTACCAAAAACTCAATTGATTCATGAGAAAGATAAAATATCAGTTTCCATGGATTGATTATTTAATTTATTATTTTAAAGGGGTGAAGGGGTTATCGAATTTTGATCTTCAGTATAGTTATCACTAGTTGATAATTAAATAATCTATAATTCAAAATACTACCTTTTGAAGTTGGTATAACCATTATGTGTACATTTTTATGCCTTTTGGTCTAACCAATGCTTCGATAGTTTTTATGTATTTGGTGAATATGATTTTTCATGAGTACCTTGACTCCTTCATGGTTATATTTGTGTAAAATATCCTAGTATAATCTCATAATGAGAAGCATCATGTACGTCATTTGAGATCAGTTATGTAAATATTGAGAAATCACTAACTTTGTGAAAATATTTCAAAATGTAATTTATGGATTTAGAAAGTGAATTTCTTGGGACACATGGTCTCAGAACATGGTATTTCATTTGATAATGAGAAGGTGAGAGGTTTATATACATGGGATAAATTTTATAATGTTTTTAAATTTCAAAGCTTCTTGGGTTTGGTATGATATTATCATATATTCATTAGTGATTTCTCAAATTTGGCTTCTCCGATGACTGATCTCACTCAGAAAGGAGTGAAGTAAATTTGGGATGAGAAATGTCAAAGTTATTTTGTTGAGATAAAATTTATTTTGACTTATGTGCAAGTTTTGACTCTTCTAGAGGCCAGAAAAGTCTATAAGGTCATTTGTAACGAATCAAGTTCAGTTTTAGTCAATTTCCTTATATAGGGTGATCACATGGTAGCCTTTGGTTCTAGAAATATTATGCCACACTAGAGGAATTTTACAACCCATGATATAAAAATCATAGTCATGATGCATTCTCTTAAGAGTTGGAAGCATTAATTTTTAGGAAACAAATTTACTATATTCTGACCACAAAATATTGAGTTAAATATTTTCTCATAAAGATATGAAACTATGATAGATGCGTTGGGTGGAGTACCTATAATATTATTATTTGTGAATTTCATATATCCCTATTAAGGGTAATGTTATTTCAAATTATTTAAGTAGTAAACTCTTGAACCAGGTCATGAAAGAATCATCATAATAGTGGAATTTTATGGCTCTTTTTTCTTAGTTTCATTGGAAGAGTTTGGGAGAATGAGTCTGATGTATTTTTGGCAAGAGTGTAGTTGAACTACTATCTTTTCAAGATTAGTATTTAAGATTAGTATCTTGATAATGAATTTGGTGGAATTAGGGACTCTCTTTATAGTAGAGAGACCATCAGTGATTGGAAATTCTCTTCGGAGGGTATCCTATTTTTCTGAAACTAATATGTTATACCTTTGCTTTTAATTAAGTCTGTGATAGGGTAATTCCATATTTCCCAATGGGCAACGCACCCAGGAACCAAAAATATATTCTATTATATGAGGTGATTATTCTAGTGGCCATTTATGAGATGAGACATTTCTAACTTTGTTTCTCAATGTTATAACTGCCAATAGGTCAAATCTGAGCACCAAAGACTTTTAGGTTTGCTTCAGTCGCTTCCAGTGCTGACTTGGAAGTCAGATGAGATTTATTGGACTTTTTGGTTGGGTTTTTGCATACCCTATGATGGAAAAATGTGATATGGTTTTTGATCGATAATTTAAACAAATAATTTCACATTATACTCATTCAATATACAAACAAAGTTGAGGACTTGGGAAGCCTCTATGTGAAAGAGATTTTCTATTTTTATGGAGTTACATTTGTTATAGTTTTTTATAGGGATCCCCATTTCACTTTTCATTTATGGAGAGGCCTCTAGGAGGATATGGGATATTAGGTAAATATATGCTTTACATATCATCCACAAAAAGATGGCCATAAAAAATGAGTTATATAGATTCTTGAGAAAATGTTACATGCATATGTTCTTGACTTTAGTGAAGTTTAGGGTGACCATTTTTGAATCATTTTTTTCTCCAATAAAAATAGTTACCATTACACTATCATAATGAATCTTTTTAGGTCTTTTATGTCTATCCTTGTAGAGATATGTTATTTTGGTAAAATATTAGTGAAATTTCCTTGGTTGGACTGAGTTTAGTCTAAGAGAAGATGATGAATATTAAGATTATTTTTCAGATAATGGTAATAGAATAGAGAATATATAAATCCTATGTTGATAATTTTTAATGAAAAATGGAGTTTTCTATTGGTTTCCATGTTTTTTTAAGATTTTAACCTCAGTTGGGTCACGGATGACCTGAGAAATAGGGAAAGCTTGCACCATGGTTTGTGGGTCCTTTTGATATTTTTGAGTGAGATGGGAAAGCAATCCACTATTTGGTGCTTCTATTATAATAAAATTAAATCCAAAATATGTTTCATGTATCACAACTTAAAAATTATCTTTCTAACCCTTCCCATTTCCTGAGTTGGTATGATCTTGATTTTTCACATGATTTATTAGTGACTGAGCATCGAGTCAAGATTTTTTATTCTTAGACAAAGGTTATTCTTGGGAATATGGTGCCTTCGGTCCATGTGATATGGAAAGTTGGTTTCAATTATCATGATAAATATGGTCATGATTAAATAATTAGAGATAATTTGATTCATCTCTTTGATATAGAATATTATTGATAGGATTTTTGGGGGTATAAAGTGTTTATGGTGGGAAGGTTGCAACATGTCGTTACCTTATTTTAGTTATTTTATTGAACCTTTTTGTGATATAAAGTTTGGGGATGTTTATTTTTTTTAATTAATAGAGTATAGGTTTAAATTTTTAAAAGGTTTTAATAAGTTTGTTCCTGAGTCTTTTTGGGTTTTAAGAGAAAAACATAGATATCTGTCATGGTGTAAGGGATGAGATGTGGAGACTCCCATCAATACTATAGACCATGAGGATACATCATAAGAGAAATTATGTCAATAAATTTTGTGGAATAATAGGTTGGTTTCACCATGAATCTAAGGAGATAATTTTACCAAGTTACTTACAATTTTTTCATAGTTGCACCGTAGAGGGATAGCTACGTCGCAGATCCCTAGTTGGTGTATTTCGGTGCTTTACCAGATAAAGCATTAGTATGGTGTTATATTGAGGCTACAATGTATCATCACTATGTGTAAAGATGATATGGGAAAGTTTTTTGGAATGTTTTAATTATGATACTTGGTTAGGGATGGTTTTAGCGTGGTCTAAAGAGTATATGCCATGGTCTGGATGTTTTCAACCTATCTACATCATGGCTATGGGGGGATGTGGTGTGGTCTATGTTTTTACAGAGTTAAATTTCCCATATATTTTTAAATTAAAAATTTCATAATCTTAATAATCATTTTATCTTTTGGATTTTGATGTCTCTTGAGAGGCATTTTGGACCCTCCAACCTATTCTTCTTGTGAATCGAAGCACCGGTGATCGCGTTGCATGTCCTTTTGGTGAGTAAATCTCCTCTACTGTGGTTTCTACTAATATTCAATTCTATCCTCCTTATAGAGTGATGGATCATCATGTTGTTTATGGATCTAATATCTATATTTATAGGTCTTTATTCTAGGATAGATTCTTTGAGCTACTTGTCCTTCATTATTTATTGAAAATTCACATTACAGGTGTTATATTGTTTTGATCACATGATTAAAGGTTGTTAGTTTCATAATACTTTACCCTATAATTGAAACCATTTATTTATTGAATAGTTTTAAATGAGTTTTAAAATTATTTAAAAACCTGAATTTTAGATTATTATTGAATTATTTTTAAATGGGCATGAAAATTGTGAAGAAAACACCAATTTCAATTGAATTGAAATTATTGGGTGGATTTGAGAAAAATTAATGGATAGATTTGGAGATTAATTTGATGAATTGATTTGAGGTTAAACCTTAAGATAAATGGATTAAATTTAAATATGATTTAAGAAGTCATGAATTGATGGAAACTTATGATTTAATCTTGAAATGATAAAGGAATGTTGAAAACTAAAACATGGGAAATCGTATTTTGAACTAAATAGAAAGGATTGATTTTCCCATAATTTATTGATTGATTGACTGAATCACATGTGATCCAAAGTATTTAGTGGGTAACTAGGATAATATCACTAGGATCTGACCCATAGAAATGTATTTATGGTTTCAATACTAACATAAAATTATTGTGGCATGATTTTCCTCGATGAAGAGTTAAGTCATGTCAACCTAAGCTAAGGGATGTGTGCACACATTGAGATGAGATCACTAATTAAACAGTGTGCGGATCCTATTTATAGAAAATAACATATCGCATGGATTATTTCATAGTTTTGTGAGATATTTTATTTGATAATTACTACCATTTATTTATAAAGTTTTTATATTATAGACCATTACTTTATATAAATGTTTTATATAAAATGTTCGTTTAAACCTATTTTGATATATCTTCCATATTTTTTATTATGAAATCATTTTTTGTTGAAAATATGAAAATCCATTGCATTCCATGTTTTATTTAAATTGAAATAATATTTTTTATTGTTATAGAATTTATTATGGAACACTTAGTGAGACCCTACTAGGCTGTTTTGGTCACACCCTACCCCTTGTATTCAGGCATTTTTGGATTATCTTATGCTAGTTCCAAGAAAAGAGAAATTTCCACTCAGAGGGGATGGATGTTCTTGATCCTTGGGACCATGAGTGATGGAGGTGACTAGTGGAGATGTGATCCACCAGTTACATGGGATATGTTTGAGGTTTTATCTTGTAAGATGTTATGGCCTTGATGATGTACTATTTTGGGTTTGTTTTACCTATTTGATTCTGGTACTTTGTCCTTAAGTAGTGTTAATCATGCTGAATTGTATCTTTTTTATTCCACTATTTTTTAGTAGAAATAATTCCCTTGTGATTCTTATATAATGTCAGGTACTAGTCATTAACCTGTGGGAATCAAAAACACCCTTTGGGATATGTTAGAGTTAGATTGGGTATTTGTGTACCGGGGTATCCAGGCTAGTTCGTGGAAGGATGGCATAGATATAGCCATATAATAATTTAAGAAACAGATTTAGGATTAAAAAATTATAATAAAATTATAATTCGAATACAATTCATGTGAATAGTAGCATAGATACTATTTATATAAATAGTATCTCAGCCCAAAAGACTTCAAAGGGAGTCTTCCATGAAATTTAATATATATATATATATATATATATTGAAACATGAAAACACACTCACACACACACACAAATATATATATATATATATATATATATATATATATATATATATATATATATATATATCCATGGGAACAGTAACCCATATGGGAACAATAACTAGTGAACAGTACCCATGAATAGTACCCATGAACGGTACCCCCTAAATTGTGCTTGGAAGACCTTCATGGGGTTTAAATACCCAAGAAGCCCAATAAATTAAATAAAAAATATAAAAAAATATAAAAAAATAGAATTTAATAAAACTATGTTGGGATTGTATGGCAAGTATTTTATGAATTAAAATAATATTAATTTATATTAATTCATAAAAAATACCATTGAGTATAATTATTTTTAAATTTAATTTATTTATGTGAGTTGATTTTGTATTGACTGATCATAATCCTTGATCAACCAATCCATGTCTCATTTTAATTTATTTATTTATATAATTATAGTAATGTGATATTTGTAACAATTGTTTAATAAATGATGATTTTTTTCATTATCCCTCACTACATTATATATACATCGGACTACACATCGATGAGTGATATTATTTTTGTATACCCCACATTCCCAAGATACCCTCACCTATGTATGAGTATACTTGTTTAATGAGGATAATGATAGGAGAACCAGATTTCACTAAGATATAGTGATGCACCCTTCGATGCATTTGATGGAGTGAGTGTTGCAACTCAAGTTAGATGTGAAACAACTCATATAGTTACCCCCATGGTCTACTTTGATCCATTATTCTCTCAATTTATCAACCATTATAGTCAAATCATGATCACATCATCTATTTTTATTTATGTTTGGTTTATTATTTTTTATGTAAATTATTTAAGTGAAATCACATAGAATAATAAACAAACATTTAATAATAAAATGGACATTTTAGGTGAATGTTTTTTATTTATATCATGGATAAGTTGTGAGTTTGATCACATAGAGAAATCATAAAACATAGAAATGGATTTCATTCACTAAGCATACAATAAAAGAAATAAAATAAAATATTATGTATGAAATTCTTTCCATCACTTAAGCTTGATCAAAACCATAGTATGAGGTGCTAGTTAGCCCTATTTTAGGGTACATCCTCCTGTTGGAGATTTATAAAAATATTGGTGGGTCAACTAAACTAAAATTAGAATCAAATAAATATTCATATCTAGATTTTTAAAATTTTAGAGGCAAAGAGTTGAGTAACACAAATCTATTCTCTACAGGAGATTGAATTTCACCCAACATATCAAGGAGTCATGGGTTACTATGGTTGGCCTACCAAAATCCTTCCTTGAAACTCTCCAGGTGGTGGTTTATCCATACCTTGGACTATGATGAGAGGTTTTAAGGATCCTTTTCACTAGATTATTTATGAAATTGAGTATTCTGAATCTATTAATTGAGGGATACTAGGATTTGATAAAATTGTGGGAGACATTTAAGAATAATAAATGGTAATTGAGACATAAGTACTAATCTTTTAAAGATTTATTTTTTATAAAAATGGAAATTAGTACCACCATAATAATGTGATCAATATTGGAGAGTGAACAGGTTCTAATTGACACAAATTTTCAGGATTAAAATAGGTGTTTATGAATTTTGTTATGAGATAAAATGTAAATTTTTCATCAAAATCGAAACTTCCTATGAAGCCACATCAGGAAGAAAGTGAGGGTGTTAAGGGAGGTTACATGAGACACATGGATGGAGAATTTCATGTTTACATCCTAACATAATAATCAATTTCTAATGAGTTGTGAAAGTAATATCAATACATGGATGGTTATATCATGTTTTTTTATCTCCAAGATGTTGTCAAGTAGAAAGTGAAGTATGAAATTAATTAGATTATGACTACACTGAATACATGTGAATTGAAAGATAGATTCAAATTGAATCATGGCCTTTAAATAAATATCATTTCTTTATCCTTATCACCTAGTTGTTTTAGTTTTCTTAATAATTTTAAAACAAAAATTATAGAGAAATAATTTCAGTATCTTTTAGGTAAGGTTCATCAAGAAGATAAGAACTTAAAGAAAGATATATCTTTTTGTTGATATGGTGACCAAGAAGTAATTAAAGAAGATAATTCCAATTGTAAGTACACCACCAAATGAACTTTCATAATATCCTTATAAGAAACCAAATATAAAGTAGGGGATAATTTAACATGAGGCTATTTTATTCACATGTGTCCAGATAGTTCAATTGAAGATAAACTGAAATGTATTAAATTAGATTCAAGAAGAGGCTTTGACTACAAAAATATTCATTATTGTATGTGATATTTCTATTTTACTTCTTGGATATTAGATACTATATATGTCACACATTTGTATACAAATACAATAACCTTGTAAGTTTAGAAAAATTATAAGAAGTAAGATTAATTATACAAGAAAATGAGAGTGGGTGATTACTAGGTCAGTGATGAGAACTACACTACTTCTAATTTCCATGTTGGAATATTCTAGTTTAATTATTATTTTTCATTCATAATTCCCAAAACATTAATCTATTTTGTCCATTGAACATAATGACATATTATTTCATTGTAGTATGAATTTTATTTATGGTCTCTCATATTCAACTAATATTTCAATAAACATGAATCATTATTAATAAATTATTAATATAAAATGTATGACTCATACCCAGTTGTGGAAAGATAATTCTTTGTTCATAAAAAATAGAAGCAGATTCCAAGGATATACCTAATATGGTTTTTAGAATCATTGGATCTAAAAACCTTATGTATTATCAACAAAATTAATTATGACATTTAAGATAAATAATCCTTTATAAATAACAAAAAGATAGAAAAATTTTGGAAGTAATTCAACAAGATATGTGTGAAATAAAA
The DNA here is from genome assembly GCA_963277665.1 of Viscum album. Classification (NCBI taxonomy): domain Eukaryota; kingdom Viridiplantae; phylum Streptophyta; class Magnoliopsida; order Santalales; family Viscaceae; genus Viscum; species Viscum album. The sequence goes on from OY728159.1 coordinate 930,937,426, forward strand.
CAAGGATTAACTAGAGGTAAATTTATGTACTATATGATATTTCATTAAGAAATATAACGAATGTAAAATTGTAATATGACAATTTTTATTAAAGAAACACAATTTTCAATAGTGTACAAGATACGCAACTCAAATCTTAAACAAAGAATGATTTATTATTATTTAAATATGACAGTTATAACCTGGCCATTAAATTAGAGGGAATGAATAGTATTAACCACATTATTAAGAATATAATGGTCTCACTCATTTAGAATTTATTAATTATTGATTTTTAAAAAAACTGGAATTTTAATAAATTCATTTAATTCTTCCAAAATATGTTTTCTTCATAGATGGGTTTTCTTTATTTTTATTAGTGAATATTATAATTAATTTTTGGAAATTTTAGATATTTATTTGAAGAAATGAATTTAATTTTTGAATTATGCATCTCAAAATTATCTTATTAGTAATTTTTTATAGTTTTTTGAATAGAATTATTTTTAAATGAATAGAGAAAAATAATGATTTTTATTAAATATTGTATTTAATTTTTAAATATTTACAAAGTGAAATTCTATTATAGATTAATTTTAATTTTTAATAAGTTTATTTTAAATTAAAATAATACAATTAAGTTTTTCTAAATGTATTTTATACTTAAAATTAGTATAAAAACATTTTATATTTTAAAAGGTTGTTTTTCTTAAAAACAATTTTCGTTGTATTTTCCTGATTTGATTTTAAATTAAATTCTGAAATTTCTATGGTTTGAATTTTTATTAAATTTATTCCATATTTGGAATTATTGAGTCTAAATTTCTTAAATTGTTACCTTTTATTTTTTCCAAAATTAATAGTTACCTTAGTAATTTTTTTATCACCGTAAAGGATAAATCGGATAATTAAAGTTAAAAATAAAATGATAAGGATTATAAAATGACCATGACACTTGGCTTAATTTTATTGTATGATTCAATTTTTTCCATACTCATGCTATATTTGATTTATGGCCTTTTTTTTCATTTTTAGGTGTTTATAACCTTTATAATATTTTATTTAAATAAAAGTCAAAAAAGTCACACTATTGTTTTGAATAATTAAAATATTTTAAATGTGGGGATGACCAAAGGGTATGTTTAGTTATAAATATTATTTTTAAATATAAAAGTTTTATATTCATCATGGTAATTTATTTTTAATTTTTTGGGACTAAAATATTACCTTAAATGCTTACACAACACTAACAGGGTAATTATTCAATTAATAAAAAATAAAATAAATGATATTAAAAATATTAAAATAAATATAGTATGAGATAATTAATGTTGTAAACGAATTTTAAAGATTTAAATGACATCGTATGGGTATAATAAAATATTGGGTTCTAATTTTACTTATTGTCTTGATGTTATTAGAGTAAAAGTAATTAATAGTTCTAAAAATTAACATTAATGATATATTATAATAAAAAAATAATTTATTAAATGATATAAAATTCCTAAAAATATTATATTTTTCTAAGTTATTATTATATGTTTTATAATATCAACTATGGTGTATTTATATTCCTTTTTCTATTTATATTAACTATCAATATCCTCAAAGATAAACAAAACTTTATTGTCATAGTAAGTTTGAAAGGGGTAAATGAAGGGTTAAAACCAATAGATAAGGTTAAAAACATAGTAAAAACTTGTATAATTATTATTTTATAATGGTATTTAGACTCATAATCATAGTATATTTAAAATAAATTATATTGGAACCATTATTAATTGAATATTAATTTTTATTAATTTAATATTTTGAGAAATTCCAAGAGTGTCCCACCCCTCTCTTACAAAAGGGAACCTCTTATAACCTTTACTTCACAATTAAAAACCCATTTTTTGGCCAATATATATCCTAATATATTCCTAAAATCCCAACCCACGTTATATAATCCTTATTTATGGCATAAAACTAACCTTAGTGGTCTTAAGGTTTTAAGAAAAGGAGGTTGTCCAAAGAAAATGTGTCGTTCTTAATCGAGAGTTTTTATTTTATTTCTTCTTAAACATCTTTAAAATATTATTTAGTTGTGATTATATAATAAAATAAGTATATTACATATACTTAATTTTTTTATGTAAATGAAACAACCTATATCTATCTTCTCTTCTACCAAATGGGAAATGAAACAATTGTTTGTGTATATGGTAAACTACCGGCTCGTGAACCAATGTAATTCATTTTCTATCACTGTATCTCATGGATGGATTATAATGATGTAATTAATATTTATATATGGTATTCGTTACATATATATAATTATTAAAATATAATATATCATTTACCTTCTTACCTCTCTATTAACTTAAAAATTATAACATCATTCGTGCATACGCGTAGAATACCACCTCTACGAAGCATTGGGATTTTTTCATCACAAAATCACACAGATGATATATTAAGTATATTTAAAGTATTAATATGATATTTATGATATTATTATCATTATTTAAATATAAAATAATACTTACCTACTTTATATAATGATCTTTGAAAAATGGAAATGTTACTTATGTGTACATACAGACTATCAACTGTATGATTGAAACGTAGTTTGTTTTTCATAACCATCTTTCATGATTGGTTTTAAAAGTATAATTTATGTATAAAAATTATAATAATTTCCGGATAATTTTTCTATATATAGTTTAATAATTACATCTTTTAGCATATATTTTCCTATCGAAGTCATTTCTGACATATGATCTGAATATCCTCAAAAAACCCAATGTAAATTAAATTTATAAGATAATTATATGTAACATGATATTAAATGAAATAAAGGAATAATAAACATGGAAAATTTTATTAATAAAATATAAAATTAACATAATTTTTCTATTTAGGGAGATAAGTGAGACTCAAGGTATGAGACTTTCTTTTAAAAATATTATTTTAATGTTTCTCTTAAAACATTATTTTTCTTCGATATCTAGATATTTAAATTTTTTTATGATTTTTTTTATATGGAAATAAAATTTTTATAAAATAAATTTTATATATCTCTTGAATTTATTTCAATTGTTTTCAAAAGGAATATTTTCACCGAATGTTGTGACTTTCTATAAGAAAAATATAGAAAGGAATGCTTTATTTTAACATATACGGTGACAAAGATTTTTCCTACCACCATAACTATTATTTGAAGTTTGGTTTCCCCAAAAATATTTTATGTTTAAAAAAACCCTATTTCCCTTTTTCTAGCTATTTTTTTATTGCAAATGGGTTTTTATAAATAAAAGGGTATTTTGATATTAAAATGTGTTTTTCATATGGGTTTAAAATATTTTTTTAAAGGTGCAAGCATAAAATGTTTTATAAGAAACTTTTTCATTATAAGTAAAACAATTGGTCTCAATACATCTTATATGAAGGTCTGAGTCCCATTATATCTCATAGGTGAGCCCGATATTTTATATATGTTTATTGATCCCAAATAGTCTTAGGTGATCCTATTATAGATTATATGATGGGTGCACCTAGATAGCACTCCAATTAGTTGGTTAATATACCTTGTATTTTAAGGAAATAAGGATGGAGTAACTTAATGGTTTCTCATATGTATTTAACATGGATACAGGTATTTTTTACATGGGTTTAAAATAGGTTATGAATATGATTCTCAAGGTTTCCAAAGAGGGTTTTTATTTTAATTCTATGGTTCTTAATTGTTTTATTCGATAAAATAGTGTGTGTGTTTTTTTATGTGGAAATTATTTATTTCATTTTCTGAAAGATCAATGAGGTGAAGGTATACATTTCATGGTTTTCATGTTTTCCATTGGACTAAGGGATTTCTTATTTTTATGTCTCTTAGTAATTTTATTATTCTCATTCCATGTTTTAAAATGTTATTCACATGGATTTAAGAATGAGTAGGGACAAGGATGATGTAAAGATACATTTTTTTAAGATATTTCATGAAAAGAAAACATGTTTCTTTTTGAAGTTTTTTTGGGTGGGAGAAATGGATACTGAGTAGAAGTGTCCACTTTATTATATGTGGGATTGTTAGGTAAGAATTATGACCTACATCTATAAAAACATAAACCTAAAAGATCTTTGGGAGTATAAGAAAGTTAATTCTATATTAAATTCACTAAAGTTTTTACTTTTTAAGTATGGTTCCTTAGAGTTGGTATGAGAGAAAGGTTTATTTAACTTTAGTGGTTAGGATATTATTTTAACATAAGTTAAAATTATTCAATAGCCACAAAGGATAGTATTTTAATGATAATTATGGTTATTTTGGATACCATGGTTAAGGATATCTTAGTTTTTATCATCCTTATAATATAGTTTATTTTTATTTTATTTATATTCTCACACTAGCCTTTTTTGGTTTAGTAAATGGATGTATCTAGACTGAACCAAAGTACCAATGGATGTGAAGGAAAATGCAGCAGTGTCTAAATGAGAAACCAAATGGAATGGAAGACATAGTAAGAACTATTGTGGATATTAATAACTATCTATCAGAAGTTATGATTAACAACACGAACCTAGGTGATTTTCCCAACTCATCAAATAACAGAGAAGTGAAGATCCATGGAAGTTCATGTTATAAAGATCATAAAGGTAAAAATATTCAATGATTTATGTGGCATGAATTTGGATATAAGAACCCAATAAAATGTCTTAAAGGATTGATAATATGTTTTATATGTGGTAAAGGATGTCATAAAGAAATAATCTACCAATGAAAAATAAAGCATTCAATTAAATCCATGAAGAGGAAATACGTTCTTCCCAAGGAATAAATTGAAAATTTTATGTGTGAAGAAAATGTTAATTATGAAAATTGATGTACTAATGGGAAAGGTCAAGAATGTTATTAGTAAGAACATACATAAGAATATTTAGAAATTCTTAATTAAATTATTTTTAAATATGAGGAAATTGAAAATGACATGTGAAAGGTATACATTATATCTCATCCTATGATTTGATATTTTTGAATCTTAGAGAATGATTAAAATTTTTCATAGGAAGGAAGTATTAATAAATAATATATAAAATCTTAGATAAATTATTATGATTAAATTTGAATGATTGAGGTGTCTATATATAGGGATTCAATAATTATGATTTTAAGATGATCATAAGAGTTAGTACTCTTTTGGTGTTTTATGTGATGGAAGTACTCTGGGAGAAGTTTATTTTTGAGGTATATGTTACCTTTAAGTTTAACATATGAAAATTTTATTTGATGAAGAGTTTTATTTTCATTTTGTGGATATAATTTTAATGTTATATATAACCTTTAGGGATTATATGATCTTTGATTTTGAGGTAATTATGGGTTATTATATTTTTTGGGATGAAAAATGAAATGTATGAGATAACCTTTGAGGTTAAAAAATTATTTAATTTTGAATATAATAAAATTATTTTTGAGGGTTTGTATCATATTTTTATGAATTTTATAAGGATTATATTAATATATTTTTAGAAAAAGGAAAACTTATAGGCTGAGAGACAACCTGTCACATCCAAAAAGGTCATGAGGCTTAAACCCATAACCTAATGGTGAAAATAGAGCATCATATACCACTAACCTATATAATTTATAGGTTAGTATAGCATTGTTTTTATTTATTTAAATGAATTTATACATAAAAATTAGGTTTATTTTGGGAACATGTGTTTTTTCACATCTGGGTTTTCATTTTGAGTTATTCCTTTGTTTATTTTTAGTATAGTGATTAATCATGGGTTTCCCCCTTGAGTGGTGATGAAAATTTTAGGTTTTGGGATTAAGAGAATGTGGCTCATGGTTTGTCTGCGATTAGGCTAAACTGTATGCCTTTGACCGAAAATCATACAGCCAAATGGAATTTTTGGACAATGGCTACCATAAAGTTAGTGCACGGTTTGTCAAAACATGCAAGATAACCCTATATAATATCCCTCTTAGACAGTGAAGAGTGCATGGTTGCTGCATAGTTTGGAAAACTATGTGGTAAAACCATGTTTCTTTCCTAGTTCGTTAAAATTGGAATATTTCACTTGTTTCCTCTAAGTATTTAACCCTTAGCCTCCCCCATTTCACCCTATACACAATTTTCATCCATTGTATCTCCCTCCAAGATTCCATATACATCTTCAGAATCATTATTTTCAGGGTCTTAAACATTTAACTTCAAGGAAACATTAAGTAAGTGATTTCCTCTGGTTTCTTCCCTCTTCTGAGGGATTTCTTCCCTCTTTCTTGGGTTGATATTTTCTAACATATGTTTGACCTAAAAGAGGGTTCAATATTGTGATATTAGGGAATATATTGATGGTTTTTGGTTGATATTTCCTTTATAGAGTCTTTTGAAGGATTGGTGGTGGTTGTTTACCAATTTTAGGAAATTTCCAAGTGTGAGGTTAGTGGTTCCATACTCTAAAATTTTTAGATGGTTTTGATATACTTTTTTGGATCTATAAATGTTTTCTATGAATTGATTATATGGTGTGAAATATGTTTTGAAAAGAGTTATACATGTATATGGTATCAAAATGAGATTTTAAAAGGAAAATAGTTATTATTTGAATGGGCTTCCTTGTGGTTCTTCTTGAAAGTGTGTTTATAATTACGTGAAAGGTTCAAAATGTGTTTTTAAAAGGAACCTTAGGTGAGAATATAACTCCCCAAGATTTTATGGTATGTATATTCTTAGAGAACACAAAAAAAAACTTCATAAATAAATAATGAATGAGATAAGAGGATTTTTTTCTAGAAATTAAGGGACATATACCAATGAATAGTAACTTGACATTTGGAATAGTAATGTGACCCTCAGGAATAGTAATTCGGCTAATAGAATATTAATGTTTCCTAGGAAAGTATAAATTAAATTTAGGCATCTTATAAATGAAAATATGATATAATTATATCATAGTATAAGTAGATAAATATTTTGGAAATGATAAATTAAATTTTAGTATTTTTAAAAAACATAAATATTTATTTAAAATTTTATAATTAATATAATGATTTAAAAGAAAATTTATTTTCATAAAATAGAATCATAAATTAATATTTTGTTGTCTTATGATTATAATATAATTTTATGATACCTTAATTAATTTTTCAAGTTGTTATAAAATCAATTATAATTTTAAAATTAGTATTTTTCAAGTAAATGATCATTTTAATGAAAAATTAAATCTATCATATTTAGAAAAAAAATCATAAAATGGAGTTTATTTTTGAGTTCACAATGTAAAAAAATGGTTAGGGTTATTTTTTGGTATTTTTATAAAATAGTTGATTTTTTTTTAATAGTGAAATACGATAATTTACAGTATAAGCTAAATATATGAATTATTGAGTAATAGATGATGTGTGGATGATGTAATAACATTTGGTTTAAACTAACATGCACCAATTACTGTATTTAGTCCCAATAATCATCACTATTTCTTATCTTGAGAGAAAAATAATAAAATAATGAATAAAATATTCAAAAAAACACCCCTCTCCTCCACTATAAATACCACCCCTCACCAATCCTTCAAATGACACTTCCAAATCCTTTCTAGAGGAGAATAATTCAATAGGTAAATACTTTTTTGTTCTCTTTTAATTTTTTTAATTTATTTTCTTCTAATTCTATCATTACATATTTTTTCTAAAAATGAATTATAACTCTATTTTCTTATATATACTGTAATATTATTATGATAATGTAATATTCATAATCAAACCCCTTCTCTTCTCCCTTTTATTTTAAAATGAAAACATTGTCTCTGAGGTGTTGATTAACCGACTTCATGGATGACTTGTTTTCATTTTTCAATTCAGACTTCAAGGTTGGTCATAAAACTATTTTTATAGTTAAAGTATATTATCATATATGTATCATAACTTTTTTAAAGTTTTGGAACCTGTATATGTGAATAATATTAATTAATAAAACAAAACTAGTTCACGATGATCAAAAAAATGCCAAAATAATCACGATTATTACTAACATTTTATCTCATGATTTATCTTCATACCATAAAACCAAATGAAATATATAACCATTTAATATTATTAAAGTTCATTAATGACATATAATTTTAATTCTGGAAAACTATTCTCATTTTACATGATTTTTCCATACATGTATACAAGTAAACCGATTATCAAAACCAAGAAACGAACGCTCCTAATCGATAAAATTATATATTATAACTCATAAAAAAGAGATTAAATTAAATTAATAATATTATAATAAATAAAACAAATGTATAAAATGTTATAAATTAATGAATTAGTGGATTTAATATGACTATATAGGACATTAAGATCAAGTTCGGAACACATTCGGACTTAAGGTAAGGGACTTCATATCAATTTCCATCTCATTGATACTTTCTTGGTATTGGGCACCTAAAATTTTTATTTGGTTTATCTATTTCCCCTTTGATATCATTTTTAATTTGATATTATATTTATATTAAATATCCATATTCTTGGATATGATTATTGTCTTAGTTTTATACCCCTCTTACATACAGTGTTTATTTTGAATGTAGTTTTAACAGGGGAAATATTGATGAATCTATATCTTATACTCAATATGGATATTGATAAGGAAAACTGTTCTTCAATTAAATCTATTTATGAAGAATGATTTGGAAATTTTGTGAAAATAGGGCCCTCTTATATCCCCTCAATGCATCGATATTTATCATGAGAGAAAACAGTTGGTGAAAAACCATTCGTGTTTGTTTCTGAAACATAATCATATGGGTATCTACACACAGACTTAAACCACCTTGATAGTATGATGGTTCATGTTCCAAATACATGACATCCAATAATTAATAATTTTCTTCATTTATCATTCAGTTATCATTATCCAGGTATTTTCACTATGGAAAAATCTATGAATACATTTTCATTCTCAGTGTACTGATGACATGTGTTTTGAGTTATTCACCATGAAATATTGATTATTCCTAACTAATTATGATTCACTTGTTATTGATTCATGATTCCTCTATATGTAACCCTTACTGAGAATTTGAGATCAACCTTTTATTTGTTTTCCTTTTCTATGTTTTAAAGATGAAATCATTGAATAAGTGACAGAGAAGCAGTTTATTTTCCTTTGTTATGTTCTATGTTTGTATTTCCAATGTAATAAGGGAACCATGTATGTATCTATTGTCTTCAATACTAATAAACTAATTGATAATTTGGGATGTGATCTCTTGTATCTATTCCATTTTAATAAAATGACCTCCAACTCTAGGCTATATGGGTCGGGGTTGTTATATTTGGTATTAGAGGAAGTTTTTTAGAAACATTGGGAACTAGATTTAGAAAATGAAGTTTAGGGAACATAAATATAAGATAGAATTTGATAATAATCATATAATAACATCTTAAAATTTTGGTGAGCAAGAAGTTTATAAATAAAATACATCCCTATCTAGATACTATAAGTGGATGTGGTTCAAGAACAGATGTACCTAAGGGTAACAAATCTGACAGGGTGTCCCAAGCATGACTCAGGGAAACCCAGTACATGAAAATGGGTCTTATTGTGAAACTGGTTTGACACTCTCTTGGGATATTCATAGGATAATTCACATTCTCTTTACAAACCATTATTAAGGACTTTAAAGTATATATTCCCCCAAAGAAACCATTTTTATGATTATGATATTAGATATGAGAATTATTTTAAGTATTTTTCTAGTCAGAAATTATGCATTATGATTCATAAAACAATTTAGTATGTTAAATTTTTTATAAATAGTGCCTAATGAAAGGAAAGGAATCAATAAATATAGAAAATTTATGGATTTTCCCACTGATCAAGTCAACACAGTTAGTGTTGGAGATTAGTAGATCATGACTATATCAGGACATCTTTCTCATGTTATGAAAAATAACCATACTACACCTATGTTGGATCCTTTAATGTAGTAGAACCCCCATATTTTAGTCAGACTACTAATATCGTGGTAGCTAATTAGTGGATCAAGTCCCTTGAAAAGATATTTATAGCATTAGGATGCAATGAAAATGAAAAGGTAGTGCTAAAATTATATTGTCTCAAGGGATACATAGATCAATGGTGGTCTTTGATCCAAAATAATATGGAGGAAGATGAAATAGAAGACATGTAATGGAGAACTTTTAAATAAACATTCTTCAACAAATACTTTCCCTGTTAGAAATGAACTAAAATAAAGATAAAATTTATTAGCTTAAAGAAAATTTAATAAGAGAGTGTTTCAGAGTAAGATATTTCCTTTAAAAGAATTTCCAGGTATGCTATAGATTACATATTTGATTTGGAAGACAAGATTGATCATTTCCTTGAAAGTCTAAAACCAAGTCTCTAAATTGCATTGGCTTCTCAAACATTTTCATCATATGATGAAATAGTATTATGTTCCATAAAAATAGAGAAGGAATTATCTATATACTATTTTTCATGGGAAATAAATATAATAAGAGTTCTTTTGATAACCATGGAAAAGGGGAAGCATCAAATAAGAAGAAGGGAGTGAAGAAATTTCCATTATGTGAAAATTGTGGAAAAAATCCTGCTGATAAATGCTTGAAAGTCATGGGATTTTTCTATAAGTGCATAGAAAAGAGTCATTGATCTAATGAATTCAAGGAAAATAAACAAATAAATGATTTTAAATGATTCAACTATAATTAAATGGAGAATTATTCAAATCAATGTCCCAATCATCAAGGGAGTCTACCACAAAAGGGGCCAAAGGGAGATTCCCTAGCTTATGTGATCACCACATCTGAAGTAGAAGTACCCAATGATGTGGAGGAAGGTACATTAATACTATATTCAAATTTATCCATTACTTTATTTGATTCATGGATCATTGCACTCTTTTATATCTACCCAGTTTTCCAAGAAAATTAGATATTTTCCTTTTGATTTATCAAAGAAGTTATCAGTCAAAACTCCTAAGGGAAGTCTTGTTGCAATAAAAATGTGCCAGTCAGTCCTTTTTATGACACATAAAATTTATTTAGTTTCTGACCTTATTATCATACCCATGATTGAATTTTATATAATCCTTGGTATGGACTTTCTTTCAAAATATGATACAAAAATTTATTGTAAGAAGAATGAGATTATGATTTTTGAGGATGATATAGAATCCCTTATCTTTACATCATAAACCTCATTATATGATTCTTATCTAGATCCACCACTAGTAGCTCTACTAAATGAAATTATTGGGGTGGAAGATAAAACAACATCTAGGTATGAGGAAAGTAATCTTCAAATTTAGGATGTACTAGTTTTCCATGAATACATTGATGTATTTACTAAGGAATTACTTGGGAATCCCCCAAAGTGTGAAGTTAAATTTACCATTGATCTAATCCCTAATTCAATACTGATATCAAAGACTCCTTATATAATGGAAACTTTGGAATTATTGTAGCTAAATAAATAACTAGATGATTTGAGTAATAAGGGATTTATTCAACCTAGTGTTTCTTTGTGGGGAGCCCTTGTTCTATTTGTGAATAATAAAGATGGGTCCTTGAGGCTATGCATTGACTATAGATAAATCAATGATATTACAGTAAAAAATAAGTTCCATCTACCTCAAATTTATGATTTATTTGATCAACTCCATGAAGCCCAATAATTTTTGAAGATTTTCCTTCTTTTTAGATATCATAATTTCAAGTTAGGAACGAAGATATTCCTAAGATAGCATTCCAAACCAGGTATGGACATTACAAGTTTATAGTAATGCCATTTGTACTGACTAATGTACCCTTTATTTTTAGGGATCTAATGAATAGAGTGTTCAAGGAATATCTTGATGATTTTTTTGTGGTATTTATTAATGATATCTTGATATATTCCAAAAGCTTTGAGGATCATGATAACCACTCACTGATTGTTCTAAAGACTCTTAGACAAAAATATTTATATGGTAAGTTTATCAAGTTTGGATTCTAGCTTTAAAAATTTTCTTTTCTTAGACATCTTATCTCTAAGGATGGAATCTAATTAGATCCTACAAAGAAAAAAGTAATCCAACAATGTCCTATTCCAATTAAAGTAACTGCGGTACATAGTTTCTTTGGTTTAGCGGGTTATTATAGGAATTTCATCTAGAATTTTTACTAATTCGATAACCCATTAACCAAGCTCACATGTAAAGGGGTTAAGTTTGTATGGAAAAAATAAGGTATAGAATGCTTTTAATAATTAAAGAGAATATCGGTCAATGCTCTAATTCTTACTATACCATCAAGAAATGATGGGTTTGTGATATAAAGTGATTCATAAATGAATGGTATAGGTTGTGTAATTATGAAGTCATTGCTTATGAATCAAGAAATTTTTAGGCTTGTGAACAAAATTGTCCAACTTAGTATCTTGAGATAGTGGTCGTAATCATTTCTCTGGAGATATGGAGACACTATCTCTGTGATGAAATATGTGAGATATATATGGATCATAAGAGTATGAAATATATATTTAAAGAGAAATAAATCAACATGACGAAAAGGTGATGGCTCTAGTTACTCAAATATTATGATTACTCAATACAGTACCACCCAGGAAAGACAAATAAGGTAGAAGATGAATTAAGCATGAAAGATCATGGACTTCTAACCTAAATGAGGATTGAGAAAGATCCTATATTCATGGATCTAGTAAAGATGGATATGGTAATTTTTAAGGAAGATGAAACATCACTATTTTTTCAAATTATTGTTAAACCATATTTAATGGAGAAGATAAAAATCTATCAGTCTGATGATGATAATTTTCAAAAGAAAATTAAAGTTATTATGGATGGAATATTGAAATACTTCGTGTATAAGGATAAAGTTCTAAAATTTGGAAAGAGGTTATGGGTTCCATCAATCCCTGAGATAAAAAGGGAACTATTAGATGATTCTCATATATCAAACTTTTCTATACACCCTGGTAGTACCAAGATGTATAGTGATCTTAAGGAACACTTTTTGTGTGATAATATGAAGTGGTTAATTTCTAAATATGTATCAAGGTGCCTAGTTTTTCAACAAATGAAGGTCGAGAGACATCATCCTAGAGGATGCATTCAACCTTTACCTATTCCTATGTGGAATTGGGATGACATTATGATGGAAATTGTCATAGGACTACCAAGGAAACCTATAAGGAATGATGCAATATGAGTTATTATTGATTATCTTACAAAATTATCACATTTACTTGCTATAAGAGAATATTTACCTCTTCAGAACCTAAAAAGGATCTATGTTAATAAATTTTTTAGTCTTCATGATGAACCTCTATGGATTTTGTCTGATTAAGATCCTAATTTACATCAAAATTCTGGAAGAGTCTTCATATGGCTTTGGATACTGAGCTTCATATGAGTACTACTTATCACCCTTAAACTGAGGAACAATATAAAAGGACTATTAAAACATTGGAAGACATGTTAAGATCATTATCACTTGACTTTTATGGTAAGTGGGATTAGTATTTACCTTTGGTGCAATTTTTCTACAATAATAGTTTACATTCTAGTATTCAAATGGAGCCAAGTGAAGAATTATATTCCAAGTGATGTCAAACTCTAACTTGTTGGGATGAAGTTGGTGAGAGGAAACTTATAGGCCTAAAACTTATTGAAGAGACAACAAAAAAGGTAAAGACTATTAAGGATCATATTAAAGCATCTCAAAGTAGAAAAAAGAGTTATGCCGACAAATATAGAAAGGATTTGGAATTCAAGTGGGGGATCATGTATTTCTGAAAGTATCTCCATGGAAGGGTACATTAAGGTTTGGTAAGAAAGAGAAATTGAGCCCTAGGTACATCACACCACTTGAAATTACAGAAACAATTTAAGTTTTATATTACCTATTATTAAAGACACCAAGTCTCTCCAAAGTTCATGATGTGTTCTATATATCATTATTAAATAAGTACATTCTAGAACCGACACATGTACTCACCTGTGAAGAAATAGAACTGGAACCTGATTTGTCTTATTGGGAAGAACCTATTTATATTCTTGAAACAAGTGAGAAAGTATTGAGAAATTATAAAAATTTATTGTTAAAGGTTATTTAGAGAAACCATAAAATGGAATAAGCAATGTGGTAACCTGATGGTGTTATGAAGAAGAACTACCCGCATCTTTTTAGAGGGTAATATTCATGGAAAATTTCAAAGATGAAATTTATGAAGGTGGGAAGAATATAACACCCCAGAATTTTATGGTATGCATCCTCTTAAATAAATCTAATTCATTCAATAGATTAAATTACACCCAAAATTATTTCATATTAATAAATCATATAAGATCACATAGAGAACAAAAAAACTTTATAATTGAAGAATGAATGAAATAAGAGGCTTTTTTTATAGAAATTAAGGAACATAAACCAATAAATAGTAACTTGGCCTTTAGAATAGTGATATGACCCTTAGGAATAGTAATTCAGACAACAGAATAGTAACCTTTCATATGAAAGTATAAATAAAATTTAGGCATCTTATAAATAAAAATGTGATATAATTATATCATAGCATAAGTAAATATATATTTAGGAATGATAAATTAAGTGTTGGTATTTTTATAAAACATAAATCTTTATTTAAAAATTTATAATTAATATAATTATTTAAATGAAAATTTATTTTCATAAAATAAAATCATAAATTAATATTTTGTGGTCTTATGATTATAAGATAATTTTATGAGACCTTAATTAATTAATCATGGTATTATAAAATTAGTTATAATTTTAAATTCAGTGTTGTTCAAATAGATGATCATTTTAATTAAAAATTAAATTTATAATATTTATAAAATTATTTTCATAAAATGGATTTCATTTTTTAATTCTACAAGTTGAAAAATTATTAGGGTAGTTTTTTTGGTTTTTTCTAAAATAGTGGAATTTTTTATGAATAGTGAAATACGATAATTTATGGTATAAGCTAAATACATGAATTATAAAGTCATATATGATGTATGGATGATGTAATAACTATTGGTTAAAATTCACATGCCCAAATTAATGTATTTATTCACAATAATCATTATTTTTTCTAATCTTGATCCTAAAATAATAAAATAATGAGTAAAATACTCAAAAAAAACTTCTCTCCTCCACTATAAATACCACCCCTTCTCCTCACACTTCCAAAGCCTAAAATATTTATTAGATTATGAACATTTTCTCTCCCAAACCACTCCCCCATGTTATGGTATTTTAGGTCTCACGAAAATACCATTTCAAATTCCCTTAAGGAAATTCTCATGGGGAAGAATTCAAGAGGTAAATCCTTTTTGGTCCTCTTTTAATTTCTTTTAATTTATTTTCTTCTTATTCTATCCTTATCTATTCTGTAAAAAAATACATGATAACTCCAAAATATTATATATACTATAATTTAATTATTATGAAGTATTATTAATCATCAAACCCCTTCTCCTCTCCCTTTTATTCTAAAAATGAAAACATTGTCTGTGAGGTACTGATTTACCACCTTAATGGACAACATGTTTTCATTTTTAAGTTACTCCTTAAAGTATATTAATAAAACCATTTTTATGGTTAATAAATATTATTATATATGTATCATCTCTTTTTTAAAGTTCTATAACTAGTTTATATGAATAATATTAATTAATAAAACAAAACTAGTTCATGATGATCGAAAAAATGCCAATATAATCATGATTATCACTAACATTTTATCTAATGATTCATCCTCATACCATATAACTGAATTAAATATATAATAATTTAATATTATATAAGTTCATTAATAACATATAATTTCAATTATGCACAACTATTATCATTTTTCATGATTTTTCTATACATATATACAAGTAAACCGATCATGAAAACCAAGGAAATGAACACTCTTGGTCAATAAAATTGTATCTTACAACTCATAAAAAAGAGAATAAATAAACTTAATAAAATTATACTAAATCAAATACATTTATAAAATTTATGAATTAATTAATTAATCGATTTAATTTGACAGTCTAGTACATTAAGATCAAGTGCAGAACACATTCGGGCATAAGGTAAGTGACTTCCTCTAAATTTCCATTTCATCGAGGCTTACATAGTATTATGCACCTAATATTTTTTATGTGGTTTATCTACCACCTTTTTGAGATAATTTTTCATTATATATTATATTTATATTAAATATCCATATTCTTGTATTTGATTATTATTTTAGCTGTATACCCCTTTTACATATGGTGTTTATTTTGAATGTTGTTTTGAATAGGGAAATATTGATGAATTTGTATCCTCTACTCAATAAAAATATTGAAAAGGAATATATTTCTTGAATTAAATATATATATGAAGAATTATTTAGACATTTAATTATGGTTTGAGCTCGTTATATCCCCTCTATGCATCAATTGGTCTCATGATACAAAATAGTTGGCAACAAACCCTTCGCGTTTGATTCGAAAACATAATAAGATGGGTATATACCCACATACATAAACCAACTAGACGATATTACGGTTCATATTTCAGATACATGATGTCCAATAAGTAATCATTTTCTTCATTCATTATTCAGTTATCATTATCTAGGAATTTTAACTATGAAAAAATATATGGATTAATTTTCATTCTTAGTGTATTAATTGCATGTGTTTTTCAGTTATTCACCATGATATATTGATTATATCTAAATAATTATGATTTAATTATTATTTATTCATGTATCTGCATTATGTAACCCTTACTGAGCATTTGATCTCACCCTTTTATTTGTTTTCCTTCCCTGGGTTTTGAAGATGAAATCTTTGAATAAGTGACAAGTAAACTCTTTATTTTCCTTTTTATGTTCTATGTTAGTCTTTCTAATATAATAAGGGAACCATATATGTATCTAGTTTCTTTAAGAATAATAAACTAATCAATCCTTGGTGATTTAATCTCTTGTATCTATTTCATTTTAATAAAATGACCACTGACTCTGTGCTATTGGGGTCAGGGTTGTTACAGAGAATGTGTTGAAAATAAGTTTTTTTAAAGGAAAATGGATTGTTTTGACATGTTAGTTTTTGTTGTAAACATTAAAATGTGATTTTTGAATTAAGTGTAAAATATAAAGCACATTGTGAAGTGAATTTGGTTTATTTTTGGATTTGGAAAGGTCATCGCCCATAAAAATTGTTAAATTGATTGTGTGCTTTTCTTGTAATGTATCCAAATGGGTTTCATGGATTGTTTAATTTATGGAAAATGTGTTTTGAAATTTATTTGATGTGTTTAAAATGGAAATTGGTTTTATTTATGTAAAATGGTGGTTTCCATTTAGTTGTTGTAAAATCACTAATTTCCTTATGTCCATATGTGGCATGGCATGTGTTTGTAAAATTGATGGTTACATGGTAATGAAATTTGAGTATAAAGGGAATCTCAGGTATCTAGGTGGGTAAACTAGAACAAGTATACCAGTGATTCGAAAGTGGAAAGTCCTAGATTCACTTAACAATATTTACATTTGAAACACTAACTAAACATGTGATATGATCGGAGACCACTAGGCCCTTGGGATGGTCCCTCCTAGTGGTTAATGCACATGAATGTGTTGTCATCGACCTATTATTTGGATACCACTGGGCCCATGGTATTATCCATCCTAGTGTCTTGTACATGGTAAAGCTATTGGTAGTTTATTTAGATGAGATTGATCACTGAGGTATGAGGTTCTTATTGACTCACTTATGCTATAATACCCTTAGGTATTTACACATGGTTCTCTCTAATGATATTATATATGTTATGTGGTTCCAACCATCATTATACGGTGGACCTTATATACCTTGTGTCATTGAGACTAGTTTCTTTTGAAGAATGGTTTATCTTGAAAGAATATTTTTCAAATAAAGTTTACTTGAAATGCCCTTTGAAATTGTTTCCAAGTGATTTCATATAAATGTGAATGTTGATTTATCTTTTAATGTTGTAGCATGGAGTATTTTCTTTTGGGTGTCATCCTACTATTCTTTGTTTCACACCCTACATACACTTTTGGTTGTATGTAGACTTTGTTACGTATGACCCGCATAAAGGCAAGATGTGGCGTGGTGATGGTGGTTTCGGTTTCTAGAGAGTTCCAATTGTTTCAGGTGTTAGTAATTGTAGATTTAGGGTGTTGTCCCTCATGTTCCATGGAGTATTTTGGGATGTTTAGTGATTCTCATTCCATTTTTCACTTTTCCTTTTAGTTTAAATTGTAAAAAATTGGTTCTGAAAATTATTTTACCACTTTTGGTTATAGTTATTGGTTGCATGTTTCTTTAATTTTGTGGGATATATATTGTTATATAAATGGGTGAAGTAATTCCCAAAGTATTTTTTGATACCAAAGTACTAGTTTTTATCCTGTGAGGGTCGGGAATTCCCTTTCTCCCTTATCTTAGGTCAGGTTGGGTGTCGGGTTAGATGGCATCCCGACTCATTTAGTGAAAAAATGGTATCATAGCAGGTCACTCTTTTTTGGTTCATGATATTTGGGATGAATCTGGATAGATTGGAGCCAGGATTGTAGGTACTTGACATTATAGTAGTGAGTATGATGTCTTTTCAGCACACGTCATGAAAATACTCAGATCTCTATGGGTATTGGGATTTATCTGACTTCCCCTCCAGGTGAGACATACAGGATGAATAATTTATATAGACACTGTGTGGAGGTGGAGTAGTTTGGTTGTTTTGTCTTTTTATTGTGATGGATTTGGTTATGTCTTGATTTGTGAAAGAGTTGGGGATTTTTTGTTGTTTCTGATGAAAATTTTTAGAATATTCATTGATGGATGTGTTGATGGTCTTCTTGTGAATGTTTCTTTTTGTAGTAAATGCCTCCTCAGAGAGTCCTTGTGCAACCGTGAGAAGATACGATAGAGATTTCCCCTTATCCAATTTACCAAAGGCTAGTTGAGGTAGTGTTTCAATCTATCCAATCATTGGTACATAAGCAGGCTCTGGTCTTGCTCAGGTTAAGGAAACCAAACCAGGTTTTGGAAAGGAAAAATCTCAGGAATTCTTTAAGAGCAAGCCTCCCTCATTCTAGGTAAATATGGAACCTCGGGATGTAGATAGGTGTATTTTGAAGATATATAGTATGTTTGAATTTATTGACACTCCTAAGGCTATCAAAGTAAAATTTTCTTTGTTTCTATTGGAAGGTCCTAGTCAGAAGTTGTGGGAATCAGTAGTGCAATCTGGAAAGTATGAGTAGATGGGTTGGAGAGATTTCAATATCTACTTCAATGAGAAGTATTTTCCCAAGGTTTTGTCTTATTCCTAGTCAATGGAATTCATGAATCTTATCCAAGGATAATAGAAAGTTATGGAGTATGATATATGCTTCACAAAGTTGGTACGGTATGCGCTCGAGATTATTTCTAGTGAGAAAATGAAAGCTCAAAGGTTCGAGATGGGGTTACGGATAGAAATACATTCTAAAGTTTTTATGTTTCATCTAAAAACCTAGAATTAAGTGGTTCACCATTCTTTCATAATGGATATTGATCGCAAGGGAAATTCTGGTTCCTTTGCGGTTGTGTCAGCAGTAGGTAGTGGTAGTTCATTTGAGAAGAAGAGGAAGAGGGAGGAGTAGGAGCAGAGGGGTGGTGGTGGTTTAGGCTATCCTTCATGGTTTTATTCATTCATGGATTCAGGTGAAAGGTTAGTGGTATATCATAAATGTGTAAAAGTGGGACACAAGTGATCGGTGTGTTCATCACCACCCAGACCTTACCATCGGTGCGGAGCTTTAGTGAACTTGCAATGGTTTTTCAAGGTGTTTCCCCATAGCATAGTGGTATGAGATGTATGTCTTCTAGGTGATTTCATCTCATCTGGAACCTTCCAAGATAGTGGGATCTTGGTTTGGGGGTCACGGTTCTAGGGTTGGATCTTCATTTGGGAAGAGTTGGTTAAGGTCATATCCATTGGTTAGTGGATGTTCTCAGGATCGGGCTGAGACAGGGCATCTTTATATGGTGGATAGAGCACCGATAGAGTTGGATGTAGGGTGTATGATAGTTCAAGGTATGGTTATTATTTCATTTTTTAGATATTTTTCTATTTGAAAAATTTGCAACTATATCTTTTATTTATTCTCATCTTGTGGATGAGTTGAAATTTCTAACTAAGCTTATGTCTTATGTGATGAAGTTGGTATCACTACTTGGTAAGAAGTGACAAAAGGGTATCAGGTGTTTTTATTATGCACTCACAATGTTAGGGGTCAAGCTAGAGTGGTATTTTCTAGTTTTAGAAATATACCTCTTCAATGTATTCCTTGGTATGGATTGGATGGTGCATTTTCTGGTGCACATCAACTACTATAGTCAGTGAGTGAGTTTTGTGGAACCCGATGCTAGTACCCAGGTTTTTCATGGTTAATTAGATCCTAATCTAGGTTTTATTGGACATCCAGTTATAGAGTTAGGTAACCTTGTCTATCAATTATTGTCACTCATGTTGGAGGATGGTGGTAGTAGTTCTGGAGTTGGATTACCTCCCATGTTGGATGAGTTCCTAGAGGTTTTTCTAGAGTATTTTTTGGGTTTTCCACTGGAGTGGGATGTGTAGTTTGCTATTAATTTGGCACAAAGAACATAGTTGATATCTCTTCCTTAATACTGTATGGACCCCACTGAGTTGAGGGAATTAAAGTATCAATTGGATTATTTTGAATCCAAAGGATTTATTCACCTAAGAATCACTCTTTGGGTCGCTCCAGTTCTATTTTCAAAGAGGGCTGATGGATCTCTCCGATTGTGCATAGATTACCAGAAGTTAAATAAGGTGATTATTAATAAAAAGTATCTATTTCCCTATATTTATGAATTTTTTGATTAGTTTAAGGGGTCAAGTTGGTTTTCTAAGATTGATTTGTGCTCTGGTTATCACCAAGTTAGATTGAGAGAGGTGGATGTTCTAAAAATAGTGTTCTAAAGTAGGAATGGCCACTTAGAGTACTTGGTCATGCCATTTGGGTTGAAAAATTCTATAGAGGTCTTTATGGAACTTATTAATAGGCTTTTACACCTATATATAAACTCTTTTGTTGTGATATTTGTGGATGAAAACCTGGTTTATTCTGGAATGGATGTGGACCATGAGTAGTATTTGAGAATTATTTTGGGCACTCTTTGGGACCATCGCCTCTAGCTAAGTTTTCAAATTTCACCTTCTCAAATAGGTAGGTAAAGTTTCTAGTCCATGTGATCTCAGATCTAAGGGTTTTGGTGGACCCTGAGAACATCAGTATAGTTATTTCATGGGAGAAGTCGAAGAATTGTTTTTGAGATCATGATCGTTTTGGGTCTGGAAGGATATTATAGGCAATTCATTTGATATTTCTCTCGGAGTAATTCATCCATGACCTATCTTACCCATAAATGGGTAATTTTTGAATGGATCCTAGAATTATAATCATCTTTTGAGGATCTTAAGTGGAAATTGAATACCTCTTCTATTTTTATCTTGCGGTAATTTGGAAATGGTTATGTGGTTTATTGTGATGCCTCAGTTATGGGTCTTGGGTGTGTACTGATGCAGAATGATCATGTAGTTGCTTATGGTTCTTGCCATATCCGATCACATGAAATAAACCACCCGACCCATGACTTGGAGTTACCAGCGGTGATGCATTCCCTGAAAAAGTGGAACCATTATCTTTTTGGAGAGAATGTTTTAGTTTATTCTGATCATAAGAGCTTGGCCTAAATTTTATCTTATAAATATCTAAATTTAAGGTATCATCATTTGGTTGAGTACCTTCATGGGTTGTAAGTTGATATAGTTTATACCCTGTGTAATGGTAATGTGGTGGAAGATTCTTTGAGCAGAAAAGTTTCAATACGGGAGCTGAAGAAGTCTAGTGATGAGTGGATATTTATGGGGCTCGTTTCTCAAATTCACTTGGATACTAAGGAGCACAGTGGAGATTCATTCTTACCTAGTGTACAAATAACTCCTTCCCTCCTAGAATTGATTCATCAGGAATAGTTGAATGATCATTTGTTCCAGTTATCTATGCAGTTTTTTCATAGTGGAGAGGAGCCTTGTGAGTGGTCATTTTCTCTTGAGGGAGCTTTGTGTTTTAGAGGTCGCTTTGTGATGCCTTTGTTGTTACAGAAGATGGTAATTTAGGATAGACATTAGTCTCAATGGTCCATTCATCCTAGAACTAACAAGATTTATTATTATGTGTGATGGCAGTTCTAGTGTCCAGGCATGAGACGGGATATAGCGTACTTTTTATTGTGATGTTATATGTGTTAGCGGGTTAAAGGATAGAATCAATGACCATTCAGTTTATTTAATCATTTACCTATTCCTACTTGGAAGTGGTATGATATTTTCACGAACATAATTATTGTATTACCTTGTACACATTAGTGAAGGAATTCCATTTTGGTTGTGGTTTATTTTCTAAACAAGTCATCTGATTTCATTCTAATCTAATATTCAGGCGAAGTGGATGAGTTTGGCTGGTTGTATGTTTAGGAGGTTGTGAGGATCTATGATGTGTTATTAGCCATTATTTTTGATAGTGACCCCCATTTCACCTCACGGATTTGGGAAGGACTTTAAAAGGTAATGGGTCCACATATCAAATTAAGCATGTCACACCATCCTCAAACAGATGGTTAGACGGAGTGGGAGAATCAAATTTGGGAGGACATGCTCTGAGCATGTGTTTTGGATTTTGGTGGTTCTTGGGATAGAAATTTAGGATTGTTTTAGTTTTCATAATACAATAGTTACCACTATTTGATCTAAATGGCTCCTTTTGAGGTTTTTTATGGTTATCTATATCGGTCTCCTTTGTGTTGGGATGAGGTGGGTGAGACCTCATTATTGGGGTCGAGCCTTGTGTAAGAAACGTCTGAGAAAGTAAATTTCATCAGGAAGTGAGTTAATGGATAATATTATTTTTAAGTCCTATGTTGATTAGAGGAATCATGAAATAGAATTTTTAGTGGGTGACTGAGTGTTCCTGATGGTGACATCTTGCTTGGTTCATCGTCGTTTGGGTATGTAAGGGAAGCTTATGCCAGGGTATGTTGGTCTATTTGAGATTACCAAGAGAGTCGGTAGAGTGGACAATCAATTGTCTTTAACATCAAAATTGACATCAATATATGATTTTTTCCATGTTCCACAATTGAAAAGGTATAATTTGAATCTATCCCATGTGTTGAAATGGAAGGAATTAGAGTTGGAGGATCTATCTGTGATCGGTCGGCCAGTGCAGATTGTAGATTCCCAAGAGAAGGTACTTCATGGGAATTATATTCCATTGGTTTGAGTTATTTAATAGAATGTTTGCGATGAACATGAGACATGGGAGTCAAAGGATTTAGTCGAAAAGGAGTACTTGTTTCTTTTTTTTATCAAAGCTTTAGAGTGACTTCCCAGGGGAGGAAAGTTTTCATGGTAGGGATAATTATCCCATCCATGTTTTCATTTTGAGGTATTCCTTTTTTATGTTTAGTATAGTTATTAACTATGGGTTTCCCCTTTGTTTTTTGAAGAAAATTGTTGTTTTGGGATTAATAGAAGGTGGTTCATGGTTTTTGCATGGTTAGGGTAAACTGTGTGCCTTTCCCAGGAAACATTATGGCCAAATAGTATTTTTAGACATTGGCTACCACAAAGTCAGCATACGGTTTGTTAAACCATGTGGGATAACCATGTGGTATGTTCCTCTTCAATAGTGAGGGGTACACGATTTCAAAAAGGTTTGGAAAACTGTATGGGAAACCATGGGGCTTGTCCATGTCATTAAAATTTAGAAAATTCTCATTTTTCCCTCTTAGGATTTAATGCTAAACCACCCCCATTCCACCCCATACACAATTTTTATCCATTGTAGCTCCCTCCAAGCTTCCTTGGACCTCTTTTTCATCATTACTTGGGTGGTTTTGACCGTGTAACTTTAATGAAACATCAAGTAAGTGATTTCCCCCTTGGTTTCTTCCCTCTTTCTAGGGTTTTCTTCCCTCTTTCTTGTGTTCCTATTTTCTAGCAAATGGTTTACGTAAAAGAGAGTTTGATATTGTGATATTGAGGAATATATTTATGGTTGTTTCTTGATCTTGCCTTTATAGGGTCTTGTGGAGGTTCAGTTTTGGTTTTGCACCAATTTTCAGAAATTTCCAAGTGTGAGGTTGGTGGTTCCATGCTCTAACATTTTCAAATGATTTTAATATGATTTTTTGCCTCTATATATGTGTTCTATGAATTTCTTGTGTGGTGTAAAATATTTTTTGGAAATATTTTGACATGCATATGAGAAGAAAATGGGATTTTAAAGGAAAATGGTAATTATTTGAATGTGCTTCAATATGGTTCCTCTTGATAGTGTTTTTTTAAAGGATGGGGTCGATGACTCATTTATTATTTAAAGCAAATACCTCTTTCAAACTGGGTAGAGGGGGACCAATTACATAGCCCAAATAACCAAGACCAAGTGGTCTGAATTCAAGGCCCGAAAGCCCATTTTTTTGGCCCAAAGAGACCTTCGATGAATAGTACCGCTACAGTACCCTGGCTGCTATAGTACCTGCTACAGTACCGCCACCACTACAGTTCCTACTATAGTGCCTCCGCCACTACAGTTCTACGACTGTTATATTACTGCTACAGTGATCTGCTATAGAGTTGCTATAGTACCCAAAAATTAGTCCCTGCCTGGATTTGATCCTCGGTCTTTTGAATACCATGTAAGAGTCTTTACCACTTGGGTACATGCTCATTGGCACTTGGAAGTGTTTTTATGATTATTTGAAAGGTGTGAAATGTGTTTTCAAAGGAACTTGAGGTGAAAATGTATTGAAAGTCAGTTTTTTAAAGAAAATGGATTTTTTTCACATGATATTTTATTTGTGAACCTTGAAATGTGATTTTTGAATTAAGTGTAAAATGTGAAGCAAATTGTGAAGTGAATTTGGTTTATGTGTGGATTTGTAAAGGGATTGGCCCAAGGAAATGGTTAAATTGATTATGAGATTTTATTGTAATGTTTCTAAATGGGTTTCATGGATTTTGAAAGTTATTGAAAATGTGTTTTGAAATGGTTTGTGTGTGTGTAAAATGTTAAGTGGTTTTATTTATGTAAAATGGTGGTTTTCATGTAGTTGTTATAAAAGTGGTGATTTCCTAATGTGAATATGTGGAATTCCATGTGTTTGTGAAATTAATGGTTATGTGGTAATGGAATTCGAGAACAAAGTGAATCGTAGGTATCTAGGTGGGTAAAATAGAACTAGTACTCTAGTGATTTGGAAGTGTCAATGTCTGGATTCACTTAGTTGGATTTATATTTTCAACACTAACTAAACATGTGATATGACCAGAGACCACTAGGCCCTTGGGATGGTCCCTCCTAGTGGATCATGATTGTGAACGTGTTATAATTGGCCTATTATTTGGAGACCACTAGGCCTGTGGGATTATCCCTTCTAGTGGATCATGCACAAAAAAGTTGTTAGTAGTTGAGTTAGATGATATTGATCACCGATGTATGAATTTATTAGTAACTCACTTGTGCTAGACTACCCTTAGGGATTTACCCATGGGGCTATCTCATGATATTATATATGTGACGTGTTGTCGACGATCATTATACAATAGACCTTTTATACCTTGTCGAATTGAGACTAGTTTCTTTTGAAAATGGTTTATCTTGAAAGAATGTTTTTTATAAAAATGTTTACTTGAAATTTCCTTTGAAAATGTTTCCAAGAGCTTTCATATAAATGTGCATGTTTATTAATATTATAATGTTTTAATATGGAATATTTTCTTTTTGGTGGCATCCTACTGGGATTTGGATCACACCCTGCATACACCTTTGGGTGTATGTATAATTTGTTATGTATGGACCAGGTAAAGGAAAGATGTGTCGTGGTGATGGTGGTTCTGATTTCTAGAGAGTTACACTTGTTACAGGTGGTAGTGGTGGTGGCTTGAGGGTTATGTCTATAAGGTTTCATAAAGGATTTTGAGATTTTGATTGGTCCCCTTTCCATTATTGCACTTTGTATTTTGGTTTAAATTGTAAAACATTGGTTCTAAAAAATTTTGTACCACATTTAGTTTTGGTTATTGTTTGTGTGTTTATTTACTTTTTTGTGGTGGTAATTATTATATAAATGGGTGAAATAATTCCCAAAGTATTTTGTTGATACCCAGGTAATAGTTTACATCCCATGGGGATTGGGAACGCCCTTTAGGCCTTATCTCTGGTCGGGTTGGTTGTTGGGTTAGATGAAATCCCAGATTTGTTTGTGACATGTTTTATTTTATAGATAACTATGATATAGAAAGTGATTTGGTGATTATGTGATTAATATTATTTTATAAAAAATTCACTATTTTTGGGACCTTATATGATAAAGGTAAATAGAATATTATAGGATTTTATTTGGGGAATAAATTCTGAATTATATTTTGGAAACATATATGATTTTAATGTGTCTTTATGGTGATTGAGGTTATTTGTATAAATGGATATTATATCTTAGATATTATTTTATTAGGTTAATTACATTTTTTGGAATGAGACATTAAAAGTGATTGATGTTATTTGGAGATAAATTTTAGACAAATATTGTAATACTATATGATAAAAATCCTTATAATGTTTGGGTTTCAATATTAGTATAGAATATTTTGAGGAATTATAAGGAAAATTATTTATTGAATAATCTATGTTGAACTTTGGGTGTTACTATAGAATTTTTTGAACTAGAGTAGTTTTTCTTTAAATAAAGGTATATTGATTTCGAGAATTATCTTATATTACTCTAACTATTTTGGTTTAGGTTAATGCCTCAAGATAGGAGGAATATAATGTTAAATTTTTTTGGATTATGTGATCCACTAAATGATAATTATAGTGCTTAAGGCATAAAAAACATCTTGAATACTCATCTTTCAGAGAAAAATAATGATTTTGTGGTGGAGATTGATTAAAAAATGAAATCCTTCTTGATAAGAAAGTATATTTCCTTATTCCTTTTTTATAAAAGATAAATTAATTCCTCAAATATTGGAAAAGGATCTTGAAATAAAAATGTTATCCATTTACTTTTATTACTAATAATTCAACATCTTTTTAACCCATCACATATTTACGGTTTTGGGATGGTTAACCTCCTCATGACCGTGTTCTATATCACTCTCTATCAATCCTTAAAAGCTATATTTTTCTTCTATATCCATGTTTTCAATTACCGCCAATGTTTTTCTATATAGAAACCTAGTTATGTGTTATTCCAGATGACCTTCGTACTTCCCTTTTCTCTATTTTCAAGTGTATGTTTTATTAACCCTTTTTACAATGTGGAAATTTCAATAAAGTTATTTTAAAAATTCATACCCCGGATTTTCGATCCCAAGTTAAAATTATAAGGATGTACTTTTTTAAAGTGAGGTATAATGTAATATCACAATATTTTTTTGAAAATAAAGACTATGTTTGATAGAATTCAACATACATAACACCGAGCATAAACGAACAATGAATTATTATTATTTAAATGTGGTCATTACAACATAGTCATTAAATTAGTGGAAATAAATATTATTAATATAATTATTAAATATATAATGGTATTAATCAATTTAAATTTATTAATTAATTATTTTTAAATAATAACTTAATTTTTAGTTAATTCATTTAATTATTCAAAAATACATTTTCTTCAAAAATGGGTTTTCTTTCTTTTTATGAGAGAATAATATAATTATTTTTTGGAAATTTTAGAAACTTTAATTTAAAAAATCAATTTATTTTTTTAATTATGCATGTAAAAATTGTCTTAGGATGGATTTTTGATAATTTTCTAAAAAATCATTTTACAATGAATAGAGGAAAACATAGATTTTTTTTAAAAAAAATTGTTTTCTTTTTAATTATTTACAATGTAAATTTATATTATTGATTAGTTTTAAAATTTAATAATTTCATTTTGATTTTTAATAATACAATAATGATTTTTAAAATGTATTTTATACTTGAAATTTGCATAAAAACATTTTATATTTTAAAAGGTCATTTTTCTGAAAAACTGATTTTCAACATGTTTTTTCAGTTTGATTTTAAATTAAATTATATAATTTATATGTTTTTAATTTTGAAAATTTTATTTCATATTTATAATCAGTGGTCCCAAATTTTTAAAATGTTTCCCTTTTTTTTCAATATTAATAGTAACCTTGGTGATTTTTATTACAATGGTAAAGGTTAAATCAGGCAATTAAAGTTGAAAATAAAATGATAAGGACTATAAAATGACTTCTTAGATATCATATCACTCATATAGGGGATCATATCACTACAACCCAAACTGAAATCTTGGAGATCATATCACTCAGATAGAAGATCGTCTCCCATGTAGGGTTGGTCACAATTATTCCACAAACCCCATCTAGTATGACTCGTGAAGTAGGGGATCATATACCCAATGATGTCACAACCCTACTGAAACCAACTGTTGAGTATGGGATCGTATACCAAATGATTTCTCAACCCTACTAAAACTTTACATTATGTAGCGGATCTTACTCCAGACGATACCGCAAACCCTATAGGGCTATCCTACTAGATGGGGGATCGCCGCTCATGTAGTGTTAGTCACAGCGATTCCAAGAACCTGATATAGGGAAATTATTACACTAGAGGATCCCACCGCAACCTCTCCATATGGATAGAAAAACTCTAATGAAATTATAGAGGATCGCACCCCGACCTCTTTAAAGGTATGAAACAACTCTATCCAAGATCATTCTATTGAGGGGATCGTAATCCTATACTGAGGATATAATGTCGTACAAACCCTCATAGGGATGAACCAAGGGAGCTAATTAAACCACTATTGGTCCAAACAACACTAACCCAAGAAATTCACAACATTGCCTCACCTCACATCTCCTAGCCCCAAACCATGGACACCATCACGTTGTACATGGAAAAATACTCAGGATAGGCTACTCACAGGCCTGAATCTGAGCCTCGAAGGAGGAGATTTGAAAGGAGTAAACTCATCCAAGAGGAGACTACATGTCATGTAAGGGGGTATACATGGAGTGTGACCCTGCAATAACACCTTACCGTGTCTTCTTCCCACACAGCTTGGATGGGAATGAGGGACCACACAACGTGTACTTCCGATACACGGCAAGTCTCACCTCACTCGAGCCCAGTCCATGTATATATATATATATATATATATATTCCCTCTTTTGTACATGATCATGTGTATGTATATATATATTTCATTCATGAGGGTAACTTACATGCATGTACATGGGTAAGAAATATATATATATATGTGTGTGTGTGTGTGTGTGTGTGTGTGTGTGTGTATATCCTCTTTGTACATATTCCCTCAGGGTGAGGGGAATATGTGCAATGTAGCTAGGTACATGTGTGTGTGTGTGTGTAAATTCATGTGTGGGTAAGTGTAAAGATTGTATTTCAGTTTCCATCATCAAATTCATTAAGTTCTGAGATGTTTTAGCTTGGTCTTATTCTTCTTGAGGTAGATCCCCTATTCCAGAGCCTTTATCTTTAATTCTTTAATTGATTGAGCATTTTAAAAGTGTGTTTTTATTATTTTATAATATTCATATATGTTATGAAAAAAGGTTATAAAACATAGAAATTGTATTTTCATCTACTTTACATGTTCTCCCTAATATTTCAATGTGTACTTCTTTTACTGAAGCTTTTTTTGATCTTGTTGGAAAGGTGGTGCAGTTAAAAATGTTTAATTGGTTATCTAAATGAGATTCCAAAATATTTTATCTAAGGATTCACCCATTTGACACTTTGAGAGGTGGTTTGATTTATAAATTACCTAAAGGACTATTTGGAACCTTTTGTATATGCTATGTATTTTCTCCTTGGTTTTGGAAATTATTTTCAAAATAGATTTGGAGTTGTGAACATTAAAGGCTTGGTTGGTACTTTATGGAATTTTTGGAAATCAGTTTAAAAGTGATATAATGTGTAGGCTAGGTTGAAATTTTTGTATGACTAGTTGTAAGATGGTAACCTCTATGGTGGACCCTCCTAAGAGAGGTTCATTGTATAGGTGGATTCGATGTTTGGGTTCGGAAAGCACGATGGATGTGGGTTTTAGTTTGATCCACATGTGAGAGGACCTCCCCATTCACCATGTAATATTATCAAGGGATTTATAGGAATCATCTAGAAGGTTGAGTGATGGTTTCTTATCAACCCCGATTAGACAGCTTATTACCCCTAGATTAGATGAGAGGCCAAGTGGTACATGCCATTGGATTTTCTAGTTTAGAGTTACCATTTGGTTATAGACTATGCACCTTCACCACACGCTGGAAGGTGAGTCCAAACCGAGTACATCTAGGGATTTATTATTGATATGTTTAGTAAATTCCCATGATTACATATTTTATGTTCCTATTTCATTCTCTGACACTTTTGTTACTTGATTCCATGACAATGGTTTCATTTTCATGATATATTTCCCGGTTTTCCAGTATCTTTATAAAGTGGCACCATTGTTTGTATTTCATATTAAAATATATGATCCAAGATTTATTTTCTTTTAAAGGAATATTTTTAAATATTTATATTCAAATTTATAGAAAATTATTCTTGAAATAAAATGGAAGGAATATATTTAATTAAAAATGGAATGTTGTTACCTAGTTTTGAAAAGAACAGAAAACCCTATTTTTATATATCCTATTTTCAAACTAGAAAGAATGAAATTAACTTTAAAGGTGGGGTATATAACATTGTTTATTCTTGGAATACCTATTAATCATTTCATTTCTCACTCCTACTCTGTATTTTTAGTTTTAGGTTCTTCCTATTTAGGATCGCTCTAGGAGCGAACGTGGCTCTGTGATTGGTGGTGACCCACAGGGTCACTTGGAGGTATTTTTAGCCGTTAATTTTTATTTCTTTTTCTTATGTTAGTTTTTTTATTTTATTCTTGTTTATTATCTATCTTTTATGGGAAAAATAATTCCCAATTGAGTACATTTGATTCTCGGTACTGGTTTCTTTAAGAACGCCTCTCGGGACTTGTTGCAAGTGGGCGTGGGTGACTGGTTTGGGGTTGACCTAGGTTGGTTCATGATAAAATAATATTCATCATGGTAATTTATTTTTAATTTTTAGTGAATAAATAATTACCTTAAATTCTTACACAACGTTGATGCAGTAATTATTCAATTAATGGAAAAATAATATAAATGATATTAAAAATATTAAAATAAATAAATTTAAGATAATTAATGTGATCCATGAATTTTATATATGAAAATTAAATTATATGGATATAATAAAATATTTGGTTTTAATTTTACCTATTTTCTTGATGTTATTAGACTCAAAGTAATGAGTGGTTTTAAAAATTGAAATTAATGATATATTATAATAAACAATATTTTATTAAATGATATAAAATTATTAAAAAATATTATATCATTAAAAGTGGTTATGATATGGTTTATAATATAAAACATGGTCCATTTATGATCAATTTTTCCATTTATAGTATCTATCTTAGCCCTCAAAGAGTAAAAATCATTTTTTTCAGGGTAAGTGTGAAAGGGATTAACAAGGGGTTAAAACCAAAATATAAGGGTAAAAACATGGTCAAAACTTGTATAATTTTTATTTTATGAGGTTATTTCGACCCATTATCATACTCTATTATAAATAAATTATTTTGGATTCATTTTGAATTGAATATTAATTTATATTAGTTTAAATTTTTGAGAAAATCCAAGAGTCCCCCTCCCCTCTCTTATAAAAGGGTGACCCTTCTTCCATTTACTTCACACTTAAAACCCCTTTTGGTTCATCAAATATCCATATAAATTCCTTCCTAACATATCTTAACATGTTATAGAGGCCTTATTTATAGTATAACACCTACCTTAGTGGTCTTAAGGTGTTAATAAAAGGAGGTTGTCTGAAGAAAAGGTATCGTTCTTAACTGATCATTTCAGTTTTATTACTTCTTCCACCTCTTTACAATATTCATTAACCATGATTGTATAATTAAACCAGTACATTCCATATAATTATGTGTTTTTTATGTTAATTTAATGACCTATATCCATCTCATCTTCCATTAAATGGGAAACAAAACCATCATTTGTGTGTGCAGTGGACTACTACCTTGCGAACTGATGTAATCCATTTTCCATCACCATATCTCATGGATGGGTTATAATGATGGAATTAATTTTTATATATTATATTCATTAAATATTTATAAATATTAAAATATAATATATCTTTTACCTTCTTACCTTTACATTCACTTAAAAATGATAATGGCATTCATGCGTATATGTGGACTACCACCTCCACGAAGCGATGTGATTTGTTTTTCATCCCCACATCATGTTGATGATATATATAAGTATATTAAAAATATTAATATTATATATATTATATTATGATAATTATATAATTATAAAATAATACTTACCATTTATCCCTAATGATCGTTGAAAAATGGAAATGTTACTCATGCGTACGTACAGACTACCGACTCCATGATTATAATATATTTTTTTTCATAACAATATTTCATGATTCGTTTTAAATGTATGATTTATGTATAGAAATGATAATTATTTAATAATTATTATTCTATATATGATGGAATAATGACCTCTTTTTACCATAGTCAACCTACCGAAGTCATTTTTGATATATGAGTCGAATATCATCAAAACACCCGATGTAAAATTAATTGATTAAATAATTATATATAACAATGTACTAAATAAAATAAAGTAATAATGAAATATAAAAATTTTATTAATATATTATAAAATTAACATAATTTTTTTATTCGTGAAGCTAAATAGCGTATGTGATGAATCAGACGCAAGGTAAGATACCTTTTTTTAAAAACATATTTTAATGTTTCTTTTGAAAATCTATTTTTCATCCATGTACATATTTTTAAATTTATTATATGGATTCTTTATATGGACATAAAATATTTATATTTTAAATTTTACATCTCTCTTTAATTTATTTCAATGATTTTTAAAAGGAATCATTTTACAAAATGTTTTGAATTTATTTATGAAAATGCAGAAAGTAATATTCAATTTTAACATATATGGAAACAACTAATTTTCCCACCACTGTAACTGTAACATCCCCCACCTAGGATCCACTAAACCGGTGCCCTAATATGGGTCACCACATGACCTCAAGCATGCCTCCATGTACTATAGAGGTTTCTAACTAACGACAAGGTTCTAATAGGATATGTTGGGAGACTATACCCTCTCTACTATAGTAAGATGTAGTAGAAAATATTTTAAATATAAGAAACAAAAGAGAACAATAAATAACATGCATAAATAACCAAATCCCAAAACTGGGTATAACCATATACAATAGTAAATATTTTATTCCATGCTACAGTGTCAAGTGAACAAAATCCCAAAAGAAATAAAACATCAGAATCCTCAAAATGGTATGGACTCCAAGTCTAGAACCTCACACAACATGTTCCATGTCCAACTCAACTCCCTAGCATAGGGCCCTTTCCCTTGGCTTGACCTGCAAGCGTGAAATCTTCTTAGGTACCCAATGGCAGCCCAAGCAGGGTGTGAGTATAACTCAGTAGTCCACCACCAATGGTGTCTACAAAATATATAGCAAAATAAGATAGTGCATGCAAGTGATAAATAATGGAAAGTTAAGATAAATAGTTCAATAGGCCATTCTAGACTATATTCCTTAAACTATATTATCATTGAGTTCGGGTTCACTACTTATGCACTTCAGGATTTAATCTACCCTTTTCATGTGTTCAATAGATTAGGCATATTCAATGTTCTCAAGCATATGGGAATAAAATAAATCTCTATCTCACTAGGCATCACATTATAACAACCACGTAATCCTCACCTCGAAGCCTCAGTCCGGGTGGAATGCAACTGTTAGGGGAATATAACTTTGTCCCCTTCCCTAACTCATGCAGTTGGGGGTGAATCTAGATCATCATTCCAACTTGACCCGTGGGTGTAGAACTTCAAGTCTATACCTCACAATACCAAGCCATGTGCACATTCTTATTTATCATTCACCACAATTAACCACATCACAACAATCCTTGCCAATATCATTTAAAACATCACAAAAATATCAATAAAATGGGAAATTAATATTATGCCTCAATCCATTAACACATTCATCATTTATAATACTTAACCCTTTAGTCCCATTTCCCATTTCCCATGCCTAACTCACTAAGCATATTCAAGTGTAAACATAATTCCTTATCATATTCCCATTATTCCCTTTCAACCCATTTAAATTCCAACAAAATAATCACTTAGACTTTATCTACATTATACCCAACTATCCACAACCCCTATAACCTATTACATAAACCAATTAACACATTAGTTAAGGCTCTATATCAACGTGAATCAATTTCACACCCTATGTTTCTGTGAGCCATTTGGGAGGTTTGGCGCACCCCATGGGTGGCCCTAAAATGGGTCACATCATCTTCCATGCATCCCATGGGGATCATGATGGTTTCATTAGGTTGTTTAGACACCCAATAAAACACATCATGTCAAGTCAAAAATAATTCATCAAAAGAGGGAAATAATAAAAACCCTACATGCAAAAATCTACACAAAAACCAAGGGATATAACTTGTAGACTGACTACCTTGAATCGGTTGGTGAAAGCACTCTCAAATGAATCCTTAGATCTCGATTCAATATACCCTTGAATCCTTAACCTAAGAATCACTGGAAAAATAAGGGTTTGAGTGCTTCAGAATAAGATAAGAGAGAGATACCAACCCAAATCAAGAAAAGGAAGCAAGGAGGGGTTTAGCCTTACCCGGATCATCAATCCACAACTAACGGTGCTCCAAACATCCCTAAGATGAGGGAGATCAATCCTTGGAAGCTCTTGGGAGCTTTTTTCCGTCCCTAGGTTCCAAATGAGGAAGAAAAGAGGAAATCCCGAGTTGGGTATAAAAATCGCTTAATGACATTTTTTGTAATTTTTTAAAAGTTTCTGGGCCGCACGGTTTACCCGCATGGTTTTTCAAACCGTACACAAACCATTTGAATACTAATTTCCAAAAATATCCCCCTCATACAATTTACCCATACGATTTTCCAAATGGTGTGCGAACCGTGCGGAGGCTACTATCTAAAAATTCTTCTTCTGCATGGTTTACCTAGGCAGTCCGCATGGTTACGAATAACCGTGCGCAGGACATGTGGATTTCCTAGAAAACTAATTTTCCCCCATTTTCATGTCCCAAACCCCTGGAACACCCCCGAGTCTTCTTAAAGACTTGGGAAACATTTATTCGGCCAAAAGAGAGGTCTTAAACTGAAACGTAAACAAAAAACATACCTTAATGGAAATCTAGGATCTTACAACCTCCCACCTTATAATGGATCGTCCATGGGTCTCTCTTCCTAAGAATCAATGAGTTCCCAATGAAAAGAGATCAGGACACTAGGATCGCATGTCTGATTATCTCTCCTAAGTTTCTTCCTGAACATTTCCATGTTTCCATAGAACATGAACCAAGGGAACAACCTTTCCTCATAAAACTTTCTCACTATGATCTACAATACAAATCAGGTGCTCCTCAAAGGACGCATCAACCTCAAGCTCAACATCCTCAGCATTTATTACATGAGATGGATCAAGATGATACTTTTGGAGTGTTGAAACATGGAAAACACCATGCATCCCACTATATCATTGTGGAAGAGCCAATAGGTAAGCCACCAGTCTGATCCTTTCCACAATCTCAAATGGCCCCACATATCTAGGTGCCAACTGGCCCTAATTCTGAATTAGATGGTGACCCAACCTTGTAGACACCCAAAGAAACACACTATCACCCACCACAAACTCAAGAGGTCTATGACACCAATCTTCATATGACTTCTGCCTTCTCTAAGTTTTTGACATATTATTTTGAATCAAATGAATCTTCTGTAACATATCCTACACAAGACTTGGTCCTAACAGCTTAGAATCTCCAGCCTCTAACCAACACAACAGAGATCTACATGGTTTCCCAAAATGTGCCTCAAAAGTTTCCATCTAAACTATATCCTAAAAGCTATTGTTGTAAGAAAACTCAATAAGTGATAAGTGCTTTTCCCACGAACCACTAAAATCCAAAACACATGATCTCAACATGTCTTCTAATATCTGAATTGTATGCTCTAACTGCCTTTCAGTTTGTAGGTGGTAATCTATACTTAAAAACACCTGAGTACCAAGTGCATTTTTTATTCCCTTCCAGAAGCATGAAGTGAACCACAGATCACGATCTGAAACTATGGTTCTCGGCATACCTTGAAACTTTACTATTTCTCGAACATACAATTATACCAAGTGGTCGACTATATAGGTCTCTTGAATCAGAAATAAATGGTATACTTTGGTCAACTAATCTACCACCACTCAAATTTCATCATTCTTCTGAGGCGTCCTTGGAAGACCCAATACAAAGTTCATCGTGATGTCATTCTGTTTCCACTCTGGAATAGGCAATGACTACAAAAACCCACTTGGATGTTGATGTTCATCCTTCACCTATTGAAAGGTAAGGCATCGTTCCACAAAACTCACAACTTATTTCTTCATTCCCAGCCACCAAAACTGCCTACAAAGATCACGGTACATCTTAGTCAAGCTCGGATGCACTGCCCACTTGGACATGTGGAACTCGCACATCAAATTCTTTCGTACATCTGTCGGCACCACAACAAGACAATAAACATAAGAAACTCCATCATCACTGAAAGTCAAACCAGAAGGTGACTCCCCACCTTTAAGTATTTTTTTTCATAGCCAAACACTCCGGATCCACCAACTGACTTTCTTTAACTTGGATCAGAAGTGCAGATTCAATTGTTATAGATGCAAGGTCTATCTGTCTGTGCCCATCCTGTATCTCCAAATGCATATCCGCAAACAAGGCCATCATCACCCACTATGAACTAGATTCATGAACTACCTAATTCTAATTCTTCTAGCTCAGAGCAACAGCGACACTATTCCCTTTCCCCGATGTGTACACTAACTAAAAATCAAAATACTGCAGGTACTCGACCCATCATTGCTGTTGAAGATTCAAATCTCACTAAGAGAATATTTATTTAATAATTTTATGGTTGGTGAAATCTGTGAAAGGTTCTCCCAAAAAGTAATTCCTCCAACACTTTAAGTCATGAACCACAACTGCTAGCTCAAGATCAAGAGTAGTATAATTCCTTTCATGTGGCCTCAACTATCTCAACCCGTAAGATACAACTCAATCATCCTGTATCAACACTTCCCCAAGTATAAAACTGGATGGATCACAAAACAAGTTATACCTTTTACCTGCTTCAGGTTAGATCAAAATCGGTGTGGTAGTCAACCACTTCTTTAGCTCCTGAAAAGCATTCTCACAAGCCTCTGACCAATCAAACTTAACCCCCTTCTTGGTTAGTCCTATGAGTGGTCCTTCCAAATGAGATAAATCTCTAATAAACCTTAGATAATAACCAGTCAAACCTAGAAAACTCCAAATATCATAGACTTTTTTGGGATGCTCCCAAGACACCACAACCTGCACCTTTTTCAGATCCACCGACACACCTAACTTAGAAATTATGTTTCTCGGAATGTGAACCTCATTAATCCAAAACTGATATTTTGATATCTTGGCGTAAAGACTATGATCTCTAAGTGTACTCAAGACAATGTCAAGATGTTTGGAAATATCTTCATGAGTTCTGTAGTACACCAATATGCCATCAATGAAGACAAATACAAACTAATCCAGATATGGGTGGAATATCCGGTTCATTAAGGTCGTGAACAGAGATAGTGCATTGGTCAATCCAAACGGCATCACCAGAAATTCATACAATTCATACCTACTTTGGAAATAAATGTTGGGTATGTTAGAAAGTCTCACCCTCAACTGATGGTATCCTAGTCTCAAATCGATCTTAAAAAACACTCACGCACCTCTGAGCTGGTCAAACAGGTCATCGATTCTTGGAAGAGGGTATCAGATCTTAATCTTCATCTGGTTCAGCTTCCTATAATCAACACATAGCCTCAGTGATCTGTCATCATTCTTAAAAAACAACACTGGAGATCCCTAAGGTGATGTACTAGGACGTATAAACCCCTTACGCTCCAATTCCTCTAACTGAACCTTCAATTCTTGGAGCTCTGTTGGAGCCATTTGATAGGGTGGAATGGAAACTGTCTCTTCTCATGGAAACAATTCAATCATGAACTCAATATATATCTCAATTGGTAACCCTGAAAATTTCTTATAAAATGCATCCTAAAACTAGTCCACAAAAAAATGTAATATTGGCTATCCTTTCTCCCCATCATCTAACATAAGGTATACCATGTGGGTTGTGAGTTCCCCCAACTTCTGGCATAGCGACCCTGTGTGGCCCGCTCAAGCATCCCACTCACCCTGAAGGACATAAGTTCTCCCATCGAGAGATGTGAACATTACCTGATATTGGTAATAGTTGATATGGGATTGATATAACACCAACCAATCCATCCCCAAGATTAGATCAAAACCTAACATTTCTAAGACAAACAAATCCCACAGAAAACTATACCCACCAACCTCTATATAATAACCCTTACACTACCCGATGTCCTGAACTCATACCCCAAGAAGAGTATCAAGAAACATTACCCTAAATTATGTCTCCACAGTTAAGCCCAACATAATTACTAACTGAGCATAAATAAAGGAATGCGTAGCAACTGTATCAAATAAAGAACTAGCAAGCGTAGAAGCTAAATTAATTGTACCTCAAATAGTAGAAAGTCCTGCCTCAATACCTTCAGGTGTAGCCTGAACTGCATGAAGATAACCTACCTCTTTACCCTAGGCTCTAGCCTAAGTACTATGCACTACACTACTCTGTTGGTAATTATGATCTCACCCTAGAGTTCCACGTCCACCACCTCTACCAGCACGAACCATAGAGCTCCAACTACCTACCTGATATAGGGTAACTAACCCCCTTCTTACACTCAAAATCCACCTCTGACCTCTACCATTCTTTAACTATCGTAGGTTTCTATAGAACCTTTGCATGTGGCCTAACCTTCTGCATACTCGGCACTCAACCGGTGGGTGAGGACACTGGTCACGCTTGTGCCCCAGCCTGCCACACTAATAATAGAAGACCTGGTCACCACCCTGAGAAGCTAACCCCCACTTATAACTTCTCTATATTCTCCCACCTTGCTAAAAGATTCCAAAATAGTGCTTCCTACTATTAGAATCCGCACCACTTGCTCGCCCAGCTGGCACCACAAGTTCACTACTCGAAGCTCCCATCAGGTTCCCCTTCGAGATAAAGTCTTGATCCACCACTTTAGAAAATATTTTCAGATGAAATATATTCACCTGAGACCTGATCTCATGTCTCATCCCATCCTGGAAGCGTTTCTCTATAGTTGCATCATCTCTCATCAATGTCAGAACAAAGCGTCTCAAATTGGTGAAATTACTAGAATATTCCATTATCAAAATTTTCCCCTGAGTCGGACTCATAAAATCTTCATCCTTCTATTGCCTCAAGGTTTTTAGGTTTAATTTCTAAAGCAACTTCTCCTTAAAATCATTCCACATCACTCATTCAGCCTACTCCGTCTGAACCATGATGTCCCACCAATGATTTACTTGACCCTTCAGCATATAGGCCACTAACTTGACTCACTTCTCCAGAGGAGTCTCAAGATGGTCAAGAATAGTTTGTATGGACTCTATCCAGAACATTTTTTTCTTCTGTCCCACCCTCTCCAGTAAATTTTGGAGGGTGTTGCAGCTGAAACTATCTGGTTAGCTCAAACATACTCGGTGCATCTTGCCCTGGGTCTCGTTATATCATCTACATAAAATGAGTGAAGTTCTCACAAAACTGATCTTCTCTATTTTCCTAGATCACCACATTCTCTTTCTCTACTACTGG
This sequence comes from Viscum album, assembly GCA_963277665.1. Classification (NCBI taxonomy): domain Eukaryota; kingdom Viridiplantae; phylum Streptophyta; class Magnoliopsida; order Santalales; family Viscaceae; genus Viscum; species Viscum album. The sequence goes on from OY728159.1 coordinate 930,977,525, forward strand.
AGGATCGTTCTCTACAACGTCCTCATGTCTCCCAACTGGCACACATCTTCGAGGTGGAATTTCTCTATAATGCCAAACATGAGCTTTAGAATGAAACCATAACACTTTTATGAGAAGGAAAGAGATATAGGTATGCTCCTCACTTTCCACAACCAAACCAGTTTGTATACACTTCCCAAAAGAGCCCACTCACAACCATATCACTACCCTTGTCCATCTATCCTAAGGCCATGGCTAACACGGTATTTAATTCACATGGTCACAAGCCTTATATTTTACCTAATTCAAAATCGTTTCCCTATTTCAATTGACTCTTACCACATGTTAATCTACTTTTTCTTCTTTTCTAAGAACCATTTTCTAATTACTACTTACCCTTTTGAATTTCCTTTTGTTTTACCCATTAATATCATCCCATTAGTCACAATTTCATTAATTTTAATAAAACATATGCATCCTAACATTTATATCCCGCACACCCATCCTATGTGTGTATCTATCAGGATGCATGTCACTTTCCTACATAGGTGCCTAGAATGATGCATGAATACACAACCTCATACCTTTCAGGCCATGAGATAAATATCAAAAAACCATCAAATCACACAACAAGTGCATCACCCAATGGAGAAATATCATCAAATATAACAACACACAACAAGAACAACAATCCCCTCCCATGGTGACTTGGGTTTTCCCCTATACATGGGTTAGCTACTCCCAAGCACGAGCTCATTTCCAAGGCCCGGAACTTTCCTAAACTTCTTTCTACCATCCTCAAATAGTAAAAAAGATAAAATAACACTTCCGATACCACTTTGTAATGTCCCCGACTAGGGATCCACTAAACGGGTGCCTTGATCTGGGTCACTCCATGACCCCAAGCGCACCTCCTCATACGCCAGAGGTTGACGACTAGCGAATATGATCTAATAGGATACATGGGGAGACTATACCCTCTATACTAGAGTAATCCATGGCAGAAAATAGTTTAAATAGAGGAAAAAAAATAGAAAAATCAATAACATGCATAAATAACCAATTCCCAAAACTGGGTACAACCATATACCATAGTAAATATGTCATGCCATGCTATAGATCCAAGTGAACAAAACCCCAAAAGAAAGAAAATAGATGAATCCCCAAAATAGTCTGGACTCCAAGTTCTGAACCTCACCCAATATGCCCCATGTCCAACTGAACTCCCTAGCATGGGGCCCTTACCCTTTTCCTAACCTAAAAGCATGAAATCTGCTCGGGTACCCAATAGAGGCATGATCAGGGTATGCATATAACTCAGTAGGCCACCACCAACAGTGTCTAAAAAATATCCAAAAAAATAGATAGTTCATCAATGTGATAAATAATGGAAAGTGAAGATAAATAGTTCAATAGGTCATTCTAGACTACGTTCCTTAAACTATATCACCATTGAGTTCAGGTTCACTACTTAGAAACTTCATGATTTAATATACTATTTTAATGTGTTCAATGGATTAGGAATATTTAATGTTCTCAAGCATATGAGAATAAAATCAAGCCCTATCTCACTAGCTATCACATTATTACATCCTCCTAATCCTCACCTCGAAGCCTCAGTCTGGGTGGAATGCAACCATTAGGGGAATAGAATTGTGCCCCCTTCCCTAACCCATGCATTTTGGAGTGGAGCTAGATCCTCAGTCCAACTCAACCTGTGGGCATAGAACCTCAAGTCTATACCCCACACTACCAATCCATGTGCACATTCTTATTTATCATTCACTACAATTAACCACATCACAACAAGCCTAGCCAATATCATTTACTACATCACAACAATATCAATAATAGGGTAAATTGACATTATGCCTCAATCCATTAACACATTATTCATTTATAATACAAAACCCTTTAGTCCCATTTCCCATTTCCCATGCCTAACTCACTAAGCATATTCAAGTGTAAACATAATTTCCTATCATATTCCCATTATCCCATTTTAACCCATTTAAATTCCAAAAAAACAATCCCTTAGCCTTTAACCACACAAGACTCAACTATCCACAACCCCTATAACCTATTAAATAAACCAATTAACACATTTGTTAAGGCTCTATATCAATGTGAATGCATTTCACACCCTATGTTTCTTTTATCCATTCGAGAGGTTCAGTGCACCCCATGGGTGGCCCAAAAATAGGTTACATTATCCTCCATGTATCCCATGGGGATCATGAGGGTTTCACTAGGTTTTTTAGACACCCAATAAATCACATCATGTCAAGGCACCAAGAACTCATCAAAATAGGGAAAGAATAAAATCCTTACATTCACAATTATACACAAAAACCAAGGGATATAACTTGTAGACCACCTACATTGAATCTATTGGTGAACGCACTCTCAACTGAAACCTTAGATTCTGATTCAGTCTACCCTTTAAGCCTTAACCTAAAAATCACCAAAAAATAATGGTTTGAGAGCTTTGGAAAAAGATAATAGAAATATACCAACCCACATCCAAAAAAATAAGCAAGGAAGGGTTTAGCTTTACTAGAGTCCTCAATCTGCAACTGAAGGCACTCTAAATAGCCCTAAGATGAGGGAGATCGGTCCTTAGAAGCTATTGGGAGCTTTGGTTCATTTATATGGTCCAAAGGAGGAGGAAAGGAGGAAATCCCAAGTTGGGTATAAAAATTCCATAATGGTATTTTTGTGATTTTTTAAAAGTTTTTGGGCTACATGGTTTTCCAAACCATGATCAAACCGTGTGGATATTACGGTCCAAAAATAGCTCCCTCGCACGATTTACCAACATGTTTCTCCATGCCGTTTGTAAACTATGAAAAGACTACTATTCGAAAATTCTTCTTCTGCACAGTTTACCTGGGCAGTCTGCACTGTTAGGAATAACCGTGCGCAGATCATGCATCTTGCCCAGAAAACTCATTTTCCCCTTTTATTTTTGTCCTGAACCCCCGAAGCACCCCCAAGCCTTCTTAAGGACTTGGGAAACACTTATTTGGCCAAACAATTGGACTTAAACTGAGATGTAAGAAAAATCGTACCTTAAATAAAATCTGGGATCTTACAGTAACCGTTATTTTAAGTTTTTATTCCTCTAAAATATTTTGTGTTTTCTTAAAATAAAAATATTATTTCAATTTTTCTAGGTATTTACGTATTGAAAACATTTTTTTAAAAAGAAACGTTATTTTGATATCCAAATGTGTTTTTCATATGGGTGTAAAAGAGTTCATTTTAAGGCACAAACATAAAATGTTTTATACGGTACTTGAGAATTATATATGAAATTGGTTAGCTTGATATAACATATATGAAGTTTTTCTCTCCATTATATCACATAAGTGATCTCGATAAATCTTATATGTTTGGTTCACTCATATAGGTCTAGGTAAGTCCCTTATAGCTTATATGATGGGTGCACCAAGATAACACTCTAATTTATTGGGTAATGCACCTTGTTTTTTGAGGAAATAAGGTAGTTACTAATTGGTTTATCCTGTTGATTTAAATAGGCTCCAATTATTTCTGGTCTGGGTTTAAAATGGGTTATGAATGTGATGCTCAAAGTTTCCAAAAATATTTTCTATTTTCTTTTTATGGGTTTTAATTGTGTTCTTCAAGAAAAGAGTATGTGTGTGTTTCATGTGGAAAGGATTTGTTTTATTCTCTTAAATATAAATTTGGTAAAGTTAAACATTTCATGGGTTTTTATGTTTTTCACTACCTAATGGATTTCTTCTTTTTATGTCCCTTACTAAGATTTTTGTGATCATCCCAAGTTTTAAAAAAAATCAAAGGTATTTAAGGATGAGTAGGGGAAAGGATAATATCAAGATAAAATTTAGTAAAAACAATTAATGAAAAGAAAACATGTTTATTATTAAAAGTTTTGTTTTGTGGGAAATTGGATACTGATTGGAAGTGTCCACTTTGTAATATATGGGATTTTTATGTAAGAGTTATTACCTAATTTTATAAAACTATAAACCTAAAATATCTTTGAGAATTTAAGAAAGTTGATTATTGTTTAAAGTGACTATAATATGTAATGTTTAATGAAATACCCTTATAATTGGTATCAGAGTAGGGTTTATAGAACTTCAGAGGTTATGATATTTTTTTAACATAAGTTAAAAGTCCTCTATAAACAAAATTGATATTATGTTAAGGATAATTATAGTTATTTTGGATACCATGGGTAAAGATATATTAGTGTTTATAATCCTTATAAGATGGTTAATTGTGATTTTATTAATATTCTCACACTAACCTTTTTTGGTTTAGTAAATGTATGAATATAATAGGAACCAAAGTAATAATGGATGTGAAGGAAAATGCAGTGGTTTTTAGAGAAAGTAACAGAACGAAATGGGTGTTGAAGTGATAACTCTCACGGTTATTCTTAACCATTTATGAGAAGTTAGGATTAAAAAGATGAAACTAGGTGAGTTTCCCAACTCATAAAATAAGATATAATTGAAGATCCCTAAATTTTTTGTTTATAAAGATCATAAAGTTAAAAATATTAAATGACTTACATGTCATGAATTTTAAAATAAGCACATGGGAAAATGAATTAATATAATGACAATATTTTTTTATATGGTAAAGGGGTCATAAAAAATAATCTTACCATGAAAAATGAAGTGTTCAATTAAATCCATAAAGGGTAAAGATTTTCTTACTGAGGTATCAATTGGATGTTTTATTTTTGAGGATAATGGTCATTATGAAAATTGATGTCCTATGGGGAAATCTTAAGAATAGGATCAGCCAGACCATATGGATGAATTTTTAGCGATGTTTAATGCTACTATTTTTTAATATGAGGAAACTGTAAATGAAATATGAAAGTAAAGGATTATATCTTGGCCTATATTTTGATATTGTTTAATCTTAGGGAATGGTTCATATTTTTCTATGGGAAGGAAGTATTAAGGAATAGGATAGAAAATCATAGTTAAATTATTATAAATAATGTTTAATTATTGAGGTGTCTACATATAGGGATTAAATAATTATGATTTAATTATGCCAATCATTTCTTTTAATTTTCTAAAAGTCGGTTTAAGGGTTGTCTGTACCCATAATAATTGGTACTCTTTTGATGGTTTATGTGATAGAAGTACTTTTTGAGAAATTTATTTTTGAGGTATATGTAACCTTTAAGTTTAACAAGTGAAAACATTATTTGAGGAATAATTTTATTTTAATTTTTTGGACATGATATTAAAGGTATGGATAACTATTATGGTTTATATGATCTTTTATTTTGTGGTAATTATGGGTTATTACATTTTTTGGGATGAAAAATGAAAGGTATGAGATAAACATTGAGGATAAATCATTTCTTTAAAGATGAATATATTTAGATTATTTTTTACGATTTTTATCATATTTCTGGTAATATTATAAGGATTATATTAATATAATTTTATATAAAGTATAATCCGTAGGTCATTCAACAACCCATCGCATCTGACATGGTCGTGAGGATTGAACGCATAACTGAAGGGTGACAAGGGTGCATTTCCTACCACTAGACTACATGATGTCCTGGTTAGTATAAATTTTTTTTTCATTATTTAACTGATATGATAGATAAAAGTTAAGTTTATTTAGGGAAAATATTTTTTATTTAATAGATAAACATGATATTGAAAGTGATTTTGTGATTATGCGATTAATGTTATTTTGGAAAATTTTCACAATTTTAGGAACCTTATATGATTAGTGTAAACATAATATTTTAGGATTTTATTTGAAGAATAAAGATTAAATTATCTTTTGGGATAATATATGATTTTAATATGACTTTATGGTGATTTAGGTTATTTATAGAAATGATTTTAATATCTTAGAGATTAATTTATTAGGGAAATTTCATTTTTGGAATGAGACATTAATATTGATTGATATTATTTAGAGATAAATACTAAAAAATTATTAGAAGGCTATGTGATCATATCTTTTGGATTTTTTGGTTTCAATATTTGTCTATAATATTTTTAGGAATTATAAGGATATTTATTTATTTAATGATATGTGTTGAACTTTTGGCATTACTGTTGAATTTTGGAAATTAAAATAGTTTTCTTTATATTAAGGTATATTAATTTTGGGAATTATCATATCTTATCTTAACCATTTTGGTTTATGTTAATGTGTAAATATATAAGGAATATCATGTTAACATTTTTTTATTTATATAATTAATTATAAAATGGTTCAATTGCTTCAGGAATAAAAAATAATCTTCAATACTCATTTTTTGAGCAAAAAGATAAGTTTTTGGTGGAAATTGATTAAAATATGGAATCCTTCTTGATAAGTAAGTATACCTTTTCATTACATTGGTATAGATAATAAATAAATTTCTCAACTCTTGGAAATGAATCTTGAAATAAAAATGTTATCCATTTACTTTTTTTATCGATAATTCAATAGCCTTTTATCCCATTATAGATTTATAGTTTTTTTATGGTTAACCTTCTCATGACCATGTTATCCATCACTCTCTATGAGTCCTTCAAAGTTATTTTTGTCTTCCATATCCAAGTTTTCAATTCCCATCAATGTTTTCCTATATGGAAACTTAGTAATATTTTATTCTAGATAACCTTTATACTTCCATTTTATCTCTTTTCAAGTGGAAGTTTTATTAACGCTTTTTAAGATGTGGGAATTTCAGAAAAGGGTATTTTAAAAATTAAAACCCATAGTTTCTTATCCAAAGATAAATTTGTAAGGATAAAACTTTTTAAAGATTTAAGATTTAATATCCAATGTTTTTTTTAAAATAAATACTATGTTTGATATCATACAAGATACACAACATCAAGCTTAAATGAACAATGAATTATTATTATTATTTAAATGTGACTGTTATAACATAGCCACTAAATTATAGAGAATGAATATTTTTAATCGAATTATGAAATATATAATTATACTAATCATTTATAATTTATTAATTAATGTGTTTTAAGTAAGAAATCAATTTTTAATAAAGTTTTTTTATTCAAAAAATATATTTTCTTCAAAAATTGGTTTTTTTGATTTTTATGAGTGAATATTATAATTAATTTTTTGGAAATTTTAGAAACTTTATTTGAAAAAATTAATTTCATTTTTTAATTATTCATTTCAAAATTATATTAGGACAAATATAGATAATTTTATGAAAATATTTATTTTTCAATTAATATTGAAAATACGGATTTTTATTAAAACTTTTATTTTCTTTTAAGTATTTACAAAGTTAAAATATATTATGGATTAGTTTTTAAATTTAATAAGTAAATTTGGTTTTAAAACAATCCAATTATGGTTTTTTAAATGGATTTTATACTTTGTTTTTGTATAAAATAATTTTATATTTTAGATGGTCATTTTTTTAAAGAGTTTTTCATCACGTTTTAACGGTTTGATTTTAGATTAAATTATGAAATTTTTGTATTTTTAATTTTGAAAAAATTATTACATATTTTGAATTAGTGGGTAAAAATTTGGTAAATATTTATATTTTATTTTTTTTAATATGAATACTAACCTTAGTAATTTTTGTTGCAATGGTAAAGAGTAAATCAGGTAATTAATGTTAAATATAAAATGATAAGGATTATAAAATGACCCTAAAACTTATCTTAATTTTATTAGATGAGTTAATTTTATCTGTAATCATCCAAATTTCATTTATATAGCCTTTTTTATGTTTTTATGTGATTATAAACTTTATAATATTTTATTTAAAGAAAAGTAAAAAATGCCACAGTCTTGTTTTTAACAATTATAATATTTTTAAAATGGGTAAAACCATAGGATATGTTAAGTTATAAATATTTATTTTAAATATAAAAGTTCTATATTAATCATGGTAATTTATTTTTTAATTTTTAGAAAAGAAATGATTATCTTAAATTCTTACACAACACCGACGTAGTAATTATTCAATTAATGGAAAAATAAAATAAAACATATTAAAAATATTAAAATAAATATAATTTGAGATGATTAAAGTGATTAAAAAATTTTATATATGAACATTAAATTAGAAGGATACGATAAATTTTTATTTTTTAAAATTAAATTGTTTTCATGATGTTATTAGATTCAAATTAATTAATAGTTCTAAAAATTATCATTAATGATATATTATAGTAAATATTAAATTATTTAATGATATAAAATTATAAAAAATATAATATTCTACCAATTTATTATGATATGGTTTATAATATCAATCATGTTCCATTTATGGTTCGTTTGTTTATTTATAGTAACTATCTTGGCCCACAAAGAGTAAAAATTTGTATTGTCGCTGTAAGTGTGAAAGGGATTAAAAAGGGGTTAAAACCAAAATAGAAGGGTAAAAATATAGTCAAAAATTGTATAATTTTTATTTTATGAGATTCTTTTGACTCATAATTATTATGTATTATAAATAAATTAGTTTTTATCCATTTATAATTGAATATTAATTTATATTAATTTAATATTTTTAGAAATTCCAAGAGTGCACCTCCCTTCTCATATAAAAGGGCACCACTTCTTACCTTTACTTCACAATTAAAAACTATTTTTTTGGAAAATATCTACTCAAATCCATCTCAAACATCCCTTACCATTATTTATATTCCTTAGGGTAGAATACCAACTTTAGTGTTCTTAAGGTGTTAAGTGAAGGAGGTTGTCCAAAGAAAATGTATCATTCTTAACTGAGCATTTCTGTTTTATTTCTTCTTCCACCTACTTCAAATATTCTATAACTATTATTATATAATAACATCAATTTGTTCCATATACCAAGGTTTTTTATGCTAATCTCGTAACCTATATCCACCTCCTCTTTCACCAAATGGGAATCGAACCCATCGTTCATGTGTACGGTGGACTACCACCTCGCAAATAGATGTAATATGTTTTCCATTACCATCTCTCATGGATGTATTATAATTATGGAATTAATTTTTATATATTATATTAATTTCATTTTTATCATTATGAAAATATAATATATCATTTAACTTCTTACCTTTTCATTCAATTAAAAATTATAATATCGTTCATGTGTATGTGTGGACTACCGCCTCTATGAAATGATATAAATCGTTTTTCATCACCACATCACATATATTATATGTATAAGTATTTTTAAAATATTAATATTATATTTATTATATTTATGATATTATGATAATTCTTTAAATATAAAATAATACTTACCTTCTTTCCATAATAATATTTAAAAAACGGAAATGTTACTCATGCATACATATGGACTACCGATTCCATGATTGCAATATAGTTCATTTTTCATAAATTTTATTTATGGTTAGTTTTAAAAGATTGATTGATGTGTAAAAATGATAATTATTTCATGATTTTTATTTTTTATATGGTGTAATAATGTGATCTTTTATCGTAGTCAACCTACCAAAGTAATTTTCAACATATGAACAGAAAATCATCAAAACGCCCTACCAAAATTTAATTGATTAAATAATAACATATAACTTGGTATTAAATGAAAAAAAATGAATAATTAACATGGAAATTTTTCTTAATAAAGTATACAATTAAAAATCTATTATTCAATAATATAAATAACGTACGTGATGAGTTAGGCTCAAGGAAAGGTACTTTCTTTTAAAAAATCCACTTGTAAAGTTTCTCTTAAAATTCTCTTTTTTTCATATCAATATTTTTAAAGCTATTTTATGGATATTTTTTATATGTAAATAAAATATTTACACAATAAATTTTATGTCTCTCTTGACTTTATTTCATGGTTTTTCAAAATAAATCTTTTTACGGAATTTTTTGACTTTCTTTATGAAAGGATAAAAAGGAATGTTATATTTTAATATATATAGTGGTTACATTTCTTGCCACTATAACCATTATTTGAAGTTTTTATTCCTCTAAAATATTTCATGTTTTTTTAAATAAAAACCCTATTTACCATTTTCTAGGTATTTTGGTATTGAAAATGGTTTTTTATAAAGCAATGGGTATTTTGATATCCAAATGTGTTTTTTATTTGGGTTTAAAAGAGTTTTTTCTTAAAAGGTGAAAGAATAAAATGTTTTATATGGTACTTAAGCATTATATGTGAAATGGGTGACCTTGATACAACTTATATGAATTTTTTATTCCCATTATATTTCATGGGTGCTCCTGATGCATTTTATACATTGGGTGTGCCCAGATAGCATCGGGTTATCCCATTATATCTTATATGATGGGAGCACCCAGATAATGCTATAATTCATTGGTTATTTTACCTTGTCTTTTTAGGAAATAAGTGGGTATTTTCCAAAGGGATTCTCCTATGGATTTAATTTGGATCTAGTTATTTCTGAAAAATGTTTAAAATGGGTTATGAATGTGATTCTTAAAGTTTCAAAAAAGAGTTTTTATTTTCTCACTATGGGTTTTAATCATTTTATTTGAGAAAACTATGTATGTTATTTTCATGTTGAAATTATTTATTTAATTTTCTCAAAGATAAATGATATTAAGGAAAACTTTTCATGTGTTTTCATGTTTTTCACTAGACTAACAGATTTCTTCTTTTTGTATCTCTTACTGATCTTTTTGTACTCATCCAATATTTTAAAAGGTTTTTCACAGGTATTTAAGGATGAGTATGGAAATGTATGAAGTAAAGATCAAATTTTTTAATATATTTCATGAAAATAAAACATGTTTATTTTTAAAAGTTTTTTTATGGGAAAAATGGATACTTATTAGAAGTGTTCACTTTATAATATATGAGGTTTTATATAATATTTATGACCTAGATATATAAAAATCTAAACCAAAAATATGTTTGGGAATGTATGAAATTTAAATCTAGTTTAAATTCACTATAATTTGTAATTTATAAGGATGGTTCCTTACAATAAATGAATAAATGAATAGTCTTAGTAAGAAGATATAATATATTTATCAGGTTGGTGAGACTAATAATATATTAACCAATAATAAATCAATCATGAAAATATTGAGTGGAGCTATTCCTAAACTCACATTTCATTTTAAACATCAGAGCCATGATTTTAGTAAAAGCTGGATCGATAATGATTCATACCAGAATTCATTGATCATGGAAGTGTAGAGTGTATTTATTACTAAATTTATATTTTATTATACACATAATATCCATGATGTTAGTAAAATTAGGATTAATGTTAAGTATTCTAAATTTTGTAAAGTATTTCATTATATTTTTTATAAATTATTTATAAATAGTGGTGTTAAAAAATAAACATATACCAAATCAAATGAAAAATGTATATCATATGAGCTATAATATGAATTAAATCCATTATGTCACAAATAAAGTGTTTATATGCAAAGATTTTTATATAGATTAGTAAATAAAAAAACATTCATATAGAATTATAGAAAGTGTATCTAAGGTAATTATCCTAAAAGTTTCTAAGGATATTACATAAATATCTATGATAAAAAATTATAGTCAAGTGATAAACTATATTTCTATAAAAGGGTGAACATATCTATTTGATATAGTTATAGAAATATTGAATTTTATAAATTCAAATCCTAAGATAAAATAATATTTTGAATGGGAACATGTTACACAAGTTCTCAAAGAAAAGTAATGTTCAGAATACACATGTTGTGTTGAAAAGTTAAAATAATAGTGGTGGTTTTATATTCACCATGATGGGTGGTATATAAATTTCTAAGAGTGATGAATACTATAAGTAAATAGTAAATTACATTATACAATGAATTAAAAGTTAATATAAAATTAGGAAAATGAATTCAAAGTACCAAAATTCACTTTTGTATTTTTTAGTTTCTCTTATTTCTATAAAGTTGTTAGTGGGTATTATATAGAAACTATAAATGGGTGGTAAAATCATGGTACCAATAAGGCTCAATTGGTTATACCAACTCTTAATACATAAATCCATTTTAATTTTACTTTTTATATAAATTCTTAATAATTATTGTATTGGACATTTGAATGTCAATACTAGTTTCCTTATGGAAGCCCTATGGGAAACATCTCTATACCGAAATTGAAAGGGTTGTGAAGAAGTCTAGTATTATATGAAAGTTCCAAAAATATATTAATGGATAAAATAAATCATAATTATTATTAAATATTCATTTGGAATGATAAATTTCCATGTGCCTATAAGAGGTCAGCGGGAGCACCAATGTTTTCCAAGTAAAATATGTTGATAACATATGGAAACTATTATTATACCTAAATTTATTAATACTAAGGTTGAAATAATCGCTTTAAATATTGACTCAAATTAGTAACCTGAGTTCTGGGGAATAATATTTACAAATGTTTATTTATAGTTTTTTTAGACAAGTCAAAGTAAATATGCTAAAAACATATTTAAAAAATAAAAATTAGAATAATTTAAGAGGATATTTTTGACAATGTTACATGGAATAAATATCTCTAAGAAGACATGTATAATACATAGAAGTATATTAAAATGGTGAGTATAATTTCATATGATTCAATGATGGATCTATCATGTATGCCATGATATATACTAGGTATTATATTACCAACACTTTCATTATTGTAGGAAAATATTAGATAAATCTAGGCTAACTACATGGAAAGAAGTCAATACTATCCAATAGTACTTCATAAAGTATTATGGATATATACCTGGTACTTTAAGAGGATGGAACACTAGTTATAAAGGGGGGAAAGTATTCTCCATATAGATCATTTGATTCAATAACACAGTTAGGATAAGTAAATGAAGAAGTGTCACTCACTAAATCCTATGGCATCTATATCTAAAAATACCAAGTATGTTATGGATTGTAATGTATCTAATGAAATAGTATTAAATATATAATTTTTTTCTAATTATTTGAATCTTACCTATAAATTAAAGTATCTTCATATTATAAATTATGATAATCTTATGATAATTGTACTACCCAGGATGTCAAAGTTTTAATAGATGAAAAAATTTGATACACATGGGGATGTCATCTATTGAGGTTGAAGTTTTATATAATATAGTAACCATGAAGTATGATATGGTAGGCCCAATGACTAAATCCATTTCTTAGAGGAAACATGAATTTATCATATGAGAGCTAAAAAGGATTATGGTTAGAAATTTGGCTCTAGTGCAAGTGGGAGTGTTGTGAAAGTGGGTGTCTTGGACCTAACTTGAATAGTAATTTTTTATTACTGTATTAAGTGTATAGAGAGTTATGCGTGATTTTATCTTACCATAAGTGTTCTGATGAAGAAAACCAAATTAACATGCATTTATTCTATATCATTTCCATAATTAAAACATTACATTACGTAAAAAACTCAATATCATGAGAATAAAAATGTATAGTTTCTTTGGAGACTATCTATTTAAGCTACTTATTTTAAAATTCTTGCGAACATTTCCTCATAATTTCATCATACTAGGTCTTTTTCTAAATATCTCGCTAGTTAAAATCATCCTCATACCTTGTGAAATGGAAACATAGGAAAGGGATGAGCTGAAACTCTTAGTAAGGTAAAAATAAACACATCAACATTTTATCTAGGGTGATATCATAAGTATATGTGAGATCATAAACAAGAGAGAAATATTAGATTAAAAGAATATGAAATCATAAGAACGGTTCATATAGAAAGATATAAGAACAAATAATCCCATATGATCAAACATATAACATGGTGTAAAGATTAGTAAATCATCATACTTAAATTATGAGACAAGGATCATAGCATATTCACATATTAAATGAGTTTGGAAACAATATAATCATATAAACACTACAAAGTGGATCAAACATCACCACCAGTTTTCCATAGTGGATCAGCCATCACAACCTATTTCCAATAGCTGATCAAGAAGAACAACATGTTTCCCATTTTCGATCAAGCATCACCACTTGTTTCAATATTATATTATGAGATTTAAAGCTTTATCCAATTTATTGGAGGGTTATATAGGGAACACTCTTTGCTTAAATATTAACTATACACATGTGTTCCACAAAGAAATATATAATTATCACATCATTAAAACTTAGAAATAAAAATGGGTTTCACAGTAAATTTCAAAATCATATCACATGAATAATCACATAAACCAAATAATTTGATACCAAATTTCATCAACCAAAATATGAACTTCATTAAATCATTTAGTGTGTGATTTATAAAACATAGCATTAAGGGAAATATATCTATTTCAATATAATGAAGAAAATAAATGACAAATCATAAAATAGAGTAAAAAACTTTTCTTTAAAAAAAATTATGAAGATCAAATTAATTTATAATTAATTGTATTTAAAAATAATAAAGGATAGCATTGTCAGTAATTGAAAACATGGTCTTGAAAGAAAGAGTCATTTAAAATAAATCAACACTTATGAGGGTTGGAATTATTCAAAACCTATTATAATTTTATGGAAAATAAAATAATTCATGATTGATATTTGGATTAATAACTCATTTTTCTCAGGTATATAAAAGTTTACATCATATTTAAAATGAAATCATTGAATATATGGAATCATTGAAGGTCAAACTACATAAATCAAAGAAAGAGATTAGAGTTAACAAAGTCCCTTATTGCTTAATTAATGATTAAATCAAAAGAATATGATAGGGGTTATATAAATTATCCTTAAAATTTCATAAAATGTGAGATGATAATCCCACATGAAATAAATAGGGTATTTAATACATAATTAAAAATAAAAACATGGTGTATAATAAGAATTATGCCTCAAAGAATTAAAAAATGAGACAAGTAACCCTTTCCTTTACTCTTCATTTCCATATAACTTCTTTAACCTCATATATAAAAAATATTTATCTTAATCACCTATTATATAACCTTATTCATATCCATTCCTTTTTATAAACTTAATTTAAAATTATTCTTTACTTTTATATTAGTTAGTTCTTATCCATTTTTAATTTTAGGTGTGAGTAATCTTGATCGTTATGATCAAGTTTTATAATATCATTGTTTTTATTCATTATTATCCAAAATTTAATCATTAACAATTATATGAGGTACAATAATATATTTTTTATGATATTTTATAAACTAATTATGTTATTCTATGAGAGTTTTAGTTATGGTTCTTGTATATGAAATTGGCGATGAGCATGTTTCATTTATTTTTAACAAATTAATGGTGGTGAATTAATTAATGAGTTGAATTTTTATATTACTAAACCCAAAAAAATAATTATTTACTTATCAATAACAAATATTAAGTTTCCAATTCTATACATGATACCATTTTTCATGCGGGTGGTTAAATCGATCCAACAAGAGTATGATACAATCTATATGTGAGTATGGATATGGAAGAGATCCTTTTGTTATAATATCATTAACAAAAAATTATAATGATATTATTTACTTTTTATTAATTTAATGAAATATTATTGGTAATATTTATATGAATTAGTTAAATGAAAAATAATTTTTTACTTAAAAATAAATTACTTTTCTAATTAGTATGTTCATTTGGGGTAGTTAGTTTTATAATGATTAATTATTGATAATATCACATATATAATTCCTAATTTATATTTCCATAATATAAATAATAGAATAAATAAAATATTTATTTAGTAAACACAATTATAGAACCATCCTTGATAGGTGGTGATGAAAAATGAAACTTGTCATTCAAGGAGTTAGTAGTCCGCACATGCACTTGAGAATTTTTTTTATTTTCTTCAATTTAATGAGACAGAATAGATAATGTTTATACCATAAATATAATAACATTGGGATCTATAAGTAGTAAATTTTTTATATTCTCTTGATAATTTTGAACTAGGGGAATGGGTTTTAAAAGGATGGAAGTGAGCTCCTTTTATAGGTGAAAAAGCGGGAGAAATATTTAGAAAAGAATGGTATGTATGGGGTAAGAATGAAATTGCATGATATTTAGGTGAGTTAGGTGGTAGAATATTAATGATACATTTAGATGTTAATTTAAAAAATAAAAAGTGTTTTATAAGGCCTAAGTGTCAAATGTATTTAGAAAAATTCAAGACACATTAAATTGCCCATAAAACACTTATTAATCTTGATTAAATATTAATCATGGTTATTATTTATTACTAAGAATATATGATGGACCTTATTTAAAAATTTATATGTTATAAATCTGAATTTGGAATTCATTTAATCTAATTCAATTTCTAAATATGATAAAATTAACTTTTAAAGTAAAATTTTTAATTTGTTGGAAAACTTCTTTTGTAAAAAAATAATTTTAATCATTAAGTGTCTAATATAATATGACATTGGTGACCAATTAAATGAGTATTAATTAATTTATATAATTAGTTAAAAAAATATTATAGGCTTAATTTAAAATAAAACCATTTAATTTAAAAAAACAAATTATTTTAAAAAATCATCATTCTTTTAAAAAAACTATTTTATAGTGGTAACTAATATTTACCTTGGTAATTTTGTTTTATGTCTAAAAATTAAATTAAACCCATTACCTATTTTAAAAATAATTATTAAAAAAATAAAATCATTCTATATGTTTAAATATCTAAAAGTGATAAAAAATAATTTTAATATAAGCACGCATAATACATATATGTAATTTTAAAAAACCAGTATCTTTTAAGCATAAAATGGAATATGTTTTATTACACCTTTTTATATAATTTTTATAAAGTGGTTACCTATATTTAGATTCACCAATATAATAGTTATTATATAATTTTAATTTTTAATAATTTTATTAAGGTAACATAGTTTTATTTTTATATCAGTTTTGCGTGAAAGACAAGATACTCACATGGTATTTAATTATGGAAAAGTATTTACTAAAAATCATGGGTTGTTAGATTCTACCCACCTTAAAAATAATTTCATCCTTAAAATTTTATTACTCGAATGAAATAAAGTGAGATTGATTTCGTCTCATTATATCCTCAACTTCTCGTACAACTTCCTTGAACTTATGATTCCTCTATAGAACTTTGAGCATATGAGTGGTCCTGTTTTGTGTCACCTTATCTATTTGATCTATAATTTTCCTTGGTTGTCCCTCTATTGACAGATCAAATTATAGTTTCATGACTTTTGATTTCATTACATGTGATGGGTCGACTATTCACTTCCTAAAAAGTGATACATGGAACACTTCATTCACTTGAGATGGGTCTAGAGAGAGTGATAAGAGATAATATACCTCCCTGATATAATCAAGGATCTCAAATAGATTGATGTATCTAGGTATCAGCTTCACTTTCTTCCCAAATCTCAAAACCTACATCCATAGAGATATTTTATGGAACTATTTTTCACAAAATTCAATCTCTAGGTCTCATCGATGATTGTTGAAATAACTAATATTTAGACTTTTTGGTGCTTTCATATGTCACTAAATAGTGTGAACCATTTCTGTTATTTCTTGGGTAAGGTCGTGACCTATTATCATCCACATGTCAACTTCAACCCAGCATGTTGGAGTCCTGCATCTCTTCCTGTACAGAGCCTCATATGATTCCATTTTAATGCTAGAATGGAAAATATTGTTATATGATAACTTTACCAAGGGGATGTGTTGATCCCAAAATCCTTGTAAATACATTGAAAAAGACATCATCATATCCTATAAATACCTTGATGTGAATAATTCTTTATTACATCATTGAGGGGAGGGGGAAGAAACAAAGAAAACCCTACCTAATTACATCTGGGGAGGCTCGAAACTAAGACCTCCCAAATACCATCATAAGGCGCAACAAATAGGATATGCCCATGGGGATTTGAATAAGGTTTTATAATAGGTGATTAAGATAGTTATTTGTTTTATACATGAGGTTTAATCGCTTATGTGGAAATCAAGAGTAAAGGTAAGGGTTACTTGTATCAATTTTAAATTCCTTATAACATGCTTCTTATTATATGCCTTTTTTCTTTATAATTGTGTATTCACTATCCTATTTCATTCATGTGGGATTATCATATCACATTTCATGAGATTTTAAGGATCATTTCTAGAACTCCCTCTCATATTCCTTTTATTCAAACAATCCTTGAGAAATAATGGAATTTGGTAACTCAAATCGCTTTCTTTGAGTTATGCAGTTCGACCTTCAGTGTTTTCTTATATTCAATCATATCCTTTTACATATGATGTCTACTTTTATCTCCCTTGGTAAAATGAGTACTTAATCCAAATACCCTTCATTGAATGATTTTTTTCATCAAATTATAATATGTTTTGAATAATTCTCATCCTCTTAAGTGTTTATTTCTCTTAAAAGAATATTTCTTTTAAGACCATGTTTTCACTTACTTACAATGTTCTCCTTTAATATTTTGAAATCTAATTATTTATAAGTTCATTTAATATTCCTAATTTTATTTTAAAAATAATATTTTTTTACTCTCTTTTATGATTTGGATCTCGTTATCATCATTATCATAAAATGTATATATTTCTCATTATGTTTTGTTTTATAAATCACCCTCTGCATGATTTTATAAAGTTTCACTTTTAGGTGATTTAATTTGGTATCAAAAAATCCAGTTTATGTGTTTATTCATGTGATACCATTTTAAAATTTAATGTAAACCCCATTCTTATTCCTAAGTTTTAATTATGTGATGATTAGATGTTCTCTTATGGAACATATGTGTATGGTTAATATTTAAGTTAAGAGTGGGCCCTATATAACCCTCCAATTCATTTGGAAAAGTTTTAAATCCCATAATATAGTGTTTAAATGAGTAATGATTCTCAATCCAAATTTTAAAATAGGTTCTGATGACTGATCAACTATGAGAAAAAGGTTTTGATTCTTAATCCATTATATAAAATAAGTGGTGATTCTTGATCCACTTTATTGTGTTTCTATGCATATGTTAGTACCACACTCCTTTAATATGTGACTATATTATGCTCTCTAGATTATGATTTAAGTATCATGATTTCCAAATCTTTATTCCAGGTTATATTTTTTATCATATGGGATTATTTGTTCTTGTATCTTTCCATATGAATCATTATTATGATTTTATGTTCTTTTAATCTGATATTTCTATCCTAATTATGTTTTATCATATAGTTATGATCTCACCCTGGGTAACATATTGATAGGTTTATTTTTACTTTACTAAGTGTTTGATCTCATCCCTTTATTATGTTTCTATTTCCTAGGGTATTAGGATGACTTTAACTTTAGATTTGTTTAAAAAAACCTAGTATGAATAAATTATGGGGAAAAGTTCAAAATAATTTTAAAATAACTAGCTTATGTAACTAGTTTCCAAAGACACTAAACCTATAAATTATTTAGATATTGTTTTTATTATGTAATGTAATGATTTAATTATGTAAATTATTTAGAATAAAGGAATGTTTATTTTGGTTCACCTACTTAACACTATTATGGTAAGATAACATCATGTATAACTATTTTTTCACTTGATATAGAAATTAAAAAAATACCATTCAATTTATCTATAGGGAACCCAATTTTAAAACACTCATACTTACACTAGATTAAACTATATATCCATAAGCATTTTATCTCTTATATGACAATATCATGCTTCCGCTAAGTAATGGATTTAGTTATTGGGCCTATTGTGCCTTCTTATATGGCTACTTTTTTATACATGAATTCACCCTCAAGAGATGACACCCATGAGTATATTAAATTTTATCATGTGTTAATAAATTGAAATATTGGGTAGTAACATTATCATAATCATCATCCAAATCCTTTTTTTATTTTAGAAAAACACTTTTTCAGGTTAAGTGTGAACCCTCACAAAATAAACCAGACCTAATTAAACCCAACAGATAATCCACCAACAAAAATTAAAACAAAAAATCATAAATCAAATGAAAAATATTATAAAATAATTCCAAACCTAACTCTCATTTCACTTACACAACAATAAAACTCATTATCCACATCACTATTGGACCCAATCCATTAACATCATGAAAATTCAAAATTTGAAAATGAAACTAAAATGTGCATCAAGCCTAGTGTTAGCTTCATTGGGCCATGAGATCTGAACTATCCACCTTGATCCATTCCCTTATATGTTTATCACCCTATAAACATCTCCACCTCATCAAAAATAACATCTACGACATTAGATAAACCCAAAAGTTATTCCCCAAAATCCATCAGAGCCAAAAAAAAGTAACATATTCACTGATCAAATAGTAATCAGATTGAGCCACTACAAATCAGCTTTGAAAAAAACATATTCATAAATTAAAATACAATTAGAATCAATAAAGTGATCTAAATGTGGATAATATTATGCTATTTTCACCTCTTGGAAACTATTATCCGCTTGAAAAACATATCTCAAAACCTCCTTAGATTCCACAACACTAGACCGGTTGGGAAGGGAGCAATGGACCAAGATGTTAGAGTAGAGTTTATATTATGAAGGCCTCGGCAGAGATCTATTCCTTAAAAATAATTTCATCCCTTCCTTCAGGGACCCATGATACCATAATACCATATATCCACATTCCAAAGATAACTTCACTTGAAACTACATTGTTTTCTTTAAGGAATAAAAACATTGAGATTCAAACCAGGTTAAAACAAAACCATAGACTATAACTCCACTATAAAAACAATAAACCAACTCCAGAAAACAAGATTCAACATCCCAAAAAAATCACTGGATCTCAAAAGAATAACGGTCCCAGCGACACGTTGAACAACACCAAACATCATTCCATATCACGTTCTGACTAAAAAACCTTAAAAATAAAACAAATAAACCAAATGAAATATATAACACATATAGGTCGAAACTACACATAAATAACTAAAAAACTCATAATAGAGTACAACTTCCTCCCTACCGAAGGACCAGGAAACCCAAGATCGACCAATGCCAAATAACCAGTAGAAGAATAAATAATGAACCAAGTAGAGGAGATGAAGACTCCAACACCAATGAATAACATTAATTGAGACCATCATCATCCCCCCTCTAACACCATACTAAGTTTTCATAAAACTCTCACTGAGCCTAACTAAAATGGGGTTAGGCATGATGGTTTTTCCATAAAGGGAAATGGATAATAAGATCACTAGACATCGCCATAGACATTAACCCAAACCACCTGAAGCACTCGCACATAGACTCGGAATGGAGGTCTAATACATAAGGGTAGAAAGAAAAAAGGTAGTTAATAGATGTATGGTATTCACACCGGTGAATATTACCAATAATGCACTAGAAAAAAGTATTATATATTTAAAACTAATAATTTATCTAGGTTCGTTAAAACTGCAACTCTAGCACACAACACAAAAAGAAAACTATAAATAAACCACTGGCTCAGGGACTCGACCCAATAACCACACCCCAAACCCCAATCCACCCATACTGCCCTATATAATACTAATTATTTAGCCAAATTATAATTTTAAACATACTTGGTATTGGTAGATATGGATAACATAAAATTTAATGAGTTTCTCTTTCTAATTAACTTATCCTAACTATGATATTGAATCAAATGATATTTATAAAGGCTAGTTTTTTTCCATTGTAATGAGTGTTCCTGTAACACTCTAAGGTTTTACAAATAATTTTTTTATAAAATGAATTCAACACCGAGTCTATGTAAAACAAAATATTTGATATTAAAAAGCGATAGTTATAACCTGCTTATTAGATATAATTTTTCTTCTTTTGTGATTTGAATTTCAAAAAGGTAACATACATTGTTGCGATTAGTAAGATATTTAGAGTCTGATAGGATCAACTTACATTTTTGGTGAATAGTAAAATACCCTTATTAATAGTAATATAACCCTTATTAATAGTAAATCATATTATTATTTTATTAACTTAAGGTTATAAGGTAATGATATCTTGATTAATTTTTAAAAGTGGTATAAAATATATTATAGTTTTTAAATTGTTATTTTTTTAATAAATTATGATTTTATTTAAACATAAAATTAATAATATTTAAAAAATTATTTTAAAAAATGTATTTAATTTATGAATCCATAACTTCAATATTAGTTTATTCTTAATTTATGATAATTTTATAAAATACTTTAGTTTTTCTTGAATAGTAAAAATACAATTTTGAGTTTTCAGTATTTTTAATGATATCATTAATGATGTAATTGTGGTGTAATAATTCTAGTATAATCTTGAGTAATAAAATATAATATTAGGTGTCCCAAGTTTCCAATACCATGATAAAATACTATGGTAAAGCCCATTTTTTTCAAATACCACTAATGAGTTGTCCTTGGAAATTAATAAAAAACTCCCACTCTTTTACTATAAATACCTACCCATTACATCATTTTATTTCATTAAAAATTACTAATCCTAGAGTATATGGTATTTTTACCTTTATATTAGTCCTACCAAGGTTTCATCAAGCCCCCAATATCCCAACCATCTAGTTTTAGGAGTTTCTCTACAAGGTAGGGGAATCTACCACCCTTCTCTTTTTCAAGCACTCCTTTTATGTCATTATTTTTAATTTAAATTGTATAATGTTGGGACATGTCATTAAATATCCCCATTACTATAAATATTATGTAAAAATTATTAGATACCCATTTTCTCTCATCAAAATATTTTATGAATTCTTAAGTGATGTAGTTAGGCTACTAAATTTCGTAAGGGATTTCTCAACTTCTCTTTTTCATTCAAGTTCTTTTCTTTTCTTTTTCTATCCTCAAATACCATCATAAAAAAGGTATGATAACTCCAGTACCTTAAATATTATATAATTTTTTTATTATAATATAATAACTCATCATCATATCTCTTTTACCCCCCTTTTATACAAAAAATGAAAACAACATCTGAGATGTGTTAATTTATCGCATTCATGGATGATAGGTTTTCAATTTCTATTACCGTCTTCATGGATGTTCATGAAACCATTTTTATGGTTTAAAAAGACTATGATATGTGTATTATAACCTATTCAATTTTATAAAACCATTATATATACATAATACTAATTCATATGATAAACTAGTATGTAACAATCGAGATATCGCCAAAATAATCTAAATGGTTATAACTAATGTTCAATCTAATAAATCATCCTCATACCATGTAAATGGGTGATATATATAACCATTTTCACTTTTTTATGTTCATAAATAATATATAAGTTCAATTCTGTAGAATTATATTTATTCCATATAAACTCCATTACTTATAATCAAGAGAACTGATTATGAAATCAAGGAAATGAACACTCTAGAAGGACAGAATTCAATCTTATAACTTATCTATAAGAACATAAATGAACTTAATAAAAAATTATTGAATAAAATATATGTATAAAAGGTTCTTAATTAGTTAATTAATGGATTTAATTTTATTATCTAGGACATTAAGTTCAAGTTTAGAATACATTCTGACATAAGGTAAGGATTTTCTACCCGAACCTCCATTTTCATTCGGGTTACTCTTGTCCTCTACTTACCTCAATGAAATTATTATTTATTATTATTTGATACTCATAAATTTTTTTTATTATTCTATGTATGTTTAAAAACCATAATCCTTCTTTATTTTATGGGCAGTTACATTCTTTAAAAGGATATTTCAAAAATTCTTCCTGAAATACAAGCCCGTTTCAAGGGAACTTCTTGAATTTTTACCTATGTCCAGCTACACTCTATAATATGTTTTAGCCACAATTTTATTTATAAAATAAATAATTTTATTATTATAAAACTATTTTATTTCCCTTATGGTTTTATACCAAGATTTTTTCAAAAAAAATCTTCTTTTCAAAGTAAAAGATTATTTATCTCAATAATTACTTGATGATTTTATAAGAGTAATTGTATCTATTTAAACGCTACTTTTGAATATTATTGGTACTAATATTTTATGATATAATATAACATATTTTATTGAATGGTTTATGGTTTGTTTGACTATGGATGTTCTATCTTGAAACCATTCACTATATTACTCGGAATGGTTAGTGTTTATGTGTACAGATTGGGAAAGTTATTTTATATGTTCATGTTGTTTATGTTATCCCCTTTCATAAGAGGAATTATTTGGACTTATCAAGTAATTTTTGGATCCCACTATATCCCCTATATGCATCGGTAGGTCTCATGAGACAAAACAGATATGCACTTGTCTGAGGCCTTGCCCATTTTCAGATATGATTTTGGCTGAGGCCTTAATCATTTTCAAATGTCTTGGATGAGGCCTTGACGGTATATTTAAAAATTTATAGAATTATGCATTTACCTCATTATAAAACATTTAATTGATAGTACATTAGGTTATTCTACTATTTGAATAGCCATTATTATGATTTATTTTGGAATTATTTATCCAGCCCTTATTCCTTCCCTAATATGTTCAAGTTCATTTTTAAAGCCATGTGTTTTCAGTTATTCACCAATCCTAGTATTTATGTTTTTTATAACTTTTGATGTATTACTTACCCTTAATGAGCACATGATCTCACCCCTTTCTTTTGTTTTATTTTTTCCCAGGTGGTGAAGATGAATATTATGAATGAATTGCAAGGATAATTTATGAGTTTATGTGCGATTCAAAATAAATTGATATGTTGAATTTCCTTTCAAGTTATACTATTGAACTTATATATGTATATGGTTTTCCAAAACTATTAAACTAATTCATTCCTTATATATTTTATTCCCTATAATGATACAAATTTAATAAAATAATGTAGTGGATCTAGGCTTCTACAGTCAGGTCTTTTCAGTTTGTATCAATGGAAGTTTAGTAGAAAACATGGAAACTAGATATTGAAAATGTATATTTGGGAACAAAACCCTAAGATAGTCTTTGAGGATAAACATATAATAACATTTAATAATTTTGGTAAGGAATATATTATGTGGATATTTATATCAAATACATCTCTTTCTGGATACTACAAGTGGATGTGGTTCTGGAATAGATGCACCTAAGAGTAACAACTCTGACAAGGAGTTTGGGGCTTGACCCGGGGTATCTTGGTACATGATAATGGATCTTATTGTACACCTGGTTTGAAACTTATGGGGGATATACCTAGGATAATTCAAATTTTCTTTACAAATTTTTATGAAGAAATTAAATGTAAATTTTTCCTTAAGGAAACCATGTTTATGATTATGAGATTAGCTATGAATAGGATTTCAATTTATGGTAAGTATTTTTCTAAGTTTGTATTATACATTATGATTAATAACCTAATATATTGTATTCCATTATTTAGAAATGGAGCCTAGTGGAAGGAATGGATACCGCATGAATTTATGTATCCCATGTAGGTATTTTCCTCCTATGCAAGATAATGATGCTGGTATTAGAGCTACCACTAGTACTGGGCAGCTTATAACTATACTGGGATAGTTGAATCAGGTTATGAATAATAAACTTACCCATATGTAGCATCCTGATCCAGAATGTGGAGGAGAAATGTTAGACTACGTTATGTGACAACAACCTCCATAATTCAATGGGACTAAAAAACCATTTGTAGCTGAGTAGTGGATAAGTTCTCTAGAGAAGATATTTCTCAATTTGGGATGTAATGGAAGAGAGAAGGTTGTCATTGAAATTTATTATCTATTAGGAGATGCGGATAAATGGTGGTCATTGATTCTAAACACAAAGTATGAGTAATAAATAGAATAAATGGAATGGAGGGCCTTTAAGGAAATATTCTTAAAAAAATATTTTCCTCGAGAACATTGAGCGGATATGGAGAGACAATTCTTGAGTCTCAGATAGAAAGAGGATAAAAATATTGAAAATTATGAATCTAACTTTACAAGGTTATTAAGGAATGATGTAGAATATATATGTAATCCAATGAGAAAGATTGATCGATTCTTTGATGGTTTAAAACCATTTCTCTGAAGGGAACTAGTTTCCCAAAGTTTCTCATCATGTGAAGAAATTGTCTCATGTGCTATCAAGACAGAGAAATAATTCTCTAAGTATTATGAATTTAAGGGAAAATAATAGAAGAAGAGGGTGGTAGAGGATAGAATGGATAAAGGGAAGAATAAAATGGGGAATTTTTTATCATGTAATACTTGTGGAAGGAAACACCCTGGTGACTGCTTAAAAGAAAAAGGTGTGTTCTACAAGTGTGGAAAGAAAGTCCATAATACTGGTGATTGCAAGGGAAAGAAAGAAGCTATCAATTTTCAATGCTATAATTATAGGAATATGTGGAACTATGTTAATGATTGTCCAAAGTGTCAAGGAAACGGGCCTCAGAAAATTCCAAGGTAGAAAGGCCAAGCTTATATGATCACAACTACTGGGATTGAAATTCCTAATGATGTGTTGATAGGTACTTTAATCATTTACTCAATCTTAGCCAATGATTTATTTGATTCTAGATCATCACATTCTTTTTTATCTTCCCAGTTTTCCAAGAAAATTAGATATTTTTAATTTTATTTAATAAAGGCTTTTTCGGTCAAAACTCCTAAGGGAAGTATCATTGCAACAAAGATGTGTCGATAAATCATTCTTATGGCACATAAACATGCCTTAGTTTGTAACCTTATCATCATACCCATGATCAACTTTGATATAATCATCAGTATGGATGAAATTTCACATTATGATGTGGAAATATATTACAAGAATAAGGAAGTTACAATTTTTAAGAACGATGTAGAATACCTAGTCTTTAGGGTAGAAACATAATCATCTGATTCTTATCTAGATCCATCCCCAGTAGCTCTACATAAATCAATTCTTGGTGAGGATTAGAACTCAATATCATTGGGTTAGGAAAGAAATATTAAAATTTAGAATGTACCTATTTTGTAAGAATATATTAATGTTTTTTCATAGGATTTACCTAGACACCCTCCAGATCAGGAAGTTGAATTATCTATTGATTTAATTCCTAGTTCAAAGCCTATATCAAAAAATCCTTATAGAATGGCCACTTTGGAATTAGTAGAACTAAATAAACAATTACATTAATTGAGTGATAAATGATTTATTCTACCTAGTGTTTCTCTATGGGGATCCCATGTTCTTTTCATTAAGAAGAAATATGGATCTATGAGGTATTTCATTGACTACATGGAGATCAATGTTATTATAATAAAGAAAAAGTATCCCATAGCTCACATTTATGATTTATTTGATCAACTTCAGAAATCCCAATATTATTCAAAGATTGAAATTTGATCTGGATATCATCAGTTGAGTGTGAGGAAGGAATATATTCTGAAGATAGAATTTCAAACCAGGTATGTGCATTATGAGTTTACAGTAATTCCTTTTATAATGACTAATGCACCCTTTATTTTCATGGATCTAATTAATAGAGTTTCAAGGAATATCTTGATGACTTTTTTATTGTATTTATTAATGATATCTTTTTATACTCCAAAATCTATGAAGATCATGATAATCAATTGCGCATTATTTTGATTACTCTTAGAAGAAATGAGTTATATGGGAATTTTAGAAAGTGTAAATTCTAGATTCAAACAGTTCCTTTTCTTGGCCATATTGTCTCTAATTATGTAATCTCAGTTGATCCTACAAAGACAAAGGTAGTTCAGGAATGGCCTACTCCAATGAACATAACTGAGGTACATAATTTTATAGGTTTGGTAGGTTATTATTAGCATTTTGTTTAGAACTTAGCTTTATTATCCAACCTCTTAAATAAGCTTTCTCGTAAAGTGGTTAAGTTCATATGGACAAAAGAATGCGAAGAATTTTTTGAAGAATTGAATAGGATATTAGTGAATGATATGATCCTGACTATACCATTGGAGAATGGTGTATTTTTTATCTATAGTGATGCATCGAATAAAGGACTTGGTTGTGTCCTAATGAAAAATGAAAGAGTTATTACTTATGCATCAAGGCAGTTAAAAATTCATTAATAGAACTATCTAACTCATGATCTTGAGTAAGAAGATGTAATCTTTTCTCTGAATATATGGATACATTATCTTTATAGTAAAAGATGTGAGATGTATACTAATCACAAGATATTAAAATATATCTTATCAGAAAAATAACTCAACATGAGGCAAAGGTAATGGCTTGATCTTCTCAAGGATTATGATTGTTCAATACACCACCACCTAGGAAAGGAAAAAATGTATTTGATGCATTGAGTAAGAAGGATCATGGAGTTCTAAACAAAATGAAAATTTACAAGGATCCTATGTACATGGATCTAGTGAGGATGGATATGGGAATCATTAAAGAAGTTGAAACATCATTACATTTTCAATTGGTTGTACAACCATCTTTATTATAAAGGATTAAAATTTCTCATCCAGATGATGAGAATATTCAAAAGAAAATTAATGTTGTGAATGATGGGAAGTTGACATAATTCATATATGAAGATGGAATTATAAAGTTTGGGAATAGGCTTTGTGTTCCCGCTATACCCAAGCTAAAAAGGTAGTTATTAGATGATTCCAATAGTTATAATTTCTATATACATCCTTATGACACTAATATATATCGATATTTGAAGGAATATTTCTGGTGGGATAACATGAACAGGGAAATTTTTGATTATGTATCAAGATGTTGAGTCTGTCAACAGGTGGAGGCTAAAATACAGCATCCTAGAGGATCCATCCAACCACTACCTATTTATACATAGAAATGGTATGACATCACCATGGATTGTTTCACTAGATTACCCAAAACTCCAAGAAATAATGATACAATATGGTTAATTATTGATCAACTTACAAAATATGCACATTTCCTCACTATAAGGGAGGATTTTCCATTGCAGTTCCTTGCACAACTCTATATCAATGAATTTGTAATAATTCATGGATAAAATCTTTCAATAGTGTTTGTTCTTGATCCTCGATTTACATCAAAATTTAGGAAAATTCTTTATAAATATTTAGAAACTGATCTTTGTTTGAGAACTGTTTATCACCCCCAAACTAACAGGTAGTCGGAAAGGATGATCCAAACTTTAGAAGACATGTTGAGATCATGATTTCTTGAATTTCAAGGTATGTGGGATCAGTATTTTTCTTTGGTGGAGTTTTCCTACAATAATAGTTTCCATTATTGGATTCAAATGGCACCATATGCAGTATTGTACAGAAAGAGATGTCGTACACTAACATGTTGGGATGGAGTTGGTGAAAGGAAGCTTGTGGGTCCATATCTTGTGGAGGAAACAATAACAATGGTAAAGACTATTCAAACCCATATCAAATCATCTCAAAGTAGAAAAAATATCTATAATAATAATTGAAGGATTTGGAATTTCAAGAGGGAGATCATGTTTTCTTGAATGTATCTCAATAGAAGGGTGTTATAAGATTTGGAAAGAAAGGGAAATTGATCCCCATGTACATAGGCCCTTTTAAAATTCTGGAGAGAATTGGAATGGTGGATTATCATTTGGAAGTTCCTCCTAGCATTTCTAAGGTATACAATGTGTTTCATGTCTCATTATTCAGAAATTACATGCTAGACCCATAACATGTCCTCACTTCTGAAGGAATATAATTGGAACCTAACTTATTTTATTGTGAAGAGCCTATCCTGATTCTAGACACTAAAGAACAGGTGTTGAAGAATCAAATGAATTGGCTGGTAAAGGTAATTTGGAAAAATCATAAAATTGAAGAGGAAACATGGGAGCCTGAGGAACTTATGATCAATACCTACCCAAATATTTTTGTGAGGTAACATTCTAGTAATTTCGAGGATGAAATTTTTGTAAGGGGGGAGAATATAACACCCCAAGGTTTTACAAAAAAAAATACTATAGAATGCATTAAACAATGAGTCTATGTGAAACAAAAACTTTGATAATTAAAGGAGATAGTTATAACCTATCTGTTAGATATAATTTTTCCTCTTTTTTGATTTGAATTTTGAGAAACTGATATACACGGTTGCGAACAGTAAGATATTTGGAGACTGATAGGATCAACATATATTTTTTTGTGAATAGTAATATGAATAGTAATATAACCCTTATCAATAGTAAATCATATTATTATTTTGTTTAACTAAGTTTATAAGATAATGATATCTTGATTAATTTTTCAAGGTGATATAAAATGAATTATAGTTTTAAAATTTTTATTTTTCAAATAAATTATGCTTTTATTTAAAAATTAAATTATTAATATTTTGAAAAATATTTTCAAAAAATGGATTTCATTTCAGAACTCAGGAATTTGATATTAGGTTACACTAAATTTAGTATAATTTTATGAAATACTTTAGTTTTTCATGAATAGTAAATATATAGTTTTAAGTTTTTGGTATGTTTAATGATATCATTAATGATGTAATCATGATGTAATAATTCTGGTAAACTATTGAGTAATAAAATATCATATTAGGTGTCCCAAGTGTCCAATACCATGGTCAATACCATGGGTAAGCCTATGGTTTTTCAAATACCACTAATGAGGTGTCCTTGGAAATTAATAAAAAACTACCTCTCTTTTACTATAAATACCCACACATTCCTTCATTTTCTTTCATTAAAAATTCATCAACCTCTAATATATGGTATTTTTACCTTCCTAGGAGTCCTCTCAAGGTTTCCTCAAGCCCCCAATATCCCAACCTTAATGTTTTAGGAGTAACTCTACAAGGTAAGGGAATCGACCACCCTTCTCTTTTTCAAGCACTCCTTTTATGTCATTATTTTTAATTTAAATTGGATTGTGTTGGGATATTTCATTCCATATCCCCCTTAATATCCATATTAGGTAAAAATTATTAGACACCCATTTTTCTCTCATCAACATATTTTATGAATTCTTAAGTGACGTCGTTAGGCTACCGAATTTCATAATGGATCTCTCAACTTCTCTTTTTCTTTCAAGTTCCTTTATTTTCTTTTTCTCTACTCAAATCCAATAATAAAAAATGTATTATAACTTCAATAACTTATATATAATATAATTTGGTTATAATAATGGAATAATTCATCATCATCTCTATTTTACCCTCCTTTTATACAAAAAATGTAAACACCATCTGAGGTGTGTTAATTCATCACATTCGACTATGAAGGGTTTTAAATTTATATTACCATATTCATGGATGGTCATGAAAAAAAATTTATGGTTTAACCATACCATAATATGTTTATTATAACCTATTTAATTTTATAGAACCATTATATATACATAATACTGATTCATATGACAAACTACTATGTAACAATCGAGATATCTCTAAAATAATCTAAATGGTTATCACTAATGTTCTATCTAATAAATCATATTCATACCATGTAACCAAATTATATATATAAAAATTTACACTTATGGATTTTTATAAATAATATATAATTTCAATCTTGTAGAATTATATTCATTCCACATAAACTCTGTTACTTATAATCAAGCAAACTAATCATGAAATCAAGGAAACGAACACTCTGGAACAATGGAATTCAATCTTATAACTTATCAATAAGGACATAAATTAACTTAATAAAACTTTAATTAATAAAATATATGTATTTAAGTTTTTTAATTATTTAATTAATGGATTTAATTGGATTATCCATGACATTAAGGTCAAGTGCAGAATACATTCAGACATAGGGTAAGGATTTTCTACCTAAACCTCCATTTTCATTCAGGTTACTCTTATCCTAAACTTACCTAAATGAAATTATTATTCATTCTTATTTACCCCTCATAAATTATTTTTCAGTGTTCTATATATGTGTACCAACTAGAATCCTTCTTTTTTTTATGGGGTGTTACATTCTTTAAAAGGATATTTCAAAATTTATTCCTGAAATACAAGCCCATTTCAAGGGAACTTCTCAAATTCTTACCTATGTTCAAGTAAAATCTATAATATTTTTTTATCCATCATTATTTTTATAAAATTACTCATTTTATTATGAGAAAACTATTTTATTTCACTTCTGGTTGTATACAAATATTTTTCCAAAAGAACACTTCTTTTCAAAGTAAAAGAGTATTTATCTCAAGAATTACTTGACAATTTTATAAGAGTAATTTTATCTATTTCAACACTATTTTTGAATTTTATTAGGACTAATATTTTATTATATCAACTAATATATTTTATTGAATGGTTTATGATTAGTTTGACTATGTATGTATGTTTAAACCATTCACTGTATTACTCAGAATGGTTAGTGTTTATGTGTACAAATTGGGGAAAGTTATTTCATATGTTCATGTTGTTTTCGTTTATCCCCTTTCATAGGAGAAATTCATTGGACTTTTCAAGTGATGGGTGGGGAATGTTATATACCCTCGATGAATCGGTAGGTCTCTTGAGATAAAACAGATATGGACTTGGTAGAGGCCTTTCCCATTTTCAAATATGGTTTTGGATGGGGCCTTAATCATTTTCAGATGTATTGGTCAAGGCCTTGACCGTATATTTTAGAATGTTCGGCATTATGAATTCCCATCATTATGAAACAAGTAATTGATAGTTCATAA
This sequence comes from Viscum album, assembly GCA_963277665.1. Lineage (NCBI taxonomy): Eukaryota > Viridiplantae > Streptophyta > Magnoliopsida > Santalales > Viscaceae > Viscum > Viscum album. Next base: position 931,010,025 of record OY728159.1, read on the forward strand.
GGTTATTTGACTATTATAATACCTAGGATTATTATTTATTATGGAATTATTTATTCATCCCTTATTCCTGCCATAATTTGTTCAAGTTCATTTTTAAAGTCTTGTGTTTTCAATTATTCACTATTCACAGTGTATATGTTTTTGTTAACTTCTGATGTATTACTTACCCTTACTAAGAATATGAGCTCACCCCTTTATTATATTTTATTTTTTCCTAGGTGGTGAAGATGAATATTATTAATAACTTTCAAGGATAATCTAGGAGTTTATGTGTGATTCAAAAGAAGTGGATATGTTGAATTTATTTTCAAGTTGTATTGTTGAACTTATGTATACATCTGGTTTTCCAAAACTACTAAACTAATTCATTCCTTTGGGATTTTATTCCTTATAATCATACCAATATAATAAAATAATGCACTGGCTCTAGGCTTCTAGGGCTGGTTCTTTAGAGTTCCTTTCTCTCCAAGTACCAGTTTTATATCCTTTTTACTTTATCAAGTACTACTGGATAGTCTTGACTTGTTTCTATGCAGTTATCCTAGATTTATTTGATATTTTCTTACTATAATGAATGTTTTGGTAATATCATACCTAGTAAATAGCATAGAATGTGTGATAGATCTGTCACTAAATCATATGGAAATATACTCTCCATTTTAATCTCATTCTATATCTTATAAATATATTCATAGAGAGATTTATTCCATGTGATATTGGAAAAAATTCCCTCTTGAATTATTCTAACTTTTATCTTTCAATATGATTTTAGTATATGTACTTTGACTTAGTTTAAGAAACCCATAAATCATCCTCATTAAATATTATTCCCTAGAACCTAGTCTACTACTTTAAGTCAATATTTGGAGTGATTATTTCAATATTAGTCTTACTAATTATAATAAAAATAGCTATTTCCATATGTTATCAAGATATTTTACTTGGAAAACTTTGGTGCTCTCACTAACCTTTTATAGACACAGGGAGATATATCATTCCAAATGAACATTTAATTATTATTATGATTTATTTTATACATAAATACATTTTTATAACTTGCATATAATACTAGAATTTTTTATATTTCTAACCCTTTAGATTTCATCATAGAGACGGTTCTCATAGGGTTTATATAATTAAACTAGTCTTGACATGCAAATTTCAAATATAATGATCATTAAAAATTTCTACAATAAGTATAATTCAAATGGATTTAAGAATAAATAGTTTGTATAACCAATCAAACCTTATTGTTACCACACTTGTACTGACCATGTATAGATTCTCTTGAATACCCACCAATTGATTTATCGAAATTAGAGAAACTAAAAAACCCAAAAGTGAATTTTGGTATGTGGAATTAATTTCCTTGAATTCATATCACTTTTCATTTATAGTGATATATCATTTACTACAAGGATTCATTACTCTTAACAAATAATATATCACCCACTTTTTGGAATATAAAACCACCATAATGGTTTTAACTTTCCTACGCAGTATATGTTTTTGGAACATTCTTTTTCCATGGGTGTATTTATAACATGTACCCACTATAACTATTCTTACATCTCAATATTTAGATTTATCCAATTCAATCTTTCTCCTACTATCTCAAATAGATATTTTCACCATTTTATAGAAATATAGCTTATCACGTTACTATAAATTTTTTATCATAGGAATTTATGTAATATCCTTATAATATTTTAATATAATTACCTTAGATGTGTATTGTGTTATTATTTATTAAAGTTTTTTTATTTACTAAGATATGAAAAACTCTTTTCCTATAAACACATGATTTTGTACATAATGGATTTCTTTCATATTATAACTCATATGATATCCATTTTTCATTTTAGTTGAATTATATTTATTGGTTAATTCCACTATTTACAAAGAATGTATTCAAAGGATAATAAAGGACTTAAAAAAGTTATAAGACTTAACATTGATCCTAATTTTACTAACATCATGGCTCTAATGTGTATAAGTACATGTGAGTTTAGAAAAAAAAATATACTCTACACTTTTGTGATAAATAAATTCTTGTATGAATCATCATAGATACTCATTTTACTAACATCATGGATATAATGTTTAAAAATAAATTTGAGGTTAGGAATAGCTCTACTCTATATTTTAATGATCAGTGTATGCTTGGTTAATATATTATTTGGCTCACCAACCTGATGCATCTCTTATATATTCTTACTAATCCCATTTATTACTTCACTTTTACATTCTTTTAATGTGAAAAACTCGACCCAGATACCCCCTTAAACTGGTACCTGACCCGGACCATCACATACCCGAAGGGCATTCCTGATCCCCATGGACTAATGAATAGAACTCAGGCATCAATAAAAACTGGAAGGAACAATTTTTCCCAACCTAAAGCGAAAAACATGACATATATATATACATGATGGGAATAAATAGTGGAAGAATAAAACAAGAAATATATGCCATATCAAAAAGAAAATAGTAGAATTAATACAACTCAAAATTAGATAAATAATCTCCATGGTATAATTTCTATATAAAAATTCAACTAAAACCGAAATAGTTAATCCATGTGATAGCATAGAAAATCTCCCACCATATCACTAATAGTCGCCTTGACACAGCTGATAGAAACCTCACCTCCTCACTATAGAGCCTTTATTTTCCCTATATTGAAAGACATAATAAGGTCTACACACCACCCAAGGTGTGTATAGGGTGTGATTTAAACAGGATCAATAGTATCCCACCCAGGTGTTCCATTCAATACAATAATCTGAACATTCTCAACTTTATAGAAAAAAAGGAATGATAATTAGTTAAACTATTTTTATATCAAAATCATGGTAAAACATTTTCCCCTTTTTACATAATTACAAATAATATAGGTAAAATAGTTTCAAATAATGTCACATATATCAAAGAATTCAAATAAAATAATTTATCACATATCATATTAAAATAAAAAGCAATCCTAACCAAAATTGCAGGTAACATCATGCCAAGGATCCAAATAGGTTAGGCTATCTAGGACACTCATACCCAGACATAGAAAATAGTGTGCATCAAGCCTCTATACATATGCATCAAATCTAGAGAGAAGTGGAACACCCCATAAAGTGAACCTTGCAAAAAGTGTCTAAAAACTCCCTAGAAAAGTGGTCCTATGGAGCAGAGTAACACCCCATGAGTGAACCCCCTGATAGGATCAATGAACAAGGCTTATTTATACACATTCCACATAAGTATCCAAGGATTCCCATGTGCTAAATTTTCTAAAACATTTCTTCAAAATCATTCTTTGAAAACTATTTCATAAATCCATTTTGTAATTCTTTGAAAACCTTTTCCTTTACCAAAAAAAAATGGAAACCATCCTTTCTCAAAAACCCATTTCTACACATACAATTAAATCATTCCATTTCATTTATAAAAAAATTTACAAAACCAAATAAATAAAGTTCATCCAATGTAGGCTAGATATGGAAAAACCTATCTCAAACTCAATTTTCACATGCCTACAATGGAATCCAAAACCACTATAAGAAATAAACAACACAATCACAGAGATCCTAGAACCAATTCTCACATCTCAAAATAAATTTAACAAGAAAAATGGTCGAAAAATAAGATAACACAAAATTTATCTCAAGAAACTCACACTCTACACCACAACCAACACAAATTTCAGCCTCCAGAGAAAGATCACACAACAAATCTAGAAAGGATAGTGAGAATAACAACCACAAGACCAAAAGATCTAAGAACATAGTGAAATGGTGCTACTGCCACCAATGAAAATAAAGAAGCATAAAGATCACTTACCTATATAGAAACATTGGAACCAAGATGAAGATAAATCATGGAAAGAAAAAAATTTAATGGATCAAATATCTCCAAAATCGCCTGGGAGAGATCCCAGGTCTTAGGAGATAAGTTTGTGGTTGAATGAAAATAAAATATAATATGTAGTTCATAAAAACCTATAGACTATGAAAATTTCATGATATTAATTTTGGGTTCATGTCATGAATTCCTCAAAATCCATATATTCCAAAAAAGGTGTCGCCTCGGATAAAAAACACAAATTGAACTTTTTGCAACGTGAACTATTTTCACTACTTGTAAAAGATTCATTCCATGAACCATTTAACAGCATCATCCCAGTAAAATATTCACATCATGTAACCCTTTAATAGTGTGAAATATTCTTACAAGAAGATTCTATAGAAACACTTAGAAAAATACCCTGAGTTAACCTAGACCCCCAAGGAAATCCTATCAATATACTTTCACATTTATTCCTATACTTCATTAATTCCAAAAAAAATACATCCCCAAAAATTAGGTAATTTTCCCTAGAAAATTTTCTCCATTATTAAAAACCCCAAAACACACCCAAACAAAGAGGTAAATAAAAATAAAGAGGAGAAATACCTAAAAGAAGATGAAGGGATGTTATAAAATCTCCACCATAAGACTTTCCATACGTATAAATCCATGTTGAAGAATATTATTTAGAAATAGGTGAGGCCACTACTCTCTCATCAATGACTTGTGATCCCAAGTCTCGTGAGAATCTGATCTATGTCTCCATAGTACTCTAACCAACGGAATTGACTTCCCACATAATACCATTACCTAAGAGTTAATGATATCCACTGGTTGCTCTATAATAAAAATTACTGGCTCCAAAATTGATCTCTTCCCAACTCAAAATGTGAGAGGGATCAAAATGGTACTTCCTGAGCTATGATATGTGGAAAACATCATGAATTCCCATCAACTGAATTGGAAATTACAATTGATAAGAAACCTTCCCAAGCTTCTTAGTGACCTCAAATAGTCCAAAGTATCTTAGATCCAGCTTTCCCTATTTTCCATGCCAATGGTGGCCCAACTAAAAAGAAACTTTCAAGAAAACATGTTCACCAATGGAAAACTACAAATGATGATTCCAATGATCCGAATACAATTTATGCTGACTATGTGCTATAACCAAATGCCAACATATATCCAAAATACTCACTGATATCTCTTGAATGAGACACAATTCTACAAGAGAGGCTACACCCACCTCTTCAAAACAAATATGTGACCTTCATAGGAGACCATAAAAATCCTTAAAGGGATTTATTCTGATCAAAAACTGATAAATATTGTTATAAGAAAACTCATCCAGTCCCAAATGGCGATCTCATGATATAGAAAAATCCAAGACATGGATCATATCCTTCAATATCTAAATAGAAAAATCTATCTGATCATTTTTATATGGATAGGATGTACTCAACTTGACTTGAGTCCATATCACCTCTTGGAGATTCTTCTATAACCATGAGGTAAACCTAGGATCCTTGTCTAAAATAATGATAGGGGTAACATAGTGAAACCTCATAATCTCATATACATATAGCTTACCTAATTATTCAACTTTAGTGGTGTTCCTGGTCAAAATTAATTGAGATGAATTTGTTAACTGGTCAATCACTATTCAGATAGAATTATTCCCTTAGGGAGTTTGTGATAATCCAACAACAAAGTCCATGGACACCTCATCCCATTTCCAATTCATCACCAGAATATTCTAGAGAAATCCCATTGGTTTCAAATGCTCTACTTTTATCTGTTGGTAGGAGTGATAGCAGGACACATAATCTATAATGTTTCACTTCATACCCGAACACCAAAATCATTGTCTCATGTCATAATATATCTTCATAGTGACTATATGAATGAACCATGGATAAATTTAATAGTAAAACAAATCTAATCTGGTCATATATTCTAGGATGACTAAACTATTCCCAAAATGGAGAATACCATACGAAGATAGATGCCAACCAAAAATAGCCTCCCCACCATATAGGGTTTCTTAAATTCCCCTGGAATTTTCATCTCGTTGTTGATCATATAGAATAGACTCAAATAGAGATGATGATAACTGAGTATTGGTCAGAATCATACCTAAAATATCCTCATTATCATCCAGGTGCAACCAAGTGAAGTGTCTCATAAGGTTCTACTCCTCCTTCAATTACCTAATAGCCTATAGTGGTACTTTCCTACTAAGAGCATTTGTAATGACATTACCCTTTCCTAGGGTGTAGGCGATGTCGAATTCAAATGTATGAAGGTATTTCACCCACCACCATTGTATTATATTCAAGTATTTATGAGAAAAGATATATCTAGGACTCTTATGTTCAGATAAGACTGTGAACCTCTCCCTAAAAATATAGCGTCTCTAAAATTTAAGCACATGTATAACTGTTATAATCACTAAATCATGAGTGGGGTAATTCTTCTCATGCATTAAAATATGGTGAGAGTTGTAATCCACCACATGATCATCCTATATAATAATACAACCAAAAATAATTCCAAAAGTATCACATAACACAATATACCTATTACCAAGATCAGGTAATATCGGGATAGGAGATGATGTCATGAGTTGTTTTAGCTCAACTAAAGAAGAATAACACTTTGAATCCCATGTGAATTTCATCCATTTCCTAGTAAGATTGGTCAAATGTGACATTAACTTTGAGAAACCCTTGATGAACTGTTGATAGTACATAGAAAGACCAAGGAATCTTAGAATATCCTAGAGGTTTTGTGGATCTTCCCATGACAATATATCCCTCACCTTCTCAAGATAAACTAATAATCCATACTCATAAATAAAATTTCCTAATATATTCACTTATTGGATCCATAAATTTCATTTTTAAATCTTTCCATATAAATTGTGACTCCTTAATATTTCTAGAACCAAACTTAAATGGTTTTTGTGATCATGATTGTATCTCAAATAAACTAAAATATCTTCCATGAACACTACCAAATAAGTCTCAAGATACTCATGGAATATATGATTCATAAAATCCATAAAAATTTTAAGAGAATTGGTCAATCCAAGTGGCATCACATGATATTAATAATGTTCATACCTGCTCCTAAAATCTATCTTTGGTATCTCAGACTCTCCAACTCTAAACTGATGATAACCCGACCAACTATTGATATTTAAAACCCACTTTACCCCCTTTAACTAGTCAAAAAAATCATCCACATGAGTAAATGGATACATATTATTAACTATTACCTGTTTCAACTTCTTATATTCCACACACAGTTGAACTAAATCATCTACCTTCTTGGAAAAGAGAATAGGGGATGTCCAAGGAGAAACACAAGTATGAACAAAACCCTTTTCCATAAGATCATCCAATTAAATATTGATCTCTCTCAGCTCCACTAGCAAAATAAGATAAGATTTCATCGATATTGGCTGCATAACTGGCACTAGATTAATCATAAACTCTACCTCCTTCTCTAGAGGAAGACTAGACAAATCATCTGGGAAAAAATCAAGAAAATTATTAACAACCAAGGGAATATTAACCATAAAATAAACAACATTGAGCTCAACTATAATAGCAGAAACAAACTCTTGACCTTTGGGTGGGAAGTTTATGCATGACCTGACCTTGGATCCCACTCTCCCTAAAACACCCAAGATCTCCCATTAGCCATAATAAATGATACACACTAACGATAAAAATCAATCTCAGCATGGTGAACAATAAGACAATCTATCCTGATGATGATGTCAAATAGATCCAAATCAATAATGAGGAAATTCCATACTAACTCTTCATTAGCTATTGACAAAAAATAATAAGGGAATAGAAACCACTTCTCTTTCCTCTTTCCAAGATTTTTTGCTAACTCCATAACAAAGGACATGAGTTCCACTGAAATTTTAATCATATCCAAAAAATGACCAGATATAAATGAGTGGGAATCATCTATATCAAATAAAGTAGTCGCTGTTGAAGATTCAATAAAGATGGTACCTCTCACTATCACTGGAATCATATCTACCTCTATAGAAAACTCATCCACTGTGTAAAGTTTCTTCACTCATGAGGCCTATGTATAGAGCCTTTTATTCTTTGGATAATTTGACTACATAATAGTATCCTTTGGAGTTAATGATCCTTAAACATAATAAGGTGTGGACATAGCCTGAAAAAACAATAAAGATGAACATAGTGCCCACAAATATTACACATATTTTTAGGTGTTGAATAATAATTTCGAGTGTGCCCAACCTTGACACATTGATAGCAGGTTATAGTCACATTAATGGTTGAAATGGAAGGTGCAAAGGACTCCCACTATTGAGAACTACCCCCACCACTCCTATGATGATCATGTAACTTCCTATTCCTCCCCTATGCACCACTGAAACAATCACTAGGTGGAATAGAAGGGGGAGAATAACTAACCTTGTCTTCCATATCCATCTCTAGCATCATTTCCCTATCTACCATCTCTAAATAGTTAAAAATATTCAGCATAAATATCTATAATATGATATCCAATCACAAACCCTATATGTACCTTTAATCCTTAAGTAAGTCATTCTTTACTACATTCAGAGAAAACTGAACCAGCTCCATGAACTAATTGGTGTATGCTAACACTGAATGTTCTCCCTCCTATAAGGAGAGGAACTCCAAAGATTTAATCATCGTTAGAGAATCTAGAAATAATTTCTAGAAGAATATAGTATTGAAACCCTTCCATTAAAATCTCACATGTCTATCTGCCTATACCATGGAATCCCACCATCACTTGTAGGGACCCTTGAGTCTGAACACCATGCACTTTACCTTGATATTCTCAGAGGTATGAAAAAAGTTAAAGATCTGATTGATCTTATCCAACCAGTCCTCTACCTCTTAAGTTTCATTCATACCTATAAAGGATAGTGTATTCTCTCATATAAGAAATCTCACAATTGATCCCTTTCTCTTAAAACTCTTGGTTATACCTTGAAAAGTGTGTTTTGGACTTGCGGTACATTTTAGTAGATATCAAAAAATGCTTATATGATAGCCTTGATAAGATTCTGATCTAGAGTCAAATTCCCTTGAGGGTCATCTGTTACACCCTCTTGGGGACCCTATGGAAGACATCTCAGATTCATACCACTACACACTGAAATTGAACAAATGATCAGACAATAAGATAATCTCAATAAAAACCAGAAAACCATAAGAAAAAACTAAGATTGAAATCAAGAACTCAAAACAGAAGACACACATCCCAACATCCCAAGGAAACTTAAGTCCCATCATGGAAATAGTTTTCCAGAAACTCATGAAACCTACCTCTCAAGTCCCAACAATCCTATATTCAGTCAAATAGCATCACAAAATAGAGCACAACCTGACTATTGATACTAAATTGTGAAGAACACTACCCAAAAACCTCCTTAAATCGGTACCTACCCCAGACCTTCACATACCCAAAGGGGGTTTACTATCCCCATGGGTTGGTTAATAGCACATAGACATCAAAAATAACCAGAGGGAATGATTTTTCCCAACCTAAAGAAAAAACATGACATGTATATATACACAACAAAATAGTGGAAGAGTAAAACAAGTAATATATGTCATATCAAAAAGTAAATAGTATAAGTGATACAACTCAAAAGTAGATAAACAATATCCATGGTAAAAGTCCAATAGTAAAGTAAAAATAAAACCAAAATAGCTACTCCATGTGATAGCATGGGAAAACTCACACCATCTCACAACTAGTTACCCAGACACATCTAATATAAATCTTGCTACCTCACTATAGTGCCTTATTTTTCCTTGCATTGAAATACATAACAAGATTTACACATTACTGAAGGGGTACATAGGGTGTGGGCTAAAAAGGCTTAGTAGGATCCCACCTAGGTGTTCCATATCAAGTATTTGTAAAAAAATAAAAACGTGCTCAACTTTAAAGAAAAAAAGGCATGATAATTAATTAAATAAGTTTTTATATCAAAATCATGGTAAAACATTTTCCCATTTTTCCATTATTGCAAATAATCCAAGTAAAATAGTTTCAAAGAGTATCACATATATAAAAGTATTCAGAGAAAATCATGTATTTTATATCATATCAAAATCCAAATCAATCCAAAAAACATAGGTAACATCATGCTAAGGATCACAATGGGTCAGGAGAGCTATGACACTCATACCCAAACATATACAATAGCATGAATCAAGCCTCTAAACATATGCATAAAATCTAGAGATTAGGGGAACACTGTAGAAAGTAAACCTCCCAATAGTGACTAACAATTCCCAAAAATAATGACCCTAGGGAGAAAAGGAACACCCCATGAGTGAACAACCTGAAAGTATCAAAGAACAAGGATCATTTCTATACATTAAACCTAAGTACTCAAGGATTACCATGTGCTACATTTTTCAAACCATTTCATCAAAATAATTATTTGGAAACCATTCCATAAATATATTTCAAAATTATTTGAAAATACCTTTTCCTTTAACAAAACAAGGGGAAATCCATATTTATTCAAAAACCCATTTCTACACACATAATTAAATCATTCCAATTCATTTATAAAACTAGAGAAAAACATTTAATATAACATAAGATAGAGATAGAACCACCTAATTAAAAATTGGGTCTCACACACTTGTAATGAAATCCAAAAACAATGGAAGAATGAAAAAACACAATCACAAAGTCCCTAGAATTGATTCTCACATATCAAAATCAATTCAATAAATGAAATAGTTGGCAGAGATGATAGCACATCATGTACCTCAAGAAACTCACATGTCATACCACAACCAACACAAAGGCCATCCTCCAGAGGAATATTGTGCAATAGGTCTAAAAAGTATCAAAAGAATCAACACCACAAGACCAATGGATCTGAAAATGTAGTGAAACGGTGCTGATATGACCAAAAATAACAAAGAATTATAAATATCACTTACCTAGAGATATTCAATGCAACCATGATGAATATTAATTGTCAAAAAAGATGATACATAAGGATATGTGATCCCTAAAATCTCTTGGGAGATATATTAGGTCTTGGGAGAGAAGGATGCAGCTGAACAAAAATAAAATCATATGTACAGTGCACAAAAACCTACAGATCGCAAAAACTTCATGACGTGAATCACGGGTTCATGATGTGAAATACACAAAATCTATATACACTGAAAAGGCATCTCCTCAACTATAAAAACGCCGATCAAAATTTTTATGATTTCAACTAGTTTCACTTTGTGTAATCAATTCACACTCTAAACTAGTTCCCAGCATCATCCTGGTAATAGATTCACATCGTGTAACCCTTTCATGATGTGAAATAGTTGTTGGGGCCAAAAATTGTAAGGGAAAAGTTTTTTAAGAAAGGATCTGAAGTTTCATCGCAAAGACCTTTCGCAGAGCGCCGTGGACCCACGAGCCCGCCGCGAAGCCTGGAGGTGGGATGCTCTGTGAGATGATTTGGCGTTCGTGATCCTACCGCGAAGCCAAGAGGCAGGATTATCCGTGATCCCCTTTGACATTTGCGAGCCCGCCGCGAAGCCAAGAGGCGGGATGCTCCGTGAGCTCTTGTGACATTTGAGAGCCCTCCGCGGAGTGGAATCCATATTCGCCCCGAGCAAGCGCTACTCCGCGGCGCCTCTTGCCTATAAATACAAGCCTCCCCCTAGGCCCAAAGGATGGATCATCCGACCATTCCTCTTCCCGACTCTCAAATCACGAAGCACTTCCTGCTCTGTGAATCATGATCTGTTCAAGGTACTTTTGCTCCACGAATTGCCTCCCCTTTTCCTTATTTTTACCCCCTCTTTCAAGAGGGATGCCTTTCATGAAGCCCACGGGCCTTCGCGAAGGAATGAGATCCCCATGAGGACTCGGTTAATCGCGGAGCGTTTATGCTTCGCGAAGCACCCCCCATACATGCGTGACTCAAATTATAAGGTCGAGTCATTATGCCTCATGAAGCACATTGCTTCACAAGACCTTGCTTCATGAGGCACCCATACTTTATAGGGATTTTCTTTTTGAATACCCTTCCACTTTGCGAAGCACCTCTTCTATGCACCTATGCCCTATGTCCAGGCTAGGCCACTTCGTTTCGTGAAGCTTGCACCTTCACAAAGCCCTTCCCTGGCATGGATCACCAGAGCTCTACGAGGCCTCTACTCATGAACCCCTTTTCTTTGAAACTCCCACTCTTGTGTAACCTCTTAGGTTCGCACGAAGCAATTTCAAAGTCCTTTGGATGATATTGCCCGATGCGTTGATTTCCCTCATGATTCTTCACATAGGCACACTAAAGGTTATTATGTTTTCATATAGACATGCTAACATGGACCCCCCAATGGTTCGCTCTTTGACACCCCCTAGCCATGGTGTTGCCTATCCCTTCTCTACACCAAGGTGCAGAGGGTACCAGTTATCTAAGTCCCAGGGGTGCGGAGTGAACCCACATCATCCGAACTGTAGGACGTTAAACTGCCAAGCACCATCATCCTCAACACATGACTTTAAACTGTGACTTCCCTCCATGCATCCTATGTGGGGAAAGGGAAACCATCCTGGTGTAAGACCCTAGCTTTTCTTAAAGGAGGCATCATCCCTGCTCCTCTTTTCTTCTTCGGTCCCAAGGAACAGAGAGGGGGGGATGGACGTCGGACCCCTCCTTTCTTCGGTGCCCAAATCCCTCTCCCGCTGGGCTTTTTCACCATCGGGACTCCATCCTGGAGTAAGTCCCAACTTCTTCGGGATACTAACCACACATAATCCCTTGTTTCTTCTTTGGTATGCGATCATGTGTAAGCCCCACTTCACCTCTCACGGATGCACCTTTCGTGACGTGCTTGTCATGTCTCTTTTGCCTCTTATTTATCACACCGAGCATGACTCACATGGTCTTAGAGTAAGCACTGACCATGAAATCATCCCTGGGCAGCCTAGAGTGTAATCCCCAAAGCGCCAACCTGAACTATGTGGTCTTTGATCCTTACTAAGGTAGGGTACATAGGAAGCCTCCACAAGGTTCAATCCCACCACCCATTGGACCCCAGGTCCTCCTTCACTTCGGTTCACTAACGCCAACCTGAACTATGTGGTACTTGATCCTTGCTAAGGAAAGGTACGTAGCAAGCCTCCATGAGGTTCAAGACCACCACCCATTGGACCCCAGGTCCTCCTTCATGCCGGTTCACCGACCCCAACCTGAACTATATGGTCTTTGATCCTTGCTAAGGCATGGTACTTAGAAAGCCTCCACGAGGTTCAAGCCCACCACCCATTGGACCCCAGGTCCTCCTTCACGTCAGTTCACCGACGCCAACCTGAACTACATGATCTTTGATCCTTGCTAAGGCAGGGTACGTAGGAAGCCTCCACAAGGTTCAAGCCCACCACCCATTGGACCCCAGGACCTCCTTCACGTCGGTTCACCAACGCCAACCTGAACTACGTGGTCTTTGATCCTTACTAAAGAAGGGTATGTAGGAAGCCTCCATGAGGTTCAAGCCCACCACCCATTGGACCACAAGTCCTCCTTCACGTCGGTTCACTGACGCCACTTGAACTACGTGGTCTTTGATCCTTGCTAAGGAAGGGTACATAGGAAGCCTCCATGAGGTTCAACCCCACCACCCCGGTCATTCCGGCCATCTTCACGTCAGTTCACAAATACTTTGGGATGCATCAAATCATAATCCACAAATTCCCCCCTTCCAAACTACGTGGACTTTGATCCCTGCCAAGGCAGGGTACGTAGAAAGCCTCCACAAGGTGCAAGCCCAACACTCGGTCGCTCAGACCACCTTTACGTCGGTTCTCCCCCATCCTGCAAGACGTTAATCCATTGGGACCTCATCCAATGGTAAGCCATTGTGATCCTATTCCGCAGTAATCCATTGGAATTCTTATCCAGCGGCAAGCCATTGCGACCCCATCCAGTGGTAAGCCATTGAAAACCCCAATTGGTGGTAATCCGTCATCAGATGAACTACGCAGACTCTGATTCCCTGCCATGGGGATATGTAGGAAGCCTCCATGTGGTTTAAGCCTAGAACCCATGCCTCATCCAGATCTATCCCTCGATCCCATCTATTCCGAGACGATCATGCCCCAACCCAGAGGTTCCACTTCCTCCGGGTCCCATCCATGCATCCATTCTCACGGGCTGCCTCTTCAGGTGTCTCATCATCCCACTAAACTAAGCGTAATTTGATTCCCTACAATGGATACATAGGAAGTCTCTTCGAGGCTCAAGACCAACACTACCGCCACCTTCAATAAGGTCCCATATCATTCCCCATCCACTTCATGCAACCGCTCCATCATCCATCTTGATTCTTATCCGGGCCTCCACATCCCAGTGAAATCATGCCATCTCATTCCCCATTCCCCTCAACAATGACCAGGAATCCAACCATGAATTGGCCCCAATATCGGTGTTCCCTCCAAGGTTTTCACCCATTTGATCCACTCAAGTCAATGTTCTGATCAGTTCGGTCCATCTCCGTTGGACATTAAACTTGCGGTATACCCTATGTTAAACATGGTAAGCTAAGGAAAACCTCAGATACATGCCCATGGAATATGATTCCCCGTGTTCGATGTGGGATTCCTCAGGCTTCCACGCCCTAGAGAAGACCTATATTAAAGGACAGAATACAGACCCACCAGTGTCCCAGTTCCCAGACATGCTAGTGATACCCATTGTGGTTACTCCCCTGACTAAAGGTTGCTGCCCTGACCAGACCCCTTGGAATGTCCCGACAGAAGCATTGTAATTAACTGGTGTCCAGGAAGATATTATGCCACGAAGAGTTTCATGAACAACATCTTAAATTTATAAGGGAGACCCGGACTAGGTGACAAGTTCAGAGGAGGAATCCACATAAGGAAGAACCGACATCCAGTCATCCCATTTTGATCAAGGAGAAAACATCCCTGAAGAAGGAACGGATGTTTCCCGCCTTTGGAAAGTGGTAATGTGGGTAAACAACCACGCGTCCTCCCCGAATGGATGTGCACGCCCCAGTTAAAGCATCAGAAACAGAAATGGTGAACCCGACGTGAAGTTATTCTCCTCAATATGAAGATTAGTAGAACTTGAGGCATCAATGGATTGACGTGTCACCGGATCCCGTTATCCGGCATCGGGTCCCGCCAAGAAAATAGCGGGTCTGGCATGAAACTCACTAGAAGTTGGGGCAGTAGAATGTTGGACATCTCATTCTACGACGTTGTCAGCGTAGATCCCTCTTACCGGTCTTGGAAGATGGAATGACGTTGGGGATTTGGTCATCGATTCCTTTTTCTTTCATCACGGACGCGTTAATCTCCCTGCTCTCAGGAATCAGGTTGCCGCATCTGGAATCCAATCACCTCCTACACACTGATGCAGGGGAAGGGGAAATGCTAACATGGTAGTCTCATGTGGCACCACCGCTTCCACTACGGCCTCTTGACCTGTGGTCATGGGGTGTCCACGCCCCATCTCCCCATCCGAGGTTATTCAGCAGAGAGTAATCAACAACCTCGTGCGCCGTTATGAGGAGGAGGGAATAATCCCGACTCAAGATATGGATCGCCTGGATCTGGAGGCGTCTGTGCCTCATCGCCAATGCTGCCCCCAAGGGCTGTGCAAGGAGCCGATGCTCCCCACGCCAACATATAACTGTTTTATGAGCCTCTCCCCAGAACGCTTTGACGACTCCCTGCCTTACGCTAACGAGGTAGGTGACGTCCGGCCCAGCCTAGTCAGAGTCCCGTTCCAGGGTCTCCCAGCGAGGGCTCCCACCCGTTCGCTTCATCACCGTCACCCGGTCTTGCTGGATGAGGAGTAGGTAAGCCACGTACCTACACCACCGACTGTGGTTCGTCCGACCCGACGCTAGTGTCGGGCGCAAGTTGAGGATGCCTGCTAGGGGGCGTCATTGTCAACGGCTACTGTAGCCCGAGCCACCGCTGACACATACCGTCTTCTCCCTGTGTACACTAAGCAGGGTCACTTATATGTCTGACTAGGATCAAGGCCCCAACTGCCCCACGGGTAGGCTGGGTCAACTCTCGTGGTCGTCGGCACAAGAAATGGCTGCCGCAAACTAACCCGCAGCGATGTCACCCAGTACGGAGGTCCTCCTCATACCACTACCATGGAGAGCGCGGGCCTTCCCCACTTCAAGGATCGGCATGGAGGTCTGCCTCATGCCGCCCTCAATCTGAATGAGGGTATTCCCCGCGATAGTGACACTCGGTACAGAAGTCTCTTCTGTGACCATTACACTGGGTATGGAGTCGTTCCTCCTTCCCCTCGATAGCCAGTGTAGGGACATTGCCCATCCAGTCTCTCTTCAATGTGGTAATCTTCTCTGTGTCCTCTTAGCTGTTGGTGTAGGCCCTCCTCACCTCGGCAACCAGAGGGGTGAAGGCCAGCCTCGCCTCACTGGCACCCAACACGGGGGGTCCTACCTGTGTTCAACTAGACCAGTACAAGGAGCCTCCTCGTACTGAGGTCACTGGGGGAAACAAGCTTGGAGGTCTTCCCTATGCTCCCGCCAGCTCTAGAGGAGGTCTTTCCCGATCCAGCACTATACATGGAGGTCCTCCCCATGTCCCCTTTGACATCTGTCTTGGTGCTCCTTGCATGCCTCAGCACTAGTGCAGCCGAAGGACCCCGTGTCAGAAATCATCCATGTCCTGAGAAGCCACCCAGGGGAAGGAAGGTGGGTCGCTGCCACCATATGAAGGATTATGGGAAGGTCCAAACAAAGATCAAACCAGTCCACTTCTCAGACTCTGAAGAGGAATATGAATCAGCACGAGAACCCTCCCCTCGCTCATCCGAGTCAAGTGACGGGGCAGGAACGAGGCACATCATCCTACTACTCCCAGAGTGTGAGGTCAATATGATTATCACCTCCCTTCACAGGTATATCCAGGAGGATGAAAATCTGGCAACCCCAAAGGTCCCAGTCGGGAAATCACCACTGTCATCACCAGAAGTGCTCTCTACCTCGATAAGAGATCACGGAGAACTATTCTGGGGACCAATGGCAGGCGAGTAGCAAAGTGATCTATCGTCAGTGGCCCTATCCCCTGAGATAGGAACTGCAGTCATCAGCCCATCCTACTGAGACGTAGCAGCCGGGTCTCTACACTCTTCAGAGGACAGCCCCAGATTCGGCAGTCAGTCAACCCGCTCGTCGTACTCTCCACCAGCCATCCATCCATCCCAGCGGTCTGCCTCAATACCGCTGCCAGTTCTTCAGCCACCCTCAGTTGAATAATAGGTCAATCAAGGTCCATACCATGAATCCGAGCTAATGATCTTATGGAACATCCTCACAGCGGACCACTTCCCCGAGATGTTTGGGCCCGTGGCAGCGCCAAATTTTCGCACACCGGAATCCCTCACTTCAGAGGAGGTTGAATGTTTCCACCAAACCCTTTGGGAGACACATTTTTTCCTTCATCATCAGTGAGTGGTTTATCCCAGGATCCAAGTGCATTTCGAAGACACTGGTGAGAAATTTCATCTAGTCGATCTGGTTGTGCTCCCTGTGGCCCAACGCCCCGAGTCACCAGGATGTCATAGGGCCCTCCAAGAGAAATGCGTTTAGAGTTTAAAGATACTCCACAAGATCATCAAGTAGGCTTCCCCCCATGTGAAAGTCTGTGGTTGGGGTCAGTATGCGTCCCTCCTCTTCATTCCTATCCGATGACAGCCTGACTTGCTAGGAAATATCGAGGACATGCCCCCAAGAAGGGTCACGGTCAACATGGCTGACATAGTGGATGAGGAGGATGAGTTGGAGATTATCGATGGGGACTTACCCCCTGAGGGCGTGCCACCACTATTGGACCCATCGGGGAGGGTTACTTTCCAGCAGAGGAACCTACTAGGTCTCCTTACGCCCACCAAGGCATTGGTACTCAGCCGGAATGCCGGTAAGGGTAAAGAGCCCGTCGGAGCTACCAAGCACTCCGACCTATCTGACTTAGTACAGAAGATGGAGGAAGTATCTGAGAAGGCCACATTACGCCAACAACTTGCTGAGCAAAAGAAGTTGGTCGATGATCTCTTGGCTGAACGCGCTTCAGAGCGACGGCCGGACTACGGTGATCCTAGGCTAGGGCGGCAGGGGCAGGAACAACTTCCCCTTAGCGAGCTGCCTTCAGGTGACCCTGACCATCCTACCCCCGCAGACAGGTTTGAGGCCGGAACTTACATCAAGAGGGCACGTTATGTCTCATCAAATCCTCCTGAATGGCGCGACAATCCAAGGGACCCAGCTTAAGCTCCCCTGGCCGCCCCAAGGGTCGTGCCGCCAGCCACTCCACAAGATGCGTGGCCTACTTACCATGTTGAAGAACCCACCAACATGATCATGGTTAGGGATCCCCATCAATATAGGGACCCCCACCCAGATGATCCAATGGTGGCACTCATTTTCTGCATTGAGGCATTAGAAACACAACAGGTGGCAATCCTGCCTGATGGCAAGCCATATCTGGCATGGGTGGATGATATGTTGGCACCTCCAGGTTTTAGGAATCCCACCTTCTCCCCCTTTAACGGGACAGGGGACCCGCCACAGCACTTGACCCACTTCAACTCAAGTTGTGGGCCCATGTTAGGGACTCCAGTGCAGCAGGAGGCTGCCAAGCTCTGCTGCTTTGTTTAAACGTTGGAGGGGCATGCATTCATCTGGTACAGCCAGCTTCCCGTAGGATCTGCGACTAGCTGGGAGGACCTTCTCAGGAAATTACTCTACCATTTTTTCTCCACCATGAAGAAAACAAGCATCGCAGACCTCTTCAAGTGTAAACAAAGGCTTGATGAGCGTGTCGCGGACTTTATCGCCCGGCGGAAAGGGCTTACATATTCCCTTGACATTCCACTGACTCGGGAGAAATTACTGATGATGTATATAGGAAATGTATAGACGGAGATGGTTCCCTCTCTAATAACCCAGAACTACCCTGGGGGATTTCGAGACTTCTATGATAAGGCCCAGCGCTTGGAAGAAGTCTTGCAACAGGCCAGCCAGGAATTTCTATTGCCCCCTTTAATTCCCACGAGATGGGATGTCAAAGATGAGCCTATAACGGTGGCCCAAATAGAGGCCCCCAGGCAGCTGGAATTATTACTGGCAGGGTCATTTCCCCATCCCCGTAGAGGCCCGCCACTACAGGCGCAACCTTCAGCTCAGCAGCGGCTTCCTCAGAATCAGCAGGTGCCCCCACGGAATGCACTGCCACCGCCTAGGCATGACAACTTGGCTCCGATTCCTCAACAGGATCCTCCAGATCCTCCCCAGGGAGAGGCTCCAAGGTCCCCCTTTCTAGATAGAAGAAACTGGACCTACTCATTCAACGAGAATCAGGTCCCCGTCTATTTCTGAAGTGCCTTAAAACAAGGTATTGTGCATTTGCCTTAGTGCAGAAGGCCAGAAGAGGCGGACCTCACTGATCGCCCCAACTACTTCCCCTATCACCAGATCCTGGGGCACACCCTCAATAATTTCTATGTGTTCAAAGAATAACTTTAAGACCAGGTTGATAACAACATAGTCTTATTGGGCCCGACCCCTACACAAGTGGCATGTGTCGTCGTAAGGCCAGACAGAAGCAGCGATAATAAAGGTGTGTGGCAACAGGTTTCTAACCGTGAGTCCCAGAATTATGACGAATGGATGGCTCGAAAAATGGTTACTTGTGCCCATGGTATCATTCTTGCATGCCTGAATCAGTCGGAGCCTTCAGAGGCTGCAGCTGCTGCTTCTTCATCGTCATCTCAGTCGACCCCTTCCCAGAAGAGAAAGCGTCGGCGGCACAAGGGAAAGCAACGTGCCCCGCCAATGCCATCATCGTCCTGAACTCTCGGCGACTTGATGCCTCTGGAGATGGGGATTCCTCCCAAAATTCTCCCAGTGATGGATGACTCTTCATGTGATAGTCAAGGGTACGCTTTGGTTAATATCGTGGAGTTGGTAAATCCCTATATGACTCCCGACAACGGGGAGTGTCGGGCGAACCTCCCCAACATCCCCAGCCGATGCCAGCATCGGCGAAGCCGTGGCCATATGGGTTGTCGAGGCAGATCAGTTGGCACCGCTAGCTAGGCCGTGCATGCCACTGAGACCAGACAGCAGGCCCAGGGCAGAGTTCAGCATCTGCAGCCTCTTCATCTGGTGTCGTCAGCCCGCCTCCACCATCATTTGTGTTAATGGATCAGGTAGAGCCACTTCGACCATGTCGCGATCAGCCTCTCTCTGCTATAGGTTGGTCTCAGTCTTCCGGGCCTCATCTGATAGCTACTTTGCGGGCTTCGACTAGTGAGCAGCAGGATATTCCCAACACCAGTCAGTCGCCGGCCCAGCTGGCAGGGTCCGCCATTCCTCCTGTCATAGAGCGGCCTCCTACAAGCAGAAGTTTGCGCCTGGTGCGGAAGTATGATGTTATCAAGCACCTTTCCAGCATCCTAGTGAGGCTTTCCATCCTCAAGGCCCTTCTCATGTTTCCAGATATACGTGAGGCCCTCGCCGAGGCTTTAAGAATCCCCCTCTAGTTTGAGACAGAGGTAGCAGTTGCAGAAGCCTTTCATGCTGAAGCGGTCGAGAATGCTGAATGTCAGGCCATCATTTAATTTTCTAGAGAAGATGATGGCTCTCCCATATAGGGTCACATCCTCCCACGATAAATTACAGGCCAATTTAACGGCGTGGATGTTCACTTCTGTCTTTTTGACATTGGATCTGGGATTAACCTTATCCCAACACGGACACTACAGAAGCTGGGGTTTCCTGAAGATGACCTGACTCCCTCTGATTTAATAATCCAAGGATACGACAGGACAAAGCAGACCCCAGTCGGTAAGATCCATTTGAAGACCCATTTCAATAGCCTAGTCGTCAGTACTGATTTTATGGTTATCTCCCAAGACACCACGTACAATGCATTGATGGGAAGACCATGGCACCACCTGCATGCAGTGGTCCCCTCATCATATCACCAATGCCTCAAGTACTCCCTCAATGGTCGAGTAGGTGTACTACAAGGCGATGCGTCTCCTTTCGCCTCTTGTGAAGCCTGCTATCTGGATGTTGACTATTACAAGAGCAAGTATAACAGATTCATTCAAGTGAGGTTGAGCCGTCACAGTCGTAACCGACCCCTGGGTAGGTCTGGATGGCGCCGACGTCTTCCTGATCCATCGATTGGAGGTCACGACCCCCAACATGAGGTAGTGTTTTGTTGTCTCTGGTACGAGGGGGAAGAATATTCCCAAGTCTAAGTGATGGCAGAAGATCACCTTTTACTCCTACACAAATTAGGCTCAGGTGATCCTAGAGACTCTTACCCCCATAAGGTATCGGGACGTCCGCCCCATGGCAACAACAGTACATCATACGTGCCTGTTTAGCCAGGTTGGAATCAACCAGCTCAAGCCGACGCACTACTATTGCTTTGATATCATCAAGTGTGGCCCCTTAGGCCGAAAAAAAGATGGTATTAGGTCGACAGCCTTCATTGTTATGGTTTTGGAAGTACCAGAATCTCCGGATGCAGTGACCACTACTGATCAGGATGGTACCAGCCTCCCAGCAGAATCTGCCGACCCATAGGAAGCTTCTCCTATTGGGGATCACTCCTCTGCAAGCAAAGAAGAGGATCTGGAGGATTATCCCCTACCTTGGAAGAGGGTGTCTCTGCCACGGTCGATGAACTAGTATAGGTGAACCATGGTAGTGAGGCAGATCCGAGACCCACATTGATCAGTGTCGCAATGCCCCCCGAGGAGCAACAGTGGTACGTGGGCTTCCTGAAACAGCATCGTGATGTGTTTTCCTGGAGTTACGATGAGATTCCAGGAATAGATCCTCAGGTAGTCGTCCACCGCCTTGGTCTTCCAGAAAATCATCGCGGGTTCAAGCAGCCTCCTAGGAAGATGAACCCTTCTCATGGTGTTATGGTTGAGGCTAAAGTTGACAAGCTCATCAGAGCCAACTTTTTCAAGGAGGTCCAGTACCCCAAGTGGCTATCCAACATTATGCCATTTAGGAAGAAGAACAGACAGATCATGGTCTGCATCAACTTCTGAGATCTCAACCATTAGTTCCTGAAGGATGATTTTCCCCTTCCTGTGATAGAATTGTTGATCGATGCTACGGTTGGACTTCAAGCCTTTTCCTTCATGGATGGGTACTCTGGATATAATCAGATATGGATGGCCCCTGAGGATGAGGAGTCCAAATATTTCTGGGCTCCACAAGGTACGTTTTGTTACCATTTCATGCCCTTCATCTTAAATAATTCAGGTTCCACCAATCATCGGGCCATGCATCGTATATTCAAGCCAATCCTCGGTAGATTGGTGGAATGTTATGTGGACGATCTGGTGGTCAAATCCTGCCAGCTCTAGGACCATCTCAAAAATCTTGAGAAAGTGTTCAGCTTCCTCCATTCTCACCACCTGAAGATGAACCCGTTGAAGTGTGCCTTCGGGGTCACCTCCAGAAAGTTCCTTGGCTTTGTTGTCAAGTATCGAGGCATTGAGATCAACCCAGAGAAGATCAAGGCCATCAGCCAGATGCCTCCCTCAAGCAATATTCGGGATCTTCGAGGTTTCCAAGGACACTTAGCCTACATACGCGGATTCATTTTGAATATGGCCGGTAAGTGTATGACCTTTTCTTAACTTATGAAGAAAGAAACCACCTACGAATGGGATAGAGAGTGCCAGACCGCATTCGAGGAAATCAAGAAGTATCTGCTCCAGCCTCCGGTCTTGATGACACTCGTCTCCAAAAAGTCATTGATCTTGTATGTGACTTCCCTATAATAATCTCTCAGTGCCCTCCTTTCCCAGAAGAACAATGAGGGGATAGAAAACAGCCTCTACTACCTCAGTCGTATGCTCATCAACACAGAGACCAGATACTCCCCCATCGAAAAGAGCTGCCTTGCGCTGGTATTTGTGGTACTGAAATTGCAACACTACTTGCAGCACCGTGAGGTACAGTTAGTGTCTCGGGTAGACCCGCTAAAGTACATTCTGAACCACCCCATGTTGACCTACCGTATAGCACGGTGGTAAGTAATCCTCCAATATTTTGACATCAGGTTCGTGCCTCAAAAGGCTATCAAGGGAATAGCATTGGAAAATTTTCTTGTTTCCCATCCAACCCCTGAGGACCAGTCTCTGGACCTGTATTTTCTTGATGAGGTAATCCTCTCAGTAGATCATGCCATCCCATGTTCGCAAATTCACTTTGATGGAGCCTCTCAGAGCCCCACTAGAAGGAGGCTCAATGATCCCAGACTCAACAGAGTAGTCTTGGGTATTGTCTTTATTACCCCAATGCAAGACATTCTTCCATACTCATTCCTGTTGTCGGAAGGCTACACCAACAACAAGGTAGAATATCAGGCTCTTATCATTGTCCTCGAGCTGGCCCTCGAGATCGATGTGCCCTATTTTCATGTGAAAGGGGATTCTAAACTATTCATCAAGAAAATAAATGGTGACTACGTCATCAGAAAGACAGAGCTCGTACCATTATTGGAATGTACTCTCCGGCTAATGGACTAGTTCCCATCTCGGCCAGAAGTTACTCATGTCCCTTGATCTCAGAACGGTCGAGCTGATGCCTTGGTCGGCCTGGCTACATCACTTCCAGAACCCGAGCAGGATGACCTGATTATACACGTGGCACATCGGAGATTCATTGCTCCCGTCACCCCAGATGATGACGATGGCTTGCAGGTAAGCCATCTTACTGTCGAAGCCTCCACGTCAAGATACACCAGTTCCTCAGATGCAGTGGTTGAAGTGACCCCCAACTATAGATCCCCCTTTGTCGAGTATCTCCAAAATAGTTACCTCTCGACTGATCAGGTCGATCATGAGTGAATCTGACGTCGCGTGCTGTAGTTTACCCTCCAGAGTGGTCCCAGTCTTGAGAAGACCCTCTACAAGCGCAGGTTTGATAGTGTTCTCCTCCATTACATCCAAGGAGTCAAGATTTCTTAGGTCATGAAGGAGGTTCATTCCGATTCCTACATCACCCACCAGACTGGGCCTAAGCTATCTCACCAGATCCGGAGACTGGGGTACTTTTGGCCCTCCATGATCCATGATTTCATCGAGTTCACCAAGAGATGTCACGCATTCCAAATTCATGCTAACTTCATGCATAACCTACTAGAACCTCTCCACTCCACCAAGTACTCTTGGTCGTTTGTGGTGTGGGACTCGATGTTGTGGGACCATATCCACTGGTGAAAGTTCTCTAGTGCAGGTTCATCCTGACTGCTACGGATTTCTTTTCCAAGTGGGCAGAGGCGGTTCTGCTCAAGGAGATCAAGGCTCTTTCTATCGTTGACTTCATGAGCTCCAATATCATCTACTGGTTTAGAGTTCCTCACGCCGTCCTCACCGATAACGGCACCAACTTTGGAGTCACCGAGCTGAAGATATTGTACGCCAAGTACAACATCCATTCAAACCATACCTCCCACTATCACGCGCAGGAAAATGGATAGATCGAGGCGTTAAACAAAACCCTCTCTAACATTTTTCAGAAAATGGTTGGTTAGAACAAGAAGATTTGGCCGGACAAGCTCCCCAATTACCTCTGGGCTTATCAGACGATGTCTCGTAATTCCACCCAGGTGACCCCGTATTCCCTGGTGTACGGAGCTGAGGCCATCCTGCCCATTGAGATCCATCTTCCTTCATTACGCACAGTGGTCTATGACCAGCAGGTGCCAAATAAAGTAGCTAAAATTCATCTAGCTAAATTGGAATCACTTGATGAAAATAGGTTTCATGCCCTGCACAATCTAGAAAGACACCAAAACAAGATATCTAGGGCGTTCAACAAGAGAGTTCGTCTTTGATTCTTCTTGCAAGGTGACTTGGTATTGTCCCTCTGGACACCAATGATCTCTGGAAGGAAACCACCCAAGTTGGGGCCCAAGTGGGAAGGACCTTACATAATTTATAGGGTTTACCCCAATGGTGCATACTCCCTGGTGACCATGGATGGTGAGCGTATAACTCCTCCCACCAATTCTAAGTTTCTCAAGCAATAATTTTTATGAGCCTACTGGTCTGGAATGACCTTAAAATATTTGATCCCTCATGACCCTAAATGGAATGATGGTCCTGCATGACCCTAAACTACTTCATCCCGCATGACGATAAACTAAATGTCATCCTGCAAGACGTTAAACTGCACCCGTAGAACTACTTGTGGCTTGATTCCCATCCACATGGGATACGTAGGAAGGCTCAAACATTTTGTCTTAAGCCCAACTCTAAACTCTCTTATTCTTTGAATATTCCACTTGGATATAGTTCTCTCAGAGGGTCCTTTCATGATATGGTATAGGCTTCTTTAGCTCCACTCATGTCAAGATTACGACGGCCGCACCATGTGCCCACTCCTCGTTCTTCTATCCTCCCATGTCCTCACCATACGACGCTAAACTACATGGCCTTCAAGAACTACATACGGATTGATTCCCATCCGCATGCGATACGTAGGAACACCCAGACATTTCTTCTGTTGGCCCAGCCCAATTTCCAAAATCTTCCCATGGGTCAAGACATAATGTGTGGTGTGGGATTTTTCCCCAATTCACATAGAGCTTATCTCGATCCCGCCATACATCCCACTCCCTAGAGGTGTTTTCCTCTTTCACAGATGGGTACAACTATGATTTTCCCACTCCTTTGATTTGGACTCCATCATCTTTCCCATCTAGAAGGGCCCCCGAATGGCATGGATGCTAGGCCTAAGGGTCCTCCTACCGCTTTGGGCCAACGCCCTTGAGGATGTTGAGCAACAAGATGATACAGGTCCCGTGTTACGAATATGGTCAGCGGCCGATGCTCATTTGTTGCTCCTAGTCCAGGTCCCGATTGGTATGTTGTGTTTCGAATGTGGTCAAAAGCTATCCTTTCTCATTAGAGCCACCCCAAGATGTCCCAAACATTGAGTGTAGTGGTTCATTCTGCCCCATTGTATCTCCAAGAGATGAACTCCCTTTGGGAAATGCCAGCTATTAGACCCCTATAAGACAGGGAGATCCGAGTCTGGCTCCTTTTTTCCCACACTGAGCACTGCTCATGTGGTCTTATGAGCTGTGATGAGGCGGTAACTGCATAAGAGGTCGTATGGCTACCATCAATCGGGATTCCCAGCCTCAGGCCCCTTGGCCTTTTCCGGCCCCTTGGCCTTTTCTGGCCCCTTGGCCTTTTTTGGCCCCTGGCTCGAGTTCTCATTTAGGGTTGTGTGGTGTGGAGCAGGCTTATGTCCTCATTCAAGTCAGGATATTTCTCCATGCCACACATATCCCCTTGAGACATCCCTCCTGTCATTTATCATCCGTACTGCGAGCACAGGCCTTTTCGTGCTTCGCGTGTCCAATCTCAGGCCCTCAGACCAAGTCTTAACTCTTATGGGATTGTACGGTGTGGTATGGGATTATGTCCCCATTCACGTCAGGTTACTCGTCATGTCGTACACCTTCTGTATGTGGGGTATCTCACCCACTTGCATCCTTACTTCATGATGATAAATTTCACATTACTCTCTTCAAGAACTACGTGTGGCTTGATTCCCATCCTTATGGGATACGTAGGATCACCCGAACATCTAGACTTTGGGTCCAGCCCCATCTCTTAGAAATATTCTTCTCGTCTTGGCCCCTTGGCTTGAACTCCCCAGAAAGGGGAATATATGGTGTGGTATGGGATTATGTCCTCATTCACATCGGATTTTACAACCACACCATTTACCTCCTCCTCTTGAGAGTTTTCCATCACCTTGCAATATACTCATCTTTTCAAATTGTCCTCTCTCAAGATTAGCCCCTTGGTCATCTCCGGCAATTCACTAATGTGCCCAAGGGTTCTCAGGTTTAGTACCTGGAATCTTGGATTCTACCCGAACATGCTTTCACCCATTTCTCAGGCTTTGTGTTCCCCTTCATTAGGGCCTCCACCACCTTTCACACCCAAAGGGACCCCCAAATGGTATGGATGTTAGGCCTAAGGGCTCCCCTACCATTACGGGACAACATCCTCAATGGCTTCAGACAACAAATTGATACAAGTCCCGCATTCCGAATATGGTCAGCGGTCGATGCTCATTTTTTTTCCTATTTCAGGATAACGCGATATGGATGTTGTGTTTCGAACACGGTCAACAGTTTTCCTCCATCGTCATGCCAACCCCATTAATCCCAAAATGTCGGTTACATGATTCACATCCTTCTCCACCTCATCATGTCAAGTAGAACTTCAAAACTCTTGGTACTATTCCTCTATGCGCATCTTCACGTTAGGAGGAGAAAGCCATGATAAGGCAATCATTCGGGGCTCCACCGATTTCCCCTTTGCATGTATTTCACGTATTGTAAATACCTTATCCGCCCTTGTTCCCTACACTGAGTTCGACTCATGTAGGCTTAGGGATTGGGTTATGGTCCGCCGTTACTTGGGATAGTCCTGCTTTTCTATGGTCTGAGTTCTAAGACCTTAAACTAAGATCTTTTCATATTTCCCCTTTGTGAGAACTATGTACAGCTTGATTCCCATCTTTATGGGATACGTAAGAACGCCCAGACATCTTGTATTTGGGCCCAGCTCAGTTCTTCTAATCTATCTCTTCTACTCTACCTTTTAGGCCCCCACCCTTATAGGACCATGTGGTGTGGCATGTATGGTCTTCTTCCCTCATTCACTTCGGGTTTGCAATTGCCACGTCACATACGCCCCCTCCTAGGAGCTAGTCTCTCCTACCTACTTTCTTGCATTTGTCCTACATGACGTTGAAAGGAACCTTTGAGAACTATGTGTAGCTTGATTCTCATCCTCATGGAATACATAGAAACACTTAGGCATCTCGTCTACGGGTCCAACTTAATTGAGAGCCAGTCTCTCCTACTCTACACCCTCTTACCTCTTTTTTGGCCCCTTGTCCAGAGGTTTATTTTTCGGAATCACGAACGGTGTGGTGTGGACCTCGTCCTCATTCACGTCGGGTATGCTTTATTGCACCATGCACATTCCCCCTTTTTAGCCTCGTCTCTACTATCGTCACGTCACCATCATTGCGGTCCAGGTTTTGAGCATCATGATTCACATTTTTCCACTCCCTTATGTTCAAGTGGAATTCCAACATACTCGGCTTTACTCTTCGGCACATCTAGGTGTGTTATTTAGGCGGGTCAGCATCAGCGGGACATCAGTCATCTAATGCCCCATCATCCCTAACGTGTGCTTCTCTGTGCTAGGAAAGTCCCATATCTACTTCTTGTTTCCCAAATCGAGCATGACTCACATGAGCTCAGTAGTTTTGATAGGACATATACTGGCACAGCCATCGCCACACATGCCTTTCCTCATCCCGCATGAAGTTAAACAGTGCTCTTAGAACTATGTTCGGCTTGATTCCCATTCTCATGGGATATGTAGGAACCCTCGACATCATACCTCTGGGTCCAGCCTCGGGAACCATAATTCCCATCCCCCCCCCTTTTGGTCCCCAAACCTTAGCTCTTTGGGGAACCACAAAATTGTGGCTTTACCCTGAAAAAGTTCAGGATGCCCAACAATAAGCATTGGGAGGCAACAGTTTCCTCGTCAGAGAGGTTCTATTCAGAATTATGTTTGATCCCTGATCAGGATGGTGTCCCCACCTAATATGTTTCCACAATAGTGGCATAATTTCAAGAGTGTTGGACTCTAATCAAACAACCCATCACTCCAAGCTCCATGCTTTGCGTTCCCTTTATTCGGTCCCTCGTCCTCTCTCACGTCTAAAGAAACCCTCTAACAGTATGGATGCTCGGACTATGGCTCACCTACTATCTTGCGCCAACGTTCTGGAAGGCTAATTGATGACATTCTGAGTCAGGACCCATGTTTCGAATATGGTCAGCGGTCGGCCCTCATTTGTCATCCCCATTTCAGGCTAACACAATATAGATTCTGTGTTTCGAATGCGGTCAACATTCATCTTTTATTATCGTGCCATCCCCACAGTGTTCCGAATTTTGGGTATTGTAATTCACACTTTCCATTCCCTCATTTTTGGATTTATTACAGTTCCCCTGGAATTACCTCGCTCGTGCACAAGAGCACGTTAGGAAAACGGTAATTCGGCTGTTCAAAGAGCTTTATTCTCCAGTTAGGTCTCTCCCTTATCTTCCTAGGAATCCGTATTTGTTTTTCAAACCCCCGGATGCCCGAAGCCAGGTTTTCACTCCTACTTTTTAACATTACAATAAGGTGGTTGTCCCTTGTTTCTCACATTGGGCCCAATCCACTTGAGCTTAGGGATTGACCGTTGGACGCTCCAAGAATGTCACGGGATGTAATTAACCAACACAAATAATGGAAATCATGCATGTAGGTGGCATAAAATAATCAAAGCATGAAAGTGCATTCAAAGGTTACAGGCATCACAACACCCTAGGATTGACCCCTCCCATGGATGGGTTGACCTCGTCAAAAGAGCGTAGCAGCTCCGGCACCCTCTAGCTGGTGGTGTCCAGGATTTTTTGTCGCCTGTTCAGTTCTCGCTCCTCCTTAGTAGCGATGGGGCGCAATTCATCGGCCGCAATCTGGGCCCACTCCACGTTGGTCTGAATGACGATAATTTCGTTAGATTCCCACTTCATTCCCTCTTCAGCCTCTGCCAGCTAAGCCTTCAATCACAATATTATCTCAGATTGCATGTTGAGGGAGGTCGAGTGCTCGTCTACATGACTCTGCAGCCGTCGGACCGCATCTTCAGCCTCCTAGAGCCTCTTGATGTTCACTGTAATCCTCCGCTTCCAACCCATATAGAGGCCACGGTCGTGCTTCCGAACCTTCTCCTCCATAAGATCTCAAACGAGCATGTGAGAATGTTGGGAATCCACTCCCCCAGAACACAGTTCGCGTAGTCGCGAGCGAAGTCTGTCCGTATCATCCAGCCATAGTGCTTGGGGGTGTCATCAATAAAGTGCTTGATCCGCTTCCATGATCGGCATCGGACTATTCTGTTGTCCTCTTCATCAGAGGTCATCTCGTCCCAGTCAGCACGGTTTGTGGGCTCATATGCAGGGAATTCCACCAGGAACTCATCAGCTGGATCTGCATCCAGTGTTTGATCAAGTGTGGCAAGGCTTGGGTTGTCCGACCGATCCTCATCGTTGGACCCCACCTCGATGATCTCAGGCTCAACCTCCCTGACGGTCCCAATGGAAATCGGGAGTGCCACTGTTCGATCAATCCGGACCTCCACCTCCACAGTCACCGGCATTCCCCAGGGAAAGTCACTGCCAGGGATATCGAACGACCTCGTTAAGGCAACCCACGCCATTTGGAGGACTGTGCATACCAAAAAGGTAGCATGAACATCAGTTAACATGGTTGATGGATAAAAATAATTAATTTGGTAGAGGAGACTTACAGAGATCAAATTCTCGGTCTCATTCTTGGGTTGATACCATTGGGACCCCAAAGCGTGGCCCTCCATATATTTTTGGAAAGTCTGAAGGTTCGGGAGCCCTTTGGGTATTCCAGCCTCACCATACATGCTGATCTCCCTGACAGCAGGTGTGGACCCTGAAGTTCCCGCATCTGTATCTCTTGAAGGGCGAGAACGAGCTCTGTGCACAAGGCCCTCCTACATAAGTTAAATGTTATCAAGGAGTCCATAATGGCCTGAAATTGGGTCCTGAAGAATGGGTTTGTAATATTTACCTCAAGGGCCTCGGAAAACTATTCAAGATCTGAGTCTTGATCCCCGACTTCACCCTCCTCCAACGGGCTCCCTCTCCCGACCTCGTCTCCCCAGGAGGATTCATCTAATTCTTTTGACAGAGGGAACTGTTCCCTCAAGTCAGCAACTGAAAACTGTGGGGGATTGGTGCGGTCGAGCAACATCTTGACCTGATCTGTCATCAGACGTGGGGTACCCCAGGAGTGCACGAATTCCTCCAGATCTATCAGGTATTGCTCTGTCTCTTCCTGGGATACAGCAAAGACGGTCCTGATAGGGCCTATCCCCAGCAAGTCCATCCCTAAATGATTCAGATGTTTCCACATCTCCGACGGGCTGAGGAATTTCCGGTTAACTTCCCAGATGTCCCAGGCCTCCGGGAAGACAACATTCTCTGGCATATTAATGTGGCGCAGCCACTTTCCTAGATCCTGAGTGGATATTCTATGGAACCCTCTAGGTGTTCTCCCCTCAGGATAGCTCTGCTCGCCTGGGACCACTGGGTCTATTGCCAATACCGCCTCTCCATCAACTGGTTTGGGCCCCGCCACTATGGAAGCCCCACCAACACAAGATTCCCCTGCCACCTTTCAACCTTGGCCCTAAGGTTTGGGAGGCATGCCATCATCAACACGAATGATCGTTTTCTTCAAAATTTCCCCCAGGTAGGCCGCCTCCCAACTCTGGGAATATTCCTTCACTAACCCGAAAACAGCGGTCGGCGGAGGCAGCTGGTTCCGCATCTTCCCGTATTCCCGTGTGAACATGAGCCACATTTTCCTCATCATGCATTACTGTTCCTTTTAGCACACCCCCAGATAGACCTTCGGGGTCAGTCGCTGCATGCACCGGAATTGCCGAGCAAATCGGTGCGGGGTGTACGGCTCACCGAGAGGCTCACGATCCACCCTTGCCACCAAAGCTCCACCTCTAAAGGCCAGGAGATAGGCATGGTTCTCTTCCATTCCCTTTCCATCATCAGTGAATACCCCCGTCGGCAATGGGAATGGGTGGAAATTTAACTCCTCCACCTTCCACACTCGGTTCAGAACCGACGGTGCGGTCAGCTTGGCTAGAAAGCTCTGGACAGCGTTCAGGATGGACAAGTGGATGTTCAATCCTGGAGGGGAAATGGGGTTAGGATATTCATAAACCCCCCTGATGTGTGTTGTTATCTAGCCATACATGAGGTATAATGTCCCGTATATTCTATGCGACCTCTTTCCCTCGCTGATATGTCGCAGCATCTTATATATCTTAGTGAGCATCGGGATCCCGAGGTTGACCTGCCCTCCTGTCGCCAACACGGACGCTATAATGAATGTGCTTGGCCGCACTCCCATGTTAGTGTCCCTCACTGATAGGATCCAACCACAGATGAGAGCCGCGATGAACGCTACCATCCTGAATATCAGTTGTTGTTCGGTGATGATGTTAAATCCCCACGTCTTCCACTGGCTTTCCTCCAAAAGTTGCCAGTATGAGTGCTCCTTACTTCGATCCCCCTTCAGGCTAGTTCGAGGCCTCGCTGAAAACTGTCTATACTCCAGGAAATTCAAGAACTGTTTGAACCACCTCTGTAAATGGATGTCCCTCACCGCCTCCTTGTCCTCTCCCGGCACAAGCGCCATCAAAGCCATTGCCAGCGGCGACATTTTCTCCGGGTCCTCCCATGCACTCATGACAGGGAGGAATTCATCATACATAGCCCCCAATATCGGGACCCCCGAGATCTGGTGGACATCCCACAAGCTGATGTCGACTTCCCCATGGTGAAAATGGAATGTGGTGGTCCTCGATGACCACTTGCTCAACAGCTCCGGCTTCAACTGCTTCGGCTGATAGATGTGAAACTGGGAGGCCCAATCTACCTCATATAGGCCAACTATTCTCATCTCTGCCCCAAACTCCTCACACGAGGTGCCTACCCGGTAGGCATGGGCCCAATCATCTGTGAAGTTGCAGCCCTGGCATAGGTCTCACTCTTTAGACCACACCTTCTCTGGGTTCCCCAGAGCAGCCTTCAATATCATCTGATGCATGGGGGGAGACGTCTCTAGCTGCAACTCCTTCCCCATAAATGTTATTAGGGTGGTTGTATAAGTAGTCAACAATAATGGGTAGGAATTCCTTCTAGGCATAGTCGTCAGCCACCCTGAACCATCGGCGTTGACACGGCGTGCTCCTAAACTAGTAAGTTGGTTTGTCCCGACTCCCATATGGGATGAAGACGGTATCCCTTAGCCCGAATCCATACAAAGGAAACCTCTTTCATAATGGGTAGTTTCTCTGGCTCTCTAATTGTAGCTCCACCAAAGAACCATGGTCAGAGTGGCTCCGAACTAGATCTCCTAAACCCAGGTTGTTCATCATCTCGTCTATTTGGGTAGCATCCACAAGGACCCCCTGGGCGGCTTCTTGATGAACCATGCAATATTTTAGTTTGGTGTGGTTGTTTTGGCTCGGTCATGAATCTCGTTTGTGAATCATGTTCGTGGAGTCTGTTCGCGGAGCCCGACCTTGGCCTCCGAAAGCGGAGTCACGAAGTGCATAGATGTGAATTCAAAGACTAACTATGCGTCGTGAAGCTGAAGGACTGATTCGTAGAGAGTAATCGTATAGTATGTGGAGCTTCAAGAATCGAGAGTGCTAAAATCCAAAATCGTGAAGGAGAGAAAGGAAAAAAGAGAATTTATCCCCTATATTTATAGGCGACAGCCCTTTCTATTTCGCGGTGCGTCTCGGCCGTGGAGAGCTTCACGGCACGCCCAGCCAATCCGTCGACTTCCCACTCGGCGATCCTTCTTCGCAATCCAGCTTCGCGAAATGGCCTAAGAATTTTGGTGATTGACCCTCATAATTTGACCCTTGATTTCTCCTCGGCTCCAAGTATGAGGGGGGCATTTTTTTGCTCCAAAAATTGGAAGGGAGAAGGTTTTTAAGAAAGGCTCTGAAGCTGCCTCGCAAAGACCTTTCGCGGAGCGTTGTGGACCTGCAAGCCCGCTACAAATCCCGGAGGTGGGATGCATCGCAAGATGATTTGACAATCGTGAGCCCACCGCGAATCCATAAGGTGGGATTCTCCGCGAGCCCTTGTGCTGTTCACGAGCCTGTCGTGGAGTAGAATCCGTCTTTGCACCGAGTAAGTGCTGCTTCGCGATGCCTCTTGCCTATAAATATTGGCCTCCCCTCAGGGCCAAAGGATGGATCATCTGACCATTCCACTTCTCGGATCTCAAATCATGAAGCACTTTCTGCTCTGTGAATCATAACCTGCTCAAGGTACTTTTTCTCCATGAAGTGCCTCCCCTTCACCTTGTTTTTACCCCCTCTTTCAAGAGGGATGCCTTTCACGAAGCCCACGGGCCTTCGTTAAGGAAGGATATCCCCACAAGGACTCAGGTCATCGCAGAGCTTTTATGCTTCGTGAATCACCCCCCCATACACGCATGAATCAAATGCTAAGTATAATTCATTGTGCCTCACGAATTACATTGCTTCACAGGACCTTGCTTCGCGAGGCACCCATACTTTGTAGGGCTTTACTTCATGAATGTCCTTCCACTTCACGAAGCACCTCTTCTATGCACCTATGTCCTATGCCCGGGCTAGGACACTTCGCTTCGCGAAGCCCACGCCTTCACGAAGCCCTTACCTTGCATGGAGCACCAGATCTCTATGAGGCCTCTAATCAAGAACCCCTTTGCTCCGTAACTCCCTTTCCCGTGAAACCTCCTAGGTTCACATGAATCAATTTCAAAGTCCCTTGGATGATACTGCCCATTGTGTTGCTTCACCTCATGCTTCTTCGCATAGGAATGCTAACGGCTATTGCTTCTTTGCATAGCCACACTAACGTGGACACCCCAATGGTTCGCTCCATGACACCCCCTATCCATGGCATTGAATTTCCCTTCTCTACACCAAGGTGTAGAGGGTACCAGTTATGTAAGTCCTAGGGGTGCGGAGTGAACCCACATCGTCCAAGCTGCAGGACGTTAAACTGCCAAGCACCATTTTCCTCAGAACATGACTTTAAACTATGACTTCCCCCATGCATCCTACATGGGGAAAGTGAAACTATCCTTGTCTAATATCCTATATTTTCTTGAAGGAGGCATCATCCCTACTCCTCCTTTCTTATTCGGTCCCAAGGACTAGAGAGGGGGGATGGAAGCTGAACCCCTCATTTATTCGATGCCCAAATCCCTCTCCCACTAGGCATTGTCGCCACTAGGCCTCCATCTTGGAGTAAGTCCCAACCTCTTCGGGCTACTAACCATGCATAAGCCCCTGTTTCCTCTTTGTTTTGTGATCATGTGTAAGCCCCACTTCACCTCTCACGGACGTACCTTTCACGATGTGATCGTTAGGTCTCTGATACCTCTTGTTTCTCACATCGATCATGACTCATGTGGGCTTAGAGTAAGCATCGACCATGACATCCTTCCTGGGAATCCTAGAGTGTAATCCCCAAAGCGCTAACCTGAACTACGTGGTCTTTGATCCTTGCTAAGGCAGGGTACATAGGAAGCCTCCATGAGGTTCAATCCCACCACCCATTGGAACCCAGGTCCTCCTTCATGTTGTTCGACTGATGCCAACCTGAACTATGTGGTCTTGGATCCTTGCTAAGGTAGGGTATGTAGGAAGCCTCCATGAGGTTCAAGCCCACCACCCATTGGACCCCAATTCCTCCTTCACGTCGGTTCACCGATGCCAACTTGAACTATGTGGTCTTTGATCCTAGCTAAGGCAGGGTATGTAGGAATCCTCCACGAGGTTCAAGCCCACCACCCATTGGACCCCAGGTTCTCCTTCATGTCGGTTCACCGATGCCAAACAGAACTATGTGGTCTTTCATCCTTGCTAAGGCAGGGAATGTAAGAAGCCTCTACGAGGTTTAAGCCCACCCCCCATTGGACTCCAGCTCCTCCTTCACGTCGGTTCACTGAAGCCAACCTGAACTACGTGGTCTTTGATCCTTTCTAAGGCAAGGTACGTAGGAAGCCTCCACAAGGTTCAATCCCACCACCTATTGGACCCCAGGTACTCCTTCATGTTGGTTCACTGACGCCACCTGAACTACGTGGTCTTTGATCCTTGCTAAGGCAGGATACGTAGGAAGCCTCCACGAGTTTCAAGCCCACCACCCCGGTTGTTCTGGCCATCTTCGCGTCGTTTCACCAACACTTTGTGCTGCCTCAGAGCGTAAGCCCCAAATCCCCCCCCCCCTTCCGAACAATGTGGACTTTGATCCCTGCCAAGGCAGGGTACGTAGGAAGCCTCCACGAGGTGCAAGCCCAACACTCGGTCGCTCCAACCACTTTTTCATCAGTTCTCCCCCGTCCTGCATGAAGTTAAGATATTGTTACCCCATCCAGTGGTAAGCTATTGTGGTATTATTCCACGGTAAGCTATTGTAATTCTTATTCAGTGGAAATCCATTGCAACCCCATCCAGCAGTAATCCATTGAAAACCCCAATTGGTGGTAAGCCATCATCAGATAAACTATAAAGACTTTGATTCCCTACCATGGGGATACATAGGAAGCCTCCATGAGTTTCAATCCCAGCACCCATGTCTCATCCTGATCTATCCCTCAATCCCATGTGTTCCAAGAAGATCATGCCACAATCCAGAGGTTCCACTTCCTCTGGGTCCCATCCATGTGTCCATTCTCACAGGCCACCTCCTCAAGTGTCCCATCGTCTCACTGATCTATGAAGACTTTGATTCCCTACCACAGGGATACGTAGGAAGTCTCTTCGAGGCTCAAGACCAACACTACCTTCACCTTCATGATGGTCCCATATCATTCCCCCTCCACTTAATGCAACCACTCCATCATCCATCCTGATTCTTATCCGGGCCGCCACATCCCGGTGAAATCATGCCATCTCATTCCCCATTCCCCTCAACAGTGAACGGGAATCCAACCACGCATTGGCCCCAATATTGGTATTCCCTCCAAGGGTTTCACCCATCTGATCCACTCCAGTCATTGTTCTGATCAATCTGGTCCATCTCCGCTGGGCGTTAAATGTGCGGCATACCCTATGTTAAACATGGGAAGCTAAGAAAAAACTCAGATACATGCCCATGGCATATTATTCCCCGCGTTCGATGTGGGATGCCTCGGGCTTCCTCACCCTTTAGAAGCCCTATAATAAGGGAAAAAAGACAGACGCGCCAGTGTCCCAGTGCCTAGACATGCCAGTGATGCCCAACGTGACTACTCCCCTGACTGAAGTTTGTTGCCTTGACCGGACCCCTTGCAATGTCCCGACAGAAGCAGTGTAATTAACTGGTGTCCATGAAGATATGGCTCTAGGAAGAGTTTCACGAACAACGTCTTAAATCTATAAGGGATACCCGGACTAGGTGACGAGTTCTGATGAGGAATCGACGGAAGGAAGAACTGACATCCCACCATCCTATTTCAATCTAGGAGAAAACTTCCCTGAATAAGGAACGGATGTCTCCCACCTTTGGAAAGCAGGAATGTGGGGAAACAGCCATGCGTCCTCCCCAAACGGATGTGCGTTCCCCAGAGAAAGCATTGGAATCAATATTCTAGCAGGAAGATTCTATAGAAACACTTATAAAAGTCCCTCAAGTCAACCCAAATCTCAAATTACATCCTCATAATACTCTTTAAAATTTATAACTGGAGTTTATTAATATGAAAAAACATACATCCCAAAACTTTAATTCATTTTCCCCAATAAAGGCACCATATCCTCAAAATCCCCAAAACACACCCAAACAAAGAGGGAAGTGTAAATTGAGAGGATAAATACCTAAAATAAGATAATGGTATATTACATTAAATCTATTAATCATATCTCATTCAGTAGATGAATTTACCTATATTTTTTCTTTGGAATAATTCACATGTATATTGTTGAATTAGTTATAGAACCTTGATGTGTTACCTTTATTTCTAAATTTCTCTTTATCTAAAACTTGATTATTATTATTTTTGATAATACCTAAGGTTTTTAGATCTAAAGAGTCTAAACACCATATTGGGTATATCTATTACTATTAATTCTACTCTTATTTGAAAAATAATTACCTTTCCACAACTGGGTATGAGTCTTGCAATTTATATTCATAATTTATTATAAATTATTCAAGTTTGTTGATATATTAGTTGAATATTTGAGACCATAAACAACATTAATTATATAATGTAATAATGTCTCATTGTTACCAATAAACCCAATAGATTAATTTTTTGATAATACTCAATACAAAATAATAGTTAAACTAGAATCTTCCAACAAGGAAATTGGAAGTAGTGTGATTCTCATTGCTGAGAAAGGATTCACCCTTTATCACCTTCTTGAATAATTCACCTGCTTATAATGTTTATAAACTTTATTGTTTACTGTATTTGTGTACAAATGTGTGAAACATACAATATATAATATCCATGAAGTAAAATATAAATATCACATAAAATGATTAATATACTTGTAGTAAAATCCTTCTATTGCTTCTAATTCAATACATTATAGTTTCCCTTCCATTTAATTGCATTACCACATGTCAAGAAAATATCCTCATGTACAATGATGCCCCACTTTATCTTTGGTTTCTTATAAGGATGTTGTAAAAGTGACTTTTGTGGTGTACTTACCATTGTCCTTTTCTCCTTGTCTTTATTCTTATTCACTATATAAACTAAAATACATATTTCTTTAAGTTTTTTTATTTTTTATAAACCTTACCCAAAATATATTGAAGTGGTTACTTTATACTATTTTTTTTAATTCTTAACAAAACTAAATAAACTGGGTGATAAGGATAATAGAAAAATATTTTTTGAAATATAATAATTAAATATGAATATATCTTTCAATTCACATGTGTTTAGTGTAATCATAATCTAATTCATTTCATGTTTCACTTACTCTTCACCAACATCTTGGAGATGAAATAACTTAGTATAACCATCCATGTCCTGATATTACTTTTATAACTCACTATAAAATGATGATTCCATTATGATGTAAACATAAAATTTTTTATACATGTGTCCCATGTAATATCCCTTAACATCCTCACTTTCTTCTTGAGGTGGATTTACATGAATTGGGGACTATGATGCATAAAAATCCATTTTATCTCATATTACTATGTGCAAGCACCTATACTACTCTTGAAAAAAAAACAATTATGACCTATTCACTATCCATAATTTATTTTAGTGTTTTTGTGGTATTATTTTACATTTTTCTATAAAATAAAGCTTCAATGGATTAGTAATTTATCTTAATTACCATTTATTAAACATTATAGATTTATTATTCTTAAATGTCTCCCACTATTTTATCAAATCCTAGTAAAACTCAACTACTAGATTTGGAATACTCAGTCGATTAAATATTATACTATAAAGGACTCTAAAAACATCCCCTTATAGTTCATGTTATGCCTAAACCACTACTCAGAGAGTTTCAAGGTGGGATTTTGGTTGGAAAACCATATTTTCCCATATATCCTTGATCTGTTGTTGTAATCTCATCTCTTGTAAAGAAAATATCTGTGTTACTCAACTCTTTGCCACTAAAATTTCTTAAATCCAGCTATGTATATTTATTTGATTCTAATTTTAGTTAATTCATCCAAAAAATCTTGTTAGAACTTCGTAATAGGAGGATGTACCCTCAACTAGGGATAACGAGCGCCTCATACTATGGTTTTTCTCAAACTCAAATGATGGAAGGAATTTCATGACTTAATATTTACTTTTATTGTTTTTATATTTTTCTTAGTGAATGAAATCCATTTCTATTTACCATGATTTCTTTATGTGATCACACTCATAACTTATCCATTCTTTAAATCAAAAATCATCTGTTCATTTTATCAATACATGAGTATTTATTATTCTATGTGATCACTCATAAATACTTTACATATAGAAATAATAAACCATAAATAAAAAAAATTATTTGATCATGATTTTATTCTAATGGTTGATCCATTGATAGAATAATTGATCATTCTAAACCCCCGAGGTAATTTTGTGACTCGCATCCCATCCAAATAGAGTTGCATTACTCATTCCATATTATGAATCAAACTATCATCAGGTGCATCTTCATGTATTGACATAATATCTATCATCTATTATCCTCCTGATTATACAAGTATATTCATTCATGGGTGAGGGGATCTCAGGAATGCAGGGTATATAAAAAAATCACTCGTGGGTGTGCAGGCCCATGTACATATAATGAGGTGAGGGAGGGTGTGAAAACAATAATTTATTAAATAATTATTATAAATATTACATTGAAACAATTAAATAAATTAATTAATGAAAATTATATATGCATTAGTCGATCTAGACTCATGATTAGTCATTACACATTAAACTTGCATAAATAAATTAAATTTACAAAGAATTTGACTCGAGGTTATTTTCTTATTAATTAAAATAAATTAATCTTATTTCAATTCATAAAATACTTTTCACATAATCCTAAGATAATTTTTTTAAATTAAATTTTTTTAAAAATATTGGAACTTTTCTTTAATTTATTGGGCTTCTTGGGTATTTAACCCCCCCCCCCCAAGAAGGATTCTATAACAACCCAAATTATTATGAATAAAATTCCCATATTGATTTAATTAAATGTATTATTATAAAATATGGTTAGATAAAAAAAACATTCACTAATTTTTTTATTATATCCAATTGGATTTAAATTACCATTAAGTATCATTACCATTGATAATATAGTCATTGAACAGTGATCACATGACAAGTATAAATATGGGGTTTTAACAAACACAATTGACATGTATAAAGAAAGTGATGGCCTCAACCAGTAGGATTGTACCCTATGAAGCCTATTTATTGGAGATTTTGTGGGAGATAAAAAATTTTGGGATTTTCCCTAGACCAAGACCAAGTTGTGATCCAATAAATTAAGCATAAGCAAGATCGTTTATGGGAGAAGCTCAAGATCATCAAGATCACGACACAAACCATGTTTGTCGAACGACCCCATGAAATCCCCACCATCACACACCATAATCATAGGGTGTATGACAGTGTATTAAAGGTATATGTATCAATATCCTAGCAATATAATAATGAACATTATTTTATATATTCTCATTACTTTGTAAATTCTTTTTATTTGGATACAATAAAGCACAAATTGTATTTCTAGTTAATATTCAAGTTCAATTAATGAATTTATGAATTAATGTATTTTTGAAATAAATAATATTTTAATAAAATATTATTAATAAATAATTTTTATCAAATATAAAAGATCATATAATTTTTAAGAAGTTAAGTTTAATTTTTTATAAGGGTTCAAAAAAATGTTATTGTCCAAAACCCTTCATTCTTAATAAATGTCAGCTTTTATTTTAAAATTGAAAATTAAAATTTTTATAAAATTATTTAGATAACACTACTGGAATCTAATTTTTTACCAATGGATATATACCAACGGTTTCTTCAAACCGTTGTTATACTGTAAAAAAAGGAAATATTGGCCAACGGTTTGTTCAAACCGTTGGCAATGTGTAAATATACTTAAGATTTCCCAACGGTTTTATCAAACCATTGGGAAATATTTAGTTTCTCTAAGATATACCAATGGTTTTAATAAATAATTGGTAAAGAGAGGATTTCACAATGGTTTTTAAAAACCATTGGGAAAGTTTCCCCCAAATACCCAGCACCGCAGCTCCCACTCGCCCGATTACAGACCCTAATCTAGAGCTCCTCCCAAAGTTTTCTCGGCCGTAAAACTCCTTCCAGCCATAGATCCGTCTTCAATCAAAAAAAAAATTATTTCTTCACTTAAAATTAGTAATTTTTACCTTAGTTTTAATGTTCTCCCTCTATTTTTTTCTATTTTCTATTTTGATTTCATCTAAATTATATTTCCTACTGTCTGTGGAGTACTGAACCCTTTGATTTGTTTTCTATTTTTTGTTATACACTTCAAACATGGTAAAGGGTTTGTTTAGTGGGGTGATATGGTAGTTTCTGTGGACTTTAGTTTAGTTTAAAATTGGATTTTGATTTTGTATTTATAGTTTTTTTTAAGGAATAATGGGAAGGGTATTGATATTGAGGATGAATTGGTGTTGGTTGGGTGATGGATCGGAATAGTGAACACCCCCCCCCCTCTACACCTTCCACCCCCTGGAACCCCGCCCCCCTAGACCCCCCCCCCCCCATTGGACAGCCCCCACCCCACCCCCACTCTCCCTGGACACCCCTCACCTCCCATGGACAACCCACCCCCCCTAGACACCCCCACCCCCTTGGACACCCCCCACTCCTTGGACACCCCCACCCCCTTGGACACCCCCACCCTTTGGACATACCCCACCCCCCTACCCCCCTGGACACCCCCACCCCCAACCTCCCTGGACACCCCTCACCCCCCATGGACAGCCCACCCCCTTAGACACCCCCCCACCACCACCTCCACCACCCCTAGACACCCCCACCACCCATGGACACCCTCTACCCATTGGACAGCCCCCACTGCCACCCCACCCCATTAGACAGCCCCCCTAGACACCACCACACATCCTAGACACAACCGCACCTCCTAAGTGTTTGGACCAATTTTTATATTGGAATTAACAATTTAGTTGATTTCCCATTTCCCCGATGACATTTTTTAAGTGACCCATAGATCCTTATAAATTGAATTTTTCATGTTTTGATAAATTGAATGGATTTTTTGGAATGAAATGGCTAATGCATGATGGTTTGACTTTATTAATGAATAAAATTTTTTTAAATAAAATTACCCTAAGGGGGGCTGCAGGAGGAGTAGGGGGCTATCCAGGTGTGGGGGCTGTCTAGGTGGGGGTGGGTTGTCTAGGGGGTAGGGGGATGCCGGGAGTAGAGGGGATATAGGGGTGTGGGGGAGGGGGTATGGGCTACCCAAGGAGGGGTGTGGGCTGTCCAGGGGGGTTAGGGTGGTGTGTCTAGGGATGGGGGGTGAGTTGTCCAAGTGGGGGGCTATCTAGGTGGGGGTGGCGGGGGGTGGGCTATCCAGGTGGTGGGGGTGTCCAGGTGTGTGGGGGTGGGGGGGTTGTCCTGGTGGGGCAGGATGTCCAGGGGGTGGGTTTGTAGGGGAGGGGTGTGGGATGTCCAGCGGGGTTGTTCAGTGGGGGTGGGGGCGTGGGCTGTCTAGGTGGGGGTGGGGGTGGGCTGTCCAGGGGGGCTGTTGGGGGGGTAGGGGGATACAGGGGAGGGGGTGTGGGTTGTCCAAGGAGGGGGTGAGATGTCCAGGGGTGGTGGTGGGTGGGCTATCCAGGCGGGGGACGGGTGTGGGCTATCAAGTGGGGTGGGTTGTCCAAGGGGGTGGGGGTGGGCTGTCCAAGTGGGGGAGGGGGTGTTGGTTGTCCAGGGAGGAGGGGGTGAGCTATCCAGGTGTGGTGGGGGCTGTGCAGGTGGGGTGGGGGGATATCTGAGTGGGTGGTGCAGGGGGTATGGGGCTTTAGGGGTGTGGGGGTGTGGGTTGTCCAGGGCGGGGGTGGGTTTTCCACTCCGATAATCTAAAAAAATAGGAATCAAATATAACCAATGTATAGTTTCTTTCACACGTTAAGAATTTTCTTGAAGTTCCATACCAACACTCAATCTTACCCTTCCAATAAT
The DNA here is from genome assembly GCA_963277665.1 of Viscum album. Taxonomy (NCBI): domain Eukaryota; kingdom Viridiplantae; phylum Streptophyta; class Magnoliopsida; order Santalales; family Viscaceae; genus Viscum; species Viscum album. Next base: position 931,053,367 of record OY728159.1, read on the forward strand.
AAGTGATCTCTGTAAAGAAATCTCACTCAGGTTCTTATCCACTATACATATTGATCTCATACAAATTTAACTTTAGTACAACTCCATATCACCTAATAATATAATAAGTCTCATACTCCTATGAGTAGTGTCCCATCAAAACATGTCTCATAAAATCTGATCCACATATGATATTTGGTGGTGTGTTTACAATTGGGTGTGTTGTGATTTATATGTATGATATTCATGGTTTACACCAATAGTCTTCTTGGTCATCTATAATAGGCTTAAAATCATACTACAATTAGATAAATATTGGATTTTACGACCCTAGTTTGGGGGTGGACACCCCCATCCCCTTGGACAGCCCCCCACCCCTTGGACACCCCCCACCCCCTGGACACCCCCACCCCACTAGATATCCCTTCCTCCCCTGTGGCTAGCCCTTCCACCCCCGTGGACAGCCCTTCCACCCCTATGGACAGCCCGCTCTCCCCCCGTGGACACACCGTACCCCCCTGGACAACCCCGCCACCCCCATGGACAGCCCGCCCACCCACCCCGTACACCCCTGGATAGCCCTTCCACCCTCTGGACAGCCCGCCCACCCCCTGGACACCTCGTACCCCTTGGACACCCCCCACCCACCCCATGGAAAGCCCCTACCCCACCCCCTGGACCTTCCCGACCCCCCTGGACAGCCCTGACACCCCTGTGGATAGCCCGCCCACCCCCTTGGACACCTAGTATCCCTCTAAATAGCCCCCCCCCCCCCCCCCACCCATGTGGATAGCTCGCCAACCCCCCTGGACAGCCCCACCACCCCCATGGATAGCCCGCTCACCCACCTCGTACCCCACTGGACAGCCCCTCCACCCCCCTGGACAGCCCGCCCACCCCCCTGGACACCTCATATCACATGGATAGCCCCCACCCATGGAAAGCCCCCCCCCCCCCCCCAGACACCCTTGACCCCCCTAGACAACCCTGCCACCCCGTGGATAGCCCACCCACCCCCTGGACACCCCGTACCCCCTGGACAGCCCCCCACCACCGTGGACAGCCCGCCCACCCCCCCTGAACACCTTCCCACCACCCCCCGGATACCCCCCCATCCCCCAAGACACCCCCACCCCTGGAAATCCACACACCACTAGACACCCCAACCCCACTGGATAGCCTCTCCACCCCTGTGGTCAGCCCGGCCACCCCCCCATGGACACCCTCCCCCCCCCCCCCCTCGTGGATATCCTGCCCACCCCTTGGACACCCCATACCCCCTATACAGCCCCGTCACCCCCGTGGACAACCCTCCCACCCACCCCATACCCCCCTGGATAGCCCCGCCACCCACCCACCCCCCCCCCCACCCCCTCAGACACCCCCAACCTCCCTAGACATCCCTGCCACCCCGTGAATAGCCCGCCCACCCCCTGGACACCCCGTACCCCCTGGACACCCCCCCCCCCCACCACTGTGGACAGCCCGCCCACCCCCCTAGACACCCTCCCACCACCCCTCGGATACCCCCATCCCCCAAGACACCCCCGCCCCTGGAAATCCCCACACCCCTAGACACCCCGACCCCACTGGATAGCCTCTCCACCCCCGTGGTTAGCCCCCCCCCCCCCCCCCCCCGTGGACAGCCCACGCACCCCTTGGACACCCCATACTCCCTAGACAGTCCCTCCACCCCCGTGGACAGCCCTCCCACCCACCCCATACCCCCCTGGATAGCCCCGCCACCCCCGTGGACAGCTCGCCCACCCCCTGGACACTGCCCCCCCCCCCCCCACCCTAGAAAGCCCACCCCTGGACCCCCCACCCTCCCCCCCCACCCCGAACCCCCTAGACAGCCCTGCCACCCCGGTGGACAGCCCGCCCACTCCCCCTGGACACCTCGTACCCCCTAGAAATCCCCCCCCCCACCCCGTGGACAGCCCACCCACCCCCCTGGACACCCTCGTACCCCCTGGACAGCCCCGCCACCCACGTGGATAGCCTGCCCACCCACCCCGCTAACCCTGGACAGCACGCACACCCCCCTGGACACCTCGTACCCCCTAGACAGCCCACCACCCCCTGGAAAGACCCCCCCCCCCCCCCCACCCCCCGTACACCCTCGACCCCCCTGGACAACCCTACCACCCACCGTGGACAGCCCACCCACCCCCTGGACACCCCGTAACCTCTGGACAGACGCCACCCCTGTGGACAACCCACCCACCCCCTAGACACCCTCCCAACACCCCTCGGACACCCCCATCCCCTTGGACACCCCCACCCTTGGAAATTCCCCACCCCCACCCCCCTAGACACCCCCGACCCCACTGGACAGCCCCGCCACCCCCATGGACAGCACAACCACCCCCCGTAGAAAGCCGGCCCACCCCCCTGGACACCCCATACCCCCTGGACAGCCTCGCCACCTCCGCCACCCCCCTGGACAGCCTTCCCACCCCCCTGGATAGCCTGCCCACCCCCCTAGACACTCATGTATAGTTCTTCAAAGATATTTTTTTATAAATATATTTTTTTGTCTTTTATATTATGATTCTCATATAGAGTAGTGTGTTAGTTATGGTTTCATATAAAGTGAACATTTCTCATTTACTTAAATATATTTTTGATGAAACTTCAATCTTATTTAATTTCTTTTGATGAAATGACTTATAACAATTTTTTTACAGAATGGATAGAAGTTGGATGTATGAAACCGATTGGATATCCAGTGATTTTTAAAACAATTTAGAGAGCTTTTTATATTTTTCATTTCACAATGCTTCAGATAGTGGTCACATACACTTTTCTTTTTACAATTGTGTTGGAAGACCTTAGTTGAGATGTAAATAATTCATCTACCACATAACCAAATATGGTTTTCAAGCAAACTACTCTGTGTGGTATCACAATGGGGAGAAAATGACATCTCAAATTTCTGATGATTCAAATGAGAGGACTGGATTGGAGAATTTGTTATATGACCATTTTCCGTTGATTCATCATCATAAAAAAGAAAGTATTTCGACCCAAGAAGATTTCAATATGGGTACACATGATGCGTCTAATGAAAATGATTATGTTGTCAGGGTGAAAAATTTGAATGATGTTTCCATGACTCTGGTATATCGACAATGTGGTAAAATGAAAAGGCTGAAATTTTTAATCCGATTGTTTCATGGGAAAACTATGTATGGGATTTCTAATACTACCATCGATTACATTCTTACCTTCTTGAAGTACATACTCCCAGATGATACAGATATTCCCTCAAACCACTATATGGAATGTAAGTTAGTTGAGGAACTTGGATTTTCAAGAAACAAAATTTATGCTTTCTTGAAATATTGTAGTTTATTTTGGGAGGAAAATGATGAACTAAATGATTGTATAAAATTTGGCACATCCCACTGGAAGCCAAAAGCTAATGGAACACCATCTCGTGTGCCACAGAAAGTAATGTGGCACTTTCCATTGATCCCCAGACTCCAGAATTTTGTATGCCTGATGAAATATCAATAAAAATGTGATGGCATGATAACAAGAGAAAGAATACTAATGGTGATTTGGTTCACCCTATAGATGGATTTTCATAGTAGATATTTGATTCTCTATATCCTTATTTTGAATCTAACATGCATAATGTGAGGTTGGGTCTTTCATGTGACAGTTTTAACCCATTTGGGCAGATGCTTACATCACACAGCACATGGTCGATTTTTATACACATTTATAATATTCCCCCATGGTTGTGTATGAAAAAACCTTTCACTTTCATGAGTATACTCATATTTGGCCCTTCTGATCCCGGAAATGATATAGATGTATACATTCAACCTTTAATAAAATAGTTGAAACTTCTTTGGGATGTGGGTGTGCGCACATACGATGCATGTTCGAAAGAATATTTCAGATATGTGCTGCACTTATGTGGACGATCAATGATTTTCATGCTTATACAATGATGTTTGGATGGGGCATGAAGGGAAAACTATCATGTCTAGTTTATATGAAGAATACACGATCCAGAAGACTGAAACATCGTTTTAGTTTCAGTTTTATGGGACATCGATGATTCTTTCCAATGGACAATCCATATAGAAATAATCGTCAAAGATTTTACAATACCATGGAGAACGATGATCCACCTCAGCATATGTCTGGAACTAATGTGCTTAATGAATTGAAAGATTTTAGTTTTTCATTCGGGAAGGGTCAAATGAAATCTGGAAAGAGAAATAATAATTCCACTAAAACCTATTACAATAGGAAGAAGAGAAGTATCTTCTTTGATTTACCTTATTAGTCAACTAATTTGTTACGTCATTGATTAGATATAATGCAAATTGAAAAAAAAATGTGAAATTTTGCTTTCGATTCTTCAAAATGTTAAGGGAAACACAAAAGATGATTTACGATCTAGGCATGACTTAGTGGATTGGGGCATCAGGCCAGAATTGCATTCTGTGCGTATCAGTGAAAATAAATAGAAAGTTCCATGTTATTCTTATGTTATTACACCTACAGGAAAAAAACCAATTTCAGGAAGTACTAGAGACTATTAAATTTCCTGATGGCTATTCAAGAAACATATCCAAATGGGTCAACAGAAGAGAGTTGAAGCCAAAATCTTTGAAGACTCGTGATTATCACATCCTTCTGTATGAGTTGATTCCAATAGAAATTCGTCATATTTTTTCCAATAATGTAAGGGTCGATGTTATGTGGTTGTGCCATTTGTTTAGAGATCTTTGTGCTAATAAGTTGTCTAAGTAATTCTATCAAAAAATGATGGCATATTCCCCATTAATTTTTTGTGAGTTAGAGAAAATATTTCCTCCATCATTTTTTACATGCATGCTGCATCTGACTGTCCATATTCTAATTGAAATACTTCTCAAAGGACCTATTTATTTTCATTGGATGTATCCAACTGAAAGAAATATGTACACATTAAATTCTTATGTCCGGGACAGGAATCATCCCAAAGGTTCTATCGTGAACGGTTACTTGGCTCAAGAATGTATGGATTTATGCTCAATGTATTTTTCTGATCTTACTACAAGAATGAACAGACCAATGAAAAAAGAAGAATAAAAGTATGAGAAAATTGAACCCAATTTTCCATCACTTCCTCAAACATGAGGAATTCTTGGATCATATACATTGACGACATTAAGCCTTGAAGAGCGGGAGATGGCACATCACACAGTTTTGTTCAACTGTGATTTTTTTGATGATTACATCTTATAAGTAAATTCAATATGTATATCTTATATATATATATATATATGTGTTGGTCTATTCCTATTTCTATCTATAGTGAACATAAAGTGATGATAAATAGAAAGCATCGTTCTTTATCTTTGAGAAGGAGAAAGACTTTTCATAGAAAAGAGTTTTATTCTTGGTTAAAATTGAAGGTAATAATATTACTATTTAAAATAATTAAAACAATATTTAATTAAGTTTAATGTTGATTTATATTTCAGGTATTGATTTTTCCTGGTGACTCTGTCTCTGAGGAAATAAGAGCTTTGGATTTTGGTCCTAATACCGTGGTTCGTGACTAAAAATCAATTTTTATCAATGGGTACAGATTTATTATCATTGAATGATAAAAGAACATGAGAACACTACATGATAGTGTTATGGTTACTGCCACAACAGACTGTTATACTAGTGAATCAGATAGTAGACCGCGATTTGAAAATGTAGGTTATTATGAAGTCATTGAAAAAATAATAATATTGAATTATTATTCTCATGGAAGAGTCATAATGATGAAATTCCAATGGTTTGATTCGATGATAAGGCAGTGAACATTTATTGATGATTGTGGATTTTTAGAAATTGATATGACTCGCACTCTTACTACCGATGAACCATATGTATTGGAATCAATGGTGAAACAATATTTTTATGTCGAAGACCATCTTCGACTTGAATTTGGTGTCATTATTGAAGTAATTCCAAGAAATATTTTTTATTATGGTGATGATGTAATTGACACCATCCCTACTGCCATTGGAAACGATCCATTTTTTACTTTTGATGACTTCGATAGCTCAATTTTCAGAGTTGACTTTGAACCTGAAGTTGTGGTGGGAAATATATAAAATCATTCATTCATGTTCCCAATTCATTTGGTTTACCTCGACTTGGGCTGTTAAGGTTGGTACTATTCAAATTGATTTAATATTGATTACAAATATTTTGTATCTGACTAGACCATTATGTGAATTTTCAATGTTTATTGTTTGCAATTTTATTTGAATTGTATTTTCTAATTTGGAATTAAACTGTATTCAAACCTACGAAACCATCATTTCTAACAGAGTGAACATTTCAATGCTTCAACTGTGATTTTTATAGAATTTGTAAAACTCTAAGACCTGTCTTTAACACTTTACCAGGTAATGAACAAGATGGTTTGTATTCTTCTGCAAAACATGTATTGGAACCTGCATCATCTACCTGGGCTAAAGAAAGTAAATTTTTCCTTAATTTTGACAACTGTATTACCCCTTATGAATCTGGTAGAATCAATGTTTTGTGATTTTAATAGACCGATGACAGTTAGTAAATAACCATCCTACTAAAAATTAAATTTCTTTATTACATATTGTACAATTTATTAACTTCATTATATATATGTTCAAGCTCACCTAAAACAATGGATAGCTAAATTATCCCTGAATCCCCCTATTCCCTCTCATTTATTTTGTTTTTTGGGTTACACATTATTTATCCTTCTCTATTTACTTCCATATTTGTTTTAAAATGTAGGAAATGAAACCAATTGAAGAGAGGCAATGAAAACAGATTATAGGCAACAATTGTTGCATGACTGAGCTGAGAATTTCCCCACTAGTGCCTGCAGTGATTATTTTATTTCAAATATATTTATTTTAATAATATATAATGTCATGTGATTATTTTCTTTTAAACATTTTTTTAAGATCCATCTATTAGTCAATAGTTATTTGATGAGCAGCCTAGTAGTGGTCCTAGTACTCAGGGTGTTCGTACGAGGGGGGATGGTATGAGAGCTAGATGATCTGGTCGGCGTACCTGATTAGACCCTGCCCCTCCCACTGACATACCATCCATCCCACATTCTGATCTCGGTGTGTCATTAAGGACACACAAGATATTTAGGCCTCCCATGTTTTTACAACCCTTTACATCTCAGCCTCCTCGCCCATCTGTACCATATCTGATGATGATTCCCACTCCCCATCCAGTATTTGGCCAGCCATCCCTGTCATCTTCTTTTACTTATGATTCCTTCTCTCTGGGATTTTATATTCCATCTTCTTCGACTCTTTCTCCACTAGAGTCTGTCCCTAAGGAGCATACATTGGGACCCACTCTATCTGTATAGGGTGTTCCTTCAGTTTCTATAGATCCAGTGGCGCCCATTGATTAGACTACTGCAGGTATACTTATACAACCCAAAAAAATTACACCATTATTTATTTTCATTATAACATGTATTGATAAAATATTTGTTTTTCTTTCATAACAGCTACATCTACTGATAGGAGGTAGGGGCGGGGGTGTACATGCATGTGTGCGGTGTGGAACCACCGCACATAGTTGATGGTGGACTATAATGAAGATAGTCAAATGATTGAAAAATAAGAGTAGCAATGTTGGAGTTTTTTGGCGATGCTTTCCAAATACTCCGGCATGATTCATGTCAGTCCGCTATCATGGAGACAGCTACCAAATGAAGTCAAGGATAAATCTTGGGTAGAGATATGGGTAAAAAAATATGTTGTATTTAACGAAATATATATATATATATATTTTATATGAATTAATATTTTGATGTCATCTTTGGTTTAATTTCCCCAATGGTGAGGGTGCATGGCCAGCATGTCTAAAAGATTTAGGCGAGCTTTGGAGAGCTTATAAGCATGATTTGTACATTGGCTTGTCATTAACTCCGGGTCCTCGGTGACGATGAGGCTTGTTGTGGCTCCAGATTCTATCTCGGATCGGCGTGGCTCAGATTCTTGTTCTTGGAGATTTTCTCAGCGTGGTTCTGACTTTTCGGCTCGGTTCGGTGTGGCTGGCTTCTCGTTCTCGGCAACGTTGCGGCCCATCATTTCTCTACTTATCAGCTCAAATTGAATAGTCTTGGCAACATCTTCAGTGTGATTCTGGTGTGGTCAGCGATGGATCTAGAGTAGCTCAGAGGGGGGAGGTCCTGGCTGTCTTCCGCGAGCTTTTAATTGGTTTCTTGTTTGGTGATGATCGCAATTTGTTGAATGGATTTGGAAGTTTGTTTCTGATCAGATGGTGTTGGAATTGGTATTCTACTGATGGTTGGTGATGGGTTTTTATGCATTGATGTTTCATGTGCTTGGATCTTCTTATTACTATGATTCTTCTTCTTGCGGTGAATCTGTTGTGCGAATCTGGTTGATTCTGGTTGATTCTAGTTGGTGTGTCCTGCTATGTGGTCTGAGGAACAAGGGTCTATGCTTCCATTTCTTCTTCAAGGTCTATTCCGGATGAGGTTTTGGAGCTATATTTTTCATCAGATCATGGCTATTTGGAATCGGACGTTTGAGAGGGTATGGTTTTTTCCATCGATACCAGGCCCATGCATCACTGCATGGGACAGTTAGCCGAGTAGCGATGAAAAGGTGGAAGCTGGAATTTTATGCTAGGGAGGGGTTGCCCTTGTTTTTTTGATTTGGTTTTATGGTTCTTGATCCTTTGGGGCATATTTTAATGTCTTATGTCCTTGAAGTCATGTTGGGTTCCCCTTAAGTCCTTAAAAGGGGTTTATGAAATAAAAAAATAATAATATTAAGTCATCTGGAAGAAATAAAAAAAATATTTATGCTAAAAAATACATCCACACATTGGGACGTACTACGATTCCAGATCATGAGAGGAAGTAGGTATGACAGTTTATAATTTTTCTTTATGAATTTCACTTTCTATTTATACCTTCATAATTTATTCAATTTCTAAAGTTGTTATATAATTTTAGTTATAAAATTAATTATTGGTATCCTATTTTTAATTATGGTTTTCTATATTCAATGTCATTTTGGAGGCATAAATTGAATATAGAAGGACATGTTCCTCGAGAAAAATTGTTTTTCTTGAGTATAAGGAAGAAATATGGAAGTGAGGTTAATTAACCGACTCAGTAGCAGATTGTAAGTTTTACTTTGTAGATTTAAAATTTTAATCACTATTTTGTAACTTAATAATCTATTTATATTTGTAACAGGCTGCTTTAGAGGCCCTTGATTCCCAAGAACCTAACAATTTTGGGCTAAACGATCACTTATATCAGGTTTTGGGAGATGAGCACCTTGGTAGAGTATGCTGCCGATCTAGGAAGAGTATAGTTCCGACGAGGTATTGGCCCTCCTCAGGTACGAGTTGTAGTGCCACTAAGTTCTAGCAGGTTAAGGCACAGGTAGAACAGGCTGAAAAAAGGCCACAGGGATGGAAGAACAGTCTACTAGGGTAAACACTACATTTATGAAACTGATGGAAGTTTTATATCTAATACTTCTACTAGAGGCCAACACAGCTTGTGATGAATATATTTCATCGATGCATTCTATATATGGTGCACTAGGTGGCAGTTCTAGTGTAGGTAGAGACGATGGCGAGGAGGAGGCCGAGGCGGAGGAGGAGGAGGGCGAGGAGGAGGCAGAGGTGGAGGAGGATGGAGATGAGGAGGTCGAGGCTGAGTAAGAGGATGAGGAGGAGGGTGGGGACGATGATGAGGATGACGATGAGGATGAGGGTGAGGTTGATGATGATGGTGATGATAGTGATGGTGATGAGGGATAGATTGATCCGTTACAATTTTTGACTGATATTACTGACCTTTGATGCTTATTTGTTTGTTGTGCCTGAATATATGTGTGATTAGGTAGGTCACATTATCTTTATTTTTTAGCTATAAATAATAAAACTTGACTTGATGATTTGTTTTGACTGATTCACCCCTCCCCTAGATAGCCCCTACCCCCATGGACAGCCTGCCCACCCCCCTAGACACCCTTTACCCCAGTGGATAGCCCTGACACCCCCATGGACAGCCCGCCCACCCCCCTGGACAGCCCCTCCTATAACGCCCTGACCCTAGAGCCCCAAAGTCTGTGCATTATTAAGTATCGTTGTCATGATCACAAAAGATCAAGTCTCGAAAGACCGATTAGTTTAGTATCCTTGTAAGTACTAGATAAATTCATAAGTTTTACATTACATCATAAAATGGAAAACTACAACAACATTATTTCCATAGACAACACTGAGATCCCATAGACTATCCCTACAGGTCAGTAACAATATAATTCTTCTCATCCTAGGAAAAATAAAACATAGAAAGGGGTGAGCTCAGATGCTCGGTAAGGATAACAATATAGCGGAAACTTTCATAAATAAGCATAAAAATTTAAGGCAATGTATAAAACTAAAACAAAATCCTTTTCAACATAAAATTAATCATAATATGGAAAATATAAATCAAAATAATTCCATTTACTTACTCACATGGATATCTACTAGTCGAATAATCACATGCAATATCAATAGCTACTTTCATAATGATGGAATGCATATTTCCAGACTTCATAACCACACAGTCAAGGCCTTGTACCAAGACTAAAAATAAGATTTTTTCAAGGCCTTGTGCCAAGACACTAGTTAGTCTCATGAGACCTACTGATGCATCGAGGAGCTATAGCAGGCTCCACCCGTCACATACTAAGTCCAATGCATTCCTCGTATGAAAAGGTTTAAACATTCATATTAAAACTACCATACGAAATGCCAATAATTTATCCATAAACCATGAATGGTATAAAATAACACATTCACAATCAAACATATCACAAAACCTTCAATACAATATGTAAGTTTTGTATCATAATAAATCAACTTCAAATAAACTTAAAATCCATCAAAGGATGTTGACATAGATGAAATCAAAACCTTTTTTTATAGAAATATCTCTTTCTATTTTGAAATCATTTAAGAATCACATAACTATAAACAAAAAATATTGAAAATATTTTTATAAGCTTGTAGGGGAAGCTTCGACGATGTTATAAAGGTGTAAAATAGCTGCACCCGCCGTATAAGTTAAAAAAACATTCTTACCTTAATTTTTTCAAAAAGGTTATAAAGTACCTTGTTTGGAAAATGACGAAAATATTCCTTTCAAAACATATAAGGTCAAATAAGGGTATAAATTACTTTACCCCATTTTCTAGTAAATAGTAAAAATATTTTGAAATTCATTTTTAAGAAACATGGATGTGGATGATAAAGAGGTCTCACTAGATACTTACATAAAAAAACCTCGGATAATAAAGAGATTGTGAAATTAACCCTTACCTTGTACTTTTCCTTGGTTGAGGGTAGGTTAACCTCCTGTATAATGTTGAAATAATTTTTATTAAATTATGCAAGAATCATATGAATTAATATGATATCATATATGATCTTTTAATATTGCTTTGTTAATAATATTTCAGTATTATCATCGTTTCGAGTGTTAGCTGATTCATTTTCCTTTATATGATTTGTTACATAAGTAATGTTTTTTGTGGATATGATGTCTCTTATTAATATTAATAATGATATTAAGTCTTTAAACCTTATTTTTATTTATCTAATAAAAATTAGTCTTGAATGGATATGATGGGGAATGAATCTCATCGCGTTTCGTGGAGACGGTAATCCATACGTACGCACGAGAGACAATATCATTCTTTTGATACTAAAATAATATATAATTGGATGTTATATCATATATACAGAATCATTATAATGTTATATTTATAATTTAAATCATTTATACATCATTATTATACCCATATGAACAGTAATGTATTGAGTAACAACTACACCATGACGTGGAGACGGTAAGTCGTACGTACACACGTATGGTGACATCTCATTCAAAGGATGGATAGAATAATGAATATAGTTGTAACATATTAATAATAACATCATAGTATATAGAAGATACTGGAGTTATTATTTTATAATGGAAACAACAAGGAAAGGATAAGTGGAAGATGAAAAAACATGAAAGAGGTGGTGAGATATTTACCTCTTCTTCGGGTTCTTCCTTTTGATTTGATCAAAAGGGCTCCATAGTTTGGCTTTATGAAAAAAGTAAGGAATCTAGGATGAAGGGAGGACAGTTTAGAGGGTATTTGGATAGGTTTTGGCCAATCCAAATGGATTTGAAGGTGTGAATTTTAGGGAAGGGGTAGTGCCCTTTTATAAGAGGGGTGAGGGGCACCTTAGTAAAAGATAGAAATATTATTTTATAATAAAATAATTTTCGGTTTCTAATGGCTCTAAAATGAATTATTTAAAGGATAAGGTGGGGTTGGGTCTAAAAACACTAAACCAATATGTTTTAGATAGGTTGGGTCACTATATTAACTTTATCTTTTAGATTTAACTCTTAGTTAAATAGTTTGACATTTACCATGTCTCTTTGTATTTTTATATTATATGGTTAATAAACTTACTATATACTTCCAAGAGAATCCCAAGTGGTTAATTAATGATACACCTATCATTATACAAGTATTTTTGACGAACCTTATATTTTTAAGAATATAATATCAATTAATAATATAATATTTGTTTTAAAAACTCTTTTATGTCAATTTTGACACTATTTGGTATTTTGTTTTTTCTAAATTCATAACAGCATTATTACTTCAAAAAAAATTCATCTAACCAACCATAATATGTAATATTAACCTATAAAATTATTATAATTCATAAAAAGTCTCAAATTACATTTATTTGGATATTTATAATATCAATTATTTTAATATTTCATTAGTTAGGTAATTACTGCATCCTCATTATGTCATAAATAAATTAAATTATTTAATGTCTAAAAAATATAAATAAACTTCAATTATGTATTAAATATTTTTAGCTTTATAATTAATATTTATAGTCGAATTTATATTATGTTTAACCCTATATTAAAAATGTTTTAGTTATTAAACTTTGATTTTAACTCTTTTAACTCTTCTTTGAATTAAATAATAACAAATGTTCTAATCTAATCCAAGTGGACCAAAGAGGTTCATATTTTATTCCTAAGGTTTTTTTGGGTCGAATTATACTTATCCAATAGAATTAGGATATTTTTTAGGGTAATATTATTATTATTTTTACCCTTAATTACCCTATTTACTTTTAACCGTGGTAAATAAAAGTAAAACATTACTATTCACCAAATATTATTTTCATCTTATTGAACCACATTTTACTTACTGATATCAACCATGTCTCTCAGATTTTTGAAATTAAACTCACCGAAGCGGTAAAATTAAGTTTTATGTAAATTTGTAAATGCTCCTAGGAGGTGGGTAAAAGACGGTAAAAAGTTCAATAAAATTTTTATATATCTAAAATTATTATAAACTGAATCCAATTAATTACATTGAACTTATATAGGTATTATGTATCTATTTTGACCTAAAATAAATTTAAATAAAATAAATAATTATTTAAATAAAAATTCGGTTTTAAACTATAACTCAGTGTTTTTCACTATTCATCAAAAATTGAAAGTTTTCAGAAAAATACCAAAAATTCACCCTAAGCTAATTTAGATATTCCGAATCCAAAAATGAATTCCATTTTAAAATATAAAATTTATAAAATTTCAAAAAGTGGGTATTACTATTCATAACGGCTAGTTTGATTGGTTGTGGTTTGTTAGAACTCGAAGTTGCGTACAACACATGCTATTGTATTATTCAAAGAGAAGCATACCATTTAAGCTTGGGGTGTTTCATTCTCCACTCCAAATAATTTTGTCCTCGAAATTTCTAGATTATTAATGCGTAAAAAGACTCAGGTGGTTCTTCATCATAAGTTCCTCGGGTTCCCACATTTCCTCTTCCATCTTATGGTTTCTCCATAGAACTTTTACCAGATGAGTCTTCCGGTTTCTCAACACTTGTTATCTTGTATCAAGAACCTTGACAGGATCTTCGAAATAAGACAGATCGAGTTCCAGCTCTAATTCCTTATAGGTGAGTACATATGTTGGGTCAGGCATGTATTTTCTCAACAGTGATACGTGGAACACATCGTGAACTTTGGAGAGACTTGGTGGCATTTCCAACCGGTAAGCTACAGCCCCAATTCATTCTAGAATTTCAAAAGTTTCGATGTACCTAGGACTTAATTTTCCCTTCTTACCAAAACGTATAACACCCTTCCATGGAGATACCTTCAAGAAAACATGGTCTCCTACCTGAAATTCCAAATCCTTCCTTCAGTTATCGGCATAGCTCTTTGGCCTACTTTGAGCTGCTTTGATGTGAGTTTGGATTACCTTCACCTTTTCCATCGTTTCCTCCATGAGTTCTGGGCCTACGAGTTTTCTTTCACCAACATCATCCCAACAGGTTGGTGTACGACATCTCTTTTCCTATAACTCTTTATATGGTTCCATCTGAATACTTGAATGGAAGCTGTTGTTATAGAAAAATTCTACCATAGGTAAATATTGATCCCACATACCTTGAAAGTCAAGTGAGCATGACCACAACATGTCTTCTAACATTGAAATAGTCCGTTCTGATTGTCCATCAGTTTGGGGGTGGTGGGCAGTATTCAAACGAAGTTCAGTATCCAGGTATTTCTAAAGACTTTTCCAGAATCTTGATGTAAAACGTGGATCATGATCAGAAACAATTGATAATGGTACTCCATGAAGTCTTAAAACTTCATTAATATATATTCTTGCTAAACGTTCAAGTGGTAAATCTTCCCTTATAGAAAGAAAATGTGCTGACTTGGTAAGACGATCAACAATGACCCATATTTCATCGTTCTTTCTAGGATTCTTTGGTAGTCCCATGAAAAAGTCCATCGTAATATCATCCCATTTCCACTCAGGTATGGGAAGTGGTTGCATGACTCCTCCCGACTGTTGCCTTCTAGCCTTCACTTGTTGACAAACCATACATCTTAACACAAAATCAGAAATCTCCCTCTTCATGTTGTCCCACCAAAAATATTCCTTAAAATCTCTATACATCTTAGTGCTACCAGGGTGTATAGAGAAATTGGAACTATGAGAATCATCCAACAATTCCTGTTTTAGATCAGGTATAACAGGAACACAAAGTCTCTTTCCAAATTTCAAAATCTCATCTTCATACACAAAGTCACTCAATCTACCATCATTCACAGCTTTAATCTTCTTTTGAAACTCTTCATCATTAGTCTGAGAACTCTTTATCCTTTCTGTTAAAGATGGTTTGGAAACCATTTGAAAAAGTATTGATGTTTCACCTTCTATTGTTATTCCCATATACATCTTTACTAGATCCATGTATATAGGATCCTTTTCAATTCTCATCTTGTTCAAAACTCCATGACCCTTTATGCTCAAAGCATCTGCCACCTTATTTATCTTCCCTAGGTGGTATTGTATGGTGAAATCATAATCATTGAGTAGTTCAAGACATCTCCTTTGCCTTATGTTGTGTTCTTTTTGTGAGAAAATATACTTCAAACTCTTGTGGTCGGTATATATCTCGTATTTTTCACCGTAGAGATAATGTCTCCACATCTTCAAAGAAAATATTACAGTTGCTAACTCAAGATCAAGAGTAGGATAGTTTTGCCCATGAATTTTTAGGTGTCCTTATGCATAGGAAATAACCCTATCATTTTTCATAAGGACACAACCTAGTCTTTTCTTTGATGCATCACTATAAATAACAAACCCATCATTCCCCGATGGTGGAGTCAATATAGGATCATTGACTAATATTCTCTTCAGTTCTTCAAAACATTCTTCACACTCTTTTGTCCAAACAAATTTAACCCCTTTACATGTGATCTCGGTTAATGGGTTAGACAATTGGGCAAAATTATGGACGAAATACCGATAATAACCTACTAAAACAATAAAACTACGTACCTCAGTTATACTCATCGGTGCTGGCCATTCTTGGATTGCTCTTGTCTTAGAAGGATCAATAGAGATTCCATCCTTAGAGACAATGTGGCCAAGAAAAGAAATCTCCTAAAGCCAAAATTCACACTTTCTAAACTTCCCATATAATTCATGTCTTCTAAGAGTCTTTAGAATAATGCGCAAGTGATTTTAATGATCTTCATAGCTTTTGGATTATACCAAGATATCATCAATAAATACCACTACAAATTAATCAAGATATTCCTTGAAAACTCTATTTATTAGATCCATGAAGATAGAGGGTGCATTAGTCAATCCAAAAGGCATTACTGTAAACTCGTAATGCCCATACCTGGTTTGAAATGTTGTTTTCAGAATTTCTTCCCTCTTCACACACAAATGATGATATCTAGACCGAAGGTCAATCTTTGAAAAGTATTGAGCTCCATGAAGTTGGTCAAATAAATCATCAATGCGAGGTAGGGGATAATTGTTCTTTATTGTTATAGCATTGATCTCCCTTTAGTCGATGCACAACCTCATAGATCCATCTTTCTTCTTAACAAAAAGGACAGGGGCTTCCCATGGAGAAAAACTAGGGAGAATAAATCTCTTGTTACTAAATTCCTCTAGTTGTTTATTTAGTTCCACTAATTCCATAGTGTCCATTCTATAAGGGGTCTTCGATATGGGCCTTGAACCAGGAATTAAGTCAATGGAAAACTCAACTTCTCATTCTGGAGTATGTCTAGGTAAATAATCTGGGAATACATCAACATACTCTTGAACAATAGGTACATATTCTATTTGAACATTCTCTTCCTCACCCATAGTTATTTCATTTTCTTCCTCCCCAATAATTGAATTTAGTTGAGCTACTGGGGGTGGATCTAGATAAGAATTAGGTGGTGATGATTATGCTCTAAAGATAAAGTGTTCTTTATCATCATCATCAAAAATAGTAACCTCCTTCTTCTTACAATAAATTTTTGCATCATGGTCCTAAATCCAATCCATACCAAGTATTATATCAAATTCAATCATGGGTATGACGATGAGATTGGCAGATAAAGAACATTTATATGCCCTAATGGGAACTGATTCACAAAACTTTGTAGCAATGATACTTCCCTTAGGAGTTTTGACTGGAAAATCCCCTATTAAATCAAATTGGAAATATATAATTTTCTTATAAAACTAGGAAGATATGAAACAATGCGATGATCCAAAATCAAATAAAGAATTAGCTAAACTTGAGGAAACCATTAAATTACCTGCCACTACATCTTTCGGAGCTTCAACCTCAGCAGTAGTGATAACATAAGCTTGGCCTTGATCCCTTGTCCTTTTCTGAGGTAAGTTCCCCTAACTCTTAAGACATTCATTTGAATAATTTCCACTTTCTCTACAATTGTATCATTCAACATTAACAACCTCTTTCTTCCCCTTACAATAACGAGTTTGCTAGCCTTTTTCACCACACTTGTATCTGACTCTCATTCCATTCAGACAAGTACCCGGGTGTTTCCTCCCACATTTACTGCAAGATGGATATTCAACTTTTCCCTTCTTCCCCTTATTTTCATTTTCAGAGTGTTCAGAAGATCTCTTCTTCTCTTGCTTTGATTTAAATTTGTAATACTAAGAGAATTATTTTTCTGTCTTGATAGCACATGAGATAGTATCTTCATACGATGAGAAGGATTGTGAGACTAATGCTCGATAGATAATTGGTTTTAACCCATCAAATAAACGATCAATCTTACTTATTTGGTTACATATATAATCTGAAACATGCCCCACTAACCTTGTAAAGTTAGCTTCATACTTTGCGACATTCTCATCCTCCTTTTGCATCAGACTCAGAAATTGCCTTTCCATATCCACTCGATGGTCATGAGGAAAGTATTTTTCTAAGAAAATTTATTTAAAATCCCTCCATTCCTTATTTTATGCTTCATCATCATCCTTTGTGTTTTTATTCAATGACCACCATTGATCAGCATCTCCAGTGAGGTGGTAAACTGCCATGAAAACTTTTTCCCTTTTACTACTCCCCAAGGCGTGGAATATTTTCTATAAGGAATTTATCCATTGATCAGCTACAAATGGATTTGTATCCCTATTGAATATTGGTGGTTGTTTCCTCATGAAGTGGTCTAACATTGATCCTCCGTGTTGTGGATCAGGGTGCTCCATACGGGTAAGGTTATTATTCATAACTTCAGTGAGTTGTCCCATTATAGAGATTAGCTGGTCAGCACCAGTTGCATCTCTAACTCCACTATAACTATCTTGTGTAGGAGGTAAATCCCTAAATAGAGCGCATTCATTGATATGGTTTACATTACTTCTACTAGGGACCATTTCTAAACAATGGCATATACTAGATTAGTTTATGAATCCCAATACATAAATACAAACTTGAAAAACACTTAACATAAATTGAACAGTTTAAGGATATAATCCATAATCATAAAAATGTTTTCTTTGAGGAAGTATATACTCATAAAACCTTCAAAATGTTTTGTAAATAAAATGATAATTATCCTAAGAATATCCCCTGGGAGTGTTGTAACCAAGAGTGCAGCAAGGCCTGTTTTCGTGCACCAGTTCCCATTTGAGTCTAGCTCAAAGCGGTGTTTTTGGGTTTACCCCTAGGTACATCTATGCCAAAGACGCCTCTACCTACTCATATCCATACAGGGATGTATTTCTCGGAAAAATCACAAAATATCTACAATACAAAAATTATAGGAAGTTATTCTATATTAATCCTCAAAGTCTATCTTAGTGTAATGTGCTATAATCAGAGTTAATATAAATATAGATTCCAAGGTTTGTACTAAACTTCCTCTGATACCAACTGTAAAGCCCCAACCCCAGAATCCCAGATTCGATGCATTATTACGTATCATTGGCATGATCACAAAAGATCAAGTCTTGAAAAAACGATTAGTTTAGTAGCCTTGGAAGTACTAGATACATTCATAAGGTTTACATTATATCATAAAATGGAAAACTACAACAACATTGTTTTCATAGACAACACTGAGATCCCATAGACTATCCCTACAGGTCAGTCATAATATACTTCTTCTCATCCTGGGAAAAATAAAACATAGAAAGGGGTGAGCTCAGATGCTCAGTAAGGATTACAATATAGCAGAAAATTTTATAAATAAGCATAAACATTTAAGGAAATGTATCAAACTAAAAAAAATCCTTTTCACCATAAAATTATTCATAATATAGAAAATATAAATCAAAATAATGTCATTTACTTACTCACATGAATATTCTACTAGTCGAATAATCACATTCAATATCAATAACCACTTTCATAATGATGGAATGCGTAATTCTAGACTTCATAACCACATAGACAAGGCCTTGTGCCAAGACTACAAACAAGGTTTTGACAAGGCCTTGTGCCAAGACACTAGTTTGTCTCATTAGACCTACTGATGCATCAAGGAGCTATAGTGGGCTCCACCCATCACTTACTAAGTCTAATGCATTAGTCATTTGAAAAGGTTTAAACATTCGTATTAAAACTAGCATACGCAATGCTAATAATTTATCCATAAACCCTGAATGGTATAAAATAACACATCCACAGTAAAACATATCAAAATACCTTCAATACAATATTAAAACTTTGTATCATAATAAATCAACTTCAAATAAGCTTAAAATTCATCAAAGGATGTTGACATAGATGAAATCAAAACCATTTTTTTAGTGAAATATCTCTTTCTATTTTGAAATCATTTAAGAGTCACATAATTATAAAGAAAACTTTTTTTTTTGAAAATATTTTTATAATATTTTAAGGGAAGCTTCGATAATGTTACAACAGTGGAAAATAGCTGCACTCATCATATAAGTTAAAAAAACATTCTTACCTTAATTTTGTCAAAAAGGACATAAAGTAACTTGTTTGGAAAACGACGGAAAGATTCCTTTCAAAACATATAAGGTAAAATAAGGGTATAAATGAATTTACCCCATTGTCTAGTAAATAGTAAAAATGTTTTGGAATAAATTTTTAAGAAACATGGATGTGGATGATAAAGAGGTCCCAGAAGATACTTACATAAAAACAACCTCAGATAATAAAGAGATTGTGAAATTAACCCTTACCTTATACTTTTCCTTGGTAGAGTTTAGGTTAACCTCCTTTATAATGTTGAAATAAATTTTATTAAATTATACAAGAATCATATGCATTAATATGATATCATATATGATCTTTTAATATCTCTTTGTTAATAATATTTTAGTATTATCATCGTTTCGGGTGTTAACCGATTCATTTTCCTTTATATGATTTATTACGTAAGTAATGTTTGTTATAGATATGATGTATATTATTCATATTCATAATGATATTAAGTATTTAAACATTATTTTTAATCATCTAATGAAAATTATTCTTGAATGGATACGATGGGGAATGAATCTCATCGCGTTTCGTGGAGACGGTAATACGTACGTATGCACGAGCGACAATATCATTCTTTTGATATTAAAATCATATATAATTGGATGGTATATCATATATAAAGAATAATTATAATGTTATATTTATTATTTACATCATTTATACATCATTATTATACCCATCTGAATAGTAATGTAATGAGTAACAACTACACCACGACGTGGAGACGGTAAGTCGTACGTACACACGTATGGTGACATGTCATTCAAAGGATGGATAGAATAATGAATATGGTTGTACCATATTAATAATAACATCACAATATATAGAAGTTACTGGAGTTATTATTTTATAATGGAAACAACAATGAAAGAATAAGTGGAAGAAGAAAAAACATAAAAGAGGTGGTGAGATATTTACCTCTTCTTTGGGTTGTTCCTTTTGATTTGATCAAAAGGGATCCATAGGTTGCCTTTCTGACTAAATTAAGGCCTCTAGGATAAAGGTAGGATAGTTGAGAGGGTATTTGGGTAGGTTTTGGCCGAGACAAAAGGCTTTTAAGGTGTGAAGTTTAGGTAAGGGGGAGTGCCCTTTTATAAGAGGTGTGAGGGGCACCTTAGGAAAAGCTAGAAATATTATTTTATAATAAAATAATTTTCGGTTTATAATGGCTCAAAATGAATTATTTAAAGGATAAGGTGGGGATGGGTCGAAAACCACTCAAAAAATAGGTTTTATATAGGTTTGGGTCACCATATTAACTTTATCTTTTAGATTTAACTCTTAGTTAAATAGTTTGACATTTACCATGTCTCTTTGTATTTTTATATTATATGGTTAATAAACTTACTATATACTTTCAATCGAACCCCAAGTGGTTCATTAATGATACACCTATCATTAATAAGTCCTTTTCCCAAATATTAGATTTTTATGAATATAATATCAATTAATAATATAATATTTGTTTTAAAAACGCTTTTATGTCAATTTTGACACTATTTAGTATTTTGTTTTTTATAAATTTATAACAGAATTATTACTTCAAAAAAAATTCATATAACCAACCCTAATATGTCATATTAACCTATAAAATTATTTTAATTCATAAAAAGTCTCAAATTAAATTTATTTGGATATTTATAATATTAATTATTTTAATATTTCATTAATTAGGTAATTACTGCATCATCATTGTGTCATAAATTAATTAAATTATTTAATGTATAAAAAATATAAATAAAATACCATTATGTAGGAAATATTTTTATCTTTCTAATTAATATTTATAGTAGAATTTATCTTATGTGTAACCCTATATTAAAAAAAATTAGTTATCAAACTTTGATTTTAACTCTTTTAACTCTTCTTTGAATTAAATAATAATAAATGTCCTAATCTATTCCAAGTGGACCAAAGCGGTTCATATTTTATTCCTAAGTTTGTTTTTGGTCGAATTATACTTATCCTATAGAATTAAAACATGTGTTAGGGTAATAATAATATCATTTTTACCCTTAATTACCCTATTTACTTTTAACCATGGTAAATAAAAGTAAAAAGTTACTATTCATCAAAAATTATTTTCATATTATTGAACCATGTTTTACTTACTAATATCAACTGTGTCTCTCGGATTTTTGAAATTCAACTCACAGAAGCGGTAAAATTAAGTTTTATGTAAATTTGCAAATTCTCCTAGGAGGTGGGTAAAAGATGGTAAAAAGTTCAATAAAATTTTTATATATCTAAAATTATTATAAACTGAATCCAATGAATTAAATTAAACTTATATAGGTATTATGTATCTATTATGACCTAAAATAAATTTAAATAAAATAAATAATTATTTAAATAAAAATTCGGTTTTAAACTATAACTCAGTATTTTTCACTATTCATCAAAAATAGAAAGTTTTCAAAAAAAAAATACCAAAAATTCACCCTAAGCTAATTTTGATATTACGAATCCAAAAATGAAGTCCATTTTGAAAGATAAAATTTATAAAATTTCAAAAATTGGGTATTACTATTCATAACGGCTAGTTTGATTGGTTGTGGTGTGTTAGAACTCGAAGTTGCGTACAACACATGCTATTGTATTATTCAAAGAGAAGCGTACCGTGGAAGCTTGGAGTGTTACACCTCCCCCCGTGGATAGCACCCCACCCCCGTGGATAGCCCGCCCACCCCCCTGGACAGCCCCTCCCTCTGTGGACATCCCCCCACCCCCGTGGAAAGTCCGCCCACCCCCTGGACAGCCCCGCTTCCTGTGGACAGCTCGCCCACCCCCTAGACATCCCCTCCCCCCAGGGACAGCCCCCCACCCACGTGGACAACTGCTACCCTTGTGGACATCCACCCACCTCCGTGGATATCCCCCCACCCACGTTGACAGCCCGCCCGCCCCCTGGACACCCCTTACCCCCTGGACAGCCACGCCCACCCCCTGGACACCCCATACCCCCCTAGAAAGCCCCACCCACACCCTGGATAGCCATGCCCACCCCCATGGACAGCCCCTCCCACCCACCTGGACAACCCGCCCATCCCTATGGACAGCCCCTCCCCCCATGGACTCCCCATTCCCCTCTGGACAGCCCCGCCCACCCCCCTAGATAGCCCTACCACCCCTGGACAACCCCCCCCCCCCACCCCTGTGGAAATCCCACCCATAAAGATACATCATAAATAATTATTTATAAAACCATTTCAAAATCACAAAATAGAGACTTCTTTCTATTTAAAACTCCCCAATGGTTTATAAAAAAACTCTTTTAGGGTTCCATTTCAGAAATCATATAGTATTTTTTCCCACAATAAAAAAGTAATCCATTTCCTAATAATCAAATCCCCCTTCCTACCATACACACCAAAAACATTCATTTTTTTCCTAAAGAAATGCATACTATTGAAATAAACACTATTCCAAAACCATTTTAAAAATACCAATGATCTCAAAATCCATGAAATTAATTCCATTAAAACCATTAAAGCCCCCCCCCCCACCCTCTAGACACCACCCCACCCCCATGTATACCCCCATGGACATCCCCCCCCACCACCACCCTGGACAACCCCCCCCCCCCACCCCCCACCCCCATGGACACCCCCCAACCCCCTGTATGTCCCACCACTCCTTCTAGACACCACCACACCACCTGGAAACCCCCCCCCCCAGCCCCCTAGACACCCCCACCCCTATGGACAGCCACCCCTACCCCCCTGGACATCACCCCACCCCCTTTGGACACCCCCCAACACCCTAGACCACCCCTACTCCCCTAGACACCACCCCACCCCCTGGACACCCCCCCCCCACACCCCCTGGACACCCCCACCCCCTAGAAATCCCCCCAACCCCCTGGACACAACCCCACCCCCTGGACAGCCCTATGGACAGCCCCCCCCCCCACCCTAGACAGCTCCCCACCCCCCTGGACACCCCCCCAACCCCTTGGACACCCCCCACAACCACCAGACATCCCCCCACCCCCCTAGACACCCCCAACCCCCTGGATGGCCCCCACCCCCTAGACACTACCCCACCCCCCTTGGACACCACCACACCACCTGGACACCCCCCCCCCCCCCACCCCCATGCGCAGCCACACCCACCCCCCTAGACACCACCCCACAGCCCTTGGACAGCCCCCCCCCCCCCCACACCCCCTAGACACCACCCCACCCCCTGTACACCCCACCCCCACCCCTGAACACCCCACCCCCACCCCCCCTAGACACCCCCACCCCCTGGAAAGCCCCCCCCCCAACCACCTGGACACCACCCCACCCCCTGGGTATACTTGTTGTATTTGTATACTTGATATAATTACCTTATAAATTATGTGTTAATTCGGTATTTGTGTAGAGGGTAATTAAATATAGAGTTGGAGTTATTCATATTTATGTATGAATTTTTTGTTGGATGAATTCTGTATGAATTCATACAGAATTCTATATTTATTATGTAGGTATAATTGTTAATGGTGTATTGTGTTACTTGTTGTATGAGTATGTATTATGCAAGTATTCTGTTGTGTATGAATTTTGTAGGCCTGGTGGAATTGTTGCATCTTCACAGGGGGAGGCATGGTGGAATTGTTGCAGCTGCACAAGGGGAGGCCAGCAAGCCTTGTTGCAGGTACAAAAAGGATATGACAACGGTTTACAACCGTTGGCATATGTGTAAAATCAGAACTTATACCAACGGTTTTATGTAAACCATTGGTATAAGTATATGCTAACGGTTTGTAAATCGTTGGAATAGATAATTTTACTTCATATTTACCAACAGTTTATGGGAAATCATTGGTAAAATTATATACCAACGGTTTTGTAAACCGTTGGTATATAGAGAATTCTTTCTATTACCTACGGTTTAAAACCATTGGTAAATATTTATACCAGCGGTTTACTGAAACCGTTGGTATATAATGAATTTTTTAGACATATCCCAACAGTTCTCATAGAACCATTGGGATATGTCTATCCCTACGGCTCAAGACCCAACGGTTTGGACAACCGTTGGTAAAGTTTATACCAACAGTTTGGACAACCATTGATATAGTTTATACCAACGGTTTTCCAGCCTTTACCAACAGTTTTAAACTGTTGGAAAAGATAAAATTTCCAGTAGTGTAAAATAAATATTATTTTTTGAATTAGTATTTTGAAATTATCCAATGGTTAATTTTTCATAATTTTTCAAGATAGTCAAATTTTTAGGTAAAAATTAAATACCATATAAATATACTTTGTGTTTTATGACATCATAATTACAAAAATGTGATTTAATAAGTAATATAAATGTGATCCATGACCAAATATATTTTTCCCATTTAAAATAATGTGATTTTAATTTTATTTGATTTATTTTGTAAAGCCATTATGAATCCTCCAAGACTTATAATATATTTTAAGATTTTAAAATCATTTGTTTAAGATTATGACTCACCTTCACATCACAAATGGTAATATTTTAATGTGTTTGGACCTTGTCCATATAAAATAATGTAAACCAAACCCATTTGTTAGAAACCCTGGTCAAAAACCATGGGATGGTTTCTGGTTTTGGATATTTTATTATGTAGAGTCCAAAACCTAAATAATAACAAAATATCCCTACTTTCCAATATAAACCCACCCAAGATCCAATTTATCTTCACTTAAACTCCTTGTACCATGATAAAAATCTTTCCTCCACTCACTATATTCTTCCCAAGGTTCCCACAAGTTTTCAAGAAGCTCCTTCCAAGACTTTGGCTCACACACTCAAGTAAGGGAACCTCATCTTCCACTCTCCTCTTTTATCAAGCACTCTTTCTATGTTATGTATTTTACTTTTCATTTTATTATGATTGGATATTATATTAAATATTACCCTTACTTTCAATTTTATGTATAAATAATTATATCTTCATTCACTCTCATTAATCATCCCATGATCATTTATGTACAACTGTCACCATGCCGAAATTTCATAAGGATTCTTTTCTCTATTCAGGTTTCTTCATTACCTTATGCCTTATATTTCGAAATTTCTAATGTTTGGATATACTTTTCCATGTCTCTATTACTTCCCACCTTATTTATATGTTATTATAGATTCATTTATCTTTCATAAACCCATTTTTGTGAATCTTTAAGTGATGTCGTTATGCTACCAAAATTTCACCTTGATCTTTCATGCCAAAACAATTGTGTAGTGAATACCATACCTATTTCCTATCAAGGGTGTTCACATTTATACACATATACATTTTTATTTTTGATTTATATATATTTATTCCAAACTCCTTAATCATGTAATAAATTATGATGATGAATGAATCAATTTTTTATGATCGATGTGGCACACTTAAGCATGACAATGAAATGAATATGATGGGTGTGCCTAGATAGCACTCCGATGCATTGGGTGATATTTAGTATCATGATACATCATGTTGGGATAGGTTTTTACCAAATTATTTTATGTGACTTTTTCTACCATGAAGTCTTGGCATATTTATCCTTGACTTATGTTTATGATGTAGTGTTTTAAGTTGTTTCCACATTTCCCATGTTGCCTTTATGATTATCATACTATATCATGTATCATTATTTGTGTTCAGGATTCCTACTCTTTTTATGCCCCATTGATATGCCTATTTTATAACATGTATCATATTCTTCATGTTATTCCTTGTGTATTCCCTTACTAGGCTTTATATCTCACCCCTTTATTATGTTTGTTCTCAGGTTATCCCATGCAGTTTTAAGTTCATTTGAATATTATGATCATTTCAAGGAAGTTTTCAATAATGTTTTGTATCCCATGTTATATGTTGTTATATAATGTACCTAATTCCTAAATACACTAGACTTCTCGATCTTTTGTGGGTTTATTAAGTGTACTTTTATGTAAAAAAACATGTATTAATGTGTAATAAAGATAAGGGTTGTTATAGTTGGTATCAAAGCAAGAGTTTAGTTATTTTTAGGATTAGGATTATAAAACTCTAATGAAAGCCTTATGGATAAGACTAAGTATAAGAAAAAATCCCTAAATTTTTGGTTAGTATATATTAAGTGTTTTATCAATAAAATTCATCCATGTCTGGATACTACAAGTGAACATGGTTCTGGCATAGATGAACCTAGGTTTAACAACTCTGACAAGGTGTTATGGGCTTGATTTAGGGTAACCTGGTACATTAAAATGGGCCTTACTATGCAACTGGTTTGACACTCCCAGGGGATATGCTTTGATAAATTCATAATATCATTATGAACCATTATTAAGGGAGAAAAAAATCCCATAAGAATATATGATTGGAAATAGATCATTGATAACATAGATTGAATCCTAGAAATTCATAAGTTAAGGAAATATATGTAATTTAAATTTATCCCTTCAATTTTATTGGATTATTGTTTATGCGTTTAATATGTTTAAAAATATCATCCTTACTTCTATTTTTGATAATATAAATGAGTAGAACCAAAATCAAATATTGAAATTTAGGGTTATCATTCATAGTTCTACACATTCCTTCATATCATGAAATTTTAGTAGAACTATTCAAACACCACCACAAATCATGGAAGTAGAGATGTCTATGAAAATGTAAAATGGGGAAATTATTGCATCCTAAGTATATAACTCCTCCCATGTCAACGTTTTTGGGATGAACTTCCCGTAAAACCTTGTCATACTCCCTTTTGTGGAATTTGATGCAATTTTGGGAATGGATTGGATTCCCCTATATAGATCCAACATAAATTTCCATGAGAAAAAAATCACTCTCTATATAGAGAATTGACCCCCAATCATGTACATGTGTAAGGAGGAGGATGAATCTTCTTTGGAACCGTCATCTCAAGCATGGATATTACTACCCTATGAGTAATCATATCTTTCTCTTATAATTGAGTCTAAGGAAATAACCATCCTCGAAGACATGCCTATTGTAAAGGAATATGCTGATGTGTTTCTTAAGGAATTTCCTGGTCTTCCTCCCAGCTGAGAGGTCTAATTTTCAATTGAACTTATACCTAGGGTGTTGTGGATATCCAAGACTCTATATAGAATGTTTGTTTTGGAACTTGAGGAGCTAAAGAAACAACTATAGGAGAATCTAGATAAAGGGTTTAGATACCCAAGTGCTTCACCATAGGGTACACCAGTCCTCTTCATCAAGAAGAAGGATGGTTCAATGTTCCTTTTCATTGATTATCATAATTTCAACAAGATCACAATAAATAACAAGTATCCTTTTCCATGGATTTATTACTTGTTTGATCAGGTATGTGGAGCATAATACTTCTCCAAGGTGGATCTGTGGTCGAGGTATTAACAAGTTTGGGTGAAGAAGAGGGATATCCCCAAGATTGCTTTTCATACATGGTATGGGAACTACAATTTCATAGTAATTTCATTTGGATCACTACTACTCCAACAATCTTCATGAAATTGATTAATAGAGTCTTTAGAGATTACCTCAAAAAAATTGTGGTGGTCTTTATGGATGATATTCTAATATACTCTAAAAGTAAGGAGGAACATGATGAGAATTTGATCATTATTCTAAAGACCTTGATAAAGGATAATCTCTATTAAAAGTATAGTAATTATGAGTTCTAGTTGAAGGATGTCTCGTTCTTAGGGAATATAATCACAAGAAATTGAATATAGGTGAATCCTTCAAAGAAAAAATCAATTGAATGATGGTTGAGGCCAACATTCAAGACTGATATCTATAGCTTCATTGGGTTAGCTGGATATTATCAATGATTTGTGAGAAATTTATCATGATTTTAAAACCCTCTTACCAAGATAACTCGTAAGGGAGTGAAGTTTTTTTGGAATGATGAATGTGAATAAAGATTCATGGAGTTGAAAAGGAGGCTTATCACTGCCCATGTGCTCACACTACCTGTAAGTGGAGAAATTTTCATGATTTTTAGTAATTCCTTGAAGAAGGTATTAGGTTGTGTGTTAATGTAAAATAACAAACTCGTTGACTACTCCTCAAGGTAGTTTAAAATTAATGATCAAAATTATCACACACATGATCTGGAGTTGGCAGTTATGATCTTTTCATTGAAAATATGGCAGCATTATCTCTATGGGGAGAAATGTGAGATATATACTGATCACAAAAGCCTCAAATGTATATTCACATTGATTGAGCTTAATATGAACTAGTGAAGATGGTTAGATCTGATCAAGGACTATGACTTCTCAATTCACTATCATCCTAATAAGTCGATTAAAGTGGTGGGTTCTCTAAGTATAAAGAATCCAAAAAATCTATCATTGTTTATAATTGAGAAGGTTCTGATCTTATTTAACTTTAAGAGGATGGACATGGGAATCATAAAGAAAGGAACATCATCAATTATTTCACAAATGGTTTCTCAGCCGTCTCTTTTAGAAAGGTTAAAGTATGATCAAAGAAATGATGTGGGAATTATGAAGATAGTGTAAAATATATGGAAAGGTAAACCCTCAGAGTTTAGTGTTAATGAAGAAGGCATTGGAATATTTGGGTTAAGAATATGTGTTCTATAAAATCCTGTGTTAAAGAAGGAACTGTTAGATGATGCACATAGTTTGAATTTCTCCATTCACCCAGGAAGCACAAATATGTATCAAGATCTATATGAGCATTATTGGTGGGACAACATGAATAATGAGATCACTGAATATACATCAAAGTGTCTGGTTTTTCAGCAAGTGAAGGCTAAAAGGAAAAAGTCTAATGGGATGATGCAACCATTACACATACCAAAATGAAAATGGTAAAATATCACCATAGACTTTTTCACTGGACTTCCAAAGACATACAAGGGAAATAATGATATTTTAGTTGTTTTGGATCATCTTACAAAGGCTGGACACTTCATTGCGATTAGAGAGGATTTCTCATTGGATCAACTTGAAGAATATAAATCAAATAAGTGGTAAGGATGCATGGAGTACCACTATCGATTGTGTCTAATCAAGATCCAAGGTTCACCTCTAAGTTTTGGAAAATTCTCCAACATGTTCTAAATAATGATATGAACTTCAGTATGGATTATCACCCTAAAACTAATGGCCAATCTAAGTAGACTATCTTGACACTGGAGAACAATTTGAAAGATTTATCAATGGAATTCAAAGGTGGATGGGACCAATATCTTCCTTTGGTTGAGTTCTCTTAC
Source organism: Viscum album (assembly GCA_963277665.1). NCBI lineage: Eukaryota > Viridiplantae > Streptophyta > Magnoliopsida > Santalales > Viscaceae > Viscum > Viscum album. The sequence goes on from OY728159.1 coordinate 931,083,455, forward strand.
AATAATAGTTTTCACTAGAGAATCCAAATGGATCTATATAAATCTCTTTATGGGAAGAGGTAAAAAACACTAACATGTTGGGATGATGTTGGGGAATGAAGACTTCTTGTTCCTGAAATGGTCGAAGAAGTGGTAGAGAAGGTTAAGACCATTCAGCATCACATCAAGTATGCTTAGAGTCGACAGAAGAGATATGATGAGAATCATTGATGAGAGATATATTTTGATGTTGGAGACATGGTATTCTTCCATATATCTCCATGGAATAAAGTGATGATATTTGGGAAGAAGTGAAATCATAGTCCAAGGTACATCAGGTATTTTTTTATCCTTGATCACATTGGATCAATGACCTATTGACTAGCACTCCCACCAAACCTATCTCAAGTAAATTATGTATTCCATGTATCCCTCTTGATAAAGTACATATCATACCACTCATATGTACTCAATAAATAGGTTGTGTAGTTATATATTTATCCTTCCTATAAGGAACAGTCAGTGAAGATAATATAACATAGAGAAAAATTTCTATGAAATAAGATAATGTCCCTCGTAAAAGTTTTGTGGAGAAACCACAAGATTGAAGAAGCAATGTGGGAATCATAGGAGGTGATTAAACAGACTTACCCTCATCTATTTTGGTGTGGGAAAAGAAAATTTTGTGGGTGAAGTTTCTAAAGGGGGGAAGATAGTAATGACCTGAACTGTTATGAATAAAATTCCCCTTTTGATTTAATTAAATGTATTATTATAAAATATAGTTATAAAAAACACATACACTTATTTTGTTTTATTGTATACAATTGGATTTAAATGGACATTAAGTATCATTATCATTGATAATATAGTGGTTTAACAATCATCACATGACTAGTATAAATATAGGGTTTTAACAAACCTAATTGGCACAGACAAAGGAACTGATGGGCTCAACCAGTGGTATTTTACCCTATGAATCCCATTTATCGAAGCTTCCATGGGATATAGAATTTATGGGATTTTCCCTAGACCAATCCCAATTTTAGATCCACTCACATAAGCATTATTAAAATCATTTATGGGAGAAGTGCAAGCTCATTGAGATCAGGGATCAAACCATGTTCATCGAACAACCCCATAAAAGCCCCATCATCACATACCTTACTCTTAGGGTGTATTCTGGTGTATTAAAGGGATATGTATAAATACCCTAGAAATATAAGTATGTACATTATTTTATATATTATTGTTACTTTTTAAATGATTTTTATTTCATACAATAAAGAAAAATTGTATTTTTGGTTAATATTAAAATTTAATTAATAAATTTATATATTAATGTATTTTTTAAATAAATATTATTTTAATAAAATATTATTATTAAATATTTATTATCAAATATAAATGATCCTATAACTTTTATGAAGTCAAATGTAGTTTTTTACAAGGGTTCAAAAAAATGTTATTGTCAAAAACCCATCATTTTTAATAAATGCCAATTTTTTATTTTAAAAGTAAAAAATACACATATTTATAAAATTATTTAGATAAAATAATATTATTTTTTTAATTAGGAATTAAAAATTATTCAATGGTAAATTTTTCATAATTTTTTGAGATAGTCGAATTTTCGTGTAAAAATTAAATACCGTATAAATATACTTTGTGTTTTATGACATCATGATGGCCCAAATGTGATGTAATAAGTAATATAAATGTGATTCACGACCAAATATATGTTTTCCCTTTAAAATAATTTGATTTTAAGTTTATTTTGTTTATTTTTTAAAGCCATTATGAATCCTCCAAGAGTTTTAATATATTTTATGATTTTAAAATAATTTCTTTACGAGTGTGAATCACCTCCACATCACCAATGGTAATATTTTAATAAGTTTGGAACTTGGCATTATAAAATAATGTAAACCACTTCCCTTTGAAAGAAACCATAGGCAAATCCTTGGTATGGTTTTTAGTTTTAGATATTAACCTAAATAATAAAGAAATTCTCATCCATTCTTATATAAACCCACCCAAGCTCCCATTTCTTTTCACTAAAACTCCTTGGAGCATGACCACACTCTACCCTCCACTCTATATAGTCCTCCCAAGGTTCTCCTAAGCTTTCAAGAAGCCCCTCCCAATCCTTTGGAGTCACATACTCAAGTAACAGAACCTCATCTTCCACTCTCCTCTTTTATCAAGCACTCCTTTTATGTTATGATTTTCATTTCATTTTATTATGATTGGATATGATATTAAATATTCCCCTTAATTTCCATTTTATGTATAAATAATTATATCTTCCTTTAACTCTCATTACTCCTCCTATGATCCCTTATTTACACCAGTTACCATGCCAAAATTTCGTAAGGAATCTTTTCTTTATTCATGTTTCTTCATTACCTTATGCCTTCTATTTCCAGATTTATAATGTTGGGATATGATTTTCCATGTCCCTATTACTAGAAACTTGATCTATATGTGATGAGAGAATAATTTCTCTATCATCAACCCATTTTTAATAATCTTTAATTGATTTCATTATGTTGTTGAAATTTCACCTCGATCTTCAATACCAAAAAATTTGTGTAGTGAATACCAGACCAATTTCCTATCAAGGGTGTTCACATTTATGAATATATACTTTTTTATTGGGTATTTACATATATGTATTACACACTCCTTAATAATGTAATAAATTATGATGATGAATGAATCCATGTTTTATGATCGATGTGGAATACTTAAGCATGAGAATAAAATGAATATGATGGGTGCGCCTAGATATCGCTCCAATATATTGGGTAATGTTTAGTATCATGATATGTCATGTTTGGATAGGGGTGTACCAAATTACTTTATGGTACTTTTTACACCATGAAGTCTTAGCAGATTTAGCCTTGACTTATGTTTATGATTCAGTGTTTTAATTTGTTTCCACATTTCCCATGTTGTCTTTATGATTATCATACTATATCATGTCTCATTGTTCATGTTCATGATTCCTACTCTTTTTATGTCCCATTGGTATGCCTATTTTATAACACGTATCAAATTCTTTATATTATTCCTTGTTTATTATCTTACTAGGATTTATAGCTCACCCATTTATTATGTTTGTCCCCAGGTTATCCCATGCGATTTTAAGTTCATTAGAATATTATGATCATGTCAAGGAAGTGTTCAATAATGTTTTTTATCCCATGTTATATGTTGTTGTGTAATTTACCTAATTCCTAAATACACTATACTTCCTGGTATTTTTTGGTTGTATTAAGTGTACTTTTATGTAATAAAACATCTATTAATGTGTAATAAAGATTAGGGTTGTTATTTATATTGAGTATTGTTTGTAAGTATTGTTCATCATTATTATTCATGAGTACAATTCAAAATATTTCTCCTAAATTACTATTTAAGGGTTATTGTTCACCTACAGCATATCATTCCCATGGATGTGTGTGTGTGTGTGTGTTTGTTTTAAAATATATAAATATATTTATTTTTAAAATTTTATGGACTACTCTCTCATAGAAGTCTTTAGAACTGTGAAATTATTAATATAAATAATATCTATAATACTATTCCCATGAATAGTATCCAGATTATAATTTTATTTTAATTTTTTGTACCCAAAATTGTTTCTTCAATCCTTAGATAGACATAACTCAACCATCTAACCATGGATTGAAGAACAATGAGTGGCGTCAGAACCATATTGATTCCCTCTACTCAAATTCATGAAATTTTAATTTTGACTTAATAAATAACATGATCACTCTGGTGTCACTTCTTGGTACTGGGTGTGTGATAGAATTGTATGATGTATGGAAATTAAAATTTTTCACTATGATGGACCCCCAAATTTCATCACTAGAAAATCTTCATCCGATTATTGGTTCAAGGATTTCATGTGAATTTAAATTAAGCATGAAAAATTAAATTGAAACCATTCCTTGTTTATTATGATTGAAAACATGTTCCACACTTCATCGGTGATCATAATTTGAAGGAACCAAACTAGTAATCCTTTATATCATACACACACACTCTATAATATTATTTGAAAATAAATATTCATTTTTCACATTCTACTATAGAGAGATCAAATTGATTTTAATATTGACGTGATCATGGGAACACCAATTATTTGATTTGGGGTGGAGTTCTTGGATCAGGGTGCTCAAATATCTCTCTTATCTATCTATAACTTGAGAGTGAGGATAGAGAATCTCTCAAACTTGATTTTTGAATAGTTATCTCAAATTTGGGTATCTCTTAACTTATATAGGTATAGTTAAGTATTATAAATTTCAATTAGGTGCCTGAATATAATTAACCTCAAAAATAAGAATTAAATGAAATTAATAACTAATTAATTGTTTTATAAATTTAATTTATATTTTTATAGTTTCCTGTAACATTCAAAATACCTTATGAGATAAAATATGAGCCATTAACTTAACTCACTTCTCTTATTAATATATTAAGTATCCTTGAATAAAATATTATTCATCTAAAAAAATATATTTTACTTGGATTCAATTAAAATTTGAGAATACCTTGAGTAAATAAATTAAACAAATATTATTTGTAACACCCTAAGACTTTATGATATATTTTCTTTTAAATAAATTTAATCTCTTCAATAGCTTGCGACGCACGCAACCCTAAGTCGAAATGAACCGTAATATAGTATACCATTATAAACTTGTTAAATTGTCAAGTATGAATAGGACTATCTATATTTTTAAAATTATATGGTTTATAAATTTATAAATAAATTCACTGGTTATCCCTTGATTAGGGCAAAAAACTTTTGAAAATAAAAGAAATTTTTTTCTGAAAAAACATATTTATGCACATAATGAGTTTTTATCTTAATAAATTAAATTAATCACTATTTATATATGATTTCAATGAAATATATATATTATATATTAAATCAAAATTTTTATCATTCATATAATATTTCTTTGAGGCATGAGATAAAGTGAAGTTTTGAAAATTTTTTAAAAATATTATTTTTTTGATGAACAGTGAAAAAAAATATTGATTTTTATAGATAATTGTCTTTACGATTAAAGAATTAACGAAGTTAAATTTGTTTTAAAATTAATTTAAAAGTAAAATTAGTTAAATTATATTATAATTAATTCAATTTTTTTTATTTAAATCAATTTAATGTTTATTTTTTATATAAAAACTTTTTATACTTAGGAAAACTTTTTTTTGGAAAACTATTTCTTTATCCCGCTTATGAGTTTAATTTTAAATTAAGTTCAGATAATTATATGGTTTTAATTTTAAAAAATGTATTCCTATTTTTAAATTAGAAAAATTAATATTATGTAATAATTTTAACTTAAATTTTTTCATAATTAATAGTAAAAACAGTAAAAATTAATTACTATGGTTAAGGTTAAAACAGGTTTAAAACGGGTTGAACTAAAATTATAATGGTTAAAATAACATAAAAACTTTTATAATTCCTATTTTATATCCATATTTCAACCTTATATCATATAATTCTCTATAATGATACATTTTTTATCCTTATGTCATTTTTAAAACATGGGTATGCTTTATTCTTTTCAAAAATTCCATGTGTGTCCTCTCCCCCACTTGTAAAAGGATACCCCCTCTCTTATCCTCTTCATACTTCAAGAGCCTTTTGGTTAAGACAAACCCTAACCAAGTACCTTAATTACATATCAACCCATGACCTAGAGACCTTTTTTTATCTAAAAATCAATCTATGAATCCTTTAGGTATAAACCTAAATAGGTTGTTCGAAGAAGTAGTATAGTTCTTAACCATGTGTTTTCATTTTATTTATTATTTTAACTCCTTAAAATATTCTAAAACTATGATAAAATAATATAACTAGTATATTTAACATACTAAAATTTTATTATGTTAATTTAATAACCCATATCCATCCCCTCTTCACGAACTGATGTAATTCGTTTTCCATCGCCACCTATCATGGATGGATTTAATATATATATATATATGATATTTATGACACAATTATACTTATGAAATTATAATATCACATCTACCTTCTTTCCTTCCAATCTATTGGAAAATGATAACATCGCTTGTGCATATGTGTTGACTACCGCTTCCACATAGAGATGTGATAAGGTTTTCATTTTATTTTTACATGAATGATAATTAGGATATATTTAATGAATATATATTATATATATGATATAATAATTATTTTATAAATGTTAAATATTATTTACCTTTATTTTATTCCATCCTTCAAAAAATGAAAATAACGTTCATACGTACGTATGGTCTACCATCTTCATGAACAATGTAACTCATTTTTCTACCTCTAAATTTTATATATTATTATAAATATATATACAATGAATATATATTATATTTATATCATGGTTAAAATTATATATAATATTTAACCATGATAAAATTATAAGGACCAAAACTACCGAATCAAAACATACATGAAGAACAAAGCAGTTCTCACTTGGAATATTGTTTTAATAAATAATTGTTAATAAACGGGTGATAAAAAGTTATAATTAAATCATATATGGTATGATATATATGATTATTTTTATTTAATAATTTTATAATAAATCTATATTTATTATACAGGAGGTTTGAACATGTACGAAGGAAATAGGACCTGAGGTAAGGGTTTATCGTCTCACTTTTACTTTCATGAGACATATGCCATATTCACCACTTATTACTTTTGTATGGTGTATATACTACCCTTTAATATTTTATATAATTAATATATTTATATTAATGGTATTTAATGTTTCATTTGAAGTTATTTCTTTCATATGTTTTAATATTTAAAAGTTACCAAAACAGTAAGGATCTATTTCACAATCTCATCATTATTCAGGATTATTGATGTTTATGTCACCACTAGGGAAATAATTATATATTTATATATTAAACCCAATATAATTTATTAAAATCTATATATTACTATGAATTATAATTTTTACTTTCAAATTCCTCTCTTTAAGTATGCAAGATACCAAAATTGTGTTTTTAAAGAAAACCAACATTGTTTTCTACTCGGTATGTAATCCTTCTCTTCCATGTCTATATTTTATAAAAATGATTTTAAAAATATTTTTACTATTATTATATTATTGTTAAAATTTATTTTTACCCGTGTTTGGATTTTTTAAAAATGGTTTAAAATGAATCTTCTTTTTGTTTTCCAAACGAGGTACTTTTTGACTTTTTACTGAAAATGTGAAAAGAATATTTGTTTTAACATACTCAGAATGAATAGAATTTCTCATCATAATTACCATTAATTATCTTGAAAATTAATTTAAAAGGTTCCAATATTATTTTAAAATAAAATCTTTTTCCTAATATTCTATAATTTTTTAATTACTTTCAAAGTGTAAAAGGTATTTTCCTCAAGTATGTTTTTAATGAAATTTTTATGGTATTTCTATTTATCAATGGAAAACCCCCTTATTTTACTTATGATTTATTAGGAATATATTAAAATGATACCATACATACTATTTATTTGGATGTTTTATGATCAGTCTGGTAGGGGATTTACTATTTTGATACCATTTTCCATATTACTCTAAATGGTTTATAATAAGTTTTACTGGGGAATTTATTAGCATTTGTATACTAGTTTTCTGATACAAATGATTATATTTATTATTTTTTTGATTGGGAAACTATTAACATTTTAAATTCTAGTTTTTCAATATGAATTTTTATATTGATTATGTTTATGCCCTTTCATATGATGAATGAATTATACTTAGTAAGTAACAAGTGAGGCATGCTATATCCCCTCAATTCATTGATAGGTATCAAGAGACAAACTAGATTGGGTATTTGGATGAGAACTTAGCCATTTATGTAATATTTATTGGAATAAGTTATTGATGGTGTGTTTATGATGTCTATAATTATTAATTCCCTCATTATGAGATCATTTATTGATGTCCATGTGATTATTTTATTAGTTATGATATCCTTGGATAGGTTTCAAGCTCATGTGATTATTTATATAGAATTATTTGATCATCATTTATTTATTATATATTATTCTTTATGATCAAGTTATTGATTAAATGTATTGTGTTTTCATTTATTTACCTTTTTCAAATTTATTATGATTTATGTATTCATGATATCTTCTGTTGTACACATACCCTTACTAAGCATCTGAGCTCTCCCATTTCTTATTTTTCCTTTCCCAAGGATGCCAGGAAGTGTTTTATGATTATATATAGGGATATGATAAAGATATTAATTATTTTCTCAAAGGAACTAATATTTTTTATTATAATTTTTCAAATGTAATTTGATTTTCAAGTATGTATCTAGTTTTCCAATTCTACTAAACTATTCAGTTCTTTGGGATTCCATCACATATATCTAGAACCAATGTAATAAAGTATCCATAGAATTTGAGCTACTAGTTTTGGGGTATTTACAACATGCTAAACTCAAATAATATTGAGTTTATTTATTTCTTATGATTGATCAAACTCATACATATCTCTTCCCCAACCACAGGTCCCACCATGTCCTAAACTCCAATTCATTAGAATGGTCCAATCCATTAAATATGCTTTGTGTGTGACCCTATAGGCCCTTATCTCGATAGCAGTAAGTGATGCACCCAAACTAGGAGTAGAGTCTAGAAACCCATCAAGGATTATAGGGAGATAATGTTTAGTCATATCAAAGACAACATCATATGAACACACACTATGTAATATAATCTCTTTATCACATGATATCACATAAATTAGGATGCACACTTCATATAATCATCCTTCCTTGCTTTATTTATCCATGACATTATAGGATAGACTTACCTTTGATCATCATTTCCATGGATTTAATAAAAGTACTATCATATTTGGAAACTGGTACCATGATATATCTTCCTTTTAGAAGTGAAAAACCTTTCTTTATCATTCACCCAATGACATACCATCAACAACGCACCCAACGTAAGCTACATCACCACAACATAAATGCTATGGTTTTCATCTTGTATCAAAGTATATGATAAAATGGTACAAATTGATAATGAACTCAAGTTATGATACCAATACATGTGTTCATAAATTATAATAATTGATAACACCTGTGACATGTGGTGTTCCAATTGGTGTATTATTCCTCATGATCTTCTATACTCTAGATCATAAAGTGAGAACTTCATAATAAGAATTATAAATCCTTCTGATCCCCCAACACCTGATAGTTATAAATCATATGTGTCTCATTGATATGATGTATCAAGACCATATGAGATATATTTAATATTATTATCATAGTATATCGAGGTTCTCATTAAATTTGGGAACTTCTATAACCTGTCTATATGAAAAATAGTCTAATTACATTACCATTTAAATAGTAGAAGTGGATGTATCAACACTATTATGGTAAGATAACATAACATATAAATCTATATATAAAATATATGGTAATCAAAAATTACTATTCAAGTTAGGTCTATGGAACCCACTTTCACAACACCTAAGGCTTAGTAATGCCTAGTTTTGAGTTGACACTACAACCTGATCTACCACCTTCCAATAGTGGAAAGAGAAATCACTCTCGATAAGTATTGTAATTTCTATATTTTTCACCATATATTTATCCATTAAATGTCTCTATTATTTTACAGATTCCTATCTAGAGACACTTCATTTTTAACTCTATGTTTCTCAAAGTAATATTACAATTCAATGGAAGTTAACCTAGTTTCATTGTCTGGACACAGTATCTTGATGGTGTGACCAGTTTCATTTTGAACTCTTATTTTTTATGTATTTATTCACTCCATAACTTCATTCTTGAAATTAATGAGCATAATACATGTCATTATACTGTTATCATCAACAAATAGAATGAAGTAACTCTCTCCTTGTGTGCCTAGTTAGTTTATAAGACCGGAGATGTTAGTATGAACCAGGTAAAGTATATTGGACACCATTTTCTTATTTTATTGATATGTATTATGTACCATCTTATCATAAACACATGCATCACTATTCCTTTTTAGTCACACTTCATATTTGGGATACATATTATAGATCTTATATTAGATAGTTTTTCCATGATTTTTCAATGAATGTATTCTAGAATCTAGTGTCACAAGTTGTTTTCTTATTACACTATAATAAGGCATGTATTCTACTTCCTATTCACCTAGTAAAGATTACCATTAATACACCAACCTTTCATAAGATAATTCTCAACCTTGAATTTGATCATACGCCCTTTTATGAAAAGTATTTCATGTGCCTTGAAGTCAACAATGATATTTTTAGAGATCCTAAAATATATCTAGGGAAGCTATCCAGGGTTCCATCTTCTAATTAATGTAATGGTAACTCATTATCTCCTCACCTATACTAACATATTACTATTTACTTTTAAAATAATAAAATAATGGTGATAAAGTGGTGTGTGTCTCGATGAAATGTATAAGAAGTAAAATAGGTGAAAACATTACATGGACAGCCTTGGATAATTTCCTCATCCACTCTATCACTACCTATCATAAAATAAATTCACTCCCTTAACCAATCTCAATAAGTAACTCATAACCTCAAGATAAACACTCCCTCTCAACTATGTTTGGATGGGCAGTGTAATAAATAGTCACTATCGAACAAATTTCACCCACTCATGATAATTAAGTTCCCAAAATCACTCCTCAATAACTACTCACTCACCTCCATCATATGAGAAATGAAATAAAGTTTAGGTGGGATTATATATAAACTAAATTAAGATAAGAAACCAAGAAGAAATATAAAAAAAAGTTATGATAATCAACTACTTTGGTGCATACCTTGGATCTCATTAAAAGTGAACATAAGAAATGAAAATTTAAATTCATTTAAATTTAAGAGTTGGTATGGGGGAGTTTCTCCTCATCCAAGTTATATAATCCTACACCATCATCACTGAAGTTAAAAATTAAACTAAGAAAAAATTATTGTGAGTTATCTTACTTTTGGTCTGAGGAAAATATACCCTCTCCAGTGGTCTTTTCTTCCTTTAAATGTTTCACAGTAGGTTATAGAATCACATGATAATTCCATTTGTAGGTTTTGATTCATTCCATGTCACCAGCTTCCAAGAGGTTCCAATTTGATAATCTTCCTCTCCCACTTCTTTGGAAACTCACACGATCCTTGGTTCCCTTTTGGAATGGATGAATTCTATGTGGAAATATCAAACAATACTTTCATGTTTAATCCAAGTATAATGAATAAGGATATTCATTTTTTATAAATGTTTCATGTGTGTAGTACATGTGGAACCAAGTGGGATAGACATCCTTGGTGATATCCATTCTATGAATGTATTGGGTACTCTCTCTCACAGTTGATCTTATCCCAAATTATCAAAGTCCAAAATTCATATGATTACTAGGAAATAAATTCAAATCATATAACTTCAAATTAATATGATGGATGAAGTATGATGGTATAATAAGTCATAATCTCATATCACAAGTCTTATGGCATCATTGAAGTCTTAAGGTATAGGTTGAACTCATACAATGAAGTCATATGATTTAAGTCTTATAATATAACTACTTTAGTAAAACTTATTGATACATTCTATCAAGATGATGGTGTGCATTATAATTCATACGCTCAGTTATAGAATTATCAGACATAGAGGCCCCCTCAATTTCAATCCTATATAGTGAATAGACCAGTGAACAAATTTTCTCCACTCTGATTAAGGTTTCATCATATTCAATTGGTATTCTCCATTCTTGGTTGTACAAAGATCAATTTTATCAATAAAAAATCCTTGTTTTTTGTGGATGAATTTAGGTATGGATTTATGTGACTTAAACACTGGTATAGGGATTAGTAATAAAAGGGATGGCCCAAACCCAACACATTCTCAATGAATATGACCTTTACATAGCCTATGGAGTGTTCTTGATATCCTTATAAAATTTAGTAACCATATGATTTACTTTGAATTAATAACTAAAATAATGGGTATACCATTACTCAACTTCCTTTATACCTTTACATAATGTTTCTATATGACTCTTACCCTTATGTAGCCTTAGTGAACACACTTTTTACCTTTACACATCACCTTATAATACAATTACATAGCATTTAGACCATGATTTATACCCTTATACCTTGATGAAATGGATTTTATACCCTTATACAGTATGCCTAATTGTGGGTACACCTTTACATAGCTACTTGTACATATATTCTAAATTTTTTCAGCACTTAGTTTGTGACCTTTACCCTCACATAGACTTCAGAAACTTAGTAAGACCCTTATTTAGCTCTAGATTAAACCTACGTTAATGGAAATCATTCATAAATATAGTAAATGACACTTATTCAAGGGATAAATGAGATATATACAAGGAAATAAATGAATATTACACATTCTGTCTTTTTACAATTTTTATCTTCGAACCTATGCATTGAAAAAAAATAATGAATGGTGTTAGGAACCAATCTGGGACCCCATCTAGCCCGGTGCCCGACCAAATAAATGGCATGGCCTAAAGAGCATTCCTAATTTCCATGTGAAGGCAACAAGTTCTTGAGTATCAACAATGTAACTTGGGAACGATTTCACCTGATTACAAAGAAGTAAACAACCAACATTAATGAATAAACCAAAACTGAATAACCATAACCAAACATGGCATAACAAATTTTTAGATTCAATTTTAATAATTTAAATAAAATCCAAAGAGGCTAAAATAATAGGGGATAAGACACTATCACAAAAAACACCATAAAATTGGAGGAGCATCATCCTCAAGACACCACCACAACACCTACAAGGGAAGACCACTAGAATCCCTAACCACCATCTCTAAACATCTTGCCTTTACTTGTGTCAAACATGACCAAGTCTAATTACACACAAAGGTGTAATTAGGGTGTGAGCCAAAGCCCGGTAGGATGGAACCCAATAAATATATTTCATGCTATAATCATTATAAGATAAGATAACATGCAATTTTAATAAAATTAAATCTTGAAACATTTTTATATAAATCGTTTTAAAGGAAAACATAATTTTATTTGGAAATAACCAACCAAGTACACTGTATACCAATGGTAAGAGTAATATTACAAAAGAGAACTAATTCATAAGAAAAACCCTTTAGGCACTAGATAGAAATTAGTCACTATGTACATCATCTCTTAGTGAATAGTGGTATAGTAACCATGAACAAAAATGTTCTCATGAATGGTCCACTAAGAGGGAACATCCCACGGTATTAGTGGTCTCCAATCATCATCATAATTTAGTTAGTGTTGTAATCGTCAATCCTACTAGATGAATCTAGGATAAACCACTTCTGAGTCATTTAGTGTACTAGTCCTAGTTCAGCAACCTAGATACCCAAGGTTTCCCTTCGTGATCAATTTTCATTCCACATTTCATAAGGATCACAATAATTCGCATACACACAGGTGAAATGATATAAACATATGTTAAACCACCATTTCCACATAAAAGACCCATTTTGAAACCAAAATCACACCAAATACATTTCAAAACATTTTTCTCATCAATTTCATAATTTATTAAACACCTTTAAGAAGAAAACAAGGAAGTACACACATTATACACATAGAACACACTCCACTTCCTTTAGAAAAACAATATTCACCACAAACGCACCTCGAATCCTTTTAAAAACACATTTCAAACCTCACATATAATCCATATAACATCAAAAAGAATCAAATAAAGCATAGTAAAATCACCAAATAATGTTTGATCATGGAACTACCTACCTCAAGTGAAAAATGGTGGAAACAAACAACTGCATGCCAAGCGAACCCTATAGAGGAAATATGGAAACTTAAACATCAAGATGAAACCTTAACAAATAATATGAAACCCTAAAAATGTCACCCCATCCACTAGAGATATGAAATCCCAAATAAAGAAGAATAAAACCCTAGAAAAGAGGGAGAAACCAAGAGAATAGGTACTTACTTGGAGAATCAAGGATAAACCATAGAAAAATCGCCTCAAAAAAAGAGGTCCAAGGGAGGAAATGAGAGAGGGAGAGGTGCCTAGGGAGAAGGAACCTGAGTGGGGGAATAAATGGGAGTTAGGGATAAAAAAAGGGGTGAGAGAACACTTAAAAATGCAATTTTTAATGACCTAGAAGGGTTGTATGGTTTGCTAGCATGGTTTTCCACACCATGTAGCAACCATGCTCCCATTACTGTCAAAGAAGGGAATGTCGTATTATTATCCATAATAGTTTAAAAACCATGTGCTAACAGTTTGATAAGACTTTGTCCAAAAACACCGCTTGGACACATGGTTACCTGGGTAAGAGCACATGGTTTTCTAAACTGTGCACTACCTACTATTTACCCAAAAATTCCATTTTTCTCCAAAAAAATAAGGAAAATCCAAAGGGGAAAATTTTAGACCAAAAATAAATAGAAAAATACATTAAAAGGAAATCATGCGTGTGACAATTCTTCCCACCATGAGAACTTCCCATCCCCATAAAGTTAACCCAAAGTTTGATCAGAGAATAAAAATGGGTATTCCATCTTAATCCAAGACTTTTGATCCCAAGTCTCATTCTCATCATTCCTATGTTTCCAAAGAACCCAAACCAGAAGAACAGACACCCAACGAAGCACTTTCTTTTGAGAATCTGTAATCCACACTGGCCATTCAAACACTGATAAGTTGGGCTCTGACTCTAACTCTTACCAATTTATCATATGAGATAGATTTGGATTATATTTCTTTAACTGGGAGACATGAAACATGTCATGAATTGAAATCAACTGCAAAGTCAAAGATAACATGTATTCCACCTTTCCAACCCACTCAGTAATCTTGAAAGGTTTGACATACCTCAGCATTATATTTCCTTTATTTCCCAAACGACAATGACCCAAGAGAGGTTCCACTTTTAGGAACACCAAATAACCCATGGAAAACTCAAGATCTTAGAATCTATGATCATTATAATATTTTTAATGACTCTGATATCTCAAAAATCGCTTTCTGTTTAGCTTGACTTTCTCAAAATACTCTTGCACAAGGCTCGGTCCCAACAATGAGGTTTCACCCACCTCATCCCAACACAACAGTGACCGAAACGGCTGACCATAGAGTGACTCAAAAGGATATATTTGAATTGATTACTGGTATCTATTGTTATATGAAAACTCGACCAATCCTAAATAGATATCCCATGATCCTTCAAAATCCAACACGCATGCTCAGATCATGTCTTCTAAAATCTAATTTTCCTGCTCTGTCTGACCATCCCTTTGAGGATAGCATATCATGCTTAACTAGAACAATGACTCCATTTCTTTCTGAATGCCTTCTCAAAACTGTGACGTAAAATAGGGGTCCCTATTAGAAATTATTGTTGATGACACACCACGAAGCCACACCATCTCCCAAATAGACAACTAGCCCATCACATCCACCTTAGTTGAATATTTAATAGGAATAAAGAGGGATGATTTGGTCAGATGATCAATCACTACCCATATGGAATTCTTCCCAGGGGGTGTATGGGGAAATCCAATAATAAATTCCATGGCGTTCTTGTCCCAATTTCTGGTAGGAATGGGTAACAGCTAAAGAAAACCAAAGGGCCTTCGGTGCTCTAATTTTACCTTATGACATGTATAACACCTTGACATGAAGTAAAATATATCCCACCTCATACCTGGACACCAAAAATACCAATGCACATCATAATAAATCTTGGTACCTATAGGTCGAATAGCCCATTGAGATTGGTGGCTATCCTGCATCACCACCTTTCTCAACAACAATAGCACCACAAGCCGGTACTTAAAGAACAATATTCCCTTAGGAGATAACAAACAATCACAAGGTGTCTCCCCACCATGAATAAACTACATAGACTAATGGAATAACTCATCACCAGGATTCTCCTATAGAATTATCTCCATAAGAGAAGGATTCAATTGGATATTGGCCGAGAATGTACCTCCACTGTGCTCCTTAGTCTCCAAGTGCATCTGAGAAAAGATCCCCATAAAATCCCACTCATCAATGGACTCTCTTAATTCCTACTCTGGAACTTCTATGCTCAATTATTTTACCACAGCATTACCTTTCCCTAGGGTATAAACTATATCAAAGTTAAACCCCTACAAGTGATCCACCCAATGGCATTGCCTCAAGTTCAAATATTTTTGGGATAATATGTAGTCTAAGCTCTTATGATCAGAATAAACTACAAGTTTTCCCCAAAATAGATAGTGGTACCATGTTTTCAAAGCATGTATCACCGCATATAATTCCAATTCATGGGTCAGATAGTTCTTTTTAGGTGGTCAGAGTTGGAAAGATTCATACACCACCACATGGTCATCCTATATAATCACACACCCAAGACCCATACATGGGGTATCACAATAAACCATATATCACCTCCAAGTTATATATATATCAACACATGAGTGGTATTAAACTTCCTCTTTAGCTCCTCAAAGGATGACTAACACTCTAGGTTCTATTAAAACTTCATCCTTTTCTGGGTGAGTGATTTCATGGGAAAAGAAATTCAAGAGAAGTCTCAAACAAACCACCTATAATAACCTTCCAGGCCTAAAAATCTCTGGATCTCAAAAACATTCTCTAGATGCTCCCATAACATAACTACACTGATCTTATAGGGATTCACTAAAATTCTTTGTTCTAATATCACATAGATTAGAAGCTTTACCACTTTAATCTCAAAGGCACCCTTAGAAAACTTTTCATAGATGTGATGATCTCGAAGTGTTCCCAAAATGATCCTCAAATGATTCTCATTCTCTTCCTCATATTCAAAATAAACCAGGATGTCATCCATGAATCCCGGGGAAAAATAATCAAGATACTATTAAAAACCCTATTCATAAGCACCATGAAGACTCTTGGATCATTTTTCAACCCAAAAGGCATGACCAAGTACTCAAAATGATCATACCTACTTCATAAATCCATTTTAAGGATGTCTTCCTCTCCCACCCTGACTTGGTGGTAACCAGAAAACAATTCAATCTTATAAAACCACCTTTCTCCTTCTAACTGATCAAAAAATCCATCAATACAAGGAAAGGTATACTTGTTATTGATGGTTACCTTATTTAACTTCTGGTAATCAATGCATAACCATAGAGATCCATCATCCTTTTTCATGAATAAAACTTGGGTGGCCTAAGGAGAGATGTTTGGGATAATGAATCCTTTGGATTCCAAATCGTCCAGTTGTACCTTTAATTCCATCAACTCGAAGGGGGTCATATAGTACAAGGGAAGAGATAACAGTTGTGTTCCCAGTGCCAATTCTATAGATAACTTTTCATCCCACTCTGTAAGAAAACCTAAAAATTCATCCTCAAAATACCTCTATGAACTCATCCACCACAAGTTGTAATCCAACCTCAGGAACACTACCATCATCCTCCAACATGAGTGATAATAACTTGAAAAAAATCCCAATTCCATAAGTAGAGGTCCAACATGACCCAACCAAGTATCCCATTCTCCATGAAAAACATGGGTACTTTCATCAAGTGCCACAAAAATCACCTACTTCCTGTAGAAATTGATATGAACCTAAAATCACACCATCCAATCCATGTTGAGGGTTACATAAAAGGGGTCCATATCCAAGACCATAAAATCCCATTCCATATTGACTCCTAACATGGTGAGTGCACAATATGGACACATGAGACCCTTCTCTCTCTTCTTACCATGAGGTGTTACCAAATCCATTGCATATGACATGAGATCAATTGGAAAACTGAACAGGTTCACAAGGTGGGTAGAGATAAATGAAGCAGAAGAACTATTATAAAATATTGAAACTATAGACAATTCAATCAAAATGGTACCTCTAACTGTCGAAGGCTCTATATCCAGTTTCGCTGGTGCTTGGTCGACATCATGGATATTCCTTTTCTTTGCTTGATTATGAGCATGACCGCTGACCTATGGCTATGCCCAGAACTGACTATGGATATAATAGGATCTGGTCCTACCACCACGACCACCAAATTGATATCCCACTATCCTGGATTGATCTGAATGAGATTAAATCCCTCTGGAAGCTACAGATCTTTCACCACTCTGATATGGGTTCATCACTTTTCAAAAATGCTATAGGTGTCCCATAGCTTCACACTGATGGAAATTTTTTGGAGGATATGTACCCATAGGTCGTATGTGTCTTGCCTTTCAACACTAATGGCACACAATTGACCTAGGAATAGAAGCCACAAATGAAGACTACTAGGAAGGATGTCCTAAACTATCACCTTTCTTCTTCCCTTACTTGTCTTGCTTCCTCTTTTTCTCAGATGAACTACAACTTCCCATTACTGAAACTATCCCAAAGGAACCAAAGCTTTCCTTTCAGTTAATCTACACCATATAATCACGTGCAACCACTTTGGCATAGGTATTAATTTTAAAAAGAAATACCTGAGAGTAGATCTTTATCCATAACCCCGTCTCAAACCTCTGAGCCTTCATCTACTCATTGGAAATGATTTCGGGTGCATAAAAAACTAGCTCACCAAAGCGTTTTGTATACTCCAACATAGAATAGTCCCCCAGAACAAGCTCCATAAATTCCTAGGATATGGTGAATTCCAAGACCTCGAGAAATTATAGATCATTGAAAATATCCTTGAAGTCCTTCCAGTTCATCTGCCTGTGCTTTCCAGTTTGGACCACTAAGTCCCACCACCTTCGACTGGGACCTTATAATAAGAAAAAAGAACATTTCACCCTAACTTCCTCAGGAGTGTCCAGAAATCCAAACATATGTTCTATCTTGTCAAGCCACTCCACAGCTTCTTGAGGTTTTGTGCTACCTTGGAAGGAATGAGGCTTGTACTTAAGGAACTCCTAAGCTTTGTCCTTTGCATGACCTGGTTCAGCTTCTCTAACCATAGTAGGACCAAAACATGCTCTCTATCCTAAAGATTGGATAGCTTGAACCATAGATTCCACTAATATTTAATCAATTACTGAGAGATAACTCTCTCCAACCTCTTCTCACGACTACACAAGAATTATCTGGGGAAGCATCTTTCTATAAGAAGCAATAACCACAAGTAAATCAATCAACACAACCATTCTGAAAAAATTTCAAAAAAAAAATTAAAATACTTTTATAAATCAAAACGTAACCAAATCCTTCACAATAATAAGACCAAAACAAAAAAACACTCCACCCCCACCCAACATCCATATATAGTTTGCAGCCTGTACGCCTCACCTAGGGGAGAAGTCAAACAAAATCCAGACATCCCATGGTGACTTAAGATCTTTCATGAGGTATGATGGACAGGAACCCTACTCAAAACCAGAACCGCAATCCCCTACAATCCTATCTCCATTCTATCCAAACTCATCTAAATATCATGACCCAAAAGAGTGTGATCTGCTATGATAACATTTTTTTCACAAACCAAGCTAGGACACCATCTAACCCTATGCCCAACCTTGTATTTGGCATGACCCAAAGAGCATTAATGATCTCTACAAGCTAGAAACAAGTGCATGGGTATCAAAAATGTAACTTGGGAATGATTTCATCCAATTGAAAATACATAAACAACCAACATTAATTAATAAAAAAAACTAAATAATCATAACCAAACATGGAATAAAAAATTTCCATATTCCAGTTTACAACTTTAAATAAAACCCAAATAGGATACAACAAGAGGGGACAAGACACTATACCAAAAATTACCATGAAACAAGAGAATCATCATCCTAAATCCACCACCAGGACACCTATAAGAGAATAACACTAGCATACCTAACTACCATCTCCAAAAATCTTTCCTTTACCTATGTAAAACATAACCAAGTCTACTTACACCCAAAGGTTTAAGTGGGGTGTGAGACAAATCCCAGTAGGATGTCACCCAACAAATAGATTCCATACTATAAACATTATAAGACAAGATAACATGAAAGTTTTATAAAATTAAATCTTGAAACGTTTTTATAGAAAACATTTCAAAGGAAAGCATTCTTTGTTTTTAAAATAACCAACCAAGTACATTGTATGTCGATGGTAAAAGAAATATCACAAAATATTACTAAGTCACAGGAAAAGCCTGTAGGCACAAACTAGTAATGGGACACTAGGTATATAATATATTGGTGAAAAGTGGTATAGTAACCATGACCAACAGCATTCTCATGCATAAACCACTAGGAGGGAACATCCCATGGGGCTAGTGGTCTCCAATCATCATCATAATTTATATAGCATTGTAATTTTCAATCCTACTCAATGAATCTAGGACGAACCACTTCTTATTCATCTAGTATACTAATCCTAGTCTGTGCACCTAGATTCCCAAGGTTTCCCTTCATGCTCAATTTTCATTCCACATGTCACAAGGATCACAACAATTCACATACACACATTCCAAATTATATAAACACACATGTTAAACCATTATTTCCACATCAAAAACCCATTTTAAAACCAAACACACACCAATTCCATTTCTAAAAATGTTTCTCATCACTTTAATAATTTATTAAACACCTTTAAGAAGCAAAAAAAAGGAAGAACTCTTGTTATACACATGGAACACACCCCACTTTCTATAGAAAATCAATTTTTACCACAAACGCACCTTATATCCTCTTAAAACACATTTTTCACCTCATATATAATCCATAGAACATAAAAAAGAAGAAAATTGAGTATATTAAAATCACTAAATAATGTTTGAGAATGTAAAAAACTATCTCAAGTGTAGAAATATCCAAAAAACAGTGGAAACCAACAACTGCACACCTAGAGAACCCTATAGAGGAAAGATCAAACCTTAAACATCAATATAGAACCTTAAGAAACAAGATAAAACCTTAAAAATTTCACCCCACCCTCTATAGAGGGGAAACCCCAAATAAATAATAATAAAACCCTAGAAAAGAGGGAGAAACCAAGATAATATGGACTTACTTAGAGAATCGAGGAGAAACCACAACAAAATCACCTAAAAACGAAGGCCCAAGGGTGAAAATGGGAGAGGGATAGGCACATAGGGTAGAGTAACCCATGTAGGGGAAGAAATGGGGGGTAGGATTAAAATTCGGGGAGAGAAAAAAAATTAAAAATATGATTTTTAATTACATGAATAGGTCACACGGTTTTACAAACTATGCAGAAATCGTGCTCCCCTTACTGTCCAAGTAGGGCATGTCGCATGGTTAGCCCACATGATTTACAAACCATGTGCTAACCATGAAATAAGAATCTATCCAAAAACACCACTTGACTTCAAAGTTACCTAGGCAATATCACACGGTTTTCTAAACCATGTTCCAATAATGTGCCACCTACTATTTACCCAAAAATTCCATTTTTCTCCAAAAACATAAGGAAAATCCAAAAGGGAAAATTCTAGACCAAAAATAAATAGAAAAATACCTCAAAAATAAATCACAAGTGTGACAAATAGATTATCCATATTGAGATCAAAATTATTTAAAATAATTAAACTCATAATTTAATCCATCAAAAAATTAAATTCCAATTTTCCAAATCAATGTATGGATTCTCAATTAAAATTAAAAAATTAATAAAACTACTAAAAAATATTTTTAAATATATCTATTGATATAATTATATATTTTAAAAAGTAAAAAATATGAATTATTAACCTTTTTTTATTTATATTAGGGGTTAATTATCATTAAAAATAATTAAAAATTTAGTAAATATTGGCTCTCATTCCCTTTCTTGTCAAAGGTAACCACAATATTAGAGTCACAAAGTTGAATTATGTTCAAGGGGTTATGTTGAAATCCATCCACATGGAGTAAATTTTTTCTCTTTGGTTCATCGCTTGTTAACCTAGTCTTCCCAGTTCCTTTGATCTTTAGTGCTGGTTTGTTTCCAAAATGGATGGTTACATCAACCTAATCCTCATGTTTTTTAGGAGTTTTATATTTCCAATTATGTGGGATAAACACCCATTTTCATGTATCCATGTACCTCTATTATTTGTATCTTTTAATGTATATTTATCTAAGTTTTTATCCTCTATTTTATACTTCTCTTTTCAAGAAATGACAAAACAAGTTCAGACATAAGAGTTTCATTCTTCTCTTTCTCTAGCATAAGAAACATTATTATATTCTCTTTCTTATTCCAATAGAGATTATATATTTTTTAATATAATATTATTGGGTTTTATTTTATTCATCTTCATTTAACTCACATAGTATCTATTTACACTTTTTCTTTTTCTTTAGTCAATGGATTTATTCCCAAATTTAGAATAGTAAAAATATTATCCATAATTTGAGTCTATTCTATGAGATAAAGGATTTGGTATCATTCTTATTTGATGAATACTAGTTGATTACCCTATAAGGTAACTTTATTTCACTTTATTGTTAGTCATTGTGTATCCAAGATAGCATTTTATTATAGGTAATATCTTTTCACTTTTATTCCTCCACATGATTTCCACCTTTCAGAAATATTTGGTTGATGGTTATATTTTGATGAATGAGATATTTCATCAGCCTTCCACTTACTTTTATTCAAGGATTTTAATTATCCTTATTTTTATGTATTATAATCAAAGGAAAAACCTCTTTTACCCATGAACTAGGCCTTTGTTCATGATTCTCGCTCAAATTTACCTAAGAGAATAAGGTAAGACGGTCCTTGTAGTTTATCTTGGGTTATCGAATCCACAGAGACCTAAGAAGAAACCTATAGAAACATACATTCTATGGATTGTTTTTGTCTATGAAGTGGCCAACTTGGATTGATTTTTTATGGGTTTGAAAGATATCTAATAGATTTAAGTGAATTCAATTTAAAAGAATGAGTTGATCCTAGGTTATCGCTCGGGGTGGATTGGACGTATTTCCTTTTTAATGATTTCAATTTCTTATATTTGAGATGGGTTCATTCAAGAAGATAAAACAGCATCATCACTTACTAGTTTAATGCCTACACCCTTTAATACTAATCACCTATACACTTGAAGGATCATAGTTTTGAGCACTCCAAGGTAGAGGTTCGTATTAGCACTTGAAATGTGTGACCTTAAATTCAATAAGGATGAATATGTTTTAAAATCATCAAATAAAAATCTCATTTAAAAGAAGTGATTAGCCATTAATGGAGTGATAAATAGCATCCAATCCAGCCCCTTGATACTCCCTTGTATCAACTCATAAAAGAGTTATCTCTCCATTGATTCTATGGTTTCAATGGAAGCGGAAAGTAGACTCATGAGGGAGGAAATGGAGAAGTAAAAAAAACGCAATAAAATAACAATCACTCCACCATTGTGTGATAATCTCACAATGTTTGGTATGAAAAAGTTCACACCTTGAACCAACGGTATCAAAGTGATAAGGATAAGAACAGAATAATAATAGAAGAAGAACTTTTATTAAGAAACTAAGGTGAATTAAATAACTTACATGAGAAAGAAATGAGATTACAAACACAAAGCGGCAGCATAACACTACAATGAAACCAAGCACCAAATATTTTTAAATCCTCCAACACAACTTCCTTAAATAGGAATTTTTGAGCCCTTGGGTCGAGCCTCCAACAGTACAAGTCATCCCACTTGAGTATGGTAGGTCTAGGGTGGTGGAAAGTTTGTGGAAAGAAGACTTTCCACCCTTGACCCGAAAAGGCATCCAGCTTTCATGCACTTAACAGACGTGATTGAAACACCTTCTAGATGGCAGAATTTGGGTGGGTCATAGAATACTTAAATTAATCTCCGGATATCCCCTAACATCCTGTATAATATCATCCCAAAAGGAGTTTTTTTTTTAAGATATGGTTTAATTGGTGGGATGTTTTTCTGGGACGCAGAATCTGGCCCAGAATTTTATCTCTAACTTGGGCTGCCTAAATGACCACCATTTAGGCCAAATTAGCATTAACTCATGAAGAGTTATTTGTTCCTATACATGTCTTCTAGAATTACACGAAATTTTGGATTAATTAGTCCTGTATGTTGGGCCCCACAGTCTCATCAGTGGGCTGGTGTCCAATCTTCCTTCTTTAGAATTGCTTCCTTTCATCACAAAATATCCCCATCTTTTTCCATGAATTCTCCATTGATCCCTGAATGAAACATGTTCATATTGGAGTGTAGATAAATTTCCAAAAATATAAAATTAAAATATGTATAATCAGATGAATCATTGGGTACTTAAAATGATGTTCAAAAATGTACCACATAATAGTGCATTTTAAGAAGGTATTACAATCATAATGTGAAATGATGTTCAAAGTGTAAAATGAACTAAAATGGTGTTTATGAATAATAAAGAACATGAATATTATATATATTAACAATGAATATTATCCTCATTTAGTGTCTAATCACACCCCCCAACTTGAGTTTTGCTAGTCCCGAGCAAAATATATCTCAACAATATGAAATTCGAATTCCCTTTTCCAAAAACATTTTAATACACAATGATCACCAAAAAACCATATACCAAACAATCACGAAACCCATCAAAATATTTTAATACAAGATAGTTTCATAAGTAGATCTCAATCCCAATCCCATTCCTTTGTTCAAATTCATTTCCATATTTAATCCAATATCAATTAAGTATGAGGATGTGTTGTGCATCACAATAGACATGGGGGTTCATCTTTATTCAAGGGGGAAATTACAAAAGTGATAGGTGTAATCACATTTCAATATTAAGATGAGTATTCATTTTTTGTTTGTATAATTTGTTTTTTGTTTTTGTTTTTTGTTTTTGTTTTTTTTTTTGCAATTTTTCCATGGTAATTGAAGTTGAACTCAAAAGAGTCAACCCCTGTAGAGAGACTTTGCCGATGACTCCCAGGCTCAAAGACCTTAGGGCACCAAGTAAAGCCCACATACTTGGGCATCATCTTGAGTTAAATCAGTCAAAAAAAATTCAAATTACCAAAAATAGAGATAAAATTACTAACTCTGGGCCAGACAACTATGGAGTCACGATCCCCAAGTGCCGAAAGCCACGCATTAGGTCATTTCATTGCTCTACGTGCAATTTTTTTTTTTAATATTTTTTTTTGAATACTCATATTAAACTAAAATGATCACCAAACCTATTCTATTTATTTAGGGGACCCCATGAACTCAAACTAATACCCCACTATCCAAGGGATGTGAATTGTGATCTTTTTTTTATTTGGATGAAAATATAAACGATGAAATATCACATTGGATAGCCACACTTTCCAAAATCTATGCTCATGAAATTATACAAGTATTAAAATTATAATCAGGGCATACTAAATTATTTGATATTCAGTTTCAAAGTGTGCAATGTGTGTTACCATGTTCAAAGTTAAAGGAATTTTTCCTTCCATTTACACTTTTTTTTTCAAATCATTCATTTTTTTTTACACAAAATATTTTTTTTTATTTTATCTCCCCCCCAACTTAAAACAACACTGTCCCCAGTGTTTGAAGAAATGAAAATTTAGAAGGAGTAGAGGCAGATAATGGAATTTCATAAAGGAAATTGAAACTGAGGGTCATGGAATGAAATCACCTGGTGGTTGAAGTTGAAGTTCTTGCTGCTCCAAATTAGTCCTGTGATCTCTTGGGGGATGTAGTGACCTCCTTGATTGAACATGTATCACCCAAAATAGTACCTAAACAAAAATAAGAACAAACCAGACAAAACAAAAAACACAACGACTTATTTAATTCCAAGTATCATCGTTTTTATGGTTTTTCCTATTTTTTTATTGTTGTTTTTTTTAAATCAAACTAATGATACATTGTCTTCTTTTAATTTTTTGGGTAAGGTATTACTCAGGGATCACACTGCGTGACACGGATGAATACGGTGCTCCCCTTTCATACCCATCCATACTCATAATAGAAGAACAGGTCAATAGTCTTTTTTTTAATATAAAAATTATTAATTAATCCTATTTAAAATATAAAGTTTATTAAAACAACAAAATGATAGGAAACTTGAAAACCATGGGTTTCCTCCCATGCAGCGCTTTTTTTAACGTCGTTATCCAGACATGGACACTAAATCTATCAATTTTTTCCTTGTTCATAGGTTGGCTCAGTTAAATCAACCTCTATTTTCTATTTATTGAATGATTCAATGAATGGTTTTAAACTTTGACCATTGACCTTGAAAATGTAACCACTTGTGGGATCTTGAATCTCTACTACCCCATGGGGGAATACATGATGCACTATGAAAGGTCCTAACCATCTAGACCTTAACTTTCCCGGATGTAAATGAATTTTTGAACTATACAAGAGCACAAGTTTTCCCGGTTCAAAATGTTTGACCTTGATATTCCTAGATTGGTAGGCTTGAACTCTAGCTTTATTGATCCTTGAATTTTGATAAGCCTCCATCCTTAGTTCCTCCAGTTCATTGAGATCTAATTTCCTTTTTG
Source organism: Viscum album (assembly GCA_963277665.1). NCBI lineage: Eukaryota > Viridiplantae > Streptophyta > Magnoliopsida > Santalales > Viscaceae > Viscum > Viscum album. Next base: position 931,109,943 of record OY728159.1, read on the forward strand.
TTCCGGCCAATGAGAGATCATAATCCATTTTCTTAATTTCCCAAAAGGCCTTATGTTCAATCTACACTGGAAAATGGAATGCTTTACCATAAACCAAACTATATGGGTACATTCCTAAAATGGTTTTATATGTGGTTCTATAGGCCCAAAGAGCTTCTAAGAGTTTCTCATACCAATATTTCCTAGAGGGGTTGACAGTTTTTTCAAGAATTTTCTTAATCTCCCTATTCGCTAACTCAGCTTGACCATTGGTTTGAGGATGGTATGCAGTGGACACTTTATGAGAAATAACATACTTAGACATGAGTGAAGAGAATGGGCGATTGCAGAAATGGGTTCCTCAATCACTGATTATAGCCCTAGGAATTCCAAATCTTGAAAATATGTTCTCTTTCAGAAATTGAATCAAAACTTGATGATCATTGGACTTAGTGGGAATGTCCTCAACCCATTTTGAGACATAATCAACAGCTAAGAGTATGTAGAGGTATCCCTGGGAGTTTGGGAAGGGACCCATGAAGTCAATTCCCCAACAGTCAAATATTTCAACCACTAAGATGGGAGTGAGTGTCATTTGATTCCTTTTCGTGATGGACCCTACTTGTTGACACCTAGGACAACTTTGACAAAATGTGTAGGAGTCCCTTGAGAGGGTGGGCCAGAAAAGACCACATTGAAGAATCTTAGCAGATGTTTTCTTAGAGGAAAAGTGACCTCCACATGACTCACTATGACAGAATTTAAGGATGGACTCTTATTCAGATTATGGAACACACCTCCTAATGAATTGATCAGGGCAGAACTTATAGAGGTATGGATCATCAAACACATAGTGTCTAACATCAGAAAGGAATTTCCTTCGAGCTTGAGTCCCTAAGAATTTTGGAATGACTCCTGTAACTAAGAAATTGGCTATGTCGGCATACCAAGGGCAGTCACTCACAGAGTATAGGTGTTCATCAGGAAATGAATCAGACATAGAAAGGTGATTAGAGTTATCTTTTAATTCCATTATAGAGAGGTGATCAGATACAACATTTTCAACACCCTTTTTATCCTTGATTGTGAGGTCAAATTCTTGTAAGAGAAGGACCCACCTAATCAGTCTAGCCTTGGAATCTTGTTTTTGGAAGAGGTATTTTAGTGCAGAATGGTCAGTGAACACAGTGATGGGGGATCCTAAGAGGTAGGACCTAAACTTCTCTAAGGAAAACACAATAGCAAGTAACTCCTTTTCAGTGGTGGTGTAGTTGATTTGGGCATCATTTAAGGATTTTCTTGCATAAGCAATGACATAAGGATTTTTATCACAAAGCTGTCCTAACACATCTCCTACAGCAAAGTCACTGGCATCACACATAAGTTCTAAAGGAAGGTTCCAATTTGGAGATTTCATAATGGGAGGAGAGGTGAGAGAGGATTTGAGGGTTGATAATGAACCCTCACAGCTTTCTGTCCAAACAAATGGAGCATCCTTTACTAGGAGATCACAAAGGGGACGGGAGATTGAACTAAAGTCCTTGATGAATCTTCTATAGAAACCAGCATGTCCTAAGAAAGACCTCACTTCCTTGATAGTTTTGGGTGATGGAAGGTGATGAATGATGTCAACCTTGGCTTTATCAACTTCAATCCCCCTACCTGAGACCAGATGGACTAAAACTAGTCCCTCTTAACCATGAAATGGCATTTTTCCCAGTTTAGGACTAGATTCTTTTCTTCACATATTTACAAGACTCTCTCTACATTCCTCATACATCCCTCAAATGTATCCCCAAACACAGATAAGTCATCCATGAAGACCTCTAGAAAATCCCCTACCATGTTTGAGAAGATTCCCATCATGCACCGCTGGAATGTTCCAGGGGCATTGCATAACCTGAAGGGCATGCGTTTGAAGGCAAAGGTACTGAAAGGACATGTGAATGTAGTCTTCCCTTGATCGTCTAGGGAGACCTCAATTTGATTGTACCCTGAGTACCCATCTAAGAAAAAATAGAAGGCATGACCTTCCACTCTCTCAAGGGCTTGGTCAATGAATGGTAACAGGAAATGGTCCTTCTTGGTGAATGAGTTTAGCTTCCTATAGTCAATGCAGACCTTCCATCCACTACTCACCCTTGTTGGAAGAATCTCTCCATCCTCATTGGTTATCACTGTGATTCTAGCCTTTTTTGGAACCACTTGGATTGGGCTCACCCACTCACTCTCAGCTATGGGATATATGATACCAGCTTTTAACAATTTCAGAAGTTCCTTCCTTACTACCTCCATGATATTAGGATTGAGTCGCCGTTGAGGTTGACGACATGGCTTTGAATCAGATTCCAGAACAATCCTATGAGTCCCGATAAGTGGGCTAATCCCAGGAATATCAGAAAGGGTCCAACCAATGGCTTTCTTATGCTTCCTAAGGACATCTAGAAGCATCCTCTCATTATTGGATTCAAGAGAAGAAGAAATGACAATAGGATGTGTTTGATTTTCCCCTAGGAAGGCATACTTTAGTGCAGCAGGAAGTTCCTTCAATTCAAGATCAGGTTGGTTCATAATTTCAGCAGAAGATTGGGACATTGGATCAAGATCAATTTCTTTTTTTAGAGTTTTAGATAGGATTTATTCCCCACATGTAGAAGTTTCAGCTACTAGATTGGCTTGATCAGATTTAGGGAAGGAAATTGGAGTGGTCTTCATGAAAGTGGTTTCTTGAAAGGTTTCATTGATTTTTGGACCTAAGACTTTATCATAAGAGAAATTTGAAAATGATTCAATCCAAGGAGATAAACTTCCTTCATATGAACAAAGGAAATCAATATCATCCTGACTTAAACATTCATCAAATATTCCTTGATGTTCCATGGATTCATTATCAATGCTTCCTATCATGTTTACTTCATAAATGTCCTCGTCATCCACTATTTGTGAGCTTGAATTATAGATGTTCAAGTCTAGACTCATGTTCCCAAAGGTAATGGTCATGTTCCCATTTCGGACTCGGATAACAGAGTTAATTGTTGCAAGAAAAGGACGGCCAAGGATAATTGGGGTTTGTTCCTTATTTCCTAAGTTTGGATGGTTGTCAAAGACAATGAAGTCAGCAGGGTAGATGAAGTTTTCAACCTTTACCAGAACATCCTTTAAAATACCCTTTGGAACCTTAATGCTACGATCAGCAAGTTGAAGTGTGACAGATGTGGGTTGGAGTTCTTCTAGGCCTAACTGGCAATACACGGCATAGGGGATGAGATTGACACTAGCACCTAGATCACACAAGGCCTTGACAACTTTGCTTTCTCCTAGTTCAACATTGATGTAAGGGAAACCTGGGTCTTTCAACTTAGGAGGAATGGTCCCTTGAATGGTGGTACTCACATTATCAGCCAAAAGGACTTGGTTTTTATGTGAAAATTTTCTTTTAAAAGTGCACAAGTCCTTAAGGTACTTTGAGTAGGCAGGTATGGTTTGGATTTCATCGAGAAGGGGTATGTTCAACTTGATTTGTGAAACGATTTCCCTCAACGTTTCACTCAGTTCAGGCTTGGGTTTCCCCCTCATGCATTGGGGAAATGGTGCAGGTTGTGGGGTTGTTTGTTGAAGAGTTGTTTCTTTCACATTGTTATCAGTTTCCTCAGTTTGATCTTGTGGTTCATTTTAATTTTCATCCAAGTTTGAATCTTCAGGTGGGTTCTGAATTAGTTGTTCAAGTTTCTCAATTGATTTCCCACTTCTTAAAATAGTCACAGCCTTTAGTTGTTCATGAGTTGTTTGAGCACAACTTGACTCTCCCCTTGAAGTTGAGGATTTCACCACCTGAGTAGGCATGGGTGCCTTTCCAGTTTTGATGGTTTGAAGTTCTTGTTTTAGGGAAGATACTTCTGAGTTCATCCTCTCCATTTGTTTGCACAGTTGTTCTAGTAGGATTTGTGGAACAGTTTGGGTGGGTGCTTGAGTAGGTTGGTTTATCCGAGGGGGATATTTTGGAGGTGGGATGGTTTGTTGAAAATTTACCGGTGGCTATTGGTATTGGATAGGTTGGGTTTGGAACTAGTTATGGGTTTGGTAGTTCTGATGGGGGTAAGGATTTTTTCCCTGTGGTTGGCTAGGTTGTTGGTTATCTTTCCAGCGGAAGCCTGGGTGGTCGTTATACCTAGGATTGATGTTGTTTTGGTATTGAGGCTTTTGAAAGTTCAAGTAATTTACTTTCGCTGGGGGTCCTCCTAAAAGAACATCCTTGATGGATGGAATGGTTGGCCAGTTGTCTATCTTATGGTCATGTTTGTCACAAATTGTGCAAACAGGGTCAACAGTTTGGATTTCATAGACTTTCCTAAGGTCTATCTCTTCAACCTTCCTAGAGAGTGCTGTGAGTTTATCCCTAAGGATTTCCTCTTCTCTAAGTGTATGAATTCCAGTAGTTCTTTGTGGATTTTCAGAATAAGGTGAAGTTCCCCATGTTTGGTTTTGTTCAGAAAGGCTTTCTAGATACTCGTAATCATCATTTGGGGCTTTGTTTTTAAAGGTTCCATTACACATCATGTCAATGAATTGTTTGTTCCCCGGACCCAACCCTTCATAGAAAATTATCACTTGTTCAGGAATAGAGAAAACATGGTGTGGAACCATGTTTAGAGTGTCTTTGAACCTCTCCCATGTTTCATAGAATTACTCTCCCTCTTTTTCAAAAAAGTTTTGGATACTCTTTTTAAGTGCAATTGTTTTGTGGTGGGGAAAGTATTTTTTGTAGAATTCTCTTTGTAGTTGGTCCCAAGAGTTGATGGATGATGGTCTCAAATTGTTTAGCCAATTTTTAGCTCGATCCTTTAAATAAAAAGGAAATAGCCTCATCTTAGCTGATTCTAGTTGATGTGGGGGACACATGGTTTCTACAATGTCATTGAACTCCTTAATGTGCAGGTATGGCATCTCGGACTCCATTCCATGGAATGTGGGAAGGTGGTTTAGGACATGGGGTTTAAAGATGTAGTTGGAATCTCCTAGGGAATTGTGTCTAATGCATGAGGGGTCATTGGTCCAGGAATTTTTGAGGTAGTCATTCATGGTTTGATCAATTACATTCCCCAAATTTGGGGCTGCCTCATTTGGGTTTCCATTTTGGTTCCCACCCGGGTTTATGAGTTGGTTTCTTTGAAGACCTTCCATTGAAATTGGTGAAATTTTGGACTCTAGAGTATTAGGAAGATTAGGATCTAATGGAATGAATTCCCTTGTTGTACTTGACTCCCCAACCCCAGGACTATCCACCCTAACTAGATGGTTTGATTGATCGCGGGTGTAGGCGGACATTCACCAAAAGAAAAAAAAACGAGAAAGGGACAAGATAAGAGAATTTGGATGAGAAAAGAAGAAATGGGGGAGAATAGAATGGGTGTTTATATGACTTACTTGGGTCACCGGAAACGGTGCCAAAATTTGATTCTCTCTCAAATTTACCCAAGAGAAGAAGGTAAGACGGTCCTTGTAGTTTAGCTTGGGTTATCGAATCCACAGATACCTAAGAAGAAACCTATAGACACGTACATTCTATGGAATGTTTTAGGCTATGAAGTGGCCAAATTGGATTGATTTTGGATGGGTTTGAAAGATATATAATAGATTTAAGTGAATTCAATTTAAAATAATGAGTTGATCCTAGGTTATCGCTAGGGGTGGATTGGACGTATTTCCTTTTTAATGATTTCAATTTCTTATATTTGAGATGGGTTCATTTAAGGAGATAAAACAACATCATCACTTAATGGTTTAATGCCTACACCCTTTAATACTAATCATATATACACTTTAAGGATCAAAGTTTTGAGCACTCCAAGGTAGAGGTTCGTATTAGCACTTGAAATGTATGACCTTAAATTCAATAAGGATGAAGATGTTTTAAAATCATCAAATAAAAATCTCATTTAAAAGAAGTGATTAGCCATTAATGGAGTGATAAATAACATCCAATCCAGACCCTTGATACTCCCTTGGATCAACCCATAAAATAGTTATCCCTCCATTGATTCTATGGTTTCAATGGAAGCGGAAAGTAGACTCATGAGGGAGGAAATGGAGAAGTAAAAAAACGCAATAAAATAACAATCACTCCACCGTTGTGTGATAATATCACAAGTTTTGGTATGAACAAGCTCACAAATTGAACCAATGGTATCAAAGTGATAAGCATAAGAACAGAATAATAAGAGAATAAGAACTTTTATTAAGAAACTAAGGTGAATTAAACAACTTACATTAGAAAGAAATGTGATTACAAACACAAAGCGGCAGCATAACACTACAATGAAACCAAGCACCAAAGATTTTTAAATCCTCCAAAACCACTTCCTTAAATAGTAATTTTTGAGCCCTTGGTTCGAGCCTCCAATAGTACAAGTCATCCCACTTGAGTATGGTAGGTCTAGGGTGGTGGAAAGTTTGTGGAAAGAAGACTTTCCACCCTTGACCCGAAAAGGCATCCAGCTTTCATGCACCGAATAGACGCGCTTGAAACACCTTCTAGATGGCCTAATTTGGGTGGGTAATATAAGCCTTAAATTAATATCAGGATGGCCCCTAACAGCCTGTAAAATATCAGCCCAAAAGGATTTATGGTTTTCTAGATATAGTTTAATTGGTAGGCTGTTTTTCTGGGCCGCAGAATCTGGCCCATAATTTTATCTCTAAATTGGGCCGCCTAAATTACCACCATGGAAGCCGAATTAGCATTAACCGCTGAAGAGTGATTTGTTCCTATACATGTCTTATAAAATCCCACGAAATTTGGGATTAATTTTTCCTGTATGTTGGGCCCCATAGGCTCATCAGTGGGATGGTGTCCAATCTGCCTTCTCTAAAATTGGTTCCTTACATCACAAAATATCCCCATCTTCTTCCATGAATTCTCCATTGATCCCTGAATGAAACATGTTCATATTGGAGTGTAGATCAATTTCAAAAAATATCAAATTAAAATATGTATAATCAGATGAATCATTGGGTACTTCAAATGATGTTCAAAAATGTACCACATAATAGTGCATTTTAAGAAGGTATTACAATCATAATGTGAAATGTTGTTCAAAGTGTAAAATGAACTAAAATGGTGTTTATGAATAATAAAGAACATTAATATTATATATATTAACAATGAATATTATTCTCATTTAGTGGATAATCAGTTCATCTAAAGTTTTCTCAACACTTTCTGAGCCTCATTTAGTCCTTTCTAATAATTTTATATCTGATAATTTTCTAAATTATAGTTATTATTTGGATCAATTTACTTTATTTCATTTTCAAAATTTCTTATCAATTTAACCAATTATTATTCAATATAATGAACCGTACTTTAATTCTGCTTTAAATAAGCATTAATATCATCAGTCACCTTAGCTTGTTCTTCAATTTTTAGCTTGAAATATCCTACTTATCCCAAGTCGTTTTGACCAGTCGATCGATATTATAATTCATTTTCTATCCAATAAATATTAGTTTCAATATAATCAATATATTTATATGATTCCTTTAACAACTAACTAATCATTATATTTTTCTTTCTTTTAATATCAAGATCTTCAAAATCCCCCTCAAGTTCCACCTTAACATCAACAGAACCTTTAAATTCATTATCATCCTCTCTCTCAGAATTTTTTTTTTCAATATTTTACATCATGAAATATTTTATATCAGATTTTAATTCAGTTTCTTTTTCCTATAAATGGTATACTTCAAATTCCTCTTCCTTTCCCAAAAGTCTCTTTCTTTATAAACTCTTTCATGGTGAACTTCTTTCTTTAAAGTCTATTTTAGAGGGAAATTTCATTCTTGGTTTTTTATTGTTTCCACTTAAACATAATCACCAAAAAAATATACTTGGGCACCTTACTATAATATGTCCAATTTTTCTAAACCAAAATCACACCAAGGATATCTTTCCATAGAACCTTCCTTTTTACTCTCTTGAAATTCCTTTACATAATAGATTGAAATTAATAGATCACATTTTATTACTCATTTATATCTATATTATTTTAAATTTTCTACAAATATTTAAATTATACAAATTTATTTATGTGTTTATTTTTCTCCCTATGGATTGAAGCACATTTCATAAGAAACCAAACTATTTTGAAAAACATCAAGTGAAAATTCTTATAGATTTATCTCTTGAAGAGAAGATAATTTTGGGTTATATAGAGTCAGAAACCTCCTCAATATTTTTTTCTCAATATTTACATCTTTTATCTCTTCATAAAGTCCTTGGATAGCTCTAAATACTTCAACAAAATTATTTAAAAATCAATTATTTTTTTCAACTTTATATATATTTAAATCATCAAAGTTATTATGAAAAACTTTAATCTTTTCCTTTTTCTCATTGTTATCACATCCATATATATTATACATCTTATCCCGTATAGCCTTGGTAGTATTGAAACTCATCTACTTCATATATATATATAGTTTTAAAAATCATTTTATGAAGAATTATAGGATTTGGAATCAATATCAACTAATTTTTTTATTCTCTAGTCATGCATAATCTAAAAACATCACTCACATGCATCCCATGTATAGTGGTAGATAAGACTTCAAGCCCAAGAGACTATAAGTGATGTATAATTTAGTTTTATAGACATGGTAATTAAAACCATTTAATGAATGGAATAATTTTTTATTAATATTTTTCTCCATGGAAATAATTCTATGGTGAAATATTCATCACCTAGAACCTATGGCTCAGATACAACTTATTATAACCATATGTCAGAACACCCTATGGGGGTGTGTACTTAACATTTTATATTCATAGTATTTCTCTCATGTTATTAAGATCATAATGAATCTATCAACACTTCACACATGAACACAATATCTAGATGTATAAAAACAATCATAGAGAAAAATGGTTTTTCTTGGTTCACCACTAAGGTTTAATCCAAGGTGTATACATCGATAGTGTGTGAATGTACTAGTAATTAAAACTACTTACTATTTAGTTACAAATATTTTGGAAGGACATAATATCAATCCTAGGATCACTCCCTCTTCTTATCTCTCTAATAACTATTATGAGACAAGTTATTCATAAGTATGGTGATTTGTGGATCTCTTACATGGTTTTTTTACAAAATAAAATAACACCAAACCAATAATTGGTGTTTTTTTAGTTATAACTTAGGTTCCTAATCTATAATGAGTATTCACAATAATCACATCTATCCCTTATTCTTCCATCTATATCAATTATTTTCTTAATTAAAAACACATATAGTAGAACCCTCTTTTCTTCCAAAACTATCCCCTTTTTTATTATTTTTCAACTTGAATGACCACGCATTATAATTTTCATATTTTTAATATAGAATATTTTATAGTCAATGGAGATAAATAATATCCTTTAATTATTTATAATATTCAATAATAAATGTTGACTTAATCTTCTTGCTAATTTGAAAATAAATATATCCACAAAATTCATCCAAATATCATACATAAATCACTTAATAATCACAACTTTATCCTACCTTAAATATTAGAAAGAATTTATCCACCATATCTTGATTTAAATATTAATTATACTTTTATGATTAAAAATATAGAACATAATTTCCTACACAAGATGACCCTTCACTCAAAAAAATATTTAGGGAACGACCCTTGTGCATCCTGTCTATGCTCCATAATTGAATCTTAAACATAGCCTTGAGTCCTATAAATAATTATTATGGACTCTAGTGATATCCCTAACATTCCAAACTTTGTCACAAAATGACTCTTATTCATATTGGTACTTTTCCATTTTTTTATCTAGTCTATTCCTAATGACTCTTATAAGTAAAAGTAGATCTTACACCCTTTGTCAACTAAGTGTGAACTCTAAATAGTTAATTCTTACAAACCACTTTAGGTTAATTTTATAAACATAGAGGGATTCCTTTAAGACTTTTTTATTATTTTCAAGTATATCCTAGTTAATATTATGCACATAGGAAAACTACAGAACTTGTTAAATCATCATTGTGAATCCTGGATTAGTATTATGAATAGAGTAAGAATACAATACTTTTCCAAATTTATATATACTCATAACTTTTTACTATTATGAATGGAACTTTTTATCCTTATTTTTTTGAAACTTATCCATTTCACATAAATCTTCTCAAACAATATTTTTTTAAAATATTTCAAAATAATTCAAAAACTCCTCCAAGTGCACCCAAGGATGCTCCAAAACTATAGTAACTGGGAATAAAGATAATCCAACCCTTTTATACTAATTATTCTTATATATATCTTTAGTGAAACCTTTTAACTCCTTTTCTAGTAATAATACTTTCAATCAACAAAAATTACAACAATATAAGTTGTAGTTCCAACAAAGAATCACTCTATCTCTCTCTATTTTGAATTAGACCATGAAAATCATGCTAGAGAAAATGATCTAATTGTAGTAACAACATTCCAATAGAATAAAAAATATTTAGAGTATCAGGAATCATAATTAGAGTCACTTTGGTACCTTATCATAATGCATGTTCCATAGCCTATGGTGTCAACTTCCCATCACCAAGAAGTCAAATACTAAGAGGATCTTTCATTGGATGCTATAGGTCATGAAGAATAAGGTGTTACAATATAATCCATACCTATTCAATGGTTAGATTACATGAATTCTGATGAAGACTACTTTGAACCACCAAGGCCCCTAATAAACTCCATGAATAAAATAAAACATTTTGAGCTTCCATTAAAACCTTGATGTGGAATAATTTTTGGATTGGATTGGAGAGGTTAAAAAGTACTTTAAATTGATGGATATATCATAGCATCTTCAGGTCAAATATATATCATATAAACTCCTTAGTGGATCCACTACATGGTAGGAGAAAATGAAAAACAATAGATTATGTAAATTCAAAGTCCCCATATAATCCTAAAGGAATATAAAGGAATATTTGAGACTTTTATTCCTTATAAATGACTATGACTATAACCATGACCAGGTCATAAACCAAAGGTATTAGGACTATCTCCAAGGCTCACGTACCATATAATAGTACACTCAATAATACCAACAGGCTTTTGGATTATAATAACCATTTAGGGATTGAGTACCAATATATATATTAAGATTTATTAGAGGCCTTAATCTATCTATATAAGATCACATGTATCTCATTAATTTTTCCAGTTTGGATGAGGTGGTTACTTCTTCCTTATAAGTGGAGGCCCATCTATAATAATAAACTTGTTCTACCCTTAGAACCTAGTATTTTGACAAGAATAACTTTGGTTTTGAGCTTCCTCCTCATAAATAGGGATATTACCTTGAGACAATTGGTAAATAAGGTGAAGGAAGCCCAAAAATCACTTATAGGTACCACCAAAAGCTATGTATAGTCCAGAAAAATACCTCCACCTCATCAAAACAATAATACTTACACTCAATGGTTTGAAAAAAATGGTTATAAATGCTTGAAACCTAGAAATTTTTCAAATAATTTTTGAAAACAAGGTCAGGTTAACCTAGTATTTCATGCCAAGGATAGGTAGATAGATGATGATGATGATCATGATCATGAGGTAGGGCATTATGTCTTCGAATCATAGGATAACATTGAGGAAGATTGGGAAGACCAAGTGGTTCACTGCTTCATGATGATTGTTGAGATGACATAGAAATAATTGTTGGGGAAAATCTCTTCCACAATTAATACAGAGTGAATTGATACATGCTTGAGATCATCATAGTGAATATAATTTGATCACATGAAACACGGTGTAATGGTTACACTTAAATATGATGAACCACTTATTGCCCTACTATGTTAGGGGAATAAATTCCATAGAAATATATGAATCATGGAGTAGTGTGGCATACCATTTTCCATCGAATGGTAAAAAGGTCATGTGGCCAACAATATAGTGTATATGGATTCCTATGAACTTATGTTGGGTCATCCATGGTAATTTTATGTTGATTCATGTCACAGTAGTCACATCAACATGGTGTAATTCACTAAGGATTGGTCTTATTACGTTTTTTCACCTTTGGAAAGGCACTAAAACACTCAAGAGATTGGAAATAAACTAAAGAAGAGGTAGGAGCTTCTTTATCCTCTCTCAGGATTCTGTTAAATTCATTTCTAAGTGGGGGAGTCTGATGCAGCACAAATTTTATCACCTACAATGTAGCATCCAGTGCATCTCCCACATGGCCTAGTTTTTTTTTATTTTAATTACCTTTTTTATTATAGTATAGGATATTTTTAAGGGGGTTTAGTATTTTAATTTACTTATTGTTTTATCTAATTAATAGGTTTTCTAGTTTCATTTGTAATCAATTGTAATTCTAATAAAATTTTAGGAAGTGTTCTCTCACTTTGTGGGTTCTCTACCCATGTTTATCTTGAGTTTCTCACATAAGGACTCATTTATATTTACTATGCTACATCAGAATAAATATTAATTCTATTTATATAAATATATATATTTATATAAATATATCTATTTGTTATTATAAAAATCATATTCAATAATATTTATATTATATTAAAAGTGTTGATAAAGGATTGGGCTATTTTTTATGATTATATATTTGTAATATGATTGAGATTCTCCCAAATTTAAAAATAATATTGGTAAAAATTCAACCACTATACATGAAAATATTAATATATATTTTTGGGTTAAATATAAAGAACTTCATAAACCACTACCCTCACCCATTGAATCAAAATGAACTCAAATCATGGATAAATGATATCCAAATACAAAAAAATTAAATTAATACCAACAAAGACCCATATAATTACAAACATATCCATAAAAATAATAGTTTTGATTCTTCATTAAAATTAAATTCATATTTTGTACTCAAATGTCATTTTTTCTTTAATCACCACCTCACTTTGATTCCCCATTTCTGTTTACTATAGTTCAAGACTTGATGCAACACGCATGTGGATAAGTATGTGTTAGGAAAGTATAAAGTCTACTTTTAAGTTCTATTTCTGATGTCTAGAAGGAGTGACTATGAAAGAAGAGGCTCAGACTAATGGTTTCTCATGGAATTAAGAAATCAATAGGAGGTAGGATGGTCTGGAAGTAAATATTATGGAACTAGGACTTCAAGTTTCCATGTTTGGATGATGGAAGTGTAGAATAGTTATCTCAAATAAGAATTACTTTTATGGTGTTATGTAAGGTTTTACTGGTGGTTTTAAAAGGACAATTATGAATCATCAGGGAGTTGCATGAGAATAATAAGCACTATTCATTTAAAGACAGTAGTTGAGGAAGGGAAACTTATGGGAAATCATAGGTTTCCAAGATGAACGATGGGTCCCTTTTGAATTTTAAAAGATAGTAGAACTGGTTCATTAACTAAGACCCACTAAAAATAGGTGGGTTTGGAACACTTATGTGTGTGAATTATAGTAATCTAATATTGGATAACTTTTATGATTTTTGTTACAATATTTCCTTTTTCTATAAAATTAAAAGAATTAGTAGTATTCTCCCATGGATGTAGGAAAAAATTAAAATGCATTTTAAATTTATTATTATCATTACTTGTTTTATTTTTTCTATTTGGATGTTTTTTCTAGGTTTTTTTACTTGAGTGTGATAGGGATGAATTCTAGTCCATGGATAGGGTATGATTTTTTATTCTCATTCAAGATACATAAAATTCATGGGATTATTATACTTCCATAAGTTTTATACTTTATTTCTTAGTTGAAGTTTTGAGGGTTTTCTTTTGGTTCCAATGGTTTAAAATCCCAACAAGTTTTATTATAGTTTTTGGTTCAATGAGGCTCTATATACTTAGCAGTAAAATCTTCAAGTAACATTTTTATCTTTATTATTTTTTATTTCAATGGTATTTAACTACTTTTTAAGGTTTTATATGGTCTATATTTCACATGAAAAGGCTCTTGAGATTATGGGGAAGGGTGATGTAAAAAAATATGAATGTCAAATAAAGGATCCTATAGTTAAATAGAGTTTAGAACACACCAAGGTTATAGAAGAATCTAATTATTTTAATCAAATAAATGAATAAGGTTTTAGAATAAGCTTCAGGGATGTATTATGGAAGATTACTCAGGGTTACATGGTTTTGGTTAGTGGTGTTAAAGAAGGTGTCTTTTATTTTATGGGAAGATCATGTGGAGATACAAATTCTAGAATGGAAACATCTAAAATCATGGATTTATGTAATTTTTATCATTGGAACCTAAGTGAGAATAAAATGTGAGTAATAGGATCTAAGTAGGTACTAAATATTGGTCACATAGATTTAATATCTTGGGATTTTTATCCTTGAAAACTAGATAAATTTTTAGTTTATCACAAACATAAGGACACCTATTTCTTAAAAGTTAGAGCTCCTACATATGGATGTTTGGGGGATTGTGACAATCCATTCTCATGATGTATTATTTTACTTCTTTACATTCATCAATGACTCAATAAGGAAAGTATGGTTTTACTTGTAACAAACCAAACTTTCATTAATGGAAATCCCTCTTGATCTAATTAAATGTATCTTTATGTAAAATTTTTATATAAAATGTCGACTTATTTGGTTTTATGTTTTTGGATTTTAAAATACTTTTAAGAATTTTGAACATTTCTAATATAGTCGTTTAATAGTGATCACATGATTAGTATAAATATAAGGCTTTAACAAATCCAATTTACTCAGAAAAAGGAAGTTATGGCCTCATCCAGTAGATGTGCCCCATAAAAAGCCCATTTGTCAGAGATCAGAAAGGAGGTTGCATATTTGGGATTCTCTCTTGACCAATCACAAGTCAAGCTTGAATACGTTAAGCTCGAGTGGGAACGACTACGAGAGAAGTGGAAGTTGATAGAGATTACTACCTGAGCAATGTTATCTGAGCCACCCCAAGAGTCTGTCACCATCGCACACCTTACTCTTCAGTCTTATGCGGGTGTTATAAGGGGTTATGTAAAAAGACCTTAGCACTATGGTTATGTACATTATTTTTTTATATAATAATTAATATATTTTCATTTTATTATTGTTACCTTATAAATAGTTTTTAAAGCAAAAATAGTATTTTTAGTTAATGTTCAACTAAGAAATATATTTTGATGAATTAATGGATTTTTGAATTAAATAATATTCTAATAAAATATTATTATTATTATTAAATTAAATTTTATTAAATATAAATTATCTTATAATTTTATGAATGCAATTATAATTTTTGTTAAGGTTTGAAAGCCATTTTTGTCAAAACCCATGAATTTTTTATAAATGTCAGTTTTTATTTTAAAAGTAAAAATTAACATATATAGAAAATTATTTAGATAAAATTAATATTATTTCTGTAATCAGGATATAGAAATTATTCAACGTTGAATTTTTCATAATTTTCTGAGACGGTCAAATTTTTTAGGTAAAAAGTAAATACTGTTTAAATATATAATGTGTTTTATGACATCATAATGACCCAATAGTAATGTAATAAAATACTATAAACTTTATTTTCAGCCAATATATGTTTTAAAATTAAAATAATTTTATTTTGGGTTTGTTTGATTTATTTTACAAAGCTTTAGTGGACCCTTCAAGACTTATTAAACATTTTGTCTTTTTAAATTTTTTTCCTTGGGAGTGTGACTCACCTCCACATAAGCAACCCCATTATTTTAAGAAGTTAAGAATTTGGCCTTATAAAATATTGTTTTACACTTCCCTTTTCTAAAAACCATGGGCAAAAACCATGGTCTAGTTTGTGGTTTGGATTAGTTTAATGTGAGGTGTCCCAAACCTAAATAATAACTAATTCTCTCACCTTTCCTATATAAATCCACCCAATATCCCACTTCCTCCTCACTAAAAGACTTTGGAGTTCATCCAACCTCTGACCTTCTCTCTCTAGAATCCCCCCAAGGTGCCCCAATCTCCCAATAAGCCTCTCTCAATCCTCTCTTAATCCTTTGGAAGCACACTTCCAAGTAAGGGTTTTCTTCCTTTCTCATTTTTGTCCAATATTCTTTAAGTTGTTATGCCCTTTTTATTTCAATTATAAATATTGGGGTATGATTTCGCACCTCCCCCATACTTACCTCTTTATTTTTTAATGATGGTATACCCCTTTCTCTCTCATTAAATTCCTCCCATGTACACCTGTTACTCTACCGCAATTCCAAAAGGAATTTCTCTCTCCTCATTTACATTCAAGCAATTATTTTGTATCATGAATATAAATTCCATTAAATTTATTGGGACATGTATATATATTACCCCATTACTGTCTATGTAATTTAAATATGATGAGACACCCCTTTCTCTCTCATTAACCATTTTTATGAGTTCTTATGTCACGCTGTTATGCTGCCGAAATTGCACTGCGCTTTTCCAAGCCAAAGTCATTGTGTAGTGAATACCATGCCCATTTCTCTATCAAGGGTATTCACCTATATGCACGTTTACTTATTGTTTAAAGATTTTCAAGTATGTATTACACATTATTTTATCGTGGAATAAATGATTATGTTGAATGATTCAATGTTTTATGATCCATGTGGCACACTTATGCATGAAGTGAGATGTTTAAGAAGGGTGTGCCCTGATAGTGCTCCAATGCATTGGGTAAAGTATAGTATCATGATACATCATGTGAAATGGGTGTTTATTAAAGCTAATTCAAGTGAAATGAGGTTTTACTCATTCTTCATGTGCAATGAGGTTTTACTCATGATCCATGTTCAATGAGCCTTGGCTCATGCTAATTCCATGTTAAGTGTTGTTGTCACATTTCCATGTTATGATTATCATGCTTTATCATGCCTTTATGTTTATGATTCTCTTGTTCTCTATTGATATTCCTATTGTCTAACATTTATTTTATTCCTTATGTTATTCCATGATTATTCCCTTATTGGGCTTTATAGCTCACCCTTTTCTTATGCATGTCCTCAAGTTATCCCATGCAATGCTAAGTACGAGGGAATGTATTGGTCATGTAAAGGAAGTTTTCAATAAATATGTTTTTTCTCATGTTTTAAGTTGTTATGTAATGATCCTAAGCCCCAAATACACTCGACCTCTCGATCTTCTATGTTGTATCAAATGAATTTTATGTAATAAATTATGTTTAATTGTGTAATAAAAGATCAGGGTTGTCATATTACTTCCTTGGGCACAAATTCAAGGTGTTCGGTATGTTTTCTCAATATAGGGACATTGTGAAGAAAGAGATAAAAAATAAGGATAATTGGTTAAGATTAAATAATGTATGAGAATATGATAATAGGTAATTATAGAGATTTTTTTGGATAAAAGGAATTAGGTTTGAGAAAAATGTACCTAAAACATCCAAAGAGAATGATTTTTTTAATGAATTACTTTATTTTAGGTTATTAATTTTAGAGTGAGTTTGATTTTTTGGTCTTGGAGTGGGGAGACATTTTTAGAGGAGGTTTTTTTTTATATAGATCAATTACCAAGAGATTTTTGAGGTTCTTGGGTGGATATCAAGAGATTTGGGTTAAATTTTTAAATTTTATAAATATTGGAAAAGGTTTTTCCCTATTGCATAGTTACCACATGGTCAGGGAAACCCATGTAAGTAAACCATGTGGGTTTAATTTTATTAGAATGTTAGCACATAGTTTGATCATTGTTAAAGATAAACCATGTAAAACCTTTAATTTTAGTTTTAGATGGATATGTATAATTAGAATATGTTTTAGAAAACCATGCATCCAAACTATGTGAGGGGATATAAGTTGGATAGTGAAAACTATATTGTTCGCACATAGTTTGGTAAACCATGTGGCTAGGTCATGTGAGGTGTATAGCCTTAGAAAAATGATGGTTTATCACTTAGTTAATGATTTGTAAAAAATTTCTTTCAAACCATGTGGATAACTATATTTCATTAAAATATAAAAATAACCATTTTTCATCTTGGGCTTGAATCCCTCTCCCTCCTCTTTTTCTCCCTTCACACCAGTTGAACCAAGGGTGTCCCCTCCATATTCCTTCTCCTTCAATACCCCTTTTAAATGGGGTGTTTCCTTGGTGTAAATTTGGTGATTCTATGTGATTCATATCCTCCCAATCTTCTCTATATTATCTATCTATTTAACCACTAATTTTAGATGTTTTGTATTAGTATTTCATTGATGATTCCACCATAGAATGGTGGAATCATCCCATAATGATGGGTATTTTTTTGACATATCTAGAGGATATTTTTTTGAGTGAGTTAATTTTTTTGAGTGAATTTATAGGAAATTATACCTATTTTAAAATTATATATTTAATTATAAATTTTTATAAAAAAATGAATTTTATGTTTTGGATTGAGATAGGTGCTCGATGTGTGATATGATTTTTGGAAGAGCTTGGGCGAGGGTGATCAGGATTTACTTAAAGTTAATAACTTTGTATGAGTTAGGTGGTCCCTAAACTTATCCCTATGGTTTATGAATTTTATTTATTTTCTTGTAATACATTGTTTTCAACCTAAGATCAATTTACATTATATTTAAAATAAAATTAATTGTCTAAAATAAATATCATAAAATGAATAAAGTGTTAGGGTCCATTGTGGACTCTTAAAAATAGACATGATGCCTCGACCATCGATGGTCGAGGGATTCCTTATAAATCTGTGATAAAAGTTACATGGTCTATAGAGGGGTAATAATTAAATTAAATAGATGATCATGGGATCCTAGTGATAGGTTACCATAGTTACTTGGTGTAGGGAAGACTGATGAATGGGGAATAATCAACCTGAGTAGGTCATGATGGAACTCTGAGATGTCTTAGAGTCTTCGGCTAGTTTATATGGGTATGGAGTAAGTGTTTCTGCCACACTGGTATGTGAATTCCCATGTGGTTATACCCTGGGTAAGATTATGTATATATTTAGAATTAGAGTGTTTACCTAGTTGACTTGGGAAGTAGCATGGGAATTATTCCATCTCTCGAGAGTGATGTTGGTGTGACACTTCTGATACGGCCATTGAGGTCATGATACAATTATGGTGATGATAAGTGATATCATTCCCCTTAATTGACGGTATTTCCCTAAGATATTATAATGTGATAGGGGATCCCATATAGGATTTAGAGGTAAATATGTGACTTAAAGAACCTTAGTGGGTGTCCTAGTTTCATGCTGACCCTAGTGAGGGTTAGTTCATAGAGATGGGTGTTTTCAATTTTGGGTGTCACTTTAGAACTTGATATTTAGTGGTGTAAGCCTTATTGATATAGTGATGATGATGGGTTGTGTACCTTAGAGGATAACCTTGTAATTTTGTGATGGTTTCGAGAATTGATCAAAATCCTATTATTATTAATGACATGAGATGTTATTAGGTGGATGTTAGATCCCCTGATTTTCATTTATGATATTCCTAGGAGACATCCTAGGATCTAGCGATGATGAATGATTTTATATGTGATGTCTAGGATACTTCCTAAGCTATGGTGATGACTTATGATGATATATGGGATTCCTAGGATACTTCCTAGGATTTTTTTAATAGAACCTTATAATATATGGGGTGCTTAAGATACTTCCTATGATCTGGATATTATTCTTGATGATATATAGGATGCCTAGGATACTTCCTAGGATCTAAAGATGATGCCTGATGATATATATGATGCTTAGGATACTTCCTAGGATCTAGAAATTAGACTTGATAACATATGGTATGCCTAGAATATTTCCTAGGATCCATAAGTTATGCATAATGATATTTTATTCCTAGGATGTTTCCTAGTATATGGTGTTCACACCTAACAATATTTGGGATTAATAGGTTATCACCTAAGATATGAGGATTACACTAGATTTTTTCTAAGATATTCTTTGGATACTACATGGTATTTGGTGTTTAATCCTAAAATGTAACTAGTTTATCATAAGATGATCCAAGTTGGATGATCTTTCCTTTGAGAGACCATATACACTTCGAGTTACCAAAGATACGAGATTGTTATTCTTGATTTAATTATTATGATTGAGATATTTATTCAAGTATGATGTGTATATTAGAGATTATTATTATGGTTTTGTATCTTGGCCCATTGTAAAGATGCATATGGACCAGTATCATCTTTTACATATAGGATTCACATGATATTCATATTCATGTATATGATTGGTATCATTGAAAATAGATTTAAAGTTTCAAAAAAACTTTTTTTTATTTCTAAATCCATTACCCCTTTGATGTTATAATACTAATACCATGTCAAATTATTCACTTAAAATATAAAATAAAGTATTTTTAAGGATAGAAAATTAGAAATTTGGATTAGATCAGATATCCTCCTTTGCATGGAACTAAGAAAATAAATCCATTCCTTCCCTTGATGATCATAATTTCTTGTATTTTCATATATTATTTCATGAAAATATTAAATTTAGAAGATGTAGATATTACACATGATTATATTGTTCCAATTTCACTACACATTTTTATTGATCACTCAAGATGTAAATCTTGACAACTAATAGTTTGGTAGTTCATATTCACATTGAATTCTAACAATACTCTCTCTTAAAATGGGAACTCAAAGAACAGCATCTCGATGTCCCCATTAATAATGGTATGGATATCAAATGGATCCACACCCCTATCTAGAACTTATATCAATTAAAACACATCATTCATTATCTCAATCCCATTCATCTCTATTTGTGCCTCTATATAAGATGACCCCCTGGCCTTCAGTCACTCCTCTTAGAAGTTTACAAATCCTAGCACCCTCCCATGGTACCTAATAAATACATCAAAGGAATGATAGTCTAAATAGAATAAATATTGGTTATAGATATATAGGTTGAAGTAAAGGGATGTATCAAGAGAAAGACAAGGGAATGTGTAAGCCCAGACATGGTTGACCGGGAGGTGAGTGATTTAGAGATTCATGTCAGAGGGCCGAAGGAAGAATATAGTACTAGAAATTTCCATGAGGAGGGTGGTATAAAACATTAATAAGAATCTTATAATATGGGAAAAATGGTGGTAGTTTGGGGAATAGTAGTAAATAGGTAGGACAATGACAGTTATTATTTGGTAAGGGTAAAGGATAGGCTCTTAATGGGCATTCATGTCTGATGGGTTTAGGGGTGGTGAGAAAGAAATCTTTACCATTGAGCTCAACTGAGTATCCTCATTATGAATAAATGTATATAATTCATTTAATATGGTGATATCAGCCAACAATATCCAATCCTATAACCTTGAGTAATGGGTGTCAATAAAAACTTATATATTGGTTTCCTATATAACTTTTTGGTGTCATTCTACTCAACTGAACAACATTATACTTTATGTAGTGATGGGTCATGAGAATCTTATGGAGATATGTTCTCTGGTGAAGATGACTATATGGTACCTCTATGTAATAGATTTATAGTGAACCCTAGTGGGATAGTACAAGAATTGAATTCCTTAATGATTAACCCCATGTGAGTGATTATGATACTGATTCTAAAAGGAAAATGGGCTCATTTACTTAAAGTTCCAACAATGGCCTATATGGAATTTTTCCCATATATCTTTTTGGTGGAATTATACTTAATTGAACCATATGATTATGTTTTTACTTGATATGGATATTTTTAGGGTGATTTCATTATATTTCGATGGAGTATATTGTGATCCTCGAGAGGTTAGTCTAGTATATAAATTCCAGATGAGGATTTTTTCCCTAGGGTAGGATGATGACTTAGCATGTTATGTCTAATGGGTATGTATATATGGGAAACTTGGAGTGGGTGTTTTAGAAAATTATTTTCCTTGTGATATTTGATATGGGAGAAGATATGTTTCCTTGTGAGTGTAAATTTATGTGAGGCATGGTTTTCATTCTAGGTAGGGGATACTGGAACCTTTGGGATGTGACTTGGGATATTGGTGAGTCAAATAGTATATGAGGGTAACCCTAAATAGGGTTTATCCTAATATTATGAGTGCATTTAGAGATGGATTCATGGTTATATGCTTCGAGTTTGATATTTATTCATGATAAATGCTATCAGATATGTGGTAGATACATGGTAGATGTTGTTGGTATTGTGGATATAGATATATTATCTTAATATTGTGAGTTGTGTATAGATTTTGAGAGTAGGATTGTTTGGATGCATGGATATATTGATTTAGTTTTGGATCTCAATGAGGTTTAAGATTATGATCCTAGATTATCAAATATCAAGTAGATAAAGAATGGGTAGATGCTTTGGGTTTTGGAACGACGCTCAAGTGGCAGGTGATCGTTTTGTATGCCTTAGCATGAGTGAGGCGAAAACCTATTAGAAAGAAATTACTGAGGTTCTTTTTGTTAGATAATATTTACATGGGACAGATAGCCGAGCAGTGATGAGAAGGTGAACATTGATTGTATTGTTGATCTGCTAGGGTGGGTCTTTTCGTCTCTCTTGAATTGGAGTGTATTTGTTCTTGATGGTCCTGGCCCATGGAGGCATGGTTGTTCATGAAGTCTTTGATGTCGTTATGGTTTTCCACTTTTTCCTCAAAAGTTATTTTGAAATAAAAATTTAATTTTCAGTCAGTATAGGATCGTACCCCTATCAATTTTAGATAAACTTTATATGGATAGTGTGAGGGAACCATTGAGAGGGTTCTTGGTGTTTCACTCTACCTTTAAAGGATTGTGAGGTTTAGTGATGTTTTTTGAAGAAAATTTTTTATATCTAAGGGTGAGTGTGGGTTAGGTATGTATGGTTCCCATTTAGTTTTTGAATCATGGAATGACCATGTGTGGTTCATGAAATGATAGTTTATATAGAATAATTGAAGGCATGGTTACATAGGGTTTTAATGAGAATGGTGAATTTTTCCTATAATTCAGGATAATTTATCATGGGTGGATGGTCTCAGGGGATAATAGAATGGGTGATAATGGCTCGAGAGGAGAGAAATACATGTGATAATGGAATCTATTGGGTATGGCACTCGAGGAATGGTATAAGCAAATCCATATAGTGGGAGATCACCATTGGCCATTGGAATGTGTGATCCTCTTATGGATTGAAATTCAATGAAATCTAAGGATGAAATTCCTAGTGAACTAGGAATGGGTAGTGATCGGTGTTTTCCATTGGCATAGTGGTGTGAGAAGAATGGCTACGTCCAGTCATTACATGTGGTAATGGATGGATCATGGGTCATAGAGATCAACATTCTAGTTTAATTTTTCAATAATAAGTATACTCCTATAGTGGGGAGTATATCAACCCATAATCTCTCATACATTTATATCACATATTATTATATGAATATTCATTACATAACATAACGATCCATGCCATAATCATATAGTTCTCTTCCCTTTGGAAACTTGAATATATAAATAATTGTTTCATAAATGAACTACATCAACTAATGTTATGTTCTTTATAATTAGCACCCTTCTTAGACATTTCATACTTAATACCTCTTTGCACACCCTAGGGAAAAGGAAACATAAGAAAGGGTGAGATTAGATTCTCATTAATGGTAAAAAAAAGGAGAAATCAATTATCACTTGAGTATAAAATGGTCATAAGGGTATGATAACATGATCATAACATTTTAAATTCATACCTTGCATATCATAGATCATAATATTGATTCATGTATTAATTCTTGGTAGTTCATAAGACATTAATCAAAATTAAATCAAACAACATGATCCATGAGAGCATAACATTTTCATAAGACATAGATTTGTGGCATACACATAAGTTTATAACTTTTTGAACATGTGTAAATAGAAATAGGTTTACTCATTAAGTTAAGTATATGAAATCAGGACATCACATAAACTTATGTATATGAAACCAGATCTATTTATAATCTTATGAACATTAAATCTTGGTCCATGGATAAACTTATGGACATTAAAACTAGTTCCGCGCATAATCTTATGGACATGAAATCTAGGTCCATGCATAAAATTATGAACATGAAATCACATTCATGCATAACATATTTACCTCATGAGTTATCCATTTTTACCCAATTCATTGGAGGGATTTAATAGACCCAACCATCACATAATCACAATTCATTCGTATAAATTCCATAAGATCATAAATCATGACATTATAACATAACCCATTGAAAATAAATGATTTTTATAAACATCTCATCATCATAATCAAAAACTACCTAGATAAATAATATGTATGGTATCATTGGATCATATCCCTAGTAAATCATAAGTAACATCAAATGATGTTATCATAGATAAAAAATAACATTAAAGTATTATTGTAATATTTTATGAGGAAAATATCCTTTTCAATTTGAAATAAAATTTGTAAAAAATAAAAACTTATCAAATATTACGGAAAAAATTTTATTTGATAATAACCTTGGAAACTTGTAATAGAATATTCAAATAATTTATTTTTCGTGATGGTGTGAAATTTTTTCCATGTCATATATGTTAAAATAAATCATTACTTTCACACTTTTATATAAAAAGTACCACATTTATAAAATGATAAGATAATTCATTTTAAAACCATTTTCTAAAAAGTCAAACATGGGTAAAAATGACTTTAAACGATCATAGTATAATTGTAAAAACATTATTTAAAAAAATTAGAAAACATTGATATGGAATAAAAAGTTTTTTCGACTGAAGTGAGAAATAAAATCAATTTTACTTGAAAAATATTTCGGTCTCTTGAGTACTTAAGGTGTGGAAAAATGAAAGGAAACGTATATTTTTAATAAATAACCAGAGGAGAAGAAAATTAATGTGTTTTAAGAGAGTTAAATCATAATATTTAATCATTATAAACTTATTCACAAAAAAATCTCGATAAACAATGAGATTTTGAGACAATCCACTTACTACTTTGGTAACATTTGAATCGTAATCCTCATTAAATAAAGAACCTTATATGGATATGTAAATCCCCTTAACTTTCATAAGAATCATTATAAAATAAATTCAAGGGTAGTATGTACACCATATAAAATAATAAAGTGGTGAATATGGCATTATTCTCATAGAGAGAATGTGATATGAAAATCCCTTACCTTAGGTTTGACTTCCTTCGTACGTATTTGAACCTCCTCTTATTTGAAATAACTCCTTTAGATCTTCACTTATGGATCCTAGGGTTAGTCTTTTAGAAATATTGTAACCTCTAAAATGTGTATAAGGAGGGTAAGAATGGATTTTTTAAGGGTATGGTTGAGATAGATGATTCAAAGTGTTGTAAGGAAGGTGAAGGAGGGTGTCCTTTTATAAGGGAGAGAGAGGAAAAAGTTGGAATTCCCTAAAAGATTAAAATATAATAAAGTCATTATCTAGCTGAAATCCCCCCAAAAGTATAGGGATTAAAATTAATTATATTATAATATTTAAATCCTATCAACTATTAAAATTTAGATAGGTTTAAGTGGTGTTTTAAACCTTATCTTTTGGTTTAACCCCTTATTTACCAATTTAAACATTAATAGTAGTAATGTTTTTTCACTATTAAAGGGTTATAATTTTACATATAAGATGATAATTATATAATAAATGTCCAAGGGATGAAATTTTAGACCATATATTATCCACATTTTTCTATTTAAATATTTTTATAATTTTTAAATAATTTAATAAAATATTATTTTGATAAAATATCATTAATGACAATTTTGAAGCTATTCATTAAATTTGACTTGAAAGTCATAAATAAAAAGTAGTAATTAAAATATAATCCATTTAAACATCACTAATATATTTTATTTATTTAAAAAATTCATGGAACACAATAAGAAACTCAAATTATATTACTTTTAATATTTTTAAAATCTCTTATTTTATTTTTCTATTAATTGAATAAATATTGTATTAATGTTGAACAAGCATTTAAGGTAATTATTTAATATATAAAAATATAAAAAAATTATCATCATGAATATAATTTCATTATTTACAAAATTACAATTAATATTCATTAATAACTATTTTTTGTCCCTGTGTGAACACATAAGAGATATTTAAAACTAAGAGAGTGACACTTTGTAACTTTATTTGCTATAAATATTATATTGGTAATTTTCATAAAAAATTGTACATTAAAAAAATAAATTTTGATCCTAAGGTGATAAGTATTAAATTACCTTAATCAAATAATTATTAGGATAAAAAATTATGGCTTTATCATCTAGTTTTAACCTAGATTAACCCAATTTTCCCTTTACCAGGGTGATAAATTTTACACCTTGTTACTATTCATAATGACTAAAAATAATAGGGAATTATTTATCAAATTTTGACCTCATGATTCCAAATATTGAATCCATTTTTCAAGATTCAATTTTTATAAGTGGAAAAAATAATTTTTAAAATAAGTTCACAAAACACGATGAAAACCGTTTTTTAGAAAAATATTTTTTAAGCATAAAACTTGGTTTATTTTTATCCCATGCATAGAAAAAATATAAAATTAATTTTAAAAAAAATTATTAAATATATAATATATAAATTTTATTAAAATCATTCATCAATAGTTATTACTTTAATTTATTAAGATAAAAATTCATTGTGCGCATAAAAACAGTTTTTCAGAAGAAAACAAAACATATTTTTTATTTTCAAATGATTTTTATTTTTATTTCAAATTAATTGATAACCAATGTAATAATATGTTTATTTTTATAATTTAATTAATATTATTCATACCTTTAAATCCAACAGCTAAGGGATAACTATCACATAATAATATTTTAATAGTATATTGCAGTTTATTTAAATTCAATGTTGTGTGTAACACAAGTTATTAAAAAATAAAAAAAATAAAGAGAAATATATTCTAAAATATCATGTTGTTATAGGTATAATATTATTAGTCATGGATGTATTACCATCATTTTTTTAGGGTCAGGATGTAGCATGACCGATCGTTAGCCAATCGAGATAACACCAAGATGTTGGTGTGTAGGTAAATCTGATTTTATCTGGTTTGATGGTGAATGATAAATTTAGATTTAAGATATGAAATTAGTTTGATTCCATTTACATCATTATTCAAGGAATGGATTTTGTGTCATTTAATAATGTTTCAAATTAGTAGTGTACGGGTACTTCGGGTGAGAGCATGACGGTTGGGTTGACTGGTTGAGGATCCAACCATAGAATTATACCATGTTTTGATTTTGGAATTTTGTGTGGGTATTGGAAAATATCAAGATTGGGGATTTAGGGATCATGATTAAGTGATGATATAGAACCTATTTTTGTGAGGTGGGATGATTTTGGGAAAATTCATCTAGAGGTGGCATGGGTGGTGTTTTTTTATGCAATTTGGTACTAAGAGATTGAAACTACATTGATCATATTGATGGACCATGGGGAATGAATTTCAATGGGTGATTTATATGGTAGGGAGAACTATGTCATAAAATCAATCCTTATGAGTTGAGACTTATCATAGGGAGAACCGTAAGCTTAGGGATGAATTGTTTGATGATATAATGCTGTCTTGAGAGAGATATGGGTGTGGTTGAGCTCTATCTTAGTGATCTAGTGATGCTGGTGACCATTGGATTGGTTTTTGATGTATAGTTATCATTTTGTTTTGAGTTACATAGTGGAAACTCATTTAGAGTTCTAAGTTAGAATACAATGATTAGATCATGAATTGATAACCGAGGTAGGTCGAGATTGATGGGTGAATGACCATTGATACTTCTTGGGGATGAGAAGTTCTATGTGGGAATTTTATAATGACTCATGTTATTAAGGGTTATAAATTTCATATGAAGTTTGAATTTTTTAATTCAAAGAAAGAGATATTATGAGAATGAATATTCGAATCATAATTTCAAAAGTCGGAACATATGGGGGTGTTTTTAGGTATGAACTAATGCTCAAGAGATGATTTAGTTGCTCATGTGGATTTTAGAATCTTTGGGTTAAAGTTCTAAATTTTAGAAATGGATTTTTCCCTGTCACATGATTACCAAAAGGTTAGGTAAAATTATGTGAATAAAATATGTGAGTTGGTTTTACTTGATAAGTTGGTGTATGATTTGATAATAGATACAGGGGAATTATAAAAAACCTAAAATTTAAGTTTCAGGTGGATCTTCATGGTTTGGTAAACCATATAGTCAAACCATTTGATGAGGTATAGGTTAGACAATGTCAACCACATAGTTTTCACATGGTTTGGAAAACTGTGTCATTAGATTATGCAAGGTGTGTAGCCTTGAGAGGTGAGGGAGGAATAGCTAGAAAATAGTTTAGAAATTTTTTTCCCAAACCATGAAGCTACCCAAATTACATTGAAATTGAAAAATGAAAAAAAATCCCTCGGGATTAAATCCCTCACCCACCTCTTCCTCTCCCATAATGTGTGTCGGACTATGGAGGTCCCCTCCCTCCTTCTTACCCTTCAATGCCCCATCGAAATGGGTTGTTTCCCCATCATTCCTTCAGATATTCAAGGTTATTTCTCTCATCTCTCTCCATTTGTCCTTGATTCGCTCTTTTGCTACTAATTTTAGATGTTTCAGCTTCGGGATTCATCAAAACTTCTACTAGATCAAGGTTGGATCATCCCAAAATGATGGTGATTTTTCTCAATGTAGCTAGAGGATGTTTCATGACAATGAATTCATGGTGTCACTCACTATTATATTGTATGTATGTTATCTAGTGTATTTATTTAGTGATTTTGACTAAATTGGATAAAATTGATAGATGAATAGGTTTTGAGTGATATAGATTTTTCCCATGATGGTGTTGGGAGTGGATCGCGCCCTATTGCTTAAGGTTTTGTCAAGAGAATGTTGTTTCGTGAGTTTAAATGAAATTATTCCTATTTTTATTAAATTTTATAAATAATAACAAATTTTAATAATTAAATTTATTGGGTATTTTAGCTTGGGAAGTTCTTGGGAAGTGATATGAGGCCAGTATAATCTTGTTTGAGAGTGGTCGATATTTTCTTAAATGGAATATGTAACATCCTAATATTTTATAAAATATTTTCTTTAAAATTAATATAAATTCTTTGATAGATTGAGTTACACACAATTCATAGTTTATCTTGCATTGTATGCAACGCCAAGTTTATTTTGAGTTTCATGCAACATCAGGTTTCTTTGATAATGTGTGTCACATGCAAGACTGAGTTTTACATAACAAAAATGTACTATTATTATTTAATATGATAGTTATCACCTAGTTATTGGAATTAAAGGAATAAATAGGATTTACTGAATTATGAAAATATGGTTTAAAAATGTATATATAATGAATTATTTTGTGATTAATTAATTAGAAATAAAAATAAAAACCAATTGAATATAAATGTTGTGTTTTTATGAAACAACTATTTTATACCCACAAAGTTGTTTTATATAAATAAATTAAATTAATAACTATTAGTGAAAAATATTAATGAAATTTAAATTTTATATATTCAATCAAATATTTTTCAATTAATCTAATAATTTTTATAGGCATAAAATAAGAACAAATCTAATTTTAAACATAAAAAGCTGTATTTTTCTAAAAGGTAGTTTTGTCACCTTTTAATGGAAAACTTATCTTAAAAACAAATTTTGACACTTTTATAAATTTTATTTAAAAAATAAACTTTTTATTTGAAATAAAAATTTCAAAATTATCTTAGATTTAATTTTTGGTATTTTTCTGAGAAGTTTCATTTGTTGATGAATAATGAAAAATACTGACTTTTCATCTAAATAATTTATAATATTAAATTGAATTTTTATTTTATTTTAATGTAAAAATAATTAAATTATATATCTATTAACCCAATTTAGGTCATTTGAATCAATTTTATATTTAAATAGGATATAAAAACTTAGTAAACTTTTGAACATTTTCACTTTAAAAACTCGCTTTCTCATTATGTATGCGGGATTAATGTTAAATTAAATTCTTCCAATTATGTGAGTTGAATTTTTAAAAATGGATTAAATATTTGGAATCATAATAATTTATAAGTTCTAGTGATTTAAAATTATTTTTTGACCAAAAATATTAGTAAAATCAATTAAAATTAATTATAGAGATTAAAGTAAAAAAATGAGTTTACTCAGTGGATTAACTTTAATCTTAAGGGTCAAAAAGACCTATACACTTATCAAAACACATTGAAAAAAAAAATCTACCAAATCCCCACTCAGATAAAAAAAAATCATTATTGGAGGCACATAATGTAAGTAATACCTCCCAATAGTGTTTACCTTTTTCTATTTATAAGAATGTCACTCCTCCTCTACTATAATAGGGAATTCACTCTCTCTAATTTTCCAAACCTCTAAAACCTTTTTTATTGTCCAAAATATACCCAAATGACGTTCCAAAATCCCTCCTCTCATCCTAGAATCCTAAATTTGGGAAAAATCAAACTAATTAATTCCTTTGGTTCAAACCAAAAGGAGTTACCTAAAGAAGAGGTAATGTTCATCAATGAAAATTTTTGTTTTATTTCTTCCTAAAACCTATTCAATTATTTTTATATCATGGTTATGTAATAACCTCATTATATTCAATAGACTAATGTTTTTTTATGTTAAGTTTTTGACCTACAACTTTAGAAATTCCCATCAAATGGGATGCACAATCATCATTCGTGTTTACAATAGACTACTCCCTCGCAAACCGATGTCATTCATTCTTCCATTATCACCTATCAAGGTTAGTCATAATGATGTACATGATATTTATATATGATATTTATGATTTATTTATACTTATCTAATTATTATATAATGCATACCTTTATTATTTTCATTTTTTGAGAATATGATAATGTCCTTCGTGGGTACGGCGGAAAACCACCTCACAAAGCAATGTGATTCATTCATTATTTACATGGAATTTATTAAGAATGGTTATAATAGAAATATGTGATATATAATAAATAGTAATTATATTAGAATAATAATGTGTGTGTGTGTGTATATATATATCATTTAATTTTCCTTCTTTCAATGCGATAAGAAAATGGAAACAATGTTCATGTGTACGTGCGGTCTACCATCTCCATAAACGGTGTATTTAATTTTCTATTTATATATTTTATATATTATTATAAATACATATATAATGAATATTTATGATATTTATATCATGGTTTAAATTTTTTAAATGAGTAAATCATGATCAAATTAAGAGGAAAAAAATAACAAGTCAAAACATATACGAAAAAAACTATTATTACCCTAAACATAAATTTAACATGGAATTATTAATAAACAGGTAATATAAAGTCATGATAAAATCATATATGGTTTGATATATATTATTATGGTTTTGTGATAAATTTTTACTAAAATTATATGTATTATACAGGATTTTTGAACAAGTATGATGAGAGTCAAGACTTAAGTTAAGGGGATTTCTAGTCCCACTTTTATTTTTGCAAGACTTATATGATATTCACCACTTATTTGTTTTGTGTGGTGTATATAATAAACTATGACATGTTATATCATGAATTTAATTTATTTAATTATTATAAAAGTTTCCATTTATTTTTTTCTTTCACAAATCTAATGATTCTAAGGTTACTCAACTAGTAGTAGTTTTTCTAATCTCACTTTTATTTCTTTGAGATATATGCCATATTCATCACTTATTTTTGTAGTGTGAGTATATAATTCTCATGAATATATTTTATGAATATTATCCTTAAATTTATGTTTATTTAAATATCCATTTTATTATATCTCTTTCATGGGTTTTACAGCTTCAAAGTTACCAAAGTGGTAATGGATTTTTTTCACAATTTTCCTTCTTTGAGACTTATGTCATGTTATGCACCTATCTTCTTTCATGAGTTGTATATGCATCCCATTTGACATGTAATATCATAAATTTATTAATTATCATGGTATTTAAATTTCACTTAATGTAATCCTTTCATGGGTCTTATGATTAAAATTTTTCAAAGTGGTAAGATTTTGATATTATAATCTCATCGATTATCAAGATTGTTTGTGATTAAGTCTCAAATATTGAAATTTTATGATATAACTATAAATAATTATCATGAATTTTATTATCCTCAGGTTATTTCATGAGAATACATGTTTTCCCTTTCTTTTCATCTCTTTTTATACTCAAGAGTTTAAAATAATGTTTTTATTAAAAAACATCTTTTCATTCAAAACCAATTTTATTCCAAAAGAATGTTTTCTAAAAATGTTTTCAAAAATGTTTTATAAAGTTTTTTCTAAATACAAAAGGATATTTTCCTCAATAAATTATTTAAATGTTTTTTAAAACTTAATTTATACTTTTTCAATTTTGTTTTCAAATAAAATCATTTTCAAAGTGTTCCATGTTTTAATAAGTGTATTTCAAATCCAAAAAGGATATTTTACTCAAGAAATGATTTAAATGATTTTTAAAACATACTTTATATGTTTAAAAATTTATTTCTAATAAAAATAATTTTCAGAGTGTTTTATGTTTTAAAAATTTATTTTCAAAATAAAAAGCATATTTTCCTCAAAAAAAATTAATGATATTTTAATTTTATCTCCATTCATCAACATCAAAAACCCTAAAAACTTATCCTCTACTAAGAATATTTTGTATTGATACTATCCTCATTATTCTATGGGTGGATTAAGATTTTATTAAAGAGAATTTTATGGAACCCATTTCTTTTCCACAGGTTAACCATGTTTCAAAGATATTGTTATGGAACCCATTTCTTTTTCATGGGTTAACCATGTTTCAAAGATATTATAATGGAACCCATTTCTTTTACATAGGTTAATCATGTTACAAAGAGATTATTATAGAACCCGTTTCTTTTCCATGGGTTAATCAAGTTATAAAAGGTATAATGGTTGTTCCTATGATATTATGATGAAATGAAATCTTTTATGTGTTATGATTATGTAATGGTACTTAGAAATTTTATGGGAGGTTATGTTATAAACCAATGATGGGTGGTTCCATGATAAAACAATTATGGGTGGTTCCTTGATAAACTAAGGATGGGTGGGTTTATGATATCCCTACAATGAATTGGGTATGGAATTTGACCATATGATTATTCCATTTGTAAGAGTGATTACAAGAGTAAAGTGAAAATGATTTCCCAAGTTAAGTACTTGTTTTATTTATGATTTTTAGGGGTTTATAATGCTTCTTATGATTGATATTGATATCACATGGCTCGTGATTATTGATTTTGATGACTATTTTCTCCACCATGTTTTCATATTTTATGATCCAGGTATTTATGGGCAAGATTTATTTTACTTTTCTCTCATGAACTCTGATTATGTCATCTTACCCTTATGTGCTCTTATGCTCATTAATGACATTAAATTTTTAATGTTTATGTTTAACCTTAATGAGAATTTGATCTCACCCTTATTATGTTTCAATTTTACCCATGTTATAAAGAATGGGGTTGAATGATTTATGTCTATAAAGTATTTCACAAGTACGATGTTGATGACCTAATATGAAATAAGAAAAGTTAGGTCAAAAGGGAGAAATGTTCATTTAATTACTTGTGAATTGTTTATGTGGGAGTTTTTCCTAATTATCTAAAACTATAAACCTAAAATGTCCTTTATAATATAAGTGATCTATGTTTTCCTTTTTATGTTTTAAGTTTTGGATGGAAAAATTTTGGGTCACAATTATCAGCATCAAATCTGAAAGTGTAAAGTCCATGATTTCAGTATAGGATCTGGGAGTGTGGGTCTTGGGCTATTATAGTTGGTACCATATGTTGGTTTAGATAAATTTGTAGATTAATATATTTTAATTTGAGGTTATATTAAGAGTTATGGATACCATTATAGGTCTATAATCTTAAGTATTATCATATGATCAAATTATTAGACACCCCATTGAGGTTTTAAGAGATGATATCTTAAAGTGATTAATGAAATTTTTTTAGATTTTTTTTATGAGGTTTTTATAATCCCTGGGGTAAAAATGAAGTGTTCTAGGGAGGAATTATTTTTCAATATTAAAGAAAAAATTTGGGAAAACTTGTATGCTTGGTGAAAACTCGTCACATCTAGTGAGGTGGTGGGGCTTAAACCCATGATTGAAGGACAATAAGGGTTTTATTCCTACCACTGGCCTACATGATGTCCTTGTTAGTAAAACATTATTACATGTTATGATTAAGTTTATTTTGTAAAAATATGATATTTTATTTTATAAATGTTGGTTGATTTATCTTGGGAGAATATATGATCAAATCCTTCTAATATTTTATTTTCAAACATAGTCAATAAATGTTTGATGAATTTTAAGGATAGTTATTTTTGGAATAATTTAGTGTTAACTTTGGGTATTAATTTTTATGATTAATGTGTTATATAAATGTTTACTCATTTTGGTAATTATATTACCATATTCTAACCATTTTGGTTTTGGTTAATGTCTAAAGACAGGTGGAATAGCTTTATTATCCCTTTTATTGTTATGTGGTCTTTAAAAATTGATTTTAGTGATTCAAGAATTAAAAATTCATCTTGAATACTCATCATTTATAGAAAAATATGAGATTTTGGTATAAGTGTATTAAATTTTGAAATTATACTCATCAATTAAGTATATTTCCATATTCTCTTAGCCTCAATGGTAAGAAAATTCTTTAACTCTAGGAAAAGGATATTGAAACAAAATTATTGTCTCAGTACCTTAAATTATAATGAAATTATGACCTTTTACATAATCAAAGATTTATTTTTTATTGGACCTTAACTTTCCATTGATAGTTCACTTGTCTGTGATAAATGACCTTAATCACTCTCTATAATTATTTATGCTTTTCCTCCATTCCCACCTAGTTCTCCCTATGTGGAATCCTAGTTATGAGTAACTTCTGATGACCTTTATGTTTCCCACTTTACCTTTTTAATAAGATGTTTTATTAACCCTTTTTAAAATATGGGTTTCAATAAATTAATTCTAAAAAATTTAATCCTTTGATACCAAGATGAATTTCGAGGGGAAATCATTTTAAGGGGGGTGGGATGTAACATCCTAAGATTTTATGAAATACCTTCTTTCAAATTAACTTAAATTATTTGATAACTTGATCCAAATTCAACTCATATTTTATCTTGAATTATACACAACACCAATTTTATCTTGTGTTGTATGCAACATTTATTTTCTTCGATAACGTGTATTACATGCAAAACTGAGTTTTACGGGACAACAATGTAGTATTAATATTTAATATGATAGTTATCACTTATCCATCAGAATAGAGGAAATTAAAAGAATTAACTTAATTATAAAAATATGGTTTGAAATTTATAGATAATGAATTATTTAGTGACCAAATAATTATAAATAAAAATAAAAATCAATTGAATATAAAGGATGTGTTTTTATCAAAAAACTATTTATACCCACAAAGACATTTTATCTTAATAAATTAAATTAATCACTATTAATGAAAACTATTAATGAAAATTATATGTTATATATATAATAAAATATTTTACAATTCATCCAATAATTTTTATATGTATAAAATAAGAACAAATCCAATTTTAAGCATAAAAATGTGTATTTTTCTAAAAGGCAGTTTTGGTGCCTTTTAATGGAAGAATTATTTTAAAACTAAATAATAACACTTTAATAAATTTTATTTGATAACATAAACTTATTATTTGAAATAAAAAAACTCAAAATTATCATAGATTTAATTTTTTGTATTTTTCAGAGAAGTTTCATTTTTTTAATGAATAGTGAAAAATACTGAATTTTAATTGAAAACTGGTTTTTCATCTAAATAATTTATAACATTAAATTATATTTTGAATTTGTTTTAAATTAAAAATATTTAAATTATAATTTTATTAATCCAATTTATGTTATTGGAATCAATTTCATATTGAAATTAGATATAAAAACTTAGTTTACTTTTGAATATTTTCACTTTAAAAACCCACTTTCTATTTCTGTCTATGGGATTATTTTTAAATTAAATTCTGCCATTTATATGAATTAAATTTGGTAAAATATATTAAATATTTATAATTATCATAATTTATAATTTCTAGTAATTTCAACTTATTTTTTTACCAAAAATATTATCTAAATTAATTAATATTAATTAGAGCGATTAAAGTAAAAAATGAGTTTACTTAGTGGTTAAATATTAATCTTAAAGGGGGAAATGACCTAGAAACTTGTCCAAAACACATTTTATATACAATTCTAGAACATATAACCTATTTTATTAAATTTTTTCATTATTTTAGGAACATAATGTAACGAATACCTCCTAATAGTGTTTACCTTTTTGTATTTACAAGAATGTCACTCCTCCACTATAAATAGGCATTCACTCTCCCCACTTCTTCACACCTATCAAGACTTTTTTTATCATCCAAAATATTCCCAAATGACTTCCTACATACCTAATATCATCATATAATATTAAATTTTTTAATAAACCAAACCAATGAAGGCCTTTGGTTCAAACCAAAATGAGTTACTAGAAGAAGAGGTAACATTCATTAATGAACATTTTTTTATTTCTTCCTCAAACCTATTAAATTATTTTTATATCAATATTATATAATAATATCATTATAATAAATATACTGATATTTTTTTATGTTAAGGTTACAACCTAAAACTTCACACACTTCCATCAAATGGGATACGCAATCATCATTTATGTGTACGGCAGACTACAGCCTCATGAACCGATGTCATTTGTTCTTCCATTACCACCTCTCAAGGTTGGGAATAATGGTGTAGATTATTTTTATATATAATATATATTATATTTATTATTTATTTATACTTATTTAATTATTATATAATATATACCTTCATTATTTTCATTTTGTGAGAATATGATAACGTCGTTCTTATGGACAGCAGACTACCGCCCCGCAAAGCGATGTGATTCATTCGAGATTTACATAGAATGTATTAATTATGGGTTTATTTGAAATATGTTATGTATAATAAATAATCATTATACTTTAATAATATATATATATATATATATCATTTACTTTTTTTTCTTTCAATGCGACAAGAAAATGGAAATAGTGTTCATGCGTACATACGAGCCACTCTCTCCATGAATGGTGTATTTCATTTTTTATTTATATATTTTATATATTATTATAAATATATATATATATATAATTAATATATATTATATTTATATAATTTTTTACATTATTTAAATGATAAATCATGATCAAATTAAGAGGACCAAAAATAACAAGTTAAAACATATACGAAAAACAAAGTAGTTATTTCTCGAAACGTAACTTTAACATGGAATTGTTAATAAATGGGTAATATAAAGTAATAATAAAATAATATATGGTATTATATATACTATTATTTTTTTATTATATATGTATAATAAACTTATCTTTATTATATGGGAGGTTTTAACAAGTACTATGAGAGTCAAGACTTAAGGGAAGGGGATTTCTAGTCTCACTTTTATTTCTATGAGACTTATGTAATATTCCCAAATCGTTTCATTTTTGTGGTGTATATACTATCCTATAACATTATATATCATTAATTTAATTTATTTAATGATATTAAAAGTTTCAATTGATGTTATTATTTCATAGATCTTATGATTCGAAAGTTACTCAAGTAGTAAGGGTTTTTCTCATCTCACTTTAA
Source organism: Viscum album (assembly GCA_963277665.1). Lineage (NCBI taxonomy): Eukaryota > Viridiplantae > Streptophyta > Magnoliopsida > Santalales > Viscaceae > Viscum > Viscum album. The sequence continues at coordinate 931,147,618 of OY728159.1, forward strand.
TTTTTATGAGACACATGCCATATTCACCACTTATTTTTGTTTTATGGTGTATATAATTTCCATGAATTTATTTTATTAATATTATACCTAAATTTATTTATATTTATAATTCCATTTTATTATATCTCTTTCATGGGTTTTACGGTGTCAAAGTTACCAAAGCGGTAATGGATTTTTGTCACAATTTTCCTTCTTTGAGACTTATGTTGTGTTATGCACCTATATTCTATTATGGGGTTTGTATGCATAAAATTTGACATGTAATATCATTAATTTATTTATTATCATGTTATTTTAAGTTTAATTTAATTTAATCCTTTCATGGGGCTTATAATTCATAATTTCCAAAGTGGTAAGAGTTTGATATTTCAACCTCATCGATTATCAGGATTGTTTGTGATTAAGTATACAATAATGAAATTTTATGATATACCTATAAATAATTTTCATTAATTCTATTATCCTATGATTATTTAATGATAATACATGTTTTAAATTCATTTTATTCTCTTTTTATACTGAAGAGTTTAAAAGAATTTTTTTTATTAAAAATCATTTTTTCAGTCAAAAACTCTATTCTTCCAAAATCATGTTTTCTAAAAATGTTTTAAAAATATTTTTTCAAATATGAAAGGATATTTTCATCATGAAATGATTTAAATGACTTTTAAAACTTCCTTTATATTTTTCTAATGTTGTTTTCAAATAAAATCACTTTCAGAGTGTTTTATGTCTTAAAAATGTATTTCAAAGCCAAAGGGATATTTTACTCAAGAAATGATTTAAATGATTTTTAAAAATTCATTTATATGTTTCCAATGTTTTTTAAAATAAAATAATTTTCAAATTTATTTATGTTTTGAAAAGTGTTTTTTAAAATAAAAAATATATTTTCCTCAAAATATTTTTAATGATATTTTAATGGTATTTCCATTTATCAACATCAACAACCCATTTTGTTACTTATCCTCAATTGGGGATAATTTGTATTGATATAAAACTAATTATTTTATGGATAGATTCATATTTTTTCAAATATATTGTTATGTAACCAATTTCATTTCAATGGGTTAACCATGTTTCAAATATATTGTTATAGAGTCTGTTTCTTTTCCATGGGTTAATAATGTTTCAAAGAGATTATTATGGAACCCATTTCTTTTCCATGGGTTAATCATGTTTCAAAGATATTTTTATAAAACCCATTTCATTTCTATAGGTTAATCAAGTTATGAAATGGATAATGGTTGTTCCTATGGGTTTATGATGAAATGAAAGCTTCTATGTGCTTTGACTATGTAATGGTAGTTGGACATTTGATGGGTGGTTACTTTATAAACCAATGATGGGTGGTTTCATGATAAACCAATTATGGGTTATTTAATACTAAAACAATGATGGGTTGGTCCATGATAGCTCTCCAATTCATTGGTTATGGAATTCAATTGTATGGTTATTCCATTTTTAAGAGTGATTGTGAGAGTGAAGTGAAAATGATGTCCCAAGTTATGTACATGTTTTATTTATGCTTTATATGGGTTTATAATTCTTTTTATGATCAAGATTGATATTACATGGCTCATGATTATTAATTATGATGCTTATTGGCTATTCCATTTTTTCGTATTTGATGATCCAGGTATTCATGGGCATGAGTTTTTTTATGATTCACTCATGAACTTTGATTATGTTGTTATAACCTTATAAACTCTTATGCTCAATGATGAAATTCAATTGGTAATGATTATGTTTACCCTTACTAAGAATTTGAGCTCATCCTTCTTATGTTTCCATTTTCCCTGGGTTATGAAGAATGAGTTTGAATGATTTATGTCTATAAAGGATTTCACAGGGATGATGTTGATGACCTAATTTGAAATAAGAAAAGATGGGTAAAAAGGTATAAATGTTCATTTGATGACTTGTGAATCATTTATGTAGGATTTTTTCCTAATTCTATAAAACTTTTAACCTAAAATGTCCTTGATAAAGTAAGTGATCCATGTTTTCATTTTAGTTTTGTAAGGTTTGGAAGGAAAAATTTTGGTCACAATGATTGGCATAAAATATGGAAATTTCAAGTTCATGATTTCATCATAGGATCTGAGAGTGTGGGTCCTGGGCTATTATAGAATAACTCTATATGAGGTATAAGGTTCCCAAACATATCCTTATGGTTTATTTGTTGAGTTTATTTGCATGTGATACATGGTATCTCCAATTGATATTGATCAAACTTATTTTTAAAATAAAATGAATTGTTTAAAATAAATTTCATAAAATGTATAAAGTGTTTTGGACCACTGTGGACCCTTAGACACAGTCTTGATGAATCTACCATCGATGGTTGAGGTCTTCCTTATAAATTTGTACTATGAGTTATGTGGACCTTGAAGGAGTAATAATTAAATGAAATGAATGATAATAAGGGAATTAGTGATAGGTTCCCTTAGTTACCTTATGTAGGGAAGATTTGTGGAAAAGGAATGATTGGCCTGAGTAATCCATAATGGAACTTTGAGATGGAATAGAGACTTGGAATAATTGATATAGTTGTGGGGTGAGTGTTTTTACCTCACTAGTGTGTGAGTTCTCAGGTGGGTATACCCTAGGTGGTGTGATGTAGAATTTCATGGAGAAATAAATGATCATCCTTTATATAAGAAGATTAAAAAGGAAAAAATAAAATAATAATAAGAAGATCATAAGACACATAGATTTACATGGTTCGGTAAATGATATTTACATCCACAAAGAGGTAGAATTATCACTATATTCGGGAGAAAAATTATAGGGTAAAAATCAGAGTTTCACACACCTAAGAAAACTAGATCAAATGAGATCATAAATAATATGACGAAACTATTCTACCAACCACACAATTAGTCCAATATGCTAGAGTAACCAGTGGATGAAAGTAAACATATCTATAGTGACCTATCGATGTCACTAGTCACATGCTACTATAGTTTCATGTCGAAGTCTACACTACTACAGTGTTCTTTCGCATACTGCTACAGTAACTTCACACTAATATATTTCTCTTTCAATATTTCTATTCAGATCTTCTCTAGGATTCTTCATTGCTACAGTTACCTAAAATTTGGGTTAGGGGCCTTCTGGTCTTAGACCCCTCAATAGGGGTGTGTCACCCCCTATAACCCCCAGCAACCTCACTATATAGGTTGAACCATGAGAGTTGTGGCTGGGTGTACAGTATGGGATGCCATCTTTTATCCCAAATTCAGATACATTTGTACAACATATGATTATGTATAGGTTGGGAATCAGAGGATCAACCTAGTTTACTTGGTAAGTGATATGGGAATTATTCCATATCTTTAGAGTGATGTCAGTGTGATAATTTTGATAAGACTAGTGAGGATGTGATATGATTATAGTGATGATGAGGGATGACATGCACCTCAAGTGATGGGCTTATCCTGAGATATTAGAATATTATAGGGGAGCCCATATAGGTTTTTTGGGTAGATATGTGACTTAGGGGGCCTCAATGGGTACCCCAGTTTTATACTAACCCTAGTGAGGGTTAGTTCAAGGAGATAGGTGTTTTTGATTTTGGGTATCACCTTAGATACTGAGAGTTTATGGTTTCATCCTTGTGACTATAGTGAAAATGGTGAGTTGTGTACCTTAGAGGTTAAACTTTGAATTGTGTGGTGGGTTTGTGAGTTGATCCAACCCTTATTATTATTAATGATATGAGATATTGTGAGTTGGATGTTGTCCCTCCATGAGTTTTATTTATGAGTTTCTTAAGAGACGTCCAAGGATTTTCTGATGATATATGTCATGCCTAGAATACTTTCTAGGATTTGTTGATAATGCTTGATGATATATGGGACACCTAGGATACTTATTAGGATATAGAGATTATTCCAAATGATATATGGGATGCTTGTGATACTTTCTAGGATCTAGTGATTATGACTGATAATATATAGGATTCCTAGGATACTTCCTAGGATCTGGAGATGATTTCTGATGAAATATAGGATGCTTAGAATACTTCCTATGATTCATATATTGTGATTAATGATATATGGGATACCTAGGATACTTCCTGGGATCTGGTGATTATTCCTGATTATATAGGATTCCTAGGAAGTTTCTTTAAATTTGTTGTTTACACATGATACTATATGGGATGCTAAGGTTATAACCTAGGATCTGGTGCTTTCACCTAATGTTTTAAGAGATTCCCAATATACTTCCTAGGATATGGTCTTTACACCCAACACACACCTAGTATATTATGATATTATCTTTGTGGGAGCTCTCCCCTCTAATTGATCATATACACTTATGATTATATTATGGGCGGGTGTTACCAAACCCTTAGAATTATTATGAAATGAGATCAAACACACCCTAATAATGGTCAAAGAATTTAGGGTTGATCCCAGATGTCATATTAGAACCCGAGGATCAATATTAGTTTATATTATTGCATTTTATTCTTTATTTATTAGTATGATCATATCACATGTGCATACAATGCCATCACTAATTGTGTTGGGGACCTAATTGTGGGTTCTCAACTAAGTTATACTCACACCCTACTTAGTTGGTCATGGAACTTTGGTACCTGAGTAGACTTCATTATTGGGGAAATGGCCCAGTGTTGCATAATCAGGTGGGATAGCTCAGATGGAGTCTAAATATTGGGATGTGATAATTCTCAAGGATGCTAGTTTGACCTCCTATATTTTATTTCTTTTACTTATCTTATATATGTGATCATCTTATTAGGTGATCAGTTTGAATATGTGACTGTATACGTCTATATTATATTTTTTATAACATGATTCATATTTATTGGTTGTGTGTACTTTGATTATTATTGTGGATTTTTTTGGTTATTTCCTTTGTTTCTTAATCTGATATAAGGGTATAGTAACCCCATGGAAATACCATAAACCCTCATTTCTATTCTGTGGACTCTAGAATTTGAGGAGGCACACATGAGGTCACATGGATAATTGACCTGGTTACTATAGACTGAGAAAGGCCAGGGTATTACAAAGTAGTATCATAGCTTCTTTTTCTTTTTCTTTATATTTGGGGATATAGTAGATAGGGAATAGGTACATGTCATAGCCTATGAAGGAAATCTAAATAATGCTACAAAAACACCTTTTCATCAAGAAGTATAGGTTATGAGGGATATAGGATTTTTATTCTTGATTTTCATTGCTATAATTGAGATGTTTATTCAAGTATGGTGTTTTTTTTATATTTTCATCATAGTTTTGTCTCTTGATCCATTATACAGAGGCTTATATACTTGAATCATTTTTTTCATGTGGGGTTCATATGAAATCCATGTGCTAGTATGTTATTGATATCATTAAAGATAAAGGGTTTATCTATTTAAAGTTTCACCAATAAATTATAGGTGTTTTTATATATAACTTGTTGGTGGAATTCTACTCAGCTAAACCACGATATATTTTCTCTGATAACATGTTTTTTGAACCTTATGGATATATTTTATCCAATTAAAATGACTATATTTTACCTCTGTGTGAGGGATGCATAGTGACCCCTAGTGGGTTGGTACAGAAATTGGATGCCTCGATGATTAACCAGTTTTGGGTGATTGTGATATTGGTTATGAAAGAAAAAAAAGGTTTGGTTACTTAAAAGTGTCAAAAAAACTATATGGTGTTTTCTTATATAGATTCTCATTGTAATTATACTTAACTAAACCATATATGATTATGGTTTTACTCAATATATATCCTATTAGGGAGATGTTGTTATATGTTGATGGATGAGATTGTGATCCTTGATGGGGTATTCTGGTATGATAATGCTTGATGAGGATTGGTTCCCTATAGTAAAATGATGACTTTTCATGTGATTTATAATGGGTATTTATATATGAGAACCCTAGAGTGGATGTTTTGGCACATGAGTTACCTTATGATATTTGAGATGGGAGAAGAGATGTTACCCCATGAGTGGAAACCTATGTGATACATGGTTAATAGGTTAGGTAGGCAATCCTAGTGCCTTTGGGATGCAGCTCAGGATATTGGTGAGTCGAGTGGTGTATGTGGTTAACCTAAGAGAAGGGTTATCCCAAGCTTATGATTTTATTTAGAGACATAAAAATGGGTATATGTGTCACAAACCAAGCTGGGATTCCATCTAACCCAGCACCCGGTCTAGTCCAAAACATGGCATGAAGAGTGTTCCCGATCTCCATGGGATGGAAACTTGTTCTTGGGTATCAAAAAAATTATTTGGGAATGATTTCAACCATTTATATAATCAAAAATACCCAACAATAATAATAAAACATAACTAAACAATCATAACCAAGCACGGTGCCATAATTTTTAAGATTCAATGTTTACAACTTTAAACAAAACCCAAAAAATACTATAATAGAAAGGTAATAATGACATTATCCCAAAAAAACTCCATGATAAAAGAGGTGTATCATCCTCAATACACCACCACCAACACCTGTAAGAAGTGGAATACTATCAATTGGATCCCTCATCACCGTGATACATATTTCTTTTACCTAGGTCATACATAACAAAGTCTACATACACCCAAAGTTGTATGTAGGGTGTGATCCAAATCCCCATAGGATATCACCTAAAAGAAGGATTCCATTCCAAAACATTATAATAAAATATAACAGGCAGGTTTTTATAGAAAGGGAAAGATTCACTTTTGTAGGAAAACATTTGTAAAGGAAGAAAACATACCTTATTTTAAAGTGATACAAGATGTTCATAGTATGGAGACGGTAAATAAATAACTCAAGATAGCACTAATTTGTAGAAAAAACCCATATAAACTAGCTAAAATGGGACACTGGGAACCTCATATCTTGGTGAAATGTGGTGTAGTAACCACAACCCACAGTGACCCTATGAATGAGACACTAGAGAGGAATCCATCCAAAGTTCTAGTGGTATCAAATCATCATCATAATTTAGTTAGTATTGTAATCATAAATCCGGCTAAGTGAATTTGTGATTTTCCACTTCTGAGTCAACTAACAGTAATCCATTATAAGAATCTGGGTTTTCCACTTCTGAATCACTAGCGTACTAGTTCTAGTTTTCCCACCTAGATACCTAAGTTTCCCCTTTTTTCTCAATTTCCATTTCTCATGGAATATATATATCACCACATTCACATGCACACACAAGTAAGGTTAATACACAAATAAAACAACCATTTCTCATAAGAAAAACCTCTTTCAAATTTACACACACACCAAATCCATCTTAAAACATGCTTCGCACCACTTGGATGATTTATAGAACACATTTAAGAAACACAACATGGAATAACACTTGAAACACAACCCATTTCCTTTGTAAAAACATCTTTCAACACACATGCAACTCAAATACCTCTGAAAACACATTTTTAACCTATTACACATTTCATAAAATGCTTCCAAGAAGCACTATAATGAATCACATACAAAACATGACTATTTTCCTTTAGAAAAACAGCTTTCATCATACATTCTTGTAAAAATATTTTAAAAACATATTTTTACCACATAATTTAAGTATAGAACACATTTATAAACTCAAACAAGCAATCTAAACTCATATAATAATGTAAAAGCATGAAACCGCCTACCTCAAGCTTTAAAACTTCCCAAAATCAATGAAAAACCAAAGCAGCACCACCACAAGACCTGATAAAGGAAAGATCCAACAAAAATAATCATTATCGCCCCCAAAAACACAAGATTAAACCCAATTTAGGTCAAATACTTCAATGGAAATTCAGAAAACAAGAAAGAGGGAAGAAGAATCCTAGAAAGATGGATAAATCAGGAGAGGAGGGGCTAACTTGATGTTTCCTTGAAGTTCCCACACCAAAACAACCCAAGGATTGAAGATAAAAGGCTCCAAGAAATCTTAGAGGAGGATCCCATGGATAAAAATCACAAATCTGGTGGATGGTAGTGGTTTAGGTTTAAAAATAAAAGAGGGTAGAAATGTAAATTATCACTTTTTTAATGACCTAGACAAGTCGCATGGTTTTCCCGCATGGTTTTCCAAAACCATGCAGAAACCATGAACCCCTCTCTTTCCAAGAGGATAAAGATGCATGGTTACTCACACAGTTTGACAAACCATGTGGTTTCCCACTATCCAAAAATTCCAATTAGCTACATGGTTTCCAAGGCAAGGCACACAGTTCTTCCTAACCATATGAAAACCATGCGCCACCTACTATCAAACCCAAAATATCAAAAAAATTATCAAATAATTAAGGGGAGACCCAATTATAAACACTATACTGAAAATAAACAAAGTAATATCTCAAAATGAAAACACATATGTGATAATTCTACCCACCATGAAAACTTGCCATCCCTAGAAAGGAAACTTGAAGCTTGATCATAGAATAAAAATATATACTTCTGTTCAACCCAAGACTTTTATTCCCAAGTACCATGATCATAATTCCCATGCTTCTAAATAACTTAGACCAACTGAATGGACTTCCCAAAAATCACTTTCACCTGATAATCTACAATCTTCACTAGCCGCTTGAACACAAATAGTTGGGCTCTAACTCCAACTCTTCCCAATTCAACAAATGATATGGATCTAGGTTATACCTTTCCAGCTGGGATACATGGAAAACATAATTAATTGATGTCAACTAATAAGAAAAATATTAATTGTATTCCACCTTACCAATCCACTTGATAATATCAAAAGGTTTGACCTACCTTGGCATTATCTTTCCTTTCTTACCCAAATGACGATGACCCAAGTGAAGTTACACCTATAGGAACACCCATTCACCCATAGAAAACTTTAGAGCTCGGTACCTATGATTGAAATAAGATTTATAGTGACTCTAAGTAATCAAAAAATGTTACCTTATCAACTTAACTTTATCATAAGTCTCATGCACAAGTCTCAGTCCCAAAAATGAGGTCTCTCCCACCTCAACCCAACACAAAGGGGACCAACATGGACCACCATAAAGCGCCTCAAAAGGATCCATTTGAATCAAGGATTGGTAACTATTTTTATATGAAAACTCAACCAATTCCAAATGGATATCCCATGAACCACTAAAATCCAACACACATTTCCATATAATTTCTTCCAAAATTAGATTCACCCACTCCGCCTGACCATCCCTTTGTGGATGGTATTCCATACTCAACTTGATCTGCGGCCCCATCACCTTCTAAAGACCTTCCCAAAACAATGACTTAGAATAAAGGGCCCTATCAGAAACAATTTCCAACAACACACCATGAAGCCTCACAACATCCAGAACATACAACCAGTCAAAATCATCCACCTTGGCTGAATCGTTGATTGTAATGAAATGGGCTGATTTTTTCAGACAATCAATCAATACCAAAATAGTATTCCTACACTAGGGTGTATGAGGTAATCCAAAAATAAAATCCATAGTGATATCATCCCACTTAAATGTAGGAATAGGTAGCAGTTGAAGAAAACCTAAGGTTCTTTGGTGATCTTTCTTAACCTGAAAACATTTATAACACTACGATACAAAGTCAGTTATGTCTGACTTCATGTCTGGCCACCAAAATTGCGGACGCACATCATAAAATATCTTGGTGGATCCAGGATGAATGGACCAATGAGAATGGTGACTATCCCACATCACCACCTTCCTCATAGATAACGGTACCACAAAGCTACCCTTTAAGCATAAAACTCCATTAGGAGATAAAAATAATCACAAGGTGTCTCTCCACCATGAAGGAACTTCATTGACTGCTGTAAAAACTCATCACTAGGATACTCTCACTAAATCAGTTTTATTATAGAAGGAGTTAGCTGAAAATTTTCCAAGAACACACCTCCATTATACTCCTTGGTCTCCAAATCAATTTAAGGAAAGAGCCCCATTAAAGACCACTCACCATTTTACTCTTTCAACGCTTTCACTAGAACCTTTTTTCTCAAAGAATCATCCATAAAATTACATTTAAATAGGGTATAGACTATATCAAAGTCAAACCCCTAAAGGTAATCAATCTAATTCCACTACCTTAGATTCATATATTCCTAAGAGAAAAATGTAGGTTAAGATCTTATTATCAGAATAGACCACAAATTTCTCCCCAAAAAGATAATGGTGCTATGTATTTAGAGAATGAATCGCTACTACCAATTCCATGTCATGGGTTGGGTAATTCTTCTCATGTGGTCAGAGTTGGCGAGAACCATAATCCACCACATGATTATTTTTCATCATTACAAACCCAAGGCCCATACCTGAGGCATTAGAATAAACTACATAACCATTTCTAGATTATGGAAAGATAAAAATAGGAGATGTGGTCAACCACCACCTAATCTCCTCAAAGGAAACCTGACATTATGGGATCAATTCAAACCTCACCCCCTTCTAAGAGAGTGTCTTCATAGATGAATCAATCCAAGATAAATCTTAAATGAACCGCCTATAATACCCCGCTAGTCCCAAAAATCTTCTGGTCTCAAAAATGTTCTTCGGCTACTCCCATGACATCATCACGCTAATTTTCTCAGGGTCCACTGAAACCCCTCATTCTGAAATCACATGACCTAGAAACTTCACTTACCTAATCCAAAATGTTCATTTAGATAACTTGGCATAGAGGTGATGATCCCAAAGGGTGCCTAACACAATCCTCAAATGCCTCTCATGATCCTCCTCAGTCCCAAAATAGACCGGGATGACGTCCACAAACACCACAATAAAAGAGTCAAGATATTGGTGGAACACTCTATTCATGAGTTCTATAAAGACTGATAGAGCATTTTTTAACCTAAAAGGCATGACCAAATACTCTAAATGGCTTACCTACTTTGTAAGGATCTTTTCAGAACATACACCTCTCAAAATATAACTTGATAATAACCAAAATGCAATTCAATCTTGAAAAACCACCTTGTCCCCTTAATCTAATCAAAAAGGTCATAAATACAAGGTAAGGGATACTTATTCTTGATTTTCACTTTACTCAAATTCCAATAATCAATTCATAACCAGAGAGATCCATCAGCCATTTTCACGAATAGCACCGGGGTGGCCCAAAGTGAGACGCACAAGCGAATGAATCCTTTGGATTCCAAATTATTCATTTATACCTTTAATTCCCTCAACTTAGTGGTGTCCATATGGTATGAGGGAAGAGATATTGGCTATGTTCCCGGTGCCAAATCAATATAGAACTCTACATCCCACTTCGAAAGAAAACCTGAAAATCCTATGGAAAAACCTATGGGAACTCATCCACCATAGGAGGTATTCCACCCTTAGGAGTACCACCACCGTCCTCCAATGCAAGTGAAAATATGTGATAAATAAGATTACCCAACTCTAGAAGTGGAGGTCCAAAACGACCTGACTGATGATCCCATTCACCAAGAAAAACCTAGGTACTTCCATTTGGTGCCAAAAAACTCACTCGTCGCCTATAAAAATTTATGTGCCCCTAAAAATGCACCATCCAAGCTATACCAATGATTACATCAAGGATTTTCATCTCCAAAACAAGGCAATCTCATTCCAACTCAAACCCTAACATGGTGAGTGCACAAGACGGACACTTGAAACCCTGCTCTCACTTATTACCAAGCGGCATTACTAACTCTATCACATATAGAATAATCTCGGTTAGAAACTTTAGAACATCAACTAGGTGGGAAGAAATAAAATAAACAGAAGCACTATTATCAAACAGAACAATAGGTAAATATGATGCAATAATAATGGCACCTCGAGCTGTTGCAGGACCTACATATGATTCTATTGTTGCTTAATCCACTGAATAAAGATACCTCTTCTCAACCCAAGCCTGATAATGGACACTAGCCTGTGGATCCACCCTGAATTGACTCTACCTAGAAGATGAACCAACCCTGCTGCCACGACCTCCAAACCGAGAACCCATTGTCCTGGATGACTCTAACTGGGTTAATATTTCTCTAGAAGATACAAATCTTACACCACTCTGATAAGAACATGTTCCCTTGAAAAACCAATGCAAGTGTCCCATATCTCCACATCAATGATAAAGTCTAGGAGGATATGTACACACAGGTCGCATGTGACCTACCTTCCCATACTGTTGGCACACAACCAACCCATCATCAGAAGCCATAGAATAATACATCCAGGGAGGATGGTTTTAACTAACACCTCCATTATTCCCCTACTCATATTGCTTTCTATTTTTCACTGATGAACTACCACTTCCCATAGCTAACATTAATCCATAGAAACTAGGTTGGTCACTATAATCAATATCTACCACCATGGCATGATCAACCACTTCATCATAGGTCTTAAGTTTGAAAAACAATACTTGAGATCGGATATTTGGATGAAACCCCTTTTTGAACCTTTGAGCCTTAATTTTCTAATTGGTAATGAGCATGGGTTTATACCGAACTAACTTAGAAAAGTGGTCAGCATATTCCATCATAGACCGGTCTCACTGGATCATATCTATAAACTCATGGGATCTGGTATGGGACAAGACCTCAGGATAATAATTCTTATCGAAAATGATATTGAAGCCTTTCCAACCCATATTCTCATGATTTATAGCTTTCACCACTGATTCCCACCACTTTTGACTGGGACCTTTTAACATAAATGAATCACATTTCACTCTGAATGCCACAGGATTATCAAGGAACTCAAACATCCACTCTATCATCTCAAGACACTCCTATTATTCTTAATGTTCCATGCTACCTTGGAAAGAATGAGGCTTGTTCTTGAGAAATTCTTGAGAATTTTCCTTTCTAGGACCTGGTACAGAATCTCTACCCTGAGTAGGATCAGATCCCACTCCTTGTTCCAAATAAAGGATAGCCTAAACCACTGCTTCCACTAACCTCTGATCAATTGGATAGGTAGAACTCTCTCCAGCCTCTTCCCATGGTTTCACAAAACTCTTTAATGAGAAATTTTTTTGCAATAAGAGACAACCACAAGGAAAAACCATCAACACATATTCTGATAATTTTCAGTAATAACAACAATTATCGAACACTTCTATAAATCAAAACATAACCAAATACATCATGATAATAATAATAAAACAAACCACTCCACCCCCACCCAATTCTTCATCTTGTACATCTCATCTAGAGGAGAAGTAAAATCAAATCCCAACATCCCATGGAAACTCAAGATATCTCACTAGGTGTGATGGATAGGAACCATACTCACAACTAGAACCACAAACCATAGGATTCTTAGATCCTATCTATCTAGAATCATCCTGAAATAACTTAAACCAAAAGAGAATAACCTACTTGGATGTAATTTTTTCATGAACCAAGCTGGGATTCCATCTAACCTAACACCTGTCCCTATCCTAAACATGGCTAGAAGAGAATTACCAATATCCATGAGCTAGAAACTAGTGCTTCGGAATCAAAAAAAAAGATTTGGGAATAATTTCACCAATTTACATAATCATAAATAACCAACAATAATAAAAAAACATAACTAAACAAACATGACCAAACATGGTGCAATAATTTTTCAGAGTTTAAAACTTTAAACAAAACCCAAAATGACTACAAGGGAAAGGGAACAACAAAACTATCCCAAAACCTCCATGTAATAAGAAGAGAATCATCCTCAATCCACCACCACCAACACCTACAAGAAGTGGAATACTAGTAACTATATCCCCCATCACCATGATACATATTTCCTTTACCTGGGTCATATATAATGAAGTTTACATACACCCAAAGGTGTATGTATGGTGTGATCCAAATCCCTATAGGATACCACCCAAAATAAGGATTACATTCCAGAACATTATAATACAATATAACATGCAGGTTTTTATAAAAAGGGAAAGATGCACTTTTATAGAAAAACATTTTTAAATGAAGAAAACATGCCTTTATTTTCAAGTGATACAAGATGTGAACCGTATTACAATGATAAGTAAAATTACTCAAGAGATCACTAAGTCATGGGAAAACCCCATAGTTGATCGTACCACGATTCACTGTTTTATTCCACCCTTACACTGCAGTTTTAAACTAGTTTTGTAATGAATATTCCAAATATAATAATAAATTAAACTTCATGTTTGAATAAATCAATTAATGTTAATAAATATTATAATGGTAAATGTTACTTGTTTTTATTGTTTCAATGTAGGTGGAGGTGATTTGGAGGGCCTTTGATGTAGTGGAAGAAAAATGGGCCAAAGTTGCATGGATTCATGGACATCTGTCCACTGTTTTGCATAGTACACAAAATCCGTGCATCCAAATCAGCTGAAATTTTGTGGTCCTGTCCAAAATTTAATAGGATACATTTCATATTAAGGAACCCAATGCTGATTATGCTTCTATGGGGCACACCCAAACTGATCTGTCCAAGACACCGAATTTGGACCAAGTCAAATGCGGTGTTCTATATTTTATCAATATCTTGAGCTATAGTTGTCCAAACGGTGCCAAACCTTCGGTGGAGACATTCAAGAGGCAGGGATACAACTTTTCTATTTTCTCCAAAGCGAGATAAGACTATCTGAAGGCCGAAACGCGTCGTTCAAGTGGATTGATGAAATTTGTGTGCCTAAAACCACCTTCCAATTTTCCTATAAAATGGCACCTTGGGCTCCCCATTTGTAAGTTCGGAGAAGAGGCAAGGTGCTGCCATTTTGGAGTCCCCAAGGAGTCTTCTAAGCATCCCTATCAGTTCTGGAGGCTACGGGAAGTGCTACTTCAACATCTTCTTCTTCTTCCTCTCCCATGGGTTTCTAAACCCCTTGTGATCACCCGGGGAGGAACGTGATGTACATCCCGAGCTTCATGTTTGTAATATTTGAATGATCTTTTAAATTCCAGATTTTTGTGTTGTTTTTCATCATCTTCTATTCTTATTTTATTTAGTTATGTACTGGTATGTCATGCTCAACTCATATGATCATGTTTGGGGGTACCCATTCATCTGATGTTTCACACCCCGTTCACCACTTTCTTTCCCCCTTTCAATTGCGGTGTTTGTGTGGTTTATATTGGTCAATTGAACTCACACAAGAACTTTCAAGGCTATGTACATTTATGTCATGGTATCACAAAGAAATAACATATAAATCTATACAGCGCATCGATTTTTTCGTGTGTTGCCTTGCTGAGTTTTGGTTATGAAGTCAAACACAATTCACCCAATCATCGGCGGTGTCCGGTGAATCGTTATGGGTTTTCGACTGAACCCAAGGAGGTATCCTAGTAAAAACTCAGTAACATTCTGGTTCTAGGTGTTAAAAACCAGGGATTAAAATATCATAACCCCATCCCTTGAAGTGATGAAGGATGAGCATCACGAGAATTCCCCAGGTTGATCATGCTTAATCAATCTTGTTCATTTCTATTTTGTTTTATCGCTTTCATTTTCTATTTTCATCATTAATAATAAAACCCCCAAGTTTCACAAAACCTAATTCACCTTATAATTTCATAATAAGATCCCTCTTTTTAAATTAATGATCTAAGGCTCTGTCGAGAGACGACCTAGGGTTGCTGCTATACTGCAGAAATTCTAGTTAAAAATAAACATCTAATTTGACACGCTCGACAACGCGGTCAAATTTTTGGCACCGTTGCCGGGGAGCCAAGATATTTTTTTTTATTGGGTCATTTTACTTCTTTATTATTACTCTTCTAAATACCCCACCCCCATTTGATTGTTTTTGTTTTGGGTTTTGTCTTTATTTTTTGTTGTTTTTGGTGTGTTCTTTCTCTCTCTATCTCTCTCTCTCTCTCTCTTCTTCTCAATCTCCCTCTCTAATTTTATAGTATAACATTATATTCTTCTTTCACCCTTATTAAGTTTTTTTTATCCATCTCAAATAAAAAAACACAACAAAAAATCAATCAATCAAACTGGACATCATTGTTGCATGACAAGATTTGGTAAAGGAACACTACTTGAATTTGATCCTGAAATTGAAAAGTCACTTCACACACAAATCAAGGAATATAGAGAAGTTCAATCAATTAACATTGTGGAACCTCATTTAGAACCTCAAGTGGTTCTAAACCAACCCAAAATTGAACCCAATCAAACCCAAGAAAACATGGCTGCAAATAATCAAACATTAAAAGAACTTACTACCCCTGATGTGGAGTACCAACCTGCGTACATCCAATATCCCGAGGAAGCATCCAACTTTGAGCTTAGATCAGGTATCATCCACCTTCTTCCAAAATTCCATGGTCTTCCCGGAGAGGACCCTCACAAACATCTAAAAGAGTTTCACATAGTGTGCTCCACCATGAAACCCCAAAATGTGTCTGAGGACCTCATTAAGTTTAGGGTCTTCCCTTTCTCCCTTGATGGTGTAGCCAAAGATTGGCTATACTATTTTCCTTCCACAATTGGGGTCTGGAATGACCTAAAAAGACTTTTTCTAGAGAAGTTCTTCCCTGCCTCCCGAACTGCATCAATTAGGAAAGAAATCTATGGAATTAGGCAATCACAAGGAGAGACCCTTCATGAATACTGGGAGAGATTTAAGAGACTTTGCTCAAGATTCCCCCACCACCAGATTAGTGAACAACTATTAATCCAATACTTCTATGAGGGACTTATCCCCATGGATCGTGGAATGATTGATGCTGCAGCTGGTGGTGCCCTAGTTGACAAAACTCCTTCTGCCGCTCATGACTTAATAGCCAACATGGCTCAAAATGCACAACAATTTGGTACACGAGCTATTACACCAACCCGAGGAGTTCATGAGGTAAGTCATTCAGCCCTAGAACAAAAGGTAGATACTAAACTTGATGAGATGCATGCCCTTCTAAGGAAATTAGCTCAAGCACAAGGTAATTCACACTCTACTTCTATTCCATTGCATTGTGGTATTTGTTCTGATAACACTCATTTTTCTGACCAGTGCCCACAACTTCAAGATTAATTTGAGTCCTGTGCAGCTGTGTTCCCAGGGAGTCCATTCCAACAAGCGCCTCCCTTCAAGAAAGAACCATTCAGGCCAAATCCAAACCCCGGGTGGCAAGCACAACCACAATACCGACAAGGAGGAAACTCAAGCTACCCGAAGCAGAATTGGTATCAACAAGGCCAAGGTATGAAACCTTCTTATCCTTCAACTTCGCAAAACAATCATCCTCCTCCTCCCAAATCTGAACCAAGCCTCAAGGACATGGTGAAACAAATGGCAACCCAGAACCTTCAGTTCCAACAGACCACACAATCGGCAATTCAAGACCTACGAACTCAAGTGGGACAATTGGCGAACACCATCAGTGAGCTTAAGATACAAGGTTCTGTACAACTACCATCCCAACCCATTTTCAATCCGAAGGATAAAGGTAATGTATGTGCAATTACACTTCGTAGTGGTAAAGAAGCTTCTCCTTCTACTGATCCTATGAAACAGGTATGTCCCCCTCTTGAAAACACTCCGTCCCAACCCTCAAAAATTTCATGTAATGAAAAACAAAACAAAAAGGGCAATCAAATTATTATTGATGATTCAAATGAAAAATCAATTCCTCTTCCTTTCCCTCAAATACTCTCTAAATCTAAGAAAAACTTTGATAATGAGATTGACAATGAAATAATGGATACATTTAAAAAAGTTCAAGTTAATATTCCATTGTTGGATGCAGTCAAGCAAATTCCCCGTTATGACAAATTTCTTAAAGAGATTTGCACCCATAGAAGGAGGTTGAAGGGGAATGAGAGAGTCAACCTGGGGAGGAATGTATCGGCCTTGATTCAACCAGAAATGCCAACCAAATTCAAGGATCCCGGCACATTCACCATACCTTGTACTATAGGGGAGACCTTCTTTTCTGATGCTATGCTAGATTTAGGTGCTTCCATTAATGTAATGCCTCACTCCGTATATACTTCTCTATAGGTTGGAGAGCTTCAACCAACAAGAATTATCGTGCAACTTGCCAACCGGAGTACAACACATCCAAAAGAAGTGATTGAGGATGTCCTTGTTAGAGTAAAGAATCTCATCTTCCCCGATGATTTCTATATTCTTGAGATGGAAGATACCCGAACCCAAGGACATGCCCCTCTCATACTTGGGAGGCCATTCCTCAAAACAGCAAAGATGATCATCAATGTTCATAATGGTACATTTTCCATGGAATTCGGAGGAGAAAAGGTAAGTTTTAACATCCTTGAGGCTATGAAACACCCCATTGAAGAGCACTCCACTCTTCCTGTCTATTCGATGGAAGTGCTCTCAAACGATGCACACACGCACATTTCTCTCCTCAACCCAAACTCTGATTCTTTTTTGTTTTCTTCACCCTTGGATGATTTGAGTTTTGGTTATTCATTTGAATGTTGTGTGGGTTCATAAAAATGTAAATTTTGTGCTTTAATTGATGAGTGTGTTTATTCTGAGGTACCTATGACTATCGATGATTCTGCAAATCTCATTTCAATAGATTCTCTTTCCTTTGAGAATAAATATGAGTAGATAGATAGTTTCATGGACCTCACTCCCCATAAATCCCCTCCCTCAATCCAGAAACAACCGGTGTCTGAACTTAAACAACTTCCTTCTAATTTAAAATATGCATATCTTGAGGGTATTGACCAATTGCCCGTCATTATTGCCAATAACCTCTCTCCACAACAGGAATTGAAACTTCTCAAACTTTTGAGAGAGTGTAGAAAGGCAATAGGATGGACATTGGCTGATATTCCCGGGATTATCCCATCTATTTGTATTCACCATATACTTTTGGATGATGAGGCTAAACCCGTAAGACAATCTCAACGTCGGTTGAATCCCACTCTCCTTGAAGTGGTAAAATTGGAAGTCAGTAAATTACTTGCTGCAGGGATCATTTATCCTATATATGATAGTAAATGGGTCAGCCCAGTGAAAATTGTGCCTAAAAAAACAGGAGTAACAGTTGTGTCAAATGAAAGGAATGAATTGGTTCCAACACGTGTGCAAAACAGTTGGCGAGTCTGTATGGACTACCGTCGACTGAATCAATCCATGCGGAAGGACCACTTTCCTTTACCTTTCATTGACCAAATGTTAGAACGATTGGATGGTAAGTCACATTATTGTTTCCTTGATGGCTATTCGGGTTATTTCCAAATCCATATAGCCCTTGAGGATCAAGAAAAGACAACATTTACCTGTCCATTTGGCACATTTGCATACAGAAGGATGCCATTCGGTCTATGTAATGCTCCTGGTACTTTTCAGCGATGTATGTTGAGTATTTTTTCTGAGTACCTTGAGAGTTGTATGGAAGTATTTATGGATGATTTCACGGTTTATGGTTCTTCTTTTGATGATTGTTTGGAAAACCTAGGTTCTGTCCTCCACCGCTGCATTGAAAAAGATCTTGTTTTGAATTATGAAAAATGTCATTTCATGGTTGAGCGGGGGATAGTTCTTGGGCATATCATTTAAAATAAGGGAATTCAGGTTGATAAATCTAAAATTGAATTAATTTCATCCCTTCCATTTCCAAAATTTGTTCGTGAGGTGCGGTCTTTCTTGGGTCATGCTGGTTTTTACCAACGATTCATTAAAGACTTTAGTAAGATCGCACTTCCCTTATCTCGGTTGTTACAAAAGGATTCTAAATTTGTTTTTGATAAAAATTGTGAGGATGCATTCAATTCACTAAAAAAGAGTCTCACATCACCTCCCATAATCCAACCACCTAGGTGGGATCTCCCCTTCGAGCTTATGTGTGATGCCTCTAACTTTGCAGTTGGGGCAGTTTTATCACAAAGGGTTGAAAAGGCTCCTCATGTCATTGTGTATGCCTCGTGTACCCTTGACCCTGCCCAGGTAAACTACACAACCACAGAAAAAGAACTCCTTTCTATTGTGTTTGCCTTGGAAAAATTCCGTTCATATCTTCTTGGGTCAAAAGTGATTGTGTTTTCTGACCATGCTGCCCTTCGTTTCCTCCTAAAGAAACCTAAAGCCAAGCCCCGCCTCATTCGGTGGATGATCCTCCTCCAAGAGTTTAACCTTGAGATTAGAGATAAGAGAGGGGTGGAGAATGTTGTAGCTGACCACATTAGTAGGATTTACCCACCATTGGACCATCATGTTGACTCACCCCTACCCATTGGAGAATTCTTCCCTCATGAGAACCTTTGTGATGTTGTGGACCTTACCCCCTAGTATGCAGACATTGTGAATTTTCTAGCAACATCTAGGTTCCCCCCTGATTTTATCACTTTACAATCCCATAGACTTAAGCATGATTCTCGTTGGTACATTTGGGATGACCCATACTTGTGGAGAATCTGTAGTGACCAAGTAGTTCGTCGGTGTGTCCTTGACCATGAGTTCACCTCTGTTTTGACCTTCTGCCACACTTTGGCCTGTGGGGGCCACTTCGGCTCTCAACGTACAGCTCGAAAGGTCCTTGACTCAGGATTATATTGGCCAACATTTTATAGAGATGCCCATAGGTTTTGTAAATCATGTATTCGATGTCAATTCACAAGGAATATCTCCAAGAGGAATGAAATGCCCCAACAACCCATGTTATTTTGTGAGATCTTCGATGCATGGGCCATTGACTTCATGGGGCCTTTTCCAAATTCATTTGGCTTTGTGTACATCTTATTGTCTGTTGACTATGTATATAAATGGGTGGAAGCAAAGTCCACTAGGACCGATGACTCTCAAGTGGTTGTTGATTTTGTGAGGTCCCAGATTTTCAGTAGGTTTGGTCTACCAAGATTCATCATTAGTGATCAGGGTTCACATTTTTGCAATCATAACATGAAAAACTTACTTCGTAAGTATGGGGTTGTTCATAAAGTCTCCAATTCATATCATCCCCAAACTAACGGACAAGCAGAAATTTCAAATCGGGAAGTTAAGCGAATCTTGGAGAAAACTGTACAACCCAATAGGAAAGATTGGAGTTTGCGCTTGGATGATGCACTTTGGGCGTACCGTACTGCTTTTAAAACACCGATCGGAATGTCACCATATAGGATTGTGTTTGGGAAATCTTGTCACCTCCTGGTGGAGGTATAACACCGTGCATATTGGGCTGTTAAACAATGTAATATGAACCTTTCAGATGCAGGTGAGGAAAGAAAGCTGCAGATTCAAGAGTTGGAAGAAATTCGACGTGATACATATGAAAACTCCCGAATCTATAAAGATAAGACAAAGGATATTCATGATACCATGATTCACCAATGGAAGTTCTATATTGGTGAGAAGGTCCTCGTGTACAATTCTAGGCTTAAGCTCCACCCAGGTAAGCTTCGTTCCCAATGGATCGGTCCTTATACTGTTACTAATGTTTACCCTTTTGGTGCAATACAGGTTTTGCATGAGCAGAGTGGACGAAGTCTTACCGTCAATGGGCAGCGACTTAAACACTTCTATGAGGATTTTCCAAAGAATCCGGTGGAGTAAATCCACCTTCTCGACGCATCATACCAATAAAACACACCAGGTTTTATCCTTCCTTCTCACATTTTCAATTATTTTAGTGAGGACACTGCACATTCTAGGTGTGGGGGTGGATACATTCCTGGGTTAGTTAGGATTTTTCATCGTTTTCTCCTTTTGTTTTCTCTTTCTGGCCTTCTTTATGGTATTTTTATTTTTCCCCATCAACAATTTTGAAATTCCATGATGTGGCGACCATAAAATGGAGAAAGTAAAAATACCATAATGAAGGCTAAAAAGAGATTGTGTATGAGTTTACCATCAATGAGTGATTTTTAGTGAATTGGTTTGCTGTCAATGATATAAATGGTTGTATCTATGTGAAACCTTTGAGATGATTGATGCCCTTTGTGTGAGTAGTTTTTTGGAAAACTGTGTCACTAATATCTCCACAATTTTTTGCACCAAACCACAAAGTGTGATTATTTCTCACTTAATATAAGGTAAATATATGTTGGGTTAATATTTTTCAGCTTTAAATTATATTTCCATACGTTCATTCCTTATCCGATCTGTTTCATTACTGTACCAGATTGACCTATGCGTGTGTACCTAATGTCCGACTGTTGTACGCCCTCAAAAAAAAAATTTGTGTCTTAGGCAGGTCAAAAACCACTCTTCCTCAACCTTTGATCTTGTTATAACTATTTCAATTAGTGTCGTGAGGAGATCAAACAAGGGTTGAGAGATGAGTGTGAGATTTGTTCCAATTGCAACTTCAAAAAAATATAATAAATGAGGAGAGTGATGAAATGTGAAACATATGGGGATATCTAGGTCAGGAGCTTATGGTTTGACTTCTGGGAATTCTTAAATGAGTGGGTCTTGAAATATTATTGCAAAGGATGTAGGACAGGTTCGGTGACAAAATCATTTAAGCTGAAAAATGTTAAAATAACATATATTTATTGGATATCAAGTGGAAAGAATAGCATGGAATGGTTTTCACACACACACATGGAGATTTAGTGTCATGGTTTACTTCTGAATTCCTTTCTCAATTGGGTATCATGAATCTTTTTGAATTTCACTATGATATGATTTATGAGACATCTTTTTCTATTTTCACTAGGAAGAACTCCTTGGTGTGGTTCGTGCATTGATCACTTTACTTTAAATAAAATTTCCTCAATTGATAAATCTTTAGGATTTTGGAAATATATATATATATGAATCATTGTATTTGGATATGTGACTTTTCCCAGGAGTGCAAATGTTTAGGTGTGGGGGTGTGATCGTACCACGATTCATTGTTTTATTCCACCCTTACACCGCAGTTTTAAACTAGTTTTGTAATGAATATTCCAAATATAATAATAAATTTCACTTCATGTTTTAATAAATCAATTAATTTTAATCAATATTATAATGGGAAATGATACTTGTTTTTATTGTTTCAATGTAGGTGGAGGTGATTTGGAGGGCCTTTGATGAAGTGGAAGAAAAATGGGCCAAAATTGCATGGATCCATGGACATCTGTCCACTTTATTTCATAGTACACAAAATCCGTGCATCAAATGGGCTGAAATTTTGTGGGTCTGTCCAAAATTTAATAGGCTACATTTCATATTAATGAACTCAATGCTGATTCGGCTTATATGGGGCCCATCCGAACTGATTTGTCCAAGCCACAAAATTTGGACCAAGTCAAATGCGGTGTTCTGTATTTTATCAATATCTTGAGCTATAGTTGTCAAACAGTGCCAAACATTCGGTGGAGATATTCAAGAGTCAGGGCTACAACTTTTATATTTTCTCCAAAGCGAGATAAGACTGTCTGAAGGCAGAAACGCATAGTGCAAGTGGATTGATGAAATCTGTGTGCCTAAAACCACCTTCCAATTTTCCTATAAAATGGCACCTTGGGCTCTCCATCTGTAAGTTCGGCTAAGAGGCAAGGTTCTGCCATTTTGGTGTCCCCAAGGAGTGTTCTCAGCATCCCTATCAGTTCTGGAGGCTATGGGAAGTGCTACTTCAACATCTTCTTCTTCTTCCTCTCCCATGGGTTTCTAAACCCCTTGTGATCACCCGGGGAGGAACGTGATGTACATCCCGAGCTTCATGTTTGTAATATTTGAATGATCTTTTAAATTACAGATTTTTGTGTTGTTTTTCATCATCTTCTATTCTTATTTTATTGTGTGGGTTCATAAAAATGTAAATTTTGTGCTTTAATTGACGAGTGTGTTTATTATGAGGTACCCATGACTATCGATGATTCTGCAAATCTCATTTCAATAGATTCTCTTTCCTTTGAGAATAAAAATGAGCAGATAGATAGTTTCATGGACCTCAATCCCCCTAAATCCCCTCCCTCAATCCAGAAACAACCGGTGTTTGAACTTAAACAACTTCTTTCTAATTTAAAATATGCATATCTTGAGGGTATTGACCAATTGCCCGTCATTATTGCCAATAACCTCTCTCCACAACAGGAATTGAAACTGCTCAAAATTTTGAGAGAGTGTAAAAAGGAAATAGGATGGACATTGGCTGATATTCCCAAGATTATCCCATCTATTTTTATGCACCATATACTTTTGGATGATGAGTCTAAGCCCGTAAGACAATCTCAACGCCGGTTGAATCCCACTCTCCTTGAAGTGGTAAAATTGGAAGTCAGTAAATTACTTGCTGCAGGGATCATTTATCCTATATCTGATAGCAAATGGGTTAGTCCAGTACAAATTGTGCCTAAAAAAATAGGAATAACAGTTGTGTCAAATGAAAGGAATGAATTGGTTCCAATGCGTGTGCAAAACAGTTGGCGAATCTGTATTGACTACCGTCGACTGAATCAAGCCACGCGGAAGGACCACTTTCCTTTACCTTTCATTGACCAAATGTTAGAACGATTTGCTGGTAAGTCCCATTATTGTTTCCTTTATGGCTATTCGGGTTATTTCCAAATTCATATAGCCCCTGAGGATCAAGAAAAGACAACATTTACCTGTCCATTTGGCACATTTGCATACAGAAGGATGCCATTCGGTCTATGTAATGCTCCTGGTACTTTTCAGCGATGTATGTTGAGTATTTTTTTTGAGTGCCTTGAGAGTTGTATGGAAGTCCTTATGGTTGATTTCACGGTTTATGGTTCTTCTTTTGATGATTGTTTGGAAAACCTAGGTTCTGTCCTCCGCCGCTGCATTGAAAAAGATCTTGTTTTAAATTATGAAAAATGTCATTTCATGGTTGAGCGGGGGATAGTTCTTGGGAATATCATTTCAAATAAGGGAATTCAGGTTGATAAATCTAAAATTGAATTAATTTCATCCCTTCCATATCCAAAATGTGTTCGTGAGGTGCGTTCTTTCTTGGGTAATGCTGGTTTTTACCGCCGATTCATTAAAGACTTTAGTAAGATCGCACTTCCCTTATCTCGGTTGTTACAAAAGGATTCTGAATTTGTTTTTGATAAAAATTGTGAGGATGCATTCAATTCACTAAAAAATAGTCTCACATCACCTCCCATAATCCAACCACCAAGGTGGGATCTCCCCTTCAAGCTTATGTGTGATGCCTCTAACTTTACAGTTGGGGAAGTTTTATCACAAAGGGTTGAAAAGGCTCCTCATGTCATTGCGTATGCCTCGCGTACCCTTGACCCTGCCCAGGTAAACTACACAACCACAGAAAAAGAACTTCTTTCTATTGTGTTTGCCTTGGAAAAATTTCGTTCATATCTTCTTGGGTCAAAAGTGATTGTGTTTTCTAACCATGCTGCCCTTCGTTTCCTCCTAAAGAAACCTGAAGCCAAGCCCCGCCTCATTCGGTGGATGCTCCTCCTCCAAGAGTTTGACCTTGAGATTAGAGATAATATAGGGGTGGAGAATGTTTTAGCTGACCAAATTAGTAGGATTTCCCCACCATTGGACCATCATGTTGACTCACCCCTACCCATTGGAGAATTCTTCCCTCATGAGAACCTTTGTGATGTTGTGGACCTTACCCCCTGGTATGCGGACATTGTGAATTTTCTAGCAACATCTAGGTTCCCCCTGATTTTAGCACTTCACAATCCCAGATACTTAAGCATGATTCTCGTTGGTACATTTGGGATGACCCATACTTGTGGAGAATCTGTAGTGACCAAGTAGCTCGTCGGTGTGTCCCTGACCATGAGTTCACCTCTGTTTTGACCTTCTGCCACACTTTAGCATGTGGGGGCCACTTCGGCTCTCAACGTACAGCTCGAAAGGTCCTTGACTCAGGATTATAATGGCCAACCTTGTATAGAGATGCCCATAGGTTTTTTAAATCATGTACTCGATGTCAATTCACAGGGAATATCTCCAAGAGGAATGAAATTCCCCAACAGCCCATGTTATTTTGTGAGATCTTCGATGCATGGGGCATTGACTTCATGGGGCCTTTTCCAAATTCATTTGGCTTTGTGTACATCTTATTGGCTGTTGACTATGTATCTAAATGGGTGGAAGCAAAGGCCACCAGGACCGATGACTCTCGAGTGGTTGTTGATTTTGTGAGGTCCTAGATTTTCAGTAGGTTTGGTCTACCAAGATTCATCATTAGTGATCAGGGTTCACATTTTTGCAATCGTAACATGAAAAACTTTCTTCGTAAGTATGGGGTTGTTCATAAAGTCTCCACTTCATATCATCCCCAAACTAACGGACAAGCAAAAATTTCAAATCGGGAAGTAAAGCGAATCTTGGAGAAAACTGTACAACCCAATAGGAAAGATTGGATTTTGCGCTTGGATGATGCACTTTGGGCGTACCGTACTGCTTTTAAAACACCGATCGGAATGTCACCATATAGGATTGTGTTTGGGAAATCTTGTCACCTCCCGGTGGAGGTAGAACACCGTGCATATTGGGCTATTAAACAATGTAATATGAACCTTTCAGATGCAGGTGAGGAAAGAAAGCTGCAGATTCAAGAGTTGGAAGAAATTCGACGTGATGCATATGAAAACTCCCGAATCTATAAAGATAAGACAAAGGTTATTCATGATAGCATGATTCACCAATGGAAGTTCCATATTGGTGAGAAGGTCCTCATGTACAATTCCAGGCTTAAGCTCCACCCAGGTAAGCTTCGTTCCCGATGGCTCGGTTCTTATACTGTTACTAATGTTTACCCTTTTGGTGCAATACAGGTTTTGCATGAGCAGAGTAGAAGAAGTCTTACCGTCAATGGGCAGCGACTTAAACACTTCTATGAGGATTTTCCAAAGAATCCGATGGAGGAAATCCACCTTCTCGACGCATCATACCAATAAAACACACCAGGTTTTATCCTTCCTTCTCACATTTTCAATTATTTCAGTGAGGACACTGCACATTCTAGGTGTGGGGGGTGGATACATTCCTGGGATAGTTAGGATTTTTCATCATTTTCTCCTTTTGTTTTCTCTTTCTGGCCTTATTTATGGTATTTTTATTTTTCCCCATCAACAATTTCGAAATTCCATGATGTGGCGACCATAAAATGGAGAAAGTAAAAATACCATAACGAAGGCTAAAAAGAGATTGTGTATGAGTTTACCATCAAGGAGTGATTTTTAGTGAATTGGTTTTCTGTCAATGATATAAATGGTTGTATCTATGTGAAACCTTTGAGATGATTGATGCCCTTTGTGTGAGTAGTTTTTTGGAAAACCGTGTCACTAATATCTCCACAATTTTTTTGCACCAAACCACAAAGTGTGATTATTTCTCACTTAATATAAGGTAAATATATGTTGGGTTAATATTTTTCAGCTTTAAATGATATTTCCATACGTTCGTTCCTTATCCGATCTGTTTCATTACTGTACCAGATTGACATATGCGTGTGTACCTAATGTCTGACTGTTGTACGCCCTCAAAAAAAATTGTTGTGTCTTGGGCAGGTCAAAAACCAATCTTCCTCAACCTTTGATCTTGTTATAACTATTTCAATTAGTGTCGTGAGGAGATCAAACAAGGGTTGAGATATGAGTGTGAGATTTTTTCCAATTGCAACTTCAAAAAAAATATAATAAATGAGGGGAGTGATTAAATGTACAACATATGGGGATATCTAGGTCAGGAGCTTATGGTTTGACTTCTGGGAATGCTTAAATGAGTGGGTCTTGAAATATGATTGCAAAGGATGTAGGACAGGTTCGGTGACAAAATCATTTAAGATGAAAAATGTTAAAATAACATATATTTATTGGATATCAAGTGGAAAGAATAGCATGGAATGGTTTTCACACACACACATGGAGATTTAGTGTCATGGTTTACTTCTGAATTCCTTTCTCAATTGTGTATCATGAATCTTTTTGAATTTCACTATGATATGATTTATGAGACATCTTTTTCTATTTTCACTAGGAAGAACTCCTTGGTGTGGTTCGTGCATTGATCACATTACTTTAAATAAAATTTCCTCAAATGATAAATCTTTAGGATGTTGTAAATATATATATATATATGAATCATTGTATTTGGATATGTGACTTTTCCCAGGAGTGCAAATGTTTAGGTGTGGGGGTGTGATCGTACCACGATTCACTGTTTTATTCCACCCTTACACCGCAGTTTTAAACTAGTTTTGTAATGAATATTCCAAATATAATAATAAATTGAAATTCATGTTTGAATAAATCAATTAATGTTAATAAATATTATAATGGTCAATGTTACTTGTTTTTATTGTTTCAATGTAGTTGGAGGTGATTTGGAGGGCCTTTGATGTAGTGGAAGAAAAATGGGCCAAAGTTGCATGGATCCATGGACATCTGTCCACTGTTTTGAATAGTACAAAAATTCCGTGCATCCAAATGGGCTGAACTTTTGTGGTCCTGTCCAAAATTTAATAGGATACATTTCATATTAAGGAACCCAATGCTGATTCTGCTTCTATGGGGCCCATACGAACTGATATGTCCAAGCGACCGAATTTGGACCAAGTCAAATGCGGTGTTCTGTATTTTATCAATATCTTGAGATATAGTTGTCCAAACGGTGCCAAACCTTCGGTGGAGATAGTCAAGAGGAAGGGATACAACTTTTATATTTTCTCCAAAGCGAGATAAGACTGTCTGAAGGCCAAAACGCGTAGTTCAAGTGGATTGATGAAATCTGTGTGCCTAAAACCACCTTCCAATTTTCCTATAAAATGGCACCTTGGGCTCCCCATTTGTAAGTTCGGAGAAGAGGCAAGGTGCTGCCATTTTGGAGTCCCCAAGGAGTCTTATCAGCATCCCTAGCAGTTCTGGAGGCTATGGGAAGTGCTACTTCAACATCTTCTTCTTCTTCCTCTCCCATGGGTTTCTAAACCCCTTGTGATCACCCGGGGAGGAACGTGATGTACATCCCGAGCTTCATGTTTGTAATATTTGAATGATCTTTTAAATTCCAGATTGTTGTGTTGTTTTTCATCATCTTCTATTCTTATTTTATTGAGTTATGTACTGGTATGTCATGATCAACTCATATGATCATTTTTGGGGGTACCCATTCGTGTGATGTTTCGCACCCCGTTCACCACTTTCTTTCCCCCTTTCAATTGCGGTGTTTGTGTGGTTTATATTGGTCAATTGAACTCACACAAGAACTTTCAACGCTATGTACATTTATGTCATGGTATCACAATGAAATAACATACAAATATGGACAGTGCATCGAGTTTTTCATGTGTTGCCTTGGTGAGTTTTGGTTATGAAGTCAAACACAATTCACCCAATCATCAGCGGTGTCCGGTGAATCGTTATGTGTTTTCGACTGAACCCTAGGAGGTATCCTAGTACAAACTCAGTAACATTATGGTTCTAGGTGTTACAAACTAGGGATTAAAAGATCATAACCCTGCCCAGGTAAACTACACAACCACAGAAAAAGAACTCCTTTCTATTGTGTTTTCCTTGGAAAAATTCTGCTCATATCTTCTTGGGTCAAAAGTGATTGTGTTTTCTGACCATGATGCCCTTCGTTTCCTCCTAAAGAAACCTGAAGCCAAGCCCCGCCTCATTCAGTGGATGCTCCTCCTCCAAAAGTTTGACCATGAGATTAGAGATAAGAGAGGGGTGGAGAATGTTGTAGCTGACCACATTAGTAGGATTTCCCCACCATTGGACCATCATGTTGACTCACCCCTACCCATTGGAGAATTCTTCCCTCATGAGAACCTTTGTGATGTTGTGGACCTTACCCCTTGGTATGCAGACATTGTGAATTTTCTAGCAACATCTAGGTTCCCCCCTGATTTTAGCACTTCACAATCCCATAGACTTAAGCATGATTCTCGTTGGTACATTTGGGATGACCCATACTTGTGGAGAATCTGTAGTGACCAAGTAGTTCGTCGGTGTGTCCCTGACCATAAGTTCACCTCTGTTTTCACCTTCTTCCACACTTTGGCCTGTGGGGGCCACTTCGGCTCTCAACGTATAGCTCGAAAGGTCCTTGACTCAGGATTATATTGGCCAACATTGTATAGAGATGCCCATAGGTTTTGTAAATCATGTACTCGATGTCAATTCACAGGGAATATCTCCAAGAGGAAAGAAATGCCCCAACAACCCATGTTATTTTGTGAGATCTTCGATGCATGGGGCATTGACTTCATGGGGCCTTTTCCAAATTCATTTGGATTTGTGTACATCTTATTGGCTGTTGACTATGTATCTAAATGGGTGGAAGCAAAGGCCACCAGGACCGATGACTCTCGAGTGGTTGTTGATTTTGTGAGGTCCCAGATTTTCAGTAGGTTTGGTCAACCAAGATTCATCATTAGTGATCAGGGTTCACATTTTTGAAATTGTAACATGAAAAACTTTCTTCATAAGTATGGTGTTGTTCATAAAGTCTTCACTTCATATCATCCCCAAACTAACGGAAAAGCAGAAATTTCAAATCGGGAAGTTAAGCGAATCTTGGAGAAAACTGTACAACCCAATAGGAAAGATTGGAGTTTGCACTTGGATGATGCACTTTGGGCATACCGTACTGCTTTTAAAACACCGATAGTAATGTCACCATATAGGATTGTGTTTGGGAAATCTTGTCACCTCCCGGTGGAGGTAGAACACCGTGCATATTGGGCTGTTAAACAATGTAATATGAACCTTTCAGATGCAGGTGAGGAAAGAAAGGTTTAGATTCAAGAGTTGGAAGAAATTCGACGTGATGCATATGAAAGCTCCCGAATCTATAAAGAGAAGACAAAGGCTATTCATGATAGCATGATTCACCAACGGAAGTTCCATATTGGTGAGAAGGTCCTCGTGTACAATTCCAGGCTTAAGCTCCACCCAGGTAAGCTTTGTTCCCGATGGCTTGGTCCTTATACTGTTACTAATGTTTACCCTTTTGGTGCAATATAGGTTTTGCATGAGCAGAGTGGACGAAGTCTTACCATCAATGGGTAGCGACTTAAACACTTCTATGAGGATTTTCCAAAGAATCCAGTGGAGGAAATCCACCTTCTCGACGCATCATACCAATAAAACACACCAGGTTTTATCCTTCCTTATCACATTTTCAATTATTTCAGTGAGTACACTGCACATTCTAGGTGTGGGGGGTGGATACATTCTTGGGTTAGTTGGGATTTTTCATAGTTTTCTCCTTTTGTTTTCTCTTTCTGGCCTTCTTTATGGTATTTTTATTTTTCCCCATCAACAATTTCGAAATTCCATGATGTGGCGACCATAAAATGGAGAAAGTAAAAATACCATAACGAAGGCTAAAAAGAGATTGTGTATGAGTTTACCATCAAGGAGTGATTTTTAGTGAATTGGTTTTCTGTAAATGATATAAATGGTTATATCTATGTGAAACCTTTGAGATGATTGATGCCCTTTGTGTGAGTAGTTTTTTGGAAAACTGTGTCACTAATATCTCCACAATTTTTTGCACCAAACCACAAAGTGTGATTATTTCTCACTTAATATAAGGTAAATATATGTTGGGTTAATATTTTTCATCTTTAAATGATATTTCCATACGTTCGTTCCTTATCCGATCTGTTTCATTATTGTACCAGATTAACCTATGTGTGTGTACCTAATGTCCGACTGTTGTACGCCCTCAAAAAAAATTGGTGTCTTGGGCAGGTCAAAAACCACTCTTCCTCAACCTTTGATCTTGTTATAACTATTTCAATTAGTGTCGTGAGGAGACCAAACAAGGGTTGAGAGATGAGTGTGAGATTTGTTCCAATTGCAACTTCAAAAAAATATATAATAAATGAGGGGAGTGATGAAATGTGCAACATATGGGGATATCTAGGTCAGGATCTTATGATTTGACTTTTGGGAATGCTTAAATGAGTGGGTCTTGAAATATGATTGCAAAGGATGTAGGACAGGTTCGGTGACAAAATCATTTAAGCTGAAAAATGTTAAAATAACATATATTTATTGGATATCAAGTGGAAAGAATAGCATGGAATGGTTTTCACACACACACATGGAGATTTAGTTTCATGGTTTACTTCTGAATTCCTTTCTCAATTGGGTATCATGAATCTTTTTGAATTTCACTATGATATGATTTATGAGACATCTTTTTCTATTTTCACTAGGAAGAACTCCTTGTTGTGGTTCGTGCATTGATCACTTTACTTTAAATAAAATTTCCTCAAATGATAAATCTTTAGGATTTTGGAAATATATATATATATATGAATCATTGTATTTGGATATGTGACTTTGCCCAGGAGTGCAAATGTTTAGGTGTGGGGGTGTGATCGTACCACGATTCACTGTTTTATTCCACCCTTACACCGCAGTTTTAAACTAGTTCTGTAATGAATATTCCAAATATAATAATAAATTTCACTTAATGTTTTAATAAATCAATTAATTTTAATCAATATTATAATGGGAAATGATACTTGTTTTTTATTGTTTCAATGTAGGTGGAGGTGATTTTGAGGGCCTTTGATGAGGTGGAAGAAAAATGGGCCAAAATTGCATGGATCCATGGACATCTGTCCACTTTTTTGCATAGTACACAAAATCCGTGCATCCAAATGGGATGAAATGTTGTGGGCCTATCCAAAATTTAATAGGATACATTTCATATTAAGTAACCCAATGCTGATTCTGCTTCTATAGGGCCCATCCGAACTGATCTATCCAAGCCACCGAATTTGGACCAAGTCAAATGCGGTGTTCTGTATTTTATCAATATCTTGAGATATATTTTTCCAAACGGTGCCAAACTTTCGGTGGAGACATTAAAGAGGAAGTGCTACAACTTTTCTATTTTCTTCAAAGCGAGATAATACTTTATGAAGGCCAAAACATGTCTTTCAATTGGATTGATGAAATCTATGTGCCTAAAACCACCTTCCAATTTTCCTATAAAATGGAACCTTGGGCTCCCCATTTGTAAGTTCGGTGAAGAGGAAAGGTGCTGCCATTTTGGAGTCCCGAAGGAGTCTTCTCAGCATCCCTAGTAGTTCTGGAGGCTATGGGAAGTGCTACTTCAACATCTTCTTCTTTTTCCTCTCCCATGGGTTTCTAAACCCCTTGTGATCACCCAGGGAGGAACGTGATGTACATCCCGAGCTTCATGTTTGTAATATTTGAATGATATTTTAAATTCCAGATTGTTGTGTTGTTTTTCATCATCTTCTATTCTTATTTTATTGAGTTATGTACTGTTATGTCATGCTCAACTCATATGATCATGTTTGGGGGTACCCATTCATGTGATGTTTCACACCTCGTTCACCACTTTCTTTTCCCCTTTCAATTGCGGTGTTTGTGTGGTTTATATTGGTCAATTGAACTCACACAAGAACTTTCAAGGCTATGTACATTTATGTCATAGTATCACAAATAAATAACATACAAATCTGGACAGCGCATCGAGTTTTTCATGTGTTGCCTTGGTGAGTTTTGGTTATGAAGTCAAACAAAATTCACCCAATCATCGGCGGTGTCCGGTGAATCGTTATGTGTTTTCGACTGAACCCTAGGAGGTATCCTAGTACAAACTCAGTAAAATTATGGTTCTAGGTGTTACAAACCAGGTATTAAAAGATCATAACCCCATCCCTTGAATCGATGAAGGATGAGCATCACGATAATTCCCCGGGTTGATCACGCTTAATCAATCTTGTTCATTTCTACTTTGTTTTATCGCTTTCATTTTCTATTTTCATCATTAATCATAAAACCCCCAAGTTTCACAAAACCTAATTCACCTTCTACTTTCATAATAATATCCCTCTTTTTAAATTAATGATCTAAGGCTCCGTCGAGAGACGACCTAGGGTTGCTGCTATATTGCAGAAATTCTAGTCAAAATTAAACAACTAATTTGACGCGTTCGACAATGCGGTCAATAGTCATTGGCTAAAATGAGACAATAGGAACCTCATGTCTCAATGAAACGTGGTATAACAACCACAACCCACAACATCCTCAAGCACGAGCCACTAGAGAGGAATCCATCCAAAGTTTAGTAGTATCCAATCATCATCATAATTTATTTAGTTTTGTAATCATAAATCCTAATAAATGAATTAGGGATTTTTCACTTTTGAGTCAACTATTATCAATCCACTAGAAGAATCACGGTTTTCTACTTCTGAATCACTAGCATACTAGTTCTATTTTTCTCACATAAATACCTAAGTTTCCCCTTTATTCTCAATTTCCATTTCTCATGTAATATATATATATATCCACACATTCACATGAACACACAAGAAATGTTAATACACAAATAAAACCTCCATTTATCATAAGAAAAACCTCTTTCAAATTCATACACACAAATCCATCTTAAAACATTATTTTCATAACTTAAACAATTTATAAAACAAATTTAAGAAACACAACATGGAAGCACACTTGAAACACAGCCCATTTCCTTTGGAAAAATCATCTTTCAACACACATGCAACTCAAATCCCTTTGAAAACACATTTTTCACCAATTGCACATTTTATAAAATGCTTCCAATAAGCACCATAATGGATTACATACAAAACATGACCATTTTCCTTTATAAAATCAACTTTAATCATACATTCTCATTAAAATATTTTCAAAACATATTTATCACCACATAATTTAACCATATAACACATTTATAAACTCAGGAAAGCATGATAAATTCATCCAATAATGTAAAATCATGTAACCACCTACCTCAAGCTTGGAAACTCCAGAAATCGGTGTGCAACCACAACCGCACCACCACAAGACCCTATAAAGGAAATATCCAACAACAATCACCATTATATCTCCCAAAAACAAAAGATTAAACCCTGTTTAGGTTAATTACTCCACTATAAATTTGGAACTCAAGAAAGAGGGGAGTAGAACCCTAGAAAGATGGGAAAATTAAAAGTAGGGGGGTTTACTTGATGTTTCCTTGAAGTTACCACACAAAAACCTAACAAGTATTGAAGATAAAAGGAACCAAGAAAACTTATAAGAGGATCCCATGGATGAAAATTGTGAATGGGGAGAATGTGAGTGGTTTAGGTTTAAAATTGAAGATGGTAGAGAGGTAAATTCTCACTTTTTAATGACCTAGAAAAGTCACATGGTTTTCCTGCATGGTTTTCCAAATCCTGTGGCAATCGTGCACCCCTCTCTACCCAAGAGGATAAATACTCATGGTTACTTTCATGTTTCCCTAGGCAAGGTGCACAGTTTCCTCTAACTATGCACAAACTGTGCTCCACCTGGTGTTAAGCCCAAAATCCCAATTTTTTTCATTAAATACTCAAGGGGAACCCAAGGATAAATACTATACTAAAAATTAAAAAAAATACCTCAAAATGAAAACATGGATGTGGAAATATTCTTCAAGTTTGATATTGATGCACAAGAATTTCTTTCTGATATGTGGTATAGGAAAGGGAGATTCCTTGGGTATTGTGGATATAGATATGAAGACCTGATACCATGAGTTGTTATTGGATTTAGAGGGAAGTATCAGTTGGATATATAGATCTTTTAATTAAGGTATGGATCCTGATGAGGTTTTGGGTTATGATCCTAGATGGTCAAGTCTAGGATGGAAAAAATCATGGGTCGATGCTTCTAGTTTTGGAATGACACTCAAGTGGTGGGTGATCATATAGTGTGACGTGGAATGAGTGAGATATTCAACCTGTTATAATGAAAGCATTGCAGTGATTATGGTTAAATTATATTGGAATGATATGGATCATGGTCTGTGGTTTAAGCATGTGATCTTAGTTTTAGTGACATGAGACTCATGGAAGAGTGAGTCTGGTTGTGTGATTGAGTTTTACGGGAGTATACACCCATTGGTTTTAGATGAAATTTGGATGGGTTATAGATGGGAACCTATGAGAATGTTATTGGTGTTTCTATCTATATTTATAAGATTTCATTTAGTCTCAAAAAGGCTTTTTGGGTAAAAGTTTCAATGCATGAGGTCAATTGTGCATTGGGTATGCATGATTCCCATTTAGTTGCGAATTGGTGAATGGTCGTGTATTGGTGAAGGACTGGTAGTTTAGATGAAACACTTGAGAGCATGGTTTCCTAGGTTTTTGATGATAATGAGTAATTTTCCACTATGTAAAGATAGTGAAATAATGGATTGATTCTTTCAAGGGTTGAAAATATAGATGATCATGGATCGAGAGGAGCTACACAAGTTTGATAATGGAATCTATCAATAATTATGTCCAATAAGTGGTATAAGGAAATACATATAGTGGGGAAATTAACATTGGTTATTGGAGGGTTCATCCATCATTATGGATGTAAATTGTATGGATGTCAAGGATGACGTTCTTGGTGAGCCAGGAATGGGTAGTGATCTATGTTTCACGTTGGCGCTTAGGTGTGAGTGGGATGGACACATCCATTCATTACGTGTGGTAATGGACATAGTGTAGTACATAGAGATCATTATTCTAGTTTAGTGGGGTGATGATAAGGATACTCATAGATTGAGTAGAATAGAGGTTGTTTGAATACAAAATTTGTATTTTGGATATAATATCAGATATAGTATATGTGTGGTATTGAGCTTAGAATAGAGGTTGTGTGATCTGAGGGTGTGTCAAGTAGGTGGTTCACCGATGCTCAGGGTGAGAGAATGACAACCAGGTTGATTTATTGAGGATCCAAACATATAATTCCATAAAGTTTTGGGTTTATAATTTGATGTGGGTGTTGGATGATATCAGCATGCCTTCATGGATTTAATAATTGTGATCAAGTGATGAGATAGTGTGTCAGTGGGTGAGTCTGATCAATTTAAGTAAAAGTCATACATAGAAGGTCTGAGTTGTTTTATTTCATGTGGTATGGTTTTATTGAATTTTCCCTATGGCCTTCGGAGGATACAGCATGGATTTCTTATGATGTGGGGAAGGTTGTTTTGGTCTCTACTAGTTTTAATTTTGTGTGTTTTCTTGTGGCACTGTGTCCTTGGTCCATGAGACACTGTATTCAGTTCACTTGCTAAGGATTGCTTCATAAGAGGTTCAGAGCAGGAATCATTATCCTTATCACCGC
Organism: Viscum album; assembly: GCA_963277665.1. Taxonomy (NCBI): domain Eukaryota; kingdom Viridiplantae; phylum Streptophyta; class Magnoliopsida; order Santalales; family Viscaceae; genus Viscum; species Viscum album. Next base: position 931,184,581 of record OY728159.1, read on the forward strand.
TATCTGGAATTGTAAGTTTTGACATGGTATGGCATTTTCCATCGGTATTGTGCTCGTTCATCCTTGCATGAGACTGTTAGCTGAGAAGCGATGGGAAGGGGGACGCTAATCATATTGTTTTTATTGCTAGGGTGTAGGTTTTACTTACTCGTGAATTGTATTGTTTTTTGTCTTGATGATCTTGGATCATGGAGGCATGGTTGTGTTTTAAGTCTTTGATGTCCTTTTGGTTTCCCACTTTTTCCTCAAAAGTGATTTTGGAATAAAAAACTTAATTTTCAGTCACTAAGAATGTTGATGTACTATGTGGAATACATTTCAGTAGTCTATTCCAATAATGGGGAGAACTATGGCTTGGAATCATTCCTTATTAGTTGAGACTTATGTTAGGGATCCCCATAATCTTGGAGATGAATTTTCTTGTGAAAGATATAGAGGTGGGGTGGTTGAGCTCTATCATAGTGATCCAATGATGGTGGTTAGTGGTGACTCTACTTTTAATGAATAGTGTGCCTTGTGTTTGTAGTTGTGTAGTGAAAACCTATTCAGAATTCTGAGGTAGAATGTGATGAGTTGATCATGAATTGATGCCCAAGTTAGTTTGAGGTTGATGGGTGAAGAACCATTGATACTTCTTAGGTATGATAAGTTCTATGGTTTAAGGTTTGTAATGAATCATGTTATTATGGGTTATGAATTTCAGAGGGAGTTTTATTTTTTTTATCTTGGAGCAGGGGACATTTTTAGAATCAATATTTAGATCGGAATCTTAAGATTTAGAACATCAATAGGAGGTTTTTTTATATGGATTAAGTCCTAGGAGGTGTTTCGAGTGATCAGGTGGATATCATGAGCTTTAGGTTAAATTTGGAAATTTAGGAAAGTATTTTTTCCCCTATCATGCGATTATCACACGGTTAGGGAAACCCATTTGATTAAACTATGTGGATTGTTTTTTATTTGGGTATTGGAACATAGTTTGAGCATAATTTAAGAGAAACCGTAAAAATATAAAATTTGAGTTTCATAGGTATCTTCATGGCTAGCACGTGGTTTGGAAAACTGTTTATCCAAACCATGTGAGGGGGTATATGTTGGATAGTTCCAACTACATGTTTGGTCCATAGTTTGGTAAATTTTATAGATTGGTTGTGTGAGGTATGTATCCTTGGGCAATGAGGGTGACATGGTAGGTGGATGGTCTGGAAAACCATGTGGATTCCCATATTTCATTAAAATGGAAAAATAACCATTCCCCCTCCCCCTAAAGTTTAAATACATCACCCTCCTCTCACTCTCCCCACATGTCTTCTGAACTAGTTAGGTCCCCTCCCCTTTACTTCTCCTTCAATCCCCCTTTAAAATGGGGTTTTTACTTTGTGTTACTTCAATGATTATCGGTAAGTTCTCTCCTCCCTCTCCTTATGTCTTGGTTCTATCTTTAGGAACTAATTTCAAATGTTTTGTCTTAGGGTTTTTTGATGATTTCATTGGATCAAGGTGGAATCATCTCGTAATGATGGTTCTTTTGATCGATGAATCTAGAGGATGTTACTTAATGATGAATGTATGGAATCTATTATTATTTCATTAGAGGTATGTCACCCAGTGGATTTGATTATGGATTTTGACTAAATTGAATAAAATTTATGGATGAATTGGTATCTAATGATAGGGATTTTTTCTATGATGGTGTCAGGAGTGGAAAGAACCCCATAACTCAAGGTTTCAGAGAGAAAATGTTTCCTAATAAGATAATGGGAAATTTTTCCAACTTTGATTGGACTTATATTTAAAATAAAATTAATTTTTAAAAAAATATTGAAGATAATAAATTGATTGGGGCCATTGTGGACCCTTAAACACAGGCTTTATACCTTAGTCACTGGTGTTTGATGGATTTCTTATAAATGTGTGTTGTGAGTTATGTGGACCCTAGAGGGGTATTAATTAAATAAAATAGACAAGCATAGGGGTCTTGGTGATAGGTTCCATTTGTTTCCTTATATAAGGAAGAGTGATAGATGAGGAATTATTAGCCCAAGTTTTTCATTATTTAACTTTAAGATGCCTTGGAACCTTGGTCTAGTTGATATAGGTTTAGAGAGAGTGTTTCTCCCCCACTAGTACATGAGTGCTCAGGTGGGTTAAATATTAGTCACATATTGAGGAAGTGCATAATGTCGGACAATCATAACATTCTATTGAGGTCTCATGCCAAGACCATACATAATCATTTTTTCATGGCCTCATGCCATGACCTGGTTTGTCACATGAGACCTGTCAATGGATTGAGAGGCTATAACAAGCCCCACCCATCACATAATACATCCAATTAATTCCTCATATATCTAATTTTCTTTAAATCAAAGTGGCTCATACCACTTTGATTTATTATTTTATTTCTTTATTTGAAGTGTCCCATACCACTTCAAATAATTAATTCATGTCTTTTATTTGAAGTGTCCCATACCACTTCAAATAAATGACTCCTTATTCCTTAAATTATTATAAGCGATATATTAATGATAGATTGATTAGGTTTGATGCATAAAATAAAAATTGTTAGAACCCTTAATCCATGAAAATAAATAATCAATGCATTAGAATACATGCTTTTTAATTCAGGATAGATACTAATCATTTTCAAACCAAGCATTGATAAACAGAAGTGTCAAATAGGTTAATCATAAACTAATAGTGTTTATTTTGGTAGATTCATCTTATATTAAAACATAAAACTTGCTAATGTACAACATTTATATTGATGCATAAACAATTAAACACACTTTACTAAAGATGTATATGCATGTATGTTCATATGTATAAATAAGAGATACTACTTAAATCAAAAATTAGTATATATGTAAAGTTAATTTCTTTAACAAGGTGATGACTTATTTTAGAATTTTTAGGCACACAATAACAAAACAGGGTTTTTTTATTGTTTTCCCATATAAAATTGTACCATGTGTTGTATAAAATCATCACCAAGTTAATATCGTAAAAACTTCTTAAATAAATTAAGACATGCATGTGTGAGATTGTGGTTCTTATATATATATATGGGTTTGAAAATTATATAAAACCATATATATACACAAAATGCATATATGAGATACAACTAAAAACAAGGCTTACTAAATTTTTATAAATATTATACACTTCTATAAAATAATTAAATCACTAAAATTAGTGTTATGAAAACCTAATTCAGATTATAATTAAAACCTATATGTATATATACATACTACTGTATATACACATATATGTTTATATGATCCAATTAAACAAAATAGGATTCTTGCATGATTTAAATGCATTAAAGAACATCATTTAAAAATAAGTGTTCATCATTCGAAAATCATAAAATCAGTTTAGGTTTGTATTATAAATAATATATATATATATATATATATATATATATAAGTGTATATGGGTTAAATTGAATCAAAACCAAACTAAATAAGAACCCTTACAAATGTTATATGCATCATATACATAATTTAAATTCTATAAAACATAATTTAGAAAACCAAAATAAGTTTGGGTTTGAAAGTTATACAAAACTATATATATATATATAACTATAATACAAAAAAGTATAAGTAAGGTTTTTTCATAAAGAAAAACGAGAAAAATAATCCCTTGATTTCAAAAATGAGGTGTAGTCGAGTAGGGGTCGCTGGAGGTTTGGGAGGAAGAAAACTTGTAGGGTTTTGGTGAAAATGAGATTTTATATAAATTGTGTATATATATTTTTATATACGCCATAAATTAAACATAAAATTATAAACAAATACTCAAGAGGAGACTTAAACAGGATAAAACAATCATTCCAATCAATGTAAACTTAAACAAAACGGTTTCTAATAAAGTATATAAATATATATACATATAAAACATGGGAAACTCACATAGGGCCCAATGGTTTGGTTTTAAAAAAAATGGAGAAAAGTGGACTCACAAGAGGGGAAGAAATAGAGAAGGAGAAGGTGGTGACGTGTACTGGTGCGTGTGACATGAGGAAGAAGAAGAAGATGCAAGTTAGGGGAAAATAATGAATGGAAATGATCATCTAAGTGAGATTGGATGGTTGTTGTAGGTTCCGTGGTTTTAAAAATGGATGGACAGTGGAGATTACATCGTGTATCTGATTGAATGATATCAGTGAAATGCGGGATTTAAAATAATATGAGTGGCTAAGATTAGATGAGTCCTGATCATATGGCTGAGGAAATGTGGAGGAAAGGGTCGCGACTATGGTTTAGAAATTGTGACCGGATCATGTGGTCCAGATCTCGCGCGGTGAGATCAGACGGTTGAGATTTTATCTCTGCTGAAAAATTGCATCCCTCATCAAAATGAGGGAAATTCTATGCCAGATTTATAAGCCTGGATCTCCTTTCCATCCATCAATAACTTCTCTTCTCCCTCCCAGGTATGGCCCCATACTGGTTCTCCTCTACGGGCACACTATGCTCCCAACCTCTGTCGTCGTGTCGCCCCGCACGGTGGCATTGTCCCAGTTCTTCCATGCACCCTATTGGAATGTGTGTAAAACCAACATGTCTGGCCAGTGTTGGATGAGGGGAAAAGGCTCATATACCCACTCCTTGGGAGTAGTGCGAGCTGCCTCCCTCGGCCAGCTAGATGCTTGGCCAGGGTCTCGCATATTTTTTTTATATAAAACATTTAAAAATCAAAATATACCTTATAACTTACAAATATACCATATGACTTCTTTTGAAACCAAAGAAGGAAAAAATGAATTTTTAAATATTTATTTTCATTAAAACTAACAGTATAGTTAATTTTATTAGTCTACAACTTGGTTTCAACTTCATTTTAAATTTTGAAACATTATAATACAAAATCTAACATATAAATTATACCATGTCATTTCTTGACCAAAAGTATAACTTTTTGTTAATAAGATTATTTTAAAAAATGATTTCAAATTCGTTTTAAGCTTTAAAACATTATAAGTTCAGAATATAGCCTCATTGATTTTATTCATTTTAAGATAAACATCATTGTTATAATAGTTTAAAATAAATTATACCCTTAATTAAAACTATGTTATTATTGAACATAGGATATAACTTTAAAATATTTAGAACATGTGAAACATATATATTTCTTCATAAAATAATTGGTTACATTTCATTTTTATCAAAAAGATAAATAAGTATATACATGGAGTTATTCTTTCAAAACTTCACATTTACCTGAAAACATATATTTATTAACTAAAATATTATTTTAAAATATTTAAAACCCTTAAAGTTCTTAAGGTAATTAAAATAATTAAGATAATTAAATTATTTAGAATACTTAAAATACTTATATACTTAGAATACTCAAATAATCAAAATACTAATTCTTAGTATACTTAAAATAATCACCACACTTAAAATATTTAACGGTTATAAAATTTTATGACCGTTATAAAAACCAATGGTCGCCTAAGGACCATAACGGCTACTAACGGTCAAAAAGGCCTTATAAATAGGTTTTTAGGGTATTCCAAACTTAAAAACAACTCGATGAATATGGTGCTCTACATCCCCTTGATGCTCAGTTCAGTCGTCATAGCACTGGCCATAATGTTTTTCTTTGTGACCAACCCAAAGGATGTGCACTACCTACTTGGTCAAGTTGTAGTGTTTGGTGGTCTCTCGGTAATTTTGATTGGTATATTAGTAGGAATTATAGGTTAGTGAGGTTCTTTTGGCCTTATGTAAAGTTAATGTTTCAATATTATTATTGAATAAAACATGCCTTTATTTTTTTTATTCTGCAAGTATTTTATTTTAGACTCACCGTTGTTAAGAAAAACCAACATAATATTAATGAAAATATTATTATTAAAAATCAAAAGTGTTCAAGAAGTTACATTATTCCACCTTAAAATAATTTCATACACTCAATTCTATTCATACTCATAGACACTGACCTTTTTTCATCCACTGTGATGTCCCTTCACAAGTACCACCAGTGTCAGCGATTTCCCCAGTTTCTGGTTATACGAATTCCTAGCAGAGTTTTAAACCCCTCAATTTCTCTGGTCTAGATGCAACATGAGAAACTTGGGTCATACTCATTTATACATATATAGTTTCTCAAAAGTGAGTCATGAATGGAGTGGAGTTGGGAGACATCAGCATAGACTTGATGTTTGTACAATGAACGAAAGGACTTGACCTCAATAATTTTGAAGTCCCATACTCAACCAAAATGACTATAGGACAAGATTTGACACATATATGATGCGCGAAGGTCATCCACTCTTACAGATTATTTGAAATCCTATAGGGATACAAAACCTTTGGCTAGAGTGAAACATTTAAAAAGACCCTAATAGTACTTCCCCTGAAGTTCATAGGATGGAAATTGGGAGTGTATCATGAGGAAATAATCAAAACCTAGTCCTCGATGAAGATTAAGTATATGAGGATAATTAGATATGTGGTAGAGATGTTTTCATGTCAAGTGAAGATTTTAATAGGGTTCATAGTCTTCTTGACATGACTTGAAAATTATGGTCTCAATAATATCAGTAGTAAGAGACAAAAGGTTTATTGGTGAACCTTCGCCTTCCATTTGAAAATATTAAGAAAGAAAAAATATACTTAGCAAGGCGTAAATAAATTTTTAGTCTTGTTCTAATTTTCTAGAGTTGTCTAAACCGATTCTATGATACCAACTATGGAGACCCTGACCACAGAAGCCCGGATTCAGTGTGTGAAACATGGTGTGTAATTTTTTTTCATAAATACATGCATATAAAAATTAAAAATCTCTTCCATCACAGAGAATATTTTTGGTTTAGGTTCTGGAAAACCAGATACAGTTGATACATTTCTTCATAACTTGACAAAGGTAAACTTCATATTGTTGTTATCAGATAGGAGTGCTCAAATCTTGATAAACCTACTAAACCTATAAAAATAAATTGAAAATGTAGGGTGAGAATTTAAAGTGCTCAGTAAGGGGTTTTAAAACAAATTAATGAAATTCCTTTTCAAAACATCCCTTTAAAAATAATTAAAAACATATTATTAAATGGTAAAAAACATTTCTAGTAGCACTTCGTCAACATTTTTCAAAGTTTACTTGAAAACATTTATAAGGAAAAATATTACACAAGAATTAATAAAATTATTCAAAAGCTATAACTAGAACAGATATCAAAGTACGCATACATGTTCAATGACTGAAAAATAAATTTTTATTTGATTTTCGAAATCTGCTTTTTGGGTGAATGAGAACCGGACCAACAAGAGATTACCGAAACCCCAAATTCAAAGAATTGCTACAACGAAATACACATTTGATTCAAAATTCAAATTGCCATGACGCGATGCCTCGGGACTCGGATCCTCGATCAGCGAGCCTCCTCGAGCTGCACCCATGACATCGAACCACCTCACCATTAACTTCATCTCCTTTGTCAGATATCATGGGCGAGTACCCACCAGCCATCGATGTCGCATCTTCAAACATTGATACAGAAAAAACCCACCACCCTTGTCGTCATCCATACTTCAACTTGTCGTCTTCTCCATCCTAAGGCCATCGCCAAAAACGTCGCTCCACCATCGCCTGAATCACCATATGAGGAAGAAACATTGAACAAGCAGCGAACCAGAAACAGAACCACATAATCAGAACAATGACGGTCGAACGACCAACATCCACCGCATAAAAACTCCTCGCTCCAGGAATGCTGACGGCCTCTATCCGCACATCCCAAAATCTCCTTTTTGCCACATTCCGCCAGGAGGAAAACCGCTGCAAATTAGATCTCGTCACCACCGTCTGAGTCACTCGCGAAGAACATTGCAACCTCCCATCGCACACGCCAGGGATGAGACAGCAAATCTAAATCCACAGAAGCTGGATCTCAGCCGCGGGCTGACACCGCGCTGCCATGAGAAACCCTATCCAGCTTAGGAGGATTTGGGCAAGAAGTGGCCAGCCACGGTGCAAATCACTGGGGAAACCGAGTCCACGAATTCTCCGATGCCGCTGCAACAGAAGACCACCAACCTATATTACCGAGAGTGAAGGATTGTCGTGCCGATCCAGATGAGGAAGGAGGTGGAAGTGAGGGAAAACCTAGCTCTCGTTGTGCCCCTTATGGGTTCATCCACCCCGCATACATGTTCAATGATTCATGGAATGTTTCATAATTCAGAAATTGATTAAACTAATGTTAGGGTGACATGTAAGGATACTGATACATAAATTAACACATTCTTAGAATCACATAAGTAAAAATATCATGTTTCAATTACCACTTAAAATGCAATTCATGAAATGACAGATGTAATATCAACTTCTGTATCAAAATCCTGATATTATCAACTTGCCAAATACATACAGCCATAAAAATTTATTACCATTATAAAATATGTTTGACCAAGGGATATTATACTAGATGAATAATCCCATGGTTGGTTAAATATTAGTCACATATTGAGGAATTTAATAATGTCATACAATCATAATATTCTTTCAAGGCCTCATGCCAATACCATACATAATAATTTTTTCATGGCCTCGTGCCATGACCTGGTTTGTCTCATGAGACCTGTCGATGCATCGAGAGGCTATAGTGGGCCTCACCCATCATATAATACGTCCAATGAATTCCTAATAAGTCTAATTATATTTAAATCAAAGTGTGCCATACCAATTTGATTTATCATTTTATATTTTTTATTTGAAGTATCTCATACCACTTCAAATAATTAATTTATGTCTTTTATTTGAAGTGTCTCATACCACTTAAAATAAATGAATCCTTGTAACACCCAAGTTATTAATTAAAGGTACTTATATTTATTATATTTTTATCCTAAAATACCCCCATAATTCCCCCCTAAACCCCCACAAATTTTGGTGGCATTTGGAGATGTTTTTAGGGGATAAAGGAGGGTGCACAGTTTTCCAAACCGTGCACACAAACTGTTCGCCCATGTCCATCTCATTAAAAAGGAGTTAAATGACTTATTTTACCTCCCATGATTTATCCTAATTCTTCCCTTTCTTCTCTACTTCGAACCTAACATCCATGGCGTCCCTCAAAGCCTCTCAAACCCTCATTGGAACTCCATTTTGAAGGGGTATTTGGTGGAGTAACTTCACACAATCTCAAGTAAGTGTTTATCCCTCATAGTTACTCCCCTTTTCATGAAGTTTCTTATAATTTAATTGAATTAACAAATGAAAAGAGGGTATAGTTTCAAACTTAGGGTTTAAATTTGGGTTTTCTTGGTCCAATATTTTTATTTTAGGCTCGATCTACCTTCCTTGAGATGCGGCGGTGCTACGATTGAATTTTCGCACAAAGGATTCAAAGTTTTAACAATTTTGGTAGGTGATTACTTGTGTATGAAATCCTTGTGACTTCTCTTGCTATGTTTATAATATTTTCATGTTTATCTCATTTTATAATTGGTGGAAAAAAATTAGTGGTATTTTTAATTCAAATGAAGTTTAAGTGCCATTTTTATGTGAAATTGGGGGTTTTCCATGGAAATATTTTATTTGTTCATTTGGGGATGCCCTATAACTACTTAGTTTATTTTATTGAAATTTATTACGACTGAAAATAATTTTTTTTATGTTTATCTCATTTTGTTTTTTCTTCTAAAATTTGTTTTAATGGTGTTTGTGAAGCATATGAACTTTAGGTTCCATGTTTGTGTGAAAATGGAGGTTTTACAAAGATATCACTTCTTGGTTCATATGGGGTTGCCCTATAACTGATTTTTTGGTTTCATTGAAAGTTATTGGTATTAAATTTTTGTTTTTGTGACTTATAAGTGTGCAAATAGTGTGAAAAGTGAGTATTTCAGGGAGTTTTGGGTGTAAAACAATGCGAGATTTTGAGAAGTTGTTTTATTGAAAATCAAAATATTTTGTTGTGTTTTTTACGTGGTATAAAGTGTGTATAGTTACTGTATTGTTTTTATGTGACCATTATTGGTGTTTTTATATGAAATGGGATGTATTTATCATGCTTAAATTGTTTTATCACAAAGGAGGAAGCTCGGGTACCTAGGTGGGCGGATATGTACTAGTACGCTAGTGATCCGGAGCGATTTTATCCCTGTTTTACTTAGCATTTTGGATAAAAAAACTCTAACTAAACTATATGGATGATATTTGGGGACCAATAGGTTATGGATATATTCCCTACTAGTGGATCGTTCATGGGAAAGGATTATTTCATGGATATTTTACACCGAGGTATGAGGTACATAGGGCCCGAGACTATCTAGTGCCTAGGAGTGTTCCTGGTTTTGGTGCTCATTGGATTTGTGGTATTTACCATTTTATTAGGGTGTGTTTGGATGTAAATTAAAGTATCTAACATTTATTATTAAAATGTGTTAACATTATGAAAGTTTCATTTTGAAAACTGTTTACAATTGAAAGTTGTATTTCTTGGAATTTATCGTCGCTTTTCCTTACATATTAAAACTGCGTGTTTTTTTCACCTTGTATTGCATACTATTTGGAATATTTGGGTGATATACTATTGGTAATAATATCAAATTCTACTTACACCCCTTGGGTGTAAGTATACTTGATTATTTTTGACACAGGTAAAGGAAAATTCTCGGGTGAAGGCGGTTCGGGTTGTTAGTCCCCTCCTATGGTGCGGTGTTGTGGAGACGGCTCGGGAGTGATGATCCCTTGTCATGTGGAGTTTTTGTGGATGATTTTATGATTTTTTTATTTATTCTTGGACCTATTTTAATTTATTTAAAACCATGTATTCAGATCTGGTTTCGGTTAAGGCTTGTTTGGCATGAAAATTTCAGATTCATATTATTGATTTTTTTAATGTCTTATGCTTTCATACTCTGGTAAATCATTCCCAAACCAAAATTAATGATACCCGGGCACTTGTTCTAGCCTGTGGGGATAGGGAACGCCCTTCAGGCCTTATCACAGGTTGGGTTTGGTGCCGGTTTTGGTGGCGACCAGATTTGGTTTGTGACAAAGTGGTATCAAAGGGGGCCAATGTTTTTGGGTTATATTACTATTTTGGGATGAGTCGGAATAGAAAGGAACTAGGAATGTCGGGGATCAGGGTTTTGGTCATGAGTAGGGTGTCTGGACCACACCTCTCATGGTAGACTTTGAGTCACCAAGGTACATTGGAATTTTCTGATTGACTTCACTTCCAGGTGAGACGTTTGGGCTGCAGACCACACGTGGACATCGGGCGGGGTGGAGTAGTTGTTTCTTTTATTACTGTAATGTGTTTAGATTATTTATATTTGATGTATTCAATTAAAATTTTTATAATTTTGGTATTGTCTATTTTTTTGTGACTATTTCATTTTGTAGCAACATGCATCCCCAGAAAGCTCCCATGCACCCACAGGAGGATGCCGGAGAGTGTTCTCCCACACTGATTGATCAGAGGCTAGTCGAGGTTGTGGTTCAGGTTTTCCAAGCTCTAGGGCAGGGATTGTATCATGTTCCCTTTATTGTTAGGGAATAAGAGATAGGTACTAGAAAATATAAATCTCAGTGTTTCTAAAAAACAATCCTCCTACTTTTCGAGGCAACATAGAGCCCCAGGAAGTAGAGGAATGGCTCGAGAAGATCGAGCACATGTTTAAGTTCCTGGAAACACCTTAGGAGGTCAGGGTGAAGTGTGCCTCTTTTTTGTTTGAGGGTCCCAACCTAAAGTGGTGGGAGTCAGTACTTCATACTGGGAAGAATGATCAGATGTGCTGGGGAGATTTCAAGGTCATATTCAATGACCAGTACTACCCTAAAGTGTTGGCTTATGCTAGATCCTGAGAGTTCATGGACCTGGTTCCAGGGAATATTTATATGATAAATTACACCAACCATTTCACTAAGCCGATTCATTATGCCCCTGAAATTGTCTCAAATGCACAAGTGAAGGACCAGAGGTTTGATAAAGGCTTGAGACCAGAGATATACTCCCATGTTTTCTTATTCAAGATGAGGACCTATACTAAGTTCGTTGACTGGGCGTGTATGGTGAAGATTTACCATAAAGGAAGGGCTGGTTTTTTGAGAAATGTATCATTAGTGGTCAGTGGAATCTCTTCATAGAAGAAAAGGAAGCGGGGGGGGATCAGGTGAAGAAGGGAGGTGGTAGTTCAATCCACTCTTCCATACAGTTTTCATATGTGGCTTCTAATATGAGATCGGTCGTGTGCCACCAGTGTGGGAGGTTGGGGAACATCCGACCAGCATTCCCACTTTCTCTGAAGCCATGTTATCAATATAGAGGTATGGTTCACTTACATCACTTTTGTGGGGTGGCATGTCCACTTCAGAGTGGGGCAGGGTCAGTGGATTTAAGAGGAGTGTCAGCACAGTCAAAGCCATCGAGGATGGGGGGATCTCGATTCGGTGGTCGTGGTGGTAGGTTTGGGTCATCTTTTGGGAAGATCCAGTTTAGGGAACAACCACAGACTAGAGGTATTCCTCAAATAGAGAACATATATCTCCATGCAGTGGATCAGGCACCAGCAGGATCAGAGGTGGGACCATCGACAGTTCGAGGTACCGTTTTGATCGTATCTTCTATAGTTGATGCTCTTTTTGATACTTGTTCCTCTGTTTCATTCATTTCTTCCCATTTTTTGGACACTCTAAATTTTCCAACTGATTTGTTTTCTTTTTTGATGGAGTTGGTGATGCTGCTGGGAAAGAAGGAGCAGGGTCTCAGGTGCCCGTCGTGTGCGCTTTTTGTGTCAGGGGTTGAGATGGAGTGGGACCTCCTAGTATTATATATGGATCTATTTGACATAATACTTGGCATGGGTTGGATAGTACACTTTCAAAAACACATCGATTTCTACAACCGGTTAGTGAGTTTCACGGCACCTGATGGGAGTCGTCAGGTTTTTCGTGGAGAATGGGATCCTCGATCGGGTCACACAGGACCTGCACTCCTATATTTGGGAAGTATTATATTCCAGTTATCGTCACTCGTGCTAGAGGAATATTGTATTTCCCCTAAAGGTGCACTAACTCATGTAGTGAATGATTTTCTGAAGGTATTCCCGAATGATTTTTTAGGTTTTCCCCTAGAGCAGGATGTGGAGTTATCAATTGATCTGGTGTCGGGAACATAGCTGGTATCTCTTACCTCATATTGAATGGACCCCATCGAGTTGAGGGAATTAAAGATATAGCCAGATGACTTAGAATCCAAAGGATTCATTTTCCCAAGCATCTCTCCTTGGGCCGCTCCTGTGTTGTTTGCAAAAAAGGCTGATGGATCCCTCTGGTTGTACATTGACTACCGTAAGTTGAATAACGTAACAATTAAGAACAAATACCCTTTTCCTATAATATATTATTTGTTCGATCATTTGAAGGGGGAAAAGTGGTCTCAAAAATAGACTTGCATTCAGGATGCCATCAACTCAAGGTAAAATAGGCAGATATCTCAAAGACAGCCTTCTGAAGCAGGTACGGCCACTTTGAGTATTTGGCCATGCCCTTCGGATTGACCAATGCTCCAGCAGTCTTTATGGAACTCATGAACAGGGTGTTCCATCGGTATCTCAATTCATTCATTGTGGTGTTTGTGGATGAAATTCTAGTATACTCTAGCTCTGAGGAGGAACACAAACATTACTTTCGGATCATTTTGGGAACCTTTCGAGAGCATCGCCTTTATGAAAAGTTATCCAAATGCACTTTCTAGATTAGGGAAGTGAAATTTATGGGGCATGTGATCTCAGAGCATGGGGTTTCATTAGACCCTGAGAAGATCGGTGCAGTTATGTCATGAAAGAAACCAAAGAATTTGTTCAAGATCAGGAGTTTCCTCAGCATGGCAGGTTATTACAGGTGGTTTGTTCGGGATTTCTCTCAGCTTTCTTCACCAATGACCGTGCTCACCTGGAAAGGGGTGAAGTTTTTATGGGTCCCATAATGTTATAAATCCTTAGAGGATCTGAAGAGGTGGTTGACTACCTCCCCCATTCTAATTTTTTCAGAGGATGGAAAGGGGTATGTGGTGTATTGTGATGCTTCAGGTATGGGTCTTGGGTGCGCGATTATACAGGATGATCATGTGGTGGCGTATGGCTCTCGCCAACTCCAACCACATGAAAATAATTACCTGAACCAAGACTTTTAGTTAACAGCTATGATTCATGCTTTGAAGATTTGGCGTCACTACCTCTTTAGGAAGAAGTTTGTGGTCTACTCTGATCACAAAATATTGTTCTATATCTTCTCATAGAAGGACCTCAAATGCAGGCAACGTCGTTGGATCGAGTACTTGTATGGGTTCGACTTTGACATTTTCTATACCCCATGCAAGGGTAACGTGGTGGCTAATGCCTTGAGCAAAAGAGTTCCAGTGTAGGCTTTGAGGAATTCTAGTGATGAGTGGACTTTGATGGGGCTCTTTGCTCAGATGCATGTGAAGACCAAGAAGAAAAATGGGGGTGTGTTCTTGGAAAGATTTCAGTTTAATCCTTCTTTGGTGGAGCTAATTAAGTGGGAGAAGCCTAATTATGAGATTTGTTAGTGGTTGAAGTAGTTTCTTCGTGGTGGGGAGATGTCCTCTGATTGGTCATCATCTCCCGAGGGCATCTTGTGCTTCAAGGGTCATTCAGTAGTGTCACTATCTCTGCGAAAGGTGGTGATGGAGGATAGCTAGCAGTCTCAGTGGGTTGTCCATCTGGGTACCACTAAGAGGTATTATGATGTATGTTGGCAGTTCTGGTGGTCTGGTATTGAGAGGAACAATTTGGGATATGTAAAACACTGAGAGGGGGGTGAATCGGTGTTGGGGACTTTTTAAACCAATTTCAACTTTTTATCCCTCTATCTCTTGACCTGTTAAGATCTTAATTCTCTTATTCTCTTTTCCCTGTCGCATGCAATAATAGAAAGTATTAAAAATATGCACACGCTATTTTTACAAGGTTCACTGCTCAATAAGAGTAGCTACATACTTGCCATGCATGGATATGACCAGTTCATGGATTCTCCACTATGATGTGATATTCTATTACAGTGGAGTGGCTAGGAAAACAATCCTCTAGCTAGTGTGAGTCCCTACACTTTAGAGGGGTGTGGGAAAAAATCCTCTTCCCTGGACTGGTGATGGACTAGTCCAACTTACAGCCTCTAGTTGGTTCTTTATACTACTTATAGAGACAATCTTCTTCCTTATTGATAAGGTAGGTTCTGCTCTTGGTCTTCTTTAGTGCTCTTCACTTGATTAATTGAAAAGCAGTAGGCAATCAATTATTCCTTCTTTCTTTCTCTTCTTCTCAAGTGCAACACTAACTTCACTAGACTTCTTCTTTCTTCTTCTTAGTGCAACAACCAACTGCACTAAAACTTCTTCTCTCTCCTTGGCTAGAATCACATAAACCAATGTGATTAATCAGGTAATGAAGATCGATTCACTTGGCATCATCTGAATCAAACTGCCCTGAATAATTGTCAGCCTTTATTTGGGCATACTCTGTTCTTCTTCTTATTCTTTTATTTCTCTTTGACATAGTATAATTGCAGTGTCTTAATCTCTTTCTTCAATTCTCAATACCAACACAGGAGTGTATCAGTATACTAACTTCTTCCTTTGTGCAGATATGAATTTAGTTGCACATCTAGTTCTTCTTCACTTCGCAAAGCACAACGAGAGTGTTAAACACTAGTCATGTGAGTGTGGATCTACTTCTCTTCGTGATACTGAATGGTTAACAGTAGTTCCTTCTTTGCAAAGTCACTTCGAGAGTGCTATGCACCTGTCGAAGGCCTGTGGGTCCCTCAAATTTTTCGCACACCCTTCTAAGTGGATTGCTCGTAAAATTAAAACCTTGCGCGTAAAAAACACCTTTTGGCGTGAAAAACCCTTTTCGCGCAACTCTTCTTTTTCGTGCAGAACTTCCCTTTTTCGCGCAACACTTCCTTTTTCGCGCTGCACTTCTTCTTTTCACGCAATACTCTATACATAAATTTTTCCGCGCGTCAGAGCTCGAGATTTTTCTAAGTGTCGAGTCTCTTCAAATTAGAGGGGTTCACCTTATATTTATAGGCATTTTTGACCCTGCGCATAAAACCCCTTCCTGCGCATAAAACTATCTCTCACTTCTTTAGATTACGCGCACCTTCCTGGATTTTTCATGCACCTCATGACTTTTCCATTTTTCATCATTCTAAGCATGAAGCCACTCTTGTGCGTAAAACATCAAACCCACATTTTTCACACAACCAATTTTTATGTGCACAAGTCTAATGTTCCGCGCACCTTGTGCAAACATCTCTGATTTTTTGCGCACCTCTTGCCTTTGTCATTTTTCAACTTTCTAATCAAAATGCACCAATTGCATGAAAAATTCCACACCACGTTCCACATTGCGCGCAAAACTAATCTTTCACGCAACCTCTTTTTCACGCACTCAGACCAATTTTTCGTGCAGTCAATTCCATTTCCATATTTTCATGTGTCAGACGTGGAACTCCACTTGCGCACAAAATTCTAAACTGCGTTCCATATTGCTCGCAAAATAATTTTTCGTGCAATTTTCCCAATTTTTCGCGCACTGAATGCCTTTACCAAATTTTGATGTTCTGATCTCAAAACACCTCTTGCGTAAAAAACTTCATTCCTCTATTTCGTGCACCACACCAATATTTCACGCACCGCTTTATTTTTCACGCATCCCGCTAATATTTCACGCATCCCGCTACTATTTCACGCACCACTTTATTTTTTCGCGCACCACGCAAATATTCTGCACACCTCTTTCCTTTTTCACACACTTCTCTTTTACAAAAACACATCTCTTCATTTTCCAATTTTTAGGCCCTAAAATTTGGAAAACACTGGAAAACGGCGCCACCTTAAACTGTTCTTTTGTGCCGCCTCCAGATTTTCTGTTCTTTTCTCATTTCTATCTTTACTGCTTCCCATAACCATTCTTTAGCTTTCATCATGAAATCCACTATCGTAATATATATCCTTTGATAGATCAGATTTAGCATCGTCAGTGTTACAATGGTAAGTACTAAAACTTTCCATCTTCCAGCAGCATCATTCCTTCCAGTCAAAACTGTATATGACTAGCATCATCATTTATCCCCCTTTCCATCATAATGCTTGCATCACAAGTTCTCCTAACTTATGATATTTGTGAAATACATATCATCAAATCATCATCTGGTTTCATACAATGTGAAATGAATGGCTGTCTCAGAATGCCAAGCCCTTCCACATTCTCTCTTCTTCTTCAAATATAATTCCACGCTTCATGAAAATAATTTGATTATATTCTCCAATGTTTATCTTGCATGGATTTTATGCAATCATGAATAATTTCATGGTCTTCTTCAAATCTTCATTCTTCTTCAATCATCCTTATATGGATGATACATCGTTATTCTTCATTGTTGTAAACAATGTGTCACCTTTGACACAAGTTCTTTGAACTTAGGATCACTTCAACAATCTTCTGAATTTACTTCATGGAGAATTTCCCAAGCATGACATTCAATGATATGATTTCATAACAATTCTACAAGCATCTGCACTTCAGTCGATCTCCGTTAACTTTGGAGTCCTTCTTCATCTTCTTCTTCATTTTGACCAGCATTGACAACTATTGAAAACAAATACAATATTCATACACAAAGTAGTTTCTTCATGGTGGGGAGATGTCCTCTTATTGGTCGTCATCTCCCGAGGGCATCTTGTGCTTCAAGGGTCGTTCAGTAGTGTCGCTATCTCTGCGAAAGGTGGTGATGGAGGATAGCCACCAGTCTCAGTGGGTTGTCCATCTGGGTGCCACTAAGATGTATTATGATGTATGTTGGTAGTTCTGGTGGCCTGGTATGATACAATACATCATGGACTTTGTGTCGAGATGCTACACATGCCAGCAGGTGAAAGCATAGCATCAAAGGCCCTCCGATTTGCTCCAGCCATTACCCATTCCTACCAAGAAGTGGGACGAGGTTTCCATGGAATTCATTGTTGGTTTGCCTCATACACCTTAGGGTAAGAATTCCATTTGGGTGGTGATATAATTTCTAACCAAATTAGCCCACTTCACCCCGATAAAATATGCAGCTAAAGTGGATGAGTTGGGTCGTTTGTATCTTCAGGAGGTGTTGAGACTCCATGGCGTGCCATCAGAAGTTGTCTCAGATAGATACCCCCATTTCACTTCTCAGTTTTGGGAAGTCCTACAAAAGGCCTTGGGGTCACATATCAAGATGATCATGGCATACCATCCTCAAACGGATGGTCAGACAGAACAGGTGAACCAGATTCTGGAGGACATGCTTCGTGCAAGTGTTTTGTACTTTGGAGGTTATTGGGATAGAAATTTGGGATTGGTTGAACTTTCCTATAATAACAGTTACCAATACTCAATTCTAATGTCCCCTTTTGAGGTGCTCCATGGTCTTCCATGTCGGTCCCCCCTATGTTGGGCTGAGGTAGGTGAAACTTCGCTGTTGGGGTCAAGCCATGTGCAGAAGACTTCTGAGAAGGCCAAATTGATCAGGAAGAACTTGTTGATAGATCAAAGTTGTCATAAATATTATGTTGACTAGATTTTTCGAGACCTATATTTTTCTATGGGAGATAGGTTATTCTTGAAAGTGTCCCCTTGTCTGGGCCATCGTCGATCGGGGAAGCAAGGGAAGCTGACACCGCAATATGTCGGCCCTTTTGAGATCACCAAGTGTATTGGAAAGGTGTATTATAGGTTGGACTTACCTTCTAAGCTAAAATCATATATGAAATCTTCCATGTCTACTAGTTGAATAAATACAACCTGGATTCATCCCATGTGCTGATTTGGGGATAACTAGAGATAGAGCCTGACTTGTTAGTTTTTGAGCGACCAGTGCAAATAGTGGACTCCCAAGAGAAGGTGCTTCAAGGGGAGTCTATTATGCTGATCCAGATTCATTGGAAGCATTTTAGTGATACACATGATACCTAGGAGTGGAATTCATGGGTTGAGGATGATTACCCATTCTTTTTTTTAGATCAAGCCTCTAGTCGACTTTCCAAGACGGAAAATTTTCATGGTGGGGAGAATTGGCACACCAAAGTTCTTCATTAAAGGTACTTATATTTCTTCTATTTTTATCCTGAAATACCCCCCTAATCCCCCCTAATCCCCCACAATTTTTTTTTTGAATTTGGATATGTTTTTAGGGTATAAAGTAGGGTGCACGGTTTAGGTGCACGGTTTTCCAAACCGTGCACACAAACTGTGCACCCATGTCCAGCTCATTAAAAATGAGTTAAATGACTTTTTTCCCTCTAGATATTTATCCTAATTTTTTCCTTTCATACCCACTTCTAAAATAACAGCCATGTAATCCATAAAATCCTCTTAAACCCTCATTGGAACTCCATTTTGAAGGGGGGTTTGGTGGAGGAACTTCACACAATCCCAAGTGTTTCTCCCTCTTAGTTCCTCCCCTTTTCATAAAGTTTCTTCCAATTTAATTGAAATCCAAAATGACCAGAGGGTATAGTTTTGAACCTAGGTTTTAACTTTGGGTTTTCTTGGTCCAATATTTTGATTTTAGGATCGATCTACCTTCCTTGAGGTGCGGCAATGGTGCGATTGAATTTTCACACAAAGGATTCAAAGTTTTAACAATTTTGGTAGGTGATTCCATGTGTATTCAATCCTTGTGACTTATCTTGATGTGTTTATAATATTTTAATGTTTATATCATTTTATTATTGGTTAAAAAAAATTATTAGTATTTTTAACAAAAATGAAGTTTAAGTTCCATTTTTATGTGAAATTGGGGGTTTTTCATGGAAATCTTTTATTGGTTCATTTGGGTCTACCCTATAACTACTTAGTTGATTTTATTGAAATGTATTAGGGATTAAAATCATGTTTTTTATGTTTATCTCCATTGGTTGTTTCTACAAAAATTTGTTTTAATGGTGTTTGTGAAGCATATGAACTTTAAGTGCCATTTTTGTGTGAAAATGGAGGTTTTACAAAGATATCACTTCTTGGTTCATATGGGGCTGCCCTATAGCTGATTTTTTGGTTTCATTGAAATTTATTGGCGTGAAATTTTTGTTTTTTTTGACTTATAAGTGTGCACATAGTGTGCAAAGTTTATATTTCAAGGAGTTTTGGGTGTAAAACAATGCGATATTTTGAGAAGTTATTTTATTGAAAATCAAAATATTTTGTTGTGTGTTTTACATGGTATAAAGTGTGTATAGATACTGTATTGTGTTTATGTGAACATTAGTGGTGTTTTTATATTAAATGGGATGTATGTATGATTCTGAAATTTTTTTAGCACAAAGGGGGAATCCTGGGTACCTAGGTGGCCGGATATGTACTAGTATGTTAGTGATCCGGAGCGGTTTTATCCCTGTTTCAGTTAGCATTTTGGATAACGAAAACTCTAAATAAACTATATGGATGATGTTTGGGGACCTCTAGGTTATATTTATGTTCCCTACTAGTGTCTCATGAATGGGAAAGGATTGTGACATGGATATTTTACACTATGGTACGAGGTACATAGGGCCCGAGACTATATAGTGCCTAGGGGTGTTCTCGGTTTTGGTGCTCATTGGATTTGTGGTATTTACCCTTGTATTAGGGTGTGTATGGATGTAAATTACAGTATCTAACATTTCTTATTCAAATGTTTTAACATTATGAAAGTTTTATTTTGAAAACTGTTTACAATTGAAAGTTTCATTTCTTGGAATTTATCACCGCTTTTCCTTACATATTAAAACTACGTACTTTTTCACCTTGTATATTTTAGTGGTATTATATTGGTATTAGTATTACACCCTACTTACACCCCTTGGGTGTAATTATACTTGATTATGTTTGACATAGGTAAAGTAAAAGCCTCGGGTGAAGGTGGTTCATATTGTTAGTCCCCTCCTATGGTGTGATGTTGTGGAGACGGCTCAGGGGTGATGACCCCTTGTCATTTGGAGTCTTTGTGGATGATTTTATGCTGATTTTATTTATGTTTGGACCTCTTGTACTTTATTTAAAACCATTTATTCAGATCTGATTTCTGTTAAGGCTTGTTTGGCATGAAAATTTCAGATTCATATTATTGATTGTTTTTAATGTTTTGTGATTTCATACTCAGGTAAATCATTCCCAAACCAAAATAAATGATACCCGGACACTTGTGACAGCCTGTGGGGATAGGGAACACCCTTAGGTCCTTTTCACAAGCTGGGTTTGGTGCTGATTTTGGTGGAGACCATATTCGGTTCGTGACACTCCTTAATCCTTAAATTATCATAAGTGATATACTAATAATAGATTGATTGGGTTTGACACATAAAATAACAATTATTATCACCCTTGTTCCATGAAATAAATATTCAATTCATTATAATACATGCTTTTGAATTCAGGATAGATACTAATCATGTTCAAATCATGCATTGATAAACAGAAGTTTCAAACATGTTAATCATAAACTAAAAGTTTTTATTTTGGTAGATTCATATTATATTAAAACATAACACTTTCTAATGTACAACATTCATATTGATGCAAAAACAATTAAACACACTTTAATAAAGGTGTATGTGCATGTATGTTCATATGTATAAACAAGAGATACTACTCAAATTAAAAATCATGATGTATGTAAATTTAATTGCTTTAACAAGGTGATGACTTCTTTTAGAATTTTTAGGCACACAATAACAAAACAAGGTTTTGTTATTGTTTGCCCATATAAAATCGTACCATGTGTTGTATAAAATCGTCACTAGATTAATACCATCAAAACTTCTTAAATAAATTAAGACATGTATATGTGAGATTATGGTTCTTATATATATATGGGTTCGAAAATTATATAAAACCATATATATACACAAAGTGCATACATGAGATACA
Source organism: Viscum album (assembly GCA_963277665.1). NCBI lineage: Eukaryota > Viridiplantae > Streptophyta > Magnoliopsida > Santalales > Viscaceae > Viscum > Viscum album. The sequence goes on from OY728159.1 coordinate 931,206,510, forward strand.
ACCAAAAAAGGATTACTAAATATTTATAAATATTATACACTTCTAGAAAATAATTAAATTTCTAAAATTAGTGTTATGAAAACCTAATTTAGATTATAATTAAAACCTCTATGTATATATACATACAACTTTTTATACACATATATGTTTATATGATCCAATTAAACAAAATAGGATTCTTACATGACTTAAATGCATTAAATAATGTCATTTAAAAATAAATGTTCATCATTGGAAAATCATAAAATCAGTTTAGGTTTGTATTATAAATATATATATATATATATATATATTAGTGTATGTGGGTTTCATTGAATCGAAACCAAACAAAAGAAGAACCCTTACAAATGTTATACGCATCATATACATAATTTAAATTATGTAAAAAATCATTTAGAAAACCAAAAGAAGTTTGGGTTTGAAAGTTATTCAAAACTATATATATTTATATATTTATTTATTTATTTATTTAATCGTAATACACAAAAGTATAAGTAAGGGTTTTACATAAAGGAAAATGAGCAAAATAATCCCTTACTTGATTTCAAGAACGAGGTGGAGTCGAGCAGGGGTCGCTGGAGGTTTGGGAGGAAGAAAACCCATAGGTTTTTGGTGAAAATGAGAGTTTATATAAACTGTTTATATATATTTTTATATAAACCACGGATTAAACATGAAATTATCAACAAATACTTGAGAGGAGACTTAATAAGGAGTGAACAATCATTCCAATCAACGCAAACTTAAACAAAATGGTCACTGATAAAGTGTATAAATATATATACATATAAAACATAGGAAACTCACATAGGGCCCAAGGGTTCAGTTGTAAAACAAAACCGTGTGTGTCGGGCCTATGGAAAAGAAGAGAGGATGGGGCCATGGATAGAGAAAATTGGACTCATGGGAGAGGAAGAAATATCAGAGGAGAAGGTGGTGAGACAGACTGGTGTGTGTGACGTGAGGAAGAAGAATAAGACACAAGGTAGGGGAAAATAACAGATGACCACGATCATCCGAGTGAGATCAGATAACTGTTGTAGGTTCTGCGGTTTTAAAAACGGATGGAAGGTGGAGATTATATCGTGGATCTAATCGAATGGTCTCAGTGAAATGCAGAATTTAAAATGAGATGAGTGGCTGAGATTAGATGATTCCTGATCAGATGGTTGAGGAAACGTAGAGGAAAGGGTCACGACTGTGGGTTTCGAAATCAGGACTGGATCGTGTGGTCCAGATCTCACGTGTCGAGATCGGATGGTTGAGATTTGATCTCCGCTGAAAAATTGTGTCCCACATCGAAACGAGGGAAATTACATGCTGAATTTATAAGCCTGGAGATCCCAACCATCCATAATAACTTCTCATCTCTCTCCCTGGTACTGCCCCGTACCGGTTCTCCTCTACGGGCGCGCTCTGTGCCCAACCTCTACCATTGTGCCGCCCCGCACGGTGGTGTTTTCCCGGTTTTTCTGTGCGCCATTATGGTGTGCGTGCAAAACCCACACGGTCATCCTGTGATGGTTGAGGGGCAAAGGCTTGGCCGCCCACTCCTTGGGAGTGGTGTGAGCTGCCTCCCTCAACCAGTTAGATGACTATCCGGCATCTCACGTATTTTTTTTATATAAAACTTTCCAATATCAAAATATACCTTATAACTTAAAAATATACCATATAACTTCTTTTAAAATCAAATAAGGAAAAAATAAAGTTTTAAATATTTATTTTCACTAAAACTAACAATGTCATTAATTTTATTAGTCTACAACTTGGTTTAAACTTCATTTTAAATTTTGAAACACTATAATACTCAATCTAACATATAAATTATACCATTTCATTTCTTGACCAAAAGTATAACTTTTAGTTAATAATACTATTTTAAAACATGATTTCAAATTCATTTTAAGCTTTAAAACATTATAATTTCAAAATACAACCTCATTGATTTTATTCATTTTAAGATAAACATCATGGTTATAATAGTTTAAAATAAAGTGTACCCTTAATTAAAACTATGTTATTATTTAACATAGTATATAACATTAAAATATTTAAAACATTTGAAACATATATATTTCTTCATAAAATAATTGGTTACATTTCATTTTTATAAAAAAGATAAATAATTATATACATAGAGGTGTTCTTTCAAAACTTCACATTTACCTGAAAATATATATTTATTAACTAAAATATTATTTTCAAACATTTAAAACCCTTAAAGTTATTAAGGTACTTAAAATAATTAAGATACTTAAATTATTTAGAATACTTAAAATACTTATATACTTATAATACTTAAATAATCAAAATACTAATACTTAGTATACTTAAAATAATCACCACACTTAAAATATTTAACGGTTATAAAATTTTATGACCGTTATAAAAACCAATGGTCACCTAAGGACCGAAATGGATACTAACGGTCACAAAGGACTTATAAATAGGTGTTTAGGGTATTCCAAACTCAAAAAAAACTCAGTGAAGATGGTGCTCTACATCCCCTTAATGCTCAATTTAGTCGTCATAGCTCTGGCCATAATGTTTTTATTTGTGACCGAACTGAAGGATGTGCACTACCTACTTGGTCAAGTTGTAGTGTTTTATTTTCTCTCAATAATTTTGAATGGTCACCTAGTAGGCATTCTAGGTTAGTGAGGTTCTTTTGGCCTTATGTCAATGTAAGGTTTTAGTATTCTTATTAAATAAAACATGCCTTTATTTTTTTTATTCTGCAAGTATTTTATTTTAGATGCACCATTGTTAAACAAAACCAACATAATAATAATGAAAATATTATTATTACAAATAAAAAGTGTTCATGGAATTACAAGGAGTGATTTAGATTAATTGGGAAGAGATATGGGAATTATTTCTTCTCTCTAGAGTGATGTTGGTGTGACGCTTCTAATAAGGCTTGTGAAGTGGTGATATAATTATGGTGACGATGAGGGATGTTATTCCCATTGATTAATGGTTTTTTCCTAAGAGATTAGAATTTTATAGTATAGCCCATGTTGGGTGTCTAGGTAGAGATGTGAACTAGAGGACCTCAGTGGGAACCTTGGTTTCATGCTAACCCTAGTAAGAGTTGATGTGGGGAGGCAAGTATTGTCAATCTTAGGTGTTACCTTAGTACTTGAGAGTTGATAGTGTGATCCTTGTATCTATAGTGATGATTATTGGTTTGGTAATTGATTTAACCCTTATTATTATTATGATATTAGTTATTATGGGGCGGTTGATAGCCCCCCTGAGTTTTATTTATGAGATTACTACGAGACATCTTAGGATCTAGTGATAATGCCTAATGATACATGGGATGCCTAAGATACTTTATAAGATCTGGAAATGATGCCTAATTATATATGGGATGCTTAGGATACTACCTAGGATCCAATTATTGTGCTTGATGATATATGGGATTCCTATGATACTTTCTATGATTTTTCAATGAATCTTGATGATATATGGGATGCTTAGGATACTTCCTAGAATTTTGAGATTATTCCTGATGATATATGTGATTCCAAGGATACTTCCTAGGATCCGATGATTATGATTGATGATATGGGGTGACTAGGATATTTCTTATGATCCAATGTTTAAACTTGATACTATATGGGATGCCTAGTTTATCACCTAGGATTCAGTTCTTTCACCTGATGCTTTCTATGAGATTCCTAGGATACTTCCTAGGATCTAGTTTTTTTTAATTTACATATACCTAGTGTATTATGAGATGATATGAGTGGTATGATCTACCATTAAATTGATTGCATACACTTATGATAATATTATGGGAGCATTACCCGAACCTTGGAATGATTATGACATAAGCATAGAGACACTTTGTCACTGGATGAAGCATGTATGGTCAATCTTAAGTGTCATGTTAGAACCCAAGGATTGACAGTGGTTTTTATTATTACATTCCTTTATTTATTTATTATTATTAGAATATCATATATTTACATGAATTTTGTTCACTTTTCCTTTTAGGGACTCCATTGGTGGTTCCCTACTAAGTCATACTTTCACCCTACCTAGGTGGACATAGTACTTTGGTACCTGACCAGACCTCATTGTTCACAGGTTCAAGTAGGGTAGAGGGCCAATGATTCATGATCAAGTAGGATAGCTTGGATGGATTCTAGATACTGGGAATAGATGAAGCTCGGGGGTGGTAGTAGAGCATACTTTATTTTATTTATTATACTTATCTTGTATATGTGATGGTCTGGTGGGTGATTGGTTGGGATGTTTGTGTCATGACCCATCCCATCAGGGCCCGAGTTGTGACTCCCAAATCCCACCTCCAATAGGTCAGGGGCTAGCGTCTAGCACCGAGTAGGAATATCACACAAATGGAAGGTCTTAGCCTATGGTAACTACACACACACACACATACATCTCCATGAAACAGTGCAGAGATATAAAAAGTTGGAAAAGAAATACATGCATACATTTATCTCACAATTAGAGTACAATAGGAAAACTAGGTGTGTGAAAGGGAAAAAAATGCAATCCCACCCAAATTTTGCTAGCGTCCGACCTGCTTAGGAGGAAGGGATTGATATCGAGACCAACTACTGGAAATATCATTGTCCAAGCTCTGGTAAACCCCTTGGTTGATCTATCTCACTAAGATATGCCTGCCTTGGGTCCTCCTAAGACTCCATCGAAAGGCTTATGGTCTGCACAAGACACAACATTTGTGGGAAAATCCCATACAAGGGTGATTATAACAATATTATGTAGGCTCCCTAAAACACAAAATAAAAGGAGTAACTAAAAGGCAACAGTCCACTTGACCCAACCAGAGGGAACCCAAACAAGAGAGAAACTCCATCCCGACCCATCCTTGGTTATACATATCTAGTCAGCTCAATTCACATGGTGTGTCATCCCAAACGTGACAACACCGCAAGGAATCCCAAAAGATACCTAGATATACCCATCTAAAACTCCAATTATCATGAGGTTCCAACCTTATATCTAGCCACAGGATTCTACTCAAGGCTTGAAGGTAACACCCAACCAGGATTACACACTCCATAGTCCCTGACATCCATGATAGAACTCATCTGAGAGATACACTCCATCAATAACTACTCCATGTCCAACTATAGTTCTCAACATCAAAGGTCTTATCATCTCTATCTTACACCCTGCACATGATCATATGATTAAAAGTGGAGAGGCCCACCCCTCTACATTGTACACAAATGATGGGGCATTGCTCCAACCTATGCATTATGTACCTCCTATCTAAAGAGAGAGTAATTAGGGATCCATGACTCACTATAGTGAGATATACAAGGGATTAATAGCTTCTAACCATCTCATGAAACCTCTAAAAACCCCATAGGGAGAGGCTCACACCTCACCACATCAAGGGAGAACAATATCCTAATCAGGTGTCGCGCAAAACAAGTGGATGGGCTCACTCCTCATAATTTTGCTCCACAACTGAGGTATCTCTAACTCATTTGGAGGACCCACCCCCACTTCTACTCGAAGATAGGGGAGTACCACTCCATAGATGAGGACCTTTACCCTGGTACGACAAGGGAGTACCACTCATAAGATATAGGATTTTATCCATGATATGATAAGGGAGTAAAACTCTAACTAACTAATCATAATGGTGGACCCGCTCCCTGACTACATAGATAAGTATTGACCCTAGAATAGAGGACCCACACCCTGGTATGATAGGGGAGTACCACTCTATGGATAGAGGACCCACACCCTAGCATGATAGGGGAGTGCCACTCTATCTACTCAATGAGTATGGAGGGAACGCGCCCTAATACAACAGGGGAGCTCTATCTCCAACTATACGAATGATATGGGGGACCCACACCCCAGTACGATAGGCAAGTACTAACCCCAGGATAACTACTCCATAGGTAGAGGAAATGTTCCTTCAATGGGGGGGTTCTGTCTCTACCGATTTGAGAGGTAAGGGAAACCCACGCTTTGATACGACAGGGGAGTACCAGTTCCAATGTATCACTAACAACCCAAACCGATCTCCTATGTCAGTCAATCATCACTCAAAGGAGCATCACGCTTTTCATTCCATATGTCACCACATATCCATAGTTAGGGGACTCGCACCCTGTTATGAGAGGAGATCATAGGGGACCCACATTCTGAGATGATAGGGAAGGGTCCGAACTTGATGTCAACTATGTGATCCACCCTGATCACTTCCCATGGTCAAGAACCGATAACGTAGCATCATGCTGGAATCACACCATGTAGTATCTCGTAGTCCACTATAAATGCCACCATCATGTTTTACATGAAAAAATGGTCATGATAGGAAACTCACAAGCCTGAATCCGAGCTCCAAAGAAGGATATATGCTAGGCGGAAATCGTAAAACAAGAAGTACACAATGTGTATTGGGGTCCACACAACGTGTGATCCCACCTAAACACTTTTCCGTGTCTTATGTTGCATGGCTTGGTTGGCCATGTGATCTTACATGGTCTTTACATGTTGTAAACAATGTGTCTCGCCTCATCCGGGCCTCCGAACATGTTCTTCCCCACATAGCTCGGCTATCCATGTCTCACACATGGTGTGTACCCCCTGATACACAACATGTCTCAGATAAATAGCTCTCCTATCCATGTCTCTTACTCGTTCCCATCTCTGGCGCCTTGTGTCTGTGTACTCTAGGCATGTACTTTTACATGGACATGTTCTTTGACACGACCACCTTAGCCATGTCCCTCGGCCACATGACTTGGGCCCACTATATGGTGTGTAACCCTGGTATACGGTGTGCATTCCCCAAAGATCATATTCCCCAAATGGGAAGAACACATGGTGTGTGACCCTGCACTACACATCATGTAATTGGGAATTCCAAACAAAAATTCCTTGTGATCCAACCCAAATCATCTCAGTTTTCCCCGAAACCTATAGATCAAATCCCAGGGATCTCTAGCAGTCATAATAAGGCTTTAAAACCTTAAAACAACACATCAAAAAGTGGATCAGGACTTAAAACTCAAATATAACTACCTTGTGGGAAAATATCAAAGCTTCGAGTGTAGATCCATGATCTGATGCCACTACACCATGATTTAGGTGCGATTGTTGTCAAGATTGGAGATTGGTATTGCCTCTTCTCCTTGGTTTTTCCTTAGTTAATCCATCGATCCAAGGAGGAGGGGATCTCCTCTCTTCTATCGTGCACACACAAAGGGTTATGGGGGGTTAATTGATTTAATTTATATTAAATAAATTAACCTATTTTTAACACCACACCAATGACACAACAAAAAAGGGAAAGTAGTGGCAGTTTTTTCGTGATCTAGTAGCGGTTTAAACCACTGCCTTTAGGTTTAGCGGTGGTTATAAAAATTGTTGCGTATTTCATGGTCTCTATTCATTTAGCAGTGGTTTTTATTATTTCATGGCAGTTTTTGTTAAGTGTCATTTTTTGAGAATTTAGTGGTGGCTACCTATTTATCTAGCGGTGGTTTTTTTATTTTAAAAAATATCCAAGGAAAATATAAATAAAATAAAATAAACCACCACATAACATGTTAGCATTTGTTTCTTTTAGTGGTGGTTACATATAATCGCCGCTAAACATTTTTTACTTAATGTATTTAGCAGCGGTTACATAAAACCACCACTAATTTAGATTTATTTTTAAAAGAAATCAATAAAAACTATAAATATAAAAAATGACATATAATAAACTAAAACATAAATATATGATAAACCCATCATACATCCAAAATCATATACAAACATCCAGTCATCATAACCTCAATCTAAGTCAACTCATACATCTTTCAATATACATATAAAATATGTCCAACAACAACCAAGTCCCAATATACATCCATGTCATGACCTCCACCACATATTTCTACTTCCACATCATGTCATCAACTAAAAGTGTCCACATCATCTCATCAATTGTAATAAAAAAGTAAACAAAAATTAAAACTACGCATAATAAATAAGAATTACAGTAGAATAATTGATAAAATTTTAGAATACCGTGGAAACTAAGAACCATCACAACTGACTTTTGAAGAATTTCATGGATTGGAATGTTCAACCACCTTCCAACTATCAGCATCTTCCACCTATAATGAAAACAAGAACATTTAAGAAAAGAAATGTGAAAGAGAAAAGACACAGAATATATTTAGAATGTTGCACATAAAATTTGTTATTTTGTTAATAAAAAAGAATTAATTTTAAAATAAAACAAATAATATATAATTCAAAACACTATGAATATAGAAACATACCTATTTAAGATAAGATTCCACACTTGAAACTGAAAATGGATAAGTAAAAATTCAAATTTATTTTTAAAGCGACGGCCGGTGTGCTTGAAAATTATTTAATAAACAAATTTTAAAGATTTTGATATCACATCATCTCCTATTTTTCAAAAATAACTAATAAATGGTCATCCCATGATTTCAAATCAATCTGAGGTTGTTTTCTATGTTTTTTACTATTCCACGCATGTTTTAGTGTTTTAAACACTAAAAAAGCGTTTGTGGTCATAATGGGAAAACCATCAGTCGAAATGATGTGACATCAGTTCCTACATTTTAAAATTAAATTTATAGTGGGTTTCCCCTAATTTCAGGATAATCCAACATCATTTTACTGGTTTTGACCATTACATACACGTTTTAGTGTTTTTAAACACTAAAAACGTGTTTACAGTCATAACGGAAAAACTGTCATTCACAATGAGGTTTCATTGGTTCCTATATTTCACAATTAAATATATGGTCATTTTCCCCTGATTTTAAGACAATTTGATTTTGTTTTCTTAGTTTTGATCGTTCCACATACGTTTTAGTGTTTTAAAACACTAAAAATGTGTTTATGGCCATAACGGGAAAATTGTCCTTCGGAATGATGTGTCATCAGTTCCTATATTTCAAAATTAAATCGATAGTGGTTTCCTCATTATTTCAGGACAATCTGATGTTGTTTTTCTGGTTTTAACCATTCCATGAACATTTTAGTGTTTTAAAACACTAAAAATGTGTTTATAGCCATAACAGGAAAACCATCATTTGGAATGACATGTCGTTAGTTCCTAAATTTTAAAATTAAATATATAGTATTTTCCTATTAATTTCAAAGCAAGATGAAATCATTTTCTTAGTTTTGACCCCCCCAACACTTGTTTTTAAATGCTTGTGCACCTTTCATAAGTGTTTACTGAGTAATTCTAACCACATCGCATGTCAGATTGATGTGTTGTCTATACGTACAAATAAAAAACAACTAAGTGGTGGTTTCCCCCTAATTTCAGGACAATCTGAAGTAATTTTCATGGTTTTTACCATTCCACACACGTTTTAGTGTTTTAAAACACTAAAAATGCATTTGGGGCCATAATAGGAAAACTGTCATTTGGAATGATGATCCATCAATTCCTACATTTCAAAATTAAATCTGCAGTGGTTATACCTTGATTTTAGGAAAATCTAACATTTTTTTCCTAGTTTTGACCGTTCCACGCACATTTTACTGTTTTAAAACACTAAAAACACATCTAGGACTGCAATGGGAAAACTATCATTTGTAATTATGTGTATTCAATTACTACATTTCAAAATTAAATCTACAGTGGTTTTCTTTTTATTTTAGGACAATCTGACATCATTTGGCTAGTTTTAATTGTTAAATGCATGTTTTAGTGTTTTAAAACACTAAAAATGCGTTTACAACCATAACGGGTAAACCATCATTTGAAATGATGTGTTGTTAGTTCCTATATTTTACAATTAAATATATGGTTATTTTCCTAGTATTTTAGACAATATGACTTCTTTTTCCTAGTTTCGACTATTTCATGTACGTTTTAGTGTTTTAAAACACCAAAAACACGTTTACGGTCATAATGGGAAAACCGTCATTCGGAATGATGTTTCTTCGGTTACTACATTTCATAATTAAATCTACGATAGTTTTACCCTTATTTAAGTACAATAAAACATGGTTTGTTTGGTTTTGACTATTGCACACACGTTTTAGTGTTTTAAAATACTAAAAATGCTTTTACGGCCATAATGGGAAAACCATCATTCAGAATGGCATGCCATTAGTTCCTACATTTCACAATTAAATATATGGTCATTTTCCCCTTATTTAAGGTTGATACGATGTCATTTTACTATTTTTGACCCCCCCCCCCCAACACTTGTTTTTGAAGGCTTTTGTACCATCCATAAGTGTTTATCAAGTAATTCTGACCACACCACATGTCGGATTGATGTGTTGTCTATGATTAAACGTAAAAAATAACTAATCCATAGTTTTACCTTGATTTTAGGTTAATATTATTTCATTTGTATGGTTTCGAACATTCCATGCATATTTTAGTGTTTTAAAACACTAAAAATGTGTTTACAGACATAACAGGGCAAACTGTTATTCAAAATGATGATCCGTCAGTTCATACATCTCAAAATTAAATCAATGGTGGTTTTACCCTAATTTTAGGACAATCCAGTGTTTTTTTATAGTTTTAACCGTTCCATGTACGTTTTAGTGTTTTAAAACACTAAAAACACATTTACATCCATAACTGGAAAATCGTCATTTGGAATGATGTGTTGTCAGTTCCAACATTTCGCAATTAAATCTACAATAATTTTCCCATAATTTCAAGACAATATGAAATTATTTGGATGGTTTTGACCATTCCACATATGTTTTAGTACTTTAAAACACTAAAAACATGTTTACGACCATAATGGGAAAACCAACATTCGGAATGACGTTTCATCGGTTCCTACATTTCACAATTAAATACATAGCACCACATGTTTAATGGACGTGTTGTTTGCTTTTACATGTCACAAATAATTCAATGGTGGTTTTCCCATGATTTCACATCAATACAAAATCATTTGTTATTGTTTTGATCGTTAAATGTGAATTTTAGTGTTTTAAAACACTAAAAACATATTTATGTGCATCACAAGAAAACTGTAACTTGGATTGTTGTGGCGTAGATTCCTACATTTCACAAATCAATATGTGGTTTTTGTCCTATGATAACTTTTGTAATCATTAAATATTTTTTAAAAATTATAATTGTATAAATAATATCTTATTAATAAAATTAATGCTTTTGAACTATTTCTAATATTAGTTTAATTAATTACTAAATTTAGTGCTCTAATTTGATTGAATAAAGAGAATATCACTTTCTAAATTGTCATTTATTTCATGGTTAACAATCATTTAGCGGTGATTTGTGTAGTTGAGAGGTAGTTTTTATATGTGTTGTTTTTTGGGTACTCAGTGGTGAGTTTTTATTCATCTGGTGATAGTTTTTTTAACAAAAAAAAATAAAATATAACATGGGAAAAGTTAATATAACCATTTCTAAATTATTTAGTGGAAGTTATCAAGAATTGTCGCTAAATATATAAAATAAATTTTTTAGTGATGGTTATTAGAAATTGCAGCTACATAGATTATGGATGTTGTATATGTTCTTTAAAAATGTGTGAGTGATCAATTAATTTAGAATTTACCTGTCCAGGATGAACTATAAGGATATAAATTTCTTCGTGGATCTGTTGGTCATCTGTTAAAATATAGAAACTAAAGAATTTTCCATTTTCGACCACCACTAATCCTATGTTTTCCTATAACAATATTGTTCTTGCAATTTTTCTTTCAATCTTTCAATTTCTCTTTTTTAATCATGATCAACGGCACTGCTAGAACCCCCACTGGGTTTAGAAGTAACGGATGATGCCACCCTACCAATGACAGCTGAAGGAGTAGGCCCAAAACTCATCCCCCATACATGTTCGGGATGATCCTTCCCTAAAACTATTACAACTACATCATTATGGGAAATCGATGTTGGTTGTGAAGGGTTCACATCCCAGACTTCTTGAATTTTAGTTAACACAAAAACATTAACAATTAATTTTTTAAAATATTTGAACTTCATAATCTTATCTAATTAATAAATTTTTCATTAGTATTTATTTTTATTTTAAAGCTATAAAAACATAATATTTAAAATTACATTATAACAAAAAAAATCCTTAAACTCAATTAATTGAGGCCGAATAGATGTATCAAAAGATGCCAAGTTGACATCGTTTGATCTATGTAGTTGGCCCCATTTAATTAGGTTAAGTCTTGTTAGTTGATATAATATATTTTTTATTATTATGTTTTTATGGTAATGAAATGTAATTGCTCCAATGTCTTTCGTCGGGTCATTTACAAAACTACCATCTAGTTTCCTATACACTTTAAACCACATCTCTATTCATCCAATAGAGTGACCTAATTGATTAGCCTTTATAAAAATGTAAAAAAGTGAGAAAAAACCTTAAGTTATAATAAAATGATATAAATAATATTGAATAAAATACAAACCAAAATTATTCTTTTTTCTAAAAAACTCTGAGACCCTACAATGTGAGGAATGACTTGCTTCTCATGATTCACAGAAAAAAAAATTATAATTCCTAAAAAAAATTGAAACATTAATAAAAATTATAATTTTATTGTGTTTATGTTATTAAGATACTATAAAATATGCAATTACCTCATGAAATGAATTTCTGTTGATATCAACAAAGAGCTTCCATTGTTCATGATAAATGCCTTCGGAAACTTTCTCATAAATTTTTCGTGAGCTCAAAGAAGATTCATCAAACTCATGTCATAATCTTCAGTTAAAATCACTCCATTTCTTGGCCAAATTTTATAAAGTCCATGGCCGTGAAACGAAGTCGAGGACATCAAAATGATAAAACATCTATAAATAAAAAATATAACACTTTATCAGTATATAACAAAATTTTACTCGTGTATTTTAAATTATTTTTCAAGGAATATTAAATTAATATTAACTTTACTTGAGTATCAAAGACCTCATTTTTACAAGCTATAGGGATATGCCTCCAATATTTATAATTAATGGGAAAGCTTACCGTCTCGCAAGCAAGCTGCCCAAGAATCTGCCATAGATTCCAGCAACGCCACTGGTAAGCACCCCAAACTCATCAAATAGAATGATAATCTTGAATTCCTTTAAATCCTATACATATGATGTGTTCATATTTGTATCCCTTCTATGTTTTTCTTTATTTTTTTAACAAATTCATTAAACAATTAATAAAATATAAAGTTTTTTTGAAAAATGACATACATACCACTAATGGTAACTTGCCAATATCCCCTATATGGGGGGGTGATGAAATGCTCCATTATCGTAGGTGAATCAAGTAGTGGGATACCAATGACATCTGGGTAAATGGCTGGCTCGCTAGCATTCTTGGGTACAACAGAATCACTAGCATCCACAAAAGATGACAGTAGTGGTGGCGTGCTTCGAGATGTTGATCAGATAGGTTCCTAATTTTTTTTGTTCTTGTCATTCTTGTATTTAAAATGATTAAAGACCATATTTTTACGTATTTAAGTTGTAGAAAATTGATTAAAATGATTGGAAAAGTTTTTGTTCAAAAGATGAATGGTTTTTATAAACCATTTTTAATGGAGTTTTGATGGATTCTCATATAATTGTGAAATATAACAAAGAATATTTAAAGGACTTTATTACTTGTGTGAAATTGATAAAAATTAAATAAAATGGGTGAATCATATAGTATGAATTGCTATTGTATTTTAACATATTATTTGAATATTATATATATCAAACACAACATTATAATCATAACTGAATCCTAGGGTATTTATCAGAGTCCTATATCATATCATATAATAGATCTATGATATAGTTTATGTAATATAATGTTGCAATTCATATTTTCATATTGGTTATTATTCCAATATTAATCATTATAATGATTCATATAATCATTGATAATAAATATATAATCATAATAATGTTCATGAATTATTATATAAAAACATCCATAAATTTTAGTAGCTACAAATTAGATGTATCTCTTAGGAAATGTTATTTAATGAAGTAATGAAAAATAAAGAATGTGATCTATATATGTTTGTATCTACCGAACCTGTCTGATGCAATTTGAATAAAACTCATCTCATCGGTTCCACTCCTGGGCTGGTGGTGTGTTAATTGTTCTAGACCAAGCCCACCTAAAATAGGATAGGGTTGATAACTGGCACCAAGAAGGAAAAAATATATAAGAGGCCTTAACCTGTAGCTGATAAGAAACAAAAATACACAATGCTTAATCAACAACCACCATCAATAAACAAGTAACCAATTTTATAACAAATTTATACATGAAAAAATAATTATTGAATACAATGACACATATACAACCACCTAAGGGAAATATATATGGATAATAAAACATTAATAGATATAATAGACTCCATATATGTAATAAAACTACTTTAGTACAAATTTTCTGTCGAGGAGGGGAACCAAGTCGGGGTGAGGGAGTTTAGAGGGGGGAGTTCGGAGGGGGGGGGGGGGGGGGGTTCCCATCACTGGTGAGCTGGCCAGAGAGGAGGATGGAGTGGGGGAGGGCTACGGGGGTTAGGGTCACTGGGGGGGATCACGGGCTTGGGATCTTCATCGAGGAGAGGATAGGAGGAGGGGTAGCAAGAAAGGGGGTCATGGACTTGAGTTCACCTCTGAGGAGAGGAGAGGAGGAGGGGTGGGGTAAAGGGGGTTGTGGGATCAGGGTCACTGTTGGGGAGAGGAGAGGGGGTCAGAGGAGGTGGTGGGGAGAGGTCGGGTTTGCATAGAGGGAGTAGGGGAGGGGGAGGGATTAGGGTTTTTTACAACATTTAGCGGCAGTTTAAATTAAACCACTACTAATTGAAAACATAAAAAAATTATCGCGGTGGTTTCATGAAACTGTTGTGATATTATATTTTTTATTAACTAGATTTATTTTGCGGCGGTTACTAGAACCGCTGTGAATAAACTGCCGCTAACAATCTCTTTTCTTATAGTACAGCTCACCTCAGACCTGGCACTCAACACTGACAAATTGTATGTCATGCCTAAGGTAAACACCATGTTATGAACTCAACCACACCCTCAGATTTCTGATACGAGATTCCACTTGGAGTTATTCTACATTTCAAAAGAAATTGTGTGCACGTGATTTAATATTTTTAATATTTTTAATATCTTCGCAGTGAGGCACTCCAGATCCTGGAATCCTACACCGAATCAGTGCCTAGCTTCAGAAATATTCTTATAAATATTCCAAAGTATTATAGGTTATAACCCGAGTCACTACAGTATGACTATATAATTCTTCATTATATTTTTTATATCATGATTCTTGTTTATTTATTATGCATACTCTAATTGTTATTATGGATGTTTTTTTTTATTTTCATTTTTTTGCTCTAATATGAGAGTATATTCTCCTCATGGTAACGCCCTACACTCAGTTGTTAATCGGTAACCTCTGGCATGCGAGAAGGCACGTATGAGTTCACATAGTGAACCAAGTTAGTTACTATATAGTAGGTTTTATTAGGGTGTCATAGAGCGGTGTCATAGCATATTTTTATTTGTATTTCTATTTGGGTATATGGTAGGTTGGAAATAAGGATGTGTCAAAGCTTTTGATGGACCTCAGACTGATGCATCTCAAAAACTTTTTCAGTGAGAAGTCCATGTTACCAAGGATATGTAATTTTTGTTCTTTGTTTTCATCATTATGATTGAGATATTTATTCAAGTATAATGTGTGTATTTGATATTGTTATTATTACTTTAGATCTTATCCCATTAGAAATATATGAGTGGATATGCATTATTTTTTTCACATAGGATTCAAATGGAATTCATGTGCTTGTATATGATTAATATCACTGATGACAGAGGGTTCAACTATTTAATGTTTCAAAAATAATTTATATTGTGTTTTCCTATATAAATTTTTAGTGGTATTGTACTCATCTTAACCACGATATATTTTCTCTAATAAAAAGTCATATGGATATTATGGAGAGATGTTCTATGATGAAGATGACCATATAGTCTCTCTATGTTAGGGATGTAAAGTGACCCATAATGGGTTGATGAAATCATTGGATTCCTTGATGATTAAACCCTTGTGGGTGATTGTGATACTGAATATGAAATGAAAATGGATTCAGTTACTTAAACGGTCAACAAAAACCTATATAGTGTTTTTCTATATAACTTGCTGGTGAAAGTTTACTTAACTAAACCATATAATAATGGTTTTACTCAATAAAAATAATCTTAGAGTGATTTAGTTATATTATAATGGATGATATTGTGATCCTTGAGGGGGTAGTTTGGTATGAATATGCCCAATGAGGATTGGTGCCCTGGAGTAGGCTGATGACTTGGCATGCGATGCCCGGTGGGTATGTATATATGTGAACCCTAGATTAAGAGTTTTGGAATGTGAGTTCTCTTGTGATATTTTATATGGGAACATATATGTTTCCCTATGATTGGAAACCTATGTGAGATGTGGTTTATGGACTAGGTGGAGGATCATATTGCCTTTGGTATGCAGCTCAGGATATTAGTGAGTCGAGTGGTATATGAGGGTAACCTGGGAGAGGGATTATCCTAGTCTTGTGAGTGCCTTTAGAGACAGAATCATGGGTATTTGATTTGGGTTATATATTGATGCATGGGAATTTATATCAGATATGTGGTATATGCATGGTAAATGACATGGGTATTGTGGATGTGGATATACGGTCTTGATATCAAGAGTTGTGTTTGAAGTTTGAGGGTAGGACGATTGGATTTCTGGATATGTTGATTTGGATGTGGATCCCTATGTGATTTATTATTATGATCCTAGATGGTCAAATCTATGATGGATAGAGTGTGATTATATTCTTCTAGTTTTGGAATGATGCTCGAGTGGAAAGTGATCGTCTGATATGCCTTGGCACGAGAGAGATGTCTAAACTATTAGAAATAAATCAATTAGGTACTTCTATTTAAATGATATGAACATATAGTGGATCATGGTCAGTGGTATAGGTGTGTGATCCTAGTTTTGATGATGTGTGACTCATGGGAGTGTGATTCAGGTTGTGTGATTAGGTGGTATGGGATTATATACCCATTTTTTCTGATAAAATTAAGATGGATAATGGATAGGAAACTATGAGAGGGTTCTTGGTTTTTCACTATACCTTTGGAAGAGGATAGTGAGGTTTGAAAAGGATTTTCAGTGAAAATTATTGATGCATGAAGGTGAGAGAGCACTAGGTTTGCACGATTCCTAATTAGTTGTGAATCGGTGAATGGTTGTGTGAGGGATGAGGACCAATATCTTAGATTTAAAAATTATAGATAATATTGCATGAGGTTTTAATGATAATGAAGAATGTTTCCTCTATGGAAAGATAGTGACATCATGGATAGATGGGTTCAGGGGTTGATGGGATGGGTGAGCATGGCTCAGGAGGAGCGACACCATGTGATAATGGAATATGTTAGGTGTTATGCTCAAGGATCGGTATAAGGAAATCTATATGGTGGGGATATCATAATTGGTTATTGGATGGTGTGACCCTTGTTATGGATAGAAATTCAGCTGATGATGAGGAGACCTTCCTAATAATCCGGGAATGGGTAGTGATCGATGTTTCATGTTAGCACTCAGGTGCGAGTTGGACAACTACGTACATGCATTTTGTACGGTAATGGATGGAGTGTGGTTCGTGTAGATAATCATTCTAGTTTAGTGGGGAAACAATAATAATACTCCTATAGTGGGGAGAATCTTATTGATCATTGATGTATGACCCTATTTTTGGTAGGGCTAAGGATGTCGTGAGACCAATCATTGGATGGTTGAGATAGCACTATGATGTTGGTGTGTAGGTAAATCTGATTTTATCTGGTTCTGTGGAAAATAGAATATTTGGATTTAGGAATAAGATATCTTATGGATTCTATGTGTGGAATCAGTCTCAGAATGGAGTTGGCGTGATTTGAGGGTGTGTCGGATCGGAGGTGCACCAGTGCGTGGGGTGAGAGCATGACAGATGGGTTGATTTGTTGAGGATTTGATCAAGGAATTACACCGAGTGTTGGGTTTGTAATTTTTTATGGGTGTTGGATGATCTTAGTATGCCTTTAGGGATTTGGTTATCATGATCAAGTGATGAAATAGCATGCAGGCATGTGAGGTTGAGCATTTTTGGGAAAAGTCATTCAGAGGAGGCTTGATAGGTGTTTTTACATGGAATTGGGGGGTAATATAGAAACTACATTGAGAAAGTTGATGAACCATGGGAATAAATTTCAACAGGTGATCCCTATTATGGGAGCACCATGGCCTCGAATTGACCCTTGTGAGCTAAAACATATGGTGGGGCATGCCATAAGATCAGGGATGAATTGGTTGATGGCACTATGGTGTTTTGAGAAAGAGACAGAGGTGGTTGCGCACCATCTCAGTGATTCAGTGATGGTGGAAAGCGGTGGATTAGTTTTTGATGAATAGTGTGTTGTGTGTTTGGAGTTACATGGAGGATACTCATTTGGCATTCTATGGTAGAATGTGATGAGTCAAATGTGAATTGATGATCAAGGTAGGTCAAGATTGATGCGTAAAGTATCATCGATACTTCTTGGGGATGAGAAGTGCTATGGTGGGGAGTTTGTAATTATTCGTGTTATTTGGGGTTAAGAATTTCAAAGGGAGTTTGAATTTGTTTTCCCGAAGCGGGGGCGTTTAGAGAATTGGTATTCAGATCAAAATTTTGAGAGGTGGAACATCTAAAAGAGGTGTTTTGGATATGAATTGAGGCATGGGAGGTGTTTTGAGTGTTTTGGTGGATATTAGGATATTTGGGTTAAAGTTAGAAATTTCAAAAAGGGTTTTTTCCATGTCACATGATTACCGCACAGTTAGGGAAAATCGTACAAGTAAACCATACAGGTTGGTTTTTCTTGGGGTGTTAGTGCATGGTTTGACAACAGTTTTAGGGAAACAATGTAAAACCTTTAATTTTAGTTTAAGAGGGATCTTGATGGTTGAAGTACGATTTGGAAAACCACACATTCAAAAATTGTGAGGGGATATAGGTTGGAAAGTGCTAATCACATGGTTTGCACATGGTTTGGTAAATCGTGCAGCCAAGCCATGCGAGGTGCGTAGCCTTAGGCATGAGGGCGACACGGTTGGCATGCGGTTTGTAAAATTGTGCGACCAAACCATACAACTCCCCAAATTTCATTAAAAGAGGAAATGACCATCTCCCACACCCCACCCCACCCCCCACCCTGGTCTTAAATCCCTCACCCTCCTCTTTCACTCCCCTCACATGCATCGAACCATTGTGGTCCCCTCTCCCTTTTCCTTCAAGACCACTTCAAAATGAGGTGTTTCCATAGTGTTCCTTCAGTGATTCAAGGTGATTTATCTCTTCCCTCTCCTTCTTTTCTTGGTTCTCTCTTTAACCACTAATTTTGGATTTTCTGGCTTAGAGTTTCCCTGACAACTCCACCAAAGTATAGTGTAATCGTCATATAGTGATAGGGATTTTTCTCAACATAGCTAGAGGATGTTTTATGATGATGAACATACGGTGTTTCTCATCGTTTCATTGGAGGTACGTCACATAGTGGATTTATTTAGGGATTATGACTAAATTGTATAAATTTTATGGATGAATTGATGGTGAGTGATAGGGATTTTTTCCATGACGGTGACGAGAGTGGACTACATCTTGTTGCTCGAGGTTTTGATGAGTTAATGTTGTTGAGTGATCTTATAGGAAATTATTCCTATTTTGATTAAATTATATAATTAATTATAAATTTTTAGAACTAAATAAATTTGGTTTTTTGGATTAAGATGGGTTCTCAAGAGGTGATATAAGGCTTGGATGGGCTTGGGAGAGAGTGGTCAGGCTTTGCTTAAAGGGAATAACCCCATGTGCGGTAGGTGTTCCTTGAACATATCCCTTTATTTTATGATTTTTTTATGCGCATGTGATACATGGTCTTTCCAACTAAGAGTGATTGACCTTGTGTTTAAATTAAAATGATTTTTTTAAAATAAATTTCATAAAACAAATGAAGTGTTAGGGCCACTATAGACCTTTAGACACGGGCTTGATGCCTCAAACGTCGATGGACAATAGATTCCTTATAAATGTGTTTTGTAGGTTAAATGGACCTTGGAGGGGTACTAATTAAATGAAATAGATGATCATAGGGGACCTAATGATAGGTTCCCTTTGTTCCCTTATGTAGGGAAGAGTGATGGACGGGGAATGATTGGCTCGAGTGGGTTGTGATGGAATGCCTTAGAGCCACAGGCTAATTGATATGGGTGTAGGGTGATTGGTTCACTCCCACTGGTATGTGAGTTCCCGAGTGGGTATGTCTTGAGTAGGATTATGTGTAGGTTGGGTATGAGAGGACCGACCTAGTTGATTTTGGACGTGAGATGGGAAATATTCCATCTACCTAGAGTGATGTTGATGTGACACTTTTGATAAGGCTGGTGAGGCTATGATATGATTATGGTGATGATGAGGGATGTTATACCCCCTGAGTGGAGGGCTTGTCCCAAGATATTAGAATGTGACAGGGGATCCCATGTAGGGTTTCCAAGAAAATATATGACTTATGGGACCATGCTGGATGCCCCAATTTCATGCTGACCCTAATGGGGGTTAGTGTAGGGATGCAGGTGTTATCAATTTTGGGTGTCAACTTAGAACCCGAGAGTAGATAGTGTGAGCCTTGTGGCTATAGTGATGATGATAGGTTGTGCGCCTTGGAGGACAAACTTGGAATTATGTGATGGTTTCATGCGTTGTGCCAAACCTTAATATTATTAATGATATAATATATTACAAAGTGGATGTTGGCCCCACTGATTTTTATTTATGAGATGCTTGGGAGACGTCTTAAGATCTAGTGATGACCCCTAATGATATGTGGGATGCCTTCCTAATATCTAGCAATAATTCCCAATGATATATGGGATGTCAAGGATACTTTATAGGATCTAACAATGACGCCTGATGGTATATGGAATGATTAGGATACTTCCTAGGTTCCAACAATTACATATGATAATAGATGGGATGCCTAAGATACTTCTTAGGATCTGATGATGAGTCTTGGTGATATATTGGATACTTAGGATACTTTCTAAGATCCAACAATTACACCTGATGATATATGGGATTTCTAGGATACAACCTAGGATCTGGTAATGACTCCCGATGATATATGTATTCTTAGGATACTTCCTAGGATCTGGCGATTACGCTTGATGATATATGGGATGCTTAAGATACTTCCTGGGATTTGGTGATTACACCTAATGATATATGGGATGCCTTGTATACTTCCTAGGATACAACGATTATGCCTGATGATATATGGGATGCTTGGGATACTTCCACGGATCTGGAGATTGCGCCTGATGATATATGGGATGCCTAAGATGCTTTTTAGGATCCGGTAATAATGCCTGATGATATATGGGATGCTTAGGATACTTCCTAGGATCTTTTGATCATGCCTGATTATATATGGGATGCCTAGGATACTTTTTAGGATCCAACCATTACACTTGATGATATATGGGATGCCTTGGATACTTCTTGGGATCTGACGATTGCGCCTAATGATATGGGATGCCAAGGATGTTTCTTAGGATCTGTGCTTACACCTGATACTATATTGGATGCTCAGGTTATCACCCAGGATCGGTGCTTACACCTGATGTTTTCTATGATATGCTTGGGATACTTCCTGGGATCTTGTGTTTACACCTGACACGCACCTAGTGTATTATGAGATAATCTGGGTGGGATGATGTGTCCTCTGAGTGATCGTATATGCTTATGATGATATTATGGGTGGGTGTTACCATACTCTTTGCATGATTATGACATGATCTCGGGTACACTAACACTGGCTAAAACAGGTATTGTTGATCTCGGGTATCATGTCATAACCCAAAGATCGACGATAGTTTATATTATTATGTTTCATGCTTTATTATTCTGGGCATATCACATGTCCATGCATTGTATTCATTAGTTGTGTTAGGGACCCCGTTGGTGGTTCCCTATTGAGTTATACTCACACCCTGCTTGGGCGGTCATGGTACTTTGGTACCCGAGCACACCTCACTATTCATAGGTTTGAGTGGGTAAAAATTCCAATGTTGCATGATCGAGCGGGATAGCATGGATGAAGTCTGGAGAGTGGGATGAGATGAGGCTCGAGGATGGTAGTCTAGCATTCTGTATTTTATTTCCTTTTCTTATCTTGTATATGTGATCGGCCCAGTAGGTGATCAGTTGGGATGTATGACTGTATGTTTTTGCATTACATTTGTTATAGAATGATTCTTGTTTATTGCGCATGTGTACTCTGATTATTATTGTGGATGTTGTTTGGTTATTTTCATTATTGCTTACGCTAACATGAGGGTATAATCTCACCACAGTAACACCTTAGACCTTCGCTGCTATTTGACAACCTCTGGCATACGGGGAGGTGCGTCTGAGGTCACGTGGAAAACCAAGTTGACTACTGTAGAGAAGGTTGGGGCGGGGAATTACAGGTGTAGTGGAGTAGATGAGCTAGACATTGACAAAAAGGATTGGAGCATGAGACTACATTCTAGAATGTCTAAGAAGTTTTGGACAAAAGTTGTCAATTGAATAGCTTGTTTTCCAAATAAGGGTCTTTTCACACCATTGAAGCAGGAGATTCTGGAAAAACAGTGGTCCAAAAAACTAGTGGAAGTTTCCTACCTAAAATTTTCTGGGAGTCTCGCTTACATCCATGTTGATGCTAAGGATCAAGAAAACTGGAAGCAAAGTCCCAATCACGTTTCTTTGTTGGGTATGGTGATGAAAAATTTGGATTTCAACCTTTTTGAAGAATGATAAACTAAAGATCATTAGGAGCCAAAAAGTTCGGTTCAATTATAAAATCTTGTAGAAAGATCAAAAGTTGGTGGAAGGTGGAGTTAAGGACAAAGAATCAACTGACCATATCCAAGTTGGTCTGAATGGAAGTTTCAAATTAGTGGTTCTAAAAAAATTATGAAGCATGAAAAGTTTGAAAGAATCGTCAAGACCGGAGGAAGTACCAAAAAGCTCAGCAACTACGGAACCTTGGGATAGAGCTATGGAAGGTGAAATTTTGGAAGTAGTGATTCCAAAAAGAGAAAAACTGCAAGTTGAGTTGTGAAGTTCTACTAAGATCAGATGACTGTTTCAATAGTTCAAAACCAATTTTCATTACTTGCTTCTTACATGTGGAGGAGAGCCCAGAAGAAGCAGCGAGTCTTAGTGATTTCAAAAAGTGGGAGTTAATGATGAAAGATGAAATGGATTCATTGCATGCAAACGAAACCAGTGAGCTAACAATAATACCACAAGGGAAGAAAGTGATGCATAACGAATGGATTTTCCAATTAAAGGAAGATGCAAACAATAGATTGAGGTGCAAGGCTAGGTTGGTTGACAAAAGATTCCAGCATGAGTGGATTTCTTTGAAATTTTCTCACCCATTTTCAAACATACAACCATTCAAACGACGTCAAGTCTGGTTGTTTTTGAAAGTCTGCATCTCGAATAGATTGATGTGAAAATGATGTTTCCTTCATGGAAATTTATAGGAGAAACTTTTTATGAAGCAACCAAAGGGTTTCGTGAACAAATGGAATGAGGGTATGGTTTACAAGCTAAAGCGAAACCTTTATGGTTTGAAGCAAACGCTAAGGCAATCGAACCAAAAATTCATTGTCTTTATTGTTAAGAAGGGGTTCGTCTAGAGCAACTCGGGCAATTGTTGTTACTAGAAGGTTTTAAAGGATAGAGGTTTCATCATCCTTCGCTTATATGTGGCTAACATGCTCCTAGCGGATCCGAAAACGAAAGATGTAGCTAAGTACATGACAAAAAATCTATTTACATTAGTGATCGACAGCTTGATATATGTCATGGTTGGTACAAGGTTAGACATTACACATGCAATGGGAGTTCTAAGTCGATTTATGGCGAATCTGGGAAAGGGACACTAGGAAATTGTAAAGTGAATTCCCTGTATCTCAAAGATTCGAAAGATGTAGTCGTGTTTTTTTAAATGGATGGTATGTTGTAAGGTTATATTAATACAAACTTTGAAGGGCGTATAGATGCACAGAAGAGTATCACATGTATTTTGTTTACCTTTAGAAGGATAGCCATGAGTTGGATGTTGAGGTCGCAGCCAGTTGTTGCACTATCCACAACGAAAGTAGAGTACGTGACTGTCACCAAAACAGGGAAGGAATTGATCTAGCATGAGAGTGTGTTTTTTGAAATGGATGGTCTGTTGTAGGGTTATATTGATACAGACTTTGAAGGGCATATAGATGCACAGAAGAGTATCACAAGTTTTTTGTTTACCTTCGAAAGGATAGCCATAAGTTGGATGTTGAGGTCGCACCCAATTGTTGCACTATCCACAATGAAAAGTGGGGTATGTGACTGTCACCAAAGCGGGGAAGGAATTGATCTAGCGGGAGTGTTTATTTGAAGAACATGAAATGAGTAAGGAAAATGGATTGTTGTTCTATAATAGTCAGAGCACAATTCATTTGGCTAAAAATCTGATGTTTCACACGCGAACAAGGCACAGGAGATCAATGAAAATCAAAATTTGGCTGACATATTCTTCGAGGTCTTAGTTCGGGAAAGTCTAAGGCGACATTGTGCCTAAGCAGAACTTAGGTGACCGAAAGATGTAATGGAGACACTGACTGTTACGCGGAAGTTAGGATGATCAAGCTTTACATAAGTAGGAGAAAGCTTGAATCCTTGAAAACGATTTTCAAGTGACAGATTGTTAGGAAAGTGTGAAGCCTACTTTCGAGTTTTGTTTCCTGCATCTGAAAGGAGTGACTCCGAAACAAGAGACTCGGACTATTGGAGGCTCACAAAAGCAGAAGACCGACATGAGATGAGCAAGTTCGTAAAAGGATTTTCTAAAACCAGGGGTTCAAGTGACGATGTCCATATGATAGAAGTGCAGAAGCTCTAGCTTGCATAAGAATCACTTAATGGTGTTACGTAAGGTGTCAAACAACTTGCAAAGGGTGTGCATGAATCATCAAGGAACTGCAAGAGAATGGAAAGCACTGATCACTGAAAGACAATGTTTGAGGCAGGGCAACTTACAGGTAATTGAAGGTCGCCAAGACAAATTATGGGTCCCCCATGAATTTTGGAAGACAACGAAACTGGTTGATCGGCTAGACCCCACTATAAATAGATGAGATGGGAGCAATATGGTTAGTATTGATCTAATAGCGAATGACTTTCCCAGTAGTGATTATAATATTTGTTTGCTTTTGTTTCTGGTTGGGTGTTTGTTTCTCAGAGTTGTGCTTTGGCTTGTGTGAGGGTTGCGTTCAGATGTGTGGCTAGGGTGTGATTTTGTCTTCTCAGTCCAAATACATCGAGTTCGCAGGGTTATTCCACTTCCAGAATTTGGGGGTTTGCTTCTGGCTACGGTGGTTATGAATCCCAACAGCAAGCACGCACACAAAATCAATGAAATGAGAGGGAAAGAAACAATACAATATCTTCATGCAGACCCAAATTCCGAGAACCACTTCTCATGCCGCTCAATGTCCGAAGGAGAAACACTGCGTTGGACCTTGGCGAGGGCTTCCTCAAAGTCACACATGGCCACAGGGTCCTTGGAAATCTCCTCCTTCGCCATGTTTTTGATCTCGTCTCGCGTCTTCCCCGCAATCTTCCGCCTCATCCCATTCAATGACGCATCCCGACAAACATTCGTTAGGTCATCTCCGCTATACCCCTTCGTTCGCCGAGCCACTTCATCTATGTTCACATCCCCTGCCACCTGACAACATGATTTAACTATGGTTTTCAAACAATGACATCAAAAAAAACAACCAACCAAGGATTTAATTACCTCAACAGTTTTCAAATTGATTCTTATAAGCTCCCTGCGGCTCTCAATACTAGGAAGAGGAATGTAGATACGTTTTTCAAGCCTTCTCCTGTGAAGGATTGACCCCAAATTAGGCTTTAAAGAAAAACGCTAACTTTGACCACTAAGGCAAATCAATAAAGCAATGAAAACAACTTATTTGCAAACTAAATGGATCGAAGATGGCCTAACCTAAGTGCCTCATCTATATCCCAGGGGAAATTAGTAGCAGCCAAAACCATAACCATTCTGTGGCTGCCATCTTCACTGGTGGAAGCATTATTAACACCATCAATCTGAACTAGAAGTTCAGATTTCACCCTCCTCGACGACTCATGTTCTCCGGAAGCCCTGAAGATTAAACATCCAACACACATGAGATTAATACACATAACACATGGCATGCATTTAATTAGAGGTGGCAATTTTGAACCCGATAGGACACAACACAAGCAAAAAGGATTTGGGTCAGGCGTTAATGAGTTCTGGTTATAATCAGGTTAAGTAATCTGACACGAATAATATTCAAATCAATTTCAGGTTGACCATTTCTCACCTGTCAAACCTGATTAAAAATATAATGATTATACAAATTATTTAAAATATAATAATGATGAATTTTATATCTTATTCTTAGGTTTATAACACATTATTTATTTTAAATGGTTTATGAGGGTCGAGTCACGACATGGATAACATATGTTTCATATTAATTAGGTTATTTTTAGTCCAGACGGGGTAATTTAATTTGATGAGTTCATTGAGTTTATGTGATATTGACTAGTTGAACATGTCATGATGCGGTCTGACTTGTAAAATTAAAGTTAAACGGGTTGGCGGGGCAAGCAGGGTCGACCCCTTCATAAATGGATTGGGTCAGGCCAACCAGTTTAATTAAATGGGTCGGGTTAAGGTTGAGCTTAACCCAACACGAATCACTGCCACCTCCATTTCCCGCCATAAAATGAGAGGATTTCACAGAAAGATAAGAAACATTACCCTCGAGAGTTGCAAAGAGAATCAATTTCATCTATAAAAATGGTGCTCGGAGCATAAGCTCTTGCAAGATCGAACAAGCATCGGACCATCCTTTCACTTTCTCCACGCCATTTCGAAGCTAAGGTAGCAGATGAAACATTGAAAAACGTCGTGCCGCACTCAGTAGCAACTGCTTTAGCTAAAAGTGTCTTTCCAGTTCCGGGTGGACCGAACATAAGAACACCTTTCCATGGCCTCCTAATTCCCTAATAAGGTAAAAGGTAATGATAAAAATAACATAAATGCTTATAAAAACTGAATACAACCATTTGAGTACCTGGAAATATTCAGGCATCCATAGAGGAAGAACAACAGCTTCTTCCAAAAGCCTTTTAGCTTCACTTAAACCTGCAACGTCATCCCATCGCACGCCAGGGCTTGTTTCTAAGACATCCCTTTCGAGCATATCAGCCAAATCGCGATCAGGTCCCTCGTATTGTCCTTTTTTTGATTTCCCGCAATCATCGCTATGCTGACACTCAAAAACACAACTCAGCAGATACATATAACAAAAACTAAATTTTTCTACGAAGAACGGTGAACATGGCAGTCATGCCAGTGTGAAGTGTATACAACAAGCATCAGCAAGTTTAGAGTCCTATGCAGATATTTGGTCCAAGCAAATTTTCAGTCAGGCCATGGAAGGCTATCATAGTTAGGGGCCTGACAGCCCATGTCTGAGCCAATTATTTATAAAAAAAATATTTTATTTTATTAAGATTAAATTTAAAAAAAAAAACTCAGCCCAGATTGGGCCAGGCTGAATTTACATGCATAAGGAAAATGAAAGGTTTCAGATGTTATTAGAAAAGTGTGTCAAGGCTTCCAACCACCCGGAGCAGCATTTCAAAAGGAAGCTAATTTTGTTCTGTAGGAGACACCAAATCTATACCGCCCTAAGTGAGATCGGGTTGTTCTATTTATAAATGAAGATAAAAGATACAACCACGAAATAGCAAGAGATTTCAAATTCAAAATATATAAGATAAGATTGACCCAGTCAAATCCCATATATCTTAAATATCTAATTACTCTCAACACTTTCCTGAAGATACTAAATAAAAAACATATTAAAAAAAATTGCTTAGAAAAACTCAAACCATTTGCTTGAATAAAAAATAAATAAATAAAACTATTTTTTTTCACAATTGACACTGTTAACACAGGTTTCCTTCCCTGCAATTGGTAGTAGTGTTAAAATAAATATGTGGACATTAAAATTTTGGGCACAATTAGTCACTTTCCATGTAAGAAATTTAAATCAAAACCTAGAAGGGCACATTAGTCAAGTGTTGCATGAAATAAGTATCATAGTTGCTATAAATGCCTCCCCATGCCTTCCATACCCATAGACAGACCCTTAATGCTTTCCTACACTTAAAAATAAAATTAAATCTGAGTGGGTAAATATGAAGGAAGCTTTTGAAGAAAGATATTCATATTAACATTCTAAATAAAAGTTCAACCTCTGAAACAGATTATTTATATATGTAAAACTTACAGCTGCATCCCCCTTACTGAATTTTGCAGGAGAGATGACTTTTTTCCCAGGGGCAGATGCTCGGACACCAGAGTTAGACCTACTTGAACTACCAGCCCTGCCGCCACGACCATTTGTTCCAGATCTTGTAGAACCACGAGCCCAAGCCCTGTCTTGTGGTGACTTCCTCATTCCAACATGACCAGCCCTAGCAGATCTTCTACTCGCAGCATTGTCTCGAGAAGGGGGCCTCCAAACATCAGGATCGTCCGTGGAAGCACCAGAGGAAGCTGGACTCCGATCCAGTGGTTGAATAACAAAAGATGATTTGCTAGAAATGGGAGGTGAGGAAGGGCGTTTTAGTCCAGAAATTTCTTTGAAAGAATTTCTCTCTGAATCCAACTGCTTTACAATTTCTTCTTCTTCAGAAAGTGCTTTCTTAACATTCATCCACTTTGTACGAATTAAAGGGTCGTCAACTGTGCTCAAATATCTGTAAATCAAAAATCAATGATGGAAATCTTAGCAAAAGGGGTTAGCAATATACATAACTATTACATTAAATAGAGTAATTTAAAAGAGTGATGATTACAATGCTCCAGGAATCCTACATTGAAACAAATAGACCCTTAAGTGGTAGCTCTAGAACTTGAAAATTTTAATCTTGCTCTTGGGGAAAGATTGAGAAACATTTCATTCATATTATCTTGATTTGAAACAAAAAGAACACTAAAATTCAGTTGGGCCAACTATCCCATGTATCTGTAACGGGGGGACCCATCTCAAACAAACCAAACGACTGTGTACACTGCACAGTGCAAAAGGTTCATAATTTTTAATGGCAATTATTGTTAAAGAAAATGGAACAGCCATGAGTAGATCAAAAGAAGATGTAGCAGAAATTGTGTGGTCACAGTTAAACAAAGTCAATTGCATACTAATTAAATTTTTGAATGTTAAATTGCATTCATGAACACCTTAATCACGTTTTTATGAATCATTGTAGGTTAGCCCTGGAAATTAATGACCAAGGAAGGGTTTTGAAGGTTAACGGACATTATATTGAGTAAAATAGGATTAATTGAAGGCTTTAAGGAGTTGGTGAAGATTCAAAGCCCAAGCGGAACAGAAAAGTTAGGTCCTTATAAGAGATAAATGTGTATATGGCTAACTGAAAAGGGGCGGTGAATTGTCCCTTGGAAAAAACATAATACAGTCGTTGTGG
Source organism: Viscum album (assembly GCA_963277665.1). NCBI lineage: Eukaryota > Viridiplantae > Streptophyta > Magnoliopsida > Santalales > Viscaceae > Viscum > Viscum album. The sequence goes on from OY728159.1 coordinate 931,236,210, forward strand.
GATATGAAAAAATAAAGCAATAAAGGAAATAAAGACAGTGAAGGCAAAAAATGAAGCACGCAAGACCCAATTATATTACCCAATTATATTACCCTTTTATCCCATGGAGACATAATCCAATCTGTCTTTTAATGGAGACACAATCAACACTGTCTTCTGTACGCAGAGCCACAACTAACGTGACCTGCCATTTATAGTAGAGGCATAGCCATGTGCATTTCTTTTGTTTCGCTAGCATAACCATTCTGTTTTTAATGGGAAAACATACCGAGTGTAATTACAATACAGTATAAGCACAACGGAAAAAAATTTCAAAAAAAAAGCACGACAGAAAGATTAAAGCGATAAAACCAATGACTGCAGAAAATGTTGTTTCATGCTAAAACATTGGAGCCCCAGCACAGTTCTTCCAGCCTTGAGTAGAATTCAAAACATTGATCGTATACAGTCATGTATCCATCCCATGACCGCTTGAAGCCCTTTCCCCAACAGTCATTTTGTCTTTAACGGCTAGAATATTTCAAAGTTAGATTGTGTGTCAGTTGTGGAAGATTTTGGAAACAAGACCTTCGAGATTGTCGTTTTCAGATTCAAGATTTAAAATTGAAGTTTTCATATTGCATATCGCATATCATATATTATGATATCCCAAAACATGTACAACGTTGTTAGTTATAAGCTATATCACACGCAACGTTTTGCCCATATCGCTAACAATGACTTCCCATTTGAACAATAGTACTGGATGCGGTGTCTTGTGTGGTTAGTGTTAGTAATAGTGGATGCTCTTGACCCAACTTAAACAGTACTTTTCGATTATCATATTATTATACAATGAGTTATGCATGATATACACTTACCATAATAGTGTTGATATTTCTGCGTCTCCTATTTATATAGCAATGTCCTTAGATTACTTGTCATGTCAAAAGGTTATAGCAGTTTTCTGACTATAATGAGAACCTAGAGATATCATGTGTAAGGATCCGAGTTTTTCCGGACTGCAGTTTTGAGCAGAAATTTGAATTTTCTGTTGTCAGATTCTTGTAAAGGGGTAAAACGGCCCTTTTCTCCTGTTAGATGATCTCGGATAATTTTTTGGACCACTCCGTTGGTCCCGGAATAGGGTTCTTACTCTACGACAAGAGTTTGGTGGAAATCCAAGCCGTTCGAATTTTGACGGAATAATTAATATTTAATATTTAATAAATTAAATATTAAATTGTTCGCGCAGTTCCTTCTGCTTCTCGAGTACACCCCTCCATGGGCTCCTGTGATGCGGAATCACCGGGAGACAGAACGACAGAAAACGAGAAAACGAAAGAAAGAAAAGCAACAATGAACACGGCGATTTACGTGGTTCGGGAAAAATCCCTACGTCCACGGGAGAGGTAGAATTTCACTATGATTCGGGAGCACAGAAATTACAAAGGATTTCCAACATCAAACTCTGGCCCGAAATGGGCTATAAAACAAATGGAGAAGACGATCACTATTCGAAAAAGTGGTCCGCGTCGCTACAGTGAACGGCGGCTGGCTTTGTCAAAAGCGCTACAGTAAAGTTGACCCCGAAGTTCGCACCGCTACAGTGTCTGTCGGTGTCGGTCGGTCAGCTCCGCTACAGTGGTCAGCATTGCTACAGTTCCGAAAATTTGGGCCGGAAGCCTTCGGCCCCCGGACCCCCGGAGCAGGGGCGCGTTGCCCCCTACAACCCCCAACGAGCTCACCGCAGAGCTCGACCCGCGAAAGTTGCGGGCCACAAGCATTCGGCCCAACCGGATCGGGCAACACCAATCCAACATCCTGCGCCGCGCGACCGAGAGAGGAGAGGGAGAGGGAGGAGGGGGAGAGAGGAAGAGAGGGAGAGGGAGGAGGGGGAGAGAGGAAGAGAGGGAGGAGCCGTCGCGGAGCCTTCGACGCGTTGGATCGTCATGTGACAACCGTGTACCACGAAATCGAACGAAGCTTCGGCAGTTTCCGCCCAAAGGTAGGTCTGTTTATATTTTCGCTGTAGATCCTCGTAGATTTGTTGTTTTCTAAATTTAAAACCCTGTTATGCTTGTATGAGGCCCCTAGTGGCCGGATCTGTTGATTTGAGGGCGAAAATGTGGGATTCAGGTGATCGGAGGGTTTCCCATTCAGGAAAACCAGGTTACACGACGTGTAGTCCAGGGTGACACGTCGTGTGTTCTTCCCGTTCGGGGAAAATGAAGTTTTGGGAGTACACGTCGTGTACAGGGGTGTACACGCCGTGTACTGGTACTCGACCGTGTAGCCAAGTACTCGGCCAGGAGAACCCGTGTAGGGATACATGGCCGTGTAGAGTACACGATCAGACCCCGTGTGGGTGGCACACCGTGTACAGGTACACGGCCTGGCCAAGTATCAGGCCAGGCCAGTTGAGGGACACGGGCATGTAGCCCGTGTACCCAGGCCAACGGAAGTACACGCCCATGTGGCACATTGGGAGTACACGCCGTGTACCGAGAGTGACACGTCGTGTACTGCCCCCTTTCAACCCTTTGAGAGTTTTTTGTGTCTTCTTACCCCGAAGTCGGAATTGGACTCGAGAGTAGTCCATTCTGAGTAGTTTTCCGCGTAAATTACGATGGTGAAACCCGTGGAGCGTTCTGAGGACTCCTGATGAGTGTTTTGGGACTTCTATCTAAATGGAGAGATTCTTCCTCTAGTAATTGAGACCTTTGATCTGAGATGAGCTATGAGTTATCTCCCATGACCTATGCTTTTGAGGACGTCCCCCTTGTGAGACATGCCCTCTGGCCTATGAGGCCGTGAGACCAATTACTTCTGAGGATTCCCTGAGGGATGTCTTCGCTTATGAGCTGATCTAGGGAGTCCGTTGTAGGATCCCTTACCTATATACCGTTTCTGAGGATCCCTTGCAAGATGCCTCCGTTTGCTTGTCGTTAGAGGATCCTGAGTAGGATTCTTCCTTACCTTTCAGCTAAGGATACCAAGTAGGATGTCTTCGCTTGTGTATGCCTCGAGGATCCCGTTGTAGGATGCCTCTCTGTGTTTGACTTGAGGAACCCAGCGGGTGCCCGTTGTTTAACTGACCTTGAGCTGTACGTCGGGTTTGGGTGGAGATGGTGTTCGGGTGTCACCTAAGAACCCGTGCCGAACTGGTAAGCCCTTGAGGTTGTGGCAGTAGTGTTGGGTTGGGTGTTCGGGCCACCATCACTCCTTGTTTATATCTTTGACATAGTTATTGTTGATGCAGCGATGTTTACCATAGGTGCTTCCTGGTTGGTGGCTGTTGAGCCAGACGCGAGGCGTCTTTCTTTCTTTTGGGATGCCCGAACGTTCTTCCTGGAATCTGTATTGCTTGTTGGGATGCCCATACGTGCTTTCCTAGGATCCAGCTTCTGAGCCATGTTATTTCTGATATTTACTGGTATACCCAGAGGTACTACCTGGGACTTGGTTGAGATACCCTTAAATCGATTTGAAATAAGATCACTCTTTCAAAACCTTAAAACTCTCTCGTATTCGAACCTTCCCCCTTGATCTTTTTTCCAAACCAAACCCTAACCTCCAGTTCTTTCAAATCTCAGTGGAAAATGGTTAGGATGAAGCGTCCTCTTGAGTTCTCATCTCCTAAAGCGTAGCTTCCCTAGAAGAAGAGCAAAGCTAGCTCTAACGCACCTGTCGAACCTCTCAAGTCTCATCTTTCAAGTTGGTTGGTTATACCTGAGAAAGAAGTGGATGTTGAATGGCTAAAGACCGGCAGGTCGCTAGCCTGGAAAGCTATACAGCAGCAAGGTTGGGCTGCCTGGTTCAGTGAGAACAACAAACCCTCTTATCTGAGGTTAGTGAAACAGTTTTATGAGAATATGGAGCTCGAAGTTGGTGAAAAGAGGGATACCATAAGGACCACGGTAAATAGAGAAAGGTTGGTCTTCTCATCTAAGTTGTGGGCAAAATGCTTGAAAGTGCCTCATAAAGATGGTTTTGAGGAATGCTAGAGTTATTATCCGATCAAACATGCTCATTTCGAGATTAAAAGAGTCTTAGAGGAGAGCTAACTGGGAATCGAAATCCCAAAAGACCAACTGCTCTGGAGCTCGATGGTGAGTGCAGGTTATTGATTAAGTTCATTCAGGGTTTATTTTGTCCAAGGAAAGAAGGTTTTAGCATACTAAGGCACCGGGATATATTATTTCTGTATTTGATTGAGTGGGGTGAAGATCAGTCTGTCTAGGTTTTTTTATGGGACACGTGGAAGAACTGTGTAACCCCTCTTCCAAGTTTAATTCATTACCCTATCCTAAGTTCAACTCAAATTTATTAGAATACAAGAAACTTGTTCCTCGAGGAGAGGAGAAGTCTGTGGCTTCTAGTGGAATTTGTCTAAACCAGACTCTTTGCAAAAGGATAAGGGTTAATTGGAACCCCTGGAGAAAAATGTGGGTTGCTCATAGTGACAAAGTGTATGAGAAATTCAATTCAGTGAAGAACCCTGTGAGACCGACGGATAAATCAGATCCGGGCTTGGAACCGGATCAAGTAGAAGAATATTCTTCTGAGGAAGAATTTGCTGAAGAAAGACATGAGGCTGAGAATATGTATGAAGAAGTAGTGGTTGTTCGCAGCATTAAATCTGAAACAATTTTTTAAGAGGAAATAGCGGATTTGAATGATGAAGCTAGAAGAGCTTATGAAGAAGAGAGAGACTCTCATGAGTCAGTGGATGCAGGAGTCCCTACTCCTAAGGGTGTTTAATTTGGCCCTCCTAAACCTCCTCTGCCTTTACCTTCTGAGGAAGAGGATTTGGATGATAATGATACTGAGGATTCCAAACAGTCTTTTGATGATCTTGTTGAGATAAATTCTGAGTCTGAAGAAGCTGTATTTGATGAGAGTTTCACTCCCTCGGTGAACAGGAAGAAAGTCCAAATATGGGAGTACTTCAAGGCACAAGCAAGGGGAAGCATCTCTTAAGAGGGAGAAGTCTCCTGGATCTTCTATTTTTATGAATAGACTGCCCTGATACAGATGTTAGTGGCGATGCCCATGATGAGGGCAGTCCACCTGGACATGGTGGACCTGCGGGCTCAATTATTTCAAGAACTCGTAAAGGCTCTCCAGTTGCTCAAAGAGACCTTAAGAACAGAATTGAGCCCAATTCTCCTAGGCCAGTGTTACCTGAGGGTGAGACCAATCTAAAAGTTCAAGATTTTTTTGTTGCGGAAACACCGGGAATCGCAGCAACAGAAAGGTTTACAGATAAAGAAAAGAAAGAACAAAAGAAGAAGAAGAAGATGAACATGGACACAGCGATTTACGTGGTTCGGGAGCATAAATACAGGGTACAATCAGAGTTTCAGACACACAGATACCCTAGCTCGAATGAGCTCATAAAGAAGATGATTCATTGTTCCACCAACCGTACAGTAAGTCCATTGTGTTACAGTGCCGCAACCACCAAAGTCCAAACTGCTACAGTGACCGGTGGCTAGAAGCCTGTGGAACTACAGTACCACTGTCTCTAAAAGGATTGGGCTACACCATTGCAACATTTTTGGATATGTTTGGCCCTGCACCTGTGAAAAATTCTGAAGAACCTGTTGTTAGTGGTGAGTCAGAATTAGATGGATTAGGTGAGACAGAGTTGATTGAATTTAATGATACAGGGGATGTTGCAAAGGAAACTAATCATGAGACAAAAGAAGCTGAAGAAGTTGGTGGGGTGTCTCCTTTTATAGAGGCAGCACCTCTATTGGAAGAAGAGGTGCTTGGAAGGACTTCACCTCCTGAACCAGCTGCACCTCCTTCTCCTGCTCCTAATTCTTCCTATATCACAAGTGATGATCTTAATGAATTCAAGGTAGATTTATTGAATGTGTTGAAGCTTTTTTTCTACATTTTGGAAGCAGTTTTGAATCTACTAGAGAGGAAGGCATGACTATGGCTATTGCATCTATTGTCAAACATATACAGCTTAGACTGTTTCGCAAGATCAATTCCATGGAAAAAGAGATTCGGATTCTACAGTCGAAGATTGGAGTTCTCCAAACAGATCTTCAAGAGTTCATGACTGATCAAAGGGAGCTTAGCCAATATAGACAGTTTCAAGAACCTTCTACATCTTCAGCACCGCCAGTTGATGTTTCCGTAGATGAGGATCTGATCAGACAGATCGTAAGAGATGAGATGAAGGTTGTTTTGGATGATTTTTCTATGACTAGAGAGATATGGTGCCTTCTGATTTTCAAACCCATGCAACTAAGACCCTTGAGTTAGTCAAAGGTGATGTCAAGCAAGCTAGACAGGACATAAAGATTATCAAGAAAGCTATTGATTATTATTTAAGCAGAATCTTCACCAAAACTGACTTGAAGTCTTTATTTCGATCTCTAGCCAGTGAGCTCAGAATGCCTCCAGTTACACGGGCTTTTAAAGCTCAAGTGGATAGGTAGAAGCTGTTAGCACCTCTTTTAAAGATCTTTATGAAGAAAAAGAGCAAGTTCTTTGAAATTATGGAGCAAGGATCATTAGCTTTGAAGGACTCCACACAGCTTATGGAGCTTTATCTCTACAGTGCTCACACTGCCTTAGTAATGCCTACAGCCATTCCTGCCCCTTCAGTAAGGCCAACCACTACCACTACACTTCCTGCCACTTCTTTGATTTATGTGCCTCCTTTTGGCTTTGCACCTACTCTGGCTAAGCAGCACTTCAGACCTGTGGCTCATGGCATTGTCTTTGGAGAATCCTCTTCTCAACCGCAAACTGCACCTAAGCCTCTCACTCAACCCTCTCAGGAGAAAGCCAAAGCTCCTGTTGATCCTACACCCATAAGAGATTCTGATTCAGATTCTGATTAGAATATCTGATAGGGTTGTTCCGTGTTTTTGTAAGCTATACTGTTGTCTCTGTATAATCTTGCACTCACTGAATATAATTTCATGTCCTGTCATCTTTTATTTGCGATTTTTATTTCACACTGCTGCTCGGTTTTTGATAATCCCAAAAGGGGAAGTGCATGTATGGCAGTGGAGAGAATGGAATCTATTTTATCTTGGTTTAACTGGTTTAAGCTTTAAATAATTTTAAGGGTTATTACTTTGCAATTTTATTCTGTTATGATTTATAACCATCAAAAAAGGGGAGATTATTGGTTTCATCCAGCGATTCCTTGTTTTAATGATATCAAATCATGTTTCATATGTTTTTAATTAGTTATGTGTTTTATGATAGTAAACTGTTTTTTTGGTAAAAATGTGAAAATTTGCGAAGTATGAAAGTGACCGTGCATTATATGGTCATTGGCCGCATGTACAACGGATCGACCGCATGTACTAACGGATCGACCGCATGTACTAACGGATCGACCGCACAACAAATGAAGCGACCATGAAGAAATTCCTCCAAGTGTCGGATCGACCGCATGAAGACATATCAACCGAACGAAGAAGTTCCAACCGACTGTGCCTGTCAACCGACCACACATTGAACTTTTGAGCGACCGCACGTAGAAAGTCAAGCGACCGCAGATGATCGACCGCAAAAATAAATTCAATTAATTGTGTCTGACAGAGTCGAAAAATTTTCAACTGTCAATCAACTGCACGATGAAGGATGAAGCGACCGCAAGACAAAATTCGATGCATGTTATGATCATTTATGAGTCGGATTGACCATATGTCAGACAACTATGCGCATGAAGAGTCTCACATCGACCACGTGGATCAAGTGACCATGTCTAAGTGACTTTTCGGAGGTTAGATCGACCGTGTCTAATTCAAAAATAAGTCATTAAAATACTCTAACGGCTATATTTTGGAGCATTTAATGAAAAGTCAGAGCAACTGAGGATTTCCGGATTTTATGCTCAATCTAAGGATTTGTTTATGATTATTTTCCAATGGCTAATTAGAGATGAGTTCTTGAAGTTAGAAGAAGGTGGAGAAGAAGGAAGGTCGGTGCTTCTCTTGATCTCAAGCTTTCATTCTCCTGCATTTCGACACTCTGGAAGAAATGGAAAAAACTTAGAAGAACGCCAAGTTGACTACAATACTCTCTCTCGATCTCATTGGATGATCAGACAAGGAGGAGAACCTTGTTGATCAACCGAAATCAATTAGAGATTGAGTTGCATCTAACTTCTCACAAACTCTTAGCTCTCTGTTTTCTTTTACATATTGAGTCGTGCTTGTGTTTCCTATACATACACATAAAAAGAAGTATTTTAATGCTCCTGTTTCTTTACATTTGTTATCTCATGTATAACTGTGAAAGAGGTTTGGTATAGCCTGGATTGTCTTGTGTGCAATTGTATTTGTAAAACCGCATCCAAGTTGTGGATCTGTTTATTATGTTTAATAAACGTGTTTGGCGGTGGCTTCCTGTCGAGTGGAGAGGACTAAGCATCAGCTTTCAGCTAACCTCGTGTTTAATTCCGCGATGTGCTTTAATTTTTCTTTCCACTACTTGATTCAAATTTACTCAAAAAACCTTTTGATTTTCAGTGAGTGTGTTTAAACCGTGATTGCAAAATACGCTTTGATAGTTAAAATTTATAAGTGACATATATATTGTGTTTGGTGTGAGTAAAATCATTTCAAAAGTGACAATGATTTCATGCAGTTTTAACTGGGCTTTGATCGAGCCTTTGAGTAACTATTTCAAAGTCCCAAATTATATATACCTACTATATTCGCCAACTGGGCCAGTATTTTAAATTGAGGGGTTTTAAATTTATAATTTTCAAAACATAAATTTTTATATTGAAAGCTCAATTCACCCCCCTCATGAGCATTCCTCTCGGACCAACACATACCCACACCAATCTTCGAACCTTCTTTGAAATAACTTCTCTAGATAAATACTAGATTCTAGAGAAACTCCTTCAATTTCAAATCACGGAAACTTTATCCTGGGTCTTCAACAAATTCTCCCAAGATCATCTTCTTCTCAACTTTCAACTCAAGAATTGGACTCAACATCAGTACACGCATAACACTAAAACTCGTTTTTTTTTTTTTTTTTTTGTGTTACAAATATTTAGAATCAGCTCATTGTCGATCTCTAAGACCACTCACTCTTCCCGATCTTCACTCACTACTTTGATCGAGTATACAACAAAACATAGGCACTATGGCTTGTACACAAAATGGTGTCACAATAAAGTCCACGATCTCCCACATCCTCCTTCAGGAATTTGCAAATTTGTCCCTTCTTCATGTGGACAGTTCCTCCTTTTCTCTCTTTCAATGTGTGTGAATCGCATGCATAACTAACTCACCAGATTTGTCTACCTGTCATTCTAAACATTACAAAATATACCATATCATCAAGCTTCCTCAAACCTTTAACTTTCACAATTTTAGGCATTTTCGACCTTCTGAAACTGCCACGTACACTCTGCCTTCATCTACCCTTTTAGAGAACAGTCATTGCCAATTGCCACAACTAAACTATTGATGGATCACAGTAGAACAAATAGCCACTTTCGTGCAAGTTCTAGAACTTGAAAATTTTAATGTTGTTCTTACCAAAATATTAGGAAACATTTCATTCATATCATATTGATTTGAAACTAAATAAACAAAATTCAGTTGGGCCAATCAACACATGTATCTGCAACAGTGGACTCATCACAAGCAAATATGGGTGTCGACAACTATGATCAAACATTTGCACGATGCATAGTGCATGGGGGTCATAATTTTAATCAAAGTTAAAATTAACGTAAATGTAACAGTCATGAGTATAGCCAAAGGTATATCTGTAACAAACACCATGCGCTGAGTCCGTTAGTAAGTTAATGATGTGCTTGATGTTAGAAAAAACTAGAAACTTTTGACCGGTAAATTTTCAAGCCAAGGTCAAGACACCTAGGATAGCACACCACTATCTTGAAAAAAAAATGATAATGATGAGAATTGAAAGAAGATTTTTCCACTAAGGAAACTTGTATGGGAAATTCATAAGATATGGCCTATGATTTCAGACTCCAAAAGGTTGATTTTCAATGCATGAAGAATTAAATTTATAACCAAAACATCCCTCTTGGCATAGAAAAGAGTACAGCACAAATTCTAGGACACATCTCCACTTACCTGTACATTTATGACAATGCCTTCTAAGACATTTATGACACCACTTTTCCACACATTACAACTTTTTAACACATCTCATAGGAAAAGTAAAACAATTTTGAAGCATTGGAAATCAATCACGTTCTTCATGTTGTTTTGACTCGTTAAATGATATGATGAGCGTTAAATGAATGACACCTAATTATAATTTATACAAATAAGATTGAACATCGACTTTATTATCTTTGAGTTCCAAATGCAAAATGAGTTTGGCTTTTATAGGTTTTTCCTTAGACCAGGAGATTAGTTTCATATTTTTCTGATTGGGCGCATCAGGCACAATATCCATTTAACCAAGAGGCTTGGTGTTCAAATTTTTTAAAATGCAGTTACATTTCCATACTCGATGGGAGAGCTTTGTCACCCTTAAGTGCTCGATCTGGATTAACCAGGACCCAAATAAAGCCTTCAAATTTAAACAGGACAGATCCAAAACACTGTATGGGTCATAGACAGTGGGAAAAAAAACAAATATAGCTAAAATTATTTAGGGAGAAAGGAACAAAATTACCATAAACTTTTATGTTAGATGTTTTTTTTTTCGGCGTGTGTGTGTGGGGGGGGGGGGGTATGGAGTAACCATGTGAGGCATGGTTTTCAGCATATTGGAGTGCAGTTATTTGCCTAGAAAGGTTTCCCCCCGTTTTGTTCGTATAGGACGTCAAAATTACACGAGGACTGTTATAGGTGGAGGATGATTCGTTTCATGCCATTACTCATGCACGAATACAATTTATCCGGGATATGGCTAGGTGTCATTCCTTCGAGGTTTATTGGAGGGGTTGAATAAATAACATTCATATTGCTTGGCAGGGGAAAAATAAAGGGAACGAGATAAAATTAGCAACTGAGCGTGTGTGTGTGGTGGGGGGAGGGGTGTAAAGGGAATGGGGGTGAGATACTTGTTGATCTGAGCAATGGCACCATCGAAAAAGATGATGGAAGTGTCGTAGAGGCCTTCAAGAGCGTGTTCTCGGGCTAATTTGAGGTGATCTTGCAGACCCGAAGTCCCGACCATCCTTCAAATTCCAGGGGTTCCTATTTCTTCTCGAGAAAATCTCTAGTTCCAACGAACAAAGAAACCATGGCGCTTTTACGACAACTGCAAGTTGCAACCTCGCTCTCTGTTACTGGTATTTTCTCTACGGATTCTCCCCCGCCCGCCCGCTCTCCCTATCACTCTAAAATTTCTGACTGCGACATCCAAACGGTAAACGGGGAGCGGAAGGTCACATTGTTTAAATTGATTAAATATACCCATTACTCTATTTTTTAACGTCAAAATAGTTTTATACTCATAATATGACCACACTTGAAGCTCAGTGATAGGTGTACACCTGGATCTGGGCAAGTATCATGGATCATTTCCCCGTATTTTGTGTGTTGTATGATTTTCTTTGTAATGTAGTCTATATCCCAAATATTATTATTATTATGATTAAATATACTCATTTCCTATATAAATAGATGGAAAAAATAGAACAATGTTGGTGGTGTTGCAGTATGGCACAGATCACACACCGACTTCACGCCAAAACAGTGCAGTTTTTACTCCATCTTGTCAGTCCCTCCATCTTGTCAATCCCTAGCTAAGATAGTGTGGCTAATGATGTTATTAAGTGTAGGGGTCTGCTATGACTAGTTGAAAACAACTCAACCCCCCCACCCTAGGTAGGGGTTGGTGTGGTTTTGTTGGAAGGAAAAATTCATAATTTATTACATTCTCTCACTTGACCTACATCAATCAACGAGAACATATCGATACCACATCTAAATTGATCAAAAAACACAATACATTAATCATATGGGTATGTTGTATAAGTAAAAAAGGCATCATCTTTCATATGTTGTAATGTATTAAGAGTCTTAAATTATCACATGAGCAAACGTTGACCACACGGTTCATTCCATAAATTGAAAAAAATCAAGTAATAAATGTGCACACAAAAACTAAAAGTGAGAAATATTTACAGGAATTTCAAACAACATTCATTCATAAAACAAAATTACATTGTGAAATTTAATATCATGCATGTTGCATGATCCTTAAATTTAAATGAAGGCATATATTTAGCTAAAGAATATACAATCATCAATTCAGTGATGATATGTTGAATAAAAACTTTCTTATCACCAACATGTTATCTTATGGCCCACTACTTGATGTTGATGTGTCTACTTTGATTGTCACTTTGGTTATTTTTAGCCATAAAGGCAACAACTAAATTCTCACAATACATAACTCGTGATTTGGAAAAAGAATTCATGTGTTTAAGCCCTAAAATGAAACTTTTTGGCTATACAACAAAATAAGTGAACATGAAATGAATTCATCTTCTAAAATGGAAGTTGTCGTTAGTGTTTGTTTGAAACTCCTCCATGATATAACTCCACTAGCCACCATAAAGATGCACCTTGATGTTGATTTGCGTGAATTAACACAACCAACAAAATATGCATTTGAGTATTTGATAACCACCTAATTGTTAGTTAGTTTATATACGGGCATGTAGTCCTTAGTCCTCATAAGGTATCTCGATGCCTTCTTCGCGGTATTTTATTGGTCTATACCCGAGTTACTCTGATATTGTGTAAAGGCCCAACTTTTCAATATGTGTCGTGTAACAACTCAGACCCTTCTATCTCGTTCCCTTGCGTTTTTGGGAGTTTAAAGGTTTATCAGATGCTAGAGGTGAGTTTGACCATCCTGAGGATCACCACGTTGCAGTAGTAGGCGTGGTGATGACTATTTTGAGTTCCTTGGAGCTATGAGTGTGGGGCAATGTCGTTTGGATAAGCATTTTTAAGGGGGTGAGCATTTTGGAGTTGGACGCGTGGTGCTTGGAACACCACAACGAGTGACACAATCATAGGTGGTCATTTTAGTAGGCATTTCGCATTGCGTAGAGGTAGCCTAGCCTTGTTGGTCATGTAAAGGTAAAATGGTTTACCTTCACAGGAGTTATCGACACGCAAAGGTAAGATCACTTACCTTCACATGAGGCGCTTCTTGATGCCATAGTGCACCACATGCGGTGAAACAGTTTTACTGGCTGTTTTAGAAGCTGTTTTGCATGGAGAACCAACTTGTGTGAAATAGGGACCGCCGAAATGCCTTAGTTTATCCGTTTTTATGGATTTGGTGGTGAGTTGAGGTGAAAGTAGAAGAGACACTGAGTTTCACGCAAGGGAGTACGAAACGACGAGCAAGGGGCCTTTATGCCATGATCTTTAGCATGGTTGGTCAAAACGACTAAGGTCCTTGCACTACGTCATGGTGGAGGCCACGATTATGGTCAGAGGTAAGTTTTTGAAGCTCACGCAAGGGTGAGTTGTGTGGAGGTCACGTCGAGCTGCATATAGGTAGTTAGGCCTACCTTTATGCAGAGTTCCCCTCTCACATGTGGGCAGTGCTTTTCATACAGAATAGTTTGGTTTAACTTCTTAATAATTTTGCAACGCTTTTAATGAAAAAAATAGAAATAATAAATGAATATGTGGATTTTAAATTTGTTATGAGGAAGATGGAAACAATCTATAATCTTTCTAAATTATAGGAGTTTTGAATGGGTTGTGTGAATGAATTAAATGGAAACAAATTTAACGTTAATTAAATGGTAGTTTGGCTAGATCTTTGGGGGATGTCTGGGTAAAATGACATCTGCAGTTTCTAAAAACCAGTTTCTTCCTCCATTCAAAACTTTGGAGTTCCTTTTCATTTATCTCAAGCCCGGGCAATCAAAGCATCACCCTCTGAGCAATGTGAGTCTTCTGTAAGTTGATCTGAGCCCCCTTCCATGCATCTTCATGCTAAAATCCTTGTTTTAATGATCATTAAATCATGTTTCTAATGTTATTAAGTTTCATGTTTTCTGTAAGCATCTTATAATCAGAGACAGGTGATAAAAATTGCTAAGTATGAGACACCTCCAAGGATGACTCACCGCCAACCATATCACACCGCCAACATGGAAATTTGGAAAAGTACTGAAACGACTCACCGTTAGAACACAATTTTGATGAAGTATGAGACACTGTCAACCTGACCTACCGTTAAAGGAGTCATCACTAAAAGGATGACTCACCGTCAGCTGAGTCATCACCAGCGTAGAAATTTGGCTAAGTATAAAATGTCACATCGCCATCTTGACATACCGCTGGAACGAGACACCGTCAGCCTGAGAAACCGTTAGAATAAGACATGTCAGACTATGAGTCATCGTTCATGACTCACAGTCATTTTCTCTTACTTTATGGTTTTGAATTAATTCTCTAACAGATATATTATGGAATTTAATGCTAAACATATTTTTAATTATTGCCTCTAAAATGCTTGACATAATGCATTAAAGTATGCGTTGGTCTTTAGTATGAGGATGCGGAATATCCGGATGCTCATGTAGATACTCATGCATGTTGTTGATAAAAGAGAAGCATACCCCCATGTGCAATGTATGCGAAAAAGTATGGAGTGCGATGTGAAGCAGTAGAGGAAATACACGACAAAGATATTCACATATAGAGATGAACCTGATTGCAAGAACTTACCTGCTACATCCTGCTCTACTCGACTGAGGAAGCCAAATCTCAATACACATTTGTTACCTTCCTACAATCAATAACATAAGTTTCCACGACACTCTGTTTCGCTAAAGTTTCAAGAGCCCAACTCGAGCTGCATTTTCAAAACGTTTTCAAGGAGTCATGAGCTTCGCTCCATAACAAACCAAGCATCTCTATTCCTTTATACTTTTAATTGCTCAGTTTTCTTATTTTATTTTACATTACGAGCAGTGTGTGTGTTGCTCTGTTTATTTCACAGCACACTATATCCTTATATAACTAGAAGATAAATATATATCTTCTCAACCTTTCTTTATCTGTTTTTCCATGGAAACTATGGAAGAGGTCCTGTGTGACCTATTATATATTTTACTCCCACAGATAACAGTAGAAGATGCCCTGTGTGGTCTGGACAGTTGTATACTATTTTAAAACCCAATCCAGGTTTTGGATCAAATTGTTTATTTATATAAACTTCTTGGTGGTAGGTGATCACCAAGTGAAGATGACTCAGTTTCAGCTTGAGACTAAAACTCTTGTATTCAAAATTCCGTTGCATGTTTTATTTTTTTTTATTTTGAATCTATTTTTTAAAATTGAAAATTGTTTTAAACTATAAACAAAATTAATCCTTTGATATTTAACCTTAATTAGTGTTTTTATATGATTTAATCAAGTAAATTGATTTTAAAGGATTAAGTAATATTGTATACTATTTTACCTGAGACCTAATCAATCTTCTAATAAATCTTTTGAAAGATTGAAATTTATAACGATCTGTTGTTTTGGTTAACTATGTCATTTTTAAATTAATTAGGGGAATCTATTTTAATCCATTTTGAATAGAAATTTTTGTTAGGTACTCAATTCATCCCACTCTTGAGATACTCACTCTGACCAACATTTGGTATCAAAGGCCTTAAGCTTTGGTATCATAGTTTTTCAAAGACTTTTCAACTGTGATTTTTGTTAATATTTAAAGATCTTAAATTTCTGTTATTTCTAAATTTAGTTATTTAAATGGATTCTAGACAAGAAGGTTTTGCTACCAACAGACCTCCTTTTTCGATGGTAACAATTATGCTCAATGGAAGATTAAAATAAAAATTCACATTGAGAGTATGGGTTTTGAGATTTAGCCTGCTATAGAAGATATATATGTTATCCCTGTTACTACTAGAAATGATTGAGATGATGATACACAACTTTCTTAAAATAATAATTCTAAAGTAATGAATGCCTTAAAATGCACTTTAGGAGATGGAAATTTTTACAAAATATCTGCCTGTAAAACTTCATATGAAATTTGGGATACTTTATCTATTTTACATGAGAGAACAACTAATGTTAAGGAGACGAGACTTAATACATATACTATTAAGTATGATAACTTTAAGATGAATCCTGGTGAAACTATTTCTGACATGTACCTCAAGTTCAATGAGATTGTGAACACAATGATCTCACTTGGGAATCTTGTATCTAATAAGGACTAGATCTTGAGACCGCTTATATGTTTACCTAAAAGATAGAGAGGCATATCTATGTCAATTAGAAAGTATTGTGATATCAGCAAGCTACCTGTTAAAGAGCTGGTTGGTAAGTTGATGATGTATGAATAAGAGTTAAAGGTCAATCGAGAAGATGATGAAGATCCAAAGAGAAAATATTTAGCCTTTAAGACTACTGCATCTAAATAAAATGAAAAGGAGAAAGTTCAAGATGTTGGTTCAAGTGATAGTGAGTCACTGCTGGATAGTGATGAGGAGATAAACCATCTGGCTGGACGTTTCAAGAAATTTTATAGAAATAAAAGGTTTTTTAGAAATCCAAATTATAAAGGAAAATATGATTCCAAAGGAACCTGTAAGAAAGACTGGAAGAAAGATGAAAATGAAGTTGTCTGCTATGAGTGTAAGAGGAAAGGTCATGTAAAGGCTGACTGTCCAAAGTTGAAGTACAAAAAGTGATATGATGATGTCATGACCCGACCCTACCCAGGCTCGAGCCGCGACTACCCCAAGCCCGCCTCCATAGGCCAGGGGCTAGCAACAAGCGCCGAAGGCTAAACAACTCGAGGAGGCCTTTGCCTGAGTACCTGTACACACACACGCAGCCCACTCAATGCAGAAGTGCAGAGTAAAAATAAAAGTAAAGTACCAAATGCTATAAATAAACCACAAAGTGCATCGACCTCTAAACAGTACAAAGCAAATGCTGAAGGTAAACTGAAAAGAAAAAGGGCAAAACACGCGCCCAACTAGAAAAGTGCCACAACCCAAAAATAGGTAAACACAAGTACAACAGCTGGGAGGGTCCCTCACTTGGAACCCGACTACGACCACCGTACGCGGTTCAAGCTCCCGAACTCCTAAGTTCCACTGAAGTCACGAGCAACCTGTCCATCGTCTGCAAGGGCACACCAAGTGCGGGCAAAGCCCAAGCATGGGTGAGTATAAAAATGCTCAGTAGGATACCCCGAAAGATTGAGGGAGCAACAAAGGAGGTACTGAAGAGGTGAGTGGTAGATTGAACAGGTAAAAGTAAAGGAGTACAACCGATAGTGCAGTAAAGAGTACAACTCAACCCAACAAGAGGAAGGAAGTAGACTCGTCCAAACACAAGGAGCTAGAAACGGTAAGGAGATGAACTTCTTATCGAGTCTTCGCTACCTATAGTAGGAGAGTAGACTCATCCAACCACGAGAAGCTAGACACAGAAAGCACATGGCATACCCCACGCGTCTTCACCTCTCCTAGAAGGAGAGTGACCAAAACCCAAGAAGTGGGTACTGGAACAAGGTATATACATATCCATATGCTCAAAAAAGAGACCCGAACTAGATCATAAGGGGTTCTCCATCTCATAGATCAGCCCAATAATGTGAGTCTCCAATAGTCCAAGAAGTAAACCCCATCGATGCCCAGCATCCCACACGTCTGCCCTGAACTGTAAGTCAAGGGGCTCAAATCACCGCACCTTGATACTATCCGCTTTGGGCGGCACTAACTCGCCCTCATGGTTTTAAGTCATGTCACAAGGAATCGTCTCGGTGGGGAAAGTGCCCCTCATCCTTAAGAGTTCAAGGGTAAGTCAAACCACACCTCATCACTGTCACACAGTCGAGAGGTCCTCAAAGTCAAGTTGTCACATCACTGACCCGTACAACCAAGGGTCTCGCTCCGGTAGTCACGGAGAAAAGTCACCGACTAGCCTCATAATAAGGCCTGAGTCTGAAATGCCAACGGGTGACCCACTACCCAACCCTGCTGGAGGGTAAACCCCGATACATCATCAGACAACCCACTGCCCAGCTCTGCTGAAGGGTAGACCCGGAAGAAGTCGACAGCCGACCCACTACCTAGCCCTGCTGGAGGGTAGACCCGGAACAAGTCGACAAGCGAACCACTGCCCAGCCCTGCTGGAGGGTAGACCCGGAACAAGTCGACAGGCAACCCACTACCCAACCCTGCTAGAGGGTAGACCCGGAACAAGTCGACAGGCGACCCACTGCCCAGCCCTGCTGGAGGGTAGACCCGGAACAAGTCGACAGGCGACCCACTGCCAAGTCTCTACTGGAGGGTAGACCTGGAAGAAGTCGACAGGCGACCCACAGCTCAGTCTCTGCTGGATGGTAGACCTGGAACAAGTCGACAGGCGACCCACTGCCCAGTCTCTGCTGGATGGTAGACCTGGAAGAAGTCTGATAACTCAGCACTGCAACTTACATCACCAGGTGTTACCAACATCGTTACCGTGCGTTGGTTCAGAGTACATTGAAAGAAGCCTCCAACCAACACCCCTTTCATATTTCCACTTTAATAAGATCACGTGAGAGGATCCACTCGCAAGAACAGATTTACCCCATTGTAATCCTCACAGAAAAACACGTGAGATAGACTACTTACTCGCTGGAAACGGGCTCCCGATGGGAAAGTTACTCGACGCCGCTTTACGCCCACACGACGTCTCGTGGGGCCCGCACCTCATCCCTGAAAGAGGTCAGGAAAACTACGCAACCGCGATGCTCTCAAAAAAGCATGCTGAATCGACTATTCATACGCCCCAAACAGACACCTAATGAAAAATTCGCAGTACGGCTCTAAAGACGGCTCGTGGGGCCCACGCCTCAACTCCGGTTTCAATGCCTGAAACCACCGCAGTCAATTTCGCCTCGATGCCAGGATCACAACGCTGCTGACGACGCCTAAAACAGACTCTGGATGCAGAAGCTGCAATTTCCCGCGTTATACGCGAACAGGGCCCCATGGGGCCCGCACTTCGAGCCCGAATTTAGGCGGGCAGATTGCACCATTGCAATACCCTCAGAAAAACACTCAGAAGCGAGTACTCAAACACCCCAAACAGATGTCGGGTGAAAAAGTGGCGTTCCACCATAAAACGTGCAAACTAGGCCTTGTGGATCCCGCACCTTGTCTCCAACCCAAACACTTCAGAAAGCATCTCAAAAAGTCTGCACGAGGACTGGGGTCACGCTTCCGCTGACGGCACGTCAATTGGACATCCCAAGCAGGAGTTAGGTCCGACGCAACAATTAATTAATTAATTTATTAATTAATTAATCATTCGCATTAAGCGTTTCGTGTTTCCGAGCAACGAAACCAAACCACAAAGGCTCCGAATGAACTTCGAAAGGTCCGTCTCAACCCAGGACCATAGTGCCTCTGACGGCACGTCAAACGGACGTCCGGCTCGCGAAGTGCGTCTATCGCGGGTTTTATTTAATAATTTATTATTATTAAATTAAAGATCTTAGGGTCACCCATCTTTGGGAACGGAATCCAAAAAACCCCTAAAACCACTTTAAAAAGACCGCCTCGCTGACACGATCCCGCAGCCGCAGACGGCGCGTCAAACAGACGCGCCATTTAGAAGGTACGACCCCCCGAATGCAAGGGGGCCTAACCGGGCCGGTTCACCCCGGCCAGCCCGGTCCGAATCGCTGGTCCGCGGCCCAGCCGCAGGTCCGGCCCGTCATGCCGCGGCCCGCTGGCCGCGGCCCGACCAGCAGCATCGGACCCGAGCGGGTCCGGTTTTCTCCACACAGACCAGCCAACTGGCCGGTCTTCCGCGTCGCGCAGCAGGACCCGCATACCACGTGTCCTTGTATGCGATCTCCTCCCCCAAGGTCACCGCCTCGGTTCCGCCCCACTGACCGTGACAGGCCGACGCCCGCTCCCTTGGCTTCTCCTCCTTCTGCAACGCGCCGCTGCGCTACCCCGAGGCCGTCATGCCCCGCCGGCTCCGGCTCGGGCCCGCCGCCCTACCCCAGTCGACGCTGCCTCACACCGCCTGCTCCGCTTGAAGCCCGACACTCCTCCGCTGCCTTCGGCTCACCGCACGCCACCGCCGAAATCCGACGCTCCCTCCGGCTCACCCGCATGACACCGGTGAGCTCCGATGCCTCTGGATTGACCTCCATCCGCTCGACGCACCGCGGCCGCCGCGCGCAGCCGCCGGCCGCTCGACCGCACTTACCGGAGCCCGCAACTCTGGCTCCTCTCGGCTCGCCGGTGCCGCCTCGTTCGAACCCCTGGCCATACTCGCTACCTGATGCCCGTCCTCCGGCCACCGCCCTTTCCGGAGCTGGGACTTTCGACGGTCGTCGCCACCGCTCTGGTGGCCCGATTTCAAAACCGAACGTGGATTCAGGATCCTTGGGACAAGGCCTTCGCAGCGCTTGCCTTTGATCGTCGATCCGAAGAGATTTGGCGCGTCCGAAGTTTTGGACGAAGAACGCTCAAGAATGGGTTTTTGAACGGGGATTGGACGATGACCGTGTTCGTTCGACCATCGTCCCAATTCAATAATTATAGAAAATAAATAATGAAATTGAAAGAAATACCAGAAATTGACGAAGGTGCGGGAATTTAGTAGAAATCCTACCTCGAATTCGACGCGCGTCGTGGGCGATGCGTCCGTGAGGCTCCACCTTCGAACCTCTGAGGTTTCGACGATGATCGCTCCTCGATCCGGTGAAGAACGATGAAGAACGGCTAGAGAGAGAGGAAGGGAGGGGAAGAGAGAGAGAGAGAGAGAGAGAGAGAGAGAGAGAGAGAAGAAAATGGGTTCTCCCTTCCAACACTTAGTGAATTTATAGAAATTCACTAAAACTCTCCCAACGGGTGCGGATTCCGAAACCTCCGCGCCCGCTTATTTTATCTCACGCTTAGGAAAAACACCCCATTTCGAACTCAATGGAAGTCTCAGATTTCAATTCTGAGACTTCATTCAGAAGTTATTCAAAAAGAATGCCAGTGATAAAAATCACTAAGTGGACATTTCGAAATGACCACTTTTCCCCTGGGTGACATCTCTCACAGCAGGCCTGCGCCCACAACTTTTACACCCCTCCTAGGGTAAACGACACGCTCCGGACTCAACAGTGCCCTTCGTTTTTCCATCCGAGCTACTGTTTAAGAGATAATTGCGTTTAACCATTAAATGAATAAATTAATTCTTTTATTTATCCGTCTAATGTTCTGTTAACAGGAGAGGGGTCCCAATGTCCCACACCGACATGTTTTATATTGTTTCTGGGGTAAACACCCCATTTTGGACCCATCCATACTCTCAGATTTATGATCCGAATTACTGTTTAGGAGTTAGACCATTTATTTTGTGTGCCCAGTGTGAACGTACTGAAAATTTAATTCTGGCCACACTGGGGCTCAGAATCGCATGCCGTCTGAAGGCGTTGCTCCGGAATAACATCAAGAATATTCCAAAGTCTTTTATAGAAAAAACCGGGTTGTTAAATCATTACCTCCTTCAAGATTTTCATCCCTGAAAATCAAAACCAGGGAATAACTCAGGGTACTAAGCCCACACCTGGCTCTCCCGTACCCAGAAGAACTCCTGCATAGTCCCGCGTCACCGCACACAGACCAAAGGATTTGATTTGTTCACGCGAGGTCTGCCCTTGCTAATGATGTGCATAGAAGTACACACACATCTTCTCTGATGAGCCACGAGGGAGACGTTGTGCACCCACTCTCGACCTTGGGGTTAGGGCAAGGCGGTAGGGAACCTCTCCATCCCTTCACACGGTCTCAAACGGCCCGAAGGCCCTTGGGGGTAGCTCACCTCCTTGACCGAACTCCTACGTCGCACGCCGTGACTGGAATCACCGTTTGGACCTGGGATAAATCCCGGTGATTCCCTCCTTCATAATATCCATATGGTGGAACCCCTAAGGATATCTGGTCATGCAAGGTTTCATAGTCGATGTCTCGCAATCAAGACTCTATTACACGCTCGGAAAGCGATGGAGTCGACACCATCTACTAACATAAAATGGTTCTACGCCTTTTACTATACTGACACAAGGTTACACCGATGCCCCGCGTCACCCTGGTAACACCTCAAACAAGGACCAGGGAGAAAAAGAGCACTTCATACACAAATCCAAACAATTATACTACAAAAAGTGGAAGATCTATAGGGAATACCTCTTGTCACTTCATGCTTTGCAGGATCGTAAACATCCGAAGCTTGCGGATGTCCGTGGTCCCAACTGTCAGCTCCCGGAGCCTAATGTGGACCACCTGGTGGTGATGGGAAGACCTCGTAATGTCTTCCCCCACTTCCATCTCCCCCTGCTCCTCCGCTATCACCACCTCTCTGGGCACTCTACTCTGATCACGGCGCTGCCTCTACCGTGGTGGTGCACCTGCTGCCTGCCCAATATTCTCTGTATGCCTGGTCGGGCAGTCCCGTGCCAAGTGATCAGGCCCATCGCAAGCATAGTACCGGTGATCTCCAAGCTGCACTGGTGCCCTCCGACGCCACTGTGGTGTATGACCACGCCCCTGAGTCCAGTTATCGGAAATCCACATACATCGAGGTTCTGTCAGCCGACGCCTGCTAGCTGCGGTAGACGTCTCGGCTCTGTCGAGCCTGCTGCCACCACCAACTGTAGAACGTGACAGGAAACTCTCTGTCACCAGTGCCTACTCTAGAACCCCGTCATAAGTGGGAATTCCCAAGGGTACTATGACAACACGAATCTCTCTACGGAGACCTTGCTCAAACTTCCACGCTCGGAAGTTGCCGTCGTGGACCAAGTCTAGGTAAAAGCGTGCATGATATGCGAAACTAGTCGCGTACTCATTCACCATCATCCCTCTTTGCTGAAACTGCAGGAGCTCCTGGATCCGAATGGAGCGTAAGAAGGAGGGGTAAAACTACTCATGAAACAGTAGCTGAAAGTCGTCCCATGAAAACGACAACTCATCGAATAAACGAGTCACCAGACTCCACCAACGCCCCGCTGCTCCGCAGAAAAGGTCGGCGGCCAAATCCACCATCAGATCTACCGGTGTCTGTGCAATCCTGAAGAGGCAAACCACTATCTCGAGCCAAACCTCTGATGCAAGAGGGTCTGTCTCACCACTAAATCTCAGCGGTCTCTGTCGCTGGAACTCACAGAGTGCGCTCAACCTGTGCTCAAGCTCCATCTGCTCTGCTGGAGCTATCTGCTTCTCACCAGGTGGGGGTGATGCTACCAGCCCACCCGGAGAAAGGGACTCGCATGACGGGTCCTGGACTGAGGCCTCATAGCTCACAGGGTCGTCATCACGAACCAAAGCTGGTATCTTGGCTGGCTGTCTTCACGGAGGCATCTTGAATGTTATCAGGGAGTACCGCGATCAGATGAGCACATATGTATACAACCGTAACAACAATGGGGAGATGACTCAAGAAGAAAAGTCAAGACTCAATCTTATGTGATGCACAAACAAATTTCCCTACAACGAGTGTCTCTGCATGCCGAGTCGAAAAGCGGGTTATCAGGGTCCTCGTGAACGGATACGTCGGTCGCCACACTGTCACTGGACACCCTGGCCTGAGAGCCTCTCTTGAGAAACATTGACATTGTTGCCCTAAATCCCAACCAATTCCTTTTTAGGGACGTCCGAACAACGTCCCAAGGAATGAACTAGCTCTGATACCACTTTGTCACGACCTGACCCTACCCGGGCTCGAGCTGTGACTACCCCAAGCCCGCCTCCATAGGCCAGGGGCTGGCGACAAGCGTCGAAGGCTAAACAACTCGGGGAGGCCTTTTCCTGAGTACCTATACACACTGTCATGACCCCCTCCCACCAAAGATGCCCCTCCTGAGCTGGAAATGGAAAAAGGGAGATAATGACCCCCGAGTCCCGCCTCCAGTAGGCCCCGGGGTGGCGACTAGCACCAAGGGTATGAGTTTTTCACAAATATGGGAGGCATTACCCTTTTTATTTTTAAAGATTGGGAAATAGGACAAGTCAACCACCAAAAGGAAAAAAGAACAAGTGTATAGAAATAAACCCAAACCAAGCCCACATGCATGTTTAAAACAAATTTTATAACAAGGTACAAGTACAAGAAAGATCAAAGTACAATACCAAAAAGGAAACAAGTACAAAAAACTGCAGCAACTCCAACTGTCTGACTAGTAGGGTCCCGCACGGCCTTGGTAGTCCTCCTGGAAACCTGAAAGTAAACGTAGGGTGAGCATACAAGTATACTCAGTAGGGAAACCTAAAGCTCTCATGAACAAGTGGGGAGACATCCTAATGTCCCGTGAGAACAACATAATAAACCTAGCAAGGAATTATATCCACCCAACCTCACCAGCCACACTCACCAAAAACACAAGCACAACAGGTAGTAGTATATAAGAAACAAGAGTATTGGGTACCCTGCACCATTTCCCTTTAGTTAACTGCTCTTTCTAACGACGAACATCCTGACGCTGCCACACTCTCCCCGCCCGCACACACCTGGGCCTCACAACCACGTATCCCGCCCGCACACACCTGGGCCTCACAACCACGTATCCCGCCCGCACACACCTGGGCCTCATCCTAAAGATTCTTGGGAAATAGTAGAACCTGACCGAAGATTATTGGGCTAAAACCACCCCAATCGAAACCTACCCGAAGAGTCTTAGGTGTAGGGTCGCCTCAAGCCATCACAGCCTAGGGGAGAAGGAGCAGGAAAGAGCTAGTAACTAAGGGAAAAAACACCCTCTCCCATGAAATGGGAGTGTTCGGCACTAAGTGCTCAACATGGGTGCGGTGCGATAAAACACAAAAGATACAGATATATATACCAACCACACAACCCAACCTATGGCTTCTAAACAGAGAAACTGAGCACGTGCCTTGGCACTACTACTACGAAGCATGCATACAACAAACAACCCCAACCCCATTTAGGTTTTCATGTTTCAGCAGAATTAGTTTATTTAGTTCCTTAACTACTGGGAAACTATCCACAACCAACCACATCGATCGTTTATAAAACATATCCATGCCATCCACAAATCAAGTTAGGAAAACACAAGAAACACAACCAATCCCTTCTTATCAACCAACCAGCCCCATTGATTATTAATCCCGTTCCATTACCACGCCCCACCATTCATTAACTCTTACGCTTTTATTTATTATTCACAACCCATAGCCCGTTCACATTTAAACCCATCCCTGTAGCCCCGCTTCCAACCACCATAACCACAACCACACCGTAACTCGTACATCATTATCCCTTTAATACCATTAATCACAGCCCCGTTGCCCATCACCATCATAACATTCAAAACAACCCACAACCAAGCCAACCGCAGCCCCGCTGCTCACCCAAACCACAACAACCCACAAAACACCCCCATCACATGCCACATAACCAATCCAACACCCACATGTTCATTATTCCATTTTGTTTAACTGGGGTGATCACACAAGGGTTCCATATTTTAACAGCCAACTTTACGTGATTAACCAATTTCCACATTCCACAAGGTTCCATCCATAAGAAAATACAAAAGGAGAGGGAAACATTTAATTGCGCATGTAAAGGCCCCCAACGACCATGATTTTCAGTAGGCAGAAGCTCATTCAATTCATAACATAATATCACATGATATAAAGTAACAACAATCACAACTTCCCATCCCCGTTCTTTAACTAGTTATTATCTTTATTTAAAGGTTCAACTGTTCCTCATGAAAACAAGAGGATACCCACCCCGCATGATGCAAAAATTATAGAGACGAAGTTAAGATCCCTAACTCAACAGGTTCCTGATCGCAACGCTCCCCCGGATCAACCTTAGAAGACGTTCGTCGGCGTCCGTCACTTCTGTCGGGTCCTGGAAAAACCTCCTCATGTGGAATTCGGAAAGGAAAGGCCGCAGTAAAGACAATGGATCCAATCTCGGAAGCTCCGCATCGTCGTTACGATCCCGTGGCCGCTGACGGATCGTAAATCGGAGCTCGGATGAAGAAGTTATGGAAGGAAGAGCCTTCGAGTCTCTTAAGAGAGCTCTGCTCAGAGGAGAGGGGAGGAGAGGTGTGTGTTGAAAAGGAGGAGGGGACCCCTCCTTTTATAGGTGTGAAAAGAAAAAGTACATGGCGTGTAATTTATGGTACACGGTGTGTACTCGGTTCTTTCACACGGTCTCCACGCGGCTTCCAACACGGCTCCGCGACCATTGACTGGTCAACACACGGTTTGAGGGTAACACATACGTGGGGAAGAACTACACGACATGTAGTTTAGACACACGGCGTGTACTCATTTATTGCAAACGGCAAGGACATGGCTCCAACACGGTACACGGCCGTTGACTGGTAATGCGTACGTGGGGAAGGACTACACGACGCGTAGTTTAGACACACGGCGTGTACTCATTTATTGCACATAGCAAGGACACGGATCCAACACGGTACACGGCCGTTGACTGGTAACGCGTACACGGGGAAGGACTACACGATGTGTAGAAATGAGAACATGGCGTGCACCCATTATTTCACACAACGCGGACACGACCTGCAACACAGGGTATACCCGGAAAGGAAGTACACGGCGTGTACTCAAACTACACGGCGTGTAGTTTCAAAATTCTGGAAAGTGTGGGAAAAGTCCATTTTACCCTCCAGAACACTTCTTGACCTTCTTTTTGAAAAAGGAAAGGGCCGGAGAGATCCGGGCCATTACATCAGATACCTCTTAAAACATTCTCTTCCCCAAGAATTCAAAAACCAACCTAGAGGAACCCAACAAGATACCTCTTAGGGTTCTCGTTATAACAGGAACCCAACCAACAACCCTAATCATATGTGTTAGGAATTCCTTCTCCTATGTCGAGATATTATCCGCTTTAAGCGGCACTGACTCGCCTGCACGGGTTCAATCGCATCCTCATTAATGTGTCTCGATTAAGAATTGGGTCTTCCCACTTTCATACTTTAGGATTTTTCTACTCGCACTAACCCCAACACCACAAAACCAACACACTGCCTGAACACGTGGGTTTTGGGAAATTCCTTCTCCTATGTCGAGATATTATCCGCTTTAGGTGGCATTGACTTTCCCGCACGGGTTCAATTGCATCCGCATTAATGCGTCTCGATTAAGGGTCAGGTTTTTCCCTTTCCCACACATCCGGACATGTTACACATTTACAGGGAACAAGGAAACAAAAGGTCTCACAACTGACAAGCCAAGAATTCCATATATCAAAGGTACAAAGTAAAAAAACAAAGCTCAGAAGAACAAGGAAAAACACAAGTCAAAACAACTCTGGGTACTGAGCGTGCATCTGGGTCTCCTGCTCCCAAGTGCTCTCCTCGAGGCCGCCATGCCTCCACAACACACGAACCAAGGAAATGGTTCGTCCACAGAGCACCTTCTCTTTACGATCTTCAATTCTGACTGGTCGTTCCTCGAAGGTCGCGTCGTCTCCCATATCTAACTCTTCCCAGTCAATAACGTGGGAGTCGTCGTGTAAGTACCAACGAAGCTAGGATATGTGGAAGACATCATGAACCTTCTCCAACTGAGGTGGCAGGGCCAGCTGATATGCCACCTCGCCGACTCGCCTCAACACCTCAAAAGGTCCGATGAACCTAGGTGAGAGCTTGCTCCCCTTCCCAAACCTCTGCTTCCCCCGTCGAGGGGAAACCTTCAAGAACAGATGATCCCCCACCTCGAACTCCAAGGGCCTCCTCCGACGATCAGCATAAGACTTATGTCGGTCCTGAGCCGCTTTCATCCTCTCACGTACAAGCTGGACTTTCTCTGTGGTGCTCTACACTACCTCTGGACCAAGAGCACCTATCTCACCAACCTCTGCCCAACAAATGGGTGAACGACATGGCCTTCCATACAAAGCCTCAAACGGTGCCATGTCAATAGTAGAGTGAAAGCTGTTGTTGTAGGAAAACTCTACTAAAGGCAAGTGTCGTACCCATGATCCTCCGAAATCCAGAACGCATGCTCGCAGCATGTCCTCCAACGTCTGGATAGTTTGCTCCGTCTGCCCATCGATCTGGGGGTGGAAAGCAGTGCTAAGGCGTAGCTGGGTGACAAAAGCATGTTGTAGCCCCCTCCAGACTCGTGAGGTAAACCGAGTATCACGATCTGAGACGATAGTCCTCGGAACTCCATGAAAACGCACCACCTTGTCTACGTACCTCTGTGTTAAGGTACTCACTGGGCCTGACTCCTTGATTGCTAAGAAGTGAGCTGATTTCATCAGTCGATCCACCACCACCCAGATAGCATCATAACCACCCTGAGCTCTGGGTAGTCCTGTGACGAAGTCCATTGAGATGTCATCCCACTTCCACTCGGGGACATCTAAAGGATGCAACAAACCACCAGGAACACGGTGTTCAACCTTCACTTGCTAACACACTAGGCATTTAGCCACAAACTCTGCCACTGCCCGTTTCACCCCGGGCCACAAAAACTGATCCCTCAGGCCTCGATACATTTTTGAAACTCCTGGATGTACCGCCAAGGCTGAGCTATGGAACTCACAGAGAACTCCATCACGCATTGCCTCCAGAAAAAACAACCTTCCATGGAAAAGCATCCGATGTCGGCTGTCCTCTGACCATCCCTCTAGAGCGTTCCCCTGATCGACACGATCCCGCATCACTTATGCCTCGGAGTCCCCCCACTGAGACTCTTCCACCTGCTGCAACAAAGAGGACTGCACCATCATCTGAAACAAACAGCCTCTAACACCTTCTACCCTGGCATCCAAGTGCAAGGCATCCAACTCTCCCATCGACTTCCAAGCATCAGTGGATTCTCGAACTACTTCCTGATGCAACTTCCTGCTCAGGGCATCAGCCACAACGTTTCCCTTACCTTCAGTGTAAGAGATCTCAAAGTCACAGTCTTGGAGAAACTCGACCCATCTCCGCTTCCATAAGTTCAGGTCATGCTGGGAGAATATATAACGCGGGCTCTTGTGATCTGAGAAGACCACAAAGCGCTCCCCAAAGAGGTAATGTCGCCACAACTTCAGTGCGAACACTACTGCTGCAAGCTCCAGATCATGGGTGGAATAGTTACGCTCGTGAGGGCACAACTACCTAGACCCATAACAGATCACACCCTTCTTCTGCATTAGTACTCACCCCATACCAAGGCCAGAAGAATCACAAAACACCTCATACAACAACCCTTCCTCTGGAAACCTGAGTATGGGAGCACTGACCAACTTCTCCTTCAGGTAGTCAAAAGCTTTCTGACACTTCTCGCTCCATAGGAAGACCTGGTTCTTCCTAGTCAAAGCTGTCAATGGAGCAGCAACTCGAGATAAGTCCGAAACGAACCTCCGATAGTAACCTTCTAACCCCAGGAAACTACGAACTTCTTACACGCTCTTGGGTGCTTCCCAAGAAACAACTGCCTCCACCTTCGACGGGTCCACCGATACTCTATGTCGAGACACCACGTGACCAAGGAAGTGTACTTCTTGCGTCAAGAACTTACACTTCGACAATTTCCCGTAAAGCTGGTGGTGTCGAAGGAATTCCAAGACTACCCTGAGATGCTCAATGTGCTCCTCCTCTGATCTTGAGTAGATCAGGATGCCGTCGATAAACACAACGATAAACCGGTCTAGAAACTCTCAGAAGACAAAGTTCATAAGTCCCATGAACACATCCGGTGCATTCGTAACTCCAAACGGCATCACCACAAACTCGAAGTGCCCATACCTGCACCTGAAATTCGTCTTTGAGATGTCACTGTCCTTTACCCTTAACTGATGATATCCCGATCGCAGATCAATCTTAGAGAACCAACCTGCTCCCCTCAGCTGGTCGAAGAGATCATCTATCCTTGGAAGGGGGTAGCGGTTCTTGACCGCTACCTGGTTCAACCTTCGGTAGTCTATGCATAGCCTGAGACCACCATATGCCTTCTTCACGAACAGAACTGAAGCACCCCATGGCGACACGCTGGGTCAAACTAAACCCTTCTCCATCAGATCGTCAATCTGAATCCGAAACTCTCGCAACTCCGAAGGTGCCATCCGATAAGGGGCCATCGAAATCGGACGAGCACCAGGATGTAAGTCTATCCCGAACTCAACGTCACATCAGGGGGGTAGAGTCACAACCTCCTCAGGAAAAACATAGAGGAACTCCCCAACAACTTCCGGGACATCCATCATCTCTGTATCAGTTGGAACCACTGATAACCCGCCTAACAAGGAAAGGAGAGGCTCCATAGGCTGGCTTCCCACCTGATAGCTCCTCTCACCAAAAAAAGCTACACGCTGCCCATCCACGTCAGAGAACACGACTCTTCTCCAGAAGCAGTCGATAATGGCACCAACAGAAAACAACCAGTCGATTCCTAGGATGATATCATATGGTTGCATCTGTAACAGAAGAAGGTCCCCACTAGATCGATGTGGTCCCAATGTCATCCCACATCCCCGACAAACACAAGATATGCTGGTCTGGCCCCCAACTGGTGTACTCAATACCAGTGGTATGGAAGGTCTCTCTACGTCAAGTCCCAAGGAATGGGCTAGACCAGGTGCAACAAAGGAGTGGGAAGCTCCCGAATCGAACAAAGAAGAAACAAGAGTGTTGAACAAACAAATCGTACCTCACACCACCTCTGGTCCTGCTGGAGCTGTCAACTCTGCTGCGTGCAACTGTCCACGCCCAGCTCCTCTGCCTCTCTGATGTCGTCCACTTCCCCGACCACGCCCTGGTCGAGGTCCCTAAGGAGAACCCTGAGGTCGGCCTCCTCCCGCAAAGTCTGCCCTCAGAGGAGCATGGTCCTGCTACTGCTGGAAGGGCCTCGCCGACAACTGGTGCTGCTGAGGTGGGCGCTGAACCTGCCCACCTCCACCGTACTGAGCTCGGGTCGGGCACCGACTCTGAACGTGCCCGAAACCTCCACAAGAAAAACACCTCGGTACTGGGCTTGTGAAAAAGGGACGAGGACCCGAAGATCTGAACTAGAACTGCTGGGGCCTGCTCCCCACTGGCCTGAACCTGGAAGGCCCCGTCGCAGGAGACCTACTGCTGACTGCCTTCCCCTTCGACGAGCCTGGCTGGATCCCCTCTCGGGGTGCACCTCCCAGCGAGTGCATCCTCTCTACAACCTCTGCCTTATTCTGTACTGCCAAGTACATCGGAAGGTTGAAGGGGGTGACAACATACTGGAGTGAAGGATGGAGCGCCTCCTCCAAACGTCTCGCCCGAGAATCCTCATCCGGAAAGAGATCCGGAGCAAAGCGTAGGAGATCTTTGAACTTGATCCCCAGCTCTCGTACTGACATACTCCCCTGCTGAAGGGAGAGTAACTCATGCTGCTTCTCTACCTTTATCATGGAAGAAAGGAATTCCTCTCGGAATTCCTTCTCAAAGTCAGCCCAAGGAACCTCTGCCTCTATCCTCTCTCCGAGGTAGAGTGTCCACCACTTTCACACCGCACCTCTTAGCTGACTGACTGCTAGGGGAACCTAGTACTCCCTCGGAGCACAGATCATGGTAAAAGTGATCCCTAGCTCCTCAAGCCACCCCTCCGTCTCCGTATCCGAAGTACTACCCTCATACTTCTTGAGGGTCTGCCGTAGGAAAGAACAGAGAGTCTTCTACCAATGCCTATCTTCCTCCTCTCGGTCAATCCTCAGCTGATCGACCGCCTGAATCTGCTGGGCCTCGGTCGTCTAATCCACTCGGGGATGACGTCCAGGTGCCATAGCTGTACGGTAAACAAGGATCTCCTAAGACCAAGTAGTAAGGAAAAAATCAAGGTTTCATTTTATCATTTTATTTCAATTTCTTTCCCAAAACACCTAAATCAAGTAAAACAAAATCATGATGATGCATGTACCTTCCCTAGGGTCTCTACCCTGCAATCAATGTAGTCTCACTTGGTCGTTCGGTAGGCTAAGAGTCCTTGCATAGGATCACAGGGGGCCCTAAAATACCATGTCCTAGCCAGTCTTCCCTGGCCTATGTCACGCACCAAGATTAACTAACACCGTTGCCCTACCATCCCATGCAATCCTCACTCTGCCTAACTCCAGACTCCATCCTATCTCTCAACCTACCTCTGATACCATTCTTTCACGACCCCCTCCCACCAAAGATGCCCCTCCCGAGCTGGCAATGACGAAAGGGAGATAATGACCCCTGAGTCCCGCCTCCAGTAGGCCTCGGGGTGGCGACTAGCACCAAGGGTATGAGTTTTTCACAAATATGGGAGACATTACCCTTTTTATTTTTAAAGACCGGGAAATAGGACAACTCAACCACCAAAAGGAAAAAAGAACAAGTGTATAGAAATAAACCCAAACCAAGCCCACATGCATGTTTAAAACAAATTTTATAACAAGGTACAAGTATAAGAAATCTCAAAGTACAATACCAAAAAGGAAACAAGTACAACAAACTGCAGAAACTCCAATTGTCCGACTAGTAGGGTCCCGCACGGCCCTGGTAGTCCTCCTGAAAACCTGAAAGTAAACGTAGGGTGAGCATACAAGTATACTCAGTAGGGAAACCTAAAGATCTCGTGCACAAGTGGGGAGACCTCCTAATGTCCCGTGAGAACAACAGAAGAAACCTAGAAAGGAATTATATCCACCCAACCTCACCAACCAAACTCACCAAAAACACAAGCACAACAGGTAGTAGTATATAAGAAACAATAGTATTGGGTACCCCGCACCATTTCCCTTTAGTTAGCTGCTCTTCCTAACGAAGAATGTCCTGATGCTGCTACAATCTCCCCGCCCGTACACACCTGGGCCTCACAACCACGTATCCCGCCCGCACACACCTGTGCCTCACAACCACGTATCCCGCCCGCACACACCTGGGCCTCACAACCATGTATCCCGCCCCCACACACCTGAGCCTCACAACCACGTATCCCGACCGCACACACCTGGGCCTCACAACCATGTATCCCTCCCGCACACACCTGGGCCTCACAACCACTTATCCCGCCCGCACACACCTGGGCCTCACAACCACGTATCTCACCCGCACACACCTGGGCCTCATCCCGAAGATTCTTGGGAAACAGTAGAACCTGCCCGAAGAGTCTTGGGATAAAACCACCCCAATCGAAACCTACCCGAAGAGTCTTAGGTGTAAGGCCGCCTCAAGCCATCACAGCCTAGGGGAGAAGGAGCAGGAAAGAGCTAGTAACTAAGGGAAAAAACACCCTCTCCCATGAAATGGGAGTGTTCGGCACTAAGTGCTCAACATGGGTGGGGTGCAATAAAACACAAAAGATACAGATATATATACCAACCACACAACCCAACCTATGGCTTCTAAACAGAGAAACTGAGCACGTGCCTCGACACTGCTACTACGAAGCATGCATACAACAAACAACCCCAACCCCATTTAGGTTTTCAAGTTTCAGCAGAATTAGTTTATTTAGTTCCTTAAGTACTGGTCAACTATCCACAACCAACCACATCGATCATTCGTAAAA
Organism: Viscum album; assembly: GCA_963277665.1. NCBI lineage: Eukaryota > Viridiplantae > Streptophyta > Magnoliopsida > Santalales > Viscaceae > Viscum > Viscum album. Next base: position 931,269,688 of record OY728159.1, read on the forward strand.
CATATCCCTTCCATCCACAAATCAAGTTAGAAAAACACAAGCAACACAACCAAGCCCTTCTTATCAACCAACCAGCCCCATTGATTATTAATCCTGTTCCATTACCACGCCCCACCATTCATTAACTCTTCCGCTTTTATTTATTATTCACAACCCATAGCCCGTTCACATTTAAACCCATCCCTGCAGTCCTACTGCCAACCACCATAACCACAACCACACCGTAACTCGTACATCATTATCCCTTTAATACCATTAATCGCAGCCCCGCTACCCATCACCATCATAACATTCACACCAACCCACAACCAACCCAACCGCAGCCCCGCTGCTCACCCAAACCACAAAAACCCACAAAACACCCCCCATCACATGCCACGTAACCAAGCCAACACCCACATGTTCATTATTCCATTTTGTTTAACCGGGGTGATCACACAAGGGTTCCATATTTTAACATCCAACTTTACGTGATTAACCAATTTACACATTCCACAAGGTTCCATCCATAAGAAAATCCATAATGAGAGGGAAAAATTTAATTGCGCATGCAAAGGCCCCCAACGACCGTGATTTTCAGTAGGCAGAAGCTCATTCAATTCATAACATAATATCACAGGATATAAAGTAACAACAATCACAACTTCCCATCCCCGTTCTTTAACCAGTTATTATCTTTATTTAAAGATTAAACTGTTCCTCATGAAAACAAGAGGATACCCACCCCGCATGATGCACAAATTAGAGAGACGAAGGTAAGATCCCTACCTCAACAGGTTCCTGATTTCAATGCTCCCCTGGATCAACCTTAGAAGACGTCCGTCGGCGTCCGTCACTTCTGTCGGGTCTCGACAAAACCTCCTCGGGTGGAAGTCGGAAAGGAAAGGCTGAAGGAAAGACAACAGATCCAATCTCGGAAGCTCCGCCTCGTCGTTACGATCCTATGGCCGCTAACTGATCGTAAATCGGAGCTCAGACGAAGAAGTTATGGAAGGAAGATCCTTCGAGTCTCTTAAGAGAGCTCTGCTCAGAGGAGAGGGGAGGAGAGGTGTGTGTTGAAAAGGAGGAGGGGACCCCTCCTTTTATAGGCGTGAAAAGAAAAAGTACACGACATGTACTATATGGTACATGGCGTGTACTCGGTTCTTTCACACGGTCTCCACGCGGCTTCCAACACGGCTCCACGGCCGTTGACTAGTCAACACACGGTTTGAGGGTAACACATACGCGGGGAAGGACTACACGGTGTGTAGTTTAGACACACGACATGTACTCATTTATTGCACATGGCAAGGACACAACTCCAACACGGTACACGGCCGTTGACTGGTAACGCGTACGCGGGGAAGGACTACACGACATGTAGTTTAGACACACGACGTGTACTCATTTATTGCAAACGACAAGGACACGACTCCAACACGGTACACAGCCGTTGACTGGTAACACGTACGTGGGGAAGGACTACACAGAATGTAGAACTGGGAACACGGCGTGCACCCATTATTTCACACAGCGAGGACACGGACTGCAACACGGGGTATACCCGGAAAGGGAGTACACGACGTGTACTCAAACTACACGGCATGTAGTTTCAAAATTCTGGAAAGTGTGGGAAAAGTCCATTTTACCCTCCAGAACACTTCTTGACCTTGTTTTTGACAAAGGAAAGGGATGGAGAGGTCTAGGACATTACACACACACACAACCCACTCAATACAGAAGTGCAGAGTAAAAATAAAAGTAAAGTACCAACTGCTATAAATAAACCACAAAGTGCATTGACCTCTAAACAGTACAAAGAAAATGCAGAAGGTAAACTGAAAAGAAAAAGGGAAAAACACGCACACAACTAGAAAAGTGCCACAACCCGGAAACATGTAAACACAAGTACAATAGTTGGGAGGGTCCCTCACCTGGAACCCGACTACGACCACCGTACGCGGTTCAAGCTCCCGAAATCCTAAGCTCCTCTGAAGTCACGAGCAACCTGTCCATCGTCTGCAAGGGAAAACCATGTGCGGGCAAAGCCCAAGCAAGGGTGAGTATAAAAATACTTAGTAAGATACCTCGAAGGCTCAAGGAAGCAACAAAGGAGGTACTGAAGAGGTGAGCAGTAGATCGAACAGGTAAAAGTAAAGGAGTACAACCGAGAGTGCAGTAAAGAGTACAGTTCAACCCAACAAGAGGAAGGAAGTAGACTCGTCCAAACACAAGGAGCTAGAAACGGTGAGGAGATGAACTTCTCATAGAGTCTTCGCTACCTATAGTAGAAGAGTAGACTCGTCCAACCACAAGAAGCTAGAGACGGAAAGCATGTGGCATACCCTGCGCATCTTCACCTCTCTTGGAAGGAGAGTGACCAAAACCCAAGAAGTGGGTACTGGAACAAGGTATATACATATCCATATGTTCAAAAAAGAGACCCTAACTAGATCGTAAGGGGATCTCTATCTCATAGCTCAGCCCAAGAAAGTGAGTCACCAACAGTCCCAGAAGTAACCACCATAGATGCCCAGCATCCCACATGTTTGCCCTGAACTGTAAGTCAAGGGGCTCAAATCACCACACCTTGATACTATCTGCTTTGGGCGACACTCACTCGCCCTAACGGTTTTAGGTTGCATCACAAGGACGTATCTTGGTGGGGAAAGTTCCCCTCACCCTTAAGAGTTCAAGGGTAAGTCAAACCACACCTCATCACTGTCACATAGTCGAGAGGTCCTCAAATTCAAGCTGTCACATCACTGACCCGTACAACCAAGGGTCCCACTCCGGTAGTCATGGAGAAAAGTCACCGAATAGCCTCATAAGAAGGCCTGAGTCTGAAATGCCAATGGGAGACCCACTTCCCAGCCTTGCTGGAGGGTAAACCCTGATACATCATCAGGTGACCCACTGCGCAACCCTACTGGAGGGTAGACCCGGAAGAAGTCGACAAGCGACCCACTGCCCAGCCCTACTGGAGGGTAGACCCGGAACAAGTTGACAAGCGACCCACTGTCGAGCCCTACGGGATGGTAGACCTGGAACAAGTCGACAGGCGACCCACTGCCCAACCCTACTAAAGGGTAGACCCAGAACAAGTCTACAGGTGACCCACTGCCCAGCTCTGGTGGAGGGTAGACCCGGAACAAGTCGACAAATGACCCACTGCCCAGTCTTTGCAGGAGGGTAGACCTAGAATAAGTCGACAAGCGACCCACTACCCAGTCTCTACTGGAGGGTAGACCTGGAATATAGCATCCCGAATTTTTATCACATAAACTTTCATTACATTTTACAAAACCGAGGATCTTTAAGGTTTAGTGTCTTGGAAACCAGGAACTTTAAACATGAAAACATAAAACATTCTTCTAAAACACTTGAAAGGATTCTCCTCATGTTCATCCTAGGTTCATTACTGCATCACATAACCTGGGGACATACATCAAAAGAAAGGGTGAGCAAAAAGCCCAGTAAGGGAAACAAGAGAAACATTTTACATGTGAACTTGAGATACTTCAATAAGGTCATGAAAAGAACTTTAAGGCATGAGAATGAAATCATGAGGCATATCATAATAAAAATAACATTTTCATAACTTGAAGATGTGGCTACATCATTTAACATAGACAATCATGAACATATCACCAAGGTCCATCCCCAAGGTGTCATTTAAAAATTACCAAGGTTATTCACCAAGGTATCGTGAAAATTGTAATCTCTAGTGGTTACATCATTACCCAATGCATTGGAGCGCTATCAGGGCGCACCATTAAATTTGCCTTTATTATCATGTGAGTCACATATATCATCATCAAACATTTCATAAATAACCCATATATCATAAAATAAATGGGTTTCATTTTGTAATCACAATGTTTTAAAAACTGCTTTAATGATATGATCTTTACGTCACTTTAAAACCCATAGAAAAGGAAGGTGGGTCTCATGTATGTAAATCCCAGAATTTAAAATAGAACACTTTGGTATGTATGTGAATACCCCTTTAGAAGAAATAACTTTGAGTATTCACTTAATAATATAAAAAACTTTAGAAAAAGAGAGAGACATTTTGAGACGGAAATTCTGCAGCATAACGACTATGTTATGAGGTATTAGAAGACATTAAAAAGAGAGGGAAAATGGGTCAAACATTCATAAATGACCCATAAAACAGTATATGGACAGAATAAGAAGGATACATGATCATGGTAATGAAATTTCAAGGACATACCATTTGAAATGGAAAACATGGAAGGAAGACAGAAATTAGATTTCTTTTATGAAAGTTCGGCAGCCTAACAGCGTTACTTAAACTTCAACAAAAATGATTTGAAAAGACCAAATAGGTTCTCTAATCATGTGAACATAAGAGTTCAGTATGATAGATATAGAGATAATTCCCCAACATAATTAAAAAGGAACTTGAAATACTTGACATGAAAGTAGAACTTTGAAAATAATGAGAAGGGTGAAAGAATCCCCTAAAAAATTCGGCAGCCTAACGGCGCCACTTAAAACTTCAAAATACTCAATTGAAGAGATGAAATGGGGTCTCTCATAATATGAACCTAAGATTCCAGTATGATAGATATAGATATAATACCCCAACATAACAAAAAGGAACTTGAAAGAATTGACATGAAAGTAGAACTTCAAAACGAGAAGGTGAAGAACCACTTAAAAATTCGGCAGCCTAACGACGCCACTTAAAACTTCAAAATACTGAATTGAAGAGATCAAATGGGGTCTCTCATCATATGATCATAAAAGATCAGTATGATAAATTTAGAGATCATACCCCAACATAATAAAAAGGGAACTTGAAATACTTTACATGAAAATAGATCTTGAAAAATGAAAAGGGAGAAAGAATCCGTTACAAAAATTTCGGCAGCCTAACGGCGCCACTTAAAACTTCATAAAACGAAATAATGAGAGTAAGAGGGGATCTCTCATTATATGAACATGAAAAGGGTAGTAAGAGGAGTATAAAAGAACATCCTCCAACATAAGAACATGGATCATAAAAGGAATGACATAAAAGAGATTACTTGAAATGAAAGAGAGAGGTCGAATCCCTTACCTTAAAACGTAACTCTTAAAACTCAAAGGTTGGGACCTTGAGGGCTTGGGGGAACCTTGGGAGGACTCCTTGGGAGGTAATAAGACCAGAACTTCGTTGGGGGAGAGTGGGGAGTCGAATGGATGAGAGGATGGCTTGGTATTTATAGGGAAAGTGAGGGGACAATGCATTAATGGCCAAGGGACACCTCATTAGTGGTTTTGGCAAAACCATGGGCTTGACCATGGTATTTGCCCATGGTATTGGCCACTTGGGACACCTCATACCTTATCTTACTATTCATAAGTCTACCATATTGATTAAATACTTAATACATCATTTAATGATGTCATTAGACACTCGTAACTTAAAAACTGTATTTTCACTATTCATCGAAAATTCAACTCTCAGAATAATCCCAAAATTTCACCTTAACCAAATATCAATGATCTGATTTCAAAAATGAAATCCATTTTATAAAAATAATTTTCTAAATATTTTTAATTAAATTTTTAATTAAAAACACTATTCATCCGAAAAAACTAATACTTGAATAATAATTTATGAAACCGTTATTTAACCATTTTATTGAATCACATTACTTAATCAAGGTGCCTAGATTATATTAATACTTTCTTTAAGTGAGATTACTAATCCATTTGGACACATTACTAATCCTAATCATAAAATCACTATTCATAATTTACTATTCATCAAAAATCAAGTTGATCTTATTAGACTCTAAATTTCATACTGAACATAATTGTAGAAGACCATTTTTTGAAAATCATTACACATTTTTAATTATTTAAGGTTTACATAAACATTTTTAAAATATCCTTTTTCTAAAATTCATCAAAAATATGCATACTATATTTATCCGGTCATTTAAAAATTCATAAAAGGAATCGAAATTTTTATTTAAAACAAAGGATTACACAAGACAATTAAGGTCTCCTTACATAGCCCCTTATCACACCAGCATAGGACCTAAGTTTAAGGTGTGATAAGGTGAGAGAATCTGAGGGAGGCTCGGCCAACATCGCACGAGTAGTAATTTCTATCAGTTTGAACTTCTCGCGAAGGCGATCCCGTTCTAGCTTTATACGATGAAGTTCAGCTTGGGTTTGGTCCAGAGCAAAGCCCAGTGGTGCTACCTCCTTCCCAAGTTCTGTTAGATGGGATTCGATCGGTCCAAGACTACTAGGTGAGGCCATCGAATCTTCTTTCTATATTAATTAACCAAGATTGCTTGTATTTAGAGACAATAGTCAAAACGTTTAGTTTCCAGCGGTCATATTGACCAATGGTCAAATAACAGTCAAAACCAAACAGTCTCATTTTAATTATACTCATGTTATCAAATGAAACATTTTTGTTGAGTATAAAAATAAAATAAAATAACACATAAAATTAGGAAACAATATTTATTTAAAATTTCGGGTCGTTACAATCTTCCCCCCTTAAGAAATTGCGTCCTCGCAATTTTTAAAATTGGGTTTTGAAATTTCATTGAAAGTCCCACATCAGAAAAGGAGTCAGTAAAACTATTACTTTAAAAGAAAGAAAGGGAAGTACAAAGGTCACCCGAGTTCACCCACTCTAGGATTCCATGTAGGAAAACATGGACATGGAGGAGAAAACAAAGGGTCAAGTTCTGAGGGAGAGTGATAGAGAACATGATTAGGAGAAAGTTAACCATAAGAAAATCCCAAACTTATGATGTGTGTAAACGGTCTTTGATTACCTAGTAGGAAACGTAAACCAACAACATTTTTGTTTTATGTTTCTTTTCATAATTTTGAGGAATTCATTTACTACATAGAACAAAAACATAAAAAAAAATATATACCTATCTTCATGTAGAGTTTCATCCTTTAATAATTTTCTACCCAAAACTAATCTTTTCTCCAAACTATGAGAATTCAAAACTACTTGGTCTCATCAAAACACAAGAATCATCTTCATAATCCACAAAAGATTAACTATCTATTTCTTCTATCTTTAAACATTATCCCAAAAACAGAAAGGGTAAGGTAAAACAACTCTTCAAAAAGAAATAATCCCATAGGAATGGAAACTACTTTTAAATCTTCAAAGTTCCATGGTACTACCCAAAGTTCATCATAGTCCATTCCGTAAATAATGGTCATTAAGATTCCTCAAAATAAACCAAACTAATATTGAAACACAAATACAATAAGGATTTGATAACATAGTCTTCCAAAATAAACTTCATTGTTCATCTCCAAACAACATCAACCACTCCTAACATCTTATAATAAAAGTATCTAACCTAAACATATTTTACCCAAGATAGGTTAATCATTCCCATAAGTGACCTAAATTACTATAAGTCCACCTTAAATTCATCGATTCTTCAAAATATAAGTCAACCTTACCCCTCAATGAAAATACCGTTGTAATCTATTTACCTCGATCATATAGGGTCCCCAAAATAGTGAACGTCTTCCAAAATAAAAATCATATTTTAATCCCCTAATCATCCTTGTCATATTAATATGAAAATCATCGCATTTACTATCACATTGGTTATTGGGACATGTTCTTCTGTTTCCCGCCATTAACTAAGAAAGGAAACTATAATTAGGGGCTTAAATACTTAGCCAATAATCATGAAAAGGAACCAAAAGCATATAAGGATAACTTGTAGAAGAAAAGTATAACCTAACTTGTGATCCCCTAGGTTCCCATCTAGGTTATCCATGATCATATATTCTTATGTGAATCTTTATTTTATTTTATCTTTGTTCCTTTAACAATGATTCATACCAAGCTTATGAATTTACCAAAGCATATCCCCCGGGAGTGTCGTAACCAAGATTGCAGCAAGGCCCGTTGTCGTGTACCAGTTCCCGTTCGAGTCTAGCTCAAAGCGGTGTTTTTGGGTTTTACCCCTATGTACATCTGTGCCAGAGCCACCTCTACCTGCTCGTATCCAGACAGGGATGTATTTTCTTGGCAACCCCTTACTCAATACTCACCAAAATACCAGGAAGATTTCCTATATTTAAAATTTTCTATAGGGTTATTCCTAGAGTTTTCATATCCTAATTTCCACAAATAACTAAACCATCCTTTGATACCAACTATAGCATCCCAAATTTTTATCACATAAACTTTCATTACATTTTAAAAAACCGAGGATCTTTAAGGTTTAGTGTCTTGGAAACTAGGAACTTTAAACATGAAAACATAAAACATTCTTCTAAAACACTTGAAAGGATTCTCCTCATGTTCATCCTAGGTTCATTACTGCATCACATAACCTGGGGACATACATCAAAAGAAAGGGTGAGCAAAAAGCCCAGTAAGGGAAACAAGAGAAACATTTTACATGTGAACTTGAGATACTTCAATAAGGTCATGAAAAGAACTTTAAGGCATGAGAATGAAATCATGAGGCATATCATAATAAAAATAAAATTTTCATAACTTGAAGATGTGGCTACATCATTTAACATAGACAATCATGAACATATCACCAAGGTCCATCCCCAAGGTGTCATTTGAAAATTACCAAGGTTATTCACCAAGGTATCGTGAAAATTGTAATCTCTAGTGGTTACATCATTACCCAATGCATTGGAGCGCTATCAGGGCTAACCCTTAAATTTTCCTTTATTATCATGTGAGCCACATATATCATCATCAAAAATTTCATAAATAACCCATATATCATAAAATAAATGGGTTTCATTTTGTAATCACAACGTTTTAAAAACTGCTTTAATGATATGATCTTTACGTCACTTTAAAACCCATAGAAAAGGAAGGTGGGTCTCATGTATGTAAATCCCAGAATTTAAAATAGAAAACTTTGGTATGTATGTGAATACCCCTTTAGAAGAAATAACTTTGAGTATTCACTTAATAATATAAAAATTTTTAGAAAAAGAGAGAGACATTTTGAGACGGAAATTCTGCAGCATAACGACTATGTTATGAGGTATTATAAGACATTAAAAAGAGAGGGAAAATGGGTCAAACATTCATAAATGACCCATAAAACAGTATATGGACAGAATAAGAAGGATACATGATCATGGTAATGAAATTTCAAGGACATACCATTTGAAATGAAAAACATGTAAGGAAGACAGAAATTAGATTTCTTTTATGAAAGTTCGGCAGCCTAACGGCGTTACTTAAACTTCAAAAAAAATGATTTGAAAAGACCAAATAGGTTCTCTAATCATGTGAACATAAGAGTTAATTATGATAGATATAGAGATAATTCCCCAACATAATTAAAAAGAAACTTGAAAGACTTGACATGAAAGTAGAACTTTGAAAATAATGAGAAGGGTGAAAGAATCCCCTAAAAAATTCGGCAGCCTAACGGCGCCACTTAAAACTTCAAAATACTCAATTGAAGATATGAAATGGGTTCTCTCATCATATGAACCTAAGAGTCCAGTATGATAGATATAGATATCATACCCCAACATAACAAAAAGGAACTTGAAAGAATTGACATGAAAGTAGAACTTCAAAACGAGAAGGTGAAGAACCACTTAAAAATTCGGCAGCCTAACGACGCCACTTAAAACTTCAAAATACTGAATTGAAGAGATCAAATGGGGTCTCTCATCATATGATCATAAAATATCAGTATGATAAATTTAGAGATCATACCCCAACATAATAAAAAGGGAACTTGAAATACTTTACATGAAAATAGATCTTGAAAAATGAGAAGGGAGAAAGAATCCGTTACAAAAATTTCGGCAGCCTAACGACGCCACTTAAAACTTCATAAAACGAAATAATGAGAGTAAGAGGGGATCTCTCATTATATGAACATGAAAAGGTTAGTAAGAGGAGTATAAAATAACATCCTCCAACATAAGAACATGGATCATAAAAGGAATGACATAAAAGAGATTACTTGAAATGAAAGAGAGAGGTCGAATCCCTTACCTTAAAACGTAACTCTTAAAACTCAAAGGTTGGGACCTTGAGGGCTTGGGGTCACCTTGGGAGGACTCCTTGGGAGGTAATAAGACCAGAACTTCGTTGGGGGAGAGTGGGGAGTCGAATGGATGAGAGGATGGCTTGGTATTTATAGGGAAAGTGAGGGGACAAGGCATTAATGGCCAAGGGACACCTCATTAGTGGTTTTGGCAAAACCATGGGCTTGACCATGGTATTTTCCCATGGTATTGGCCACTTGGGACACCTCGTACCTTATATTACTATTCATAAGTCGACCATATTGATTAAATACTTAATACATCATTTAATGATGTCATTAGACACTCGTAACTTAAAAACTGTATTTTCACTATTCATCGAAAATTCAACTTTCTCAGAATAATCCCAAAATTTCACCTTAACCAAATATCAATGCTCTGATTTCAAAAATGAAATCCATTTTATAAAAATAATTTTCTAAATATTTTTAATTAAATTTTTAATTAAAAACACTATTTATCCGAAAAAACTAATACTTGAATAATAATTTATGAAACCGTTATTTAACCATTTTATTGAATCACATTACTTAATCAAGGTGCCTAGATTATATTAATACTTTCTTTAAGTGAGATTACTAATCCATTTGGACACATTACTAATCCTAATCATAAAATCACTATTCATAATTTACTATTCATCAAAAATCAAGTTGATCTTATTAGACTCTAAATTTCATACTGAACATAATTGTAGAAGACCATTTTTTGAAAATCATTACACATTTTTAATTATTTAAGGTTTACATAAACATTTTTAAAATATCCTTTTTCTAAAATTCATAAAAAATATGCATACTATATTTATCCGGTCATTTGAAAATTCATAAAAGGAATCGAAATTTTTATTTAAAACAAAGGATTACACAAGACAATTACGGTCTCCTTACATAGCCCCTTATCACACCAGCATAGGACCTAAGTGTAAGGTGTGATAAGGTGAGAGAATCTGAGGGAGGCTCGACCAACATCGCACGAGTAGTAATTTCTATCAGTTTGAACTTCTCGCGAAGGCGATCCCGTTCTAGCTTTATACGATGAAGTTCAGCTTGGGTTTGGTCCAGAGCAAAGCCCAGTGGTGCTACCTCCTTCCCAAGTTCTGTTAGATGGGCTTCGATCGGTCCAAGACTACTAGGTGAGGCCATCGAATCTTCTTTCTATATTAATTAACCAAGATTGCTTGTATTTAGAGACAATAGTCAAAACGTTTAGTTTCCAGCGGTCATATTGACCAATGGTCAAATAACAGTCAAAACCAAACAGTCTCATTTTAATTATACTCATGTTATCAAATGAAACATTTTTGTTGAGTATAAAAATAAAATAAAATAACACATAAAATTAGGAAACAATATTTATTTAAAATTTCGGGTCGTTACATGGAACAAGTCGATAGGTGACCCACTACCCAGTCTCTTCTGGAGGGTAGACCTGGAAGAAGTCCGATAACTCAACACTACAACTTACAACACCGGGTGTTACCAACATCACTACCATGCGTTGGTTCAGAGCACGTCGAAAGAAGCCTCCGACCAACACCCCTTTCATATTTCCTCATTTAATAAGATCACGTGAGAGGCTTCGCTCGCACAAACAGATTACCCCATTGTAATCCTCACAGAAAAACACGTGAGATAGACTACTTACTCGCTAAAAATGGGCTCCCGATGGAAAAGTTACTCAACGCTGCTTTACGCCCACACAACATCTTCTGGGGCCCACACCTCGGTCCTGAAAGAGGTCGAGCGAACTGCGCCACCACGATGCTCTCGGAAAAGCACGCTGAATCGACTATTCATACGCCCCAAACGGATGCCTAATGAAAAATTCGCAGTACGCTACACACAGCTCTAAAGGCGGCTCGTGGGGCCCACGCCTCAACTCCGATTTTAATGGCTGAAACCACCCCGGTCAATTTCTCCTCGATGCCAGGATCACAACACCGCTGACTGTGCCTAAAACAGACTCCAGATGCAGAAGCTGCAATTTCCCGCGTTATACGCGAATGGGACCCCGTGGGGCCCACACTTCGAGCCCGAATTTAGGCGGGCAGATTGCGTCGTTGTAATCCCCTCAGAAAAACACTCAGAAACGAGTACTCAAACACCCCAAACAGATGTCGTGTGAAAAAGTGGCGTTCCACCGCAAAATGTGAGAACTAGGCCCTGTGGGTCCCACACCTTGTCTCTAACCTGAACGCTTTAGAAAGCATCTCAAAAAGTCTGCACGAGGACTGGGGTCACGCTGCCACTGATGGCTCGTCAATCGGACATCCCAAACAGGATTTAGGTCCGACGCAACAATTAATTAATTAATTAATTAATTAATTAATCATTCGCATTAAGCGTTTCATGCTTTCGAGCAACGAAACCAAACCAAAAAGGATCCGAACGAACTTCAAAAGGTCCGTCTCAACCCAGGACCACAGTGCCTTTGACGGAACGTCAAACGGACGTCCGGCTCACGAAGTGCGTCCATCGCAGGCTTTATTTAATAATTTATTATTATTAAATTAAAGTTCTTCGGGTCACCCGTCTTTGGGAATGGAATCCAAAAACCCTGAAACACACTTTAAAAAGACCGCCTCGCCGACACGATCCTGCAGCCGTAGACGGTGCGTTAAACGGACACGCTGTTTAGAAGCTACGACCCCCCGAATGTAAGGGGGCCTAACCGGGCCGGTTCACCCTGCGCCGGCCCGGTCCGAATTACCGGCCCGCGGCCCAGCCGCGGGTCCAGCCTGTCACGCTGCGGCCCGCTGGCCGCGGCCTGCCCAGCAGCACTGGACCCGAGTGGGTCTGGTTTTCTCCACACAGACCGACCAACTGGTCGGTCTTCCGCGTCGCGCAGCAGGACCCGCATACCACAAGTCCTTGTCCACAGTCTCCTCCCCCGAAGTCGCCGCCTCGGTTCCGCCCTGCTGACCACGACAGGCTGGCGCCCACTCCCTTGGCTTCTCCGCCTTCTGCAGCGTGCCGCAGCGCTACCCCGAGGCCGTCGCGCCCCGCCGGCTCCGGCTCGGGCCCGCCGCGCTATCCCGGTCGACGCCGCCTCACACCACTGGCCCCGCTTGAAGCCCGACACTCCGCCGCTGCCTTTGACTCACCGCACTACGCCGATGAGCTCCGTCGCTGCCTCCGGCTCATCGCACGACACCAGTGAGCTCCGCCACCTTCGGCTTGACCTCCAGCCGCTCAACGCACTACGTCCGCCGCGCGCAGCCGCCGGCCGCTCGGGCGCACCCACCAGAGCCCGCAACTCCGGCTCCTCCTGGCTCGCCGGCGCCGCCTCGTCCGAACCCCCGACCGTACCCGCTGCCCGATGCCCATCCTCCGGCCACCACCCTTTCCGGAGTCGGGACTTTCGACGGTCGTCGCCACTGCTTTGGTGGCTCGATTTCAAAAACAAACGTGGATTCAAGATCCTCGGGACGAGGCCTTCGCAGCGCTTGCCTCCGATCGTCGATCCGAAGAGATTTGGCACGTCCGAAGTTTTGGACGAAGAACACTCAAGAATGGGTTTTTGAATGGGGCTCGGATGATGACTGTGTTCGTTCGGCCATTGTCCCAATTCAAGAATTATAGAAAATAAATAATGAAATTGAAAGAAACACCAGAAATTGACGAAGGTGCGGGAATTTAGCAGAAATCCTACCTCGAATTCGACGCGCGTCGTAGGCGATGCGTCTGTGAGGTTCCACCTTCGAACCACCGAGGTTTCGACGATGATCACTCCTCGATCCGGTGAAGAACGTCTAGAGAGAGAGGGAGAGAGGGGAAGAGAGAGAGAGAGAGAGAGAAGAAAATGGGTTCTCCCTTCCAACATTTAGTGAATTTATAGAAATTTACTAAAACTCTCCCAATGGGCGCAGATTCTGAAACCTCCGTGCCCACCTATTTTGTCTCTCACCTAGGAAAAATGCCCCATTTCAAAGTCAACGGAAGTCTTGGATTTCAATTCTGAGACTTTGTTCGAAAGTTATTCAAAAAGAACGCCAGTGATAAAAATCACTAAGTGGACATTTCGAAATGACCACTTTTCCCCTGCGTGACATCTCTCACAGCAGGCCTGCACCCGCAACTTTTACACCCCTAATAGGGTAAAAGACACGCTCTGGACTCAATGGTGCCCTCATTTTTCCCATCCAAGCTATCGTTTAATATATACTTGCGTTTAACCATTAAACAAATAAATTAATTATTTTATTTATCCGTCTAATGTTCTGTTAACGGGCGAGGGGTCCCAATGTCCCATGCCAACATGTTTTATGTCGTTTCTGGGGTAAAAAACACATTTCAGACCCATACATACTCTCATATTTATGATCCGAATTACTGTTTAGGAGTTATCCCATTTATTTTACGTGCCCATTGTGAACACTGAAAATTTAATTCCGGCCACACCGGGGTTCAGAATCGCACGCCGTCTGAAGGTACTACTCCAGAATAACATCAAAAATATTCCAAAGTCTTTTATAGAAAAAACTGAGTTCTTATAGACGAAATGGACATAAAATACAATAATTCCATGAAGGAAACATAAAGTGCTTCAAAATACATCTCCAACAATTTTGACTTTGCTCCTAAAGAAAAATTTGATAGATCCAATATGTGCTTTATGGAATAAGTCATTTAGGTACCTATTGTATAATCTGTTCATATTTCTAACAATTTTGAGAATGAAAAATATGATGATTATATAACTAAGGAAGAAATTTTTGAATATTTTAGTATGATGGAATATAATTTTAATAAACCTAATATAAGTATAAAGTACTTAAGAGACAACATGATTTATCTGCAAACATTAAATCCGATCTATCTATTGAAAAGGAAAAGAATGATCAAATGTTGAAAGAGAATAATGAACTTAAAATTTCAAATGATCAACTAAAGAAAGTCTTGAAAAAAATTCACTAATGGTAGAGAAACTCTTACATGGATTTTAGGAAAGAAAGTTGCACCTAAATATGTTATAGGTCTAGGAAATCAACCTGGACAGAGAAGAGTAACAAAAAACACTTTTGTTTTCTTAAGTCCATACCAGAAAGTTCTTCTACTAATTGTTTTTAAAGAGGGCCTAAAAAAGTCTTTATTTAAAAAAGTTTTCAGTCTATTTATAGGAAACCTATCAAACAAATGTGGGTTTCAAAATCTTTAATTACTAACATCTCTAGACCCAAACATATTTGGGTATCAAATTCATTCCTTGAATAAATTCTGTTTTATAGGAAAATTATTTGAAGATATCCTGTAAGGGTCTATAGTACTTGGAAAATGGATGTTCAATACATATGAAAAGAGATTATTCATGCTTCAAGATACTTATTAAGTTTGATGATGTTCATATCACCTTTGGTGATAATGTAAAAATGAAAATCACCATCCTTGACCAAATTGGTAATAATAATTCTATTTTAAATTCTAAAGTATTATTTGTTTATGGTTTGAAATATAATCTACTTCGCATCTCAAAATTACATGATGATGATTTTTATGTTAAATTTGAGAATAAATCATGCAATGTTTATGATTCCAAAAATGCTTTAATTTTTACTTTCTTAAGAAATGATAACAGTTATGCTATTGATTTAAATTATTTAATTTCTCAAAATGTTTCCTACTTGAGTTCCTTTCACAAGGAATCTTGTATTTGGAATAGGAGACTAGGTCATTTCAATATTAACTCACTTAGGAAGCTTACTAGATATGGTTTAGTTAGGGATCTACCAATCTTGAGTTCCCAAATGATAAAGTTTGTAACCCCTATCAAAAAGGGAAGCAACAAAAAGTTTCTTTTAAATTAAATAAATAAGTGTTAACTTTTCAACCTCTTGAGTTGGTTCATATGGATTTATTTGGACTATCTAGAGTTTCTAGTCTAAATGGTAAGTAATATGTCTATGTAATAGTAGATGACTTTTCTAGGTATACTTGGGTATTCTTTCTAGCTCACAAAAGTGAAGCCTATTCTTATTTCACCAAGTATGCTAAATCTATAGAAAACTTAAGTGGACTTAGAATTAAAACCTTAATAAGTGACCATGGTCATTAGTTTGAAAATAAATATTTTGAATCTTTCTATTCACAAAATGGTTACAATCATAACTTCTCTGATCCTAGGACCTCTTAACAGAATGGAGTTCTAGAAAGAAGGAATAAAACTCTTCAAGAAATATCTAAGACCATGTTAAATGAGTATGAATTACCTATCTATTTTTGGGAAAAGGCTGTGAATAAAACTTACTTCATAATAAATAGAGTTTTAATTAAAATAATTTTGAATAATAATCCTTATGAACTTTGGAATAATAGAAATCCTAAGGTTAATTTGTAATGACCTGAAATTTTGAGTAAATTTTGTTCCCTAATTTTTGTGACTTATTTTATTTTTCATTTAATAAAATGAGTATAATTAAAATGAGACCGTTGGGTTTTGACAGTTATATGACCTTTGGTCAATATAACTGTTGGAAAATAAATGTTACAATTATTTTCTATAAATACAAGTGATATTGGTTAATACATAAAGAAGATTTGATGGCCCCATCCAGTAGTCTCAGGCCGATCGAAGCCCATCTGACGGAACTTGGGAAGGAGGTAGCACCTTTGGGCTTTGTTCTAGACCAAACCCAAGCCGAACTTCATCATGTGAAGCTGTAACGGAATCGCCTTCATGAGAAGTTCAAGCTGATAGAAATCACTACTCGAGCATTGTTGGCCGAGCCGCCCCAAGATTCTCTCACCTTATCACATCTTACCCTTAGGTCCTATACTGGTGTTATAAGGGGCTATGTAACGAGACCACAACTGCCTTGTGTAATCCTTTGATTTAAATAAAAATTGTGATTTCTTCTTATGGTGAATTTTGTGAATTTTCAATTGTCCGAATAAATATAGTATGCATATTATTGATGAATTTTAGAAAAATGATATTTTAAAATATTTATGTAAACCTTAAATAATTAATGATGTGTAATGATTTTTAAAAAATGGTCTTCTACAGTTATGTTCAGTAAAAAATTTAGAGTCTAATAAGATCAACTTAATTTTTGATGAATAGTAAATTATGAATAGTGATTTTACGCTTATGATTAGTAATGTGATCAAATGGATTAAGTAACCTCACTTAAGAAAGTATTAATATAATCTAGGCACCTTGATTAAGTAATGTGATTCAATAAAATAGGTAAATAACTGTTCCAGAAAGTATTGGTTAAGTATTAGTTTTTTCGAGTGAATAGAGTTTTTTATTTAAAAATTAAATTAAAAATATTTAGAAAATTATTTTCATAAAATGGAGTTCATTTTTGAAATCAGAGTATCGATATTTAGTTAAAGTGAATTTTTGGGATTTTTCTGAAATAGTTGAATTTTCAGTGAAGAGTGTTTTTATTTAAAAATTAAATTAAAAATATTTATAAAATTATTTTCATAAAATGGAGTTTTTTTTTGAAATCAGAGCATCTATATTTGGTTAAGTTGAATTTTTGGGATTTTTCTGAGAAAGTCAAATTTTTGATGAATAGTGAAAATACAGTTTTTGAGTTTCGGGTGTTTAATGACATCATTAAGGATGTAATAATTATGAATTAATTCTGGTAGAATTATGAATAGTAAGATAAGGTATGAGGTGACCCAAGTGGCGAATAACATGGGAAAATACCATGGGAAAGCCCATGGTTTTTCCAATACCACCGATGAGGTGCCCCTTGTCAATTAATGCTTTGTCCCCTCACTTCTCCTATAAACACCAAGCCTTTACCTCATTCATTTCATTTCCAAATCCTCCCCAATGAAGTTCTGGTCTCTTTACCTACCAAGGAGTCATCTCAAGGTTCCCTCAAGCCTCCCAAGGTCCCGACCTTCAAGCTTTCGAAGTTACTCTTCAAGGTAAGGGATCCTTTCACCCTCCTCTTTTAAGTCATGAGTTCCTTTATGTTGTGTCTTATAATTTCCATCTTTTTATGTTGAGGGTATGTTCTTATATGTTCTCATTTCTGTCCATTTCATGTCTAATTTTTGAGAGACCTTTTCCGTTCTCATCAATTTGTTTTCTGAATTTTTAAGTGACACCGTTAGGCTGTCGAATTTCTCGTAAAAGAAATCGCATCTTCTCTTTTCTTTCATGTTTCCTTTTCATGTGGTATGTCATTAAAATACCCATACCATGATCTTATTCAGTACCCATACTTTATTATGAATTATTTATGAGTGGGTTACCCTTTTCCCCTCTCTTTTCAAT
The DNA here is from genome assembly GCA_963277665.1 of Viscum album. NCBI lineage: Eukaryota > Viridiplantae > Streptophyta > Magnoliopsida > Santalales > Viscaceae > Viscum > Viscum album. The sequence goes on from OY728159.1 coordinate 931,287,979, forward strand.
GTTTTCTAAAACCATGTTATATAGCCGTTATGCTGCAGGAATTTCATCTCAAAATTCCTATCTCTTTCTCTCAAGAAATTCTATTGTTTAATTATATGAATACCCAGACTTATTTAGTTTCCATGGGTGTTCATAAATATATAAATATTATATATTTTATTCTGGAATTGACATAGATACAACCCTCACTCCCTTTCCATGGTTTACAAATGACATAATGATCTTATTTTTAAGATCTTTTTAAACGTCGTGATTTTGACACGAAACCCATTTCTTTGATTCCATTTGGGTTATTTATGAAATGTTTGATTATGATATATGTGGCTCACATGAAAGTAAATACATATTACGGGTGTGCCCTGATATCACTCCAATTCATTGGGTAAATAATTAATCTCTAGAGATGACAAGTTTTACGATACCTTGGTGAATAACCTTGGTAATTTTTATGACACCTTGGGGATGGACCTTGGTGATATGTTCATGAATGTCTAAATGAAATGTTTTAGCCACATATTCAAGTTAGTATTAAAGTTATTTTCATTATTATATGTCTATTATTTCATTTCTCATGTATTTATGTTTTTATTCAAGTTCTTATTGATATCACAAGTACATTGATTCCCTTGTTTACCCTTACTGGGCCTTCTGCTCACCCTTTCCTTTGATGTCTATCTCCAGGATATGAGATGCAGTAAATGTACATAGGATGAACCTTTTATGAAGACTTACAAGTGGTTTAGAATAATTTTTATGTTGTTTTCATGTATTATGATTCCAATTTCCAAGACACTAGACTTTAAAATCTTCTATTTGTAAAATGTAAAGAAAAGTTATGTAATAAAAAGGCGGGATGCCATAGTTGGTATCAAAGGATAGTTTAGTTATTTATGGAAATTAGGCTATGAAAAATTTAGGAAGAACCCTATAGAAAAGTTTAAATATAGGAAAACTTCCTGGTATTTTGGTGAGTATAGAGTTATTGGTTTATCAAACAAATACATCCCTGTCTAGATACGAGCAGGTAGAGGCGACTCTGGCACAAATGTACATAGGGGTAAAACTCAAAAACACCGCTTTGAGCTAGACTCGAATGAGAACTGGTGCACGACAATGGGCCTTTCTGCACTCTTGGTTACGACACTCCCGGGGGATATGTTTGGTTAATCGCAAGCTTTTTATGAATCATTATGGAGGAATTATAGAGAAATATAGTTGTTTAAGCATGATTTTTTAAGACATAAAATCCTTTATAGTTAAAAGATTCATAAATGAAATAAGTTTCTCACAAAGGATTTATTCTTTTAGAAAATGGCGGCCAATAGGAGGAACCGTGCCAATGGTGACCGTAATGGACTATGCGCTGATGACCCTCCAATGGAAGCTGGAATGGAAACATTCATGCGAATGATGAACCAAATGACTCAAGTTATGGGAAATAACTTGAATCAAGTTGATAGAACGATCTCACCGTGAAGGGAACAACATTATGTTGAGTCCTTTATGCGTCAATGATTACCAACCTTCAGTGGATCGATTTACCCATTGATTTCTGAGCAGTGGATCAACTCCATCGAGAAGATCTTTTCTATACTCCGCTGTTCAGAGCAAGATAAGGTCACCCTGGCTGTATATCGCTTAGAGGGAGAAGCTGATCAGTGGTGGGAACTGATAAAAAACATGAGGCCAAGATTGGAGGTTGAAGATATGGAGTGGGAAGAGTTAAGAAGGATCTTTTTCAGTAAGTATTTCCCTCGTTCCATGAGAACAAGAATGGAGAAGGAGTTTCTCGAGCTGAAGCAGAAGGAGAATGAATATGTGGGAAGCTACGAGATGAACTTCACAAGTCTTTCACGATATACCTCTAGCTTTGTCATGGATCCAAATGGTAAGGTTGATAGATTCTTCGGTGTACTGAGACCTCATCTACGGAAGAATCTATCCAATCGAGACTATGATAGCTACGAGGAGATCATGCGGAGTGTGATGAAAGTCGAGATAGAGTTTGGTGAGACGCAGTGGTCTCATAAATCAAACAACAAGAAGAGATCAATGGATCCCAGCTTAGGGAGGACTTTTGATCAGGGGAGAGTATGAAAGCAAGTTCAACTTCCCATGTGTAATAAATGCGGGAAGAAGCATTCGGGGAACTGCCTGCTCGGGAGTGGGAAGTGCTACAAGTGTGGTAGAGATGGAAACATTGCGAGGAATTTTCATGGTGAGGTGAAACCTCAACTTCCAAACACAAACGACAAGGGGAAGATGGTACATGACCTACCTGATGTCTAGTGCTTCAAGTGTGGACAATGTGGGCACTTTTCTAATCACTGTCCAAATCCGAGGGCAGTGGAGGGGAACCACCATCAGCCTCAACAAAGGACAAGGGAGCAAGGCTGTGCTTTTTCTATCACGATAGCTAAAGTTAAAGCCCCGAATGATGTGTTAGCAAGTACTCTTATTGTCCTCTCAAAGCTAGCAAATACTTTGTTTAATTCTGGTTCTACGCATTCCTTTATTTCCTCCAAGTTTTCAAAGAATTTAGATTCAACCCCTGATTTGCTAAAAGTAGAGTTATTAGTCAAGACTCCTGGTGGGACTATCCAAGCATCGTCAGTGTTTAGAAACTCTAGTATTTACTCTAGTGAGCACAATCTTATCGCAAATATAGTAGTCATTCCCATGCTAGAATTTAACATTATACTAGGGATGGACCGACTCTCAAAGTATAATGCTAAGATCAATTTCAGAAGCAAGGAAATATCTATAGTATTGAATGGAAAACCTACAGTTATCTTCTAAGGAGAGATATCTCAACCTGATCATTGTCTAAAAGAACCCTCCATATCCTTATTTATGGAGTTTATCGGTGAAGAAGATGAAGAAGAAGACGAGAGTTTAAGAATAGAAAGTGTCCCCATCATCCAGGAATATGTTGATGTATTTCCTGAGGAGTTTCCTGGACCTCCCCCTGAAAGAGAGGCAGAGTTATCTATTGAGCTCGTACCTGGATCTCATCCAATATAAAAAACCCCATATAGGATGGAAAATGTGGAGCTGGAGGAATTAAAGAAACAACTCCAAGATCTTTTGGAGAAGGGGTTTATCCGACCAAGTGTGTCTCCTTGGGGAGCACCAGTTCTCTTTGTGAAGAATAAAGATGGATCGATGTGGCTATGTATTGATTATAGAGAACTGAATGGGATCATAATGAAGAACAAATACCCTCTTCCAAGAATTAATGACTTATTTGACCAACTTCGTGGGGCTCAATTCTTTTCTAAGATTGATCTTTGATATGGTTATCATCAATTGAGGGTAAAGAAAGAAGATATTCCAAAAAACTAACTTCCGATTAAGATATGGGCATTATGAGTTTGTTGTTATGACCTTCGGACTGACTAATGCACCTGTTATTTTTATGGATTTGATGAATAGAGTCTTTAAGTACTACCTTGATAAATTTGTGGTAGTTTTTATTAATGATATTATGATATATTCCAAAATTCGCGAGGATCATGAGGATCATCTAAGGGATATTTTACAAACACTATGGAAGGATAGGCTTTTTGGGAAGTTCATTAAATGTGAATTCTAGTTGCAACAAGTTTCTTTCTTGGGGAACATTTTAACCAATGAAGGAATCACAATTGAACCTACAAAGACAAAAGTTGTAGAGGAGTGGACTCAACCTACAACAATAACTGAGATTTGTAGTTTTCTTAGATTAGCAGGATATTATAGGAGGTTTTTGAAAAAAAATTCATGACTTTCTAATCCATTAACCAAGTTAACTCGCAAAGGGGTCAATTTCATCTAGACAAAGGAGTGTGAGGAAATTTTCCAAGAGCTGAAGAAGATATTTTTTACTGCACCTATGTTAACTCTGCCCTCAAGTAGAGAAGGATTCATTATTTTTAGTGATGAATCTATAAAAGGGCTTGGGTGAATTCTCATGAAAAATGACAAGGTCATTGTTTATGCATCTTGACAGTTGAAGACTCATGAGTAGAATTATCCTACGCATGATTTGGAGCTGGCTGCAATCATTTTTTCTCTGAAGATATGGAGACACTATCTTTATGGGGAGAAATGTGATATATACATAGACCATCAGAGTTTGAAGTATATTTTAACACAAAAGGAATTGAACATGAGACAAAGGAGATGATTTGAACTTATTTAAGACTATGATTGTTCAATTCATTATTATCCCAGAAGAGAAAACAAAGTTGCTGATGCATTAAGTAGGAAAGACCCAATTGTTCTTTCCATGATGAGGATTCAAAAAGATCCTTTGATCAATGACCTAGTAAAGCTGGACATGGTAATTATAAGGGAAGGGACATCATCAAACCTAACCCAAATGATTTCTCAACCGTCATTACTAGAGAAGATCAAGAAATCTCAGAAAGAAGATGCTTTATTACAGAAGAAGTTTGAAGCTGTGAAGGATGGGAAGTTTCCTGAGTTCAATATTGATCAAGAAGGTGTACTGAAATTTCGTACAAGACTATGTGTTCCATCTATTCCAGAAATAAAGAAGGAGCTGATGGATTAAGATCATAGCTCTACTTTCTCTATACATCCTGGAAGCACAAAAATGTATAGGGACCTTCATGATCATTATTGGTTGGATAATATAAAAAGGGAGATTGCTGACTACACTACAAGGTGCCTAGTCTGTCATCAAGTGAAGGTAGAGCAACAACTTCCTAAAGAGGTGTTGCAACCACTACCCATACTAGCATGGAAGTGGGACAATATCACTGTGGACTTTGTCACTGGTCTTCTGAGAACTTCTAAAGGAAACAATGCGATATGGGTTATTGTGGACCGTCTCACCAAGACTTCCCATTTTATCTCCATTAGGGAAGATTTCTCTCTTGATCAACTTGCCAGGATTTACGTGAGGGAAGTGGGAAGGCTGTATGGAGTTCCACTTTCTATCGTATATGATCATGGTCCAAGGTTCACATCAAAATTCTGGAGAAGTCTTCAACATGCTCTAAGAACTGAATTGAATTTCAGTATGGCATATCACCCCCAAACTGATGGACAATCTAAAAGGACTATTCAAACACTCGAGGACATGCTGAGAATGTTCTCAATGGAATTTAAAGGTGGATGGGATCAACATCTCCCTTTAGTTGAGTTCTCTTACAACAACAGCTTCCACTCGAGCATTCAAATGGCACCCTATGAAGCTCTATATGGGAAGCGATGTAGAACTTCTACTTGTTGGGATGAATCTGGTGAGAGAAATATTCTTGGGCCTGATCTTGTGCAAGAGATGACAAAAAAAGTACATGCCATCCAACAACACATTAAGTCTGCTTAGAGTCGGCAAAAGAGCTATGCTGACAACCATCGAAGGGACTTGGAGTTTGATGTTGGTGACAAGGTATTTCTTTGAATTTCACCTTGGAAGAGATTCATGAGGTATGGGAATAAAGGGAAGCTCATCCCTAGGTACATTGGACCCTATGAAATCCTTGATCGCGTGGGAGCAGTATCCTATAGGCTTGTACTTCCTCCAAATCTAGAAAAAGATCATGATGTCTTCCATGTATCCCTCTTGAGAAAGTAAATACCTGACCCTTCACATGTACTAAACCCAAAGGTGGTACAACTGGAACATGACCTCTCTTATGAGGAGCATCCGGCGGAGATCTTGGATCGTAGAGATAAGGTTCTACGCAACAAGACTACCCACCATGTTAAGGAGTTGTGGAGGAACCACAAATGTGAAGAAGCCACATGGGAACCATATGAGTCTATGAGGCATAAGTATCCACACCTTTTCTCTAGAGGGTACGAGTTAAAAATTTCGGGGATGAAATTTCTAAATGGGGAAGAATGTAACGACCCAAAATTTTGAGTAAATTTTGTTCCCTAATTTTTGTGACTTATTTTATTTTTCATTTAATAAAATGAGTATAATTAAAATGAGACCATTGGGTTTCGACTGTTATATGACTGTTGGAAACTAAATGTTACAATTCTTTTCTATAAATACAGGTGATCTTGGTTAATACAGAAAGAAGATTTGATGGCCCCATCTAGTAGTCTTAGGCCGATCGAAGCCCATCTGACGGAACTTGGGAAGGAGGTAGCACCTTTGGGCTTTGATCTGGACCAAACCCAATCCAAACTTCATCGTGTGAAGCTGGAACGGAATCTCCTTCGTGAGAAGTTCAAGCTGATATAAATAACTACTCGGGCAATGTTGGCCATGCCGCCCCAAGATTATCTCACCTTAACACACCATACCCTTAGGTCCTATGCTGGTGTTATAAGGGGAAATGTAATGAGACCGTAACTGCCTTGTGTAATCCTTTAATTTAAATAAAAATTGTGATTTCTTCTTATGGTGAAGTTTGTGAATTTTAAAATGTCCGGATAAATATAGTATGCATATTATTGATAAATTTTAGAAAAAGGATATTTTAAAATATTTATGTAAACCTTAAATAATTAATGATTTGTAATGATTTTCAAAAAATGGTCTTCTACAGTTATGTTCAGTAATAAATTTAGAGTCTAATAAGATCAACTTAATTTTTGATGAATAGTAAATTATGAATAGTGATTTTACGCTTATGATTAGTAATGTGATCAAATGGATTAAGTAACCTCACTTAAGAAAGTATTAATATAATCTAGGAACCTTGATTAAGTAATGTGATTCAATAAAATAGGTAAATAACTGTTCCAGAAAGTATTGGTTAAGTATTAGTTTTTTCGGGTGAATAGTTTTTTTTTATTTAAAAATTAAATTAAAAATATTTAGAAAATTATTTTCATAAAATGGAGTTCATTTTTGAAATCAGAGCATCAATATTTGGTTAAGGTGAATTTTTGGGATTTTTCTGAAACAGTTGAATTTTCAGTGAATAGTGTTTTTATTTAAAAATTAAATTCAAAATATTTAGAAAATTATTTTCATAAAATGGAGTTCATTTTTGAAATCAGAGCATCGATATTTGGTTAAGGTGAATTTTTGAGATTTTTCTGAGAAAGTCGAATTTTCGGTGAATAGTGAAAATACAGTTTTTGTGTTTCGGATGTTTAATGACATCATTAAGGATGTAATAATTATGAATTAATTCTGGTTGACTTATGAATATTAAGATAAGGTATGATGTGTCCCAAGTGGCCAATACCATGGGCAAATACCATGGGAAAGCCCATGGTTTTTCCAATACCACCGATGAGGTGTCCCTTGGCAATTGATGCTTTGTCCCATCACTTATCCTATAAATACCAAGCCTTTACCTCATTAATTTCATTTCAAAATCATCCCTAATGAAGTTCTGGTCTCTTTACCTCCCAAGGAGTCCTCCCAAGGTGCCCTCAAGCCTCCCAAGGTCCTGACCTTCAAGCTTTTGAAGTTACTCTTCAAGATAAGGGATCCTTTCACCCTTCTCTTTTAAGTCATGACTTCCTTTATGTTGTGTCTTATAATTTCCATCTCTTTATGTTAAGGGTATGTTCTTATATGTTCTCATTTATTTAAATTTCATGTCTAATTTTTTAGAGACCTTTTCCGCTTCATCAATTTGTTTTCTGAATTTTTAAGTGACGTCGTTAGGCTGCCGAATTTCTCGTAAAAGAAATCACATCTTCTCTTTTCTTTCATGTTTTCTTTTCATGTGGTATGTCATTAAAATAACCATACCATGATCTTATTCAGTACCCATAATGTATTATGAATTATTTATGAGTTGGTGAACCTTTTCCCCTCTCTTTTCAATGTTTTCTAAAACCATGTTATATAGCCGTTATGCTGCAGAAATTTCGTCTCAAAATTCCTATATCTTTCTCTCAAGAAATTATATTGTTTTATTATATGAATACCCAGACTTATTTCGTTTCCATGGATGTTAATAAATATATAAAGACGATATATTTGATTCTGGAATTGACATACATATAACCGTCACTCCCTTTCCATGGGTTACAAATGACATAATGATCTTATTTTTAAGCTCTTTTTAAACGTCACGATTTTGACACGAAACCCATTTATTTGATTCCATTTGGGTTATTTATGAAATGTTTGATTATGATCTATGTGGATCACATGAAAGTAAATACATATTAAGGGTGTTCCCTGATAGCACTCCAATGTATTGGGTAAAGAATTAATCTCTAGAGATGACAATTTTTACGATACCTTGGTGAATAACCTTGGTAATTTTTATGACACCTTGGGGATGGACCTTTGTGAAATGTTCATGAATATATAAATGAAATGTTGTAGCCACATATTCAAGTTACGATTCAAGTTCTTTTTATTATGATATTTCTATTCTTTCATTGCTCATGTCTTTATGTTTTTATTCAAGTACTTATTGATATCACAAGTACATTGATTCCCTTGTTTACCCTTACTGGGTCTTCTGCTCACCCTTTCCTTTGATGTCTATCTCCAGGATATGAGATTCAGTAAATGTACATAGGATGAACCTTTGATGAAGCCTTACAAGTGTTTTATAAGAATTTTTATATTGTTTTCATGTATTATGATCCTGATTTCTAAGACACTATACTTTAAAGATCCTCTGCTTGTAAAATGTAATGAAAAGTTATGCAATAAAAAGGCAGGATGCCATATAATTACTTTAGATTTTTTGGTTACAAAGTCTTTATTCTTAAAAATAAGGATAATATTGACAAATTTACCTTTGAAAATGACGAAGGAATTTTCATATGTTATTCAATTTCCATTAAAGCCTGTAGAGTTTTCAATAAAAAGGACTAAGACTTTGGAAGAATTTTTCCATGTCAAATTTAATTAAATAGATCCACATGATCCCAATACCTCCATAGAAAACCTTTAGGATGATTTATCTTCTCTAAACTTAAATTCTAAACCTTCCGATTCTACTATTAAACAAGCATAAAAATCATCCAGTTCTAAAGAATTTCCAGATCTTCATGAACTCAGACCCATAGAAAATCTTAAAGTGACAATCCATATCTTATCTAAAGTTATTAGAACCCTTATGTATCACCCCTTAGATGCTGTTGTAGGAGATCTAGATAGAGTTACACATACAAAATATTCACTTAAGAATTGGGTCGAACATCAAACATTCTTGTCTCAGCTAGAACCTAAGAACATTAATGAAGCCATTAATGATAAATTTTGGGTGATGGAAATGCAAGAAGAGTTAAATAATTTTTAATGAAACAAAGTGTGAGAACTTGTTGATATACCCAAGTACACCTTAACTATATGCACTAAATGGATGTTTAGAAACAAGGTAGATGAGTCATGCACAATAGTTAAAAATAAATAATGAATTATTTTGCATGGTTATAGTAAAAAAGAAGGAATAGAATATGAGGAAACCTTTTCACCAATTATAAGATATGAATCCATTAGAATTCTTCTTAATTATTCAGTACAACTATATTTCAAAATTTATTAAATGGATGCAAAGGGTGTTTTCTTGAATGGTTTTATATCCGAGGATGTTTTTGTTGAACGACCCTATAGTTTTCAAAATACCCATTTTCCAAATCAAGTTTTCAAATTAACTAATGTTTTATATTGTTTAAAATAGGATCCTAGATCTTGGTATGATATGTTCAACAATTTTCTTATTTTAAAAGGATTTTCAAAAGTTATAACTGATCCTACCATTTTTATAAAACAAATTTCAAAAGATTTTTTAACAGTATGAATTTATACAGATGATATAATTTTTGGATATTATAAAAATTCTTTCTGTACTGATTTCTCTAAAATAATGCAAAATGATTTTGAAATGAGTTTAATGGGTGAACTCAAGTTCTTTCTTGGTTTTTAGATTTTTCAAAATAAAGAAGGAATCATTTTAAATCAATGTAAATATACCAAAGATATTTTAAATTTTTTTAACCTAGATAGCAATAAGAGTAGTGATACTTCTATGAGTACCACCTATAAGTTAGATCTTGATGAAGCTGAGAAACTATTGGATCAAACTAATTATATAGGTATGATTGGAATTCTTCTCTACTTGACTGCTAGTCATCCTGATATAATGTTTAGTGTGTGTATGTGTGCTCACTTTCAAGCCAATAAAAAAGAGTCACATTTTGTTACTGTCAAAAGAATTTTAAAATACCTCAAGTACAACCAATTTAGGATTTTTTACCCTAGAGGATAAGTATTTTATCTAGTTAGTTATTCTGATGCTGATTTTAGTGGATGTAAGTTAGATAGAAAAATAACTTATAGAACTTGTCACTTTTTAAGCAAGTCTTTGGTTTCTTGGTTTAGTAAGTAATATTTTTTGCTACATTCACTACTAAAAAAATGAGCAAGGGAAGCACCACCTTTTATCAACGCTAAGCCAAAAGCGCTGATAAAGGTAAATATTTATCAACGCTAATTAAAAGCGCTAATAAAGGAACCCTTTATGAGTGCTAAAATTTTAGCGATGATAAAACCATAGTCCCATTTTATAAAATTGGGTGCACAATATCCTCTATTTATTACGCCCTCAAGCTCTCGTGGTACTGTACCCCTGCAAAAACTCCCCTCCCCCCTGATCTTCTCTTTATCGGACCTCTGCCGCTAGCCCTACTCCTTATCCTCCCCCTTGAACCCCTTCCGCGGATCCTCCTCCCCGCAAACCCTACTTCTCCTCCTCCCCACTGAACCCTACTCCTTGAGAACCCTACTCCTCTATTTCTCAATGGTTGGCAGTTCCTCCCATGCACCTCCCCCTCTGGCGGTCGGCCTTCCCCTCCCGACGTAGCATAGAAGGCTCCCTGACTGCTCGATGCTTCTTCTCTCCCTCCATCGCGGGTGTGATCTACTCTAGGTAAGTCTCCCACTTCTCCTTTTAGGTTTATTTTTGGTAATTTCTATCCCATCTCTACATGTGTTCATAATTTTAATTCTCATTTGGCTAATGATTCAATGAATAATTGGTGAATGGCTATTTCACATTCCATAGTTGGAATCACGGATCACTCCATGTGAAAATGAGACACGGACAATGATAGTCTTTTTTAGACACCTCGTATACCACTAGGGACACATCATGTCCTCCTTTGAGGATAGTTTTGAGCCCTATTTCCTTTTATTTCAGTTTTTTGTGAGATTTTTGAGATTCTATGGACTAGTATTGGTGGATTGTGTTCCCTTGGTCCATTCCTATGAGTGCTTGATGCAGCTTCATGACCTCGTCCAAGGATGTTGGCCCCTCTATATATTCTTAATGATCAGGGTAGTGTTGGTGAGTTCCATTATTCTTTATTGAGTTGTCTTAGTCCACTTATATGAGGGTTATTATGGAATTAGGCCCTCTTCATTGGAACTCATACCCCTCAGCGACTTGGAACATGTATCAATTCAAGGGACCTAGAGTGATCCTCATTTCATTCATGTTGTCCCTATACTGCTTTTGTAGAATTAGAATCACCAACACTTATATGGGCATTGATCCCCTATATTGGAGGATGTTTCAAGTAGGGTCTATTTCCCCCCAAAAAGCCATAGGAATTAACCCCCTCTCTTTGTATAGAGATCTGATCTTTCAGATGGTGTATTAGTCTGACGGAGCGTGTATCTCGGATAAATCATCTCAGTTTTCAATATAATTATTCTATAGTGAGTGGTATCAATTAAATTTTATGGGGGTTAGTATGGAATATGATCTTGAGCGATGGACCATAGGTCACTTAGTGACCTGGAGCTTGTATCCCTCTGAGAGGCCTGAAGCAAACCTTATTTCCAATGTTTTTTTTCCTATATTGGGTTTGTTGAATTGGCATGACCAATAATTACAAAAGTGTCTATCCCCTATCTTGGAGGATTATTGTAGTAGACTCTAGTATCCCCCCATCAAGCCTTGGGCATTGAACCCCTATATTTATATCATGAGCTGATATTTTTGATGGGATATTAGTCTGATGGAGTGTATATCTCGAGTGAACACTCTCAGTTTCCTATGTGATTATTCTTGGCTAGACCAGATGAGTGTGACCTATAGGATTAGTGTCATCATTGGAATTATAGCTTGGGTAGCATTTCCTCTCAGAGGAGTGTTACCTTGAAACCCTGAGTGGATCTACAACTAGAAGTGGTTGAGACATTTTTTGACTCAGAGTATTTTATGAGTATATTTGGGATATCCTTGGTTATCATTATGTCTCATATCTTGTTTGGAATACCTGTGTTTAGTGACATGAATACTCTTGATGCTTTATGTATGGTGTTTTTGGGGTGTCCTATTGGGTATTGTAATACTCATCCCTACAAGGGATCTTCCCATACATGTCATGTCTTATACAGATGATGGAAAATTTCATAGAGTCCTTGGTGGACTAGGATAAGGTAGAGATTAGTTTAGGATACACAGAATGAGGTGTATACCAATGGTGAATTAACATCTATCCCCTCCTTCTATGTATGTCATACATTATTTTCCATTTTTTGGTTGGATTTTATTTCAGCTCTTTTTATTAAATCCATTAATTTATGTTGTTCAATTCATAGACCGACCTCTAGTGGTTTGGGGGAATTCAACATGTAATACTAAGATTTGGATGGCTATATTAGTGTTATATGATTATTCCTATGGTTTGAGTTCATATCATAATCTTTTAAGGTAGTGATCTTCTGGGATGTAGGGTTAGCAGCACCCACCCACAGTAGGTGTGTGATGCAAGTATCATCTCAGGAGGCACTATCATTCACAGGTACCTCAAGGATAACCCATTAATCTAAGGAATTTAATATGATTGTGATGGGTATAGACATATCACATTGAATTTTCTTAACATTCATGCTACAGTTAGAGAGGCAGTGATGAATATCCTAGACAGAGGAAAGAACTGGAGAAAGGAGGTTTGTACAACACTAAAGTGATGGAGAAGATCGGGGAGCAGCATGAGGTGGATGGAACTTTGGTTTGATTCTACTAATACTACCCCTAACTAGACCACTCCTATATTGGGAAGTTAGTGGTTAGAATCTTGGATAGTTGTAGTCACTATAGTCTTTTTACCAGGAGGCTCCAAGAGTGTTTGGAGTTACGATCTATGTTCGTTATACTTTTCTTGTAGTACTATTAGAAATAGGTACAAGAAACTATTTTTTCTAATTTTTTAATTATTTTCTAGGTATATGGTAGGAATTGGTAGAGCCCCATGTTAGTGATGTTTGGTATGAATTTGGATTTGCAAGGAAGTTGAACAATTCCCCCATCGAGATGTGTTCATGAGAGGTGATCCAAAAACATGTGGGAAATTCAGTGACTCCTAAAGTGGTTACTATATAGGTGTTGTAGATGGGGTCCTTTTAATTGTGTATTTGAGGCCCTTTTTACGTGATAAGGTGTCATAGAAATCCCTGTTTTTAGTGAACTAGTGTGAAATGAAAAGGGTGTGTTCCAAGTAATAGGATCTCATAGAGGATTCGAGTGCAGTTCTAGGTACGAGTTTGGGGAAGGTGAGGGAGATTTATTGCATATCCTTTAGATGTTCGTGATATAATTTATGTTCACTAACCTTAATTTTCTATTTCTTATGTTAATTTGGGAAACAAAACCTATGATATTTTATAGTAATTTTGGATAAAACTAGGTTATTTGTCTCCCCCACGAACCCCTTTGTGTTTGGAAATGCATCTACTATATTAGTTTTCTCATCAAAATTGCATCCTTGTTTTCATTTTATTTGAGTTTGGTCACTAGTTTTGGGATATTTAATGTGATTATTTTATTATGAATGAGGTGGATGGTAGGGATGGTTAAAAGGATGTTTAATGTTTTGCTAAAGGGGTGGTGGGTGCTAGAACTATTGGTAAGGGGGTTGGAAAGTGTGTTGATTTTGATGGGGGGTCTATCCTGGTTCTATTGATTTACAAATATTTATTGGAAATGGTTAGGCTCTATTAATCTCTATTTTTATAAGGAATTGGTTCTCTTCTAATGTATTTGGAAGTCTTGTTTTGTGTATTTGAATCATAAATACTAATATTTGAGATTAAAATAGGATGGAGATGAATAAAGATTGGATGGATGCTAATCGTTTGACAATAGAGTATGAGAACAGAGTGAAAGAGTTCATCAAGTTTTCAAAGAATCATGAAAATGATCCTTCTCAAATCCTTTATTCGTGTTTACATTGTTGTTATTCTAGAATAATTACTCTAGAGGAGTTGGAAGAACATTTGATATGTCACGGAATAGATCAGAGTTATAAATGTTGGAATAAACATAGAGAAAAAGAAAATGTAGCTACTGGCTGGGATAAAACTGCATTTTATGGATCATCAATGATTACAAATATGTATAATGAAGAAAACTGTATGGAGGATGTGATTACAAATGTCAATAATGATGAAGATTGTAATGAAGAAATGACAAGGACTGTTGAAGATGAACTCTGTGATTGTCCAAAATTGTTTGAGAAGTTAAAGAGTTGTGCAAAGACGCCATTGTATGCTGGTTACACTAAATATATAGCATTGTCAGCTGTACTGAAGTTTTATAAATTGAAATAATGCAACGGATGGAGTGATGTTAGTTTTACGGAACTACTTTCTCTCTTGAATGACATGCTCCCGGAAGATAATGAGCTTCCAAGCCAGACATATGAAGCTAAATGAATGCTATGCTCGATGGGTATGATTTCTGAAAGAATACATGCCTGCCCGAAAGACGGTATATTGTTTGGTAAGGAGAACAAATCACTTACATAATGCTGAAAGTGTGGTGCTTCCTGATACAAGAAAGATGAATCCAGTCCAACAAAAGTTGTATGGTACTTTCCAATCATTCCAAGGTTTAGGCGTCTATATGGAAGTGAAGAAACTGCAAGACAACTGTCGTGACATGCAGAAAAAGAAATAAAGATGGGAAATTACATCACCCGACTAAATCTCCTCAATTAAAGAGAATTGATCACGAGTAACCTGAATTTGGAAATGAGCCAAGAAACCTTTGTCTTGCGTTATCTACAGATGGAGTTTATCTTTTTGGTTTTCAAACCAGCACTCACAGTACATGGCCTGTTATGTTGGTAAATTATAAATTTCCACCCTAGTTATGCATGAAATGGAAATTCATCATGTTATCTATTCTTATATCAGGACCAAAACAACCAGGTAACGATATTGATGTTTATTTGGCTCCTTTGATCAAGGATTTGAATTTATTATGGTATTCAGGTGTTATGTTGTATGATGCTTATAAAAGTGAATACTTCACGTTGAGAGAGATGTTGTATGGGATGATAAATGATTTTCCTACTTATGGAAATTTTTCAGGATATAGCATTAAAGGAACTCAAGGGTGTCCTGTGTGCGAAGAAGATATGGAATCAATTAGGTTGAAACATTCATCGAAATCTATGTTTCTAAGACATCCTAGATTTCTACCTCCTCGACATAAGTACCGATATTGGATGACATCATTCAATGGAAGTTCAGAACAATGCACAACACCGTCTCTATTAACAGTTGATCATCTTTTTGATAAAGTAAAATATGTGAACACTATTTTTGGTAACCCATTTTCAAAAAACCTTACGAAAATCAGTTGGAAAAAGAGATCAGTTTTTTTTCAAATTACCATATTGGAATTGTCTGTACGTCATACATTTTCTTGATGTGATGCATGTAGAAAAAAATGTATGTGACAGTGTTATCAGAATGTTGCTAAATGCCCCTGTAAAAACAAAGTATTGAATTAAGGCAAGGTTGGACATGGTTAACATGGGAATATGAGAAGAGTTAGCTCCCGCGAAGGGTGTAAATCAAATGTTTCTTCCTCCAACTTCTTACACTCTTTCTAGGGAGGAGAGATATCAATTTTGTAACTTATTAAATGATGTGAAGGTTCTAGAGGGGTATTCATCAAATATCAAGAACATTGTGTCAATGAATTATTTGAAGTTAAAAGGTTTGAAATCACATGACCTCCATGTTTTGATGCAAGATTTAATTCCTATAGCTTTACATTGAATTTTTCCCAAGAATGCTCATCATACGTTAACCAAACTTTGTTTCTTTTTCAAAGCTATATGCAACAAAGTTTTAGACCCGGTGAAATTTCTAGCTATGGAAAGAGAAATTGTCATCATATTATGTGAATTAAAAATGTTTTTCCCACCATCATTATTTGATATGATGGTTCATTTGATGGTTCACTTAGTGAGAGAGATTCGACTTTGTGGTCCCGTGCACTATAGATGGATGTACCCCATTGAACGGTATATGAAGATTTTGAAATGGTATGTCAAAAATCAAAGTTGGCCAGAGGGTTGTATTGTAGAGAAATATATTGTTTAGGAAGCCATTGAATTCTGTACCGAATACTTATCTGATGTGGAAAGCATTGGTCTCCCGAAATCTCATCACACTGGATGCATTGAGGGTGATAGAATTTCTGGAAGAGATGTTGTGACAATCAATATTACAGATCAGGAGTAGGCCCACCTTTATGTTTTTCATAACAGTTGGGAGGTTTATCCATATATTGAAACCCACAAAGAAATTCTGAGGCAGTTGAATCCATCAAGGGTTGAAAAATGGATATCGAATATACATAATCACCAGTTTATAGGATGGTTTTGGGACCATATTTTTAAGGAGTTAGATGAAAATCCAAATTCAATTTTAGAACGACTTTGATGGATAGCTTCCGGACCAAGTGTGTATGTGTTATCTTACAATGGTTTTGTAATTAATGGTTATACATTCTATAAAGATGAACATGATGAAGATATTACCATGAAAAATAGTGGAGTTACACTTGTGGTTGAAGCGATGCATGTTTCTGGCAGTAAGGAAAGAAATCCAATTTATGCGAATATGTCATACTTTGGCATTATCAAACAAATATGGGAGTTGGATTATACGACATTCCAATTGCCGATTTTTCAATACAAATGGGTTGATAACAATAGTGGTATTAAAATAGATGAATTGGGATTTTTGAAAGTTGATTTTAGTAAAGAAGGGTACAAAGATGAACAGTTTATAATGACATCAAAAGCGGTACAAGTATTTTATATTCCAGATCCCACAAACCGAAAGTGGTCGATTGTTCTGTTATAGTCCAAAACTATTTAAGGGTCCAGTGAAAATTTAGTTGAGGATAATCCTTTCAGTGGTACGTTGCAATCATTTTGTAGCGGTCCCAATGTAGATGATGTTTTTTTATGTTAGAGGAGAACATAATGAAGGGATTTGGATAATCGATAGAGGTGTCAAATCCCTTCATCCTTTGAAAAAAAGAAAGAGAGTTCAATAAACAGGTTATATTTTGTTTGTAATATATATCTTGTTATCTCATGTTATTATCTTATCATTACTGAATTTATGTAATATAAATTAACTATTCAACCACTTTTACAAATAATGACTTCTGCACATTCTGGTACTCCTAACCTCGAGGCTAAACAAGTCTCTCAAGCTGCTGCTGCTG
Organism: Viscum album; assembly: GCA_963277665.1. Taxonomy (NCBI): domain Eukaryota; kingdom Viridiplantae; phylum Streptophyta; class Magnoliopsida; order Santalales; family Viscaceae; genus Viscum; species Viscum album. Next base: position 931,305,414 of record OY728159.1, read on the forward strand.
CTGTTGCTGCTGCTCACAGTGTAAAGCAACAATAAGTTTCTGAACCTATTGCCGCTCCTAGTGTTGAGGTCCAACAACTATCATCATATGTCATTGCTACCATTTTAGATGAACATATATATGATGTTGATATCTATGAAATGGTCGGGGATGAAGGACCAACATCCCAGAAAACACAGGTGCACCGTATTTTGATGGTGTTAGCCAAAGTACTTAAGGTGTAAAGAAAAGGCATAAAATTTGATATAGGATGGAATGCACAAGGCCAACATGTGAATCCAAACAAGGCTATGTTTAGTAGTTACATTGGAATTGTCACTCAGCAACGCGTGCCGATTGACATAGATTCATGGCACCATGTTGTGTCCGGGATGAAGGCTGTGATCTGGGAAGAAATTATGGTAACATTATGATATTATTTCTTTAATTTACTAGCAAATAAAATAATAAAACAATACCTTACTCTTCTAAATCTATTACAGAGTACATTTATAGTATATTATTCACACAAGAATTATGTACTAAGTCTTGTAAGAAGGACTCATCGAGATTTTCACACTATTTTAACAAAATGTCACCTGAAAGATTCGAAAGGTAAAATAAACCCGCACCCACCCCTTGTCTACGCTCACCTGATATCCCAAGAAGCATGGTATGCATTTATTAGCCGCTGTGGGGATGATAAATTTAAGGTACATTGTGGCTGATAATACATTGTTTGAGGATACGTGTATTCATCACTTTTATTGTCAATATTTCATTTATAAAATAGCAACTTAGTACAGAAAATAAAGAACATGCATCAAAACCAACATAACCCTATCGTAAAGCAAGGATGGTGTACACTTCACTAGAAAAGAAAATGGTATGTATTTTAAATTTACAGTAATATTATTAGGTGACAATAAAAAACATCATAATTATCTTTCTATATTTATATATAGATTGATGAGTCTAAAGCCAAAGACACTTACATCCCACGTCATGTGCTATGGAAGGAGGCGCGTGTGAATAAGGAAGGGAAGCTAGTAGATGAAAACACACAAAAAGTGTGGGAAATATGTGTAAGTATGACACGATAAATTTTTTTGTTTTAAATTTCTATTACATAATAATAATTACTTATTTTCCTATATTTGACAGTCACAGGAATCATCTATTCCTGTAGTGGATGCAGACCTATTATCGATAGCTTTGAAGCAGCCAGAACAATACGGTCGTGTCAGAGGTGCGGGGTTTGGGGTGACACCCCGAGTATATTTTGAGAAAAAAAACAAACGGATGATAGAGATGAAGAAATGAAACGAACGAGCGAAAGACTAGAAACTCTTTAAGAAAAATTTCAATGGTAGGGAGAGTTGATAGAAACTTTTATGGGTGGGAAGTAAGGAGAAGACACAACTCAAGAATAACTAGCGCTTGAAGATCCTGCCCCACCCCCACCAGCTTTGAGGTAATCCATTCCCCTCAAAGAGCTGTCTTAGCCGTGGTAATCAATATTCTAATTATTGTTCCCATGAAATGTGAATCAGAAAAACACTGATACTTTTCCTGTACTGATATTCTATAGGTTGATAATGACTATGATTTATATCTTTCAACACCCACCCATCACCCTATAGTGATGGCTACAGTTTTCAACATCCTAGAGGAAAAGCTGCATAATAGACCACTTCCAAAAGATCATCTAAAAGTGACGATTACTGTAGCTCATGAGACAAATACAGAGCTACCTATTCCACTTGATGATGATGATATTCATATGGTTGAAAAGGCTATTGGGACATTCATTTCATGGTCGTCACAACTTGTAAGAGTATATATGGACAAAGAGGTATTTATTTCCATTTTTTTTTCAAGATGAACCTTTAAAAATTAATGAAAAAAGGTCCAAAACAATGAATGCTATTATAGATGGAGAAAGGGAAGGGGGTGACAAGAAACATGGGCTCAAAAGAATATAAAGGATCGACCAACCGATCCCAAAGAGCTACTGAAAGCACAATAACACCACCTGTTCTCTATCCATATTTACTAGCATTGAAGACTCATGTGGATACGAAGCTAAAAAATGGTAGTAGTCATATAGTTGTTTTTGAAAAGAATATATACAGAGAGGAAATTCAAGATTTCATTGCTGCTGAAAATGTAAATGAGATCCTTGAATATGGTTGGCTAGGTTTCATAGTTGTAAATTTATATATGAGGTACATTTTCATGAATTGATTTTCTAAAAGCTGATATAATGTGCTAATTATAACTAAATGCATTTTATATTATTGGCAGGTGTATATATGAAAAACAATTGAAGGGATTTTCCCATGATCCAAAATTCAGACTCATTAGTCCTCATACCACATCAACACAACTAATGAAATTAAAGCCATCAAAAAAGGATGAAATAGTGAAATGCTTGTTGAAAACATTTAAAAGCAAGATTACGAATGAAAAAATATCCCTAATACCTACCATATAGGGATAAAACTCTAAGATTAAAGCATATCAATTATATTTTCACTTATTTTATTAATTATTATTTTTTGTGTTTTTAGGCAACATTGGTTGCTAATTGCGGTGAACTTGGATACTCTAAAGATTTATTTTCTGGATTAAATGCAAGGATATCCAACAAACCGACCACACATGATGGAGTTTGTGAATCTGTAAGACACTACATCCTACATTTCAGGTCTAAACATCAAGTTATATAATTTATATTATCTTTTAATGAGGATTATTTTATGATAGGGAGGTGTATCAATATCGTCTAAAACAAGGAATAAGGACAGGGGATAAACGTAAGGAGGTGAGAAAATACTATGTTTGGACTGGTATCAGGGTATATATAATAAAATTTCACCATCCAAACACATATCAAAACAAGTTACTTATTCTCCTAATGATCAAAGGTTTTTCAGTGTTCAAAACAAACAAACAATAATGATTGCGGTTATTATGTTTGTAAATTTATGAGAGAGATCGTTTTAGATCAACAAACTAGCATCCCTAAAGAGGTATTTTAAAAAACAACTATTATTTCATTTAAATTATTTATTAATTCTTTATTTATATATTTCATAGTACTACTTTGATTGTCGAAAAGCTTCATATTCACAAGATGATATAGATTTATTCAGAAATGAGTGGGCCGCATACCTGATGGAAGATTGTACACAAATATAATGAAGATCTGACTTGGGGACGTGTACAATTGGCGGCCATTTTTGAGAGGGGTTAAGGAGATCAAAATATGAAACATTGTTGTATGTAAATGTTTGTAGGAAAATTTCAATTTTTATTAAATAAAACATCCTTTATCCAATGATTCATTTTTCCATTTTAACAGATGAAATGCACTAGCAACATGCAAGAATGATGAACCACTTTTCTTTTGTCTTTGGATAAGAAAAAATAGTAAAATCTCCAAAATACCATCATATCTGACCAAATGCATTCAGATTGTTTTGATACTTTAGGAGAATGATCCATGGGTAATTTGTGATGTGTAAAAGTCAACCCCACCTCAATATGAGGCATGGTGTAGCCAGTATCACTCAAAGTGTCTCTCTTTTGTTTAAAATGGAAAGAATTTTAAGTGAAAACAACAACTAACGTACGAAAAACTGACCAAACACATTATAATTATGTTTATACTTTAGGATTATGATCCATGGGTCATTTTTGATGTGTAAGATCCAACCTCGCCTTAATACGAGGCATGGTGTGGCCGATATCACTCAAAGTGTCTCTCTTTTGTTTAAAATGGACAAAATTTTAAGTGAAAACAACAATTGACATACGGAAAACAGACCAAACACATTAAGATGGTGTTGATACTTTAATAGAACAATCCATGGGTCGTGTGTGATGTGTAAAAGTCAACCCCACCTCAATCTGAGGCACAGTGTGGACGGTATCACTCAAAGTGTCTCTCTTTTGTTTAAAATGGACATAATTTTAAGTGAAAACAACAACTGACATACAGAAAACCAACCAAATGAATTAGGATTGTGTTTATACTTTATAAGAACAATACATGGGTCATGTGTGACGTTTAAGAGTCAACACCGCCTCAATCTAAGTTATGGTGTAGCCGGTATCACTCAAAGTGTCTCTCTTTTGTTTAAAATAAACATAATTTTAAGTGAAAACAACAATTGACGTACGGAAAACCAACCAAATGTATTAGGATTGTGTTTATACTTTAAGAGAATGATACATGAGTCATTTTTGACGTGTAAGAGTCAACACCACCTCAATCTAAGGCACAGTATTACTGGTATCACTCAAAGTGTCTCTCTTTTGTTTAAAATGGACAGAATTTTAAGTGAAAACAACAACTGACATACAGAAAACCAACAAAATGCATTAGGATTGTGTTGATACTTTAGGAAAACTATCCATGGGTCATGTGGGACGTTTAGGAGTCAACCCTTCCTTAATCTGAGGCATGGTGTGGCCGGTATCACTCAAATTATCTCTCTTTTGTTTAAAATGGACAAAATTTTAATTGAAAACAAAAACTGATGTACAGAAAACCAACCAAATGCATTAAGATTGTGTTGATAATTTAGGATAATGATCCATGGGTCATGTGTGACATGTATGACTCAACCTCGGCTCAATATAAGGCACAATGTGGCTGGTATCACTCAAAGTGTCTCTCTTTTGTTTAAAATGGACAAAATTTTAAGTGAAAACAACAACTGACGTACGAAAAACTGACCAAATGAATTAGGATTGTGTTGATACTTTAGGAGAACTATCCATGGGTCATTTTTGACATGTAAGATTCAACCCCGCCTTAATTCGAGGCATGGTGTGGCCGGTATCACTCAAAGTATCTCTCTTTTGTTTAAAATGGACAGAATTTTAAGTGAAAACAACAACTGACGTACGAAAATCCCCCTTCCTACCATACACACCAAAAGCATTCATTTTTTATTAAAGAAACACATACTATTGAAATAAACACTATTCCAAAACCATTTTAAAAAACCAATGATCTTAAAATCCATGAAATTTATTCCATTAAAACCATTAAAGCCCCCCACCCCCTGGACACCCCCACCCCCCTGAACACCACCCCACCCCCCTGTACACCCCCATGGATATCCCCCCATAGAAAACCCACCACCCCCTAGACACCCCCAACCCCTTGGACGGATCCCACCCCCTAGACAACCCCCACCCATCCTAGACACCACCCCACCACCTGGACACCCCCATCCCCTGGACACCCCCACCCCCATGGACAACCACCCTCACCCCCTAGACACCACCCCACCCACCTTGGATAACCCCTCACCCCCATGGACTTCCCCCACCCCTCCTGGACACCACCCCACCCCCTGGACACCTCCACCCCCTGGACACCCCCACCCCCTGAACACCCCCACCCCCTGGAAAGCCCCTTACCCCCCTGGACACCACCCCACCCCCTGGACAGCCCCATGGACAGCCCCCCACCACCTTGGGCAACACCCCCACCACCCTAGAAATCACCCCCACCCCCCTTGACACCTCCCAACCCCCTAGACGCCCACCCCCTGGACAACCCCCACCCCTCCTAGACACCACCCCACCACCTGGACACCCCACCCCCCATAGACACCCCCACCCCCATAGACAACCACCCCACCCCCTGGACACTACCCACCCCCCTTGGACAGCCCCAACCTCCTGGACCACCCCCACCCTCTGGACACCACCCCACCCCTAGACACTACCCCCACCCCCTGGACACCACCCCACCCCCTAGACCCCCACCCCCAGGACCCCCACCCCCTAGACCCCCCACCCCCTAGAAAGCCTCCCCAATCCCCTAGACACCCCATCAAACTCCTGAACGCCCCCACCCCTGGATTCCCCCACCCCTCCTAGACACCACCCACCACCTGGACACCCCCACCCCCTAGACACCCCCACCCCCATGGACAACCACTCCCACCCCTCTGGACACCCCCTGGACAACCCCCCAACCTCCTAGACCACCCCCACCCCCCTGGACACCACCCCACCCCCTGGACACCCCCACCCCCTGGACACCCCACCCCTGGAAATCCACCCAACCCACTGGACACCACACCACCCCCTGGAAACCACCATGGATATCCCCCCCACCCCAGACAACCCCCACCCCCTGGACACCCCCATCCCCCCGGACACCCCACCCCCTGGACACCCCCTACCCCCCTTGGACATCCACCCCAAACCCCTGAATAGCCCCTATAACCCCCTGAATTCTGAATTGAATTCTGTATGTATTTAATTAACTTATGAATTATGTGTTAATAGTGTATGGGTATACCTTTTGTATGTTTATTCTTGTTGTAATTACCTTATGAATTATGTGTTAATTTTGTATGGTTATACTTGTTGATATGCTGATTTTTTTTCAGGTCTTGATTGGGTGTGCTGCTTCAGAATTTTATGTTATAGAAGGCAGGGCATTTATCAGCACTTTTTTAGTGCTGATAAACGATCCTTTTATCAGCTCTTTTTTAGCACTGATAAAGGCTACCTTTATCAGCACTTTTTTAGCACTAATAAAGGCTACCTTTATTAGCACTTTTTTAGTGCTGATAAAGGGGACCCCCCCTTTATCAATGCTGAGATTTACAATGATTTTGTAGCACTGTTAAAGCCCGTTTGAGCACTGATAAAGCCCGTTTTTGTAGTAGTGATTTTCTACTGCTGAATCTGAATACATAGCTATAGGTAGCTGCTATGCACATATTTTGTGGATGAAAGACACTTTACTAGACTATGGATATCAATTCTAACACTGCCTCATAAATTGTTACAATACAAGTGCTATAAATATTTCTAAGAATCTTGTATCACATTCTAGGACAAAGCACATTGATATAATGCATCAATTTTTGAGAGATCATGTTCAAAAGGGAGATGTAACTCTTAAATTTATTGCTATATAACATCAGTTATATGATATTTTTACTAAAACCTTAAATTCCAAAAGAATGAACTATATCAAACATGAATTAGGAATGATCAACTTTGATTAAATTTATTTATTTTTTGGGTTGATTATGAAACACCATTAGGTATGAAACACCATTGGGCATGACACACCATTGGGTATGACACACCATTGGGTATGAAACATTGTTGGTCATGACACAACGTTGGTTATGACACGCGATTGTGGTTGTCTCACCATTGTGGTTGTCTCGCCATTGTGTTTGTCTCACCGTTTTGAATGTCACACCATTGGTTTTCATTCCTTTGTAATTTTTTTACTTTTAAATTGATTGAATCAGTGATTTTTTATTCTTATGGTTTATTTTATTTTTGTAACCTGATACAAATTTTTTCTCGGCTTATGAATTCATTTTTCAAGTATTATTTCAATTTTAAATTTTCAAATACCTAAATCCTAAATGATATAAATTAGACGTTTGACTAGTTCCAATACACCTTATTTCTCACGAACTTCTATTCTCTCTCGAGCCTAGTGAAACCCTTCTTCTCCAGACCTTCAAACCTTCAACCTTTCTCTCAACCTTCGAATGAGCTTACTAGATCGATCCGCATGGCAAGAGTGAAGTGTCCTTATGAGTATTCACCATCTAAGTCACGACCATCTAAGAAACAAAAGGGAAATACGAGTGTTCCTGCTACTATTAAACTAGTTAACCCAGAGCTTTCAAAAAGAGTTGTTGTATCTAAAAAATAATTTGAAGTAGAGTGGTTAGTCTCAAGTGAGTCATTGGTGCTCGATGTACTTCAGAAACAAGGTTGGTTGGATTGGTTCTCTTAAAAAAAGAGACCCTTTTATCCTAATATAGTTTACAAGTTTTTCCAATATATTGAGTTTGTTTTTAATGATGAAGAAGAATATTGGACATGAACAAAAATCAATGGTCACAAAATAACTTTTTCCTCAAAACAGTGGGAAAGGTGCTTAAAAGTCCCTCAAGAAGGTGTTTTTAATGACTACCAAGGAACCATTCTGTATACAGGTGATGAATTCATCTATGAAGAAACCCTTACCAGGATAACTGATGATGGAATAACTAGAATACCTATAGCTTCTAAGTTTGATGGGGAATGCTGACTACTCTTGAAGTTTATATAGCACATGTTATGCCCCAGAAAAGGTGAATTTTCCACCTTAAGGTATCAGGATGTATACTTATTATATCTTATGAAAATGAGACATAAGATTAATTTATATAGATACCCTATGGTCCACTTGTCTGAAATGATCAATCCTTCTTAAATATATAATTATTTGATTTATCCCAAGATGATTTCATCTATGCTAAGAGAAAAAGGGTTAGTTTAAGATAATAAAGAATCAGTTGTGTACTGTAGTGGTTTTTGTATTTCTAAAGCAATTTTTTCAAGAATAAGAATCAACTGGAGCCCCTATAAGAAGTAGTGGGTAGATGATGGTGTGAAATTGTCTATGGATTTTAACACTGTAGATCATCCATCAAGGCTAAGGGAACTTATTGATCCTGGTCTAGAACCTGATGAGGTTGTTTATTATTCTCATGAGAAGGAAGAAACGTCTATTGGTGGAAAAGAAGAAGGGGAATATCCAATAGATAAGGGGAGTGACCAAAATCTGTCTCCCAAATCACCAACTATTACTTATAGAGCTCCTATCCCACTTAGGAGAGTTCTTAAAAGAGAAAAATTAGTGAAATTTGATAAAGAAGAAACTGAATTTTCTAGAGAGGAATAGTTTAAAAGTAATTCAAAGTCTGATAATGATGATGAATAAGAATAATAAGATGATGATAATGGTAATGATAGTGGAATGGAGATGCTGGAAGTGCTAATAATGGCGATGCTAAAGATGATAATGACGATGTTTATTCTCACTCTGATGGTTTAGTTAGCCGAATTAGAAGGGGATATGTAGAAATACTTTTAGATTTACTTGATTCTCCTAGTGCATCTAAAGATAAACCCAACTTACCAGTAGAGGTGGACCCATATTTTAAGAAAAATGATGCATCTGTTGAGGGGGAGAAATCTCCAAGTGTTGAGTTTGTTTCTACTGAAAAGACTATTTTTGATTCTACTAAGTCTAAGTAGATGTTAGTGATTACTGATATTAAGCATCATGTAGATGAAAAAATAAAGAAATATCTTATTTCTAGTGAGAAAGATGATGTTGATGTATAGTTAGTTGATGCAGATGCTTTTTATGAGCCTTATGTTAATAGGAATTTGTAAGTTGAATCAGCTATTGTTAATGTTTAGAAAGATGATGTTCATATGGAAAAATAATATGCTATTGATGAGTCTGTTGTTGTTTCACAAAGTGCTGATGCTCTGAGAAATTTTGAAATTATAGTTTTTGTACCTACTATAGTTGTACATACCATTACTTAATACTCTATGGTTAAAGTTTCTGGCATTTGGATTGATCATATGATAGATAAATTGAGTAAGTTCTCAAATGAAGTTGAGTGTCTAACAAAGGATAGTGGACATTTTTTTCGAGTTGAGAGAGATACTAAGGGATCAATGGTCCATCAAATTGATGTTGTTGGTCTATTAGAAAAAGTTACTTCTGTCAAGGAACCTGCACCTACCACTCTAGTCCCTATTATCTCAGTGGATATAATCACCAAGGGTGACTTGGATGTTTTCAAATAAAATTTACTTTTAGATTTTGATAAGGTTTTGAAGAATTGATCTCCTATACTCACTAAGTTAAGTGAAAATAATGCAAGATACATTTTTGAGTTAGTGATTCACCATATTCAACCAAAGATGATGCATCATATTTATGAGATTGAGATTGAGAATAATAGGATAGGTAATGATCTGGAATCAATAAAATCTATGCTTGAAGATTTAAAGTCTACTTTTACAGCTTCTTTGAATGGAATTCTTAAAATCATTGAGAATTAATCTTCAGATGCTTTTACCTCTACTGTACCTTAAGTTGATGCATATATGATCAAAACTGTGGTTAGAGAAGAAGTTGTTATTGTGACCAGTGAACCTTCAAGTGGGGAACCTATCATTCCTTTGGAAAATTTGAGGAAGTTTGAGCAGAGCACTGAACATGATCACATGATATTAAGAAAGTATTCCGAGGATATGAATTAATATAGAGATACAATTACTAAATCCATGAAATATTACCTCTCAATAGTTTTTACCAAACATTCCATGGATTCCAATTTTATGTTTTTGGATGAGCATTTGAGAATTCCACCTATTACCCAAGCCTTTAAGGATCAAGTCAGATAGTTGAAGGAGACGACTCCAGTGCTGAATCAATTTATGGAAGAGAAAATATATTTCTTCAGTGCCATGGAGAAAGGTGGTTAGATAATAATGGATTTCATAAACCTTATGAAACAATTTATCCATGTACATAGAACAATAGTTGTGTCTTAAGATGCAATTCCTATTACCCCACATGAATATTTAAAACTAGGAGTTACCAGGGATCCAATTGCACCTCTGCCTGCCAAATTTCAACATATACCTCTTCCTCCATAATAATCTATGAGAAAACTCAGAATGATTATTATTATAGAGCCTTGACCTCATCAATCTATAGTTGTAATCCCATATAGCATTCCAACTACCTTTCCTAGAGCTCCTTCAGACCCTACTGCACCTATTGTCTCAGATTATAAGAAAGATAAGGACAAAGTAAAAGATCCTATGGACCCTTCTGCCTAGCCATGAAAATGTTGTTGGATTAGACATTCTATTTTGATGGAAAATCTTTTTTAATAACTTTAGGATTGCAAGTTTTATATGACTATTTGTTATCTTTCTTAATGATTTATTATTCTATTATTTATATTACCTTTCTTACTGCCTTCACTATTTTTATTTTTTATTTTGTTTTACCTTTTTGATAATCCCAAAAGGGGTAGAAAGAGAAAATTATGACATTTATTTCTGATTTATTTCTGCCTATTATAGTGATATTTATTTAATAATATTTTTACTATTTCTTTGACACCACATTGATATATATACACACTATAATAATTTATCTTTGATATCATGTTTTGATCTTACATTTGATTCCATGAATTTTTTAATTTTGATGAAATGATTTGTGATCATAAAAAAGGGGAATATTGTTGACTTTCTTGTTTTAATGATCACTAAATCATGCTTTTAATGCTATTAATAAGTTTCATGTTTTTTTGTAAGCATATTATAATTTGAGATAGGTGATAAAAATTGCTAAGTATGAGACACCACCAACCATATCACACCGCCAAGGATGACTCACCACTAACCATAACACACCGCTAATATAGAAAATTGGAAAAGTTCTAAAATGAATCCCCATTAGGATGTCAACCATCAGAATAGAATTTTGATGAAGTATGAAACACTGCCAACCTAACCTACCATCAATAGAGTCATCGCCACAAGGATGACTCATCGTTAGCTAAGTCACCGCCAACATAGAAATTTGGATAAGTACAAAATGTCACACTGCCAACTTAACATAATAGCAAAATGAGACACCATCAACCTAAGACACCACTAGAACAAGACACCACCAGACTATGAGTTTCCTTTCATGACTCACCACCACTATCTATTAATTTATCATTTTGAATTAATTTTATAATAGTTATATTATGTAATTTAATGCCAAACATATTTTTAATGGTTGTATATTAAATGCTCAACATAATACATTAAAGAATGTGTTAGTTTTGAGTACAAGGATGCAGAATATCTAGCTGCTCATGTGGATACCCATGCATGATACTCATAAAAGAGAAGAAGACTCCCTCATGTGACGTATGTGAAAAAGTGTGAAGTGTGATGCCAAGTAGTAGAGGAAATACATGATAAATCTATTCACATACAGAGCTGAACATGATTGTAATAACTTACTTACTACATCCTATTCTACTTGACCGAGGAAGCCAAATCTCAATACACATCTATTTATTTCCTAAATTCAAGAAAAAAAGTGTCCATGACACTCTATTTTACTAAAGTTTCAATAGCTTGACTCGAGATGCATTTTCAAAATGCTTTCAAGGAGTCATGAGATGCACTGCATAACAAACCAAGCATCTTTATTCCATCATACTTTTAATTTCTAAGTTTGATTATTTTATTTTACATTATGAGCAGTGTGTGTGTTGCTCTGTTTATTTCAGAAAACATTATTTACTACTATAACTGGAAGATACATAGATATATTATCAACCTTTATTTACTTTTTTCCCACGACAACTATAGAAGAGGTCCTGTGTGACCTGTTATATTTTGTACTCCCACAGATAATATTGGAAGAGGCCATGCGTGGTCTAAAAAGTTGTATACTATTGTAAAACCCAATCCAAGTTGCAGATAAAACTATTTATTTATATAATCTGCTTGGTGGTGGGTGATCACCAAGTGAAGAGAACTAAGTCTCAGCTTGAAACTAAACCTCTTGTATTCAAAATTCCATTTCATGTTTTATTTTGTTTTATTTTGAATCTATTTTTTAAAATTGAAAATTGTTTTAAATTGCAAAAAAAATTAATCCTTTGATAGTTAACCTTAATTAGTGTTTTTATAATATTTTAATCAAGTAAATTGATTTCAAAGGATTAAGTAATATTGTATATTATTTTACCAGAGACCTAATCAATCTTCTAAGAAATATTTTGAAAGATTTAAATTTATAATGATTTGATGTTTTGGTTAACTGGGACATTTTTAAATTTATTGGTGGAATCAATTTTAATTAATTCTGAATAGAAATTTTTATTGGGTACTCAGTTCACCCCCTCTTGAGATATTCACTTCGACCAACACTCCAGATCTGCATGTATTTTCCCTCTCATATATTTTTGGGGTTGCAACATGTGAAGCTTATTGAGGGAGGGGATTTGAGACCCATTCCTTTATTTTGGTGTAATTTGTGAGTTTAACATGATTTTGTCTTGTTTGGGTAATTATTATGAATAAAATTAAATAAGATAACAATTTTTAAATTATTGAAATAAATAGAAAAATAATTGTCACATGCAATTGATAATAATTATTTCATGTGTGGAAGTTAAAAGAATTAAAGGGGAGTTTTGTTACTTGTAGTAATTGTTTTCATTTCATTGTTATTTTATAGATAGTTCATGGGATAATGGACTATGGTTATTATTGTGTCTTAAAATGTTCAATATGATAAAAAAATCATTAAACAACATAAATCTGGTAATGTGCGGTTAATAATTAAAGAGAATTTTGGTCGTAGAAGGGGATAAATAATTGATAGGGATAAAACCTACATGAATTTTTCCATATCTATGATAATTTGATCTCCTTGATTTGGATATTTTCTAATTTATGTTTTTACCAGCTACGATGATCCCCTTAAGTGATTTGAATTGTTACTATTGAAGGAATTGATTGTTATTGTGCTTGATTATTGAGAACAATTGACATAATTAAACAATAATTAAAGCTGATAATTAAATGAGTTGTTTGAATAATTGGGACTTGAATGATGTTGATGTTGGACAATGTAATATAGATGTAGGTAAATTTGTTTCTTTCTTATTTTTGTGTGGTTGTGGCTATGATAAATGATGTGATAGTGTTGTAGATGCCCGACAATGTGGAACGAGACTAGAATCAAGTAATGGTGAGTTGTTAATTGAAATTTGATAAAGTGATAGAGGATGGAATTGAATATGTGTGGGAATGAATTTAATACGTGGTAATTAATTTATAAATTTAATTATGATATAAATGGGAAGATAAAGGTTGGGAGTAAATATGGATGATGGTTAAGAGCGGTCTATCATTAAATATGGGAAATAAATAGAAAAATGAATTTAATTTTTGTTGTCAATGTTAAATATGTAATTTTATAAATGAACACTTAAATGATAGGATGTGGTTGTTCTTAAGGCTGTTTTTTCATAATTATTGGTTGATTTGGGTTATAGATGCAATGATGGTTATGGATGGGCGATGGTGATAAAATGTTGAAATAGATGAGTTGTTTTAAGGCTGTTTTTGTGCACTCTTTCCACGATCTATGTGATACCATCTATTAATGTATTTTATTGTGATTTATAAATAAAACCCACCCAAGTTGAGTATTTTATAATGATTCCAAATGTTTTGGTTCTAGTAATTTTCCCCAACGTCCAGGTCGGTGAGGGTAGATGACTAACTCCCCCCTCTTCCCACTCTCCCTTTAATAGTAGAATGGATATGATAGACTAAGGTTGGTATGATCATTCAAGGTGTGGGAGTGGCATGTGGTGCACCCAATGAAGGGTGGTGATGGGATCATGGTTATTTTATGGGGGTCATTCATGGTAATAGGATGACATGAAGTTGATATCCTTCATGTTCATGATACCCTACTGCTCTTATCTTATGATGAAATAGACATGGAATGGGGTTGATGATGAGGATATGGTACTTGATACATGGATTTTTCCCTGATGCCAACATGAGATGTTGGACCTTGTGAGTGTTGGGGTAGGTAGGGATGTGTCCCAACCCACATTAAGAAAAAAGGGATGGAAGCACAAAACATTTGGAATTGGGGTGTGAGAGTGGAAAACCGGTGGGGAAGTGGTTGTGGTGCACCTATGATTATATTATTATGATATTATCCTATATTAATTGGATGCGAACTCAATGAGTGATCCTTGTTGAGGTTGGGAATGGGTAGGTAACCTAATAGGTGCATGTTGGTTATACTCTTTGCTCATCAGAGCATTAGTATTTTTTTTAGATTTTGCATGAGAGGTTCTAAGGAGGACCCTACTGAGTATAAATTCCATGCTCACACTAAGTATATATAAATTGTTTTTATGTGATCAAGATATTTTTAGTGATTAAGTTGAATCAGGCTGTCTTCGAGCTGATGTTGTTGTTTAGAGTTACCACTTTAGAGTGGGTTTGGCTTTTATTTTGGAGATTCCTTCTGTATGACATGACATGTATTATTGTATTTATTTCCATGTATCTCAGTTTATTATATATGTTATGGTGTTGATCAGCATTTCTCCTCCCATATCTTTTACTTAACTTACATTATATGGGTAATGCCTCCCATCATATGTTTTATACCCTCAGTGCTAGTTTCCAACCCGAGGCTTATTAGAGGCAGGCTTTAGGGGCCATCTCTTTTCTTCATTGTTGTCCCAAGGAGGGTGTACTAGTGTAGGGGTAGGTGGGTTGATGAAATTTCATCTCTCACGTGTTGTGTATTTTGAGGTTTTGGAGGAGTAAATAGTGACTTTGGAGGTGAATTGAGTTAGTTAAGATAAAATTCATATTTTGAGATAAACCGTGTCGTGGTTTTTGTATCCACAACGTCATGTTTTTTCTTTTTTCAGCATGTTTTGATGGAATCATCATGGTGGGAAGTCTTAGATTGAAAAATAGAATTGGAGGAGATACTGGTCACCACAGGGAGTATAACTATGCTATATTTTTTTATTATGACGTAGTTTTGTTTAAAACAATTTTAGTTCATGTTGTGGTTTGGAAGTATATTTTTTAGAGTTACTAATAGAAATAAAGAAGAATTATATCATGATTTACCATTTTAGTTGAAAAAACAATGTGTTTGTGTGAGGAATATTATGGTTTTAACTCATAGATTGAGCATGATTTGAGGAAAACATGTCATGGTTTATCAGGCAAAGTTATGGTTTTGGGAAAACATGTACTTTTGAAATGAAAATGGTTAATAGATTTCTAGGAGTTTAAATTTTAAGTCCTTGTGGCTTTAAAATTATCCTCGACCAATATAAATCACAATGTGGTTTAGGGAACCATCTCATGGTTTAGTTTATCTTGACTGTTATCTAGTTCAACCTCTAATAATATACACATAAGCACAAAGATCCATCAATTTTTTTGGCGAAGAGAAATAGAGAACCCTAAGGAGATGTACTAATCCATATAAATCCTTTAGATTCTAGATCTTACAACAAAACTTTCAACTCCCAAAGATCTACGATGCCATTTGGTAAGGCGAGATAAAAACTGGCTCTGCTCCCAACACCAACTCGATCTTGAACTCAATCTCTTGTTCAGGTGATAAGCCATATAACTCATCAGGGAAAACATCCCAAAAATGTTCTAACACTAGAGGAAAATAATCCTAACACATCACACCATTATCTAGATCAAGATCAGTGATATGATCCTTGAGATAATCCAATCTACATTGAATTGGTCCCACAAGACTAGACTGAATATCCCACTCACCATGGTGAAAATAGATACTTCCTTATGGAGATAAGAAAGTAACTCTCCTATTTTAATAGTCGATATGAGCCTGGTATAGAACTAACCAATCCATACTAATAATCAAGTTGAATCATATCATTTCCAACATGAATAGTTCCCAAAAGAAACAGTAACCATCAATCTCTAGAGAACACATCTTGCAACATTTGATATTCCATGACCACAATGATGTGTCAATGGTTAAAACACCATATAATATTTCCACATCTAAGCCCAAACTATTTGAAAAAGAGTAGATATAAAATAATGCAATGCTCCAGTATCAAATAAAATACAAGCTAAGGTAGATGATACAAGAGTTATAACTCTAATGGTAGATGGTCCTACATCCATGTTAGTTGGAGTAGTCCGTATAACATGAAAATGACTTGTCCATCTACCCTAGGATCCAGTATGATTACCCTAAGACACATCCCTTTCTTGGTATTGTTGCTCATGTAATCGGGTACCAAATCCCTTGCCTTGGCCTGAATGGCTTGTGGAACCCCAATTACCAACCTGCTAAGGGGTATCTGAGCCCCTTCCAAATTCTGATGCCTATACTAATCCTTTTACACTACTCTACTATGGAAAGTTCAAAAAAAAACCTCTGAAGATGACCCAGTATTCCATAGATATGAAACTTGACTATGGGGTAAGGACACTATAGGTGCTTGTGGAAACAATTTCCACACTGATAGCACTAGAACTGAACATGATCTTGAGATGGTTGTTCACTTACCTAACTACTCTACCCACCACTACTTTAGAGGAAACTGTCATAACCAAACTTATTATCACTCGATGAAGAAATCCTATATCGCCCTGCTAAAATATCCTGACCGCTACTCGAGGCCTCTCTCATATTTCCTTCCCCAATGAGTTCTTAATTCATCATGAATTCAAATCTGTTTAAATGGAAAACATTTACCTGTGACCTGATCTCATAATGAAGACCGTCCTAGAAACGTCTCACCCTGGCGATCTCACCAGTTGCTAAAGATGGCACAAAGCACTATAGGCCAGTAAAACATCCAACATATTCCAAAACTGATAAAACCTCCTGTGTTAGATGCATGAAATCATGATCTTTTTTACCCCTCAAGGTCTCAGGATATAAATGGATCAGGAGCTTCATCTCAAAGTCCTTCCAAGATAGATCATCATGTTTCCCATATTCCTCCAGAATATCTCACCAATTCTTAGAAGGTCCAAGAAGAATATATGTAGCAAGCTTCACCCTCATATCCATAGGTGCCTCGAGATGCTTGAATATTTTTTGTACTAACTCAATACAGAACTTTATTTCCTAGGGTTCCCATTCCTCAGTAAACATAGGTGTATGTTGAAGCTGAAACTCTTTTGTCAGCTCAGAAATTGAAGGAACGGTATGAACACTCTCCCTTTCCATGGATTTCATGACCCTCAGGAAGTTTTCATAAAGCTGAACATCCATCTGGTCCTCAGGAACTATAGTATGTTCTGGTTCAGCTGTATTAGGGGTGTGCTGATTTCAACTCTCATAACTCTCAAGTCAAAGATAACGAGGAGACATTTTCTCTATAAGAAAAATTCACACCTTAGAGAACTGGTTAACAACAAGGTTAACCCCAACATGTGACTACAACTGAGAACCACTAACTCTTGGTCTCTCTAGACATGGATTATAATCATTTTAGCATGACATGGAAAATTATTTCATTTATCCAGTGAAATGGACATCTCATTTCATATTTCTATAGGAAAGTATAAATCACATGAAAAAAATAAATTTACACCTATCATGAACAATTCATGTCAATATATCCCTATGTTCCAATTATGATTCTTGTATTCTCATCTTGTACCATACCAGACCATGAGTACAATCCCAAGAAATAGTAACATCATAAAATAATAACCTAAAACAACATGTGAATCACACAAGGTGAAATATCATCAACTATAGAAAGCATACAACACAAAAACAATGTAATGAATCATATTTTCCCAGTTTTATTTTTGGAAAATTTCTGGGAAAATTTCAAGACCAAGCGCTGAGACGACATGCAATTCTGAGGCCCTGTGTGCCCGGAATGGTTTGAAAAAAAATGTTATGTTTTTAATAACATGTGTGAGTGGTTTTATTGAAAAAGTTTAAACAGGTTCCCGTATCAGAAATCTTAGGGCACCGTTGCATTCAAGATGGAGGGTTTACCCTAGGTGTGACTTAACTTTAGTCGGCGCGGGTCTCCAGTGACAAAAACAAAAAAGGATGTAATCATAAATAAAATTATTAAATAAAATTATTTTATTTTAAAATCTTAATAACTCCTGAATAGTGACTCATATTGGAAATCCTAGACCACCCTTGATTTCGTAATGTGGCATTTTCCTTAGGAGGGGCCTAACATCGACCGACGTGGGTTGACTGCAAAAGTTAATTTTTTAGACGTTTTAAAGAAGAATAAAATAAACTTAAATAAGTTTATTTTATTTATTTTTAACATTTCATAGCATAGCGACGCTGCGACCTAGCGACGAGGTAACCCATTAACTTTCAAGAATGAAACAGCGTGGCAACGCTACAATGCTTCAATAGTAATGCTGAAACACGTCTTTCTTCTTTAACCATTGGAAGGGATACAATATTTGATTAATGATCCTTCCCTGTGAGAACTAGATAAGAGCCTTGGCGATTTACTCTCATTGGAGAACAATGGAAGATGATGAGATGAGGATCAAGTATTGAGGAATGATGGATCGTGATGACTCGCGATGGATCACCAATGATGATTGAACCCCGACATCAACTGATCCAAACTCTAGGTAGGGTGTGAGTTTTAATATGTTTTCCTTCCCCATTCTTTATCCCTATGACAAACATGGATTAATCGACCAACACATTAATCCACAAGTCGTGCATATTGTGGGTTTGGTTTTACCTTGTAGGGTTTATTGGGAATTGTTGATTTGATATTGATTATCCTTTATTGTGGATTTTCATTAACAATTCTAATAGAAATGAACATTGATCGAGGTTTATTCCTCTTTGTTGGTTAATGTATTTCACACTCCATTCTTTGTTCATCGCAGGCATTCTTCATTTGGACCATGACTTACAATTCACGATCGATTGATCTTTGCACAAATGATTATTGGCACAACAACCCGATATCACAGACCTAGGATGGATGTGGTATGACAGAGGTGCGACGATGACAATGGAAGATGGATCGAAGCGGTTTGGGAGATATCTTTGTTCGAATAGCTTTGCACCGGAATTGATTATGGAATGGATCTAAGACCATAGCAGTGAAGGTGGAGACTCGAGGATTGTGAAACATCTTTCGGATCAATAATTAGAGCACCGAACCAAATCCGAGGCGGAAACAATGGGGCGTGGTCCGGGATCACGCTGGCAGAGGACCCTGTGACAACCAGTCGAAGGTAGAAACAGGGGCCGCCGCAGGGCGGCGGTGAAAGCCGCAGGGTGGCAGCGGCGGCTGCGACTGGGATATGGTAATTGGCCATGTCACGCAGCTGGGAACTATGGTCTTGGTGGGACCATGTTGACTAGGTGGGGACATAGTGCTGGCCTCATTCGGTGGAACAATATGGTCTACACCATGTGGACTGGGTGGGCCAGCTCAGCCAGGGGGGGCTGGAGTGAGGAGGGCTGGGTCGGACCCGCAGATTGGGTCGGAGCCGGTAGATCGGGTCAGCTAGACCCAAACCCAACTGACCCCTTTTCACTAAAATGACCATAACTCTCAAATTGTGTGTCTGTTTGAAGAGCCACTTGCGGTTTTGGGACCCTTGCGATGAGGCAGTCATTTTGAGATACTCTATGTGATCTTTTGTGGAGGTTGGCATATGACCTATTTTCTTGAGGTGCAGGTACTCCCGGAATGAGTGTGCTAAGGACGGAATCCTGTGACTGGTTGTGGCAAAGATGCGGAATTGGTCTCCTACAAAGACGCGGAGTTGGTATCCTGTGAATATGTGAAGTTGGTCTCCTGCGAAGACATAGAGTTGGGATCTTGCAAATATGTGGAGTTGGACTCTTGAGAAGATGTAGAGTTGACCTACTGCGAAGATGCGGAGTTGTTCTCCTATGAATATGTGAAGTTGGCCTCCTACGAAGACTGCGAAGACACGAAGTAGGCCTCCTATGAAGACGTGGAGTGGGCCTCCTATGAAGACGTGGAGTAGGTCTCTTACGAAGATGCAGAGTTGGCCTCCTGTGAAGACACAGAGTTGGCCTTCTATAAAGATGCGGATTTTTCCTCCTGTGAAGACGCAGATTAGGTCTCCTATGAAGATGCAGAGAAGGTCTCCTATGAAGATGTAGAGTAGGTATACTACAAAGACACGAAGTTTTTATCTTGGGAATATGCAAAGTGAGACTCTTGTAGAGATTGTATGTCTCATCAGATTTGAATATTCCTTGATCAGAATCCTATGGCTAAGGATTGGATGTAATATCGATAATCCTTGTCTTATCAAGACTGAATGTCTCATGGAACTTCATAACATATCGAGACTATATGTTCTCTTGGAAACTTTTGGTAGACTAGTTCTACGTGATTACTATTAGATATATCAAGGAGTGAGATCTCTCTAATATAGCATGATACAAGTAGGACCATATGACTGACAATTGATGAGACCATGAGTCTTGGAATCCTTTATGAGTATACCTAGATGTTCTGGTTATATGTATTGTTAATATATACCTGTGTGAGCTGACTCTAATTACTCTATTGAATGTACTTATTAAAGGATAAACTTCATGTACCTCTTTGGTAGTCTTCTTTGTGTATTTATTTGTGGTATACCTTTGTGGTTTAGGGTATCTACTGAGTATTGTTTTAATCACCCCTGCACAAGATTTACCAACATGTGTCATGTCTTGTGCAGATGATTGATGCTTTGACAGAGTCCTTGGTGGACTGAGGCCAGGTGGTTCTTAGAGTGACACGACAGACAAGGTGTGCTTCTACAACTTGAGATAGTTGTTCCTGTACCTACCCTTCAGGTAGGGTTTTCTGTGGAGGAGTTATAGAGACTTGTAATTGTACTTTTCTTTTTTTGGTCTTGTATTCTAGCCCTATTTACCTTCAGTTTTCCACTATTGTACCTTGTGTTTGTTTACTTAGTTTTTTCACTTTCCAGCATCCACGACTCGAAGTTGTGTTCATGTGTATAGGTACTTAGGAAAATTCCTTCCATTTGTTTGGGATACGCCTACTCGGTGCTAGTATCCATTCCCTAGCCTATGAGAGGCAGACTTGGGGTAGTCATGACACGGCCCCCGAGGGATGGGTCACGACAGAGTGGTATCAGAGGGTGGTCGATTATACCTTAAGAACCCAGAGTTTATGAGTTTGGTTTGGGGAAACTATGTTAAGTGTTTCAAGTTCATCTTTCAGGACATGGATTCCAGTATTGGTGTGGTGGCCGATGTATCCATGCACTGGGAACCTGAATTATGCTTTTAAACTTGGTACATGAAAACACTAGTTTTAGGAAAAACTGATGGTACATGCATCATATAGGAATGGGTTTTGTTTTCCATGTCCTTCTCGAGTCATCTCACCAGGTATACTCTATTGATCATGGTGTATCTTGTTTTGTTTCAAGATGCTTCCATGTAGATAGCCATCCAGGATTCCACTGTGTGATCATGAGGATGATCCTCATGGTGATGATACCGGTATAGAGATTTGTACCATAGAAAACACCTTAGGGTGGTGTACCATCTATACCACCACTTGCAGAGTAGAACATGGTACCATAGTACCCTCAGATGAGATGCACAAGCTGAGAACACTTCATGAGTTTCAGCGATAGATACCCCTCAGGTTCTGAGGCAAGATCGACTCTCAAGTTGTTGAGGATTGACTTGAGGTGGTAACCAAGTTTTTCATCTAGTATGGGCACCAAAAAATCATATGGTGGTCCTAGCGGTGAGCCTTATACTTGGCTCAACAGGGTGATGGAGGGGTTTAGATTACCCGATCTTACGATGAGGAGACTCTTACATGGGTAGAGTTTGGGAACCTTTTTCAGAGAAGGAGTTATAACCTTATAAGCTAAGTGATATGCATTCACAGGAGATTTTACAGCTCCGGTAGGATGACATGTCGATATCTGAGTATTCATTGAGTCATACCAACCTTTCCAGGTACTCGATGGATATGATACATGAGTGGTGCTTCAGGGTTTAGAACTTTGAGAAAGGTGTGATTAGGGACATTCGAGCCAACATTATTCCTCCATGAATTCCTACTTATTCTAGGGTGTTAGAGTGAACATTTGTGGTGGAAAGTACTTTGGATGAGAAGATACAACCAATGGATGTCAGCAGTGGGAAAGAAAGAGCAGAGACCTCAGGAGCAGGAATCCAACATCAGTCTCATAGACTTTGATATGTGAAAAATTCAGAGATAAGGTTATAGGATAGGGGACCTACAACTTAGGACTCATAGGGTGAGTCTAGTTGGCATAGGGAGATGAAATTATTTTCATAAGATGGTAGGGGAAATATCACTAGGGATTTTCCAGCCTATAGTGCTGCTGACAGGGAAATGGTGGATGTGCCACTGAGGTAGAGGAAATGATAGGAACAAATAGATCTACAGGGAGACATACACGGAAGAGGAGATGAGAGAGTATTAGGAGGTGGTATACATTTTGACATGTTACCACCAGGACCCCCATGTGGTTCACACCAGGATCAGGGAGTTGGAGGATAGGGGAAGGGGCAGCTGCATGCAGTTAATGCATATAACCCAAGGGCTCCAAGAATGATTCGTGGTATATTATGTGTCTAATATTAGCTCTCGTATTAATAGACACAGGTTATAATAATTCTTCCTTGTCACAGATCTTGTTTTACACCTAGAGTTTCTGGTTAAACCATTGAATTGACCCTTACAACTAGATATACCTACAGAAGGAGACTCGATAATCACACTAGTACTGAAAGTGTGATCTGACCCTTGAGGCAAGAGTTTTAATTGGAACTTCTTGGTGGTATTCAAGGCCTGAAGACATCATTTTTGGTATAGATTGGTTATCAACAATCCATGCTCGAATTGACTGTTTTAGGAAAAAGGGTGTGGTATGTCTGCATAGATGGAATGAGGTTTTCCTTGGTCAGCAAAAAAGGAAAAACATGCATCATGGGATGGAATCATGCATAGGAGGGTGAAACTAATCACTCTTGAGTTAGCTATCCTTACCCTTGGGGTAGTATATGTTATGAGTTTTCAGTTCCCAGCAGTAGTGGTAGAGTATGAGGACGTCTTTTCCATGAGAAGTTTCCAAGTTTACCTCCCCATAAGGAGATAGACTTCTGAATTGTTCTTCACCCCAAAATGGCACCGATACCAGCATTATCATATCAGATGGATTCCGTAGAGATTTGCGAGATGAGGGTGCAGTTTGAGGACTTGAAGAGGAAGGTCTTAGTAAGAACCTGTATTTGAGGTTATGTGGGATTAGTAAGACCCTGTTTTGATGAGCGCCCCGATCTTGAGTTTTCTAAAGGATGGAGTTGAGTACATAGTGTTCTGTGATACATCAGGGACCAAACTTGGTTGTGTCTTGATGTAGAGGAAAGTGATTATTGCCTATGGTTCGTGCCAGTTGAGATCACACGAGAAAAAATACGCGACCCATGATCTTGAGTTGGAAATGGTAGTCTTCGCATTGAAGATGTAGCTACACTACCTGATGGGTGGGTAGTTTATCATCTACTCAGACCACAAGAGTCTCAAGTATATCTTATATCAGTAGGTTTTGAACTTGATATAGAGGCATTGACTAGAGTTTCTCCAGTACTATGACTTGGATAGAGTCTATACTTCTGGTAAAGGAAAAGTGGTAGCGTATTCTCTTAGGAGGAGATCTAGTTCATATTTACTGAATGAGGAAATAGAGTATTTAGAATCATTATAGTTGTCCTTCATGGATAGAGATAATGCAGTGTACCTCCAATCAATGGTTGTTACCCCTCCACTATTATAGTGAGTCATGAAGGCACATTTCAATGATACCAATAGTGAGAATTTACATGCTCATTTATCCATGAGGAATTCCCCTTATGGATATTTGAAAGATAGGGAGCACATCGTTCTTTTCAAAGGATGCATAGTTGTAGTAGTGGACACCTAGAGTGGAAAGATGAATTGGTATATTCATGTTGGTTTCAAGGCGGACACCAGGGATGAAAAAATAGATTGAAGCTGGCCTTACCTGTTGATATAAAGGATGAGCGCTTGTTTGAATTAGTTTCATGGTTTTTCAACTCGCTGTGTCGATCCCCTGTGCTTGGAAGGGGTTGATCTTTTCTTCCTTGGGGTGCCAAGAAGGGAGTGAGAAAGTATATCTATAGACTTCATGATGGTTTTACCATGTATATATAGGGGACACAATACCATCTAGATGATCGTTGATTGACTCACCAAGTCGGCCACTTCTTAGCTTTTTGGGAGCAGAATTTAGTAGAGATCTTGGGATGCCTCTACGTGCAGGAGATAGCTCGACTCTATGGAATCCCATAGAATATAGTTTCTGATTGGGATTCTCACTTTTCATCCTGGTTATGGAGATTGAGGATCGGTAGGAGATGACCCTCAGTGGCTAGTCGATTCCTTTAGTGCATACCTAGTGGTAGCATGAGAATATATGGAAGAGTACATGGGAGAAAGGGGCTCAGATTCGTGATCGTAGCCTCATCTGTTTGGGTATCCTTTGGTTTGGATTTTGGGTATGTAAAGCCTTAAGGCGAGGAGAATGTAATGACTCAAATTTCTAGTTTTATTTTTAGAAAATTTCTAGGAAAAATCCATGACCAGGCACTAAGATGGCATGCGATTCCGAGGTCCAGTGTGCCCAGAATGGTTCGACAAAAAATTTTAAGTTTTTAATAACACAGGTGAGTTTTCCCCCCAAAAAAGTGTAATAAATCTTAAATAGGTTCCCAGATCAGAAATCTGAGGTCACTGTTGCATTCAGAATTACGAGTTTACTCTAGACGTGACTTAACTTTAGTTGGCGCGAGTCTATAATGAGAAAACCCAAAAAGGAAATAACCTTAAATAAAATAATTAAATAAAATTATTTTATTTTAAAATCTTAATAACTCATGAATGGTAACTAATATTGGAAATCTGAGACCACCATTGACTTTGTAATGTGGCGTTTTCCTTAGGCGGGGCCTAACATCGGCCGATGCGGGTTGACAGTGAAAGTTAATTTTTGGACGTTTTAAAGAAGAATAAAATAAACTTAAAGAAGATTATTTTATTTATTTTTAACATTTTACAGAATGGTGACGCTGCGACGGGGCAACCCATTCTATTTCAATAATGAAACAGCGTGGCAATACTACAATGCTACAACAGTAATATTGAAACGCGTCTTTCTTATTTAACCATTGGTAGGGATATAGGATTAGATTAATGATCCTTCCATGTGAGCATTGGAGAAGATCCTTGGCGATTTCCTCTCATTGGTGAATAATGAACAATGAAATGACAAGATGAGGATTGAGGATTGAGGAACAATAGATCGTGACGACTCTTGATGGACCTCTAATGATGATTGAACCTCGATGTCGACCAATCCAAAATCTAGGTAGGGTGTGAGTTTTAATCTATTTTCCTTCCCATTTCTTTATCCCTATGACAAACGTGGATTAATCGACCAATGGACTAATCCATGGGTTGTGCATATTACGGGTTGAGTTTTAACTTATAGAGTTTATTGGGGATTGCTTATCTGATATTGATTATCCTTTGTTGTGGATTTTCATTAATTGTTCTAATAGAAATGAACCATGATTTACATGAACATTGATCAAAGTTCCTTATTCTTTATTGGTTCATGAATTTCACCCTCCATTATTCATTTGTCATAGGCATTATTTATTTGGCCTGAGACTCAACAATTCATGATCGATAGACCATTGTACAAATGATTCTTGACTCAATGATCCGATATTGTGGACCTGGGATGGATGCAGTGCAATGATGGTGTGATGAAAACAATGGATGATAGATCGAAGTGGTGTAGGAGATATATCTATTCAAACATCTTTGCACCGGTATGGATTGTGGCTTGGATCTGAGCCCCCGAAAGTGAAGGTGGAGACCCGAGGATCAAAGAACATCTTTTGGATCAATAATTGGAGCACCAAAGAAAATTTGGTGGCCCGTAGATGGGGACACCATCTCACTGGTGCTAGTGGCGATGCACGATGGAATGCAATGACATGACATGTTGGCAGGGCTACGACGACGGGGCGCGGTCCAGGACCACACCAGTGAAGGACCCCGCGACGCTCGTCGCATCCGGTAGACCAAACAGGTCTACACTATGTGGAATGGGCAAGAGTGAGGCAGAACAGCCCAGGTCCAGCAGGTTGGGTCAACCTGATGGGTTAGGTAGGACCCTCCAGATCGGGTTGGCCATACTCGGGTCGAGTCAGTTCAGTCTGACTGGGATCAGACTAGACTCGGACCCCACTGGCCCCTTTTCACAAAATTCCCATAACTCTCAAAATATGTGTCCATTTGATAATCCGCTGGTGGAGTTGGGACCCTCGTGACGAGACGGTCCTTTTGATATTCTCTAAGTGACATTTTGTGGAGGTTGGAATATGACATATTGGCTCGAGGAGTAGGTACGCTTGGAATGAGCGCGCTAAGGACAGAATCTAGTGACTGGCTATGGAAAAGACATGGAGTTGGTATCCTGTGAAGAGATAGAGTTGGTCTCCTATGAAGATGCAGAGTTGGTATCTAGAAAATATGCAGAGTTGTCTCCTACAAAGATGTGGAGTAGGCTCCTACGAAGACACAAAGTTGGCCTCCTGTGAAGATGGGGAGTCGGTCTCTTGTGAAGATGCAGAGTAGGTCTCCTTCAAAGCCACTGAGTAGGTCTCCTATGAAAACGTGGAGTAGTTATCTTGCGAATACACAGAGTAGGTATATTGAAAAGATGCAGAGTGAGTCTCCTGCAGAGACTATATGTATCATCATATTTGAATATACCTTGAGCAGAATCCTGTGGCTAAGGATTGGATGTAATATAAAGACTCATTATCTTAGAGAGACCATATGTCTCAGGAAACTTTGTGATGTATAGAGACCAGATGTTATCTTAGATAATTTTGGTAGACTAGTTCTTGTTGTACCTCTCGTACCCCTCGTGGTTTAATTTTCATGATCACAATCACTCTCTTATTTATCTAAAATTGTTTTAAGTGTTTTTGGGTGATAGGTTGCCAAGGAATTGGGCCAAGAAAGCAAGAAGCCAAAGTGGACTGATTTTCAGTCCACCGGCCAACCGGTGGAAGACCACCGGCCAGCCGATGGAGCCTGGACAGAAGGAATCCTTCTGTCCAGACCACCGGCCAACCGGTGTCCCACCACCGGCCAGCCGGTGGAACCCAGACAGAATGGGTCAGCTACTGCCTCAGCACCGGCCAACCGGTGGCCTCCTCACCGGCCATCCGGTGGTGCCTGAGCCCGAGCCCTCTCCCTTTTTCAAAGCACCGTCCAACCGGTGGCCTAGCACCGGTCAGCCGGTGGAGCCAGTCAAACTAGCCGTTGGGCTTTGACCAGACCTGTCCACTTTACTCCCAACGGCTCCGAAGGCCTCTCCAACGGCTCCGAAGCCCCCCAAAGGCCATTTGAGGGTTCCCCCTCTATAAATAAAGGACTATGAAGCCCCGGTAACACAAGGAAGCCCACGGACACATTTTTGATCATTTGGCGAACCTCCGGCGCATTCCTTCCAAGGAACCTCAATTGCTCCAACCCATTTCCACATCCAAGGAGCACCATCAAAGAAGCTTGGGAGCGCCCTTCATCAACTCCAATCAATCCATTGGCACCCAAGGCTTCTCCTCTTTACGGTTTTTCATTACTTCATTATTTTGAGCTTCAATTTGGATTTGTTCCTACAAACCCCCATCTCTTTCTCTCCTCCTTTCATTTGGGTTTTCACACCACCTTCAAGGTGTGAAGAGGTTAGTCAAGCCTTCCCTTTAAAAGTCTTGAGTCATAGGTGAGCTAGCCTTTACCTGTAAGAAGGCTAGTGGGTTCTTTCTCAACCATTAAAAGCAAGTGGGTTCTTGCTCAACCAACAAAAGAAAGCTGTAATAGGTTCTAGACTACCTGAAAAGTCTAGTGGGTTTCTTGCTAAAACCATTGAAAAGCAAGCGGTTGTAAATCTCTCAACGGTTGAGTTGGGAGCGGAGACGTAGGCTTGGGTTTAAGCCGAACTCCGTTATCAATTTTGTGTCTTGCCTATTTTATTTCCGCTGCACCTTTAACTTTGATTTTAAATTGTTAATTATTTTTTAAAAGACAATTCACCCCCCTCTTGCCATCACTTTCTTCTTTCTCCGCCCAACAATTGGTATCAGAGGAAAAATTTGAGTAATACCCTAACCGGTTTCAAATTCAAGATCCATTGTGATGGCTTCGTCTTCTTTCGCCCCCGAAGGCTATTCTTTGGGTCGTGCTCCATTCTTTGATGGAACCGACTATACATATTGGAAAACCCGCATGACCACTTTTCTTAGAAGTATAGGTTATCCCATTTACAAAATTGTCATGCATGGTTATTCACTTTCTTCTCCCGATGAATCCAAATGGACTCAAGCCGACATTAAAAATTTCAAGCTTGATGGAAAAGCCATGAACGCTCTTCATTGCGGCCTTGATCGTAATGAATTCAATCGAGTTTCTACATGCACTACATCTCATGAAATCTGGAAACTATTGGAGGTTACCCATGAGGGGACCAACAAAGTCAAGGATACTTGATTGGATATGTACCGTCAAGATTTTGAGTCTTTTACTATGCACCCACATGAAAATATTACTGAAATTTTTACACGCTTTACTGACGTTTGCAATGGTAGAAAATCTCTTGGAGATGATGTTTCTGCAGAAACAATGGTCAAGAAGATCCTTTGGATCCTACCAAGCACATGGGCACCGAAAGTCACGGCAATCCAAGAAGCAAAGGACATCAAAAACATGCCGGTCAAAGAGCTCATCGGATCCCTCATGACCTATGAGATCACCATGAGGAGGCAAGCTGAAAAGGAAGGCAAACCGATCAAAGTTCCAAAGAACATCACCTTCAAAGTTCAAAAAGAAGAAAGCTCCTCCTTTTCATCTTCTTCCTCTTCAAGCGGCGATTCAGAAATGGAGAATCTTGCCCGCAAGATGCACAAATTCATGAAGAAGCACAAGAAGAAGAAATCCCGCAAGGCTCAACCCAACGAAAAATCTGAGCCCGAGGTAACATGTTACGGGTGTGGCAAGAAAGGCCATTACAAGCCCGATTGTCCACTCAACAAGAAAAAGGCCAAGCAAAAGGAAAAGAAGAAGGCATTCAAGGCCACATGGAGTGATAGCTCCACATCCTCCTCATCCTCCTCCTCAAGTGACAATGGTAAAAAATGCCTAATGGCATTTAATGAGGTAACCTCTTCCGACTCCTCATCCACTAGTTCTTCCAATTCTTTTAATCATTTATCATATGAGGATCTCCAACACGCTAGAGATCAATTGGAGGAAGGTTTTCACGAACTTTCTTCCAAATTTGTTGCTTTAAAAAAGAATTTCAAAAAACTTTCTTCCGAAAAAGAACAACTTCTCAAAGAAAAGGAGGAGTTGTCCCTCAAAATCCAAAACCTTCCCGATGTTGAGTCTATGGAATCAACAATCAAAGATTTAAGGGAATATCTTGCCAAGTTCACCCAAGGTGAACAAAATTTGACCAAATTGCTAGGTTCCCAACGCATATCTAGAACCACCCAAGGGCTTGGCTATTCCAAGCAAGCTTCCTCTTCCCATGCTCCAACTATTTTTGTAAGGGGGAGCTCCCAATACAATTTTTGCAACTATTGTAAAAAACCCGGGCACTTAATTTATGAGTGAAATTGCAAAAATGCCCGGTATGGAAGGCCCAAAACCATTTTCTTTAATGATGAATTTCTTAGGAGAAGACCCGCCACTAGACAAGTATGGATTGAAAAATCCCTTTTAGCGAGTCTCACCGGACCAAAATTTGTCTCGGTTTCAAAAACCTCTCCCTGATGATTTGTTGTTTTTATTTAGGGGGAGTTAGGATTGTTTAAGCCTTTTTTCTTTATTTTCAAAACTTTCAATTCAAAACTTTCAATTCAAAATTTTCATTCAAAATTTTCATTCAAAACTTTCAATTCAAATTTCAAAAATTTCAATTGGTTTAAAATCTCTATCTTGTTTTTTAACTCATTCCATCAATCAAGTTTTATGCCCCGTGCTATTTTGATAATCACAAAGGGGGAGAAATTCTTGGATGATTGGGGGAGAAATATTTCTCTCATGCTTTACTGTACTTTTCATTTTATCCTTAAAAGCATGCCTCTCTTTTCAATCTTTTACATTGCTTGTTTTGGTGATTGTGATCATCAAAATAGGGGGATATTGTTGTACCTCTCGTACCCCTCGTGGTTTAATTTTCATGATCACAATCACTCTCTTATTTATCTAATATTGTTTTAAGTGTTTTTGGGTGATAGGTTGCCAAGGAATTGGGCCAAGAAAGCAAGAAGCCAAAGTGGACTGATTTTCAGTCCACCGGCCAACCGGTGGACGACCACCGGCCAGCCGATGGAGCCTGGACAGAAGGCATCCTTCTGTCCAGACCACCGGCCAACCGGTGTCCCACCACCGGCCAGCCGGTGGAACCCAGATAGAATGGGTCAGCTACTGCCTCAGCACCGGCCAACCGGTGGCCTCCTCACCGGCTAGCCGGTGGTGCCTGAGCCCGAGCCCTCTCCCTTTTTCAAAGCACCGGCCAACCGGTGGCCTAGCACCGGTCAGCCGGTGGAGCCAGTCAAACTAGCCGTTGGGCTTTGACCAGACCTGTCCACTTGACTCCCAACGGCTCCGAAGGCCTCTCCAACGGCTCTGAAGCCCCCCAAAGGCCATTTGAGGGTTCCCCCTCTATAAATAAAGGACTAGGAAGCCCCGGTAACACAAGGAATCCCACGGACACATTTTTGATCATTTGGCGAACCTCCGGCGCATTCCTTCCAAGGAACCTCAATTGCTCCAACCCATTTCCACATCCAAGGAGCACCATAAAAGAATCTTGGGAGCGCCCTTCATCAACTCCAATCAATCCATTGGCGCCCAAGGCTTCTCCTCTTTACGGTTTTTCATTTCTTCATTATTTTGAGCTTCAATTTGGGTTTGTGCCTACAAACCCCCATCTCTTTCTCTCCTCCTTTCATTTGGGTTTTCACACCACCTTCAAGGTGTGAAGAGGTTAGTCAAGCCTTCCCTTTAAAAGGCTTGAGTCATAGGTGAGCTAGCCTTCACCTGTAAGAAGGCTAATGGGTTCTTGCTCAACCATTAAAAGCAAGTGGGTTCTTGCTCAACCAACAAAAGCAAGCTGTAATAGGTTCTAGACTACCTGAAAAGTCTAGTGGGTTTCTTGCTAAAACCATTGAAAAGAAAGCGGTTGTAAATCTCTCAACGGTTGAGTTGGGAGCGGAGACGTAGGCTTGGGTTTAAGCCGAACTCCGTTATCAATTTTGTGTCTTGCCTATTTTATTTCCGCTGCACCTTTAACTTTGATTTTAAATTGTTAATTATTTTTTAAAAGGCAATTCACCCCCCCTCTTGCCATCACTTTCTTCTTTCTCCGCCCATCACTTTCTTCTTTCTCCGCCCAACAGTTCTATGTGATTACTATCAAATAACTTGAGGAGTAATATTTCCTGGATCGAGTGTGCTACGAGCGGGACAATATGGCTGGAAGTGGATGAGACCTTGAGTCTTGGAATCCTTTACGAGTATACCTATATGTTTTGGTTATATGTTTTGTTGACATATACCTATGTGAGCTGACTCTAGTGACTCTCTTGACTGTACTTATTAGAGGATAGACTTTGTGTACCTCTTTGGTAGTCTTCTTTTTGTATTGATTTGTGGTATACCTTTGTGGTTTGGGGTACCTACTGAGTATTGTTTTACTCACCCCTGCATGGGCTTTTCCCACACATGTCATGTCTTGTGAAGACGATCAATGCTTTGAAGGAGTCCTTAGTGGACAAGGGATAGGGCTAGGTGGTTCTTAGAGTGACCCAACAAATGAGATATTCTTCTACAGCTTCAAATATCTACTTTTGTACCTACCCTTCCAGTAGGGTTTTCTGCAGAGGAGTTCCAGATATTTTTACTTTTAATTTTCCTTTTTGTTGGGCTTGTATTCTGGCCCCATTTACCTTCAGTTTTCTACTGTCATACCTTATGTTTTTTACTCAGTGTTTTCACTTTCTAGCATCTATAGACTAGAGTTGTGTGAATGTGTACAGTTACTTAGGAAAATGACTCCCATTTATTTGGGATATGCCTACTCGACACTAGGCCCCAACCCCTAGCCTATGGGAGGCGGGCTTAGGGTAGTCATGGCACAGGCCCCGGGGGACGGGTCATGACTATAAATCCCATCCCTAGGAACTCAAATTTCCCCCCGTACACGGGTAACCACTCCCATGCACAAGATCATTACCAAGTCCTAAAACATCATAGTATCCTTTCTACCTTTCCTAAATAGTAAAGTAAAAGAAAAGAAAACCCGTTTCTCTGATACCACTTTGTAACGCCCCCCAATACGGAACTCACTCACATGGCCATAAAGGGTGGTTATGAGACCTCAAGCATGCCTCTCCATATACCAGAGGCTGATGACTAGTAGAGAGGGTATGAATATTATAGTGGGGAGACTATACCCCTGGTATGTAGTGTCATATCAGTGGAAACAATTCATAATAAAATAGAAATATTCAAAGTAAATACATAATAGAAGATAACAATAAAATCCAACAGAATAGTCTAATAAATAATAAAGGAACAATGTAATGACATGCAAAATATAATTAAATGTCATGTTAGAACAATACATGAAAAGACTAGCAGACTCAAAAAAAAGACTCAAAGTCCTGTGTCCTGAACCCCACATTGGTCCCATATCCAAACTCTAGCCCATCCATAAATAAGCAATCAATAGAAAGGTCCTTTTCACTTATGCAAACCTTCATTCACGTAATCCACTCAGATACCAATCGGTGGCTTGAATAGGGTGTGAGTATAACTCAGTAGGTCAACACCACCATGTATAAACAAAAAATAGTTTGATAAGAAGTGTATGAAATAAAGAGATAACCAGGTGTATTAATTAATTTAAAAATTAATAAAATACAACAATAAACTGCTTCAGCTCTATGCCAGAATATCTATGAGAATATCTTATGACCATGCCAACCAAAACCATATAACCATGGTATAGTCACAAAAAACAATTCGGGTCAAATCCCTATAATCATTACAACATCTAGGATGAATCCCTGTAAGTATTACAACATGGGACTAGGAATATCCCACTCTCTATAAGAATTACAGCATGGGACTGGGCCAAGCCCACTCAATATCATAATTATAGAATATAATTGTGCAAGTGACAGGGTTGATCCCGATATATAAGTATTATAATATGAAACATAATCTCTATCATACAATATCGATATCACAATATCACATCACAATTCTCAATGGTCAATTCTGATAATTACCATTCTTCTTTCATGGGACACTTACAATTTAATTCAAAATTGATTAACAATTATATCAATAAGTAAAAATCCACAATTTAGGGATTCTATAATAAGAAATAACACTAAGTCACATTTTATGCTAAACATACTTTAAGCTGTTTTCTAATTAAATTATAACCATGGTTTTCTCACCCCATGGGAATCCATGAGGTACTTAAAATATGTTTGAAAGAAAAGGAATTCAAGGAATAATTACATTTGTTTATTTAATTAATTTTGGCACACACAATGATGGATTAATCACAATATTGTATAAAATTGGAAATCAACAAACCATAGGGTTAAGATTTAGACCCATATCTTTAACTGATGATCCAATACTGCTTACAATAGCCAACGCTCATGAGGAAGAAGGTGTGGATGATTACAAAGAGGTTCCTAGATCAAAACAGATCAAGATCAAAACCAAAAACACATTCGGTCAAGGGATATCACCATAAAGATTGGAAAATAATGAATAGAAGGAAGAAACCTAACCAAAAAGATTTAGCAAGGATTGATCGCACAACCAGAACATCCATAAGGGAAGTTAACACCAAAAAATCACCTGGAGAATGCCCTAGGGTTGAGAGGAGATGAGTTTTTGCTAAAACGATGAGAATTAAGCTTCACAACATGATTAAAACAACAAGTTGGGCATTTACACATCATTTAATGTGGTTACACATCATGTAAATGTTTTTAATAGAATACATTGAAAAACCCATTGCATTGAATTTATTTTATTAAAACCCTCAAACAATTACATGATGTGTAATCACTTTACATGATGTGTAAATGTTCTACAATTTTTTTTATCTCGTTGTACTTTTTAAATAAACTGAGACTCTTTTAAAGTTTCTCACCACACCAAGAATCCATGAAACTCCTAACCCATTTATACTCAGACTCATTAATTAAAACAAGAATACATCCCTGAAATTTAGGTCATTTTCTCTAAAAAATATCTCCTTATGGATACTCTCCAGTCTTTATCAAGTTTCCTTACAACCCAAGACTATGTTTATTCAAATGATAGACTCTCATGATGAAAACACAACCAAAAGAAAAGATTAATGAAAAACATAGAGCGAGACATACCTGAAAAAAGATGGGATCTTACACATACCTAGTCTAAATGAAAAAAATATTATTAGTACAAAGTGGGTGTTCTAGAATAAGTTTAATAAATATAGTGAAGTGATAAGAAATAAAGCATGATTGGTTTGAAAATGTTACTCATAGATTGAAGGTGTTAATTTTTATGAGACTTTTTCTATAGTGAAAAGGTTATAAACAATTATAATCTTTCTTATTATTATTGCAGAATGAAGTAATTTTTTTTCTTCAGATGAATATGAAGTCAGCCTTTCTAAATGAAGAAATTGATGAAGAAGTTTATGTTGAACAACCATGTGGTTTTTTTATCAATATGGTTAAAATTTATGTGTTCAAGTTGAATAAATCCTTGTATGGGATGAATAAATCTCCAAGGGAATGGTATTCCAAATTTGATATTTTCTTAAGGAAGTTGAACATCAAGAAAGGAAGGGTTAATAGTAATATGAAAATAAATTAAAGTTAGGATATTTCCTTCATTATAATTGTTTATGTTGATGAAATTATCTTTTTTGGGAATAGTGAAATAAATTATGAAATATTTAATGGAGAAATGAAAATTTTGATTGAGATTTTCATTACCGGAAAATAAAATATTTTATTGGGTTACAAATATCAAAAAATAAGAAACACATATTTCTTTCTAAATAAAAGAATGATAAGAAAATTCTTAAGAAGTTTGTAATAGAAAATTTGAAACCTATTTTCACAACGATTTCAGTGGAAACCAAGTTTACTAAAGATAGAGAAGGTAATGAAGTTGACTCCAAAGAGTTTTGGAAACTGATTGGAAGTTTGTTATATCTGACTGCCTCAAGAATATACATTGTTTATGATATTACCTAATGTGAAAGATTCCAAAGTGATCCAAAAGAATCACACTTATTATCTAGAAAAATAATTATTAGATATATCAAAGGCATAATAGATTTTAAGATCAGGTATAATATCTCAGAAAGAATTGATTTGTTTGGTTATACAAATGCTGATTGAACATGAAGTGTTAATGATATAAGATCCACATATGGTGGATTTTTCTTTATGGGGGAAAGTTATGTTAGTTAGCATAATAAGAAAAAAATCAGTAACTCTTATCATGGATAAATCTGAGTATATTTCTACCAATCAAGTTACCACAAAACTTATGTGGATGAAGACTCAGTTGGAATATTTACTTGTTGAAGTGAAGTTAACTTGATCTTGGGTAGTGATAATCGGAGTTCCATCAACCTTACAAGAAACCTAGTACAACATTATCGTTCAAAACATATTAACATCAAATATCATTTCATTAAAGAGCATGTGGAGAAGAATGAACTCAAGTCGAAGTATGTTCCTATATCAGAACAAGTTGCTGACATATTCAAAAAACCTTTACCAAAGAAATATTTTTACAAACTGCGGTTGAACATGGGTGTACAACCTATTTCTCTCCAAGATTTAGGTATGTTTTTTTGTCCCCTCTCTCATCTTATCGTTGGATAGTGTTGTAAATTGGGGGGAATTGTTTTATAAATCTATCCATTGGTATGTGATAAACCTTGTAAGGAAGCATATATGCATGGGGATTTGTGGGTAATCTGTGAACTTAGCATGTAAGTGTGTGAACTATTCTTATAATTTGTTAAAGTGTGTAGGAAACTTGTCTCTACAGGAAGGTGAAAGGCAAAGAAGTTTTGATATTTGAAGAATTTTTGTAAGTCACTAATTTTGGACAACACGGTTTTGCTATCAATGATTATTGTTTCCTATAATGAGTTATATCATATAGGTAGGAAAAACCTGATAAATTCCATTGCTCGAGACTGCATAAGAAAATTTTCCCTAAAATGCATTAAGATATACATTGTAATGGTGAAATTTTTTCCCTTGAATTTGTATTTTTTTCATTGTTTGTCTGTTTACCTAACCCGGGGGCTCGTGGGGCTTGTCCCAGGGCCAGCCCTGCATATAGGCTTAGAATTATTGATAATTTATCCATTGATGAGGTTACAAAGTTCAGTGATTTATGAACCTTGGTTGATAACAAAATCTAGAGGGAGATATTGTTGGGACCAAGTTGGCTGGAAGTTGTTTTTGATACTAAAAGAATTTTGTGCTAATTATTTTTTATTTTTTTCATTATGAAAAAATAATTTCACTTTGTAAGTTTTGATGATTGGATGAAAGGAATGAAATGGGAATCATAATTAGAAGATAATATACAATCTTGATAAGAAATTTCATCAGTCTTGTTTTTCTATTCTGTAGAAGGTTTGTGAAAGAATTTGTTTTTCAAACTCACATTGTGTTCGAAAAGAAAGTTTCCAATAGTATGAGAATATGTATTAGAGTCTAAATGAATTCATATAAAATATGATGATGATTTTATATTTTTTAAGTCTCAAATATTATAAGTTACCTAAGAAAATTTTGATGCAAGATTTTTAAAAGAAAGGGGGGATAAAATGTGTTTGTCTCAGATTGAGGAAGATACTAGAATATTGAGAAGTCTTAGAAATTTTATGTGTTATTCATAAAATTATATATTGATCCTAATGTTTTCATCATCATGATGTGATCATGATACAAGAAGGGGTTTATTGAATAAAAGAATTTGCTAAAGTCAAAGTGTTTCTGAATCACTAATTGACCGATCCATCACATGAGCTGATCCATAGGACTTTTTGATCCTCCGAATGAATTAATCCAAATGATCAATCGACATTTATGGAGAAACCGAAAGAAGGAAGTTACTGCTGACACTGATCCATCAGACACGAGATGCGATGGATATATTAGAGGTAGTCCAGGACTGATCTGTTGACACAAATTAGTATGAAGACTTTTTTGGGATTGATGATTATGAATGGGATCAGAGACTGATCAACCAGATGATGTTCAACAATATAGTCAACCATTTTCATCAGGTTTATTTGTTTTGTTATTCAATTTGTTCAAGATAAAAGAAATATGTTTTTTGTTTCAAGTGGGTCAAGAATCATTGGATTGGAGTTGAAACTGATTCATCAGACATAGACAGGGACCGATCCATTAGACATAGTTTGGCACTGATAAGTCATCAGACACTCTACTTCATCAGACAAAGTATGAGGAACTTGTGGACTATTTAAGAAAAGGTATAAATTTTGAAACTGGATAAATTTTTAGGAATATTAGAGAAGTTTCTAGAAGAATCAATAAGTGTTGATAAGCACTGAAAAAGTCCAAGATGATGTTGAAATAAATATGGAATTTAAGTTCTGTAAATTTGGTTGACTGGGAAAACATTTTCAGATTCCCGTCCAAACCACTTTTGGTTCTCCTATAAATATTAATAATTACATTGTACTTTCTGACACTTTTACTATTCATGTGAAAAGTTAGAGAGAGATAACTAAATTTTTTAAAAGAGAGATGAAGTTTCCAGATATAGCTTTACTGAGAAGGTTTACCGGGAAGAATAAGTAGTAATGTGAAATAGGTGGGGTGGGGAGACTTGGGCCAAGACCGCATGGGTTTGATCCCACATGGGTTTGTTCGCAAAACCCCACATATAATGCAGAAAAAATGGAAAGCTTGTGGGTAGCCCATGGGATAACCACGGGCTCACCTGATTTTTTTTAAAATTAAAATTATTAATTATAATCATTTAAATATTATATTTTTTCTTATTCCCATCAACAGATGTAGGTAATCCCATGGATAGGTTGCATTTCGTTTTTTTACTCTTTGGAGGTCATTACCCCAACCTGGACTGATTATAGACATGCTATAGTTTTTCATATAAAAAAATATAATTTTAAATGAATGAATATAGTTTAGTTTTCTATAAATAAACATGAAAAACATTTATTTATATTACTAATTTAGGTTTAAAATTATTTTAGTAGAAGGAGACCCAAATAACAGGGTTTGACGTGGGGAAAGGAATGATCGAATGTATTTAGAGCGATGACGTGGACCATCTTACACCCTTCTATGGTTCCCATGATGTCTTGGTTTGTGATCAAGAAAGACAACTTTAGAAATGGACACAAATCTATGATGATATTATGTTCTATAAACTCCTCAGAGATTGGGGTCATCCTAGTACAGTTGATGGACCAGTGGAGGCCAGGCTGGGTTTTGAGGACTCTGTTGGTGAGCGTCACTGCATCATGTTGTTGTGGGATGAGGCGAGGTGGGAGATCAGGTCCACGATAGTATTGGTGATTTTTATGAAGTCAAAGGCTATTTAATTAACATAAGTTAAGATGAGAAAGATCAAGCAAAGACCCCAGTCCTCTTCAAATTGGAGGTGCGAGGACCCTAGGGCTGGGGAGAGGAAACGAAGAGGAGACATGGTCATCGAGGATAATCCATAATTTTGAGACATGAGAGACATTAAATTATAGACATCAAATATGTGATATGTGTAAGATAATATGGTACATCCATGGATCTATTTCTTAAAAAGGATGAGATGGATTAATGGGGATGCTTCACTTCCATGGATACATGTTGGGAACTTCCTGTCATTTCTGTTTTGTTATCTTCATCCCTCACAAGGAACATGACATTAGGTTTCCGAGACTCTTAGGGGAATATTGGGAACATATAAGGCCACACACAAGGTGGGTGGTGATGATGGTGCGACGATTGAATGGATAGGATAACAGGGGTTGGCACATCGGGAGTTGGTGTGACAGGTGGTCGGTGGGGCTAATTGGTTGGTGTGGTGATCAGCGAGGCACGTGTTCAGGTGTCATCACATATATTTTAGTTTCCAAGCTAGCATGAATGGTGGGCTTCCCATGAAATAAATATATAAGCATAAATTATATATATAAAAGATAAAACCCATGAAGGTGCTTGATTCGGGAGAGACACACCACTAGATAAATAACTATGGTCCCATATTGATGGTGGTTCCTTAAAAAATTCACATTGAATCAGAAAGCCTTGATGTTATTTCAAATAAATTAATAAATTTTATTTGAGTTAATTAATATGTTAAAAATCATATCTTGTAAAATATTTTACTTAAAAAAATGGGACCGTGGGCTAGCCTACACCCGTGCGGGCTTACCCACTTAAGCCCTCACCCACACGGGCTTAGATCACATAGGACCACACTCTAAATGGTCATTTTTTGGCCTACCCCACCTCATATCTTCCCTATATACACAAAGACCATGTGTTATATACCCATTTTGCATTTATAAGAAGAAGCATAAGAAAGAATAGTGGACAGAGTTACTGGATCTGACTGAGAAACTAGATGTATATTTTCAGGTAAAGTTTGAAGTGGTTCAGAATTGTTTCGAGGGTATTATTTCTTATCTATTTTTCTTACTAAGAAATCAGATAGAGGAATCAGACTGATCCATCAAACTAAGTTTTCATACAAATTCCAATTTTTTTTATACCTGCTGTTGGTTAGGAAAGTGGAGATTTGTGTTTTGAATAAATACATAAGTGAAAGTTGATAATGTAACATAGTAACATGTTTGGAACCAACTGTGGGGTATTAGATTATTTTCAAACCATACCAAGGATGTAGCTACTCTTATTGAGTACTAAACCTTGTAAATTATTATGTTCATATGGATGTGTGAATGTTTTATTTTCATCAAAGTGATAAATCTTTAATAGGAGGCAAATATTGTTACATAATAAAGTTAACATAAAAGAGAAAGCTATCATTAATTCACCCCTTCCCTCTCAGTGATACATCAATACCTGTTGGGCCTTTTAATAAGGATCCTAGGCCAACAATATTGAACCTATATACATCCCTAACAAACCCCCTAAGACTAATCAATAATAAAAATCCCAGGATATCATATGATACCATGAGCTATAAAAGGATTTCTAGCTTAAACAACCTACTATCCTCTTGACCTAACCAATGGGGTATAGCTAGGAAACATTCCCTAGGTAGCCCACTGCTACAAACTAAGGATTTATCTATTATAGGTCACCTATTATATACCCAGTAATCCCATGAAAAGTTAATAATAGGTTAGAACAATTGACGACCACATGTATTAAATATAAAACATTTGAATACAACACACGCCTCACCTCCTATACCCTCCCAAGAAACAACCCCCTTCTTTAAAAATCCATTCAAAAATGATATATAAGCATAAAATAATAAAAAAAATACCCTAATGGATCTCAAGATACATCATACATAACAATTATCACATGAAGCATTGATGAGGGTCCCATGTATTTATAAAACCACTTTGTTTAAAGTTCCAGATGAGATTTTAAAAAAGTGCTCAGAAATCCAAGTCATTTTCACACCATTTTAAAAACAAATTTTAAATATCCTTTGAAACCACTAATCAAATTACACTTTGAAATCCAACTTTTAAATCCAATAATTTCCATAAAATATTTTTGGAAGGTACACCATCCATTTTAAAATAAGGAATCCAATTGGTATCGAGCACCCTTTTATTTCAAAACCATATCTACCAATTAAAAAACATTTAAAACCACTATGAAACCCCATAGTGTCCATAAGAATTTAAATACAAAGAAGGGAAATTCCTATTTATTTCCCAAAAATTCCTTTACAACATCAAACACATGCTTTAAAGACAAAACTGGTGTCAAGCACCCCTTTGAAACATTTAGATGCCTTTGGAAAAGAAACTAGGGAATTTTAACAAACAATTGGAATGTGAAATGTATCCATTACAAGCCTTTAAACCAATTATAATACATTTATAAAAAAAATATTCTCCATGAAAAACTAATTCCATAAGGAACCATTTCAAAATACTTAAATCATTTTTAAATTGTCCACTCAGACATTTTCACAAGTGCTTGACATGTGACACATCCATGCCAAACACAGAAACCATTTGAGAATCATTTATAGCCTACTAAAGGATTCTAACATGATTATAAATTTATTATAAATCATTTTAAAACACACAAGAAATTTATTACATGCATTACATGGAAATTCCATAGAAACACCTACTTCATTTCAATCAGAATCATATGAAACCCATTTACTTTAATGGAGAATGCATAACCAAGATAAGAAACAACCTCCTTCACCCTATAAAACCAAAATCCCCTTAATTAGAACCTAATTTGACCCTAATACAAACTTGAAAAATGATTAGGGTTTTTAGGAGTGATAAAAATCAAGAGAGATGGTAAGGGAAGAAAATAGGAGAAGAAAAGAGGAATAAAGGAGGGATTTCCACTTGGAATCCACTTTAAATCGGGTGAAAAAAAGATTGGAATCAAGAAGAATGAGAAGGAGAGCTCCTATGGTGTGCCACACCCTTGGAAAAAATGAGAAAAGATAATATAAAAGGTGAATCCTTAAAATCCTGAAGGGAAAAATAAGAAATTCACACTTTTAATGAAATTTAGGTAGGCAATATAGATTGGCCACATGGTTTTATAAACTGTGCACCAACCATGTGGTGGCCACTGACCAGAAAACCAACATTTCATGGTGGCCCTGGGAACTCCTCATGGTCTGACTAATTGTGTTTAAACCATGACAAATGACACCGTCAAATTACATATCCAACTCACATACTTGTTGTACAGTTTAGAAAACTATGCACAAGTCATACACCAATTTCTAGACCCAAATAAAACCCACAAGATTTCCCCTAGGCCTCACATGGTTTGGACTAAATAGTGAATTAACTATGTAGACCAATCGTGTACTAAAAAAAAACAATTGTAAATGCCCCTAATCCAAGGTAACCACATGGTTTCCCTTAAATCGTGCATGCAAACTGTATACAGAAGAAAAAATATATATTTCTAAATTTTTAGGCTAAAACTTCTCAAAATATTAAAACGCCCCAAATTAAAATAAAATAATACAAAATAAAAGGTAATGGTGACATTTTGTTGTAAAAATTCTCCCCTCCATTCCACTTTATGCCCCCAAAATTCCCTGATCAAACAAAAGTATCGGAAGAAGGGGAAAGGTCCGTTACTCCTTCAAAATGAGTGAAAAGATTAGGGAAAACTAAAAGACCCCAAGATTAAGAAGGCATGAATAAAAGTCTATTCTTCAAAATACCTACTAACAACTTAAAAAAACATGAACAACTTCAAATGGGAATCAACCATGAGAATCTAACAAGGTATTCTAGATCAAATGAAGGTCTCCCAAATATTTAAAAGTAATCTAAATGGTGAAGTAACACATGACCAATTATAGAACAAGGATAATAAAAAATCCAACTATGATTCCATAAATCCAATAATGAAATAACTATATTCCTCCAACCACAAATATCCAAAAAATGACATCATTTACAAAAAGGAAGCATAACCCATGAAACACTCAGAGGACCCCAAAGCCAAAGAACATACATGATCACACGATCTGGTCTCCAAAATAATCCAAAACCATTACACCAAAAATATTCAAAGGTCATGAGACCAATTCACTAAAAATACCACACCTCAAAACATCCAAAGTACACAACAACAAAGTCATGCCTCGAGAAAAGAAACAACACAACTCTAACATGGGATCACATACCTAGAAAAATCATAGACTAGAACCTCATACCTTAATTTCCCTCCCATGGTAAACCTAACTAAATTTAACCTACACTAGATAGTGAATAATCTCAACTAGTTCCATTCATGTCCTACTTACCCAAAGTACACACCCCAAGGTAATTCCATGTACAAGAGTTGATCTAAAAATCATGCATGGCTCTCACCACAAACTTAACATCACCAAAGAAGCCATTAAAGGCACAAAGAATAATGAGGCATGAGAAAATAAAAAGAACACTCCACTAAAATAAGATAATATTAAAGAGAACCTAACCTACAAAATCCACTTCAATGCTACAAAGATCTAAAATCATTGAGCACAAATCCTCAAAATAAACCACCACCCAAAAACCCATGGTGATCACTCTTTATCAATTTACCCAACTAACTAGCCAAAAATAACCTAGGATAGTATCCCAAATGAAACTACTAGCTAAGACTATAACACAACACCAAAGGGGAAAACGATTCTCATCACCCCACTTAGATCCCAAGAAAAAATACCAAAAAATTGGAGAACTACCCCTAAAAACATACACTCAACATTTACCAAAATATTTATGAAATGAAAACATTACATAAAATGAAACATAGAACCAACTAATTATTGTGTTAAAAGTAATATAAAATGGTCCCAACCTGTATGAAGATACAAAAGTCTAAAAACACTAAGAAAACAAGGCAACTCATATGCCAAAAATTCCATTTCTTTAACAACCACCACATTCCCAAGGGATCAAAATTAATTTTCCAAAAACACACCTACTTTTAAAAGAA
The DNA here is from genome assembly GCA_963277665.1 of Viscum album. Taxonomy (NCBI): domain Eukaryota; kingdom Viridiplantae; phylum Streptophyta; class Magnoliopsida; order Santalales; family Viscaceae; genus Viscum; species Viscum album. The sequence continues at coordinate 931,349,731 of OY728159.1, forward strand.
CCCAACCGCTTGGAAAACATATTATCTCCTTTAAAACATCAAACACTAAGGGAATTATAAAATAATTTGGTGTTGTTTTATCTGAATGGTTACTTTTGGTGACCCAAATTGAAAATCTCCCAACTTCATATTGAGTATAGTGAGAGTACAAGGTCGATCCATGGGGAAACTTAGGGTGTTTAATGAATTTAGTTCTTAGTTATCTAATTGAAGGTTTAAATGAATTAAAAATTATTTATTGATGGTTTCATGAATTTTTCAAGACCTTAGTTAACCCATTTATAAAGCTCTTTAAATATTTTTGGTCACTTAAAAGAGTAAAACAAAAATAGATTTAAAACCCAATAATGGAAATACATCAGGGTTGTGAAATTTGATGAAGGCCATCGGAAATAAATATATTTTAGGAGTAATTTCATTCATAATAAATATAATTTTTGGAATTAAATTTTTACTAAACCTCATTGGTTTTGTTTAAGTTCACAAAAATCAATTTCTTGGTTTGATAATTAATTCTTGAAAACTTTTATGAAAGAAAACCCATTGGAGATGACGAATAAACCTAATGTTCATGGGATTATTCTTAATAATTACCTTAGAGATTCTTGGAAACACTATTATTGATATGATATAGTGTAACCAGTGAATCAAAGAGATAAAACTCAAGGTTATTATGAAATTATAAAATGAACAAAAAAATCAATTACCCTAAAGTTTCTTCATCATCATCCACAACCCCAACACATGGGAGAATTAGATACTCATGAAAAAAATGATGATAAAAAAATCCCAAATTACCTATTTTTTTCATTAAAACAATAATAATAATGTAGATACAATCCACCTTAAATATAAATATCTAAAAATTTCTTAGAAGGGGTTTTAAGCACTCTCTTTGCCAAGATGGATGCCTCTTGGATGATTGGTCCTCCTAAAATAGTTATAGGTTAATTATTAGAAGACCCCTAGTTTTTAGGGGTGTTTAGAAGTAATAATACTAGGTAAAAGGGTGGTTATGGGGGTAGATATAAGGTAGGTGGTTGTCTTTTGAATAGTGAATGGTTAAAGCGCACAGTTAGATTAATCGTGTGCCAACCATGCACATGGTTCTATATTCTCTGGATCTATCTCTCATGGTTAGAGGGAAAGGCTAAATGATTTGAATAAATATGTAGATAACATGCATGAAAAAACCTGTGATTTTATAATATATATATATAAATTTTTGAATAAATTCAATTTATTTTATGGCTTTCATTATACACAACTCCAAGTTTTAACAAACTGTGATATATTTTTAATATTATTATTTAAAAATGATTGTTATTACCTAGATGTTAAACTTGGAGGAATGAATATAATTTTTTTTTAAAATATTAATTATAATGGTTTTATATAAAGGATATATATTTATAAAAAAGTATCTAATTTTTTGTGAAGTCTTTATATGTTTTGAAAATATTATTTTCTAAAAAAAAGGTGATTTTTATTTCTTCTTATGAAAAATAATAAAATTAATTGTTGAAACTTTTAGAAAAGTAATTTGATAAAATAAACTTCATTTTTTAAATAAATATGTCAAAATTATTTTAGGATGAATTTTTGGAATTTTTCTGAAAAGACTAATCTTTCGATGAATAGTGAAAAATACTGGTTTTTATTGAAAACAACCTTTCCATTTAAAGAATTTATAAGGAATTTTTTCAAATAGGTTTAAAATTAAAATTAGTTCAATTATATATCTATTAATCCAATTTAGTTCATTGGAATCATTTTCATATTGAATTTTGATATAAAATTTTTGAAACTTTTGAACATTTTCTCTTTGGAAATCCGCTTTCTCGTCGCGTCTGTGGGTATAATTTTAAATTAAATCTTTCCACTTATGTGAATGGAATTATGAAAAATATATTAAATAATTATTATAATAATAATTCATATTATCTAATAAGGTCAACTTAATTTTTAACCATAATTAATAGTAAAAATAGTAAACATTATTTTCCACAGTTAAGGTAAAAATGGGTATACCGGGGGGTTAAACTAAAAAGAAAAGGGTTAAAAATGAACAAAAAATTATAAAAAATATATTTTATGGAAATATTGAAACCTTATAATGTATAAGGATCTATACTAGTCAATTTTTTACCCTTTTGGATTGTGAAAAATGTTGGCATACCTTTTTCGTTTAAAAACTTTCAAGTGTATCACTCATCTCATTTATAAATGGTCACCACTTATCCCATTCTCTTAACACTGAAAAAATTATTTGGTGTAGAAAATACATAAAAAAATATCTTCCTTAAATCCCTAATCCCATCCTATAATCCTTATTTTGGTCAAAAATCCAACCTAGGAAGGATTTTGGTGCAAACCAGAAGTTGTCCGAAGAAGAGGTAGCGTCCCTAACCGAGCGTTTTATTTTATTTCTTACTCCACCTCCTCAAATTATTATTAAACCATGATGATATAATAATATAAGTATATTAAATATAATGAGATGTTTTATGTTAAGGTAATTATTTAAAACCTTCTCTAATTTCATCAAATGGGATACAAAATCATCATTCATGTGTACGGCGTACTACCGCCTCGCGAACTGATGTTATTTGTTTTCCATCACAACCTCTCATGAATAGATATAATGATTGATTAAATATTTATATATGATATATATATATATATATTATATTATTATACTTTTGGATTTATTATATCACATATACCATCTTACTTTCCATTTTATGGGAATATGATTTCATCGCTTGTGTGTTAGGCGGACTACCACCTTGCGAAGCAATGTGATTCGTTCACACTTTACATGGAAGGTAATAAGGACGGGTTTAATGAAAATATCTGTTATATATTAAATAAAAATTATTTTTAAATGTTAATATATTATTTACCTTTAATTATTTCAATCATTATAGAAAATAGAAACAACATCATGCGTACATACGACCTACCGTCTCCATGAATGGTGTATTTTATTTTATATCTCTAACTTTTATGTATTAATATGAATACATATATAATGAATATATATGATATTTATATCATGTTTAAAATTATTTATATTATTTAAACATGATAAAATTAATAGGACCAAAAATCAAAAATCAAAACATACACGAACAACAAAGCAGTTATTGCCCGAGACGTGATTTTAACATGAAATTGTTAATAAATGAGAAATAAAAGGTCATAGATAAATAATATATGATATGATATATTTAATTAATATTATGTAATATATTTATAATAAAATTATATTTATCATATAGTAGGTTTGAATTTGTATGAAGGAAGTCAAGACTTAAGGTAAGAGATTTTTGTCTCAAATTGCCTTCTTTGGGACATAAGTTATGTTATGCACCTATATTCTTATATGAGGTTTATATATTGCCCCTTTTAAATTTTATATCATTAATATAATTATTTTAATGATATTTAAGGTTTCATTTTATGTTTTTATTTAATTATTCCTATGAGTCAAAAGATACTAAAGTGGTAAATGTTTGATGTTGCAATCTCATTGTTTACCAGGATTGTTTATGATTATGATTTCAATGATGAAATATTATGATCCATATCACAAGAAAATAATTAATTTTATTCTTATATAGTTATTTTATGATAATAAATTCTTCCTATTCATTTTTATCTCTTTATGTACTCAATAGTTCAAAATAACATTTTTAAGAAAAATCATCTCTATTTCTCTCTTTGGTTCAAAGCTTGTTTTTCTTCCAAAACTATGTTTTCTAAAAATATTTTAATTTTTTTTAATATTCTAAAAAATATTTATTAAATACAAAATTACCCATGTTTTAATTTTTACAATTTTTTTGAAAGGAATCTTCTTTTTGTTTTCCAAATAATGCTTGTTTGGATTTTACCGAAAATGTGAAAGGAATCTTTGTTTTAACATGTACGTTATGAATGTAATTTCCTGATGTCATGAACATTATTTTATTTTAACATCAATTTATAATTTTTTATTATTATTTTCAAATAAAATTATTTCCAAAATATTTTATGAATTTTTAATTTTAAAAAAGGTGATTTTCAAAGAAAATATATTTTCCTCAAAAAACGTTCCTAGTGATTTTTCTTTCAAAATAATTTTCCATTTAAGCTGATATCATTTTATGTTATGATTTAATGGGGATATGGTCCAAGTATAAAATTATTATTATTTATATGAATGTTTTATTTTTATGATGATAAGATGCTTATAAAACCCATTTCTTTTTCCACGAGTTATTCTTTGATAAAATTATGAAATGATTATGAAACCTGTTTCTTTTACACAAGTTATGTTATGTTGAAATGTTTATAGAACCCATTTATTTTCATGTGTTCTAATAGGATTAATGTTTTATGGTATTTTATCACACATATATATGATTTTCATTATATGAAAAGTGGAACCTATATCTCCCTCCAATGCATTGGGTAAATATTGATATCCCATGAGATAAATAGGACCAAAATGGGGAGTTAACCCAATTCAGTAAGGGACTATATCCACTATAATAGTCTTGGGAGTGAACTTTGACTACTATGATTTTTTGGGGAGTGAACCCATTCCACTATCATAGTCTTGGAAATGATCCATGAGATACCAAGGAAATGATTTTCTATGCTTATGTGTATACAAAAAATCTATGTTTTATGAAAATATTATGTTCTCATGGTTCATGTTATTTGATTCCATTATTATTCATGTCTTATAATCTTCAAATATTAATTCCATGACTCAAGTTTATTATCTATCATATGTAGGGCATGATTTTCAAATGTTATTATCATATTATCATACCCTTATGTTCATGATATGTTGATATCTACCTTGTTTACCCTTACTGAGTATTTGATCTCATCTTTTATTATGTTTCCTTTTCCTAGGTTATTATTTAAGATATCATATATTATATGACTAATAAGGGTTATAGTTATGAAGAACATAGTGGGAGATGATGTATATCACTTATAAACTAGTTATTTATGTGTCCAAGTTTCCAAAGGCACTAGACCTAAATGATTTTGGCATGGATTGTTATGTTATGTAATGAATATTCATCTATTAAGATGCAATATTTATGTATGGAGAGTTTGGTTCTTTATAGTTGGTATTAGAGGGAGGTTTATTTAACCTTTGGAAACTAGGATAATAAAACTTCAGTGATATAACTAAGGATATTTCTAAAGATAAGTCTAAGAATGAGTCCAAGTATATGAAAATGTCTTGGAATTTTGGTAAAGGATAGAGTGAGTGGTTTCCAAGAAATCACATCCCTGTCTAGATAATACAAGTGGATATGGATCTAGCATAGAGGTACCTAGGGATAATAACTTTGAAAAGGGTTTATTGATATGGACTTGACCGTCACCTGGTGCATGATAATGGGCCTTGTTGCACAACTGGTTTGACACTCTCAGGGGATATACTTTGGAAATTCACACTCTTTATGAAACATCATGAAGGATTTAAAAATATGATGACTATGAATGACCTAGGTTAATCCTAAGGTGACATAGATTAAAAACAAGGTTCCATAATTTATATATCCTATAAGTAAATTTTCATGATTATGTGGTTCCCTACCATGATTATTGTTGCTTACACTATGATTTTTGGTTTTAGTAAATGAATAGAACCTAAAAGAATCGTGTTAATACTGAGTGAAAAGAACAATGAAATTATTTTCCTCCTGATCAGACAAATGTTATAGGAGTTAGAATGAAAAATATAATTTCTTTACTCATGCAACTTTCTTAATCCATGAATCAAGCTGAAGTTATAAATGAGAAAAGAAGGAAATAACATTCTATTGAGTATTTCATAAGGAAACATCCACCTTCATTTAGTGGTTCTGCTGATCCTCTAGTTGCTGAGAAATGGATAAGTACCATTGAAAAGATACTTTACATTCTCTAGTGTTCATAAGATGAAAAATTAATTTTGGTTGTCTATCGTTTGGAAGGCGAAGAAGATAAATGGTGGAATAACATCAAGAATACAAGAAACATGGTGAAATTGAATCCATGGAGTGGGATGAATTTAAGTGATTATTTTCCAATAAGTAATTACCTCGTATTCTTTATATAAAAATAAATAAGGAATTACTTGAGCTAAAGTATAATGATGATGAATCTGTTGGTACTTATGAGGAAAATTTTACAAGACTTGTGAGGTATGCTTTTGGCATTATCATCCAACCTGAAAGTAAGGATGGTTGATTATTTAGTAGATTAAAATCAAGTATTCTAATGGAATTATCCATAAGGTAATTTAGTAGCTATAAATAAATCATTCAATATGATCTCAAGGTGTAAATAGAGATTTAAGTTACCCATAAATCTCATGGTTTTGAAAATAAAAGGAATATGAATTTCAAAGGAAACTCTAAAAACCATGGAGAGAAGAAGATGATATTTCCTTCATACTCAAAGTACGGACAAAAACTTAGAGGAAATTTTATTAAGGGGATTGGTAAATGTTTTAAGTGTATAAGGTAAGGTCATCGGGTAATTGATTTCCAAATTTATGAGAAAAAGTTATCTAATGATGCAATTAGAGAGAAAGATCCAAAGAATGCACCAACCACACTCTAGTGTTTCAAATGAAAGGAGTATGGGAATTATGATAACTAGTGACCAAATATGAAGGTTCATGATGATGATCAACTTTATAAACCTCTTAATCCAAGATAAAAAGGTAAATCTCACGCGATCACTTTTTTTGATGAGGGGCGTGATAACGATGTGGTGAAAGGTACACTTACCATCTACTCTAGAACTACTAATGTATTATTTGACTCTAGGTCTAACCATTATTTCATATATAAAGAATTTTATAATGGTATAAAGATTAAACCCAAATGATTATATTTATAATTATAAATAAATTCCCTTAATGGTATGATGATAACATCTCATGTACACGATTCCTATCCGATTGAAGTTTGCGAGAATGTGATTCCTGTAAATCTTGTCATTATTTATTTGGTTGAATTTTATGTTATATTAGGAATGGATTGGATTTATATAAATAAATACCACATTAATTTATGATTAAGGTAATTCATGTTTGATATTTCAGTCAAACCTATGACCATCTATCATTCCATTAAAAAATATGGACTTTTGATGGAAATCACATCCATTTTATGGGTTTTGATTCCTATTCAAGAGGAGAGTTTATCTCAAATGGTTGGGGACAAATTAAAAATTGGTGATATTACTATTATATGGGAGTTTATTGATGTCATTATAAAAAAGTTTTCTAGCCTTCCACTAAAAAATGAAGTTTAGTTCTCAATAGAGCTCATGACTGGTTCCATGGCTATTTTGACGACTCCCTATAGAATGGTTCAGATTGAGTTGCAGGAATTAAAGAAAAAAATTTAAGAGAAACTTTTCAAGGGATTCATTCAGAAAATTGTGTCACTATGGCATGAAACTATTCTTTTTTTTAAAATAAATACATACCAATAAAACTCCGTATTGATTATCGGGAGCTAATCAAGATCACGATCAATAACATGTATCCTATACCCCATATCGATGACCTATTTGGTCAACCACACAAATCTCAATACCTTTCAAATATTGACCTTAATTACATATATCATCAATTAAGGTTCAAGAAGGATAATATAACTAATAAAAAATTCCACACAAGGTATTTACACTATAAATATTTAGATATTCCATTCAGTATTACTAATTCCACTTCTATCTTTATGGATTTATTGAATAGAGTCTTTATAGATTACCTTGATTAGTTTGTTGTAGTCATTATAGATGATATTATTATTTATTTAAAGAGTAAGGAATACTATTAATATCAATTGATAATTGTACTAAATACCCTAAAGAAGGATAAAATATATGAAAAATTTACAAAGTGTAAATTTTGGGTGCAAAAGGTTTCATTTTTGGGTCATATAATCTCAAGAGAGGGTATATTGGTATTTTATCAAAGATAAAGTCTATTGAATTTTGATCTATAACAAACAAGGTGAATGATGTCTATTGTTTTCTTGGTTTATCTAGATATTATTGAAGGATTTTTGGAGAATTTCTCATGACCATATAATCCACCCACCAATTTAACTCAAAAGGGAGCCAAGTTCCTCTGGATAGATGAGTGTGAGGAAAAGTTCACAGAACTGAAGAGAAGATTAGTTAGCACACCTGTGATTACATTACCCTATCAAGAAGAAGGGTTTTTATTATATAGTTATGCATCAAAGAAGGTATTGGGGTGTTTTCTTATGAAACATGATATGATTATAGCTTATACCTTATGAAAATTGAAGGTTCATGAGCAAAATTACCCAACTCATGATTTGGAGTTAACTGTGGTATTTTTTGTATTAAATACATGGGGGAATTATTTTTATGGAGAAAAGTGTGATATATATACTGATAAAAAATTTTAAAGTATAAATTCACATATAAGGAGTTGAATATTCACCAGAGAAGATGGTTAGAGCTGATTAAAGATTATAAATGCTCAAAATATTACCACCATGGGAAAGAGAACAAGGTGGTCGATGACTTGAGTCGAAAGGATCATGCTAGCTTATCCATGATGAGGATAAAAAAAGATCCAATAATTTTTAATTTTAAATGGATGGATTTGAAAATCCTGAAGGAAGGGGAGAAATATTATCTTTTCCAATTGAATGTTCAACCATCTATCCAAGTGAAGATTAAATAGTTGCAGAAGGAAGATGTAGAGCTGTAAAAAAAGGCTATAAATGTTCTCGAGTTTAACCTTGATCATGATGGAATAAAAATGTTTGAGAACCGTGTATGTGTTCTTTCCATACTATATTTGAAGGATATTTCATAGGAATCTCATAGTTCTTCATTATTTATTAATCTTGGAAGTACGAAGATGTATAGAGATTTGAAAGAGTATTTATGGTGGGATGAAATGAATAGAGATATTGTAGAGTTTATATCTTGGTGCTTGGTATGTCAACAAGTTAAGGTTAAGATAAAAAAGTCTAAGGGGATGTTACATCCATTACCCATACCATAATGAAAATGGTAAAACATCACCATGTACTTTGTCATCAGACTCCACAAAATGTCTAAAGGAAATAATTATATATGGGATGTAGTTGATCACCTTACAAAGTTAGAACACTTCATCTCTATAAAATAATATTTATCTCTAGATAATATTTCTAGTATATACATTAAGTAAGTGGTAAGGTTGTATGGAGTACCACATTCAATTATATCTAATTAGGATCTAATGTTTACCTTGAAGTTTTGAAGTATTCAGCAAGATCTTGATACAGAGTTGAGTTTTAGCACTATGTATCACCCTTAGATAAATGTTCAGTCTAGGTGAGAATTTTAAACCATAGAGGATATGTTGAGATCTTATTATTTGTATTTTAAAGGTGGTTGGTATTAACAACTTCCTCTATTTGAGTTTTCTTATAATAATATCTTTCACTTAAGCATTCAGATGGATCCTTTTGATTCCCTCTATGGGAAAAAAATTATAGATCCAACATGCTGGAATAAATTTAGAGAAATAAATCTATCGAGACTTGGAAAATCTAAATAAATGGAAGATAAGGTTAGATCTATTCAGCAACACTTCAAGGAAGCTTAGAGTCAGCAAAAAAGTTATGCTGAAAAATACTGTCATGATCTAGAATTTGAAGATGGTGAAAAGGTGTTTCTAAGAATGTATCCATAGAATAAGGTAATGATATTTGGAAATAAGGGGAAAATAATCCCTAGGTATATCAGTAACTTTGATATTATTTATCCTATCGGGATGGTCACCTATTGGTTGGTGCTACCATCAAACCTCTCTCAATCTCATGATGTTTTCCATGTATCTCTCCTGAGGAAGTACATAACTGATCCTTCACATGTAATGAACTTAGAGGTCATATAGATGGATCAATATATTTTTTATGAGGAATAATTTTTGGAGATTCTGGATGATACAAAGAAAGTTTTATAAAATAATCCCACTCACCTAGTCAAAAAGTTTTGGTGAAAACACTAGTTTGAGGAATCTATATTAGAACTTGAGGACATGATGAGGCATAAGTATCCACATATTTTTGTATCAGAGTGATGAATTTTTAGGGTGAAATTAATTTTAAGGGTGGGTGGGGGTATAATGTAACACCCTGAGATTTTATGAAATATATATTTTTCGAATAAATTTAACTTCTTCAAATAATTTGTGTTACATACAACACTGAGTTTTAACAAACCGTAATATATTATTAATATTATTATTTAAACACGAATTTTATTACCTAGCCATTAAAATTGGATACATGAATAGGAATAACAACATTTTAAATATTAAGTATAATTTATTTATATAAAGGAAACATATTGATAAAAAAATTTCTTAATTTTTCGTGAAGTTTTTATATGTTTCAAAAATACTATTTTTTCAAAAAAAGATGTTTTTTATTTATTTTTGTGAAAAGTAATAAAATTAATTTTTGACACTTTTAGGAAATTAATTTTATAAAATAAAATTAAGTTTTTAAATTATCATGTTAAAATTATCTTAGTGTGAATTTTTGGATTTTTTTTGAAAAGATTAATTTTTCGATGAATAGTGAAATTCAGGTTTTTATTAAAGATTTCCTTTTCATTTAAAGAATTTATTAGTATATATTTTTTGTTTTAAAATGGGTTTAAAAGTAAAATTAGTTTAATTATTTATATATTAATCTAATTTAGGTCATTGAAATCAATTTAAAATTGAATTTTGATATAAAAACTTTTTAAACTTCTGAACATTTTTTCTTTGGAAAACCGCTTTCTCATCGCATCTGCGAGTTTAATTTTAAATTAAATGTTTCAACTTATATGAATGTAATTTGGAAAAATATATTCCATAATTGGAATCAGAATAATTTATATTATCTAATAATTTCAATTTATTTTTTGACCATAATGAATAGTAAAAAAAGTAAAAATTATTTACCGTAGTTAAGGTAAAAATGAGTTTGTTAGGGGTTAAACTAAAAATATAAGAGTTAATAATGACCCAAATTTTTTCCAAAAACCATTTTATGGCCAAATTTAGACTTTATAATTTCTAATTATCGATAATTATCCATTTTGGATCCTTTTTTCAAGTGAAAAATGTGGGTACACCTTTTTTTTTCAAAAATTACAAGTGTGCCACTCACCTCACTTATAAAAGGTCACCCTTTATCCTCTCCTATTCACACTTAATCCATTTGGTTATTACAATAACTAATTAAATATATAACTTAAATTCCTAATACCATCCAATAATCCTTATTTTGGTCAGAAATATAACATAAGAAGTATTTTGGTGCAAACCAAAAGAAGTTGTAAAAAGAAGAGGTAACATCCCTAACCGAGCATTTTTATTTTATTTATTCCTCCACAAAATTAAATTATTATTAAAATATCATGATATAATAACCTCATTATATTATATATACTGATATTTTTTATTAATTTAATGATCTACAATTATTTCCACTTTTATCAAATAGGATACAAAATCCTCATTCGTGTGTACAGCGGACTACCGCCTCGCGAACTAATATTATTCGTTTTCCATCACCACCTCTCATGATTGGATATAATGATGAATTAAATATTTATATATGATATATATTATATTATTATAATTTTTTAATTATTATATCACATATACCTTCTTACTTTCCATTCTATGGGAATATGATAACGTCGTTTGTGTGTTAGGAGGACCACCACATCATGAAGTGATGTGATTTTTTCACGCTTTACAAGGAAGGTAGTAAGGATAGGTTTAATGAAAATATGTGATATAAATTATATAAAAATAATTTTTTAATTTTAATATATCATTTACCTTTATTTCTTTCAATCCATTGAGAAAATGGAAACAACGTTCATGCGTATGTACAACCTACCGTCACAATGACCCGTGTATTTCATTTTCTATCTATAAATTTTATAGATTAATATAATACATATATAATAAATATATATGATATTTATATCATGGTTAAAATTATGGATATTATTTAACCATGATCAAAGTAAGAGTACCAAAAATAAAAAATCAAAACATACATGAAAAACAAAACAGTTATTGCCTGAAATGTGACTTTAACATGAAATTATTAATTAATGGGTAATAAAAGGTTATAAGTAAATTATATATGGTATGATATATATAATTATTGTTATTTAATAGTTTATGATAAAAATAAATTTATTATACATGGAGTTTTAAATCCAACCTAGGAAGGATTTTGGTGCAAACCAAAAGAAGTTGTCCAAAAAAGAGGTAACGTCCCTAACCGAGCGTTTTATTTTATTTCTTCATCCACCTACTTAAATTATTATTAAAACATGATGATATAATAAAATTATTATATTAAATATAATTATATGTTTTTATGTTAAGGTAATGATCTACAACCATCTTCACTTATATTAAATGGGATATAAAATCACCATTCGTGTGTATGGCGGACTACCCCCTCATAAACTGATATTATTCATTTTTCATCGCCACCTTGTACAAATGGATATAACGATGGATTAAATGTTTATATATGATATTATTATACTTTTGGAATTATTATATCACATATTCCTTCTCACTTTCCATTATGCGGGAATACGATAACATCGCTCGTGTGTACAGTGAACTACTGCCTCATGAAGCAATGTGATTCATTCACGCTATACATAGAAGGTAATAGTGATGTATTTAATAAAAATATGTGAAATATATTGCATAAAAATTATTCTAGAATGGTAATATATTATTTACCTCTCTTTATTTCAATCTTTCGAGAAAATGGAAATGACGTTCATGCGTATGTACAACCTACTCTCTCTATGAATGGTGTATTTAATTTTATATATCTAACTTTTATAGATTAATCTAAATATATATTATAGAGACCTACACCCCATAAGCCTGTAACTGATGTCTAATTTATTACATTGGTATAATATACAAAGAATTGTATCCCTAAGGACCAAATAGTTTAGTAGTCTTGGTAAACTAAAATACATACTTGAATCACATTTACATTTGAAAAAATAGAATAAAAAAAAGTATGTTATTGAGAACACCATTATTACCCTTAGAATATCCCAATATATTAATCATAAAATACTTCTTAGTATCCTAGAAAAAATAAAACATAAGAAATGTATGAGATCATATGCTCAATAAGGGTAAGAATACAACAAAAGCTATGAATAAATAAGGCATAATTAATATGGAAAAGTAAATAACTGAAACACATGCCATTTAATAAATAAATTGATAATAATATGGAATGAATAAATTATGATCAAATAATTCTATATAAATAATCACATGATCATGAAACTTAACTATGGATATTCTAACTAATTGAATAATTACATGGAATATCAATAAATAAAATCATAACAATAGAATGCATACTACCGAACATCTTAACTGTCAAGATCTATCCTCAAGACAGTTACTATCAAGATATATCCTTAATGAAATTTAAATCTATCGATATAAACCTATTGTTCCTAAATAGGATTTAAACTATTGAGAGGGGGGGGGGGTGAATCAGTGGTTCCTTTTTCTTTTATAAGAATGTTTCTTAATTTCTTTAGTAAAATTTATTAACCTATGAGACTTGTTAAAGTTATGATCCACTCAAATATAACTTATAAAACTTACCTTTCATATGAAAAAAATATCAATAGAATGTAGCACATGATATTTACAAGGTTCAGTATAAATACCCACTTCTTTCCATGTTGGATAGAACCACCAACATGGATTCTTTAACTTTCTTCTTTCCAGAATACAAAGGCATAAACAGTGAACAATTATACAATCCTAGTATAAACTTTACTTATATAGTTTTTTATACCCCCAAATATCCTTTCTAGTATCCACTTTCCCACAAATCATAATGAACCCCATAAAAATATTCATGACTTTTCAGTAACTAGTAAATGTCTACAATTACAAGATTCACTTTCATTCTTATTTTCTGATCCACTTTAGAAAGTATTCACTTATCACACAAGTAATCTTAATCAAACTTTACCCATGTACAATATTCAATAAATTCAAAAATTATTTAATGAACTTGTTGGTCTTGAAAAATTCTCCAAAAAATCTATCTAGAAAAATTCTTTAGCAAAAGTTATTCTAATCTTCCTCAGTATGACAACCTATGTCTGATGGGATCCATCCGATGGGCCTCAGTTTGATTCTCCTTATGTTCTTCCTTATTCAATTGAGTAGAAACTCAATTTTTATATCACACTTCCTATGTCCGATGGAACTGAGTCTGATGAACCTTATTTTGATGGATGTCACTTCGATGGGCCCACTCTTATGGACTTGTTTTGATGAAACGTCGTCTGTTGGAACTTTCTCCAATGATTGGATTGAACCTCACTCCAATTTATCTTGTTCCAATGGAACTTCCTAAACATCAAACTAAAAGACAAACAATTTGATTGGAATCTCAATACCTATTCCACAATTTTTGGAGATCTATCTCATGTGAATAGTTAAAGTTAGAAAATTAAAAATGTATCGTGCTGTCCTTTTATAGGCACCCAAGAATGACAAAGGTGGGAAAAATAATTTCACTTCCCAATCAATGAAATTCAAAAATCCCATATTTATCATTAATTTATGTCTTAATAATTTACTTATTCAAATATTCTCAATAATTATGGTAGATTCTCAAATCTTATCGAATCTACTCAAATCTTTATACATTTTAGAGTTTAAAAACATTTTTTCAGTCAGATTATTTAGTCTGATTTTTCATTACTATGATAACATATTCAAAACTAAAGATGGCCCATTATGATGACATCTTGTAAACATTTAAATTAGTCTTATATAGATGCTTTGTATAAACTAAAAACACTTGTTAATACATTGAAAATATTCTATACCATTTGAAACCTCCTTCAACAATACTTTGGCTATAAGCGCACATATGAAATGTCTTCAAATTATTTATCCTTTTATTCAATTCCTCAGACCGATGATCTTGTGTTTGATGAAATTATCAATGTCAGGATACATATTATGGATCCGTCTTGGATTCAATTTAATAAACATTGTTAGTTCCAGTCCAATGTGTCTATACCTATTCTTGAGAAACACTCAATACTTTTGTTTTTTTGATCTTGACTCAATCAAAATAAAATTCAACCTAATGACAATGGTTGACTACATTGTTGATTTTTATCTAGTTGATTGGTATATGTTCTCATCTATTTCATCAATCTCATCAACTTAACCACTCAATTCCACCTTCAATAGAACTCTGTATCTGATGTCTTAAAGATACCAACAATTCATAAAATAAATTGGTGTCAGAATCCATTATGATGTATCGGTGGCATACCGTGTCCAATGGACTGATGTTGGTAGTGACTTATTTACTTCAGTAAGATCAATATTCTATCCTTATGATATTGTCATGACGATGATTCTCATACTAATGATCTACATCCTTTGATGTATGGTGTTCCTCACACCGATGAGTAGTACCCAAAGTACTTCACATCACATTCTACTCTCTTCCACAAATTATAGCTTGTATCATGACTTACTCATGAATTTGAGAATGTTTAAAATCATCATAGAATCATATAAATTTCATTGGAATTTATTGTAACTTCCCATCCTTACAACATATTATTTATTTCTAAACAAACCTTAATATGATTGGCAACACCTATTCTCCCACTTTCCTTTATAATTTTTGAATCACAAATTTATCAGACTACTTATGACTTATGTGAATTAAAAATCATCAAAGCATCATAATATTTTCATTAGGGCCATTTAGACTCTGAACCACTTACTCATTATGATCAGAACTTTTTTTTCCAGACTCAATATGATTTTCAATAGTTTTTGACTTTCTATAAAAAAACCCAATCTGCTGAATTGTATTTAATGAACCACACCAATGGATTGAGTCCAATGGGTGGTTCCAATTGTCAACTTTGAAAACACCATTATTTTATCTGGATTTCTATCACCTTATCAACAGGTAAGTTGTTTACTTAATTTACTCACGTTCTTCACCATTTTCCATATATTTATCCATTGAAAACAAATACAACCAAAACATAACTTGGGCTTGACATTCTACCCCTTTGTGTTTTTCTCAATACCCACTTCAAAACAATACTACTTGTTTTATTTTCCCACTTTTTATTCTCCCCATTCCTTTATTTCTCCCCCTATTTCTTATCTCTCCCCGATTCCTTTTCTCTCCCCCTTATTGACAATCAAATTCTAAGGGGTTATCATGACAAGTTTCCCCCTTATTGATGAATGATCTCATTTCCAAGGGTTGTAACTTTTCATCTCAAAATATTGAAACTATTGTTTAGTATAAAATAAGTATCAAATGAGTTTCTTAACAAACATCCTTTAACTAAAAAACTCTATATCTATGTGGGAGAACCCGATGTAGAAAACAAGACTGCATAATCAAGGTTATCAATGTTTTCCATAACACAACTTTCATGTAATACATTTTCATGTTTCTTTCAATATTATCATTTCTGGGGAAATTTTTAAAAGATTTTTTTAGGATAAAAGTAACCTTCACCTATCTAAAAAAACATATCAAAAAGTTTAGATTTATAAAAAAACTTAAAAAAACTAAAATTTTGTAGCCTTGTTAATTTATTTTACAAGAATAGTAATAGAACCATCAACCCCGGCTTCCTTATTTTAACTCCTTCAATTACATACAAGTCATTAAAAATAAAAAAATGTTTTGAGAATAAGGAGGAACCTTATTAGTTCCTTAGAATCATCTTTTATACTGAGATTACTCTCTTAATATTGATTTTTCTTCTTCTTCTTATATTTTAAATTGGATGTATTTTCTTCCTTCTATTCATCCTTATCAGATTTTGTAACAAGTTTATTTTAATATATATATTCTTCTAATAAGGATGTCAACTTATTTTATTCTTTGTTAACCTTTTTTTACAGTGAGTTTGTAACAACTCTTTCATACCTTCCTATTATTATGGTAGAATAGTTAAATTTTTTTTAGTAACATTCCCTTCTTGCTCACATCTCTTGCATCTTTTCTGAATTTTCAAACCAAAATATATTGATATCTTTTTATCAACTTTGATCATATATTTAGAAATCTTTTTCTTTCCTTTTTCTTGAACTGATTTTTGTGCTTCTTATAACTTTCTATCTATGTCAACTTGTTTTGGACAAATAACTAATCACTCCTTTTTATAATCAATATGTTTTTTTCTCTATTTTATTCACATACTTGATTTTCATAAACTTTTAATTTTTATTTGTTGAGGATTAAACATTATTTACCTTCTGATTTTTCTTTTCCAATCCCAAAAATATCTTATAGTATAAGAAAATCACTATTTTACGTCAGTTTAAACCACCGCCAAATGTTTCTATGATGGTTTCCAAAAACCACTGCTAAAGTTAGTGTTGGCATCTAAAATGCAGCGATTCCTTCCATTTAGTGAGGGTTTTTGGTAAGTGTTGTGGAACGTATATTTAGTGGTGGTTTCATTCATTTTAGCATTGGTTTTAACCAACAATAAATTCTAAAGATTTTTTGACAACAAAACCACCGTTAAAATGAATAAAACTACTTCTAAATAATAGTATGGCATATTTAGCTGTGGTTTTAACTACCACCCAAAACAAAACATCATTACATAGCAGCGGTTTAAACTACTGAAAAGAAAAATGAAATACTTAACAGTGGTTTAAACCGCCTCTATATGATGATTTAAAAAAAAGACAGTTGTAGAATCTGTATCCCCAGAAAAATCCTATAAAAAAACAAAAAAATAATGCACAAAATCTCATATACATGTATGCACAAGGTAAAAATAAACATATCACATAAGATTCTGAATAAAATTTTCTAACTTGGATACCATGACTCTATTTTCATTAGGTCAATATGTGGTAACTGAGAAATTATTATAACTTATCATACCTGCATTGATTCCATGCCAAAGTCTAATCATCGCCTCACCTCATTCCATCACACTCATAACCTGGTGCATACCTGAATACTTAGGGTGGGCATCATCTAATTATTTGACTCACTACCTAAAAAATCATGCTAAAATATTACATTTGAATCCCAACCCACTACCTCATCAATCAAGGTAGTGTCCATCATCCATGAATCTCCTTATACCATGAACCAACCCTCTCACTCAAAATGGTCCACCATCACAACACAATATTACTCAAGGAAAGTTACAATATCCCAATGAAAGACTACTCAGGAAAAGGTACTACTTCATGGACATAAGGAATCCATATCACCCCTAGTAGTTTAGGCAGATCCATCTCACTCATAGCGAGACTAGGCTTTAGGATCCCCCCAACAAGTATATTACCTATCATAAGCACAAAAAATCACACACATGAAATAAAAAAATGGCATGAATCCAATCACACAGCTCACCAAAAAATCCCATGGTGCTAGTCACTTGAGACCCGACCCATCATCTCAAATCATGTTTTTCCTATCAGGGTTCTGACTAGATCCCCCATAACCATCATCATCTAATCTCATTGATACGATATCATACGTGTCACCTATCGGTCACACCAATAACCACAATCTCCTCTGACCCAAACCTCAAGTCCTAGTCCAACTATACAAAATCCCTTATCACTCCTATTCCTACTACCCAGGTATCGTCCCAACCTATCATGCTCTATACCACTTGGAAACATGATTCCATGTATAGAAAAAATCCCATGACCTGCACCTGGTTTCCATTTCCCATATCTTAAGGAAGATATTTAAGCCACACACCTAGTTAGATTTCTTTTCTATCACACATACCACTCATAGTGCTCATTAATCCTCAACCCACACTTATGAGGGTGTTTCTCATGAATTCAGATCCATATGGCCGTCTCACCCATTTTTTCACCAGTCTTAATCCTCTCATACATATCAGACTAGCCTTAGGGAAACCAACCAAGGATACCCACATCAAGTATCATATCCAAATACCACCCGATATCTCTTTTCAACTTACATAGTACCCTCTAACCATGGTGACATGGTCACCGGAAAATTCTAATTACCTATAGTGATAAAGAGAACTTATTTTGAGCTTAAGAGGCCTAAAATAATACTATATATTTATCTATAGTTTTCTTAGACCATATTCATCTACACAGTCCCTTGAAACATGAATAAAGGAAAATAATCATATATAAACAAGTATATTAATTTATATTTTATGGACCAACTACTTCAAAATGGTGTTAACCCCTCACCATGTTTTGTTAAGCCTTATCTAAGCTCATCCACACTTCTGCATAGCTATATCAAGCCACACAACTACAAAATCTGCAGCCCTGGAATAACCCTAGAAAAAACAAACAAACAATTCATAGAATATTCCATACAAAGACATAGATAATATTTACACCTTCCCATTTTACATGAACTAGAATATTACACCATACAGTTATAACAAAAAAAATGATATAAATGGTTTCAGCCTCTTCAAACATGGGAAATCATGAAAATTTCATGTGAATACTCTGTGCTACAAATGATACATGTATAAACCATATTTTTTCATATTAGTCCAAGATATCAAAGATACCACTAATAAATAACCAATGATATACTTTGCTCGTCACACTCTCCATCTCTGTCACTACTTCATGCTTCCATCACCTGCAAGACAATTATATTGAAAATTAAACAATGTTGTATATTTATATTTAAACTTAAAACTAATAAATTTTTGTGAACTAAATGATTTTGATGTTGTTTGATTTACCTGCTCACCAATAGTCATTGATGAAATATCAACGGAGATAGATCCGGTCATCTTCTGATATAAATCAACCAATGCTTTCTGCAAAGAGGATATCTAAGCCCTATATTCCTAAATTGTGAATTTCATAAAAAAAAACTCACTCTAAGAATTTTAGGTTAGGGAGTGACTACAAATAGAAGTAGATATAGATGTAATCCCTGATGTCCTACTAAAGACCTCAGATGACAATGGTCTCAATCCCACCCCGCGCACTCGACCGACATTCTCCTTCCCAAGGACTTTACTAACTAGGTCATCTTGGGAGACTGAGAAGGACTGAAAAGGATTAAAATCCCATGGTTCTTTAATTTTTACCTATAAATAAAATATCAGTCTTATTTGAAGTAATATATATTAACATAGTGACAACTTAGAATAAGTTATTATAACAAAAAATGAATTCATACCCCAACTTATTTGGTAGGCTCATTAACACAGCTCCCATCAATTTTTTTATAAAACATCCAACCGCAGTTCTATTTGGGAAAATTGGTTCCCTAAATTATGTGACTTTATTAAATAAATATAAATCAATAATTTAATATATGAAATAGATAACATTTTATTATAAATATTTAAACTAATTAAAAGAATACTAGAGTCAATCGGTTTTTGGAAAAACTCTTTGACCCGACAGTGTGAGGGATGATTTTCTTCACTTGACTCGATGAATTCTTCCTTGAAACATACTAAAATAAATAACATGTAATTTAATATTAATGTATGGAATTTAATATCCGTATCATATACATGTATAAATGTAAAATGATATTAATATAATAATATATATTTAAATACCATGTGCTTCTCATGACGATGGATATCAACAAAAAATTTCCATTTCTATCTAGGTACCCCACTGAGTACCTTATCATATAGTTGTTAGGTTCTCAAAAAAGTATTTTTGAATTCGTTCCATAATCTCCATTTCAAATCCTTCCATTTCTTACAAAAAAATTTCAATGTCCACTTTCATGTTATAAGATCAGAAATGAGAAAGTGGAAAAACATCTATACAAAGAGATTAATATTAAAAATATTATAATTTAATAACATCATGACATTAAATTACACTATAATTTATTAAAATTACCTTTATCTATGAATAAAAAACTTTATTTTTCCAATATGAAGGCATATGCCTCCAATCAACATATGTAATCAGAAGGGTAATGGGATCTACCACCAGTTGGCTTAGAATTTGGAAAAATAATCCCACAACATCAATCATAGGGACCCCATAACAGTAAAATGGGACAACTATATTCAGTCCATTCAGATTCCAAACATCTGAAATTTTCATATTTCTCTCTATAGTAGAATTGTTTCCATATTTTTAAAAAATAGTTAGTAGTATAAAAAAACTACAATACTTTATTCATATAAAAATATGTACCTATAAATCTCACCCTCCAATATCCCTATGAAGAACCAGGAGTGGAAACCTGCTCCCTCACTGTTGAGGGTGTTAAATGGGGTGGTGTTGAATGAGCTACTAACAAGACACTGTAGGAGGGTGTAAGAGATGGTGTAGGGGGAAAACAGAGGGTGTTTAAAATACCATAGGGAGGGAGACTGATGGATCATCATATATTGGTATGGTTGAGGTAACGTTGTTCGAGAGTAAACTGGAATAAGTATAATGCTTTCTCCTTGGAATTACTTTCATTTAATAAAATAAAATTAACTCCAGAACATATATTTCAAAAATTTTATGAAAAAAATATAAATGACAATAGATGCATAGTACTGAAAAAATATACATAGCTATGATAACGAATTACCTCACAAATAACACAAGTGGTTGATAAATTAATGGATGACTGCACATATAATCATTTCGTTTTCTTACCCCATCATTACTTTATCTACTTCATCGACCCTTGAAAGAATAATATTTTCAATATCATAATGTAAAAATAAGTTTGCTTCTTGTTGTTGATGGGATGCAATATTAGAGGTCAAATCTTCCACTTCATCACCCATATCATACAAGTCTCTTTGTTTTATATGAGTAACTACACTCCACCCTTCATCCACAACATCTTTCACATAATATACCATTTTCACTTATGATGATAAGATATACAGATCATTTAATTCATGGTCACCTATATCCATCAAGTGAGATAAGTTTACAGAAGTAAATTGAAGAGAATATATTTTAAAACCCTTGATAATATCAACCTAATTTCATTTGAATAAAACAACTAAAAAAATTCCTATGGTAGTGTAATTAGATAATATAAATAAACTTTCCATAGTATCCCACTTTTAAAAACACAAATATACAACTATTCTATATTTTCAAACCCTCTTCCCAATTGACTGTATCTAATTTAAAGCCATTTGTATTATAAGCGTCAAACTTTCTAGCCTGTTTTAGAGGACCTCAAGCAATAAACTTCAAATATTATGAAAAATAAGCTTGAGTATCAGTATTCATTATATAAAAAATTAATATACATTATTATATTTACAAAATATATGTATTAATCTAATATCTATATTGATTTCAATATTTATGAACTTACATGTCATCCAAACCATTCTACAATCTCTTTATTGACAACTTTTGTTATATATTTATCATTTCATGTTTGGACTCTCATTTGTATCTTTGTTTGTATCCTCAAATCTTCAATAAATGGATCTATAATTTCACTATTCAGCAACACATATCTATGTGCCTGTAATAATTCCATTTTTGTTAGTGTGACATTTGAGATCCTCCCAACTGATCGACCAATGATAGGAAATATTTTTTATTTACCATGTTTTTGAGATTGAGTAGATGTGTCATCAACATGTACAACTCGATTGAATCTTGTATCAATATCATCCAAGTATTGAGAACAAAAGGTAAGACACTCCTCTTCCAAATATCCTTTAGGTTGAGCTTTATTTTTTATGTATGATTTCAAATGCCAAAGATATCTGTGAAATAAAATAAAAAACCATAATTATGCATTTAATTAAGTTACAATAATTTTTTACATAAATTAAAAACATATAAATAAATTACCTCTCAATTGGATATATCCATCGATAATATACAGGGCCTCCTAATTTATCTTCCTCGACCAAATGCACAGTTAAATGCATCATGACAGTAAAAAATGACAGAGGAAAGATCATCTTCATTGCACAAAGTGTCAATAAAAATATATCCTGAAGGTTTTAAAGCTCAAATGGTTGTATAGTTTTCTCACATAGTCATCCAAATAATGTGAAAAATTGGAGTACAATAGCAGTAACCTTTTCAGGTAATAATTTATGCAATTCCAATGGTAGTAACTTCTATAATAAAATATGTGAATTGTAAATTTTAAATCCATGTAACCTATGATTATTTAAGTCAACACACCTTTATATGTTACTTAAATACCCATAATATAACTTCACATGTTTTAAAATTAAAAGGAATTTATCTTTATCCCTATTTTTCATTGATTTTTTTTCTTCAGATCATACTTTCCATTCTCATCTGGTTAGAGATCACACTTTATGTTCATTATTTGTAAGTATTTATAAGCATTGTGATGGTCCTTAGATTTTCCATGCTCATTAATAAATTTGAAGATCAAATTATCAAAAAAAATATTCTCAATATTCATAACATCAAGATTATGCTGCAAAAAAATTAAATTCTCAATACAGAAGTTTGAAGAATATACTTTTTTCTTTCATTGTTTCATTTTGATTTCACTTGATGATGAACTTCAAAATCATTTCCCAGTATCATTCAAATGACACACCTTCCTAAATTTTGTTTCAACATTTCAAAGTTTTGATAATATTTTAGAACCTTTTAATAACTTTGGAGGTGGTCTATAATCAATAGAACCATTGAATTTTGACTTGTTCAACCAAAATCTATGAGATGCATCAAGAAATATTCGATGACACAAGAAGCACCATTTTTTACTATGAGTTATTCATTTAGGATCAAAATCAAAGTTACAAATAGGAAAATAAAAACCCCATATAAGTGTTCCAACTAGATAAATTCCCAAGTCTAGGGAAGTCACTAATGGTCCACATTAGAGCAACTTGCATTTTGAACATTGTTCTAGAAGATGCATCATATGTCTCAACACCGTTGCTCCATAACTTCTGCAATTCTTAAATTAGATACTAAAATTATACATCAATATCATTTATAAGGATTTTTTCCAGGAATACTCATCTAAATGATAAAATATGTTTGTTTTATACACTTCCACATAGGCAGATTATAAAGGATCAAAACAACTGGACAAATGCTATGTGCTCAAATTCCTAAATGGGTTGAATCCATATACAACCAATCCCAATTGAACATTCCTCAGATCAGATGAGAAATATGGATGTAATGAATCAAAATTCTTCAACTATTGTGAATATATTGGATGTAACATTAACCCATCGTTTTTATTATCTATAAAATGACACTTCATGTGTTCATTAGTTTTCGATGACATGAATAATCTTTGAAATAAAAGATTTAAAATAAAGTAATGAAAAACCTTTACAGGTGTGTTACTTTTCTTCTTCTTTATATTAGTATGTTGATTCATACTTCCAACATCACCCATTAATGACCATTTAGAAGAATATTATTTTTTGTAATCCTGTCTGATTGAATCCTCTCCCCAATAAAACATACAATCATTGGGACACACATGTATTTTTTTTATAATTCAGACCAAGATTGTTAACAATTTTTTTCATATCATACAAGACTTAGGGATATTTTATTCATAAAATTAATCACACAAAAATTCCAATATCATGTACATCGCCTTATTTGTAATTCTGTATAGGCATTTGATATGGTATAACTTCAGTAAAAAATAAAGTTTTGAATATTTCAAACATCCACTATACAAATCTTGATTTAAATTGTCAACTAAACCATGAAACAAATTTTTCTACTCAATGAAGTTTTCTCTTACATTAGTCTCCATAGAATCATGAGGAGGATCCAATGATATGTTACAATCTTGACATGGTTGTCCTATAGTCTCAAAATATTACTTGTCAAGTTGTTATTTGTAGCACCCTAAACTGGTTGTCCTGATATGTTTTGATGTTGATGTTGGTGTCATGAAATGATGAATGCATCACTTATAAGGTTTTTCATTTCATTTTCCATTGTCGATGAAGTTGGGATCTCATTCTGTTGATTGACATCAGTTCTTAAACTTTTTGTAACGTTCAATTCTCTATGCCAAATTGAACAAGAATATTGAGTAGGGAATTGCTTAAATATCAAGTTTTTATAAAATTCATCTCTCTTCAACCATATTCTAAATTTATATTTAGTACATGGACATCTTATTATCCCATCAATAGATTTATTGGAAATTGAAAAATCTAAAAACTCCTCCAAACCCTTAGCATACTGAGGTGTGTTCCTCAATAATGTGATCCAACTTTTATCCATATATATCACAATGTGCCTACTATTTATTAAAAAAAATTAAAACACATAAGTATTAATAATTAGGAAAAGAGATAAATGGAAGTGAAAAAAACATAACCCAAGTAGTTATAATAATAGTCATATAAGTACTAAAAAAGTCAAAGTAAAAAAAGGAAATCAATCATGGATAGTATTATGTAAAATAAAATAAAAATAAAAATCATACAATCATTAATTTAAAATAGGAATCATGGGAGAAACACCCAAGGGTTACTAATTCTAGGTGAACCTAGTAATTATCTATCACTATAACAATGGATTTATAGTTCTAACACATCTCTAGCTAGAGGGGGTTCTACATAATGCTTTACTAGAATTTCTAGTTGTGATATTAGATATTCTATTTATTTATGTCATATTATATTTTTTATTATTTATAGATGGTACATCTCAAACCAACTAGAGTGGTTTTAAAATTACCCAATAGATCCAATGCATTTCAAGAGATAGTATTTGAATATGTTTTATTTAGAGTGAATAATTTAATATTCCCTGCTGATTTTTATGTTTTAATCACAGAGGAGGATAATACCTCTACTTAGTCACCTATAATCTTGGATAAACATTTACTATAAATATAAAATTAAATTATATATATCCATGAAGGTACTATAATAATGGAGTTTGGTTAAAATGTTTTCCACTAATATTTTTGATTCCATCATGTACCCATAATAAGAGAAATCAATTTTTTACATTTTCACATTCTGATGAGTATAATCCATGTGAAGAAAATTGTTTTATATGATAAACAAATCAAGATCTGAAAATTTGATGTTTTTTTGGGAAAAAAATAAATATTTTATCCAGCCATTTATAGATGAAATAAATTTTGATTTATTTGGTGGATTTTACTATTTATTCAATGAAAAAGTGTTTGATACTTTATCTGTTTCATAGGAAGTGTAAACCATTGATTTAAGTAACTCAAATCCATTTTTATCTTTAATCCAACATCTAGATCTAGAATTAAAACCCTTGCCTACTAATTTAACATATGTATTTCTAATAAAGAGAAACAAGTCGCCAATGATAATTTTAAGAAAATTTTTTCTTAATAAATAACAAAAGGTGATAGATATTTTTAGAGAAAATGCATAAGTTATAGGATGGAATTAAGGATACATTACTGGGATAATTTTTAGAATATGTATGCATAGAATTTTATTATAAAGTGAGGCAAAGATTTTAGGTAACCCAAAATAAGACTTAACCCAAAAATTATGGAATTAGTTGAGAAGGAAATTCATAAGTTATTAGAATATTAATCATTCACCCAATTTCTAATTCATAGTGGGTTATCCCCATTCACTTAGTACTCAAGAAAATTAGACTGTCCATTGTGAAGAATGAAAAATTTTAGTTAGTTCCTATAGGATTCCAATATAGTTTGAGAGTCTGTATTTATTATATAAAACCAAATCAAGTCATAAGAAAATATCATTTTCCCAAACCATTTTTTAACCAAATGTAATAAATAATTTTAAAAAACTCATAACTTATTTTTAGATGGATTTTCATGGTATTTTCAGGTGCCCACTATACCTAAGTACCATGAAAAGAAAACTTTAACTTGTCTTTATGATATTTTTTCTTACATAAGAACAATATTTGAACTATGAAATATAATAGGTACATTTCAAATATACCTAGTAATCATTTTCCCTGATTTGATTAAATTCTACCTAAGTTTTTGTTGCCGATTTTACAATGTTTTGAATTTACATGAATCATTATTTGTAATATCTTGAAGATATTTTGAAAACATGTATTGAATATTTTTTTTTAATTTTTAAAGGTTTCATTTCATGGTTAAACGAGTCATAACACTAGGACATGTAATTTTATAAAGTGGGATTGAGGTTTAGAAGTATAAAATTAAAATTTTCAATGCATTACCATGCCCAACTTGAGTGAAACATATTAGATAATTTTTAGGACATGTAGGATTTTATAGAAGATTCATAAAATATTTTAGTAAGATAAACCAGCCACTATGTATACTACTTTTAAAATATTTTTACTTCATTTTTTTATAGTCATTTTAGTTATACCTTTGATGAGTTAAAGAATAGTCTTATAGAATAAGAAGTTATACAACCACCTCTTTCTATCTAGGTTAGCCTACCCAAGAACCCTAGGTTTATCATAAGGTTTAAAAAACAAGAACAACCAATAAAAAAATATTTTATTAAGAATTAAATGAAAAAGTCTCTTTACAATACATATAATCATTTATAAAACCAAATAAAGAATCAAGATTTAGATTTTAAGTCACTATTTTTATTATTATACCCATTTAAATTTACACATTTATGTATATACATATATCACATTTCACAAATTCACATTTTATCAAGTGAGTTTATACACACAAACACATATATGTATACTTATGTATATGTGTTGAACCAATATATATATATATATATATATCAAAATACATTTTAAAAACATATAAATTTAATAAAAAAATTTAGGATAAGAGACAACCCCACTTTTAAAACCAAAACCTCCCTTAAAATATTGTACTTATTAATTATAGGTTGTTTGGGAATTTACAAAACATTCAGTGTGTGAATAGAATTAAAGTAGTATTTTAACAAACATTAAATTAGAAAAAAACCTTAGAAATGAAGTGGAAATCAATTGAAACTTTATTTTCACATCAAATACCTTTTTCACATAATTATTATTATAATTTAATATCCAAACAAATTATTAAAAATACAATAAAAAATGTTATAAGATTTAAAGACCCAAAACAAAGGGTTGCTTACCTGAAACTCATTGTCTTTGAAAATGGTAGCACTATCCCACCTTAACAAGGTCTAATACACCCTAGAGAAAAAATTGGGACCTAAAAATAAATAAATCCCTAATTAAAATCGACCCAAAATGGAATAAAAAACCAAAAAACAACCTGTAATAAATGGAGCAGCGATAGGGCAATGATGGGGAAAGGTTAGAGACGAGGTGGAGCAATGGTGGGGTGACGACCAGCAGGAGCAGTGATAGTGATGGTTCGAGGGAGTGAGGGGCCGAAGACTCAGGCTCGGGCTTGGGGAGCTTGGGGTAGAAGGGGGATGATAACAAGGTCTGAGATTCAGGGGAGTAGGGCATGAAAGGGCCCGGAAATGATGGAGAATCCCAAAGGTAATGAATGCTAGAGAATCATGATGGTGAGGGGGATGGGGTTTGACAAGATCAGGGAAAGAGGGGGTGGGGGTGTTGGGTTGGGAGGGGGGGAGAAGCGGCGTGCCTAAAAAAAGTTAAAAGTTTTAGCGGTGGGTTTTAAAAAAATACCACTAATTATTGATTTTTGTGTAGTGTTAGAAACATTTGATATTCTTTGATCATTATATCTCCCCCTTGATTCATACATGTTTATTGGTAGAGACATGCTATACCAGTATGAATAAGCTCAATGTATGAAAACATCACAACAACCACAATGACCTTTGAATCTTGATTTTTTTGGACTGATAGTGAACTAGTTCAGAACTTTGTTATTGTTTTTTCTTCACAAATTGTGGACCACTTTTATTAGGAGGATACTTTACTAAATAATTCCTATATTTTTTTGTGTAATATTTTTTCTTTGAAACTTTATTTTGTAAAAATTTCTTTTCACCTTCTTTAGAAGTTTCACTTTTAACATCAACTACCTTGGTGAAGTTTTATCTCATCTTTATTATCTCACTTTTTGTTATAATAAGAACTGATTGTGTTTCAAACAACTCCCATTATTTCTCAGCAAGAATAAATTTCAGAACATATATCATCTTTTCATATTCAGCCATCTTTAACTTGTTCTGCTTATTTTCTTCCACAAGTGTAGATTCTTTCATGTTTATGTTCTCATTAACAACTGATATTCCATCATATATTTTTAGTTTTCCTTCAAGCTCACCAATATTCACATTATGAGATATAATTAAATTTATATTTTTCTCATATTTATTCATCCAATCATTATTCTCAAAAGTTATTCTTACAATATATTTCTTCAAATTCTTTCTCTCTTTATTGAGTTGAGTATTCTACTCAATTTATTTTTCCAAATTCTATTTAATAATCCATTCTATTTTTTTAATTTATTTATCATTATCATCACTGTTAGAAGAATTAATTCCATTTCTAACTTGAGAAATGAAGTTGATTTGATGATTTGATTCATCACCAGATAAGGAATCATTATTCATTATTCTTCTTAGATAACTTTTGTTCTTGTTGTCATAAGGTTATGTTTCCTTATTTTTATTTCAATTATGTTTATGAGTTTTATCATTATCCTCTTCAGACTCATACTATTCAACTTTCTTCCTTGGAAAAATCTGTGTAAAATGTACTTTCCCTTCATAATTCCAACATTTGAGAGTTTTTCTTTTCCATTTTCCCTTGTTGTGTTTCCTAGAAAGGAGGGAAACAATTGTATTGAAATATTCTACTTATTACTCTCCTTATGAATCACTTTATTCTTATTTAACTTATTTATATTTATTTTTCCCTTTTAAAAATGCTTTGAAATCCATTTCTCCATCAGATTTTTTATTGAAAGTAGGAGATTTTCTCATTTAATATTTCACAAGGATATTCTAAAGTTCATCCAAGGATAAATATTCATGATATTCTAAGGATTAAAATTTGGAATCAAATCTTTCTGAAAAATTTCTCATAAGTTTCTTAACAATTGTATAATCTTCCATCTTCTCACAAAAACCTTTGATGTTGCTTAAAATCTCATTGAACCTTGTAAAGTAACAATCAATACTTTCATCATCATCCATTTTCTAATCCTAAAATATACTTATCTAGATTTTTAAATTGGCTTCCTTATATTTCTTATTCCCATTATAGAT
Source organism: Viscum album (assembly GCA_963277665.1). Taxonomy (NCBI): domain Eukaryota; kingdom Viridiplantae; phylum Streptophyta; class Magnoliopsida; order Santalales; family Viscaceae; genus Viscum; species Viscum album. The sequence continues at coordinate 931,379,956 of OY728159.1, forward strand.
AATTCTAAACTTATCATAGATTTAATAAGTAGTTGGAAACCCCATAATATTTTCATAAACATTATCAGTGATAGCCATCAACAAAGAATTCTGAGATTTTCCATTAGATTCTATACTTCTCTTATCAACATCTATCATAATAGTTTCATTGATGGGAGGAAATACCACTATTTTTGCATCTATAACTTCATGGATAAGTGAATTAAGATAGGGTAACATTCTATTCTTTCAACTTTGATAGTTCTTGACATTAAAAATATGAACACCCTTATTGATCACTAAATTTAAATTATATATTCTCAAAGATGGATCTTCCAGGGGGTGAATTAGTGGATCAATTTTCTTTTATAAGAAAGATTCTTAACTTCTTTATTAAACTTTATTAAACTTTATTAAACTAAAAGACTTGTTAAAGTTATGATCCACTTAAATATAACTTCTTAACCTTAACTTTCATATGAAAAAAATATAAAGAGAAGGCAACACACAATATTTATAAGTTTTGGTACAAAGACCTAATCCTTACCATGTTGGACAGTCCCACCAATATGGATTATTTCACAATAATCTTTTTGAAATACAATGGAAAAAATCAGTGAATAATTCTATAATATCATTAGAGACTTTCCTGCTATAGTTGTTTATACCCCCCAAATATCATTTCTAGTATCCAATTTCCCACAGCTAGTTATACACCCTTGTAAAAAAATCAAGCCTTTTCAGTAACTGGTAAGTATCTATAGTTACAAGATTCACTTTCCTTCTTATTCTATGATCCACTTCTTAAAGTCTTCACTTCCTCCACAAGTAAGCTGAATCAAACTTTACCTTTGTATAATATTCAATAACTTTAACAATTCTCTAAGGAACTTATTGGTCTTGAAACATTATACTGATACTCCATCCATAAAACTTCCTTATAAAAAGTAAATCTGAACTACCTCAGTCCAATAACCTCTGTCTGATGGGCTCTGTCCAATTGGCCTCAATATGATTCTACTTCTTCTCTTCCTTCTTGAATTGATTAGAAACTCAATTGGCATATCAAACTTCCTATGTCTGATAGAACTCAGTACGATGAACCTTGTTTTGATGGATGTTGCTTTGATGGGCTCACTCTAATGTACTTGTTTGAATGAAATTTCATCCATTATAACTTTCTCCAATGATTGGATTGAACCTAACTCTGATTGATCTCATTATTATAGAACTTCCTCAACATCAACCTGAAAGAAAAACAATTTGATCAAAATCTCAATATTTGTTCCACAATTGTCAGAGCTCTAGTGCATGTGAACAGTTTAAGTTAGCAATGTATAAATGTACTGCGCTCTCCTTTTTTAGGCACCCCCGAATGGAAAATCTAGGAAAACTAATTTCACTCCCCACTCAATGAATTTCACAAATCATATATTTCTCATTCATTTAAGTCTTCATATTTGACTTCTTCAACTCTTCTCAATACTTATGAGTGCTTCTTAAATCTTCTCAAATCTTTAGACTTCTTCAAGTTTAAAAACATTTCTTCAATCAAATTATTTATTCTAGATTTTCATTATTATGAAAACATATGAAAAACTGAAGATGGACCATTAATATAAAATCTTGTAAACACTAAAATCTTGTTGTTCACTATTATTTCTTAGTGTGATTGTGTTCTATTTTTATTTTTCCTCTACTCTTACACTACTTGTTTTTATTTTACTCGATTTTTTTTCTGACTAAGACAGTAGGTAGACTTGTTCCTTTCTTTATAGAACAATCTTCCATTAGGTAGGTTCTCACACAGTGATTTGACTCACCATAATAGGTTAAACTCTAGGGGATTTGTAGAAGTGTGAGTAAGAACAAGAAAGTATAAGGGAAAGAAAATAGTAGTGCTAGTTCATGGGTGGGCCTATGTTAAAGGGGTCCCAAAATTATTCATAGGTAGCCTCATCCCATGTCAGGTTCACCATTGCTGGTTCATAGTCCATGACCTCAGTCATTGTCAGAGCCACCCTACTTCTCTTTATAACACCTGATTCTAGTTGATCAGATTCTAGATAAAATCACAAGATATTCCCAGATGAGTGGAATCACCACCATAAATATAACAGGAATGGGTCTGGTCTGGTAGGGGGTTGTAGAGGATTGGATAAGGGAAATCTTGCATAATGACACCCTCAAACTAGCAGTAAGAATACTCAAGATTTTAGTCATACATGGCATACATTTATTGATCTATCTCCCAGTAGATATCTGGATCATTATACAGAGTCCCCTATAAATCTAGGTGGGTGGAAGAGTAAGAGAATGGTGGTGGAAGAATGGTAGTGGAAGGGTAGGTTGATTTATTGGGATATGGGTAATTATGGGAATCCTCGGGATGAGGACGGGTGTGGTGAGGAGAAATATAGTGAGCCCCTTCCGGTGGGGGGGAGGGGGTGACCTATGGGGTGAATCCAGAGCTTCCTCTTATGATCCTCAGAAATATAAACATCCTAATGCATCCAACCATGATGAGGTAAAAGGGGATAGGTGGGGGAATCTCTATATAGGAATACTTATCAAAATTGATCCCCAATTTCTTATCCAAATGTGTAATAAATGGATCTCCTAAGGTGACTCCTTTGGGTTTTGTAAGCATGTGATGAAGGTATTGTGAAAAGATGAAGTCCATTTTAATGGGAGGTTATGTGATCATATAATGATGTAAAAATAGACCTTTTTGTGACATATTAAACTCATTCTCTGAACACATGGTAAGTCATGTGGTGATAATCTAGTGGACTAAGTTAAGAATATTTTATGCCTTGGTAGTTTTTGGATTGTAGGGAGGACAGGGATTAGTGATTTGTGCCCAAACTATCAGGCTAAATTGGGATACTATGCCAAAGATTATTATGTATAAATAATGCAGTAAATATACTCTTGATTATATAACCAAATTAGTGTGTAAAAATATCCAAGGGTCATTGTATAGTGTCTTAAGGAGATGGAATGTTACATCACCCTCATTCTTAATAATTCCTCCATCACCATCCACCTAATAATGATAGAAACAATAAAAGTGGTGGAAAACTAAAATATCAACTCCTTATATATGGGATCATTCACTGAAAGTGAATTCATGAGGTGTCCTACGACAATCAATTGCTTCAAATCATCATCCATACCAGGGATTCTAAATTATACAGCTCAAATTATCGATGGGTAGTGACCTCCTAGGTGGAGATAGTTTAATACCACTTGTTTTCCTCTCTATTGGAAAAACAAAGGTGAGGTATGGAGGAAATGTGAAAATTAGAACCATGACATCTCTTGGATGAATCCATGAGGGTTTTAGGTTAGGGGGAGATCCCATAGAAAACATAACACATAATAATACACACTAAATAAAAATTAAAAGGCTTAAAACTGACTCCATGATTATTCATAATGCCCTGCATGGTAAAGGTAACCTACCTTGGTCTATATTATAAATCATCAAAAAATACAAAGCCCTACTAGATAGTAACACCAGTGTCACCCACACTTGATGAGAAGGGAACACGGTGTCATATTTCTTTTTCTCTCTAGCGACCCCTGTAGACTTGGCTAATTGTCTTTCTCATGTTTCTCAATTTAAACCTTAGGGTGTGAACTTGATATGGGGAGATGCTCTTGGACTCTATTATTTACAGCCCCCTAGGCTTTGGTTTTCACCTTCTTTGTATTAATTTTTTCTTGAATAAAAATAGTAATGTTGAAGATGATATTATAGCCATAATTCCATGAAAATTGAAAAATCACAATTAGGGATTTTAGTAATTTGAATGTGAGAGTGTATGAAATAATTATTTTAAAAACTTTGGAATGAAAACCCTTAGAAAACAAGAAGAAAATTAAAAAAAAATAAAAAATAAAATGGGGGGATAAAGGTTCTTCCCTAATCTAGGGGAAGAAAAAGAAGAAAATGGAGGGGAAGAGAAGAGGAGGGAAGAAGAGTAGGAGGAGGAAGAGTAGGAGGAGGAGAAACATACCTTAGGGATTTAAATCCTAAGAAATAAGATGATTAAATAGAAAGGTATGAGAGGGAAGTATGATAGGGTTGAGATATGTGAGGTTCATGGGATAGGTGAATGGGGGTTTATGATTTTGGGGTAAAAAATAGGGTTTTTTGTTTTGAGTTTTAAAAATTTGGGGGATTTATTATGTTTCATGATTACTTCACACAATTTGTTTAATCATGTGATAACCATGCATAGGTTATTGAAAAAATTTATCCCATTTGAGTCCCATCATTCATAGTCATGGTGCATAGTTTCTTTGACCATGTAAAACACACATGATTACTTCTTAATAAGAATTTCATGCTGTACAGTTTAGGCATACAGTTTGTTAAACCTTGTTCTAATTGTGCGGCTCATTATTGCTTTAAATTTTTTAATTCCAACCCAATTTTGAAATTAATTTCTTCCCTTAAAATTAAAAATCTAGGATCCTAATTAATTTGAAAATTGAATTAAATCTTTCATAGAAATATCTCAGGACCTATATAATATAAATTCAATCCTATCCATTCACTTATACCTAAAACACATGAATTTTAAAACACACTAACATGATTTCTTAAACAATACACAAATAATAAATCATTTAATTTTTTTATGAAATTCAAGGTTAACTTTCGATCAGTTCTAGGTTTAATTTCTTGATATAATCACAACATGGACTCTTATTTAGTTCAAGAGAGTGGTAGAGATCATTACCACCTTGTATTTCATTTGGTAATAAGGTTTAAAGTGTTACCTGTTTACCTTGAAAGGCTGTCCTTAATCCCCCACAATCTCCACCACTCTATGATTGAATACTTTAAGTATTTTAAAGGGTTCATACCAATGAGACTTAAATTTACCTAGAAAAAAAAAATCTTAATATGAATTTAAATAGCAATTCTTGATTTTTCAGTTGAAATGAATCTCGAGAGATCATACGATCATGAAACGCCTTCATATTTTCCTTGTGTAGCTTGACATTATCATATTCTTCTCATCTAATTTTATTAAGATCACATAGCTATGCATTTATTTTCTCCTCGACATATTTGAGATACAAATTCAATTATTTAATTTCCCCATATGACTTATGTTCTAAATTGATGGACAGGTTTCATGTATCTCTATAAACTAATAGGAAAGGGGATATATGAAGAGGAGTTTTTAGGCTATTTGATATAAACACAACACATCATCCATATTCTTCGACTAGTCCTTCCTTGAGGCCCCCACCATCTTCTCTAGAATCCTCTTTAGATCCCAATTGGTCACCTACACTTTCCCACTGGATTAAGGATGGTAAGTGGTACAAGTATTATACCTCACACCATAATTCTTCAGTATGTTTCTCAATATTGAGTTGTTAAAATGAGTTCCATGGTCCCTAATAAGTACTCTTGGAACTCCAAATCGACTGAACACATTTTTATTAAGAAAAGAAATGATGATTTTTTTATAATTTTTGGGTAGTGGTAGAAACTTCCACCCACTTTGAGATGTAATCAGCACACACCAAAATGTAGGTTTTATCATATAAAGGTGGGAAAGGTCCTATAAAATTGACCCCCAAACATAAAAGACTTTAAATTAAAGTATAATATGCTCTTGATTTTCAAATCCACGCCCAATGTTACCCATATATTGTCACCGATCATAACATTCCATAAAATTTAGGGAATCCTTTATTGAGTGGCTCTTTGAAACACTTATGTTTTGATAATTATAAATATTTATTGGTTTTATTTCCTTTAAAAGTTATAATAATTTGAATTATGTATTAAATATAGTATTTTTAATCATGATCATATCATAATATTTTTTTTCTTAAAATGTATTTAGTTTTTATAGTTCATAACATGTACTATAAGTTTTATGAAGTGTTCCTTGGATACATAATTTATTTGTGACTTAAAATATCATTTTACATATTCTATAACAAAAATTTGGAAAATTATGGAAATTAAAAAATTTAGAAGTCTAGTAATAACTATGAGTACTGACTATGAGTATTGACCATGAGTACTGACCACTACAACTGACTGTGAGAACTGACCATGTGTGAAAATTTGGTTGTCTGGAATCGACCCTGAGGAATTATTGTGAGTAAAAATTTGGGAAAGTTTGGAACCGACTATGAGAACTAACCATGAGTGAAAATTTGGAGAAGTCTAGAACTGATCATGAGAACTAACTATGAGTGAAAATTTAGCAAAATCTAGAACTGACCATGAGAACTAACCATGAGTGAAATTTGGTAAATTATTGAACCTATATTCTATAGTTTGACTATAATATGGGATAAAAAACTACAAATTAAGTGATCATTATTGTTTTTTAAAGATAAAAAATTATCTACAATTCATTATAATACATGAAACTATAAATTTATCTCCATAATTATATAAATTAGATTGAAGTCATTGTATATTTTTTAGTCTGAATTCTATAGTTTTCAAGAACTAATTTTCTATCGTATTTTGAGGATATATTTATATATAAAAGTCAAATAGAGACGATTATTGATTATACATAAATATAATGGAATTATCTAAATATAAATACACTATATCTAAAGGCGATTTTGTTGTTTTGATGGCCTGTTTTAAGTATGAAATGTTATAAGTCAAGATGTTTATAAAGTTATGGAATCACCTATGTGAAACCCCTACATGATGAATTAGTTTAAGTGGCGAATCACCTATGTATATCCATTATATAAATTACCTATGTAGATACCTTACTTGATTCACCAATGTGAATCCATTATGTGAATCCCTTACATGGAATTTACCTATGTGGTTATTCTAATTTCTACAGGATATTCTAAAAGTTGAAAATATTCTTTGCTCTATGTATTGTTTTACATTTCATTTTGATGTAAGTTTTTAATGAATATTTTTAATTTTTTATTTGTTATAAAATTTATTTTTAATTATATGTAGTCTATTTGAATAATTTTTAAATTATTCAAGGAATGATTAATTGAGATTCATATGGGATTAAGCATGTAAGGATATTCACGATAAATTTTTAGAACTTGAGATATTCAAATTCAAACTGGTTGGAATATATAGAGTTTCTATCAAATATTTTTAGGGATTTTTTCATGAATATTAATATTGATTACAAACTATTGTATTTATATAATTTCAAGACATGGTTTTCATGGATATTCATTATCTATCTCTTTTTAAAACTACACATGAATTATTCATCTAGAAAATAAGCATGATCAAAGTTCAAATTTGAATTTGGAATATGAAGAGTTTATATTTCTTGAATTATGGGAGTATTTAAAGGAATTTATTATCAATTTTTTGGGATATATTTACTAATACATTAATTTTTTATTATTCTAAAAAATATTTATGTACAACATAATTTTCATTTTCACAGTATAATTAAAAGTTGATTCAATGTAAAGTTTTTATCATTTGAATTTATTAAGGATATTAATGTAATTTTAAGTGGATAAAATTACCATTACTATTTTGGTGTATAAAAAGTACCAAGTCGTGCGATTAATAATATTTACATGACTCTACTTTTATTATTTCGCACTGCATATTTTGAAAATGAGTCCCAAATATTCAGCGTTCAAATACTTGATAAATTAAACTGCTGGTTTCCCAAGATTCATTGTTTCAACATCTTGAAGGGCCTATGAACTACATGATTCATTCACTAAAATCTTAATAAAAAATAATTCAATGGGTTAAACTATTTTATTCTTTCATTATACCGAAACTGTATAGGTTGTTTTGTCTACACTTAGTGAATCTTTCATGGGGTTATAATATACCATAAAATGGTATTTATAGGTTTAGTATATCCTCTTAGAATACCAGGTTCCACTTAAATTGTAAAATAGTAGAGTAAAGGATTGCTCCTGTAAGAGTCAAGGTATAGTCTACCCCCTTAAAAGACTGGTTTACTCTTAGAAGAGGTTAGGACTGGGACTATAAAATTCTAGATTAGGCTTGCACCTATAAAAGACTGGGTTAGGTTTTATCCCATAAAATACTAATTTATGTATAAGAATGAAAATAGAAAGAGGTTATGATTGAGACTATAAGATTATAGGAATGGTCTTCTCCTATAAAATTATGGGTTTTTGTTTGAACCCATAAGAGTCAATGGAATTGGGTTGAGCCTCTAGGTGTAAAAAATGAAAACGTAAAGAGCTTCACTCTCCTTCAAATGTGATATACCATAGTGGGTTCCATATCTATGTATTCGTGAGAGGGGTAAAGAGTGAACTAGGATCATTTAGATTTGAACCACTATAAAAATGTCTCATGTTCATCTTTTACTTTATTAATTTTATTTTATCTATCATTCCTTATATATGTGTGGTTGGATTGTTTAATATTTGAACCAATCACTTTCCACTCATAATGTTCAAACTCTGATTATTTTTTAAATAAATACAATTCTACCCCCTATTATATATTTTTATCACCCCTCTAGGACCAAACAATTAGTATCATAGCTTAGTACTTTTCAGGATAATTTTAATTAGTTGATATATTTGATACCTAACAATTGGCATTAGAGCATGAACCTTTGAGGATAAATTAGTTTTTCACTTTATTTGATACCTCATAATTTATATTTGAGGTTGGATCATTTAGTACATATTATGATTTATTTTGTTTATATTAATTATGCTGATTTTTAATCCTAGTCCTTAACAAGACTAAGGGAAATATCTTTTTTAGTGATGGCTGACTTGAGGAATAAAATTTCTTTGAATCCAAAATTTACACCAAATTTCAATTGTAGTAAGTATACTTAGTGTAATATATAGATTGAAGCTTATCTAAAGAGTATTTATATTATATTTTGGAATATTGTGATTAAATCATATGATTTACCTAAATATGATCTGGTTGATTTGAAAGGATAATATTATGTTAAATATGATCTTAAATATAAGGTCATGAATATTCATTATTGTTTTATTTTTTGAAAATATTTTTGATAAAATTTTTAGTTGCAACATTTCTTATGAGATTTGTAAATAGTTTGGGATAACTACCTTTGAATAAGGGTATTCTAAGAAATATTTTTTCTCTAACTATAGAAAGTCTGGACACATGAAAAATGAGTATCCAACCATGAAAATGGGAAAACATCATTTTCCTAAAGGAGATATCATTCAAGGTAAATCACATTTGAATTTATATTGTTCAAATGTTATTTTTTATGGTTGTAGGAAGAGAGGATATATTAAACCCAATTTTCCAAAGCACAAAAATTCGAGGAAGGTCAAAAATAAATAAAATAAATCTATGACTTTATGGAGTGATTATAAAATCTCATGGAATAAGGCTGAGAGTCCAAAAGAAACCGGCAATGTTTCATTTCTTGAAAAATATTCCAATGAAACATTTTCACTTCCACATTCTATTTCAAGTGATATTGATTCAAATGCTAGAAAATATGGAAATATATGTGTGACAAGTTTAATTAAATATATTGATTTTAATTTTGATTATCACGATTTTATCAATTTTGGAAATGGAGATACAAGTATTGAAGATATAAAGAAAACATGTGATTCATATGAAGATAAAATAAAAGAAATTAATTTTATACATGTACCACTGAAAGATAAATATAAATGGGTTCGATATTTAAAAAATTAATTTCAGATAAGAAGGTTTTATCTCTTGGAATTGAAAATTTTAGTAACTTGAATGTTGATTCTAAAATGTTGAATCTTAAATATGAAAATGATATGATTAAATATTTTCCTTCCAAGAATAATGAAGATCAAGAAAGTAGATTTAATTTATTTTTGGATGATATGTCTAAAGTTGAAGATTAATGTAAGAATCATAAAAAGTAAAGTGAAAATCTTAGAAGCACAACTTCTTCCTCACATGAAAAGGTTTATGATGATTTGGAATTTGTTGAAAAAGAAAATGAATGGATAAAGAATGAATTAGATAAAGTTAGAAATGAAATGGTTTACTTTAAAAGAAAAATTTATAATAAATGTTCTTTAAATGTGAATATTGGAAAGACTATTTATTTTAATAAATGTGATAATAAAAATAATTAACTTTGTTTTGATTTATTTGTTCCTATTATATTTAAAATTAATTTTGTGAAAATAAAATTTATTATAATTTCTTCATTTAAATTATTTAAATGTGGTTCTTATGGTAATTATGCTTTTGATTTCCCTTTTAGTTTCACTAAATCTTTTGGTCACAAAGTAATTTTATGTCAAAATCCAATTTCATGGACAATTGTCAAACCCATCTACTTCTTGGGTACTTAAAGGTATGTATTCATATTCATGTAAAATCAATCCATTATTTATACTTAGGTAATGTTTATTTTATGATTCTTATATCCATCATACATGTCATTATAAATTTATCCTTTGCATGATGGCATAAGAATTATGATATTTAGTATTTCATTTTGGCTATTCTTGAATACTCTATATCATTTTGGTATGCTACCACATCTTTTTGGAATATGGTTAATATCTTTATATGTAAAGTGAATATATTATTCTAGTTTACTTTGTATTATCATTTGGTTACTTTAAAAATTATTTATATACTGTATGACATGTTTCATGGATCCTTGTGATATTAAACTATGTTTTTAGAACAGTGTTCACTATTAGAATTAAAATTACACTCATAATACTTTGATATTTTCATTTTTAAAGGAGTGCATTAATTTGGGGGGGGGGTTACTCTTGTTTTAAAATTTGATTTATAAATTTAAATGTGCATTCTTAAAATGTGTATTCACTATTTTATCTAAGATGGAATTGAGCCAGAGATTCTCATTTGAAATTTAAATTGATTTAATTAATATATAGATTTCATCTATTAATGGGTAGGAAAAATTATTTCAATTCTGAAATATTTTTTATAAAAGTTTTCTTGCATTAAGTTTATCTCAATCATGCTCGAATATATTTTTTTTTATTTTGGAATACTAAAATTTTTATTTTGTGTATAATATGATAAATCAAGGGGATGCTAATATGTGTTTCTCTTATTTAATATTTATCATGAAAATTTAGGTTTATCTTATAGATTTTTTTGATTATTTTACACTCATGGAGAAAAATATTTAATGTTCATATTTGGGGAGAGATCGAGTGTTTTATGTGATAAAATTTTCATAATTATATGAAGTTTGAATGTGTTGAAATTTTTAGATTTACATGAAATATGTAAAATATGGAATCTATTTTTTTAGATTACTATTGTTTAATTTATATCTATATTTTTGTATTATATTACTATGTTGAGACTTATCACACATACTAGATAATGTTAATTTAATATCTAAAATTTTCATTAGCATAAAAGGACATTTTATTAAGGTATTCTTATTAATTTTTACAAACTATTTTTAAATTTTTTCTCATTGAATAAGTGGCTTCTTGATACATATTTTGAAAATGGAAGGATTTTTTTTGTGTATCCTTGATATATGTTTTCAAATATGAATGTTTTAAAAAGTTATGTAATAAAATTTGTTTTTCAATCATGTTTATATTTAAATGGAATTATTTTTTAAGTATTAATTTCAAAGAGATAATTATTATATTGAACACTTTTTATAATTTCAAAAGGAGGGATATGTTTTTTGAAATTATACTTTGTTTTTTAATTATAAAAAAAGGGGAGTATGTTGAGTGGATCCTTAAACCACTTTATTTTTTTGATAATTAAAAAGATTTATTTTCTTTATTTCATTTAAAAGTATTAATAATTTGAATTATTTATTAATTAAAGTATGCTTAATCATGATCATATCATAATATTTAGTTGCTTAAAATGTCTTTAGTTTTTATATTTCATAACATGTATTACAAGTTTCATGAAGTTTTACTGGGCTAAATAATTCATTTAAGACCTTAGAATATCATTTTACATATTTTGGAACTAAAATTTGGAAAAGTATAGAACTAACTATGAGTACTAATCATAAGTACTGACTGTGAGTTCTGATCATGAGTACTGACCATGATAACTAACCATGAGAACTAATCGTGAGTGAAAATTTTGCAGTTTGGACCGACCGTGGGAACTGACCATGAGTGAAAATTTGGAAAAGTATGGAACTGACCATGAGAACTAATCAGGAGTGAAAAATTATAAAATTATGGAATTGACCATGAGAACTGACTACGAGTGAAAATTTGGAAAAGTCTAGAACCGACCATGAGAACTGGCCTTGGGTGAAATTTGGTAAAGTATTGAACTTATATTCTACATTTTGATTATAAATTGGGATAAAAAACTCTAAATTAACTGATTATTATTGTTTTTGTAAAGTTAATTTTTTTTACAATTCATTAGAAGACATCAAACTCTAAATTGACCTCTATAATTACATAAATTAGACTGATGTCACTGCATATTTTCAGTCTAAATTTTTCAGTTTTATAGAACTAATTTTGTACTGTATTTTGAGGATATCTTGAGATATATAAGTAAAATAAAAAACGATTCTTGATTCTATATAAATATAATGAAATTATGTAAATACAATTCAACTGGTGGTAATGGCGATTCTTTCATTTTGTAGATCTGTTTTAAGTCTAAACTAAAATTTTATAAGTCAACCTGTCTACAAATTTTTGAAATCACATATGTGAAACCCCTACATGATGAATTAACTTACGTGTTGAATCACCTATGTTGATACCTTAAATGAATTTTCTATATAGATCCATTATTTTATTTTCCAATATAAATCCCTTATGTGTAATTTTTCTACATGGTTATTCAAATTTCTAGAGGATATTCTAAAACCTGAAAATATGATTTATTTTACGTATTTTTTCACATTTCAATTTTTTATAAGTTTTTAATGAATATTTTTAATGAATTATTTTATATATATATTTTTTAATTATCTAGAGTCTATGTGAACAGTTTTAATTTTTTGGGTGAATTATTAACTGAGATTCATATGGGATTAAGCATGTATGGATATTCACGTTGAATTTTTAGAACTTGAGATATTCAAATTCAAATTGGTTGGAAAATATATATTTTATATTGAATATTTTTAGGGAGTTTTCATGAATATTAATATTGATTATAAACTAATGTATTGATAGAATTTCAAGACATAGTTTATGTGGATATTAATTATATCTATTTATGAAAAATACACATGAATCATTCATATGGAAAATAAGCATGAGAAGAGTTCAAATTTTAATTTGGAATATAAATAGTTTTTCTCGCATGAATTATGAGATTATTTCAAGGAATTTATTATCAAATTTTATGGATGTATTTAATTTTGTATTAATTTTGTATTATTTTAACAATTATTTGTGTATATTATGATTTTTATTTTCATAATATAATTAAAATATGATTCCACTTTATGTTTTTATCATTTAAATTTATGAAGAAGATTTGTGGAATTTAAAGTGGAGAAAATTACTATTTCTATTATGGTATATAAAAAGGACCAAGGCATGCAATTAAGAATATAGTCATGACTTTGATTTTACTCTTTTATGCTATATAGTTCGAAACTGATTCCTAAAGCTTGAATGTTCAATTTCTTGCTGAAGTAAACTAATAGATTCTTGAGCTTAACTGTTTCAATATCTTAAAGGGATTGAGCACTTCCTTATTCATTCACCAAAATCTTCATCAACCAGCATTCATTTGGTTAATTTGTTTTATTATTTCATTGTTCTATAACTATCTAGGTTTTATTGTTTATACTTAGTGCATCTTTCATGGGGTTATACTACCCTAAAAAAAGGAACATCTGGGTTTAGTCTATTACTTTACAAGACTAGGTTCTTCTTAACCTATAAAATAGCCAAGGAAAGGAAAACTTCTACAAGAGTTTGGGTCTATTCTTTGCCCTTATAAGATAGGGTTCATCTTTCCAGTAATATAGAATAGGTTAGGACAAAGCCTATAAAATTATAGGTTGGGTATGTACCTATAAAATACCATGTTATATTTTCTCCCATAAAAAATGGGTTTTATTTATACCTGAAAAAGGAAAGTGGTTAGGATTGAGCCTGAAAAAGTCTAGGTTGGGACTTTTCTTTTAAAAGGTTGGGTTTTTGTCTAAACTCATAAAAGTCATAAGAATTAGGTTGAGTATCTAGGTGTAAAACATGAGGATATAAAGAGTTTTAACTCTCCTTTAAAAGTGTTATGCCATAATGAGTTCCATATCTCTCAGTTTATGAGAGGGGTGAAGAGTGGACTAATATCATTTATATCTAAACCACTATAAAAATATTTTTGTATTCATCTTTTAATTTTTGAATTTTATTTTCTCTATCATTTCTTATATCAGCATGGTTGAATTTATTAATATTTTAACCCATCAATATCATCTCATAATGTTCAAATGTTTATTGTTTTTTAACAAAAGGCAATTCACCCCCACTTGTCCATTACCATCACCCCTTCTAGACCTAAATTTTTTATGCATTATGGGACAAAAGAAACCATATTATAACACCTTATCAATTATGTGGTCTAGAACATGGTTTCCTTCAGATAGGGAAGAATGATAGTAATACAATATTTCCTTTACTTATGAATAATACACACAACACCAAATGAAACCATATCTATAAGACTAAAATAATAGTGGGTTTTAATAAAACTAAGGTTTTTCCTCTAATAAAAATCTCTTATTATGTTGAAACAAAAAAGTCAGGGTGAATCATTCCCATGGATAGGTAATTTGAAAAATCATTGGACCATTATTGGGGTGTTTCCATAGCTAAAAACACATGATTATCTAGGAAATAATCCTAAATTTATCTATCCTCTTCTACCGTAAGGTGGGGTAACTCCAAGAAAGATAAGTGATCAATAATAATATTTTCAATTCCTTTTTATCATGAATTTTCATATTGAATTCTTGTAGGATAATCCATCTAATAAACCTTGTATTCACAGTCTTCTCGTTATGGATATATTTGAGAGCTGCATGGTTTGTGTAGACAACCACCTTGGACAGTACCAAGTAAGACTGGAATCTATCAAATTCAAACCCAATGTCTATAATTTTTTAGTAGTGGTGTAGTTAAGATGAGCTTCATTTAATTCATGAATTTAATAGTAGATTGGCCGAAATATATGATTAACTCACTATCCAAGGACTGTCCCCACATCGTAATCATTAACATCACACATTAATTCAAATTGCTTATTCAAATCCAGGGTAATCATAATTGGGGCTTCAATTGACCTCTATTTAAATAATTGAAATTCCCTCATGTATGCTTCATAAAATTAAAATAGTACATACTTCAATAGAATATTTTCCAAAGATCGAGAAATTGTTGAAAAATCTATCACAAACCATCGATAAATGCCCACATTCCCAAGGAAGATTTATATTTACCAAACTGAATTAGGGATGGGTATGTTGGATATCACCTCAATATTTGTGGGGGTAAACTTCAATTACCTTTCTGGATATCTGATGGCCTAATATGATACCATGTTTCACCATAAAATGACACTTATCTTAGTTTAGAACCAAAATTTTATAGTCACATCATTCCAAAATCATCTCTAAATTCCTTAAGAATGTATTGAATTACTTTCTATAGAATAATAAATCATCCATGAAAACCTCTAGAATATACTCCACCATATCATGGAAAATGGCCATTATAAATCACTATTATATAGATGGAGCATTAAACATGATACAAAACATGCGGGGATACAAAAATGTGCCATATGGGAATGCGAAGGTTCACTTTTATTAATCTCTAGGGGTGATATACATCTATTTATACCTAAAATAATCATATAGAACATAGTAGAAATCATTCCTAGTTATTCGTTCCAACATTTGATCTATAAATGGAAGTAGAAAGTGATATTTCCATGTTGAATCATTTAACTTATAATAGTTTGTACATACTCTCTATCCTATAACTATCCTCGTAGGGATAATCTCATTCCTCTCATTGTAAAATAACCCAATCCCAAATTTCTTAGCCACTACTCATAAATGGATAACCCATGAGATATCTGTTTTTTAAAGGTTGAGGGTCAATCCCCCTTTTATTGAACAAAGAAAGGAAGACCCTCTTTTAGAAATGGGAAATAGGAAAACCATTACAAAAAGGGAAACAAGACTTAATAAAAAATATGTCCAAAACAACTACAAGACCAAAAGAAACAAATATCCAAGTATTCATTAGAAAGACTCATTTCCCCCTTGCCAATCATCGCAATAGTGAGATCTTTCAAGATATAGCATCGCCCCCTCTACCAAGAAGTTTCACTATGCTGGCAGTACAACATGTCAGAGAACCTCTCCAACCAACAAAGTGTGGAGGAGAGCCATACAAAAGGTGTCAACACACCTTTCTCTCTTACGAGCTACCCACCCGACATAGCATGAAGAGAACTTCAACAATGTCAACCTGATGCAACACAATAAAAATCTGGAAAAAATGAGCAAATGAAATAGCAAGGCACCCATTCACCCATCAAGAGACGATGCATGGCAGAATGAAGGGTGTCATCACACCCCCCTCTTTTGATGCTGCCCACCCAATGACACATGAAAATGTTGTTCCGCTCTAAGTGCAACAAAGAGAAACCAAAAACCACTAATAATTTTCTTCCAATGAATGAGTAGAAACATGAAAATAAATAAGAAAACAGAACCAATCACAATCGAAGTCACAACTCACTGCATTAAGCAAACCACTTCCTTTGGCCTCCACCTGAGACCTCTAAAACTGAACTCCACCATTTTTAGATCATAAGCAGTAAAAATCAAGGGGAAAAGCTCAAAAAAAGAAGTTCAACTGAGCTCATTGAAAAATGGCCCTCAAATTCCAACCCATGAGATATCTATGATTGGATAAACAATTTTGAAATCCCAGAGTTAATAACTTTATTTTTTGAAAAATTATTTCATGGGATGGTTGAGTATTCATTGTGGTTAGTGATTTAGATTTTCTCCTTCTTCTAAAAGTACTTCATGAGTGAAAATTATTGTACGAATACCTTTAAAATTAGAAATTGTCTAAGTGATGGCCTGCTTCCATTTCTTTAGAACTTTCAAAAGTTTATCTTGTTGATTCTTTGTGAGAGAGGAATTTAAGATAATTGTGAATGTATCTTTTTATCCCCAATAGCCTTACTCTAGAGATGATGGAAGAGGTTTCAATTCAAGTTGTGGATCCTTTAAAACTAAAGGCACAATGGTCCCAACCTTTTCTCTTTCCAAGATGTCTGGGACTAATTCCCACTACTAATAATGACTGTTTTTCTAGAAACACAATAAAATTATTTTTATTATGAAACATGCTAATATTCCTCATTGCTTTGGACTTGACTTGGTTGTGGACTACCTATATTAAAATCACTGCATTCCAAGTAATATTCAAAGGTATAAACTGCACTACAGCCTTCATACTCTATAAGAGAGGCCTACATTATATCCTTGAGTATGTTGTAGGAAACCTTATCATCAACTATGTGGAAAATCATCTCTCCTTGATGAACATTAATTAACACTTTCCCAGTCGCTATAAAGGGTCCTCCCAAGATCTGTGGTAATTCAACATCTTCCTTCATGTCGAGAATAATGAAATCTAATGAAAATATAAATTTTATGACCTTAACCAAAACATACTCCAAGAGTACCTTGGATTACTTAATGGATCTATTGGCTAGTTAAAGTTTCAATTGAGTGGGTTTAAGATCTTCTAATCCCTGATTCTTTAAAAATCCATATAGAATCAAGTTAACACTAGATCCCAAGTTACAATGAGCCTTAATAAATTCAAATTTATTGATAGTACAAGGTATGTAAAAACTCTCGGGATCTTGAAGTTTTAGAGGAAGAGAACATTGAACAACTGCTAAACATTCCTTATTGAGGGAAATAGTACCTAGCTCTTCCATCTTCCTTTTTTTAGAAATAAATTCCTTCAAAAACTTCTTATAAGAATAAATTTGATTCAATTCCTCAATGAAATTAATATTAATATGAAGCTTCCAAAACACTTCCATTAACCTCCCAAACTACTGGTTTAGTTCCTTTTACTTCAGTTGATATGGAAGTGGTAGAGGTGAGACATATAGTTTCATGATCCTTCTCTTTATTATTCATTACTTCATTTCCCTTCAGTTTTTATTTTTATAAAAACACAATATCAGGTTCAACCACTTATTCCACTGATTTAGGGGATCTATATTTCTTTTATTTATTCACTTATATTTTCTTGTTTGAGACTAGCTGTTGGAGTTCTTTACCACTTCTCAAAGTAATAAACAAGGATTATTCTTAGGGGATTTTCTTAGTGTTACCCAAAAATGTATTAGGATTTCTTGTTTAGAGTTGATTATTGAGATACACAATATGGTTTTAAAGGATTCAAATAGAAACCTCTTGATTATGGAACCTAGTTTTATCAATGTTAATGAACTTGGACATCATCTCTTCCAATTTTGAAGTTATTTCTTTCTATGGTTATTGTTTCCCGAATGGCCCGAAATCCTTCATTTTTATTTATTTTTGATAACCCCCTTTCAAGGGATGAGGGGGAACCCTTAAAAAGCCCGTAGGATCAGAGATTATATGGATCGTAGGCTTAAGAGATTACATGACCCGAAGGTCTTATGGAATTCAACAAAACTATCTACAAGGAACTACCCCTCCCCAGCATATGCATCATGATAGTAGATCTCCACCTTCGCATGACCAACTGGATAGGCTTCCCATGCAAGAACAGGATGGTCCCGATAGCATATCCATACCCTCTCATTCTGAAAAATCCATTTGGCTCTATTATGGCGAGTTCACCTACTCTGAATCCTCTTCTAGGACTGCTCCTTTTTTGTGTTTTGTCTGGGGAAACTGCATGTGGACCGAAGGCCTTGAGGTGGCCCGAAGGCCTTAAAGGTGGCCCGAAATCCCTACTGACCCGAAGGCCTGGGTGGCTCGAAAGCCTTAAGGACTCCAAGCCCAAACCGGTGGCCCAAGGTGAATAGTTCCAACTGCTACAGTACCGAACAGTACCTGCTACAGTACCAGCACATTGTACAGTTCTGCTACAGTACCTGTACATTGTACAGTCAGCTATAGTACCGGAACAGTGTAGAGTTCCTCTATAGTTCCTGATACAGTACTACTATAGTACCCTCGAAAATATGCCTCTACCTGATTTTGAACCTGGGTCTTGTGGATGCACTTAAAGATACCTCACCAACTGGGCTGAGGCTCATGTGCTTCGATGGTTGTTGTTGAATCACTTGTTTTTATTGTTGTTTATGAGGGGGTTTCATAATATGAGGGTTTTGATACCCTTATTAGGGGTACACCCCCTTTGAATATTTATTTCCTCATTGTTTTCTCAGATACTCATTATGGTATTAAGGCTACCCATAATTAGGTGGTTTCTAAGGTCTTGGTTGAGGGTTTTGTTGCTGCTATCCCCAAATAGAATTTTTATTGTCCCAACAATTAGGATTCTGATTTTTTGGAAATATATTAATTCCTTATTTTTGAGAGACCTAACTCACTTCACATTTAGAGGTTCCAAGACTCCTTCTCAAACATTCACACATGACGTGGTTGTCACCACATTCACTACGAGCAGGATGTTGAATCACTTCGACTTGAGAAATTTAATTGAGATTAATCACATCAATTTTATTCGACATTGCATATAATTGAGAAGAAATAATCATAGTTAAATCTAAATTATGATTACCTCTTTTCTAAGTTCCATGCTTAGAATGCTATCAGAATATGTTTGTTGACAAATCCTCTAATTGATCAAACAATTCTTCAGGTGATTTTCTCATGAAAATCCCTCCAGATGCTACATTCACTCTAGGTTTTTTATTTTTTGGGAGATATCCATAAAATGAATAAACTTTCATACACAACATAAATAAATGTTGAAGGTATTTTCTTATTATTTCCTTAACACGCTGTCATGATCCATATAAGGATTCAGTCTCAAACTCCTAGAATTTGTAGATATCATTCCTAAATGTAACCATCTTGGATAGGGGAAAGTATTTTTCCAATAAATATTTAGCCAAATATTTCCACATGAGGATAGAATGTTGTGGTATCCCTTTGAACTAGTCCTTGTATTTATCCCTCAATAAAAAGGGAAATAGATAGAGTCTAATGGAATCTTCTGACACTTCATGGTAACATAACATGTCCATATCTCTATAAAGTTTAAAAGATGATAATTGGGATAATCAATCAATAATACTAAAAAATGAATGATATTATGAATGAAAAATATGATGGAAGGATTAATTTCAAAGTATGGTTCTTGTACTGGTGTCCTTAAAATACCTATATCATCTCCATGAATTGTGGACAGTCTGTATTCCATAAGATCATGACATGGTGGAAATAGTTCTTAAGGAGGTTGTGGAAAATATTTTTTCTCCAATTGTAAATATGGTTATTAATTTTTAAGCATGTATTGTTGTGTGTCTTGTTGAAGATATTGTTATGGTCTTTGTTGCACATATCCTAACACAAATTGATCATGAGGTTGTTAATGGTTTCCTGACACATAATCCACAAAAGGAGTTGGTGGATGATAAATTTTATCACAATAAAATATAATATATCAGTTCATATTTTCTTTAAATAAAAACTTCTATATAGTATAATGGGCAACATCCAGGTGTTTTTCTTCCACTTTTAGCATGGGAGTGTTTTGGAGGTTCGCTCCCATAAGTTCTCAGCATCACCTCAATATTGTTCATTCAGTTTTAGGGTCAAAAAAAGTGTTTCCACTAACTTAGCACTCGTGGAATGAGTGATGTGACAACTCATGAACTTATGGTCCTATAAAACACCAAACAACATGCTAATCATAAAAGGTAAAATAAAAAATAATCAAAATAAAAAATGGGGTTAATAATATTTTTTTTGGAATTTTTGTTTTTTGTTTTCAACTTAATCAACCCAAACTCAAATTAATCGAACAAAATTAAAAGAATCCCCAACAAAAACACTATCATTTTTTGTTTCTCCAGTTAAATGGTTATTTTTGGTAGCCCAAATTTAAAATTTCCCAACTTCACAACGAGTATAGTGAGAATATTAGGTCGATCCATGAGTAAACTTTGGGTGTTTATTAACTTGAGTTCTCGGTTAACTTATTAAATATTTGAATGAATTAAAAATCATTGATTGATAGTAGTATGAATTGTTTGAGACCTTATTTGAACCAATTATAAAGATCTTTAAAGATTTTTTAGTCACTTAAAATATAGCAACACATAAAAATATTCAAAACTTGATAATATTCAAAAGTTTTCAAGATTTTTTTATGTATCATGTCATTTATAATAAATATCATGTCTAGGATTCAATTATGTTAAAAACACCTTGGTCTTCTTGGTTTTGATTAAGTTCACAAAAATAAATTTATTGGCCTAATAATTAATTCTTGAAAACTTTTATGAAAGAAAACCCATTAAAGATAACAAAAGAATCCATTGGTCATGTGATTATTCATCATAATTCCATTATATAACCCTGGAAACACTATTCTTGTTTTGATGTGGTGTAACCAGTGAATTGAAGAGAGAAAACTCATGGGGATTATAAAATTTTAAAATAAATAATGCAAACACCTTAGACATAAATTAATTTCCTAAAAGGTTATTCATCACTATCCACAATCCCAACGCATTGGGGGGATTAGCTACTCATGATAAAAATGATGAAAATCAAGATAAAATTACATATGATGTTCATTATAACAATAAGAATAAGGTAAATACAATCCACCTTCAATATGAATCTCTAAAAATTGCTTATAATGGGTTTCAAGAACTTTCCCCACCAAAATAGATGCCTATCAGATGATTAGTACTTATAAAATGGTTAGATATTTATTATTAGTCTTCCCCCAATGTCTTGGGGTGGTTAAGGGTCATAATTCCTGGTTAAAGTGTGGTTATTGGGGTAAGTATAAGGTAGGTGGATGTCTTTCGACTATTTAAAAATTAAGGTGCACAGTTAGTTTAACCACGCACCAATCGTGCACATGGTTATATCTCCTCTAGCTCCTTCTCACATGGTTAAAGGGAAATTCTGCATAATTTGAATAACCATGTGGAGACTGTGCAATCACCATTGCATCCTCAAATGGAATACCACATGGTTTCCCAATTAATCTTTATGGTTTGTGTAATCATGAAGTGATTGTGCATGTTAGTTTTTCCAAATTCTTCAATCCATGCATGGTTTCTTAGGACATGGTGCATGGTATGTGTGACTTAGTAGAAAATGTTCACATTGTAAAACAGGTCCAAATGCCTCCAATTTTCATTCGAAATGTCTAGTTTATGCCAAACCTCACCTATCAAAACATGTTAAGGATGCGACTGCATGATAAGTGAGCTTAAAAAATATTTATAATGTAATTTTGGATATGAAAATAACCCATGCACATAAGTGCATCAAAATTTCCCCCAATTTTAAAAACCACCAACTCTTTTACAAAATATAGAGTCCACCTGATCTTCTCAAAGATAAATATTTAAAATGGTTTTAAAAACTCCCCATTTTATTTTCATTAAATTAAAATAATAAATTTTTCAAAATCACCCACAGGGTTCTAAATTAATTTTAAATTGAACAACCAATGGGGTTTAAAACCAAAACATTTTCAGACTAATTTAGAAAAAAAATTCCCAAAATTTTTCTTGAAAAATATTTTCATTTTATAAAAAATCTCAAAAGCTTAACCTTCAAGAAAACATATCTTCATGAAATCCAAACCAGTTTTTATAAACAATCCCTATGTATCCTTTGAAAACTAAAAATGGTTTCATAAAATCCTTCATTTTTACAAAAAATTAATTTTCACAATAATCACACCAAAAAGAAAGAACACCACAATTGAAAAAAAACTAATCCATATATTCAATATATCACATGACCCACCCAGACTCATCCCTAACCATTAGGGATATCTCAAGAGTGGACTAAACAACAAGCCAAATGGGATTCATAACCATGCTTGACTCGGTCACATATTTTGATGGGTTATTGGTAAGTCATGCAAAAATCCCTATTATATTCTCTAGATCATGAATTTATTCACTACCTTAGTTTATCAAGTTATGATAACCAGTATCCCACAACTAATCCACCTTTTTTTCCCATCCTAAAATTTAATATGACCTAAGGAAACACATACAATTATAATGAGTATAAACACACCAATAATGGTAAATCCAATGAAAGATCACATTCAAAAACTGAAACCCCACTACCTAAGGTGACTTGGGTTTCATCATGATGCATGGTCGTTATTAGTATTGAAAAATTTATTCCATGCACTTTACCACATGACTGATGATATTATCATCACTTAGGTAATAAATTTCAAGTTTGAGTAGAAATGTGTCTTTATGTTGGAATAATAAGAAGGTTAGATTTCCACGTTCCATAAGGTTACTCCACAATTAAGGATAAGGATTCCTTATAAATTATTCACAATCTAGCAGCTTAATAGAGAGAATGACCCTACAATAATAGGTCATGGATTTCTAAAATTACTGATAAAAGGTTTTTCCTCCTTAAAAACCATTTTTAGGGTCTTCTAGGCACTTTTTGGCATCATAAAACACCCTAATATGGTGTATACACCATATCAAGGGGAATAGATTAATTTTAAAGATTCTATTTGACTGGTTATGGAGTCCAAACAGACTTATGAATCAAAATTTATAACTATCAGAAGTTAAAAAATTTTATAAAGTAAGATGAGGTTCATGAAGGTAGATCATCCACCCACCTCATGCAAGTTAGAAATCTCCTACACATAGCTCAATTGCATGAATCCCCCACCTACATTCATAGACTTGCATAGGTCCCACCCGCATGACATAATATGTGTGACCAATAACTCATGTTGGTCAAATCTCCACCAGTGACTTGTGCGAACCTCCCTCTTCACCCAAGGTCCCATGTTTTACCTATAAATATAACATTTGGGCCCCACATTTGGCATGACTAAAAGATGAGAAGAAGGCTTGAAACTCTACTCACCCTGGTCCTTCACCCAGGTCCTCAGAAATTTCCAAGTAGATCTCCAATACTCAAAAGAAGAGGAAATTAAAAAGGGTAGTGGGATTTAAGTTCCCCTAGTATTTTAAACACAAAAGTCCGCACAAGGGGCCACCTCCCAATAGTCTAAGATCACTGGGGTGAAGTCTCATCATCAACTGTAGTACTTGAGAACCATTCATCCAAAGACACCTAAGGAGACCCTTAGATCCTAGAGAAAGACCTCACCCAAGTGTTGTTCCCAAGGTTTTCCATCACCCAAAAGGAATCTCTATCTTTCCTAGGTCTACCCTGTGCGAAGCACCTTATGCTCACCCAACTATACCCTGTATGAGACATCTTTTTCTCACCCATGCCACACCTACACTAGCCACCCTTTGTCTGACCAGACCTCACCTACGTCATCTGTCCTTTAATCCCTATTTTATACCACTAATGGTAGGTCACATCTACCATTGGATCCCTCATATGAGGGGGACTAAGCCAATGACTCCCCCAAAGCCTCCATATGTGTATCATCAAAGCATAGGGAACATCATTGTGTCCTATTGATTATATATTCCCATGGTAATGGAGGACCTATATTTATCTTACTGAATAAGTGGGTTTCTCAGAATGTTATCGATTATACATTCCCATGGTAACTAGGATATAAACATTATAGATAATTATGTGACCCTAGGATTGAAAATAAGATATGATATGGGAATATCAAATCCCTTTCTCTCTCATTAATTTCCCCAAATTACTCCACCCTCATCTACCAATAGCAAATGAGTAAAATGTATCAGTAGAGAGTCATTTTATAGATCTTTCTCTTAAATTTCTGAAGGGAATCCCCCATGGAGTTTTCTCCTAGTATTTCTTATGGGGAATTCCCCTGCCCTCATCCACTATCAAACAAAGGATATTGTGTGGTATTCCATACCTCTGACTTCCTCTTGTTTCTTTCACCGAGCATGACTCACATGAGCTTAGAGGTTAGTGATGACCATGAAATCCTCATAATCAAATATCTATCTTAGGAGGGGAATCATTTTTTGGATCTTCCTCTAACCTTATAAAGGGTCTCCTATTCAGTGTAAGCCCTAAAACCAAGTCATCACCTAAAAGGTCCATATTCCCATTGAGGAAACCCCTTATACCCCCAAATTTCCATTTATCCATGATAGTTTTTACACCATGCCTTGCTCGAAGGTGCACGAGTAGTGAACAAGTAATAACTAAATGTGGAATAACTAATGGGAAAAAACTTACCCATATCAAAAAATATTCCATTTCTGGATCCACCTATTGCCTTGACATGGGCCTCCTTCTTAGGTGTAATCCCCAAACCATCAAAACTTTGTGTGATTCGATTCCTGTCCAAATGAGATATGTAGGAAGCCTCACTAAGGTTCAAACCCACCTCCTCAAGATTACCCTAATCTTATTTGGTACATATCCCAAGTAGGGTTATATCTATCTAGGAGGATACATCCCTTCTAGGTCCTCCAGTCTACTTCAACATAAGTCCCACACCAAACCTTGACCATTCACCTTATACCTAGATATACTTTTCGCACGATGTTAAAATGCATGATTTGGTCCTCATCATATGACCTTAAAAGGTATGATGTGTCCCATTAAGTGGAACTGAACTATGTGGGTTTTGATTTCATTCACAAGGATACATAGAAATCCAATCTCATGGGATTTATCCCAATACCAAAACAACTCCTATATTCCTGGATGATGATAAACTCCAGAGCACCCCACTGCATGTATTAAAACTAGAATCATGATAATAAACAACATATAAATCTATAATCTATATATACAAGAGGGTACCATCAATGAAGAACCGTAGATACATATTAATGTTTTCATTGATAAAGAACCTCAGATACATACAGATGATTCTAAATCTAATACATGATAATAATTGATTGTTAACTTAAGGGTAACTCCTTTTATATCTGGGATTTAATAAAGGATCCATTAATATGTCTTAAATCTATAAGAGAGTCCTATAGTAAGAAATAATTCCTCGGAAAAGGGTATGATTATCCCAACATCCCATCCTCTTGACCAATGTGAGTCCCTAAGCATTGTTGGAGACATTTACCAATAACCACCAGATTTTGGAAAGAAGGTTCATGAAACATCTTGAATTAGGAAACTGTTGGGTGTTTCCATATCCATGAATAAAACCCATTGTAAACTTCCTATAAAGGATATGGAAATATGTGTATGACGTGAATGTTGTACCACTACAAAAAAATTACATTCAAACACCATGTGATTTTTAGGGATGAAATAATGAACATACACCTAGTCATGACCAACAACCCAAGTCTTGATGAAAATTCTAACTCGATCATACCATAATAACCCAAATAGTAAGAGAGTGAATCAAGAATATAGGTTCTTATTGAGAAACCTTACCCTGATAACATTTTAAAAGATCCAACCTAGGTTTTCCATAAGAACTAACACCTGACCTAGATTTTCATTGGAACAAAGGGTGTTCTTGATCCCCATAGGCTGACACTTAGTGCTCGGGTCTCAAGAATGATCTTTGGGAACAATTTCACCCTCAAGTATCAATATTAAATAAAAAAACAATGGAAAAAGATAAAATATCCAACTAGTAGGGAATACGAACTAAAAATTCATTTTAGGATAAAAATAAAAATGAAATAAACATACATTAGAAGTAGATACATAAGAATCCTAGGCTATAAGGCCATTATAACATACCAAAATAAAATAAGAAAGAGAAAAGGAACCTAAACCCCTATAACTGCACCACTAGTGACCCCCAGTCATTCACTACAACCCAATCATCCGATCATAAATGTAACACCCCAAAAATTTAGTTTAAAATAATATTATGCTTGATAGCTTGATTAACACACAACATTCATCTTTAAAAGAACCATGATATAATATAAAAATATCATTATGCGACCATCATAACCAAGCCATTAAATTGGAAGTATGAATAATATTAACCACATTATAAAAAATATTTATAAAGGTTTTTATAATTAAAATTTATTTATTAATACGTAATAAATAAGTACTCAATTTTCAATAAAGTCATTTTATGCTTCAAAAATATGTTTTCTTAAAAAATGGTTTTTATTTCATTTTGTTCGCAAAAACTATAATAAATTTATACCATTTTTAGAAATTTTTTAGGAAATTAATATTGTTTTTTTAAATTATTATTTCAATAATATATTAGGGTTAATTTTTGGGATTTTTCTAAAAATATTTTCTTTTCAGCGAATAGTGAAAATACCGATTTATGTAAAATTATCATTTATTTTCATTAAATCAAGTAATTTAAAAGTATAAATATGTTTATAATTTGTACTTAAAGTAACATAAGACATATTTAATTATATATTTTCTAATTAATTATATTTTAATCAATATTATACTTGATCTTGGTATAAATTCATTTTTAGGCTTAAAAATGATTTTTTTCTAAAAATTGATTTCTATTTACTTTTAAAAATTTATATTAAAATTTATTTTTAAACTTATATAAATGTAATATTGAAAAATGGATTCCATATTTAGAACTATTTTGTTAATATTTGGTAAATATATCTCTTTTATTTTATTCTTTATGAATAATATTCATGGTAAATATTTGTCACATCAGTAAGGGTAAAACAAGTAAAACTGGGTTAAAAATTTGGGATAAGGTATTAAAATATATTTAAGACTTCCTTTTATCCTATTTTATGAGTATATTTTCCATGATCATCCAATTTTCAAAAATATGGAAACTTGGTGTGATTTTTCTTTGATAACGACCTTAATATTATTTTAAGTAAAGAATATATTCAAAAATGTTACTCTCTTTATTTTAATAACTCTAATATTTTTTCATAGAGATAAAAGGAGTTTATTTTTATTTATAAATAGTTATTTTAAATAATAATAAATTATTTTGATTATGGAAATTTATTTTTAATTTTTTTCAATAGAATAATTACCTTAAATGCTTACATAGTGCAGGCACAATACTTGTTCAAGTAATAGAAAAATAAAATAAATAGTTTTAAAAATATTAAAAGTAATACAATTTGGATGAATTATTGCATTCCATGAATTTTATATATAAATATAACATATTAGTGATGTTATAAATTTTCTAATAAAATTACATTTCTATCTTGTTTTCTTTAAAGTCAAACTATGTGAATAGTCCAGAAAATGGATTTATAGTATCTTATATTAAATAATATCTTATTAAATGATTTAAAATTAATAAAAATATCATATTTGTATAATTTAATGGGATATTTTTGATCATATCAATCATTTTACACTTATGAGTCACTTTTTCTTTTATAGTAACTTTCACGACCACTAAAGTGTAAAAAACATTGATATCACAGTAACCATCAAAAGGGTCAATAGGGGGGGTTAAAACTAAGAGACAAGTGTTAAAAAACACCTAAAATCATATAAATTTTATTTTTTGAGAATATTTAGACTCATAATAATCCTAGATTAAAAATATATCAATTTTGGGCCACTTAAACTTGAAAATTAATTTATATTAATTTAATACTTTTGGTAATTCCAAGGGTTCCCCTCTCCTAACTTATAAAAGGGAACCTCTTATTCTCTATTATTAAAAAATTTTGAGCCTTATATATCAGAAAATACCTACCCTAATACCATAATAACACACCTACCCATGTCCCAGAGGTCTTGGTTTGTTCTAAATATCATCCTTTCAAGGCTTAATGTGTAAGATAGAAGAGGTTTCTCAATAAAGAGGTATGGTTATTATCCAAGATCTTTAAATTTTATTTCTTCTTATACCTTATTAAAAACTATTTTATCCATAATAACTTGAGGAATACAATATCATAAATATATGATATTTTTTTACGATGATTTCATAACATTTTCTGACCCATTTTCCATCAAACAGTAAATGAAAGTATCGCTTGTGCATATGTGTGGACTACCACCTCCATGCAATGATATGAATCATTTTACATCATTAACTAACATGGATATTTATAATGATATATTTACTAAATATATATATCATAATGACCCAACCCACTTGGGCTTTCTTGGATAGTAGAAGATTAAGTCACAAAAACCCCAATCCTACCTTCAATCGACTACGGGCTGGAGACAAGCTTCAAGAAGGCATAATGTTAAATATGAAGACTTATACTAATAGATCTATAAGTACTCAACCAACCATATCCATGTAATAGTTAAGAGGAATACCAAAATGACTGAATATCTAGAGTAAAACTATGTATGCAATAAACTTCAGGGAAAACATCATAGTATGACAAAATAAAACCAAAGTGTAAAGGGAGAAAATACACACTCAACTAGAAATGAAGTCCCAACCCAGAAAAAAGCTATAATAAATGAAAATTGAGAGAGATTAGCTCATGATATCCAAGTACCAACCACCATACGTGGTCAATACACCCAAGTATCACTAAGATTCACTGATGTCACCACTGATCTACCTATCGTCTGCATAAGACACAACACATGTGGGAAAATATTGTGTAGGGTTAGTATACACATACCCAAAAGGACACCCTGAAAACAAAAAAGGTAGAAATAAAAAGATACAACAAAGGTAAGATCAGCCCAAAAAAAGAGTGAAACAATACCCATGATTTACATATATACTCATAAAGAAAACCAGTAGAGAGAGAAATGGGATATCCATATCATAGCCTAGTCTATAGTCGATTAGTCTATTTGTAGCTCTAAAAGTCCATATATGATGACCAACATCAAACAAAACCTCACCAAAATTAGTTTGGAGGGGATTGATCCTCGTTACTAAGCTCCATAACTGAGGAACCTGAAAATCCCATGGAGGACTAACATACCTCTAGAGATCAAAGATAGGGGAGTACCACTCTATAGATAGAGGACCCATTCCTAGTGTAGGGGAGTACCAACTATACATATATAAAGATTATGGGGGACCCACTCCCCTGTAAAATAGGGGAGTACCTACCCCGCCATCACTTCAATGATCTTACCTCGATCATTACCATAGTCAAGCATAACCTGAAGAAGTGTCACACTTAGAACACTTCAAATCATATATTGAATGCCACAATGAAAGATACCATCACATTCTATGTAGAAAAAAACTTAGGATAGGATACTCGTAGGCCAAAATCAATGCTCCGAAGAAGGAGATACAAGGGAAAGAAGATTATAGGGGGACTACATGACATGTATAGGGGTCCACACAACGTGTGACCTCACCTCACTGCCTGGATGTGTTATTTCTATACATGTCTTGGAAATCCATGTCACACTACATGGAATATACTAGTTGTACGCAATGTGTCTCGGCTACCTGGGGACTACCCATGCTCTTCCAGCCATTCCCATGTTCATCGGCCCATTCCCATACACGTGGCCCTATCCGGGTATCTTGGTTGTGCATAAGTACACAGTTATGCCCATGTACTCCAACAATGGCCATGTTCATGGCAGTGTCCATGCATGTGTACTCCCGGAGTACACACCGAGACATCAATATAGGGTCATATAGTGTGTGTGGTGGGTCCACATGACATGTGATATTTTTATTCACCCAAAAACCTAGTTTCTATATCCAGAGGACTATACAGTGTGTGTTATTAATAGTACACACCATGTAGTTTGGTTTTTCATAGAAAATTATGTTTCTTTACATAGATATAGATCGACCTTCACTGCCTCATAATCCTCTATTTGACAACTTTAAATTGGAGGGGGTCATCTCTAGCCATTGATTCCTATCCTTCGCTGGCTGAAATCAGATTCCATTCATCCACCAATGAGACACCATGCCATATAGTGCCTCCAGTCATCATCGTCACTCCATATTATATATCTAAAAATAATCACCAATAAATCACCCCAATAAATTTTCAAATCACTATTAAAATCATCGTTGGACAATCCACCATGAATCCATATGTTTGATCAAACTTGAACCCACTCAACAATGTCAAACCATGACCCCATGGGCCAACGATGAAGAACAAGAAGAATGGTGGGGGAGAAATGCACATAAATGAATGTATAACCATCATTGTCTAAGAATTCTCATCCAACAATCACATAATTGGGAGAACCATGGGTATTATCAAGGTAGATCAAATATAAATTGATTTAAACAACTTAATTTATCCATACGGGATCATACAAAGGGTATGAAATGACAGATCTATTAAATAAGATAAGAATCCATGTTCAATATTTTTATCAAAATGGTAGAAACCAAAATTGACAAGACCTACCTTAATTAGGGATTGATTGCTAGTGAAGAACATGTCTACTGACAATTAATAAGTCCTGTTTCATTTGATGCATCCTGATCCACCTCGATTTGATCACTTGTCATCCTCCGATGCGATCTTCTAACAAAGAACATCCAAAACTCCTCTCAAATTCTCCTAGAGTTATGCATCTAACCCTGAAAATTTGTTATAATTGGGTATTTATAGATAATTAGATTTAGTTTATTTAAAATAAGTAAATAAATAAATTATTTATTTTTATTAAATGCACCCACCAATGGTTTCTTTCCTTGGAACATCCAAAATAGACCAACCTTAGGTCACGCCTTGGGAAAATCCCACATTCCAGAATCAACCATAGTCTTGAATTTCCCATATGATTCCCCAAACAATGGGTAAATAAATTTACACTAAAACGATGAATGTAAATAAATTAAAATATATTTAATATATTAATTATAGGGCCCAGAGACACCCAAACACTATCCCAAATCTAAGGATAAATCCATATATATATATATAGAAATATTCAAAGGAAAAATCCAATAAAACCAGAGTTATTACATTCTACCCTCCTTCAAAGTTTTTTACCCTGAAAATAAAAAGCTAAACGAAAAGGTGGGGCTATTGAGTCTGCATTTAACCCTCATAATCCGAAGATATTTCTTAAAATATCCCATACTTTCACAACACATAAACCAAGGGAATGGTCCATCCACACAAGATCCTCTCCTCCTAATCCTCAATCCCCACTGAGAAATTTGTGTAGGTGGATCCATCCTTGATGTAAGTCTTTCCCCAGTCAATAATTTGCATAGGATCATGAACATATATCCTTAGCTGCAACACATGGAAGACATAATGCACTCCATCCAACTAAGGGGGTAGGGATAAATAGTAATAAACCCCACCAACCCTCTATAAGATCTCAAACATTCCATTGAACCCCAGATATAGTTTACCCCCAACCAAACCTCCACAATGCTCATCATGGGGAGACTCTCAGGAAAACATGGTCTCCCTACTCAAACTCCATGGGCCTATGATGTATATTTTTGGAATATTTTTTTCTTCTATAGGCTATCATCATATACTCATGGATCACCTAAAAATTCTATATCATTGCCTACACCATATCTAACACAACTGGAGATGTCTCTCTAATCTTATTCCAATATAAGGGTGACCTGCAAGGTCTCTCGTGCAGTGCCTCGAAATTTTAAATGCCAATAACATAGTGATAACTATTATTATAAGAAAACTCTACCCATTACAAGTGATCCTCCCAAATCTGGTCAATGTCCAACATGTAATCCCTCAATATATCCACCAACACCTGGATAGTTCGGTTGGTCTGCCCATCCATTTGGGGGTGAAATATTGTACTCATACTCAACTGGTTCATAAAGGACTTCTACAAGCCTCTCCAAAACTATTATGTAAACCACACATCATAGCTAGAGACAATCATTGAGGGTACCCCATGGAGTCAGATGATCACCCACATGCACAACTACCCCAAACTCTCCACTGAACTCCACACCTTGATGTAAAGTAAGTACACTGACTTGGCGAGTCGATAAACAATCACCCAAATAGAATTATAGACTTATTATATCCATGGAATCCCAATCACAAAGTATATGGACATGCCATCCCATTTCCACTCCAAGATATTAGGATCCTGTTTAAAACTTGCTAGAACCTGGTGCTAAGCCTTTACCTACTGACATGTGATATAGTGAGAGACAAACTCGATTATGCTCCACCTCATACCATCCCACCAAAACTGCTATTGAAGGTACTTGTACATCTTTGACATACCGAGATGTATATCCAAGGGGAAGTGTGAAGCTACCTCATCACCTCCCTACAAAATGTGACTGGAACCACCATCCATCCTTAGAAAAGGTTAACATGCTCCCCTCATTTAGAGAATACATATGGTGCATCTATTGGGGATATCTGGTCATGTAGAACCTCACAATCAATGTCCCCCAACCGAGACTCTCTCAAACACTAAAGAATAGGAGGAGTCAAATACATCGATTGACAAAAAACTACATCTCTCTCCTCCACCAGGGTCAGCTGAAATGAAGCAAACTACTCATATACCTCCTCCACCAAGTGATAGTGGGACTCCATGCTAAGAGAATCTTTCACCACATTATCCTTCCCATGAGTATATATTATCTCTAAGTCATAGTCCTATTGGAACTCCAACCAATGCCTCTATATTAGGTTCTAATCTCTTTGAGTAAAGATTTACTTGAGACTTTAGAGGTCTGAGTATACAACAAAGTGCTCTCCCAGAAGATAGTTCCTCAACATATTTAGAGTGAAGACTACCATTTCCAACTCAAGGTTGTGAGTAGCATAGTTATGATCATGGGGCATCAACACACAATCAATCCCAGCTCTAGAGGAATCACAAAACACTATGTATTCCATGCCCTCCTCTATTAGCCACAATATAGGAGCATTGGCCAGCCTCAGCCTCAACTCCTTAAATGGAATTTGAAAATTCTTATTCTAGGTAATCAATTGTCCTTTCCACATCTGGATGATCAAATGGGCTGAAATACTAGGTAATTCATCCATGGACCTCCAGTAGTACCCCACCAAGCCAATGAAACTTTTCACCTCTGATGCACACTTTAGTAGATCCCAAAAAATCACTACATTAATCTTTTCTGTGTACATAGATAAACCATGCTCTGAAATGACAAGACCCAAAAAGTGAACCTCACGGATCCAAAACTAACACTTTGAGAGCTTACTAGAAATATGGTGCCCCCAAAGTAAGTCTAGGACCAATCTCAAATAATTTTCATGATCCTACCTTGATGTTGAGTAAATGAGTATATCAAAAATGAATACCACCAAAAATAGGTCCAAATATTGCTGAATAATCCAGATCATCAAAGCCATAAGAACTGTAGGGGAATTCATCACACTAAAAGTAATCACTAGAAACTCATAATTTATATAGCAACATAAGAATTCTATATTTAGAATACCAGCCTCACAAACCCTCAACTGGTGGTAGTCAGACCATATATTGATCTTTGAGAACCAACTCGTTCCTCATAACTGATCAAAGAGGTCTTCAATCCTCAAAAGGGGTACTTATTATTTATCTTTACCTAGTTCATGCGATGATAATCGATACAAATACTTAAGATCATGTTTGCCTTTTTTCACAAGAAAAACTAGATCTGCCCAAGGGGACACACTGGGCATGATAATTATCTTCTCTTGAAGCTCCTAAAACTACACCCTCAGCTCCCACATCTCAGTAGGGGCCATCCAATATGATGAAAAAGATATATGCGTGTCCCTGGGGTGTAAGAAAATTAAAGGTCCATATACTACCACATAGTTAGTCTTATAACATCATCAGGAAGGACATCCATGTATTAATCCACTACCAAAGGAATCTAGATGCCTGAAGAACCTATTACGCTAAAGGATAAACTCTCTAAATGATGGGTGATGAGTTGCATCTTCCTACCCGCAAGACCCACTCAATCCTCCATGAGATCTCTCTCACCCACAAAGGAGAATATCATGCCATTAGTTTAAAGGTATCTAAATCATCTACAATGATATCCAATCTGGGATCAAACTATGGACAACCAATCTATACCAAAGATGATGTCATAAGGTTTCATTATGATGACCAAGATGCCACAAAATAAACTCTCACCACCAAGAACCATCTCACACTACTAGCATATTGTGATATCAAAGAATCAATATCTATAGGAACCTATAACTATAACTGTTGTGCTAAAGTCTTAACTAGAATCCCAAACTCTTGCATAGGGAGTACGTTGATAAAGTAATGAATCAATCCTATATCTAATAGTACTAGGTAAATATTATAAAAGACGCAAATAATACCTTGAATCATCTCATGATCAGCCTGGTCAAATCCTTCCATAGCCTTAGTTGTCCATAGCCTCAACTTCTAGTTCTCTAAGCCTAACATGGGCCACTTGGTAGTGGTGGTCGAAGTATCTCATAATATCTCCATACACCAGAAGCTCCTACCTCTACAGATCCACTCACTCCTCTATCTTCACCGCTTCCCTAGGGGTATCCCTGACCATGCCTAAGAGATCCCTAATCATGGCTCTACCTCTACCATGGTGGTCCGTCCACTCTTTTCCTATCATGTTCTGTATGAAGGGTTGGGAAATCATGTCCCATGTGACCCCTACCATCACATGCATAAAACCAACCCTAACCTAGATGGATATATTCTCTATGTGATCCATGAGCCATAGATCCACACATCTGAGTTTGAGAATGAGAATGCCTCCTCTACTAAGACCTCAATGCCTGACACCTACTACCTACTACAGACAACTCACCCACATAATACCCATAGCCAGCTCTAACTACTTGGCATTACTCTACTAGGTTTATATCAGTCACCATAGCCTTCTCTAGCACTCTAGTATAAGTGGGAAGATATAAGGAAACCAAACTATCATGGATATACGTACGAAGACCCTATTCAAACTTCATCTCCTGAAAGAATCCACCATGAAATATATCAAGGGGGCATCACATAAGGTTAGGGAACCTAATAAAATACTCAGAAACCATCATACTACCCTACTAAAACTCTAGAAGATCCTGGATCTGAATTGAGAATAAGCATGAGGGGTAATACTCCTCATGAAAAGCTACTGGAATTAGGACCATGTGAGCGTCGTCTCATCATGGGTCTGCATCACCAGACTCCACCAGTACCCCACTAATCCATGGAAAAGAATGGATTCTAGAATAACCATATGATTGGTCTGGATCTGAACTAGCCTGAATACTTAAACCACTGACTTAAGCCAATCCTCTGCTACCCAGGGATCTAGATATCAGTAGAACCTTAGGGGAATTTAACGTTGGAACTCACATAGCACACTAATCCTGTAAGCATCATCAACCCGACCTACTGATACTATCTGCTGATAGAAAGATAGGGGTGATAATCCCTATCCACTTAGAGGAAACACCTCATGATATATCCCCTGAAATGAGGTCACATCACCCATCAGATCAACATCATGATCTCAAATTGGTAACCTAACTGGCTATCTTTATGGAGGAATCATAAAAGTGATCAAGATATACCACGATTAGATGAGTATATACATATAGGGATATGAATCAAGAAGTAAATTCATAGGATTCAATATTACATGATACATGTACCACTATTCTCTATAACCAATGTCTCAGTATTATGAGTAAAAAAGTAGGTATTCAATGTTATGATGAATAGATACATTGGACGCTACACCAAGACTAAGTTACCTTGTGTGAAAATCACACTTTAAAAACTCTGACACAATTTACCTAAGTCCCAACTAACTCCTAATAAGGGGAAAACTCCAAAAACCATCTCAAAGAATGAACCTGGCTCTGATACCACTCTATAATGATCTGACCCATCGGGGCCTTCCTAGCTGATGAAAGGCTGAGCTGCCACAACCCCAAGCTTACCTCCAATAGGCTAGTGGTTGGATAAAAGCAATGAGAAGGCATAATGTAAAATGGGAGACCTTATCCTAATGTAACTATACACATTCACCTAACCATATCTATGCAATATTTCATAGGAATAATAAAAATACTGAACATATAGAGTAAAACCATGCATGAAATAAACTCTAGGGAAAACATAAGAGTATGATAGAATAAAATAAAAGTGTAAAGGGGTAAAAATATATTCCCAACTAGAAATTAAGTCCCAAACAAACAAGAACTAGAATAAAAGAAAACCTAGAGAGCCCGACTCCTGATCTCTAAGTCTCGACCACCATATATTGTTAATGTGTTCAAGTATCACTAAGCTTTATTGATGTCACTGCTGATCTTCCTATTATCTACATAAGACATGAAACATGTGGGAAAATACCATATAGGGGTAAGAATATACATACCCAGTAGTATACCTTGAAAACCACAAAGTTAGTAATAGAAATATACAACAAAGGAAAAATCAACCCAAAAAAATGGAAACAAAACCCTTGATATAAATATATACTCATAAATCGAACCAATAGAGAGAGAAGGGGGATATACATCTCATAGCCTAGTCCATAGTAGATGATTATGACTAAAACTCCAAAATTCCACCTTTGATGCCTAACATAAAACACAACCTCACTAGAATATGTGTGGAGGGGTCCGCTCCTTGATACCGTGCTCCACAACTGATTGAGCCTCAACTCTTGTGGAGGGCTCTTATGCCATTATAGATCAAATATGGGGGAGTACCACTCCATATATAGAGGACCCAAAAATAGTGTAGGGGAGTGTAGAATCTACCTGTATAAAGAGTATGGAGGACCCACACCCTGGTGCATTAGGGAATTACTGACCCCGACATCACTCTAATGATCATGCCCTGATCACTGCCATTTTCAAGTGTCACTTAAAGAAGAATCATGATCATAATTCCTCAAATCACATCTATCATGACAAAATGAAGTATACCATCACATTATATGTGAAAAAACTCAATATAGGATACTCACGAGACTAAATAAGAGTCCTAAAGAAGGATATATGAGAGGAAGAAAATTATAGGGGGACTACATGACGTGTATGGGGGTCCACACAGTGTGTGACCTCACCTCAAAACATAGAAATGTTCTTACCTAGACATATATTGGAAATACATGTCATACTACATTACATGTAATAGTTGTACACGATGTGTCTCAACCACCCAGGGCCTGCCCATGCCCTTCCGACCATGCCTGTGTTCATCAGCCTGTGATGGTGTACATGGTTGTATCTGGGTATCCTGGTCATGTCTGAGTACATAGTCATTCCCATGTACTCTGACCATGATTATGTAATATTTGATTACACATCAAGTCACCACCATAGGGACACATGATGTGTGGTGGGTCCACTTGGTGTGTGGAATTTTTCTTCCCATGAAACACTAACTGTTGTAGTCAGGGGACTACATGACATGTGTTCTTCATAGTACATTCCATGTATTCAAATTTTTTCATAAGCTTAAGTTTATTCACATGGATCCAAATCTAACTTCACCACCTCGGATTGTAATATTTGACCACCCAAAATATATGGGGGTAATCTTCAACCATCTATTAATGGCCTTTGATGGATGGAAATCAGATTCCATTCATCCACCATTGATCTATCACATCCCGTAGCATATCTCATCATCGCCGCCACTTCAGATCCAAAATCCATGAAGAATCACCCATAAGTCATCCTAATATATCTGTAAATCACTATTTTAATCATTGTTCTTCAATCCATCATGAATCCATTGGTTCTATCTTTCTCAAACTTACTTGGTAATGTCGAACCGTGACCCCATGGGCCAACCATGAAGAATATGAAGAACAATGGGGATAAATGCACATAAACAAAGGTATAACCATCATTTTTCAAGAGTTATCGAAAAATGATCAAATAATAGGGGGAATAATGGGTGTCAGTAAGGTAGATTGAATATAAATTTATTTAAACAAACCAATTTATCTAGATAGGTTCATACAAATGGTGTAAAATCCTAGATCTATAAAATTAGAAAAGAATCCATGCCCAATATTTTAATAAAAGGGGGAAAACCAAAATAGAAATTCCCTATCTAAATTAGGGATCTAGCATTGGTGAAGACTGAATTTTTTGATGATGAAGAAGTCCCATTTCATTCATTACCACTCAATCTACCTCGATCAGATCACCCATCATCCTCCGATGTGATCCACCATAAAAGAATGTCCAAACATCATCTCAAATTCTCCTAGGGTTATGTAGATAACTATGATTTTTTTATAATTGGTTATTTATAAGGTATTAGATTTATGTATTTTAAAATAAAACAAATAAAAAAATTATTTATTTTAATTAAATTCACCCTATAACAGCTGCTTTCCACAGAATTTCCAACACTAACCAAGCTTATGTTGCTACTAGGGTAAACCCCACATCCCAGAATAAACTATGGTCTCATATTTCTCATATGAGGTACTAAAAAATGGTTAAATACATTTAAACTTAAATTATGTGTGCACATGCATTAAAATATATTAATATTTTTTATATATTAATTCCAATGTCCCGAGACACCTAAACACTGTTCCAACTCTAGGGATAAATCCAGATATATACATAGAAATATTTAAAGGAAAAATCCAATAAAAACATAGTAATTTCATGATATTTATAATTTAATAATTATTCTTCAATGATAAAATAATATTTATCTTTCTTTCCTCCTCTTCATTATAAAATGAAAACATTATTCATGCGTACATATGGATTACCATCTCCATGAATGGTGTAATTCATTTTTCTATCTCTGACTTCTATAGATGATTATAAATACGTATATAATAAATATATATTATATTTAAATCATGATTAAAATTCTATCTATGATTTAACCATGATCAAGGTATTTGGATCAGAACTTCTGTACTAAAAATTTCATGAAAAACATAACAGTTAATACTAAAAAACGATTATTTTAATAAAGAATTATTAATAAGATGGTGTTTAAATGTTATAAGTAGATAATATATGATATTATAATTATGAATATTTTTATTTTATATAATTATAATAATTTTAAATTTATTATAAATGAGGTTAGAATTATTACGAAGTAAGTAAAACTTGAGCTAAGGGCTCTTTGTCTCAATATTGTTTCGTTGAGACATGTTTTATGTTATACACCAATTTATGTTTATGATGTGTATATTCCACCACATTGAAATTTTATATAATTTATAATTATTAATTTATAGTATTTAAAGTTACAATTCAAATTATTTCATCCAAGGGTTTCTAATTTGAAAGTTACCAAGGTGGTAAGGGTTTATCGTCTCAAATTGTCTTCTTTGGGACATATGTTATGCTATACAACTATCTTATTTTATAAGGTTTATCTACTTAACCTTTTATATTTTGTATCATGAATATTCATTTTTCATGGTATTTAATGTTTTATTTTAAATTATTCCTTTTATGAGGGTTATGATTCAAAAGTTACCAAAGCGGTAATGGTTTTACATTATAATCTCATTTTTATCAGGATTTTTTATAATTAAATTTTTGATGATGAAATTATATGATATTTATCTCCAAAATATAATTTATTTTCTCACCCTATGGTTATTTCTTTATATTACATTTTCCCATTCATTTTACTCTCTTTAATTTCTCAAGAGACTCGAATAATTGTTTTTAAGGAAAGCTGACTTTGTTTTAGTATTCAACCGAGAATATTTTTATTCCATGTCTATATCTTATTTAAAATATTTTACATAATGTTTTTATTATTATCCTATGATTTTTTATTGTCATTTTCTGAATGAATTATTTTTGTCTTTTTACTGAAAACGCGAAAGTAATATTTACTTTAATATGAACAACATAAAGATAATTTACCACCACCATGACTGATCAATTCTTTAAATATTCTTTTTCAATATCCCATGGTTATTTTCAAATAAAATTTTTCCTTAATATTTTGGAAATTTTTTAGATTTTAAATAAGTGATTTCAAAAAATGTTATTTTCCTCAAGAAATGTTCTAGTTATATTTAAAATGATTTTTAATATATGATAACAGTCTTTGATGTTACTTATGATTCACCTAGGATATGATTCTATGATACCATACTTATTATTTCTCTAGATAGTTTTTGGTTATGATGATGAAATATTGATGAAACACATTTTAGTTTCCATAGGTTAAGTTATAATAGAATGAAAAATGATTTCATGATTTTGTGTAATATACATGAATGGTTTATGATTATGTGATGGGTGGGTCTGTTATAGTAC
The DNA here is from genome assembly GCA_963277665.1 of Viscum album. Classification (NCBI taxonomy): domain Eukaryota; kingdom Viridiplantae; phylum Streptophyta; class Magnoliopsida; order Santalales; family Viscaceae; genus Viscum; species Viscum album. The sequence continues at coordinate 931,421,210 of OY728159.1, forward strand.
TCTAATTTATTGGGTAAAGATAAATGTTTTATATGATCAAAGGGTATATGGTATTTTATCCCAATCACAAAATAGGGTACACAAGAGGTCATCCCAAGCCCAAAATAGGGCACATTGTAGGTTATCCCAAGCCCATAGCAGGTACATGGGTGGTTATCACAAACATAACATGTGATGAATGTATTTTTGGGTAGTATTGACATAATATTTATATGATTATAACCATTAAACCCTTAATTCCACTCTTTTATTACATGATCACATGCTTATGGTATGTTCTCATGGCTCATGAATTTTGATTCTCTTATGATTCATGTCTTATAAAATGCTAATATTTACACCATGACTCATGATTATGATCTATGAATTGATGTGTATTATTTTATATTGATTACATGTTCACATATATTCCATAGCTATATCCAATTTCTAGTATCCAGATATGGAAATATTTTCTAGGAAAACCACACTTCTTTCTTTAACATAAATTAGGGTATTCTCTATACTTAGGCTTATCTTAAGAGTTCCCACTAAAGTTTCCTGATCATAGTTCCCAAAAATAACTAAACCATGTACCGATAAAAACTGAAGTGAACCAATAATAACATACATAGACATTTAATATTTTCAATGAATATTAAATATATATCCCAAATAAACATTATTGAGAACCATAAAGGTTTAGCAAACCATTTGAAATTTATGTGCTAGTACCCAAACCCAAAGATGACCCACACGATTCCCCATAGTATTCACACAGTTTGGACCAAATTATGCATTACTTGTGTAGACCATTCATGCTCTGAACAAAAACAACTAGAAACGACCCTATGAAAAAATAGCCACATAGTTTCCCCTATTCCATGTGCGCAAATCGTGGATATAGGAAAAAATTCTAGATTTCTAAAGTTTCAAGTAAAAACTTCTCATAATCTTATTAAACCCCAAAGTAAAATAAAATAATACAAAATAAAATTCAATGTTGAAATGTGGGTGTCATGTTATTTAATTATAAATGTAAATATTCCTCTTTTTTTATATAGTTATTACTCTTATTTAATGATCATTTTTGACATAGAGATCCATATAAAGGGTTTTGGTCATTCTTTAAAGGAATTTTTAGATCCTTCTTTCTTGATATTGAATCCACATGAGCTAAAATTGTTTGAGAGGATGTGGGGATTTGATAACCGAGCTTCATCCTTTAACAATGTGGTGATTCGAGCAATGATTTTAGTAAGGCGATTTAGGAACTCTATATCTTCATTTACTATTGTTGATGTGTAATTACCATGGTTTAGATTCATTATGTAATTTGATGAAATTGGGTTAATTTTATGAAATTAATTGAACCCAAGTTGTTGTGGTATATTTTATGTAATTGCTACTTTTTCTTCGATTTATTAGATATATATGGAACTGTGGTAGTTATGAAGTTGTGTTGAGTATATGGTATTGATGTCCTAATGAGTTAGTTGTGTGGTGAGGTTGATTTATTTATATTTTTAAGGTTTTTTATGCCCTTAATATGGATGTGATACGAAATAAAAATATAAACTATGTAAAGAATATGAATGAGAAGGGAAACTTAATATGGAATGAATTAATGTAATTGTTGAACAAATTATTTAATTAGGTGTTTAAAGTAATTTTTTAATGTGGTAATTAAAGTACTAGGTAAATAGTAAACAAATATTAAGAGGAAAGAATGATGTGTATGTTATTATCTGAATTGTGTGGTTGATGTACTGATTTTTTTGTGCAGTTGGAGACAACAGAAGTTTTATGTTAGTGATGATGTGATAAATGGGATAGTTATATAATTTAATTATTAAAATGTGGAACCTATGATGAGATTTGTAAGCTATTATATCACTATATGTTTTCTTATTTCTTATGCACTACCACCTAAGTCGAATGACCTAACTGATTCCCATATGAGGTTTTGGGTATTGGGTGAACCCCCAATTTCTAAGACATAATGGGAATGGATTACTAACAACCCCCCTTATTCCATACACTATGGTCATGATTGTAGTAATGTGGTTGTGGTATAGAGTGGATATGGAATGGGGTTTTAGTATGAGGTTTTGGTATGAGGTTGTGGTTGTGGTATGATATGACATGTGGATATGGAAAGAGATGAGAGTGTTTGGATTTATGTCATTAGGATATGAGGGAGACCAGACCAATGGGGTAGTGGATTCATTTAAACTTCTTTTAAAATTTTTTATAATTTAATATACAAATATTGTATATGGATATGGAGAGAGCCTATGCTAACATGTGTTTGTAGATTTGGGATGGGATCACGTATTGGTTTCACTTCTTATTCACTAAAGATTTGGTATTCTTATTCTACATTGACATGAGAGTTATTAGGGTGAAACCTACTAAGTTTATTTATACGAACTTCTCTATTTCTATATACTTCTTTCCTTATATTTTCCATATCAGTGTCGAAGACTGGGATGTATATTACTAACTTATGATATGGTGATTATCCAACATTGATGGAGTCTCTATTGTTCTCTTAAGAGCAACCTTTCTTTATTGAAATTATTTTGAAGATATTATTCTCCTTGACATCATATTATATTACATGAAATTAGTGTTTATTTGGATGGTTAGTCTTATTTCACATGTGGTGTTGGGTGTTGATTGATGGTTTTATTATTTCCTATGATTGAAATGGGTAATGCCTCCCATGTTAAATTATATACACCCTCACTGATAGTCTCAAACCCATGACCTAATGGAGGTGGGATTTAAGGGTCACACCTAGCATAACTATCTACCCACAAGAGGTTATATCATATTCAAATTGTGAAAAAGTGGTATTATAAAAAGTATTTTCTATAGGATAGTGTTTGTAGTAGGCATGGGTAAGGTTTTCATTGGTTTGGTAAAAAACAATATCATTTGAGTTTATTATGTGATATAGGCTAGGGAGGATAACTAGTATATTTAAGGACACCTATGATCTGACATAAGTCCTAGGATTGTATACCAAACCTGTTTAAGAAAGAGTTTATAAGTTATTAGGTGGAAACTTAGTTGTGGTACATGAATCATGCTTGTTTTTAAAATTTATGGTTTCAAGAGAAAGTTTAAATGAGTTAAATTAAAATATTTTAAATTAATTCCATATACCAACCTTATGAGTTATTTTTTATGCTTGTAGGCATGGTTACTAGACAATTAATTCCTGTGTTTTAGGTTGTGGAGGTTTAGTGGGATGCTCTAACTACTCATTAGTGTATCAATCAAGGGGAGGATGATTCATGGAGGATGACCATATTTAACTTTTAGTGATAAAATATAACAAGTTATAAAGGGTATAATTATAATTAGGTGATAGAGAGGTGATTAGAGGAGGTGTATATTGTGTTTGGGATAATCTAGGTGTGATCAATGCATTGGATTCCATTAGATTTTAATTTATTGTGAGGTATAGATCGGCAGTGATAAATTCTTTATTTGTTCAATTATGAAGCATAAAAGGTTAAATGGAAAAAGTTTAAGTTTTGGTTTTTGGATCAAGTTCTTATCTTTATTGTTGAAGGTGTCGTAATAGTAGGATTTTATCACCATATGACAAGAGACCTTAAGAATGTTGGAGTTTAGGGTGCATTTTATGAAACTTTTAAAATATTCCCATGATCTATTACTTGAAGTGGATGTGAGGGTGTGATATTTTGACAAATATTTTCATCTTTAAATTTAGTTTCAAATTAACCTCTTCACTTTGTTAACTTATATGGAGGTTATCACAAAAACTGAGGTGATTGATAACACCTTAGCACAACTAGATTATTTTTAAGATAAGAGTCACCATAAACTTCTATAGAGTGGTGATACTGAGAGAGGTTTGTGTTTTTTAGGATAATCAGGGTTTCAACCTGTAAAGAGTTACCCTTAACCCACCTTCTCTAATTTCACATAGGTTTATGGTTCTTAGAATTCTACCGGGAACTCCAACATCATATGTAATGTTTTTGGTGGATGAGGACTTAAATGGTATATGTTTGCAACATTTCTCCATATTTAGTGTGGAGAAAACAATAAAACAATGGATGGAACCTAATAGTTTCATATACCACCTCAACATTAGTAACATAATTTTATTTATTTGTAGAAATAAATCAATCAATATTTTGGGCCACAAATGAAAGATAGAGTAGGGATAGGATATTCAAGGGACCTTCCTCGCCCATTGAGACCTCAAGTTGAGCATAGACAAGGTGGGGACCAACACCATGGACAATGAGTTAGAGGAACGAGATGCAGAAAACTATATATGATGAGGTTATCCATGGTAAGGGGATTAATGAATGTTTGAGGTACCAATTATTTATATTATACATTGTATTATGAATTGATCAATATTATAGATTTATAATACTTTGTTTTATATGATTTAGTTATAGAACTAGGATTTAGGGTGGGAAGGCTCCTAGACCCTCGGTGTTATCTACACCATCTAGTATCCAGTCTAGTTTGGTGGAGTCATGTTATGGGTGTGATTTAAAAATAGGAAAAAACAATTAATTAGTGAGTTTTTCTTATTACAGATATATATTGGAGCTTTTTCCATAGAACCAACTAATTTTTACTCTTGATTACCTATATATTCAAGGTTTTTAATATTGATAAATTTATTATCACATGATGTCTATTCTTGTATGTAATATTTAATTTGATAACATCATTAGAGTGTATATCATATTGAAAGTTCATAATGATGATAACCTTAATGTTCTATGATGATATTCTTAAATACATATTCAATGGTTAGAATACATCATCAGAATGGACATAGATGATACATGTTATCAAGGGTAGGATGCTCATAAGACATTTATAATTCTTCTCATGAAGTTATTCCTTGGTAATCATTAAGATAGGAGGTTATGAGAATAGACCTTCCCATGGAAATTCCACAAGTTTTCTATGTAATTGGATATTATTATTTAAAAATGTTTTATTGGTCCTTAAAATTGATATAATTATTAATGTATATCATGAGTCATGTATTTATATATATTTATGAAAATAGTTATGACATATTCTCTCGATAAGGTAAGATATTTTGGGTGTGTCACAAGTGATATAAAATTAATGAATAAGATAATAAAGGATTTTCCCTTCAAATTTAATGGAAGCATATAGATTCAACCCTTTGATTGGAATAAAACTTCTTAATTAAGTTCATTTCCATGGTAGTTTTATTGGTGAGTTCATTTTAGGAAATTCATAGAGAATATATCAAGCATATAGGTTGATAATACATGCGATACAACCTTCTCTATAAGATATAAAGACAAAGAGATTATATTACACAATGAGTATTTATAGGAGGTCATTATCATTGTGACATTTTACTTCTTTCTATATGGGTGAATAGATGTTTTGTTATATGTTAATCTAGGACTTTAGGTGAGTTAGCCCAATTCCACCAATAAATAGGCCTTGAGGTTCATACACTAAGTGTATCCAAACCCTAAGTTAAATTCTATTTGAATTTAATATTAGAATAAATATTATTCACACGTTATAAGGAATAATAATTATCACAATTATCTTGATCATATATATTCAGTCATAAGTTAATTTAAATAATAAATATGCAAGTTTAACATTAAATAAATAAATATTTTCAAGTTTATTGAATATAATATTTATTTATTGAATGAATGAATAATGTAGTGATATTTATTTATTTAAATAAAAAATATTTATTCAAGGTTTGATAAACACCAAGAAGGATTTACAGACTGATTTATGGGTCTGGTAGGAATGATATATTTTATATCATTTAAATAAATATTAATTTATTTAAAAAATGATGTTAAAATTATCTATGAGGATTTTTAATATTATGGAAATTATAATAATAATAATATTATTATTATTCGATGTGGGGTTCACTAAGGATTAATAGATTAGCTAAGTGACTATTTTCAATTAAAAATTCTCTAACCTAGATATAAAAACCCAATTATATCATTTATAGGGAAGAGGTTAGAAACATTATTGTGTAGAAAAATACTCTCTAGAGAATTCTATCAAACCTAAAGATAATTTAATTTAAGATTATATCAAGAATGTAGAGCATTGATCCTATTTCTCCCTCTCAAGTCTTAAAATTAACTATAATAAATACTTCAAGATTTAAAGGATTTATCATTGTGATTAACAATGAATGAAAAAAATAGTGAGAATCATTCATACTAGGACCTGGTTATTCTATAGTTCCATTCCAAGGTTCATGGATCACACATGGATACTTTTAGAGGGATTATACAATTGGATCCTTTGATGCAATGATGATACAACAAGAATAGGTCAACCAAATCAAAAATGAAGAAAAAAATTCAAGCTGAGGAAATTATTATTTATATAAATTAATTATAGATTTTATATAAAATATCCCTTCACAAGGATTCTAGGGTTTCTATTCATCTAGTTATGAGGTTAAATCTAAGGAAACTGATGAAAAACCATTATTGAGAATGATACCAATGACTTCTTATGCACCTCACTTCTCCACATTTGAGTTTAGTTTACGTTTATAGTTTAATTTATTCTTGAATTTGAAATTATATTTAACTTTTTTCCCACATTTATATAACCTAGAATGGGACAAGATCAAATAAAGAACAAATATAGATAACATGAGGAGGTGTTGTTAATTATCTCCAGATAACATGGATACATAACATGTAACTGAAAAGTACACATTGTGTACCCATGTTCATTGCACTAGGACATGTTACACAATTCATGGATTATCGTGTGAGAGAATAGTATGTATAATCATTACATTCCATGTATTGAGTGGGCCAAATGAAACATGGATTGATGGGTTACATGGCCTGTAACTGGCATACACATTGTGTAACAGACATAGGTTCATCTCGCGAGAAACATAAAATCCATGTGGTCAACATACATAACATATATTAATTAAAAATCTTGTGTTGACCACCTACAAATAAACATAGTATAGATGATATTACATGGCATGTAGTTGGTGAACACATCGTTTAACTATTAAAAATTCTCACATATTACATGTTGTGTCCCTTGGTGTGTTTTTTGAATGGTCAAAGAAAACAATACACAACATGTGGTAGGATGTACATACAGTGTAACCTGTACCTATCCATATAAAGTACAAACCAATCCAATCTATACACTTCATGAATTTATTACAAAAAATTGAAATTAATTACAGCATTAAACCAAACTTCATAGTGTATACTTGACATACATACCATGTGACAGGGTTTTGAAGAGCATAAAATGATTAATAAATTTCCATGTAATTTCAAAACTACACATCGTGTATAGTAATAATACACATCATGTACTTCATAAGAATTAAAATAAATACACTTTATGTATATTAAAATGTTTCATGGGTTATAAATGTTGATATGAATTATTGGATTGACTCAAGAAACTACATTCCATATACTCTACATGTCGTGTAAGTACACAATACATTACAATGACTATACCAGATGTTGGGTAGTTCATAGTTGTACACACCAAGTTTCCTCTAGTACAAGCCATGTAATTAATTAATTTTAAATTAAATAAATTTATTTAATTTATTAAAAATTACAGATGGTGGGATTATCTAAAACTATTTGGATAAAAAATTAAGATAATTGAATGAATTGATTAATAAGATAATTAATTTATTAATTTAGGAAATTTAGATTAAAAAAATAATTAAAATTAATTCCAACTAGTTTTTTTAAATGAATACTTGTTGAATGAGTGGATGATCATGATCTTGAATGACCTATGTATGTGTTGAATTTATTATAATTTAATTATTATTTCATGGATTTTTATGATAATTATTATTAAATTAAAATGATGATATGCATATCACCCCTCTTTTTTCACTATATATGGGTCTATGTGTCTACCATTTATTTTATGAAACCCCATTCCCTTGGTCCTCTTCATTAGTGTGTGAGAAAACATATGTAAAAGATGGATCTCCCAAGCGAGTGGAGGTGGTTCAAGGTGGAACCAATGTGGGACCAACCAAGGAAATACATAGAATTATAGGTGTAATACTGTAACTCAAGCCAAGTCTCAGCTCAAGGAGCTATTACCATAGGTTCAAGGGTTAGTTTACTATGTACTTGATAAAATAAAAGCTAGAAACACTCATGATCATGCCACATAAATTTATTTTATTTTTATCAAGTGCGTGGTTAATTATTTATGTTTTATTAGATGTATTATCATGATCACATAAAATAAAGGAATTAATAATCATGAAAGATGAAATAAAATAACTGAACCATGAATAAATTATTTTTCCAATACATGGATAATAAATTATATAAAATATACATAATATTAACAAGAATATAAATTGATAAAATGAAGAATATTTATAAATAAAGATAAAATTCCATCAAAGAAAATATTAAGTCAAAATAGTCTTCCATTGTAACACCCTAAGGTTTTCTAAAAATAAATTGAAATTCATGAAACTTTTTTTAAGTAGATAATTATAACTACCCTTTAAACATAATTTTACTAGTTTTATGTTTTGAATTTTAAAAAATGGTCATCTAAAATTGTGATCAGTAAGTTATTTGGATACTGATGAAACCAACTTATTTTTTTGGTGAATAGTAACATAACTTTATGAATATTAATATAAACCTAATGAATAGTAAATTGTATTATTATTTTACTTTCTTAAGTATATAAGATAATGGCATCCTGGTTAATTTTTGAAGGGGATATAAAAGAAGTTATTGAATTAAATTTTTTAATTTTTGAATTAAATATGATTTTATTTAAATATTAAATTAATAATATTTGGAAAATTATTTTCAAAAAATGGAGTACATTTTTTAATTCTACACGTTGAAAAATGGTAAGGGTAAATTTTTGGGTTTTTTCTGAAACATTTAATTTTTCGGTGAATATTAAAAATACAGTTTTGGGTTTCGATGTGTTTAATGACATCATTAATGATGTAATAATGTTGTAATAATTCTGGTAGACATATGTACAATAAAATATTTTATGAGGTTTCCTAAGTGGCTAATACCATGGGAAAGCCCATGGTTTTTTAAATACCCCTAATGAGGTGTCCCTTGGGAATTATTAAAATATTCCCTCACTTTTTCTATAAATAAAAACCCATTACTTCATTAAATTAATTCCAAATAACTCATCAAAAAATATCTAGCCTCCTTAACTTCCTAGTAGTCCTCCTAAGGTTTTCTCAAGCCCCAAGGTCCCAACCTTCAAGTTCTAGGAGTTACTCTACAAGGTAAGAAAATTCTCAACTTCTTTCGTTTTCCATTCATGTTCTCTTTTATGTGGTATAAAATTCAAGAATCCATAACACGTTCTTATTTTAATATTATTATTTCTCTATTATGTATTATTATTCATTTATAGATGGGTTACCCTTATCTCCTCTCTTTTTAATGTTTTCTAAAACCATGTTGCATAGCCATTAGGGTGCTTAATTTTTGTAAGGGATTTCTCAACCATTCTTTTATTTTGAGTTCCTTTATTTTCTTATTATATCATCATCTCCTCTTTCCAAATAGGAATTTAATCTCAAAAAATAATTTATATTATATATTTTATCATGTTCATGTAAAATTCATCATCATTCTTCTTCTCATCTCCCACTTATTCAAGGAATAAAAACATTGTCTGTGATGTGTCGAATTACCGACATCGTGGACGATGTGATTTCAATTTTCTTTAATTATTTCAATTATGTCCATGAAGACATTTTTATGGTTGAAACATGTTATAATATATTTATTATTTCTAATTCATGGTTCTTTAATTCTTTTTTACCCATGTTATTAATTTATAAAACAAATGAGTTCATTACGATCGAAGAATCGCCAAAATGACCTAAACAAATATTAATATTGATTTAACATATGAATCATCCTCATGTTAGAATTCAAAATGATAAAAGGTATAATTTATGGTTTTTTAAATATTTAAATACCAATTCATTACAATTTTGGAGTTTCACTTCCAATCGACAAGAACATCCATCATGAACCAATCATGGAAATCATATAAAGAACGCTCCCAAAACAATGGAAGGAACAAAATACTAATAATTAAAGGGTGAAATGAGGTTATGAAATGATCATATAATATGTTATAAACATGAAATTGTTTATTTAAAATACTAATAAATCTCTTTTAACCACTATAAAGGAGGTTTAAACAAGTTTTAAGTAAGACAAACCCGAGGTAAGAGAATTCTTAACCCGATTTCCATTCTTTGGGTTAACCTTCTACTTCGTTATTTATGTGGTATTAAATTTTTTTGTGTGATGAGTTTTGTTTATATTATGTTGAATTATGTTTATTTACAGTTTATATACATATTCCATCCACTCAGTTCATTCTCACTTGAATTATATGATATTTATAAGGGGATTTTCTTTTAAAATCCTCTTAAAATTTTGTTTTATAAAATTCAAAAGAAATGTTTTTATGAAATTATTCATGTTGTATGATTGTGTTCTGGTTCTTGGGAATTGTTTATGATGAAGGTTGGGACCTATATATCCATCCAATACATTGGGTATGTGTAAGTTGGAGGTCATCCGTATGGTTACGCCAAGTGTAACTGCGATGGTTACACAAATTGTAAGGTAGCTGTGAGGGTTACAAATTATAAGGCAGCCGAGAGGGTTAGAAGATTATGTAAGTAATTCCCCAAGATAACTTTATTATTATATTAATGTTATTATGTTTTGTGGAAATCATGTTGAAATATCTTGTTTCACAAAGTATATATATATTGGTGACAAGTACATCTTTTGAAAATGTTTTCATACGTTACAAGTATTCATAGACTAATGTGATATTTCATTCTTTTTATATACATTACTAAGCTTTTTTTTCTCATCCCATTTTTGTAAATTATTTTTATATTTTATAAGGATGTTTAATAAAAAGAAGGAATCCAAGTTAAATGTTTGAAGATTTTTCAAATAAATCATGTTTTAATATTTAATGTTTTATATTTTGAAAAAAAATGGAAACTATTTTTAGTAGTATCTTCTTGTATGAATGTGGTATGTTATTTATGTAAGGTATCCTAATTATCTAAAACTCTAAACTAAAAATATCCTCAATGTGTAATAATGTATATTCTTGAAAAAAATTCAAGATTAAGTAATGTTTTAAGGCTGGTTCCTTATATCCATTACTTGAGTTAAAATACAACCATAGTTCAAAGTGCTTATATGGACTCTATTATAGTGATTTTAATTATTTAAGAGTTTTAACAAAAAGTTTTAGGTCAACTTAACCAAGTTTTTATCGATGGGTGATCACATATATGAGAATTACTGTAAATAGGAGGTGAGTGTTGATGAATTCCAAGTCCAAGATTTTAGGATTGAGGAGTCCACTCAATGGATCAAGGATTTGTAAGTTAATGTAGTTGGTATAACCCAATTAACCAAATATATTCAAATAAATTGTTTGGCCCCCATATGGGTTATGAGAAGGAAAATTTGAATCCTTTCCACCTGAATTCCCACATGATAGGTTATTATTACTCCAATGGAAAGGGTTACTAGGATTTTATAAAACAACGAGTGACTAATAAATAGAATTTATTATATCACATTTTTGTTAATAAAGATAAAGTATTGAAAAATGATTTTATTTTGTTATAGAAAATGACAAGTAATGTGACCTAGAAATTGTTATTGTGATTCATAATAATTAAATACAATATGATCATTATCATGAATTTATAATAGAGGTATAAGTTCTTGCGCATAATACTATGCCAAGAGAAGAAATTCTATGGAGTTGTGAGGCATTTGTTAAGGCCCCTTTTGAAAACAAACAATAACCATGGTTGAAGTGCTTAGATCAGTGTGTGATCAATGAGAGGGGGAGGGGGTGAATTAGTGATCCCTTTTTTTTAAATAAACCTCTATGGATGGTTAAATCCTTGATCCAATCTTATTGTGTCTCTTATTTTTACCTAAAATAATTTTGTAAGTACAAAGGCACAAAATATAAGGATTTACAAGGTTCAGTATAAAGATCTACTCCTTACCATGTTGGTTATTCTCCCCAACATGGATTTTACACTATAATATTATTAGCAATTACAATGGTCGATACAGAGTTACACTGTATCTTTTCTAAATCCATATAGGAGGTTCTTTATACTACATCCCAAAATGTTACCAGAATCCACACTAGAGGTTTCTGCTCCTAAACCACATAAGATACTTCTCCTACTCCTAGCTCCAACTGATAGGATTCTTCATTTATTCAAGTCTTGATGCAATATAGGTTGATTTTTTTATCTTCCTCCATGATATTTTTGAATAAAACTTTTCCATTTACACTTCAAGAACCTTTGTAGTCTGCTGGTCTTACTCACACAATTTTTATCACCAGTATTTGATTAGTTTCCTCAGTGTAAAAAATGATTTGTCTATGATTACTTTTGAAAATGAAGTCCCAACCTCACTTAATGTGTAAAAATGGTGCACATAATTTTTTCAATAATATATTATGCAATATGGAACTTACACAATATCAATACACTATCAACTTAGATATAAGATCTTTTGATATTTTTTCGAGCTTCAGTATTAAGCTTTTTTTCATGCATGCATGTGATAATGCATGATGCATTACTATTTTACATCAATATTTGTCATTATCAATATTTTATGTGCCTTATCAAATTGATTATTTAATATAAAAATATATAAATCACCCTTTTAATATTCTTCTTGGTATTTAATTCTAAATTTTTTTATTTTTTTAATGGTGGTACGTAGGGTGCATGACATGCATGGGTTGAATGAAAGTTTTTTCTACTATACACTATTTCATGTGAAGTGCATAACCTATCCAAGGTTATGAAAAGCTCATGATCTATCCACTTCTTTCATGTGAAGTGATTGTGGATCATGAGTTCTCCTCCTTCAAGAACATTATTCTCAAGAAATACTAGAAATGATCACAAGTTCTACTCCATCACATGAAGAGATCACATGATACCACTACCAAATTTACATGACTAGGTAAGGATTCATGTGAACTATTCTCCCTGGATCACATTGACTTTACATAAGAAAATCATGTTACATGAGGTGCTATCCACAATTTCTCCTAAAATGATTCATGTAAGGGCTTCAAAAGAGTATCATGCCAACCCTTCTTCCCTTCATATGACATAGGTTTCCCATAGGTTCCATTGCGAGACAAGTTATATGTATGCAGGTGGCTCCTTCACATAAGAAAAAAGTGCTTCATGATATGGCTTCACATGATTTAATCACGCAAACCTCTTCTTACTTCACACGAATGATTCACATGGATTCCCACTTTCCTTCACATATATGGTTCATGCGATGGATCTTGTTTCGACATATCTCACAATATTCTCACTCACAGTTGCATTCTTCATCGCTCATGCCTCAATGTTTATATAGGAGTATACACCACCTATCCTCTAGATTCTACACTATGTTGAGGACTTGTTCAAACTCCTGAGGATCTTATGATATCATGAATACTGAAACCTTCACCTTATTTGAACCTCATGAAATGATGGTGTGATCATGCGATCTACGTGACTGCTTTGTATAATCACTTCATTGATCATGTGATGCCACAATTTTTTTCTGTATGCCATCATGCAACATCACATGATCGAACGATGTCTCATTGATCATCTCTATTCTATCACATGATCTTAATATCATCATGTGATGACATCATGCAATTATCGCTAGTTCTTATGACACCTTCTTGTGATGATGTCATGAAAATTTAATGCATGTGATCGGTATGATCAAGGATATTGGATTGGAAACACAAGGTTCTTAGTTTCCTTTGTTCTTGTGGGAAGAACCTTCATCATCATAAGGTTGAAGACAATGATCATTTTTAAATATGCGTGACATGAGAAAATGGATGGTGGAGATCTATGCGATTGTATGGCACTTATTATTTCCTTATATTTAATGACATATGAACAGTACATGGGTAAAACTTGTCCCACATCAGCTTCTCTATATGTCTAGGCTATATTTTATTAATCAATCACTCCCACTATGTGTCCAGAAGTGAGTATAGGGTCCACACATAGCCACTGCCTTGCTGCAATGTTGCCCCTTGTGGTGCGGACCATTTCTCTTAGTGGTCCTATACATGGTCCATGTGCACATTCAGTTGTGCACTCCTTCTGAAATTATACATGGTCCCTCCCACACCTCAACCTCCCTATGTGGCCTCCTTTGATAGGATCTACCATAAGGTTTGACCCTCAAGTCCCCTTAAATGTGGTTAAGGGCTAGCCTTTAGGGGATTCTATGGTTGGCCATCTTTTTTAATTAAAGGCCCATTATTAAAATACTAGGTATGAAATTTAATTACAATCCCATCAAAAATAATGTGCCAATCCATAAACCCTTATCCTTATTCATTAAAAATGAAAATAAATATTAAATGGCCTCCTTAAAATCCTCACGTACGGTCTTCATTATTCTTTAACGTATTGAAAACAAAGTGTCATCAATGACACAAGTATTTAAAACTTAAGGTCACATCAACAATTATCAGAGTTAACATGGAAAATTTCTCAAGCATGACATCCAATGCCATCAAGTGAATCGATAATAATTTTCCAAGAATCGTCACTTCATCCACTGAAACATACTGACTTATTGAAAAAATTAAATATGGGATCAACAATATCCCCCTTTCTATTTTTTTTCAATATCAACACATATCATTCAAGTAAATATGTAGTGAATTTCTCCCCCTTATCGATAATAAATATGAAAAGGGTAAATGGGGTCTTATAAAATTATATTTATTCTCAAAATCATGATCACATCCATTATTTGATAAATTCACAATCACTTATAAGAGATGAATGATATCACATGGTTCTCTTAGCAAAGAGACTTTAGTTAATCAACTCTAAGTCTATGTGGGATAACCTAGTGTAGAAAATAATAGAGATACAACCAAGGATGTATAAGATAACCATAAAATACCATGCATATGAAATCATTATAATAAATTCTAAATTCTCTTATAGGGATTGATAATAATCAGATTATCAATGAAATGATAAATCCTTTGCATATAAGGACCTGTCCTTAAAACACACATAATCATGAATTAGGTTAATAATTCACATTGAGGATATTTTTTGGTTTAGAGTTTTAGAGAATTGGGTCATAACTATTACATTTCTTTTCAAAAATTACAAAGTGGAAACTTCTACTCTGTTTCCATTTTTTTCACAAAATAATAACTCTTGAAAAAAAGAGTCATGTCTAGTTCCATGTTTAAGATAGCATGACTTTTCCTTGATCCCATCCTTGACCCTATTCTTCTTAAAGTCCTATGAAAAACATTTCAAAACTTGGGATGAGCATAAAAAGCTCAGTAAGGGATACACAAAGAAGAAAAACTGTTAGTTTTTCAAAACAAAAAGTAAACCATGAATACTTTAACGTAAGTAATACTTTTCACCTTTATGAAGTAGTAAATACTCTCCACTAAATAAAAGATCACTACTTACCCTTTTGTAACCAAAATATTACCATAAAACCCATATAAAGAACAAATAACATATAAAGGTAACTTGGGACATAAACATACTGAAATGGAATAACCATACGGTCAACTTCCACACATATCACTAAATGGAATAACCATACGGCCGACTTCCATACCCAATGCATTGGAGGTTATAACCTAACCACCCATCCTAGTTTTCACGAAACCACCCGTTATTTGGTTTATCACATAACCACCCGTCAAATGTCCATGTACCATTATAAAATCATAACACATAAAACCAATAAAAAAAATGAAAAAATTTCCACATTTCAATCAAAAAATATCATTTAAATATATTGACATAAAATAATCCTTTATAAAAACCATTTTTAATACCAAAATACATAAAAGAGTATATTTATTTATTTTCTTTTAAAAACATTACGGCTTGTTGAGGAAGCCAAAGATAAAATAATACTCGCGGCGGTAAAAAGGTCATTGTCACCACTTACGTTAAAAGAAAAATTACTTTTTGTATTTTAATAAAAAACTTCATAGAAAAATATACTCTTTGAAAATTCAAGGGTGTTTATACAATGTATAAAAGAAGGTCATGTATTAAAACAAAATATGCCTCAATGAAAGCATATTGAGATGAAGTCCCTTACCTTGTGTCCGACTTGACTGGATCATTCTTTAATCTCCTGAATAATAAACTAAAGTTAATTTATACTTTCTTAAGAACATTTTTCAAGTTTATTATTCCTTTTATATCACTTATTACCATGTTATAAACATTTTGTAATCATTTAAGTTAATTACATTTGTTTTGTCGATATTTGGTACTTGAGTCAAAAATGGACTTCTTATAATTGCATGTTGTTCATGTGTTCAAAAGTTCATTATATACAGCATGATATTCATGATTTTTATATCATATATATCATATATATTTAGTGTATATATGTATTTATAATAGTACATAACATTTGTAGGTAAGAAATGAAATGCACCGTTCATGGAGACGGTAAGCCGTACACACGCATGGACGCTACTTTCATTTCTATTTCACATTTTAATAGAATTAAAACACAATTATACATAGTTATATTATAATTCCAGTATAATATCATATATAATATCATTAAATCCATCCTTTATATGTCCCATGTATGGTATGAACGAGTCGTATCAATTTGAGGGGGTGACAGTCCACACTTCCTCAAATGAAATTATCGCATTTACCCAAAATGGAAACCATAAAGGTATGCTATAAAAGAAAAATAAAGAAGAATAAATAAAAAATAAACATAATATATATCATATATAAATATATTGTCATCTTAATGGCCACCATGATAGGTGGTAGGATATAATCTAACAATCATAGTTTTGTGAGGTGTTAGTTTGCCATCCACAGAAACAGTATGTTCTTCACCCATTAGATGGAGGTCTGTGTAAGTGTAGTTTTAATCATTATCATAAAAATATACTAGTATATTGAGGATATGTATGTTGTTATAAAATAATGGAATAAAAAGAGTTTAGGGGTTGGAGAAGTAAAATAAAAGAAAAGAAGTTAAGAGAAACTGTTACCTTTAATTTGGGTAACTCCCTTTGGTTTGAACCAAAATGGTTTGTTGAAGTGCCTTCTTCCTAAACTAAGGATTATAGGTAGAAGATAGGGATGTAGGGAGCTAATTGGTAAGAGGTTGGATGAGCCAAAAGGCTTGAGAGGTGTGAGGAATTGGTTATAAATGGTCTCCTTTTATAAGAGGGAGGAGGGGCTCTTTAGGAAAGTGTTAAAATATTATTTTACTATATAATGATATTCAGTTTATAAAGGTCCAAAAATCATTATAGTAGAATATAATATGACTCGTGGTTGAAATAAAATCATCCAATAATAATTGGACAGGTTTTGGATGTTATTTTAATATTTATAATCTTATTTAATTAAATGATTTATTAATGAGGTAAACACTGCATCATTATTGTGTCATAAATAATTTAATTTATTAGATGTATAAAAATTATAAAAAAACTACCATGATGTAGGAAATATTTTTATCTTTACAATTAATATTTATATTCAAAACTATTATATATATATCACCACATAAAAATTAATTTACTAAAATATTTTTGTTTATGTTATTTTGGCCTTTACTTTAAATTAATTAATCTAAAGTGTCATTATCATTCCTAAGTAGTTATATGGGGTCCCAAAATAGACACAAGGATTCCCATGGTTGGAAATTACTCATCCAATAAGTTTAGTACAAGTTTTAAGATAATTTTGAATTATTATAATATTTTTTTTCCTTGAATTACCCTATTTACCTTTAACTATGATAAATAAAAGTCAAAAGTTACTATTCATAAAAAATTATTTTCATCTTATTGAACCACATTTTACTTAATAATAACAACCATGTATTCTGGATTTTATAAATTCAATTCACAGAAGTGTTAAAAGTTCATTTAAATGAAAAATTCAGTTTTTTTATTACTATTAAGTGGTTTCACTATTCATCAAAAATTGAAGTTTTTCAGAAAAATACCAAAAATTAAGCCTAAGATATATTTGATATTACGAATTCAAAAATGATGTCTATTTTCCCAGATTATAAACATATAAGTTGCATTAATTAATTTAAAATTAATTCCTGTTGTTAAAACAAATAGCATGTTTTTAAGAAACAATAACTATTAAAAGATTGACACTTGTTTATGTCCAAATTCAAAGTGAAATTAATTCCAATGAAAAACATTGGATTAAATGGTAAAAATATATTCTAATTAAAATTTAAAACCAATTAAAAATATAATCTAACCATATAAATAAATTAGATTAAAACGCAGTTTTGAATTAAAATACAATATTTTTCACTATTCATTAAAAAATGAACTTTATCGGAAAAATTCCAAAAAATTTACACAAAGTAAATTTTGATGTCTCAATTATAAAGAAGGATTTTATTTGGTCAATTAGAATGTATTAAAGTGACCAAAACTATATTTAAATAGGGTTCACCATTAAAAGGCGTTAAATCAACCATTTAATGTAAATTATGCTTAAAATTAGATTCATTCACATTTTAAGCCTCTAACTTTTATTGGATAAATGTAAATACATTTAACAAACCTGTATAACCATATTGTAGTTAGTTTTTTTCATTCCTTCCAATAAAACGACTAGGAGTTAACTTCCATTTAAAATAATAATATTATATTATTAGCGTGCAACGTAAGACTTCAAAGAAACCCATTGTTGCGTATCGGGTATGCTATCAAACATATTAACCCTTTTAAAGTGAAATTAATATTTAATTAACAAATAATAATAAATATGAAAATATCTTATTCTTCATTTACCTAGTATGTTACATCTTTCCCCCCTTTTGGAAATTTCATCCTCACAATTTTTATTCACTTATCAAAATAAGTGGGGGTATTTATCCCTCATAGCATTTTCAGATTCCCACGTTGCCTCTTCAACCATATGGTTTTCCATAAAACCTTTACCTGGTGAATTACCTTATTCCGCAACACCTTCTCTCTTCAATCAAGAATCTGGACTGGTTGTTCTTCATAAGAGAGATTATCTTTCAACTGAACTACCTTTGGACTCAGAACATGAGATGGATCTGGCATATACTTTCTCAACAAGAAACATGAAAAAAATTGTGTACCTAGGATAAAATTGGAGGTAAAGCCACTCTGTACACAACTGATCCAACTTTCTCCAGGATTTCATAAGGTCCAATGAACCTCAGACTCAACTTTCCCTTCATACCAAAACGCATCACACTTTTCCATGGAGAAATTTTGAGAAAGATATGATCACCTACCTCAAAAGAAATATCCTTCCTACGGTTATCCGCATAACTTTTCTGTCTACTCTAAGCTGTTCTCATGTGCTTCTGAATCAACTGAACTTTCTCTACCATCTCTTCTACTAATTCTGGTCCCATCAGATTCCTTTCACCTACTTTATCCCAAAATTCCGGAGTTCGACAACACTTTCCATATAATTCCTCAAATGGAGCCATCTGTATACTAGAATGAAAACTGTTATTATAAGAAAATTCAACCAAAGAAAGATGTTGGTCCCAACTTCCCTGGTAATCCAGTGAACAAGCACATAGCATATCCTCCAAGGTCTGAATTGTTCATTCTGACTACCCATCTGATTGAGGATGAAAAGCTGTACTAAAATTTAATTTAGTACCCAAAAACTTCTGAAGGCCTTTCCAAAAGTTCGAAGTAAACTTGGGATCATGATCCGATACAATGGAGAGGGGAACTACATGCAACCTGACTATCTCTTTAATATAAAACCAAGCAAGTTTATCTAGAGACAAAGTATCTCGAATAGGAAGGAAATGAACAGATTTATTCAACCGATCAACAATAACCCAGATTGCTTTATTACATCAATATGTCTTCGGTAATCCCATAATGAAGTCCATGGATATATTTTCCCATTTCCACTCTGGCCCTGGTAAAGACTAAAGAATCCCTTTAGGTAACTACCACTCTACTTTAACCTGCTGACATGTTAAACACTTCATAGTAAAATCAGAAATATCTCTTTTCATTCCATCCCACCAGTAATACTCCTGAAGATCTCTTTACATCTTAGTACTACCAGTATGAACTGAAAACGGAGAATTATGAGCTTCACATAAAAACTCATTCTTCAACTGTGAATCACAAGGCACACATAACCTCTTCCCAAAACTCAAAACACAATAATTATCAATGTTAAATTCAGGTAACTTACCTTTCTGAACCAACTCTACCTTTTTTTTCAACTCACTGTCTTCTTTATACACTTTATTTATTCTATCTGATAGAGATGATTTCACTGACACCTGAAAAAAACAGAAGAATTTCCTGCACCAAAAACTTATATGCCAAAGTTCATCAAATCAAAAACCAAAGGATCTCATTCCAAATGTAGCATGGTTAATGAGACATTACTTTTTCAACTCAAAGCATCAACCACTTTATTTCTTTTTCTGTATGGTAATGGATCGTGCAATCATAATCCTTGATTAATTCCAGTCATCTCCTCTGTCTCATGTTCAATTATTTCTCAGTGACTTTGTGGTCAGTATATATTTCACATTTTACTCCATAAAAATGATGCCTGCAAAATTTTAAAGCAAAAACATCATCAGCTAATTCCAAATCATGTGTAGGGTAATTTAACTCATGAGGTTTCAACGGACGTGAAGCATAAGCAATTACCTGATCATTCTGCATAAGGACACATCCAAGTCCTTTCAATGAAGAATCACTGTAAATAACAAACTCACCATTTCTGGAAGGCAGTGCCAAAACTGGAGCATTCACCAATCTTCTTTTCAATTCCTAAAAACAATCATCACATTATTTTTTCCAAATGAAATTAACACCTTTTCGAGTTAACTTAGTCATTAGACTAGATAACTGTGAAAAATTCTCAACCAACCTTCGGTAATAACCTACCAAACCAAGAAAACTACAGATATCGGTTATATTTGTGGGTCTTGGACATTCTTCAACAACTTTTGTTTTAGTAGGATCAACAGTTATGCCATTTTTTGAAACAATGTGACCAAGGAAAGAAATTTGTTGTAACCCAAACACACACTTACTGAATTTCCCATAAAGTTTATTTTATTTTAAGGTTTGCAAGATGACCCTTAAATGACTTTCATGCTCCTATTTACTTTTAGAATAAACCAAAATATCATCAATGAATACAACCACAAACATATCCAAGAACTCACGGAAAATTCTATTCATATGATCCATGAATACAGCAGGTGCATTGGTTAAACCAAAAGGCATAACTACAAATTCATAATGGCCATATCTAGTACGAAACACAGTCTTCATAATTTATGCTTACTTTACTTTCAACTGATGGTACCCTGACCTCAAATCAATCTTTGAAAAATACTAAGCTCCATGGAGTTGATCAAACAAATCATCAATATGAGGAAAAAGATAGTTGTTCTTAACAATGATGTTATTCAATGATCTATAATCAATGAAAAGTCTCATTGAACCATCTTTCTTTTTTAAAAAAAGACAGAAGCACCCCAAGGTGACACGATAGGTCGAATTAAAACTTTATCTAATAACTCATGCAATTTCTTCTTTAACTCTAAAAGTTCAATTTGAGCCATTCGAAAAGGGGGTTTTGAAATTGGATTAGCATCAGGAAATAAGTCAATAGTAAATTCAACTTTCTGATCAGGTATAATACCAGGAAACTCATCAAGAAAAACATCAAGATACTCATTTACCACAGGCACATCATTAATCTGAATAGTTCATTTATTTACAACAATATGTGCAAGGTAACATTCATTTCTATCTTTTACTAGTTTCTCAGCTTTCTGATATGTTATCAAAAGCAAGGGTTCATTATTTCACACAAACTGTAAATATTTCTAAAATGAAACCTCTTTATCTCTACAGTTAATCTTAGCATGATAAATAGACAGCCAATCCATTCCCAAAATAACATCAAACTCTACTAGAGGCAAAACAATAAGGTCTGCAGGTAGATTCTTCCCGCACACAAGGACATGAAGGTTCTTATAATTTCCTTTTGTCTCAACATTTCCTCCAGGTGTTTTTACCATAAGTTTAGGATTCATATCTTGATATGGAATTCACAATTTACTAGAAAACTTCTCAAAATTGAAAGAGTGTGTAGACCCTGAATCAAACAACACATTGGCATAATATGAACAAACAAACAGTGTACCTGATACTACTTCGTTTGATGGCCCAACATCTGCTGAAGTAGTTGCAAAGGATTTCACCACCCCTTTCTGCTTGTAGTTTGGCTAATTTCCCTTAGTTTAGTTCTTCATTGGACACTCATTTGCATAAGGACCCATTTCATTACACTTAAAACATCTTACCGATGGATTTTCATTACCTTCTTGATCATCTTCCTTACAGTTACGAGCAATATGACCAAACTTACCACACTGGAAGCACTTTCCAGACTTTGGTAAACATTCTCCAGGATGTTTTTTACCACAATTCTCACAAGTTTTGATATTTAATTTTCTTACCTCCAGGCTTCTTTGATGAATTATTTCCCTTTTCCTGCCAACTGGACCTCTTATTTTGTTGTTTGTCAATAAACACTTGATCATTGAAAAACTTCATTTCCACCTTCTCCACACATTGAACAAGTTTTTTCATAACTTTTGAACTCATGAGAGGATAACTCTCTTTGATATCATGGCTTTAGTACTGAGTAAAATCGATTTATCTTACTATCAAGATCTCCAATGAAATTTGGTGCATACCTTGCCTGTCAAGTGAACTTTGCTTCATAACCAGCCACTGATTCATCCTCGTGCCTCAATTCTAGGAATTGTTTTTCCATCCTAAGAAAAACTACCATAGTAAAATATTTATCAAGAAACATACCTTTGAATTCATCCCAATCAAGGGCATAAATCTCCTCACTATCCCTGATTTTTTTCACCATCAACCACCACCGATCAGATTCACCTTCAAAACGGTAAACAATGAGAATAACCTTTTGATGTTTTGAACACCCTATGACATCAAAAATATTCTCCAGTGATTTAATAAACCCTTCATCTAGAACAGTGTCAAATGATCCTCTAAATGATGGGGGATGTTTCCTCATGAAATGTTCCACTAATAACATGTTCCTCTGCGGTTGATCTGGCTGATCTCGTGCATGGATAGCACCAACATTTATAGTCCGATTCAACTGTGCCATCATTGTAATATAATATTTAGTTTCGATTATGACCATCTCAGGTTGCTGATTTGGAAGGTTTTCTTCCTCTTGATGTCGTCCCAACATAGCTACCCCGTTTCCTCTGTAGAAAACCATTATGAACACAAAAATATCTTAGGCAAAGCAACATGGTAATCTGTAAATGCCATATCATTTCAATATTACCATAAATTAATTTATAGACATTTATTTAATAACACCCTAAATCCTAAAGTTTTCTAAACCGACCTCTGATACAAACTATAAGGACCCGAACTTAAAACATACATAATCATGAATTAGGTTAATAATTCACATTTAGGATCTTTTCAGGTTTAGAGTTTTATAGAATTAGGTCATAACTATTACTTTTATTTTCAAAAATTACAAATTAGAAACTTCTACTCTGTTTCTATTTTTTTCACAAAACAAAAAATCTTGAAAAAAAGAGTCATGTCTAGTTCCATGTTTAAGATAACATGACTTTTCCTTGATCCCATACATGAGCCTATTCTTCTTTAAGTCCTGTGAAAAACATTTCAAAACTTGGGATGAGCATAAAAAGCTTAGTAAGGGATACACAAAGAAGGAAAACTGTTATTTTTTCAAAACAACAAGTAAACCATGAATACTTTAACATAAGTAATACTTTTACACTTTATGAAGCAGTAAATACTCTTCACTAAATAAAAGATCACTACTTACCCCTTTGCAACCAAAATATTACCATAAAACCCATATAAAGAACACATAACATATAAAGGTAACTTGGGACATAAACATACTCAAATGGAATAACCATACGATCGACTTCCACACATATCACTAAATGGAATAGCCATAGGACCTACTTCCATACCCAATGCATTGGAGGTTATAACGTAACCACCCATCCTGGTTTTCACAGCACCACCCGTCATTTGGTTTATCACGCAACCACCTTTCAAATGTCCAAGTACCATTATAAAATCATAACACATAAAACAAATATAAAGGAAATAAAAAATTTCTACATTTCAATCACAAAATATCATTTAAATATATTAACATAAAATAATACTTTATCAAAACTATTTTCAATACCAAAATATGTAAAAGAGTATATTGTATTTATTTTCTTTTAAAAACATTACGGCTTTTTGAGGAAGCCAAAGATCAAATAATACTCGCGGCAGTAGAAGGGTCGTTGTCACCATTTACGTTAAAAGAAACATTCCTTTTTGTCATTTAGTAAAATTATTCATAGAAAAATATTCCCTTTGAAAATTCAAGGGTGTTTATACAGCGTATAAAAGAAGGTCGTGTATTAAAACAAAATATTCCTCAATGAAAGGATATTGAGACGAAGTCCCTTACCTCGTGTCCGACTTGACTGGATCGTTCTTTAATCTCCTAAATAATAAACTAAAGTTAATTTATACTTTCTTAAGAACCTTTTTCAAGTTTATTATTCCTTTTATATCACTTATTACCATGTTATAAACATTTTGTAATCATTTAAGTTAATAACATTCGTTTTGTCGATATTTGGCACTTGAGTCAAAAATGGACTTCTTATAATTGCATGTTGTTCATGTGGTCAAAAGTTCATTATATCCAGCATGATATTCATGATTTCTATATCATATATATCATATATATTCAGTATATATATGTATTTATAATAGTACATAACATTTGTAGGTAAGAAATGAAATGCACCGTTCATGGAGACGGTAAGCCGTACACACGCATGAACGCTACTTTCATTTCTATTTCGCATTTTAATAGAATTAAAACACAATTATACATAGTTATATTATAATTCCAGTATAATAGCATATATAATATCATTAAATCCATTCTTTATACGTCCCATGTATGGTATGAACGAGTCATATCACTTTGAGGGGGCGGTAGTCCGCACTTCCTCAAATGAAATTATAGTGTTTACCCTTAATGGAAACCATAAAGGTATGCTATAAAATAAAAATATAGAAGCATAAATAAAACATAAAAATAATATATATTATATATAAATATAGTTTCATCTTAATGGCCACTATGATAGGCGATAGGAGATAATCAAACAATCATCGTTTCGTGAGGCGTTAGTTTTCCATCCATAGAAACGGTATGTTCTTCACCCATTAGATGGAGGTGTGTGTAAGTGTAGTTCGAATAATTCTCATAAAAACATCCTAGTATATTGAGGATACTGGTGTTGTTATAAAATAAGTGAATACAAAGAGTTTAGGGGTTGGAGAATTAAAATAAAATAAAAGAAGTTAAGATAAACCATTACCTTTAATTTGGGTAACTCCCTTTGGTTTGAACCAAAATGGTTTTTTGAAGTGCCTTATGCCTAAGGTAAGGCTTCTAGGTGGAAGAGTGAGATGTAGGGATATTAATTTGGCAGAGTTTTTATGATCCAAAAGGTTTGATATGTGTGAGGAATTGGTTAGAAATAGTCTCCTTTTATAAGGAGGAGGAGGGGCTCTTTAGGAAAGTGTGAAAATATTATTTTATTATATAATGATATTCGGTTTCTAAAGGTCCAAAAATCATTAGAGTAAAAGATACGATGACTCATGGTCAAAATAAAATCATCCAATAAGAATTGGACAGGGTTTTGATGTTATTTTAATATTTATAATCTTATTTAATTAAATGATTTATTAATGAGGTAAACACTGCATCATTATTGTGTCATAAATAATTTAATTTATTCGATGTCTAAAAATTATAAAAAAAATACCATGATGTAGGAAATATTTTTTTATTTATAATGAATATTTATAGTAAAAAATATTACTTATATATCACCATATAAAAATTATTTTACTAAAATATTTTTTTTTATGTCATTTTGGCCTTTACTTTAAATTAATTAATCTAAAGTGTCATTATCATTCATAAGTGGCTCTATGAGGTCCCAAAATCGACCCAAAGATGCCCATGGTCGGCCATTACTCATCCAATAAGGTTAGGACAAGTGTTAAAGTAATTTTTAATTATTATAATATTCTTTTTACCTTGAATTACCCTATTTACCTTTAACCACGGTATATAAAAGTCAAAAGTTACTATTCACCAAAAATTATTTTCATCTTATTGAACCACATTTTACTTACTAATAACAACCGTGTATGTCGGATTTTTGAAATTCAATTCACAGAAGTGGTAAATATTCATTTAAATGAAAAAGTCAGTTTTTTTAACTACTACTAAGTGGTTTCACTATTCATCGAAAATTGAAGTTTTTCAGAAAAATACCAAAAATTCAGCCTAAACTATATTTGATATTCAGAATTCAAAAATTATGTCTATTTTACCAAATTATAAACATAGAAGTTTCATTAATTAATTTAAAATTAATTCCCATTGTTAAAACAAATAGCGTGTTTTTAAGAAAGAATAACTATTAAAAGATTGAAACTTGTTTATGTTCAAATTCAAAGTGAAATTAATTACAATGACCATAATTGAATTAAATGGTAAAAATATATTCTAATTACACTTTAAAACAAATTAAAAAAATAATCTAACCATATAAATAAATTAGATTAAAATGCAGTTTTGAATTAAAATACAATATCTTCACTATTCATTAAAAAATGAACTTTATCGGAAAAATTCCAAAAATTTACACAAAGTAAATTTTGATGTCCCCATTCTAAAGAAGGATTTTATTTGGTCAATTATAATATATTAAAGTGACCAAAACTATATTTAAAGAGGGTCCGCCATTAAAAGGTGGTAAATCGACCATTTAATGTAAATTATGCTTAAAATTAGATCCATTCACATTTTAAGCCTCTAACTTTTATTGGATAAATGTAAATACATTTAACAAACATGTATAATCATATTTTAGTTAGTTTTGTTCATTACTGCCAATAAAATGACTAGGATTTAACTTCCATTTAAAATAATAATATTATATTATTAGTGTGCAACGTAAGATTTCAAAGAAACCCGTTGTTGCGTATCGGGTACGCTATCGAACATAATAACCCTTTTAAAGTGAAATTAATATTTAATTCACAAATATTAATAAATATGAAAATCTCTTATTCTTCATTTACCTGGGATGTTACATTGTATAATTCAACTAATACATTAGAAATTTCAATTGAAAAAGATATAGATCACCCTTTGTTTTATCTTGACATCAATGAAGAAATTCCCCTTAATTTATATAATTATGAATAATGGAGGGAAGTGTGAATGGCATACATCATTTTTCAATTTTATAAATATGTTGAGAAGTTCCACATTCACCAGGGAGTAAATATTTAATAACTTCAACTCATCAATTATCCCCCTAAAGGGATATACCTATCTTCTTTAATTCCCTATATGTTAGTATAAAATCATTCATATATAAGGGAATAAGGAGGGACCTCTTGGTTTCTCAAAAATAATATTCAAACTAAGAGTTTCATCTTAATTTAGACTTCTTCTTCTTCTTAGATTCCTTATAAGATGTGATTTATGTTTCCTCACCAGTTGACACTTCTAATGTGGATGTAATTTCCTTTTCAGTATTAGATGCATTGGTTTTTTATTTATACATCTTCTTAACAATTTATTCTTGAGATGGTATAATTTTCATACAATATCTTATTTCATGCTTAGTTTGTTAACAACCTTTAAACTTATTGATTTTAAAGTCATCACATATAGATGACTTATTATCAACTTTAACTTCTTCAACTATCACCACTTTATTTCATTTTTCCTAAAAAAGTTTGTGATATTTCTCCATTTTTTTATCATTAGCCAATTTTATAGGTCAGATAAATAAACATTATTTCTTTATGTTCTCATATTTTTTTGAGTTTCTCACATACTAAATTAGTGGCTTTTTATTTCTTTACCAACTATATTATATTTTTATTTACATTGTGTGAAATTACAATTGGTGAGATAAATTTTAATTTCTCAACTTTGTGACCTTTTGACCACATTTTCCACAAACATCCTTCAAGTATTAATTTTTTTATGTTTATAGTTTAGATGATGTCTTGATCACATTCTTGTCTTTCTGATAATTATATCTCATTTTTTCAACATTGCCCCCCCTTGATTCACGACTTATTACTAAAAGTGACATGTTATACCAACATGAATAAGATTTATGAAAAAACACTCCACAACACCAGTAGTATCCTATGAGCCTTATTATTCTAGAATAATAATAATTAGGATATAAAGACTATTTTTTCTATTATTTCATAGAATGTGGGTGTTTCTTATTAGTAGGAAAACTTTTGGATGAATTAGTTTAGTCTTCCATTGTGGAAAATGTTTTCTCATTTGTTATTTTGGTCCATACACATTTAGTCTTATCTCTATGGCTTGAATTTTTAGAAACAACATATGTTACTTGAGATACATTAGGTATAGAATAAACTATTTTATGTGGACCATTATTCTTAGTAGATTTATAATATTCACCCTTAAGATCAAAATATTTGGTTAATTCTCCCTTAATCTTCTTCAACTCACTCTAAGATGAAATGCACAAAGATGGTGTCTCAGATAATTTTACCTCTTTCTTAGTAAGTTTTTCTTCAAGATCATTCAAAAATTTTTCAAGTTCATTTATCTTCAAACTATGTTTTTTATTCTCTTAAATGAAATAAATATCATTATTATTGAATTCTTCTCTTCTAGGTTAATTTTATCCAAAAGATTTTAGTTTCCTTTCTATCTCAGCTACCTTATTTACACATGTCCTTATCTCATTAAGATGTGTTTCTTATTTCTTGACATGTTCTTAATTTTACTTTATCAGTTTTATTTTATACTTATTGAGTTTCATGTTATTCTTAGGAGTAGCTTCTAGATTATCTTTTAAGTAACATTATAGATTAGTTTTCTCTTTACTTTATACACATTCTAATGTGTCTTTATCTATATTTTATTTTCACATAAACCACATTTTATTTATAGAAGGTCGTTCATCTTTTATCAGACTTCTTGTTGAAGAAGATTCATAAATTTTCCTACTCATCAGATTTCTTTTATTTTCTTTGACTACTTATTTTTCCTCTCATAGTCACTATTTTTATATTTCTTAGTTTTTTTCTTGAATTAGTCTTCTAATTAATTAAATTTAGTGACATTGGCTTTGTTATTTGGACATTTATAGGAAAAATTTCCAAACCCATGATAGTTGAAGCACTTTAGTAGCTTTTTCCATTTTTTTATTCTATATATGTTATACATCCTTGTAAACAAGTACCTAATTTAATTTTAGTCCTATTTAGCTTCCTAATACTCAGAATCACTTTATTTTGGTTCTTCTTTAACTCTAGACTTATTTTTTATCATGGATTTATATGCCAACTCATATTTTTCTTTCTTCTTAAAGGATGATATTTTTATCATTTCATTCTAGGAGAATATTATGGAGTTCATCTAGAGGTAGATCTTATCAATCTTCTAGTGATTTTTTTTTTGAATCAAATCTCTCTAGAAAGTTTCTCATAAACTTATTTTCAATGGTTGAGTCATCTAGATTTTCCCCAAAACCTCTGATGCTACTAAAAATTTCATTTACTATTTTAAAGTAGTCATAAAAACTTTCATCATCACCCATTTTGATATCTTCAAATATAATTCTCCAGATTTACAACTTATATTCTTTGACTTTAATATTTCCTTTATAACTACTTCTTAATTTATCCAAGATTTCCTTGGTGGTTTGGATACCCATCACTTTGGTGTATAACATTTCTGATAAATCCATCAGGATTTAATTTTGATCCTTTCCATCCATATCCAAGTTCCTCTTATCTTTAAAAGTAATTGGATCATTCTCAACCTAGGGTGGATATCCCACTATAATTATATCTCTCACTTCTACCCCAAGTGATAGGAGATACAATATCATCCTATTTTTACATCCATGATAGTTCTCACTATTGAAAATGGGAATTCCACTGCTATTTACTGAATTTATATTCTCTATCCTCATAATTCTAGTGAATATTTCAAAGGTTACATTCCATATGATACCAATTGAAGTTCCCAGATCAGTGTGAGATCATTGGGGGAGGGTGTGAATCAATGATTCCTTTTTATTTTTATAACTTGTTTCTTTTTTAGTTAAACCTCCATGGATTGTTAAAGAATCGATCAAATATTCTTGTTTCTCTCAGCCTTACCTCAAATACTGATTTAAATACAAAGGCTCATGACACAAGGATTTACATGGTTCGGTACAAATACCTACTCCTTTTTATGTTGGTTATTCTCAAAAATAAAAATTATCCACTATAATATTATTATCAATTACAATGGTTGATATCTAGTCACACTATATCTCTTATGAATCCACATAGGAGGTTATTTATAATGTACCCCATAGTGTCACCATAATCCACACAAGGCTTCTCCAAAATCCATACTAGAGGCTTCTACTCTTGAATCAAATAAGAGACTTCTCCTACTTCCAGCTCCAATTGATATGATACTTCTTTCTTCAAGTCTTGAACCACTGTAGGTTGATATGTTGATCTTAATCTATGAGCTTACTGGATCACACTTTACCATGTACACTTCAAGAACCTTTGTATTTTTATAGCCTTGCTCACACAATTCTAATCACCTGTATCTAATCAGTTTCCTAAGTGAAAAAAATGCTCGGTCTATGCTCCCTTTTGAAAATTATGTCCCGACTACACTTAATGTGTGAAAATGGTGCACAAAAATTATTCAAGAATATTTTATGCAATATAGAACTTCAATAATCTCAATACAATATCAACTTGGATATAAGATCTTCTAATATTCTTTCTAGATTTAGCCTCAAGATTTATTCATGAATGCATGTGATAATACATGATACATGACTATTGAACATAAATATTCATCATTATCATTATTTTACATGCCTTATAAAATTTATTATTTAATATAAAAATATCTCAAGAACACTTTTAATATTCTTATTGGTATTTTCTTCCAAACCACTTGATTTTTTTTTCAATGGTGGCACATAGGATGCATGACTTGCATGTGTTTCATGCATGGTTTTTGTAATCCACACTGTTTCATGTGAATTTCATAACCTATCTATGGTCATGTGAAATGTATGATCTATACACTGCCTTCGCGTGAAATGATTATGGCTCACAGGTTCTCCTCCTTCAATAATTCTATTCTCATGGAATCCTGGAAAGGCTCATGGGTGCTACTCCTTCTTATCTAGAAGATAACATGCTATATCACTGCTTACTTCATGTAACCAAATAAGGATTTAGATAAACTTTTCTCCTTGGATCACACTTCCTTCACATAATACAATCTCATGACATGAGATTATATCCAAATCGTCTCCTCAAATTCTTCATGTAAGGGATTATAAATACTATCACGTGAACCCTTTTTCCTTTCACATGATATAGGTATCCCATAGGTTCCTTCACAAGATAAGTGATATTTATGGGAGTGTCTTTTTCACATAAGAATGAAGTGATTCATAAGATGGATTTATGTGATTGAATCATGTGAACTAATTATTCCTTCATGTGAATGATTCACACATATTCTAACTATCCTTCTCATTTATGGTTCATGTGATAGATCTTGTTCAAACTGTTGAGGATCTCAGGATCTCATGAATACCAAAACTTTGGGATTCTTCGAACCTCATGCAACACTATATAGATTCTTCAATCCACATGACTACTTCACATGATCACTTCGTTGATCATGCAATGCCATAATGTTTTTCTACATACGATAATATGAAGTCTCTTGTTCTCATGATGGCTCATTGATCATCACCATTCTATAATATTATTTTAAGATCATCATTTGATGAAATAATATTATTTTCAATAGTTATTGTGATGCCTTCCTGCAATGGAATCATGACAATCACATGCATGCAAGACACTAATTGCATGCATGTGCTCGGTATGATTGATCATGTTGGCTTGATAACAAACAGTGCATGATTTCCTTTGTTCATGTGGGTAGAACCTTTATCATCCAAAGGTTTAATATGATGAATTTTTTTGAATACATGAATCATGGGAGAATGTACAATGGAGATCTATGTGATTGGATGATTCTTTTTATTTCCATTTCTTTAATGACAGATGAATAATATGAATACATCGTTATCCCACATCAACTTCTCCATATGATGAGGCCCCAATTTAGTAATAAAACACTCACACTAAGCATCTAGAAGTGAGTACGAGGTTTTCTTCTAGACACTGACTTTTCGCATTGCTACCCCTTGCAGTGAATCCCATTTCCCTTAGAGGGCCTATACACAACCCATGATCACATTTGGTTGCACACTCCTATGGGCCTTATACATGGGTTCTTCCACACCTCTTTCACAATGTTTGTCCTCCTTAAATAGGCTCTACTATAGGGGTTGACCCTAGGGTCCCCATAAATGTGTCCAAGGGATATCCCTTGAGGGATTCTATGGTTGGATATCTTTTTTAATTAAAGTATCATTAGAAAAATAATAAGTATGAAATTTAATTCCAAGCCCATCACAAATAATGTTCCAATCCATAAAACCTTCTTCTTCATTAAAAATTAAAATGATTATTTAATGGACTCATTTAAATCCTCATGCATGGTCTTTATTATTCTTCAAGATGTTTTAAACAAAGTGTTATTAATGAAACAAGTGTTTGGAACATAATATTAAATTGAAAATCTTCAGAGTTACTATGGAAAATTATTTGATCATGACATCTAATGCCATCAAGTGAATCCATAATAATTTTACAAGCATTACCATTTGATCCACTAATACATATTGACTTATTAAAAACAAATTCAATATAGGATCAACAATGGGGTACAAAGTGTATCTTTTTTGGATATATTAAGGAAAAAAGTGGATAATATCTTTATAAACCCTCATATAAGAAGATAATAATGGAAATATGGAACTTATTCCTTGAGAGGGAACACATATATAAAAGAGATAGTGGGATAAATATTGACTTCAATGAAGTTTATGATCAAGGAACATAAGAGTTGGCATAGGAACAAGTTCTATAAGGCCGTATGGAAGAGGTTGTTCTAGAGACATAAGTACTGCATAAGAGCACCAAATAGGTCAGGGAACTAGAGAGATATGGTTTTCTAGTAATCGGGGATAATGACTCATTATTGGTTGAAAATGATGAACCTCTGTCCTACAAGGAGGAAATAAACATATCAGAAGTTGCAAGATGGAAAGAAGAAATGAATTACAAGATAAATTCCATTTACTTAAACCAAATTTGGGTTCTCATAAATATTCTAGAATATGTAAATATCTTTGGGTGAAAATGGGTATTCAAGAAGAAATTAGACATGGAAAGTAAAGTTAATACCTAGAAATAATTAATAGTGGATAAAGGGTTTAATAATATCAAGTCATAAACTATAAAAAAATCTTTTCATTAGTTGTTATAATAAAATAAATCAGAATTATTATTTCCATAATAGATTACCATGACTATAATATTTTATATATGGATTCTAAGATGACTTCAATTAATGATAAATTTATAGAAGATGTCTATATAACCCAACTATAAGGATTTTTGACTCCACAAGATTCCAATAAGGTATTAAAGGTGTATAGATCATTTATGTATTGAAGAAATAATCCAAATAATGGAACATTCATTTTGATGAATCCATAATAGAATTTGGTTTCATAAATAATGTTTCTGAGCCCTATTTTTACAAATAGTTTAGTGGAAGTGTAATAATTTTTCTAGTAATATATTTCGATGATATGTTAATTATTAGAAATGAGATAGA
The DNA here is from genome assembly GCA_963277665.1 of Viscum album. NCBI lineage: Eukaryota > Viridiplantae > Streptophyta > Magnoliopsida > Santalales > Viscaceae > Viscum > Viscum album. The sequence goes on from OY728159.1 coordinate 931,455,360, forward strand.
AGTATTAAAATTAGTTAAGTTGAGGTTAAAAAAATGCTTATCCATGAGAGAATTTGGTGAAACAAGCCACATTATAGGGATTGACATCATCTGTGATAGATCTATGAGGATTCAAGGATTAAGTCAAGGTACATACATTGACTAGATACTAAAGAGATTCAATATAAAATAATCTAAGATAGTATTAGTTAAAGTGTCACATGGTATATATCTATCCAGGAAAATATGTCCTTTGACATGACATCTGAGAGTGGGAGGATATGTAAAATAACTTATGCTTCTACAATAGGTTTTATCATGTATTCCATGCTCTGTACCATACTTTATGTTTCCTACACCTTGAGCATGTTAGGAAGATATTAAGCATATATAGGATAAAATAATTGGAATACTCTAATAAAAATAATTAAGTATATGAGGTATACTAAGGTTATGCTTCTATTTTATGGAGTATATGAGGAGCTAGTTATCAAGGGATATATAGATGATAGTTTCTAGATATCTCATAACAATTTGAAATTGAGTCAGGATATGTCTTCTATCTCAATGAAGGATCTATGAGATTTAAGGGCATAAAATAAATAGTTACATATAATTATACAGTCAAAGTATAGTTTGATTTTTGATGAAACTAAATAAGTAGTGTGGATATATAACTTCTTCTAGAAGCATGATGTGATTCCTAGGAAAAAAATACCCTATCACATTGTATTATAATAATACTTCTACAGTGGATCTAGCCAAGGAACTATTTTAGGATTTTTCTCAAATGGGTGAGGTTATAGTAAGTAGAGTTTACAAAAAGGAGAATGTGGTGGAACTATTAAATAAAGACTTATCTTAATAGAAGCATGGATATCATTTAATATATAGCTAACTGAATGTTGTTTGAATTTGGATCTAGTGTAAGTGGGAGTCTATTACATCTAGTTCCCTAGAACCAACTAATTTTTACTATTGATTACCTATATATTCATAGTTTTGAATATTAATAAATTTCTTATCATATGATGACTATTATTATACACAACATTTAATGTGATAATGTCCTTTGATTATTTTTCATATTGAAATGTCATAGTAGTTCCCCACTATGATGAGAACTTTGAAGTGCTATGAGGATATTCTTAAATACATGTTTAATAGATGGATGAAATCATCTGAATAGATAGAGACGATAAAAGATAGGGTAGGAGGCTCATAATACATTGCAACTTTTTCTCATGAAGTTCACCCTTGGTAATCTACAAGAGAGTGGGTTATGAGAATAGTCTCTCTTGTAATAATTCCACATGTATTTTTGTGTAATTGGATATTGCTATATATGGATGTTTTTATAGGTCCTTAGAATTGATATTATTATTAATGTACATCATGAAGGACCCTAGGACACCCTGAGAGGGGAGGGGTGAATCAGGGTGAAATTTTTTTCTTTTAATGTGATGGATCTTGTTCCCACGTTGGTAGGAACTTGTTGAACATGTATGATGAATACGATCAGAAAGCAAACATTCACACGCACAGAGAAGACACAACACTTTTTACTTGGTTCACCACTAAGGGCTACGTCCAAGGAGCATACGCCGAAAAGTTGTCGGTCATACCAAATTCCACTAATCTTCACTAGCTGTGGATTACAAAGGTTTGGGCACAGTCACTCTGTCCCAGGCTCACCGCCTTTACAAAGGTTCAGGGATAGCTCACTGCTTCCCTCGGGTCACTCCCGTTGACTCCCCCTGGCTCACTACCGTTGGTGAAGTCCCACTTAGTTTATAGACATGAAGTTCTCATAATCATTGCATAAGAATGCATCCTCTGTCATATGTAGATGATCTATTGAAGTCCAAATCTCACCAGAAGATGAATCCCACTTTGCGCTGAGGGTACCGGGTGATCTTCCAGCTTTCGTGCAGCTTAAAAAGTACAGATGAACTTTAACAACTCCGGCACGCTTATCCAAGACCAGTGCGCAAGTCACAATCCCGGCGTGCAAGTCACTTGCGCGGTACAAAATAGGCGCGCAGGTGACACCAAACAACTTGTGCGACACTGCCTCCTTCAAAACCAAACTTACACGACGTTGCACCTTTAACTCCCCAACTGCCTTGGTCGCGCGACCAACAATTAGCGCGCAACCTCTACTTGCGCGACCCAACAACCACTTACGCGACTCAACCAATTGCATGACGAGAGCTCAAAAAATCTCTAAGTCTTGAACTTTATTACAAATGAGGAGGGGGGTCCTCTATTTATAGGAAAACTGGATCCCCTGCACGGTGGCACGCAAGTCACTCCTTGGCGTGCAAGTCTCGGTGCGCAGCACATCTCCCTAGCCTCTGTCATGCTACTCACTTGCGTGACCTACACAAATACTTGCGCGACATTCTTTACTTTACCATATTTTGAAGTTATGTTATTGAAAAACAATAGGCCTGCAAGTTTCCAGTCTTCCTAGGAATCGGCGCCCAAGTCTCTTCACGGCGCGCAGGTTACTTGCGCGACCAGCCCAAAACTTGCGCGGCCCTTATCCCTTTGTCATTTTCCCATTTTTTGATCTTGAAAAACATATGGCGCGCAAGTTTCCTCTTAATCCAGTACACGGCGCAAAAGTCTCTTTTCCAAAAACACTTTTCTCCATTTGTCGATTTTCAGGCCCAAAAATTTGTCAAACACTGGGAAACGGTGCCACCTTTAATACTGTTGTCTGGTTGAACTGTATGATCTCTTTGCGGGTACACATTCTGAACTTCCACTACTAATTGACAACAAACACAAACCATACTCCAAATCATTCATAGAAGACCATGGTTCTAACACATCATCAGTCATGTTGTTAGATGTATTGGTGAAAATAAGGATGAAATATGCTTGCGGTGAGGTAGGATGTGTTGGGTTCATCACAAGTGATATCAAATTAATGAATAATTCAAGAAAGGATTTCTCCCTTTCAAGTTAATTTATTTAGATAACTTTTTACCTTTTATTGGAATAAAATTATATAATTAAGTCCATTTCCATGGAAGTTTTATCAACAATTTAATTTTAGGAAAGTCAAAGAGAACATATCAATCATATAAGTTGATGACACAAGTGATACAACCTGATTGATGAGATATTGAGACAAAGGGATTATATTACACAACAATAACTCATAGGTGGTTATTATAATTGTGACATTTATTTTTTTTCTTTATAGGTGCCTAGATGTATTGATAGATTCTAATATAGGACTTTAGAAAAGTTAACATAATGCTACTAAGAAAGAGACCTAGAGTGTCACATAATATGTATATCCAGAACCCTAATTAAATTCTATTTGAATTTAAAATTATTGGAACCCCTGTTTTAATGATCACCAAATAATGTTTATTATGATATTAATGGGTTTTATGTTTTATGGTAGCATTTTACAACTTATGGAAGATCGGTGAAATTTGGATAATTATGGAAAAGACTCACTATTGAATATGATTTACCTATAGGGATGACTCACCACCAGTAATGTCTCACCATTGAGGAAGATAAATTTGACTAAGTTTTGAAAACACCTACTGCTAGAGGATGTCTCACTATCAGGATAAAAATATGAAAAAATATGGAAATGAACTACCACTAGAGGGTGACCTACAGTTAGAATGGAAATTTGGTTAAGTGTTTAAAAGTCCTATTTCCAAACCCATGTCACCATTGAATATGACCTTCCATAAGAATGGAAATTTCAAAAAGCATTGGAATAAACATACACTGAGATGAATCACCATTGATCCTGACTCACCACCGACCCGACTCATCACCATAGATTGTCTCACTATTAAAATGACTTACCACCACTAATTCTATTTATTTTTAATTAACTATTTATAATATTTATATTATGTAATTTAATAATAAGAGTTATTTTAATGATTTTTATTAATCTATTTCAGATATTAATGATTTTTTTCCAGTCATCCAGTACAAGGAGTAGAGAATCTAGATGATTCTTCCTACATGATGCTATTAAAATAAAAATTAGACTCCCTCATGTGGATAAGAAGATATATAGTGATACATACATGATCACATGGAGTGATATTAAAATATATTGTAAGAACCAGAAGAGAGACACTTGTTGATAATATTACATGCTGCATCTTTCTTACACATGATAGAGGAAGAGTGGAGCTTATAGAAAATCTATTTCCTTCTCACATTTAGAACAAAAGAGTTCATAAAACTTTATTCTACTTCAATTTTGAGAAACATGAATCGAGCTTCAGTTCAAACCACACTCAAGGAGTCACAAGATTCATAGCTTATCTGAACCAGAAACAATACCTTCTTTACATCTTTATTTGATCTATCTATTTATTTTATTTAAATTACGAGTAGTGTATGTTTTACTCTGCTTTTATAATACACAAAATGTCCCCTTAACTACAATTGAAAGATATTAGATATCTTTTCAAACTCTCTTTATACTTATTTTCCCATGTGTTATGGAAGAGGTCCCATGTGTGGTTTGTATTTGTTTTATACTCATGGGTATTGTGGAAGAGTTACCTATATATCCTGTAAATATTTTCTATTATACACCTAATATAGGTTGTGGATCATACATTATTTTATATAATCTAGTTATAATAAGTTGATTACTAATTGGAGAGGATTAGCTCTCAACTTTAGACTAAACCTCATTTTTTTATTCCACCGTGTGTTTTGTTTTTATTTTCTTTATTTTATAAGATTTAAATTGATTCTATTTAAAACTATAAACAAAATAACTACTTTGATAGTTAGTCTTAATTAGTGTTTATATAATATTTTAATTTAGTAAATTGATTTCAAAAGTTAAAGGAGTTTTTAAAATTGTTTTAACTCAGACTTAATCAATCATTGAGAAATATTTTAAAAGATCAGAACATATATCGATATTATATTTTGATTAACTAGACTATTTTAATTAAATTGGAGGATTTTATTCGAAAATATTTTTTAATAGAAATTTTTTATTGGGTACTCAATTAACCCCCCTCTTGAGATACTCACTTCAACCAACATTTGGTATCGGACGAATTTAAATATTTTCAACTATGATTTTAGTTTTGTTTTAAAGATACTAAATTTCTATTAATTATAAATTTAATTCATTAAATGAATAATATACAAGAAGGTTATGATACCAATAAACATCCTTTATTTAATGAAAATAACTATGATTGGTGGAAAATAAAAATAAAAATGCATATATAAATCATGGGTTTTGAAATCTGGTCTTTTATAGAGGATAAGTATAATTTACCTTAAGTCTGATAGAAGTACTTGGGATGACACCACTAAATTTTTTTATAATAATAATTTCAAGGCCATGAATTCTATTTACTGTTCCTTAGGGGATGAATATTTTAATAGGATATCTTCTAGTAAAACTACCTATGAAATTTGTGATACTTTATCTATTTCATATGAAGGAAATACTAATGTTAAGGAAATGAGATTTAACACTTATACAATTAAATATGATACTTTTAAGATGAAACATGATGAGCTAATATCTGTTATGTATCTCAGGTTCAATGAGATAGTGAACACCATGAGTTCATTGGGGAATCTAGTGTCAGAAAAATACCAAATCATGAGACTACTGAGATGTATTATAGAGAGATGGAGAGGGAAATTTGTGTCAATAAGGGAATCCTGTGATATCAGTAAACTACCTGTCATGGAATTTATTGGGAAGTTGATGATGTATGAAGAAGTTATTAAGGTAAATCGTGAAGAGGATGACGAGCTTAAGATAAAATCTATATCCATTGAGACTACTGCATCAAAATAGAAAGAAAATAAAAATGTACATGCTAAAATCTCCATTGATGAAGAATAACTAGTGGATAATGATGAGGAAATAACCCATCTGGCTAGAAGGTTTAAAAAATTATACAAGAAAAAGAAATTATTCATGAAACCAAACTATAAAGGGAAGTATGACAATAAAGTAACTTAGAAAAAATACTATAAAATAGATGATAACTCAAATGAGATTATCAGTTATGAATGTAAATGAAAAAGAAATGTTAAAGCATAATTTCCTAATTTGAAATACAAGAATTATGAAGATAAGGATAGAAATTATAAGAAATCTATGAAAGCCACATTGAGTGCCTCTGAGGATAGATTTAGTGAATCAAATTCTACTCCTAAAGAGAAGTCTGACAGAGTAAACATGTTCTTCATGACAAATGTTTATGAGGTACCTGCTGTATCTTCTGTACTTACTTATGATCACTCTGAAAATGAAAATAATGATGAAATTTTAAAATAAAAAATGTTTGAATATTGAAACATGCTTGAGGATAAATTTAATGAACTCAAAGACAAATAAAATGTTCTAAAGAAGAATCATGTTTTATCTGTTAATGTTAAATATGATATTACTATAGAGAAAGAGAATAATTCTCAATTATTAAAGGAAAATACAAAAATGAAACTGAAAAATGAGAAACTTAAGAAAGACTTGGAGAGATTTAAAAATGGAATAGAAACACTTACTCAAATTATATGAAAACAAACTTCTCCTAAATACATTACTGGTCTAGGCTATCAACCTAGAAAGAGAATAGTAGTTAAGAGTACATTTATTCCTAAGTTTAATTCAGGAAATTCTACTACTATTTATTTTTCAAATGTACCTAATAAAGTTTTTATTTCAAAATTTTAGCAATATGATTATTGGAAACCTATAAAGAAAACTTGGGTTCCTAAGGCCCTAATAACTAACATATTTGGACTCAAGAAAATATGGGTACCAAAATAATTTCAGGTACAAATTTTTTTTTGTAGGAAAACTGTTTGAAGAAATTTTATACAAATCTATGGTACTTAGACAACAATTATTCCAGACATATGAAAGGATACTAATTAAGTTTCAAGAACCTCAAAAAGGTTTATGGTGTTAATGTCACCTTTAGTGATAATGTTAAAGGAAAAATCATTTTCCTTGGAAAAGTTGGTAACATTAATTCATTTTTAATTTCTAAATTAATTTTTATTGATGGTTTAAAAAAAATATGCTTAACATCTCACAATTATGTGATGATGGTTTTCATGTGAATTTTGAAAACAATTCATGTAATGTTTTTAATTATAAAAATGATATAGTATTTACTTCTTTTATAAATGAGAATGTGTATTATTTTAATCTTGATTATTTAATTTCTAAAAATGTTTCTAGTTTGAGTGCCTTTTATAGAGAATCTTGGATTTAGAATACGATACTAGGCCACTATAATACTCACTCTCTTAGAAAGATTACTAGGAAAGGGTTAGTCAGGGATCTACCCAAACTTGAATTCCCAAATGAAAAAGTCTGTAACCCCAGTCAGAATGGGAAACAAAAAAAAGATTTATTTTAAATTAAAATAAATAAGTTTCAATGTCTCAAACTTTTGAGTTGGTTAACATAGACTTGTTTGGACCATACAGAGTTTCTAGTTTAGATGGGAAACACTATGTATATGTACTTGTTGATTACCTTTCTAGGTATACTTGGGTATTCATTTTATCTCAAAAGAGTGTAGTTTGTTCTTATTTTACCAAGTATACTAGATCTACAGAAAACCTAGGTGGATATAGAATTAAGACCTTAAGAAGTGACCATGGACGTGAGTTTTAAAATTAAGACTTTGAATCCTTTTTCTCAGAAAATGGCTATAGTAAAAAATTATCTACTCCTAGGACCCCTCAGTATAATGGAGTTGTAGAAATAAGAAATATAACACTTAAATAGATATCCTAGACAATTATTAATGAATTTGACTTACCTGTCTACTTTTAAGTAGCGTTTGTGAATATAGTGTACTATATAATCAATATAGTTTTAATTAGAACTATCTTGAAGAAAACCCCTTATGAAATTTGGAATAGTATAAAGCCTAAGGTTAATTACTTTAGAGTTTTTGGTTTCAAATTATTTATTCTTAACACTGAGGATAATATTGAAAAATTTAATTCCAAAAGTGGTGAATGAATTTTCATTAGTTATTCAACTTCAAGTAAATCTTATAGAGTTTTTAACAAAAGAACCAAGAATGTGGAAGAGTTCGTCCATGTAAAATTTGATGAGGCAGATCCACATGAACCTAAAAAACCTTTATAAAATATTGAGGATGATTTATCCACTTTTGAACTTAAATTCCAAACCTTCTTATTCTACTGTGAAACATGCAGAAAAATCATCTAGTTATGAGGAACATCAAAAGCCTAAACCTGAACCTATAGAGGATCCTGAAGTGAAAAAAATTATTTTTTAGATCTATTAATACTCTTAAATACCATCCTTTATATGTTTTTGTTGGATACATAGATATAGGTACACAAACTAGAGATTCCCTACGAAACTAGGTTGAACATCAAGCTTTCTTATCATAGCTTGAACCTAAGAACATCATTGATGCAATTAATGATGAATTTTGAGTAATGGATATGAAATAAGAACTTAATAAATTTTAAATAAATAAAGTTTGGTAACTTGTTGATATACCCAAAGTCACCTTGACTATAGGAACTAAATGGGTTTTTAGAAACAAGTTTGATGAATATCTCACAATTGTGAGAAATAAGGCTAGACTAGTTGCACAAGGGTATAATTAGGAAGAGGGTACAAAAAATAAAGAGACCATTTCACCTATATCTAGGCTTGAAGCCATTAGAATACTTTTTAACTATTCAAAACATATATATTTCAAACTATATCAAATGGATGTCAAAAGTGAATTCTTGAATGGGTATATAATTGAGGATGTTTTTGTTGAAAACCCCCTGGTTTTCAAAACCCATTTTCCAAATCATTTTTTCAAGTTAAAAATATATTTATATGGTTTAAAACAAAACCCTAGAGCTTTTTAAGATAATATCATCTCTTTTCTTATTTCAAAAGGATTTTCAAAAGGTATAACTAATCCTACCGTATTTATAAAAACAATTTCAAAAGATGTTTTAGTTGTTCAAATTTATATAGATGAAATTATTTTTGGATATTATAAAAATTATTTATGTACCAAATTTTCAAAAATGACGCAAAATGAATTTGAAATGAGTTTAATGGGTGAACTAAAATTATTTCTTGGTTTTCAGATTTTTCAAAATAAAGAAGGAATTATTTTAAATCAAAGTAAATATATTAAAGATATTTTAAAATGTTTTAGTTTGGATAACACTAAGAGTAGTGATACTCCTATGAGTACAACCTGTAAATTGGATCTTGATGAAGTTGAGAATCAGGGGATCAAACTATTTATAGAGGTATGATTAGAAGTCTTCTTTACTTAAGTGCTAGCTGAACTAACATTATGTTTAGTGTGTGTATGTGTGATCATTTTCAATAAAAACAAAAAGAGTCACACTTACATACTGTACAAAATATTTTTACATATCTCAAGTATACTACCAATTTAGGGATGTTTTACCTAAGAGGAAAAACATTTGACTTGGTTAGTTATTCAAATTTTGATTTTTGTGGTTGTAAGTTAGACAGAAAAATTACCTTTTGGAACATGTCATATTTTGGTAAATTCTCTATTTTCTTGGTGTACTATGAAACAAAATTCCATTACACTAGCTACTGATGAAGATTAATTCATAGCCGCAGGTAGTTGTTGTACACAAATTTTCTAGATTAAACACACATTTCTAGACTATGGATATCAATTATAACATGTCCCTATAAATTTTGACAATACAAGTGCTATAAACATATCTAAGAACCTTGTGTCTCACTCTATAACAAAACAAATTGATGTAAGACATCAATTTTTGAGAGATATTTATCAAAAGGTTGATATAACTCTTGAATACATCAATACATAAAATAATCTTTCTAATATATTCACTAATCCTCTGAATTCAAATAGAATAAACACATGAATTAGCCATGAATAATTTTAGTTAAACTTAATTTTTTGGGACTCACCATTGAGTTTTACCCACCATTGAGTTTTACCCCCCATTGAGTATTACCCACTATTGAGTTTTACTCACCATTGGAATTACTTACCATTGAAATTACTCACCATTAGATTTACTCACCGTGGTGTTTTATCTACCATTGGATTTTACCTACTATTGGAAACTTTTATGCCTTTCTCAATTTCTTGTTGTCTGTGTTTAAGCCGCCTTTGCTATTTTATTTTGATAGATTGATTATTTATTTATTTAATTCTTTATTGAATTCAAATTTTTATTCCATTTTTTGATTTTAATTTTACAAATCCCTAAATTCACAAATGATATAAATTAGATGTTTTTATAATTATAATGCTCACCCCTCACGCATTTTCTATTGCGCCTTATTGTGACACTTTCTCTCCCAACCATCAACCTTATCTTACCTTCAACCAAACCTATCAAGACACTCATCATGGTCAGAGTGAAGAGATATTCATTTTATTTTCCAGATGAGTCACATCCTTCAAATAAGAAGGAAAGATAGTGGATCCATTCAGAAACTATTGAGCTAGTGAACCTTGAGCTAGCTAAGTGTTTAGTAGTTCCTAAATGAATATGTATAGGATGAGTGAATAATTTCAAAAAATATTTGGTGATAAAAGTTTTTCAAGACCAAGGATGGATGGAGTGGTTCTCTAATAACCAAAAGTCCCTTCTATCCTAGGTTGGTGTACAAATTCGAGTTCCTCATAAAGAAGTTGTAAATGATTATCAAGGTACTATTCTAGATGAATGTGATACTTTTGTTTATGAAGATTACTAAGCTAAGTTAAATGGTGATGGGATAATTAGAAGACCATTTTCCACTGAACTTGATGGTGAATTTAGGTTTCTTTTCAAGATTATCCACCATATTATTTTTCTATAGAAAAGTTATTTCTTGATAATGAGGTATTAGGATATTTCTGTTTTGTGTCTTATTAAAAGAGGAGTTAATATCAACTTTTGTAGACACCTAATGCTTCACAAGATGGAAATGTACAATACTTCTTCAAGATCCAATTCTTTGATCTAACCAAAGTTTATTTCAGATATGCTAGAAACCAAATATTTAGTTGATGAAGGTGAATAATCAATAGTGAGATGTGGAGGGTTTTTTTCATTACTAGGATGATTTGAAAAAGGGTGAAAATTAGTTGGAATCCTTGGAAGAAATAATGGGTTGATGATAGTGAAAGGATTTACGATGAATTCTATCTAGTTGATTATCCCTCCACACCAAAAAATATTTTGTGTCCTATCTTGGAGCCAGATGAGGTTGTTGAGTATTCTAATGGAGGGGAAGAGGAGGCTGCTACCTCTAGTGATACGTAAAAGTAATTCTCAGTGGATGAAGGAGGTGACCCAAATTTACCTCAGAGCTCCCCAGCTATATCTTTTTGTGTTCCTAGTCCACCTAGGTCACTCCCTATCAGATAATATCTCATAAAAGAAAGAATTTATGAGTAATAAATAGAAGTTTTAGGTGAAGATAAATTCAAAAGAAACTCCAAGTCTTATGAAGAAAATGGAAATAGTGATGAAAATAAAAATGAATAATAAGATAAAGGAGAAGATAAGGAATATGGAAATGAATATGAAGAATATTCTGATAAAAATAAAGATGATAATGATGGAAAATCTGACCATTATGTTCATACTTTCTATGTTAGAGCTGAGGATGTTATGATACCTCAGAATCTATTTTCTTATCCTGGTTTATCAAGGGATTATAGATATGAAGAGAGACCCATCCTTGTTGAATATATATAGAACACCTAGATAAAAGAAGGAAGCATCTTCAAGGGGGAGAAATACTCAAGTCTGGACAATCACCTAGTTATTATAATGTTGGTAAAGATCGTAGTGTGCTAGAAGATGATGTTTATAAGGATGGTGTGTAGTTAGTTACTGATCATTTAGTTGTTACTGAGAATATAGAAGTCAAACCTATTGCTATTGAGAAATAGTTGAAGTGTAGATATTATATGTGTATATGGATGTTTTACTGGTCATTGTTTAGTCTATATTTGGTGAATTTTATATTTATAAATCTTATAGTAAATCTTCTATCAGTTTGATGTACCCAATGTCTGAGGAATCAGATAAGTTTCATGGTAGTACACCAAAGCATGGTAGGAATACTTTTTGAGATTTAAGGGATCATAAGGGATTATTGGTTGATCAGATTGATGTTGTAGGTTAGTTGGAGATATTTTCTTTAAATTCACCTACACATATTGTTACCACTATTCCAGTTGATGTGGTCACCAAGAATGATCTTGATTCCTTCATAGAAAATATCATTTTGGATTTTTATTTGTTATTTAAAAAAATATCCTTTGGTTACAAAGATTAGTGACTAGGATTAAAGAATTTGATGGGGATTATGATTCAATATATCCACACTAATATGATTCTTCATATTAGAGAAGTGGAAGTGGAAAATAGAGGGTTAACAAGTGATATGGAAGTTCTGAGAGCTACTGTGGAGGAGATGAGGTATTCTTTTTCAGAATCAATGGCTGATTTTATAGAAAGGATATAGAATATTTATTCCATGTGTTATTCATCATGTACTCCTTATATTGATGTTTATTTGATCAAGTTTGTTGTGAGAGAAGAGATTAGTGGTGTTTCAAGTGCTATACCTTCTATAACTTAGGAAATTTTGAGGAAATTAAAGAATAATAGTGATCATTCCTATATTATGATTAGAGATTATATAAAAGACATGAAGGATAAAAGATAATTCATAAAAATTGATATAAAGTATTATATTTAAATGATATACACTAATCATGAGCTGAATGATCATTTTAAATTTCTTGATAAAAATATGAGGGCGCCTACAGTAACTCAAGTGTTTAAATAGAATGTGAATTAGTTGAAGGTTATGACTCCAATGCTTAATCTATTCATGTAAGAGAATAAGGATTTATTTAGTGATATGGAGAGAGGTCTAAATATCATTATGGATTTTATAAATCTTATTAAACCCTTTATATATGTTTTTGGAACTGTTGTGGTGGCTTAGGATTCCATACCTATTACAACTCATCTGACCCCTCCAGTTTTCTGATCCAGAGTTCTTCAGGCCCAGTGTAACCAGAGATCCTAATGCACCTTTTCCATCCCATTTCCAGACTTTCATCTTATATCCTAGAGAAGTAGTTCAGATCCTTAGGCCAATAATCATTAGATATCCCCCATATCCAACTAATGTTCCAACAATCATCCCTTGAGTTCCCTCAATTTTTGATGCTGAGCCTTCTTCTTAGGACAAAGAGAAGCAAAAAGAACATTTGATTCCTTCTATATAGCCTAAGAAGCATTGATGATTAGAATTATTTTCTATAATTGGGATTTTTTGTGTGTGACCTTTTTGTTGAAAATTCTTGGATGTATTTCCATGGATTTTTTAATGAGAATTATCTTATTATTAATATTCTATTCTCTTGAATTTTCTATTTTACTTTTACATTTTGATTATCCTAAAAGGGGGAGAAGGATTTATGAATTTTATTTCATTTATTTATTTTATATAGTCGTATTCCTTAGATATCAGTCTTTTGATACCATACTGATATTCCCTGTGATACCTATCAAATTTCCTTTAGTACTATTCCTTTGATACCGTATGTATCTTATTTATCTTTGATACCATAGTGTTTAATTTGATACCATATTTTATTTGATATTGTCTTTTTTTAATTACCTAAGATACTCTACTCACCTTTGATGCCATGGTTTATAAAATGCCATGATTTTTTATCATAAAAAGGGGGAGATAATTGGAATCCTTGTTTTAGTGATCACCAAATCATGTTTATTATGACATTAATGAGTTTTATGTTTTATGGTAGTATTTTAAAATATATGGAAGATTGGAGAAATTTGGCTATGTATGGAAAAGACTCATCGTTGAAGATGAGTCACCACCAGGGATAACTCATCACCAACAATGTCTCACTATTGAGGATGAGAAATTTGGATAAGTATTGAAAAAACCTACTGCCAGAGGATGTATCACCGCTAGGATGAAAATATGGAAAAGTATGGAAATGAAATACCATAAGAGGGTGACCTTCCATCAGAATCAAAATTTGGCTAAGTGTTGAAAAGACCGACCACCAGACCTAAGTCACCGTTGATGATGAATTTCTATCAGAATGGAAATTTGGAAAATTGATGGAATGAACTTCCACCGAGATGACTCACCATTGAGCTTGACTCACCTCAAGATATTATCTCACCATTTAAGAGGACTCACCATCATTTTTTTTATTTTGAATTAACTATTTATAATGGATATATTATGGAATTTAATTCCAATAGTTATTTTAATGATTGTTATTAATATATATTAGAGATTCTTTAAAGTATGCATCAGTCATCCAGTACAAGGAGAATAGAATACATATGATTATTCATGCATGGTTTTATTAAAAGAAGAAGCAGAATCCCTCATGCGGATAAAAATAGATGGAGAGAGATATACATGATCACTTGAAGTGAGCTGAAAATATATTGCAATAACCAGAAGAGTGAAACTTAATGATAATCTTACATAGTGAATCTTGATTAAACATGTCAAAGGAAGAGTGGAGATTACAAAACATCTAGTTCCTTCCCACATTTAGAACAAAAGAATTTACAACACTCTGTTCTACTGCAATTTTCAGAAACATAACTCGAGCTTCATTTCAAGACACTCTCAAGGAGTCACAAGATCCATATATTATATAACTAAGAAATAATAATTTCTTTACACCTTTATTCTATATGTCAATTTATTTTATTTACATTATGAGCGGTGTATGATTTACTCTAATTTTATAAAACACACACCATCTCCTATGCTATAACTGGAAGATACTAGATATCTTCTCAAATTCTCTTTACACCTATTTTCACACATGTTGTGAAAGAGGTACCTATGTGTATTTTTTTATTCCCATGGGTATTTTATAAGAGGTCCTTGTGTGGATTGGATAACTTTTCCATTGTACACCCAATCCAGGTTGTGGATGATAGATTATTTTATATAATATGCTTGGCAGTAGGTGTTTTACAAGTTGAGAGGATCAAATATTTTCTTGATATTGAAACTCTTGTATTTTATTATATGGTATGTTTTGTTTTATTTTCTAATATTTAATCTAAATCTATTTTAAACTATAAAAAAATCACTACTTTTATAGTTAGTCTTAATTAGTGTTTATATAATATTTTGATTTAGTAAATTGATTTCAAAAGTTAAAGGGGTTTTCAAAATAATTTCAAATTAGACTTAATCAATATTTTAGAAATATTTTAAAATATCAAAACTTATATCGATCTACAACTTTGATTAACTGGGATATTTTTATTAAATTAGGGGATTTTATTTGAATGTATTTTTTATCAAAAGTTTTTATTAGGTAATAAATTCACCCCCCTCTTGAGATACTCACTCTGACCAACAAATATTCGAATAAATATTATTCTGATGTTTTAAGGAATAGTAATTATTTAGGTTATGTTGAGTATATATATTTAGTCATCTGGTATTCAATGGAATAAATATGCGAGTTGAATATTAAATAAATATCTCTTCTCAAGTTTAGTAAAAGTAATATTTATTTATTTATTGGATGAATAATGAAATGATATTCATTTATTTAAATAAATAGTTGTTATTCAAGGTTCGATAAATATAGAAGAGGGTTGACAGTCTTAGTTAAGGGTTCAGTGGGAATGATATATTTATTAACATTTTAATAAATATTAATTTATTTAAGAAATGATTTTAAAATTATTTATTGCTATTGGGAAATTCAAAGAAATAACAACAACAATATGATTATTATTGAACATGGGGTTCACTAATGATTAAGATATTGGATAGGGGATTATATGAAATTACCAATTCTTTAACATAGTTATATAAACCTAATTATATCATTTCTAGGGAAGTGGTTGAAAATGTTATCATGTAAAAAAAATTATCTCTTGAGAATTTTCTCAACCCTAGAGAGAACAATATTTAGAACACTCTCAAACATGAAGAGTATAAATCCTTATCCTGTCTTTAAGTCTTTAATAGAATTAGAATAAATCATTTATACCTTAAAATATTTTTTATTGTAATCAATTGTGAATTAAACAAGCAATGAGAATCATTCGTGCAAGCATCCAAGGATTATACGATGTTGTTTTGAGGTTCATAGAGAATGTATAGATATCATTAAATGGTTTCTACACTTGGATCCTTCTATGAAATTATATTAATATAAGAAGAGGTTAACCTAATCAAAAATGAGGAAAGAATTAAAATTTAAGGTAATTCTTATTTATATAAATTAATTATAAATTGTTTGTGGAAGATACTGACTATAGGGTTCCATCATTTCTATTCATATTGTTTCAAAGATAAATTCTAGTTAACTGATGAAAAATAATTATTGGGAATAATACTGACTACTTCCACTATACCCTATAAACTTTAATATAACCATATTATGTCATCCATACAATTTTATCCTTGTCATGGATTGGTTTAATTTTGTAAAATCTATCATTGATTGCTATTAGTGATGAGTGATTTTCTCTTACTTGAAAGATAAATGTGTGATGTTCATTGGTGAAAGATATCATTAGATGGATCATAAATTTTTAGAGTTTATTTATTCATAGTTGGATGCATTGAGGTTGTGTTTGGTATAAGTGTAAGTGGAGTATTTTTCAAGAGTCATGGATGAGTTATTTAATTATTTTACTAAATAGGTTGTGGAACCACCTCTTGAAATGAATTTGAGTTTGTGATAGATATACAACCCAGTTTTTCAACTTTTTTTGTCTCCTTATAGTATAGAACCTATAAAGTTATAGAATTTTCCCATTCAGATTGATTATCCATTGCAAAAGGGTTTCATTTTATTTAGTATGTCCCCTTGGGGATATCCAATGTTGTTTGTTAATAAGGAATATGGTGGTTTATAACCATGTGTGTATTACCTACAATTGAACTGGGTAACTATGAAAAATCATTATCTACTCTTGAGAAACAATGAATTTTTCGATCAATTAAAATGATTAAGTTAGTTCTCAAATATTTATATATAGTTTGGATATCATCATATGTGGATAAAGGAGTAAGATATTTAAAAGAACAATTTTAAGAGTCATTATGGGAATTTTAGATGTCCCTTTGATTCAAAAATGTTTTGGAGGTGTTCATGGGATTGATAAATTCGGTATTCCAAAAGCTTTTGGATTGGTTCATATCAGTTTTCATTAATAACATCCTTGTGTATTCAAAGATAGAGGAAGAGAATTAGTATCATTTGGGGAATGTGTTGAAGATACTTTCAAGAAACCAATTGTATTAAAATATATCTAAGTTCAAGTTAAAAATGCATTATGTGATTTTTTCTAGGAAAATCATGTGTCCTAGGGGTGTAGTGGCTGATCAATAAAATATTAAAGTGGTAATTTATTTGGGAATATAGAATAATACTATAAAGATGTGTATATTTCTTAGGTTTATGATTTACTATTGGAGTTTTATATCCAATTTCTCTTATATTGAACCACCCTTGACTTCTTTAACCAAGAAGGATCAAGTTTTTATATGGTAACATTTGTACCAGGTAGCATTTGAGTACATGAATGAGAAACTGATTAATGTCAATATTCTTCATTTTCTTCAGGAAGGAATCTTGATTAAGTTTTACTATGATTCTTCTCGCCCTATTATGAGATGTGTATTGATTAAAGAGTATGTGGTTATATCCCATGGGTTTAGATATTTATATCCCAAAAAATATAACTATGCTACCCATGATATCAAGCTTAAGGTAAAAGTTCTTTCTCTGAAACTATGGAAACATTATATCATCAGGGAGTGCCTCATGGTCTTTATGGATTAAAAGATCCTATATTATGTATTCTCCTAGCGATAATTTAATTTGTGTTAGTAGATTTGGTAGAGTTCTTACAATATTCTGATTTTGATATCACTTATATTATAGAAAATTGTAACATGATAATTGATGTCCTGGATAGGAATAAGTATAGTGACATTTCTCATGAGTTTAGTGATGAGTGGAAAAATTTAAAAGATATTCTAGATTTTTTTATGTAGACATGGAGGAGGTTAGTAATGGAATTATAATATATCAAATAATAGTATGATATCTTTTATTTTATCAAGTTGAGGAATCTTAGTTGGTAGATCCTTAGGAGGAGGTTTTTAGAGATCATATTATTCATGGAGATTATTTGGATGAATAAAAAAGGATTAAAATCATTAGGAATTATTTCATGAGAATATTTTTGATCAATGAGATATGTGAGAGGATATTCTACATGAGTTTAATAGATCAAATTTGGTAGTATATATGGGTGCTTACAAGTAGTATCATGAATCAAAGGATTATATTTAATGGACCAATATAAAGAAGTCAATGATGAATTTTGTGTCTCAATGATTTTTTTGTTAATATATTAAATCCTAGTATCTCATTATAGCTAATATATTTCACCCCTAGGATGTTACTTAGTGAAAGAGGGAGGATATGTCATATATTTCATGATAGGTTTTCCTGATGTGTTGGGAGGATATGTTTCCATCTATGTGATTCTGTATCAATTAATAAATTCATTTCATTTTTAGTGATTTAGGAGCCAGGTGTGGTGAATGTGTTAGTAATTATTTATATAGAAGAGGTTGTGAGGCTTCATGAATTACAAAATAAATTCATCTCATATCGAGATCCTAACATTACTTAATAGGCATAGAAGGGATTGTATTGATATTTTAACTCTTAGTTGTACCTTAACATAGAATTTAATTCTCAGATAGATGGGTAGATGAAGTTTACAATCCAAACATTAAATACTTCTAGGTGTGAATGTGTTCTTGAATTTAGTGGTTTGTGGGTAAATAATTTTCCATTAGTTGGGTTTTCTTACAATAATAGCTATCACTCATCCATTGGAATGTAATATTTTGAGGCATTGTATGGGTGGCCATGTAGATCACCTTTGTGTTGGAATGAGGATGGAGATTAAACAATAATTGGACTAGATTTGGTATAGAGTATGATGGTGAAGGTACATGTGACTCAAGAATGGATGAATAATGATCCATATTATTAAAATTATTATACAAATTGATGGAAGATACCTTTAGAGTTTGAGTTTGGTGATCATGCATCATGAATTCTTGAAGGTTTCTCCTCATTATGGATAATAATAGTTTAAAAAATGTATTAATGATTTTTTTATCTCCATCATGGTTTTATAGACTCACTATAGTGTGAAGTTATGAATTTAAGAAGAGGATTGTGGGAGATACTTGTCTCAATGAGGATTAAAACTATGTCATGGTTTTTTCTATTATGACATGGTCTGTATAAAATGGTCATTATTCCTGGTATGGTTTGTTGTTATAATTATTAGAGACACTTATAAAATGTGGTAGAATTACATCATGTTTTACCATTATGGTAGGAAAAATGATGTGATTGTTTAAGGAATATCCCGATTTATTCTCTTGGATTGGTTGATATTTGTGAAAAACATGTCATGGTTTTGGTAAAATGTGTAATGTTGGAAAGAAAATGGTTAATGGGTTTTTAATAGTTTTAATTTCGAGTCTTCATGGTTTTATAATCAACCTTTACTAGCCCAAACTAGGATGTGGTTTTGGGAACAACACTATATTCAGACCTACCTTTATTTAATTATAAATTTAAACCTCCCTCTCTCCTATCCTTTGGTTATTCCTCCTTGACAACCCTTTTTGATATAAAGATACTTCTAATTTTTTTTGTTAATTTCTTAATGGTATTTTGAGTTCCTTCTATCATGAAGTTTAATCCATGAAATTTATAATTGTTTGTGAGGATGTAAATATTTTGTTGGATCGGATTACACCAAATATACACAAAAGGGGGGGTGAATTGTGTCTTTTCAAAAATCCTTACGAGATTATGTTCTGCCTTTTAACTTTAATCAGATAAAATGATGTAGTGGAAATTTAAATAGCAGTAACACAAGATGTATAGTGGTTCGGGGAACAGAAGTCCCCTAGTCCACTCCACCAATGCTCTACTCCACGAGCTTTGTGATTTTCACTATCTTGTCCTCGTTTAAACAGACCGGTTCACAACTGAGTATACGAAGTTGACACCTTTACAATCCAAGGAAAAAAAAAATCCTTCTGGTTCACTTACAGAACCTACACATCTTAGTACGAGAAGCCGATCACTCAAGAATAGAAAGAAAATATTTTTGTATTTTGAAAATACTTTCCAGATGTTCTTCACAATTGCAACAACATGCCATTGACAGTAGGTAGATCATTGCCTTCAGAAATAATAATCTTCACATAAGAAACATTCTGAGTCGATCCCGTTGTAGTAGATATAGAAATATAATTCACAAATACAGCAGTAGAAAATTCACAGTAGATCTTCATTGTAGAACAAGTGAATCTTCTATCGCGTTCCTTCCTCTTTTAACAAAAAGAGATTTGACGCTCCTTTTGAACCAGCAGATCGGTGTGTTTCAATAGTCACTGTTTCCCCCTTTTTTCTTCTTCAGAATAATCAAAAGATCACACACGATCAATAATTAATCGATGCAGTTCAAAAAACCCATATAAATAAAAGAACGATAATAACTTCTCCTGTAAAATTAGATCCACACATGTCGCCTTTTTACTCGTGATATTCAAACATTTTAATTTACAGAGTAGTCGTAACTTCCCTAAAGACTCGGCATAAAAATCTCTTTTTAATTTTATTAGTAAATCATTGATGAAATGGTTTTGAATTAGTCAAAATTGTACTTTAAAATCAGATTTAAATCTGGCTTGAAATCCGCCTAATAATCAGCATATTGACCATTGCATAAAAATACCGACTTTAAATTCTCCAATGCCAAACGTAAGGTTAAGTTGAACTATATACGTCCTCTAAACGTAAGGTTGATGACGTAGTCTTCAAATGTAAGGTTCACAATGTAAGGTTGACAATATATGTAAGGTTCATTCCAAACGTAGGGTTGGTCATCCATACTTTTACTTGATCCATACTTTCCCAAGAACGTATGGTTGTTTACAAAAGTAAGGTTGATGAACCATACTTTTGAGAAACAAATGTAACATTTAATATTTACGTATGGTTCTTCTTCCATACTTTTCTGATATCCCAAACGTAAGGTTCCTTCTTAACGTAGGGTTCTTCTCCCATAATTTGCTAATACCATATGGTTGTTTAACCATACTTTTTCCTTATCTCAAAAAATAAATATACATGATTTTTATCCTTATGCTACGTTTATCCACAGAGGGTATGAACAGTGTTTCCAGAACACGCTAAAGTAGATTCCGAATAAGTAGCACATGAACAGTGTTTCCAGAACACGCTAAATACGAATACTTTAATAATAAATTCCCGTAATTTCAAGAGTAAAATAAAATGATAAATTCCTGCAAAATTCTTAACAAATAAAATCATTAAAAAATAATTAAGGGTATTTGTGAGCATCAAAATTATCATAAAGAGATAGAGTATTAATATAAACTCCTCATTTAAATAACAATATTATGTATTGTTGAAAACAACACTTTCTCAACAATCTCCACCTTTTTGATGATCACAAAACCCATAAAATAATGAGACTAATTAAATGAATTTAACTTTCAAAATTAGTTACATAAAGTTTTATAATTTTGAGAGGATAAAAAAATATTTAATTTTAACAAAATCACTTCAATAAATAAAAATTTCTCCCCCTTCATGAAAATAAATAAAATGTTATGTTTATCCAAGTTTCACCCTCTGTATAATTATAAATACATATAAATCCAAAACATTTTAAATATACAGGAAATCATTTAAATAAGGTTTTAAAAACTTAAAATAAAATGTTGTGTTTATCCAAATTTCTCCCCCTTTTTGTGATATCAAAAAGAATGATAAATCATGGATTTTAAAACATTTAATGTTGCACTGAACTTTAGGTAAATGCTATTATTAACTATTTATCAATAATTAAATCTGAAGGACTGGAATAGAAAAATAAAATAGTAAAACAAATAGAAATAAATAAACATATTTTCATTAATAGTCAAAAATAGATACAATGATGCTAAACACAGAAATAAAGGTTATTTGCAGTGAACAGGTAGGGTTTATCTTCTCTGGACTATAGACTTGATTTCTGCTAACTGTTCTATCAACTTTTTCATTAATCCATCAACAAGATTAATAATAATATCTCTGGCCTCTTGAGTCATATGAATATCTTCAATGAGATTGAATTTGAAAAACTCATGAAGCCTTTCTTCTTTCTCCATAAACAAAGACAACTTCTCTGTGAATTTTTCTAAGATAGAGCGGATCCCTGGCTCACTGGATGTTAACTGATCAACTAAGAATTTCTGATTATCTAAGAGAACAGATAATGGAGCATTGTTTCACTGAATATCTTGCAACCTATCATTCATATTTCTCATTGTAGCTGTGATAGCTTGAAATATTCTGATTAAATCAGGTGAAGTGCCTGATCCACTAACAACACTATTTCTAACTGATGCACATTGTGTCTCCAGAAACAACTTAAGATCTGAGAAATCTGACTTCATAACCATTTCAAATTTCAATTTTGCAATAACATTTAGCATATCCTCTTTAAAAATTTCAACTTCTTGTCTTGAAACAATAATCTCCTTAAGCTTTTGAAATTTCAACTGTTTGGATGCTAAGATGCTTCTCAGAGAATCATTCTCACATTACAGTTGAGATAACTTTTCTTACAACTCTTCAGCTTCCATATTCCTTGAATCAGAAGCACCCGGTGCTTGATTCTCATTCTCAGGTTCTTTGAGAGGTAGCAGTACTAAAGGTAATGTTTCAGCATCAGATTTTTCTTTCTCCATGTCTTGAGTAGGTTGGTCCAAATATTTTTCCTTAGAGTCCTTTTTAGACTCTACCATAGAAAAATCCTCTTGAAGAACTTCTGTGTGATCTTCAGAAGCATGCTCATCACGAATATATGCAATTTTTTCATCTAATAAAATATCTAAAATGATATTCTCTGGAGTTTCTTGAGGTCTGGGTAGTTACTCACCAGGCTCTACCTCCTTTTCTTGTTGAAGTACAACAACAACATCAGCTACAGCCTGTTGTTATGATCTTTCAACTAAAATATTTTCATGATCAGAATCTGTAACAGTGACATTCTATTCTTGAGGTTGTTCAACAACCTTTTCTCTGATAAAGCTGTAAAAGAGTAAATATCTTGTAGTTAAGTCAAGAGAATTAAGTTCCTCAGTCATAGGTCTTTTACTCTGAGTTTGAAGTCCCTCCTGACTTCTTTCTTCCCCAGTTTCTACCACTTCAAATTTGATCCTCCTTGCCGCAGTGCTCACTCTCGATTCAGCTTGTCCCTCCTTGGACTTTGCAGATTGAGCTTGATCACTCTCAGATTCATCATCTGCTCCTACTGGAAAAAGTTTTCCTTTGATAGTACTCAAAAAATAGCCAATCATCCTTAAAGTTCCAGCATTAAATACATTATTGTGATGACAGTGTACTCTGGCATCCACCAGTCTCACCATGTCCTTCTTAAGCAACGGCTTGGAAATGAATCGACCAAAAGGATAAAAGTTCATTTGGGCATCACTCTGACAAAAATATCTTAGGTATCTAACCATATACCTAGGAAAATTGAGTTTGAAATCACTGAGAAAAAGATACATTATATACATATCGGGATATAATATCTTTTCCATATCAGATATCCTCGGTGCAATCCCTGTTTTCACAAATTTGACCAAAAGTTTCTGATCAGGCTCCAAATCCTTGATAAATTTTTTTTTTTACAGTCTTAATAACAAAGATAAACGACATTATGTCTTATGATTTATGAAAATAATCTCCAATATTTTTCAAATCGAAATGAAAAACTCCCTCATGAGGGCAGTTGAGAATCTAACTAATTTCTACTGACGGGATTGAGAAATCCCTATCCTCTATCTTAGACATCATACTGTCCTCAGTATCTCCTAGACTAAATTGTACAGATTTGAAGAAGTATCTAAGTTCAAACTCATACAGAAATTCCATATTTTCACTGTTGAACATCTGTTCATGGTTCTGAAACGACAATGCTTATTTTAATAATAGATTTGTCTGAAATAACCAGTCGAGACCGATTACCTTTCCCAGTAAGATTTTTCATCCTTCAGAGTGTTGTCTCTTGGCATTTCTTGTCTCTGCTTCATTGGCTCTTTTAGTCCTTACCATCTCAGCGAGAATTGCTGAAGGTTTGAAGGTAAGGGTTTCAGAAGTTTAAAGATTAGGGTTGACGAGAAGAGGTGCGGTTTGCGGGTTCGAAAGGTTTCGATAGAAATGAAACCATTTAGAAGTTGAAAGGGTTTCTAACAACCTTGATTCCCGTGTTTTTAATAATCATTACATATATTTAAAAATAAATAAAATAGATTACGTGGGGAAAAGAAACTTATGCTGTTTGAAAAACAAAATAGCTAAATTATTTTAAGCATAATTAAAATAAAGAACTGCCATTGTAAAATAAAATTTTATTTAAAAACAAATAAACCTAGCTCCCTCTTAATAAAATCAAACCTTGCAGTGGAAAGTGGTTTAGTAAAAATATCAGCTAATTGAATTTCAATACTTACAAATTTCAAAGAAATATCCTTTTTAAGAACATGATCTCTTAGAAAATGATGTCTGATATCAATATGCTTAGTTCTAGAATGATTAATAGGATTTTTTGAAATATTTATAGCGCTAGTATTATCACATAAAATAGGAGTATTATTAAAATTTAGTCCAAATTCTATAAGAGTGTTTTTCATCCACAACACCTGTGCACAGTAACTGCCAGCAGAAACATATTCTGCCTCAGCTGTTGATGGGGAAACTGAATGTTGTTTCTCACATGACCATGACACTAAATATTTTCCTAAAAAGTGACAAGTTAATGAAGTGCTTTTACTATCAAATCTACAACTCCCAATGTATGAATCTGAATATGAAATCAAATTGAAATCAGAAGTTTTGGGATAAAGAAGAGATTGAAAAACAGTTCCTTTTAAATATCTAAAAATTCTTTTAATAGCAGTTAGATGAGATTATTTAGGATTTGATTGAATTATTGAACAAAGACATATTGAATACATTATATCTGGCCTACTAGCAGTAAGATATAATAAACTACCAATAATACCTCTATATAACTTGTTGTCAACTGATTTTCCAGTTTCATCCAAATCATGTTTTATATTAGTACACATAGGAGTTATATATGTCTTGCTATTTTCAAGTCCAAATTTCTTCAACAAATCAGTAATGTATTTTCTTTGATTCAAAACATTTCCAAAATATTTTTGATAAATTTGAATTCCTAAAAAGAAATTTAGTTCTCCCATCATACTCATTTAAAATTCTTTTTTCATTAACTTTGAAAACTCATGACAAAGGGTTTTATTATTTGATCCAAAAATTACATCATCAACATATATTTGAACCAATAAAATATTAGAATTCACAGTTTTCTTAAACAGTTTTGGATCTGCCATTCCAACAGCAAAATCATTTTTCAAAAGAAAAGAGATTAGTATTTCATACCAAGATCTAGTTTCTTGTTTAAGCCCATATAGAGATTTAGTAAGATTAAAAACAGAATCTGGTTTTTGAGAATTTTCAAAACTAGGAGGTTTCTCAACATAAACTTCCTCCATTAAATAACCATTTAAAAAGGCAGACTCAACATCCATACGAAATAATTTAAAGTTCATATGAGATGCATAGGCTAAGAGGATTATAATGACTTCTAGTCTAGCTACAGGTGAAAAGGTCTCATCATAATCTACACCTTCTTCCTGATTATATCCTTTATCTACAAGTCTAGCTTTATTTCTAGTTATTATTCCTTGGTCATCTTGCTTATTTCTAAAGACCGATTTGGTTCCTATTACTGGATAATTCTGTGATCTTTCAACTAATTCCCAGACTTTATTTCTTTTGAACTGGTTTAATTTTTCTTACATTGCTATCATCTCGCTTTCGTCATCTAAAGCTTCTTATATAGTCTTGGGTTCTAATTGGGATATAAAGGTAGATAATTCTACAAGATTTCCTATATTTCTTCTAGTTTTTATTCCTGTATCTAAGTCGCCTATTATAGTTTCTAAAGGGTGATTCCTTAGGATTCTATTCTGTCTAGGAAACACACTTATAGGTTCTTCAGTATCATGTTCTTCTGAACTGGACTGAATTTTATTTATATCTTTTTCAAAATCATTTTTCAAGTTCTCAAGCCTCATGTTATCATTAGAGTCAGATTCATCCATTTGATCTTTCCTTTTCTCAAAGGGATCAGATTCATCAAATTTCACATGAACCGATTCTTCAACAATCCTTGACTTCTTATTATAGATTCTATAAGCTTTGGAAGTAGCTAAATATCCTAAGAAAATTCCTTCATGAGATTTTGGATCGAACTTGCCAAGATTATCCTTGGTGTTTAAGATGTAAACCTTGCATCCAAAAACTTTAAAGTAGTTAACTTTAGGTTTTTTGTTATTCCAAAGCTCATAGGGCGCCTTTTTAAAAAGCGGTCTAATTAAAACTCTATTCATTATATAGAAGGCTGTGCTTACAGCTTCTGCCCAAAATTAGGTAGGAAGGCTTTATTCATTTATCATAGTCCTAGCCATTTGATAAATATTCCTATTTCTTCTTTCAACAATTCTATTTTGTTGAGGTGTTCTTGGTGCAGAGAAGGTGTGTTTAATTCCCATATTTGAGTAGAAGGAATTAAATTACTGATTCTCAAATTCTCCACCATGATCACTTCTTAATTAAATTATTTTAAAACCTTTTTAATTTTGAATAGATTTACAAAAACTTTCAAATAAGTAAAAGCTTCATTTTTAAATTTCAAAAAGAATATCCATGTAAATCTAGAATAGTCATCAACTAAAACATATACATATAATTTAACAGCCAAGCTTTCTACTCTTGAAGGTCTAAAAAAATCCATATGAATAATTTCTAGAGGTTTAGATGTAGCAATTTTGTTAACAGATTTGAAGGATGATTTGTGTTGCTTTCCAAGTTGACATGCATCACAGAATCTGTCACTTTCAAATTTGAGAATAGGAAAATCAGAAACTAAATGTTTCTTAGATAACTTATTTAAAACATATATATTATAATGTCCAAGTCTTCTATGACAGATCCAGGATTCATTTATTTTAGCAGTCAAGCAATTTACTTGTTGTTAACACAAGGAATTTAAATCCAGAGTATACACATTATCAGTTCTTGGTGCTCTAAATTTAAGCAATTTATTTTTGAAAACAGAAAAACAATTGTTATAAAAATTAATAGCATAACCATCATCACATAGTTGAGAGATACTTATCAGATTGTGTTTCAATCCTTGTACATAAAGTACTTTATTAATTGAGACAGCTTCTAGGTCTCCAAATGTTCCAATACCAATGATTTTTCCTTTGGAATTGTCACCAAAAGTGACAAGTCCACCATATTTTTGAGTGAGTCTGGAGAAATTCAATGAGTTTCCACTCATATGTCTTGAGAAGCCACTGTCTATATACCATATGTCCTTTTTTCTGTTGTGACATGCTCCCTGCAAAGATATTTACACAGATTGCTTTAGTACCCATATTTTGTTGGGTCCAGTAGTGTTAGCTAGCAAGGATATGTGAATCCAGACTTTCTTTGTTTTTCAAATTTCACATGATTCTAATAGATCATTTGATACAAAAGATTTATTAATGCCACTTATTCGGGGTTGTCTTAAGAAACAGTTTTTAGAAATACGTCCCCTTATTCCATAGTAATTACAATTTAGTCTTTTTTTCACTTGGAATAAAATAGTTTTTGTATAGCTTGGGTTTTTCACCTTTATTGCCAATTCCAAATCTTTCCTTTTTAATGACATTTTTCCAAAGGATTTCATTTAAAGTATTTTCTCCTTTGGTAAAAACAAGGGCTGCAGTTTTATAAGTTTCTACTTCAGTTTGTAGTGATCTTATCTTTGATTCATAATCTGTATTGTTAGAATTAATTGAATAAAATTTTTCAGTTAACTCCTTATATTGTATCATCATTGTATCTCTTTCATCAGAAATATCCTTATGAACATTCTTTAAAGACTTATTCTTCTTAAATATAGATTCATATTTTTCTTCAAGCATATTGCAGTAGGTTGCAAGTTTTTCATTAGAGTAATTAGATTCAGAACTAGAATCATAAGAGTAGTAAGATTGTACCTCATCTGTTTCTGCCATAAAACACATGTTGGCTTTCAGATTTACTTCCTCCTTCTCTGAGTATGATTGAAAAGTAATACTGGAGTCTTCAGATACACTCTATGTAGCTTTCATGGCTTTCTTGTCCTTATGCTCATAGTCATTTCTTTTGAAAAATTTCTTTCTCTTGTCTTTTTTTAGCTGAGGACAATCAGGTCTGATATGCCCCATTTTCTTGCATTCATATCATCTTACTTCCTTATCATATTTCTTAAAGGATTTTTTTAATCCTATTTTGTTTCTATAGAATTTTGTGAATCTTCGGGCTAGCTGAGCCAATTCCACATCAGAATTAGATAACTCAGAACTCTCTGGCTTCTCTTTTTCATTTTTCTTCATCTTTCTGTTTTTTCTCTGTGATGATGCTTTCAAGGTAGTATATTCTCTGTTGATAATCAATTTATGTTAATTAGGTTCATCTTCCATCTCAGCTTCATACATCATTAATGTTCCAATTAGTTCTCTCATGGTTAAATCTTTGACAGGTGTCGACTGTCTGATTGCTGCAGAGATTCCATTCCATTTTGTAGGCAGTACTCTCAATACTTTTAAAGCTTGATCAAGTTGCTTAATGGGATATACCAAGGCAGTTATGTTGTTGACAATCTCTGTCAATCTTCCATTCATTTGAGTAATAATCTCACCTTCAACTATTCTGAATGTATCAAATTTAAGCTTAGCAGTTTCATATCTCATTTCCCTAATATTGTTAGTTCATTCGTAAGCAACAACAATAGTTTGCCACATTTCATATGCTGTTGGTAATTGAGATACTCTGTTAAACTCATCAGGTCCTAGAACACATATAATTGCATTCATTTCCTTTGAATTCATATCATATTCTACTTCAGTAGCTACACTCCATGTTTCAGGTTTTTCTGGTATTTCATATGGAGTTAGAATCTTAGAATAGACTCTGTATCCAAGATTTTTCAGATAGATAATCATTCGAGACTTCCAGCATCCATAGTTTTCTCCATTTAAGTACGGTTCTCTGACTATAGACATTCCCTCTCTTGTATCAGTCATCTTTCTCTGTGTATAATCACTTTCAGCTTGTTAAATCTTTGTTAGAAAGATCAACCTTTGATACCAATTATTGGATCAGATTACACCAAATATACACAAGAGGGGGGGGGGGGTTAATTGTGTCTTTTCAAAAATCTTTATGAGATTGTGTTCTTCCTTTTAACTTTAATCATATAAAATGATGCGGCAGAAATTTAAATTGCAGTAACACAAGATGTATAGTGGTTTGGGGAACAGAAGGCCCCTAGTCCACTCCACCAATGCTCTACTCCACAAGCTTGGTGATTTTTACTATCTGGTCCTCGTTTCAACAGAACGGTTCACAACTGAGTACAGGCAGTTGACACCTTTAAAATCCAAGGCAAAAAAAGCCTTCTGGTTCAGTTACAGAACCTACATAGCTTAGTACGAGAAGCCGATCACTCAATAATAGAAAGAAAAGATTTTCGTATTTTGAAAATACTTTCCTGATATTCTTCACAATTTCAACTGCATACAATTGACAGTAGGTATATCTTTGACTTCAGAAATAATAATCTTCACATAAGAAACGTTCTGAGTCGATCCCATTGTAGTAGATATAGAAATATAATTCACAACTTCATAAGTAGAAAATTCACAGTAGATCTTCGTTGTAGAACAAGTGAATCTTCTATCGTGTTACTTCCTCTTTTAACAAACAGAGCTTTGACGCTCCTTTTGAACCAGTAGATTGGTGTGTTTCAGTAGTATCTATTTTCCCGTTTTTTCTTCAGAATAATCGAAAGATCACACACGATAAATAATTAATTGATGCATTTCAAAAAGACCATATAAATAAAAGAACTATGAGAACTTCTCATGTAAAATTATATCCACACAAGTCGCCTTTTTACTCGCGATATTCAAACATTTGAATTTACAAAGTACTCGTAACTTCCCTAAAGACTTAGCATAAAAAGATCTTTTTGATGAAACAGTTTTGAATTAGTCAAAATTGTACTTTAAAATCAGATTTAAATCTAGCTTGAAATCCACCTAATAATCAGTGTATTGACCATTGCATAAAAATATCGACTTTAAATTCTCCGACGCCAAACGTAAGGTTAAGTTGAACTGTATGCGTACTCTGAACATAGGGTTGATGACGTAGTCTTAAAACGTAAGGTTCACAACATAAGGTTGAAAACGAACTTAAGGTTTATTCCAAATGTAGGGTTGGTTATCCATACTTTTACTTGATCCATACTTTTCCAAGAACGTATGGTTGTTTACAAATGTAAGGTTGATGAACCATACTTTTGAGAAACAAACGTAACGTTTAATATTTACGTACGGTTCTTCTTCCATACTTTTCTAATATCCCAAACGTAGGGTTCCTTCCTAACATAGGGTTCTTCTTCCATACTTTTCCGATAACATATGGTTGTTTAACCATAATTTTTCCTTATCTCAAAAAATAAATATACACGGTTTTTATCCTTACGCTACGTTTATCCACTTAGGGTATGAACAATGTTTCCAGAACATGCTCAAGAAAATTCCGAATAAGTAGTGCATGAACAGTGTTTCTAGAACACGCTAAATACGAATACTTTAATAATAAATTCCCATAATTTCAAGAGTAAAATAAAATGATAAATTTTTGAAAAATGATTAACAAATAAAATAATTAGAAAATAATTAAGGGTATTTGTGAGCATCAAAATTATCATAAAGAGATATAGTATTAATATAAACTCCCCCTTTAAATAACAATATTATGTATTGTTGAGAACAACACTTGCTCAACAGATTTGATAATTGAGCTTCATCCTTTGGTGATGTGACAATTCAAGAAAAAAATTGAAGCAGGTAATTTGGTAAATCTATCTCTCTCTATTTACTATTTTTAATTTTGAATTACTATGATTTAGGTTCCTTGAGTAAGAAAATTAAATTAGTTTAATTAAATGAAATGATTTTTTATAGGATGTGATGTTCTTAGGTAGATTAACCTTTGATCACTAATAGTGGAAATAACCCATGGACCACCCTAACCAATCTTCGACAAATCAATGTGCATGGAAAATTTGGATTTAAGTGTACCTTAAATGCGAATATAAGCTCCATATTTATATTTTGATGGATTATATTTTAATATTACCACTAAAGTATCAAACTAATGCTTCCAGCCACCAAGGGAATATACATGAAAATAGATCCACATTTTTAATGAAGGGACTCTAAATAACTAAAGGGGTGATAGAAAATTCATTGAGTAATATATAATGATTAATAATAAGGAGAGTTTCAACAAACTTTCATTCATTGATTAGTATCCAATCAGGTAGGATCATATCCTTTTATAATAACTCTTCATTAGATAAATAACGATCAAGTGTTTCATCCTGTTAGAGCCCTATCACTCATTAAACATTTCAATGAATGATTTTAAGTGTCAAAATACCTAAATAATACATTCCTAATAAATCATAATTTAATAAATTATGTGATAAATCATATAAATATAGCATGATTCCCTTGAGAATGACATATTACACCAATCATATAATAAGATATAGGTAGTAAGAAACATCCCATGTTGTTTTATGATACCAAATAATAATTTCCTATGATATAAATCATATTTATATCAAAGTATGTGACCAAAGTGAATTATATAATATTATTAACTCATTTTTAGTTCATAGACATCAATCTGCAACTTTCACTAAACTTTTATAAGGAATTTATGAAAAAATTAACAACTCTTTATAAATCCATCCATAACTCTATTGGATATGGTTTATCAAACTCTATTAATTTTAGAATAAAAAAATTTGTCTAAAACTTAATATTCATCCAAAATCCTAACTATGTGACCATATAGGCCTTATTTGTAATGATAAAAAATATGAAATCCACATTTTATAGTTGTAAGCAAAGAGTGGTCTCTAGAAAATCATCAATGCTACTCAATCTAGTAAAGGGTTCAAAGTGATCTCTATCAAACATAATCATATTTCATATGAACATTTCCACCAAAATATATATCATATACATCATATTCATACATATATAATCATCTTTTCTATGAAATTGAGTGACCACTAGACATGGAACAATTTCAATCTAGTATAGGCCATCTCAAACTTTCTTGATTCTATAAAAAAGACTAAATTGGTCAATAAATATATCACATTTAATTCATCTAGTGGATGAGAGCATCAAATGTACCTAATGCAAGTATATTATGACATCCCATGTGACCCAAATAAGTATGTCCATGCATTTCTTCATTCTAACTCAATCAAGGGAAAAATTTCTGTTCTCATCATACAAGTGAAAAAACCCTGTCACAGTTGAGCTCTAACCAATGAAATGATCGACAACATTCCAACCACCTCTTATTATCTTTGACATAATGGATTTCATAAGAAATTTATCAATGTGTGAAGGTTATCCTTATAGGCATCTCACCAACCTTTGTTAAGAATGATTTATAATAATCATACACCCCTAATTATATTGATAAATATATGACATTCATGGGATATACTTAGTGAGCCAGTCCAAATAATATGTCTCTACTCATTATATCATGAGTCCACTACTCAAACTAATATTAAAATATCATCACAACCCATAATAATTTGTGATGATATTTGATTAGGGATAAATAAAAGACATATTTTGAGGGGATATTATCATTACCCTATTCATATAAAATAAACTACAACACGCATGAATGAATGATAAATGAAGGTTTCCATTTATTATAAAATCATGTTACATTATGAAATCATCACATAAATATCTTATGCATCATATACCAAGAGATTCAACATGATCCTCATGATTTTTTTTTGCTAATGGTTTCATTAGGGGAACCACTATATTATCATATGTGGCCTCCCAACAGATCTTAACTGTAGGTTTCGATAAAAGTAGAAGTGCCTATTGGGACTATGCTTAGGTCAACTATTGTCATATTCAATTAATAATTCAAAATGTATGTGAATATAAATGTAATTAACAATGAATTTATCCAATGAAAATTGACATATATTTAAAAAAAGAGATATGATATTTCACATTGAATTCATAATTAATTTGAAAGTAATAATTACATCAGTATTGATTACTTTCTTCAAAAAATGATGTTGATCATACAAATGTCATTTGAGTTATACTATTATTTATCTATAAGGATCCAAGGATATAATCCCTCTTATGTTGATCCACATGTGCCCCTATGATCTCGAATCATTGATGACAATACTCTATGTGCAAGCGTGGTGGTATTAATCATCTTGTATCACTGTCCTTTTATCACAACACAATCCTTTGGGTTTAAAGGATCATCTTTTATTCTCTCATTCATGAGAGGGAGGAGGGAGGCAGAAGTGATTCTCTAATGTTTGAGATAAAACCCTAGATAATTTCTTTATGGATAAAATTATCAAGATAGGATTTTTTGCACAACTTTTGTTTAACCTTAAGAAATGATATAACTGGGTATTTATAGAGCTAGGTTAGAGAATAAATAATTTCACATAGGCCCTTAACATTTTCTTAATCCATAGAGAACCCAAATTATAATAATACAATTATTATTATTATTTATTTATGTGCGTATAACTCATAAATAAAATAAATACCATTTATTTAAATAAATTAATATTTATTTAAATTATATTTAATTTATCATTTCCACCAGACCTAATAATATGGTCTAAATTTCCTTCTTCGTATTTACTAAACCTAAAATAATAAACATTATTCAATTGATAAATAAATAAATAAATATAATATTCATGGTCTTACATATAAATATTTATTTTAATATTCAACTCACATAAAATATTGATTGAATATATATGATAAATAAATCCTAAATAAATATTATTTCTTGATTTGGAGAATAATATTTATTAAAATAATTAAATTCAAGTAGAATTTTATTGAGATCAATGGAAATACTATGTGCGTGACCCTCTAGGCCTCTTCTGTAATGGTATTAAGTAGGTTTTCCTAAAGTCTAATATCAATTTCTAGAAACATATAAAGGTACCCATAGAGGAAAAAGTTAATGTTGCAATTAAAACAACCATATATGAATGATTATTGTATAATATAATCTCTTTGTCTCGCTATCTCATAAAATAGGTTGCATACTTGTGTCATGAATCCATATAATTAATAATTATTTCTTTGAATTCCTAAAATAAACTCGTTAATACACCATGGATATGAAATTTAGAAGTTACATTCCAGTCAAAGGGATGGTATATCAACTTCCATAAAGATTTAAGGGACAAATACTTCCTTGACTTATTCATTAATAACATGCCATTCATGATGTTCCCAATATACCCTACTTCCCACAAATATATGGAATTGCAGTTTTTATTAATAAATATAAGTATGAAAGTCATGATATGTATTTATAATGACTTTAAATTAAAAGGATCATTACACATGTTTGTAGATAAGAATATTAAATGACACATAAACATGTGGATTTCTTACTAGAAGGTCTATCCTCATAATCTACGATCATAGAGATTACCTAGTGTGAACTTCATGTGATGAAGTATCATCTACTTACAAGCACTCACACCTGAAAATATGCATCACACGTGTCCCATCATATGACTTTATACAACCATAGGACTTAAGTATAATAATATCATCATAATAATACAAGGTCCTCATCATAGTGGGGAGATGTTATGACCTTTTCAATGCAATAGATACTCTAATACATTATCACATTAAATTTATATAAAATAGAAATAAATATATGATAATAAATTTATTAATATTCAAGTATATGAATATATGGGTAATTTAAATTATAAATTAGTTAGTTCTAGGGTACCAACTCCAATAAACTCCCACTTACACTAGAGACAATTTCTAATTGACTTTTTTAGTTCACATATGTTAAACATGATTATGCTGAGTATGGTTATAACTGCTAGGATTACCATGTATTAGTGGTAAGTGTTGGCATTTAAAAATTTCTTTTTTAAAAATCTACTTACTGTAACCTTACTGACTTGAGAAAATACATCATGTGGTAATATCCCTGAGTATCCACTTTATTATTACCTTGTTTTAAACGTGATATCATGGCTAATACTATTTTTAAAGCTTGTCAAAATAATAATAATACTCTTATTAATGGTATAACTCAAATTTTGTAATAGGACATTGATAAAATACTTCTTAAGTTGCATCAAAAGACACAACATACTCGGTTATTATAGATTTGTAAACCATTGGTTGTAATTAGTTTTCCTTTAATTTTACCTTAGCATTATTATGATTAAAATTAATCTTAAGGAATAATAGTGTTACATCTACTTAAACACTAGTATTCTAATTCCCCCTTTATCTAAGAACTCATCTAATTATATTTTTTCTATAGATTTATGATGAATATTGTAAAAAACTCCCCTCATTTCGTCTCTTTTAACTCTCCTTTTTTTATATATTCAATAATTAGTGACTTGGTTTTTTTTGACAAAGGCACAAACCTCTTCAAAAAAAAAATAATCTAATTCTATTTTTCAAGTGTTGTTAGATACTTTTAGCTATAATTATTTTTAGTCATTCTGATTTTATTTGATATTTCCTTAATATTATTTACATATAAGAAATATCAATAATATATACATATCATGGAATATGATATAGATTCATAGTACTTAAGCTTGTTAAATATTATCCAGATCCCCTCTTGTGGTTATGCATGTTATCATGGAGATATTTCATACCATGTGACTTAGTAAAAAATTAGCTTTAAATTATTCCATTATATATTTTAAATACATAGTCAAAATATGTATTATGAATATATTATAAAACCCCTAGATCCAAATATATGGATCTTGTTCCCTATAATTGGTTTTATATTTTAAGTCATTCTTAGAGAAATTTCTTTCCTTATCCTTAACAATCTGGTAAGTCTGACTATCTATTTTTATATATTATGAATATATTTATCCTGAAAAATAGTTGTACTCCCACTAACCCTTTGTAGACACATAACACTCCCATGTTACAAATGACTATTTTATGATCACTATGCATGATTCTATTTATAAATGGATATATATATATATATTATATATTTGGAATTGATTGGTGTTACCAACCATTTTGGTTATACAATATATATTTTACATAGGGTATCCATTAAGGAAACTATAGTTGACATCCAATTTCCCAATATAATTATCAAATTAAATATATTACAAGTAGAATTCAAATGGATTTAGCATGATGATTGAATTACATGTTTTTTATATAAAATGTCTAGATATTAGTTAAACCTTTGAATAATCGATCATGATTCATTAGAATATTCTTAACCATCCATGAATTATTTTCTTCTTGAATACTTGTTAGTGGTATCAAATTTAAGAAAAACACTAAAATATGGATCCCTTGAATTTTTGTCTATAGAATCTATTATGGAATTATAATAAAACCTTTTAATTTCATATTATTTCCAATTACTACTTCCTTATAGGATTTATTACAATTAAATAATAATATATGACCCACCGTGGTGAATATCAAAATCACCTACAAGTATGTGTCTTTGGAAAAACTCCTCCTATTGATCTTAGTGATGTGCATGTTCCTATGACAACTCACAAGCATCCAGATCTTATAATTAATTGAACTCTAGCCTTATATCACTCTCTCAAAAATGATATTTACTTCCCAATAAAATATTATTGATCTAGACTAATAAGGGATCTTAACATCCTTAGTGGCTATAGGATAATTAGTCGATATGAACTTAGTGATTTCCTTGATGTTTGTTTGTAGCTAAAGATAAATTTTAACAAATAGTTCTCATCAAACACTAGAAACTATACCTAATGGGTTTATTATCATATTTCAATTAATATGATATCCACTAGTCAATATAATTTTCACATGGACAATAATTGTTTTTCTATTTGAAAAAAACATATCTTAGAATAAATTATTGAAATATTTGAAATACATATAATACATTTAATTCATCCCCTTTAACTACCATAAAAAATTTCATGTATAAGGTAATGTAAGTCTGAGATAAACTTAACTTAACATATTGATTATTGATGAATACTTGGATATGATACACTTTGAGAAGATATCATGGAGGATCCTATATCCGTTACCAAGTGTATTAATTTCATCATTGATCATTACTAAAATGTATTAATGTAATCTTATGAAGTATATGAACATACCTCATAACTCTGCCTTTAGAACAACTCATGTGATTTGACTAAACTAACTTTAGTATCTTTATGACATACCTTTATTTCTAAGGATTTCTTTGTCAAAAAATTGATAGTGAATTAGTCATTATACAAAGAATCTTAGCTCAAAATATACTAGAACACACTTTATGATATAAACATTTAAAATACTATTGGTTTTACTTGAAACAAAATTATCTTTATACAATGATATATTCTAAGTCTTACATTTATAATCATATTTGATTACTGATTTAGAATAAATTTGATTCAAGAATGATAAAACTATTAGTTTAGTATAAAATACCATTAAAACAAATATTCTATATATGAAATAATATCCCATTGTGTATAATTATACACTGAGATAAATGTTGTAATAATAAATAAAAAATAACAGTTTAACTTGAATCTATATAGAAATCAATAAGTTATGAACTTCTTTATATTAATCTAGGAATCACCATTCTTCATCTTCTTTTAAGAATTCACCAAAAATATATTAACATCTCTATAATTTCTTGATTCTAGTGTTTGAATACAAAAATGAAATATGTTGTATTTAATACACAAGAATTAATAAAGAATAATTATATTGATGAATATACCTAAAGTAACATCTTCTTCTTTAATTCATCGAAATTTTTCTTCCAATGAACTTTCCTGAAACATAAGATTCAAATAACATTATATTCCTTTTATTTTCCCCTTGACCCTTATTCTCTTGGTTGGTCATTTTATAGATACCTTAGACATAGATTTAGTCTTAGGTTATTTCACTTTTCCCTTCCTTTTGTTCACTATAAGTACATAAATATTTTCAAACTTCATTTCCTTATTTACTTGGTGAAGTAGAGTAAGGAGATTTGTTAGAGACTTTTCAATGTTGTTCATGATAAAATTCATAAAAAATATGGATAATCTCTAAGGTAGTGAATTAATAATGAAATAAGCACACAATTAATTAGGCAATTAAAATCCTAGAATGTCAAGATGATCAATGTAGATAATAATATTTAATACATGAGGTCCAAATGTATCCACTCTATAATATTGTATAATGTCCCTATCTTAGTTTAAACTTAGTAGTAATGAGACCAGGTCATTACGAGGTATCATGAATGTTTCCTTTTACGCTAGAGGTTGTAGATTAGCAATGAGGGTCAAGGGTGTTACCATGGAGAGAATATACCCCCATATCAGAGTGTGTAATAATAATAAAAATAGCTAAACATCATCCATAAGAAATAATTAAAGTAATACAAATCAATAAAACACAATAAGATGATACCCGATGAGGATTAGTTCCCTAGTAGGATGGTGAATTTGTATGTGCTGCCTAATGTTTATATATATGATACCCTAGGATGGGTTTATTTTGGATATTAATTTTCATGTGATTTTTGAGATGGGAACCGAGAGGAATTTCCCATGAGTTGTGTGCCTGTTAGATACAACATATGGGATAGATGTGAGAGCCTAGTAATTTAATATATGAATCAATATATTAGTGATATGAGTGAACTTTGTGCTGTGATGTTTGGGGGTAACCTAATAGAGGGGTTAATAGGTTTGTTAGTGCCTCAGATATAGTAATTAGGGTTAGATGCTTTGGGTTATAAGAATGGTTCACAAAATGTGCTATCAAATATGTTATATAGGAATGGATATTCCTTTATTTTCCATGACGACAAGAACTATGAGTTCTAGTTATTTTAGTATCAAGGCCTAGTTTTGGAGGGCATGACTAGTCAAGTGTCTGACCCTATTGCTTCTGAAGTGAATCTAAGAGTATGGTGAGAGCATGGGTATATGTTTTTTATTTTTAAACGATGTTTATTTGTGGGTGGGAAAGTGGTATACCATTTCATGGGTAAAATATCTCAATTTGAAAAGAAGTGTCGAGGGTGCTTCTGGCTAGATGTGACCGACATGCATGAGAAGCAAGGTTAGTGGTTTAGGAATATGATATTTTATTTTATTATGTGTGACTCATGGGATCATGAGTCAGTAAATGTGACTTGGTAGTGGAGATTAATACACCTATTTTGTTTATATTATATCATGATAGTATGAATTAGATACATACAATCTCATTAGAATTATAAATCAGTGAGAAATCATGTGTGGGATGAGTAACAATACTTTTGATAATTTCCTTATGGGTTTGGTTACCTGATTTTTGATGGAGATGAAAAAAGTAATATTACCTCTGATATAGATTATGTAACCATAGATTTAGTGGTTTCATTAGTTTAAAAGTATGGATGATAATGGATTGGGAGGAGAGACATGTGGATGGTAATGGAAGTTGTTGTGTTTGAACTCATGGAGTGGTATGAGGGAAACCATATGTTAGGGAGTGTACCATTAGCCAATGGAGGGTGTGTCCCTCATTATAGATAAAAAATTCAAAGGATGTCAAGGATGAATTTCTCAAGAGTTATGAATTTATGGTGGTTGAAATTTCAGGTTGGTGATTAGGTATGAATGGTTTGGTCATGTCTATTCATTACATGTTGTAATGGATGGATCATGGGTTGTACATGTATAAACCTATTAGTGGAATGGTTGTTAGTGAATTATGATATTGGTTAGTGAATGGTTGGGATGAAACTAGGATTCCAGTGTGTGATAATATCTATTGATATATAGTCATTTATGAAATATGGGACTCTAATTCTTATAGTGATGCTAGATAGAGTTCGAGTTTTGGCATCAGACTAAGGATGGATTTGATTTGATTTGAGCATAAGCTGGATCGATGGTGCACTGATTCTTGGGTGAGATCATGATAGTTGGTTTGGTTGGTTGAGGATCCAACCATGTAATTACAATGTAATTAAGCCTTAAAATTTAGTGTGGGATATTTGTATGATCTTGTGATGCCTTTGAGAGTTAAGGCAACATGATTAGGTGATAAGATAGTGCACCAGAGGTTTTGGCTAAATGTTTTGGAGAATGGTTAGTTAGAGGAGGACCAACCAGTGTTTTTATGCATGCTTGGGTATGGTGAGATGGAAAAAACACCAATAGGGTTGTTATAACACTATAAATCTGTTTCAGTAGGCAATTTTAATTGTAAGAAGCACCATGGATCATAATCATCCCTTATGATAGGAGTCTCATGGTGGGTAGAATCACAAGATTTAGGATGAATTAGTTAAATTCACCACAGTTTCATGGGATAAAAGAGTGAAAGTGAGAACTATCTCAGTGTTTTAGTTATGGTTATGAGTGGTGGCACAAGTTTTGATGAGTAGTATTACTCATGTTTGGAGTTACATAGTTGTATATAATTCAGTATTCCATAGTAGAATGTGGTGACCAGATGAGGAATTGACAACCGATATAGGCTAATGCATTTGGATGAAAGGTCATCAAGAATTCTTGAGGATGATAAGTGTTATGATGGGGAGGTTTTCAAACCCATATCCTTTATGAGTTTTGAAATTTGGAATAAATTTGAATTTTTGGTTTTGGTGAGGGGTTTGTTTTGTGAACTAGGATATGTATTAGATTTATGAGTGTTTGGACATCTCAAGGAGATGCATAAGGATGTGGAATAAGTCCTACAAAGAATTTTTAGGGCTCAAGTGAGAGCTAAAGAATGTCTGGATAGACTTTAAACCATTTGGGATATAGGTTCACCACTATGGGGAGTGGAATGGAATAAATATCATTGAGGGGGAGAGGCACCATTCTTGGGTGAGTGTGGTGACCATGATTTTTTTCTTGGGTAGGAATAAGGAGCCTTGGGATTGTGTTTATTTGAAAAGGGATACAAAACATCCATTTTAGTGGACATGGTGTTTAAAAAATAGTGAGGGATAATACCTTATGTTGTGGTCCTAGGTGTTTTGTTCTTGGGTAATAGGGGCACTTGGGAGATCCCCACTATAGTAAATAGGGGGCTAAAATAAATAGATTGGGAATTTTTGGTGTCTATGGTGGTGGAATAAGGTGTGCACGTGTGGTAAAAAATTACATGAAGTTAAGTGTGCACAAATTGATGTGGTAGGGGGAATTTCCCCTTGTATTATCATGGTTTCTGAGGTATCTCCTTATGAAAAATAGGTATGAAAAACACATGTTTAACTGGGAATTTTGACCAATAATATTGGGTGTGTTTCCTTTGTAAAATGGATAGGGACAAGGGTTCTATAACATGGTACATTCTATTTTTCCACCTTTTTAGATTTAAAAAATAGAAGAATGACCACTTTTCCCCTACTGATTTTAAAATACCTGACCTCATATCTTCTCCCTATCATGTGGCCTAACCCAAGAAGATTTAGGGATTTACTTCCTCCCTTACCTTCTTCAATCCCCCATGGTTTAGGGTAGTGTTTTACTCAAATTTCATGGAGATTTTTAGTGCGAAACTCTCTTTATTATCCCATAGTAATTATTATTATTATTATTCTAATTTTTCATTTATTTTGGATGATTTAGCTTAGGGATTCATTAATTATTCCACCAGAGAATAGTGGAATCATTAATATATGATGGGGATTTAGCATACAATAGATGAAGGATATCTTGAGACAATGATCTCACGTTTTTTCACGTCACGTTATTAAAGGTATGTTGTTGTATGAATTTTCTTTGGTTTCTTTGTTAAAAATGAAAAAATTGGTCATTTAATTAAGTATTTAAAATAGGTATTTCATTTGGTTTAGGTTCGAGTTCATGTCGGGAGTGAACCTCACCCCATTTCTTGAGTTTTTGACAAAAAAGTGATGCTCAGTGAGTTTTTAGAAATTATATATACATTTTTAAATTAAATTATAGATTAAAAATAAATTTATATAATAAAATGAATGATTAATTATAAATGTTATAATTAATTATTTATATCATATAGCCTAAGATAGTTGTTTGTAGTTGAGGTGATGATTATATGAGCTCAGGTAAGAGTTTTCATATTGTGATTAAAGGTAATAACTCTATAATGAGGGAGGAGGTTTCTATTCATTTACCTATGGTATTGTGTAGTTTATTTACATATCATGTGACATAAGATCTCTCCACCAAGGGTGGTTGATGTTTTTAAGTAAAATAAATTTTTAGTTAAATTTAAGTGATTATAAATGAACTAAAAAAAGTTACAAGGACCACAATAAACCATTGTGAATTGGATTGATTTCCTCAACCATTTATGGTTGGGGAATTGATTATATATGCATGTCATTTGACACTTGGGACCCTGAGGGGTGTAAATGAAATGAAATAAAATGAATGAGATATAGTAGACCTGGTGAAGGTACCCTTGGTGACCCCTGAGTAGAAGAGGGCATTAGACTGGTGTGTTCATCCCAAGTAATCCATGTGAGAACCTTGAGATCACATAGATCCATTAGGCTAGTTGAGATGAATGTGTAGATTTATTCCTTCCCCATTATTATATGATCACTGATTTGTTATGACTTGGGTATATTGTTGACAGGTTAGGTGAGGTGGATGGCATGAGATGATCGAGAAAGTGAGATAGGACTTATACCATCTCTTTAGATCACTGCCATATGAAATTTCCTACAA
Source organism: Viscum album (assembly GCA_963277665.1). Taxonomy (NCBI): domain Eukaryota; kingdom Viridiplantae; phylum Streptophyta; class Magnoliopsida; order Santalales; family Viscaceae; genus Viscum; species Viscum album. The sequence continues at coordinate 931,498,491 of OY728159.1, forward strand.
ATATGATGAGGTCATGTCATGTTTATGATGATTTCATGGGATGTAATTACCTCTAAGTGATGGGTGTCAATCTGAGAGATGTTGAATTAGATATAGGAACCTATAAGGAGTGTCTGTTTATGATGTGACCCAGGGGACCCCGATGGATTCCTAGTGATATAATGACCCCTAAGAGGGTGAAAACTATAATGAGAAGTGATGATTCTAGGTTTCACCTTATAACCCAAATTAATTACATGACCCTTGTATGGACATGTTGATGATGATAGGTCATGAAATTATAATATTGACCTTGGTTTTTGAGATAATTTTGGGTAGATGGTTGGCTCTATCAAGATGCGTTAAAAGAGGGAATTCAGGTGGGATGCACTAGCCACCAAGATTTATGCAGATACATTGAATTCCTTGGATGTTATCCTATGATCCAATATTTATACCTAATACTTTGTGACTTTGTTTCCTAGTAGGGTAGAAATACCCCTTGAGTTTTTGGATGAATTTCTTTCTTGGTAGGGTATGAATATACCCCTATTTTTTTAGATGACTTTGTTTCCTAATAGGTTGCAGATGAACCCCTAAGTTTCTAGATGACTTACATTCTTAGTAGGGTGAAAGTACATCCTCAAGTTTTAAAAAGACTTTATTATTAAAAAGGGTGTATATTCACCCCTTATTTTTTATACAAATTACTTTACTAATAGGTTATAGATACACCCTTGAGCTTCCGAATGAATTTCTTCCCTTATAGGGTGTATATACACCCCCTATGTTTTTGGATGATATATTTTCCTAGGCAGGGGGTGTCTACCCCCAATTTCTAGATGAGGGTATGTGATCATATACATGTTAAATATCATAGTTGTTTTAATGATCATAGATTCTATAATGTTTTACAACTTATTTCAAGTGAATTTATAGTTTTTTTGTTGAGTTATAATGACAATAAGGAAATAGATTTAAAGATGTGTTCAAAGTAGACTAAAAAATCTTTTTAGCCTAACATTGTAGTGAAGCACTGGAAATATTCTAAGAGTTCACCAAATAGTTGGTAGATCAAACAGACCCACATGTATCTTAAAAAACTCCATCAGTTACCTGGTGGAGGTTCACCTATTAGCCAGTGAGAGTTTCAGAAGTGAAATTCTATTGCCTTGCACACCAGCTAGCCGGTGGTATCAGGCAGCTAGCCATTGGCATCATTATAGACCCTTAAAATGAGCATTTAATACTAGTTAAAAATTATTCTCTTAGGTAATTAAGGATTTTCTCAACCTTGTAATACCCCAGTATCCTAGAAGGCTATAAATAAAGTTTAAGGGAGGATTGGATCTTCATTTGAATATAGTACAATTCCTACAAAATTATTTTCAATCACCAATGATCAGAGATTCCTCAACAATCTTCAAAAGTGACTCAAAGTTTAAATAATTTCAATCCATTTAAAAATAAGATCAAGCATACATCATCAGTATAAATTTAGAACATAAATAGGAAACTTTTGAAGGTGTGAACATCATTGAAAATCACCCAGTGCCAACAAGATTCATCATTCTATCTTTCTTTGTTCCCCCTTTATTTTTCTTCTCTTGAGCCTTTGTATATTCTCTTTATAACCCCTTATATCTCATCATTGTGTGTTCTATATATCTCTCACCTTATTTCATTATCTTATATTTTAGTGAGAGTAGATATCATATTGTAATGGGTTTTCCCAAAAGAAAACTATCTCTATTATTTATCCTTCTTCTTATTTTTGTTTTCTTGATTTATATATTCAAAATCAACGGTTCTCTTTGTTTCTTACTTCCCCATATAAAAATAAAGGGTCACTTTATTTAGTTCTCAGTTTCTGTTAAAACCAAGGTTTTTTTCTTTTTGGTTCTTGGATCTCCATTAAAACTAAAGGGTTAAATATATCCCTCATAAGCCTTCTTGAGGGGAGGAGATAGAGGGGAAATTCATATTCTATTACTAAAATCCTTTATTAAAGTGTGTGTTACCATTTTTACTTTTCCACTGGGCGTACATTTATTTTTTATATTGTTATATTCTTTTAATTTTATATTATCACCTTCTTGCAAGATATTTTCATATATTTTATTGGATCTATTAATTTTTTATTTTATTTTTAATAGGAAATTACACCCATATCTTTCCATTTTCTCTCTAACCTACACTTGGTATCAAAAGAGTTCACTGTGTTTTTTTCAAAAAACTTTATCCTTAAAATTATCTTTAATTTTCAAAATCTTAATTGATTTAAAAGTTGATTTTTTATAATGACATCTAATTCTAATTTTCATGCTCCTATTGTTTATGACATTGATTACTACTATTGAAAAACTATCATGTAAACCTTTATTAGTAGCATTAGGCACCCTGTCTATAAAATGGTTATGCATGAATATATTCTTACAAAATAACTAGAAGATAAATGGACACTCGATGATATGAAATATTTTGAGATTAATGGAAAATCCATGAAAACTTTTCATTGTGGGCTTGATCGAAATGAATTTAATTACATATCTTCATGAAAAAATAATCATTAAATATGGAAATTTCTAGAATTTACTAATGAAGTAATAAAAAAAGTTAAATATACTAGATTATACATGAATAAGAAATATTTTTAAAGCTTTTATATTCATCCAAATGAATTCATTACTAGTATTTTTATATAGTTTACTGATATTTTAAATAGTTGAAAGTCTCACAATGATGATTTTTATACATAAATTTTAGTGAAAAATTTACTCTAGGTCTTACTAAGAAATTGGGCACCCAAATCCATGGAAATACAAGGAGTTAAGGACATAAATAAAATAGTGGTCAAAGAGTTTATTAGATCTCTTATGACATATAAAATTACAATAAAGAGTCAAGTCAATAAAGAAGATAAAGATGAAAAAGAATCCAAATAATATAAAATAATATTTAATTTCAAATATATTAATTATGAAGAGTCATCCTATAATGAATATAATATTGAACTCTTGAACAAGATATAAAAAATTAAATAAAAAGAAGAAAAATTTCCACCATTCTAAAAAGAAAAATCAAATTAAAGTTCCATAAGTGATAAGTTATGAATGCAAACAGAAGGGATATATTAGACCATAATATCCAATCTATAAAAAAAGTTGAATAAATTAATAAAGGTAAGAAATATCTTAAATTATCACCCTAGAGTGATAGTGAAGACTCCATGGGCTCATCCTATTTAAGCGAGTTAGGTTCTAAATGTCTTATGTCTCATATCGTGTTAGGTGACGAGGTTAGTTCTTCTATTTCTCACTCTTATTTTCATTACTCCTATTAATATAATTCATCATCCTCCTCTTATTATTCTAATAAAAAAACTTTTTATTTTTTTAGATAAAATCATTTCAAAATACAAAGACATCAACACAAAATATAAATAATTTCTTAATGATAAAAATCAACTTTCAAATGAAAAATATATTCTTTTAAAAGAAAAAAGGATTTGGTTTTGAAATTATAAGATTAATAAAAAATTGATAATTTATAATTTATAATTTCAAATCAAAGAGATTAAAAATAATCTTGCTCAATTCACCCTTAGTGATCAATATATTGATATGATTTTGAGTTTTCAACATCCTATAAAAAATCATCATGGTTTTGGTTTTTCAAATAATGAGAGTTCTTCCAAAAATAAAACATTTGAAAAAGGTGTTTCTAAAATTATTATTTTTAAATATTTCTTAAAATACGGTCATCTTATATATGAGTGTTTTTGAAGAAATACAGGGTATAAAAGACAAAAAACGTATCCAAATTTCTTTAATCCTTCTTTAAAAACCACATACCAGACAAGTTTGGGCCCTTAAATCCCTACTTTCTAATATTTATATACCTAAATTTGATTCAATAGATAAAGTGTTTAGTGATATAATAGATCGACCTAATATCTGTCTACCAAAAGGCACTCACATTTGATATATTATATTTATATGTCACCGAGCTTCATTATCATATCATATGGTGGATATATAATAAAGGAAACAAAATGGACGATCCAACTTTGATGTAATTTTTTATCAAAAGGAAGATCCCTGGAGTTAAAAATGTTATAAAATATATGAAGTATCTTGTTTTTGTATGATCTATTTTTTAAATAGGATAATTTGTTTTAATGATCTATTTTTTTCTTCTTTAATACCATATCTAAGGACGTTTTCAATTTTTTATCTTTTTCTAAGAATGTGATATATTAAAAATATTTAGTTCATAAATGCACGTTTTAAATGTATATCTCATGGAATAATCTTCTTAATTATTTTAAAATATTTTATAATTATTTGAATATCTTTATACATGTTTCAAGGCTCCTTGTTTTCAGAAGTTTTTTATTTTTAAGGATTTTTTTTGTTCATGTATTACCTTATTTTGGGTAGGATCCTAATTGTTAATATCTACATGGATTCTAGAATTTATTAATTATTATCCATTTACATGTTGAATCATGATATTTTTAAAATAATCTATCTTTAATATGTTTTAATTTTCTTAAGGGGAAGTTAGATATTGTGTTTTCATGGTATATATGAAAGTTGTTTTCAAAATCATGTCAAAATCATGTATTATTTTATGCATGAAATAAATGGTTTTGTTATTTAAAATGTTGTTTTTAAATTATACTCAATCACATATTTTGAAAATGTTTTCATAAAATTTTATTATACTTTATATCTCATTTATTTGACCCTATTTCTTTGAAAGTTTATTTTTAATAATCACAAAGGGGGATAATTTTTTTAGATAGAGGAAAAATATTAAAGAAAGTGTATAAGTTCAAATAGTGTTTCTTCAAGGGGAAGAACTTTGTTTCATGAATAAAAATGGGAGATAATATCATAGTATTAAAAATGTGGAGGATTTATTTATAAAAAGGGAGACTTGGTTTCATGAAAATTTAGTAACTAATTCCCATTTATCTTTTCCCTCTTTCTTATCATGATATTTTATGTATCAAGTGTTTTTGATAATAAAAAAGGGTGATATTATTGACTATCATAGCTGTTTTAATGATCACAATCACTCTAATGTTTTTTTAACTCATTTAAATAATGTTTCAAGTGTTTTTTATTTATAGTGATAAGAATACAACCAAATTGAAATGGTGTTAAAAGTAGAAATGAAATACCCTTTTTAAGTCTAACACCAGTGGCTATGAGTGCACCAACTGAATATTAGATAAAATACACCTACTTGTAGATTTTATCACTCCACCAGCAACCTGATGGAGGCTAATTTGATGGCCAATAAGAGTTTCAAAAGTGTAGTTCTACTACCTTGTTCACCAGATATATAGTGTAATTGGGTATCCAGCCAATCGTATCATTATAAAACCTTCTGAGGAGTATTTATTTTTGGTCCAAAAGTTTTCTCTCAGTCCATTAAGGATTAAATCAACCTTTGAACACCCTATAATCCTATAATACTATAGATAGAGTTCAAGGGAGGATTTTATCTTTATCCAAACATAGCACAATTCCAATGAAATAATTTTTGATCACCAATGATCAAGGGTTCCACCCTAATATTAAAAATAGCTTCAAAGTTCAAATCTTTCTCAAAAATTTCCGAGGTAGATAATTTGTACATCATCGATGGGAATTAAGAACACCAACATGAACAATTAAAATCTGTGAAAATCATCAACAATCACCAAGCAACAACATTATTCATCTATCTATATTTTTTGTGCCCTATATATTCTTCTTCTCTTAAGCATTTGTATATTCTCTTTGTAACCCCTTGAATCTCATCATTGCATTCTCTTTCTCTTACCTTCTTTCATCTTCATAACTTTTAGTGAGATTAGAGATCAAATTTTAATATGTTTTCACAAAATCAAACCATCTCTCTTATTCATCCTTTTTATTATTTTTGGTTTATTTATTTCTATTTAAAATCAAGGGTTCTCTTTGTTTCTTAAATCCTTGTATGAAAACCAAGGGTTACTTTTTTTGGTTCTTGGTTTCTGTTAAAAACAAGGATTTCCCTTATTTTCACATTTTGGAACTCCTTTAAAACCAAGGGGTTAAATATAACTCTCTCACACCTTCTTGAGTGGGGGGATACATAGATGAACTACATGTACTATTTCCAAAATCTTTTTTAAATAATTCCTTTAATTTTTTTACATTACACATTTTCTTTTCCTTTACGCATACACTTATTTGTTTTATATTTTTTTATTCTTTTACATTGATAAAATTTATTACCTATATGAAATTTCATATATTTTATAGCATTGATTATTTTTTTATTTTTAAAAGAAAATCCACTCAATCTTTCCATTTTCTCTATAACCTACAAGACTCCCCTTCATTGTTTGAAACAGTTATGGTTGATCTCAAGTGCCATATTAGAACCTAATGAATGATGGGTATTATTTATTTATTATTTTTAATTAATTATTTATTTAGTTGAGAATGTAATATACACATAAAACACATTTAATGGTTATGTATAAAACCTTATTGGTGGCACCCTACCGTGTTTTACTCACACCCTGATCGGGTGACCATGGATCTTGGGTACCCAAAAAGGCCTTCACTAATCAAAGGTTCAGGTTAGGTTAGGGCCTGATATTGTTTTATTGGGTAGATATCTCATATGAATTTAGAGATTGGGAATGAGGTACTACATAGGGATGTAGTAGATCCCTCATATATTTTATTCCTTTCGTTTAATATATTGTGATCATTATAGTGGGAGATCAGTGTTTTTATATCATCATGGCTATGAGTTTGTATGACTAAATTCATTTATTATTGATGGTTTTTGTTTATTTATTCCTATATACTATGCTTGTTTATTGATATGGATGATTCATATTCAATTTACAATGCTTTTTTACCTTTATACGAGGGTATAATATCCCCACAGTAATACCCGAGACCCTCAATACTATTCTACAACCTCTAGAATATGTGGAGGTGCACTTGAGGCCTTATAGGTCTAATCTGGTTACTATTCAGAGTGAACTTGGATGGGGACATCACACTTTCATATAAATAATACCCTCAAGATCTCAAATTTTGTATATCTCTCTCCTAATAAAGACCACAAAGATGCTTGATAATTCCATATGCATCTATTCCCTCATTATATTCTATGAGTTCATTATACATGGATGAAAGTATAAAAAAATGGACATCTAGCATATTATACAAGTGTTTTTCATTAAAAATGAGCACTTCTTCACTCACCTCCTTGGGAAGAAGATCAGAAATAGGGGATTACAACACATATAAAAATAATTCCATAGTAAATTAGGGAATAAAAATCTATAACTATCATGGGAAATTTGTAAATGTAAGGAAATTCCACGAGTTAAGGAATGATTTTAATGTTATAGTGGTTGAAATAATTTACATTTTTTAAAACATTTAAGAAGATTATTTTGTGATTTATCTTGATTACCAAAATATGTGAGAAAAAATAACTTAATTATATTATTATTCTCTCAATATTTTTTCGAGTCCCAATAACCATCACCATTGGACTTGGAATGTCTTGTCACATGGGAATTTTAGTTTCTAGGATCCATATTTCACTTCTCATAAGCTAATAAATGGTCTGGTAAATTACTCAAAGGTATTTAGGTAGGTGGTCTTACCAAATTCAGGCTTGCGGCTCCTAGATATGCTGAGTGGACTCCCCAATCTTAAAATCATGAATCTGATTTCCTCAACACTTTCCACCAAGATACATGAAGTCTAGAAAAGGATAATCCTCTTGATTTAAACTTTGTTAAGTAATCCAAAAACCTTCATAATAAATCCTTGATAAAAGTAAGTGTTTTGATAAGGGTTAGATAAACACTTAGATATATGGTTTCATCCTTAATTAATTTATATAATATGTATTCTAAATTAATATTTTATTGATGTTTTTTTTTTATTTTGAATAAATTAACTTATTTTATCCCTTTTCATGTTTTTTAATATTATGTGGATTTTACTTAAGTGATTAACCATGTGTTGATAAAATATTTACACATAATCATTTTATTTTATTCTATCTAAGCATAATTGTTATTTAATTCATTTATTTATGTGATTGTGATAGAGAATCCACGAAATAAAATAAATAATCATGCATAATAAAGAATAAATATGTGACATGATCATGAGATTCATATTCTAGTTTTTTATTGGGAATAAAATAAAATAATCATCAAACTTACTAGAAAAAAATTATTGAGCTTATCATGACTTGAGTGGCATCATTTTATCCTTTTATTATATATCACCTGGGTTAATTTCACATGGGTTTCATATTGAACCTCCTCCTCTCACCTAGGAACTCTATCCTTAGATATGATATACCGATATTTAAGTGAGGGGGACCGATGGAATGGTTTCAAGGTTTACATAAAATAAACCGTAGACATGTAGGTCCTTACATACTAAGAATAGGGGATGAAACACAAGCCATCATTTTAATTTTATATTAATAATTTAAAAAACCTATAAAATAATAAAATTTTAAAAAATCTAACACATACATAGATCGTTCAAGCTCATGATAATATACACAAGAAACAAATATGAATTTAATAAACTATCATTAATTTTAATCCTTTATTAAGATAAATTACCCACATTAATTAATTATCTTATTAAATAATTTATTCATTTATCTTATATATATCTAAATAGTCTTGGATATTCCCATCTAATGTAATTTTTTTAAAAATAATTTTATTTAAAATTAATTAATTACATGGAGTGTAATTTAAGGAAACATGTCATGTACCTATCTGAATTACCCAGCATGATCATAATCATATAAAATTCACTCACACAACATGTGGTGCACATGAAATGTCTTGAAATTAAATAATATGTATTTTCAAATAATGACACACATACACATGTTAATTTACTTGACGTGTACCACTTTTAATTAATAAAAAATACAGTGTGTAATAATGACTATCCTCAACATATAGTCCCAATTTTAACATGAAAATTAATTAATAATTTAATATTATTTAAACCTTGTCACACAATGTGTTCTATAAATTTATGACACAAAAAACATGTGATCATTTTTTTAATGGTGTAATTAATTTTATTTATGTGTAAATTATTTTATGTGATGTACAACCCAATTTGGTGGGTAATTTGAGTAAATGGGTACAAGAACATGTGTGTATTAATTACACAGTGTGTGTATATTAATTAATTATATGCGGAATGTGTGTTAATTATAAACTATGTGAGTATTAATGTCACACAGTGTGTGTGTTAATTATACACCATGAGTGTATTAATTAATTATACACTATGTGTGTATTAATTAACCCCACATCGTATATGCATTATTTATATACCATGTGAATATTAATTATACACCAGGTGTATATTAATTAATTATACACTAGGTGTGTACTAATTAATTATACACCAGGTGTGTATTAATTACTTACACACTATATGATTATTAATCTCATACTATTTGAGTATTAATTATACATCATGTGTGTATTAATTGATTAAATCGATGGTGTATTAATTACACACTATTTCTATTAACCACATGGCCACGACATTGTGTGGAATTACATAGCATGAAACCATGAAAATCATGTGCCACCTCTAGATGGAATATCCATGTGTTCTTTATTTATTCTTGGTCATCAGAAGGGGAATTAAGAAGATATATCAACTTTCAAATTAAATAAATAATTTATCAAAATAAAAAAGTAATGTTAAATATATATAATGGTCAAAAAATTAAATAATTATAAATTCTAACTTGAACACTCTAATACCACTTATAGGGTTTGAGTATAGTTGAAGCACCTATCAGGGTCATTCCTAACTTGGATATTTTTGGATTCATTGAATAATCCAAAAAATACATGATAATAATCATCATGACTAATGAATTTATCTGATATAACTTGATAGATATCATCAGAACCAAGAGATAAGATCTTTTACATTAAACTTATAATTAATTTAAAAATAATAATTACCTTGGTCTTGAGTAATTTCTCTAAAGAATATTTTGATCATCTGAATAGTGTTCAGGTTTTACTATCATTTAATTATGAGGATCCAAGGATAGAACCCCTTTAATAGAAATTCAAACATGCTCCTATGATCTTGAAGTTTCATCGATGGTACTATAAGTTTTAGTGCAGTGGTATCAATTGTCATCTATCACTCACCTTTGTTTGCAACACAATCCTTTGGGTTTAAAGGATTAATTATTGTTCTCACATTCTTGAGTGGCAGGGGGAGGTAGAAGATATTCTCTCAAGATTGAGAGTAAAACCTATGTAATTTCTTCATAAAGATAATTATCTAGAGAGGAAATTATTGTTCCCAACATTCATTTAACCCTATAAAATAATATAACTAAGAATTTAGAGAGATAAGATAGAGAATAAATAATTTCACATAGGCCCTTAACATTATCTTAATCCTTAGTGAACCCCATATCTAATAATAATAATAATATTATTTATTTACATGCGTATAACCCATATATAAAATAGATATAATTTCTTTAAATAAATTAATATTCATTTAAATGATATTTAATATATCATTTTCACTAGAACTGTTAACACAACCCTCATTTCCTAATCCACATTTATCAAATATCGTATAATAAATACTATTCATTTCATAAATAAATAAATATAATATTCATGGTTTTGTGAATAAATATTTATTTTAATATCCGAATCATATAAAACAATGATTAAATATATACGATCAATAAATCCTGAATAAATATTATTACTCGATTTGGAGAATAACTTATATTAAAATAATTAAATCCAAATAGAATGTAATTGAGATCAATGGAAACACTAATTTTGTGACCCACTAGGCCTATTCCTCAACAACATCAGTCATGTTTTTCTAAAGACTAATATTAATGTCTAGCAACACATAAAGGCACCCATAGATGAACAAGTTAATGTCACAATGAAAAAAACACATATGAGTGTTCACTGTATAATATAGTTTCTTTGTGTCTCGATATCTCATCAAATAGGTTTCATACTCATTTCATCAACCTATATGCTTGATAAATTTTCTTTGAATTCATAAAATGAACTAGTTAATACAGCATGGGAATAGAATTTATTTTAATAGTTATATTTCAATCAATGCATTGATTTATTAACTTTTATAAATATGGAAGGGATAAATCCTTCTTAGACTTATTCATTAATAATATACCATTTATGACGCACCCAACATAACTTACTTCCTTAAAAAATAAAGTTTTATGGTCTTGGTAAGTACATATAAGTACCCAAGTCATGATATATGTTAATAATAATCTTAAAGTATAAGGATAATTACACATGTTTTCAAGAAAGAATATCCAGTGACATGAAAACATGTGAATTTCTACCGGTGGGTCTATCCTCAATCTTTAATTTTAGATATTACCAAGTGTGAAATTCATGAGATAAAGTCTCATCCACTTATGAGTAATCATACATGATAGTCTACATCATATGTGTCTCATCAAATGAAGTCATATGACCATAGGAATTAAGTTTTAGAATATCAACATATCACTTTAAGGCTCTCATCATAGCGTGGAACTTCTATGACCTTTCAATGAAACAAATACTCTATGAAAAAATCACATAAAATTTATCTATAAGAATAATAAATATGAAATAATACATTTATTAATATTCAAATTAATAATATATTGGTTTTTAAAATTATTAATTAGTTTGTTCTAGGGAATCAAATCCAACACTAACATTTCCCCTCTCAATGATATCTCATATGAGAAGGTATTTATGAAGTATTGTTTTTAGGTTATTTGGTGAGGTTGGGGTTCCTTGGCCTGATGAATGGATCCATTATTATTACAATAAATATCAATTAATACCTTGATGTTGAGAAATACCTCTAGTTCAATAATAAAATTCCCAATCAAAAAATATTCCTTCATAGCATCTGATGTGGTGATGTACTTTACATATATTATTGAGTCCTCTATGGTATAAAATGGAAGGTTGAAATCAACCTTTATGTGAGAGAGATGTCCACATGTACTCTCATAGTTATTTTGTATGTAGATGACATCATATTTTATAGATAAAATTGTATCTCTATGAATAATTAGATAATAAAATGAAAAATATATTTGATATGTCCATACTAGATGAGATGAAATATTTTATGGGATTAAAAATTGATCAGAGAAATTCATTTCTTTTAAAAACCCATCTAATTTTGAATACTCATCTCCGAGGTCGTATTTGAAGCCATATGAATCTTTATTTAACCTACATACCATTCTTACATCACTTTAAAAGATGAAACTCTTAGGTTTTTAATGAAAAATTCTTCCAATGGGCCACTATTTCGAAAGGTAGATTTCAAATTTATTTAATAAACTTAGTAATGTTTGTGTGTCACTACTTACAAGAACATTCTAATTGTTTCTAGACTTTATACTGGTGATTTTTTTTTCTTTAAATTCAAGTCATTCCATTTGAGAATATTCTTTCTATACCATCCTAAATTTATTTATTTACACCTCACCTTTCTCATTCAGTTTATTTCAAAATAACCACTTAGTGGCAACCAAATTTGTTTTTGGTCTTGGAACAAGACCCAACGTGGTGTTATTTTTAATCCAATCAAGATTTTAATTCATTTATTGTATCCAATACTCATACTAAACTACTTAATCTACTATTTAGGTTCCATTTATAAAATAAGTTCACTCATATTTTTAATCTTTAGCCTTATTCTTGTTTGAGTAGAAGCCTCTAGATTGCTAAGTATATTTTTAGCTATAACATGTTTTCTCAATTTGTGAAATTTTGGTCTCATAATTCCTACACCTTATCCTTCATCACTATTATAACCATAATCAACATCAACTATGATGATCTCTTTCTCAACTTATTCCTCAATTTATTGATCTTAATTTTTTATGTTTTTTTATTTATATTTTTATACATTTTCTTTATCTATCACATTTACTTGGATTTCAATAATTTTGACATCAAAATAGTCATCCAAAATTTTTATCCTTTTTCTCTAGAATCTATATAAACTTTCATTAGATAATTAGCCTATAAAAATCCCTTTTTTTCTTTAGCTTTAAATTTTACTAGATTGATGCTCTTGATCTTTATTAAAAAAGAGTACTAAAAACTCTAAAATATTTAACAATTTTCTTCTTATAAAACCACATATAATAATGTTTCATATGTTTTTAAATCCTCAATAAACACTTATTTTTTATGTGTATTATTGTACACATAGATTCTCTTTAGAAATATTTTAAGTTATAGTGTTCAACTAATATAGTTATACCCATCTCAAAAATACTTCAATTTTTCCTCACAACCATAACATTTTTCTAGGGAGTATATGATTTACTATAATGATACTTTATTCCATGTTTAGAAAGATAAATTTCAAAATAATCACACATATACTCATTTTTATTATTTTATCACAACTTATTAATGTAAATTCCTAAATATTTCATAATTTTTCTTCTAAATATTTTGAACATTTGAACTACTTCTAACATGTTCTTAATAAACATGATAATAGTCAACTAAGTACAATAATCAATTAATTTAATATAATATAGATCATCTTTAATATAATTTTTTATCATGGGACCACCTAAGTCAGTGTGAATTTTATCCAATGGTTTGTTAGTCATAATTTACACCCCTTTATGAGAACCTCAATCCATTTTACCCTCTAATAAGTTTTAAAAATATCATCCCTATCTCTCTTTTTCTTGGGAATATTTTTATGGTATGGGTTTTTATTTATCCATTCATTTTCATTCTATGATCTTTAGAGTTACCAAGAGGAAGTTTGGAGGTGGTTCAGAGGTTGAGAGATGAATTTTGTAACCAAGTGGTTTGAAACACCCATGGTGTAGGCTATTGTCAAGCTGTGGCTGTGGGATTCTACTTTTATAGTTTTTAGTGAACATGTGGTTTGAAAATCCCATGATGGTTAATTTTTTGGTGGGTGTGGTGAATTAAGAGTCTTTGGTTAAGTACTTATATGAAACAAGGATGTTAGAGATGTTTGTTTTCTTAGGCATGGACAAACCACATCAGGATGTTTGGAATTTTTCCAACACATCACCATGCTAAAGAGTGCGAGAATTGTGGTGATTTTGGCACTTGAAGTGGTGTTTCTAGGAGATATATTGTATATAAAATTTTATTATTAGGGTTTAGTTTATCATCCTTTTCCCTTTTACTGATTTTCTAGGGAGTTGTAATAGTGACCATAGAGACGATTGGTGGATTGATCGAGGAAAATAGGCATGGAGCATATTGTATGAAACTTATTCCATATTTTCTAGGATCACTACAACTTATATAAGTGAAGTTTGATCAAATTAATTTAGGTAATATATTTATATAATTTTTTATATCTTATGGTATATTATATTCTTAATATGTTGTGAAATATTCTAATCCCTTTTTGATCCTTCACCCTTCATTTGTTATCCCCTTAGGAACATATAATTGGATTTATCATCATACTCATTTTTGATTGATAGCCCTTCAAAACAAGTGATGAGATACATCCTCAAACTCTTTGATTGAAACCCACCCATCATTTACCACAATATGATACTTCTTGTATCACTCTAATAATTTATAAACTACCTTTAATAAACCCTAGAGAGAAAGGTAAGCCCATACTCTATACTCAGGCTCCATGGATAGATTTGGTCTAGGGGAGGGGTTGTAAGTGACTTGATTAATTTTAATATAATAATCTTATCCTAGGACATTATTTTTTGTTAGGGAAAGGTTCATAAAATGTTATTCTTCCAGTTAACTTCTAAAATTAATATTTTAGTCATGTGTCGTTTTTCTAGATCATTCTTACTTCTCTTAAAAATATGCTTATAATGGCATGATTAATACAATTTATTTTTGTAATATGGATTGAGTGGAATTGATTATATAATATTAATATATATGAATATCCATAAATAATGGGAATCATTTGGAAATGAATGGAAAGGATAAATCTAGAATAGAAATGAAAAATAGAAGATGGATATGATTTCCTTATAATTCTATATATTGATTATATATTGTTACATTGTGTTTAAATTATATTAATGAATGATAAATAAGGAAAAAATTATTATATTTAAATATTGAATTAATATTAATGTGATATAAAATACCCTAAGAATTTATGTACATAAGGAATTAATATAGAAATCAATATTTATTTATCTATGTAATGTAATGAGTGATGAACATTAGGAACTCACAGGGCTAAGAGTGTTTCATAGTCTGAGTAGGATTGTTTCTTTATTAATTTATTATCCTAGACAAATTTTAGAGTTGGGTATGATTAGAGTTCTATACCTTTTGTTCCCAGAATGTTTGTTTATCCAAGAGTTTGTATGATTTTAAGTGAGAGTTATAATGACCCAAGATTTCACTATGTATTTGTCTTAAACAAATATTATGTTAATGACTTGTTCTATATTAAAAAATATACAAAAAAAAAATCATAAAATGTTAAAATAAGATTTTACCATTATAATATATCCATTAAAATAGTGGGTATAAAACAAAGTAAACATATTATGAAATTTATAAAGGAAAGAAATGAAACTGAGGAGCATAATCTTCCCTTATGAAGCTCATTTATTCAAGATTGGGAATGAAGAAGTTTTATAGGGTTTTCCCTAAATCAAGCCTAATCCAAAATCAAAATGTGTCATGAGAAAAATCATATGTGGGAGAAATTTAAGATCATAGAAATTTACACAAATTGTATTCTAGTGGAATCACTACCCTCGACCACCACCAAAGATTTTCTTGTTCTTAGATATTACATGGAGATATTAAGGGTATATTTTACTAGAAATTAGGATGATAAAATTAGGTAATTATTAATATAATAATCTATTTATCACATTTATTTTATATATTTTTCATTTTTACTTTTAGAGAAAAAGGATGGTTATTTACTAATGCATTGATAACATTAGCAAGATCATTAGATTCTTAAAATTTTTTATTTTATAAAAAATTATTTCTATTTAAATTATTTAAAGAAACTAAATATATTATATATTTTTTATAATAATAATATATAATATAATAACACTAATTTTATTAGTTATTAATATGAGATAATAATGGGAATGGTTAATACTTCAAAAAGTTATTTTCCTATAAAAACAGTTTCTAATTATATTTTATGATTTTATTTTAAAGTTAAAATAGAATATTATATAAATTTAATTTGAAAAGATATTTTTTTATAATTTCAATATTAGTTTAAGATGAAATTTTGGTATTTTTCTAAAACGATTGATTTTTAGGTGAATAGTTCAAAATACCGTTTTTACAAATAAAATGAATTTGTAGAAATTATTAGTATATAAGTATGAATTTTAAATTCATAAAACATTTTTATAAGACCAGAAAAATATTTTATAAGAGAATTTATAATTTAAAAAATGTTGATTTTATTTTAAAAACCCATATTTTACATTTTATAACACAATTATATCTTTCAAAAAATTAATCCATTATAAAATTATTATTTTAAAATTATTTTTTACAAATTTTAGAAAATTGATATAATAAAATTGATTTCAAATTTGGAATCATTAGGTCCAAATTATGTAATGAGGACCAATTTATTTTCACTCAAAAATGATAAATTACTTTGGAAAAAACTAGTTTCCCCGGTAAAAATAAAAAGGGGTAAAAAGAGTTTAAGCAAGAGAGAGTGACCAAAAACATTCTTAAAACATGGGTGAGAATGGGTGGTTAAGGCCATTATCAAAATTATCCCTTCCAATATCTATTATTTCCTAATTTTGGAGCTACTTTCCTTGATAGAGACTTCCTATTATTTAATTTTTTGGGTATCTACAAAAATGCCACCCCTTTTCACTTATAAAAGGGGAACTCATCACCTCACATACTATCACACCACAACCCACTTAGTTAAGACGAAAATCTGCCCAAAAGTATCTTAAACATTCCTACACACCTTTAAGTGGTTATGGTCTTCTTAAAATACCCCCTTCAAAGGATTAACCCCCATTTATAAAGGAGATAATCTGAGAAGTGAGGTTTTAATTTTCAACTGCTCCTTTATCATTTCTATTTATTCATGTACACTTATTCTTCCTCAAATTACATTACACCATATTAAAATGATATCATTAGTATCATTATTATACTAGTATTTTATTATAATTATGGTAATCAATGAAAACTTTGTGTGTGATTTGTATTTTTTGTCAATGGATGTTAATGGTCAATGAAATAGAAAGATTTCATTAATGTCAGTATGTTAAAGAAGTTATAAAGAAGAATATTTTGGAAATATCAGTTGAATTGTCCAAGCATAGTAACAAAGTTTATGTTTCTTGGATGAATTAATGAATAAGACAAGAAGTTCCCAACTATTATTTTCTTAAGAAATGTGAATGTTCTTTTGAATACTTTAAGTTTACTTAAAATGATTAATGAGCAGTTATTAATGTCTAAAACATGTGATATGATTATTGGTGAATCATGTTTTTATCACGACCCGTCCTTGGGGCCCATACCGTGACTACCCCAAGCCCTCCACCCATAGGCCAGGGGCTGGAAACTAGCACCAAAGGCGTAAATCCTGATAATAGGGAAGAAATTGCCTTTATAAAGAGAAAAAACACCACAGAGTACGCAAAATGAAGTAAACACTAAGTAAAATAAAAACACAAGTAAGTGCTGGAAAGTAAATAGGCCAGTATACAAACCCAACTGAAGTGAAGTACAATTGAAAAGTATAGTACAACAACTGAAAGACAAAGCAACAACCACCAGGACGTCCTCTAGGAACTCCCACCTGAAGGGTGAGTACCATCAGTCTCATCAGATCCTCAAGTCCGGCCGTCCTCTCTGTGTACGTCCCACCTGATAGACCACCTCCGGGTACCGTCCTACTCCTCAAGCCTCAACCACGATCAGCGCTGTCCATCGTCTGCATCCAACAAAATGTAGTGCGGGTATAGCCCATGCAGGGGTGCGTATACAATACTCAGTAGGGACCCCGAGACTCTTGAAGGTCTCCCAGAATCCACAAAGGATAAACCACGAAGGAAAGGATACAAATACAATTATCAACCAACACTACTTAAGTATATGCCTATACATAAACCTAAGTCATCAATTCCAGTTTTGCCTAACTCACGAGCTCAAGTACAACCCAGTCCACACAGGAAAGTATATATCAATCCACATAGAAAGGTACAACTTAATCCACACAAAAATTCATAACCCAATCCACACAGGATAGCAAGACAATCATATCGAAGATAATGATTGAAAGTCAAGACTCAGCTCACACAGGTATACTATTCACAAAGAGAGGTGGAGATAATTGATGTAGCCTCTGAATCAACTCCTCTGCCGAACCCATGTAGGTTCCAAGTACAGATGTCGTCGCTGCCGAACCCACGAAGGATCCAAGCATAGAAGTCATCGTCGTCGAACCCACAGAGGATCCCAGCAAAGAATTCATTGTCGCCGAACCCACGGAGGATCCTAGCACAGTAGACGTTGTCGTCGAACCCACAGAGGATCCCAGTATGGTAGTCGTCATCGTCGAACCCATAGAGGATCCCAGTACGGTAGTCGTCCTCATCGAACCCATGGAGGATCCCAGTACGGTAGTCGTCCACGTCGAACCCACTGAGGATCCTTGTATGAAAGTCGTCCACATCGAACCCATTGAGGATCCTTGTACGAAAGTCGTCATCTTCTTCGCAGTCGCAGCCAACTCTAGGGTTCCTGCACACAGCACGCTCGATTTCGGGAGGGTCCGCTCCACGAGCCAAGGGGTCGATACATCAACTGTCACAAAGTTCAGAGTTGATGTATCAAAAAGTTCTGTCTCGTCAATAGGAACTCAACGCGATAGATGGCGCGTCAATCAGACGCCCGGTATGAGAGTTATTGGCTTTTTCGTCTTAGGGGGGCAGTTGATTTTAAAGCTAAAACCAACCTGGCCATACTCCAGCTACGTCCAAACCTTGAGTGGAGTAAGCCAAAAGAACCGTCTCACTAAGAGAAATCCAAGAAAGTCGATGTCATGTCAATCAGATGTCCGGAACTCAAGTTATAAGCATTTCCGCTCTGAGGGCCCGGTTGGTTTCGTGTTCGAACCAACCCGGCCGCACCCAAAGTTCTCTGAAACCTTGAGTGTAATATACTGAAACGACCATCTCGATCCAAGGATCCCAACACAACTGACGGTGCATCGATCAGAGGTCCGTAGCCCATGATATGGGCGTTTGAACGGATCTGTCCGAAAACAGGGGGTTTGGGCCCGGTCCGACCCGGCCCAATACCCCTTGGGTCGTCCCGAAACGGGTCGACCCGAACCGAGTCCGGGTCTGGCCGTTAGGGCGCGGCCCAGCTAGCGCGGCCCAGCTCGGCGCGGGGGTCCGGCCCAACGCGGGTGGCCCGGCCTGGCGCGGGGGTCCGGCCCCATGCGGGCGGCCTGACCCGACGCGGGTGGTCCGGCCCTAGTGGCCGGCGGCTCGGCCTTCGGCCGAGAGGAATCAAGGGGGGGGGGGGGGGGTAGCCCCCCTTGATTGAGAAATGGCAGACCCCTATGGGGTCCTCCCTAGTTGACCGCTGGGGGTTTCAATCCCCTGGTCTTCTTTGTAACGACCGACCGTTTTGGCCGGCCGATGAGTTGCCGCGGGACCCCCGCGGGTCCCGCCTCCTAAAGTACCGGTGGCCGGCGGAGTCCGGCCGCCCTCCTCAGCACCGCTGCGGCCGCTGTCGGACCGGCGCGACGCGACGGCGCCGCACACCTCCGCTGTGGTCTGCCCCGGGCGTGGCCCTCCATGATGCTCCGGCGCGGCGCGGTGGCGCCGCGCCCCTCCGCCGCGGCCCGACCTTGGCCGCGCCTTCCTTTGGCTTCATCAGCGCGGCGCGCCAGTGCCGCGCTCCTTCACCGCAGCCTGCTCCGGCCGCAGTTCCCTCATTCCCACGCGGTGTCATTGCATCGCGCCGCCTCCGTTCCAAACCACGACGGTGATCAACATATAAAGGGGAGGAGGGTCGGTCGGGTTTGTGCGGTCCGACCTCCTCCCATTATATTGATAATAGGCAGCCAAAAGAAATTAACGATGAATGTCAAACTAAAACTAGAATGATGAAACAACCCCTACCTCGAAGAAGTTCGCAGAAAACGGCGTCACAAGGTGAGGCTCCGTATACGTTGACTGAGATCGTCCGAGGAGGAAGCGACGTCTCCCTTTCTTTGACGTGGAGAGAAGATAGAACATCGTGTCGGTGTTCTTCCCATTCTTCAAGGAGGAATATGAAGTTCTTCAAAGTGTAGAACTCTTCCTCTCTCAAATCTCCACACAACACAACAACCCCCAAAATAAAATAAGTTACACCTTATTTTATTTTTACTTTTCCAAACCTTTCAAAATTCAAAAGTTGAATTCATTTTATTAATTAAATCTAGAGTTGTCAAAATTAAATGGAGAGTTAAGTTGGCATCATAAATGTGGAAGAGGAGTTAGGGGAATTTTGAAGGGGTGGGGCTCGTGTTGGCCCCACCTCACTAATATCCTAACAAGAGGAGTTAGAATTTTAGTGGGTCCCACCCCAACTCCCACACATGGGGTTTAACCACTTATAAGTGAAATAAAATTTGTAACACAATTTTATTTCTCCTTATACTTAATCCACATTTTTTAACAACTCTTCCCGAGTAAACGCAACTACAATAAAGGTCTTATTAAGCAATTACCGGCGCTGCGATTTCATCGGTGCCCTCGGATTTTGATTCCGAGCACCGGTTCAAAAGTTAGAAAAACCCGCTCCTTCGTTCACTGAACTTACCCGAGCTAAAATTCGGAAATTGATTCCGGGCACACCGGGCCTCGGAATCAAGTGATGTCAGAAACTGCGTACTCGTAAAATCCCAAATAATTTAAGAAAAAATTTTCCTTGAAATTTACGGTTCTTTACAGTTTTTATCAAAATTATGAATTTTTCCTTAAGTATTTTCCTTAAGAAGTTTTTAAATCCAAACGAAGTTTCCTTAAGGAGTTTCGTTAAGTGGTTTCCTAATGGTGTGTTAATGGATAGAGATAACAAAAAAAATGGATGAAGATCAATATACTAAGGTGATCAGATGAATCCAATCATACTGAGGTGATCAGATTGAGTTTATTAGACCAAGGAAATCAGTTGAAAGTTTCAGGGTATACATAAGGGTTACCCCTACAGCATAAGGGTAATATCTTCAATGCCCTTATCATATAAGGGTAAACTCTGGTCACACATAAGGGTAAAACCATGAATTATTCAGGGGTAACCCACCTAATATGTAGAATACATAAGGGTCAAACCAAAATCAAGTTAATATATCAAACTACAATATACCTTTCTAAGAGATGTTTTATTCATTGATCAAACATCACAATGTCTTATGGTTATGATTCAAATTGAATTTCTAATGAATGAAAATGTCTCTGAAAGTGAGTTCAATTAGCTTAATTTAAAAAGAGTGGCATCATAATGTTTAATTCATGATGATTTTAATGTTGCGTAGAAACTCAGTGGATCTATGGTTCCAAAATATTTTGAGTGCTGATTGATGTTCTACAATGATCTATACAAAGTGTATCAAATGGAATTGTATAAATATTGATATACGAAGTTAAGAAGTCTATCATATGAGCTTAGTGTGTCATCAGACATACTTTAATAGAAAATATTTCTTGAATTATCAAGCATAGGTTTTTTGAAACAATCATTTGACAGTATAAATGTTTAAATATCAATGAATGCAGTGTTTATGAATCCTTAGGAAAAAGAATAAGTTTCCAAAGTAGGCCATCAGATAGAAGAATGATTGTGAAGTTAACAGATAGAGGTTTATGAATGATTAGACAATTATTTCCTTAAAAATTTATAGGAAACATATAGAGATAGTTAATATTAGGTTACTTAAGCTTCCAATTAGTTGTGTTGGATAGAAGTTTCTATATGAAGTTATTTGAAAAAGGTTTCCAAGTAATATTCATAGAACTTAATATTCCATGAAAGATGGTTGGATAGAGGTTACTGATGTTTCTAAACTGATTGCATCAGATATAAGTCTCTGTGTGATGCTATCAAAAAATGTGTGACAAAGATATCAGGTTGAGTATTACAAAGTCATATAATATATTTCTACAAATACATAATATATAAGAAATAGAACATATCCCTGAGGGTTCATCGGATGGGGGAAAAATAATGAACATTTGAGAACCCATAAAATGGAGGAAGATACCTATTAAATTTTTATGAGTTAACTTTTAAAGGAAAGAATGATTAGATTAATTATAACTACGAAGTTATTAGATGAATTTTTTTGAATAATTCCATCAGTCATAGGTAGTATCTTTCCAAATAATTAAATGATATTCCTATGAAGTTTTAAAGTAACACCAAATGAAGTTTCACTTAATGAAAGTTGTGAAATGAAGTTGTACTAAATGGAAGGTTTGAAGAGATTTAATAAGTTTTTATAAAGTTATCAATTGAGATAATGCTAATATGGATGATCAAAATTTCAATAATCATAATGAAATATTGTGATTCTTTCCAAGATTTTAGGAAGGATGAAGGAGAATGTTGATGTTGAGATCTAAGGAAGTTTCTTATGAAGATTGATTATATATTATATTTTAGTAAATATTAAGGTAGTAAAACACTAAAATATTTGAGTGGGAATTTTGAATTTGAAGTGCATGAATCACCTGGAAATTATGAATAACCATTACTTATATATAGGTGTGTTGTTGCATTGGGAATTTTTAATGAATTTAAGCATGGATGGTAATTATTATGAATAATTTAAAAGTTATAATAAATTTATGGCCATGAATCATGAGATAAATTATAATTTGGGATAATTTTTCAAGGGAAGAAGTACCAGAAAGAGTTGGGGTTACTAGACAGAGCGAAAGCACTAGACGATATAATATTACTCCAAATAAAGAAGTCATCATCCAACTATCAGATATATTTTCCTTATAAAGTGGTGATCATAAGAATAATTAGAATAGTTTATTGGATGCATAGTTACTATAATGAAGAAGATATCAAATGAAGCATTAGAACTGAAAAAATAGGTACTGGGCGATCAAGATCTATAAGGAATGTTCAGCCAGATACTAGCTGGAGCTTTTGTTATCATTTGGTATCAGAAAAACAGGGTGAAAAAGAGAGATTATATGGACTTTAACTAGGCATATCATCATCAGAATCAAATTATTGAATGAACATAATGGATAAAACAATTGGATAGAGGATCTGATGGACATTTTTCGAATGAAAGTAGGAAAAAGAAGGAAATTTTCTTACCTTATGCTATACAAGTAACAAGTGGATAATAAATGTAGAGAAAAAATTAACCCTATGAAATACCACATAATTATCATCTGGTGGAATACTTTAATCATGTTACAAAGTAACTTAAGAAGATTTTTTACTCTATCTCCATTTGTGGTAAAAAGAACTAGTGATAAGTTTTAGGTTGGACTAGTCCATGACTAGTTCATGGAGTCAAGATTATTTTTATCCTTCCCTCCTAAAGTGTATAGATTCAAAAAATAGTATAAGGAATGTTTTTTATCCAAACCAATATACTTAATATCAAATTATAGTAGATAATTTGTGTAACAGTCATCACCATACATGATAAGGACTGACTACTATTATTGAGTAGTGAACCATGTAAAAATATATTGTTCCATTATTTAATTTATTTTATATACTTTCATGTGATAAGGAAAAGAGAATAAAATAATCAATATCCTAATAGGTCTAAGAGTTAAATGGATAAAAATTTATACTTGGTAAAAAAGTTCCTAACATTGATTCAACAACCTCTAATTGTTGAGTATATCCCAAAGTGGTAATAAAAATTGGTATATGAACCTTGGTTTAACTCTATTGGATTATATACATTGAAGTTAATCTTTTTGAAGATTTTATTTACCTTCCTATGTTAAAAATAAAGTATGGTTTTAGTAATTATTTACTTATCGATGAGTAGAATTCTATTTTTACTAGGACCATGATGAATAGGAGAAAGAAAGAGAAAAGAAATCTGAAGAAGAAACTCCTATTTAATAATGAAGAGGAATTATGAGTTTCTCCATTCCATGATAAAAAATATGATATAAATTTTGGAAAGTAAATAATAGGTAGAACATGTTTCTACCAAGGAGAAGGAAAAAATTCCCACCTTATGTGGATCAAGAATTTTAATTGATCACAAGGCATGTGAAAATTCTTGTACAAACTATCCTCTAGAAGAAAAACCTAGAATAAGTGGTGATGATGATCAATATAAAACTTCTTAATATATATAATTTTAAATATTAAGATATATTATGAATTATATTCCAAATAAAATAGTCTCTCTTATTTTTAGAGTTTTTCAAAGTTTATAGGAATAGATCGCCCAACTAGAATAAGAAGTAGATAACATGGATAATGATTTTCAAGGAAAAGTTTTAGAATGTATAAATCTCTCTAGATAGATTAGATCCTATAAAGAAATAAATATGGATCGTGAAATAAGTTACTCAAAATTTGAAAGAAATTGGATCAATGAATTTGAATAGAAATATGGAGTCAAGAAGAATCTGGAATAAAATATCCATACTCTTGAAGAAAAGTTAAAAAATAGAATTGATATTAAGGATTTACAATTGAAAGTAAAATCTTATAAGATCAAGGAACTTGACCCATTTTTGTAAGAAATTTTTAAGTTGTATGAATAGGAAGTTAAAATAATAAAAAATATTTTCAAAGATAAATTTATTACGATTAAGATCATAAAAATACCCTCAATATGAAATTTCTATAATTGGATGTTGTCCAATATTGAGAAGACACATATTAAGAATTCACAAAAGAAGAATAATGTTTCTACTAATAATCAATTTTCATTGGAGGATTCTTAGGTTAAAATTCCTCTTATATGTGATAATAATATCCTAAATTAATTCAATAATATATCTCAAGCATCTATAAATAAATAGGTTACATTCATACCATCTTTTAATTATGTTTATAAATATATTTTCATGAATAGTATAGGATAGAAAACAAAATATACACAAGTATGGATGAATAAAAGTGATAAGGGATTTACCACCAAAACTAGGGTGGATAAAAAACATGTGGAATCTAGTTCCCCATGAAAAACCAAAAAAGTTATTAAGAATAAACAAAAAATCATATAAAATATATAAGAAGATCAAGGTTTGTGGGTCAAAGTTGGTTCTATAATAGATTCAGGCTTTCTTCATTGGATTATTGGTGCAATACTTTAAATAAAACATCATAAAGGAAGATCATGTCAAGGGGGAGTAGGACAAAAATGAAGAATCGTTATCCATAGTGAACAAAATTATAAAACATCCAATACATTAAGAAAGTTTGAAAAAAACAATGATGTTGTAAAATATGGTGGTCAAAATAATGATGTATGATTATCTTGAAATTTATCTAAATATGTTAAGAAAAGAATACCAATTTTTTTTCATAGAATAAAGAATCATCCTTGATAAGTAAGTAGAATTTTTTTTTTAAAAAAATCCTAAGAATATATCAATAAAGAAAGGTGATACGAACTTGGATTCTAAATCCAAGAAGGTAAAGAAAAGTGAATCATCCAAAATAACTACTAAGAATTAATGTTCAAAATAAAAACTTAATACCAAAATTACTAATTAAATATTAGTTATTTGGATATAATATTTGGAAATAATGAGGAAAATGGAAGAATCATAAGAAAATTATACTTCAAAAGGAAAAGAAAATATTTCACATAAAGATAAATAAGTTCTATGTGTGAGGTAAAACGTGGATAGAAACACTCCTAAATATTGTTCTCCAATAATTTTATCATAAGAAGAGTTATTTGAGAAGATGAAAGTTGCACCAAGTGACACAAGTTCTTTAAAATATCTTAAAGAAAGAAGGTACACATAAAAATAAATTTACAATATGATAAGATCCATACAGCCCCAATAAAAATTGAAGTTTAGATATGGAAGCATGAATAATGGAGGAAATAGAGCGACTCTGTTAAGATTAAAACCATTTTATAGACATTAATAAGTAATGAAGGATCCACCTTATTCCCATAACCTTTGTGTTTAGAATTTTCTCTCTCAAAATAGGTAATTAAAGGTGAAGCATGATCTTATAGAGAGAAACCATGATAATGGATGGATACCAATTTTTTTTATCCAAGATAAGAATGTTTCTATCTAAGAATGTTTCCCATGTTAGTTCTCTAAAATTTTTTTATGGAGGGATCACCCTTGGTAAATATGTGAAAATTCTTAAGTCTAGACATCCACATAATAAAATATCTATTTTGGTGTTGTATAAACATAAATATCATACAACATATCTATTGAAGAGATTCATCATTATGAAGATTGTAAGAAAATTCTCATTGAGTAGGAGACATTTGTAGAAAGTTAAAGATGATACCAGAATGATCATCACATATAAATATGACAATTATATAAATTTCTTGAAGATCATATCATTATAAAAAGTAAATTTTTTAATCTATCATAATTGGTTATAAAACTTATAAACTTAACAAAAAGGGGGATAAATTGAATTAATCAATGACATAAGAAAAGTGGAAGTGTGAATACGATATAAGGACACTTATTCCTCTTATTACACTTGAATTTTTTAATCTATTTGTTGAAGTAAGTGTAGGTGTTTTAGGTTGTTTATCTTAAAAGTGTTTCATATCCCAATTAGTATCTTCTACCTGGGATAAAGGTGGACAACCCTTATAGATAAGTTTACGAGTCCTCATTCTATGTAGTATCGCGATCAGTTAGCAAGGTAAAAATTTATTGTTAAATAAAATCCTCTTGTTTTCTATACCAAGAATGGATCACATAGACTTAGGGTGAAATGATAGATGACACATTAATTAAGTATGAACTGATACCCTTTTACCATGAAGTTTCTATTTCTTATCAATAAGGTGGAGAGAAAGTGAAATTAATGTCTGGAAAAATAAAGGAGAGAGATTCAAAGAGATTCACATATTGATATATTCATTTGGAAATAAATGTGAAGATATTTTTACTAAATACAAGGGGTACATTAAAGTGAATACTTTGTGTATGAGTTTCATTTATTTTCAATGTATTTAAATGGTCAATGAAATAGAAATATTTCATTAATTTTAATATGTTGAATGAGTTAGAAACAATAAGCTATTGAAAATATCAACTGAATTATCCAAGCATGTTAAAAAATTTGATTTTGCATAAATTAATGAATGAAGAAGACATGAAGTTCTCAAGACCCATTTTATTAGTAAAGGTTAAATTTAATTTTAATAAGTTTAGTTTACTTATGATGATTGATGAGTTTTTATTAATGTATATATCATGGGCTATGAATTTTGGTGAAACATGTTTTTTTATCAACATTAAGAAGTTTTCCTTAAAGAGTTTCATTAATAAGTTTACAAAGTTTAATGAAGTTTCATTAAGGAGTTTCCTTAAGTAGTTTTTTAATGGTTTGTTACTAAATAGATATAACACATATAAATAGACAGAGGTCGGTATACCATGATGATCAGATGAAGTCGATCATACTAAGGTGATCAGACAAATTTGATTAGATTGAGGAAATCAGATGAAGGTTTCAGGGCATATGTAAGGTTCACTCCCCCACTATGTAAGGGTAAAAAATTAGGCGTCCTTTCATAAGGGTAAACTTTGGTCTCACGTAAGGGTAAACCAATGAATCACATAAGGGTAACACACCCAATACATAGGATACTTAACCATCATATTGAACTCACATAAATGTATAAAACTATATCTGATGTTTCTAAGTGATGATTTATTTATTTATAAAAAATCGTAATTCATTATATATGTGATTTAACCTGAAGTTCTAATAAATAAAAAATATATGAAAGTGATTTCAATTAGCTTAACTAAAAAGGAGTAGCTACAAAATGTTTAAGTCATGAATATATTAATATTTTAGTAGAAATCAGTGGAACTATGGTTCCTAAACATTGTGAAGTACTGATTGAAGTTGTATGAAGAGAGATACAAATCCAATCAGACATACTTTTATAATGATTTATATGTAAAGTGAATAAGTCTATCATATGATATTAGTGAGTTATTAGATAGAATTCACTATAAATAAGTTATCGAATGTTTAAGAACAAGTTTTATAATGTATTCATTAGTTAGTGTAAATATTTGATGACCATAAAATGAAGAGTTTACTAATCATAATACAAGGAATAATTTTCTGAAGCAAGTCATCATTTAGAAGAATTATTATGAAGTTTAAAGATAGAGGTTTTTTGAATGATCAAAAAAATGTTTCCTAAAAAATATATAGGAAATATATGAAGATAATTATAAATAGGTTGTTGAAGCTTTTGATAAGTTGGACCATACATAATTTTTTATATGAAGTCATCAAACAAATGTCTCCATGTGATGTTAATCAAACTAAAGAATCCATACAAGATGATCAAAAATAGGTTGTTGAGGTTTCTATATAGTTTACATCAGAAAAAAGTAACTAAGCAATGTCATTAGAGAAAGTATGAAAAATACATCATGCTAAGTGTTATAAATTCACCTTATGGAGTTATATAAATCTATTATATAAAACAAGGAGAATAGATCTCTAAGGGTTTATAAGACAGATGAAAACTAACAAACATTTGAGAACCTATTGGATGTAAGAATAACATGACAAAAGTATGATGAATAAAATTTCAATGGGAAGATCGATCAGAGTCACTATAACTAAGAATTTATTAGAGAAAAGTTGTTTAAATCATGACAAAGGTCATTGGAAGTGTCTTTCAAAATAATTTTGGGATGTTCCTATGAAGTTTTAAAGTAACACCAGATGAAGTTTCACTGAATGGATGATTTGAAAGGAAGTTGTACCAGAAATAAGGTTCTAATAAATTTACTAAGTTTTTATAAATTTATCAATTGTGATGATGATAAGTTGGGTGATAAACATTTCAATAATCATAAAGAATGATTATAATTATTGATGATATTTTAGGAAGGATGAAGGTGATCATTGACAATGAGATTTAAGGAATTTTCCTATGAATAATGTTCATATATTATCTTTTAGAAAATATAAAGGTGGTAAAACAATGAAATATTTGAGAGAGATTATAAAATATTTAATTGGGAAGTTTTAATTTTAATGAAACTCTTCACCCTGAAATTACAGATAATCACTACCTATATAAAGGGGTGTTGATGCATTGGGATGGTGTGTTGAATTAAAGCACAACATGGAGTTATGTTTAATAATCGAAAATATTTAAGAAATTTATGTCCATTAATCATGATATAAATTATCATTTAGGCCAACTTTTTGAGTGAATAAGTATTTGAAGGAGCCAAAGCACTGGATGAAGGAATAATACATGAGATGAAGAAGTGATTAGCCATCCACTAGAAAAAGTTTCCTTATCAAGTGAAGATAATAAGAAGAAGTAGAATAGTTGATCATACACATTGGTAACAAACTAAAGAATATATCAGAAGAATTAGTGGAACTGAATGAGAATGTAATAGATGGTTAGTAAGAAGACGTAAGATTCAACCAAATTCAAGACATATCTTTTTTTGTCATTTTGTATTAGATGTACAGGGTGAAGAAGAGAGACTAGGCATATTTTCATCAGGCATATCATCATCATCTGAATATTATTGAATAAAAATATCAAACATATAGATTAGACAAAGGATTGTTTATTTATCTTCTAAATGAAAGTAAGAAGAAGGAGGGAATTTTCTTAAACACTATTGTGTAAGTAACAAGTTAATAAGAAGAAATAGAGAACAAAGCATCACTATGACATTCAACATAAGTCTCATATGGTGGAATAATTTCTTGGTATTATAAATTAACATAAGAATAAGGTTAAAACTTTCTTCAATGGTTGTATAAAGTAATATTGATAAGCTATAATTTGGATCAATCCATCACCAATCTAGGGAGTTAGGATTATTTCCACCCCATCCAAAAGTGTAGGGACTCACACTTAGGCTAAAAACTATTTTATAGACAAACCAATATACTTGATATCACATCATAGTGGATAATCCATTTATTATTCACAACCATACATGTTAAGGACTATATAATCTAATTTAGTAGGGAAATCTGTAAAAATATCTTGTGCCATCATTTTCATTCTTACATATACTTGCATATGATAAATAAAAGAGAATAGGAAAATCAAAATTCTAATAGGTTTAAGAGGCAATGGTATAAAAACTTATACTTGGTTAAAAATATCCCAACATTGATTAACCCCCCTCTAAATTTTTATTATATCTCTAACTGGTCCTAATAGGTATAAGAATTAACAATCAATACCTTTTCCATTAATAAAAACAAAAACCATCATTCGTGCGTTGTGTGGACTACCACCTCCACGATGAAACACATTTTATTTTCCTTCACCGCATTTCAAGGATAGTAATGATAGAGATTTTAATATATAAGTATGTTATTTATGACATATTTTATATTCTTAAATGAAAAAACATATTACTTCTTTTCCCCATTCTATGGAAAAAATAAATCATCATCCATGCATATGTGTGGACTACCTCCTCCATGGAACAATCATATTATGTTTTTATTCTCATTAACTCTTTACATGGCTTGTATTGAGAATGATTTTAATGGATAAAAATTATTTTTATGAAATTATTATGGTTATGGAAATAAAAATTGGACAACCTACTAACAATACGAGCAATAAACAACCTTGGTAAATTCAACCATCCAAAAGCGCATTCTAAGAGAGAAAAAAGATTTCTTCATATTATGAAATAACTTCATATAGTTTATATTATTATTTTAATTATTAATAATTTTGATATATCATACTAATAAACATTAAATAGGACCATTATTCTTTTTATATAATGATATTAAAACTAAATCACTTTATAATTATCCATTAATTATGGTATGTTCTTGTTTGGGCTGGTTTAATCAACTACTTGAACAATGTTATAAATTTATATCATGGATGAATATGGGAATTTAATTATAAGTAATATATGATATAAATAAGTAAATATTGATTTTATTTTTGGTTTTTAATGTTAATATTAATATTAAACTTATTAATTAAGATACCAATGTCTGTTCATTAAAAATCACCAAAACAAGCTCATCGTCTATTTTTTCTTTAAGGATCATAAAAAAACTATCATAGAATGAAATCATAACTTTATAAAATATAATTAAAAATACATTTCAGTACCTTTTATGATCCACTAGTGATTAAATTTTGTATAATAATGAAGAAAAACACCCCTAATATGAATCTAGTTCGAAATAATCAAGATTACTCGCACCCAATATTTAAAGTAGATAATAAATAACTAATATACATATAGAAAATAATTATAAATTAATATTATAAAACGTTTTGTATGTGAATAAGGTTCTATAATAGGTGATTAATATATTTATGTTTATTATACAATATCTTAGAATGTATTCGACTAATTGTAGAAATAAGGTAAGGGGTTCTTTGTCTCAAATTTAATTTGTTGAGACTACTTATTATTGTGAACCATGATATATTTACTATAGGTTGATTATTTCTTAATGAATTTATCTTACCATATTCATGGGGTTTTACATTTCCCATCAAAATTTCATTTCCCCATGACTCATATTTTAGCCAAAGTGTTTCTTATAAGTGAGATCGACCTCATCTACTCTTCTCAGTTGAGAACCTCCCTTTTTCCATGTCCACATTCATTAGATTCTTATAAAAATTGTGATGTATAAAACTCAGTTCACTCATAATTAACCAAAATTAGTTATCCACACGGAATCAAGTGTATATCCATGTATACCATAGGTTGGAGAATAATAGCGAGGGTCTATGTTGGTATGATGAGGAGACTATACCATCTTTATCAGAGTGTAGCACATTAGTAAATAATAATGAAGAAATAGTGGAATAGTAAGGCAGAGGAATAAAATGAAAAATTAGTGAAAATAAGCCATCCAAATAATAATAACTAGACATGAAAAACAATAGAATCACATACAGATGATGTCATGATAGTATAAAAGTGAAAATAGGTAGACATGATGGCATACATACAATACAATACTGGAATACACAAAAGAGACAAAAAGACTGAAGAAAAATATCTCCATGAACATCCTGAGCATTGGACCAATCATATACTATCAATATCTCAACCCTAAAAGAGATAAATCATATATATTTGGGCACTTCCCTTTATCCTTACCTATATCTAAGTAATTTTTCTAGGTGAAAAATGATGGCCTGAATAGGGTGTGAGTAAAACTCTATAGGCTTACACCAACTATGTCTAATGAAAATTCAGTTGATGAATATAAAATATAATAGTGTGAAGGTATAATAAATGTAAATTAGTAAATAAATACAAACATTTTCAATATCAGACTCTTTATGGGATACCTGACCGACCCTACCTGTTTCAGCCTAAGTCAAATGTATCTGAGAATATGACCATTAATTATATGAGGAACCAAGGAAAATATCCAAGGAAACTAAGTATAATAATAATAAGAGACCATGATATACCCATGTAATTCATGACCTTAGAAGGTTAATATCACTTGCAGTGATCTATCAAGAGTAGGGATATGGGTATGAGTGAAATCCAAGGGATGAACCCTTGGAATTTCACCCTAAATGTTTCTAACTGAGCCCAAGGTTTAGTCCAATGTAGTCTTGAGATATACTTGATTATAAACAAAGGATATAATCCAATGCGGTCCATGCCTGAGGACATCGAGCTGAATCCAAGGATAGAATTCAAGGAATTATAATTTCTGGAGTATTTAAGTGAATCATTGATATCAAGACAAGGAATTCACAAGATAAGACATTAACCAAGACTAAGTTTTGTATCTAACTTAGTGGTTAAAGTAATGAATTTTTTTGTATCCTATGATTTTACCCAAGGAATTTCAATTCAAGAATCCAAGCTTTACTCAAGGTAGGACACACCTTTAATAGTGTCATCAAGGTCTATAATAATAATAAATTATTTCATTTAATAATTTAAAATTGATTAAGTGATATATCTAGACCATTTAAAAATTAAATTCATTCCCCTATTCAATCTAAAAAAAAGTGATAAAAAGGGACAAGTGAAGTATACATACCATATCACAATTCAATTAATTCATTTTTTCCATAAATTTTTACAAGGGTTGAACCAAACACTCCTAAGGGGTCTTTTAAAAAAAAATCAAATGGTTGTCAAGGGAAATTAAACCAACACACCCTAATGGGTGGTTCAAGTTTAGGTATTTAACCTCAAATTACTTTAAGGGGTCTTATATCATATCTAGGACCAGGTTTAGATATGAATTTAAAGGAATATTAATTTTATAAGTAATGCATAGAAAGTATGGAATGTAGAACAATGATGAAATATTATAAACCTCAATACCTTTAGAGAAAAGTAGTAGACCACATGTATTAGCTTTGTAGAAGACTCCTCATCTAGTATTGGCATCAAATTCACACTAGAATGAGAGAAAATAGAAAAACTAGAAAAACACACTGGAAATAGGGTGTATTAGCTCACATGGAAACAATGTTGATGACGGGAAAGAGAAAGATAAAAAATAAGTAGGATGGGTACTATACTTACCTATGTGGATCCAACATGACTGATGATGATCAAAACAAAGTCTGGATGGAGGAGATACACGAAATCATAGTGGAGGGAAAGAGGATACCTCTCATTGGATATTGTGAAAAATGAGGGAGGAAAAAAAGAAGAATTATATTTAATGTAAATAAAGGAAAATCATCATTTCTATAATTTTAAAGGGTTTCATAGTTTTCCAAAACCACACGCCAACCATGCAATGCCTACTGTCCATGATCCCATACCTCATACAGTTTCGGTGCACAATTAGAAAAACCATTAAAAAACCATGCATGGTACTCTAACAATAAATTGAAAGTTTTTCATGGTTGTATAGCCCATGGTAAATGGTTTTCTAAACCATGATACTCCCATTCAATTACACATGATTGAGATTCACGATTTGTGATAACCATGTGCCAATTGTGTACCTCACCTTTCTTCTTTAAAAACCCTTACTCTGTGACCCAAAACTAGTAAGAATGATCCTAAAATCTCCATAGAACCATTTGGAACTTAAATATTGATAAAAAAGTTTTATAATAAAATTTTAAGGACCCATACATTTTAAAAAATGGAGATATTATATATTCCCCTCCTTAAAATAACTCAACCTTTAGTTTTCTTTCGAATGGTGGTTCAGCTGCTTCTGAGAATAACTCTATCCACTGATCATGTATATTGAAATATCACCCCCACGTATTATCCTATACATGGTCATGCTTCCATAACACCCATACTAATGAAATTTCCTACCACTAAGAGCTTTCATACTATGATCAATGATACAAACTGGATACTCCTCAAAAGAATCATCAGCCTGCAACTCAACTTCCTAAGAATTAGGGACAAGAGGTGGGTTGGAGTGATAATGGTAGAGTTGGGAAACATGAAAAAAATAATACATAAAACTTTACCTCTAAGGAATAGTTATCAGATATACCATTGGTTCAAACCTCTCCAAAATCTCAAAAGGTCCAATGGATCTAGGAAACAACTTACCTTGCCTCTGAATCCATTGATGACCCTATCTAGGAGAGACATGGGAGAAGAATTGATCTCCAAACTCAAACTATATAGGTTAGTGATGGATATTGGAATATTAATTCTACTTAGAATGATCAGTAACCATCCATTTCCTAATGAGCTATACCTACTCCGATGTCTCCTGAATGTGATGAGGTTCCAGTAGCACTACCTCCCTTTCCTCTAAACACCATAAAGGTGAATGAAAATGATTACCATGAAATCCCTCATAATTATATGTTTGGATAGACTCTTGAAAAATATTTTTATAAGAGAAATCAGATAGAGACATGAACTTTTACCATGAGCCTCCAAAATTAAGGATTCATACATAACTCATGTCCTCCAATACCTGTATAGTGAACTTAGACTGACCATCGGTCTGAGGGTGGTATGTTATACTCATAAGTACCTATGATCCAAGAGACCTTTAAAATTACTACTAAAAAATAATAAGTGAACTAAGAATACCTATATGATACTATGGCACAAAGAACCCCATGAAAGAATATGTTCTCTCGGACATAGAGTCTCTCATGTTTGACCACTGAGAAGGTCTCTTGGATAGGCAAGAAGTGGGTAAATTTCATCAGTCTATCCATAATCACCCATTTAGTGTAACTTATTCATTGAAACTTTGGTAATCCTATCACTAAATCCCTGGTGATGTCATCCCATTTCGACTCTAGGAGGATTAATGGTTGCAAAAGGCCAACATAAAACTGGTGTTTTTCTTTTAGCTGTCGATAGGTGGAACTCTGAGTAACGAATCCTGCAATATCCTTTTTCATTCTATACCACGAATACTAGTAGAATAAGTCATAGTACATCTTAGTGATTCAAGAATTTACTACCCACTTGAAAGAATGAGATTCTCACATCAACTCCTCTCTCATGTCTATAGGTACCTAGACATGCCCATAGAGATGTAGGTTCTCATCCTCATTAATAACCAAACCAGGTTGTGAGTCCTCACCTGAAAATTTTTCCTAAGGACCATGCCTTTAGGATCTGAAATTTCCCCCATTTATCCTATTTATAAGTGTTTAATTCCTTAATAAAGCTACAAGTATAAGCTTCCTATGATATTCCTTAACTTCCATATTAATTTCATAAAAAATATCCATCATCTTCTATTCACTATTGGATTCCTAAAAAGCTTGAGTCTAAGTATTTTGGATCAAATAATAAACAACTACATTTCCTTTCCCTATAATGTAATCAAGATCAATGTCAAAAGACTGAAGGTATTTGAACAATTTTCATTTATAGAGGTACAAGTTGCACCGAGTGAATATGTATTTGAGATTTTTTTGTTCCATGTATACCATGTACCGTTCTCCCAGCAAGTAATGTCTCTATTAATGTAAGGCATGAACAACAATTTATAACTCTAGATCATGAATCAAGTAATAGTCTTACAAGGCCTTAATTGAATATACCTATACACTATAACTCTTTCCCCTTTCATCAAAAAGTTTTCAGTCTAACGCCTGATGAATCATAATAAACTATGTATCCTTTTTTAGGATTAGGTAAATTATGGATCAATACTAAAGTTAGTCTTCCTTTCAACTCATGAAAAACCATCTCAAAAGTTTATAAACATGTAAAATTTACACCTTTCTTGGTCAATCCTATAATTGGTTTTTCAAGGCATGAAAGGTTTTGGATGGAACACCAATAGTAACTAGCTAGCCATAAGAAAATCTATATATCAAAGATGTTATTGGGATAATCAAAGGAAACAATGAATCACAACCTATATGGATCAATAGATACCCCTTATATTGATATGATGTGACCCTAAAAGTAAACTTTATTAATCCAAAAATGGTATTTTGTGGGATTATCATATATCTTATGCTCTATTAGTATACTCAAAACAATTTCAAGGTGTTTAGAATGATCATGTTGATTATGAGAGTATACTAAGTTATCATCCATGGAAAGAACCAAAAAATAATCTAGGTAGAAGTATAAAACCCAATTCATCAAGGACATAAATACAGTAGGTGTGTTCATTAAAATGAATTACTTTACCAAATACACATACACTCGATACCTACTTTGTAATGTTGTACGTGGTATATCTAAGGGTATAAACCTCACTTGATGATAGCCTGGTCTCAAATAAATCTTTTAGAAGACTTTGGATCCTTAGAGTTAGTCAAATATATCATCTATATGAGATAGTGGGTACCATTTCTTGGCTATAATCTGATTGAATTTCTAATAATCTACACACAACCTTAGTGTACCATCCACCTTCTTAGAAAAAACACTAGTGAACCCTAAGGATATGTATTGGGTCATATAAAACATTTAGTTTCTAGGTCCTCTAACTACATCTTGTGTTCCTAAAGATCAGTAGGGGACATCCTGTATATAGGAATAGAAACTGTTCCCACACTTCAAATAAGTTTTATCGCGAAATCCACCTCTAACTCAGGAGGTATTCCATAAAAGTCATTAGGGAAAACATCTATGAATTATCCCACCACTGGAGGGAAAATAGCCTATCATAATCCTCAATCTTCAAGAAAGAGACTGGAAACTGGGATGAGACTCTTCCCAACCCATTATGCTTAGTTCTAGCTCAACCTTCTTAGATATCCCATTATCCTTTTTGAACATAGATACCACCCTCAAGTGATATAAAATACACCTTTTGGTTATAACAATCAATTTGGTCTCGATAAGGAACTAACTAGTCCATATCAATAATTATGAAAAAACCTATCATCTTGAAGATGAAAAGGTTCCATATTAAATGATAATTTTTGATCTCGATGGGATACTCCTTACATCAGAAATTTTTTTTCGACCATACTCCCAATGGAGTATCATGATACATTACCCCCAAAAGTACTCTATATTGAGTCTAAGACTCTTTGTTAATGCCATAGATAAGAATGAGGGTGAAACACTAGTATCAAAAAAATTCAATAGTATATTTGAGGATACTAAGATCAAACCTCATACTTTAGATAGCCCAAAACTCTACTCCTCAGGTGAAATTTACACTACATGCAACCGAATGATCCAAAACCCTAAGATATAGCCAAAACCCCCATGAGCTAGTTCACTCTGCTAGTTCTACACATCATAATTCTGGCTTCCTCAACCATGAATAACTTCTTAGCTTGTATGACCAGTGGTACTCTAGATCCAGGTTTGGAATAGTACCACTAATCTCATTCTATGATTAAAATGTGGTGAAGATTCTCTCCCACTGGGGATTGGTGGAAAGGTCCTACAAAATCTACAAAGCTGTCCCATTTTGCTTCAATTTCAGCACTCCACTAGGTCCATGTCATAGCAGGGATTCTTGTAACCTAGTATTCCACACTAATGTAATATCACATAATTTCCATTATGCATACTCTACTCACCACTTCTCTCGTGAGAAGACTCTAAGCGATGCTTCCTTCCACTAGACGAAACACTTCCCTACCTAGGTGCTAAACCACTATTTCCTATACCTTTGTCTTCCCTCACATGTTTCTTAGATATAAGGTATTGGTTCACCATTTTAGAAATGGTGGATAGATGGAAGAGGTTTATGTGATATTGGATAGCACACCTAAGCCCATCCTCAATGCATATCACCTTGGACAACTCATCACTAACAAGAGTGGGTGAAAAGAACTAGATCTTAGTGAAGAGATCTGAATAATACACAACTAAAATAGTACCCCACTTCAGGTGTATGGATTCCCCTGATCGATTGGATTTTATCATCTCTAGGAAAAAGTAATTGTTGAAGGTAATATAGAAGTCCCTCTAGACCATACCTTGATTCCAATCTTCCTGTGTAAGAACATTCCACCATCAATTGGAAGAAACATAAAGCGTATGAGTTTTAAGATTCACCCACATTTTTAAAGGTGTCTTCAATATTTTAAAGATTTATAGAATATACTCAATCCATGAATCAACATCCTAAATACCAGCTTCCCTAGAAAAAGTTTTTGGGTGCTGCTGTTGGAACTCCCTTATCAACTATGACATAGACAGTTTAAGACTTAGATATCCTTCCATAGAATGTACTAGCCATAGGAAACACTCCCTCATTTGATCATCAGTTACCATTACCGGTATAACCAATGGTATTATAGGAGGTTCCTTAGGTGGCACTACTGGTGGGTTAGGTCTACCACCTTAGGTGCATGGTCGTCGCCACCTTCCCGGTGCTCAACCCTAGGCTATTCTGGAGGAATATATCTATAATTACAAGTACACACCTCAGAATATTTACTAGGTTAACAAAATCTTTGATAAGAAAACAAGGATAGGCTCAGGGATTTATTGTAAGAGATATGATATCCCACAACCCATTTCTAGGGTCAAGTTAGAAGGTGAAATTTCAAGTTTCAATCATAAGGTTCAATTATATAGGGTTTCGATTTCTAGTTATAGAGGAAAACTATATTTAAGTTGTTAATGGAATCCCCATTTAATGGAAACCAATTCCTTTAAGAGTTAGGATTCTCATGATTTCTTATATACAATAGTTTAGTAAGATTAATTTGACATTCCCAAGTTATAAAGACCCAAGCTTTATAAGTTGCAATAAACATTCCAAGTAACTAAAACGATCCTTTTACATCTAGTATTAGGATGTAACAAGTCCATATATGATGATTCAATTATATGTATCTTCATTATAAATTTATATAGGAACAAACTTTATAAATTACAATTAGAATCCACTTAATCATAACCAACTAAATGTTTCAACCCGTGTAACTAAAGTTATAGGGATTAAAATGTCATAATTGATTATTAAGGTTACAAAATAAATATATGTAGGAAAAATACATTTAGGTTGATGCCGATAGTTTAAGTGAACAATTATTTACTCCTTTTACCTATAAGAAACATGATAAAATTACAGGAATGATAATCAATACACATACGATATGTAATAAGAAATCAAGAAATGAAATATGCATGGCATGGAAATGAATGACACATATATACCTACATGCCTATAATGATGCATAGGGAAATACACCCTTACCATACTAGACCAATGGTAAAAATTAATAATCCTAAGAAAATTCATAAATCATGTGCATCACCCAATGATGAATTAGTACAACTATAATAGGTGAAATCCAGAACAACAAGTCCCATCCATGATAACTTGAATTTTACCCCAAATATGGGTTAGGTACTCCTAGGAATGGATTATTACCAAGTTCCAAATTGTCCCAGTATCATGTCTACCAACCCAAAATAGTAAGACAAATGAAAATAAAGCTATGATACCAATTTGTGACATCCCAAACCTAGTTTACTCATAATTAACCAAATGCAGCTAGCCACATATCCTCAGACATGCCTACCCATATGCTAGAGATTGTTGACTAGAAGTGAGGGACTATGTGGGTGTGGTGGGGAGACTATACCCTATTTATCAGAGTTTAGAATATCATTAAATAATAATAAAGTAGTATAAAAAATAATATGATAGTGGAATAGATCGACATGGAAGAAAAAAAATAAACCATCCAAATAATAATAACCTGACATAAAAAAGACGTGTATCATCATCCCGTTTCTCTTATGTGATAAGATAGGATTTCCAATAACAAAGAGTTATTATGAGATGATTAAATTTATACACATGCTTTATGATTTATTAGATTTCTATAACATTTTTTGAGAAGAATATTTTGATAAAAATGTTTATCCAGGATAAAAGTGTTTATCTAGAAATTTGTTAAAATATAAGGGAATGTGTTCCCACCATCCATTGATGAGATATTTTAATAAAATGTTATTTATAAAAGGAATGGTTTCAAACACATATATTACCATTTATGATATGGAAACAATACTTTATTTGTTATATATTCCTACTAAAAGGAAATAAATTCTATTTCCTATAACATAGATTTTTTATTGAGTCTTATAAAAATATTCTAAAGAGAATATGATGTATAAGAAGCTAGTGGGAGCATATTTGAAATTTGAGAAGTTCAAATTTAATAAATAAAAGATTTTACTAATATAAGTTTGAGTGATTTTTCACATAATATCCTATATAGTTAGAATATGATACAATAAAGAAATATGTAAATAGTTACATTTATTTACTGTGAGAAAGTGAATATCACTATTAACTAAAATATTTTTCTAGTATAATATTATAGTGATTCTTCACTTAATATCCTAATGAATTTTAAGATATGTGATGGTAATGAAAAATGTAAAGAGTTATATTTTGTTACTATAAAAAGTAAACATCACTATTCCCTAATGTTTTATACCCTCCAATACACAAAGTGTATCACTTGGTATCTTAAAAGTTTTTAGGGTATGATGGTAAATAGAAATGTAAAGTGTTATATTAGTTACCATAAAAAAATAAATACCACTTTATCCTAAAAGAGTTTAGGATATTGTGGTAAATTGTTAATGTCAATATTTACATTATTTACAAAATATTTAAAGGAAAAAGTTTGATGGAAAATGTTCTAAGGATGGTTATTATGTACTTAGAAATTGTTTTAAGTAGAAAACATAATATAACATTATAAAATTTTATGTTATGAAGTTAATGATTTTGAATATAAGTTCAAAGAGTTGAACACAAGGAACATGATTCCTATGACTCGTCATTATTTAAACTATCTTTCTTTGTAAATGTTACCCACTAAGAGGTTAGTTTGAGTATTTTATCAGATGGCTATAGAGGGATTTTATAAGAATTATGTTTTGTTGTAATTTAAAAAAAACATTTCTATAGTAATAACATGAAATTCATGTAAAATCTCTTAAGATACTAGTTGTAATGGTTATAAACATATCATGTATTTTTAATAAAGGCAATCTCCATTTATCATTCATTCATGTGTGCTGTAATTTCTTTTATATGAACTATCGAATGATAAATATACCCTAAAAGTAAAAACATTGAGTTATCCTTAACTAATGATAATCATGAATTATAATGGGTCATAATGATATATAAAGGTTTTATTGAATAGATTATTATGTCTGTTGAAGAGGGTTGTATGTGATATTTTAAATAATAGATTCCTGGGGTAATAAGTAGAGACTTATCACTTAGATAGATTTGTTAAAGTATATCTCATGGAATTTTGTATGGCCATGGATATACTTAGAGATGTATGGTTATTATTATTCATTCTTACATGTGGTTCATGAGATACCTAACATGAGAACCTTCATAATTTGATACCCTACTTACACAAGTCACCATATGAACTTAGATAATTATGGGTTGGTTGGGTATGTTGCTGATCACGTTGTCATTTGAAGTGAAACCAAGATGGGATTTGTCGACTTGTATAACAAGAAAATAAATCTGGACCTTGATTGAATTAGATTGAGGAAACACATGGACATGTTTATTTATTTCACATATAATGTGTTCAACTACTTGGATAAGTGACATGTGATGTTCTTAACAAATAGATTAATGATATGTGATGCATTAAACCACTTGGTCGGTATTTTTTAGAGAATTAAAAAAATGATGAGAGACCTATAATATATTGACATGTTTAATATATATTGGTCACTCAATTTCATGAGAAAATAGAGTATATAAGATACATATAATGTATATGATACATATTGTGGTTGAAATTTTTATATAGATATATGAGTATATATAATGGATATCACATCAAAACCCTTAGTATCTTAAGTTGTATTTATGTTTTTATAGAGACCTCTCTTTGCTGACATTTAAGAAAAAGATATTTATTAGTTGTTTTTAACTCTAATAAGGCCCGTAGGGTTACACAGTTAGGCCCTGGGATAAGGATAAATTTTTGGACAAAGTTTTTATTCAAAATTTGGAGATTTTGATGAAAAAACATAGACAAAAGAGTTTGTATGGATTTATAAAGAGTTGTTAAGTTATGTATAAATTCCTTATGAGATTTTATTACAAGTGTGATATTTTTGGATGCAAAATAAAATATATATAAAATATATGATATTATATATATAAGTTTATATTTAATACATGCATGTGATGTAA
This sequence comes from Viscum album, assembly GCA_963277665.1. NCBI lineage: Eukaryota > Viridiplantae > Streptophyta > Magnoliopsida > Santalales > Viscaceae > Viscum > Viscum album. Next base: position 931,541,383 of record OY728159.1, read on the forward strand.
TTATTTTTATACATATATTAAAAATAAATGTGATAATAAATATATATATGATATATATTTATTTCTCCCGAATAATTTTATTATCAATTAAAAACCATTATGAATGATATAATAGGGTTATATGAATTCATTGAAAATGTTAAATGAATTAAACCAAAATTATGAAACACATATAATGTGAGGATCCTTAGGATCTTTCTATATAAGAGTATGGTGTCCTATTCTATTGGGTGTGATAAATTGTATCTTCCCCCTATACTTATATTATTTATCTAAGATAAAGGTGCTAGGACCCATTCAACATTTGGGTATCCTCGTGTTTTGATTACAGTAACATTTTCATGTCCCCCCCTCTCGGAGGTAGGGTGATTTTTTTCATTGATTCCTAATATTTATCAAGTATTATCCTCCACCAAATAAGAAGAATACAACTACTATTAGATTTTTACAGGTACTCTATTTTATAGTTTTATATTTACACGTTGATTCTTGTAGATAAATTTTTCATGTGTTTGGGTTTTCTGTTATTTCATATAGTCATATGATGATCGTATAAAACTCATCGGACGTGATGGTTGTCTTTAGATGAAGGTATAATTTGGATACTAATAGATTATTTATTATGAATTGATTTATTCATTGGTTATTTTTTTAAGTTGATATTTTTATTAGACTATTATTATCCATTTTTAATTTGATAATCATTGGTTTCATATCTACTAATCATTGATTTCTATATGGTTTGATGTAATAAATCACTAGGTTATGCATATTTATTGGGTGTTTATTCATGTTGAATCAATTTTTGTAATTAGTTTTTTCTATGAAAACCTTATTATAAAATATTAATGGAATTAAAATAATATGAATTAAGAAGCTTCTTGAATTGAAAATGGTGGTCAACTTTGTTGGGTCTCAGTTTCTTTAATCTTCCATGGATTTAAGCTATGATTTTTATTATCTTAATTTATTGATAATATCTGTATATGCAACCTTTTATTCTAAGATATGGAGCCCCTGTGATAATTTAAGTTCAGAACCCAACTCAAGGTTGGTTGAAAGGAATTGATTCTATTATTTATGATCTATGTGATAACCTTATTGTCTTTCTCAAAATGGCTTGAAAATTCTAGATGACACAATATAGATACTTTGATACAGATGATTCACCTGAATCTAAAATAGGTTCAATATTCTATTTCTATTTTTTTTGCATTATGACATCATAAATTTGAGTAATAAGTGAATTAGTGAGTCTCTTAGTCTCTAGTGGTAAGAGAATTATGGTATGGGGAGTGAGGTATCTTATAGATTGGTAAACCTACTTTTTCCTTTTAATAAGTTCAAATTAAATTTTTAGAGATGAATTGAAACATTAATTTGAAGAAAAAAAGGGTGGAATTATTTTTGAATATCTTTCCCACTGAAAATAATCCAAACAATTTAAAAAATTTAAAGGGTTTTTTTAAAAAACATAAAAGGTTTTGAATAAATAATGGCACATTCTAAATGGATATATATTTTTGAAATAAATCCTAAAGTCTGGATTTAGAAAAAGGGGCATGTAATTATTTTTTAAATAAGTAAATCTATTTCTTACTAAAATGGGAAGGATATGCTATGAAAGATTTAAAGGTATTTATTTTGAATAAATTTAAGGGATTATAAATGATTTATAGATTATTTTAAATAATAATTTATGATTAAAACATGGTTAAATATAAAGGGTTAGTTAATGGGAGTTCAGTTGTGAGTTTGAGTGTTTGGTGCCTAGTTGGGTTCCCTTAGTGGTGAAGTCCCTATTTGGGAAATATTATCATAGGCGTGATATTACTAGGAGCTATATCATTAAATTTAAATTATATTTGTATCTTGAAATAAGACACCCTAGTCTCTTCCTCTCGAATTTGGTTATAAATATATAATCTTTATATATCGACTTTGATACCAACTCAAGTGACTTAATTTTAGCCATCCATAATTACAATCATAAAAATAAAATTTTGAGACACTTATATACCTAATACATTTTTAGGTTTAAAGATTTAGATAATTAAGAAAAATAATTACTTATAAAAACCATGAATTTACTATCTAATGGAAATTTATCCTATTTTACCCATATTTTATTATTCTATAATAAGTTTTCAACATCTCCCATAAAATTCTCTACACATGATAAAATTATGGATATATCATAAACATTACTCTTCTACATAACCTGGGGAAAGGGAAACCTAATAATTTTAAACTCAAAGGCTTAATATGGGTAGTTATAATGGAAGCTTTCATATATAAATAAACTTGAGTAATATGGTAGAGTAAATAATAAATAAATGTTCCATATAATAAAAAAATTGAGCACAAAATATATCCATGGACAACATAACAAAGTAAATATTCACATAAACATCAATAATTAATTCATAGTGATGAAATGAATAATGTTAGACATCTTAATCTAACCATAAAGTACTTAACCATTACCTATATCATACCATCATTAACTTTTGACTAATACATCTTACATTCCATTAAGGCATGTCAACCAAGACACCTTATATACCGTTAATGCCTCTCAACAAATAAATCCTACATTGTATGGGATGATATACAAAAATCAATACCAATTATTATTTTTATCATGAAACCTTACCTAATTTAATAGGGTGATATAGTATACCCCACCCATTACTTACATATTTCCAATACATTAATCATAAACAATACATCATCAATATTTCTTATCAATCAATATATATCCATATTGATTCAAGTAGAAAAAATTCCAATATTTACCTAGTATATATTAAATATTTCTTTAATAATTAATAATCATCTATATAGAATTAATAAATACCTGTATTATCAATATTTTCACAATAAATAAATGAACAATTATTCTTGATTAACACCCTCCAATCCTATTTATGTATGAAAAGGTATTCACACCGTATAAAGTAATGGGTATAAAATTAAGTAAATAATAGAAAAAATATTGAATATATCTACGATAATAAAGAAAATGGTCATAAAAGAGTCTATAAATTCATTATAAAAGAACGTGTTTCAATAAATACAAGTACTTTATAAAATACTTAGGATTATGGAAGTGGAGATTTCAAAAATAATTTCCTTTAAAGGTTTTGCAACTTTGTAGTAAAAATACTTTAATAGTCACTTTCAAATTTATTTTTATGATATTTTAATAATAAATTTAAAAAATTATTTGTAAAATAATTTCCAATAAATAAATACTGAAAATAAACTATACCTAAGTAATAAAATGTGGAGTGAAGGATAAAAATATACATAAGTGGAAAGAAATACCTTTTCAAAACTTTTAATAAAATAATATCATTTTATTTTGAAAAATTTATAGAATAATGGAAATAGATATTACTTTTAAAACCATAAAACTTTAAAAATAATATAAATAATGAGGAATATTCGTTATGGTGGGGAAAGTTTTTCATGGAGAAAACGTTAAAAATAGATTTTTTTCACACTTTTGTAAAAAAAAGTTAAAAATGACTTGTTTAGAAAATGTTAAAATTATTAATTATAAACTTTTTAATAGAAAGTAAAAGTTAAAAAAAACTGAACTTAATAAATAATATATTTATATAAAACAACTTTCTTGATAGAAAATAAAGAATATAGATATTTAAGAGAAAGGTTCCAAACCAAATAGGAGAAATAAGGTCGGCTTTTCTTAAAAACATTATTTCAGTTGTTTTGAGTGCCAAAGAGATGAAAAATGGAAAGAATAATTAAAATAAATTGAAATTACTAGATAATAATAAAATATATGGGTTTAAATAGAGTAGTAACATACAATTCACTCAATGAAAATTAAAACATAAAAAATCTTGTTAAAAAGTGAGATCAGAACATAAACCCTTACGACTTCGGTAACTTTAAAAATAAAAATCCATAAAAATTTAGAACGTTAAATTTTTATGTAAATACCATTAATTTCATGAAATAATATTTCAAAATATATTCATGGGGTATTAAGTACACCATATAAAAAAATCATGGTGCACAATATGAAACATGTCTCAAAGAATCAAAATTGAGATCAAGAAACCCTTATGGGGTTTATAACACTTGAATAAAAAACATTAAAATAGATAACATGAAATGGAACTTTAATTACCATGATTAAATACTATATCCAAATATAATATTTCAAATATGTGGAATACACTCCATATAATGGAAATATGTGCATAATTCAAAACATGTCTCAAAGTAGGAAGTTTGAGATGGGAAAACCTTACCTTAGATTTCTTCTTAGTTGGATGTGGACTAACATACTTGTATAATAAATATATAGTTTTTATAAATATATATTAAATCCATATTTATATTTATATATATTTATACCTTTAATTTATAATTTCTTATTACACACTTAGTAATAATTCTTTGTTAAAATCAATATTTATGTGATAACTATTCATTTGTTCGAGCATGTTTCAATTTAGAGGTTCCAATACTTACACCTTATTCATGGTTTAATCATATATTAAATTTTTATAAAGTTTTATAGTATTTTTGGATGTATTTATGGATTTCCATGGTAACTTTATGGGATTTTTGGTGATGATTTGCATGGAAAACTTAAAAATCTTATTTTTTAGAGATTTTAATATCATAAAAAGAATTAATTTTATTAGTGAATATATATATATAAATTATATAAAATTATTCATGTTATAAATAATATATTAATTCATTAAATTTATTTATAAAACCATCCATTCTAGGCAGTAATGGAAAATGAAATACGCCATTCGTGTAGGTGGTAGTTCGCATGTACACACGAGCGACATTTTCATTTTACATTAAATGTAAAGAAAGTAATACAATTGATTATCTTTATAGAATAAAAATTATGTTATAAATATAATATTATGTAATTAAATAAATCTTTTATAATTGGCTATGTGTGGTGGTGATGAAAAATTAAATACGCTGTTTGTGGAGGAGTAGTCTGCACATATGCACAAGCAACGTTTTCATTTTCTAATGGATGGAAAGAGGATAGATTATTATTGTTCCATAAACATAATAAAAATTAATTAGACTAATTTTACTTATTTTAATATGGTTATAGATGATTCAAACAAGGTTTAATTATTAATAAACTTAAAAGCACTCTGTTAAGATGATTGCCTCTTCCTAAGGTATCCTCCTATGGATCTCTCCTTAAGCCTTATCAGTATGGTCTTCTGGTGTGAAAAAAACTCTAGGTAATTTATAAGGGTGTTATTAAGTCATTTAATAATATTATTATTGAGATAAATTTCTCAAAGTATATGTAGAACTGTGGAGAGTAGGAATCCTTTTACAAGTGAGGGGAGTGACAGTCTTATAAATACTATTAACTTAAAAATAATATAATGTTAATTTCAAGGGAAAGTCATCCCAAATGTATTTTTTTGAATATAGGATAATTTAAGGTGTAAATAAACCCATAAAATTAAATTTAAACATGTTTTATTGATATTTTAATCATTTTCCTTAGTCTATCCTCTCATTAATCCCTTTAACCATTATCATGGTGATAATATTTTACGATAGTAACTTAATTTTATGAATAAAAAATAAAATGGAACTAACCAATTTTTTTTAATATTTTCATTAAAAATATAAAATCCATTTTATAAGATTCAATTTATAGAGGTGGTAAAAAATAATTTTAATATAAGTATGAAAAAGGAAATGAAAAACAGTTTTTGGATTTTTTTTGTCAAATCATAAAAGTGATTTTACACTAAAATCATGTGTAGTATTGATAATTTTAAAATTTATTGCTTTATTAATATAAAATGAGAGTTATTTTACTTTAAAACAAATAAAAAACCAAAATTAACCATGTAATAAATTTATTTAAGTAAAGGATAAAAAATAGCTCCTTTATTAGAATAAATAATCCCATAGGTTTTAAATTGTAAAATATAGGTTTAAAAATTCAACATAACATATTTAAATGTTTTATTTTAATCCAACAATAAATATTTCATCTAGAAAAAATGTTTCAAAAACTTTTATTTCATTATTATGACATGACAATGACATAAAAATGACAATATTTTTAAAAAAATTATTTTTTCGTATTCACCAAAAAATAAATCATTTCAGAAAAATCCCAAAATTTCTACCTCTGCTAATTTTGATAGGTTGAATTATTAATTTAAGTAAATTTAATCAAATTAAAATTCTAAATCACATTAATTAATATTTTAGTTGAAAATAAAAGGTATGTATAAAAATCACTTTTATAGAAAATGACTCTTAAACATTAGGTCTCCTTAACCTTATTTTATATTAATAACCAATGAGTATTTTTTTTCACATTGTATATTTATAATATTTGTATGTTTAACTTTCATTTTAGTAAAATATTGTTCTATTTAGTTTGGTGTTTCATGTATTACAAGATATCATACATACTTATTTTATTTGAAGGATAATACATATTAATATCTCAGGGTGTTATATTCTCCCCCATTGAATAATTTTTTTTCTCAAAATTTAATTTTTTTTATAACCATAATGAGTATATATTTAAATAGTTATAATCTTAGATGTTTATTTTATCTTTATAAGCAGTTCCCAAGTTACTATTTGGAGTCTTAGTATTTCTTAATTTTGTATTTCTAAAACCATGTATATACCATTATAAGAATCATACTTGTGAATATGTTTCCAAAAAAATACCTTGATACCTGAGTGATATTTTACACCTATGATTAAATAGGTTTATCTTCCTCTTGATTTATTTTGAGGAGTTATTTTACTATAAATATGTAGAATATGAGAAAATATTTTTACTTGATTTCATTCCATCCTATAAGAGTAAATTCAGTCTTTAGTTGTGTTTTGATCATTTTTCCACCTCCTATTTACCTCATAATATAAATTATAAATAACCATAATGGGTTTTTCATGATTAAATATCTAAAAAAATATATTAATGGAATATAATATCTATAAAATAATGAATGTTTATTCCTATTGTCTCAAGATATTTATTAAAACAAAAAAATAGTCAGAATAAGTTAAAACAATACTCAATATGAATAAACCTTCCTATAAAGGAGTAATACGTTAATATACGAAATGTAAATAATTACACACTAACATTTAACTTAAATAATTAAAAAACTTACTAAATCCTAAAACACTTCAAAATATGATTGAATTAGTTCGAAACCCAAATATAAAAAACATTTGATGATCATATATTCTTCCAAAATCGACTTAACTTTCATCTTAAAAATTATTGAATCTAAATAATATTTAAAAACAATTATTACTATACAAAAAAATCATGGAAATTTATTCACCAAAAAATATATTAATACACCTCAAAACAACATGAATCACCTTAACATAAAACCATAACAGAATCATATATACTTCCTAAAGTTAACTCAATATTTATTCTTCAAATAATATCATACATATACATACTATAGAGAATATACCATAATCCATAATTATAGTAAACATCACCCTAAATTACTTTATTATTAAATAATATTTCAATTCTAAAGGTTATCTATACATTTTAAAAAAATATGATAACCTTATTTCTACCAAAATAACAATAAATACCCTAAATTAAATTCAGATACTAACCTAATGGTTATATATACATTAAACTTGTCTCTAAAAATAAATTTTTTCCCAAATAAATACCACACTAAATCACATAATAAACCAAATGGTTTTATCTATATTAATCATGTATTCTAAAAAATATCAACCAAAATATCTTTAATCCCATTAAAATTTAGTCAAATATAACTTCAAAAGGGTATCTATACCTTTGAACTATTGAATAAACTTAAAATTATTAACCCATTATAATAGTTATAACTATAAAATCATCCTTAATATATAATATCATAATCTATAAAGTTGTCTCAACCCTACTATGATACAAACTAAGATGCCCTAGACTCATACTCATGAATCTGGTGCTAACAACATAATATTTACATACTAGCTTTGATACCAATTCAAATGAACCAATTTTAAACATTCATAATTTAAATCATAAAAATAAATTTTTGGTTCACTTAAATACCCAATACCTTTTTAGATTTATATATATATAGAATTTGTAAAAACATTTACATAGATAATCCCTTATATTTCCACCCAATGGTCATTTTTCCCATTATACCTAGATTTTTCTACTCTATAATTACTCTTCAACATCTTCCAAAAAAGTATCCATATATGATACTCTTCTAGATATATCATATGTATTACTCTTATTTATAACTTGTGGAATTGGAAACTTAAAATGGGTGAGATTAAACTCTCAGTAAAAGTAGCATACAATGAAATATTTCATAGAGAAATAAACTTAAGAAATATAAAAAAGTAAATAATAAATAACTTTCCATATAATTAATAACTTGAGCATGAAATATATACATGGATAACATGACAACAAAAATAATCACATGAACATAAATAAATGTCTTCATAGGTATGTAATGGATAATTCCATACATCTTAATCTTACTGTCAAGGCCTCATCAAAGCATCTTTCGTACCATCATGGCATCTCAAGCAATACATCTTACATTCGTTCAAGTCCTATCAACGAATACATATTTCATACTATCAAGTCCTATCAACAAAGAAATATTACATTGTACGAACTGATATACACCAAGTGATATCTATTATTGTTTATCTCATGATATTTTACCCAATTCATCAAGGGGATATAATAGACCCCATCTGTCTCTTACACATGTCCAATTTATTCATCATAAATAATACAACATCAATATGAATAATTAATAAATATGTATCCATATTAAATAAAGTATAAAGAATATAAATACTTCCACAGTACATATTAAATCTCCTTTTAATAATAAATAATCATCTGTATTGAATTAAAAATATATGAATTATCAATATTTTTTCATTTAATAATTGTATTATATTTCTTTACGAACACCCTCTAATGTGATTTATTTATGAAAGAGTATTCACGCCATATAGAGTAATAAGTATAAGGTTAATTCAATAATAGAAACAATTTAGAATACATCCATGATAATAAGTAGCATATACATGAATTAGACCATAAATTTATTATAAATTAAGGCATTTAGATAAAGACAAGTACTTTGTAAAATAGAGAGTAAAATCGAAGTGAAGAATTTAAAAATAATTTCCTTTAAATATTTTTAAATTTACTAAAATAATAAAGTTAGAAGTAACTTTAAAAATTATTTTCATAATACGTCAATAATCCCTTTAAAAACTTATTTGTAAAATAATTTATAATAATGGAATCTTGAAAATAAACTATACTTAAGTAATCCAATGTGGATTAAAATATAAAAATATACATAAGTGGAATAAAATCCCTTTTCAAAACTTTTAATAAATTACTATCCTTTTACTTTAAGAAATTCACAAAAAAGGAAATATATATTAATTTTTAAAGGAAGATAAATAATGAAAAATGTCCATGATGGTGGGAAAATCCTTTAATGAGGAAAATGCTAAAAAGGTATTTTTCTCACACTTTTGTAAGGAAAGTAAAAAATGAATTGTTCAAAAAACATTACAAATATTACTTTTAAACTTTTGAATAGAAAGTCAATGTTAAAAAAAATATACCTTAAGAAATAATTGAAGTATAGAAAACAATTTTCTTTAAAAAATAAAGAATATGGATATGGAAGAGAAAGGTTTCTGACCAAACAAGAGAAATACGGTCGGATTTTCTTGAAAACATTATTTCGGTGGTTTTGAGAACCAAAGAGAGGGAAAATGGAAAGAATAAATGAAAACCATATAAATAACTATATATGACGAAAATAGATGGTGGTTAGTAGAATAATAACATATAATTCAATCAATAGAAATTGGAACATAAATAATCCCGATAAAAATAGAGATAAGAACATAAACCCTTACAACTTTGGAAAACTTTCAAATAAAAAGTCATAAAAATTTAGAACAGTATATGGTTATATAAATAAAATTAATTACATGAAATAATATTTCAAATTATATTCATGGTTCATAATATTAAACATGTCTCAAGGAATCAAAATTGATACTAAGAAACCCTTTCGGGTTTTACAAAACATGAATAAAAAATTCTTGAAGGAGATAAAATAAAATGGAACTTTAATTAATTTGATTAAAGAGTGGATAATGATATAATATTTAAAATAATCATAATACACACCATATAATATAAATGGGTTCATAATTCAACACATTTCTCAAAGTAGAATGTTTCTGACGAAAAACCCTTACCTTGGATTCCTGCTTAGTCATATGTGCTCTAGTATGCCAATATAATAAATTTATATTTATTATAAATATAACACCCCAATATTTTATGGTATGAATAATTTCAATTCAATGGATAACCTATATTTCATGAATAACTAAATCTCTATGAAACAAAACTTGGTTATTAATAGAATATAGTCATAACCTAGCCATTAGACATAAATTTTTTCGCTTTTGTGATTTGAATTTCGAAAAATGGACATACATGGTTGCAATTAGGGTGATATTTGGAGTCCAATAGAATCAAGTTAATTTTCAGTTGACAGTAACATACCCTTATTAATAGTAACATACCCTTAGGAATAGTAATCTACCCTTATTAATAGTAATATGACCCTTATTAATGGTAACCTTACCCATGAAAGTCTAAAAAAAATTTAGACACCTTAAAAATGAAGATGAATATTTTAAGTGATGGTATTTTTTGATTAAATGATGATTTTAATTAAAAATTAATTTTATCATATTTATAAAATTATTTTTGAAAAATTGAGTTCATCTTTGGATTCTATACGTCCAAAAATGGTTAGGGTGTTTTTTTGGGATTTTTCTGAAATACTTGAATTTTTGGTGAATAGTAAAATACGATAAATTAAGATAAATGCTAAATACACGATTTATTGAGTCATGGATGATGTCCTGAAGATGTAATAAAACTTGTTTCAAACTCAAATGAACATAATACTATTTTTTGTCATGTAATCATCACTATTTCTTATCTTAGGAAAAAAAATAATAAACTAATAATTAAAATATTAAGAAAACCCTTCACCCCTCCACTATATAAACCAATCCTCACCCCCTCTTCCTCTCACACCACTTAAGATTTTATCCTTGCCTAATTTCTACCAAATAAACTTCCTAATCTATCTACCCATGTACAAGAACTTCTGGTCTCACCAAAAGGCCCAAAAAAGGCCTTAAGGAGAATATCAAGGAGGAGTACTCAAGAGGTGAACCTCTCTTACTTTTTTCTTTCAACTTATTTTACAAGTTCTATTATTTTATTTCTCTCTCCTAACCTCCCCTCATCCAAATGATATGGTAATTCTAGTACCTTATATGAACTGGAATTTTATTATGATAATGGAATATTTCATCATCATCTCTCTTTTCCCCCTTTTCTTATACTAAAAATGAAAACACCGTCAGAGACGTGTTAATTTATCACATTTAAGGATGACGAGTTTTCAATTTCTATTACTATATTCAATACTAGTCATGAAACATTTTTAATGGTTGAAACATATAATAATATGTTCATTTTATCTTATGTAATGTTCTAGAATCCTTACACACTCATAATATAAAATAATAATACAAAACAAGTTCATTGTGCACAAACCTGCCAAGTTAATCCAAGCGTTTAACATTAACTAACGAGTCATCCTCATGGAATATAACCAAAATAATTATAAGATCATTTATATATCTGTAATTTTATTAATAATATATATTAATAATATTGGATGTTTAACCACATTTAAAATGAACTTTTATGCATGAATACAAGTAAACAGGTTAGGAAAACCAAGGAAGAAAATGATTCTAAAAAAATAAAATTGAACCTATTAAACCCATAAAAATTCCATGAATGAACCTAATAAGGTTATAATAAATTAATTAAATATAGAGTAGGTTCTGTAATTATTAATTAATGAATCTAAATTTGATTATTCAGGCCATTAATATCAATCGAAGAACACATTTAGGCATAAGGTAAGGGGTTTCTCATATCACTTTTAATTCCGTGAGATTTCCATTATTTGCCACTTATTTCTTGTATGTAGTTTATGTGTACTAAAATTTGATATATAGTATCATTATTCTATTAATATTCATGGTATTATGTTATTTATTTTGCGATTTGTTTTTTATTTGACTCGATTTATTACAATGTGGTAAGGGACTTTGTCTCAATTTCCATTTCATTAAGACGTACTTGGAATTGTGCACCTAATATTTTTTATGTGGTGTATATACTACCCATTTGAGATAATTTTTCATTTTAAATTATAATTATTGTAAATTTCCATTTTCCTGTGTCATGGATATGATTATTTCTTTAATTCGTATAACATTTCACATACAATGTTTATTTTGAATGCTATTTTAACTAGGGAAATATTAATGAATATGTATCCTCTATTCAATAAGGATGTCAAAAATTCATATTTTTCTTGTATTAAATCTATTTATAAAGAATGGTTTGTACTGGTAGTGATGGGAGGGGCCCTCTACAGCCCCTTGATGCATCAAAAGGTCTCATGAGACAAATCAGTTGGCGACAAACCCTTCGAGTTTGTTTCTAACAATCATATGGTTTTCTACTCATAGATGTAAACCATATCAATGGTACAATGGTTCATTTTCTAGATACATGATGTCCAATAATAATAATTCTATTTATCCTTTATTCAATTATTACTATCCATGAGGTTTTCACTATGAAAAAATCTATAGATGCATTTTTTCTCAGCTTATTGGTGACAAGTGTTTTCATTTATTAATCATGCCATATTGGTCATATCTAATTGATTATGATTCACTTATTATTGATTCATGATTCCAATATATGTAACCCTTACTGAGAATTTGATCTCACCCTTATTATGTTTCCTTTCCCCAGGTTATGAAGAAGAGAATCTTGAATAAGCTTTCAAAGAGGCAGTTTATTTCAGTTTATTATGTATCATGTCTTATTTTATATCTTTATAAATGTACTTTGGGTATCAAGTATGCAATATGGTATTCCAAAACTACTAAAATAATCAGTATTTCAAGATTAATTTCTTATAATCATAACAATATAAACAAATAATGCACCGGCTCCGAGATTCGGGGTTCGGGTTGTTACAGTTGGTATCAGATGAAGTTTAACAGCGACCTTGGAAACTAGATTTAGAAAACAATGTTTAAGGAATATAACCCTATGATAGAATTTGAGGAAAAAAATAGAAGAACCACACACATCAATTTTGAGGGCATTTTACATGAAAAAATTTGAGGATAAAATTTCTGAAGGTGAGAAGAATATAACATCCCAATATTTTATGGTATGAATAATTTAAATACATTAGATAGCCTTTAATGCAGGAATAACTGAGTCCCTATGAAATAAAACTTGGTTATTTATATTATATAGTCATAACCTATCCATGAAACTTAAATTTTTCCACTTTTGTGATTTGAATAACAAAAAATGGATATACACGGTTACGATCAGAGTGATATTTGGATTCTGATAAAATCAAGTTAATTTTCAGTGAATAGTAACTTACCCTTATGAATAGTAATATATCCTTATGAATAGTAACTTGACCTTATTAATAGTAATATTACCCTTATTTATGGTAACCATACCCATGAAAGTGTAAATAATATTTAGACACCTTAAAAATGAAGATGAATATTTTAAGTGTGGGTATTTTTTGATTAAATGATGATTTTAATTAAAAATTAAATTTATCATATTTAGATTTTTTTTAAAAATGGATTTCATTTTTGGATTCTACACATCCAAAAATGTTTAGGGTTAATTTTTTGTATTTTTGTGGAATAGTTGAATTTTTGGTGAAGAGTAAAATACGATAAATTAGGATAAATGATAAATACATGATTTATTGAGATATCGATGATGTCCTTCTATTGTAAGCACACTTGGTTTGAACTCACAAGCACTTATTACTATTTTTGTTCAGGTAATCATCATTATTTATTCTCTTAGAAAAAAAAACAAATTATTAAAATATTAAGAAAAACCTCATCCCCTCTATTATATAAACCACCCTCACACCCTCTTCCTCTCACACCACACAAGCTTTGATCATTGCATGTGTTCTAAAAAATACACTTAACAATACCTCTCCCCACATCTAAGACCTACTGGTCTCACAAAAAGGCAAAAAAAGGCCTTAAGGATATTCTCAAAGATAAATACTCAATATGTAACCATCTCTTCCTTTTTCTTTCAACTTCTTTTACAAGTTCAATTCTTTTGTTGATCTCTCCTCAACTCCCCTCATCCAAATTCTATGATAATTTCAATACCTTACATGAACTGTAATTTTATTATGCTAATGTAATATTTCATCATCATCTCTCTTTTACCCCATTCTCTTATACTAAAAATGAAAACACCATCTGAGATGTGTTAATTTATCACATTCAAGGATGATGAGTTTTCAATTTCTATTACTATATCCCAAACTAGTCATGAAACCTTTTTAATAGTTTAACTATATCATAATATGTTTATTTTATTATATGTAATGTTCTAGAATCCATACACACTCATAATATGAAATAATAATACAAAACAAGTTCATTGTGCACAAAACCACCAAGTTAATCCAAGTGTTTAACCATAACTAATGATTCATCCTCAGGGTATATTACCAAAATCATTATAATATAAATTATATCTCTATAGTTTCACTAATAATATATATTAACAATTTTGGATGTTTAACCACATTTCAAAAAAACTTCCATTCTTGAATACAAGTAAACAGATCATGAAAACCAATGAAGAAAATGCTTCCAAAACAATAAAATTGAACCTCTTAAACACATAAAGGCCATTAATTATCCTAATAAGGTTATAATAAATCAATTAAATATATAGAAGGTTCTGAAATTATTAAATAATGAAGAAAAATTTGATTATTAATGTCATTAATATCAATTGAAGGACACATTCGGGTCTAAGGTAAGGGGTTTCTCATCTCACTTTTAATTTTGTGAGATTTCCATTGTTCACCACTTATATCTTGTATGTAGTTTATGTGTACTAAAATTTGATATACTATATCATTATTATTTTAATATTCATGGTATTATGTTATTCATTTGGTGATTATTAATTTTTGGTCATATGTCTCGATTGATTACGTGGTAAGAGACTTTGTCTCAATTTCCATTTCATTAAGACATACTTGGTATTGTGCACCCAATATTTATTATGTGGTGTATCTACTGCCAATTTGAGATCATTTTTCATTAGAAATTATATTTATGGTAAATATCCATTTTCTTGTGTGATGGATATGATTATTTCTTTATGTCGTATACCATTTCACACACGATGTTTATTTTGATTGCTATTTTAACTAGGGAAATATTGATGAATTTGTTTCCTATATTCGAAACAAATGTCGAAAATGAATATTGTTCTTGTATTAAATCTACATATAAAGAATGATTTTTATTTTTAGTGATGGGAGGAGCCTACTATATCCCCTCGATGCATCGACAGGTCTCATGAGACAAATCAGTTGGTGGAAAACTCTTAGAGTTTGTTTCCAAAAATCAGACGGGTTTCTACCCACATACTTAAACCATCTCAATGGTATAATGGTTTATGTTCCAAATAAATGATTTCCAATAATAATAATTCTTTTTATTCTTTATTCAGTTATTACTATCCATGATCTTTTCACTATGACAAAATCTATGGATGCATTTTTTCTTAGCTTATTGAAGGTAAATGTTTTGATTTATTCAACAGGCCATATTAGTCATGTCTAATTGAGTATGATTAAATTATTATTAATTAATGATTCCACTATATGTAACCCTTACTAATAATTTTATCTCACCCTTATTAGATTTCCTTTCCCCAGGTTATAAATAAGAGAACCTTGAATAAGCTTTCAAGGATGTAGTTTATTTCAGTTAATTATGTATCATGTTATATTTTCTCTTTTTTCAAATGTACTTTGGGTTTCATGTATGTAATATGGTATTCCAAAACTTTTAAACTAATTGGTCCTTCAGGATTGATTTCTTATAATCATGCCAATATAAACAAATAATGCACCAGCTCCGGGATTCAGGGTTCAGGGCGTTACAGTTGGTATTAGAGGAAGTTTAATAGTGACCTTGGAAACTTGATTTAGAAGACATAGTTTAAGGAATATAACCCTATGACAGAGTTTGAGGAAAAAAATAGAAGAACCACCCACATCAATTTTGAGGGCATTTTACATGAAAAATTTTGAGGATGAAATTTCTGAATGTGGGAAGAATATAAAATCATAATATTTTATGGTCTGAATAATTTCAATTCATTAGATAGCATATATTTAATGAATCAATGAGTCTATATGAAACAAAAAACAGTTATTTATAATATAGTCCCACCCTATCCATTAAAATTAAAATTTTCCACTTCTGTGATTTGAATTAAAAAAAGGATATATACAGTTGCGATTAGGGTGATATTTGGAGTCTGATAAAATCAAGTTAATTTTCGATGAATAGTAACATACCCTTATGAATTGTAACATACCCTTATGAGTATTAACCTACCCTTATTAATAGTAATATGGCCCTTATGAATGTAACCTTACCCATAAAATTGTAAATAGTATTTAGACATCTTAAAAATGAGGATGAATATTTTAAGTGTTGGTATTTTTCAATTAAATGAAGATTTTAATTAAAAATTAAATTTATCATATTTATAAAAGTACATTTGAAAAATGGAGTTTATTTTTGTATTTTACTTGTCCAAAAATGGTTCGGATGATTTTTTTTATTTTTTTCTGAAATATTTTAATTTTTGGTGAATAATAAAATATGATAAATTATGATAAAAGCTAAATACATGATTTATTGAGTCATGGATGATGTCCTACTAATGTAATCACACTTGGTGTGAATTCACATGAACTTATTACTATTTTTGGTCATGAAATAATCACTATTTATTTTCTTAGGGAAAAATAATAAACTAATGATTAAAATATTAAGAAAACCCTCATCCCCTCCACTATAAAAACTGCCCCTCACCCCCTCTTACACTCACTCCACGCAAGGTTTGATCATTGCCTAATTTCTACCAAATACACTTCCAAAGACCTAACCCCACGTCCAAGACCATCTGGTCTCACCAAAATTTGAAAAAAATGTCTTAAGGATATTCTCAAGGAGGAGTACTCAAGAGGTGAACCTCTCTTCCTTTTTCTTTCAACTTCTTTTACAAGTTCCATTCTTTTGTTTCTCTCTCCTCTCCTCCCCTCATAAAAATTATATGATAATTATAGTACCTTACATGAACTAGAATATTATTATGTTAATTTAATATTTCATCATAATCTCTCTTTCCCCCCTTCTCTTATACTAAAAATTAAAACACCGTCCGAGATGTGTTAATTTATCACATTTAAGGATGAAGAGTTTTCAATTTCAATTACCACATTAAATACTGGTCATGAAACCTTTTTAATGGTCGAAACAGATCATAATATGTGTATTTTATCTTATTTAATGTTCTGTAATCCTTTCACACTCATAATATAAAATAATAATACAAAATAAGTTCATTATGCACAAAACTGCCAAGTTAACCCAAGCATTTAACATTAACTAATGAGTTATCCTCGTGGTATATAAATAAAATCATTATAAGATCATTTATATCTCTATAATTTCACTAATAATATATATTAATAATTCTGAATGTATAACCACATTTTAAAGGAACTTCCATTCATGAATACAAGTAAACCGATCATGAAAACCAAGGAAGAAAATGCTTCCAAAACAATAAAATCGAAACTCTTAAACCCATAAAAAAGGCCATGAATGAACCTAATAAGGTTATAATAAATCAATTAAATATATATTATGTTCTGTGATTGTTAATTAATGAATCTAAATTTTATTATTCAGGTTATTAAGATCAATCGGAGAACACATTCAAGCATAAGGTTAGGGGTTTCTCATCTCACTTTTAATTCCTTGATATTTCCATTGTTTGCCACTTATTTGTTTTATGTGGTGTATGTGAACTGAAATTTGATATATAATATCATTATTACCTTAATATTTATAGTATTATATGATTAATTTGTTTATTATTTACTTTTGGTCATATGACTCGATTGATTACAGTGTGGTAAGAGACTTTGTCTCAATTTCCATTTCATTAAGACATACTTGGTATTGTGCACCTAATCTTTCTTATGTGGTGTATCTAATTCCCACTTGAGATCATTTTTTATTTGAAATTATAATTCTGGTAAATATTCATTTTCTTGTATCATGGATATGATTATTTCCTTAAGTTGTATACCATTTCACATACAATGTTTATTTTGAATGCTATTTTAATTGGGGAGATATTGGTGAATATATATCTTATATTCAATACGGATGTCAAAAATTCATATTTTTATTTTATTAAATCTATTTATAGATAATTATTTGGATTAGTAGTGATGGTAGGGGCCCACTATAGCCACTTGATGCATCGAAAAATCTCACGAGATGAATCAGTCGGTGGCAAACCCTTCGAGTTTGTTTCCAAAAATCAAACGCGTTTTTACCCACAGGCTTAAACCATCTCTATGGTATAAGGGTTCATGTTCCAGATACATGACTTCCAATAATAATTTCTCTCTTTATTCTTTATTTAGTTACTACTATTCATGAGGTTTTCACTATGAAAAAAATCTATGGATGCATTTTTTCTCATCTTTTTTATGGAAAGTGTTTTCATTTATTCATCATGCCATATTAGTCATGTATAATTGAGAATGATTCAATTATTATTGATTCATGATTCTATTATATGAAACCCTTACTGATCATTTCATCTCACCCTTATTATGTTTCCTTTCCCCTGGTTATGAAAAAGAGAACCTTGAATAAGATTTCAAGGAGGTAGTTTATTTCAGTTTATTATGTATCATGTTGTAATTTCTATATTTCCAAATGTACTTTGGGTATCAATTATGTAAGCTGGTCTTCCAAAACTGCTAAAATAATCGGTCCTTCAGGAGTGATTTCTTATAATCATGCCAATAAAAAAAATAATGCACCAGATCTGGGATTCGAGGTTTGGGGCATTACAATAAATCTATATTGGAGCCATATTTAAAATTATATTACTATATAATATTCACTTATAATTTATTATTACCCACTTTGTAATAATTATTTATTAAAATCAATATTACTATTTTCAATATTATGTTTTGTAATCATATTTAAATTTGGAGGTTCGGATCCTTATACATTTTTCTTGGTTTCATCATCTCAAAAATGTTTATAAAGGTTTATAGTATGTTTTTGATATATTCTTTTTGTGTTCCATGGTCACTTTATAGATCTTATAGTGATGATTCTGATATAAATCTTAATAATCTCATTTTTTTAGAAATTTTGATTGTTTAAATATAATTGATTTTATTAGGTAATAAAAATATTTATTTAACCATTAAAGAACCTTAATAATTTTATAAATATCATATTTATACATTAAATCAATTTTTTATATTCATCCATGTTAGATAGTGATGGAAAATGAAATATGTCATTCATGGAAGCAATAGTATGCATGTACACATGAATGATGTTTTCATTTTCTAGTAAATTAGAAGGAATTTAAATAGTGGGTTGTCTTTAAAGAATCCTACTTATGTTCTAAGTGTAATGTGTATTCATTAAATATATCTTTTATAACTTTCCATATAAGTTTATGATAAAAAATAAAATACATCGTTCATGGAGGCAGGGGTCCGCATGTATGCACATACCATGTTTTCATTTTCCAACATATGAAATGAAGTTTATTTATGGTTATTACATAAATATAGTAACATTTAAGTAAACTAAGGATACCTATATTATTATTTTAATATGATTATATAATATTTCAAGATTTTTAAAAATAAAGAAACCTAAAATAACTCGGTTAATACAATTGAATTCTCCTTAAGTATGATTCTTTAGATATCTCTATAAACCTTATTAGGATGTTCTTTTCAAGAGAAACAAAAATTTATTTCTTGGATAAGGGTTTTGGTAATTTATTTCAGTATATATTTGTCAAGATAAAGTTATCAAAGTGTGTACATAAGTGAGGAGATGAGGGGTCCTTTTATTAGTGAGGGGAGTGACACTCTTATAAATACTCGTAACTTTAAAATATTATAAAGTAATTTTCAAGGGAAAGTATAAAAAATGGATTTTTTTTGAATATGGTATATTGGGGGCTCAAAATACACTAATACAATCAAATTTAAATAAGTTTTAGTGACACTTTAAGCCTTATCCTTTAGTTTAACCCTCCTTTTAACCCCCTTAACCTTTACCGTGGTGCTAAACTTTTACAATGGTAACATAATTTTATAGAAAAAAATTAAATGGAACATATTAAATAATTTAAATATTATGATTAAAAATATTTAATCCATTTTATAATATTCAATTTCTATAGGTGGTAAACATTACATTTAATACAAGTACACAAAATTCAATGAAAAATATTTTTAAGAAAAAATGACTTTTAAACATAAAAATGATTTTATACCAAAAACATGTGTTTAATTGATACTCAATAAATTTATTGGTTTATTAATAAAAAAATTATACTTTATTAGTTTAAAAAAATTCCAAAATCAAATGTAAAGTTATAAATACTTAATTGAAGTGAAGGATCAAAAATAGTTTTTTATTAGAATTAATCATCACCAAAGGTTTTAAAATGCCAAACGTAACTTTAAAAATTAAACATAACCATTTTAAATGTTTTCTTTTAATCTATAAAGTCATATTTATTTTATATAAAACTTTTCATAAACTTTTAAGTCATTCTTATTAAATGATAATGTCATAAAAATGACAGTATTTGTAAAAACTATTTTTTCACTATTCACCTAAAAATAAACTATTTCAAAAAAATGTATAAAATTCACCATAATATAATTTTGACATAATGAATTAAAATTTTAAGTTCATTTAGTTAAATTAAAAATGTAAAATTCATAAAGTTATCTTTTCAATGAAAATACAAAATATAACGAAAACCCACTTTTATGGAAAATGCCCCTTTTAAACTATAAATGTTCTTACCCTTATTTCATATTAATAATAAATGAGTGTTATTTTTTTAAAATTGTGTTTTAATGATGTATTTATGTTTTCATTTCATTTTAATAAAGTATTATTTACTTTATTTTTGTTGTTTTTTGTATCACAAGCTATCGTACATACTTTTTTTATTTAAGGGAGATTATATACTAAAATATTAGGGTGTTACATTCTACACCCCTTAAATAAATTTTGGGATCACAATTTTAATTAGTTATAAACATAAAAAATTTATCTTTACAGATTTATAATCATATATTTTGATTTTATCTTGATAACCAATTCCTAAGTTACAACTATTAATCTTAGTATTTCTTAATTTAATATTTATAAAAGGATATACATACCTCTATAAGACTCATACTTGTGAATAGGTTTCTAAAAACAGACTTTGATACATAAGATATATTTTACACATAATAATATATAGATTTATCTTCCTATTTATTAGGTTTGAGGAGTTATTTTACCATTAAGATATTGAATATAAGAAAATATACTTACTTGATTTCTTCCTATCCTATAAGTGAAATTTCATCCTTCGATTGAGTTTCAATTAGTTTTACACCTCTTTTTTCATCTCATATCCTAAATGATAAATAAAAATGATTAATTTTCATTATTTAATCATGAAAATAAACTTTTAATGGATCATAATATCCATATAATAATTTAAAATTATTCCTCTTGTATCAAGTTATTTACTAAAACGAAAAATGGATAGTATAAGATATGATAATACTAAACATGAATAAACATTAATGTGAATAAGAAATACATTAATATTAAAATATAAACAATAACACCCAAAGTTAAACTTAATCATTCTGAAAATAACTAAATCATACAACTCTTCAAAATATGATTGGCTAAATTCAAAACCAAAAATCAGAAATACTTGATCACATATTCTTCCAAAATCAACTTAACATTCATAAAACAATTATTATACCTAAATGAAATTAAAGAAAATATTACTTACTATATTATAAACCTAAAAATCATAGAAATATATGATCCTAAAAATTTATTAATCCATCTCAAAACAGCCTGAATAACCTAGAAAAAAACCATAATAAAATTATATATTATTACAAAAGTTAACTCAATATTTATTCCACATATAATATCATCCACTTAAAAATGGTCCAACATATTCAATAATTCATAATTATGGTAAAAATATATTTTAATCACTTTCTCATCACATTAATTTTCAATCTTAAAGTTTATTTATAGATTCCCAAAAATATGATAACCTTCTTTCTCCCCAAATAACCATAATTACCTAGACTTAAATTCACATACCAACCTAATGGTTATATATAAATTTATGTTGTATCAAAAAATATTTTTTTTTCTAAAATAACCACCATAATAAATCACATAATAAACCCAATGGATATATTTACGTTAATCATGTATTCCCATAAATGTATCTTCAAGTATCTTTAACCCCTTTAAAATCTAGTCACATAATACTTCAAAAGGGTATTTATAAATTTTAACTAATGAAAAAACTTATACTTAGTAACCCATTATGGTATTTATAACTCTTAAATTATACTTAATCGATAAAATAATATTATATAATGATTTATATACCCTTATCTAATTCCAACTGAGATGCCCCATTCTCATACTTTTAAATCTAGTGCTAAAAAAATCTTTACACACAGGACTTGATACTAACTCAAGTGACCCAATTTTAACCATCTATAATTAAAATTATCAAAATAAATTATTGAACAACTCATATAACTAAGAACTTTTTATGTTTAGAGATCTATATAATTTGGAAAACATTTACTTAGCATAACCCATTTCATTTCTATCCAATGGAAACTTTTCCTATTATACTCGGATTTTTTATTCTATAAAAAGTATTAAACATATCACACAAAATTTTGTACACATGATACCATTATATATATAAAATATGTATTAATCTTCTTCAAAACTTGGGGAAATGGAAACATAGTAAGGGGGAACTCAAATACTGAGTAAGGGTAGCATAAAATGGAAGCTTTCATAGAGAAATAAACTTGAGTAATATGGTAGAGTAAATAATAACTAAAATTTTCATAGAATCAATATTTTGAGTATGAAATATATCCATGGATAAAATTAAATAATTACATGAGAATCAATAAATATCTTCATAGTGATAAAATTCATAATTACAGAAATCTTAATCTTACCATCAAGGATTTAGCCAAGAAATATTTTATAACGTCATGGAATCCCAACCCAAACAACTTATATTTCATCAAGTACACTCAACTATGACATCTTATATACCATAAAGTCCTCTCAATAAATACATCATAAATTTTATGGGATAGAATACACTAATAGATACCCATTATTTCTTGTCCCATGAGACCATACCTGATGCATCAAAGGGATATAATGGACCCCACCCATCACTTACACTTGTCCAAAAAATTCATCTTAAAAAAATACTTTATAAATATTCCTTATAAATCAATATTTATCCTTATTGAATCAAGTATAACAAATTTCAATACTTCCTCAGTACATATTCAATCTTCCTTTAATAATCAATACTCATTCGTATGGAATCAAAAAATATATGGATTATCCATATTTTCTCAGTTAATAACTCAAAAAACATTTCTTGATGAACACCCTATAATATGAAAGGGTATTAACATCATATAGTGTAATGAGTATATGTTTAAGTTAATACTATAAAAAATGTATAATAAATCCATGATAATAAAGAACATGGACAAGAAGGAGACCATAAATTCATTAGAAATGAAGGTGTTGCAATAAAGACAAGTAGTTTGGAAATATAGAGGAAAATAAAAGAGAAGCTTTTAAAAAGGATTTACTTTAAATATTTTGTAACTTTTTTGAAAAAGAAAACTTAAAAGTAACTTTCAAAATTATTTATATGAGATTTCATAAATTATTTTAAAATATTATTAGTAAAATAATTTACAATAATGGAATTGTAACGTCCCAACCCGACTGACCACTAAGACGGTAGCTAGACCAATGGATCACATGGCCTCAAGTGCACCTCCCCATACAAAAGAGGCTACCGACTAGCAGTGAAGGTCTAAGGAGGTGATATCAGGGAGAATATTCCATCATGATCAAATTCACACAATAGTGTAACATATATAAATAAAAAACAATAGTGTAAGAAATAATAAATGAATGTTAAAGAAGCAGGAAAATAATAGTATAAATGAACAACAGCGGACAATAGTAGTTTATACAAATCATTCTTGAAAAATGATGATACATAAGATAAAAAGTAAACATACAATATGATTTAAAATAATGTTAAATACAATACTCAGGAAAAGAAAATAACTAAAAAGACCAAAGGTGATCTCCACATGAATCCTAAGATCCCACTCAGTCATGTGCTCCTAACTCCTTGGTACAAATTTGAATAATATAAGCAGGAACCCATGGTACTGCAAATAAGAAATTATACTTTGGTACCCTAGGGAAATGGTATCCCAAGAAGTTTGTGAGATAATAATCTCAATAGGATGTCACCCATGAAGTCTAGTCCAATCTAGACAGTGCAAAAAACTAAGTAGTGTGAAGGTATATAGAATAATAATAAAATAGAATAAATGAACAACCACCCATCCAGGTTCCTAAGGGACACCTGATAGATATACCTACTTCATCTCATAATCATAATAAGTTTGATCATGTCACATTATATATATACATAGTATAATTATATATATACACATATAGATATATGTTGTCAAGGATCAGGATGTAACCACTACCATCTAATTTCTGGGAAGCTCTCACGGTCTAGCACCTAACCCAATTCCAAGAGCTCTCACAATATCTTGGCCTTCAGGTACTGGAAAGAACAAGATTTATCCCATGTCATCCATCACTAGGGGATATCTCATGTTCTATCCCCTAGATCCTACTATTAGTAGGAACCATATAAACCCAAAGGCATCCACCACCAGGGGAGGTCTTGCGGTCTATCCCCTAGCTCCAACTAGGAAGCTCACACAGTCATCCCTCTCAAGTGTTCTCACAATCCCTTGGAAACCCATAAGAAATCTCTCACCATTGTCCTTACTCCAAGGGATCTCACAGTCCCTTAGATCCACATCCTACATGGAACAATCATTAACAACACATAATGCATGAGGCATTAAAATCTCATGCATCTCATTATCCTATTTCATTTATATCATAAGGCATGTGACATTAAAATCTCATGTACTTATTAGTCCATATCAATATAAGAGGCGTACTCATTTACCACAATTGTACTTAATGAAAACATCTTAATCATTTCAATTTAAACATTATCATTGGATTAGTCACATTCATATGCAATTCACCACATGAGGCATATAACTCTCATGTATCTCATTTATCAAACACATATAAGGGTGTTATCCCATTTATAAATCCATTAATTACATTTATATTACAATGCATATAGAAATTACATTAAAATCCAACACATAAGGAATAAACTCATATGCATTTCAAATTAACACATTTTATCCCATTTAATCAATTTCAAAGGAAATCATGTCATTTGGTGGGAGCCAACCTACTCAAGTCATCTCACTCAATTTTCCTAAACAAGGATAATTGATTTAAGGTACATGTACCAAACAAGGTAACATTGTAATTTTATTTAACGGATTCCACTATCTCATTTAAGTCATCCTAATCAAATTCATTCACCTTAACTGAATCATTAGCTCATTCATAACATGGCAGTACCATCGACAAAGCCCAAGGGTCATGTTCAAGTAAAGGGTCATGGAAACAATTTAATTACCCACTTGGGTAATTCCAAGTGTAAGTGAACCAAACAACCATGGTGTGTATTGGGTTTATTGAAACACACATGAAATAAGGGTCACTTTATTTAAAAGACAATCCAAGCTATGATCTTATAAATAATAAATCATCACAGAGAGTTTTCATATACAGCGCACCTCCATTGGAGGGGTTTTATTACAAAACCATGACTTTATTTATCAGGAAAAACATTGAGAATCATAAGAAATAGTATTATTCCAAAAATTAAATTCAATATAACAAAGAATAATTAAGAATAAACTAAATGAAATTTAAATAATTCTTGAATTAAAAAGAAAAAGATAGAGATCCTAACTCAAGTAATAGACCAAGATGACACTCCTCACTTGTCAGATTTTGTGAAAACCACTTGAAACCACCCCACAATTACACACACATAAATTCATATATATCATATATATATATATATTAATACAAAGAACGTATTCCCCTCTCCATGATGGAATACGTACGAGGAAGATATATATATACACATATCAATGTATGTGTGTGTTCACCACCAAAGATGATCAAAACTCCATACAATCAATTTTAGATACTCAAAACACCTTAAGACCCTAAATTAAAGGGTCTGAAGCAAAGTAGTGGAAATAGAACCACACCTTGGATGGGGGCAGCAAACCGAATCTACCCAAACCACTTCGCCTTTGGTGGAAGTTTCTAGAATATGCATGAAAAGATCCGAGGGTCCCTTCACATATCCTAACACCAGAAGAAAACCAAAAATTGGATCAACCCCAAACCCTAGGGTTTTGGATGAACTTCACAAGGTGATAGAAAGAGTGAAAAAATGCCGGAGGAGAGGAGTAGGAGGAGGGAGAGAGGCTTACGTCAACAAGATGACCAAGAATCCAAAAGAAATCACGGTGCAACGACATGCAAAGGGAGCTCGATAGAGGGAGGATCACATTACCATGGAGTAGATGAGGGGGTCTCATGTGACACACAAGTAAGGGGAGGGGAAGATTTTAGGTTTATGTTTCATTAATTTTAATTTTATTTAATTTATTCTAATTTTTTAAATAGGTCACCATGCACGGTTTGGGTAGCATAGTATGGAAAACTATATGCCAACCGTGATCCCTCTACTAAGAACCTGGCCACCCCACATGATTTGTCCTGCATAGTTTTCCTAACCATGTGCAATCCATGTGGTGAATAGTGCTTAGGTACAACATCTTCCACAAACCTCACGGTCTTGGTGTATAGTTTCGAAAACCATTTATATCCCGCGTGATAGTCAATGTACACCTGGATAAGGCCACATTGTTTTCTGAAATGGGCCGAACGGTTTTAGACAAATAATGCACCCTCTTTAGGTCCTTCAAAACATGGTTTTTTCAGGTCAAGCGCTCCCAAAACTCCTCAAAACACCTAGGAATATGCTTGGTCATTCACCCAAGTATAAAAACATAAAATTAAAAGGTTCCAACTCTCATAACTTCATTCCAAAGATCAGTTTTAAATTAATACCATCCAATAAATGAAAACTCAAATTTTCTCTGGATTTTCATCAGGTTCAAAACACGGATTGTTACAACCTTCCCACCTTATAACTTCTCATCCATGAGAAGACTTTAGGAACAACATAAGCATCACCAGACCTTACAGGGCCATGAATTTTTGTTCAAATGGTCATGTTTCCATTCCAAATTCCCATCACACTTGTAATAATTCTATTATACGAACGAATATTAAGTTGTCAAAACTCGATCCAATGCTTATTTTATCACCGCAGAACCAAGACGACTCTTACTAGAGTTAGTTTAACTAGAGACATGATCACTTCATCATCTCATTGAACATCTGGACCAAGGTACTTCCCACCTTAGGATTTAACATTTGAAATGATCCAATTCATATCCATGACACTTCAACCATCAAAATTTCCTTTCAAGCATCCTCCAACAATTTTAACAATGCTCCTGGCGTGATTCTGAAATGATAAATGGTCGATTCTCCATTGAAATCATTTATCCCAAATCAAGTTTAATTTCCATGAAAATCCTCAGCTGATGAAAACCACACAAGTCTCCACCTAGTGAAATGTCCAAAAACAGTCCTTCACTGACCATAACCATTAAACAAGAGAGGAAAAGAGTAATGACACTTTGGATGACTATTCAAAAAGATGATCGGATTAAATGGCCGATTTTTTATAAACTAAAATATGGTTACCACTCCCAAGGAATCTCACATTCACTATAAACACATCCGCCAAAGTACATACCCAAATTCTGATGATGTTCATGACCAAAACATGAAGGGAACCATGCATCCAATGCGCAACACCAAAAGAGAACCACCCAATAATCTCAACGACTTTTAAAGATTTAGTGCAGCATAAGACCTCCACTCTCTTAGTGTATCTAGGAAAATTTCTAGATAGGGGATAGCATCCTCGCTTAGAAAAGTATGTTAAGAGAAGAACATGAATTAATAGAAGATAGGTCGAACCGTTATATGCCGAATTCCTTTGAAAGAAGCTCAACTTCACCTACTGATGCACCAACATTTAAATGAACACATGAATTTCCTACCCAAGTAATTCTGTGACTGTAAAAATTATAACTGAAGTCCATCCAATACAAATAGTTCTTCACAAAAATTGCATACACCATAAAACAGATCAAATTCATGCTGTCAAGAAAGCATCGACATGATTTAAACTCACAATCCTCAAAGTATTTCAAACAGAACTGACCATCTTTTAATGGACCTCTTTGGTGTTCCTTCTATTTGGAAGAACACTTAACCACTACGACTGAATTGATACTGCCCACATCCGGAGTGTCCTTTTCAATGATAGAGAAGATAAACTTTACACTAATGTGCACAATATATCACAAACACCTTTAACAAATGTGTGACACTCCCCTGAGAAACAATCACAATGTTAAAGCTTAAAAAGAAGGTCAAAACCAAGTTGAAACTAAATCCAAAATGACCAGTGTTTCATAAAACTTGAGTCTCTAGAAAGTCCTCCTGAGCATTGGGACAAACTTAATTCTTTAAATTGCAAGTCACTATACCACAAATATGACTCGAGACTATAAACAACAACACCAGTATCAATAAAAACAATAAGACTCAATAGGTTTGTTACAATATTTAGCACTCAACAGGTACCGTGTACATGAATGCATACTACCCTGAGGTTTCAGAGAAAGAAGAAACATCCCAGATATCACCCATAGGCTTACCAATTGTACGAATTCAATTATCATATGGTCTGTAATAACGATTCATCTCATATTTTTATTTCCCCATACAATCATTAAACTAGATGATGACATACCGACTCATCCATCACTGAAGAAAATAAGAAAGTCAAGAGACCTTTGAAGCAGCTGACCATTCATGAGGCATGTGTAACCTGTTAAAACTGAGCATTTATCAATGCTCACACCCACAAAAGGCCAAAAACACAACAACCGCCCATCCGAACAAGGGTGTCACTAGAATCTAAAAGTTCTACAAGGGACAACAACACCTGAACTGCACCAAATTTATGAAATATGACAACTCTAGAAATAATTTAAAGTTATCAGGTTGCAAACTACCATGAACTATCCCCTTATGAAAGCACAAGCACCAAACCTATCACTAGGACACTCAAAACAAATGTCACTAATATCAATATCCAATCATCTAAGACATTACTAAGAGTAAAATAACACCTACGAAAAAACTCATGCTTCTATTCCAAGGAATATCAAAGAGAAACTTTAACTACCCATAGAAGAGGGGTTTTAATAGAGGAAACCACTAAATGTTCCATTTCCAATACCTTTATATTTAATCACATTTAATCTTTAAGCATCAACATATTTAATAAAAAATTAGGTATCATTTTTCAAAATAGAAACTCATGGTACTTGATTTTAACCAACACCCCAAGGGAAAAATAGGTAAGTTTAACAAAATTTACTTTTAAAACTTTAAACATTCATCAATATCCCATCCTTATTAGAAACTTTATCATAAAATCACCTTTTTAACAAATAAGGTGACCTATAAGGGTCCCACCGAGCCAACCTGGGTTCTCTAGAAAAGAACCCAAAAACAGTTTCTCAACTCTTAATCTTTTAAACACCCATATCAGGTCATCTCATAATTTACATGTCCCAACTGACCTAATTGGGTCCAATTGCACATTTTAGAAGGTAACTGATTTCATTACAGATTAAAAACCAAACAAATTTCACATTTAGTCACTTTGAAATATAACATGCTCATAATTAATGATCCGATCATATGGGTGGCCATCTACCAACCTATAAAGCACCCTTACATTTTATAGTTTTTTATTTGACTCCCATTTTATTCAAACTCAAACCATTTCCAAATTTATCTTGTATAATCCTTTACCTTTTAACATCAGTTCTAAACATATATAAAGCTCATAAGATGGTTTGAATATATGGGTTACCTTTTCCCAATTTTAAGGTGCTCATACACCACTACTACAAATATGGCTTTTATCAGCGCTAAAAATGGCCATTAACAGCGCTAAAAAAAGCGCTATTAATGCCGACGAAGATAAAGGGGAGGGGGGTCCCCTTTATTAGCGCTCTAAAAAGCGCTGATAAAGACCCCTTTTATCAGTGCTAAAACAAAGCACTAATAAAAGGGGTCTTTTATCAGTGCTAAAACAAAGTGCTGATAAAAGAACACTTTTATCAGTGCTTTTTTTAGCGCTGATAAAAATAAAAAAAATAAAAAAAATAAAAAAAATACTGCCAATCTCGGGGGGGGGGGGGGGGGGTTATAGCGCTTATCCCCCCCTTTATCAGCGCTTCCCTGCACATCCAGTGCCCGCCCGTACCGCCTACACCCTTAATCAGCACTAGCCCTTTAAATCACCATTGCGCGCGCACCCGTGCCTCCACCCGGATTTGATCTCGAGACCTCCCCCCTGCGCACCTAAAGCCTTTGCCACTACCCTATATTGATTTGTTCTCTTATTCATGATATATCGATTTATTTATATATATATTTAGTTATATTTATTCGTATAGTAATATATATTCATATTAATATATATAGTTATATTAATATATATATAGTTATATTAATATATATATAGTTATATTAATATATATATAGTTATATTAATATATACATATAATTATATTAATATATATATATAGTTATATTAATATATGTATAGTTATATTAATACATAGTAGTTATATAAATATTCATATATTGGTATTTTAAATAAAATGGATATTAGTTATTATTTAGATAAATATAATATATTTTATATGTAAATATTTTAAATTATTTATTTAAAAAATTTAATTTTTAGGTGTGAATATATAAAAAATATGTTTATATAGTTATATATTTGATTATAAACAACATTGTATTATAAAAAAAGATGAAATTTCAAAGACATAATATCAATATGAATGTAATACCTTGGAATAAATTCATTCCCCACCAAAAAAAGCCAATAATACCGCCTTAAACGAGGCTGAAAATTCACAAAATGTTAAAAAATCTGGGTACCCTGACTAAAAACACAGTTTTGGAGGCCTTATGGGACTTTTTTGTCCTCGAAAAACGCTTGATCGGGGTTTCCCTAGTCATTGTGACATAGAGATCGTCGTAGGCTTCGATTTGATATGTGGTAGATCTCAAACGGACACTCAGATCAAAAGTTATGGCCGTTTGAAGTTCGAGTTGCATTTTCAACGTATTTTGGATTTTTTTTTTAATTTTTTTTAAATTTGTAAGTCTTCAAATTGTTATTAAATGACTATTACTCCATAATAATTAGCAAATTATTATTTTTAATTTTTTTTATAATCCATTTTCACTAAATATCTTATATATTAAGTATAATAAGTGTAAATGTACATTTATACTTATCTAAAATATATTTAAAAATTATATATTATATTTATATCAATATAACTATATTTATATATTAATATTTTTTTTGAAGTCGAACCTTTATCAGCGCTACTAAACAAGCGCTGATAAAGGGGGGGGGGGCTTTATCAGCGCTAAAAAAAAGCGCCGATAAAGGCCCCCCCTTTATCAGTGCTTTTTCGTTAGCGCTTATAAAGGGGTGGCACTGGCCTTGCCCAGTTTTGTGGTAGTGCACCTTACAACTTGAAAAATGGCTCCCATCGCAATCATAACCACTTAAAATCATCCCATGCAACCAATTATACATTAACATAGTGAGGGTTGCATGTTATCATAAGTAGTAAACACAAAAAGAATGCTAATAAGCATAGAAATATGTCACGTCATCACTTAAGCATGTCATAAATATAGAAACATAGCATACTAATATGTAAGGCTTGCTAACAAATACAAGATCATGACATGACACTCAAGGGACACAATTATATTTGTAGGAAACCAACTAATGAAACTACATGGCATGAAATACACATGGAATGTGAATTTCTGTAACAACCCGAGATTTTATAAGATATATTCGTTTTAATTTCTTTCATATCTTCTGTTGTATGCTACACCAAGATTATCTTGCGCTATACGCAACACCATGTTATCTTGCAGTATACGCAACACTAATCTTGGATCGTGTTACACACAATTTCATGTTTGTTTGATAGTAGTCATTCTACGAAACACTGAGTATATATATATATATTCAATGTATTTTGTTATACGCAACAAAAAAGGAGTCGTGCACTACACACAACCCTGACTTGGCTTGCATTACACGCAATCACGACCTTCCTCGATAGCGTGTGTTGTACGCAATACCGTGTTTTACTAAACAAGGATATGCTATTAAAATATTATTAAAACTTGTCGTTATGAATAGTAATACCCACTTTTTAAAATTTTATAAATTTTATTTTTCAAAATGGACTTCATTTTTGGATTTGTAATATTAAAATTAGCCTAGGGTGAAATTTTGGTTTTTTTCTGAAAACTTTCAATTTTTGATGAATAGTGAAAACACTGGGTTACTATTTAAAAACCGACTTTTTATTTAAATAATTATTTATTTTATTTAAATTTATTTTAGGTCAAAATTGATACGTAATACCTATATAAGTTCAATGCAATTCTTTGGAGTCATTTTATAATAATTTTAGATATATAAAAATTTTATTGAACTTTTCACCGTCTTTTACCCACCTCCTAGGAGAATTTGCAAATTTACATAAAACATAATTTTACCGCTTCTGTGAGTGGAATTTTGAAAATTCGAGAGACACGGTTAATATAAAGGACTAAAATGTGCATCAATGAGATGAAAATAATTTTTGGTGAATAGTAACATTTTACTTTTTTTTACCACGGTTAAAAGTAAATAGGGTAATTAAGGTTAAAATGTTATTATTATTACCCTAACACATGTCTTAATTCTATTGGATAAGTTTAATTCGACCAAAAACAACCTTATGAATAAAATATGACCATTTAGGTCCACATGGATTAGATTAGGACATTTAATATTAATTTATTTAAAGAAGGGTTAAAATAGTTAAAATCAAAGTTTAATAAGTAAATCATTTTTAATATCGGGTTATACATAATATAAATTAATCTATAAATATTCATTAGAAAGATAAAACGATTTCCTACATAATGGTATTTTATTTGTAATTTTTATACTTTAAATAATTTAATTTATTTATGACACAATGATGATGTAGTAATTATCTTATTAATGGAATATTGACATAATTGATGTTATAAAAACCCAAATAAATGTAATTTGAGACTTTTTATGAATTACAATACTTTTATAGGTTAATATGACATTTTATTACTGATTTAAGTAACTTTTTTTGAACTAATTTTTCTGTTATAATTTTCAAAAAAATCAATTACCAAATAGTGTTAAAATTGACATAAAATAGTTTTTAAAACAAATATTTTATTATTAATTGTTATTTTATTCCGAAAAATCTAAGTTTCGGCCAAATGACTTATATAAGGTTATATATATTAATAATAAAAAACTTGGGGTTCGTTTGGCTTGTTATTGTATCTTTATTAACCTTATAGTGTAAGAAAACAAAAAGACACGGTAAAAGTAAAATTATTTAACTTAAAGTTAAATCTAAATGATAAGGTTAAAATAGAACCCTAAACTTGTATAAATTATATTGGATGAGATGATTTCGACCCATCCCCATCTTATCTTCGAAATAAATCAATTTGGAGCTATTAAAAACCAAATATGACTTTATAATAAAATAATATTTTAAGTTTTCCTAAGGTGCCCCTATCCTCCCTTATAAAAGGGCACCTCCTCCCTCTCTTCCTCACACCACTTTCAGTCTTCAAGATCAGACAACCCCTACCAAATTCTCTTATCCACTTCCCTAGGAACATCCTAGAGGCCCTGGTATTCTTCAAAGACCAATTTTAGTTCCCTAAGAGGAGGTCTCAAAGAGGCGCTTCAAAGAAGTGGTAATGTCCGTTACCGATTCTTTCAACTTTATTTCTTCTTCCACTTCTTCTTCTTTAGTTGTTTCATTATGAAGTAATAAAATAAGTATCACTAATATACTGATATGTTATTATAAGTATGAAACAACCCTATTTCACCATCTATCCATCCTACGGAAAATGAAATCACCGCGCGTGCGTACGTACGGAATACCGTCTCCACGCCGTGGTGTAATCTATTTTCCACCACCACCTTACTTGGATGGGTATAATGGTGTAAATAAAAACTATATATGGTTATTGTAAAGTGATATTTATTATTAAATAGTATACATACACTCCAATACAATTCCACGATCATGGGAACGATATCATCGCTCGTGCGTACGTACAGAATACCGTCTCCACGATGTGATGCGACTCGTTCTACATGGTTTTCATTGCATAATGATTATATAAATGAATTTAATGAATAAATATGATATATATTACACTAATACCATTCTGTAAATGAGGTTTCTATAACCTAAAAAGAGGAACACGAATTTATTCAATAAAACACACATACGAACATAAAGCAATAAACACCCGAATAATAAGTAGCAATTAAATATTACTAATAAGAAGCTAAGAATATGACCATATATGATATCATAAAAATAAGTATGATTCTGGAATAAGTCAATGACATTATTTAAATAATTATACAGGAGGTTCAGACACTTACGATGCAAATCGGACCTAAAGTAAGGGGAAAATATCGCATCCTCAATTTTTATCCGAGATTGTTTATATTTCAGAATTTACTGGTAAATATTCATCATCCACATCCATGTTTCATCAATATGTAATATTTTTTCTGTCCTCATACAATTGTTTAAATCCAATTTTACCCTTTGGTGAGTTTTTAGTAAAAGATACGAAATGAATCTTTTGTCATTTTTCGTACGAGGTACTTTTTGACTTTTCTGGCCAAAGTACGAGAAGAATGTTTTTTTAACTTATACGGCCTGAATGAAATTTTAGAACATTATTTCCATGAAGCATTATTTACAAGTTTTCAAGTTCATTTTTAATCAACTTATTTTAGTTTAAAATTGTATGACATTTTAAGAAAGGAAAAATGTTTTTGAAGTAGAAATGATATTTTCCTCAAGAATGGAGTTCAAGTGTTTTATCAAAATTATTTTCAATCTAAGATAATATAGGGCTCTTTTTATATCCCTATTTTTACATTGATTTGATTATGTTATGATGGAATTATTTTTACGATATCCTTTTATGGATTATGTTATGATTACATGATGTTTAAGAATACCATTTTTCTTACATGGGTTATGCTATGATGTATGGTTTATGATTTTGTGGCACACATAAGAATGGTATCATTATGAGATGGGTGGGACCTATATCTCCCTCCAATGCATTGGGTAAAGATTTATATCTCATGAGATAGACATGGCTAGAATGGCATGTTAATCCGGTTCAGTGAAACAGGACTGAAACGAGGAGTGAACTCGGTTCAGAAACAGACTTTGTCCGCTAAGATAGTCTTGGCTATGAGTCTTGACTACTAGGAAATGATTCTCTATGATTATGTGTGTATGCCACAGATTTTCATGTTTTATGTTATGATTATTGGGATTACATTTCACTACTATGATTTATCCCATGTTATGAAATTATGATCTCTTTTTCAGGTTAAGATTTCCAAAATGTTATGTTCTTATGAATATGATGTGATTGATATTTATTTTGTTTACCTTTACTGAGCATTTGAGCTCACCATTTTTTAGGTTTTCTTTATCTAGGTCAGGAAGAAGGTTATTAAGTAGGATATTCCAAAAGGGACTCTAGATATGATGAAATAAATGGGAGACAATGTAGATGCTTTATGAACCAGTTGTTTATGTTTCCGAGTTTCTAAAGACACTATACCTATATGGTCCTTTCATGGTTTTGTTATATGTTGTAATAAGTGTACTTCAATTTTGAAGTATTAACAATGTATGTAAAGTATGGGTCGTTATAGTTGGTATTAGAGGAAAGGTATAGTCAACCTTTGGAAACTAGGATGCGAAAACTATAGTGATATCCCTAGAGATATTTCTAAGGTATGTCTAGGGATGTCCCTAAGGTTAAGTATAAGTATAGGTTATAGTCCTATAACTACAGTAACAATCTTAGAATTTAACCTAAGATGTTAGATATTGATGGTACTCCCCCTTTATTATGTTATTTTCCGTGTATGATTTTTTCCTCTCACAGAATTCTTTTTGTGTTTTAGTCAATGGAGCGAAACAGAAGGAATTCAGTTAACATTGAATCTAATGGACAAATTGGTGACTATGAGCAACAAAAATTGCGTAATGCCTAGAGAGAAAGATATTGTGATTATGCCGAATCAGTCATCGCGATATATGATTAAAAAGATGAAATTTAGTGGTATGCCTAATTCATCAAATAAGAGGAAGATAGACTTTTATGCATGTTCGCATGTTGACGAGCATAAAGAAAGGAAGATTGATATTTCTAAAGAAGGGAAGAAGAACCATGAGGAATACCTCAAATGGAGGGACATATGTTATCTATGCGGAGAAAAGGGTCATAGAGTGACAGACTGTTATGGAGTTCAATGTCTTATTTGTGGAGAACATGGGCATTACCCAACTCAATGCCCTGACCTAAAAAGTTACTTCTAAATCAAGGAAGGACTTATCCCAGTACAATCATTGAAGAAGATGGATTGAAGTATTTTTGTATTGGTATTCAAGAATAATGTTGTTGAGGTAATTTTATAGTGAATTAGAATATTTTTGTATTAGTATATTGTGGTTTTCAATAATTTTATGGTACCGGTAACCATGAAAAGTGATTCAAATATTTTGGAAAGCAGATGATATGCGAATAATGAAGGGATAAGGAAAAAATGAAATGTTTGACAGTATTCATGAGTGCATGGTTGATATAAGGACTAAGTGATAGCATGGTTTGAGTATATCGAATTTTGAGGATTTTGGTATGTGGAAAGTGTTAACTTTTAACTGCATTCATGTTTTCACTAAGGTTCAATGGGTATTCATTTTTTTTCAAGAGAATACATGATTAAGGCCTTCGAATGTTTGGAATGTGACCAATAAGACATATCTTATGATATATGGGGATCAACGATGTTATTAACATACTTGTTATATGAACTCTTTGGTAATCGTTTTCACTATAATATGAGATTGGACAGTAGTATTTTGGATAAGCCTAAAGATTGGAATAGATTATTATGGACATAAGTTAATATTGTTTAAGGCTATAACTTTTTTGATATTATTGATGGAAAGTTATAATAATGTATTTTTAGAAAAAAAGGACAACTTGCAGGACGGGCGACAACCCATCGCGTCGAACAAGGCTGTGGGAATTGAACCCACAACCGAAGTGCGGCTGGCCTTTATCACCTACCACTGGCCTACAGGAAGTCCCTGGTTAGTAGAAACTAGTTTTATTTTATTAAGCGGTATGATAGATGAAGTATAAGTCCATTTTTGGAATCATATACGATTAATATCACTATAGATGGACTTATGTATATTTGATAACTTTTGCTAACCTTTTTTTTGAAACAGATGGAATTACCCATCATTCTACCACATGATCTGTTAACACTTCAAAAATAACAAATTCAACTTCATTTCTTTAAGAGATGAAGTGGAAATTGTTCAAATCATGAACAACAGTGAGATTGTACCAAAATCAAGCAAGTATTTCTTCTAATTCAAAATTTTCAACTTTAGGGAAATGATATTGAAAACCAAAAATGTTGTCCTAGTGCTCTTATATCCGATGAATCAGATGGTACCTTAGATCGTCACAAATTTGTGGCTTTCTGATTGATGGTTTTTTCATAGCCATGTTCTCTACGAAACATTGAGTATATATATATATATATTCAATGTATTTTGTTATATGCAACAACAAAGGAGTCGTGTACTACACGAAACCCTGACTTGGCTTGCATTAAACGCAATCACGACCTTCCTCGATAGCGTGTGTTGTATGCAATACCGTGTTTTACTAAACAACGATATGCTATTAAAATATTATTAAAACTTGTCGTTATGAATAGTAATACCCACTTTTTGAAATTTTGTAAATTTTATTTTTCAAAATGGACTTCATTTTTGGATTCGGAATATCGAAATTAGCCTAGGGTGAAATTTTGGTATTTTTTTGAAAACATTCAATTTTTGATGAATAGTGAAAACACTGGGTTACTATTTAAAAACCGACTTTTTATTTAAATAATTATTTATTTTATTTAAATTTATTTTAGGTCAAAATTGATAAATAATACCTATATAAGTTTAATGCAATTATTTGGAGTCATTTTATAACAATTTTAGATATATAAAAATTTTATTGAACTTTTCACCGTCTTTTACCCACATCCTAGGAGAATTTGAAAATTTACATAAAACTTAATTTTACCGCTTCTGTGAGTGGAATTTCGAAAATCCGAGAGACACGGTTAATATCAAGGACTAAAATGTGGTTCAATGAGATGAAAATAATTTTTGATGAATAGTAACTTTTTACTTTTTTTTACCACGGTTAAAAGTAAATAGGGTAATTAAGGGTAAAAATGTTATTATTATTACCCTAAAACATGTTCTAATTCTATTGGATAAGTGTAATTAGAACAAAAACAACCTTAGGAATAAAATATGACCATTTAGGCCCACATGTATTAGATTAGGACATTTAATATTAATTTATTTAAAGAAGGGTTAAAATAGTTAAAATCAAAGTTTAATAAGTAAACCATTTTCAATATAGGGTTATGCATAAGATAAATTAGACTATAAATATTCCTTATAAAGATAAAAAGATTTACTACATAATTTTATTTTATTTTTAATTTTTAGACTTTAAATAATTTAATTTATTTATGACACAATGATGATGCAGTAATTATCTTATTAATGAAATAGTGACATAATTGATGTTATAAATACCCAAATAAATGTAATTTGAGACTTTTTATGAATTAAAATAATTTTATAGGTTAATATGACATGTTAGTACTGATTTAATTAACTTTGTTAGAACTAATATTTCTGTTATGATTTTCACAAAAATCAATTACCAAATAGTGTCAAAATTGACATAAAATAGTTTTTAAAAAAAATATTATATTATTAATTCTTATTTTATTCTTAAAAATCTAAGGTTTGGAAAAATGATTTATATAATGTTATATATATTAATAATAAACAAACTTTGGTTCTTTTGTCTTGTTATTGTAAGTTTATTAACCTTATAGTGTAAGAAAACAAAAATACATGGTAAAAGTAAAATTATTTAACTTAAAGTTAAATCTAAATGATAAAGTTAAAATAGAACCCTAAACTTGTCTAAATTATATTGGATTAGAGGATTTATACCCATAACCACCTTAGATTCTAAATAAATCAAATTTGAGCTATTAAAACCCGAATATGACTTTATAATAAAATAATATTTTATGTTTTCCTAAGGTGACCCTCTCCTCCCTTATAAAAGGGCACCTCCTCCCTCTCTTCCTCACACCACTTTGAGCCTTCAAGCTCGGCCAAACCCTGAAAAATTATATTCTCCACTTCTCTAGAAACATCATAGAGGTCTTGGTATTCTTAAAAGACCAATTTTAGTTCCCTAAGAGGAGGTCTCAAAGAGGCGCTTCAAAGAAGAGGTAGTGTCCGTTACCGATTCTTTCAACTTTATTTCTTCTTCCACTTCTTCTTGTTTAGTTGTTACATTATGAAGTAATAACATCAGTATCACTCATATAATTATATGTTATTATAAGTATGAAACAACCCTATTTCACCATCTATCCATCCTACGGAAAACGAAATCACCGCGCGTGCGTACGTACGGAATACCGTCTCCACGCCGTGGTGTAATCTATTTTCCACCACCACCTTACTTGGATGGGTATAATGGTGTAAATAATAACTATATATGATTATTTTAAAGTGATATTGATTCTGAAATAGTATACATACACCCCAATACAATTCCACGATCATGGGAACGATATCATCGCTCGTGCATACGCACGGAATACCGTCTCCACGATGTGATGCGACTCGTTCTAAATGATTTTCATTGCATAATGATTATATAAATATGAGGTTATGAATTTAATGAATAAATATGATATATATTACACTAATACCATTCTTTAAATGAGGTTTCTATAACCTAAAAAGAGGAATAAGAATTTATTCACCAAAAAACACATACAAACATAAAGCAATAAACACCCGAATAACAAGTAGCAATGAAATATTACTAATAAGAAGCTAAGAATATGACCATATATGATATCATAAAAATAATTATGATTCTGGAATAACTCAATGACATTATTTAAATCATTATACAGGAGGTTTGGACAGTTACGAAGCAAATTGGATCTAAGGTAAGGGAAAATCTCGCAACCTCAATTTTTTATCTGAGATTGTTTATATTTCAGAATTTACTGGGGAATATTTATAATCCACATCCATGTTTCTTCAATATGTAATATTATTTCTATCCTCATACAATTGTTTAAATCCAATTTTACCCTTCGGTGAGTTTTTAGTAAAAGATACAAAAGGAATCTTTTGTCGTTTTTCGTACGAGGTACTTTTTGACTTTTCCGGCCAAAGTACGAGAAGAATGTTTTTTTAACTTATACGACCTGAATGTAATTTTAGAACATTATTTCCATGAATCTTTCTTTAAAAGTTTTAAAGTTTATTTTTAATCAACTTCTTTTAGTTTAAAATTATATGACATTTTAAGAAAGGAAATTTTTTTTTGAAGTAGAAATGATATTTTCCTCAAGAATGGAGTTCAAGTGTTTTATCAAAATTATTTTACATCTAAGATAATATAGGGATATATTTATATCCCTATTTTTACATTGATTTGATTATGTTATGATGGAATTATTTTTACGATATCCTTTTATGGATTATGTTTTGATGACGCGATGTTTAAGAATCCCATTTTTATTACATGGGTTATGCTATGATGTATGGTTTATGATTTTGTGGCACACATAAGAATGGTATCATTATGAGATGGGTGGGACCTATATCTACCTCCAATTAATTGGGTAAAGATTTATATCTCATGAGATAGACATGG
Organism: Viscum album; assembly: GCA_963277665.1. Classification (NCBI taxonomy): domain Eukaryota; kingdom Viridiplantae; phylum Streptophyta; class Magnoliopsida; order Santalales; family Viscaceae; genus Viscum; species Viscum album. The sequence continues at coordinate 931,583,059 of OY728159.1, forward strand.
CTGGAACGACAGGTTAATCTGGTTAAGTGAAACAGGACTGAAACGAGGAGTGAACTTGGTTTAGAAACGGACTTTGTCTGCTAAGATAGTCTTGGATATGAGTCTTGACTACTAGGAAATGATTCTATGTGATTATGTGGGTATGCCAAAAATTTTTATGTTTTAAGTTATGATTATTGGGATTACATTTCACTACTATGATTTATCCCATGTTATGAAATTATGATATCTTTTGCAGGTTAAGATTTCCAGAATGTTATGTTCTTATGAATATGATGTGATTGATATTTCTTTTGTTTACCCTTACTGAGAATTTGAGCTCACCCTTTTGTATGTTTTCTTTATCTAGGTCAGGAAGAAGGTTATTAAGTAGGATATTCCAAAAGGGACTCTAGATATGATGAAATAAATGGGAGACAATGTAGATGCTTTATGAATCAGTTGTTTATGTTTCCCAGTTTCTAAAGGCACTATACCCATATGGTCCTTTCATGGTTTTGTTATATGTTGTAATAAGTGTGATTTAATTTTGAAGTATTAACAATGTATGTAAAGTATGAGTCATTATAATTTTTATGTGCATAGTATGATGCATGAAATGATTCATCCTTGCTGAATCGGGCCAAGGGTAAAAAACCAAAAATTCCAGAAATCCATAAGTAAATAAGAAGAAGAAAATACATCAATAAATCAAGGTAAAATGATATCAAATGTAACATTAAACAAAAAAAACAAATATCTCCCTGCCCTGGTCACTTAGTCATTTCCCATACATGGGGTGATCAGTCCCAAGAAATACTATTAACCAAGCACCGAAACATGCCTTGTATCCTATCTACCAACCCGAAAAAACAAGAAAAAAGAAAAATTTATGTTATAATACCAATTTGTAACATCCCAACCCGGTTGACCACTAAGATGATATCTAGAACAGTGGGTCACATGGCCTCAAGTTCACCTCCCTGTATAATAGAGGATGTCAACTATCAGTGTGGATCTAAGGAGGTGATAGTAGGGAGAATATACCCTCATGATCAGAGTCACACAACAATATAATAAAAATAAATAGAAAAAAATAGAGGAAGCAATAATAAATGAATGATAAAGAAATTTAAGAATAATAGTATAATTGAACAATAGTGTGCAATGTTAGTTTATAAAAATCATGCTTGATAGCTGATGATACATATACTAAACAATAAACATACATTATTATTTGCAATATAGTTCAATACAAGACACAATAAAATAAAATAACTAAAAATACAAAATGAAATATTCATGTTCATCATGAGATCCCACTCAGTCATATGCTCCTAACACCCAGTTACAACATACAACAACATAATCAAGATACCACAGTCCTGCGAACAAAAAAGTCTACTCAGATACCCCAGTGCAATGGCAGCCCGAGTAGGGTATGAGATAATAATCTCAGTTGGCTGGAACCCATGGTGTCTGGCATAATACAAAGAGTTCAATATAAACTAAGTTTTGTGTAGGTATAAAAAAATAATAAAATGGGATAAATGAACAACCACTTGTCCAGGTTTATAAGGGGCACTTAATAGATATACCTACTTTGGCTTATAGCCAAAATAAGTCTGATCATGTCACATTATATATATATAGTATCATTATATATATATACATATTGATATATATTGGGAAGAATCAATATGTAATCACCACCATCCAATTTATCGGGAAGCTCTCACAGTCTATTCCCTAACCTAATTCCAAGAGCTCTCACACGCTCTTAGCATTCATGTATTGGTAGAAAAAGGATGTACCCACTTCCATCCATCAATAGGGAGATCTCAAAGTTTATCCCCTTACTCTAGCTACTGATAGGACCTAGATGTACTCAAAGGTATCCATCACCAAGGGAGCTCTCATGGTCTATCCTCTGGCTCCAACTGGGAAGTTCACATAGTCATCCCTCCCAAGGGCTCTCATGGTCCCTTATCAAGCCACAAGGAATATCTCATCATCTTCTTTTACCCAAGGTCTCTTGTGGTCCCTTGGCTCCACATCCTACATGGCGTAATCATTCACAATACATAATGCATGAGGCATTAACCTCTCATGAATCTCATTAGACCATTTCATTTATATCATAAGGCATGAGGCATGAAACTCTCATTCTCTTATTATTCCATAACAATATAAGAGGCATACTCATTTAACACAATCGTACTTAAGGAAAAACATATTAAGCATTTAAATTTAAATATTATCATAGTATTATTCACATTTATATGCAATTCAACACATGAGGAATATAACTCTCATGAATGTCATTTATCAAACCCATATAAGGGTGTTATCTCATTCATAAATCCATCATTTAAATTTATATTACAATTCATAAGGAAATTCCTTTAAAATCCAACACATAAGGCATAAAATCTAATGAATTTAAAATTAACAAATTTTATCCTATTTACCACATTTCAAAGGAAATAATTCCATTTGGCATGATCCAACCTACTAATGTTATCTCACTCAAATTTCCTAAACATGGAAAATTTATTTAAGGCACAAGTTCAAAAGAATGTGAAATGGTCATTTTATTTAAAGGATTCCAAAATCTAATTTAATAAATCCTAATCAAAGTCATTCACCTTAATTGAATCATTAGCTCATTCATAACAATGCAATTACATAAAAAAATCTCAAGGTTCATGTTCAAGGAAAGGGTCATGAAAATAATTTAATTACCCAATTGGGTAATTACAAGTGTAAGTGGGCCAAACACCCATGGGGTGTATTGGGTTCATTGAAACACACATGAGACAAGGACCACATAATTTAAAAGACAAGTCAAGATATTATATTATGAAAAATAAATCATCAAAATGAGTTTTCAAAGACAACTCACCTCCGTTGGATGGGTTTTATTACATAACCATGACTTTATTTAGTAGGAAAAACATTTAGGATCATAAGAAAACATATTATTATAGAAATTCAATTCAATATAACATAGAATAATTAAGAAGTTAGATAAATGCAGTTTGAATCATTCTTGAATTAAAGAGGCAAGGATAGGGATCCTACCTCAAGAAATAGACCAAGACAACACTTGAAACTTGTTAGATTTAGCAGCAACCACTCAAAACCACCCTGCACTCACAAACACATACATTCTAATACATACATATACAAACATATATATAAATATATACATATATATATATATATATATATATTTTAATCCCAAAAAAGTATTCAACTTTCCATGAGGTAATACATAAAAGGAAGTTATATATATATACATACCAGTGTATGTGTTTGCACACCACCAAAGATGATAAAAAATTCCGATAATCAATTATATAGAATCAAAACACCTTAATACTTTAAATTAAAAGTTGTTAAACCCAGCAACAGAAATAAAACCTCACCTTAGATAGAAGCAATTAAGATAATCAACCCAAAACACTTCACCTTTGGTGTAGGTTGTTAGAATATGGATTAATAAGACCCGAGATGCCCTTCCCATATCCTAACACAAGAATAAAACCAAAAATTAGATTAACCCAAAACCCTAGAGATCCATCCAAACTTCTTAAAGAGATGGGGAGAGTGAAAAAAATGCCAGAATAGAGGAGGAGGAGGAGGGAGAGAGGCTTACCTCAATAAGGCGACCAAGAATCCTCAAGAAATTGTGGTTCAACTATGTAAAAATGGAGATCTATGGAGGTAGGAGCGCACGATCATGAAGGATAGGAGGGAGGTCTCACACGATGTACATGTAAGGGGAGGGGTACATTTTAGTTTTAAGTTTCTTTTATTTTAATTTTATTTAATTTAATCTAATTTTTAAAATAGGTCACCATGCATGGTTTGGGCCGCACTATTTGGAAAATAATGCACCAACCGTGCACCCTGTACTGGGAACCTGGGTACCCCACACGGTTTATCCCGCATAGTTTTCCTAACCATGCATAAGTCATGTGTTGAATAGTTCTTAGGTACTACCTCTACCACTTGTCGTGAGGGCTAGGCACATAGATTGGTAAACCATGCATAGCCTGTGCAATAGACACATTCTACCTAGATAAGTCCACATGGTTTCCTATTGTGGGGTGCATAGTTTTAGACAAATTGTATGCCCTCTATAGGTCCTCTAAAACATGGTTTTTCCAGGTCCTTCCCGAAACTCCTCGAGACACCCGAAAACTTATTAGGCCTTTACCCAAGTCCAAAAACATCACATTAAATGTTTATAACTCTCAGAAATTAAATCTGAAGCATACTTTTAAATTAATACCTTCCAATAAATGAAAATTCAGATTTCCTTTGTATTTTCATCGGGTTCAAAACACAAATCATTATAAGAATTTTGAAAATAAACTATATTTAAGTAAATGTGAAGTGAAGGATAAAAATATAAACAAGTAGATATAAATTCCTTATCAAAAGTTCTAATAAAATAATATCATTTTATTTTAAAAATTTCATATAATAATGGAAATGGAAATCACTTTGGAAAACTATCAATACTTATAAAGGAATTTAAATAATGATAAATAATCATAATGTGGGAAAAGTTGTTCCAGAGGAGAATGTTAGAATGATTCATTTTAATATTTTGAATAGAAAGTCAAAGTTAAAAAAATTATCCTTAATAAATAATATAAGTATAGAAAACTAATTTCTTGAAAAAATAAAGAATATAAATATAGAAGATAAGGGTTCCCAACCAAACATGACAAATAAGGTCATATTTTATTAAAAACATTATTTTAGTGGGTTTGAGAACAAAATACAGGAAACATGGAAAGAATAATTAATAACCCAAAAATTATATATAGGAGAATAAAATATATAGGTTTTATGAGTGTAATAATATAAAATTCCCTCAAATAAAATTAAAACATAAACAATCTTGATAAAAAGTGAGATCAGAACATAAACCCTTACGACTTAGTAGCTTTTGAATTAAAATCTATCAAATTTTAGAACATGATATGGTTATGTAAATCCCAGTAATTACATGAAATAAAATTTCAAAACATATCCATGGGGTATTAATTACACCATATAAAAAAATTATGGTGCATTATATGAAACATGTCATAAGGAGTTAAATTTGAGACCAAGAAACCCTTACAGATTTTATGACACTTGAATCAAAACATATTAAAAGATACAACTTTAAATGAAAATTTAATTACCATGATTATTGAGTGAACCATGATATAATATTTTAAATAATCCTAATACACATCATATAATGGATATTGGTACATAATTCAAAACATACCACAAAGTAGGAAGTTTGAAAAGAGAAACCATTACCTTAGAATCCTTCTTATCAAGGCGCACTCTAAAATCCATGTATAATCAATTTATATTTATTATAAATCTATATAATAACCATATTTATATTTATCTTACTATATACCATTCATTTATAATTTATAATTTCCAACTTAGTAATAATTATTTATTAAAATCAATATTTATGTGTCAACTATTTAATTTTACACGCATGTTATAATTCAGTGGTTTAGGTACTCAAACCTTAGTCATTTTTTCATAATATATATAATTTTTATGAAAGAATATAATATGTTTCGATATAATTCTAGAGTTCCATTTTCACTTTATTTAACTTATGGTGAGGATTTACATGGAAAGCTTCGAAATCTCATTTTTATAAATATCAATTCCATAAAAAGAATTTACTTTATTAGAGAATATATATATATATATATAATCATTAAAAACCTTAATAAATATATAAATATAATATTTATAAATTAAATACATATTTCAAACCATTCGTGTCAGATAATGATGGAAAAAAATATGTCATTCCTAAAGGCGGTAGTCTGCAAATATGCACGAGTGACAGTTGCCTTTTCTAATGAATTGGAAGGAAGGTGGAAAATGGTTTATCTTAAAAAAAAAATATTTATGTTATAAATATAATATTTAGTTATTAAATTTATATTTTATAACTATACATCTAACATGTTAATGAAAAAATGAAATATACCAATAGTTGTGGTTGTTGCTTGAACATACACATAGGTGACATTTTCATTTTCCAATAGATGAAAATGAGGCAGATGATTATTTTTCCATAAATATAATAATATTTTAGTGAAATAATGATTCTTATGTTATTTTGTTAATATTTTTTTGAATATTTTTAGGATTTTTAATAATAAAGAAACTTAAAATAACTTGATTGGGATGATTACCTCTTCCTCAAGTATCATCCTTTGGATATTTCCTTAAAACTTCTTGGGTTGATATTTTGGTGAGACAAAAACTTATAGTCCATTTATAATGGTTTTGGTAGTTTATTTAGACATATATTGACCAATATAAAGTACTCAATGTTTGTGGAGAAGTGGCTGGGTGTGGGGGGATTTTATAAGTGAGGGGAGTAGCGCTCTAACAAAGAATCTTAAATTTAAAATAAGATTAAGTCATTTTTAATGGAAAATGGAACAAAATAGAATTTTTTTTAAAATATAGTATAGGTTAGGATCTAAATAAACTCATAAAATAAAATTTAGACAAGTATTAGTGATATTTTAATCCTTATCCTTTAGTTTAACCCCCTCTTTAAACCTTTTAAACTTTACCGTCATGACTGACTTTTACTATGCTAACTTAATTTTATATATAAAAATGAAATAGACTTGAATAAAAAATCTGAATATTTTGATTAAAAATATATAATCCATTTTTAAATATTAAATTTATATAGATTATAAGAACTAATTTTAATATAATTTATCAAAATGTAACGAAAAACAATTTTTAAAAAAAATGCCTTATGAAATATAAAAATGATTTACACCAAAATCATGCGTATAATTGATCTTCATGAAATTTATTAGTTTATTAATAAAAAAATTACAGTTATGTGACTTTAAAACTAATCCATAACTTAATTTACCATATTAATTCTTAATTTAATAAAATGATCAAAAATTGTTCTTTTATTAGAATAAATCATCACATAGGATTTAAAATGTCAGACATAAGCTTCTAAATTCAAAATAACATTTTTAAATGTTTTATTTTAATACCTAAACAAATATTTTTTATATAGAAAAAGGTTTTATAAACATTTATGTCATTCTTGTGTCCTGATGATGTCATAAAAATGACAATATTTGTAAAATCTGTATTTTCCAATATTCACCCAAAAATCAACAATTTTAGAAAAATACAAAAAATTTAGAAAAATATAATGTTTTCATACTAAGTTCAAAATATAATTTCATTTCATTTCATAAGATTCAAAAATTCAACATTTTTCTTTTCAATGAAAATAAAAAATAAAAATAAAAGTTTTTTTTAGAAAATAACCCTTTTAAACTTTAAATGTTATTAAACTTATTTCATATTAAAAACCAAGGATTGTTAAATATATATTTTTTACATTGTATATCATAATTTATTTATGTTTAAATTTAATTTTAATAAAGTATTATACAACTTAGTTTGGTGTTTCATGTATAAAAAATTATCTTACAAACCAGTTTTATTTAAAGGAGAATACATACTAAAATCTCATGGTGTTACATTATTCCCCTTTAAATAAATTACATCCTCACAATTTAATTTTTTTATAAACATAACAAATATTTATTTACATAGGTATAATATTATATGGTGATTTAATCTTTATAACAAATTCCTAAGTTACTACTAGGAATATTATTATTTGTCAATTTAATTTTTTGAAAACCTGGTTTATACCATTATAATAATCATGCTTGTGAATAGGTTTACAAAAGAATACCTTGATACCTAATAAATATTTATCACATAATACTTGATAGATTTATATTCATATTTATTTAATTTGAGGATTTATTTTACCACTGAGATAAATAATATTATAAAATATACTTACTTGATTTCTTTTTATCCTATGATTGGAATTTAATCCTTTGGTTGTGTTTTCATTACTTTTCCACCTCTAATTTATATCATATTCTAAATTATAAATAATCATGATTAATTTTTCATTCTTGGAGAATAGAAATAAACTTTTAGTGGAACATAATATCCAAAAAGATTAAAAAATAGTTTCTCCTTAATCTAGTCATTTATTAAAATAAAAAATAGTTTGATCTGAATGGCCCAGATGTGACATCCAGATCCCAGATGCCACTTAACCCATGCCCCAAGCCCGATTGGCAACATGACCCCTAACACATCTTCCCATATTACAGGGGCTATCAAATAGTAGTAGGGGTGTGAAGGTAAATCAACGTGGTGACTATAACCCCATGTTAGAGTATACACAGGATGCGACAACAATATATAGTAGAGAAAACATAACAAAACAGAAAGATACAATAAATAGTAGATGAATAAATAGATACAAAATAAGTTTGAACAATTGAATAATTTATAAAATGCCTCATAGGAAGTGTTTGATACATACATGCATGCATTAAATTCTAGCATAAAAAAAGAGGATCAGACGATAGTAATTCTAATACAAAAGTACAAAAGAGAACAAAATCCAAAATCTTCTCCATAGCATCTCAAGACTAAGACCGATATTCTACTCCTAATATCTAGAAAAATAGTTTGAATCAACATCCTGAAGAGTTTTGTTTTCCTCTATCCATACCTAAAAGAAAATTATCTTCTCAGGTGCCAAAGATGGGCCAAGCAAGGTGTGAGATAAACATCTCATTTGACCACTACCAACAGTGTCTTTATGTAATATGAGTAGGCACTCGTAAATAATTAGTGTCCATATAATATTAGTAAAGTAAAATAATTAAGAAATAAATAATTAACCTCCCACTCAGGTTCCTAAAGGACACTTGGTGGGCCTACCTTCTTCATCTCAAAGCAGGTATGTCTGAACCAGTCACTATGTGTATATATATAGAGTTTATCACATGAATGAGTTAAGCATGCCTCTTTTCTGTACATATATATAGGTTATCAATAGCACAAGGTTAGCATGAATCTTATTCGTACACATATAACATAGCTGGAATGGGGTAAGAATGGCTCCCACCCATGTGGAGATTGTAACTAGCACGGGGTAAGCATGCCTCCCATCCTTCATAAATAGCGGTTATAACTAGCATGAGGTAAGATTACCTCTCATCCATACGTACATGAAAAAACTGGTGTGGGGTATGAATGAATCCCACCCATAAATTTATATCACACATAATAATCATTTTAGTGGAATAACCATTCACATCATATAAAATAAGGCAAACCATCTTAAATTATTTTATTTTAAACAAACTAGCCATTTCATTTAGTGACTTTATAATAAATCACATCAAGTGAAAGGTCTTGTAATACCTTGAAACCATTCCGTATAAACCATTTCATTTTAATGGTCTTATCCATATCATCCTATCCATCCCACAAGATCAAACAACCAATTTTATTAACATGGAAAATTCATTTCAAGGAAAGGTGTCAAGGCCAAGAGTCAAAGTAAAATAATCCAATGACCATTTGGATAATTATAATTAAAATAGGTTTAAGAACCATTGAGTCACCTTGGTATATATAAAATACACATGGGAACATGTTTAATTCAATTTAAAAAGAATTTGGAGGATATAAACCATAATTTGACATTTTGGGAAATTGGCCTAAAATGGCTAATTTGGTTGGCACACACCTTGGGTGTTCATATAGTGCATGGGTGATATCAGAACCCCTGAACATGATTCAATTAACTAATGAAATCACACTAGGGTGAATTATACATGAATGAATCAACACAACTAAGGAGCTTGGTAAAGGTTGGCCCATGGAACGATGGAATAAATACGAAACGACTAAAACTAAAATGAAAAACTATGTGACCACCTACTTTAGGGTAGTAAATGAAGCCTCACTGGATATCGAACTTAGATTCAAAGAAGGATGAAAGATATCTAATTTTTACTCCAATGTCCTAAAACTAGGGCATATTAGCCTAAAACCAAAATGCAAAATAGATGACAAGAAGAACAAGAATAGGAGTAGAGAGACTAGGGAGCCTTACTGCTATAGATCCATTTACACCGATGGATTGAAGATTAGACACTAGATAGAGAGGTTATCAAGGATCTAAGCCTTGGAGGGTTTGAGAGATCAAGGAGGAGGAAGGGGGGGGGTTCTATCCATTGTAGGTAGGAGAAAAGGAAAATATAACTTAAGTTAAAGGGAGGGTAAAATTTTTAATTTTTCCCAAAAACTGGGATCACATGGTTTATGCGCACAATTTACCAAGCCATACAAAAAATATGTTGTATGTCTCAATCCACCATCTGCATCTTCCCACATGGCTATGCGCTTGGTCCACATGGTTGAAAACAAACCATGCAGACTTGCAGGTGCCCCTGTCTACAACCACATGGTTTACCCAAACCGTGTATCCTGGGTCACACGGTTTACAATAACAATGAATCCTAGACTTTAGCCCTTCTTTGTAGACCTTTGGTCTCTGAACTAGCCACAAAAAATTCTTGAACCTTTTCTAGTCTGTAGTATACCTTTACCAATTTTAAGGATAATATTCATAAAGAAAAACCAATGATCCATACCTTGGTAAAAATTCATGTCATTACAACCTCCCCTCCATATAGAAACTCATCCCTGAGTTTTCTTTCTAGGGGTAAAGAGGTACTATCAGAAAAGAGTTCATACCACTAATATTTTACATCAACTTCCTCGTCCATGGTATCACCCTATACTCATCCATGCTACCATATCACCTGTATAAGAGGAACAAACCTACCTTAGAGTGTATCCATTCTCTAATAAACAATACACACTGGATAATCATCAAAGGAAGCATTCATATCTAGCTAAAACTCATTAGGATGAAAGACATGAGATGGGTCCTGATAATATCGGTTAAGCTAAGATACATTAAAGAAATAATACATAGATCAGTATCTCTGAGGAATTTCCAATTGGAAAGCCATTGGTCCGATTCATTTTACAACCTCAAAGGGTCTAATGAACCTTGGTGATAAATTACCCTACTTCTGAATACATCTATTTCCCAACCTAGGTGAGAATTTCATGAAATCACAGTCTTTGAGATCGTACTCAAGAGGTCATCGACATCTGTTGGCATAAGACTTCTATTTGGATTGAGCTATCAACATGTGCTTCCTAATTATCTAGACCTTCTCTGAAGTATATAGTATGATATGGGGCCCAATAATAGCTATTTTCCCTACCTCTAACCAGCATAGAGGTGAACAAAAAGGCCTACCATACAAGGCTTCATAGGGAGCCATCTCAATGGTATCTTGTAAGCTTCTATTATAGGAAAACATTATTAGGGGAAGGTGTTTCTCTGAAGAACCCCCAAAGTCAAGAATGCATGAAAAAACCATATCTTTTAGAACTTAAATTTCATAATCTATCTTTCCATTGGTCTGAGGGTGATAGGTTATGCTCAAATGTACCCATGTACACAAGTCCTTATGTAACCCCTTCTAGAACCGTGATATGAAATGAGTGTCTCTATCAGAAACGATATAATGAGGTTCTCTATGAAGACATACCTCCTCTTTGATGTATAATATTCCTAGATTATCTACTGCGAAGGTATCTCGCATAGGTAGGAAGTGTAAAAACTTTGTTAGATGGTCAATGAGAACCCATACAACATCATTTCCATGAGCTGATCTGGGTAAAGCAGTCACGATGTCCATCAAAACATCACCCCATTTCCACTCAAGAATGGAAAATTGCTGAAGAATCTCTACCATATACTGATGTTCTACCTCCACCTACTGATATGTGGAACATTGAGTGATGAAACTAGCTATCTCATGTTTCATTATAGTCCACTAGTATTGGATTCATAGATCTTGATACATTTTGGTGAAATCAGGGTGAACTGCCCTTGATGAGGCATGGAAATCCTTCATCATCTCCTCTATGATTTCTTCTGGGACCCATACACTCCCATGGAACAAAATTGTATCATCCCCATCGACCACCCAACTAGAAAATGTATCTTCATCCAAAATAGTTTCCCATAGGATAATTCCTTTAGGATAAAATAGTTGTCTCAACCTTAATCATTCCATAAGAGTAGATGTCACCGCTAAGGATGAGAGAGTATTCTAACCTGGATCCTCTTGAACCTCAACATGTATCTCCGAGAATAAGTCCATAAGCTTCCATTCATCACCATATTCCTGAAATTCTAGAGTCTGAGTCTTCTAGTTCAAAGCATCGACTATTGAATTCCCTTTCCTTAGAGTGTAGGAAAGTTTGAGATGAAAATATTATAGTTACTCAACACACCTACATTACCTGTGATTCATATCCTACTATGTTAAGATTTATTTGAGTCTTTTGTTGTCTGTGAACACCAAAAAATTCTCTCCTAAGAGGTAGTGTCTCCAACAATGTAAGTCATGTATAACAATAGTGATATCGGGGTCCTTCATCATGTAATTCTATTCGCAAGGCCTCAATTTATGAGAACCATACACAACGACTCACTCGTCCAACATTATAATAGCTCCAAGACTGACACATGATGTATCAAAGTAGACTATATAATCCCTTACTAGCTCTAGAAGAATTAATATTGGTGCTAAAGTAAGTCTTACCTTCATCTCCTGAAAGGATTTTTAAAAAGATTCTGACCATTTAAATTTCACACCCTTCTTCGTCAAGACCATGAACGGCACTAAAAGTCATGAGAAATCCTAAATGAAACATATTTAATATATAGAAAGCCTCTAAAAACTTTGAATATCAAATACGTTCTTTGGATGCTCTAAAGACACCACAACCCTCACATTATCTAGGTCAACATAGACTCTTAACTATGAAATGATATGCCCCAAGAAGTAGACTTTGTTGATCCATAAATGTCATTTACTAATATTATCACAGAGATGATTCTATCTCAGCATATTCAGAACGATATCAAGATGGGTTTCATGGTCATGTCTAGAGTGATAATACTCTAAGATATTTTCAATGAAGACAACCATAAAATAATCTAGATACAAGTGGAATATCTAGTTCATTAGATCTATGAAGACAACAGATGCATTAGTGAGTCCGAACATCAGAACCAAGTACTCATATAGACCATACCTACTCCTGAAAGCTATAAGAGGTATGTCTGAAGTCCTAACATACACCCTACGATAGTCCAAAATCAGATTTATCTTTGAAAAAAACCTTATCTCCACAAAGATAACAAAAGAGGCCATCTATTCTAAGAAATTGATATTGGTTCTTGATAGTTAGCTGATTAAACTGATGGTAATCTCTGTAAAGCCTAAGGGTACTATCCACCTTCTTAGAAAAGTGGGCAGGTGAACCCCAATGAGAAGTGTTGGGGCATATAAAGACTTTCACTTCTAGATCCTCCAACCGATTATTGAGTTTCATAAGCTCCTTAGGTGACATCCTATATGGAGGGATGATCATAGGTGATGCTCCTAACACAAGATAAATGGTAAAATCTACCGCTCACACTAAAGGTAGACCAAAGAAGTTGTCATTAAATATTTCTCCAAAAAGATCCACTATAGGAGGTAGGACAACGGGTTGTAACCCCTGATCATCAAGATGTAGACTGGAAACCGTTGCTGTAACACCACCCAACCTCTGCTGCTCGAGTACGGATCATGTCGCACTGAGATCCCATTATCCCTTTTTCACATGTGTAACACCCTCTGGTGATTTTAATGTCACCCTTCGACTATAAAAATCAATACGAGCTCTATAGGGAACTAAAAAATCCATCCCAATGATTACATTGAAGCCTTCCATGTCTATAACATACATGTTCCAAAAAAATAGGTAAACACCTATCTCAAAGGGGAAATTCTGACAGTGGTGAACACCCAATGAATGGGTACCTAATGGTGTATCTAGCATCATGACGCCATGATAAAATTTGATGTTGATCCCCAAAATGTTAGTGATCGTCTCATAAATAAACAAGTGAGATATGCCTATATCAAATAAAACAAACACTAAAGTGGAGGCTACTATAATAGTACCTCGTACAATAGATGGTCTGGTGCTTTGATCATGAGTCATAGGTTGGACTACATGTAACTAGACAATACCACAGCCCTAAGTCACTGCCTGACTGCCCTGAGTAGGAAAACTCTATTGGTGCTGGGAATCATAATTCTGGTTGCCTCAACCTTGACCGCCACCTCGGCCCGATCGACCAGTGGTATTCTAGGTACCTAACTGTCGTGATCCTACTGACCCACTCCCGATCGAGGAGTAGGTGCATATCCCTATTCTTTAGGTACTAGTGGAAAAGTCTTACAGAAATGGTGGAGATGGAGCATCCTACCATGACCTCTGCACTCAACTATATTTCGAATACATTGCCTCTTGAAGTGCCCTGGTGCTCTGTAGTAGTGACAAATAGAACTACCCATGAATGGATCCTGACAACTTCTGCCACAACGAGATTCCTTGAATCACAATTTTTTTATAGAAGAAGATCCACTGGAAGACTTAGGTGTTGAACCGAACTAGATTTCACCATCAACATCCCTCAAATTTCGCTATGTAATTGGGGATTGGTTGATGATTTCTAAAATTTTCGTCATCCTGAAGACATTGACTTGCAATCAGACGGCGTAAGACAACCCATCCTAAAATCACCTAGCCACCATTATATCATTAGTAGTTAGAGAAGTATTGAAACACTACATCTTAGTGAAATGGGATGAGTAATCCATAACTGATATGGTCCCCTACTGTATATTCATAAACTCTCAAGATATGTCATCCCTCAGAGTATATGGAAATAAGTAGTCATAAAAGATTGTATAAAAGTCATCATAGACCATATACCTATGATGGACTACTTGGGTGATGACATCCCACCACCTCTTGGCTGAATTGAGTAGCATGTAAGCATCTAGCTTGACCCTATGCTCTAGAGGTGTCTTTATGTGATAAAAAATAGATAGGATCACCTCAATCTAAGACTATGCAGTAAGTGGTCCGACATCCCCTGAGAAAGTGGGAGGATGCTGCTACTGAAACTCGCGAGTCAAATCTACCATGCTAGGGTCAGGTCGAAGTCCACCTAGAATATTATGAATCATACACAATAATCCCTCTTGAAACTAGGGATCAGTTCCCAAATTATGTATAGGAGGAGGATCCACAAGTGGCTTGATGGGAAGAACAATTGGCGGCTCAAGGACCACCACCTCAGGAACATGATCATCACTGCCTTCAGGGCGCATGGCTCGAGGACATCATGGAGGCATAATTCTATAATGCTACATGAACATATCATAATAGGTTAAATCAATTTAGATTATTACATTTAAGAAACTAGGATAGGTGATAAATACTTCCTATAAGAATAGACATGCCTCTCTTCCCACAGGAAAATCCAGGACTAGATGTTGGAACAGACTATAACAGGCCATAAGAATGAAGAAACACCCACTACTCACTACTAAGGATGGATTTAGGTCAAGTCTCTAGGTTAGGCATCTAAAATATGTCGATTCTTAGGCTATAAATAATTTCCCATTTGAAAACATGCTCATTCTATCATTTGAAGAATTTAAATCGGCTTAATCCAATGATATGTCATTTTCCAGCCTATAAGGATCCATACACCTTATGAACCAAAAGTTGATACACACTTGGATGTCATTATCATTTAAATTGTGCTTATCCACATGATTATACAGTTTAAAAATGGTTGAGCAGCTAGAATTCCATTTTCCGATCCATAAGGGCCCATACACCTTATGAATCAAATAGTGCTACCCCCTAAACTCACCCCATTTCACGATTTAATTCCCATAAGAGGTGTCAATGCAATTTAATATATGTAACATGGCACAATGAATATGCCATAGTCAATGCTTGCTAAAAATTTAATGTGTCATAGAAAAATTCATGGCCTATTCATATTGTGCCTATTGTGATTCATGTTCTAATACATAACCCTCATTTCATCTGTTCAAACATTGTAACCATAATCCCAATATCACAAATGTCAATAACATCAAAATATATGTGGAGAACCCAATGATGAAATCGTATCAATGATAAAAGTAGAATCAATAACAATCATAAATAAGAAAACTTGGTCTTTACCCCATACATGGGTTCATAACAACCAAGCACGACTTATGACTAAGTCCCTAGGCATTCCCAATCTCTAATATATTGTCTCCAAATAGTAAATAATGAAAGTAACCTACCTTTTGATACAACTTTTTAATGTCCCGAGCCCGACTTCCACTTAACCCGTGCCCCGATACCGGTTGGCCACATGAACCCTAACACATCTCCCCATATTCTAGGGGCTACCAACTAGTAGTAGGGGTGTAAAGGTAAATCAAAGAGAATACTATACCCCCATGTTAGAATACACAACAAATTGAATATCAATATACAACAGCAGAAACATAACCAAACATAAAGATGTAATAAAAAACAGATTTATAAATGGATACAAGGGAAGTCTGAATAATTTAATAACATAGTGAAATCCTCATAGGAAGTTTCTAATACAAACATTCATGAATTACATGCAAGAAAAAAAGGAAAATAGGATCAAACAATAGGCATGATAATAAAAAGGCAAAAAAGATAACAAAATACAAAATCTACACCATTGAATCTCAAGCCTAAGCCCGATCCTCTACTCCTAAGATCAAAATAAATAGTATGAATCAACAGCCTGAAGAGTGGTGTTTTCTTCTATACATACCTACAGAAAAATAGTCTTCTCGGTTGCCAAAGGAAACCCGAGTATGGTGTGAGATAAACATCTTAGTAGGCCACCACCAATAGTGTCTATGTTTAATCTGAGTAGGAACTCGTAAATAAACAGTGTGTAGCTAATGTAATGAAAGTAAAACAATGTATAAATAAATAATTAACCTCTTACTTAGGTTTCTAAAGGACTCCTGGAAAGGCTACCTGCTTCATCTCAAAGTTTTTATGTCTGAACCAGTCAATATATATATATATATATATATATATAGGGGTTATCACTGGTACAAGGTAAGAATTCCTCTCATTCGTACATATAAAGAGGTTATCACTAGAATGAGGTAAGAATTACTCTCATCCATACACATATATCATATCCATAATGGGATAAGAATGACTCCCACTCATGTAGAGATTGTAACTGGAATAGGGTAAGCATGCCTCCCATCCATAAATAAAGAGGTTATAACTGGCATGAGGTAAGCATGCCTCTCGTCCATACATACATGTAAAACCTGGAATGGGGTATGAATGCCTCCCAACCAAAAATTTATATCATAGATCACAATAATTTTAGTGACATAACCATTCACATCATATAACATAAGTCAAACCATCTTACATTATTTCATTTTAAACAAACAACCATTTAATTTAATACCTTTATAATAAATCACATCAATGGAAAGGTCATTTTATCCCTTGAAACCATTCCATATAAACCATTTAATTTTAAGGGTCATATCCATCTCATCCTATCCAACCCAAAAGATCAACCATCCAATTTTCCTAACATAGAAAATTCATTTCAAGGAAAGGTGTTAAGGCTAAGAGTCAAAGTAAATTAAACAAATACCCATTTAGAAAATTACAATTCAAAAAGGTATAAGAACCATTGAGGCACATTTTTATACATCAAATACATATGGGAAAATGGTCAATTCAATTTAAAACCAAACTGGTGGATATAAACCATTATTTGAAATCTTGGGAAATTAGCCTAAAATGGCCAATTTGAGTGGTACACCCCTTGGGTATCCATATATTGAATGGGTGATATAGAAACCCCTAAAAATTATTCAATTAACATATGTCATCACACTAGGGTAAATTAGACATTAAGTAATCAACACAAAAAAGGATCTTGGAAATGGTCAACCCATGGCATGATGGAATAAATACAAAACGACCAAAAATTAAATGGAAAACTACATATCCAACTACCTTAGGGCCGATGATCAATCCTCACTTGATATTGAACTCATATTCGAATAAATTTTTAAGAGAGCTATGTTTCATTACAATTTCCTGAAAATAGGGCATATGATTCTAAAACCAAATAACAAAATAGATTGCAATAAGAACAAGAATATGAGTAGAGAGACTAGGGAGCATTATCGTTGCAGATCCATTGCCACTAACATACTGAAGATCAAAAACCGAATAGAGAAGTTATCAATGATATAAGCCTTGGAGGGTTTGAGAGCTCAAAGAGGAGGAAAGGGAGGGTATATCTGCTGGGTGGAGGAGAAATGGAAAATAGAACTTAAGTTAAATAGAGGGGAAATGGTAATGTTTCCCCAAAATTGGGCTCACACAGTTTATGTGCATGGTTTTCCAAACCAAATTCAAACCGTGATGTGTGGATCTATCCACCTTCTGTAATAGGCCACACAACCATGCACCTGGTTTTCACAGTTGCAGACAAACCATGAGGACTAGTAGGTGCCCCTCGCTGCAACCACATGGTTTAACCAAATCGTGTGGTCTGGGACTCACAGTTTACACTAACCGTGTGTCCCAGCATGTAGACCTCCTTTTTAGACCTCTGGGATCCGAACCATCCCTGAATTCTCCTTGGTCCTTATTTAGGCCGTAGTATAAATTTACCAAGTTTAAGGAAAATAGTCGCAATGAAAAACCAACGATTTTTACCTTGTTCAAAATTTGGGTTGTTATACTGAAGGACTTAGTTTTTTATTTATTTTTGGATAATACCATTTTTAAAATGGTTGAGAGGGAACCCTTACATGAATCATAGTTCCAGAGGCATAAGGACCAGTACATTTACTAAATGATAGAAGACTCAATTACAGTATAACTACCCCTCCCCAGCATCTAGTTCATTGATGGTGTCTATCTTCCCACATTGTATGACTTATTGGACAAAATTTAACCATATAGATATTCATGGTTCTTTGTATCGATTAAAATTTACACACACACTATAAAACATATTCCATAATCCTAAATTATGGTAAACATCCCTAAATAACTTTGTTATCAAATTAACTTTAAATCATTAATGTTATCTATACATTCCTAAAGATATTTTAACCTTAATTCCCCAAATAACCATAATTACCTTGACATATAATAATATATTAATCTAGTGGTTATCTATACCTTTAACTTGCCTCCAAAAATAAATTTTTTCTCAAATAACCACCACACTAAATCATATACTAAACCTAAGGGTTATATTTACTTTAATCATGTACTCCCATAAATATCTTCTAATATATCATTAACCCCATCAAAATATAGTCACATATGACTTAAAAAGGGTATCTATACCTTTTAAATTATGAACAAACTTAAAATTATTAACTTTTGATGTTATTTATAACTATTAAATTTTCTATAAATGATGACATCCTAATCTCTAAAGTTATCTAAACCATATTCTCATATCTACTGAGATTCCCTAGACTCATACTCCAAAATCTAGATCTAAAAAAATAATATTTACATACTATATTTGATACCAACTCAAGTGATACAATTTTAACAATACATAATTAAAATAATCAAAAAAAATTATTGAGTCACTTACATACCCAAGAACTTTTTAAGTTCATATCTCTATATAATTAAGAAAAATATTTACTAAGAAAAATCCATGTCTTTCCTATTCAATGTATATTTTCCCCATTATACCTATGTTTTATTATTATATAATACATCTTCAAAATCTCCCAAAAAAATTATCCACACATGACAACCTTATAGATATATCATATTTATTACTCTTCTTCATAACATGGGGAAATGGAAACATAAGAAGGGTGATCTTCAACACTCAGTAAGGGTAGTGTAAAATGGAATATTTCATAGAGAAAGAAACATGACTGATATAGAAGAGTAAATAATAAATAAATATATTGTATAATCAATATATTGGGTATGAAATATATCCTTTGATAACATAAAAAAGTAAATAATCACATGAACATTAATAATTACCTTCATAGTGATGAAATGCATAATGTCAGACATCTTAATCTTAATTCCAAGGCATCATTCAAGAAATATTTCATATCATGATGGACTCTCAATAAATACATATTACACAAAGTGATTCCCATTATTATTTGTCTCATGATACCTTTCCAAATGCATTGAGGGGTAATATTGGACCCCATTCATCACTTACTCTTGTTTAATGCATTTATCATAAACAATGCATCATCAATATGCCTTAACAATCAATATGTACCAATATTGAACTATGTATAATGATTATAAATACTCTCTTAGTACATATTAAATATTCCTTTAACCATAAACACTCATTCATATGGAATTAAAAAATATATGTATTATCAATATTTTTCTATCCAACAACTGAACTATCATTCTTGATTAACACCCTCCAATTTAATTTATGTACAAAATGGAATTCAAACTGTATAAAGTAATATGTGTATGGTTCAGTACTAAAAAAATATATAATAAATACAAAATAATAATGAACTTGGACATGAAGAATTAAATCAATTCATCATAAATAGAAATAATGTAATAAAAATAATTCCTTTGGGAAATATAGGAAAATGGAATTGAATATTTTAAAAATAATTTACATTATATATTTTGTAATTTTTTTTACAAAAAATGTAGTTAAAATCCACTTTCATAATTATTTTCATGATATTTCAAGAATAAATTTAAAATATTATTCTTTAAAATAATTTACAATATTACAATCTTGAATATAAACTATACTTAAGTAAGAAATTTTGATGTTAAAGTTAAAAATATACACAAGTGGAATGAAATCCCTTTTCAAAACTTTTAATAAAATAAGATCTTTTTCTTTTGAAAAATTATCATAATAATGGAAATATATGTTACTTTTAAAAATCTTAAAAACATTTGAAGGATTGTAAATAAAGAGTAATGTTAATTATGGGAGGGAAATTCATTCATGTAGAAAATGTTAAAAATATATTATTTTTCATAATTTTGCAATGAAAATAAAAAATGAATTGTTTAGAAAACCTTTAAAAGACAACTTTACATTTTTTGAATAAAAAGTAAATTTAAATATAAATTTACCTTAATAAATCATTTAATTATAGAAAATAAACTTTTTGAAACAAATAAAGATTTTGGATATAGAAGATAAAGGTTCTTGATCACACTGGAGAAATTAGATCAATTTTTCTTAAAAACATTATTTCCAGAGATTTGAGTACCAATGAGTGGAAAAGTGGAAATAATAATTGAAAACCCCATAAATAACTAGGGGAGAATAAAATAGATTGTATTTATTTTATTAATAATATACAATTCTATTAATGTAAATTGAAACATAAATAATCTTGATAAAAAGTGATATTGAAACATAAACCCTTACAACTTTGGTAACTTTAAAATCAAAAGCCACTGAAAGTTAGGACATAATATAGTTATATAAATACGACAAAATATATTAAATAATATTTATGAATATATCTATGGGGTGATAAGTACACCATATAAAAGTACTCATACTGCACAATATGAAACATGTCTCTAGGAATTAAAATTGAGACCAAGAAACCCTTATAAGTTTTATAACACTTGAATGAAATAATATTGAAAGAGAGAACCTTAAATAGAAATTTAATTAATATGATTAGAGATTTTATCATTATATAATATTACAAATAGGTGGTATACACACTATATAATGGAAATATGTGTATAATTCAAAACATGTCTCAAAGTAACAAGTTTGGGACAAAAATATATACCTTGGATTCTGGATTAGTCAGACGCAATCTATCAAACCTATATAATAAATATATATCAGAAAAATATTCATATTTATCTTATTATATAAAATTAAATTATAATTTATTATTACCCACTTAGTAACTTTTTTTTGTTAAAATCAATATTACTAAGTTGACTATTCAATTTTCCAAGCATGTTCCAATTCAACAATAACAGTCCATGAACCTTAGTCATGGTTTCATTATATAATTTTTTTATAAAGTTCTATGTTATGGTTTTGATATAGTTTTTTTATTTTCATGGTCACTTTATAGAACATATGGTTATTATTCACATGGAAATATTAAAAATATTGTTTCAAAAAATTTTGATTCCAAAAAAATAATTAATTTTATTAGTGAATAATATATATATATATATATATATATATATATATAACCATTAAATAACAATAATATTTTTATTAATATCATATTTATAAATGAAATATATTTTTATAACCATCCATTTTTGGTCATGATGGAAAATGAAATACATCGTTCCCAGAGGTGGTAATCTACACATATGCAAGAGCAGTGTTTTCATTTTCTAATGAATGGGAAGGAAGGTAGATAATGGTATATCATTATAGAATTATAATTATATTATAAATATCATATTTATTCATTAAATATATATTTTATAACTTTCAATGTAATATGGTGATGAAAAATAAAATAAATCGTTTGCGGTGGTTGTAGTTTGCAACTATGCACGAGTGGCATTTTTTTTAAACAAATGTAAAGAAGGTAGTTAATGATTGTTACATCAACATAATAAAATTTAATTATAATAATAAGAATTATTTTATCATGTTAATATAGTTATAGATTACTTGGATGATTTTAATAGGAAATAAACTTAAAATAACTCACTTAAGATGATTACCTATTCCTTTAGTATACACCTTTAAACCTCTCCTTAAGCCTTATTGGGTATTTTGGTGAGAAAATAACCTATAGGTATTGGTTATGGGTTTTGGTAAGTTATTTGGGTAGATATTAGTCGAGTTAAATTGTAAAAAGTGTGTGGTGAAGCGAGGAGAGTAGGGTAACTTTTATAAGTGAGGGGAGTGGTACTCCTGTAGTGGTACTCCTATAAATACTCTTAACTTTAAAATAATATAAAGTAATTATTAAGGTCAAGTTACCCCAAATGGATAATATTTAAAATATAATATAATTTAGGGTCAAAAATAAAATCATATAATCAAATTTATACATGTTTTAGTTATATTTTAATCCTTTTCGCTTAGTTTAACCCCTTCTTTAACCCTTTTAACCTTTACCGTGGTGACTAAATTTTACTATGATAACTTTATTTTATGAGTAAATATTAATTTAATATTATTAAATAATTTGAATATAATGATTCAAAACATGTAATATGTTTTAAAATATTCAATTTAATGAGATTTTAAAATTTATATTTAATATAAGTATGAAAACACAACGAAAAACTGTTTTTAGAAAAAAATGCCTTTTTGAGCATAAAAATGATTTTACATCAAAATAATGTGTAGAATTTATACTCATTAAATTTATGTGTTTTTGAATAAAAAACTATATTTATGGTATATTAAAAAAATTCAAAACTTAATGTAACATTGTTAATTTTTAATTGAAGAAAATGATCCAAAATAGTTCTTTTATTACGATAAATCATCACCTTGGTTTTAAAATGTCAAACATAGGTTTCTAAATTCAATATAACATTTTTAAATGTTTTATTTTAATCCCTAAATACATATTTGATCTATAAAAAAGTTTAATTAACTTTTAAATCATTTTTATGTTATGATGATGTTATAAGAATGATTTTTTTAAAACTATATTTTTCCGTATTGAAAAAAAATAAACCATTTGAGAAAAATCCAAAAATTCACCCTATGATAATTTTTACATCATGAATTCAAAATTTATTTTAATTTAATAAAATTAATTTTCTTCATAAATTTAGATTTCAAATAAAAATAAAAAATATAAAGAAAAACTTCTTTTATAGAAAATAACCCCTTTAAACTTTAAGATTTCTTAAGATTATTTCTTATTAAAAACAATTGAGTGTTAATTTATTTTCACATTATATATTCATAATGTATTGATTGGGTTCAAATTGAATTATCACGGGTTTTTATTGGTTCTTTAGGATGAAATGATTTTGATAATTTTTTGATATAAGGGTACAATTTTTCTCAAACCCTTTATTTGAATTCTCTAGGATTTGGAGTTATTAAGAGGGAGTTTAGAGGTGGTTCAGAGGCCTAGAGATGAGATTTGGAACCATGGGGTCTAAAATAGCCATGGTTTAGTCCCTGGTGGAGTCTTTGGCCATGGAAGTTATTCATTATGGTTTTTGGTGAACCTGGGTTCTAAATATGCCATGGTAGTGGATGTTTTGGATGGAGTGTTTCCTAAAGAGTCTATAGTGGAGTTCTTATAAAAAACAGGGACTTATGTGATACCTATTTCTGTAGGTGTGGGTGGACCATGATGGGACATTGGGAATTTTGTGAATGAATCACCATGTTAAGGAGAATGAGATTAGTGGTGAATGTGGCTCTTAGAGTGGTGTGTCAAGGAGATGTCGAATGTGAATGTGTTTTGTAAACAATTAGGGGAGTATCACTACACTATGGAGGTAGTTTTGGTGGTTTCCTAGGGAATCAACACAATGTATACAATGTAGTGGTTATGTAAAGGTGTTCGTTTTACTTATCTAACCTCAAGGAGAGGGGAGACCATGTCATTATGTTGGTCTTGTTAGTGAGTGTGGAATTTCGTACTTTCCTATAGGAAATGAGGTAGGATGAAACTATGAGCAGGTGTCACACCCAAATTTTTATTTACAACTACTGGTCCTTTTTTTATTATAATTTCTAATTCTTTTATTTGTTTGGCCATTTTTTCTCGAAACCTTTTTTCAATTTTTGAAATATTCAGTTTTTTGGAGTCAACATTTTTTGAGTTTTTATAAGGTCATAATGTAGCACATGGGAAAACACCATAGGGAACCCTCAGATAAGAGGGGATTCCCCACAACCATGGAGGATATGGTTTGGATCACACCCTACCTCCACTGTTTAAGGGTAACACCAGTAACCCTTATACAGATATGCATAAATAGAAGGGGTTTGACCATATCCCATGGGGTAAAGAAATAGAGAACCTCAGACCTAGGCTATGTAAATGTAACATGACTTACCCTTATGCAGCATAACACCTTTATAAGGGTAACCTACATGAGGTTTCATTATAACACAAGGGGTTATGCTATAGAGTCCCAATTCTAGGTGCACCACAGCGTAGCCTAGGAGGCCACATCATACAGACCTGGGAGTCTGGGGCCAAGGCTATCTACCTATTAGAGTTTCACTTGAGAAAACCCAAGGGTCAATATTGTAGAGGTGTCCTAGGGAGGGACACCATGTCATAGACCCTTGGGCTATGTTGTTGTATGACCCTATATAGTTTTTTTTAAAATAAAATGAAAAAATAAAATTACCAAAATATCCCTTTTTGAATTAAAGACCCCCCCCTCATTTCTCTCCCATACTAAACCTCAAAATATACCTTATTCATGAGTATATTTACCCTTTCCCCATTGGTGTGATTTTTTGGTAGATTTAACATAATTTATTCTAATAATCATCAAGTAATTTTGAACCGTTTATTTCTCTTAAATTGTTCTTCCTTCCATATTGGATTTATCTCTTCTCTAAGATCTTATTGACATAGAGTTTATGATTGATTCATTTTATGATGTGGGTTTTGATGCTCATGGTTTTCTCTTCCCTCTATATGATCCCTATTTCCATCCTAAGTGATTTTCATCATAATAAAGTGGTTTCCACCGATTTATAAGGGGTTGGTTTAGTAAAAGGCAGGATGTTTCATGTAGAACTCTTTTTTATGAAACAATTATGCTTTCTATGTTTTATAATGTTTTTTTTATTTAGGCTAAGATATTATATGATGGTTTTAAAGGATTAATATATATGATATGAATTATTTAAATGTTTCTATTGAATTAAGAATCCAAAATGGTTTTTAAAGATGTACTTTAGAAATGATAAATGGTATTGGATTGTGATTTATTGATGGATAACCATTGGAAATGAATTTTGACATGTTTTAAATGGCAATGAAACATAGGAGTATGTGTATCTAATGGGGGAAGACTAGTGTTAATTATCCCTTTTGGATTACACCACACTAACTAAACATATTAGACTTTGATTAAGTTCTTGGTTCCATGGAGAGGCAATGACACACCACCAGGCCAAGGAATTTCCTTCTTGGTTATCGTTTGGATATGGTGTCATGGGATGGGTAAAACCATGATTATAAGACAATTCCTAACCTACCTAGTGGTTTGTTTTCATACTTGGATTAACCATTAGTTTACAAGTTGATATGAGGACCTAGGGTGCTTGAAACATTAAATGACCAAGGGATATAACATGTTTCATGATTATGGAATTCTTATTTTCATTGATTTTTTTAAAATTTTAAATCATGTAAATTGTTTTCTTAACTTTGAAAGCCAGATATTTCTTTCCTGGAATTTATTTCAAACTAACATTATTGTTTTTATCTAACACGGGTTACTCATGAAGAACTTGGTAGGATCCGACTAGGCTAGTGTTACCACCAACCTACATACACCCAATGGGTGTATGTAAACCATGTATTGATAGATTCTGGTAAAGGAAATGTGCTTCTTGAAGGTAGAAAGTATTCCTAATAGTGGAGCTATAATTGTTGGAGTTAACATGGTAGGGTCCTGACTCTCATTTCACACAGATATGTGCAGCCACTAATTTGTTTATTTTTATTAGTTTAGATAGATTTTGTATCATCAACTTAACATACATCCCATCCTAATTTTGTACTTGTATATATATGTCTAAATCTTACTTTTGAATCACATTTGAGTTTTTATTTATATTATTTTTTATGTGTTTTGGAGTTTTATTTTCATTAATGCATTTTATTTATGTTGACCATGAACACTTATATTTTGAATAATGAGTTTCCAAGTTATGGTAAGGTCATGTTGGGTTTATGGTGATTTTTTTATTATTCCATTGGGTAAAACATTCCCAAAGTATTTCTATGATGCTAAAGCACCGGTTCTCATCCCATTATCCTTATTGAAAACTAACTTGGGTACCCAACTCAGGAGCATCCTACTTTGGTTCATGAAAAAAATAGTATTATATCCTTTCGTTTTTGTTTATTATATTTGACAAGTCTTGGTAGATAGAAGCTAGGAGTATCGATAATCATGGATTTAAGGTATAATTGGTTGTTTGGGAAACACTTTATGTATAATTTATTGAGTTAATAGAGATATTAGGAATTTTTTATTTATATTTCTAGTGGGATTTCTCTCATTTCTTTGGAGGGATGTGTGGGATGTAGACTGCCCATTAGGGCCATGGATTATAAAATAGTAGTGTTTGTTATATTTTCTTTATAATCTATTTGACTGATTGATGAGTAATTGTGATTAAATCTAAGAATTGATTATCTATTTTTATAATTTCTTTATTTTTGATTTTTTATAGTACTATACCTCAATGAATATAGTATTTCAATCCTTTTAAGGGAGTGGCAGATAACATTCCATAAGAAAATCCACTGGTGGGTTATAATATCATTGAAGTTATCTTTCAAATGGTCTGGGATATAGACAAAAAAATGGAATCTATCCTCTCTTAATCTAAATAAATAGGTTCTATCCATGATAAGGATCGATATCAAGAATTTTTCCATCATAATATACCCTCTTTCCAATGAATTAATGACCCTTAGGAAGGTATGGATTTTCTATAAAATACTAATAAGTATTTGGAGTTACTTGAAACTCAAACTTCCATAATGGTTAGGTGTGTGGCCTTTATGCTAAAAGTCCCAAGAAAGAAACGGTGGGATTCTATCATTCAATAAAAGAAGCACAAGAATCTATAATTAAAATATTTTAAAGCGATCTTCACCCAATAGTTTTATCTAAACATAATGGAATTGTCTAATCCCTAATAATTTTTTTATATTTAGGAAGGTGATATAATATTTATAGAGTATGTGAATAGATTTTTTGATATTTTCCATTTTTCAATAAATTAGGTATCAAATTAAAAAAATGAAGGCTCATAGGTTTGAAGTGGGTTTTTGGAATAATATCTGATCATATGTATTTCTACCAATGCTCTCAACCCATATCGAGGTTATGGATTGAATCTTGATGGTATATATTGACCAGGAAAGGATATTAGCGATGACTAGTGTTCCTCCCATGTGTAGTGGGAGTGTTAATTTCCTTATTGAGAAGAAGAGGAAGGGTGATGAGCCAAGAAGGGTGGGTAGCATTGGATCTAAGCAATAATCTCAGTTTAAAATATCATTGGCATCAAGTGGTGGATCCCTTATATGTTATTAGTGTGCAAAGTCTAGGAATGTGAGGTCCTCATTCCAAGACACTCCTAAGGATTTATATTCTTGTAGAATTTTAGTTTGTAGAGATTTTTTAAATCTATTACTTTTATTTGAAGTGGTGTGGGATCCTCATCACCTAAAGAGATATGACAATAAATAGAAATTTATTTAAGGATGTAGGACCTTGATTTCAAGGGAATGAAGGTAGAAACGATTCATCTTATGTTCTGATTTAGCTAAGATAAGAACCTAAAGCTAGTGATACACCTCAGATTCAGGCCAATACTAGGTAGTTTCACTTAGAAAACCTAACTCCTATGAATTATGAGACATGGATGATGATAATTATTGGTACAATTATTTTTTCATTATAAATGGATATTGATTTATTAGATACTAGTGATTCTCACTCATTTATTTCTATTTGTATTGTGTAATTTTTGAAACTTTTTTCTGGGATCATTCCACATGTTATAGGTATTTTTACACCCCTCAAGAAGGAGTAACGCTTTTTTATTCCCTTACTATTTCATTTCTATCTAAAGAATGGAGATATCACGATAATTCATCATTATTAAGATGAATTCATTTAATATCATTATAGGGATGGAATGGATGGTTACCTTCAAGTCCTATGTTGATTCTTAACAGTGTAAGGTTACCTTTACTACTCCAAATATGAATTCTCATATGTATCATTGAGATTGGGATCCGTGATCAGGTCAGGAAGGACTGCCCCTTCCTAAAGTTCAAAGTCTGGCATATAAGACAGTGTCTCTCTTGGATGAGTTTGATGAAGGGAAACTTAGAGATAAACTTAATCATATTTTAATGGATTATCTATAAGTATTTTTAGACGAATTTTTGGGCCTAACCCTAGAATAATAAGTCAATTTTTCTTTCTACTTGGTTCCTAGAACTTATATGACTTATATTACTTCTTATCACATGGAACTAAAAAAGATAAATGAGTTGAATATCGATTTTAGATCTAATGTATTCATCCACACAAGCATGTCTCCTTAGGCTGATCGAATTATATTTTCCAAGAAAGTGGATTTGGTTATCTAAAATAGATCTTTGATCAAGTTACCATCAACCCCAAGTTAAGGAATATAATATTTCTAAGATAATGATTAGGAGAAAGTATGGTTGTTTTGAGTACCTGTTGATACTGTTCGAGTGGACTAATTTTCTTGTGGTCTTTTTAGCACTGATAAACTTGGTATTCCACTGATACCATGACACATTTGTGATGGTATTTTTGGATGATATCCTAATTTATTCCAAGTATGAGGAGGATCATGAGAACCATATGAAGATTGTCTTGGGGAATCTATGTGATCACCACCTCTATTATAAGCTATCAAATTATAGATTCTGGATCCAGGAATTCAAATTATTAGAACATGTGGTATTAAAATAGTGCATATAAGTTGATTCAAATAAGTTAAGAGATGTTATGTATTGGGAAGAACCAATGAATGTATTCTAGATTAAGATACTTTTAGGTATAACTAGATATTATAAGAACTTTTTAAAGGACTCTTCAAAAATGGCATCTCACTTTCACGATATCACCCAAAAAGTGGTGAATTTTTTATATAGATCTGATTCTTAGGAATCCTTTGATGAGTTGAAGTGAAAGTTTACTTTAGCTACCATACTGATCTTTCAAGAGTTTTTTTAAGGATATATGATGTTGTTATGCATAAATATTAGTCTTGGGTTGTGTGATCATGCAAAGGGACTATATGGTGGTGTATCGACCTCTCTATATTTGACCATAAGAGAGGAACTACCCAACCCATGATCTTGAGCTCACAATGGTTATCTATGATTTGAAATGTTTGAAAAACTATCTCATTATGGAAAAGTTCATAGTCTATTCGGATCATAAAAGTTTAAGTTATATATTTTCTCAAAAGGTCCTGAACCACAAGCAAAGGCAATGGTTTGAGTATCACTAGAAGTTTAAATTTGATATTTACCACATTCTAGTAAAGGTGTAGTGACCCCGATCCCTGGGTGCCTTATGAGACATGATATCCTAACATTTCATTACAAAATTTACAAATAACATATCATGTCCCATTACTAAAAAATATCGTGAGGCTCAGGATTCTGGGAAACCAGCTGCTTCTGATAAACTTCATTAGTACAAACCATGCCTGAAAAATTTAAAACAAAAACGTAGGGTGAGAAAATATGCCCAGTAAGGGGTTTTAAAAACGTTTTAAGAAAACTCTTTCTCAAATCAGTCCTTTTGAAGAGAATAAAACACTTCACTAAAAACAAAGCATTATCTTTTCTTAAAAACAAGAAATCCAACATTTTTGAAAATCACTTGCACAAAGAAGAAGTACGTACTTAAAATTAACTTTAAAGTAAACATGATTAGAGAGCGCAACACATGAAGAATAGATATTGCATAATTTACAACCGGGATTACTTCAGTTCTAAAAATATGTGATTAAGCAAGGAAAACATTCATAACATGATTAATGGGAACATAAAGTTCTTTTAACATCTTACCACATGAATTACAGTTCTTATCACATAATTACATTCTCATAGTCAAGGGAATTTTCAACTAGGGGATGCCCTGTTAGTTGAACTAACCCCCGGTTGACCATTTATCATCACATGCAGAGGGAATGTATAATGCCGGACTTTGTCAAGACCCTGTGTCAAGACCGTAAAACATACTTAACGGGTCAAGGCTAACCGCCCATCCCGTTTCTATGGTAGCACAAGTCAAGGCTAACTACCAAGACCATTTCACATAACATCTCATGAGACTCATACTTTACCCAATGCATTGGAGTTCTGTATAATTCCGGGCGCACCCGTCACATCATTTATATTGCGCTATATAATTCCGGGCCCACCCGTCACATTTAAGTCCAATACATCCCTCACATATCTTGACATGGTCTTTCATTCATAGGGTTTCATTCATACATCCTTAATCAAACCCCCTTTTCACATACATATTCATAACTTGAAGATAGTTCAATCATTAATAAAACTAAGACATGCATGCTAAAAATCCGTACACATAAGCAATTATCTTAACAATTGAAAACATGGGTTTCAAGGAAATGAACATAAACACTTTAACATTCCAAAGCATCATAATACCAAGTTAAAACAAGGTCGTTCATAACTAATACACATGCTGATAAACGGGTATTGTGGGTGTTTAATTAAAACTGTGTGAATATACATATAGTTAGGGATATAAAGTGTGCAATTAGGTTCATCTTGGGAAGTCATGTATATATGTATGCAAACTGCATGAATATATATATAGTTGTGTAAAAACTCATTTTCACTTTGAATAACATGACCTTTCTTTTGAAAAGTTTGCAAACATCATAAGAAGAACTTGTATTTGAAGACAACATAATGATACATGGTTATGTATATTCCTATATATATAAATTTAGGTGCATATACACATGTGCATGGGTTTACCAAATTAAACCATACTCAATAAAATTTCTCATGTTATATATTAAACAAAATTAATGTTTGGTAAAACTGAATGAGGTTCTTTTTATAAAAAAAATAATGTGAACATAATTTTCATAAAACCATTTTTGGCATAAAATCAGTCTTGCATACAACAAGGTCGATCCATAAACATGAGTACATATATATGAGTACATATATATACACTTTTATCATTTAAGGAATTCACACTACCCATTTTCACCAAACAAAATCACGATTTATCAAGAATGATGATAAATAAAAATTGGAAAGAATTATTTTGATACCAAACTAACCCTTAAACTTCATCATACATATAAACATGTATACAAATAGTTTTGGGTACTTTTCTTGAAATAATAATCTTTTTGAGTAAATAAAATTTTAACAAATTACAAAACAAAAGAATCAAGTTCATCCCTTATGCACATTTATGTACATATACATCTATATAATTACATGTACATATACATATTTATGCTCCATATACTTGCATGATTTACATGTTCATGCAATTACCCAAAATCTCCATTTTCATAGGCGAAATAAAACCAGGGATATAAACATGTGCAAGAAAGTTGTACATATGCATGTATCGTCATATGTATATGTATGAATACAAATATATATGTACACACATATGCATGAAGTGTATATACATATATATGACCGTGTATATTCACTGAAGCAGATGAAAAATTAAACAAGAAGACCTCCCCTACTTAGGTTCGATCCTAGGAAGAGGAAAAACGAGTATAAATAGGTTCATATGGTCTTGTATATATCGATATATATTTATATGAAATGTGTATATAAATATGTATAGCTTATTGAAACTGAAAGAAACGAAGCAGAGGAGTTTCCCTTATTTCTGTTTGGTTCTCCACGCTGGAAGGGAGATCCTCAAGGCCTGGGTATGAACCGGGTGTATATACACAGAACATATATATATAACACATATATATATACCGAAGCTTAAAAAAAACAAAAAAAAAACTTGTCCCTTACCTTTGCTCGGAGAGGAGGAGAGGGAGACGAATCAGCAACGCCGGTCCGGTGGTCGGAGATCCAAGGAGCTTCGGGTGCAAAACTTTCCCTGCATTTGGTGCAAACCAAAGCTTAAGTATAGGTTCTCTCTTTGCGTGGAGATACTGACGGGGTAAACAAGGTCGATTCAGTGTCGACTCTGTGGAAAGGAGGTAGCAAAGCCGGGTCTACTAGCCGGCCTACGAGAAGAAGATGCTGCCTATTCTACTGGTACAGCGGCGCGAGGAAGAAGAAAGCTCCGGGGGAAGAAGAAAACCGGAAAATGGTGGACTACCAAGATTAAAAGGAAAGGATCAGGCGGCCCAGAAGCAGTGCGACTAAAAAAAATGGACGGCCGCGATTTGAGGTGCTGGATCGGGCAGCTCTGGGCTGCTGTAGTGTAAAAAAACGCGACTTCGGTTTAAATAAAAAAACAAAGTTGTTTTATTAATTTTCTATTAACTTATTATAACATTGTTTTTATTATTAATAGTCAATTTTTGATCTAACTTTTATTATTTTAAGATAGTCATTGGTCAATGGTTTATTTAATACAAAAATACATTAATTAATTAAAACATATTATTATATATATATATATATATATTTAATTTCCTTTATTAACTAATTATATTAATTTCCTTAATTAAAGATTAATATTATTAATACAATTAAACATTAAACATTACTATATTTATTTTCAAAATCACACATAAGAGTGTGTTGATATAAATATTATCATTATGAAACACATAAGTAAATGAAATCATAATTTGACATAGTTTTCAAAACTGTTAATTAAAATTATAAACATTCGCATTAATATTATTACTTATATTTAATTTATACATAAATATAATACATTTAATTTAAGGTTTGATGCAACATATATATATAACTCAAGAGTTTGAGTACATATTCTCTTAGACAAAGTAAAAACCCATCAGATTCAATATAATTACAAAATAAAAGTTTAATTGTTCAAGTTAAAAACCTGTATAGTAAATAGTGGAAAAATAATAATAATAATTCTCACCATTTTGAAATACGAAATATAATTCACCTTTTGGGAAAACAAGCAATAAATTAATTATATTATTATTGAGGTCATTCATTAAATATTAAAGCAAATTGCATAATTAACTTTTTGAACCTTTTTGGGGTAAACAACTCTTTTCTTTAACGGTCCAAAATAAAACATTAGTGGATAAGAGAATAATGGGGGAGCCAACAGTTATATTTATATCTGTTAGGGTCCAACAGTCAAATTAGGGTTCTTATAAAAAGTCTGTTCTCGCGGTGTCCCTCACTCAAGGCGACTGAAGGGGAAAAAAGGAGATGGTTCGTGTGATTCCTTTGGTGATCAGCACGGCTGCGGTGGCTTCGGCCATCCTCATGTTTATTATGATGGATGCCAAAGACCCTTACCGACTTCTTGGGGTCCTTGTGGTTTTAAGCGGTCTCCCTATAATTGTAATCAGGTTTTTAATTGGGATTTTTGGTTAGCTTAACTTCTTGTTTGATTGCTGTGAGTTATAGCCACCGAGATGTTACTCATTTGAATAAAAGGGCCTTTCATTCAATTTGATTCATTTTCTCTATTTTATTATTATTATTATCTTATAAGATAATTGTTCAATTAACGGGTGGCATTGTAAAAAAAATTTCATTACTCAAAACATGGTTTCTCGGGTCGTTACATTACTTCCCCCTTCAAAGAATTTCGCCCTCACAATTCTATTCATAAAAAGAAAAAAACTGAAACCCCACACGTACAACATTACCAAAATAGTGGATCTGGATCGGTTAACGGAATAACAAAGTTTTCAAATAGTTATTCCATTTCCTTAGCCCAGATGCACTTTGAACAGTACGTCTTGAACTCCTGATCGTGCGTACTGCACACGGGCTTCCAAAGGGAGGCTCATGCGGTGAAAAGCTCGGAAACATCCGAGTAGATGAATTCCATGATAACTCTCTAGGCTACATCATGCTCGAGGTAGTCAAGGGGAATGATGCGATTGAGGATACTGAAATTCAAGACCTGGAACATATAGGCTACACTAAGGTTTCCATCTTGAGCAGCTACGAGGAAGCACGCTCTGACAGAGAAGTTTTGTGCCAGAGTAAAACACTGGAAGAGGCCTTCATAGTACCTTCCCCTTCACCTATAGCAGGGGAGTAGAGCAGTGGTGATAAGGTGACAAACACGATCATCCTCTTGCCACAAACGAAGAATCTCAGGACCGTTTGCTAGATCGAGCAGACGCTGGCAGGACCCTCGTAGGTGGAGAAAAGATGGATAATCCACCGTGCATGCCCTGATCATAATAACCTCTACTAACTCATCGGGTAGTGATGAGATGTTCATTTGACCAACCATCTGAAAAAACATTCGAAAGGAAAATCTTAATAACACTGATAAGGTAGAGGCAGGAAAGGAAACATGAAACTTTCATTTATGCAAAAGTTTACATGACAAAGCCTGAGTTTACTAAACGTACACCATAAAGAGTGGAAAAAATCCCTAACTCTTCATACCACACACAGGATGAACAGACGTGACTAAACTGATGGGAACATCTATGATGACTCCTAAGTTTAGCATGAGGGGTATGGAGTTGGGAAACATCAGTATACACCTCTTGCCTAAGAGAAAATCGGGTGGACTCATATTCCAACACTCCAAGGTCCATTAACTGGCCCCAGAAGCCGTAGTGCAAAATCTGGCATAGGTAAACTGCTCAGAGGTCTCCGGTAGCAGCAGATTCTTGAAAGGGGTTATCAAGCATCATGCCAAATTCTTCGCCAGTCGTGAACACTCGGAAGAGTCCCTCATGATACTTTCCCTGACGTGCATAAGAGGGAAATTGGTTCATCATCATTAGGAGATAATCCATCCCCAATCCCTGGTGAATACTAAGCACCCTAGGTGAGTTTGACACGTCATACAGGTGCTTACATGTCATGCGAATTCGAGCATAATTTAGAAATTTCTCACGGCTAGCTAGAGATACAATGTTCTCTAGAGGCTCAGTGGGAAGTGATAGTAGGTCGGTAGGTACATTTTCATCAGCCATCTGAAAGTTATAACATTTTTACTTAGTCAATCATAGCAATATGTTCATACCACCTGGTTTTCCAGAGTTGCCTGAACCCATCCTCTGATACCAACTGTAGCGACCCTGATCCCCGGGTGCCTTATGAGACATGATATACTAACATTTCATTACAACATTTACAAAAAACATATCATGTCCCATTACTACCAAAGATCGCGAGGCTCAGGATTCTGGGAAACCAGCTGCTTCTGATAAACTTCATTAGTACAAACCATGCCTGAAAAATTTAAAACAAAAACACAGGGTGAGAAAATATGCCTAGTAAGGGGTTTTAAAAACGTTTTAAGAAAACTCTTTCTCAAAGCAGTCCTTTTGAAGAGAATAAAACACTTCGCTAAAAACAAAGGATTATCTTTTCTTAAAAACATGAAATCCAACATTTTTTAAATCCACTTTCACAGAGAAGAAGTACGTACTTAAAATTAACTTTAAAGTAAACATGATCCGAGAGCGAAACACATGAAGAATAGATATTGCATAATTTACAACCGGGATTACTTCATTTCTAAAAATCTGTGAGTAAGTAAGGAAAACATTCATAACATGATTCATGGGCACATACAGTTCTTTTAACATCTTACCACATGAATTACAGTTCTTATCACATAATTACATTCTCATATTCAAAGGAATTTTCAACTAGGGGATGTCCTATTAGTTAAACAAACCCCCGGTTGACCATTTATCATCACATGCAGAGGGAATGTATAATGCCGGACTTTGTCAAGACCGTAAAACATACTTAATGGGTCAAGGCTAACCGCCCATCCCGTTTCCATGATAGCACAAGACAAGGCCAATTACCAAGACCGTCGCACATAACATCTCATGAGACTCATAATTTACCCAATGCATTGGAGCGCTGTATAATTCCGGGCTCACCCATCACATCATTCATATTGCGCTATATAATTTCGGGCACACCCATCACATTTAAGTCCAATACATCCCTCACATATCTTGACATGGTTTTTCATTCATAGGGTTTCATTCATACATCCTTAATCAAACCCCCTTTTCACATACATATTCATAACATGAAGATAGTTCAATCATTAATAAAACTAAGACATGCACGCTAAAAATCCGTACACATAAGAAATTATCTTAACAATTGAAAACATGGGTTTTAAGGAAATGAACATAACCACTTTAACATTCCAAAGCATCATAATACCAAGTTAAAACAAGGTCGTTCATAACTAATACACATGCTGATAAATGCGTATTTTGGGTGTTTAATTAAAACTATGTGAATATACATACAGTTAGGGATATAAAGTGTGCAATTAGGTTCATCTTGGGAAGTCATGTATATATGTATGAAAAATTCATGAATATATATATAGTTGTGTAAAAACTCATTTTCACTTTGAATAACATGACCTTTCCTTTGAAAATTTTGCAAACATCATAAGAAGAACTTGTATTTGAAGACAACATATTGATATATGGTTATATATATACCTATATATATATATATAAATTTAGGTGCGTATACACATGTGCATGGGTTTACCAAATTAAACCATACTCAATAACATTTATCATGTTATATATTAAACAAAATTAATGTTTGGTAAAACCGAATGAGGTTATTTTTAAAAAAAAGAATGTGAACATAATTTTAATAAAACCATTATTGGCATAAAATCTGTCTTG
Organism: Viscum album; assembly: GCA_963277665.1. Lineage (NCBI taxonomy): Eukaryota > Viridiplantae > Streptophyta > Magnoliopsida > Santalales > Viscaceae > Viscum > Viscum album. Next base: position 931,620,572 of record OY728159.1, read on the forward strand.
CATACAACAAGGTCGATCCATAAACATGAGTACATATATATGAGTACATATATATACACTTGTAATCGTTTAAGTAATTCACACTACCAATTTTCACAAAACAAAATCATGATTTATCAAGAATGATGATAAATGAAAATTTGAAAGAATTATTTTGATACCAAACTAACCCTTAAACTTCATCATACATATAAACATGTATACAAATAGTTTTGGGTACTTTTCTTGAAATAATAATCTTTTTGAGTAAATAAAATTTTAAAAAACTACAAAACAAAAGAATCAAGTTCATCCCTTATGCACATTGATGTACATATACATATATATAATTATATGTACATATACATCTTTATGCTCCATATACTTGCATGATTTACATGTTCATGAAATTAGCCGAAATCTCCATTTTCATAGGCGAAATAAAACCAGGGTTATAAACATGTGCAAGAAAGGTGTACATATGCATGTATCGTCATATGTATATGTATGAATACAAATATATATGTACCCACATATGCATGAAGTGTATATACATATATATGACCATGTATATTCACTGAAGCAGATGAAAAATTAAACAAGAAGACCTCCCCTACTCAGGTTCGATCCAAGGAAGAGGAAAAATGGGTATAAATAGGTTCATATGGTCTTGTATATATCTATAAATATTTATATAAAAAGTGTATATAAATATGTATAGCTTATTGAAACTGAAAGAAACGAAGCAGAGGAGTTTCCCTTACTCCTATTTGGTTCTCCACGCTGGAAGGGAGATCCTCAAGGCCTGGGTATGCACCGGGTTTATATACACATAAAATATATATATATATAACACGTATATATAGATACTGAAGATTAAAAAAAACCAAAAAAAAACTTGTCCCTTACCTTTTCTCGGAGAGGAGGAGAGGAAGACGAAGCAGCGACGCCGGTCCGGTGGTCGGAGATCCAAGGAGCTTCGGGTGCAAAACATTCCCTGCCTTCGGTGCAAACTGAAGCTTAAGTACAGGTTCTCTCCTTGCGTGGAGATACTGACGGGGTAAACGAGGTCGAGTCAGTGCCGACTCTATGGAAAGGAGGGAGCAAAGCCGGTTCTACTAGCCAGCCTACGAGAAGAAGATGCTTCCTATTCTACTGGTACAACAGCGTGAGGAAGAAGAAAGCCGCGGGGGAAGAAGAAAACCGGAAAACGGTGGGTGACCGAGATTAAAAGGAAAGGATCGGGTGGCCCATAAGTTGCCCGACTAAAAAAATGGATGGCCACGATTTGAGGTGCTGGATCGGGCGGCTCCGGGCTGCTGCGGTGTAAAAAAACGCGGCTTCAGTTTAAATAAAAAAAACAAAGTTGTTTTATTAATTTTCTATTAACTTATTATAACATTGTTTTTATTAATAATAGTCAATTATTTATCTAAATTTTATTATTTTAAGATAGTCATTGGTAAATGGTTTATTTAATACAAAAATACATTAATTAATCAAAACATATTATATATATATATATATATTTTAATTACCTTTATTAACTAATTATCTTAATTTCCTTAATTAAAGATTAATATTATTAATACAATTAAACATTAAACATAACTAAATTTATTTTCAAAATCACACATAAGAGTGCGTTGATATAAATATTATCATTATGAAACACATAAGTAAATGAAATCATAATTTGACATAGTTTTCAAAACTGTTAATTCAAATTATAAACATTCGCATTAATATTATTACTTATATTTAATTTAGAGATAAATATAATACATTTAATTTAAGGTTTGATGCAACATATATATATAACTCAAGAGTTTGAGTACATATTTTATTAGACAAAGTAAGAACCCATCAGATTCAATATAATTACAAAATAAAAGTTTAATTGTTCAAGTTAAAAACATGTATAGTAAATAGTGGAAATAAAATAATAATAATTCTCACCGTTTTGAAATACAAAATATAATTCAACTTTTGGGAAAACAAGCAATAAATTAATTATATTATTATTGAGGTCATTCATTAAATATTAAAGAAAATTGCATAATTAACTTTTCAAACCTTTTGGGGGTAAACAACTCTTTTCGTAAACGGTCCAAAATAAAACATTAGTGGATAAGAGAATCATGGGGGAGCCAATGGTTATATTTATAGCCGTTAGGGTCCAACGGTCAAATTAGGGTTCTTATAAAAAGTCTGGTCTCGTGGTGTACCTCAATCAAGGCGACTAAAGGAGAAAAAAAGGAGATGGTTCGTGTGATTCATTTGGTGCTCAGCACGGATGCGGTGGCTTCGAACATCCTCATGTTTATTCTGATGGATGCCAAAGACCCTTACCGAATTCTTGGGGTCCTTGTGGTTTTAAGCGGTCTCCTTATAATTGTTATTAGGTTTTTAATTGGGATTTATGGTTTTCTTAACTTCTTGTTCGATTGCTATGAGTTGTAGCCACCGAGATGTTACTCATTTGAATAAAAGGGTTGTTCATTCATTTTGATGTGTTTTCTCTATTTTATTTTTGTTATTATCGTATAAGATAATTGTTCAATTAACAGGTGGCATTGTAAAACAAACTTGTCATTACTCAAAACATGGTTTCTCGGGTCGTTACAAAAGGGGAATGTTTTTTATGTTGATATTAGTTTTAAATTACCAAATCAAGTACTTAAAGAGTCTAGTTATGAATAGAACTTGATGGTATTTTTATCCTTGGTGCATTTAGTGGTGAAAGAGGAGAAAAATGAGGAATTTATTTCCAGTGTTCAGTTGATACCCAATATTATTGAGCTCATTATTCAAGAATTAATGGGAGGTGAAGAGTGTCATCATATTGGTGGTATTATATATGTTGGGGATACCATTTGTGACTATTCTCTATCCCTTGAGGGCATTTTTACTTTTTGGAATTTATATGTGATCCCCTCATCAATGAAGAATTTTGTGACACAATATTTTCATCATTATTAGTGAGATATCCACCCTAAAATCACTATTATTTATTATGATATGAAGTGAAAATTTTGGTGGCCAGGTATGAGACGTGACATCGTTGATTTCCTATCATGATTCTATATAATTCAGTAGGTGAAAGTCAAACATGAAAAACCCTCTAGCCTATTCAAGAATATTTTTATACCCACATAGAAGTGGGATGAGATATCCATGAAATTTATCATGGGATTACATCTGATCATTTTGAGTATGATTTCAATATGGTTTGTGATTGATAGATATTCCAAATAATCCCACTTTATATTGATCAATGATACCACTAAAGTAGAGGATCTTGCAAGATTGTATGTTCAAGAGGATATGAGTTTTTCTGGAGTACCTTCTTGGATAGAGAACCATGATTCACTTCTTGTTTTTGTAAGGGCCTCCAAGAGGTTATAGGATCCTAGGTCATACTGATCTCAACCTACCATATTCAGATAGATATAAATATAGAGTGAGAAATCTATATTTTAGTGGATATGATCTATACCTACATCCTAGACTTTAGAAATTATTGCGATATCCATATGGGATTGGTTGAATTTTCATATAACAATTGTTACCAATCATCAACCGGGGTGTATTTGTTTAAATTTATATATCATTAGACCTATAAATATCCCCACTAATGGATTATGGTAGGTGGGACTTATTTAGTGGGGCTAAGAATTGTTCAAGGGGCAACGAAAAGGATTCAAACCATTTGGAAGTAGTTAGTGACATCCTAGAGTCACCAAAAGTTGTATGTTTAATATTGGTGTCTTCTTATAGAATTTTTATTGGGTAACTGAGTTTTCTTAAAGGTATCACCTAATTTGATCCACCGGATATTAGTGAAGAAGGGGAAGCTTTTCTTGATATATGTATAACCCTTTGAGATAATGATACTGGTTTAAAAGGTAGCTTACAAATAATATTTTTTTGGCTTATTTAATCACAAAAAATGAAATGTTTAATGTTTCTCAATTAAATAAGTACCATCCCGATCCTTCTCACATGCTTAATTGGGAAGATCTTGTGCTAGAACCAGATGTTTATTTGACTAAACATCTATTTTTTAAGATAAGGTGTTGGGAGGGAAGTATATTTATTTATTTAATGTTTTATAGTAGAAAATATCTTATTTTCCTGAGACATGAGAGTGGGGAGATCATATGAGGGAGAAGTGGACTTATTTTTTTACGAATCAAGTAGCAGATTGAATTAATGGGGGGTAAAAAGTGATATTTTGGGGAGAATTATCACACCCAAAATGTTGTTTCTAGGGATGGAACATTTTTATTTATTTATTTATTTATATTAGAACTTCACAAGATTTTATTTTTTATGCCATTTTTGTTATTGGAACCTTCCTCATTTTTTTGGAATCTATAATTTTTGGAGTCTGTAGTTTTTGATTCTGTAGAAGTCCACAACTTAACATAAGGGTCCATATCGTAGGGAACACTCAGGTAGGAGGGGCTACACCATATCCTAAGGGGTATGGTGTGGATAACCCCTACCTATACAATGTAATAGTAACACCATATAACCTTACATATATTAGTACAACTGGAAGGGGATGTGACATAGCCCAAGGGGTCACGACATGGAGCACCCCTTACCCACACTTTGTAAAGGTAACATCATTTACCCTTACATAGTGAAAAACCTATGTAAGGGTAACCTAGAGGAGGTTTAACTATAGACCTTGGGGTTATGTTTGTGAAGAAGTAGTTCTATGTACACCAAAACACAACAAAAGAGGCTATGCCTCGGGGGCTTGGGAGTGCGCCCCGACCCGTATGCCTCCTTGATGTGATGCATGATGTAACCAAGGGGATATTCCAAAAAGATTTATAGGGAAGGGAAACCGTGCTATAGCCCCATAGGTTGAACTGTGTTGTGACCCTATATTGTTTTTTAAACAATTAAATCCTAAAATTATCAATGTATCCCTTACTAATTAAATCCAACAACCCTTGATTTTCTCCCACTCTCGAACTCCAGCTTTCCCCTATATATGATCCTCTTCCCCCTTCCCTCTTGGTGTAAATTTTTAGTACAATTCCCTAGTTTCTTCTAATAATAAATTAGTAAGTATATCTATAGTGAAACAATATGAGATTCAGTCTACTTAATGCCCTAATCAATTTACTACAAAGCCCGAAGGGAATTCTTGATCCCCATAGGCTAGTAAATGATGCATGGGAATCACATAAATCTATTTTGGAATTATTTTAACTAAATCAAAGATAAAAAGATCATTGAACATTAATCTATAAGAAACTTAAGTAAATAAACATACCAAACATGTTATAACCAACCACACTGATCCAACCCATTTTGATAAATAAAAGAACCATCTATTAATATAAATATTCATCATGGAATAACATATATAACAATAATAAAAAATGTAACAACTACAAACTAACTCGAGCTAATCACTAAACCATCTCTATGAAACAATCAGTTTTTCACCACCACCCAAATCACCCCATATCATCCTCAAGGAATGAAAAATGAATCCAAATAAAAATGTAGAACCTAAAATATATAGTCTTGAGCTAAAAATCCTAGTAGTTCACCAAAAAATTCCAATACTATTAAATTAATTTCATAAGGCAATTCAAAATTTCTATTTTGAAAATAAACTAGAAAGTATGATTTTCAAATATAACTTATGAAAAACCAAACAATCCTATATAAACATCACAAAACACTCCAATTTTTTTCTTAAACTGAAAAAAAACATTCCTTGAAAACATTTCCATTGGACTAATATATTTCAAAACTACAGACCCATTAACATTTCTCAAAACAACTCAATTGTTTTATTAAAATGAAAATGATCACCTGGTAATATTTAACCAACCAAATACTTATTTAAACCAGGAAAACCTTTTGAAATCCACTTAAAAAATCCACCCAAGAGTCTTTAAATTCAAAATAGGTTTTATAACATCTTTGAAAACTCATTTTACAAAGGAAACGAACCAACAGACATGGGTCAAACATAATATTGTAGATTCCATATATCACAAGGCATATAACACACATAAGAAATATGTGGATTCCATAATAATATAAGAAAGGTGAAGTGATACAATCAAATACTAGATCAAAATACCCTACATCAATAAGAAATCAAGTAATCTAATGTTCCATGGGATCTACCATGGATCCCTAATGTGGGATGCATCTAATATTTTAAGAGTTTTCTCACTCATGGACCAACTATTGACATATGATGAAATACTATCCATAATTCATCCAACTAGACCACACAAGCATCATTGCGATGACAAACCCTCCTAGGCTTATTTCCTAGTACAAATAGAGGGCCACTAGTGGCATGTAAACTAACTAGTAAAATATATATTTATATCTACCACTTAGTACATGGGTTCTTATAACCAATAAATAAGTGGGGTGAAAGAACATGAAAACTGAGATTAATACTCAAGGAATAAGAAATAACTAACCCTCATCCCCAATAACCTCACAAATAATATCTCCACATGTTTCTCATACACCTATTACATAACCATAAAAATTACCACACAAGGGGAGTAGCAGCATTAAATAGTGATGAACAACCCACACAAGGGATAAAAAGTCAAGGGGGGGGGAATCAAGGGGTGTATTTTACATCAACCATTTTAAACTAAGGTACCAAAGATGACTTTAACACCAAAACATGGTTCAGAATGATGAGACCTTTTTTATATTTCATCAAACACCACTTTAATTTTTTAAAAGTTTTAATTAAATCACTCAAACAATTTAAAAATTTCAAATTTAACCTTAAAACATGGGTATTATTAAGATAAAGGAATACCATTTATATCAAACTAAAAGCCCCCAGAATACCATGAGAGGGGAGGTGTGAATTAGGGTGTCAAATTTTTCTTTAAAAGTAATGGAACTCATTATCAATTTGGTAGGAACCTATTAAGACTTTCTGAAAGGAAATAACAGAAAACAAACAATCACATGAAAAGTTACCACATAAAAATTTTACTTCGTTCACCACTAAGGGCTAGTATATAGAGAATATTCTAACCGTGTTTCCTTCATACATAAATAAAATAATATTCACTAATTATGGAATACAAAATTTCAGACACAGTCACTCTGTTCCAGGAACACTTCCTTATATAATATTTTAGGGATAACACATTGCGTCCCTCAGAACACTTTCATGGACTCCCCCTAACTCATTGATTTTAGAGAAATCTTACTCATTTTATCAACTTGATGGTCTATTTTACAAATTTGCATTGAAGTATTTTTCCCTGTCTAGAAAGATACTTTGATTTCATAGTAGCCTTGAGTTGATGAAATTGAAGGCACTACATTTTTTTAATAAAGATGAGCGAAGAGCTCTAAAATTGATAAAACAAACATTACACAAGTCAAAAAGCGGACATTTTACATTTTTCCCTAGCAAGAAGTGGGACCAAATCACTAGGAATGTCATTGATATGTATGTCCCTATCTTCTTACACCCCTTTGTTTGCAAGGCCATCCGTAATGTAGTTCGCCTCCCGAAAGGTATGTGTGATGAAGTAGTTAAGGGAAGAGATTTTGTCAATGCAATTTATCCATCTACCTATCATCTTCCTTGCCAATCTGGTTTTCCCAGTTATAATGGAATAAAAAATCATTGGAACTGATTAAACAAACTGAATATTAAAAACCTAAAAGAAACTCAATACTAAAATTGCACATAAAACCTCTTATTTCATGAAAGTCTTAGGATTGTCGTGAAAAATGTCTTTCACTCAACCCTTATCTTTCAAAAAACTACACCAAAATATTCACTTGGTCTTGATAGACTCAAAAAAATTATGTGCATAAGATTTAATACACGTAATATTTCTGCGTGAAACTCTTTCACGCAGCAAAGACACCCGATCTTCATTGGAAAAAGTTCTAAGTATTGAATGGGGGTAGTCTCATATTTATAGGCCTCAAAGACCTTACATGTAAGTGCTGGGTGCATCAACCCTCATGTACGTAAGCTTGAATTTGACATCACATTCAACGTGTAACATCCTTCCACACAACCTATGCCTTTTCCATATTTTGAAGTAGCAAACCCAAAAATCCTCTTGTTCACAACTTAATTTTGATGTCGTGTTGGGCGCATAAGAGTTTTCTATGAAAAACTAATCTTGTGTGAAATTATATCCTTTTTTGTATTTCATTGATATGTTCCTGAAACATACCTTGCGTGAAACATTCAGATTCACCTTCAATCTTGTATGAAACTTCCTTTTTCCAAAAACACCTTTCTATATTCTCTAATTTTCAGACCCAAAAATTTGGAAAATACTGGGAAATAATTCCACCTTCATCACTATTGTCATCCTGTACTGTAAGACCACTTGTCTTGAAAACTCCTTGATCAACCCAACACGGATTGATAAGAAACAAAAACCAAACTCGATTTACAGCAATGAACATCCTTGGTTCTAACACAAAAACATTTTTTAAGATCCAGTAAGTCACTCTCACAAGGTGAAAACCATAAAATCAATTCAAATAACTATTTAAAATTCATAAAATAACCCCTTTATAAATCATTTAGTGGTTGAAACCTCACTTTGTAATGGAACTCTCTTTAAAAAATAGTTTTTACTCGTTGAAAACTAAAACTGGATAAAAACCCAATAAACACCATTAAAACCATTTCAACAGACTATATAGGTGTTTTAAAAAATCTTAGCACATGAAAACATTCCATTTAAAACATGAAAACATTACATTTAAAACATTAAAACATGGAATTTATAAGATAAATTTTTTATTTCAAGCTAAAAACACAATGTAATGGTTTTAAATCATCATAAGGAAATTACATAAATTCATAATTCTAAAAAAAATAATTTAAAAATTATAATCAAAATTTTATTTCAAAAATGAAATAATTTCATAGAAACACCTACCCCAAAGAGGTGGTAAATGAGGCGAAGCCTTTCGAAACATGTCGCCTTAAATGGTGAGAACATTAATAAGGATAGAGATGATGTATAATAACCATGAACCCCAAACCCAAACATTAGATCAACTTGGAGCCACAAAATAATCCACAAGGGCTCTAGGTATCATGGAGGAAGCCTAATATAGGAGGAAAGAGAGAAATAATGGAAGAATAGAGAAATAGAGGAATGATTACCTTAAAGACTCTTGGAAATCACCAAAGGAGGACCACGAGTCAAAGGGGTTGGAGGTAGGAGCTCAAAATTGGATCCCAAGGGGTAGAATGATGTGTATGGGGGATAAGAGTAGTAAAAAACTATTAATTAGACAAGAGGATTTTCTAAAATTCCCAAAATTTAAGCACCTAGAAAAGTCATATGATTTTCCAAACCATGCACCAATAATGACCAAAGCTCTACCAAGGACAAGGACATCCACATAGTTTCTATAAATTTCTAAATGGGTCTTAAAACCATGCGATAGTGATGAAACATGTCTCTGTTACCATGACATTCTCCTCTATATGGGCACCACATAGTCTCTACAAATTGTGTGGGTAAACCGTGCTTCCCCCCAAAACCTTCTAAAAACTCAAAATTCAAGATTGAAATCTATCAGAACCCAAAAGAAAACAAATATGATAAAATAGAGTAATTTATGATTTAAAGTGACATGAATGTTCTATAGTCTCCCCTTCCTTCCTCTTGACTTGTTCTTCCTTCCTTCTATGATTTCTCTCTTTCTTAAGGTCTTAGAGATATGAGGTTTATGTTGGATGTATTTTATGGTGTGGGTTTTTCTGTTTATGATTTTTTCTTGGATCTATTGGATTTTGTTTTTCTATCCTAAGTGGATTTATATCATAAGAGTGTGGTTTCTACTAGTTGTTAAGGGTTTGTCTTGGTAAAAAATAGGTGGTTTCATGTGGCACTATTGTTTTATATAAAAATTATTCTTTCTATATTTTACAAAGGTTTTTATTTAATCTAATCTATTTTGTGGTGGGTTTTAAGGTTGAATATATATGATATGGATGATTTAGATTTTTTCCCTTGATTTAATAAATAAAAATAGTTTTTAAAGGCATGCTTTAGAAATGATAAATGGAATTGGATTATGATGTATTGATGGATAATCATTGGAAATGAATTGTGACATGTTTGAAATTAGAATGAAATATGGGAACCTATGTACCTAATGGGGGAAGGATTGTGTTACGTATCCTTTTTTTTATTATTCCACAATAACTAAATATATTATAATTTGATGAGGTTCATGGTTACATGGATGGGCATCACCACACCACTAAGAAAAGGAAAGTACTTCTTATCAATTGGTTAGATGTGGTGTCCTGTGATGAGAAACACCATTCTCTAAGAGGTATGACATTCTTAGTGGTTTTTACACACACTAAGATATTCCACTTATTCACCAGTTTATATGAGGACCAAGGATGCATGAAACCATATATGACCTAGGGATCTCCCAGGTTGTATGATTATGAAATGTTTATTTTCCTAGTATTTCCAAATTTTTAAATCATGATACCTATTTAATTATATTTAAAAGTCAAATATTTCTTTCTTATAATTTATTTTAAACTAGAATTATTTTATTTATCTAACAAGGTTTACTCATGAAAAAATTGGTGGTATCCCACTAGGATAGTGTTTCTCACACCCAACACACACCTAATAGGTGTATGCAAACCTTTTTTTGATAGGTTCAGGTAAAGGTAAGGGGACAATTGAAGGCATTGATTATTGTTGTTAGTGGAGATATAGTTAGTGGATGTGACATGGTAGGGAAATAACCCCCAAGTCACATGGATATGGGTGGAATTTTTTTAATTATTTTTGGTTAGTTTAGATCAATTTTTTATTAGCTACTTGATATCTATCTTGTACTTATTTTGTACTTATGTATATATATATATATGACTATCCCTTTTGTCTCTAATTTTGATTTTATGTTTATATTGTTTTCATGTGGTTTGGAGTTTTACTTTCATTAATTCATTTGATTTATATGGACAATGACCACTTATATTTTGGATAATGACTTTCCAAGTTATGTAAAAATCATGCCAGGTTCATGGCATAGACCTATTTGATGAATCCACTGGGTAAACTATTTCCAAAGGAGTTCGATGAATCAAATGCACTAATTTATAGCTTATGGAGATCATGAATGACATTACAACCTTATTTCAGACTGGTATAGGTACTTGGGTTAGGGCCAACATGGTTTGGTTCATGATAGTAGGTGGTCATGGTGGTTTTGTGTAGAGGAGGGGTCACGTTTCACATGCGATGAGGAAATGATGAGGGAGGATCCCCCATGTCATGGTCCATTCCATAGTATACATGAAACGATGAAGGGAACTCCACCATGCTATAGATTTTCCCCATGGATATCATGATTTAAGGAAACCACACTCATATTTGGTTCCAATATATTGTGGTAGCGGTTAACTCAATTCGGTACAGGGGGGGTTTGTTTCTAATTATTTTATTCCTTTTCCCCCTATTTCCCAGGTTCCATACCTACCACGAATTAGTGATGAAATGTGGATCAATTTAACACCCTATCCATTTCCCTTAGTGGTATTTATATAGGTTGGGGATGATGATCTATCCTATGCATGCATTTTTATTCTTAGGTTATTGATTCCCCTCCTTGTTCCTCTTACCTATTTTCCATGGAGTTATAGAAGAGACCATGGAGAGGGATAGTGGATTGATCACGAAAAAAGAGTATATATAATATTGGATGGATATTTTTAGATTATTTGATCTTAGCTATAACTTCCACAAGCATATTTTGACTGGATTCATTCAGTTTGGGTATTTATATCCTTTCTCTTATCTTTTAGGATATCATGTGCTTGATATATTGTGAAATCTTCTAAGCAATTATTGATTCATAATCATTCATTTATTATCCACTTAAAAATTGATGATTGGATTTATCATTTAAGATCCCATCAAATGGTGATGATGAAGTGTTATATTTTTTGTCAATCACTATGGTCAACTGAAGTCAATGATATTTAGAGAAGGTGAAAGTGATGTTTCCTATGGGTGTTATGAAAGTAAGACTATAATAAGTTCACACTCCATAAGGTAGAACCATTAGATATAGATACAATGATATATATATATATATATTTTACTATTATTAGCATACAATGAAGACGACCATACAATCTAACCAGATGATAGGAGGAACTCATGCCACAAGATATAATGAAGAGGAGTAGAGTAAGAGTTGTCGATGGATGAAGGATGCATATATAGAGACTATTTTATCTAAAAAAAGCTTAGGCACCTAACAATTTCTAAACTATTCCGAAAGTAAAACACAAGTACTAAAGATGTTGAAAATTACTATATACAACATTTGTTAATTGGAGATTGATACATGATGTTTTTTTAGCAATGGTTTTTTAAAAACTGTCACTAAATACGTGTTTAATTTTTTTATTTTTTTAAAATTATTTTTTGTAGTGGGTTTTAAAAACCACCACGAATTGGTGGAGGTTTTTAAAGAAACCACATCTAAAAATAAATTCAATAAGATAAATAAATTATGTAGCATAATTAAATTAAATAACTTAAATAAATTAAATAAATTAAATAAATTAAATAAATTAAATAAATTAAATAAATTAAATAAATTAAATAAATTAAATAAATTAAATAAATTAAATAAATTAAATAAATTAAATAAATTAAATAAATTAATTAAATAAACATAAAAATAAAAAAAAATAAAAAAAATCAGATTTAAGCATTGAATGACTATAAGTTTTGACTCAGGTGTCCGATTTAGTTCCACAAGTATATAAATAGAAGCTTATAAAATTAACTAAAATGAAATTAGTTAATAATTTAGTAATAATTAATAGAATAAAAATCATTACTATTTTAAAAGAATTTGAAAATCAAACTTGAAATTGAAACGACCATAACTTTTGATCTAGGTGTCCATTTTGGTTATAACATATATCAAATAAATGCTTCCGAAGAGATATAAACAGTGTTTCCTAGGGGGACCTCAGTCACCATTTTTTCAAAGACAAAAAATGTTTAAAAGTCCTCCAAAACTAAGTTTTTATTCTGGTACCCCAATTTTTGAACATTCAATGCGATTTTAACTTCATTTAAGTGTCTTATAATGCTTGTTGGGCTATATAAGATTTTATTCGATGAATTTACATTATTATTGATTTGATTCTATTGAGGATGGTGTTGTTTTTCCTTATTTGGTGATTTTTTAATTATATATATATATATTTGTATGTACTTCTATACATTTATTTATATATTTTTTAAATTTATATATATTTATCAATATTTATTTAAAAATTATATATAATTGCATCTTTGCGTAGATATTTATATGTATTTAGGCGTATTAGATTATATTTTTACATATTTATATCCATTTATGGATATTTATATTCATTAATATATATTTATATTTATGATGTTAGTATTTTTAATTTATATGTATTTTTTTGGTTGGTGTGAGTGTTTAGGTATTTGTGCTTGTATTTATATACATTTATGTAAATTTATTTATATTTACATATTTTTATAAGATACATATAACTGTATTTAAATAAATTTAAATGTAACTATATATATTTATTTACTATTTACTATTTATTATTTAATACTTATTAATTATTATTTATTACATATTCATTTATTATTTATTGTTAATTAATTATTAATTAATTATTAATTTCTTATTAATTTATTACTTATTTATTAGATATTGATTTATTATCCATTTATTATTAGTTTTTTATTAATTCATTATCAATTTTTTATTTTTATTTATTATTTATTTATTATTTATTTATTTTTTATTTATTTTTTATTTATTATTTTTTTATTTATTATTATTTATTATTATTTATTATTTATTAGTTTTGGTATATTATTTATTATTTATTAATTATTAATTATTAATTATTATGATTTTATTATTATTTATTATTTATTAATAATTTTTTGTTTTTTATTATTTATTAATTTTTAATTATAAATCTCATATTTAGTTGTTATGTATTACTTTTTATTTATTATTTATTATTTATTATTATTCATTAATATTATTATTTATGTATACGTATTTATATTTATTATATATATATATATATATTTATTTATATTAAATTCTGTTTACTCGCAACTTGAAGAGCTTACCAGAGTGGAAAAATATTTCCAGAATAATCAAGTGGTAAGGGATTAAAATTTCACCCAACACATATATATGCTGAAATTATAAATGATATGCATGACATATGCATGTATGGTTGGATAAATAAATAAGTAAATAAGTAAATAATATATAAATAATAATTAATTAATAATTAAATAATAAGTAATAAAATAACTAAATATTAAATAATAAATAAAAAAAAATATTAAAAAATATTAATTATTTTTAAACCACTGATAAATTATTTCATGATTCTTTTTGGAAACTAACGTGAAATGTTTCTTGACACTACTTTTTAAAACAGTTTTGAAAAACCACCACTAAAACCAAAAAAACTGCCACTAAATGCTATTTTTCATGTTGTTTAAAGAGCTAGTCAAATGAGAGATTGAAGAGTGACCATTGAAATATAAAACTTATAGATGGGGAGATTGAAGGACAAAAGTAAAATATTGAAGATCGAAGTTAAATTTGGTTGAAATGAGTTGAACCGAAGTTACACAATGTACGTTCAATAAAAAAGAGAGCACGGAAACTGAGGTTACAGGAATTAGAAGAAGCTAGGGTGATTATAAGGATGAACTAAATTGAAAATTCAAAAAGTCAAAATCTTCATAAAATTGATTTTGAACTTCATAAGAGTGAATGAGAAGTTCATAATTCTCATTTGGGAATTTATATGGATGACCATGAGTAGAAAGCTGCTACCAAGAAAATAGAAAAGGCATGTGGTGTAGTGTTGTTTAAGATACAACTATAGAAGCAACATCACCAAAATATATAATAAATATGTTGAGTAAAAAATTATTTGAAAGATGAAGCTACAAAAAAGTTGAGAATCCAAAACTAACTTAAATACTCAAAATATATTTTAGTCAATGCATGTGTTATTCTCTCAAGTCCCAAAAATCACATTAATAGAAGAACAATTATGATCCCAGCTGATTCGATCAAATGATTAATTCAATCAGAAGGAGGAAGAATATAGATGATGGTGAAAAATCTAAAAGAAGCTAAACATATGAAAAAAATAGTATGTGAATACACTGAAATTCAGATCATTGAATGAAGAGGATGAAAGTAAAGGCATTGAAAGATGAGATAGTTTTTGAGAAAATTGAAGCAGAGGTAGATCAGGAGTTATATAATCAACCATGAGATAAGGAACCATAAGTTTAGAGTGCCAAAAAATTTTATGACCTTAAATGTCAAAGGGATAGAATAAAAACTAACATATTCAATGAATAGAAATGAGGAAACATAGATTCTTGATGTTATGTTGATTGAAAGAAATAAAGATCAATAATTGAGATAATAAGATGAGAAATATGTAAGATGAATTGAAAACAATATGAAAGATTAATTAATTTTAAACACCAAAATCTTGGAAGTAATGTCAAAGGTTGAAGAGGAAGGCTTTAAGTGGTTGAGTGGCCCTAAGAAGAAAAGAAAAACCAAAATATGCTGAGTGAAGTCTATGGAAGTTAGTCCATTGTAAGATATTGAGTGAATTTACTTAAACATTATGAAGTCACAATCATATTGATGATGCAGATATGGACATTCAAAATGTAAAATTCATGAAGTTAATTTCATGATTTAGGTTGATATTTGTGGAAGAGTTGATGTGAATTGATAATGGATTATAAGAGAGATTTGACAGAAGAGTTTCTCCTTATATTTTTAGAGGAATTAAATTAAGATTAATTCAAAATAGAAATGGGCTGAAATCTTAGAGTTCAAAGATCTCAAATCAATGAACTTATCAGAAATTATTGTGCTTATAAAAAGGGATTGAACTTATTCATTATAAGATTTTGAGAAGAGAGGAATTGAGAGAGAGACTAAGAATAAGATAAGAGAGGGAGTTTCTAACAAGTTCTTATTGGAATAATAGTTGGGTAAAAAATTTGAGAATATGAGAACCTCATGTTTTAAAGAACATGAGTAAGATCACACTATTTAGGTGATCTGAAAAAGGATCACTGGATCAACATCAAGTGAAACCTATAAAAGAAATAGATGGGGAAGTTCTATGAAGTTAGATTTAAAAATTTAGTATACCAAAATTAGGGATATAAAAACATTCATTCTAAGTTCAGTGGAAGATAAAAGTAAATTAAAGTTCCATCAATGTGAAGGTTAGTAAATAAACATTTAATAATAGTGGTTCTAGTATAAACAATTCCACTATTATGAGGTAGAATGATATTTTTATAGGATAACTCAAACACATGTATAATTTTATGGTTTTAGAGTTCAAGAAAATAACTATGATATTTGGTTAAGTATAATTACTTTCTCCATTACAACACTTATGAGAATAATTAAAATATACACATCACGATAATAACCAGATGTAGAGAGGAGTATGATTCCAACACAAGGACCAAGCCTCATAAAAATACTCTTGTACCATTTCCTTTTCATTATCTATATTTCATGAGGGATTAATTTTTAAGTGCACATATCAAAGCTTCATACAATTTAACCATTGGATTTTGTTCCCTATAACCAACTAATTTATACTTTAGATCGCTTGTACATTCACAAATTTTAATATTAATAAACACTTTATCACATATTTACTATTCTTATAAATAACATTAATATGATAATGTCCCAGGGAATCTTTTGCATAAAAAAATATTTCATAGAAGTTCCCACTATGATGAGAACCATGGGATACTATGATAAAATCTATTCAATATAAATCCTATGGTCAGGATGATGAACTATGAAAGGGTACATAGTTTTCTTACTATCATGTTTGAGTTCTCATAAGAGGATGATGCTTTATATCATAAAGTTTTTACTTAGTGATATCCAAGACAAGAGATTATGAGGATAGACCCATGAATAAGAATTCTACATAATTTCATATTTTTAGATATTCCTATCTCTAATAATGTGTAATATTCCTTATATTTTAAGATTATTTTTAATACATATCATGAATCATGTACTTTGATGTATTAAAAAAACCCATCAAACTCTATGTTCACACTATGTTAGGTACACTAGGTACATCACTATCCATATGTTATTAATGAATAAGTTAAAGAAATATTTGTTCCATCCATTTGTGGAAATTAATATCTTGTCCCTTTAGTAGGAATGAAATCATCAAACTAAATTCCATGTCTATGGTGGTGTTGACATGTTTATTCTAGATAACCAAACAAATATTTATCAAGAATCAAGGTTGATGAAACAATAAATAAACCTTCTTGATGAAAAATCATGAAAAAGGGATTATATTACACATTAAGCATTTATATGTGGTTTTTTTCATTGTGACATACCTTCTTCCTCTATGGGTGCATTGACCCGTTGCTAGAAAGAAATATTGAAATTTAGGATATCCTGCCTAATTCCACGTAGGAAGAGGTCTAGTGGGTTACACACAAAGTGTTTCCATTGATCTCAATTAAATATTAATTATATTTAATAATTATAAGAAATATAATTCTCCATACCAAGAGCTAATATTTATTTAATGTTTATTAAATGACCATAAATATTAAATAAATACTTATTCTCAAGCTAATTGTTTAACTACATGAGTATATAATAATTATTTATCTACAGATATTCACGCTGTAATAAATAAATATTTAATTATTAAGTAAATAATTTATTTAGTTATGAGAATATTGAATAAATATTTATTCTATATCTTGTGAATATAATATTTATTTATTTATTAAATGAATAAATATTTAATAATAATATATTTATTTGGTTATTTGATAAATTCTAAGGAGGAAAAGTGGACCAAGTTAAGGTCTAATGATAAATATTTATATTTGTGCCAGTTAGTACTTTCCATTAAATATAAAAATGATATTATTGTTTTATATGGAATGGAGTTCCTTTTGGGTTTAACATATTTTAAGGGACTTTGTGTAATTAATTAATATGAAACCCTAACCCTGAGTTTATAAATATATTATTATGATAATTATGACTAGTGGATTTTTGTGAAAAACATTCTCATCCCTAGATAATTCTATCTCAATGAATAATATCTCTAGGATTTTATCTCAAGATCAATAGATTTTATATTCCTCCATTTATATTAAGCCTAATAGATCCGGAGACGATCCTTCTAGACTGAAGGGTATTGGTTGCGATCTAAGGAGAAACACAAGATGAATGATACAACTATGCTATAACTTGGAGTACTATAGGTGATGTTTTGAGATCAAAGAAGCATATGCAGATCACTGATAAAGGGGATTTACTAAGGATCCTCATTAATTCAATGAAAATACAATAGAATAGACTTCATATGATCAAAATCTAAATAAAAAAGGACACAATATCTAGGTATATATTTATATTATTAAATTAGTTATAAAACTAAAGTGAAAATTTATTCTCTTGGTTTTGAAATTTTATCTGTCAATATTCTTTAGATTCACTCCATTTCTCATGATGTTTATGTCTTGTACATTTCAAATGATCCATTGAATCTAAAAAAATATGAGTTTTCCATTAGCCTAACACATTCTTCTACTATGTCTAGAACCATCAAGTGACATCATAGTGGTCACGTTCAAATTTATAATTATTTATTTGATTGTTGATCATTATTCATTTACAAGATAAATATCATTTCAATATTTATTCATTATTTATCATATTTTTGAGATATTTTATTCCTTATCTTCATTTATTGATCTCATAACCAAGATCAGTTAACAATTAATGATGATAAAAAATAAAGAACCCATATATAGATTCTAATAATTATATCCAGATAACATAGGGTTACATGTCATGTGCTTAATTTTCAAACATCATTTATCTTTGTTCATTGAAAAAGGACACCCATTTGGATTTTGAGACAACATGTAATGAATACATGACACATATATTAAATGCACTAGGCTTTGACTATCTAGGGTGGAACAAATTTTTTCTATACTACACAAGACATATATTGATCACATTCCATGCAGTCCATGTGTTTTCATGGTGGAAAACATGTGGTAAAGATGTATTGTGTAATTAATACAGCCTATTTATTTAATACATGACACGTACAAGATGGAAGTTTAATAACATTAAGTACACACCATGTAACTTTCCTACACACTATGGACCTCATTTATGTCCTTGGGAAGTTCACACTGAATCCCTAGGTCTGTACTGTATGCATCCAACAAAGAAAAGTACACAATGTGTTTCTCGCATGTACATGCCTTGTACTTTACTTATTTATGTGAAAATAATAAATTGTACTCATTAATCCATAAATATCATTTTTATGTGTTCCATGTGTTATTAATATTTCTTGTACATTCCATATGATAGGTTTTATATGATATTAAATTCTTAATTAATTTTCATATAAAATTTTGACTACATAAATGTATAATCACAATACTTTGACTACTCTATACACATTTAAAATCACTACACACTACATTAATTAATATTTATTTCATGTTTCATTTAATTGACTAATACTTACCATTTAATTAATTGATAAAATGTGTCTTCTAAATTTTGTGTAGATTTTATGTGATATCAATACATTCAAAGTAGTTTAAATAGGTACTCACAAAGTTTCTTCCATGTGCAAAGATATGTTCTATTTTATTAAATTTTAAATTAAATTAAATTATTAGTTTATTTAAAATCCAAATTGGTGGGAATATCCATGAAAATAGGATTTAATAAGTTTAATTGAATTAATTTATTAATAAGATATTTAATAGAATTAATTTATGCGTGTTTTATCTTATTGAATAATGAATTGAAATTAATACTAGATATATGTTTTAAATGAATATTCATTTCATGTGTTTGAAAAATCATGAACTTTGACCATACTTATGTATGTTCTGGTTTAATTTAATTTAATTTTATTGCATGAGTTTGTAATTATTTATTATTAAATTAAATATGATGGTCTATGTGTCATCCCACCATCCTTTATAATGTTTGACCTATGTGTACAAGGTTGTTTTATATAATTCCCATTAACCAATATTTTGGTAAACCTCACATGCATGTGAGTTATAAAACATATGAAATAAAAGGAGTATCTGAAAGGTACACCAGAATTGAGGTAAAGGTTATTCAAGACAGAACCATGAAAAAACCAACCTATGAAATACATAGGTGGACAAGTGGAATACTTCAACTCATTTTAAGACATACATATGGAGTTTTCCCTTAGGTTAATAGGATGATATATTGTCTACTCAATAAATCAACCAATTAGATAAATATGATTATCATATCATTTATGTATTTATTTATTTCATACCTATTTTATGATTTATTTTATGGATTAAAGTCTATGATCACATAAATAAACAACCTAATATTCAAATATATAATTGAAATAAATGGCTTGTGTATAAATGTTTTATCATAACATGGTTAATACTTAAATTAAAATCCACTTTATTTTAAAAAACATGTAAATTATAAAATAGTAAGAGTTTATTTATAAGAAATAAAATCCCTCAACAAAATATTAAGTCATATCGGGTATTCTACTACTTGATTAGAAATGAAACCATAGAGATAAGTGTTGTTGCAACCCTCATCAAGATACTTAATTTCATCAAGAATTTATTATGAAAATTTTGGGTCAACTCAACCAATTTACATCAAGATTATTATCCAACACTATAATTGATTTAACTTGGAGGAAAGTGTTAAGGAAATACAAGAAGAAGTTTTTGAAATAGGGAGTCTAATAAAAAATCAAGGAGATGTAAGACCACATTTGGAAAATAATTACCTACCTAAATACCTTCATGTAATTGCACAATCCATTTATTAGGTCATGATAAGGGGTATATGGATCAATCCCACTAGAATTCCCATGAAACTAGACCCTCTAAGTTCCATGGTGGGGGCCGTTGTGACTTGATATAATGGTGGGAGTCTTAATAAAATTAAAATTATTGTATCTCATAAGGATGGTAATCAATATAAAAATAAATATATTCCCTTTATTATTATAGGAATAATGGAAAACAAAACCATAAATACACTATGATCATTCATTAACTCAGGTTATGTACATATAAATAATTTTTTGGATATGGTTTAATTGTTAATGGAATGTATTATTATCAAAAAAATTGTATTATAAATTAGAATCCCCTATCCCTGTTCTACTACCCCAGCATGTGGGAGAAGGTGAAAAGGATGCCTGTCAGATATATGTAGAGGATTATTCCTATATACATTGTATTATATTATTAAATATGTCCATAGAGTTAATGATACAACATAAGGACATATATTATTACAATACAATATGTTATCTTAATTTTATTGAGGAAGAGAAGTAAATTATTGAAATAAATAATATTTTCAATTCACTATATCAGTGTAAAATTGAATAATAGAATCTATCTATTAATCAAAGTTTTAAAATTATAGGTAATATTGATTAGTTAAAAAAACTAGGCTTCCACATAGATAAGAAACTATACATTAATCATATTTTATTTCCCTTACCCTAGAGTTTATCCTTATTCATCCAAGCCTAGATAAAAGAAATGGATAAGTCACTCAAGAATATTTTGTTTCAATACTTCACCTAGAAGATAATGATTAGTTGAAAAAATTTCTACACCCATTTTATTGAAAATATTGAAATAAAAATATGAAGATCCCATATCTAATACAAATCCAAAATTTCTTTTATAATGTCTCTAAAAGTTACAAAGGATTTATAGTCACACGAATTAATATGAGGCTATTTTCTTCTTACGTGAAAATAATGTACACTGGAAAATAAATTTTAATGAATTAAGGAATTAAATAGTTTCATCTACTTTAGGTATATTCATAAAGTTTCTATTCATCAATTTCATATTAAAATTCAATATGATTAAAAAATACATGTATTTAAATACAAGAAATGTGCAAGAATACAAATATTATAGAATTAACTCAAAAGGATCTCATAAGGGGAGGTTCATATGTCATCTAAGGGGATATCGCTACTTCTAATTTCAAAAAATGGAAAGATTAAAATTTTTAATGAGTGTTACCAAAGAATTTATTTTAGTGTCTATCTAGACACAATAGAATGTTATTTCATATTTCAGAATAAAATTTGTTGTGGTACTTCATACTAAAGTATTGGTTCAATAACACTTGAATCATAAATATCCATTGTAGTGAATGATGAATATAAATATAATACTCATACCTAGTTATGGAAAGATAATTCTTAGTCAAAATATAAGTCATGATTTATCTATTATGAGTATTCGACTCTTTAGAGCTAAAAAACATAACTATATGACACACTTATATTTTAGACTAATAAAACTTTAGACATAAAGGTATTCCATAAAATTTGTAGAAGCACTATTCACAGAATGAGATTTGGTCCAAAAAATTGGGCCTACGGGCCATGTCTTGGGATACATGCCCACTGGGCCTTCAGGTTATGTAATGTGTCTCCCTCTACCCAGTTAAAAGAGGTCTTTTCTTTGCTTTAATAATAAATGAGTCTTTGTTCCCATCCTTTAAAAAAAATCAAGGCATTATGCTAAATAATAGTGTTTAAAATATTTTTAATGATGTGTATGGTTATAATTGAATTAATTTTGAAGATATTAGGGAATAAATTTTATGGATAGGTGAGTCTTGAAGTGGTGTAATTGTTACTGTGACAACTAGGCCCCAGTGACAGCACAACAACCCCGCCTTAACATGGTCGTCGGGTCCTGGCCCACTAGGTACCACCAGTTGCCCCGCAGACACGTGGGGCCCACCCTAGGGTCTACCCACGTGTCCGAACGGGTCATCTGACTAATGATAGTCTCCACAGGCCAACACATGTACTTTCCAGTGTGCTTTGCCCTCACTCACACAAATCCTGAAAAACTTCCGAGGAGGTCACCCATCCTGATCACTACTCCAGGCCAAGCACGCTTTACTGTGGAGTTCTAATTAGGTAGGCTCCCTAAAAGGAAGGTGCACCTTGTTTACATGAGTCATATCATTTAATCATTTAACCCTTTATCATTTGGGGATGTTACAATCACCCCCCCCCCCTTTAGAGCACAACGCCCTCGCTGTGGTCCCTACATCTCAACCCAGGCCGTGCACCGCACTTAAGGCTGGGTTCCTCCTCTGATACCAAATGTGACAACTGGGCCCCAGTGACAGCACATCCACCCTGTCTTAACATGGTCGTCGGGTCCTGGCCCACTAGGTACCACCAGTTGCCCCGCAGACACGTGGTGCCCACCCTAGGGTCTACCCACGTGTCCGAACGGGTCATCTGACTAATGATAGTCTCCACAGGCCAACACATGTCCTTTCCAGTGTACTTTTTCCTCACTCACACACATCCTGAAAAACATCCCAGGAGGTCACCCATCCTGATCATTACTCCAGGCCAAGCACACTTAACTGTGGAGTTCTAATCAGGTAGGCTCCCGAAAAGGAAGGTGCACCTTGTTGACATGAGTCATATCATTTAGTCATTTAACCCTTTATCATTTGGGGATGTTACAATAAGCCAATGTAAAGACCCTAAATTTTCAAGGAAATTTTTTTCTTAATTTTCTTTGGAATTTTACAAGAACACAGTTTCTGACGGCGCTTGATTCCGAGGCCCGGTGTGCCCGGAATCAATTTATGAGTTTTTGTTCGGGTACGTTCAGTAAACGTATGAGCGGGATTTTATATCTTTTGAACCGGTGCTCGGAATTGAAATCTGAGGGCACCATTGAACTCGCAACGCCGGTTATTGCTTAAGGGGACCTTCCTCGCTGTTGCGTTTGCTCGAGTGGAGAAGTTAAATTTTGAGGATTAAATAAAATTGTGAAACAATTTTGTTGGTGGTGGTTAAAACCACCAAGTGGAGGTTAAAACCACCAAAGGGTGGTTGAGGTGGGGGCCACCACACCATAACCTCTCAAGAGAGGTTATGTTGGTGGGACCGACCCCCGCATAACCTCCCTCGAGAGGATTAACTAGGTGGGACCCGCACGAGCCTCACCCTTTTCAACTTTCTAAAACCCCCCTCTATTATTGCATAACGCACCACTCTCCCCATAATTTCTCTAACCCATCAATTAAATTATTCAACGCACTTGAAATTAATTATGAGGGTTACGTCGTTTGAAATTTGAAATCGTTGGCGGAAAGAAATAAAATAAGGCCTTAGCCTCATTTTATTTTTGGGTTGGGAAGCGTTGCGCTGATTTTTCCTCTCCTCCTCCTCCTTCGCGAAGAACGCGCCACCTCTGACGAAGAACGCTCGTTTTCCTTCCAAGGAATTTTTCCCCTTCCACGGCGAGACTCTTCAACGGATCTTCTTCTTCCCCTTCATCGTCAACGGATCGACGAACAAGCTCGAAAACGGAATCGGGTAGCAAACGACGACGGCTTCGCCTTCCCTCGAGTCGGACGAACGCCGACGTCCCCCTTCGACGTCGTCATCCTCGCGACGCCATACCACGACGAACCTCGAACGACGATGCCTCCTTCCAATCGGCTTATACCCAAGGTAGGGTTTCGACTATTTTAAGTTGGTGATTCTTTCCTTCGAATATGAATGATAAATCTGACGGCCAAGTTCCAATTTTTTTTATTTAAATTAAAAATTATGAAGGTTAAACGTTTTACATTTCGGCCAACTACTATCGATATAACGGGAGGGGATCGATCCGCACAAACACGGCCGATACCCCTCCCCCCTTTCCATTTCTTCGTTTTGATTAGCGAAGATAGTAATGCATCGTTGCACCGCGCTTGAGCGAAAGGAGACGTGAACGATGCGGGCCACGATGAAGAAACGCGACGCCGTCGCGCTGCGTCGAGGATACGAATGAGGCCGCGGCCGGAGTCGGGCCGCGGCGGAAGGACGCGGCGTCGTCACGCCGCGCCGGACGATTTTGCAGCCATCCTGGAAGTAGCGGCTGAAAAAACCACCCACCGGAGAATTCGAAGAAGGCGGCCGGAAGGCGCGGGACCGCGGGGTCCCGCAGTGAGAAACCGGCCGGCCCTGCGCTGGCCGGCCGTTTCAGGGGAAAAGACGGGGGGTTACACCCCCCGGGTTGCACACTTGGCGCGGCCCCTTAAAGGGGGCCGCCGTTTTGAATTAAAGGAGGGGCGTACCCCTCCCTTGGGTGCGCTCGCGCGACGCGCTGGCCGCGCCGCTGCGCCGCCGGCCGGGCTGGGCTTCTGGGCCGGGCCGGGTCGTCGGGCCGGGTCGCCGCCCGGGCCAGGTCGACCTAGTTCGGGTCGACCCAGGGGGTACTGGGTCGGGCCGGGCCCAGACCCCCTATTTTCGGACCCTCTTTGGTCAAATGCCCATATCTTGGGCTACAGACCTTCGATCGACGCACCGTCAGTTGCATAACGATCCTTGGAACGAGATGGTCGTTTCGATATATCGCACTCAAGGTTTCAGAATAATTTGCATTCGTCCGGGTTGGTTCGGATACGAAACCAAACGGGCCCTCGGAGCGGAAACGCTTATATCTTGAGCTCCGGACGTCCGATTGACATGTCGTCGACTTTGATGGATTCCTCTAAGTGAGACGGATCTTTTGGCTTACTCTGCTCGAGGTTTGGATGTTGTCGGAGTGCGGTCGGGTTGGTTCGCTCACGAAACCAACCGGGCCCCTGGAACGAAAAAGCCAATAACTCACAGACCGGGCGTCCGATTGACGCGCCGTTTGTCTCATTGTTTTCCTCTTGATGAGACGGAACTTTGGGCATAATTCTCCTGAGTTTTGGTTGCTGTTGGATAGTGGCCGAGTTGGATTGAACCAAAAATCCAACCGGGCCCTTGGAACGGAAAAGCTGATATCTTTCAGACTGGACGTCTGTTTGACGAACTGTCAACGACGTTGGTGATCACGTTGAGAAACGGTCCCTTTGAGTATACCCTATGAGAGTTTAGGGTACAGTTGAGGTATGGCCGGGTTGGTTCGCATGCGAAACCAACCGGGCCCCTGGGACGAAAAGGCTAATAACTCACAGACCGGACGTCCGATTGACGCGCCGTCTGTTGCATTGAGACCCCTATGACGAGGCGGTCCTTTGAGATACTTCTTCGTGGGACTTTGTGATACTTGGAGTATCGACCTGTAGCTCGTGGAGAGGACCCTCCCAGAGACGAGCGTGCGGAGTACGGAGACCATGTAGCCGACTGAGACCTGGCGACTGCTTGACCGACTCGACTTGGAGTGATTCGACTAGACCAGTGGACGGAGCACTACTTTGTGAGGTGCAGACCCATGGCGGACGGAGCACTACTTGTGTGACAGTGCAGACCCGCGGTACTCGTCCGGAGAGTACCTCAGCAGGCTACTAGGGGGTGTGCTCTACTGTGTTTGGGTGGCATACCCGACGAGAATCACTACAATGTCTGGGTGGCTAACCCACGGTACTCGACAGGAGGAGTACCTCAGCAGTCTTAGGTTAGTGAGCAGTACCTCAGAGTCGTGATAGGACCACTGTACACTCCAGAGACGGAGCTCTTCAGCAGTTACAGTTTCGATAATGAAAATCCTGGTTTGAGCTGAGTCTATGACCTTTGTGTTTCCTCATGATTGAGATGGGTTACTTGATAACTTAGGTATATGTATGGTCATATACCTGGGTAGTGGTTATCCGTTGATTTCACAATCCTTGTGTTTCCTCAGGATTGAGATGGGTTACTTGATAACTTAGGTATATGTATGGGAATATACCTATGTAGAGGTTATCTATTGAGATCTTCTTTGTGGTTATCCTTGTTAATTTTAGTGAGAACTTGAGGGTCTCAGGGTCCCTACTGAGTATCGTTATACTCACCCCTGCACGGGCTATGCCCGCACCTCGTTGTGTTGGTTGCAGACGATGGGCAGTGCTGACGGAGGCCGAGTTTTCGAAGACTGGACGGTACCCAGAGGTGGACTACACGACGAGTCAGTACCCGGAGGTGGACTACACGAAACGTCAGTATCTGGAGGCGGAATTCACAGTGAGAAGACACTCAGAGGAGGTTGGCGGGTGAGAGCATTGTGGAGGCTATCTGTACCTGCCCTTCAGGTAGGATCTGTGGTGGACGATCCAGGAATTGCGCCATCTGTACCTACCCTTCAGGTAGGATCCGGGGAGGACGACCCGGGATCCGCTTCCGTTCTTCCAGTTGTTGTCTTTTTCTGTTGTACTTTGTTCAGTTGTAGTTTTACTTTCATTTGGGTTTGTATTCTGGCCCATTTACTTTTCAACACTTCTCTTGTACTTAATGTTTACTTTTTCCGCTTTCTTACTCTGTGGTGTTTTGTTTACTTTTTAAAGGCAATGCCTTCCCAGTTATCGGGATTTACGCCTTTGGTGCTAGTCACCAGCCCCTGTCCTATGGAAGGTGGGATTAGGGTAGTCACGGCATGGGCCCCGAGGACGGGTCGTGAGAAATTGGTATCAGAGGAGTCGGTTCTACCGAAAAACATATACTCTGATATTTTCCCTTCTGTGAAGAAATAGTGTTAAGAGTACTGAGTGTGGTTTTCAGTTCAGGGAGTCCAGTGTTGGTGCGGGCGGCCGACGTATCCATACACCAGGACCCTGACAACTGATTTCCGACTTTTTGCACGAAAACACTGATTGCGTGTGTGTTTCCAGAAGTTTTATTTAAATATCAGCTCAAACCAGGTCAGCTCACCAGGTATAATCGTTTGACCGTGTCACGTTGTTTCTTTTAGGATGCCTTTTCTCGGACGACCAGCTAGAGCCCAGAGGGATGTGCGTACTGAAAGCCTGCCAAGCGACGAGGCTTCGGTACAGGGCCCTCTTGCAGTTGAGGCACCAGCGGAGGCACCAGCGGTACTACCATACGTTGGGCCACCGATGCCACCAGCCCCAGAAGTAGGCGATGCATGCCACTTGAGTGCGCTGCACGAGTTCCAGTGCCAGAGACCACCCAGGTTCCGGGGAGAGACGGACCCGCAGGCGACTGAGGATTGGCTGGAGGCTGTGGTGAGAGTCTTCAGGCTTGTGGGGATGCCGACAGACCTCATGGTGATCTTTGCTGCCAGCCTTCTTCAGGAAGCAGCAGTCAGGTGGTGGAGCCACTTGTTCCAGTTTTGCGACGGGATGACCTTCGCATGGGAAGACTTATAGACCTTCTTCAGGGTGGAGTTTGTGCCAGTATCTCTACACACCGACGGTGTTCAGGAGCTGCTGCCTTTGCCGCATGTTTTTCGATCAGTAGCCGAGTCATCTGTGGGCAGTAGACAGATGATGCAGAGGTCCAAGAGGACTAGATCCAGCAGTACGAGGAGTAGGAAGTATTATGAATGCGGCAGAAAGGGTCACCTGGCATGTGACTGTCTGACTCCTCGTACAGTTGATCCGCAGGCTTTGGAGGAGCCACCGAGGCAGAAGCAGCGGCGGGTTCTTGAGCAACAGCTGAGCAGTGCACAAGGCAGTAGAGCCCCGGGAGAAGGTGGACAGGAGAGGAACTAGTGGATACATCCCTTGTACTTCTAGTTCTATTTCGCTGTTTTATTCGTGTCTTTGTACTATGAGCTATGAGCTGCAATAATAAAAAGACACTTATCTTTGTTTTCTATACTGTCCTTTTGTTTGGTTGATACTGAGTGGTCCTGGTTAAACTGTTGACTTGACCCTCACTTTTGATATTTCTACTCGAGGAGACCCAGTGACCTCACACTGATGCCGACAGTGTGACTCGACCCTTGGAGGCGAGAGTGACAGTTGGATCTCTTAGTAGTTTCGTCAAGGCCTTACGACGTCATCCATGGCGTGAATGCGTCATTCATGTCAGTATTGACTGTATTAGGCAATGGGCATGGTTCATCCAGGGGATGAGACCGAGTTTCTCTTTTCGGCAAAGGAGAAATTTTAGCAGCTCTACCAGATCGTAGGAAAAGAAGGTGCAGATCATCCAGGAGTGGATGAAGACTGCA
Organism: Viscum album; assembly: GCA_963277665.1. Taxonomy (NCBI): domain Eukaryota; kingdom Viridiplantae; phylum Streptophyta; class Magnoliopsida; order Santalales; family Viscaceae; genus Viscum; species Viscum album. Next base: position 931,649,692 of record OY728159.1, read on the forward strand.
CAGTGCAGTAAGAAATAGGAAACCGACGCCAGTCTTAGAGACTCGGGCATGTTAAATGTTTCAAGAAGAGGAAGCTTTAAAGAGAGATGAGTCTGTGAAGCGGCAGACGTGGAGGCAGAGCTATGAGAGTAGCATGAGGTGGTGTACATCTTAACATGCTACAACCACCCGCCTTAAGTTATCCCCGCCAGGATCAGGGAGCTGGAGAGCAGAGGAAGAGTGCGGTTGCATGCGGTCAATGAGTGTGACCCAATGGCTCTAAAAATGATTCAAGGGACAGTCTGTGTCCACTACTAGCTGCTGTAGTAATAGACGTCGATATGAATCATTCCTCGCTTTCACAAATCTTGTCCTAGTCCTAGAGTTTCCGGTAAGCCGTGGACTTGACCGTCACATCTGGAGATACCTTGGGAGGAGACTCGATAATCACACTTACGCCGACGGTGTGGTCATACCCTCGAGGCGAGAGTTTTGGTTGGAATCTCTTGGTGGAAGCGTCGAGGCCTTACGACGTTGGTTTGAGTATGGACTGGGCAATCACAGTTCATACACAAATTGACGGTATTAGGCAAAAAGGTTGTGGTTTAACTACGACATCAGGACGGTTTTTCCTTGGTCGGCGAAGAGGAAACCCCAGGCAGCACAAGATAACTCTTGCACAGGAGGGTGCGACCGATCACTCTTGAGTCGGTCAACCTTACCCTCGTGGTAACAGTCGTCTTGAGCTTCAGTTCTCACAGGAATTGGAGACATCTAGAGTTTAAGGATGACGATCACGTACTTATATGGGTCTCACCTCGACGAGGTTTATGGAGATGTGGCCAAGGTGGCAAGTTATCTCCGAGGTTCAGCGGACCTTCTTAGGTCCTCAGCTGGGTAGGCGTGGTAGTTTACCGATTGACCCATCCACCTTAGTTGCACCAGGTGCACGACGACTTCCACGTATCTCAACTGAGGAGATACGTGCTCGACCCTTCGCATATCATCGACCATGGGGAGCTGGATGATGGCGATGGGGTGACTTTCACGAAGGTTCCAGTGGGGATCGAGGATCGATAGGAGCGGATCCTACGAGGATGATCGATTCCTCGGGTGCGCTTTCTTTGGCAGTACGGAACCTCCAGGTAAGCACATGGGAGCGGAAGGCTCAGGTGCGTGCTCAATACTGCTTTTGTGACCCTAGTTTGTGTTGAAGCTTTACGGGGACGTAAAGCCCTGAGGTGGGAGTAATTTAAAGACTTGGAAATTTCAAGGAAATTTTTTTCTTAATTTTCTTTGGAATTTTACAAGAACGTAGTCTCTGACGGCTCTTGATTCTGAGGCCCGGTGTGCCCGGAATCAATTTAAGAGTTTTTGTTCGGGTACGTTCAGTTAACGTATGAGCGGGATTTTATATCTTTTGAACCAGTGCTCGGAATTGAAATCTGAGGGCACCGTTGAACTCGCAACGCCGGTTATTGCTTAAGGGGACCTTCCCCGCTGTTGCGTTTGCTCGAGTGGAGAAGTTAAATTTTGAGGATTAAATAAAATTGTGAAACAATTTTATTGGTGGTGGTTAAAACCACCAAGTGGAGGTTAAAACCACCAAAGGGTGGTTGAGGTGGGGGCCACCACACCATAACCTCTCAAGAGAGGTTATGTTGGTGGGACCCACCCCCGCATAACCTCTCTCGGGAGGATTAACTAGGTGGGACCCGCACGAGCCTCACCCTTTTCAACTTTCTAAAACCCCCCTCTATTATTGCATAACGAACCACTCTCCCCATAATTTCTCTAACCCATCAATTAAATTATTCAACGCACTTGAAATTAATTGTGAGGGTTACGTCGTTTGAAATTTGAAATCGTTGGCGGAAAGCAATAAAATAAGGGCTTAGCCTCATTTTATTTTTGGGTTGGGAAGCGTTGCGCTGAATTTTCCTCTCCTCCTCCTCCTTCGTGAAGAACGCGCCACCTCGGATGAAGAACGCTCATTTTCCTTCCACGTAATTTTTCCCCTTCTGCGGCCAGACTCTTCAACGAATCTTCTTCTTACCCTTCATCGTCAACGGATCGACGAACAAGCTTGGAAACAGAATCGGGTAGCGAGCGACGACGGTTTCGCCTTCCCTCGAGTCGGATGAACGCCGACGTCCCCCTTCGACGTCGTCATCCTCGCGACGCCATACCGCGATGAACCTCGAATGATGATGCCTCCTTCCAATCGGCTTATACCCAAGGCAGGGGTTCGACTATTTTAAGTTGGTGATTCTTTCCTTCGAATATGAAAGATAAATCTGACGGCCATGTTCCAATTTTTTTTATTTAAATTAAAAATTTTGAAGGTTAAACGTTTTATGTTTCTGCCAACTGCTATCGATATAACAGGAGGGGATCGGTCCGCACAAACACGGCCGATACCCCTCCCCCGTTTGCATTTCTTTGTTTTGATTAGCGAAGACGGTAATGCATCGTTTCACCGTGCTTGAGTGAAAGGAGACGTGAACGATGCGGGCCACGACGAAGAAACGCGACGCCGTCGTGCTGCGTCGAGGGTACGAACGAGGCCGCGGCCGTAGTCGGGCCGTGACGGAAGGACGCGGCGTCGTCACGCCGCGCCGGATGATTTTTCAGCCATCCTGGAAGTAGCGGCCGGAAAAACCACCCACCGGAGAATTCGAAGAAGGCGGCCGGAACTCCGGCCGCCGGCGCCGGAAGGCACGAGACAGCGGGGTCCCGCGGCGAGAAACCGGCCAGCCCTACGCTGGCTGGCCGTTTCAGGGGAAAAGCCGGGGGGTTACACCCCCCAGGTTGCACACTTGGCGCGGCCCCTTAAAGGGGGCCGCTGTTTTGAATTAAAGGAGGGGCGTAGCCCCTCCTTTGGGCGCGCTCGCGCGACGCGCTGGCCGCGCCGCCACGCCGCCAGCCGGACCGGGCTTTCGGGACGGGCCGGGTCATCGGGCCGGGTCGCCGCCCGGGCCAGGTCGACCCGGTTCGGGTCGGCCCAGGGGGTACTGGGTCGGGCTGGGCCGGGCCCAGACCCCCTATTTTCGGACCCTCTTTGGTCAAATGCCCATATCTTGGGCTACAGACCTCCGATCGACGCACCGTCAGTTGCGTAGCGATCCTTGGAACGAGACGGTCGTTTTGGCATATCGCACTCAAGGTTTCAGAATACTTTGGGTTCGGCCGGGTTGGTTCGGATACGAAACCAACCGGGCCCTCGGAGCGGAAACGTTTATATCTTGAGCTCCGAACATCCGATTGACGTGTCGTCGACTTTGATGGATTCTTCTAAGTGATACAGATCTTTTGGATTACTCCACTCGAGGTTTGGATGCCGTCGGAGTGCGGTCGGGTTGGTTCGCTCACGAAACGAACCGGGCCCCTGGAATGAAAAAGCAAATAACTCACAGACCGGGCGTCCGATTGACGCGCCGTCTGTCTCGCTGTTTTCCTCTTGATGAGACAGAACTTTTGGAATACTTCGCCCGAGTTTTGGTTGCTGTTGGATAGTGGACGAGTTGGATTGCACCCGAAATCCAACCGGGCCCTTGGAACGGAAAAACTGATATCTTTCAGACCAGACGTCCGTTTGACGAACCGTCAACGACGTTGGTGATCACGTTGAGAAACAGTACCTTTGAGTATACCCTATAAGAGTTCAGGGTATAGTTGAGATACGGCTGGGTTGGTTCGCATGTGAAACCAACCGGGCCCCAAGGACGAAAAGGCTAATAACTCACAGACCGGAGGCCCGATTGACGCGCCGTCTGTTGCATTGAGACCCCTATGACGAGGCGGTCCTTTGAGATACTTCTTAATGGGACTTTGTGATACTTGGAGTATCGACCTGTAGCTCGTGGAGCGGACCCTCCCAGAGACGAGCGTGTGGAGTACGGAGACCGTGTAGCCGACTGAGACCTGACGACTTCTTGATCGACTCGACTTGGAGTGAGTCGACTAGCCGTGTGGATGGAGCACTACTTTGTGAGGTGCAGACCCATGGCGGATGGAGCACTACCTGTGTGACAGTGAAGACCCGCGGTACTCGTCCGGAGAGTACCTCAGCAGGCTACTAGGGGGTGTGCACTACTGTGTTTGGGTGGCATACCCCGGAAGGAAGCACTACTGTGTCTGGGTGGCTGACCCGCGATACTCGACAGGAGGAGTAACTCAGTAGTCTTAGGTTAGTGAGAAGTACCTCAAAGTCATGACAGAACCACTGTACACTCCAGAGACGAAGCTCTTCAGAAGTTACGGTTTCGATAATGAAAATCCTGGTTTGAGCTGAGTCTATGACCTTTGTGTTTCCTCATGATTGAGATGGGTTACTTGATAACTTAGGTATATGTATGGGCATATACCTGGGTAGTGGTTATCCGTTGATTTCACAATCCTTGTGTTTCCTCAGGATTGAGATGGGTTACTTGATAACTTAGGTATATGTATGAGCATATACCTAAGTAGAGGTTATCTGTTGAGATCTTCTTTGTGGTTATCCTTGTTAGTTTTAGTGAGACCTTGAGGGTCTCGGGGTCCCTACTTTGTATCGTTATACTCACCCCTACACGAGATATGCCCGCACCTCGTTGTGTTGGTTTCAGACGACGAACAGTGCTGACAGCGGCCGAGTGTTTGAGGACTGGACGGTACCCGGAGGTGGACTACACGAAGAGTCAGTACCCGGAGGTGGACTACACGACGAGTCAGTATCTGGAGGCGGACTTCACAGTGAGAAGACACTCGGAGGAGGTTGACGGGCGAGATCATTGTGGAGGCTATCTGTACCTACCCTTCAGGTAGGATCTGTGGTGGACGATCCAGGAGTTGCGCCATCTGTACCTACCCTTCAGGTAGGATCCGAGGAGGACAACCCAGGAGCCGCTTCTGTTCTTCCATCTGTTGTCTTTTTCTGTTTTACTTTGTTCAGTTATAGTTAAACTTTCATTTGGGTTTGTATTCTGGCCCATTTACTTTTCAGCACTTCTCTTGTACTTAGTGTTTACTTTTTCCGCTTGCTTACTCTGTGGTGTTTTGTTTACTTTTTAAAGGTAATGCCTTCCCAGTTATCGGGATTTACGCCTTTGGTGCTAGTCGCCTGCCCCTGGCCTATGGAAGGCGGGCTTGTGGTAGTCACGACACGGGCCCCGAGGACGGGTCGTGACAGTTACCCTTTTGTATGTGAAGGGAAGTGTTGTTTTTGTAGTAACCATTACATTTTTAATAATGCAGTGTTACTATTCAAAGGAAAATGGATACCAAATGGTAAAATTTAAGGGGAGATGTTTGTGAGTATATTTTCTCCATATACACTAATTTTAGAGATTAAATAGAGTGTTTTTATGTTTTTTATTTTAACTACTTATATTTTTTCCAATTTTACTTTTACCTTAGAAAATAATTTTTAACTATAATAATTAATATTAAGAAAAAAAATTGATTTGAAATTTTACCTAATTTTAATCTTTTATTTTAATTCTTTAAATCAATTTTCTTAATTAAATTTTATGGGTTTGAAATGTTAATTTTAAAATAAATGGACATAACGTGTTAAAACATGTTTTCAGGAAAATTTAATTATTATGTATAAAAATTTATGTAGAAGATAATATTATCAAATATCTTGATTTTTATGAAATCAATTTTTATTATATATAAAATAAAATATAAGTAGATTTATAAGCAATCCAAAACCAAATTCTACCATCAAAACACTTAATTGGAAGAAAAGGCCAAAATTGGTTTTTTATTAATGTAACATTTTAAATTAGTTCAAAAAATGTTGGCCATAGGGTTTTTAAGTTCAAATAATATTTTAAAATGAATAATTTTATTCATTAAATACATGTTTTATTTATTTAAAGGTTTTTTAATCTTCTAGGATATTCTTAAATGATGATAAAATCATAAAAATCATATTTTTTTTTCAAAAAAAGTATTTTTAGAATGAAATAAACCATTTCAGAAAAAAATCAAAAATAAATGATAATAAAATATTGGTATTCTAAATAAAAAAATGTATATAGTTTTATCTAATTTATATTCTAAAATTTATAATTTTATTTTTTAAATGAAAATAAAAAATATAAATATAAATTGTTATTATTGAAATTTTTTAATTTTAAACATTAAATCTTCTTAATATTATTTCAGATCAATTTAGAATTTAAGAGATGCTAATATATTAGTTCATATAAAATAATATTTTAATTTTTTTTAATTCAATCTATGAGGATAATATATACCGTACTTAATAAAATAGTTTGAAAAAAGAGGAATATTACATTTATATTAAATACGCTCTAACAAGTATCATTAAAATTAATTATTAAAATTACAATTTTTTTACTACTCCATTGATATTAAAATTTTTATTGGAACTTTACTATATCATATTTTAATAATATTATTAATATTTATGCATTACACACACACACATATAAATGTAATAAGATCATATTTTTATTTCAATGTGAGTTATATTAGTTTAAATTTACTACTTTTCAATACATGAATTCATATAACAATTGTATTTATGTTTGAAAACCATATTTTCAATGTCCATATTTTCAACAACCATATTTTCAATTACTATATTACATATATATATATATATATAAACTTACTAAATCATTCACTTATTACACTCTCACTTTTCAAGGAATAATTTGTATTTTATATTATAGATTTTTCATAATACTTTCTCCTTAAATGGTGATCATTATCATTATAGGTTTTTTTGGATATTATTGATCCTCAAGGATAAATATTATCCAATGTATTTATTAGTTGTGAAAATTTTATTATTTTCTATGTATTATCCCCTATCCATTTATACACTTTTAATGGATGTATTTTATTCATAGTGAGTAATAATTGTAACAAACCAAAGCTTAATCAATGGAAATTACCTTATCATAATTATGTCATATAATCACATGAAATCACAACACAAAGAACTATTGATTACTAGTTTACCTTTAAACATAATATTGTCTCTTCTTTGATTTGAATTTCTAAAATCTGGCATACACGGTTGCGATCAGTAAGCTGTTTGGAGTCCGATTAGACAAACATAATTTTATTGTGAATAGTAACTAAACCTTATGAATAGTAATTATACCCTTATGAATAGTAATACGAACCTTATAAATAGTAAATTTTCTAATTAAATAGTAACCTTACTAATAAAAGTATAAAAAAATTATCCATCTTAAAAGTGACAATATGATAATGTTGGTATTTTTTAAGTTATAAATATTTAATCAAAAATTTATGAATAATTTAATAATTAAAAATAAAATATATTTTCATAAAATGTACTCATAAATTATTGGTTTTATGTCTTACGATTATAGGATAATTTTGTGATACCTTAGTTAATCATTCAACGTATTATAAAATCAGCTATAATTTTAAAATATGTATTTTTCAAGTAAAGGATGATTTTATTCAAAAAATAAATTTCCCATATTTAGAAAATTATTTTCATAAAATTTAGTTCATTTTTATATTCTACACATTGAAAAAAATTTAAGGTTATGTTTTGGGATTTTTTTGAAATACGTGAATTTTTGATGAATAGAAAAATACCATAATTTATGACAAGTGCCACAACCTGAATTTCTGCATCATGCTTGAGTCATGGATAATGTAAATGGACATTTTTTAGAACTCACATGCACTTATTACTATTTTTTTTACAATAATAAAGGCTATTCATATTCTTGAGAAAAAATATTAAACTAATGATTAAAACAATGGGAAACCCCTCCTCTCCACCACTATAAATACCACCCCTCTTTACATCTTCTCTTCACTCCTCTCAGGCCTTGTTCATTGTATAAATTCTAGTATAATATCTCCCTATTACCCTATTCCACGTCCATCAGCCTCGGGTCTCTTCAAAATACCAAATCCTCTCCCCTAAAGAGGTTCTCAAGGAAGTTATATTCAAGAGGTAAACTCCTCTTTTCATTTCTTTTATTTTCTTTCAAGTTCCTTTCTTTCTTTTTCTTTCCTCACCTAATTTCATCAAAATATTATTATAACTCCAGTAACTTACCTGTAATAGATTTTTTTTATGATAATGAAATAAATAATCACTTTATCTCCCTTCCCCTCCTTTTATACTAGAAATGAAAACACCATCTGAGATGTGGTAATTTGTCACATTCAAGGATGATGAGTTTTCAATTTCTATTACTGTCTTCAATTATGGTTATGAAACCATTTTTAGGGTATAAATAGAATATAATATGTGTATTATTTCTAAATTAATTTTATAGAGTCTTTTGTACACATGATATTAATTTATAAAGCTAACTACGTTCAATGTGATAAAAAACCACCATTTAATGAAAAGGGATTTCATTAAAGTTTTATATAATGATTCATCTTCACTCAAAAACACCAAATGAATTTTATAAAAATGTAATCTTTTTTATGTTAACTAATAACATAAATATTAAATTCTGGACAACCATTCTCATCTTACATGTTTATCCTTATGCATATATAAGTAAACCAATCATGAAAACCAAGGAAACAAACGCTCCCAAACAATGAATTTAAACCTCTTAAACCATCAAAAAAGGTAATGAATGAACTTAATAATGATATAATAAATCAATTTCATGAATAAGAGGTTCTGTAAATATTAATTAATGAATGTAATTTGGTTATCCAGTACATTAAGATCAAGTGAAGGACACCGTCAGACTTAAGGAAAGAGACTCTACTCGAACCTTCATTATTCCTTCGGGTTGTTCTATCATTCTTTTTACCAAAATGAAGTTATCTATTATATTTATGAACATTTTATAAATTATGTGTATATCCTACAAACTCATATATCAAGATCCATTAATTATTATCTTTTAGAGATATACATGTCTTTAAATGATTACCTCTTAAATTATTCCCGACAAGCAAGCCCGTTTTATGGGAACTTCCCAAATTCTTCCTAAATTTCAAGTGCACTCTATCACCTATTTTAAGATTTTTTTTATAATATCATTATTTTTATTATTAAAACCTTCTTTTTTATCTAATGTTTTTATATAAAATATTATTCCCTTTTACTTTTTAAACGATCTTTAGTATTTTCCTTAAAACTCCACTAAAATGTTTTAATGCTAAAATTTCATAAATACTCTTATTATATCTTATCACTTTTGTTTGACATCACTTACCATGATATATGACTATTTCACCTTATTAATTCCCATATATGTTTTAATTTCTTTATTTCATGTACACTTGTATGATACACCCATTTATTATTCTTTATGATAAGATTATGATACCCACTTCTTTCCTTGGGTACCATTATGTTTATCTATGATAGATTATGTATGATTAATTATGTGGAAATAATATTTATGAACATTTTATAATGGATATGCCTAGATAGTGCTCTAATTAATTGGGTAAAGTTGAGTCTCATGAGTCGTTATGTGTAATGGTCTGGGCGGTTAGCCTTAACTAGTGCTACCATGTGCAACGATCTTGGTGGTTAACTTTGACTTGTGCTATTCTATGTTATATGAGACTTGAATCATGATAAAGTCATGTTTTATGTTTCATACACATTACTATGAATTCATGTTTATATGATCCCCTGATTATATGTTATGATTCCATATGTTCCATGACTTTTTATATCATTATGTTATTCCGAATAACCCATGTGATAAAGCTTTATTCTTATGTTTATTCCCTTACTGGTATTTTTAGCTCATCCATTCATTCATGTTATGACCATGTTATCCTATGATGATGTATGAGAAAAATTAAAGTTAGGATCTATTTATGAATATTAAATAAAGAAATGTTTTATTTAGTCCCATGTTTTCAGGTTTATATAAGTAGTCTTCCAAGGCGTTAGACATTATGATCCTTTTCTTGTAATATGATGATTTACAATGATTAAAATCATGTAATGAAATTTGTAAAAGGATAGGGTTTCTATAGTTGGTATCATAGGATGGTCTAGTTATTTTTGGAGATTAGGAATAGAGAAATTTAGTAAGAAACTGAAGGATAAGAATAAGTATAAGAAAACATAACTAAATTTTGGTAAGTATAGAGTAAGTGGTTTATCAAGAAAATAAATACATGTATGGATACAAACAAGTGGATATGGATCTGGAACATATGTATCTAGGGGTAAAACCCAAAAATAGTGCTTTGATCTAGACTCGAATGGGAACTGGTGCACAAAAATGGTCCATGCTGTACTCCTGATTTGACACTCCCGGGGGATTTGATTTGGAAAATTCATAAGATTAATACAAAACATTATTAAGGGAATAAAAAAAGAGCCCATAAAAATATAAGTTAATAAATAGACCAAGGAAAACCTAGATTTAAAACTAGGAAATCACAAGTTAGGATATAATTCTCCTTTATTATTTTATCCTTTTATGTTCAAAGTTTCGTTTGTACTTATTAGCTAAGTATTCAATCCCCTAATTATACATTTTTTATTAGTTAATGGCAAGAAATAGAAGAACATGTGAAAACAATCATTGTGATAAAAAATGTGAATATTTCCCAAATGATATTCCAAATATGATGGGAACTGGTGCTCAAAACTACATGGAAATACTCTCTCATTTGGCTCAAGTTATGATTAATAATTTGAATCACGTGGAACAACCTCCTCCTCCAAGTAAAGAGAAAGTTTATGTTTAATCCTTAATGTGGAAAAGGCCTCCCATGTTTATTAGATATTCTGATCCCTTCCTTGCAGAACAGGGGATTAACTCCATTGAAATGATATTCTCTATCCTCTAGTTCTCAAAATAATAGAAAGTCATACCAACAGTCTATCATTTTGATGGGGAAGCCGATCATTGGAAGAAAATAATCAAGAATACAAATTTCCTAGAGGAAATTGATTCTATGGATTATAAGGAATTCAAGAATTTTTTTTTCAATAAATATTTTCCTTGAACCCTCCACCTCAAGATATAAAGAGATTTTGCTGGACTCAAGAAAATTGAAGATGATTCCATCAGGGTGTATGAAGAAAACCTCACAAGGCTTGCAAGATATGCCTCTGGATTTGTCATCAACACTAAAAGAAAGTTGGATCATTTCCTTAGCGGACTAAAGTTGAGTCTACAAAAAGAGTTGGTGATTTGAGACTTTAACAGTTATGTGAAGATTGTATATTGTTCCTTCAAGGTTGAAATAGGGATTAGAGACTCCTAGTGGTCTCATGGTTCTGGTGAAAAAAGCGTAAGATGAAGTATAATATGGGTGGTTTGGTAAATAATTTCCATGACAGAAAGAAGATCGAACATCCCACATGTCAAAATTGTGGGAAGAAGCATCCAAGGAACTAACTAAAGGGAACCAGGAATTGCATGAAATGTGGAAAGATGAGACATCTAAAAAAGAACTAACAAAGGGTTATAAAGAATTACACTAATGTGGAAGAATAAAGTAAGGTTCATATCAACACTTAGCCTGTAGTGTAGTGTTACAGATACAAGGAGCATGGGCATTATTTGAATAATTTCCCTACGCCAAAGGTTGTTAGAGGAAATCAATAACAACCTCCAAGAAAACAAAGAAGGGATTATTCTATCACTACTGTTGATGTGGATCCAGACAATGATGTGGTGATAGGTACACTATTTATCATTCAGGAATAGAGAACATACTATTTGATTATTTTTCTATGTATTCTTTTATATCTTTCAAGTTTAGTGGAACTATTCAAACAACACCCCAAAATTTGGAGGATAAGTTATCTATGAGAATAGAGAATGGGGAAATTATTGCGTCCAAGGTTTATAACTTCTCCCTAGTAAATGTTTGTGGACTGAACCTCCTATAAAATCTTTTCATTATTCCTTTAGTGGAGTTTGATGTTATCTTGGTTAGGGATTGGCTATCTTTATAAAAATCCAACATCAACTGTTGGGAATGGGAGATCACTATTCACATCCTGAAGCATCCTCCAATTCTTTACAAGTGTATGGAGTAAGATAAATATCCTTCAGAATAATTGTTTCAAGTGTGGATATTACTACCTTATGATCAAGAATGTTAAGATCAAATGATTGAGATAAAGGAGACGATACTTCTCAAAGACATTCCCATCATGAGGGATTAAACTGATGTATTTCCTAAATAATTTTTAGGTCTTCCTCCTGATTCAGAGGTTGATTTATCAATTGAAATTATTCCTAGATACCTACCTATATCAAATAAACCTTATAGAATGGCCACCGTAGAGCTGGAAAAGCTAAAGAAGTAGTTAGAGGAGAATCTAGAGAAGGTTTTTATATGCCTAGGTGCTTCACCATGGGGTTCTCCTATCCTTTTTATCAAGAAGAAGGACGGTTCAATGAGGCTTTTCATTGATTATCTTGAGCTCAATAAAATCACAATAAAAAACAAGTATCCCCTATATCAGAAAGATGACTTGTTCGATCAGCTTTATGGGGAAAATTATTTCTCTAAGTTGGACCTTCAGCCAGGAGATCACCAATTAAAGGTGAGGAAGGAAGATATTACCAAGAATACATTTTGAATGAGGTATGGACACTATGAGTTCATAGTGATGCCCTTCAGACTCACTAAGGGTCCAAAAAGTTTCATGGATCTAATGAATATATTCTTATAGAGATTACCTTGACAAATTTGTGGTAGTCTTTATTGATGATATTCTGATATACTCCAAGAGAAAGGAGAAACATGAGGAGAATTTGAATATTGTTATAAATACTTTGCGATAGGATAAACTATATTCAAAGTATAGTAAATGTGAGTTCTAGAGAGTGGAAGTGTCATTATTGGGAAATTTAATCACAAGTAAAAGGATATCTCTAGACCCATCCAAGACAAAGATAATTGATGAATGGCCTGGGACAATATCTAAAATGTAGATCCGCATATTTTTGGGTCTAGCTGGGTATTATCAAATATTTTTAAAGAACTTATCATGATTTTAAAACCCAATGACCAAGATGATACAGAAGAGAGTTAAGTTCGTATATACTCAATACTGTGAGGAAAGCATTAAGGAGCTCAAAAGGAGGCTTATCACTATGCCAGTACTCACACTCCCAACAAGTGGAGAACTATTTTTTGTGTACAATGATGCTTCAAATAAGGTATTAAGATGTGTGCTGATGAAAAATGATAAAGTGATACCCTACACCTCAAGGTAGATGAAAATCCATGAGCAAAACTATCCTACATATGATCTGGAGTTGGAGAATGTGATATTTGCGTTGAAAATCTAGCGGCACTATCTCTATGGGGAGAAGTGTGAGATATATATTGATCACAAGAGTCTCAAATATATATTCACATAAGAAGATCATAATATGCACTAGTGAATGTGGTTAGAGCTTATCAAAGATTATGATTTCTCAATCCACTACCATCCCGGTAAGGCAAATAAGGTGGCAGATTCTCTAAGTAGAAAGGATACTGCATCTTTATCAATGATGAGAATTGAAAAGGATATAATATTCTTAGATTTGTAGAGGATGGAAATGGGAATGATTAAGGGAGTAACATAATCAATCCTTTCTCAAATGATATGCTCAACCATCCCTCCTGGAGAGAATAAATGATGCTCAAAGAAAATATGTGTAAATTCAAAAAAGGGTGGAAGCTATCAGAAATGATAAATCCTTAGAGTTTATGATTGATGAGGAAGGAGTTGTAATATTTGGGTCATGATTATTTATACCATCCAATCTAGAGATAAATAATGATCTTTTGAATGATGCACATAGTGCAACCTTCTTTATTCACCCAGGTACCATAAAGATGTATTGAGATCTCCGAGAGATCTTTTGGTGGGACAATATTAAAAGGGATATTGCTGAATATACATCAAAGTTACTGGTATATAAACAAGTGAATGCTTGAATATATAAGTCTAATGGGATGATGGAACCACTACCCATACCAACATGGAAGTGGGAGAACATTACCATGAACTTTTTCACTGGACTTACAAGTATATCCAGAGGAAGAAATGCTATATGGGTCAGTGTGGATAATATTACAAAGACAACTCAATTTATCATAATTCTAGAGGACTTATCATTGGATCAACTTTCATACACACACACATATATATATATATATATCAAAGAGGTGGTAAGGATTCATGGAGTACTATTATCTATTGTATCTAATAGAGAACCAAGATTCCCCTCAAAGTTGAAGAAAAGTCTCCAACATGCTCTAAGCACCAAACTGAACTCCAGTACAACCTATCATCTTAAAACTGATAGCCAATCTGAGCGAACTATTTAGAAACTGGAAGAAATGTTGAGGGTGTGTTCTATAAAATTCAAAGGAGGGTGGGAATAACATCTTCCATTGGTTATATTATCCTAAAACAACAGTTCCCACTCCAGCATTTGAATGGAATAATATGAATCCCTTTATGGGAAAAGGTGTAGAACACCAGCATGTTGAGATGAAGTTGGTGAGCGTAAGCTGCTAGGACCTGAAATGGTATAAGAAATAGCCAAGAAGGTGAAAACCATTCAGAGAAACATCAAGGCAGCCCAAAGTCGATAGAATATTTATACAAACAATAATTGGCGATACCTTGAGTTCAAAGTTAGAGAAATGGTATTCCTCTACATATATCCATGGAAGAAGGTCACGAGGTTTGGGAAGAATGGAAAACTACATCCTAAGTAAATCGGTCCCCTCAATATTCTTGATTGTGTTGGAGATGTGGCCTATATACTAGAACATCCCCCAACCATGTATAAAGTACATGATGTATTCAACATATCCCTCTTAAGGAAGTATATACTAGATCCTTTACAATTACTCTATTCATAGGTGGTATAATTGGAGAATGATATTTCTTATGGGGAGAAACTAGTAAAGATATTAGATAAAAGAGATAAATTTCTACATAACAAGACTACTCACCTAGTCAAAGTAATATAATAGAACCATAAGTACGAAAAGGTAACATGGGAACTAGAGGAGGCAATGAAGAAAAAGTACCCACACCTATTTACATCTTAGAATGTAAAATGAAATTTTGAGGGTGAAATTTCATAAGAGGGGAATAATATAACAACCTAAAGTTTAATCAATATAAATTACCTTCTTATAATTTTTTCATATAATCACATGAAATCAAGAGAAAAAGAATTACTAAGTACTGTGTGACCATTAAACATAATATTTTTACTTCTGTGATTTGAATTTTTGAAAATCTGACATAGACGGTTGCGATCAGTAAGATGTTTGGAGTCTGATAAGAAAAACATAATTTTTGGTGAATAGTAACTAAACCTTATGAATAGTAATTTTACCCTTATGAATAGTAATCTAACCCTTATGAATAGTAAATCAGCCAAGTAAATAGTAACCTTACTAATTAAAGTATAATTAAAATGTTTCAATCTTATAAGTTACAATATGATAGTGTTGGTATTTTTATAAGTCATAAATATTTAATTAAAAATTTATGAATAATTTAATAATTAAAAAAGAAAATTTATTTTCATAAAATGTATTTATAAATTATTTTTTTTGATGTCTTACAATTATAGGATAATTTTATGAGACCTTCGTTAAATTTTCAATGTTTTATAAAACGAGTTATAATTTTAAAATATGTATTTTTCAAGAAAATGATTTTTTTATTTAAAAATTAAATTTCTGATACTTAGAAAATTATTTTAATAAAATGGAGTTCATTTTTGGATTCTAAACATCAAAAAATAGTTAGGGGGAATTTTTTGTGTTTTTCTAAAATACTTGAATTTTTTATGAATAGTAAAATACGATAATTTATTATAAGAACTAAAACCTGAATTTCTACATCATGATTGAGTCATGGATACTATAAATGGCTATTGGTTCAAAATCACATACACTTATTACTATTTTTGGTCGTAATAATAATTACTATTCATAGTCTTGAGAAAAAAATATTAAACTAATGATTAAAATAATGGGAAACCCCTCCTCTCCTCCACTATAAATACCACCCTCTTTACCTCTTCTCTTCACTCCTCTCAAGACTTGTGCCTTGTGTAAATTATACTATAATCTCACCCTAATACCCTATCCCACTTCCATCAGAACTTGGTCTCTTCAAAATACCAAATCCTCTCCCCTAAAGAGGTTCTCAAGGATGTTTTATTCAAGAGGTTAACTCCTCTTTTCCTTTTTTTATTTTCTTTCTAGTTTCTTTATTTCTTTTTCTTTCCTCACCTCATTTCATAAAAATTTTATGATAACTACATTACCTTAAATGTATTGGAATTTTGTTATTATAATTGAATAATTCATCATCATCTCTCTTTTACCCTCATTTTATACTAGAAATGGAAATACCATCTAAGATGTTTTAATTTATCCCAATCAAGGACGACGAGTTTTCACTTTCTATTACCATCTTCAATTATGGTCAAGAAACCATTTAGATGGTATAACCAAAATATAATATGTTTATTATGTCTAATTTAAGTTTCTATAATCTTTTATACACATGATATTAATTTATAAATAAAAATGTGTTTGATGTGATAAAAAATCGCCATTTAACCAAAAGGGTTATCATTAAAGTTTTATATAATGATTCATCTTCACAAAAAACAAACAAATGAATTTTATGAACATTTAATCTTATGGATGTTCACTAATAACATAAAACTTCAATTCTGGACAACCATTATCAATTTACATGTTTATCCTTACATGTATAAAAGTAAACCAATCATGAAAACCAAGGGAAAAAACGATCCCAAATAATGAAGTGGAACCTCTTAACCCATCAAAAAGGTCATGAATGAAATTAATAAGGCTATAATTAATCGATTTTATGAAGAATATGTTCTAGAAATATTAATTAATGAATTTAATTTTGTTATCCCAGACATTAAGATCAAGTGAAGGACACCATCAGACTTAAGGTAAGGGGCTCTAAACAAACCTTAATTAATCGTTCAGGTTGTTTTATCATTATTTTTACCCAAAAAAAGTTATATATTATTTTTATGAACAAATTATAAATTCTATTTATATTCTCCAAACTCATGTATCAATATCCACTCATTATTCTTTTTTGGGGATATACATGTTTTGAAATGATTCCATCCTAAATTATTCTCGATAAGAAAGCATGTTTTAAGGGAACATACCAAATTATTATTGAATTTCAAGTGAACAATATAATCTTTATATTTTTATTAGGGAACAAGTTCTTGGTTAACTTATGGTTTCATATAAAATATTATTCCCTTTTATATTTTAAATTCTCTTAAATATTTTACTTATAACCGCACTAAAATGTTTTAATGATAAAATTTATTAAATACTCTTCTTACATGTTTTCACTTCTGTTTGAAATAACTTACCATGATATATGCCTATTTTACCTTATTAATGTCCATATATGTTTTAATTCCTTTATTTCATGAAAATTTAATGATACACCAATTTATTATGCTTTATGACAAGATTATGATACCCACTTCTTTCCATGGGTACCCTTATATTTATGTATGATTCATTATGTGGCCAGAATATTCATGAACATGTTATGATGGGTGCACCTAGATAGTTATCCAATGAATTGGGTAAATTTGAGTCTCATGAGACGTCATGTGTAACAATCTTAGCGGTTAGCTTTGACTCGTTCTACCATGTGCAACGGTCTTGGTGGTTAACCTTGACTTGTGCTCATCCATATGAAATGAGCCTGGACTTGTGCTAAAGTCATGTTTTTTGTTGTTTCCACATTATTATGAATTCATTTTTATATGATCCCATGTTTATATGTTATGATTATATATGTTCCATGCCTTTTTTATCATTATGTTATGCCTTATAACCCATGTGCTAAATCATTATTCTTATGTTTATTCCCTTACTAGCACTACTAGAAAAAAAGGTATTTGCGACGGGATCCCGTCGCAAATGGCTTTTTGCGAAGGGGGCCCGTTGCAAATGACCCGTTGCTGAAAACGGTGTCGCAACAAAAATTTTTTTGCGACGGGCCCGTCGCTAAATCCTTTTTCCTCGACGGGGAGAATCCCAGTCGCAACTAGTACTCCGTATATTTGCAAAAAACTTTTCAAAAACTATTTGCGACGGGGCCCGTCGCAAAAACTATTTAAATAAAAAAAATAAAAAAACTATTAATAAATTATTTTAATGCATATAATAATAATACTATTTACGACGGGCATAGTATCTCGTCGCAAATACTATAAAAAAAATAAAAAAATAAATTATTAATAAATTATTTTAATTAATATAATAATAATCCAATTATAAATAAAAAATAAAAAATAATAAAATATTAATAAATGATTTTAATTAATATAATAATAGAATTATAATTCACAAATAAAAATAATAAATTATTTTAATTAATATAATAATAATAGAATTATAATTCAAAAATAAAAAATAACAGAATATTAATAAATGATTTAATTAATATAATAATATTAGAATTATAATTCATAAATAAAAAAATATTAATAAGTTATTTTAATTAATATAAAAATAATAGAATTATTTTACATTCAAATATTAAAATAATTCAAGTTTTACAAAAAAATATAATTAAATTATAATATTATAAAATTTTAATATGTATATAAATTATAATATTATAAAATTTTAATATATATATATAATTTAATATTATAAAATATAAATAATATTATTATTTATATTAATATTGTTATTTAAAAATATAATATTATTAATATTTTATAATGAGACAGAAACTACACGAATAGAAAAAAAAATCATATTTTGATTTCAAAAATTTTATAACATAAATACAAACTTTAATCTGAAGGAGGGGGGGAGGGGGGGAGGATCTGCAGATGGTGGTGGAGGAAACTCCATCCCTAAAGTATGAGTGAGTCGGCGCATGTACTCCATCTGCTCCTGATGCTGCTGCTGCCACCGACTCGTCTGCTCCTCGTACAGCTGCTGCTGGCGTTGACGCTCCTCCTCATGCTGCTGACGCATCTGCTCCTGCTCCTGTCGGAGACTCTCTATCAGTGCAGTCTGAGATCGCAACTGATCCTCATACTGTGTAGCAGAAGAAGATGTACGAGATCCTCTCGAGCTGGACGCCGACATTGCAGCACTGCCATAATAATCTCTGGGAGTCAGTCGAGATCCGATACCAACTACTCGGCCCTTCTCAAAGGCATACTGGGTGGACTGCATCCATGCCGCCTCATCAAACTGACAGCCAGTGGTCTGATCTGATGACTCGGCCTGACTCTCAGGCCGGGCCTGTGGCGCTGCGGCCTCATATGACTCCTGTAGTTGCAATTTAAAATTAAAATTGTGAATATATTTTATGTAGTTAATTTTTAAACTTGAAAACAAATAATACTGACCACGATGTGATGCTGACGATCACCTCTGAGCTCCCCAGTAGCAGGATCACTATACATCCTCCGATATACGTCGTACTCCGTAATATCGGGGTGCTCGACAGCCTATAAGAATAAAAAATAAACTGTTAATATTTATAGTTATATAAAATATTTATAAATAATGTACATACAAGATGCTGTCTATGAGTACTGAAAGAAAAACTCCCAGCTCGATGAGTCACCTCCTGTCTCCCCCGATTCTATCTCCCCACCGATGATCTCCTCTGAAAGGCACCACTCAACCAGTTCGCACATAATCCATCCCATACATGGGATGAAATGTACTCTGGTCGGTGTGCTCTACATGACTCTTCAAAATCTGACACTCCTGCTTTATTCATCGCAGCTTTTCTTAAATTGTGCAAAAAATGATGAAGGCGATCACACATGGCCACCTCCCATGCCTCGTGGATGGCGTCACGCATGGTATCCTCGATCAGATACCATAAACCCTACAAATAAATCAAAATATCAAGTTAGAAATGAAATAATTTTCAAAATAAAAATTATTTATTTACGTACGTAACAACCAATGGCCGAACATGGCCTACTGCACATCAATGAGAATCTGCTCCCATGTGGTCCACAACTGAGAGAAATAGTTGCGCAAAATAGCGCTGCCCTGTCCGACTGCTATATGCGGAAACTGTAAAAATAATAAACATTTATTATGTGAATAGAATAATGAAATCTTAGTCAAATCCACAGGTTATCACACAGGTTATCACACCTCCGTGTGCGTGGATCAAACCCAATACGTGGACGTCACTCGGGGACGGGGTCAGGAATCATCAACCGTGCAAGACCGCACCCCCTCCGCGTACTCCCTGGAGCGCCTGCAGGCTGAGGGTCATCTGTCAGCAACTCATCCGCATCGAAAGTCAGGTCAGCATCCGCCAACTCATGAAATGTGGCGTCATCCATCTGAAACAGAAAATGTTAATGTTGTTAGAAAATAATTGATAATTACTATTATATATACATATATACATATTATGATTGTATATAAATACCATGGAATTCTATCAGTGTTCATCTTCATCATCATCTTCATATATGTCAATGTCATCTTCATATTCCTCCTCAACATCATCGATATCCATTCGAGTTACAGTTGCTTCATCTCTTACCATTTCAAATTCATATGTGACATCATTAACATCATCGTCATCACCGACTCTTAAATGTGGGGTGTCGTCATCGATACTCATGTCTCTTTGTAAAAAAGATTGATTTTTGAGTACTCTCTTGAAAAACTTCAATTCTTTGCACATCAGTGAAAGCACATTCACTTTGACTAAACTGATTTTCTCAAATTTTGATTTTTATTACACTCCACCAATCATTCAAGTCTCTTGATGTAGCACAGTACTTTGCGTAATAAACTTGATATGCCTGTTGAGCCAATAAGAATGGTTCATTTACTGCGAGAACACTTTTACATTTAATATCGATGATTCCATGAGTCGGATGAACACGCACGCCTCTCTCTATATCCAACCACTGACATTTGAACATGGTTATGTAATGTTGTCCAAGATAACAGAGTTCAATGATTTCATCAAGTATGCCATAAAAGTCAACTTCATTTTCTCGATGATGAGATCCTCTCAAGCTAACTCCACTGTTCATTGTTTTTTTCGATTCCCCATATGCATGTGTGTGGAATCGAAATCCATTCACCACATATGAATTATAAGTTTTAACAAGTTTGGAAGGTGGGTTACTCAATACACATAGCCTTTTGTCAATTTTATCAGCATGTCGAGACACCTAAAAATTTGTGAAATAATTATCAATATAGAAAACTATACATTGAATGAGTTGCTAAAAGATAAACAATTTATGTTACCAGTTTTTGAAACCACTGAGAGAAATTTTTCAGTCGACGTTCTTCGAGAGCAGCTGTTGTAATTTGTGGAATTTGTTTCTTGATATGATTATCATACAACCTATAAAAACCAAAGTTATTTACTGTAACATAAATGATAGAATAAGTGATATAAACACTTAAAGTACAACTGATGTCATCTCTTCACAGTTGAGCAGAACATACGTATGAGCTCTATGATGTTCATCATCTGAAAGCCAGCGTTCATAAACTCCACCAAAACCAATCTCTGACTGGTTGAAAACAGATAATTGATTGTCGATTTCATCAATATTCCTCTCGTTCCGTCCCATTCGGTTGTGTTTTGAAGGATACTCAGATTCAAAATAATGGGAGCAGAAAAAAGATATTTCCTCTTGCAAATAAGCTTCTGCAATAGATCCTTCAACAGATGCTTTTTTACGTACTTTTCTTTTCAATTTTTGCATGAATCTTTCAAATGGGTACATCCATCGAAACTGTACTGGACCTCCACATTTGGCTTCATATGGCAAATGTAACATCAAATGTTCCATTGAGTCGAAGAAAGACGACGAAAATATTTTTTCCAGTTTACATATAATTACAACAACATATTTTTCATGTTTTCCTAGAGCATCATAATCTGCTGTAGCCGCACAAATTTCCCCCAAAAAATGAGACATGTCTGTTATGGAATCCCAAATCACAGAATTCAACAGACCTCTTAATCCAATGGGTAGCAGTCTTTCCATTATAACATGACAATCATGACTTTTTAATCCAGTAATATGACCATTCTTTACACATCTACCCAAATTGGAAGCACAACCATCTGGAAGTCTCAAATATGAAATCCACTGACAAAATAATAAGCGGTTTTCTTTAGACAGTGTATAAGCTGCTTTTGGTTTCAGTAACCTTTCTGTTCTGACATTCTCAAACAGTTCCAATTCTGGACGCCTGCAAATTTGGGCAAGATCTAAACGTACATTTACATTTTCTTTGCTCTTTTCCTGGCGTATCCAAAACTGTATGAAACAAATTATCAAACCAGTTCTTCTCAATATGCATGACATCTAACATGTGTCAGACCAATAAATCAGACCAATATGGAAAATCCCAAAATATGCTACATTTAATCCAATTGTATTCTTTCCCAAAACCAGAAATTTTCTATTGGTTTATTGTGGGACCAAAAGTGATGAGAGTTAATGAAAATACAACTGATTTTAACTCCAACCTGATAGCATTTTTGGAGGTCCTTCCCTTTCAACTGTTCCTTTTCTGAAATGAGATCTGTTTCTGTGAAAAGGATGATCAGCTGGAAGAAATCTACGATGACAGTAAAAATAACAAGGTTGCTTTCCATGAATGAGCATAAATGCTTTGTTCTCTCCCATACATTAAGGACGTGATTTCTGACCATGTGTACTCCAGCCAGATAACATCCCATAATCCGGGAAGTCACTTATTGTCCACATTAATGCTGCTCTCAGTATGAAATTCTGTTTCGTTGCAACATCATATGTACTGACACCAGTACTCCACAATAAATTTAATTCATCAATCAATGGTTTCAAATAAACATCAATATTTTTCTTCGGATGTCCTGGAATTAGTAAAGTCAAAAAGATATATGGCTCCTTCATCAACATCCATGGAGGTAAATTGTACGGAGTTAAAAAAAAGGCCAACATGAATATTGACTACCATAAGATCCAAACGGACATGAACCATCAGTGGAAAGGCCCAGTCGAACATTTCTAGCTTCTAAAGCAAAGGATGGATGCACTCTATCAAAATGTTTCCATGAATCACCATCGGCTGGATGATTCAAGATTTTATCGGTTAAAATATTCTCTTTATGCCATGACATCATTGTCGCTGTATTCTTAGACATGAATGAACGCTGAAGTCTGGATGTAAGCGGAAAATATCTCAACTATTTTACAGGAATCAAACCAGAATTCCCGTGTTGTCCTTCTTTATATCTCAATTGCCCACATGTGGGACAACTATCCAATGACTCATTCTCCCCAGAATATAAAATGCAGTCATTTGAACATGCATCAATCTTATGAAAAGTAAGTCCCAAATTTCGAACCAGCCTCTTACTCTCATAGTAATTTGTAGGTAAAACATTTCCTTCGAGTAACAGTGTTTTAAAGAAAGAAAATATCTGGTCAAAACAGGTGTTTGACATTCCGTTATCTGATTTGATAGCCATAAATTTTGCAACTGCTTCTAATTTGCTCATCTTGCAGCTAGGATATAATGCATCCTCAGCAGACTTCAACAACTCATAAAATTCAGACGGTGCCAACTCAGGATTTGAAGCTATATCAGCCGGAGTTTCTGTATGTTGAACAGATGAACCTGCAACATCATGTACTAAATCTTGAAACTGGGATGGATCCGGAATCAAGTTGGTATCACCTGCTCTGGAACTGCGTTCACCGTGTTGATACCAAAAAACATTATCTGGTTGAAAACCAAAATGCAAGAGATGTTCTCCCACTTTGTCAAACGTGTCAAACTTTCTCAATGCACATTTTCTGCAAGGGCATTTTATTTTGCCTTCTGAAACAAAATCTGGATTTGATGCCATAAATGATAAAAAAGTCTCCACACCCTCTACATATACTGGATTTAAACCAGAACCGTTTGGATTTCTACGTTGATTTATCCATATGCGGTCACCTAATAATGATTGTTGACGACCTCGTTGTTCCATATTTCTCTATAAAATATAAAAGCATTACTGGTTTTGAATAATTTGTTAGAAAAAACACTCAAGCTAGGATAATTATAGAGTTTAGATCATACACGACTGACGCAAACTTTTTATTGAGATAGACCTAAAAATTGACCCATTAAGAATTAAATATGTTGAGAATAAAGAAAAACATATTACAAATATTGATAATTTTAATATTATATAAGTTTTTTATTATTTTCATAGTACTAATATTATTGGTAATTATTCCTAATTATTGTTAATTATTACTAATAATTACTAATTATTACTAATTATTACTAATTATTACTAATTATTACTAATTATTACTAATTATTAATAATTATTACTAATTATTGGTAATTATTACTAATTATTGGTAATTATTACTAATTATTACTAATTATTACTAATTATTGGTAATTATTACTAATTATTTGTAATTATTACTAATTGTTACCAATTATTGGTAATTATTACTAATTAATACTAATTATTGGTAATTATTACTAATTATTGGTAATTATTAGTAATTATTGGTAATTATCAGTAATTATTACTAATTATTGGTAATTATTACTAATTATTACTAATTATTGGTAATTATTGGTAATTATTACTAATTATTACTAATTATTGGTAATTATTACTAATTATTACTAATTATTGGTAATTATTACTAATTATTACTAATTATTGGTAATTATTACTAATTATTACAAATTATTACTAAATATTACTAATTATTAGTCATTATTACTAATTATTACTAATTATTGGTAATTATTTCTAACTATTACTAATTATTACTATTTACCGGTAATTATTGGTAATTATTGGTAATTATTCCTAATTATTGGTAATTATTACTAATTATTGTTAATTATTACTAATTATTGGTAATTATTACTAATTATTGGTAATTATTACTAATTATTACTAATTATTACTAATTATTACTAATTATCGATAATTATTCCTAATTATCGGTAATTATTCCTAATTATCGGTAATTATTACTAATTATCGGTAATTATTACTAATTATCGGTAATTATTACTAATTATTGGTTATTATTACTAATTAATACTAATTATTACTAATTATTCCTAATTATTACTAATTATCGGTAATTATTCCTAAATATCGGTAATTATTACTAATTATCGGTAATTATTACTAATTATTGGTAATTATTACCAATTATTGGTAATTATTACTAATTATCGGTAATTATTACTAATTATTGGTAATTATTGGTAATTATTCCTAATTATTGGTAATTATTCCTAATTATTGGTAATTATTCCTAATTATTGGTAATTATTCCTAATTATTGGTAATTATTCCTAATTATTGGTAATTATTCCTAATTATTGGTAATTATTCCTAATTATTGGCAATTATCAGTAATTATAGGTAATTATCAGTAATTATTGATAATTATTGGTAATTATTACTAATTATTCCTAATTATTACTAATTATTACGAATTATTACTAATTATTACTAATTAGTACTAATTATTACTAATTATTACTAAATATTGGTAATTATTGGTAATTATTCCTAATTATTACTAATTAGTGGTAATTATTAGTAATTATTACTAATTATTACTAATTATTGATAATTATTAATAATTATTACTAATTATTGGTAATTATTACTAATTATTGGTAAGTATTACTAATTATTGGTAAGTATTACTAATTATTGGTAATTATTACTAATTATTGGTAATTATTACTAATTATTACTAATTATTACTAATTATTGGTAATTATTACTAATTATTACCAATTATTGGTAATTATTACTAATTAATACTAATTATTGGTAATTATTACTAATTATTGGTAATTATTAGTAATTATTGGTAATTATCGGTAATTATTACTAATTATTGGTAATTATTACTAATTATTACTAATTATTGGTAGTTATTGGTAATTATTACTAATTATTACTAATTATTGGTAATTAATACTAATTATTACTAATTATTGGTAATTATTACTAATTATTACTAATTATTGGTAATTATTACTAATTATTGGTAATTATTACTAATTATTGGTAATTATTATTAATTATTACTAATTATTACTAATTATTGGTAATTATTATTAATTATTACTAATTATTACTAATTATTGGTAATTATTACTAATTATTGGTAATTATTACTAATTATTACTAATTATTACTAATTATTACTAATTATTGGTAATTATTACTAATTATTACTAATTATTACTAATTATTGGTAATTATTGGTAATTATTACTAATTATTGGTAATTAATACTAATTATTGGTAATTATTGGTAATTATTACTAATTATTGGTAATTATTACTAATTATTGGTAATTATTATTAATTATTACTAATTATTACTAATTATCGGTAATTATTAGTAATTATTACTAATTATTACTAATTATTATTAATTATTACTAATTATTAGTCATTATTACTAATTATTACTAATTATTGGTAATTATTTCTAACTATTACTAATTATTACTATTTACCGGTAATTATTGGTAATTATTGGTAATTATTCCTAATTATTGGTAATTATTACTAATTATTGTTAAGTATTACTAATTATTGGTAATTATTACTAATTATTACTAATTATTACTAATTATTACTAATTATTACTAATTATCGGTAATTATTCCTAATTATCGGTAATTATTCCTAATTATCGGTAATTATTACTAATTATCGGTAATTATTACTAATTATCGGTAATTATTACTAATTATCGGTAATTATTACTAATTATTGGTAATTATTACTAATTATTCGTAATTATTACTAATTATTGGTAATTATTGGTAATTATTCCTAATTATTGGTAATTATTCCTAATTATTGGTAATTATCGGTAATTATTGGTAATTATCGGTAATTATTGATAATTATTGGTAATTATTACTAATTATTCCTAATTATTACTAATTATTACGAATTATTACGAATTATTACTAATTATTACTAATTAGTAGTAATTATTACTATTTATTACTAATTATTGGTAATTATTGGTAATTATTCCTCATTATTACTAATTAGTGGTAATTATTAGTAATTATTACTAATTATTACTAATTATTGATAATTATTAATAATTATTACTAATTATTGGTAATTATTACTAATTATTGGTAATTATTACTAATTATTGGTAAGTATTACTAATTATTGGTAATTATTACTAATTATTGGTAATTATTACTAATTATTACTAATGATTCCTAATTATTGATAATTATTGATAATTGTTCCTAATTATTAGTAATTAAATGAATAATTACCAATAATTAGGAATAGTTACCAATAATTAGGAATAATAACATTATTAGTATATTTTATTACTAATATTAAAGTAATATAATTTTCTAATTTATATACAATTCTCCTTTCATCTGTGTGTTTTCTATCTCCACATACAAATAATACATGTGGAGACAGCAAACACACAGATGAAAAGAGAATTGTATATATATAAAAAATTATATTATTTTAATAATAATAATAAAATATACTAATAATGTAATAATGTTATTATTCCTAATTATTGTTATTTATTACTAATTATTAATATTTATTCTTAATTATTAAAAATTATTACTAATTATTCCTAATTACCATTAAATATGAACAATACTAATAATTTAAATTTATTAGGTAACAAAACAATGTAAACATAATTAAATTACAACTAATTAAGAATAATTGAAACTAATAAAAAATTAAAAATAAATATTAAATTAAAATGCACATAAATACCTTGAAAATTGATCTGAGGTTGATCTCTGATCGTTCTTCAAAACTTCAATATCAACTCCGGAGAAAAAAATTAAACATGAGAAAAACTGAACTTTAGAAATAAAATTTTGAGAGAAGAAGAAGATGGAGTTTGAGAATGATTTGAAAAAAACGGATGGGGGTATTTATAGGTTAGATTATTTGCGACGGGTCCATTTGTGACGGGTATCCCGTCGCAAATAATATTATTTGCGACGGGTACCATCGCAAATACCTTAGCCATCATTTATTACGGTCAACGGTTAAATAGTTATTTGCGACGGGTCCCGTCGCAAATAACCACCTGCCCACATACTATTTGCGACGAGGGAATAGTCTCATCGCAAATACCTTTTACCGCCGCCGGTTATTTGCGACGGGAATATTCCCCCGTCGCAAATATGTTTCCCGCGGTTTGGCGCACAAAGCGCGCCAGTCCTTTTGCGACGGGGAAAGCTATCCCGTCGCAAAAGGCTACTTATTTGCGACGGGAAAATACCCTCGTCGCAAATACCCATTTTTCCCGTAGTGTAGGTTTTTTAGATCATCCCTTTATTAATGTTATCCCTAGGTTATTAGATGAAGATGTATGAGAATAATGAAATATAGGAGATCTTTGTGAAGATTAAATAAAGATTTTTTTTTATTTAGTCCCATGTTTTCAGTTTTATGTACCTAGTCTTCCAAGACACTAGACTTTACGATCCTTGCTTTGCAATATGATGGTTTACTATGCTTAAAATCATGTAATGAAATGTGTAAATGGAT
Organism: Viscum album; assembly: GCA_963277665.1. NCBI lineage: Eukaryota > Viridiplantae > Streptophyta > Magnoliopsida > Santalales > Viscaceae > Viscum > Viscum album. The sequence continues at coordinate 931,678,280 of OY728159.1, forward strand.
ATGGTTACTATAATAATCCATGGTGTCAAGTACTTATTATTATGTTATTTTTTTTATAATATCCCACTTATGAATGAATAATGTTTTGTTAGTTTTAATTCATATCTTTGAAGAATTATTTCTCAATCAATATTAATTCCTTTAAAAAAATAGATAAAATAGTATAAAATAATAATCATATTATTTATGGAAATAGTATGCTTCTTAAAAACCTGGGGAATTACATTCTTCCCTACCCTTAAATAAACTATGTCCTTAAAATTGTAATTATCACATACAAAAAAATACTAAGGTTATATAAATTATAGAGATGACTAAGGATATAATATAATAGTCACTTACCCATACTCTCAGATCCAATGATAAAAACACAATCTTTATATTTATGGATTTATATTGATAAATGTGACCCGATTTTATCCATCCAAAACTTATAACATAAAAAATAAATATCAGACCACTTGCATACCCAAAAACCTTTTGGGATAAGAGCTTTAGAGAGTTAGGAAAAACTAATGCACAACAACTTGGATACATAAAAAACTAGTTCACAAAAATCCATGTCATATCCCACTATGTTCTTCACATCTAATAGCCTTCTTAGGAATATCATCCTTAAAAACGTTCTTCACAACCTGGGAAAATGGAAACATAAAAAGCGTGATCTATAATGCCCGGTAAGGGTAAACAAAAGCATTAAAAATTGAATGTTATTAATGAGAATAAGATGAGAATAAGGGTATGATGAAATAATCAAATTATAAGATAATAATATAAGGGAATTAATACCAATCAAAATCGAGATCATAAACCATGTTAGATGGTATAAAGCTTTATCAAAGGCAAGAGTCATAGGATTAAATAGTCATGATCTCTGTGATGTAAATTCTTGATCAAAGGAAACATTAAAAACTGATAGCAAACATAAAGAAAATGGGTTTTTCTCACAAAACATTATCTTCATAACCCATATTAGAAATAATTATATCCTAGATAAATTCATTGGATAAAAGACCATAATTAACTCCCTCCTTCTCAATTTCGAAGAAAATGAATATTACCCAATGCATTGGAGAGCTATATCAGGATCACCCATTCATATAAGCTGTATTAGTATCAACCATTCATATAAGTTGGATCAGTATTACACATTCATATAACCTATATTGAGATCACCCATTATCATAAATAATGTATAAATACCTATAACAAACCAAACCAGTTTGACCTGACACATCACTCGGTCTGGCCTGCCACAAGGCCTCGAGCACACCTCCATAAATGCCAAAGGCTGCTAACATGATGTGAGGGTATTAAAGGTTCAGTGGGGGATAATTTACCCTTGTTTCAAAGTGAAATAACAATGGAAAATAACCATACTGAAACACAGGGATCAAAAACAGAGTATGAATAATAAATAAACTAAAATAATACATTCTAAAATAAAGTGAATGCATCATACATTCATAAAAACTAAAAGAACAAAAAACATACAACAATAAGTCACCCATTAGGATGACCACATATACAAAATTAATAAATAGAAAATAAATAAAAATGACACTACTACACAAAACCAATCCAAGCCACATAGCCAATCTCCATGATGATCGAGCTTCACTAGCATGATTCCGATACTCTGCATGAGCTGCTCCACTTGACCAAGAAACATTAGGCCTCAGACCCATCCACCATACATCCTATGCTCCAATCAGAAATCATGAACCAGGTCTACATAGACATAAAAGTTCACATATTGGGGGGGGGAGAGAGAAATAAATCTAAACATGCCACCCCAATGGCAGACCTATAAACAGATGCCATAACAAATGAATGTACAAATGATATAACCATCCTAGACAAAGAAAAAATATCCACTGGTATAAACTAATAATTTAATTAAAGGGGTGAAAATATAATAAAGAAACCAACCAACATGTTCTAACCTAACACCCATAGTAAATCTACCACCACTATAGCCCACACCATAGGGTTATAACCTATGACTCGCCTAGATCCATAGAAACCATCGCATCCTCTATTTCTACACATGAGCTCCAATATGTCTAAATAAAAAGACACATACTCTCAACACCAAGGCATAACCATATTAATCCAAATGAAAAAGTTCATCTATTGGGAACTAGTACTATGAAGGAACTATTGTAAATGGTGACAGAACCTCCCCTACACATGTTATAGATCTATCATGTCTTTGAAGTCCTATATAATGACTTGGGATCCACCACATAGACCCAACAAATACACCACCCTATGGGATCTATCAACATGGACATGACAAATTCATTGCTATATGGGATCCACACACAAGTTTGGGAGTGAAACAAGGTCCATAAAAAATATAACCACACCTAGAAAAGGAGAACCCTAAATCTAGTGGTATATTACTCATCAATATCATCCATTTTCTCCCTAAGGTCATTTAACCACAACCATCCACAAACATAGGAGAAAACCAGATCAAAACTCTAGGAAAAAACCCGATCCATGATATCCCAAGGGTCTCTTCCACATACCATAATCCTAAGAAAAAATCCTCTAAAATGTTATGTCCAAAGGCCAACCAAACATCAGATAATCCACCCTTGAACCCACAATCCAATTAGATGAACTTTTAGTGTAGATCCACTCTCATCCTATATGCATGAGGCTCTCACAGTACCCTAGATCTCAGTATCCATACAAAACAACCACCATGAGCTCTCCAAAACCCACCTCAAGGCTAAACCAAAACTGAAAAATAGCACTATCCCTAGGGATACAACATAAAGTGTTCTCTAACTAGGGACTCCCCTCCTGCACCCAAGCTATCATGAAAGCCTTTAGAAACAACCTCAACTTGCCTAAAATCCATGTTAAGAGAAGAACACCCTATAAGGGGTTCCAATTGCTCATTTAAAATCACGAGACATGCCCAGTGCTGAAACAACCCTAACAGCCCTCAGTAGCCACAAACTAATCCTTCACCAACAACACACCCAAAATGGGAATCTAAAAGTGAACACCCACCCATAGGGGCATTCATAACAGTCCTCATGAACACCTCAAAAGTAATAGATCCTTTATAAGGGTTCCTCAACACAATCCAAAAAAAAAACATACCATATGAACATTCTCAACAGCTGAATATGACAAATAATGATCACCTTATTATAAACTAGACCATAAGGGAACCATCAAGAGTCTCTCAGAATCACCTTAATAAGAAAATGACACCTATCCATAACCGCCAACTAATAGAATCAAACTATCACCAAGTATCTAGAAAATCTGGTCCTCAAACCCAAGAGCTAAACCTAAACTTATCTGAACTTGAGAAACCAGTCTTGACACGCAAGGGAAAAACAAGGCCTCCTTAGATAAATCACTTAATCTTAGCTATCAAAGTCTATGTAAAGAACATAAAATATTTTTCCATGGAACACTCATGTTAGGCCAATCCCCAAACTTACAACCCTCACATGGGCCTCTCAACTCACAATTGAAACCCCTAAGAGGATTCGAAAACCAAACCTCATGGAAATAGTCTTGTTGAATACTCACATTAATAAACACCATCCAGATATCCTTTAAACTCTAAAAGGATTCCACCATTGAGATCCATTTGAAAAAACTCTTTGAATAGACCACATATAATCCCAAATTTGATATCAGGAAAAAATAGGAATAATGGACCCATGTAGGAAAACTACACAAAAAGAACATGGTGTACATGATGTATAAACCTAGAGGTCCTCCCTAGCCATGTGCCAAAGTAAAATCGACGTTTACTCTCACAAAGTACATGATGTGTTCCACTCAGTACATGTCATGTAACCGACATGGTTAACTACTTATATACCTCAACCCCAATTGGCATGTAATATGCCTATGTACATGGTGTGTAATACCATAAAATGATGTGTACCCCCACATAGGAATTGGATGTGTACTTATACATGGATAAGTACCCCTACACGGGGTGTCTGGCTAACTACTCAGTTACACCTGGAAATCCCGCTACATGATGTGTACACCATGCATGGTGTGTAGTCCCTAAAAACTCATCCTACTCAAATAGAAAGCATGAAAAACTGTGTTATCTAAACTATACCCCGTGTACATGGATTTTTCTAATTAAGAAGCCCCCAAAATAGCCCAAAAACCTTGATTCGCCTACAAAAACCACAGAACATCCCACTAGGGGTCCCCAATAACCCAAAAACATGATTTAAAACTTAAAAAACATAATCAATGGTGATTTGTGGTATAAAATATTAAAAATTCTTACGTATGGGCATAAATTTCCGATGCTTCAGTTTAATTCGTGATCTACAACCCTCATATGATGATCCACCAAGACCCAAGCTCCATAGCGGTTCCTTCTATTCTACCTCTCACTCTCTTAGCCGAGTGACTTCAATAGGGGGATCCATATATGTGAAAATATAATGTTGGTAAGGAAAAAGAAGAGGATAAAAGAAAAAATGTAGAAGTAAAAGAAAAGAAAAGGGGCTCTGGCACATACCCAATGCCTGATGCAATGTTATGCCTCACCTTGAAAAAAAAACCATTTCAAACTCAACCATGGAGATGGAATCTCAATCCAATGCTCTATTTAAAATACAAAATAGAAAAAACACACATAAATAAATTATTATTTAATTAATTAAATATTAACTATTCCAGGAAAAATTTAATGGCTCATATTTCCACAAAACTCTTGTCCAAGGGTAAACACCCTATTCAATTACCAATAATGTGGTCATAAAAATTATCTAAGATCATATTATAGGATAATTTACTATTTTTACACTGAAAATTTCTATGAAAAAAAGGTTTTAAATTTTACCAAATTTTATCCACCCATGGTGATGAAAATCATCACAAACTCCCCACTATAAAATTTCTCACTTATTATAAGACTCAGTGGACAACTAGTATCCATGCTCTCCCCAAGGCACTGCTGAAACCAACACTATGTTGACGGTCTGATGTCTAATTTTACAACATTCCCAACTCTCTCCCAATATAAGAGAAATTATACTCTGACTGATATGATTCTCTCCACCATAGGATTATCCTTATCATCACCCACTACCCAAATAGAAAACCACATGGACCTTGATACATCAATCACCAAAGGTAATGGATAGAAATGTCTAAACTGCTCAAACCAAAGCACTATAATAAAACCCTCAACCCCCATGCTCAATAAACCACTTAAAATAAGGATCACAACCTCTAACAGTATATGATGCACTCTACACCACACAGATTTCCTTAAACTACTCTCAAAAGAACAACATGAATCGTTCTTACATAGAACAAGTCCTAAAAAAACTAGGATAACATTGCTAAACCACTTACCATGATCATCATGTAGAACAATTCAAAAACACTAGAGCACCCTCAAAACACTTCTTCAACATCGAGGTACCTCCCTCATTCCACAATAAAAAAAATCTACAAACCTCATATTGATTTTCAATAAAACACCACAAGTTTCCAATCATGCTCTCACTATGCTACCCAAGAAAGAACCAAAATGAGCAAGTCCAGGGGCCTAACCAAACCTGCCCTCTCAAAAAATACATGAGACATGGAGAACTCCTAGAAATCCACTTCTCAAACACTAATAATACTCATGCCTAACCACAACCTACTGATAGTAGACCATAAAAACCCCTCTAGGGAAGAATCACCACACCCACCAACTTCATCAGTGATAGTAGGAACATGAGCCCAACCACATGAACTGATAAACAACATGTGGCTAGAAAAAAACCCTCATAAGGAACATGAACCTAGTACTTTAGGGGAACCACCAGATCAGAGAAGCTTGAGCCCAATCCAAATATACCTTAGGAATCCTTTCCCTCATCGAGCCATAAATAGGGAACTCTGAGTCCAATTCTGACCCACATGGTTCTCCATGCATCCCCCATCAAATGGACCACATATCCACCATTGGTGAACCTCTAACTGTATAATCCACATGATCTGTCATTAGAAGAAAGTCTATAATAAAACACCACAAATAGAAATATTCCATGTAAATCCTATGTTCCTAGAATGATACAAGAATACGACATCTTGTCTAAGGTACAAGATAAAAAAACTAGAATAAAACATAAATCCAGAAACTCAGGTGAATCACACTAGGTGAAGTCATGTAACCATAAAAACGAAATACAATAATAGTAATACCATGCCTTGGAAAATTGGACTTCCTATCATAAAAGGTGTTTGCAATAAACCATTCCAATATCCATCACAAGTTATAACACATTCCTAGACCATATGTCTATTAAATTGACAAATAATAAAATGAAATAGGGGTCTGATACCATTTTTGTAATGAAACATACTGATTCAACCTCACATGTAACCTATTCTGGATGACCACAAGGCCCCAAACTTTAATCCTTAAATACCATAGGTTTCTGATTAGTGGGGAGACTATAACCTCTATTGGTAGTGTAATAGTAACGAAAAATAACCAAACTCATAAAAAGGGATCAGAATCAGAGTAATAATAATAAATAAACTAAAATAAATAATTATATAGTAAATGGAATGCAACATTACATTATAAAAAATTAAAGTATTGAAAATATACAAAATCTGGGCACCCACTAGGATGACCACATATACAAAATAAACATAAAGAAATTAAACAAAATTATATATACTACCAATGCTGAGCGAAACCACATAATTGGTTTCCATGATGCTCGAGTTGAACTAGCCTATCCTGAGACTCCACACGAGTGGATCCTCTCAATCAAGAAGCACTGGACCATGGCCCAATCAATTGCACAACCTATTATCTAACAAAAAACAATACATTAGGTCTCTATGAATATCGAGGTGAAAGTATAGGGGGGGATAAATAAATCTCATTAGGCCACCCCCAACATTGGACCAATAATCTACTGTCATAAAAAGTGAATCCACACATGATATGCCCATCCAAGGCAAAAACTAACAACAAATGACATAAAAGAAAAACTATATAAAAAGAGGGGAAACAAAAACAAGAAAAATCAAACCAGTGGGTTCAATCCTAACACATGTGGTAAATCTACCACCACTATGGCCCACACCAGAGGATTATAACACACATCTCGCCTAGCCACAAAAAAACCATTAAATCTTCCAATTCAACATAAGTTTTCCAAGATTTATAAAATAAACATGCATGAATATTGGACCACATGGCATACAAATATGTGTCCACACAATAAAGCACATCTAATGGGAACTAGGAATCTAATTGTATAATTAGAAATGGTGACCTCCCCCACACATCATCAATCTTTCATGTCCTAGAAATCCTACACAATAACCTAGGTTCCACCACATGGACTTGAAAGATACACCACCCCATGGGATCCATCCACATGGACTTGATGGATGAACATCCATATAGGTTCTATACATAAGTTTGAGATCACAACAACATCCACGACAAATAAAAAGAACCTAGGCCAATGAGCACCCTCAATATAGGGGTAGTCTCCTTATCCACCTTCCATTAGGTTTCTAAGACCATTTAGACACAACCACCCATAAACAGAGGAGATAACCAGACCATCACTTATAGAAAACACCTAATCCAAGATATACCAAGGGTCTTCTCCTCAAACCACAGTACTGAGTAGAAACTCTCTCAAACATCACGGCAAAAATAAAATTAAATATGGGACAATCCAACCTTTAAACCACTATCCAAATAGATAAACTATTAGCGCCGATCCAATATCATCCAACAATCACGGGGATCTCATGGTCCCCTGGATCTTAGTATAAAAAAAACAACCACCATAGTATCTCCATGACCTAACTGAGGTTCAAATGAAAACTTGGGGCTCACATAGTCCCTTGGTACACAATATAATGTAACTTCCAACTAGGGACTCTCCTACTACACCTAAGATCTCATTACAATCCTATAGAAACAACCTCAACTGACCCAAAAGCCACAAAAAGTGAAAGAAACTGTAAAAGGTTTTACTCTAGCTCATCAAAAATCACGGGACATTCCTAGTTTGGAAACATCCCAAAAGACCCTCAATTATAACGACCCATACTTTACATACATTGTTAATACTTCGAAATTGAAGCACACTTATTACAACATATGAAAAAACCACAAAGGACCGTATAGGTATAGTGTCTTTAGAAACTGGGAAACATAAACAACTGGTTCATAAATCTTCTACAGTGTCTCCCAATTATTTCATCATATCTAGGGTCCCTTTTAGAATATTCTACTTAATATCCATCTTCCTGACCTGGGGAAAAGAAAACATAAAAGGGTGAGCTCAAATGCTCAGCAAGGGCAAATAAAGGAAATAAAAATCATATCATATCTTTATGAAAATCAAAACCTGCAAAAGAGATCATAATATCTTAACATGGAATAAATCATAGAAGTGAAAATGAGATCCCCATAATCATAACATAAAACTTGAAACTTTGTGGCATGCACACATAATCATGGAAAATCATTTCTTATTATTCATGACTCATTGCCAAGACTATCTTAGTGGACAAAGTCCCTTTCTGAACCGAGTTCACTCCTCGTTTCAGTCCTGTATCACTGAACCGAAATAACCTTCCGTTCCAGCCATGTCTATCTCATGAGATATAAAATCATTACCCAATGAATTGGAGGGAGATATAGGTCCCACCCATCTTATAATGAATCCTTTCTTATGTGTGCCACATAATCATAAAACATACATCATCGCATAACACATATAACAAAAATGGGATTCTTGAAACATCATGACATCATAAATCAATTCATATAAGATAAAGGAATTCATAAACATAATTCCATCACAACATAGTCAAATCAATGTAAAAATATGGATAGAAACAGAACCCTTTATTATCTTAGATGGAAAATAATTTTGATAAAACACTTGAATTGAATTCTTGAGGAAAATATCCTTTCTTCTTCAAAAACATTTTTCCTTTCATAACATGTCATACAACTTTAAAATAAAAGAAGTTGATTAAAATAAACTTGAAAACTTGTAAAGGAAGCTTCTTTGAAGTAATGTTTTAAAAATCCATTCATGCCGTATAAGTTAAAAAAAACATTCTTCGTACTTTTGTCGGAAAAGTCAAAAAGTACCTCGTACGGAAAAACGACAAAAGATTCCTTTCATATTCTTTACTAAAAACTCACCTAAGGGTAAAATTGGATTTAAACTATTGCAAGTGGATGGAAACAATATTACATATTGAGGGAACATGGATGTGGATGATAAAATACACCCCAGTAAATACTTACGAATAAACAATCTCGGATAAAAATGAGATTGTGATATTTCCCTTACCTTAGGTCCGATTTGCTTTGTTCGTGTCCGAAGATCCTGTATAATGGTTTAAATAATGTTATTGACTTATTCCAGAATCATACATATTGATATTATATCATATATGGTCATATTATTAGCTTCTTGTTAGTAATATTTCATTGTTACTTGTTACTCGGGTCTTTATAACTTTTTGTTCTTATGCGTGTTTTGTTGAATAAATTCTTATTCTTATCTTTAGGTTATAGATAATTAATTTACAGAATGGTATTAGTGTATTATATACCATATTCATTCATTCAATTCATTTATATAATCATTATGAAATGAAGATCATGTAGAACGAGTCGCATCACATCGTGGAGACGGTATTCCGTACGTACGCATGAGTGATGATATCGTTCCTATGATCGTGGAATTGTATTGGAGTATATATATATATTATTTCAGTATCAATATTACTTAATAATAATCATATATAGTTACTCATTACACCATTATACCCATCCTTGTAAGGTGATGGTGGAAAATAGATTACACCACGGCGTGGAGACGGTATTCCGTACGTACGCATGCGCGGTGATTTCATTTTTCCGTAGGATGGATAGAAGGTTAATTAGGGTTGTTTCATATTTATAATAACATATAAGTATGTAAGTAATACTGATGTTATTACTTTATCATGAAACAACTAAAGAAGAAGAAGTTGAAGAAGAAAGAAATTGAAAAGATCGGTAATGGATATTACCTCTTCTTTGGAACGCCTCTTTGAATCCTCCACTTAAGGAACTAAGATTGGTCTTTGGAGAAGACCAGGACCTCTAGGATTATTCTAGGGAAGTGGAGAGGATAAAATTGTAGGGGTTGGCCGAGCTTGAGTGCTCAAATTGGTGTGAGGAGGAGGGGGAGGAGGTGCCCTTTTATAAGGGAGGAGAGGGGCACCTTAGGAATATCTCAAAATATTATTTTATATTAAAGTCAAAATCGGTTTATAATGGTTCCAAAGGGTCTTATTTCGAAGCTAAAGTGGGGATGGGTCGAAATCCTATCAACCAATAGGATTTAGACAAGTTTAGGGTATTAATTTAACCTTATCAATTAGATTTAACTCTAAGTTAATTAATTTAACTTTTACCGTGTCTTTTTGTTTTCTTTCACTATATGGTTAATACACTTACTATAACATGCCAAACGAACCCCAAATTGTTTATTATTAATATATATATCCTTATCTAAGTCATTTTGCCGAACCTTAGATTTTTAGGAATAAAATAACAATTAATAATATAATATTTGATTTAAAAACTATTTTGTGTCAATTTTGACACTATTTGATATATGATTTTTGTGAAAGTCATAACAGAATTATATGTTCAAACCAAGTTGATTAAATCAACATTAATATATCATAGTAACCTAGAAAATTAGTGGAATTCATAAAAAGTCTTAAATTACATTTATTTTTGTATTTATATTATCAATTTTGTCAATATTTTATTAATAAGATAATTACTGCATCATCTTTGTGTCATAAATAAATTAAATTATTTGATGTCTAAAAATTACAAATAAAATACCATCATGTAGGAAATATTTTTATCTTTCTAATTAATATTTACAATCGAATTTATCTTATGTATAACCCCATATTAAAAATGATTTACTTATTAAACTTTGATTTTAACTATTTTAACCCTTCTTTAAATAAATTAATAATAAATGTCCTAATCTAATCCAAGTGGGCCTAAATGGTCATATTTTATTCCTAAGTTTGTTTTTGGTCGAATTATACTTGTCCAATAGAATTAGGACATGTGTTAGGGTAATATTAATATCATATTTACCCTTAGTTACCCTATTTACTATTAACCGCGGTAAAAATCGTAAAAAGTTACTATTCACCAAAAAATTATTTTTATCTCATTGAACCACATTTTACTTACTGATATCAACCGTGTCTGTCGGATTTTCGAAATTCCATTCACAGAAGCGGTAAAATTAAGTTTTATGCAAAATTCAGTTTTTAACCTACCACTTAGTGGTTTCACTATTCATCAAAAATTGAAAGTTTTCAGAAAAATACCAAAATTTCACCCTAGGCTAATTTCGATATTCTGAGTCCAAAAATGAAGTCCATTTTGAAAAATAAAATTTATAAAATTTCAAAAAGTGGTTATTACTATTCATAACGGCTAGTTTTAATAGCATATTGTTGTTTAGTGAAACTCGGTATTGCGTACGACGCAAGCTATCGAGGAAGGTCACGATTGCGTGTAAAGCAAGCCAAGCAAGTGTTGTGTAAAAAACAAAATTCCTTTGATGGTTTATATAACATAAAAGTCTCGGGTGTTACATTCTACCCCCCTTAAAAAGAATTTCGCCCTCGAAATTCGTCACTTTGTAACAAACAGATGAGGATAATTCTCCCTCATCATATCCTCAAGCTCCCATGTAGATTCTTCAAGTTGGTGGTTCCTCCATTAGACTTTCACCAAGCGAGTGGTCTTGTTTCGTAGGACTTTTTTGCTACGATCCAGAATCTCTATCGGCTGTTCTTCATAAGAAAGATCTTGCTCCAGCGGTACAACTTCTGAGCTGAGTACATGTGAAAGATCTGGTATGTACTTTCTCAGGAGAGATACGTGGAACACATCGTGAACTTGAGAGAGATTAGGTGGAAGAGCCAATCGGTAAGCTACCTTCCCAACACGATCCAGTATTTCAAAAGGACCGATATATCTAGGGCTCAACTTCCCCTTCTTTCCAAATCTCATAACCCTCTTCCAGGGAGATATTCGTAAGAACACTTTATCGCCCACTTCAAACTCTAGGTCTTTTCTTCGGTTGTCGGCATAACTTTTCTGTCGACTCTGAGCTGCTCTTATGTGTTGTTGAATAGATCTAACCTTTTCTGCCATTTCATCAACGAGATCAGGTCCTAATAGCTTTCTTTCCCCAACTTCATCCCAGCAAGTTGGAGTCCTGCATTTCTTTCCATAGAGAGCTTCATAAGGAGCCATCTGAATACTGGAGTGAAAGCTATTATTATAAGAAAATTCCACCAAAGGTAGGTGTTGATCCCAACCTCCTTTGAAATCCATAGAGCAAGCTCTCAACATATCTTCTAGGGTTTGAATTGTTCTCTCAGACTGACCGTCTGTCTGGGGATGATAAGCAGTGCTGAAACTCAACTCTGTATCCAGAGTATGCTGAAGACTTTGCCAGAACTTCGAGGTAAATCTCGGATCTCGATCAGATATAATAGAAAGTGGTACTCCATGCAATCTTACCACTTCCTTTACATATATCCTGGCAAGCTGATCTAGAGAGAAATCCTCTCTAATACCAATGAAGTGTGCAGACTTTGTAAGACGATCAACTATGACCCAGATAGCATTATTGCCTTTGGATGTTTTAGGAAGTCCTGTGACAAAGTCCATAGTGATGTTTTCCCATTTCCATTCGGGTATGGGTAATGGTTGTAACATCCCCTTAGACTTCTGTCTCTCAGCTTTAACTTGTTGACAAACCAAGCATCGAGAGACATATTCAGCAACATCTCTTTTCATGCCATCCCACCAGAAGTACTCTTTCAGGTCCCTATACATCTTCGTGCTTCCAAGATGAATAGAGAATGAAGAACTATGAGCCTCATCCAGAAGCTCTTTCTTTAATTCGGGGATGGGAGGAACACAAACCCGATTCCTGAACTTTATTATCCCATCACAATCAAGGTTGAATTCAGGAACATTTCTCACCTTCTTTTGTAACTAGACATCTTCTTTCTGTGCCTCTTTAATCTTCACATGTATAGATGGTTGAACATTCATTTGAGAAAGATAAGATTTTTCCCCTTCCATTATAATTCCAAGATCCATCCTTTGTAAATCCATAAATATTGGATCTTTTGTGATCCTCATCATGGATAAACTAGCATGGTCTTGTCGACTTAATGCATCTGCCACCTTGTTTGCTTTCCCAGGGTGGTAATGGATTGAGCAGTCATAATCCTTAATCAGCTCCAACCATCTTCTTTGACGCATATTCAACTCCTTTTGTGTGAAAATATACTTTAAACTTTTATGATCAGTATAAATATCACACCTTTCACCATAAAGGTAATGCCTCCAAATCTTTAATGCAAATATTACCGCAGCCAACTCCAAATCATGTGTTGGGTAATTTTGCTCATGGATTTTCAACTGTCGTGAAGCATAAGCTATCACCATATCATTTTGCATAAGAACACACCCCAATCCCTTCTTGGATGCATCACTGTAGATCACAAACCTTTCTCCACTACAAGGAAGTGTGAGCACAGGTGCACTGGATAACCTTCTTTTCAACTCCTTGAAATTCTCTTCACATTCCTATGTCCAGACAAACTTAACTCCTTTCTGAGTCAACTTGGTGAGTGGATTAGATAATCGTTAAAAATCTTTTACAAAACGTCGATAATATCCAGCCAAACCAAGAAAACTTCGGATCTCAGTTACTGTTGTTGGTCTTGACCATCTTTCGATAACCTCTGTTTTTGCTGGATCCACAGATATCCCCTCTTTTGAGATTATGTGACCCAAAAATGCAACTTTTTGAAGCCAAAATTCACACTTGGTAAATTTGGCATAAAGCTTCTCCTTTCTCAGGGTCTTCAATATAATTCTCAAGTGATCTTCATGCTCTTCCTTACTCTTTGAATAGACAAGAATATCGTCTATAAAGACTACCACAAATTGATCAAGATAGTCTCTAAAGACTCTATTCATTAGATCCATGAAGATAGCAGGGGCATTAGTAAGACCAAATGGCATCACTATAAATTCATAGTGTTCATACCTTGTACGGAAAGCCGTCTTTGGTATATCCTCCCTTTTGACCCTTAATTGATGATACCCTGAATGAAGATCAATCTTGGAAAAGTATTGAGATCCACGTAGTTGGTCAAATAAGTCATCAATGCGTGGGAGAGGATATTTGTTCTTGATAGTGATCTTGTTAAGTTCTCGATAATCAATGCAAAGTCTCATTGATCCATCTTTCTTCTTAACAAATAGAACAGGTGCTCCCCAAGGTGACGCACTAGGGCGTATGAATCCCTTATCAAGATTCTCTTGGAGTTTCTTCTTCAATTCCTGCAACTCAATTGGGGCCATTCTATAAGGTGTCTTTGAAATAGGCAAAGCACCCGGTACGAGTTCTATTGAAAACTCAACTTCACGATTTGGTGGAAGACCCGGCAATTCCTCCGGAAAGACATCATCAAACTCCCGTACAATGGGCATATTCTTAATCGTGAGTTTCTCACCAACCATTTGAGATAAATAACCTTCATTTAGTGGAATCAATACCCATAAGATGGAAGAAATTTCCACTGGAAGGTTATGTTCATCCTTGCATTGATAGACGATCGTAGATTGATCTGGAATATGAAATGTGACTTCCCTTCTTTGGAAATCGATATGAGCTCCATGTAGAGAAAGCCAATCCATGCCAATAATCACATCAAATTCCACTAAAGGAAGGATCACAAGATTTGCAGGAAGCACTTTCCCACAAACTTCGATCGGAGAAGAATTACAAACTTTTGATGCGATTGATGTGCCATTAGGTGTTGTCACAGCTAACTCAACATCTAATTGTTGAGGTAATACGGTGATACCCTTAGAAAAGTCTTCAGAAATAAAAGAGTGGGTGGATCCAGAATCAAATAAAACATTTGCTACTTTAGAGTGGATAGTAAGTGTACCTTTCACCACATCGTTATCGTACTCCACATCGCTGATAGAAATTGCATGTGACTTTCCTTTGTCTTTAGCCTTAAGAGTTTGTTGACGTCGACCATCATCATCAACCCTTGGATTTGGGTATTGATTGGCATAATGCCCCATCTCCTTGCACTTGAAACATTGAAGTGTAGTAGGTTCATTCTGTGTATCCCTTCCTTTGTTTGCATCATTAGACATCTTCTTCCCATTATCACGGCATTCAAATGCCCGATGACCTTCTTTTCCACATTTAAAACATTTACTTGTCCCTTTAAGAAAACTCCCTCCATGTTTCTTTCCACACTTTGAGCATAAGGAAAAGCTCATCTTCTTTTCCGTGTGCTCTTTAGATTTTTCTTTGAATTCCATCTTCCTCTTCTTATCAAACCCATTGTTCAGCAACTAATGGATCAGTAGACCCGCTGAAAGAAGGTGGACGCTGCCTCATGAAGGATTCAACAGAATGTTGCTCCCTCCTTTGTTCGTTTGGAAATCCTGCATGATTCATAGCTTGAGAAAGTTGTGTGAGCATGGCTACAAGATTTTGCATTCCAGCTCCCATATCGTTTGGTTGCTCAGGGGGACAATCATTGCATTGCCCATCGCATTCCACATTAACACGGTTCCTTCGGGTTCCAGCCATTGACTAAAACCAAGAAGAATAGTGTGAGCAACACTAATTATAATAGGAAACCACATAATTCAAGATTTTTTTTTTTCATGCTTATGGTCTTATCCTAGGTTATTCATGGCCATTTCTAAGATTGTGTTCTATGCTTAGACTTATCCTTAGGGTTCTTACTAAGGCTTTCACATCCTAGTTTCCAAAGGTTGACTATACCTTTCCTCTGATACCAACTATAACGACCCATACTTTACATACATTGTTAATACTTCGAAATTGAAGCACACTTATTACAACATATGACAAAACCACAAAGGACCGTATAAGTATAGTGTCTTTAGAAACTGGGAAACATAAACAACTGGTTCATAAATCTTCTACAGTGTCTCCCATTTATTTCATCATATCTAGGGTCCCTTTTAGCATATTCTACTTAATATCCATCTTCCTGACCTGGGGAAAAGAAAACATAAAAGGGTGAGCTCAAATGCTCAGCAAGGGAAAATAAAGGAAATAAAAATCATATCATATCTTTATGAAAATCAAAACCTGCAAAAGAGATCATAATATCTTAACATGGAATAAATCATAGAAGTGAAAATGAGATCCCCATAATCATAACATAAAACTTGAAACTTTGTGGCATGCACACATAATCATGGAAAATCATTTCTTGTTAGTCATGACTCATTTCCAAGACTATCTTAGTGGACAAAGTCCCTTTCTGAACCGAGTTCACTCCTCGTTTCAGTCCTGTATCACTGAACCGAAATAACCTTCCGTTCCAGCCATGTCTATCTCATGAGATATAAAATCATTACCCAATGCATTGGAGGGAGATATAGGTCCCACCCATCTTATAATGAATCCTTTCTTATGTGTGCCACATAATCATAAAACATACATCATCGCATAACACATATAACAAAAATGGGATTCTTGAAACATCATGACATCATAAATCAATTCATATAAGATAAAGGAATTCATAAACATAATTCCATCACAACATAGTCAAATCAATGTAAAAATATGGATAGAAACAGAACCCTTTATTATCTTAGATGGAAAATAATTTTGATAAAACACTTGAATTGAATTCTTGAGGTAAATATCCTTTCTTCTTCAAAAACATTTTTCCTTTCATAACATGTCATACAACTTTAAAATAAAAGAAGTTGATTAAAATAAACTTGAAAACTTGTAAAGGAAGCTTCTTTGAAGTAATGTTTTAAAAATCCATTCATGCCGTATAAGTTAAAAAAAACATTCTTCGTACTTTTGTCGGAAAAGTCAAAAAGTACCTTGTACGGAAAAACGACAAAAGATTCCTTTCATATTCTTTACTAAAAACTCACCTAAGGGTAAAATTGGATTTAAACTATTGCAAGTGGATGGAAACAATATTACATATTGAGGGAACATGGATGTGGATGATAAAATACACCCCAGTAAATACTTACGAATAAACAATCTCGGATAAAAATGAGATTGTGATATTTCCCTTACCTTAGGTCCGATTTTCTTTGTTCGTGTCCGAAGCTCCTGTATAATGGTTTAAATAATGTTATTGACTTATTCCAGAATCATACATATTGATATGATATCATATATGGTCATATTATTAGCTTCTTGTTAGTAATATTTCATTGTTACTTGTTACTCGGGTCTTTATAACTTTTTGTTCTTATGCGTGTTTTGTTGAATAAATTCTTATTCTTATCTTTAGGTTATAGATAATTCATTTCCAGAATGGTATTAGTGTAGTATATACCATATTCATTCATTCAATTCATTTATATAATCATTATGAAATGAATATCATGTAGAACGAGTCGCATCACATCGTGGAGACGGTATTCCGTACGTACGCACGAGTGATGATATCGTTCCTATGATCGTGGAATTGTATTGGAGTATATATATATATTATTTCAGTATCAATATTACTTAATAATAATCATATATAGTTACTCATTACACCATTATACCCATCCCTGTAAGGTGATGGTGGAAAATAGATTACACCACGGCGTGGAGACGGTATTCCGTACGTACGCACGCGCGGTGATTTCATTTTTCCGTAGGATGGATAGAAGGTGAATTAGGGTTGTTTAATATTTATAATAACATATCAGTATGTAAGTAATACTGATGTTATTACTTTATCATGAAACAACTAAAGAAGAAGAAGTTGAAGAAGAAAGAAATTGAAAAGATCGGTAATGGATATTACCTCTTCTTTGGAACGCCTCTTTGAATCCTCCACTTAAGGAACTAAGATTGGTCATTGGAGAAGACCAGGACCTCTAGGATTATTCTAGGGAAGTGGAGAGGAGAAAATGGCAGGGGTTGGCCGAGCTTGAGTGCTCAAATTGGTGTGAGGAGGAGGGGGAGGAGGTGCCCTTTTATAAGGGAGGAGAGGGGCACCTTAGGAATATCTCAAAGTATTATTTTATATTAAAGTCAAAATCGGTTTATAATGGTTCCAAAGGGTCTTATTTAGAATCTAAAGTGGGGATGGGTCGAAATCCTATCAACCAATAGGATTTAGACAAGTTTAGGGTATTATTTTAACCTTATCAATTAGATTTAACTCTAAGTTAATTAATTTAACTTTTACCGTGTCTTTTTGTTTTCTTTCACTATATGGTTAATACACTTACTATAACATGCCAAACGAACCCAAAATTGTTTATTATTAATATATATATCCTTATCTAAGTCATTTGGCCTAACCTTAGATTTTTAGGAAGAAAATAACAATTAATAATATAATATTTTATTTAAAAACTATTTTGTGTCAATTTTGACACTATTTGATATATGATTTTTGTGAAAGTCATAACATAATTATATGTTCGAACAAAGTTGATTACATCAACATTAATATATCATAGTAACCTAGAAAATTAGTGTAATTCATAAAAAGTCTTAAATTACATTTATTTTTGTATTTATATTATCAATTTTGTCAATATTTCATTAATAAGATAATTACTGCATCATCTTTGTGTCATAAATAAATTAAATTATTTGATGTCTAAAAATTACAAATAAAATACCATCATGTAGGAAATCTTTTTATCTTTCTAATGAATATTTAAAATCGAATTTATATTATGTATAACCCCATATTAAAAATGATTTACTTATTAAACTTTGATTTTAACTATTTTAACCCTTCTTTAAATAAATTAATAATAAATGTCCTAATCTAATCCAAGTGGGCCTAAATGGTCATATTTTATTTCTAAGTTTGTTTTTGGTCGAATTATACTTGTACAATAGAATTAGTACATGTGTTAGGGTAATAGTAATATCATATTTACCCTTAGTTACCCTATTTACTATTAACCGCGGTAAAAATCGTAAAAAGTTACTATTCACCAAAAAATTATTTTTATCTCATTGAACCACATTTTACTTACTGATATCAACCGTGTCTGTCGGATTTTCGAAATTCCATTCACAGAAGCGGTAAAATTAAGTTTTATGCAAAATTCAGTTTTTAACCTACCACTTAGTGGTTTCACTATTCATCAAAAATTGAAAGTTTTCAGAAAAATACCAAAATTTCACCCTAGGCTAATTTCGATATTCTGAGTCCAAAAATGAAGTCCATTTTGAAAAATAAAATTTATAAAATTTCAAAAAGTGGTTATTACTATTCATAACGGCTAGTTTTAATAGCATATTGTTGTTTAGTGAAACTCGGTATTGCGTACGACGCAAGCTATCGAGGAAGGTCACGATTGCGTGTAAAGCAAGCCAAGCAAGTGTTGTGTAAAAAAAAAAATTCCTTTGATGGTTTATATAACATAAAAGTCTCGGGTGTTACATCAATTGACACAAATTTATCCATGATCAATAACTCACCTAAAAAGGGAATCCAAAACTACACTACCACAAATCGAGGAATTCTGAACAGTCCTCATGACCACCTAAAAAGAAGGAGACCCTCCACAAGGGTTTCTCAGCATAAGACATAACAAAACATACCATACAAGAATTCTCAATAAATGAATACATCAACCATTAATCACTTGATAAGAAACTAGTACAAAAGGGAATCCTCAAGATCCCCTTAGGATCACATCAATAACTTAATGACACCTGGCTTCCACTATAATCCAAAGGCGTCAACCCATCCCAACATCTCAAAAAATTATAATCCTCAATCCCAGTAGCTAAACCTGAACAAATCTAACCTAGAGAAACCAGTACTAACACATATGAAAAAACTAAGATCTCCCAAAAGATACTGCTTGATCCTGCCTACTAGAATCTGTCCAAATAATCTCAAACAAGTTTAAATAGAACACTAGAGTCAAACCAATAATTGATCTCACAACACTCACCCAAGCCTCACATCTCCCAAGATAAACCCCTATGAGGATTCTAATACGAAGCCTCAAGGAAATCCTCCTAATGAACTATTAAAATACAAAAAAAAAACATCCATATGGTCTCTAAGGACTGAAAGGATTCACCACCATCATCCATATAAAAGAATGCTCAGAATGAACTACTCACAAGTCCAATTCTGACATTACGGTGAAAAAAAGGATAAATGGACCCATGAAGGAAAATTACACAGTGTGCACTTGGGGAACACAACATGTAACCCCAAAGGTCCTCCCTAGATGTGTTCCATATAATACTCGACTTGTAATTTCCCAAAGTATATGGTGTGTGCCTCTTATAATATGGTATGTAACCCATGCGGGTACCTACCCATGTAATTCATCCCCACTCAGCATGTAAAACACCTGATTACAGAGTGTTTACTCCTAGTACATGGTGTGTACCCCATATGAGAATTGATCATGTACTTATACATTTACAAGTGCCCCCAAACAAGGTGTCTGGATGAGTACTCAGCCACACCCTGAATCCCCACTACATAAAGTATACCCTTGGTACATGGTGTGTAGTCCCCAAAATCCATCTTCCCAAAATATGAATAACACATAGTGTGTGTTCTTTAAACCTCATGTCATGTTTACTACTTTCCCAGAACGGGAATCCCCTGAAATGACCGGAGACACCTGATTTCTCCACAAAACCATAGATCGACTCATTATGGGTCCAACATAACCCAAAAGGGATTTAAAATGTTACAATACTTAAACTATGATGATTTTCAACATAAAACATAAAATAGGCCCACCTCTATGTAGAAACCTTCAATGGTTCACCCTAATTTGCAATCCGCAGCTACCACATGATGATCTGGCGTGACCTGAGCTCCGTGATGGTGCCTCCTCTTCTCCCTCTCTATCTCTCGATTGAGTGACACCCACAAGGGGGAGCCACATAAATGAAAATACAATGTAGGAATGGATAAATAAAAGGATAAACGAAAGAAAGAAGAAAAAATAAAGATAAAAAGAAAAAAGAAAGGGGTTTGGGCCTTGCCTAGTGACTAACACAAGATTATTCCTCATATAGAGAAATCCCCCCATTCCAGACTCAACTGTGGAGACATACTCTCAATACGATGCTCCATTTAAAAGTTACGGCTGAAAAAGCACACAGTAATAAATTAATATTTAATTAGTTAAATATTAAATATTAAATAAAAATTAAAACAACTTGAATTTTTATAGAAATCCTATCCTATGGTGAAAAACTTATTTTTGGACCAAAAAAGTCATCAAATAAATTATCTGAGATCATATTATAGGTGGATTTTCTATTTCCCCTGAAAATTTCAGAGAACAAAAATGGTTTAAGATTCTATTATTTTCACAACCCATAATAACATGGGTCATCACAGTATCATTTGGGAATAAAACATTTGAAATCTTTAATTCTCATCACCAATATTTTAATAATATATTGTGTTTCTTTGTAAATTGACATACCCATAGAAAAGAAACTAGTTTTATTAGAATCCCATTGAAATAG
This sequence comes from Viscum album, assembly GCA_963277665.1. Classification (NCBI taxonomy): domain Eukaryota; kingdom Viridiplantae; phylum Streptophyta; class Magnoliopsida; order Santalales; family Viscaceae; genus Viscum; species Viscum album. The sequence continues at coordinate 931,699,918 of OY728159.1, forward strand.
TCATAATTCATCAAGAGAAATAATAAGGATGGTTTTATTCCAAAAAATCCTTATTGGTGTATAATTAAAATAAATTTTTTTCTGTCTTTGAATAATATAAATACTATAAAAACCATTAAAAACATTTTTTAAGAAAAAATTGTTTCAATTTGAAAATCACATTTAAAAGATAAAAATTTACAAAAATTGTGAAAATAATTTTCTATGAGAATAAACTTTGATAATTATAAATAAACATAAAAAATAAAACAATGGTCTTGATAGAGGTAAAATCCTTTTATGTTGTAAATGTTAAAAATAATAATTTTTTAAATTTTTGTAAAGTGGATCAAAAGTGACCCATGTGGAAAAGGTTAATAAAATTTCTTTTAAAATATTTTAAATAATGGTCAAATATCATGGAAATAACTTTTTTAAGTCATTTATTTTTATAGAATAACATCATTGAAAACATTTTAGAAAACACGGATATGTAAGATAAAGAATATTGATCTAAAAGAAGATTTAAAATAAATATCACTTACAAAAAAAATTTCCTAATGTTTCTTTAATCAATAAGGGATAAATGAAAGGAAAAATTGTAAAAAAAATTATTTCCATAATAGAAAAAAGGAGACTTGGTTTAAGAAAATAATTTTATATTCTCCCTTCTAAAGGAACATTGAACATAGACAATCTCGAAATAAGTGGAGATTGTATCATAAGAATCCTTACAGTTTTAGTAACTTTTGAATCTTAAGATGGTGAAGGAAATGATTTCAAAATGAAACATTAAATACCATAAATATAAAGAGACACATAATAAAAAATTTCAAGAGTAAATATATACACCACATAAAATAATCTTTGTTCATAACATAAACATAAGTCCCAAATAAAGAAAATTTGAGATAGATAACCATTACAAAGATCATATCACTGAATTGAGAATTAATAAATGGAGATATTATGTGTAAAAAATATAAATACACAAGAAAAAATTGTTAATATAACATAAATAAAAAAATTTAATTTCACACATAATCATGATATATTGTAATCAATGAAGCAGTGATTTAACTAAATGATAATAAATTCTTTTAAGAAAACCCTTATCGCTTCAGTAACATCAGGATCAAAACCCCTTGGATGAATTAACCTGTATTGTAACTTAAAATAAAATTATTTAATAAGTATTAATTATATAAAATATAAAAGGGGTAAAATATACACAATAAAAAATAAATTAGGTGCATAACATTAAAACATACCTCAATAAAGAAAAATTAAGACGAAATATCTTACCTAGAGACTAGAATTCCCATGTATGTCCTTTACATAATATATAATAAATTTTTTTAAATTATTTAATTTCTTAATAACCTTTAAAAGGTTTAATACTTCCCCATTAAACCATTTATTCTATTTATTTCAATGAAATATTTAATTACTTAATTAGTTAAGTCCACATCAGGTATTTGGAAGATGTAAGTTTCACAACTTGAAAATGAATTTGGTATATTGGCCATGGTAAAAGTGGTAATTATTACATCATTTAATTAATAATAAAAATTAAATAATTATCATTTTTATAAATTAATTATACTTTTAAAACAAACCATTAAAGATGGTTATGAAAAATGAACCATGTTACAATCATAAAGACGGTAGGCCGCAATGTCTCCAATTTTCAAAAATAATGATGGAAAGAAGGTAAGTATTAATTTCTATTTATAGAATTATTATCATATTATAAATATAATATTATATCTTTAAATAATTTATATATATCATCTATGTGATTTGGTGATAAAAAATGAATCACATCACTTCATGGATGTGGTAATTAACACATATGAATGAATATCATTTTCATTTTTCAATGGATTAAATCTTAAGAAAATAAGTGATATGTTATATTTGCAGAATGATAATTTTTTAATTAATATGATATATACATTAAACCCATGATTTTAATCATCCATGAGAGGCGGTGTGGGAAAATAAATTATATTGGTTCGCAAGACCATTGTTCGTCGTACACATGAACGATGGTTCTGTTTCCCATTTGATTGAAGAGGAGGTGCGGATAGATTATGACATTAACATAATAACATATCATTATAAGGAATATACTCATGTTCATATTTCATCATGGTTTAATAATATTTTAATGAGAATGAATAAAAAATGAAACTTAAACATTCAGTTAAAATTTATATGTCTTCTTCAGATTACCTCCTTTTCCTTACACCTTAAGCGCTATAAGGTAGGTATTATTAAAAACAAATACATCTATATTATGGGTAGGGTTGTTAGTAATGTATTTTGGTAGGTAGTTTCTAAAAAAAATGTCTCTTTAAGTATGGATAGAAAAAATAGTGGGTTTCCTTTTATAAATGAGGGGAGGGGAATTCTTGGAATTTCTTAAAGTATTAATTTAATATAAATTTATTTTCATCCTAAAATAGATAAAAACGATATAATTATAATATATTATAATTATGAGTCAAAATAATCTCATCCAATAATTTTTTTACAAGTTTATGTGATGTATTCAACCTTATCTATTTGATTTAACCCCCATTAACCCTTTGAAAATTACTGAGTTATTAATGTGTTTTTAATATTTAAGAGTCAAGAAAATTAATATAAAATTAAAATTGAACCATAAATGGACCATGATTGAAATGTTATACCATATTTAATTCAATTGGATTAAGATTGTATTTTTATAAATTTTAAATCATTTTAAAATGTATTGTTTATTATAGAACATCATTAATGTCATATTTAACAATATTCATTTAGTTTTATTTTAAATATAATAAGATATATATTAATTTTGAATATAAACATTTTAAAAATCCATAATATGTTATATTTATCTATAAAATCCATGGTAATCTATAGAATCATCGAAAAAAATATTACTTTTAGATTTTTTAAAACCATTTAGTTGATTTTTCTGCTGCTTGTATGAGCACTGTATTGGCGATGCATAAACATTTAAGATAATTATTTCATCACTAAAAACTAGAAATAAATTAACAATGATAAAAAATAATATTTATTTAAAATAAAAATTTATAAACAAACATATATTGTTTTTATCCTGACCACTAATTATTATTGTTATTAAAAGCAAAAGAGTGACATTTTTGATTCTATCTCTTACTTAAATATTATAAGGACCAAAATCAAAGTGAAATGAAAAAGGTATTATTTTTGAATTTTTTATCATTAAATATGAAATATAATCATTGAATGAAATAAAGTAAATTTTTTTAATTCATTTTAAGCCTCTTAACATTAGTTTTAACCATAATTAACCTATTTTACCTTTACAATGATAATAAAAGTTTACTATGGTTACTATTCATAATGAAAAAGGGTCATATTTTGAAATTTAGACCTCAAAATTTCAAAAATAGAATCCTGTTTTCATGATTAAATTTCTAGAAGTGGAATAAATTTATTTTATATAAAAACACAATACACAACAAAAAAAGTTTTTTTTTGGAAAAATGCATTTTTAATCCCAAAAATGAACTTATACCAAAATTAGGTATAATAATGATTAAAATGTAACTAATTATATTATATATAAACAACTAATAGTTATTTTACTTTTATATAAATTTAAAATCATAATGGTACAATTAAATTACATTTTTTAATTAAAATAAATGACAGTTTTATAAAAATCGATATGTTTCACTATTCACTTAAAATCAATTTTTTTAGAGAAATCACAAAAATTAAACTTAAGATAATTTGGAAACATTTTAATTAAAAAATAATATACTTTTTTATAAAATAAAATTTATAAAATTTCAAGAAATTAATTATAGAAATCTCTCTCAAAAATCAATATAAATCATTTTTGAAGAAAACTTTTTTTTAATAATGAATGACCTTACTAAAAAACTGAGTTCTTATTTTATAAAAAATAATAAATAAATTCGTATTTATTAGGAAATTTATATATATATATATATACATTTCATAATATGTTTAATCATATTCATACTCACTAATTTAATGGCTAGGTTATAACTATTAAATCTAAATGTTAATATTTTATGGTTTGTTTAAGCTTAATGTTTAGTGTTGTATATGCTATAAAACAAAGTTTTATTTTCAAAATATCAAGATATTACATCCTATGCACTATAATAATTTTTATCCTTTAAATTTAAGCTTGAGCTTGATAATCAAGGGTTTTACATTTGAAAATACCTTTTTTGAAAACCCACATCTTAAAAATGGTTAATAAAACATTCTATTGAAAAGAGGGAAAGAGAGATAAAAAGGTCATTTAGAATAACTGATAAATTGGTTTAAAAATAGGATTAAATTAGTGGGAGTTGAATATTTATATATGGAGTAATAACATGATTTCTAAATAATTATGTAGAGTGACAAATAACACTGATCATAAGAAAGTGAATGATTAAGAGATAATTAATGATCACAAAACCAAAAATCAAAGAGGTGTGAAAAAGACCATTCATTCATAAAAAATGAAGGCAATATGAATTTTTTTCAACATCCTTTTCCTATATTTTATGAATTACATTACTATATAGAATAAGAACATAAGAAAATATACTTACTTTAGAAGTATAATTTCATCCTTTAATCAAGTTTTGCCATAGTCTAATATTTTTCTCTAATTAAGAATTATTCAAGATGAGTTTTTCATTCTTGAAGCACTAAAACAAACTTATAATGGATCATATAATGCTAAAAAGGATAAAAATTTGTTCCTCATATATTTAAACATTAACAAAAACAAAAATGGTTAGCACAAGGTAAGATATTATCTAAATTGGAATTTTTTTACATTAATCTTACAAAAATCAACAATAACACCCAAATTTAAAATTTTGACCATCCAATAATAAATTTTAAAACATTTATAAGTCAAAAACCTAAAAATTAGATGTAATTGAAAAATATTATTCTAATAACAGTTTAATATTTATCTTCAAATGAAATTAGTCACTCAAAATTTCATATACCCAAAAATGCATATTCCATAATCATACAATCTCTAAAATATGTTAATTATTTCCATAAATTACATGAATCACTATAGAGTCACATTAAAATAATACATGTTTCCAAAATATAATTCAACCACTATTCATCAAATAAAATCTCATATAATCTAATATTATTCTATTGTCTTTAATCATATAATTTTCCCATTTTTTTTGATCTTAATCCTAAATAGCATTAATCACTTAAAAAAATAGTTTTCAATATCATGGTGACCTTTATTATAAAACATGTGTTTCCATGTTGTAATAACCCATAATTATCTCAATATCAAAGATAATATAAACCCTAATGGTTATCAGTAAATTTAAACTTATTTATAAATAATGTAATAACATTCTTCCTCAAATAAGTTTTTTTAATAAAATAAATACTAAACTCATGAGTTATATTACCATAAATGTATTCTAAAATAATCTTAATCATATTTTACTTCCATTACTTAAAACCTCAAAGGGGGTGTCTAGGCCTTTGAAATTATGATAAAACTTAAAATTATAAACCCATGATAGTATCTATAACTCTTAATTTATCCTCTCATAAAAACATCATAATATCAAAAGTTATCTAAAACCTACTCTAATACCAACTATAATATCCACAAACCCACACTCCCAGGTCTTTTGTTAAAAACATAATATTTATATTTCTAGCTTGATAATGATAAAATTGACCAAAATTTATGCTTCTAAAAATTACAACAAAATAATTATATACTAGATCACTTATATACACAATGACCTTTTAGGTTTAATTTTTTATAGAATTAGGAAAAACTATTACATAACAACTTGGATACAAAAAAACAAGAAATATATGACATACCTCACTATGTTATTTATATGAAGTATCCTTCTTAGGTATAACATAGTTAAAGAATTTATTCATAATATATGGAAAACGAGACATAAAAAATATGAGTTTAAATGCTCAATAATGGTAATCATAAGCATTAAAAATTTAACATCATCAAAGAGAATAAGATGAGTATAAGGGTATGATGACATAATCAAATTAAATGAGAATAACATAATGGAATTCTTACCCATCAAAACTCGAATCATAAAACATGTAACATCAAATAAATTTTTATCAAAGGAAAGATTCATAGTAATCAATAATAACAAGCCATGTGATTTCAATTCTTGATCAAATTAAATATTAAAAACTCAAAGAAATCATAAATATAATGTATTGGTAACTTAGAATAGTATATTCACAAATAATGTCATAAATAACTATATCCTAGTAAAATCCATAGGATAAACCTCCATGGTTAACACCCTACTTTTTGACTTTTAAGATAAGTAACATTACCTAATTCATTGGAGAGTTATATCGGGATCAATTGTTCATATAAGTTGTATTGATCTCACCCATTTGTGTAACATGTATCAGGATCACCCATTTCTATACGATAGATTAAGATCAACCATTCATATAAGTTTTATTGGGATCATCATTCAACATCAATAATGTCCAAGTATCATTCATGAATAAAACATATAATATATTTCATTTTAATCATCGATCTTTTAATTACAGCTTGTGTTCTTTTATAACCTGATTTTCCTAAGGAAAAGAAAATTGTTTCATAATAATATCCTTGAAAAAATCACAATACATCCAAATAATGGATATGTATTATTTCATTAAAAAAATTCCAAATTTTATAATAATTAAAATAAAGGCATTTTATCACTAATTAATAGAAATACCAAAGAAAGGATCATTAAACACATTCTTGGGAAAAATACCCTTTATCTTTGAAAATCACTTTGAAAAACTAAAAATTCAAAAAATACTATGAAAATAATTATCTTTGAAAAAAACATAAATGAATATTCAATGAAAATAATGGTCATGATGGTGGTAAAATCCGTTCATTTCATAAATGTTAAGAAAAAACATTCCATTATAAAATTTGTAAAGAGAGTCAAAAGTGAACCTTGTGGAAAATGTTAGTAAATTTATTTAATTTTTTTAATAGTAGATCAATGATCATGTAAAATAAATTTATGAAATAATTTATTTTTAATAAAATACAATTGTTGAAAACATTTTAGAAAACATATATTTGGAAGAGAAGTATTATGATCTAAAAGAATATATAAGATCAATATCACTTACCAAACCCATTATTGATGTTTCTTTAAACAATATGGTATGAAATAGAAACTAAATGTATAAAAAAATTCATAAATATAGTATAAGAATATATATTTGTTTTACTAAAATAAGAGTATATTATCCATCCTATTGTAATTTTGAACATAGAAAATCCCAAAATAAGATGAGATTATATCATAAAAATATTTACATTTTTGGTAACTTTTGAATCCTAATACCATGAAGTAAATGGATTCAATGGAAAATTTAAATTCCAAGAATATAAATATATAAATTATATAATAATTAAACGGTCAGTATATACACCACCTAAAAGAATCTAGGTGCATAACATAAACATATGTGTCAAAGAAAAAAAATTTGTGACGAATAACCCTTATGAATATCATATCATTGAATTCAGAATTAATCAATGGAGTGATTTTGTATAAAAATTTAAATCCTAAAAAACAAGTTGAAATGAAACATAAATCAAATAAAATTTATTTCACACATAATATTTACCTATTATTATCAATAAAGAAGTGATATAACCTAATGAAAGGTAATTGAGTTAACAAACCCCTTAATTCTTTGGTAACTTTTGAATCAAAACCCCTTAGATGAATTAACAAGAATTTTAAATTAAATTACAATTAATTTCAAATTATTCATGATATAACATGTAAAAAGTTCTATATATACCTCATATAAAATAAATTAGGTACATAACATTAAAACATGCCTCAATGAAGGGAAATTGAGATGAAATCCCCTACCTTGAGTCTTTAATTTACTTTTATATCCTTTAGATGATATATAATAAAATGTTATCAATTATTTAATTTATTAAAAAAATTTAATATCATTAATAATTCATAATTATTTAATTTATTTCAATGAAATATTTAATTACATAATCAGTTAAGTCCACGTTGGGTATTTTGAGGATGTTCGGTTAATAACTTCAAAATGACTTTGGTATGTTGATTATGGTCAAAGTGTTAATTTTTACATCATCCCCAAAATAATAATCACTAAATATTTATAATTTTTATACATTAATTATACTTTTATAACAAACCATTAAATTAATTTATGAAAAATGAAATATGTTATAGTTATGGAGACAATAGGTCGTACGTACACATGAGTAATATTTCCATATTCCAACGATCATGATGAAAAAATGTAATTATTAGTTTATCATCACATATTTATTATAATATAATAAATATAATATTATATCATTCAATATTTTATATATATCATCAATGTGATGTGGTGATGAAAAATGAATCACATCGCTTTTTGGCGGTGGTAATCCACACGTACACACGAATACCGTTATCGTTTTTCAATGGATTAAATGGTAAAAAAAGAGATGATATATTATAATTAATAATTATAATTATTTAAATAATATAATATATATACATTAAATCCATAATTATAATAATCCATGTGATACAATGGTGGAAAACAAATTACATCAGTTTGTGAGGTGGTAGTCCACCGTACACACGAACGATGGTTTGTTTCCCATTTGATGAAAGAAGAGGTGGATACAAGTTATGGAATTAACATAATAATATATCAGTATATTTAAGATAATTTTTTGTTATTTAATAATGGTTTAATTATATTTTAAGAGTTTTTAATAATAAATAAACCTAAAACATTCGGTTAAAAGCTATACCTCTGCTTCGAACAACAACCTTTGATTAAAACCTTAATCCCTCTAAGGTTGGAATTATTAAAAACCTAATACCTATATAAAATGACTATTAATGTTAGTAAGTGATTTTAGGAGGTATTTAATGAAAAATATCTCTTGAAGTGTGAAGAGGAGAGGATAGAGGGTTCCCTTTTCTAAGTGAGGGGATGATAAATCTTGGAATTTATTAAATTATTAAATTAATATAAATTAATTTTCATTTTAAAATGGAAAAAATATATATAATTCAAATATATGATGATAATTATTCTAAATAATATCATTCAATAAATTTTTTTATATATTTAGGTGATGTTTTTAACCTTATCACTTTGTTTTAACCCCTCTTAACTATTTTAAAAATTACCATGTTATTAATGTTTTGTAGTCTTTGGGGGTCAAGAAAGTTACTATACATTGAAAATTGACCCATAAATGGACAATATTTGATATTTTAAACCATATCTCACTATATTTATTGAAGATAGTGTTTTTATTAATTCTAAATCATTTAATAAACTATTATTTATTATAAAATATCATTAATGTCACTTTTTGACACTATTCATTCAGTTTGACTTTAATGAAAAAAATATAGAAATGGGTTTAGAATATAAACCTTTAACACATAAATAATATGTTATATTGATATAATTTTTTATTCTTTAACTCTCCTAAAAATATTACTTATAGAGTTTTTAGAATCATTTATGTGATTTTTCTACTACTTGTACAACCACTATGTCGATGTTGTGTAAGCATTTAATGTAATTATTTAATCCCATAAAATAAAAAATAAATTACCATGATAAAAATTATTTATATTTAAAATAATAATTTATAACTGAATATTATTTTTTTATCACCTCTTAAAAAATATTATTAATATTAAATGAAAGAAAAAGGAATTTTTACTTTTTTCCCTTAAATATCCTAAAGTTAAAAATCAAATATAATTAGAAAAAAGGTCATATTTTATAATTTTGGATGATTATGGATGAAATTGAATCATTAAATTAAGTAAATTCATGTTTTTGAATTATTTTTAAACCTTATCACATTATTTTAACCACAATTAAATCATTTTACCTTTATAGTGATAATGAAAATTTACTATAGTTACTATTCTTAATAATAAAAAATAAAAAGGGACCTATTTAACACATTTATACCTCTAAAATCTAATTATCGAATCTATCTTTCAATATGAAATTTCTATAGGTGTAAGAAATTAATTTTAGATAAAAACTCAAAACACAATGAAGAATATTTTTTTTGAATTTTTTTTTTGAAACCAAAAAATGAACATATACCAAAATCATGTATAATAATGATAAAAATTTAATTAATTATATTATATCTAACTAATTAATAATTAGGTTATATTTATATCAATTTGAAATCCTAATGGTACTTTTAAATTACTTTATTTAATGATAAGAAATGATAGATTTTCAAAAATTGGTATTTTTCAATATTCACTGAAAAATCAATATTTTTATGGAAATTAAAATATCACTTTAAGATAATTTAGAAACTATAAATTCCAAAATGATATATTTTTTATAAATTTTTTATAATATTTCTAAATATTAATTATATTATCCACTCACAAAAATTAATAAAAATCATATTAGAAGAAAACATATTTCTGAAAAGTAAAATAACTATTAAAAAAAGAGTGATTATTTCCTAATAATTAATAAATAAATTTTTATTGAGTAGGAAATATAAATATATTTCATAATTCATTTAATATTATTCATACTCACCACTTTAATGTCTAGTTTATAACTATATAATTTAAATATTAATATTTCATGGTTTGTTTAAGCTTAGTGTTGCATGTTGTATACATTATCGAACATAGTGTTGTTCTAAAATATCAAAATATTAAATATAATTTATAGAGAGAAATAAAACTTAAAAACTATTGAAACATATGTATTTCCTCATAATAAGATTATGTCTAATATTGATTATTTCTCCAACAATTTGGTTCCAGAGTCTACCATTATTCTATATCATGACCCACATTATATAATTTGTTCATATATGGTAATTATTATTATCCTTTCATTGATAGAATATCATAGTTTAATATGAAATTTATTTTACTTAATCTAGATTTTATTACTTCTAAGTGTAGGGATCCAATCCATTACTGAAATTTAATTGACTTTATCTAAAGGAAGGATAATAATATTTATAAAAGGAACATACCTATAAAATTCAACTTGTAATACAATAATCATACTATTCTAAGATTTATTAAACAATAATTTCATCAGGGTAGTGATTTAATGATGTTAAAAAACTTCTTATATATCCTAGATTCCCTAGAACCCAATTCTAATAGGATATCTACAACTCTTAATTAGATGGTACATATACATTAAATATCAAGATCCAATTTAGGAGTAGTGCTTTCATAGGTATTCTATTATCCTCTTGGTCATGGAGGTTGATGATACTCATAATATTTGTTAATAATTAGATTAGGGTATTGGATTGGATAATTCCCATGACCCCTTCACATAATATATAGGATTATTAATGGAACCATATGATGAACTATATTTATTTCAATCATGTTAACTGCACTCTTCATTTTTCCTCGAAAATTTTATTCTTGATGATCCCCTCATTCATATGTAAGGCATATTCTTCTCCCATTTAGTTAATTCCCTTGCTGTTTCATTCCACATGTTTGGAATATAAGAAATTACAATTTTTTTCCTTAATCATATTCACTACTTGATATTTCATGAGACTTTATCCTTCTCTTATTTTGTGTATTTTGGAGTCCTACTAAGATCATTTTGTTAATCATAATTCACCATAACTAGTTTGGTATAATCACAATATTACTCACTACATCTATTATCACTTTAGAGTTATCTTGGGGAAAACATATGTAGTTTCTATTACATCCACTACTGACTTGGTTCCTTCTAACTTCAACCACTACTAAAACTAAAAAGAGTTACTATGAGTGATTAAAATCATAAGATAATTATTTTAATATAATTATATGAAAAATTGATCCTCAAAATTTCATACTATTTCACTATCCTCAAGTTTATCCTAAATCAATCTCAGTTTAATTTAGGTTTCATTAGGTTGGGTTCTATCATACTTATTTTTCTAATTCCTTAACATAATAAATACTTCATAATGTCTTTTATAGAGAAAGTTATTAAACAATTCATATCCACAGAGAGTTTCAAACTTGGTGTGAAATTAGGCCTCTTGTCATGTATCAGGTGATGATTTGGTTAATACTGAACATTCAATTTTTAGGGTTATTACCCCTAGGTATATCTATGTTAGAGCCTATGTCAACTTGTAGTATCTTGATAGGGATTCTATTTCTTGGAAAACCAAAAAATATATACTCTAACAAAATTTAAGGACATTATCCGATACATATACACATCAATTAGAATTATAACTTGGGTTTTCACTAAGCTTCTGTCATCCTAATCCACATAACAACAAAAATAATCCTAAAATATAAGTAAACCCTTCATTGATACCAACTATAGATAAACACAAATTTTTCTTTATTTTAATGTAAACATTATATCTAAAAAATAATCACATTATTCAAGATTTAAAGGTTTAGTTTCTTTATGTACTATCTATATAATCAACTTATTTTAACATCATTATGATCAATTATACATAATTTTGCCACAAAAGACTCCATCCTATACTTCTTATATGTTATACTCATTTTCAAAACCTGAGGAAATGGAAACATATAAAAGGGGTGATCTCAGATTCTCATTAAGGGTAAACATAAGTAAAAATAGTTGAATATCATAAGTGATCATAAGATGAGTAAATGAGTATAATTAATATACAAATTAAAATTTATACCCAATAAATAATAGATCATAAATCATGGAATATAAATTGAAATAACAAAATGCATGAAAACTTTTGTGTAAAAACATGATTCAATAAACATGATCCATGATAGCTTAATAGATTCATGAGAATAAGAATAAAAATATGTAACATATTTGAACTTTGGAATAAAAAATAGTATATGGAAAATTAATTTTTACGAGACACGCCATCAGTTCTCATTCTTTTGATAAACTAAAATGTACTTGTCAATACTTATCTCATGTGAAATAAAAATCAACCTAATGAATTGTAGGGTAGTGTATGACCCTAACCATCCTCATCAATACTTATGAGTGACATTTTAAATTAACCACCTATCACATCATAATGAACCCATGGAAATAAAATGGGTTACATAAAAATTTCCAAATGAAAATAATTTACTTTTATAACATAAAAAATACCATGGAAATATAATGGGGTTCATTAAAATAATCATCAAAACCGATTTGATAAAATTAAGTTTCATATGGATCCAAAAAACTAAATCTTTAATATTTACATTAATAATCATAGCATGATAAACCTATATAAAATAAATGGTTATCCAAGGACATCAAGTAACAATCGAGATAAATACCATTGAATCAAGATAATAAATAATATGGTATTTACACTGTATAGATAATGGGTATATGTTAATGTCAAAAATTTCCCCAAATAAATCAACATATGATATATATATGAACACCATTCAATCAAATGACTCAAAAATCAGGAATTTACAAAGGAAAGGATTTTGGTGAAAAGTTAGGATCATACATAGTGGATGATTAGTATAGAAAAAGGTAGTGATTGAACATTCCAAAAAAAAGTGAAAGATATTAAATATGTTGTCAATATAAAGAAAGTGGATGGTTTAACTAGAAGGATATTCTTGATCAAGCATAACATATGTCAAATGGTGTTGATTTATATAAAAACTATATTTAGGAGAATTTGGAGAAATCTCTTTGGAAATAAGAAAGATGAATGATTTTTTTGAAAGCATTGATATATTTTATAGATAAAGGATAATAATATTTTGTTCTTTTAAAACCATTAAATATTTCAAAGTAAGTATCATAGAAAATGAAAAAGATGATTGAAAGAGGCGTTTACATAGAAAATTTTAAAAAGAGATTATTTTTACACTTTTATGAAAAAATCCGTTTGGAAAACAATTTTTTTTTAAATTTATTTGAAAAAGATAATATAGTAGAAAATGACCTTGATCAAATATCGGGGAATAAATAAGAAAAATTTCAAAATTATCCAATGAATTAGATTGTGGAAAAAGGAGGTTCCAGATAAAAAAATAAGAGACAATATTGTTTTCACATACAAGAAACACTTTAGGTAAAATATGAGTAAAGAGGTAAAGAAATATCAAGTGAACATATAAAACCCAATGAATATGAAAATAAAATAATGAAAGTTTTTATTTAGAATACAAATACCTCATATGTATTATCTTTCAAAAACAATCATTTTTTGAAAAATAATATTGTCAATGAAACCCATATGGTTTGAGTAACTTTTTGATCAAAACCACTTTCAAGTTGGGAATATTTAGAATCAATGTATATTTAAATAATGTTCATGATTTTCATATTTAAACCACATTAATGTTTTAAAATACATTCATTATTTATTAATTATGACATATTACAGGTATTACGATGCACATTAAGAAATATGTATCATGAAATTAAATATGAGACAGATAACCCCTTACCTTTATTCCCACTTAGTCTAATGTGGTATAAAATTATATAAAAAATACATAAATATATTAATATACTATTTACGAACCTTATTCATAAATAATTCCATATTGTGTAATCCACTTATTATCATTCTTATTGAAAAATTAGTAATTTATATTTTATTTTTACCATAGGTTGTTATACCTTTCATTTATTTTTTCATACAAAACTTATGAAGATGGGAAAGATTATCCCTAAGTGTTTTCAAGTTAATAATTATGAGATAATTAAATATAGTTTAATCAGTGATTTTCAGTCACTACATAAGTCCCATTTTCATTAGGTGAAAGTCATGAGTTCGACTTGTGAAAATGGAAACTGCGATGAACTTGTTTTCGTCATGTTTAACAATTAAAATGTGATATATTAATAAATATTTCAAATATTAAAAAAACATTCCCATTATCATTAAAAAATATTAAATATATCATTATTACATGTTATTACCATTATATTAAATTACATAATCATTTATTACATAATTTTTGTAACATAGTTTATATAGGATGTTAAATCAACCAAAATGGTAACATGTTTTAATGATTTAATGAGTAAGGGGATGTATTTATATAATAATAAAGTAAAATATGAAAAATCATAAAAATTTAATAAATATAATATATTCTCATTAAGTCCATTATATGAACCATAAAATATGGGTGGTGATGAAAAATGAATTCCAATACCCATGGAGTAAGTAGTCTGCATGTAAGCACAAACAAAGATTTCATTTTTCTTAATGGATGGGATATATGAATGGGTAATGATAATACACTTAATGTAATAAAATTGAACTATATAAATGATAATAATATCATTATATTAGTTTTTGTACAATAAATTTGAATGAATATAATTAAGAGGGAAAGCTATGTAGATGATAATACCCATGTTAGGGACTTAAATTCTCCTTGGATTTATCCTTGGAAATGAAGGTATTATGATAACTAATGGTTACTAGAGGATTTTAATATTTGGGAGAGAGTTATAGTAGGAGTAATATTTGATATTTTAAGGAATAAATTATAAGGATAAGTGAGTCTTAAAGCGGGGTAGGTGGTACCCGTTTATAAGTGAAGGGAAGGGTAGTTTTGGAAGTAACCATTACATTTTCAATAATGTAATGTTACTATTAAAAATTGAATGGATTAAAAATGGAAAAAGTGTATAGTAAGTTTTTTTATTCTATATTATCCACATCCAATCATTTTTAGACAACCTAGAGTGTTTTATGCTTTTTATTTTACATTTTTTAACTTTTACCCTAATCACTTTTACCTTGGTAATCAATTTTTAACTGTATTAATTAATATTAATAAAAAAAATAATATTTTAACTTTTACATAATTTGAAATTCATAATTTTAAAATTTTAAATTGTTTTATCAAATAAAAAAGTTTTGTATTTGAAATCTTAACTTTAAAATAAACACATAAAACATGTATAAATATATTTTTAAGAAAAGTGTGTTATTGTGTTTAAAATTTATGTACAAGATAAATTATAATAGAAAATGATTTTTATGACATAAATTGGTTAAATATAAAAAAGTTATGTGGATTTTAAAGAAAGTCAAAACTGAATTTCACAATCAAAACACTTGATTAGAAGAAAATATCAATTTTTTAAAGTAACATATTAATTTAGTTCTAAAAACATTGGATATATGATTTATAAGTTCAAAAACCATTTTAAAATGAGTAATTTTAATACTTAAATTCAGATTTTATTACTTATGATGTTTTTTTAATCTTCTAAGATAAACTTACATATTGATAAAATCTTAAAAATCATAATTTGTGAAAAAAACGTATTTTTGACAAAAAATCGGCCTTTTCGAAAATAAATAAAAAATTCACTCAAAGAAAATTTTGAAAACCTAAATAAAAAAATGAAGACATTTTTACCTAATTTATATTAAATAGTTTTAAAATTTAGAAAAGAAACTTTATTGAAAAATTACATTATGAACCTCAAGTGTTCTTAATATTATTTTATATCAATTTCAAATTTAAGAGATGTTAATATATTAGGTCATATATAATTATATATTAAAATAGTTAAATTTAATCTATTATGATATAATAATAAATACTTAATAAAATATTTATTTGAAATAAAGAAATATAACTTTTATACTAAATATTATTTAACAAATACCATTAATATTTTTTATTAATATTCAATAATTTATTTTTACTACTCCATTGATATAAAAATATTTATTTTAATTTTATCATGTCTAATTTTAAAAATAATATTACTATTTATATGTAATTCATATATATATATATATATATAACATTATAATGTAATATTTTTTTTATTTCATTGTGAGTTTTATTATTTAAAATTTACAACCTATGCATAAACAACTTCAATATACCAGTTATATATATATATATAAAACAAATGACCATATTTATAATAACCATTTTTTCAGTGACAATGTTTTCAATTTAAAATTTTTGTTCCTATATATAATATACTTATTTAATCATTCATTCATTCCACTCTCACATCACAAGGTATAGTTCTTATTTCATATTATATATTTTTTAAAATTCTTTCTCCCTTCATATTAATCTTCTTAATTACATATTTTTTGGATAATGATGATCCTCAGGGATGAAGATGATCTAAGGGATTTCTTATTTATGAATATTTTATTCTTTTTTATCTATTTCACCCTATTTATTTATTTTTTAATGTATATATTTTATCCATGGAGATTAATAATCCATGGTGTGAAATACTTAGTTTTATATACATTTATAGTAACATTCAACTTATGAGTGAATAAAGTATTGTTAGTTTTAATTCATATATTTTATGAATTATTTCCTAATCAATTTCAACTCTTTTAATCATATTGAAAAAAATATAGTTTAGAATTATAAACATATAGTTTAAGGAACAAATATGCATCCTAAAAATCTAGTTCATTACAATTACCTTTCCTTTGGATTATCCATTTAGGTTTGGAGTTGGATGGTGAAGAGTTAGTAGTGATAGAGAGATGGATTATTCTTATGTAGATAACTCTTAAAATATTATAGTTATTCAAGGTGATTAGATTTTTATGTTATGTAACTTTTAATATATGGTTAGTATTGTCTTGGGAATATTTTGTGAGAGGTTACGAGCTTAGGCTACATCCTAGAAGTTGAGATAAGTCAACTAGATAATTATTTCATATTTAGAATAAAATAATTTATGGTGGTTAATTATAAAAATAACCTTTGTAGTAATATTTATTAGAAGTTACTAATGAATTAATTGGAATAGATTAACTTCAAAATGATGGATAATATGAGGACTTAAACATGAGGTTAAATTAATGATTGGTAGAAATATATTGTATTATATTGAGATGGATCTTAGATTAATGGGGTTAATCTATTAACTAATACATTAATGATGATATTTTAAAATACCTTGTGATGTTGTGTGATTATTATCATTATTGTACTTTTATTCTTGATTGTTTGACTGCTTTCTTGTTAATGTTATTTCAAACTATTTATATATGAATTATAGTGGCTTAAGTTTACAACATATGCATCTATTATGGTTTATAATGGATTAAGGTTGACATGTACACATATCCTCATGTTGTGTTTTCATGGAGGTTATTCCATGTTTTGGGATGCAATGGCTTGAGTTTATAACACACATCATGGAGGTGGTGATATAGTTATATATTGGATGTTAGGATAGTTGACGTAGGTTGAGAGTTAGGTTACTTGTTATGATGATGTGATGGTGATGGGATAATTAAGATGAGTTGAGAGTTTTTCTTTCCTATTTTATATATTATTTGATGATTTGATGATGATGAATGATTATCACAGGTTAAGGGTTGGGCTTGCATATTTTTATAACTTATATGATGATGTGATTATTTTGGTATTATTATCATGTACTGAGAGAAAGGTTTACCCATTTTCCTGATTATTTTGATGAATAGTTTGATATGTCATGATTATTAGATGGTGGTGTTATGATTATAGACTTCTAATTATATTATTAATAATCCATTAAGGATATGAATCCTTATCTATTAATTTTTCTCTTATTAATACATTGAATAAATACATTAATACCTTTTTTGGTGATGTAATTAAAGATGATCTATATGTGAAATATTTATTTTTCTATTATCTTAACTTGTATTCTTATCTTGCTTAGTTGTTTCATGCACGCCCATCCAGGAAATATTTATTCACATTGAAATATATCTGCATAGAAATATGATCCTATAGATTAATCACATTTTCTCACCCCTCTATAGCTTTATTAAACTATTTTTGAGGATATACATATTGATATTGTAGATATTTCTATCCATGGAACTATTTTAGAGCATAGTGACCATTATACATTGTTATTGTTATTTTGTATATATTTTTTGAAGTATAGTTAAGGATTGAAAATGTTTACGATTTATCTTAATTTATGGATTTCATTGGTGTATTTATTTAATTATTATTCCTAGGAATTTATAATTTGAATACCTTCCATTTTAGTAATAGATATCCTTGGTGCTAGTCGCCAATCCCTGAACTATTGGAGGTAGGATTCAGTGGCCACTTTGTCTCCCCTACTAACCTATGAGGGGTTTTATCATGGGAGGTCCATAGAAATATCTCCCACAATATAATTTTTTAGAAATTTTATCATTCTTATTTGGAAAAGATGACTGATCCTTATATGACATAGCTTTTTTTCATTTTTGGTACACAAGTAACAATAATTGGTAGGATCACTGATTTGAAATAGATTTTCATTTTTCCTTCTTTCTTAGGTGATTATCCTTCAATCCTTTGTGATTTTGATGATACATGAATCATTATTAAATAAAACCACATATATATCATAAAATATTTGATTTATACTTAATAAATTATGTTTCAACCCTTCAATAAATAATACATAGTTAGATATTAGTTTTGGGATTTAATTTCTATCGATCCAACACATTTTATTCGAAGGGATAAAGCATTTAAAAAAGTCATTTCCACCATCATGATTCTCAATTCCTCATAAATTTTTTTAGTCAGCAATATTGTGGGAGGAACACCCACTATCAAGAATCCAAGACTTGGTTATCTTGTTTGATTTTATTGATAATCTAGCAAAGAATGACTTTTCTTATTTTATCTTTTGAATTAACTTTCCTTTATAACTATAGGAAATATGTATAGGTGGGATAGTCATTAAATCCTCATCTATAGGACCATGTTGATCACATGTGGTAAATATTTCTTTTAAACATTCAAATTTATTTTTTGTTGGAAGATTGGATGTATTATTGATCACATCTTTCTTCCGTTGAAAATTTGATCTCATTTTCTTAGAATAACTCCCCCTTTATTCATTAATCATCACTGATAGTGAAATATTAAACCAAAATGAGTATAATTTGTTATTAATATATTCATACCACAATTATTATCCTTTAAACCTTGGTATTTCATAATGATAATGATTTTTTTCTAGTAAACAATTTATGGTGTCTTTAAATTATCTATGGTTACTATTTCTTAGGGTGAGTGATATTTGTAAGATAATTTTATATTACTTTGACGTGGAAGAATGTTCTTAACTTGTATTCTTGGTGAAAATCATTCCAATTTTTTTATAACTAGAACTGTTAGAAGTAGAAAGTTTATTTTGAGTTTTATTAGGAATTCAGTCAAACTCACTCTTTGCAGAATTATTTTATCTAGATTTAGATGATCTGAATTTAGCGTTAACTAAATTTTTTGAGTCTTATCTTATTTTATTCATATCATTCTCACATTTAAGAAACTTTTATTATGTCTTAAATAGCTCTTCATCTATTAGATGATGTTTTTCTTCAAGGTCCTTCATCAAATTTTCATACTCATCCTATTTCAATTTGAATTTTTTGATCTCATAAATTTACTCCACTTCCATGTTATAATACCCCTCCCTTAAATAAAATATGTGTTTATTTTGATTTCATTAATATACTCTTCTACATATTGATATTTATTTTCTTCTAAATAAAATTTACTAATTTATTATTTAAAATTCATTCTAGATTCTTTGGTTCACTTTTATCAGAATACATGCTTGAAGTTTGAACTAATATTTCACCATGAGACATATAATTAGTGAAAATATCAATAGATTCATGTTCTGATTGTCTACCTAATACGGAGACATATTATTCCTTTTTATCATCAAATTTCGTCTCTTGTTTCAAAAGAAATCCCCCTATATTTCACAAAATTTGATTGAATCATTTTATCTTTTACCATATTTATATTTCTACGTTTTCTCATCATGTTAAAATAATTCTTATTCAATAAACTTATTCTTTAGATAGTTTATTAAGAAATTCCCAATTTATTATAAATATAACATCATGGTGTGATTTTTCATTTAATTTTTCTCTTTCACATCTTAAACTTATTTTATAGAATAATAATAATTATATTGTAATATTCAATATTAGAAACACTTGATTTTGAAACTTTATCATCAATGATTTTGAACTTTCTCATCCCTTCAAAATCTATCTCATCTTTTTCTTCTTCTTGAAGGCTAGCTTTTTTCTAATTTCATAAAAAATATAATATTATGAAATTAATACAAATAATATCCTATCTATATTCTATGGCCAACATATTAGGATTACATCTATTTGGAAATATTCTCATATTTGTTTTTGAAAATTAAATAATTATCTAGTTTTTCTCCAAACCACTAGATACTGCTAACAATATCATTAAATCTTGTAAATTATTCCTTGATATTTTCTTGATCAACTATCTTAATATCCTCAAATATGTTTCCCTATATTTTTTTTACTCCTTGAATTTTAAATTTCCTTTATTACTACTCCCTTGCTTGTCCCAAATTTACTTCATAGTTTGGAGCTCCATGAAAATATTTTCTGAAATAGATGTAAGAATTAAAGTTCAATATTTTCCATCAAATTTATTTTTTATATTAGTAAATAAAGACATAGGATAATCCTTCACAATGGGTGTAAAATCCCTTTGTTTTGGTATCTGTAACTTCTAGGCCAAGAGATAGAAGATAAATAAAAAATTTATTCTTCATATTATGATATTACTTTCCATTGGGTATGAGAACACCCCTTCTATTAATTATATTTATATTTTTCATCTTAGAATATTTTTAGATCTTATATAAGGAACTTGGTTTTTCTATAATACCAATTGAAGATCTTAGGATGGGTTTTCAACACTAAGATGGGTGGGGGATTGTGACATTTTTTAGGATTTATATTTATTCTAAGTTAACCTTCACTAAACTATTAGTATCTGATCCAATATTATGTAATTACTCATCCCCACTCAAATCCAATAAGAAATCAACCACACTAGAACAAAATGTTAACTAGGATCAACCTCAATGTGAGATTCCACTCTTTGATGTGATTGTTTAGACACCGAAATCCTAAATTCTCCTATATATGTGAAAGTGGTTACACTATGAATATTCCTAATACATTCATACATTATCCAATAACATATATTCACACTATTATTTCTAGAGTCCCATTAGAACACTAGCTTCTGACCGCCAGTATTAAATATTTTGAAACAAAACGGGAATGATTACTTCTTTTCTACTTGTTAGTTTTTAAATTATTGATGAATATATCCCTACATGAGACTTTAGGATGAACAAATTTACATTTTCCTAATTTCTAATTAACTTTTATGTTTGATGGTCACAATAAAATCTTTCAGTTTTTATCACTTTATTTAGTTCTTCAATGATAATGTTATCTTCCTCAATAATTAAATGTTAATGTTTTTCAAGATCTCTCCACTTTTATAAAATATCTCAACTTTATTTTTTTTCTCTCTCTATTTTTCTCTAACTTCAACATATATACTCTTTAATATAAGAATATTTTAATCTTCTGAATTCTTTAACCCACTTTACTTATTCATTAATACCTTTAATATTGATAGTATTCTATGAAAAATATTCCTATAATAATTTTTTAAAACCTCCAACAATTTTCAGCTGTACTAAATATTTAAAAGGAATTGTAGTTAAACCATGAATAATAATTTCAAATATTTGAATTTAAAATCCCTATGAAATCCCTATGATTATCTCATATAATTTCAATCCATATAACATTTTAAATCTCTAAAAATCTTGTTATTTTTCTTTGTTTAAAGATTCCATGAAATATTTTGAAATTTGAATTCCATCCATCATGGATTGATTTTTTAATCCTAACATGGAACTTTCCCTTGAAGTGTAGAGATTTTAAAATTTGTAAACATGAATCACATTTTATCAGAATAAATATAATTTTTAATCCATGAATAACAACACTACATTTATCAAAATAAATGTGATGTTCAATATATAAAATCCCTTGTGATGTTATACAACCTTACATAGATGTATAAACATACGAAGTACTATACTTAACCTTATAATATTTGATCCTTACGAAGTTAGAACCATATGAAGTTCCATGCCAAGTGACCAGATTAGTGAGATCACTTAGAGGGGGAGAGGTAGATTCAGAAATCCCTTTTATTTTATAAATTTAATTTTTAATTCATCTTTTTTAGATAGTTAAGGACTCAATATACTTAGTATTCTAACTCTTATCCTTATGTGGATAATATAGTGAGTGATGGAACAAGACAAAAATTTACAATTTTTAGTCTTAATGTGAACATAATCCTTTCTATGTATGGTATCCAAGATTATTTTCTATGAATCAACTTGAATATAATATAAGCTATATCCTAAAAATATTAGTGTATAATCTCTTGAAATTCCCAAAAGGCAATCTATCAAAATTTATAGTCCTCATGTGATCACAACATCCATCTCTAAACTGGTTTTTTATACTCAAATACCACCAATTTAAGCTATATCCCAAAAATATTCCACTTTCCACCTCTCAGTGGGATATTTATTCTGGATCCTCATAGTTTTTCAAGGGTCCTCTTGACTCTTCTATGAATAGTTCTTCAAATCTATCTAATCTTGATATAGATAGTTAGACTTGTTCTTCTTCATGTATTAAAATCCTCTCTTTTTGAGGTTTGGTTCATCATTACCACATTCACCATGATAATGAATCACAATGAATCCCCACAATTATTTGATACACAATAATTCATGGATGCAATTGGGTTCTCTCATTTGATACACAAAAAATAATGACTATGGTTTTTTTGTGTCATAATATCACTATGTCAGTATCTATTTTCTCCTCATCTCTTGCACATATAAATATTAAAAGAATGTTTTTTAAATATTAATTTAATTCAATTATGGAAACTATCCTTTTTTATTAGTGTAATATATTCTTATATTAAACTAAATTAATTCTCAAGTTATGGTCTCCATTTGAATCTCCTTAAAACCCAGTATTAATTATTCATGTGGTATTTGATTTACCAGGTACTCATATTCTTAATTAATTCTCATGAATTCAGATGAAATACTTACATATAAATATTAAAGTAGTTCTATATATATTATTCATTCATTTACGTAGAGCACAATACTTTATCCTTTATAATGTAAGTAATTACTCCACTTCATGACATCAACTTGAATCACATTACGGTGATATATTCTTCATGAAGATTGGCATATGGGCATTATCATATTTTTAATATGTAACTCTTAATTATTATCACGGTCATTATTTCATGTTTAAGACCCCATAATAACTCTTTATTAAACTAATTATAATCTCACATGGTTTATCATTTATTATCACTTGAACATTTAGAAATAATTTATACCTTTTGGGGGGTTGGACTTATTAGAAACATTGGATGATTCAACCTAAATCTCCACTACTTTATCATAGTTTTCAAGGTGATTTTTCCTTAAAGAATCCATATTTGGCCTCATGAATATTATCTTCTTTAAAATTCAGTTTTTCTTTAATGAATTTTGAAATATTCTCGTGTTCTACACTTTTCAGCTTAGAAATTTTAATCTCTTCTACGAGATCACTTTTATCCCGATATTCACATTATTTATTCTTCTCAAGTATCTTCAAATTCTTTTTGAGCTTATAATTTTACTAAAGAAAATCCTCTAGTTTACACTTACGCATATAATTAGTATAAATTTTTTCTTCTTCTTCATCATTACATAATGAATATTTTCCCCTTTTAATCATAGCAATGAAATATGTATGTTATTAAAAGAAATATTTATCATATTACTTTCTTGAGGAGGTTAAATATTAAATTTATTAATTTCTCATAAAATTTAATCTATAATTTATTGATGACTTATTTTTTTAGACATTATTTTAGAGAATACATCCACTTTTTCAACACTCCCAGTTTCATCCTAATTATTTTTAGGATGATCAATTAAAAAATAATTGACTCTACCATAGTTAAATAATTTAATATGGATATTACTTTTATATTTTCCTCTTCCTCTTATAATTCTCTTAAAGATAAAATACATGTCCATATTGTGTCCTTACGCTTCATCTTCTTAGAAATATAAGAGTGGTTCTTCTTTATTTATTTCAATATAAATACCATTTTTAGATTTAAATTTCATTTATTTATTCAAATTATTCTTGAATATAGGGGATTTTCTCATCACATAATTAATAAAAGTGTTATGCATCTCATAAAGAGATTGATCATCAATCTCTTAAAGGGAAGATGTATTTGGGATAATTTTATTAGGGAAGTTTCTCATTAATTTATTCACATTATTTGAATATTCCAATGTATCACAAAATAATATGATATTTATTACTTTTTCATTACCATGTTGAAGTAATCATTAATGGTATCATTATCTATCATCTGTATATCTTTAAAAAATTTAGTACAAATATAAATCTCATATTCTATGATCTTCATATTTCATTTATACATATTCTTAAGTTTTCCCATATATATTTATAAGTTTTATGTCCCATCACCATGGTGTTTAATTCTTGAAATAGTGATGAAAAAATGTAATTCATTAATTATCTATCTATTTAAAGATTTATCTAAACTTAATGATTCATGAGAGTATCTTCTCTTAGTGGAGTAGATCACACTATAATAGCAACACATACCTATATTTATTTTGAAAGTATATATGGACGAGTTTAGTTATTCCATACAAAGAACTCATTTCCATCTAATAAGAGAACTCATCTATTTTTTACTGAGTTTGAAACCTCTATAATTCTTTCATAAGGGATTAATATTCTCAAAAGGAAGCCTATACTATGATTCCAATTAATGTTCCCAGATCAGTGAGATCACTAAGAGGGTGAGGGGGTTAATTAGAGACCCCTTATATTTTATGAATTTACCTTTTAATTCAACCTTTATGGATGGTTAAATCCTTAATCAACTAAACTTTTTTATCTGTCGTTCTTTCCTAGATAATGTAAAAAGTTAGGGAAAACACAAATAAATTTATAATGTTCAATCGTAATATGAGCTTACTCTTTTCCAAGTATGGTAACCTAAATTCTACACTATAAATCAACTTGAAAACAACAAAATATATACCTCAAAAATCATTATGGATAATATCATAAAATACCCAGTATACAATCTCCCAAAATGTATGGTCTTTATGTTATTATAGAAGTCATCTCTTGATGGGTTCCTTATACTGGAATCCCTCCAATTGAATCTATCTCCCAAAAGATTTCTCTTTCCACCTTATAATGGGATATTTATACAACCACCCAGTAGTTCTTCAAGGGACCCCATGAATCCTCCATGAATAGGTCTTCAAATATATATTATCTTGATGTAGACAATTGGACTTCTTCTTCTTCAAGTCTATATGTATATTCTGTTTTAGGATCACTTTGCCTTGCTAAAATTCACTGTGATAATGAATAAAAATGACTTATTACAATTCTTTAATGCACCAGAATTATTAGATTCAATTGGGTACTCTCCTTTGATATACATCAAATAATCGCTATAGTTTTTTATCAGAATCCCACTATTTCAGTCTCTATTTTATTCTCATTTCCTATACATATAAATATTTACTAAATGTGTTAAGAATATTAATTCCATAGAAATTATGGAAAACTAAATGATTTTAGTTGCAAAATATATTCATATATTAAACTCAATTAATTATTAATTTATGGTCTCTATTTGAATCTCCTTAAAAATTGGTCGTGTTTCTTCATGCGATATTTGATTAACCATATACATATCTTCTTTGTAAATTCTTATACATTCATATTTAATTCTTACATGTCTACATTAAATTAATACCACATATATTATTTATGTATGCACCTTGAGCATATTTATTTATTCTTTGTGATGTGAGTAATTACTCCACATTATGATATCATCTTGTATCAAATTATTATGATGTATTATTTATAAAGATTAGTATATGGGTATCATTGTATTTTTCATCTATAACTCCTCATTATTATCATGGGTATTGTTTCTTATTTATTACCCTATAATAATTCCTCATTAAACAACTCATAATATCCAAAACATTCTCCTTTATTTTCTCACCGATGTTAAATTACTCCTCAAACTCAGGAATATTTCATTAATATCACATGAAATATATAGTTTATATGATTTTTTTTCATTTAAAATTCGAATCACATACAAGAACATGAAACTGCATGTATGTATTGATAAAAAATTCAAAATACCTCATTTAATTCCACAAAACCTATCCTGCATTAACTTCATTGTGAATACATTACATAAAACTTAGAGATAACCTATTATTACAACATGAAGACTAATTTTTGGTGTAGAATTATTTAATAGAATATCCATTCTTTACAAGTATATCGTAATATTATATGATATTTACAATGAACATGAAAAACAATATGTCTTGATCAAAGCTTCTTCTTTGTATGATATAGAGCATATGAGATCATTGAATTACTCTACTAATTTTCACATAGACTCCATGATTTCAACATAAGATGAAATACCAAAATATCATGTATTGTATCTCATTCATGCATAGAAGTATCATTAATGTATGGGTATTTTAAAGCTAACCCATAAACTTTTCAATGATTAAACTCTTCTTTGTTATGAATAAATATGATTTTCCTATCTCAATGAATAAAATATTTGTTACCTTTATTATTCACAAAATGTTCACAAATGATCCTCATCCATATAGAAGATCCTTGGGGTATTCTCATCGAAGTTCCGATCATCATCAAAGATTCATAAAAACTCATTATTTACTAAATTTTTGTGTGTTATTAAAGGAATATATTCTGGAATAGAAGATCCATACACAACATTATAGAAGCTACATATCACCTTCAGTGAATATTCATGAAGATACCTCCTAGAAAAAGACACTCATCTTCAATAAAAATCTTCTTTTTCACATAATATCTGTGAATCATTTAATTATAATACACATAAATATCAATGTTCATATGGAAGATGTATTGACCAGGATACGAACTAATCCTCATAGAAGATTTTACTGATAGACATCGATTGAAGGAAGACGATAATATGTGAACTCAAATCAATTTGATTAAATAACACGACTTCTTTACATATCTTTTAATGGAAGGAGAACCTTTCCCTGAATGTTTAAATCCCACATTAGATATTTTCTTAGCCTTTAATCTATAAATATTGCTCTCCATTACATTAACCATTCATCCTTGGTTCTAGGTTCTACTCACGGTTACAGTATATACATCTACATATGTGTGGTATCCACACAGTGCATGATCCTTCTCCCTATGAATGCTACACACATGCCATACATACATCCATACATAATCCCACCAATATATATTGGCACTATACCTTGGGATAGCTTAGCTAGGATATATTATCATAAATGGGTTGGGATTGGCATAATTTTTACTAAACTCCATTAAAACACTTATCCAAAATTCCTCTAGGAAGCCTTCCCCAAATATTCTTCTTTTATCTTCAATAAAATAATTATCATCAAGAAAAAATTAAAATATTTCACATCATTATCGAAACATTATTTATAAAAAATAATATATATTTTTTCATGGCCTTCACAAATATTGATGTTATAAATAATGTACATTAATCAAACACCTTTAGCACATGTTATGATCTCTTAATAATATCATAAAAATCATTAGATATTAGTAGGAAATCTTTATTGATACTCTTAATTTTATTTCGTTAATCTATCATACTTATATAAATTCTAATGCATATTGACTCCCTTATTTATAAAATATAAAATCAAGACATGCGAATTTCCCTATGAATATTATGAAGATGAATGTTAAATTTTATGAATTTCAAAGGGAATGATACAAAATATCGTAATAAACCTTACTAAGTAAATTATAAGGTTCAGGAATTTAATAAAATATTTTAATTTTTCTTAGACTCAACATTATGAATATTTTAACGCACCTTACAAATTACCATAATTTTAACTTATGAATTATATCAACATTATGATGATCTAATAAATACCATTTTTAACACTTGAGTAGATAGTACGAATTTAGGGTGGAAACCTTATAGATTAAAAATATGGACCTTATAGTGATTGTAAGGCTCTATAATTTTCCAAATTCTTTCAAAAACTTCAAATATATAATTAATTATTCTCAAATAAAAACACCTATAAATCATCCCAAAACCTTATCTATCCCTTCAAATCACCCAAAAAAAATATTTTAAACACTTCTCAAAAACTTATTATTCCTTGTTTACAACATTTACAATATTATTAATTAGTTTTATTGGGCACTTTAAAATTATTTTGTCTACTTAAAAACATTCTAAGATCATCATCATCATCATTATTAGAACCTTTTCTATCAAACTTTTTCTATTACATTTTTTGATGAATAATGTAACTCTTTACATTATTCATTTACTTACATGAAAAAATATATTTAGGATATTAATTGATATTCAATTTTTATTTTCTATGGAATAATATTTTAATTTTTATCTGGAACTTCTCTAAGTCTAAATATACCCCCAGTAGCCTCTTAGACACTATATTCAATTCACAATATCATGCTATGATATAAAAACACCTTTTAGTTTAGAAATAAAACTTATGTACATTACTGAGAATATTAACTATCATATCAACATAATATATGATATTCTATGTGTTTGGATAAATTAATTAAAAATAACATCATTATTTAAAATATTCCATGAAATGGTGGCGTGGTTATATCCCTCATATTTTAATAAACATCTAGATGAAATATTTTATCCTACATTAAAAAAATTAAAATTTTCTTCTTCTTAAGTATGATATAAATTTCAATGAATCATAAGCCATGTTTATTAATATTAAATTATTCATAAAAACTCTTTGTTAATAAAAAATATCTTATCATTTAAGATATTTAAGATGAAAACAAATATACTTTACTTAGATCCATCCAATATTGATAGATTCATTTTTATAAAAATACTATTATTAAACAAACCTTTGTTCCAGTATTTTAATTAAAAGTATCATCTTTATCAATTATTTCCTTTTTTTGAAATCTTGATTATTTATAAAAAATTTAAAGTATACATTTAGTATCCTATACCCTTTAAAAAAATTGTTTTTACTATAACACTGAAAACTGACATAAACTTTTCATGGAGTTTCTCAAACATATATAGATATTATATAAAATTATATCCTATATAATTGTAACTATTCATTTTTGACACCTACTTTATGTTTCATGACAATATCTAAATATTTAAAGAAACATTGTTACACTTTCCCGATATATTTTATTCTCCTAGTTTGAACATTTACACACTTGTATACTCAACAAAAAACAAGATACATGACATAAAAATCTATGTTTAATGATATGAATCATATTAGGGAAGTAGGGTAAACATTAATTAAACTTATTAACATTGTTAGAAAATTTTAAATGACGATAATAGAATGAGTTTCAAATCTCAAACAAGTATTAATAAAAACCTATAGTCTCGCTAATTTATAAATATACTAAATAAAATTGAATATATGAGTGGATACTAAAGTTACTATAATATTGAATATAATTAATTAAAAACCTTAATTGGATCACTCTTATAATCATCTATATCCATCGGTTGAATAACTTTCACATTTGGTTACATAGGAAAGGGTTACTCTAAAACATCAAATTTTCCCAACTTCTTAAGAAAAGTTCTAAATCCATGTACCGATCTAAGAATTTTCTTATATTAATATTATTAATTTCAAGGATTAATCTCAAAGTAATATTATATGATGATGATTTCATTAATATAAAACAAAAGCTTTTACCAGGTGAGTATTATATATTACATTCATTTATAAATAATTTTATTAAATATTTTCCTAGTAAAATAATCACCCTTTTTGAATTAAATCATATCCATTAGTGGGAAAATGTACATACTTCATAATGGATCACACTAATTAATATTTTAAATAATTAATGACAATATTTGGTAAATAGTAATTTTAATCGTATTATAATTGATTCTGGGAAAGTTGAGTGGATAACTCCTTACCCTAATCAATTATATGAATACAGTCAATTTTATTCCTCTAGTATCATAGAATTTAGGGATTCCTAGATAATTGTAACCTAAATTATATTCCAAGAATAATGAACCTAATGATTAGGGTCACCTCATCACTTGATTTCCTAACAAAAAATAATCTAGGAGAACCCAACATTTGAATGACCAACCCCGTTGGACAATTGAGGTTATGAAAAGTGTTTTTTGGAAGGAATGTAACACTTAATATTTTAAAGTGTATTTAATATCACTATATTATCACATGTATTACATTTATGTCTTCATTCTATTAATTATTTAGTTTGATACATAATTTCTTCCATTAAATCAATATGTTAAAACCATATCGATGTGTAACTCTTTACACAACTTATAGCCCGTGTTACTAACAGATAACTCAATTTAATGCATAATTTTTATTATTAATTATATTTTATTATTATTAAATAATTATATGTATTTATATTAAATGGAAAGGAATAAATTATTATGTACTTTGGTAAATTTTTAAATAAAATAGAAGGATAATAGAGTGTTCTCTGATATTAAATCCAAGGTAAAATATGATATATGATATTACCACATAGGGAAAACCTAAGTATGAATAAATTTTTTGGAATCCACCTACATAATAATCCACCCATGTTCTAGATGCTCACATAAGATTAATTCACATGGGTGGTAGCACAAATAAGAATAAAAACATGTTAGGATAGAGTTGTATAAGGTTTTCCAATGAATTGTGAAGGTCATGTATAAATAAACCCAAAATAATGATATAATAATGAGTTAACATGATATTTTTTATAAGAACAACCTTATAATCATGTATGATTAAATTGAAACCACCACTATCGTATGTGAATAACTTATAATTTGAAGGGATAAATCTAGTGAAGATGTTTTTGTTTAAAATAATCAAATCCTTTTACATATTGTAAAATAAATATTGAGATACTTAAATGCATGAAAAAATTGATTATAGGAGGGAGTGAAATGACCTTGGTGTTTTGGTGGTGTAATGAGAATTTATCTTAACCTAAAGAAGTTTGTATAAATATTGAAATGACAATTGATATATTGTGGAAAGAGTGGTCGTGGTTCACAGGGAAATTATAAACCTAAAAACAAGGTTTCAGCATGGAATAATGTAACATCCTGAAAATTTAGTTTAAAATTATATTATTCTATATACCTTTCTTAACAAAAAACACCATGATTTAAGAAAATTGAGATACACAATAAAAATAATTTTAAATATGACCATTATAACCTAGTTGTTAAATTGGTGATATAAATAGGAATAAAAACATTATAAAAAATAATTATTAAGGTTTTAAACAATTGAAATGTATTTACTCAAAATAAATAAGTAATCAATTTTTAGTAAATTAATTTTATTTTTCAAAAACACGTTTTGTTTAAAAATGGTTATTATTGCATTTTATGTACAAATTGTAACATCACATGTAATGATAGAATAATAATTTTTTATATTTATTATTATTTATGAATTAGATATTAATTTTACCCTAAATGGGATGCTACATCTAGTAGAATACCCAAAAATTAATAATTATTTTCTCCTAAATCTCGTGTTGCACGTAAGACTGAGATATACCAAACAATAATATATTATTACTATTATTATTATTATTTTAAGTAGTAGTTATCACCTAGTATTTGTTTCAAATATAATGAATAAAAATAAGTATATATTTTTACACATTTTTATTAAAGGTTTTTACATTCATCTAATAATTTTTATTGGATTAAAATAAGAATAAATCCAATTCTTAGCATAAAAAGCTCTAAATTTTTAAAAGGTAGTTTTACTGATTTTTAATGGAGAACCCACTTTAAATCTAATTTTTGACATTTTTAAAATTTTTATTTGAAAAATAAAATTCAATTTTGAAATTTAAATATCAAAATTTATTGTGGGATATTTTTTGGTTCTTTTCTTAGAACTTTCATCTTTTGATTAATAGTGAATAATACTGAATATTAGTTCAAAACTGAATTTTTATCCAATATATTTATACAGATACATAATTTTTTTATTTGGTTTTAAAGAATAATTAGATAAATTTTATATTATTGAAACAAATTTAGGTCAATTTAATCAATTTTACATTGAATTTAGATATAAAAACTTAGCAAACCTTTGAACTTTTTTAATTTAAAAACATGCTTTATCATCCCGTTTGTGAGATTAAATTTAAATTAATTTATAAAAAATTTTAGATTTGAATTTGGAAAAAATTATTCCATATTTGGAATAATAATAATTTATAATTCATATTTCAACTTAGTTTTGGACCAAAAATATTAGTAAAATTGAAAAAAATAATTACAGTGATTAAGAAGAAAATTATCTTAATAAGAGACTAAATATTAAACATAAGGACTAAAATGAAATTTAAAAATGTCCAAACCCTATTTTATGATACTTTTTTACCCTATACTCTATTTTATCTAATTTAGACAATTATTGGAGACACTTGACATGGAAAAAACATGGGTGAAGTTCCCTTTTAAACAATTTATAAGAATGTCACTCCTCCTCTACTATAAAGAAACACCCACCCATCCAATTTATTCAAACCTATAAATCCAATTTTCTTACCCATATTGTACTAAAATAAGCTTAAAATATCCCTCTCATCAAGATATAATCCTCTCCTTTGTTATAAATCCAACTAAGGAAACGCCTTGGTGAAACCAAAAGGAGTTACCCAAAAAAGAGGTAACATCCTTCCACAAGATCTTTTGTTTTATATTCATTATCCACCACATAAATTATTATTATTAAATGATTATATGGTAAACTAAGTGTAATATATATAATTATTTTTTTATTATAAGGTTTCTACCTACACTTACACACACTTCCATCTAATGGGTAATGAAATTAGCGTTCGTGTTTGGAGAACTACCATCTCACTTAATGGTGTCGTTCGTTTTTTCGTTACCAACTCTAATGGTTAGGAATTATGTTTAAATAAATGTTTTATATGATATATATATATATTATATTTATGATTTATTCATACTTATTTAATTTCTATATACACATACCTACATACTATCCATTTTGTGTACATACAATAACATTATTTGTGGACGTGTGGACTACCGTCTCCTCAAAGTGATGTGGTACTTTTACACATTACATTGAATGTATTTAGGATGGGTATAATTAAAAATATTTTTAATAAATTTAATATATATTATATTCATGAAATAATTACCTTTCTTGAAATATAATATATCATTTTATTTTTACCCATTCACACACTGAAAAAGCGATAACATCATTCGTGGACATGTGGACTATTGCATCCTTAACACGATGTTATTAATTTTAAATCAAAATAATTATATATATAAGTATATATATGATTAAATAACATGGTATTTATTATATAATTATCATTATTTAAAGACAAATTTCATTTACCTTCTTTCTATAACAATCATTGAAAAAGGGGAATGTTACTTATGTGTACTTACGACCTACCATCTCCATGATTGTAATGTGGGTCCATTTTTCAAAACCATATTTAGTAATTGGGTTTAAAAGTGTATTTTATTTATAAATATGATTATTATTTCATGATTATTATTATTTATATGTTTATTTAATGACCCCTTTGACAATAGTTGACCAACCAAATTCATTTTTGACACTTAAACCAAATATGGTCAAAACACTTGACAAAAACTTAATTGTTTAATTAGTTATTTAAAACATTGTAATATGTGAAATAAAAGTGATGATAAAATTTAAAATGGTTTTGAACCAAGTAAATAATTAACATAAGTTTAGTATCCAAGAAGATAAAGACACACGTGACAAGTCAGACTCAAGGTAAGGGATTTCATCTCATTCTCCATTCATTGAGATATTTCATGATGATATGAACCTTTATTATATTATAATATGTATATACTTCCCGTTTGAAATTATATATCCATATTATATATATTCTCATGTTATTTAATATTTTTTTTAAATTTTATTCTTTCATGGGGATTGTGATTTAAATGTTCAAAGTGGTATAGGACACTTTGAATGTTTAATGATTTAATTTAAAAATATTTTATCCATGTCAAGATTCTTGATATTATTTAACATATTTATTTATATGGATATTAAAGGATTATAATGTAAATTTATGACTATTTTTAATTTCATTCAAAGGTTTTTAAAAGGTATATTTTTATGTGTTTTACATATAACATTTTGTTAAATGAAAAGTGGAATGTTATATTCTTAACATACACATAGACAATGAATTTTAAAATTTCATGACTATTATTTGATTTATAGATCCTTTTAAAATCTTAAATATTTTCTTAAATGAAAATACTTTTTTTAATTTTTCAGTATTTTATTAATGGAAATGGGTTTTGAAAATAGATTGAATATTTTAATAACATGAAATGTTTTCTTAGTAGTGAAAATGAAATATTATGAGTGAAATATTGAAAATTTATTTATTTTATGTGTTATGATTATATTATGTTAATTAGAAATTTGATGGTTGGTTTAATGATAAACCATTTATGGGAGATTCTGTGATAAACCAATGACATGTGGGTCCATTACAACCCTCCAACACATTGGATATGGAATTCTTGCATATGGATATTCTAGTTGTATGAGTGAAATTTATGGAAGTAAAACAGATGGTTATTCCATTTATAAGAGTGACATGTATAATTATCTTGTGATTTCCTAGACTTGAATTCCACTTAGGTGGTTCCTCGATCCTGGTGGGCCACATGCCCTCAAGCGCATCTCTCTGAATGCTAGAGGTTGTTTACTAGTAGTGAGGGTCTAGGGTGTGTCAGTGGGGAGATTATGCTCTCATTATCAGAGTGTTGTACAATGGATAATTATAAACATATGTAAATATAGGAAGTAATAAGTAAACCGAGTGCACAATAGTATGAGAAAAGTATAATGATAACTAAAATAATTGGAATAACATACAATAGTTAATGATGATAAATATCATGTCACTAGAAAGATATCAAACAAGGATACAAAGTATATGGAATCCATGAAAGACCAAATGTAGTAAAATAAATACATAAACTATCCCAATCCTCCTAATCTAAAAATAGGTCATCTACTACGAGGTCCTTCCTTACACAGCAAGTAATCAAATATCTGAAGCACTATGCTTCCCTTTGTCAACACCAACATACATTTAATCTACCCCAGGTACCAAACAGAGCCAGGTGAGGGTGTGAGATAAATCTCAATGGTCCACCAGCAATGATGTCTATAACATCCATCCCATATAATAAAAATATAACAGTATACAGGCATGCACACACACACACACACACACAGATATATATATATTTATTAAAGTAATACAATTTTACTAAATACCCAAGTACCTGCTTCATCCCTCGGCTAGTGTCTAAACATGTAACTAGTTAATCAATTAATTAATTACCAATTAATATTAATAGTTCACATGAGGCATATAAAGCACTAAAATCACCTCGTGATAGTATAAATAGCAAAGGTTCCAAGATGTAACAAGGAAACCATAATTAATAATTAATATGAAGTGATTCTATACCAAGGAAATCTAGAGCTCAGGGGATGCTAACTCAGTAGTAACTAAGTCTATCTAAGGGGGTAAAAGTGTAATACAAGGAGTATAATCCAAGGAAATCCCATAATAATATTTACAACTGTGTCCAAGGAATAAATCCATGGTAAAATAAGAGATAAGCAGTGGCCAAGCCAAAGGATGCAACCAAGGAACCTCGAGTCATGTTGGATATTAGGAGTGTATCTGAGGCATCCTCTAATAATAATTAAGGGATCATATGGTGTCATACAGGGCATCAAAAGGTAGATAAGTATTGGGTTCTTGGGTGGGTATTACCCAGGGAAAATGACATCCTTGAATTGTAATAACGTCCTCAAGTACCCAAGGAATTCCCTAGGGAATCCAATATCTAACACGAGTCAATCCTGTTGAGATGGTATATGAGTATGATATACTATATAATACCAAATGTAGGATTAAATATGTAAATATGATATTCTCAAATACAAGAGGGGGGGGGGGGGGTTGAATTGTACTTTTAAAAATTCCGTTGGAACTTTTAAAGATGGTTATGTTTAACAAGGTTAAATAAGATAATTCACAAAACCTATAAGTTCAAAACACCTGCTTGATTCAGGAAATTTGATTCCGAGAAAGCAATTCTGGAAAAGTGATTCCGGAAATGAAACTTAATGAAAGTTTACAAAGATAAAGATTCTACCTTAATGCGTATAGAATCTAACTAAATCAGAGTACAAGTATAAGGAAGTATAATATAGTTATACTTTCCTCAATAATACAAATGCATCGGAAAACTTGTAATAAAAAAAGTAACAAGTAGTAAATCTTTTAACCCAAAGAGAAGGGTATCCAACAACATTGGATAAAGGTACCTTGATTTATACTTTCAAGAAAGTTTGTCTTACCCACACCAGGGTAAGCCCTCGATACGAAGATCAGAGTCTGTCTTGCTATCCCTGCAATCCCTCAACTTCAAGGTGGTCGGCACCTCTGTCTTCCTATCCCCAGAAGCCCTCGATTGTACATAGAAACAATTGGAGTCACACAAAGAAAATCTGCACGAAGAAAATTTTGAACAATCCATTCAAACTTTCTACATAATGCATGATAGTTTATAAGAGCCTCTCTCTAGAAATCACTTCTGAATGTTCTGAGATTCAAAAATTCCAAAAGTCCCAAAATTTTTGATCTCTTTCAAATGAGCTTATATTTATAGGCACAAATCCAACGGTCGGCTCCCTCCTTCAACAGTCATATTTTTCCTTGAATTTTGGAGGGACCTGTACACGTGTCACTCAAACAACAATTAGTTAATAAATGAAAGCCCGACAACATTTTATAACAAACAAAGTGTAAGCATAACTAAAATCTGATATTTAGAATGTAAGAAAATGAATGTTCAGAGTCTAAGAAAAATTGAATTCAGAGTCTATAATACAAGGATATTCAGATTCTGTTTTCTAGGAATTTATAACCTGAATACTATAGAATTCCGGAGTCTGAATTTCAAGAAAATTCAGAATCTAGATTCATAAGAATTCAGAACCTGAACTTACAAAGTTCGGAGTCGGAGTTCATGAGAATTCGAAGTCATAACTCATAAGAGTTTGAAGTCTGAATTTAGAGAATTCGGAGTCAGAACTCAGAGAAGTTCGTATCCAGAATTCGTATTCAGAATTTAGAGTCAGAACTTAGAAGAGTTTGTAACCAGAATTCCGATTCATAATTCAGAGTCATAAATTAGAAGAGTTCGTATCCAGAATTTGTATTCAGAATTCAGAGTCAGAACTCTGAAGAGTTCGTATCCAGAATTCGTATTCAGAATTCAGAGTCAGAACTTATAAGAGTTCATAACCAGAAGTATGATTCGGAATTTAGAGTCAGAACTCAGAAGAGTTCGTAACCAGAATTCTAAGAATTTAGATCCTAAAACAGAATGCTTCATATCTAGGTAATTATCAGATTCCGAGGTTTTGGTGTCAAACTGAATTTTACACTTAGAAAAAAATTATGATATGAACAATAAAACATGGTAAGGTTAAATATCCATGGGGAAGGAAATTTTTCCTTATAGAAGTAAAACATAGGGAAAAAGAATTTTTCCTTGAGATAATGTGTTTGTGATTTTCAAAACAAGAATAAATGGTAAAGTCATAAGGAAACCTTAATGAATCAACGATCTCCCCCTTGAATGAAGGAATGGAAAAGTCATAAGGAAAACCTTATTGACTCAACAATCTCCCCCTTGAATGAATGACATAAGGAAAGCCTTATTGACTCAACAATCTCCCCCTTTTTGGAAAGTACAAACATCCTTACGAAAAAGAATATAAGGACTTAGAAAAAAATTTCTAGACTTTGAAATAAAGCTTATATCCATTTTCTCATTGGTAAAGATGAATACGACTAACTCCCCCTTCTGATTTAGAACTCTAAGAATCATATTATAGATTTCCGGAATGGGAGTTTTTATTTAGCTTGAATAAGTAAATCTTCGTAATGAGAACTCCCCTTTGATAAACTCCCCCTTACTTAGGGATATTTCTTATTTTACTTAGAAATATTTTTCCTTCTCCCCCTTTGTAATTTTCAAAAAGAGTTTGAGGGAATGGAAAAAAACATGGTACCTGAAATATTAGTAAAAACATCCAAAAAAACAAGCATCCACATTTTCATTGAGATTGGAAGTATTTATACAAGGAAAAATAGATACAAAAAAAGATCAGATTTGGATCTATTTTTCTTCTTTTTCCTTGGGTATCGGCTTCTTCACAATGGTTTTCAGCTTCTTTAGTTCTTTGTGATCCTCCTTTGCTTTCTTTTCTAAGGCTTTTATTCTATCATCTTGAGCCTTCAGAGCCTATGCCTAAGCCTTTAGAAAGTCATATTTCTTCACTAGCTTTTCTTCCATCTCGATCTAAAGATCCCTATATGTTTTACAACTTTTGACAACAAAATTCAACTTTCCATTCAGATCTTTGACATCCTGAATCTGAGAATTTTTTTCAAGATTTAGATTTTACTGAAAGCTATTTGTAAGATCCTTGATTTTGGTGTCTTCGGTATCAAAGGATTCCTTGAAATATTCTTGAAATTGATCACTCCCTCTTAGATCTTCAACGATTTTCTTCGACCAACTGCTCATTTTCTTGCAAGATTTTCTATGGGCTTCATAGTTGATAAGTAAATTCTTGTGTTCAGCCTCAATCTTAACACACCTATCCATAAACATGGATTCAGAGTCTGATTTACGATTCATGCTATGCAGGAGCATCTAGCATATGGAATGAATTGTTGGAAAGATCAGAATGGTGTCCACTAGCTTCTTCAGGGGCTGAACAACAAAATCATGTCCTAAAGCTGATGACTCTGAATCTGACATTTTTCTTGGAGATTGTTCTTCCTCTAGCTCTACCAGCTTCCTCTTAGAGGATCCTACAACTTAATTTTCCTCAAAATTTCCTTTGTTTGGGTATCAACAACCACTTTTTTCCTCTTATTGGTTCTCCGAATAGCTTCTTCATTGGGATATTCATGATCACTTCCAGACAACTATTCAATCTTATCTTCATTAATTTTATCTTTTTGAGCTCCTGCCTCAATGTCTTCAGGAAGAATGAAGTCATGATTATGACTCTCTTTCTCAGATAACTTGTTTACTTCCTCTTCACCATTCTCATCTATTCCAGGTGTAGCAAGTTTTGAAGATCTGGCTTGAGAAGTCTGGATTGACAAAATTTTGGAAGCACTTTACTTTTCATGAAAGTCTTATACTTTCTTTATCAGATCAGTTGTGTCTTCAGTGCTTTGGGATTCCTGAACTTCTTCCACAACTTCCTTTTCAACATCCTTCTCTTGAGATTTTTGTGGAGTCATAAGCTTTTTTCCCAGGTGTTTCAGGTAATGGTTCAACTAGGAAGGTTTTTGGTACGAGAATGTTCTCGGATGCAATTTCAGTATCCCTCAAAAGGGATTGACAAATTTCAGCCTCTGGCATCTTCTTCTTTTTCTTCTTCTCTTTGTCTTGCTTCTCAAGCTCTTCAGCAGCTTTCTCTTTTAGTGATTTGGCCTCTACAGGGTATAAGCCAAATTGTGGTTCCCCTTCCTTCCGAGTCTTTTTATCCTCCCTCCATTTGGAAACCACTTCATCCGGATAGGATTTATGCTTTTTGGGATTTGGAGGTGTGGATTGGGATTCTTTGGCCTTAGGGTTTTTCTCTGTTTCTTCCACTTCCTTTAGTTTCCTCATCTTTCCAGCTTTCTTTGAAGTTTCAGCTTCTTAAACATTTCTCAGAACGGATTCTGCCTCATCCTCAGGTAGATTATAAAACTAACCTGACTCCTTAGAAAAACCTACTTTCATCCTCTTGAGGGTATCATCACTGATTAGCATTAATTTTCAATTACTCGGCTTGGAAATGCAGGGGATCTTGAAAGATTCAAGGAACCAGACTATCAGTTTGGAGAGTAGGGAAGGATACATAATTATCTGTGCTCTCAGATTCCCATTCTTGATATTCTCTATTGTTATGAGAATATTCATCATCAGATTGATTTTCCATAGATTTACCAAAAAATCTAATATATACATATCACTTTTCTTAAGAGTGTCGTTGTCACCCTTTCTCGGTACGATAAGGCCCTGAACCCATAACTGTAGGATCCGATTATTGGTAGACAGATGGGAAATCTTTGCGGTCTTGACATCAGTAAGTCCAAGGAATTCCATAGCCTTCACCTTTACGAAACTTCCTTGAACATCTGGTAGCTTGTGGGAGCAGAACTCAGCTTCCCCTTCATATGATAGCCCCACCAAGCTAGCATCCTTGGTGTAAGAGAGTGCATAAGTTTTTTCATAACTCTTGAAGGAAAATGTTTCTCTGACATCTTCTTTTAAAAAGAAAACCGATTCATAAAATTCTATAAGTAGATCTAGATATACAACATCATGAGCTCCTGTATTTTAAATGGATAAACTCTCCCACCCATTAAGCCTGATATTTTTTGAGATAATAGAGTCATACTTATTGCAGAAGTTCGGATGTACCAACCTCTCCCTGTAAATTTTCCACTCTGAAATCGACTTGACCGAAGCCATTTCTTGAGAAGGAATTTCAACAGACATTGGGACTTGTGAAAACTCTGAAAATCTAGAATGGGGTTTTAAAGTTGGGTGGATCTTCGACATGAAAATGCTTTGAAGGATGATGTGGGATAAGCATCAAGGTCCCCTTTTTATAGGTGTTTAAGTGACAGTTGAACTTCCCATCTGAATCCAATGGCTGAGAATTCTTCTGATCTGATCTGACGGTTGAAATAATATTTGCAAGAAAAATTTGGTAGGATCCAATATTTTGAGGGTTTTTAAAATAAAACATTCGGATCTAAGGAAACTAGAATCCTAGAAATTTTAAAAACAAAATAAACTACCAGCAAGTAAAAGGTAATTATGAAAACTCAAGAAATAATCATACCTTTCGGATTGTCATGAGAATTATTTATATTGAGGAAAATTATTCTTGAAGGACTTTAGATTCTAAAAACAATTTGAGTATGAAAAGGAATTGAGTACTCAGATCTTCATTACGAAAATTTTCATTATGAAAATTTTCATTTCAAAAATCTTCATTACGAAAATCTCAAGTATGAAAAATTCATTACAAAAAATTTCAAGTAAGAACACTTCATTAAAAAAAATTTAAGTACAAAAAAAAATTCATTATGAAAAATATGAAAAAATTCCTTACAAAAATGTAAAAACCACATTACAAAAAATATGAAAAATCTCATTATGAAAAATATGAAAAAGCATAATTACGAAAAATATGAAAAAATACATTACGAAAAATATGAAAAATATCATTAAGAAAAATATGAAAAAGATTCATTACGAAAAATATGAAAAAACTTCATTACGAAAAATATAAAAAAGCTTCATTACGAATGTACTCCCCCTATGGAAATGAGTTTAATACTATAAAGAAATTTGTTTCAACAGGATGTTATTGAAGAGGATTACCTTATGGTTATCATTCCTAACTTCAGTTTAATGTATTCAAATCTATCGGAGGGTAAAGAATTTATAAAAATATTAGCAAGTTGATCTTGCGTTCTGATAAATTATAGAATGATATCTTCTTTTTGTGTGTGATCCCTAAGAAAGTGATGCCTAATATCTATGTGCTTTTCATGAGGGTGATGTGCAAGGTTTTTACTAAGGGCAATGTCAATTGTATTATCACAAAAAATTTGTGTTATGGTGAAACTAATACCATAGTCTGTGAGTGTGTGTTTCATCCACAACACTTGAGCACAATAACTTCCAGCTGGTACATATTCAGCTTCAGCAGTGGAGAGTGGTACCGAGTGCTGCTTCTTGCAAGACCAAGAAACTAATGAATCTATTAAGAAATGACAAGTTCTAGATATACTCTTTCTTTCCATTATACATCAACCGAAGTCAACATCCAAAAATCTTTTTAAAACAAAACCATTTCCAGAAGTATAAAATAGTCCGAAATCCATGGTTCCCTTTAAGTAGAGGAAAATTCTTTTCACTGCCTTTAAGTGGGATTCCTTAGGATTGGATTGATATCTTGCACATAATAATACTAAAAACATTAAGTCTGGATGACTAGATTTCAAGTAAAGTAAACTTCTTATCATACCACTAAAATATGTTTGATCTACTAGTTTCCCAACTTCATCAAGATCAAGTGTGTTTGAGGTACCAATGGGAGTATATATACTTTTAGTGTTGTCATATCCATAATTTTTAGTAAGATCTTTAATATACTTATGTTGGGATATATAGATTCCTTCTGTTTTTTATGAAATTTTAAAACCAAGGAAAAATGTTAACTCATCCATCATACTCATTTCAAACTCAGATTTCATTAGATCCGCAAAGGAATTAGATAAAGATTGCTGAGTTGAACAAAATTTAATGTCATCCACATAAATTTGAACAATAAAAAAATTTTTCTTAATTTTTTTATAAAAAGGGTTGGATCTGCATTTCCCTTAACATAGTTATTTTGAAGAAAAAATCCAATAAGTCTATCATACCAACCTCGAGGGGCTTGTTTAAGTCCATACAGAGCATTGGTAAGTATAAAAACCTAATCAGGATGTTTTGTATCTTCTAAGCTAGGAGGTTGTTTAACAAAAACATCCTCTTGAACATAACCATTAAGGAAAGAAAATTTCACATCCATTTGAAAATGTCTGAAATTGAAAAATGCTGAAAAGGAAAGTAAAATATGAATAGATTCAAGTCTAGCTAATAGAGCATAGGTTTCTTAATAGTCTATTCCTTCTTGTTGATTATATCCTTTAACAACTAATCTAGCTTTATTTCTAATAATGATTCCATTTTCATCACACTTATTTCTGAAGACCCATTTTACTCCATTAATATAAGTTTCCTTAGGTCTTTCAACCAAGGTCCAGACTTTATTCCTTTCGTATTCATTTAGTTCATCTTGCATGGATTTAATCCAATCATTATCACCAAAAGCTTCATCTGTAATTTTTGGTTCTAATTGGGAATGGAATGCTAGATGTTATACTTCAGTTCATAAAGAAATTCTAGTCCTAATAGGTTTATTTACATCACCAATGATAATATAACTAGTATGATTCTTTAGAAACAACTGATTTGGGTTTTGTAGAACCTGTTCATCAACATAGGGTAGGAAATCTTCTAGGGTAAATGTTTCAGTAGTATCTTCTTGAAAATTTTCTTTATCAGAAGGATATTCTATCAAAGGTTGATAACCAGTTTTTGAAAACACATCCAAGGATGTAGGTTGGGGCTGTTTAAAAAAAAGGATCGGTTTTATCAAATTTGTCATGTACTATCTCTTCAACAGTACAAGTTTTTTATTGAAAACTCTATATGCCTTAGAAGTTGTGGAGTAGCTTAATAAAATTCGTTCATCAAGTTTTGGTGAGAATTTATGTAGATTATCTTTAGTATTCAAAATGAATACCTTGCAACCAAAAACCTTAAATTAAGAAAGTATAGGTTTTCTACCATTCCATAACTCATAAGGAGTTTTATTCAGAAAAGGTCTAATAAAAACATGATTTATAGTATTACAAGCAGTACTTACAGCTTCAGCCCAAAAATGTTTGGCTAAAGAATACTCACTCAACATGGTTCTAGTTATCTCTTGAAGAATTATATTTCTTATTTCAACAACACCATTCTGTTGAGGTGTTCTGGGTGTTGAGAAGTTGTGAGTAATACCTTTTCTACAACAAAAAGTTTCAAAATCAGAATTTTGAAA
This sequence comes from Viscum album, assembly GCA_963277665.1. Classification (NCBI taxonomy): domain Eukaryota; kingdom Viridiplantae; phylum Streptophyta; class Magnoliopsida; order Santalales; family Viscaceae; genus Viscum; species Viscum album. Next base: position 931,744,888 of record OY728159.1, read on the forward strand.
TTCTCCACCATGATCACTATGAATAGTTTTTTAATGGAATATTTTTCTCATTATTCACTTGGGCCCTAAAACTTTTGTAATAAGAGAAGGATTCAGACTTCTTTGTTAAAAAATAGACCCACGTAAATCTAGTGTAATCATCAACCAAGAAAAATACAGAGTACTTGCCTCCAATGCTTCCAGTTTGTGTTGGACCCAAAAGATCCATATGTACTAGCTGTAATTTATAAGTAGTGGAGACTTCACAGACTGATTTAAAACTAGATTTATGTTTCTTTCCCTATTGACAAGGTTCACAAACTTTTGAAGAATCAAATCTAAGATCTGATAGATCCTTAACTAATTATTTCTTAGAAAGTTTGCATAAGTTCCTAAGGTTACAGTGTCCTAACCTTGTATTCCATAACCAAGAATGATCTTCCATTGCACTAAGGAAAGGTAAGTCTTGGCTCCTAAGGTCTTATAAGTTTAGTGTGTAAAAATTCTCTTGCCTATAGTCAGAAAGAATAAACCCTTCCTTGGAATTGTGTACTAGTCACTTGTCATTCCTAAAATTAAAAAGTTAGAATTCATCACATAATTGGATTATGCTAATGAGGTTGTACTTAAGACCCTTAAAAAATTGAACATTTGAAATCAAAGTTTTTCCAAGAAGAACGATGTTACCAATACGAATAATTTCTCCCTAAGCATTATCTCTGAGAGTTACTTTTCCTTATTTCATCTTGATAATCTTTTCAAAATAGTTTTTGTTACCAATCATATACCGGGAACACCCACTATCCATGTACCATGTATTTCTATGATTACTTTCCCGATTTTCCTGAAAACAAAAAAGTTAGAATTTCAGAATCCAAACCTTCATGGATCCGGAAATTTCAGAAAGCAAAATTTTAGGCACCCACATCTTCTTAGAAAAATAAGCTTTATGAAATCCTAAAGATTGGGTTTTGTTTAAAGAACAATTCTTTTCCCAGTTTCCACCACACTGACACTTAGTACAGAATGAATCACTTTGAGGAACAAAATAACTGTGGCTAAAAATTGGTTTAGAACCATTATAACCAAAACCATAACTATTCCTTAGAGGTTGGATTTCAGAATACATTTTATCATAATTTTATTTACATAAGGTAAAGTTTTACAAACACTTCCTCAGGGAAAATATTTCATATTTTAGTTTGATAACCAAGTTCTTGTTTTCAATAAAATTTGATTTTTAACTTCAGTTAGTCTCGAAAATAGTTTTCTATGAAATTATGTTTTCTAGATCTTTATAAAGTTTATTCTTCCCAGAATTTACTACTTTAAGATTTTTTGAAATAATTTCAACATCAACATTTTTCTTATCAATATCTTTAGAAATATATGATATTTCCTTAGTAAGAATAGTATTCCTAGAATTTTCCTTATAATGTTTTTTCATGAGTATTGAATTCTCAATATCAAGAAGTTTGGAAAACCTAGAAACTTCTTTATAGGAAGGTAATGTATTATCTTCAGCGGAAGAAGATTCTTCATCTGAAGAGTTATAATATTTATCATCATTAGCATTCAAAGAAAAATTGGTCAATGATTTAGCATTATGTACCTTAGCCATTAGGCAATTATTTTCAATAGGTAGTCTGGATATTAGACCATGATTCTTCTATCTAGAAGATTCATAATATGAATATTCATCTGAAGAGTCTCCACTACTGGCACTCCAGATGTAATTAGCTTTCAAGACTTTCTTAGCTTTAGCCCTGTAATACTTCTTTCTGTTTCTATCTGAATTCTTTTCCTTTCTTTCTTTTCTCTTAAGCATTGGACAATAAGGTCTTATGTGTCAAGATCTCCTACATTCATAACATGTGACTTCTGAATCTTTCTTATCTTTTCCTTCCTTTTTCTTATATCAGGATTGAAAGTTCTTCTGTCCAGCTATCTTGTTTATCCTTTGAGCAAGATCTGCTAATTCATTTTCTGAGGATTCACTTCCACTAGATTTGGATTGGTTAACTACTTTCTTAGATTTGGATATAATAACTCCCTCAGGAGTCTTGGAATTCATATGATTATAAGTTGTAGTACAAGCAACACTTCCATTCCAATTATTCTTCTTTATGTTATCAAAATATCTCTCCATTCTAGTCTCATGATGAAGAAGGGTTCCAAATAGCTCATCTAAGGAAATTTGAGTAACCTTTCTATTCTCATCAATGGTAGTCCTTTTGGATTCTCATTCATTCGGCATGATGTATATGATTTTATCAACAAGGGCCTCATCATCTAATCCTTTCTCACCCATTAATTGTAAAATATTCACAATAGTCATGAATATTTGTTGCACCTTACATATGGGTACTTCATAAGGAAGTCAGAAACCATGATATTCAGCTCTGAGAATTGATCTTCTAGTTTCAATTACTTTGGAAGTTCCAAAGTGAGTAACTTCAAGTTTCTTCCAAATATAATTTGCTGCTTCACAATATGAAATTTGTCTATATATGTTTCTAGTCATGGAACAAAGCAAAGTATTGCGTACCTTATAATTTAGTTGATATTCATGCTTTTCTTGATTGATAAAGGTACTAAATTTTTTGTAAGGGATTTTATATCATCCAGTAAGCATAAAAAAATTTCCAACACCAGTATTGATAATGAAAGTCTTCATGCGATCTCTCCAATATTCATAATTATTTCCATCAAATATAGGTGGTCTGGTTGGATTGATATTTTCTATAGAACCAACATTGATTCCTGCCATCTTAAAGAAAATTCTTTCCAAAAAAACTTGTTAATAGAAAAAGTTTGTAAACAAGGAAAATATTCCAAAGCAAGGAAAACATATAACAAGAGTATCTCTAAGAAAAAATGAATATGAAGTATATGATTCTGAAAGATTGATTCTGAGAAAACATGTGAATCCGGAAGTTCAATTTTGAGAATTTTCTTCTGAACCTAATCATGAGATTAATTTAGGAGTAACCTTGCTCAGATAACAATTGTTGAGATCGTATATGAGTATGATATACTCTATAATACCAAATGTAGGATCGAATATGTAAATGTGAGATGCTCAAATATAAGAGTGTGTGTGGGGGGGGGGGGGTGAATTGTACTTTTAAAAATTCCTTTGGAACTTTTAAAGATGGTTATGTTTACACGGTTAAACAAGATAATTCACAAAAACTCTATGTTATAAACAATTTCTTGATTCAAGAAATTTGATTCTGAGAAATCAATTCTGCAAAACTGATTCCAAAAATGAAACTTAATGAAAGTTTACAAAGATGAAGACTCTACCTTAAAGCGTATAGAATCTAACTAAATCAGAGTACACGTATAAGGAAGTATACGATAGTTATACTTTCCTCAACAATACAAAAGCAGTAGAAAACTTGTAACAAAACAAGTAACAAGTAGTAAATAATTTAACCCAAAGAAAAGGGTATCCAAAAACCTTGGATAAAGGTCCCATGATTTATATTTTCAAGAAAGTATGTCTTACCCACATCAGGGTAAGCCCTCAATACGAAGATCAGAGTCTATCTTGCTATCCCCGCAAGCCCTCAACTTAAAGGTAGTCATCACCTCTTTCTTCCTATCCCTGGAATCCCACGATTGTACACAACAACAATCGGAGTCGCACAAATAAAATATGCACGAAGCAAAGTTTGAACAAGCCGTTCAAACTTTATGCACGAAGACTGAGAGTTTATAAGAGCCTCTCTCTCTAGAAATAACTTCTGAAAGTCCTGAGCTTCAAAAATTCCAAAATTCCCAAAAGTCATAAGCTCTTTCAAATGATCATATATTTAAAGGCATAGATCCAACGGTCGGCTCCCTCCTCCAACGGACATATTTTTCATTGAATTTTGGAGGGATCTGTACACCTGTCACTCAATAAATGGCTAGTTAATAACTGAAAGCACAACATTGTTTTATAACAAAACAAGTGTAAGAATAAATAAAATCTGATATTCGGAATGTAAGAAAATGAAAGTTCAGAGTCTAAGAAAAAATTGAATTCGGAGTCTATAATACAAGGATATTCAGATTCTGTTTTCTAGGAATTTGGAACCTGAATACTATAGAATTCCGGAGCTTGAATTTCAAGGAAATTCGGAATATGGATTCACAAGAATTCAGAACCTGAACTTACAAAGTTCAGAGTCAGAGTTCATGAGAATTTGGAGTTAGAACTCATAAGAGTTCGGAGTCTGAATTGAGAAAACTCGGAGTCAGAACTCAGAGAAGTTCGTATCCAAAATTTTTATTCAGAATTCGGAGTCAGAACTCTAAAGATTTTGTATCCAGAATTCTTATTCAGAATCTAGATTCATAACTTAGAAGAGTTCGTAACCATAATTCTGATTCAGAATTCAGAGTCTGAACTCAAAAGAGTTCATATCTGAAATTCGTATTCAGAATTCAGAGTTAGAACTCTGAAGAGTTCGTATCCAGAATTCATATTCAGAATTCAGAGTCAGAACTTAGAATAGTTCATAACCAGAATTCTGATTCAGAATTCAGATTCAGAACTTAGAAGATTTCGTAACCATAATTATGAGAATTCGGATCCTAAAACAGAATGCTTCATATCTAGGTAATTATAGGATTCTTGAGGTTTTGGTTTCAAACTGAATTTTACACTTATTAAAAATAATTATAATATGAACAATAAAACATGGTAAGGATAAATTTACTTGGGGAAGGAAATTTTTCATTATAGAAATAAAACACAGGGAAAAAGAATTTTCCCTCGAGATAAGGTGTTTGTGATTTTCAAAACAAGAAGAAATGGAAAAGTCATAAGGAAACCTTAATGACTAAACAATCTCCACCTTGAATGAAGGAATGGAAAATTCATAAGGAAAACCTTATTGACTCAACAATCTCCCCCTTGAATGAAGGAATGGAAAAGTCATAATGAAAACCTTATTGACTCAAAAAATCCTTCTTATAATGATTTCAAGGTCCATGTTCATAAATATTCACCTTACAATTAATTCACTAAAATTAATTTAGTCATATGATAAATATTCCATTAAAAAATTCACTTGGCTCAAGCCTTTCCTTTCATTAGTTTGACAAGGCCAATTATCATGAATCATTTTAATTAAAACCATATAGGTCAACTTCAATTAGTAAGGTTCACTCCATTTCCTTCCATGAACATGGAAAGGTGTGATATGAACATACAACCAAACATTCATTTGTGCTTAATAAGGGTAAATAATATACTTAAGTATGCTTACCATAATAATATTTTAATAAATTACTTATGTTTAGGAACTTACCTTAGGCAAGTGAAGTGGAAGGGACAAGGTACAAGCTATTTATAATTTCATGATTCAACAAACAATTAATATAAGGAGGCTTACCATTAGTGTGGTCAAGCTAGAACCCACCCGAATGGTGGATCAGAAATTTCAAAACACTAAAAATTAAAATATGGAATATAACCCTACATGGGGTGTTAGGAGTTATGGAAGTAACCACCAACAACCAATCACATTTAAGAAAATACCATAACCATACATTTCTAATGAATATTAGCATGTTATATAAATTCAATAAATGAGGCCCGATGAAATAAATGGGCCCCGCACATCAATTCCAAAATCAATGAACTTGAAGGATGATTTATAGAACACCCACATAGTACTCATACGACTATCCTCTTCCATTATTAGCCTCTAATTTATCTCAGATCAGATTAGATCGTTGCACATCCAACATGACGAACAAAAGCCTGAACGAATCCTGGATTAAGAAGATCTCTTGATTCCAAGATTTGGCATTCCAAAGCTCAAAAATTGGAGAAAAACGAGGTTCATCCTAATGGAAATCAGATTAAGGAAGAAGCGTTGGGTTAATTAGATCATTAAGGTTAAAATAGTAAAATTATCCAAAATTTAGCATGTTCATGGTTTGGCCTCCCAGTTTTCCAAACCGTGCACAAACCATGCATGGGTATCTGGAGAAGAGGGGGGAACTTGCATGGTTAGGCTGCATGATTTGAAAAACCATGCACCAATAGTGTGATATAACTCTTCCCAAAAATGTAGATCATCCACATATTTTTGGTTAACCATGCATCCACCCCACATGGTTTACTCTAACTTTGCGATATAACCATTTTTTTCCAAAAAGTTGGGTTTTGGGCTTCGAACAAGCCTCAAACACCCCGGTGACCTTCTCTAATGCATTAAACGTCCATATTAGGTCCAAAATAAATAATTAGACTAAAATTTCAATGATTTATACCTGATTAAAAAATTGGGTTCTTATAGTCTTCCCCCCTTAAAGGAACTTGTTCCCAAGTTTACCTTCAAAGGGGGGTGAAACACTATTTTAGAATAACTCTATCCACTGGGCATGTACATAGGCCTCCCATTCCCAAGTATCATCCTATATGTAGCTATGCTACTATAGCACCCATACTAGAGGGACAAACCAACCTCGTAGAGCCTTTGCGTTCTAGTCAATTATGCATACTGGATACTCCTTAAAAGAAGTATTATCATAAAGCTCAACTTACTTAGGATCATTAGTATGTGATGGGTCATCATGATAATGGAAAATCTAGGAGATGTGGAAGATTTCTTGCATAACACAGTACCCCTAAGTTAGTAATAACTTATAGGCTACTGGCCCAACTCTTTCAAAGATCTCAAATGTCCCTACATAATGAGGTGGCAACTTCCCTTTCTTCTGTAACTATCTATGCCCTAACTTGGGAGACACCTGAAGGAAAAAATGATCCATGACCTCAAACTCTAGAGGTCATTGATGGAGATCATCATAATATTTCTTTATAGATTCACCATTTGAAATCCACTGACTGATCAACTAAACCTAATCTGAAGCCTCCTGTACGAGATGAGGACCTATTAGGGCTGCCTCACATGCCTCTATCCAACACATGGGTGAACGAAATGGCCTACCATATGAGGCATCAAAAGGATACATCTTAATTTTCACATGAAATATATTTTTATAGGAAATATTTATGAGTGGGATATGATTCCCCCAAGAATCACTAAAATCAAGGACACATGCCCGGAGCTTGTCCTCTAGAATTTATATCGTCAGTACTGACTGCCCATCGATCTAGTGGTGAAAAGATGTGCTTAAGAAGAATCTATGTACCCATATATTTCTGCAAGTCCTTCTAGAACCATGATGTGAAATGAGAATCCCTATCTGGAATGATAGTACAAGGGACCCTGTGTAGTCATATGATCTCACAGACATACTATCTTCTTAGCTCATCAACTGAGAAATTATCCTGAATAGGAATAAAGTGGTCTCATTTCATTGTTTATTAATAACTACCCATACAATGTGGCTACCCCTTAGTAACCTAGGTAGGATGAATACAGAATCCATATTAATATCTTTTAATTTCCATTTAGGTACTGGAAGAAACTGTAACAATCCTATAGGTCTCTAGTGCTCTGACTTCACTTGCTGATAGGTGGAACACCTAATGATAGAGCTTACTATCTGAAATTTCATTCTAGGACACCAATATTGGTGTTAGAAATCTTGATACATTTTAGATATTACTAGATGAACTTCCCACTAAGAAGCATGAGACTCTTGCATTAACTTCTGTATTGTATCTATAGGAACAAAAACACACCCTTGAATATTGTGGATATAGTCTATGTCCATAGACCAATTTGGAGGCGGGTTAGCTTCTGATATACTCTCACGGAGAACCAAGCCCCCTAGATCTGAAAATTTTCTACCCTTCCCCATCTTAAGGAGGGAATAGGTAACTATCAATGTTGAGAGGTAAGACTGCTCGTGACTATAATGAAAGTTCAAATCCATCTCAGAAAAAGGGCTATTAACTTCTATTCATCACTTGCTTCTCATACAGCCTTTGCCTTAGTTTTTCGGCTCATCACATCAACAACTACATTTCCATTTATAGATGTATAGGTAAGATAGAAATAAAAGGAAGGAAGATATTAAACAAATATTCAGTATCTCAAATCTAATTCACACTATCAACAGATATATTTGAGGCTCTTGTGGTCCGTTTACACAACAAAATGCTCACCGAACAGATAGTGTCTCCAGTAATGTAATACATGGACAACTACTGATATCTTAAGGTCATGTGTTGGGTAATTTCTCTCATGAGGCCTCAAATATCAAGATCCATATGAAATGAATATTTCCTACAACATTGGCACTACAACTAGGACGATGACTTATGCATCATAGAATATGATACAACCTCTACTAGGATATGGAAGAATCAAAATAAGTGCTTAGACCAGCCTACCTTTCATATCTTGAAGGGATTTATCACATTATTCTGACCACATGAACTTAACACCCTTATTTGTAAGTCTAGTGAGAGGTGAAGCAAGACATGATATGTCTTATATGAAACACCTATAATATCCAACCAACCCCAAGAAACACTATATATCAAACATGTTCTAGGGTTTAACCTAGGAAACTACTACACTCACATTATCTGGATCAATAGAGACTCCCAATTTCAAGATAATATGACCCAATAAGGGAACATTTTTAATCAATAATTGGATCTTAGAAATCTTAGAATAAGGATTATTCTCTCTCAGTGTACTCAAAATGTTCTCAAGGTGATTGTCATGGTCACTAAGAGTGTGATAATACACTAAGATGTCATCCACAAAGACTATGAAAATACAATCCAAATAGGGGTGGAACACCCTATTCATAAAATCCATTAAAACAATGAGTGTTTTTGTAAGAAATAACAGTATAATGAGGTACTCATATAGACCATACCTACTATGATAAGTTTTACGACGTATGTCTGATGGCATGAATCACACCTGATGATAGCCCGATCTCAGGTCGATCATAGAGAGTACCCTAGCTTCTCAGAGCTGGTCAAATAGATCATCTATTCAAGGTAGTGTATAATGGTTATTGACTATAATATGGTTAAACCATCTATAATCTAAGAAAATATGAAGGGTATAATCCTCCTTCTTGGCGAAAATCATGAGAGAACCCCAAGAGGAAATGTTGGGCCATATAAAATCTTGGTCCTATAAGTCCTCTAACTATCACTTGAGCTCCTGGATCTCAGTAGGTACCATCCTATATGGAGGAATAGACACTGGATATTCTCTTAGAACAAGATCGATCGTAAAATATAATTCCCTCTCAAGAGGTAAGCTATAAAATTCATCAATAAAAACATCCTAGAAATTATCTACTACTAGATGAAATTTATCCTCGACTAAACCTCGATCCTCTATAAAGATATTGGAAATTTGGGTAGTTACCCCACCTATAACATGATGCTATGGTCTGGATCTTCTAGCTTGGATATCCTACTCACCCAAATGTGGATAACTGCTTCCCTATAGTGATGAAAATGATACCCTTTGATGATAGTAGTCTAAAAAAGTGTGATATAGAACCAAGAAATCCATATCAGGATTGATAGTGACGCCTTTCATATCAATAATAAAGAGGTCCCACGAGAAAGGATAACTGTCTACCTCCATGGGATAATACATATACTGGATTATTCCCTCTAATCGTACCCCTAATGGTGTATCTATGGTCATAACCCCAGTAAAAATCTGTATCTCCAACATAAGGAATTCCATGATAGATAATGATATGAAGGTTTGGGAGGAACCTGTATCGAAAAAAAAGTTACTATAATGGAGGCTACTAGAATAGTATCTTGTACAGTAGATTGTCCAGTAGTTTGATCCTCAAGTATCAGCTGTAAATAATGCATTTGGCCTGATCCAAAACCCAGTTCAATAGCTAGACTACCACGATCAAAACTATTTTATTGGTGATGTTGGTGATCATGGGTCTGGCTACCATGACCATGACCTCCCCCTTTGCCAGTACTGTAGGTGCTACTCCAACTCCACACCTGACATGGAGTAAAATAACATACTCCTAGTGGTGGAGTTGATGTGGATCATCTTCCAATTGAAGCTGATGGAATGGTCTGATAGAAACAATAATGATTACCCATACAACCGCAAGACCAACAATCTAGTGGGTCTCTATCACACTGAGACATTAGATTCCCTGTACGTCCAAACTAGTGACACACTGAAAAACTACCAACATGGGTACCCTGGATGCCACTTCCCTAAAGAGAAACACCAAAGGAAGACTTCCTACCACTAGAGGAATTACTGGCCTGACACAACACTGGTCCTCAATGCATAGTACTATCATCATTCCTTATATTGTTCTCAATGATAAGAGACTGATTTACTATCTCTAAAAAGGTAGGTAGGTGAAATAAATTCACCTGAGTACAAATGACTTACCAGAGACCATCCTCGAAGAATCTAGTATGAAAAATATCATCACCAGCTATAAGAGATGAAGATCATTGAAACTATGTGAAACATTCTGAATACTCCATAACTGACATAGAAACCTACTCAAGATGAACAAACTCTCTGGGTATTTCAAATATCGATGTCAAAGGAAAGAACTTATCATAGAAGGCAGTCTGGAAATAAACACATAACATGCCTTGATGGAGGCCAGCCTAGGTAATCACATCTCATGAGTGCTTGGTCGAATCACATAGCATTTGAGTATAATGTTTGAACCTCCAGTCAAGAGGCATCTCCATATGCTAAAAGATAGATAGGGTGGCCTATATCTAAGACTCATCATCATGTGGACTTCCATTCCCTGAAAAGGTGGTAGGATGTTCTAGCTGGAACTCACGAGTCAGATCACCCATCGTAGGTGCAACTCATGGAGCACCATGCATGGAATGCATCAGACATAAGAAGCTATAAAAGACTTGGGAATTAGTGCCCATATTAGGTTCAACAGGTAGTGGCTTAACTGGAAATCTTTGAAGTAATACTGGAAGCTTAGGGCCCAGCACGTCTTGAGCATGTTCATTTCCACCATCATGGTGTATGACATGAGGACGTTGTGGTGACATTGGTCTACAATTTTTCAAGAAAATGCCCCAAAAAAATATTTAAGAAGATAGATAGAAATTATTATTGAAGCTGAAGATAAGAAAAGGATCACTAAGGAAGGCATACTACCCCAACAACTCGCTTAGACAACCAGGTATCAGTAAGTGCTCAAATATCAGTTTTATGGGTTCTAATAGATAAAGGATCAATAATACCTTGCCTCATCATTTATTGGAAACTGTTTCATTTCATTTTATATTTAATTACTAGGTTTACTCCTCTACCTTTCATAAACATAAAAATGAGGGATAAGGACATGAAAAAATTTAAATTTTATATTTTCAATTTCTTAGAACTCACATCAATGTTCATTTAAAATGGATGGTCATTCCCAGTGAGTTAGGGCCCATACTCCTTATCACTGAAAATGACACCCATTTGAATTTCTAATTAAATGTGTGATTCAATAGATTACTCATTCCAACCCACAAGGAACCATAAAACCTCATGAATTGAAACATGATATCACACAATCACAACCCAAAAGTAGTATAAGAATATATACAATAATGTCTCACTCAACAATCACAGGCATATCAAGCAATACAAGTAGTGAAATAAAACTATATGGCATGAAAATATGCATAAAATATAAATTATATGTGCCTATAATGATTAATGTAACAATTTTCCTTTCCCTCATACCATCAGTCCAAGGATGAAATGAAATTCTCAATCAGAATAATAATTAACTACTCAATATAGCATGTGCGCCACCCAACGATGAAATAATTTCAACTGTAATAGGAAAAAAGATAACAACAATTATAATTCAAGAAACTAAGATTTTACACAAAACATGGGTTCGTGACTCTCAAGTATGAATTATGAACAAGTTATAAGCATTCCTAATCTCAAATCTATTGTCTCTAAATATAAAAGCAATAAAGGAAACCCCTATGAAACCACTTTGTGACATCTTGGACCTGGATTCCACTTAAGAGGTTCCCCGAGCCCGGTGGGCCACATGGAATCAAGCACATATCCCTGAACACCTGAGGCTTCCGACTAGAAATGAGGTCCTAGGGTGTGTCTGTGGGGAGACTATACCCTCATTACCAGAGTGTATCACAACAGATAATTATAAACTGGTGTAAATAGTGGAAGAAATAAGTAAATAGAATTCACATCAGAAAGAGAAAAGGACAATGATAATTGAAATAACTGGAATAACATTAAATATATGATGATGATAAATTTCATACCACTAGAAATTTGTAAAAAATAGGTATAAATTATCACACATACATGAATAACACAATGTAGCAAAGGAAATACATAAACTATACCAAACATCATGATCAACAACTGGGTCGTCTGCTACTAGCTTTATCCTTATATAGTAAGTAATCAAGTGTCTTAAGCATTACACTTCCCCTTTTCAGCACCTTCATATATGTAATCTTCCCCAGGTGCCAAATGGCACCCGAAGAGGGTGTGAGATAAATCTCATTGGGCCACCACCAATGGTGTCTATAACTTATATCCCATTTTATGGAAATGTAACAGTGTGCAGGAAAGCATATATATATATATATATATAAAGTAATTAAGTGAAATGTAACTAAATACCGAAGTACCTGTTTCATCCCTTGACAAGTGTTGTAATGTGTATCCATATCGTCAATTAATTAATTACCAATTTATATTAATTGGTGATGTGAGGCATAACCAACACTAAAATAACCTAATGATAGTAAAAATAGCGAAGGATCCAAGATAAAAAAAGGAAACCATAATTGATAATTAATATGAAGTGGTGCCATCATATTCACCAATGAAACCTAAAACTCATGGGAAAATAACTCAGTAGTAACTGAGTCTAGATAAGGGGGTAAGAGTGTAATCCAAAGATCATCATCCAAGTCATTTCCACAATAATATTTCTAACAAATTCCAAGTAATACATCCAAGGTAAAATGAGAGATAAGCAATGGTCAAGCCCAAGGATGTAACCAAGGCACCTCGAGTCATGTTGAATCAAAAGAGTTTATCTGATTCATCTTGTAATAATAATGAATGGATCCCACAGTGTCATAACATACACCCAAAGGTAGACAAGGACTTCATTCCTAGTTAGGTCTCACCCAAGGTAACTGACATACTTGAATTGGAATGAGGTCCTTGAGTACGCAAGGAATTCCCTCAGGAATCCAAGAGCTAACACGATTCGAGCCTTCCTATTAATATTTAAATTTCCATGTTCATAAATAGTCACATTAAATTTAATTCAATACAATTAATTTGGTCATATGAAAACTATTCCATTAACAGATTCACTTGGTTCAAGCTTTTCCTTTCATTAGTTTGACAAGGCCAAGTAACATGAAAACTTTTAATTAAAACCATGTAAGTCAAGTTCAATTAATAAGGTTCACTCCAATGAATTCCATGAAAATGTAAAGATGTGCTAAATATGTGAAAACAAACATTCATTTATATTTAATAAGACTAAATCATGTACTTATGTATGATTACCATAATATCATTTGAATAAATTCCTTACATTTAGGATGTTATCTTACATGGGAAAGTGGAAGTGATAAGGTACAAGCTATTCTCAATTTCATGATTCAATAGGAAATTAATATAAAGAGTCTTACCATAAGTGTGGTTAAGCTCTAACATAGCCAAACAATGGATCAAAAGTATCAAGACACTAAAAACCCAATTATGGAATATTATCCTACATGGGTTTTTGGGTGTTTTGGAGGTAACCACCAACAACCAATCACATTCATGGAAAGAGAATAAACATATAGTTCTAATTAATATATGAATGGAATATAAATTCACTAAATGACACCCGATGAAATTGATGTGCCCCACACATCAATTCCAAAATCAACGAACTTGAGGGATGAGTTATAGACCACCCACCTAGTACACATCCTAATCACCTCCTCCAGTATTAGCCTCTAATTCAACTCGTATCAAAGTTTATTGTTGTGCATCCAATGTGAATAATGGAAGCTCAAACGGATCCTAGATGAATGATATCTCTTGATTCATATACTTGGACTTCAGAAGCTTCAAAATGGGAGAAAAATGATGTTCACCCCACTAGAAATAGGATTAGGGAAGAAGGGTAGGTATAATTAGATCATTAAGAGTAAAATATTAAAATTACCCAAAATGTATCATGTGAATGGTTTGGCTATACGGTTTTCCAAACCGTGCAGAAACCATGCATGAGTATATGGAGAAGTGGGGGAAATCCCATGATTAGGCCACACAGTTTGGGAAACCATGCGCTTACCACGTGATATGGATCTTTCCAAAAATGCAGACAATATGTATGGTCTAGGAAAACTATACGTCCTCCCTACATGGTTTACTCTAACCACGAGACATGACCATTTTTTTCCAAAAAGTTGGGTCCCATGCTTTGAATGAGACTAGGAAGCCACTGAGGCATTCATTAACCCATTTGGAATACATATTAGGTCATAAATAATAATTAGAAAAAAATTTAGAAGATCCATACCTGAGTCAAAACAAATATTCTTACAGATGTCCCAAAATACCAATAAGTTTTATGCATGCTTTTTATGGGTTTGATGGTGAAAATAAATGTATGAAATGATCTTATTATCAAAGGGATTATTTACTACTTATTAAGGGTGAAAAGTATTACTTTATGATAAAGCATTCATGAGTTTTAATGTTTTTCAATGGACTAAGAGTTTCCTTATTTTTATATCCCTTACATATATTTTTATGCTCATAAAATGTTTCTATTGTTTTTCATAGGACATTAGGATAGTTAAGGGTTTGGGGGAATTCATGTTGATAGTCATGAAGAGTTTTTATAAAAGTGATCATGAATTATTTTTATGATTTTTATATTCTGAAAAATGTATACTAATTGGAAGTGTCCACATTGTATTTTATGTTTTTTATGTATGATTTATGGGCTAATTATGAAAAGGAAGAAAAAAATAAAATATCGTCAATGTGAAAGAAAGTAAAATTCATTACTTCACTAAAGATTATGTAATTGTGTAAGGTTGGGTCCGTATAGTGGGTATCATAGGCGAGTTTAGTTAACTTCAGAGGATAGGGTAATATTAACAACTTTTCCTTGAAAATTTTTACCTTTTGTTAAAGATAAAATGTTATATCATTTGAAAATTACCATGTTTATTCATCTAAATTATGTTTGTTCAAAATGGGTTTCCATAGAGAAAATAAGGAAGCTGTAGCGGGAACACAATGAGGGGAAAATATCCTTCAAAATTAGTATCCTGAGATTGTTAGAATTGGATTTGAGCATTTATTTTCATTGACGGAGTATTTGAATCAGGATATAAATATTGGTGGTGTCTATGTAAGAGAGAAACTGGATCTACCATAGTGGAACATGGTGATAGTGGATCATCTTTTACAACACCATCCCCCATCCTTAAGAGGATCATCTGACCCATAGCTATTTGAAGGATGGGTTAAACCCCTAGAAAAGTTATTTGATTTCATGGATTATTTGGATCACCAAAAGGAAACTCTTTCAATTTATCATTTTAAAGGTGTAGATGACTAGTGGAATTAAATGGTTAATAATATCAGGGAAAGTGAAGTGATTGATGCCTTTTAATGGGATGAATATAAGAAAATTTTCTTTGAGAAATATTTTCCTAAGGCTATTCAAATTTGGATGGAAAAAAATTCATAGAATTAATAAAAAATGAGGAAGATTCAATTTCTAAAAATGAAGAAAACATTCCTTGATTGGAAAGGTATATCCCAAATTTTATCTAAGATATTTCTCATAAGATAAATCAGTTTTACTCAAGATTAAATCCAAGATATCGAAGTGAATTAACTTCTTGTAAAATCAATTGCTATGAAAAACTTTTTTGATACATCGAGAATGTAGAAATAGAGTTTTTCGATGGTCATGTGTCCAATGAAAATGAGAAAAATAAGAGGTCTTATTGGTACGAAAAGGGGAAGAATTCATCAAAGATATTTGGAGGTAAGAAAACCAATTTCACATATTATGATAAGTATAGAAAAAATCATCCTGGAGAATGCATTGAAAAGATTGGTAAGTAATTTTGATTTGGATATTTTAGTCATATGGATCATGATTACAAGGAAGATGAATATGAAAGAAATGAAAATCCAGTGGTAAGTTGATTTAGTTACAATGATTTAGTACATTTTTCCAATGTGTTCCCAAAGTTGAATACCCTAGGTTGAAACTAGAAATATTGAAAGTAAAAGGGAGTTGTAAAATCTTTTTATACCACTAAAGTGGATGTTGGTCTATCAAATAAAGTGGTGACAAGTATTTTATTATTTTATTTTAATTATTCCAATAATTTTTTTGATTCTATATTTTCACGTTCTTTCATTTTAAAGAATTTTTCTAGAAAATTGGGAATATCACCTCATGAAAGTAAGATAAATCTTTTGGTAAAAATTATGGTTTGGTATATTAGAGAAACTGATATTTATAGGGATCTTTCTATTAACATTAGTGGGATGTTCTTTCCTAAAAATCATTATAAACTATCCATAATAGAGTTTGAAATCATTTTTGTTATAGATTGGATTTTATTTTAACATAATAAAATAGATTTCAAAACCAATAAATTTTTATTCAATGATTTCATAACATTGATAAAATACCAAGAAGATGAAAATTTCATTTAAGATAGTATTGAAAACTATCTAGATCATACTTCTGAGAATAAAGAAACAATTATAATTAGTGACATCCCAATATTGAATGAATTTATGGAATTTTTTCATGATGAATTTTCTGGTGTTTTTCTTTATCAGGAATTTGAATTTACTATTGATTTAGTGACAGATGATAAGATAATTTCTAGACCCCTTATTGAATGGATCATTTATAACTTGTTGAATTGAAAAACTAGTTACAAGAATTGGTTGATAAAGGTTTCATTCAATCTAACACTTCACCATGGGGTTATCCTTCTTTATTTGTGAAAAATAAATATAGCTCCATGAGAATTTTCATTGATTATAAATCCTTGAATAACATCAAATTTAAGAAGATATAACTTTTTCTTCATATCAATAATTTGTTTTGTCAGCTCTAGGGAGATCAGTGTTTTTCAAAGATTGATATGATGTCTGGCTTCTATTAGTTGAATTTGAAGGAGGATGACATTCCAAAGACAACATTTTAGACGAGATGTGGTAATTATGGGTTTTTAGTTATTCCCTTAGGGTTATCTAATGCACCTTCTATATTTATGAATCTTATAAATAGAATATTCCATCTATTGTTTTATTAGTTTGTGGTTGTGTTATAGATTATATTTTTGTTTATTATAAAATCGATGAGAAACCTAAAAGTAACTTAAGAATTAATTTTAAAACCTTACAAGAAAAGAAACTATAGCGCAATTTTAATAAGAATGAATTTTGGTTACAAAAAATTTCATTCCTTGGACATTTTGTTTCTAAATATGGAGAAACGATTAACCCTTCTAAAACCAAAGTTATTGAAGAGTATCCAAGACCTACCAATGTCATTGATATTCATAGTTTTCTTGGATTATGAGGTCATTAACAATGGTTTTTTTGAAAACTTCACTCGGTTATCTATCCTACTAAGATAACGTGAAAGGGAGTTAGGTTTATCTAGATAAAATAATTTAATGTTTGTTTTTAGGAACCGAAAATAATAATGGTGAATTCCCTATT
Source organism: Viscum album (assembly GCA_963277665.1). Taxonomy (NCBI): domain Eukaryota; kingdom Viridiplantae; phylum Streptophyta; class Magnoliopsida; order Santalales; family Viscaceae; genus Viscum; species Viscum album. The sequence continues at coordinate 931,762,560 of OY728159.1, forward strand.
TTGGGTTGGTCCTTCCATAAATGGTGAATTAATAATATATATCTATGATTTATTAAAATAATTTGGTTATTTCCTGATGTATAATTACATGGTAATTGTTTATGCTTCAGGTCAGTTGAAAAATCATGAGTTAAATTACCCTACCCATGGTTTATAGTGAGATGCACTTTTTTTCTTTAAAAATTTGGAGGAATAATTTGTATGGAGTGATGTGTGAAATATATTCTGATCATAAAAGTTTTAAGCATATATTCACCCATAAATAATTAAACAAGAGTCAAAGAAGATGGATGGAACTAATCAAGGATTATGGTTACTCGATTCATTATCTTCTTGGAAAATAAAACAAGGCGGATGATTCTTTGAGTCGAAAAGGTAATTCTACATTAACCATGTTTTGTTTGGAACTTGAACCTTTGGTTAATGATTTGATAAATTTTTTCCTAGAAGTTGTGGATGCAATGATATACTCTATTTTGTTTTAGGTTTCAGTGTAGTCAAATTTTTTAGAATGAATTAATATAGTTGAGAAGGTGGATCAATATTTTCAAGAAAAGTTAGAATCTATTAAGAATTGTAAGTATCCTGATTTTAACATTGATGAAGAAGGTGTTTTATGATTTGGAAAAAGATCATGTGTTTATTTTGATTTAACTTTAAGGAAAAAGTTGTTGACTAATTCTTATAGTTCTCAATTTTTTGCTCATCTTGGGAGCACTAAGATGTAAAGAGACCTTTAGTAGTATTATTGGTGGGATGGAATGAAAAGAGACATTTCTAAATTTACCATGAAGTGTTTGAATTTCTAACAGGTTGATATAAAGATATAGTTACTGAAGGGGATTATTTAACCATTTCCTGTGGTGGATTAGAAATGAGATGATATATCAATGGATTTTATGGTGAGAGTTCCAAATAATTCTTATGTAAATAATGTGATTTGGGTTACTTTTGATTGATAAACTAAATCTACACATTTCCTTCCCATTAGAGATACAGTGTCTCTAGATTATCTTTCTAGAATATTTCCAAAAGATATTTTCATGTTACATGGAGTGCCTCTCTCCATTTTATTAGACCGTAATCCTAGGTTTATATCAATTTTTTGGAAAGGAATTTAGAATTCATTCAGTACTGAATAAAATTTCACTACAAATTTTCATCCTCAATCCAATGGAAAATCTAAGTGGACAATTCATACATAAGAAGATATGCTTCATTATTGTTCAATGAACTACCAAGGAAGTTGGGATTGACATCTTTCTTTGATTGATTTTTCTTATAATAAGAGTTTTAATTAAAGTATATAGATGAATTATTTCAAGGAATTATATGGAAAGAGGTTTTGGACACTATCTTTTTGAGACGATGTAATAGAAAGGAAGTTGATGGGACCATATTTGGTAGATGAAATGGTAGATAACGTTCAGTTGATTCAGCAACACATGAGAATAGTACAAAGCCGGTAGAAAGGTTTTGTAGATAACTAGAGAAAATATCTTTCTTTCAATTTAGTTTAACATGAATTTCTCAAAGTTTCTCTATAGAAAAGTGTGACACATTTTTGGTATGAAGGGGATATTGAGTCCATGGTTCATTGGAACATATGGAACAATGGAGAGAGTTGGATCATTTTCCTACTGAGTGGCTTTAACCCCCAAGTTTATCCTAGGTACACAATGTATTTTATGTATCAATGTTAAGGAAGTATGTACCCGATTCTTCCTATATTTTGAGCCTTAAAGTAGATCAGATGGAAGAGAATCGTTCTTATAAGGAGAAACTAGTTCAGGTTCTTGACCATAGAGGGAAATTATTTTGTAATAATGAAATTTATAAATTTAAGGTTGTATGGAAAAACCACATGGTTGAATAAGAAACATGAGAATTTTAAAATTATATGAGGGAAAAATATCCCCACTTATTTGAAAAGTGAATAATATTACGATGATGCAATTTTCAAAGGGAGGAAGATGTAACATCCAAGGTTATGATATAATAAGTATTTTTAATATTTATTAATATCTATGAATTATATCTAAATTTTACTGTAAAATGGATGATACATCTAGTAGATTACCTTTCCAGTAATAATGAGTTTCTCCCAAATCTTATATTGCACACAAGAATGAGTTATATCGAACAACAATATACTATTAATATTTTTATTTTAAGTGGTAGTTATACCCTAGTAATGGTACAAAAAAAAGTGAATATGAATAACTATATTATGTCTATAAATTTTTATTAAATTATTTTACATTCATCCAATAAATTCCATCGGCTTAAAATAAGAATAAATTTGATTTTATTCATAAAAATCTCTATATTTTTAAAATGTTGTTTTACCACCTTTTATTGGAGAAACCATTTTAATTATAAATTTTGACACTTTTATAATTTTTTTATATGAAATAATGATCATAATTTTTTAAATTTTTTTAAAAAAATACTTTTGATAAATGTTAGGTATTTTTCTGAGAACTTTTATATTTTGATGAAAAGTGAATAATACTGAATTTTACTTCAAAACTTATTTTTCATACAATTTATTTATATATTTAAATAATGTTTTAAATTTGTTTTGAAGTATAATTATATATATTATATATCATTTAAACTAATTTATTTTATTTTAATAAATTTTATAATTATTTTAGATATAAAAACTTAGAAAACTTTTGAACCTTTTTACTTTAAACACTTGCTTTGTCATCCTATCTGCGGGATTAAATTTAAAATAATTTCTTCCACTTATATGATTTAGATTTGAAAAATTGGATTCCATATTTTTAATAATAATTATTTATAATTTCTAATAATATAAACTTATTTTTTGACAAAAAAATATTAGTGAAAGTGATTAAAATTTCTTAAAATGATTAAGAGGAAAATTAGCTTAACAGGGAACTAAACCTTAAAAGTAAGGACCAAAGTGACTTAGAAACATTTCCAAAACACATTATATGGAAATATTTATACTCTATAAACCATTTTCTCTAATTTGGAAAATTATTGGATCCAATTTACATGGGAAAAATGTGGGTGGAATTCCTTTTTAAAAATTTTACAAGAACACCACTCCACTATAAAAAATAACTCACCCTTAAAATTTTATAAAACCTCTCATGCCCTTTGAATCACACAAAATATTATCAAATAATATCCCAAAATAACTCCCCTAAAACTAGAATTATCACATTGGGAATAAATCCATCCAATTAATCCCTTTAGTGCAAACCAAAAGGAGTTACTCAAAAAAGAGGTAACATCCTTCCATAATCTCTTTTGTTTTATTTTCATTATTAGCTACCTCAATTATTATTATTACATGATTATATGAAATCCCAATTATCCTAAATATACTAGGGTGTTTTTATTATATGTTTTATAACTACCCTTACACACCCTTCTATATAACGTGTAATGAAATTACCATTCGTGTATGGAGAACTACCGCCTCACGTAATGATGTCATTAATTTTTCCTTTTCCATCTCTCATGGTTGGGAATTATGATGGAACTTTTTTATATGCAATATATATATATATTATTTATGATTTATTATTACTTATTAAATTTCTATATACAAATACATTAATTCTATCCATTTTGTATTAATACAATAACATCGTTTCTGGACGTGTGGACTACCTTCTCCTCAAAGAAATATGATATGTTCACACACTACAAGGAATTTATTAAGTATGGATTTAATTAAATAGATGTTATATACATGTAATATATATAATATTAATGAAATAATTACCTTTGTTTAAATATAATATATCATTTTCTTAATTACGCTTTCGCAGACTAAAAAAGCGATGATGTTGTTCATGGACATGTGGACTACAACCTCCTCGACACGATGTGATTCCTTTTACATAAAAATAATTCTATATATAAGAATATATTATTAAATAAAATTTTATGTTATATATAATGTTAATTATGGATGTTAAATTTCACCTACCTTTTTTCAATAATGATAATTGAAAAAATGGTAACGTTACTTTTGTGTATGTATGACCTATCGTGTTCATGACTGTAATGTTGGTTCATTTTTCATAATCATATTTCATGATTGGTTACAAAAGTGAAATTTATGTATAAATATGATAAATATTTTATTATTATTCTTCTTTATTATTTTATGTAATTACCCCTTTGACCATAGTTGACCTACCAAAGTTGATTTGGATACAAAAAACAAATATGGTCCAAACACCTGACATAAACATAATTATTTGAATAGTTGTTTACAAAATTGTAATTAGTGAAATAAAATTAATTATATACTTGAAAAAGGATATGAATTAAGTAAATAATTAACATATGTTTATTATTCAGGAAGATAAAGATACTTGTGAGAATTCAGACTCAAGGTAAGAGATTTCGTCTCAATCTCCTTTCATTGAGACATTTTTGGATGATATACACCTTTATTCTTTTATAAAGTTTATATAAAACCCAATTGCCATTATATATAAATATTTTATCTATTATAATGTTATTTAATCTTTCATAAATGTTATTATTTCATGGGGATTATGATATAAATGTTTAATGTTATATAGGATGCTTTGAATGTTTAAAGATTTAATTTAAAAATATTTTCTCCATGTCAATATCCTTGATATTATTAAAAATATTTATTTATATGGATATACAAGGATTATAATGGAAATATATGTCTATATTTAATTTCATTTAATGTTTTATAGGAAAATTGTTAAGTGTTTTTTATGGAATGTTTTGTAAAATTACAAACGGAATGTTATATTCATAACATAAATGGTGACAATGACGTTTCTCCCACCGTGAATATTATATGATTTCTAGCTTCCTTTATAAGCTTATATATATATTATTAAATGAAAATACTTATTTTAATTTTTTTATTTTTTAATTGGAAATGGTTTTGAAGATATATTGATTATCTCAATAACTAGAAATATTTTATTAGGAGTGAAAATGAAATATTATGAGTGACTTGTTGAAAATTTTAATATTTTATGTGTTATGAATATATAATGGAAATTGGAAATTTGATGGTTGGTTACATTAGAAATAAATTATGGGTGGTTTCATGATAAACCAACGATGGGTGGGTGTGTTATAGCCCTCCAATTCATTGGAAGTGGATTTCGGCTGTATGGCTATTCCATTTATATGAGTGATGTGTATGGAAGTCAACCACATGGTTATTCCATTTATAAGAGTGACATGTATAATGATTTCCCAAGATACAAATATGTTTTATCTATTATTTTTATGGGTTTTATGGTAATAATAATAGGTATTAAATGAACTTATTATCAAAGGAAAATATTTTTTACTTATTAACTGTGAAAAGTTTTACTTTATGATAAAGTTTTCATGGGTTTTAATGTTTTTCAATGGAATAATAGTATCATTATTTTGATATCCATTACTGATTTTTCTATTCTCATCCCTCTTTTTTTATGTTTCTTGTAGGACTTAAGGATGATTAATGGTTTTGTAGAATTTATATTGACAGTTGTGAAGAGTTTTCATATTAGAGATCATGCTTTAATTTTAAATGCTTTATATGGTAAAAAAAAAGGATACTAATAAGAATTTTACACTTTTTATTTTATGTTTTTTATGTATATGTTATGGCTGAATTATCTAAAACTCTAAACCTTAAAATACCTTCAATGCGAAAGAAAGTAAAATTATTGACTTAACTCATGATTATGTAATGTTTTATGGTTGAGTCCTTATAAAAATATAATAATTAATTTTAACTATTTATAGAAATTTTATTTGATGAAATGGATATCATTTTTAAAATAATAATGTAAATATTATCTTAGGGAGAAATTTAGGGAATTTTTTGAAAAGATTTATTTCTAGGTGAATAGTGAAAATATTGATTTTTGTACAAATGTCATTTATTTTCATTAAATCAGGTAATTTTAATGTACTATTAGGTTTTTAAATTTATATTAACGGAAAATATTAATCATTTAATTATAGATAATCTAATAAATTATGTATTAATCAAAATTATACTTGATTTTGGTACTAGTACATTTTTGGGCTTAAAAACACATTTCTCTAAAAACAGTTATTATGTGTACAATGTGTTTTTATCTTAATAAATTAATTATATACATTATTAATTATTTTATTAAAATTTATAGATTATATATTCAATAAAATATTCTAAAATTGATTTTATGGTTTTATAAGGAAAGGAATGGAAGTAAATTCAATTTTATGTTTAAAATGAATTTGTTTAAAAATGGGGTTTTGTTGCATTTTAAATTCTTATTTAAAATTAAATTATACCATTTATATAAATTTTACTTCTACTTGGATAGATATCACTAAGAGGGGGTGAGGGTGAATCTATGATCACTTTTTCTTTTTATAAGATTGTTTCTTAACTTCTTAAGAAAACTTTATTAACCTACAGAAACCTATTAGAGTTATGATCCAATGAAAAAAATATTTAAACATAACATTTCATATGTAAAAAATATAATGGGAGAGTAGCACCTTAAATTTACTAGGTTTGGTAAAAAGTTATACTCCTTTCCATGTTATATGTCCCCACCAAAATGGATTATTTTACTAGCAGTATTTCATGAATACAAAGGATAAAACAATGAATAGTTCTGTAACCCTATTAGTTAATTTTTTTCTTATAGTTAGTTATACTCCCCAAATATCCTTTTTGTAAACTCTTCCTTCAAGTCTTGTTATATATCCCAACAAATAAACTTTTTTGGAAAATGGTTTAACACTTAAACTAGAAGATTATTTATTGTTATTTTATGATCCAATTTAGAGAGTTATTTACTTCCTCCATAAGTAAGCTGGATCAAAATTAACTGTATACAACCATCAAGATCTTCAATAAACCTATGTAGTGTTTTTTGGCCTTGAAATTTACTCTAATATTCGATTGACCTAGACATGTTCAATATGAATTTTCCTAAAATTCACTAAAAAACACTCTCATAAAATGTACATCTAATGGATCCATTTGATTTTACTTTACCTGATGTCTCTATCTGGGTTTCCTCTTTCATATGTATCGATTTTGTTTTCCTCTATCTAATGGCTTGATCAGGATTCCCTTAGACTGTTGGATCGATCCATTTTTCCTCTATCTGATACCGCGTCTAGTTTTTCGTTGACCAAACCTCCAAACTACACTTGACTAAAGTTATCTTCATTCAGAGTTACTTCTCCTGTTGAATTTTTTTTGATGATTCAAGTCCAAAATTTTTCACTTTCTAGTTTAACTAAGTAGGGATTCAATAAGCAACTCACACTTTCTTCTTCATTCAATGAAACTTCATCTAAGGGAGACCTGATTAATCTTACTTCCAAAAATAGAACTCTATTTGGTATTCTCAAATTAAAAATGAATAGTTGGAAACATAGCTTGTTACAAAATCATCAAAGTTTCAACTATCTAAATTAATGAACAGTGATAAGTACAATGTAATTTTTCACACCTATTTATATGCGAGCTCAAAATTGAAAAGGTGGGAAACTAAAATGTTTTATCCACTCACTCAAATTTATAATTCTATTTTTTTATAGTTTAATTTCATTTGAACTCTTCTCATGTATTCTGGAGTCTTCTTGACTGAAAATTAACTTTTTTATTATCAAAACACTTTTAAGGATAAAGTGAGAAACCAAGAGATCCATCAAAACAAACGCATACAAACAAAATAGAGAACAAACCAAAACAAAAGTCTAAGTCCATAAATATTTTTCTACTAATCTGTATCTAGTAATTTTTCCAGTAGATTTTGTCTGGATAAATTTGTACAAGTAACTCATTTAACGACTTCTTCTCTATTTGGAAACTTATATAAAACACTATGTTTCTCGAAACTTATATCTAAAACTCAGTGTACAGAACCTCATTTTCCTTTCACTTTACTTCCATAAACATTATAAATAATGTTTGGAAATTGAATTATTCTCAACAACCACATACAAAGTAATTTTTATGAATATTATATCTAGAATTCAATATCTAAAAATGTGATTTTTCCCTTTTTTGTTCTTTTTTTGGTCTTCTATATCTGGTCATTCTTCCCAGTTTTTCTAATTGAGTATTTCTAGAAACCAAATCTACACTTATTCTATTTTACAATATCCAACTTGTATCATAATAATTTAATGATTTAATAACTTTAAACAATAATCAAATCATCATATGATTTTTTTACTCGGTTCCCCTATCCATTCTTATGTATCTGTAAAGGAAATTTTGTATTTTCTTCTAGAAAGAAACATATTCCTCATTTTTTCTATCATAATTTAGTGCTTCAATTCTTATTATTAACTATCTAAATTTTTTTGTCCATAAATGTATTCTCGGAAGGTTTATTCAAAAACCATTTTACTATTTCTTCTTATTTATTACCTCTAACTTTCTTTGGTTATTTCCTTGGGGAATTTTATTAAGGTACATTCTCTACTCACATTCATCCCCAACTTTCTATATATTGACCTATTGAAAAAAATATAACCAAAACACAACATGGGACTTAAAATGTATAATGTTTTGTTTTTTTCAATACCCACACCAAACACCAAACATATTAATAATTAATATTTCTACTCTTATTTATCTCATATTTCTATTCTCCCCCTTTTTGAAAATCAAACTCAAAGAGGCCACTCAAGATTATTTAAATTAATTTCATAATTAGTAAAATTTTATTAAAGAGAACACTAGTATCATATGAGTTTTTTTACAAAGAGCCTTTAAATAAATATCTTTAATTCTACAAGGGTGAACCCAATGTAGGAAACAAGAGTGTATAATTAAGGTGGTCAATGTTTTTCATAACAAAATTTTCATGTAATATTTTCTCCTGATTCATTCAAAATCCTCATATTTAGGGAAATATAAGTAATGTTTTTAAGATAAAAATAAACTACACCCATCTCAACAAGCATATATAAATAGTTCAAGTATATAAACACAACATACCCAAAATCTCAATTTTTCTAACCTCATTACTTTCTTATTTAAGAAATGTAAGAGACTCATACCATAACATTTATTTTTCACCCCCTTTAAATAGTATAATTTCATTCTTCATCATGGTAGGAGAACTTCCATGATAGATATTTTCTTTACTATAAAACTTCTACATAACTCATCCAACTTTCTTACTTTTACGCCTTCAATTCCCTACAAGATAGTATTGATAAAAATTATTTTGGGAATTAGGAGAAACCTAAATTTTCCTTTAAAGAAACATTTGAACTGATAATCTTATCTCAGTATTGAATTATTATTATTCTTCTTGTATTTTTCTATAGATGTGATTTTTTCCTTATATTCAGCCTTCTTATATTTTGGAACAGGCTTCTTCTCATCTATATAATCTTCATATGAAGATTTCACCTTTTTCATATTTTGTAACATTTTTATTAACTTGAGTTTATAACAAAATTTTTATACTTTGTTCTTGGGTTAGTAAGATATTCATACCACCTTTTGAACATGCCCATCTTGATCACATGTCTTCCAGGTTTTCTGAATTTTCAAAGTACTATTAGTTGATAATTTTTTATCAAGTTTTTTCTTATCATCTGAAATTTTGTTTTTCAAATTTTCTTCAGCAGATTTTTGTCCTTCCTACAACTTTCTTTCCATGGTAATTTGATTTGGTCAAATAACTAAGAAACCTTTATTTCCTTACCATATATTCTTAATTTTATCAAATTTTATTAAGGTATTACAATTTATTTAGTGTTTCATTTTTATTTTTTGAGGATTCAACATTCTTCAACTTTTCAAATTTATTTTCTAGTTCAAAATTTTTTTTAGGGAAATTTGTTTTTATTTTATCATCATATCTCCCCCTTGATTTATACCATTTTCTTGGTTGTGACACTTTTTTTCTATCATAAATAATTCTTTTGTCTAAATATTCCACAACACCAGAAATATTACCAAAATCATGATCTTTTAGACTGATAGTTAAACAATTCTAAATTATGTTTTTATTATTTCTTCATAAATTATGGAAAACATTTCTCAGGGTGATACTTTTTGGATAAATTTTACTCTTTCATAGAAATAGATAATTTTTCATAATTTCAATATTTTACACATATAGAGTTAGTAGAAACATATTTATATTGTGATTTTTTATCAATAAAAACAATCTACTTCTATGAATTTTTATTTTCAGAATATTTATAATCATAAATATTTAACTAAACTTATTTAGTTAAGTATTATCCTACATTTATTAACTGACATTATTTTGTAAGATACATTGATTATCTATCTAAAAACTCTTATTAAATTTTAGAAAAATTTTATTTTTGAACATATAAAATCTTTTCAAGTTTATCTATCTTCAATATGTTTTTATTAATTTCTTTAATAAGTGTAGTTTATACCATGTTGAAAACAACATCTGTTGTTTCTTCATAAACTTTATACTTACTTTAAAACTCATCAAACTTCATTTTCTTATCTCCAATCACATTGAGTTTTATCTACCACATGTTAATTCTTTCACCATTATCAAAATATATTTCCTCAAGATCTTTCTTAAACTTATTTCTTTCATATTTTAGTTTTGTATTTTTCTCAAGTAATGATTCAAAATTCTATTTTAGAATCCACTCAAGTTTTGTTCTCTCTTCACCATCACTATCACTACATGATGCACCATACCTTTTATAAATTAATAAATAAATTTGATATGATTATTAAATTAATCACTGGATGAAGAATCAAATAAATTTTGTTTCTTAAAAATCTATTATTTATATTGTAAGGAAAATTTTCCTTATTTTTATTTCACTTATTTTTCTGAGACATCTCATCACCTTCTTCATACTAAGACTCTTCATTTTTCTTTCTTGTACATTTTTTACAAAGTGACATTTCCCACCAAAATTACAACATTAATAGAATTCGTTTTTATTTCCAATTTTTCTTATTTAATATTTTGGAAACAAGGGAAATAATAGTGTTGAAATATTCTACTTTTTTATCTACATTTGAATCACTTGATTGTTTTTATTTATCTTCATTGTCTCTATTTTTCCCTTTTAACAAATCTTTAAAAGAAATTTTATTATAATCCTTTCTCTAAAAGACTGAATATTTTCTCATTTCATATGTAAAAAGAATATTTTAAAGTTTATCTAGAGATAAATCTTCATGAATTTCTAAATCGGGTATTTTTGCATCAATTCTATCTAAAAAAATTCCCATTAGCTTTTTAACAATATAAGAATCTTATATCTTCTCACCAAACCATCTAACATTTCTCTAAATCTCATTTACTATTGTAAAGTAATCATCAATACATTCATCATTATCTATTTTTATATCTTCAAATATAATTCTATATATCTATAACTTGGCTTCCTTAACTTTCTCATTTCTTTCATAGCTAATTCCCATCTTATCCAACATTTTCGTTATCTGTTGGAAAACCCATAATCTTTGTATAAATAATTTCTATAATATACATCAACATGTCATTATATGATTTTCCATAAACTTCTCAAATTATCATATTAGAAGATATTATATATAATTCCTTAATTGGGGAAAATACCATTGTTTTAATATCAATAACTTCAAGGCCAAGAGATAAAAGAATGGGTAATATCATATTTTTTTAACTGTGATAGTTTTTTCCCTCAAAAACTGGAACACCACTATTTTTTACTAAATTTAAATTCTACTTTATTTGAGATGTATGATAACTTTCTATGACACCAATTTATGTTCCCTTGGATTGATATCATTGAGAGGGGGAGTGAATCAGTTATCATGTTTTCTTTTTATAAGATAGTTTCTTAAATTCTTAAGAAAACATTATTAACATTTGAAAACCTATTAGAATTATAATTAAATGAAACATACTTCTCAACCTTACCTTTTATATGTGAAAAATATAAATATAGAGTAACACACAATATTTACAGTTTTTGGTATAAACACCTACTCTTTTCCATGATTTATATGCCAACCAAAATGGATTATTTTACTAAATTTCGTTCAGGAATACAAAAGGCACAAGTGGAAAATTTTTCTATAACTCCAATAGTCAACTTTTCTGCTATATTTGGTTATACCCACCCAAATATCCTTTTCATAACCTCTTCCTTCACATATGGTTATACATCCCAAAAAATAATCCTTTTTAGTAACTTGTTTTACACTCCACCTATAGTCTTATTCATTCTTATTTTATGATCCACGTCATAATGTTATTAATTTCCTCCACAAGTAATATGGATAATTATTACCTATATAACACCATAAATATCTTCAAAACCCCTATTAAGAGTCAATTGGTCTTGAAACATTCTCCTGATCTTCATTAGATCAGGATAAGACCAATCTATGTTTTCCAAAACTTAACTAAAAGAACCCCTCAAAAAATGTATGTAAGATGTCTCTATATAATATTTCTCTAACCAATATCTCCATTTGGTTTTCCTCTATGTGATGGCTCGATCTGGTTTTCCTCTATTTTATGGATCGATCCAATTTCCCTTTGTTCGATGGCTCAATCAAGTTTTCCTCTGATCAAACCTCCTCACCAAGAATCAGTAAACTTTGCTCCATTCATATTAAATCCATTTAATGAATATATATCCAATGAATCATTTCTTAACTTGTAAAATTTATTATTCAACTGAGTAAGAACTCAATAAAAAACTCACACTTTCTTCTTCATATGATGGAACATTGTCTAATGGATATCTTATTAAAGTTCCTTTATTCAATGGGTCTCCTTCTGGTCTTCTAAATATCAAAATCAATAGTTAGAAACTTATCCGACCAAAAAATTATAAAATTTACATCTTTATACACATTTAAACAATGATAATTACATTATATATCTCACTACTATTTATGGGTTCACTTAAAATTAAAGATGTAGGAAACTGAAATGTTTTTATCACTCACTCAAGTTTCCAATTATGAATTATTCACACATATGAATTCAATTCAAACTCTTATCAAGTATTTTGAATTATTCTTGAAACTTCTTTAATTATATAGAACATATACATTTCTCAATTTAACTATGTCTAGAAAATGTATTTCAGAAGTTTCGTTAAGAAATATCCATCTAGATAGTTAATCTTAAAATGTCACTCAAACATTGAAGACCATATTTATAATCATCATAATTAAGGACCTTAAATAGTGAATGTAATGTTTATTATATTTCCTATGTCAATTCTCTTTTCTAGGACTTAATTTTCATAATATTATTTATCATTTTCTATGTGGTTCATGATTTTCTAGTACTTTGAACATCATCTCAAATTTCATTTATATTTTATTCTTATAATCCATCTTAATTTCTTCATCTATTGAACTTCAAAATATAATATCTATTGTAAATTTAAATTTATCTATCTGATGTATTCTATCAAATATAACTTTAAAAACATTTCTTTTTCCATTAACGTTCCTCCATTGATCTCCTATAGAAATTTGTAACTCAATATTTGTTGGATTACAACTTCATTAATCATTCTTTTCACAATCACTTTTCCCAATCTTATAACTAAGACATTATACACTCTTTTAGTCTAATGTTTTGTGTCCATAAATATTTTTCATGTAATCTATATCTGGACGTTATTTGGGTAGATTATGTCTAAATATTTTTCTATAAGTAACCCCTTTAACAACTTCTTCTCTGTCCAGAAACTTCTGTCTAAATCTCTGTGTCTTGAAACTTCTATTTAGAACCTCATATTCCTCTCAATTTACTTTATATGCTTTATAATTTTTTTTGTAAATTGAATTATTATAAACATATGTGTACAAACTAATTTGTATAAATATTATATATTTATGTTTGTGTCTAGAAACATGATTCTACGCCATTTTTTTTCTTTTTCTATTCTTCTATGTCTGGTTATTCATCACAATCTATTAGATAGATTCTATCTAGAAACAAACTCTGCATGTAACGACCCAAACTTATATCAATGAAAATTCTTGTTAAACTAATTAAATGTATTATTATTTAAAATGGTTATATAAAATGTGAAATTCTTTTGTTTTATGTTTTTGAATTTTAAAATACCATTATGAATTGTGACCACTGATAGTATTTCCATTGAACAGTGATCACATGATTAGTATAAATATAGGGCTTTAAAAAATAAAATTTACTTAGATAAAGGAAGCGATGCCCTCATCTATTAGACTTGCCCTATATGAATCCCATTTTTCAGAGCTTATAAAGGAGTTGGCATCATTGGGATTTGCTCTTGACCAAGCCCAAGCCGAGCTTCAACATGTTAAGCTCAAACAGATCCGCCTAAGAGAGAAATGCTAGTTGATAGAGATTACCAACCGAGCGATGTTATCCGAGCCACCCCAATAGTTTGTGACCATCGCACACTTTACCCTTCGGTCTTATACGGGTGTTATAAGGGGTTATGTAACAAGACCATATCACTATGATTATGTGCATTATTTTTGTATATAATAACGAATATAAATTCATTTTATTATTGTTGTTACTTTGTAAATAGTTTTTAAAGCCCAAATATTATTTGTAGTTAATATTTAAGTAGGAAATATATTTTGATAAATTAATGGATTTTTTAATTTAATAATATTTTAGTAATATATTATTATTTTTAAATTAATATTCATTAATTATAAATTATAGTATAATTTTTATGAATACAATTATAATTTTTGTTAATGTTTGAATGCTGTTTTTGTCAAAACCCATGATTTTTCGATAAATGTCGGTTTTTATTTTAAAAGTGAAAATTCACATACTTAAAGAATTATTTGGATAAAATTAATATTATTTTTGAAAATCAGGAAGTCGAAATTATCCAACGGTGTTTTTTTTTCAGAATATTCTAAGATAGTTGAATTTTTGGGTAAAAATTAAATACCGTTTAAATATATAATGTGTTTTATGACATCATAATGACCCAATAATGATGTAATAAAAACCTATAAACATTATTTTAGGACAATATATGTCTTACAATCAAAATAATGTGATTTTAGGTTTGTTTTATTTATTTTACAATGCTTTAGTGGACCCTCCAAGACTTATAAAACATTTTAGTTTTTTAAATTGATTTCCTTGAGAGTGTGACACACCTCCATATAAGAAACCATATTATTTTAAGAAGTTCAGAAATTTTCATTATAAAATATTGTTTTCCACTACCCTTTGAAAAAAATCATGGGCAAAAATTATGGTCTGGTTTGTGGTTTTGATTAGATTAATGTGTGGTGTCCCAAACCTAATTAATAATGAATTCCCTCTCCTTTATTATATAAACCCACCCTAGCTCCCACATCCTCTTCACTCAAATCATTTAAAGTTAGAACAACCCCTGACATCACCTCTCTATAATCCTCCTAAGGTTCCCAAATCTCTCAATAAGACTCTCTCAATCCCCTCACAAGTCTTTGGGATCACACTTCTACGTAAGGGATTTCTTCCATTCACATTTTTGTCCAATTTTCTTTAAGTTGTTATGCACTTTTATTTTCAATTAATAATGTTTTGGTATGATTTAAAACCTCCCCATACTTCCCTCTTTATGTTTCAATGATGATATACCCCTTTCAATCTCAATAATTCCTCCCATGTACACCCATTACCAAGCTGAAATTTCATAAGAAATTTCTCTCTCGTCATTTACATTCAAGCAATTATTTTGTATTATGAATCAAAATTACATTAATTATGATAGGAAATGTATCTATATTACCACCTTCCTGTCCATTTAATGTAAATATTGTGAGACTCCATTTTCTCTCTCATCATCCTTTTTTCTGAAGTCTTATGTCATGCCGTTATGCTGCCGAAATTGCACCACCATTTTCCAAGACAAAATCATTATATTGTAAATACCATACTCACTACTCTATAAAGGGTATTCACATTTATGCAAATGTACTTGTTGAATAAGGAATTACATTTAGGTATTACACATCTCTTATTCATGGAATGAATTATGATGTTAGTGAATCCATGTTGTATGATCTATGTGGCACACTTATGCGTGAAACGAAATGATTATGAAGGGCGTGCCCTGACAGTGCTCCAATGCGTTGGGTAAAGATTAATATCATGATACTTCAAGTGCAATGGGGATTTACTCCTGATAATTCAAGTGAAATGAGTATTTAATCATGCTAATTCAAGTGGAATGAGGGTTTACTCATTCTCCATGTGCAATGAGCCTTAGCGCATTCTAATACCATGTTAAGTGTTGTTACCAAATTTCAATGTTATGATAATAATGCTATATCATGACTTTATGTTAATGTTTAATTTATGATCCATTTATATTTCTATTGCCTAAAATGTATTGTATTATTCATGTTATGGCTTGTTTACTCCCTTACTGGGCTTTATAGCTCACCATTTTCTTATGCATGTCCTCAGGTTATCCCATGCAATGCGAAGTACATGGGAATGTAGTGGTCATGTAAAGGAAGTTTTCAATAAGATGTTTCATTCTATGTTTTAAGTTCTTATGTAATGTTCCTAATCCCCAAATACACTAGACCTCTTGATCTTTTATGTTGTATCATGTTAAGGTTTTATGTAATAAAGCATGTTTAAATTTTAATAAAAATCAGGGTTGTTATAGTTGGAATCTGAGGATAGGTTTAGTTTTTTTGGGTTTAGGATTAGAAAACCCTAGTGAAAGACTTATGGATAAGACTAAGTATAATAAAAACATCCCCAATTTTTTTTGAGTATTGAGTAAGTGGTTTATCATGAAAATACATCCCTGTATGTATATGAGCAGGTAGAGGTGGCTATGGTACAGATGTACCTAGGAGTGAAAACACAGACAAGGAGTTTCGAGCTTGACCTGGGGTATCCTAGTACACAACAACAAACCTCGATGCACTATTGGTTATGACACTCATGGGGGATATTCTTTGGTAAATTCACAAGCTTAGTATGTACCATTATTAAAAGAATAAAAAAGGCCCTAAGAATATATGTTGGGAAGTAGATAAAGGATAACATAGATTGAATCCTATAGATTCATAAGTTATAGAAATAATATTTATTTATAAGTCTCCATTTTTTCCTTATATTACCCTTTATGTGTTACCCTTAACCTTCCTTTCATTAAGGAATAATAGATCGTTAGACTTCATGTAGTTTAATATAACAATTTTATCATGTCTATATGGTAACTCAAAATTTGATATATTTCATCAGCTGGATAAAGGATAGTTTCGAGATGGAAGTGGAAGAACCTCATACAACACTCTTGTCCCTTCTCGAGGACTTAATAGCTATAATTATTTAAAGGTCAAGCTTGCATAGCATTAAAACTTTTTCCAATGTCCAACTTTCTTGCAAGATGCTCTACGACATATCAAACACCTCCTCCATTCCACAAAATCATCAGGGATCATGGCTCACCTATGATCAAATATTAAGCTCCCAACTCTCCCATCTTTTAATACAAGGGAGGTACCCTCAGGGTATTTTCAAATATTTCACCCAATCTAGAGAGTATGATTCACTATTTTATTTTTGAATAGCTACCGAATAGGGAGACCTCCGAGAAGCCTATATATATATAGTCTTGTCTTCCAGTCTTTTTGAAAAAATATACAATATATTATAAGAACCTAATTTCAAAAATATCAAATCTGACTCTTTCAGACTATTTTATAAAAACCTGGTACATGGTGATGTTTTGAAACTATACGTTAGAAACAAATTTTTCCAAAAAAGATCATCATATTTTCCATCGGTATGATCCATGTTGCACAAATTGTGTCTAGACTAAGGAAGTGGAAGACTTTGAATGTGAATTGAGGTATTGTTGCACTAAGTAAACCCTATCTCTCCATGATCGACATGATAATGAGGGTTGGGGAATGCTTAATGGTGGTGGGTAAGAAACCCTGAAGTCGTGTTTAAATTTCAATGTTCTTTTTAAATGTAATCAAATTTTGAGGACACAATTTTATAATGGGGGAAGATTCTAATGACCCCAACATCGATCAATAAAAATTCTTCTTGATCTAATTAAATGTATTATTATGTAAAATGTTTATATAAAATGTGAAATTATTTGGTTTTATGTTTTTGGATTTTAAAATACCATTAAGAATTGTGACCTTTTCTAATATAGTCTTTGAACAATGTTCATATGATTAGTATAAATATAGGGCTTTAACAAATCCAATTTACCTAGAAAAAGGAAGCGATGCCCTGATCCAGTAGACTTTCCCCATATGAAGCCCATTTTTCAGAGCTCAAAAGGGAGGTGGCATCTTTGGGCTTCGCTCTTGATCAAGCCCAAGCCTATCTTTAACATGTTAAGCTCAAACGAAACCACCTACGGGAGAAGTGGATGTTGATAGAGATTACCACCCGAGCGATGTTATCCGAGCCACCCCAAGAGTCAGTCACCATCACACAATGTACCCTTCGGTCTTATGTGGGTGTTATAAGGGGTTACAAAAAAAATACCTTATCACTATGATTATGTGCATTATTTTTGTATATAATAAATAATATACATTCATTTTATTATTGTTGTTACTTTCTAAATAGTTTTTAAAGCACCAATAGTATTTTTAGTTAATATTTAACTAAGAAATATATTTTAATAAATTAATGAATTTTTGAATTAAATGATATTTTAATAAAATATTATTATTATTAAATTAATTTTCATTAAGTATAAATGATTGTAAAATTTTTATGAATACAATTGTAATTTTTATTAAGGTTTGAATTCTATTTTTTTCAAAACCTATGATTTTTCGATAAATGTATTTTTTTATTTTAAAATTAAAAATTCACACATTTAGAAAACTATTTAGATAAAATTAATATTACTTTTGGAATCATGACATTTAAATTAACCAATGGTGAATTTTTCCTAATTTTATAAGACAGCCTAATTTTTGGGTAAAAATTAAATACCGTTTAAATATATAATTTATTTTATGACATCATAATGACCCAATAGTGATGTAGTAAAATACTATAAACATTATTTTCGGACAATATATGTTTTACCATTAAAATAATATTATTTTAGGTTTGTTTTATTTATTTTACAAATCCTTAGTGGACCCTCCAAGACTAATAAAACATTTTAGCTTTTTAAATTGATTTCCTTGAGAGTGCGACTCACCTCCACATAAGAAAACATATTTTTTTTAAGAATTTATGCCATTGGACTTATAAAATATTGTTTTAAAATCCCCTTTGGAAAAAATCATGGGCTGGTTTGTGGTTTTGATTAGTTTAATGTGTGGTGTCCCAATCATAAATAATACAGAATTTCATCTCCTTTCCTATATAAACCCACCCAAGATCCCACTTCCTCTTCACTCAAAACCTTTGGAGTTCGACCAACCCATTCCATCCTCTCTATATAATCCTCACAAGGTTACCCAATCTCTCAATAATCCTCTATCAAGACCCCAAAGCCATTGGGATCACACTTCTAAGTAAGGGATTTCTTCTTTTTTCATTCTTGTCCAATTTCCATTAAGTTGTTATGCCCTTTTATTTTCAATTAAAAATGTTGGGGTATGAATGAAAACCTCCCCATACATCCCTGTTTATGTTTTAATGATTAGATACCTATTTTTTCTCAATAATTCTTCCCATGTACACTCGTTACCATACCAAAATTCCATAAGGAATTTCTATCTCCTCACTTACATTCACGAAATTATTATATATTATGAATCTAAATTCCATTACATATGTTGGGACATGTATCTATATAACCCGTTACTATCCATTTAATGTAAATATTATTAGAATCCCTTTTCCCTCTCATAATAAGTTTTTATGAATTCTTACGTCACGTCGTTATGTTGCTGAAATTGCACCAAAATTTTCCAAGCCAAAATCATTGTGTAGTGAATACCATGCCCATTTATCTATCAAGGGTATTCTAATTTATGAACATTTAATTATTTTTTTTGAGATTCGTGTATGAATTCCAAATTCATTTATCATGTAATATATTATGATATTTAATGATTCCATTATCTATGATCCCTGTGGCGCACTTATGCATGAAATGAAATGTTTAAGAAGGGTGCGCCCTAATAGAACTCCAATGCGTTGGGTAAATATTAGTATCATGACAAGTCAAGTGAAATGAGGATTTAATAATGCTAATTTAATTGAAATGAGGATTCACCGATTCTAATTAAAATGCAATGAGGGTTTACTCATGATCTATGTGAAATGAGCCTTGGGTCATGCTAATATCATGTTAGGTGTTGATCCCACATTTCCATGTTATGATAATCATGATATATCATGAATTTATGTTCATATTTATTTTATGATCCATAGATATGTCTATTTCCTAATATGTATTTTATTATTCATGTTATGAATTTTTTACTCCCTTATTGGGCTTTATAGCTCACTCTTTTCTTATGAATTTCCTTAGGTTATCCCATACAATGCTAAGTATGAGAGAATATAGTTGTCATGTAAAGGAAGTTTTCAATAAGATGTTACGTTATATGGTTTAAGTTTCAATGTAATGTTCCTAATCCCCAAATAAAATATACCTCCAGATATTCTATGTTTTATCAAGTGAATGTTTTATGTAATAAATCATTTTTATGTGTGTAATAAAAATCAGGTTTGTTATACTCCACTTCTTATCTTTTACAAAATATGGATTTTATAATGATAATTTCATGATTCAGTAACTTCAAAATACTAAAAAAGAATTTTCTTATTTTCATTACTTAAAACCATTATTCAATCTTCTATGTCTAGAAATGTGTGTCTAAAATGTGTTTCTAGAAAACAATAGGTTCCTCATTTTTTCTCTCTCATAATTTATATCTATAGTTCTTATTACTAACTCCCCATCTTAAATTTTGTGTCTAGAAAGGACTTCTTAAAAGGTTTATCCAAAAACCATTTTTCCATTTCTTTTTATATATAAAATCTATCTTTCTTATTTAATTTTCTTAGGGAATTTTCTTAAGGAACCTTCTCTATTCATAGTTATCTCCAACTTCCTACATATTGATGTATTGACATAAAATAAAACAAAAATAATACTTAGGACATAGAAAATTAAATATGGTAAAATTGATTCCATATTTTCAATCATCAATATTATTATAATATAATAGTTTCAACTTAATTGTTTGACATTACGAATAGAATGAATAGAAAGTTTTGTTACAATAGTTAAGATTAAAACTAGTTTTCCAAGGGATCAAACTAAGAGGTAAGGGTAGGAATTCCACATAAACATTTATGATTATTATTTTTAAGTTATTTTAACCTTATATTATAGTATATTCTAATTTAATGTGACTTTATATTATTAAAATGATTTAAGTAATTCCATGTGTGTCCCTTCCCTCACCTGTAAAAGAGAACCTACCCTCTTACATTATCAAAAAATTTGATAGTTTTATATCGACCAATAAGAACTTAAGTACCTTTATATATTAATTCCATTCATATTATAGATTTTTTTATTCTCTAAATCCCAATATTTCAATGCTTAAGGTGTAAGCCAAATGGGGCCTCTCAAAGAAGTGGTATAAATCTTAACCAAGATATTTTAATTTTATTTATTATTTTACATCATATGAATATGTTTTACAAATAAAAATATGTTTAATATTGAGTAATTAATATATTGTTATCTTATTATTATTGTAACATAACCATTTCTCACCTCTTTCCCATAAAATGGAAAATGGAAGTATTGCTCATGCTTACATGTGGGATACCACCTCCACGCAGCGATATGATTCATTTTACATAACCTTATTCAATGATTTGTTATTATTATGGATTTAATATTTATATATTATATTTATGACATAACTGTGTATATGAAATTATAATATTTTTTCTATCTTCTTACCTTATCATCCTTTGGAAAATGATAACTTTGCTTGTGCATATATGTGGACTACCAACTCTACAAAGTAATGTGATTAATCCTTAATTTCTTATTTAAATGGATGGTAATAAGAATATATTTAATGAATATATAAGATATTTATGATATAATAATGATTGTTTAATTGAAAATTATTATTTACCTTTATCTTTTTCCATCTGTTGAAAGTAGAAACATCACTCATGTATACGTACAGACTACCATCTCCATGAATTGATGCCATTCATTTTTCGTCACCAATTTATAAAAATGGTTATAAAAGCGAATATAATTATTAAAAATTATACTTATGAAATTATTAATATTTTTTAGATAATGTAACCATGTTCAAAGTTCAAGGACCATAACTATCAAACCGAAACATACCTGAAAAATGAAACAGTTAACACCTAGAAATGACAATTTTAATAAAAAATTATTAATAAATAACTAGTGAAATGATATAAGTTTATAATATATTATATTATAAGTTTATAAATGGTTATTTTATGGAATTAAAATAAGTATAAATTTATTAAAAATGAGGTTAGATAACTTGTGAATCAATTCAGACATAAGGTAAGGGTTCTTCATCTAAGTATTGTTTCTTTGAAACATGTTTGATTTTATGCACCTATTTATGTTTATGTTGTGTATATACTACCCATTTGATATGTTATATCATTTATAAATATTTATTAATGGTATTAAAATTTAAAATTAAAATTATATCATCCAAGGTATTTTGATTCAAAAGTTACCAAAGTGGAGAGAGTTTATCATCTCAAATTGTCTTCTTTAGGAAGTATATTATGTTATACACCTATCCTATTATATGAGGATAAAATACTAAAACTTTGATATGTTTTATCATGAATATACTTATGTTCATGGTATTTATAGTTTCATTTTAATTAATTTTTTTCATGGGACCTATAACTCAAAAGTTACCAAAGCAATGAGGATTTGTGTTACCATCTCACTTTTTATCATAATTGTCTATTATTATATTTAAAATGATTAATATATATGATATATATTTCATAAAACTATTATATTTTCTTAATATATAGTTATTTTAGTAAATTAAAATTTTTACTTTTATTTTCCTCTCAATAATTACTTAATTCAAACATAATGTTTTAAAGTAAAAACAACTTTTGTTCTATTCAGCCTGAAATATTTTTCTCTAATTTCAATATTTTCATTAAATTATTTCCATGAATGTTTTTAATATTATACATTTATTATTTAAATTAATTTTTACCCATGTTTTATTTTATATAACCTTTTTAAATCAATATTATTTAATTTTATAAATGAGCTACTTTTGAATTTTTACCAAAAATGTGAAAGGAATATTTGTTTTAACATACACCACATGAATATATTTGCCTACCATAATGACTAATATTTTATTTGAATATTAATTTGAATTTTTCCATGTTTATTTTCAATCAAAATTCTTTCCATAATATTTTGTAAATTTTTAGCGTTTGAAAAAGTTATTTTCAAATGAAAAGATTATTTTCCTCAAGAAATGTTTCGATGATATTTTAAAGGTATTTTAATCTATAACAAAATTATTTGATGTTTCTTATGATTTAATATGAATATTATCCAATGATACCATGTTTTTTATTTATATGGATGATGTATGATTAAGATGATAAAATATTAATGAAATATTGTTTCTTTTACATGGGTTAAGATTGGATGTAATTATAAGTGTTTTCATGATCTTATATCATACATATTAATGGATTATAATTATTTTATGGGTGGGTTTTTTATATCTGTCTAATTTATTGGGTAAATATTAATGTTTTATGAGATTAGAGGGTATATGGGAGGTTATTCCAAGCCCAATAGTGGGTACACAATATGTTATCTCAATGTTGAAGCTATTATATGGGTGGTTATCTGAAACCTAACATGTGATGAATGTAATGGTGGGTATCCTTGGCATAAGATATTTTTGATTATGATTATTTAGCACTTTTGGACAGAATTTTATAATATAATATCATTCCAATGATAATATCTCATGGTTCATGATATTTGATTCTACTATGATTGATGTGTTATGAACTGATAATGCTTTATTCTATGATTCATGTTTATGATCTATGAATTATTTGGTATGATTTTACAACGTGAATCTCATGATCTCATACCGATTTAAATATATTTTAATCAGTTATCATCATTGATTTATATATCTCTTATTTACCCTTATTTATCATTAGATCTCAACATTTATTATGTATCAATTTACTCAGGATATGTAGAAATGTTTTATGTATGATATGTATAATAAGGGTTCTAGTTATGAAGAGCTTAATCAGAGATGACTTAGATCTTTTAAATACGAGTTGTTTATCTATATAAGTTTCCATATGCACTAAACCTTTACGATTATAGTGTGGGTAATAATTTTATATATCAAATATTAATTTAAAAATATATAATATATATTTATTTAATATCTAGTTCACTTTAGTTTGTGTCAGATATGAGTTTAGTTATTTTTTGAAACTTGGATGATAATATTTTAGTGAGAACCCTTTAGATAGGATTATTTATTAGATAACGCCGTATGTTAAAATAAATAAAGGTGTGTGTTTTTCCTAGAAAATATATCCTTGTGTACATACTATTAAGTGGATTTGACTGTGGAATAGATTTAACAAGGGTTAACAACTCTAAATGGGGAATATTGAGTATTAACTCAATCTTCATCAGTGCATGACAAGTGGTCTTATGACTATACACCTAGAAAGAATACCCTATGGGATATTATTTGGTTAAATCACATTTTCTTTACAAAACATTATGAAATATTTGAATAGATGATGATCATGGATTCCCTAGGTTAAACTTAATTTGTTATATATTTAAATGAAGGTTTCATTATTTATACATCCTATTAATGATTTTTCATGAATATATAATTACTCACTATGATAATTTCTTATCACATTATGATTTTTAGTTTTATTTAATGGATGGAACCTCAAGGAATGATGTTAACATGATATGTTACATAAAATGCAATGATTTTCCTGAAAATCAAGTAAATGAAATAGGAGTTGGGAAGAAAAATCTTATGATTATTCCTAGCCAACAATCTTGATATATAATAAAAAACATGGACATATGTGAGTTTTTAATGAAACAAATAAAATAAAAATGGTGTTTTATGAAGATCATAGAGGAAAAAATATTCATCTCCCTATATGTTGATAATGTGGGATGAAACACCTGGGGAAATATATTAAATGACCAGGAATATGTTTTATGTGTGTGAAAAGAAGGTCATAAAGTGGAAACTTTCCAAGGAAAAATGAGAATTTCAGTTAATAGAATTGATGGGAATAATGGTTTCCATAAGATATCATTGGAAATTAATTGTTTTAAATATGGAAATTATGGTCATTATGAAAATTTATGTTATTGGGGGAAATATTGAGAATAGGATTTACTAGGTTGTATGAGTAACTATTTCACTATTGTTAATAGAGAGACTATGAGTGACATATAACTGGAATGTATTATTTTAATAGTATTTCTTATTTTATAATTAAGTAGCATGATTAAATTTATATTGATGAATCATACGAAATGATTCATTGTCCATATTATAGGAAGGGGGAATTGGGGAACAAGATGGTAAAGAATGGTTTAATGTTTATGAAAAAATTTGAATTACTAAAGTTTTTATATATTGGGTTTAGAGAATTATGATTTTTATAAATGATATTATGGTGTGTTATAAAATTTACAGGGATTACAAATCAAATAAGTATTATTCTACAACATTTTTAAATAAGGATTTGTAAGTATATATTTAATGGTACTGATAACATGGAAAATTTATTTAGTGGTAAGGTGATATTTTTTAAAATAACATGACTAACAGATAAATAACTCTTAATGTATTACTGATGTTGAGGTAATAATTTTTAATTAGGTTAAAGGGATGATTAATATCAATAAATTTAATTTGATATAATTTTTGTCATGGAAATTGATAAGTGGTTTAATGAAAAAGTTATTTATGTTATCTTTGATAAAATTTATTACATTTTTTGATTTATGGAATATATTTGATAATATATTATTTTTTTAGGAATAAAGATAAAGTTAATTTTTTTTGAAGAATATATGTTTTCATTGAGGGTTTAATGTGATTTAGGTTATTAGATTTTTTTAGGATAATATATGATTAACATATTTACATGTTTGGTATGGGACATTAAGAGATACTTTATGTTGTTTGAGGATTAAATTTATGTTAATTTTGGAAATATTTTGACCTATTTTTTATTTTTTTTGGATTTGAATACTGGATAATCTTTATTTGATTAGTTTTTTATTTATCTATTTTTTGAAATATTTAATTATATTTTTTTATTATTATTAATATATTTGAGATTAGTCCTTCAAATGATAGTTTATTCATATTAGTCATATTTTCATGTAAAAACCTTGTCTAGATTCAGTAACTGAATAGATATAGGAGGAATATATTATCATACTTTTAGAGATATTATGTTTTATTAGAAGTTTATTTTAGTGATTTAATCATTAAAAATTTATATTGTTCTTTTATCATTGAAAATGGGATGAAAAGAAGTGGAAATTAATTGAAACACACAACCAAATTATGAAATTACTTTTATGGATTTAAAAAAATAAAGTAAATATATTTTCTCATATTCCATGGTTAAATAATTCCCTAAATCTAGAAAAATGGAACATCAAAATGAAAAGATTTTCCTTTTTACAATTATTTCTTATGAATTGATGGTCTTTTCACCCCTTAAATATTTATGTTTTTTTGGCCATTAAAATTATCATGAATGTGTTCTCTATTACTATATATTATTATTTAAACATTATATTTCTCCTACATGTCAATATTTTCACTTCAATTTAATGTTATCCTTATATGGGAACTCAATTATGTGTTATTTCTGGAAACCATTTTGTTTCTTTCTTACCTATTTCAAAAGAAATTTTCATACGATTCAAGTTCTATATAAACCTATTTTAAAATATTAAACACTTTATTATAGTGATAAAATTTTGGGGATTCAATTTATTTAAGATTTGGGAGATGTAACACCACAAAAATTTTGTTTAAAGTATACTATTACTGATATCTTGCTTAACAAACAACACTAATCTTTAAGAGAACTACGAAATACTATAAAACATTATTCAATGTGACCCTTATAACCTAGCCATTAAATTGGTGGTATGAGTGGAACTAAACACATTATTAAGAACTTTCATATAGATTATATATAATTAAAATTTAATTATTGATTTATAATAAATAAATACTCAATGTGCAGTATAGTTATTTTTGCTTCAAAAACATGTTTTCTTCAAAAATGATTTTATTATATTTTTGTGTGAACATTAAAATTAATTCATACTATGTTTAGAAATTTTATTTATGTAATTTAATATAATTTTTTATATAATTATTTAAATATTATCTTAGGCTGAATTTTTGGGATTTTTTAGAAAAGATATATTTTTAAGTGAATTCTGGGAAATACTAATTTTTTTTGTAAATGTTTCATTTATTTCAACTAAATCAAGTAATTTAAAAGTATAATTATAATTGAAATTTATCTTAAAATAACATAAGTTTCTGTTAATTGAAAAAAATATAATTAATTACATGATAATTGAAATTATAATTGATCTTCATATAAGTTTAGTTTTTGGGATTAAAAAACATTTCTCTAAAAACTAATTTTATGCACACAATGTTTTTTTATCTTAATAAATTTAATTAAACTCTATTGATTAATATTTTTAATGAAATTTATATTTAATAGAATGAATAAAATATTTTAACTTGATTTTTTTTTCAAGATAATGAATGAAGGTAAATTCAATTTTATTCTTAAAAATTTATTTTTATAAAAAGGGGTTTTCATTGCATTTTACACGCTTATTTAAATTTAAATTATGAAAATTATAAAAAAATAATTTTTTAAAAAGAATTAAATATTGTTAATCAGTATAATTAATATAATTTAATAGTTTCAACTTAATGTTTTGTCAAAATGAATTGTTAAAACAATAAAATTTGGTTATCACCGTTAAGGTTAAAACACGTTTATCGGGTAGGATAAACTAAGAGATAAGGGTAGGAATTCCACATAATCTTGTCTAATTATTATTTTTTAAAGAGAATTAGAATTTATCTTATTTTAAATTATAATATATGTCCATTTATTTCCACTTTCACATGCAAATGACTTTATATTATTGGAATCTTTTAAGTAATTCCATGTATGTCCCTCCCCTTAGTTATAAAAGGCCACCTATTATCATCCCTTATTCACACAATTTAACCCCTATATCCTCAATAAAACCTACTCTAAAACCTTACTGGAATCATTAAATTAATCCTATATCTTATTTTATACTCATAATACCAATATTTCATGGCTTACAGAACAATCCTAAGGAGGTTTCTCAAAGAAGAGGTATAAATCTTAACTGAGCTCTTTCAATTATATTTCTTATTTTATCACCTCTAAACCTATTATATCTATCATAAAATGATTAATGAATTATCATAAATATAATTATATTTTAGTGTGATGATTTAAAAACCATTTCCATACACTTATTCATCAAATGGGAATTACAATTATCGCTGATGCATGCACGCGGACTACCGCCTTCACATAGCGATATGATTTAATTTACATCAACATATTTAATTATTTGTTATTATGATAGATTTAATTTTTATATTTTATATTTATTACATGATTATTTTTATATAATTATAATATATTATCTACCTTCTTACCTTCCCACCATTGGAAAACGATAACGTTCCTAATACATATGTGTGGACTACCACCTCCATGAACCGATGTAATTAATTTTTTAGTTTTGATTTACATGAGTGGTAATAAAGAGAGATTTAATGAAAAGTGGGAATTATTAAAAGTTTAATTATTATTTACCTTTATTTCATTCCATCTATTAAAAAGTGGGAACATCACTCGTGCGTACGTATAAACTACTATCTCCATGAAGTGATGTAATTCATTTTTCATCACCAATTTATATGAATGGTTATAAAAGTTAATATAATTATTAAATATGATAATAATAACATGATTAAAATTTTTTATATTATGGGATCATGATCAAATTTCCTGTTCTATAACTACCAAATCAAAATATACATGAAAAATGAAATAGTTAACACCCAAAAATGATGATTTTAATAAATAATTATTAACAAATGAGTGATTAAATATTATAATTGTATTGTTTATAATATTATATGTGTGTAAAGGGTTATTTTACAGAATTATAATAAGCTTAAATTTATTATACTATAGTTTATATCACTTACTAATCAAATCGAACATAATGCAAGGGTTCTTCATCTCAATATTTCTTTGTTAAGACATGTTTAATGTTATGCACAAATTTATGGTTATGAGTTTTATATAATACCCTTTTTATATGTCATAACATATAAAATTATTAATTCATGCTATTTAAAAATAATATATATTTATATATTTTAATCTAAGGGGTTTTGATTTGAAAGTTACCAAAGCAGTAAGGGTTTATCGTCTCAAATTGTCTTATTTGGGACATATGTAATATTAGAAACCTATATTCTTTTATGAGGTGTATCAAATTACCCTTTGATATTATTTATCTTTAATATTATAATTTTCATGGTATTTATTGTTTAATTTTAATTTATTCATTTCATCGTACTTATGAAAACAATATACGAAAGAAATAAGTACTTATGATACAATCTCACTTTTTACCGAGATTTTTTATTCTTAAATTTATGATGATGAAATTATATGATCTATATTTCATAAATCTATTTTAATTGATTATACTCTATTTATTACTATAAATTACATTTCTTCCTTTAATTTACCTCTAACTAAGTACTCAAAATTATAAATTAATATTTTCAAGGAAAACCAATTTTTTCTCTATTCAGTTGGAAATATTGTTACTCCATGAACATATTTTCATTAAAATGTTTTCAGTATTATCCAATTATTTTTAGAGTCATTTTAATCAATGTTTACTTTCTATAAAAATTATTAAAAGGAATATTATTATTATTTTCCGAATGATCTATTTTTAATTTTTACCAAAAATGTTAATGGAATATTTGTTTTAAAATAAACTATAAGAACATATTTTTCCACCATCATGAATAATATTTTATTTGAAGCTTTATTTAAAGGTTTCCATGGTTATTTAAAAAAAATATTTTTCTTAACATTTTTAATTTTTTTAAAATAAGTTATTTCAAAATGGAAAGGGTATTTTCCTTAAGAAATGTTTTGAAGATTTTTTAAAATTACTTTTATCTATAAAAACATCCTTTGATGTTTCTTATAATTTACTTGGAATATTATCCAATGTTGTTGTATTTGTTCTCTATTTTGATTGTTTATGATTGTGACGATAAAATATTAATATAACCCATTTTATTTTCCATGGTTTATGATTTGGTGTAATGATAAATGTTTTTATTATCCTGTGACATACATATAAATGATTTATGACAGTGTTATGGGTGGGTTTATTATATCCCACCAATGTATTGGGTAATGATAAATGTTTTATAATATCAAAGGGTATATGGGAGGTTTTACCAAACTAATATATGTTATATGAGAGGTTATCCTAAGCCTGAAGCGGGTACACAAGTGGTTAGTCTAATATTAAAATGTGATGAATGTCTTAGTGTGAATCCTTTAATTAATATTAATATTATTATGATTATAACACACTTTATTCTACTCTTTTATGAAAAGATATTATGCCAATTTTATGATCTCATGACTCATGATATTTGATTCTCTTAGGATTTTTGACTTATGAACTGCCAAATATTTAGGCCATGATTCATGTATATAATATATGTATTGTTGGGTATGATTTTACAATGTTATTCTCATGATCTCATACAATTATGGTCATCTTATTCTCACTTATTATCATTGATTGATATCAACCTTGTTTAAACTTATTGAGAATGTGAGCTCACCCTTTACTTTGTTTCATTCTCACCATGTTATAAAGAATGGATTTAAGTATGATATATCTAAAAAGGGATCTAGTTATGAAGTACAAAATGACAGATTATGTAGATATTTTATGCACTAGTGGTTTATGTATCCCAATCTTCAAATAAATTATACTTTTATGGATCTAATATATATCGTAATGATATATAATGAATATTCATCTAATAATATGTAATATTTATGTATGTATTGTTTGGGAATTTATAAATAATGAATGGTAGAAGCTTGATGAAGTAGATGAAAATAATGATGTATGAAATGGTTATAGAGAAATTAGTAATCCATTTTAAAAATATCAAGAGAAGTCAAGAAGTGTCCATTCCATGGGCTAGATGTTTCTTTAATATGTTTTCATGGGAAGGTGAATGAAAATTCCTAAAGATATATTATTTTTTTTCATGGTATGAAGATACAAGGATCTAAAATATAAATATTTTTATGAAGATATATATTTTATTCCATTAATGAAATTAAAGGGATAATTCCCAAGTAATGTTTGAAGTAAAATAGGATTTTTCATAGGCATTTTTAAGACCCAAAAGTCATTTTGGATATATATTACAGAATTAAAAAAAACTTTTACCTTATCTTTTTGGAATTTGAAAGAGATTTTATCTAGGGATATTCCATGTGGGATGTGGCTCAAATTTCAATTATATTTTTTAAGAGTTGTATTTTGTGTTGGATTAGGATAAATGTATATATATATATATATTCTAGGATGGGTATTTTTTCTTATAAATAAAGGCATTGTACACTTAAGGGAAATATTTCTTTAAGGTTCACTACTGGGGCTCAGCTATATTTCAGAGGGATGAAGCTCCCAATTAGTTTATAGTTTTCTTTCCAGTATCTCATGGTTAGCTTGAGGGGGTAATTATTTTGTGCCAAGTTTTTTAATTAAAGTGTATTTATATTATAGTATCTTAATTTTTAATGAAGGTTTTTTTGGGATTTTTCATTCAATTGTTTTTCTAAACTTATCTCCTTTCTTCATACATAACTATTATGTGTTTATGGTTGGTATAATTTTAGTACATTGACTCATTATATTGATTCATGCATGAATATTGTATGAGTTTGTGTGATTATGTTTGAACATGATTTTGGATCACATAATTTCAAAATAAACTAAATAAATTGACAATAATAAAATGAGAGTTTAATAATTAGAGATTGATGAATAAGAGAAAGTCTTCATATAGATCGTATTCTAAAAATATCATGACTGACCATAATTTTATTTTTATGGTTCAATATTCATGATTTTGGATTTAAATGTCTTGGAGAAATCACATAATTTGTAGTTTTATTTTTCATATTAGTATTTCATTTTTAATTAAATTGTTCATTTTAACTACATGATTAATTTTTTTTCATGATAAGTGCTTGTTTATGTGAGATTGGCCTTAGAATTAACAATGTATTACTCTCTTATATATTTTTATCAAGGATGAGTAATAAAAATTTATAAACTTTATTAACCATGATAATTAACAACACCTAATGGGACCATAAGTGTTTTTAGATCTATTTCTAGAATATTTTGAATTTATAGGATACTTTTGTTCAATAGATTTGGGGAAAAAATTATTTTTATCACTTTATATTTTATGATTTTAGATTAGGTTTTTCTTTTGTTTCTTTTTAAATGATTGAGTGATCTTGGTTATGATTTTATATTCTAAGAATCATGGGTTACCACTAACTATTATTGCTAAAAATTGAAAATCTATTTTCTAAAATCAACATACCCAAAAGGTAAATACAAATTCAAGGATGGGTACCTCAAACACAGTAAATTTTGGAAGAAAATATCCTATAAAACATATTATAAGTATTCAAAGTGGGAATGAAAATACTAGAGATATTGGTTAGAATAGATTTCGAATCAAAGGAGACACCCAAGTATGAAGATGAATATGAGGAAAACATTGATGAGAAATTTTAAAGTGATGTTTTGTTTGAGCATGAATATAAGGAGATATCTAGTGATGAAGATAAATCTTTGAGAGAGACTTGGGAATACAACAACAAAATTATTGAACCTAAGGAGAAATATGATTATAATACTTAGTATAAGAAGATAATAGGTAAAAAGAGGTAATAAATTCTAAAACAAAGAAGAGTGATAAAGAATTTGGGGAAAATCAATGCAAAGTAGAAACCGTAAATGAGCAGTATTACTAGGTTTATATGGTTTATGAATTATTTTTCCAATATTTAACCTATCCAGATTTTTTGTTTCACCTTATAAATTTTTTAAGATGTATTTAATTAAGAGAATAAGTATCACTCTAGATGAGTAGAAATTTTATTCATGGTCAAAATAAAATCATATAACTTCGTTCCATACCATTATTATACAATTGACATGGTGAGGTAATTTCTAGTTAAAATTCGTAAAATAAATCCATTTTAGAAAGAAACCCTCATTTTTTATACTTTATTAGGAATATAGTTATTAGGATTTTAAATTTAGGAAATAGTTTTAAAAAATAGAATTCAATCACCCTTTTATTTTAAAACATTATTGGAATATATATTTCACTTTTAGTTTGTCGAATTGATTTTATAAATCCATAATGAAGTATGGAACAACATAAAAAATGAGAGAAATGGAATTATCATAAAGGATACAAGGGTATTGTTTTAAACTCTTTGTATATTTTACTTTCTCTATTTCTTGTATAGTTTGTTATAAATTTTAATATAAAATTATATTTGTTGCTATAATTTTTTACCTAGGATGCAAAATTTTCTTAAGAATACCATCATACCATGTTTTAAATGTCATTTTTGATGGAATTGAATGAGTAAGATGATAGATAGATGTGTAAATATAATAATGAGAATATTGATGTGATGAATCATTATTTGGGGATATTAGTTGATTTATATAGATTAAATTCCTCATACATATTTATGATTTTATTTTTTTAAGTTTCAATTGATTGATTTTATATTATTATTCATGTTATGAGTTATTTTATAATATTAGGTTTTCCATTACTTATAATTACTTTAACCATTTTTTAATTTTCCTTATTATACCTTATTTCTTTAGAGATAAATGGGGTATGTAGACTTATAGACCATTCTTTAATATCTTGTCCAATACATTAAAAAAAGTCACATTAAGATGAACGAGGATTTTTTTATTTTACCTCATTAAAAATTTAAGAACCACCTTTACATTTGATATTTCTTTAAATATCACAAAATAAAAGAGTGAGATTGATAGAGAATCCAAATTATGGGACTAATTATCTGTCCTACCCAAATATTGTAATTTTTCCATAATTTACAATGTAATTTGTGTGTGGGGGGGGGGAGAGGTTGTTTTTTGAAGTAAATGGGGTGATAAGTTTTGGGAAAGTAAAATATGTGAAGAGTTATTATTGTTTTTGGGTGAATGGATCACTAAAGAAAATTAAAAGACAACTGTATTTACTCATATCTAAATGCATATCATTAATAAGTTACAAGAATCAAATTCATGTAAAGGTTTTTAATCAAATAAAATAAATAATCCAAAAAAGAGTAATGTTGGAGTGATTGGTAACCAACCTACACTTTTCTAGAAAATTAATAAGCCTTTAGGATAGTGAGTAGTTCATCCTAAAGACTCTCCAAATAAGGTTACTTTACTCAATAGAGACCTCAATTTCATTACAATTATAACACATAATATATATAAATTATAATTAAATTATTAATTCATGCTCATAGACTTTCACATCCTAAATTCAAGGTTGAATAAAACTGAATTAATTATCATACCTATCATGTAACTCCTTATAATAATCTATGAAAATTTATATAATAAATTTATCACTTTAAACTAAATTATACCTCTATTCATAATCTAATAACTATATATATGAATAAATTATATAATTATACTAAATAAATAGACAATTCATAAATTTTTATACGAGATAAAAATTTATGAATAATTCATAAAAAAATAAATACTAAACATGTTAAATTTTAACCATGCATTATGAACATTACATAATTAAATAAATATGAACACTTTATATTTATTTCAAATATAAAAATTTCATATTCATCATTTATATGGGATTTACTTTATAAGTATAATATTAAATGAATTATAAATATTTTATATACCAAATCTATCACGTAAACATTTTATATAATTTAATACCACATATTTAATATTATTGAAACCATAATAATATCAATTATAAAAACTCCTTTTGATATTATTTAAATAATTTCATAAAATAAATCCTTTAATTTGAACAATTAAAATTAATTATTAGGAATAATTCACAATATTAAACATAAAATCATTTATATTTTTTCCTTATTTTGCGATTCATAAACAATTTATAAATTACACTTACAATTTCCATCTAAACATGTTATATCTAAATTATAAGTCTTTTCCAATAATTTTAAAAACGTATTTTAATATGAAATATTAATATTATGGAATATTTATTTAATAAATTTTCTATAATTAATTAATTAATTATAAACATTTTTTAATTAATTAATTTATAAACATTTTATAAATATATTAAATATCCAAAAACAATATTTTATATATTTTATAAATTATCCAATTCAATTCAAAATTGAAATATAGAAAAATAAAATTTTCTTATGTATCATATTTGACAATATTTACTAATCATAATATGCTATTAATAATCCATAGCGCTTGAAACTCCTTAATTGTTATCAATTGTATTTAATGATAGATAATTAAGGCTTATGACATGTTACAGTGGTCTACATGAGATTCATTCCGTGCACTATAAGTCATAGTCAATGATTGGCCTATGTTAGAATAAACACAACACACAATGACCTATATGGGAGTAAAAAAACATCAATAGGGATTTGTGTAACAGTAACCCTTTACTATATAACATTAAACCTAGTATCACCTTGTAATTGGATTTTATGATATATTTTATATCACATAGAAGATACATGGATCTTCTTTTCAGCCACATGAATAATTTATGTTAGTGCCATTGTATTTTATGATTAACCATATTATAAGATATGATATATTGAAAACTGAAGGAACAACACTGGATTGTATGTTATGATATCAAATTTGATTGGACACTATTTAGATGTATATATGTTATTTTATATCATAATATAATCCATAATAATAAATATATATCATACTTTATGATATCTGAAATCAGAATACATGATTTCGGTTTCAATTTTATTTATAAAAATATCTAATATAATAAAAATAAAATTTAAAAAGTATTCATTTTCATCATGATTTGTGAATAAATATTCTTGGTGAATCATTAATACCATTGAAGAGTTTATTGGTATTGAAAAACACTTGTTTTATGAAATGGAAGAAATTAGAAAATACATTACCATGATAAACCATACATGAAATCAAAACCATAGAATTGTTAATGAATAAATCATATACCTTTCATCGATGATAGCTACTTTCATTATCTTCCATCATGTGCTTGATGAAGTTCTCTAAGTGGTATCCATTAGTCTCCCTCATCTATGATGTATCCATGGGTTAATATGAATCCATTTATTATCTGGTGGGATTTTACTTCACCCATGTAATTATAGTGCCTCTCACAATGAAAAAAGAGGATATAGAGCGATTATACAAATGATAATTAGTAGAAACCAAGGCAGGGTTGAAGTATCCATCATAATGGGCACTTCCTCCTTATACTCATCTGGATGTTCCTCAATTAGTCACGCATTAACACATATTTTATGAAATTTTGGATTTATTAAGGTGTTTAAAAACCCTTTTTAAATCCTTATTTAATACTATTATCCCATGAATTTCAAATTATGAAATGTCATATTAATGATAGCCAATGCATAAGAGATCCAAGAATTAACCATTTAATGTTTTTCTGCATTGCTAATCATATGGTGTTATAAATCATATGATGAAATTTCATAGGCATTATATATTTCTTATATTGTATACTATGATTGGAAAAGGTAGTGGCATGATACTACTTAACACCCCACATGTCATACCATACAACATGTACACCATATAGAGGATTTAGGGTATATATCTATCACTAATACCCTACCATTAGATTAACTTCCACCATGATTACTTTTATTACTAATATATATTTATTGATGAATAATATTACCAATTTAAAACCAATCATTTATTTTTTATTTTCCAACAATTCACCCATTTCCCTTACTTATGGGTCACCTTTAATGATTAGAATTTATTTTGGGAATCGACCAAATGTAATGAAATTAATGTTATATTATAGATGATAGAATATTATAGATCCAAATCTGGAAGTTAAAGTCTAGAAAATCATAGGTGGTATCATAGAATAATGTAGTTATTTTTTTTAAATAAGGATGAAAATATTTGGTTGAAACCCTATGTTATATAGAATTATTTTAGTTACAAATATTATTAATGCATGAATTCAAAATTTCATTTTAAAATCTATTTATGATTTATAGTATTATATAATATAATGAAATTATCGTAATTACTTTTTATTGGATGTTTATTCTAGATCGAGAAAGGATATATCAAAAATAAGAAGAAAAACTAACGTGGAGACAATTATAAATGAAATAATTATACTAATATATAGTTAAACATAACGAGTATTAGGATTGAAAAAATCAGGGACTTATTAACACATATAACATTGCTTATAGATAATAACCATAGTATTATTGTGTGAGATATCTCATAATGTTATTTCTATTTGATAATTTATTAATTCATGAATATGTGACTTCCATTATTTAGTAGGTCAATGAATATTTCTATTTCCAAAACGTGGATATCTTTCTTGTAGAGGATATTAATTGAGGTAAAATATTAAAAATAAAAAAGATTATGTTATCTATTAATAACCTAAATGGAGAAGTTAACTACTATTAGATTGTTACAAAAATATAAATATTAAATAGGAAGTTAAACCCATGTTTTGTGGAGATTTCTAGTAGTTATTTCTTGAAAAATAATTTTTTTTAATGGTATGGACCAATAAAAAGAGGTAATTATTATAGATAGGATGAAAACTATAATGAGTATGTTATATCATTTGAGTCTAACAAAACTCTATTATAATGTCCTAGATTAATATTTTTCATTTATATAGAGAATAAAATTTATAGATTTTACAATGGCCTAGATCCAAAAATTCATAAGGATCTATCCATTTGTGAGTTTAGAAGAAATAAATAGACTAATAGACATTCTATAAAAGTGAAGAGGTATTTTTCAAATTTTCAATGGTATTATGGGGTATTTGATAAAAAGTTAGAAAGATAAAATCTGGTTAGGATATTTCCTGATATAGAAAATATTAAGAAAAATTCCCAACATTCTACCTAGTAGATATGAAGAAGGAATCATTTAGATAAATTTTAGTAATGTAAATGAAATATTCAAAAAACATGGGTGGGTTTTGATAAGTCATAAAATATGGAAATTGTAATGTTATGATTCAATAGTATTAGAATATTTTTTTTTTAAAAACATAGTTTTTTGTGAATAATTAATTATATAAAAGTCTAGAATCATTCTAACCAATTCCCACAACATAGGGTGAAGGATGGGAATCGATGTATGTAATAACAAAAACTTCACAGGAATGATTATATATATGAAACTATTATGATTGAGTTTGATCAATCTAATGATTTTTTCTATTATATTTTTGTAATAAATAATAGTTCATGGGTTTTTTATTCTAAATTTATAACATCTTTTATAACATAAATGTTCATGATGAACATGATCTATACTTAAAATTATATGTTTTTAGTTAATATTTAAAAAACCAAAAATTTGCATAGTTTCTACCCATATATGAAGATATTTTTCTAATAATTATTTCTGGGAAAGTATTACATTTAAATTTAATGAGTCTTAGTGTATATTTAATGTTATTCTAGGTGCGGATTGGATAATATATTTCTAACTAATCAACTGAGATCCTCTATCAACCCAAACTAGACCGTCATATACCACAACCACGTTCATAAATCACTAGGGTATGATAGCAAGTGTTTAGGTTCTGGAAGAATCTTTTGGGAAATATTTTCACTCTTTTTGTGATAATCTCTGTCATTACCAATTTTTTTAAATTATATTTTTATTATACATTCACTATTATCTAAATTGGTCATTCAAAAAATTAAATTATGATTAATATATTAGGTAGTATGTTTTCTACTTATACAATGATATGACATGACCAGTATATATAAATGAAATAAACTATAAGGATAAGGACTTAAACAATACATAATCTATTTAATTCAACTAGAATTCACTTTCACACATTCACAAATATATTTTAGGTTGAGAGTTTCATAGAATTAGGTCATAAAATAATACATAAAAACTCATATATTAAAAATTATAAGCTTTTACTCAGAATCCATTTTTTTCACAATATGAAACTTTTAAAACAAAACATTATTTATTAATGAATAAAACTTCAGAACATTAAACATGAATTATTCTCTTCATTTACCCATCCATAAACCCTGTGTTTTTTTTAAAACATGGGATGGTCACAAAAATATTAGTAAGGAACATAAAATGAAGAAAGAAACCCTTATTTCTTGAATGAAAACATTTTAACAAATATATAGTTTTTACATATAAAACACTAGATCTTTAACTTATCTGATAAAATAAAAATTTTACTATAGAACCGTAGAAAGAATACATAAATCATCAAAGTGAAATTTTGGAAAAAAATTCATATCACCCTTACATATAATTCATCTCTCTTAGCTAAATAGGGAGTACACATAATAGTTACACTTGGAAGAACAATCATAGTATATTCCCATAATCTCTCAAGAGAAACCTGACCGGTAAACTCTGTTCATTTACCTAATGCATTGAAGGGTTATAATGGGCTCACCCACCCTCAATTTATCATGTAACTCCACATAATCTTAATAATTCTCAAGACTTATAACATAATAGTACATAAATATTTCATAAAAGAAACATTCTTGAAGAAAATGAAATTTTCATTTTGAAATCAATTTTCATTTTTATGAAGTCGTGCACTTATAAAAGAAAACATTTTATTTCAAAATAATCTTGTAAACATGTAAAGGTGTCATAAAATCAAAAATGTTCCATGAAATCAGGAAAATCCACTTATTATGTATAACTAAAAAACATCTCTTTAATGAAAAGAGTTTTAACTTGAAAAGATGACTTTTTAAAAAGAAATCCCCTAACCTAATGTTCTGAAGCATTATCTATTTTTACTTAATGTCCTAGATAATAAAATTATATTAATAAAATAATTAATTTATAAGACTTTACACATATATTTTATTTATTAAAGTTTTATTAATTTCTTTTATGGCCATTTCGATGAGTTATAAATATCAGAATCTTCATTCCAGGAGTGTTCATTTTATAGCTTTAAGGCCAGTTCCCTTGACTATTATTATGAGAGTTTTTAGTAAAATGGAAGAAAAACTATAGAAGTGGAAATAAATGGTATTAATATAATTATATAATTTTAAATGATATCATATACAATTTTTTCTAATATAAGTATGATTTATTATATAAAATATTAATGATAAATGGTTGGTTTATTTTTGGCTGTTTTTTCGAACATCACAAACTAGTTTCATTTTATTTAATATTATATCTATAAATTAGTTCAAGAATAGAAAAGAAGTTATTATATAAATATTAAAATATGGTTTAACCGTAATAATGGTTTTATTACTGTCCTTGAAGGTGGTAAAATAAAATAAAACTCATCTTCTATAAAGGCAGTAAATCAACACATCACGAACGATGTTTTCATTTTTTTATATGAAATGTAGAAGAGAAGAGGTTTGACGCTGGATATTACATTAACATAATAAAATTATATTATATATATGATATTGGAATTATAATGTTACATTATATATGGGATGTGATGATAAGGTAGAAATAAATAAATAAAGAATGAATTTAAAAGAGAATGAATAGGGAACTTTATCTCTTGAATGTGGTCTCATTGAGAACCTCATTAAGGAACTTGGATTCTCTATTCAAGTGAGATCAGAAGTCATGGATGTGGGGAAGATTCTTATGAAGGTAATTGGAAATAATTTATACAAGAAACATGTCTTTGGAATTGTGAGGAGAAGGGGTGGTTAGGGGTGGTATTTATAGGGATAGAAGAGGGGTGTTTCTGATTATTTTATTGATTTTTTATTATTTTTTCTCAATACTGTCAATATAATTTATTCCTTTGAATAAGTATAGAAATTAGTGAATGTGAGTTTGAAATAATGTGTCCTTACCCTATAAATACATTATAAATTACTCAACAATTCATTTCTTTAATTACACTATAAATCATTGTATTTCACTATTCCCAAAAAATTGAACTATTTCAAAAAATAAAAATTATTCACACTAACCATTTTTATACATGTTTAATTTAAAAATGGAGTCATTTTTTAAGATAATATTATAAATATTAGAAATTTAGTTTTCAATTTAAATCATCATTTATTTGAAAAAAATACTGATTTTAATGTTATAATCGATTTTATGACCCATTGAAAAATTAAATAAGGGATCAGAAAATTATTTTAGAACGAAAGTAAAACAAAATTTTAATTTATGTATATATTTTATGGAAATAATTTTTTTTAAATCATTATACTAATTATAAAATTGTAAACAAACATTTACATTTCAAAATAATACAAACACATAATTTATCATTTTTAAACCATTTATTTACTTATACAATGATATAAATATAAAATATTTTCACTTATAAGATACATAAATTTTATTTATACTTTCAAAGGTGATGTTACTATTAAATTTGTATATATTCTTCAATTTCCATGAATAACACTTATTTCATTATATATTTTTAATTAATGTAACTATTTATATCCAAAATGAAAAAATATTCTATAATTACTTGGATTGTTACATTATCCCCCTTCTATAAATTGATTCCTCAAAATTTTATTCACTTATTAAATAAGTGAGGATACCTTTCTCTCATATAATTTTCATATTCTCATGCTGCTACTTCAACCATGTTGTTTCTCTATAAAACCTTAACCTGGTGAATTACCTTATTTTGAAATACTTGTTCTCTTCGATCAAGAATATGGATTTTATTTTCTTCATAATAAAGGTTATATTAAAACAAAACTTCCTCAAGAATCAAAACATGAGATTAAACCATCGCATACTTTCTTAACATTATAATATACAGACTCAAAGGTAATGAAACTCAGTGGGAAACTGATCTAACTTTCTCGATGATTTCATAGGGTCCAATGAACCATAGACTCAGATTCCCATTCTAACCAAAACGAATCACACTTTTCCATGGATAAACTTTATGAATGACTTGATCACATACCTCAAAATAAATATCCTTCCTCCAGTTATCCGTATAACTTTTTTGCCTACACTGAGCTATCCTCAAGTGTCACTAAATCAACTAAACTTTCTCTACCATTTCCTCTACTAATTATGGTCCCAAAAACATTATTTCAACTAATTCATCCCAAAATGATATATTTTGACACTTATTTCTCTATAATGATTCAAAACCTTCCATCTGTATACTGGAATTAAAACTATTATTATAAGAAAATTCAACTAAATAAATATTTTAATACCAAATTCCTGGGTAGTCCATTGAAAAAGATCAAATCATATCCTCTAATGTCAGAATTGTTAACTCAAACTATCAATCATATTGATGATGAAAAGAAGTTATAAACTTTAAATAATTTTCAAATGACTTATAAAGGAACTTCGAAAAGTTATATCTGACCTAGGATCATGATTAGATATAATGGATAGAGTAAATCTAGCTAACCTAACTATCTATTTGAGGTATAGTAGAGAAATATGATCAAATGACATAATATCTTGAATAAGAAGAAAATGTGCAGATTTAGTCAGTCGATCAACAATAAGTCAAATTAGATTATTACTATGAGAAAATTTTGGTAATCCTATTATAAAATACATGGATATATTTTCCAATTTCCACTCTAGAACTAGAAAAGGATGGAGTATCCCATTTGATAATTTTAATTCTGCCTTTACCTGTTGACAACTCAAACATCTCATGGAAAAGTAAGGAATATATCTTTTCATTACATCCCACCAATAATACCCCCAAAGGTCTATGTACATCTTAGTGCTTCCAGGATGAACTGGAAATGGATAACTATGAGCTTCACTTAATAACACTTTCTTAAACTATGAATCATAAGGCATACATAATATCTTCCCAAATCTCAAAAAAAATTATCAACGTTAAATTATAACAACTTTCCCTTTTTAAACAAATATGCATTTTTTTATAACTCATAGTCTTCCTTATAAACATTATTAATTCTATATGATAGAGATTATTCCACTAACACATGAAACAAAATAGTGTAATTTCTAACACCAATAAATTGAAATTCAAAATTCACCAAATCATTAACTAAGGGGTAATGTTCCAAATGTAACATGGTTAATGTAGCATTATTTCACCGACTCAAGGAATCCCCCACTTTGTTTTATTTTCCAAGATGGTAATTTATCATTCAATCATAATCCTTTATCATTTCCACCCATCTTCTTGGCCTCAGGTTTAATTCCTTATGAATAAATATATACTTAAAAAGTTTATGAGAAGTATTTATTTTATATTTGGCTCTATATAAATGATGTTTCTAGTTTTTTAAAGTGAAAACCACAACTTATATTTCCAAATAATTTTTGGGATAATTTAACTCATGATGTTTTATTTTTTCTGAATTGTAAAATTTTACAGGATCATTCTACATTAAAACACAACCAAGTACCTTTAATAAATCATCGCTGTAGATCAGAAACTCACTATTTCTATAATTTAGTGCCAAAACTGGAGCACTCACAAATATTCTTTTCAGTTCATGAAAAAAAATCATGTTCTTCTTTCTAAATAAATTAAACCCTTTTCATGTTAACTAAGTTAGTGTGCTAGATAACCATGAAATTTTTTTAACAGACTATTGGTAATAGCCTCTTAATACATGAAGACTATGAATCTAAGTAACATTTTTAGTTTTTTTCCATTCATCAATTGATTTTTTTTAGAAGGATTAACTCTTATTCCATCATTATCTACACTGTTCCTAAGAAAATAAAAATGTTTTAACCAGAAATCATAGTTTCTAAATTTCCCTTATAAATCATTTTCTTTTAGAGTTTGTATAACAATCAATATATGTTTCTCATGATCATCATAAATTTTTTAATAAACAAAAATATCTTCAATAAAAAAATAAAAAATTTATCCAAATATTCTTGGAAGATCATTTTCATAATATCCATAAATACAACATGGGAATTTTTCAAACCAAAGGGCATAAAAACAAACTTATAATGATCATATCTAGTCCAAAACATTGTTTTCAAAATGTCATCCTACTTCACCTTTAGATGTTGGTACTCATATCTCAACTCAATCTTGGGAAAATACTGAAATCCCTAGAGCTGGTCAAATAAGTCATCAATATAAGGTAAATGATACTTTTATTAAATTGGTGTTATTAAATGCTCTATAAACAATACAATGCCTCATAGAACCATGTTTCTTTTTAAGAATCAAAATAGGAGCACCCCATAGTGAAGTACTTCAAAGAATAAAATCTTTATCTAATAACTATTGTATCCACGTTTTCAATTCTATAAGTTAAACATGATCTATTAAATTAGGGTGTTTTGAAATTGGTTTAGAAGTAGGGATTAAATAAATAGAAAACTAAACCTCTTGTTCAGCTATAAAAACTAGGAAAATTATCAGGAAAAATATCATGATACTTATTTACAATAGGAAAATCATTAATCACAACAGTTCCCTTATTTCTAAAAATAT
Source organism: Viscum album (assembly GCA_963277665.1). Lineage (NCBI taxonomy): Eukaryota > Viridiplantae > Streptophyta > Magnoliopsida > Santalales > Viscaceae > Viscum > Viscum album. The sequence continues at coordinate 931,807,549 of OY728159.1, forward strand.
GTGGAAGATGATATTCGTTTCCCTATTTTAATAGTATCTCAGCTACCTGATATGTTATCAATGGTATGTGTTCATTATCATATACAAATTAAGGATATTTCTTAATTTTTTTAATTTCTATAATCAATCTTATCATGGTTAACAAAAATCCAATCCATACCTAGAATAACATTAAATTCTAATAGAGGAAACATAACAAGGTTTTCAGTTAAATTATTTCCCCAGACATTGACATAAACATTCTTATAATTTCATTTTGCCTTAATATTTTCCCCAGGTGTTTTTACCATATATTATGGCTTTATATATTAAAATTAAATTAAAAAGTTACTTTAAAATTTCTCATTATTGAAAGAATGTTTAGAGCCCAAATAAAAAAAAGGCATTATAAAAATATGAGTAAACAAAAAATGTACCTGATACCACTTTGTTTGAGGGTCCAACATCTGCTAAAGTAGTTATAAAGGATTTCACTACACCTTTCTGATTAAAGTCTAGCTGCTTTCCATCATTCAGGTTCCTCTTCAGACCCTCATTTTCATAATGTACCGTCTCATTATATTTAAAAAAATTTATTTTTTGTATATCTGAATTATTATTACCATAATCATGATTTTTTTCATAGCAATTATGAGACATATACCCCAAATTACTACATCACAAACACTTAATGTGCTTCAAAAGTAATTCCTTATTATGTTTTTACCACAATTCTCACAAATTAAAACTTAATTTTCTTACCATAAAACTTATTTGATGCATTATTTCCTTTTTATTTCCACCTCAACTTCTTTTATGCTAGGTTTCAAAGAACACATGTGTAAGATCATGGAATTTGTAAAGGTAGGTACATTTTTAATTCAATATTTTAATACTTTAATATTTGGATAAACAAATTCTCAATGGGCGTGTGAGGAAATTTAAGTGTGTTTCGGGGGATCAGGACATGAACGAAAAGGGAATCGGGCCATTATGTGCAAGTAACATGATTTTTTCATGGTTAGTGAAAACTGTGCGAGGGGGGAACCAAACCATATAGTTTGAGATAGTGGAATTCTACATGGTTGGAGCGTGTTTTTTCAAACATTGTGGGCCTCCATAGGTAATCATGCAACCTCGAAACCTCATGGATAGTGGTTGGCACACAGTTTGTGCATGGTTTGGAAAACCATTCAACTAAACTGTGCACCCCATTAAAAAATGAAAATTTATAAGTTCCCCCCTTGGTATGTTTAGAGCCTCACCCTCTGTCATTTATTCCCCTCTCAACCCTAGGGGAGAACCAAATCGACCCAAGCTTCCCAAAGGAGGTTCTCCTTCAATTCTTGGTTATTTGGAGTGTTGTTGGTTGTGAATAGAAGCTCCAGATTAGGTCCTCAAGAGGTGCATAAATACATATCTAAGGAAAAGGTTAAGGGTGTGTTCATCATCAGATTCTTGGTAGGTGGTCTATAAGTGATATCTCATAGTCTTTATGTTGATTTGTGCTTGTATGGTTGTGCGTTTGATTCCCGCTTGTCATGTATTTAATGTCTTTAGTGATATTTGGTAAAAATTGTTGTTTAAATAGGGATTTAAACCCCTCATGTTCCTCATGGGATGTGTTGGGGTTGACTAGACCAATTTAGAGCCACCAATGGGGTTCTCCAATGTTTCTAGACATATGAAATGGTAATGTTAAACTCAAAATTTATATGTGATATAATATAGCCCATGAATAATATGTTGGCATGTTAAATTGGATTAAAAATGAATTATGAATGATTATTTCTAGACATTGATGATGAAATAATGGATTGTTTGGATAATATTAAATGGGTTGGATGTAATAAAGTGATTATACAAAGTGACCTGTAAATTACACTTTAAATGCCTAAGTGAGCCAAAACATGTGAAATGTGAAATATGTTAAATGGGTAAATGTTCAAAAGTTGATATATGTGTTAAATGGGATAACATTTAGGAATTTATAATTATGTTAAATTGGGCTAACGCATGAGGATTGGGGAATATGCAGAAATTGTTAAGGCGTAAGGAAAGGAAATGGATTTAATGGGCTATGCAATGAAAATGGTAAATATACTAATGGATTAAGGAATGATGTTAATACTACTTGTTTAATGATTATGAAATATGAGTGTTATGTATTGATTGTTTTTGGTGTGTGTTATGTTATATGTGGTAATGGATAAATAAGCATGTGCACAAGGCTTAGTTTTAGTGGGGTATTGGACTTGAGGATCTACGCCCATGGGTCGAGTTAAGACTAAGGCTCTAACCACACCCCAAAATGCATGGTTTAGGGAAGGGGATCGAGGAACTATTACCCTAATAGATGAATTTTATGAGACTACCTATACTGAGGCTTCTAGGTAAGTGAATTGTATTTATTGTGAAATGTTATCCCTAGAGAGTTAGGGAACCTGGCATATTTCCTTATGCATAGTAATTGACTATATTAGGCTGCAATATAATATATATAATTCCTAACCCATGGAAAACAAGATAATGATGAACTTATTAATAAAGATAGTGTAATTGATGAAATAAAATTAATGATGAAAAATGGTTTAAGAGTATAATGTTAACTAATGGAACATGAGTTATCTTTTGTTTACATTGTCCTTTATTTATTACTTGCATGCACTATCTGTTTAGATTTTATATTTTGTAGACATTGTTGGTGGTGGTTTACTGAGTTTTACTCACACCCTGCTCAGGTCACCATTAGGTACCCGAGAAAATTTCATGGTTATAGGTTAAAATAAGGGAAAGATCCCAATTCTAGAGAGTTGAGTAAAGATTTTGTTTTTCATGGATGAGGATTTAAACTTGGAGTTAGAACCATTTTTGGGATTCAAATACTTTTATTTATTTTGGGTTTTCTTCACTTGTGCAGTATTAGAATGACAAAACATATTTATTATTTAGTTGTTTTTGTACCCTATTTAGGAATGGGTGTTAATTCATTTTTCTATTTAATTATTATTTACTCTATTATTTATTATGGTTATCTACTACAGATTACTCTAGTATTGAGTTAATAGTCTTCCCATGTGACTTATTATACTCTCACTACTAGTCGGAAACCTTTGGTGTATGGGGAGGCTCACTTGAGGTCATGTGGTGACTTGGCTTGGAGCACCAGCTAGTGGATTCTTGGTCGGGGATGTTACAAAGTGGTATCAAAATGGTTTTTTGGGTATTATTTTTTGCAATGGTAGATAGGATTTTAGAATGTTTCAGGCCTTGGAAATGAGATAATGCTTGGTATTATCTAACCCATCCATGAGAAAAAACCCATGTCACTCAGTCTGGGATTGTTTTTAGGGTGTTTTTTATTGATTGAATGATATTTAACCATTAGGTGATGCACAAGTTGTGTGATGTGACTATTTTATAATATATTTCTCATGTACATAAAAACATGAGGTTTCATATTCATGCATCACTGTAGGTACCTTTGGATATAGGTGGAATACATCATGATTGTCACACACAGGATGAGTGTGTGGGAAATGAAGTGTAGGATGCATTTTACTTTCTTGAAAATTTGATGAAAATGGTGTGTAATAGAGATGATGAAAATGAGTAAAAAGGAAGAATGATAACAAGTAGTTAAAAGATTTTATTTACTGAAGGGGAGTAAATGAGTTAAAGTGTTGGTTATAATGAGCGGTGAATAAGTTAAAAACGTTATTTGTGATGAACTTTAAAGATATAAATGTGTGTAAAGAATAATTTTTTTCATTTGAAGTTATGAAATGGTTTAAAAAAGGTGTCTAATGAAAGTTTTGTGTCTAAGAATATTGGTTTACCTACATTAACCATGAACTGTGGTAGAAATAGTAAAGGGTATTTCTTTTTGGCATGGTGATGAATTGTTGGAATAATGTAGGTGGGATGGATTTTTATGGCTAGTGAAGAGACTACTTTTATATAAATTGTGGAATATTTATGTTTTATATTCTATGACTCATGCTTAAAATTGTATGATCATTCCACCTTGATGGCGTGTGTTGGTCAGGAGACAAGAGGACGTCACTGAACATGCTTCTCTAGATGTGGGGTAGGAAGTTCCAATAATTTAATAATTCTAGGATAATTTTGATCGTTCTATGTAGATGATGGAATGGGAGCTAGGTCAGGTCATGCCGAGCATGTTTGATCTGACCAAATAATTTTATTTACAACACCCTATAATGTTTTTTAGGGAGGGTTGACCTGAGGCTATACCGTTTCGGATAGAGTCCATCCAGATAATTTTTCATCACTTAGAGACTCTAACGGAGAAGGGGGTTAAGTTGGTATCATTCACATTATAGGGACCGGTGAGGTGATAGTGGGATATCTTGGTTCAGACCCAGTAAGAATATGGTATGATATGGAAGGACTTCTAAGAGAGGTTTATAAAACACTTTTACATGGAGACACTTATATAGGAGTGGGATGCAGATTCCATGAGGTTGATCCATGGGATGATATCACTGATTGAGTATGCCGGTTGTTTCATGTAATTTCAGTGTTTTCTTCCATTATTTCATGGGGGAAGAGGTCAATATGATAAGACATTTTTAGGATGGCATTAGACATGAGATTAAGTCTCAGGTAAACATTGTCTGTTTAAAGAGGTTTTCAGAAGTGGTAGACCAGGCCCTTATTTTATAAGTTAATTAAAAGGAGACTTCAAGAAGTGGGTTCATGTCTCTAGTTTCATGGACCTATGGTGCAACTTCTGAGGGAAGGAAGTGTAATTTCAGAAATTCTTATCAGGGTGGAAGTGTACAAAATGGTATGAAGAGAGGAATATCCTCTCATAGTGGTGACCATGTGTTTTTCTTTCATTGTGGAAGGTGGAGGAACATGAATGGTCAGTTTCCCCAACCACTGGTTAAGTGTCGACCATGTGATAGGATTGGGAATGTCCATAGATTCTATAGGAAACCTCTCCAGATGAACACATATGGAGGATCGAGGTTGGTTATGAGTTCATCTAGGGGATCGATTACCCTTTATCATGTTATAAATTGGAGTTTTACTGGTCATACTGATAGAGGTGGTGGTCATGGTACTCTAGGGTAAGTATGTCCACACAATTATGAAATTACAATGCTAGGAACTCAAAATAGGGCCCAAGGAAAATGGGAAGTACAACTTCACACAGTTTAATATACACCTGAAGGTAGGGAGGCCAAGCCATTGATAATTTTAGGTAATATCCTTATAGATTCCATGATTTTTAGTGATTTATTCAACACATGTGCCTCACAATAAATTATTTATTCTTAGTTTTTGGTTGTGTTGGGTCTAGCAATGGAACATTTATGTGGGGTTATGTCAATCTATACTTCATTGGGGGTGAGATACGAGGATACCCGACAATGTAAGGGTTGTGTTTTGAAGTTTTTTGGGTATAAATTTCCATGGGACTTGTTTTTCCACATGATGTTATGTTTTGAACTAATTTTGGGCATGGATTAGCTGATGTTATACCAGTTTTATATCAAAAGTTTCCATCATAGGGTGACATTCACATATCATGAGAGAGACACTTATGTCCATCATTTTGAGTGAGATGTTTGACCAGCATGTGGAGGGAAACTTTTTATGTAGTTGGGTGAACTCACTTTTTAAGTGGCTTGTCTTATTCTTGATGATGGGGAAGTAGAGAAGCATTTCTTTCCTCCTGTGGTGGATCAGTTCCAGGATGTGTTCCCTGAGGATTTCTTGGGGATGCCACCTAAAAGAGATGTTGATTTCATGATAGAGTTTCTATCGGAATAAGAACCCATTTACATTTATGCATATATAATGGTAATGGTATAACTTCTAGAGTTTAAAGATCAGTTGGAGGAGATGGAATGTAAGGGGTTCATTCACCCTAGTATGTCACCTTGGGGATCTTCGATTCTTTTTGCAATGAAATTTGATAGGTTGTTGCAGTTGTGTGTTGATTATAGGAAGCTGAATCTGGCAATGATTAAGAACTGATACCCTATTCTTGGAATTGACGATCTATTTTACTAGATGAGAGGTTCTTCAGTGTTTTCAATAATTGATCTGAAGTCGAGATATAATCAACTAAGTGTGAGGCCTTATAATATACCGCTAACTTCCTTCAGGATCAGGTATGGGGTTTTTGAGTTTTTTGTGATGCCATTCGGGTTGAACAATGTTCCAACAATGTTTATGGATTTGATGAATCTGACCTTTAACCCATATATATATATATTATTTCTATGTTTATTATGTCTATGACATCTTGGTATACTACAAACCTCAGGATGATCATGCCAAACATCTTGACATCCTCTTGAGTACACTGAGGGAGAATAGGATATACACTAATCCATATAATTGTCACTTTTGGATTAACAAGGTGCATTTATTAGGGTAAATAATCTCAGAGAAAGGTGTCTCAGTAGATCCAGAGAAGGTATATGAAGTTGTGTCTTGTGAGTATCCCAAGAATGTTTAGGATGTTTGAATATTTATAGGTTTGGATGGTTATTAAAAAAGGATTATACAATAATTTTTCTCATTTTGAAACCCCACTTTTGGGTTTGACCAAGAAGGGTATCAAGTTTGAGTTGTCTAAGGAAGGTGAGAATGACTTTTAGGAACTGAATAAGTGGTTGAAAACTTCACCGATTCTGATCTTATCTGAGCCAGGTAAGATGTATACCTTGTTTTGTGATGTGTCTGGTGTTGAGATTTGTGTAGTGTTGATACTAGATGAATGGGTTATGGAATATGGGTCACAATAACTGAGGTATCATGAAATAAGCTACCCTACCTGTGATCATGAGTTGGTTGCGATGGTTCATGCCGTGAAATATTGGTGTCATAACTTTCCTGGAGAACAGTTTAGGGTGTATAACAGTCATAAAACCATGAAGTAAATATTATCTTTGTGTGATTTGAATCTTAGTTAGTTAATATGGGTTTAATATATAAATACATTGACTTTAAGTTGGTTTACACAATGAGAAAGGGAAATAGTATTACAGATTCCTTTATTTAGAATACTTGCAATTTGGTGGTTCTAGAATCAAGTTTAGAGGGGAAGATAATGGAATTGTTTTCTGAGATGCATCTCGAGGTGAAGGATAAACAAGTGAATATGACCCTTGAATCATTGAAAGTTGAGTCCACAAATCTAAACAAGATCATGGAGAAACAACATGGGGATTTAGAGTGTTTGGATTTGAAGGGAAATCTTAATGGTGGGGATTCACCTCCTGGTTGGACCATTGGTGTTGATGATGTTGTTTATGTTCATTATTGTGTTGGTTTCCAACATGTATGAGAGAGGATTTGATGAGATAGTTTCATGAATCAAAGTGGGATGTATATACTGGTCTGACTAAAATTTATCAAGACCGCCATAGGTAAGAATTAGTGATTGGGTGGTTTTTTTTCAGCCTTTTCCCATTCTAAAATGGAAATGAGATGCATAATGATGGATTTTGTCATGGGTCTTCTAGGGATGATTCAGAATAATGATTTAATATAGCTAGTCATCGATCGATTGACTAAAGTGGCTCATTTTTTTTCGATTCAAAAGACTTTCACCATGGATTAGTTGGGTGAGTTTTATGTCCAGTAAATAGTACAGTTACATGGGATACCACAAAGGATAGTTTCAGATCAAGATCCATATTTTATATAATGATTCTGGTAGGGTTTATAGAGAGTTATTGGTACTCATGTGATTTTTAGTATGTGGTTTCACCCATATATGGATGGTAAGTCATAGCATATGATTCAGGTGCTAGAGGACATGTTGAGGTCTTGTGTCCAAGATTTCGATGGTTCGTGGGAAAAGAACATGTAGTTTCTTGAATTTTCTTTTAATAATATTTTTCATGATATAATTAAAATGGAACTATTTATGATTCTCTTTGGGAGACTGTGTAGATCTCCATTATGTTGGTTAGAATCTAGAGAGTCTGAGATTTTGGGACTGAGTCTCATGTAGGATACATCAGAAAACGTGCAGTTGATTCAGAAATATATGGAAATGACCCAAAGTAGGTATAAGTCATATGAAGATAGGGTTCATTGACCTATTTAGTTTTTTTTGGGTGACTGTGTGTTCCTTTAGGTGTAACCAAGGTCGGGTCACCATTGAATTTTGAAACAAGGTAAGTTGGCACCTAGGTACATAGGCCAATTTGAGATCGTGGAGAGGATTGGACCAGTGGATTACCAATTGGCTATTACACTAAAATATAGTAGTATGCACAATGTTTTTCATGTTCCTAAACTTTCATTGTATCACCCTAGCCCATCCATCTGATTTTGGTTGAATATATTGAGCTTGAGGCCAATATTTCTTTTTAGGATCATCCAGTTCGTATCATAGATCGTAGCAAGAAAGTCTTGTGGGGCCAGATCGTACCCTTGGTTCAAGTTTTTTGGTAGAATGGTAATTTTAAAGAAGACACTTAGTAAGGGGACTCAAATATGCAATATCGATGTAACAATATCTTTGCTTCGGAAGCACAATTATGCTTGGTAAGAGTAGCTTGAGGATGAGACATTATATGGTGAGGAGGTTGTAAGATTCTGAACATTGTGAGGGTATGTATAGTTTAAATATTGATTTTAATCCTTTATTTTTTGTTCAAAAAAATTCATTGGGTGTGTGAGGAATTTAGGGGGTGTTCTGGGGGATCAAGACATGAAAGAAAAGGGAATCGGGCCATTCGGTACAAGTCACATGGTTTTGGAAAGGTTAGTGAAAACCATATGAGGAGGGAACCAAATGGTGAGATTTAAGACAGTGGAATTCTACACAGTTGGAGTAAGGTTTTTCAAACTATGTTCCCCATTTAGAAGTGAAAATTTACAATTTTCTCCCCTCAGGATTTGTAGAACCTTACTCGTTTTCTCCCTCATTTATTCCCCTCTCAACCCTAAGGACGAACCAAATTGACCCAAGCTTCACAATGGTGGTTCTCCTTCAATTATTTTCCATTTGGAGCATCATTGGATGTAGATTGAAGATTTGTATTGGGTCTTAAAGGGGTTCTTAAATATATATCTAAGTAAATGGTTAATGGTGTGTTCATCATCAGATTCAAGATAGCTGGTCTACATGTTTTTTCAAAGGGTCTTTATGTTGATTTTTTCTTGCATAGTTGTGTGTTTGATTACCATTTTTTGTGAGTTTAATGTATTTAGTGAGATTTGGTAAAAATTGTTGTTTAAATAGGGATTTAAACCCCTCATGATTTATATGGGATGTGTTGAGGTTAACTAGACCAATTTAGGGCCACCCATGGGGTGCACTAATGTTTTCGGACATAGGAAATGGTAATGTTAAACCCGAAATTGATATGTGATATAGTAGAGCCCATGATCAACATGTTGGTATGTTAAGTTAGATTAAAAAGGCATTATTAATGGTTTTATCAATACATTGATGATGAAATAATGGATTGTTTGGATAACATAAAATGGGTTATAGGTAACAAATTGATTATGCTAAGTGAATTATGAATTACAATTGAAATGCTTAAGTGAACCAAAACATGTGTACTGATAAATATGTTAAATGGGTAAATGTTGATGAGTTGATATATGTGTTAAATGGGATAACATGTAGAAATTTATAATTATGTTAAATTGGGATAATATATAAGGGTTGTGGAATATACATAAATTGTTAAGGCATAAGGAAATGAAATGGGTTAAATGATCAATGTAATAAAAACGGTAAATGTACTAATGGGTTAAATAATGATGTTAATCCTACATGTTGAATGATTTTTAAAATAAAATGTTTTTATTGATTTTTTTATGGTTTGTGTTATGGTATATGTGGTAATTGATAAATAAAAATGTGCACATAGATTGGGTTTTACGGGGTATTGGAATTGAGGATCTAATCCCACAGGTCAGGTTACGACTAAGGACCTAACCCCACCCTACAATGCATAGGTTTGGGAAGGGGACCAATGATCTATTCCCATAACAGATGAATTTGATGAGACTTCCTAGAAGAAGTCTTCTAGGTTAGTGTATTGTATTTATTGTGAAATGTTATCCCTAGAGAGTTAGGGAACTTGGATGATTTCTTTATTAATAGTAATTTTCTAGCTTATCCTACAAGGTAATTTATGTAATTCCTAACCCATGGAACACATGATGAATATGAACTTAGTAATAAAGATATTATAATTGATTAAATGGCTTTAATGAATAAAAATAGTTTAAGAGTTTATTGTTAACTAATGGAATCTGGGTTATCTTTTATTTACCTTGAAATTTATTTATTACTTGCATGGACTATCTGTTTAGACTAGATATTTTGTAGACACCATTGGTGTTGAACTTATGAGTTGTAATAACACCTTTCTCGAGCCTCTATTGGGTACCTGAGTAGATTTTATGGTTGCGTGTTTTGAAAATGGAAAGGGCCCCATGCGATGGAGTTGATTCGGGCTTGGGATATGCATGGATGAGGATTTAGACTTGGAATCAAGACCTGTTTTAGGGATTCACATATTTTTATTCATTTTTGGGTTTTATTTACTTATGCACTATTAGCACGACAAGACCTATTTACTATTTGGATTTTTTGTACCATGTTTGGGAATGGTTGTTAATGCATGTTTTTATTTAATTGATATTTGTTATATTATTTACTATGGTTATCTGTTTTGTATTACTCTGGTAAAGGGCATATAGTCTCCCCATGTAACATATCATACCCTCGCCTCTAGTCGGTAACCTCTAGCATACAGGGAGGTGCACTTGAGGTCATGTTGTGACTCAGCTCGAAGCACCGATTAGTGGCTTTTGGGCTGGGTATGTTACCACATGATAATTGAAAAACTCTATTTCCCCTTATCCGCACATCATTTTTTTTTCACAAATTTTGAATTCATGAGAAGTCAATTATCTTCAATATTTTAGTTTCAATCCTGGGTAAAATGATTTATTTTACTATCAAGATATTGAATTAAATTTGGATTATACCTTCCCAGTTGCGTGAATTTATCTTTGTATAAATCCACTAAATCGTCATGTTGTCTCAGTTCCCGGAATTATTTTTCCATACTAATTCAAATCGACTTAGAAAAATACTTCTCAAGGAATATATTTTTGAATTATTCCTATTCCAATGAATAAATATACTTGTTATCCTTGATATTATTTACAATTAACCATCAATGGCTAACATCACCTTCAAAATGGTAAATTTAAGGACTAAACTTTTGATTTTTTGAACACCCCATGCATCCCATATATTTTCTATGGATTTAATCCACCCTCGAGCTACCACTAGGTTAGAAGATACACTAAATGAAAGAGGATGTTTCATCATAAAAGTTTCCACCACTAAAAAATCCCTATAGGATAATCTATCTAATCTTTTTCATGGATGTTGCCTCTATTTATGGCCTACACCAACTGATTCATTACTATCACAAACTTCATGGTTCAAATTCCCACAATTACAGGTTGCGGATTTAGAAGGATGTCATCTTATTGTTTCCTTCCTACTTTATCTTTCATATTTATATTTTGGAAAACAATTATTAGCATACATTTTTTAGACAAAGAAACATGGTAATCTAAAAATTCTATTTCATTTCATCCTAAACATAAAGTAAAAATCATTTATGGGTATTCTATTAACATTATCCTGATCCCTAATGTTATCTAAACATTTCCCTAATACCAACTATAAGTAAATAACCTTTAACATTAAATAATCATGTCAATTCAACTAAAATTAAATTTCATACATTCCCAAAGTTATTTTAGGTTTTTATGTTTAAATAATTATGTCATAAACTCATACATAGAAACTCATATTTTACAAAAAAACTCATTTACTTAAAATCCATTTTTTCACATTATCAATATTTTCAAACAAAACATGATTTATTTATAGAATAAGAAGTAAAAAATTTAAAATTGAATTATTATCTTCATTTAACCATCCAAAAAATCTATAAAAAACATTTTAAAAATTCATATGAGAACAAAAATCTCAGTAAGGGACAAAAATGAATAAATAATCCATTATTTCATGAACAAAAACATTTTCAAAAAGAAATAACTTTTACAAATAAAACATAAGCTGTTTATCTAACCTTTTGAAACCATAAATTTTCGATAAAATCATAGAAATAATACATAAAAAATAAAAGGTATCTTGTGGAATCATTTTAATATAACTCTTATATATAATTTATCCCTTCTTGATACATAGGGATTAACCATCATGGTTACAATTGGAATAACTATTATAGTATATTCTCATAATCTCTTAAGAGAAACCTAACCGGTTAACTCTTTCATTTTACCCAATGCATTGGAGAGCTATGACAGGATCTCCCTCCCTCATTTTTTTCACTGAAACAACCATCACCATAAAAATTAACAAGAACAATAACATTATTATGACACAAAATATTTTCTAAAATAAACATTCTCGAGGAAAATAAATTTTCTATTTCGAAATCACTTTTCATTTTTAAGAATCCATAATCTTATAAATGAAAACATATATTTGAAAATAAACTTGTGAAATTTTAAAGGAAACATAAAATAAATAAGGTTTCATGATATAGAGAAAATATACTTACTCCTTATAATTTAAAAAGCTTTTTTTAATAAAAATATCTGTAACTTGAAAAGATGAGTTTTTTAAAAGAAAGTCCCTTACCTTATGTGTGGAAGGGTTTTTCACTTATACTTAATTTACTAGATAATGAAATTAGATTCATTAAATACTTAATTAAGAACATTTTCCACATATATTATATTTATTACCATTTTATTAAGTTCATATATGGCCATTTATATGAGTTATAAATATCAGAATCGTCATTCTAGGAGTTTTGGTTTCGTGGATTTATGGTCTGTTCCCTTGAGTATAATTATGGGAGTTCTTTGTAAAATGGAAGAAAAACTCCATAATTGAAAGGAAATGGTATTAATATAATTATATAATTTTAAATTATCCCATATATTATTTTTTTGGATATAATGATGATTTATGATATAAAATATTAATGATAAATGTTTGGTTTATTTTTGGCGATTTTTCTGACCATCACTAAGAAGTATCAGTTTATTTTATATCATGTCTATAAATTAGTTTCAAAAAATTAAAAAATTTATTATATAGATATTAAAATATTATTTAACCATAATAATGGATTTATGACCTACCTTAAAGGTGGTAAAATTAAATGAAAACTCATCTTCCATGAAGGTGGTGAGTCGACACGTCACAAACAATATTTTCATTTTTTAGAATAAGTAGAGAAGAGAAGAGGTTTAATGATAGATATTCTATTAACATAATAAAATTAAAAAATATATATGATAATTTAGTTAATATTACGAATTGGATAGTGTAGATGAGGAAATATTTAAATAAAGAAATAAATAAAAAAATTAAAGGAGAAAGAATGGAGGATTTTACCTCCAGAATGTTGTCTCCTTGAGAACCTTCTTAAGGCACATGGTTTTGAAATTTTTCTAATACCAAAAGTTATTATACATGAGGAATATTCTTATTATGGGAATTAGGAATAATTTACAAAATATACAAGGCTTTGAAGGTTTGAGGAGAAGGTGTGGTGAGGGGTGGTATTTATAGGAAGAGGTGATTGGTGTTTTTTGATTATTTTCTTCATTCATTTATTATTATTTTTCATGACTATCAATATTGTTGATTATTATGAGTAAAAAAATTAACTAGTTCATGTGATTTTGAACTAATGGTTGATTATCTCATCAATAGCTCATACATGACTCAACAATTCATTTATTTAATTATATCATAAATTATCATATTTCACTATTCACAAAAAATTCAACTATTTTAGAAAAAACACAAAAATTAAACCATACCATTTTTCAACATGTAGAATAAAAAAAGGAATCCATTTTTTAGAAATAATTTTACAAATATGATAAATTTAATTATTAATTAAAATCATCATTTATTTAAAAAAATACAAATTTTAATATTTTAACTGATTTTATGGCACATTGAAAAATTTAATAAGGTGTCATAAAATTACCTTATAATTATAATAAAACAAAACTTTAATTTATGAATATATTTTATGATAATAAATTTTCTTTTAAATCATTATATTAATTATTAAATTTCAAATAAACATTTACATTTCACAAAAATATGAACACTTAATTTACTATATTCAGAAAATTTATTTACTTAAACCATTATATAAATATATCATATTTTTAATTTTATGATATATAATTTTTATTTACACTTTAATAGGTGAGGTAAATATTCTATTAGTATATATTCCTGATTTTTTATAAATGCCACTTTTTTTATTATTCATTTATAATGAATTTAACTATTCAATTCCAGAATGAAAAAATAATAATTATATTAAGTATCTGGTTTGTTACATAAATATACCAAAATAGTTTATAGATAGTATATAACCAACAAAATATAGAATAATAAAATTATATATACATGAAAATGTTCCAAATATACCTCCCACCAATGATATCCTCCCAAGATATATCACATAATGGTGTACTAACTCAATAATGAGACTTCAACACCCAACTAGTCTATAAAGAATTCAAGGAACTATCTATGTACTTCCAAGTAAATAAAATTATAGAAGTGAAACTTCATTTCCATTAAGGTTCACATGAATGTTTCAAGTTTAGGCATCTCTAAAAGACTTCAACTACCAATGGTGAATAATCAAGTGAATACATGTTAATGTGTCTTAAAAAATCATATAAATATTAAATAGTTGAAAAAAAATAATCAAATATATAACTCTATAAATTAAACAAGTTTTCAATCATAGAGTAATGATAGATTAATCTAATTCCACTAGGATGATCCAAACCCTCTTCTAGCCATATTCATAATACATTATAGTGGAGAACTTATCACTCGTGGAAAATTATCCATAAATAAAAACCTAGGATAAAATAATCATATACTAGGGAAAATATCCATATACAGAAAAGGGGTAATAAAATCATCACTCAAGAGGGGAGACATATTCATGTTCTATAGGATTATATTTATAAGGGGAGGGGAATAGTCACATCCTCAATCAGTGAGTGAAACATATTGAGTACACTAAGAGCCCCCCATATAGTACTATATATGCATCTCATCAAAGTCATATTCTTCAAAGGCCCAAGGTACATGCTTAAATAATTTAAAATAATATTAATAATCTATTTCTTGAGGTACCTATACAAACATCTGTACGATATGTGCATAATAATAATAATAATAATAACTATCATAATCAATGTATAACAACATATTACATATGAACCCTCATTAATAGTCAGTGGTTCCCCTATAATCAATTTAAAACAATACATATAAATATACTAACTACATGGAAGGATTCCCCTACTATCATAAGCACAACATCAAAAATATAAAATAAATCCAAATTTTATATCAAATGAAAAATAGAAAACATTATACATCAACTAAAATAAGTTTAACACATTAGGATTATACATCCTATAATGTGTATATGAAAGTATCTGTAGTAAAAAATCAATAGCAGTTGTATCTCACACTAACCCATGGAATAAGATAAATCCTTTATAAATAAAATAGGAAATTAAGTTCACATAAACTTATCTAACTTGAAACTAATACACACTTTAAAAAATGCATTGAAATACCATATCCTTTCTATAAGTTCCTATTATTATATCATTATCACACTTCCTATTCTATTTAATATCACTAACTCAATTATGTTCCATAATGATACTGCCATAAGCACATCTTATTTTAGAAGCCATATATAGAAGTTTATAAATACAAAGAACTCAAATTAAAACTGAATAAAGAATGATAAGAAAATTCATAGATGAATTAAAACTCTTATCATAAGGAAGATAAAAATGATAAATTAAGATATACCAAATATATGATGGATAACTCAATAAATTTTAAAAAAATAAATAAAAGTGAAATAGAATCCAACCTAAATAAGCATACTTACTTAAAATACCTCCAAGATATATTAAAACAAATTTTTTATTGGTAGAAATATTAATAATATGAAATAAATTAATTTAAGTGTGAAATTATATTCCAATATTCATTAATTAGTTATCTTAATTCATTTATTGACATAACATTGTAGAAAATCCTTACATGACTTACTTAATTTCGAATACATAGAGTAATTTTATTGATGCTCTAAATGAATGATAATAGTTTAAAAAATGGTTGATTTAGAAAAAAAATTCTTTTATTAAGATACTAAATCATTAATATCCCATCAATTAATCCCACCAATTACATCTCCCACCATGAAACATCTTAAACAAAGGTTTCATTTAATTATAATACATTATTTTTATATATATAATAAATGATTTACTCACTCTATTAAAATAATCAAATCACAAAAATATGATTAATTGGGTAAAAAATAAAAAAGAAACTTTGATCAAGAACAATTTATAACACTTGTGTGAAATAACATATATAACTAGAGGTACAAGGTCATATAACAATAAATAATATTAACTAATTTTTCTTTTCTATCAAAATAAAAAAATAGAAATTTCACCTATAATTAAAAATATCATAATAATAAATTTTTATCATTGAAAAAGAAATTTATATGATATTATAATTACGATATAGAAAAAAAATGAAATAAAAAATAATTGGTCATGTTTTGAAAACATTTATATAAAATATAAACCAAAATAATTAAATGGAAATTTTATCTAAGTATTTAGAAATAAATACGAGTAAAAAAGATTTAATAAAATTTAATAGTGCACACGACAACATATAAAAAAATGAAGAAATCAATTGATTAACAATGATTAAATTCCAAATTCATGTAACTATTTAATAGAATTTTTTTAAACATTTAAATACTCAAAACACTTCCCATTTATATTTCTAAAATATATATCTAATTTTTATTATAATTTTAAAAAAAATTAGTAGAAAAATAATAGGAACAACCTACTTATATAGAATATGGGTTGATAGAACCTATTGTTACAAATTATCAGTGATCTTTTTAATATAATGAAACAACAACATAAATTCATAGAAAAGTTAAATAAAATTATATAAATGATATCTCTAAAATAATAATAAAAAATAAAACTCCTAAAATATACTTGATACTTAAATTAAACAAAATCACAAATCTTATAACTTATACCATCATAAATTTGAAAACAAAATTATGAAATCCCTAGGGTAGTCCACCAAGTAACTTAACAACAGTAAAATTGTGATTTTTTGAATACAAATAACCCTTGTCAAACCTCTATATATAAAAAACTCAAAATAAGCATCATATTGGATTTATATCACTAATATTTAGTGATATAAATTATGAAATCCCAAAATAAATTGATGAAAATTAAATAAGAAGAGAGGGAAAGAGAAAAATAGAATAAACTAAGTGATCCTACATTAATTCAATGAGACAAAATATATTGAATGATATAGATCCATAGGTGGATATGGGAAAAAATATAGATTCAAATAGATCTATCCCATTATTTTTCAGTTTAATAAAGGAATTGAGTTTGAAATAACCCCTATGAGGTTAAATAAATGAGTGAAAAATAGAAATTTTCCTTCGCCTTTAAAAACATTCCAAGGAACCACTAGAAGTATGGAATCCTCCATTGAATTTATAATGGTCCGTCGAGCCTTTAGTTCCCTCCAATATCCTCTTAGTAGAGGATTTTATAACTAATAGAAGGTAACTAGAACTCTAGTTTCTTCCATCGATGTTCTGGTGACCTTTTATAGCTACCCAACACCTCATGAGCTCCCACACTATGATTAATTTTCTCATCCAAATTTATTTATTCATCTATATTTCTATAAATACTCACTTTAAACTTCTAAAATATAAATATATTGATCACTCACTCAATCTAAATAAACAAATTTAGATCTATCTTGAATTTATCCATTTAAATCATCAAGTTAATACATTAATCATACTATAATTATATTAATAAGGTCCTAATACATTTCAAAATCCCCAATATAGTTAATTTTTCCCCTAAAAATACATTTAAAACTATCTTTGTAAAATTAAATATCTTTATTGATATCCAATTCATAACTAACTTTCAATATTCTGTTGTAAAATGCTTTCCAAACTATTGATACATAACTCCCTATAACAAAAATGAACTGCTAAATATCTCGAATTCTAATACCAAAAAACCATATAAACACATTTATATCTCTCAGAATATAGAAAATCAAATTATATCCTTATGTTTATCCCCACTATAAATATAAACAACGATTCTATAATTTATTCCACACTATTAGATTTCAAAACTACTAATTACATTCATTAACCAACAAAATTCAATAAAATGATATGTTTAATTTGGTAAATCGTATACCAATTACATTTTAAAGAATCCATATTTTCAAAAAACCAACTTACTTTATAATTATATTTATATTAAAACATTTCATAGTTTATATTAAATAAAAATATTCTTAAAAAAATTTATATTACCTTTTTTAATCCCCTTATATTAAAAAAATTGTTGTGAACCCATTTTATTTACCTTTTAAATAAAAACTCAACACTTATATAATTATTAAAGCCTTTAATCACTGAGTATTATACACCACTATAAAGATAACACACCATCAATACAAACATGACCATTAATTTAAGTGACATTAATTAATCATTTCATTAATATGGTATTTGAGAAAACATATATTATTTTGTTTGTTTATTATTATTAATTAATATCATTCTAATATAACAATAACAATATATAAATTTTACATTTAATACATTCCACTATATATTTTATGCATGATAAAGTTTATAAATTAGCTCGCAACTAATTCCTTTGACACCTCTTGAGTCCCACCATTTAGTACTCTAGATACTCAAACCAATAGCTCTCTCATACCTGAGGTGCCGGCCCCATACATCCTTGGAAACGTTTCCTTCCATCATAATTATATTTATGAATTATTTTTATTAATTACTTATCATGACCCAAACCATCATATATCATGTCTATAAAATCCTAGAAAACCCAAACATTACTCAGATTTCACATTGTAATGACCCTACATGGAACCTCCAGGAACCCAAAATAATCCATGAAATACCCAAAGCAGGTTCCATGATTTTTTGGGACTTTATTACAGAATTTAGGATCTATATAATTCATTAGATAATGATTTACTCTCCATTGGGGACAATCTAGGTAAATTCATGATTTTTTAAAAATATTATCATAATCTATCTGTATATCCGATATTCCAAAACTAAAATTAAATCTAGTACATCAGGGAGTAACTTTTATACCTATATAATTAAATAATATCACATATATGAATACAAGAAAAATACTACAATAGTTCATAGATAAAATAAAATGAAAAAAAACTCCAAGCAGAAAAAATAGATAAATATTGTGACATGACAAATATTCCTCCCTCAAATGTCGGCCTCCCATGTTTTATCATCTAGTGGATTCTTAGAAAACTAACATTAGAGAAACATATATCTAGTTCATAAAGTATATAAGAATAAATAAATGTACCTAGTTATTTCTAAAATTAAAATAGTGAAACTACATGTCCATTGAGGTGCACATGCATCATGTGAGTACAAAGACTCCATAAAACCCACCAAGAGACCTCAAATCCCATATGTTAATGAAAAAGTTTTTATATTTTAATGTTTCTATAGAATATATATATATTAGTGTAAAATATATAAACAAGAATATGATGAAAATTATTAACGACGGAATCAATCATAGAGTAATTAAAAATAACTTATACACTTTAAGAGGATCCAAACATGCTTTGATTCATGCTCAGAATCCATACTAATGAAACAAATATCATCCAATGTAAACATATCTACCAATATAAACCTGTAATAACCAAATATTTTGTAATATAAATATATATATTAGGTAAATGGGTAGTCACTCATCACTTGAGAAGGATAAAGTATCCCATTCTATAGATATATCATTATAAGGGAATTATGATAATTGTATCCTCACTCAGGATAGAAAATATCAAGTTACCTTGGTATCATTGTATATTACTCCATGGGAAACATTTTTAAAGACCTATTCATCAAATACAAGAGGTACCTTCTTAAAAAATTTATAACAATATTTATACTCCACTATCTAAGGGACGTATAGAGACATTATTATAATATATGAATAACATTAATCATAATAACTATCATAACTAATTTATAACATTTTAAGGCATGGGAACCATCATAAATGGATAGTGGAACTTTTATTTTAAATTTACAATAGTTCCATAAAATATACTTACCCTATTGAGGGATACCCCTCCAACCATGTACACAACATAAAAAATATACAATATAACCAAATTCTATATAGAATGATAAATAGTAAACAATATATTTTGACTCAAAACATGAAATAGAATAAGTAAGGGCCTAGATCCAAGTATCCCTTCCCTTTTAATGGTTTAGAAGTTAGAGGTTTCAATAGGGGAATTAAGGAGTATTCAATGGGGTTAGGTGTAAAATGGGATAGACTATGGTGTGGATCCTTGGACTATGCTATAGTGTATGCATCTAAGGTTTGGAGTGGTCACTATAGTGTAGGGGGTAAAGGGAGTAAATTAAGAGCCACTAAATTTTTAGTCATGGATGTGGTATGGAGGAAGGATATGGAGTATCCTGGATTATCTATATATATTGGAGATAAAATCTGTGTTGTGGTGCTCTACGGGGTGTTCTTTCTTTTTTCAAGGTAGATGCGCCATGGGGTGTAATATGTGGTGTAGTACCCTTCTCAGCTGCTGAGGAATGCGGTGTAGTGTCCTTGACTAAAGCATACCCCCTCCATGGGATAATTAGATTTATACTATAGATCTAGCAATATATCTTGGAAATTCTCTTTGGCGAAGGGGATACTACGTGGTCTCCTTCCACTACACCATAGTCATATTGTTTTTCAATAGGATGGGGTGTAGTCCTAGGTGATACATCTTAGTCTTTTCAAAATATGTATTCCTATAAATAACCATGAGGCCCTAGGACATAGTATTATCCCACACCTTCTTCTCAAACCCTAGTTTTACTAGAGTTTTTTTAAGGAATTGAGTTCCCCTTTTGATCAGGATTAATCCCCACCTTCTAGAGATCAATCTCTGGTGACCTGTGGTAGGTTCTTCTTCTTTTATTTCAGTTTCTCTTCCATCTTTCCACATATTCCTACCATTTTTATTTACATTATTTGATGTTATATCTTAATCATTATAATGGATTTTTTTATATTCTAGTTCATTCAAAGAATTATTTCATTATGAGAACATAGTTTCCTCATGGGAGATGTGATCAGAGATCCATGTTGGTGTTCTTTTTATGTTTCAATAACTTTAGATGTTTTTATAAGGGGATTCATTGCATATATTTCATTTATGTTCAATATTAAATTGATTATTCTGTAGTTTCTTTTTATAACAATGGAAATAACCCAATAAAGATTAAACTAGAATAACGAATGAAAATGGTTTATGGTTAGTGATCGCATGTTGATGTTTTCCACCATGATAATGGGTTGCCTCTTGTTTTTCTTGATAGTGTTTTATCTATGATGTTATTTTTTTAGAATGTCTGTTATTCATGTATCAGAATTTTTAAATTAACGTAATTGGTGAATAATATAAATCCCGTAAACTAATTGGTTGCCTAAATAAACTAAAGAAGATGCGTTTTTAAAATTTTTGATGTTTCTTGTAATTTAATGGTAACAAAATTGATGTAAAATTCATGTTTAATTGAATATGTTATTCAATGTGTTAATTTAATTGGATAAATAAATTGAATTTGAACTTATTGTTATTGAAACTAATTATTTAACACATGAAAATTATTATTTTTGTTTCCTTTAAAGCTTTTTAAAGTTGGAAAATGATAGAGAGAAAATTTAATAATTGTAATAGCTTGTTATAAATGATGCCTTAGGTTACCCATGGATATAACTTGTGATAAATTAATCGGTCAATTCTATATGGAATAATAAATTATTGTTTGATAAAGATAAATTATTGGGGATGAGAGTACCCAATGTTTATAAAGGTTTAATGCCTTGTGCTGGGGACCGTGAGAGCCAGTTTATATGTAAATGATGAATGTATTTATTTTGGGTTCAATTTTACTTATTGTCTATGCTTGTGGTTTATTTCCTTTGTGGGATCTAGATATGATCTCATTAAATCTGATGAGATAGTGGTGGTGAGGCCCAAGGTTGTGGCAGTCATTGATGCATGTGATGACGAGATACATAATGATATATATGAAAGTTTTGGGGATGACACTAGGATGATGAAATGGGTTGAATATGGTCTTACATATTGTGATGATAAAGGATGGAATGCTTTCTTATTGAATCAGTTTAACAGGTCTGGTGGTTGAGTTTTTTGTTTATCTACATTCTTTTTCTCACATATTGAGGTAGTTGGATGTGCTTGGTTATGTATCTATTGATGGTAGCTTAGGATGTTTCCTAAATTACTTGAAATTATGGAATGATGTTGATAATGTTTAATTAATTTAGTAACCCATGGGGTTGGTGGTTATGTAATGAAAATGAAATGATAATGATAAATCGTGGGCTTGGTAGGACTATGTCAAGAGGGTATGGAATTTTATTGAGGATAATAAATTGTGGCTTAAATAAATGTATAATTAATGGATAATGATTTAATTAATTTAAATTGAACTAAGAAAATGAAATAATTAAATTAAAGCATCTCTTTAAATTCATATGTGGTTATAGTATATCTAGTATTTAACAGTAGAGGTTGAGTGTCTTAGTGATGATAGATGTTGTTAAGTCTATGACTAGGTTATTCCCATAATGTTGTTATGATCTATATTATATCATGTCTATTTTGTGATTTCATATGCTACCCACCCTTTTTGGTTAGGACGACTAACACCCAGTGGAATCTTAGATGGTGTTTTCCCCAACATCACAGTGGAAGGATGGAAGAAAAAATACCCCCTTTGTCCCCACTCTCTTCTCTTCGTAATATTGTGTGATGGTATACATGGTTGTTATTTTTTCATATATGTGTGTAGAGGAATGAAATATGTTGTGGTTATTTCACACACATGTATCTCTAGATATAATGACTAAATTATTATTATAGGTATGGCGTGTATAGGCTATGATGACTTGTGGTACCATAATTGGTTCATGGGGTATGATGGATTGAGGTATAATACCCAATGTATGATATATGTGATAAAGGATATGGTGGCTCCCAAAAACTATTGGTTTACTATATAAAGATGTGTAATGGGATGATAAGATGATTTGATGAATGAGATGCATGTTTTGATACTTATCCCATGTGATTTTGAGATGGATCACTTTTTTAGAGACATTGATCAAGGTGTGACATTGGGGTAGAGAAGAACATCAGCGGGGAAATGGTATTGGGGTACCCTAGTAGATTTATTATTATAATATATGACCTCTCTTGTATGTGTGAATTGGTGATAGATAGCTATAGTGTAAAACCCTATCCTTTTCTAGAGATGTATCACGCTCTTTTATAGGTACTCTCTTTCCCAGAGTTGATTACTTTACAATTGTGTTTTACTTTGGGATGTGTTTGGGTGAAAATTGAGAATTTTTAGAATAAGTGGGAACGTGCATGGTTGGTGTACGGTTTTCCCAAAACTGTTCACCTGATCCAATCAAACCATGCGAACCCAGGTAGAGGGGATTCACACAGCTGGCACATGGTTTTTCAAACTGTACACCCTAAAAGGAGAAACTATGAACCCCTATAAGAGGTGCATGGTTAAGACACACATTTTTGGAAA
This sequence comes from Viscum album, assembly GCA_963277665.1. Classification (NCBI taxonomy): domain Eukaryota; kingdom Viridiplantae; phylum Streptophyta; class Magnoliopsida; order Santalales; family Viscaceae; genus Viscum; species Viscum album. The sequence goes on from OY728159.1 coordinate 931,831,446, forward strand.
ATTGTGTATTCCTTCCCAACAAATCATGTGTTGGGATTAAATTAACCTGAAAATTGGATTAAAAAATAACCAAAACCCCAAAACTCACCCAAACCAATCCTAACTCGGACCAACTCATATTTTATCATTTTTTGAGGTTCTACGGTTCATTCTCAGTTCTTCTAACCATCCTTCTTGGTGAATATAAGGATGGATTGAAGATCTACACCACACCTAGTAAGAGGATCTAATCTAGTGTGGTTTCATTCTTCTATATTGTCTCTACATCATCTTCTTAGAGGTAAGTTATAGTATTCCATGTTATATCTAGTTATATTATTATTAGATATGGATCTATAATGGTCTAATATTGATTATTAGATCTTGATATAGGATTTCAGATCTAGATCTTATTCTACATCATTTCTCCGCTCAAATTGGGGATTTATGTTGGTGAGCATTTATCGTCAATCTTGAGGTAGGTGGTCTATAATTCAAATCCCAAAGTCTTGATTTCAATTACATGTATATAATTTTATAATTTTTATTATATGATTATAAATTCAGTTATTTATTGAATTAATTAATTTGGAAAATTAATTAATTGAGGGAATTTTGAAAATTCAAATATTGGGATTGTAAATTGGAATAATTAATTAATTATTTAATTAATTATGGATATATTGGGAGTTTTTGAACATGATTAAATAATCATTGAATTAATTAATTTTAATGGATTGATTTAATAATTTTATTGATACGGGATAATTTATTATTGAATTAATTATATAAAGGATAAAGATTATTGAAATTGAATAATTAATTGTGGAATTAATTTTTGTTATATTGTATGTTTTGAGTTAGAATAACTAATTTTTGAATTAATTATTGGATATTTATTCGATTGTTAAATTGATTTAGATAATTAGTTAATTCTTGAATTAATGAATAGGGTTGATGTGATTAATGAATCATTAGATTAATAAATGGAATTGATGTGATTAATTAATTGTTTATTTAATTAGTGCAATGATGTGAAAATGAAATTGTTTAGTATGGTTAATTAATTGGAGAACTAATTAATGTGATGATCATGTGTGAGACATGGTCTGATGCATCAAAATACCAGAGTGTCAATTGAAATAATTAATGGTAAAAATGGAATTCATATGTGAAAGGAAATAATGAATGGTAATAATAGGATTCATATTTTCATTGAGATGATGTATAATAAAAATAAAATTCATATATATATGATATCCCTTGGGGACAGTTCGGACTTTGGCATGGGCCGAAGAAGGTATTGAGAGTTCAGGTGACCTTGGGAACCTGGGGAGTAATGTGGATAAATAAAGAGTAATTGAATAAATTTAAACTATTTACTTCATTGATTTTATATATTTTTTATAAAATTATATACACTGTTTGACTATATATTTTTTTAGACATCGTTGGTGGTGGACTATTGAGTTTTAATCATACCCTACTTGGGATGCCTGATCGATACCTGTATATATTTCATAGTTGCAGGAGAAGATAAGGGAAAAGTCCCTATGTTAGATGGATTAGTCGAGATGGAGGATGGATGAGGAAACCCGATGTGGTTTGGGACCCACTTGGGTGTTCTTAGTGTCTTTATTTAGTTTGGATCTTTTATTTTGACACTTGACACATAATAAGAATGTAATCTCTATTATTCAGTTTTGATATTGTATTTCTTTTTTTGGTCATCATGCAGTACTGGTATTTTCTGGTTATAGTTATATCATTTGGTAATTTTTTATTTATTTCAGATTATTTATTGCTCTCATAAAGAAGGTATTGTCTCCCCATGGCTGTTAATAGACTATCATAGCTATTCAACAACCTCTGCGTTATGGGGAGATGTGCTTGAGATCACATGGTGAACCGTCTTGGGGAATCAGTGTGCTGAACCTGAGTCAGGACATTACAAAGTAGTATTGGAGCCCAATTTTATTTTCATTTATTTTTTCTTACTATTTATAAATGGTATAAAATAGTCTAGGATGATTCGGGCCTTGGATATACGCTCATTCATGGGAGTAGCTACCCCATGAATGGGTGAAAAACACAAGTACCGAACGTTGGATGCTTTCTATTGGTAATCACAGTTATAGTTGGATGTTATTTCACCTTGAGTGATTCACTTTTTGTGTAATAGGATAATATTTGTTGAGATTTTATGAGATTTGACTTGTATCCCAATGTTAAATGATATTTGAGTATGAATTCATCATGCTGTTCTCTTAGGAATATTTTGTGACATGCATAATTTTAGGCATGCAAAAGAAAAAAGGTTTTGGGAAAGTTGTTGAACATGAACTATTTTTCCTTGGTTGTGAAATTGAAATGAAAATGTTTCTAATGTGAAATTAAGAATTGTAAAATGATGAAAGATGAGAATAAATGGGTGTGTAATGAGAAACATGAATAGGAGAACCAATTTACCCTTTGTTAACCATGATCTTTATGTCGGATGGATAAGGGTTAGTGACTCATCTTTGACCATGTGGCTGGAAAAAGAGGGAATGACTTGTTGTGGATTAATGTGAAAAACCTATTATGAATTGTGTTAAAGTTTTATTATTTGTCATGAGACATTTTTTTGGAATTGTAGATATGTGAGTCAATGATTATTCTTCTTGAGAGGATGATGGGAGGATATGGCTGTAGATACTCCCCCAATAGTGGAACATGAAGCACCAATAGTGTCAGGTGAGGAAGCAGGAGAGGAGTTATGGGTGATGTTTTCTCACATCATGCCGTTTATGGAAAGATACATATATAGGGTTGTGAGGAGTATGTTTGACCTTACATGGGAGTTTTAGTTACAAAAAACTTTGTCTTTTACCAGAGAGGGAGTACCTGAGGTAGCGTAGTTCTGGATTGAGTCTATCCATATGATACTTGACTATTTAGAGATTCCTATTAAGAAGAGGGTCAGGTTAGATGATTATATGCTATAAGGACCAGTGAAGTTATGGCACAAAATTTATACTTATATTGGATATCATGATGGTATGCTATAGAAGGACTTCTTGGAGAAGTTCCTAGGGTACTTATATCCAGATATGTTGAGGTAGGATAGAGCAACTGAATTTATGATGTTGAATCATGGGAGTATATATATGATGGAATATATCAGGAGTTTTACATAATTGTGCCACATTTCTCCAGAATTGGTAGGGGATGAGATGGATATGGAGTGGAAACTCTAGGGTAGACTTAAATGTGATATTAAGTCCCAAGTTAACCATTTTCAGTTAAACAAGTTTTCTGAGGTGGTGGATCATGATCTCATAGATGAGGGGAAGCTAAGGGAGGCTTCTATTGTAGGATATGTGGTTTCTACAAAATGATCAAGAGGTATGACTTCTTAGAGAAGGAAGTGTCACTAAGATAATGTTAGCTAGAGTAGTGGGAAGCAGTGTGACCAGATAGTGGGATTAGTTACCTAGGATCTTACTCGAGTGATCTTTCACCAGTGTGGTAGGTCCGGAAACTTTCAAAGATAGTTCTTCGGACTTCCAGTAGAGTGCCCAATCTTGCAGTAAGATGGGACATATACAGATGTTCTATGGGAACCTAAAAGAGGTAGATAATGATGGAGGAGCTAGACAAAACTAGGGTTTGGGAAGGGGATCTTATGAAAAATATCAGACTGGTGGCTAGGGTTATACTAGATGAGGTGGTAGTGGTAGTGGAAGTGGAGCACCCTTGAAAGAGTGCCCATATCATCAGAGTGGTGCTACATAAGGAGTTCAGACTACATCAAAGGGAAGAGGGTCATGGCTATTTCACGTCATTCACCCTACTCTTATGGACAAGGAATCTAGACCACTGATAGTGAGAGGTACTATTCTTGTAGATTCTATGCTATATAGTGCCTTATTTGATATTGGTGGATCTCATTCCTTTTTTTTATGCAAAAATTGTGAATCTTTTGAGCCTAGAAGTGGAGTTTGTGAGTGGGGTGTTAACAATAGACACACCATTGGGAGTATAGTATAGATACATCTTCTTGTGCATGGTATGTTCTCTCAAGGTTGGGGAGTATAATTTTCTATGGGGTATATATATTATTTACATGTCAAGATTCAATCTAATTATGGGTATGGACTGGTTAGTATCCTACCAAGACTCTATAGACTGTTATTCCAGGAGAGTAAATTTTATGTCTAATGAGGGTAAAAAGTATATTCACTATAGACAATGGGATATCAAGGGGTCCATTTACGGACGTTTCACCAACAACTAGGGGACCTACTGCCTAGGGTTTATTTTTTTTGTTGGATAATGGAGGTGTAAAGTGATATGTCTTTCCACTAGTAGTGGACATGTTTCATGATGTATTTCCCAAAGATTTATCATGGATTCCATCTAAGAGAGATGTGGAATTTACCATTGACCTCATGTCTGGGACTGAGCCAATTTTTATTCCACCATATGAAATGTCACTAAAAGAGCATCAGAAGATCTAGAATAAGATGGAAGAGTTAGAGTATAAGACATTTATTCATCTAAGTATGTCACTTTGGGATTATCTTATGTTGTTTCCTAAAAAGGATGATGGGAATCTATGCCTGTTTGTTGATTATCAGAAGTTGAATCAGAAGATAGATAAAAAAAGTTATCCTCCTTTGCATATTGAAAATATTTTTGACCAGTTGAGGGAAATCCTTGAAGTTGTGGGAATAATTTCCAATTATAGAAAAGAATAGTATTGCACCACCTATGTTAGGATTCATGTTATTGTGCCTAAGAGTCTATTAGAGGAGTTAATGTGTGAGTTTCATGACTTGAAGTGGGAGGTACATCAATGTGTGATCAAAATGTATCATGACCTACATTGATAGTTATGGTGGTCAGGCATGAAAAGAGAGATATCATGGTTCGTGACATTATGCTACACTTTTTATAAGGTGAATGTTAAACATCTATTCCCTTATGGTTTCTTGCATTCATTTACCATACCAGAATGGAAGTGGGAAGACGTTACCATGGACTTTGTGGCGAGTCTTCCAAGGATGCCTAATAAGAATGACTCTATTTGGTTTATTATGGACCAACTGATGAAGGGTTAATATTTATTTCCCATAAGAGAGACTTTCTCAGAAGATAAGTTTGGAGAACTATATGTTCGGAATATAGTCCGTCTACATGGGGTGGCACATACTATTGTTTCAAATTGTGACTATTATTTTACTTTGCGCTTCTAGAAGGTCTTGTAGAAGGAATATAGTACCCATGTTTTTTAGTATGACCTTCCACCCATAAATAGATGGGCAGTTGGAGAGTACTATATAGGTTCTTGAGGATATGATATGAGAATGTATCCTTGACTTTTCCAAGTCTTGGGGGAAGAACGAAGCTTTGTTGGAGTTTATCTATTACCATAATTATTAGGAAAAGATAAATATTTCATTGTATGGGGATCTTTATGGTAGTCCATTCATATCACCTCTATACTATATTGATGTAGGTGAGTCAATGTTTCTAGGACAGAGTCTCGTACAGGAGACGTCAAATCAGGTACAACTGATTCAGAATTATATATCTATAAAACAAAGTATAAAAAAATCATATTCTAATAATTGTTGATGAACCCTAGTGTTTATAGAGTATGATCACGTATTCCCTCAAGATTCACCTAGGTTGGTTCACTATAGGATATGAAGACAAGGCAAGTTCGCATCCATATTTGTTTGACAGTTTGAGGTTGTGGAGAGAATTTCACCAGTGGGGAACTGATTGTATCTTTCACAAAGGTACACTACTATGAATGATGTGTTTTACATGTCACAACATCAGAAGTATCAACCCAACCATTATCATGTGATCAATGTGGATTATTTTGATCTTGATATAGATGAATTCTTTTAGGAGAAACTGATACGTGTTTTTGATCCAGTGAAAAAGTGTTGCGGGGGAAGACAATGCTGATAGTTTGTGAAATGTGGAAAAATTTCCTTGTTTGGGAGTAAACTTGGGAGAGTGAAGAATATATTTCTCAGGTTATAACTCCTCTAATATCCTTTAATATAAAGGATTAGGAATTATTGTGTATTGACCAGTGTTAGATAACATTTTAGTATCAGAAGGATAAGTTGGTCAACACTCTAGTCCTTAATTTTCCAATAATGGGAGTTTAGTTTGAGGTTTTCTACGATGATTTTATTCTTGGTTTGGGTCATGTTCCAATGTAGCATAGATCAGCCATTTCTTATGAGTCTTAGTATTTATGTACCCAGAATAGTAACTAGGCAGCCCATGATCTCAAGTTGGAGGTAGTCATGTTTTTTTGAAGTTATGGTGACTTTACCTAAACGATGAGCATTTTTTGGTTTTCAATGATCATAATGTCCTAATATATTTATTCTACCAACATGAGTTGAACTTTAAACAATCAAGGTAGATGAAATTATTATAGGATTATGAATTCAAGTTTTCATATACACCGGGTAAGGGTAATGTTGTTGTAGATGTGCTGAGCAGGAAGTCACATAGTGATGAAATGCATAAATCTAGATATTCTTACAGTGTGATAAAGGAAATTTTAGTGATGCATCATTATATGGGAGAGGTTGGAGGAAAATGTTTTTTTAGAAGAAAGTGTAGTCATATTTTGTGTAGTAGGTGGAAGAGTCCCAACCAGGGGATACTAAGGTAGAGGTATGGTGAGACAATGTTGTCTTTCATGATGCCCATGATGGTTGGTAATAGAATTAGTAGTTCTAGGTTTTATTGAATGGAATTCTTTTCTTCCATTTATTAATGTGTGAGATGGTTCTCTATGAGTTCCATATCTTACCCTTGGTGGTATATCCTAGTGTGAAAAAGATGTACCAAGCTATGAGAGGTATGTTTCAATGGTCGAGGTTGAATCATGTAGTTGTAGAGTTTGGGTCATGATATTTATTCTATAAGATAGTGAAGGGTGAAAATCATGTTCTTAGTGGATTTATCAAGCCATTATATGTTCCCCAATGGAATTGGGAGGACATATCGATGGAACCAGTTACCAGTTAACCTCAAGTATGGGGAGGATTTGATGCTATATGGGTGATAGTGTATCATTTGATGAAATCATATTACTTTATTGTGATCAAGGAGTTGATTTAGGTGGATGTTTTATCGAGGAAGTAATTTGAGGAGGTGGAAAGATTCCATGTAGTATCTAGGATGATCATATCTAATTGTGATATTCATTTTACCTATAGGTTATGGAGTGGTATTTAATATTATTTTATCTATTTGTATGTATTATCTCTACTTTACATCCACATATGGATGATCAGAAAGAGAAGACCATCCAGACTCTTAAATACATGATGTGTAATTGTGTTATAGATTTTGGAGGTTGGTGAATGTGGCCCCTACCCTTGGATGATTTTTCATAAAATAATATTTTTTAATCCAGCCTTATTATGGAATTATTTCAAGATTTATATGAACAAACCTATCATTGTTTATTGTGATAAATGAATATTAGAGAGTCAATAATTTTCAAGTTATAACTTTTATAGTATATGACCGAGATGGTTTAGGTGATTCATGAAAGGATAAAGGTAGTTTAGTATCATAAGAAATCCTATGTTTATTATAGGGGCATAACTCTAGATTTCAATATTGGATATCATGTGTTCCTGAAGGTGACTCCTCATTAGGGGAAATGAAGTTTCATCCATGGGAGTAATCTTTCTCCTCAGTTTGTTGGGCATTTCAAGGTATTGGATCGTGTTGGAGTCATGGTGTATTGGATAACATTTATCCTATAGATGATTCCAATTCACGATTCGTTCACATGTTTCAGCTTAATGATTACTTTTATGATGATTCCCATGCAATTTATTGGGGTTATATTGATATTGAAAATGATGTGACCTTTTTGGAGTGACAAGTGGAGATCCAGGACTGCCAAGAGAAGATGTTACACATGCATGCTATTCCTTTGGTTCATGACTTGTGGAAACATGTTGGTGTAGGGGAGATTACCTAGGAACATGACTTATAGATACACAATATGTATTTTAAGATTTTCATTGTTTATATATTATCTTGTAACGTTTCTTATTTTTTATATGTTGACCTTTCTGGTTATGAGATAGTTTTATCTTGATTCCTTGTTTGTTTCTAACATTTCTCATATTTGAGAGGTATATCCTCGAGGAGAGAATTTAGCATATTGGTGTTGGTGTTTAATGGTTTTATTATTTATTAATATAAGTGATATTTTTTATCCGCTATTATGGTGAGATCTTTAAGAGGTATATCACAAGTTGGATATATGGGTGACCCCTTTTTTATTTATTTCTCTCAAGGTTTGGTATTAAATTCTCACAAATTAAAATGGTTTGAGAGATATCTAATATAAGGTATCAAACACTAGTATCACATAACATTTTTTGGTTAAGGAGTTAGAGGGTATAAGATGAGGATCGAGGAGGATGTAGATGATTTAAGGGTAAAATGGGAGAGAATACTACATAGAGCCTTAGGTTGTGTCATAGTGTAGGTATTTGTGGTGTGGATTGATCATTATAGTATTGTGGGGAGAACAGTTAGAGCCACTTCTATTTCTGGCTTGGTTATACTATAGAGGTAGGTCAAAATGTAGCCTATACAAGCTCTATGTCATGGAGTGATTAGTTTCACTGTGGAGCTCTGAGGGGTGTTTTTCCATTTTTTAGGTAGTTATGCCATGGGGTAAAGGTTAAAGAATAGTCCCCTTCTTGACAAATGGGGAAAAACATATTGTCCCAGGTTATGGTTTCTCCCCATACCAAGTTAATAGGATATGAACCATAGATCTAGTCATGGATTTAGAACACATACTTTTACTGAGGGGATCAGGCATGATCTCCTTCCATTGTACCATAATCCTATTTTTCAACAGGACGAGGCATGGTCCTAGGGGCTATACTATGGTCTTATAAAAATCTTTCTATATATAAATACCCCTGAGACCCGAAAAAATAGTTTCTACAACTTCTTCATCTTGAATTATAGATGACCCAGAGTTATTTTTGATTGATTTGAAACCCCATTTTTATTAATATTAATCCCCGGCTTCTAGAGATCAATCTGTGGTGATCTCAGGCAGGTTTTTCTTATTTTATTGTGGTTTCTCCTATGTTTTTTTCTCTTTTTTACTATAATTATTCATTCCATTATTTGGAGTTTTATATCTATCATCATAATGGAGTTTTATTTTTCATTTTTGATTATGTTCATGGAACGAAACATTTTGGTGATTGTTGTTTTCCTCACATGAGAGGTGATCATATATCCACATTGGTGTCCCATTTTCATTTCAAGAATATCGAAAGTATAGGGTAGGGGAAACATAATATCTATTTTATTTTTAGGAAATAATAAGTTAATATTGATTTATTTTCTTTGCATAATGGTGGAATTAACTTAATGAACATTAAACTATATTAAATAATGAAATTGGTTTCAGTTTATCAATCACATGTTGATGTTTTCTAATGTGATAATTGTTTTCCTTTTGATTTTCTAAACAATGTTTTATATATGATATTATTTGTTTAGAATATGTTTTATTATTTTATTATCACATAAAAATTATTGAAATTGGTAAGTAATTTAGAGTTGGTAAATTAATGTTTTGGCTAAATAACTTAAATAAGAGGAATGGTTAATAAATCTGATGTTTCTTGTAATTTGATGGTAATCAAATTGTTGAAAAATGAATGTTTAATTGAATATGTTATTTCATGTGTTATTGAAATTGGATAAAAAACCTAAATGTAATATTCTTATAAATGAGACTAATTAATAAGGCATGATAATAAGAATTATTACTTACATTAAATCTTGTTAAAGCTAAGAAATGCTAGATAGCATGTTTAATAATTGTAATAAATTGTTATAGCCAATGTATTTGGTTACTGATGGAAATAACCTTTGATAAATGAATTAGTTAATTCATTATGGAATAAAAATAAAATCTTTGATAAAGATAAATGATTTTTTCAAAGAGTGACCATTGTTTATAAAGGATGGATGCCCTGTTTTTGGGACCGTGAGAGCCCATTTGCATGTGAAGGTTGAATTTCTAGTTTTTAGGGACATTTTCCACGTTTTATATGCTTTTTGTATCATTTTTGGGATATATATATAATCATTGTATGGATGATGAGATATAGGTGGGGAGTCCTGAGGTTTTGGTTGAAGTTAATGCCTATGATGACGAGATGCATGGTGGTACAGATGATGGTATCGAGGATGACACTAGGATGATGGAACCTATTAAAGCGGGCTTAACCATTGTGATTCTCAAATATATGATGATTTACTGTTGAATTTTTTTAAAGGGTTGTATGGACATGTTACTTATTTATCAGTGTTCATTTACCAACTGCTTAAGGCAATAAGATGTTCTTAGTTATGCATCTCTTGATGGTAGGTTAGGATGTTTCCTAGAGTAGATAAAACTATGAAATGATGTTACTAATGTTTAGTGAATGAATTAACCCAATGGGTTGTTGGGTATATAATGAAAATGAAATGATCTTGAGAAACCATGAACTTAGTTAGATTATGCTTGGAGGTCATGGAATTCCCTTTTGGATATTAATGTGTGGTTTATTCAATGTTAATGAACAGATGATAAATTAATTAACATAAAGTGAAATTTAAAATGAAATAAGTAAATTGATGTAGACCCTTAAATTCTAGTGTATTATATAATATCTTGTCCCAAGGAATGGTGACTGGGTGTAAGAGTGTGAATAGATTTAGTTAATCCTAGGAAAAGGTTATACCCATTGTGTGGTTGTGATCTATATTATATCATGTATGATTTATCATTTTATATGCTAACCCACCCCTATTGAGTTGGGATACTGACACTCAGTGGACTTTAGGAGGTTGTTTTCCCCAACTTCCTGCTTGGAGGATATATGACTGACTACCCCCTCTGGCCCAACTCACTTCTATTAGTATTATTATGCACTAGTATGGATGATTGTTATTTTCCCATATATGTGTGTAGAGGGTTTAATGGATTTTAGTTTTTTGAAACACATGTATCTATGAATATAATATCCAAAAGATTATTATTAGTATGAAATTTATAGGTTGTGATGGGCTGAGGCACCTTACTCAGAGTATGGGCTGTGATAACTTAAGATATAATATCTGGTGTATGATACACATCGTACAGGCTATTGTGACTCTCAGAAATTGCTTGGTTACTATATGGATACATGGAAAGAAATGATGAGATAATCTGATGTAGAAGATATATGTTTTAATACTTATCCTAGGTGTCTTCAAGATAGATCACTTTTGGAGAGAGATGGATCAAGATATACAGCATTGGGGTACAATGAAAAACTAGTAGGGAAGTGGTAGCGGGTAACCCTTTTTTATATATTATAATAATATATGATCTCTTGTATGTATTAATTTATGAGAGATATCTATAGAGAGACTTAGAACATAGTATACCTATTTAGGTGAAGAGTTAGTTTCACTTGTTTTTCACTCGGCTTTAGTATGATTTCTTTATCTTTTAAATGAAATTATTTCGGGAGGATCCTAGTGATTATACTATTATTATTAATATATATATATACTATTTTTTCAGATCAATATAAATAGGTTGGAGATCCAGATGGATTTTACTAGCACATGGTTTTTTGTGATCTATTTTGGATTCATATTTGTTTTCGAGTTTAACTTTTTTGGTATTTTTATTTTTTCTTTCAATTGTATTAGTCATGTGTGAAATTCCATGTATAAAGTTGGGATTTTTTTATATATCTGCATAGGATTTGATTGATGTATCTGCCTTATCCCTCTTATATGCATACTATTTTAGATTTTAATGCATTATATTTGTATGTGTGATATACCGTTGGTGAAAGTCACCGACACAGGGCCTACTAGATGCATGACTCAAGTGGTCACCATCCTTTTTCTCTCATTACCAACCAAGGAGGTGTACTATTTGAGGGGATGGGACATGAAACAATTTTATTACAATTACTAGTAAGGTTACTGAATTATTTTAAAGAAATAATATAATAGAAAATTAATTTTAATTTAATCCCACAGTACCCTCATGAAATTTGATAAAACCCCTTAAAATTAAAGTGAAAAGGATTTTCACACAACCTTATCTTACCAAGTAACTACAGATGCCTCAAACAACCCAATTCAATACTATGTTCTTTTCCTCAATTGCTATTAAAACCCCATAACCACACTTCATATCCTATTCAGGATCATTAACTCAATCATATCCCATAAAGGCATTTACATAAATACATATTACCTTAAAAACCATATGAAACCAATTAGATGCAGGAATAAATTAAACAAAAATTCAAAAAAATAAAAATAAATTCCCAAATAACTTCATACCAAGGAGACTAAAAAATGAAATTTTAAGATGTTCCAACCATATGATGGATAACTCAACAATTTTATGAAAAGAAAGAAAATTTGGAAAGAAACCAATCGAAATAGTCAACCAAACATAATTAGTTTAATTAATATTTTTTTAATGTATTATTTGTGAATATTATATGGTTAATTTTTGGAGTTGTACACTAAGATGACATTAGATTTTGATTCCCAGTGTTCTTGAAATTAATTTTTAAAATATATTAAATATCTTTCCTGGGATATTTTCCAAAAAAATTGTAATATCTTCTAAACAGAGGATTGGATCTAAAATCTTATGCCACCATTGAGTTTAGAGGATGGGTTTCACCCTAGGTGAGACATAACCTTGGAGTACATTAAAAGCTTGGGTTGGGTGTGGCCATGGGAGAAGGTTTAAAAAAATTGTTTGATTAAATTAATTTATTTAATTAAAATTTTCATGACCTTATTTTGCCAATAAAATATAGCCATGATAAAATTCTTGGGTTAGTGATATAAGTCGGTAGTTATTGGAGAGAGTATTGGAATATTATTCATAGGAAAACAACATCGGATCATGGATTATCGATCAATGTGCAACAAAATTCTAGGATCTCATAAACAACAATGATAAAAATTTGTTCTTTATTAGTGATTAATCCATCTTGAGGTAGGATGTTTGTATTATGTGGATTTATCCCGCTTTTATTATCCTATAACAAAAGTTAATCAATCTACCAATGGCTTGATTCTCAGTTTGATCAAATTACGAGCACAATTTTATTTTTTGTGGATTATTATGAGCATTGTTTATTTTATTGTGGATTTATGCTCATAATTCTAATGGAAACCAATCAAGGACAACCAAAACATGGCTGAGGATCATTCCTCATTTTTCATGTTTTTTGGTTTTCTCCTAACATTATTTATACCTTTGTCACTAGTGTTTCGTTTGACTAGTGAATCAACCAAAATATAGTGAAATCAATCATTACATGTCTGTTTCTTGGAACATATAATTTATATTGTAGATCCAGGCTCAGTGAGACATGGGGACCATGAGACGACAGTAACGAGAGTGAATCAGTTTAGATTTGGAGTTACCAGTTTTATTTTCAATGGTGTGGCTATAAATGGAACATGTGAGCATTTCCCTAGAATATGCAATGCCCAAAATCCAAATATCTAGCGACCAGATGGTCAGGAGACCATGTACCCCTGATTATCGGAGTGGATGGTGTTGGTGATGATGTAGAGGATGATGTGGAAGAGGAACCTATAAAATTTGAAAATACTAGATTACATGGCATGTAATCTAGAATCACATGACCTGTGGGACCCACAATGTGTTTATAGGGTTTCCATGAGAAGAAAAATACCACATATTGTGTGACAGATGTCACATGACATTTAACACTTACTTGGAAGCTCAGCATGTACCTCAGAGGGTAGGAGTTCATGACCATGGGTACATGTGCTCAGACGCACTGTGTACTCAGACACAAATATGGCCAAGCCGGGTTTACAAGTGAAGAGTTGTGTATTTGGATATGGGCCTGATTACAAGGGCTTGAAAATTTCATATACTCTGAAAGTGATATGGACATGGGCATGAACTATGATACATTGGTAGAACCCAATTCCAAATGGACATGTCATGCACTGCAAGTACACACTATGTAATTCTTCAAATAAAGCGTAAATCCCTTTTCCTCTTCATCATGGAATTTTTTTAAGGGTATGTTGCCTTGATCATCACCTTGAGGGTTGTTACGGAAAAACATATAGTGCATAGTAAGGTGATTTCCTATGAGGAAATTCATTCTTGGATAGAATTGTCGGAATCCTTCTCTGAGGCTTAAATTGATATACTCCATCATAATTTCCCAAGGTGGGGATCTTGATATCATAATGACCAACACTACATGGGATTTGATCACCTACATAGAAGGTTAATTCAAATTGGGTTGTTGGTATTCTCTATGGCTTTAGGTGTGATATCCTTCTTTTTATTAGTCTCTTCGTACTTTTTATGTATACTTATTTTGATGAGACCTGATTAGAATGATATATGAGGTGGATTCCATTAGTGTTATTTGACCCATGGAGTGTGTTCAAATGGATGAGTGCTATATAAATTTTTTGAGGTGGGGTCCTAGGATGGTAGTGCATTTTTGATCTTTCATTGATATTGTGTGTCTTTTATGAGTATAACTGGATATTATTTTTTTGTTCTATTGACATATACCTATGATGAGATGACTATTATTCTCGTTGTTATATGCTTAGTGATTTCAGGGTGTCCTATGAGGTATTTTTATACTCACCCCTACAAGGTATTTTCCCAAACATGTCACGCATTATGCAGATGATTGTCTATTCAACAGAGTTTTAGAGGGAATATGACCCAAAGGAGCTTAGTGATATGAAAGTACTAAGGTTTGGTCCTATGGTCACATTGTCTATAATCTTCACCCACTTTATTTGATTTACCTGTTTTTATTTTCATTATGGTGAGATTGTATTTGACCCTTTTTCTATCTAGTACTCATTTCCATACTATTATGGAGATATTATATATATATTCATGATTTTCAATAATTTTTTTTACATTTATTATTGTATGGGCTTGGATTTGTGTGCCTTTGTAATGGTAAATTAGGATAAGGCCTCCCATGTTTGTGATATGCCTATTTATAGCTGTTCTCCATCCCCTAGCCTATTGAAGGTGGGATTAGGGTAGTTCCATAATGGGACCTATTGGGACAAGTCATGACTGAGCGGTATCATAGGTTCTATAGTTCAAGGATCACATGATGGACCTAGTAATCCTAGAGGGAGGTTGTGCTACTCTGTCGATGGTCAGGGACATCTTGCCTAAGATTGTTGAACCCAACTATGTTTGGTAGGGAGATAGTGGATTGGCCACCTAGGAAGAGGTAAGAGTATGAGAAATTATGTCTTCATGGTGGAGGAAATAGTACAAGATCTATAAGAATAGCTATAGGTGGTAGAAATTTTGACATGTTACCACAACCACCACCAGGTGGTCCCTTCCAAGCTTAGGGAGTGGGTGATCAGGGGAGAGGGAAGCTGCTGGACATTGAGGCATATGAACTAGAGGTTATAGAGATGATATGAGGTATTATATATGTCTTTTTTACAATATATATAAGAAATATAGACATAATTTAGAGTCATTACTTTATTTCATCTTATTAGGTTCAAGGCATAGAGATTCTGATTGAGCCCTTGGATCGAACCTTATGCTGGGAGACTCCTACTATAGGTGAATCAGTGATCAGACGCTTTTTTCAATAGTGTGACCTAACTCTTAGAGGTGATAGTTTCATTTGGGATATCTTTGAGGTGGTGACAAGGATTTAAGACTTCTTCTAGGGTGAGGATTGGTTATCCACAATACATTCCTAGATAGGAAATTTCAGGCATAGGATTTTGTGTGTCCGCAGTAATGGGCTGAGGTTCTCCTTTATGGGTGAAAATAAAAACTACACAGAATAGAATGAACACGTGCATAGGAGGGTGCAACCAATTACACACTAGATGGATAGTATGACCCTTACTGCTTTAGATTCTAGGATTTTTTAGCTTCACATAGTGGTGGTGGAGTATGAGGACGTCTTTCTTAAGGACATTCCAAGATTACCTCCCCACTAAGATATATACTTATGTATTGATCTACACTAAAGGACATGAACAATATCTACACCAGTATATCAGATGGATACCACAGAGCTTAATTATTAGAGGGTGTAGTTAGAGGACCCGTAGAGGAAGAGCTTAGTAAGACCCAGTGTTTCGGCCTGGGTAGCCCCAGTATTGTTCTCTAAGAAAGAGGATGGGAGCTTGAGTTTTGGTGTGGATTTCATTTACATATACTAGGAAACCATAATGAAAAACATCCGATTATTGAAGATCAATGACCTATTCACTAAGTTTAGAGGAGATCAATGGTTCTCAAAGATTTACCTCAGATCTAGCTATGACCAGTTATGAGTACGAGGTGAGGATATTCTGAAGACGAATTTTTGATGTATTTTTTTGTAACTATGAGTACATGGTGATGCACTTTTGAGTGAATAATTCCTAAATGATGTTTATGGGACTCATGAACTAGATCTATCACCCTTTCATAAACTAGTTTGTGGTAGTCTTCATAGATGATATCATAGTATACTCAACACCTAAGGAGGAGAACGTGAGACACTTAAGGATGGTTCTAGATGTACTATAAGAGCACAAACATTACTAGATTATCTTGAATTGACAGTTATGTAATCATGAGTTCCACCTTTTGGGATGTGTTATCTCAGCAGATGGTGTGGCAGTGGACCCAGTAAAGGTTGAGACAATGTTAGCTTGGGAGCCACCTAAGAGAGAGATAGAGGCATGGTGATTCGTTGGATTGGCATGCTATTATTGAAGATTCATAACCTATTTCTATAGGATATCATATCCCTTGAAATCTTTTACCCAAGAGGGTGATCCTTTCATATGGATAGAGATGTTCCAATATACTTTCTAGGAGTTGAGGCAGAGACTGATAAGTGCACCAATATTGAGATCGTTAGAGGAGGGTGTCGAGTACATAGTGTTCTAGAATGCATATGATACCAATAATGGTTTTTTATAATGTAGATTAATGTAATGATTTAATATGGCTCATTTCAGTTGACACAACATGAGGATATCCATGTGACCCATGATCTTGAGTTAGTAGTGATCACATTGTGGAGCGAGTCAAATTAGTTGTTTAGTTTTTACTAAAATGTCTGCAGTATAACAACAATAGTAGGCCATCTGTCGTTGGAGACTTAGATAGTTAATTGAAAAAGAGGGTTTTGATTATGAATATAGAAGGGTAATTAGATTTAATAAAACCAGGGGTTTTATGATTAAATATTACAATAGAAAAACTAAATCGATAAAACAAGGCATAAATGAACAAGATTAATTAAACATGATCAACCCAGAGGAGTATCGTGATGCTCATCCTTCATCACTTCAAGATAAATGTTATAGATCTTTTAATACCTAGTTTTCAACACATATTACCATAATTTTACTGAATTTATACTAGGATACCTCCTAGGGTTCATTCGAAAACACACAATGATTCACCGTACACCGCCGATGATTAGGAGAATTGTGTTCGACCTCAAAACCAAAACTCACCAAGACAACACACAAAGAAATCAATGTGATGTCCAGGTTTGTATGTTATTTCTTTTTGATATGATGAATTAAATTTACATGTCCTTGATAGTTCATATGTGAGTTCAGTTGACCAATATGAACCACACAAACACCACAATTGAATGAGGGAGGAAAAAGGGATGAACGATGTGTGAAACATCACATGAAAGGGTACCCCCAAACATGATCATTTGAAATTGAGTATAACATACCAATAAAAAACTAAATTAAATAAAAAGAGAGGATGAAGAAAAACAACATACAACCTATAATTAGAAATATCATTAAAAATAATACAAGTATGAAGCTTGAGATTACATGGCATTCTCCCCCAGGTGATCACAAGGGGTTTAGAAACCCATGGGAGGGGTGGAAGAAGAAAATGTTAAAGTAGAACTTCCCATAGCCTCCATAACTTTTAGGAATTATGGGAAGACACCTTTGGGACTCCAAAATGGCAGCACCTTTCTTCCTAGTCAAACTCCCAAATAGGGAACCAAAGGTTCCATTTTATAGGACAAATAGGAAGGTGGTTTTGGGCACCCAGATTTCTTCAAACCATATGTACCATTCCTTTCTATCAATAGACAATCGAATATCCATTTTAAAAAACTGGAAAGTTGTATCCCCACTTCCTAAATATCTCCGCCGAACGTTTTTCATCAATTGGACAAGTGGATCAGGAGATCTGGACAAATTACCGAATGACACTTTTGACTTCTCACAAATTCGGTGTTCTGGACAGATCAGGCCTGTTGGGCCCCCTGATTGAAGAATTAGGCTTGGGTTCCTTTATAAGAGTTGTATTAAAATATATTTTTGACCATAAAATATAATATAAGCACATTTATATGTACCTAATTTTATAAACATGCACAACATTCAATAGGTCTTCATGGATCCATAAAATTTTGGCCCATTTTTCTTCCACTTCATCATGGGCCCTCCAAATAATCTCCTCCTACAGTGAAATAATCAAAACAGGTAACATTTCCAATTTTAATAGTGATAAACACAAAATAATGGCATCAAACATGAAGTTAAATTTTTTATTAGTTTTATTATTTTAAATACAAAACATGTTTAGCACAGTGGTGTAAGGGTGAAAATTAGACAGTGAATTGTCGTACGATCAAGTAGCATTAGTCTTCAAAAAAAAAAGATGTGGAAGCACTACCTGATGGGTGGGAGGTTTATCATCTATTCTAACCATAAGAATCTCAATTACATATTCTCTTAGAATGATATTAATATGATATAATGTAGATGGATAGAACTCCTCAAGGATTATGAATTCTATGTTATCTATACTCCTAGTAAGGGGAATGTGGTAGAAGATGCTCTCACGAGGAGATCCTATTCCCAATTGCTAAGTGAGGCATCAGAGAAGTAGTCATATTGGAAGTTATACTTTTATGATAAGTATGAAGCATCTGACCTCTATTATATTGTTTTTACCATTCTTATTTTATAGTGATTCACAGAGAAACATCTTGGGGATACCGATTGCGAGAGATTAAAACAAATTTATCCACATGACATGCTTCTGATGGATTTTATGAAGGTGGGGAGCATGACGTTCTTTTCAAAGGATTCACAATTGTAACAATGAAATTATGAGAGGAGGTTCTAAGGTAGATTCATACATCTAATTTTTATTACATATAGGTGTGGATAAGATGTACTAGGACCTTTTCCAGTAGTTTTGGTGGCCAAGTATAAAGAAGGGAGTTGTGGATTTTTTCTCTCAACGCCTTACTTATCAGCAAGTGAAGACTAAGCACCAGGTTCTAGTGGGTTTAGCTCAAACTCTTGTGGTTATAAGAATAAGTGGGATGGTATATCAATGGAATTCATGTTGGGGATACCACATATGTATATGGGACACAATACCATACGGGTGATCATTGACCGACTCACCAAGTCTTCCTACATTCTACCTATCCGAGAGTAGAGTTCATTAGATATATTGAGACACATTTACATGCAAGAGAAATTATGACTCCATGGAGTTCCATCGATGATCATATGTGACAATGATGCTAACTTCTCAATTAAGGAAGGGATTATAGGTGTCCTTTGGGAGTCAGTTGGGTTAGAGAATGGTGTTTAACCTCCAAACCGATGGCCATATTGAGCAAAATATTTAGGTCTTGGAGGACATGATGTGGGCTTCCATGTTAGACTTTGGTTGTAGTTGGGATGATCACATAACCTTGGGTGAGTTTTCATAAAATAATATCTACCATTCCATCTTCAGTATAGAACTATTCAAGGCCTTGTACGAGCATCCCTAAAGGTCACCATTATGCTAGAATGACCCAAGAGAGTCAACACTTATAGGCCCAGAGTTGGTGTGATGCACTATAGAGAAGGTTCAAATCATCCAAGAGAATATGATGATTTCACATAACCACCTAAAGACTTATTAGGGCCGATGATGGAGACCTATTGAGTTCAGGTATGGAGATCATGTGTTCTTGAGGGTCTCACCTCAATGTGGATTGTAGATATTTGGTCAAGGAGGTAACCTACCTTCAAGATTTATTGGCCCATTCCAAATACTAATTAGAGTTTGTGAGGTGGTGTGTGGCTTAAAACTACCACCACACTTAGACTAGGTGCATGAATTCTTCCATGTGTCAGAGATGAGGAGGTATGTGCAAGAACCATTTCATGTTATAGACTGGGGTGTGATGAGAATTGAGGATGGAGATACCTTTACTGAGTAACAGGTAGAGATTGAGGATTGGCAAGAGGGGATCCTTTATGGGTGAGTGATTCATTTAGTTTGTGTGTGGTTGTAGAATGAGAATCTTTAGGAGAGTACCTAGGAACAAGAGACTTAGAGGCGTACTCAGTTCCCACATCTCTTGGTGCATATTTCTGTTCTTACTTTCTGAGATGTAAATATTTAAGATGGGTATAATTCAATGACTCAGTTTTTTTCATGTATTAATTTTTAATATTATATGTATTATTTTTTTGGAGATAGTAACCGAGACGACGTTAGATTCTGATGCTCAGTGTTCCAAGAATTATTTTTTGTAATATATTAAATATAACATGTGGGATTGTTTCTAGAAAAAGTGGAATGCCTTCTAAATGGAGGTTCAGATATAAAATTTCATGTTTCTATTAAGTTTAAATAATAGGGTTTACCCAAAGAACATCAAAAACATAGAGCACATTGGATGATCGGGTTGGACATGCTCATGGGAGAACATTTAAAAAATTTATTTGATTAAAGTAATTTATTTTAATAAATTTTCCATGAACTATTTTTTCCTATAAATATATAACTATTATAAAATACTAGGGTTATCCACATAAACTAGGAGCTATTAGAGAGAGCCTTTGTAGATCGTTCTCAGAAAAATGACATTAGATCGTGGATCATCAAACGATGTGTAATGAAATTCAAGGATCTTACTATTGAAAAGAACACATATTCATTATTCATCGAAGATCAATATATCTTAAAGTAGTATGTTTTTATTGTGTTAATTTATCACCATTTTGGTATCCTATAATGAATTTGAATCAATCGAACAATGGATTGATTCACAGTTCGATTGTACTGTAGGTGGAGGTTTATATTGTACAGATTTTTGGGAGAATTGTTTATTTTATTATCAAACACTATTCATTATTCTAATGTAAATGGATCTAGGACAACCTGAGAAAGGAAAAGGTTCATTCAACTTTTTCACGTTTCTTGGTTTTATCCCACCGTTATTCATGCATTCATCACCAGTGTTTAATTTTACTGATGGTGTGAACAAAAAATAGAGTAATCAATCATTGTGCATCAATTTTGTATTGTAACAGATTGATATTGTAGATTCAGGTTCAGAGTGATATGGGTATCATGTGATGATGATAATGAAAATAGATTGGTTCAGATTTGGGCTTACTAGTTTTGGTTTCAATGGTCTCGCGACGAATGGAACATATGGGTATTTTCCAAGTGGATTTGAAGACCGAAATCACGATCTTTGATGATGTGAAGGTAGGGAAACCTCAGACCCATGATTATTAGTGAGGAAAGTGCCAATAGTGATTTGGAGGATAACATAGAAGAGGAACCAATGGGATTTGGAAATATTAGTTTACACAAGATGTGTAATACAAAATTACACATCATGTGGGACCCCCTCTGTGTAGCTATGTTTTCGACAAGAAGATAAATATCACTCAATATGTGAAAAATATCTCACATTGTGTGACAAATGTCACATGGCATGTGAATCTTACCTAGTAGGTTGGAATGTACTGTAGTGGGTACACATGCACGAACATGAGTATATGGGCTTGGAAATACCATTTTATCAGACACGGACATGGTCAGGCTAGGTGTGCATGGTTTGAGCCATGTATTCAGAAATGTTCATGAGTATATGGGCTCAGACACACCATGTACTCTGATAAAGACAGTAAAACGGGAATGATCTGTGATACATGGGTAGAACCTGATGCTGAAGTTACACACCATGGACTCCTAGTGCATCCTATGTATTTTTTAAATAAGTCTTAGAACCCTTTTCCTCTTTATCTTGAACATGTTTTGTTAGGGTACATTACATTGATCCTTTACTTTATGGTTGTTATGGAATCACATCCAATTCATAGGATAATGATCCCCTATGAGGAAATTCAGTCTTGGATAGAGTTATTGGAATCCTTCCATGAGGCCTATTGTGAGATCCTTTGTCATCATTCCCTAGTTTTTGATATCATCGTGACTAACACTACACATGCATCAATCCCATACTTATTTGGTTAATCTGTATTAGGTTGTCGGTATACCCCATGGCCTTGTGTGAGATCCCCATCAATGTATCATTCTCTTTAGACTTCCAGAATTTACTTCTTATGGAGAGACCCAATGAGCCTAAAATATCAGGTGGAAACCATCAATTCTATCTGACTCATGGAGTGTGTTCTCCTAGATTAGTTCTATGTGTCACCTTTGATCTTGAATCCTAGGCTGGAAGTATGGTTGCGATCTTACCTTGAGACTGCATTTCTATTATGAGTATATCTAAACATTCTTTTTATATGTTGTTGACACGTACCTATGATTATATGATTATTATTCTTGATGTTATATGCTTAGTGATTTCGGGGTGTCCTAATGGGTATTATTATAGTCACCCCTGCATGGGATTTTCTCGCACATGTCAAGTATTATACAGACGATCCACCTTTTGATAGATTTATAGATTGACCAGGACTAGGAAGAGCTTAATGACTTGGAAATATATAGGTGTTTTCCTATAGTTTCATTGACATCACTCCTCACCCACTTTACACGTTGGACTTGTTTTTAGTTTATTTATGGTTAAACCCATAAATATTGTTAACCAACTTTTCAATAACATCAAATTGAAAAAATAGTCTTTTATATTTTTATTACAAACATTAATCATAATAATAGTGGTTTATAAATGAAATAATAAGTAATATGATAATATATTCAGGATTTTGAAATAAAGAAATGTAATAAAAAAATATTAGACATGTTTTGACAATAGTTTTATAAAATATAAACCAAAGTTTTAAAAAATAGTTTTTATGTAATGATTAGTAAATAATCATGAGTAATAAAGGATTTAATAAAATTTAATACATATCAATATTAGGAGAAAACAAGGGATCAATCAAAAATAGCACACAAATTCATGTAACCATTTTAAAGAAAATAATTTTGTTTAACATATCAAAAATATTTTTAAAAACCTCACATTCACTTTTCTAAAGTAAACATTTATGTTTTATCATAAGTTCAGAAATAAAATAGTGGGAACATCACATGAATAACCTAATTAAACATAATTAGGGTTAATACCACATTATATTATAACGTATCAATGAGATTTCAATACTCAAGTAACCACAAATCATGCTACTATAAATTTTAAATAAAATTCCTAAAATGAAATCTAAAAAATAATAAGGTAAATAAAGAACAAGAAATTAATAAAATACAGCCAAAACATAAGAAAAATAATCCTCAAATCCTATAACTTATACCATTATAAATTTAAACTAAAAAATGAAATCCATTGTGTAGTCCATTGAACAACTTATCAATACCAATATAGTGATCTACATCATGAAAATAATCCTTAAAACCCCCCTCTAGATAAGACACTAAAAACAACAATCATCCTGATGGTGGTTACCATGAATTAGTGAAATATATAATAAAATCTATAACCAAACAAATGTGTTTATAATAGAATAAAATAAGAGAGAAAATTTGAATAAATCGAGTGATCCTACCTTGATTCAACAAGCCAAACTCCCTCTAATTCCAAGAACCAAGAGGGGGACATGAGGGCAAGAAGGATTTCCAAAGGGACCTATACCTTCTTTTACATGTATCTTATAGGAAGTAAATATGAATAAATACCCAAGTAGATAAATAAAAATATGTGAAATGACTAAATGAACCCCCCTTAATAAAAACTCTTAAGGAAGCACTAGATGTCTAGTGGCCATCAGTAGATTTTTTATGGGCCACCGGGTTTGTGGTTCCCTCCATCAGACTCCTAATTGAGGGTTTATCAAATAATGGGTAGCCATCAAATATTTTATGGACTCTACAATGGTTTTATGGTACCTTGAATATGATCCAAAATTTTTGGTTCTCCCACACCATGATTTATTTCCACGCGAACACTTATCTAATTACCTCATGAACTCAAAATAATAACTATATACTTCCCAAATGCACTATGTGTAAATAATTTATCAATATAAATCTAAAATTCAATCAATATCTAATTTTATCCATTAAATTATCATTTCAAATATACATCATCATTACTATAAATTTATTCGAAGGAGCATGCACAACAGAAGAAATGACGGGCTCAAAGCACCAGAAGAAAAAAAGGAGAGGCCTAGGGGGGGCGAAAATAGTGAAGGCCGAGGGAATCCCCTCAAACAAAGTTGAACCCCTCTGGCTTCATGGTGGTAGCAGTGTGAAAACAAAAATGGGACAGACCGGGGACATCGATGGAAGAAAGGTAATCCACAACCTTATTCCCCTCACGCCATGTGTGAACAGCACTGATATTGCTGCTGATCATGTCCCTGCATTTCCTAATGATGTAGTGGATAGACCATGGGATGACGCCAGATCCATGAATGGCATTGTGGAGGATCATGGAATCGGTTTCCACCTCTGATAAAGTGATCCCCTCTTGACGACATAGGGATATGCCCTTATTTCAAATATAAAATAATACATTAATTATCTTAATATGTTCTCGTTTTATTACAATCTTACAAAATTAAAATATTCATTTTCTAGATAATATTTTTGAAATTAACATTTCAAACTAACTCAAATTAGTATAAATAAATATAGAAAAATAAAATTTATTCCTTAAAACCATCTTACGATATTGAATTATTATTAGTAAATATTGGGTTTATAATTATCTTTTAAATAATATAGTAAAAATTGATTAAAAATGATATATATACACATTATAAAATAGTTTTTTGGATATATTCCATGAGATGTTTTTTGGAATTCTACTAAATCTAGAATCGGATTTCTACAATGTAGCGTCCCAAGATCAGTCCATCTAAATGATATCTGAGCCATAGTTGTAACATCGTTGTTTTATTTCAATATAGGATATATTTCATGTGTATAAATTTATTTTTTTATTATTCTCTAATATGGGTTGTAAAGAGGATAGTTTTTTGTGAACAAGGGTATATGAAATTAGGGAGGAAGTGTTGGTGAAGAGAATAGCCTTGAGACGGCTAGAAAATAGCCACTAGACATCTAATGGGAGTTATAGTAGATCTGATAGCTACAAGAATCCAAAATGGTCAACTAGTGAGTCCCATCAGTTAGCTGGTGCACCCATTTAAAGGTTAAAATTAATACACATGGTGAGATTGTTATGGAATACGTTTTTAACCCATTTTAGATCTAAAATATGAATCCCATGGAATTAATTTGAATATTAAAGATCTTATCTTTAATCTTGGCACACCAATTCATCTCCCCTTGTATCTCTTTCATTGTAATGATTAGACAATGGTTAATTTATGAGTTATTATTAGATCTATATTGAATTCTTCATCATTTTTTATTGATCATAGATCTATGGTGGATCTATTTTTTAAATCACAACCCAATACCAAATTCATACTTTCTTATAAAATGGTGGTGGATCTAGTGTGTAGACAATAGTTTCTGACCTGATCTAGATCCACCACCAATAGAAAATGTTTAATGGGTATGTGTTCTTACATCATCACCCTAAACCTCATATTGACAACAGATTGATGATATAAATTTAATCTATTGATGATATATTAATATATTGGTGGAGGTTTTGACTTGTCAATGACATGTCTTTGAACAAAGATTAATTCTTCATGAATGGCGATGTTTCTAGGTAAACTTATTTAGAATGATCATCATGATATATTATCATTATTGATTCTCATATTGATTCTCTTTTCAATTGATTTTTTATGGATCAAAGATCACTGGCTAGACATAAGGCCATTTTCTAGAATTAGAAAATAATTCACTATTCTTTCTTTTATTGATGAAAAATTCTATGAATTGGCATTCCTTCCATAAATATACCTCATAATTGATTCTGTTGGTTGATTTCTTAAGGTATGTGACTTTAGAACGACCATATAGACATAGAATTATCTTGTGAATCAATTCTAAACCTCTTCTTGATGAATGAAAACCTATGTTAGGAACCCTTTATGTGTGATATTCTTCTCTTTTGTGTGTGACATAGTTTATTCTTTGATCCATGATGAAATTTGGAGTTCTTCATCAAAAAACATGAGGTGGTAAGTTCGTTAGATTATGGGGATCTTATATACACTTGTTTCTATGGGGAAATTATTATGTTGGGGGTTTTGTTTTCCATGCTTGAGTTTGATCACATGTGGGTGTGTGTGTCCCCTGAGACTTGCTTAAGATGTTTTATTCCATGAGTTTTCATGTAGATTTTTGACCATACGTGATTAAGATTACATGTGTTGTTTTTTATTCTATATTTATCATGATGACATGTTATGCCTCACTTATATTCTTTATCTTGTTATGTGTATAAAATTAATTTGGAGGTATTATTATTTTTTCTTAATAGGTGGGCAGTCATGGTATGATTACCCCCATAGAGGGGGAGCATGATTGATGTTTGGTGATGATGATAGTGGACTCATACCCAAGGTAGGAGAATGATAGACTTATGGACTAGATAAAACTTGATTCCTTGTAGATACTGAGTATACATGATTAAAATTTGTGCCTTGATGATACTGAGTATGTGTTCACTATTCGGCATTGTGGCTCAACCAGAGACTCAATGGCTTGTGAACACAAAGTGACATATTGAAAGCCTTACGAAAATTTCATATTCTTTTTTGGCCTCTTGATCATCATTTTGGTAAGGAACCAACGTAGGTATGGTCGTGGCTCATTCTGTCTTGGTTAGTATACAAGTACTTGGTATGTGATAGTTAACCCTTATTTCACATTTATTATTATAATGTAATAAACCTATTACCCATGTAAACATTTGTTAAGGATGAATTGGTGGTGTCCTACTAGGTTTTATTGATCATACCTTATACAATCATTTCAATCTGTATGTAGAGACGTACTCTAGAGAATAATATTATTTATTAATTTACCCGCTTCCATTTATACTTGGGTTTGACTTTCCACATTGGGATCCCAATTTAAATATTTGTATGACCAGTATTCCATCTATATAGTTTCCACATGTTTACCCAGATTATTATATTTTATTACATTTTGTTATATTATTATTTCATATAAGGACATGATGTTGAGGGTATAGTTTCCCCACTAAAGGACTTATATGCTCACTGCTAATTAGAAACCTCTATCATGCATAGAGATGCACATTAGGTTATGTAAATCACTATCTTGGATCAAGTGGTTTGGGAAAGGGTGTTATAATAGAAATATGTGATGTTTTTGGACTGGTGTAGCCTGATTTTTAAATGAATATGCGCCAATAAATGTCTTCTTATACTGCACACTAGGCTACAACTCCCATGGTTCGACCACTATAATGAATTCATTGGGGGTTATAGGGGAATCGAACCCATGATCAAGGGTCTGGGGTTCAAAGGGTTTACCCCAAATTTTCAGCATCATAGAAACTATATCTAAATATAGCAGAGCTGACTAAAAACACTAACAAGGAACTATATCGATGTAGACTTACTATAATAACATGTGACATTGATACTATATCTCTACTAACTTCCTAACACTGACACTATAGTAGCATGAACTAGGGTGGCTATAGTAATGTAGTATAGAGGACTTATTATGCAAGCATTGTAGCAACATGGGTTACTATTCACTGCATTTCATTAAGTTCTCATTCGAGATATGGTATTATATACTCTGAAAATTCAACCTGTAATCATGCTCCCGAAGATAGATAAGTTATTTTTCCTCTCTATGGATGTAAAGATTATATCCAAACCATGTAAATTGTTGTGTCGCCTCCTTCTTATTCTTTTGTTCCTTTCCTCCCTTTTAATATTTTTATAGGAATTATTTATCACTTGTTGCTCCTGAAATTTCCATGAAAACCTTAATTAATCCTCCCCTTATGTCCAAGGAATCTAACTAGATTTGAGGACCTAATAAAAATCATAGTGTATATTCCCTCAATAGAAACATAAGATTCATTCTCGAATCTATTACAAAATTGGCATAAAACATTTATACATCACACATCCCCAAATATTATGGAGAAAAATTAAAATCCAAATGTTTTATTCTATATTATAATATATAAAATTAAGAAATAACACATATGACACAATAAGAATACATTATACTAATATATAAATATACCTCACAAGACCAAATAAATAATAAGTTGCTCGATAATTAATGTGTACTAATAATATTATATAACATATCCTATCTCAAACGTTATGACCATACTCACCTAACTAGTATCACCAGAGATACCTAATAAACTATACATAGAATATATCTATCTTTTTCACAAATATCATAAATTTAAAAAAATGTTAATCTTCCTTTGCGTGATTGTATAATATTATTTCTGTACACTAATACCATAAATATTTTAACTATATATCTACATCATCATCATCATCATTTATTCCATAGGCATGGTCTTCCTATGGTGAATCGTGATGGATGAGAAGAATCCTCTAAGTAAGGTATTGTAACCTACATAAGTAGAGTTACCCTTCCATCCTAAATCTAAATCTATCATCACAGTATATATATTCACCTATATGGAAGGGCACTACTATGATAATAACTTCATCAATTAGGTGTATCATCATACATATATGTGTTCTCATAAGAAAATAATTTATTCTTCACTCTAGATTGAACAAGATCCCAGAGTTCATCTCTGAAGTTACCTCCCTGTCTCGGTCATGTCATGATATTTGGGGTCATCCTATACATCACTTTGTATCTAAGGCCAACCATGTAAACATACCTTCCTCACAAGAATAATGCTCAGCTAGTATATATAACAATAGAAAATTCCAAGCATAATAAAGTGGTAAATTTCTCCACTCATGCCCCAAAATCTTGACCCCTGGTGTGTTTCACCATAACCTAAAATTAATATTCAAAAATATATAATAAGTAATCAATAAAAAAAATAATAGTTATAAACCATAATATAAAAACACCGCCCACTTAGTTGATGGTGAAATCCCACACCATTACTCAATTACTCCAAGGTGTCTCAAGCCTTCCTAAGGTTATCTCATGACCAAGTTATTTGGGACCACTCAATGAAGTCCCTTAATAAACCCATGACTCAAATAAAAAAAATTGGAGTAACAAAAATATATACATTATCATGTATCTTCATGAAACAAAAATATGTACATAATAAAATATTGAATAGAGAGAGTGTGAAGACACAAGCATATATTCTTTGAAAAAATTCCATCACCCACAAAAGCTCAATCATACCGAATCAACTGTAAAAATAATTTCCTTTGTTCTATATATATTGTTTCAATCAAAAACCAATTTTAAAAACTATTTGAAGGGTATATCATGTTGGATTTACTCACTTAAGGCATTTTGAAAAAAATATAGTGAAAACCCCCTTGGAAAACAATTTAATTATTTAGAAATATCATTTTAAAACATTCTTTGTTTACCATTCTTCATACATTTATAAATCCTATTTAAAAGTCACATGTTTCAAATAAAATCATATATTAAAGTTCAATTAATTTTATCATATTAAAACTTTAAATTCTTAACTCACACCACTAATGTAAACCATAATATGGAATATGGATACTCATTGTAACATAGAGTCAACAAATAAACCATTTATCCAGGTAATGTCATCATTTAGTGACTATTTAGTTGACACGGGTCTGTACCACATTAAGGTGAAACACCATGTCATTCAATCATGAAAATAAAAAAAACACACAAATATAAAATAACCAGTATAAAATTCATCACAATGAATAATATAAAAATACTTAATTAATAAAGGTAACCCACCTCATATCAAAATCCAATTATTTATCCAACATCTCATTAGAAATCCTAAACTCCATGAAAATATCTCTCATCAAGAATTACTTATTTATAAATCAACAAAGTATTTAATATAATACTAAATAATACCCTATAACTAGAAAAACTCACCATGAAACATATCAATTCTATAATCTTAATCAATGAGGTGCAGAAGAATAACAATAGCATATTAGAACTCAAATGAAAAAAATCCGTTAAATATAAAACTGAATAACTCATTTATTTAATCTCACTAACAGAAAAATACCCTATACCAATGGTATGCAACCATTTTAATAAGTATCCAAACTGTTTTTATAGCCTATACCAACGGTTTGGAGGAGCGTTGGATGGTTTGGTATTGGGATTAGTCTATACCAATGGTTCTTGGAAAAACATTGGTATAGACCTATACCAACTTTTTTTCAAACTTCTAGTATAGGTCATATGAAAATCCAATACCAATGGGTTCATAAAACCCTTAGTATAGGTAATTCAAAAAAAACCCATATTGGTTTTGATCCCAACACCTCCTGTTTATAATCTAATGACCTAATCACTAACATAACATGACTTTTGTGAACATAATTTCATATATATATATATATATATATATTCATAAGTAATTTAAATTTTGATTTATTTAATGTTATTTGAAAAAATATTCCATAAAAAATATGTGTACCAATACCAATGGTTTTTGTGGAACCGTTGGTATAGGGTATACCTATTCCAGCATTTTTAGCCAAAACTATTGGTATTGGTCCAAATAAGTGACTATATCAATGGTTTTGGCAAAAGCATTGGTATAAGTCCATTATAGTGACCCTATACCAACAGTTTTGGACAAACTATTGGTATAAGTCCATATAAGTGACCTATTCAAATGGGTATGGACAAACCATTGGAATAGGTCCAAATTAGTGACCTATACTAACACTTTGGCCAAAATCGTCGATATATGTCCTATTTCTAGTATTGTATTAGTTTCACAAGAAATACTAAGTAAATTTAGGGGGTGGATCAATTTTTCCAAAATAATGAGAAACAGTGTGAATTCATCTTCACTTGATGTTATCAAGACATCATATAAAATCCACATGGATTGGAGTAATTTTTTCATACCTCGGTGAAATCACATCACCAAATCCCTAATAGTGTCACACTAAAATAAAAAATAATGGGAGTAAGAATAAAGGGAATAGAATGTGATATGATTTCCTTATATAAATGTTGAAAATTGAGCCCAAATCATCTAAATAAAGTGGGTATGTGGGGGACGAATAGGTGAGTGATGGAATAGCCTACCCATGCCATGTGTCTGGTCAAACAATGAAAACTACAATGTTTTTATTTTAGAACCCACAAAATCCCCATTTTCCCCTTAAAATGGTATCTAGGTACTACCTGGTATCCAAGGGACATCCACCAGCTACCTGGTAATCCAGCTGGTTCATGGATTTGGACCACTGGCCACTAGATAGCCAAATCTGTGGGGCATCCTAGTGGCTGGTCCATTGGGTACCTAGAGGAACTGTACCAGGTATTAGGTGGATTATGCAACCACCACTCAAACTTTAAAAAATATATAAATATACACTCTAATATTCACTATGAATGCTTCTATGTCCAAAAAATCCATTTAAACACTCTAAAGAAACTAATGGGGAGGATCCCTCTGGGGAAAAGTCACCTCAATGAAATATAACATCCTTTTTTGGATCATCCATAATCACTCCATCTTGGATGATGAGGAGGTTACGTAGAAGGGGATCATTCTTGTTTCAAAATTTATGTGCTTCCAGATATCCAAGGAAGAATCAACCACTGACATATTATTATAAGGAGAATGAGAGGATATTGTGTGGTGCAGATTTGGTGAATTCTTCAAGTTGAATTTTTAGGGATCCTCTAGTGTGTATTTCCTTCATTCTTGGATCCATACAGTGGGATGTAATGTTCAGGAGTGGAAGGTGTGGATGATGTCCTTAGAGGCTGGGTGATGGTGAATTTGGAATGATAGAAACAAGGATCGACTTAAAGGTTCCCCTAGCACATGACTAGCTTTGTTAGTAATGTCCATAAATTTGGCGACCAACCTGATTCCTCTTCTTAAATTTTGGGAATTCTCACCATCTATGGGAATTTTTATTGTTATTATTGTATTCACCCTTTCTTTTTTCATAACCCTTCCTCAAAAGGGAGATGAGTCTTCTAGACACTGTCCAACAATGGCTTTACACTTAATGGGGGTGTTTCTAGTAACCTTGGCTTAATAGGGGGGGTTAGATTCTAGAGGCTTGGTGTTTTTACCTTTTAGTTGATTTTATGGTCATGGAGACTCTCTATTGGCAAAAAAATATTCCATAATTAATAGAGTTGAGATGTTCCACACCCACGATGTTATTCTTGGATCAATGGAAACTGAATCTTATGTTATCTACAATTACATTCAATAGAAAAACAACAGCCCTTAGTCCATTAAATATAAAATTATTTGGTTTAATAGCTTCATCAATAACTGGGTGAACATCCTTTACACATGGAGTGAAGTGAATAAGGTATTGAATTTTCTTGATTGTTGGTACTCTCAAGAAAACCATTCTATTTCCTTCTCTTTCATGGTCTACCTTCTCCCTGATTCCGTGGATATTGTTAAATCATACATTCTTATATTACATTACTTCAGACCTCCCTGATCCTAATGGACCCCTTTCCCCTTATTAATTTTTTTTAACTTTGGATGGACTGAAAAAATATCCTTCTCAAATAGGTTACAAAATTTTAAATTCCCACCTATCCCAGCCATACTAGAGTCAAAAGTTTCTTGAATTCCATTGGAACCTAATGAAACATTTCATTAAATACACCCCACTAAAAACCATCTTTTGTTATCTAAAATCATAATCCATAATTTAACTCTTAAATTTAATGTATCATAGCTTCCATTTTGTCACTAAATTTTTATATCCTATCCCAAAACACTAATCATGATTTTGTTACACACTTTCAAAATCCAAGTGAACTTATCACCTAAATGAAAAAACACTAACTTCTAATATTATTTATATGAAACCTCAATATTAATAAAATTATTTTCTCTAAGAAATGTATTCAATAGCATGTCTAATTCACAACACCGAGCATAAACGAACCATGATATATTATGAATGTTATATCTTAGCCATTGGTTTGGTGAGTATGATTAGTAATAATCATATTATTAATTATATTTAGAAGTAATTTCATTAAGAAAAATACAAAATACAAAATACATTTATTATTAATTGATTTAAAATGATGTTAAGATGTTTTAAAAGAAAAAAGAGATATTTTTTATAAAACTATTTTCATATGTGAAAAGTATTTTGATATTCAAATATTAAATTAATAATTATTGATAAATGAATCTAATAAGTAGATAATATAACTAATATAATGAATTAAAATTCATTTAATTATGTTTAGAGGACATGTAATTGAATAAAGTCATTTTTTGTTTCAAAAATACATTTTCTTCAAAAATACACGTTCTTAAAAAATGGGCTTTTTACATTCCATGCATAGATATTATAATTAATTCCAACCATGTGAAAATTTTATGTATTTACCAGATCTTTATCATTCTAAATCAATTGTAAAGAGCCAATACTACCTTTTTCTACACCAGTAACATCATAATAACATTTCATTGGTTTTAATTGTCTTATTTTCTTGTTTTGTGTTAATATATAATGATTTATTATACATCTCACACATTGTATATACATCCATTAAAAGGTACATGTTGGTTATGTTGACCTTAAAAAAAACCTAAATAGGTTCTTCCATATAGCATGAAACGAATTGAAGGTAATTAATACACTTTTAATGGAATAGTTTTTTTTATTTCTTTAGGTGTGAAAATTGTATGGGTTTTGGTTATTTCTTGGGTCCTATAAAAGGAAGGTTATAGAGTGGTAAATCTTCTTAAAAATTGTGATGAGTGCGTACCATACCTCTTGAAGAATTTATGTATATTAAGAGTATACATTAAATATTTATGATATTAACTACTATAAAGATACTTATATTCTTACTTTTCATTTCATATTACATTTACACTCTTCACACTAACTACTCTTATTTTTTACATAAATTGTTTTATTCTTATTATCCGCCATATACTACGTTATCTTATTAATTATAATAATTAATATAATTTATACAATTAACCCCCATTTCCTTTTTTTATCTCTATATATAACCCTATAATTAGTATCAAATTAATCCCTTTGGAGAACTTATTTCATAGGTTCTTTGTTAGATTTATTTTTTATATCTATATTTTGTATCTAAATATTTTATCTGGACTATAAAATGTATAGGGATATATTTTGTTTTTTATATCGGCCTAGAGAAGATATTTAAAAGGAAAATTTAGTATCAAAAATATCTTATGAGATTCTTTTTTAAAATAACTCGAGATACCCCTAATTAAAGTATCTGATCAAAGATGTGTTAATATCTAAATGGTATTTCCAATATCAACTAGCTAAAAGCTAATTCTTGGTCATAATGTGTATACAAGTTTGGAAAAAAATTCTAATGAAACCAAAATAACATGTAATTTCCACACATAATTTCAGCATGACTACTTCATAAGTTGGATGACCATGTATAAAAAGAGGTTCAACTATAAAAAACACTATATAAGGCATTAACATATAACATAACACATGAATTAAAATAATCACCCAAAAAGAATTACCCAAAGAATCCCAATATAATAAATCCAATGCTAATATAGGATAAAAAACAACTGTGAAAGACTATAATGAAAACATAAACATGGAATAAAAAATAAGAAGAATAAAATACAAAAATAAAATAATGACCATAGACACACATCTACATGTGTCATGAAAATACTTCATTGCATGGAACCACCACCATAATCAAACTAAAATCCGAATAACAACCAATTCACCCAAGTGTAAATTTAGAGACCATGTTTTTCTCTATAACTATTAGTATCACATGTCGTCTCAGTGCTTAGATATGAAAATATATACATCATACTTTGTGCAATGAACACACTACCTCCCCCAACCTTATCATCCAACACAATCCTATAACCTCCCCCATATCTTTGAAATATTTCCCCCCTTCAATTAGTATGGGGAGGTAGTTTTTCTCTATAAATATTTTTCCCATATCTCTTTTATTTCCCCCTTCAATTAAAAATGATAATGGAAATGTAGATACCATGTTTTTCTCTATAAAACGTTGAAATATTTAAATATATATTTTAGGAACTAAGAGTTGAGATGAAATGCGATTCTAAGGACCGGTGTGTCCAAAATTTATCTTATAAAAATATTAAATATATTGCATATTATATAAATAATAAATCTCAAAGAAAATGGTATAAATATTAAATTGAAGATCAAATAATAAATCTAAGACCAAATTTGATTTAATAACCTCATTTTTACCCTAAGTGAGAACTAAAATAGGCCTACATAGGGTATTTGGATAGAAATAACTTTAGAGGTACATTTAGTGGATTAATTAAATTATAAATTTAATTAATTAATTAAATAAACACAACATATTTCATCTAAAAACTTATTTTTATGGATATATTCTCAAGGTTTGCCACAAAACCCTAGGATAATCATAAGGCGTTCTTCCTACTTCCATTGTGGAATCAAGATCCAGTGTTGATGAGAATATAGATTGAAGTGGATCGAGACGAAACAAAATATAAAACTTCTTACATCTATTGGGGTGTGATTTATTTAATAAAGAATGATCCAATCTCCTAGTAGGACTCATCTACTCAGGGTTTATACCCCAATTGATTAAATTAGTTAAGATGAATCAAATGCTTCCTTATTCTATGTTATAATTGAGCCAATGCATGAGCCTGTGTACTAGTTTATTTGATTATTATTTCATTTCTCACCCTAGGAATCCCCATTTGAGTTCATTTTCTAATAACTCTTGTAACTAATAGATAAACCATTTTTTTTGTATTTATACCCAGATTTAGTTGTGTTAATCATCATTGTGCTATGCGGCTAGGCTTGACGTTTCTGGGTTTTACTGAGCCCTATTGGACCACCATATTCATAGGGGAATTACATATGGAAAATTGAACATTGAATGAGGGATTGAAATTGATATTTTTTGGTTTTTAGGTGATAGATTCATTGAAATGTAAACAAAATAAGAGATGGAGGGAAATGGATTACGTGTGAGGTGGTTTTTGCGACCTTCATATAGACTATTGGGAACCAATTTCCTTCCCCGTACAGCCAAAAGTCACTATACGGAGCAATATAACTCATTTTTAGGAGGATACTAGGCTTTATTCGAAGGATTAAAGGCCTAATCAGGAGCATGGAGTATGGATATGAGAATATATTAAAAACAAGACTACAAGTTGTGTAGTTTGAGTAAAACATGTCATGTGGCAGCACCACTTTCCCTGTGACCTTGATTTGGTAGTCTAGAGTGTTTACCTAGATTACATGGGCATTTGCACCACTAGGTACTCTCCATGTGCCTATGTACATGGACACATCCATAGAGAATGGCTGTCTCATACATTCCTTGTATACACTCTACACACCATGTATCGTTACATGGTAAGTGAGTCGTGTCCCTATAGGTACACATCTAGATGATAGATTCGAACCACACACCGTGTGGTTCCCCTAAAACTCAATGTACCCCTTGTTTTATTTTTTTAAAACTTTAACCTCTAGAATCACCTTTTCTTGGACTCAGATTTTGGCTCACAAGTAGCCTATCCCGAGTGTTTCTCTGCATATAACACAATTATTTCCTAATTAGTCAATTTTCATATATGTTGTGAAAATTTATGAGCATGGAACTTATTTAAGAAAATCTCGATGATGGAAGTTATCATGTAGGATCACCAGATTCTTCTATTGTGAAACCCTCGTACTAGAATAGGGCATCAGTCCTCTATATGTCTATAGAGTATAACCCTCCGGCAGGGTAGGGAATGGGTCCTCTATCTAGTATCTAAGTGGTACCCTCCTGCAATATTAGTGTATGGGTCTTCGATGACTAGAGTGACACCGTCCAGGTGGGATAGAAATGGGTCTGTTACTTATAAAGTGGAACCCTCTATCTTCACTAGACATAGGTCCTATATTGATTACCGAGTGGCACCCTCCTACCGTATAAGGGTATGGGTCCACTATTAATATATTATCACCAATTAATTAGTCTAGGAATGTGTCCTTCACATTTATAGTGGCATGATCAAGCTGGGCTAGGCATGGTTCCTCTACTGATTATTGAGTGGAACCCTCCTTTGGTATTAGGGTATGGGTTATCGATGACTAGAGTGGCACCATCCAGCTAGGCTGGGCATGGTTCCTAAGATATTAGAGTGGCACCCTCTAGGTGATCTAGGTATCATTTCTCTATCAATTACTGTGTTTCACCATCCTATTATACAAAGGAATGGGTCAACTATTTAGATATTTTTTCCCCTCGACTATGCGACACATTGACGAGGTGATTCCTGACTTTGGTGTTTTCTAATGGTCAGGTGCATGAGATTATATGCATCAATGATGGAATTCTAGAACTAATTGAACTCTCTTCGTAGGCTGTGAGATGGAGATACAATTCTCTCTCATTTGTGTTTCTTTGGTTTGAGAATATATATATATATATTTGTATCCATGTTATTGGATTCTATTTAAATTATATCTTTGTGTTGAGATGTATATTGTCTTTGTCTATAGCATCTCTTTCTGCTCACCCTTCATTATTTGGCGTTTCCTAATGGGTATGTATATAATCACCCCCACATGGGATTTATCCAAATGTGTCGTTTCTTATGAAGACGAAGGATAAGAAAACAGTGACTATAGAGGAGATTAGGGATACTTGGTGCATTGGAGCACATGCGGTGGTTGGATCATGGAGATCATGAGTTGGGATCTCTAAAAACGTTTTCATTACAATTTATTTTGGTTGGGCAGGTATTATTTCCCTTTACATTTAGTTTCCACTATCATAACCTCTAATAACCTAGTGTTGTTTTCATATTCATGGTTATATTCTAGAAATTTCATCTTTTTATTATTATTACTCTTTATTTATTCATTAATAAGGTGTTTTTCGTTGTGTATAGTTACATTAGGTATATTCCTCTCATGTTTTATTTTCCTTTCAACACTAGTCACCATCCCCTGGCCTATGGAGTATGTCTTGGGGTAGTTACGGCATGAGCACCGTTGGGTTGAGTCATGAAAGATTGGAATCAAAGGTGGTTTGATCCTTGTGATGGTGTTTGGAGTGGTCCCCTTATGAGGATTTAGTTGGGATTTATGGAAATAATTTGAAATAGTTTTTAGTGTGCCTTCTAGTCTAAGGAATCCAGTGTTTGTGCGGTGGTCGACGTATCAATTAACTATGACCTTGAATGCCTCCTCGTCAACACATCATACCAATAAATTGGTTATTGGGATTAAATGTAGAGAAATCATATAAGATTGAGTCTTTGACTATGATTCCTGATACATCTTCCCTATATATATATATATCCATCATACATGGGTATGTCTTGATTAATTTTTTCAAAAATCCTCTACGATGACTGACATCCATGATATCAGTTCTAGATCATGATGATTATCTAATGAGTGATGAGACCTCAGTTCACGTTCTATCCTATGAGATCCTTCCTCTTGTTAGAATGTTAGAAGAACCCCACTAATTAAGTATCACATTATACTAGAATATAAGGATGAGTATGTATGTAGGTTTAGCGTACTCTATGAGTTACAATGCTAGATGCCGTTAAGGTTCTCTGGCAAGCCAGATCCCCATTTATGAGAGGATTGGATAGAGTTTATGGTCCATATATTTATACTTATCTATACACTAATAAACTAGTTATTTGATATGGGAGCTATTAATTTTCATAAATCATTTAGGAACTAGTGGAGTCTTATTACCCAGTTGCATGATGAGTCAAGACTCTCATAGCTCAAACTATAATAGTTATCCTGGGAGGAGTACTACCCCACCTCATTATTCCCATTTTGGATTTAGGATCTTATAGAGATGCATCTTAGATGGATGATGGTGTTTTAGTATACAACAAGGTTCATTGGCGTTACACGGTACTCACTTAACATAATCTAGGATGACTACTTTCGAGCACAAATGTTCGATTAGAGACTCTATAGAGAGATATGTTCTTGTATGGTACTATTATGAATTCCCACCTATGTCAGGGTGTTGGATTGGACACTAGTGATAGAGATATTCCTTTCATAGGGACTCTAGGTAGATGGAGTAGGCAGTGGACATCACAGAGCGAAGTCATCAGCAACAGCTAATAGAGGCTAGTTGATAGGATCTCAGTGCAGGAGGTATTCCTAGTATTTGTCTCAAGAACCTGAGGATAGATTGAATAGAGGATCTGGGTATCTTGAAGAGGGTAGGTTATAATCTTGTGGTGGGTGAGGTCACCCGACAGATGAATTCTCAACCACATGTTCTGAGGAGAAATGGTATATAACTGATAGACCACCACAACAGAGAAAATTTCATGCTCATGGATATCCCAAGAAAAGGAAGGGAGGACCCCATGGAAGCAGAGATGGGAGAGGATCAAGATGAGTTGTGAGTGTTAGCAGACACTATGATATCATTCCACTACAACTGATAGGTGGGGAATTTCAGGATCAGGGAGCCTGAGATTGGGGTCACAGAAAACTATAGGCGTGGAGGATTATGACCCATCAATGCACGAGATGATTATAGTTATGATATGTGTTTATTATAATATTTAATTTGTATTATAAGACATGCTTTGGGGTCATTCAATTTTCTTTATACCCTTGGTGTGAGTGTTTTAGCTTCAATTGAGCAGTAATCCATGTATCTTTGCCTTGTGGTTCCTACTGGGGACACATCTTCTATATCTTTTATCTTCCAACAATGAGAGATATATCTTGGTATAGATAGGTTCACATGGTACCTTTTGTTCATTATGATGGAACCCTATGACATAATCATGGGTATGAATTTTTTGTCTATTGTTTGTTCCTAGATTGGCTATCATCATAGAAGATTTTGATTTTGTCCTACTAATGGGATGAGATTCTTCTTTTCTGGTGAGAGAGATCTCATGGTATGGAAAATAGGATCTACAAGGAGGATGATAAATCTCATAACCTATAATTTAATGAGTCCATCCCTTGGTTGAACATGCTCTTCAAGAATCTTGATTCTTTCATTTGTGGAGTATTTCTTAAGTTTATTCCATGAGGACGTTTTGGGATTACCCTCAAGGAAATATATAGAGTTTTATATTGAATTTAATCCCAATATTACTCTAATATATTTTACGTCATATCAGATATCCCCAACAGAGCTCTGAGAGCCATGTCAACAGTTTGAGGACCTTCTAGAGAAGGGTTTCATAATACCAATTATATACCCCTAGGAAAATCCATTGTTGTTCAGAATAATAGTATAAATGAGCTTGTGGATTTGTGTGAATTATCATTGCTTGAACTATGACATTATAACGAAAAATCCCCCCTTACCAAGGATTGATTTCCACACTGACCAGTTGTGAGGTGTGAGGTGGTTCTTGAAGATCGATCTCAGTTCTGTCTACCACCAGTAGAGAGTTTTCAAGCATGATATTATTAAGCTAGAATTATGATGTCACTATAGAAACTATGAGTTCTTAGTGATTCCCTTTGGTGTGATTAATTTCCCTTCCATTGTTATTGCTTTGATGAACCAGATCTTCCAGCTATACATGGACTAGTTTTCGGTCCTCTAAATTGATAGAAAACTCATATACTCTACCTCAAAAGAGAATCATACAGAGAACTTGAGACTAGTCTTATATTTTATTCTAGATCACTATCTTTATGGAAATCTCTCAATGATTCAGTTCATTATTCATGAGGTTCACATTCTAGGGAATATCATTTTTGAGCATGGTTTGGTCATGGATCCAATGATGAATGTTGTAGTGCTTGTATGGGATCCACCAAATAGTGTGTCAGAGGTTTGGAGTTTTCTTGGCTTGAAGGGGTCTTACTAGAGGTTTGTAGAAGACTTATCCGGGATTGTAGCCCCTTAGACCACCTTGACAAAAAAGGAATAATTTTATCTAGAATGTGTAGTTTCAGAGGTCCTTTAAGTGTAGTACATAGGGTATTATGATTCCCCTAGAGTAGGGATAAACTATGTGTTGATGTAGTATTAGGAAGTCATCACTTATGGGTTTTGATAGTTGAGACCACATGATAATAACTACACGACTCATGACCTTGAGATGATAGTGGTAGACCACTCTGTGAGGATGTGGAGGTACTATCTTCTAGGAGATCACTTCATGGTTTACTAAGACCATCAGAGTCACTTGTAAATATTCACATAGAGTGTCTTGAACCTAAGATAGAATCACTAGTTGGAGTTTATGTGAGACTATGTCTTCAGGATAGTCTATAATTTGGGTAAGGGAAACATGGTAGCAGATTCCATTAACAGTATGTCATAGGCTCTCATTCTATAGGAGGATTTTGAGCAGCTGGATTTCATACAGCTGACCCTAGTAGAGTGGAAGGGTGTAGTTTTTCTTCAGTCAATGGTGTTTACTCCTATGATTCTCGAGCTTTCAAGGGAGCACCTTCTAGGATACATAAACTGTTATGTATTTCATGATTATAGAACTATAAGGGATTCAAAAGATTAATATTATGAAGGATGGAATCATATCATCCTTTCTCTGGTATGGACAATGGTCCCTTTCATGATACACGAGGAGGTGATACAAGAGTACCACACATATCATTTAGTAGTACATTTTGATGTTGGGAAAATGTATAGAGAACTTCAGTGGTAGTTTTTATAGGAAAATGTGAGATAGAGAATGTCTGAGTTTGTCACTTGGTATGAAACTATCAGCAGGTGAAGGTTTCTAGTTGGTTTTTCACATCCTCAGAGATCCTAGTGTGGAAATGAGATAGTATATCCATGGAATTTGTGATAGGGATTCCATGGATAGAGAAGGGACATGATGCCATATAGGTTATACATGATCGACTAATGATGTCGGGAACTTCCTTGCAATCAGGGAGTAGAGTTTAATGGTACTTTGTTGAATTTTTACATGTGAGAGATTGTTCACCTTCACAGGGTTCCCTTAACTATTGTATCTGGATATGATTTTTTCTTCATGTCA
Source organism: Viscum album (assembly GCA_963277665.1). Taxonomy (NCBI): domain Eukaryota; kingdom Viridiplantae; phylum Streptophyta; class Magnoliopsida; order Santalales; family Viscaceae; genus Viscum; species Viscum album. Next base: position 931,873,901 of record OY728159.1, read on the forward strand.
TGGTTGTGGAGAGGCATGAAAGATGAATTTGGGTCCTATATGAGGATGAGTGTAGCTTTACACCCCCATACAGAAGGTCATACTGAGTGCACTATCTAGGTGTTGGAGGATATGCATAGGGATATCATGTTAGACTTCAGCTTGATATAGGAGGACACATGCCATTATTAGAGTTTGCATATTACAAAAAAACCCACTATACTACTGGTATGAAACCTTTTGAATCATTGTATGTGATACCCTATATTTTGACCTTGTGTTGGAAATATATCAGTGTGATATATCTTATGGGTCCATAGTTGGTGCATGCGAAAATAAATAATTTCTAGTTCATCCATTATCAGATGAGCATAGCCTAGAGGGGGCTTAATCATATGAATATTTTTTTTATGACCTTGGAGTTTGAGGTTGGAGACCACATTTTTTTGAGTCTCCCCATGATGAGGATTTTTGAGATTTAGTTGTGTAGGAAAGCTTTCCCCAAGGTTCATCAGGACGTTTATGATTTTTCATAGGATTTTAAAGGTTTCTTACTACCTCACCCTAACCCCAAATCTAGAGCAGTTGAACGACATATTCCATGTGTCATAACTGAAGAGATACATGCATGACCCCACCATGTTATTGGATGGGGTGTGAGATGGATATTGAGAGTGGAGAAGATTTTTCAATGTACTAAATGGTGATAGAGGATCGACAAGAGTGGAACTAGCCTGAACATACCATACACTTGGTTCTCATGCTGTGGAGGCACGAGAATGTGTAGGAGAGTTCCTAGGAGAGGGAGACCTAGATGGAGGCTCAATATCCTATTTTTGTTTCTTAGTTTCTCTTTTTGGGAATGAAAATCTTGAAGGATAGAAAGATGTAGATACTGAGTTTTTCCCTTTTATGTCATTGAAATATTTCTATATATATATATATTTGGTCCTAGAAGCTAAGAGGACTTACGATTCTGGGGCCTGATGTGACCAAAATTATTTTTATAAAAATATTAAATATAATTTATATTTCTCATGAACATATTATTAATGAAAATGTGATGAAACTTAAACAAATGATCATGCCAGAAATTTGATATCAAAGTTGAGTCCATAATGCAATGTATAACTAACGTGATACCTAAAATAGGTCGGCATAGGGCATTCAGAAAAAATGGTCATGGTGGTACATTTAGTGTACTAATAAAATTATTAAAATAATTAATTCATTAAATTAACAAAATGGATTTCATCTATAAATTTACTATTATGGAAATCTTCTATAGGTCATCGATATATTCCTAAAAATAATCTAGGGGATATCTTCCTCATTCTATTCGATAATGAATATATGATGATGATGAGACTCCATATCTATGAATATTGAGAAGAAACGAATGCAATGACTCCCTCCATTTATTGGAGATCAAATTTTTCCATGACTAATGGTCCAATCTCTGGGTAAGAACCATCAATTCATGGTTTTTTCTCCTATTGATTAAATTGATTGATCTAAATGAAATGATTCATTTTCTTTATTATAATTCAGGTAATGCATGTGATTGTATACTAATTTATTTGATTATTATTTCATTTCTCACCCCTAGAATCCCTATTTAAGTTTGTTGTCCAATAAATATTTGAAATTTTTTATAAACCAATGTTTTTCCTTTATCCAATCATTTCTTTTTATTCATATCCATTAAGATATGATTCCATGTATAGAGGTTTTCAATTTGTATCGAGCCCGACCAGACCCTTATATTCACATTGGAATAATGTAAAGAAAATGATATTCTGAATCAAGGATGAAAACAAAGATTTTTTGGGTTGTGGTTGATCTATTTGTTGAAAGGGAATCATTATTAGAGATGGAGGGTGATGGATTACGTGTGTGATGCAAGGTGGTTTGTGCAACCTTCACACAGACTGATGGGAAATGATTTTCGATCCTATATGGTTTGAAATCAATAGCTAGAGAAAGATCAAAATATTTTTGGAGGATATAAGGATTGATTTGAAGAAATAATGTTCAATACAATAATGTGTAGTTTATCACTAATAATTTCAGAATAATTATACTACTCACCGTATAGCTCGAAGAACACATGTCATGTAGGGACCTCACTATGGTATCTTGGGTTTTGGGTGAGAAAGTATAAAACATAGTGTGGGACCCCCACACATCATGTGCCCTTATCCTAGTGGTCTGACTTGTACATTAGAAGTACATGAGCATGGGAATATCAAGGCACATTCTATGTGCCAAAATATATAGACACAACCAGAGATCGTGGGTGGCTCAGACATGCCATGTAGACCCGTTACACACCATGTATGGGAACATGGGAAGCAATTCATGTACCCTCATGGACATGGACCGATGATGGAAAGGAATCACACATTGTGTGGGTCCCCTCACACACTATGTACCCCATGTTTCATTTTGAGTAAACTTTTAACTCTCTTATCTCCTTCATTTGGACTCATATTTTGGCCTATGAGTAGCCTATAATGAGTGTGTTTCCATATAGAATGTGAGGTGGCATCTGTATTTTATTTTTAGATACTATATGAAATGTTCCATGTTTGACACTTATTTTTGTGATGCTAGAAAATGGTATTGATTCCACAGGATCTCCAGATTCTTCTAGAGTGGAACCCTCCAACTAGAGTAGGTCATGGGTCCTCTACATATCTATTGATTGGTACCATCCTAATGGTAAGTTCATGGGTCCTCTATCTACTATCTTAATGGTACCATCATGTGGTACCAGCATATGGGTCCTCAAAGACTAGAGTGGCACCCTCCAGTTGGGCTGGGCATGAGTCCTCAAAATTTAGAGTGGAAACCTTCAATTGGGTTGGGAAAGGATCATATACTAACTACCGAGTGGTATCACTCATGTGATGTTAGGGTATGGTTCCTCGACAACTATATTGTCACCATATAGGTGGGATTGGAATTGGTCATCAAATTTTATAGTGGAACCCTACAGTTGGGATGGGAATTGATCCATAACTAATTAATGAGAGGCACTCTCCTACGGTATTAGTTTTAAGGTCCTCAACAACTAGAGTGGAACCCTTTAGCTGGGATGGACATGGGGCTATAACTATTAGAGTGGCACCCTTCAACAAGGTTGGTCATGTGTCCTCTACTAATTACTGTGTGGAAATATCTTGTTATAACAGGTCATGGGTCCTCTTTCTAGTGATTTCCCCTCAAATGTGTCATACAGTGATGAGGTGAGGCTTGATTTGGATGTTTTCCAATAGGCAAACTTGTGAGATGCTAGGTATCGATAATGGAATTTTGGAACCGATTTCAATTATTTCCTAGACTGTGAGATGGAGAACCCCTTCTCTCTCATTTGGGTATCTTTGGTTTTTGCATATATATATATATCCATGTTGTCAGATTTTTCTTACTCTCTTGCTTTGGGTTGACCTGTTTACTACCTTTTCCTATCATGCCTCTTAATGATCCTTATTTATCTTTTTGGGTATCCAACTGGGTATGTATATAATCACCCATGCATGGGCTTTTCATGAATGTGTCAATTCTTACAAATACAACAAACATGACTAAGGTGACTATAGAGAAGCTTATGGATACTTGGTGTGTTGGACCGTATACGGTGGCTGGATCTTGGAGATTAATATCCGGGATGTCTCTATACTTTTAATTTCCAATATTTTTTGGATACGACATATTTTTGGTTTTGAGTGAATTTCCCCCTTTAATTTTAGTTAGCATTTTTTTACACTTTTACACCGTATAGGTTTTTCATATTCATGGTTATATTCTAGATACATCATATTTTTATTATGATTCCTCTAAACTTGTGCATTGAGATAGTGGGGTGTGTTCATATAGTTACATTAGGAAAATTCCTCCCATGTTAGATATTCCTTTATGCATGGTTCACCATCCCCTGAATTATAGAGGTGAGCTTGGGGTAGTTTCATCTTGAGCCCCATTGGGTAGGGTTGCGACAGATTGGTATCAAAGGTGGTTTGATCCTTGGGATGATGTTTGGAGTAATCACCATATGATTATTTGGTTGGGATTTAGGGAAAAAAAGTCAATGTGTTTCGAGGGTGGATTTTAGGATAGAGAATCTAGTGTTGGTGTGGCGACTAACATATCCATTCAATAAGACCTTGACAACCTAATTGTCTACTTGGTATAATAGTACACTAGTTATATGGATAAATGGTACATGCATCATATAGGATTTAGTCTTTGACACCACATCTAGATTCGTCTCTCCTTATATATATATATATTCATTTGACCATGGTACATCTTGATGAAATTTTCAATATTCCTCTATGACATTAGTCAACCTGGATATGAGTTATAGACCATGAAGGTGATTCGTTGAAAGATGATTCCATAGTTCAGGGTTCATATAATGAGATCATTCCTCTCTGTGGATAGGTAGCTACAAACCTGCCTATATAGAAGAAGATCATAACATCAGAGAAGCTGAAGGATGCTTGTATTCTTAATGCACACCATGAATTCTAGCACTATAGGACACTATGATTCTATAACAATCTAGATACCCATGCATTAGAGGATATGATATAGATGGGGGAATGTGTCTTTGGAATTATCCTGACACCAATAGATCAACTGGTTGTGATGGTAGTTATCATTTTCCATGGAGCACCTGGGCACTGGTGGAGTATTTTAACCTAGATGCAAGATGATTCGAAACTCCTATGGCATGAATTCTAGAATTTTTTTGGGTTAGGATTACTAGACCTTATATTTGTTCTCAGTTATGATTCAAGATCTTTTGGATATACAATAGGGAGGGATGGAAGCGGATGAGTATGCTGTGAGGTCATCATACATTATGTGATAGTTACTTTACATGGCCTATGGTGGATACTACTAAAGAAGAATTTTTGAGTAGTGACTCTATATAGAGTTTTTTCCATTTTGGTACCCTTTTTCCTTCTCATATATTTCGGTGTATTGGAGTGGTTTCTAATGAAAGATAGATTCCTAAAATTGGGATGCCATGTTGTTGGAGCAGGCAGTGGGTGTTATAGGGATGAGTCATCTATATTAGCTAGTTGATGCTAGTCGACTGGATCTCGACATTGGACGTATTAAAAGGAGTAGGATAAGGCATGCATTTAGAAAAAAAATAGAGGAACAAAGAATCTTATAGAGGCACAATGATATTATTGTGATGGTAGAGGTTGTATGGAATGTTACTTTTCAACCAGATGTATCGTGGAGCACAGGTAGATAGCCGAACAAATACCACAATACATGCAACATCGTGATCAGAGATCTCCAAGGGGTTGAGAGTCCCCCTAGTAGGATGAGATAGAAGAGGTGCGGGAGGTGATGTGGGTGTTGTATAATTCTATAATATCCTTCCACCACCACCACCTGGAAGATAGAGGTCATGGCGGTAGATATTTATAGGAAATGTAGGCTTACAACCCAGTGTCACACAAGGTGATTAGAGGTATGATATATAATTATTCTACTAATGTGTTGGTATTAGTATACCTAGGTATGATTAATTTCCTCATATTTATACTCCTGGTGAAAGAGCTAGAGACCTCAATTGTAGCACAAACATAGAAAATTTTTCTCGATATTCCTACCAGGGATGATTCTACTATACGTTTTATCTTCCAACAATACGATCTATCTCTAGGTAGAGAGAGGTTCATGTGGGGCGTTTTTTTCATCATTATGGAACCCTATGAAATCATCATGGGAATGGATTGGATTCCTACAGTTCAAGCCCACATTGATTGTCAAAGAAAATTAATCGGATGACTTGACACATATTGGATGATATTATTCATTTCAGTTGAGAGGGATCTCATGGAAGGGTGTGTAGGTTCTGAGAGAAGAAGGGTTCATCCCATCACCCATCAATTTGTAAGTGTATCCATTAGTACATAAGTCTCTTCAAGAATATAGATTCTATTAGTCGTGGAGGGTTTTATGGCCATATTCCCAGAGAGTGTTATAGCCCTACCTTTGAGTTGGGATATTAATTTTAGTATCGACCTACATTTGGAGTCCACTTCGATATCTTCTGTAACATATCTGATGGTCCCAACGAAGATATCGGAGATACAATTTCAGTTTTAAGACCTCTTAGAGATGAGTTTCATTTGGACCAATGTTTAACAAATATGAGAACCTGAGTTGTTCATTAAAAAGGTGGATGAGATATTGTGAATTTACAAGTATTATCATCATATGAACCAAGCCATGGTAAAGTATAAGTACCCCTTTCTAAGGATTGATGACATATTTGACCTATTTTGAGGTTTGATGTGGTTATCAAAGGTTGATGTTAGGTATGACTACTAACAATTGAGTTTTCCTGAGGATGATATTCTGAAGCTGTCATTCTGATGTTTCTACATATACATTGAGTTCATGGTGATGTTTTTTTTAGTGACAAATTCTCCAACCCTATTTATGTATTTGATGAACCAGATCTTCCAAGTGTACATGGACCAAGTTGTGGTATTCTTCATTTATGAAATACTCATACAATCTATGTGAGAGTAGGATCTTACAGAGAACTTGAGGTTTGTCCTAGATTTACTTCGGGGGCTCCAGTTACATGGTTTTCTCTTGAAGTGATAGTTCTGGTCTCATGAGGTTCACATAATGGGGATTTCATTTCTACGAGTGATTTTTCAATAGATCTGGTGAATATAGATGTAGTTATTTATTGTGAGATACTAAAGAGTGTTTCATATGTGCAGAGAATACTTATCTTAGAGGGGTACAAAAATATGTTTTTGGATGACTTCCAAAGGATTGAATCCCCTTTGACCACCCTGACATAAAAATGGAAGCCTTTTACTTGGACTAAGTACTGATAGTGGAGATTTCAGTAGTTCAGGCTGAGGCTGATGAGTTCACCTATTTTGAGACTACTAGATAAGGGTACGTAGTTAGTAGTTTCTTGTGATGCCTCAGGAGTTGGGCTCGACTGCATGTTGATGTAGAGACAAGCAGTTATCACATACATGTCGAGGAAATTGAGACCCCAAGAATAGAAAAATGTGAATCATATCATAGATATATTTCTGGTGGTCTTATACCCATGGATATAGAGGTTCTTTCTTTAGGGAGATAACTTCATGGGTAACTTAGACCATTAATTTCTCAGATGCATCCTCATGCAGAGAGAATTTAACCTGGGATAGTGGTGTTAGTTGGAGTTCCTAGAAAACTATGACCTAAAAATATTCTATACACTGGGTATGGGAACTGTGGTATCATATGAACTTAGTAGTAAGTCATAGGTTCTCCTAGCATGAGATTATTCTGAGTAGTTGGCTTCCCTATAGATGAACCTAGTTGAGCAGGAGCATACATCTTCTCTTCAATTGATGGTTTTGACTCATCCACTTCCCAGGTGTGTGAGGGAGTTTCAGTTGAGAGACATTGTCTATAAGGTCTTTTGTGGCTGGATATCCATAGGATATTAACCATATGGATATTATGAAATGGGGAATGATGTTATCCCTTAATAGGGATGGATGGTGGTCCTAGTCATGATAAGAGAAGAGGTGATGTAAAAATTACATAAATCTAAATTAGTTATACAACATAGTGTAGGAAAGATGTATAGAGACCTTCAATTATAGTTTTTCTAGGATGAAATTCTATGAAGCATGGATGAGATTGTCTCTTGGTGCCTCAGCTATCATAAGGTGATGGATGATCACCAGGTTTTATCAGGTTTGTTACAACCCCTTGAGATCCCCAAGTGGAAATGAGAGGACATATCCATGTACTTAATCAAAAGTATTTGATGAATAGTTAAGGGCCATGATTCCACATGGTCGATAGGTGAATGAGTCAGAAAGTTGGAACAATTTCTTTCTATTAGGGAGAAACTTTTGGTGGAGATTTTAGGGAAAATGTATGCATGGGAGATTATTTGCCTTCATTGGGTGACCTTGAATATTGTATCTGACTATGATGTGAGGTTCACAAAATTATTGTGAAGAGGATTGTAGAGTACATTCGAGACCCATATGAGTTCGAGTACAACCATCCACCACCATATAAATGGAAAAAACTAGCACATTATCCATGTGTATGAGGATATTACAAGTGATTATGTGTTAGACTTGATCGGAAGGTGGGGGAAACACTTGAACTTGGTAGAGTTTGCATAAAAAATAGCTACCACTCTAGTATTATCTTGGGTCCCTTTGATCCCCTATACAGGAGACACTAAAAGTCACCCTTGTGCTATAAAGATATTAAGTATACATATCTTGTGGTTCTAGAGTTAGTGAAAGTGATGGAAGATGAGGTTTATGTCATCCATGAGTTTATGAGGATATCTTAGGGAAGGAATAAATCTTACAAAAAATATTGTTTTAGGCCCTTAGAGTTTGACGAGGGAGACCATGTCTTCTTATGTGTCTCCCAATGATGAGGAATACTGAGATTCATCTAGGGAGGAAATATTTCCCCAAGTTTCATTAGTCTATTTGAGATCTTGCAGAGTTTTGGAGAGGCAGTGTAATTCATTTCCAATTCCCATAGCTAGAGTGGGTGCATAATATATTTTATGTGTCGCAATCGAGGATACACGTGCATGACCCCTTGCACGTTATTGACTGGGCCGAGATAGACATCAAGCATGAAACCAATTTTTCATAGCACCTAGTGGAGATTGAGGATTGTCATGATAGGACCCTTTGTGAAGTAATATCTCCTTTGTTCACATGTTATGGGGACACATAAATGTGTATGAGAGTTATTGGGAGTGGGAGATAAAGATGTGATCTTAGAATCCTGATATTTTTTCTCAATTTTTCTTTTCATTGATGAAAATATTGAAGGAAGGAATTATATATAGACCCATTTTTTCTTTATAACACTTTTAAATATTTCTCTATATATTTTTGGAGCTACTTGTTGAGATGACATACGATTTTGAGTCCTGGTGTGCCTGGAATTAATTTTATACAATTCTTAAATATATTTTTCATTATGTGGATAATGTTTCTAAAATATAATGGTATAAATCATAAATAGAAACTTAGATCCAAAATCTAAGACCAAATTTGAGTAATAAATGTGATGTTTTACCTAGCAGGAATTAAAATATGTTGATGTGGGGCTTTTAGATAAAATAAAATTTGTAGGCATGTTTAGTGTATTAATTAAATTATTAATTTAATTAATTCAATAAATTAAAACATTTAATTTCATAAAAAAATACACATTATTTTTTACTTTCATTGGGTTAGCCACATAAACCATTATAGAATGTAGAGGTATTCTTCCTCGTTCAGTTAGTGAATCTAGATCTGACGACGATGACAAGACTCTGGACCAAAGAAGATTGAGATGATTCAAATGAAACAAATTATTTAATTCATTAGTGAGAATATTATTCGATGAAGAATAATATAATATCTAATTAGGACTCATCAATTCATGGTTTAGGCCTATATTGATAAAATTGATTTGGAAGAATCAAATGCTTCCATGTTCTGCATTAGAATTTATCCAATACATGAGCCTGTGTAGCAGTTTATTTGATAATATTTTTCATTTCTCACCACAAAAATCACCATTTGAGTTTTTTAGAGAATATATCTTGAAAAAAATTGATAAATTTTTTTTCCTTTCCCCCTAATTTACTTATTTTTTTCTTCATTGGGCTATGGGATCATGACTTAATGTTTTCTGGTTTTACCGAACCCAATTAGACCCACATAATAATGTCCAGAAAATAAAACATTGATTCAAGGATTGTAAAATAGACTTTAATGGTTATAGGTGATCAATTAGTTGAAAGGTATTATGAATCATATACAATGGGTGATAGATTATGTTCACTGTGTGAGGTGGTTCCTATGACCTTTGTACGAACTAATGGTAACAAATTTCTGGCCTCAGATAGCCAAAAAACCATTAGCCGGATCAGTATCCCTAAATTTTTGGAGGATAAGATCCTAATTCAAATGAGGAAAGGATGTATCAAGAGCATAGAGTTTATATATTATATTCTACTAAAAATGAAACTACAGGTTGTGTAGTCTGAATAACACATGAAGCGTAGGGTCCCGACTATGGTGGTTATGGTTTCATGTGACATGAGTATCATACAATGTATGGGACCCCCACATGTTGTGTAACCTTGTGCTGGAGGATTGGTTTGTACATTGGGAGTACATGGGCATGGGCACAGCCAGACACATGCCATGTGTCGAAGAATACAAACATGGCTAGAGAGCATCAATGGGCCATACATGCCAGGTAGACCCTCTACATGTCATTTATAGTTACAAGGGTAGAAATCTGTGTACATATAAGGACATGGTTAGGTGATGGAGTTGAACCACACTCCATGTGGAACCCCTCTCATACTGTGTACCCCCTTTTTCCTTTTGATTAAAATTTAACCTCTAGAGTCTCTTTTGTTTGGACATGGATTTTCGACAACATGTAACATATTATGAGAGTTCTTTTCCATGGAAAATGATGGTGGCCTTTGTAGTGTAATTTTTGACATGATGTGAAATTTTACATGCATGATTATTTTTAGGAATTGCTTGATAATGGAAGGGATCAAATAGGATCACCTAAGGCTTCTAGAGTAGAACCCTCCTATTGGAATAGGGAATTGTTGCACTATCTATCTAAATAGTAGAACCATCCTTCCTGGTAGGACATGGGTCCTCTATCTTCTATCTTAGTTGTACCCTCTTGTGGTATTATGTTACGGACCCTTAATGAATAGAGTGGAACCCTAAAGATAGTCTGGTCATGGATCCTCTACAATTAGAGTGGAACCCCCCGATGGGGCTGTGGATGGGTTTACTACAAGTTCCTAAGTAGAACCCTCCCATGGTATTAGGTTATTGGTCTTTTATGAATAGAGTGGGACCTTCTTTCTAGATTGGGAATCCGTCCTCAACATTTAGAGTGGGACCTTTTAGCTATGTTGGGCATGGGTCCTCTTCTAATTACTGTGTGGCACCCTCCAGTAGAATCTCAATATTGTTCCTAGACAACTAGAATGGCCCCCTCCAGGGGCTGGGTGTGGTTCTGTGACTTTTAGAGTGAAACTATATAGATTCGTTGTGCATGGTTATGCTATTGATTACTAAGTGGAACTCTTCTATTATACGAGGGAATGAGTCCTCTATCAAGTGATTTTTCCCTATGACTTTGTGGAAAAATTATGAGGTGAGGCTTGACTTGGATGTTTTCTACTGGGCAGTCACACGAGATGCTAGGCGTCAGTGATGGACTTTTGGAACTGATGTCACTCTTTTCTTGTTTTTTGATATGGAGATATTATTATCTCTCATTTTAGTTTCTTTTGATTGAGAATATATATATATATATATATATATATATTTGTATCCATATTGTTGGATTCTATTTACAATATTTCTTCAGGTAGAGATGTTCACATTCTTTTCTTATCGCTTCACTTACAACTCCTTTTTATTTTAGGGAATCCTATTAGGTATGTATATACTCACCCCTATATGGGTCTTCCCAAATGTGTCATGTCTAATGTAGATGATGGATAGGTCTTTGGTGAATATAGATTATCTTAGGGATACATGGTGTATTGGACTATATAAGGTAGTAAGAGCTCAGAGATCATAAGATTATATCTCTTTTCACTTTTACATTCCAATTTTGTTAGGCTGAGACATCTTTCTGGTTAGGAATGTATTTTTCCCCTTTACTTTCAGTTTTCACTATTTTACTCTTATACACTGTAATGATTTTTCATATCTATGGTTTTATTCTAGATATTGAAACTTTTTATTATTATTCCTCTACACATAATCATTGAGATGGTAGGGTGGGTGAATACATGTACATTAGAAAACAACCTCCCATGTCAGAAATGTCATTCGACACTAGTCACCAGCACCTGGCCTATGGAAGCGGTTTTGGGGTATTTATGGGTCAAGCCTAATTGGGTGAAGTCATTATAGGAAATTTAATGAAGTAATTGGAATAAATTATGAACGAAATATTTTTTAAGAACTATTTTTGGTAAAATTATTTCAAAGGTATACTTTAGATGACTTTTTCATTTTAGAAAATTTGATAATAAATGTAAGGGGAAGGTATGTTATTCTACTATTAATTATTTTAAATGTGTCTTACATAGTCATTATTATTTATCGTTTTGAATGTCATAGACACCCACTTTGGTATAATAATATATTTATTACTACATCACAGATGAGTTCAAATTTTGTAAGAGTTTACTTAGTTCGGGTTCCCAATGGAACTATGAAGAATCCAGTGGACCCTAAACTACTCTATTTACCCAGGTGATGCACTTATTTACGGATAGAATATATAAACTTTTTAGTTTATTATATAGTATGTTGGAATAATATTTTTCATTGATATTTTATTTATTACCACTGCACATGTAGTAATTATTTTTTTATTTAGTTTATTAAAATGTAATTAAACTATTCGTTACTACTTAAATCCTTTGATTTTTTTAATTCAGTTAGCATCATTAACTATTTTATGAATCCTTAGACTGTTTATTTATTTTACACAGGTGGATATTTCATGATGTACATTCATTTTCTTATCATTTCAAGAAGGGATATATTAGATTTAGTTTTTTATTTTACTATTTTTACTATTTTTTTATTTAAAAAGCATTTTTTTATTTTATATGCATGAGTTTAGAAGGGAATTTATTCATATAAAAATTGATGCTCATATTGTTATTAATATTTTTTTCAACTTAAACCTAATTTTTTATACTTTAATAATAATAATTTATTATAATTTATTATTTTTATATAGGTGGAGATGTATATTAGTGATTCTATCCCCATATTTGTTTTTTTTTAATGTTTTCATAAACTATTAAATATTTTCATTAATTTTTTCTCTTAAAAAAATCTTGGATTTGTATTAGATTTTTAGTTTTTAAATTATTAATAAGGGGTAAGATGTTGAGTGCTTACTTGGAACTAGTTGACACCAATTTTATTTATGTTTTCAATTAATGATGTCTATGTATTTTTAAATATAATAATTGAAAATAGAGGATGTGTTTACATGGTTGGTCAAAAGAGAGGGTGTGTTCGATTTATTGTTAATCTACTTCCTGGTTACTCATCCAGGTTGAGAGTATGTTTGAATTCAATGGGATATGGTTTACAGAAACCTTCATTTTGACAAGGCTTTCCTAGTGACTTGAAAAATTTTAATCTTATGTTTACATCTAGTCTTATGTATAATATTTTATGAGAATAAATATTCAATATTTATTTTTTTTATTTTGAGAAAAGGGGATTTTATTACAAAATATTGGAGTCCAGTAATGTGTATTAAAGAATTTTGTTCAATGGAAGAATTTTTTTGAAGAACATATGTGACCTCATATGAGTTATGTAGAAGACTATTTATAATGGAAATATATTACCTTAAACAATATTACAAAGTAATTTTTTTTCATGAAATGGAGAAATAATTTTATGAACTATGAAAGAAAGATTTATTTGAATCCCTGAAACATTTTTGAAAATTGATTTTTTCAACGAAAAATATCTCAGAAATTATTTTTGAGAATTCTTCAAAGGAGGTGTTGTTTTTGAGTAGTGAGTGATTATTTTCATATTCCTCAAATGAAATCTTATATAATGTGACACTATGTAAAAGAATAAAAATTTATATTATGATTTGTGATCTTTCTAAGGGAATTTTTCAATAGATACCTCACTAATAGTTTCACTAAGTATTGATGAAAACATAATTGAAAATTTAGGTTCCTTTTAACATCAGTTATAGAAACTAGATTAGATTAAATTTGGTTGAAGTATGTAAAAGAATTAATAGTTAATAAAGTGTACATTTTTGAATTTGTTTTCATCGATGGAAAAAGTATTTTTGAAATGGTAGAACCATTTTCCAAGATACATTAGTTCATGAAGTAGTTTCATTAATTATGTTTAGAACCATTATTGAAAGGAATACTATGAAGGATTTGAAAAAATGGAAGGTTTTTCAGTGAAGGTCTTGTGTGGTTAATAGTACATTTCAAAGAACATACATATTTTTTACTAGTGGATATTTTTTGGGCTGTGTAATTTTTGAGGGAATAATATTTTTCCTATAATGATTAAAATAAATGTAAAAAATATTGATAGTATGGAAGAAACCTACATATCAATAATCTAAGAATAAATTCGTCTAAATTAGTTTGAAAATAAATACTAAAAATAAGTGTTCTGATGGAGGTAGTGAACTATTACTTAAACTAAATTTTGAAGGGAGTGATACTGGAATTGAGTGACCATAAAAAAAATTATATCCATAAAACTAGTGAATCTTAACATATTTTTTTTACATTGATACATCATTAATTTATACTCCTTTGACATATACCTTAGTAGTGAAAAGAGTAAAATAGGGGTGTCTTGTTTTTTTTATATTTTTTATTTATTTGGGAATTTGATCAACTATGATAGGTTCAAAAAGTTCCAACCAACATGGGAAAAATATCCAACCTAACATAAGAAATATTTCACACCATGATTCACCCCGCCTCTTAGGGTGTCTTGGGTTGTAACAAAGTCAGGTTTAATTTTTTGTATTTAATTAAATATCTTATATAAACTTTATATTTTTTTTTTTCTTAAAATTATTATCTCATTATTTTTTATTATTCATTTTTATTATTTAATTATTATTTTTTCTTGAATTTATATTTTAGTTTCTCAAATTTCATATTGAAGAAAAAATTGTGAGGATCAATTTATTATATAAAAGAAGAAAGGTACTTCATATTTAGATGCAATATAGAAAAATACATTCTAATATCTTGAAAATTATAAAACTCTACATGTGGCAAAACTTCCATAAATTTTAGTGATGTTTTGAATTTTAATAAGAACATGAACCTTACATATTGCAGGTATTCTATAATCAACCCTTACATTAAAAATTTATGTAAATTAATGACACTTACATATGATGGAAGAACTAATTATTTGAAAAATTCAATGAATCTTATTTATTGAAGAATGTATATTTTATATTAAGAGTTCATCTATTTCAAGAAATTGATAGACCTTTATGTATCATAATATTCACTATTATGTATTGTTTTTCAAAATGAAAGACTATATGTTTGTTGATGTTTGAAATTTTCTTAGATTAAAAAAGTTATGTTTGAGTTATTTATATAGTTTAGGTCAAAATAAAAGTTACTACATTTATAGATTACATTTCATAAGTAATTTGGATGTTATATTCTTTAGAAGTTAGCTTCATATAAGGTTAATTTTATAATGTTTCAAATGATTAGAACTATTTCAAGAAATCGATTAGAATTTCTCAAATTAAAACATATTACATTTTTTGATATTATTACCTATGAAATTCCATGGAGAATTATCAATCACATTTATAATTGGATAATAAATCATATGTTATCACTTTAATCATAAATTATGATATTTAAATTCAAATATTTGAAATTATTATGTTTTTTGTTTCACATGATTATAGAGATTATCCAAAGTGATTAAATTTTGATTATTATAAATGTATTTAATGATTTTATGAATGGAAAATTTTATAGATAAATAGTGATTTATTGTCATATTTCGTTGAGTGATTAATACATTTACATTTTTGGGAATTTCGGTAACTATATTATTTATATATTATTTATAATTATTATAAATGGTTTATTTTATAGGTTATTTCAATTTCAATTTAAATAATGAACATTAATGTAAGACTATGGATATTTTTCATGAAGAAACTAGTAATTGGTTTTTCATCTACGAAAGTGAAAGATATATCTAAAGGATACCTGAAACAGAATTCCTAACCTATTTAAATGCTGTGAAGTGAAATCTTTTACATATATCAATGTTTTATTTCTCATATATCCATCATTATAAATCAACTATGAAGCTATAAATGTAACAACACAATAAAAACTGAGACATAAAATAATAATAGGCATTACCAATGTAAATAATGTAAACCATTATTTTTAAGATCCTCTCTTATAAAAATTTCATAGTGAAGGGTTCTTGGATTGAAGTAGTGTTATATTATGTGACCTCCATGGAAGTTTCCCTTGGTATGTGTGAGTGGGGGATAATAATACTAAAAGAATATGTGTTCTCTAATGGGTAAATTCATCAGTTTGATAGGAGACCCTGGGTGGTAATATAATTTTGAATGTTCAGAAGGAAACCAAGGTATTATAAGAGATCCATCGTTTCATATCCATTTTAATATTCAAGAGAGGTAGGATCATGAAAAAAGGTATTAAAATAGCATAAAGTGCAGAGGAACTACCTGGGTTTGAAATTTCAGGACAAAAATTAAGGTTTTGTTATGTAAAAGATGGAATAGTGTAACACCCCTATTAGAAGTAAAACATAAAATTATATTTGGTAAAAACCATTTCAAAAAGGTTAAACTTTGTTTTTGGTATAATTTATGATAATAAATCCATTATTAAACATACATATCCTAGAGTAATGTCAGAATTAGTGACCTATTGGTATTTTTCTTATGGTGTGAGTGAGCGAGGATAAAGAAAAGTGAAGGAAAATGTGTTCCCCAAATTATTTGTTTGATAAGTCATCCTATTGAGTAATAGCCTTTTGGATTATTGTGAAGTCATCCAAGGTATTATTGCAGATCCATGGGATCATATGACCATCTTCATGGCTCATGGAGGTTGGATCATGACGTTGAAGATATATATTTCTACCCCATCAAAACCATCTAAATATTTCATTGATTTTAGTTGTTTTATTCTTTTATTTTTAATAATTTTCATACACTATAATGTTTTATCTTGTGTGTCGCACAATATATATACCTCTAGAAAATGTTTCATGTTTTTTATGCAATCATGGGGAAAAAATTCCATATATAGGTTCTACGTAGTTTGGGAAAATGAAAGGATGGTTCTTCATCCACTTAAAAATGATGTTTTTAGGTTTATGCATATATGTGTGGAAAATGGAAAGGTGTTTTAGTTGAGTCTTGCATCTAATAAAAGTTTTATTGTTAAGATTTTACACTCTTCTTAAAAAGTGAGGTTTATTTATTATGTGTCATACCTCTTGTGTACTAAATATGTATGAAGAGTAGACCTAGGATTATAATGATCCAGACTACAATAAAAATCCATGTTATGTATCTTATTCACTATTATTATATTTACACTCAAAACACCTAATACAGATAATTTATATTTAGAAATTTTTTATTCTTATCATCCAAAATATTTTACATTATTATTTTAATTACATTAATTATTTTATATTAGAAAATTTTCCCCCACCCCCTTCTCTTTCCATATGAATATGAGACCCATAAATTAGTAGAAGATCAAACCCATTATAGATCAAATATATTGGGTTATTTGTTGAATTTATTATTTATATATATATTTAAGATATATTAATTTAATATATGATGTAAAAATACATTGGTGAACTAGGTTATTTTCTACATGGAGAATAATTCTAAATATAAAAATTCATAGAAATGTATCATATGAGATTCTATAAACCATGTTGAATTAATGGAACCCCGTTGCGTTGAATGTAGAATACATCGAAACATGAGGCTAAGATTTCTTATAATGAATAGAAAGTGGAGAATCAGTCAAAAGAAAAAATTAAATTGTTTTTAGTTGTCTGTTTCATTATATAATGTAAAGAAACATTCAGGAAATGTATGATTCAAATAAAAAACTATTTAGGTCACATCTACATCTTCCACCTATTTTATTTCAACATATTATTTTAACCTTGATTTTGGATGTAATAATAATATTGTAAAGAAGTTATAATAAAATATGTTTGATTTATAGAATAGTGTAGTAACTATTTGTGATGTTAATGTGAAACTAAATATGGATCAAAACACTATGATAAAGGTGATAATATAAGTTTATTCTAATGTTGATAAATTTAAATAAGATAATTAGAGAATCAGTGGGGTGGATTAAAAGTTGAAAGACATTGTTACCAATAGTTTTTATGAATTAGAAAGAATAAAATTCAATATGATGAGGGATAATATATTTAAATTTTATTGATATTGTAGGAATATAAAATAAGTAAATTAATAGTTCAAGGATACAACTCCATCCAAAAATGAGAAGTTTTGTCATGATTTGAGAGATAATCCAAATGAGAATTCAAAGTTAAAGAACAAATAATAAAAAATCATAAAATAAAAATATTATTTGAGAATTTTTATATATGGTAACATTATTTTCCAGAAAACTACTGGATGAAATATTCATTTTAGGAAAGGTGATAATAAAATTAATAAACAGTTTTGAAACTTATCTATTAATTATTAAAAATATTGATAATGTGGTCATTAATCTTATAATTAATGTGAAAATTTCAAATAAACACTTTTAATAACTTAAAACTACATCCCATATGAGTTCAAATGTTTAAAGAGTTTATATAGTCTGGGTTGCCAAAGATTTCATGAAAATTTATTCGAACCTAGACCACTCTTCTTACCCAGGTGACGTATTTCTTGATGGTAAGCATGCATACTCTTTATAGATTGTTATATATATATATACTATCATAATATTTATTATATAAGTTATTATTTGTGTCTAGGGAGAATGAAATTATTATTTTATTATTTTCTTTACTAAAATTAGATTAAACCATTGGTTACCATTTAAATTATTGTCAAAACTTTTTTAATTCATTTAATATCATCAACTATTTCTTGGATCCTCGTAGTATTTTTTTATCGGGAGGCATGTTCAAGATGTTCAACAATTGTGATATCATTTTGAGAAGGAAATTATTGGATTTATGGGGAGTTTTTAATATTTTTATGATTTATTTATTTCATAAAGAGTTGGTATATCTTTTATATACATCACTATAGGGGGAGTTAATATTTTAACTATTGTTGAGCATGTTGTGATTAATATTTTCTTATTTCTTAAGAACACTTGTTTAAGTTTCAATTATTTTTATATTATTTTATTCATTTTAAAATATTGAAGGATATGCTTATAAGTTATTTCATACAACTACATATTTTTTTAAATTTTTTTATTTGAATATTTTTTTATACAATTTTTTTTCTATTCACTTTTTAATCATACAAAAAATAGGGAGAGGTGTCCGACATGTTCTGATTTTGTAATTATAGAAAATGGTTACAATGATGAGTGACTCCTTATAGCCTCTATTTTTTTTTATTTTGAAATGAATTAACTCCCTCATCTATTATTTATCTTATGTTTATTATTTATTATTATTAATTATTCATTACCTAATATTATTCAATTTTTATTTCATTATTATTTTCTATAGAATTTAGTTAGGTAAAATTACTTGTATACTAGAAATATACCCTTACATATTCATAAAATGTGAATGAAAAATATACATTTAAAAATCTAGAAAATTAAAAAAAATGTTACACATGAGAAGAAACCCTTGTGTTTTAAAAAAATTATAGAATTTGTATAAGTATATGATCCTTTAATATTCTAGTGATATCATAACTAACTCTGAAATATCATATGTTGGTAAGGGGTAACTCTTATGTTTTATAGTATAACTCATTATTTTTAAAATTCAATGGATCTTATATATTTTAGAATTACTCATCCTTATTGATAGTTCATTTATTTTAATGATGTGATAAATCTTTTTGTATCAAAATATTTACTCTCACTTATTACTTTCATAATTTCAAATCCTTATGTGTGTTAATTTTAGAAATTTTACTAAGGTAATAATATTATCTTTGATGTATTTCATAAGTTTAGTTATTAACTATAGGATATTACTTTTACACATCGTTGTTCAGAATTAGTATGTGTGTTATGTTTATAGAAAGTTTTATTTAGAATGTTTTAGAAGATAAAAACAATTTCAAAGAAGATATTTTAAATTTTATATGGTAAAAATATTACATAAGAAAATATTATTAAGTTTGAATATTTATTTTTAATTACCTATCATGTTTTAAAATTTTATTATACATCATATTCTATGATTGAAAATCTAGGATTAAAATATTAAAATTCAAATTAATGAAAATTAATTTCTTTATGACATGATTATCAAGATTATCCAAAGTGATTAAATTAATATTATTATTAAAGGATTAAAAAATAATTTGAATAGATATTTTTATTTATAAATAATGCATTATTATTGGGATTCTATAATTGATTAATTTATTAAGCATTGTAATATTTTTTAATCATTTTTATTTCCATATTATTTTCTATTATTCTAATGGTTATAGTTTTCAATTTTTTTCCACATGAAGTAAATTTTTTATCATTAAAGGAATTTTATGGATATTATTTGTGAACAAATATGTCATTGATTTTTATTTTATACTTTTGAAGATATAGGTTATGCATACATGATATATAACTCATAAAGTACTACAATGATGTGAAGAAAAAAATACACACTTCCATGTAATATTTACTAGATCTTTTTCTTTATAAATATACTATAAATATGCCAATTTATATACTAGAAACACCATATAAATATTTCACTTGTTAAAATTGTTTTATTATTTCATTATGTTATATTTTATTAAATTCTATGTTTTTATCATGTTTCTCATAGAATGGATATATATCCATTAAAAGTACCATGTTGATTATGATGACCTAAAAGAATATATACATAAGTTATTATCGATCCCATAAAAGGAAATATTGTTTATTCCACTTATAATTTAGGGTTTTGGGTTTGTGCCCCATGTAATGAAAAATGATGGGGGATTTTGGTTATGCCTTTGGTACATTAAGTGGTAGGTTTTAAGAGTTTTATGACTCCTTTAAATGTGAGGTTTATTTAATATATACCATACCTATCGAGGAGTATAGGGGTGTGGGGATTATATATAAAATATTTATCATCTATAATATTATAAAAATCATTTTTCTATCTCTTATTATATATTATTCTATTAAAAAATATCATACTCATTATAATTTTTTATGCATAAATTGTTTATTATTATTTTACACCTAAATAAATGTTAAATTTTTTAACAATTATTATTATTTTGGGTTTGAAAATTCACACTAATATTTTATTTTTTTATCCACATCTAGGATATAAAATTTGGTCTCATGTAAAACCCTTTTGAATCTCTAATTTCACGGGGATTTAATAAATTTATTTTTTATATCTAGTTTAGGGATATAAGAATTTTCTATGAAATATAAGATGTATTATGAGATCTGTTTTATGGTTATACCAAGAATAAATTTATTAAGAAAATTTTTGGGGATAGTATCATAGGTATTATAGGAACCACGATGAATCAACAAAACCTACATACTCTGAATGTAGAAAACCATAACAATTGATTCCAGACCATCTTATAAGGAAATGAAAAAGGAGATTCTATCCAAATAATAAGTAAAATTGTTGTGATTCTTTTAGTTTATCATCTAATATGAAGAAACATTCTTGTAATGTTTGCTTTATGGATAAATATTTTAATGTAGCATCATTATATTTCAAAAAATGTACTTTATTTATAATTTTATCCATGATTTTGGATTTAATTATTATATTATGAAAAAATAATATAATTTTGATGAATTACATAATAGTATATTCAATATTGACTATTCTTATGTGAAACTAAAGAATTTTCACATGAATGTGATAATGGAGAAAAAAGAAGTTTATTATAAATTTTTGAAACTTAGAGAAAAGAATCTTAAATTCAAGGGAGAGAATAAAAAGATGAAATATGTTGTCTCTATGATTTCTGATTAAGATGAAAGAAGTAAAACCAATGTTATGATATATTATTTAAGGAATCAAACTTAAAAATTAATAATTTTATTATCTTTAGACTAGAATTCACCTTATTGCATTCACAAAGAACTAAAAAATTTATAGTTTATAGGAGTTAGTTCATAACCCTTACATAATAAACTCATATATTACAAAGTGATATTTTATTCTATATTCAATTTTACAACAATATTTTTTTTTAAATAAAGAACATTTTATTTTCATGAAAAAAATCATGAATTTCAACATGACTTCTTCTTTGTTCTTACCTATCCTTAAAACCAGTGAAATAAAATTTATAAATTAGGATGCGCCCAAAAATAATAGTAAGGGACATAAAAGAAGAAGGAGACTCATTATTCGATTTTTATACCAAGAGATAAAAAGGGATTTTCCCTTAAACCTAACAAACCTTTAGCTCAAATAATTATTTAATTATATATGAAAATAGATTTAGGCTAAAAAAATTCATAAAATGTTTTATAAAAAGTACTGTTAAAATCATAATAATTGGATATTTTTTATAAAACATAAGAACCCATGAAAATCATTTTCATAAAACATTCATTATTACTCTAAAAGGGCATATTCATTCCTAGGAAAAAATATTAATTGGATTCTATTTTGAAATAAAATTATTTCCATAAAAAAACATTTGAAATCATAGAAAAGTTATATATGTTCCTTGTGATATCATGTTCATATAACTATTATAAAACCCTTATAATTAGAATAGTCATACGATCATCTTCTAACCTATTTCCCGGGAGAACAAAATCATTACCCATTGAAATAGAGAATTATCTGGGTGCGCCCATCATATATGTTATATCAGGATAACCATTATTCATAAGATATATAGATCAAAATAATTATCATAAATAATTTTCAAGAAAAATATCATGAAGAATTAATTGTATGATTTCTCTTTTCATCAAAAACAGTTGAAAAACTCTTTTGATCCCATATGAAAAACACAATTGGATATAGAAATACACTCTCAGTTTGAAAACCCAATTTTAAGAAAATAATACACATAATAAAGGGAAGTGGGGTTTTTATTTGAGTAAAACATGGATTCTTTTATTGTAATAAAAAAACAAATAATGACTACAGAGGTAGGAAAATTCATTTACATAATATATGTTAAAATAAAACATTTTTTTATCTTTTTTAAAAAGATTCAAAACATTGCATGAAAATATTTCTTTATAAAACCAGGGAAATGAAGGTAAGAGAGACATAAAATTTCATTTATCTTTATTTTATTTCCACATTAATACATTAATAATATTTTTTTAAAAAAATATGGACACTAGAGAAAGAAAGTTGGACAAGAAATTTTAAAAGAGGGTTTTCAGAAGAATATTTCTTACCTAGAGTTTGACTCGTCATGTACATTCATTATATTATAAAATAATAAAATTATTTTTATTAGTCAATTTTTTAGAAACTATTTCTGTGTTTTTAGTCCATTTACCACGTTATAAACAATTACATAATCAATTTAGTACATGTCATCTATTTAAAGATATTCAGTTCATATGTCCAATATGACCTTGTAAAGTTGACTATGGTCAAAGAGGTGATTATTACATAATATATATAATAATAATTATCATTAAATGATAATAATTTTAAAAAAAAAACATGAAATATTGTTATAAAAAATGTACTATGTTAAAATAATGAAGATAATATGTCGTACTTATGCATGAGTACTATTTACATTTTTTAATGATCATTATGAAAAGAAGTTTGGTAATAATTTAATCTATAATTAATGATAATTATATCATAAATAAAACATTATTTCCATAAAAATAATTATATATATCTTCCATGTGATGTAATGATAAAAAACAAATCATGCCACTTTGTAAAGGAGGTAGTCCACACAAACACACGAACATTGTTATTATTTTTTGTGAATTAAAAATGTAAGAAATTAAATTATATATTATCATTTAATAATGATAAATATTTCATGAATATAATATATATACATTAAATAATTCCTTATTACTATCTATAAAATGAGGTGATGGAAAATGAATTACATCAGTTCTTGAGGCGGTAGTCCGCCGTACACACAAAAAATGTTTTTTCACATTTCATAGAAGATGAAAAATATATTGGTTATTACATTAACATAAAAAAATATTATTATATTAAACATATGGATGTTATTATATCAATATTTTTGAAGAATATTTGATGGATTAAGAATAATAATTAGAATGAAAACGCTTCTTTAAGAACTATAACTCTTCTTTAGAAAGCATCATTTTATTTACAAATTAATTCATCTAAGTATGATATTCATAAACATATAAGAAAAATATAGTGTCAGGATGTATTATATGATTTTATTTGGGTATTTTTTCTAAACCAATTGGTTTTTTAATTGTGAAAACAGATAGGATGTTCCCTTCTATAAGATATGGGAGAGGAATTCTTGTAATTTCAGAAAGTATTACATTAATAAAAATTAATTTTCAATTTAAAATGGTTCTAAATTGATATTGTTTGAATATAATATGAGTAAGAGTATAAATAATCTTATAACATAATAATTTTACAAGTTTAGGTGATGTTTTATCCCCTAATATATTTGTTTTAAATCGTGTTTACCCTTTTTGACAATCATCGTGATAATGATGTTTTTACTCTTTATGGGTCAATATAGTATCTAAAAAAGGACTATTAAAAACTAAATGGAATGTGGTGGATATTTCAAAACAAATTTCAATCACTTAAACAAAAATATGATATTTTTTATTTTTTATTCATTTAATAAAATAGTATTTACTCTAAAATAACATTAATTCCAATTTAAGAAAAATTCATTCAATTAGAATATAATGAATTAACACCAATATAACATGTAATTTGAATATATAAAAATGTTTTAACCCAATAATTCATTCAAATTATATTACATTTAATATTTTTAAAATTATTTATTGAATTTTTCTATTAATTGAATAATTAATGTATCTTTGTTGCGTAGGCATTAACTATAATTATTTAATCACTAAAAATTGTTAATAAATTGACATAAAAAAATAAAATTTTATTTCAATTGAATATTTATAACTGAACATTCCTTATTTTTATATTTATGTAAAAAAATATAATGATAATAAAACAAAGAGATTGGCTTTTTTGACTTTCCTCTAGATAAAATATTATAATGGTCAAAATCATGATCATATAAAAAAAATAATGTCATATATTTGAATTTTTTATTGTTAATGAAAAATTAAACTCATCAAATAAAATTAAAAATAATTTATGGTTACTTTAGAGTATTTATCACATTATTTTTACCCTTAATAACTCACTTTACCTTTACTAAAGTAAACATATTCACTATGATTAGTATTCAAAATGACTAAAAAAAATTTACAAATTTAAAAAACTTGGAAATCCTAATTAAAAATATGGAATATATTTTTTAATATATAAAAACAAATAATTTTAATAATTTAATGTAAAATTAAACCCACTATACACAATGAAAAATAATTTTTCAGAAAAATGCCTTTTTTAAGTAGGAAAATATTTTTATACTAAATTAAATTTCAAAAGTCATTATAAATACTATAGTTGGATTATTATTAATAAAAATAAACTAATAAATTCTTAAAATGATACCAAATAGAATTTTTCTTTATAAATAATTTAAAATAATATACACATTTCATTAAAAATAAGCATTTCACTATTCATTGAAAAATAAAACATTTTAGACAAATATAAAGTATTAAACACAAGATAAATTTGATGTGTTGTTTAAAAAAATTATGTCTATTTTATAAAATAAAATCTTTACATGTTTATGAAATTGATTAAATTATTCACTCACAAAAAGTAAGAAATACCATTTTGGAAGACACTACATTTTTTAAAAATGAAACGTATTTTGTAAAAATTGGGTGCTTAATTCATTTGAATTGATCAATAAATTTTAATTGATTAAGAACTTTATATATATTTCATAATTTTTTTAATCTTATTCATTCAATACAATTAGTTTCTAGGTTATAAAGGTAATATTTAAGAAATCATATTTCATTGTTTATTTATTCTTGGTAATGTGTGTCTTACACAAAATCAAGCACAATGACTTTCATATAAAATCATGGGGTGTTACATTTTTACTCTATTAAATAACTGAATCCTATATATACGAACTCAATTTTATTAATGAAATAATTACCATATAAAAATAAATTTTTTCAAATATCATATCATAAAAATTGATAGTAAAACTTCCTTTTGAAAAAAATAAAGGAAAATACGAAGGTTGTCTTGAATAACTAGGATTCCAAATAGGAAAAAATTAATGGGAATTGAAAATATTGATATTGAAGAAATTAAAAAATTTCCAAGTAATTAAAGATAGTGACATAAATCATTGATCACAATAGAGTGAAATATTATGATAAAGATAATGACCATAATACCATAAAATAATGAGGAGTGAAAAAGACTACCAATTCCTCAAAAATGAAGGTAAGAGGATAAAAATTTTGTTTCAAGATCTGTTTCCTAGTTTTGAGGAACTCTATTAGGATATTTTAAAATAACATAAATATATATTCTTACATGAAAAGTAAAATTTAATTTTTCAATAAATTTCCACCGCAATATTATATTTTTCTCTAATCTATGAGTATTCAAGAAGATTTTTTATGTCTGAATCACTAAAATCAAATTAAATAAGATCATATACTTCCAATAAAGGATAAAAATAAATTTCACCTATGTTTAGAAATTATAAAAAACCAAAACAATTATCACCCTATAATATAATTCCAAAAATGAATAAGCATTCATATAAATAAATAATATATTTATCTAGAAAATTTAAAAATATTACTAAAAGATACATTTAGATCTTTTCATAAATAAATATCATTAAAATTAATCAAACTATTCATGAATAATATGGAAACCCAAATTTTATTTGATCATATATTCTTCCAAAATAAATTTAACATATGTATACAAATAACATCAATTGCTCTTATATTATCATTCCAAAAATGTATATGGAATAGTTATATAATCTCCAAGATATGATAATTATTTCCATAAATAAAATGAATAATCATAATGTTTCAGAAAGATAATTTAACCTTTATTACTAAAACAAATCTCATATAATCAATAAAATATGTATATTTACCTTAATCATGTAGGGTTACTATTATAGTGAACTTCATCTAAAATAACATAAATCATTTAATCACAAAATCACTATTTAGTACAACAGTTATCCATATGATAAAAAATATATTGGGTTAGATGTTTTTCTTATTAATTTTAAATTACTTTAGTTTTAGAAATCAAAAACACCTTCCTAAAAATATATTTACTAACTTTTTATATCTTAGGTGTTTTAGTATGTTTTTTAGGAAACATTAATTTTTACTATACATAGAAATAATTCAAATGTATTATGAATATAAACTTATAATTATTAAATATGATCAATCCAATTATGAAAGAGCATAACTAATTAGACTGGCATTCATTCTGACCTGTGGTTAATCTTTTTTCTTATGAATCATAATGAAAAATTGAGGAACATCAGAATAATAATGGTACTGATATATTTAATGAACCCTTATATGGATTATTGTATTGAAAAATGGTAATAATGTACCTAAAAATAACCTCATTTTAAAATAAGAATATTTATTTTTATTATATCATAAGGAATATAATTTTATCATAGTAATTGTGATAGAAAATGACATCAGCCTTTCAGTTATTCCGGATCACAATGAGCTATCAAGTGTAAGATGTTTGAGGTCGTAACAAACTAACTTTTTAATATGACCATTGGAGATTTTCTTATAAATAACTAGCAATTTAAAGAGTTGGGTGCATATATATTTTGAAAATATTTTCTTTTGAAGTTTTCTCAACATGAACAGATTATTCCTAGTCATTTTAATGTTTTAAATATTTTTCATTATAAGGATTCCTTGTAGTTTTGTTTCCTTCAAAATATTTTTCTTTGTATTATACATACAATCAATTTTACGATCAAGGTATCATAGGGATAAAAATATAGTTATTCCAATCCATCAAATTGAGGGCTTCTAAGGATAAGAGGATAGACATTTATCATTATATCGAGGGATTTCGTGGATATTAAGACATATATTGATCATCATATCGTGGGATTTGGGGGATAGGAAGACAGATCTGTCAACAATAACATCAAGGGATTTACTGGTAAGAAAAGAAAGACCTTATAGTCTTCATAAAACTGTTTAAACCATTAGTTAGGGTTGCTAAATACCTTTACTCTTAAGGATGCAAAAATTATTTCTTTTAAATATAGCTTGTATTCCATTATTATGTTATAATATTTTTTATTGATTGATTTAATATGTCTTTATTACCCTATGAATATTATTATTGATTTTTTTATAAATATTTCTTATCTTTTTATTATCCATATATCAATGATAATGATTAAAACATACTATGATATAATCAAATCATTTGTGATTACTATTCTTTTACTCTAATAATCAAACTAAGTCTAAATCTGATATTTTTTACTTTAATAGGTATTATTTTTTGTTTTAGTTTAATGTTTTAAACTAAAATTCACCTCCCATATTGAAAGTAAAGTCATATTTACTACTCATATGATCCAACAATTGTTATCAGATAAGGTATTACTGTATATAATTTTTAATTTTCCACTTCTCCTATCATCTACTAGTTTATTATGTTTTGTTATAATCCAATTGTTTATAAATTGTTTTACAATGATGTATATTTGTAAAAAAAAAACTTTTTTTAATATCAAAGGTGTTTATATTTGTTATCATGAAAATATGAATCCTATTTGACCACCTATCTTTGATGGGTAAAAAATACGAGTATAGGAGGTATAGTATAAAAACTATTGTGATTAATACTAGAGTTGATGATTTCTTAATGCTTACAAGAAATTACAAGAATCATGATAAGGATGTTTCTAATTTTAATTATTATGAGATTTTATAATATAACTTTAACTAAAAATTTAAAAATAATTTATTGTGTTCTAGGAAAAAGAGTATCTACCATCATATTTCATCATGTGAAGCTGATAATAATATCTAGAGTAAGTTGAAAATAACACATTTTGGTACTTCCAAATTCATATAAATAAGATTATCTATGATTCATACTGACTACCAATCCTATCATTATATAAATGGTGAGATAGTTTCCAAGATACACTAATGGTTTGTGAATATTATCAATAGTTTACAATATATTGTATATATAGTTATTGATGATGATATTTGGGTTAAAATGATTATTCATATATTACCCAACGAGTTTTAATCTAAAAAAAATTCAATGATACAATAAATTTTACTAATCTTACTCTGGATGATCTTATTGGAACTATTTTAAAATAAGAAGTAATATTTAAGAGATATACTAAGAAAGTAAAATCACAAAATTGGTGGTGTTTCTTTTTCTACACCATCTACTGTATATATTAATGTAAAATCACCTGAGAAAATTTTTAAGTCTACAATGAAAAATAATGTTGTTGAATCCAATTCTAGTAAATAATAACATTCTTATAATGATAATCTAATATAGATATAATGATTAAAATGATACTTGTAATGAATTATTTTTAATATAGATATATAAAAGGTCATAAGGATAAAAATGAAAGAAAATAATATGAAGTTACTTTTTATAAAGTGAAGAAAGTAAGACATATTAGACATGATTTTCCTAAGCTTAAAAGGAAAGATATTAATAAATTAAATTTAGATAGAAATGATAAGAAATATTATAAGTCAAAAATTAAGATAAGTACTGAATCTTATGACCTTTGGAGTGCCGGTGGTGGAGATTCAATAGAAAATTATTCAGATAATTTATGTTTTAGATAGAGGAACATTGGACTTTTTATTGATGTATCTAAGTTAAATCATTCTCTCATGTATGAGGTACATATTTTTGAATTACTTAAAAATTTATATTTAAGTGATAATTATCCTTAAAGTGGTAATGAGAAAATTCTACATCTCTTTATGAATAATCTTCCTTACCAAGTGAATATAACACTCTACCTTCTTTCCAATAGGTTTCTAGATTTTTAAAACTCATAGAAAATGAAAATTTCAATGTTTTCTAAAAATTTGACAATGATAGAGGAAAACATGATAAATAATATCCAAGAATAACTCTTTTGACTAATGAAATATCATATCATTCTAAAGATCTTGAGAAAACATATTTTGAAAAATTTATTATTTCAAAATATTTTGAAAAAGTTATTTCTGAGAAAAATAGTTTACAGACTAATATTGGACTACTTAGTTCCAATACTATTATCAATAATGACAAAAACATAGTTATCAAACTAAGATATTAAATTTCTAGTTTGAAAAAACATCTAATTATGCTTACCATTGGTGAGGAAAAAATTTATGAACAAATTAGACATTGTGATAATAATTATTGAATGGGTTTCATCAATAATAAACATATTTTAAGTAACAATTACTTTGTTTCAATGAGTGAAACTTTTTGAACTATGTTATAAAGTGTTGGTCAATGGAAGAATTTTTTTTAATTTAATACATTAAAATAACTTGGATTTCATAAAGGTTATTTTTCTATGGGAATAAAATTTTCTCAAAACATAGTTATATAAATGTGGTTCCTAAAAATATATTTTTCTATCAATGTAGGACCCAAGATGGTTTGGGTTATGAAAAACTAATATTATTATTTTAAGAAAAATAAATATAGTTCCAAAAATAAAAATATTTAGTACAAGGATAATAGTTTATCCAGACACATGATTGGAGACACAAATTTATTTAATAAGATTATCATGATGAAAGGTTGGAATGTAAATTTGAGAGATAATTATCATGGAGAAATCATTGGTATATGTGACATTATACTTCTTGGAAAACCATTAATTTCAAATGTTTTATTTTTTATATGACTTAATAACAATGTTATAATAAAAATTCAATTATGTGATGAAGGTTACCTTGTAAAATTTATTAATGATAAGTTCATAGTAGATAGTTATATGGATGAATTTATTCTTTCTTCCAATCGACATGTGAATGTTTACACACTAAACATATAATACCTTAAGAGCCAAGATAATCCTTTTTTGTGCAATGGAAGATCGACATTGGTTATGTAATATATGGTTAGGACATTGTAACCTAAGAACCTTTCCAAAGTTTACTCAGAAAGGAATTGTTAAACATCTACCAAAACAAATGTTTGATACTTCAAAATTTTGTGATCCATGATAATATGGTAAGAAAAATATGCAATGTTATAAATATGTTAGTGAAATCCTCATTTCTGATGCTTTACAATTAGTGGATATGAACTTATTTAGTACTACAAAAACTGGTAGTATTCATGGAAAATACTCTGTATACATCTTGGTTGATGATTACACTTGATTAACATTAGACTATTTTATTAAAATGAAATATGAAGCCTTTAGTTATTTTAAAACATTTTAAGTGAAAGATAAAAATGATAAAAACCTCTCCTTGGAAACTATTTATAGTGATCATGGTAGGGAATTTCCAAATTCATATTTTGAAACTTTTTGTAGAAAGAACAGTTTTGAATATAAATTTTAAGAAACTAGAACCGAAAATAAAAATGGTGTAGTTGAAGGAGGAAATTGATTTCTTAAAAATATTACTAGAACCATACTAAGTGGATATCTAGTTGCTATTCAATTTTTGGATGAAGATATTAGTACTCCCTTCTATTCTATAAATTGATTTATAATTAGAACATTTATTAATAAAACTACTTATGAGTTATGGACCGGATGAAAAACAAATGTTTCTTAATACAATTTTTTGGTTGAAAAGTATTCATCTTAAAGTCTAAAGTTAATTTATATAAGTTTACACCCCAATATAATGAAGTAATATTTTTAGTTTATTCCATAACTAGCAATACTTACACTTTTTTTAATGAAAATTCTTATACTGTTGGGGAAACTATGCATGTGAAGTCTGGTGAAACCAATCCATTTATTTTCAAACAATCCCAACCTACATCCTCAAATGTTATTTATAAAACTAATTTTCAACCTATAAAAGAAAATAAATCTCCAAAATAAATAACTCAAGATTATGTTTCTAAAGTAATTCCTCACGAATATTTTTATCCTATGGTTAAAGAAAATAATTTTGAGAACCCAAGAAGTTAGTTTTTTTAAATAATCATCCTAGTGATAGTATCATTGGTTATGTAGATCAATCTATTAGGCCTAGAAGTTCTATGAGAAATGAAATTGAACATCTAAATTTCTTATCCCAATTCAAGATAAGAATCCTGATGGGTCTTTATGTGAAGAGGATTGTATTAACACAATATTAGATGAACTCAATGATTTTTAATCGAAAAAAGTCTTTAATTTAGTTGATTGACTTAAAAAAATGTCTATTATTTGAATTAAATGGGGTTTTAGAATAAATGTGATGAAAATGGAATAATCATTATAAATTAAGATAAAATTGTTTCTATGTGATATAATAAACAAGAGGGAATAGATTATGAGGTAACCTATACACCATAAAGAATAATTGAATCTATTTGTATACTTATGGACGTTACATCATTATTTATTTTCAAACTATTTTAATTGGATTTGAAGTGTGATTTATTTAGTGTATATGTTCATGAGGATGTTTATGTAGAACAAACCCCTGGTTTTGAAAATAAAAAACCTCTCGAACATTTTTATACAAGTACTGAAGTACTTAATGGACTTAAATAACCCCCTAGAGCATGGTATAATAGGTTAACTAGATTTTTGATACAAAATTTTTTTGTTAAGGGAGCAGAATATCCAACTCTTTTTGTAAAATAAGTAGATAAAAAAATTATTATTGTAAAAAATTATGTTTATGTATTTATTTTTGGTTCAAATAACAAATATTTAATATATTCCTCTAAGGATATTATAATGTATGAGTTTTAATTGAGTATTATGGTTGATTTAACATATTTTCATGGTTTTCAATTTTCACAAAAATAAGAAGGAACTTTTGTGTCTAAACCTAAGTATATAATATATATTTTTAAAACAATTGGATACAATAAAACTAAAACTATTAGCACCCCCACTGGTACCTCTAATACTTTTGATCTTGATGAGTTTTGGAAACCAATTGATCAATAAACTTTTAGATGTATGAATGGTATCCAACTTTATTTAACAACTAGTTATCCAGATTTAATGTTATCATTATGATTATGTGCTAGATATAAATTCAATCCAAAATAATCTCATATTAATTTTTTAAATGAAATTTTAATTATCTTATGTGAACTAAAAATTTAGGCTTATTATATTCTTCTTGAATATTTTTGAACTAAACTGTATTTCATATACTTCTTTTTGTGGATTTAGAATGGATAGAAAAAGTACATCCAGAACTTTTCATTTCATAGGAGATTATTTAGGTGCTTGGTATTGTAAGAATAAATACTTATTAGCACCTTCCACCACTGAATATGAATATGTGGATGCTGTAAGTTGTCTTGTCCAAATGTTTTGATTTCAACACACACTCACTAACTATAGAATGCGTTTTACTAAAACTCAAATACACGGTGACAAAATAAGTTCCATTTTTCTAAGTAAAAAATCCATTACATCACTCGTTAGATAAGAGCATAGATACAAGACATCATTCAAATTGGGATCACACTCAAAAGAGTATTTCTAACTTTTAAATTCATCAGAACTCAGTAATAACATGATGATATTTTAATTGAACCACTTTGTTATTATTGATTTGATTACATTAAATAAAATCTAGGAATTATCATTTTAAAGTGACGATTCATATCTATTTTTTTAACAATATCCTTACTCAAATATAATCCTTTTAATAGGGGAGAATATTTGATTTTTTTTAAAATTAATTTTTTATTAAAAATTTTAGTTTTATAAATTGGAAATTTTCTAAAAAAAAATTTAATTGTAATGAATTTTATAATCTTCCAAAATTTCATTCAAACTTTCCCAGATTATGATTTTTTACTTTATAACATTATTACTTATTTTTTAATAAACTATCATAATCAGTTTTTATTTTAAAAATATCGTAATAATTTTTTTATTTAAAACTATTTTTATAAATTTTTATTTTAATAAAATAATAATATGTTTTCATTTTAAAATTATTATAAGTAGTTTTTTAAAAAAAATATCTAATTAAATTCTTTTATTGAAACCAAGAAGAATAGGTTTCTCATATTGATGAAACATTATACTCTGAAATTTACTCTTAAATTCGTTTTCTTTTTTGACTAATTCATTAATTATTTTTATAATTATTATTGTTCTTATATTATTTGTTTTCATAAAAAATTTAATTTTTTCAATAAAATTTAAAAATTATCCTAACTTAAATGATTCTCACTATGATAAAATGTTTTAAAACATAGACAGTTGAAATAAAATTTCCAAACTTTATTAAATTAAATCTCATTCGTAAGATCAGAAATGGTTTCAATCTCAACAATTTATTACAATACGAACGATGAACTATAACTCTGAGTTCTGATATAAGGGTGTGAAAACCTCTATCCCAATTCAATTTTTAGAGTTTTCATCACCACCTCTCACCACCCTTCAACTTCATCAGTCCAATTCATTTTTCAGTTATCTGATCTTTGGCTTATTTCTCACTACGATGGAATGAAAATAAGATTATGTATAATGGTATCTTTTTTGAGACAAAATCATTAAAAGGTATTTTTTGGTAAATATGATATTACTCTCAAAAAGATCATTTATTTAAAATATTGGGAAAGGTATTTTATAGAGAAACCAGATAAATATTTTGATCCCAATTATCCTGAAATGGTTATAGATATTTATTCTACCTTTTAGTTTTTTAAATAATAATGTAAGGATAAAGTATATTTTACCTTGTTTTTTAAGTGATATAACATTCCTTTCAAGAGTTTAGTGGACTTGGTGGGTTTTCCTTTTGGAGGTGAGCCACACTTACCTTCACACAAGTTACCAGACACCCCTGTATCTTTTTGGAAGAATTAGGATGAGACTTCATTGTTTCTATGCTAAGATAAAGTAAGGAAATATTTTCATCATTCATGAGACAATATAGTTATAACATTATGGATACAAGGTTATCTAATCCATAGAAAGGGTGTTAGGGATATATTAAAAGTTTATGATTTTTTTAGATTACTTGGTCAATATGAGGAAAATATACTTCATGTAATTTTCTTTCATTGTGATGGAGAATATTAAAAGTGATTTGATAAATTCAAAGATTATCATGTTTCCAACCATCATCAGTATATTTATTACGATAGGTATGGATCTTTTAATGTTCTAAATTAGTCTAACCGTGTAATAACTATGATTTTATCTATTGTTGAAGAAAAAATTTCAAGATTGAAAATGGTTTTTAATTCAAATTCAAAAATGTTTTTTGAAAAGATTGATGGAGATAATTCAGAGGCTCAAACAACAATGAAAGATGAGGATACTAAGAAAAAAGTGAAAGGCTGAATCTTCCCCACTAGTTAAACAAAATAAAGAAAAGATATTGTTAAATAAAATTTTCAATAAGTTTTTATTACATAAGGATCAAAAGAAACCCAGGAATCCTAAGTTTGGTATTGATCTTTATGAGTAAAAGTACTTAATAATTTGGGAAAAATAAAAGTTAGAAGAAGAAAAAATGGAAATAAACAAATGAAGAGTCATGGAAAATAAAGTGTGTGTGAATGTTTTAATAAAAATGTTGAAAAGGAATCTGATATTATTATAATTCCAATTTCCCATACCGATCAATTCAATAATGACTCTAGTCTTGAGTTATTTTTATTATTATGAAATACCATCAATATTACCTTTAGTGGATGATAAGGAAATAAGATAACTAGTTTTTTATGAATCCATCCCTGATAAAGAATTGGTATCTAGATAAATTGGAAAATGAGTTTTAAGAAGAGCAAGACAATTAGAAGAATTTCATAAGAAAGATGTTTTGAAAGAACTTGAAGAAGATGTAAAAGAATATGTTAAAGAATAAGTAGAATAAAGAGTTGAAGCATTATAAGAACTTGAAGTATAAGAAGAATTTGAAGTTCAAAAGGTAGTTTATGTGGATGAAGTAAAAGAAAAATATGAAGAAGTTCATAAGAAAAACACTCAAACTAATAAACAATTGAAGGAATATAAATAATTTGTGTCTTATTGATCATTCTAAACCCATTTAACTTAATAATCAAATAAAATCTAATTGATATCATGAAGAAAAATCATCAATAGAAAAAATATGATGAATCATCCTATAATAAAGAAGGACAAGACCAAAAATCAAATACCATAGAAGATGATTAAGCAGAATCAGAAAAAATATTGACATTGTGAACTTTTAAAATGAAAAAAAAGTTGCATAGAATGTTTCATATATAGATTCATTGAAATTTTAAATGAAATGGAAATCAATTGATGTAATAACATGAAGACCAAAACCACATCAGATAGATCTTGATCATTAAAACATAGAAGATATAGTTTCTTAAAAAGGATTTCATTATATTGGAATTAACTTGAAAAGGTTATGTGAAAAGGTTCTGTAAATACATAACATAAAGGAAAGATGTTACATGATTCAAGAATCTTGGAATGATAAATATAAAATATTTTTTTAATTAATTATTAATCAGGATTGAGTTATATTTTAATATCATTTAAGAAAATTTTAAAATACAAAACTCTTCATACAATAAAATTGTTAAGTGGACGAATAAAGTAGAAAGTGGATTAATAGATTATTAATATTGTTTTGTGGAAATTAAAACTCATACTTTTAAAATGAAATATTCATTCAAAAAGTTGTCATCAAATGTTTTAGGTTGATTGAATTTTGTAAAATAGTTCAAAGAAACAACTGATGATCATACAAAAGATGTAAAAGTCTTAAAATAAAAGATACGTGATAGGTTATTTGAGATGAACATGTTTAGATCATGTGAAAATTAATTAATAAAAACAAGGGATGAGAATAAATAGTTTTATTATGATGATAAAAGGCTGAAGAATGAAGTATAGAATAAAGAATTTATGGTAGAAAGATATATGAAACTTGAGAAGGATATAGAAGATTTAAATAAGATGATTTATTTTTTCAAGAAGATGATGAAGAAATAATGAATACTATTTCATTTTGAAATATTGATGTATAATTTCAAACATTTTAAAAGGTTTAATATTTGAATAAATTTTCATCAAATATTTGTTTCTTGAATAGTTTACAAACACTATTGGATGTATGTTCTTGTATTTATTTCATGGATGATTGGTTATTTCATATAAATATTTCTTTTTTTTTGTTTTATCTCAGTAACATTTTAGGTTTTATTTGTTACCTTAATTTTTGAAAGACACAAAGGGGGAGAAGGATTCATAAAAAGGATATTTATTAAAAAAAAAACAGGAAAAACAATTCTTATGGAGAGAAGTATTTTCATGTAGGATAATTATTGCTAAGGGGGAGTTTTTTTAATATGTTACATCATATCATGAACAAGTCATAAACAAATGGGGAGTGATAAAAAATATATTAAATGTTATTAAAATAATAATGGGATGTATATTTTTCAAGTTATTAATTTTTTCATTTGATTTTTATGTTTTTTAATTTCCAAAAATGGGGATATTATTGAGTTAGAAGTTTTACTTATTACTTTTTTATTCCTTTAGTTTTGGAAACAAAAATCACATTCCTAAAAAAATTACTATCTTTTTTTGTTTCAAGTGTTTTATCATGTTTTTTAGAAAAAAATTCTGTATACTATACATATAAAAAGTTATAATATGTTAAGAATATAATTTTATCACTCTTAAATAAAATCCATAGGATCATGGATGAGTATGATTAATTGGAATGGACTTTATTCTGACTAGTGTTCAGAATTTTATCTTGCCTATCATACTAAAAAACTTCATTACCATAAAACTGATAATGGTACCACTCTATTAGACTAACCCTAATAAGGTTTATTATATTGAAGAACGATAAGAAATTCCATCAGACTAACCTAAGTTTAAAATTAGAATATATATATTTTTCTTTAATAAGGAATACACATTTATTTTTGTAATGGTTCTAAACAATACGATATCAACATTTTATATTTGGAAGATCATGAACAAATGATAAGTGAAATCTATCTTAGTTCATTACAATTAAATCAAAAATATATCCATTGAAGCTTCTCCTATAAATAGCCAGTCATTTGTAGAGTTAGTTGAAAATACATTTCTAAAATTAAATACATTAAAGTTTCTGATACATGAAAATACTAAACCTAGTTATTGTAATTATTTAGATAGTTATCATTATAAGGAATACATGTCAAGGTTGTTTCATTTAATTTTTTTTCTATTTTGCATTCGATCATAGTTATGATTAAAGGATTTCGAGTATAGGAAGACTGTGAATTTGATCCATCAGATTGAGGGCTTATAGAGATAAGAAGATAAACACTACTCATTATATCAAGGGATTCGAGGGATATGAAGACGTATGCAGTTCAATGTATTAAGGGATTATGTGGATAGGAATATAGAGCTACTCATCATCGTATTGAGGTATTTCCTGGAAAGGAAAGAAAAACATTACAATAAGTATAAATATTTCTATATTGTTATTCAGGGTCCTGACTACCTTTAATCGTAAGGCTATAAGTTTTAATACTATTTAATATAGGGTTTAATCTATTCTTACATTGTATGATTTTGTGTTGCTTGTTTTTATGAGTCATTTTTCCATTATGAATAATACGATTGAAATTTTCTTTTATAAATATTTCTTGTCATTTACTTTATCTGGGTATTGTTGATTATCATTAACACATACTATGATATAATTTGATCATTTGTGAATATGATTATTTTATTTTTATCATTAAAAAAATTCCAGGTTTTATCTTTTTTACTTTAAGAGGTATTGTGATTTATTTTAGTTTAATTTTTTAAAATACAATTTTCCCCCTATTATACGTATATATATCCTTGATACTCTTTTGATCCAACAACATATATTCTCAACATCAACTTAATAATAATTTTCAATTCATTTAAATAATATCATAATAACAATGAAATCACATAGGTTGTGGTGGGAATTGCATCATTTTCACCCTTTATTTGCGGGTTCAATCTTGACATACTTTCTCAATGTGACAATTTTCTATTTTATTAAAACTATATTAATATAATTCCTATGAAATTCTCAAAAATATAATGAACATCATCAAACTTATCATTAATCATAAAATTACTTTTTTTTCTATAAAGGATTATATATTGCTAAATTATTTACAAAATTAATTAATCTTAACTGAATAACATTTTATTAACATTACACACATTTTATCCAAAAGGGTTGTTTATAATTTTATCATATGTCTTTAAATGACTGTCTCTAGAAAGATTACATTTTAGCTACACCAATTTTTAATGGATTCAATTATAACTAACATATATTTTAAAATTATACAAACAAAATATGGTAAAGGATAACCCTTAATTATTTCATGGTCTTAAATATATATAGAATGTACTATAATATCATCGATAACCACATCCTATATTTAACTCCTCTTTTAATCCATTAACTATTTTTTTCATCTAATTATTTAATAATGTATTCTTATAAATCAATGATATGTAATTTTCCCTTATGATTCTTTAATATCAACTAAATCATGCTCCATACATACAAAAAAACTAATTTATACCATAAATTTAGATATCATGGTCTTATTTTAGGTTTTTTATATCCTCTTTATCTTCTATTATGAAGCCTATATCTCTAGAAAAGAAATATTTAAGTCTATTGTGGTATTTACCTTTTCAATTGAGATAAACAGGTTGAGTTTTTTAAAAACATTAAAGAGATTCCATGATCCATATAAATTCTAGAGAAAAAAATATGTTTGTGATAGATCAAATAGTTTCTTACAGGTGATTTGGATGTTCAATGATATTTCAAAATCATTTGAGTATGATTTTTCTATTATAGTGGTGATTAAATCATCTATATGAGATAAGAATGGTTTGTGAGATCATTTTTCATTCATGTTGATTGAATATATTTAATCTCCAAATAGAAATATCATTAAAAAATTAATTGAATTATTGATTAATAAAATGAAAATGGTCCTTATAAAGACAATACCCATATAAATTCTATAGTACTTCAATAAA
The DNA here is from genome assembly GCA_963277665.1 of Viscum album. Taxonomy (NCBI): domain Eukaryota; kingdom Viridiplantae; phylum Streptophyta; class Magnoliopsida; order Santalales; family Viscaceae; genus Viscum; species Viscum album. The sequence continues at coordinate 931,914,053 of OY728159.1, forward strand.
AAAATTCTTAATATTAACCTTAAAAAATTTAACATTAAGGAATGTCTTAACCTTGAGAGTAATCTCATACATCTCATCTTACATCTAGAAAAATGTTACATTATTACTTTAAAATAATCCTTTACTTTAATCCTAATAGCCACATAAACCTCAGCCTAATAAAAATTCTACACAAAATATCATTAGTTACCTTAAAATCACATCACATAAAACATAAAAAAGGGTTTATATGACATCAAACTTATGATTGACCATAAAAATATATACCCACCATGTTATTAATAACTCTTAAGCTAACATAAAAGGAAAACATTATAATATATTAAGTTATATAAACCTTTTCTTTAATACCAACAATAAGGAATCAGCCTTGAAAATTACATATTCTACAATCTTATGACTACAGTTCACCTAATTTAATTCAAAAATATAGTTATGGTTTATATTTTTAATTATTTAGTACATAAAAATTATATAAAAACCCCTTATATTAAAATTTTAACATTTTTATTCACTTTCCATTTTTCATAAAAAACAAAACATTTAAAAATAATCATGTTTTTGTTTAATGAATAATCTTATTGACTTTAAAATTGAATTCATATTGTTTTATACCAATCCTTAAACCCCATGAAAATAAATTTGATATGTGTGATGAGCCTAAAATTCATAGTAAGAAACACAAGGGAATAAAGAAACATGTTATTGTATTTTAAAAACATGAGATAAGACATGAGTTTTCTAAGAACTTAATAAACCTGGAACACAAATAATCATTTACCCACACCATAAACCAATTTTTATACCAAAATGGTTTCATAAAATAATTTATACAAAAATAAAACCACAGAATCATAATTATGAGTGTTTTTAAGAAAACATGAAAACCAATGAAAACAATTTTCTTAAAAACATTCATATTTACCCTAAAAGGAATAATAATTCCTTTAACCAAATGATTATTAGAAAACGTTTTGAGATAAAACTATTTCCATAAAAAAATATAAATCATATAAATTTCATGTAGTTCTTTGGGACATAATATTCATAGAATTATGATAATTGAAATAACCATATGGTTGACTTCCAACATAATTCTCTAGAGAACAAATCATTACCCAAAGCATTAGAGCGCTATCTTGGTGCACCAATTGTATAATCTACATTTCTCACACCAAATTTCATGGTCTATATCAGGATAAAATGTTATCACAAATAATTTTAAATGGCCATAATATGAATAAAATATTTTAACCTTTCACCTTTTCAACATAAGACCCTTGAATAATTAATTTGATCCCATATGAAATAATTTGTATATTGAAAACCCATTTCCTTTAAAAAAATATAATCATTAACAAAATAAACTCAAAAATGAATTTTTTTTTGATAAGGGCATGTAGTCATGTTTAGGAACCAATGAAACAAATAATATTTGTGGAGGTGGTAAATTTATTTTTATCCATTTATTTTAAAATAAAACATTATTTTATCCTTTTGTAATGAAAGTAAAAAAATTATTTAAAAATATTCCTTTTGAAAAACATTGAAAGAAATTAAAAAAATAAATAAAATGACATTAATAATTATTTTATTCCAAAATAAATACATTAATTATTATTTTTAAAATATGATCTTTGTAGAAATAGAGTTGGCAGGGGAACTTTAAAAGAGGATTTTAAAAAGAAAGTCCCTAAACTCGAGTCTGACTAATCACACACAATATTTATAATATATAATAATAAAATTATGTTAATTATTTACTTATTTATGATATTTTTTATTGTTTATATTATTTTTAATAATTTATAATCAATTACTTAATCTATTGTGTTCATGTCTAATTTTTTAATAGAATTAAACATATATATCCAAAATCACAATGTTAAGTTGACTAAGATCAAAGAGATTAATAATTGATGATATCCAAAATGGTAAACATGAAATAATAATAATTTTTATACTTAAACTATAATTTTTAATCAAATCATAAAAGTCGGAAATGAAAAATGAACTATGTTACAATCATGGAGACGGTAGGCCATACAAATGCACGGGTAATGTTTCTAGTTTTCAAAGATCATTATAGAAAGAAGATGGATATTATTTTTATTTTTATATAATTTTAATTATATCATAAATAAAAAATTATATCTATAAATATTCTTATAAAAATAATCTATTTGATGTTGTGATGAGAAATTAATCACATCACTTCGTAGAGGTGGTAGTCCACACGTACGCACGAAAAACATTATCATTTATCATTAAATAGAAAGGTAAGATATTCAATGATATGTTATATTTTAAAAATTATAATTATTACATGAATATCATATATATATATATATATAAAACACATCATTAAAACTATCCAGGAGAGGAGGTGATGGAAAATGAATTGCATCAGTTCTCAAGGTGGTAGTTCTTCATATGCCAGAACGACAATATTGTTTCCCATTTGATGGAAATTATATAGTTAAAGGTTATTAAATTATCAAAACAAAATCGAAGCATATTTAATAAAATGGTTATATTATTTCACCATAGTTGTAGAATATTTTAAGTATTTAAAATAATAAATAAAATGAAAATGCTTGGTCAAGAACAATACCTTTTCTTAAGAAAACCACCTTTTCATTCCATTTTAAGCCCTCTAAAGTTCATATTATGAAAAACACTAAATCCAATACTTTATATTTTGGATTATATGAATGTATTTGAGCAGTTATTGTCTGATCCAAATGATTTATGAAGTTTTAAATAAAAGGTTAAGAGGTTACCTTTTATAAGAGATGGGCTGTCAATTCAGGGAATTTCTTAAAGTATATAATTAATATAAATAAATTTTCAATTTAAAACTGTTCTAATTGATATTATCTTAATTTGATATATTTATAAGTTTAAATACTCTCATATAATAAAAATTGGGCAAAGTTCGTTTCTTTTTCACCCATATCATTTTTTATCTCATGTTAACCATTATTGAAAATTTCCATGATAATGAAGTTTTTAATCTTATGGTCAAATATTATTACTATAAAATGAGAATTTTAAAATAGTTGATATTTGAAACCATATCATAATAAATTTTATTAATATATTAATTTTTTAGTTTTTAATAATTTAGTAAATTATTATTTATTATAAAATAATATTATTGTTAATTTTCTAATTATTCATTTAATTTGAATTTTAAAACTATAAGACTAAAATGAAATTATATTAAGTTATTAAATACTATATAATATTTATTATTGATCTAAAAATAATGTAACACAACAATTCATTTAAAAATGGTAATTTTAACATTTTCGAATTTTTTTATCTTTCTGTTAATTGAATAAATAATATATACGCATTGTGTATGCATTTAATGTAATTATTTCACCATTAATATCTAGAAATAAATTATCATGAAAAATTAAAATAATCAATATTTCAAATAAAAATTTATAACTTGACATACCTTCTTTCTATCCTTATGTAAAAAATTAATGATAATAAAACTAAGAGAATGACATTTTTTACTTTTCATTACATAAAATTTTATAAAGTTCCAAATCATGGACATATTTAATAAATCAATATATTCAAAATTTGTTTCATTATGTATGAGGAATACTCATATAATAAAATTAATGTATGTTTTAGGTTTACATTCTAGTCTTTATCATATTATATTTACCCCTAATTACCCCATTTTTCCTTTACTGTTGTTACAAATTTTATTTTGATTACTATTCATAATTAATAAAAAGGAACATATTTACCAAATTTAGACCTCATAATTTCAAATATGTAATAAAATATTCAATATTCATAAAACCAAATTTTCATTCATTAAATTATAATTTAATCCCAAAAAACATGATGAAAAGCTGTTTGTTTTCAGAAAAATGCCTTTTTAGAACAAAAATATATTTACACCGAATTCAGTTATAAAATTCATTATAAAGACTATAATTGGATTATTTTTAATGAAAAAGAATTAAATAAATTTTAAAAATAGTACAAAATATAATTTTAATTTATACATATTTTAAAATAAAATAAAATTTTCAATAAAAAACTTTATTTTTAACTATTCATTAAAAAATCAGTCTTTTTAGAAAAATATACAAATTACACCATATGATAATTTTTTAAATGTTTTTTATAAATATATCACTTTATCAAATAAAATTTCAATATGTGTTGTAAATTTATAATAATATTATATCACAAATAACAATAAATTTGGTATTTGAAGAAAACTAATTTTTGAAGAATAAAATACCTCTTCTAAAAATTGTCTCATTATTTAATAAGAATTAATCAGTGAATTATTATTAATTATAATAATTATATATATTTCAAAATTTGTTTAATCTTATTTACAACCTCCAACTCAATGTTTAAGTTCTAATGGGCACATTTATATAATAATATTTCATATTTCATTTAACCCCAATGTTATAATTTTGCATGTTATTTAAATAATGTCCTTGTTTTAAAAGATTGGGGTGTTAAAGATTATATATTTTAGATGAATAAACTGTGTATTGTGATTAAGGAAGAAAATGATAATTTTGGGAACACTACATCATTAACCAGTGCCAATATTTTAAATTATTTATAATTTAATCATAAGGATAATGATAAGTTGATTAAGGAATTCAAAAAAAAAATCATTGAATAAAAAGATTATTTGTGAAATCCTTTGTCTGGTATGATTATTTTAAAGGTAGAAATTAGTTTAACTATTTTTTTAATAAATTTGAAAATAAAATTAAGAAAAGGCAGCATTATTATAAAGTTAATTGTATTAAATGTGTTTTACATGTGTATTACATGATCAATATGATTCTCATTGTTATTAATGTTTTAAATGGAAACATGGGTAAAAAATAATAATTTATTGATACATCTTAGATCAGTTAAAATGTTCATATAATTTACATAGTTAGGGCTCCCAAAATCATCATGACAAATCTAATGGAACCTAAACCACTCTACTCGCCTAGGTGATGTATTTCTTTATATCCAGTACACATACACTTTATTGTTTTTTGATATCATGATACCAACTTTATTCTATGAGTTTTTATTTATATAATTTGAGAATTTAGTTGTTTTTTTATTATTTTATTTACTATAATGTTATTTAATAGTTGGTTACTATTTTAATTCGTTGAAAATATTTCTTAATTCGTTGAATATCACAAACTATTTCATAGACCCCTACAGTATTTTTTTCCATAGTAGGTGTTTGCATCTTTAACATTCATAGTATTATGATTTTGATAAGGGAAAGATTATATTTAGAGAGATTTTTTACTAATTATAATATATTTTTATTTCTTTAATAGTTGGCATATCATTTCATATGCATGAATTTTGGAGTAGTTATTATATTAACTTTTCCTGAGAATATCGGGATGAATATTTTATTTTCTTTTAAGCGTGAGTATTCCCTTTTTAACTTTTATTTTTTTACTATGAATTCATACTTTCATATTGGGGATATGCTTATTTTTTATTCCATGCCCATGTTTCTTTTTATTTAATTATTTTTTTCTATTATTTTAATATTAAAAAGAATTATTTGATATTGTATTAACTATTTGTTATTACAAAAGTGAGATAAATGTTAGAGATGTTTGGGTTTTGTAATTACCAATAAGGGAGAAAAGATTGAGTGGCTCCATTGATCCTCTATTTATTTTGTTTTGATAATTTCTTAACAATATCCTTTACTATTTATTATTTTTAGTTATTTTTTTTATTTTATCATTTTATATTCTTATTCACTGTTATTATTTCATTATTATTTTTTTATCAAATTTATATTTTTGTTTCTCACATTTCATGTAGAATTATTTTTTATTAGGTACAATTTATTATTTACTAAAAATAAATCTTTATATATTCTAAATTGATAAAAGAAAATATTATTTTATGAAATGTTAAAAAGTAAAAAAAATTACTTGTTTGAAGAAATATGTATGTTTTTGTGATGGTTGGATTTTTTATAAGTACATTAACCTTAAGTATTATAATTGTTCAAGAACTGGCTATTTTGTGTCAATTTTTAGTAAATTAATTAACCATACACATGTTGGAAGAATATGTTATTTGGATATTCCAATCACTCTTATATATTGGGAGTTCAATTATTTTCAAAAAGTAATAGATCTTTACATATTAGTATATTTACTCATAGAATTTATTTTTGAAAGTTAAAAATCTTAAATTTGATAAAGTTGGTTATTTTCCATTGTCAAAAGAATTATGTATGAGATATTTTAGAAGTTTAGTTCATAAGAAAAAGAGATTTGTTTTATGCATTTAAGTTCTGAAATAATTGGGAATTTAAGTTCATCAAAATAGAAATTCATTATAAGTTATATTCATAATGTTTCATAAGTTATGGACTATTTTGCAGAAGATAACAAAATTTTAGAAAGGATAAAAAATATTTTGTATGAAGATATTATTATATATGAAACTGTATATAGTATTATAAATATCATTTTATGAGAAGATTACTAGTCATATTATATGATTCATAATATGGTATTGTGATATTCAAATTCAAATACCAAAAAAGTTTAAGGCCATTGTTTTTTTAGTGTTCATGATTACCCAAATTGATTTAATGATTATGATTATATAAAGATTTCATGATATATTTAATTTTGTTTTTATAGAAAATTAGTGGATTGTTATCAAAAGAAGATAATTTATCAATGCATTGACCTTTATCAAAATTTTAGTAACTAAATTGTTTCTATATTATTTATTATTATCCTAGTTATATTTTATTATTTTTTCCAATAACATTAAGTGTTCATCATTAATGAAAATTCATTGTCATTTTTTGAAGGAAATATTTTCTTATGTTTATTATATTAATTTAAATGTTATAGTAAGTTCAAACATGGAAGAAAATTAAAAAATTACTAAATAGTGGTAAAGAAAACATTTTCAAACACTTCCTTATTGGATTTCCCATCTCTTCATCATTATTTACACTACAATGTTTTATTATGGGTCACACAAACTTGTTATAACATTATTATAAGATTTAATTTTATTATTCTAACTTGAATAAAAATCACTAATATATATGTTATCCATGGTCCCAAAAAAGGAAAGGTTGGTTCTTATGTCACTTTAAATTTAAATTTGTGGGTTTGTGACACTGAGTGTGAAAAAGTAAGGGGTTTTGAATTTATTTTGGAACCATTGAAAGGAAGTTTCAAAAAAATAACTCTCCCTCAAAAGGGAGGATTATTTGGGGTGCTCCATTCTTATCAAAAATTAATGGGGTGTGGAGAGTATATGTAGTATCTCTGTGATCTGAATCAATATAAAAAACCTTGTGCTATATTATATTCTATATTGTTCTGTTTACTCAATTAAAACTCACTATAATTGTTTTTTATTCTTAAATTACTTATTACTATTATACATTGAATTATAAATTATATTTTTAGTTACTATAATTATTTAATTTTATAAAATTCACCCCCCTTCACTCTTATCTATTGTTATCTCCATTTAGGAAACTATTTGGTGGTATCGAGATTTTGAAGTTTCTATGGCCTTCATCTACTTAGAACAAGTTTTTTTGAGCCATAAAACCCATTAGTGATATCAGATACATTTCACGATTCATGACTCTAGAAATAATGTTGAAAATGAATAAATTTTATATCATTTTTCATTTCATATTTCATATCATTACAAACGATATGAGATTTAATATATTGTTATATTTATGATATGAGATATTAAAATCTATGATTTCGTATTTTTATATAAAATATGATATAATAAAAACATAAAAAAATAACATCTTTTGTTTGGATATATCATGTCATATGATATATTCAGATATATAACATGACATCATCAATTTATACTATTTTATATGATGAAAATGGATAATCATATTGTAATAGTAATATTCATATCAAAATTTATGTTATAAAGTAGTTATGGAATCCATTATAGCCCTATATGTATTAACAATATATCATGGTATTGGTTTTGAACTACATCATGAGTTATGATATAGTTCATATTGAAAAATATGATATACCATTTTTTTAAATTTTGAATTATGGATTGAATTATATAATTTAAAAATTATTTATATATTATAGAAAAATGTAATTATGGATATAAATTTAATTTATAATGTTTTTATAAATTAATTAATTAAAAAATTTAATAAATGGTAAAATGTTTATAAAAAATTTATAAAAGAAATATCCATAATATTAAATAGTTATATAAAACATATTATATATTTCTTTTGCACAACATATTATTTAGATATAATGTTTTTATGTAGAAATTATAAGTGAAATTTACAATGTCTCCATAAGTTAAAATATATTGTAAAATAAAAAAGTTTATATTTAAATTTTGAATTATTCTTAATTATTAAATTTGAAATTTTCAGATTAAAGGCCATATTTGAGAAAAATATTTAAACCATACCAAATGAGTTTTGATAATTGATATGATTATGTTTGAAATATTATAAAATATTTGATGTTCAATATATTCTAATAATATATTAATATTTAATATATAAAATATATATATTTCATGATACCAGATAAATAGAATAAGATTCCTTATAAAAGGATAATATGAAGAAGTTAATTTTAAAAACAAACTTAAAGACTTTTATTTTATATATTATTCATAAATTGTGTATCTGAGGTTTCAATATAAGAATTATTCCTTCCTTTATTTTATTCCTCTGTTTATTATTCATAGATATAATTTTTATATTATGGTTGGTTATATACTTTAGTTCGTAGATTTAAACTATTTTTAAAAATTTTCATACACACATATAAGGAGAAACAAGCTTGGTATGATAATTGATTTAGTTTTATTCTATATTAATTCATGTTTATTCAATTGTTTTATAAAAATTTACACATCAATATGAATTAATCATATTGATTTGGTGGAAATAAAGGGGATTGAAAACTAAATAATTAGAAACATTCATACATAGAGGGAATAACATGATATATGACAATGAGATTAGATATCCTTTAAAATAATAAGTGTCAAATTCCATCCAAAGAAAACACTTGTAACGAAAACAATCATCCAACTGTGTAGGTTTATGCCAAAGCTGGGTTCCCTTAGATTATATAATATAAAGAAATAATTTAATGCTTTGAACCCAATAGTTAGGTTCCATATTTTTTATATTCTATGTGGGATATACTTAGCAGGGAAACCCTAAATTTTTGGATATCATAGTAATAGTGTTTAGTTTATCCATATTATAAATTATACAATGAGTTGTTTTAACAAATATCCAAGATCCAAGATCCGTATATGATATGATTTGCATGATGGGCTACCTAAATAGCTAAATTGATGTGGTTCATTCCAAATTGGTTTAATTTCATATTGAAATATTTATTTATCCCACTAATGGACATGGTGTATTGTAAAAGGATCCATCACTCAAGTGGGTGTACATTTAATAAAGTTCATTTTTAAATTAATATAAAACATGATAATAATTTGATAAAATATCTTTCGTTATAGATTATCAAATTCATCATCATAAAATATTAATATAACATTAATCTAAGATATGGATGAATATTATCATATGAAAATTATTATACTGGAAAATTAAAAATCATTCTTAATAATGAAGTAAATTAAATGTATTAGTGAAGTACCATTCCAGGTAATAAATGCTTAACTTATTCAATAAGTGAATATTAATGCTTATAATAAGAAAAGATGAATTAACTTCTGGTTTCAAAGGAATTTATTAAATGAATAATGATATATTGAATTTTTATTCCCCACTTATATATTCAATATTATTGTATATAATAATGAATTTAGAGATTAAAGGTTTCCTTTAATATTTTTTATCTAATGAATTTATTCAAAAATAATTTTTGGAAATATTATGATAATGTTAATGAGGTCAATAAAATTTAACCCCATTTTCTGAAAGTTTAGAAGATAGATAAATTGTTCACGATATGTCTATGTTATGGTATAGTATAGATTAAATAATTTGGTAATTTTATAAGATAAAACATAATATTATATTCTTCTATTATTTAAATATAAGTGTAATTGTATAAAGGAAAAGAAATGTTTTAATACGATGGAATTTTTTTAAGAAACCTAAATGGATTTTTGAAACTCCATGGTAAATCCACATTAGGTATAAATGTTACAAAAATAAATTATTTGATTTTGAAGTGAATGTGACTTTTTTTCAATTGATATAAATATATGAAATTTTAAAGTCAAGGAAACAATTGATCTAGCTTCTGGTTTTCATTAAATTAATATGTAACAGGGTTCATGAGTCATGATGAAGAAAATATTTGCTTATTCATAATGAATAAAATGGTTTTTAAATCATAGAGCTAAATAAAAAGGAAATTATAAATCGTTATTTTATATAAATATATAATTCAAATTGTTGTCTAATTTATATTATATGATAAGAGAATTTTTTTATTAATAAAGAGCATTTATAAAAATATTGATGTGGTGTTTATGGTACACTAGTTTTATGATTCATAAAACTCTATAAAATATTTAAAATGAAGAAAATGATAGAGAGTTATTTGTATGAAAAAAATATTTTATCCAATATATTTTTTATGATTTTAGGGATGTGATCCCACTATATAACATTTCCATATTTTGAATAATAAAAAATAATATAAAAATTTCAATATTTTATTTTTTGAATATTACGACATAAGGAAATTTGAGTTAAATCCTAATCCTAACAAATTTGTTTGGATCTTATCATGATATTATGAAGAGAATATAATCTAAAAGAGGTTAGTGGAAATATATTTTAACTTAGAGAAGTTAAAAGTTAGAAAATAAAAGATCATTCTATTCTAATTTTAAATATAATTTCACTTTACGTCGTAAATATTTTTGGATATATTGGTAAAAGAAATACTTTAATAGTTACATTTTCAACTAAGAATATATAAATTATATTTTTATGGAAAATTTACAAGATAGATGATGATGATGAACATATAAAGTGTTTTATGTAGAAAATAGAAGATATTAGAATTGTAATATTTAATATTGTCAAGTTAAATATTTTTAATACTATATCCAAATATTAAAACATTAATAATATTATTTCTCAGTCTCACCATTATCCAAGTTTGGTTTTTTAATAGATGTTACACAAAAAAGATATTTCAAAGATTATTTTATTTTATTATCACATAAATATGTGTCACGAATTACATAGAGATGTAATGAGTTTAAAAAACCATAAAAGTGAAGTAATCATATTGTTGATGTACTGGTCTATCATATGGGATATGCTTAGATGGGTGATTATGTTCTATTTTGTTATTACTTTATGTGGTTTTATGTGCATTCAAAATTTCCACATATTTCTGAGGTAATTCTCAATGTGTAAATGTGAAAAGATTTTTAAATTATAAATATTTCTAATTTTATTCATTTTTTTTGAATATTTTCATTTTTAATTATTCTTTGAAAATGTGATTTTAGTTTTAAATTATTTAACGGTTCTTTAAATTAGTTTTCACATCTTTTTACAACCTATTTTTTGGTTTATTTTTATAAAATATTAAATGAAATTTCATTTGGATGGAGTTTGAAATGATATTAAAATTTTATAATAGATAATTTTCAATATTCTATATTTTTATTTTTATTATCCTTTTTAGATAATATTTGACTTTTGTAATTCATTTTTTATTCTTTCTTTGATGTTTTTTTAATTATTTAGTTAATAATCCCAAAAATTTTATATTTTTTTGTGGTTGTTTTCCATATAAAGGAATAATATGTTTCAAAAGTGCGGCATAATGTTAATTAAGTTGATATATAAAGTTACTTCAAGACTTGTGTAAGGGTGTAAGATGTTTTTTGTAACTAGATTCCATGTCCAATTAGAGTTATGTAATGATTATTATATTAGTGTAGTTTTTATACATGCACATTAACAAGGGTTCATCCTAGATTCTAAAAATCTATGTTTAGGTATCTTGAGATTTTTGAAGGCTGTGTCAGGGTAGCATTGTCTCTTTAAATATTTCTTAAGAGTAACTATGAAGACTCGGTTAAAGGAAAAACTCACATGGGTATACCTAAAGTCACCCTTCCGTACTCACATATGAGTAAATGTGCATTTCATAATGGATATTAAGGGCACCCTTTTATCTCATTAGGGTTACATTAATGTATCTATCCACCAACCTAATCATAGTTCATGACATAAAATAGCTACCAAAAGTTTGGGAATCATTGTCCTTACACGTGAGGGTGAATGAAAAATCATGTCACATTATCACCATATGTATTAAAACCATTTATGGTTGAATTATATGTTCTATAATGGTAGTGAGAAACTATAAAAGGATACCTCCACAAATGGAAAATTGCTAAGTGTGACTTTATAACTCCAACAGATACATAAATGTGTTGGAAATGAATTAAATTTTTTGGTTTTGTTGTTCTAAAATAGTAAACTAAAGAAAAAGAAACTTGATAAGATCATGAATATTTTAAAGGAATCTGATAGAAATGAATTGATATAAGAAATAAATCCATGTAGTAAACCCTTTTATTTAAATAAATGTGCACATGGGGGACAACACTAAGTTAAATTATTTTTTCTCGAGTCATATATAGTACATGATGAATAGTTAAGTCTTCCACATGGATTCCTTTAAGATGAATTATAGAGTTTTAATTAATGAGAGAAACATCGGGATTTCATTTTACTAGAGGATGATATAATAGGCACTGATAATTACACTCAAAACTAATGGAGAATAGTAAATTCCAATTCCTCATGGATTTTTTGGTATTTTACTTAGTTTTGTTCATGCCTTCTTTTTTATTTAGAAATTTGGATTAAGAATTTTTAGAATACATTCATCATTATTATCTCTAGGATTATATAATTGTATTTTTAAATAAATATTATCAATTATTCTTTGAACATGTTGTTCATTATCCTTGTGATATGAAGTCTTAACAAACTAGTCAAATACTATGGACTGAAACTTGAGGCTTCTTGGAGTTCCAAAAGTAAATATTATCAAAACAATTGATTTCACTCCTAGATAAAAGTTCTAGTAATGTGTATGGATTCAAATTAATATTCATTCATTAGAATTGTTTCCAAATTTTCATCCCTTTATATTTTTCTATAAATTCTTTTTGTTTACTAGATAGACTATCCTAAAAGAGGTTGTGTGACTTGATGATCTCATAAAGATCACTTCTTCCTATAAATAATTATTAAGTGATTTTATATGATGGATAATTTCTTTTTATTGTAAGGAGATATCTAATTTAATGGAAGTAATTATGTGTGTGAGTTCTCATTGTTGTTGATGAGAGAGGTTCCTACATTTGAAAATGAAGCTTCAACTGAGGTTGGTTGTTTATTTATGGTTTAAAACATTTATAAGATCTATGATATGATATGTAAATTAGAATCAAACTATTCTGGCTCTATATTATCACTAACATTTTTTTGTTTCTTCATATTTCTATTTCTTGTTTTCCTTTGATTTATTTCCTATTTTCATCACTTTATTTCATTTTTCTATACTAATTTCAAAATACATAAAAACCAAAAATTATTTTAAAGGAATTAATTTGATTAACATACTAACTAATTGATATGAACATAAGGATATACATTATTCTATACCTCAGATGTTTTTAAATGTATTTTGACCATTCCCGCAATAGCCTAACCTTAGAATTTGGAACAGTTTCTTAAGAGGAAAGCATTCACTCATGATTCTTAAATTTGATATTAATTATAATATTAAAAATTCATGAACCCTAATGGGGATGAATCAATTTTAATTTCATATTACTCTCATGTTCCAAAAGATTCACAAAATATATAAGGTTTTCAGTATTGGATGAAGGAAAAGATATCAATGTACCCACTAAAAGGGACATAATCATTATCAAGAAATTAATGATTTTTTAAACATCTAACTAAACTAACCATCAAATTTTTTTAGATAATGATTTCAATAATATATTGAATAATATTTAGGGTGTAATATTAAGAAAATAGAAAATAAATAAAATAAAATTAAATATCTATAAGAAATTGGACCTTTTATTTTTTATCATGGAATTACCACTAATTCCAAGATGCAAATGCAAGGTCAAGATTTCAAGATTTTTTGTGGGATGATAGGAGAAGGAATATATTTAATTTAAATAAGATATCTATTCTATGAAAGATTATTTAGAATTGTGATTTAATTTTATTTAATTTTTTCACTAACTTGTTTAATGATTTTCCCTTGCTTGAACAAATTAAACCAGCTAAATAAATTCTCTATTTTTTCCTTAAAATACACCACAAATAGAGTGGTTTTATTTGAAGAATGGTAAGAGGTGTTTTAATAACTCAATAAATCCATTAAAATAATCCCATTGGAACTACTAACTATTTAAGATCTGTAATGTGATTAAATATATTGAGATGATTACTCAGTAAAGGATGTTATTTTCCAATTTTATTTTCATTTTTTGCATGATTTTTTTTATCGAATTACCTATGTATAATTTATTGAGTTAGATAATATATTAAAATTACTAAGGATTAAGGAGATAATTTAAACAATAAATATTGAGGAACTACTAGAACTCTCATATTTTTCTGTATATATGAGTACGTGAACTGTTGTAGATGAAAACATTGAATCCCCGAATAAGGTGGTAATTTTTTTATGAGGAAGTAGTCAAGACTAATAGTTTATATTCTATATTTTAATTGCATTATTTTTAATATTATAAAATAAACTTGGTAATTGTTAAGCTAGTTTCATTATTAAGGATGGTTTAAACAATTTATATGAGGTTTAGGTTCCTAATCGTTTTTCTATCACCCACCTTGTACACTAAAGAAGGAATAGGATAAGAATTTAAGGTGAATAAATTTACTTATATATATCAATAGTACCTCAAACCATATATTATTTTTTGCTAGACTTAATAACCAATGTGTAAGGAAACACCTTGAAATGAAGTCTATGTGGTAGTTTCTAGGAAACAAACCACCCACAACATCACATCAGATGGGAGATAAACCAAGGGTTTTTAAGTAGTGGGAAGTTTAAATACAGGACCCCTTGGGTGGTTATTCAAAGATTATAATTTTTTTATATTTTATTTGAATAATGTTTTTAATGTTTTTATGTATTCTTTGTAGAAAATAAATTGATAATGTATCTGTAAAATAAGAAAGAAAATATTCATATGATTTCTATTCAACCAAGGGTTAATTGGTTCCTTCATTTCACCCTAAATTTTTTAAGAAAATAAATTATTATAAGATGTAGTGAATAACGTGTCATTGCGTATTTTTAATTCTATATATTTATCATATTCTTATGTTTTAATTATGTTATTGTCATGAAAAATGTTTGAAATACATGTTTATAACTACTTATTATTGAAACTTATAGAGATTATAAGCTATAATCAAGTATGTTCACCCTATAATATGTTTTTCTTCATGTTGAATATGAAAATAATGGATGGGTTTTGATTATTGAATAATTATTTGTCATTGAGAACCAATTTTAAATGGTGTTGGAATCTAGTATAAACAAACTAATTTTTTTTGGATTAAATTTGTTTTTTTCTATATTAAACATTTATGAACATACAATTTTTCTTTTATTTTAGAAAAAGTCATTTATTATATGCATAAAGATAATGAATGTATAATAAAATTTATTTCATCGAAGTTATGTAAGAGAGTATCACACAACATATTAGACAGGAATAATTATTTTTTATAAGTATCAAGAGAAGTCAATTACAATAGTAATGATAAATCAATATCTTTTTACTCTATCAATGGTTTTATTTAATTTAGAACATAAAATTTTAGAATCTATTTCTCCTCTTATTAATTGGATATGAAATCGATATAAATAAAGGGACTATTTTAATTGAATATTGGGGAAGTTTAATTATCTTAACTTCAAATATTAATTCTTAAATATCATGGGAATTAATTTTTTATTTTGGTACATATTCCTTCTTCATCTATTCCAACAATTGATGGATGGTTTTTTGGTTAAATAAATGCTTGAAATTTATTTTCACAGTAACGATGCATGATGAAATAATTTTTCAAATTATATTAGACAATAATAATATATTATGATCATGTTTACTAAAATTATGGCTTTCAATCTTATTTTATAATTATTTGAAAATCATTTTTAAAATTTAATTGTAATCATCCACATTTTCTAAAAGCACAATGTTTCAATAAAAGTTATAAGTAATAACCAGTGGAATATTTTTTCATACTATAAATTTTTTTATTTGATGATTTGTGTTGGGAAATGTTTTTGAACCATTTTGTAACCCTTTAAACATGAGTTTGAACTACTAAAATTAAAAAACTCTTTTGAAAAATAAATAGCATAAAATGTTATCATATATTAAGTAAAATTTTTGGGGACAGTGCTATATTTTATGTGTAGGAGTGGGGTTTTATTTAAAGTGATAAACTATTTTTTATGGAGAAAATATCATTAAATCTCTTAATTGTTTATTAAAAAATTAATTATTTATATATTATCTTTATAATTTTTTTGGGTTGTAAATATTCCATAATCTTGGAGACTATTTTCCAACTTTGAGTGATTAGTATTTTCTATTCAATAATCTATCAAATCGAGTAAAATCTATTCCATTGATTTTTTAAAAAGTAATTTTTTGTTCAAATTTTGGAGTAATATTTATAAACATAATTTGTTTTAAAAATTTTGATTAAATTTATAACTCATAAGTTTTTTTATTCTAATAAGATAGGAAATTAACACTTAATCTATGTGAACATTTCATTCTTTAAGATAAAAAACATGAATGAGATAAGTAAACTTACATTAAATTATTTAACTAACTTATCCACCAGAGATGGATAATTATTATGTATGCCAATTATTTCTGTTGGTTTAAAAAGAGAAAAATATATGTTTGGAAGAACATTTTATTGCAAAGTAATATTTTTAAATTTTTTTACATTTTCAAAATCAAATACATTTGTAAAATTAAACATAATATTTTAACAAACACAAAAATTTGAGTAAATAAATATTTCTTATTTTAAATTTTTAATAGTGGAAAATCATTAGAATAAATTCTATGTTAGTAATAAAAATATTTTACCTTTAAGATTATTTGACTTCTGTAAATTTTGACTAATGAATAGATTAATGAAAATTAATGGATTATATAAAAGTGGATTTTATGTGAATTTAATTTCATACATGTTTTCCATATCATTCTCATGGATATAACAATGTTTTTATGTCAAAATAAGATTTAATTTTCAATATTTCTAATTATCTTCATTTTTTCAAAAAAATTATAATTCTTTAAATTATTCATTGAAAACGTGATCTTGGTACTACAATGTTTAAAAATTAATTTATTTAATTTTATATTTTTAATAAATTATATTTTTTACTAAAATGAAAATTTAATTTAAATATCAATTTACGATTGTTTGAAATAAAATTTGGATTTCAGAATTTATAAATTTAAGAGTTATTTTTTTAACAATATTTTTAGAACACATTTGAATTTTGGAATTTTTTTTCTATTTTTGAAGTTTGTGTTTCATTCTGAATTGATTAATTTCATAAGTTTTTAATGTTATATATAGTTTTTTGTTTTCTAAAGGTATGATGTTATTCAAAACTATTGTGTAAGGGTAGTTAAGCTACTGTGTAAAGTTAGTTAAAGGCATGTGTAAGGGTACTACATGTGATATATAAGTGTATTCCATGGTTAGAGCGATCTAGGTAAATTAAATTTCACTCATGCAATGATTATACATTCACCTACATAAGGGATTATCCATGATTATAAAAAGATGCTTCAAGGTAACCTAATATTTTTGAAGGAAACATAAATGTAAAACCCTAGATTCAAATATCATGTAATGGTTACTAAAAAACTTTTGTAAGGGTAAACCTCACCTTCAGGCAGGTAAATCTACATATCAATGCTCAAGTGTGGGTAACTTTTTGATTCATATAACTTATGTAAGGGTAACCCAATATCTCTTGAGGGATGCATCTAGGTATGGATATTAACATACGAATTTAATATATCTTCACAAAGATGTGCATGATGAAGAAATAGTATCCAACCACATATGGGTGAATACAGACTAATGATAGAGTATCACTAAATGTATTTGTGTCATCTAAATTTATACTTGATTCTACATAAAGCTAAAAAGAAACTACATAAGGGTTTCTCTACAAAGGTAACTCATGTAACTGTGACTCCATCATAACAAAAACTATGTAGAGGTGTTGAAAATGAATTAAATAACGTGGTTCTATAATTCTCAAACATAAATTCAAATAAAAATAAAACTAAAAATATTTTTAAGCTTACATATGAAGCAAAGAGGCATTAATAAAGCCATGAAATCAATCTAGGTAAAAAAATACTTGTATTTTAATCCAAATGAATGTGAGAGGAATTCATTTTGTTATAGGAGTCCTATTTGAGTCACATATAGGAGATGATGAATAGTGAATTATGCCTTACGGATACCCTTAATGAAAATCATGAATTTTTAGTCTGTGAGAGAAGCATGAGAAGTTTATTCTATTATAAAATGATATTAAAATTATTGGGGATTTCACTCAAAGGTTGTAAATAATAACTTAGGCTCACACCACATGTATTTATTAACATGTTACTCAGTTTTACTCATGCCTTCAAATTTTATTTTTAAAATGTGTATTCAATCATTTATAAGAGATATCCTTAATCTTAATCTGAGGGATTCTGAAATTTTATTTTTAAATATGGATAGCTTGTTCTTATTCCTTTTTTAGACTTAAAACTATATATATAGATGTATAAACAGCTAGTCTAGTACAAAGTAGTAAAATTTGAGGCTACCCTCAGTTCTAAAAATGAATTTGATCATCAACTTTGACTTCACTCATATCCATAAGTTTTAGTGAAGTTGATTGATTCAATGATAGATTCAATTAGTTGCAACATTTTTTACCTTTATTATTTTTACCTTATTCACTTAGTTTACTCGACATATAATATTTTGTGATATTTTGTGACTTGATGATCTCATGAAGATAATTTTTGTCTAAAATATGTTCTTGGGTGAGCTTGTTTGGTCATGTGTTTCTTTTCATGATATGGATAAATCTAATATATATGAAAAAATATCATTCATGGGTTCTAATTATTTAGGGTTAGGGGTTATTGAGTTGATACATAAACCTCTCACAATATTTGGTTTAGTGTTGACGGTATGAAACATTTAACAGATCAATAATAGGAAGTTCAAAAGTGGATTAAACTTGTACTGGTGTAGTATCTCACTATCTTTATTTTTTTCATCATATTTTTATTTATTGTTTCCTATTTCTAACATTACATTTTTTATAAATATTCTTCATGTTTCTTTACTACTTTCAAAATAAATAAATACAAAAAACAATATTATATAAATTACTTTAATTATCACAATGCCACTTTTAGATAACCCCATGGTTATCCAAAATGAAATATAAATAGAGTTTATAAAATTACTACTAACTATGACCACAATAGCCTACATTTATTTTTATTTTAAAAAGTTTATTCTTATAGAATCAATGGATGGTTTGGTATATTCTTGATCATGTCATTGGTTGTTTCTTAAAAATGTGATATTTTTTCACTCATGTAATTAGTATAATTTTTTCCCATTGATTAATATAGAATTAATGGGTGTATAGGTATACCTAGATAACACATGTGATGGTCCTATATAGTTGGTTGAAGGGTATGTGACGTGAATATCAATTTAGATAAATTACATGTGATGTATTCATCGACCAGATTAGTCTATACTTAGAGAATCAAGATTATATGAGTAATTATATAGGATTGACATACTTTTTGTCTAATGGTTACACAATTTCCTAGATAAAAGGACCATATTAAAATGAATGGTTTTATTTGTTATACCTAGTAAACACATTTCTTGTGATACATTTTTTATGTAGATCAAGTTTGATCCCTTTATAGCTTGAGTGGCACGAACACATTGATAAAAGCTACACTTCGCATACATATATGAATCCAAAATTCAGTTTTATTTTCAATTTTATAAAGGTCCATGTGGATACACTATGTGGTAGAATAAATGGTGATTGATCTACATTAAACTCAAATAAATTCTCTAAAAGTGTATTGGAGTTTATCTAAAAAGAGTTTTGTTTGGATATTCACAATGTATTTAATATGATGTGATACCTAGTGATTTTTATTGGAGATTTCCAAAATATTTTTGGAAAAATCAAAAATAATTTTTGGATATGATATCATTAGTTATTGTCTATGATATAATATATGGTCACATGGTACAAAGTCTATAAGGTTTTACTTAAGGTGATAAATTGAAGGATATTTTTCCTATAATCCAATATATATTTGATATGTGTTAACATATATCATACTATACAATATAGAGATATCATATGGTATGAAATCCTTATTTAAAAAATTCTTGTTCTTACCTTTATGGGAATATCATATATTATTTTATGATGATGTCATAAAGCACTCCTACCTAATAATATAACAGTGTATGATTGGGTTACTTCTTATAGAATTGATTTATACATAATTTTATTATAAGATTTTAAAAAACACTATATGATTTATATGAGAATTTAAATATTAATTATTATGATTTAAAATATTCCACATATAGAAAACATCAACTTGATATGTTTCCTATTATGAAATATTATGAGACTGTATTTAGTTGGAGGGGTTATAAAGAGTTGTAAAATTATCATTACTCAAGAGTTTCACAACATTCGTGTAAATTATATAGATACTCAAGGAGTATCCCTAAAGGTTATATAAAATGGGATAAGGTATATATATAGGGTTTTTGTACATATAATCATTTCATTAGACATATCAACTAATTATCCCTGAAGCACTCTCATTCTCTCTCCTTTTCCTTCAAGGATACTAGTATATTGTGGTTTCAAGGATGATATTTCCCAAATGTTGAATGATTTAGACCAAACCATAGATAGAACATGGAAGGAAAAAAAATTTGGTTTATACTTATGGATATTCATTAAAAACTATGATTGATGATTTTTGTTTTAGTCAGCATCAGTGTACACTTCGTTTTATTCATTTTTATTATAGATGTTTTCAATTTTACTAGCATTATGATCTTGAGAATTTGTAGTTTATATTATATTTAATTTCCATAAACATGTATTTTTTAGTCCATAGAATGACATCATATTTATGGTGTTCAATTGATTAAATAACACTTAATAAACACAATGGAAACATTTAGAAACCCACAAACCCATGATATACTATTCTTGAAACCGAAACCATTAATAAACTAATTAAATAAAACATTCTGTACATAATATTTTATACGAGTTATAGAAATATTTTGGTCAATATTCTTGATGAAGATCCATCAGAGGCATTCAAAGGAAAACCTTGTCTAGTGTTTATCAACTGACATACATTAATCACTAATAAGATAGAAAATAATTAGCTACACTCTATGATATAATAATTCCTTAGGTGGTAAAATGATGAGTAGAAACGAGATTTTGAGAGAGGGAGACAAAGATACATAATTACAAAGGATCACACTCATAAAATAAAATCTTTTGTAATCCTTTATAAAATCCCTTAGGTATACTCCCTGATCCCAATAATTTATAATAATATTACAAAATTCATTGGTAAAATATGGATTGTTCATGAATTAATAAAATTAATGTTATAATACTACCATTAAATTCCACTTATGAAACATCCATAATAATTATAACCGTCATTGAAGAATAAAATATTAATCCTTTATCATTCTATTCTATTTTAAGTAAATTGAATTTTCTTACATAATAAACATTATGATATCCCTAAAAAATAAATGTGATATGCCATAGAATTCATTTATTCCATACTCTATAGTTTAAATGTATAGTAAAACATGATATATCACAATACAAAACAAATATGCATGAGATTTAGGGTATATCTCTTTCAACATCCCACTTATAGTAAGGACTCATAGACTTTGTGTCATTTCAGATTATATTGTATCATATATAATAACATATAAAACCATATCCAAAATAAATTTAGGAAATAATCCATTTTTTTGAAAATATATCGTTAATTTTACAATATACTTAACCATATTCAATAACACGTAAATAAAAATCCAAAATTTTTTGGAATGAACTCCAAAAAACTTTTGTATCATATCTATGAGTATCATAAAACTCAATCCTCATTTTTCCATCCACAAAGTTTGAAACCATGGGACTTTCTATCATTGGTAAAAAATATAGAATCATGAATTCGTATATGTAATAAATAATATTCTGCTAGAAAATCATTAGTACCACTCACTAAACATGGATTTGGTGTGATATCCACTAACCACATGTAACTTTATTTATTTTTCCACAAAATTCTTCATATATAATAATTCATTCTCTATAATCACTGTGTCTAATACTTCAAGTAACCACGTGAAAAAATTTATAACAATCCCATATAGCCTCCTCATACATTATCAAAAATCTAAAAACAGATAGAGAAGGTTGATAAATAAATCACATTTCATTCACCTTTATGGTTGATCACATCATATTTCCCTTACCCTTTATATATTGAAATTAAATGTATTATCTAGTTACTACTATACACATTATCATTTTATCACAATTGAGGGAGTATATTTCATTCTTGTTATATGAGAGGATAGATATCATCTTGGTTATTCTCAAGCCGAATATATGATCAAAAATATTCCAAACCACCCTTGGATTATCAAATACTCAAGGATTATACAAAGAATATATCAAATTATGAATATTCAGAAGAAAGGTATATCACCAATCAGGAGTATCAGGAACTCCTAATATAAACCATTCTCCCACATTATACCAAACATATAGTGTATGAAACTCTATGTGGTATACTTCTTAGTTCATAATGTTTATAAAACTTGTTTTATTCCTCATGTACATAGTTTGTATCTCAATAAAATAATCCTATTAATGATAACCTTAACATTTTATCATAATCGATAATAATACCGGAAGAAAATTAGTTAAGGATAACATAAATTTATACTTTGATATGTCCATTATCATTTCATTTAAAGATTTATATTTATATATATATACAAATATAAATATAAATATATATATAAATATATATATATATGTCCAATTTAAAATAATTATAAAGTGTAGATTAAATATTTTATAACATGATATATTTATATATTTTAAAATATTTTAAGACCACATTAAAAACTATTAAAAAGTTTATTCCTTATCATATCACATATGATAGACTTTCATACCAACCTTAGGTTTTATTCACTTTCAAGGGTTTTGTTTAATATAATTATATCTCTATATAATTACAGCCACATGTCTGTGTTACCAAATATTAAAACCCTCCCATTAAACTATTTAGTTAGTAACATCTATGATGAATACTATTTTAAATAATGGTGTGACTTAGTAATACTATTTATTATTTTCCACTCCAGTAACATAACATTCAAACTCCTTAACATCAAAACAACCAATTTTATAGTGTTAATAAAATTTACCCTCATCATAGAACTCTTTATATTTTTATCATAAAATCCATACTTGAAACCTATTCTAATATAATATTTCCATCAAAGTTATGTTCATTTTAATTTTTAACTAGACTAGTAATTTATTTGCAAACATTTATCTTATTAAAGTCCAAACACACTCTATATAGAATATTGTACACTATATTCTCTTCAAAATATCATAAAATGAAATAAAAAATATTTTTTGATTGTAAGTAATAATTATAAACTATTGGTATAAATATTTAATACATAGACTCCTGTATTAATAACATATATGGTGTTCTATGTGTCTGGAAAATTACTATGAAAATAATACTTTATTCATTAACATATTCCACTTATGGTGAGATCAAATCTTTCACATTTTAAAAAACATCTGAATAAAACCATTTATCCTCGATAAAATATTTTTATCCTCATATTCTTTTTCCAAAACATTTATATAATATTTTGAGTTAGAAACCATGTTTATTTAATCCATTTTCAAATATTTTTCATGAAAACTCTATTAACTAACAAAATTTCTTATTATATAAGTGAAATGAGATAACTATATCAAATAATTTATTTATATCCATCTCTAAAATACTAGTATCTATTTTATACATTATATGATGTTTCAAAAACTCATTCGGGTCTATCAAAAAATTATATTAAATTGATAATATCCTTTTCTTCCTAATAAAACATTTTTTCAATAACCCTGGCTTTATATTTGATGAAATTTAATTGGGATAAAAAACTAAGTTATTGTCTTTTTGATTGAATTTTAAACCATTTTTATTTTAAATATACTACAATAAAAAATACATTACACAATATAATTTATCATTCCTCTAAAATTTTAGAATAGGGTAAACATTTCATAAAAAAATTCACATTATATAAACATTTATAATGATGAAAAAATATACCCCACAACTAGAAATACTCTTAAGGAAACATTTAATATCTTTGAGTCATTAAAATATGAAATAATGTTGAATATATTAGTAGAAATTGAAATTCATTTTGTCATTTATCAGCTATTTCATTTAAAACCTTAATTTTATCATTATATACTTCTCATAATAATTCATTTATTGAACAACTTCAACAGTTGGTTATTCATAAAGGGATATCCCTAACACATATAATTTTCTTTTCTCTTTTATTAAAAATTATTCTTAAGCATTTTTTTAGTCCAATGTGTTTATTATATTAATATAACCCTTTTAAAAAAATTTATCAATGTTTAATTTAATGATGATGATTATATTTATTTATAATATATGTGTTTATCGTATAAGTATCATGTTTTTCAGAAAATTAATTAAGGACATCGGTTAAATGTTCTCTCACTGGAATGATTCCCTATTTTAAACTCATCATATTTATTAGTGGTCTAATATCTACAATTCATAATGAATTACATAGTTTAAATACATAAATAATCTATGACTATATCTAGTAGAAAATCATTCCAATCATATCATATACGACTCTTGGGTATTTGAGTGGATAATTCCATCATATAGACTATATCTGTGTAGCGACCCATCCATATATATCATGGAGCCAATGTTTTCTATCAATTATGTTAGCATGATTACAAGGAATAAATCCCCAGATGACTGATTAGTCTAGTAGTCTTGGTAAACCAGATACATAAATGAGTATTGTATTACAAATGAGTACACTAATTACAACATATTTTTTCTTCTTTATAAATAAATAACATAGAGGATAAATATAAACCATATAGTAAATCCATGAAAATCTTTCATAGTACACTTCTAAGATTCCTGGGTAATGAATCATAATAAGGGGGAGTATAAATTATCAATAAGGGTAAGTAAATCGGAATCAATAATTAAACAATGATAATAAATTAACATTCTATTATAAATAACTAATAACAAATTCCATTAAAATAACTAGATAATGAGAAATAAATACGGAAAAGAAAGAAACTCAAACACATTACATCTATAAAACAGAAAATCAAATGTATCTATAGATATGTAGACACAAAATCTCATAGATATATAATAAATGAATCCTAAAAATGAAATAAATCCATAGATATGTCAACACAAAATATCATGGATTAAAAATAACCAAATATAAATGAGGGAAATTATTTATTATTGGATTCCATGTTTCCCAAGTACATGGTACCTATACGGTCAAGAACATTCACAAGGCGGTTTACAAAATGTAACACCCGAGACTTTTATGAGAAATATTTTTGTTTTTAGAAATCATAAAAGGAATTTTTCACTACACACAACACTATCTTGGCTTTCTTTACACACAATCGCGACCTTCTTCGATAGCTTGCATCGTACGCAATACCGAGTTTCACTAAACAATGATATGCTATTAAAATATTATTAAAACTAGCTGTTATGAATAGTAATAACCACTTTTTTAAATTTTATAAATTTTATTTTTCAAAATGGACTTCATTTTTGGATTCGGAATATTGAAATTAGCCTAGGGTGAAATTTTGGTATTTTTCTGAAAACTTTCAATTTTTGATGAATAGTGAAACCACTAAGTGGTAGTTAAAAAAACTGAATTTTTCATAAAACATAATTTTACCACTTCTGTGAGTGGAATTTCAAAAATACGAGAGACACGGTTGATGTCAGTAAGTAAAATGTGGTTCAATGAGATGAAAATAATTTTTGGTGAATAGTAACTTTTTACTATTATTTACCATGATTAAAAGTAAATAGGGTAATTAAGGGTAAAAATGATATTATTATTACCCTAACACACGTCCTAATTCTATTGGATAAGTGTAATTCGACCAGAAAAAACCTTAGGAATAAAATATGACCATTTAGGTCCACTTAGATTAGATTAGGACATTTATTATTAATTTATTTAAAGAAGGGTTAAAATAGTTAAAATCAATGTTTAATAAGAAAATCATTTTTAATATAGGGTTATACATAAGATAACTTCGACTATAAATATTCATTATAAATCTAAAAATATTTCCTACATAAGGATATTTTATTTTTAATTTTTATACTTTAAATAAGTTAATTTATTTATGAGACAAAGATGATGCAGTAATTATCTTATTAATGAAATATTGACATAATTGATGTTATAAATACCCAAATAAATGTAATTTGAGACTTTTTATGAATTACACTAATTTTATAGGTTAATATGACATGTTAGTATTGATTTAATTAACTTTTTCATAACTAATAATTCTGTTATGATATTCACAAAAATCAATTACTAAATAGTGTCAAAATTGACATAAAATAGTTCTTAAAACAAATATTATATTAGTAATATTTATTTTATTCCTAAAAATATAAGGTTCGGAAAAATGACTTAGATAAGGTTCGATATATTAATAATAGACAACTTGGGGTTTGTTTGTCTTGTTATAGTAAGCTTATTAGCCTTATAGTATAAGAACACAAGAAGACACGGTAAAAGTAAAATTTATTTACTTAATGTTAAATCTAAATGATAAGGTTAAAATAGGAACCTAAACATGTCTAAATTCTATTGGATGAGAGGATTTAGACCCATCCCCATCTTATCTTTGAAATAAATCAATTTGGAGCTATTTAAAACCGAACTTGATTTTATAATAAAATAATATTTTTAGTTTTTCCAAAGGTGCCCCTCTCCTCCCGTATAAAAGGGCACCTCCTCCCCCTCTTCCTCACACCACTTTGAGCCTTCAAGCTCAGAAAACCCCTGCCAATTTCTCCTCTCCACTTCCCTAGATACATCCTAGAGGTCCTGGTCTTCTTCAAAGACCAATTTTAGTGCCCTAAAAGGAGGTCTCAAAGAAGCACTTTAAAGAAGAGGTAATGTCCATTACCGATTCTTTCAACTTTATTTCTTCTTCCACTTATTCTTCTTTAGTTGTTTCATTATGAATTAATAACATCAGTATCACTCATATACTGATATGTTATTATAAGTATGAAACATCCCTATTTCACCATCTATCGATCCTACGGAAAACGAAATCACCGCGCGTGCCTACGTACGAAATACCGTCTCCATGCCGTGGTGTAATCTATTTTCCACCACCACCTTACTTGGATGGGTATAATGGTGTAAATAATAACTATATATTATTATTGTAAAGTGATATTTATTCTGAAATGGTATACATACACTCCAATACAAGTCCATGATCATGGGAACGATATCATCGCTCGTGCGTACGTACGGAATACTGTCTCCACGATGTGATGCGACTCGTTCTACATGATCTTCATTGCATAATGATTATATAAATGAATTGAATGAATTGAATGAATTAATATGATAAATATTACAGTAATAAAATTATGGAAATGAGGTATCTATAACCAAAAGAGAAGAATAAGAATTTATTCGACAAAACACGCATAAGAACAAAAAGTAATAAACACCCGAATAACAAGTTGTAATGAAATATTACTAATAAGAAGCTAAGAATATGACCATATGTGATATCATAACAATGAGTATGATTCTGGAATAAGTCAATAACATTATTTAAATCATTATACAGGAGCTTCGGACACGTACAAAGCATATCGGACCAAAGGAAAGGGAAATATCACAATCTCATTTTTATCCAAGATTGTTTATACTTCTGAATTTACTGGGGTGTATTTTATCATCCATATCCATGTTTCCTCAATATGTAATATTTATATCCTTCTACATTATTTTATATCCAATTTTACTCTTCTGTGAGTTTTTAGTAAAAGATATGGAAGGAATCTTTTTTCGTTTTACGTACGAGGTACTTTTTGACTTTTCCGACAAAAGTACGAGAAGAATGTTTTTTTAACTTATACGGCATGAATGGATTTTTAAAACAAAATTTACAAGAATATTACTTTACAGGTTTTCAAGTTTATTTTTAATCAACTTCTTTTAGTTTAAAATTGTATGACATGTTATGAAAGGAAAAATGTTTTTGAAGTAGAAAGGATATTTTCCTCAAGAATGGAGTTCAAGAGTTTTATCAAAATTATATTCCATCTAAGATAATATATGGTTCTGTTTCTATCCCTATTATTACATTGATTTGATTATGTTGTGATGGAATTATTTTTATTAATTCCTTTATCTTATATGATTTTTTTTATGATGTCACGATGTTTAAAAATCCCATTTTTATTACATGGGTTATGCAATGATGTATGATTTATGATTTTGTGGCACACATAATAATGGTATCATTATGAGATGGATGGGACCTATATCTCCCTCCAATTCATTGGGTACAGATTTTATATCTCATGAGATAGACATGGCTGGAACGACAGGTTAAACCGGTTCAGTGAAACAGGACTGAAATGAGGAGTGAACTCGGTTCAGAAATGGACTTTTTCCACTAAGATAGTCTTGGCAATGAGTCTTGACTAATAAGAAATTATTCTCTATGATTATGTGTGTATGGAAAAAAGTTTCATGTTTTATGTTATGATTATTGGGATTACATTTCACTACTATGATTTATCCCAGGTTATGAAATTATGATTTCTTTTGCAGGTTAAGATTTCCAAAAGTTATGTTCTTATGTATATGATGTGATTGATATTTCTTTTGTTTACCCTTACTGAGCATTTGAGCTCACCCTTTTGTATGTTTTATTTCCCCAGGTCAGGAAGAAGGTTATTAAGTAAGATATGTCAAAAGGGACTATAGATATGATGAAATAAATGGGAGACAGTGTAGACGCTTTATGAACCAGTTTTTTATGTTTCCCAGTTTCTAAAGACACTATACCTATACGGTACATTCCTGGTTTTGTTATATGTTGTAATAAGAGGCTTCAATTCTAATGTAATAAAAATGTATGTAAAGTATGGGTCGCTACAGTTGGTATCAGAGGAATGTATAGTCAACCTTTGGAAACTAGGATGTGAACTCCTTAGTAAGAATCCTAAGGATAATTCTAAGCATAGAACACACTCTTAGTGTTTTAGAAATGGCCATGAATAACCTAGGATAAGACCTTAAGCGTGAAATTTTATTCTTGACTATGTGGTTTTCCTATTATAATTAGTGTTTCTCACACTATTCTTCTTGGTTCTAGTCAATGGTTGGAACCCGAAGAAACCGTGTTAATGCGGAATGCAACGGGAAATGCAATGATTGTCCCCCTGGGCAACCAAAAATTATGGGAGCTGGAATGGAAAATCTTGTAGCCATGCTCACACAACTTTCTCAAGCTATGAATCATACATGACTTCCAAACGAGCAAAGTAAGGAGCAACATTCTGTTGAATCCTTCATGAGACAGCGTCCACCTTCATTCAGTGGGTCTACTGATCCATTAGTTGCTTAACAATGGATTAGTACTACTGAAAAGATATTTTCAGTTTTTCATTGTTCTGAACATGATAAAGTCATCTTAGCAGTGTATCTTTTAGAAGGTGATGCTGATCAATGGTGGAATCTTATTAAGAATACGATGAAAAGGGATGAAATTGAGTCCATGGAATGGGATGAGTTCAAGAACTTATTTTTCAATAAGTACTTCCCTCGTATTCTCCGAACAAAGATGGAGAAAGAGTTTCTTGAACTGAAGCAAAAGGATGATGAATCTGTTGGCACCTATGAAGAAAATTTTACAAGACTTGAAAGGTACGCTTCTGGTATTACTATCCAACCTGAGAGTAAGATCGATCGATTCTTTAGTGGCTTAAAACCAAGTCTTCGAAGGGTGTTAGCCATAAGGGACTTCAATAGCTATGAGGAAATCGTTCGATGTGCTCTAAAAGTAGATATGGAGATTGAAGTAACCCATCAGTCATATGGGTTTGATAAGAAGAGGAAAATGGAATTCAAAGGAAAATCTAAAGAGCACACTGAAAAAAAGATGAGATTTCCCTTATGCTCAAAGTGTGGAAAGAAACATGGAGGGAGTTGTCTTAAAGGGATATGTAAATGTTTCAAATGTGGAAAGGAAGGTCATAGGTCATTTGAATGCCGCAATGATGGGAAGAAGATGTCTAATGATGAAAACAAAGGAAGGGATACATAGAATGAAACTACTACAATTAAATGTTTCAAGTGCAAGGAGATGGGGAATTATGCCAATCAATGCCCAAATCCAAGGGTTGATGATGATGTTCGACGTCAACAAACTCTTAAGGCTAAATACAAAGGAAAGTCACATTCAATTTCTATCAGCGATGTGGAGTACGATAACGATGTGGTGAAAGGTACACTAACCATCCACTCTAAAGTAGAAAATGTTTTATTTGATTCTGGATCCACCCACTCTTTTATTTCTGAAGAATTTTCTAAGGATATCACCGTATTACCTGAACAATTAGATGTTGAGTTAGCTTTGACAACCCGTAATGGCACAGAAGTCGCATCAAAAGTTTATAATTCTTCTCCGATCAAAGTTTGTGGGAAAGTGCTTCCTGCAAATCTTGTGATCCTTCCTATAGTGGAATTTGATGTGATTCTTGGCATGGATTGGATTTCTTTATATGGAGCTCATATCAATTGCCAAAGAAGGGAAGTCACATTTCATATTCCAGATCAATCTATGATCGTCTATCAATGAAAGGATGAACATAACCTTCCAGTGGAAATTTCTTCCATCTTATGGGTCTTGATTCCACTAAATGAAGGTTATTTATCTCAAACGGTTGGTGAGAAAATCACAATTAAGAATATTCCCATTGTACGGGATTTTGATGATGTCTTTCTGGAGGAATTACTTGGTCTTCCACCAAATCGTGAAGTTTATTTTTCAATAGAACTCGTACCGGGTGATTTGCCTATTTCAAATACACCTTATAGAATGGCCCCAATTGAGTTGCAGGAATTTGAAGAAGAAACTCCAAGAGAATCTTGATAAGGGGTTCATACGCCCTAGTGCGTCACCTTGGGGAGCACCTATTCTGTTTGTTAAGAAGATAGATGGATCAATGAGACTCTGTGTTGATTGTCAAGAACATAACAAGATCACTATCAAGAACGAATATCCTCTCCCACGCATTGATGACCTATTTGACCAATTACGCGGAGCTCAATACTTTTCCAAGATTGATCTTCATTCAGGGTATCATCAATTAAGGTTCAAAAGGGAGGATATACCAAACATGGCTTTCCGTACAAGGCATGGACACTATGAATTTATAGTGATGCCATTTGGTCTTACTAATGCCCCTGTTATCTTCATGGATCTGATGAATAGAGTCTGTAGAGACTATCTTGATCAGTTTGTGGTAGTCTTTATAGATGATATTCTTGTCTATTAAAAGAGAAAGGAAGAACATGAAGATCACTTGAGAATTATATTGAAGACCCTGAGAAAGGAGAATCTTTATGCCAAATTTACCAAGTGTGAATTTTGGCTTCAAAAAGATTCATTTTTGGGTCACATAATCTTAAAAGAGGGGATAGCTGTGGATCCAGCAAAAATAGAGGTTATCAAAAGATGGTCGAGACCAACAACAGTGACTGAGATCCAAAGTTTTCATTGTTTGGCTGGATATTATCGATGTTTTGTGAAATATTTTTCACGATTATCTAATACACTCACCAAGTTGACTCAGAAAGGAGTTAAGTTTTTCGGGACGGAGGAATGTGAAGATAATTTCAAGGTGTTGAAAAGAAGGTTATCCAGTGCACCTGTGCTCACCCTTCCTTGTAGTGGAGAAAGGTTTGTGATCTAAAATGATGCATCCATGAAGGGATTGGGGTGTGTTCTTATGAAAAATGATATGGTTATATCTTATGACTCACGAAAATTGAAAATAAATGAGGAAAATTACCCAACTCATGATTTGGAGTTAGCTGCGGTAATCTTTGCATTAAAGATTTGGAGGCATTATCTTTATGGAGAAAGGTGTGACATTTATACTGATCATAAAATTTTAAAGTATATTTTCACACAAAAGGAGCTGAATATGAACCAAAGAAGATGGTTGGAGCTGATTAAGGATTACGACTGCTCTATCCATTACCAACCTAGGAAAGCAAACAAGGTGAAAGATGTATTAAGTCGACAAGACCATGCCAGTTTATCCATGATGAGGATCACAAAAGATCCAATATTTATGGATTTAGAAAGGATTGATCTTGGAATTATAATGAAAGGGAAAAAATAGTATCTTTCTCAAATGAATGTTCAACCATCTATACATTTGAAGATTAAAGTGGCACAGAAAGAAGATGTCGAGTTACAAAAGAAGGTGAGAAATGTTCCTGAATTCAACCTTGATTGTGATGGGATAATAAAGTTCAGGAATCAGGTTTGTGTTCCCCCCATCCCTGAATTAAAGAAGGAGCTGCTAGATGAGGCTCATAGTTCTTCATTCTCCGTTCATCCTGGAAGCATGAAGATGTATAGGGACCTGAAAGAGTACTTCTGGTGGGATGGCATGAAAAGAGATGTTGCTGAATATGTCTCTCAATGCTTGGTTCGTCAGCAAGTTAAAGCTGAGAGACAGAAGTCTAAGGGGATGTTACAACCATTACCCATACCCGAATGGAAATGGGAAAACATCACTATGGACTTTGTCACAAGACTTTCTAAAAAATCCAAAGGCAATAATGCTATCTGGGTCATAGTTGATCGTCTTACAAAGTATGCACACTTCATCGCTAGTAGAGAGGATTTTTCTTTGGATCAGCTTTCCAGGATATATGTGAAGGAAGTGGTAAGATTGCATGGAGTACCACTTTCTATTATATCTTATCGGGATCCGAGGTTTACCTAAAATTTCTGGTGAAGTCTTCAGCATACTCTGGATACAGAGTTGAGTTTCAGCACTGCTTATCATCCTCAGACAGACGGTCAGTCTGAGAGAACAATTCAAACTCTAGAAGATATGTTGAGAGTTTTCTCTATGGATTTCAAAGGTGGTTGGGATCAACACCTACCTTTGGTGGAATTTTCTTATAATAATAGCTTTCACTCTAGTATTCATATGGCTCCTTATGAAGCTCTCTATGGAAAGAAATGCAGGACTCCAACTTGCTGGGATGAAGTTGGGGAAAGAAAGCTATTAGGACCCGATCTCGTTGATGAAATGGCAGAAAATGTCAGATCTATTCAACAACACATAAGAGCAGCTCAGAGACAACCGAAGAAAAGACCTAGAGTTTGAAGTGTGTGATAAAGTGTTCTTACGAATATCTCCCTGGAAGAGGGTCATGACATTTGGAAAGAAGGGGAAGTTGGGCCCTAGATATATCGGTCCTTTCGAAATACTGGATCGTGTTGGGAAGGTAGCTTACCAATTGGCGCTTACACCGAATCTCTCTCAAGTTCAAGATGTGTTCAATGTATCTCTCCTTAGAAAGTACATACCTGATCCTTCACATGTACTCAGCTCAGAATTTGTACCGCTGGAGCAAGATCTTTCTTATGAAGAACAGCCGATAGAAATTCTGGATCGTAGTGAAAAAGTCCTACGAAACAAGACCTCTCGATTGGTGAAAGATTTATGGATGAACCACCAATTATAAGAAGCTACATGGGAGCTTGAGGATATGATGAGGGAGAGGTATCCTCATCTGTTTATTACAAAGTGACGAATTTCGAGGGCAAAATTCATTTTAAGGGGGGTAGAATGTAACACCCGAGACTTTTATGAGAAATATTTTTGTTTTTATAAATCATAAAAGGAATCTTTCACTACACACAACACTATCGTGGATTTCTTTACACGCAATCACGACCTTCCTCGATAGCTTGCGTCGTACGCAATACCGAGTTTCAGTAAACAATGGTATGCTATTAAAATATTATTAAAACTAGTAGTTATGAATAGTAATAACCACTTTTTGAAATTTTATAAATTTTATTTTTCAAAATGGACTTCAGTTTTGGATTCGGAATATCGAAATTATCCTAGGTTGAAATTTTGGTATTTTTCTGAAAACTTTCAATTTTTGATGAATAGTGAAACCACTAAGTGGTAGTAAAAAAAACTGAATTTTTCATAAAACATAATTTTACCGCTTCTGTGAGTAGAATTTCAAAAATCCGAGAGACATGGTTAATGTCAGTATGTAAAATGTGGTTCAATGAGATGAAAATAATTTTTGGTGAATTGTAACTTTTTACTTTTATTTACCACGGTTAAAAGTAAATAGGGTAATTAAGTGTAAAAATGATATTATTATTACCCTAACACATGTCCTAATTCTATTGGATAAGTGTAATTCGACCAAAAACAACCTTCGGAATAAAATATGACCATTTAGGCCCACAAGGATTTGATTAGGACATTTATTATTAATTTATTTAAAGAAGGGTTAAAATAGTTAAAATCAATGTTTAATAAGAAAATCATTTTTAATATAGGGTCATACATAAGATAAATTCGACTATAAATATTCACTAGAAAGATAAAAATATTTCCTACATAATTATATTTTATTTGTAATTTTTAGACTTTTAATAAGTTAATTTATTTATGACACAAAGATGATACAATAATTATCTTATTAATGAAATATTGACATAATTGATGTTCTGAATACCCAAATAAATGAAATTTGAGACTTTTTCTGAATTTAACTAATTTTCTAGGTTAATATGACATGTTAGTATTTATTTAATTAACTTTTTTCGAACTAATAATTCTATTATGATTTTCAAAAAAATCAATTACTAAATAGTGTCAAAATTGACATAAAATAGTTTTCAAAACAAATATTATATTATTAATTGTTATTTTATTCTTGAAAATCTAAGGTTCAGCCAAATGACTTAGATAAGGTTATATATATTAATAATAGACAACTTGGGGTTCGTTTGTCTTGTTATAGTAAGCTTATTAACATTATAGTATAAGAACACAAGAAGACATGGTAAAAGTAAAATTATTTTACTAAATGTTAAATCTAAATGATAAGGTTAAAATAGGAACCTAAACTTGTCTAAATTATATTGGATGAGAGTATTTC
Organism: Viscum album; assembly: GCA_963277665.1. Classification (NCBI taxonomy): domain Eukaryota; kingdom Viridiplantae; phylum Streptophyta; class Magnoliopsida; order Santalales; family Viscaceae; genus Viscum; species Viscum album. The sequence goes on from OY728159.1 coordinate 931,949,712, forward strand.
GACCCATCCCCACCTTAGCTTCGAAATTAATTAATTTGGAGCTATTGAAAAACGAACTTGATTTTATAATAAAATAATATTTTTAGTTTTTCCAAAGGAGCCCCTCTCCTCCCTTATAAAAGGGCACCTCCTCCCCCTCTTCGTCACACCACTTTGAGACTTCAAGCTCGGCCAAACCCTGAAAATTTCTCCTCTCCACTTCCATAGAGACATCTGAGATTTCATGGACTTCTTCAAAGACCAATGTTAGTTCCCAAAAAGGAGGTCTCAAAGAAGCGCTTTAAAGAAGAGGTAATGTCCGTTACCGATTCTTTCAACTTTATTTCTTCTTCCACTTATTATTATTTAATTGTTTCATTATGAAGTAATAACATAAGTATCACTCATATACTGATATGTTATTATAAGTATGAAAGAACCCTATTTTACCATTTATCCATCCTACGGAAAACGAAATCACCACGCGTGCTTACGTACGGAATACTGTCTCCACGCCGTGGTGTAATCTATTTTCCACCACCACCTTACTTGGATGGGTATAATGGTGTAAATAATGACTATATATGATTATTGTAAAGTGATATTGATTATGAAATAGTATACATACACTCCAATACAATTCCATGATCATGGGAACGATATCATCACTCGTGCGTACGTATGGAATACCGTCTCCACAATGTGATGCGACTCGTTCTACATGATCTTCATTGCATACTGATTATATAAATGAATTGAATGAATGAATAGGATATATATTATACTAATAAAATTATGGAAATGAGTTATCTATAACCTAAAGAGGATAATAATAATTTATTCGACAAAACACGCATAAGAACAAAAAGTAATAAACCCCCGAATAACAAGTTGTAATGAAATATTACTAATAAGAAGCTAAGAATATGACCATATGTGATATCATAACAATGAGTATGATTATTGAATAAGTCAATAACATTATTTAAATCATTATACAGTAGGTTCGGACACGTACAAAGAATATCGGGCCTAAGGTAAGAGAAATATCATAATCTCATTTTTATCAGAGATTATTTATACTTCAGAATTTACTGGGGTGTATTTTATCATCCACATCCATGTTTCCTCAATATGTAATATTTATATCCTTCTACAATATTTTATATCCAATTTTACCCTTCGGTGAGTTTTTAGTAAAAGATATGAAAGGAATCTTTTGTCGTTTTTCGTACGAGGTACTTTTTGACTTTTCTGACAAAAGTACGAGAAGAATGTTTTTTTAACTTATACGGCATGAATGGATTTTTAAAACAAAATTTCCAAGAATCTTCCTTTACAAGTTTTCATGTTTATTTTTAATCAACTTCTTTTAGTTTAAAATTGTATGACACGTTAATAAAGGAAAAAATTTTTTGAAGTAGAAATGATATTTTCCTCAAGAATGGAGTTCAAGAGTTTTATCAAAATTATTTTCCATCTAAGATAATATATGGTTCTGTTTATATTCCTATTATTACATTTATTTGATTATGTTGTCATGGAATTATTTTTATGAATTCCTTTATCTTATATGAATTGTTTTATGATGTCACGATGTTTAAGAATCCCATTTTTATTACATGGGTTATGCAATGATGAATGATTTATGATTTTGTGGCACACATAAGAATGGTATCATTATGAGATGGGTGGGACTTATATCTCCCTACAATGCATTGGGTAAAGATTTTATATCTCATGAGATATACACGGCTGGAATGACAGGTTAAACCCGTTCAGTGAAACAGGACTAAAACGAGGAGTGAACTCGGTTCAGAAATGGACTTTGTCCACTAAGATAGTCTTGTCAATGAGTCTTGACTAATAAGAAATTATTCTCTATGATTATGTGTGTATTCCACAAAGTTTCATGTTTTATGTTATGATTTTTGGTATTACATTTCACTACTATGATTTATCCCATGTTATGAAATTATGATTTCTTTTGCAGGTTAAGATTTCCAAAAGTTATGTTCTTATGTATAAGATGTGATTTATATTTCTTTTATTTACCCTTACTGAGCATTTGAGCTCACCCTTTTGTATGTTTTATCTCCCCAGGTCAGGAAGAAGGTTATTAAGTAAGATATGTCAAAAGGCACTATAGATATGATGAAATAAAGGGGAGACAGTGTAGATGCTTTATGAACCAGTTGTTTATGTTTCCCAGTTTCTAAGGACACTATACCTATACGGTCCTTTCCTGGTTTTGTTATATGTTGTAATAAGAGTGCTTCAATTCTGAATTAATAACAATGTATGTAAAGTATGGGTCTCTACACAAATTTTTGGGTAAAAACCCATCTAATGTGGCTAGCCAAATGAATCATCCCATGATATTACCGATTCATCAAGGGGATATCTAAAACTGGGCCCCACCCATGTCGTACTAGTCCAAAAAATTCATCATATATCAAATAATTGATTTAACAATGTGCCTTATCAAATATATATATGGAGTAAAAGATACAGATTTATCAACTTTTACTCACATAATCAAATAATTTTTAAAGTATAAACCATATATAAAATGGTATATAGTCTAGGCAATAGTAATATCCTTGATTAATTAAATGGATAATTAGGGGGAAATAAAATGTTCAATGATCATAGGAGATTAAATTCCCTAGGGAATAATAAATTAGAGAAGTGAATGTGAATATTATCCTTGGAAAAATCTATCATAAACCATACATATTATGAATAAGGGTGGTATATATACAACATACACCAAGTGGAGTAAAATATTAAGTTGTTGTCATTGATGAATGAAAATATTATAAAAGGATATTCTAAAAACATTAACGTGGAAAATATACTTTTTTTGGAAACCCTTTTCTTTGAAAATCAATTTTTAAAACATTTTCATGAACAATTAATGTTTCGAAGATTCAAAGGAAGCCTCAAAATAATGATGGTGGATAAATCCTTAAATATACTACAAGGTAAAAATAACATTCCTTTTTCACGGTAGAAAAAGTAAGAAAAAAGACTCGTTTGGAAAAGGATAAGAAGATTCATTTGAAAACATTGGTAAAAGGAAAAAAAGGGTAAAACTTTCTTTACAAAATCATTTTAAAAACATTTTTGAATTTTTTTAATAAAACATGGTTTTTAGAAGAAAACAGGTTCTCTGACTAAATAGAGAAGTAAGGTCGAGTTTTCTTTAAAACATTTTTAAAACACTTTTAGTACCAAAGAGTGTAAAAATGGTATTAATACATTAAAATGGTCTTGAATAACCAGATAATGATAAAAGGGTTTATTGAAAAATATTTATATAATTTCCTTGAATGGAAATTACATTAAAAGATAATTAGTATTAGTCTTAAGGAAAATAATATTTAAACATCCCAAAGTTCCCCATACCTCTTTGATTCATTTTAAATTTTAAACCTTATGGAGGAATAATATTAAATAAAAGATTAAGATTCCATGAAGATAAAAGGATTAACGATATAATATAATAATAGGGGAATTAGTTACCCCACACAAAATATTTATGTGGTGAACATGAAATTTATCTCTTGGCTATAAAAAGTGAGATGAGAATCCCGTACAAATGAATCCAAAGAAAAAAAAGTAATAATAATTAATTGAAACAAATAAATACCCTTAAGATAAAATAATTAATGATATTTCATGTCAATATTCCATTATGTAGTCCATTTATAATAAATTAGGGGAACAATAATAATGTAATCCTTGTAGAAAGAAAATAGGGACAAGAGTCACTTACATTGTGTTTTATTTTGGGTGAACTTCCTTTAAATTCATATATAATAAATTGATGTTAACATTATACTTTCTTGAGATCCTTTTTTATATTTATCGTTATGTTTATTTCACTTATTACTATCTTGTATTCAACTACTTAAACAATTATGTTTACACCGTGTGTTTTGAGAAAATTCGGTTTATGTATCAAAAACAACTTTGGTAGGTCAACTATGGTCAAAGGGGATAATATATAAAATTTAAAGAATAATAATCCTGAAATAAGTATCAAATTTATACATCAATTAATTTTTTTTAAATCAATCATTATATATGGTTATGAAAAATGAACCAATGTTACAATCGTGGAGATGGTAGGCCGTACGTACGCATGAGTAACGTTATCATTTTTCAATGATTGTTATAGAAAGAAGGTAAGTATAATTATATCTTTCTAGACTGATCATAATACCATAAATACCATATTATTTACTCATATATACCTACATATATAATTCTAGTGATGTAAAAGAAATCATATCATTTTGAAGAGGCGGTAGCATACACGTCCACAACCGACATTATCACTTTTTAGTATGTGAAAGGATAATAAAGAAAATGATATGTATATATATATATATATCGATAAGGGTAATTATTTCTTGAATATGATTTTTTTGTTTCTCATATTTTGAATTATAATCATTCTTTATACATTCCATGGATTGTGTGAATGAATCACGTCGCATCAAGGGGGATGTAGTCCACACTTCCTCAAACGATGTTATCATATTAACGTAAAATGGAATGTTTAAGGGTATGTGTTGTAAAATAATTAAATAATATTAGACACCTAAAAAATATCATAATATATATATATATATTGTGTTTCCATCATAATGGCGAACCATGAATGTTGGAAATCGAAAAATGAAAAATCATCATTTCGTGATGCAGTAGTTTACCGTACACAGAAATAATATGTTTATTACCCATTAAGTGAAGGTGTGTGTAGGCTTTGGTATAAATATTGAAATAAAAATCCTAGTATATTTATAATACTGGTTTTTTAGGTAATCATAGAATAATAATAGTATAGGGGTTGAATAATGGAAATGAAACTAAAAAGCATAGGAGAAGACGTTACCTCTTAATCGAGTAACTTGTTTTTTTTTGAACAAAAATATTTATTGGATTTCATTTTTCCAAGGGGATACCTATAGTAATAAAATAAAGATGTTGTGAGACTAATTTGGAAGTGTTTTGACGATACTATGTGTCTTGAGAGGTGTCAAGAAGGGGGAGAGGTGGTGGCCTTTTATAGGGAAGGAAATGATTCACTTGGAATTTTTGAAATCAAGATTGGTGGAAACATGTTATTACCAAAAAAAATTCATAACAAAACCAAAAAACTCAACAATTAAAGTTTTAGGGAAAAATTATGGACATCCAATTGGTTTTGGAAAATATTTTGGATCATTTGGGCCCTTAAATATATGGTTTAGTCCATATGTAATCCTAATAACACCTTAATCACGATAATTAATTTTAATCACATTCACTAATATTTTTGGTAAAAAATTAAGTTCATATTATTATACTAAATATATAATCCTGATTATAAATTTTTTAGGTACATATTTTTAAATTCCAATTATATAAATGGAAAAATTAAAATTAATGCTAATCTTGGGGAAAAAAGGTTTAACCGGTTTTAGTAGAAAAATGTTCAAAAGATTGTTGATTTTTATATTCAGTTTCAATGTGAAATAGATTTTAATAAAATTAATATTATAAATATTTTTTTTATTCAGCTAATTTGACTTTATAAAATATTTAAAATATTATTTAAATTAAGAGGAAATTTTTAACTAAAATCTAGTATTTTTCACTATTCATAAAAAATGATTTTTCATAGAAAAATATCAAAAATTAACCCTAGTATAGGTTTTAAATTGTGAATTAAACAATGAAGTTTATTTTATAAAATTTAATTTATAATTTTTAAAAAATTAATATTTAAAATATGTTTTCCAATAAAAGGTGATAAATTTTCCTTTATAAAAATATAGGGTTTTATGTCTAAAATAGCGTTTGATCTTATTCTATTTATATCAAACCTAATGGATAAATATAGAAAATATTTGACTGAATATATAACATATATGATTCTTAAAAATCATTCACTAATTGTAATTAGTTGTGTTTGTTAAGGTAAAACTTCTTTAGAATCACAAAAATAATGATATTTATTTTTTATATCCAATTAGTTATTATTTTCATTTAGCATTAATTGTTAACTAATGAATTCATTTTGTATTGGTATAAACCATAATTTTTATAAGTTAGTTATTACTATTCATAATAACTAATTTAATGGCACATTTATGTCATATTATATTAACTAATAATATTTTAATAATACATTTTTGTTTGGCGAAACTCAATCTTTCATGTAATTAAAGATATCAAGGAAGGACATACTTTCATGTAACACAAAATACTAAGGAAGGTCTATCTTGTGTGTAAAACAAGCTAACTATGTGTTGTGTGCATTATAAGTAAAATTAGGTGTTGAATTTATTTAAAATAATAAATATATATTAGAGTGTTGGGATATTATATTACCTTATGCATTTGGTGTTTTTTGTCATACACTCAATTGAATACAAAGTTGTAATTTAGAATTTTAGGGTGTTACATTCTCCCCACCTTAATTAAATTGTGTCCTCACAATTTAAACTTGATCATAGTGATAGATTTATTGATACTTACTATGTTTGAAATCTCCTATCATGAGAAGGGTCTATAAAACATATTAGAAAATAGATAATGTGAAGTAAAAGAGTTACATGGAATACCATGTAACTAGATCTTTATATAGGAGAAAATTAATGGAGAGTATAGATATATACTTGGAGGAAAAGAATAATATTTATAGGTAGTGAATGAGGTAATCAATCACAATAAAGTGAATGATGAATAGAAATTTTAGGGCCATAAAGACATAAATATTTAAGAATTTATAAGACCATTGGTTAAGTAGAAATTAATATACTAGGGCAAAAAAAATTTCTTAGTCATTTACCTAATGTTGGGTAATTCTTTTTATAACAAAGAATATAAGGAATAATTCTTGCCTGAAAGGTTTCAATTTCTGATTAATAATACTAAATTTTGGTTTTGTTTTGATCAAATTATTATTCATTTAAAAATCAATTTCAATGATTAAAGCACTAAAATAAAGTTCTAAAGGATCTTAAGGCCTATAAAATAATGAAAATTATAACTATTTGTTTTTAACGATCTTCCAAAACCAATACGGTTAATATATTAATTTATAATCCTCAAAAGTGATACTACTGGTTCATTATTAACATTTATTCACAAATTTCTTATCTAAAAACAATGAAAAATTTACCAAGACTTTACTTAGTTTAATGGTTTTCATGAAACCATTATCGTCCATTGGTCATGGGTTTAAACCCACACCTTTGCTGTATTTGACTAGTTGTCACCCAACATACAAGTTGTCCTTTTCTAAAACTAAATTAATATAATTTCCTAAATAAATATATCGGATATAAATTAAACTTAATCATTAAATATAATCTTAACTATGGTTTTCAATACACCTTCAGTACATAAATACTTTATCCATTTATTTCCACATAGGTCCTTCAATGGTCTAGGGATTATCCATAATATCATTTCAAGTATATCTAAACCATGTCACGTTATCTTAAATAAAAAAAAGCTTAGGTTTGACTTAATTTATTCATTTTAAAAATACTTCATGGTGGTTTGTAAAGAAAATATAGTGACCCTAGACTTTAAAACATATCTTTACATTATTTTAATCATAATAAAGCATCCTAGTACAACCCAAGGATCGTAAAGTATAGTGTCTTGGAAGACTAGGTACATAAAACTTAAAACATGATACTAAATAAAACTCTTATTTATTTAGTATTCATAAAGAGTTCATGAATTTAATTATGCTCATACATATTCATCGGATAAAATGGGGTTAACATGAATAAAGAGATGTTCTAAAAGCCCCGTATGGGAATAAACACAAGAATTAAGCTTTAGCAGATAGATTAGAAGGAATGACATAATGATATAAAAAGGCACTAAACATATTCAATCATAACAGATAAATATTGGTTAATATAAAAATGGTATCATATAAACATAGAGTCATAGTAATTTGAATGCAACATAAAACATTACTTTAGCACGGGTCAAGCCTCGTTGTACATAGAGGAGCACAAGTCAAGGTTAACCACAAGACCGTTGCTCAAGGTAGAACAAGTCAAGGATAACCGCAAAGACCATTGCATATAAAATCTCATGAGACTCAACATTACCCAATTCATTGGAGTAATATCTAGGAACACCCATTATAACATGTTCGTGAATATGATTTCCACATATAGAATCATATATAATCAATCATACATAAACATAAGGGTTACCCATTGTAAGAATTGGGTATCATAATCCTGTCATAAAGCATAAAAAATGGGAGTATCATAAAAATGTTCATGAAGGAAAGGAATTAGATAATGAATGTAAAATCATATGGTATAATAGCCATGTATAATAAAAATTTATTTCAACTTGAAGTAATAACATGTAAAAAAGAGAACTTAAGAAACTTTTAGAATTAAACCATTTTAGTGTGGTTTAAGAAAAATATCAAAGATTAAATAAAAAAGGTATAATATTTTATATAAAACCAGTAGTTAACCAATAAGGATTTCATAATAAAATTTGGGTTTAATAAAAATAATGGTGGCTTAAAACTGATGATATAATTCACTTAAAATTTTGAAAGAATTTGTGAAGTTACCTTAAACGGGTTTGCTTATTAGTAAGTATTGAGGAGGGAACCACTTAAAAACATGTATATACTAGAAATAGAATGATTAATCGACCTTGATAAATGAGTTTTTATCATGAAATAAACATTTTTAATATGTATATAAAAATAATAGATAAATCCATTTGGGTAAAAAGACTGATAGAACAACCCAAAGGAATAATGGAGGTTCAGGTAGAATCCCTTACCTTGAGTCTGATGGTGTACTTAACATGACCTTAATGTATAGGATAAAAAAATTGAATTCTTAAATTAGTATTTACATAAATTTTTATTCGTGTAATTTATTTATTATATCCTTATTAAGTTCATTCATTACCTCTTTGAGGGGTTAATTTGTTCAACTTCATTTGGTTTCATGATTGGTTTACTTATATACATGTGAGGACAATTGTGTAAGATGCGAATGGTTGTAAAGAATTATATTTATATGTTATTATTGATCATCCATTATATTAACTGATTATAAAATTCATTTGTTAATTTTTATTGATGATGAATCATTATATAAAACATTAATGATAACTGTTTTGGTTAATTGGCGGGTTTTTGATCCCATCGAACACTTTTTTCATTATAAATTAATATCATGCATACAAAAGATTCCAGAACATTTAATTATACATAATACATATATTATAGTATGGAGCAAAAATAAAAATTGTTTAATGACAATAATTAAATATGGTAATAGAAATTGAAAACCCATCGTCATTGAATGTGAGAAATTAACACATCTCGGATGGTGTTTCCATTCCTAGTATAAAAGGAGGGGAAAGGAGAGACGAAGATGAATTATTCCATTATAATAACAAAATTAAGGTACATGTATGTTACTAGAGTTATCATAACATTTGTATGAATGGAGGTGAGTAATGAAAAATAAAATAATGGAACTTAAAAGAAAATAAAATAAATGAAAGGTGGAATTTAACTCATGAATATATCTTCCCTGCGAACCTCTTTAGTGGAGAGGATTTAGTCTTTTTAAGAGAACAAGGGATATTATACGTGGGATAGGGTCTTAGGTAGATATTTGAGAAGAATTTATACAATTAACAAGTCTTTATAGGAGTGAAGATTAGTGGGGGTGAGGGTTGTTTTTATAGTGGAGGAGAGGAGGGTTTTCTCAATATTTTATTTATTATTTTACTATTTTTCTCAAGATAAGAAAGAGTGTTGATTATTGTGAGAAAAATAGTAATATATGAATTTTAGTTTGAAACCAAGGTTCTTACATCATCCATGATTCAATAAATAGTGTATTTAATATATAATGTATATATATAACAAATAATCGTATTCTATTATTCACCCAAAATTCATGTTTTTCAGAAAAATCACAAAAATTCTCCCCAACCATTTTTCAACAGGAAGAATTTAAAAATGAAGTAAATTTTATTAAAGTAATTTTCTAAATTTGTGAAATTTAATGTATAATTAAAAAAATAATTTAATTGAAAAATAAAAATTTTAAAATTAAAACTGCTTTTCTAACACTTTGAAAAATTAATTAAGGACTCTTAAAATTATAATATAACCATAATCCACAAAAATACCTATTTATTAATACATTTTATGAAAATAAATTTTCTTTTAAATTATTAAATTAATCATAAAATTATAATTAAATAAATAAGACTCACAAAAATGCCAAAACTATGATATAATTAGATCATATTGACACTTATAAGATGGATAAATTATATTTACACTTTCATTAATAATATTACTTATTCAAATGGGAAATTTATTTTTCATAAGGGCCGTATTACTATTCATAAGGGTAACATTACTATTTATCAGGGCCAGTTACTATTCACCAAAAATTAAGTTTGTCTTATTAGACTCCAAATATCTTAATGATAGCAACTATGTATGTCATATTTTCAAAATTCAAATAAAAAATAGTGAAAATGTTACATTTAAAGGTCAAATTGTACTTAGTAGTTTAGTGTGTTGTGATTTTATATGATTACACTGTTTGAAAATAATAATGGAGTTTCCATTCATTAATCTTTTGGTTGTTATATTCTTCCCCCTTATGAAATTTTGTCCTCAAAATTTCATTTTGCACTCTAATTTGTAAACATATTCGGGTACTTTTACTTCATTTCCTCCTCCAGTTCCCATGTTTCCCCTTCATACATATGGTTTTACCATAGTACTTTAACCTGATGAGTAGTCTTGTTGTGTAGAACTTTATCTTTATGATCCATGATTTTCACTAGATGCTCCTCATAAGAAAGACATTCTCTAACTATACCACCTATAAAGGCAATACATGTGAAGGATCTAGTATATACTTCATTAAGAGGGATATATGGAAGACATCACGTACCTTAGACATGGTATGTGGAAGTTCTAGTTGATAGTTCAAAACATTGAAACAATCAAGAATCATGAAGGGGACGATATACCTAGGACACAACTTTCTTTTCTTCAAAAATATCAAGACCTTATTTCCTGGAGAAATACATAGAAATATCATGTCTCTAAAATTAAACTCAAGGTCTGTTCGATGATTTTCTACTTAACTCTTCTATCAGATTTGAAATGCCTTGATGTGATACTATATTGGTTTCTCCTTCTCCACCATTTCATTGACCATTTCTGGTCTTAGTAGCTTACTCTCACCGACATCATCCCAACATGTTGGTGTTCTGCACTTTTTCTCATAAAGGGCTTCACATGGTGCTATTTTGATATTGGAGTGGAAGTTGTTTTTGTAGGATAATTCAATTAGTGAATGATATTGGTCCCATCCTCCTTTTAATTCCATAGAACCCGCTCTCAAAATATCTTCCAGTGTCTGAATAGTTCACTCATATTGGCCATCAGTTTGATTATAATAGTCCATACTGAAGTTCAGTTCAATTCTTAGATCATGTTGGAGATTTTTTTAAAACATCAAGGTGAATATCAGATCTCTATTAGATATAATAGATATTGGTACTCCATGCATCCTTACCACCTCTTTGATATATATTCGTGCAAGTTGATCCAATAATAAGTCCTTTCAATTTGTGATAAACTAAGCTGTCTTTGTAAGATGATCCACAATGACCCATATAGCATTGCTTCCTCTATATGTCCTTATAAGTATAGTGAAAAATCCCATAGTGATTTTCTCCCACATCCATGTGGGTATGGGTAGTGGTTTCATCATCCCCTAATACTTTTGTCTTTTAGCCTTCATTTGCTGAGTTACCTGAAACATTGATGTATATTAAGAAATCTACTTCTTCTTATTGTCCCGCAAAAATTTCTCTTGGGCATCATGATACATCTTTCTACTCTTAGGGTGAATAGAGATGTTTGAGCTATGTTCTTCATTCAAAAGCTCTTTCTTTATCTCTAGATCAGATGTTACACAGAATTTTGACCCAAATATTACAAATCCTTCCTCATCAATCTTAAACACAATGGATTTCCTATTTCTAAAAGCTTTCACCCATTTCAGAACTTCTACATCTTTTGTTTGAGAATCCTTTATTTCTTCCATGATGGATGGTTGAGAAACAATTTGATAAAGGATTTATGATGTTCCTCCCGTAATGATTCCCAAGTCCATCAACTATAAATCTAAGAAGATTGAATCCTTTTCAATTCTCATCATTAATAAAGATGTAATATCCTTTCTACATCGAGAATCTTCCACCTTATTTTATTTATAGTGATGGTAGTGGATTGAGTAGTCATAATACTTAATGAGATCTAACCATCGTCACTAGTTTATATTAATCTCTTTCTTTGTGAATATATATTTTAGAATATTGTGATAAGTATATATCTCACACTTCTCCCCATAAAGATAATCCCACTAGATTTTCAATGAAAAGATAATAGATACCAACTATAGATCATGCATGTGACAGTTTGACTCATGGATTTTCTGATACAATGAGGCATATTCTATCACTTTATCATTTTTCAACATCAAACATCCTAATCCATTATTTGATGCATCATTGTAAACCACAAAGAGTTCTCTATTTTTTGGGAGTGTGTGTATTAGCAAAGTGATAAACTCTTTTTGATCTCTATAAATCTTTCCTCACATTCTTGATTCCATAAAAACTTCACCCCTTTCTATGTCAGCTTGGTCATTGGGTTTGAAAATTTTGAGAAGTTCTTTACAAATCGTTGATAATACCAGTCTAGACCTAGAATGCTGTGGATCTCTGTTATAGTTGCTTTCCTGGTCCACTCTTCAATTTCTATTATCTTAGAAGGGTCCACAAATATCACTTTCTTGGTGATAAAATTCCCCAAGAATGATACTTCCTCCATCTAGAACTCACATTTATTGTACTTTGTAAAAATTGTCTCCCTTACCAAAGTCATAAACATACTATTCAAATGTTTCTCATGTTCTTCATTTCTCTTAGAGTATATCAAAATATAATTGATAAAGACTACCCTAAATTTGTTAAGCTAATATCTAAAGAATATATTCATTAAATGCATGAATATTTACAAAGAATTAATGAGTTCTAAGAGAATCACTATAAACTCATAGTGTCCATACATCATTCGAAAGTAGTCTTTGGAATATCTTCCTTCCTCACCTTTAATTGGCGATATCTTAACCCAAGATCCACCTTAGAGAAATAAGTTTCCCACAAAGATGATCGAAAAAGTCATCTATAAGTGGTAGAGGATACTTGTTCTTTATTGTGGCTTTATTGATCTCATGATAATCTATGAAAAGGTGAATTGATCCATATTTTTTTTGATGGAGTGGACTGGCACACCCCATGGTGAAGAACTAAGGAATATAAAACCCTTCTCCAGATTATCATATAACTACTTCTTTAGCTCTTCCATCTCTACGATGGTTATTCTATAATCTTCCTTTAATATAGTTGGGGATCCAAGAATAATTTCAATTGATAAATAAACCACTTAATCAGGAGTAAGACTCGAAAATTCATCAGGGAATATATCATTGTAATTCCTTATAAAGGGAATATCATTGAGAATTATCATAGCCTATGTCTCAATCATTTGAGCTATACATGCTTTCTCATAAGGAAGTAATATCCACACTTAAGACTGTGATTATAAATGGTATTCATATTCTCACTCACAAATTAAAAAAATTGGAGGATTCCTTGGGATGTGCAGAGTGATATCTCTTTTCAGACTATTGATGTTGACTTCGTATAAAGATAGAGAATCTATGAACAAGATAACATAGAACTCCACTAAAGGATGTATGACATGATTTTATGGGAGCTTCACTCTACAAACGTTAACTGGGGAGGAGTTATATACTTAGGATATAACAATTTCCCCATTTTTTATTCTCAGCGATAACTCAACCACTAAATTTTGAGGTTGTTTTTGAATAGTTCAACTAAACATGAATGATATGAAAGAATGTGTAGAAACAGAATCAAATAGTATGTTCACTATTCATGAATGAATAACTAGTGTACCTATCACCACATCTCTATTTGGATCCACCTATGCAGTAGTGATAACATAATCTTTTCCTTGTTTCCTTGGAGGATGTTGTTGATTTTCTCAAAATACCCATATCATAGAGAAATTGTTCCCATAATGCCCATGATCCTTGTAGTTGTAACAGTGCACTATAGAAAAAACATTGATATGAACCTTCCTTTATTTTTCCACATTAGTGTGATTCTTTATATCCCTTCGATAGTTCATAGAAAGATGTCTCATTCTTCCACATTTTAATTAATTTCTAGTTCCATTTAGATAGTTCCCAGGATGATTCTTCCCACAATTTTTACAAATGGGATGTTCGATCTTCTTTCCATCTTGGGAGTTATTTGATTAACTTCCCATATTAGACTCCATTTTCCACTTTTTTTACCGAACCCACGAGGCTATTGAGAGTCTCCAATGTTTATTTCAACTTTGAGGGCACAATCTACAATCTACTCATAACTTTTGAAGTCACGAATCACAAACACTTTTTGTAGATTTGTATTTAGTGATATAAAGAAGTGATCCACCTTGATTTTGGTGTTCATGATAATTCTGGAGGCATTTCTTTCAAGATTATTGAATTATGATTCATACACCCCGATGGACTCATCTTCCTTCTTCATAAGTCTGGCGAACTCTATTTGCATCCTGAGATGGAGGGGTCGGGGAAAATATTTATTGAAAAACATTTTCCTGAATTCCTTCCAATCCATGTAATCAATTTCTTCCTGGGACTTCATATTATTAATCAGTTTCCACCACTGATCAGATTCCTCATCAAAATGATAGACTTCTAGCACAACTTTCTCTTCTTATAAGCACTAGAGGACATATAATATCATTCCAATAGAGTTAATCCACTATTATGTGAGGAGGGGATCAGGAGATCCACCAAACATGGGAGGTCGTTTCCACATTAAGGATTAGATAGAAACTTTCTATTTCCTTGGAGGAAGATGGTGTTCAACATGATTCATGTTATTATTTATAACATGATCCAACTGAGAAAATACTATCATGATGTTTTGAGAACCTATTCCCATCATATTTTTCATATTATTAGAAAGATATTCACAATCCCTATCACAATGATTTTTGGAACATGTTCTTCTATTTACCACCATTAATATGAAAAATAACACATAATTATAGGGCTTGAATACTTTGCTATTAAGCATAAAGAGGAATCATTAAACATAAAAGGATAAAATCTTAAAGGAAAAGTATATCCTAACATGTGATTCCCTATATTTCAACGTAGGATGTCCTTTATTTTTTAATTAACATATTTTCTTATGGGATCTTTTTTTTGTTCCCTTAACAATGGTTTGTACTAATATTATGAATTTACCAAAGCATGTCCCATGGGAGTGTCAAACCAGGAGTACAACAAGTCCCATTGTCGTGTACTAGTTCTCATTCAAGTCTTTCTCAAAGAAGTGTTTTCAAGTTTACCCCTAGATTCATCTGTTCTAGAGCCACATCCACTTGTTCTTATCTATTCAGGGATGTATTTCCATGATAAATCACTTACACTATACTGACCAATATTTATTGATGTTTTATTTTACATAGTAATATCCCTAATGTTACCACTAATGTTCTATATTCCTAATCTCAAAAAATAAATTGACCATACATTGTTACCAACTTTAGTGACCCTAGCCTTTTACACATATCATTACATTATGTTAATAATAATAAAGCATCATATTACAAGACAAGGATCATAAATTCTAGTGTCTTGGAAGGCAGGGTTCATAAAACTTAAAACATGAAACTAAATGAAACGTTTCTTTATTTAGTCTTAATAAAGAGACCATAACTTCCATTTTTCTCATATATCTTCATAGGATAAATTAAGGATAACATGAACAAAGGGATGAGATAAAATCCTAGTAAGTGAATAAACACAAGAATTAATCTTTATCAGATGGGTTAGAAGGCATGAAATAATGATATAAAAAGGAATAGAACATATATAATCATGAAATATAAACATGAAAGAATACAAAAATAGTGTCATAGTAATGTGGAAGTAGTATAAACATGACATTATCATTAGTCAAGGATCATATCACCTAGAATATCACACGTTAAGGTTAAATTCAAAGACTGTTGCACATAGTAGCACAATTTAAGGCTAACCGCTAGGGGCATTGCACACAACGGCTCATGAGACTCAACATTACCCAATGCATTAGTGTGATATATAGGCGCACCCACCATAACATGTTCATGAGTATTATTTCCACATATATAATCATACATAATCATTCATTAAAAAACATAATTGTTAACCATGGTAAGAATTGGGTATTATAATTATGATATAATGCATAACTAATGGGGGTATCATAGAAATGACCATGAAAGAATTGAATTAGATTATTCAAGGAAAATAACATGATATAATAGGCATCTATAATGAAAATTTATTTCAACTTTAATTAATAACATTTAAAAATAGTTCTTAATAAACATTTAGAATTAAAACATTTTAGTGAGGTTTAGAGAATATGTCAAAGATTACTTAAAACAAAAAAGGCACAACCCTTTATATAAAACCAGAAGTGAAACAATAATGTTTTAATAATAAAAATATTGGTTTTAAAAAAATAATGGTGGATTAAAATATATTATAGAGTGCACGTTAAATTGGGTATGAATTTATGAAGTTCTCTTAAACAGGTTTGCTTATCAGGATGTATTGAAGAAGGAACCACTTAAAAACACGTATATTCCCAAATGAGAATACCGAATGGACCTTGATAAATTAATTTTGATCATGTAAAAAGAATTTATAATATTTAGATAAAAATAACACATGACTTCATTTGGGTAAAAAGAAGGATTGAGAAACCTGAATGAATAATGGTGGTTCAGGTAAAATCCCTTACCATAAGTCTGATGGTGTCCTTCACTTGATCTTAATATACCAGGTAACCAAATTAAATTCATTAATTAGTATTTATAGAACCTCTTATTCATTTATTTTATTTATTACAACCTTCTTAAGATCAATCATGACCTTTTTGATGGGTTAAGAGGTTCAATTTCATGGTTTGTTTCATTGGATTTCATAATTGGTTTACTTATATACACGTAAGGATTAACATGTAAGGTGAAAATGGTTGTCCATAATTTGAGTTATATGTTATTAGTGATAAAAAATTATAATAATTGGTTACAAAATTTATTTGGATATTTTGAGTGAAGATGAATCATTATATAAAACATTAATGATAACTGTTTTGGTTAATTGGCAGTTTTTTGATTACATTGAACACATTTTTTTTATAAATTAATACCATGTCTGAAAAAGATTCCAAAACCTAAAATTAGAAATAATACAAATATTATAGTCTGGTTCAACCATAAATGTGGTTTCATTATTATAATTGAATATGATAATAGAAATTGAAAACTCATTGTCCATGAATGTGAGAAATTAACACATCTTAGATGGTGTTTTAATTTCTGGTATAAAAGGAGCGGAACAGAGAGATAATGATGAATTATTACATTATCATAACACAATTACAATACATGTAAATTACTGTAGTTATCATAACATTTGGATGAAAGGAGGTGTGGAATGAAAAGGAAATGAATAGAACATGAATGAAAATAAAAGAAATGAAAAGATGAATTGACCTCTTGGATATATATTCTTTAAGAACCTCTATAGGGGAAAGGATAAATTATTTTGAAGAAACCAAGGTCTTATGGATGTGGGATAGGGTATTAGGTAGATAATTTAGTAGAATTTAGACTAGTCACAAGGCTTGAGAGGAGTGAAGAGAGGGGGGGGGGGGGGGTTATAGTGGAGGAGAGGAGGGTTTTCTCAATATTTTATTTATTATTTTATTATTTTTCACAATACAAGCAATATTGTTGATTATTATAACAAAAATAGTAATATGGTCATGTGAGATCTGACCCAATGTTCTTACATTGGACACGACTCAATAAATAGTGTATTTAATATATAATTTTTATATACAATAAATTACTGTATTTTACCATTCACCAAAGATTCTAGTATTTCAGAAAAATCAAAATATTATCCCCAACCATTTTTCAACATTTAGAATTAAAAAAATGAAGTCCATTTTATGAAAATAATTTTATAAATATGTGAAATTTATTCTTTAATTAAAATCCTAATTTACATGAAAAATACAAATTTTAAAATTGAAACTACTTTTTTAACACTTTGAATAATTAATTAAGGTCTTATAAAATTATCATATAATCATAATTCATCAAAATAATTATATATTAATATGTTTTATGAAAATGAATTTTCTTTTAAATTATTATTTAATCATTAAATTGTAATTAAATATACATGACTCGTAAAAATACAACCACTATGATATAATTATATCATATTGTCACTTATAAGATGGATAAATTTTATTTATACATTCATTAGTAAGGTTGCTTATTCACTTGGATGATTTACTATTTATAAGGGTCATATTACTATTCACAAGGGTAAAATTACTATTCATAAGGGTCAGTTACTATTCACTAAAAAATAAATTTGTCTTATCAAACTTCAAACATCTTACTGATCACAACAATGTTTGTAATGTTTTCTAAATTCAAATCACAGAAGTGATAATATTATGTTTAAAGGTCAAATAGTACTTATTAGTTCATTGTGTTGTGATTTCATGTGATTATATTGTATGAAAATAAGAAGGGAATTTCCATTGATTGAACTTTGGGTCGTTACAGAAGATATGAATTTTCCAAAGCGTATCCCAATAGAGTATCAAACTATGTGCACAATAAGTCCTGTTGTCGTGTAACGAGTTACCCCAAATCAGGCCTGAAACACTTTTTCGGAGTTGTTAATCCTAGGTAGATATGTTCCAGAACTAGATCAACATGTAATATCGAGACACTGATGTATTTCTATGAAGACCCCCATAATATATACTTTAGAAAAAATCAATGGTTTTCATCTATACTTGTCTTCAAATTCTACCTTAGGGTTATGTTCTCTAACCTATGTATTCTTAAATCTAGTTCCCAAGGTTGTTAGTAATCCTAATTTGATACAAATTTAAGAGACCCAACCCTAGATATCCCAAAGCCTATTTCTTCTATCAATTAAATTGGCATTATTACAAGGAATCAAGCCCCATAGGACAGATCAATTTAGTGGTATTGGTAAACCAGATACATAAATGATTATTGTATTACAAATTAATTCTCTAATTACAACATAATTTTTTATTCTTTATAAATAAATAAAATTTAGCATAACTCTAATCCATCTTGTAAATCCATGCATATATGTCATAGTATGTTTCCTAGATACCTGGGAAAAGAAACATAATAAGGGTGATCTCAAATGCTCGATAAGGGTATGTAAAGAGGAATAAATAACGAATCAATGAGAATAAATTAACATGGAAATGTAAATAACGGATAACACCTTCCATTGAAATAACTACATATAGAAAAATAAATATGGAAAGGAAAGAAACTAAAACACATTCCATATAAATAACTAATAATGAAATGTGTCCTTTGATATATTGATGCAAAATCTCATGGATGAGTATTAACTAAATCCCAAAAATGAAATAAATCAATATATATCTTAATGAAAAATCTAATGGATGAGTAATAACTAAATATAAATAAGTGAAATGATTTATTATTGGATTTCGGGTTTCCTGGGTGTACGGTACCTTTACTGTCAATGCCTTTCACAAGGTAGTTTACAAAATGCTGGGTAAAACCCATATAAGGTGGCTATCCAAATGACTCATCCCATTAGAATACTGATTCATATATGGGCTATCTACAACCATCCCCCACCCATGTCATACTAGTCCAAAACATTCCTCATATATCAAATAATCTATTTAATAATGTTACTTATCAAATATCTGTATAAAGTAAGAGATACAAATTTATCAATATTTTTACAAATAATCAAAAAATTATCAAAGTTTAAACCATATGTAAAATGGTGTATGGTTTTTGAAAATAGTAATATCCATGATTAATGAAATGGATAATTAGGGAGAAATTAAAAATTCATTGATTATAGGAGATTGAATATTTCAAAGGGGAAAGGAAATCAAGAAAGTAAATGTTGATATTATCAATGGAAAAATCAGTCATAAACCATACATAGGATGATTAAGTATGGCATCAATACAAGATACCACAAGTTGAGTAAAATAAAGTATTTTTTTGTTGATGAATGGAAATATTATAAAAGGATATTTTAAAAGTATTCTTGAGGAAAATATCCTTTTTTTTTGAAAAACCTTTTCATTGAAAATAAATTTTAAACACATTTTCTTTAAAAATTAACCCTTAAAAAGAAATGAAAGCCTCGATAGAATGACTATAAGGAAATCCGTACATGTTGTAAAAATTTGAAAGAACATTCCTTTTTCATGGTAACAAAAAGTAATAAAAATTCCATTTTCAGAAATAGATAAGATTATTCCTTTGAAAACATTGGTATAAGATAAAATGGGTAAAAATGTTTTTACCAAATAATTTTATTTTTTTGAAAAAATTTTAATAAATCATTATCTTTAGAAGAAAAAAGGTTCTCTGACTAAAAAGATAAGTGAAGTTAGGTTTTATTTAAAACATTCTTAAAACACATTGAATACCAAATAGTGAAAAAATGGCACAAATACATTAAAATGGTCATAAGTAACCATATAATAATGTAAGGGTTTATTTAAAAATGGTTATATAGTTTAAAATAATGTAAATTCCATTAAAAGTTCATTTGTATTAGTTTTGTGGAAAATTATATTTAAACATCCCAATGTGTCCCATAACACATTTAAACCTTTTAAATTATAAAACATATTATGTAATTATATTAAATTAATGTTAAATATCCACTTTAGATAAAATTATTAGTGATATAATATAACAAAATTTTTAGTAGATACACCACACAAAAGATGTATGTCGTGAACATGAAATTTATCTCATAGAAGTAAAAAGAGGGGTGATAATCCCTTAAATATGAATTAAAAGACCCAAATGCATTAATAATCAATTGAAACTTATAAATAAAATTAATATAAAATAATTAATGATGTTACATTTCAATGTGTATGTATGTACACAACATATATGGAATTATGTGCACAACAATGAAGTATGCCTCAAAGAATGAAAAGTTAGACAGTAGTCCCTTACCTTCTGATTCCTTTTGGGTGAACATCCTTTAACATTATGCGTAATAAACTTATGTAAATTTTATAATTTAATTAGAATATTTTTCATTTTTACCATTTATTTTATTTCACTAGTTACTATGTTGTATAAAGTTACTTAAACAAATATGTTTACAATAGGTGTTTTGACCAAATTCAGTTTATGTGTCTGAAAAAACATTGGTATGTCAACTATGGTAACATTTTTCAATATATAACAAATTTTTAATAATAATCATGAAAAAATTATCATATTTATACATCAATTATATGTTTAAAACCAATCATGGAATGTGTTTATAAAAAATGAACAAATTTTACAATCATAGAGACGGTAGGCGGTACATAAGCATGAGTAATGTTATTATTTTTTAATGATCATTATGGAAAGAAGGTAAGTAGGATTATATATTTATAGAATGATCATATCATAATTAATTCTATATTATTTATTAATATAAACTTATATATAAAATTTTCATGATGTAAAAGGAATCACATTGGGTTGAGGAGGTTGTAGTCCACACGTCCATGACCGACATTATCACTTTTTAGTCTGTGAAAGGATAATAAAGAAAATGATATATATATATATATAAAGAAGTTTAATTATGTCATTAATATCATATATTTCTTTTTATTCCTCATATTTTCAATTATAATCATCCTTTATACATCCCATGGATCATGTGAATGAATTACATCGCTTTGAGGGGCGGTAGTGCACACTTCCTCAAATGATGTTATCGTGTTAACACAAAATGGAAAGTATAAGGGTATATGTTGTAAAATAATTAAATAAGTTTAAAGAAATAATAAATATGATAATATATATATATATAGCGTGTCCATCATAATTTCCAACCATGAATGTCGGAAATGGAAAAATGAATAGCCATCATTTTGTGAGGCAGTAGTTATCCATACATAGAAACAATATGTTTGGTACCCATTAGATGGTGGTGTGGATAAATATAGGTATAAATCATAACAAAAAATCACCCTATTATATTTACAAAAGATTTTTTTATTCAATCATTGAATAAGAAGAGTATAGTGGATGATTAATGGAAATGAAACTAAAAATCATGAGAGAAGATATTATCTCTTAATCGGGTAACTTATTTTGGTCTGAACCAAAATATTAATAAAATTAATTTCATCCCAAGGTGAGGATTATAGTATGAGGGGATATATGTTGGAATACCAATTCAGTGGAGTTTTAAAGAGCTAATATGGATTGAGAGGTGTGAGGTAGGGGGGAGGTGGAAGCCTTTTACTGGAAAGGAAAAAGAACCACTTGGAATTTCATGAAAAGTTTTTGGTGTAAACATGTTATTACATAAAACAAAGTCATACAAAATTTAATAAAAAACATTAATGGTTGATTCGTGGCCGAATTATGGAAAAACAATGGGTGTTGGACAAGTTTCTAGGTCATTTTGGCCCTTAAGTACTTGGTTTAGTCCCTTTTTAGGCCTAATTACACCTTAATCACTGTAATTGTTTTTAATGACTTTCAAAAATCATTTTGATAAAATATTAATTTGATATTATTAGACTAAAAATATAATTCTAATTAAAATGGTGAATGTATGCTTTTTTAAATTTATATCCCATAAGTAGAAAATTAAGATAAATGCTAATCTTGCAGACATATGGTTTGACTAGTTTTAGTAGAAAGATGTTCATAAAATTGTTGAGTTTTTATATTATATTTCAATTTGAAAATGATTATAATAAAATAAATTTTATTAATATAGATAATATTTATATAATGTGAGTTTATAAAAAAAATTAAAATATAATTTAACATTAATATTTATTTAAATGAAAAGGGTGTTCATAACTAAAATCTAGTATTTCTCACTATTCGTAAAAAAACTATGTTTCTCATAAATAATATCAAAAATTCACCCTAGGATAATTTTAAAATTACAAATTTATTAATGATCTTTATTTCATCAAATTAAATTTATAATAATGTCAAAATTAATATCTAAAATAGGTTATCTATTAAAAGGCAGTAAAATTTCCATCATAATGATATAGGTTTTTATGTATGTAATAGGGTTTGTTCTTATCTTATGCATATCAAAACTAATGGATAAATATAAAAATTATTTGACTAAATATATAAAATATATTTTTTATAATAATAATCTATTAATCGTAATTAGTTATGTTTATTAATGTAAAAATCTTTTAGAAACCTAGAAATAATAATATTTATTTTTATATCCAATTGGTTCTTATTTTTATTTCTCATTAATTATTAACCAATGAATTACTTTTTTATTAGTTCAAAACATAATTTTAATAAGTTAGTTATTAATATCTATAAAAACTAATTTAAAGGCTAGTTTATGTCAAATTATTTTAAATTATAATATTTCAATAATACATTTTTATTTGGTGAAACTCGATTATGCGTGTAACACAAGATATCGGGGAAGGTCTCTCTTGAATGTAATTTAAACTATAGAGGAAGGTCACTCTTTCGTATAACCCAATATATTGAGGAAGGTCTCTATTACATGTAATTCAAGATTACTCGGTGTTTGTGCATTACAAGCAATATCATGGGTTGAATTTATTTAAAATAATAAATTCATAGTAGAGTCTTGGAATATTTATTTCCCTTACACATTTCATGTTTCTTGTCATGTATGCTATTGAATAAAAAGTAGTACTTTATAATTTTAGGGTTTTAAAATACACTTTATTGCTCTTATATACTAATACTTAAGTTTTCTCAACTTTTTTTAATCAGATCATATTCTAGGAACAAGTCACCTAATGGTTTAAGTCACCTCATTACCCTCTTTCATTATACAACATAATACATGGACACCTAATGGTTAAGATCACCCATTCTGAATGATCAAGAAATTAACAAGGGTTCACTGTATAAGGAATATAACACTTATTATTTTAAAGAGGATTTAATTTCACTAAATTATATCATGTTTTCCCCTTAAATTTATGAATTTTTCTATTTTATTAGTTTGAAATCATATTATTTCCACCAATTCTAAATGTTCAAACCATATTTACAAGTAACTCATCACATGACCCATATGTAAGATCTTAACCTCTTATGGAGTTGACCCCGAAATAATTTTATATACTATTTTTTCCTTGTGATTATTACTATTAATTTTGTTTCTACCTTAGGGTGTTTTTAAGAGAAAATTTAGAAAAATGGAAGGAAAAGGAGTAGTTCATAGTAGGGACATGGTTAGGAAAAACTGTGCACCCCAGCCAAGAAAACTATGCAACCCTAGAAAGTGGGTTTTTTCACACTTGGAACACATTTTACCATACTATAATTCTGATTAGGAGTAACCGTGAACCCCTATAAATGATTCACATGGTAAGGAAAACAGTTAGGGGAAACCTTGTGCGCATGCCTAGAAAACCTTGTGGTGTAATTAAATTAAACCACAAATTAGTTTTTTATTTACCTGAGCCCCAATATTAATCCTAATTATACACCCTTAGAATAGATCCTATGATTCATGATTTTGAAGCACTATATATGTATTTTGATCCTTCCCATCCTATATCATTCACGATTCAAAGTCTGGATCATATATATACAACCCTCAGGGTATGTGGATTCTACCCCGTTGGTTTCCCATTCATTTTCCTTTATTATCCCATCCTTGAAAGGGGTTATTTCATCCTTTTTGATTAGATACAAATATAGTATTTTAGAAATATATCTAGATTTGAAGGATATTTATTTATTTAATCCGGATTTAGGGTTTTAGATTTGGATCTCATTCTATAGGATTGTTCTGCTCAAATTTTGGGAATTCTGTTAGTGAACATTCTTCATCAAACATTAGCTAAATCATCTTAAAATCAATTATCATTGTCAAGATTTAAATTACAAGTATTTAATTTCAGAATTCATATTATATATTTAGTAATTAAATTTGTGATGTGATTAATTATTTGGGTTGATATGAAATTGGGGATTTTGAGATTATAGTTTTAGATAATTAATTGTTAAATTAATTTTTATTTTTAGATATAGATGATTTGAAATAATTAATTGTAAAATTAATTATGAGATATTTAGTTGTAGATGTTGATAATTAATTTTTGAATTAATTATGATATTTTGAGATAGATGATTTCATATAATTACTTTATGAATTAATTATGAGATATTGAGGTGTTATTTTGAGAAAATTAATTGTACAATTAATCATTGGATTTTATGTTGTGTAAATTGATTTCATTAATTGGTTAATTAATTAATGTGATTGACATACATAATTAATTGGGGAATTAATTAAGTTTAATTATGAGATAAACTAATGGTTGAATTAGAAATTAAATTGATGTGTTTATTTAATTTCTCAGTTGACTAATAGAATTAAAGTGATTAATTAATTATTGAATTAATTAATGTATTTTATAAGGTCAATTAATTATCTATTTAATTAATATACTTGATGTTAATTGTTCATTTTTTAATTAAATAAGAAAATATAGGTATTAATCTAATTAATTAATTAGTAATTAAATTGATGTGGATAATTAATTTTTGAATTAATTATGTGTTGATGAATGGTAACATGGTCATTTATTTTTTAAATAAATAATGGGAACATGGTTATTAAAATTGTGTGAGTAGAATGGTAATATGGTAATTCAAGTATGAATTAAATAATGGGAACATGGTCATTCAATTATGTGAATTAAATAATGGTACCAATGGAATTATGAGATATTATTTCCCTCAGATATACATCATGATCTTCCATGAGGTGAAATAGAAACTAAGGTACATGTGTCTATGAGAACCTGAGGAGTTATGAGGTTAAAGAAATATTAATTGATAATGTGATAACTATTTACTTATACATTGTAATTATTTATTATACAACTATATAAACTTGTTATTGACTGTATATTGTTTTAAATACCATTGGTGATGGCCTACTATGTTATACTCACCTCCTAATCAGGATGCCTAATCAATACCTGAATAGATTTCATGGATGTAGGATAGGATAAGTGAAAGGGCAATGTGTTAGACAGATGAGTCGGAATGGAGTATGGATGAAGGAAGCATATGTGGTTCAAGACCCAATTGGGAGTATTCAGTGTGTTTACTTTTGAGTTTTCATTTTTTTACTTGGGATTTACATTAGAATGACATGTTTTTTTGTTCCGTTTGATATTATATCATTAATTTTATGTCTTCATGTGATATTAGAATGTATTTGGTTATAGTTATATATATTTGGTTATTATTTAGTTATTTTTCTACTGGTGTTTTACTCAAAAATTTGATATAGTATCCCCATTACTGATATTAGATCCTCACTGATATTTAGCAACCACTGGAATTCAGGGAGGCATGCTTGAGGTCATGATATCAACTGACTCGAGGCACCGGTGCATGGAACTAGGGTAGGGACATTACAATGTGGTATGAGATGACATTGATTTTATTTTTATTTTCTCTAACTATTTGATAAAGGTAGATAAGATACTTAGAAGAGTCAAGACTTAGTTATGAGATCGTTCATGGGAGTAACTAACCCATGTATGGGGTAAAACCCAAGTTCCCAAGGTGTGAATTATTTTTATTATTGTTTTCTATTATAGTTAAATATTATTTCACCTTGGGTGATTCACTTGTTGTGTGATGTGATTATTTCTGTTAAGAATTTCTATTTTTGACTCATGGACCATTATAGAATCATAGTTGAGTTTTCATGCATCATTATAGAGACTTAGGGTTATCGTGACATGCATCATCTTAAGAGCGCATGGGAAAATAGATTATGGGTAAGTACTTGAACATGAAATGACATTCCTCCCTTTAAAAATTGAAATGAAATTGGATCATAAAATGAAATTGAGAAAAATTATAAAATGATTCAAGATTAGAATAAATGGGTGTCTAAATGAGACTATTTGATAAAAATAATGTTTTCACTCTTATTAACTGGGACCTAGGTGTAGGATGGCTACGGGTAGTGATAGTGACTCAGTTTTTACTAGGTGGAGGCATTTGGGGAAATGACTTGTTGTGTCTTATTGTGCTTCCCTCTTATGTAAACATGTTAAGGTTATTAACTGTGCCCTGAGTTGTATGCTTGGAATTATAGAGATTATTCCATAACAATGATTCTTGTTGAGAGAAAGATTGGAGTACATGGCCAGGGATGATCCTCTGAATGTGCAACCTAAGGAACCGATTGTTCCATGTGATGAATTCAGGGAGAATTTCAGACAGAACATTGAGCACTTCATGTATCTTATAGAAAGACAACTACCAAGGGTTGTGAAGAGTATGTCTAATCTGATGAGAGGGTACTAGTTGAAACAGCCTCCAAAGTTTACTACAGAGGGTGTACCCGAGGCATTCGAATTCTTGGTTAATTCCCTCAAGATGATACTTAACCATTTAGAGAGTTTGTATAAGCGGAGGTTCAGTATGGATGTTTATATGCTATAAGGATTTGTGATGAACAGGTGGGACATTGAAGTGTGTACTGGACATGATGATGGTATGTTATGGAAAGACTATCAAGAGAGGTTATTGATTAACTTTTATCCAGAGATGCTGAGTCATGATAGAGCTATAGAGTTCATGAGGTTAAATATATGAAATATGTCCATGAGGGACTATGCAAGACCCTTGACAAACTCACAATACTTTTCTCTAGCATGGGAAGGAGATGAGACACTTATGGAAAGTCGTATTTAGGATGGTATTAATTATGATATCAAGTCCCATGTCAACCTTTTAAGGTTAAATAATATTGCTAGGTGGTGGATCATGATCTCATAGCTGGGGGAACCTAAAGGAGGATTCAAGTGCAAGACAAAAAATTGAAACCGGATGATCAGGAGGTGTGACTCTAGGGAGCAGGAATTATGACTATGATAGATTGAGGGATTCATTTCTCAAGATCTTAATTGAGTGATCTATTACTATTTTGGTAGACCATGACACTTTTAGAGATAGTTCCCCCAACCACAAATAGAGTGTTATTCTAGTGTCATGATGGGATATCTATAGAGGTTCTTCTAGAACCAGTAGCTTGTGAGCAGTGATATAAGAGCTTGAAAGAACTAGGGTATAAGAAGGGGACATTCGACTCTATATCAACCTAGAAGTTGCAGTTTTACTAGAAGGGGTGGAGGAGGTGAAGGATTCAGTACTTGTGGGAAAGAGTGAACGTATCAGTAGAGTTGTGCAACTCAGGGGAATCAAATTGTAAGAAAGAGGGTAGGATAGTTGCATGTAGTGCAGCCTACACTTTTGGAGAGTGAGGCTAGACCTTTGACAGTGAGTGGTATTATTCTTATAGACTCTACTTTAGTTATTTACTTTTTTTATACTTTTGAATATAATTCTTTTATTTCTCCACAACTTTTAAATGGGTTGAGCCAGACGGTGGAGTCCGTGAGTGGGGTGTTGATTATAGAAACGCATTTGGGAGTACATTCAAGAGAAATTTCTATGTAAAAGGTGTGTTATAACAAGGTTTTCGAATATCATTTTCTATGGGATCTCTTTATTCTTGACTTACCAGGATTCGATCTAATGCTAGCTATGTAATGGATAGTAGCATACCAAGACCAAAATGATTGTTACCATAAGAGAGTGACTTTTACATCACCTAAGGGTGAAAAATTTATGTAGTGTTGAGAGTAGGATATGAAGGTTGGGAAAGAAAATCCAATTATATAGAAACTAGAAGAGATCAAATCCCATGTTTCTAGTCTATTACTGGATGATGAAGTTCTAAAGAGAGATTGATTTACACCTGTAGTGGGTAGATTTGAGGATGGATTTCCTAAATACTTCTCAATTTCTCCACCTAACAGAGATATGGAATTCACTATTGAGATTATGCTAGTAGTTGAACATATTTCAATTCCACCATATATAATAGCATCGATAGAGCTTCAAGAGCTCATGAATCTGCTGGAGGAGTTGAGGATATGGGATTTATCTATCTGAGTACATCACCTTGGGGTTCACCAATTTTGTTTTCTATGAAAACAAATAGGGCCTTGTAGTTATGTGTTGATTATCTAATGTTGAACTGGATGACAGTGAGAAAATGATATCCTCTTCTATGGATCGATGATCATTTTGACTAGGTGAGGGGAGATTTTTTTTTCAAGAATGATTTGAGATATAGGTATCATAAGTTGAGAGTTTGGGCTTCTGATATATGAAGGACTACATTTAGAAGAAGATATGACCCATATAAGTTCCTTGTAATGTCATTTGGCTTAAAGAACACAACAATTTTATTTATAGACATGATGAACATGATCTTTCATCCGTACCTAGATAATTTTGTGTTGGTGTTTGTGGAATAAATTTGGTTCACTCCAAGACTCATGAATATCATGAAAAACATCATGAAACCATCCTAAGTATACTGATATAGAATCAGCAATACAATATTCTATCTAAGCTATAGTTTGGGATTCATTAGGTACACTTCTTGGGTCATGTCATCTTAGAGTAAGGAGTGTCATTCGACCTATAGAATGTTTGGGAATTGGTTTCTTGGGAGCATCCTAAGAACATTTTTGATATCCTTAGATTTATGGGGTTGGCATGATATTATTAGAGATTCATTCAGTACTTTTACTAATTTTTAGTGCCGCTTTTGGGATTGACAAAGGGGATAAATTTTTACTTTTCACAATCTTGTGAAAATGTTTTCTATTAGTAGAATATTCTCTTAACATCGACACTAATCTTGATCCTAATGGTCCAGGTGAGTATTAGATGGTGTATTGTGATTTTCCTAGGATATGAAATGGAGCTGTGTTGATGCAATGAGATCAAGATGTAGTGTTTGGGTCTCAATAGTTGAGTACTTATGAATGGAACTACCCTACAAAACACCTCGAGTTGGTAGTAGTGGTTTGTGCTTTAAAGTGTTAGCGACATTACTTGTTAGGAGAAAAATTTACTATGTATTCAGACCACAAGATCTTGAAGTATATGTTTTCAAAATGGTATTAGAATATTAGATAGTGGATATAGGTTGAGGAAATGAAATTATTTGATTTTTAGTTGGAATATATTCCTGATAGGGGGGACAATATTTTTGATTCTTTGGGCTGTAAAACTCATTTTCAAGTAGTTAAAGAGTTTAGTGATGAGTGGAAAATGATGTCTTTAATGGATGAAATGCATGTGGTTATTCAAGAGAGAAAGAAGTAGATTACACTTGTATCAATTGCAGTGGATTATACACTTTTCGCCCATATTAGAGACATGCAGTATGAGGATCTAGAGTGTTTTTCCCCGAGGGAAAGGTTTTAAGGTGGGGAGTCACCTCCAAATTGGAGCACAGATAAGGATGAGATAATATGTGTTAAAAATAAGGTTGGTGTTCCAATGAGTATGTGGGGGGAGTTTGTAACGACCCGAAATTTTGAAAAAATCTTGTTTCCTAATTTTATGTGTTATTTTATTTTTATACTCAACAAAACTTTTTCATTTGATAACATGGGTATAATTAAAATGAGACCATTGGGTTTTGACTGTTATATGACCATTGGTCAATATGACCGCTGGAAACTAGACTTTTTGATTATTGTCTCTAAATACAGGTAATCTTGGTTAATTATTATAGAAAGAAGATTCGATGTCCTCACCCAGTAGTCTTGGACCGATCGAAGCCCATCTAACAGAACTTGGGAAGGAGGTAGCACCACTGGGCTTTGCTCTAGACCAAACCCAAGATGAACTTCATCGTGTGAAGCTAGAACGGAATCGCCTTCACGAGAAGTTCAAACTGATAGAAATTACTACTCGTGCAATGTTGGCCGAGCCTCCCTCGGATTCTCTCACCTTAGCACACCTTACACTTAGGTCCTATGCTGGTGTGATAAGGAGCTATGTAAGGAGACCGTAACTTCCTTGTGTAATCTTTTGTTTTAAATAAAAATTGTGATTTCTTCCTATGATGATGTTTATGACTTTTCAAATGTTCGGATAAATATAGTATGCATATTTTTGGTGAATTTTATAGAAAGGATATTTTAAAAAATGTTTATGTAAACCTTAAATAATTAAAAATGTGTAATGATTTTCAAAAAATGGTCTTCTACAATTATGATCAGTAAGAAATTTAGAGTCTAATAAGATCAACTTGATTTTTGATGAATAGTAAATTATGAATAGTGATTTTATGATTAGGATTAGTAATGTGTCCAAATGGATTAGTAATCTCACTTAAAGAAAGTTTTAATATAATGTAGACACCTTGATTAAGTAATGAGATTCAATAAAATGGGTAAATAACGGTTTCATAAATTATTAGTTAAGTATTAGTTATTTCGGGTGAATATTGTTTTTTAATTAAAAATTTAATTAAAAATAATTAGAAAATTATTTTTATAAAGTGGACTTTATTTTTGAACTCAGATCATCGATATAATGTTATGGTAATTTTTGGGGATTTTTCTGAAAAAAATGAATTTTCGGTGAATAGTGTATTTATTTACAAATAAAATTAAAAATATTTAGAAAAATATTTTTATAAAATTGAGTTCATTTTTGAAATCAGAGCATTGATATTTGGTTAATGTGAAATTTTGGGATTTTTCTGAAAAAGTTGAATTTTCAATGAATAGTAAAAATACAGTTTTAGGGTTTCAGTATGATTAATGACATTATAACTGTGTCATGATGCTATCAAGAGATATTTTAAGGGATGTTAGACTAAAGAGGATTAATTATTGTGTGGGGGTCCCCATGTGGCCTAACTCCATGGGATGTACCATGGGAGGGCCTATGCTTTTGAGAAAACAACTTTTGAGGTGTCCCTTGGCCATTAATGCCTTGTCCCCTCACTTTCCCTATAAATACCCACCCTTTCCTCCTTTAGTTTTGACTCCCAAATCTCCCCCAATGAAGTTCTGGTCTCCTTACCTCCCAAGGAGTCCTCCCAACGTGCCCCCAAGCCCTCAAGGTCCCAACCTTTGAGTTTTAAGAGTTACGTTTTAAGGTAAGGGATCCGACCCCCTCTCTTTCTTTTCAAGTGATATCTTTTATGTAATTTATTTTATGCTACATGTTATTATGTTGTAGGATGGTATTTTATATTCATTATACTGTACTTTTTATGTTAATATTATTAGATATCTTTTCTTACTCTAATCATTTCATTTTATGAAAGTTTAAGTGCCGCTGTTAGGCTGCCGAAATTTTTGTAACAGATTCTTTCACCCTTCTCATTTTCAAGTTATATTTTCTTGTCAAGTATTTCATGTTCCTTTTTATTATTTTGGGGTATGATATCTATATATATCATTATGATATTTTATGATCATATGATGAGAGACCCCATTTTATCTCTTCAATTTACTATTTTGAAGTTTTAAGTGGTGCCGTTAGGCTGCCGAATTTTTAAGGGATTCGTTCGCCTTTCTCATTTTTCAAAGATCTACTTTCATGTCAAGTATTTCAAGTTCCATTTGTATTATGTTGGGGTATGATCTCTATATCTATCATACTGATCTTTTATGTTCATATGATAAGATACCCTATTTGATCTCGTCAATTCATTTTTGTTGAATTTTAAGTGACGTCGTTGGGCTACTGAATTTTCATAAGAGAAATCTTATTTTTGTCTTCCTTTCATGTTCTTCATTTCATATGGTATACTTTCAAATTTCATTACCATGTTTATATATCCTTCTTATTCTTCCCCTCTACTGTTTTATGGGTCATTTATGAATGTTTGACCCATGTCCCCTCTCTCTTCAATGTTTTCTAAAACCCTGAAACATAGTCGTTATGCTGCAGAATTTTCGTCTCAAAATGCCTCTCTCTTTTCTCAAAATTATTTTATGTTATAAAGTGAATACTCAAAGCTCTTATTTATATAGGGGTATTCACATATATATCAAAATGTTCTATTTTAAATTCTGGGATTTACATACATGAGACCCGCTCTCCCCTTCTGTGGGTTTAAAGTGACGTAAAGATCATGTCTTTAAAGCAGTTTTTAAAACGTTATGATTATGAAATGAAACCCATTTATTTTATGCTATATGTGTTATTTATGAAATGTTTGATGATGATATATGTGGATCACATGATAACAAAGTCAAATTTAAGGGTTCACCCTAATAGCGCTCCAATGCATTGGGTAATGATGTAACCACTAGAGATTACAATTTTCACGATATGTTGGTGAATAACCTTGGTAATTTTCAAATGACACCTTGGGAATGGACCTTGGTGATATGTTCATGATTTTTTATGTTAAATGATATAGCCACATCTTAAAGTTATGAAAAAATTTATTTTTACTATGATATGCCACAAGATTTCTTTCTCATTCCTTAAAGTTCTTTTTTTAGGACATAGTTGATGTATCTCAAGTTCACATGTTAAATGTTTCCCTTGTTTCCCTTACTGGGCCTTCTGCTCACCCTTTCATTTGATGTATGTCCCCAGGTTATGAGATGCAGTAATGAAACTAGGATGAACATGAGGAGAATCCTTTCAAGTGTTTAAGAAGAATGTTTTATGTTTTCTTGTTTTATGTTCCTAGTTTCCAAGACACTAAACCTTAAAGATCCTCGGGTTTGTAAAATGTAATGAAAGTTTAAGTGATAAAAAGGCGGGATGCTATAGTTGGTATCAAAGGATGGTTTAGTTATTTGTGGAAATTAGGATATGAAAACATTAGGAAGAATCCTATAGAAATGTTTATATATAGGAAATCTTCCTGGTATTTTGGTGAGTATTGAGTAAGGGGTTGCCAAGAAAATACATCCCTGTTTGGATACGAGCAGGTAGAGGTGGCTCTGGCACAGATTTACATAGGGGTAAAACCTGAAAACACCACTTTGAGCTAGACTCGAATGGGAACTGGTACACGACAATGGGCCTTGCTGCACTTTTGGTTACGACACTCCCAGAGGATATGCTTTGGTAAATTCATAAGCTTATTATGAACCATTATTAAAGGAACAAAGATAAAATAAAATAAAGATTCACATAAGGATATATGATCATGGATAACCTAGTTTGAAACCTAGGAGATCATAAGTTAGGGTATACTTTTCTTCTACAAGTTATTCTTATATGATTTAAGTTCCTTTTCATGATTATTTGTAACGCCCCGACCCTAGTTGCCTAGAGTCGGTGCATTATTACATAACATTGGCATGATCACAAGAAAGATCAAATCTCGAAAGACCGATTGGTTTAGTAGCCTTGGAAACACTAGATATATTCATAAGCTTTACATTACATCATAAAATGAAAAACTACTACAACAACATAATGTTTCCACAATCCACACTATTAACCCCTCATAAAATCCCTGCAGGTCATTCATAACTTACATCTTCACATCCTGGGAAAAATAAAACATAGAAAAGGGGTGAGCTCAAATGCCCAGTAAGGATAACAATATAGCGGAACATTCAAAAATAAGCATAAACATTTAAGGCAATGAATTACTAAAACAAAAGCCTTTTAAACTAGAACTTCAACATAGTATGGCAAAAGTAAAATGAAATAATGCCATTTACTTGTTCACATGGATATTCTACTAATCTAATAATCACATGAAAAATCAATAACCACTTTCATAATGTTGGAATGCATAATGCCAGACTATCATAACCACATAGCCAAGGCCTCGTGCCAAGACTACAAAAAATATTTTGTCAAGGCCTTGTGCCAAGACACTAGTTTGTCTCATGAGACCTACCGATGCATCGAGGAGCTATAGCGGGCTCCACCCGTCACATATTAAGTCCAATGCATTCCCATATGAAAAGGTTTAAACATAACATAAACATTCGTATTAAAACTAGCATACGAAATGTAAATACTTTCACCATAAACTATGAATGGTATAAAAATAGCACATCCACAGTCAAACATATCACAAAACCTTCAATACAATATAGAAGTTTTGTATCATAATAAATCAACTTCAAATAATCTTAAAATCCATCAAAGGATGTTGACATAGATGAAATCAAAATTCTTTTTAAAGAAATATCTCCTTTTATTTTGAAATAATTTAAGATCCATATAAAATAAAACATTTTCTTTGAAAATATTCTTATAAGCTTGTAAGGGAAGCTTTGAAGATTTTATAATGGTGGAAATTAGCCGCACCCGCCGTATAAGTTTAAAAAAAACGTTCTTACCTTAATTCTGTCGAAAAGGTTAAAAATGACTTTTTTTTTGAAAACGACGGAAAGATTCCTTTATAAAACTCTTATAAAAAGTCAAACAAGGGTATAAATGACTTTAACCCATATTATTGTAAATAATAAAAATGTTTTGAAATACATTTTGAAGAAACATGGATGTGGATGATAAAGAGATCCCAGTAGATTATTACAAATAAACAACCTCGGATAATGAAGAGATTGTGAAATAACCCTTACCTTGTAATTTTCCTTTGTTGGGGTCGGTTAACCTCCTGTATAATGGTGAAATAATTGTTATTAAATTATACAAGAATCATATACATTAATATGATATCATATATGATCTTTTAACATTGCTTTATTAATAATATCTTAGTATTATCGTCGTTTCAGGTGATAATCGATTCGTTCTTCTTAAATGTTTGGTTACGTAAGACATGTTTGTAATGGATATATTAAATCTTATTCATAATCAGAATGATATTAACATTATTTTTAACCCTAAAATGAGAATAAGACTTGAATGGATACGATGGAGGATGGATCTCACCGCGTTCGTGGAGACGGTAGTCCGTACGTACGCACGAACGCTACTTCCATTTAATTTTTATTTTAAAAGAATTGAATCCAAATGATACATAGGTATATTACTATTCCAGTATAATATAATATTTTATATATGTTACTTAAGTTCATTAACACCATCCTTTATACGTTCCATGTGTGGTATGAACGAGTCATATCATTTTAAGGGGGCGGTAGTCCGCACTTCCTCAAATGAAATTATCGTATGTATATACAACATGAAACGAATAATGGTATGAAATAAAATGGAATTACAGAAGCTTATATATAAAATATATATCATTAATATCATATTTAATTACAGTGCCATCATAATGGCCACCATGAGAGGCGGTAAGATGTATTTGAACAATCATCATTTCGTGAGGCGTTAGTTTGCCATCCACAGAAACATTATGTTCATCATCCATTAGATGGAGTTGTGTGTATGTGTAGTTTGAATCCTTCTTATAACAACATCCTAGTATATTGAGGATACTAGTGTTGTTACAGAAGAAAGGAAATAAAAAGAGTTTGGGGGTTGGAGAAGCAAAATAAAGGAAAATAATTTAAGAGAAATCGTTACCTTTAATTTAGGTAACTCACTTTGGTTGGAACCAAAGGACTTCCTGAAATGATTTATGCCTAAGGGGAAGCTTCAAGGAGGAGGAGAGGGATGTGGGGAGCTTAGTTGGGCAGAGTTTGGACGAGCCAAGTGGCTTGAGAGGTGTGTGGAATGAGTATAAGTGGTCTCCTTTTATAAGGGAGAAGAGGGGCTCTTTAGGAAAGAGTGAAAGTATTACTTTATAATATAATTATATTCGGTTTATAATGGTCCAAAAATCATTGAGGTAGAAGAGAAGATGACTAATATTCTAAATAACATCAACCAATAAGAATTGGACTGGTTTTAGATAATATGTTAATCATTATAATCTTATTTATTTAAATGATTTATTAATGAGGTAAACATTGCATCATTATTGTGTCATTAATAATTTAAATTATTTGATGTCTAAAAATTATAAATAAAATATCATTATGTAGGAAATTTTTTTATCTTTCTAATGAATATTTTTAATCGAAAATCCAACATGTATAACCCTATGTAAAAATTGTTCTTCTAAAAGATGTAAGCTTATGCCATTT
The DNA here is from genome assembly GCA_963277665.1 of Viscum album. NCBI lineage: Eukaryota > Viridiplantae > Streptophyta > Magnoliopsida > Santalales > Viscaceae > Viscum > Viscum album. The sequence goes on from OY728159.1 coordinate 931,986,933, forward strand.
TTATTTTTATTTTAACTTTATTAATATAAAGTGTCCCTACCACATACAAGTGGCTCCAAGGGGTCCCCAAATTGACCCAAGGATGCTCATGGTCGGGTATGTGTCCACCAATAAGGTTAGGACACGTTTTAGGTTAATTTTGTATTATTATAATATTATTTTTTAACCCTTATTTACCGGATTTACCCTTAACCATGGTAAATAAAATATTTACCACAGTAATTATTCAAAATGTCTAAAAATAAAAGTTACCTATTTACACAATTTGGACATCCTGATTCCATATATGGAATCCATTTTTCTAAATTCAAAACAAATAAGTGGCAGAAATTAATTTAAAATTAATTCCCGCTGTCAAAACAAAAAGCGTGTTTTTAAGAGGTAATAACTATCAAAAGATTGACACTTGTTTATGTTCGGTTTAATTGTAAAATTATGTCCAATGACCAAAATTATATTAAATGGTAAAAATATATTCTAAATATACTTTAAAACCACTCAAATTCACAATTTATCACTATTAATTATTTTGATTAAAAAAGTTGTTTTTAATTAAAATTTAGTAATTTTCACTATTCATGAAAATATGAAAGTTATCCGAAAAGTACCAAAATTTCACCTTAGGCTAAATTAGATATTCCGAATCAAAAAATGAAGTCTATTTTGAAATATAAAATATATATGATTTCAAAAAGTAGGTATTACTATTCATAATGGCTAGTTTGATTAGTTATGGTGTGTTAGAACTCGGTGTTGCGTACAACACACGCTATCACATTATTCAAAGAGAAGCGTACCGTAGAAGATTGGGGTGTTACATTCTCCCCTCCTTCAAATAATTGCGTCCTCGCAATTTCTAGGATATTACTGCATAAAAAGAATCGGGTGGTTCTTCATCATAAGTTCCTCGGGTTCCCACGATGCCTCTTCCATCTTATGGTTTCTCCACAAAACTTTTACCAGACGCGTCGTCCGGTTTCTCAGCACTTGTTCTCTCGTATCAAGAATCTTGACAGGCTCTTCACAATAATACAGATCGGGTTCCAGTTCTAATTCCTCATAGGTGAGTACATGCGTTGGGTCAGACATGTATTTTCTCAACAGAGATACGTGGAACACATCGTGAACTTTGGAGAGACTTGGCGGCATTGCCAATCGGTAAGCTACAGCCCCAATTCGTTTTAGAATTCCGAAAGGTCCGATGTACCTGGGACTCAATTTACCTTTCTTACCAAAACGTATGACTCCCTTCCATGGAGATACCTTTAGGAAAACATGATCACCGACCTGAAATTCCAAATCCTTCCTTCGATTATCGGCATAGCTCTTCTGCCTACTTTGAGCTGCTTTGATGTGATTTTGGATTACCTTCACCTTTTCCACCGTTTCCTCCACCAGTTCTGGGCCTACAAGTTTTCTTTCACCAACATCATCCCAACAGGTTGGTGTACGACATCTCTTTCCGTATAACGCTTCATATGGTGCCATCTGAATACTCGAATGGAAGTTATTGTTATAGGAAAATTCTACCAGTGGTAAATATTGATCCCACATACCCTGAAAGTCAAGTGAGCAAGATCTCAACATGTCTTCTAAGGATTGAATAGTCCGTTCTGATTGTCCATCTGTCTGAGGGTGGTAAGCAGTGCTCAAATGAAGTTCAGTATCCAGGGATTTCTGAAGACTTTTCCAAAATCTTGAAGTAAAACAGTGATCACGATCAGAAACAATCGATAGGGGTACACCATGAAGTCTCACAACTTCATTAATGTATAGTCTTTCTAGACGTTCCAGGGGTAGATCTTCTCTTATAGCAAGAAAATGTGCTTACTTGGTAAGACGATCAACAATAACCCATATTGCATCGTTCCTTCTAGGAGTCTTTGGTAGCCCCATGACAAAGTCCATCGTAATATTGTCCCATTTCCACTCCGGTATGGGAAGAGGTTGCATGACTCCTCCAGGCTGTTGCCTTCCAGCATTCACTTGTTGACAAACCATACATCTTGACACAAAATCAGCAATCTCCCTCTTCATATTGTCCCACCAAAAATGTTCTTTCAAATCTCTATACATTTTGGTGCTCCTAGGGTGTATAGAGAAATTGGAACTATGAGCATCATCCAGCAATTCCCTTTTTAGATCAGGTATATTGGGAACACAAAGTCTCTTCCCGAATTTCAAAATTCCATCTTCATACACATTGTCTCTCAATCTCCCATCATTCACAGCTTTATTCTTCTTTTGGAATTCTTCATCATCGGTCTGAGAACTCTTAATCCTTTCTAGTAAAGATGGTTTGGCAACCATTTGAAAAAGCATTGATGTTTCACCTTCCCTGGTTATTCCCATGTCCATATTCACTAGATCCATAAAAATTGGATCCCTTTCAATTCTCATATTGTTCAAAACTCCATGGTCTTTTCTACTCAAAGCATCTGCCACCTTGTTTGCCTTCCCTGGGTGGTAGTGTATCGTACAATCATAATCCTTGAGTAATTCAAGCCATCTCCTTTGCCTCATGTTGATTTCTTTTTGTGAGAAAATATACTTCAAACTCTTGTGATCAGTATAAATCTCACATTTTTCACCATAGAGGTAGTGCCTCCATATCTTCAAAGCAAAGATCACTGCTGCTAACTCGAGATCATGAGTAGGATAGTTTTGTTCATGAATTTTCAACTGTCATGATGCATAGGCAATAACTCTATCATTCTGCATAAGGACACAACCAAGTCCTTTCTTCGATGCATCACTATAAATAACGAACCCATCATTCCCCGATGGTAGAGTCAATATAGAAGCATTGACTAATCTTCTCTTCAGTTCTTAGAAACATTCTTCACACTCTTTTGTCCAAACAAATTTAACCCCTTTACGTGTGAGCTTCGTTAATGAGTTAACCAATCGGGCAAAATTCTGGACGAAACGTCGATAATAACCTGCCAAGACAATAAAACTACGTACCTCAGTTATACTCGTAGGTGCTGGCCATTCTTGGATTGCTTTGGTCTTAGAAGGATCAACAGAGATTCCATCTTTAGAGACAATATGGCCAAGAAAAGAAATCTCCTGAAACCAGAATTCACACTTGCTAAACTTCCCATATAATTCATGCCTCCTCAGAGTCTTCAAAATAATGCGCAAGTGATTTTCATGATCTTCGTCGGTTTTGGAGTATACCAAGATATCGTCAATAAATACCACCACAAATTCATCGAGATACTCCTTGAAAACTCTATTCATCAGATCCATGAATACAGAGGGTGCATTAGTCAATCCAAACGGCATTATAGTAAACTCGTAATGCCCGTACCTGGTTCGAAATGCTGTCTTCGGAATGTCTTCCTTCTTCACACACAACTGATGGTATCCAGATCGAAGGTCAATCTTTGAAAAGTATTGAGCTCCATGCAGTTGGTCGAATAAATCATCAATACGAGGTAGGGGATACTTGTTCTTTATCGTTATAGCATTGATCTCCCTGTAGTCGATACATAACCTCATAGATCCATCTTTCTTTTTAACAAAAAGAACAGGGGCTCCCCGTGGAGAAACACTAGGGCGAATAAATCCCTTATTACTCAATTCCTCTAGTTGTTTCTTTAGTTCGACTAACTCTACAGTGGCCATTCTATAAGGGGTCTTCGATATAGGCCTTGATCCAGGAATCAAATCAATCGAAAACTCAACTTCTCGTTCTGGAGGATGTCCAGGTAAATCTTCTGGAAATACATCTACAAATTATTTCACAACAGGTACATCCTCTATTTGAACATTCCTTTCCACACCGACAGTTATTTCATTCTCTTCCTCCCCAATAATTGAATTAAGTTGAGCTACTGGGGGTGGATCTAAATAAGAATTAGGTGGTGACGATTCTGCTCTAAAAATAAGGTGCTCCTTATCATTATCATCAAGAATCGTAACCTCTTTCTTCTTACAATAAATCTTCGCATCATAGTCCGAAAGCCAGTCCATACCAAGGATTATATCAAACTCAATCATAGGTATGACGATGAGATCAGCAGATAAAGAAAATTTATGTGCTCTAATGGGGACTGATTCACAAAACTTTGTTGCAACGATACTTCCCTTAGGAGTTTTAACTGACAACTCCCTTATTAAATCAAATTGGAAATATCTAATTTTCTTAGAAAACTGGGAAGATATGAGACAATGCGATGATCCAGAATCAAATAATGCATTTGCTAAACTTGAGGAAACCATTAAATTACCTGCCACCACGTCTTTCGGAGCTTCTACCTCAGCAGTAGTGATAGCATAAGCCTGGCCTTGATCCCTCGGCCTTTTCTGAGGTAAGTTCTCCTGACGCTTAGGACATGAATTTGAATAATGCCCCATCTCCCTGCAATTGTAGCACTGAACGTTGGTAGCTTCCTTCTTCCCCTTGCAATCATGAGCTTGGTGGCCTTTTTCACCACACTTGTAACAGACTCCCATTCCCTTCAAGCAAGTACCAGGGCGTTTCTTCCCACATTTACCACATGATGGATATTCAGCCTTTCCTTTATTCCCCTTATTTCCATTCCCAGATTGATCAGCAGGTCTCTTCTTCTCTTGCTTTGCTTTAAAGTCATAAGACTTAGAGAATTCCTTTTCGGTCTTGATAGCACATGAGACAATGTCTTCGTACGATGAAAAGGATTGTGAGACTAATGCTCGACGGAGAAATGGTTTTAACCCATCAAAGAAACGATCAATCTTACTTCTTGGGTTGCGAATATAATCACCAGCGTACCTCGCTAACCTTGTAATGTTAGCCTCATACTTTGTGACATTCTCATCCTCCTTTTGTCTCAGACTGAGAAATTGCCTTTCCATATCTGCTCGATGGTCGCGAGGGAAGTATTTTTCTAAAAACAGATCTTTGAACTCCCTCCATTCCATATTTGATACTTCATCGTCTTCCTTCATGTTTTTAATCAATGACCACCATTGATCAGCATCTCCAGTGAGGCGGTAAACTGCCATGATAACTTTTTCCCTTTCACTGCTCCCCAAAGCCTGAAATATTTTCTCTAGGGAATTTATCCATTTCTCAGCTACTAAGGGATTTGTACTCCCATTGAACGTTGGTGGTTGTTGCCTCATGAATAGATCTAACATTGATCCTCCACGCTGCGGATCAGGGTGCTCCATACGGGTAAGGTTATTATTCATAACCTGAGTAAGTTGTCCCAGTATGGTGATTAGCTGATCAGCACCAGTTGCATCACCAGCCCCACTATAATTATCTTGAGCAGGAGGGAAATCCCTACATGGAGTGCGTGCATTGATACAGTTTCCATTTCTTCCACTAGGCGCCATTTCTAAACAATGGCATAAACTAGATCAGTTTATGAATCAAAATACATAATCCCATACTTATAAAACACTTAACATAAATTGAACTATTTATGGATAAAATCCATAATCATAAGAATTTTTTTTCTTTGAGGATGTATATACTCATAATCCCTTCAAAATGATTTGTAAAGAAAATGAGAGTTATCCTAAGCATATCCCCCGGGAGTGTCGTATCCAAGAGTGCAGCAAGGCCCGTTGTCGTGCACCAGTTCCCATTCGAGTCTAGCTCAAAGCGGTGTTTTCGGGTTTTACCCCTAGGTACATCTGTGCCAGAGCCGCCTCTACCTGCTCGTATCCAGACAGGGATGTATTGCTCGGAAAACTCACAAAATCTCTACAATACCAAAATTCTAGGAAGTTCTTCTATACTAATCCTAAAAGTTCATCTTAGGTCTACGTGCTCTAATCAGAGTTTATCTAAATCTAGCTTCCAAGGTTTGTACTAAACTTCCTCTGATACCAACTGTAATGCCCCGACCCTAGTTGCCTAGAGTCGGTGCATTATTACATAACATTGGCATGATCACAAGAAAGATCAAATCTCGAAAGACCGATTGGTTTAGTAGCCTTGGAAACACTAGATATATTCATAATTTTTACATTACATCATAAAATGAAAAACTACTACAACAACATAATGTTTCCACAATCCACACTATTAACCCCTCATAAAATCCCTGCAGGTCATTCATAACTTACATCTTCACATCCTGGAAAAAATAAAACATAGAAAAGGGGTGAGCTCAAATGCCCAGTAAGGATAACAATATAGCGGAACATTCAAAAATAAGCATAAACATTTAAGGCAATGAATTACTAAAACAAAAGCCTTTTAAACTTGAACTTCAACATAGTATGGCAAAAGTAAAATGAAATAATGCCATTTACTTGTTCACATGGATATTCTACTAATCGAATAATCACATGAAAAATCAATAACCACTTCCATAATGTTGGAATGCATAATGCCAGACTATCATAACCACATAGCCAAGGCCTCGTGCCAAGACTACAAATAAGATTTTGTCAAGGCCTTGTGCCAAGACACTAGTTTGTCTCATGAGACCTACCGATGCATCGAGGAGCTATAGCGGGCTCCACCCGTCACATATTAAGTCCAATGCATTCCCATATGAAAAGTTTTAAACATAACATAAACATTCATATTAAAACTAGCATACAAAATGTAAATACTTTCAACATAAACTATGAATGGTATAAAAATAGCACATCCACAGTCAAACATATCACAAAACCTTCAATAAAATATAGAAGTTTTGTATCATAATAAATCAACTTCAAATAATCTTAAAATCCATCAAAGGATGTTGACATAGATGAAATCAAAATTCTTTTTAAAGAAATATCTCCTTTTATTTTGAAATAATTTAAGATCCATATAAAATAAAACATTTTCTTTGAAAATATTATTATAATCTTGTAAGGGAAGCTTTGAAGATTTTATAACGGTGGAAATTAGCCGCACCCACCGTATAAGTTTAAAAAAAACGTTCTTACCTTAATTCTGTCGAAAAGGTTAAAAATGACCTTGTTTTGAAAACGACGGAAAGATTCCTTTATAAACCTCTTATAAAAAGTCAAACAAGGGTATAAATGACTTTAACCCATATTCTTGTAAATAATAAAAATGTTTTAAAATACATTTTGAAGAAACATGGATGTGGATGATAAAGAGATCCCAGTAGATTATTACAAATAAACAACCTCGGATAATGAAGAGATTGTGAAATAACCCTTACCTTGTACTTTTCCTTTGTTGGGGTCGGTTAACCTCCTGTATAATGGTGAAATAATTGTTATTAAATTATACAAGAATCATATACATTAATATGATATCATATATGATCTTTTAACATTGCTTTATTAATAATATCTTAGTATTATCGTCGTTTCAGGTGATAATCGATTCGTTCTTCTTAAATGTTTGGTTACGTAAGACATGTTTGTAATGGATAGATTAAATCTTATTCATAATCAGAATGATATTAACATTATTTTTAACCCTAAAATGAGAATAAGACTTGAATGGATACGATGGAGGATGGATATCACCGCGTTCGTGGAGACGGTAGTCCGTACGTACGCACGAACGCTACTTCCATTTAATTTTTATTTTAAAAGAATTGAATCCAAATGATACATAGGTATATTACTATTCCAGTATAATATAATATTTTATATATTTTACTTAAGTTCATTAACACCATCCTTTATACGTTCCATGTGTGGTATGAACGAGTCATATCATTTTAAGGGGGCGGTAGTCCGCACTTCCTCAAATGAAATTATCGTATGTATATACAACATGAAACGAATAATGGTATGAAATTAAATGGAATTACAGAAGCTTATATATAAAATATATATCATTAATATCATATTTAATTACAGTGCCATCATAATGGCCACCATGAGAGGCGGTAAGATGTATTTGAACAATCATCGTTTCGTGAGGCGTTAGTTTGCCATCCACAGAAACATTATGTTCATCATCCATTAGATGGAGTTGTGTGTATGTGTAGTTTGAATCCTTCTTATAACAACATCCTAGTATATTGAGTATACTGGTGTTGTTACAAAAGAAAGGAAATAAAAAGAGTTTGGGGGTTGGAGAAGCAAAATAAAGGAAAATAATTTAAGAGAAATCGTTACCTTTAATTTAGGTAACTCACTTTGGTTGGAACCAAAGGACTTCTTTAAATGATTTCTGCCTAAGGGGAAGCTTCAAGGAGGAGGAGAGGGATGTGGGGAGCTTATTTGGGCAGAGTTTGGACGATCCAAGTGGCTTGAGAGGTGTGAGGAATGAGTAGAAGTGGTCTCCTTTTATAAGGGAGAAGAGGGGCTCTTTAGGAAAGAGTGAAAGTATTACTTTATAATATAATTATATTCGGTTTATAATGGTCCAAAAATCATTGAGGTCTAAGATAAGATGACTAATATTCTAAATAACATCAACCAATAATAATTGGACAGGTTTTAGATAATATTTTAATCATTATAATCTTATTTATTTAAATGATTTATTAATGAGGTAAACATTGCATCATTATTGTGTCATTAATAATTTAAATTATTTGATGTCTAAAAATTATAAATAAAATATAATTATGTAGGAAATCTTTTTATCTTTCTAATGAATATTTATAATCGAAAATCAAACATGTATAACCTTATGTAAAAATTGTTCTTCTAAAAGATGTAAGATTATGCCATTTTTATTTTTATTTTAACTTTATTAATATAAAGTGTCCCTACCACATACAAGTGGCTCCAAGGGGTCCCCAAATTGACCCAAGGATGCTCATGGTCGGTTATGTGTCCACCAATAAGGTTAGGACACGTTTTAGGTTAATTTTGTATTATTATAATATTATTTTTTAACCCTTATTTACCAGATTTACCCTTAACCATGGTAAATAAAATATTTACCACAGTAATTATTCAAAATGTCTAAAAATAAAAGTTACCTATTTACAGAATTTGTACATCCGGATTCCAAATATGGAATCCATTTTTCTAAATTCAAAACACAGAAGTGGCAGATATTAATTTAAAATTAATTCCCGCTGTCAAAACAAAAAGCGTGTTTTTAAGAGGTAATAACTATCAAAAGATTGACACTTGTTTATGTTCGGTTTAGTTGTAAAATTATGTCCAATGACCAACATTATATTAAATGGTAAAAATATATTATAAATATACTTTAAAACCACTCAAATTCACAATTTATCACTATTAATTATTTTGATTAAAAAAGTTGTTTTTAATTAAAATTTAATAATTTTCACTATTCATCAAAATATGAAAGTTATCCGAAAAGTACCAAAATTTCATCTTAGGCTAAATTAGATATTCCGAATCCAAAAATGAAGTCAATTTTGAAATATAAAATATATATGATTTCAAAAACTAGGTATTACTATTCATAACGGCTAGTTTGATTAGTTATGGTGTGTTAGAACTCGGTGTTGCGTACAACACACGCTATCACATTATTCAAAGAGAAGCGTACCGTAGAAGCTTGGGGTGTTACATTATTGGCTAAGTGTTTAAGAACCTAATTATACTTTCTTTTCTTAGTTAGTGGTGGGAAATGGAAGAACATTTCCCAAAAACCAATGTGATAGAAAATGTGATGATTGTCGTATTAATATGACAGAGATGATTAGGAGATTAAAAGATGATTATTATTTTGGAAGACGTTCACTACTTTGGGAACCCTATTTGATAGAGTTAAATATATTACTATGGTATTTTCTTTGAGGAGTAAAGGTTGAATTATATTTTGAAGAATCAAAGAATTTAAGGTGAACTTATGGTATTATAGGTTACTTATGGAAATGATTGACCTATCTGGGGAAAATATGTTTAGGTTAGTTACTTTGGTTATAAGATGTTAGGAGTGGTTGATGTTGTTTGGAGATGAATGATAAAGTTTATCTTGGAAGACTATGTTATCAAGTCCTTCTTGTATTTGGGTTTCAATCTTAGTTTGGGTTATTTTGAGGAATTTTAAGGACAGTTACTTACGGAATGGTCTATGATGAACTCTGGGTGGTACCGTTGAACTTTGAAGATTTTAAAGTAGTTTCCCTTCCTATGGGAATCTTTATTTTTGAAGAGTTGTTTTATCTTACTTTTTCTGTTATTGGGATAAATGTTTAAAGATAGATAGTTTTTCTTTTGTGGAAAACGTGATTCTCTAGAAGATGATTCTTGTGTTTTGATGAGACCAAGTAGTTTTGAATGCTCATCGTTTGGAGAAAAGATTAGTTTTGGTATAAACTTATTAAAGGATGAAACTCTACATGAAGGTAGGTATATTTCCTTATATTTTTGTTCTATGTAGTAAATGAATTCCTCAAAATTATGAAAAGAAATGTAAAACAAAAATGTTGTTGGTTTACGTTTCCTACTAGGTAATCAAAGACCGTTTAAACACATCATAAGTTTGGGATTATCTTATGGTTAACTTTATCCAAATCATGTTTTCTATCACTCTCCATCAGAACTTGACCCTTTTTTTTCTCCTCTATGTCCATGTTTTCCTACATGGAATCCTAGTGTGGGTTAACTCGGGTGACCTTTGTACTTCCCTTTATTTCTTTTATAGTAATAGTTTTACTGACTCCTTTTCTGATGTGGGAAATTCAATGAAATTTCAAAACCCAATTTTTAAAAATTGCGAGGACGCAATTTCTTAAGGGGGGAGTATTGTCACTACCCGAAATTTTGAATAAATCTTGTTTCCTAATTTTATGTGTTATTTTATTTTTATACTCAACAAAACTTTTTCATTTGATATCATGGGTATAATTAAAATGAGACTGTTGGGTTTTGACTGTTATATGACCATTGGTCAATATGACCGCTGGAAACTAAACGTTTTGATTATTGTCTCTAAATACAAGTAATCATGGTTAATTATTATAGAAAGAAGATTCGATGTCCTCACCCAGTAGTCTTGGACCGATCGAAGACCATCTAACAGAACTTGGGAAGGAGGTAGCACCACTGGGCTTTTCTCTGGACCAAACCCAAGCTGAACTTCATTGTGTGAAGCTAGAATGGAATTGCCTTCGCGAGAAGTTCAAACTGATAGAAATTACTACTCGTGCGATGTTGGCCGAGCCTCCCTCGGATGCTCTCACCTTATCACACCTTACACTTAGGTCCTATGCTGGTGTTATAAGGGGCTATATAAGGAGACCGTAACTGCCTTGTGTAGTCTTTTGTTTTAAATAAAAATTGGGATTTCTTCCTATGATGATGTTTATGACTTTTCAAATGTCCGGACAAATATAGTATGCATATTTTTGGTGAATTTTAGAGAAAGGATATTTTAAAAAAAATTTATGTAAACCTTAAATAATTTAAAATGTGTAATGATTTTCAAAAAATGGTCTTCTACAATTATGTTCAGTAAGAAATTTAGAGTCTAATAAGATCAACTTGATTTTTGATGAATAGTAAATTATGAATAGTGCTTTTATGATTAGGATTAGTAATTTGTTCAAATGGATTAGTAATATCACTTAAAGAAAGTTTTAATATAATTTAGACACCTTGACTAAGTAATGAGATTTAATAAAATGGGTAAATAACGGTTTCATAAATTATTAGTCAAGTATTAGTTTTTTCGGGTGAATAGTGTTTTTTAATTAAAAATTTAATGAAATATAATTCGAAAATTATTTTTATAAAGTGGACTTTATTTTTGAACTCAGAGCATCGATATTATGTTATGGTAATTTTTGAGGATTTTTCTGAAAAAAATGAATTTTTGGCGAATAGTGTATTTATTTAAAAATAAAATTAAAAATATATAGAAAATTATTTTTATAAAATGGAGTTCATTTTTTAAATCAGAGCATTGATATTTGGTTAATGTGAAATTTTGGGATTTTTCTGAGAATGTTGAATTTTCAATGAATAATAAAAATACAGTTTTAGGGTTTCGGTATGTTTAATGACATCATAACTGTGTCCGGATGATATCATGAGATATTTTAAGGGATGTTCGACTAAAGAGGATTAATTATTGTGTTGGGTTACCCATGTGTCCTAACTCCATGGGATGTACCATGGGAGGGCCCATGCTTTTGAGAAAACCACTTTTGAGGTGTCCCTTGGCCATTAATGCCTTGTCCCCTCACTTTCCCTATAAATACCCACCCTTTCCTCCTTTAGTTTTCACTCCCAACTCTCCCCCAACGAATTTCTGGTCTCCTTACCTCCCAATGAGTCCTCCAAAGGTGCCCCAAAGCCCTCAAGGTCCCAACCTTTGAGTTTTAAGAGTTACATTTTAAGGTAAGGGATCCGACCCCCTCTCTTTCTTTTCAAGTGATATCTTTTATGTCATTTCTTTTATGCTCCATGTTCTTATGTTGGAGGATGATATTTTATATTCATTATACTGTACTTTTTATTTTAATATGATTAGAAACCCCCTCTTACTCTCATCATTTCATTTTATGATAGTTTAAGTGGCGCCGTTAGGCTGCCGAAATTTTTGTAACAGATTCTTTCACCCTTCTCATTTTCAAGTTCTATTTTCTTGTCAAGTCTTTCATGTTCCCTTTTATTATTTTGGGGTATGATATTTATATATATAATTCTGATCTTTTATGATCATATGATGAGATATCCCATTTGATCCCTTCAATTATTTATTTTGATGTTTTAAGTGGCGCAGTTAGGCTGCCGAATTTTTAAGGGATTCGTTCGCCTTTCTCATTTTTCAAAGATATACTTTCATGTCAAGTATTTCAAGTTAATTTTTTATTATGTTGGGGTATGATCTCTATATCTATAATACTTATCTTTTATGTTCATATTATTAGATACCCTATTTGATCTCGTCAATTTATTTTTGTTGAATTTTATGTGACGTCGTTGGGTTGCCGAATTTTCATAAGAGAAATCTTATTTTTGTCTTCCTTTCATGTTCTTCATTTCATATGGTATATTTTCAAATTTCATTACCATGTTCATATATCCTTATTATTCTGTCCCTCTAATGTTTTATGGGTCATTTATGAATGTTTGACCCATTTCCCCCCTCTCTTCAATGTTTTCTAAAACCCCGAAACATAGCCGTTATGCTGCAGAATTTTCGTCTCAAAATGCCTCTCTCTTTTCTCAAAATTATTTTATGTTATAAAGTGAATACTCAAAGCTCTTATTTCTACATGGGTATTCACATATATATCAAAATGTTCTATTTTAAATTCTGGGATTTACATAAATGAGACCCGCTCTCGCCTTCCGTGGGTTTAAAGTGACGTAAAGATCATGTCTTTAAAGCAGTTTTTAAAACGTTATTATTATGAAATGAAACCCATTTATTTTATGCTATATGGGTTATTTATGAAATGTTTGATGATGATATATGTGGATCACATGATAACAAAGGAAAATTTAAGGGTGCGCCCTGATAGTGCTCCAATGCTTTGGGTAATGATGTAACCACTAGAGATTACAATTTTCACGATATCTTGGTGAATAACCTTGGTAATTTTCAAATGACACCTTGGGGATGGACCTTGGTGATATGTTCATGATTGTCTATGTTAAATTATGTAGCCACATATTAAAGTTATGAAAAATGTTATTTTTATTATGATATTCCACATGATTTCTTTCTCATGCCTTAAAGTTCTTTTTCATGACACAGTTGATGTATCTCAAGTTCACATGTTAAATGTTTCCCTGGTTTCCCTTACTGGGCCTTCTGCTCACCCTTTCATTTGATGTATGTCCCCAGGTTATGAGATGCAGTAATGAAACTAGGATGAACATGAGGAGTATCCTTTCAAGTGTTTAAGAATAATGTTTTATGTTTTCATGTTTTATGTTCCTGGTTTCCAAGACACTAAACCTTAAAGATCCTCGGTTTTGTAAAATGTAATGAAAGTTTAAGTGATAAAAAGTGGGATTATATAGAGTTGGTGCATGAGTTTCATGCCTCGATGTGCGAATTATATCAAGGTGTGACCAAAATGTACTGTGACATATAATGAAAATTATGGTTGTTGGGCATGAAAAATGAGATAGTAGGGTTCATGACATGATGTTTAACCTGTCAGCAGGTGAAGACTAAGAATCAATGACCCAATTGTTTAGTGTAGTTTTCACCCACTATGGATTGGAAGTGGGATGACGTGACCATATATTTTGTGGAGGGTCTCCTAATAATGGATCAAAACAATGATTTTATTTGTGTTGTTATGGATAAACTGTTGAAAGTAGAACATTTATTTCTTATATGGGAAAATTTATTAGTGGAGAAATTGGTAGAATTGTATGTGTGGGAGATAGTATACCTTTATGGGGTGCCAAGAACTATAGTTGTCGACCATGAAATGGATTTTACTTCCCACTTCTGATAGTGATTACATAAATAGTTTGGTACATAGGTTTTTCTCAGTCGGTTTTCCACCCACAGAAAGATGTGAAATTGGAATATATTATACATGTGCTTGAGGATACTATTTAGGATTATATCCTAGAATTAAATGGATCTTGGGAGAAGTACCTAGATTTAGTGGAGTTCTCATATAACAATAGTTCCTAAGATATGATATATATGGAACCATATGAGGATATTTATGTCAAGATCTATAGATGACCTCTATACGAGATGTATGAAAGTGAGTCAGAGTTGTTTGGACCGAGTGTCATGTCGACGATGTCAGAGTAGGTTCATCTGATTCAGAAACATAAGGTTATGGATTGGAGTAGAAAAAAGTCATATAATAATAGATGCAGATGACCCCTAAAGTCTATAGAGGGTGATCATGTTTTCTTTTTGGTGTTTCCTAGGTTTGTCCACTGTAGGATATGAAGATAGGGAAGGTTGTTTCCTAGGTTCGTCAGACCATTTGAGGTTGTGGAGAGAATTAGGTAGATGGAATACCGATTTGATCATCTATATAGATATAGTAATATGCATGAAATTTTCATAAGGTGGAGAGGTTGTAAGATATTAAACATATATAGAGTTTATGTGGGATTTATTTTGGGTAATCTTTTTCCTTCTATTTAGTACTTTTCAATTGGATTCTTCTTTGGATGTGATTGAGTGAAAATTGAGAAAAATGGATGAAAATGAGGGAGTCTATAGTTAGGGAAAACCATGAAACCATGGTTAGTAGGGTTTTTCATGGGTATCACACAGTTTATCAATTTTTGAACCCTCTTAAGATTTACTATGAATCCATTTAAATGAGGTGCATGGTTAGGGGAAATCGTGAACCCATGCCCAGCAAACCATGCATGAGAATTAAATTAACCCTAAAATTAGATTTTTTTTAATTACCCAAACCCCGGTTTTAATCCCAATTCAACCCCCTTTTACAAGAGCCTATCTTTAATGATATTGGAGAACTCTATACGGATTTCATACCTTGCTGAACTCTGTTATTCATGATTAAATGCCTGAATCATAGATTTGCACGCCTCCCAATAAGTGGATACTATCTTGTTGGTTTCTCATTGTTTATCTATTCTTCTACCATCCATGAAAGGGGTTATTTATTATGTTTTGATTAGATTTAAATCTAGGATTTTAGATCTAGATATTGATATAAAGCATATTTATTTATTTAATCTTGATTTTGGGTTTTAGATTTGGATCTCGTTCTACATCATTGTACTTGTCAAATTTTTGGAATTTTGTTGGCGTTTGTTCTTCATGAATCATGAGGTAGGTGGTCTATAATTCAAATCCCAGATTCATGATTTAAATTATGTGTACGTGATTGGAGAATTTCTATTATATGTTTTTCAATTGAATTCATTATTGGATTAATTAATTTTGTGACTTAATTAATTTGGTTGATATAGAAATATGGATTTTGAAATTAGGTGTTTAGATAATTAATTGTTGAAATAATTATGGGATTTTGAGATAGATAATTTGAGATAATTAATTGTATAATTAATTCTGAGATATTGATTTGTTGATTTAGATAATTAAATGTGGAATAAATTTTGAGATTTTCAGATACAATATTTGTGATAATTTATTGATTAATTAATTATGAGATATTCAGTTGTTGTTTTGAGAAATTTAATTGAAGAATTAATTATGAGATTTTAAGTTGCATATATTGATTTAATTAGTTTATGAATTAATTAATTTTATTAACATAATTAGTTAAATATGGAATTAATTAAGGGTAATGATGTTTTATAATAATTTTTGAATTAGTAATAAATTGATGTGATTAGTTAATTGTGGAGTTGACTAATATAATTGAACTCTTAATTAATTTTTTTATAAATTAATGTATTTTATGTGGTTAATTAATTTTATAATTATATAAAATTTTTTATATGAATATTTAATTTCTAGATTAACTAAGGTAACAATGGTGTGAAGATAATTTTTGAATTAGTATTGGAATTGACGTGCATAATTATTTTTTGAATAAATTATGTGTTGATGAATGCAAATATGGTCATCCAAATTTGATATTATGAATGGTAACATGGTCCTTTAGTTGAGAAATAAATAATGGGAACATGGTCATTCTATTGTGTGAGTTTAATGGTTAAATGGGAATTCAATTATGAATTATAAAATTGGAACACAGTCATTATATTATTTTAATTAAATAATGGTAATAATGGAATTATAGGATATGACGTCCTTCAGAAATAATTCAGCATCCTAAATGAGACGAATAAAATATTGAGGTAAGGGTGTCTATGAGAACCTAAGGAGTTATGTGGTTAAAGAAATATTAATTCATAATGTGAATTTTTTTTAATTATTCTTTGTAATTATTTTTTATACAAATACATACAATCATTATTGAATAGATATTGTTTTAGTCATAGTTGGTGGTGGCCTATTAATTTGTATTCACACCCTACTTAGGCTTCCTAATCAGTACATAAATAGATTTCATGGTCGTATAATATGATGATGGAAAATTCCATGTGTTAGATGATTTAGTCTAGATGGAGCATAGATGAAGAACTAGATGTGGTTTAGGACCCATTTAGGATTCATCTGTGCCTTTACATTTTATTTTAAATTTTGGAACTTGGAAGGTGTAAAGAAAAACATGTTTATTGTTTAGTTTGACATTATATCTCCTATTTTTGGTCACAATGTGATATTGGCATGTATCAGTTTATGGTTGTATATATTTTGTTATTTTCTATACATTTTTCCATTGGTATGTTACTCTACCAAATTGGGTATAGTCTCCCCATGACTTAATTTAATCATTCACTACTAGTTGTTAGCCTATGGTGTATGAGGAGATGCACTTGACGTCATGTGACAAACCAGCTTGGGGAACCAGTGCCTGGCACTCGGGCCGAAATGTTACACCATAACTTATGATACCATCCAAAATTAAGGTAAATTTACATTTACACATAAAAACTAATCTCATGAATAAGGTACATAAAACCCTTTCAGATAAAGTCTCTAAGTCATGCAAAAATGAACAATCCCCATATCAGTAATCTTGAAGTGGTAGATACACAAGCCTCACTTTTATATAAAATTCATAAGCCTCTTAGTCAATAAAAAGAATAACCAGAAGACCCTCACAATACCTAAGGATGGTTTACTAAATAGAGAGATCAATTCTATCATAATGTTATCATCTATTTTTTATAAACTATAATTAAACTTTAACTTCCAGCTCATAACCTAGTGCAAGCTAAAGTCAAGGTAGAATAAAACTAAAACAATTATCAGATCTAGAATTTAACACCTTATATACATGGTTGAAAATTTATAGAAGTAGTTTTATACATTAATATAGAGGACACATTCATTCATAATATAATGATTTATATATATATTAATATAAAGTAGAATAAATTATAGAAATGGACATTTCATATATATAAACATTATATAAACTATTAATGTAAAATATCATATATAAGGTAATTATAAATATTTTTTTAATTAACCATGCATTATAGAGATTCAATATATGAATAAATATTAAACCATTATATTTAATTATATTATTAATTCTAATCATATTATTTATTATATTGAATTTTTCTTAACTTTTTTATTTTAAAGTAATTATAAACATTCAATTTTTTATTTTATTTTGTAAAAAATTTACAAAATATAAATAACACACATCTAATACTGTTTATCCATTTTTTACATAAATTATAAAAAAATTGATATGGTTAAAATACTTTTCATAAATAAGCCCTTTTAATTTTGAATAATTCAAATTACTAAATTATAAAAAATTCTGAATTTTTAAAATAAACTTTATATTTTTTACTTATTCAATATTTTTCAAACACATTAAAAATTAGAATTATAATTTCCATATAAACATTTTATATTCAGATTATAATTTAGGACATATAGTTTAAAGGATTTGTTTTAATGTTAACAATTAATATTAAGGAATTTTTCTTTTTATTAAATTTTCTTAAAAAATTAATTATTTATAAATAATTTATAATTAATTAATTTATAAACATTATAATTTAACTAAATACACTAAAATTAATTTTAAAATGATTTATAAGAAATTTACAAACCATAAAAATAAATTTTGTATTGAACTTTTAGGAAAAAAAACCAATTTTTTAGTTTTTTAACATTTATATTTTTTAATGATATAATATGAGGTTCCTGAAAGAATTATCAAAAATAAAATATGATTTTTAATGAGTGTAGACCATGAAAATGTATAATTTATATGGAATGTATTAATTATAGGGAATATGTATTTTATGATGGGTTGTGATGTTGTTAATATGATGAAAGGTGTCATTTTGCACACCTGGAACGATGGAATCATAAGATATTATATCACATATCCTATACTGTTATCTAATCAAAATAAATTTATTTTATTATTCCACTATGAAAAATATCCTATATTTAATGTTGTAATCTAATGTTATGGCATGAAGTCAAATGTGGTAAAACATGACATAATTCAAATTATTAATCATATTTTATGATATAGAATATGACAACCCAAAAGTATATTATTTATTCATTTCTAAGAATTATTTAAGTTATAAATATACTTGGGATAGATATAGTACCAATAATGGGTTTCAATGGATTTATTAATACATAACCAATAGAGAAGAAATATAAAGAAGCCCATAATTCTGAGATCAACTGTAAAAAGTAATTGTAGAACATATTTTGTATCTTATAATATTGATGCATCTTATATAGCATATGAATAATATTCTTGATGAAAATTACTCTATGAAATCATAAGGACTCTCACCTTCATGATGCATCCACATGATGACTTGAATCACCCATCATATAAGAAGAACTCTACTACATTTCCTGGAATACTAGTGTCTGATATGGTAAAGGAGGACGAGAATAGAGCTTCAAGGAGATGTAGAATCAACCATAAAATTTGTAAGTTGAATTATAATAAAAACACGGTCTCTATCCCCATTTATCTAATCTCTTGGGGATACTCCCTAAGCCCGTGAGTTTTCTCATGCATTAAAAATGAATGAGTAAATCCTTGGTCGTTTATTCATTTCTTAAATAAATGTGTTAATCTTCCAATGTTTTTTCAATTTATGATACATTGATAATAATGATATCTAATGTGGAAAAATAAAAGGTTACTCCTTTAATGATCCACTTAAATGATAATGAAATGAAATTTTTTCAAAGTCTTTAAGAAATCACTAAACAAAGGCATATTAAATGGATTAGCTTCCATGAATTTCATATAGTACCGCATAAAAATATCATACATTATGATATTTTAAAATGCTTATAAAATATAAATGGGGTTTAGTCCATTTATATTTTACTTATATCATCCATCAATGGTTACTAAAAGATAAAAACATGACGTGGTCTCCTATTCAATTACAAGAAGTTGATTATTGAAGTTGTTTAATAAATTATTAATCTAAAATTATAGATAAATATAGTGATTAGTTTTTAAAATATTGTGCAATGAGTGGTAAGAAAAAATGTTTTTGTTGAATAAAGTACAAATAATATGATAGTAACAGAGGGATTTTTATGGTGGATATTATTAATTTTTATTATAAGGACACTTTGATTTTAAGATTGATGATCGTTTTTTGATGACAATGAATATTGTAATGTTATGTTCAATTATTCTATGATATTATTCTTATTTTTAGATGAAAAAAGGCTTATTATTTCATCAATATATCCCAAAATAATATTTAATAGGGTGTTTTATTGACATAGTTAGATTTATTTCAGTTAGTTTTTGAAAAAAAAATTTTGTAATGAAGAGAATTGAAGCTGATGTTCATTTATAGAATGTTCCTGATTCTTATTAAAGACTGAGTATTATTATTATTATACATATTAAATATGGTTACAATTATTTTATTATATAAAATTACAATTATTTAGAAATTTCATTGTATAATGACTTAAAGGAAAAAATATTATTATGGTCTTCATTATCAGGATTTTAGTTAATCATATGATCACATGTTTTGAAGATCATGTCAATGATGTAGTTATTAATTTTAAATGGAGAACTCTGTAAATTGTTATGTATAATGTGGTTTCATTAATTATTGCTTAAAGATAATATATGAAACTAATTAAACTCATTAATATTTAGTATTTAAAAGAGGATAATTCAAAACAACATGTGTGTGATTCAACTTAACTAGTGATATGGGTTATTTTTTTGAAATGTGTAAAAGTTTTAATTCATCCCCAGTGAATCCTTAAGAATAAAATAACATGTTGAAATAAGATTATTGAAAACATCCACCATAGATATGTCTGTAACTATAACATCTATCTTAGTCATGAATAATGATATCTCTAGTTAGCCATACCCAGATTACCATATACACACCTCCTGATATGCTGGAGGTGTTCAATTAACAAAAAGGACCAAATCCAAATGACGGGGAGACTATTCCATAGATATTATAACAATACAATAATAGGATTAATATCAATTTTCAAAAATAAAATAATTAAAATAAATATAACACCACTATAAAACCACTATAAACATGATAAAGATATATACACATGTTATGCATAGCCATGTCCTTTTTACATAATATAAAACTCTTACACATAGTAAAAATATCTAATCACATGTGTACATATTCTCATTATAGAATAAAAAAAATTCAAAAGTTGTGTTTTCTCTTAACTAGCTAGGCCCTATCTCCAAATTGTCTCATCAAAAACCTTTATCACTCCTGATATGGCTCTTTTAATTTCCTGCATCATGAACCATAAAATTTTCAAGTACATGTAAATTGTGGGAACAAGATGAAATTATAATGTCCCAGTATAGTATAACTGTTAAGACTTAAAAATTTACTATAATATAAATTTCATGAGGGTGATATGATGCTATAGTTGGTGTTCAAGGTAAATAATCAAATTTTTATGTTATGTGATTATCATGCCACCGAGACACCCAACACTAATTTATTCAGCCAATGTAGTTGAATCTTTCATAAAATCAATTAATAAGATAAAATATAATACTCCCCAAATAAACACCATAAAACTGACCTCAATGGAACATGTCCCACTAACCCCATGATTTAATTCATATAATAGTCTCGTATCTTATATATCATGACACCTGGTCCACATAACATGATCCCCGGGTCTACTTCATGCACTATGATTTTGACTAACATACCATAACCCCTAGTTTAAATCATACATCATCCCCTTTTCAATATACCATACCCCTTAGTTCATATACCATGACCCCCTCTTACATAGCATGCACTATCTCAACGACCATCATACCATGACTTCTTCATTGATGTACCGTGAACCCCTAGTACATATCACATTATAATTATAAAAAGTGAATGAAATACTATATATAATTCATTAAGGATATTAATTTTTTCATATTGATTCTATATATCCATTGTATTATTCCCCCATTGGGGGAAAACTCTTATACACACCCTCTTGTTACTCCCATTTAACCCTAAGATCTAATATTCCCATATCAATTATTTCTAATAATTTCTCTTAGTCAGAACACATCACCAAGATACCTATATCCCTCTTTCCATTTCAAAAATAATCATCATAGTATAAAAATTTCATTTCAATTTTATTATTGATTTATAACAACCAAGGAATCATTCTAGTCCCCTAAGTTCAATTATTATTCCCCACATAAGTACACACACATAAATAAAATGATAAATTATAAAATGTGGAATAAGTCATCTACCTAGTTCCAAATTGAATTTTTTATTGGGAAAGAAACATCTAAAAATGAATCAATCAAATGAATATAATAAATATTAAATTAATGAAAAAATGAATTAGTTTAGACAAATACACACTAACTGATAATAGAAACTGATAATGTTGATCCCCCACACCTTGTACATGTCAAGGGAGGTTATATAACATTAATGGATCAAATATATATTATAAAATGAATAATAGAGTGACATTTTTAAGGGATAGTATTTAGTTAACATTTTAATGTTACATGAACTAATGAAAAACTTATATCAAATTTGTTCTCGTTCAAGAATAAATTTTTTACATATTTTATTAGGTTTCAGTGTTTTGATGAGTAATTAAATATCTATGAACCAATTATTCAATTTACCATACCTTAAGACACAATTTTATTTACCCGTTCATAACAATTGTTGATATATCCCATAAAATCATACACTATACCTTTTCATTCAACTGTAATTGAATTTCTATATTTGGATTCCAAAAACTCACTATAGTTCCTTAACACATCTTAATGTTCATAAAAACAATAAAATACATTCTATTCAATCCATACATTCCTTATCAGTTTAAAATTTAGTCCCCATTCTCATTGTCAACCCTCCCATCCCAAGCCAACCTATTTTAAATTTTCCATATATATATATATATTAAATGATCTAATTAATATTTCAGTGAAAACACCCAACCACCCGCTAGTCCCAATGGAATTACTTACTAAAATCAAAATATTACAACTAAACTATTAAAAAATAATGAAAACCCTATTTTAAAGAACATTAATTTAAATTTTCAACAATATTAACCAAATAATCATGGTTTTTATAATTATAATCAAATTATTTATTTATATAAACATAAAGGATATATATAAAATTTTATTTTGATTAATAAAAATTAAACAATGATAAAAATTATTTATAAATAAGCCCTTGTATTTCATAATATGATAAAAATAAGACTATATGAACAATAAAATACAATGAAATCAAAATTATATAACAATAAAAATTTACATTTTTATATTTATATCAAGTTGTATTAAATTAAACATATCATTAAATTAATCGACTTTATAATGAACTAATAATTGATCTCAAAATGATGAGTCAAATGATTTTTCCAAAATACTAATTATTCAACAAAATCACCATAAAATAAACCGCCCATAATAATTAACTTATGATATATATATATATATCATATATTTAAATAGTGAAAACAATTCATTGTTTTAACACCATGATGTAAAAGGGGGTATGATAAAACATTTACTATTTTAAGGATATTATCATGGGAGTTAGGTATTTATAACATTGGAAAGTTTAATCTTTCATATAACATCAACGAATAATGATGAAAGAAAATATTAAACCTATAGAAAATTCAATATTGAAAATCCCTAATAACCAATCAACCCTTATGCATATCCTATAATGCACCCAAAGTGTAGGGATTAATGAGTTTTGGTTATAAGATCTTACTAGTATATAAATAAAATGAAGTGGTATTGATTATTACCCATGAGTGTTGAATGTGGTGTGGTGTGGGAGTATCTCTTGTAATAATTTTGTAATAAGGTAGTGGCATGAGAGAAAATGGAATGAGGGAGTAATGAGTATGGGGCTTTATTAAACCATGGAACCACAGTTTTATAATTATAGTGTGTGGTTGTTCATAAACATGGAAATAAACTCCCTATAATATACATGAAATATTAATGAATACTATAACCCTGGTTTTGAGACCATGGTCATAAATAATCTATTTTTATAATTCATTAAAATCATGGAAATAAACTATAATACTACCATAGTTCTAATATATCATAAAAAATAATGACATAACAATGAATCCTAAAACCATATTTTAGAAATTTTTTTCATAGATAATTAAGTATCACTATTATTAAAAACCACAATGGTCTACCATATTTCCATGGTTAAATAAAACAATGGTATAATATCACTTTTTAGGGAAATTTTTTAAAAATTGTGTCAATATTTATAAATTTCAATGGTATTATAAAACTATAGAAATAGGTTCTATGACAAATCCTAAAAAATATAATAGTTAAAGTTATCAACTTTTTTATTTTGAACTATCTCTTTGATAGTAGAGATACTCTATTATAACTGCTTAAAATATACAGATATATCATAAACAATTACTTTGTAGTAAAATGTATTGAAGAAAAATATATGATTTTATGAATGTTTGTGATAGAGAATTGAAAAAATATTAGTTAAGTAATATGTTTTTAATTAAAATTAGTGGGATATATATAATTTTTGTGTGAAAATAAAAGTCCAATAAATTTAAATAAATTATTTTTTCAAAGTCACACATAATGAGAATGGTTAATTCCCCCTTTGGAAATATAAGACATATTTAATGTTTTATAACATTAATATTGGTGACTTATAATTGTAAAGTGGATAGAAATTTTTTTTATTAAATTTAAAGAATAATAAATAATTCAAATTATCTTCTTCTAATTATTGAAGTTTAAGGTATAATAATCCTAAAACTGAATTACATGGTCAATATACTTGATTCAAAAATTCAACCATATATAAACAATTATAAGTACCATAATACCTAAACTCATTAAAGTTATATAAATTTAATAAACAATACTAAAAATGTATAAATTTAGATAAAACATGAAATTTGGAAAACAAACTAATAAATAGAAATAAAATTCAATAAATATTATAAGATTAATATCGATAAAAATATAAAATCATATAGAGATAAATAAAAAAGATTAATCATTACCATTTATTGTATTATATGGTTAATAATTTCATAATTCAATGATCTAATAAAAATAACATCTATTTGAATATTAATAATGATTGAATCAATGTAATTTAAATGATTTGTAAATTATTTTTAAAATTGTAATGCTTTATATCAATATGTTTACTATTATAATTTAACATAACATTTTTGGACATATTATTTACATATTAACTGACATAATTTATAGGGAAATACATTATCTAAAACCCAAAATCATTTTAGGTTTAACCTTGTGAATTCCATTTTTTAATAAGATATTGGAATTTTCAGAAATAGTGATTCATAATGTATAATTTATAAATCCTGAATGGAGATGGTAGAGCATAAAGGACAATATTACAAATATTTGGAAGTAGGAAGACCAAAAATAGGTAGATTTAAGTAAGAAATCAGAATATACCTTATAAAATATAAAAGAAGAATTGAAAATCTTCAAAGTAATTTTGTGAGGGCGATGTTTTGGTATACATCAGTGTTTCTTCTGATATTACATAGTTTTTTCCTATAATTTTTTTAGAGAATTAATTATGTAAGGTTTTTGTATCATTCAATGGTTACACATAAGGATTACTATGATATTAATTAAGAGTAAACTCCTGTATTTTCAAAATAGATGTACTATTCACCAAAAGACAATGATAAAGTGGTGGATGTATTTGACCAAGTTAAGGGATACCTGTAAATAATGGATATAATTGGGTATACTCTGTGTGATGATTGGAATCTGATGAATCAAATTTCATTGAATGGGATCTACAATATTTTTGATAAGAAAGGTATTTATTTTAAATGATTATCTAATATTCATCATACATTATTCCTTGAATAAAAGTGTTATTTTTTGCATAAATAGAGATGAACTAAGTTTAAACCATATAAAACTTGTTTTGTTATTTTCCAATTTTCTCATTCAATCATTTATTTTTGAATTTCTTTTCCGGATTATTTGTGTGAATTATGTTGTAGTGTCTTAGATTTGGTCTATCTTCTATATTTTAGCTATATCATATATATGGTTTTTTTTTAAAATTTGGTGATTCGTTTTTAGATGTATAAGTTATGGGTGATAACTTTTGGTCCAAATTTTCATCAAACCCATATATATTGTATCAGATCACTAATTGTAGTGTTACTAATGACCATGCCCTGGATAACATATTTCATAGTTCAATTAAGTAGCATAATTTATTAATTTTCATTTAAAGATAATTATAAAAAATAGTTCTTGATCCTTATTATTTGTTACAAAATTTTGTGGGAGTTAATTGATTCTATAAGTAATGATGTTAGATGAGCTTAAGGTTTAAGTTGCTATGTTCTACTGGAAGGATTTTCTATTCTGAGATATGTAGATAGTGGATAATATACTATGGATGGATCTTGTTCATCCGTTGATTGAAGAAAAAACAAAAATCAATGAGGAGCGAAAAATGGGAAAGGATATATAAGAATGTGTTCATGTTGATCGAGATATCACTATCACATAATGTGTCTTGTAATATACATGAAGTGAAAACAACTTCAGAACATGGGAAACAACTTGTTGATATGTATGAGAATTAAAATATGCTAAAAGTGGGTTTTTATTAAAAAGTATATCCATCATGCTAAATTTTAATGGAAAGAAAGTGGTTCACCCTTTAATGGACTTAAACATGATATTAATGAAATTGAAATTAATAAATGTGAATTTTGGGGATCTATAGTGGGCATTATTGTTACTTTTTTCACTCCCAAAATCATGGAATGTGATTTTTATTGAATTCAAAGTGAATTATAATTATTTCTCATCCTTAACATTATCATTTAAAATGTTTCGAGTGTTAATTATTCCTTTAATATTTTTCCATTCAACTATTTTTTCATTCAATATTAATAGTACATTTAAAATAGTAGTTTTTCTATTTTTTATATTTCCATTAAAACATATGAATTTGGTATACTATTCATAACATTATATACACTTGTCCAAATTTAAAAATTCATTTTTTGGATTCCATGGTTATTTGAATTTATTTCATTCATATAAACATATTATTGAATAAAACCCTATAGATCCCAAATGAAGAATAAAAACTGGAAAACCATTGAGTATATAGAATTAGAAAAACTTCAATAAATGGTCATAACTCAGGTTAAATAACTCAAAATTTGATTACTATAGTTTTAAATTCAATATAATGTAATGAACCATATCTCTATAACATAACATAAAAATATGTTTTCATATAGTCTTACAATGAAATTTTATATTATAGGGAACTAAAATTTCTTCAATGCTAAAACATTTTACATTATTAATTCAGAAATATCTTTTATGCATGTGTAAAATGAAAAAAAAATTCAGTGTTATAAAATTTAATAGATATAAAAACCTTTATTTTTATCACTTTTAAATATTCTTTCATCTTGAGGGTGAAACATGCATTCAAAGTCAAAGGATGGAATTAGAGGATAAAAATATCCACCTATTTATTATATATAGGTGTTTCAATATCCATTCAAGGAGATATCCATTTTTTAAAAGGAAAAGGAGATGTTTAAAACATCTAATAGAATATTTCAAGTACTTAGGATGTAATTTTACTATACTTTTGGCATTTATAACAATATTTTCCTCTTTATCCCTCTTCTTTTATTTTATATGTGTTCTTCCACTATAAATATGTAATACTCATGATGATGATTAACTAAACTTAATATTTTCTTTATTAAAGGATGTCTGAGTGCTCCCAAATCCTTAATCTATTATTCGAAAAATGTTTATTTTCTATTTTTGATTAGGTAGGGAGGAGTATCATGGTTTAGTCGGGGTGATAGTCCACCACTCAATGAAATAAATATCAATATCGATCTATTCCCTAACATATTTGAATTCCCTAACATTTCAAGGGAAATATATTTATATGATGGATTTAGTATTGTTCGATTGATGAAACTATATATTATGGAATTGTTTCTTAAAAGGTCTTCAGATCATCATTGAGGTGTTTTCATCATTCTTCAAAATTAGAGTCGATGATATTTTTTGTGTCGAAGAGATCAAATAGGAATGATAAGTTTCAAACTAAATATTAGTGATATTAGTTCATGTATGAAGGGAATAATGATTAGATAAAATTTTCAAAATAAAAAATGGGTAATAATGGAACTTTAGTAGTCGACCCTATGAGAAAGAATATTTATTACTAACCCTTGTTTTGTTTTAATTTTTATTATTTTATTTTTCTTGAATTCACCATTCTGAAATCCTTCATTTTAAAATGTTTTGAAATATTATAAATAAACTAAAAAAATAATATGTGTGTAGTACTAATGTGTAATTTAATATAAACACTTCCCAAGGGAGAAAGTCCTAAACAACCACTATGATATACATAGAGAATAAATGTCATTTTTATACTCTTTGTGATGGGTGTGTCAAAAATATGGTATTCTTGTCAGGAATTCAAGTTGATTACTCATTATTTCTATCCACTTTGTAAAAAAATTTACACGTTTTAAAAAATAAAAATTATATAACAAGATGGAACCATATTTTACTTCACCATTTATATTAATTAAATTATGAATCTATTGATAAGGTATATCTGAGGGGATAATGAAATTAAATAGTGGAGTGAAGGAATTTATGGAGCTTATAGAGTAACAAATGAAGGACCTTAAGAAAAAATTATAATCCTTGTCCAATGAGCTCAAAGAATTAACATACTAACTCTCCTAAGCTTCATCTATAGGATTACAAGGTACAAAAATAACACATTCATCTTTTCTAGAGGAATAAATCATGGTGGAGAAAACATAATTACACAACCACATTCTACCACATAATTCTAGAATCCTCGTAGTATCCTTGTAAAAAGATACTGCCCTTGAAGCTAATCAGTTAAAGATATTGGACTTATCACGATTTATATTATTCTTAATTTTACACTGTTATTAATGTTAGTTCACTACCCTTATTTAAATTTTGTAAAACTAGAACTTATGATTTCCCTATAGAGTGATGATGGTGAGGATTAAGTGACCACCATAGATGAAATGATACTGGTGGACTTAGAATATAACGATGTTACAAGTTATGTGAAAGGTAAAATAATTCTAAAATTTAATAATAATGAGGTGGATCATGAAAATTCAAATTTTACCTATTTTAAAATTTATCAAATAGATTTGTTAAATTTTTTCCACTTTTTTCATACAGTATTAACAATTTTTCAACCAAACATAAACATTACCAAATAAACCACCCAAGTGGTGGTTCTTAAAAGAGATTAATAGTTCAAAGATAATGTGGTCATATGACTACCTCCCAAAAAAATGAGAATACATAACAGAGGAAAAACACCATGAAATTTAATAAGCATTACCCCTTACTTATTTTCCCACACCCATTGCTTATTTCCTTTTCCAACACTAAGGGTGGGACTATTTTTCTTCTTTTGAGGTGGTCTCCACTCTTTTTTTCTGGGTAAAAATGCTGGAAAAAATAATATGTGGTTGGTCCTATCGAAGAAACCACATCCTCCTTAGAATTGGGGATGACTATCAATAATTGGTTAAAGGAAGTATAAGCACAACAATAATCGGAGAAAAATGAAGTTTGTCTTAACTTTTTTTCATTTAAATAATTATTTAACTTTTTTTAAATATGTTTGTAACACCCAACTATTTCATAGTATGTTATCTCTTGAAAGTAATTCGATAACTTGCATTACATGCAACACCGAGTTCGAGTACACCACGACATAATAAATTAGCCGTTTTAAAAATGGTTATGAACAATATTAACTGAATTTTTAATTTTATAAACTCCATATAATTTTTACATCCATATTATGTGTTTCTTAGACATAATATAATAACCAATTCAATTTTTCACATAATGTATTTTTTAGAAAATGAAATTTTACCGCCTTTTAATGGAGATCCCTTTTAAAATCAAATATTTGACAATTTTAAATATTCAATATGACAAAATAAACTTCTTCTTTAGAATCAAGACATAAAAAATTAGTTTTGATAAATATTTTGTTTTTCTCTAATAACATTCATATTTTGGTGAATAGTGAAAAATACTAAATTTTAATTGGAAACAAATTCTTTAATCAAAATAATTTATAGTTTTAAATTATACATTTGAATGGTTTGGAAGTATAATTAGATTATATTTTTATCATTTAATAAAATGTATGTCATTATAAGTAATTTCACATTTAAATTTGATATAAACACATGTCATTCTTTTGATAGTTTTTACTTTTTAAAAAACCCTGCTATTTGGTTTTGAAAACGAGAATTGGTTTTAAATTAATAAATTCAACATATTTGTTTTGAATTTGGTAAAATATACTTCATTTTTGAATTAATAATATCAAAATTACTTTAGAGTGAATTTTTCGTATTTTTCTAAAAACATTCATTTTTTGATGAATAGTGAAAACACTACTTTATTGTTTAAACTGGATTTTTATTTAAATAATTATTTATTTTATTTAAATATTATTTTAAGTCAATATATATATATATATAATACCTATATAGGTTCAATGTAATTAATTCACTACTAGAAATGCAGGCTTTCCCAATGGTTATGAACCGTTAGTATATATTATACCAATGGTTCTGCAAACCATAGGGAAGTAAGCCGTTGGGAAAGCTTTTCCAAATGGTTTACACTAAACCGTTGGAATAGGTTGGAAAAAATGAACCTATCCCAATGGTTGTGCAAAACCATTGGGATAGTTTTTTCCAACGGGTTGGCTTGAACCGTTGGGAAAACCAAGCAGACGACATCTTTCCCAACAGTTTCTAACCATTGGGAAAGGATTTATACCAATGGTTCTATGAATCGTTCGTAAAAAAATACTCATAATTCTATGCCAAAGGTTTCAAACCATTGGCATAGCCTATGCTCTTCAAATTGCACAGCAGCCTGCAATTTGCACAACATCCAGTCAATTCCCTCTCATTTTCAATCATTTACAATTATTGTACCTATAATAAACTAACACATACATATAAAATTATTGTACCTGCAGTAACCAACTAACACATACATATAGAGAACAAATTCATACACATTTAACATATAATGCATCCTGGAACTATACACATCCATAATTAAATCATAATTCATAATGTCATTATAAACATACATAATTAATTTAGAATTCAATGTTAAATTTAGATGACAAATATATGTGGAATCCAGAATTCAATTCATAATTTGATCAGTTTATCATATACCATATGTTTTTACTAGAAATTATTTCCATTTTAAACAAAATACATACACCTGGAGTGATACTGGCCACACCGTGCCTCGGATTGAGGCGAGGTTAACTCGTACACATCACAAATGACCCATGGATCGTTGTCCTAATGTATCCACATAATTCGAAAGAGTTTGGTCAGTTTTCTGTATGTTAGTTGTTGTTTTCACTTAAAATGAAGTTTTTTTTAAATAAAAGAGAGACACTTTGAGTGGTGCCGGCCACACCGCGCCTCAGATTGAGGCGGGGTTGACTCGTACACGTCACAAATGACCCATGGATCGTTGTGCTAAATTATAAACACAATCAGAATTCGTTTGGTCAGTTTTCCATATGTACTTAAAATATTGTCCATTTTAAACATAAGAGAGACACTTTGGGTGGTACCGGCCATACCACGACTTGGATTGAGGCACGGTTGACTCGCACATGTAACATATAACCCATGGATCGTTTTCCTAAAGTTTCAACAAATTCTGAATGCGTTTGTTCAGTTTTTCATATGCCAGTTGTTCCTTTCACTTATAATCATGTCCATTTTAAACAAAAGAGACACATTTAGAGTGGTAATGGCCACACTGTGTCATGGATTTAGATGGGGTTGACTTTTACACATCTCAAATTACCCATGTATCATTTTCCCAAAGTACCAACACAATCCGAATGCGTTTGGTCAGTTTTCCGTATGTTCGTTGATGTTTTCACTTAAAATGATGTCCTTTTGAAACAAAAGAGAGACACTTTGAGTGGTTCCGGCCACACTTTGCCTTATATTGTGGCATGGCTGATTTATACAAGTCACATATTACCCATGTATCGTTGTGGTAAATTATCAACACAATCAGAATCCGTTTGGTCATTTTTCTGTATGTACAGAAAATGTTATCCATTTTAAACAAAAGAGAGACACTTAGAGTGATCCCGGCCACACCGCATCTCATATTGAGGCAATTTTGACTCTTACATGTCACATATTACCCATGGATTGTTTTCCTAAAGCATCAACACATTTTGAATGTGTTTGGTCAGTTTTTCGTATGTCAGTCGTTGTTTTCATTTAAAATGATGTCCATTTTAAACAAAATAGAGACACTATGAATGGTTTTGTCCACACCGCTCCTCGGATTGAGGAAGGGTTGACTTTTACACGTCACATATGACCCATGGATCGTTGTGCTAAAGTATCGACACAATTAGAATCCGTTTGGTCAGTTTTCCGTATGCTAGTTGTAGTTTTCACTTAAAATGAAGTCCATTTTAAACAAAAGAGAGACAGATTGAGTGGTGTCGGCCACACTGCACCTCAGATTGAGGAGATGTTGACTCGTAAAAATCACATATGACCCATGGATCATTATCTTAAAGTTTCAATGGAAACCGAATGTGTTTGGTCGGTTTTCAGTATGTACTTAAAATGTTGTCCATTTTAAACAAAAGGGAGACACTTAGAGTGATCCCGGCCACACCGCGACTCGTATTGAGACCGGATTGGCTCGTACATGTCACATATGACCCATGGATCATTGTGAAAAATTATCAATAGAATCCAAATGCTTTTGGTCGGTTTTCCGTATGCCAGTTGTTCTTTTCACATATAATCGTGTCCATTTTAAACAAAAGAGACACAATTAGAGTGGTATCGGCCACACCGCGCCTCAGATTTAGACAAGGTTGACTCGTACACGTATCAAATGACACATGGATCGTTGTCCTAAAGTATCAACACAATCCAAATGCCTTTGGTCAGTTTTCTGTATGCCAGTTGATGTTTTCACTTAAAATGATATCGTTTTGAAACAGAAGAGAGACACTTAGAGTGGTGCCGGCCACACCGCACCTCGAATTGAGCAGGGGTTTACTCGTACACGTCACATATGACCAATAGATCGTTTTCCTATAGAATCAACACATTTTGAATGCATATGTTCAGTAATTCGTATGTCAGTTATTGTTTTCACTTAAAATGATGTCCATTTTAAACAAAAGAGAGACACTATGAATGGTGTCGGCCACACCACGCCTCAGATTGAGGTGAGTTTGACTTGTAAACGTCACATATGACCCATGGATCGTTGTGATAAAGTATCTATGCAATCAGAATCCGTTTGGTCGGTTTTCCGTATGCTAGTTGTTGTTTTCACTAAAAATGAAGTCCATTTTAAAAAAAAGAGACACATTGAGTGGTGTCAGCCACACCGCGCCTCGGATTGAGGCATGGTTGACTCGTAAACATCACATATGACCCATGGATTTTTCTCCTAAATTTTCAACGGAAACCAAATGCGTTTGGTCAGTTTTCCGTATGTACTTAAAATGTTGTCCATTTTAAACAAAAGAGAGACTTAGAGTGATCCCGGCCACACCGCAACTCAAATTGAGCTCGAGTTTGCTTGTACACATCACATATGACCCATGGATCGTTGTGATAAATTATCAACAAAATACGAATGCGTTTGGTCGATTTTCCGTATGCCAGTTGTTCTTTTCAGTTATAATCCTGTCCTTTTTAAACAAAAGAGACATAATTAGAGTGGTACCGGCCACACCGCGCCTCAAATTTAGACGAGGTTGACTTGTACACTTCTCAAATGACCCATGGATTTTTTTCCTAAAGTATCAACACAATCCAATTTTCTTTGGTCGGTTTTCCGTATGTCAGTTGATGTTTTCACTTAAAATGATATCCTTTTGAAACAAAAGAGAGACACTTAGAGTGGTTATAGCCACGCCATGCCTCGGATTGAGGCGGGGTTCACTCGTACACGTCACATATGACCCATGTATTGTTTTCGTAAATCATCAACACATTTCGAATGAGTTTGGTCAGTTTTTAGTATGTATGTTGTTGTTCTCACTTAAAATGATGTCCATTTTATACAAAAGAGAGACATTATGAATGGTGTCGGCCACACAGTGCCTCAGATTTAGGCGGGTTTGACTTGTACACATCGCATATGACCCATGGATAGTTGTGCTAAAGTATCGATACAATCAGAATCAGTTAGGTCGGTTTTCCGTATGCTAGTTGTTGTTTTTACTTAAAATGAAGTCCATTTTAAATAAAAGAAAGACACCTTGAGTGGTGTCAGCCACAGTGCACCTCGGATTGAGGTGAGGTTGACTCGTACACATCACATATGACCCATGGATCGTTCTCCTAAATTCTCAATGGAAACCAAATGCGTTTGTTCGGTTTTCTATATGTCCTTAAAATGTTGTCCATTTTAAATAGAAGAGAGACACTTAGAGTGATCCCAGCCACACCGCGACTCGAATTGAGCTCGGGTCAGCTCGTACATGTCACATATGACCCATGGATCGTTGTGATAAATTATCAACAAAATATGAATGCGTTTGGTCAATTTTCTCTATGTTAGTTGTTCTTTTCACTTATAATCCTCTCATTTTTAAACAAAAGAGACACAGTTAGAGTGGTACCAGCCACACCGCGCCTCGGATTTAGACGGGGTTGACTCGTACACGTCTAAAATGACCCATGGATCATTTTCCTAAAGTATCAACACAATCCGAATGTGTTTGGTCGGTTTTTTGCATGCCAGTTGATGTTTTAACTTAAACTGATATCCTTTTGAAACAAAAGAGAGACACTTAGAGTGATGCCGACAACAACGTGCCTCATATTGAGGTGGGGTTGACTCATACAAGTCACATATGACCCACTGATCATTTTCCTAAATCATCAACCCATTTCGAATGCATTTGGTAGGTTTTTCTTATGCCAGTTGTTGTGTTCACTTAAAATGATGTCCAATTAAAAAAAAAGAGAGACACTATGAATGGTGTCGGCCACACCACACCTCGGATTGAGTCAGGGTTGACTCGTACACATCACATATGACCCATGTATCATTGTGCTAAAGTATAGACACAATCAGAATCTGTTTGGTTGGTTTTCCGTATGTACTTACAATGTTGTCCATTTTAAACCAAATAGAGACACTTAGAGTGATCCCAGCCACACTGCGACTTGGATTGAGGTACGGTTGACTCGTACAAATCACATATGACCCATGGATCATTTTCCTAAAGTTTCAATAGAATCCTAATTTTTTTGGTTAGTTTTTCGTATGCTAGTTGTTGTTTTCAGTTAAAATGTTGTCAATTTCAAATTAACCTGACACATTTTGAGTGGTGTCAACCACACCGGGACTCAGATTGAGGCGGGGTTGACTCGTACACATCACATATGACCCATGGATCATTGTGCTAAAGTATTAACACAATCAGAATCCATTTGGTCAGTTTTCCGTATGTCAGTTGTTATTTTCACTTAAAATGTTGTCCATTTCAAATAATCCTGAGACACTTTGAGTGGTGTCGGCCACAATGGGCCTTAGATTGAGGTGGGGTTGACTAGTACACATCAGAAATGAGTAATAGAAACCATCCTGGTAGCCCTCACCTAGAAACCAAAGCATACATCCTAGAATTTCAGGTCTAAATTCCCCGAGTAAGCCGAGTCCGTCCCTGTGTCCTTAACATGTAACCCATGTCTTATCCTAACAATTGAAAAGTAAACCAAATCAAACAAGGCATAATTCACATAACATGGAGAATGTACAACAATAATTTGTATTCAAATTAATGTATTTCATCACATTCATTATATGAGCATGAGATACTAAGCTTACCAAGACATTCATATAATTCAAGACATACAAAAATTAAATAATCTTAAATAACATTGCATGATCAGAGAAAAAAAGCATGTGAAATCATGAAGGGTGGGGGGATGTCTGGGGTCCAGGGAGGAGGGTGGGGGCTATCCGGGGGGCTGTCCGGGGGGTGTCCGGGGGGCTATCCGGGGACCAAGGAGGAGGGTGGGGGCTGTGCGGGGGGATGTCCGAGGGGTGTTCGGGGGGCTTTCCGGTGTCCAAGGAGGAGGGTGGGGGGGGGGGGGGGGGCTGTCCAGGGGGCTATCCGGGGGGCTGTCCAGGGGGTTGTCTGGGGTCCAGGGAGGAGGGTGGGGGGGGGGGGGGCTATCTGGGGGGCTGTCTGGGGTCCAAGGAGGATGATGGGGGGTTGTCGAGGGTCCAGGAAGGAGGGGGTTGTCCAGGGAGTTCCCAAACACACAAAACTCTATAAACATTCTCAAGATACACCGCAACCACTAAAATAAAACAACATCGATGAAAACAGAAAATATATAAAAATAACTCAACTCCAATACTATACTGCGGTTCTAGAGAAAACCAATAACAAGAATAGATTAAACATCAAATCTCAGTAATATTAGTAAAAAATGTAACAGATCAATTTTTCCCACATAACCACCACCATCATCACCATTATCATCACCCTCGTCCTTGGCCCCATCATTTTCCTCACCCTCCTCAATTCTCTCCTCCTCGCCCTCACCCTCCTCCTTGCCCTCGCCATCCGCCTCACCCTCCTCTTCCCCTTCCCCTTCCGCATCAGACTCCTCGCCATCATCATCGTCAGGATGGACATCATCTTGACCACCACTAGAACTTCCCCATGGTGAACCATATATAGAACGTATCGACGAAATATATTCATCAAAATCTAGGCTGGCCTCTGGTGGAAGTGTTGGACATTGAACTTCAATAAATTTCATAAATGCACTGTTTTCCATAGCAGACTGTTCTGCCGTCTCTGTAGACCTTTTCTCAGACTATTCTGCATGTTCCCTAACTTGCTGCAGCTCAGTGGCACTACAACTTATACCTGAGGAGGGCCAATACCTCATCAGGGCTATCCTAGGTCGGAAGCGTACTCTTCCAGGATGCTCCTCTCCCAACACCTGATGTAAGTGATCATTGGGCCCAAAATTGTCTGGTTCTTGGGCATCGAGGGCCTCTAAAGCAGATTGTTAAAATACAAATACATTATTTAGTTACAAAATAGATATTAAATTATAAAATCACCGAATTAAAACTTACAATCTGATGCTGAGTCACTTCGTTAACGACACTTCCATCCTTTTTCCGTCTACTCAAGCAAAATAGTTTTGCTTGAGGAACACGTCCTTCAATATTCTATATTTGCCTCTAGAATTCCATTGAAAACTAAAGTTATATGAAAAAATTAGCAAATTATTAAATAATTGAGGAAAAAAATAAAAGTGTATGTCATAAATAAAACTTATAAACAATTGTCATACCTGCTTCCTATCATGATCTAGCATCGTAGAACATCTTTGTGTGTGGAGGTATTTTTTTGCATCAATGTTTTTTTTTATTTTTTCCAGATGATTCCTAACTAAAATTCGATAATGAAAATGATATTATTAATTAAAAACATGAAATTTATTATTTAAATACCTCAAATTTAATTCATACCTTAAACTGGGTAGTCGTCCAATGAGTAATCATCTAACGATACTGCTCTATAGGACAATCATCCACGACTGGTACTTCCTCTAACTCAGTTCCAACTCTATCACACCAGCCAATATACAACTCATACTTTTAGGCTCTCCAATGCTCATCTAAATCCTTTAGAAATTCCGGTTGCGCACCCTCACCATCGGGAAAATTAAGTTGAAGCTGACATCAAAATATTAATTCATATAAATACATAAATAATTCATGGAATTAAATACAACAGATTTTTTTACCCATATCTCCGCCCAAGCTCTATCCTTGACCTAATGTGGAAAATGTCTCCACAATAACGGGATGACGGGAATGATGTCGGAGTAATTGGCAAGATTCGCCAAAAAAACTCCGATATTGCTGCCCTATTTTCTCAACCATTTGGTTGTCTTCATTTCAATCCACCATAACCTGTGTGCGGCGGTTCCACACCAAACACTTGCGTGTACGCCCCCGCCCTCACCTCCTGTCCGTAGATATATATGTCATGAAAGAAAAACAAATATTTTATCAAAACATTTTATAATGAAAATAAATATTTCTATAAAATTTTTTTAGGGTTCTATAAATATACCTACGCCAGTATGATCGCTGAGCGCCACTAGATCCACAGAAACTGATGGAACACCCTGTGGTGGAACACGAGTCGAAGAGAACGGAATATAGAAGATCAGAGAGACAGAAGTAGAAGGAAAAGAAGATGGGACAGCTGTATGATCAGATTCTGACTAGGGAGTGGGAATTATCATGGGATATGAAAATGATGGGCCAGAAGATGCAAAAGGTGGTGAAAACATGGGAGGCTTAAATATCTCGTGTGTCCCTAACGACACAATGAGATCAAAATGTGGGAAGTATGACATGGCAGTGGGAGGGGCCTGGTCTAGTCGGGTACACGAAGCTACTCGTCCACCTCTGGTAGGAACCCTCCTTGCACCATTGTCCTGAGTACTAGGATTAGTACTAGGCTCCTCATTGAAGAACTGTCGACGTATAGGTGGATCATATATAATTTTTTACAAAATAATTGATCACATGAAATTATATATTCTTTAAATATATATACATGAAATAAAGTACTCATTGTAGGCACTAATGGTGGAACACCCATCTCCGCCATTCGACGATTGTTCTCCATCATTTTTTTCCTTCGTCTCTCTTCAATTGGCTGCATTTCCTGCTTTTGAAAACAAATATGTAATTAATTATAAAAAGGAAACTAATGTGTAACCAAAAAAACTAAATATATGAGGGAATAGGGGGATTCATTGGTAATTTAGCTATCAATTATTTTAAAAGTGCTTGAATGGATTTAATAAATCATACAAGTTGTAATGTTCACCAAGTTAGAAATATTGTTTGACTAGGTTTGAAAACAGTTCAATTCCAAATTAGAAAATGAAATAAAAATAAAACTGCAACCAATAAACACTGAAAATTCACATAACGGTCAAGTCAGCTAAAAACTGTTTGTGATCAATACTAAATCAATTTCAATACTACCAACCTTAACAACCCGAATCGAGGTAAACCAAAAGAATTGAGAACATGGATGAATGATTCTATATATTTTTCAACCACATCATCAGGTTCACAATCAACTCTAAAAATTGAGCTATTGGAGTCATCAAAAGAAATAAATGGATTGGTTCCAATGGAACTAGGGACATTGTCAATTCCATCATCGCCATCATCAAAAATATGTCTTGGAATTACTTCAACTATGACTCCAAATTCAGGTCAAAGTTGGTATTTGACATAAAAAACATGTTTATCCATTGATGCCAACACATATGGTTCTTTGGTAGAAAGAGTGCGAGTCATATTAATTACTCGAAATCCACAATCATCAATAAATGTTCCCTATCTCTTCATCGAATCAAACCAATGCCATTTCATCATTGTGACTCGTCCATGAGAGTAATAATCCAATATTATTATTTTCTCAACAACTCCATAATAAACCACATTTTGAAATCGCGGTCTACTATCTGATGCACTGGAATAACAATCTGTTGTGGAAGTAACCATGACACCATCATGTTGTGTTCTCATGTTCTTTGCTCGTTCAGTGACAATAAATTTGTACCTATTTATAACAATTGATTTACAGTCACGAACCACAATATTATGACCAAAAGCCAAAGCACTTATTTCCTTAGAGACAGAGTCAGCAAACAAACTCAATACCTGCAATATAAATGACTATTAAACTTAATTAAATATTGATATAATTATTTTAAATAGTAATATTTTTACCTTCAATTTTAACCTAGCAGAAAACTCTTTTCTATGCAAAGTCTCTCTCCTTTTCAAAGATAAAGAAATATGCTTCCTATTTATCATTGTTTTATGTTCCCTATAGATAAAATCTATGAATATTTTAAGAGATATATATGTAAGATATACATATTCAATTTAGTTACCTGATATAGTCATCGAAAAAATCATAGTTGAACAAAACTGTGTGATGTGCCATCGCCCGCTCTTCATAGTTTAATGTCTTCAATGTATATGATCCAGGAATTCATCTTATTTGAGGAAGTGATGGAAAACTGGGTTCAATTTGCTCATATTTTTCTTCCCAATTTCTCATCGGTCTGTTCATTCTTGTAGTAAGATCAGACAAATACATTGAGCCGAAATCCATACATTATTGAGCTAAGTAATCGTTCATGATAGAACCTTTGGGATGATTTCTGTTTCGTACATAAGAAAATAATGTGTACATATTTCTTTCAGTTGGATATATCCAATGAAAAGAAACAGGTCCTCCGAGAAGTATTTTCATGGGAATATGGACAGTCAGATGCAGTATGCATGTGAAAAATTATGGAGGAAATATTTTCTCCAACTCACAAAAAATTAATGGGAGGTCTATCAACATTTTTTTGCAAGAAAGACTTGCACAACTTCTTAGCACAAAGATCTATAAACAAATGGAACAACCAAATAATAGTCACCCTTACATTATTGGAAAAAAGATGACGGATTGCTATTGGAATCAACTCATACAGTAGAACGTGATAATCATGAGTCTTTAAAGATTTTGTCTTCAACTCTATTCTATTTCCCCGTTTAGATATGTTGCTTGAATAGCCATCAGGAACTCTAATAGTCTCTAATACTTCCAAGAATTGTTTTTTCCCGTAGGGGTCATCACATAAGAAGTACATGGAAGTTTCCATTTTTTTCACGGATACGCACATGATGCAATTTTGGTCTGATGCCCAAATCCACCAAGTCACACTGAGATCATAAATCATCTTTTGTATTCCCCTTGACATTTAGAAGAACCTAAAGCAACATTTCAGAAATATTCTTTTCAATATGAATTACTTCTAAGAAATGACGTAACAAATTGGTTGACCAATAAGGAAAATAAAAAAAGATACTCCTCTTCCTCCAATTGTAACAGGTTTCAGTGGAAACATTATTTCTCTTTCCTGATTTCATTTGACCCTTCTCGAATGAAAAACTGAAATCTTTCAATTCATTAAGCACATCAGTTCTAGACATACGCTGATTTGGATCATCAGTCTCTATGGTATTATCAAATCTTCGACGATTCATTCTATATGGATGATCATTTGGAATGAATCGTCGATGTCCCATAAAACTGAAACTGCAACGATTTTTCAGTCTTCTGGATTGTGTATTCTTCATACAAACTGGGCATGACAGTTTTCCCTTCGTGCTCCATCTAGACATCATTACATAATCCGTAAAATCATTTATCTTCCACATAAGCACAACACACATCTGAAATATGTCTTTCGAACATGCATCGTATGTGAGCACACCCACATCCCAAAGAAGTTTCAACTCTTTTATTAAAGGTTTCATGTATACATCAATATCAATGCCGGGATCAGGAGGACCAGATATGAGTATACTCATGAAAGTGAAAGGTTTTTTCATACACAACCATAGGGGAAGATTATAAATGTGTATAAAAACTGGCTATGTGCTTTGCGAAGTAAGCATCTACCCAAACAGAATATAACCGTCACATGAAAGACCCATCATCACATTACGCACGTCTGCTGCAAAATTAGGATGTCGACCATCAAATCTCTTCCATGGAAATTCATCTGAAGGATGAAACAACTCATCATTATTCTTCTTTCTCACGGTATCATGCCATATAATTTTTATTGATATGTCATCAGACATAAAAAGATTCTGGAGTCTGGGGATCAATGGAAAGTGCCACATTACTTTTTGGGGAACGTGGGATGGTGTTCCATCATATTTTGACTTCCACCGGGATGTGCCACATTTTATACAATCATTTCATTCAGCAGTTTAATCCTATAATAAACTACAATCTTTCGGGAAAGCATGAATTTTGTTCTCTTGAAAATCCAAGTTCCTCAACTAACTTCAATGCCATATAGTGGTTTCAGGGAATATCTGCATCATCTGGAAGTAAACC
The DNA here is from genome assembly GCA_963277665.1 of Viscum album. NCBI lineage: Eukaryota > Viridiplantae > Streptophyta > Magnoliopsida > Santalales > Viscaceae > Viscum > Viscum album. The sequence continues at coordinate 932,028,945 of OY728159.1, forward strand.
CTTCAAGAGGGTAAGAATGTAATCAATTTCTATATTATAAATCCCATTCATAGTTTTCCCATGAAATAATCAGATTAAAAATTCTAGTTTTTTCATTTTATCGCATTGTCGATATACTATTGTCGTGGCAACATCATTCAATTTTTTCACCCTATCAATATCATCACTTTCACTAGATGCATCAGTAGTCCTCATATCTTAGTCTTATTGAGTCAAAATACTTTCTCATTTTTGGTGACGAATAAACGGAAAACGATCATGTAAAAAATTATCCATTCTAGTCCTTTCATTTCGATCATCACCAATTTTAGATTTCATTTTCTCCCCATTATGATACCACAAAAAGTAGTTTCCTTGAAAACCATTTTTGGTTATGTGGTATCTGACTTCTTTACGGCTCAACCAAGGTCTACCGACACAATTGGAACATGGGTAGTGTATGCGACCACTATCTGTAGCATTGTGAAACGAAAAATCTATAAAGCTCTCCATATTGTTTTGAAAATAACTTGAGATCTGATCGGTTTCATACATCCAACTTTTTTCCATTCTATAAATTTTTTTTACATAAGTCATTTTTTCTTAAAAAATTCAATAGGATTGAACTTTAATAGAAAATAAATTTATGTAAACGATAAAGGAAGAAGTTTCTTGTTGATGTAGTGAACTATTAAAATAATTTTAAGAACAAGTACTCATAAATTAAATTAAAATTTATTTATGTTCATTTTCATTTGGTCTATAAGAGGCGCATGCCTCAGGTCCAATTAAGTGTTATAGGCATCCCAAATCATTCACTCATGTTCAATAACTCATTATTGGCACCTATATAGCCATACCTTTTAGTACCCAATTACTTCCCCAAGTCAAGCGCATCCCATGGGTGAATAAATTTTAAGCTTCTACACTAATAGGTTGTTCATGGCTTATAAAAAGATTTAATTTCATTATGTATAGACAAAAAAATTATTTTTAAATCTGGGATTAATAATACAGTATGTTAATGATAACAACATTACTGAATTAAACTTGTTAATTATCTAACATTTTTATGGATGTCTACACATGCCAGCATGGCTAGTGAAAAGCACCGCACCCTCACAAAATTGAGTATTGTCCAAGAAGGACACATAATATACAATGTACAATGAGAACCATATTTAATTGACCCTAAAATTATATTAGTACAGTCATCATGGGGGAAATGGAATATATGATCCTAGTTAACTGATGAATTCAAAAGCTCATATTCCATATGTTGGACACTATCTAAGGTAAGAAATCATGTTAGGATGGGTTTACATCATTCAATTTCTTACATGCTAGTGAGAATGAAGGCTTGAATTAATAACTTGAGTTCACTGATTAAATGAGGGTAGAGGTTGCATAGGCTATGTAAACAGAATGATTAAATAAGGGTGGAGGTTTCATACACTGTGCATGGTGGGGGAGTCTCATCCGATTTAGAAACTGAAATAAATTCCCATCATAGGTATCAATAAGAAACATCCATATAAAAAATAAACTTTAAATAAAAAAGGACTAAAAAAATCGAACATTTTTTATGTTATCCCACCAAAAAATGATGACGGATGTCCCTATACATTTTCATAGTTCCAAAATGTATAGAGAGTTTATAGTTATGAGCTCCATCCATATGCACACCCTCCCCACCCCACTTGGACAGCCCTACCCCCACCCAACTTGGAAAACCTAGCCCCCCACCCCACCTGGACAGCCCTACCGTCACCCCACTTAAACACCATGTCAACCATTATACACACCATGTGAACCCTTATACACACAATGTGAACCCTTATACCATATCATCATTATTAAAACCATTAATAACAACTTATTAAATAACATCACTTGTCAAAGATAATAAAATTGGACATAAATCAATAATAATATTGGATATATCAAGTAAAATAAAGTCATACTATCTTACATCCTAAATGACCACCCACAACCATGATTAATGACCACAAAGCTCCCCTTTCGGCCAAATTAAAAGTGAAAACAAAAACACATAGTTGCAGAAAACAACTTCATTTGTGTGAAGAATAATAATCCCATGGTCCTCATGATATTTGAACCACGCAGTCATGATTTTCGAGATGAAATTGTATCCATGAAACCATATGAGAAAAATGATTTAATACATGTGTTTTTCTGATTTTCCCAAGAATTTTGAGGAACCCCAAATCAGTGAAAATGGTCATTGTGTTTTAAAAATGTGATTGAATAACTCATGTATGATGTTGAAGGATAAATGATTAATGGTTATATTAGGAAAACTAATATTTGCTAATATTACAAATTTGACATTCTGTGAATTAGTTTCATGAAGAAGGAAGAAGTACTAATTAGGGACCACATAGTATTTTGCAGAGTTCAAGAAGATACTCCATATGTTCTATTGTCCAAAGGATAAGTGAAAAATGTGTCATTTAATATATATATAGATTTTTATAGATACATGATACATACTTCTTATGTAATACACATAGTGTACAAAAATTAAGATGAAAAAGATCTTCATGTTTGACATGATCTTAATGAAAGGAGTGATTTTCATGAAATACTATGAATAAATATTACAAACAATTTCTTATGAGTTCATATACATGAACCTGTAATATTTGGAGCATTGAGATTAAAAAACTATGAATCTTTAAAATTAGAACATAATAAAGAGACACCATGCCCTTATAAATTTATATGTGTAATGAAAACATTAATTGGACTCTGTGTACACCAACATAGTGATTTGAGTACACAATTAGTGGAGTAGTGAATCAAATTTTTTTTCAAAAACACTAAAAAATGGGAATAATGATATCCTTGAGAATAGAAGGATATCCTTGAGAAGAGGTGGAAGTATATCCTTGAGAAAAGGTGGAAGGAGTCTAACCTGGATGTTGATCTGATGGAAGAGGTGCACCAGTGCTGGGGATTCTGAAGGGCTTCTGTGATTCATAATCACTTCTGGGAGAGCTGCGCAATGCTTCTGGAATCATGGGGAGCGGGCTTCCTGACTTAGGCAAATTTGGGGCATCTTTTTTCCAATAGTTATTAAAAATTGTTGGGAAAACTCCATCTTTCCCAACAGTTTAATTAAACCATCTAGAAAACTCATTTTTTTCCTATCTTTCCCAACGGTTTCATCAAACCATTGGGAAAACTCATTTTTTACCCATCTTTCCCAACGGTTTCATCAAACCGTTGGGAAAACTCAATTTTTACAGATCTTTACCAGTGGTTTGCATAAAACATTTGTAAAGATCACCTATACCAACGGTTCAAAAGAACTGTTGGTATACAATTGTTGGGAAAATCATGATTTCCAGTAGTGATTGGAGTTATTTTATAATAATATAAGAAGTATAAATTTATATGTAACTTTTTAATGCCTTTTACCCACCTTCTAAGAGCATTTGAAAATTTGAATAAAACTTAATTTTACTGCTTCTGTGAGTTGGCTTTACCCAAAATGTTAATTTAACATGGAAATCATTATTAAATGGATAGTATAAAGTCACAAATGAATCATGTATGATATAATAAAAATGAATATGGTTCTGGTATAACTTAATAACATACTATGGTAATTATACAGGAGGTTAAATGTACCCTCTACCAAAGGAAAGTGCAAGTTAAGGGTTAATTTCTCAATCTCATTATTATCTGAGGTTGTTTATGTAAAGGTATTTACTGGGTAATTTTTATCATCCATGTCCATGTTTCCTAAAAATGTTTCCAAATGAATATTTTAATATTTTTTGGAAGTTAGTCTTTTTCAATATGATCATTTTAAATGTTTTAATGACTTATTGTTCTAAATCTTTTTAATTAATGTCCATGTTTTAAAAATGATTTTAAGGATTTATTTATATGAACATGATTATTTTAAAATGTTAATTCCTTTCAAAAGATTCAAAGTGGCATGTGAAAATTTTATTCAAAAATGTATTTTAAATTTATTCATTTATAAATTATCTAAATTTTAAATGATTTCATGGAGAAGGGATATTTCTCTAAAAGAGTTTTACTAATCATTTTCAACTATGTCAACATCCTTTACTATATATTATTCTTGATTGATGTTGAATTATTATAATACAATCTTCCATATTGTATTGAAGGTTTTTTTTATATGTTTGAATATGGATGTGTTTTTTTCTGCCATTCATGGTATATGGTTTAAGTATTAACATTTAGTATCCTAGTTTCAATACGAATGTTTATGTTATGTTTCAACATTTTCATATGAGGATTGAAATGGACTTAATAAGTGACAGGTGGAGCCTTCTATAGCTCCTCGATGGATCAGTAGGTCTCATGAGACAAACTAGTTTCTTGGCACAATTCCTTGACAAAATTTTTATTTGAAGTCTTGGCAGAAGGCCTTGACTATGTGGTAATGATGTCCAACATTAGGTATTCCCTCATTATGATACTAGTTATTACATGTGATTATTCAACTAGTAGGATATCCATGTGCATGTTTATATGGTGATTTTTGATTTATTTTTTCAACAGTATGTTCATGATTATGTTTAAAAAGGCTATTGTTTTTATTACACATCTTTCTGTAAATTTTTATAGCTTCCGCTAAATTATTTACCCTTACTGAGCATCTTAGATCAGCCCTGTCTTGTGTTTTACTTTTCCTTGATTCCAAGAAGTGTATTATGATTAATATGCAGGTTTAAGCTAAAGGAAATAATGGCGTTCTCAAAGAACTATCTATGCTATGTTTTATGTTTAAAATTGGTATGTAAAGTTAATTTATGTAATATATTTTCCAATACTGCTAAAATTATTAGTCACTCGGGACTTGATTCCTTGTAATCAAGACAATGTATTAAAATAATGCACTGAATCTGGGCTTCTGTGGTCGAGGCGTTACAATTTGTTTTTGATTTAATAGGTTTTGGATGGTGGTAATTAGGATTATAACTCAAATACACTATAAAAAAAATAAAACTAGGTTAAATTTCTTCTTATTACCTGGTTTATGTCACATATTTTATTATCACATCTCATGTTCTTTAATTCAAATAGATAGTTTCATTTATGTGTGGGGGAACGATAACATATTTATGAGTTTTTTTATTTATTTTTTAAGCACACTAAGAATAAACAAATATGCATTTTCAGTTTTCTTTCTTGATTCATTTTAAGATATTTAATATAATTTTTGAATAAATATATTTTTAAAATGATTATTGATATTGATATTTTTTCCAAAATTTGATTCTCTATATTTTTTATGATCTTAACCACATTTTAATATTAATTATAATAAAAAAATAATTATTATTATTTTTAAAAACCCTTGAGGTAATCTAAACATCTTTTGGAATATTTTTCCTAATACCCTCATTTTATTGAGAGAAACCTGTTATTTGTGTGAGAATAAAAACACATTTCTATATATATTTTAAATTTTTTGATAAATTTAAAAAAAATATATGATTGAGGTATTTAGTTGGTTACCTACATTTTTATCATGATACATACCCTTTACATATAATAATTATTATCCTTAGATTCCCTGAATTACCTTATTTGTTTAATCCAAATTACATGTTGATTTATCCTTCCCTACTTTCATTATTAATACATTTTAATTCTAATTTCAAGTTTCTATTTGGGGGAATTACCTTTCATACGTGTTCTTTAGGAAATATCTCATTATTGAGTGTGTGAGGTGTGTGTCAGTATTTTGGGTAGTGTATGGAGAATGTTCATGAGTTAATTTCAACATTTATTATTTATTTGTTTCATCATATTCTCTTAGAAAGAGTGGGAATGGAAGAAATGGTGATGATATTGAATTATTTTTTGTGATTACTATTATAACTCATTTACATCTCAAAACTCATCATCATTATATTTTATTCATTCACTTTATTCAATTTTCATCTCATTATCCTTGAATAAAAATAATCAAATAAAAAATAGAGGTAAAAAATAGGCGAATAAAGACGAATTAATTCATTTTATTTGTTTTTTACTCATGAACCATGTCAAAAAAGGGAGTGTGGTGTATATCCTATGAGGTTAATTTAGTGAGAAGTTTCCTATAGTTTCACATGAATATTAATGCTTTATATATAACAATCTATCATCATTTATTTGGACTAAAACTATTAAATTTTTTGACCCATCAACCCTTATCCTGCAAAATCACTATGAAAATGATGTTATGATTAATTTTTTTTACATATTTTTCTTTGTAGAATTGAATTTTTTATAAGAATCTATTGGCATGTTACATCCTATGATTTTAAAAGAGAGACATCATGTTCAATGAAATATATGACAAGAAACATCGTGATTAGAAGATAATGTAACATATTTAGACTTTTAGATATATTTATTTTAAAATAAATTCATTAACTTTGGTAGCTTGTGATGCACACAACATCTGGTTTAAGCAAAACAGGATACTCTATTAAAATATTATTATTTAATCATTCACATTATTACATGGTCGTTTATTTGGAAAGTATGAATAGAACTAAATAAATTATGAAAAATATATGTCTTAAACTTGTATAAAATAAATCCAGTGGTAATCTATTTATTAGGATCGAATTAAGAACCATTAGATTGAAAAAGAAACTTTTTCTAAAAAACTATAATTTTCTTAACAGGTGGATTAGTCACACTTGGCGCACATAATATAAAATTAAGAAAAAAACATTTATAAAATGTATTTGAAAAAAAGAAAAATTTAAATCCAAAATATCAGAACATATTTAGGGAAAATATTTTATATTTTTCAGAAAATATATATTTTTCCGTGAATAGTAAAAAATAATTATTTTTATAAAACAATCATTTATTTTCAATAAATTAAGCAATATAAAATATTTATTATGTTTTTAATATTATTTATTGTAATTTAAGTTTTTTTTGATATATTTTATCCACTTAATTTTATAATCATCTTTATAGTTTATTTTAGTATATGTTTATTTTTGGGTTGGAAACAATTTTTTCTTAATACTTTTTAAAAGTGTATAATATTTATCCTTTTTAATCAATTAAAGAAACCCCAAATGTGTAGTGATTTAAATGAAACTTATATATATTATATATTAGTAAATAATAATTTTTATTCATAAAATGAATATTATTTCTCATATAGATAATATAAAATCATCTTTCAATTGAAAAATACACTTCTTGGTAGCCTTTTTTGTTGCGTCTACAAGTTTAATTTTTGGATAATTTTTTTTAATTATTTTAATTTCATTATAAAAAATGGATTCCAAATTTTTAATTATAAAAATTTATATTTTATAATAATTTTAACTTAATTTTTTATCATAATAAATTTGGAAAAAAAAATTATTACTAATGTTACGATAAAATGCATTTATTGGGGCTTAAAAAATCATATATGCATTAAAATTGACAAAAAAATATTTTCATATCCTATTTTATGGAACTATTTAAATATTATACATCACAATATATAATTTATAGTTAGATTTAATATATTTTCATGGTAATAACTTTATCATTTTAGAGTACTTAAGAAATTTCCAAGTACTTTCCAAGTTGGTTCCTTTCCCCAATTATAAAATGACATATCCCATTCAATCATATTCACACTCCAAGAACATTTTGTTTTGTAAAATCCAGGACCAACAATATTCATCACTTAATAGATGCCTTATATTTATTAGGAATCTCCCTTTATAAGTCTTTAGTTGTAAAAACCAAAGTATATATAGATAATAAATTTTCTTATCTTTTAATATTTATGAATATGATATTAATTTTATGTTAAATTGGGCTCTTTTTTTCTATAGCATACCCAATAGGAAACATCGTGTTTGTTTGAAATCCTAGGTTGCACACAACTTTGAGTTATACCAAAAATTAATATAATATTATTATTATTTTAAATGATAGTTAAAGCCTAGACATTGTATTGGAGGGAATGAATATTACTAACTAAAATATTATTATTAAATGTCATTTCACTTATCCAAAAAAATTTAGAGGCCTAAAATAAGAATGAATCTGATTTTAAGTATGAAAAACTCTAATATTTTTAAAAAGTCATTTTACCACATTTTGATGGTGAACCCTTTTAAAATATAGTTTTAGTCACTTTTATATGTTCTATTTGAAAAAATAAAATTTTATTTAGAATCGGTACATAAAAATTTACTTTGGGAAAAATTTTGGAATTTTTTTATTAATGTTAATTTTTTATGAATAGTGAAAAATACTGCTTTTTTATGTCAAAATTGTATTTTCATATAATTTATTTATATTATTATATTATCCTTTTAATTGGTTTTAAAGTGAAATTAGATTATATTTTTATCATTTTAACCAATTTTGGTCATTGTAAGAAATTTTACTTTGAAATTGGACATAAACACATGCCAATATTTTGGTAGTTTTTATTTCTTAAAAATACATTTTTTTGTTTTGACAACAAGATTTAATTTTAAATAAATTTTTTCAACTTATATGCTTTTATTTTGGAAAAATATATTCCGTATTTTGAATCATTAGGTTCAAATTGTGTAAATAAGTACCTTTTATTTTTAGGCATTATGAATAGTAACTTTAGTAAATATTTTATTTACCATGGTTAAAGGGTAAATCTGGTAAATAAGGGTAAAAAATAATATTATAATAATATTAAAATACCCTAACACATTTCCTAACCTTATTTTATGAGATATGTCCGACCATGGCCATCCTTGGGTCAATTTAAGACCCCATGGGGCCACTTGTGTGTGATAATGGCATTTAATTACTTTTAATTTAATGTTAAGGAAAATATAACCTAAACAAGTATCTTTTACTAAAACAATTTTTATATGGGATTATATAAGTTATTCTACTATAAATAGTCATTATAAATATAAAAACATTCCTCCATCGTGGTATTTTATTTATAATTTTTAGACATCAAATAAAAAAATTTATTTATGACATAATGGTGATGTAGTGATTAACTTATTAATGAAATATTTAAATAAATGAGATTATAAATATTAAAATCATTTTATTTTGTAACTTGTTATGAAATACACAAATTTTAGGGATTTTTATGACTTGTTATAGTTGAATTAATGATGTTTGTTTTTGAAATAATCGAGTTGTTATGGATTTTTTAAAAAGTCACGGTATGAATAGTATAAAAATTTACATAAATGAGTTTTTAAATAAATTAAGATTTTATTAAATGATATAATGGTCCTAAAAATATATGATTCATCCAACTGGAATATATGATGTTACAATTGTCATTAATGATCCATTTTGAGGCCTCTTGTATTATTATTGTAATTATGGTAACCATATTTTATGAATATACAAAAAGACATGGTAAACGTTATATTAATTTTATAAGGGTTAAATCTAAAAGATAAGGTTAATTTTAATGACATAAACTTGTCTAAAATCCATTGTATGAGAGTATTTAGACCCATCCTAATCTTATCCTCAAAATATATCACTTTGGTTCTATTATAATTAGAAAATAAAATAAGTGTAAAATAATTTTTTCAAACTTTCCTAAAGTGACCCTCCCTCCTCTTATAAAAGGACACCACCTCTAACCCATACTCACACCTCTCAACCCCCCTTGTCTAGTCCAATGTAACACCCCAAGTTTCCATGGTACACTTCTCTTTGAATAATACAATAACGTGTGGTGTACGTAACTTCGAGTTCTAACACACTACAACCAATCAAACTAGCTGATATGAATAGTAATACCCACTTTTTGAAATTTTATAAATTTTAATTTTCAAATTAACTTCATTTTTGTATTTGGAATATCGAAATTATCTTATGGTGAATTTTCGGTATTTTCTGAAAACTTTCAATTTTTGATGAATAGTGAAAAACACTAAGTTATAGTTTAACCCCAAATATTTATTTAAATAATTATTTATTTTATTTAAATTTATTTTAGGTAAAAATAGATACATAATACCTATATAATTTTAATTTAATTCATTGGATTCAGTTTATAATAATTTTAGATATATAAAACTTTTATTGAACTTTTCACCGTCTTTTACCCACCTCCTAGGAGAATTTGAGAATTCACATAAACCTTAATTTTAACGGTTATGTGAGTTGAATTTAAAAAATCTGAGAGACACAGTTGATATCAGTCAGAAAAATGTGGTTCAATAAGAAGAAAATATTTTTTGGTGAATAGTAACATTTTACTTTTATTTACCACAGTTAAAAGTAAATAGGGTAATTATGGTTAAAAATGATATTATTATTACCATAAAACTTTTCTTAATTATATAGGATAAGTTTAATTCGACACAAAAAAACCTTATTAATAAAATATTAAGCTCTTTGGTACATTTGGATTAGATTAGGACACTTATTATTATTTTAATTAAAGAAGTGTTAAAAGAGTTAAAATCAAAGTTCAATAAATAAAACATTTTGAATATAGGGTTATTCATATGATAAATTCAATTATAAATATTAATTATAAATCTAAAAAGATTTCCTACATAATGGTATTTTATTTATATTTTTTAGACATTAAAGAATTTAATTTATTTATGACACAATGATGATGTAGTAATTATCTAATTTATGCAATTTTAAAATAATTGATATTATAAATATAAAAATAAATGTTATTTGAGACTATTTATGAATTCCACTAACTTTATAGGTTAATATTACATATTAAGGTTTGTTAGATGAATTTTTTTCAAAGTAATAATTCTGTTATGAATTTAGAAAAAACAAAATACTAAATAGTGTTAACATTGACATAAAAGAGTTTTTAAAACAAATATTATATTATTAATTGATATTTTGTTCATAAAAATCCAAGGATCATAAAAAAGACTTATATAACGATAGTTTTATCATTAATGAAAAACTTGGGGTTCTATTGGAAGTATATAGTAATTTTATTTACCATATAATATATAAATACAAAGAGGCATGGTAAATGTCAAACTATTAAAATAAGAGTTAAATCTAAAAGATAATGTTAATATAGTGACCCAAACCTGCCTAAACCTATTGGTTGAGTGGTTTTCTAACGCTCCCCACCTTATCCTTTAAATAATCTGTATTGGATCCATTAGAAACCGAAAATAATAATATTATAAATATTATTTCCAGCTTTTCCTAAGGTGCCCCTCACCCCTCTTATAAAAGGGCACTCCCCCTTATCTCTAATTATCCCCTTAAAAGCCATTTGGATCATTCAAAACCTGCCTAACTACCCTCTCAACTATCCTCATTTCTTCCTAGAGGCCTTCCTTTAGTCAAAAAGCCAATATATGGATCCCTTTTGATCAAATCAAAAGGAAGCACCCAAAGAAGAGGTAAATATTTGATCACCTCTTTCAACTTCCTTTCTTCTTCCACATCCTCTTTCTTTGTTGTTTCAATTATAAAATAATAACTCCAGTATCTTCTATAAACTATTATATTATTATAAATATGCTACGACCATAATCATCTTTCTATCCATCCTTTGAATGAAATGTCACCATACGTGTGTATGTACGGCTTATCATCTCCACGTCGTGGTATAATTGTTATTAAATACATTATTATTTGGATGGGTATAATAATGATGTTTAATTGATGTAAATAATAAATATGAAATGATAATTATTCTGTATATATGAAATACCATCCAATTATATATTATTTTAATATCAAAAGAATGATATTGTCGCTCGTGCATACGTACGGATTACCGTCTCCAAGAATGCAATGAGATTCATTCCCCATCATATCCATTCAAGAATAATTTTTATTTGATGATTAAATATAATGTTTAAAGACTTGATATAATTCTAGATATGAATAAGATTCATCCCATCCGAAAAAAATATTACACACATAACAAAGAAAATAAGGGAAAATGAATCCATAAACACCCAAAACAACGATAATACTAAGATATTATTAACAAAGCAATGTTAAAAGATCCTATATGATATCATATTAATGTATATGATTCTTGTATAATTTAACAAAAATTATATCACCATTATACAGGAGGGTAACCTACCCTCGACCAAGGAAAAGTACAAGTTAAAGGTTAATTCTACAATCTCTTCATTATCTGAGGTTGTTTATAGGTAATTATATACTGGGACCTCTTTATCATCCACATCCATGTTTCTTAAAAATTTATTTCAAAATATTATTAATATTTTATAGAATATGGGTTAAAGTCATTTATACCCTTGTTTAACTTTTATAAGATGTTTATAAAGGAATCGTTCTATCATTTTCCAAACAAGGTACTTTTTATCCTTTTCGACAAATTTAAGGTAAGAATGTTTTTATAACTTATATGGTGGGTGCATCTGTTTTCTGCTGTTATAACATTATTGAAGCTTCCCTTAAAATCTTATAATAATATTTCCAAAATAATTTTTTTCTTTTATAATTTTATGAATTTTAAATGATTTCAAAACAGACAGATATATTTTTCTAAAAAGGGTTTTGATTTCATCTATGTCAACATCCTTTGAATAATTTTTAAGGTTATTTGAAGATGATTTATTATGATACAAAGATTCCATATTGTATTTAAGGTTTTGTGATATGTTTGAATGTGGATGTGTTATTTCACACCATTCATGGTTTATGGATAAAGTATTGACATTTCATATTCCAGTTTTAATACGAATGTTTATGTTATGTTTAAACCTTTTCAAATGAGGAATGCATTGGACTAAGTAAGTGACGGGTGGATCCCTCTATCGCTCCTTGATACATCAGTAGGTCTCATGAGACAAACTAGTTTCTTGTCACAAGGCCTCGACAAAATCTTAATTGTAGTCTTGGCACAAAGCCTTGACTGTGTGGTTATGAAAGTCTGGCATTGTGCATTCCACCATTATGAAAGTGGCTATTGATATTGCATGTGATTATTTGACTAGTAGAATATCCATTTGAGTAATTAAATGGAATTATTTGATTTTATATTTTCTATATTATGCTGAATTTCAAGTTTAAAAGGCTTTTGTTTTAGTCTTATGCATTGCCTTAAATTTTAATTGTTATTTATGAAAGTTTCCGCTATATTTTTATCCTTACTGAGCATATGAGTTCACCCCTTTCTATGTTTTATTTTTCCCAGGATGCGAAGAAGTATTTTATGACTGATCTGTAGGGATATTCTGAGGGGATATGAGTGTGGTTTATGGAAAAAATTTGGTTGTAGTTTTTCATTTTATGATGTAATGTAATCCTTATGAATGTGTCTAGTACTTCTAAGGCTACTAAACTAATTGGTCTTTCAAGACTTGATCTTTTGTGATCATGCCAATGTTATGTAATATTGCACCGACTCTGGGATTCTGGGGTCAGGGTGTTACATCCAACCTCTAAAAAAATAATCTCCCAAAATTCCATGCTTCCTACTATAATACTTACATTGGGAATAAGGCAATTCAAGAAGGACTTTTAGCTTAAATCAAAAGGAGTTACCCGATTTTAGGTAATGTCTTCTCTCAAGATTCTTCCATTTATTTTTCCTTCTCCATCCCCATAAATTCTCTCTATTCCATTATTTTATAAAAACAGAAGTATATTAAATATAATAGTATGTTTTATGATAATTATTTAACCTACACTCTCACACTCATCCATCTAATGGATTTAGAACATACTATTTATGTGGATGGAAAATAACTACCTCACAAAATGATGATTGTTCAATTATCTCCTACCACCTCTCATGGTGGCCATTATGATGGCACTATATTTATATGATATATATTATATTTATAATATCTTTATTCCTCTGTAATTTTTATTTTCAACATACCTTTATGCATTTCATGATGTGTAAACACAATAATTTCATTTGAGGAAGCGCAGACTACCGCCCCCTCCAAGTGATATGACTCCTTCATGAAACACATGTAATATATAAATTATGGAGTTAAACGACTTATCTAACTTATATAAAATATGAAATTATACTAGAATTATAATATACCTATATATCATTATGTTTTCATTCCATTAAATATGAAATAGAAATAAAAGTAGCATTCCAGCGTACGTACAGATTACCTTCTCCATGAACGGTGCATTTCATTTATTATTTACAAATGTTATGGAATATTATAAATACATATATACTTGATATATATCACATATATATATATGATTAATATTATTGATATAATAGACTTTTTAACACATGGAAAAATTTCAATTATAACAAGATCATTTTCGACTCAAGTACTCAATATTGACAAAATGAATGATAATAACTTAAATAATTATTTGATTTTTATAACATGGTAATAAGTGATATAAAAGAACTAATAAACCTGAATTTTTTTTGGAATAGATTTTACATTAAATTAAGTTTATTATTCATGAAATTAAATAACGAACCAGTCAAGTCGGACATAAGGTAAGGGAACCTTTCTCCCTCCAATTTTAGTCAATGACTTCTTTTATGTTATGTCTTTTAATTTCCATTTTATTATGATTGGATATGTTCTTCGATATGATTATAACTATAAATTTAATTTAAAAGTGATTAGAGAAGCTTTTCTTTGGGCCAAAATTATACTTCTTGATTACATTGTACTATCAATACGTATGAATGACTGAGGATGGTTTTACACTTAATATACCTTTATATTGGGTGTATTTATGTTTGTCACACATAATTATGTCATTGATTTATCCTTAATGTAATGATATGATCTTTGTAAGGGAAATTGTCTCAATCTCATTTATTTGAAAAATATATTTATTTATAAACGACATTCTTTTATATGGTGTATAAACCCCTTTGAATTTTAATTAGGAATCTTTTTCTACGTTGTGTTTTACAAAACGACAAAAGGAATTTTTTTTAACTTACGTGGTGACAACAACCTTTCTACCATTGTGAGCGTCATTTTATATTTAGTCTTCTTAACAAAATGTGATGTTTTTAAAAGGAAAATAAATATCATATAACCTTTTTTATGTATTTTGGTTTTGAAAATGGTTTTTAAAATGGATTGGGTATTTCAATATATTGAAATGATTTCATGTGATTGAAAAAGAGATATTTTTAGTGAAATGTTGATATTTTCAATCTTTTATGTGTGATGATTATATAATGGAACTTGAAAATTTGACGGGTGGTTACGTGATAAACCAATTGAATGGTGGTTTCGTGATAAACTGAGGACATGTGGTTACGTTATAACCTCTAATGAATTGGGTATGGAAGTTAGCCGTATAGATATTCAATTTTTCGATATGTGTAGAAGTCAATGTATGGTTATTCCATTTAAGTATGTTTAGGACCCAAGTTACCATTATATGTTATATATTTTCTTTTATGGGATTGTGGTAATATTTGGTTTACAAAAAGGGTAAGCAATGAGCTTATATTTAGTGAAGTGTTTTTACTACTTCTTAAAGGTTAAACGTATTACCTTATAACAATGTATTCATGGTTTTAATGTTATCTAAAGACTAACAATTATCTTTATTATTGAATATGTTATTGAGATTTTTAAGCTCATCCCATGTTTTGAAATGTTTTTCACAGGACATAAAGAAAAATATAGTCAAGGATGGGATCCAGGAAAAGTTATTCTATTAAAACATGAAATGATGTCTTGTTCTGTTTGAAAGAGTTTTTTTACGAAAAAATGGATAGTGAGTTGTAGTGTCTACTTGTAATATTCAAGATTTTATTTATATGTTATGACCTAATTCTCTAAAGATATAAACCTGAATATATCCTTAATGTGAATTATTAACTTAATTCATGATTTTGTAATGTTTAAGGCAGGGTCCTTACAGTTGGCATTAGAGGTCAGTTTAGATAACTTTAGAGGTTAGGGTGTTATTTAAGAATAAGTAACATAACCATACTGGTTAGTATATTAGAAATAATCATAGTTATTTTAGATAATCGAATGAGTTTAAGATAACATGAATAATTATATCTTAGTGTTTACCCTCCACATAAGATAGTATATGATGATTTTACTGATATATTCACACTGACATTTTTTATTTTAGTAAATGGCTGGATCTAGCAGGAACTAAAGTAATAATGGATGTGAAGGAATATATGGCGGTTTTATGAATGGGAAACTGAATTAAATGGGAGCTACAATGAGAAATCTTGTGGTTATTCTTAAACAAATATCTTGAGTCATGATTGACTACTTGACCCTTGATGATTTTTCTATGGCATCATATATGTGAGAAACAATTCCCAAAAGAATTTTAGGCAATAATCATAAAGCTAAGTATATTTATGAACCTATGTGTCATGGATGTGGAAAGAAACACGTAGGAAAATTCTTCAAAGGGATGGGAAGATGTTTCAAATATGGTAATGAAGGTGATAAAGCAATAACCTGCCTCAGAAAAAGGAAGCATCTAGTTGACTCTAGGAAAGGGAAAAAAGAACTTTTTGAAGGATCATTTGAATTTT
The DNA here is from genome assembly GCA_963277665.1 of Viscum album. Taxonomy (NCBI): domain Eukaryota; kingdom Viridiplantae; phylum Streptophyta; class Magnoliopsida; order Santalales; family Viscaceae; genus Viscum; species Viscum album. The sequence goes on from OY728159.1 coordinate 932,045,419, forward strand.
TTAAATCTGGTGTGCACGATAATTATACAAATAGATGTCATCTAACAAAGGTTTAGGAGTGGGATCAACAATATCATATAAATGTATGTTTACCAATTCTTAATTCCATTCTAATTGAAGATAACAAAACTGATAATGACTTGTGAAAGGTATGGATTATTTTTTAGCTCATGTTTTGACATAACTTAAATCATAGGACATTATGCATGATTTTTTTATGACATAAGTAATAAATAATAAGATGGAAAAATCCTAGATAAAGGACCATAAATAATTTTCAATGATTAAGATGTCCACATTATGGGAATTGAAGAGTTATGTTGGATCTATGGATGATGATATGTCTAAATGTCCTAATTATAGGATTACTTTGGAAGACTATTTCAAGTATGTGTGACCCTAAAGTTTGATATGTGAAAATTTTATTCGAGGAAGAATTATCTTTTCTTTTGTGGATATAGTTATAAAGAACCATTTAGGATTATATGATTCTTAAATTTAAGGAAATTATAGGTTATTACTTTTTGGGATGAAAATGCGTGGTATGAGATAAAATTTGTGGTTAAAATATGTTATGTTTTTTGAGGAAATTGTCTCAGTTTTTGGGAATTTTATAAAATTATATAGTCTTTGAAAAAGGAAAACATACAGATCCTATGACAAGCTGGCACATAAAATAATGCCATGGGAATCGAACCCACAACCAAAGTGCGATTGGGATTTATCACCTACCACTAGACTACTTGAAGTCCCTAGTTAGTATGACTTATACTTTTTTAGTTAAATTATTTTATGGATCGAGAATAAGATGATTTTTGTAACTTATGTTTTATCAAATTGATATCCTTAGTATAGGAAAATGATTTGGTGGTTATGTGATAAAGGTTATTTTGGAAGACATTCCCTCTTTTGGGAACACTATATGCTTAAGAGAAATTAAATACTATGGGATCTCATTTCTAGAGTAATGGTTGAAATTTTATTTTGGAAGAATCTTTGTTTTTATTGTGGACATATAGTGATTTTGGATATTTATTTAAATGATTAACCTATCATAGAGAATATGTGTTTAGGTTTACTACACTTCATTATGAGACATTAAGAGCAGTCAATGTTATTTGGAGATAAATGTTATGGTTTACTGTGGAATACTATGTGATTAAATCTTTCTGATTTTTGGGTTCCAATCTTAGTTTTGATTACTTTGATGATTTTTAAGGGTAGTTTTTTGTTGAATGGTAGTTTTTGAACTTTGGTTATTGTTTGTTGATATTTGGAGACTAAGATTAATATTTCTTTTTATAAAGTATTATACTTTTTGGGGATTATCAGCTCTCGTATTAAAATTTTTGGTTTTTGTTAATGTATAAATATAGGGAAAATATATAGTTAATTTTTTGGATTATGTGATTCTATATAAGTTGATTCTAGCACTTCATATGTGACCAACTCATCTTGAATACTCATCTTTTCGAGAAAACACGAGTTTGTGGTAGATTTTTTATTAAAGGATGAAACACTATATTTCAAGTAAGTATATTTCCCTTAAGATCTTAGTTTAGGTAGTAATAAAATTCTTTAACTCTTTGAAAAATATCTTGAAGAAAAAAAATTTATACACTTTCTTTTAACATCATACTTTTATCCAACCACAAATTTATTGTATTGTGACAGTTAACATTTCGTGATCAAGTTCTCTATCACTCTCTATTAATCTGTGAGACTTGGTTTCTCTTCCTTTTCCATGTTTTCCTACGTGGAATATTTGTATGGGTTATCTCAGGTGACCTTATTACTTCTATTTATTTCTTTTAAAGTGATAGTTTTATTGACTCTTTCTTTGTTAAGGGACTTTCAATGAAGTTTCAAGACCAATTTTAAAAATGTGATGATGTAATTTCTAAAAGGGAGAAGGATGTAATGAACCAGGTATTTATAGAATAATAAATTTTCATATCTATTAAAATTTATGAATATGATAATATTTTTTTTAAATAATACACTTTGTCTGATACTTTACACAACATGCATTAACATGTTTCTTTGATATCTTACGTAGCTCACAACTTTGAGTTATACCAAAAAAATAATACAATAATATTATTATTTTAAAGGATAGTTAGTGCCTAGACATTGTATTGACATGAATGAATATAAATAACTACTATATTATTATTAAATGACTTTACACTTATCCAATAAATTTTAGAGGCTTAAAATAAGAATGAATCTGATTTTAAGCATAAAAAACTCTAATATTTTTAAAAGGTCGTTTTACTGCCTTTTGATGGAAAAGCCTTTTTAAATATATTTTTTGTCAATTTTATATGTTATATATGACATAAAACATCGTATTTAGAACCAGGAAATTAACATTTACTTTGGGATTTTTTTTTTATTTTTTTGAAAAAGTTCATTTTTAATGAATAGTGAAAAATACTGCTTTTTAATTCAAAACTGTCTTTTCATCTAATTTATTTATATTATTAGATAGTACTTGAAATTGGTTTTAAAATTTAATTATATTATATTTTTATTATTTTATTCAATTTTAGTCATTTTAAATAATTTCACTTTGAAATTGGACATAAACACATGTCAATCTATTGGTAGTTTTTACTTTTTAAAAACACGCTTTTTGGTTTGGAAAACATGAATTAATTTTAAATTAATTTTTGCAAATTATGTGTTTTGAATTTGGAAAAATGGATTCCATATTTGGAATCAAGAGTTCCAAATTGTGTAAATAGTTATAATTTATTTTTAGATATTATGAATAGTAACTTCAGTAAATATTTTATTTACCATGGTTAAAGGGTAAATATGGTAAATAAAGGTAAAAAATAATATTATAATAATATTAAATTACCCTAACACATGTTTCTAACCGCATTGGATGAGATTTTTCCAACCATGGGTATCGTTGGGTCTTTTTAGGACCCCATAGAGCCACTTGGGTGTGAAAATGACATTTATTTACTTTTAATTTAATGTCAAGGAAAATATAACCTAAACATGCATCTTTTAATAAAACAATATTTATATGGGGTTATATAAGTTATATATTCAATTATAAATATTAATTAGATAGCTAAAAACATTTCTTTCATCATGGTATTTTATTTATAATTTTTAGACATCAAATAAATAAATTTATTTATGACACAATGGCGATGTAGTGATTACCTTATTAATGAAACATTTAAATAAATTAGATTATTAATATTAAATTAAATTTATTTTGAAACTTTTTGTTCCATACAAAAATTTTAGGAATGATTAAGAATTTTTATCTTTGAATTGATGAAGTTTTTTTTGAAACAATCAAGTTATGTATTTTTAAAAAAGTCATGATATGAATAAAATAAAAATTGACAAAAATGAGTTTTTAAATCAATTAATATTTTATTAAATTATATAATTGTCCTAAAAATATAGTATTCAGCCAAATCATTTGTATGATATTAAAAAAGTAATTTAAGATACATTTTTGGATCTCTTTGTATTTTATAGTAACTATGGTAACCATATATTATGAATATACAACAAGACATGGTAATAGTTAAAATAGTTTTCTAAGGGTTAAATCTAAACGATAAGGTTAATTTTCTGAGCTAAAATTTTCTAAAATACATTTTTTAAGAGTATTTCAACCAATAATCTTCAGATATTCTTAATATATCACTTTGGGGTTATTAGAATTCGAAAATCAAATAACAACAAAATAATATTTTCAAACTTTCGTAAAGTCCCCCTCCTCCCTCTTATAAAAGGACACCAACTATAACCCTTACTCACACCCCTCCATCCTCCTTGTACCATCCAAAGTCTTCCAAAATAATCTCCCAACATCCCTTGATTCCTTCTATAAGCCTTACCTTGGGCATAAGGTAATTTATGAAGTCCCTTTAGCTTAAATCAGTAGGAGTTACCCAGTTTGAGGTAATGTCTTCTCTCAATCTTCTTCCATTTATTTGCCTTCTCCAACCCCCTAAACTCTCTTTATTCCATTATTATATAAAAAACCTGTAAATTTAGAATACTAGTATGTTTTTATGATATTTATTTGACTTACATTTACACACACCTCCATCTAATAGATTTAGAACATACTATTTTTGTGGACGGTGAACTACTGTCTCACGAAACGATGAGTGTTCAATTATCTCCTACCACCTCTAATGGTGTACATTATGATGGAACTGTATTTATATGATATATATATGATATATTTTTTTTTACTCTTCGGTAATTTATATTTTTAAAATACCTTTATTCTTTTCATGACGTGTAAGCATGATAATTTCATTTGAGTAAGCACAGACTACCGCCCCTCAAAGTTATATGACTCATTTATATCATACATGGAATGTATAAATGATGGAGTTAAAGGACTTTTATAACACATATAAGATATTATATTATACTGGAATTATAATATACCTATTTATAATTCTGTTTTTATTCCATTAAATATGAAATATCAATGAAAGTAGCATTCATGCATACATATGGCTTACCATATCCATAAACGGTGCATTTCTTTTCTTATCTCAAAATGTAATGTAATATTATAAATAAATATATAATGGATATGTAAGATATATATTTGAATAATATTCTGGGGATAATATCCTTTTCAAAACAAGGACAAATTTTAATTATAACTATATCATTTTTGACTTAAGTACACAATACCGACAAAATGACCAGTATTAACTTAAATAATTATGTCATTTTTATAACGTGGTAATAAGTGATATAAAAGTAATAATAAACTTAAAAAATGTTCTGAATCAAGTTGAAATTAATGTAAGTTTATTATTTAGGAAATTAAATAATGAACAAGTCAAGTGAGACATGAGGTAAGGGAACCTTTCACCCTCCTCTTTTAATCAAATACTTACTTTATGTTATTTTTGTTAATTTCCATTTTCCTGTGATTGGATATGTTATTATATATAATTATTGTGGTAATTTTTATGTCCAAGTGAGGAGAGAACATTTTCTATCTCATCAAGTCATTTTTCGAATGATTAAGTGACGTCGTTAGGCTGCTGAAGTTTCATAAAGGAACTTCTTAATCCAATTTTTATTCTTTGGAATAAAATTATACTTCTTGATTATGTTGTACAATGAATATGTTTCAATAAAATATGATTGGTTTACACTTAATATCCACATATATTGAGTGAATTTTTGTTTGTCACACATAATTATGTCGTTGATTTATCCATAATGTAATGATATGATCTTTTTAAGGGACTTTGTCTCAATCTCATTTCATTGAGGTATATTTTGATTTATACATGACTTGATTTTATATGGTGTATAAACTCCTTTGAGGTTTAATTGGAATCATTTTCTATGTATAATTTTACTGAACGAGAAAGGAAATGTTTCCTTTCAACATACGTGGTGACAATAACCTTTCCGCCCCTGCAAGCGTTATTTGATATTTGGCTTCCTTAACTAGCTGTGATGTTTTTAAATGGAAAATAAATACTATATTACCTTATTAAATAATTTGGTATTGAAAATGTTTTTTAATTGGATTGGGTATTTCAATATCTTTAAATGATTTCATGTGATTGAAAATGAAATATAATTAGTGAAATATTGATACTTGAAATATTTTATGTATGATGATTATATAATAGTACATGGACATTTGATGGGTGATTACTTGATAAACCAAATGATTTGTGGTTCCGTGATAAGAAAATGATGTGTGGTTACATTATAACCCCCAATGCATTGGGTATGGAAGTCAGCCATATGACTGTTCCATTTAGTGATATGTGTTGAAGCCGCCCGTATGGTTATTCCATTTAAGTATGTTTATGTACCAAGTTACCTTTATATGTTATATATTACATTATATGGGATTGTGGTAATATTTTTGTTATAAAAATGGTAAGAAATTAGCTTATATTTAGTGAAGTGTTTTTACTACTTCTTAAAGGTGAAAAGTATAACATTAAAAAAGTATTCATGGTTTTCATGTTATCTAAAGTCTAATAGTTTTGTTTCTTTATGTATCCCTTAATAAACTTTTAATTCTCATCCCACGTTTTGAAGTTTTTTTCATAGGACATAAAAAATAATAGAGTCATGGATGGGATCAAGTAAAATTTATGCTATTAAAACATTAAATGATCTCATGTTTTTTTAATTAGTTTTTGTTTTATGAAAAAACTTATAGTGAGTTGAAGTGTCTACTTTAATATTCAATATGTTATGTATATATTATGACCTAATTTTAGAAGTCTCTAAACCTAAAAAGATCCTCAATGTGAATTATTAACTTAATTCATGATTATGTAATACTTATACCTAGGTCCTTACATTTGGTGTAAACCTAAAAGAGTTCCCTGAAGAAGAAGTAATGTCCTTAACTATTTGTTTTCATTTTATTTCTTCCACCAACTCATAAAAATATTATTAAATCACAGATATATAATAAAATAATGATCATATATATAATTATATGGTTTGATGTACATTATATTACCTAAAAACATATCCTCCTCCACCCTCAAATGGGAAACAAAGCTGTTGTTTTTGTGCATTATAGACTACCGCCTCGCGAACCGACGTAGTTCATTTTCCATAACCTATTCTCAAGGAAGGATATAATGAAATATATAATGATTAAATGTTATATTTATGATATAAGTATAATTATATAATTATAATATCATATATACCTTCTAACTCTTCATTCTTTAGAGAATGTGATAACATAGTTTGTGTGTGTGGTGGACAACTGCCTAGTAAAGTGATGTGATTCATTTTTCATATACGATTTACATAAAAGGTTATATGGACTAATTTTTTAACATTTTAAAATAATAAAAAATTAATAATTATGTGAAATTAAAATACAATCCACTTACTTACTCTTTCACCCATTAGGAAAATGATTATTTTGTCTATGCTTACGTATGCTCTACCATCTCAAAGAAGAAACATGATTCATTCTCTATGCTAAAAATTAAATTATTATTAGAAATATGTATATAGTGAAAATATTTATATTTATATAATTAATTAAATTCTTTATATTATTTAACTATTACCTATGCTAAATATGGGGAACATTCATGATGAAACATTCAGGAGAAAATAAGATAATTAACACCCGAAACAATAGTGACAATGAATGATTATTAAAAATTGGGTAATAATATGTTATTAAAGGATCATATATGATATTATAAATAATAATAATATTATTATTATCATATAATTGAAATAATTTTTTTTAAACCAATATACAATAGGTTAAAGAGAGATCAACTAAAGGGAAGCACGGGGTAAGGGATTTCTTAACTCAATTTTCATTCATAGAATTATATGTCTACATCGTTGATTATATTGAGCCAAGAATAAGTTTGAAATTAATTTTTATTGATTTATTTTTTATTAACTTTTTTGTGTATATAAATTAGTTACACACAACTACCCCATTGATTAACTCTCACCTCAATGGTACGGACTTTGTAAGGTAATTTTGTCTCAATTTTCCCAATTTGAGTTATATGTCATGTTATGAACATATCTCCTTTAATGAGGTATATATACATCCCATTTGACATGAAATATAATTTTTTTATTTATTCTCATGAAATTTTAGGTTTTTTCATTTTATTATTCCATTGTTCAAACGATTCAATGTTACCAGAGCAGTAATGGTGTTATGATACAATCTCATCATTCATTAGGATTGTTAATTATTATTTTATGATGATGAAATATTATGATCCATATCTAATGAAATTAATTAATTTTATTATCCTCTATTTATGTTATGATAATTTTTTTCCATTAATATTACTCTCTTTAAGTACACAAGAGTTTAAAATAATTTTTTAAGAAAAATATTCTTTATTTCTCTCTTCGGTTGAAAACCCTTTCAATTCGAAAACAATGTTTTCTAAAAATGTTTCCAAAAATGTTTTTAATATTATAAAAATTATTTATTAAATAAATTATTACCCATGTTTTATTTTTTAATTTTTTTAAAATATCTTCATTTCATTTTCCAAATACGGCATGCTTGGGTTTCACATAAAATATTAAATGGATCATTGTTTTAATGTATACGGCAGTTCCTGACATCATGAACACTCTTTTTTTAATTATTACTTTATAAGTTTACAAATTTATTTTCATAGAAAATTATTTTGAAAATGTTTTATGTTTTAATTTTTTCACATAGGAAATTATATTTTTCTTAAGCGATAATTTAAATTATTTTTAAATCATCCTTTATAAATTTTCAATGTTATTTTAAAAAATAAATAATTAATAATTTTTTTGAATATTTGGTTTTATTAAGTTATTTTCATATAAATCAAATTTTACACAATTAATGTTCAATGTGATATTTCAAAATCATTTTAATCTATGAATACATCCTTTGATGTTACTCAAAGTTAAAATTTTATTTTCTTCAAGAATGTTTTTAACATTTTTAAATGCATTTTCATCAACAAAAATAACCTTTGATGTAATGGATTACTTATAAATTATGTATATATGTTTATAAAATATATACCTATTTTATTATCACTTCTTTTAATGGTGTTACACATGCCTTATGACCATTTCTCAAACTCGATCATTATAATATTTCCCTTGATTATGATATGAAGAAAGATTGTGAAACCCATTTTATTTCCATGTGTTATTATTATGTTATTACTAATGATTTATTTCTATTATGGGGAACATTTAGATCATGTAAATGTCATGATGGGTTCACCCAGATAGTTCTCCAATTTATCGGGTAGTTATTTGGTTTCATGAGGCTTCATGTTGGGTAATAGGGAGTAAACCTAATCTATTACAGGACTATGTACACTATGTGATATTTTATAAGAAGTTATCCTTGAATCATGATTATGTAATATTTTTAATTTTTTAACATTTCTTATGATACCATGATCTTATAATTCCATTTTATTTATGATATGCTTCTCTATGATTTCTCATTTTTCATTCCTTTCATGATATCAAATTTTATCTTTAAATCACGCACTATGTTTCCTTATCTTGTTTATTTCCTTCATAGGATTTTTATCTCACCCCATTCATTATTATATACCCTAGGTTATTATTTTTCATTTTAGGAGCATAAATAGATATATGATCTCATCAAGGAAAAGAAGAAAAGCAAGGATTGAATATTTTAGTTTCATCTGATGAATTATAATCTTCTACTTTTAATGACACTAGGAATCATGATCTTTTGGTTGTAATTAATTGATTTTAATTTTAAGAATACTGTAATGATATGTATAAAAGTATTGGGTATCCATAGTTGGTATTGGAAAAAAGGTTTGCCTAGAATTTGGAACTAGGATGAGAAAACTGTAGTAAAAAATCTTGGAATAAGTATAAGGATATGTATAAGGATATGAATATGTATAGGAAAATATCATAAAATCATGGTGAATTATAGAGATATTGGTTTTTGAGAAATTATATCCCTTTCTAGATAATAAAAATTGGATGTGTTTCTAGCACAGATGTACCTATGGGTAATAACACTAAAAATGTGCATTAGTATTGACTTGAGCATTAATTAGTACATGATAATGGGTATTGTTTTATAGCTAGTTTGGAACTACAAGGAAATATGTGTTTTAAATTTAAAAACTCCATTCAAACCATTATAAAGGATTTTAATACATGATAACCATGAAAGACCTGTGTTAAACCTAATGTGTCATGGATTGAAAATATGATCTCATGATTTAATGTGTACTATAAATTATTCATCATCATTATGGGTTTCCAAACTATTATAATTGTTTATCATGATATTATTTTTTGGTTTTAGTTAATGTATGGAACAAGAAGGAATAATGTTAATGCTAAATATTATGAACACTATAATGACTCTTCTATTGATAAACTAAATGAAATGGCACCTGGAAGGTGAAACCATATTATTATTCCTAATTCTAAATATCATACTTTGATTAAAATTATCAACTTATTTAATCTCCCTCACACAAAATATTATAGAAAAATATAATTTCATGATAAAAATAGAGGAAATAAGGTTTACATTTCCTCATTTTAAGAATGTGGAAAAGGGGAATCAAGGCGAATGACTAAATAGAATAAGAAGACGTTGTCATTGTCAAAATTAAAGGCATAGAGAAATTAATTTCCAAGAAAAATTGAATGGTTTAGTTAGTGAAAAGTATGGTAATATTGATCTCCCTAGGTTATTATCAGTGGTTGAATATTTTCAATGTGAAAATTATAGTAATTATGTAAATGGATATCCTATTGAGAAATCTCAAGAAGGGGATAAAAAAGGTTGTATGAGTAATGGTTTTACTATTCATGATGAAGATACTATAAATGAAATATTAAAGGAATGAAGTATTAATGAATAATGTGGCGAGGCTTGGTCAATGGTGTATGAATATGTAAAACGATTTATGTGTTTATGAACAGGGATTTTATAATTATGTTGTACATAATTTTTTATCAAAGAAATTTTGGATTATAATAATCTTGAAGAATTAAAGGATTATGGAAATTTTTGAATAATATATGTATTCATGTCATATTAACTTAATATTAATTGATACCATTTTGGGTTTATGAGTTTATGGTTGATCAGAAGTTCAAATTCTTAGATAACACTTCTGATGTTTTTAGTAATTGGATATAGTGGTGAATAATGATATTTATAGAGAAATTTTATTTCTTTAAAGTATTTATAAGATTTTGTTTTGTTGTAAAGGATTTTTTGGGAATAATTATATTATGTTTTTTATATGTAATTCAAAATCATTTGATATAACCTCTATGGATAAACCTTCTTTCATAATGAGAATATTTTTGATATTGGGTTATTTATTTAAGGAATGATCTATGTTAAACCCTTAGTTTAACTATTGAATTTTAGAGATTAATATATTTATATTACTATTTAATTTATATATTATATTACTATGTACTAACTATTTAGGATGTAATAAACATATGAAGAACATCTTATTACTCTTTTATAGATCATAAAATCCGTTAAAAACTAATTTTATTTATTCAGGAATAAAAATAATTCATTTTTTCATATTAAATTTTTTATTAATAGATGAATCAGAAATTTATAAAATTATAAAAATGGATGAAATTTTTATTATGACATAGAAATATATAAACTAAGTATATTTCATTATATTCATAGATTGACAAAGAACTCCTCAACTTCCAAAAAAGGATATTAAAAGAGATTTTTTTCTTATTATCACTTCCGATGATTTCAATGAACTTTTATAACAAATTTATTTTCTGATTTTTGGTTGATTGATTTTATTATGATAATTTATTATATTTTTATCATTGATCTATGTCACTCTCCCTAATTATTAGGAAATTATGTTTTTCTTTCATATCCAAATATTCATATCCCACTCTTGATCTGATATTTTGAAACATAGAATATCTTATTCATGATGACCTTCACACTACCCTTTATCACATGTTAGAGAGAATTTTTATTAACCCTTTTTATGATGTGGGTTTGAAAATAAATATCAAAATGTAAAACCCTTGATTATTTAGATCATGATTAAATTGTGAGGAAATGATTCATTAAGGGGTGGAAAGTGACACCCCTGATATTTTAAATAAGGAACATCATGTTAAATTGAATCTATGACACTAAAAATCAATATTATAAGATGAAATATACCCAGAGACATTAAGAAGAATTTATTTTTAAATAATTTCAATCTCATGGATATCTAGGTATGTAAAAACATTGGGTTTAAACAAAATGTGGAACACTATTGAAATATTAATAATTAAACTTTACAATATACCCTAAACGTTAAATTGGAGAGTATGAATATGAATAAATAAAATATTAATATTATATAATTTAAAAATTTATACAATAAATTAAATGTTTATGTATTTATTAGAATAAAAATAGAACCATTTGAAATAAAAATAAATGGTTTATGAATTTTTTTGCTATATTGGGGTTTAGTTGTGTAATGTTCAATTAATTTAGATTTATTTTTTTACCACTTTTTAAATACAATTTTAATGAAAAAAATTCATCTTTTAAATAATAAAGTCTAAAATAACTTAGAATATTTTTTTATATTTTACATAAAATATTATTTTGCAATGAATAAAAAAATAGCAAATATTTAAAAAATATTATTTTTTAATTAAAATAATTAATTTAAATACCCATTATGTTTTAAATATGATTTGACGTAAAATAAGTAATATATGGTTGTATTTAATTAACTTAAATTATTTTCAAAAAAATTATATTTTATTTCACTATAATTTTATTCTTGGGTTTCAAAATAGGTTTTTTAAAACTTTTTTAAAGTGCATAATGTTTCTCCTTTATAAATTAATTAAAAAATCCCCAAATTATGAGTACGTGATTTAAATAAATATTAAATATTATATATCTGTATATATAAATTTTTATTCCTATAATTATTATTATTAGTCATATATACATGGACCATTCATTAATTATTACATAATATTGAGTTTCATTCAAGAAATTACTTTCTTTCACATTGAGGATCATTTAAGGTTTAGTGTTTTAGAGAATTAAGTAATAATTCATAAATAACATCAAACATTCATAAAAAATGGATTCTACTAAAAGAGTTGTCATTACTTTTAAGATAAAAATATTTTGAAAATAAAACATTAATTCTTTTTCATGAAAAATATTCATAACATTAAACTTGACTGTCTTATTTCACATACCCATGCATTTTCCCTAGGATTTTTATTAAAACATGGTATGAGAACAAAAAAAATAGTCGGGGACATAAAAAATTAGAAAGAAACTATTATTTATTGAATACTTTAAATCCATTCTAATATTTTCACAAAGATATACTTTTCACCCATAAAACATTATCTCTTTAGCTTAACTGGTGAAATCATAAGATTATTGTAAAACATCATAGCCAACATAAATAAAAAAGTTAAATTGTGGAATCAATTCCATATAAATCTACATTTACTACATCTACCATGATTAAATACAGATTAACATTCATGGTTATATTTAGAATACCCAAGGCAGTATATTTATTTAATCTCTTAGTATAAACCCTAATGATTAACTTGGTCTTATTACCTAATTCATTAAAGAGATATAATGGAATCACCAACCCTGGGTTTATCATGGAACCACATGCACTTATAAAAAAAATCCTAATAACTATATCATAATAACAACTCATAAATCATTCTTAAAAGAAAAATCACTTCTTAAATCACTTTTCATTTTTACAAAGCCACAAACTCCAAAATGAAGTCACATTAGTCTATCGATCAATAATAACCCAAATAATATTGTTAACTTGATATTTCATTGGTAATCAAACTAAAAACTCTATATATATATTTTCTCATTATTTTCATTGGCACTAGAAAATATTGACGCAGCCCCTTTGGTAACTGTATATCTACATTACCTTGATTACAAGTCAAACATTTCATAGTAAAGTCACATATATCTCTTTTCATTTCATCCAACCATTAATACTCAATAATGTCTCTATACATATTAGTGCTTCTATGATGAACTGAAAATAGATAACTTTGAGCTTCATATAATAACTCTTTATTCAACTGTGAATCATAAGAAAAACATAATATCTTCCCAAATATCAAAAAAGTAATTATCAATGTTTAATTAAGGAAAATTACCCTTTTAATTTTTTTTACCTTTTTCTGTAACTCATGGTCTTCCTTATGTTCTTTATTAATTATATCTGATATAGATGAGTGAACTGACACCTAAAACAAAATTGAGTAATTTCCTGCACCAACAACTTCAAGCCAAAATTTATAAAATCATTAACCAAGGGGTCATGTTCCAAACATTATGTGGTTAATGTAATACTATTTTTTCAAAAAAAATCTTCTCCCCCATGATTTTCGTTTTTAGGATGGTAATGAATCATTCTATCATAATCCTTAATTAGTTCTATCCATATTCTGTGTCTCATGTTCAATTGTTTCATAGTGAATATATACCTCAAAATTTAATGATTAGTATATATTTAAAATTTTAATCCATACAAATAATGCCTCCAAATTTTTAAGAAAGTAAAATGAAGCTGATCCCAAATCTTATGTAGGGTAATTGAACTCATGAGGTTTCAATTAACATGAAGCATATGAAATTACCTGACCATTCTGTATTAGAACACAACCACATCCTTTCAAAGAAGTATATCTATAGATGAAAAAGTATGTATTTCTAGATGGGAAAACTAGAAATCTATAATTCACTAATATTCATTCCAATTACTAAAAACAATAATCACATTCTTTTTTCTAGAAGAACTTAACTCCTTTTCAAGTTAAATTAATCAATGTGCTGGATAATCATGCAGAGTTTTCAACAAAACATTGGCAATATTCTCATAAACCAAGAAAACAATTAGTATTTGTTATATTTGTGGGGGTTTTTAAATTGTTTAAAGAAAAAAAAGTCACTTTACCAAGATCAAGAATTATTCCATATTTCAAAACAATTTTACCAAGAAATGATATTTTTTGCAACCAAAATTCACAGTTACAAAATTTACCATAAGGTTTCTTTTTTTTTATGTTTTTAAGACAACTATTAGATAACATTCATGCTCTAATTTAATTTTAGAATATAAAAAAATGTTTTCAATAAAAAACCACAAATTTATCAATGAAATCATGACATATTCTATTCATAATATCCATGAATATAGTATAATCATTAGTTAACCCAAAAACATATCTAAAAATTCATAATGGACATATCTAGTTTTGAACACAGTCTACGGAATTCCTGCTTCCCTTATTTTCAACTCATGGTACTCCGACCTCAAGTCTACCTAGTAAAATTATAGTGCTCCAAAAAATCGATAAAAAAATCATCGATATGAAGAAAAATGTAACTTTTTTTAAATAGTGATTCTATTCAATGATTTATAATTAATTAAAATCTCATTGTACCATCATTCTTCTTAAAAAATATAATAGTATCACCCCATGGAGAATTTTTAGGTTAGATGAATCCTTTATCTAATAACTCATGAAACTAATTTATTAGTTCTAGATGTTTTTCTTTATCCATTCAGTAAGGTGGTTCTAAAATTAGATTAGAATTATGAATCAAGTCAATATTAAATTCAAATTCTTGATCGGGTATAATACCATCCAACTCAGCATAGAAATTATCAAGATACTAATTTACCAATGGCATATCATTAATATTAATAGTAACTTTTTTTTTCAACAATATGTGAAACATAACATTCTTTTCCATCTTTTAATAGTTTCTTAGCTTCCTCATTTATTATCAATGGTATGTGATTAATATTTCATAAAATCTAAAACTCTTTCTGAAAATAAACTTGTTTATCTCTATATTATATTTTAGTATAGTAAACATAAATCCAATCCATACCTAGATTAACAAAAATATATACTAGAGGGAAAAAAATTATCAAAGGTAAATTACTTTCATATAAAAGTTAAGGAAGATTCATATAATTTATTTTTTCTTATTATTTTCCTAGGTGTTTTCAGCATATGTTCTATATTAATTTCTTGATGTGGAATTTCTAATTTACAAGAAAATTTATCATAAATGAAAAAATGTTGAGACCTAGAATCAAATAAAACATTTTCATAATCTGAAAAAATAAAAAAAATGTACCTGATACCACTTCATTTGATGGCCCAACATCTTCTAAAGTAGTAAAAAATGATTTCACCACAACATTAAGATTATAGTCTTTGCTAATTCCCATCATTTGGGTTCCTCTTCAGACACTTGTTTTCATAATGATACATCTCATTGAATTTAAAATATTTTTATGATAATAAATACATTTTTTACCTGTACCATTCTCTTTTTAATTAAATTTATTAGCCTTATACCCCATTTTACTACATCATAATCACTTAGTAGAATTCAAAATACATTCTCTGGTGTTTTTTAATAGAATTATCACAAGCTGTAAATTTAATTTTCTTACCATTAGACTTATTTGATGAATTCTTCCATTTTTATAGGCATATCATACTCTTTTCTAATGGTTTTCAAATAACACATGATCATTTAGAAACTCCATTTCCACCTTATTTGTATAGTGAACAAGTTTTTTTAACATTATAATTCATGAGAAGCTAGTTCCCTTCCATGTTCTAGATTTAACCTTGATAAAAAATGATTAATTTTTATAATATGATCTTAGAAGAAATTTGAAGCATACATTTCTAGTCTAGTGAACTTTGATTCATATATAGCCATTGAATCCTCCTCCTTCCTCAATTCAACTAATTGTTTTTCATCCTAATTCAAACCACCTGAGAAAAATATTTTTAATGAAAAATATTTTTAAATTAATCTCACTCCAAAGCATCAATATAATAATTCTCTTAAATATTCCTAATAATCAACCACGACTCATTGGATTCTCGTTTAAAATGGTAAATATAAAAACTAATCTTTTTATTGTATGAACTCCCCATGAAATTGAGAATAATTTTGGGGGCATTAAACCACCATTAATCTACCACTGAGTCAGAAGATCCATTAAAATAAAGAATATTTTACATTATAAAATTCCCCAATACTGACATATTCCTCTATGGATGATCTGTTTAGTATCATTCATAGATTCTCCCACCTTTAATATATCGCATCAACTGATCCATCACAGTAAAAAATTGTTCAATTCTTATTCCAACCATCTTAGGATATTTATTAGAAGGATGTTTTCCACTGGATTTTATCCCAACATAGCTTCCTTATTTCCTCTGTAGAAAACAATTCTGAAGAGACATATCATATACGATTCATCATGGTAATTTTAAAATTATATATCATTTTAACTTTACCTTAATGTAAACATCATTTGTTGATATTCTATTAAAAAATATCATAACCCCTAAATTTATCTAAATCGACATTTGTAACCAACTATAAGGACCAGACCTTAAAAATTAAATAATCTCGAGCTTTACTCATGAAATTGTTTTCATTAAAATTGAGGTCCTTTTCTTGTTTATAGTTTTTGGGAATTTGGTCATAATTACTAAAAAAATCGCACATTCATGAAAACTGGATAATACTAAAACATTATCAATTTCCCCCAAAATGAAAACTTTTAAAATAAAACAGGAATTCTTTTTCATGAAAAAACTTCATAACTTTCAACCTGACTTCCTCCTTTCTCGTACAAATTATTTTACCCTATGAAAAACATTTTTTAAACTTCTGATAAGAACAAAAAACACATTAAAGAACATAAAATGGAAGAAATAAATTTTTTGTTCCTAAATACTTTAAACCCATGAAAATATTTTCACAATGTTATACTTTTCACACATAAAACATAATCTCTTTAGATTACCTGGTGAAATCATCAGATTATTGTAAAACTCCATAGAAAAACTAAATAAAAAAGGTAACTTATGGAATAAATTCCATTTCACTCTACATTTACTGAACAATTAATGGTTAAATATATAGTAAACTTCATGGTTACATTTGGAATACCCATCGTAGTGTATTCCCTTAACCTCTAAGGAGAAACCCTACTGATTAACTATGTCTCAATACCCTATACATTAGAGAGGTATAACAGGATCATCCACCCTTAGTATATCATAGAACCACATATACTCATAAAAAATTCCCAATAACCATAACATAATCACAACACATAAATCATGCATAAAAAAATGACTTTCAAAATAACTTTTCATTTTTTACATAATCGTACACTAAAAAATGAAAAAAATATAGTTAAAAAAGTGTAAACATGTAAAGGAATAATAAAATCATTAATGTGGCATAAAATAGGGAAAATAAATTAATTATATATAAGTTAAGAAACATTCCCATTTACTTTTTTTTAAAAAGAGTTGGAAAAGGATCTTTAAATGATAATTTTTAAAAGGATGTCCCTTACCTTGAGTCTGAATGAGGAAGTAAAGTATTTATATTCCTTGATAAAAATCATAGGTCAAATATTTAATTTCTTAATGAACCTTATAAGATTTTATTATTTATTTTATATAAATTATTATCATTTTATAACAATTACTTAATTATTTAAGTTCACATTGGACGTTTTTTGTTATTTGGTACTTGAGTGGAAAATGAATTTGGTATGATGTTAATAGAAAAGGTGGGCATTAGTCCATAATATCTTAAAGAATATTAATGGAAATATTATAATATTTATAAATCAATTATTAATTTAAATCAAACCATTATGTGTGGTTATAAATAATGATCTATATTATAATCATTAAGATGATAGGTCAGACGTATGCATGAGTAATGTTTTCCATTTTTAAATGATCATTATAAAAAGAAGGTTGGTATAATTTTAACTTTATATAATTAAAATAATATCATATATATAATAATATTTATTGTAATGTAATTATATATATTATCCATGTGATATGGTGATGGATAACGAATCATATTGCTTCGTGGAGGTGATAGTTCCCACGTACGCACGAACGACATTGTCATTTTTCTGTTCAATAAATGGAAATAACATAAATGATATGTTATCTTTTAATAATTATAAATATGTCATGAATATCACATATACACTTTAATTCCATATTTCTAACCATTTTTGATAGGTAATTATTGAAAATGAATTATATCAGTTCATGTGGTGGTAGTTCACCGCACAAACGAAAGGAAATTCTTTTCCCATTTGATGGTAGTTGAGATTTATATAGGTGATGATAATAAAATAATAAAATACCATTATATATAGTATATTGGATTTATTATTTCATAAAGGTTGAATAATATTTTAAATATGTTGAAGAAGAAATATAAACACTTAATTAACAATAATACCACTTCTTCGGATGGTCTCCTTTGATGAACACCTTAACACCTCTAAGGAGGGAGTTTTTCCGAAACTATGGACTTTTGATTATGTTAATGGATTATAAAAATTTATATAGGCATATCATGGCTAAACCAATTTTTTATGTGTATTTAAATAAGAAGAATGGGTTCCTTTTTTAGGAGAGGGGAGAAGTACTCTTGGAATTATTCAAAATATTTGGTCAATATAAATTAACTTTTTATTCCAAATGGGCCATAGTGATTTATTTTGACGATAAGATGATTTTGGGTCAAAATAAATTTGTACAATGAAAATTAAACAAGTATTTATTATTTTTTAAATCTCTATATTTTTTTAACCCTTTTAACTCTTACCATGATATCATGTAATTTACAATTTTATTGTTAATAAAATTACTATAAAATGTAAACAGACTAATAAATGAGTAATTGATTAAAATTAATGACTTATCCCAATTATTGGGTTGAATTTAATATTTTTATAAATCTTATATCATTTAATAAAATATTATTTATTTTAAAATATCAATAATTTCAATTTTGAAAATATTCATTAATTGACTTTTAAAAAAATCATCACAATAAGATAAATTCGAACCAATACTTCTAAAATATCACTAACATTTATAATTAATCTAAAAAATTCATGTTTAATAATTGGTATCTAAAATTTTATTTATTTTAGTATTTTTATTATAATTTGTTTGACATTTCCATTAATTAAACAATGACATCATCATTATTTTATAAGACATTAATTTAATTATTTATTTCTTAGAAATTTTAAATGAATTATCATGAAGAAGATATAAATTTTAACTTTCAAAATACTATTTATATTCAAAGATATTCCCCTTATCACCCCATATTAAAAAAATTAGTTGTTATAACAAGTCTGATAGAATTGACTTCTTTTAATATAATATTATAAAATTCTTACACTCATCAAAGTGGCATCAAAAGGTTATAATTATGGAACAAGAAAGATATATGTTCACACACAATCAGATAATGAAATTATGTCAAGTGTTAGTGTAATTTGATAATATTTATAATAATATTTCCACCCCAAATTTCCTAATTTATCTATAATCATGTTAATAAAATTTTACTAAATTAACTATTCATAATGTCAAAAAATAAAATGTTCTAATTTTAATAAAATTTTCCTTCTATTCCAAATATCTAATCCATTTTTAAAACTTAAAAACAATTAAAATTTAATCTCATTGAAGGAAATACAAAATGAGATTTTAAATAAAAAAAGTTCAATATTTAATGATGTTTTTATATCCAATTTTAATGTGAAAATTATTCCAATGACCTAGACTGGGTTAAATGATAAAACATTCATCTAATTGTACGTTAAAACAAATAAAAATATAATTTTTAACTATATATAAATTAATGAAAAAGAAGTTTTCATTTAAAAATGAAATATTCATTCACTATTCATTAAAACATCAAAACTTTTCATAAATATGTTAAAAAATAATCCAAATTAAATTTTGAGATAAAACATCAAAACAAGAATATTATTTTTCCAAAAAAGAATTTATAAAAGTGACAAGATAGATTTAAAAGCAGTGTGCCATCAAAATATGAAAAAACTACCATTTTAGAGAAATGATTCTTTTATATTTTAATTTTGATTTGTTCTCAAATAATTTCCTAAAAACACATCATATTAATTTTTAATATTATATTGAATAATATATGTATATATATATATATATTTAATTAATAAAATACATCAGTATTGATTTGTTTATTGGTATATAACACACTTGTACACAATTAAATTATTTTTCAAAAAAAATAATTTCCTTTAATTAAAAAATTAGGCTTTTATATTCCTTTATAATTATGAGTAAACCATATTTTAATAATTTAGTTAATAATATCCATACCCACTGCTGTAGTATCTTTGTGAAAACTTCTATATTAAATAACAATAATATTCAGTTGTCCATTTTTGGCTCGATGCGGCTTATCATGTATGCTATTAAACAAATGTCTCTTTTGATTATTATATAATTAATAAATATTAATTGATATTAAAAGGAATTATTCAATAATTACGGTAATTTATAAAATATATTTAATATAAAATCATCATTCACTTGAAATACACACTTCTTGAAAACCTGTTTTTTCATCGTGTCTATGTGTTGAATTTTTAAATTAAATATGATAAATAATGTTAATTGAATTTTGTAAAATGTATTAAATATTTGGAATCATAATAATTTATATCATCCAATATGTTCAACTTAATTTTTTAAAATAATGAATAGTGAAAACAGGAAAAAACATGTTTACCGTGGTCAAGGTAAAAAGGGGTTTATCAGGTGTTTATAAAAATATAAATTGGATAAAATGACCCAAAAAAATCAATTCCTTTTTTCTGGATATAGTTAATTATTATCCCTTCCAATATTGAATATATGGTCCTTTGGGAGCTTTTATCATTGGAAATACATTATCATTTGAGAGTCTTTAGAGAAATTTCCATGTAGTTTCCAAGTGGGTTCCCTTCCCTACTTAAAAAAAGACCTCTACCATTATCTATTATTAAAACTAAATGATCATTTTGGCTAAACCAATCCATGAAAAAATTCATCGTCACTTAATTTTTGATTTATTTGGACTGTTAATCTATCCTTAGATGGATTTTGGGGTAAACCTAAAAGAGTTACCTGAAGAAGAGGTATAGTTCTTAATTATGCATTTGCATTTTATTTATTCATCCACCTACTAAAACTATTATTTTACCATTTTGATATAATATCCTAAGTATATTGTATATAGTGAGTTTTTTTATATTCTGTTTATTCCCTAAATTCGTCTCCTCCTCCCTTAAATGTGAAATGAAACTAATCTTTGTGTGTATGGTGGACTACCCCCTTGTGAATTGATGTAATTCATTTTACATCACTGATATTAAATGATTTATATATTAAAATATATAATTTTTATATATTATATTTCTGATATAAATATACTTCTTGAATTATAATATCACATATACCTTCTTACATTCCATTCCTTGGAGAATGTGATAACGTTATTCGTGTGTACGGTGTAATGTTATCTCATGAAGTGATGTGATTCATTTTTAACACATGATTTACATAGAAGGTAATAATAATTAGTTTTAGATTTATAAATTATATTCATAAAATTTAAATTATTCTATAAAATTAATATATAATACATTTTATTACCATTTCTCCCATTAAACAAATGATAATGACGTTCATGCATACATACGACATTCCATATCCATGAAGTAATGTGATTCATTCTCCAAGTTCAAATTTAAATAATTATTATACATATATATTTAGTGAAAAAGAATTTTTTTTATAAAATTAATATATTTCTGTAGATTTTGGAACTATAAATTATGTGCATGATCAAGAACTTTCATGCCTAAATGCCGGAGAAGTCAAGGATATTAACACATGAAATAATAGTTATAATGAATGATTATTAATTTATGGGTAGTAGGTTGTTATAAAAGGATGATATATGATATTATAAAGTAAAATATTATTTTTTATAAGTTAATAACTTGTGTAAAACAATTATATATGAGTTTAAATAGTTCTCAACTATAGGGAAGCATGAGATATGCTATTTCTTAACTCAATTTGTATTCATTGGGTTATATGTATATTTCATTCATTATATTGTACTAAGATTAGATATTAAATTACTTTTGATTAATTTATGTTGTATTTATACAATATTTTTTTGGATCTTCATTTGTTACATAGAATCACCCCATTGATTAACTCTGACCTCAATAACACCAACTTTATAAGGGATTCTTGTCTAAAATTTCTTTCTTTGAGATATATGTCATGTTATGAACCTGTCTTCTTTTATGAGGTGTATATACATCACCTTTGACATGTAATATCATTAATTTATTTATTCTAATGATATATTATTTTTATTTAATTTTATTAGTTCAAGTGGAATATGATTCAATGTTATTAATGTGGTATGGTTTTTTTAAAATTTAATTTTATATCTGGAATGTTTATTATTATTTTTATAATGAATAAATCTTATGATACATCTCCCAGTAACTTCATGAATTTTTTATCCTTTATTTATGTCATGAGAATACATTTAATCCAATAATTTTACTCTATTTATGTACTTAATAGTTCTAGAAGAATTTATTTTTGAAAAATCATCATTATTCTGCATTTTAGTCAAAAACCTTTTTTCTTACAAACCAATGTTTTCTTAAATAAATTAATTTTTTTTGAAATTATTCAAAATGGTTTGGTAAAGTCTTTTTTATAAAAAAATTTCTTTTTTAAATAAAATTGAAAGTGATCTTCATTTATTTTTCCAAACAAGTATAGTTTGGTTTTTAATGAAAATGTGAAAGGAAACATTATTTTAACATGTATATTATTACCCAACATCATGGACCCCAAAGGTGTTTAAATATTTTTTAATTAATTTCTAAATTTATTTTCAATGATTTTTTGGATGTGTTTTAGTTTTTAAAATTGGTTATTAAAAAAATGATATTTTTCCAAAGAAATGTTTTCAATAATTTTAAAGATTCTTTTATATGTTTTCATGGTTATTTTTAAATAAAAGGATTTAAAAAATGTTTTATGAATTTTTAATTTACAAATTCTATTTTAAGAGAAATGTTATTTTCCTCAATAAATGTGCAAATTGATCTTTCAAAATCATTTTCCATCTAAGATGAAATCCTTTAATATTACTCAAAGTGAAAAGGTTATTTTCCTCAAGAATGTATCCAATATTTTTAAAAGTATTTCCATCTAATAAAATAACCTTTAATGTTAAAATTTAATTATAATTTATTTATATGTGTCTCTCACATATATACAAAGTTTATTATCCCTTCCTTTTATGGGGTAAAACATGCCTTATCATCTTTTCTCAAAATCAATCATCTTGAAATTTCTTTTTATTATGATATGCAGCAAGATTATACAACCCATTTTATTTACATTCATAATTATTATGTTATTAATTTTATTATATTTATTATATATGGAACACATATATCAAGAATTTTTTATGATATGTGCCCTAAAATATCTCTCCAATGCATTGGATTAAGATTTACTCTCATGAGATGTCATGTATTGGATATGGAGTAAAACTAACCTATTATGGGAGTTTTTACACTATGTGATATTGTCTAGATAGTTATCCTTAATTAATGTTCATTTAATGTATTTTATTCTTCTATATTTTATATGCTACCATTCATTTGTGATTCTATTTTATTTATGTTATTCTTTCTTGTGATTATGCATGTCCATTATATTTTTTTGATATCATATTATATCTTTGACTCACATGTAATTTTTGATTATCATGTTTATTCTACTTCAGAGATTTTTAGGTCACCCCTTTATTTTATGTATTCACCAAGTTATCCTATATATTTTTAAGAACTAAAAGGGTTCTAGGAGCTCACAAAAGAAAATAAAAAAAAGGACTCCATGTATTATTTTCCTTTAATTTATTATGATCCATGTCTTCTAAATACACGAGGCCTAATGATATTTTGATTTTAATTAATATATGTTTCTGTTAAAAATAGTGTAATGATATGTATGAAAGAATTGGGCTTCCATACGACACCTAAATTTTCCATATATGATAACAAACCTATATTAGATTTCTCTTGAGTGAAGACTAGATTTATTTAGTATGTGATGTACATTGTGATTACATTATAAATGGATTTATTATGTTGAAAAAATATATTTAAGATATTAAAAAATAAAAAAAATCATTTCCATATATGAGACTATGTATAATATATTTTGGAAAAGATAATGTAATTTATCTCATTATTACTTTTTTATGTGAATTTGATATGGATATTAGGTGGTTTTTACCCAAGAGTGAAAATTATTGTCTGTGGGGGTGTGACTACACAACGAATTATCCAATATTTTCTTTTTTGAAATTGTTATTTACAATATTTATGTTGTCTAAAATCCCATAATTTAATCAAATTTAATTTAACCTTTATTTTTCAGTCATTATATAAAAATAAATTTTAAAAAGGTAAATTACACTTTTTTTACATTTCCATGCAAAATAATCTGTCTAATATTATTATTATCACATTCTATACATTAATCTAAATTAAAATAAAAATAATTTTTAAAAAATTCTATTATAATTTAAATTAACTTCATTCAACTATACCAAGTGATAAAATCAATGATATGGAACCCAAATGATGCATGTTAATTGGAAAAAAATTTAGTATAAATAATTGAACAACCTT
Source organism: Viscum album (assembly GCA_963277665.1). Taxonomy (NCBI): domain Eukaryota; kingdom Viridiplantae; phylum Streptophyta; class Magnoliopsida; order Santalales; family Viscaceae; genus Viscum; species Viscum album. The sequence continues at coordinate 932,070,654 of OY728159.1, forward strand.
CAAGAAATTATTCATAAATAAGGATACATATCCTAAATGGTCTTTTTAATGTTTTAATTCAAATATAATTCAACAACGCATATCTCTATAAAATTTCAATGCAATATTCGATCATGAAGGTTTTTATTTAATACATTCATATGGAAGGGAGTGAACTATATTCCATTCATGAAAATATTAATTTAGTAATTAGGATCAATAGTTTTTTAAACTATATTAATGGAACTTAATTTTTTTCAAATAAAATATAATGTATGTTTGAACAACTTCAATGTTTCTCACTTTTCTATATTTGGTGATATATGGGTTGAATCATCAATTAAAAGTTTAATAATAAAACTAGAGGGAAAATATGAAATTTCTCTTTATTATAAATAGGTGTCTCCACAAGAATTCAAGGAGTTAACTATATTTTCAAAAATAAAATGAGAGGTTTGACATGTCCAGGGTAAGGGTTCAAGTAAATTAGGGTTTTCTATTATAATACTTGTGGTATTTATCATAATAGTTTTTTCTTTATCTCTCTTTAATAATTTTATCTATGTTATTTCACAATACATATCTATTTATCTTGATAATGAGAATCTAACTCTAGAATTGGATTTGGGGGATAATTTTTCAACATTACCAAATCCATAATATATCATTCAAAATTGTTATTTTTTGAGGATTTTGGGAGGATTTTGTGGCTTGGTGTGGTAATTTTACACCTATCTGAAACACTATCAATATCATTCTATTCAGATAGATATAATCATTTACTCTATTTTATCAGGAAATATCATCATATGATTTCATTTTGGATTTTTTGAGGGATTAAATGGGTAAAGAGGGAGCTGGGTCTTGGAAGTTTTCATACTCTCAATTGATGCGTGTACACCATTCTTAACTATTACAGGAGGGGATATTTAGTGTGACAAAGATATATCATAGAATCTCTATAATTCAAAATCAACAGAAAAATAGTTATTTGAATAAATTTTACAATGTATGAAGATTCAATTCTAGAATATAGGCTTATTGAAGTACATATAACCATCCCATTTCGAAAGATATGAGAGTCATATTGATGAATCTTTAAGTTTACTTAAAATATGGATTATATAGTTTGTGATTATTTTCACTCTAAAATTCGGAGAGAGGGTATGAGGGATTATACATCCAAAACGGTATAAAAATATGCGTCTTTTAAAGGATTAATCTCTTAATATTGTGGAATGTGATGATGTTTCCATCAAAATAAGAAGAAAATATTTCTTTAATTTTAGGGTGTATGACATATAATAGAGATAAGGAAGAACATTATTTTTGTTAGACCGATCAATGATGGGGATTTTATAAAATGATTATGGTTTGATCATGGGATTTAATACATAGTTCCATAGTGATGTCCAAAAGATTAAAAATTAAACATTGAACCTAATGAGAGTTTTTGAAGATGCAGAACATGTATAATAAGTAACTAATTCAATGTTATGATAATAAAATCCTAGTCACTTATGTTATTATAATATTAAAATTTAAAATAATTTTTAATATCAGAAGAATGGATCATGTAACACATGAAGAATACATACTCAGGAAGGAATGTAACATGTAATTCAAAATGAAAAGTAAGACACCCAATGTCTAGAATTTAAAGGATCATTATAAAGATGTATGGGGGATAGATTTGGTCCATTATCATGGAGGTTCACCATAATACTTTACCTTCATCATAGGTGAAATATTAAATGTGTAGGTGTTCCTTCCCAATAACAAATAAAATGTATTTGTAAAAAATTTTATATAGAAAAACATAGTGAAAAAGGAAAAAAAATAAAAATAAACTATTTGAACTCTGAAAATGGAGGAGGATATAGAGGTAATAATTTAATGAAGTTATTCTAGAATAAAGGAATATTTTTTGAGAGTTATTATAAAAAATACACTCTAGTCAACCTACCACATCACTCAAACTGATTTTACAGAAGACCAAAAGTGCATTCCTGATCGCTATAGGCTTGTGAAAATCAATAGGGTATCACACTAAAACCATATTAGAAAGGTTTCCACATTGAATAATAATAATAAATCAATATAATCCAATCTACAATCCATCGTGGTGAATATATAAAATATAATTTCATGTATATAAACGAAATGGTCCCAAATAATAAAACAATCCAAATATGGCATAAGAAATGATGAAAATACTAAAACACAATTTTAAAATAAATATACCAAATCACACAAAATACAAATAAAGTCACATATAAAGGAAACTAAAAATGAAAATACAAAATGATAACCAAAATAAGATACTAATAATATAAGAAATCAACTATCCAAATTGGTTAGAGATGAACATCTGAAAAAAAAACCGACAACCTGAGTCACCACCCTAACCTATCCTTGTTACCCATAGTCACTCACCACATCCAAAACATCCATTAATGGTTAACTTGAACAATATACAATCAAAGATCCTGACACAAGCACCAGTATTAAATATTAAATCTATACCCATGCATATGTGTGTATAAGGAATGGGCTAAATAGACCTCAAAGTATTTCAACAATGAGTTTATATAATTATATTTAATAAAAAATCAAAAAATATACTTTGAAAAAAATTCATAATTTTTTGTTTTCAAATTAAAAATATAAGTAAAAAAGTGTCATTCATTGAAATTCATGATATAACAGGTGAAAAAATATGAGGGGGTGGTGAATCAAGTGTCCTCAACTTTATCATATTCTAAAAATATAATTTGTTTACCCATATTTATTATCCCTTTCATAAATTTGAACCTATATTACTTATTAGGGTATAAATTAATTTTTTTAACACTTTCCCATTGTGAAACACCCACTTGGGATATAGAATATAAAGTAAAGAAAATCATGTATAATTTTTACAAGGCTCGCCTATAAGGAAGATTTATTAACAAGAATTGTTTTTTATACCAATAATTTATTATCCAATAAAAAATATCACATTTCAATGATATTGGTTTATTCTACACCAATATAGGGTCTCATTGTATATAAAATTTCTAGAATATTACTAGAATTTTCACAACCAGCTTTTGACTAATGTCATAGTCACACAGTAATATCCTTTCATAACTACTGTCTAAATGGTTTTAAAAATTCTCACCATGTACATATAATTATTTATATCCATACCTTTTAAATTTCATCTTTGATCAGCATAGTAATTTCTCTATATCTACTAAATGTTATCCTTATTCAATAGAAGTGTCTTCAAATTCCATTATTCTTCATAAATACCAACTTATAACTTGTTGTTTTATTCTTTCATAGATTAATAAATATTTCACTAAATCATATCATATATCTACCTCAATAATTATTTGGGATCTTATTATATTATTTTATATATAATCTCCTTAATATGTAAAAGTCTCAACACATATATTTGAATGAATGAATCATAATCGGTCTTTCCTCAGTTTCTTCTTCCTTCTCCTTCATAGTTATTTTAATGGATGTATTTAGGTGAACCATTTGGATTCTTGCCTTAATAAACTTACGTACCTAGATTATGAATATACATTAGTATATTATTGGATCATCAATCTTATTATTCTTCTAGAGTTCTTCATTATATATTACATGTCACTGTTCTCAATTATTCTTTATTCTCGTCTCTCTATTTATTTTTACTTTTATACAATTGTAATACTCTTTATATTTAGAATATAATTTTTTTAATATTATATTTTTATAATAATATTTTCATAATAGATTGTACATGGGTGTGTCACATGGTCTAATTTCCATTCTCAATCATATCCACATGTGTATATCCCCACATTTTTTTGTTATTCTTTTTTCCTTACTCAGATTTCTACTGTATAATTCCAAGAGTTTCCTCTTTTTTTCAATTTCATTTTATCATTTATCTCAACCAATATATCATATTTAAATAAATATTCCATGAGGATTTAAGTCTATATTACTATTTCTCATTTTTCCATATTAATATATTGAAAACAATTTATCATTTTTGTATTAAAAATATAAAACACTTCAAACCTATGGGTTAGCTCAGTATTCATTTCTTGAGAGTTTCAATAAATATATTATTGAATGAAAAAAGAAATTTGAGGCATTTATATTAATTTTGAGCATCTTGACTCTATATTTTTCATTTTTGGATTTTATATTATGGAAGCATCTTATTTTTTAACAACTCGTTTTTCCCAAAACAATTACCAGTAATGATCTTCCTATTATCAATTATAAATATTATATTCTCAATAACTTGTGTGGAATGAAACACCATTGGATTATTTTGTATGTTCAATTAATTTAAAAATTTATTAATCATCATTTTTAATAAATTTTACCTTTATAATATTATTTTTATAAAACTCAATAGTTACCCCCACACAGCTTCATTAAACTATGGTTACACTTATGTAGCTTATTGATTGACTTTATATGTTCTGTGATGCATATTATACCCCTATATAGAATTATTGAAACATGTAACTAAAATTAAAAAAATGGAGGGAAGAGATTTTCATTGAATATAAGTGACCTTTATAAGTTAATAACTTTTACACAACTTCATTGACGAGTGTTGCACCTTCAAATATATATGTTGAAATGAATAATTATAGAGACTCAACATTAAATATTACATAATTCATAGTTTTAGTCAATAATTTACTTTCTTTAACTTTGAGGAACTTTTTAGTTTTAGAGTTATAAATAAATTGATCATAACTCATACATAAAAAACCCATATGAAAAAAGTGGAAACTTCTGATCTATCCCCATTTTCTAGCAATTTAAAACTTGTAAAAACAAGATTTAATTTCTTTAAAAATCTTCATGAATTTAAAATTTAACTATTTATTTTCATTACCATCCTTAAATTCTTTGAAAAAAATTAAAAAAAATTGTAGGAGAAAAAAATATCATTAATCGAATTAAAAAGAAAACTATTAGTCCATTGGAAAACACAAAAAAATAATATAACTTATACCTTTACCATTATTTTTCTTTCATTGTATCAAATAAAAAAACATTATATAAAAAACTACACATTTTTCTCAAATAGATTCATTAAATCCATAGAAACCAATTAATGACCTTTTTTGGTAACTTATAGGACCAAATTCAAAACTAGTTTTAGAACATGGTAGAAGTAATTAGAGCCTAGTTAAATACATCGAAGAAACACTTTGGTTACTCCATAATTCTTAACTATTAAGTAAAGAAGTATTTCTCAATTAAATGGAGATCTATCTAGGTCCACCCATCGTATAATATATATTGGGCTCATCTGGTTCTATCTAAGAACACCCATCTTATAAGCTATAACGGGCTCACCCAATTCTATCTTGGCACACCCATCATATAATTTGTAATGGGATCATCCAACATAGTATGGGAACACTAATTTATAATTTTTAATTATAATGTACCATATAATGAATAAAAAATTTCATTCTTTAACTTTTTCATCATATTTAACTTGAAACCTTATTTTAAACTCGAATGAAAATCACTTTTAGATATCAAAATACCCTTTTCTTTTAAAAATATATTTTCAATATCAAAATTAACATTATTTTAAAAAAATACAACACAAAAATACCAAAAAATGGTTTTTTACTATCAGAAAACATTAATTCTTGAAAAGAAAAAAAGAAATAAAATAACTTTCATGGAAGCAGAAAAGTCATTTTCACCGTATAGAACATTCTTTTTGTTGTTTTTAAAAAACAATCCTTATAAAACCCATTAAAATATTCCTTTTGAAACAATTTTGAAAATAAAGTAAAACTATTCATAAAATGTACATAATAAATCCTTTATGTTTATATATAATCATTCAACAATTCGTTAAAAAATCATTAACATGGAAAATTAAGAGTTGGAAGGAAACATTAATTGGGTAATTATTTAAAGAAAAGTCCATTATGAACTTATAAATATTCAAATCATAATATCCATTAAATGAAAAACATTAAAAAGAAATTAAATTCCATGATTATAGATAAATTAACTATATAAAATGTAAAATGAGATTTATATACCTTTCATCAAATAATATATGTTTATAACATCAAAATATGCCTCCACAAAATAAAATTGAGATGAAGTCCCTTATCAGGAGTCTAATTGGTCATGTGTGCCATTATATTGCTAAATAATAATGTTTTGTTAATTATTTAATTTTTCAAAATAATTTTTCAAGTTTATTATTAATTTTATTTCACTTAATACCGTGTAATCTAAAATTACTTAATTAGTTATGTTTACGTCATATGTTTTGACTATAATTAGCTTATGCATCAAAAATGACTTTGGTAAGTTGAATATGGTCAAAGAGGTTATTATTTAATGATTTAAATAATAATAATCATGGAATAATTTTCATATGTATAATAAAATTATACATTTAATTGAAAATCATGATTTGTATTTTATAATTTATGTACGTTATGATCATAGAGAAAGTAGGCCATATGAATGCATGAGTAACATTTTTATTTCTCGACAATCATTATGAAAATAAGATAAGTAATATTTTATATTTATATAATGATTTTAATATAACAAATATTATACTAGTTCTTCCAATATATGTTTTTATATAATCCATTGGTGTGGGGATTGAAATAGAGTCACATCTCTTCATGAAGGCGGTAGTCTACACATAGATGAATGAAGTTATCACTTTTTTGGTGAGTGAAAATGTAGGAAATAAAATGATATATTGTTCATTTATAAAGATAAATATTTAATTAATATAAAAATTATTTCATTTATATCACATATATTCATTTTATTTACCCTTATTACCCTCAATGTAATTATTTAGCAAAAAACAAATCACATCACTTCGTGAGACAGTAGTCTACCATAAACACGAGCGATGTTATCCTATCCCCTACAGAATGAAATGTAAAAAATTGATATAAGATATAATAAGACTAGAGGTATAATGATGTTATAAATCTCATATATATTCTTTATACTCATCATCATACCCAACCATTAGAGTTAGTAATGAAAAAAAATAATGATACTGATTCGTGAGACGGTAGTCTGTCGTACTGATGAATAAGGATTTTTTTAACAAATTTAATAGAAGAGAGAAATGATTAAGGTAATGAAATAAACATAATAAAATATAATTATTTTTAATATAATAATTTTATTATATAATAATTGTTTAAGAATAATTTAAATTATGGAGGAAGAAATTAAATAAAAATACTCATTGGAGAACATTGCATCTTCTTCAGGTAACTTTTTTAGTTTTCCAAAAAATCCTTCCTTGGATAGATTTATGACCAAAATATGGCATATATAATTGGATTAGGAATTTATAGAGGTTATTTTGGAAGGTAATGGCCAAATAAATAAGGTTTTATGGTGTTTAGATATTTGGATATGGGGTTTCCTTTTTTAAGTGAGGTGAGTCGCACACTTGTAATTTTTCAAAAGAATGAATGTCGACTAAGTTTTGTTCATGTTATAAGGATCTAATAATATACCATTATTAATAATATAAGGTATAAGTTATAAATATTGCAATATAATATATTTTAGACATGTTTTGAAGTCATTGTAACCCTTATCTTTTTAGTTTATCCCCCAATAAATCTATATTTACTATAACCACGGTAATTAATTTTTACAGTTTTTACTATTCATTTTGGTCAAAAATTAATTTAAAATTATTATAAAATATACATTATGGTGATTAAAAGTATTATATACATTTTACTAAATTCAATTCATACAAGTGTAAAGTTCTAACTTAAAACAAAACCTATAGGCATGATGAAAATGTGGCTTTTCAAGAAGAGTATTTTTTGAGAAAAAGATGGTTTTATATTAAATATAGGACAAATAATAATAATAATGTATAAAAAAATTAATATTTAATGATATATAATATATAAATTTCATTACAAACCCTTCTGATTATTTATTATCATAATTAATTTAAATTTAGAAACTTTATGCATTTTAAAACATTTTTTAAAAAAAATATCATTTTTAAATAAAAAAAACATAATCTAAAAAAAATAAAAAGTTGAGCAAAATGTAATTATATTTATTAAATATAAATAAATAATAATTATATAAATTGTAAACATTTTCAAAAAATATTTGTACTTTTAAATTACATAATTTGTTTAAAATAAAAAACTTTTTACCAAAAAATGGAAATTCTCAGAATTCAATAAAAATAAAATATTTTTTAAAAAATCCAAATATCTTAACAAAGTAAAATTTGATATTATGATTTAAAAAATGGTTTTAATTTTTTAAAATTAAAAATCTAAATTTTAGAAATTAAACTTTAAAACCCCTATAAAAAATTGTTTAATCAAAACTAATTCCTTTTCGGTTTAAAAATTATATAATATTTTTATATTGAATATAGAAATATAAATAAATATAAGAGTGATTTTTTATATCATTAACTAGTTTTTTACATTATTCCCCCATTTTATATATTTCATCCTCACAATTTTATCCACTTATTAATCAAGTGGGTATATCTTTCCCTTATGTAATTTTTATATTCCCATGTTGCCTCTGGAACCATGTGGGTTTTCCATAATACCATAACTTGGCTAATTACCTTATTCCATAAAACATGATCTCTAAAAACTATAATATAAATTGATTTTTCCTCATAAGAAAATTTTTCTTTCAACTGAACTAAATCTAAGATCAAAACATGATATGAATACCGTACATATTTCATTACCATCATGGGATAAAAGACATTGTGTTCCTAGAATAAACATATAGGTAAGACCACTTGATAGTCAATTGATCTTACATTATCCAATATTTCATATGGTTAATTGGACTATTTACTTATCTTCCCCTTTTTACCAAAATTCACAACACTTATCCATGGATAAACATTAAGAGAAACATGATCACCCACTATGAAATAAATATCATTCCTCTGATAAACCACAAAAATTTTCTCTGTGCTCTGAGCTTCCCTCATATATTACATAATTAAATACAATTTATCCACTATTTACTATAAAAACAATTTTTTCGTCAGCTTTATTTATCCAAAATCATCCCAAAATTATGGGGTTGGACACCTCTTTCCATATAAAGCATCAAATTCTTCCATTTTTATATCATAAGGAAAACTATTGTCGTATAAATACTCTAAAAAGGAAATATTATGATCAAAAACTGGAAAACTATGTGTTTGAATCAATAACTCTTTCCTTAAATGGGCATCACAAGGCATGCATAATCTTTTCCAAAATAATAAAACAAATTACAAATCAAAATTAAATTCAGGATACTTACCCTTCTTAATATATTCCATCTTTTCATGTCAACAATGATCATTATTTTGACCTTTATTAATTCTTTTTGACAAATTCAATTTTATTGAAACATAAAACAAAATAGAATAATTCCTTACATCCAAAACCTCAAGGATTTTTTTTCAACTCATTAACAAAATGGTTATGTTTTAATTGTAACATGGTTAATATAACATTATTTTTTTCTATTAAAATCATCATAAACATTGTTTTATTTTATAGGATGTTAATCAATCACGCAAAAATAATCCTTGATTAGTTCTAGCCATATTATATGTCTCATGTTCAGTTTCTTTTGAGTGAATATATTATTCAAAATTTTCTGATCATTATATACCTCACTCATTACTCCATATAAATGATTCTAGAATGTTTTTAAATAAAATAAAACAATTGAAAATTACAAACCATGTATAGGTTAATTTAGCTCATAAGGTTTCAAATGAACTAAATTAAAAAAATTACTTGATCATTCAATATTTGGAAACAACAATGTACATTTAATGAAGCGTCATTATAGATGAAAAATTCACAATTACTTTAAGGTAGTGCCCAAAGTAGATAATTCACAAATTTGATTTTTTAGTTCCTAAAAAAAATTATCACATTCTTTTATATAGATTTATTTTACCCCTTTTCGTGTTAAATTAGTTAGATTGCTAGAAAAATGAGAAAAGGATTCAAAAAATATTTGGTAGTAACCCACTAATCGATGAAATCAATGAATATATTCAATATTTGGGGTTATTTTCAATTATTAAACAAATTTTTTAGGAGGGTCAACAGTTATGCCATATTTAGAATCAATATATCCAAGGAAGTAAATTTTTTGTAACAAAAATTCACAAATACTATGTTTTACATATAGATAATTTTATTTTAAGGTTTAAAAAATAATCATTAGGTGTCTTTCATGTTCCTAATGACTTTTAGAATATTCTAAAATGTCACAAATAAGAACCACCATGAAACAATACAAAACCTTCTGAAAAAATATATTCATAATTTCTATAAATATTGTAGGTTCATTAAATATCCCAAACAATATAACAGAAAAAATTACAATGGCCATATCTAGTTAGAAACAAATTTTTTAGAGTGTCTACTACCATAAATTTCAATTGATCATACCCCGACCTCAGGTCAACGTAAAAAAAATATTGATCTTCATTAAGATGATAAAAATAATAATTAATATTAGGAAAATAATATTTTTCTTAATAGTGATGTAATTCATGGCCCTATAATAAATGAAAGTTATCATTAAAACATTCTTATTTTTATCATATAAAAGAATATCCCAATGGTGCAGTTCTTAGTCGAACGAAACTTTATCTATTTACTCTTGAAATTTCTTTTTAAATTATAAAATTTCCAATTGAGACATTAGATAAAAGAATTTATTAGTAGGCTTAATATAAGGTACTAAGTCAATAGTAAACTCATCCTTCAGATCAATAATAACACTAGGAAAATCATCAAGAAAAACATCTATGTATTCATTTACTACTAAAAATCACTAAATTGGGAAGTTTCTTTATTTTTTAAAATATGATCTTGTTAAATTTCACTACCTTAACTAATTTATTTATCACCTTATCAGTAAGATATCAAAAGAAATGAAATCATTGAAAATAATAATCGTAGCTATGAAATATACATTATAATCATAAACATAAATCCAATCCATATCAAGAATGATATCAAACTATACTATCTCCATTTTAAAATGAATTATAGAAAACACAATCCCACTGATAAAAACAAGAATATTCCTATAAATATTGGTTACCTTAATATTTTCATTGATATTTTTCACCAAAATTTATATCTTGCTTTTATGAGGTAATAATCCCAATTTACTTACAAATTTTTAAAAAATGAAATAGTATGAAGATCCAAAGTCAAACAGGGTATTGGAATAATTTCAAAGAACTTGAAAAATACTTTTCCCCACTTCATTTGATGACTTAATTATTTATATTAGTAGAAAATGAATTTGGCACACCTTTTTGTATTCAATCATGATGATTTTCATCATGAGAAACTAAATATGAAAACTTGTTATCATAATGACCCAACTTATTACAACTAAAATATATCACCATTAGATGGATATCGTCTACCCCATTATTTGGATATTCAAGACACTTTTCTTTATAGAAATGATCCATATGTTCAAAATAACCACAAAAAGGAAACATCACATATCTTGTAAAACAATCCATGAAACATTTACTTCCAAAGTCGTAATATTTTGGGGGCTTACCTCTATACTTTGTAGATGGTTTCTTCTTTATTGTATTTTACCTTGACCTTTTCTAGATATTGTAATCTCAAGGAACATATGTGTTAATAAACTCCATTTAAACTTTATCATCATAACAAAAAAACATTCCCACAACTTTTAAATTACTATGTGTCCAATACTCTTTGTAAACATGGTTTCAAGCCTGAGAAAAAATATATTATTTTTTATATCACTGACTAAAATAAAACATGGTACATTCCTAGACAATATTTTTAAGAATACATCATATGAAATAATAAAAAATCATCTTTTTACCTGAATTTCATTATTTTTTTCCATCAAGAGTCAAACAACATTTGGGATATATTTTTGTAGGAAAATAACCATAAAATTTTCCCATTATATGGAAGAAAGATCATCTTTCTCACTTGTATTTTTAACCAAATACAACCATTGATCAGATTGGCCTATAAAATGATAATGATCAATAGATTTATTTTGATGTTTTAAACATCCGATGACATAAAATATCTTCACAAGGGAAGTAATCTATCCTTCGGCTATCATGGAGTCAGATAATCTACTGAAATATGGTGGATATTTTCACATAGAATGATCAATTATTAACAAGTTATTTAATGATAAATTAGGTTCCTATCTATCCTGAATTCCACAACCATTAATATCTTTTTTCATCGTATCCATAACTATAAAAAATTGTTCTTTTACAATTCAAATCATCTTAGAATACTGATTTGAAATGATATATTACTCTTGATTCCTTCTCGCAACAGCTTCCCAATTTTCTCTATGGAAAACCATTCTGAATAGAACTAATTTAGATGAAGATACATAATTATTTTTAAATGTTATATCATATCAACTCAACCATAAAGTAAAATATGTCAGGGGTAATCTATTATCATTATCCTAAACTCTATATTTATCTAAATCGACCTTAGAAACTAACTATAAGGACCTAGCCTTAAATATCACATAATCGTGAGTTTTAGTCAAGATCTTATTTTATTTCATTTTGAGGATATTTTTAGGTTTATAATTTTAGATAATTAGGTCATAACTCATACATAAAAACCCATTATAATATAAAGTAGAAACATAAGACCAATATCCATTTTTTCCACCATATAAAACATTTAAACCAAAAAATGATTTCTATTATGGAAATATCATTGTGACATTCAACTTCACCTCTTACTTTCCCTTACCAATCCTTAAATCCTTTAAAAAAATTGAAAAAAATGTGGTATGAACTTGAAAATTTCTACAAGGGGCACAAAAAGAAGAAAACTGTTAATCCAGTAAAAAAATGAAGCACATATAATTTTTACCATTACATTCAATTTTATTTGAGTGTTTCAAATAAGATATTTCACATTAAAAACACATTTTTTTAAAATAATACATTTATAAACAATATTAATCAATAAGAAATCCTTTATGATAACTTAGTGGGTCATGTTCAAAACCAATTATAACATATGTAAAAATAAATTGGATCCCAACTAAATATATAGGATAAACCCTTTGGTAATTCCCTATTTATTTTTTATTAAGATAATGAATATTACCCAATGTATTAGAGGTATTTGAGATAACCCACTGTATAATCTAAATCTAGAAACCCATCACTATCTTGGTGCACCCATCATTTAAGCTAAAATAGGCTCACCATACACTATCTAGGTGCACCTATCTTATAATCTCTAATTAGATCATCCAAAACTATCTATGTGAACCAATTTCTCATGTATAATTATAAAGTACTATATCATGAATACAACATTTTTATTCCTTCACTTATTCATCACAAAACACATGGAAAACTATTTTAAACTCATAACTGAATCAATTTTGGATATCAAAATACCATTTTCTTCTTAAACCTCACTTTCAATACCAAAATACCAAAAAATGGAAAAAATGTTTTTTGTAGATAACATGAAATCTTGAAAACAAATTTAGAAAGAAAATAATGATCTTCGTGGAAGAAAAGTTTTTGTCGCCGTATAGAACATTACGTTTTTCATTTGTCAAGAAAATTTATATAAAATACGTTAAAAAGATTTATTCAGAAATCTATTTAAAATTAAATAAGATTGATATAAATTATTCTTAATAATTAATTTATTACTATATAAAAACATTGATATAATCATTTTAAAAATGTGTATATATAAAATTAATATTGGGAAGGAAAACCTAAAAACAATTTAAAATAAATTTACCTTATCACCTTTGAAATATTTAAATCATAATCTCCATGAAAGGATAACATTAAACAAAACATTAAATAAAATAAAAAATATATAAATTAATGACAAAAAATATATAATGGGTTGTGTATACACATTTTTAAAATGAAATAGGTTCATAACATCAAAATATGCCTCAATAAAAGGGAATAGAGATAAAGTCCCTTAACTAATGTTTGAATTTTCATGTGTGTCATTATCTTCATGAATAGTAAACTTATGATAATTATTTACTTTATTGAGAAACTTTTTAAATTTTTTTTATTATGATATTTAAATTATTACATTGTTATATACAATCACTTAATTGGTGAAGTTTGTGTTATATGTTTTTACCATATTCAGTTGATGGGTCAAAAATGACATTAGTAGGTTGACTATGTCAAATAGGTCATTATTTAAACATAAATAGAATACAAATCATGAAATAATTATCATATTTATACATAAATTATATTTTTATTACAAATCAGGATAGCTAATTTTTCAAAATTAAGTATATTGCGATCATGGAGACAGTAGGTCGTACGTACGCATGAGTTATGTTTCCATTTCCCAAAAATCATAATGGAAAGGAGGTAAGAAATATTTAATATTTAAATAATGATCATAATATCATATATACTATTATATTTATTTAAATATACATAAATATATATATCATATGTGTGGCATGGTGATGAAAATAGAGTCACATCGCTTCGTGAAGGTGGTAGTACACACAAACATGAACGACATTATCACTCCTTTAGTGAGTGAAATGGTAACAAAGAAAATGATTTATTGTATTTAAAAATGATAATTACCTCATGAATATCATAATTAATAAATTTATATCACATATATTAATTATTATTACCCTTATTATCTTCTATGTAATACCTTAGTGAAAAACGATTCATATCGCTTCATGAGGCTGTAGTCTTCCGTGTACACGAGCAATGTTGTTGTATCTTCTATGAAATGGAATGTAAAGAGTAATATATGATATAATGACCCAATAGGTATAAATATTTTATAAATATAATATGTATATATATAATTTATATACATCATATTTTCCATCTATGAGAGATGGTAATAGAAAACGAATGACATCGATTCTTGAGGCAATAGTCCACCGTACACAAGAATGATGATTTCATAACCCATTTGATGGAACAAGGTAAATATTTAGGTTATTACATTACTATAATAAAATCTATGTATAAATAAGATATTAATTTTATTATATAGTCATGTTTTAAGAATATCTGAAGTGGTTCGAGGAATAAATAAAATAAAAATGCTAATTGGAGAACATTATATCTTCTTCGGGTAACGTTTTTTTAGATTTCACAAAAGGACTTACCTTGTTGAATTTATACATAAAATAAGAATTGTAGAATGATTTTAAAGAACTATATAAGGTATTGGGGAATTTATTGGATGAAAAGACTTGTTCTTATGGTTTTAATAGAGGAGGAGAGGGAGTGAAATTTATAAGTGAGGTGATTGGAACACATGTAATTTTTGAAAATCAATAATTTATCCCATGTTTTTTTCATTTCACAATCCTCCAATAATTGACCATAATAATGGATATATTTTTAAGGTATAAATATGGAAATAAATTATATTTTATTAATTTTTTTACATCTTTTTATCATTTATCTTTTTAGATTAACCCTTCTAAGTTAAAACCATTTTACCTTAACTGCATAAATTAGTTTTTTACTATTTTCACTATTCCTTTTGGTCAAAATTTAAGTTGAAAATATTAGTGAATATAAATTAATATTATTCTCAATATTTAATCCATTTTAAAAAATTAAATTAACATAAGTAGAGAAATTCAATTTTAAAAACTGTAGAGGCTATGAAAAAAAATCATATTTTCAAAAAGAGTATTTTTTATAAAAAGAGGGTTTTATATTAATTATTAGAGTAATAATAATCATAGTGTGAAATTAAATAAATATTAATTTATATAAATTTAATTTAAAATATTTCTCATTATGGATTATCTTAATTAATTAAAATGTGGAAATATTATGCATTTTATTTTTTAGAAAAAATCCCGTTTTTAAACCCAAAACAACCCTATACTAAAAAACAATATTATTTTTATTCTAATGTAATTATATAGATTAAATATAAATAAATAATACATTTTTTACTTGGAGAAATATAAAAAACATTTTTTAACTTTTAAATTAATTTAATTATTGAAAAGAAAAGACTTTACAAAAATAAATATTTTCTCTATACACTAAAAATTATATATTTTCATAAAAATACCAAAATTCACCCAATGTAAATTATGATATAATGATTTAAAAAATTATATTTATTTATTCAAATTAAAATTTTAAAATATATAAATTAAACATTTAAATAAAACCTCATAAAAATTTTTATTTAAAACCATTTACATTTTTATATAAAAAGTATTTAATATTTTTATAATTAATATAACTATATTAATAAAAACCAAAGTGATTAATTATATATTAACCTAGTTTTTTGAAATAATTTTTTTATCCATGTATTGCTTTAATTAATCTATATTTACACATATTAGATTCACTTTTATGTAATACACTGATGACCTTCACTCAGCTTGTCCAAATTCCCTTTTGGAAGATACTATATGAACATTTACATAGTTGTATATTACCTTTACACATTTATAAATGATGGTTATAGAATCTAAAGGTTTCAAATTTTTTGCTTCACATATAAAATACAATATTTTATCAAAAATACTTAAGGAGTACTTTAAGCTTATCTCAATCCACATCGAATGCTAAAAATCACTTCATGATGGATATATATAATATTTGTAATTATCACAATAGTTACCCAAAAATTTATCATTATTACAAAGTGTTATACTATATATTCTTCTAATTATTCTTTTAAATTTTTATAATATATCAAATAATAAATATATATTATTTTCTATAAACTCCACTGCCACTAAGATTTTAGATTTAACCAAAATCATTCCGAAATCCATAAAAGTTAATTTTACGATATAAAATTAGTTTCCCATATAATACCGCACAAGGATGGTTCTTTAAAAGTTTTAAAAATTACTCTATCCAATTAAGATTAATTTTATCTTCGATAATTCTTATTTAATTAGTTAAACACTCTAATTGTGTTTATCTTTTGTTAGAAAGAATATAATTACAACATGTTAGACCACCATAAGTTAATTTGAATAAAACATGCTGTGGAAAATCCTCCAAAAGTACCATCCAATAATGTGTAACAAAAGTAGTAATTAAAATATCCATACTCATCGTAATCAGTATACCTTGTAAACACGTTTTAATAGAAAAAATAAGAATTTAGAGAAATTGGAATTCAAGAAAAATAAGTACATAAAGAAAGAAAATAACGCAAGTGATTAATGTGTTTCAAGAATGTTTTCCTATGTGCATGGGACAAATAGTGTGGATTTCTTTTTATTTAACTTGAATTAAAATGATTATATTCAACTAAAAAATTATTCAGTAAGTTTTAATTATAGAAAATTACCACACTATAAAACTATGATGTAGTATTTATCATATTATTACATAGTATATTCCACTGTTACGTTGTATGTGTTTTCAATCTCAAAAATTCACTTCGATCCATACACCTTTTTAGAGGACATTTATCTAGTTTCTAACACCCCAAAATTTTACTATATGATTACCTTTAAATATGTCAATGTGTTTGATATCATTCTCCCCATGAAACACCAAACTTAAACAAAACCGTGATGTATTTAGATAAAAATAAAAACATTAATTATAAACATTAAAACATAGACACTAAATTAAAAAGATTAAATTGTAGTGACCTCTTTATAAAATATAGTTATAAGGAAAATAATGGATACATTAAATATGAATGAAATACAATTATTTTACTTCAAATGAATAATAAAATCCTTTATTATTTTAAAAATTATTCTCTAAAAAAATAATTTTTATATAGTATGAATTTAAATTTGTTGAATCATATGATTAATGATGATACAATATATTTTACATGAATATTCAGTTAATATTAATTTAATAAGAAAATAAATTGAAATATGAACAAAAATGGTAAATATTATAAAAGTAGTTATTTTTTATAAATATATTTTTAATTATATATCAAAATTTTATTTAAAAATATAATTTCTAAAATTTATAATTTTAATTTGAAAATGTGAAAAAAAATATATACATCATTTTAATATTATGATAAGAATATTTTGGTGGATTTTTTTTTCAAAAAAATTTGTTTTAAATGCCCACATGTTAATATTAATTTCCACTATAAATATAAATTTTATTTTATATAATGGAATTTATATTTTGAATCAGTAGTTCCATATTATATAACTATATAAATATTATTTTTTTCACTAAAAATAAATTAAATAAGATAAATATTTACTAGCAGGTTAAAAGTTAAATTGTTGTATTCAATGAATTAATTATTTATCTAAATAAACTAAATTAATATATTTCAAAATATTACACTAATATGATGTTTAACCACATAAAAAATATTTAAAAACCATTAAATTAATAAGTAAAAGGAAATGTGAAAAACTATTAATATATAAAAATATATTTTTCTATAAAAATAGATCTTCATATATATTGTATTCTATTTTAAAAGTCAGTGTTATAATATTTATAAATTTAATTTGTTTTAATGAATCAAAGATTAGGATTCATCACATTAAAATTTGATTAAAATGGTGATATTATATTTTCAGTAATAAAATAATTACCATGGTTGATTTATAATCAAGATTAATATTTGTAAAATGGGTGAATATGTGATCTCATTTCATAAAGAAAATAAAAACACCGTACTCATATTCAAGAAAAGAAAATTAGTTATAAAATACATACCCATGTGTCTTGCCTAACATTTCTCCACCTAACTCGGCAACCACACTTTCATTTACATTCTTATCTCATACGTAACATTATTTTCCAAATATTTATCCCTCTATTTCACATATAAAAGAACTTATTTTCTCCCACTTCAATCCACACCAATATTTATAAATTACAATTAAAATATACCAAATTTAATTATTTTATAGTCCCTATATATGTCTTGAAAACCCTAAACAAAATAATTCCCCTCATTTCCATTATTTTTAATGGATACTTCAAGAGAAGATCCAAATTCTAAATGTAAAAAATACATACCCTTTTACTGTAATTCATTATCCTTCCCATCCACCATAAAAAACCAATACATCCATATTTATATAAAGTAATAATTATAAATAATATGATTAAATTTAATTATATTTATGGCATAACCATTATCAATTCCCCCCCATTCGATTCAAAAAAATGAAAACATTGCTCATGTGTGTGCAAACTACTACATCCATGAACAACACATTTTGTTTTTAATCACCACCATTCAATTATGATTCTAGACATTTGTTTTTTAATATATATTTTTTACTTATTTCATCATTTATATTCTTAAAATATAAATTATTCATTCTATAATTAAAATTATAAATTAGTGATCATTTTAACATTAACTACCTCAGACAAGCATATTGAGAGGAAATCCATTTTATTCATACTGTGTAATATTTTCATATTCATTAATAAAAATTTTCATTAATTAATAATTTTATATATCAAAATAATAAACACTAAATATTATCAGAATGATTCTATTATAATGATATTACAACTAAACCATGTCAACTATTAACCATGGAAGGTTCATGTTGGGGTCGGTTTAACCACCTAATTGAATAATACAACACATTTATACCATGAATGAGTATGAGAAATTATTTATTAGTATAATATGATATAAAAAATTAAATATTTTTTTTGGTTTTTGATAATGTTATATATAACATTTAACTCATTAATTAGTAAATCAACATTTATTCATTAAGAATCATTAAAACATTCCCTTCTCTAATTTCAAAATGATGGATCATAAAAAAACTAAAATAGAATGAAATTATATCATTATAAAATATCTTGGAACATATATTATATTTTCTTATATGATATTAGTGATGTAATTTGAAAAATTAATCGATACTAACACATATTTTATGAAACTATTTTAAATTGATAAATATTACCTACACCTAGTGATGAACATTTCAAATATTTACTAATATATATATATTTCTTATAAATTATTAGTATAATAAGTTATAGTTATGTATATGTATCATTTATTTTTATCTAAGGAACATAATTTAATTATTTAGGATGTTTTTTTGTAAGAGAACAATGAATCAGGACAAACAAAAGGGGTTTCATCTCAAATTCCCTTCTTTGAGGAATGACTGTTATTGTAAACATAATTTTATTTATGCGGTGTATATAATTACTATTTTAGATATAAAATCATGAATTATTTTTAATAATTTTATTTCATGTTCAATTACAATCCCACAATTTCATGGGATTTTGATTAATGTGTTACTCACATCGTAAGCGTTTTCTTGGCCTTAATTAAGATTCATTATGACATGTTACAAGTTATTCTCCTTGTTTAATATGTATGGTGTTCTATTGATTTAATATAGAATGAATAATATATACTATATTTTAGTTGAATTCATGGGATAAACTAACCCAAATAAATTTATTTTTTATAAAGGTCTTTTGAATCAATTGTTACTCCAATAGTATAAGTTTTTGGAAACTGATTTTTTTCATTAATTTAGGATCATTCACTTGAAATTATTTCATATAAGTTGAATAAATTATATGATTTAATTTTATTAAGTTGTATTATCTCAACATTATTACCTCATAAACCCCCTAGAAATGTTTTTTCCCTCATGGAGTATTGATAGCCCCACAGGGCGTTGATATTTTCATTCAGTACTATAAAAAAAATTTCTAAGAGGAAAAATTATCATACTCAATTAATTGAAATTTAGTGTTATAAAAGTTGGAGGTTTAACCCATAGATATGGTGAATTAGTTTAATTTGGTTTTTAAAAAAGAATTAAGTTTAACTTTTAAGAAAGAAGTGATAAGAGGTGGATTTTCATTGATTTATTAAAGAATGGTGGGATGTAATAGAATTGTATGTTAGAAATAAATTTTAAAAAAGAAATAATAATGTGAATAAGGGTATATTATTCAGTTTTGAACCATATTTTGAAAGCGTTACAGGGTTTCGTAATTCAGGTTTTGGGTGAAATAAGATTTTATGAAATATATTGATTAATTTATGACTAGTGTCAGAGTCGAGATAAGGTAGATACAATGGTCATGGTATACCCTCCTTAATTTGGAAATAAACTATTTCCCTTGTTTTAGTAATTTAGGGTGTTCCAAATCACCTTTTTCTTGGTACCAGTTTTAAAAATGGTTTCCCATAAAGTTGTCCATGGTCATGCGTTTTTTAGGGTTTTTAGTTGCACAATTTTATTGTTATTTTATTAATTATTTTATTAATGGTCATGATAAAATGAAAATAAATGTATTGGAAGATTAATAATATATTTCCCAATAAAAACAGATGAATTAATAAGATAAATAAATCTAACACACCTTCCCCCTTCGATTATATCACCCTAGAACATGGCGGGATTAATCGGTCATCCTAGTGATGAAAGGTTTATAGGGAAGGGAAAAAGAAAATAAGTGTATAATGAAAATATATAGAATTCAAGGAGGTCCCTAGGAATTGTAGATTCTCACTTTGAGCATGGTCTCCCATGGAATTCTTCTTCATCAGCAAGCAGCTCTTCAATTTATAGGCTTCATATCGGTTCTTCTTGGCACATTTCATGAATCATAATGTGATTTCACACTGTGAAAACCAAATACGAGGTTTCTGCCATGACTTTTGAATCTCGGAATATCTCGTGCGAATCTCGTTTGATGATTTTTACCATTGACTCTTTTCATGGCGTGAAATTAAGAATCCTAGTGTAAAATTGGTTTTCACAGCATGAAACATTTTGACATGACTTGTTATAGAGGATGCATCACGAGATGATTTCATGATGTGTAAATACATTACTCATCATGTAATCATGTTTTTCTAGTTTTCCAACTTTTCTTCTATCTCAAAAATTTTCTATCATATTGCTTTGTATCGTTACCAGTGTGAAGACCCCTTTAGCTCCAAAATTATTCCCTTTTCATTCCTTTTTAAAATTCATTTCATCCTACCAAAAACAAAAAAAAGTTAAATTTTCCAATATTCAACAAGAATATTCAATTAAGTACAAAATCATATGATTAAAAAACCCTAAAATATATGCATGAAATACACTTAACAAGAATGTTTTCTGTAAGGGATATTGGTATCTCAAGTCACATTTCCCTAAGTTATATTACTTCATCATGAACTTCTTTATTTAATGTTTGGATTACCCCAATATAATATTTTATTATAGAATAATTTATAATATGATTTGATAAAATTAATTTCAATACAAATGAATGTTTTTTACTCTTCTTATGACGTGAATTTTGAAAAAAATTATTTTGAAAACTATAAAAAGTGTTTCTTCTTACACTTTCATAGGTCATCCTCCTCTCCTCTTTTCTCAATAAATACATTATGTTTTAAAAATGAAAAATTCTTGAATATTATTTTAAAAATTAATTGTTTAAAAAAATATCTCACCACATCTTTTGAAATTTTATTGTTGAAATAAACATGTTAATTGTTATTTTATTTCAATATTAAATTTTTTTTTCTGAATGCTATTTCATATTATAATTTTAACTTCCATTTTATTCTCAAAATTATTTACTCTAATAAGTTTTATTCATCATGGTTGTTCCTATAAAATATACATGTTATCATTTGGGGGATTTACCTCAAATTATCAAACAATTTTATTCTTGATCCCTTTTTTTGATACTATTTGAAGAATTCTTTTTTAGGATAGTTTTCATCTATGAGAACACCCTTAAAAATTTTAATTTGATAAATTGGGATTGTTCCCTTTTTAAATCATGCACCTTGTTTATATTGATTTATTATGATCATGTTGTTCTATTATTAAATTATCCATATTCTCATTTCTCTATATGTTGGGAATATCACATTTTTACCTGATTAGGATTTGATGATTTTCACCTCCAAATAATGTTATTATTTGGACATGGGGAAATGTATTGGAATTCCATATATTATTATTTCATTATGAATTATTGTTTGAATGATTAATATGTACTATTTTACCACAAACCTTCTTTATATGTATGGGTTAGGACCATGTTTTACCTTTTATTGTAATGGGTTAAATATTTATATTCATTAAAATAATTGAAAGATAAAGTTTCTTAATCATGAATTAGAATTCTGTGACTTTAAATATACATATATTCATGTTTAATTTAGTAAGTGGTTGTTAAATTAATGGTATAAAATGTATTTTTTAATATTTGGTGAATGAATTAGAATTAAACAAGTTACAGGTTGGTTAGAGAATTATATATCACCTCGATGCACTAAAAGAACATAGGATACAAAATAGGTTGTGATTTGGTGTGTACCACTTCCCATAAAAGGATAGTGTCATAGAATAAGGAATTGAATGAAATTATTTTCTTCCTTAAATTATTAATTTCATTAGTATGATATTATTATTATTGATATCTATTTATTCATTTGTTTTCGTGTATATATCATGAACCCAATATCATGTTGATTAAGGATTTTTGTTGTTTACCTTGGCCTTATAGATTATTTATTCCATGTTTATTCCATGATTACTTCATTTATATGTTTCTGTTACTGAGTGTTTAATCACATCACTTTCTTATGATTCCATTCGGCTGGTTTTGAAAGAAAATTTGTGCATGTGACTTGTTTAGAAGGATAATATGTGTGGAATAATTTATTAGAGATATTAAAGACTTATCCTTAATTAAGTAGTTTATTATATATATATATATATATATATATATATATGTAATGAAAAAAATGTCAATTGGTTTGGAAATACATAATCTTTTTTAGATTATGATGTGTCCTAATAATCTAAATCTCTAAAACTCAAAATATGCTTTGGATATAAGATATTAAATAGTCATTATTTATTTTCCAATTATGGGTTTTTATATCTATTATTTAATATATTGTGTTAGAAAAATTATGTAAATTATGTGTCTATGAGCACTGGATCAAGGAGTGTGGAACAAGGGTGTCATAGTTGGTATGAAAAGAAAAATTTAGAAAATTTCTGAGGTTGGGATGTTAGTTGAGGACAATTTATGGTTTGATATGTTATGTTTAATAATAATTTCAATGGAATTTATAGACCTTTTAAATAGTATATAATTTAATAATAAAGAAATAATCCACATCTTATTTGGTGATTGGGATGAGAAAATTTTATTGAAAACCCTAAGAAAACATTTAATTATAAGATGACATCCTAATGTTTTTTGTAAATTATTGAGTGTAAGGTTTTCCTAGAAATTACAAACTTTTCTAGATATAGGAAAGTGGATGTGTTTTTATAGATGTGCCAGGGTGTTATTACCCTGAAGTGGGTGTGTTGGGTTATTCACTCAATTATGACCCAGTTCATTATAAATAGGCCTTACTGAACACTATGCTAGAAATTCTAAGGGGATATGATTGATTTAATCATGTTTTATTTAATAATCATCATGTTGGAATTAATATTAATGTTATTTAATTTGGTTTGAAAACCTAATAGAGAAATAGCCTTGGATAACCAAGCATTGAACAAATATAGTCAAAAGTGTATCTTAAAATATCATTTGTTACAAAAATGTATCATAAAGGAATACATATTGAGATTTATTTTTTAATATTCATATTTTTAATATTAAATTATCCATTTATGTTTTATTATTTGGTTGAAAGAGGATAAATAATATAAATATTATAAAGATATATATATATATATATCATTGTATATTATAACCTAATAAGGGAGAATACATAAATGGTAATGAAAATGAGTATATTCCTTTTATAATGGAAATGATGAGTTTTATATTCTTATAATTGGTATAGAGGTTGATATTTTAATCAAAATTAAATCCTTATTTAATAGGTATTATCATTAGAAGGTGATATTTATCAATAATATTTGATTTTATTCTAAAATTTATGGGAATTATATAAATCATATAAGAAATTTAGAAATAAATTTAATTTTTATATGAATATTTCATCATTTTAAATATAAAAAAATATTAATGGTACAACCCACAATCAAAAGGTTTAGTGTCTCTGGGAAATTAGGCTTATACTTCAATTGTGCATAATAAAATATATTTATTTTTAAATTTTATTCATTTTTGTTCTAAATCTATCAATATATCCATAATAAATGTAGTCATTGAAATATATACATCAATGAAAGGGGTTATCTAAAAGCTAATTAAGGTGAGGAATAAGGTATATGAAATAATATAACATGGGTGAACATAATCTGCATCAGTATATCATAAGCATAAGATCATAATAATCTTGAGGGAAAATTTTGATAATTTAATGTAATATGGAATATTTATAATAATGAATCACTATAACAATGTGTTCAAATATCACACATTTTTTTGAACAATGCTCCCATCATATCGACATATATCATATGAGCATAAATCATAAAATCATAAATGTAAAAAAATTGCATCATGTTCTTTTATATTAATAATTATCTCAAAAATACATCACATTACCCAATGGGTTAGAGGGATATATAATTTTGAGCCCACCGGTAACATCATGAATTGTGCATAATAATGCAGGTGTCTTGAAGGGACAATAATCATAGTCATGAAATAACCAAGGGAAAGGAATGGGTTTCCTAAAATATTTCACCTACCATAATTCATGAAATGAACTTTAGAATTCCAAAATGAATAAGGGAGATCATACTTTTGAATTAAATATCAATTTATTCATTTAAATGAGAATAAACAAAAGATTATTCAAGTGATGTTTTGGAAATGACTACTTTTTGAAAAAGAATTGTAAATTGATTACAAATGTTTTTAATAGTGTAGATAAATGTATATCTCAAAAAAGGTAAATAATATGGAATGTACGTATTTTAGGTTTTATAGGAACACTAATTATAAAATAAATTTAAAATAAGAAATAACTCAAAATAAAGAGTTTCTGTTTGAAAATCCATTTACCTTAAATAACGCTTTATTTCGTGGCTTTTCATACTCCTAGATAGTAAAACCCAATTAATTAAAACATTCAATCATAAGTGAATTATTGTAATTATTTTCAATATTATAAATAATAATAATTTTATTATACTTATTAATTTTTATTGTTCATGGTGAATTGTTTTTATATCATGTTTTCCTTTAAAGATTTCTCGTTTTACTTTGATTTTCCTATTTTGTTCAAGGTCATTTGTATGTAAAAATAAATAATTCATTAAGATTAAAATAAATATCTTTATAAATTTATTAAAAAAATAATTTATATTAATGATCCGTAATATTGGTGATATGGAAATAATCAGAAATTTCCTCATTGGTGGTTAACAGTCATTAATGGGATATTGTCAAATGTGGATACTTGAGATGTATAATATATGATTTTGTTAAAAATATAATTTTTAACGTATATTAATAATATTAATTTAATTTTAAATTACTATATATTTGCCTTAATAATGTTTTAATTATAAATGATAATGTGGATTTTAAATTAGAAATGGAAAATGAAATAAAAGGATGAAAGGAAACTACCTGTTTCTTGTCGTGGTTCCCTCTCTACAGCCCTTAACATCTTTAAATATTATATTTTTATTACTCTATAACTTCCCTATGGATTATATGGGGCTTAATATAGGGTATATGATAGATATTTGGATTAGGTAAGTGAGGTATGAGTGGTTTTACAAGGGGAGGGAGAGGGGTTATTTATACTTGAGGAGAGTGGTATTGTTTAAGTAAAATATTTAATAAAATAATCTATCAATTTTAATCTTTGTAATAGTGATAGTTTTTATATAATGAATCATATATAAATATAATATAATTTATTAATTAATTTAATACTCTTTAAAATTTTAATTCACTAGTTTATAATAAAGTGAAGTGAATGAATGAGAAAGTTGTTCTTCTAAAGGAATATATTTGACTTTGGAATTTTGAATGTAATTTATATGTTTGGAAATCATATTTATGGTATTTTAATGAGTCATTTATAAATTAAATATATTTTTCAAACCTTATCTTATATAAATTATTAGTTCCTTATTATATCATGAATGATGTAATTAAAATTCACTTGTTATGGAAACAATTGTATTTTTACTATTCACTAGAAAATTAAAATATTTCATAAAGTTACCAAAAAAACAACCCCTGTAAAATTTTTATGTGTTAATTTAGAAATAAAATTCATTTTGTGAAAAATAATTTTCTAACATAGGATACTTTAAAAATTAATATAAAAATTATGTTTTTCATGAAATACATTAAAATGTTATTTATTAATAATGTGATTATATTTCATTTGAGTTATTAAATTTCAATGTTTATTTTATTTCATAATAATATTTATATTTTATTATATTTTTCATGATAAATATTATTAATATGTTATTTTATTATTTTGAGGTCTGATTACTATTCTAATTGACATGTTACTATTCCCAACGGTCATGTTATTATTCCTAATAGTATCATTATTATTCAAAAAGTCACACTACTATTCCAACAGTCATATTAAATTCTAAAAATAACTCTTCATTAATTCATTCAACATTCATTAAAATTTACCTAAAGGTTCTATATTTTCATTTCTCTTAAATTCCTATTTGATTTACATTTTTTTTCTTTTTATATATTTCTATTTGTGGGAAAGAATATTTTAGCTAATTAGGGTGATCCGAATTTTCCAATTTTAGTTCTCACTATTTTCTATTTTTTATCCCCTCTTAAATTTTTTTATTTTAATGGGATTAGTCATTGAATAATTTAAAAATTTTCATTAACGAAATAATGATTTGTTGGTTTCTCTATGTTCCTTATATATATAATACATATATTATGTAACACACCTTTATTTTGAAAAAAATATCATTTATGATCTATGGGTTGTTAAATTATCCCCCCTTTATAAATTTCATCCCCAAAATTTGAACTCATATTATTGACTGATAATAGATAAGGTTACTTTTTTTATTGTTTCCTCTGGTTCCCATGTTCCCTATTAATAATTATGGTTCAACCACAAAACCCTAACAAGGTGAGTTGGCTTGTTGCATCAAAATTGTTATATATAGTATAATATCTTCACCATATGATCCTCAAATGAGATCTCATTATCATGTTTTACCACATACAGATTTGGTAAATTTAAGGAATCAATTATTTACTTCATTAGAGAGATATGTGGAACAGATCATGAAATTCATGCATATTTAGTAGAAGTGGAAGCACCACTGCTTATGTAATAAAGGATCTAAAATAGGTCAACGTAACTAGGGTTAATATTCCCTTTATTTCTAAAACTTCATGACTCTCTTCCACGATAATATAAGAAGTAAAAAATTTATCTCCAACATCACACTCCAAGTCCATTCGATTGTTTTCAACATAGATATTTTGTTGAAAATGAGAATCATTTATATATTGTAGGATTTCTTGAACATTAGTTTTCATATATTTTACAACATCTAGTCCAAATATATTTCATTCACTACCTTCAACCCAATAATTAGCGGTTTAAATTTAATTCCCATATAGAGATTTATATGTGGATATTTGAATACTTAAGGGGAAGATATTTTCATATAAGAACTAAAATAATGGTATATTTTGATCCCATATTCTATTAAATTATGTTGATAATACTCTAAATATGTCATAAATCACATAAATGGTCTTATCATATTGACCATTATTTTGGGGGTGAAAGGTCGTGATGAAATTCAATTTAGAATTCAAAGCATACTGAACACTTCTATTGAATTTAGAAGTGAATCTTGGATCATGATCAGAGATAATCAGAAGTGGAACCCCATGTATCCTTTACAGTTACTTTAATTATATCATGTAATTTTATTCAATTAAGGAATATTCCAAAATAGAAAATAGGTTGGATTCCTTTGTTAGTCAATCCACCACATCCCATGACACATTGTGTCCTTGGGATGTCTTTGGGAGACGAATGATAATGTCCTTGGTGAGGTTCACCCATTTACACATGGGTGTCGGAAATGGTTTCATCATCCCCTTGGACTTATGTCACTCATATTTATCTTGATGATGTAATAATAGCCTTTAGGTGTACTTAGTGATCTCATTCTTCATGTTATCCCACCACAAGTTCTCATAAATATCACAATACATCTTGATGCTTCTAGGATGGAAAGAGAAATAAGATAAATAAGAATTATAAAATAGTTCCTTCTTTTTATTAGATGATAAATACAATGAAAACCTATTTCCAAACATAATCACACCACCATTATTGATAAATAATTCATGAAGCTTCACTTCTATTACTACTTTCACCCTTTTTTGAAGCTCCAGATCAACCATTTATACCTCATTGATCTTTTATTGTTTATATGGTTTCGAAATAATTTTGTAAAGGTAGATTTTTTTTCCTGTTGTTATGATTTCTTGGTTTATTCTTTGCATATCCATGAATATGAATCCATTCTCAATCCACAACATTAATAGAGTAGTAGGTTGTCTTCTACTAAAATCATTTACTTCATTGTTTTAACTTCTTGGATAAAAATGAATAAAGAAATCAATAGCCTTGATTATAATTAATCATACAATTTAATGCATATTGAGATCCTTTTGTATGAATATATAATATAGTCCCCTTTCATTTGTATATAATTCACACTTCTCACTATATAGGTATTTTTGCAAAATATTTGAGGATAATATCACATCTCCTCACACTAGATCATTTGTGGGG
Organism: Viscum album; assembly: GCA_963277665.1. NCBI lineage: Eukaryota > Viridiplantae > Streptophyta > Magnoliopsida > Santalales > Viscaceae > Viscum > Viscum album. Next base: position 932,100,437 of record OY728159.1, read on the forward strand.
TAATTCTTCTCAGGAATCTCTTATTTTTGTGAGGTTTAGGATATCAGTTTATCATTTTACATGAGTACACAACCAAATAATTTCTTTGAATATTCATTATATATCCCAAAAAATTATCCACTTGAATGTATTGTGAGAATAGGTGCAGTGACTAGCCTCTTCTTGATCTCATTAATGCTATCCTCATATTCTTCTTCTCGGAAAAACATTACATCTTTTGAGTTAACATAGTTAACGAGATAGAAAATCATGAATATTTACCAAAATATTTTAGTATTACCCTTCTAATCCATGAAATATATGGATTTACATGACACTGGGGGGATTGGACTATTCCCCAATTACCTTTTTCTTTTATGGGTCCATAGAAACTCCTTCACTTAGGATCACGTAACCCAAGAATAAAACTTTATTCATAAAAATTTCACACTTCTTATTATTATCCTCCATTTGATCATTTATTAAGGCTCTCTGTACAATCCTTATACTCTCCACATGTTCCCCCATTAACATGGAGTAAATGAAAATATTATCGATAAATACTGCAACAAATTTGTTGAGTTAGTATCCAAACAATCCATTCACAAAATCCATGATGATTGTAGGGGAATTAGAAAGTTTTAATGTAATCACTATGATATCATAGTAAAAATACCTTATAAAAAAGGTTTTATTATGAATATATTCTTTTTATACCTTTAATTGGTGATATATTGAAGAAAGATCCACCATGGGGGAGTACTAGCTCCCCATTGGTGATCGAACATATCAGTAATCATTGTAAGGGTATAATTGTCCTTTATAGCTATATTTTTGATTTATAGTTAATATATGCATAGATACAATGATAATAATTTTTATTTACAAAAATAATTTCCACACCACATGGAGATTCACTAGGGTTTATGAACACATTTTTCCAAATTCTCTTTCATATTCTTCTTTATCTCCTCAAGTTTGAAGGGGTTATCCTATAAGGTAATTTTGATATAGGAGTGGATTTAGGTATAATATCTATTGAGAAATCTACCTCATGGTCTGGTGGATGTCTGGTTAACACTTTGGGATAAAAATTAGTATATTCCCGTACAATTTTAATTTCTACAATGTTGATACGTTCATTTATGTCAACCATTTTGGCAAGGTATGATTCTTAATAAGATAACAACACCCATACCATTGAAGTATTTTCCAAAAGAAATTCATGAAATTATTTGAAATTTTACAAGGTAATTGGATGTTTTGGAATATAAAAAGTGATTTACATTTCATGATAGTTTATGTGTGCTCTATTTAATGAGATCTGATCCAAGCCTAGTATGGCATCAAATTCCACCATGGGAATGATTACAAGGTTTATTGTGATATTCTTCACAAAAATGAAAATAGGAGAAGAGTCCATAACATGGGTTACTATGATTACACCAATACTAAATTTTATAGATATATCTAATTTGTGGTATCAGGTCTTCAATTCAACTCATCTAGTAAACATTCAAGATATAAAGGATTGTATAAAATCAGAATCAAATTACACTTTTTCAATTAATGAATGAATATGAAGTGTACTTGGTATGAAATAATTATCACGATCCACATTATCATTGGTGATTTCATAACCTTAACCTTACTCCTTAGGCAATTGTGGTTGTTTATGTTTATTATCCTCAAGAACCCATGGCATAGTGCACAAGCATCCATAATTCCCTTTCTCACTATAACTGAATCATTGAACCATTAGTGGTGAATTAAGAGGTTCCTTCATTTCCTCCATCATATTGGTAATATTATTCACATCTCATTTACATTCATGAGATTCATGTACTTCTCTTATAAACTTGAATCACTACTCCATCCCTTGGATCTAACTCCCATTTTGCTTCATCCATCATTTTTAACATGTGGGTGGTTGAATCCTCTTTTCACATTTATGATTTAACCTACAATATTGAAACTCCATTATTTACATATTATTTCAATAATAACTGGTCCATTATCCAAACTACATATCTACTTTTTGACTAATTTAGTCTACTTCTTTGTAACCCCTAATGTCACCGATAAATTGTAACACCCCGAGATTTGGAAATTATTTTTTATCAAATAATTTAACCTCTAAATATTTTTCATTTCACATGAAACTATAAATAGTTATATATATATATATATATATATATATTAAAACACTAATTCAAACAATCCTTTTACACACAATACCAACTCGTCTTGTGCTACATTCAAAACCAACTTGGCTTTGGCTACAAGAAACACTGACTTGGCATATGATGCATTCAACACTATGTTTATATGAAACACCTGTTTTTATTGTTTCAATGAATTAAAAATGATTATTATAACCAATTCATTAAAATTAACAATAACTACTTTTCAAATATTTTTGTTTTATATTAATAAATCATATTTATAATGAAAGATAAGAATTTTGGTAAAGTCATTTTATGTTAAAAATATTGTTTCCTTGAATGAATATATTTTAACAATAAAATAGATTTTAGTCACATTTATAAATTTAATTTGATAAAATTATCATTATTTTTGAATTCACAAGATCAATATTATCCTAGGGTGAATTTATGGGATTATTCTGAGAAACATCATATTTTGATGAATAATGGAAAATGCTACTTTTCAGTTTAAATTTTTTATTTTGTCTAATTAATTATTAATTATAAATGAAATTATAAATTTTTTTAAGGTAAAATTATATAAATATTACATCTAATAAAAAAAATTAATTCATTAGGATTCACTTCCCTTTGAAACTAAATAAAAAATCTTAACAATATTTTGAACTTTTTCCTACTTTAAACCCTTGTTATTTCGTCCCGTCTGTAGGATTAGCACAAATCATAATTTTTCCTCTTTTATGATATTAATTTAAAAAACATGACATAAAAAAATTTATTTTTTATAATACTTATATTATTATAATACCATGTCTATTTTTGAACAAACTGATTATCAGAGTGATTAAAATTAATCACAGTGGATAAGGCCAAATTAAGCTTAATTAGTGACGAAACCTTACAATTAAGGGATAAAATAACCTAAAAACTTATATAAAACCCATTTTATATCAATATCTCGGCCAAAATCCTTCCATTCAATTGTTTTTTTGGTTTGGTATGACTTTTTATAGGTAATAAAATGTGCACACCTAAATTGTTTCTAAATATTCCATGTGAGTCCTTTTCCTTCCCTATAAAAGGCCACCACTGATTCCCATTCCTCACACCTATAAATCATTTTATATTCATCCACACTCTGCCCATGTATCTTCCAAAAAATCCTCCCTTAGAACTAGAATCCTCCCTTGGGGAAGAGACCCTCTGAAGGAATCCTTTTGGCACAAACCAAAATGAGTTAACTGATTAAGAGGCAACGTCTTCTCTCAGGATCCTTTCCTTTATTTTCCTTCTCCACCACAACCAATATCCTTATTTCGTTATTGTGTGAAAAGACCAGTATACTCCATATACTAGTATATTATTATGAAATGGGTCTGACCTGCACATACACACCTCTCCTTGTAATGGATTTTGAACATACAATTTCTCTGTACGGTGAACTACTGCCTCACAGAATGATGATTGTTCATTTCTCGTTACCACAAATCACAGTGGCCATTATAATAGACACTATATTTATATATTTAATAAGTTATATTTAATATGTCTTTAATATTGTTTATTCATTTTAAAACATACCTATTTTTTCCTTCCATTTGGTGTTAATGTGATAATCTTATTTGAGAAAGTGTGGACTACCGTCCCTTAAAGCGGTTTGTTTCGTTCACAGACCACATAGACTGTATTATAGATGGTTTTAATGAACATATATGATATATATATATATAATATAAATGATACTATAATAATGATATATTTATATATATACATACACACACACACACACACACACACATATATATATATATATATATATTTCATTTACATACTTTCTTTCAATACGATAAGAAAAATGGAAAACCACATTCACACATACGTGCGACTTACCATCTCTATGGACGGTGTATTCCATTACATACTGCATTACACTATATATTATTATAATATAATAATACATGAAATTTCTTATATTTATATCAATTTATACATTCTGGAATTATGATATAGTTACAAGGATCCACAATATAACAAATTAAGACACATGTGAAGAACAAAGAGAATATTACATGAAGTGACACTTTAACGTAAGATCATTAACACACAGGTAATATAAGGTCATAATAAAACCATATATTTTATTATGAATAATAATAATCTTCGATAAAATATTTATAATGAACTTATATTTGTTATAAAGTAATCTTGTATGGGTACTAAGAGAGTCAAGACACAAGGTAAGCGGATTACATCTCACTTTTTATTTCTGTGAGATACAAGCTATGATCACCAATCTTTCCTTTTTTGTGGTGTATGTTCTGAATGTGATTTTATTATATGTATCTTGTAATTATATTTATTGTTATTCACATCACTATTTTATGATCCTTATTTCATGGGTTTTAATATTCAAATGCTACCAAATTAGTAAAAATGTTTTTTCTTAATTTGCCTTTTTTGATACTAATATTTTGTTATAAACCTAAACTCTTTTCAGGGTGAATATAATTCTATTTTACATTCCATTTCATGAATATAAATCCATTGATGATATTATATGCTTTAGGTAATTACCTTTCCTTACATGGAAAACGTTATCTAAAGATAAAAAGTTATAAGAGTTTATTTGTGAAATCTCATTGCTTTTCCATATTGTTTTTATTTATGATTAGTTTTATAAAATCTTATGATACATATATCAAAAAAATTCATGAGTTTCCTTATACTATTCTATTTAATGATATACTCTTGTATTGGAACAATTTTCTACTCTTCGTTACATATGTTAGTTAATAAAGGGTTTTTAGACAAACCCGACTTTACCATCTCTTTAGTCAAAAATATATATTTTCTAAAGAGTTTCCAAGAATATTATACCATTCACATATAATATATAAAATTAATTGTAAATTTTTTTTCTTTTACCAATCTCATTAAGGGAATATTATTTTCTATTTCTGAACAAGGAATCTTTCTACCCTTTTCACCATGCAAAAGGAATGTTCTTTTTACCTTGTATGACATGTACATATTTACCGTCCATCATTCCATTGAAGCTTTATTTGAAATTTTTTAAAGGTCGATCTTTAAGAAATTTTTTTTAAAAAGAAATTCAATAAAAATAATTTTCAAAATGTTTTCAAACTCCTATTATATTTTTTCAATGGAATGGTTTTAAAAAAAAATCAATATTCTTTATAAGTTTTCATGAAAAATGATTTTTAAAACGTTTTCAATATTTCCTTATAAATTATTAAAGTATTTTTGATGAAATGGTTTGAAAAAACATTTAAAATATTTTTTTAAAATATATCAATACTTTTCAAATATAACTTTTTTACAAATTTTTTGAATCGTATTTTAATTTTTTTTATGGAAAAAGCTTCTCAAAATGATATCATGTATTTTTTATAATTTAACAAGGTATTTTATAAGATAATGATTTTAAAATGGTTTTATGTATTAAAAAAACCTTTTTCAAACAAGAAAGTATATTTTCCTCATGAAATGTGTTTAGAGGATATTTCAAAATTATTTTTCATCTAATACGACATCTATTAATTCTAATCATACCATATTGAAAATGATATAAAGGTTCCATTCATATCATTTCCATGAATGAGTTATGTTTAATGCCATGGTCATTATGAAACACATTTCTTCTTCATGGTTAATATGTTTATGAACCCCATTTCTCTTTCACGGGATATATGCTTTTGAAACCCTCTTCTTTTCATGTGTTATTTTTATGATAAAATGACAATGAAACTGGTATCTTTCCATAGGTAATGATATGTTTACATGTTTATGATACCCATTTTTTCATGGGTTATGATATGTTCATTTATGATCTTGTGGAACATGTATGTATGATTTCTTTATATGATGGGTGCGACCTATATCTCCCTCAAATGAATTGGGTAAATATTTATATCTCATAAGATTAAAAGGTTTAGAATGAGGGTTTACATGGTTCAGTAATACATGGCTATAATTAGGGTTTACACGATTAAGAAATTTAGGGATGGAATGAGGGTTTACTCAGTTCTGTATTATAGGGTTAGAAATAGGGTTTACTGGGTTTAGTAATAGAGGGATAGAATGAGGGTTTACTTGATTCAGTAATACAGGGTTAGAATAAGGGTTTACTCAATTCAGTAATACAAGGCTGGAATGAGGGTTCACCCGATCTAGTAAAAGAATTTTTCTATTTATATGGTTCAGGAATTTATGCATTTCCTGCTATAGAAATCAGTATATGCTTATGTATTTTTAAAATTCCATGTCTAATTCATATGTTATGATTTCATGGATTATGATCTTTATTTCATTATGATTCATGTCTTATTAACTACCAATCTATATGGAATGATCTATGTTATGATAATTGATATAAAGGGTATGATATTCCATCTTTATGATCATGTTCTCATACCCTTATAATCATTATTATGCTTACATGTATCCCTTGTTTACCCATACTGAGAATTTCATCTCACTCCTTTTTATGTTTCCTTTGTCAAGGTTATGAATAAAGGTTTTAGCTGGAATTACTAAAGGTGGAGATATTTTTGAGAGATCTCAAATATATTTCACCAGGATAGAAGATTTGGTTTCTATTTTTTCAAAGACAATAGACTATTATGTTCATTTGGTTTGTATTTTGGTAATGTACTGAATATTCATCTAAAATGATGTAATAATATTATATGTTAATCCTAGGTTTCTATAGTTGGTATCAAAGGACAGGTTTAGTCAACCATTGGAAACTAGAATGATAAAACCTTATTGAGATCCCTAGGTTTATTTCTAAGAATATGTCTAGGGATGTATCTAAGTATAAGAAAAAGGATGAGTTAATTTTTTTGAAAATGTCATTGAATTTTGGTAAAGGATTAAGTGAGTGGTTTCCATGAAATACGTCCCTGTCTGGATACTACAAGTATATGTGGATCTCGCATAGATATACTTAGGGGTAACAACACCGACAAGATGTTTTGACCAAGACTTAGGGTAATTTGGTCCACGATAATTAGCCTTATTGCATACGTGGTTTGACACTTCTGAGGGATATGCTTTTAGAATTCACAAACTATTTATAAACCATCATGAAGGATTTAAATATAATTTAGCTAAGAATAACCGAGGATAAACCCATAGTGTCAAAGATTATAGAATGATTCGTGATTTAGATATCCTACAAGTAATTATTTTCATGGATATTTTTTTATTATATGATAAGTAATTCTCACACTAAGCTTCTAGTTTTAGTCAATTCTCAAAACCGGAAGGAACTAGATTAATGTTAAATGTAATGAAATATTTTCTAATGAGTAGTCAAGTGGGATGATAAATAGAGTGAAAGAGGTCATGATCATGCCAAATCAGTTTTCACAGAACATGATTGACGTCATTTACCTTATACAACTATTAGACTCAACAAGTAAGAGAAAAAAGGAGTTCAATGAGAGTTTGGGTAATAGAGACCATAAAGGAAAGAATATTTAGTTTCCATTGTATCCAGAATGTGGAAAGAATCATCTAAGTGAATGTCTTGGAGGAACAAGAAGGCATTTGGACTGGGGGAAAATACGGACACACAACAAGTGACTTCAAGGAAAAATTGAAGAGTGTAATCAATGAAATGGATGGGAATTTTGGCCTCCCTAATTCGTTATCGAAGGTTAAACATTTTAATTGTGGAATAAATGGTCATTATGTAACTCAATGTCCGAAGAGGAAAGTTCGTGAAGAGAATCAATAAGGTGGTGTGAGTAACAATTACATTTCTAATGATGAAGAGACTAAGGATGAAATGTGATGAAAAAAAAGTATTGTGTAATATGATGAGGTATCATTATTAATTGATTAAGGATGAAGTAATCAAAGTATTTATGTATTTTGTATTCCAGAATTAAGAATGTTGAATTATGTATGGATTTTTCAGTAAATGTTTTTCTAAGGGTTTACAAGAATATGTTGAAAGGTCATGATGGAATTAAAGGGTTAACTCATGATAATTAAAAATTTTACTAAGGAAATGTAACCCTCAACATGTTCTTTATGTTAAGATAATGTAGTATGGATAATGATGTGTGGGGTAGGAGTAAGTAAACATGATAATACTAATTACCTTGGAACTAAGTAAGGACCTATTTATAGGTGTCTTATGCTACCACTAATGAATTTTATGACATTTTTGGATTTAAGGAGTAAATCCAATAATCTTTGGAATGAGGAATCATAAATGTTTTCCAAAAGGATTTATGGTAATTTTGGTTGATACCATGTTTCAAGTGAATATAAAATAATGTTTTTTCACATGTTTGGAATGTGAAAACCAAGAGGTACTTTTTGATATTGGGTAATCAATGATTAATATGATTTCATGATGCTCTTTCTAAGGTTTTGGATTTTCATATTTCTAAAAAGTTATAAGGTTATCTTTTCATGAAAAGTTAAAGTTAAAATTCAGAGGAAGTATTTACGAACAAAGTTGGTTTTGAAAAAACATTGTTAAAAGGATAATTAGTGATTAAACTCATTTTTAGGATGTCCATATTATATATTCTTTTAGTGCAGTTTAAAAAAGTACAGTATGTATGTTTAATGAAAACCATCATGTCTAGAAAGGTCGTGGGTCCTGAACCCATGACCGCAGGATGATAAGGGTTTCATGCATACCACTAGCCTTTGTGATTTCCTAGTTAATGTGTATTTTTTTTAATGAAATAATATTTATGATGAACTATTATTGTTACTTTTTTTATATATTAATTCATGTTGTTTTTTAGAGATTAATAGTTATAATTTTTTTTCTTTATGGGCCTTTATATCTAATAAAAGTGTATTTTAGTGCTTTATCCATCAAGGTTAATTTATAGACATTCATTACATGATTAATGAATGTATTATAAATCTTTCAAAGCACAACCCAAGAATGAAATATTGTTTATTGAAATTTATCAAGAACTACCAACATTTTGAAAGTGATCGAATTATTTTCTTAATACTTTAATTTTTGTTTAACAGATAGACTTTTAATTCGTCATAGATTTATGAATTTGAGGCCATAAACATTCCATTTATCATCCATTTGTTTGTGATTGATGTACTCAATCATTCTCGATAAATAATTATGTTTTTTCTTCATGTCCAATCTTCAGTCCCAACCTATGTTCTCCGATGTGGAAACCCAGTTATATATTACATTAGGTAACCATTATGGTTCCAAATTTACCTTTTTAAGGGAAGTTACAATATTCATTTTTATGATGTTGATTTTATTAATGAAACAATTCAATTATAAAACATTTGATAACACATACAAATTTTGATGTTGAAAAACATTTAATGGTGGGTATAATGTAACACCCCCGAAATTTTGAGAATAGTTTCTTTTGAATTAATTTAAGTTTTAAATATTTTGCATTTCACAAGACACTAAAAATAGTTCTTTATATATACATATGTATATTAAAAGGCTAATTAAAACATTCATTTGACATGAAATACCAACTTGGCTTGCACTGCACGTAATACCAACTTGGCTTGCACTACAAGCAACACCGACTCGGTGTACGATGTACGCAACATTGGGTTTCTATTAAACATATCTTTTTATTTTTTTAATTATTTAAATATGATAATTAAAACCTTTCCATTAAACATATTAATAACTAATTTTGAAAATATTTTGTTTTATATAAATAAAACATATTGATAAAAAATGTAATATTTTTGGTAGTCATTTTATGTTAAAAATATTGTTTTCTTGAATTAGTCTATTTTAATAATTAAAGTAAATTTATACAAATTTATAAATTTAATTGCATAAAATAAAATTCATTTTGGAATTCATAATGTCTAAATCATCCTAAGCTGAATTTTTGGGATTTTTTTGAGAAACATCATTTTTTGATGAATAGTGAATAAAACTGCTTTTTAGTTAAAAATTGCATTTTTTTCTAATTAATTATTAATGATAAATGATATTATAAATATTTTTTAAGGTCATATTAGATTAATATTATATATAATAATAAAATTATAGTCATTAGGATCAACATCACATTCAAACTGAATAAAAATTCTTAGCAAACATTTAAATGTTTCCTACTTTAAAACCCTCTTTTCCATCTCATCTATGAGATTAGCAGTAACTTTAATTTTGGAAAATCGGTGATTATAATTTCCAATATCTGACATAAACCATTTTATTCAGTATAATATTTATATTTTAAAAAAACAATGTTAATTGTTGACCAAAATGATTAGTAAAAGTGATAAAAATTAATCACAACGGTTAAGGCCAAAATAAGCTTGATTTAGGACTAAACCTTGAAAATAAGGGCCCAAATGACATATAAACATGCCTAAAACCCATTTTATGTACATATTTAATCCATATAACTTCCATTATAGATTTGTTTAGGTTTTATTATACTTTTTTAGGAAATAACACGTGCACAAGTATTTTGTTTCTAAACATTCCTTGTGAGTCATTTTCCTTCCCTATAAAAGGCCACCACCTATACCCATTCCTCAAACCAATAAAACCATATAATTTCATCCAATATCTTTCCATGTAGCTTTAATACAATCATAAATTCGACCTTTAATCCTACCGTTTTCCAGAAACCCTCTCAATGAATCATTTTGGCACAAACCAAAAGGAGTTACCATATTAAGAGGTAACGTCTTCTCTCAAGCTCCTTTCCTTTATTTTCCTTCTTCACCCAATACAATATATCTATTCCCTTATTGTGTAAAAAAAGTATAATACATATACTATTATGTTTTTATGCAATGGTTATAACCTAAACATACACAGGACTCTATCTAATTGATGTTGAACATATATCTTCTGTGTATAGAGAACTACTGCCTCACGAAATGGTGATTATTCATTTCTCTTTTACCACCAATCATGGTGGACATTATTAGAGGAACTATATTTATATATGTAATATATTATATGTATTATATCTTTAATCCTATGTATTAATTTAACAAAACACCCATTTTTACGTTCCATTTAGTGTTAATATGACAATATTGTTTGAGGAAGTGTGGACTACTACCCCTCAAAGTGATCTGAATTGTTCACACACCACATAGAATGTATTAAAGACGGTTTTAGTGAAATTTTATGATATAAATGAAATATTAATTCTACTTTAATAATGATATATATATATATATATACTTATCTATAAATATTTCATTTACTTACTTTCTTTCAATATGACAATAAAAATAGAAAACAATGTTCATGCGTACATACGACTTACCGTCTCTATGAAAAGTGTATTCCATCACATACCTCATTCAACTATAGATTATTATAATAAAATTATATTCGATATAACTTATATTTTTATTATTATATAAATTCTATATTAATGATATAATTAAAAGAATCAACAATATAACAAATGAAGACACCTGAGAAGAAAAAAGAGAATATTACACAATGTGAAGCATTAACACAAGATCATTGAAAAGAGAGTAATATAAAGTCATACTAAAACCAGATATTGTATTATGTATAATAATATAATTCTGTAAAACAATTATAATAAACTTATATTTATTATACAATAATCTTGTTTGAGTATGAAGACCGTCAATATACAAGGTATGTGGATTTCATCTCAATTTTAATTTCTGTGAGATATAAGCTATGTTCGCCACTCTTTCCTTTTTTGTGGTGTATATAATGACAATGATTCTGTTCTATTTATGTTTTAATTATATTTATGGTTTTTTACATTTTTATTTTATGATCATTATTTCATGGGGTTAGGTTTAAAATGTTACCAAATTGGTAAAAATGTTTTGTCTCAATTTTCCTTCTTTGAGAGTCGTGTTTTGTTATACACCTAAGATCTTATCCAGTGTGCATAAAATAAAATTTTACATGAAATATCATGAATATAAATCCTTTTATGATATTATTTGATTAATGTAATTACTTTCCATACATTTAGAGTGTGATTTCAAGATACCAAGTTATAATAGTTTATTTAGGCAATCTCATTGCTTTTCAGGATTGTTTATGTTTATGCTTCCTTTGAACAAATATTATGATCCATATATTAGGAATATTCATGAGTTTACTTATCTTATCTTATTTCATGATACACTCATTTATTGGTACAATTTTTTACTCTTTGGTATATAAGTTAGTTAATAAAGTGTTTTTAAGATAACCTTACATTACCCTCTCTTCAGTCAGAAATCTATGTTTCTAAAAAGATCTTCCAAGAATATTATATCATCCCCATATAATATCTAAAATTCATTTTACCCTATTTGTATTTTACTAATATATTCATGGGAATATTATTGTCTCTTTCTGAACAAGGAATATTTCAACCATTTTTATCATGCCAAAGGAATGTTCTTTTTACCTTGTACAACATGTACGGATTCACCCACTATCATTCCATTGAAGTTCCATTTTCAATTTTTATAGGATAAAATTCAAGAAAATGTTCTTTAAAATTATTTTTCAAGAAAAATTGTATTCAAAATGTTTTAGAACTGATTTCATATTTTTTAAAACATTTTTGTTTCAAAATATTTTTGATCTTCTTTATATGTTTTCAAGAAAACACAGTTTCAAAACGTTTTCAAGATTTATTTATAAATTTGCAATATATTTTCAATGAAATGGTTTTCAAAACAGTTAAAAAATTTCTTTAAAAATTTTCAATTTTTTTCAATGAAAATGACTTTTAAAATGTTTTGAAGCTTATTATAAATGTTTGCAAGGAAAAAAGGTTTCAAAATGATTTCATGTCTTCTTTATAATTTTTCATGGTATTTTCAATGAAATTAATTTTCAAATGGTTTTATGTATTAAAAAAAAATCAAAAATGAAATTATTTTTTACTAAAGAAACGTGTTTAGAGGATATTTCGAAATTATTTTCCATATAATATGACATATATTGATGTTACTCACAATTTATAGGAAATTATCTAAAGATTACTTTCACATATTTTCTATGAATGAGTTATGCTTAATGTTATGGTCTTTATGAAAACCATTTCTTATTCATGGGTAATATGATTAAGAAAATTATTTCCCTTTCATGGGTTATATTATTTTGAAACCCACATCTTTTCATGTTTCATGTTTATGATGAAATGAATATGAAACCTATCATAAGTAATGATATGTTTATATGTTTTTTATTCCCATTTTATTTCATGTGTTGTGATATGCTTATTTATGATCTTATGACACATGTTTGTATGATTTCATTATGTGATGAGTGAGACCTATATCTCCCTCCAATGCATTAGATAAATATTTATATCTCTTGAGATAGATAGGGATAGAATAAGTGTTTACATGGTTAGGTAATATTGGTCTAGAATGATGGTATAATCAGTTCTATAATATAGGTCTGGTATGAGGGTTTACTTTGTTCAGTAATACATGGATGGAATGTGGGATTACTCAGTTCAGTAATAAATGGCTGGAAGGAGGGTTTACTCGGTTTAGTAATACAGGGTTGGGATGAGGGTTTACTTGATTCAGTAATATAGGGTTGGAATAATGGTTTACGAGATTCAGTAATATAAGTCTGGAATGGGGGTTCACCCAGTCCAGTAAAGAAATTTTTCCACTAAGATGGTCCTGGAATTTATGCCTTGGATACTATGGAAAGTAGTTTATGTTTATGTGTTTTAAAAATTCCATGTCTTATTCCTATGTTATTCTTTCATGGATTAGGATCTTTATTTCATTATGATTCATGTCTTATGAACTGCCTATCTTTATTCCATGATATATGATATAATATTTGATATGTAGGGTATGATCTTATATATTCATGATCATGTTCTCATACCCTTATTCTCATTATTATTCTTATATGTCTCCCTTGTTTACCCTTAATGTGCATCTGAGCTCACCCCTTTTCATGTATCCTTTCTCTAGGTTATGAAAAAATGTTTTATGTAGAAGTAATAAAGGTAGATATCTTTATCAGAGATGTTGAAGATATTTCACTAGGATAGAAGGTTTTGTTTCCATATTTCTAAAGACAATAAACTATTATGACCCTCTAGCGTGTATTTTTTAATATACTAAATATTAATCTAAAATGATGTAATATCCAGTTATGTTAAGCCTGGGTTGTTATAGTTTGTATCAAAGAAAATGTTTAGTCAAACTTTGGAAACGTGGATGAGAAAATCTTTTTGATATCCCTAGGTTTATATCTAAGGATATGTCCAGGGATGTCTATAAGGATAAGTATAAGGATGAGTTAACATTTTGGAAAATTTCCTGAATTTTTTTTCAAGGATAAAAGTGACTTGTTTCCAAAAATACATCTATGTCTGGATACTATAAGTGGATGTGGATCTAGTGTATATGTACCTAGGGATAACAACTCCAACAATATGTTCTGAGATTGACTTAGGGTAATATGGTACATGACAACCATCCTTGTTGTACCCCTAATTTGACACTCTCGGGGGATATTATTTTTGAATTCACAAACCCTTCATGAACCATAATGTATAATTTAGATATACGTTATCTAGGAATAACCTAGGATAATCCCATGTTTTCACATATTATAGCTGGTTTCATGATTTATTAATCTTATAAGTAATTATTTTCAGGAAAATGTTCTTTTCTACTATGATAAGTAATATTCATACTATGATTCTGGTTTTATTTAATGGCAGGAACTAGGAGGAAATAGATTAATGTTGAATGTGATGGAAGGTTTTATAATGGAAATTCAAGTTGGATGAACACTGGAGTGAAGTATGTTGTGATCATGCCTATTTAGATTTCACAGAACATGTTTACCTTAACAAACTCTCAATCTCACCAAGGAATAGAACGAAGGATTTTACTGAGATTTTGGGTAATGGAGACCATGAAAATGGTATATTTAATTTCCATTATGTCAAGAAAGTGGAATGAATCACCTAAGTGAATGTCTTAGAGGAACAAGAAGGAGTTTGGAATTTGGAAAATAAGGACACAAAGCAATTGACTAAATAGAAAAAATGAAGAGTTCAGTTAATGAAATAGATGGTAATTTTTTCCTCCCTAAGTCATTATCAAAGGTTTAGTGTTTTAAGTGTGGAATAAATGGTCATTATTAAAATCAATTCCCCAATATGAATGTTCACGACGGGAATCAACAAGGTAATTTGAGTAATGGTTACATTGCTGATGATGAAGAGACTATAGATGAAATGTGAAGGAAAAGGGTATTGTATAATAGTATGTGGTAGCATTGTTAATGGATTAAGGATGAAGTAATAGAATTATTTATGTATTTAGATTCTATAATTAAGAATGGTGAATTATGTGTGGATTTTATTATTTATGATTTATTAAGGATTTATAAGAATATGTTGAATGGTCACGATGGACTATAAAAGTCATCTCATGAAAATTAATATTTTGACTAAGAGAAGGAAACCCTCAATATGTTCTTTTTGTTAAGATAATGTTGTATGGAAAAAGATACATTTGTTATGAAAAGGTAAATCAGACAGTATTGATTACCTTTGAACTAAGTAAGGACCTGTTTATAGGTGATTTATGCTACCGCCAATGAAGTTTACAACATTTTTGGATTTAAGGAGTAAATTGAATATTATTTGGAATGAGGAAGAATTCATATTTTCCAAAAGAATTTATGGTAATTCAGGTTGTCACCATGTTTTAAGGGAATATAAAATAAGTGTACACACATATTTGGAATGTTACAACAAAACGATAATTTGCGATACAGGGGAGTGAAGGTTAATCTAATGTTATGAATATCTTTTTAAGGATTTGGATTTTCATCATTCTGAAGGGTTATAAGGTTATCCATTCATGAAAAGTTTAAGTGAAACATTAGAGGAAGTGTTTTTGCAATGATTTTGTGTTAAAAACATTAGTTAAAAGGATAATCATTGATTAAAATTATTTCATGTGTGTCCATCTTATATATTATATTAGTGTGGTTTTAAAAAAAGAACATCATGTATGTCAGGAGAGAACCAATAAAGTCCAACAAGGCTGCGAGTCTTGAACCCATGACTGGAGGACAATAAGGGTTTTACGCCTACCACTGGCCAACATGATGTCCTGGTTAATGTTTATTTATTCTTAATGAATAAATATTTATAATGAATTATTACAGTTACTTTTATTTTTATATATTAATTTATGTTTTTTAGAGAGAAATAGTTAGACATTCTATTCTTTATGGGCATTAAGATCCATTAAAAGCACATTTTAGTGCTTTATTCGTCAAATTTAATTTATATACATTCAAATAATGAGGTAATGGATGTATTATAAATTTTTCAAAGAAAAATAGAAGAATAAATTTTTGTTTATAGAAATTTATCAAGACATAACTAGTGTTTTGAAAGTGATAAAAAAATTATTGTCTAAATACCTTAATTTTCGTTGAGGTAATGGCCTTTTAAACCATCATATATGTATGAATTTGAGGTCCTCATATTTATATTTATCATTCACTTATTTTTTATTGATACCCTCAATCATTAGATAAATTTTTTTATTCTTTTCCTCCATGTCCAATCTTCACTCCCAACCTATGTTCTCCAATGTGGAAACCCAATTATATGTTACCTTGGGTAACTTTTATAGTTCCAAATTTCCATTTTCAAGGGGAAATTTTAGTATAATTTTTTACATTGTGGTTTTATATGAATGAAACTTTCAAATATTATACATTTGATAACCAAGACAATTTTCTATGGAGAAATTCATTTTAATGGGGGTAGACTGTAACACCCCAAGATTTTGAGATTTACATTTTTCAAATTAATTTAACTTTTAAATATTTTTTATTTAAAATATCACTTGAAATAGTTCTATATATATATATATGTATATATTAAAAAACTATCTCAAACATTCCTTTCACATGTAATACCAACTTGGCTTGTGCTACAAGAAACACCAACTTGGGGTACGATGCACGCAACCCTGAGTTTCTACGAAACATTTTTTATTGTTTTGATTATTTAAATAAGTTAATTATAACCTAATAATTAATTTTAAATAAAAAATTTTCAAATATTATTTTCTTATATAAATAAAACATATTGATAAAGAAAGAAAATATTTTTGGTAAAGTCATTTTATGTTAAAAATATTGTTTTCTTGAATGAATGGATTTTAATAATAAATGTAATTTTAGACGCATTTAGAAATTTAATTGGATAAAATAAAATTCATTTTTTAATTAATAATCTCTAAATTATCCTATGGTTATGTTTTGGTATTTTTTCTAAAAAACTTCATTTTTTGATGAATAGTAAAAAATAATGCTTTTTAGTTAAAAACATCCTTTTGTCTAATTTATTATTAATGATAAATGATATTATGAATATGTATTAAGTTCCCAATATATTAATATTACATATTATAATAAAATTAAATTCATTAGGATCAACTTCAATTTTAAAATGAATAAAAAATATAGACAAACTTATGAATTTTTCCTTCTTTAAACCCCCATTATTTCGTCTCATCTGTTGCATTAACGCTAATCTTAATTTTTTTGCTTATATGATTGGAATTTAAAAAATTAAACAAAAACCATTGTATTCATTATAATATTTATATTCAAATAATACCATGCTAATTTTTTACCAAAATGATCAGTAAACGTGATTAATATTAATCACAGTGGTTAAGGACAAATAGAGATTAATTAGGGACTAATCATTAAAATTAAGGGCCAGAATGACCTAGAAACATGTATAACACCCATTTTATGTCCTTATTTCGTCCATAAACCTATAATTATAGAGTTATATCGTTTTGGTAAGACCTTTTTTAGGTAATAACATGTGAACACCTAATTTGTATCTGAAAATTTCATGTGAGTCCTTTTCAATCCCTATAACAGGACACCACCTCTACCCATTCCTCGCACATATGAATAATTTTATATTCATCAATTACCATACCATTTAGCCTTATAAAAATCCTCCCTTATACCTTAAAGCCTCCCTTTGGGTAGAAACACTCTCAAGGAATCCTTTTGGCACAAACCAAAAGGTGTTACCCATTTAAGAGGTAATGTCTTCTTTCAAGCTCATTTCCTTTATTTTTCTTCTCCACCCCTCCAATATCATTATTACCTTATTTTGTGACAAAAAATAGTATCCTCCATATTATATTATGTTGTATTGAAAATTTTCTTACCTACACTTACACACACCTCCATCTAATGGATGTTGAACATACTATTTCTGTGCACAGTGAACTACTGCCTAACAAAACGATGATTGTTCATATCTACATTACCACAAACCATGGTGGCCATTTGGATAGAAAATATATTTTTATATATAATATGTTATATTTATTATATATTTATTATTCTATATTTATTTTACAACTTTCCTCTTTTTACCATCAATTTGGTGTTGATATGATAATCTCGTTTGAGGAAGTGTGGACTACCGCCCCCTCAAAGCAACGTGATTAGTTCAAACACCCCATAGAATTTATTAAGGATCGGTTTAATGAAAATATATGACATATATTATATATTAATACTACTTTAATAATTATATATAATTATATAAATACATATGTCTTTTACATACATTCTTTCAATAGGATAATAAAAACGAAAAACAATGTTCAATCGTACGTACATCTTACCGTCTCCGATGTATTCCATTACAAACATAATTACGATTTCGATTATTATAATATACTTATAATGAATATAACAGATATTTATATCATTTTATACATTTGTTAATCATGATATATGTACATGGATCAAGGATATAATAAATTTAGACACATGCGAAGAACAAAGTGAATATTACTCGATGTGAAACATTACCATAGGATCATTAACATGCCAGTAATATAAGGTAATAATAAAACCATATATGGTATTATGAATTATAATATTATTATTTAAAATATTTATAATAAACTAATATTTTTTATACAAGAAGCTTGTACAATTATGAAGAGTGTTAATACACAAAGTAAGAGGATTTCATCCCACTTTTAATTTTGGTGAGATAAAAGCTATGTTCACTAATATTTCTTTTTTTTTTGTGGTGTTTGTACCACAATTATGATCCTTCTTTAATGGGGTTTAAGTTTCAAAATTTACCAAATTTTTTAAAATGTTTTGCCTCAATTTGCGTTCTTTGAGACTCGCGATTTGTTACCCACATAAACTCTTTTTCGAGGTTCATATTCCATTTTACATGCCATATCATGAATCTAAAAACATTTATGATATTATATTATTCAAGAAATTAACATTACATACATGAAGAATAGGATCCCTAGATATTATGTTATAAGATTTTATTGATGTAATCTCATTTCTTTTCGGAATTGTTCATGTTTATGCTTCCATTTATGAAAGTTAATGATACATATCTAATGATTATTCATGAGTTTCCTTATCCGATGTTATTTCATGATATAATCATGTATTGGTACCATTTTCTACACTTACGTACATTATTTAGTCAATAAAGTGTTTTTAGGAAAACCTGAATTTACCCTCTCTTCAGTCAGAAATCTATATTCTCTAAAAAGAGTTTCCAAGAATATTATACCATTCCAGTATAATATCTAAAAGAAATTTTACCCTTTTTTTCTTTTACCAGTCTCTTCAAGGTAATATTCTTATCTTTTTCCAAAAAATTAATCTTTACACCCTCTTTATCATAAAAAAGTATTGTTCGTTTTACCTTGTATGATATGAACATATTTACCTACCATCATTCAATTAATGCTTCCTTTGAAATTTTTAAAAGGTTGATCTTTAAGAATTTTTTTTTCAAAATTGTTTTTCAAGAAAAAAATTTGAAAATGTTTTCAAACTCATTTTATAAGTTTTCAAAGAAATTTGTTTCAAAACTTTTTCAAACTTGTTTATATGTTTTTATGAAAACTGATTTTCAAAACGTTTTTAGGATTTCATTAAAAAAATTGAAGTATTTTCAATGAAATTATTTTCAAAACATTTACAATATTTATTTAAAAGTTTAATGTGTTTTAGAGAAAATGGGTTTTAAAATGTTTTGAATCTTATTTTAGATGTTTTCAAGGAAAAATGATTTCAAAATGATTTCATGTGTTCTTTATAAATTTTCATGTTATTTTCTATGAATATGATTTTCAAATGGTTTTATGTATTAAACCCCATTTTTTAAGAATGCAAGGATATTTTCCTCAAGAAATGTGTTTAGAGGATGTTTCAAAATTATTTTTTATATAATATGGCATCAATTAATGTTACTAATACCTTATAAGATATGATATAAAGGTTCAATTCATATCCTTTCTATGAATGATTTATTCTTAAAGCCATGATATTTAAGAAACCTATTTCTTATTCATGGGTAATATGTTTAAGAACCTCATTTTCTTTCACAGGTTATATGATTCTGAAACTCACACTTTTTCATTGATTATGTTTATAATGAAATGATTATGAACCCTTACAGAGGTGATTATAGGATTACATGTTTATTATATCCATTTCATTTCATGGGTTATGATATGTTCATTTATGATATTATGACACATGTATGTATTATTTCATTATGTGAAGGGTGGGACCTATACCTCCCTCCAATGCACTGGGTAATGATATATATCTTATAAGATAAAGATGACAAGAATGAGGGTTTAATCAATTCAGTAATATAGGGATGGAACGATGGTTTACTTGGTTCATCAATATAGGGATGGAATGAGGGATTAATGGGTTTATTAATATATGGCTGGTAAAAGGGTTTACTCGGTTCAATAATATAGGGCGGGAACGAGGGTTTAATCGGTTCAGTAATATAGGGCTAGAATGAGGGTTTAATCAGTTTAGTAATACATGTCTAGATTGAGGGTTTACTCAGTTTTGTCATACAGGGCCGGAATGGGGGTTCACCTAGTTATGTAAATGAGTTTTTCCATTAAGATGGTCTTGGAATTGATGCCTTGGCTACTATGGAAATTAGTATATGCTTATGTGTCTCCACAATTCCATGTCTTATTCTTATATTACTCTTTCATGGATTATGATATTTATCTCATTATGATTCATGTATTATTAACTTTTAATCTTTAGGTCATGATCTGTGTTATGATTTTTTATATGTAGGGTATGATATTCTATATTCATGATCATGTTCTCACACCCTTGTACTCATAATTATTCTTACATTTATCCCTTTTTTACACTTACTAATAATGTTAGCTTGCCCCTTTTTATATTTCCATTATACATGTTATGAAAAAGGTTTTAGGTAGAAGTATTTAGGGTAAATATCTTTATGGGAGATGTTGAAGATCTTTCACTAGGATAGAAGATTTTGTTTTCATATTTCCAAAGAAACTAAACTATTAAAGTCCTTTGGCATGTATTTTTATAATATACTGAATATTCATCTAAAATGAAGTAATATCCATGAATTTTAATCCTAGGTCACTATATATATATAAATCCTTTAGAATTTTTATTTTTAATCTACTAAAAAATTTATCTATTTTACTATCGCAGTGGATAATAAATCCCAAAGAGTATCTTGTTATATTTTTTATTTTTAATCATAATTCATGATATATTCATCTTCATTTTCTTTAGATCTAATAATGATCTCTCCTTATTTTTTCAAATATTTCGTGGGAAATATTTATTAAAAAATATTTTGTTAAATATTTTCCACACTATCTCTTCCATTTCATACTTCAGTTTATATTTCATTATCAATTACTACTATCTATCAGATTCACCTTATAACCTTATCCTTCTTAGTATAGTTGAGAACAAACAAGATCTTCTATGTTGAGTTAACCTACAGTTCTAAAACCAAAGGATTGAAAGATCCACTAAATGTTGACGTTTATTTCTACATAAATGAATCAATGGATGGTTACTTTTTATTTGGTTAAGGGGGAAGTTCCATCGATTCTCTTGGACATCACCAATTCTATGAATCTAAAGTTTGAAGGATTTTAGATTCTTGGGTTTTGAAGTTAGATGAATGTTTGGGTAGACGAAATAGTTTGAGAAACAAATGAGTTACGTAATTCCAAAGGTTTCTCACAGATAATGATGTAACATTATTTGTTGTGCCAATTACATAGAGTAATTGTTACATTTTTTAAAACGTGGGTCTTAAAAACTAAAAAACTAATATATTTAAAAAAATAAATAACAAAATTTAAAATAAAAAGTAAATAAATTTTAACATCAATAAATATAAATAATATATAATAAATTAAGAATTCCTTATTTAAAAATTAAATAAAACTAACTTTCCATAATAAACTAAAAACTAGTGTTGGGAAGCGATTTAGTGAAAATATCAGCCAATTAATATTTTTGTATTAACAAATTCATAAGATATATCTTTTATTAAGAATATGATATCTAATAAAATGATGCCTTATATCAATATGCTTAGTCCTGGAATGACATATATATTTTTTGGAAATATTTATAGCACTAGTATTCTCAAATAAAATAGGTATATTATTAAAATATAGTCCAACATCCTATAGATTGTTTTTCATCCACAATACTTGTGCATAGAAATAGCCAGCAGATACATATTTTCCCTTGGCTGTTGATAGGGAAAATTAGTGTTGTTTCCTACTACACCAATATACTAAATATTTTCTTAAAAAGTGATAGGTTCCAAAGGTACATTTTATATCTAACCTAAAACCTCCAAAAGAAGCATCTAAATATGAGATTAAACTAAAATCATAATTCTTGGGGTAAAGAAGAGATTGAAAAATAGTTCCTTTTAAATATCTCAAAATTATTTTAATAGTAGTAAGATGGGATTATTTTGGATTTGATTGAAATATAGAACATAGACATATAGAAAATACAATGTATTGTTTACTAGTATTAAGATATAAAAGACTTAAAATCATTACTCCATATAACTTATTATCTACTGGGTTTTCAACTTCATCCATGTCATGCTCTGTATTGGTACACATAGGGGTTGTATATGTATTTCTGTTTTCAAGTCCAAACTTTTACAATAAATCAATAATATATTTACTTTGATTTAAAACATTTCCAAAATCATTCTAATGAATTTTAAATCCTAAAAATAAATTCATCTCTCCCATCATACTCTTTTCAAATTCATTTTTTCATTAATTTTAAAAAATCATTATAAGGAATTTTATTAGACGAACCAAAAATAACATCATCAACATAAAATTGAACTAATAAAATATTAGAACAAATTGTTTTCTAAAATAGTGTTGGGTATTCCAAACTAACATTAAATCCATTTTTTAAAAGAAATGAACTTAATCTTTCATACCAAGCTTTAGGTGCTTGTTTAAGTCCATAGAGTGATTTAGTAAGTTTAAAAATAGAAATTTGTTTAAGTGGATTTTCAAAACAATGAGGTTATTCAACATATACTTCCTCCATTAAATAACTATTCAAAAAGGTAGATTTAAAATCTATATGATATAATTTAAAATTTATATGAGATACATAATTTAAAAGGATTATTATAGATATTAATCTAGCTACACGAGAAAAGGTTTCAACATAATCTATAACATCTTTTAGATTGTATCCTTTAGAAACTAGTCTAGATTGATTTTGGGTTATGATCCATTGATCATCCTATTTGTTTCTAAAAACCTCACTTGGTTCATATTAATGGATAATTGGATGGTCTCTCTACTAGTTCCCAAACTTCATTCCTTTTAAATTGATTTATTTATACCTATATAGCCAACATCCAACATTAATCTTCTAAGGGTTCTCCAATAGTGTTAGGTTCTAACTAAGTTTGAAGGGTGGATAATTATGATAGGTTTCCTACATTTCTTATAGTTCTAATACTGGTTTCTAGATATCTTATAATATTTTTTAAAGGATAGTTCTTTTGGCTTACAGACTATCTAGGTCGAACACTTTCAAGTTCTCTAGTATCATGTTCTTCTGAACTGGACTAAATTTTATTAATATCATTTTCAGAATAAATTATAATTGTTTCAAGTCTCATGTTATCAAAAGAGTAAGTGAATTATTTAGTTTGATCTTTCTCTTTAATGAAAGGATCAGTTTCAACAAACATCAAATGAAATAATTCTTAAAAAAGAATTGACTTTTTATTAAACACTATATAAGCTTTAGAGGTATCCAAATATCCTAAAAATATTCCTTCATCAGATTTTGGATCGAAATTACCAAGATTATTCTTAGTGTTCAAGATATACACCTTTCATCCAAAAACTTTAAAATACTTTACTTTAGGTTTTCAGTTATTCTAATGTTCCTAATATATATTTTGGAAAATAGGCTTAATTAAAACTCTATTCCTGATATAGTAGGTTGTACTTACAACTTCCACACAATAATAGGTGGGAAGGTTGTATTCATTCAACATTGTCTATTCTATTTATTGAATAGTTCTATTTATTTTTTAACAATTCAATTTTTTGAGGTGTTCTTGGTGTAGAGAAGGAGTGTTTTATACTCATATTTGAGTAGAAATAATTTAATTCTTGACTCTAAAATTCCCCACCATGTTCACTTCTCAATGAAATTATTTTAAAATATTTTTCATTTTGAACAATTTTAAAAAAACATTTAATGATAGTTAAGACATCACTCTTATGTTTTAGAAAATGAACCCACGTATATATTGAACAATAATCTACTAAAACATAAAAATTTAATTTTATAGCCAAACTTACTTCTCTAGATAGTCCAAAATGATCCATATGAATTGCTTCAAAAGGATTATATGTATCAATTTTGATAATTAATTTGAAAGAATATTTGTGCCGCCTTCAAATTTGGCATGCATCACAGAATCGATCATTATCAAATATAAGACTAGGAAGATCAGAAACTAATTTTTTATTAGATAATTTATATAAAACATAAATATTATAATGATTGAGTTTCATATTCCAGATCCATGATTAATTTTACTTTTCAGTTAAATAATTCACTTTATTTACATAAGGAATATAGATCCTAAGTATAAACATTATCAGTTCTTGGTGCTCTAAACTTAAGAAATTTATCTTTAAACATAGAGCATGAATTATTTGAAAAATCAACATAAAAATCATCATCACAAATCTGATAAATTCTTGTCATATTGAGATTTATCCCTTGTATATACAATACATTATTTATTGGGTTGGAGTTTGTATCTCCAATACTTCCAACTGCAACAATTTTTCCTTTTTCATTATCACCAAAAGTTACAAGACCTCAATCCACTTGAGGAAGTGTATGAAACTTTTATGGATCTCCACTCATATGACTGGAAAAACCACTGCCCATATAACATATAGAATTTTTTCAATGACCTATTACCTAAAAAATAAATCAAAAAAATGTTTGTTTTTCTACCAACACTTTCTTTGGTCCTACAGTGTTAGTTAACAATGATACAAAAACCCAGATCAACTTAGTTTTTTCATAACTCATATCATTTTTATCATATAGAATTTTAAAAATAAAATCTATTTTAATACAACTAATTTGAGGATTTTAAAATAATAATTGTTAGTGACAAGACCTTTTTCTCCACAATGATAACAGATAATATTTTTAGAATTGGGAACAAAATATGTTTTATACAGTTTAGTTTTTTCACACTTACTTCATATTCCAAGACATCCCTTTTTAATGACAGTTTCTCAAGAATATCATTTAAGATATTTTATCCTTTTGTAAAAAATGGTGGATAACTCTTACAATATTTTACTTAATTTATATTCTTTATTTTTTTTATCAAGGTCAAGACAGTTTGTAATAAGTGATCTTAATTTATCAAATAACTCTTGATGTTGTTTTAACAGAGTCTATCATTCACTTAAAAAATAATTATGAATATTTTTCACATACATGTGATTATTTATTAGAGAATCATATTTTTTTCTAATATATAACTTTAAGAATATACTTAATCATTCAAGAAACTACTAGTATTAAAATCAGAAGAATAATAAGTTTGTACCTTTTCTTCTTATTCCTTGTCCATAAATCACAAGTTAGATTTTATATTTGATTTCTCTATCTCTGAATTAGAATTTTGAAGAAAATTGGATACTTTAGTTACACTCCATGCATATTTCATTTCTATTTTTTCCTTTATGCTCAGAATCATCATTTTTCTCTTATCTATTTTCTTTCATTTTTCTTTCACTTTTTAGTTGAGGATATTCTGGTCTCATATGACCCAATTTCTTGCATTTATAACATCAAATTATCTTGGTTCTTTATCATCCCACATAAAGTTTTTTTTTGGATCCACTTTTCTTCTTGAAAAACATACTAAAATTTATAGCTTGTTGATAATGTTCCATTTTATAATCTGAGGAATATAAATTTTTCCCTTCTTTGACTTCTTACTTTGATTTTATACTATTCTTCTGATATGTCACTTTCAGAGAATTATTGTCCTCCTTTACTATAATCTTATGATCTTAATCTTCATCTTTCATTTCATATTCTTGTATCATTAGTGTCCAAATTATCACTTTCATAATAATATCCTTAACATGAGATAATTGGCAAACAATAGTAGATATTCCATTCCATTTTAAAGGTATTACTCTCCGTACATTTGAAGATTGATCAAATTTTTGGAAAGGTTCACCTAAGATTGTAATATTTTTGAAAAATTATATAATCCTTCCATTCATCTATGAAATTCTTTCCCCATAAAACATTCTAAATTTTTCAAATTTTAGCTTAGTTGTAGCATATCTCATCTGTCTGAAATTATCCGTTCCTTTATAAGAAAATGAAATAGTTTTCTAAATTTCAAAGGTAGTTGAAAATTGCAATACACGATTGAATTCATCTAGTCTAGGACTACAAATAATATTATTCACAACCTTTGAATTCATATCAAAGTTGGATTCTATTGCTGCATCCCATGTTTCTGGTTTTTTATGAATCTTATAAGAAGTATTAATTTTTTTTGACTCTAAATCCAAGATTCTTATATGATCATCCTTGATTTCCAATACCCATAATTATCACCATTAAAGTATGGAGAATGTAAAATTGACATTAATTCTTTGTGATCAGAAATTTCCATTATTGTATAGACCTCATTCACTTTATCTTGATGTAGATTTGTTCAAAATCTCTCATCTGATACAAATTTTTAGGTGAAAATATACAAAGTAATACAAGAAGGGGTGAATTGTTACTTTTCAAAAATCTTTCACAACTATTTATGTTGAAACCCTATGTAATTTAAACAATTAAGATAATTTTTTCTTCAAAATTAAATATAAGTATTGGATAAATAGAAATAAAAGAACACAACTTTTTATAGTGGTTTGGGGTACAAAGATCCCCTAGTCCACTCTATAAAATACTCTCTTTGTGAGCTTGGTAAATTTCACTATAATTTCCCTCCTTTCACAAGGTTGAAATTACAAAACTGAGTGTTGGGAGTTGAAACATTTACAAAAAGGATAAAACAAAACAAATAATTATAGTTCTTTAATATAGAACTGAAAATCTGTTTCTTATATCGAGAAGATGATACTCCACCTTAATGGAGTAAGAGCAGTTAGAACTCCACTAAATCATAATAATTTTATTGGGTGAAAATAGGTTAATCTTCATAATTATAGTACCAAAAATTGATAGTAGATAGATCTTCATATTCAGAAATAATATTCCTCAAGAGAGAATGACTCTGATGTAATCCTGTTTTCACAAAGATCATCTATTAAAAATATAAAAAAATAGAGATGAGGAAATCTTACAGAAGAACGATATAGAACATGTATATCTCCAAAGTGTAGTCCTCTATCAGAGTTGTTCGTTTTTTGTAGCACTGTAAAACAATTTTCACTAGTGTATGGTTGTATATGAAACAATATATCCCTTAAAAATATCATGCATGTATATATAAAAAATGATATGTGATAGAATATATAAAAAAATATCCTACATTAGAATTCCATATCCACAAAAGACGCCTAATAAATCCTAGGTATTCAAATTAAAGAAAACAAGAGATTCATAACCTCCCTTAAGAATAGGTGTGATAATATCTATTGAATATGGTTATTTTAATCAAATAATATGATCTTTAAATTAATCAAAAATAATCTTTGAAACAGCCTATACCTTTGTCAAGACCATTTCAGAAATCATGCAAAATGTCATGGATTTAAATTTCTATCACTGAAAAGTCAGATATAGAGTTCCTTTACAAAACTAAATAAATAACTAACATAGAGTTCAACTACGTATCATTCATTCTCTGAAAATAAGGTAGAAAATGTATGTTTGATCATAGAAGTAAGTTTTATGATCCATATGTTTCTCTATAAAATTTAAGGTTCCTTACAAAGGTTGGGTTCTTTAACCATACATTCTTCTCTTGAAAAATGTAAGGTTCCTTTCAAATGTAAGGTTCTTTAGCAATGATTTTATGATAATGTAGGGATGATAAATCATATGTACTATTTTTAACGTTGGGTTGAGATACCATACTTTCTTCTTTCAACATAAGATTGAATAAAAATATATTGATCATGATCCATAAATGTTGTACAAATCAGAGGGCTTATTCCTTAAGCTATTTTTATCCATATAGAGTATGAATAATGTTTCCATATTGTTTAAATATTAATCCCAAACACATTAATAAATATTACATGTGAATTATAAGATTGAAAAAAAAAATTAATACACATTATAAATAATACTAATTCCATGAAATATACCTAATGTAAAATTATTTGTAAAAAAAACAAGGGAATTTGTGAGCATCAAAATAATAATAAATTATAGAGTATTTGATTTATAGTTCCTTGAAACATGTGTTATAATTTTAAAAATCAATGCTTCCGAGTGGTTTCCATTGGATTTATTCATGGAACTGGAAACTTACAACAATTCTTTATCCAAAAGGGACCTACTTTCCAATAGTTGGTGTTCGTAAATTTGAACTTTACGATACATAAGAACGTACATTGGTCCAGGGGATGGGACGTCGGACTCATCACACACTTTTGGGAGGAATTATTGTCTACTCCGAGACTTTGTTTATAATTTAATATATTTTCATTACATACTTATTAATTAAAAAAGTATAACATAAGTTTCCCTTGTAATTTTCAATCACTTATTAACATGTGTAAAATTTGTAATCATCAGTACGTATTCAAGGTTCCTCATTAATGATGATATTTGTATGTATTTGGGGTTCTCCATCAATGGTATCCTCTCATATACTATTTAAATATTCTCTTAATAATTGTTATGATGATACTGGGTTTTAAGACACTCAGTGGGGTACTCTAGAATTTACTGTCATCTTGGGAGAAAAATGTTTATTTTGAAATTGGGATGGTACTGATGAAATGGGCTACCAATGTATCCTTGTGAAAGGAATCAGAACCCTTGTAGTTCGGTGCTCCTTAATAGGAAACATTATACCTTTTAAGTTCATGTGATGAGGACCTAGCCATATTGTTTATTGTCATTTGGTATGTACATCTAAGAGAAAAGTGCTTAGTCAATGTTTGGTGTGGGACTTACTCCTAAGAAGCCCAAGGAACATTGAAAGGATATGGGTTTCCAAGTATGATTAGACCGTTTTGGGAATATGGACCAAGGAGAATAGGGTTTTTTTTAAGTGTTTGGTTTGAACCTCAAGGAGGATTCATACATATCCCATGTGGATGGGAATCAAAGCCCATGTAGTTCGATGAGTCTCATAGGAGAGTATAGTCCTTTGAGAGAAATGAATTTGGTCTTACTTTCTAAAAATGTTGCCTTGGTGATTTGGGAGGGTCACTTTAGGGCTTATTTCTAATGAGGATGCCCAGATTAGGAAAATTAGGGTTGGATTGTTATGAGGATATCTACTGAGCCTGGGCCCGGAACGTGATTCTTACGTATCCCTGGGTTAATAAGATTCAGAGTTCTAATAGTTCCTTCAATTGTGGGTGTTTTTGAAAATGTTTTAATCATCACGAATCTCTAATACCAAGTGAGTCATGCTCGGTGTGAGAATCAAGAGGATGTGAAATATTCAATAACGACACATACACTTTTCCCCCTCTACTGGTGGAAGAGGGTGCACCTATGGCAGCCATGGTGGATGAGGGTGAGGAGATGAGCCCTACCTCTGTTCTCTTCACATTAGACAAGGTTCCAATGAAAGGAGGAAGGGATGAAGGTTAGAGGATTACAATAGGATGGATTCCCTAAAATTGATCCTAGTAGGGGAGGGATACTTTTCATTCACTTGAATGAAAAAGAAAGCATGATCTTTACCTTCCCTAATAGAAATTTGAGGTTCTGGCTCTTTGAGAAGGGAGAGGTCAGGTCCCAAACCCTTATTATTAGAACCGGGAACCTGAAATTTCTAGTAGGGAAGGTAAGTACCACACTTGATTTTTCATTAAAGAGAATAAAAAGTATCCCTCCCCTACTAAGAAAATTTATAGGATAGTCTCCTGGTGTAAGTCACTAACCTTCACCCCTTCTTCCTTTCATTGGACCCTTGTCCAATGAGAAGAAAACAAAGGCAGGGCTCAACGCCTTTCACTCATCCCCCTATCCACCATTGGTGTGCCCTCTTCCACCAGTGGAAGGAGAAAATGTATGTGTCATTCATGAATATCTCACATCATCATGTTTCTCACACCGAGCATGAATCACGTGGGCTTAGATATTCATGATGAATAAAACATTTTCACAAACACCCAAAATTGAAGGAACTATGAGAACATTGGTTTCTATTCAAACCAGAATATTTACGAATCCCTTCCAGTGCCCGAGCTAATTGGATATCCTTTCCCAGAATACAACCCTAATTCTCTTAATCTAGGAATCCTCCTTAGGAATAAGCCCCAATTTAAACACCCAAATCACTAAGGAATCCTTTTATGAAAGTAAGCCCAAATTCATTTCTCTCAAAGCATTATACTATCCTATGAGACTCATCAAACTATGTGGGCTTTGATTCCCATCCACATGGGATATGTAGGAAGCCTCAATGAGGTTCAAACCCAACACTTTAAACCAATCCTCTTCTCATTGGTCCATATTACAAAAAGGGTCTAATATTTCTTGGAAACCCATATCCTTTCGAAGTTCCATGGGTTTCTTCGAAAAAATTCCCACACCAAACTTTGACTAAACACCTTTCACTTAGATTTCCATACCACATGACATTAAACTGTATGGATAGGTCCCTATCACATGGCCTTAAAAGGTATGATGTTTCCCATTAAGAGGCATCGAACTATGAGATACTTGTTTCCTTTCACAATCATACATAGGTAGCCCATTTTATGGGTATAAACCCAATATTAGAGCAAACATTTGTCTCATTGGATGAAAATAAATTCCAGAGTTCCCCACTAAGTGGCTTAAAAACCACTTTCATCCTAACGATTATTAAAAGAATCTTTAAATGTTATATGAGCGGATACCATTGATGGAGAAACCCGAATACACATGGGCATGTCCATTAATGTGGAACCTTGAATACATACTGATGATTCTAAATTTTACACATGTTAAAAAGCGATTGAAAATTTTAAGGGAAATTTATGTTATACATGGTGAATTGATAAGGATTCATGAAAATATCTTAAATTTATAAACAGAGTCTCATAGTAGACAATAATCCCCCCCAAAGGGTGAGATGAGTCCGACCTCCCATCCTCTCGACCAATGTACGTTCTTAAGTAACGTAATGTTCAAACATGATGAACATATGCCTTTGGATAGAAGGTCCCTTTTAGATAAAGAACTATTGGAAGTTTTCAGTTCCATGAATAAATCCAATGGAAACCGCATGGAATAATTGAATCTTAAAATTTGAAAACACGTTTCAAGGAACTACGAAACAAAAATGGTGAACCAAACGTGAATCCTTAAGCATGTTAATATGATTACCCACCTGTTATGCCCCTATAAATTGATAAAGGAAGGCTATAAAAAGGAATCAATCACTAATGTATCCATCTAGAAGATGTATCTTTAATGGAGTTTGTATTTTCTTAGTTTTTTTCTCAGAAATCCCTTCAGTTCAAAATGGTTGTCTTAAATACGACATTTGTGAAATTCCTAACCGCTGCTCAGGGTGGATACTCATCCACGAGAAGAACGTTATCACCCACCTAGTATATTTGATGTAGGGTATCCAATGTGTTGGTAAAGGAATACCACCTACATGGTACAATCCTATCCTTGGAGGCTTCCCGACAGTCCCTCTAGGTCAATAACAATCAGCGATTATCCAGCCAACAACGACCAATGATCAAAAAGAAGACGGTGTCAACCACCATCTTCAACCATTTTGGGTCTTTATCCCTAGAACGCAACAACTAGACCCTCCCATAATACATAGAGGTAGATCAATAGGTCAATCCATGCCTCAATTCAAGGATGCAAGGGTCCTTCTTGAGGACTCCCACCAACAATCGATGCTAGGTAAATTGCGCAATAGTGAACCCCTTACATGATGGGAGTTTTGTCTCTAGATGTTTGGACCAAGTCTCTCAGACTCGGGCATGTGGGAAGAACCACTGGGGACAAAGTCCGATCAATATAGGTTAGGTTCTTACCTCTGACCCCTCTAGAGAAGTCCATCAACTTAACTTGATGGCGAACAACGAGTGGGTACATACACTAGACCTTCCTAAGTTTTCTACCCAATAGACTCGTCTGGAAACAACCCACCAATCCCAAAAAGAAAATATAGTGGAGTACTATGAACATGCACATACACCTGTTTACAAATTATCATCCATTCAATATGCTCATTTGACATCATTTACAGAAACTCACCAGTCCAGTGTTGTGGAAACTTGTAAACAGGAATATACACTTTCTTACAATTACAAATTCTTCCAATAGTCTCATCTGCTAGTATTGAAGGATGTCTTTCAACTATGCCTCACGGAAAGCCCCTAGCAGGATCTTACCCCTTCCATCGTTCGTCAAACCTACCAAAGGTCTCATTTAACTGTACCCAGAGAAGTCAGTCAAAAATTTCTGATGAAAAATATGTGGAAGACCCAACTCTCTGCCCCCATGCATGAGTACTTCCAAAACCCATTGATAAGAAAAGGAGGGTAGGCGATGGCACATAAAACTACTCCTGATAAGAAAATGATGTATATTTCCATTCTGGCCGCTGAAGTCACCAAACACATCTTATCAATGGTGAAAGGTAAGACACAAATTCCTACCCATAATCTAGAATCATGTCAGAATATTTTGAAAAAAACCTCAGTAGTGCCAGGGGAATAGACACATAAATCTGTCCCCACACTTGGGATGACACATTGTAATTCCATATCGGAGTAGATACACACCTCGTTTTCAGTTCATGAGGGTCATAGGGCATATTCCCATATATCATACGTACAAGAAGATTGAGAATATACACCCTTTTCAATTGGAGGTAATTGGTCTTTTCTAGTGACCACTCCAAGGATGGCACATACACCTTCCCATGATAACCACTTATCCAAGAAAGTGGCCCCAAATAGGTATAAGAGAACATCCAAGAATAAGTCTTTCCAAACACGATTTCCAAATCAATAGTCAAGATGCAATTTTTCTCCTCTTAATGCTGGAGTTAATGAGGCCCTCCCACATTTATTTATTGTAGCTCAATATCATACCCTCTCATTAACAAATTATGGGAGTAGTATAAGTAATTTTGAAGTTCCCCTATAGAAACTTCATCATGAAGGATTTATTCATGAAAATTCGGTCAATCGAGAGAGCCTATATCCAGATGAGAGCCACGAAAACCTTCTATGTGGCCAGAAGGACTAGGGGAAGTAGGATTTATCCCTTACTATAATCCATAATGGTGGTCCTTCTTATGATGGAATTCATTGAGAAAGTCCTCTCTACAGTAGTATTTCACATTTTCAAGATAATTCTATAATTGATAATGCAGTGATGAGAAATCATTCCTATCTCTAGGCACTTTCCAACACAAATCAAGTCAAGTTTGATGCCTTGTCATTGAATGGTGAAATAATTTCTCAACCAGAAGACATCTTAAGGGAACAGTCATTCTCCAAACCTCCCATGGGACATTTGTCTTCTAATACAGAGCGTCCACTTTAGTCAGAACAAGTATAGGAACCTCTAGTAAAGAACTATGAAGATATTTTAAACATCAAAAAAAATTGGCTAAAGAAGAAATACCAATCATGTTCTAGCCTTTGGAAAATTCTCAATATAATATTCCATAATTGATGGGAGAAGATTACATTCATGATATCCACCTCAAATTATGGAACACTCTTCACCATTTTAAAACCAAATTATTACCATATGATGTATATCAAAATCATGTGATGGTAGTAGAAGGGTTTCAACATCAAATTGATTGGCCATCTCTCTTACTTTCTCAACATCCGAAGGTTGAAAAGTAGTAGATAACCCTTCAGCGTGAATTCATCAATGATCTAAAGAGGATTTTCCAATTAATTTATGACACCCCATCTGGTGTTCGTATCAGGGGATGGGGTAAACATTGAGCATTTCATTTCACTGCACTCCAGAATCAGTAATGTCTGCAAAAAGTGGTCTCATGAAATGCTATTTCCACGGTCAGCCACAATCAACAGATTTTGTATATAATCAAATATACGCTCAAGAACATTTCTCAACTAGCTCTCATCAGAGCCAGGCCCAAATAAATAAAGTAGTTGAGCTATTTTTACATCAAGTATATGAGAATCTTGAGCAGGCTTCCCAGTTAGATGATTCTAGCCGTCAGATAACACAAATGTCTGAAATACATTAGCGATCTTACGAAACAGGTAATTTGAGTGATTGTCAGATAATGCACCCAGCTAATGTTCGAACCAAAATTTGTAAAATCATAAGAGTAGCTACATGAATATCAGCCATAATAGTTTAAGAGCCATCCCATTTTTTAGGCATGGGGGCTTGTTTAATTCAACCATCAAATTCTTTAAATAAAGTTCAAAGGTTTGAGGAATAAGAAGAATAGGAATAGCCCAAGCCTGTAGGGATGGGGGATATTTCATATCTACAATCCCCTCCTCAATGAAAGTCATTATTCTCCCGATTATGGAAGAATCCAAAAAAAGATTGCACAAATAAACAATACAAGGATTACCATTGGGTTACCGTTCACCAAACTGATCCTTAGAATCCATCATATAGGAGAGCAGAGTCTCATGAAAGATATAGAGGGTGAGGATCTTACAAAGATACTGATAGAATGCAATTAATGCATTATGCATCAGTAAATTTCATTAACACCATCACAGAAGATCCTCCAGAAAAAGATTCTAGTTTAGGTGAATCAGAAGATGAATTTTTTATCCATAATACAGTACACACTGAGGAAAATGAAGAAGGTGTACATACCTGAAATCAAGGGCTTACCCTGAATCTAGGCATGCCTTTAAATAACCAACCTCTACCCCTGTAAATGGAATCTAACAAGGGAAAAAGTAAAATTCTGATTGCATCCCACTTTTCCACTGGATAAGATCAATATCTTTTGCTTGAAGATAGCTTTTCACAGCAAGAAGAGGAGATGAAAGAGTTGAAAAGACTCAATATAGAGTCACTTCGAAGCAAAATTTCGGCTAGATGTACTCCCCATGTAGGTTCTCACCATGAACATCCATTCAAACATCCTCAAAAAAGAGGATTTTTACTAACTACATATGCAGATAATGAATTACTTCCATTGGGTACACAACCAAGGTGAGATCAAACACATACTAATAAGAATGTTCCCATGAGTTATCCCAGGAAAATACCAGCACCATCACCCGTGGTTTATCCAGTCGTTGCACCAGCTCAAGATCCAGTTTCTGCACTTGAACAGATTCTAGCTCATTCAGATATTTGACAAATTCTTATGAATACAATTGATGCATTAATGACTTGATTGGAAGCTATGGAGGAATGACGTGCGCGAGTTCATCCAGAAAAGAAAGATTACCCTAAATGGGTGGATCTGATTCCTCCCCCACCAAATTTTGTGAATACCACATTCTCAATATTTAATGGTTAGGGAGATCCCGAACAAAACTTAACACATTTTATTTCTCATTGTGATCTCATGATGGGAACTCCTCAACAACAATAATTAGTAAAGATTATGTGTTTTGTGCAGTCATTACAAGGACCAGCTTTTGTATGGTATACAAGTTTGAAATCTCGATCTTTTACTAGATGGGAAGATCTCCATTAGAAATTACTTATTCAATTCATCTCAAAATTACTGAAGATAATAGTTTTTGATCATACAAATTCCATACAAAGGGAGAAAGAAAGTGTTTCAGATTTCATTGCTCGATGGAAAGGAGTAACATATACTATAAGTTTGGAACGACCTCAATAAGTAATGCTTCCAATCTGTGTCACAAATATTCTCGATGAGTTACGCACACCAATGATCCCTATAATATACACAGGAGGGTTTTAAGACCTTACTTCAATCTCTCAACATATCGAAGATCCTATTATAGAAAATAAAGCTAAAACTCATGTAATTCCATCAGCTGTGGTTTGGAGAATAGGGAAAGCAGAGGCTGCTACCGTTACACTCAAGAAAAAACATTTACATGCTATCACTTCAAAACCTTCATCGTATCAAAGGGATACACCTCCAAAGAATTAGCATTAATGATTTCTTTGTCAAAAAGATTAAATAGATCTAAGGCGGAAGGAGTTTGAGGAATTAAATAGAAAATTTTATTCCTTCTAGAATGAACAAGTTCTAGGTTACTTCATCTCATCTCTGAATAAAAAATTGATTTAGTTTCCATGGCTGAAAAAACCAAACAAAGGAGATGAAGATCTTCTAAATTATTTTCTATTTCACAGGATGTTGGGGCATCCCATTCAAGAGTGTTTTTTTCAAGGACCTCCTGTAAAAAATGGTAGACTATAGAAAAGTGAAATAGAAATGTTAGTCAGCTATAGTAGCATGTGTTACTGTTACTAATCCAGTGGAATAAGGGGAATGGAAGGAATTAAAAAGTAAAAAATGTGTAGAAATATGAAGATTAGATGATTAGGAAAATGTTCAACTGAACTCATGCCATTATACGAACACAATTGAAACAACCGATTGTGTCTTATACCACTCTGGTCATAGAAAAACCACCTTCATCAAAATTTCAATCCTCAATGAAGAGAGGATATCATAAGGGAAAAGAGAAGTCAGAAGAGGATGAGCTCATTTTAAGGACAACGTTTACTTTAACCCTAGCAGATTTTATGCCATCTACTTCCAAAGCATGGGAACCACCCTACCAAAAAGCCTAACCAGAACTAACCTATCATGGTAAATCTTTATGATATGAAGAATTTATCTTTGGTTCCATCAACATTATCCACTTAATGGATCCTTATTCCAATGGTGATTCTGATTATAATGAGTTGGAGTTCCTTGTTCCTAAATAGCGAACTAGAGGAAGAGGCCAAGGTAGAGGATACATGGGAATACATGGGAATTCTAGAAGACATTATTTTAACTCTACCCATGCTCAAACTATATATGTAGTAGAAACTCATGGAATATCCCTTCAGCGGGCACAACAAGAAAAAGGAGTTTCTTCCACCCATTACATGTTTGGTCCTGAACTGATTATTTTGTAGGACCAATTAGGAGTCACATCATCTTTCTTTTAACAAGTATATTGACCTAGTCAATTTAATCTACCAATGCCTAGAGTATTTCTAGCTTCTACTATGACACAGGTTGCATCTACATCCGGAGCGTCAACTTCCAAGGTACCTGAAAAACCACATTTTCATGCTTGGAAATACTGACCTATGGACAAAAAGTATGATGCTTTGAAATAGAAATCCCAAGTACCATCCAATTTTTCAATTATGGAATCCTTGGTACTATCAAAAGATCTTCGAGAATAACTTATTGGGGCTTTGTTAAGTCCTCAAGAGTTTGAAATTGATGTTGTTGCTGCTGATGTTTACCGTATAGAGAATGATTCTGCATAATGTGATGCAGTCATATATTTTACAGATAATGATGATATAGTACATGGATATATTAGGCCCTTGTATCTATCTATCAAGGTTAATGGCATAGACATCCGATAAGCCTTCATTGATAATGGCTCTGGAGTCAACCTCATTCCCATTCGTATACTTCAATGATTGGGTCTGGAAGAATCTAACTTATCTTCTCCCACTTTAATGTTGAAAAGATATGATAAGAATGAGGAAGAACCTCTAGGAGAGAATACACTTAGAACTCATTTTGGAGATCTTTTGTCCAATTTAGATTTCATGGTTGTTCATTAGGACACAGCCTTAAACATTCTACTTGGTAGGCCTTGGCTACATCAACGTGAGACCATACCTTAATCATACCACCAATCTATAAAGTACTATTTAAATTGAAAAATTGGGACTTTTTATGGTGACATGTCTCCTTTTAAAATGTGTGGATGTTAATACATTGAGGAAGAGTTTTAACACACAAAGGGAATGAGGTCTATGACAAAAAAGGTAACCAAAATTTAAGATCCGAATTCTTTGGAAAAGATACCAAAAAACCCATTCATAAATTTGATTAAAGATTATGTATTACCTATAAATAAAATTAAAAAGTTAAACCCAAATACAAGAATTCATCTATTAACTTCCATACTATCAATTGCGATAATCATGCCTGACAGAATGGGAGAAATTGTCAATTCAGCAAGCAGTGATAGAATATTAAAGGGAGATGTCTTCATTTCATCCACTAAACATTAGAAAGTTTCTACTCTGTCAATCAGAATAGAAGAAGTTGTAGTAATTATAGAGGAATAAAAAGATGTGGATTCCCAATCCATCATCACATCTTTATTACCCCATGAAGACACTTCATCATCAATGGGGTAAAAAATGGTGGCCTCTTCTTTAGGATGTTCAAATACTGACTCCTCTCCCATCTGTGGATGTTTTTCTTCATCATATTCTACGCAATTGGAAACAGAAGAAGTGATGCATAAGGAGGATGAAGAAGAAGAGGAAGATCTCATGGATGCTCATCCATCATTTGAGGAAGGTGTATCTACCCCTATGGATGATATCATTGAAATAAATCTGGGTACATAAGAAGATCCACACCCCACATTAATTAGTGTAACCATGAATTTTGAAGATCAAGAGGTGTATACTTCATTTTTAAAGAAACATAGATATATATTTTCATGGAATTATATAGAAATGATTGTTCTTAATCTTGATGTAGCCACTCATAATTTGGGTTTTCTAGAAGAACATTGTGAATTTAACCAGGCAGTATAAAGAACACACCCAACTCATGCTTCTAAAATTGAAGCTGATGTTGGTAAGCTTATAAAAGATAACTTTTTCAGGGACGTTCAATATCCCAAATGGCTGTCCAAAATTGTTCCAGTGAAAAATAAGAATGGGAAAATCATAGCTTGCATTGATTTTAGAGATCTTAATCGGTATTTTCCTAAAGACAAATTTCCAGTCCCGATCATAGATCTTTTAATCGATGAAACAACTAGCTATAAATCCCTTTCCTTCATAGATGGATACTTTAGGTATAATCAAATTTGTACAGCCAAGAGGATGAAGAATCTATATCCTTTAGAGCCCCTCAAGGTGTGTTTTCCTATCAGGTATTTCCCTTTGGCTTAAATAATGTAGGTGAAATGTATCAACATGTCGTGCACCATATCTTCAAAACCTTATTAGGGAAATTTCTTGAATGTTATGTGGATGATATGGTGGTCATATATAGACAACGTTTCAATCACTTAGCTGATATAGAGAACATATTCAATAAATATCAGCAATAGAGTTTGATG
Source organism: Viscum album (assembly GCA_963277665.1). NCBI lineage: Eukaryota > Viridiplantae > Streptophyta > Magnoliopsida > Santalales > Viscaceae > Viscum > Viscum album. The sequence goes on from OY728159.1 coordinate 932,140,453, forward strand.
ATGAACCCCTTTAAATGTGCCTTTAGGGTAACCTCATGAAAGTTCCTCGGATTTATCGTACGCCATCGTGGTATTGAAGTTTATCCTAAAAAAATCAATCCTTGGCATGTCACCTCCTCATAATTTGAATGAATTAAGAGGATTCCATGGAAACTTGGCCTATATTTGGCACTTTACTGCTAATTTGATAGGAAAGTGTTTTCCCTTCATTAGATTAATGAAGAAGAGATTCACCTATCAATGGAATGAAGACTTCCAAGAATCATTTGATACCCTAAATAAATATCTCTTAACTCCACAAGTATTAATGAAACCTGTTGAAGGAAGAAAACTTATTATTTATGTGTCAACTTTAAAGAGATAATTGGGTTCCTTCCTTTCCCAAAAGAACGATGATGGGAATGAAAAAAACCTTTAATATCTCAGTCGAAATATTCTTGATTCAGAAACTCAGTATTCAAGTATTAAAAAGTGTTTCCTAGCATTAATATTTGCAGTTCAAAAATTGAGGCACTCTATAAAACATCATGAGGTCCAATTGGTGTCTCGCAGTAACCTGCTCAAATTAATCCTCAGTTGTCTTATGCTTACAGGTCGTCTGGAATGGTTGGAAGTTTTTTTGTAATAGTTTTATATATAGTTTGATCCATATAAGGAAATAAAAGGCCATGCTCTGGTCGAATTCATTGCTGAACACCCATTTAAGGAAGAAATATCATTGAATACTGATCTTCCTGATGAAGAGGTATTCTCTATTCAAGATAATACCCAAACATGGAATCTGTACTTTGATGGTGCCTCCAAAAGTCCAACAGGGAAGATAATGGAAAACCCTAAACTCAACAAGTTGGGTAATAAATTGTCCATATCTCCCTAGAAAGGGAAATATTTCCTTATTACTTCCTATTATCGAAAGGCTGGACCAATAATGAGGGAGAGTATTACGCTCTCATTGTAGTCTTGGAATTGACACTTCAGGTGCAAGTGAATCACTTGAAAGTGAAAGGTGATTCAGAATTAGTAATAAAACAAATCAATGGGGAATATTTTATTAGAAAAGAAGAGTTAATCCCTTTGTGTGATTACATCAGAGGGTTAACGACCGAATTTCACCCAGTGCCAAGATTTTCTTATGTCCTACAATCACAAAATTCTCATAATGATGCACTAGGTAATGTAGCTACAGCCTGGGAATATCCAAATCGAGATAAGATAGTCATCAACATAGCTCATCGTCATGTTGTATCACCTTTTTTTAAAACCAAAATAAATGAAATAATTGAAATTATCCCTATTTCCGATCCATATGGTCGTACCATGGAACAGAGAACACCCATCATGGAATACATTCAAAATTGAGTAATTTCACCATATAGGGAAGAAAAAGAACATATCTGATGTTGAGCGGCTAATTTCACTCTTTATTATTGTCCAGATCACCATAAGATCCTCTAAAAATGAGGTATAGTTGGAATCCTCTTCATATGTATTGATGGATAATAAATTACAACTATCATTAAATAAGTACATCCAGGAGCTTGTAGTGTTCACCAGTATGGGCATAGGATTTTTTGATGAAATTCAAAGGCTTGGATACTTTTGGCCTTCAATGATGTAGGATTTCACAAATTTCACTAAGAAATGTCATCCCTACCAAGTGAATGCAAACATTATTCATCAACCCCCAGAGTTGCAACATATAACTAACTACTCCTAGAAATTTTCCACATGGGGAATGGATGTAGTAGAACATTATCCTCCATCTACAGCTAAGAAATTCAAGTATATCCTTACTGCTATTGACTTCTTCTCCAAATGGGCTGAGGAAATACCTCTCAAAGAAGTTATATCCCAAAGCATTTTTAGTTTTTTCAAAACTAACATCATTACTAGATTGGGTGTCCCTCATACTATAATGATAGACAATGACACCAATTTTTGTTTAATTGAGGTAAATAAGTTCTATCAGGAGCACAATATCAAATCCAAACATTCATCTTGCTATCATGCGGTGACCAACAGAAATATAGAGTCTTTCAAAAAGACTTTATCAAATATACTCCAGAAGATGGTGGATAAAGATAAGAAACCATGTCCTGATAAATGTTTTCATGCTTTAGGGGATTATGAAACTACTACCCGTACTGCCACCCAAGAAACTCTTTATTCATTGGTATATAGAACAAAAGTAGTTTTTCCAATTGAAATGAAACCGTCATCCTTTATAGTTTCAATCTGTGATCAATTGGTATATGGAACAAAAGTTGTTTTTTCAATTGAAATGCAATTTTCTTCAGTCAGAGTTGAAATTTGTGATCAATTGTATATAAATGAGAGGTCTCAGAAATAGTTTAATGAGCCGGAACGATTAGATGAGAAAATATTTCATACTTTTCATCATTTAGTCATCTATTAGAACAGAATAGCGTGAGAATTTAACAAAAAAGTTTTCCTCCATTCATTTCATCAAGGAGAATTGGTATTGGTCCACAGGACTCCAATGATACCAGGAAAGAAACCTCCAAAGCATGAGCCAAAGTGGGAAGTACCTTATTATATACATATGGTCTACTCAAATGGAGATTATGCATTAATATCATGGGATGGATATATTATTACAACTCCAACAAATGCGAGATTCTTGAAGAAATACATTGTATAGTTGCACACATCATCCTCACTGCAAGACTGAAAACTGCACAACCCCCACTCCTTACTACAAGACATAAAACTGCACAGTATAAAGACCAAATTTTAAGATAGTAAACTGCATAACAACCATAATAATCCAAGGTGCATGACGTTAAAATGTGTATCATCTTTTTCCTTGTCACATGACGTTGAACTATATGACACCATTTTTCCTTGTTACATGACATTAAATTGTGCGGTTAACTTCGTATCTAGTTAACGTTAGGAGATTCCATAAGAAAGCATCATGGAAATAATTACTACTCATTAGTGGAACTTGAGTCCCTCTCTTCCCTATGTCTCAGTCATATCTGCATAGGGACCTTGTTTCAAGAACTTCGTGTGGCTTGATTCTCATTTATTTGAGATAAGTAGAGATGCCTGAATCTCCATTCTTGGGCCCAGCTGCAACCACAAAATTATTATTTCATTTTTTATTCTCATGTATATGTACTAGATCTATACAAAGTGCTCTTTTAAGATACATGTATTAAATATAATAATTCTTCTAGAATGTGTTAAATCCCCCCATCTCCCATGTCAAACTTCGTTTGTGTGGGAAATGAATTTTTAAAGAACTGCGTATGTTTTGATTCTCGTCTATATGAGATACATAGAGAAGCCTAGATCTCGAATCTTGGGCCCAACCGTGATGCACCCCCCCTTTATTCCTTATATAAGAATCAAACCTACATAAGGAATGTTTAAAAAACTAAGTATGTCTTGATTATTTCCCCCGACAAGACACATAGTGACACTTGGGTTTTATCACGTAGTCTAGTTACAATATGACTTTATTTTCACATTAGTTCATAGTCGTACTTACGGCATGACGTTAAACTACATGGAAATATAACATCCATATTTTTCACTTTTTCCACCTTCGGGTTATAGAATGAACCCTTACTAGTCCTTGTTTATCACACTGAGAATAGCTCAAATGGGATTTGAAATGTGGTAAAATGATTATTTTTCTAAATAAGGTGTCTCAATTTCTTATGGTCTATCAATTTCCTCATTGGATAACTTAAAAATGGATAGTATAATGTCCTCACTACATGACTTAAAACTGCACAGTATAATGCCCTTGCTGTAAAACATTAAACTGCACATCACAATGTCAATTGAAAGGGAAACAAAGAAAGCATATATTTTACATATGAATCAGATATATGTAAATGATTTCAAAATCATAGCCAAAATTGATTCAAATAATTCTTATGTGAATTGAGCATAACCCCCTTCTATATTTCACACTCTTAATTGTGAATATTTCCAGATCTTCATAAACTTTATTACAATTTCCGGTGAGAGAGTTTCTAATAACTGAGATCTCTTTGGCCTGACTATGCAGCATGTGACCTTAGGTGGCCTTGCATAAGTTTCTTACATAACGGGCCTATTGGTTAAAATATTCCACTATTTAGATATACAGCATATTCCCCAGTTGGCCCTGCATAATATAGCCCCTGTAACGGGTTTTTCAAATGATGTTAATTTCGTTCATGGTTATAGTTTCTTTGTCCCCTTCAAACTTTGAAGACAATATACAAGAATCTATATTTTATAATAGTCATTCAGGTATATTTTCCACTTTATATTTCTCTCGATTTGAATGTCTTCAAGACCATGGATTACACATTTCCCTCTCCATGTGTTCAAAGAAATACGAAATAACCTTGGAATCACTTGGCCACATATAATATACTATTTCCATTTCATGCCCTAGTTTTATGACCTAGAACTACCTACACCATACCTCCTATGTTTGGGTCAGTCCTTCGTAGAATTCCTATTCCTATAATTCTTTGGAAATCTTGGTTGGAAATACCCTCTCCATATTCAGGTACATTTCTCCATAAGCCAAAATCTATGCTTCAGAAAATTTTAATCTCCATAAACATTCTTCGGCTTTTAGTAATAGAATGTAAAACTTTTGAGAGATCTTTTTCTTGACTATGTAGCACATACCCTCAGGTGGCCTTGCATAATTTACCTATATAACGGGCCTTTCAGTCAAAAGATTCCACTATTTGGCTATGAAAATTCCCTAGTTGTCCCTGCATAACACAACCCCCAAAATGGGTCTGTCAAATAATGGTAACTTTGTTCATGGAAAAGACTTCCACTAATGCCTTTAACGTTGTTTCCATATCATTCTTTAGATTTAGAAATTCCCAAATCTCAATTTAAAATTTTTCCTCCCATACCTGAATATGGTTGCATATTTTCAAACAGATTATCAAGAAATTTGGAGAGTCTCATACCTTTGGTTAGAGATAACGACCTTAAATTTAAGCCACACAATGTCCCCACTTCATGACTTAAAACCGCACAATACAATGTCCTCAATGCATGACTTAAAACTACATAGTAAAATTTCCTCACTACATGACTTAAAACTGAACTATATGATATCATAAATTCTCCTTTCTAGAAAATTTTAACCATTCATCATACACAAAATTTGTATGGAAATGGTTTTCCTGCCCATTCTTAAAATAACTTTCCTTGAAAAAAACCACCCACTATGGTCTTGATTCACCCAAATCATATTTTACCTTGTCTATCATTAGTAAAATGTCAAAATTCTAAGATCTATTTTTCCTGACTATGATGCACATTTCCTTAGGTGGCCCTATATAATTTTCCTAAATAATGGTCATGTCAATAAAAATATTGCACTATTTGGATATGCAGCATATGCCCTAGTTAGCCCTGCATAACAAAACTCTTGTAATGAGTTTGTCAAATAATGGCAACTTAGTTCTTGGAAGAGACTCCCCTTATGTTGATACATGTTTTAAATTTGGTGACCATAAAAATCATGACCTAAGATTCTCATTGGACATATTTAAATAATATTTGATAAATTCTTAGTCACTATGTTTTTTTGGGATCTAATTTCAAAATTCATGGTCAAATTTGTAAAACCTTAAACAATATACCTTTATAGTCCAAAATGCATGACTCTAAACTTTCAACAACCATAGACGTGGTACTCACTAGACTGAGAACTTGAAAGGGGAATTCTGAAAATAAATCGAGTCCCAAATCACCAAACATACATTTTTTATGATTTAAGAAATATTGAGCAATATAAAGTCAAAATATTCAATGTTTTTGGGGTTGTTTGTATAAACCTAGTAAAAAATAAATATATTCTCTCTAGGCCCCATGGATTAGAAAAAAATATGGAATCCTTCAAAACATGATGTAGCTCCAAATCAATCCAAATGGTGTTGGAATGTGTCAAAGTTCCCTAATTTTACATTAGAATGTGATGCTTTTCATTCTGAATGAATCAAATTATATTGGGGGGGGGATTTTGTAGACAGAATGAAATATCTTCAATCCACATTTTTTAGATTGAATATATTATTATCACATAGACGACAAATGTCAAGTATGAGTAAAGATGTTTTCAACATGAAGGAAAAAAGATACAAGCTTGATTTCAATGTGCCAAAATACTGCCCCATACATATGGAAAAGTAGATTGATTTCCCCATCATGGAGTAGGTAGTGGATTTACAAGATATATGATAAAAAATGTGTCAACACATTAAATTCAATAGCATATTTTCTTCAGAGAAGACATGTGGTATTTACCATCTCTAGAAGTGTACATCTATTCAATATCTTTGATCTGATTGGTTGTGGAGCCCAAACAGACATACGGATCAAAATTTATGTCACACTGAAGATGGATAAATTTCACAAAGGGACCTATGTGGGGGACCAACGTGGAGGACCTATGTAGAAGACCTACACAGAGGACCTATGTGGAGGACATGTGCAGACAACTTCCCTTCGACTAGGTCCCCTCTATGCCTTTGAATAGGATCATTGGGCTCCCCATTTAGAAGACGAAAAATGTCAGAAGAAGTTCCAAAGCTCCTGTAACATAGCTCTTTCTCCAAGATCCCCCAAATTTTCTAGGTTATCTCTCTAAAAATGTGAGAATAAGGAATGAAATGGGGAAAAGTGGTGTCCCATCTGGTTCTAGAAAATATGGATCTGCACGAAACACTTGTATGACGCACCTATGTGATTTACCTGTGTGGAGAACCTACGCGGAGCACCAGCATGGAGAACCTGTGGGATGCACTAGCACAACACACCTTGGAGGAGCACCTACACGACGCACCTTGGTGGTGCACCTTGGTGAGGCACCTTGGCGGGGAACTTGTGCGACCACCGCTGGTCTATACTGCATGGGTTGCGCCCCCGCACCCCTACTTGGGGTCAATGTCGCGCTGCGGTCTGGGCCCTTCAGGCTGGTCCCTTCTCTTCTATCACTTACCCCCCCTGAAAAATGGAGTCACCCCACGAACTTTTTGGTTCAAGTCAACAACATTTTCCACTGCACCCTTTATGTCTCCCAACATTCAAACATAGAATAACATGATTTGAGACACTCCATCACACTCAATAAAGTTCCTTGAGTCAACTTATTTCACTTCAATCCTTTCACATATTATGAGTTTGGACTCTCCATATGGATTCCTCGAGTACCTTGAGTCAATAAAATCTTCAAAAAACTCTTGAAACCACATTGCATGACTCCTATGGCAGGTTAAATCTCAAATGGGAATCCTCCTTAGGATTAAGCCCCAATCAATCTCAAAGGGGAATCCTCTTTAGGAGTAATCCCCAACCAATCTCAAACGGGCATCCTCCTTAGGAGTAAGCCCCAATGAATTCCAAAATGGGAGTCATCCTTAGAGTTAAGCCTTAACCAATCTCAAATGGGCATCCTCCTTAGGAGTAAGCCCCAACCAATCCCAAATAGGAATCCTCCTTAGGAGTAATCCCCAACCTATTTCCAAAAGGGAATCCATTCTTATATAATCCCCTAACCATCATCCCTTCTTCCTTTCATTGGAACCTTGTCCAATGTAATGTAAATAGATGGAGGACTTCTCTCCTCCCCCTCTTCTCAGGTTGTCTCGACCTCATCCACCATCGCCAACATATGTGCACCCTCTTCCACCAATAAAGGAGGAACATTGTGTGTGACATTGTTGAATATTTCACATAATCTTGTTTCTAACACCGAGCATGACTCACGTGGTCATAGAGATTTGTGGTGATTACAACATTTTCACAAACACCAACAATTGAAAGAACTACAAGAACTATAATTCATGTTCAAGCCAGGATATGTTGGAAGACCTTCCAGGTCCTGAGCTCACTGGATATCCTCTTTAAGAATGAAACCTTAATTCCATTAATTTGGGCATCCTCCTTAGAAATAATCCCTAAATTAAACCCCCAAACCATCAAGGAATCCTTTTCAGGATGTAAGCCCGAACTAATTTCTCTAAAATGACGATACTCTCCTATGAGACTCATCGAACTATGTGGGATTTGATTCCCATCCACATGGGATACGTAGGAAGCCTCCTTGAGGTTAAAAACCAACATTTCAAATCAAACATGTTCTCTGTGGGCCTTATTCCCAACAGGGTCTAATCATACATAGAAACACATATCCTTTCCATGTTAATTGGGTTGTTTTGGCAGAAGTCATACACCAAACTCTGAATAAGCACCTTTCACCTAGAAATACTTACCAGATGACATGAAACTGTATGGTTAGGTCCTTATCACATGACCTTTAATGGTATGATGTGTACCATTAATCCACACCGAACTACGAGGTTTTTGATTCCTTTCAAAAGGATATATAGGTAACCCATTAAATGGGTATAATCCCTATATCAAAACAATCCTTACTCTCCATATATGACAATAAATTTCGGAGTGTCCCACTAAGTGTATTAAAAATGAGTATCATCATAATGATGATTAAAAGAATATTTAAAATGTATATGAGAGGATACCATTGATGGATAACCACAAATACATATAGATATCTACATTAATGAGGATCCTTGAATACATACTGATGATTAAAAATTTTACACATGTTAATAAGTGATTTTAAATTCTAATGGAAGCTTATGATTTACTTGGTGAATTAATAAGTATTCATGAAAATATCTTAAATTTATAAAGAGAGTCCTAGAGTAGATAATAATTCCCCCAAAAAGGTGTTATGAGTCTAACCTCCCATCCTCTCGACCAATTTACGTTATTATGTATCGTAATGTTCAATCTTGACAAACACCTGCCTTTGGAAAGTAGGTCCCTTTTGGATAAAAAACTATTGGAAGCTTCTGGATCCGTGAATAAATCCAATGGAAACTACTTAGAAGCAGTGATTATTAAAATTAGAACACACATTTCAAGGAACGAAGAAACAATATAGTTGAGACAATACAACCCCAAAAATAAAAAATATTCAATAAATAAATAATCATTATCAAAGTATCAGCATATAAAAAAAATTCTACCCATGTAGTAATAGCATGGAATGCTAGTCACACAACCCAAGTAAAAAAAAGAATCCCTATAAGAAGTGGATCAATGTATGAAGTAAAGAATCAAAAATAAAAAAAAAGGTCTCCATCACAAAGTCTATCAAGAAATTCATGCATCCTCTTGATAAAACTGCTCAAACATCCAATGTAGGGATTTCGACCTTTTTCAAATCCTTTTTCAAGACACATAATAGTGCAATGAAATACCTTAGTAGGGTGTGAGTATGAAACTCATTTGGACTCCACCAAAACCCAATAACATAATCCCATAAAATATACTAGTGTATTTTCTAAATGTAAATAGAATACAGAAAAATAAAAGTATAACACACAACAAAACACATATGATGGGTCCTCTGAGACACCCTATACCTTTCAATCAAGCATGTCTTATACATCCCCCTCTTTGATGGGATAACTAACAAAGCATGTTTGAAACATCCGACTCGAAGGGTTAATGCATGTAAATATTGATCAATATATCACACATCCATCTCAGGGGGGGTATTCCACATGGATCAACTCGTATCTACAACATAAGAAAAAGATAACAACACATGAAAATATGTACATAGTATGATAGATTAAACATCACATCATAACAACAAAGAGTCACATCCATAATAAACCATATGGAATAAAACATCAAATATAGGTATCATGGGGATACACACACATCTAATATGATTAATAATCAAACATATGACTATTTAGATGGACACAAACACTAATAATAATGCCTAAAACCAATATAATTCATACACTAATGTTAATGGATCTATACATTTAGTGAAATGACCATGAAGGCTAGGGTTGTTGTATGAGTCTCAAATAATCATCGTATCCTTGAATAAATACTACTTTGACAAGATTTAAAAATATAAGATTATGTTTGATGAGAAACCACACCCTATAGGTTGGTAATGTTCAAACATACCTAAGATTAATTGATGCTAACAACAATATTGTTCCAATTGATGTGATGATGAAAAATCCATAAATCTAGGAACCAATTATATCAATATTCTATAATACTCTTGTTAGATCATGAAAAAACCATTAAATCCACATTATAAATGAAAAATATAATTTATTTTTATTTAGGATAAGAGAAAAATATTTATGTAGATAAAGATATAACTTGCCATATTATAATCACGATATCAAACCGACATTTTTGCATCGAAAGAAGGAGACAGAATAAAAGAGGACCGACCAAAATCATAGAAGAGATATCATAGGTCACTAGTATTTGAGATATAACTAAAATGGTGATAAAATTGAGTGGTGTTTCGTTTTTAAAAAAACACTTAAAAACCCAGAAACCTCATTGGGCCCTGACTAACACCCTCAGCTAGCTGGTGGTCACTCGATTGATCTAGTGATTCCCAAGATCCCCACCACCTGGCTAGTGGTTTTTGGTAAAATGAACTTATACATAGGAACATTATTGGTGAACTAGTGGATTTCCACCATCTAGTTAATGAGAATATTATATCTTAAAAGGATAAAAAATGTCCACCAGTTGAGCCGATATTTGTTTTTAGCCACCAAAATACCCCCATCTCACATTAAATCACATAAAAAATCTCAATAGAAATGAAAAAATAATTTGTATAGAGAATAATAAATTAAGTAGAGTTTTAACAATTATATTTTACATAGGAAATATCATCCTCAAGAAGTATCCTAAGGAGTTTTCTTGAACAACAAGGGCCAATTCACCAAAATTTTTATCTCTTCTTCCAATGTTTCATCCTACTTTTTATTTTTCATTAATAGAACCTATACAAGAGGAATGGTATTACCTTAAAACACCTTATCACTTTAGTATAAAATTTAAATTTTCTTCTCTATAAAGTATGTATATGGTGCGAGCTCAACATCCTTACAGTAGAGAACATTTGCAAGATCGAGCTCATACTTCTGATGCTGAGATAAGAGGAACACATTATCCATTCCTTAAAATCATAGACAATGTTCCAGTCAATAGACCATCATCCCAATGTGATAGAAGATATTATATATCCCATTATATGATGGTTCTAATTTATCTTACCTCATAATATGTATATTCCCCAACTAAGTGGAAACATGAAAGAAAACCATATCACCCACATAAAACTCCATGGGCCATCTCCTTCAGCAGTCATTAAACTACTTCCTATCCCGAGTCATAATTAGCTAGTTTCTAAAACATATATAACCACTTTGAGGTAACATGTACCAAACTCATCCAAAAAATGACGACCTGCCTTCCTCATGCACTCATAGTGGTGATCGATATGGCTTCCCAAAGAGGAACTCAAACGAAGCGACCTGAATTGAGGAATGGAAGTAATTATTTCATGAAAACTCAACTAGAGTCATTTTATCATCCCAAACTCCTTAAAACTAAAATACATGCCCAAATAATTTTCATTAAAATCTAAATAATTATCTTTTAATACCTATCAATCTATGGATTGAAATTTATACTCAGATTTGACTAAATACCCATAACCTTCTACATGCTTTATAAAAACTAAGAGGTGAATCGGGAATCTCTATCTGATACAATGACCAAATTCAGTCCATAAATCCATATGATCTCATGAACCTAGAATTTTTATAACTAATATAATGATTTGTAATCTCATATTGGTATAATTTGATCCACCATGGTCAACTGATCCATTATCACTCAAATGGTATTTTATCCTCTCGAGGTCCTTGGAAACCATATCATGAAGTTTATGATCACCATATATCACATCCCAAAAGTCACTATAAGTGTTTGTAGTAACACTTAATGTATTTGATGTTGACTATTCTGGAAAGTTAGACAATGAGAGAAAAATAATGTGATCAATCTCTTCATGTTGGGATACTATAATTTTCATCTAACATTACAATACACATTTTTTTATCCGAGGTCGAAAAGAACACAGTGAAGTATGAGAGGCTCTCATCATCTCCCCTCTAAAGGAAGAAGGAACTATCAACTTCTCATAAATCAGGATCACATCAAATATATCTAAATTAAATCCTGTAAAGGAAATATATACTGCCGGTATAACATCCTTGAATCTTCACTCCAGGATCTGGTTCTTATGGAATAATATTTTTTCTGATTTTCATACCAATAAATGTGACCATATTTCAACCATCAAAAATTTTCAACCTCAAAAAGAAATATTAAATCACTTACGTACCCAAGAATATATTAGGTTCATAGTTTTAAATAATCATGAAGAACTCTTACATAACAATACATATATCTTCAAATGATTATTCTTCCAACTATACTTATCTTTTCATATTTCATGTTTCTTATTCAAACTCACCTATAAAATTCCTCACACATGAAGCCTTTATAGAAATAGTTCATTTAAAATTATTCATCAAACCATGAGGAATATAAAAACATAATAAAGATAATCTCATATGTTTAGTAAGTGTAAACATAACCATTAACAATTCAATTTCATTGGTGGGAATAAGTTGAGAATAATGGTATAATGAAATAATCAAAGTGCATGAGCATAACATAATAGAATTCATTCCTATAAAAACATTGATAATAAATCATGAAAAATGGAATAAATCATTAACATAAGATAAATGAACCATTATAAACTAAGATAATATTCATGTAAATCATGTAACTCAAAAATCAGGAGCCATGGGAACATAATCATTGGATAAAGAATCCATTAGAAAATAAAACGAAGCATAGATAAAATGTGTTGTAATCTTATAACATTATCTTGATATAACCCTTACATATGTGATAACCCAAACTAGATAATGTCCATAACCTATTAGGATTAACTTTTTAACAAGATAACTATATCGTCTCTTAGGATTTTCTTATATTTATCCAATTACATCATCATTACCCAATGCATTGGAGGGATATACAAACCTACCCATAACATATCAAAACGTGTCTCTTAATGATTTATGTTCAATCCCCAACCCCAATTTCATCAATAATGTGCATATAACATATCATGATAAAAATAATTAATTTTTATTTATTTTTCAACAAAATAATAACTCTTTTTCTTTCATTTCTTGATTTACTCGTTGAAATGAAATGGTATTCATGGAAATCACATTGAAATAATCATAGTCTATCTATAAAAAGAATTGAGATGGTATTATTACAACTTATACTCATTGGATCATAAGTATGATTAGGGGTTGTTGTAGTTGGTGAATATATATATACCATTAAAATATCATTATAAATATTTACGAGGAAAATACCATTTAAACATTAAAAATAAAATTTAAAAACTAAAAAATATATAAATCCTATGATAATAATATTATCTTAAAATAAACATATAAATTTATAAGTGATGACTCAAATAAAATTATGGTCATGATGGTGGGAAAATCTAGTTATGTTGTAAATAATAAAAAAATTAAAAAACTTTTGTAAATAAAATCAAGAGTTACCCATATAGAAAATGTTAATAATATTCCTTTTAAAACCATTTAAAAGAAGGTAAAATTTCATTTAAATTAAATTTATGGAGTAATTTATGTTTATAAAATATAATTATTGAAAAAATTTAGAAAATATGGATATAGATGAGAAAAATTCCAATCTAAGACAAGATACAAGATTGGTATAACTTAAAAAAACTTCTTGATTTTTATTTAATCAATGAGGTAGGAAATGGAAAATAAATATATAAAAAACTTTCATAAATATTGGAAAACAAAATATATGTGGTTAAAGAAAATTATAATATATGATTCTAAAAAGGAACCTTGAATATAAACAATATCAGAAAAGGGATTATAGCATAAATCATTTAAAACGTTGGTAAATTTTGAATCAAAAGTAATTAAAAGAAAAAGTTTGATTTGGATCTATAAATCCTATAAATTTCCTAAATTAATATGTGAAAATTTATTCATGAAGAATTAATTACACTATATAAGTATATCATTGTGAACGATATGAAACATTCCTCCTGAAAATGAGATTGAGATAATAAAAAATATTACAAAGATCAAAATTTTTTGAGTGATAAATAATTCATGAAGTAATTTTTATAGAGTTTTAAATAAATATAAATCAAGTATAAATACATAATAAAAAATTTTATTTATCAATTCATAATTAATAATGTAATAAAAAATTCAACAATGTATAAGTATAACACGATGAATGGAAATTGATTTATGAAACCACTTATCGATTTATAAATTTCAAGTCAAATATCCATGGATGAATCCAATTATATTGTAAATTAAAATACCCTGAATTATGAATCATTCATGATATACCATGTAAAAAATCCAATATATACACCATATAAATGAAATTAGGTACATAACATTAAAATATTCTTCAATAAAGGGAAATTCAGATGAAATCCCTTACCTCGAGTCCAAACAAACTATGTATGTCTTTTGACACGAATATAATAAACATAAATAAATAATTATTTTCTTATTAACCTTTTATAGTTTTAATTCCTTAAGATTAAACCATTTATTTCATTTATTTTCATTTAATATTTAATTGCTTAATCATTTTATCCCACTTCGGGTGTTTTGGGAATGTTTGGTTCATAATTTCAAAAAAAAATTGTTATATTAACCATGGTCAAAGTGATAATTATTATATCATATAAAAAATAATAATAATGAAATAATTATATTTTTGTGAAATTAATTTTACTCTCTAAACCAACCATGAAACATGGTTATGATAAATAAATTATGTTATAATCGTAGAGACGGTATGATGCACTTACACAAGATTAATGTTTCCATTTTTCAACAAACATAAAAGAAACATGGTATGTATTATTATATCCTTAAAAATTATTTTTAAATTAAATGTTTAATATTAAATATTTACATACTTAATATATATAATTCAATTGCTGTTGTCATAAAAAACGAAGAATATCACCTCATAGAGGTGTTAATCAAATCGTACGCACAAATGACATTATCTTTTTTTAATTAATATAAAGGTAAGAAAATAGATGATATATTAGATTTAAGTATTGATAATTAGTTAATTAACATAATATTTAAAAATTAAATAAATAATTATAACCATTGGTAATAGTCATTTATGGATAATTAATCACATCGACTCATGAGGCGGTAATCTGCTGTACAGAAGAACGATGGTTTCATTTCCCATTTCATGGAAGACGAGATGGATACTGGTTATTCCATTATCATAATAACATTTTAGTATATAGATTTTCCTGATTTTATTATTTCATAATGTTGGAATATTTTTTTATGGATGTACAAGAAGAACTAAAAAAGAAAATTTGAAGAAAAGTCATACCTCTTCTTTATACAACTTCCATTTTTTACACCGCAAACCCTATAAGGTTGCTATTATGAAGAAATTAATTCATATATTATATGTTCATGAATTATATTATGGTTTTTGTAAAGGAACAATATAATATATAGTGATAAATAGGTGTGAGTAAGATAGGATAGGGGGTATCCTTTTATTAGAAAGGGGAGGGGTACTTTTGGTAATACATGAAATATTATAATATAATATGTGTCTAACTCATGCTAAATACTTTAAAAATGTCATTTATTATAATATAAAGAGTATATATTATTAAAATAAACATCCAATTAAATTTTTATATGTTTATATATGATTTTGAACCTTATCTTTTAGATTAACCATTCCGTTAACAACTTTTAATCTTAACCCTCATAGAACTTTTTCAATATAAAATTATTACAAAATTAATTATAATCTAACAATTCGACCATAAATTTACATGGTATAACATTCAAAAACATTTATCATATTAATTTTACTCTTGAAATATTTTTTTATTTTTCAAAATTATTTAATAAAATATATTTAGCATAAAATACTGTTAATTTTATTTTTTAAACTATTCACATAATATGAATTTAAAAACAATAATAAAATAATATATTTAAAATATAATAATTTTAACCTTTAATAATACATTGTATTTATCTATAAAATTCTAATGAAACCATAATTTATCAAAAAAATATTACTATTGATGTGATTTAAAATAATTTACTTTAATTTTCTATTGCTTGCACAAGAAATATATTGGCATTGCGTAAGAATTTGAGATAATAATTTCTTCACTAAAATTTTAAAAAAACACCATAATAAAAAAAATTAATTAATCTCAAAATAAAATTTAATATTTTAAAAGAAAAATCTATTACAACTTTGTGAAGATATATTAGATATTTAAAGTAATATAGTGATATTTTTTTATTTTTCGTCACTAAAAATAATATATAAGTAATTTTTAATGAAATGTGTCATAAAAGTTCCCTACAATAGAATATTTTATGATTATAGTATAACACTAATCATCTAATAGATTAATGTAATGTTTTATTATCATTTTTAGTCCTTATCATATTAATTTTAACCAAAATTACCCTATTTAACCTTATTATGGTGAAAAATGTTTACTAAGATTACTATTCATAAGGTCCAAAAAATAAAAGGTACATATTTATAAAATTAAAACCTCATAATTCCTAATATTTGATCAATTGTATCACATTTAATTTATATAACTTTTATTATTCAGTTTAAAATTAAACCCACAAAACATAATGATTTTTTAGAAAAATACTTTTATTTTATATAAAGGTTCTTAATACCAAATTCAAGTATATTGAGGATTACAATTAAAATTATTAATAAAAAGGAACAAATGAAATTATTAAAAAATATAAAATAAAATTTTACTTTGTAAATACATGAATGTAAACTTCATTTTTTTATAAAATTTTATTTATTTATTTATTGACAAGTTATAATTTTCTGAAAATTAAAAAAAACATCCCAAGATAATTTAAAAAATTATGAATTAAAAAATAAATTTTATTTTTTTCATAAAAAAATTCTATAATTTCAAAGTCAAATTTTTAAATAAAACCATATTGTTAATGGAAACCTAACATGGTTAGAAATAATGCCTTTTCCTTTTGATTAAAAAATTAAAAAATATCATATAATGAATAAAACATTATAAAATCAATTTAATGAGTATTAAAAGACATTAACATGATTTATCTCAACATTACATGGGTTTTTACATTACTTCTTACTTTTTTTAAATTGGATCCTCATAATTTTATCTCCTTCTTGATAGAAAGTGTATAAAAAATTTTGAAAATAAATTCCAAGGAGTAAAACATAAAACATACGAACATAAAAAGAAAAAAATAATATTATAAATATAGTTGATGAAACACAAAATAAAAAAAGGGACGATAAAAATTCATTTTTATACTAGGTTTATGTCAATAAGAAGAACATATAGAATATAAAATAAATAGATTTAAAAATAGGATAACATTAGTGGGAAGTACAAATATGATAGTGGAGGAAATGCATATTGTCAAAATAATGATAGAGAGTGATAAAGAACATTAATAAAAATAAATTTAATGATCGTGAGAATATAAATGACCAAAAAATAATAAATCAATGATATATGAAAAAACCGTCGATTCATCATATTTGAAGGTAATATGATATAAATTTTTGTTTCAAGATATTTTACCAATATTTGAGGATTTTATTTACCATATAGACTAGTAAAAAAATTAAATATACCTAATTGAAAAGTATAATTTCATCCTTTAATAAATATCCACCATAATCACACATTTTTCTACTTATTATAAGAATTTAAGATGAATTTTTCATACCTGATGCTCTAAAATAAACTTCTAATGAATTATTCACACATTAAAAATTTATATCAATAATTCATTTAACATCATTCCCCATATCCTGGGGAAAATAAAAATATAATAAGGGTGAGATAAATTTCTGAGTATGGGTAAACATAAGCATTCAAATTCAATATCATTACTGAATATAAAATGAGAATAAAGGTATGAATAAATAATCAAAGTTCATGATCAAAACATAGGAGAATTCATTCCCATAAAAAATGATCATAAATCAGGAAACATAGAATAAATATTTACCATAATATAAGAGGAATATTAGTCAATAATCATCTAAGAGAAACAATTCTTGAATAAAATAAATGTTAGAAATAAATAGGAAGCATAGATAAAAAGTATCGGTACCCTAAAAAAATATCTTCATAGAACCCATAAAATAACCCTTATATATGGGATAAACATACCAGGTTAATACCCATTATCATCTAGGAGTAACCTATTAACTAATTAACTTTTTTTCTCTTAGTATTTACAAATATTATTTCAACTCTATCATCACTACCCAATTCATTGGGGGTAAATAACATACCCAACCATATCATATTAGAAATATTACCTTAAATATTTGGGTTCACACCCCAATACCGCTTTCATTTATAATTTCCAAGAACCATATCATGATAAAAAATATAAAATCATTCAATTTTCAACGTAATTATAAAAAGTTTTCATTCATAGCTTGATTTACCAATGGATAAGAAATGGGTTTCACTAAAATTTCATTAAAATAATTATAATTCATTTATACAAAATATTAATATGACGTCATTAAAACATATTCACATTTGAACATAATTGACATCAAGGGTTGTTATCGTAGTGTATAGAAATACCATTAAAATATCATAAAACATTTTTGATGAAAATACCATTTACACTTTGAAAATCACTTTCAAAAAATGCCAAAATATTGTGAAAATATTATTATTTGATAAATAAATTTGGAGAAATATTAATTAATCCTTAAGGATAATAACATTCATGGTGGTGGGAAAATCAATTCTCATATTAATCATTAAAAATATTCTTTTCAATTTTTTTTAAAGAGAGTCAAAAGTGTCCCTTGTGGAAAACATTAAGAAATTTGATTTTAAATAATTTTAAGAAGATATAAAATATCATGTAATGTAACATTAGGAAATAATTTATATTTATAAAATAAAATTATTGAAATAAATAAAAAAACATTATTAAGGAATATAAATGTTCTTAATCTAAAAGAAGATATATTTTAGTATCACTAAAAAAAATTTCTTAATTATTATTTAATAAATAAGAAAGGAAATGGAAACTAGAAATATGAAAAACATTTATAAAAATTTAAAATAAATGATATTTTTTTAAGAAAATAAGTTCATATTATTACCCCAAAGGAACCTTGAACATAAAAAATATTGAAAAACAATATTGTAACGTAAATCATCTACCGCTTTGGTAACATAAAAGATAAAAGTATTTGCAATAAATAGTATTATATGGATATATAAATACCATTAATTTCATAAAATAGTATATTTTTAATCATTCATGGTTCATTAATAATAACATATAAGAAAATCATAGTGCACAACATGAAATGTGTATCAAGAAAATGAGATGGAGACAAATAAAACCAATATAATGATCATAACTCTTAAAGTGATAATTAATACATGAAATGAATATGTGAAAAGATGTAAATCCATATGAATTAAGTGAACATACATAATAAAAAAATTACATATCAATTCAAATATTATCATGTTATAACAAATTCAATGTAGTAGAATAATAACCCAATGAATGGACATTGAGTTAAGAAACCCCTTACCGCTTTCTAACTATAATATAAAGAATCTTGGATAAAATAATTTTAATTTTGAATTAAAATTAAATTATATATGTTGTATTAATTATATAACATTTAAAATATGAATTATATGCACCATATATATATAATTATGTACATAACATTAAAAAATGCATCAATAAATTGAAATTGATATGAATCCCTTGCCTCGAGTGCAGACTTGCTATGTAAGTCCATTAACACATATATAATAATATTATAGAAATTATATTATTTCTTAAGAAACTTTTTAATATTCAATAACTTATCATTATACAATTTATTTAATTTTTTATGACATACTGAATTACCTAATCGATTAAGTCCACTTTTGGTGTTTTAAGGATGTTCGGTTCATGATTTAAATACAAATTGGTATATGATTGTGGTTAAAAAGGTAATTTATCCATAATAAACAAAATAATAGTAATTAAATAAGAATAATTTTTAAAAATTAATTATACTTTTAAAACCAACCATGAATTATGGTTGAGAAAAATAAATTACATAAAAATCATAGAGACGATATGTCGTACATATGCATGAGTAACATCTCTATTTTTAAATGAACATGAATAAAATAAAACAAGTTTTATTTTACCATTAGAAAATTATTATTTTATCATATATATCTTCTTGTATCATTGAATACATAATATATACCATCTATTTGATATAGTGATGAAAACATAATCACATCGCTTCGTGAAGGTGGTAATACACACGTACGAATGAACGATGTTATCTTTTTAAAAGGGAATGAAATGTAAGAAATTAGATGATATATAATCATTAAATAATTATAATAATTTAATTAATATCATATATATATATATACATAAAATCTATCATTATAACTAATTTTAGGAGGCAGTGGTGGAAAATTATTTTCATCAGTTTGGGAGGTGGTAGTCTGCCACACACACGAATGATGGTTTGACATCCCTTTTGATGAAATAGTATATGGATATATGTTATGAAATTAACATGAAAAAATCATTATATTTAATATAATTATTTTATAATTTCATCTTGGTTTATAAATATTGTAAGGATTTATAAAAAGAAAGAAAACTAAAACATTCAGTTCAAATTAATACCACTTATTTGGAAAACCAATTTTCTTTACACCTTAATCCCTATAAGGAACATATTATGAACACAATAATACATATATAACGTGGATATATATTATATGAAGTTAATTTGATATTTATTGGCTAAGATAGAGTGATCAAAATGTGTGAGGTAGTGACGATAGGGGAGAGATTTTATAAGTGAGCGGTGGGGTAGTTCTAGAAATACATGAAATATTATAGTATAATATGTGTCTAAGTCATGAAATATAGTTCCAAAATTACATGTATTTTAAGAAAAAGAGTATATGTTATCAATATAATAATAAAATAAAATTTTTAAATGCATAAATACCATTTTAAACCTTATCTTTTGGATTAATCCTTTCTTACCCATTTTTAACCTTAACCTCGATAAGAAAATTCAATATAACAGGTGTATAAATTTACATATACGTTGAAAATTGGATCATAAATTTAAAATGGAATAAATTTTATAAGGTTTATAATCCTAATTTTTATCCTACAACATTTTTATGATTTATATATAATTTAACAAAATAAATTTAAAATAAAATACTATTAATTTTATCTTAGAAACTATTCACATAATTTAACTTTGAAAACAATTACCGCAAAATAATTTAAATATAATACATTTATTTATAAATAATAATTTTTTATTAAAAATAAATTTTCTATTATACCATATTTAATTTAAAAAATATTACTTTTGAATTTTTTTAAAATCATTTTCTTAATTTTCTACTTTCTTACACAAGCACTTTTCCAACCACACATAAGAATTTAAGGTTATTATTTAATCACTAAAAATTAAAAATTAATTTTCATAATTAAATAATTGTATAATTCTAAAATAACTTGTAAAATTTATTTGAAACTTACTTTTCTACATATGTGAACATATAATATAAATTTTAAAAAAAGATAATGACATTTTTTTTCTTCACAAAAAAAATAAAAGACGTTTTCAAAGAAAATTGGAAAACAATTTCCATAAAATTGATTATTGGATGATAATGGTCAAAACCTACTCATAAAATATATTAATAGAATGTTTTAGGGTATTTTTTCCAAATAATATTATTTTTAACATTAATTACATGATTTTCCCTTACTGAGATGACGAAATATTTACTACAGTTAGTATTCGTAATAAATAAAAATAAAAGGGAACAATTTACCAAATTCAAAACCAATAATTCTTAATAAGGGACCCATTTTATCAAATTAAATTCACATAATTGTGAAATTTTTATTTAAAATTAAATGGGAGAAATGTGATGAAAAGAGATTTTCATAAAAAAAGACTTTTAAGAATTAAAAAATTTCTATATCAAATTGAATTATAATGTTGATTAAAAATAAATTTATTGGATTATGTTCAATAAAAATAAACTATAGAACTTTTAAACTAATTATAAATATCATTTTCCATTAGAAATTCTTTAAAATCCTTGATATTACACCTTAATTATTAAATTTACTCTCTAACTTTTTCATCTTCCTTATAACCACATCATAAAATACATTTCCTTTCCCTGAAAAATACACCATATCAAATTCAAAATTCTATAATTATTATACCCAACACCTATTGCAAAGATTCAAGTAACTCAGGGATAAGATATACTATATAATCTTGTAGTCAATATATTCGATAAATATCACACTAAAGAGGATGTGTTTCCAATAATTCAACACCTAAACCACAACTAAAAACTCTACATCATGAGTAGTGTAGTTCTGCTAATGGGTTCAGAGGTGATGTGGCACTTAATAAAACACCTTATAACCCTGAATCATAAAACCTACCAGGAACATGTTTGACACATCATAAAACACTATATAAAAAACTCTATGTATATGTAAGATCATAATTAGAACTTAAATCCACCTCTTATTCAGCTTTAAGAAGACTTCTTCAAACTATTCTATTCATTCATACATGACTCCCTTCTTGGTAAGAATGTTCATAGGAACTTATAGGTGTGAAATATCTTGCAAGAACATCTTATGGTACCTAGAAAACCTGAAGAAACTATGAATCTCAAACACATTCCTCAATTGTTCCCAAGAAATAACTGTGTTGACTTTCCCTAAATCAATAGATATTCCAATTTAAGAAACCATAATCTCAAGAAAGTAAACCTCCTATATATAAAATTGACACTTTGAATAGTTGGTTTAAAGAATATGTGATCAAAGAATACATAAGAAAACATCCATGAGACTATCCTGTGATTATTATGTATTTGAATATATTAGGGTGTCATCAATGAACATGATGATGAAGTTGTCCAAATATGGGTGAATATATTGTTTATGAGGGTATGAACACTATCAGAGAATTCATTTGTCCCAAAAAACTAGATAATCTTACAACCTATACATTCTCATAAACACTATCTTTAGTAATTCTTCATATCTTAACTAAAGCTGATGGTATCTATAACATCAATAAAAATTTTAAAATCACTTTTCTCCCCTTAATTAATCAAATAATAAATCAATTCATGGTAACATGAACAGGTTCATCATACTGATCTGATTCAACGTTTCGTAGTCCACATAAAGATGATGACTATCATTCTCTTTCTTAGAGAACAACATAAGAGAAACCCAAGGGGAACTTCTGAGTATAATGGATACTTTAGCCTCATGACCATCTCGTTTCACCTTGATTATTTTCAACTCAACGGGTTCCATGTGGTATCGTTAAAATAGCATGGGTCACACATCAAGAAAAAACCCGATCTCAAATTCAAATATTCAAAGTGTTGGTAACTATAAGGAACTATTTTTAATCTTTACATAATCTT
Organism: Viscum album; assembly: GCA_963277665.1. NCBI lineage: Eukaryota > Viridiplantae > Streptophyta > Magnoliopsida > Santalales > Viscaceae > Viscum > Viscum album. The sequence continues at coordinate 932,164,040 of OY728159.1, forward strand.
GATTTTTATTCAAGAATTTACTTTCTTTCACATTTAGGATCTTTTTAGGTATAGAGTTTCAGATAAGTATGTTATAACTCATACATTACAATACCATATAATAAAAATTTAACACTTCTAATATATATCAATTTTTTCAACTATATAATTTTTTTAAAACAAAAAAATTATTTCATTCCATTAAAAATATTTATGAATTTTAATTTACCTTCTGATTTATCTTAACAATCATACAAAAAAAAATTAAAAAAATTAGATGACAAAAAAAAATCAGTAAGGGACATAAAAAAATGAAACCATTAGTCTAGTGAAAAAATTACAACCAATAAAATATTTACCATTATGTAAATTTTCATTAAGAGAAATAAATACAAAATTTTATCATGAAAAAATGAAAGATGTATTTCTTAAGTAAATCCTTTAAAACTAATGGAAATCAATTGAAAACAATTATCGATAACATAGACCATAAAATTCATACCTTGTTTTAAATCCATGTAATAAGTAACTAATGATGAGTTGAACTCATAGGAGAAAACCTTTATCTACTCCCCTCTTATTTTATATTAAGACAGGGAACATTTCCCAATGCATTGGAGCATTATTTGGTTTTATCCATTGCATAGGATATAACGGGATCACCTGACACTATCTAGGAACACCCATCATATATGTTGTAACATCCTCACCTGATGATATCTTGGGGCACCCATTTATCATGTATAATTCTCAAGTTATATATCATGAATATAGAAGTTTTATTCTTAAAATTTTCATACAAAAAATATTTAAAAACTCTATTAAACTCATTTTAAAATCACATTTAGATATCAAAATACCATTTTCCCTTTTAAACCAAATTTTAAATATAAAAACACCCATTCTATGGAAAAAATATATTCAATAGAAAAATAACACAAAAAATGGAAAATAGTTCTTTCATTAAAAAAATTAAATCTTGAAAAGAAATATAGAAATAAAATGATGGTCTGGGTGGTGGAAAAATGCATTGTTGTCATGTATGTTAAAAATAAAATATTCCTTATATATTATGTTAAAACATTCCATATAAAATTTGTTAAAATGTTACATATCAAAACATTTAAAAATAAATTAAAATAGACAAATAAAATTAATTTATAATGATTTTATATCCATATATAATCATTTATAAAATAATTTGAAAAACATGGACATGTAATTGGATGATTTTGGAGGAAAACATTAAAAGATGATTTTTTTAAAGAAAAATACCTTATCAAGATAAAAATATTTGAATCATAATACCGATGAAATAATGACATTAATAAAATTATATACCATTATCATAGGCATATTCATGATATAATATAACATGTATGTTTTCTGTATACCTCATAAAATAATATAGGTTCATTAAATCAAAATATTCCCAAATGAAAGGAAATAGAGACATAGACCTTTACCTTGAGTCTGACATTCCAAATGTTTCTTTATGTTCTTGAATAATAAACTTATTTTAATTATTTACATTCTATAGAATCATTTACAATTGTATGATTACATTTATTTCAATTATTACCATTTTATATACAATTAATGAATCAATTAAGTCTACGTATGATGTTTTGACCTTATTCGGCTTATGTGTCAAAATTGACATTTTTTTTGGATAAATATTCTATAAGATGTAATTATTTAAATATAAAAACAATAATAATCATTATATAATTATAATATTAATACATAAATTATACTTTTAATATTTATCATGATTTTTTTTTGAACTGAAGTATGTTGTGATCGTAGAGATGGTGGGTCATACCTATGCATGACTAACATTTCCATTTTTCAACAATCATTTCGGAAAAGAGGTAAGTAGTATTTTACCATTAAATAATGATCATAATATAATATATAAAACGTTATTTCTTTAAATATACATCTATATATCATCCATGTGGTGTGGTGATGAAAAAGGAGTTACATCGCTAGGTGAAGGTGGTAGTCCACACGTAAATGAGTGAAGTTATCACTTTTTTAGTGAGTGAAAATTTAAGAAATAAAATGACATATTATATTTTCATAATTATAAATATTAAATTAATTTCATAATTATTTCTTATATTTCACATATATTCGTTATATTTACCCTTTTTACCTTTTATTTAATGCATTAGTGAAAAATGTATGACATCACTTCGCAAGGTGGTAGTCCATTGTTCACATGAGTGATGCTATCATATCCCCAATGGAATTGAATGTAAAAAAATTATATATTATATAGTTACTCCATAGGTATAATTATGTTATAAATATAATATATAAACTTTATATCCATCACCATACCCAACTATTATAGGTTGTAACGGAAAAACGAATGACATTGATTTGTAAGGTTGAAGTCCTCCGTACACATGATTGATGAATTAATAACACATTTAATGGAAGTTGGAAATGAATTAGGTTATTAAATTAACATAATAACCTCTAATTACTTGTAATATACTCATATATTTATATATTTATGGTTTATGAATAATATAAGTGGGTGTTTGAAGAAATATAATAAAAACGGGTTGTTCAAGTACGTTACCTCTTCTTCAGGTAACATCATTTGTTTTGCACCAAATTACTTACATAGAGAAGTTATTATGATACGTATTTCCTGAAATAGTAGGGTTTTAAGGATCAAAGATAGAAGGATATTGGGTGGCATTTTATAAGTGAGGTTAGTGGCATGCTTGTAATTTTTTAATAGAATGAATTACACCCACATTGTTTTCATATCACATGGCTAAAATAATGGAACATTCTTGATAATAAAAGTAATAATGTCTAAATATAAAAATTGAATATATTTTAGAAAAAAAATAAGTATATTTTTACTCTTATTTTTTATTTTTAACCCCCAATAAATCCATTTTTACCTTAACTAGGGTAATTAATTTTTACTATTTTCACTTTTCATTTTGGTCAAAAAATTATGCTGACCATATTTGAAAATATATATTTTTCTAATTCAAATTATGGAATCCATTTTACCAAATTTAATACAAATAATTTTTAAAAAATAAATTTAAATCAAAACTCACATACATGATGAAACAATGGGTTTTCAAGAAAAGTATTTTTTGAGAAGAAGATAGTTCTATATTAACTTTATGACTAATAATATTCATTGTATGATATTAAATTAATATTTAATAATTAATAATACATATATTTCATTTAAAAAATTCCCCATTATATATTATCTTAATTAATTAGAATGTATAACCATTATATATTTTAAAACAATATTAAGAAAAATATCATTTTTAAACCCAAAAAAACATATACTAAAAATGAATATAAAGTTGATTCAAAAGTAATTATGTCAATTATATATAAATAAATAATATATATTTTTATATGAAAACATATCCAAAACCTATTAGTACTTTTAAATTACTTAATTTAATGAAAATAAAATGCTTTTTACAAAAATCACTTTTTCACTATTCACTAAAAAAATATTTTCTGAAAAACCCCAAAATTTCACCAAAGTAAATTATTATATATTTATTTAAAAATATATATATATTTTTTTAAATTAAAAATTATAAAATTATAAAATTATACTTTTAAATAAAACCTTATAATAAAAGTGTTAATTTAAAACTATTTCCATTTTGATTTAAATATTACTTAATATTTTTATAATGAATGTAAATATTTTAAGAAACATGGATATGATTTATTCATCCTTTACTGGGGGTTTTAGATTCTTCCACCTTTTAGAAATTAATTCCTTATAATTTTATTCATTTATTAAATAAGTGGGGATATCTTTCCCTCATAGAATTTTTACATTCCCATGTTACCTTCTCAACCATATGATTTTTCTATAAAACATTAACCTATTGAATCACATTATTCCAAGATACTTGTTCTCTATGGTCAATAATCTGAATAGGATATTCCTTATATGAAATATAGTCTTCCAACTAAACTACTTTGGGGCTTAAAACATTATATGAATCTTGGGAATTTTTTTTTAACATCAAGACATGAAAAACATTGTATACGTATCATATACTCGGAGGTTAGGCCACTTTGTAGAAACTGAATCAACTTTCTATGGGATTTCATACATTTCAATGAACTATGGACTTATCTTTTCCTTCTTACCAAAATTCCTAACAGTCCTCCATAGATAAGAATTAAGAAAGAAATGATCACCTACCTCTAAAAGAATATCTTTTTCCATTTATAAACATAATGTTTTTCCTTTTATAAGATACCCACATATTTTTGGATTCAATATCACCTTCTCCACCATTTCCTTTACCAACTATGTTTCCATCAACATCATTTATCATGAATCATTCCAAAATTATTGTGTATGACACTTCTTTATATATAATTCATAAAATAGTGTCTTCTGTATAATGAAATGAAAATTATTTTTATAACAAAACACATCTATAGAATAATGTTGTTCCCAAATTCCCTAGTAATCCATCAAATCATAATGATTATATATTCCATGTTCTGAATAATCTGATAAGTCTTTCCATCAGAATGTGGATGAAATTATATAATGAAAATTAATTTTATTCCCAATGAATTCTGATATCTCTTCTAAAAATAAGATGTGAACTTGGGATCTGGGTCTGATACAATAAATAGTGGTACTCTATGTAACATAACAATCTCCATTAGATAAAAATGATAAAATTGATCTAAATACATTATATCTCTAATGGGAAAGAAAAATTTAGATTTACATAATAAATAAAAAATAACCCAAATCTCATTATTTCCTTGAGAAGTATTTGGAAAACCTACCATGAAATCCATTAATATATTTTTCCATTTACTCTCCAAAACTAAAAAATGGTTAAGAATCCCATTCATAAATTTAATCACTCTTAAACCTACTGAAAATTATAACATTGTATGGTACATTCATAAATATATATTTTCATTCCATCCCACAAGTAATACTATGAAAGGTCTCTTTACTTATTTTTGATGCCCAAATGAATGGAAAACAGAGAACTATGAGCTTTCATCAACAATTATTTCCTAAACTGGGAATCAAGAGGAACACATAATATTTTTCCCAATTGAAAAACACATTCATCATCAATATTATAATAAGGTAGCATACACTTCTTAATGGATTCTACCTTTTCCTACAAAGAATTATCCTCCTTTCAAGCTTTCATAATTCTTTTTAATTAATTATAATACACTAAAACCTAAAACAAAATAGAGGATTTCCCTCCATTAAAAAAATATATTCCAAAATTTATCAAATAATTAACCAATGGATCAATATACAAATGTAACATTGTTAATATTGAATTAATTATTTTACTCAAAATATCATCCACTTTTTTCTATTTTCCATGATAGCAATGAATAATCCCATCATAATCATTGATTAGTTTCAAATATCTTCTCTATCTCATGTAAAATTATTTTTGAGTGAATATATAATTCAAATTTTTTAATCAGAATATATTTCACAATTTACAAAATACATAATATTCTTTCAAAATTATTAAATCAATAACCACATTAGTTAATTCCAAATCATGTGTATAATAATTTAACTCATGAGGTTTCAAGTGACTGGAAACATAAGTAATTAATTAATCATTCTAAATTTAGAAAAAAGTCAATTCCTTTCAATGAATCATCACAATAGATGAAAAATTAACCATTTTTTGGAAGAAAGGTCCAAAACTTGAGAATTTTCAATATACTATTCAGTTCTTGAAAACAATCATCATATTTTTTTGTCAATATGAATTAACTCATTTTTTATTAAACTTATATAGTATTCTACATTGTTAAGAAATGTTTTCAACAAACCAATTGTAGTAACCTGCTAGTCTACAAAAACTAAAATTCTCTCTAATATTTATTAGTCTTAACAATTCCACAACAACCATTTTTTGAAAGGTCATCTGTTAGGCCATCTTTAAAAAAATATCCATGAAAAGAAAAAAATTTCAACCTAAGTTGAAAATTAATAAATTTTCCATATATTTTATTTTCTTTTAAGGTTTTGAAAAAATATATTGGTGTCTGTAATATTCCTCTAAAACTTTATTATATACAAAAAAATTTATCAATAAACACCACCACAATCGTTTCAAATAACTCATGAAGAACACTATTTATAAGGCCATAAATACATCATGTGCATTAGAAAAAATAAATGGAATAAGTGAAAAATCATAGCTCCCATATCTAGTATGGAACATTGTCATAATAATTTTTACTACCTTTACCTTCAACCGATGGTACCCCGACCACAGGTTAAACATCAAAAAATACTGATCACCCTTGATCTGATCAAAAAAATCATCAATATGTGGTGAATGATACTTTTTAGAAACATTGAACTTGTTAAAGGCTATATAATCAATTAAAAGCCCCATTTAACCATCATTCTTTTCAATAATAAAAATAATATCACCTCGTGGTTAATTTCTAGGTCAGATGAAACATTTATCTAATAACTCCTTCAATTTATTTTTCAATTCTAAAAGGTCCACTTGAGCAATTTGATAAGGGTATTGAGAAATAGGATTACCATTATATACTAAGTAAATTGTAAACTCAACCTATCAATCATAAATAACACCAAAAAAATCATATGGAAATACATCCATGTATTAATTTACTACTAGTACATCAATAATTTTAAAATATTCTTTATTTTCAAAAATATGATCTTTGTAACATTTACTATCATATCTAATAAATTTCTCACCTTTTTGTTTGTTTATCAAAGAAATGAAATCATTGAACATAAATTTATTAGCTCTACAATCAATTATATAATGATATATTGAAATCTAATTCATACCAAGAATGATATCAAACTCTACTATAGATATTTGGACAACATTTTCATGAAAGACTATCCCACTGATATCAATAGGAAGATTCTAATAAATATTAGTTTCTTGAAAATTTACACATAGATTTTTTCACCAAAAGTTCTATCTTAACTCTCTGAGGTGATACTCCCAATTTACATGAAAATCTCTTAGAAATGAATTAATTTAAAGATCCAAATTTAGACAGGTCATTGGCATAATTTGAATACATAAGTAACATACCTTTCATAACTTCATTTTATGGCACAACATCAACCATAGTAGTAGAAAATGACACTGTTACACCTTTCTGTTTCGAATCATGATAATTTCAATAATATGAAAATAAATTTGTTCAAATGTTAGAATAATGACCAAAATCATTGAAACTATAATACCTCTCCTCTAGATGGATATTTTTTACCCCATTATTTGGGTTTTCAGCACTCTTTCCATTACAACCATGAGCCTTGTGACTAAACTGACCACATTAAAACAAATTCTAAAATCCCACCACAAATTCATTAAAATGTAATTTTCCACACATGGAACATTTTTTGGACTTACATTCAGACTTTACAATGAATTGAATCTCTATTTACTAACACCTTTACATTTTATTATGATTGAAAATTCAAGGAATATATCTTTCAAGATACTCCATCTCAATATTCTCATCACAAAAAACCACTTTCTCATAACATTGAAATTCCCATGTGGTTAATTCTCTTTGTAAAAATGTTTTCAACACTATGTAAAACCAATTACTTTTTCTATCATTTTCCCAAATAAAATATAGAACATGCGTGGAAATTATCATGATGTTTACTTTATATGAAACTATAGAATCATAATCGTTTTACCTCATTTTTATGAACTTTGTTTCTATATGAAGTCAAAAAACCATTAGGAAATATTTCTCAAGTAAAAATCCTTAAATGTTTCCCATCCCAAATAATCATGATCAATTTTCTCTCTAGTATTCTTAACTAAAGACCATGATCGATCAGATTCACCTTCAAACTGATAGATGAAAGTAGTTTCCTTTTGACATTTCGAACATCCTGTGACATCAAATATATTCTCTAGAGAATTTATCCATCCTTTAACTATTATGGGGTTAGAATCTCCACTAAATTATGGGGGATGATTCCTTATGAAATTCTTTATAATAGATATTTTCCTTCATGTTAGATCGGGTTCCTCTATATCATGGACACATCAACCATTTATATCTTCTTTAAAATGATACTTCACTATAACAAACTATTCCACTCCAATTCCTACCATATCAGTATGATAGTTTGGACATATATTTTCTTCTTGGTTCCTTATCACTACAGATACCTTGCATCCTCTATGGAAAACCATTTTGAAGAGAAGTATTTTATATGAAGAAACATGTTAAAATTTAAATTCTATATCGTTTCAACTTGACCATAAGGTAATATATTTCAACAGTAAGCTATTATCATTATCCTAAACTCTAAAGTTATCTAAAAAGACCTTTGATAACAAATATGAGGACTCACCCATAAATGTTACATAATATTTGTTTTTTTCCTATAATTTACATTCTTTTACTTTGGGGATCTTTCATGTTTTATAGTTTTACAGAATTTGTTCACAACTCATACATTACAAGACCATATAATAAAAATTGGACACTTTCGATCAATATCCATTTTTCAGACTTTATTAATATTTTAAAAAAAACATTATTTATTTCCATGAAAACTATTCAATAAATTAAACATAAATTTATCAATTTTATTACCTATCTTATGAAAAATAATTAAAATTGTGGGATTATCACTAATAAAATCGTTTGAGATAATCAAAGAATGAAAATTCTAAGTCCATTAATATAACTAAAACCCATGAAATATGTACCTCAATATAAATTTTCATTGAGATAAATAAATAAAACATTTTCATAAGAAAAAGACACAAACTTTTTTCTCAAATAAATCTCTTAAAATCCACAACAAGAAATTAAAAACCCTTCTTAGTCACTTATAGAATCACATTAATATCTCATTTTAAACTTGTATCATAAGTAAATGGATCCCAATTAAATCTAATGTTGAAATAATTTTGTAACACCGTCCTTATTTTGTATTAATAAAATTAATATTACCCAGTTCATAATACCCCTATCTATTTTTACACGTCATTTATTCTATAGTGTTCTCACCCGGTGCTGTCGGGGTTCACCCATCATATAAGTTGTAATAAGATCACCTAACACTATCTGGGAGAACACATTTTTCATGTGTAATGATAAAGTACCATATAATTAAGAATTTTTTTTATTATTTCACTTTTCTATCATTAAACCTTAGAAATATATTTTAAACTCATAACAAAATCACTTTTTCATATCGTAATAACAATTTTCTTTTAAAACCCGATTTTCATTATAAAAATACCCATTATTTTTAAAAACCCATATTCAATATCAAAATAAACCAAAAAGTGGGGAAGGGGTTTCCATTGAATAATACATGAAATATTTAAAAGAAATATAGAAATAAAATAATTCTCATGGTGGATGAAAAATTCGTTTTTGTTGTGTATGTTAAAAATAGAACATTCCTTTTGTTGTTTGTTAAAAATTTCCCTATAAATAAGACACAAATATTATTTTTGAAACCCATTAAAAATGATGTAAAAGTGACATTAATTGAACTTTATAAATATTTTATGTAAATATAAAATCCTTCATAAAATCATTTTAAAAAATAGACATGGAAAAGGAATAGTTGAAAAAAACACTAAAAGGGTATTTTTTTAATGAAAATTCACTTATCACCTTGGAAATATTAGAATCATAATACCAATGTAATAATAAAATTAAACAAAATAATAAATAATATTATAATAGATAAATTAATTATATAACATGTCAAAATTTCTATATATACACCTTTTAAAATGGTATAGTTTCGTAACATCAAAATATGGCTCAATGAAAGAAAATTGAGACGAAGTCCCTTACCTTGAGTCTGACTTACCACATGGGTATTTATCTTTCGAAATAATAAACATATGATATTTATTTAATTTATTTAGAACAATTTTCAATTTTACTATACTTTTATTTCACTTATTACCATGTTATATACAATTACATAATTAATTAACGGTATATCAAATATTCTGACCATATTCAGCTTATGTGTAAAAAATGAAATTGGTAAGTTGACTATAGTGAAATGGGTCATTATTTAAACATTTTTATAATAATAACCATGATATAATTATAATAAGAATACATTTATTATAATTTTATGTCCATCAATGAATTTTTTGAAAAAAAATAATGTATGTTACGATCATAGAGACAGTAGTAGGTTATACGTATTCATGAGTAACGTTTCAATTTTTTGAAAATCATAATAGAAAGGAGTCAACCAATATTTTACCTATATATAATTATCAAAATATTATATCTAAAATATTATTTATTTAACTATATTTATATATAACATTCATGTGGTGTGGTGATGAAAAGGGATTCACATCGCTTCATGAAGGTAGTAGCCCGCACGTACACAAAGGTTGTAATCATTTTTTCAGTGATTGAAAAGGTAAGAAAGAAAATAATATAATATATTTTAAGAAATATAAATATGTAATTAATATCATAATTATTTCATTAATATCACATATAATCATTATATATTTCCTTATTACCTTCCATGTAATACATTAGTGAAAAATGAATGACATCACTTTGCAAGTCGGTAGTCCGCCGTACACACGAGCGACGTTACTCTATCACCCATGGAATAGAATGTAAAAACATATATATGATATAAAAACTCCATAGGTATAATTATATATTAATTATTGTATATATGCTTTATATCAATCATCATATACAACCATGGGAGGTGGTGATAGAAAAAGGAATGACATCGGTTTGTGAGGTGGTTGTCCTCCGTACAGACAAATATTGATTCCATAACACATTTGATTAAAGAGGAAAGTGATTTATGTTATAAAATTAACATAATAACATCTCAATATATATAAGATACTTATTTTAATATATAATAATGGTTTATTAATAATTTTATTGGGTGAAGGAAGAAATAAAATAAAAACGCTTGTTGAAGAACTTACCTCTTCGTTGGATAACTTCTTTTGATTTACAGGAGATGACTTCATTGGTTGGATTTCTAAAAAATCTATAAATTATATAATGATATTATAGGATTAGATAATTTATTTATTTAGGATGTTTCCAAACCAATGGTTTTTAAAGGTTTGATGAGAGGATTTGAGGGGTGGAATTTTATAAGGTAGGTGAGTGGCACACTTGTATTTTTGGAAAAATATGAATTCCACCAACGTTTTTTAATGTCACAAGGATAAAATAATATACTATTATTAATAATAGAAGTTATATGGTTGAAATAATTAAATTAAATATATTTCAGACTCCTTTAGGTCATTTTAACCCTAAAGAGAGTAACTAAACTCCTTTAGTTTAACACCTCGATAAATCACTTTTTACCCTAAAGAGAGTAACTAATTTTTACTGTTTTCACTATTCATTTAAGATAAAATTATAGTTATAATTCATAATAATATATATTATTATTCTTTCCAATATGGAAATAATTTTACCAAATTTAATTCATAGAATAATAAAATTTTAAAATTTTAAAAAACCTCGAAGATGAGTTGAAAAACCGGTTTTTGAAGGAGACTATGTTTTGAGAAAAAATGATTTTATATTAACTCTATGAAAAAAAACATTGTATGAAAATAAATTAATATTTACTTATATATAGTCTATAAATTTCATTTAAAACATTTCCCATTATATATAATCATAATTAATTAAAATTTAGAAACACTATGTATTTTAAAATGGTTTTTAGAAAAATCCCATTTTTAAACCCAAAAATAATATTATACTAAAAATGACTATAAAGATAATTAAAAAGTAATTATGTGTATTATATATGCCTAAATAATACTTATGTTACTTTAAATAATTTTAAAAATCTATGGGTACTCTTAAATTACTTAATTTATTTAATATAAAAGACTTTTTGAAAATCAACATGTACACTATTCAGGGAAAAATAAATATTTTATGAAAAATGATACAATTTCCCCCAAAGTAAATTATCAAATGATGATTTAAAAATTGATATTAATTTTTCCAAATTAATGTCATAAAATTTAGAAATTTAACATTTAAATAAATAAAATTAATAAAAGTATTTTATTTAAACTATTTCCTTTTTTATTTAATGAATAAATAATTTTTTTTATAATTAATATAAATATATTAATAAACATGAAATTTATTTATTCTATATTTACCTTTTTTTTATAGTAACCTCAAGAAATATTCTTGAAACAAATCAAAGTATAGTTTCACCACACGAGGAAAAAGTTATGGAGATACTTCTTGGTCAATAAAAATGATCATACCTACCACTTGCCCAAAAAAGACTTCTCAATGTTGAGGACATATCCCCATTATGCCTAACTTGATGTCTCATTCACTAGAAAACCTGAATTTTACCCACTTAGTTAATATAATGGTCAAACATCTAAGATAAAAATAGATTTTTTCTTGGTATTTGGTTAACCATTCAATCATATGTAACACACAAATATTTTAATAGAACATTATTCTCTACTGTATATTCAACATGTAAAATTGAATTTAAACAAACCACATTTTAATATAAAAATATTATTATTTAAACAGGATTGATATAACATAGACATTAAATTATCCATTATAAATAGTATTAAATAATTTATGAAATATATATATAGGTCCTAACCAATATAAATATATTCAAATATTCTTAATAAATAACCACTCAATATTAATAAAGAAATTTTATTTTATAAAAAATATGTTTCCTTCAAAAATGATTTTTATTTATTTTTTAAGAAATATATTATAATTAATTTTTATAACTCTTAATAATTTTATTTAATAAAATAAAAATAATTTTTTAAATTATCACAATTATATTTACTTAGGTTGAAATTTAGGGTTTTTTAGAAAGCAATGATTTTTTAATGAATGGTGAAAATACCAATTTTTGCAAAACAATCATTTATTTTTAAGAAATTCTGTTATTTAAAAGTACCATTATTCTTTAAATTTTATTTAACAGTAACATATGTGTTTTTTATTTATATTTCATTAAATTAAATATATTAAAAAAATTATAATTTATTTTATCACAATATGTTTTAGTCTTAAAACAGATATTTCAAGAAAAACATTTAAAGTGCATAATGTTTCTCTATTCAAACTAATTAAAATAGCATCTAATTAGGAATTAATTTAATTAATTTTATCTAATATTTAAATTTAAATGTGAATTTAAATTTTAAAATTAATATTGCTTTTCATATAGTTATTATAATATCTTTTTATGCTTCAAAATACATTTCTTAAAAACTCATTTTTTGACAAGTCTGCATGTTTAATTTTAACATAATTTATACCAATTATGTGAATTTAATTTTATTAAATTATTTAAATATTTGGAATAAAAATATATATATTAAAAAATAATTTAAATATAATTATATGTCATAATGAAAAGTAGAGAATCATTTAAAATAATTATGGTGGTAAAAAAATGAAAAAGGAAAAAGTGAGTAACCATTGAGGTAAAGAGATTAACTTGTTTAAAACAAATTAATTTTGAATGGTAGAGGTTTTTATCATCCATAAATCTCCTTCAATAATTTATTTTTCAATTTTTTACACACTTTTCTTGAGATTGACTTCCCATTATTGAATTATTTTGGGTATTTACAAGAATGTCACTCGTACTCCCTTATAAAAGGGCATCCACTCAACTCACATTTCTGCACTTCCAAAATGCATTGTTTTGGAAAATAACTATCAAAATAACTTCCTTAATTCCATAAATATCATCCTATAATCCTTGGTTTTATCATAAACAAAATATTAAAAGGATTTAGTTATAATCCAAAAGAGGTTGTCTAAATAATAAGTAACGTTCTTAACCAAGCATCTTTGATTTATTTTTTCTTACGCCTCCTTAAAATATCACTCAATCATTATAATATAATAACATAAGTATATCTCATATACTAATATTTTATTATTTTAATTTAATAATTTAAATACATCTCCACTTCCATAAAATGGGAAATCAATCCAACATTCATGTGTACGGTGAACTACCACCTTACGAAGCCATGTAATTCATTTTCTATACTCACCTCACAAAGATATTTAAAATGATGGATTTAATTTTTATATAGTATATTAAATAAATTTAAAAATATTTTTAAAAGTAATATATAATATACATTCTTATTAAACCATCAATTGAAAATTATAACATTGTTCGACTATGTGGAGGACTACCGCCACGTGAAGTGATATGATTTATTTTTTTACCACATTACATTGATTGTATATGTAAGTGTATTTAATAAAATAATATTATATTTAGGATATTTTTATTTTCTATATGTATAAAATGATACTTTCATACTTTTTATCATGATCGTTGAAAAGTGGAAATGTTAAACATGTGTATGTACGACCTATCATCTCCATGATTGTAACATAGTTCATTTTTCTTAACCATAATTCATGGATATTTTTAAATATATTATTTATGTATAAAAATGAAAATTATCTAATTATTACTATTTTGTATTTGATGGGATAATGAACTATTTGACCACAATCAACACACCGACATCATTTTGAACTAATTAACTGAGTGTCCTCAAAACAGCCAATCTGGACATAATGGGTTAAGTAATTAAGTACATAATTAAAATAAATTAACTGAAGATTTAATTATAAGGGATTAAATATGTAAATGTTCCTTAGGAAACAAATAATTTATATATGTTTGTTATACAAGATATGAAGTTAACACACAAAAAATTCTGGACTCAGGGTAAGGGTTTCGTCTCAAAACACCTTTATATGAGACACATGTTGTTTTACAAAAATAATTACATTTAAATGGGGTACATAAAGACCCATTAAATATTATATCATCAATTATTCATAATTAATGATATTTGAATATACAAATCATATTCTATATTCAAATGAGTTATGATTCAAAAGTTACTAAAGCGGTGAGGGTTCATGTTTCAATCTCATTTCAATCGGGATTTCTTATGCATGAATTTTCAGTCTACAAAATTATTTGATCATTTTATAATTAATCACTTCCAATTATTATCCACTAGTCATTAATGATTTTTTCTTGTAACATTACCACTTTCATAAATGTGGTACAAAAAATGTCTGAGAAAAATATTCTAATGATAATAGGGTTTATTTATTTCTTCGATCAAAAAACCTTTAAATTATTTGTCCACATTTTACTTAAAAAATTTAAAAAATGTTTTAATATTTTCCATAATTTTTAGAGTAATTTTTAACCATTTTTTAATTTTTAAAAATGTTGTTTAAAATGAATCTTCTTGTAACTTTATGAATGAGGTACTTTTCAAGTTTTTTCCAACATTTGAAAGGAATGTTTTCAACTTATACAACATGTACAAAATTAACCACCCCCATGTCTATTATTTTCCTTTAATATTTCCTTATAAGTATCCATTGATATTTTCAATGAAATTTATTTCTATAATTTTTTGTTATTTTTTTTAAATTGGAAACGTTATTTTCCTCTAGAATATTTTTTTATATTTTATTAATATTTCATTTCATCAAAAAAACCCAATTAAATATAATGAACTAATTTAAATTTTGAATATATTTCAATTAAATATATACCAATATTATTATCC
Source organism: Viscum album (assembly GCA_963277665.1). NCBI lineage: Eukaryota > Viridiplantae > Streptophyta > Magnoliopsida > Santalales > Viscaceae > Viscum > Viscum album. Next base: position 932,179,711 of record OY728159.1, read on the forward strand.
TTTCCTTTTATGGGATAATAAATTCTTTATTCTTATTTATCAAATAAATTTTTTGTTAAATTTACTTTGATTATGATGTCAGGAAAGATTATACATCCCATTTAATTTTCATGGGTAATTAATATGTTATTCATTATGATTCATTTCCATATGTGAAACACATATTTATGTACATGAATTGAAGGTGATGAACATTCTTGGATTTATGTCGACATCCATTTCATTTGGAAATTTTTAATTCTCAAGATATATCATTTTGAGATTAGGGAGTGAACCGAATACATTATGGGATAATGTCCACCATGTGATGTTGTATTTGCAGTTAGCCTTGACTTATTTTAGATCATGTATTATGGTTCTACCAAATTTCTTATGATTCCATGATCTTATAATGCATGGTCCTTTATGTTATTCTTTCATGTGTTTAATCATGTGCCTTAATTTTTATTTTTCATGTTACACTTTTGACTCACATATCTTGCTTCCTTATCAAGCATATTTTTCATACTATGAATTTTAGATCGCCCCTTTTGTGTATATATTCCCATGTTATCCCATGCATTTTTAGGAGATCAAAAGTATTTAAAATCTCACTATGGGGAATAAAATAAATAATTTTTATTTTACCCTCACTTTTATATAATATGAAACTAGTATTCCAAATACACTAGGCCTCATGATATATGGGTTATAATAAATGGATTTTTATTTCAAAAAACATCTAGTAATATGTGAAAAATAATCGGGTTGTTATAGTTGGTCTTGAAGGGAAGGCTTAGATAACCTAAGAAAACGTGTATGACAAAACATTAATGGGAACTCTAAGGGTAAGTATAGGGACAAGTATATGGATAAGTTTATGTATAAGAAAATATCCAATAATTTTGGTGAAGTTCAGAGAAAGTGGTTTTCTAGAAAATACATCCCTTCTTGAATACTATAAGTGGATGTGGATCTGAAATAGTTTTACCTTGGGGTAATAACTCTGAAGAGGGAATGTTGAGATAGACTTAATCATCACCTATGTTTGAAATTCGGCCTTGTTTCACACTTATTATCACAACCGAATAAATTTTTTTTAGATTTACCAAATAATCACCAAACATCATGATGCAATTGAGTAGATGATAATCAAGGATGACCAATGTTAAAATTAAAGTGTATTTGGTTTATAACACTAGGACTTATCAATATTTTAAGGGCATAAGTACCACTTTGAAGTTTTATTTTAGTGAATTACATGATGATTAATTGTATTCTGAGAGATATTTATGGTAATGTAACCCATGGGGTTAGTATGGGTTTTAGAGGGAAAAATTTTATTTATAGAAGAATGCCTTATATTTTATGGACACATGTTTAATGTTATAGGTATCATTTAGGGTTTATTCTATAATTTATACTAATATAATAATATTCCATCAAGATTATTTGATTTTGTGGAAAAATTAAGATGATAGAAAACCATAGTGGTTATAAACTGTTTTGATAATTAATTCTATTTTTAGTATGTTTGAAATATTTTTGGGAATGTTAAAGGAATTATAATTTTCTAGAATTTACACCCCATATTTCATGTAACGACTCATTATATTCTGTAATTCCCTGGGACTTGAACCAAAAACTGGAGGGTGATAAAGGTGTAGTGCCTAAAAATGGCCTATATAATTTAATGGTTAGTATAAAATTGTTTTTTATTAAATTATTTTGTTGATAAATTTGAAATTGATTTTGGGAAGCATATTAATGGATAAAATCTTTAATATTTTTTGGATTTTGAGGTGATTAATTGTATTTTGGGAAAGGTTTTTGTAGGATGATATATATATACATTATATTTAAAATAAATTATTTTTTTGAAATAATTATTTTATGCTTTTAATATAAAATATTAATGGTATAACATATCCTTTGAGGATAAAACCTTATTTCATGTTGAGGTTATTGAGGTTATTTGGGAAATAAGATTATTTATTTAAGGAATGATCTTTGTTAAACCTTTGTTTTATTATCTTATTTTTTATATTAATATATTTATTCTAATTTTTCATATTATCATACCTTGTTCTGAGAATTCATGTTTTTGTTTAATGTTTAAAATAATGCGGAATATCGTTATTTCTTTTTTTGGATCCATGTGACCCATTAAAAGATAATTTCAGAGCATGAGGAATAAACTATTAATATTTAATACTCATTATTTGGATAAATAGTTGAGATTATTGTGAAAATTTATTAAAGGATGAAATTATACTTTTCAGCTAAGTATATTTCCTTATGTTCTAAATCTAGATGGAAAAATTATCCCTTAACTTTAAAAATGATCTTGAAATAAAAATTTTATTCAGTATCAATAAATTAATATTATCTTTATTAAAAAACTATAAGTTTATATGCTAAATGGAAATTATTTACAGATACATGTTTTCATTTATGACCAATGTTCTCCTAGGTGGAAACCTAGTTAAGAGGTGACCTTTGTATTTCCCATTACATATTTTTAAGATAAAGTTTTATTAACACTTTTTATGATGTGGGTTTTCCACAGAGGAATTTTCCAATTTGATACCCTTGATTACTCACCACAAGTTTAAATTATGAAAATAAATTTTATTTAATGGGGGTATAATTAAATACCCTAATTTTTCCAAAGAGAACGGTTATTGATAGAATATTCAACATGAAATACTAAATTTAAATGAACCAGATTTTAATATTAAATTATTATAATTTAAACATGACCAATATAATATACATGTTAAATTGAAAGGTATAAATATTAATAACAAATTTTTGGAATATATATAAATTTCATTCTCAATATAAATTTATTCATAAATTCTTAATAAATAATCACAAAACATTAATAAATATATTTTATTCTACAAAAAAACTGTTTTCTTCAAAAGTGGATTTTATTTTTTTCTATGAAAAAATATTATAAATAATTTTTATAACTATTGGAAATATTATTTTATAAAATGAAATAACTTTTTAAATCAGCACATCAATATTAACTTAGGATGAAAAATTCAAATTTTTTAGAAAATAAGGATTTTATCAGGGAATAGTGAAACAAAACGATTTTTTGTAAAGCGACCATCACTTTTTGATAAATTAAGTAACATAAAAGTATTAATATTATTTTAATTTTATTTTAAAGCAATATAAGTATTATATAATTATATTTAATTCAGTTAAATTTATTTAAATCATCTGAATTTTTCTTTTTATTATATGTTTATTTTTTGGCATAAAAACATTTTTTTAAATATTATTTTAAGATCTCTAACACTTCTCCATATTAACTAATTAAAATAAACACTAATTTAGAATGGTTCAAAAAAACTTTATATATTATATATCTATAATTATTTATTTAAATAAATTAAATTATTATTACTTTTCATATAATTATTAAAAGATCATTTTATGCTTAAAAATATATTTCTTGGAAATTGGTTTTGTTGACACGTTTGGGGGGTTAATTTTAAATTACATTATACCTATTATATGAATTGAATTTAATAAAATAAATCCAATATTTTTATAAATAATAATTAATATTATATAATGAGTTCAACATAGTATTTGGTGATAATGAATAGTAAAAATAGTAAAAAAAATAGTTATCATGGTAAACAAAATAAAAGGATAAAATTGAGTAAACATAGAGGTTGTAATGATAAATGTTTTAAAAAAATGTTCATTTGGAATTTTATTGGTGTTTATTGGACTTATATCTCCTAAAATAATTTATTTTTAAATTTTTAAGCACTTTTCTTGAGAGTTACTTCCCATTATTTAATGGTTTTGGGTATTTATAAGAATGTCACTCCACCTCCCATATAAAAGGGCACCCATGATCCTCTTCTTTACTTACTTTTGATGCACATTAGTTTGAAAATAAACTACCCAAATTACTTCATTAATTCCCTCTATCATCTATATTCCTTAATTTTATCATAAATACAATATATGAATGATTTAGGTATAATGATATAGAGGGTTTTCAAAGAAGATGTAACATTTTTAGCTAAACATCATTGTTTTATGTCTTCTTACAACTCCTTCAAATTTTACTCAATAACGATCATAGAATACAATCAGTAAATCGTATAAACTAATATTTTATTATTTCTATTTAATAACTTAAATTATTCTCTACTTCTATCAAATAGGAAATGAAATCATATTTTTAGTACACGCCAGACTACCATCTCATGAACTGATGTAATTCATTTTCCATAATCACCTCAAAAAAATATTATAACAATGGATTTAATGTATATATATTATATTAATAAAATATTAGTAATTCTATAAAATTAATATATTGAATACTTTCTTACCTTACCATCCATTGAAAATGGAAACATTGTTCGTGTGTATGAAGAACTGTCTCCTCTCGAAGTGATGTGATTCATTTTTTATTAATGTATAACATGGACGGCATATGGAAGTGACATTAAAGAAAAATTAAGATATTTATTGTATTTTTCTAATTTTTTAAAGACAAAATAACACTTACCTTCCTTCTATCACGATCGTTAAAAAATGGAAACATTGCACATGTGTAAGTACAACCTATCATCTCCATGAACGTAATATAGTCCATTTTTCTTAACCATATTTCCTTTTTTAAAAGTAAAATTTTAGAAAAAATAATAATTTTGTAATTTTAATTATTTCATAGAATATGGAACAATTACCCCTTTGACTATGGTCAATACACCATCGCCATTTTGAAATAATGAACTGAGTTTCCTCAAAACACCCTTCATGGACATAGCTTGTTAAGTAATTAAATATATCATTAAAATGAATGAAGAAATGGTTTATGTATAGGGTATTAAAAAATGAATATGGTCAAAAAAATAATTGATTTATGTTATTTATATAGTAGATAAAGGGCTTAAATGCAAAATTATGGACTCGAGGTAAGAGTTTCATCTCAAAACTTCTTTCTTTGAGAAACAAGTTTTTTATGCACATAATTTATTTTATAGGTTGTATATACTGCCCCTTTACATATTAGATCATGAATTATTCATAGTTTGTGATATTTTAAGTTACAATTCCACAACATAATTTATGGGATTTATGATTCACAATTTAATAAAGAAGTAAGGGATTATGTTTCAAACTCATTTAAATAAGGATTTTTTATGCCCAAATTTCCATTGTGGGAGAATATTTGATCATTTTATAATAAATAATTTACACATTATTCTCCTTTGTTCATTAATGGTATTTTCATTTAATAGTACCAATTTTTTCACTTTGTTACAAATAATGTTAAAGAAAATTATATTAATGAAAATAAACTTTGTTTCTCTCTTCGGCCGAAACCCATTTCCCTTACATGTCCATGTTTTCTTTAAAATATTATTAAATTGTTTTTACTATTAACTCAAAATGATTCAGTTTCAATTTACTTTTGTTTAAATTTTTTCAAAATGGTTTATAACGATTCATCTAGTCACTTTCTGAATGATGTATATTTTGGAATTTTATCAAAGTGTGAATGGGTTGTTTTAAATTTATGTACCATGTTATAATTACATATATCCATGACCATTATTTTCTTTAAGGATTAATTTATAAGTTACCTAGTATATTTTCAAACAATATTATTTCCAAAATATTTTGTAAATTTTTAGTTTCTCAAAATTGATTTTCAATGGTTAAAGGTTATTTTCCTCAACAATGTTTTTTTTCTTTTGATAGTATTTCTATTCCTCGATGAAAACATCCATTAATGATAAGTAATTAATATAAATTATATATATATATATATATCTATGTGTGTTTGTTTGTGTGTGTGTGTATCTTAAATATATACCTATCTCGTTCTCCCTTCCATTTATCGGGTAATACATTCCTTACGGTTTTTTCTAAAATACCTTCATTATGAAATTTCTATTGAATATGATATGATGAAAGATTATGAATCATGTATTCATTCCATGTAAAATTATTATCTTATTCCTTAAAATTGATTTCCTTTCATGGAACACATATTCATTTATATGAAATTAATTTTATGCGTGGGCCTAGAATTATATATCTCTTTAATGAATTGGGTAATGTTTTATTCCAATGAGATATCATTTATGGGATTATGTAGTGAACACAATCCATTATGGGAATATTTCCACAATGTGATGTTATCTCAGAAGTTATCCTTGATTTATTTTCATGTCATTTTTTTAATGATTCCACATTTTCTATAATTCCATGGTATTATGATACCATGTTCTTTACAGAATTCTGGTATTTAATTACTCTTGTGTCATATTTTTATGACATCTTTTTATATCATTGACTCCCTTATTATGCTTACTTATATAGTTTATTTTTGTACTAGGATTTTTATATCACCTCTTCTCTCTATGTATTCCTCAGGATGCCCTATGTATTTTTAAGATATCTATGGTATTTTGGAACTCAATAAGGTGAATAAAATAGTCAAGTTTTATTTTATCCTGACTTTGTTGTATTATTAACTTAGTCTTACAATGAAACTAGGAATCATGATATTTGGGTTTTAATTAATGGATGTTTTTGTTAAAAATCATGTAATAATATGTCTAAAATTATCGAGTCACTATATGTTAAAGATCGCATATAAAAATGTCATCTCCAAAATTTTGAAGCTCTGCACATTCTCAAATAAAGAAACCACCATCATAAATTCTTGATTGATATGATGATTATACGCCTTCTACCTCAAGGGTAAATAAGTGTAGGTAGCCATTTTTTCTAACCCACCAACCACTTGAGAAGATAAAAAAAATAATATACTCTTTTATCAAAAAGGGTAATAGAGAGTGTATAAGAAATCTAGAGCATACCTCATACTATTTAGGGTCCCTATACACCATCAGTTAATGCCTAATGAACCGTATAAACCCTACCCACAACTACTCCATGATGCCCTGGATTATCATGAGTCAGATAATTCACTAACCCTTGTGGGGTCTGCACCTAATACTGAGGTCCTGCACCTGAACATGAGTATAAATTTTCTATATGCATCCCCAAATACATATCACTGAACTGCTTTAGATGAATGTCTTCCCACACTGGTGAAAAGTCATGAGATAAATAGGATATTCCTTGAAAATTAACCCTTACTCCCATAGTTATAGAACTTGTAAGAGACATTTCCCATAGAGGGAGCTGAGGAATTTCTACACAATTTTGACTATCAACTGTTTCCCTAGAATCCATCCTCTGAAATCATCTTCTTATTCCCAAAACAAGTGACTAGTATTATACTGGATATATCCCCTATAAAAACATTAGTATAATAAATCATACCCAAATCTATGTATTCCTTGATTCCCATCTCAATCATTACTTACTTATAAAGCACTAGAATATTTATCATTATATCAAAGATCCTAACATTTTTCTTTAGCTCTGGATGAAGACCGATCTCGAAATTTATGTTCTTCTATATCCTTTTACCAACAATAAGGTTATTAAAGGGAATAAACTCAGTGAAGAGTTGCAAATATGTGAACACTAACATTGTCCCCTTCTTGATCTCCATTAACTTCTAGGCATGGTCCAGCTTCAGTGAATTATAGATGAAATCCATGAATAATAGTCCCTTGAAATTCAAACATGCTAGCTCATCACATCTATAAGTCTAAAGTGTAAGGTCACACCATCTTCTTGCTACTTCTAGATGCACAAAGGTTGAAAACTACACATTCTAGTCCTATGGGTTCTATACAAGGTAGAATATCCTCTAGATGACTCATATAAAGTCCTGTATATCCTTGGGGCCTCTGATACCCTAGTAGGATGGGGGATTTGGGTTTTGGAAGTCATATTCATAAATGACTATCATCATCTTACCCCTATGGGATCCTCTAATCTTAACAAACACCAATAGAAATTGTCCTAGATGGATTGGTTATATAGCATAATCAACTGTAAAAACCAATGGAATATTATCAATTTTATCCTCTTGCACAAAAAGTTGTGAAGTAGTCTGAACAAGACTAATATAAGGTGTAATGTACAAAAAATATTGATTAACTGTATATATATCCAATAACATCATTAGTAAAAATTATAAATAAAATGTAGGCATAAAAATTGGTTTACAATATGTTTTAACCTATGTGGATAACCATAAATAAAATTAATAACCTCCTAATCATTACCCAAGACCCAATTGATGAAATTGGGGATGGATCTGCACTCCCCAGGAGAACAGCACCCTTAGGGTTGAACTTTTTTGCGGTTCCCCTAACCAAGCGTCTACATCTGGCCACGACTTCAATCTTCGACGGTCCTCTTCATCAACATATACCTTCTTCCATTTAGGTCATCAGTGCCTCACCTCCTACTCAACCATTATTTTGTGACAATTTTCCTCTTCCCTTCATCCTTCACTGATGTTATTTTTCATTTCATTTCTAGAGGCTCTCATAGAATTGGGTTACTCTTCTAATCATATCTTTGGAATCTCTGGTGGGTTTCAAAACACTCTTTTCTTGTCCTATGTCCTGGGACTTGAGGATGATATAATCATTCATCTTATTGCGTACTGGTAGCCCATCTATACCCTCAGATCTGGTTTCAGATTTGGGAACCACCATTATGGATCGAGCTTCAGTGTCATGCTTCTGGGGGTGGTGCTTCTTCATGTTGAGTTTTCGATACTCCTCTGTGCGACAGTGAAGGAATCTCAGTCAGCTTAGGATCCATCAAGTAGTGCCTTCGGATGGATTGATCGTGTTATACAAGTTGTGATTGTGTAGGGGGTTGGTTGCTTCATGTTTTCATGATACATTGGTCACTACTTGCACAATATGTACTATTGGTCCCACTGTATGGATGACTTTGGTGCCATGGAAGGTTTTGTTTGGGTGTAGATTTTCCCTGTAGACTCTTTGGATCAGGTATTGGTTCTTGGTTTTTTTCTTTGTATTTCCATCTCCTCTACTAGTTTCTGGTTTTGTATTTCTTTTTTCCAATCTCTTTTTTTTCTCTATTTTGTCTTGGAACTCAAGGGTAGATGATATTCAAATGTGGATGTGAGATGTGGTCAGTTTCTCTTTACATTTGGCTTGCATGTCTATTTCCTATAGATGGTGTCAAGTGGGAGACCTTGAAAAAGGGATGGGTATGATGACACCCATAATTTAGCTCTCTGATCTCAATTAGAAGTTTGGGTTTTCCATTGTTTTCTACGCCGTGTTTTGTGTTTGGTTTTGCGCTACATCAGGTTGATTGTGCAATGATTTCCTCACTTGCATCATCGGGTGGGCGGCTTACAAGAGGGATAGGTGTGCTGGAATCTATTGTCCAGTCCTCTTCTTACATTTCTGTGTGATATGAAGGTGTAATTGTCCTTGATTTTGTTTCCATCATGAAACACATCTTGGTATGGGGTGTGGGACATCATCTTTGACGAATTTCACTATTGTAGTTTCTAACAGGGGAAAAAAGACTCCTGGATAGTTTTGATTCTAATGTTTTGCTTCTTATTTGGAATTTGGGACCATGTATGGCCTTTGTGACCTATTAGGTTTTATTTTCTCTTTTTTTCCTTGTAATGGGTTTCTTTTTTTCCAGTCATCAAAATAATATTTTTCTTTTTGTGTTCAACCAGAGGGTTTTCCCCTCACCTTTTTGTTAAAAAAAATTACACATGACCCAATATAAGCATATGAAATTATAACATTATTCACAGCCATATATATACCCTCAATCAAAGATTACTCAGAACCAAATAGAAATGAATGAAATAATGCACCAAAAGTGGATATCATAATTACAACAAGCAATAAATTATTTGGGATCTATCTAATGAAAGAAAATGGTATATGTAATGTGGTCCTACATGCCTTATCACGATAAATGAATGCACACCACATCCCATAAATTACTATACAACACATTATCATAACCTATGGTGAATTTAAATCAAAGGTAACATCACAGAATAATACCAGAGTTCTAATTTTATAGAAACATGGAGGTCCACTATAGATTTTTGTCAAGGGACTAACATAGTTCCCCAACCCGAGTCCCAAACATCATATCTCACATATACCCTATCCCAAATCAAGGAAAATAAGAGAAAATAGATAGTAAAATTAGTCATTTGGTATCATTTTATATAACCATAACCTAAACCACTAGGTCTGAGCTAGAATTACACACAACCACATGTTTGCCTCCCCATATACAAGATGTTATTATCTAGCAGTTAGGTGAAAAGGGTCATAGTGGGAAGATTATTCCCTTGGTACTAGGTGAGAATGAAATTAATAAAATATAAGTGATAAAAAAATATCAATAAATAAATAAATAATCATTATCATAGTACCTACATACAAAAAAACACAATCCCATTTATTAATAGTATGGAACACTATTCATGACAACCAAGTAAAATAAAGGATCCCCATAGGCAGTGGATCAATGTATTAAGTAAAGAACATAAAAATTATATAATTTAGAATCTAATAATCCTTATACATTCATCATAGTACCATTTACCTTCATTGTATCCTTGATTAGGAAATTAATAAGTGGACTGAAATTCCTGAGTATGGTCTGAATACAAAACTCAGTAGAACACCACCAATGACCCTTAATATAATTTAATAAGATGTATTGATGTATTTAATTTACATAAACATAAAAAAATAAACAAAAATCATTACAGACAACCCTAAAACATGCATCAGGTCCTCAAAGACGTTCCCTACCTACTTAATCACTATGGTGGAAAGACATCAATCATTCATATCTTAAACATCCCCCTTTTGATGGGATAGTTCACAAGTCTTTTTTGATACATCTTATTAGAAGGGATATACCATGTACATGCCAACCAATACCTCACACATCTATTTTATGGGGGGTTAGCCCATATGGATCAAAATACATCAATTATAAAAGATAAAGGTATAATTAAATGAAAACATATACACAATATGATAGATTAAGCATCACATCGTAACAAGAATGAATCACATCCATAAGAAATGATATGTAAGAAAACATCAAAAATAGGTCTCATGGGGATACACGTGCACACTCCATGTGATCAACCATCCAACATAGGTCCCATGGGATATACACGCATGATAAAAATAATACTAATAACATTTATAAAACATGAACTAGATCTAATGGATTCGTACCATAAGTGAAATAATGATTGAAAGCTAGGGTTTCCATCTGAGTCCAAAAGAATCATAAGATCCTTGAATTAATCCATTTTTAACATGATTTAGAAATATAGGATCATGTTTGAGGAGGATACATACCCTATAGGCAAGTTAAGGTCCAACATACGTGAGAAGATTTTTTACAAACAACAATCTAGATTTCATTAATGCACAAACACCAAATCCAAGAAACTATGTGTTGATTATATCAATGACCAAGAATAATCTTGTTAGATCATGCCAAAATCAATATATAAAGTAAATATTTCAATAAGGTAATTGATTTTGTTCAACAAAAAATAGATAATTAGTGTTATATATCAAGAGAGAGCTCACCGGATTTTGGATCATGGGATCGAACCATCATTCGAGTGTCGAATGGAATAGATGGAAGGGAAAAGGAGATCCTAAATCACTAAATAGGGATCATATGTTATTGGGAGTTGAGAGAGAACTAAGATAAAGATAAAAATTGACCATATTTTGTTTTTTTAAACGTTCATAGATTTTGTGTCCTCATTGGTCCCAAACCAAAACAACCAACGAGTCAGTGGCCTCCATCGGTTGGATAGTGGCAGCTGGGTAGATCTAGTTCTACCTAGGAGCCCCACTATCTAGCTGGTGGTTACTAGGTAGATTCAATTCTTCCCATAAGACCCACTACTGAACTGGTGGGACTATTGAATCATAAAATGATACATTATATCAACCATCCTAAACCTTATCCATTTCCAACCTCCCAAACACCCCTATTATAGCAACCCCACTTTTTCTTATATGACCTTTATAGAATTTTAAAGACAAAAAACATAATATTTATATATTCCATGGATCAAAAGGTTTAGTATCTTGGGGAAATTAGGATCATACATCACATATACATAATAAATGTAAAAAATATTTAATTTATTCTTATTTATCCTTCTAAAATCTCCCATTATCTTTAGTACATGTAGTCACCTAAGGATATATATCAATGAAATGGGTGAGCTAAAATCCTAGTAAGATGAAAAATAAGGGACTTGAATCAGTATAATAATGGAGAGCATAATCATTATAATTATATAATAATTATATTATCATATAATATTCAAGATGGAAACATTTTAAAAATTCATGGCATGTGGTATTTAATAAAAATGAAATATCTTGTCATAGTGGTCAAATACCACACATAGTTATGGAGAAATATAGAATCATGTTTATGCATAAAATATGTGAATAATAAAAACATCATGATTTTAATAAATATTTATTTAAATTCATGCATAATACACATTATATAATGATATAAATTACATTACCCAATAAATTGGAGGTCTATATAATTCTGGTGCTACCAATCACATAACCATATTTACATTATTTTACATTCCACATAGGACGTATAAAAATAATAGTTGTGAAATATCACATGAAAATGAATGGGATTCATATGGATTTAATCATGAATAATTTAATGAATAGACTTGGGGTTACAAAATAAAAAAGGAAAAACATATTTTGTGTAAACATCATAATTCTTGAGTTAATAGGATACAAATCAAGAGGGTTAGATGATATGTTTTGGAAAGAAAATAATTTTGGGAAAATAATTTTATTTGGATTATAAATAAAGGTGGTAAAAATGTATATTCCCAAAAGAAAAGGTAAGAATAATGAGATTATATTTAATAAACATTAGTGAAATATCCATACTTAAATTTATTTGAAATAAGGATAAAGCATATAAAATATATAGGGTTCGAGAATCCCCTTACATTAAATCCTTCTTTATTTCGTTGACTTTCTTCCTCCTTGATAATAAATATAGGATTATTAAAAAATAGTTACATAATTTAATTATTTTCATTTTTTCACCTATTTACCCATAATAATTATTGTATTATAATTAATAACACACTTTCATAAATTTTAATTTTTTGGATATCACATTTTCATTAAATTTTCCCATTTTGATTCGATGGAATTTTTTTCAAGGACATTTATACATTATTATAACTAATTAAAGAAGATTAAAAAACATATATTTATACCTTTAGATATCACTAATAATTTATTTTAACCAACCATAGTATTGGTGATAATAAAATTATTCAAAATGTCCTCATTGGTGATTAATCGATCATTCTCGAGAGATTTTCAAAAGAGAAGGAAATAAAATATTGAAATTTATATATTTCATAAATATGATACATAAAGTAGGTTAAAATATCTAATGTAATGTTAACATACTACCTAATTAAATTTATATAATTTAGTTTTTATTTAATTGTAATAAAAGAAAATGCAGAGTAGAAATAGATAAGGGTTGGTAGATAATTACTCATTCCTCGGTGTAGCCTCTCTTGTATGACACTAAAAATAACTTTATGTTTGGAGTTAGTGTTATATATAACATCCTTAGGTGTTATAATGGGATTGAGATTTATGATTTGGATAGAACATAGGATTTTTATGGTGAGGGAAGAGTGATTTTACAATCTTAGAGAGAGGGTATTTTTAGAATAAAATATTAAATAAAACATTATATTAATGGTAAAACATGTAATAGTGAACTTAAAATAATATACCTCATATATAAGTATAATATAATGGTTTTAGGAATTTTAAAACCTTTCTAATTCTAATTCTTTTTTATTAAAAAGTAAGGTGGAAAAAAATATTTTATTTACAGGAATTACTTAAGACATTATGATTTGGAAAATGATTTTTTTGTTTGGAAATTAATTTTTTGTATTTTAATGAATAATTTATGAAATTAAATATATTTTGGATAAGAATTTTTTTTATAAATGATTATGTAATTATTATATAATTAATTATATAATTTAAGATACACCTGTTCCGTGAAAATCTGGGTTTTTACTATTCATCTGAAAATTAATGTATTTCAAAAAATTACCAAAAAATACCCTTGAACAATTCAAATGAGATGTTTTCACAGATTTTATTAATTTTATAAAAATAAATTTCTAACTTAGGTAATTTTAATTTTTTATATTAAAATTATGTTTTTTAAAAAATACATTAAAATAATGTTTATTAAAAATGTGCATATATTTTCGGTGATTTTTTTAATCGTGATATTTTTTTACGTTAGAGTATTTACTTATATTAATTATGATAAATATTATTCATATAAAAAATTCATTATTATGGGATTATATTACTATTACAATAGTCATGTTACTATTACCAGTAGTCTAATTACTATTCCCAATGGTCAAGTTACTATTTCAATGGTCACATTATTCTTCGAACGGTCACATTATCTCATAAAAATTCCACTTTATTATATCACTCAATATTCACTACAATTCCTCATAGGGTTGTATAATTTCATTTTTAAAGATGATGATTGGTTTACTAATATTTTTTCCATTTATATAGTTTTTTTCCATGGGGGAGATGATTCTAGCATATTAGGGCATTCCATATTTTAACATTTTATCATTTCTAGTTTATATTTTTAGTTCAATTGTAATTTTTGGTGTCTTCATTATTTTTTTTGATGTCTATTGTAAATTTATTTTTTAATTAATTAAAGTTTTGTTGATTTATCAATTAGTTCTATATGTATATTACTTGTATAATATAACATTACACACATTTATTTATAAAACAATTATTATGAACAATTTCTAGGTTATTACATTCTTCCCCGTTCAGAAATTTCATCCTCAAAATTTCAACTCATTTTCTTCGATTGATAATAGGTTTGTGTACTTTTAGTTCATTGTTTCCTATAGTTCCCATGTCTCCTCTTCATACTTATGGCTCCTTCAAAATGAATTGATAAGGTGAGTTATCATGTTGTATTTAATATTGTATCTGCGATCCAGTATCATAACTTACTACTCCTCATAAAAGAGGTTATTCTCCAATTATTCCACCTCTGAATTCAATACATGTGAAGGATTACGTATTGACTTCCTCAATAATTATATGTTGAACACTTTATGAAATTGATCAATATTTGGAGGAAGTGAAAGATGATAGGCCACTACTCTTATGTTATGAAGGATCTCAAAGGGGAGAATTTACCTAGGTCTAATCTTCCATTTCTTTTCAAACCGCATGACTCTCTTCTATAATGAAATTCAATGGAAAATTTTGTCTCCAAATTCAAACCCCAATTCCCTTTTATGGTTGTTAGAAATGATATTTTTCTTTGTCTAATAATATTTCGTATATTTTTTGATGGCTTTAACCTTTTCTTTCACCCCTTACACAATATCTTGTTCACGTAACATTCATTTCCCAACATTTTCCCAACAAGTTAGAGTTAAACATCACTTCCCACATTTTTTTTCATATGGAAACATTTTTATAATCTAGTTCAAGTTATTATTGTATAAGAACTCAACCAATGGGATATTTTAATGACATCCCCTTTAAATTAAATTGTTCAATCTCTAAACTGGTCCTCAAATGAATGAATAGTCTATTTAGATTGGCCATTAGTTTGGGGGTGATAATCCATACTAAAATCTATTTTATCACTCAAATAATGTTGGTGACTTCTCTATAATTTAGATTTGAACCTTAGATAATGATCTGAGATAATAGAATGTGGTACCCAATATAGCCTCACCACTTCCATTACATATATCATGGAAAGTTTTTCAAGAGAGAAATCGTCTCAAATAGAGATGATGTGGGATGTCTTGGTAAGTATATCCACTAAGAACTATATCACATTGTTTTCTTTAGATGTCTTCGAGAGACTGGTGAAAAATTCCAAGGTGATGTCCTCCCATTTCCACATGGGTATAGTAAACAACCGCATCATCCCCTTGGAATTATATCACTTTGAATTAACTTGATAACATTCTATTCATCTTGATATATACTCGGTAATATACTTATTTATATTGCCCCATGAGAAGTGTCTTAATGATTATGATACATCTTGGTATTTCCTGGATGGATAGAAAAATGTGAGCTAAGTTCATTATATAATAGATCCATCAATATCTTAGGTGATGAAGTCACATAAAGTCTAGTTAAAAACTAAATCACACCATCATCATTTTTATAGAATTCTTTAATATTACCTTCCATGACTAATTTATCCTTATTTTGAATATCTAGATCATTTTTTTCTACCTATTTGATCTTCCCTTAGAAATATGGTTGGGAAACAATTTGTGCAAGTTATGATGTATTCCGAGCCATTATAATTTCCAAATTCATCTTTTCCATATCAATGATGATATGTTGTATATTAATCCACATCATGAATAAATTAAGAAGGTTATTTTCTACTAAGAGAATAAACTACCTCGTTCACATTTCTAGTATAGTAGTCAATAGAGAAATCATAGTCCTTGGTTAGTTCTAAATTTTTTTTGATGCATGTTGAGATTATTCTTTGTAAATATATACTTTAGACTCTTATGATTAGTATATATTTCCTAAATCTAACCATAGAGGTAGTTATAGAATCTTTTCAAGGTGAATATCACATATACTAACTCTTGATCATACATCAAATTGTTTTTCTCATGGATTTTCAACTATCGTATAGAATAGGCTATCACTTTATTCATGAGTAAAAAACTCAATCCATTCTTTGAAGCATTTCCTTATATTAGAAAACCTTCTATACTTATTGGTAGTGTGAGTATAGGAATAGTGATAATCCTATTATAGTGTTCCCTAATGCTTTCCTCACATTCTTTTGTTCATAAAAAATATTACCCCTTCCATGTAAACTTAGTTAGTGGGATAGAAAATTTTGAGAAATTTCTCAAAAAATGTCAATAAAGCCCTACTGAGCTAATAACATAATGGATTTCCACAATACTAGTGTTTATAGGATATTCCTCAATTTTATTTTTCCTTGATAGTTCCATATAAATTCCCTCATTTGTGATCAAATACCTCAATAATGAAACTAGTTGTATCCAAAAGTCATATTTTCTAAACTTAGAAGACTTTTTCTTTATCCTTAACTTTTCTTGAATAATCCTTAGATACTATTTATATTCCTATTTGAACATGGAGTAAATGTGAATATAATTCAAAAAAACTACCAATTTTTTTACATAGTTTCTAAGGATTTTATTCATCATATCCATGAATATTATAGGGTAATTAGTAATTTTTAAGGGAATCACTTGGAATCCATAGTGTCGATACCCTATATTATAGATAGTATTATAAATATCTTCCTTATTCACCATTAGCTAATGATATCCAAAATAAAGATCCACCTTTTTAAAGAACTGAGCTCATCGTTGTTGATAAAAAGGCCATCAATCCTTGGTGGAAGATACTTTTTCCTTATTGTGATCTTGTTGAGATCCGAGTAACCAATGTATATACACATTGATCCATCCTTTTTATTTATAAATATCACTTTCACATCCCCCTGATGATTAACTAGGGCATATAAACTCTTTTTCCAAATTCTATTATAGCTATATATTTTACTCCTATTAGTTTGGGGAAATAATATTGGGGAATTTATATATAGGAGTGGTTCCATGTATAATTTCAATTGAGAACTCTACCTTAAGATATGGGGGGATTTTAAGTAACTTTTTAGGAAGTACATCAGTGTCTTCCATCGCAATAGTCATTTCCTCATAGTTTATACCTTCCATTGACTCAACTATTTGGGTATGGTATTCTACATTATAGGGTATCAACATCCACATTATTTATGGATATTCCAATGCAAATTCACGATCTTCCCTTAATATATACAGAATCAAGGGATTGTCTCGAATATTAAAATAGATTTACTTTTCTCAACAATTTATGTGTTCTCTTTATAGTGAGATCTAATCCATTGCTAGTATTTCATAAAATTCACCAAATAGATGGATTATGAGATTCACTATAAGAATATTACCATATATTCTAAAAGGAGAAGATTCTAACACTTATGTTGCAAGGATCACACCACTAGGTTTTTTTATAGATATCTCTACTTTAGTTTATTGGGGATTCAATTCAATAGATCTTGAAAAAATATTGGATATAATGGAATGTATAGATATAGAATCAAATAAAACATCATTCATTATTGATTGAATATGATGTGTAACTTCTAAAACTTTATTTTCACACTTGACATCAACATTATTGGTGGAATAAGATTTTCATTTCTCCTTCGGTATGGTTACTACTGACATTTATTACCCTCAATTACCTTTGGTTTTGTGTACTAGCTAATATTGTTCCCTTTCTTCTTATAGTTGAAGAATTGAACTATGGGCGGTGAATTAGGAAGTTCTTTCCTTTCCTCTATCATGTTGGTCAGCTTCTTCGTGTCTCTTCAACATTCATGAGCTTGGTGGACTTCTCTTCCAAAACAAGATGCATTTCCACATACATTTTATGCAGTTCCTATAATGTGTCTTCCGAGAATTTTAACATGTGGGTGGTTGGATCCTCTTTACTCCTTTTTCATTTGACCTACCTACTTGAAACCCCATTCTTCCCTTATTTTTCCCATGTCTGATGGTCCTATATTCAACCTACATCTCTCCTTTGATAGCACATTGAACCACTTCTTCATATCTTATGAAGTTTTTGATATCTAGATCCTATTTTAGGTGTAGTTTTAAACCACTAAATAATTTATCAATTTTTCTATCATTGTTGATAATTAATCCTAAGGCATATCTAAAAAGTATTATGATTTTTTCCGAATAAATAATGATATATTAAACTTTATTTTCCTTTAGCTCTATGAATTCTTTCTCTATATTTGTATGAAGTGTTAAAGGGAAATAATTGTTAATAAATATTTTCTTATAGTATTCCATATACATCTATTTTATTTCATTCTTTGGTTTGGTGTTGTTTCTAAATTCTTAAAATTGATAATCTTTTACATTTTATCGATATAAGGAAAGGGTCACATTCTCCTTCTTAGAATAGTGGAGTATAGAAAAGATATTCTCGATTGAGTTAACCCCCTATTCTAAGACAATTGGATTAGAAGATCCATTAAATGTTGGTGGTCATTTACACATTAAAGACTCGATATCTAGTTTATCCTTCTTGGTGGATGGAGGAAATTCCACATGGTTCAGGTTATTATTCATAGTCCGAGACTATTGTTTAATCATTTCTATAATGTTTTAAACTCCACCTCTCAAGGTACTATGGATTTCATTTATTCAATATTTTTATTTTCCCTCACACGGGTTATTGGACTAGTTTTTCATAGTTTCAACCATTTTATAAAGTATAATTGTCTGAATGAAATATAAGTAAATAAAGTATGAATAAATAATGTATTCTCTTGTGTAGTTAACTTTAACAGAATATATTATGAGGTCCCTCTATTCATCTTTTTCTTAAAATAAATCTTAATTAGTGTTAATAAATTCATATACTTGTCCTAAGAGTTTTTAATAATTTCTTCTATTAGAAATTCATAAATTAATTAAAACATACCTTTGATACCAATTATAGTGAACATACTTTTTACTAAATGAATATAGCTTCATTTTAAAGATAAACAACCTAATAGTTATACTTTCATAGAACAACATGTTTCGTATCATCGAAAAATAGGATCATTTATCACTTATATATAATAAATCATAAACATTTATCTATAACCTATTTATTTATCCATCTAAAATATAACAATATTCTTACTAAATTTAGTTGACTGAGGATATACATTAAATAAAACAGTGAGTTAAAATCCTTGTAAGAAGAGGAATAAGGGACATGAATCAATATAACATGGGTGAAACTAATAATTATAATCACGTCATAAGGATAAGATCATTATCATAATCATGATAGAAGTATTTGATCGATGAATGGAATATAGAAATGCAAAGAAACAAAACATCGTGTCATAGTGGTCAAATACCACACATAATTGTGAACAAATATAGCATCATATTCATGCATAAAATATTTTCATAATCATAAAATAATTATTGTGAACAAATATAGAAAAATGTTCATGAAAAATAAAAATTATCCCATGAGATAATTCACATTAACCAATTCATTAGAGGTCTATATGTCACACTCGTCATATTTAAATAAATTATTTTATTAATTTTCAGGGAATTGGGTAGTTTGGGTTGAAACCGACCTAAAGATTTTGGGTTCTTATTTAAAGAAATACACATTTTGGCTTTGACACATGACCTCACTCAGCTCATTGGGGCTTGACAGCATGCAACGCACGGGCGACACACAGGGTGAAACAGAATTGTGAAGCATTGCGGCTCCACCAGCGCTACCGTATGACCCACCCGTCATTTAATTTTACGTTTTGCAGATAAATGAATATTTTAGGCTTGGCGGCGTCCAACGCACGGGCATGGAATGGTCAAAGCTGCATGGCTTTGACTGGGTCACCGTGTGACCTCGTCCAGTTCACCACTCAGCCTTCCTGATGTTCAAGGAAGATGTAAATTACACAATGAATAATAAAATGAAAAATACAATAAAATTTTGAGATCGCGCAACTCAAGAAAGGCACGATTTTGAAACTACGCAGCCTCGCCTGGTCCACTGGGTTACCTGCCGATGTCCAATTAATTAAATGACATGAATAAATAATGAAGAAATAGAATTATGAGTCATAAAATATGAATAATATAATATAATAAGATTTGGATACAAATTAAAATTAATTGTTTTGATGGTAATAATTATATTATTATTTGAGAATATTATTATTATTCCCATTTCAGTTTATTACAACTATTATTATTTTGTTAATTTTTTTATTATTATTATTAATTTATTTTGTTTATTTTCTTTTTTGTTATTTTCTTTTCTTTTTGGATCTGGGGTCGTGCTAAACCCCTTTTTCCTCCTATCCTTATCGCGGCACACCCACCTCCTACCCACTTCTTCCCCACTATTTTTTGTCGCGATAAAAATCTCCTCCCCTAGAACCCTCGGACCGCACCCCTACTCCCCCCGTCACGTCGTTGCGCTAATCCCCCCTGTCCTGGACTCTCGTTTTCGCCTCCATCTTTCGGCGCTACGACCCACTGATGCACCCTCCCCTTTGGCCGATGCATTCCCCAGCCGTTGTTTCTCCCCGACCATCACCCCTCCTCCTTCGGCAACTTGCCATCCAAGATGCTCCAGCCTGCTCCGTCTGGAAACGCACCCCCCCCCCCCCCCCCGCCTTCTCCATCCGGCAAAGCACCGGACTGCTTCCCATGCTTCGTTTGGCGATGCTCCCCACCACCGGCCTCCTTACCAGCCGGCACTGCCCTCGCCGGCTTCCAACTCTGGAGAACACATCACCCTCGTGTCCCGGCTAGCTTCTTTGTTTCCAAATCCCTAACAGTATCCTCCCCCAGCGCACTGACAACCTCCTCAGAGCTTCGGCCAACCTCCCGTACCCTCAACGTAAGTGCGTTCTCCTATGACTTGGTTGTTCTTGCAATTTTGGGTAATTTTTTTGTTAGAGTTTGGTTGGAATTTGGTTCGTTCATGGTGTAATTGATCTGATTGCAAGTTTTTAGGGCTTCATTGTGTTGTTGCAGTGCATTTGAAGTGCGATGGACTTTGCACACTAATTTTGTGAAGTCGGTCTACACAGAGGTAGGTGGTTCCACGTTTTAAACATTATTTAATGAATTCATTTTCTTTCTTTGATAGTTTATAATTTTCATTGGTTAATTATTTTGGGTGCATACTTTGTCTTCTTTAAGTATTCTATGTGTTAGATTTATTCGGTATTATGTCGTATGGGTGGGTGAGTTCATTGGCTGAAAACATATCTTTAGTCAATTGTTAGTGTTTAATAATGTTTGCAGTTATCTTTTCATTTGTGCAAGTGGTGCTAACTGTGTTTGACATGGCATCGTGTGTTCATGGTCTTAAGTGAAGGTGTGTAATGGTTGAGTAGGTTGATGCTATGAAAACCTATGTGAGTTGTGTTCTAGTGTTTTTATAAAGTTTGTGTTTATATTTTTGAAAATTTTCAAACTGCAATGTTTGTGTTCTAGTGTTTTTTATAATTTTTTAGTTTGTTTTGTGAAAATGTGCAAAGTGTGAAATTTGTGTTCTTGATGTGATGTTGGGTTTTATTGGTCATGAAATATGGTTGATTTGGTTTTGTGTATTAAAGCCATTTTATGATTCTTTTTAAAGAATTTTTTTACAAATAATTTAATATGTTTTAATAAAATTATTAACGATAAAAATTTAATATGTTTTTTTTATAAACAATAATTAGCAATACAGAAATTGTTTTAATTGAGTTGGGTAAAGCCTTTTGTCGTGTGTACTTTGTCAAATGGTTTTCTATGTGTGTGAAAGTGTGGTGTTGGGTTTATGTAACACCCTGTTTGTTTTATTTGTCCGAGTTTGGCATTAAATGTGAAACTGGAACATCTTGAGCCCAAAATGGGAAGCCTGAGTACTAGGTGGGCGGACTAGTTCTTGCCTACTAGTGATTCGAAAGTGGATCTATCCTGGTTTCACTTAGCTGGTTTGACGATTACAACACAAAATAAACATTGGATGATGATTGGAGACCACAAGGTTATGGATTTGTTTCCCTATAAGTGGATCGTGGATGAGAACGTATTTTGTTTCATTTCCTATACTGTTCACCAAGACACAATGTTCTAGGGTCCCATTCCTTTTTCTAGTACCTTTAGGTCCTCTCCCACTTTTGGTGCTCCTGAATTACTATACACTAACCGTCGGCATATAGTGTAACTTTTGGGTTCTCTTGAATATTTGAGTTTTCTTAATTGCAAGGGTGTTTTATTTTTATTTAATTTGTTTTTGTTGAAAGTGATTTCATTATATAAATTGTTATTTTAGATTTGTTCAAGCTTTGGTGTCTTTTATTTTATTAAGCCTACAAATGTTTTTGTCATTTAATGTTTATACGTGGAACTTTTTTAGTGGGTGACGTCCTACTGAGCTTTTGGCTCACACCCTACACACACCTTTGGGTGTATATAGACTTTGTTTCTTGTGTATTCCAGGTTGTGGCATCATGCTCAGTGATGGTGGATTGGATTGTTGTTGGTCTCCTCATGCAGGTTGGTGTGGGTAGCTTAGAGGTATGACTTCTCATGTCGTTTTGAGTCTTGAGTTAGAGTTTTTAGTTTTCTGTATTTTTTGTAGTTCCCTTTGGGTTTTAGTTGAATTGTAAACTCTAAACCTGGTTATAGTGGTAAGGCGTGTTTGGTTTCTTGTTTCCAGTTCTAGTTTTTTATCTTGTTAATTGTCTTTCTATATTTTCTTTCGGGTAAATCATTCCCATGTAATGTTTGATACCCAAGCACTTGTTCCAGCCCGTGGGGATCTGGAACACCCTTCGGGCCATGTCGCGGACCGGGTCAGGCTCCGGTTCAGATGGAGACCCAGCCTAGTTCTTGAGAAAATGGTATCCGATGGAGGTTTACTCCTTGGGTCATTTTCTTTTGGGATAGAGTCACAGTAGATTGGAGTTATGGTTTTTGAAATATGACATCCTGGCTACGAGTAAGGTACCTGGCTAGCACACCTCGTGGAGGGACTCGAGTTACTGAAGTAAGTTGAGGTTTTTCTAAGTCTTTCGTATTTGTGGTTAATTTTGTCTAGGGTAAATGAAAAGGGAGTAGAGTCAGTGGTCCTAGTGAGCTCGCATGGTCTGGAAAGCCTTGTGGAGCTGGGGACACTGTCCTAGAGTACTCTCCGTGTCTAGTGGCATGATTGGCATATGGTCACCAACCATATGTTCCAATCACCCTCTGAGACTAGTTTCCTCTTGCATTGTTCCTCATCTCTTTGTTTTGGATTCATGGAAATCTTGTTTTTAGGAAAAAAATGATTGGGTGTTGAAAATTGTTTTTAAATTAATTGTTTAAATAAATGATGATGTGTAAGGTTTGAAAAGTGTGTGTTGAATGTTTGGTTTTGAAAAATAAATGGAATGGTTTGGTTTTTATTCTCGGTGTTCTCATGGGAAACCACATGAATGAATGTATATGGGAAAGAGAAATGGTTAATCGCTTGAGCAGATGAGTGCCTGGATTGATAGGAGGTGGGTGCCAGTGTGGCATGGGAACATGCATGTGCTAGGCCCATGGGACACCATTGGTGTTTGTGCAATCCACCAGCTTTTCTTATTTTCAAAAAAAAAGTTTTGTTAAATGGGAATTCAGTGTGTTAATAATCGGTGTGTTAATAACCGATGATCGTGTGGTGTGTCCTTGTGTTTTGGGAAGTGTTGGATGTGAGGCCTTTCGAGATGAGAATCCTTTTCGATTGATTTGTGTCCTGAGTTTGAATTATTATTTTTAAGTTGGTATGCAAGCATGTAGTTAGCGAATTATTTTGAAATGTACATCAGGGATCCCTTGCAGTGTCTCCCCCTATACGTTTGGTGTTCGCTTGTGGTATGTCTTGACCATTGGACCAATTTGGTTGGGTCCATGGTTTTCTCTCTTGATTAGTGTATACCCCCCATAAAGCATTGACATGTGATTGAAGTGTGGCAACATGCAATTCATCATTGTCCGAACCTCCAGTTGATCAGAGGAATCTCTTCTTGAATTCTAGAATTGAACCCACCTCTCTTTTTTACAACTAAGAGGGTCCTCTCGCAGCGGGATGATAGATGCGAGTGGAGTTAAAGGGAGTTTTGGTCTTTTGAGTGTCTGACACCTCGAGTATGAAGTTTGACACGGTCGTGTTTGAAGGTTATCCCTAGAAATGGAAAAAGGAAATCCATCAGGGAAGGGTGAAGGTGGTTAAGAATTATCAGTGTTGACCAGTGTCGTGAAGGGATTTGTAGTACTTTCATCGGATGCAAGGTTCAAGTTTGGTGATGTCTTGTAGTGTGAGTTCTCTTTAATAGTCAAGGGTGATGTTTGAACTCATTAATTTTAATGTTCTGTTTGGAAACGGTGAAGCAGATTCCATTGGGAAAAGGTGGAAGTATCCTAGAGTGGTAGGTGTGGGTCACTATTCTAAATGAACTTTGGTCCTTCGTTGGTTTCGTTTAAGAAAGAGTATACGTTAGGCCATGAGTGTGGAAGACCTCGTCACACGGGGATGCTACGGTGAATTTTAGGAATCATGTGATGTTTAAGACTCAGTTTGAAGTCCCTCTCCATATAATGTTCCTCTCAACAATAATGGTCATGTTCAAGTGATGATTTGTGGTGTCGTGTTCACATTCAGTGTGACGAAGGGTGATGCGCATGCACCATTTCAGCTCTTGTGTTGGTGAATGGTCCATGTATGTTTAGTTGGATGTCGTAATGTGTTGTGTTTTTCGGTGTTGTCTCGGTTGGAGTGTGG
Organism: Viscum album; assembly: GCA_963277665.1. NCBI lineage: Eukaryota > Viridiplantae > Streptophyta > Magnoliopsida > Santalales > Viscaceae > Viscum > Viscum album. The sequence goes on from OY728159.1 coordinate 932,205,180, forward strand.
TTGCGTGTGAAACAAAAAGGAGAAGCTCCATTTAAGTGTCTTCAATACCTGACTGCGAGGCAGGAGATTCTTCAAAAATCAGGGCTCCAGCCGTAGGCATTAGAGTGAAGTTGACGCGTGGTCAGGAACCCCGAGAGTGTATGGGACCCCGACTTTATTTTTGTCGTCAGTGTTAAACGTAAAAGCAGCTTAAATTGTTTTCTATGGTTGTTCCGTTTCGAACATACCATCTTGTTGAGTAATGTTTCCATGAATTTGTGGAGGCAAGTTTGACTCATCAACATAATTTCAAGAGGGTTGCATCCCACCAGATTTAATCTCTTTTAGTGGTCTTTATGGGGTCTGTTGGGTTAAGCGGTCTCAAATTTGAATAGATCTCATACAGGGACGTGAAGATTCTGGTTTGTTTTGGGTTGTGGGTTTAACGTCCCGGTAGATGGGCCCCTCCATCCCCGCCCCTTGTGGTGGGGTGTTTGGTCACCGTTAGAGAATTTTCAATGTTTTGTACCCTCTATCAGTTCTAATGGTGGGGTGACCCACGATGGGTCTCGCATAAGTGTCTCTAGAATGAGTTATTGTTGGCCATTCTTATAATGGTGGAGAGTCCACCCGGGCCTCCTTGTGTCGATTTTCTAGTCTCGTCTCGGGCATCGGTAACTTTTTAATGGTGGGGAGCCCATCGGGCTTTCTCCTGTTAGACCTTTGAGTTTTGTTCCTAGAGATGGATCAATGGTAGGTTATTGGAGTTTTCTTTGGATGTGGGTTGGTCTTGATTCTTCATTCCAGTAAAATGGTGTGATTTTTATTCAATGATGCTTGAGGTGTTTCGATTTGTGATGTTGGTTTTCGTGGGTGCGAGAGTTCCTTTCCTTAATAAATCAACTGAAGGTGTTCTAGCACTCTAGGGCGAGTGACACTTAGAAAAAAGTGTTTTACGGGTTCCTTGAGGTTGTCATTTGAGTCACTATCTCCGAGCGCAGTGTGCTTGCCTCTTTTCACTTACTTTTCATGGGGATACCTTCTGAACCACTAGGGGGTGTCGTTTCCTACTTTGGGTCTCAGCCTTTTTTATGGATTTCTGGGGATGGAAAGCATTATGGTGGGGAGAATTGTCACACCTATCGTCTTTAAATAAATTATTTTATTAATTTTTATGGAATTGGGTAGTTCGGGTTGAATCCCACTTAAATATTTTGGGTTCTTATTTAAATAAATACACGTTTTTTCTTTGACACCCGACCTCACCTGGCTCATTGGGGCATGATAGCATGCAACACATGGGAAACGCATGAGTGAAACAGGATTGCGAAGCCTTGAGGCTCCACCAGTGCTGTCGTGTGACTCGCATATCGTTCAATTTTATGTTTTGCAAATAAATGAATATTTTTGGATTGGCGGCATCCAACGCATGGGCGGGGAATGATCAAAGCTACACGACTTTTACTGGGTCACCATGTGACCTCGTTTGGTTCATCGCTCGGCCTGCCCGATGTTCAAGGCAGATGGAAATTACGCGATGAATAATAAAATGAAAAATACAATGATTGTTTGAAATCGTGCAACTCGAGCGAGGCACGATATTGAAACCGTGCGGCCTCGACTGTTCCACCGAGTGACCTTTCGTTGCCCAATTAATTAAATGGAATGAATTAATAATGAATAAATAGAATTAAGAGTCGTAATATAAAAATAATATAATATAATAATAGTTGGATACAAATTAAAATTAATTTATTTGATGGTAATAATATTATTATTATTTGAGAATATTATTATTAGTATTATTATTATTATTATTCCTATTATATATTATTACAATTATTATTGTTTTGTTAATTTTATTATTATTATTATTAATTTCTTTTATTAATTTTCATTTTTTATTATTTTCTTTTCTTTTTTGAGCTAGGGTTGCGCTGCAGCCCTTTTTCCTCCTCTCCCCGTTGCGACACACCCTCCGCCTACCCCCTTCTTCCCCATTTTTTTCATCGCGCTAAAACTCTCCTCCCATGGAACCCTCAGACCACACCCCTACTCCCCATGTCACACTGTCGCGCCAAGCCCCCCTGTCCTGGCATCTCGTCGCCGCCACCCTCTTTCGACGTTGCGACCCACCAGTGCACCCACCCCTCTGGCCGACGCCTTCCCCTACTGTCATCTCTCCCTGACCAGCGCCCCTCCGCCTTGGGAAACTCACCCTCCAAGCCGCTCCAGTCTGCTCTGTCTGGTGATGCACCACCCCGCCGCCTTCTCCGTCCAGCAAAGCGCCAGACCGCTACCCCTGATATGTTTGGCGATGCTCCCCACTGTCGGCATCCTTAACAGCCAGTGCCATCCCCGCTGGCCTCCCACTCCGGTGAAAACATCCCTTTCTTGTCCCGACCAGATTCTTTGTTGCTAAAGCCCTAACCACAGCCTCCTCCAGCACACCGAAAGCCTCCTTGGAGCTTCGTCCAACCTCCTGCACCCTTACCGTAGGTGCGTTCTCCTCAAACCGGGTTGTTCTTGCAATTTTGGGTAATTGTTTTGTTAGGGTTTGGTTTGCATTTGGTTCATTTATGGTGTAATTGATCTGATTGCATGTTTTTAGGGATTTATTATGTTGTTGTGGGGCATTTGAAGTGTGATGGACATTACGCACTAATTTTGTGAAGTCAGTCTACACTGAGGTAGGTGGTTTTGTGTTTCAAATATTATTTAATGAATTCATTTTCTTGCTTTGATAGTTTATAATTTTCATTGGATGATTCTTTTGGGTGCGTACTTTGTCTTCTTGAAGTCTCCCATGTGTTAGATTTATTTGGTATTATGTCGTATGGGTGGGTGCGTTCATATGTTGAAAACTTGTCTTTAGTCAATTGTTTGTGTTTAATAATGTTTGCAGTTAGCTTTTCATTTGTGCAAGTGGTGATAATTATGTTCGACATGGCGTAGTGTGTTCTTGGTCGTAAGTGAAGGTGTGTAATGGTTGAGTGGGTTGTTCCTATGAAAACCTGTATGAGTCGTGTTCTAGTGTTTTTATAAAGTTTGTGTTTATTCTGTGAAAATGTGAAAATTACAATGTTTGTGTTCTAGTGTTTTTTATAAAGTTTGTGTTTGTTTTGTAAAAAAGTGAAAAGTGTGCAATTTGTGTTCATGATGTGGCATTGGGTGTGTTTGGTCATGAAAGAGGGTTGAGTTGGTTTTGTGTGTTAAATTCGTGTTATGTTTGTTTTTAAATAATTTGTTTACAAAGAATTTAATATGTTTTAATAAAATTATTAACGATAAAAAATTAATATGTTTTTTTAATAAACAATTATTAGAAATGCAGAAATTGTTTTAATTCAGTTGGGTAAAGTATTTTGCTGTGCGTACTTTGTCAAATGGTTTTTTGTGTGTGTGAAAGTGTGGCGTTGGGTTTATGTAACACCCTGTTTGTTTTATTTGTCTGCATTTGAAATTAAATGTGAAATTGGAACATCTTGAGCACAAATGGGGAAGCCTGGGTACTAGGTGGGATGACTAGATCTAGCGTGCTAGTGATTCGGAAGTGGCTCTGGCTCGGTTTCACTTTGCTGGTTTGATGATTACCACAATTACTAAAAATTGGATGATGATTGGAGAACTCTAGGTTATGGATGTGTTTCCCTACTATTGTCTCGTGCACGAGAATGTATTTTGTTGTGTTTCCTATACTGGTCACCGAGATATGATGTTCTTGGGTTGCATTCATTTTTATAGAACCTTTAGGGCCTATCCCACTTTTGGTGCTCCTGAATTACTATACACTCACCGTCGGCATATGGTGTAAGTTTTGGGTTCTCTTGAAGGTTTGAGTTTTCTTAATTTCAAGGGTGTTTAATTTTTATTTAAGTTTTTTTCGTTGAAAGTGCTTTCTTTATAAAAATAATTCATTTAAAGTTGATCAAGCTTTGGTGTCCTTTCTTTTATTAGGCCTACAAATGTTTTTGTCATTTAATGTTTATACATGGAACCTTTTTATTGGGTGACGTCCTATTGGGATTTTGGATCACACACTACATACACCTTTGGGTGTATGTAGACTTTGTTTCTTGTGTATTCTAGGTTGTGACATCATTCTCATTGATGGTGGTTTAGATTGTTGTCGGTCTCTTCATGCAGGTCGGTGTGGGTAGCTTGAATGTATGACTTCTCATGTCATTTTGAGTCTTGAGTTTGAGTTTTTAGTTTTCTGTCTTTTTTGTAGTTCCCTTTGGGTTTTAGTTGAATTGTAAACTCAAAACCTAGTTATAGTTTAATGGCGTGTTTAGTTTCCTGTTTCTAGTTCTAGTTTGTTTATCTTGTTAGTTGTCGTTCTATCTTTTCTTTCGGGTAAATCATTCCCATGTAATGTTTGATACCTGGTAACTTGTGCCCGCCCGTGGGGATTGGGAACTCCCTTCGGGGCATGTCACAGACCAGTTTGGGCGCTGAGTCAGATGGAAACCCGGCCTAGTTCGGGACACTATATAATTTTTATCCCACCCACCACACCATAATATTTACATAATCATGAATACCACATTGAACATATAATAATAGTAGACTTAAAATAGCCCAAAGAAAGGAATGGGGTTCATAAATATTTAATCAATAATAATTTAATAAATAAACTTTTCATTCCAAAATGAAAACGTAAAAACTTATTTGGAATAAACATCATCACTTTTGATTGAAGAATAAACAACTCAAGATGGGTACAAGATGTTTTTCAGAAAGAAAATTTGTCCTTGAAATATATTTTTTATATTATAAATCAAGGTGATAACATGTATATACCTAAAATAAAAGGGAATAATATTGAAATTATTTTTATGAAATATTAAGGGAATATCCATAATCAAATTGATATAGTAGTGGGATGACATAATGAAAATGAGTTGGGTTCAAGAATCACATTATGATAAATCTTATTTTATTTCATTACTTTTCTGCCGCATGAATAATAATCATAGGATTATTAAAAAATAGTAACAAAATTGAATTTTGTTCATTTGTTCCTATATATATATATTATAATTATTGTGTTATAATTTATAACACATTTTATTAATATTGAATTGTTTTCATATCATGTTTTCATTAAACTTTTCCATTTTTTTCAATGTCACTATTTTTTCCGAGGTCATTTATACCTTAGTAGAATTAATTACATAATCTTAAAAAAAAATTATACCTTCATATATTAGAAATAACATATTGTTACCAAATACATTGTTCGTGATATGAAAAGGATTGCAAACGTCCTCATTGGTGATTAACCGACCGTTGATGGGACATTATAGAAAGTGCGGGAAGGAAAGTTTGAAATTTATATATGTTATAAATATGATACTTCTAGTAGGTTAAAATCATTAATATAAAGTTAAAATAATTCCTAATTAATTTTATAATATTTTTTTGGAATTAATTATTAAAAAACAAATACAAGTAGAAAAAAGAGAAAATGATTGATAGAAACTTACCCATTGATCGGTATATCTTCTCTTGTACAATAATGAAATTCCAATGATGTTTCGAGTTTTTTTATTCTACAATGTCCCTATATATTTGAAAATGATTTTGAGGGTGTATATGGGAATAAATTTATATTTGGATGGAGAGGTAAGAGTGTTTTTCCAAGGGGAGGGAGTGGGGTTATTTTTACTCTAGGAGAGATGTATTTTGAGAATAAAATTTTATATCAAAGGTAAAAATTGTAATGGATAATTTTTGATAATACACATATTATATAGACATAATATACTTTTTTTGTACTTGAAACCCCTTTATAATTCTAATTCACTTATTTTATTAAACAGGAATGTGGAAAAAGAAAAATTATTATTTTAAGGGATCAGTTTTGACTTTAGGTTTTGGAAAATGATTTTGAGGTTTTGAAATTAAGTTTATTATATTTTAATTAATAATTTATGAAATTAAATATACATTTTCCAAACCTCAAGTCCTATAAATTATTAGGTAATTATTAAATCATGAATGATTAAATCAAAGATACACTTGTTGCATGAAAACTATTTTTACTATTCACTTGAGAATTGAAGTATATCACAAAATTACCAAAAATATCACCCTTAAATAATTTCGATGTGGTCATTTAAAAAATAATATTCATTTTAGAAAAATAAATTTTTAATATTAGTAATTTTAATTTTTAATATAAAAATATTTTATTTACGAATAATTTTATATTATAGTTTATTAAAATGGGTTTATATTTTCATTAAGATTTTTAATCATGATATTTAAATTTCAAAATTTTAATATATATATATATATATATATATATTTAATTATAATACTCATGATAAATATTATTAATATCACAATTTATTATTTTGGATTATATTATTATTTCCACAATAATGTTACTATTCTAAATGGTTATGTTACTATTCCCAATGGTCATGTTACTATTCCAATAGTAACATTACTATTCAAATAGTCACATCACCTCCTATAAATACCACTTCATTATTTCACTAAATATTCAATACAATTCATACCATCTTTATAAATTTTCATTTTTTAATATATTTATTGGTTTACTAATACTTTGTTTCAAAAATATAGTGTTGGTCATGAGGGTAATGATTCTAAAAGATTGGGGTGAACCATATTTTTCCATTTTAGCTTTTCTATTTTATATTTTTTTGTCCAATAGTAGTGTTTGGTATTTGAATTAGTTTCTTAGCTGACTAATGTAATGATCTTCGTTAATGAATTAAAGTTTTATTGGGTTTTCTATGTGCACTATGTGTATAATAATAATATAATATAACATAACACAAAGTTATTAATGAAACCATTACCATTAATTTTTTTTTGGTAATTACACATATCATACCGCAAAACCATTTATAACATGTTAAAAACAATGTAAAATTTTGAAATAAAGGAATACCTTAAGTAGAGGTTCAATAAGTGAACCTTTGTTGAATTGAATACGGGAAGGTCACAAAAAATGAGTGTATATGTTTAAATTTATAATTCCTAGGATTATATATATATAAATTTAAGGACACACCAATTTATTTCCCCAAAATAAAACATTCACAAAATGCGATTTCCATGTAATCAAGTTATATTTTATCTTTTTCAAATATAACTTTCATATTCATCTCACAAAGTTAACCAATAGTTCAAAACATCAACTTCTATGGATGTTGTCCTTTTGTTATGATGTTCCAATCCTACACTCTTGGAATCTGATAAAAATAAACACATTAATTACATGAAATCATTGAAATGAATCAAAAAGACATATTTTAAAAATAAACAATTACTATATAAATAAAAAATATTGATTCTCTTACATTCATATGACCTTTTAGTTTTAGAGTTTTATAGAGTTAAGAAAAAAACTATCAACTAAAAGAACTTTCGTTCTTCTCCAAAAATCGACATTTTTTACCCTATATAAGATTTTTTTATCTATTATAATTCTTTAACATCTCTCAAAAAAGTATCCACACATGGTATGCTTCTAGAAATATTGTGTAGAATAATTTTCTTAATTACCTAGGTAAATGGATACATAATAAGGCTGAGGTCAAACACTTAGTAAGGAGAAATGTATATCATAATATATTAAATAGTAAACATGGTATGAATAAAGTGGAAGGAAATAAATGAAAATAAAATAAATCTGTGTAACTAATCACATAAGATTGAAACAAATCATTGGTTAATAATATAAATAAACATAGAGACAAAAATGAATTCATATTGTTGTAATTCATAATTCTAGATATATTTATCTCTACCATAAATCCTCAACCAAGAAATTTTTCATTAAATCAAGTCCACAGACAAGACATCAGTCTTACCATTAAGGTTGCAACCAAGACATCACTCTTGTATTGGGTAGGCATAAACAAAATACCCAAACCTTTTTTTCTAATGAGAGAAACTTATGCACCACCGAGCTATATAATATTAGGATCCACCCATCACTTATTTAAGTCCAATTCATTCTCCAAATAAAAGATATTAATAGTGATACAATGCATAATCAATTTTTTTTAGTTTTCCATAAACATCCAAATTGAGATACAAACATAAGGAATGCAAATACATTTCCTGTTAAAAAATGAACATAATACACCTATAGAATGAAGGTATATGATTAAAAAATAAATAATCAAATTAACTGAGTAATCAAAAAAATCATATTGAGATAAAAATATCTGGACTTTTCAATATTTCCCCTATAAATAAATGTATGGAATATAAGTGAACACCCTTTAACAAATGGAAGGAAATATAGACCATTCATATAGAAAAGGCATTGGGATAAAATCAATTATGCCTATAAGAAATGATTATTTGGAAAGACAAAGGTAGTGATGGATTTCCATGAGTTTAATCCCCCTAAAAATAGTATGAAATTATTTTAAAGTAATCTAGTTCTAATATATACAAAAAAAATTGAAACAAGTGGTGATTATGAATCATATTTTTATAAAACAAAATTGAGATGAAAAAACCTTTATGATAATTGTGATGTAAGAATAAAAAGAATATGAAAGGGATATTATGAAATTCACATATAATAAAATGAAATTTATTCGTTATCATTGAAGTAAATATGGAATTTAATACAATATATAAAGAAATTATGGTGTGTAATATCGAAAATGACTCATATAATTGGAAATGGTGGAAAATAACACATATTGGTTTAGAAACATTAAAATAAAAAACCCATGAAGAATATAATTTCAAATGAAAAAATAAATTACATTAATAATTAAATAATCATGATATAAAATACCAAAGGGGTATTAAGAACACTATATAATACAATACATTTTGTATAACTTAATCATGTCTTTAGGAATCAAAATTTGAGAAAACAAAACCCATACAACATTAGAAACATTCATATAGAAACTCCTAAAAGGATATAGATTCAAATGAAACATTAAATATAATGAATAATGAGGGGATCATGGTAAAAATTATTAAATGGATATTAGATACATAATAATGAAAATATGATGTTTAATAAGAATAATTTCTCAAGGGGGGAAACTGAGATAAAAAACTATTACCTTATTTCCTAACTTAAAATAAAGCACTTGAATTTCTTGTATAAAAAATAGCATTCAGGATATACAATTTAAGATCCTTTATCAAATCTATATCCTTTTACAAACATAAATTGTATTTCTTCTCTACATGTATATTAGTCAATTATTATATATAATCAATATTTATTGTGAGTAATATGGATCATTTTAAATCTATTTCATAATAGTAGTGTTGTTATTAATTATTCTCCCAAATCCCATAATTCCTAGAATATTTACAGTAAATGAAAAACTAATGTATATTGATTTATAAGGACTATATTTTATTCCATTGTATTTTTAGTTTTGTTGAAGAAAATGAAATCAGTGTCACCTTATTTCAGTAAAATTAGGGATAAATATAATATTTTAATAAAAAAAGTGAATATAAGAATTTTAAAAATAAAAATAACATTTATATTCATATTAAATTATAATAATACTCGTATTTATGTCAACATATACTTCAATGATTTTATTTTATTCCATTTTTCTAGTATGTGATCTCACTGACCCCAACATGAACATACCATAATTCAATAGTTGAGTATGGTTAAGAAATTTCTTATTTTGACATAATATTACAATAATAAAAGAATAATGATATTAGATATATTTTTTAGAATTTTTAATCATATTTGAGTTTTTTATTAATAATAATTAAAATCAAGACAAAAAACATTACTTCGTAGTGGGAGTAGTTCATACAACGAATAATTAACATTTTCGTTTTCAGATGAATCAGAGAAAATGCAGGAGTATTATAATTTTTATCTTAATATTCATAATTATATAATATGTGAAAATTTTATTTTTAAATTTCATCCTTATAACTATTGAAGAGATACAATGGAAAAACTAGAAGATGTTATTTCAGGGTGGCGGAGATCCGTACAATGCATGATCGATGTTCTTTTATTTTTCAAAGTAGATAAAATAGAATAAATAAGGTTAGTTGAATTTATATAATAATGATTATATATAATGATAATAATGTAATTATATATCTATTGTTTGGATAGGTTTCGATGTAAATGAATAATAAAACATGATAATGATTATGTAATACTCCCTTTGGGACCTTTAACTTTCTCTTGAACGTGTCCTCAGAAATAAAGGTATTCAGATAACTAATTTAGAACAAAGTATTATGACCATAACATAGGTTTCTAGGAGGATTAGAATAACATAGTTTCAAGAATAAAATATAAGGAGGCTATGTTTCATGAATGGGTATAAGTGTCTCATTTTATAGGTGATGAAAATGGTAATTTTGTGAAAACCCATTATTTTTCAATAATGGAATGACACGATTTCAGTTTAAATAGTTAGAAAAGTGATAAATAATGGTTTTTTGGATGAGAATAGTTTATTAAATCCTTATCCAAGTATTTACACACATGTTTTATAAATTTTTTAATTTATTTTATTAAATATATTTACTTTTAGATGTTTTTTTGTTTTCACCATGGTAACAAGTTGTCACCCAACAAACATATGTTTTACATAAAATATTAAATAAAGTATCTTAAAAACTTTCGTTGGGATGAGACTAAATTTAATCAAAATTTAAATCTAATTGAATTTCTAATTAATAAAAAATTTATTTTTAAATTAAAACATTTTATATATGAAAAAAAATTAGAAAAATGTTTTTTCACCCTTAAGTGTTCCTAATATTATTTGTTATTGATTCTGAAGATCCTAAGGATAGTTGAACCACTAAAAATGGGGGTTTAATTAGTTTATTATTTAAAAAATTTCCAAATTTATGAAATATACTGATGCAGCTTGTTTAATTTACTTTACTTATCAATTTTATATCAATATCACAAGCATATAAATATGATAAAGTAAAAAATGGGAAAACAAAATTTTTAGGGTTTTCCTTTAGTGTGAGAACATACATCCAATACATGGACACTACCATGGGTCTAGGTAAATTCCATATTTGTAAAAAGTGAATTAAACTTTTGAGATAACTCCTTGTAGACTCTTTTTACCTTCTAATGGGTATGACTATATAGAATCTCATCAATTTAAAAAAAATTACAAAACATGATTCAATAAAATATTTTACAACTTTATAATTATACTCTAGAAAAGTTCATTCAGAAAATCGGTCAATCTGATTTCTTCTTTTGGATATATTTTTATATCTTGCACCATTTCTACATTTAATGAAATTCCATCCAACGCACCACACAGAAAAACTATACCTAAAATAAACTGATCTATGACCAATTATCAAAACCCAATTCCATATAAATCTATGAAATAACCCTTTCTGATACTCAATTTTTTAAATATATATCTAAAAACCAAGCATGGAATTTTTTTAATTCTGTTATCTAAAAAATCTATCTATTAAAAATTATTTTACTCAAAATTGGATTCAATTTGATACTTACATCTGACACCAACTACCGAGTTATTTCACATTAAGTATGGAGTGAATAGATGTCATGTATGGTGTACATTTAAACCTTTATATAGGTTCCCCTATAATGTAAAAGGTTGTAAATCCTTTATTTTCCTCTCATTAATATTCATAACATTTTACTTCTTTCACATTTTAATTTCACTTGGATTCTACTCAATAATTACAAAGTCATCTTGAATCTTCTTCGAACTTCAATAATTATACAGTGATCCCAACCCTTCTCAGACTTCCTAAACATCACATACTAATGAACTCTTTAAACAATCTCATTTTTCATAAATATGAAACACTAATTGGAATATATCACAAATACTTCATACTCGAAAAAACTTATATATGAACAATTTTTTCTGTAACTTATTCCAGAATCAATTCATCTAATCATCCTTCCTTTTCATAAACACTACCCCTCTTCTTGTGGTAAACTTTCATTCGGTAGACATCCTTGTAAATGTTTTTCTGGTGTATGTTCATAAAAAAATATCATATGATGGAAATTCTTTAGAAATTTTAATATGATGGATGTTCTTATGATGATAATTCCCAAGGAAATGCCTCTTAAAAATTTCAAAATATCAAACATTACATAGAATATTAACAAAAAATTACACTTCAAACACCATACAGAACTAACCATCCAAACAAATCACTTGGGCATTTTCTATTTCGCTTGACCAACTTGAAAAACAGCAGAATAACTTCACAAAGATGCCTGAATACATTTTTTCAACATATAACAACTTGATTTGAATGAAATAATATTTAACTTAAACATCTAAATATAACTCTATATACTCCTCTGTGTTTTCATTTCGATTGTTTATTTATTTTTTTATTTTAAAATCCATGAAAAAACAAAAATACAACATAATCTAGTCATATTTTTATATTGTTCAGAGTAAAAACCTCCTTATAGATTTCTTTATTTAGCATGTCTAGTGTCTCTATATAAAAATAAACTTTTACAAACTCAAAAAATGGTCCATATGATCAGATAATTTACAACATTATTTATCTTATAATAACTTCAATGTGAAATTTTCACATGGAAAACATTCTTACTAAATGTTCATAAGAAAAATGGTTTCATAAATTTTTCATCATAAAACTTATTACCAACTTATTCATATAAAATCCTCTACTATAATATTTTTCTAATGATTAGATTATTCCAGCCTCCCTACATCAACTTATCGATTTGAACAAATTCATTAACATATTTTATATTTGACAAATAAAAAACTAAAGTGTTTTTTTGGAACTATTTTTTGTGATATTATCTTTTGAAACATCTAAATTTATCTTTAATAATGTTTGTATAGATTTTTCGTATCACTCTTTCTTTTAGTGACTTCTTCCCATGATCGCATTCCTTATCATTTTCAATCTTCTTCACAAGATTCTGTCTGGAGACGTTTGTATAGAGATGTTTCTCTGAAATAGCATTTTTTATGACTAGAAAAACTAAAATTAATTTCCACAATATTCCAAAAATTTATCTCATATCATTATTTTTCTAGATGTTGTACACTGTTGGCACTAAAATTTGGGAAGAGGAAGAGAAAACATAAAGCCTTTGGTGATGCCTCACAAAGCCTATTCGCAGAGCCCCACCTCACTATGGTCGGTGCGAAGCTACCATCTTTGAAAACCTACCACAAAGCAAAGAGGAGGGAGGCTCCACGATCCGACTGAAATTTTTGAATCCATCAAAAAGCAAAGAGGTGGGAGGCTCTGAGATATTATTGATGTTTGTGAAGCCGCAGTGAAGCAAAGAGCCGGGAGGCTCCGTGGTTACGACGAAATTGACCGAGAGCCTCACACCACGAAGGGAACCGAATCGACCTTCGTGAACACATAGAACTTGATTGAATCCTCTATGAACCTCATGAAGGGAGCTCCGCTCTAAGGAGGGGATGATGGTCATCTCTACGGTTACGACTAACTTTACAGAACCCACGTCCGATCGCGGAGTGCCACGTGGAATCACACCAAGAGACCCCTACTTCACGGTGCCTCTTGCCTATAAATACCAGGATCCCCTCGAGCTCGAAGGATGGATACTCTAACCTTTCACCTTCCCCACTCTCAAATTGTGAAGCACCTTTTTCTCTACAAAATATGAGCTCTTCAAGGTACTTGAGCATCACAAAGTACCTTTCCATTGGATTAAACACAACCCCTCTTCAAAAGAGGGATACCCTTCGTAGAGCCCATAGTCCATCGCAAAGGAAGGAAAAACCAAAGGGGTTGGGGTCTTCACAAAGCACTTATGCTTCACAAAGTACCCTTCAAGAACATGTAACCCACATGCTAAGTCAGGGTCACTGTTATTTTCGAAGCACATTGCTTCACATTTCTACGGCTTGCAGGGCACCTTTTCTTCGTGAATCCCTACGGTGCAAAATCCTTTCCACTTCATGAAGCACCCTCTATATGAACTTGTGCCCTATGCCTATGTATAGACACCTTAATTCACGACTTAAATCCATTCACAAAGCTCCTTCACTACATGGAGAACCATATCTTCATGCAATCCCTTCATCTGAACCTATTTTCTCAAGAATCCTCCTTTCTGTATGATCCTCCAGGTTTGTACAATGTAATTTCAAAGTCCCTTGGGTGGTGATTCATGTTGCTTTTCTTAGCATCATGTTTCTTAGAATCGACCCACTAACGACAATTTCTTCTTCTCATAGCCACGCTAATGTGGACCCCCCCAATGGATCACTCCACGACACCCCCTCTCCCTGGCATTGTTGACTCTTTCCCTTCACCAAAGGCAGTCAGGTATCATTTATGTAAGTCCTAGGGGTACGGAGTGAACCAGCCTCATCCTTGATGCAGAACATTAATCCTCCAAGTGCCATCTTCCTCATGACAAGATGTTAAACTATGTCTCACCCCGTGCATCATACATGGGGCACCCCATCTCAGATATTCTCTACACCCACTTATCTCCACGGGATTGAGCTCTTCCTCACATGGAATGAGATCCTATCTTCAAAAGCGACGCATGTCCGCAAGAAGGGAAACCACCTTGGTGTAATCCCCTAGCCTTTCTTGTAGGAGGTATCATCCCTAATCCCCCTATCTTCTAGGGTGCCAAAGACCAGAGGGGGGATGGGCACCAAAACCCTCCTCTATTCCGTGAAAAATCCCTCTCCCATGGGGCATTGTCACCAACCAGGCCTCCATCCTGGATTAAGTCCCAATATCCATCTCCCTGGGTCGTTAACCATAAATAAGCCCCTATTTACTTTTTGGGTGCCTAACCACGTGTAAGACCCACTCCACTTCCCACAGACCAACCTTTCATGACATGATCATTAGGTCTTTACTGCCTCTTGTTTCTCACATAGAGAATGACTCACATGGGATTAGAGTATGCATCGACTGTGACATCTTCTTTGGGCCGCCTTAGAGTGTAGGCCCCTAACCATTCAGAATTACGGGGACTTTGAATCTTTCCAAAGCAATGTACATAGGAAGCCTTCCTAAGGTTCAATCCCAACACCTACTGGACCCGACCCCAACATGTCGGTTCACCAAACCAATTTCGAACTACGAGGAATTTAAACATTAACATGGAAAGTTTTGAAGGAAGCATCTTTGAGGTTCATTCCCAATAACCCATTGATCCAACCCCCATATTGTAGGTTCACCTTCATCCCACATGACGTCAAACTGTTTCCACCATTCTGAACTATGTGTAATTTGATCCTTTCCAAGGAAAGGTACTTAAAATTCCTTCTTGAGGTTCATGCCCAACACCAACTAGTCCTGACCCCATAACGTCGGTTCACCAAACCTCTTCTGAACTACATGGAATTTTATCCTTGCCAAGGAAAGGTACGTAGGAAGCCTTCCCGAGGTTCAATCCCAATACCTATTGGTTCCAACCCCCTTCATGTTGGTTCACCAAACTATCTGGAACTACATGGACCTTAATCCTTTCCAATGAAATGTATGTATGAAGCCTCCATGAGGTTCAATCCCAACACCTCGTTGTTCCAACCACCTTCACGTCGGTTCACCTTCATCTCGTATGTCGTTAAACTATGTCCACCATTATGAACTTTGTAGTCTTTGATCCTTGCCAAGGCAAAGTATGAAGGAAGCCTCCCTGAGGTTCATTTCCAAAACCTATTGGTCCCAACCCCCTTCACATCGGTTCACCAAACTCTCTGGAACTTCATGAACTTTAATCCTTGCCAAGGCAAGGTACACAGAAAACCTTCCTGAGGCTCAAGCCCAATACCCATCATTCTGGACCACTTCACATTAGTTCACCCACATTATTCACGATGTTAAATTGTACCCATTAGAACTACAAGGGCTTTGATCCTTGTCTCCAAGGAAAGGTATGTAGGAAGCCTCCTTGAGGTCCAACCCCAATTGACGATAATTCGTTGTGATTCCCAATTTATGGTAAGCTACTGTGATCCCCAATCGACGGTAAGTTGTTGTCACCCCGTCCAGTGGTAGGCCATTGTAATCCCCTTTTCTAGGACCCACATCATTGGTCCACCCTCATGGTGTCAGACCAACCCTGGATACTAACCACGTGTAAGACACCAACATGTCATCAGGTCGCTTTCCTCTGTGCGCACCCCAATTTCTTAACCCAACTGAGAGGTTCCACTTCCTCCAGGTCCCATCCACGTGTCCATTCAGGTGTCCCATTAGCCTAACAAACTATACAGACTTTGATTCACTTCTATGGGGAAACGTAGGAAGACTCTTCGAGGCTCAAAACCGAAAATCACTGTCATCCTCGCATTGCTTCCATCTCATTCTCTGTCAACTTATCTCAACCATCCATATCCATCTTGATTATTACCCAAGAAGCCACATCTCAGTGAGAACATGTCACCCACTCTCTCGCTGCTCCTAGTTGTAACTGGGTAACTAACCTTGTGTTAGTCCCAGTATCAGTGTTCCCTCCAGGGGTTTTACCCATCTGATCCACTCCAATCAGTGTTCTGATCATTCTGATCTATTTATAATAGACATTAAACAGGCGACATATCCAATGTTAAACATGGGAAGCTAAAGAATACCTCAAAGAACTGTCTATGGCATATAATTCCCCACACTCGACGTGGGATTTCTCGGGCTTCAGCTCCATCAATAGCCACTATCATAATAAAAATAAACCAAGACGCCCCAGTGTTCCAGCGTCCAGACATGCTAGTGATGTACAACGTCACTACTCCCCCGACTGGAGGTTTCTTCCCTAGTCAGACCCCTTGGGATTTCCTGACAGACGTAGTGTAATTAACCGGAATCCATGAAGATATGGTGTTGGGATGAGTTTCACAAACAACGTATTAATCTATAAGGGATACCCGGACTAGGTGACAATTTCCAAGGAGGAATCCACAGAAGGGGGAACTGACATCCCATCATCCCATTTTGATCATGGAGAAAACATCCATGAAAAAGTGGCATATGATTCCCTCATTTAGAAATTGGAAATGCAGTGCCTCAAAAAAAGTGTCCTCCTATAGACAGATGTGTGCCCCGGCGAATGTGTCAGAAATAGAAATGGTGAATAGGACGTCTAGTTCTTCTCCTCAATGTGGAGATTAATAGAGTTCAAGACATTAGTGGACTAGAATGTCACTAGATACATGTATCTAGTGCCAAGTACAACCAAGAAAATAGTGGGCCTAGCATGAACCTCACCAAAAGTAGGGACAACTGAACGTTGGACTTCCCGATATATGACATTGTCATCGTGGATCCTTCTTACTAGTCGTGGAAGATGAAATGGTGTTGTGACACTGAACGTTGATTTCCTTTTTGCAGCACTAATGGTTTAATCCCCCTGCCTTCTAAGACCCAAGATTCCACATCATAAAACTGATCACCACCCACCTACTAATGTAGGGGCAGGGGAAATGTCCTCGTGGCTTTATTTCCCCCTTGGCAGCCTCCACATCCACATCTGATAGCTGCCCACACCCCATCTCCCCATCTGATTTCGTTCAGATAAGGGTGATAAACAACCTCGTTTGTCGATATGAAGAGGAGGGGATTATCCCTTACAGGTATAAGTATTGATAGGACCTAGAAGAATCTATGCCTCATTTCCACCACCACCCCAGGGTACACACAAGGTCCCACTTCTCTCCACTCCAACGGACAACCATTTCGGGAGCCTCGCTCTAGAACACTTCAATGAATCCCTCCCCTACGCTGAAGTGGTGGGGGTGTTCGGGCTTTCCCAGCCAGGATCCCATTACAGGGGATCCCAAGGAGGGACCCACTAGGTTGTGACAGTGTTTCCACCCGACCCCATGAGCTGAGGAATAGGTATGCTTTGCACTTGCACCACAATCCCTAGTTCGGTTTACCCGACACCAGTGTCAGGTGAAGACCGAGGATGACACCCACCAAGGGGTGTCAACATCAGAGACTACTGTGGATCGTGCCATCGCCGACATATACCATCAACCCCTGTTTATGCTTAGCACGTCCACTCATACACCCAGACCGGATCGAGGCCCCAACTTCCCCACAGGAAGGCTGGTTCGACTCTCCTAGATGTAGGTGTAGGTAGCACCCGCTGTAGGCCGACCCGCAGCAATGACACCCAGAATGGAGGTCCTCCCCGTATAGCTACCATTGAGAATGCAAGTCCTCCCCACTTCCAAGCTCGACGTGCAGATCTACCCCATGCCACCTTAAATATGAATGAGGGTCCTCTCCATGACAGTGACAATTAAGACAAAAGACTATTCCACACTCATGACATAGGTAATGGGGGAGTCCCTCCTTCCATAGGACATCAACGTGGTGATCTTACACATCTGGTTGATCTCCAGTGTGGTGGACTTCCCCATGTCCTTATAGAAATCTGTGAAGGCCCTCCTCACCCCAGAAATCAGAGGACTGAAGGTATGCCTCACTTCATTGGCACCCATCACGGAGGTCCTACCAATGTTCAGTTTCACCAGTGTGAGGACCCTCCTCGCACTGATGCTGCCATGAAAGATAAGCATTGAGGCCCTACCCATGCTCCTACCCGCTCTGGCACTTCTCATGGAGATTCCCTCCACACATCAGACAGTGGACATGGAGGTCCTCCCCACGTTCCCTATGACATATGTCCAGGTTCTCCTTGAACCCCATCTCACTCAGGAGGAATTCGTCTCCACCCCAGCACCAGTTCAGCCGAAGGACCTCCCCAAGCCAGAAAAATACCCTATCCTAAATATCCATTCTAGGGCAGGAATAAAGGTCATCGCTTCCATAAAATGAATGCTATAAAGGTTAAGACTGAGATTAAACTTATATTATCCTCAGATTCTGATGCGGAATACAACTCAGTAAGGAAACCCTCACCTCGATCCTCCATGTCAAGAGATGGGGCGAGAACGAGGCACATCAGCCTCATACTTACAGAATGTGAGGTCCACTGGATCCATGTCTCCCTCTATAGATATATCTAGGAGGATGAATATTTGGCATCTCCCTAGTGTACAGCCATGAAATCACCACTATCATCTCAAAGAGTACTCTCTAACTCAACCAGAGATCACAGAGAGTTATTCTAGGGACCGATGGTGGACAAGCATCAGCATGGTCAACTGCTAACAACTGTAGTCCCTACACCAAAAACTATGGTCACCAGCCTATCTTATCATGATGTGGTGGCCAAGTCACTACACTCTTTAGAGGATAGCATGAGATGCAGCGGTTTCTCATCCCGCTCGTCATATTCTCCACTGGAAAACCTACCATCTCAATAGTCTGCTTCAGTTTCGCTACTAGTTACCCTGACGCCTCTAGGAGATGAGTTGGGAAACAAAGGTCTAGACCCCAAATCTGGGATAAGGATCTTGTGGGAAATTTGGGAGGCATACAATTTCCCAAAGATGTTTTCGCTAGTCGCGGCACAAAACTTCCATGCACCGAAATCACTCACCCTATAGGAAGTTGGATGCTTTCTTCAGACCCTCTGGGTGACTCACTTTTGTCTTCATAATTGATGAGTGGTCTACCCCAAGATTCAGACACACTTTCAAGACATTTTTCAACGAATCTGTTTAGTTTATTTGGCCACACACCACATGGCCCAGCGCCCCGAGTCACCAGGTCACCAAAAGACCCTCCAACAACGATGAATCAAAACCTTCAATGTGCTCTATATGACTATCAAGGAGGATTATCCACAAGTGCAGATCCTTAGATGGGGGTAGTATTCTTCCCTCCACATCAGTTCTATCCGGTTCCAACCAAAATTTCTAGGTGATATCAAGGAAATGCCTCTATATAGAGTCGTGGTTAAGAAGGCCGATTTATCAGAGGAAGAGACGAAATCAAAACTCCATGGGGAAAAATTACCCCCCGGGGGAGTGCCAAAACTTTTGGACCCATAGTGAAGGGTTACTAACCATCAGATAAATTTATTGGGTCTTCCCGTACCCACTGAGGCATTGGTCCTCAGACAAAATCCCATCAAGCGTAAGGAGAAACTTGGAGCTGTCAAACTATCCGACATGTCTGGCTCAGTACATAAGATGGAGAACGATTTTGAGAAAGATGCATTGCGTCAACAGATCGTTGAGCATAAAAAGATGACAGATGACCTCCTTGTTGAACGTGCCAAATAGAGATGGCCAGACTATGGTGATCCTTGGCAAGGGAAGTATGGGAAGGCACAATTTCCCCCTAGTGAATTGCCTCTAGGTGACCCTAACCATTCTGCCCATGCAGACAGGGTAGAGGCTGGAATTTACGGAAAGAGGGTGTTGTATGTATCGCCAAATTGACTAGAGTGGCGGCACAATCCCTGAGACCCAGCTCAGACTCCCCCATCTCTACTGTCGGTCATCCCACCAGCCATTCCATGAGCCACTGGGCATACTTATCATGTTGAAGAACCTCACAAAGCACTGGTGGTTAGGGATCCCTGTCAAGACAGCAACCCCTGTCCATAAAATCCCATGGTGGCCCTCATTTCTCACCTCGAGGCATTGGAAATGTGACTTATGGAAATACCTCCTAATGGAAACCCATATCCGGAATGGGTGGATGATATTCCAACACCCATGGGTTTTGGAAATCCCACCTTCTCCCCCTTTAATGGGGCGGTTTACCCGCTACAGGATTTGGCCCACGTCATTTAAAGGTGCGGACCCATGTTGGGAACTCCAGTATAGAAAGAGGATACTAAACTCTGGTGTTTTGTAAAAACATTAGAAGGGCCTGCATTTGTCTAGTACAACCATCTACCCATCAGGTCAGTAGCCAGATAGGAAGATCTACATAGGAAATTTCTTTACTAGTTCAGTTCCACCACTCGGAAGACTAATATTACGGACCTCTTCAATTGAAAACGGATGCCTAACAAGTGTGTTGTGAACTTTTTCTCCCAGTGGAAAGGGCTCACATACTCTCTTTACATGCCATTGAATCATGAGAAACTACTGACGATGTGTGTGGGTAATGTCAAGAAAGAACTATTCCCCTCTCTGTTCACTCAGAACTACCCTGGGGGATTCTGAGACTTCTCCAACTAGGCCCGACACCTAGAGGAAGCATTACATTAGGCCAAGAAGGCATGCTCATTGCCTCCTGTGATTCCCGTAAGAAGGGCCTCTAAGGATAATCCCACCATGGTGGCACATATAGAGGCCCCAAGAAACTAGATTTATTATCTTTAGAGTTGAATCCACAACCTAATAGGGGCCCTCCACCTCAGATGAAACCTACGGCCCAATAACTCCCACCACAGAATCGGAAGGCACCCCCGCTTAATGCACCACCACCACCCAGGTGAGATAACCAGGGTCTGCCTCCTCAGGGTGCTCCAGCCCCTTGTCCGGGCTAGGCTCCCAAAGCTCCCTTCCAAGATAGGAGAAACTAGACCTACTCATTTAATGAGGCTCAGGTTCCCAGTTATTTCCGCAGTGCCCTAGAACAGGGAATAGTTTGTTTCCCTGAATACATGAGGCCAGAAGAGGAAGATCTTACTGATCTCCCCAAATACTACACCTACCACCAGATCCTGGGGCACACTTTAAATAGTGATTTGTGGTTAAGGACTGGATTCAACACTAGGTCGACAATAATGTAGTCAGGTTGGTCCCAACTCTGGCACATGTGGCATGTGTATTCATGAAGCTCAATAGTAGAAGTGAAAGCAAAGGCGAGTGGAATCAGGTTTCAAACCACGGGTCCCAGAAGTTTGATGAATGGATGGATTATAAGGATGTCGCTCATGCCTATGGTATTACCAGTGCAAACCTGAATCGACCAGATCCTTCAAAATCCACATCTGCTACTTCTGCAATAATGGCTCAGTCATTCTCTTCCCAAAAGATCTAGATTCAATGACGATAGGGAAAACAAAGTCCCCCTTGATGTCATCGTCATCCCATACTATTGGAGACTTCATTCCCCTAGAGATAGAAATCCCACTCAGAATCTGTCCAGTGGTGGATGATTCTTCAAGTGACATCCAAGGGTATGCCTTGGTTAACACCATAGAGCGAGTAAACCCCTATATGATTTCTGACAGTGAGGAGTGCCAGGAGGATCCTCCCGATGTTCCCATCCATTGTGAGTGTCAACGGAGCTGTGACTATATGAGTTGTCATAGGGCCTTAGTTAGAACTTCTAGCCAGTCCATGCAAGACACTGAAACTAGACACGAGGCCTAGCATAGAGCTCAACATGCACAACTTTCTCATCTTGTGTCTTCAGGTCCGCCTTCGCCGTCGTTTGTGCTACTGGATCATGTAGAGCCACCCTAACTATGTCATGATCAGACATGCTCCATTACGGACCAGTATCAATCATCTTACCCTCATCCGGTAGTCACTCTATAGGCTTTGGTTAGTGAGCAAGGGGATATTCCAAACACCAGTTTTCCGTCGGTCCAGCTGATAGGGCCTACCATACCTCCTATCACAGAGCGACCTCTTGAAAGCATAAGCTCATTCGAGGCACAGAAGTATGATGTCGTCAAGCATACTTCCAAAATTCTAATAAGTATCTCCATCCTTGAGGCCCATCTCCTATCAGTAGATATGCGTGAATCCCTTTCTGAGGGTTTATGAATCCCCCTCCAGTTCAAGATGGAGGTAGAAGTTGTGGAAGCCTTCCATGATGAGGTAGTCGAGCATGCTGAATTCCATGCCATCATCTTGTTATCTATAGATGATGAAGGCTCCCCCCACACATGGGAACATCCACCAACTTTACATCACCGATCATTTTAATGGCATGGAGGTTCGTCACTGCCTTTTCGACACAGGCTCCAGGATCAACCAAATCCTGACTCAGACACTGCGAATACTAGGTTTTTCCGAGGATGATCTAAGTCCATATGACCAGAAAATCCAAGGATATAATAGTACGGAATAGATGTTGGTCATAAATTTTTTTCTTAATACCCATTTCGGTGGTTAGGTATTCAGCACCGTGTTTATGGTTGTCTCCCAGCACACCCCCTTTAATGTGTTGATGGGAATGATGTGGCTTCACCTACATGCAGCAGTCCCTTCATCATACCACCAATGCCTCATGTATTACCTCAATGGTTGAGCGGGCATACTTCAAGGGGACATGTATCCATTTACCTCTTGTGAATACCACTATATGGATGCCTACTATTACAAGAGAAAGGACAAGAAGATTCAGACTAATGATGTTGAGCAAGCTCCAGCTGCGACCAACCCGCAGATAGATCTTGAAGATGCCTACATCTTTCTAATTCATCGATTAGAGGCTACAGCCCCAAATATGGTGCAATGATTCATTGTTTCTAGGGGGAGGACATTCCCAAGACTAAGAAACGCCAAAATATCACCTCATATACTTACACGAATCATGCGTATGTAATCCGAGAGCTTCTTACCCCAATAAGGTATCGGGATGTCTGCCCCATGGCAACGACAATATGTCATACTTTCTTGTTTTCTAGGGCTAGGATATATCGTCTCAAGTCGATGCATCACTATTAAATTGATATCATCAAGCATGGTCCCTTGGCCCGAAGACCAGATGCGATCTGATCGACAACTTTCGTCGCTATGGTTTTGGCAGCACAAGAGTCCCCTAATGCAGAGTCCACCACCGCTCAAGCTAGTAATAGTATCCCATTAGGATATGTAGAATCAAAGGAAACTCCTCCCACCAATTATCCCTCCTCTATAAGTGAATAAGATGATTTAGAGGATGCACCTCTGACATTCAAAGAGGGAATATCCACCACAATCGATGAACTGGTACAGGTGAACCTCGGTAGAGAGACAGATCTGAAACCCACATTGATCAGGTCCACTATGCCCATCGAAGAGAATAAATAGTATGTGGACTTCTTAAAAAAGCACAGTGATGTATTTACCTGGAGTTACAATGAGATTCCAGGACTAGATCCTCAGGTAGCCTTCCACTACCTCGGTCTCCCATAAAATCATCGTGGGTTCAAGAAGCCTCCTAGAAAAATGTACCCTTCTCATGGATCCATAGTCGAGGCCAAAGTTGATAATCTTATCAAATCCAATTTCATTGAGGAGTTCCATTACCCCATATGTCTAGATAACAATGTGCTAGTCAGGAAGAAGAACAGACATATTAGAGTATACATCGACTTTCAGTATCTCAACTGCCACTGGCTGAAGGATGATTTTACCCTTCGCATAACAAAGGTGTTGATTGATGATACCGATGGGTTACATGCCCTCTCATTCAAGGATGGGTACTCCGAGTATAACCAGATTTGAATGGATCCTAAGGATGAGGAGTCTAAAGCCTTCGGGGCACCATAAGGTACTTTTTGTTACCAATTCATGACCTTTGATCTAAAGAATGAAAGTTACACCTATCAATGGTCTATGAATCACATATTTAAGCCAATCCTTGGGAAACTGGTGGAATTCTATGTGGATGATCTGGTGGTAAAATATTTCCTACTTCATGACCATCTTAAGGACCTTGACAAAGTGTTCAGCTTCCTCCACTCCCACCACATGAAGATGAACCCACTGAAGTGTGCCTTCAGGGTCACCTCTGTAAAGCTTCTTGGATTCCTTGTCAGATACAGGGGCATTAAAATCGATCCATAGATGATCAAGGACATAATACACATGTCTCCCCTAAGAAAAATTCAGGAGATTCGAGGATTTCAAGGCCACTTAGCCTACATATGTCGATTCATCGTGAATTTGGTTGGAAAGTGTAAGCTATTTTCTCAGCTCATGAAAAAAGGCATTTTCTAACAGTGGGATGAATAATGTTATACTAATTTCAAGGAAATAAAGAATTACTTGTTACAGCCTCCGGTCATGATGGCACCCATCTCCGGAAAGCCTCTGGTCATTTATGTGACCACCCTGGAGTAATCTCTCTGCGCACTTCTCACCCAGAGGAACAACGAGGGAACTGAAAATAGTTTATACTACCTTAGTCGCATGATCCTCGATACGGAGACTAGATACTCCACTATCAAGAAGAGTTTACCTGTGCTAGTATTTGTAGTCAAAATATTGTGACATTACCTGTAGCATCATGAGGTACAACTGGTATCCCGAGTAGATCCGCTGAAGTACATCTTCAACCTCCCCATGCTGACAGGTTGACTAGCTCGATGGGCAGTAATCCTTCAGCAGTTCAACATCAGGTTCGTCCCTCAGAAGGCTATTAATGAGAAAGAATTTGCATATTTCATCACCACCCATCCAGCTCCTATGGACCAGTCCCTGGACCTTTCTTTTTCCGATGAGTCCATCCTCTTAGTGGACCAAGCCATTCCGTGCTGGTAAATTCAATTTGATGGTTCTTCCCGAAGCACTACCGACAGAAGGCTTAATGACCCCAAGCTCAATAGAGTAGGCTTGGGTATCGTATTCATTGCTCCATCACAATCCGTTTTTCCATATTCGTTCATGCTGTCAGAAGTTTTCATGGACAATGAGGCAGAGTATCAGGCCCTAATTATTGGCTTTGAGTTGGCTCTCGATATTAAAATTCCCCACTTTCATGTGAAATGAGTCTCTGAACATGTCATCAAGAAGATAAACAGTGACTATGTCGTCAGAAAGTTAGAACTTGTACCACTTTTGGAACTCACCCTCCAGCTGATGGACCAGTTCCCATCTCGACCAGAAGTCACTCATGTCCCTTGATCCCAGAATGGTTGAGCTAACACATTGGCCAGCCTAGCTACATCACTTGCAGAGTCTGAATAAGATTATTTTACTATCCACATGGAACACTATAGACTCATCTCTCTCGTCACTCTAGATGACGATGACAGTCTGTAGGTAAGCCACCTTACCAACGAAGCCTCCAAAGTAGGACCTCAAGGTTCCCCATATGTAGTGATTGAAGTGAATCCTAACTAGAGGACACTCTAGGTTGAGTATATTTATCATGGTGATCTTCCGGTATATCGGTCCGAGCATGACCAAATCCAACACCGCACATCACAGTTTACCCTCCAGAGTGGTCCTAGTCTTGAGAAGATTCTCTACAAGTGCGGGTTCGATGGGGTTTTCCTACATTGCATTCAAGGATTCAAGATTTCTCAGGTCATTTAGGAGGTTCATTCCAGTTCCTACTATGCCCATCAGACTGGGCCGAAACTATCTGACTAGATCTGGAGACTAGGTTATTTTTAGACCTCCAAGATCTATGACTGCATTGTGTTTTCCAAGAGGTTCCAAGCATGCTAAATTCATACCAACTTTGTGCTTCGACCACCAGATCCTCTCCAAACTACCAATAACACTTGGACCTTTCCGCTCTAGGGACTCGATGTCGTGGGACCATATCCACCAGTGACAACCTTCCAGTGTCCGTTCATCCTGACCAGTACAGATTTCTTTTCCAAGTGGGTAGAAGTGGTTCTGATCTATGTGGTCAAGGCCTATTTTATTATTTATTTTGTGAGCTCTAACATCATATGTCTATTTGGAGTGCCGCATTCCATCCCCACCGATAACGGCACCATCTTCTGGGTGGCCTAGTTGATGAAATTGTACGCTAAGTATGATATCTATTCTAACCATACAGCCTGCTATCACGCGCAATAAAATGGGAAGATCGAGGCATTCAACAAAACCCTCTCTAACATTTTGCATAAAATTGTTGTCCAGAACAATGAGAGTTGGTTGGGAAATCTCCCAAATGCCCTCTGGGATTATTGAACAACAACTCTTAATTAGACATAGATGACCCCATACTCCCTAGTCCATAGAACAGAGGTCATCCTACCCATCGAGATTCAGTTTCCCTAATTACAAAAAATGGTCTATGATAAGCAAGCACAAGGTAAGGTAGATGAAATCTATCTGGAAGAATTGGAAACACTTGATGAGAACATGCTTCTCACCCTACACAATCTAGAAAGTCATCAGAACAAGATAGCTAGAGCTTTCAACAAGAAAGTTTTCCTCTACTCTTACTTGAAAGATGACTTGGTGTTGGCCTTGAGAACACAAATGATACTTGGATGAAAACCACCCAAAATGGAGCCCAAATGGGAGGGTCCTTATATCATTAAAATGATTTATCCCAATGGTGCATACTCGTTCATTACCATTTATGGTGAGCATATAACTCATCCCACCAATTCCAAGTTCCCCATGAAATACTTTGCATGAGAAAATTTGGTCCTACATGACCTTGAACTGTAGATGGTCCCACACAACCTTAAACTGTATGTGGTCCAACATGACCTTAGACTGTTGATGGTACCACATGACCTTAAACTATATGTGGTCCTAGATGACCTTACACTATATGTGGTCCTACATTTCCTTAAACTATAGATGGTCACACATGACCTTAAACTATATGTGGTCCTATATGACCTTAAACTGTAGATGGTCCCATACGACCGTAAATTGTATATGGCACTACATGAACTGAAACTATAGACTGTCCAAAATGACCATAAACTATATGTTGTCTTTCACGCTGTTAAATAGTATATGGTCCCACGCTAACTTAAATTTTATGTCATCCCACACAACGTTAAACTATAGACGGTCCTACATGGCCTTAAATGGTTCGGTCCTACATGACCATAAACTGTTATGTCTAGCAAGACATTAAAATTTATGGCGTCCTACAGGACATTAAATTTTATTTCATGAACTTTGTATGGCTTCATTCCCATCCTTATGGGATATGTAGGAATTACCAAACGCCTTGTCTTAGAGTCCACCCCCAAACTATTCTCTTTCACGGTACCCCCTAGGTGTAGTTCTCTTGGAGGGCCCTATATGGTGTAGTGTATACCTCTTTGGCCCCACTCATGTTGGGATTATGATGATCACACCATCTTCTCCCTCCTCATTCTTCTATTCTCACATGTCCTCACCACAGGATTCTAAATTACATGGCCTTTAAGAACTATGTGTGGCTTGATTCCCATCCTTATGGGATACGTAGGAATTCCCAAACATTCCGTCCATAGGACCATCCACAACATCAAAATCTCCCTTCAGGTCAAAAACATGGTGTGGTGCTGTATTTCTCCCTCCTTTACATCGGGTTCATCATGACTGAACCATAAATTCCCTTCTTTAGATATCTTCAACTTTTTCACCATCCTACATGACGATAAATTACAAAGGCACATTTGTGCTTCACACACCCCCTATATTTGTGACTCCATCATCATTCATATCCAAAAGGACCCCCAAACTATCCAGATACTTAGAATAAGCTCTCTCTTATCAATTCGGGCCAACACCCTTGAGGACTTCAAACAACATGTCGATACAAGTCCTGCGTGGAGAATATGGTTAGTTGTCGAGGCTCATTTGGTAATCCCATTTCAGGACACATGATATGGATTCTGTGTTTCGAACATGGTCAACAACTATCCTTTATCGTTGTCACCACCCCCATATGTCCCAAATATTGGGTATAGTGGTTCATTTTGTCCCTCTATCTCTTCATAAGTCATTTTTCCTCGAGGAGTGTGAGTCCAGCTATCGTACCCTTATATGTTGGGGGGAGCCTAGTCCTGCTCCTTATTTCCCAAATTGAGCATTTCTCACGTGGTCTTAAGAGTTGTGGTGAGTGAATACCCGCATAAGGGGGCATGTATCTTTGGTTCGATCCCTGTGACCTAAAACTAAGATCACCATCTTCCTCACCACAAGATGTTAAACTACGAATTGGTTGGGACATCCCATCTTACTCAACCATGTTTCCCCCATAGCCCAAGTTCCCATCTTGGATTGTTCGGTGTAGTATGGAATCACATCCTCATTAATGACAAGATATTTTTTCCATGCCACACATACCCCTGGAGAAACCCTCCTTCATTTATCTTCTATTCTGTGAGTACAGGCCCCATCATGTATTACACGCCACATTATTTGGGTTTCCATCATCTTTTATATCCAAAAGGATCCCGAACAACATCGATTTTTGGCCCAAGGGCTCTCTTGCCATTTGGGGCCAACAACCTCGAGTATTTCAAGTGAAAAATTGGTACAAGTACTGTGTTGTGAATGCGGTCAATGGTCGACACTAAATTTTTTTCCCATAAACTCTGGTCACACAAATATAGATATTGTGTTATGAACATGGTCAACAGTTATCCTGAATCATCGTTGTTCTTTTGGGGTCTTCTACTAGCACGATGATTCACCCTCTCCACTCACCTGTCCAATGCCCATGAAATTAAACTAGGAATCTATGGTCTGAGATCTATGACCATAAACTTTGATTTAAAACATCCTTTTCATATAATGGTAAATTACACGATGTATCCAGAATTACCTCTGGCCTGATTCTCATCCTTATGGGACACGTAGGCAAGACTGGGTGTTTTCTCCCTTGGATTATCTCGTGTTCATATTTCCTTCCTCACTGCTAGCTGGTCTGAATTATCCCATGAAATTATGAATGGAATGGAGTGTATGGGATTATATCGCCATTCACGTCGGGTTACTCACCATGCCGTATGCATCACTTCCATCATCGTCCCACAAGACGATAAACTGCACCCTTAGAACTATGTGTGTCATGATTCCCATCTTCATGGGATACATAGGACTTCCCATACATTTAGTCTGTGGGCCTTGACCCATATCTTAGAAACCTCTTCATCATGCTTGCCCCTTTTCCTGAGTCCTTCCAAGAAATGGTTATGCACCGTTGTATGGGCTTACGCCCTCATTCACTTTGGGTTTGTAACAAACACACCACATGCCTCTTTCTCTAGAGAGCCCTTTTATCCCTTGTCCTACAGTCATTTTTTCATGTCGGTTTCTCTTAAACTACACCCCTTGACCCCTTTCAACTATTCACCAGTGTGCCCAAGAATATTATAGTTCATAACTGAGAGTGTTAGATTATACCTGGACATTCTCTCACACATTGTTCAGGCTTCGTGTTCCCCTTCATTTGGGATTTTATTATCTTTCATATTTAAAAGGACCCCCAAGCATAATGGATTCTTGTCCTAAGGGATCTCTTAACATTTCGGGCCAACATCCTTGAGGATTTCCAGCGACAAATTGATACAATTCCCATGTTGCGAATGCGGTCAACAGTCTACACTCAATTGTTCTCCCCAAAACATTGGTCACACAAATATGGATATTGTGTTGCAAAAATGGTCAAAAGTTATCCTCAATCATCATTTCTATTTCGGGGTCTTACACAGGCACGATGATTCTCCTTCTCCACTCACCTATCCCATGCCCATGACATTAATACAGGCATCTGCGGTCTGAGCTCTATGATCATAAACTATGATATATAACATAATTTCCATATAATGGTAAACCACATGACGTATCTAGAATTACTTGTGGCCTGATTCTCATCCTTATGGAACACATAGGCAAGCCCAGTTTTTGTGTCCTCAGGTTCATCCCATGTTCATATTCCCTTCATCTTGGACACCTGGTCCGAATTATCCTAGGGAAATATCAATGGAATTGCATGTATGGGCTTATTTCCCCATTCATGTTGGGTTACTTTCCATGCCATATGCATTACTTCCATCATCATCCTGCAAGATTCTAAACTTCACCCTTAGAACTACATGTGGCTTGATTCCCATTTTCATTGGATACATAGGACCACCCAGACATTTAGTTTGTGGGCCTCCCCTGTGTCTTGGAAACCACCTCATCATCCTATCCCCTTGGCATGATTCTTTCCAGGAGAGGGGTATGTAGTTTGGTATGGGCTTATGTCCTCATCCACGTTGGGTTTGTAACTACCACACCACATACCTCTTTCTCCCGAGAGCCCATCGCTCCCTTTTCCTACAATCATCTTGTCGAGTTGACTGCTCTTAAGTTGAGCCCCTTGACCCTCTTCGATGATTCACCAATGTGCCCAAGAGTACTCGGTTTCAATATCGAGAGTGTCAGATTCTGCCTGGACATGCTCTCAAAAAAATTTCAGGCTTCGTGTTCCCCTTTATTTGGTATTTCATTATCTTTAACATATAATGTAACCCCAAATGGCTTGGATTCTCGTCCCAAGGGCTCTCCTACCATCACAAGATAATTTCCTTGAGGGTTTCGAACAACAAATTGATATATGTCCTGTGTTGCAAATATGGTCAGTGGTAGACGCTCATTTTTTATTCCCATTTCAGGTCACATGATATGGATACTATGTTTCAAACATGATCAATAGTTATCATTCATCGTCACACCGGCCCCATCAATCCCTAAATGTTAGTCGCATGATTCAAATCATTTCCCACTACATCATGTCTAAGTGGAACTTCGACACTAATGGTACTATCCTTCAGTGCGCATTTCAATGTTAGGAGGACAAAGCCATAGCAAGGAGTTATTCGGGGCTCCACACCAATTTTCCTATTACGTGTATCCCTTGGGTGGCAAAGACCTCTTCCAACCTTATTTCCCACACTGATGTTTACTCACGTGAGCTTAGGGGTAAGATCGAGGTTTGTTCTCACATGGATGAGTTTCGTTTCTCTATGGTCTAAGCTTTACGACCTTAAATTAAGATCTCCATATATGTCATTCCCTTAGACCTACTTATAGCTTGATTCCCATGATCATGGGATACATAGGAATGCCCAGACATCTCATCATTAGGTCCAGCTCAAATTACACTAATTATCTCTTATGTTCAGCCTTTTAGGCCACAACTCTTATAATATTGCGTGGTGTGGCATGTGTGGGATTATTCCCTCATTCACATCGGGTTTGCAATAGTCACACCATGTACTCCCCTTCTAGGAGCTACTCTCTCCTACCTCTTGTCCCGCATGATGTTAAACTCCATTCCCAGAACTATGTATAGATTGATTCCAATCCTTATGGGATATGTAAGAACTCCTAGACAT
Source organism: Viscum album (assembly GCA_963277665.1). Classification (NCBI taxonomy): domain Eukaryota; kingdom Viridiplantae; phylum Streptophyta; class Magnoliopsida; order Santalales; family Viscaceae; genus Viscum; species Viscum album. The sequence continues at coordinate 932,237,020 of OY728159.1, forward strand.
TTCATCTATAGGTCCAACCCCATATTTTCCGACCATTGTTGACCCCTCGGCCCGAGGTTTGGTCCCCGGAGTTGCACATGGTGTGATGTGGACCTAATCTTCATTCACGTCGGGTATTCTTTATCACATCATGTGAATTCCCCCTAAAATATAATTTATCCTATATGTGTCTAATCCATATGATTTTAAAATATGTCTCATGGTCCCACATGACTTGAAACTAATGCTTATTTGTTGAACGATGATACAATTCCTGGTTGGTCCTATCATAGAACCCGAACAATTGATATTATCGTGCTAGATGCACGAAGAAAAATGGAATTGTATTGTAATTCGCTCACTCGAGGGGACATCATGTTGGTTATTGGTTATACAACATACCATTTTTAAATGCCTATAAGTGGCTTGATTCCTATAGCGACACCAGGATTTTCTGTCCTCAGTTTATCGCTTCACAAAAAAAACACACATCTATCCGAAAGGAAAAACATGATTTATCAAATGCCGCTTTTTGGTGCATAGACCATACCCACACGACCTTATCTTCTCAGGTACTAGTACCTTACCATTCCACTTCTTGAACAACATACAAATTGATTCTCATTCCCATGGGATACGTAAGAACTCCCACACACTTTGTCTAGGGCCCAGCTTAACTTTCATTTTTGGTCCCTCGACCTAAAACCTCACTAAGGAACACATGGTGATATGGACTCTATGTCCCCATTCACATCAGGTTTCATGATTAACTCACCATGTGTCTCCCCCATTCCTTACCATTTCTGGTCCAAGATCTAGTACCATAAACTAATTTCTCTCAACATCATTTCTACAAGGCATAAATACAACATTCTAAAGAACTGTGTTTGGCTTGATTCCCATGCTCATGGGATACGTTGGAACACCCATACAACCTTTCTCAGGCCCAGTCTGGTTTTCACCTACAGTCCCTTGACCTAAATATTCTCCTGAGAGTGTGTGGTGTGGAGTTGACTCTTATGGTCCTCATTCACATCGTGGTATTTACTGCACCACACATTTCCTTTCTGGGTATCCATGTCCTCGACCTATGACTTTAAACTATGGCCCATACCTTGAACAAGATCAGGATGCCCCATCATAATTATGGGATGTGTCAACTTCCTCGTTATAGAGGAATCCCCCTACCAGTGTTGGTATCTAACCACATTCTGCCAAGAACTATGTGCAACATGATTCCCATTCTCAAGGGATACGTAGGAACGACTGACCACTTTGCTTCAGGACTAGCCTAATTCTCACTTTTGGTCCCTAGACCTAAAAAAATTCTTTCAAGGATACGTGGTGTGGTGAAGACTCCTTATGTCCTCATTCACATTGAGTTTACAGCTACCTCATCACATAATACCTTCATGGGATCTCTCCTTTCACTCCTCATCATATCGTATGATGTTAAATTTCACAAGTCCATATGTCATCAACGCAGAACAATAAACTGCAGTTCTACCCAGAACAAGTTCAGGATGCCCTATGTTAATCATTGGATGCATCAGCTTCCTCACTTGAGAGGATTCCCCCTACTAGCATTGGTCTCTTACCACACTATACTCAAGAACTAAGTTTGTCTTGATTCTAATCCTTATGGGATATATAGCGGCACTTAGGAATTTTTCCTCAGGCCTAGCCTCAGGGCCATTAACCCCTATCGCTCCTCGACCCAGATCACGGTCCATGCAGTATGACCTTTAAAACTATCTGAACTGTCTGTACCGTACGACGTCAAACTACGTGTCTATCATCTTCTTTGGCCTGAAATAAAACCACAAGGCACCCATGGTCTTCACCAAAGAGGACTTCTTTAAAATTATGTTTGATCCTTGATCAGATTGATGTGCCCACCAAATGAGTTTTCACCATGGTGAAGTAATTTCAAGAGTGTTGGACTCCATTCGAACAACCCATCACTCCACTATCCCCGCTTTGCATACCCTTTTTCAGAACCTCGTCCTCTTTCACATCTAAAGGAACCCATAACAGTATGGATTATCAGCCTATGTCTCACCTACTATGATGGGCCATTGTTTTGGAAGACTAATGGATAAATTCCGAGTCAGGCCTCATGTTTCAAACATGGTCAGCGGTCTGCCCTAATGTGTTATCCCCATGCCAAGCTAACACAATAAGGTTACTGTGATTCGAATATAGTCAACAATTATCCTTTATTATCATTCCTCCCCCACAGTGTTCTAAATATTTGGTATCGTGATTCACACCTTCCATTCCACTCTATTTGGACTAATACCAATGCCCCTGGCATTTCCCTACACATGCACTAGAGAACTTTTGGGAAAGTGGCACTTTGAATGTTTTGTGACCATCATTATCTAGTCAGGCCTCTCTCTTTCATTATAGAAGACTATATTGGTTGTTCAAATCCTGGATTACCGAATCTTGGTCGGCACTCTCATATTTAGGTGAAATAACAAGATGTTCATCCCTTGTTTCTCACATCGGGCCTGACCCACTTGAGCTTAGAGATTTATCATCAGATGTTTCACGAATGTGAAAGGCATGTAGTAGGCTGATGAAAATAAAGGAACTCATGAATGCGTCAAAAAATAATAATCGAAGCATGAAAGTTTGATTATAAGTTACCTACATTACAACACCTGAGGATCAACCCCTCACATGGACGGGTTGACCCCATCAAAAGTGTGTTGCAGCTCCGCCACTCTCTAGATTGTGGCGTCCAAGATTTTTTGTCATCTATTTAGTTCCCACTCCTCCCCAACAGAAATGTGGAGTAGTTCATCGGCCTCAATCAAGGCATGCTCCTTCAGCTGCGACATGAGCTCGGATTGCGTGGTGAGGAAATCAGAATGTTCATCTACCCAGACCTACAGACATTGAATCTCATTTTCGCTTTTATCTGCTACCAACCCAGACTAAGTCCATGGTCATATTCCTGAATCTTCACCACCATGAGACCTCGGACAAGCATGTGAGGGATTTGGGCATCCACTCCCCCATTTTATAGTTCATTTAGTCGGGGTTGAAACCTCCCCATATGTTCTATCCATTGTGTTTGAGGGGTCTCAACGATGAAGTGCCTAATTAGCTTTCATGACCAACGACAGACGATTTTTCTATCCTCTTCATTAGAGGTCATCTCTTCCTGATCCGCAGGGTCGGAAGGTTCATATATGAGAAATTATCCCCAATAACTCATCATATGGTTCTACATCTGGTGTCTGATTAGGTATGTATGGACCCATGTTGTTCGATTGATCCTCATCATCGGATCCCACCTCAATGATCTTAGGCTCTGTCTTGATAACGGTCCCACCAGTGATCGGGAGTTCCATAGCTTTTTTAGTTTGGATATCTTCCTCCACAACCACTGGTGTTCCCCTGGGAAAGGCACTGTCAAGAGTAACAACCAACCTTGCCAAGGCATCCCATTCCATTTAAATAATTGTGTATACAAAAATGGGCACAGACATTAGTTAACTTGATCAATGAGTGGAAGTCATGAATTCTAAAAGGAAGACTTATAGAGATCAAATATTCAGTCTCACTCATGGTTTGTTTCCATTAGGACCCCATGGCATGGCCTTCCATATATTTTTGGGTTTTCATAAAAATCCGAAAGAACCACCTAGGGTATCCCAGCACTGCTAACCGTGGTAACCACCATTTCCACGGTCGCAGATCCCGAAGGCCCTGTAGCTTCATCTGTTGTTGGGAGAGAGAGGGTTTTGTATATAAGGTCTTCTTGAATAGTTTAAATATTAGTTTAATAAGTCCTATATTACTTGGATAAAGACTCAGGGGAAGTCATTTAGGATTTTACCTCAAGGGGGTTTCCAAACTCATCCAACTCCAGGTCTAAATCGCCAACCTCACCCTCCTCTAGAGAGATCCCACTACCAACCTCCTCTCCCAGTAGGACTCGTCTGATTCTTCCCACAGAGGGAAGTGCTCCCTCAATTCCATAGTTGGAAAATACGGAGGGGTTATTCGATCTAGAAACACCTTTACCCAATCTGTCATTGGGCTTGGGGCACCTTGGGAGTGCACGAAGTCCTCCAAATCATCCACATATTGCTCTGCCTCCACCTGGGATACTGCAAAGCTAGAACTGATAGGGCTGATCCCCAAAAAATCCATCATGAGATGGTTCAGGTGTTGCCACATCTCGAACGAGTTGAAGAACTACCTATTGACAGCCCATGTGTCCCAGGACATCAAGAAGACAGCATTCTCTATCATGTCTATATGGCATAGCCACTTCCTCAGAGCCCAGGTGGATATCCCGTGGAACCCCTTGGGTAGCCTCCCCTTAGGATGACACTTCTCCTCTAGGACCACTGGTTTCGCTGCTACCACCTCCCATTCGACCAGTGCGGGCCTCGCTTCCACTACAGCCTCGCCACCATAAGATGTCCTCACCGCATTCTGATGCTGACCTCAATGTTGGGGAGGCACACCGTCACTGGACCAGATGGTCGGATGGTTCAGCATCTCCCCCAGGTATGTTGCCTCCCAGCTCTTGGCATACTCCTTTACCATCCTGAAGATGGTTATGGGAAGAGGCATCCCGTTCCGCATATTCCCACGTGAACATGAGCCACATCTACCTCATAGAATAAGGGTGATACTCATGGAGCACCCCCAAATAGACCCGTGGGTTCAGTTGCTGCATGCACCAAAACTTACTCACAAAACGGTGTGGGTTGTATGACTCATAGAGGGACTCACTGTCCACCCGCGCCACTAGGACTGCTCCCCGAAAGGACAATAGGTAGTACTGATGCTATTCTGTTCCCCAGACGTCATTAGTAAACACATATGTTGGAAACAAGAACGGGTGGAAATTGAAATTGTCTGCCTTCCAGACCTAGTTCAGCACCACCTACAAGGCAAACATAGTCGAAAATCTCCCTACTGCATTCAGAATGGTTGGGCGAAAATTTGATCCTAGAGGGGATATGGGGTCCCAATATTTGTAGATACCCTTAATATGCACCACTATCCACCCCTACAGAAGGTGGAATGACCCGCATATCCTATGCGGCTTCTTCACCTTACTGGTATGCCACAACATCTTGTACAACTTGGTGAGAATCGGGATCTCAAGGTTGACCCATCACCCAATTTTCATCATGGAATCCATGATAAAAGTTCTCGGTCATACGCCCATGTTTGTTTCTCTCACCGGAAGGATCCAACTATATATATGCATCGTAATGAATGCAGCCAACCTGACTACCAGTTGCTGCTCAGTACTGACACTGAATCCCTAGTTTTTTCACTTGGTTTCAAACAAAAGCCACATGTATGAGTGCTCTGTATCTCGTTGATCCCCCTTTGGGAATGTCCAAGGCCTCACAAGGAATTTCATATTTTCTGAGAATTTCAAGAACTTCTTGAACCACCATTTGAAATGGACGTCCCTCACGGACTGTTTGTCCTCTCCCAGAACCATGTCCATCAATGCCCTTCCCAATGGAGGCATATTATCTAGATCTTCCAACACACACACAATAGGGAGGAACTCCCCATACATTTCCCCCCGTATTGGGACCCCCAAAATCTGGTGCAGATCCAATTGGCTGATGTTGACCTCTCTGTGGTGAAAATGGAAGGTATTGGTCCTCGATGACCATCTGCTCAGCAACTTCGTCATCAGCTGATTTTTCTGAAAGATACGGAATTGGGAGGCCCAAGCTGCCTCATACAATCCCACTTTCCTTAGCTGTACTCGAAATTCTTCACACAAGGAACCTACCAAATAGGGCCTGACCTAGTAATCAGTGAAGTTGCCACCCTGGAGAAGATCCCACTCATTGGTCCACCCCTTCTCTGGGTTCCCCAGGGGTGACTTCAAAATAATATGGTACAATGAGGGATATTTCTCTAGAATTATTTCCTTTCCATAAACATTATTCACATGATTGTACATACATTCAATGTTGACAGACATGAAATCCTCCTAGTTATGGCCATCAGCTGCACTGGACCACTAGCGCTGGCACATCGTGCTCTTGAACCAGTAAGCTGGCTTGTCCCTACTCGCTTCAGAGAAAGGATGTCATCCCTTAGGACAAATCCGTATAGAGGAAACCACGTACATGGAACATAGTCCTTCAAACTCTCCAAAAGTAGCTAAACCAGTGAATTATGGTCCAAATGGATTCGTATGAACTCCCCCATACCTGAGATATTCTCCATATCCTTTCTCCATTTAGCACCTACAAGGACCCCTCTGGTAGCTTCCGAGTGAGCCATTCAGTTTGTAAAATCTGGGACACTTTTTGTTTTAGTTCGTGAAGCTCATTCGAAGAGATTGTTCACAATGATCGTTCGTGGAGCCCAATCCCAAGCAAGAGTCATGAAGCCCTTCCCCTGACCTGGCAGACAAAATCCATAGAGTTCACCCTTGTAGATTCAAACGACTCTCTATGCACCACGAAGATGGAATCTGGATTCACAGAGAGAAATCGTGAAGTATGTGGAGCTTCACGAATCGAGATAACTAATGAGAAAATATGGGGTGAGAAAGGAAAAAGAGTGGTCATTCACCCCTATTTATAGGTGATGACCCCTGGATCTTTGCAGCACATCTGGACGTAGAGAGCTTTGTGGTGCTCTCGGCCCGCGCATCGCCTCTCTGCTTGGAGAGCCTCCTTCACAAGCCTTCTTCTCAATTTTCTAAGGATTTTTGGAAATTTACCCTCCACCTTAGACCCTCATTTTCTCCTTGGCCCCATTCCTTAAGGGGGGGGGGGAATTTATTGGCACAAAAATTTTGGAAGAGGAAGAGAAAATGAAAAGCCTTTGGGGTTGCCTCATGAACCCTATTCACGGATCCCCCCAGCACCGCAGCCGGCGCGAATCACCTCCTTTGTGCACTTGATATAAAGAAAAGATGGGGGAGGCTCTACGATCCAATTGACATTTTTGAAGCCTCTATGAAGCAATGAGTTGGCGGCCTCCATGGTTACGACGCAATTGACCAAGTGCCTCACGACACGAAGGGAGCCTAATCGGCCTTCGTGATCCTAGATAACTTGACTTAAGCCTCCATGAACACTGTGAAGGGAGCTCTGCACTAATGAGGGGATGTCGGTGGGCTCCGCGGTTAGGAATAACTTGAATGAACCGGTAGCTGATCACAGAGCACCACATGCCTTCCCACCAAGTGAGCCCTACTTCACGACACCTCTTGTCTATAAATACCATGCTCCCCTCAAGCCTAAAGGAAGCATACTCTGAACTTTCTCCTTCTATTCTCTCAAATCATGAAGCACTTTTTTTTGTGAAAGATGAGTTGTTCAAGGTACTTGAGAATCACTATGTAATTTTCCCTTGGCTTAAACCCAACCACTCTTCAAAGAGGGATTCCCTTCATAGGGCCCATATTCCATCGCAAAGGAAGGAGAACCCTAAGGGGACTCAGGTCTTCAAAGAGTACTTATGCTTCGCGATGTACCCTCCATGGACATGTAAGCTGCAAGATAAGGTAGGGCCACTGTGCTTCGCAGTGCTATGTCTCACAGGGAACCTTTGCATCGAGAGGTCCCACTCTAAGAAGGCCTTTCAACTTCGTGAAGAACCCTCCATATTAACCTATTCCTATTACTGGGAAAGGCCACCTTACTTCGTGAAGTAAACCCCTTCGAGAATCTCCTCCACTACATAGGGCACCAGATCTTGATGCAATCCCTTCGTGTGAAGAACTTTGCTCCAGAATCTTCATTTCTCTATGACCCTCCAGGTTTGTATAAAGTAATTTCAAAGTCCCATGGGTGGTTCTTCATGTTGCGTTGCATAGACTCATGCTTCTTCTCATAGGAATGCTAATGGCTACTGCTTCATCGCATAACCACACTAACGTGGACCCCCTAATGGATCACTCCATGGCAACCCCTTTCCATAGCATTGCTGATGTCTCCTCTTCCCCAAGGAAGGTTGAGTATCAGTTATGTATGTCCTAAGGGTGTGGAGTGTACTCGCCTCGTCTGAGTAAAAGGAAGTTAAACTACCAAGTGCTATCTTCCTCAGTACATGACATTGAAATGTGACCTCACCCTATGAATCATATGTGGGGCACCCCATCTTGGACATTCTCTACACTCGCTCATCTCAACGAGAATGATCTATTCCTCACATGGAATGAGATCCTCTCTGTCAGAGTGATTCATGTCCACAGGGAAGGGAAAACACCATGGTGTAAGCCCCTAGTCTTTCTTACAAGAGGTAGCATCCCTTATCCTCCACTATTCTTCGGTGCCAAAAACCAGAGGGGGGATGGGCACTAGAACCCTCATCTCTTCCATGAAAAATCCCTCTCCCATTGGTCTTTGTCACCACCCGGGCCTCCATCATGGATTAAGTCCCAATATCCATCTCCCTGGGCCGCTAACCATGCGTAAGCCTTTGTTTACTTTTTGGGAGGCTAACCACATGTATAACCCACTCCACTTCCCAAAAACACACCTTTCATGATGTTATCATCTGGTCTTTGCTGCCTCTTGTTTCTCACACTGAGAATCACTCACGTGGGCTTAGAGTAAGCACCGACTATGAAATCATCTCTGGGCCGCCTTAGAGTGTAAGCCCCTAACAATTCCGAACTATAGGGAATTTGATCCTTACCAAGGCAAGGTACGTAGAAAGCCTTCCTGAGGTTCAATTAAAACATCTACTAGTCCTGCCCCATCACGTCGGTTCACCAAACCTATTTCGAACTATGGGGATTTTCATCCTTACAAAGGCAGGGTATGTAGGTAACCTCCCGGAGGTTTAATCCCAACACCCCTTTGTTCTTACCCACTTCATGTCGGTTCACCTTCATCCCGCATGACGTTAAACTGTGTCCACCATTCAGAACTATGGGGACTTCGATCCTTGCTAAGGCAAGGTATTTAGGAAGCCTTCTTGATGTTCAAGACCAACACCTACTGGTCCCGAAACCTTCACGTTGGTTCACCAATCCTCTAATGAAATACATGGACTTTGATCCTTGCTAAGTCAAGGTACGTAGGAAGCCTACCTCGGGTTTGATCCCAACACCTATTGGTCCTGACCACATTCACATCGGTAAACCAAACTCTCTGGAACTACGTGGACTTGTATCCTTGACAAGGCATGGTACGTAGCAAGCCTCCGCGAGGTTCAAGCCCAACACCCCGTTGTTCCAACCCCCTTCACACTGGTTCACTGTCATCCCGCATGATGTTAAACTATTTCCACCATTCTGAAATACGTGGACTTTGATACTTTCCGAGGAAAGGTATGTAGGAAGCCTCCCTGAGGTTCATGCCCAAAACCTATTGATCCTGACCCCCTTCATGTCGGTACACCAAACTCTTGGAAACTATGTGGACTTCGATCCATTCCAAGGAAAGGTATGTAAGAAGCCTCCCTGAGGTTTAATCCCAAAACCCATCAGTCCCGAACACTTCACACTGGATCACCCCCGTTCTGCATGACGTTAAATTGTACCCCTTCGAATTATATGGGATTTGATGCTTGTCTCCAAGGCGAGGTACGTAGGAATCCTCCCTGAGGTCCAACCCCAATCAACGATAAGTCATTGTGATTCTTGATTAATGATAATCCATTGTGACCCCCAATTGAAGGTAAGTCATTGTCACCCCGTCCAGTGGTAGGCCATATCAGTCCTCAATTCATGGTATGCCATTGTAGTCCCCTTCACTAGGACCCACATCTCTGGTCCACCCTCGTGGCATCAGGACAAACCTAGATACTAACCCTGTGTAAGCCCCCATCATGTCATCAGGTTGCTATCCTCTGTGCACACCCCAATTTCATGCCCCAACTGAGAGGTTCCACTTCTTCTGGGACCCATCAGTTTGTCCATTCTCACAGGTCGCCTCCTCAGGTGTCCCATCGCCCAACCACACTACGCGGACTTTGATTCCCTTCCATAGGGATACGTAGGAAGTCTCTTCGAGGATCAACCCCAAAATAATCATCGTCCTCATGTCGATTCCATCTCATTATCCATAAACTTCTTTCAACCATCCATATCCATCCTGATTCTTACCTAGGACACAACATCACAGTGTGATCATGTCACCCACTCTCTCGTTGTTCCTAGCAATAACCGGGTAACTAACCATGCATTAGTCCCAGCATCAGTGTTACCTCTATGATGTTTTTCCCATCTGATCCACTCCAATCACTGTTCTGATCAGTCTGATTGATTTTCTCTAGATGTTAAACTAGAGGCATACCCAATGTTAAACATGGGAAGCTGGGAAAATCCTTAGAGGCATACCCCTGATATATAATTCCCTGCACTCAACATGGGATGCCTCGGGATCCCGCACCATCAAGAGTCCATATCATAGGGTAAAGAGACCCAAACATGCCAGTGTTCTAGTTTCCAAACATTCCAGTGATGTCCTACATGACTACTCTCCCGAACGAAGGTTTCTTCTCTAGCCGGACCCCTTGGAATGTGCTGACAACAACACTGTAATTAACTGGAATCCATTAAGATATGGTATTGGGAGGAGGTTCACGAACAATGTTTTAATCTATAAGGGATACCCAGACTAGGTGACAAGTTCCAAGGAGGAATCCACATAAGGTGGAACCGACATCCCATCATCCTATTTTGATCATGGAGAAAACATCCCTGAATAAGCGACGAATGTTGCCCACCTTTGGAAAGCAGAAATATGGGGCATCAAACATCGCGTACTCCCATAGACTGATGTGTACCCTATAAAAAGCTTCGGTAACAGAAATGGTTAACTTGAAGTGAAGTTCATCTCCTCTATGTGGAGATTACTAGAGTTTGAGACATCAGTGGACTAGCGTATCACTGGATCCATGTATCCAGTGTCGGGTCCCGCCAAGAAAATAGTGGGCCTGACGTGAAACTCACTAGAAGTTGGAGTAGTTGAATGTTGGACATCCTAGTTTGTGACATTGTTTGTGTGGATCCTTCTTACCAGCCAAGGAATATAGAATGGCGCTGGAGCACTGGACTTTGATTTACGTTTTGCAACACTTCTAGTTTTATCTCTCTGCCTTCCAGGTCCCAAGCTTCCATATCAGGAAACTGATCGCTTTCCACCTATCGATGCAGGGGTAGGGGAAAAATAATCGCGACGATCCCGAGTGGCTTAATTTCCCCCATGATAGCCTCCACATCAACAGCTACTAGGTTCCCACACCCGATCTCCCAATATGAGTTCGATCATTGAAGGGTGATAAAAGACCTCGTTCGCCGATACGAGGAGGAAGGGATTATCCCAACTTGGGAAATGGATCAATAGGACCTAGATGCATTTGCACCTCATCACCACTACTTTCACCGAGGTCTGTACATGGATCCACATATCCCCACTCTGACACACAACTGTTTTGGGATCCTCTCTTCGAAATGCTTCAATGAATCCCTCCCCTACACCAAAGAGGTGGGGGTTTTCTAGGCCGACCTGGCCAGGATCTGATTCCTGGGGCTCCCAAGGAGGGACCCCACTAGGAATTTCCAGCGTCGACACCCATACCCATAAGCTGAAGAATAGGTAAGCTATGTGCTTGCACCACCAGCTGTAGTCCGATTGACCCGATGCCATCATCGGGTGTAGTCTAAGGAGGAAGCCTACCAAGGGGTGTCAACGTTAGTGACTACTATTTCTCATGCAACCACCGACGTATACCATCAGCCCTTGTTTATACTGAGTAGGGTAACTCATACACCCAAACCGGATCAAGGCAGAAACTACCCCACAGGCGGGCTAGGTCGACTCTTCTGGTTGCCGGTGTAGGTAGCACCTTCCGCGGGCTGACCCATGGAAATGACACCCAGTACAGAGGTCCTCCTCGTACCGCCACCATTTAGAATGCAGTTCCTCCCCAATTTCCATATCGGCGTGAAGATCCGGCCCATGCCACCTTCAATATGAATGAGGGTCCTCCCCATGGCAGTTACAATCGGTACAGAAGCCTATTCCACCCTCATAACATAGGGTATAAGGGCGTTCCTCCTACCACAGGCCGCCGACGTGGTGTTGTTACACATCCTATCGATCTCCAATGTGGGTCCTTCCCCATGTCCTTACAACAAACATAGATGTTCCTCATCGCCCTAGAAATTCGAGTAGTGAAGGTTAGACTTTCTTCAATGGTACCCAACAAGGAGTTCCTACCTATGTTCAACTTGACCAGTACGTGGACCCTCCTCTCACTAACGCTGCCAAGGGAGATAAGCATTGAGGCCCTACCAATGCTCCTACCTGCCCTGGAACTTCTCATGGATATTCCCTCCACTCATCAGCTAGTGGACATGTAGGTCCTCCCTATGTTCCCTTTTACATCTATCTAGGTGCTCCTCACACCCCAGTTCACTCATGAGGAAGTCCTATCTGCCCCCACACCAGTTCGGCCGAAGGACCTCCCTGAGCCAGAAATCTTCCATGTCCTGAAGATCCATCCTGGGGCAGGAAAGAAGGTCATCGCCACCATAAAAAGAATGGTGGGAAGGTTAAAAATGAGATTAAAACTTTCTGTTTCTCAGATTCTGAGGAGGAATACGACTTAGTAAGGCAACCCTAACCTCAATCCTCTGTGTCAAGGGCCAGGGCGGGAACAAGGCACATCAACCTCATACTTCCAGAATGTGAGGTCCACTGGATCCCTATCTCCCTCTGTATATACATCTATGAGGATGATGATTTGGAGTATCCCTAGGGTCCGACCATGAAATCTCCACCATCATCACTAGGACCACTTTCTACCTCATCTAGAGATCACAGAGAGTTATTCTGGGGACTGATGGTGGACGAGCAGGAGCATGGTCCGCTGCCAACTACTATAGTCCTTACACCAAAAAATGCGGTCACCAGCCTGTCTTATTGAGATGTGGTTTACAAGTCACTACACTCTTCATAGGATAGCCCGAGATGTGGCGGTTTGTCAGCCCGATTACCATATTCTACACCAGTCAGCCAACCATCTCAGCGGTCTACTTCAGTACAGCTACTGGTTCCCTGGGCACCTCCAGGTGATGAGTGGGGCGTCCAAGGGCCAGACTCCGAATCCGGGATGAGGAGATTATGGGAAATTCTGGCGGTAGACCATTTCCCAAATATTTTTTGGCCAGTTACTACACCACACTTCCATGCACTGGAATCGCTCACCCAGGAAGAAGTTGGATGCTTTATCCAGACCCACTGGTTGACTCACTTCCATATTCTCCATCGACGAGTGGCCTACCCCACGAGTCAAGAACACTTCGAAAAGATTGTTCAACAATTTTTTTTGGTTGGTTTGTCCACACTCCCCATGGTGTTGCGCCATGAGTCACCAGGTCTCCAAAAGACCCTCTAACAACAATGCGTTCAGAGCTTCAAAGTGTTCTGTAGGATTATCAATGAGGCTTCCCCCATTGTAAAGATCTGTGGCTAGGGCAGTATGAAACCCTCCACTTCAGTTCTATCCGGCACCATCCTGACATGCCAGGTGATATCGAGGGAATTCCTCCAGATGGAGTCGTAGTTAACATGTCTGATTTATGTGAGGAAGAAACAGAAACAAATCTCTTTGGGGAAAACTTACCACCCTCGGGGGAGGGCCACAAATTTTGGACCCATCGAGGAGGGTTACTTGCCATCAAAGAAATATAATGGGTCTTCTCGTGCCCACCGAAGCATTGTTCCTCAGCCAAAATCTCATCAAGGGTAACGAGAAACTTGGAGATTTCATACCATATGACATATCTGGCTCAGTTCAAGAGATGGAGGACGATCCCGCGAAAGCCGCATTATGTCAACAACATGCAGAGAATAATAATATGGTTGATGACCTACTTGCTAAGCATGCCACGAAATGATTTACAGACTATGGTGATCCTCGGCCAGGGCAGCAGGGGCGGGCACAACTTCCCCCCGGCGAATTTCCCCCAAGTGAACTTGACCATTATACCCATGGAGATAGGGTAGAGGCTAGAATTTATAGTTAGAGGGAACGGTATGTATCACCAAATCCACTGGAGCGGTGAGACAATCCCCGAGACCCAGCTCAGATTACTCTTCTCTTACATAGGTCATCCCACCAGCCGCTCCAAGATCCACTGGGACTTTTTATCATGTTGAAGAACCTGTCAACACACTGGTGGTCCTGGATCCCATCAAGACAGTAACCTCGGCCAGACGATCCCATGGTGGCGCTCGTTGCTCGCCTAGAGAGATTGAAAACATGGCATGTGGAAATCCCTCCTGATGGAAGGACATATCCGGCATGGTTGGATGATATTCCATCACCCCCAGGTATCGAAAATCCCGCCTTATCCCACTTTAATGGGACTGGTGACCCACTGCAGCATTTGGCCTAATTCATTTCAAGGTGCGGACCCATGTTGGGAACTCTAACGTAGCAAGAGGATTCCAAACTTCGGACGTTAAACTACCATGCACCATCATTCTTAGCACATGATGTTAAACTGTGACCTCTCCCTACACAGGGGGGGGGGCAGTCTTAGACATTCTCTACACCCGCTCGTCTCCACAAGAGTGAGCTCTTCCTCACATGGAATGAGATCCTCTCTGCTGAAGAAACGTCTGTCCGTAGGGAAGGGAAACCACCATGGTGTAATCCTCGTGCCTTTCTTATAAGAGGTAGAATCCCTTATTCTATTATATTCTTTGGTGCCAAAGACTAGAGAAGGGGATGAGCACTGGAACACTTCTCTCTTCCATGCCAAATCCCTCTCCCATTGGACTTTGTCGCCACTCAGGCCTCTGTCCTAGATTAAGTCCCAATGTCCATCTCTCTAGGACACTAACCACGTGTAATCCCCTATTTACTTTTTGGGAGGCTAACAATGTGTAAGCCCCACTCCACTTCCAACAAACGCACCTTTCGGGACATGATCATCATTTCATTGATGCTTCTTGTTTCTCACACCAAGCATGACTCACGTGGGCTTAGAGTAAGCATCGACTATTAAATCCTAGCTGGGCCTCCTTAGAGTGTAAGCCCCTAACCATTACGAACTATGGTGACTTTGATCCTTGCCAAGGCAAGGTATGTAGGAAACCTTCATGTGGTTCAATCCCAACACCTACTGGTCCCAACTCTTTCACGTCAGTTCGCCAAACATCTTCTAAAGTAGGGTAATTTGATCCTTTCCAAGACAAGGTATGTAGGAGGCCTCACATAGGATCAAACCCAATACCCTGTTGTTCTGACCCCCTTCACGTTGGTTCACCTTCATCCCACATGACATTAAACGATATCCATCATTCTGAACTATGGGGACTTTGATCCTTGCAAAGGAAAGGAATGTACGAAGCCATCCGGAGGTTCAATCACAACACCTACTGGTCCCAAACCCTTCATGTCGGTTCACCAAACCACTTCCTAACTACGTGGACTTTGATCCTCTCCAAGGAAAGGTATGTAGGAAGCCTCACTGAGGTTAAATCCCAACACCTATTGGTCCTGAAACCCTTCACATCTGTTCATCAAACTCTCTAGAACTATGTGGACTTTGATCCTTGAAAAGGAAATGTACGTAGGAAGCCTCCCTGAGGTTCTATCCCCACACCCCGTTGTTTCGACCCATTTCACATAGGTTCACCTTTGTCCCGCATGATGTTAAACTATGTCCACCATTCCGAACTATCTAGACTTTGATCCTTACTAAGGAAAGGTATGTAAGAAGGCTCCCTGAGGTTCAAGTCCAACACCTATTGGTCCTGACCCCCTTCACGTCGGTTCACCAAACTCTCTAGAACTACGTGGACTTTGATCCTTGCCAAGGCAAGGTATATAGGAAGCCTCCTTGAAGTTCAAGCCCAACACCCATCATTCCTGACCACTTCACACCGGTTCAGCCCCGTTCTTCACGATGCTAAACTGTACCCATTCCAACTACATGAGATTTGATCCTTGTCTCCAAGGTAAGGTATGTAGGAAGCCTCACTGAAGTCCAACCCCAATCGAAGGTAAGCCATTTTGATTCCTGATCAAATTTAATCCATTGTGATCCCCAGTCCACAGTAAGCTGTTGTCACCCCATCCAGCAGTAGGCCATTATAGTCCTCAATCGACGGTAAGACGTTGTAGTACCCTTCACTGGGACCCACATCTCTAGTCCTCCCTTGTGGTTTTCTTCCAACTCGGGATGCTAATTTAGCATAAAACCCCATCATGTCATCTGGTCACTTTCCTTTACGAACACCCCAATTTCATGCCCCAACACAGAGGTTCAACTTCCTCCAGGTCCAATCAATGCATCCATTCTCACAGGTCGCCTCCTCAGGTGTCCCATCACCCCACCGAACTACACGGACATTGACTCCCTACCATGGGGATACATAGGAATTCTCTTCGATTCTCAAACCCAATATCACCATCATCTTCACATTGGATCCATATCATTCTCCATGAACTTCTTTCAACCATCCATATCCATCCTGATTCTTACCTGGGATGCCACATCCTGGTGAGATCATGTCACCCACTCTCTCTCTCCTCCTTGTAGTAACTGGGTAACTAACCTTGTGTTAGTCCCAGCATCTGTGTTCCCTCCAGGGGTTTGAACCATATGATCCACTCCAATTAGTGTTCTGATAAGTCCAATCCATCTTTTCTAGACGTTAAACTCGCGACATACCCTGTGTTAAACATGGGAAGCTAAGGAAAACCTCATAGACATGCCTATGGAATATAATTCCCCACACTCGACATGAGATGTCTCGGGATTCCGCGCCCTCAAGAAGACCTATCATAAGGGAAAGAAACCTAGAAACACCAGTGTTCTAGCATCCATACATGCCAGTGATGTCCAATGTGACTACTCCCCTGACCGAAGGTTGCTGCCCTGGCCGGACCCCATGGAATTTCCTGACATAAGCAATGTAATTAACCAGAATCCATGATTATATGGCACTGGGAAGAGTTTTATGAACAACATCTTAATCTATAATGGAGACTAGGACTAGGTGTTGAGTTACAAGGAGGAATCCACAGAAGGAGGAACTGAAATCCCATTTTCCCTTTTAGATCAAGGAGAAAAGGTCCCTCATTAAGCAATGTATGTCACCCGCCATTGGAAAGTGGGAATGTGGGGCAACAAATAGCACGTCCTCCCACAGACAGATGCGCTCCCTAGTGAAAGCATTGGAAACAAACACCTGAACGAATGGAAAACCATTATCTAACTTGTGTTAAAAAGTTCATAAAAACTTTCTAACCTTATTAATTTATTATTTTTATCAAATCCATAACAAAATTCCATTATCATTCTTTCTCACATGTTTTAAAATAAAATTATTTAACAAAAATTTATTAGAATCAAAAAAATATTTTTTATGAAAAACATCATAAGGTATGTTCAATCTCCCCCTTTGGTTTTCTGACAACTTTTATTAATAACTGTGAACACTCAAAATTTTTTATCACTTGGAATTTTTCATAGATCATTTTTACAACAACTCTTTTAATAAAATTACAATAACATAGACTTTTATATAAAGAATATCTTATCACCACACTGCTAGAAAAAGTAATTTTTTTAAGGGAATTGCAAACCTCAATTAAAAACAATTATTTGTATAGGTTAATATAAATTACCTCTAGATTTTATCTCCTCATTATGTGTTATAAAAAAAATCATCACTCAAATTTTCACTCTCTTATTTATGCTTTATCTCTAATTTTATGATTATCACAGCTTCAAAATCATTTTTTGAAAGATATGTACTTTCTCTTCCCCTTCTAGGATAAATTTTTACGCTCTCCCCCTTTTCAATATAATCCAAATAATATAGGGGTCCATGTTACAAACTTTACGAAGTCTTTGGTGGTATATGAAGATGATGTTTTAGCCTCAATTTCACAAATATATATTTGGAATAGATTTTGTGAAAGAATCTATAATAATATATTTTGTAGATTTTTTTTAGTATTACTTATCCACCATTAAATTTATCTTTTATAAAGTGATACTTGATTTCAATGATCTTTGCTCACGAGTGTTGAATATGATTTTTAGAAATATAAATTACCCACTGTTTTTAAAAACTATCTTCAATGGTTTGAAAACTTCTACTTTCAAATCTTTTAGATAAAAATTCATAAAAAATGTATGAGTACAAGCCTGTGTATAGGGAAAACATTCATCTTCTACTCTACTTAGTATCAATGAACATTGTTTCTTACTATGTCATCTCATAAAACATTATCCAAAGTAAAACTTTCTTTCTGATGTTGATTTTATATCATTACAATCTCCATCCCAATCAAAATTAGTATATCCAATAATGTTCATATAACAACATTTATTATACAAAATCCCATGGGAATTCATTCCTTTAACAAACCTTATATTTTTATTAAACCAACATATTTAATTCTATTAAAACAACAAAAAATCTCAAACACAATGTAACACCATAGATAATGTCGAGCCTAGAAGCTGTAAGATTTAGTAAACTTCCTAACAACTTTTGAAAAGCTTATTGACACACACTTTTTCCAAAATCATATTTACTCATCTTCATACCCATTGAAATTGGAGTAGAAACTTATTTTGGGTCTTTAATGATAATATTTTCTAACAACTCCCAGGTGAAATTTTCTTTAGATAATAACATTTATCTTTCCCTATACTGGACTTATAATCTTAAAAGAAAGTTTATTTCTCTGGGAATAGAAATTTCAAAATTCATCCAAATTTCCTTAAATAATTATTCCACTAATTTTTACCTATATCCACCAAAAATTATATCATCAACATGAATGATAAAAATGAGGATACCTGAGTCAGTATTTCACATATAGGTTTTTTAAAATTTAAATTTATAAAATTTCAAATTTTTCAAGAAATTATCATGTTTTATGTACTAGGAACATGGAGGTTTTTTTAACCCATAGATTAATTGCTTAAAAATAAAAACTTTGGTTTCAAAAATATAATGTTAGAACCCAAAATTATTAATGTATAATTCTTCCTAAAACTCATTATTTTATAGGATTCAAATTACATGCATCTAATACACACCATAAATATGTTGTACATACACTACAAAGAATTTTCTTATGGTTACCAATATTTCAACTAGGGTAATTTTTTCCTCAAATTACACACTTTATACCTTTGGATATCTTTTGGAAACGAGTTTATATTGGTTCCATAAAATTTCCTAATACTTATTATGCTTGTTTCATTAAAAACACATTTTCCCAATAATATTTTCTCTTATCAGTTGTAGAACAAGTTCCCATGTTCGAGTTTTCTCAATCTGGTCTAACTCTTCATTCATTTCATCAACTGATTATTTATGTTTAACTACTTCTAAAATAATATGGTTCAACCACAGATATATGTGAGGTCTAATTTTCTAATCTCAAATATCTTCTAGTTTGAACTGGTGCTTTTTGATTTCCTATTATGTTATCACATTCCACCTATTTATATAAGGTGTGAAATTTTAGATTTTTTCATCCTATTTATCTTTCCTAAATATTTGATTCATATTAATCTTCATTCAATTTTTTTGGATCACAATCATCTTAAATATTTTTATTCTCATTGGAATTCCTAAAATTTTCTTTTGAAACATTCTCAATAACTTTTTTTGAGGGGGTTGTATTCTAATAAACCTTTACATCATAGGAATCCACTAACTTTTGTAAATGTTTTTCCAATATTTATAGCTTCATTTGTTGGGTGTATATGCCATGAATATTTCATCTTCATCTTCTTCCATAAATTTTATAGGATATGGATTTTTGAACTTTAGTAAATAGGGAATTCCCCAAATCTTGAAATATTTCACTAAAGGTATTTTTATATCACACCTTACAGGAATTCATGTTGGATTCAAGCCACAACAATCATCTGTTTTAAATTTGTATAAAAAGATAATGTATTCTATCCAGAAAAACATAGAATGTTTATACTCATCTAGAATACTTCTTCTCATTTCCACCAAAATTATGTTTTTCTATATTCCACTATGTTTTTTGGGAGGTGTATAGATAAGTGTACTAAAGTTTGATTGGAGTCTTCTTAATATATGATTAAAAATCCTTCCAGGTGTATTCCTTTCCATTATCAGTTCTCAATTTCATAATATAAACACTCATTTCCCCCAAAAAAAATTCTTCTAAAAAATATATCCATTTATGAAAACTTTTTTTTGTTCTTTATAAACATAATGTTGGTCATACTAGTGAAAATTTCAATAAAATTTATAGAGTATGAATTCCATTTCATTGACTAATGCCTCAACATCCCACAGAAATTAGAGTAAATATGATTAAGAGATGTTATAAATTGAATTTCAACATTATTATGAATTCTACCAAACGTATTCCTTTCTATATCATTATAAAATTTTAATATTTTTTCCTATTTAATATTGGAATGTATATTGCAGTATCTTATTTATAAATTTTATTGAAAATTTTCTTTCTAAAATTACCAAGCCTAAGAAACCAAAACATATTATCATATTTAGAACTCAAGTTACAAGAGTTACCATGTTCTATAAATTTAAATAGATTACATTTGGTTCCTTATCCCATGGTAATAACATTATCATCTTCCACATTTTTGAGGATGCATGTTTGTTTTCTGAAAATCACTTACTTACCATCATCACAAAGTTGTTCCATACTATGTAAGTTGTGATTGATCCCATCAATATATAAATATTCCTTATATTTCAGTTTCTCATCTTTAATATCAACTACACATATACATATTATTTTTAATGAACCATTGTTTCCTAAGGTAACATCTCCTATATCATGACTTTTCAAAATATTTCAGGATTTTTAAATATCCTATCATATGTAAGTAACTATCACTATCAAGAATCCATGGTTTGTTTTTTTCTTTCTTTCAGAGTTGTCTTGATAAAAAAGATCTTTCCATAATCTTCTTCTTTCCAACATTCTTTTATTTTATAGCACACGAAATATTTACCAAAAGTGTATCCAAAAAATCTTCATAAAAGTGACCTAGATGGCCATATATCCCACAAACATATTTTAGACATTCAAACAAATTTTGCATTGGAAACTATTTGACATCTTGAGATTTTTATTTTACAACTTCCTACGGCTTATAAAAGTTAATCAATTTTATTCCACCATAAGTCCCCCTTGGTTTATTTTTCTTTCCAAGAAGAGACATGTTGTTCCAATGGTTATAAGATTTGTTCCCATAAATTCCATATCACAAAAAACCATATATTATCAGTTTTCTATTGAATTTGGATTATTCAAAATAGAAACTTTTCTAGGGATCATAATATATATTTGTTATTACACCCAATTAGAATGGATAAACCTTTTTATGAGATTAATTTTCAAGTTTTATTGATGTGATATGTTTTTCACATCCATTATCAACCCAATTTTTCCCAATATTTTTCGTAAAAACTATAATGTTTGTAAAATCAGATGAACTTATACTTTTTTGTAGAGATTTCACCTAATTCTTGGAGTGATGTTTATCACCATATTAAGATCATTCATATTTAATTATTATTGACATGTTTAAATTTTTAATCACCTTTATTAAGTTACTTTGAACCACAAGAAGTTTATATTGAGTTTTACAAACTTCATCTTACTTAGATTTTATTTTCTTACTGAGATCTTCCATCATCCATCCTTATTCATTAACTCATAGTTTTTGGTTCACAACTTATTTTTTATACACATATTTCTATTTAAGAATATATTTAATTTATTTAATGTTGTTTCAATTATCTTTATTTATCATTATGATTTTATTATTTTGTCCTTTGTTTTTATCTAGACAAGAAACAAGTTGTGAAATCATATTATACTGTCTATTTATTTCTTAATGTCATTCTTCATCATTGTTGGAAGAATATCCCTTTTTCTATACATTTTGAAAGAAGGTTTAAATTTTTTTATAACATTCATATTCTATATAATTTTTTTAGTAGAGTTGAATTTGACTTTCTTACTCAACATGATTATTTTGTTTCCAGTGAAATTTTTCTTATGACCTCTATATTTTTTATCTTCCTTATAGGATATGTTCAATGTATTCCATTCATTTTTTTTATTCAAAATTAAATTCATATTCACAAAATTTATTCTTAAGAAAATTCATAGAAAATACACAGTAGTTACACACTCAAAATATTTGAGTGGACATTTTCTCTATGTGTTCCTCTACCACTATGATAGTTTTTAGAGATAAGAGACATGAACTTTTCATTCATTTCATCATCTTATTTATCTTATAAATCAATGAGGTTAACATTCCTAATATCATATATTTTCAAATTTCTCATACATTCAAAATACATTTCAACATTAATTTTCTTTCCAAATGTTTTATCATTCACCATCATATAAGAAATAATAAATTTAGGGATTTTTTAAAAAGATAAATAATATCTGTCTTCTAAGGAAAGAATTTTAGAATTAAACATATTAGAGAAGTTTCTCATGATTTTCTTTACAATGATGGAATCTAATAATACATACATGAATCTTCTAATTTTTTGCATGACTTAATTTACTCTATTTAATTAGTCATAAATATTTTCCTCATATCTCATTCTAATATCATCAAAATTTATTTTAAAGATTTTTAACTTTAGATATTTCACTTGGGTGTTTACCTCAAAGACAACCTTGACTTACTCCCATGTTTCCATAACTATTTTGAGGCCCATCACCTTTATATTGACATTTTCTAAAAAAGGAATACTAAAAAAATTTATATATTTCCCACCAACCCTAATGTTTATTTTTTTATAAAAATTCATGGGATAATATTCTTCCATTGTTGGGAACCATTAGTTATTACATCAATATCCTCCAAGCCAAGAGAAAAAAGATAAGGCATCATTATATTTTTCTAACCATGATAATTTCCTTCCATAGAAGATATGAATATCACTTTTTTAACTGAATTTATATTTTCAATGATAATGATTAACTAGGGAAACCATGGTTATGATACCAACAGATTATTCTAAGGATTATTGAACCACTGAGAAGGGGGGATTGAATCGATGATTGTTTTTTTTAATTTCCAGTTTTATAAAATTTTACCCCTAAAACTAGTCCAAGTTAGCTAACTTATAAATTTTATATAAATATCACAAGATAGAAAATATGATAAAGAAAAAAAGTTATGACCAATTTACAAAGTTCATCCTTTGTGTGACAACTTATATCCTTACCATTTTGACTCACATGGGTCTATGGAAATTCCATATTAATAATAAGTGAATAAAATTTTTGATATAAATTCTATTATAGTCTTTTTATCTCCTAATATGTATTATTATATTGAATCACATTAGTTTACAATTTTTTTCTTAGAAAAATTGATCCATAGAAAATTATAAAATGTTTTAATTCTACTCTAGAATAGTTCTTCCAAAATCCCAATACATATTATTTCCTTTCATTGGTAGATGTACTTTCAGTATAATATTTTTATTTTAGACGAATTTTTATATGGTGAAACTCACTAAAAACATTTACGTGATAAAAACTGATCTCTATCTGAATATCAAAACACAGTGCATCGTAACTCTACAGAAAACTATCCAATACACAACTTTGTAAATATATATTACGAATCCCAAAAAGGAAACTATATCTAATTCTTGGATCAGAAACTTCTATCTGGTAAACATTCTTTAACTCAAAATTTCATTTAGTTGGTAACTCACTTGTAACAGTAATTTAGCATTGATTAAACTTTTTGTATGGGGTTAAAAATTGTTGAGTATGATTTAATTTTCACTATTTATATAGGTTCTCCCAAAATGGATAAAAATCCATTTTATTTTCATACTCACTGAAATTCAGAAAACTATATTTATCATATATTTTAATTTCACTAGGAAGCTTCAAAAGAATCCTAGAGACTACTCGAATCTTCTTGAAACATCTGGAATTAAACATTGATTCTAGCCTTCCTTAATCTACCTTAACTTCAAATGTTAAAGAATACTTCAAACATACTCATTTTCAACAAGATGAGAAACCAATTGAAGTAAAGTACATCATCATCATTCTAAAAAAATTGTATTCAATTTTTTTATGAAACTTCTTCAAGAAAATATATATCTAATCATATTTCCTTTGTTTATACTCTTTTTATATTCTTCTCAAAGAACTTCATCCGATTGACTCTCTTAGAAAAAAAGTTCAAATATATATTCTTCACAATATCACATCTGATAATAAAATTTCACAAAAATTTGTCTAGTGTACATTATTTTGATGACCCTTAACCATCCAAAACATCTTCAAAAAATCAAAAAATTGAAATATTTATAGACTGTTAACAAAAAATTTCTCTTCCAACTTCATTCCTAATTCTATTTCCAAAAAACTCACTTTCCCTCTATCTATTTCTATTCTCCCACTATAAAAACTATAGAACAAATCACTAAAGTTGATTTAATATATGAATTAAACTTATAAAGAATATATTTGCAGGAAAAAATATTTCACTTAAAAATATTTCATTAAATGTGAGTTTCCCATATTTGTTTTCCATTTCCTTTGTGTATTTCTTTTACAATTTTCAAAGAAACAAAAACTCAGGAAAAAATTTTGACTGATCATGTTTGTCTAATGTTTAGATTAAAAGCATCCTTATAAAAGTTTTTTAGATTTGGTCTAACTAGTGAATCTATGAAAAAAGAACATACTTTACAAACTAAAACCTTTTCCATCTCGTAAAACACTTTTTAACATCATTTCTCTTACAACTGCTTCTATGGGAATGTTTCACATGGAAAATTTTCTTATTGAAAGTTAATTCGATAAATGGTTGCACTGCTTTCCATTAAAAATCACATTTACATCTAATTAATTAAAAAACAATGTTCAGAGGGTTTTTATAATGAAAATTGTGCACCATACTCAATACATCAACTTCTTAATTTGAACAATTTATTTTCTTTATTTTAGATTTCACAAATTAATATCAGAATAGTTTGTTCAGAACTATTTGTTAGGAAGTAAAATTTAGAAACATCTACATTTCTCTTGAATCAAGTAATTATATAGTTTTTATATCACTCTTTATATTACCAACTTATTCACATGATCATATTATTTCTCATTTTTTTTAAAAATCATCACAGGAGTCGATCTATAGTTGTTTTTACTAAGATATTTTTCAAACAAAATGAATTTTTTATATCTTAAAAAACCAAACATCATTTCTATTATCTTCCAAAAATTCAGCATGTATCACGATTTTTATAATGTTGTAAACTATAACAAGTATAAAACATTATTTTAATTCTGTTTGAATTTTGTTTTCAATTTTCTAACCTTCTGATTTGTTTATTTTTATTATTTTCATTAAAAAATTCTATGATATTTATTTCTTCTCTATTTTAAGATAAAATTATTTTACAAAAGATAGTTGGAAACAATTAATAAAAATTTATGAAAAAAATCACAAAGGATATTCAATTACAAATTTATTGAGTGATAATTGATTATAATATAGGATTAAAAATTAAATTAATAAATTTTTTGATAGGATATTAATTTTTTGGTAAGAGAAAAATTATAAAATGTTAATTAAAAAAATAATTAAAAATATTAGTTTTATCATTAGCATATTCGTTAACATTAATCTTAGTAATCATACTTCTATGAACAAAAAGATAAGTTGATCTTATTTTTTACAACCTAGATTTTTTAAAAGGTATGACTCATTTTTTCTAGTTTGGATCCTCTGTTTGGTCATGGTAAACATTCTATGAGGATAAAAAAGGATTCTAGGAGTGTCTAAGGCTTATTTAGATCCTGGAGTTTTGGAAAATGGGGAATCGGAATGGGTCACATGGTTAGCACATGGCTATTAATAACCGTAATAATCAACTATGTGAGATACCATGTGTATAGTAGGGATGGAATAGTTTTTAGGATACTATGTGGGCTCGGGCACACGATAGTGTGATTTATCTAACAGAAATTATTGAGAAAATTTGCATGGGATGCACACAGTTATCCAAACCATGCAGTTAGCCTATGTGGTGTCCCTCTTGAGGTAGTGGGTGGGGCATTGTTATTGTACAGTTTGTTCAATCCTACTACAAAACATTGTGAACTAGATTTTAGGAGTGATTTTTTTTATTTTACACATGAAAGGTTTATAAAGGAAATCCAGCCATCCTCTATTATTTTTAGGGGACATGAGATACTCTCCTCTCTCATGGGTTCATCCTCCTCAAAACCTAGGGATTGAAATTATTCCCTCATCTGAACACCAAAAATATCTATATAAGAAGCATTGGATAGCAATAGGTATTCTCATTAATCATCTTGATTCTATCCTTGGTTTCTTTCCTTATAACTTGTGCAATTTTTGGTGAAATCTCAAATTCCATATTTTCAGTGAGTTGGTCGATTTATTTCAATTTTTCCATTATACATCAAATATAAAGTTGATATTGGATGAGGACTCACATAAAACCCTTATTTATGTGGTCTATTTTTTCCCTAAAATTCAGGATGTTTCTAGAGCTTCATCATTGTGTCACACGATGTCCATTATCACGCATTTCCCTTAAATGAGTTATTACTTCCTAAATAAAGTTAAGATTGTTATTATACTCTTGTGGACCATTTCTAACTAATTAATTGTTTTTTCCCTATTCATTGAAACCCCTTTTGGAGTTCTAAATTAATTCCCCTCTATTAAAAAATAGTTTAGGAAACCAAACAATGCCTATGTGTACGGTTTGTCTTGGAAATAGAATTTCCTTATCTTATGTAATTTTTTGGTGGACCAAATAAAATTATAAGTGTTTAGTTCAGAAATGGAATTGAATTTAATTTCCTTGATAATTAAGTGAATTAATTAAAATGAATATAAATGGGTGTCAAGGCCACTCCATGTTTTTCATATTTAAATTTACATGGTTTTTATTATTGTGAAGACCTAGGTTGTATTGAGTATGATGATTATACTGCTTAAGAGAAAATCCATAATAATAATAAATATTATTATTATTAGACCACATATATTGGTTATTGGATGATTGATAAGGGACTATATGAGAATGACATTTCATGATCCCATACTTCAGGTGTTGAGTATGACATCTCACGTTGTTGTAAGTTTACTTAGGTGATGGACATGACATTCCACATTCCACCATATCGAGAGATGGGAATTAAAAATCACACCACCATATAAATTATGGGTATAATGTCTCAAATTCATATAATATTTATGTATTATACAATTTTATTGATCCTATTTTTTTATACTAGTTATGGATATCAGAGTTATGCCTCGGGTCCCGGTAGCACCTAGTATCCATATATATTCTTACTTTCTTCCTCATATTCTTAATGTATATACAGTTATATAGTATATAAATATATATATATAAATTATTACATATAAATAAATGGTCAATGGATCAGAAATATTCCAAATTATGATTAAGCTTTTAGAGTCTTCCCGATGCCACGATGGAACCTGAGCTGACTGGTAATTATTTATTCATCATTGTTTAAATTTTATTTACCTTCACTGTGTTGTTTCTTTGTACAATTTTTTATTATTTATAGACACTATTGGGGATGGAATAATGTGTTTTATCTCACACCCTATTCTGTCTTCCTTTAGTACTAGAGCTGTAACACCCTAATATTTCATAGTATGTTTTCTTTTTAAATAAATTCAATAGCTTGTGCTGCATGAATCACTGATTTCGAGCACACCATGATCTGTTAACCAAGATATTTAAATAGTGTTTATGAATAGTATTAACCAAATTATTAAATTTATGTATTTTCCATATAATTTTATCATTTATCTTTTCTATTTCCAAGAAAATTATATAATAACAAATCTAATATTATACATTTAAACAATTAATTTTCAAGAATAATTTTACAACATTTTAATGGTGAACCAATTTTAAAATTAAATTTTGAAAATTTTATAAATTTTATTCTTCTAAATATGCTTAATTTTTTAATTTGAATTATCAAAATTAGCTTAGGGTGAAATTTGTATATTTTTTCTAGGAGTTTCATTCTTTGATGAATAGATTAAAATATTGTATTGTAGTTAAAAAAGTAATATTTTTTAGAGAATTATTAGACATTAACTCGATTTTTAAAGTCATTATAGATCAATAATACATTTAATAATCTAATATAGGTTATTTTAATCTTTTTTATATTGAAATTATACAGAAAAACTTATTGAACTATTGAATGTTTCCTTTTAACAGCCTACTCGCCAAATTTGTAGGATTAATGTTACACTTAATTTAGCCACTTATATGAATTGAATTTGAAACAATGTACATACATGGTTGTAACAAGTAAGATTTTTATTTTCTAATATGGTTAATGTAATTTTTGGATATTATGAATGGTAAAATTAATAATTTTTTATTTAATATGATTATGGGTAAATCAGGTAATTAAAGGTACAAATAATATTATAATATTACTAAATTACCCTAAAACATTTACTATTTTAATTTTTAAATTTTGTTTCAGCATAAATAAACCTTAGGTAGAAATGATAACCTTTTTAATTCACTTGGGTAAGAATATCACATTTATAATATTTTATTTATAGATGAGTTAAAAATGTTATATGCGTGTTTTTAATTTGTATTATATTTTTAATACATAGATATGAAAAAGATAAATTGGAATATAAATAGTCATTTGAAATATTATAAATATATGTTCGTTATGATAATTTATTCTTTAATTTTAAAAGAAGAAATAATTTAATTAATGGTTATCATAATAATGATGCAGTAATTGTTTAATTAATGGATATATCGAATACATTCTATTCAAAATATTAAAATAAATATAATTTTATATAATTAGGACAAAAAACAATTTAATAGTTAACTTAGAAATTTAAGTGATATATTAAAAGTTTTATTTTGGAGGTATCATGTTGTAATGATATTTAAAAAAAAAATAAATAAATAATAGTGTCAAAATTGACATAAATGATACATTAAAATGAATAATATTTTATTAAATGATATAAAATTAAAAAATATATAAAATTAATCCAATTTAATATAATAACGTTAAATATATCATCAATGATCTCTTTGGGGTTCATTTGGCATTTTATAGTAACTATATTAACACTAAAGAGTAAAAAATCCTAGTTGTCACGATATGAGTTAAATGGTTTAATTATGTGTTAAAGACAAATGATAAGGTTAATATTGTGACCTAAAATTTTATAAAAAAATTTATGTGACTGTATTTATACCCATACCCATCTTATATTCTAAATAAATCCCTTTGGATCTATTTTAAATGAAAAAGAAATTAATATTAATTTTATATTTAAAAAGTTTCCAAGAGTCCCCCTCCCCTCTCTTATAAGAATGTTCCTCCTACCTCACTTTCTCACATCACATTGTGCCTTGTATCTAGAATAACCCCTTCCCATTTCTCCTCCCAACATTAATAGTTATATTCTGGTGGTTCTGGTCTGCTAAAAATACCAACCCTAGTATCCCTAAAACATGATCCAAAGGAAGTCCACAAAAGAAGAGGTAATTGTTTTAGCATTTCATTTAACCTCATTTCTTATTCTACCTCCTATTAATATGTTATTTCAATACTATATTAATAACCCTAGTATCATATATATTCTAATTTATTCTTATGATTATGGGTAAACCATATTCCTCCTTTAATACATCCTATAAAAAACAATATCTCCATGTGTTCGTACGTACAACATACAATCTCCACATTGTGGTGTAATTTTGTTTTTATCACCACATTATTTATATGGGTATAATTGTGGATGTAATGGATATAAATAATAAATAATAAATTATATTTATTCTTTATAATTAATATACTATCAAATTTATAACCACATTACCATTAATGGAATTATACTGTTGCTCGTGTGTATGTATGGCCTACCATCCCCATGACGCGATGTGATTCATTTTCTAAGTTAAAAATTTAAGAATGGTTCTAAAAAAATATTTCATTATTAAATAATATATTTAAAATATTAATATCATTATATATATTTTGGATTTATATCCCATACAAAATAACTGATACATTCATGAAAAAACATACATATGATAATAAAGTAGTTAACACATGAATCAAAGGTAATATTGTAATATTATCAATAAACGGAGGCTAAAATGATATACAAAGATCAAATATGATATCATAAATATGAATAAGGTTTTTAAATAAGTTAATATCATTCTTAAAACCATTATATAGTATTTTAAAGCACTTTTTAATAAAATAAGTTGAAGGTAAGGTAAATTCATCTCACTTTTTATTTATGTGAGATACCTTTCATATTCACCCCTTGTTTCTTTTGTGTTGTGTATATACTACCCATTAACTCATTTTATGACTATTATTCATAGGATTAGGGTATTTTAATTTCTATATAATTTTATTTCTTTAATGTGTCATACAATTCTCCTAATTATAAATTAGTATGGGTTAATTTCAAATTCTCTTTTTTATCTAGGATTGTTTATTTGTAAGTATCTACTACGTGATATTTATCATCAATGTCTATGTTTCTTTAAAAAAAATCCAAAATATTTTCACAATTTTCCTACAAAGGTTTAATGTATTTTTTTACCCATGGTTTACTTTTTATAAAATGGGTTGAAGTGAATATTTTTTCATTTTCCAAATGAGGTACTTTATGACTTTTTCGGAAGAATGAATGTTTTTGTAATTTATACCATGTTAATGGATTTATACACCATCATGACGCCATAACATTTTTAAGATTAACTTAAAATATTACATGTTTATTTTCAAATTACATTTTTTATTTTTATTTTCATGACTTTTAAATGATTTCAATTTAAACAAGGGGAATTTCTCTAGAGAATTGTTCATGATTTTATTAACATATTTTCACCTATGTCAACATCCATTGTTGGAACTTATTATTGATTTAGGTTGATCTATTAAGATATCATTTACCGTATTTATTTGAATGATTTCTGATTTATTTTGATTGTGGATGTTCTATTCAAATTCCATTCATGGTTTTTGGTTTATGTATTCACATTTTGTATGCTCATTTTATTATGAATGTTTATGTTGATTATGTTTCATAATACTTTTCATATGAGGAATTAATTGGAATTATTATGTGATAGGAGGGGGCCTTTATATCCCCTCGAATCATTGTTATGTATCAGAAGACAAACTAGTATGGGTATTGGATGAATTCTTACCCATTTATATATGTTATCTTGGAGAAAGCCTTCATAGTATGTTTATGATGTCTGGCATTATAAATTCCCTCATTATGAAATTAGTTATTGATACTCCATGTGATTATTCTATTAGTAGAATATCCATGTGATTATTTAAATGATTTTTTTTATTCTTTTCATATTATGCTTAATATTATGTTTAAATTGATTTTTTTTAGTTACTCACCTTGTCATATTGTCTATGATTATTTATTCAAGATTTATTTTTTTATACACTTACCCTTATAGAGCATCTAATCTCACCACTTTATTATAATTTATTTTTCCTAGGAAACCAAGAAGTGTATTATGATTGATATGTAGGGTTAATCTAAGAGACTAATGACATTATAAAAGGATTTTATGTGTTGTATTTTTTATTTTAAATTTTAATGTAAGGTTAATATATGTAATCTAACTTATAAGACTTCTAAACGGATCAATCCTTAAAGATTTCAGTTTTATATCTATGATATTTTAATAAATAAAGGTACCAAATCAGAGATACTAGGGTCGGGTTCATTACAGTTGGTATTACATAAAGTATATCAACAACCTTGGAAACTAGATTTAGAATACTTAGATTAGAGAATATAACCCTAAGATAGAGTTTTATGATATGTATAGAAGAACATACTAGAAGTTTGGTAAGGTATAGATTATATGGGACTTACTAAAAATGCATCCATGTGTGGATAATACATGTGGGCATGATTTAGGCACATATGTTTTTAGGTATAATAAATCTAACACGGTGTGTTGGGCCTGACTCGATGTAACATGGTATATCACAACGGGTCTTACTATGCACCTAGTTTGACACTCTCAGGTGATAAGATTAGGATAATTCATATGTTCCTTACAACCATTGTGAAGGATTTAAATATATAATGAAAATGAATAAACTAGATTAAACCTAAGGTTCATTATATTTAAAATAAGGTGTCATGATATAATATAAATGATTATATGTTTTTCTCACTATGAATTTTGTTACTCACACTATACATTATGATTTTAGTAAATGGTCGGAACTTGAAGGAGTCATGTTAATATTGAACCTGATTGAAAAGGTGGTGGTGATGAAGAGATAAATGGGATATTGATAAGAGTGGAAGATATCATGTTCATTGAAAATCAAGATTCTTGAAATGCGATTAGAAACATATACCTTAACCACAACCCAAAATCACCAATTAATATAAGGATTTAGTTATATAAGAGTTCTAGTGGTAAAGATTATTTAGAAAAAAAGGCTTGATTTACATCATGCAAGAAATGTGGAAGGTGACACCCAAGAATGTGTCATAATGTAATGAAGAAATTATTTATGTGTAGGAAATAATGAAATAAAGAAAATAATTTCAAAGGAAAATGAAGAGTACAATGGACGGAAATAAAATTGATCCTAAGAATAAATTTCTAGTTCATTACCTTAAATGTGGGTAACCTAGGAATTACCTGAGTCAATGCCCTATTTTATAGGATAAACTTTAGTCCTTAGAAGGATCTATGTGGAAATAAATGTATGATGTATTTATATATTGGGATTATATTTAAAATATAAGTTAAAATAATATTTAATGATTAACCATATTTCAACAATGTCCATTATAATTATTTTTTATGTTATATTAATATAGTTTTAGAAAAATAAAAAATCACCGGATGGGTGACAACCCCTCATGTCAGGCAATGATACAATGTTTGAACTCATAACTGAAGGCAGATAAGGGTACAATTCCTACCACTAGCCTATGTGAAGTCCTGTTTTATATGAAATTTTTGAGTTAGTTAAAATATTTAATGGATAAAGGTTGTTTTGATTTTGGGAAAATTGTCTTATGAAATAGATAGCATTGGAATTGGAAAATGATTTGGTAGTAATTAATATTATTTTGAATGAATTTTTCTATTTTTGGAATCTTATAAGATTAAGGTTAATATAATGAATTGTGTTTTAGAGTCATATATGATTTTATTGTAGACTTATGATGATTGATTTTATTAGTGGAAATGATTTGAAAACCTCTGATATTATGAGATTTAGGAAATTAAATTTTTGGTATAATACATTAATAGTGATTGATGTTATTAGAAAGACTTTAAGATTAAACCCTTTTGTTTTTGGGGTTTTATTCTTTGTCTAGAATATTTTTTAGGAAGGATGGCTATTTGGAAAAATATATACATTTTACTTTGGGGTTTTACTATTGAAGTTTCAAGAATTATTTTGAGGGGATTATCTTTTATTAACCTATCCATTTTGGTTTTTGTTAATATATAATGATAGTAGGAATATATAGTAATAATTGTTTTTGGATTTTGTGATATCTATAAGTTGATTCGAAATCTTTAGGCATGAAAAATTCATCTTAAATACTCATCATTTGGAGAAAAAGAATATTTCGCAGTGGAAAATTATTAAAAGATGAAACTATACTTGTCAAGTAGGTATGATTCTATATGTTCTTAGTCTATGAAGTAAAATAATTCTTTGACTCTAGATAAAAGATCAATAAACCAAAAATGTTATCTTAGAACCTTCTTTTCCTATGAGTCAAATGTCCCCTCATATCATCACAGATTTATAGATTTTTCATTGTTATCTTTCTCCTGACCATGATCTCTATAACTCTACATTAGAACATGTTGGTTACATTTCTATTCCATGTCCATGTTTTTCTGTATTGAAACCTAGTATGTGTTACCTCTAGTGACCTTCATGCTTCCCTTTCTTTATTTTAAAGTGGGGGACCCATTAACCCTTTCTTGAATATGGGTTTACCAAAAAAATAAATTTTTTAAGTATAAACCTTTCATTTCCCAAATAAATTTCCAAAATTTTAGGATGAAAATTTTTAAAGGGGGGAAAATATATTACCCCATGATTTCATTGTACGTTTCCTTTTAAATAAATTCAATAGTTTGTGTTTCACAAAAAACTATGTTTGAGTGCACTGTGATCTATTAACCTAGTCATTTAAATAGTGGTTATGAATAGTATTAAAAACATTATAAAAAATATGTACACTACACATAATTTTATCATTTATCTTATGTGTTTCTTAAACAATTATATAATAACAAATTCGATTTAACACTTAAAAGATATATTTTAAGGGGAATTTTACCACCTTTTAATGGATGACCTATTTTAAAACTAAATTTTATAAATTTTAATTTTTAAAATAGACTTCATTTTAAATTTGATATATTGAAATTATCTTAGGTTGAATTATTTTTATTTTTACGAGAAGTTTCATTTTTTGATAAATAGTGAACAATACTACATTATAGTTAAAATAAAGAATTTTAATTTATATAATTAGTGTATATTAAGTTAATTTTTAAAGTCATAATATATAAATTATAAATTTATTAATCTAATTTAGGTTATTGGAATCATTTTTATATTGAAATTAGATATAAAAACTTATTGAATAGTAGAACGTTACATTTTACCCACCTACTCACCACATATACAGGATTTGTGTTAGTATTAATTTAACTACTTATGTGAATGAAATTTGAAAAAATGGACATAAATGTTTTTAATAAGTATTATCTTTGGAGTCTAAATGGATAAAATTAATTTTTGGATATTCTGACTAGTAACTTTAGTATGTTTTTATTTACCACATTTAAGGGTAAATCGTGTAATTAAAGGTAAAAATAAAATTTTAATATTATAAAAATACACTAAAACTTGTCTTATTTTAATTGTATAAGTGGGTTTTGACCAAAATAAACTTCATCCCAAAATTATAACCTTTTTAATACACTTGGGTAAGAATGTGACCTTTATTATATTTTATTTGAAGATAAGTTAAAAATGACATACTCGTGTTTTTTAATAAGTATTGAATTTTTAATACACAGTTATAAAGAAGATAAACGAGGCTAAAAAAATTAATTTTAAATATAATAAATTTATATTCATTATTATATATTATTTTTAATTTTTAGAGAAGAAATAATTTAATTAAAGGTCTGCATAAAAATGATGAATTAATTGTTCAATTAATGGAAATGTCAAATCAATGACATTAAAAATATTAAAATTAATATAATTTGACATAATTAATGACATATACGATTTTTATTGATATATTCAACTTATTAGTGATATATTATATGTTTTTTTCATGTTATCAATTTTTATGATGTTTTTAGAAAAACAGATAATGAAAAGTATCAAAATTGACATAAATCATACTTTAAAATAATTAATATTTTAATAAATGGTATAAAAATTATAAAAAGATAAAATTATTATAAATGACTATAATAATGTTAAAATTTTTATCGATGATCAATTTGGGGTTCTTTTTTCATTTTATAGTAACTATATTAACCCTAAAGTTTAAAAATCCATGTTTTCATGGTAAGAGTTAAAGAGTTTAACTAAGGGTTAATGCCAAAAGAGATGGTTAATATTGTGACATAAACATATATAAAAATACCTTTTGATATTATTTATACCCCTCATCATATTATCTTTGAAATAAGGCACTTTGGGGATATTTTAAAACGAAAATCAATTTATATTAATCAAATATTTTAACAGATTCCAAGACTGCTCCTCCCCTCTGTTTTAAAAAGGCACATCTTCTCTCACTTACTCAAGCAACAATGACCCTTAAATCTGAATTAAACCCTAAATATTTCTCTTAAAAAATTTTATTTGTTAATTTATGGAGGTCTCGGTCTTCTAAAAAGACCAACCCTAGTGTCCCTAATAGGATATCCAAAGGAAGTCCACCAAAGAAGTGGCAATTGTTTTACCAATTCATTTAAGCTGATTTATTATTCTTCGTCCTCTTCCTATGTTGTTTTCATAATAAAGTAATAAATCTAGTATCATATATATTATGGTATATTATTATGATGATGTAACAACTATATTCCTCCTTTTATCCATCCTACGAAAAACAATATCACCATGTGTGTGTACGTGCGACTTACTCTATCCAGGTTGTGGTGTAATTTGTTTTTCATAAAAACTTTATTTGAATGGGTATAATGATGAATATATTTTATATAAATAACAAATATGTCATTATATTTATTCATTATAATTAATATACCATCCAATTCCTTACCACGTCACCATTAATGGAATAATACCATCATTGGTGCATACATACGACCTACCATCTCCATGATGTGGTGTGATTCATTTTATATGTTATCCATACAAGAATGATTATAAAAATGTATATAATGATTAAATATTATATTTATAACATTAATATAATTCTAGATATTTTGGATCTATATCCCATAAAAAATAACTGAGACATTCATAACAAAACATGTATATGAAAATGAAGTAGTTAACACTGAAAACAAGGCTAATAACACAATATTATAAAAACATAGATGAAAAAAAATATGATCATATATGATATCATAAATATCAATAAGGTTTTGATATAATTTAATAACATGTTTAAAACTATTATACAAGAGTTTAAATCATGTTCTACTAAAGGAACCGTAAGCTAAGGGAAATTCATCTCACTTTTTAGTTTCGTGACATACATCCCTTATTCACCACTTGTTTATTTTGTGTGGTGTATATACTACCAATTAATTACTTTTATTAATATTATTATTAATATTATGGTATTTTAAAATCAATATAATTTCATTCTTTCCTGCGGAAAAGGATTCTACTAATTGTAAATTGGTATCGGTTAATTTTGCAATCTCATTATTATTAGGGATTTTTTATATGTTTGTATCCACTAGGAAATATTTATCATCAATGTATATGTTTCTTAAAAATATTTCCGAAATAAATTTACAGTTATCCTATAATGTTTTAATGTCATTTTTTACCAATTTTTTAATTTTTTTAAAACGGTTTGAAAGCAATGTTTTATCATTTTTCAAACGGGGTACTTTATGACTTTTGGATAGAATGAATGTTTTTTTACTTATGTGGCATGAGAGCATTTTTTCACCACCATAATGAATTAACATTTTATATCTTACCTTACAATATTATAATATTATTTTCAATGGAAATGTTTTATTTTATAATTTTTTGGCTTTTATATTATTTCGATGTAAAAAATGGGTATTTCTTTTAAGAAAAATTTAATGATTTTATTAGATTATTTTAATCTATGTCAACATACTTTGTTGGATATTTTTATTGATTGATGTTAATATTTTATAATATAATTTAACATATTTTATTGAATGTTTTATGATTTAGTTTGACTTTGGATGTGCTATTTTGATACCATTCATAGTTTATGGTTTTAGTATTCACATTTTTTATCCTAGTATTAATATGAATGTTTATATTGATTATGTTTCGTCACCCATTTAATACGAGGAATGTGTGGTTGTGGCTATATGACCCACTAGATGAGGGAACTGATTAAGTGGTTCCGGTTTTGTTACATTACAAATTGGCATCAGAGGAGGATATTATCCTTTTATTTACTGTTTGGGTATTGGACATGAGATTGGGATGTAATAGAATTTGGTAATGATCCTATTATTCATAATAGATGACCCACATTTAGGGGAAACCTAAATTACTCGGATGGGTTACTACTGATATTGAATTATTCCCATTTTAGTTTATATGTTTTCACTATTAGGTGATTTACATTCCTTGTTATATTTTTATTTTTGATGTTATAGATGAAAAATTGGTCGTTGGCCTATTAAAGCATGGAATTATCATCTCATGAATCATTATAGGAACATTAAGAATAATTTCCCTTGAATTTTTCCATAACACAACTACATTTATGATCATTTTACTACTACATATAGTAAGTTTAAAATTTTAATATATTTAAATGTATGAATATTTCTTGAAGAAAGAATATAATTTTATTAGTTAGAGATCCTAAATAATAGAAATTGATTTAAATAAATTCTTGAAGGGATAATACAATTTGCAGTGCAGCCTATGCCGAAGGAGAAGAGCGCTATTCCTTATACTATTCTAGGTAGTATTTTAGTAGCCTTTAAATTATTTAATGTTTTATTTGAAAAAGGCATGTCACAATATTTTATATCTAAATAAATTCTGGAAATTGTGGTCCATGAGATAGAGTATTAATGCGAAATTATGAAACTTGATATCACATTACATATCTGATCCAAGATCATTCATTGTTTTGAGGATTTTACCATTGAGATATGTGAATATCTATTTGAGTGGACTCTTTTCATAATCAACATAATAGGTTTTGATGTATTTATCGGGAGGGATTGGTTAGTTCCCTATCTAGCCCATATTGATTTGTGTCACTAGTGGGTTAAATTTACATCACAAGGGGGAAGTCGACATATACACATGGGAGAATGGGATGTTAGTGTGTCTTCAGCTGTACCTGATCATTAGGGGTTGGGAGGAGTGAAAACCCAGATTTCCAATCTCTTGATGGATGATTAGTGGTTATGACACTTTCTTTTATCTCATAAAGTGGATCATTTCAATGAAATCTTACTTAAAGACTTATATGGGTTACCCCTAGTGAGAGAATTAGGATTCACCATTGATCTAGTTTTAGAAGCTACACCAGTTCCCATTCCTCCTTATATGATGGAACCTATAGAGCTTCTGGATATCTATAAATACTTAGAAGACTCATAGAATAAAGGATTTATCTATCCTAGAACATATCTATGGGGTTCACAAATCCTTTTTTCCAAGAAGGTGGATGTATCCCTTAGAATTTTCTTGGATTAAATATGTTTTAACAAAATCAAGGCAAAGAATCAGTATCCACTTCCTCTAATGGACAACCTCTTTGATTAGATTCATGGATCAAAGGGGTTTTCAAAGATTGATTTGCGTTTGGGATATCATCAAGTGTATTTTAGGTCATCAAGCATACCTCACATAGCTTTCTTGTTTAGGAATAGTCTTTATGAGTACCTGTTAATGTTGATCGATTTCACAAATGCACCTCTTTTTTTTATACCTCTGGTGAATCAGGTTTTCCACCAATATCTATATTCAATCATGGTATTATTTGTGGAAAACATCTTAGTGTATTCATTCTCTTGAAACAACCATGCCAAACATCTTGAGATAGTATTGAATACACTAATGGAGAACCATCTATAAACTAATATCAAAAAATGATACTTTTGGATTGACAAATTCCACATCATGGATTATATTATCTCAATGAAAAAAGTATAAATAAACCTAGAAAATTTGAGATCTCTATTTTTCGAAGGGCATATCAATAATTATTTTGATATACAGATTTTCTTGGGATTTAGGGGTATTATAAACACTTAATATAGGATTTATCATGCCTAAAATCACCTCTTGCAGGATTAACTAAGAAGGTTGTGAAATTCATATGGTTACAAGCATGTGAAGTAACATTTTAGGAGTTAAAGGGAAAATTTAATTCAAAGATGATGTGGATTCTTCCTGATCCAATAAGGTTTTATACTGTTTATGGTGACAGATTGTCTATAGGTCTAGTAGTAGTTCTGATGCTGTAAGAGTGAGTCGTATCATATGTGACTCATCAGTTCAGGCCTCATGAGTGTAATTTCCCAGTGTAATATTTAAAGCTTGTTATTTTAGTATATGCTTTACGTTGTTGGATATTCTATTTTCTCGGGGTGATTTTTTTTTGTATTCATTGATCCTAAAATCCTCAAGAACTTCTTTACATAGCATGATCTCAACCTAATGTAGCACTAATGAGTTGATTCTCTACAGTCCTTCGATTTTGAGATTTTCTATACACATATAAAATTCAATGTTATTACTAATTATCTGAGTTTGAAGACCCAGTCATAGGTAGTTTAGGAGGCTAGTGGTGAGTAGCATCTCTTGACCATATTTTTAGATATGTATGTTGAGATTTATGATGATCATGGGAATAATATCCTCTCAACTCTTGTATTGACCTATACCCTTCTATGACAAGAGAGAATAAGGAAGCTCTCAAAACCTAAAGGCTTAGTTCAAAGGGAAAGTATCTCAGATACTGATTCATCATTTAGTTTGAACGTGGATGAGGACGAGACCTTGTGCTTCCATGGGTGTGTTTTGGTCTCCGAATAATTCAAATTGGAGATGATGCAAGAATTTCATTCCTTAGTTTGGGTAGTATATCCTAGTGTTTCCAAGATTTATTGAGACCTATGTCACCTATATTGTTGGCCTACTTTGAAATGAGAAATATTTTAATTTATCACTTGGTATTCCACATTTTAGTAAGTGAAGTAGGATCCACAATGATTGAATATAATTTTATAGTAGTTGTCCATTCCTGAGTATAAATTGAAGGATTTATCCATGAAATTTGTGTCTAGATTTCCTAGATCACCTTATGGAGATGATAGACTTTTTGTAGTTATTGATTGTTTTATGAAGGTCCCATAACTCTAATTTATCCGGAATACCATTAAAGTTGAAGAGCTAGATACGATATATATTAGAGAGGTTATATGTATTCATGGAGATCCATAGTATATCTTATCTGATAGGGACAATCACATCATGTATTGGTTCTGGAAAGTGGTTATGCAAGGACTTGGGTACACAGGTGCTTCTGAGCCCATCCTTTTACCCTCTGACTAACAGACATAGAGAGAACATGATTCAGGTGTTATAGGACATGTTATGTTTATGTGGCCTTGAAATTGGGGGTTCCTAGTAGAAACAAATACCTATGGTTGATTTTTCTAATAATAAAACCTTTTAATATACCATACGGATTTCCCCTTATGATACCTTATATGGTATTCCTTATTGATCATCTCTTTGTGGGTTAGAGGTAGGGGAAGTATCTTTTCTTGAACCATGATTCATCTAGGATACTTTATAGTAGGTCCAATTGATCATAGAGTGCATATTGAAAGCTCTGTCCAAACCGTAGTTATATGAAAATTTACATAAGAAACATCTTGAGTTTTAGATTGGGGATCAGTTTTTCTTATGTGTTTCACCTAGGTGGGGCCATCAATGTATTCAAAATCAAGGTATGGTTTTTCCTAGGTTTGTTGGAAACTTTAAGGTTTTTGAAGAGAATATATCAAATTGATTATCGGATAGCACTTACTCAGATATATCAGTCTATGTATGATATCTTTCACATATGTAAACTCCTCTGGTATTTTCTATATCCATTGCATGTTTTACAACCAGATGTGTTTGAGTTAGAAATGGATGCTTCTTTTGAGGATTACATCATGTTTATCATGGATTGGAGTGAGAAAAAACTCTAAGGTGGGTTGGTTCCTTTAGTATGGGAGATATGGAATCATGAATGGGTACATGATGAGACCTGTGAGTAGGAATATGATATATTAGTCGAGTGGCTGGAGATTCTCTCAAATAACCTCTCTTTACCCTCTAAGGGCCAAATCAAGGTTGAGTTTTTTTAAGGAAGGGAGGTTGTAAACATCCATATTTTCTCAATTTATGGAGCATTTTTTTGGTTAGAATCATTATTTTATCAGAAAAAATTCCATACATCATAATAAAGGTTCTGAGAGTATTTGGGGCTTCTTTGGATCCTAAAATTTTGGAATATATAGAATCAGAATGGGTTTCACAGTTAGTGCATGGTTAGCTCTAACCATGCAACTCAACATTACTAGAAATCTTGTGTATAGCAGGGGATACACAATTTTTATAAACCATGATATCCAGGGAACCCGAATATACACTTTTTCTCAAACAAATTTCAGATCCAACTTTCATGGCATGCACAAGGTTATCCAAACAGTGTGTCTAGTTCGTGTGGGGTCCCTCTTTCGTTAGTGTGTGGTGCATGATTAGCGTACAGTATGGTCAGTCATGTAGCTAAACCATGCCACCTAGTTTTTATGAGTGATTTTACTATTTTACCACTAATTTTGTTTTAACATAAATCCCACCTTCCTCCTATCTTTTCCAAATGATGTGAGCTCCTCCCCTCTCTTGTGGGTTCTTCCACCTCCTAAACTTGGGATTGATATAACTCCCTCATATGAACTCCAAATGGATCACTATTAGAATAATTGGATAAATAAAGTTAATATAGTTAATCCTATTTCTTCTATTATTAGTTTATTTTCCCATCTCTTGTTCTATTTAGGTGGGACCCCATTTGCTTTATTTTCTAGGAATTGGACTGTTTCTCCAATTTCTTTCATTCTACTTCAAATATTAATCCTATATTGGAAAAAGGAGTCATATGCGGCCATAATGTTGGGGGTCTAGTTATTTCCCCAAAAAAATTGATGTTTTGATAGCTTCATTGTTGTTCCACACATCGTCTATTTCCCCGCATTTCTATTAAATATGTTCTTACTTGCAAAAAATAATTAAACTATGTTATTATAATCATGTGGACCCTTTCTAAGTTATTGAAGGTTATTAAAATTTTCCATTTACACCCTTTTGGGTGTTCTAAATTAATTTCCCTATATTACATAACCATTTCTATATCATAAAAACAAATATGTGTTTGAATTATGTTGAAGATTGAATTTCCCTCTCTTATTGAATTGTTTGGTGGGCCAAAAAAATTATAAGTGTTTATTTTGACCATGTAATTGAATATCCTCCCCCTGAAAAATTAAATGGATTAATTCAAATGAATAGAAATGTGTGGAAATGAAACACTAGGTGTTTCATTTTTAAATTTTCAGGGTTTGTATTATCATGACACCCTTGGTTGTATTGGGATAGATGATTACAACACTTAAGAGGTAATCCCAAAATTATTATTATTATTATTATACAACAAAACAGTGGTCATTGGATGATTGATAAGGGACTTGTTGAGCATGAATTTTCACACTCCATTACATTGGGTGTTAATAATGATGTCTCACACCATTATACATTTTCCTAGGTGATGGAAAAGATGTTCCGCATTCCTCTATATTAAGTTTTGTGAATGATGAATCACCCCACCATCTCAAGTGTTGGGAATGATGTCTTTAATTCATATGATATTCAGGACTTCTACCATTTTCATGAGCCTATATCTCATTATACTGGTTATGGATGCCTTAGTTACGCCATGGGTCTTGATATCATTTAGTAACGATATATATTCTTTCTTATGTTCTCAAATACTTAATGCATATTCATATATACAATATATATATATATAATATTAGTTATATATATATATGGTACTCGTATCAGACATATTCTGGATTACACCAAAAATAGGTAGAGTCTTCCAGGTGTCCAGATGGAACCTGAGTAACTGGTATTTATTTATTCATCATTTTTATACATTATTTACCTGAAAACTATTGTTTCTATGTACACTATATGGATTATTTCTTAACACTGTTGGTGGTGGAAAATTGATTTTATCTCACACCCCCAGTCAAGCCTCCTTTGGTACCTGAGTAGACTTTATAGGTGTAGGTATGAATAAGGGAAATTTACCTACAATAACTTCTTGATTTATTTTACTTATATCTCAGAGCATGTAAGTATAA
The DNA here is from genome assembly GCA_963277665.1 of Viscum album. Taxonomy (NCBI): domain Eukaryota; kingdom Viridiplantae; phylum Streptophyta; class Magnoliopsida; order Santalales; family Viscaceae; genus Viscum; species Viscum album. Next base: position 932,280,756 of record OY728159.1, read on the forward strand.
GACTGAGCATATGATGATGACGCTAGTGGATCATTCTTCTGATTTTTTTGTTTTTTATTATATCCACCTGTATATTCCTTTCCTTTGTATACCCATTCAATTTTTTGTATATTATAATTCCATGACATCATATTATAGGAATTAGCGAATGAGATTTGGTATATATTTCAATTTCTTAGTTATTTACGCATCTTCAATTATTTATCATTTGGTTTCTATTATTCCATCCCCCTCAATATACTTCTATTATTGTCTGTTTATTTTTTATATCAGTAGTTTCACTCTAATATGAGTGTATAGTCTCCCTGATGTATCACCTTAGACCCTCACTTCTGTTCAACATCCTATCAAATACATGGAGGTGTGATTGAGGACATGTGATGCCCCATCTCAGGGATCCAGTTAAGTGGATTCTAGGTCAAGATATTTCATTATTACATAATATAATCATTTTTTACCAAAAAATTTAAATTTATTTTTTGGATTTAATTTCTTCAAGTAAAGAACAAAAATATATAATATAAGAAAAAAATAATGTTTTTAGAGTATAATATTAACTACGTTTCCAAAATGATAAATAAGGGTTTTATAAATTCAAAATTTTATTTTTAAATGATTTATATTAATTTTTAAATAAATTTTTTAGATAAAAAAGTTTTCAAAAATTTTAATTAATAATTTTAGTGTGAAAATTTCATAAAAGGGAGATTATTAAAAAAAATTGGAATTTTTTTAACAATTCAACTAAAAAAGTAATTATTTTTAAAAACTCTCAAAATTTCATCTTAATATAATATTTCTATGAAAAACTCCAAAAACCTCAGCTCAGTTTTTAAAATTAAAATTCTAAAATATTAGAATTTAACTATTAAATATGAACATAAATATAAAATGATATTTTTTTTCTATATAAAGATAAATTTTAAAAATATTTACTACTCTTATTGTTATTTCCTGTTAATTAAGAATAAAATAATGTGTTAACATATTATACATATCAATAATTTCATTTATCCATAATATATTTAGTATCTTAAGATAATGTTCATAAAAACAAATTTTATAAGGGTTTAATTTAAAGAAAATAATTATTATAATTATTTACTTAGATATAAAAATTAAATTTTATCAATTCCTTAGTAATAATAATGAACATTTTTTATTTACAAATAAATTTCTTAATTTTGATAACTATATTCCTACCCACCTATTCTACTGATACATTTCAATGGTTATATTTTTTTAGTTCATTGTGGTTTAATGTTTTGTTTGAAGAGACCTATAAAAAATTAGGAGTAAAAGGAAAATATAATTTAAAATCTCAAGGCATTACATCCCCCTAAAAATAAATTGCATCCTCCCAATTTTAATTATACTTATTAATTAGATTATTTAATAAGTGATAAAACTTAGGCATAACTGATGATATTATTTAAAATGTTTTTCATACCATAATATAATAAGTGTGACTTGGAAACACATTCCCCCCACATTGGGTTTACTTATTTCTCCATATTTTCATTTCAACTTGATTATATATGCCATGATTTTACATATATTAACAATTTTATAGTTTCTTTCAGACCTTACCCTTGGTGTTTCTTACGTAATTTTTACATGAAGGAAATTTAATGTTTTTCCTTTATCATCTTTATCACTAGAACTTCTAGGAGACTTATTCCTTCTATTATTTTTCGTTTTTGGAAACATTAAATGTCCACATTTTTAATCGCAATTCATGATATATGATTAATCATAAACACAATATTTCTCATTCCATTTATTATCCCATTAGATTACTCATTGGAAATTTCACTTTTTTCATGGATAACATCATCAAATTGGTTACATTAGTATTTATTCTTTACTAAAACCAATAGATTTAACATCAGTGATGACCAATTAGTGTCATATGAGGACTTAAAAAATGTATCCTCAATGTGACACCCCAAGATTTTATGAAAAATATTCTTTTTAATTTCATTAATGTCTTTTTTTGTATGCTACACCAAAAGGAGCTTGCACAACACGCATCCCTGACTTGGCTTGCATTACACGCAAGCGCGACCTTCCACGATAGCGTGTGTTGTACGCAATACCGAGTTTCTCTAAGCAACGATATGCTATTAAAATATTATTAAAACTAGCCGTTATGAATAGTAATACACAATTTTTGAAAATTTATAAATTTTATTTTTCAAAATGGACTTCATTTTTGGATTCGGAATATCTAAATTAGCCTAGGGTGAAATTTTGGTATTTTTCTGAAAACTTTCAATTTTTGATGAATAGTGAAAACACTGGGTTACTATTTAAAAACCAACTTTTTATTTAAATAATTATTTATTTTATTTAAATTTATTTTAGGTCAAAATTGATACATAATACCTATATAAGTTTAATGTAATTCATTGGAGTAATTTTATAATAATTTTAGATATATAAAAATTTCATTGAACTTTTCTCCGTCTTTTACCCACCTCCTAGGAGAATTTGCAAATTTACATAAAACATAATTTTACCGCTTCTATGAGTGGAATTTAAAAAATCTTAGAAACACGGTTGATGTCAGTAAGTAAAATGTGGTTCAATGAGATGAAAATAAAGTTTTGGTGAATAGTAACGTTTTACTTTTATTTACCACGGTTAAAAGTAAATAGGGTAATTAAGGGTAAAAATGATATTATTATTACCATAACACATGTCCTAATTCTATTGGATAAGTGTAATTCGACCAAAAACAACATTAGGAATAAAATATGACCATTTAGGACCACTTTTATTAGATTAAGACATTTATTATTAATTTATTTAAAGAAGGGTTAAAATAGTTAAAATCAAAGTTTAATAAGTAAATCATTTTTAATATAGGGTTATAAATAAGATAAATTATACTATAAATATTAATTAGAAATATAAGAATCTTTCCTACATAATGGTAGTTTATTTGTAATTTTTAGACATTAAATAATTTAATTTATATATGACACAAAGATGATGCAGTAATTATCTTATTAATGAAATATTGACATAATTGATGTTATAAGTACCCAAATAAATGTAATTTGAGACTTTTTATGAATTACACTAATTTTCTAGGTTACTATGACATGTTATTATTGATTTAATTAACTGTTTTTGAACTAATCAATCTGTTATGATTTTCACAAAAATCAATTACTAAATAGTGTCAAAATTGACATAAAATAGTTTTTAAAAACATATTATATTATTAATTGTTATTTTATTCCTCAAAATATAAGGTTCGGCCAAATGACTTAGATAAGGTTATATATATTAATAATAAACAACTTGGGGTTCTTTTATCTTGTTATAGTAAGTTTATTAACCTTATAGTGTAAGAACACAAAAAGACACATTAAAAGTAAAATTATCTAACTTAAAGTTAAATATAAATGATAAGGTTAAAATAGGAACTTAAACATGTATAAATTCTGTTGGATGAGATTATTTCGACCCATACCCACCTTATCTTCGAAATAAATCAATTTGGAGCTATTTAAAACAGAATTTGGCTTTATAATAAAATAATATTTTTAGTTTTTCCAAAGGAGCCCCTCTCCTCCCTTATAAAAGGGCACCTCCTCCCTCTCTTCCTCACACCACTTTGAACCTTCAAGATCTTCCAACCCCTGACAATTTCTCCTCTCCAATTTCATAGAGACATTCTAGAGGTCTTGGTCTTCTTCAAAGACCAATTTTAGTGCCCTAAAAGGAGGTCTCAAAGAAGCGCCTTAAAGAAGAGGTAATGTCCATTACCGATTCTTTCATCTTTATTTATTCTTCCACTTATTCTTCATTAGTTGTTTAATTATGAAGTAATAAAATTAGTATCAATAATATAATTATATGTTATTATAAGTATGAAACAACCCTATTTCACCATCTATCCATCCTACGGAAAATGAAATCACCACGCGTGCATACGTACGGAATACCGTCTCCACGCCGTGGTATAATCTATTTTCCCCCACCACCTTACATGGATGGTTATAATGGTGTAAATAATAACTATATATGATTATTGTAAAGTGATATTGATTCTGAATTAGTATACATACACTCCAATACAATTCCACTATCATGGGAACGATATCATCGCTCATGTGTACGTACGAACTACCATCTCCACGATGTGATGCAACTCGTTCCACATGATCTTCATTGCATAATGATTATATAAATGAATTGAATGAATAAATATGACATATAGTACACTAATACCATTCTGGAAATGAGGTATCTATAACCTAAAGATAAGAATAAGAATTTATTCGACAAAACACGCATAAGAACAAAAAGTAATAAACACCCGAATAACAAGTAATAATGAAATATTACTAATACGAAGCTAAGAATATGACCATATATGATATCATAACAATAAGTATGATTCTAAAATAAGTCAATAACATTATTTAAATCGTTATACAGGAGGTTCGGACACTTACGAAGCAAATCGGACCTAAGGTAAGGGAAATATCACAATCTCATTTTTATCCAAGATTATTTATACTTTGGTATTTACTAGGTTGTATTTTATCATCCACATCCATGTTTCCTCAATATGTAATATTATTTCCATCCACCTACAATTGTTTAAATCCATTTTCCCCCTTTGGTGAGTTTTTAGTAAAATATATGAAAGGAATCTTTTGTCGTTTTTCATACAAGGTACTTTTTGACTCTTCTGACAAAAGTACGAGAAGAATGTTTTTTTAACTTATACGGCATGAATGGATTTTAAAAACATTATTTCCAAGAAGATTCCTTAACAAAATTTCAAGTTTATTTTTAATCAACTTCTTTTAGTTTAGAATTGTACGACATGTTAAGAAAGGAAAATTGTTTTTGATGTAGAAAGGATATTTTCCTCAAGAATGGAGTTCAAGTGTTTTATCAAAATTATTTTCCATCTAAGATAATAAAGGGTTCTATTTATATACCTATTATTACATTGATTTGATTATGTCGTGATGGAATTATTTTTATGAACTCCTTTATCTTATATGAATTGTTTTGTGGTGTCACGATGTTTAAGATTCCCATTTTTATTACATGGGTTATGCTATGATGTATGGTTTATGATTTTGTGGCACACATAAGAATGATATCATTATGAGATGGTTGGGACCTATATCTCCCTCCAATTAATTGGGTAAAGATTTTATATCTCATGAGATAGACATGGCTGGAATGGCAGGTTAAACCGGTTCAGTAAAACCGGACTGAAACGAGGAATGTACTCGGTTTAGAAAAGGACTTTGTCCACTAAGATAGTCTTGGAAATGAGTCTTGACTAATAAGAAATTATTCTCTATGATTATGTGTGTATGCCACAAAGCTTCATGTTTTAAGTTATGATTATTGTGATTATATTTCACTACCATGATTTATCCCATGTTATGAAATTATGATCTCTTTTGCAGGGTAAGATTTCTAAATTGTTTTGTTTTTATGAATATGATGTGATTGATATTTATTTTGTTTACCCTTACTGAGCATTTGAGCTCACCCTTTTATGTTTTCTTTTCCCCAAGATATAAATAAAGGTTTTAGGTATGAAAAAAAGGGGAAGATCTTTATGGGAGATGTTGAAGATCTTTCACCATGATTAGAAGATTATATTCCGAGTTTCCAAAGACACTAAACTATTACGGTCCTTGTGTGTGTGTTTTTTTAATGTACTAAGTATTCCGCAAAAGCAATGTAATGTCCATGTACGTCAATCTTAGGGTCTCTACAGTTGGTATCAGATGAAAGGTTTAGTCAACCTTTGGAAACTAGGATGCGATAATTTTAGTGAGATCCCGAGAGATATTTCTAAGGTATGTCTAGAAATGTCCCTAAGGTTAAGTATATTTTATAGTCCTAGAATTTTGCTAACCATCGTATAATTAAACCTAATATGTTCGATATTTATGGTACTCCCCCTTTATTATGTTGTTTTCCCTAGCGTGATTTTTGCCTCTCACGCTATTATTTTTGGGTTTTAGACGATGGATGGAACCCGAAAGAACCATATTGATCAATGTAATGGATGATGCAATGATTGTACTCTTGAACAAACCAACGTTATGGGAGATGGAGTGAAAAATCTTACTGTTATACTTACACAAGCTATGAATCATTTTGGACTTCCAAATGAGAAGAGAAGGGAAAAATATTCTGTTGAGTCCTTCATGAGGAAACACCCACCTTCTTTCAGTGGGTATTCCGATCCACTTGTTGTTGAATAATGGATCAGTACCACTGAAAAGATATTTTCAGTTATTCAATATTCTGAAAATGATAAAGTCATCTTAGCGGTATATCGTTTAGAATGTGATGCGGATCAATGGTGGAATCTTACCAACAATACGAGGTCAAGAGATGAAATTGAGTCCATGGAATGGGACGAGTTCAAGAACTTATTTTTCAATAAGTACTTCCCTCGTATTCTTCGAACAAAGATGGAGAAGGAGTTTCTTGAACTAAAGCAAAAGGATGATGAATCTGCTGGTATATACGAAGCGAATTTTACAAGGCTTGCAAGGTATGCATTTGGCTTTATCATCCAAACTGAATGTAAAGTTGATCGATTCTTTAGTGTCTTAAAACCAAATCTTCAAAGGGAATTAGCTATAAGAGACTTCAGTAGCTATGAAGAAATTGTGCGTTGTTCTATTAAGGTAGAAATGGAAGTTAGTGTTACAAATCCATCTCATGGTTTTGACAATAAACGAAAGATGGAGTTCAAGGAGAAATCTCAGAATAATGGTGAAAAGAAGATGAATGTTTCTTTATGATCAATGTGTGTAAAGAATAATGGTGGAGATTGTCTTAAAGGGACTAGAAAATGTTTTAAGTGTTGAAAAGAAGGTCATCGAGTAGGTGAGTGTCGAAGTAATGGAAAAAAGGGTTTATAATGGTGCGAATAAAGAAAATATTGTAGAGAACGCACCAACAACACTTCAATGTTTCAAGTGCAATGAAATGGGGCATTATGCTAATCAATGACCTAATCCAAGGGTTAATGATGATCGACATGAGAAACCACTTAAGGAAAAGGACAAAGGGAAGTCACATGCGATCACTACTGGCAATGTTGAATATGACAACGATGTGGTGGAATGATTAAGTGTTTATGTAATGAGATTCCAAAATAATGTTGTATATAGTATCGTGGAATATTGGAATATTTATGTATTGGTCTATTGTGGTTTTCAATAATTTTATGGTATCGATAACCATGGAAAGTGATTGAGATATTTTTGGTAAGCAGATTATATGCACATAATGAAGGGATAAGAATATAATGATATGTTTGATTGTACACATGAGCTCATGATTGATATAAGGACTATGTGATATCATGGTTTGAGTATAAAGAATTTTGAGGATTTTGGTTTGTGGAAAGTGTTAACTTTTAACTAAATTCATGTTTTCACTAAGGTTCAATTGGTATTCATTCTTCAAGAGAATACATGATTAAGGTATTCACATGTTTGTAATTTGACCAAAAAGATATATCTTATGATATATGGGGGATAATTGATGGCATTCACATGATTGTTATGTGGCATTTCAAGTAATCATTTTCTTTATACTATGAGATTGGACCGAAGTATTTTAGATAAGCCTAAAGATTGGAATGGATTATATTGGACATAAGTTATTATTGTTTAAGGATAGAACTTATTTTGATATTATTGATGGGATGTTATAGTAATACAGCTTTAGAAAAAGGATAACCTGCAGGATGGGCGATAGCCCATCGCGTCAGACAAGGCTGTGGGAATCGAACCCACAACTGAAGTGTGACTGGCCTTTATCGCCTACCACTGGCCTACAGGAAGTCCCTGGTTAGTAGAAACTAGTTTTATTATACGGTATGATATATGAAGTATAAGTTCATTCTTGGAATCGTATACGATTAACCTCACCATAGATGTACTTATGTATATTTGATAACTTTTGATAACCTTTTGTTTGAAACAGATGGAATGACCCATAATTATATCACATGATATATTAACACTTCATGAATAACAAATTCAACTTCATTTATTTAAGAGATGAAGTGGAAATTGTTCAAATCATGAACAATAGTGAGATTGTACCAAAATAAAGTAAGTATTTATTCTAATTCAAATTCATCAACTTTAGGGAAATGATCTTGAAAACCAAAAATGTTGTCCTAGTGCCCTTATATCCGATGAATCAGTTGGTACCCTAGATCATCACAAATTTATGTCTTTTTGATTGTTGGATTTTCATTATCCATGTTCTCTACCACTCTACATCAGAACATGACGGTTATATTTCTCTTCCATATCCATATTTTCACCTATGTTCTTCTATACGGAAACCCAGTGATTAGTTAATTTGGGTAACCGTTACGTTTCATACTTTAGTTTTTAAAGCCACGTTTTGGTATTCCTTTTTACGATGTGGGTTTCTATTAAAGAAACATTCGAGTAGTAAACCATTTATAACCTTGACGAATTTCGAGGGCGAAATTCATTTTAAGGGGGGTAGAATGTAACACCCCAAGATTTTACGAAAAATATTCTTTTTAATTTCATTAATGTCTTGTGTTGTACGATACACCAAAAGGAGCTTTCACAACACGCATCCCTGATGTGGCTTGCATTACACGCAAGCACGACCTTCCACGATAGCCTGTGTTGTACGCAATACCGCGTTTCGCTAAGCAACGATATGCTATTAAAAAATTATTAAAACTAGCCGTTATGAATAGTAATACCCACTTTTTGAAATTTTATAAATTTTATTTTTCAAAATGGACTTCATTTTTGGATTCGGAATATCGAAATTTTACTAGGGTGAAATTTTGGTATTTTTCTGAAAACTTTCAATTTTTGATGAATAGTGAAAACACTGGGTTACTATTTAAAAACAGACTTTTTATTTAAATAATTATTTATTTTATTTAAATTTATTTTAGGTCAAAATTGATACATAATACCTATATAAGTTCAATATAATTCATTGGATTAATTTTATAACAATTTTAGATATATAAAAATTTCATTGAACTTTTCACCGTCTTTTACCCACCTCCTAGGAGAATTTGCAAATTTACATAAAACTTAATTTTACCGCTTCTGTGAGTGGAATTTAAAAAATCTGAGATACACGGTTGATGTCATTAAGTAAAATGTGGTTCAATGAGATGAAAATAATTTTTGGTGATTAGTAACTTTTTACTTTTATTTTCCACAGTTAAAAGTAAATAGGGTAATTAAGGGTAAAAATGATATTATTATTACCCTAACACATGTACTAATTCTATTGGATAAGTTTAATTCGACCAAAAACAACCTTAGAAATAAAATATGACAATTTAGGCCCACTTGGATTATATTAGGACATTTATTATTAATTTATTTACAGAAGGGTTAAAATAGTTAAAATCAAAGTTTAATAAGTAAATCATTTTTAATATAGGGTTATACATAAGATAAATTCGAATATAAATATTAATTAGAAATATAAATATATTTCCTACATAATGGTATTTTATTTGAAATTTTTAGACATTAAATAATTTAATTTATTTATGACACAAATATGATGCAGTAATTATCTTATTAATAAAATATTGACATAATTGATGTTATAAATACCCAAATAAATGTAATTTGAGACTTATTATGAATTTAACTAATTTTATAGGTTAATATGATATGTTATTATTTATTTAATTAACTTTTTTCGAACTAATCATTCTGTTATGATTTTCACAAAAATCAATTACTAAATAGTGTCAAAATTGACATAAAATAGTTTTTAAAACAAATATTATATTATTAATTGTAATTTTATTCCTAAAAATCTAAGGTTCGTCAAAATGACTTAGATAAGGTTATATATATTAATAATAAGCAACTTGGGGTTCCTTTGGTTTGTTATTGTATGTTTATTAACCTTATAGTGTAAGAACACAAAAAGATACGGTAAAAGTAAAATTATCTAACTTAAAGTAAAATATAAATGATAAGGTTAAAATACAAACCTAAACTTGTCTAAATTCTATTATATGAGCTTATTTAGACCCATACCCACCTTATATTCTAAATAAATTAATTTGGATCTATTCAAAACCGAATTTGGCTTTATAATAAAATAATATTTTTAGTTTTTCCAAAGGAGCCCCTCTCCTCCCTTATAAAAGGGCACCTCCTCCCCCTCTTCCTCACACCACTTTGAGATTTCATGCTCGGCCAAACCCTGCCACATTCTCCTCTCCACTTCCATAGATACATCATAGAGGTCCTGGTCTTCTTAGAAGACCAATTTTAGTGCCCTAAAAGGAGGTCTCAAAGAAGCGCTTCAAAGAAGATGTAATGTCTGTTACCGATTCTTTCATCTTTATTTCTTCTTCCACTTCTTCTTTATTAGTTTTTTAATTATGAAGTAATAACATAAGTATCACTCATATACTAATATTTTATTATAATTATGAAACAACCCTATTTCACCACTTATCCATCCTACGGAAAATGAAATCACTGCGCGTGCGTACGTACGGAATACCGTCTCCACGCCGTGGTGTAATCTATTTTTCCCCACCACCTTACTTGGATGGGTATAATGGTGTAAATAATAACTATATATGATTATTGTAAAGTGATATTGATTATGAAATAGTATACATACACTTTAATACAATTCCACAATCATGGGAATGATATCATCGCTCTTGCGTACCTACGGAATACCGTCTCCACGATGTGATGTGACTCGTTCCACATGATCTTAATTGAATAATGATTATATAAATGAATTGAATAAATAAATATGACATATAGTACACTAATACCATTCTGGAAATGAAATATCTATAACCTAAAGAGAAGAATAAGAATTTATTCGACAAAACACGCACAAGAACAAAAAGTAATAAACACCCGAATAACAAGTAATAATGAAATATTACTAATAAGAAGATAAGAATATGACCATATATGATATCATAACAATAAGTATGATTATGGAATAAGTCAATAACATTATTTAAATCATTATACAGGAGGTTCGGACACTTACAAAGCAAATCGGACCTAAGGTAAGGGAAATATCACAATCTCATTTTTATCCGAGATTGTTTATACTTTGGTATTTACTGGGTTGTATTTTATCATCCACATCCATGTTTCCTCAATATGTAATATTATTTCCATACACCTACAATTGTTTAAATCCATTTTTCCCCTTTTGGTGAGTTTTTATTAAAATATATGAAAGGAATCTTTTGTCGTTTTTTCGTACGAGGTACTTTTTGACTTTTCCGACAAAAGTACAAGAAGAATATTTTTTTAACTTATACGGCATGAATGGATTTTTAAAACATTATTTCCAAGAAGCTTCCTTTAAAAATTTTCACATTTATTTTTAATCAACTTCTTTTAGTTTAGAATTGTATGACATGTTAAGAAAGGAAAAGTTTTTTAGAAGTAGAAAGGATATTTTCCTCAAGAATGGAGTTCAGGTGTTTTATCAAAATTATTTTCCATCTAAGATAATAAAGGGTTCTATTTCTATCCCTATTATTACATTGATTTGATTATGTTGTGATGAAATTATTTTTATGAACTCCTTTATCTTATATGAATTTTTTTATGATGTCACGATGTTTAAGATTCCCATTTTTATTACATGGGTTATGCTATGATGTATGGTTTATGATTTTGTGGAACACATAAGAATGGTATCATTATGAGATGGGTGGGACCTATATCTCCCTCCAATGCATTGGGTAAAGATTTTATATCTCATGAGATAGACATGGCTGGAACGGCAGGTTAAACCAGTTCAGTGAAACATGAATGAAACGAGAAATGAACTCATTTCAGAAATGGACTTTGTCCACTAAGATAGTCTTGGAAATGAGTCTTGACTAATAAGAAATGATTCTCTATGATTATGTGTGTATGCCACAAAGCTTCATGTTTTAAGTTATGATTATTGTGATTACATTTCACTACCATGATTTATCCAATGTTATGAAATTATGATCTCTTTTGCAGGGTAAGATTTCCAAATTGTTATGTTCTTATGAATATGATGTGATTGATATTTATTTTGTTTACCCTTACTGAGCATTTGAGCTAACCCTTTTATATTTTCTTTTCCCCAGGATATAAATAAAGGTTTTAGGTAAGAAAAAAAGGGGAAGATCTTTATGGGAGATGTTAAAGATCTTTCACCACGATTAGAAGATTATATTCCGAGTTTCTAAAGACACTAAACTATTACGGTCCTTGTGTGTGTGTTTTTGTAATGTACTAAGTATTCCACAAAAGTAATGTAATTTCCATGTACGACAAGCTTAGGGTCTCTACACTCAAGATATCCAACCCCATATAACAATATTATTAGCTTAAATTTATATTATTATAAGAAATATCACTCTTAGTTCAACCTATGATGCTTTAGTTTCAATTCATCTAATGATTAAAAATAATCGTCCCAAACTACCATGAAAATTTCTTCAATATTATAAACTAAAAATATTTGGAATCTATTTTTTTAAATTCCAACATACACATTATCCTAGAAAGAACATATTAATTAATATATATCTTAATTTATAAATAATTACATTTTTGTATAATTTATCTATGATCATTTCTTATTAGGTTATATAACCAATATATTTTCATCCTTCATAGTGGTTCGTAAGGAGAGTGTGATTACCAAATGATATACATGTCTCTCTAGGTGTACATTATTAGGCCCACTCATCATGCACTGAGTGTAGATCTATTCAATCATCAAATATAATTTTTTGGGGTTATTATCAATAACTGTATATATTCCACATCCAAATCTAATTTCTAGTAATTAGATAGGGATTTCATAAAAACTACACAATCACTTTCTTACCAAAACTCCAGGATTTTATCCTTGACATAGATATATACCTAGGGTTTTCTCTAATTTTCTCTTATCCAAATCCCTAAATTATTAAATTTTACTTCAAATAAATGAAATGGTTATCTATACCTTTTAAATTATGACAAATTTTAACTTATAACATCCTAATGAATCCACAACTAACTTATTAATATGTAATTTTATTTAAAACCTAATTTAATACCAACTATGGCGCCCTAGATACACACAACAAGAATTTAGTGTGAATAAAAAAATTCATTACCTACCAACATTGGAATGAAGAAATGTAAAATACTCAGAATAGTGAAGATCACTGAGAGGGGAGGGGTCAATTAGTGACCCCCTTTTTATTTTTTTTTCAATTCAATCTCAATGGATAGTTATGTCTTGTATCTAATCTTCAAATGATGCTGTAAAAAATCACAGAACCCTAGTATTTAAAAGGTTTGGTACAAAGACTTACTCCGTGTTGTGATGGTTATTCTCCCCAACACGGATTCTTCACTCTATCAAAATATGATTAGAAATAGTAATTGGTTAAACTCCCAATTACAATTTGTTTAAACCCCCCAACTTCACTGTACCCTCTTCTTCTTTTAGAATCTAGTTATACCCCCTAGATTTAACTTCTCTCTTCTGACTTGCTCATGTACCGGTTCAAGTAGCTTCAATAAACTCTGATTGAATTTTTCAATCTTGCTCAATGATCCAGATCACCACTAATGATAAGTTTCATCAATGCAACAAATGCTCAAGTTGAAAATTCATTCCTCTAACTAAAGTCTTGGCCTCACTTAGATGTGTTCATG